>JAFFJZ010000002.1:41560000-51560000 GCA_018340375.1 Gonatopus flavifemur
GATTTGCTTGATGGTATCCCAGAAATAACATAACGGTCGATCGCTTCGACGACTAAATTTCGAAGCTTGGATGGAAAGAGATTTTAAAAAAGAATAAATTCCGAGTAATGTTTATGACAAACATATGAATTCAGGTCATAGGGTTTACGATGATTCCATACCAGAGAACGTTGAGAAAGATTTCTTTAATCATTAATCATTCTTGTTTCTTTCCAAACAGTGATGATCTTTGAAGTCACTTTGATTCACTTTGATCGAAAAAAGAATAATTTATTTGTCTTTACATGCAATGAATTTCGAGTGAACCGAATTTCATAGTGTTTATGTATGTGTATACACATAGACTCGTAAAAGTGATGGCCCTGGTTATAGGCATCGCTCGATAAATCGATGTACTGGGGAGAAGCCAATTGGATGAGTTACCGGTGGTGCTGGGGTATCGTGCTGTACTGCAGAACCTCCTAACCTCTATGCGAGAGAGTACAGAGAGTAGAGAGGTGTACTGGATTGAACATGCCTCTACGTGCGTAATAACCCTTTGTAAAGGTATTCTACCAATTTCTCGCGGTGACTATAAATCCGATTTGAAGCAAACGCATTCTCGAATATTGTGGATTGCCTTCAAAGTCTTTCCGTTGTAGAATCTCATACATCTATATTGAATTCCGTTTGAACTTACGATCAAAAAAACATCTCCGTCTTTTAATCTATCGGAAGATTTGAAATTTCGGTATACGCCATGCATGGAATTGATGATATTACATGAGGAAGATTCAAAGAAAATTTTAGGGTCCTTACATCAAATTATCGAGTCGCACGCGCCAGATGAACGAACGCATTTAAACGTGGATCTGGAGAACGCACAGTCTCTTTTCATGCAGAAAATTATCAATTGTAGGAATCACGTGTGGTGAGAGTAGAGGTGAAGTATTGACACCTGCTCGAGAGGGAGGAACACTCGATTATTTACTCTTTGCCCCTTTCTTTTCTGTATTCGTTCTATTGAGAAAATGAAAATAAAAATCTAAGGTAGGGTATCGTAAATGAACGTTATTGTGGTTACGATATTATGCTGTTGTTTTCTTTGCAGCTGCTTTTCATTCGTAGCAACGGTCATTTTGTTTCATCTTGGTATTCTTTTCTTGCGAGTTCTTCACTTGTAGGCAGTATAATGCAAATTACTATATTTATATCATTATGGTATTTTGAAGGAGAAAAAAGTGAATTTATCGTCACAGTGGAACGAAATAACATCGTGTTACATTGACCTTTTAACCGTATTCTCAATATTTTTTTCACCCCTGTGTTTGACGTACTTTTCCTGCCGAAATATTGAAATATTTTTTAGTTGGAATATCGTGGCCAATTCCATACTTTTGTCATTATATCGTAATTCTGAACTGAAATGCTATGGAAGTACGTGAAAAACTATTTATTCGAGCAAACAATGCCGGATTTCAAGCAAACGTGGGTTAATAGCATTTTAGTAAAATTGAACTGAGTTATTGTTTTCTTGTTGTATTATAATAACATCGAACGTTGTGCCAGGGTTCATCGGCGTTGGCATTTCAATTTTACGCCAACGTTGTTTGCCAAGGGTTGGCGGTGGGTAAATAACGCTATTGCAGTACCAGAACGGTCATCAATTTCTGTGATCTATATTTTGTTATATCGCCTCTTTTTTTGATTATTCATTCGTTAGAGTGAAATTAGAACTTTGAAATAATATGACCTGATGATCAAGTTTCACTCCCTCAGATCTTAAAACCACGTTCAATTTGATACTCAGATGCATGTGTTAATTACTCCGGAAGTATTCTTAACCATAGAATCTCAAGCTTGTGCATAAGTATACATATGTATATACGTACGAATGTACATATGCTAATTTCAACGGGAGGAATTCCAGCTAATACAGCACTTTAGACGAACGGAGACTAGTATCAAGTAGCAATCAATATATTTATGTTCATATCAAACGTATCATACTGTTTACAATTCGGCTATGAATCTTGAATATATTTGAATTTCATATCACAAATTCAATTGATTTTGATTATAATAGACGGTCCATGTATTTGAAGAGATTTTATATTTTTTGGGATATTTTTCTATGAGAGCCGCTCGAGTGAAAAAGTTTTCAAAATCATATATAACTTATATACAAACTGTATTGAATTATATATAAATTTTATATAATTTCAAAAATTTGACATACTGGTTGATATTGTGAAAATTATTTGTGATTAAAGTGTTAATAATAGAATTTATTTAGTGAAAGTAACATATTGGTATTAAATATTGCAATGATACCCTCAGAGAAATAGTTTATTCGAATATGAATCCACTAGACATTTCATTGCATCCAATAAAATTTTACTCGATTCAAGTAAATTTTATTTGAAATGAATGAAAGTTTATTCGGATGGAATTAATTTTTTATTCGATTCAATTAAAACTCTAGTAGATTCATATTTAAATAGAAATTTAGTTGATTCAAACAAAGTTTAGTCAATCCAAATAAATTCAAATAAAAATTTCTCTCAGTGTAATCTACTACACTGGAAAAAAAATCATTAGTCCAAAAAAATACATTTCTTCGTATTCTAAATTTTTCGAATTGAATAATTGATGTTCACAGGAATGATTGGTTTATCTTTTCTATGAGTCATATTATAAAATTCAATAAACGATTTTATTGGAGTGTTCTTTTTCAGATCAAAAAAATATTTCTTTGAGGAGATGTCTAAATTCTTATTTCAACAGTTCCATTCATTGAGAATGAAACTTCCAATTTCTTTGAAACTTCAATTGGGGATTCATGAATGATTCTTTCATTTCTATTGATTATTAAATATGCAAATATTGTAGATCATCGTATGTTTGCTATGATATTGTACTTCTTAAAACGAAATGAGTGTTTCTTCATCAGTGATAACTAATAATTCCTTTGGATGAAGAAAAATTATATACACAGATAAAACTATTCCTTTGAATCTAAGAAATTGTTCTTGTTCCAAAGCACACATTTTTTTACATGAAAAAAATATTTATTTCCGTTGAAAAAATATTTATTTCGACCTATCCAAATAACAAATTTGTTAAATTCGAAGGAACACTTTTATCTGTGTATGCATTCAAAGATGTTTCCATAATCCAAAAAAGGATATCAAGGGGATCAATATATTAAGAAAAATACTCATTACATCCAAGAAATAGATTTTTTTCGGGTCCAACATTCATTGAACGAATATATTGTTCATTCAAGAATGATTATTCAACAGAAATAATGAATGATGTCATTGAATGAGAGATATTATTCCATTAAAAGGGTCAATACAATTAGAAAAACCGACAAGACACATTTAAAAAAAATGTTTTTTCATCAGGGACTTTTTATTCGATTACAATTAAACTTTGTGGGTTTGTTAACACAACATTCAAATATATGAATGAATTTTTTCGATAATTTTTCTTCGAAAAATGGCGGTGATAGAGTGGCTTGAAAATAACCGATAGAAAAAATCGGCGGGCAAGCTGGTGGCCAGGAGTTTTTATTTGAAAAATTCCAACCAAGAAAAGTTTTTTAAAAAGTAGTTACGGTTTGTCTGCAAACCTGAAGAAAATGAAGAATAAAAAAAATTCAACAATTGGCGGTGATTTTTCGACAAAATCGACAACCAGTAAGGATTGATGTTGTCGAAAAACCTCCGCCAATTGTTGAATTTTTTTTATTCTTCATTTTCTTTAGGTTTACAGACAAACTGTAACTATTGTTCACTCAACTTCTCTTGGTTGGAATTTTCAGATAAAAACCCTGGCCACCAATTTGCCCGCCAATTTTTTTTATTGGTTATTTTTAAGGGGGGAAACCACATTAGAAGGTTCATTTTCATTGGTTATTTATGATTTTTTTTGGGTGGGAAGGATTAATTGGAATTCAACCAAATTTGGGCATCATTTTATTCATGTTTTGAACAAGGTTCGTGGATTTTCTCAGATGATAGGGGTGAAACATGATAGAGTTAAACCCTGTTGTCAAGCAAATATGGCAAAGAATTTTCTCCGACTGCGGGACATGTAGTGGTTCTAATTTTCATCTGAAATTAAGAGGGTTTTTATTTTATTTTAATAACATATCTCCTAAGAATATGAACCTCAATTCAGGTGAACATAATAAACATAAAAAATTTGGCACGTGTTGGAAAAACTTTTTTCAATTTTCACCACTTTCTTTTACTAATTATGCAACAAAAAACACCCTTCAAATTATGATATCATCCCAAAAGTTGGTTCATATTCTTCGTAATTTCATCAAGAATCAGGCTACCAAATTTCATGATGATCGGTTCATTGGTTTTTGAGTGAGAACTCCCGCTGATGTGGAAAGAGTCATTTTGAGAAAAACGCATTTGAAACAAAATTCTCGGGAACTAGAAATTTAAGGAAGTTAACAATAATATGAAGTGTTCACCGATTACTTAGCTATTCCAGCACCATACATCAACCCTTCTTCTTCTCTATGAGCCTCATTTTGCGCTTGCAGTAGTGCCGAAAGCTCGCGAGGGATTAGTCTACTATTTTTCTCCGTGTGTGTGCCGGAATCAAAGTGAGCTCGGTTCTATGCTCATAACATCTAAACGAATAGGAATTTTGTTTCGAAATTTTGACAGCACATTCTTGGATAGTTGAGCTAACGATTCATCCAATGAAAAAAAAAAAAATCGATATTTTGAACCTCCTAATGTGGTTTCCCCCCTTAAGGCCTTATGCTATTGTAGATACTTCGAAATGGACTACTTTTTTGGTGATTTTGTTGGGTAGGAACAAATATATTATTAATAAAACAATGTTCACCCCATGTTTACACGTGTAAGGTACAAATATTTATTTCTCAGATGATAAAATTTTACAAAATGTAGGCACACGGCCGCTGTCAAAAAACTATTTTTTTCGAATTGGCTTGCAAGATAACTCTCTCAATTTTTATCCGATCGAGTTCAAATTTTAACTGTAGCTTCTTGATTAGATTTCACAGGGAATGACGTATGCAATTTGCGAAATATAGAAAATTGCCAAAGTTATTAATAAAAAACTGTAATTTTTTCGCGAGAAAATCGATTTCTTTTTTTCAAAAGCTTACCATTTTTTCAAAATTCAATATTTTCCGAATTCCGTACGTCGTTCCCTGCGAAATCTAATCAAGAAGCTACAGTTAAAATTTGAACTCGATCGGATAAAAATTGAGAGAGTTATCTTGCAAGCCAATTCGAAAAACATAGTTTTTTAACAGCGGCCGTGTGCCGACATTTTGTAAAATGTTGTCATCTGAAAAATAAATATTTGTACCTTAATATACGTGTAAACATGTGGTGAACATTGTTTTATTGATAATATATTTGTTCCTACACTGAGAGAAATGTATCATTAAAAATTACTGATTTTTGTCAGTAAGCGAGGGATATACTTGACATGTGATTACAAACTGATGGGAAATACCAGTAATTTTTCCTAGCTTTATAATAACCGAGAAAAAAAACTTTTATCGTTACCAGCGTCGAACATGATTGTTTGTGATCACGATCCTTGCTTCTTTCCCCGAAGCCATGGAACATTCTTGAAAATGTTATGGTTTCCAATTTATATCAATCTCACCAATTGAGAGTTCTTGTTTTCTACATTGGGTCATAAGAAATTACTGTTTTTCAACATGAATTCCCACTGGTTTTAATTTTCAAACTTCGTAGTATGAGAAATTACTGTTTTGTCTCATTGATTTCTGATCTCATGCCAAGTATATCAAACTGTATGTCAAGTATATCCCCCGTCTAATGGGAAAACCAGTAATTTTTAATGAAGAATTTCTCTCAGTGTACCCAACAAAATCACCAAAAAAGTAGTCCGTTTCGAAGTATCTACACTAGCATAAGGCCTTAAGCCACCCCACCGCTGCCATTTTGCGATGAAATTGGCTCGTCTAATTGTATTGACCCCCTTAAATTGAAGGAATATTTTTTCAACACAATGCCTTTTCGAAAAAAAGATATTGAACCGTATCAAAGAAATTCACAATGAGAAAAAAATAGTAGAGCCAACCGCATACACTGTAAACAAAATTTGTTGAATTCCAAACAAAAATCCTTGGAAATTTACAAACTTGGTTTGGAAAAATAATTTCCGAACCTTTTTTGTAAATTGCCGAACAAAAGTTTGTAAATTTTCAAAAATCTTCGTGAAATCACAAAATTTTTTGAATGTTTACAAACTTTTATTTGGTAATTTACAAAAAAAGTTTGTGTAAAAAACTGCCAAACTTCTTTGGCAGTTTAGGAAGTATATTTTTTACAGTGTATGAGTTTGGATACGGCGAATCTCGCCGCGCGGTTGACTCAACTGAACATCGATTGAAGTAAATGCTCATTCGGTCATTTCGATCGATATTCAATTGAGTCAACCGCGTGGCGAGATTCGCCGTATCCAAACTCATATGCGGTTGGCTCCACTATATTTTTTCTCAGTGCATGAATTGATTGAACTCAATAATTCAATGAGATAAAGAAATAGATTTTTGAAACCATTTTACATTTTATTCACCATCACGAATTGTGATCAGCCCCCTAAAGGTGTCGCTACTTTCTCACAAGTTCTCTTCTTATTGTAAGGTTTGTACATAAATAATCAACGACGCTATCCTTCCAGTCAGTCATACTTGATCCAAATAAACAATTCTTTTGGATTATGGCGTTGAATTACGGATTCTACTTAAAGTGACAGCAGTGTCAAACCGGCAGATGACATGACTCCTCCACGATCCATAAAAGCACCAAAGTGCACAGTAAAAAATTTATATTAGATATTAGCATATTTATATTGTACTTTTGGGATATACTTGATTATGTCGTTATGAACCACAAGTATACGAGCATTCATCATACTCTCTCGTGAGGGTGAAGATAAACATGTTATAATTTGAAATAAATATAGTTCTGAGCCTCATAATAAAGTATATCTCACGAGTACCATAAAACTATAGTAATCTTCAATATAAACTTTTTTCTGTGTGGACTATGAAATATTGACAAATAATACAATTTTTTTTATGAAACAAATCTCATATTGGCCTCTATAATTTTTCAAACATCATTCATTGAAATAAAATGCAGTTCAGAAAAAGGTATCTTGATGTCAATAATTTACTTGATTGGTTCGAAGATTTCTCGAACTGATTCAAGTGTACAAACGGCTTTTTGTCTTGAAGAAGTAACAAATTGAATCAAATCAGAATTTTTTCCCACTGAAGACAGGGTATTAGATTAAAAGAAATCTCTCATTCATATCAAGAATGTCGGATGCATTTCTTCGCTGCAACTGTTGAATGAATCCATTTCTTTGGATGGAAACAATATTATTCATTGCGTCAATGAGGTCACGCGAAGTTGGATAAAAACTAGACATGGAACTCAATTTATAGATTTGGCATTATAAAGTGCATTTTTTGGATTCAATAAATATTCATCCGTTCAATTAAATATTACATCATGGCAATGATCTGATCAATTGCATTGAAAAACGGTTCAATTTTTTGCGATGAATCTTTTTGGGAAGGAAATAATATTGTTTTCAATGAGTATTCTGTGAATGAAATAGCTTTTGTATCTAAAATAATATAATTCCAATCCTTCAAAAATCCGATTTAAACTTATCAACTCGTCAATCAGTCTGAATCAGATTTTTGTCCGGGAATTTTCCTATTTGACCTCATTCAAATATAATCGGTTTGAATGGGAAATTTCTATTCAATGGGATATAAACAGTCAATTCGAATGTACATGATCCGAATTTTCTGATTATTATATCTCATTGAGTAAAAATTCCCTATTCAAACCGATCAGATTCTAATAAGATCGAGTAGGAAAATTCCTGGACAAAAATCTGATTCATACTGATTGACCAGTTAATAGGATTGAATTGGATCTTTCAAGCAGGGATACCAATGCCCATGATATTATTATCATGTATAGCCACGTTATTTTTAAAAAATAATTCATTGAAACCAAGTGCTTTCGATTGCTTAGTAGTAAAATATATATTTCATTCAAAGAAATCTACTATGAATCTAGAAATTTCCATATTCCTGCACACTCACAGAAATGTTTCCTTATGGTAACAAAAATTTCATTATTATGAGAAAATTCTGTTCTCAACATACATGGAAAGAAGAAAACAGCACTGGTTACTGTCCATAACAGCAATCAGTTGAAAAACAAATGAAAACACGCTTGGATGATAGAGGTTAGCGCGATCACAGTGATGTGTACTGCAGTGAAATTCGTCAATGCTGTTTGGACATTAACGGTTACTGGGAGACGCAGTAATGAACGGCGTGAATTTGATTTTTCATTTTCTTTCAATGAATTACTGCGATTCACAGTAACCATTGCTGTTTTCTTTTTTCCGTGTAGCCCTGGTGAAAGGGAAGCGTGTAATAGAAAGTGTCAGGAACGTAGTTGGAAAGTATTTGGAATGTGGATTTAAGCGTATACCGAGCGTCAAGTGGAACATTAAGAGTGGTTCGAACGTATATTTGAAGTGTGTGAAGCGTATCCGAAGGAACCCCAATTTCATTGAAACCGGGCTTTACGCATGGAAGCGTAATCCAAGAGTGGATAGGAAGCATATGAGAAGTATTAGGAAAGTAATCTGAAACATGCTTACGCTTCCGTTACTCTTTATGACACGCTTCCCTTGCACCAGGGAGGGACCATCCTAATTATTCTTGTGACAAGAAAAAAATTCTCTGGCCTCAAGTAAAATTGGATAATCTTTGCGTTAGAATATTGAATCTTACATCAAGAAAAATAGTCTTGAGATCGCCATAAGTAATTTTCAAATAAGACTTGGAGATTTTTTTGATGCAATGAATTTTTTATTGAGGGTAATTAAATCTTTCCTGTTATTCAGTAAACATTTTGTATCTTCCGATATGTTTTACACAAATTTTATATGCCCTACATAACACTTTTAGATGAGTTTCAGACCAATTCTTGTCTCAAACTCGTCTGAGAGACATTTAAAACCAAGATATCGCAAGACACAAAATGTTGACTGTGCGTACAATAATTGAGTTTTTCCAAATAATATATTGGTGTATCACTTGAGACGGTATCTGACTCACGGTACACTGGTCGAAACTCTTTTACCTTCAAAATATTCGACAAGAGGTGGCATTTCTATAATGTGAAATAAAGAAAAACCAACAATACAGTGCTTCATTCGATTATCACTGTTTTGAAGTTTATAATTATTATTCCACTTTATGACACGATACATTGGAATCAATCTCCAAACCTCTATGACTGACCGATCTGCTGCCAATTGAGGAGAGGGGAGCGTATATCGTTAAGCGTCACCTCTAAGAATATTCATTTAGTTTCAGCGTAAGAAAATTTTTCTTACCACAAGAAGCGATAGTTCTCACAAGAAATTAGGATTCTTACGTTGAACAAAAGTCCTGAATCATATTTTTTTCTACTGACAATCCGTGATATGATTACTTTCAAACGAAACCGCTTTTTGATCGAAGACTATTTGTTTTTGGAGAAAAAAATCGATATCAAGAATAAAATAATGGTAACAGCGAGAAGTCATTTCCGTGAGTGTATTTTCCATTCTAATGAATTTTTTCTCTATGGTAACATGAAAATATTTGGAATATTCTATGAATTTATAAATTGATGTATACATACGGGATAGAAAAATTTGCTGACGCAGCAAATTGAGATATTATATACAGGATGATTCAGAACTCGCGCACCGTACTCCATGGGAATATTTTTCAGTCAAAATTCAATAATTTCCCGTTGAAGAAAAATTTTTTTGAGGCTCAGTTTTTGAGATACGAGCATTTTTAGATTTTTTTGAGAATCCAAATAACTGAAAAGCATTGTGTTCTACAAACCTCAACTCGATATCATCCGCCAAGTTGGAGAACGGCGGATCTCTGGAAAAGAAATTGAACTATTCTGTCACCTCTCAATTCAAAGTTATAGCGATTTGGAATTTTTGGGCTTTCAGCAAATCAGAATTCAGCGACTTTCAATTTGTATCGCTCCAAAACAAAGAATGACAGAATAGTTCAATTTTTTTCGCAGAGATCCGCCGTTTTCCAACTTAACCGATAGGATGAAGTTGAGGTTTGTATCACACAATACTTTTGAGTTATTTGGATTTTTCAAAAAATCTAAAAATGCTCGTATTTCAAAAACTAAGCCTTAAAAAAATTTTTTCGACGGGAAATTATTGAATTTTCACTGAAAAATATGCCTATGAAGTACGGTGCGCGAGTTCTGAATCATCCTGGATAGAATAGCGAATTTTTTTTGCTAATTTACCAAACAGTCCGGTGTCATAGCTATACGGAGAAAAATGATTTTGAAATTCGTAGCGATCACTATTTTGCCTACACTGTTAAAAATTTCTGCATGAATTTTAATGTTTTTACTGGAAGTTTTTTTCAAGTACGTACATGAATGCAGTTTCATGCACATTTCACATGAAATTTAATGTAAACTATAGCATAATCTATAGTCTTTTCATGTTTTTATACATTAAATTTAATGCAGAATGTATATGAACCTGATTTCATGTACGTAATTGAAAAAAACTTCCAGATATTTCTGACAGTGTAGGATTGAAGCCAATTTTTGAAAAATAAGCAGCAATTATTGCTTGTGATGATAGGAATGAATAATAGAAAAATAGCAAAGGGTACTAACGTGTATAGTAATGAAAATGTGTGGATGCATTCAGCGACAAACGGAGTTAGCGATTCCCTCAGCCCTTACAAAAACGTCAGGAAATTGAATATGAAACGTTGTATTGCCCGGCGTGGAGAGTGATTCATAATATTTTCAGGCAATGATTGCCAAGCAATGTATAGAGTAGATTCCAACACAGAAAAAAAGAATAGAACCATTACACGGTGTGGAATCATTCATAACATTTCGAGGTAATGATTCTCAAGCATTGTGTGCCGTACATCACTAAGATTATTCATAAAGTGAGTTGCTGAGGTGTAAGCACGAATCTATACGAACGATTCATAAACTTTCAGTGAGTTGAAAATCTCAATCGTGCGGTAGATCTAAGTCGGTATAAGCGTTACTTCGGTTAAGTTAGGTTGATTAGGTAGGTAGGATCGAATCCCCATTACTGGGAAAAAAATTTCTTTCCATCACAGCCTTGCATCTCGGATCAATCGGACGAGAAACCGTCGTGGAAGTATGAATTCTAAAAGAATTGATTTTTTTTGCGTAATATTTGAGGATAATTCACAGCATCTTTCTTTTGGATGATGGTATTGATCACTAAGTTTTGTAAGGAATAGGAAGTATGTTCGTTTAGTTCATACTGTAATAGAAACTAAATGAGTTAGCAGCGATCTGTATCCGAAGATGGGAACTATTACTACTCCCCGCATAAGCAACTGTTGATAGAAAAGTTCAGTTGTCACCAATTTGCTAACCTTTTTTAGCAATGATCCCTCGTATTTCTAGCGATCATTCACTGTTCTTTTTCCTCCGTGAACAGATTGTTGGGAGAGCAACATGAATAACTGAAAAAGCAAATTTTTCGCTGGAGTAGCAATGTTTTTGAGTATTATATATATAATAGCAAACAAATTTTACTGGAAGAGTTGAAATTTTTCGCTGCCACAGCTAAAAAATCGCCGTTGTAGCTAAGAAGATTGTTTTAATGGCAAATAGATCTGCTGTTCCAACAATATCAGGTTTCGCTGTCGAACGAATTTTGTCTGCTTTTGATACGCGTCGAACATTGTAACAACTTGCAATTGTTTCAAAGTTATAGCAATTAAAAATTTGTCGTCATAACAAATTTTCTCATCGCGATAGCAAATCATTGATCACATTCGAATTAGTGATCGGCGATATTTGGAAGTATCGATATTTTTTATAGAATTTTTGTCGAGTTTATATTGAATTTGATCAAATATCGATAAAAACTTTATACAAATTTAATATAAAATATCGACGATCACCAATTCGAATATAACTCGCTACCTCCCATAACTGGTTGTGAATCCAAAAATATTGGTAACAATTAGTGATCGGCGATATTTTATATAAAATTTGTATAAAGTTTTCATCGATATTTGATCAAATTCAATATAAACTTGACAAAAATTCTATAAAAAATATCGATATTTCCAAATATCGCCGATCACTAGTAACAATAGTACTCGACGATTTCAGGTTCTTTATTAATTTTCATTTTTGACTGAAAAAAAAAATTCATACTCACTCACGTGTCTATACGCGGCAATATTCGAGCCGCGACTGATTTCCCCTACCATTAACAAGCCACTTCTCTTTGTTTCTAGTATTCATTCGAACGGTGGTTCCACCCGCTCTTCTCTCTTCTTCCCTCTCTCTTTCATTTTCTCTTCCTGTTTCTTCTCATTGTGGCAGACACCTGTCATCTCTTTCTTTCTTTCTCTCCATTTTCTCCCCAATATTACTTCCAACCTATCTACCAGAGCTTCGATCTTATTTCATACTATGCGTTTTCATTGCACAGCCGTACTACTGCACATATCCGTGTTGATTTTCATGTAATCTATCACAGTGTAGTTGTACACTTTTGAATTTAGAGAAAATTCTCTGCTCGATTGTTATCCGTGGATTGGATCTTTCAATACTATGGAAGTGCATGGTATCATTTGTTTTCTTGTCGCCAATCCAATGATCTTCAAAATAAACATCTCTATACGGCAGGACAATATAATCAAATTTTGTTCAAATCACAAAACAAATTAGAATCCTCAATAATTCAGGTATCCGATTCTAATGTTGTTTTCATTTACCTTGCGGTCAATAAAATTCGTTACAGAGAAAATAGGATATGGATAATTATTATGAATTATGAGATGAAACGGGTTTGTCGATACACCATACGTTGGAATCAAATTTCTCCAATGTGTGGAAAGTTGAATAGAGAACCCAAGTTCGAAATTCAAATCATCAAATGTATATTATGTATGTGCATCGATCATTATCCACCATTATCCGGTTGCAAAATCCGAGAGCATCATTGTTAAATCAGCAATACGATTGATCGACCCACTACAGAGCCTACTACTACCTATTCCGCTTAATACAGATCCAATTCTTATGGAATTTCTGATTATACGAGTGTGATAATGTTTTGCATGTTCACAATAATGTATAATGCCGAAGAGGCTCAGGTTTTTGCATTATCGTGAAAAATATGATTTTTTAGTTATAAAATTCATATTCATGTTTTTTTTATCGATGAACCTTGAATTATTTGATATTTCTTGATAGATCTTGTAGATTAATATCAAATGTTTCAATTCGTACGTGTGGTTAAGAACGTAACACTGATTAAACACGATGGAATGCTTAGGATTCGTATGGAAATAATCATGTCAGCGCTTCTAATGTCACTTGTTGGAATTAATAGACGCTGACGCATTCAACACTTGAATACGAGAAGGAAGAATTTGTATTATAATAACAAACTGTAAGAATATTTCATCTGGAAAAAGTATTATTAATTGCAATAAATGAATCTTATTTTGATTACAGAAATATTTCATAATTCTTCAGATTGCATGGGTTTTTTTTCTCAAAATAATATTGCAGCTCGCTCATACAGGGTTAAAACTACGACTTGGAGTTGTTGTTTCGCTCCATTCAAGGAGCTTATAAAGGATTGAGGGAGGTAAGCATGCGTGACTGGACCGTCGATTCTTGTCCGGTCACCAATGACCGCTGATGAAGTACAAAAAGGAGGGAAAGGTATAGTATATGATGTATAAAAGGTAGGGAGCATACCTTTATTTTCCTCATATTTGGATTTTAAGTCTCGTCTCAGGAGTGGAATCTTACCGTTTTCTCTTCTCAATAGAAATACGATTTACCAACCAGAAAGAAGTTTTTAGTGGAAACTCTATGTACATCTATATTAAATCCTTGAAATATACACGTATAGGAAAAATCCTGTGAATTTGTTATAATTAAAGAAACATTTTCATATAACAGCAGTTGGGAAATTCTGGAAAAAAAATTCTATCATTTACAAGCTCTTCCTAAAATTCATTATCCGAATATATTTAGATTCCTTTGTACATTTCTGTAAAATAATATCCCTGTGAATATAACGTACGTGAAGATATTGTTTCCCTCTTCTAATGACACCTGTTAAAAATTTCTTGAATTTTAATGCACTCTTAATGTACCAGTGTACATGAAATGTCAACTTGAAGGTACATGAAATGATATTCAAGTATTATTACATTAATTTTCAAATCATGTGGAATTGAATTACAATTTCAAGTATCGGTACATTAAAAATTAACTTAGACTAAATCGATAGAGATTTAAGAAAATAATATAACCATCAATAATGTTTGAAATTGAGTGAATAAATTGAATAATTATAATCTTTTTGTGATTATAAATTTTGAAATGATTATTCTCAATCGCATTAGGTTACACTCTACGAGTTTTGTCGTTGAAGGTGCTTGAACGACACTGAATCCCAACAGAACCTAAAATTTGTGTACGTCCAGGAAACCTCCGAAGGACGTCTGAGAAACGTATTTGAACGTTTCCTGGACGTACACAAATTTTAGGTTCTGAGAAATAAAAATTTTATGAATACGATGATAAAATACATGCTTGGGATTGAGGATTTTAATTTCATAGTGGTTCTGAAACATTATGGGATCGATGAAAAATTCTTACGATTGAAGGTTATAATTCAGAAAATTTGGCTTCCTATATTTTAGAACCAATATGGAATGAGAATTTGCATTCACAGTGCGCAATCCCATGCATGTATTTTACTATCACATATTTGAAATTCGTAATTCTTACATATTTTATAAAAGAAGGATGCGAAAAATATCATATGTTTCGTCTGTCGCTCGAAGGTCCTTAATTTTTAGGTCCTTAATGAGTTTCAAAGAAAATTTACTGGAAGTTTTTTTCTGAAACGCGAATGAAAATTCATATACAAATTTCACGTAATCATACATTAAATGTATGTAGACTTGAAATTTGTGGAACCTGTACATGAATTTTCAGTTACGTACTTGAAAAAAACTTCCAGTATATTTACATTAAAATTCATGCGGAAATTTTTAACAGTGTATGTTTATCAATCGCCTTTTATAAATTTATTCAATGTCGCTCCAATAGACTCTTGTCTTTATAGCGAGGAAAAAAGGAACACGCAAAGAATATATCATGGGAATTGAACGAAATGCAAGTAAAACTCAACCAAGTTTGAATTCAGATTTACTATTCAACGGTCGACAGACGGGTGCCACAAACCTTGCCTTCCAAAGGTCCCCTGTTCACCCAACTCTTTTGCTCTTTCCCTTCTCTCTTCTTATTCGACCGCTTGAGCTACTACATGTTCGCAGTAACTCGCCACTACATGCACTCTCTATACGCCATTTTCAGTATAATGATATGTAATCGTATCCAATGGTAGTGGTGCGTAAAGTGGTGACTTTGTATCATGTGTGGATATGGTTGCAAGACTGTACATACATATTTGAACACTGTGCACATTTCTTTGTGACCTCAACAAAGTCAAAGAAAGAGAGAGAGTTGAATATCTCGCCAACTCTTCCATATGATACACCGCACAGATACGGAGTCTGTTAATGTACAGGGAACGAACTCGCTATAGCCGCGCTAAACAGGTGGATCCGTAACACAAAAATGTATGAACTATTCAGAACTGGTTTTGAAAACCTACTTGAATCAGAATCATCTACTTCTTTCGCGTGAAACAATTAAACGTACACGGGGAAAATAGGAATAGTTTTAGCAACTACTTGGTAGTCAGCTCAAATACCAAGTTAGTTGAAGCAACTACCTAAATAATTGCTGTAACTATTTGTTTTCCGTTCACTTGTACATCGATGGATCGTTTGATTTTACATCGTTACAGGTTATATATACAAACCATTTGAAGGCAAGAATGAATATCGATTTTTCAAGGAATTTCATAGTCATCGTACAATAACTCTGTCAGGATTATAAAATTTTTAATGGAATCATTTTGTACTTGCAACTAAATGATTTTTAATTATTGTATTCATTTCATCAACCTGACATACACAGTTTTCTTTTACGTACAATTCAATCGCCATTCATCAGATACGAAATCGATTATTTTCCTTTCGTAGTTCGGATGAAAATGTTTCTTCGATCATTGCACACCAGTGCATAATTTCTGACTACATGCTCTTATCGCGATATCTTTTCGAAGTGGAGCATGGTATTTTCATACGACTTAACTGCTCAATGGATGGAATACCCTTGTAATACTTTTACTATAGCTTCCTTCCAGACTCCCGCAGACATTTGACCTTTTTATTGTTGTTTTATGATTCTTGACTATTACAACACTGAAATAAATGAATAAATCGATCGAGGTAGTGGAGACGGCTAAATCTGTTGTGGAAGAGTGCGGAGGTAATATTTCACTCCATCGAGTTATGTCGAAACATTGTATTATTTCTTTAGTTTGATTGACCGACTTGACGTCTAATGGAATAATTATTGTGAAAAATTGTCAATCTTTCCTTCAATGTGCATCGGTTATCGTGGGAAAATGGATAAAATCAAAACATTTACAGTAGCATACAATATTATACATTAAATAAGAAGCATTGTTTTTATCCACGTGGGGTTAGCGAACTGATGGAATCCGGTTATTTCACTGATTGATATACACTGAAATTCTCATCTCTTCGCTCCACGTAGCGATGATTAGTATTGAAATCAAGTTTCCGTCACTAATTCCAGAAACCAGATGACCTTCTTTCAAACAACTGTTGTCACTCGATATCGAGTACTACCCGGGGAAAAATGATCAGATCTGACCAGATCTAAATTTTGGTCAGATCTAAACAGATCTATTAAGATCTGAAAAACTGCGATTTTGGCTTGTGTTTGTCACAATATATGTGCAAAATCAAATTCATATACAGACAGATATCACAAAATTTCTGACAATTGAACCACCAATTGCTCATTAAGATTTAATCTAATATTCAATTCAGATCTAACCAGATGTGCCAAGATCTGAACAGATCTAATCTGATCTTTTGAACCAGATCTGACCAAAAATCAGATCTACTCAGATCTATTTAGATCTGAATAGATTGAATGATTTTTTCCTGGATATATCCAACTGATGTTAAAAAGTATGACTTTTGTTTCGACCGTACTCACTTTTAAGTACATAGCTCGCGTAATGCCTTGTATTGACAAAAATATCTGATAATTTTATACAATTCTTTCCTTAAGTATAGAAATTAATTGAAATTACTTCCGAAATTGATTTAATCACAACCATTAAAGCACAATGAAGGAACTTGATAACTCTGTAACACGAGCGTGAAACATCCAGAAATGCATGACGAAGCACATACAACCGACTCGGGATTTGTAAAGCTTACATACACTGTGATTATTTTTAAATACGCATGCATGATAAGTCATAATGCTTTAATGCTTTTTCATTTACACATGAAGTATGTAGCATTCAGCATGAGTGAAATGGCAATACACTTTATTTTATGTATACGAACAACGTACCCGGTTCATGTAACGTCAAACTTTTTTCATCGTAATTGCACGCGGAACTAGCAGATACAAAGCCTTCTTCGGTACAATTAACTTGTACTTTCTGTGTCTAATTATAATTTTTATTACAGATTAAACTTGTTATATCTAAGAAAAATATTTTATTTATTTCTATAGCAAGTATCATTGGGTTCGTGAATTAGAAGTCGAGATATCGTAGGGGAGAAAAGTTTTCTTCCTCCTGAAATTTTGCTTTTTTTTCCAAACGTATAGATGAACGTTTAATTGAATTATTGATATTCGATAATGGAAGATTTGTACTTTGTTTCGCGTGTAAGTTCCTTCGCCTCCGCGATCCGCCTCATTTGGCCTTCGTTATTTCGTTTGAGCGCCATCCAAACAATCCTTGTTTATTCGAACAATCGTTTCGTCTCTTTCACGCGTCTCGTGGGCTTAGATAAAGAAACAAAATAAATGAAATCAAGGTTGACGGGCTGATGATATTTCATATGATTTTCATATACATCTAAAATTGAAACGAGTTTTTAACGTACAGAAAATCAACGATGCTACAGTTCGTTGTGTGTTCTGGGTATATCGCGTGATAAGATATCAGATATTATTCTACAAACGATAAGAAGAAACGATCGCTCTTAAAATTAAGAGAGGACGGTGTATAACCGGCGAAAAATTTGTGATTCAAAAAAATAGAGCAGAAGTAAGATTTGAAGAACTGAATTCGAATTTTGAAGCCCACAAATTTATTTCAGAGGAATTGCGTTCTACTTCATTGGAAATCTTATGTGAAATTTGTGATTCCATTTCAATTTTTTTCATTTTCACAAACAACTGCTATATCGTCAATAGTTTTGATTTAATAATTTTCAATTCTATTCATTGTTCGTTTGTATTCTTTTGGTCCAAAATTCCTATTGAAGAGAATAGGAATATGAAGTCTTTTTTGGATCATTAGATTGATTTTGAATGATTCTTGTATTTTTCAAATTGATTTCGTCCTATTCAAAATTTCCGCCAAAATCTGACAAAAACAAACAGCTCAAAAATGCACTGAATAAAGCGCCATTCGATGCACTTTCACCGAAAAATGAAGCGCATAAGACTGCAAACTTCAGCGCATTTATCACGCGTTTATATGTCAATGTACAATAAATGCGTAATTAAAGCGTTACGTTGCTGTCTGGGACGTTCTAATTGATTTTTTCTAAATTGGAAGATTCAGTTGAAACTTGACAGCAGTCTGTTCATTGATTTATATTAAATACAATGGAAACAATAAAGATGCCTTCACATTGAATGGAATCTTCAGAAAAAATGATTTTCAAACTTTCAGAATTCTCAAATAACTAAATAAACTTTGGGAAGAAGATCCTAAGATCGCAGAACTTCGAAAGAGTTTGAGAAATGTTTTTTTAGTTTATATAGAATTAATTTATGAATTTTTAATTGTTGTCTAGGACGGATGTTCGACGCACTTTTGGCCCTTTCCATCTTCATCACAAATTCAAATCAAAATTCTACACAAAAAGAATGGTCTTTTCGATTATAAATGAAAATTACATAATTTTTTTGATGAAGAATTAAGAATGCACCTGTTGCTAAATTGATACTCCATCCTTGACCTGATCCAACATAGTTGTACTATCAAACGAGGGATAAAATTCCCATACGCCAATCCGGCGTTACGTCATTGTGAAGTACGTTGCATATCTCGTAGGTGTTCGGAAATGCTTTCCCTATTTATAGAAAACGCAATCTATGGTTTTAGATGACGTCATTTACTTTAGAAAAATGCCCACGTGGGTACCCGAACGTGGGTATACGAGATAAAATTGTCCGAGGTGACGTACATTTGTTCAGTCGACTATCGATTTTCTACCCCCGTGACGTCATCGGACTCAAAAAAGAACATGCGCCCTCTACCTCTGGTGTCTGACGCGATAGGTTCTGCGACAACGAACTGTGCGCGGCTGGTCATTTTTACTACGACATCATAAATATCAATGAATTCCCCACCATTCTTCAAAAAGGGATGAAAAAATGATACTTTACACGCATGAAGTGTAGTACATTCGATAAATTTGATTCTACTTCGTAAAGTGAATTGGGGAGAGTTTTTGAAATGTCGAAAACCGTTATACGAAATAATGAATGAGGGTGAACATATTTTTTTCTAGGAAAAATGATGAATGAAAACTGGAATCAGAATGGTTGCTTTTTTTCAAGTCTAATGGAATATTTGAAAATTCTCATTTTTGATTCATCAAATTTTAAAATTTGTTGTCACGCTTGAGAAATGTTTGCATCAATTTTAAAAGATGTCTCACGAAGCACAAAAATACATCTGCTAGAATTCTTTTAAAATATATACTTGAAAATTTTATGCCAGATGTTATTCGAATAAGATTTGTTCATATTTTCATCAAAGAAACATCAACTTCTTTCTATGAATGAGAAAAAGCAAAAACGTTACAGAAGTAATTGAAAAAGTGGAAACCGTTTTGCGCTCTCAGGGAATTCGCAAATGAAGAAAACACCTTTGCGTTCTTGTCGCGAAACCAGATCGGATTGAATCAAAGCATTGGTAAAAGTGAAGAATCCCAATGAACAAGTTTTCGGTCAACATTCGAAACTGTCGTAATGTTATCCGAAGGATATCGAAATGATCTCTAATGCGTCGATTTTTGCTACCTTTTTGATGTCTCCTCAAGAGTTCTAAATGCTATCTAAAAGTTATCTGTGATATCTTTGAGATGGCATTTAAAACTCTTGAGAAAGACATCAAGAAGATCGCAGAATCGCATTGAAGATCATTTCGACATCTTTTAGTTCACATTATGAAGGTTTTACAAAGTATAATATTTGTATTACAACTAGCTTGCATTGATCGGTGTATAAAATAAAAGATGAAATGTTTATACGCATGCAACGACGGCGTTTGTTCTGATTGATAATGTTCTTATAATCCTCTCAGGAATTAATATAAAAAGTATATTAAAGATCAACGTGCTGAATATAGAATAATCGAATTCTCTTGAGTTTATTTAAAAATTGGATATTCGCTTGAAGATTACGTGAATTACAAGTATATGTAACACGAAACAAATATTTCGAAGGTTGGAAGACAAATCGATAGAAAGGAGGGAGCTCTGTGTATCAGGAGATTATGCAAGGAGGGGTTAATTACTCATAAGAATGTCGATCTTTTGCAAATACATTGAAAGCGTATATGTTGTGACAAAATTAAAGCATAATTTACAAATTATTCCATTTAAAAATTATTACAAACTTCAGTAAGAATTTAGAGAAATTCTCGTAACTTGATTCAAAATTTGAGCTCGAACCAATCAGAATTCAAATCCTAAACTTTGTTTAAATTTTGAAATTAGTGGGACTGGTCTGCAACACATGAAATCTAACTGAAAATTGATTTTCATTTAGTACCAACGAAACGAATCAGTGTCATATGCAATAAATTGCCTGTTGATGTGCTAATGTTTGAAGATTTTTGGATCTCAAAGATCGTTCATAAATTACGCAGGACGTTTAGGAGGGTGAATCCTTACCAAATCCCGCACAGAGGAGAACGAGAAGGCGATAAACTTCACAGTAGGAGGAATGGTTTTTCAGTCAATTTTTCCTGATCAATTACGAAGTTTCATGAATCTCTACGAGAGATCAAATGAAATGACGTGAATCAAGGAAAAGAAAAATTTAGATTTGTTATTTTATTTAATTATAGTTTTATTTTTGGATTACCAAATACGCAGTTGATAAATGTTCGTTCGATACTCGTCATTTCCCCTCTGTTGAACTCAAGGATTCTTCCACTGAAATATAATCTGAATTTGGCTTAGACCGCTTGATCAATGTTTTCCGACCTTCCTTTTTTCTTTCTAAACGGAAAAGAGGGAGAGGTTGAAGAACATTTATCAACCGGCGACTGTGCATTCATGAACGCAACGCGCACAAGTATGAAAAATGCAATGGTGGGGATTTGAAATTCTCTGTATGAAGTTTTCATAGAAATCTATAAACAGGAGATTTCTAGTTACTTAGCTGATTCGAATTCAAGCGAATCTCTGCTTTGTGTTTTAAATATTGAATTGTACGCTAATTATGAATTTTAATCAATCCTAGTACCTACACTGAGAAAAAAAAGTCATGACCGTAATGAATATTTCTTCCGGCCAGGGAAATTAATTCATCCAATAGTGACAATGAAATCATTTCATGGAACTTATCAATCTGAGTATTCATGCGAACAATGTATTCAAATCTGAAATTCTTGAGCCTGAAGAAACATTTCTTTGAATCAAATACCCTTTCTTCAGTGAAAATAAACCTACTCTGATTCAATTAATTATTTCTTCGGAGGAATGAAACCACTCAAACATTCAAAAAAGAAAGTTTTTGAATCAATTAGGAAAATTTTCAATCCATCGAAATAAATCATCAACTTCAAGATGTTCTTTTTTGACTTCGTGAATTCCATCCTGATTCAATAAATGATGTTTCAGAAGTCATTGAGCACAATATCAGATTTTTTCTGTAAAAAAAAATTATCACACTTGTAAAGCTTTCATAGTCCACTCTGGTGTTCCTTTAATCTGTTGATAACCGGAAATTCTGAGCACTTTGGATCAAATGAGACTTCATTGATCGTTCAGTCATGCCGTCTGTTAGGCGAATAGTGCCTATCACTCCATGCGGGACCTGTAATTCAATGCCATAATCTGAAAGAAATATTTATTTGGATGAAGTATTACTTACTAAGAAGACAGAGTGATTAATTCTTTATATACAAACCATACTGTCGAAAGAGAACTTGTGAGAAAGTGACTACACCTTGCGAGAACCAACCGAAAGTCGTCTAAGTAACTAAAACGTAACGTGATTTCGAAAATCCATTTCTTTATCTTACTGAATTTTCTTTAGAATCAATTGCACATACTTTCATATCGATGAATGAAATCATTTGAATATAAAAATCATTCTGTGGATTTGAAGAAATACAAAATCATGCTTACCAAATATTACTTTCATTCCAAGCAGTATAGTATTGATTCGAAAACGTTGTTATTAACAAATTTGTACACCTTGAATTGAAAATTCGAGCTTTTCCTACAAAACGTGACGTAATAAAATTGAAGAAATAAGTTATTGAATTTTCAATCGTTTTTGAATGAAATTAGAATCATGCCTTGCACTTCGCGGTCTGACTAATCCAAAGAATTAATTTTTGTGTCAATAAAATGTTTCTTGGATTGGAGGAAACTGAATTCAATAAAATAATATCTTTCATTTAACGAAAGAATTCATTATTTCTATTGAATCATCATTGTTTGAAAGGACATGTATTCAGTTCAATGAGGGCCAGATTAAAAAAAATGTATTTCTTTGATGTAATGACTTTTTTTCTCAGTGTACTCTCTAAAATTGTTAGAGTGGTATTTCACTCTTTAGCCAGCCAAAAGTGAGTCTGTCGAAATTTCGAGTGAAATTTCCACTCTGTTAGAGTGGTAATCTAAGGTTTGAGGTTATAAATTCACAGCTACTTCAATTTTAGAGTGAATTTTTCAGTCTAAAAGAGTGGGAGTCCACTCGAAACGAGTGAAAATCCCATTCGAAGCGGACTGGCTCACTTCTGAGACTTACTGGAGTGAAACGAGTGATTTTTCACTCTTCCGGATTCAGAGAGTACTCTGAAAAATATAAATTTTGCTTGTATTTGTGGAATTACTTTGAAAATCACACCCCAAGTAACACCAATGTGCGTAAAATATTCTCCGAACGTTCCTAGAACATTTAAACGTCCTGCAAACATTCTCAGAACGTTTGACGAAGATTGTGTGTTACTAGGGACATTATTTCTCTATAACCAGAGCTAAAAGGCCCTACCCGGCCAACAAAATCAAGACAGCGCTTCCAGCAGCGGTTCTACTATTCACTTATATATTCAGAAGTCCCTTGTACATATATGTCTTAAGGAGATACTAGCGGCGTGGTAGCAGCCAAATCGTTTATGACAAACTACAGGCGAACGGTCCAATAATTTTATCAAAATATCGCTCTGTACAGCACTTCTGCTTGGATCAGAGAAATGCTGTACAGAGCGATATTTTGATAAATTTGAATCGTTTGCCCGTAGTTTGTCATCAATAGTCACCTTAAGGGGCTATACCACTGTGACACTTCAAAAAAATCGATTTTGTTTTTACCTTTTTCAACGGTTTGTACCCTTAAGAATATCCTTTCGAAATTCCAAAGCCGTATCTCAAATATTATCCGAGTGCCAGCCTGCTAAAGAGCAAATGGTTGCCTCTCAAATTGACCCGCAAAAAAATTGCTTGTTATAGTTACCACAATTTGGAATGAAATTTGTGACAGAGACAATTTTAGAGTGTAATTTACTGCAATTGACATTAAATGTACTCTAATTTAGTTGAAATCACCACATTTTGTTTGAAATATTCATAGAAAGTGTTCCGAAGTGTGAATCGATAGTGAAATCTTTAAACGAGTTTTTCTTGAGATGGGATTTTTCAAATTTGCTGCCATCATAACTCGAAGAGCAATCAACCGATTGACTTGAAATTTTAATTGAGTGTTCTCGGATGTATTTCTTTTACGGTGAACCACGATCTTTTTGATTGGATAATAATTGTCGATTTGACATCGGACAAACGACCATTTTTTAGGCAAAAAAACATAGTTTTTTTTTCCAAAACACTGCCATTTTGTCAGATTTCTATATTTTTCAAGAATCCTGGTTCACCGTACGGAGTATACCTTCTAGCTTAACGTCCTTTTTGTTTTTTTTCATTTCAGCCACTGAGGCGACCGGTATGGTGGAAGCAGTTGGGAAACTTTTTTTTTACGCCTCCGAAGGCAGCGCATAAGTCGCTCGTATGTCGATATTTTTGTACCAAAAAATTATATAATACAGTTGAGTTATAAGTGAATATATTCTCAAAGTTTCAGAACATTCGATGGAATACTTTTTTCTCCAAAAATTCCGAAAAATCACCTAAGTTTTAAGCGTTCACAGTGGTATAGCCCCTTAAAATAGAAGCGACTTGGTAGTATTTTACCAGCAGCACCACGTGGTAGCGCTGAGGCAGTGCTACGTTATAAATTAAAGCATATGCACGGAGAAAAAGGAATAGTGATAACTAAACGGCTCAATCGGAATTACGTTACGCTTAGTTAAACCAACGATGCGATTGATTGTAGGGACCAAATGTTTGGTCCGTCCGTATTTTACTGTACCAGTTTTTTCCGTGTGTGCTATGGTAGCATGCAGCCTCGAGGCAATGGAAGAGCTACTACGTTGCTGCCGCTATACTGAAAGAAAAGGTCAATTCAAATATTCGACAGCTAGGAAATTTAGTAACTGTAAATAAAAATTCAGTTGTGATAGCTAAATTTTATTTGTCACAACTATATTTTTTATTCCCGTTGGATAAACCATTTTATTCATGTTTCAGACCGCTAGCCTTTTATTTACCCCAACTAGAGTCTAGCTGGCGTAAATAAAAATCTAGCTGCGGCAACTAACATTTAGTTGTCCCAACTAGGTACCTTTCTCTCAGTGTAGCACTACTAGTACACTGTAAAAAATTTTTATGGGGGAATTCCTATATATTTATGTGAAATAATTGACACAGGAATTTTCCGAACTTATCCAGAAATTTATTGTGAAATGTTTGGGAAGAATCCCATAAAGTTTAGAATTTTCGGATAAGTTTATGGGAAATTTCATACACTGAGAAAACAGATATCTTGAACAATACCATAATTTATGGATTTTTGGCATTGGTCTGACCCGAGTCCAAATATTTACGTGAACGAACCTCCCAAGAAGAAGTATCCCACTGAGCATTTCCGATAGAACCTTGCATTAACATTGCAGCGATATTCATGCGATCTTGAAAGTAACTGTCTTTCAATTTACAAATGCAATATTACAAAAGTAACTCGCAAAAATATCGTTGAAATATCACCTGACAACGTAACATTGCTGCAATTGACTGGTAATTGGATGTTGTAACATTACTGTTGTAATTCTCATAACAGGTACTTTCAAGATCGCATCAACATTGATGCCATGTTAATGCAAGGTTCTAACGGAAATGCTCAGTGGGATGGTACCTTCCTCATGAAAGCCCAAGAAATTATGGGACTTTTAGAGGTTCGTTAACGTAAATATTTCTACTCGGGTCAGACCAACGCCAAAAATCCATAAATTATGGTATTTTTCAAGATACCTTTTTCTACGTATACTGGAAATTGATTTCCCAGTCAGTGATTGGAATTTTCTAGTTGATGTGCACACCCGATCAAAAAAAACCTCAAGGGATCCCTCATAGGAACCCTCGAGGGTTCCCAGATAGGATCCCATAAGGGTTCCCCTGAGAATTTGGCACAACAATTTTTTGCCTGGGACCCATCTGGGAACCCTTGTGGGACTTTATATAAGACATTGTATTCAACATAGAATCTTATAATTGGTCAAGATTTCTTGAAATTTCATGCTTTCCGTATACACTTGTGAAATAAATTCTCAATTTACCCAAGTGTAAATAAAATTAATTTATATATCATTGAACTTAGGATTCCTAAAATATTAAAATGAACAAATTATGAGAAGGTACGTGCAATTATTCATCTTGAAATTATAATTCCATTCAAAGATGAGGGGTATCTCTAGTTTCTCTGTTCTCACAGGGAGAGGTATTAAATATGTCCATCATCCAAATTCAGAGCAGCGTTATGATATTAGATTTTACACCAAGTGAAATCAATATCGATAATGTCGGGTCACTGCAATTTTTATTAAATCCTCATAATCAAACTGTATTTTTTCGAATTAAAATTACAAATATATATTCTATATTTATCAACATATTTAATTGCAAGTATTTGTTTTTACAATACAAAAGTACGTTGAATGAAAATGTATGTTAAGCTGTACCATTGAATTTTACACATTTACAATTTTATTCACATCAATTTCAGAAAAATTAGACAGATTGAAACATGAACATGAATTATTCTGCACCACTGAAAATTGCTGTCAGATCCACTCAAAAAATAGTTGCCAGAGCTATCAAAAAGATATCAATTGTTGGTAAAATAATATAACACATTTTTGGAGAATATTCATTCAGCATCAAAAGAGATCCCTGGGCCACTGTTACAAACAGTATTCGTCCACCATTGTTTATACTGATCAAAATCATCTTTTCAGTCATCTTAAGTGCTTATTGAGGGAGATTTGATATAAGTAGTTAGAATGAAACGATTCAAAAACAAGCCATGTAGGATCTTACATGAGCTCCCACGTGGAATCCCATAAGGGTTCCCAGATGAGTTTTGGTCATTGGTTTTTTTTGATCGGGCAGGAAAATTCCGATTATTCGTAAACTCAGTTGCTGGGTACTGAGGGCATTGAGCAAATTGAAATGTTCTCTTCAGCTCATTTAAAAATCTTTGAAAAGTATTTCAGATTCTATCATTGTGCAACGAAATCTCACAATCACATATGGAACGATTTTTGAAAAATCGCTGAAATACATGCAAAACGTCGGAAAGATGAAAGATTGGAAATTGCATGAAACTTTAGAAAAACATGACGTGCTGTGTGGGACAGGATATAATTATTGAAAAATAAAAAATTGCATACATGCAGATATACGTACACGATATATACATGTGGGGGAAATTACATCTAACTGGAATGGTATACATTGAACATGAAATACTATAATTTAGCGATAAATGTGTTGAGCTGGAGTGTTCCCGTTATAATTATCTACTTTGGGATTTTTATGCATTGACTTTGAATTAAAAATTCAAGTATAACATCTCTAACATCAATGTCACGTTGTGCCTACCATACATTCAGAAGAGAAATTTTTATCGATTCGAGTGTTATATATGTTATCCATTATTCCCCATTTGGTTTCGTTCATGGTTTCCAATCTCCATACTTATCGATCCCTGTGGAGCCTCACCTGTTCTGTGAAATGAGATTTATGTTTCATTAACTCTTATTGAATAAAGCTTTGACATGATGAGAGGAATTCAAAAGTAATGAACGATTTGAATATGGAGTGAGTTGTATAAAACGTATATTGAAGATGTCCTTCAAATATGTGGATATTCGTTTTCTTGAGTATACACTATTGATATTGTACATCTACTGAGTGTAATTGAATAAAATCGGTAACTTTACAGATAAGTAATGAGTTTCAAATGGTTTCAAACTAAGAACACGTGTATCTCCTGATTATATATCTACAGAAGGGAATCATATTGTGATTTACACGGTAGGTAACTTGAGCGTTTTGGCACATTCCTAGGGATTTTTCAGAGGTTTCGCTAGATGTCATCACTTTCCGATGCGTATGTGACACCTAATTCCAAATTTCGCATGTAGGTAGCATCGGCTATCTACAACCAACAGCTGACAAACCACTCTTCTCTTGTAAATCGTGGTGAGTATTTTCATTGATAACCTTTCATATTTTGTTTTTATGTTTAAACCAATCTGTTGTTCATAGTTTTGAATGCTATAGAACGATGTTTGGGATTGGTTCAAGATTTGCTCTGATAGCTAGAGGGTTTGCCACCAAAGCTGAAGATATTGCTAATCTTGTCAAGGTAAATTGTGAAATTATTTATAATTTTTCAACATATACCGGTATATTGCATTATTACTTGCACATATTCATATGGAAATGAAATGATAATGTCGTTCTCAATTATCCATTTACACAGAAGAACAAAGTTGTAGTATTTATGAAAGGAATTCCTGAAGAACCAAGATGTGGGTTCAGCAACGCAGTGGTTCAGATACTAAGGATGCATGGTGTCACGTATGAAGCACATGATGTACTCAAAGATGAAGAACTGAGGCAAGGTAAGAGAGAGGTCAATATTGAACTATTGTCCATGATACAATATGTCTCTGAATTCTCAATACGGACATACTAACATCGGAATTCTTGCTTCTGAATGATTTTTGGCAATACTTTTGGACACACTGAGTTGTCTCTAATTTAAAAGAATCGTGACACCATAAATTTTCGAGTAAATGCTTGAAGAATTTTCTGGACACGTGGAACTTCCCGTGTCTCCATTCGAAAATCCGAGCCAAGAAAAAATCTCGCATGTAGATGATATTCTTCAAGGATTCACTACTTCCACCAGGATTTGAGAAACCCATGGGTTTCGAATTTGAAGGTTGGAGACAGGTGTGTGTCTCTACACTGGAAATAAAATTGTGGAAGAGCCAAAGTTTGGGTATCAATAGTCGATGTCCACAGAAATATCAGAGTACAGAACTCCCCGACTCTTTTCATTGACGTCAATTGTTTATGTACGACTTATGGATGAGTGGTCTACCAGAGATAAATAGCTGGAGTGCACTCATTTGTGTATGGAAACGTATTTAGCGATGCATAGATGAATCGCATTCATCACATTATTTTGTAATCCACCAAAGTAGAACGTGTACTATTCATAGGCATCCACACTGAGAGAAGACTTGAGTTGTATTTAATACAGTGATTTTTTATTCTTTTAAAATTGTTTCTATGGAAGAAATATCAAAAATACGTACTAATTCTTATTGTTGTTTCTTTTATGGTTTTTTAAGTCCAATTATAGATAGGTAGTTGATTATTTATTATAAATATTACTAGAAACGAGTAGAAGTTGACATCTATTTGAATTACATCATTGGATTAATATTTTTTTTTCGATTGCAAAGAAACTGAAATTGAGATTAACGAGGAGAAAATTAAAAAAATTATCTTACGGAGAAAGAAGATTCCCCTATTCTAAGGGAGTCGTCTAATCGAGAGTCTGTTTGTTGAGCCTTTTTTTGACAGTTTTTTAGGAATCTGAAGAATACATTTCGTTAGATCTTTCACCTCATATTTTTATACATATTTCAAGAGTATTTATACATTTTCACAAGTTTATATGACCCCAAGAATATGCCATATACGACACTCTGACGAAATTCATTTGAAGAAGAAAACAATGGTTCGACGGTGACAACGATTACGGAATTCCAGTTCATTCTAGGAAAAAGCAACAAGGTTCTTCTTTACCCTCAAATCAAAAACGAAAACAACCCTAGTCGCACAGAACATTCATAAAACGTTCTGAGAATGTTTATAGCATATTACATATAGAACGGTCTTTGTATATTGGTGTTTCTTTGGGTTTACGCGTTACACACAGCCCAACAGTTCCGGAATAATTCTTAAAGAATTCATAAAGGACATAATCAGTTCAATAAGAAAACTTTTGAATTCCAGTGGTGCTGTGTGGGTTCATTATCCTAGTTCAGACAAAAACTAGGCGTGTATAGACAATGCGTGCAAAACTTGAGCAGAGTCAGTTTTTGAAATATCAGTGTTTTTTTTGACAGTGGATTCTTGGCGATATCTGAACTTGTGAGGATTTATAAACATTCTTAGAATATGGATAAATATGATGTAAAAATTCCAACAAAGTGTATTCTTCAGATTCCTTGAAGAAGATTCTCCAAAAAGAGAAAAAAGGTCTCTCTACTGTGAATCTTCGCTAAGTGAATTGAATCACCTAACAATGACAGTTCGCTGTGTTAATGAACTGATTTATTATAATCATCAGTCTTTCGCTAACCTTGGGAAGCTGGATTAGCTAAGAAATGGATTGCCTCCGTGCTGGATTTGCTGAATGTTTTGCATTCTTGAAGCCATATCAAAAACTTTGAGTTTGAAATATTTAAAGGGCCTATATATTTGGCACTCGAACCAAAAAGCTTTGATATTGATTGACATTGATGACTAAAATACGTGTGGGTTTCATTTTGCGTAAATTTAGAAATCAATTCAAATGTTATGAATACATGGAATGCCATAAAATAATTCTTCGATTAGAGTAGAACTGAATTTCACAGCTGCATAAAATTGATACCAGTTCTACGTATACAGAAATGATATACGGTTGACACGTGAACGTTGCTTGAATTTCTTAGTCATGTTTTTTCCTAAAGATAAGATAATTAATTATCAGCTCTCTCAGTCTAACTCTTAGAAGAACGAAATGAACTGCATGTGATCTTTCAAATTGAAAACTTGTTTTTTTTTTTTATAAACAAGATCTTCTTGCTGATTCAGAAAATAACTCGTTTGAACAACAAATTCAGATAAAAATATTTATTTTTTCATATTAAAAATATATTATAGTTTATTCATCAAACTGATATCACTTTCGATTGTTCAGGTATCAAAGAATTTTCCAACTGGCCAACGATTCCTCAAGTTTTTATCAACGGAGAATTCGTGGGAGGATGTGATATACTCCTAGAAATGCACCGAAATGGGGAATTGGTCGAAGAATTGAAGAAAATAGGAATCACCAGTGCATTATTAGACAAAGAAGAAGTTTCGGCGGAAACGAAGAAATCCAACGAGTGACCATCAGGATATTCATTACTGTAAATAAAATCCGTAACCATAATGATAATTATCTTGTTTTGTTAATAGTCATCTTTTGTTATAATAAAATATTCTTTCTATTTAATAATTTTCGAGTATCCTCCTGAGAATTTTACCGCTCGCACTTATTGGAATTTGGTCAATGAATTGAACGTGGCCTAAATGTTTGTGTTTAGCAACACGTTTGGCAATAAAATTTTTCACTTCCTCTTCACTAATTTTCGTTCCTTTTTTTGGAACTATAAACGCTTTTGGTATTTCACCGTATCGGTCGTGTTTAACTCCTACAACTGCAACATCTTGCACCTTGTCTAGTTTCCGTATGAGTTCTTCGAGTTCAGCCGGTGCTACTTGTAAACCGTTGACTTTTATCAATTCTTTCAAACGACCTTCGATGTATATCGCACCTGAAAACACGAACGCCATTCCGATATAACTAATCTTCTATTGAGAAACAGTGTAATTTACAATACCTGTTTCATCGTAATACGCTAAATCCCCTGTTTTGAACCAATCTCCTTCCATGGTTTCCTTCGTAGCTTTCTCATTTTTAAAATATCTCTTCATCACTTGAGGTCCCCGAGCCCATAGTTCTCCGATTTCTTTCACGCCCAAGTTCCTACCAATATTCTCACCTTCGTAATTCACGATCCGTATTTGCGTACTGGGAATTACATGTCCACTCGTTTCACTTGGGGCATTTTCATTTAGAGTGATGACTGGAGAAGTTTCACTCAGACCATATCTATAGGATAACAATTATTATTCTGTGATTTAATTTTCATGACATAATTACACAAATGTTTTCTGTTAATACCCTTGAACCATTCTGATATCGGAACCAATTTTCCTTCGAAGTTTCGTAATGGATTCTGCTCCAAGCGAGGCTGCTCCCGACAGAATTGTTCTTACAGTTTCGATGTGATGGGGTTTCAATTGTTCGTTATCAGCCATGAAATGTACGAGAGGTGGTACAACGTACAGGATCGTTGATTTATAATTGTTCAACAGTTGAAGAAATCCAGTGGTGGAAAATTTTGGTAAACATACTAGTTTCGCGCCAAGCCTTGTAATGAAATAATATTATATAATATTGTGAAATTTAGAAGATTTCTAATTTTCAAGTATCATTTACCTCAGATGTTTCAAGAGTATAGCCGACAATGCGTACATGTGGAACATTGGAAGTATCACAGGAATAACATCCTGCTGGGTATCGGTAGTCTCAATGTAACTGAGAACGTTCTTGGAAGTTGTTTGATATATATTTGCCACTACATTCCTGTGGGATCCAGGTACTGATGTTATTTAAATCTATTATTAATTAATACTACGAAAGATTAATTGAACATTTGATTCACATTAGTGGGTGGGAGTTTCTTAAATTAACACGAATTAAATTTCGATTCTCATAATTCATTGGAATGTGACAAAAATTATATCTCATGTTGGAAATGAATCAATGAGTTCAATGATTTGGCAAAAAATTTTTTTTTTAGAACTTATGAATAATTGAAGTATGAAGGAACTTTTTCTTGTGAAAATTCATAACTTTTGGACGGTGCAACCGATTTGGACGCACTAGCGTTTAAATTGAAGATAATTGATTGAATTATATAAAATATTTTATGAAGCCCTAAAAAATTTGTTCTTACATTATTTTCGAATAATTTGTTTATAAGCAATTGATTTTTAATAACGTTCTCCACTTCGCAAGAGTCTGAAAAAAAGTAGGGAGAAATATTGTACCCTCACAAACCAAATTCTGTAGAGAAAAAAAATGGAGACGCTTCTTGTCATACAATTATAATGATGATGCAGTTGCGCGGAGCTGTATCTTCCGGCTCGAAGGTCGGTCTGCTCTCGTAGGGGTTTTGAGATGTGAATATTACGTCCCAGTCGATGTGGCGGATGAAAAATGCATGCAGTACCCATTTTTTCATTTGTACAGCATTAACCACCGATCCTCTATGGCATCTAGAACTTCGGTGGGACGGAGGCGGAAGATTGATGAAGCAATGGAAGCCATGGAAATAAAGGAAAAATAATGGCGAGTCTCCGGTGATGCAACACAGAGACGACGGAAAATGCTGCCGTCCTAGGCAAAAAAGTTGTTAACTCCAAATTCGTTCGAAAATTGTATGATGTAACTCATATTTTGACAATATTATAGCGGTTCTAGGGCAAATGAGGGGAGCTGTTTTTATTTATTTTAAAAACAATCAATATTTTTAATACCAACAAATGAAAGAATGAAGTAAAGGTGTTTGTTGAACGAAAATACCCATCAAAAGAACCGCAACTCGAGTTACGGGTTTTTTCCATTCAACAGCGCTCGAGCATTATGCTATGATAGTTCGCTTTACAAGCGAAGAAACATGTCAACTCGGTATGCGACGTTCATGAAAACCACCATATAATCGAATTCTAAATCTATGGATTAGATATTTCAAAAAGTAATATTTCTTTCGCGTTGAATCAGCTAACTTCAACGGTTCAAATCCATACATAATGGCACCTAAGATCTTTATAACGACCATTTCCGAACTGTGCCGAAATCTACGACCGGACTTACGGTTTTCTTCCTTGATAAATTGGCGCCGGCCTCAAGGAGTTTACAAATCAAGGAAAACCTAACTCCGAAGAGATTTTTTCAAATAGTACGAGATATTGGCTCCTCACTGATTTTACCGGGCGAAAAGACCGTAACTCAAATTACGATTTCTCCGTCTAGCAAAGTGTTGACGTATTCGATGGTTCTTCTCATTTTGATATAGGGGAGAGTTGCCTTGGTTGGGCCATCGCCTTGGATGGACCACCACCTTTTATTCCCAAAGGAAAAAACTTAGATTTCTCCTAATCATACAGCGATAATGTCACATTAATGAACATTATCACTTTATGATTAGAAGAAATCTAAGTTTTTTCCTTTGGCAATAAAAGGTGGTGGTCCATCCAAGGCGATGGTCCAATCAAGGCAACTCTCCCCTAAGTTACGGCTTTTTTCTGATGATTGTCTGATTTTTAATTCGTTTTCAGAGAAGAAAAATGTTTATTATTCAAAAATTAGGAGCGATTACTAATTTCTATTAACACAGTTGAACGCGCCTTGCTTCCCTGAATCGAATGATATAAAAAAAACTCGAAACTAACCCTGGTTAAAAAATCTAAAGAAACCTAAGTATTTTTGAAGTAAATGTTTTCAAATTATTTAGGATCTGTTTAGACTACTTAGGAACCGAGATTTGACACAAGTGGAGAGTTTCCAATCACTTAGGATTCTTTTCCGACTCACCGTTCATTCCGCCGGCTTCCGCACTACACACGTAGGCAGTTTAGGTTTTCTTAGGTATTATTTGGACTATACTGTGACTCCGTTTATTTCCGTGTGGAAGTAAAATAACTGTTTCCGTACACTTCCACTCTATTTGCGAACCAATAAGTTTAGGAACGATTATGAATGCTGTGCACATAATGTCTTCCTATCACTTGGGAACATTTTAGGTTCCAATCTGCTTCCGTTCACTTATGAAAAATCGGAAATGAAATTTTGAAAAGTGTTTACGTATACTGTAAATTAATTCACTTCTGCGACTTTACGCTGAGACCTAAAGAGGATACTTCGGTTTATTTATGCTTTGTTTCCGCACTGATGAACTTGGGAGGAGTTATGAATAAAATGCATATAATGTCTTCCTATTACTCGGGAACATTTTAGGTTCCCATCTGCTTCCGTTTGCTTGTGAAAAATCGGGAATGAAATTTTGAATAGTGTTTAGCGAGCGGGAGAAATTTGTTTCATCAAAACTTGAAATGCACCTAAGTGAATTGATCAATGAAATACTGAAACAATCGGAAAACCGTTGATTGCCTTTATCTAGAAGTAACTCCTGAATCGAAGGTTTAGTTTTAGTTATGAAATTTCCGAGACAAAGACTCCTAGTAAGTCGGAAGTAGTCGTAAAAAAATTTTTTGTTTAGTTTTTTTGACCAGGGCTAAATATTTCTGAAGTAGATGTTTTCAAATCACTTAGGATCTCTTCCGAGTACTTCCGAACGAAGATTTTACACATGTAGGGAGTTTCTACTTGGGATTTTCTTCCACATGATAATTGATTCCGCCGATTTCCGCAATCCACACGTAAAGAGTTTAGGTTTACTTACGTATGACTTGCACTAAACTATGGTTCCGTTCATTTCCGCGTAGGTGCAAGAAAACTGTTCCCATGCATTGCCGATTTATTTTCGCACGGATATATTTGGGTGTAGTTAAGTTTACTGACCGCGTAGATGGCTTCTAATTACTTAGTTGTATCTTAGGTTCCAATCTGTTCAGGTGTACTTATGAAAAATCGGAAAGAAAATTTTGACAAATGTTAACGGTGTCATGTGACCTGATCCCTGGTCAACAAGACTAAACAAACCTAAACAAAAGAATTTTTTTACGGCTACTTCCGACTTACTAGGTGTTTTTATCTCGGAAATTTCATAACTAAAACTAAAACTTTGATTTAGGAGTTACTTCCGGTTGAAGGCAATCAACGGTTTTCCGATTGTTTCACTATTTCATTGATTAGGTGCATTTCAAGTTTTGATGAAACAAATTTCTCCCGCTCGCTAAACACTATTCAAAACACCGCGTAAACACTATTCAAAATTTCATTTCCGATTTTTCACAAGTGAACGGAAGCAGATGGGAACCTAAAATGTTCCCAAGTAATAGGAAGAAATTATATGCATATTATTCATAACTCCTCCCAAGTTCATCGGTGCGGAAACAAAGCATAAATAAACCGAAGTATCCTCTTTAGGTCTCAGCGTAAAGTCGCGGAAGTGAATTTGTTCACAGTATGCGTACACATTTGTCGAAATTTCATTTCCAAATTTTCATAAGTGAACGAAAGCAGATGGGAACCTAAAATGTTCCCAAGTGATAGGAAGACATTATATGCATTTTATTCATAACTCCTCCCAAGTTCATCAGTGCGGAAACAAAGCATAAATAAACCGAAGTATTCTCTTTAGGTCTCAGCGTAAAGTCGCGGAAGTGAATTCATTCACAGTATACGTAAACACTTTTCAAAATTTCATTTCCGATTTTTCATAAGTACACCTAAACAGATTGGAATCTAAGATGTATCTAAGTAATAAGAAATCATCCACGCGGTCAGTAAACGTAAGTACCTCTAAGTATATTTGTGCGGAAATAGATCGGAAATACATGGAAATTGTGTTTTTAGGTCTGAACGGAAGTCCGCGGAAGTTGATCAGGTCATATGTCATCGTAAACATTTCTCAAAATTCCATTTCCGATTTTTCATAAGTAAACCTAAACAAATTGGTACCTAAGATGTACCTAAGTAATTGGAGGTCATTTACGCGGTCAATAAACGTAACTACTCCCGAGTATATTCGTGCGGAAATAAATCGGAAATGCATGAAAACAGTTTTCTTGCATCTACACGGGAATGAACCAAAACAGAATCACGCATGCGTGATCAAACTTCCGATCAGCTGTACAATATCTGAGACAATATTTGCCCTTGGAGCAGCGTGTTAGGATAGCTTAGAGGTTAAGTAGGTAGGTCTTATAGGTAGATAGGTTCGGTAAGAGTTCAAATCCCCTTTAGGTAGGAATGAATTTATCCTCATTTCCAAGTAGAATGCAACAATTTGGGTGTCCACAAATTCACAGAATGTATCGAGTGTTTGAATGAATGTTCATTTTTATTTTCGCTCCAGTTATTGGTAAATCCGATGTTAAATTTCAAATAAATTATTTTTCCAAATGCGGAACGAAACCTAAAAAATCCAGTTCCTCAATTGCGGAAGTGAGCGGAAAAAATTTGTTCCATCAAAACTTGAAATGCACCTAAGTGAATTGATCAATGAAATACTGAAACAATCGGAAAGCCGTTGATTGCCTTTATCCGGAAGTAACTCCTAAATCAAAGGTTTAGTTTTAGTTATGGAATTTCCGAGACAAAAACACCTAGTACGTCGGAAGTAGTCATAAAAAAAATTTTTTGTTTAGGTTTGTTTAGTTTTTTTGACCAGGGAACTCAAAACTCGAACTATTTTCCAAAAAAATTTGAGTCAACAACTTTTTTGCCTGGTACGGCAGAACAGTAAGCCTACTGTATTTTTTCAATAGTATCCATGTCAGGAGGTTCATGTAACCAAATGTGAACATTTAATTATTTCTATGACTCGCACCCAAGCAATCGTTGAACGCTACTTTCACACCATGGTCGTAATGTTGATTATTGAGAGAAAAAGATAACTACATAAGAAACAGAACCAGAATAGTCAATGACTTGGATAGCAAAACCACTAACCCCCCACCGAGGAGTTGGATGGAATGAAGGTGGAATATTGGCGGAGGGATGAGAGCTATGGAAATAATTACACTGTAAAAAAACTTTCGGTAAATCTACCGAAATTTGTCGGGAAGCGATTGACCCAAAAAGAAGTCGGAAAAGTTACCGAGATTTTTTGGTAAATTTACCAACTCAACTTTCCCGAGTTTTTTTGAAGTGTAAATAATCACATTCGGTTATGTAAATTCACTAATATGAATACTATTGAAAATACAGGAGACGGACTGTTTTCCAACATCAACAGCTATCATTTTTGCCACATTTCATTGAATTATGAGTTGGAAAATTTAATTCGTGCTGATTAAAATAATTCTAACCCTTTCAGCCCAAAAACTCCGATAGGTTCCAATGAATTCCAATAGGTGCTGTGATAACAACCGCATAGAAACCGATAAGTCATTTTGTTCCTATCAGTATTTATCAGCTTTTGCCAATCATACCGATGAAAAACCGATAGAACATTGAATTCCACATAGAATCTCATGGAGACTCTCAAGAACTGTGACAAAAATCGCATAGAAACCGATAAGATATCATTAGCTAAGTTCGTTTACTGGGGTCCCAAGTTACCCCAACTTGCTCCAAGTATTCCGAATTCGCTATTTCCAGTTATAGAAACAAATTGATTGGTTTGGTACAAGTTGGAGCAACTCAGGACAGGTAGAACGAACGAACCTATTAATTCCGATAGGATTTGGTTTATCGGTTTGTATTGGTATTCTTTTGGACAGGGCTGGTTTTGTTTTGTTTTTGAAAGAATATAAAGTGTTGGATCGAATATCTGGAAATTGAAATAAATATTTTCTATAGTATATAGAAGATATGACTCGATTTCTTTTCTTTCTGCAACTACGGAATCAGCGTAACATTTTGATTATAATCAAATGACAACCTTGAACAATCAGAGCAAAATTTTGGCTATTTTAAAGATTTTTTCCAGACATCTTCGAAATTCGATAACTTTTCAAGTATTGCTTATACCGATGTGATATTTCGACGCCCTTAGGAAAACCAGTGGTTCCACTGGAATAAGGAAGCAGGAAGGTATCCTCAGGATCCATATTGGCCTGTGAAGATGAGATTTCTTCTACATCATCTTTGATTAGATCTTCAAAATTGATGGCCTCTTCCGGCAATGACGTGGATTTATCAGTTACTAAAATTACGGGTAATTTCATTTTTGGATTATTTGCGATAATGTCTTTCGCCTCGTTGTACTTCTCTGTGAAGGTGAAGACCGCTGAGGCGTCCGAATTGTGTAATTGAAATTTCATTTCTTCTTTTGTATAAGTTGGATTCAGAAGAGTTGTCTGCGACAAGGGGAAGTATTTTCACAATTCAAATAGATTTGAATATCCTATTATCCCGTGCGTAAGTAATACTCACCTGTAGACCTGATTCACTTGCTGCCAATAATATAATAGGAAACTCTATAAAATTTGGTAATATAATAGCGATGGTATCTCCAGGTTGAAGTTTGCTTTTTTTCAACGATGCAACCAGTTTTTTAGTTAGTTTGTGTAGTTGATGGTAAGTATATGATTTTCCAGTCATGGAACACTCCTAATTGGCAGAAAAACAAAAATATATATATACATTATAAGGGTAGCCATTTTTTACCGCGCAACGTTCACCGCGCGTATTGCTCTCGCGCGGGTATTAGATTTGGGCATTGTAGTTCACTTCACTGAAGTAGTTCAGTGATATACTTCAATTGAGCTAAATAGTTCAATTATTCTCGTGAAGAATAATCTAATGAAGAATTCGAATTCGTAAATATCCATGAATTAGGGGGGCATTTCTTTTGTTCTCTTTGTTCCCTCACATAATGTTCCACGTAAAGTGATAAGGGCATAGAAAATAGAGTCCCTATAACAGGGTCTGGGCAACGATGTTGCAAAAATATTGTGTTCCAAATTTTATCCTTCTGATTTGATATTTCATCCATTTAAAACCATTAATTTCGTAACATAAGCAATGGATCTATTCTCATTTCACAAACTGAACCAAGAATTTAAATGAGTTCTCACTTATTTTGAATAAAGTTCTCACAACGCAATTTAGTATCCTCTATGAACTATTTTTCGGTCCCATTTTCTTGACCTATTATGCATAATCTAAAATTTACAGTGAATCAAAATTATATGGGAAATATATTATCATAGTAAAAGATTCTTTTACTATGATAATATATTCTGCGCCCCTCTCTTTATGGCGATCAAGCGATTTCTAGTAACATGCCTCCTCCATTATCCCGAAGGTTGATGAGTCTGAATAAATTGTAGGAACTTCTGTTTAGTAAGAATCAGTGGTACAAACATGAAAATATCTAGTGTGAATTACTGAAGTATATCTTTATGAATCTCTGAACTACTTCATTCGGCTCGGTAGAGTGAGCCGCACTTTTGAACGGCTCGTTCATGACACAAGTCTAGCGGGTATCGTTTCGCGCAAGGGTTTTTACCGCGTACTTATTGTCATGTAATATCATTTTGTGAATGTGATAATCATAATCCGGAATATATTGATGAAATATTCGACAGCATTTATCAAATATTCAATAATATTCATTCAATAATTCATGACAATTATTGAATATATTAAGTATGATTATAACCCAAGTAACACCAATGTGCGAAAAATATTCTCAGGACGTTCCTAGAATATTTAAACGTCCTGCAAACATTCTCAGAACGTTTGACGAAGATTGTGTGTTACTAGGGAATTATTGAAATTTGTATTCAGTATTAAGTTTATTTGTATTTCGTTGTTTGGTAGTTTTTGTTTTTGTATTTGTATTTCATTTTGTGAATGTAATAATCATAATCCGGAGTACATTAATCAAATATTCAATAACGTTCATAAAATCATTTATGATAATCATTGAATAGTTGATAATTGAATAATAATCATTTTAATAATTACCCTAGTAACACACAATCTTCGTCAAACGTTCTGAGAATGTTTGCAGGACGTTTAAATATTCTAGGAACGTTCGGAGAATATTTTACGCACATTGGTGTTACTTGGGTATAGAATGATTATAATTATTGGAATTTGTATTCAGTATTGAGTTAATTGATATTTAATTCCCGTACAGCACAACCACCGATCCTCCACCTAAGACTTCGGTGGACCAGAGGTGGAGAAATGGGAGCCGTGGAAATAAGGGAGAAATAAGGGAGAGTCTCCGTTGAGGCAACGGAGAGGCGACGGAGAAATGTCCGCCCCTGTATCTTCAGTAAAACTCAAATTCATGAATTCATACATGCAGATTTGGTTACGTAAATGGACCAATAAGAATTATATCAAAAATACAGGGGGTGGACATTTCTCCGTCGTCTCTCCGTTGCCTCAACGGAGACTCTCCCTTATTTCTCCCTTATTTCCACGGCTCCCATTTCTCTACCAATTCTCCACCTCCGGTCCACCGAAGTCTTAGGTGGAGGATCGGTGGTTGTGCTGTACGGGTTGTTATACTATAGTTTTTGTTTTTATATTTGTATTTAGTATTTGTCATCGTATTTGTATTTAGTTTCGTGTTAGTTTGTATTGTGTATATATGTATATTTGTATTTGTTTTTTTTTATTCGTGTTTGTAATTGAGTTTTTGTTTGTATTTGTTGTTTTGTTTTTTGTATTTTGTATTTTTATGTGTATTCGTATTTAGTGGTTTTCTTTGTGTTTGTGTTTATTTCTATTCAGTGTGTGTTGTTGAGCGTGTCATAAGTTTTGTTTGTATTTGTTGTTTTGTACTTGTATTCAGTGGTTTTTGTTTGTGTTTGTGTTTATTTGTAGTAAGTGTGTGTTGTTTAGCGTGTCAAAATTTTTGAAGAGGAGGAATAAGAAGGAATAAGAAAAATATATGTAGTTCTGTAAATTTGTGGGCTAAAACTGTCATTATTGGTAAGTGAAGTGGGAGTTTCTTGTTTCATGTGTGTATGTGTATGCTGAATCCTCATGAAGAATATATTGGGAATGTATCAACATATTTTGAAATGTTTAATCACCCATATTGTTATTTAGCGCGGAAATTCTCGTGCGCGGTTAGCGTTCGCGCGGTAAACGTCGCGCGGTAATGTGAAGGAATCAATTGCATGGGATTTTTTGAAAATTCAAACTGATCCTATAATTTTCTGGAACAATATCTTGATTTTCTTTTATATAAAAAAAACTAACACGAAAGTCGTATCAAAAACAAGTGTTGCCGCGATCTTCGATCCGGATCGAAATTCCGAGCCGATCTCAATAATTTCAAACGATCCGATCTTCGAGCAGAGCTGAAAAAATTTCAGTCGATCCGAGTTTCGAGCTAAGCCAGAACTATGAGATCGACGAGCTAGATCGTTACTGAGAGAATTTCCTATCAGACGAAGGACCCTGGTTCAGAAAAACCATTGATTCTCGCAAAATCTCCTCGAATCTTTGACAGTGTTCTGATCAAATCTCATGGAATTTCATTTGTCAGACTTGATTTATATGAAACAATATTCTGTTCAATGTTCAATTAGTAGCAGAGTCGATTTTAAGAAAATATGTTTATGAAGTGGATTTCTATTTACATTCGCATGGAAAGCTTTTTTTTTATTTCAATTTTCATATAGGTCCATTCGTATTCTTTTTGTTTTTGATAAAATTGGCAATATCCGATTCATAAGTAAACTGTAAAAAATTTATATGGGAAACTTCACATAAGTGTTATGGAGTAATTGAGCGGCTGGATCGAAAAACTCGCTGAGCGCTCGAACGTGGGGAAAAGTATTGTCCGAGCCGTGACGTCACACACCGAAATCCAAAGTTGGGATTTCCAAAATTAGAAAATACTGGGCGATAGGTTTTGAAAAATCAATGGGAGTATCCCTTTACGTTTTTTTTCCTCGATCAATGGTTTTCGAGATGGAAAATAAAAACTACACATTTTTTTGTATCAAACATCAATGTTTTTCAATATTAAACTCGTCCTAATTCAGTCATTTTTCAAGATATCAAGGAAAACTTGATCAATTCTTGTTCGCAAGATCTGTCCGAAGACAATGATGTCCATAAAATTTGTAAAAGTTAATAACAAACTGATAAATTTTGAATATAAAGGGAAAACCGTGTTCTTGATGCTTTGAATTGAAAAAGAGGCGGAGAAAATATGAGCAACAAAAAACTTCCAGCGACAAAGTTGTTCTTTGATGTAGGAACTAATTTTGTGGAGAATTTCAGATCGATTGGACTGTTACTTATTGAGATATAGCAATTTATTTATTAGCGCGTAACGCTCATACTTTCTTCGCCTCTTTTTCAATCCAAAGCATCAAGAACACGGTTTTCACTTTGGATTAAAAATTTATCAGTTTATCATTAACTTTTACAAATTTTATGGACATCATCGTTTTCGGACAGATCTCGCGAACAAGAATAATTGATCAAGTTTTCCTTGATATCTTGAAAAATGACTGAATTCGAACGAGTTTAATATTGGAAAATATTCATTTTTGATACAAAAAAAAGGGTAGTTTTTATTTTTTATCTCGAAAACAATTGATCAAGGAAGAAAATCGTAAAGGAATACTCACATTCATTTTTCAAGACCTATCGCGCGGTATTTTTCAATTTTAGAAATTCTAAATTTTGATTCCGGCGTGTGACGTCACGGCGTGGACAATACTTTTTCCCACGTGCGAGCGCTCGGAGTGTTTTTCGATCCAGCCGCTCAATTACAACACAGATGCGTTAGGAATTTTCCGTATTTTATCACAAATTTACTGTAAAATAACGAAGAAAATCGCAGGAAGTTCGGGATTTTCGTCATATTCAGGGTAAATTTTGTATGCATGCTTCGGGAATTGATTGTCTATCCCATAATCGGAATTTCCCGGTTGCTGCTCACATAACAATTCCGATCATTTTTCACAGTCTTTGAAAATTTTATAATGAAATCAATGGATACGTCCCTCACAGCACCACAGTCTTAAGAGAATTCTTAAAGAATTCATAAAGAACACAATCAGTTCACTAAGAATTCTTTATGAATCCTTCTCGGACTGTGTTGCTGTCTGGGTTGTTTTTAATACTCATTGAGAGATGTATTTTTCAGAGCATTTGTAGAAAATTTTCACTTCCACTTTACGAGGTGTGTTCAAAAAGTAAGGTGACTTTCCACATTCCGCGGGCAACGTACTTTCGATTATCGATTTTTTTGTTTTGTTATGTTGGCACACTCTTCCCGAACATCTGTACCAAGTTTCAAGTGTATAGCATTTCTTGTTTGGTTGTGAGAGGCGTAAAGGTGATAAGTGTTTTGCGTGCTCGGCGATTTCTTGCTATCAAAAAATATGGATCAAAGGATTTGCATCAAATTTTGTGTAAAAAATAAAATAAAGTCCTCCGAAACACTCAAAATGTTGACAGTAGCATACGGTGAAACTGTTCTGAGTAAAAAAAATGTTTACAAGTGGTACAAACTCTTCCAAGATGGCCGGGAAGATGCCAATGACGAGCTTCGCTCTGGACGCCCAAGCACGTCAACAACTGATGAAAACGTTCAAGCAGTGAAGAAAATTATTTTGGAAAATCGTCGAATCACTATCAGAGAAGTTGCTGAGGATGTTGGTTTATCGCTTGGCTCGTGCCATGAAATTTTTTCTAACGTTTTGGGCATGAGACGTGTGTCAGCGAAGTTTGTTCCGAAATTGCTAAATTTTGACCAAAAGAACCGTCGCATGAGCATCGCTCAAGAACTGTTGAATGACGTCAATGACGACCCAGGTTTACTCAAAAGGGTCATAACTGGTGACGAATCATGGGTATATGGTTATGATGTCAAAACCAAAGTCAAATCGTCCCAATGGAAGACCCCAGATGAGCCAAGACCGAAAAAAGCACGCCAAGATCGATCAAATGTCAAAGTTTTGCTCACTGTTTTCTTCGACTACCATGGCGTGGTGCATCAGGAGTTCTTACCATATGGTCGTACGGTCGATAAACAGTATTATCTTGAAGTTATGCGCCGTTTGCGAGAAGCAATACGAAGAAAACGTCCAGAATTGTGGAAAAATAATTCATGGCTTTTGCATCACGATAATGCCCCTGCTCACTCATCTTTGCTTGTGAGAGATTTTTTGGCCAAAAACAACACCACAATCATGCCTCAGCCACCATATTCACCGGATTTGGCCCCATGTGACTTTTTCTTGTTCCCAAAACTAAAGAGACCTATGAAAGGACGGAGATTTGCAACGATTGAAGAGATAAAGACTGCATCGCTGGAAGAGCTCAAGGCTATACCGAAAAGTGCTTATGAGAAGTGCTTTGAGGATTGGAAAAACCGTTGGCATAAGTGTATTGTATCTGAGGGGGATTACTTTGAAGGAGACAACATAAATATTGATAAATAAATAAATATTTTTTCTTAAAAATACAAAGTCACCTTACTTTTTGAACACACCTCGTATATAAGGAATAAGATGAGGGAAAACAGCTCCACTATCGAATTTACATGCAAACGGATTACACTGAGAGCCCAATTTCTTCAACTCGAAGAAAATTTCTTTGCCCTCAATCTGAGAAATCTTGTGTCCGATGAAAAGAATAATTCATTCCAATGAAAAAATTTTTCATTGAATTGAAATCACATTCTTCGAATTCAAGAAGGAATATATTTCTGTTTCAATTTGAGAATTTTTCGTTTCAATCTCATGAAAACTTTTCCCACTTGACTGAATTTTTTTCTATTGAAAAAAAGATTGATTAGAATGAGGGCAAGGAAAAGTTTCTTTCAGTCTAAGAAATTGGGTTCTCAGTGTAGGTACAGCCATAGAAGGGATCTAGCGGGTCATCGCATCTAGCGGGAAGTTTGAAAATTACTATATTTCATTGATTGCACCCAACAGTAGAGTACCGTAAGCCCTGAAAATCATACGCCTGAATTTCAGAAACCCGAAAGACTATGAGGCCCGAAGTTGCATAACCCCGAATGAAAAATTCTGAATTTTAATATAAATCAATTATTAGATACTTTTATACAATTTCAAAGTGAAATATGCTTTTGTTGGTAGTTTATCGATGTTCCAAATCATATAAAAGTATCTAATAATTGATTCATACTAAAATTCATAATTTTTTATTCGGGGTCATGCAACTTTGGGCATATAGCCTTTCGGGTTTCTGAAATTCGATACTCTACCGGGGCCATCGGCCATTGAAAACAAAACAGCAATAAACAAACAATGAACAGAAAAGAAAGAGAACATTCTTGAACGGAGCGCTTCTTTTTTTAGAATGGTGTATGAATTCGATCTTGAATATTTTTCAAATTAAAAAATTCGAAGTTATCTATCTTCAAATAAGGAAAGAAAATTCTTCTGAAGAAACAGGGATCATTCTTATTTCACACGAAGAGAAGTACAGCTTGAAAATACGTTGAAGTTTGAATCATTTATAAAAATGAACAGAAACTTCAAACTCACAAAATCTGATGGATGATCGTTGTTTATCTTCTTGAATCAAGTTCTTGGAGAATTAAATATCGTTGCAATAATGTACCGTGAGATTCTGGGTCTCCAACAGCTGTGTATTTCGTTGTTGGATGACTAATTGGTTTCCATAAACGATTCAAACTTCAGCAACATTTGAAAATGCAGTACTTTTTGAGAAAACCCGAGACTTTTCCTTAGTTCTCGAATAAACCAGTAACGTTCATGGTTAGAAAACGAATGTTCAGCTTTTCAAATTTCCGCGTTTGTTATTGTTTACTTCGTATTCATAATCTCTCATACCTTGGGGTAAAGATCTATTTTCTGATTGAATGAAAAACTGAAAACAAATTGTCAGATTTTTATCAAAGTTGCTATATCTGCGCACTGTATTTTTCTCCAAGCACATTGAACATTATTGATAACATTATCTGTCATAATACCATTGCTGTCTTATTCGGCCATTTGTGAACGTTCTCCCAAACACATTCGTGTAAAAGAACTTTTTCATAGCCTTGGACATCGGGTAATGGACTGCTCAATACATTACTTGAATCCAAATTTAACACAACACTTGTCGATGCTTCTATAAATCGTTTGTTTTGAAGCAGCACCGTGCGTTTTTCAAATGCAAATTTCAGTACGCAACTCGCACGTTTGAGTAACATGATTGAAACTGTTCTGTTGAACTACGTATATTCTGTGATGACTTATAAATGTCCAGCGATGGGTATAGTCAAAGATATCTCTGGTATAGTAGAGATTGTGTACTTGAAATTTTGCTCATTCAACTTCGGAACGATACGCTGGAAGAACGTACGGATGCGCAGAAGCTATAATCGGTCCTCCGCACATCTTTATATCACGTTCGAGCTGAGAATTTTCTGAAGGAGAGGGCAGATTGGCGGGCAGAGAATGAATCAACTTGGATATTATTCACCTATAATCCAAGGAATATATTTATAATCCTGACTTGCTGTTTGTACATATTGTGTGTATTGAATGCACGTTCTTGAATCGGCAATCGAAGAGCATTAAGGTGGTTCCACGCAGCACCGGAGATTTCATTAAGATTGCAGAAATCTAACATTTGGAACATTGAAATATTTCTATGACATTGCTGTATGTCACACTGAGGTTTCAGAGTCCCTTCAGAAATATCGCAATGTCCGCTAATCTTACATTTCAATGCAATATTTCTAAATTATTTCTGCAATGTTTCAGGAATATTTATAAAATATTTCATTGTAATGTTTCTCTCGTAATATATTCGGGACATTGCAAGTAGGTAACATCCAAGTTATACTCGTTTCCAGAAAAATATTCCGCTTTATAATGATAATCGAATGTGTTATTCAAGCATTCCTTACAAATTTAACTATTATTACTTCATGAGTCTTTTTGAACCTTCAGAACTCTTATAAAGTTATCTTCCTTGCTTATATTTTTTGTGTGTAAAACTCTGAATGAGTCTCATCAACTCTTAAGGGGATACCAGCGGCCCCTGCCGATACAACCCGAGCCAACTCTTTTCTGACAAATTATTAGGAAATAAAACAAGAAAAGGAAAATATCGCTCTGTACAGACCACCTTTATTGATCGAAAAAGGTCTGTACAGAGCGATATTTCGATTTCATTCCTTTGTTTTCGAGTAATTTGTCAGAATAGTTTGGATTGCGTCCTTTTCTAACCAATGGGTCTGGTTGCATCTTCAGGGGTCGCGGATGTCACTTTAATAACTCTTGCGGAAAATCCGAAATTTCAAAGAAAATAAGACTTTCCAAGAGTTTTACAGAGTTACCAAGACTTATTAACGCTTTTCTTGACATAGTTAGGGATATTGAGACTTTCAGAAAGTCTTATTCAGAGTTCTGAAGACTTTTAAAGAATTTGCCAGAGAATCATTTCCACGCCGCCTAGTATCCCATTCAGCAGTCTAAAATGCATGCATCATTCGTCAATAATATGTTTACTCTTCATGAAGTTAGTTGTGAGATCTTGAACGACTTCAAAGCATCTCTGATTTTACAATCATTGACCTATTTTGTTTTCTGGGTTTTACACATTCTTCAGAGAATACGTGCGTCGGTGTAGTACGCTAAATCTCCTCATTTGAACCAATCACCGTTCATAGTAGCTCCGACTTCGTTCGGACCTAAGTTTCTGACAACTTTGTCATCTTCGTGCTCAACTATTCGTATTTGTGTATTGGGCACAGGATATCCAACTGATTCGCTGGGTGCATCCTTGCTGCAACTACCCAGCGGGGAGGTATCCGTTGATTTCTTATAATCATCAGTCTTTGTTAGCCTTGCGAAGTTGGATTAGCTAAGAAATGAATCGCCTCTCATTTCAGTCAAATTGCTTGCTGTTTTGTTGCTGAAGTTTGAATCGTTTATAGAAACGCAACAGGAATTTAAACCCGCAAAATCTAATGGATGGTCGTTACTCAACTCTCCAAATTAACTCTTTGGATCTGAAGACATCGTTTACAAAAAGGGCTGCAAAATTTCGGGTCTCGATTAACTGAGTATTTCGTTATTCGATCACTAATTCGTTTCAATGAACGATCCAAACTTCAGCAACACTTGCTATCCATATAATAATAAGTGAATTTCGTTGAGACAACGAAATTATTGCTAACCCAGTGAGCTCTTTTCCTCCGTGCTGGATTTGCTGAATTTTTTTCATTCTTGAGTCTATATCAAAAACTTTGAGTTTGAAATATTTAAAGAGCCTATATATTTGGCACTCGAACCAAAAAGCTTTGATATTGATTGACATTGATTCCTAAAATACGTGTGGGTTTCATTTTGCGTAAATTTAGAAATCAATTCAAAAGCTATAGAAAATATGTTCAACTTCTGCCAATTGTATCGTATTTTCAATACAGTCTACGCAGTCAGGAAAATCCGTGTTTTTTATGATGATAAAGATGAATCTAGATCGATCGATTAGAGAAGCGTTGCAAATAGTTCTGAGCAGTTTTGCCAGACTAATACCACTTCCACTTCTATTGGAATTATCAAATCATACTCTTGTTTGAAAGAGAATAAACAATCGAATGGAAGCGTTCATTATTACTCTGGGGACAGTGGTTCTTAGTCACACTCTGACGCTAGATGAACGTGTAGAAGGATTGGAATTGGAATTGAATGAATTTTATTTTGGCAATTTCGAAATTTCTATATTATTCGATTGATTAAGATCACGGAGTTGAATAATTTTTTAAATTGCATCACAGCAGGAAGTTACACGATCTGTATGAATCAAGAAAAATTTCAGTAAAAATTGTGTTTATTTTAGTAATGTACAAATAAGATAAAAAAGAAATATATTTTCGACCTATCAACTTCATATATTCGCAATTAATGATTCTGTGCAAGGATTATCTTGTTTGGATACATCGAACGTCATAAAATAATTCTTCGATTAGAGTAGAATTAAATTTCAAAGCTGCATAAAATTGATACCAGTTCTACGTATACAGAAATGATATACGGTTGACATGTGAACGTTGCTTGAATTGCTTAGTCATGTTTTTTCATAAAGATAAGATAATTAATTATCAGCTCTCTCAGTCTAACTCTCAGAAGAACGAAATGCACTGCATGTGATCTTTCAAATTGAAAACTTTGTTTTTTTCTTATAAACAAGATCTTCTCGCTGATTGAGAAAATAACTCGTTTGAACAACAAATTCAGATGAAAATATTTATTCTTTCATATCAAGAATATATTATAGTTTATTCATCAAACTGATATCACTTTCGATTGTTCAGGTATCAAAGAATTTTCCAACTGGCCAACGATTCCTCAAGTTTTTATAAACGGAGAATTCGTGGGAGGATGTGATATACTTCTAGAAATGCACCGGAATGAGGAATTGGTCGAAGAATTGAAGAAAGTAGACAAAGAACCATAAGGATAAGTATCTTGTTTTGTTAAAAGTCATCTTTTATTATCATAAAATATCCTTTCTATTTAATAATTTTCTAGTATCCTTCTGAGGATTTTACCGCTCGCATTTGTTGGAATTTGGTCGATGAATTGAACGTGACCTAAATGTTTGTGTTTGGAAACGCGTTCGGCAATGAAATTTTTCACTTCCTCTTCACTAATTTTCGTTCCCTTTTTTGGAACTATAAACGCTTTTGGTATTTCACCGTATCGATTGTGTTTAACTCCTACAACTGCAACATCTTGCACCTTGTCTAGTTTCCGTATGAGTTCTTCGAGTTCAGCCGGTGCTACTTGTAAACCTTTGACTTTTATCAATTCTTTCAAACGACCTTCGATGTATATCGCACCTGAAAACACGAACGCCATTCCGATATAACTAATCTTCTATTGAGAAACAGTGTAATTTACAATACCTGTTTCATCGTAATACGCTAAATCCCCTGTTTTGAACCAATCTCCTTCCATGGTTTCCTTCGTAGCTTTCTCATTTTTGAAATATCTCTTCATCACTTGAGGTCCCCGAGCCCATAGTTCTCCAATTTCTTTCACGCCCAAGTTCCTACCAATATTCTCACCTTCGTGATTCACGATCCGTATTTGCGTACTGGGAACTAAATATCCACTTGTTTCACTTGGGGCATTTTCATTTAGAGTGATGATTGGAGCAGTTTCACTCAGACCATATCTATGGGATAACAATTATTGTTCTGAGATTTGATTTCCATGACATAATTACACAAATATTTTCTGTTGATACCCTTGAATTATTCTGATATCGGAACCAATTTTGCTTCGAAGTTTCGTGATGGATTCTGCCCCAAGCGGGGCTGCTGCCGACACAATTGTTCTTACAGCTTCGATGTGATGGGGTTTCAACTGTTCGTTATCAGCCATGAAATGTACGAGAGGTGGTACTACGTACAGGATCGTTGATTTATAATTGTTCAACAATTGAAGAAATCCAGGGGTGGAAAATTTTTGTAAACATACTAGTTTTGCGCCAAGCCTTGTAATGAAGTAATATTATATAATATTGTGCAATTTAGAAGATTTCCAATTTTAAAGTATCATTTACCTCAGATGTCTCAAGAGTATAACCGCCAATCCGTACATGTGGAACATTGGAAGTATCACAGGAATAACATCCTGCTGGGTATCGGTAGTCTCAATGTAACTGAAAACGTTCTTGGAAGTTGTTTGATATATATTTGCCACTATATTCCTGTGGGATCCAGGTACTGATGTTATTTGAATCTATCATTAATTTATACTACGAAAGATTATTAATTGAACATTTGATCCACATTACACGGAGAAAAATTATAATGTAAATTCAACATCAGTGCATAGATAAAACTTTAAATGTGATTTCTACATTAATTTTGATGAAACTCACATAATACATGCATGATCATTGCTTTGGAAGATTGAAAAAATTACACGCTAATCCAAAAATATATTAATTATGATATTATTGACCACGAACAATGTAAATTTTCCATTACACTTGACTGAATTTACTTTTCACGAACGTGATGCCATAAGGCATGCTCAACCATATTTCCACTCATCCAATTCTACAGCAATCTAATGTACATTCAACAAGTACAGTTGATAATGTTACCTATGCTTTTTTGAATGATAATCCGATTTATTCCTCAGGAATTTTATTCTCATTCTCAAATATACATTTACCGTAATCTGATGTGTATTCAACAATTGCTCCTACAAAAACTACTCGCCTGTGTTGGTAATACTACCGAGGAGCGTTGTAACACTCCTTTCAGTTCAAAATTATTGAAATCGCGTCACAAAGATGGCGCAAACAGTTTCAACAGTTTTCCGCGAGTATCAGTTTGTTCCTACATTTGATATATATTGAAAACTTGAATTTTCACTCATAGCGTACGGTTAGTGATAATGATAGAATAAAGCGACATAACATTGTATTATATCTTATTGTAATATGTAATAAGTAAGATGTGAGATGTATGTTAAGGTAATAAATTCAAGCTGAGTGATTAACTTCATTTCATTGCTCAAAAATGTATTTGTGTATATTGTTTCATTGCAAATTCAACAAAAAACACAACAGCCAGAATTAATTGGGAAGATACAATTTTTTTTATTCCAGCTGTCAGTGAAAGGTTATGAAAATGCGGGGCAAATAATGTGAAATTTTAATCACTTGAAATTTATCCCCATCTTCGTGGCTTTTGGAAAATTGACAAAAATTGTTGTAGTGATTATCGTAGTTTTCGCGTATGCATAAAATATATAAATGAACGATTAAAATTTCATTCAAAAATCCTCACACGTATTTGACATCAGACTGATGTACAAATTTCATAAGTTTGAAGTGAATATCGCTTGTCATACTGTTTATATTTCATTCATTACGACAATAGAATTTACATTTGATATATATAATAGTTACGAAGTGCGTATGTTAAAATGACATCAGATTGCGGTAGAATTGCGATGTTTCTAATTTACAACAAAAATGATGTAGAATTTCCACCGCAGAAATGCTATCCCTATATTTACATGTGGATTTTGTCAAATTCATCGCAATTGCTGTATCTGCTACCCCAAATTTTTCTCCGTGTGTAACCAAATGTGAACATTTAATTATTTCTATGACTCGCATTCAAGCAATCTTTGAACGCTACTCTCACACCATTGTCGTAATGTTGATTATTGAGAGAAAAAGATAACTACATAAGAAACAGAACCAGAATAGTCAATGACTTGGATAGCACAACCACTAACCCTCCACCAAGGAGTTGGGTGGACTGAAGGTGGAATATTGGTGGAGGGATGAGAGTCATGGAAAAAAATTAAATAATCACATTCGGTTATGTAAATTCACTAATATGAATACTATTGGGAATACAGTAGGCGGACTGTTTTCCAATATAAAGAGCTATCAATTTTGCCACATTTCATTGAATTATGAGGTGGGAAATTCAATTCGTGCTGATTTAAAAAATTCTAACCCTTCCAGCACAAAAGGTCCGATAGTTTCCAATGAATTCCAATAGGTTCTGTGACAAAAACCGCATAGAAACCGATAAGTTACTTTGTTCCTATCAGTATTAATCAGGTTTTCTCGACCATACCGATGAAAACCGATAGAACATTGAATTCCACATAGAATCTCATGGAGACTCTCAAGAACTGTGACAAAAATCGCATAGAAACCGATAAGATATCATTAGCTAAGTTCGTTTACTGGGGTCCCAAGTTAACGCAACTTGCTCCAAGTATTCCGAATTCGCTATTTCCAGTTATAGGAACAAATTGATTGGTTTGGTACAAGTTGGAGCAACTCAGGACAGGTAGAACGAACGAACCTATCAATTCCAATAGGATTTGGTCTATCGGTTTCTTTCCTTTCTGGCACTATGGAATCAGAGTAACATTTTGATTAAAAGCAAATGACGACCTTGAACAATCAGAGCAAAATTTTGGCTATTTTAAAGATTTTTTCCAGACATCTTCGAAATTCGATAACTTTCAAAGTATTGCTTATACCGATGTGATAATTCGACGCCTTTAGGAAAACCAGTGGTTCCACTGGAATAAGGAAGCAGGAAGGTATCCTCAGGATCCATATTGGCATGTGGAGATGAGATTTCTTCTACATCATCTTTGATTAGATCTTCGAAATTAATGGCGTCTTCCGGCAATGAAGTGGATTCATCAGTTACTAAAATTATGGGTAATTTCATTTTTGGATTATTTGCGATAATGTCTTTCGCCTCGTTGTACTTCTCTGTGAAGGTGAAGACCGCTGAGGCGTCCGAATTGTGTAATTGAAATTTCATTTCTTCTTTTGTATAAGTTGGATTCAGAAGAGTTGTCTGCGATAAGGGGAAGTAATATCACAATTCAAATAGATTTGAATATCCTATTATCCCGTGCGTAAGCAACACTCACCTGTAGACCTGATTCACTTGCTGCCAATAATATAATAGGAAACTCTATAAAATTTGGTAATATAATAGCGATGGTATCTCCAGGTTGAAGTTTGCTTTTTTTCAACGATGCAACCAGTTTTTTAGTCAGTTTGTGTAGTTGATGGTACGTATATGATTTTCCAGTCATGGAACACTCCTAATTGGCAAAAAAAAAATATATATATATACAGGGTGTCACAGAATTCGCCGACCGGATTTCACAGGTATATTCTGCAGCCAAAATGCAATAATTTCTCATTTGGAAAAAATTTTTTTGACGCTTAGTTTTGGAGATATGAGAATTTTTAGATTTTCTTTCAAATCAAAATCATTCAAAAACACTGTATGCTGCGTACTCGAGCTCAACACCTCTCGCTGAGCTGAAAAACGGCGGATTTGTGAACAAAAATTAAACTATTTTATCATTGATAGTTCCGGAGCTAGAGCGATTTGGAATTTTTTAGCTTTCAGCCAATCAGAATTCAGCAACTTCAAATCGCTCTAGCTCCGGAACTATCAATGATAAAATAGTTTAATTTTTTCTCACAAATCCGCCGTTTTTCAGCTCAGCGAAAGGTGTTAAGCTCAAGTATGTAGCATACAGTGTTTTTGAATGATTTGGATTTGAAAAAAAATCTAAAAATGCTCATATCTCCAAAACTAAGCGTCGAAATAATTTTTTTCAAACGGGGAATTATTGCATTCTGGCTGCAGAATATACCTGTAAAATCCGGTCCGCAAATTCTGGGACACCCTGTTTACATTGCGAGGATAGCCATTCTTTACCGCGCAACGTTTACCGCATATATTGCTCTCGCGCGGGTATCGTTTCGCGCAAGGGTTTTCACCGCGTACTTATTGCCATGTAATATTATTTTGTGAATGTAATAATCATAATCCGGAATATATTGATGAAATATTCGACAGCATTTATCAAATATTCAATAATATTCATTCCATAATTGATGACAATCATTGAATATATGAAGTATGATTATATATAATTATTGAAATTTGTATTCAGTATTGAGTTTATTTGTATTTCGTTGTTTTGAAGTTTTTGTTCTTGTATTTGTATTTCATTTCGTGAATGCAATAATCATCATCCGGAGTACATCAATCAAATATTCAATAATGTTCATGAAATAATTGATGATAATTATTGAATAATCGGTGATTGAAAAATAATTATTCTGATAATTAAATAACAATTATTTTAATAATTCAATAATGATAATTTCAATAACTCAATAATAATTATTTTAATAATTATAGTATGATTATAATTATTGGAATTTGTATTCAGTATTGAGTGATTTGATATTTAATTGTTTTCTAGTGTTTGTTTTTGTGTTTGTATTTAGTATTTGTATTCGTATTTGTATTCAGTTTCGTGTTGTTTTGAATTGTGTATGTATATTTGTATTTGTATTTGTTGTTTTGTTTTTTGTATTTAGTGTGTGTTGTTTAGTGTGTCATAAGTTTTGTTTGTATTTGTTGTTTTGTTTTTTTGCATTTGTATTCAGTGGTTTTTGTTTGTGTTTATGTTTATTTGTAGTTAGCGTGTTTTGTTTAGCGTGTCATAGCTTTTGAAGAGAAGAAATAGGAGAAAATAAGAAAAATATATGTAGTTGCGTAAATTTATGTAGGCTAAAACTGTCATTATTGATAAACGGAGTGAAAGTTTCTTGTTTCATGTGTGTATGTGTATGCTGAATCCTCATGAAGAATATATTGGGAATGTACCGACATATTTTGAAATCTTTAATCACCCATATTGTTATTTAGCGCGGAAATTCTCGTGCACGGTTAGCGTTCGCGCGGTAAACGTCGCGCGGTAATGTGAAGGAATCAATTGTACGGGATTTTTTGAAAGTTCAAACTTATCCTATAATTTTATGAAACAATATCTTGATTTTGTTTTTATATAAAACAACTAACATGAAAGCCGCATCAAAAACTGCTCAATTGTTGTATTTTTCAGTGATTACGAAGTGTCTGGATTTTGATGTCATTTTGATGTCGCTTTGGTGAAATTTTTCTGATTGGAACTATTAACAGTTCGAGACGAAGGCATTTGTTTCAATGAGTAATTCACAATTCATTAAGCTCTCAGCTTTTGCAAATTATGTTGACATCACAGTCTAGTCCTTTCAATTTGTAAACGGGAGAAATTGGAGCCGGTTATACCCTTCACCGTATTAACCAAACTATTCTCCAAAATTAGCACTAAAATCAACTTTTCCAATCTTGCAATCTTGGCATAGAATTTTTAAATGACAGTGATTTATTTCCAAACTATATTTGTATGTATGTATAATCAGTTGGTGATAATGTTCGGTCTAATTCTTGACATACTTTCGATCTACTGATATAAGTAGAAATTTACTTGTGATTTTATAATATGTGCAAAATGATAATACATTTCTAATTTACATTCGCATGGAAAGCTTTTTTTTTATTTCAATTTTCATATAGGTCCATTCGTATTCCTTTTGTTTTTGATAAAATTGGCAATATCCGATTTATAAGTACACTGTAAAAAATTTATATGGGAAACTCCACATAAGTGTTATGAAGTAATTGAGCGGCTGGATCGAAAAACTCGCCGAGCGCTCGAATGTGGGGAAAAGTATTGTCCGAGCCCTGACGTCACACACCGAAATCCAAAGTTGGGATTTCTCAAATTAGAAAATACTGGGCGATAGGTCTTGAAAAATCAATGGGAGTATCCCTGCGCGATTTTTTTCCTTGATCAATGGTTTTCGAGATGAAAAATAAAAACTACACATTTTTTTGTATCAAAAATCAATGTTTTTCAATATTGAACTCGTCCTAATTCAGTCATTTTCCAAGATATCAAGGAAAACTTGATCAATTCTTGTTCGCAAGATCTGTCCGAAGACGATGATGTCCATAAAATTTGTAAAAGTTAATAACAAACTGATAAATTCTGAATATAAAGGGAAAACCGTGTTCTTGATGCTTTGGATTGAAAAAGAGGCGGAGAAAATATGAGCAACAAAAAACTTCCAGCGACAAAGTTGTTCTCTGTTGTAGGAACTAACTTTGTGGAGAATTTCAGATCGATTGGACTATCATTTGTTGAGATATAGCAATTTATTTATTAGCGCGTAACGGAAATTTGCCATGAGTTCGCGTCGTTTATCGAATAAATGTCAGCGTCCGCGGCAAATAATGTATTCGCTCGATTTCTCGACATACGTTTTTTTTTTCAGTCGGAGAATCCGCATATCAAAGGATTTTTGCAAAATTCACAATCGAGTCTTCATTATAAACAATTCAATTGTTTAAAACGTCTTTACAAACAGACTATTGATAATGGGAGAAAATCATTTGGGCAAAGGAAGTTTCTCATTTCTGAGGAATATATGCATAATTGAATATCCTAATATTCAATAATTGGATGCCCTAACATTCATTCATTCCTTAGAAATGAGAAACTTTCTTTGCTCGAATGATTTTTCCCCAATATCAATAGTCTGTTTGTGAAGACGATTTAAAGAATTGAATTGTTTATAATCAAGGATCAATTATCAATTTTGTAAAAATCCTTTGCTATGCGGATTCTCTGACTAAAAAAAAAAATAAGTGTATGTCGAGACATCGAGCGAATACATTATTTGCTGTGGACGTTGACATTCATTCGATAAACCACGCGAACTCATGACAAATTTCCGTTACGCGCTAATAAATAAATTGCTATATCTCAACAACTAATAGTCCAATCGATCTGAAGTTTTCCACAAAATTAGTTCAAACATTACGGGGTAATATCACTTTGTGTCCAAAAAATTTTTAGTCATTTTCTAAGACGTGCCACAAACGATAGGAACATTTTTAGGATATGGGGTTTTTTGCGTATGAAAGTACCAGTCGTTGAGTACCAGAAACACATTCTGTTATATTTTTACAGTACAAAATCGCGGCACATCAGCGCACTGAAAAAAAGTCTGGTCTTTCACATGGGCGTGCCGCTAGAGGTCACAATTATGAATGTAGAACAAAACCCAAGATTTTTCTGAAAATATAGTCCAAAATCTAGAAATCTATAGCCAACGGTCATTGAAAAAACAACAGAAATAAACAAACAATGAACAAGAATGAAATAGGACGTCCTTGAACGGAGCGCTTCTTTTTGTAGAATGGCACCGGGAGCCTTGGATGGTATAAATTAGATCTTGAATATTTTTCAAATTAAAAAATTCAAAGTTATCTATCTTCAAATAAGAAAAGAAAATTCTTCTGAAGAAACAGGGCTCATTCTTATATCACACGATGAGAAGTACAGCTTGAAAGTACGTTGGAGTTTGAATCATTTATAAAAATGAAAAGAAACTTCAAACTCACAAAATGTGATGGATCATCATTGTTTATCTTCTTGAATCAAGTTCTTGGAGAATTATATATCGTTGCAATGATGTACCGTGAGATTCTGGGTCTCCAACAGCTGAGTATTTCGTTGTTGGATGCATAATTCGTTTTCTTAAGCGATTCAAACTCCAGCAACATTTGAAAATACAGTACTTTTTGAGAAAATCCAAGACTTTTCCTTAGTTGTCGAATAAACCAGTAACGTTCAAAGTTAGAAAGCGAATGTTCAGTTTTTCAAAATTCCGCGTTTGTTATTGTTCACTTCGTATTCATAATCTCTCATACCTTGGGGTAAAGATCTATTTTCTGATTGAATGAAAAACTGAAAACAAATTGTCAGATTTTTATCAAAGTTGTTATAACTTCGCACTGTATTTTTCTCCAAGCACATTGAACATTATTGATAACATTATTTGTCATAATACCATTGCTGTCTTATTCGGCCATTTGTGAACGTTCTCCCAAATACATTCGTGTAAAAGAACTTTTTCATAGCCTTGGACATCGGGTAATGGACTGCTCAATATATTACTTGAATCCAAATTTAACACAACACTTGTCGATGCTTCTATAAATCGTTTGTTTTGAAGCAGCACCGTGCGTTTTTCAAATGCAAATTTCAGTACGCAACTCGCACGTTTGAATAACATGATTGAAACTGTTCCGTTGAACTACTAAATTCTGTGATGACTTATAATTGTCAAACGATGGGTATAGTAGAGATCGTGTACTTGAAATTTTGCTCATTCAACCTCGTAACGATACTCTGGAAGAACGTACGGATGCGCAGAAGCTATAATTGGTCCTCCGCACATCTTTATATCACGTTCGAGCTGAGTTTTCTGAAGGAGAGGGCAGATTGGCGGGCAGAGAATGAATGAACTTGGATATTATTCACCTATAATCCAATGAATATATTTATAATCCTGACTTGCTGTTTGTACATATTGTGTGTATTGAATCCACGTTCTTGAATCGATGATCGAAGAGCATTAAGGTGGTACTTGCCGCGTGGCAGCAGCCAAATCGTTTATAAGGAACTACGCGCAAACACGTCATATTAATTAAAATATCGCTCTGTACAGCACTCCTACTCGAATCAGGGGATTACTGTACAGAGCGATATTTTGATCAAAATGAAGCTTTTGACCGTAGATTGTCTTGAACGATTTGGCTGCCCTTGTGAAAAAATACTTCTCTGAAAAACTCTCCAAAAGTCTTCAGAACTCTGAATAAGACTTCCTGAAAGTCTTAATGTTCCCAACTATGTCAAGAAATGCGTCGATGAGTCTTAGTAACTTTGTAAAACTCTTGAAAAGTCTTATTTTTCCTGAAATTTCGGACTTTCCGCAAGAGTTATTAAGAGTTACTGATACTCATTCGGAGTTTTATAGAGAAAAAGAGATTTGTAAAGATATATCTTTACTCACATGTATGAATTGATGGTCTGTACAAATAATTTCGATGTTTTGTTTGAACTTCAATTCATTTCTAAGTTATAATCGTTTCCAGAAAAATATTCCGTTTTATAATGATAATCGCATTTGTTATTCAAGCATTCCTTACAAATTTAACTATTATTACTTTATGAGTCTTTTTAAACCTTCAGAACTCTTATAAAGTTATCTTCCTTGCTTATATTTTTTTTGTGTATAACTTCGAATGAGTCTCATCAACTCTTGATAACTCTTGCGAAAAGTCCGAAATTTCAGTAAAAATAAGACTTTCCAATACTTATTAACCCTTTTCTTGACATAGTTAGGGATATTAAGACTTTCAGGAAGCCTTATTCCGAGTCCTGAAGACTTTTAGAGAATTTTCCAGAGAATCATTTCCACGCCGCCTAGTATCTCCTTCAAAAAGAACCTTTCGATAAGACCGTCCCCTGCTAAATTTTCCCAATAAAGAACGATACAAAACGATACATTTTTTTTATAGTTTTCAATGAGGTTTCTGAATACGGAATTTACGAACCCTACAAACAATAATTACTGGCGTTTCAATGGGCCGCTGATGGGCCAGCGATGCCGGTGAGGAGCCATCACTGGCCCTTTGAAACGCCAGGGGTTGTATTTGCTGGGAAGTTCCATCGTTATCAAACGATAGAACTCTATCGTTCCTTATCGTTTTCTATAAAAATTCAACAGAATGTATGGGATTTTATCGTGAAATTCGTATAAGAAAAGTACCAGTTATTTGGAAACAAATAGTTATGTGTTCCAGAATAAGTAGTACTCTTCCTATACGAATTTCACGATAAAACCCCATACATTCTGTTGAATTTTTATAAGGAACGATAGAGTTCTATCGTTTAATAACGATATAACTTCGTAAATTCCGTATTCAGAAACCTCATTGAAAACTATAGGAAAAATTTATCGTTTTTTATCGTTCTTTACGGGGACAATTTAGCAGGGTCAACAATTAGTAATTGTTGCTAGATTCTCGAACCATTGTGTCTCCACTTGGCAACTTGAATTTCCCTACGTGATCTTTGAAATCGCTACATAATTCCCCACTCCTCGTGTCCCCTTGAAAACTAGCAATTTCACCAAAAAGTACTAGTTTTTGAGAAATCAGAAAATTTCAGGCCAAGACTCGAATAAATCTTATGTAAATGTAGAGTCCCACGATATGCAGAGGTTAACTTCACTTTCTTGAAATTATCTATGTAAAGGAATGAGAACGCTTTTCATCGTTACTTCATAATTCATTATCTGAATTACCCTTTTAACCTTTAATTGGTATCGCGGTCAGTGATACCGCAAAGGAGAACATGCTAATGCCTCAAATCTCCCATCTAACTCCATTTGATGCCATTGTGTACCCATACATGTCTTCATCTGGGATGTCTCTTTCTTCCTGAATGGGAAATAATATCATTGAATAAATAATGACTGAAGAATTCAAATTTAAAAACTTTTAACAAAAATGACGATACCAATTGAAGGTTAAACGAATTAGTACACGGAGAAAAAAGAATTCGCTGTGGCAGCGAAATCTACTTTTGCTGGGTTCCTTTTGCCAGAGCAGCAAATTTGTTGCTGTGACAGCAAACTATTTGCTGTTCCAGCAATCTTGTTAGCTGCGAAAGCGAATTTTTAGCTGTGGCAGCAAAAAATGTTTGCTATCCCAGCTAAAAAATTGCTGTCGTAGCTAACACGATTGCTGTTATAGCAAATTTTTAGCTAGGTCAGCAAAAAAATTTGCTATTCTATATATAATACCTCGATTTGCTGCGTCAGCAAATTTTTTCTCTCCGTGTAATAATAAAATCAAAATTTCCGATTTAATGTTGTAACAAATCTTTACATCATATTCAAACAGATTTATTTGCACAATCCGATTCTTATATTATTAGAAAAAATGAAGAAGGGAATATTTATTTTTCGTATATAATATTGTGACACCTCGTAAGCATAGTTTTAGTTACACAAACATTATAACAATTTTTATTCTGTTTTTTCAAAAAATTTTTACAATGTAAAATTCCAGTGAGTGTCTCAGTTCCGAGTCGGTTTCTTGTTTTTGTTTGATTGAGATTAATTGCACTAAATATCATCTCCACAGCTGCCCTGCTATGTGGTGAAGTGAAAATATGTGTAACAAGATTATTGAGGTTTGGGAAAGCTCCCCAATCATCTCTTGTTTTGGTAGATCTCACTTTTTTCCAGAAATTAAGCAAACTGTCTTCAAAATCAATATCAATTTGAGTATTTCTCAATAGTCTCCATTCCCTGTCCACAGTCTCTCCATCTTTTGAAATGCTACGTTTCACTCAAATACAATCTGATTGTTGAAATTTTTGGATCATGATAAATGATAAATTCAATAATCTTGAAGTACTTTTCTAAGGATTTTGCCGGACGCAGTTTTTGGGATTTCTTTGACAAATTGCACATGGCCCAACTGTTTGTGCTTAATCACCCGTTCCGCAACAAAAGTCTTCACTTCTTCTTCAGTCATTCTCACATTTTCTTGTGGAACTATGAAAGCTTTCGGTATCTCACCGAAACGATCATGATTCACCCCAATCACAGCGACATCCCGTACTCCGTCGAGCTGACGTATAAGTTCTTCAAGCTCAGCCGGAGCTACTTGAAAACTATTAACTTTGATCAATTCCTTCAAACGTCCCTCGATGTATAACGTACCTGTGAAAATCGACACATTTACATTCGATTCAACTGATGTTCCTGCCCAGAAAACAAAAAGAACGAGTCCACGATCGCCCAATCTGATGCCCCAAAGAAAACATGAAGCTCCGACAAACGTTCAGAATAGATCAAAATAGAACAGACTAAAGCTCCGTTGGAGCTCAAGATTTATAAACATTCGACGGAGCTGTGATGAACGTTCCAATGTCCACTCGAGAATGATTTTACGAAAGTTTTACAGAGCGTCCATTAAAGATTTACCGAAGATTCACTCGAGTTCCAATTTTTCAATATAGGACATTTCGGGTATGTTTTTCTCTCGAAAAAATGAAAGATACAGGAGATTATAATTCTCTTTTAGACATACTCAACTGGAACTCTAATGAGTCTTCGGAGAGTCTTCAATAAACCTTGTATTAACTTTCCTTGAAGTGGGAATATTAATGCTCATCCAAACTTCGTAGAACGCTTACGAACCTAAAAGTTGACTCCAACGGAGCTTCAGGCTGATGTATGTTGATCTTCTTTGAACATTTGTCAGACTTTCATGTTTGATTCGGAGCATGAGTAATGGAGCAATGGTTGTACTAATAGGATTCCATGTAAAAATTGAGGGATTGCGCCAACGTTGACTACGGGCAATGGCTTGGGCCAGGAGTGACAGCCAAGGGTAGGGGATTCATATTCAAATATTTATCGTCATGCATACAATATAGCACAATATGATTGAGTCTCCATGATGCAATGAGTTTGTAAACTACTCGTGATATAGGGCGAACTACCTAATAGAAGAACGATGGACCAGTAGAGGAACAATTCATAAAAGAAGGAACTAAAAGAAGGAAAACAATCGAATTATTTTATTGCAGCGGGAATTTTTGATAGTTACTTCTTTCATGAATCGTTTCTCTACTGGTCATTGTTCCTTTACTGGGTAGTTCACCCCACTGAAGGTGGTACAATGACGGATATCCCATTCAGCAGTCTAAAATGCATGCATCATTCGTCAATGATATGTTTACTTTTCATGAAGTTAGTTGTGAGATCTTGAATGACTTCAAAGCATCTCTGATTTTACAATCATTGACCTATTTTGTTTTCTGGGTCTTACACATTCTTCAGAGAATACCTGTGTCGTTGTAGTACGCTAAATCTCCTGATTTAAACCAATCACCGTTCATAGTAGCTTTGGTGGCTTCCTCATTTTTGAAGTATCTTTTCATCACCTGAGGTCCACGAATCCATAACTCTCCGACTTCGTTCGGACCCAAGTTTCTGACAACTTTGTCATCTTCGTGCTCGACTATTCGTATTTGTGTATTGGGCACAGGATATCCAACTGATTCGCTGGGTGCATCCTTGCTGCAACTAACCAGCGGGGAGGTTTCCGTTAGCCCGTACCTATAATAACGGATGACACGTGAATGATTGCTTTATTATTTCTCAAATCATCATTGGTTTACCCTTGAACTACGTGTGTATTTGGATTGATTTTATCTCGGAATCTTGCGATAGATTCTGTACCGAGAGGACTTCCTCCTGAGCTGATTATTCTAACAGCATCGGTGAGATGGGGTTTGAGATGCTCGCTGTAGGCCATCAACTGTACAAGAGGGGGTACTAGATACAGTATTGTCGATTTGTGATTCTCTAGTAGTTGAAAAAAATCCTTGACCGAGAATTTTGGTAAACATACGATTTTCGCACCATACCTTAATCATTCAAATCATTGATTACAAATTGTCGAGTTCTCGAGTGATTTTGTAGAGTCTTACCTCAGGTGTCTAAAAATTCCGAACATTAATCCATACGTGTGAAACATTGGAACTATGGCAGGAACGATATCTTGTTCCGTCTCTGTGGCTTCAATGCCACCGAAAATTGGTTCCGATGTGCCTTGATATATATTTGCTACGAGATTTCTGTAAGAATCACACAATACTTCCATGTTATATAAGAAAATTCTATTTTTCTCAATCAATCGACCTTTTTTCAGCTCATCAGATGACGTAGTCATTAACCGTTCTCTAACAATACCCTTGAAACAAAATGTAAATAAACTATCGAATGTTTTGCGATTGAAAAATGGCTCAAGATCAATTCCCATACCGCAGACGTAAGGGATAATCGCTTCCATACTTAGGATTCTCACCAGGGTCATATTCTCGAACGCAAGATGCCAGAAGAAGTGGGTTCAGTTTGCTAAATCACACGGGTAGAAACACTGCAATATCAAAGCCGGACAAGTATTTGAAATACAATTATGCGAAAAAGGTATTGGAAATGAAATCGGTATTTTGTATTCTGAATTGACAACACATTTCCTCTAGTATTTTGTATATGAAGTGTATTTTTTAAAGATTTTTATATTTTACAATCGAAAAATGTAGTTTTAAAACAGATTTTCTAAAGTATTTTGTATTTTGTATTTTGTATTTTGTATTTTGTATTTTGTATTTTGTATTTTGTATTTTGTATTTTGTATTTTGTATTTTGTATTTTGTATTTTGTATTTCAGATACATTTTTCTGAGTATTTTGACTCATTCTCGTATATTTGAAGGATTAAATATCAAAGATTTTAAAGGAACCACTTGAAATATAAAATGCTAAGGGAAATATATTTTGAAGGTGAGATTTTTTTGGTTTTTATTTCAGTACGTATTTAGAATGATGGTATTTCAAATACTTGCCCAGCCCTGTGCATTATAAATTACTGTACTAGTATTGCTGTGTATTATTGCTGTGTATTGCTGTATAGTACTGTGTAGTATTGCTAGTTTTCACAGGCCAGACTTGCTTTATTATATCATTCAGCCAAACGCTTCTTCACAAATTAATATATCTCATAGTATGATGTGGAAGAATTCTCCCATATTGCGCTATTAGATATAGTAATTTTCCAAAAAGTACCTGAATAAATGATATCATGAAGCAGCCCTTAAACCACACCCACGATTTCACGTTGCATCTCCGTGCAATGTACGTGGATAAATGGTGCAAGGAGAAAAATGCAGGTCGAAAATATAGTAATCTTTGATAAACATTTAAGAATATTTCTTAAAATCTGAGAGTATTTCTTAAATGTACAATTAAGATGAAACGGTTCACATTTCTGTTGAATTTTATTTAAAATACAATGAAAAATTATTGATCTTCAACAAATAATAGAAAATATTATTAATTCTCTGAAAGTCGCGTATGAAATTTTATAAAGTGGATATCAAAATCACGAAATCATATTATCGGATATGATATAAAATTCACGTTCCCATATTATATACTTTTTTCGTTAATCAATTGCGCGTATTCCTATAATCATGGCATGTAGTAATAGAGTTGTTGTGTGGAAATTGGAGGGAATTTCGTGTTCTTTCGATCAGACGATCAAGCGTTCCAATGAATCTCCCCGTTTTTGAGATACAGTAAGAAATTTTGAAAAAAAAAACAAAATTCCAAAACTTTGAGCTCTTTGTGGCACGTGTCAACATAGTTCAATCGGACTGAGATTCCACGTACTTCATTTTGATGGGAATTGGAACCTTTTTAGGGGGTTAGACCAGAAGATTTTGAAAATTTCCAAAATAAGGATGACTCTAGTGGACGTGGATACAAGGTGGATGGACAAAGATGTTGTGTAAAAACAAGGTCTGCATGGGAAGTCTGTCCTGTATGCCCTAGCAATATAGTAATTCATAATGTAGCGCTTCTCTCCGTGCAATTGGAACAAAGTAAACTCGAACTTGCAACGTAAGGATAAATTTCATACCGGTGGGATAATTCGACGCCTTTAGGAAGACCCGTAGTTCCACTAGAATACGGAAGCATCACGGTATCTTCAGAGTCCATGGTCGGTTTTGGAGATGAAAAAACTCCTATATCAGTTTTGATCAAATCTTCGAAATCAATGGTCCCTTCCGGCAATGGACGAAAATTATCCGTAACCAAAATGATTGGTACCTTGATTTTTGAATTATTCATAACTATGCCCTTCAATTCGTCATATTTCTCGTTGAAAGTAAAAACTGCTGATGCGTCAGAATTGTGCAATTGAAATTCTATTTCATTTGTTTTGGAAAGTGGATTCAAGAAAGTGGTCTGTTGAACGAATAAGTTGTTTTTATGAATCGTTAAATCTGAAAACACTTTTAGAAATTTCTGCATGAAGCTAATCACATCTAATGGAAGCATTTTCCATTCACGTGATTGGAAAATTTGTTGAAATTTCAATGGCATATGAATTGTAATTCAGTTCCTTAAATATACTATTATCCCTGGTAGAAATTTGTCTGGGCGTCCCATTTACCATCCACGTACTAGGTGGAACCCACGTGGGGGCAACCGGATAACACATTCAGCCAATTTGACTTCAGTGTCTAAACATTTAGTTGGTTTATGTATACATAGGTAAAAATTGACCATGGGCGCTAGGTTGCCGCAAGGCTCACCAAGATGGGCCGAGCCTAGGCTACCAGGCATGGCGCAACTCTGAAATGATAACATCATTTCAGCCTCAGCCCATTTGTTTCCACAATCAAGACCCAACGCTGGAAACAGGGTTGTGATAGCATATGCCGTCAATGGCAGACCATACAAAAATTTGTTCGCCAAGGATGAGCCAACGCTGTAGCAATCTTGCGGCAGGGTTGCGCCCACCTCATGCCAATGGTCACTTTTATTTTTTATTGTAATTGAAAATAAAATAAAAAATCCATTCTATCATTTCGATTGAACGAAATGAATGTCGGAGAATTTCAACATGTAATTTTTCTGATTAGTTTAAACTGATGAATGACGTAAATCCGATGGTCCTGGCGTAGAAGTAGGCGGGTCTGGAAACAGATGAAGAATTATTTCTGTCATGGAATCTTCAAAGGAGACTTATATATTGATTGAATGCTTGGTTCGCCACTCGCAGGAAACAAGCATCACTCTGGTGAGAGTTATTGTAATTTGCTGTTTGAGAAGGAAGTTTCACTCTTAGCCAAGCTATTACTCAAGTCGAGTCAAGCTAACGCCTAAACTGAGCGAGGCCATCGCCCAAGCTGAGCCAAGCTATTGCCCAAGCTGGACCAAGCTACGACCCATGCTTGGTGCAACATGAGAATCCATTGTCATTCAGACTTGCCTAATGCTTGGAGCAGTGTCCCGCCAAGCCCTAGAGAGCCTCTGTTGAAAGCATGCGTTTTCCTTCAAGCAATATTGGTTGAAGGATGGGCCAAGCGTGGCGCAGCCAATGATCAATGATGGATCAACGAAGTCGATTTATGACTTCCGATATTGGTACAATGTTTAGACCATTGTCAACCATCCTTGTCCCTACATAGATTGCCCAGCTTTGGCTGGCAGCCTTGCGTCTAGCTATATTCCGTCGTCAGCATTGGCGGAGCCTGAAGATTTTTATATGGGTAGATTTTTCATGTCTCGACTGATCGTACGATAAAATTGATAGTCCATCAACACGGTCAGAGGAATGAAAGGGAGCCCCAACGTTTCAATTTGTCACTCGGGATTATTTTATGGAAATCAATTCAAAAGCAACGTTATTGGCTGGAGATTACATGTCAAAATACATTGTTACATTATTCATAGAAGTGATTTTACAGAAAACACATGATTTCACATTTCTAATTACCCATTTGAACAACATTCCAGCAATTCTCTGAGACATCTGGATGGGCACAGGTTAGAAAGTGCGTTGAAAAAATTAGCTAGAAACCAACCTAACATCTGCGAAAAGTAGCTGGGACCCATTTAATTCTCAATCATAATTTCTACTAGGGATGCGTAATATAATATAGCAAAAATTGGAGATTGAATTACACGTGACTGAATTCTGATTCAATGACGGCACGGAGAAAAAAACATTCGCTGAAATAGCCAGAATTTTACTGTTTCAGCGAAATTTGCTTGTTATTATACGGATAATAAGCGAGGTTTCGCAAGACTAGTGCGGGTCTGATGATTGTAATGAATCAGTTGGTAAAAACACATCGAATCGTCATCGCCCAACCAGAAATTTACAACAGGCGCAGTACCGCACCAGTACTTTCCAAGACTGGCAGGGTACTGGCATGTGTCTGGGATGTTGACGTTTTTTGTACTAGGGATTGAGTACTAATACTATTGTTCGAAATCGGTGCAGTGCCTGTACTGGATCAGTACCTGGCCGCACTGAGAAAAATCTGCATTGTAGAAATCATGTTTCAATATAGTAATGTATTTGACGGTGAAAAATACATTATTTTGGTTATTATTACCATGAGCTAGGTGATAAATACCATCTTTTTGGTGAATCAAACAGAATGTACGGTGAAATTCAACATTGAAAAGGTACTTTTCACTTTTGAAAGGCTGACTTCAGTTTTCATTATTTGACGGGTGAAAAATATACGAAATAGAGGTTATTTTCATATTTCATTTTTCTCAGTACTGGTTAATCAGTATTGATTCCGTACGTGTTGGCCAGGTGTTGAAGACCCAATACTGGCCCTGTACTGCACCTATCGTCAACATTGGCATTATTCGGATTATTTGATTGGGTCATTCAATCTCCTTCGCGAAGACGAATTCGTTAAAATAGCCAAATCTTTTTGCTCCGTGCAAGAAATTGAAATTTCGTTCACAATTGTCCTTAGAAAAATGAATGAAATTCCAAAAAATTTCCCACAGCGTAAACTTTAAGCTTATTCCTACGAAGGTATGATACTTACCCGAAGACCCGCTTCGGTTGCCGCCAGCGTTATAGCAATAAACTCTATTAAATTCGGTAAGATGATAGCGATGGTGTCACCAGGTTGGAGTTGGGTACTTTTCAACCATCTCACTAAATTCTTAGTTCCTCTTCTCAGCTGATAATACGTGTAAGACTTTCTTCTGACTGAACATTCCTATTTAAGGATTCACAATTTCATAAGTAAAATCGATCGAAAATCATAATATTCAATCCCTTATGTAAACATGAATGATCACAATGGTTGACAACTATTACCAGTGCTATTTTATTCGGCCACTTGTGAATGTTTTCCCACATACACTCATGGAAAAGTACATTTTCGTAACCGTGAATATCAGGACACGGACTGTTCAATATATTATCTGAATTCAAATTTTGTAAAACAATTGGAGATTTTTGTGAAAAGCTTCGTCGTGGGATATGGATGATAATCCTTCGGTGTTGGAATTTCAATGCACGGCTTGTATGGTTCAAAAACATAATTGAAGTTCGAAGGAGGCGTGAAATAATTGGAACCGCTAAAAAAATAGTAAAAGTGCAAAATTTTGAACGTGTATTCACATAATGCCGACTTGTCATTGACTATATGATCGTTCCAGAAACCACATGCATCTAGCATCATTAAAAAGCATGCAGATAAAAACTGATTTATCAATATGTTATGTAGTTTTAATTAGAAGTAAATGAATGGGAATGAATAATGAACGATAACGCCACTAATGTATGACTCACGAGATCTTGCGTATGCGTTTCACGAAAAATTCTCATGAAAATTTCATAAGATCAGAAATGTATCGAGTTGATCATGATCACAATGCACTCAATGCGAGTCGTACCGGAACGTCCACTGTAAAAAAATTCCTACTGAAAATTCAGAAAATGTGACTGTCATTTTTTACAGACACTTTTTTCTGAATCTCCAGATAAATTTTACTGAATTTTAAGAAACTTCAACTAAATTCCGGAAAGCGTTCTGAAAATTCAGCAAAATTTTCCTGAAAATTCAGAAAAAAGTGGCTGTAAAAAATTACAGTCACATTTTCTAAATTTTCTGAAAGAATTTTTTTACAGTGTCAGTTCCGAAAAAATATGTAATGAATTCTTGAGAATTCTGTAAGAAATTTTTTGATACCAGAGATCTATAAAGAACTTATTCTCAACTGTCATACGGGCACTCTCAAAGAATCCCACGATAAATTCTTAAATAATCCTCTGTGAATTCATCGGCACCAGAGTGCGTTTTTGAATTGTTCATATCCAACTATCTCACGTAATTGAGCATATTTTCCAATTTTTCAATGCACATAACATAGGTGTTCATTCCCAAATTGATCAAGGCAATTAAAATTGATTATACAATGCTTTTCATACAGTACCAAAGATTTCATTGAGATTTCAGAAATCTAACATTTGAAACATTGAAATATTTCTGTGATATTGCTGTATTATGTCACATTGAGGTTTCAAACCCGTTTTAGAAATATTGCAATACCCGCTAATATTACATCTCAGACAATATTTCTGAATTATTTCTGGAATATTTCCAGAACATTTATGAAATATTCCATTCCCAGACAGAAAAGCATGCCCTGAATATTTGATAACTTACACCCAGAAAAATGGTATACCTGGGTTTATTTGATTCAACGAACATTTGTTTGAATCAACTAAAATTTATTTGACTCAACTACAATGTCTATTTGTACATGAACCTACTAGTGTTTTAGTTGGATCAAATAAACAATTTATTTCATCCGAATAAATTCTTATTCATTTCAAATAAAATTTACTTGAATCAAATAAAATTTTATTGGATACAATTAAATCTCTAGTAGGTTCATATTCAAGTAAACCATTTCTCTAGGTGTAACGTGCCGTAAACATACTATCGTGAACTCCGCTCAGCTTGCAATGATGCATGGAATGTAAACATTATGTTTCAATTATGGTGCCATCACTTCGTTTTGCCACCAATAACAATGCTTTATACGAAAACACCTTGGCGCCATTATGCGAACATTTTTTGGCGTGCGTGTTACCATTATGATGGCATCATGGAGACATTTTTCTATCTGGGTTGTAATATTTCTCTTGTGATACATCTAAGACATTGTAAACAGCTAACATTTCAATTCACAGATTTTTGACATATTTCTGTGAAAGGATATTGAACCGTAATGAAGATGAAAGATTGAAATCTAATTGAGACATTACACGATCTTGTTGGCATGATTTGAGTTCAGGTGGTACCACGTTGTACGTCCCCTTCATTTGACTTTCTCATCCAGTCGGCTTTGTAGAACTCTAGAGAATGGGATAAATTCATCGTGCACTAGTGACCTCTTCATATCCTTTTCCTCTCTCTTTCTCTCTCTTTCTTCCTCTCTCCCTTTATCTCTCAGTTCCAAATATGTCGATTACAGAAGAATTAAACTGATTGTTCCTTCAACGCATATCTAAATTTGGATATATAATACATATGTCTATTACACAAAATTTCATACAGCAAATATAACAAGAGATTCAAGGAGAAAAATTTCCAAAATTATATTCATTACACGTGAAAAGAATGATATTATTGATATTCGGATAGTTGAAAATTAGCTATGGTAGCTATTTTTTAGCTAAAACAATGAAAGCTGTTGTTACAATCATTAAAATTCAGCTCTTACAACAATATTTTTCGTCATCCAAATATCACATACACTAATTAGCTACCACAGTTAATTTTTAGATATTATAGTGACTTATTTTTTTCCATGTGCAGTTTTTATATAGGTTATATATGATTCTATGACAATCTTAGGGCATTAGGGAGATTTTTCTACTTGGAGGACATCCGAAAAGTACCTGTAGAACCTTCTTCAGACAATTCATTGAACATTATAAAAATATTGACAAGTATGATTTATGCACGTGAGAATCATACACGTATTAATTGTACACGAAAAATAAAACCCCAAAGTATTTACACTGATAATTTTTTTTTAATACCCTATATTTAACACATAAACTTTGGTGCACGTAAAATCATTTGATAAGAACATTGTACACTAAATATTTTTCATGCTTGAAAAAAAAGTGATTCACAAAAATCGTACACATGTTTTTATGCACGGACAAAAAATGTAATTAATTAGTGTATATTATTGTACAGCTAATGAAATTCATATGACAAATTTTTTCCGTTTCATTGAATAATTACTATGAATGAAATTGGGAGTACACTGAATACTTCTATCAACATTTGAATAAAATAGACCGTTTTATAAATTATACCGAATCTAATTATCCACTTACGATCATCTACATTCATCCCAGACAGCACCACCACTTCACAAAGAATTCTTGAAGAAAACATTTAGAACACCTCAGTTTTTGGGAGAATTCATTTTGTATCCCCAAAATCATCCAAATTAATTCTATGAGACATCAACACGTACACCCGTTATGCGACTAAATATGAAAACATATGGAAGGTTAAAAAGAATACTTAGTCCACCCAAAAGAACTCATATTGAACGCCATTAGGGATACATTCTGAGCACATAGCGTATTCAGTTTTGAATACAATTTACGTGCATAATGATATCGGTTTTGAATCCATTTTGCGTGCATAATGGTATCAGTTTTTAATGCTCGTTAAATAAACAAATAAATGAATGAAATAGTTACTTTGATATTTGAAAAAAGCAGACTCAATGGTTTGAAAAACTTTCGCTTTAAAAAATAATGTATACCATTCTCAAAAGTTAGTTATGAAAACAATTCTAATTCAAAATATGGAAATACCATACAATGTCTTTTTTCAGACTTTTTTCAGAGTTTTTCAGAGGTTTTCAATTTTTTTTCCAGACAAATAGGAACGAAATTGCACTCTGAAAAAACTCTAACAAAGTTCCGAAAAATTTAGAACATTTTTCTGATTATTGAAGTAAAATTTTTTCATTTTCAAACACTTTTTCACATATGATGTTTGAAATTAGAATATGAATGTATTCATATAATTTTGAAAATTTTTAATAGTCAGAAATTTCTTAGTGTTTTGTCAGAATTCTATCAGAGTGCAATTTCGTTCCTATTTGTCTGAAAAACTCTGAAAACCTCTGAAAAAAGTCTGAAAAAGTTTATACAGAATGTTCCTGAAATATTAGAGGTGGGCGAATCTTGACGAAGCGAATCTTTTGTATAAAATACTTGTCGAGTTTTGATAAAATTTTTATAGAATTCGATAGAAATTGAACATTTTTTTTCATACAAAAGATTCGCCCACCTCTAAAAAATATTAGATTTTTCATCAAATTTTCAGAAATTCTCAGAGTTTTTTTCAGAGAAAAAGCGGAGTTTTTCAGAGATTGTTCATGATGATTTCAGCGAAATATTTTCGTAGGGGACATCAGGAACTTCTTCACCTGCGCTACGTATGAACACTACCAAATTATGGGACCTTACAATGTTCAACGCAAAACTTTCAAAATTCCAACGTATTTTCCCTACGTTATGCATAACAATTTCAAAGCATACTCTGATTTTCACTGTTTATACTGGCAATTTAAAAGAAACAAAAAACAACGCTTTATGCATCATAATTTCATGAATTTCAAAAAGATTCAATGAACTGAATGTTCCCTCTGAATTTCATAATGATCAAAATGAATCCCAAACTACTTTTGTCTCTCAACTATTATTAAAAATTTTGATACAATTTGAAAATTGCATTCATCTTTTTTACCCACAGTAAATCCTAACCTCAAAATATTTCATCATAGTATTAAAGAGTTTGTATGTTATTCCATTAATGTCAATAATTATAGAATTATTTTATTTATTGCGTGTTATTGTAATGAAATCAACTACCACTACACTTTGGTATTTTATCATCTATTGGCTTTTATACTTGGATAAATAAAATTAATTTAAAGATTCCAAGCTTTGAATATGAATATTTTTACTCATTTGAAATGTCTAACATTTCAATGAATATCAAATAACTTCTGAAAGAATTCAAGTTCTTGCTTTCATTTTATGTTCATTTGGGCGAACTGAGAACACATCTTGAACTTCCGTGGGGATTCATGTTTTATCGCATAATGGGTGTTCTTTTGGAATACCGTATGTGGTCTTGATGAATGTTTTGCGAGTTCTGATATGCACTCAATAAGAATTCTTTTTGGAGTCTTCTGGCACTGCATGTATTCTTTCAAATGACATATTGAATTCTCAAAAAAGAGTTCTCAAAGCATTCTTTCCTGTGAATTCTCTGCGAATTCAAAAGGGACTGTAGTGCTGTCTGGGATTTGAACGATTATTCAAATAGTTCCAGTCAAAAAATAAATTAATCATTATCTCATTATGAATATTCTTTAATCACATCTGTAAGATTTATAAATCAAGTGAAAAGCTGTTAAACTTATCCAGGTGCAGATAAAAAAATTTATTCTCCACTCATACAGCGCAAGAGTTCCCGTTATGCTCATGAGTATGTATTTATTATGAACACATATTTTGAATTTTTAACGAACTCTTAATGAACAACTCAATGTTCAGAAAGGATTCATAATTAATTCTGCGGGCATTCAATACGTTTCCATCTTGAACTCATTGAATCCATTATTGGTTGCATAACAGGGACTATTCAAAAGGTCTTTGGGAAGTCTTTATGAATTCAAATTGATCATTAGTGCTTGCTGGGTAAAAAATACACAAGTGGACATTACTCCTTGAAAATTTTCTGCTGAAATCAAATGTTTCAATTTTCCTTGACTTTTTATAAAATTTGAATGGATTTCCCTGACTAATGGAGCATTTTGAAAACGTTCCCTGACTTTCCTTGACTGAATAAGGATTTCCTGACTTTCCCTGACTTTTAATGTCTGCGGGAACCCTAGTGTTGCCGCGATCCGAGCTGATCCGAGTTCTGAGCATGAGCTTGGTTTGGCTCTTGTGTTTTACAGTGAGGATCGGCTTGGAGATCGGATCGATAGCTCAACTGCTTGAATCGGAGCTCGGATTGGCTCGAAGATCGTCGAGCTAGATCTTATGATCTTACGATCTCCATCCAAAATACATGCTAATAAGAAATTTCTGCATTCAAAAGCTCTTTGGAATGGACCATATTTTTGAAACTCTTAGAGCTGGAGCATAAATCAACGCTTTCTCGAAATTTTCATGACTAATTGAATCAAATTTTACAAATGTGTTAATTATGATAACTCCATGAATGCATCTTTTAATGAATAAGTAGATAAATACATCATTAAATGTATCTTCAGAAGATTGGTGAAGATTGGTTATCTTTGTAAATATATTTTTACAAAATTCCTGACTTTGCTACTAATTGAACACAATATTGTTTCATAAACCGTGGTAAATATGAAAAAGTACACTCTGACTTATTCCATGATTATCTCAATATTCAATCTCAATATTATAATAATTATAATCTCAATATTGTTTCATGCGTAAAATCAAGTAGTTTTTCATCACAGGTTTTCTCTGTTTCCTCGTCTAAAGGGAAATTTCTTCAGAGACGATCTAGCTCGTCGATCTCATAGTTCTGGCTCAGCTCGAAACTGGGATCGACTGAAATTTTTTCAGCTCTGCTCGAAGATTGGATCGTACAGAATTATCGAGGTCGGCTCGAAATTTCGAGCCAATCCAAGACGATCTTCGATCTGGATCGAAGATCGCGGCAACACTAGGAGCGACCCTGATAGTTCTATTTTTGATCCCGTGACTCTACCTCTCGGGAAGATAGTTCTCATTTACAGTATTTCCTTTCTTTGCACATTTTGCAAATCTGCCTTGATTTTTTCTCGTTAAATCGTGAACATAATACTTTATTATCTCGAAGTATTACGTGCGTACTGTACTGAGATCAAAATACGGATATGCCTTATGGGTAGAACTATATTATGACATGGAGCGACTGACGGAAGCAATATAAGTTACACATACTGTCGGGTTCGGGCTTCTCCCGTATACACAGGAATGATCATTGTTCACAATTCGTCCGTGATTCAAATAATGCCGGAAGGAACGTGAATAATCCTTTTTCATATTTTCATTCAACCCTTTGAACACCAGATAACATGATGAATTTATTATAAAAATATTGAGAATTTCAATTGTATCGATAATAAACGTGTTTTCTTCTTACATCAAAATATACCTATCTTTTTTTTTATCACGGAAATTAGAATGCACATGTTGATGAAGTTACGATTTCACGTGACATTGCAGTGTCCTAATACCACGTGGTTACTGATTATATTGGAATATATGAATCTTAATAAGATTTACCGGAAGCTAATGAACAATGTAGAGAGAAGTCAACTTCTAAATTTGCATAAGTTTTTATATGAATCGATAAAATTCTGAATTGTTGCATTTAATATCGTTTTGTTCAAGATTGAAGTATGGCGATTCAAGTCTGCACCGAGATTGTGCCAATCTTGCCCCAAAATTGAACTATTATTGGGGCAGTATTGACCCAACGCTTGAGCAATTTGGCGCTAATAATGCAATGATCTTTGAATATAGCAAAAAGATAGAGAAAAGAGATAAAGAAAAGATAGTGAACTATCTTTTTTAGTATAATCATTCCATGATCTTTTTTCTTCGTGTGGTTATTATTGAATTAATCAACTGAAATTTTTACTTGAGCTCTTCGCTGTCTCCCTCTTTCATCTTCCAACTTGATCAGTGCGTGAAGGTTTTTCTCTTGTCATAAAATTTGAGCTAAAGTATGAAGCATTATTATGAATAAATCAATTAACGAGATATTTTGGATGCGACTTCACATGGGTCATCAAACAATAATGCGAATCAACTCTGGATGCTAAGCTCCTGTATGACTGGCGCACTGAGAAAACTTTCATTGCACGAAGTACTATTTTTCTTCATAAGCCAGGGGCATTAAAAGATTTCGACTATAACTGCTCTCGATTCTTGATCACTTTTACCATTGGTGATTAGAATTGTACGTAGAGGGTGGCTTTTTTGCTGTCGTAGATGATAAAAATGATGAGGAATCGAGAACAATTCCAGTCGAAAACTTTTAATGTCCCTGACTCACGAAGAATAATAGTACTTCATGAAATGAAATTTTTCTTAAAATGTGGCGGCATGGTGAATCGAGGAACATGATTTGAGTTCCGTAATATACGAGCTTAAAGGGATACCAGCGCCGGGACTTCAGCCAAATCTTTCGTGCAAGATTTCTCCACGATACTTGAATATTTTCAAAATATCGTTGTATACAGCATTTCTCGAATGCTCATAGAAATGCTGTATAGAGCGATATTTCGAAAATATGAAAGTATTTTGGAGAGATCTTGCATGAAAAATTTGGCTACTATATCTCCTACATATGTATTAACAAAGCGCTTTTATTGCCATTTGCGAGAACCGAGTTCCATAATGAGAGACATCGAAGCACCTAGCGCGTCGAAACAGTACTTCACTTTCACCGATTGAGAACAATTTTGCCAGATGTCTCTACTGCAGTGACAATGTCACAAACGAGGTACAACGAATACTACACACTGAGGACCCAATTTTTCAGATTCAAAGAAAATTTCTTTGCCCTCATTCTGATGAATCTTGTTTTCAATGAAAAAAATTATTCATCAAAATGGAAAAATTTTCCATTGAATTGAAATCATGCTCTTCGAATTGAGGAAAGAATATATGTAACCTGGTCTACGAGAAGGGGGTTTAGGTGTGAAAACAAGTTTTCGAGAAAACAGCTGTTCAAGATAAACAAGTCATTTTATCAGTTTCTCTTCAGTTATTCGCTTCTCCCTGCATCCCACCGCATCCCACTTTGTTCTACACGGAGAAAATTCTACACTAGTGGTTACCGTAGCCTACACGACTGGCTCATGTTATGCAAAAAAATAATTTCAACATTAATGGTTACTGTATTAACACGAATCAGTCGTGTCTCCACAGTAGAGAATCCCAGACAGCACAGAAAGTTCTCTGGATGTTCTATAAACATAATCTTGGTTCCGCGTGTGTTGGTGCCCAAGGCACATATTTTTCCAATGTTTAGAGTACCTTCGCTTTTGATGCACATGAATACGTACCGAGCACGTTCTTTTCATACACTACGGGACGTTCTTTCCGCGTTTTCTAAACGTGCTTCCATGAAAACTAACCTTTTAAAAACATATGTGCAACGCCGCTGAACGTTGTGAAAACCTTTCCTTGAATACGTCCCAAGAACATTGCAAGAAGACATGAATAGAACTAAACGGGACATTTGCATGTTCCTGCGACATACATGCGACGTTTTTAGAACATCATGAGACGTTATTTGCACGTTCTCTGTGTAACCAAGCACGTTTTCGAAACGTCCAGAAAACCTCCCGGTGCTGTATGGGATAGTGTAAAATAACGATTCTCTGGTGCGGATACACGATTGATTCGTGTTACAACAGTAACCAATTGTGTTGAAATGACTTTTCCACATAACACGAGCCAGTCGTGTGGGCGACAGTAACCACTAGTGTAGGATTTTCTCCGTGTAGGACATACAGTGTTGTTTCTGTTTCGAATAATATCGTATTTGATCGCGTAATTTCGTGGTTTTGCTTAGTCTTGCTCCTTTAACGACCAACACTGAAGAGGTGAAGTTCGTAAATATTATCAATGTTTAATGTTAATGAGAGGATAATTCTGCGGCTCCCTTGCCAAAAAAGAATTCGGTATCGAAGAAACGAAAGGCAAAAGGTAATGACGAGGAAGATTCTACGGCTCTATTCCCAAAAAAGGAGTTGGCATCGAAAAAAAAACAAGAAAGGCCGAAGGAAAAGTGAAGGAAGATTCTGTGGCTTCATTATCAAAGAAAAAACTAAAGGTAAAAGTTGGTTAAAACAATGTATAAATTTACTTTAAATTGTAAATTTGTGAATTTTTATGTAAAATGACGTGGTTTTGCCTTGAAATAAAATTTTTTAACATATGAAATGATGTCCATTATTTTATAATTTAATCTCTAAATTTTTTTCATTTTTAATCATTTCTGCTCTTCTTTTTGTACATTTTTAGCGAACTTCCCTACCAGTTAGAAACTCCTGGTTTACCCCATTCGGAAGAGCATATTTTACTCCATCCAAATCGCCAACAAAGTGAAAAATGATTTTTTCACACCTAACCCCCCTTTTCGTAGGCCAGGTCACATATTTTTGTTTCAATTAGAAAATTCTTGGTTTTACTTTGATGAACTTTTCTCCATTGGACTGAATTTTCGTCCATTGAAAAAGAGATTTATTAGAATGAGGGCAAAGAAAATTTTCTTTAAATCTAAGAAATTGGGTTCTCAGTGCATGTTTATGGAAAATTGTCAATCTGAATTGGCATATACAGGGTGTCCCAGAATTCGCGGACCGGATTTCACAGGTATATTCTGCAGCCAAAATGCAATAATTTCCCGTTTGAAAAAAATGTTTTCGACGCTTAGTTTTGGAGAAATGAGCATTTTCAGATTTTTTTTCAAATCCAAATCATTCAAAAACACTGTATGCTACATACTTGAGCTTAACACCATTCGCTAAGTTGGAAAACGGCGGATCTGTGGGAAAACAATTGAAATATTCCATCTTTGATAGTTTCAGAGCTAGAGTGATTTGAAATTTTTTAGCTTCCAGCCAATCAGAATTCAGCAACTTCAAATCGCTCTAGCTCCGGAACTATCAATGATAAAATAGTTCAATTGTTTTCCCACAGATCCGCCGTTTTCCAACTCAGCGAATGGTGTTAAGCTCAAGTATGCAGCGTACAGTGTTTTTGAATGATTTTGATTTGAAAAAAAATCTAAAAATGCTCATATCTCCAAAACTAAGCCTCGAAAACATTTTTTTCAAACGGGAAATTATTGAATTTTGGCTGCAGAATATACCTGTGAAATCCAGTCCGCGAATTCTGGGACACCCTGTAGATTAGTGATATTTTTGCGGAGCGTCTAAATGTAGACGAAGTGCCATCACACAAAAGAAAAGATACACTCAGAAAAATGGTTCACTCTTGAATATGAATCTATTAGTCATTTCTTTGATACGATAAAATTTTTTTTGATCCAATTAAATTTTATTTGAAATGAATAAAAATTTAGTTGGGTGAAATAAAGTTTCTATTTAATCCAAGTAAAACTCCAGTAGGTTCGGATTTGAACCGAAATTTAATTGTTCCCAACCAAGTTTAGTAAATCCAAATGAATCCAAGTATAAAATTTTTCTCGGTGTAATATTTCAAAATTGGGTATGAAAAAATTGTCGAAATTATATATAATTCATACTTGAGTTATACGATACATAACTCACGTATAAATTATATTGAATTATATATCCATTATATATACAAATTTGAACATTTTTTCACTCGGGTGGTTAAGCGCGGGGTCCGGTTTTTTCCCGTTTTGTGGCAGTTTTTGTCCCACTTTTTCCAAATCATCCCGGTGTCTCCAACAGGAACGCCTTCCCGAGTCGAAAAATTTGGACGGTTTTAGGCCTCACATTCCGTTTTCAGACTGATTTTGTCCTGATTGTCGAATAATGCGGACAAAAACAGTACTTTTTCGTGATTTTAGTCTGAATTTCTCCTCAATCACTGTAAGTACTGCATGGAGGAAAAAGATTTCGTTATTTTAACGAATCCGTCTTCGCTGAACGGATTGAATAACCTAACGATGACATTTCATTGTGTTAATGAGCTGATTTGCTGTATTTACTAACTGATTCGTTATAATTATCAGTCCTTCGCTGATTTTACGAAGCTTGATTCGCTGAAACAACGAATCGCCGTTCACTTCAGCGGACTTGCTTGCTGTCCATATAATAACAAGCGAGTTTCGTTAAGACAGCGAAATTCTTGCTATTTCAACGAACTTTTTTCCTCCGTGTGTTTTTGTCCGCATTATTAAAAAATCAATCTGAAAACGAAATATGAGGACAAAAACCGTTCAAATTTTTCGACTCGGGTTGGTCGCCACACAGAGAAAAAAAATTAATTAAAACAAAGAATATTTCTTTGATTCTGAGAAATACTTTCATTCAATGGTATCTATAAAATTATTTCATTAAATCATCAAAATGAATCATTTACAAGCATGTCGTGAAACTTGGGTCAGAAAAATTGGATTCTTTGTGTCAATGTCATGGGCATTGGTACTGAAATTATATTATTTTGGATTGAAAAAATATTTCATTCACGGAATGAACATTTCATTGAAAACAATAAGAGATTACTTTCAGTCAAATGAATATTTTTTCCATTCAAAGAAATGGATTCATTCAACAGTGACAATCAAGTAATGTATTCAAATCCGCAATTCTTGAGATTTGTTTTATAAAAAAAATTGTATTATTTGTTAATATTTCATGGTCAATTTTAGTGCTCCTGAACTTTTTGATAAACGGGAATTCTGCGCACTTTGAATCATCTTAGACTTTAATGAATGGTTGAGGAGTCATGCCATCTTGCCGGTTGAACAATGTTGTCACTTCGGGTAAGGATCTGTAATTCAACGTCATAATCTGAAAGAACTATTTATTTGGATCAAGTATTACTTCCTGGGAGGACAGCAACATTAATTCTTTATATACAAACCGTACAATCAGGCCAGAGCTTGTGAGAGAGTAGCGACACCTTGCGAAAACTAATCACAGTTTGTGAAAGTGAATAAAATTTTGAATGATTCCAAAAATCGATTTCTTCATTCCAATGAATTATGCAGTTCGATCAATCCATGGATTGTATTGATTCAGTTTAACATTTGTTTTTGAAAAGACATTGCGTTGAGAAAATATTCCTTCGATTTGATGAAATAAAATTTTCCATTCAACGACGTAATCCATTATTCCTATCAAATGATCATCTTTGAATGAACATTGTATATTCGTTCGATAAAAGTTGAACCCGAAAAGATTTAGTCCTTTGATGCAATGACTATTTTTCTCAGTATATTGATTCCCATATCTTTCTGTGGATGATGAAAACTCTTTGGATACATATATCATTTTTCTTAATCCAAAGAAATCATTAGTTATTACTGATGAAGAAACATTTGTTTCCTTTCAAGAAGTAAAATATCATAGCAAAGATTATATGATACAAAATTTTTGAATAATTAAGATGATAATCTTATACTTATATCTAAAAAGCTAAGTGATAGAAATAAAAGAATCATTCATAAATCAAGAATTGAAGTTTTAATGAAATTGGAAATTTCATTCTCAATGAATGGAATGATTGAAACAAGGTCTTAGATATCTCTTCAAAGAAATATTTCTTTGGTTTGAAGAAAAAAGACTCTAATGAAATCGTTTATTAAAGTCTATGATATAACTCATAGAAAAGATGAATTCATCATTGCCATGAATATCAGTTATTCAACTAAAAAAACTCAAAATCCGAAGAAGTGTATTTCTTTGGGCTAATGAATTTTTTCTCTCAGTGCAGCCTTACCCAAATTAGATTCTATCGTACAAATTGGCGGAACATATAATTTGCTACATGAATTACACTATTGAAATATCCTACCAATTCAGTGACTTGAATTTGTTACAGATTCACAAGATGCCTTGTTTCATAATTCTTCTGTAAATTGAATACCTCAATCACTATTGTCAAAGTGAAAAAACCTCGATCGTTCACTCCGAGTTCATGACTCGTGTTCAATTTACATCGAATATGAGGAAAGGAAAAAAAACAGACCGATCGTGTCTATATTTAGACATCCTTCGATGTCTCATACATCAATTTTAAAAATAATTCATGTTGATTTGAAAAAAAAAATATATAATAAGAAGAATATGACAAATTGTAGTTTATGATAGAATAGAATACTTTATAAAGAAAAACGCACGTCACAGTTTTTTCCGACGAGATGAAAGGGGGAAAAGTAATTTAATATTTTATGAAGAAAAAAAAGCACGCCTCAACTATAATGTGTGACGAGACGCGCGCTATACATATAAATTACATGAATTATGCGTTAGATTATTGGATTTTTAATTCTAATGAATATTCTCCAAGCGTTTAAAAGAATCCTCAAAAACCCTGCTGTGATCTTTCACACGAACGAACGAATATCCAGATTCTAATATAGTTGGAAAATTTGGTCTTTTCATTCAAATATTCTCGTGTAATGAACTCATTCGTTCTCTCTTGAAGTGAAGAAGAAAGGTCAAATCATGTATTTTCACACCTAAATTTCTTCATAAAAATTCATCAGCTTTTTTTCGAAGTTCTTCAAAAAAATCCCATGGGTACAGCGGTGAGGGAGAATTGAAAAATTCATGGAATATTCAATGCATCCGCGAACAGAAGTTTCAAATGTTTCATAAATTTTTATCATAAGGTTCAAGTACGCAAAGAGCGATGTAATGAATAATCACCACGGAATTAGTTACTTCCCTCAATGTCAACGAAGAGACAAATTATTTGCATCGTGGCCTCTTTTCATGAGAAGTGTTGTATGAATTTGGAAACAAAAATCCATTGGAAATACATCGATTCAATTGGACGAGTAAAAAAACGAACACATGGATGTTGTCTCCGAGACTACTTAGCATTTTCTTCTTCTGGGAATAACACATATCGAAGAAACATCCCACACAACACCGAGAGCTCTACAAAATTTCATAAAAAGGACATTTTTTTGATTCTATGATGTCAAAAAGTTTCATTAGAAAGATCTTCAACTATTGCGCTTAAAAGGAACCCCCAAGAATCAAATTCTGACGTATTTCAGAGACGAACGTTTCATGTCAATGGAACAACTTCAGCATGTCATGTTTCCAGTATAGACCCCCCCTTTCCCTTTTGGAAATTTCATTGAATATAAGAAACAAGTCGTACATGAGAGCTCTGAGTCATATCAATCTCAGTAATAGGTTGTGTGGGATAAAAACTTAAATTCTAGTGAATTCTTTGAGAAGACAGAAACCAGATGAAGCTAGAATCCGTCTTTGCTTCGCATTATGAAAAATTTTCTGAAAATTCATCAATTTCTGACTATTTCTGTATTTTTAAGCAACAGGTCCGAATTATCAGAAAGTTCTTCTGAATATTCAGATTTATTCTCAAAATTAAGAACAATATGGATAAGTTTTCAGAATACATTTGGAAATTCAGAAGAACTCTCTGATAATCCATATCTGTTGCTGTGAAAAATCATAGGGACGGTCTGAATTTTCAGAAAATTTTTTACAGTATGGTTTACAAAAGTTTTCGACAGATTTTACTTGTCGATTTCCATAAGAACCTTCATACCAGTATCAAAATGCTTATCGAATTGTCAAATGCAAATAAATTCATTTGAATGGAAGTATTTAAGAGGAGAAGAATTTTTCACCAGTTCAAAAATTTCATACGCATATTTTTCGCAGTCTCGCTGTAACAGCGAAATCTGATTCTGCTGGATTCTTTTCGCTGGAGCAGCGAATTCTTTTGCAATGACGGTGAACTATTTGTTATTGCAGCAATATTTTTACCTAGAATAGTGATTTTTAACTGTGGTATCAAAAAATGTTTGCTATTCTGCATATAATATCGAAATTCGCTGGAAAAGTCTACACTTTGCTTCCACAGCTCGAAATTCGCTGTCGTAGTTAACAAGATTCCTGTGAAAGCAAATAGATTGCTGTGGCAGCAAAAAATTTGCTGTTCCAGGAAAAGGTAACCAGCAAATTTACATTTTGCTGTCACCGTAAAGTTTTTTTTTCCGTGCGAAATATCTTCTCAACTAGTTCTTTCCCTTACTAAATCCGAGTTTTAGATTTTACTTTTCATTCTTGAAGAGAAAATATCGAATTTCTATTTCTACCACGCCTTATTCGTGGTGTTCACGATTACCTCGCATTCCCATTTCCCATTACCCCACTCTCCCCGAATGCAACTAAAAGGTTTTCTCACACGGAGAAAAAATGATTTGCTACTACAGCGCCTACAAAGAAATTTGTTGTCCTTGCGAAAATCCGACTAGAAATTCACCCCATGGACCAGATCAGGTCAACTTTGATCCAACCCAGGTCCTGGTAAGGCAACCTCGTTAGGACCTGACAAGTCATGTCACGCTTTACTAATATAAGGGCCTTATGAGGCAAGACTGATAAGGATTTGGTGCGGAATCCCATACCAAAACCTCCAGAATGAATTGAAATTAGGATATGGAAATTCACAGCCCAAAAATGTTGTATTCGGCATGTAGAGATCCAGCTTGGAAGATATGCACAGTTGACATTTGTTCAGAAATATTTTCCTAATTCAGAGAAAATTTATTTCACCAAGGAGTATACAATCTAAAATTAAGATATTTTTGCATTCACTTTATTAAACTATACTTTATAAACATATATGTTCATAATCTAAGGATAACCTAACAAGGTTTTGATGAGTTCACAGCGAGGAAAACCTATTTCAACCTTCTAGAATAATTTAAGGAAAACCTAATTAGGATCAAATCGGCTCATCCCTACGTGGGGCATCCACATCTTCTAATCCTGATTAGGATTTCAGCAGGTATACCGTATTTCGGATGACCTTGTTAGGTCCTCACCATATGTCAGGTTAACCCTATGATAATTTCCAATCGGAAATATTCACTCTAACAGCTGAGACGTTAGTCCTGTTAACAAATTTATTTATGTCAACAAAAAAAATGTAGTTGTGTCAATCATTTTTCTTGCTCTTTCAGCTAATTTCTTTTGTAGGCGCTATAGTAACAGACCTGCTTGTTATGCCAGCAATACTTTTTTCCCCGTGCAGTGCACACTAGGGGTGGTATGCAGAGTCAGGTCTGAGTCTAGGACCGGTCTTACGCAATGTATAAGCTTATGGGCTGGGACTAGGTCCAGTCTCAGAACTGACTCTGCATACCGCCCTAGATCTACCAGGATCTCGCGTGAGACCCAGATGGAAACTCGATCGAAATTTGAGCGCGTGGCTTGAGAGCCTCTTGTCGTCAAATGAGAGGATCATAGCTCTTCGATCAAGTATAAGGATCTTCCGATACAAGTAAATACAAGTGTCAACTCATTTTTAGAAACCATTCTCCTTGAATTCAAAAGTCTCTGTAAGTTGGAGGAATTATAACGAAGGAACCATGACGATAGTTAAATGAGAGATCGCGCGTTCACCCCCCGCAAAGGTGATTCAAAGTCAAATTCTGATTCTGGCTTGTTCACCAAGAGAGTAGTACATCTAATCCATCTATGACAAGGAAATCGAACTGGCAATCTCTAATGTATTTTTGCGATTTATGGGATGAATATTGTGAAAGAGCTGATGAAAATTCTGCATGAGATTCTGTCGGAAATTTTCACCCGGCCGGTTGAATGGCATGGAACTTCACAGAACGTTTTGGAAACGTGCAAAAGGAACTTCATGCCAAGTGGGAAGGTCTCATCTCAGACAACAAAGATAACCCGTTTGAATTCTTGGACTCCTTAATGAGTTCTTGGAGCAGTCCCCGTTATGTCAGTGAAAATGAATTCAATGAATTCAAAACGAATACATGTTGAATGCCTGGGGAATACTTCATGAACTCACAACATGAATTCTTTCCGAACAGTAAGTCGTTCATCAAGAATTCAATTTGAATTCAAAGTATTCATAATGAATTCATGTTTACTGTCATAACGGGAGCTCTTCGTGGGGATTCTTTTGCTGTATGGGATCGGAGCAAAATCCGTCTGCGGATGGGAATGACTGGGTCATACCTGCCTGGGAATTTTCAACAAGGAAGCGGATGTCTTGATTATACTGAAAAGCTTCAATTTTCAAACAGAAATAGTTGGATTCAAATTCAGATTCGAACTGCGCACTGAAGAAATCAAATGTTTCGAAAACGAACGGAGATTGTGTTCTCATAAAATGACTTATCTATATATTCATTTTCGCTCATTAAACGTTCCAAGCAAAAGTGAAAACAAGAGAGCCAAAGAGAGAGAGAGAAAGAAGTAGTTCAAGGATATTTTGTAATAGTTGTAAAAGAGTCTCGACAGTTAGTTTTATATAAATATAAGAACTGTACTTGATTAACATACACGGAAAGAAACACGCAATACGTAGATTAATATGCGAAATCATGAAAATGCATATCAATTCCACCCCTTTATTCCGCAATGCATTGAAATCGTCATTCGTTCTTTATTACATATGAAATTTATGATCGCGCAAACGAAATATACTTCCACCTCAAATATTCGAAGAAAATTATCATTCGTGACATTTTTCAATAAACTATTACTTTAAATCAAAACTGAAATATTAAAAAATCTAGATAAAAAAAAACATGCTCTGAATATTTTTCAACATAACGTGCCGTAAACATATTATCATGAATTTCGCTCAACTTGCAGAGATGCACAGCATGTAAACAATGCTTTATACAGAAAATTCTCAACAATATGGTACGAACTAGGGAGAGGAGATATTTGCCGATATCGATACTTTCTAATATAATGTTTATAAAGCTTCGATCGATATTCTATAAAATTTTCAATATAAACTATCGATACTATCAAATATCGTCTGTCCCTGATACAAACTTTTAATACACAGACTTTGAAACCCCAATACAAAGAAGAATTGCTCGCACAACAAATTGGTCCATTACCATAGCGCTTTAAAAAAACATTGCTAAAGGAGCAAGAAAAATGATTGACACAACTAAATTTTTCTGCTGACATAAACAGATTTTTTATCAGAACTAACATCTTAGTTGTTGGAGTGAATATTTTTTTAAAGAACAACAAGTTTTTATGTCAGTGCAATAGTAACAAACCATTTTTCTCCGTGTATCTAGAAATGAATTATTCGGTTACCGAATAAAAACTCCGTGTCTTGCGATATCTTTTGGATGAGTTCAAAATGTCTTATGCAATACTTTTGGATGTTTAAATCTCATCTCCAGTCCAAAAGGTGTGTAAAAGTGTTGCGGAAGACATCTACAACTTATGCAAAGGATATCGCAACACACAGGATGTTTATTTGGTCCATTTTTTTATAAACACTAGGACACACAGTTCTCTTAGATTCTTCAAGGTAATAGATTCTTATGAATATCTCAGACTGCACTGTAGAAAATGTTTACTAAAAAATTTCAGTTTTGTCACCGGAAGTCATTAAGGGGGGAGTCTAGTAATAAATTTTCAAAAAATCGATTTTTTTGGTTCGCATGAAAGAATGTATGAAAATGAAATGTATAAGGAACTGGAGGAATATTGTATGGACCAGGCATTGCTGATTAGGGTGAGACTCTTGTCTTTTTATTTCGCAAAAAAAAAAACTTTGAACGCGTTTTTCTCGAAACCACATTTTTTGACCTGGTAACCACGATTTAGCCAAATCTACTCGACCGATTGTGCTGAAATTTCAGGAGAATGTTCCTAACACGTGTCCCTAGTAGAAATTTTCTCTAGCAAATGATGAGGCACTGATCAGTTTTCCATTTCACTGATCAGGGACTGATCAGGAAACTTACAAGTTTCCGACAAGGGGTGTAACGCTCTGACTAATCAGAAACTGATTGGAGAAACTGAGCAGATATGAGCGAGTAACTGATGAGGGACTGATCGGTAGTTGATGAGTTATTTGCGAGTAACTAACGAAGCATTTATCACCCACAAAAATGCAGGTTATGTCGATGAAGATATGGAATTATAACACTAAATTGATGATTCTTCACTCAAATAATAATTTATGTTTTTGTTGAGGATGTTTCCAAGGATTAACAAGTAAATTTTCAGCAAAACCCGTAGGAAAAATTTTCCTAGACTTTTTCTTAGATAAAATTTAGGAGTTTTGGCCAAGGACAAAAAATATATCAAACCATATGTATGGTGTTTCCACCTCAATCATGAGATAATATTCAAGTTACTACTATACTTACTTATAATAAATAACAAAACTATATTATTTCACAATAAGAAAGAATAATACATATTACACCTCATCTCCTTTTATGCCATAACCTTACAAAATCTAACAATTTCCAAGGTAGCTTTGTTATGTGCATACAGTGATGCCAGATTCGGCCGACCGACTCGGTGTACCCCCTCCATCACGCTCTACACAATCAAATTCCTTTTGTCGGTGGTTTCATTGTGTGTGTGAAAGTTCTATACAGATGGGTGTAATGGAGAGGGTAAACCGAGTCGGTCGGCCGAATCTGGCATCACCGTGTGCATATACTCTTTATAATTATTGAGGTTAGGTTCCATCGATTTGATAGAGCAAACCCAGGATCAAATAATCTGAACCAATTCGATTCAATTTCTTTGAGATACTTCAAATGTTGGTTAAGACATATCGGGAATATGTGTGATTTCACAATTGCAATATATCACTTTAATAACAATCAATATGTTTTTTAAACCGAATATGTTTTATGAATATTTACGCTATCAATATTTCTTGCGAATAAAGGCAATAACTTGTCAGAATTGATCAGTTTCATATGAATTTTAATAATCATATTAGACAAATCAGTTCCCAATAAGTAAATGATCAGTTTTTCCTGATTAGCGTTTCCTCATCAGTGCCTCATCAGTAAAAGGGAAAACTGATTATATTTCTACTAGGGTAGTTATGGCATGAAGCGGGATTATATTTTTTGCTAATTTCTAAATACCATCTTCAAGCAATTTACATGGGAAAGAATCGAAAAAAACAGGGAAAAAAATTCAAAACGCGGCCATTTCCGCAATTTTTTTTTTTTTCATAATATATTTTACAAGAATCCATTTCGATCTTTGATTTCAGACATTTCAAACTCCTGGAATCATGGAAACTGGATTTTCAAATAATCAACTTCAGGTTGCCGTGTCACTGCCAGATTTCGCCATATTAAAAAAGAAAAAAAATGCTTTCATGAACTACAAAACATTAGCTATCACATGTCAAACGATTCAGTTCTCTAAATGAATTTGATAAAAAAAAAAAAAAGTAGCACTTCTTACTAGACTCCCCCTTAACCAGTAGGGGAGACTGGGTACGCTTGAAACACGGGGGTCGGTTGAAACATCGCAAATAATTGACGATTGGCTAATAATATGGCATAAATAACTGGAAAATAAGTTCGTACACGCGAGGAGCTCTCCATTTCCTTTCAGCGATTTGAGCTATTGCGAGCTAATCATTAGTTATTCACGGTGTTTCAACCGTACCCAGTCTCCCCTAGATCGAACTTGACTGCGAAAATTGAAATTTTGCAGTAAAGATCCGTAAAATTTCAGTAAATGCACTGAAAGATGAATCTCCTGAAATTTTCCAGTTTCAAGACGCAATAAATTCCTAGTTTCTTTTTTTTACAGTATCTATGCTCACTGTAAAAAAATTTCACCGGAAAATTCCAGTACATGTACTGGAAGCAATTAACCTGTACATGTACCGGAAAATTTTAGCACATTTGTACTGCAAAAATTCAGTGCAAACGTTATGGAATTTCAGCATCAAAACTGGAAATTTTCTGAGCCTTGGTACTGGAATTTTTCAGTACACGAACTGGACATTTCCAGGACATGTACTGAAAAATTAATGCTGAAAATATCCATGAAAATTGAAAAAAAATTGCTCACGCAAAGTGATTTTGCAGGGTCCTTGTGTTCCATGATGATTGAGAAACTTTTGATCGTTCATTTGGATGGACAGAAAGTCATGTCTACCTAACGGGATTTGAACCTACACTTTTCTACCTGCCTACCAACTGAAACCTAAGACCTAACCGATGAGCTATAGCGCGACATGTTGGAAGGCCAGCTTGGGTTACTACATATGCTTCATATCTAGAATACAAAAGAGGATAAGTCTTGGAAAAACCTCATATATCAATTTTATTGGCTACAATTAAAATTATTATTCAAAATCTCAATCAGGAAATTTTTAATATAAAGACTTCAAATTTTTCCTGCCAGAAATGACGAAGTCCAATAGAAGTGGAAAATTTCAGTGCAACAGTGATGAAAATCCGTTGCATAGCAACTGGAAAACTCCATCCCACGACCTGAAAATTGCAGCTCAAAACCTGTATAATTCAATTGCATAGTAACTGGAAAATTCCATCACAAAACCTGAGAATTGCAGTTAAAAACCTGTATAATTCCAGTATACCAACGATTAGGTTTTTTTTTTCTGAATTCCAAATTTTTTCTCAAGTCCTTTTTGAGGGGATATTTTTTTCTGATGCACAAGAACTATAAAATTGTAGTACGAGCCGGTAAAATTTTCGCGAAATCATGGCAAAATTTCAGTACATCATCTCAAACTTGAAAATTCCAGTACAATGACTGAATTTTCAGTTATGCTTGGTAAATTTTCAGTAACGTAACAACAAAATCTCTGTACATGTACTGGAATATCCATATTCCAGTACTAGCACTGGAAATTTCCAGTCCAGTTGCACAGTAAATTTCCAGTTTTTTTTTACAGTGCTCATCATTCGCTGATGATTTCGTTCGCTCTCGTTTTTATGATATTATTCTCAAGATCCCATTTTCATTTATTTTGTTTGAAGATAACTCATTGATGAACCAAATTGCAATACAATTGTCAATATGATCATGATATTACTCTCCACGTTATTGCGTCACGTGAACCGCACGTGAAATTCAAATCTCAGATAACTCCTGCTGGAAATTGTGAGGAAATGTAATGAAACAGAAGCAGAGATTTCTGATTGACACATATCCTACATACCGACTTCCTCTCATCAACGTATGAAACATATAATCCGTTCTAGATGGAACGATTTTGATGCTCATTTACTAGGAATCCTAAATGACAGTCATAACCAGATGACGGTCGTAAAACAACAGATTCCAGTTAAATATACTACATGAGTGTCATGTCGTTAAAATTTCGTATACCAAACCAAACCCAGATTTCTATTTGTATGAATTTACACAAATAAATACACATATCCGCATATATGCATATCTATGTGTAAAGAAATGTGCAAATCGTTGAATCGCGTGTGAGGTTCCCCGTTGTGTACACCTTTTAGCCTCTATTGCACTTCATATGTCCGTCTTTCTTTTTACTCCTTCTTCTTTCCCCTCTTTTGCCTCTAACAGTTCCCATTTCATTCTCTTATCCTTGTTAATGTATCCTCGACCTTGTGAAACACAATTTCAAGGTGGATATCATTCAAAGCTGCTTCTCCGCGTTTACAAATGAACTTGACGAATGTTCATGTTGTTCCAACGGCAACAAAAATTGTACAACAACCGTTGATTCGAATTATCCTTGCTCATACAATTTTTTGTATGGTGGATTTTGAAACAAGTCGAAATAAATACAGAGGTGTGAAAATTATTAGAATAATTGTGATTTCCACCACTGTTCCAACTTTCCTCTAAGTGAATGCAATCATTTATGGAGTACTGGTTTCATTTCTTGATATAAATAGTTCTTAATCCTTCCATTCTTGAACGAAGGAATATTCCATGATTACTGTACAACAATCTCATTTGTACAAAGTTTTTTTTTCATTATGAGCATCTTCATATGTCTTTAAATAACTCACAATGTGCAATATTTTGATATTAAGAACTGGTGTTTCATTGTTGAAAATTTTTATACACGACAAGGAATGATAGTTGAGTCCCAGTCGGAATTTGTTGTTAACTATTCTAAATTCCCAGCGGGTATCTATCGTCACATACTGTTTCGTTTGAGCTCATTGGAGTGAAGAAAAGATTGGAAAGAAAAATTGTTATAATAATTGACTCAGAAATGGAAGGATGAAAAACTATTATATCAACAAGATAAAGTGGTACTCCACAAATAAATGCATAATCTGAGGCAAAAGTTGGAGGTAATTTGGAAATAACAATTATTCTAATAATTTTCACACCTCTGTACTTACTCAACTACTGAGAAAGATTTTTAATACGAATCTTCATCTATTATCTGAGAATTTTGTGGTGTAAATTATTATAGTTATTTCATAATGACGGATTACACTAATACCTTGACAAAAATCACTCAATGGTTATTTATAAATACCCGAGTGGAAAATTTTTTGAATTGGATATAATTTGTATATAATTTTTTAGAAATTTTATATATCAATTAATTAATTTTATAGAAATGTTTTTTTTTTGTTTTGTTCCCAACTTTACTATGTTTTATCATAATATCATTCACAGTAGAACCTCGGTTATCCGGCTCTCGATTAACCGAGGCTCCGCATTATCCGAGGTACCTAACAGTTCAAAAATCCAATATTATCCGAGATATAAACTCGGATAATACGGAATAATTTTTACCCACATTACCTCGGATAAACGAGGTTCTACTGTTTATTATCATAATAATGTTCATCCTAATGCCAGTATAGTTCAACGTCATAAAATCTGAAAATAAATCTGTATATCTGTATTTCAAATGAATTCTACAGTGCCTGCTGAAAAGTTATGTATCGAGGGATTTAACGAACACACAATAATCTTTGCAAGGTGATCCAAAGAAAAACACAACGTCTGTAACTTATCGGTGAATGTTGCATGAGATACCTTTTAGGTATCCAGTTTTGGGCAGTATATTTTTTGGAAATAATAATGACAAGTTACCTGTGAATGAATTCTTACTCCAATCAACAAGAATTGGAAATTTCTTTTACAAACGTACTTGAAAAATATATCAAATTTAAAGACATTTCTAACAATGTAAAATCAAAAGCACAAGGAATTTCAATTAATTTCTAAACATTGATTCAACTCAGGATCGAATTTCAATACCACAGCAATAAGAATACTTGTCTCAGATTATCAGAAATTTCACAAGTTCCAGAACGATATAATATGAATGATATATTTATTTCAACATATGGGTCATTGTATTTGTTTTGACCTTTAAAAATTTGATACTGGATATCCTGTTCGAATCGAAGAAGATCCTTTCAAGATTACTCACCTTCGTATTTGCCATAAAAGATCCGAAACTTCTTTCACTTTTCCTCCCCTGCTTTCCGCATTCGGCGGAAGCAACTTTCTCTGTTTTCTCCACGCATTTCCACCCTTCCTTCGATAACTTCAACGATAAGGGGATGATTTCATATCAGATCCCTCATCGTTTCAGCACGTGCTTCCAAAGTCTAATTAACTTTCATAAGTATGCCTTGGTTCTCATCTTTACATTTTAAGTACTTCAACGCCTCTTATTTCCACTGCATTTGAATTTCCTCGTATCTTTTATTACATATTTCACAATAAATTGGACCGACGTATAACTAGATATCATTCTATAGAGGGTTGTGTTCTACCGAGATGTATTTCAATGGCATTCAAATTAGTTGCGCAAAATTCCAGATTTTCATATCAATTGATTCAAATTTCTCATTAATTATCGGAGCGTGGATCGACTGTATCCTTTGATATCCAAATTAAACCCCCGATTAACGAACAATTTTGTTCCCGCGTGCTCGAGAAAAAAGTGACGCGAGGAGTTAAAAATGACACAAGTCCGAATTCCGGAAACTCTCGAAATAATGACCGAGATGTGCAAAAGCTGAACATTTTTTATCAATATCTCATTATTCATTGGCACAAAATTTACGATCATGGGCATATTGGGAGAGGCAAAAAGTTGAGAAAGATACGTTCAACGTACATTTGAGGCAACTATAAATAATGGTTCAGCGTCGAAATGTACCAGTATATGAGATAAATTGTGTTCGATAGGTTCCGCTCTGTGTGTATAGGTACAAATCTAGGGACACATATGTACTCGTGTATATACACATACCTCCACCGATGTTCTCGACCTTGACAACTTTATCTCGAACGATTGCTCCAAGTGTGAAAACGTAACCCTAATATTTCTTTCTCTCTCTCCATCCTCTCTGTTTCACTTCAAAACTTCCATCCATTCGATTCGATATCAACATACGATATCCGTCAAGTTTCATTATCGTTTCCATTCCCCCCGCGTTCAGGTGTCAACGAATGCACATGGTTTCATCCAAATGAAACCATCAAAGGTCACTTTCTTCGTCCGTAGTATAACCTGAATAGAATGTTTATGTATCCTCGTGGGAATACATTTAATACAAAATGCTGCATACGTTTTCAATTTATTCTCTCAATGGTAATTTCAACTGTAAGGTAGAAGGGTAGTGGAAATTTTTATACAAATTCACACGCAACCGATGCTTATTATTACCGTCAGGTATCCTGTACCGTGCTTGTGCAACAAATTTCAAATATTTTTATAGATATTCGCATCCCGCGTTTATCATTTCGAGGACTGATATGCTTTGGGGTACATAAATATCTACATTAAAGAATATACACGTGTTAATTTGGGTGTTGTTCAGTTCGTTTGTGGAATCAATTCATCGATGTACCTACTACAGTAGGTAATAGAACTTTGTTAAAACATGTGAGAGTGGATTATATGTATACGTCTATTTCATACAAGAACATTCGAAGTTGTGGGGCGGCAAAGTGGCGCCCTACCTTCGCCACCTTCGATCCATTCGATGTTTTTTTCTCTCTTCCTTCTTCATACTAGGTGATTTTCTAAAAATAGCACAATCCTTTTCCTACATATCACATACCAGTCTAGCAAAGATGATGGAAATTCTGTAGCGAAGGAGAAAGTTTGAAGCGTGCATTATATATCTTCGCACTCGATTAATTATATTTTATGAAAACAGTGAATTAATTATTACGAATTCTCATGACAGGGATTGTCGATATTCAGAAAAATCTAGTCCCGATGAGAATCGGTATAGAAACTTCGAAGTTATCAAACATACTTTGAGTACATACAAAAATTACATCGTTTTTTTACACTTCTTCGCTTCAAGCTTTGATCTTACATTCTACTTACATATTCTCATTCCACGTTCCATAATTCTTTTTGATATTCTCACTTCACTCTCGATTCATACTCGACCTTGTTCTTTTTACTTTCATATTGTTGATATTCTTCTCTACCTTCACTCCGCGTTTCCCTCATCCTTCATTTTCAATTATTTGAATCAATATTCTTTCGATTCCCGTAAATATTGAGAAGATGATATTATTCTTTTCCATTCATTCTTGAACGCTACGGAGTACCGACCCTCTTATCATATCCATGGGAATATAGATCTTCGTTAAATTCACTTCAAAATTCAATTATTTCAGTATTCAAGTTACTCATAGAATTTGTGATAACGGATGGGTCAAAAAGAAGAAAAGAGATATTCATATGGAAGAAGAAAAATACTCATAAAAGATCGGGTGAGAACCGGAAACGTGAAAGTACGTTGAAAATTATTTTCTTGTTGAAACAAATTGTAAACAAAATAATTCAATGCGATAATCACAATCAGTGATCAGTTCTTCCGTATAGAAGTTATCTAGCTTTACACTGAGAGAAATGATTGCTAATATCAAGAAAATGTATTCTCGAATATTTTTAAGAACACATGATACGTTCTTGAATCAAGAAAATATTTCTCCAATACAAGAATTGTACGAGGTGTGTAAGTATGAAACCGGAATTTTTGTACAGAAAAAACACGTTTATTGTAATGATATGATACAAGATAACTTATTCAAAGTATTGTCCATCGCTATCTATACATTTTTTCCATCTTTCTGGCAATTTGTGGATTCCGCGCCAAAAGAACTGTTGCTCTTTTGAGGCAAACCAGTCATCGAGCCATTTTCGTACATCTTCGTAAGAAGTAAAACGCTGCTCGGCAAGTGCGTGTTCCATCGATGCAAACAAGTAGTAATCGGATGAGGCAAGGTCCGGTGAGTAAGGCGCGTGCTGAAGAATCTCCCAACGGAGCGACTCTATCGTTTCCTGGACCTGTTTTGCTTTGTGTGCTGGTGCATTGTCATGCAGCAAAATCACCTTGTGTTGTCTTTGTTGGTATTCTGGTCGTTTTTCACGCAAAACTCGATCCAAATCGATCATTTGTTGTCGGTAGCGTTGAGTATTGACAGTTTCCCCAGGTTTCAGCAGCTCGTAGTAGATTACGCCCTTCTGATCCCACCAAACACACAGCATTGTTTTTCGTCCGTAGGGGTTTGGTCTTGCCGTCGATGTTGATGGTTCACCCGGAGTAACCCATGACTTTTTGCGCTTAGGATTCTCGAAATATATCCACTTTTCATCGCCAGTCACAATTCGATGGAGAAATGACTTTCTTTGGAACCTGGCGAGCAGCATTTCGCATGATTTTGTGCGGTTTTCCTGCTGTCTTTCGTTGTGGTAGTTCATGTGGAACCCATTTCCCCACCTTTTGTATCTTTCCCATCGCTTTCAACCGAAGGGAGATGGCTTCTCGGGTCACCTTTAACTGATCCGCCAGTTGTTGTTGTGTGTGAGCGTCGTCTTCGTCCAACAAGGCTTGCAGGTCAGCGTCTTCAAACTTTTTCGGTGGTCTTCCACGTTCTTCGTTCCCGACGTCAAAATCGCCACTTTTCAACCGTTTGAACCACTCGAAACACCGTGTTTTACCGAGAGCATGCTCACAAAACGCCTCCACAAGCATTCGATGCGAAAACAGATGAAAACAGAAAAGTAGTGCTGTTCGCAAATTGTAATTTGTTGGCACAAAACTCGACATGTTTATCTCTAATAAACTAATGCTACTGAATGAAACTCGTGTTATTGTGAGTTGGAAATCTTTGTCGGATATCAATACAATAACAAGACACCGCCAACGTGATGTGTCGATAACTGCATCGACATCTAGCGCCACCTATGGGCAAATTCCGGTTTCATACTTACACACCTGGTATTCATAGTCCCACGCTGACAGAAAAAAACACGACCTGGTTGAAACATTCGTGGTCGCAATAACTTGAAATCTGGATTGTGATATCCAGAACAAGTGGTTGAACCCGGTAAAAAATCATTAGATCTAATCGGATCTGATCAGATATAATCAGATCTCATCAGATCTGAACAGATCTCTTTATTGGATCAATCATATTTGATTGGATTTTCCCTTATATCTGACCAGATTTTCTCAGATCTGATTGGATCTGTTCAGATCTGACTGGATCTGTTCAGATCTGTTCAGATCTGCTTTTGCATAATATGGAATTCAATTCTCATCAGCATTAGACCTGGTGGATTCTCAGTAGATCTTCCCAGATCTCACTTGATCTGATTAGATCTACCCAGATCTGATTGAATCTGCTCCTATATCTGATCAAATCCGCTCAGATCTGATGAGATCTCATTAGATCTGAGCAGATCAGATGCGATTTGGTGAAGACTCACACTAAGAAAAGTATTCAATTATATATATATATATATATATATATATATATTAGCGTTTGGTAACAATTATCAAATTTCATAAGTTGGATGTGGCGGAATCAACATTCAGTTAGATGTAATTATCGATATATACAGATTTACAATCAAGACCTTTTGTCATACCGTTATCAGATGTCAAGATTATGAATGAATAGTCAAATTTTACTATACGCTTTGTAAAATTTGGTTATTAATTCATAATCCTCCATATTTTCATGTAAAAGATGATTTTATAAACCTTTCTGTTTCAGGTTTAGCATGAAAAATAGCAAAAATTCTTATATCTTTTTTCTCCGTGTTTATGCAGAACTGTTTAGATCTGATCAGATCTAACAATATTTACCATAAACCATCTAGATCTAGTAAGATCTGTTTAGATCTAGTTAGATCTATCCAGATCTACTTAGATCTATTCAGATCTACTCAGATCTGGGAAGCAAAAATTAACTACATTCTTCAGGTTAGAAACACCAGATTCTTTCCTTGATGTAATAAACAGAAATATGTAGTTAAGTTTGGCTTCAACCCCTTTTTCTGGACATCACAATCACATTTCCTGGCGAATCAAACCAGATTTCAAGTGACTGCGACCACGAATGTCTCAACCAGATCGTTTTTCTGTCAGTGCAGGAAAATTTTCTTGCATCCAGGATACGTATTTTTTGAATAGTAATAATTTCTCTCAGTGTAATAGAAATAATCAAGGTATTCACGGGTTTGTAACGCTTGCGCTAATGAAAACCTATCCAATTCACACGGAAAGAAAGAAAATGAATTAGCTATGAGAAGGACGACTATTTTCAGCTTTTATAGTTGAATTTTTGCTGCACAAGAGAAAATTTTACCTTTATCAACGAAAGATTAGCCAATGTTACAAAAAAATTAGCTGATAATCGCTCAAATGTACCCAAAACAGCTATAAATTTCTTTCCGTGTACCAAATACTTGCGAGAAACCCACAAGTCTCTACACTTTTACTAGCGCAGGCGTTACGAGAACCGTCAATGCCTAGAGCACTTCTGTTAGGGCGTTTGTAGCATTTCGAGTGGAAGAAAATGGATACGTTTGGGATCTTATTTGATCAGCACGAGTGAATGAGAATTCAAGAAATTAGAATTGAAATTTTATAAAATCAGCCTTCAGGCGTGAAAGATTTTCAAGAATGGATTTATATTCACATATCATGGAAGCTGTTGATCAATATTTTATTCAAGCGATACTAGCTATGAAACATCTACGTGGGTATTGAAAACATTTTTCACATCGAATGATCTACGTACATAATTTCATTCACAATATCATTCACTGTTTATGAATGTTATACGTCTGGAGTGGATATTATGTGATAAAAATGAAACTGTATCCAGTTCAGTGCTCGAACCGATGCACAAATGATGTTTTTCTACTGTATATGAATAAATTTTCATACGAATGGTGTATCATATCTATTCACAGAAGCTTTTGTGACAGTTTTTCGATAATAGATTATTTTCTGACGTGATTTGAATGATTACGTTATACAATGAATGTTAAACTCATGTTGCAGTATTCAAATATATTTTCCATCATATCCATTATGAGGTTTGTATCGACAATTGCTGCTTCATTAAAATTGTTATTGTTCGAAATATTTTCAATAAATTCCATCACTTTTGAGCCACTTCGGTAGAACAATAACCATTTATAATTTGGGCTTTGAGACGCTGTATTCCTTGCGAGCTTTGCCAAAATACAATGTAAGTAGTAATGGAATTCATGTTCAGACTGCATCTGTTGCGCGTAGAGATCGTGTTATTGAAAATCTAATGTTAAGCGTCTCTAAAGCTCTACGAAACTCAAATCCTGATAAGATCGCTGAGATTTCGAACTTCGCGATGCATGATTCTGTACTTCCATCGGTACCGTGGAATATTTAATGAATCATGAACTGAAATATATTATATTTTTCATGGATGAACGAATACCCAAATATTTTTCAAATTTCTGTGCTCGAATTGATATTTCTTTCAAAATGAATACACTTTCCGAACTTTCTTAACATTCTTTATTCTTTTATTCTCAAAACATAAATACAAATTCACGCATAAATGTGCTATGTAAATGCAGCTGATATACGACGATTAGAGATTTATTTCAACTTCTTCATTCCTTTCTCATTCGTATCGAGTACAAACCCAATTGAACCTGCTTTATTTTGAGAATTTGTAAAAATTCCTTGTGTACGAGGGAATAATATCAACGGACCATCATCATCTCGATATAAGCTATTCAAAATTGTCGACTCATATTTTCTCAGAGGCCTTACGTGATTGTAATCAACTGTAATATAGTTACATCAATGTCTTTTCCATTCAAATTCAAAACTCCACTTTGATATGTCAATTTCTCTCTCGATAACGATGAGTTTGAAACCGGTGAGCTCCGTTTTCAAACGCGTGATGTTGAATCCTTTTTCTTTTTCCGCATTGAATTTGATATCGGATGTGTAAAATTATCAACCCCTGAAATCAATGAACTATAATATATATACTGATAATTCCCCCAACGGTAGGACAAAATGACAACTAACAAAATGGAGTCTGTTTCTCTGTTTTTTTTTGTTTGTTAAATTCCTTTCTCCCAATAGGATAGATGGCGTTCGAGTAATACCAGCACAGCAGCTTGTACAAGAAAAGGGAACTGCTCGCTGTACGTAGATACCAAGCAACATACATAGATATAACGGTATAGGACGAGTGTAAGGCGGAAAGGAGGTAGGCGATCGGGGTGGTATATACACCTATCTTCCTTCGCTATCGAGAAACTTGCTTTCCTCCCCCTGGCGATGGTGGTGGTTGGTGCTGGGAGTTGAAAGTAGTTGGAAGGGGGTTGATAGAACCGCCACTCTGGGAGAGTCTTTCAGTCGCCACTCGGTCACCCTGCCGAACGGTGGTGGTAGATTTGGTGGGTCAATTCGACCCTGGCTCTCTGACCCCGACTACATTATCGCCGCCCCTTTCGTCTGGTCGCGTTATTCCTCCTCTCATGTTTTTTTGTCCCTACGCTCGCCCGTTTTGCGCCAAAAAAACCCCTGTGTAAATCCGTGAAAACTCGTGATTATGTGTACACAAAGGAAACCAGAACAAGTGCGTGCTAAAATCACCCCTTGAGAACCATTCCATTCAAGAAAAGGAAGAAAAGGAAAATAAAGTGTGCTGTGCAGGTGTGTGTATGTGGAACCGGTATATTTTACGACTACTACCTTTTTCTTCTTTTTTTTTCCCTTCTGTCAACGATCCGAAAAGGAAAGGATAATCATGTTTTTCTATTCAATGTCGAATTCAGCAAGTAAATCCACATTTAGTCGTACTCATCATTATTTTTACGAAAACCTTCGTGAGAGTAAACGTATGCTTCGCAGAATTTTTCCCTTCCATTGCCCGACTCCCATCGTATCCTTGAAACTCTATATTTGAATGCAAAATGGCCAAGTATAGAACGATAAAGAGCCAATCTTAGACTCTATTATTTTTTCTGAACTTAACATTGGTAGGAATTTATGTTAATCATCGGCCTAGATCCGTATTCACTTCCGTTGTCGACGTCGTGACGCGTCGTGACGACGACTACGTCGGTTCGATCGAGTTCATCAGGTCGAACTTTGTCGTAAGATGATTGAGGTCGTTGAAATTGGAGAAAGGAGGAGATGGGTGAAGTAGGGAAGAATGGAAAAAGAAAGAGAATGGATTTTGCTAACGATCGAGTTCCCGTTATCCACATATCGTATGGGAATCTCGATGAAAACTTTCATTATTTATTCAAAACCCGTGGGTCAATCGATCCTTTCGATTATCGAATTTGTTGGATTCGTTGGTACTTGGATTGAATCTCTCATCGTTGAACATATATCGTAGCATAAATTGCATATGAAAAGTTTGATTTTTCTTATCCACGTTTCGAATCTATTTTCCAACGATTATCCTTCAACAATCTTCATATTACTTCAAAGAGTCAATACAGGTGGGAAAGTTTTCATTCATCTCACAACTCTTAACTTATATCGAAGGCAATCATCTATTTGAATAAGGAGAATTTCATTTGAATTCAATAAAACAGGTGGATATTTAAAAGCAAATATGAATATATATTCATCGTGAGAGAAATATATGGCATTGAAGATATATTGCTTGAGAATAATTCTGAGTCTGGTGAGGAAATTACTGTCACATTTCTTGAATTTTCAAAAGGAATTTTTGTACAGTGATGAATCAACTATAACATGGAATTTTATAAAATCATTTTCAATGGCAGGTTCTGAATGATTTGTAGGTACAAGTTCTTTTCTGTCTCTTTGGACTCACATGAAGCTGTAAATAGCGAACGGGATATTAAACCGAGCTAATATATACATACATTTTTCTTGTAGAGTTGAAACAATTGTTTCCAATTTTTCAAGCACACTTGCGAATTAAATTTTCAATTCTCAGTAATTGAATTGAGAATTCGTTCACGAGTGGATGGATTTAAAATTTTCTCTACGCCATATTGATTCAAAATTAATGTATATTTTCGTGACTAAAATTTCATTCCCATTGAATCGAAATATTGTGGTTTATGATTCATTGATTCAATTGATGATACAAGTTCCATTACTTTTTCACAAAGAACGAGATTCCATGTTTGCTAGCCTCAATTAGCGAACTTGAGCTTCACGAACTCACTGTATTTACAAATGATGTGACGAATTTTTCACCACATAATTCAATTTGAAAGTCAATGCTGTTACGTGTGCTACGGATCGAGTTTTTGCTACCGTCTTCGATTTGAAATTATTCAAGGATTAATTTGTTGATTAAATTCGTTGAAATACATGTTTCCTTTGTGAATGGAAAACAAATTTGACTGGAGCATATATATTTCAACTGACATGGATGAATTTGAATTCTGTTGAGTATCATTTCTACTGTTACCAACAAGTAGCTGGATCCAACGGAATTTTTCAATCGCGTTTCCTTGTTAGATAGAATGACCAATTATTACGAGAAAACAAAAGTGGCTACTTTCACTGCATGAGTGGTAATTCCAGATGGTTCAGATAAATTTGTGAACAATAAGTGTTTAGTCGAAAAATTCACAATCATTAGTTTCATTTGATTTATGGAGATTCATTCTCATTCTAATCTACCATGAATCCCAAGATTTACCATAACACTTCATTTTTGGCAATCCTTCCTCTCACATCCTGTTCACAAATCTTAGACACCACGTTTCATATCCGTACAAGACAGCTAGGGAAATTATTGCCTCATATTCTCATTCTAAGTTACTGTATTAATAGCCATGATTTTAACAATACATCAACCTTGTGACAGTCTATTCTAAATTTCCTTGCCAACATTACAATGATTTGTTAACTTAGGTCCTAAAAGTATATGAACCTGTCAACCCTTGAAATGCTTTTCCGTATCCCTGAATATCATCACGTATTCATATTTTCTACGGCTGTGTATTCAAGTTGGGAATCAATCTTATTTTTTTGTCATACAAAGAAGAAGGTTTGAGAAAAAATAGAATTGGTACGATTATTGATCACTTCCCAAAATTCAAAATCTTACAGCCTGGAAGAATGTTCACTAAGACACGTGAGAATTCTTCAAAAAATTACTGTGCATTCTGTAAAATTCACTCCAAATATCTCTCTAAAATGTTCTCCAGAGCTGCACGGTACACGGTATACGGACTAAAAAAGATGAGTTGGAATAATTATTTAACTATAGTGAGCACATATGGACCCATTTTTTTCGTTAGAATAAAAATTTGTTTCCGTTGATTCAACTGATTTGGTTAGTAAATTATTTTGTATTGTTTGAATCAATGAATAAATTTGTTATTCTAATGAAAAAAATGGGTCCATATGCGCTTACAAGTTGAATAGTTATTTCAAATAATCTTTCCCACCTCACTGAGGAAAAAAACTTGTCAAATTTACATGTCATTGAGTAAATATATAGATGATTTAGGGTGTAGTGCAAATGACCACAATTTCAGTCGATTTTACAACAACGAATATTACATATACTACAGTTGATGTGAAATATACCATAGCTGATGTGAATATTACATTCCTTGTGGTAAAATCCCTAGTAGACATTTGATCAGGCGTTCCCTATCAGGTTGGAATCCAGAAACCGTGAATGAGGAAAATCTTGTTAGGCCCTTACAAAGGACTTATCTGATTTCCCTAACAGGATTCAAATAGGGTTGTAACGCAGGGGTACAATAGGGTTCGGATGATATTCCCATAAAATCGAGCGAAATAAGGAAAACCGTCACGAAACCTGATGAGGACCTGATAGGAAATCAGGTATGCCTCGTCAGGCCCTGGTATTCTCCCATCCAAAATTTCTACTGGGGATCAACTAAAATTGTAAACTTCTCAACGAGAGGTGAATTTTACAACTTCTTTTCCTCGGTGCTGTTCCTTGGTTACTGGAATTTTACGGTAATTTTTACAAGAAAATGTTTTCAGCGTACACTTGAGGGAAAAACATATCCTATCGATTAATATTCATTCGTGTTGATTTTGCAAAGCACTATTCTTGGTCCATCGAGATCGTTGTTTAGAATTCAAAGAGAATGCATAGTCCAAAGTGGGAAACCCTTACTTATCCGAGGTAGTTTATACCTTTAATGTAAGCAATCAAGAGCAGCAGCAGCTGCTGCTGCTACCTGTCATGTGGTTTGTAGTCGATTTTCTCGCAATGATGCGTTCAATTGCACTTAGGACAGAATCGGTGAAGGTTCATCCGTGAGGAGAAGTGGTTAACTTCAATTTAAAAGTTCTCAAATTCACGGCAACAAGTGCATTTACCGACGATATCTTCTTCCATTACACTGTTAATTTCATTCGAAGTGCAGAAAGTTTTGTGATCAATTGAAAATTTTTATAAAACAGTACGAAATCATCCGTACTCCTTCGTTATTCAGATCTGAAGTTTGAGATTCTTTAACCATTCCATTTTTCCTCATTACAAAGGAAAAAAATAACATTCTCTCAGCATAAAATCAGGATTCCAAAACTCAACCGCCTCGTGTCAGAGAGATAGGAACGATTAAATGAACGTTAGTGAGACAAATTGAAGTTGAATGACAGAATTTGAATAATCGATGTTCAATCACTCCACCCCGAGGTATATTTTAATAATCTTCCATCAAGTCATTCAAATCTCTTGTATAGAAGTCAATTTTACGGAAAAGTCGATTGAAAGGAAGTTTGCCGTGCTTTTGTTGTACTCCTTTCACGCAAAAGTCCAGCTCAAACGAATAGAGATCAAGCATTACGATTAAACGCTTCCCAAAGAGTGACGCAAATCCATCCTTTAATATGAGATTCCACGGGTTTTCTTCACTCGTTCTACGAGATCAATTTCCATCTCCTGTTACTTAGTGGTGTACTTACAATTCCCAATCGATAATTGTGCTGGAAAATTTAAATTATTTTCTTTTATAATATTGAGACGGTATGTTCTGGGAACAATAAAATATTTAGTTGATTGCAATGATGTTTTTCGTTGGATCAATTTTACAGGATATCTATGAAAACATTATACTCGTTTCAAGGGGTGATTTCTGAGACAAAAATAAGACACTGTTTTTGTTTGTGAAAAAGCTGAAAAATATTTAGTTTGTGAACTGATTTCACCCAATCAAGTGTTAGTTACGTAAGTATATTCGTTGATGATTGAAGTAACCGATGTACTGATTATTTGAATGGTAAACTCATTTGATTTATCACTTCAAAACTAAACATTTCCAAATTTTCACTCAAGGGAAAAACGTTTTGTTGACGTTTATTTAAACAGACTGATTATTTTATGGCGACTACACTGAGAGAAATAATTACTATCACCAATAACATATTGTGATGTTACAAGAAATCTATTTTTGAAAAAAATCTGTACTCTTGATACAAGAAAATTTTCTTAGAACTAAGGATGTATTCCTTGAATTGAAAAAATATTGTTTTGATCCAAGAGAGTTCCACTTGAGCTTGTAATCAAAAATATCTATTCTTAAAAATATTCAAAAATATGTTTTCTTGGTATTAATAATTATTTCTCTCAGTGCATTCAATTGAATGTTTTATTGTTCAAAACAATTTTTTTCTTTATTAGCAACCAAAAACGCGCATGAAGTGTAAAAAGTTGTGATCCAACGAGGATGATTTTTTTGAGATAAAAGTGATTTTCACACACTTTATTCTCCTTCGATACCTTGAAATCGTCTTATTGCACATCATTGGTATCATTACATTAGTCAGAAAAATGCGTATCGATTGGTGGTGTTCGTAGATGTTAATCTGACATTCGTAGCGTCCAAATTATTACTGTTCACAACTGTTTTATATTGCTCGAGTATTTCAACTAATTACAATTCTTTATTTGTACACAGAGAGAATATCATTTGAAACCAGCATGAAAAAATAGAAATGCAAGATTATATTTACTCGCGGAAAGAATCAATATGAAAGTATCATTATGTAACATCGCAAAGCGAACACGTGTGATTCGTGAATCGAAACATCTACTTTGAATATCCTTCGATTTGAACAAATATCTCTCTTTCACTCATTTGATTTTTGTATAATACAAACCACATTTGTATATTATATAAAATAAAAATCGTTGTACGTATTATAAGTTTGTTTATGAAACAGGGAAAATTCAGCTTACGTTAGCAATGAGGAGAGTACACGGAGCCAGAGTGAGGTTTCACACATCACATTTAGTACTAAAGTAGCAGGATAAGTGAAATAGTATAATCTTTTACCACGCAAGAGTGGAGTGAAAATTCATGCTTTATGATGCGAGGTTGTTCCAAATTCAAAGATTTTTTAAATCTTTATACATTAATTTTTACTACACTGTATTGTGAGGAATTATATTATTTCACTTATCCTGCTACTTTAGTAAAGGTCCCAGATCTTCAAATAGTTCTATAACATAGTTACTAGTTCATGCTCTGTTGGGCATTCTTTCAATTCATGCGATGAATATAACTGTTTCAAATAGATGAATGAAATTTGCTGTACTCGAGAATTTTGTCTTCTCACAGTAATCAATACACTAGAAAATGAACTATAAACTTTAATAATTCAAATTAAAGTGTGTTGTTAAAAAAACTGGAATTTTCCGGTACCTAGGAACTGAAAAATTTCTGTTCATGACAAATTTTTCAGTTTACATATACAAGAAAATCCCTGTGGTACCGGAGTTTTTCCGTATTTCACATGAAATTTTGTATTTTTCACTTCAATTTCTCAGTACAAATACAAGAATTTTCTAATACGTGTACTGGAATTTTCATGATTCGAATGTAATTTTTCAGTACAAATGTACAGGTTAAACGCTTCCAGTATGGTACTGGGAATTTTCCAAAGTTTTTTTTCACAGTGTATTTAATAAAAAACCCGAATAACGAAATTCTATTCCCGTCGCATGTACATCGTTTTTGTTAGCGATGTGAAAATAACTTGGTAACATATGCTTTTCATAATAAATTCAATGCTATTAAACTAATTAAATTAATATATCACTGATAATGAAATGAGGTTGATATTGTTTTTAAAAATCGGGAATACATACACTTCCAAAAGTTGAAGATATTGAATACACGAGGAAGCAGGTTTGCACTGGTTTACGGTTAGGAAATAGAATCATGATTTCGTCTAAAATCCTCTAATCTGATTGTTTGATGTTAGTTTAAGGTTAGTTGAAACTCAGTTTAATTCGAGTTGTTGGAAAGCGGTACTAAGAGTGCACTCATTAAGCATTGTGGATTGAAAAAACAAATAAATAGGAAATCATGAGAACCTCTTTCTCTCTGTCTCAAAGCTGAGTGTGCATTTGAAATTTAGTGGCTGGTAAGAGATATCATTGGTTGGAATTTGAAAATTTGGGTGCATGAATTGAAGAAATTTATTTCTGAAGACTTCCCGTTTTATAGAATTCTACGAATTATTAGATTCATAAATTGGAAGAAAAGTGAAAGAATTAAGTAAGGTAAAAGACCCGTGTTTACCCGATTAGGGACTAGAACCCGATCAGTTTCATTATTATATGAATTTCTGAGGTAATTTAGCTAGAAGTTTCGAATGACAAAGTTAATTTTCGATTCATTAATTACAAAAAATGTTTTGAGTGAAGAATTTTTGCACAACTAAACCACAAAAGTCTAGAATATAAGGACTGATCGGGTATAGGGTCTCTTACCTTATAAGAATTTTCAGTGTTTTATACATCATTGGAAAATATACCCACACAGCATTTCATGTCTCAAAGATATCTCACTACAAATTTAAGGAGTCTCAAGCAACGCGAAAAGATATCTTGAAGTTATCTAAAACAGTTCCGACTTCTAAAAGATTTCTATAAGATGTCTGAAAGATGTAATCCTGGAGGACGAGTTTTAGATCTTCCGAAAGACATCTTAAAGATATCTTTTCATGTTGCATAAGACTTCTTGAATTTTTCTAAATAGTTTCTCAGGAAATCTTGAAGATCAAAAGTGGGTGGTGACTGGGGAGCAAGGAATTGTTCTTAAAGGAATTAAAACAAGATATTGGTTCAATCTGGTATAGATCCAACTCTAGAAAGATACAGAATAAATCAGAAGCATATGTAAAACTCATTTTCACATTATTTTTGAAGAATTTTTGAACAATATGATTCCAAGTAAATAATACAGTGAGAATATTTCTTCAACTCCCGTACATGGTTATCAAGTATCTCTTGTCTGATATCGTTAATGCGATACTTAACATACTTTCTTGCATCTTTCAGAATTCTCGTGTCGATAAACTTCCAATACGTATGTTTGTGTGTGCATTCATTAACGTCACGTGACAAAAGGAATTTTTTGAAAATAAATCTTCGCTACTTCGAATGATTACGCTTTTTTGTATACAGAAAAAATTTCCCTTCCCTGGGAATGAATTTGACACAATGAAACAATGCAGGAATTGATTTACATTACGTTCTACGAGGTCACGTAAATATCCATTCTTGCACGATTCCATACCAAAATTTTCGTATGATTGATAATGTTTGAATTGTGAGTGGGATGAAGAGAATTTGCTAGAGGGAAAGTTATATCGGTATTTCATCATCAATCATAAACTGGAAAATCATCACCTACTTGTTTGTAAATGAGTTGCCAGAAATAGAGAGTATAACAATGGGTCAGTGATTTTATGATGATTTTTCAAAATCATCTTATTCAAACCAAGCAGCATTATTGATTCATCATTGATTCAAAAATAAATACTGATTTGCTCTTTCTCGAAACTTGGTTTGATCCATTTTGTGCGACAGATCGGTTACATTTGGTTGAGATGTCAGGTTGAATTAGGAAAAATCTCATTGAAAATCACTGAAAAATTTTCAGATTTCCAGTATATGAAGAGTTTTTTTAGAGGATTTCGCAGGTACTCCCGAAATATTTTCAGTGAAAATACGTGTTCAATAACCAAGACTTCCTCAGAATTTTCCAGATTTTTGCAAAGTTTTTCAATAAGATATCTTCAGAGTTTTGCAGCGGAATTTCCAGAGACATTCTTTTCACCAGGGAATGCACCATTGCTTATAATTCAATTCAGCCGAATAGTATTGAATGAGCATTCACTCACTTCCAGATCATTGGAGTTTGAATCGTTGATTAAAATGGATTAATGGTTGAATGGTGAATTTAAGAATATAAACTTTTATGATTCTTTAATACCGTTTTCAAATAAAAAGTTCCATGTAGCAACATAACTTATGCAACAATAATGAACGCACCACGATGTATTCTTTCATTCTCAGTACAAATTTCGTTCCGATGAATGATTCAAATTTGAGGGATATCTACTCTCCCATACAATACATCGATTCAGAAGGAATTCATAATTAATTAAATCGAGATTTCAAAAATTCATTATCAATTCTTAAGAACTCTTTTTGAATTTTTCTGTAGCTGACGTTTGAATTTAATATCTTCAAAACACAGAAAACATTCTATTCATTTAAAAGTTGCAATATCCCTTATCTTGTACAAACTGTTTTACATATCTTGAATCTTGAGTTTTTTTCATAACCTTCTGGTCTTACAACTTCTTGTGACATTTTTGTTGATAAGTTCTGTATCGTCACGTTCATCACATCAAATTAACTTTTTTTCAATATAGTTTTGCATAAACTTCACCTTGCGCTTATTTCTCGCAACACATTCTTCATTTGAATTCTCTTATAACAGCATAGTGCAAATGTCAAGTCTGTATACTGTTATATACACACGGGAAAAGAAGGTAGTTGGAACAACTAATTGAATTGGTGAATATGCACCTACGAATTGAATGGTTATTTCAAGTAATTAGCTAGTTGTTTCAACTATGATGATACTATTTTAACTACACGGAAAAAAAGAGAATGAAAAAAATTATCATCTACGATGACTATGCGTCGCTTCGAGTCTTCACACGTACACTGCAAACTAAAGTGTGTTAAAATTGACTACAGAACACGAATAATGTGTGTTTAACACGGATAAACCGTGTATAATAACGCTGTCTATTCGTGTTCACACATATTATCCGTGTTATTGTAGTCAATTTTAACACACTTCAGTTTGCAGTGTGGAGAAAAATTCTTGCTGAAGAAGCGATTCCGAAAAATCTGCTTCGATACATTAGCAAAACGGTTGCTGTTACAGCAGAAATATTGCTATTTTAGCAAGGTATTCGCTAATTCAGCGAAATATTCTAGCCGTTTGTGTATTTACAATTTCGGATTTCTGAATGGTAAACGCTTGTTAAAAGAGCACACTGAGAAAAAAATGAAGTGAGCTCAACTTAAGCGTGTATTTGGACTGTATATAGTTACCACGAAGGAATTGTATTTGAACTAAACGTAATTTCGTTGAGGCAATCACACAAAATTACGCTGATGTCGTTCAGCCAACTACATCACACTGTTATAGTATCATCAACGTTCATTTTGTTCAAACATTAGTGTCATTCACTGGAGTTATCGTTGTAGTTGGAAATAGGAGAAATATGGTTGAACGCATTTTTAGTTGTAATAAAGAAATAATTATTTGAAAATCACCTGATCGGAGATGGTAGAATACAGGGTAGGTAGTACATTAACAACTTTTGCAAGAGCAAAATGCGAAGCGCGCTGTAGAGAAACGGTTAGGACGTTACTGTCTCAGATAGGTAGGTAAACTCTAGATAGGTAGGTTCGATTCCCCTCAAATGAGATTTGATATATACACTTACCGGTATCATCATGGTGAGATATCGAAGCATTTCAGAGATTGAACAGTAAACAAATGAAGATTAACTTTTTGATTTACACATTTTTTTACATAAATATATTCATGATTTGAAATGAAATAGTCTTGCATTAAACATCTTGTAACCTTGAACGGATTCTTCTATTGAGTTGATTGGAATAATTATTGAATCTAATGAAATACGGTACAATTGATTGTAATAAGTATCATTTTTATGTTAAAAGAATGATGTATTTGATCAAATTACCATTTAGTTCTGTCAACTACATCTGATGGGAATCAATCTTCACAAACATACGATGTAGTTGACGGAACTGTTCCGTGAGATTCGCCAGATTTAAGCCCACGATGTAGTTGAAAGAACTAAACCGTCTTTGAGTTCACAATCTTTTTTTCTCAGTGCAAGATTTTTGCTGTAATAGCAAATTTTTTGGTTATTCAGCAACAAGTATCGTCATATCAGCACAGGAAATTTTCCAGGTTTGCTGTTCCAGCGAGTTTTTTCCTCTGAGTGTCATCATAAGAGAACAATCTATTTTTGTTATATAACGTGAATTATTTGACAACATATATCGTAAAAATTCCCATTTGAAAACCCGAAGCGACGCATCGTCATCCCCGATGGTGAATTTATCCATTTTTTTTGTCTGTGTCAGCAATTCAAGTACCGGAGCAAGCGTTATATCAGCACTCGTTAGGCCCTTGCAAGTTCCCCGCTAGCCACTAGACTCTTCCTAGCTCTTGGCTAGATTCTCGCGAGGCCCTAGACAGTTCCATGGATGACGTTGCTGGGGTAACTATTTAACTTGTAAGCGCATATGCACCTATTTAGTTAGTTGTTCCAACTACCCTTTTTTCCTGTGGATAACCTTTTAGTGTTGGTTCCATAAATTCAGAACTTACATGATTTTGTTCAATTAGAACTGCGAGCAACTGCGAATAGATGCAAATTTGATGGAAAAAATGAAGTAATGGTACATATACAGAAGTTTTACTCATGAGAAAACAAAAGACTGTTTCAAAGGAACACCCAAAAAATCATATTCTAAAAATTAGAATCTACTCTATAATATGAGCCTAGTACATTTTCCTCTGAATATCAGTGGTGATTCTTCTAACGTTCAGAGGAACTCCCACATCAATCCTCTGAAAATCAGAGGAATATGTACTAGCCTCATATTTTAGAGGAATATTCTTGATTCTAGTATACGATTTTTTCAGTGAAGGAAGGAATCAATAAAAATTCTTACTGTTCTTGCAATTAACTGAGAGGCCCTGAATGCCAATGGCGTACCAAGGGGAGAAGCTGATCCAATGACCATCCCGGGTCCAAGGGGGTGCCTAATTTTGTTAACGCCCAAGCACACGAATGCATAATCATAAAACATAACGCATACGTGGAAGAAATTAGCAATCCAAATTTTCGTTGACCAGTGTGTCACTTTGGACGGAGTACAAATTGGAGAAGAATTCGTACACTGGATTTGAATACACTGTTAGAAAAATCTGTCTTAAACTTAACAATACTATTATGAAGTTTTTTACATAAACATTTTATAAAATTTCATACGAAATTTTGTATGAAATTTCATATTTTCATATTAAATTTCATGTTTTCATATTAAATTTAATAATCGTTCTCAAATTTAATATGGAAATATGAAATTTCATGAAATGTTTATGTAAAAAACTTCATAATATTATTGTTAAGTTTAAGACAGATTTTTCTAACAGTGTAGTTCGGTGGTTGGTTCATTCTTTTAGGAACCAAAATTTGAATAGTTAGGTACATGAGTGGTGGCAGAAATTACAGAAATGTCCAGCTTTCTGTCCATTAGCCCTACTCGGGGATCAAGACAAACAGAACTAAGAGTAAGTCGCTGAAACGTTCAGAAAATTCTCTGTGCTCTTTGGGCAGTCAAACATAATCGCATTGAAATGTTTTTATTATACACCTCTCTGAAGACAATATATTACTTTCAAACGTCCAACTGTAAAAAATGTGAGAAGTTTTACTCCACACTGTTAGTGGATTTCATCCCCTTATCGTGAGGAAATTGTTTTTCCATAAAAAATGAGGGACTTTTCCACCACTTCGAGGAATGATTTTCTTTTTTGGGTGTTAAATCCTCTGGAAATGAGAGAAAATTTCACCGAATTGTGGTGAGAAATTCCCCAGCAAACAGGACCGTTGGCGTTCCAAAGGGTCAGTGACGGCCCCTCACCGGCATGGCCGGACCATTAGCGGCCCATTGAAACAGGCAAGGAACTTTGCTGGCACTGTTTTTTGAGGGAAAATTCCACAATCATTTTTTACAATGTATGACACTTGTGAGCGTCCGCAAAATTAATAATTCATCATTTTTGATGATCAGTTTGTTTCAGTAAATGATTCAAAGTTCAATGCCATTAAAATATAGAGTTTCTAAAGATGAAGAGCACTGTAAAAAATATTGGGAGTTTTTCTTTACAATGTTGGTGAATTTTGTCCCTTCATCGTAGGGGAATTGCTTTCCCATAACAAATGAGTGATTTTTCCACCATTTTGAGGAATTATTTTGTTTTTTGGGTGTTGAATCCTCCACAAATCAAGGAAAAGTCTGCCAAATTATGGTGAAAAATTCTTTATCTGTGGAGGAACTTTGCTGCCACCAGTTCATTTTTTTGGAGAAATCTCCACAATCATTCTCTACAATGAGCCACTAGCTACCCACATTGTGATACCTACAAGAATTACCGAATTAGGCAATCAATCAAAAATATCAGATATAGATTCTCAAAATTTGACAATCATGGTTATCTAAATAGTTTCCCAACAGGTTATTGAATTTCAGTTGAATTTTTTCAACAGTGTATATATGGCTTATATTTGTGTCATCGGAATTATATTCCAAGAATGTATGATTTATTTCCACTAAGGATAACAAAAACCGGTCAAATTTAGGCAGAAATTTCCTAACAGATGTCAACAGGCATTCTAAGTAGAGCTCAGACGGAATGAGTAAAAGTCCCATTAGAAGCGGGCAAGCTCATCTCTGCAACTTCAAGGGATAGACGCTTATCTTTTGTATGAGATTCCTCCGGGCTATGCATATATTATACAAAACAACAGCTGTAGTAGTAGATATGTAGAAATTGAACGTTTGGCGGATAATATACAGGGTTGGAGGATTTCATCAAACCAGTCATAAGACTCATTTTTTTATGATGATCATAATGACGATGTATGTTCAAAATTCAGCTATTACGTATGATAAATTGTTAACATCAACCATTCGCATAGCAATACTGGATTCTTTTACAAAGCGAAATACGCTTGAAATTCCATCTACAAAGCTCAAATCAAGTCACTCTTGTAGCAATAAACTAAAGTTAGAACCCATTTATCAGGTAAAATAGCGGAATTTTGTATAGACATCTGTTGATGAATTTAAAAAAAAAAAGACCAAGTTCATCTTTGATTCGCATGAAGCATGCTCACGTCATTGGCTACAATTTCTCTTTGTTTTTCATTTTTTGATTTCATTCTGTTTTTCCATTAGATGAATCATGTATACATAGCGGAGTTAAAAATGGGGGAAAAATGTATACGCATAGGTTCATCACGGATAGATGTACCCGAGATTCACATTAAATATTCAAAGACAGATTAGAGAGGTGCATGAAAGCGTGTACCATTCGTAAGATCGATCGATAAGTCGGAAATGGTTCACAAATACATATATTTATAAATCAAATTAAAAGTCTTTTATTTGGTTTCATGCTTTGTTTCGAATATAAAACAAATACAAAATATTATTTGGATCGTGTATTTAATCTCAATAAAGTATAATCCTGCATTGAATAAAATGAACGTGTGGTTGTTGTAATAGGGATTTAAAATATAATCAGAGCAAATACACGGAGGAAATCCTACACGCGTGGTTACTGTGTGGGCCCATACGACTGGCTCGTGTTATGCAGAAAAATCATTTCCACACTACTGATTACTGTGGTAACACGAATCAGTTGTGCCTCCACAGTAGAGGATAGTGTAAAACAACGACTCTCTACACCGAGAGAAAAAGCATGCTGTAAACGCAAGGGAGCACTTCACGCTTCTAACGCAGTTGTTATAATGTGCGTTAAACGCATGAGCCCATGCTTTTTGGGTATGAGTCCCATGCCTTCTAAGCATGTTACCATGCATTAAAAGCACGTTATAACAACAGCATTGAAATCATGAAGGGCTCCCTCGCGTTTACAGCATGCTTTTTCTCTCGGTGTAGTGCGGATAAACGACTGATTTGTGTTACCACAGTAACCAGTAGTGTTGAAATGATTTTTTTATATAACACGAGCCAATCGTGTGGGCTACAGTAATCACTAGTGTAGAATTTCCTCCGTGTAGCTGCAATAGCTATGTATTTCTAGACAACACAAGTAAACTAATGAATTCATAAGTATCGGTATAGGTGTTCCTGAACAGCCCCTCTTATGACTGCGAAAAATTACCCATGGATGTATCCAATACAAAATGAATTCTTGAATGTGGCTGTCACGGGAGTTCATTTGTGATTGCGTTCCGTGACAGCAATACCGATATCTACAATTCAAATAACCTACACCAGCTAAAATTCGTATTGTACTCATACCGCCCTCAGGGTCTAGGACAGGCGATCCCACACAGTTGGAAATTTTGTGTTAAATTTAACACATTTCGCATGTCCCAAACGGTCCACACATATTTTTGTGTCGATATCACATAATGTGTTTGTGTTAGCTAGTCACTCAAGTTTGATGTAAAATAATACAACACAAAAGGATACTGATAAAGTTTTGATTGGAATTTCCGATCGTGTAAATTCAACACATAAGGACTGTCAAATGAAATCCAAAATAAGTAGTGAATCAACACAGCTCATAAGTGTAATTTATGCATTTTTTTTACATGAATCGAATGTGAAAATCACACTTTTTTCGTGTTGAAACGATGCATAAGAATAAATTGAAAAAAATAGTACTTCAATGAGGATTGAACAAGGATCGTCGGGACCGAATGTTGATGCTACCAAGCCACTGACCGTCCTTTGGTTAAGGGTACTTTCTTTGCGTATATCAACTTACACTCGATCTTCAAATTTACATATCTAGGAAACCAATTCCCATTAGAATGAAAGCCAGAACCAAAATGAATGAAAATCGATGAATAGTTCTTCCGGACACTACCAAAGTTACACACACATGGAACTTTCATAAAAAAATAACTCCCACAACTGGCGATCTTCCCTTGGTAGATGAGAATAACACAATTTTCATGTTCAATCTGGATTTGAATAAAATTTGTGTCATTTTGACACTTCTTTCCAATTGTTTGAATGATTTCACATTATAAATCAGTTCAGAACCGATTACACAAGGACTGTTTGTAGAAGTTACACGTATTTGTGTTGAATACTTAACAGAAAATTCATGAGATACGGATTTTTTAACACATTTACATAAAATTTTCAACTGTGCATCGAATTACACCCCTTGACGAAAAAATCCCTGCACAAAAAGAACCCAGACTAAAATAACTCCGGACAAAACACCCCAGACTGAAATGTCCCCACACAAAAATATCCCACGCCAAAACATCCCAGTACAATTACCACCGTCTGCTGAAATCTGAAAAATTCTTTATAAAAAGATCGATCCTGTCACAATATCGCCCATCCCTATGGGGTCATCCATAAACTACGTGGCCAATATAGGGGGAGGGAGGGGCTAAGATGTAATGCTACGTTAGGCTACATGGGGGAGGGGTGGGGGGGTCAAAAATTTGCAAAAACAGGGCCACGTAGTTTATGGACGGCCCTTATCTTGAAGTCTGAATACCTCACAAATTATAATATCATGAACAACATAATATGCCAATTTTGTCAAGTTACTGTATCATTGCTAATGTATTATTATTCATCATATAGTATAATAACTGTGTTTTGCGGTATAAAATTTTGTTTCGTTAGTTTGAATTTCTGGATCATTTCAACTTTCGATATGATCATTCCATCAGTAACTAAAATGATTATTCAATGTATGATTCTGCCTCCATTTCATTTTCAATACCAAAAAATCTCGTACTATGCTGAAACATCCTCGTTTCGGAAATTTTTTCGAATTCAAAGATGAATCATTATTAAATATTGAAAATACACTGAAAATAAAATTTATTCCAGTCAAATAAATATTTATTTGTCCTGTACCAAAGAAATATTCATTAGAATGAACAAAATATTCTTTGGAACCAAAATAATTTATTTGAATTAAATAGATGGTTTTAATCGTTTATTTGATTCCAATCAATTATTTTGGTCCCAAAGAATATTTTGTTAATTCTAATAAATATTTCTTTGGTACAGGACAAATAAATATTTATTTGACTAGAATAAATTTTTTTTTCAGTGTATCATGCTTATTTCGAGCCCCCCCCCCCCCCGAATCCCCCCACTCCTCGGCCAGGGCTTTCGCCCCTGGACCCCGCCCAAACAGCACCGAAAGTTCTCAAAACGTTTTAAAAACGTGTCCAAAGTCCCACAGATGTTGGTTTCCAAAAGCACATTTTTCAAACGTCTTAGAGAAACGTCATTCATTCAATGTGTTGGGAAGCACGTTTTGGGGACATTGTTTACACATGCTATGGTACGTTTTCAGAAAGTTTTCGGGACGTTATATGAAAACCAAGTATCTTATCTCTAACCTATACAAATGTATATTTATAGTTTTACTAGGGAAAAAAGTACCAAACAACCATAAAAATATGTTTTGTATTGAATATTTGGAAAGATTTCTTTCTAGAAGTTCAAAACTATCGGCAGAATGTAAGTTATCAAGAATTAAGATTTACATAACCTCAAAATTGACGCGAAACAAAATTTCACTGTCTGCAATGTATTAAAGAGATGCAAATGTAATTTATCAAATCTATCGATACAGGCTCCACCGCAGTTCATTTGCATCTCCTCGAAATGGAGAATATTAAAAGATTTGGTACAAGTTTCATCTTTAACAAATTCTCATTTAACATGTTTCATAAACGTTCCATAGAAACCTAAATAAGACTATACCGGACATTTGTACATCCCTGGAATGTCTATGCGACATTTTTGAAACGTCCTGGAACATTTTTTGAACGTCCTTCTTGTGACCAAGTACGTTTTCTGAACGTCCGGAGAACGTCTCAGTGCTGTCTGGGCGGCTCCTACTACTAGCCTGCGTAGGCATGAGGCCACCTCCAGGTTTCCGCAACGGCTCAATCTCATACTTCTTTTCATCAGTTTCTCATCCTCCTCACACCCCATCAATATTAGATTATGCCGTTCATTGTTCTTCTCCATTTCGGATATGTTGTAAATTAATATGAATTAGAGAAATTCACGCCCACCCATGCGGGTATTACCAAGACTGAAAAAACCCAAGCTTGTCCCAAGGTTGGCACATGTGTCAGAAACAAACCTCCGTGAAGAACAATTGGCCCAATATTGTTCCATGATTGTCCCGCTGTTCCCAATGGATAGTTAGTCATGGTACATTTGTTAATATTTTTGAAGTAGTCACTACATTTGGTACAAGCTTGGTACAAGTGTGAAAATCGAGCATTCGTTGAGAACAATTTAAGTGGCACAATGTTTATAAATATTGACTGAATTTTGAATTTACAAAGGCTGAACTCTCTAAATTCCTTGGAGTGAAAGTTCACTCTTGCCGAGTGAAAAATTTCACTCTTAAAGAGTGAATTTTCACTCTATAAGAGTGGAAATCAACTCTGGTGTTTGGAGTGAAAAACTCACTCTTAGGAAAAAGAGTGAATATTGACTCTTAAAGAGTGAAATTTCACTCTTCAAGAGTTGAGCTCCCACTCCGTTCTAGAGTTGCAGTATTTTGACTCTTTGAAGAGTGAATATTCACTCCAAAGAATTTAGAGAGAAGATCTGGGGATAATCATCGGGCCAGGGCTGGCCCGATCTTCCTGCCATAAATAATCCTACACACTAGTTTTACACACCAAGCTAGATTTCATAGATCTAAGTAAGGATAGAACTTCACTTGATGGTAATAGGATGCTTTTAAATGTAGTCATACACGGAGATCAACTCATTTTGAAGAACGTTCTTCGATAATTCATGTTCTAAGATAATTCATGTACGGTATTCTGAGGGAGAAAGTCATGAACTCAAATATGAATCAATTACTTTTTTCATCCATATCTGCGATCGAAGAAGCATTGGTTGATGCTTGGTAAATGAATTGGACCGGGCCTGTCAAAACCACTGCCCCAAGCTTGTCCTGATCTTATCATTCCCAAACCTGGGCCAAGTTTGGTAAATTGTTCAGACAAGTCTCGGCAGGTCTTGTGCCAGGCTTGGTCCATCATTGGGCCATTGGTCCATACACACATGGGCAGTTTCAGCTCTTGATCTCAAATGTTCTTTGGGAATAGGGATATTTTGTCTGGGACATTTCGGGATATTGTAGACAGGAATATTTCACCCTGAATATTTTGTCCAGACATTATGAACAGGGATATTTGAATCAGGGACATTTCTTCCGGGATATTTCGTCCGGATATTTTGACCGGGGATGAAACGCACCGGGTTCACCTGTCCGCATCCCATTTTTTCTTTCTTTTACATCTCCTTGATATTACTTTGGGAAAGATTATATTAAAGACAAATTATCTTTTGTGAGGGAGAAAGAGGAGTTGCCTTTTTAAGTACTACAATCCCTCACAAGTACTCGGATGCATACTTCATAAGCGAACCTGTGAATAAGCTGCGCAATTTTGTATGTGAAAACACAATCTTGTTTTCATCAAGTTTGGAAAAAATTCAAACCAGTAGCGGAAGAAATGTATACCTTGTATGTATAGATGAAAGTTTGATTCATAAAAACCAGAAAACATCAAACCTATTGAGCTCGTGGTACGTCTACTGAAACAGAAGGTATTGGATGTTTGTTATATTTTTCCTTCGGAATATAATTCGATTTCACCTCTATTTATTCAAACGACAAAGGAACAGCGCGATTCTTTTGAATAAGATCATAAGGGTTTGGAATTCAGCCAAAGCACGACAGTAGAGCTGGAAATTGTAGAATTCAATATTTTGCCTTATTTTTATACACAATATCCTGTTTCGTTTTGAATCATATACCGCTCTCGAGATTAGAATCACAATTTTGTGTCGAATTCTTCGTTAGTGATAAATTGTGATACGTCGTGGTGATGGCGTTTGTTTGACCAATACTCGACAATACGCGAGGAAAATATTTGTAATTCCAAAATCTAGAAGTACATGGAATATTCGATTACATTGTATCGAGGTCACAAGAATTATATCTAAATTTTACACGAGATACTCCTTTGGAATAAAGGATGAAATTTAAGCTCCACGGAGAAGAGATAAAATGGAATGTAAAACGGATCGAAATGAGAAGAGATAAAAACGACGGTGAAATGTTGAAGAATAAAATAATCTGAAGAGTAGGAAGGGACCAAGAATAATGGATGGAAAATCAGTGTCAGGAAGTTAATGAGCTATTCATAAGAAGTAAAAGAGATGGCGCGTATAAACCTCAAGGTGCTAGAGTAAAATATACGAATTTTCGTGGTTCGGAAGAAAACTTGATAATAGAAGTCGCGTACATGGTTGAACTACGCCAGAGATACACGGAGAGAATATAAGAATTGATAGTCATAAAGATTTACGAGATGTAATCGTGTCGAATGCTTTGAAGTTGCTTATATTTTTCGAAATAAATAAATTTCCCTGCTTAATCGTGGCATAGGAAATAGTTCGAAAAAAAGACACTTCACTGAGAATATCGGTTAAAGCTTGTTGATTTGACTGCTTTTATTAATTTTCTTGAAGTATCGAATTGGATAAAATTGAATAAGGGTCAACAAGATTTATCGTAATAATTTAGCGGCAACTGTCCGAATATGATGACTATCGAAAATAGTTCATTGAAATACAGTTGCAATCAAGGTGAGGTTGGAAAATGAATTCATCAATTCCATACGAGATCTGTCAGAATTGGAATGAATAATGCAAGGAAAAATAATGGAACGGAGAATATTGTAATTTCAATGAAAACTGTCGTTTAATCCAGATCCTTCGAATCGTAATAGTCGGACATATCACGTGGTACTATGACAGGCAATAAAATTGTTGAATACGATAATGATTGAAACGATGGATTCTCCGCGATTGACGGCTAGATGATTTATGTGAGCAGATTCGTGGAATGAGCTAAACGATGAGGCTCGTTTATTGTAGAACATATAATTGAAGATTAATTAATTCATTAATGCGTGTATCTATTCAAAACATAATATCATGTGAATGTATAAGTAATACATGTAATAATATATACAGAATACCGTGCACTGGAAAATCTTTTACCATGTACACCTTTACTGTACGTATCATTTATGCATAATTATCCTCATACTCAAACTGGCCTTGTTACGAGAATTATAGTTACAGTTCCAGACAATGATATAAAATCATATAATTATGAAATCATTGGAAAAAAGCAAAGATAAAATTCTCATGAGAATTCTTCAGAATTTCATTAGCAACCGAATGAAATAAAATTTAATAGTTGCGTCACAGGTACTGTGATTCTCAAAAAATTGTTTGCCCCCGATGAAACTGCTCTGAATAGAGACAGAAATTAATGTTAGATTTCCATTCGATTCAAGGTGAAATGTATCCGCTTTCACCAAAACTGATGATTTACAGCCATACCACAAGAAATCAACAATCCCGAGTTTTTCAACTGTCGAATTCTCACCGAAAATCTCATCCGCTTCTACCGAAGCTGGTTTGACAATCGAATGAAGAGAGAGAATCAAAACGTCGAAGATGGATTTTTATACCCTCCTGTCACTCCATTTCTATCGAAGGTGGATTAACTTTGGCATTCGAAATCATCCGAAAATAAGTTTGGAATTTTCTCAACTGAATTATAAAAAAAAAAAAAACACATCCTCTGATTTGGATGATTATTCAATTTTCTTTCCGTAGTTTTTTCAAGTAAATCCATATTTATGACATTTGAATTCGATGGTCTGGAATCTAGTATCATGTTTCATCGTTATATCACAATTAGCATGTCGGATAACAGTTGATTTCATTTCGAGTTTATTTTTTGTTTCGAAAAACATCTATCGGAAACGAATGATAGAATATCATAGCTACGTTCTCAATGGGGCGCCAAATTGTCCGGTTGATCGAGCAATTATACCATGAATCATCGATATTTCTGTGAAGTTCAAAAGAGTATTTTTCGAACAAATTATTTTCATCGTTCGTGTAACACATGTGTCGATGAAAAACTATGATTCGAGTACTTCGGCATTTGACATTTGTCAATTATTTCATGATTGGAAGAATAGTTCTGACAATAGGGGTTAGTCGGATAAAACCGGATACCTCAATATCTCCCTGATCAGTGCTTCTTTCTGACTAGTAGCAGTAGACATTTTGAGCAATTGGAGAGAACAACAGCATAGATGCAACGCGGTTCCTCACTTGGAACGTTTTTTAAAGTTTTCTGCGAAAAAATGGTCAAAGCCCTGGTGAAAATGGAAACTGAAATGAAGCGCAGACGAAAAGTACACTGTAAAAAAAAACTGGAAATTTACTGTGCAACTGGACTGGAAATTTCCAGTGCTAGTACTGGAATATGGATATTCCAGTACATGTACAGAGATTTTGTTGTTACGTTACTGAAAATTTACCAAGCATAACTGAAAATTCAGTCATTGTACTGGAATTTTCAAGTTTGAGATGATGTACTGAAATTTTGCCATGATTTCGCGAAAATTTTACCGGCTCGTACTACAATTTTATAGTTCTTGTGCACCAAAAAAAAATATTCCCTCAAAAAGGACTTGAGAAAAAATTTGGAATTTAGAAAAAAAAACCTAATCGTTGGTATACTGGAATTATACAGGTTTTTAACTGCAATTCTCAGGTTTTGTGATGGAATTTTCCAGTTACTATGCAATTGAATTATACAGGTTTTGAACTGCAATTTTCAGGTCGTGTGATGGAATTTTCCAGTTGCTATGCAACGGAATTTAATCACTGTTGCACTGAAATTTTCCACTTCTATTGGACTTCGTCATTTCTGGCAGGAAAAATTTCAAGTCTTTATATTAAAAATTTCCTGATTGAGATTTTGAATAATAATTGTAATTGTAGCCAATGAAATTGATATATGAGGTTTTTCCAAGACTTATCCTCTTGTGTTCTAGATATGAAGCATATGTAGTAACCCAAGCTGGCCTTCCAACATGTCGCGCTATAGCTCATCGGTTAGGTCTTAGGTTTCAGTTGGTAGGCAGGTAGAAAAGTGTGGGTTCAAATCCTGTTAGGTAGACATGAGTTTCTGTCCATCCAAATGAACGATCAAAAGTTTCTCAATCATCTTGGAACACAAGGACCCTGCAAAATCACTTTGCGTGAGCAATTTTTTTTCAATTTTCATGGATATTTTCAGCATTAATTTTCCAGTACATGTCCTGGAAAAGTCCAGCTCGTGTACTGAAAAATTCCAGTACCGAGGCTCAGAAAATTTCCAGTTTTGATGCGGAAATTCCATAACGTTTGCACTGAATTTTTGCAGTACAAATGTGCTGAAATTTTCCGGTACATGTACAGGTTAATGACTTCCAGTACATGTACTGGAATTTTCCGGTGAAATTTTTTTACAGTGTATGGTGGAGCGTAACAGAAACGTTGATGAAAAGTGAACAAAGAGTAAATGGAGCGGATTCGAAGAGTATTTGAAGCGAAGTTTGGAACAAAGGGAGCGTATAAAAATCAACGCTCCATGAAGAGTATGAGCAATATAAGAGGATAAATATTTTAATCACTTGGCGAGATTCGAACCCATGATTTTTATCATTGTAATCCAGCACGGAAAAAAATACTCCGGTTAATATATGGACAGCAAGAATTACTGCTATTTTAACCGGAATTCTAGTTAAATGAATCAAGTCTCCGGCAAATTTAACAAGGGCTCCGGTAAATTTAACAAGAATTCCAGTAAAAGTCACAGATATTCCTTGCTGTCCATATAGTAACCGGAATTCTGGTAAAATTAACAGTTCATTTTTTTCCGTGAGCGTCTTACCTATTCAGTCATGGACTGCTATGATTCCTGACAGTTTAAAACCGATAGTCGAAGTCTGTATGAAATGATTCGCATTACCTTTCATGGAATGTAACAGTACTCTTCCCAAAACTGCATTGAACGTTTATAAAGCGTATTGATAACGTATTATTTCAATACTTCACAACAAGCAATTATTATACACGCTTCGGCAAGAGAAGGTTGGAACCTTTCTACGTTTTCTTGTCAGCTTCGAGTGTGCTTACCACGAGCGTATGTTTTCACCAGGGAGTTGTTGGATTTGTGTAGTGAGTTTCAAGTGCTCTGACAGTCTCTCAAGACAGATGCACGTACATACTTCAATTGAGTATGTTTTTCTGCGTATTTTCATTCTCGATTAATCCGCCTAGGACAACGCATAATCTATCTAAGCCATATTGAACTCAAGAAGTTACTGTAGGGTAGTGTTGCCGCGATCTTCGACCCGCATCGACTTTTGTTCTTAACTGAGTTGGCCGCAAAAAAATTCTTTCTCTGAGAAAATTTTTTTTAGTTGGTCAAAATATATCAATTTTCAAACATGACTCACGTCTGTCTTAAGAATTTTTATCGAATTCAACAGTTGGTGCTGAAAATTTCACAATTCAGAAGTATTTTGCATTGATTCAAGCGAGTACCCGGTTTTACCCTATCCATGGAGTGAAACTGGGTTTTTGTACCTTTCGACTAGAACGAATATAAAAAAAATTGTATTGAATTTACAGCAATATAAGAATAGTATGTTGTTAATGAATGAATAAGGAAACTGAGCAGCTTTGGTTGGTCAATCTATTGCTAATAAGAACTTCTGTATGACCGATTGAAGTTGTGGTACCCGGTGACATCCGACCTTCCCCTACATTTATTTTTTATTTAGAAGAATCGAGTGAATGTTATAGTAAGGACATTTGAGAAAAGACAAAACATTTCCATCCACATTCCATATTGAGAGTGAAAAGAAGGATCGGGGAATCGAGAATTCTACATAAAAAAGTGGATATATATTTCTCATGTATTTTCCCCTTTATTGTGCCAATTTCTCACCCAGATTTCCATTCCGATTTCATCCTTGAATCGAGCCGTGTCTTTTTTAATACCATTCAATATGCCATAGAGGTGGTGAAACACGTGCACGTGCTCGACTTGTTATATGCAGATATATCTCTCATAGGACGATACGAAGATGACGACTGCGCGCTAACTCTACCTTTTCCTTCCCTTCCTTTCCTTTACGTATCTCAGTATCACTATACTCACTTCCTTATGACCTTTTCTTGATCCCTACCTGACTTCGATATTGATCTGATTTTGAAAAGTCATTGACGCGCTTGTGCGGTCTCTTTACTTTTCATTTCCGACTTAGATATTACCTTGTTTCTCTTTCAAGTTATATACGTTGTGATTTGTGTTAGGTGGGTAATTCACTTTATTTCGCGTCAAGGAGGGCGGTCCGGCGAGAAGTGAGAAATTTCATTCTCTATTTTATTTCTTACTAGGATTTTTCTTGAAGTCTCAAGGTGTATACTCCTTACAATCTATCCTAAACTTTCTTAATTCGGTCAATTCAGGTTGAAGATTCCAAGATTTCGATCATTCTTCTCTCTTCCCTTTTAGTTTCCATGATTTCATGCTATTCCAGTGCCAGGTTTGTAATGTTTGAAAATTCAAATTTATCTAATAAAAGCACTGAACCGTTCTTTTAGGTGCACATTTTGTGATAGAAATTACTCGAAGGATTCTGAAGACCTTATATACGTTTAGGTGAAGGCTAAAATTATTTGTACTGGGATTTAAGGTGATCCATGAGAGTGATGGATGCGGGAGGCCTACACGGAAAAAATTAGTGATCCAAATTTTCGTTCACTAGTATGTCACTTTGGGACGGAGCACAAATTCCAGAAGAATTCGTACACTGGATTTTAATAATTCGTTGACTCTTTCCATTATTTCGTCAATCAAAATGAAAAGTGAATTCCATCGGTCAAATCATGGACAAAGTCAACGAATTATTAAAACCCAGTGTATGAATTCTTCTTGGATTTGTGCCTTATCCAAAAGTGACATACTAGTCAACGAAAATTTGGATCACCAATTTTTTCCGTGTATAATCGAAATGGCTTGTCACAAAATTCAAGGATACCAATCGAAGTAGAGATATCCAGAACTTGCTCCCGAATAGAAATAATTTGTGATATTTCCTATAGGTCTTTTCAGGGCCTGGTCAGAACCTCGTGAGGCCTTGTTGAGTCCTGACAAAAGCTGAGGATCGCCATGAATCATCTCCACCTGGGAAGTTACAGAACTTGAGGAATAAAACCCGAGTCGAAACATTTGGACGGTTTTTGTCCTCATATTCCGTTTTTGGACTAATTTTGTCCTGATTGTTGAATAATGCGGACAAAAACAGTACTTTTTTTATGATTTTAGTCTGAATTTCTTCTTCAACGAATGAAAGCGATTGAGGAGAGATTGAGATTGAAATCATGAAAAAGTACTGTTTTTATGCGCATTATTCAACAATCAGGTCCAAAATCAGCCTAAAAGTGGAATAAGAAGACAAAAACCGTTCAAATTTTTCGACCCGGGAATTGATGAAATAATCGTTAACTTACTACGAGAACAATTCAGTCACAGTTACCAATATCAGGTGACAATTAGCAATATGCAAACCTTACAATTACATCTTAAACAAAATTTCAGTAAATTCACCAAAATTAGTTTGGAAGCACACTGTTGGAAAAATTAGTACACTGAGAGAAGAGTTTATTTGTATCTAATAAAGCTTACTTTGGATATGGCGGAATAAATATTTTTTCCACGGAAACTTGGCTTAATAACTGTAAATGAAGTTTATTAACTGTTACAAAACTTCATATGACATTTTTTAACTGTTATTAAACCTTATCTGAGAATAGTGAGTCATGTTTGTATGTAATAAATATTTATTTCGCCGTATCCAAAACAAGATTTATTAAATACAAATAAACTCTTCTCTCAGTGTACAAAACTTCATAACACGGATAGGAAGTTTTTCACGTATCAGTGTTACGAAATTTTGTATCACGTGTAAATTTAGGTTCAGTTTTGATGCAAAATTCCGCATCATAGCTTCTTACGGAATTTAATATCATTTTTGATACAAGATTTCGTATTTTTCTTAACAGTGCGATTAATGTGATTACAATGGGTAATAATTCCCCAAAATCTGGCGAATTAATTGTATTTTTCGGTAAAATTACACAATGAAAAATGATTGCGGAATTTTCACCCAAAGAATGGTGGCAGCAAAGTTCCATCGCGCATGGAAAATTCTCCATCATGATTTGGTGTATTGTTTGGTGTATCATTTCTGAAGTTGGGACTAGAGCTTCGCACGAGACTCTCGTCTTAAATTGAAAAATGATCTATATTTACCGTTCTAAAAATTCAAGACATAAAAATTTTGAATGGAATCAAGCTTCTACCTCAGGTGTAACAAAATCATGTGGAATTCCGATTTCGTTGCGGAAGATGAGGAAGATATTCTCTCAGTCTCGGAACTACACGGAAAAAACCCACCTAACACATCAGAGTCTTTGTAACGAGAACGTTGCTGCAACAAGCTATAATTATATCATTGCGTCTACATTGGTGATATAGTCGACACAGAATATCAATATAAAAGACGTAATGTAACCTGTTACATGCTTGAGTGTGAAATTACTCGCAACCAGCTTGTTGCAACAACGTTCTTGTTACAAAGACTGTGATGTGTTAGGTGGGAAGTCCCATGTAAATTCTACATTTGTAGGTGTGAATTGAACATAACTGCTCACATAAGCGCAAATGGAGTAAAATTTACATTAGAAACAATGTTATATTTACATTGTTACCGAAGTGAATGAAAGTAGTGTTGCTGTGGAGTAACTATGATAACAATGTATAAATTCAACAAGACTGTGTAGTAAATTATATATAAGATCCACATTGTAATTGTTACCTCACTTTTCATGTAATTTTTACATGAGTACTTTTTTCCGTGTAGTCTCTGTAGCGGTCTCGGTGCAGGTCTCGTTGTATATTTCGACATATATCTCTGCTAATTTCGTTTGAATGATCAAGTTTCCACCCCATTCCGTTGATTCCATTCGTACTTCCAAATTATCTGGATCATCTTGATATTTCAAGAGATTGGAATAATTATTGGTAACTATTCAATCTTCCTTTGACGCGAGTGTCGTGCGAAGCCCTAGTCGGGACGAAGTCCTTTATTTTTAATGGAAGAATAATTCTCCCATTATCAGGGGATGAAATCCATCACTGGTGCGAATGAATCCTAGTAATTTTCCTCGCGTTATTTACTGCCGAACTTACTTGGAGAATTTATAGGTAAATTCATCACAATTTTTTCCACAATTTGAATATGATGAAATAAACATTTAGTTACGCGTATATTGCCGACATTCAGATTCAGAACTAAAACCTTTGATTATAGTCACCATATTGTAGTTATTATTTCCAAATCCTGATAATAGTTACAAAATCTTGATAATTATAAATCAATCACAGGTTTGGACCAACGCAATCGATTTGTAACTATACAATTCCGAGTGCAGAATTTTTTAAAATTATATATAAATTATATACAAACTATGTTGAATTATATGTAAATTATATATAATTTCGAAAAGTTTTTCATTCGCGCTGTTGTAAATCGCGGTAAGCATATCCGTTCATCAATTTTGTGTACCATTATTATTTCCGAATTCTATTAATTCAACCTTAATTGACGTTATATTTTTATAGTCAACACCAATCGGTATTGGGGTGTATTCAATCCCGTCACTATTGTGTTAATATATAAATGGCATTTCTAACAGTGTATGTACACGCAAGAAAATGAAATAGCTGTGGCAGCTACTCCTTTTCTTAGCACCCTTTTCTCACTGCTATAGCCAAAGTAATCCCACCAAACACAATTTGTTACTGTATGATAACTACAATGTAACTCAAGATCACACGCAATATCACCTGTTCGTTACATACACTGGGCTGGTAACTTGTAATTTCACACTCATCAAAAGTTACTACAATGTAACCACAATATGACATGTTTCATTTTAGCAACATCGTGGTTTCATCGATCTGTTATAAGTTATATTATTAAACCCGATATATTTTTTTCACGCCAGTTTTGAGGTTGAACACACACATATATAGATATATATGTATATATATATGCGGGTGACCTCGAATATAAGGTCAAAAAGTGTCTATTTAAGTGCATATTTTCCGAAATAGAAAGGTCATCACAATTGTATGTAACCACCATGTAACCAACACAAAAAATGTTTTGTTATAGTGACGTAGCGACTACTTTTCTTGAGTGTGAAATTACAAGTTACCTGTCCATTGCATGCCACAAGCAGGTTACATTGCATGTGATTTTGAAATTACATTACACCGATGATACGGTGACAAACTGTGTTTGGTGGGATTGCAGCTGTAGCTATTTTTCAGCTACCACAGTAAGAAATGGTAGCTGTACACTGAGAAAAATTTCCTTGTACAATTTCCCATCATTGCTGGTATATTTGGGATATACTCTGAAAATGACGAAACACGCTGTCGGTTATGTGTGAACTTTGCAATCATTCTATAGAATGATGTGAGCACAGTTACATGAATGTTACATCAAAGTTACATAACGTTAAGTAACCAGTTACATAACTTGGGAATCACATGTAAGTCACATGTAACTCACAATTTCCTACTCAATTACATAACTGTGCGAGGAACAATGTTACATAACAGTTACATAAATATAAAAAGATTTTTCACGTGACCAGTGCATGAATGTAATGTGATGGCGATGTCATGTCAATATAGAAGAATCTTTTTAATCATCACATAAAAATTCCAATTCTTTCGTGATCACATCCCAGCAAATACTGAACGTAACATTGATGTAACTACCACGTATCCAGGTAACAACACAGCATGTTGAAGCGCTTTGGAAACGCGTTGCTACTTGGATTAGCTATGAAACATATGGTAATAGGTTACTTTCGATATTTACTAGATATGTACCTGAAAAAAAACTCTTCTGAACACCCAACTATACAGAAATAGTTTGACATTTCCCAACTTATCCGACACTCCCCTAACTAATGCATAACATAAAAATTGCAAATTATGTTTTCTTGAAGTCACTTGCTTATGTAACTCATACATAACATAGAAGTAACAAATTGCTACGAAATATAAGCATAAAATATTATATAATTTTTACATCACATATACGTAACAGAGTTACGTCACTTGTGATTTCTGTGTTATGTAACATTTACATATGGTGTTCACTGGGATATCTATCCTCACTCGCTTTGATCGTAGATGTTAATAGAATAACAGTTCAATTCACCGTGTTTGACAGTACATTTTGTAGTTTTCAGGTTATATCCTAAATTTACCAGCAATGATGGGAAATTGTACAAGAAAATTTTTCTCAGTGTGATTGCAAAATATTTGGATAGCGAAATAATTCAGCTGTTGAATTTTCGCTGTGGCTGCTACATTTTTTGCTGCTCCTGTAGCTGATTTTTAGCTATACAAATAATAGCTAATTATTTTTTCCCGTGTATGTTCTTCTCTCAATACCCTTTGATAGTAAAGAACACCGAGTGAAAATTGTAAGAAAATATTACAGTTCAGTCGTTATTTACAACCCCAATGAAACTAATGAAGTTATACTTTGAAATCCAATACAACATCTCATTCTAAATGTTGGAATCTCCATAAAACAGGAGATACAATAACGAAGAAATTATGATTTTCTTCGCACTCACGTGTTTCTTGCAATTGGATAGCGTGACCCTTGAGAATAAAAGCATTAAAGGGAAAAATGGCAACGCGATATCAAGGTTGTTGAAATGGAGTAAGCTATTTGTGGTATATAAAACGACTGGATGAGATCAAGGCATGATGTGGCATTACTGAAAAATATATTTAAGAAAAAGATTGTTGAATGTAGCACCGTCGTGAATATCAGAATATATTCGTCAAAGCTGCATCGCGTCGGATAAGATTTTTCGAATAAACTGAAGGAACATTGAAGAATGATTTAAAAGCAAACCACAAATTCAGTTTCAAATATCTCTAGAGGAACATAAAATAACAGAGATCGGAAGATGAAATGACAGCATCGATGGGAAGGAAGAGTGTGCTTGTGAATGCATTATGAGTGAAATGAAAATGGTTTTGATGAAAAGTCGTTATGCGAGAGGGAATAAAGTTGATTGATAATGCAAGATGTGGAGTGCATTTATTATTCGATAAATATAATTATGGGAGACAATGAAAGTCGGAAAGATGTATACAGGGTGTCCCAGAACAAACTATTAGCCTCTCACTAGTGTATTCTTCAGTGAAAACTGAACAACTCTTTTATCTAACATTTTTTTATTCGAAGCTCAGTTTCAGAGGTAACTTGAACCAATCAAGTGGATGCTACATGATTGTACTTACCACCTGAATGGTCGACTTATTTTATTTGAAACCCCAAAACTAAGTGTCGGTTTGAAAAAATATTAAATGGGCAAGTTATTCAGATTTCTCCAAATTAGTTCCAGCAACTAGATACAGTTGTTGATATTTAGATAACTGCAACACGCGTTGGCTCAACTAAATTCAAATTTGATTTCTCCGACTTAAGTTGCTGTTACTAATTTGAAATTGCCTTCACTACAGCTTTTATTACCGGCTTCTATTTTTCCATTACTCGGAACTAATTATTTTCACGACGAGCTTCAATTCATTCGGTCCAATGGATTATTTTTTTCGGTGTACGCTAGTTAAAAGCTTCGGAGTTTGTTCTAGCACAGCCTATGTACAGATGGATATAAATCCAAAAACTTGTTGAAGGTATTTCCAAACGTACAATAGAGTTGCAATGCAGGGTTCGATTCAAAAAAGTCTGAACTGCGAGAATGGAAATTGAAAAATTCTCATTACTTCACGTGTGGAAATTAACAAGGGAAGCAATTTCATTCCCCAGATGCTGGTGAAAACAATGTGGCTCTTGCTGCACCATTACCGTTTCTCAATTGGTACCATTTATTTGACAAATATTAAACGATCCTGGATTTCAAAAATCGCCAGAAACGTAATAATATTGAGAACCAACGCTCTTGAATTCATGCAGACAAAACGTTTTTGACAGGTACCATAAATGTTTGCATGTTTAGTTGTCTGCGTGTCCGTTTGATGAATCCAGAACCATGTCAAAGTATTCAATCAAAGTGAATCAAATTGCTACATAGCAGGTAATTATCAGATTTAGGTTTCAAAACTTCACTTGGACGAGGTAAAAAATTTTTTTTCAAGGACTCTCAAATTTTGCGCCAAATTTTTTCATAAATTACTTTATAAAATTGAATTTGAAATCAATAATAATTGAGTACATACCTGAGATTGGACTCTGAATATCAATGTAGGTTTCTTCATAGTTTGCAAGTATTGGAAAACGAAATTACAAGAAATTTTCGACGTATCAGAGGTTGTTATGTACTTTTAAAATCCTCTTATATTCACCAGAAAATCAGAAAAAAACTGAACTTTAACTCTAGATTCTAACCCTGGTCGTGGATTTTATCATTATCCATTCAAAATTTCCGTTGAACGCATAGTTTATGAAAAAATTTGGCGCAAAAATTGTACTCGAGTGCTCTTAAACATCATTATTTTCCATGCTATAAAAATGCCACAGTTCTCTACACATATTTGCAGTATTCACGGAAAAAAATCATTCGCTATGATAGACTGAGTAAAAACTGTAGCTGAAAACGAGCCCAAGTACATTTTTGTAGTTTTAAAAGCCGTATTTCCCAATGAAGCAGCTATGAGAATGTGACTAAAAACTTTAATTGGGCTCATTTTCAGCTAAAGTTTTTCCTCTCAGTGTGGCTAGGAATTGGCTATGGTAGTTGTTTTGTGTATTTGATATTTGGATAGCTAAAAATATTGCTGCATTCTTTAAATTTTAGCTGCTATAGCTAATTTTTAGCTATCCAAATATCAACAACATCATTTTTTCCGTGTTGTGATTGCAGTATTGGGCATTATGGGAGGCGTTGTTATCATTTCGACTCTGAGTCAGTACTATCGAATCAACTGGCTTCAGTGATGGTTGTTGCTATATGCCAGGATTAGTAATTTCCGCAACGGTACTGCGCCAGCGTAGGATCAAATTTCAAGTTCGACATAGGTTATGTCAGTTATTCCAAAAAACAGAATAAATAAATTGTGTAGATTCGATATGTAAGTTCTGATTGTGTTCCGAATTTCATAATTTATCCTGGTTTATAAAATAAATGCGATAAATTATACTGGTATAATTTATCCACGATTTTTCATTCGTATCCCACCGATGATTCGGAAAGACCATGTCAGATGTTTGCTCTTTTTAGGGCCATTTTCAATCGTCAGCGGATTCCCTAATGTTTCCTCTTGTTCTCACTCTTTCTTCTACCATGAAGCATGTACACTGTTATAAATTTCTGATTGAATTTTCAATCACATGTAGTGGAAGCAATTTCTACTCACGTGAATGAAAAATAATGTACAGTAGTATTGAAAATCCAATAACCAGTTCTTCAAATTTCATGCACATGTTCATGATTGTTGAAAAAAATAAATCACCTTCACAAGATGCGAACGCGGGACGTCGAAACCGGACGCCAAAGCTCTATCACTCAAACCATTATGTGGAAGGGAGCATTTTTCTGCCTATATGACCTTGCGTTCATTCTTCAAACTTGTGAATCAAGATGTACTTGTGATGTAGAAACACTGAACAAATCGTGTGATCTAACTAGTACATAGTTGAAGTGGATACGTGGATGACTTGGTCAGAGCGTTAGTATACAGGGTGACCCAAGTGAGAAAAATTGTATTTCAAGGGCGTATTCTACAGCCATAATGCGAGGATTTCCCGTTTTTTCGAGATTAATTTTTGAGATATGAGCATTTTTAGATTTTTTTTCAAATCCTAATCAACTTCACGGGAAAAAATGAATTCGCAATGACAGCAAAAACTTGTGTGCTGAGTGCATTGCGCTACTGCAGTTATCATTGTAGCTATTTGATTTGATTTGATTTGATTTTTTTCACGGGCAAAAACGCCCTTTAGGTAAAAAAGTATGTAAACAATATCATGGCGGGTTAACAAAAAAAATTTATCAAATAAAGTAAAAAATAAAAAAAAAAGGAAAAGTGAATTGCAGAAGACATAGTGCAAATTAACACGAGCCTTAAAGTATAAATGTGGAATAACAAATATATCACAATCTCACACACTTCTCAGAAAAAGCCCTAAAGGCCGCTATTTTAAAGGTTGATACTGATCCCGAAAAGAAATCAAGATCATCACTACTCTCTAAAACCTTTGGAGTGAGATTTCACTCTTTAGCCAGCCAGAAGTGAGCCTGTCGAATTTTCGAGTGAAATTTCCACTCCTTTAGAGTGATATTCTAAGGTTTGAGGTTAGAAATTTACAACCACTTCGACGCTGGAGTGAATTTTTCACTCTAAAAGAGTGAGAGGTCACTCGAAACGAGTGAAAATTCCACTCGAAGCGGACAGGCTCACTTTTGACACTTAGTGGAGTGAAACGTGCGATTTTTCACTCTTTCAGATTTAGAGAGTATATAAATTGGCTAAGCAAGAAATGCGGTTAACTGAACCTGCATAAAAATAATGTGAAGTAAACATTGGAATATTGAAAAGTGAAGGCTTACGCAGAGTTCTAAATGGTACATTGAAATTTAGAAGAGAGAGGAGTTCAAGACAGCTGATTTCACCATTAATGCCCTTGAAAATGAAAACAAGATCGTTAACTAACCTACGAGCTTCAAGAGTGATCATGCCAAACGATTTCATAATCATGGATGGACAATAATCATAGCAGGACACAGCCATGGGAGTAAAATTTTTCAAAGCTAAAAAATGCAAAAACTCGTGCTGAACTCTTTCGATCAGTTTACAATATTTATCATGGTGAGGTGGCCAGATCTGAGACGCATATTCTAAATTGGGTCTGACTAGAGTATTGTATAGCGTCATCAGTGTTGAGGGTTCTTTGAAATCTTTACACATACGCTTTAAGAATCCAAGCTGCTTCATAGCCGCATTAACGATATTTTGATAATGCATAGTGGAATTGAACTTAGAATCAATTATAATTTCTAAATCATGCATACTCAGCACAACCTCTAAGCTAGAACCATTCAATTCATATGAGAACATAACCGATTGCATTTTGCGCGACAGTCTCATAACTTTACATTTCGCCGTATTTAGTTGCAGCAGAGAGAAAATGAGAGTGCGCACGGCCAGAGTTCCATCGCTAGTAAACATTGAAGCGCCCTCTTATCGGATGGAACACGGAACCGATTACACCAACCTCCTCTCTTGTTTTTCAATTTTTTAAATTATAATAATGTAAAATCATATGCATTTTGTGTCGATAAATAAAATAATTTTAATCACATACGTATTAAAAAATATACAAAAGGAATGCGCGGTGTTGTAATATTGCAAAATAAAATTTCTGTGTAATCATTTCCATAATCCAACCGCTAGAGGGCCGGTGGAAGTTTCAATAGCAACGAGAAGGTGCCCGTGCGCAATCTCATCTTCTCTCTGGTTGCAGTTTATTCAAGGAACACCATGATTCTAACCTATGTAAATCTGACTGCAACGCGATGACATCAACATATGAAGAGATTTTCATGAATAATTCCAAATCATCCGCGAAAAGTAAAAACTTAACATGTTTAAAATTGTCACCAATATCATTAATAAAAGAAGTAAATAGCAGTATGTGCTATTACATGCAGTATGTAGTAGCTATATGTACTAACATAGCTTTTGTGCACCGACAAAGAATGATCGCAGAAGAGATGTTGCTAGTGAAGCAATTCTTGTAGCTGTAGTACATACCCAAAGAGAATAAGATGACCGCTAAACATTCAATGTGAATTCAATGAACATTTGACAAATGCATAGACATTTTGAGGTTCAAAAAATGTTCAACAACCCTAATAACGGAACATTTAACCTTTAGAATAATTATTTGTTCACATGCAGTTTTACAAAATTAAATTCGAAACATTCCGCTGAAGCTATATGTATTATTAGAACAAGAAGAATTCAATCGGTAGGGTAGCTCAAGCGCTAGCAGCTTGAATTAGTAACTGAAAGATCGCGGAATCGACCCTCCCCTATCCAAAGAATTTTTTTTTCACTCGGTTGGTTGTTCTTTTAGCGATTCTTTCAAGCTAGTACAGCGAAACACTGATTGCAAAGAAAAATCGCTATCATAGCTATCCTTTTCGTTATCCAAATATCAACCACGAAAATTAGCTATGGCAGCTAATTATTTTTTTGCGTGTTGGATCACTTTTGCTATTTTCAGTTGGATGCCATTAGATCCATTATAATGATATTATTATGTTATTATAATGGATTAAATTTGTCTAAGTTTTTTCAATCACCTGTACATTAATTTCAATTTTCATGCACAATAACTTGAAGATTCAATAACATGTATTTGGATTCCTATTTCAGTTCACAAGAATTGAATTTTCATTCCCATATGTGCATGAAAAGTATATGAAATTTCAAGAAATTTTTAACAGTGTAAGTCGTGATAAAGGAAACAGCATGGGAAAGATTTGATAGAAATAGCACTGAATCAATCGATAACCAATTTTCTGAATGTCCCAAAGGATTCGATACAATTTCAGAAATTTCTTTCCTCGATATAAGTACCAAGTGTTGCTTACCAGTCAAAGAACTACCGTTATTCATAGTTGTTGAAACTTTTATAAAGATTGTAATATGTCTTTGAAAATTTAATACTCAAATCTACTCCAAATTTATGTCCATAAAACATTATCCGCAATCTATACACTGAGAAGAATTTGATCGTACGAATTCCTATTCTCGCTCGCAAGTTAAGTATTTCGTTCAGATTAATAATTTCCACCATTGACGATGAAAACGACCATCTCGTGTAATTTTTTTTTCTTCCCAGTAAAATCATGATTTCATTTGTCCAATTATCTGTTTTGATATCTCTCTCTCATTACCTCAGCTTGACACTTGATATTTTAAATTCATACATTCTACTCGCTCACGGGTATCTCATGCGATTATCATGCCACGTATTCATTCGAAATTCAAATTTTCCATTTCCACCTCAAACTTTGGCGTGTGTTCCGCGTCCCTCCTTGAAGCTTTGACTCGCCAAATCACCGCTTATCGTTATAAATTCACTCCGAGTTCTCATATCAACTGCTCTGCTCAGAACATGGAAAAATATTTCATATTTTTGACATCAGACCAATGACTTGTCAGCCAGTCGTGTTTAATTGTAATAGAGAAGATATGTAAAAATTGAAATATTTTTTTGGATGGTTCACCCGACTGTTGGTATACCAACAGTTCATTGACAGAACAGAGTTCAAACGATTCTCGTGAATAATTTGTAATTATAAAATTCACAAAAAAGAATCTTTATATTATTCTTTTTCTAGAGTTTAATTGAATGGTCATAAAATTTGTGTGCATACGAAACCAGATGTTACGCGTCCAATAAGAACTTTACCAAGCGAAGTATTTATCTTGAACTTGGTGGAAGAGAAGAAAAACTCACACTCTTTGAGATATACCGAGAAATTCATCGCTTTGACTTTGGGCTAGCGCCAGGTCACTGCAGATTCGGAAGTTATTTGAAAAAAAAAAGAAAATATATGAAACGAAAAATAAAAACTTCCAGAGAAGTATAAGAGAAGTTGAGTGTATTGTGTATATCGAAGCGCTTCGAGCAAAGATAATTCAAAAGTTTCCGTGATATACTAGTTCATTGCACTCTTCTCTCGTATTGCGGTTATTTTATCAAAAAATGTTACGATACATAATTGTTGGGGTTCAATGTGTGATGAATTTTTTTTTTATCAGTTGAATTTTCCTTTTTTTTATACCTTGTCAAGCTCTTGTTATCTAATGCCGAGTACAGACATGCAATACAACTCGCATGCTATTTGAATATATAATTAAGCAACATAGAAGGTATAATTCTGTTCGTTAGAGATGATAAGTGGAATCTGCAGATTTCAGTTATTTTCCCCGAGATTGAAACATAATATCATTGTTGTGCGCCGTCGGATCTTTTATAGATTCCGGTCATGGCAAAAAACTGACATAGATCGCCATGACTTGAAAGGTTTGCTAATCTTTATAACAATCTCGAGCAATTATTGCAGATATTTTAACACATTTTCATGTTGTTGATCGATATTTCAGTTAGATTATACACGATATTGCGAGTTGGTTTTTCAATGTCATGGAAATCTACAAAGTACAAACTTTACGATTTTCTAAATAATTACTACCGATACAAATCTCGTCTATAATGGTGGAAAAGGCGAGTTTCGAAAGATTGCCTCTTTCAAGGGGTTGGACTATTGTGACGACCAGAAAGTCAAGGTGGTTTGAAAAGGTTCATTTTTAAAGAATGAGTGAATTGATGGACAAACCGTTTGGATAATTATTTGCATATTCATCGATAAAGCTGTGTAACAGATTTGATGAGAAAATATTGATTATTGATAAGTAGAGAAATTATCAATGATTTCGTGAAGGACCTTTGAATTGTAAGGGTTGAAGTGAGGAGAACCAGTTTTGTCTCAGAACAGAAAAATAATTTTTTGAATTCTTTCCTGATCTTTCTTAGAAAAATGACATCATTGTCGTTGTCAATTCATGAGGAAAATATTGACAGAGAGAACATCGTTCACGACTGTATTATTGCTACACTGAACGAGTGTACGAAATTTCGAGTTAATCCGTTCATTACGCGCTGAGAAAAATCAATAATGTGTCCCCTGTTGAAAAAGTTTCATAAGATCACATAAATGCTCATAAGTTCTTGGACAAATACACATCAAAAACTGATAGATTGTTTTTTATTTTATCATTCATTATGAGATTTCACAGCTCTTATGAGATCCTTATGAATTCTGATACATTCTTATAATGATTCTCATCCATTCTCTCAAATAAGTATAACTTCATGGACAAATACACATCAAAATCTCATAAAAGTTAAATATCAGAATTTATCAGACGTTTTCAGCAGGGTCAATATAGTAATGTATTTGACGGTGAAAAATACATTATTTTGGCTATTATTACCATGAGTTAGGTGATGAATACTATCTTTTTATTTATTATTACCACGAGCTGAGTGATAAATACCATCTTTTTGGTGAATCAAACCGAATGTACGCACAGTTGGAAATTTTGTGTTAAATTCAACACATTTCACATGTCCCAAACGGTCCACACATATTTTTGTGTCGATATCACATAATGTATTTGTGTTAGCTAATAACTCAAGCTGGATGTAAATAATATAACACAAAAGGATGTTGATAAAATTTTGATTGGAATTTCCGATCGTGTAAATTCAACAGATAAGTACTGTCAAATGAAATCCAAAATAAGGAATGAATCAACAGTTCACAAGTGTAAGTCATGGATTTTTTTACATCAATCAAATGTGAAAATCACACTTTTTTCGTGTTGAAACAATGCATAAGAATAAATTGAAAAAAAACAGTACGTCAATGAGCATTGAACATGGATCGTCGGGAGCGAATGTTGAAGCTGTATCACTCAAGCCACTGCTGGTCCTTTGATTGAGTGTACTTTCTTTGCGTATATCGACTCGCACTCTATCTTCAAATTCACATATCTAGAAAACGAATTTCCATTACAATGAAAGCTAAAACCAAAATGCATGCACAGTTCTTCCGACGACTACTAAAGTTACACGTACATAGAAGTTTCATAAAAAAAATAGCTCCCACCACTGGCGATCTCCCCTTGGTAGTTGAGAACAACACAATTTTTATGTTCAATCTTGAGTTGAATAACATTTGTGTCATTTTGACACTTTTTTTCACTTGTTTGAATGATTTCACATTATAAATCAGTTGAGACCTGATTACACAAAGACTGTCTGTAGAAGTTACACGTGGTTGTGTTGAATATTTAACAGAAAATTCATGACACACGGATTTTTTAACACATTTACACAAAATTTTCAACTGTGCGGTGAAATTCAACACTGAAAAAGTACTTCTCACTTTCGAAAGGCTGGCTTCAGTTTTCATCATTTGACAGGTGAGAGATATACGAAATAGAGGTTATTTTCACACTTCATTCCTCTCAGTGCGTATCGAGGAATCGTATGAATGGTGAGTTCAGAGGTTATTCACAAGATTGTTTATAAACTTTTCACTTATTGATATGTTTTCATTGAATTCAGTCCACAGCTTTGACAATGGAAATACAAATTTTCAAACAGGTTTTCAACTATGCCACTCATTTCGTCCTCATTATTAACCCTTATTTACCACACTGGGGTCAAATCCACCCCAGCCCCATTCCACATTAATTGCCAGTGTCCCCATCTCAAGGTACGGGGTCCATGGCGACATCTATGCCACTAATTCGTGGTGCAGTATTATTTCGGTGTACCCATTAGTCTGGCCGCCCCAGTTATTGAAAGTTGTAAGCTGAAAATTTTGTATGAAAACACATAATTCATTTTCTTACAAATGTCTTCTTTTCGTTCCTCGGAATGAATATATTTCTATCAGCAGCCACTGGAGGACTATCTTCTTCCTCAAAGAATAACCTTCCAAAAAAAGTGATGTCCAATTTTCAGCTCAAAATATTGAAAAAGAATGAAATTATGAATTTCATTGTGAAAAAAGTCGCTTTTCCATTTTTCTCTCCGCACTTAAATTTGATTTTCGGCTGTATAATCTATAGGATCTTCTAAAGTAAACTTTGAATGAGTCCTAAAAAAATTGACCAGTGAAAATATTCAATAATTCATTTGTTATAACAATTTTTAACGTAATTTCTGTGAAGTGTGGTAATGTCGTTTTCAACTTATTCTGATTCTTGTAATGCCAAAACACACTGTTGAAAATTCCTGATTGAGCTTTTAATCACATGTACACTGAAAGAACTTGCGATATATTCAATCACGGAACTTTATTTGAGTTTTCATCTCGAACTGCATGAAAAAAGAAAAAAAACATCAACATCGGAAAACATAAACCTCGAATCCTGTGATATTATTTCACCGTGAAGTTGGAAATCCAAAATCACGCAGTTGGAGATAAAAAATCACGTCAGTTGTGAGATAAAAGTTCACGTAAAATTCCTTGATTTAATATCTCTGTGACAGCGAAATGTAATTTTGCTGGAATAGCTAATTTTCTGCTGTGGGTGTAAACTATTTGTTATCAAAGTGATTATCTTGTTAGCTACGACAGTGATTTTTTAGCTGTGGCAGCAATAAATGTTGATTCCTCCAACAAAATTTGTTAGAGGAGTAAATATTTTTCCCTGCCACAGCTGAAGAATCGCTGTCATAGCTAACAAGATTACTTGGATAACAAATAGTTTACCGCTCCAGCAAAATTATATTTCACTGCCACAGCCAATTTCTTTTTCCTTCGTATGATGGGGGCAAAAGTTATTCACATAATTGAAGAATTCATTCAAATCTCAATTACATTGGAACGAAAATTCAGTTACGAAAATATATTAATATGTCATATAATACCTATAGCAAAAGTTTCAAATTCCCTTGCGTGTGAAAAATTATCAATTCGGTTACCAAGAATCAGAAATTTCATTCACAAACGTGTTTGAAAAGTGCATGAAATTTATATTTCTCATAAAATAGCCCAACCTAGGGCTGTCAACCGTCCGGATTTCCCCGGATTTGTCCTAGTTTTGAGGGCGTCCGGGGAACGTCCGGCCGGGGTTTTCAAAATTGTCCGGGTTTTCCAATGCTGAAAAGGGAATTGTATGAATATTGAATTTTCATGATTTTTTTCCACATCATTCACAATCTTCACAATGACATCATTTGAAAGGGTTGATGATGTGTCGCAGGTTTGAAGCTTCATTCCCCCAAATGCCTGGTTTTTCAAATTGCGTTGTCCCGAAAATTCGTTGTTCCCAAGTGAAAGGGGAAAAAATTAGTGGTGATTGTCAAATTATATCCTTTCGGCAAAATACTCGTTAGGCGAATTCACCCCAATACGCAAAAAAATTATTTGCCATATTTACCACAATTTGGAATAAAATTTGGGACAGAGAAAACGTCGGAGTGTGATTCACTGCAATTGCCATCGAATCTATGCCAATTCAGTTGAAATTACCACAATTTGTTTTCAATGGTAATAGAAATTGTCTTCGTTCCAGAATTTACCGCAAATTCTTTTCCGTGTATACCCAGATAGTCCAAGAGTTCTAAAAGAGCTCACTTAGAACTCTTGTGCTATCTAGGTAGTTCCGAAGTGGTACTATTGCAAATTGAAAATCGGAATTATAATATCAACCAATATTGGGAAGCATAAATAAATAATTTTATAGTTGTATGAATAAATAAAGTATATTCCGTTGAAAATATATTCATATAATTTGAATTTATCGCTGAACATGACCATTTAAACCACAGATAAATGACGACAGAGATTTTCAATTTTTCATCAGACGTTTCACGTATCCGCTATCTAGTTTATAGAAGATATCAGTAACAAGCGGTTATTCAATAAGTATGCGCAGAATTCACAAAATATAATCATTTATTTTCGTTTCATGAGCCAATTCCACCACTGATCTATGTACTAACTAGATAGAGATAGGCTATCTGAATAACGCAAGACGAATTATTACATGATTTTATTTCGCTTATGAACAGAAGAAAATAACGTAAACGCTTTGATTGGTTCCATTTTTTTCGGGAAGTTAATCAACATTGAAAAGGAATAGTAGGTTCTTCAGTTTTTCTTTGTTTTCAGTTCCTAAAGCGATAAGTTATGCCAAAGAATAATCGTTGTTCATTGCATTATAATTTAATTTATAGTTTGTTGCCGTGGCGGTGTTTTTATGTGATGAATAATTTTATAATTGTTAAAGTACAATAAAGAATAACTGTTATGACTATTTGAATTTCTATTTTAGTAAAATCAATATTCCCCAGATTGATTATGTTACATAATGAAATTATATGAGAAATGTGTCGAATTATAAACGTTTTGCGAAATTACTACAAAAAAATTAGAATATTCCAGTATTTTTGTTGTAATTTTGCAAAATTTCTGTGATTATGAAGTACATGTACTGAAACGTACTGTGTAATATTTTGGGTGCGTTATGGAATTAAAATCTTCAATGCGGACCGTGAAAATCTCAATAATGAAGATATTTGAACCGAAAATCCGGGTTTTTCCAACTCTTTGTCCGGGGTTGATGAGGTTGCGGATGGCAGCCCTAGCCCAACCCCTTAAAATCATTCATCGATATATACTTTCAGTATTCAATATTGGAATGTATAATAATTGCTTTTTGTAATTGTTCTGTATCACGTTAATTCATTGGTCAAACATATCGCGACAGTGCTAGAACGAAATGAGAAATATATTGACTTTAGTCATGCGATATTTCGAGTTTCGAGTAAAAATCAGATACTTTCAAAATACTCGGAATTCCTGTGAACTTGAAGGTGATGAAAATTGAATCAAATGTCTTACTCATTCATTAATATCTCGTTTGGAATCTCAACTTCTTCGTGTATTTGTGGAAACTTTAATTTTGTGAGGTAAAATGGACAGAATGTGAGGATTCTATTAATTTCTTAAGCTGAATCATGATGAATAAAAGGCAACTACATCAAACATTTACATACATGGATGAATGAGATACGAAGAAGATTCATATTCACTCCGTGAAGTCATTTTTGAATACAACCCCTTGTTCCCATAAAAAGTTACCGTTAAGAGAATGCAAATCTGAGAAATCTCAAGGAAAAAAAGAAACGGCTCGTACCCTCTGCTGCATATTAAATTCAATCATCGAACTTTTTTACACTCACCATTTCCAAGTTACGCATGTATGAGTTTTGTCTGTTACTTGTATATAAGATTTACCGAACTAAAATTTAGGTCAGAATTCCGGATCAGTAATACGGTGAAACGAGGGAAAGCTCCTGCGTAAGACGGAGCGAAACGAAGGGGAATACTATCTTCGCACAATTCGTTCCAAAAGAAGTCCACTTGCATTATTTAACCAATTCAGATAGGAGGAGAAGGAATGAAATTGGATAGGAAATGAAATCACATTTTTCATCAATATATTTTTCTTATCGAATTGTTATCATTAGCGTCTCAGAGGAATATCATTTCCAGAAATTTAATTGTTTCAAATGTTATTCTTACTTTTACTTATGTAGATATAAAGGTGGTACTGTGATAACCAATTCTTCTTTGAGATATTGTTCTGATTTCATGTGGAAAGAAACTTGAAAACGTAACAATTTCTATCAAAATAAATCAGAAATGGTGACCCTAGTACACAGTGAACAATTTGGTGTATTTTTAACACACGTGTATGTCTCAGGAGGTCCACTCGCAATTTATGTTAAATATTAATACAAAAAATGTATCAAATCAACACAACAATGTTAAATTTGATGTGTTGTTTTCAACACAAACTCTGAGTGGACTTCCTATGACACACAATTTTTCGCTGTGTATAGAAATGCTTTAGTAATTGACGAGTTTTGTAACGCCTAACTAGTCAAAAACTAGACGCTTGCAAGTGCCTCGTAGGGTTCTGGCAAGGTACTTGCGAGTGTCTAGTATCTGGCTAGTTAAGCCTTACAAAAATCGTCAATAACTAGAGCATTTCTACTTGGGGAGGTTCAAAAAATGCGCGAAGAGCACGAAAAAACGTAATAGGCTATGAGATGGATAGCCATTCTCTTGAGCTGAAATATTTAGCTCCAATAGCTGAAATTGAGTTGATACAGTTGAAAATTTTTTTCTGTATAAGAAGTAAAAAAACACGATTGAAACGTAAAATTCTGAACAGAAAAATTTTACTATGCGCGTTGTGAAATTCAATGTTCAGCGTTCCAAATTTCAATCGTATATCTGTCACTCTTTGTACAGTATTCATACATTTAGAGAAAAATCTGGTTTGCATAACAAGCCAACGTAATTATTTTTGGCTCCAACCATTCCATCTAGTTGCCACAACCAGATTTACATGATTTTGTCTTGTTTTCCAAGTTATCATATCCAGATTTCAGGTCACTGCAATCATGAATCCTTAACCATGTAAGGATGGTAGCTGTGACCACGTCGCTTTTCTCTCAGTGTAATTGCCCGTATTTTCGAGGGAAAATTCATTTTCCGAACCTTATTGTTCTTGGTTTATCAAAAAACTAATAAAAAAGTCTCCATTTTTTTAATAAAAATTCTTATATCTCCGAGTTCTATTCTTCTCCATGAGACATATTATTTTCAAAAAATCAGAAAAGCAAATTTAATGAGTTCGATTTCCACCAGTCCATTCTTCACCAAAAATATCAAGGGTATACGTTTGTTATTTTCATTACTATATTTTTTGTAAAGGAAAAGGAGATGAGAGGGTTTTTTTATGCACATTGTGGAAAAGTATTTAAGAATAAATTAGAAAAAGGATTAAAAATGACTCAGAACTTAGTGAACCATAAGATTTCCTCGTGCAACACATCCGAATCTCATTTATTCCAATCGTGAGCTGTGCTTCATTTTAACGACTCAATTTCTTTTCTTGTAACAAAGCACACTTGAACGTATTCAATCCCCACAGGACAAATCTTTCTCCGTCTTTCTGTTTTTTGTGATTTCATTGTTCCTAGCTGACGCCAGATTTTTAGATGCACAGGGGCTCAGGATTGATCGACTAATTTTTTGTACTTATTTTCTATCTTTCACCTCGAAACACCTGAGGATTTGAGCGGAGGAGGAAATCTGGAAGGCTCGAATCGTATCGAGAACCGCTTCCTTTGTAGAAGTAGGACTCGAGACTGTATTCGGAAATGAATGCATGAAATATTAAAATTCGCAAGAAACTCATTCGTTCTGGTCAATTTTAAATATGAAATAATTGATGCATTCTCTATACATTCGCTCGTTGTACATTTACGATTATCAAGATTCGATTAAATGTACTTACTTAGGTAAGTGTACCAATGTCTGACCTTGTCCCAGTAGTGAACTAAAACCGTATAGATCGTTACATTATACCAACATTGGGAACTCCATTCTATAAAATGCAAATCATTTTGCAGGTTCAGCTGATCAATGCGTTATCGCGTTGTGATAAAATAGTCCAAATGCAATATTGAGAGATCAGAAACGAATACTGGATTCGTTTTTCAAATGGGTTTGTTCTATTTATCAGAGACAGTGAGTAATGCTTTACTGAAATTATATTATCCTTGTAAGACACTTCGATTAAATTTCAGGTTGTTTAGATCCAGTTTTTGATCCTAAAATTTGTACTTCATTAACCCATACAGCACCCTATTTCGACAAGATTTTACAAAGCTTCCAATCAAGATTCAAAAAATTCATTATGAGGTTTTTAAAGTTCTTTTTGAAGTGTTGTGCTGTGTAGGAATTCTCGTTAGAGAATTAAATGTTGTCCTGGAGGAAACAAATTCGCTGTAATCCAGATGTACAACGTGCCGCTGGAACGTTTATAGAAGGTTTATAGAACCTAGAGGAGGTTTTCTGACCGTTCGGATAACGTCTTGGAGACACCTGCTCTCTAAATTTTTTGGAGTGAAAAATTTACTGTTGAAGGGTGAAAATACTGCAAGTCCAGGAAGAGTGGAATTCCACTCCTAAAGAGTGACTTTTTACTCTATAAGAGTGAATCCTCACTCCAACAAAGTGAAGGTTCAATTCAGTTTAAAGAGTGAAACTTCACTTCATTATACACTGAGGAAAAATATAGTGGAGCCAACCGCATATGAGTTTGGATACGGCGAATCTCGCCACGCGGTTGATTCAATTGAATATCGATTGAAGTTACTGAATGAGCATTTACTTCAATCGATATTCAGTTGAGTCAACCGCGCGGCAAGATTCGCCGTATCCGAACTCATATGCGGTTGGCTCTACTATTTTTTTTCTCAGTGTAAGAGTGAAATCCTCATCCCAAGAGAGCGAAAATTCACTCTTGAGGAGTGAAAACTCACTCTTGTTGACCTTGCAGTATTTGCACTCTTTGAGAGTGGATTTCCACTCTAAGAAATTCAGAGAGTGACTTTGCTGGGTATCTTCTGCTGGAGCAGCAAATATTTTGCTGTGAGACGAATTTATTTGCAACCACAGCAATTTTGTTAGCTACGACAGTAATTTCTTCGTTGCGCTAGCAAAAATTGGTTGCAACTCTGTACACGATACTGAAAATTTTGCTGTTCCAATTAATTATGTTGCTTTCCTCAGCAATTCAGTTCACTGTGGCAGCGAATTTGCTTCAATTTACTGCGTAAGAGAATTTTTTTTTTCTTGTTAAGGATATGTACACTGCACGGAAAAAAAAGATTAGATACAATAACTATTTAACTTGTAAGCGCATATGGGCCCACTTTTTTTTGTTAGAATAACAATTTTTTTCCTTAATTTAACTAGTTTTGTTAGTAAATCATTTTAAATTGGTTGAATCAATTGATTAATTTGTTATTCTAACGAAAAAAAGTAGGCCCATATGCGCTTACAAGTTAAATAGTTATTCCAACTTATCATTTGTTTCCGTGTGTAAGAAATGATCGGAATTTTCCGGTTGCTGCATACAGAAAAATTCCCATCAGTTTGTAATGCCTGTGCAAAATTTTCTTGTTCCTTTCTATATCTTCTCATCGAGACACAGAAAAAATATGCAAATTTTGCAACATTGTGGATATGAACAGGGAAAACTTTCCTAGAAGTGGAATAGGAAATCAATTCCCGATACATGTGTATAAAATTTACCATAAATGTAACTGAAAATTTCGAACTTTATGGAATTCTCACTATCATTTCGCAGTAAATTTCCGATAAAATACGGAAAATTTTCCAACGCATATCTGCTCTTGCGTACATCAACATTGAGCCAATTCCAGCCCATTCCAGGCAAATGCTGGTCAACAGTGTTGCCAGAAGGTTTTGGACTTGCCGAGTTAGGTGGCGTGGTATTCGGTGCTATTTGAAGCTAGATCTGGATTCGCTAGATCGTTGCCAGATTTTTTGAAATATTGCCAAATTCAGGTGCTAAAAAAATAGCGAAAAATAAAAAACAATTGCTAATTCATGAATTAGACGCACTTTTCCGTTTTTTTTGCATCTTCGGCAAACTATCACTACTATGGAGTAATAGAATCTATTCCCTTATTTTATCATCACATCCATATCACCAAATCCTGATCAATCCAGATAGAACCATATCAATTCCGTTCCAAATATACATATCGAATCACATAAACCATCGAGTCTCATCTGTTGTTATGAGATTAGATAAGGAGAGCTATTGTGCTAGATTCAATCCAATCCCATACCCAGATTACACAAGAATTCCAAGAGAGCTCTTTGTGAATAAATTGTATTTGTTATGAGCTCTTCAGGAACTTTTGTACTATCTGAAATACAGGGGTGGATACGCATAATACGTTATAGTTTGCGTAAGCTTCGTACCCTGCTGAAAAAACCCAGCAAGGTCCAAAAAGGAACCAACTTGATCCCAGCTGGACCGATATAGTTCCAGTTGGACCAACTTAGTACCAGCTATGCAGCATGGTTCTACCTGACATGGTTCGACCATGTAACCAAATTCCTATTGGTCCTAACCAGCATGGTCGAACCTAGCTGGAACCCAGGCGAGGTTTTCCAACAGGGTAGGCAGACCTTTGGGTCTCATGCATGGAGTGATGTACGCGAGAGGTAAACACTAGTCAGCCCTGATTCTCCTGATTTGTTGAGAACTAGTACTTTTCAGCGATTTCCCTGATTATAATTGCAAAACTGTGAATTTGTTTCCATCATCCCACATAACAATTTTGGATCACTCTTTTGGATCATTCTGGAAGATATCTTAAACAATTCGAAAAGATGTCTTATGAAACACCAAAAGATATCTTTTGGAAGTCTTCATGCGAGATTTCTTGAAGTTTTCTGAAGGTATCTTTTAGAATTCCTCAAGATATCTTCCGTAAGATATCTTAAAGATGTCTTTAGGTGTTTCATAAGACATCTTTTAGAATTCTTTGAGATATCTTTTAGAATGTTCCGGAAGAATTCCTCAACATTGTTATCTGGGATAGTACTTCTCCAAGCGGATCAGCTTCTCCACCAATCAAAAGAGTTGAGAAGTGATCCCGATCACCTAGATCAGCTACTCCGGAATGCTCCATAAGCATATATTTTATACGTTCTGAATTTTGAATTTCAAGTCAGAATTAATTTTACAATGTTTTATGCATTTTCTGTATTTTATATGTATTCTACATGTTCTATGCATAATTTGCGCAGAGTTAACACATATCACTTATCGCTCGTGCACAGAACCCAACCCTGGTCCCATATAACACAAGAAGAATTCTTTCCCAAGAACGTGAATAGAACTCTTGTAAAACTCTATTTGAACTGATAAATTCATCAAGAATTCTGAAAGTGCTTAATTTTGCTGACATCAACGAGTTCTTCTGAAACGTTTTTCGGATTGTTTCAATACTGTTAAAGAACTCGTTATTGTCAGCAAAATGGAGCACTTTCAAAATTCTTGATGAATTCATCAGTTTGAAAAGAGTTCTATAAGAATTCTATTCATGTTCTTGAAGAATCTCATGGATACTGTTTCAAGTACACGTACTGAAATCGATTCAATGGTTCTAATATTGCGGAAGTTTGAATGGTTTATCAAAACTAGGGTTCAGACAGAACTGGAATTCCGGGAAATTCGGAAAAACTCAGGGAAATAAAAATTGGACTCAAAACACTGGGAATTCTCAGGGAAATTATCAAAAACTCCCAAAAACCTGGAAATCTCAGGGAAATCACTAAAATTTTATCAAAATAAAAATTTGTTCATTTATCCTATTTTTCATTCTCTACGACATTTTTTCTTTATTTCTAATCGTGGAATCTTAGAAATTATACACTGAGGAAAAAATGTTTAGGGACACATTCATCATTCGACGATTTCTGGAAATTAGAATTTTACTCAGGGAAATCACAAGGAAAACTCAGGAAAATTGATTGAACAAAACTTGTCTGAACCCTGAAAATGAATTCAAAATCAAATACGAAAGAATCTAATTTGCATTGATGAGAGTGTTCAAAAATCAATTCTTTTAAATGGAATTTGAGAATTAGACACGTTATTAGAGAAATCACATATATGAACGCCCAGGAAAAAATCATTAGATCTATTCAGATCTAAATAGATCTGAGTAGATCTGATTTTTGGTCAGATCTGGTTCAAAAGATCAGATTAGATCTGTTCAGATCTCAGTAGATCTGATCAGATCTTGGCACATCTGGTTAGATCTGAGTAGATCTCGTTAGATCTGAATTGAATATTATATTAAATCTTAATGAGCAATTGGTGGTTCAATTGTTAGAAATTTTGTGATATCTGTCTGTATATGAATTTTATTTTGCACATATATTGTGACAAACACAAGCCAAAATCGCAGTTTTTCAGATCTTAATAGATCTGTTTAGATCTGACCAAAATCTAGATCTGGTCAGATCTGATCATTTTTTCCCGGGCGCTCCAATGACCGAAGGTTTTTTGAAACATATGAAAGCTAAAAATAGTGCCAGATATCAAATCCAAGTGCTATTTATAGTGCTCAGTGCTGGATCTGGAATTTCAGTGCTATGAATGTTACAATAGTGCTAAATCTAGCAACCGCGTTGCCGTTCTGGCAGCACTGCTGGTCAATCTCGCGCCATTAGAGGGCTGAAGTTAGCTCTGCGTTTGTGCACACATGGGTGTGTTGATTACTTCACAACATTTATGCCAATGTTACCATACAAATTTTTGACACTCTAAATTGACCTACCTAGCTCAATTCATTGGTACCCTAGACAACAAAAAATATTGACTTTAACAGCTTTCAAGGATTTTCATCATTTTCTGCTTCAGAAAAATTCACTAATTTGCATAATATAAAAAATATAAAAAGCACATGTTGAAATAATGAATTCTCAATTACATTTTCAACATTCAATCGCACTAAATTCTTATTCTATTCTATTTTTCAATTCCACAAGCTTCCGTTACATTCTTCCAGTTTTCTCATCAATTTATAGATTTTCATCCCTTCTTTTTTCTTCACATGCCGCCGAATAAATTAGGTTATGAATGTGCTTGTCTCTCTGGAGAAATCGAGAAACGTGAACACATTTATGTGTACATACATCTATCATATTGTGAATTCTGCATATACAAAGGGTGTCTCAGAATTCTCCGATCCAATTTTGAAAATAGGTTTCGGCAGTGAATGAGGACGATCTATGTTTCAAAAATATAGATTGTATAGGAAAAATAATACAGACAATCACAATCCTTCACAATTTTGGATAATCGATTAAACGAATCCCATATAATTGGATTGGATAATCGCAACCAATAAACATACAAATCTTGAAGACATCTTGGAGATGTCTAAGAAAAGACATCTTTTCGACATTTCTAAAAGACAACTTATAGACTCCTTTTAGATGTCTCACTGAAGAAATTTCTAAGAAGTCTCTTGAAGTTATCTTGAAGATGTCTTTAAAGATTTAATAAAAGACATCTTTTAGATATCTTGAAAATCAAAATCACAATATCAATATCATAATAATATACCGATAATGGTTATAGACCTGAATTAAAAAAAACATCAATTTTGATATAAAATCAAATAATTGGCGACTTCCATTATGAAATCTTATGAAATCTTGCGGGTCTTGCATCTTTCATAGGATCCATAAGTTTTGATCAGGTTTTGCTACCCATCATGTATTGAACTTATTTACTGATTACCGTATCGAACGTCCGGACATTGGATGGTCCGAACATTCCTCGAACATAAATGTACGTATAATGAACGTGAATTTCACCTAAAAGATCTGTGTCTTGGGGAAGTTACAGGGATGGAATATATAATTCGCAAGACATTTTCAGATCATTTGAAAGTGGGCTTCAACCGTGGTTAATAAAACCTATTCATTCCTGTTGAATGTAATAAATTCACATTAAAATTCTCATTCTGCACGTTCAATAGGAATAAATAGGTTTTTTGTCAATCAGGGAAGAGGTCCTAAGAAAAATTTGCATCACATCTAAAACTCGTCTTGAAGAAGTCTAAAAGATGTCTTACTCAAGACATGTTTTGGATGTCTAAAACTGTCGCATAAGACATCTTTTAGACTTCTTTTAGATATCTTTTAGGACAGTTTGTAAGACATTTTGCAAAGTCGCAAGACATCTTTTAGATTTCGAAAAGATATTTTTTTGTCTATGTGAACGTTTTTAATATCCACGAAAATTCATTTAAGTGGAACTTTTGGATCACATAAATAATTCCTCAGAGACAATATTTACTTTATCTTCATATTAAAATCGTACCTCCGGTATCTGGTTCAGAATTTTCAAAGCACCTTGTATATTTGGTTTGTGAGAGACTCGTTCACCCATGCATATGACTACTATACATTAATGTACAAATAGATTATATTACCTTGCGACTCGACAACAATTTCAGACACTTTACGTTAACAAGCGCCGATGGCTCCCCAGACTTCGATCCGAGAACTCCCTTTCTCTTTCCCTCTCTTTTTATTTTCTCTTTGAATCCGAAAAAAATTATTAACATATAGAACGTTCCTGAGGAATCGATTGATAATTGTTCTGTTTTTATACGTTCCTCAAGTTACGCGAATTAAACATTTGGACGAAGTTTTGTGTGGTTATTGATTCGTTCGATTCGCGTAGAATGGAATACGTGGGACGTTACGATGCATGAATACATTCTTCGATTTTAAAAAAGTTAAGTAATTAAAGCAGTCATATAACAAAAAAAAAGGAATTAGTATCAGTACTCCGACGAGGTATTGTTTTTACATTTAAAACTTGATTTCTTTGACGCGTTATAAATAGTAGACGTATAAAGGGTCGAGTTAATAAACGTGATGTATTGAATTCAGTCGGATTTATTAAACGTGATCTTTACTTTTATTTTTTATTAAAATACAACCTCACGTGAATTTAATTATCATTATTTTTGTTATAGTCGCATTAACAACTATCAAATGCAACTTTTCACTTTTTTATCGAAAAATTTGCTCCGTGCAGCATAGACTCGACGATTAAGCCAGGCACGTTAAACGTTATCTCAGTTTTTACTAACTACTTGCATGCAAGTACCAGGACCGAGTTTATTTCACGTGAACCACTCTATTTAAACACCATACGTAGACTTGCATACATAACCGCGTGGAACCTTATGCACACGAAATGCTATTTGTACTTTGTTCGTAAATTAACCTACATAATTTTTGGGCACACAATGTCTCGACGTACGATATTATATCCTGGTAGAAAATTTTTATCGCGAATTAAATTGAAATACAGTTGATCGTCGAATCACTTCTCTCTATTTTTCTTCGAATTTTAGAATAGTTAAATTTTCTATTCCACCATTTTCTATCATACCATGTTAATGAAGGATCAATTTTGTAGATGAGCAGCTTATCCACCGCACTCTGAAAAAAAGCAACTAAAAAATCGAGTATTCTATTTTTTCTTCCAAGAGAAATCAAAAGGATTTAATTTTCCCCTGTAAAAATATTAGGATCGTTTGGACGTTGTTTTTTTTTCTCTTTTTCGTGATCGACCTTGAGCAAGATCTTAAATTTCAAAAAGAAAGAAGAAAAGGCACGAAAAACACATAACAAGAATCGGGGTAACCTATAATGGGGTTTCGAAATTCGATAACCTTTAATTAATCCTCACAGTACTACTAGTAACGTGTCTCAGGGTCTTCCGACTTAGAGGGAAAAAGAGAAAAAAAGAGATATTGTATTTCTGTTCTTCTTCAACGTTTAAAATTTCTCACGATATCAAGTTTCGTGTGCTTATATATTATCATGGATCGGTGCATTCGGAAGATGTGTATATGCATAATATTCAAATACGTAACGAATCCATTAGCTGATTACCTGATCAACGTTGTATTGTACAATGCGCAGGGTGCACAAGTATCACTGTTCTCGAAATGTGTCTGATTCAATCTGCTGTTACGAGGAAAGTATAAAATCGCCTCTTAAGAAAGTTAAATCATCAATTATTAGGAGATCGTTTGAAGTACCTGTATCATTTTTATATTCGAATCCAAATTTCAAGACTCATTGTTATGAAGATAAATTCAAGTAGTACCCGAACGTTTTAGATGTTCCATGAACACGCATTGTATATGTACATTGTAGAAAAAAATATTCATAAATTTCCAAGCAGAAAAGTATGGTGGAAACTTACAGATTGGTAAATTTCCAAATTGTTTGGAAACTCACAAATTTTATGTGAATTTCCAAACAATTTGTGTCGATTGACAGTAATTTCACCCACTATGTTTGTGAACTTAGCAAAAAATGTTAGGTAAAAAACTTTTAAACCTTTTTTTTGGAATCTTGTTTTACAGTGTACACAACTTTTGGGTGCTACCAAGAAATGAATATAAATTATTCATCTAAACTCTTTAAGGTCAATCGTTGATGTAATTTTTCATAAAGTTTGCTGATGTTTGGATTTCGTGAATTACGTGAGAATAATATTAATCTTGTAACCGGGTGGAAACCAAACACATAATGCTTCTGATTAAATTACTGTTGAAATCAGTGGGTTTTCCGATAAAATATTTTCAGTCGTTACACTGTATCTCAAAAATTGAGGTTGTGTTTGCATTTTATCACAATCTTTTCCAACGCTCTTCGTTCAATAATATCCAGTCATACTCTGTAAAAAATTTCTTTGCGGAAATTCCTATATATTTATGTAAAGTAATTAACACATACATGCGTTAGCAATTCTTCGAACCCGTCCGGAAATTTACTGTGAATTATTGAGAAAAATCCCATACAGTTTGGAATTTTCAGATGAATTTATGGAAAATTTCATATGAATGTAACGAAAATTGATTTCCCAATCAGTGATTGGAATCTTCCGGTTGATATACATAAGAAAATTCCGATTATTTTTTCAAATAACCCGTAAAAATGATTATATATAATTGTATAAAACTGATGTATGTAAATTATATATAATTTTGAAAATTGTTCCCCTCGAGACATCTTGATCAATGTCAATTAGATTATTCTCCTTTTTTATTCTCCTCTCTTTTGTACTCTCGAAGATACATATGTTTCTCAAGTTTAATTTTTGAATAGCCCGGTACCTCATACATCGTTTCAATTTTTCAGAACTCATTGCGGATAGTACTCGCCGGTACAGATCGCTAATGAATTATCTATGCTACAATTCTCGCAAGATTCATGAAAAATTTAGCCACGAGATTAGGTATCCTAAAACTCATTAAGCCATGAATATTTCAACATCTCAATCCCCATTGAAATGTTCATACTTGCATCTCCACGATACGTTATCGCTTTCTTCATTTTGTAGAAGTTCGAATCGTCATTTGTAGAAACGAAACGGAGATTCAAACTCAAAAAATCTGATAATTCATCGTTATTTATCTTCTCGAATGAACTCCTTGGAACTGGAAACATCGTTCAAAGAAGTTACAAAGAAATTCTGAGTCTTCAACAGTTACATATTTCATCATTTAATTACTATTCTGTTTCAAAATAAACGATTCAAACTTCGACAACATTCTTTCTTCGACATGACGAAAAATCATTAAAAAATGCCCAGGCGCTTGACGAATTTCAATTATTTTGTTAAATGATCTCAGTACGATACACGTATATTGTATACCTTACATCGAAGTGATGTGACGTTGCATACAATGCAGCGGTAATTGCAATGTATTAACCAAATCTTCTCTCTATTATTAAAAGAATACGTTTTCAACACTCACGAATTTCTTTTTTCATTCTTCAAATTCTCCACTTCTTTTAGTTTCGAGTTATAATTCTTCTTTCTCCTGAATGATGAACAGTTTTTAGACGAGAAGAGAAATCAACGGTTCCACCATTTTCGTAGATTCGTGAATACGTACAGGAAGGTCGATCGATAGAGAAGACTATACTACATTCCTTTGAAACGAGAAGGTGAAATAATTCTGCCAAGCGCTATCTCGAACACCTTGCAATTTGAGGAAGAGGCTACCTTTACGGCGGTTTCCCATCGATTTAAGACGTACTTTTCAGATTATGCTGCTGACGATGTCAGATTAAAACCGATTGGAAAGGACAAAAACCGCGTGGGACCCGATGAAAGCGGATAGATTTTGTCTATTTAAATCGGCTTCCATCTGAATTTCTCAACAGGGCTACTTTTTTCTTGTCTTCTTGTATGATCATCTTCGGAATATTACATGAGACACTTCCCTAGTAGAAATTTGACGGGGAATTCCCTATTAGAAGCATGGTCCTCGTAAGACTGCAATAGGGAACTCCTGATTAAGGGAAACTTTTAATTACCTTATCAGGTCCTGACATGGCATCCTGTTCAGGACCTTACAACGATGTAACGCAAGATTATTGACAGGTCACAATCAGATTTTCCCTTTCAGTAACTCAGACATGATATTCCTATCAAAACCTGATCAGGATCGCCTTGACTCATCCGTATTTGAATTGTGAGGTAACTGTCAAGATATTTTGATCGGACCTGATCAGGATTGCCTTGGCTCATCCGTATTTCAATCATGTGATAACCGACAAGACGGCCAAATCAGGACCTGATCAATTCAAAACGATGAATATATCAAACCATTCAGAATTTTCACAGGACTCATTAGAAATTTACCTGTCTTTTTTGAATGTTCAACTGAGGTCTATTTGGATCATCAGTAGAATTTTTTCTGGTGGGGGAGTTTCAAAAAATTGTATGAAAAGTGAATTCCATGAAAATTAAATTGAATGTTAGAATATAGCTTAGATGAGGTCGTGATTGGGAATTCCGCTACCACCCGGATCAGGTCCTGATTAGGAATTCAATTACTACCCTGATCAGATCCTGATTGGGAAACGTTTGGTTTCCCTGATCAGGACCTTGTCTTTTCCCTGCGTTACATTTTTGTCAGGCCCTGAACGGGAATCAGGTATGCCTGATCTGGACCTGATGTTTTTCATATCAAAATTTCTACTAGGGTTTGAGAAGAGTTGTACAGAAATATGTTCTTGAAGTTTGAATCGTTTATACACGGAGAAAACTGGTATAGTAAAATATGGACAAACCAAACATTTGGTTGCTATAACCAATCGTGTAGTTATCCTAATTGAACGTATCGTTGATTCAACTAAGCGTATTGTGATTGCGATTGAGTCGCTTAGTTAGTGTTATTGTGCGGTTTGGTCTGTCCATATTTTGCTTATCACTATTCCTTTTTCTCCGTGTAGAAACGAAACGAAAATTCAAACTCCCAAAATCTGACGAATTGTCGTTATTTATCTTCTTGAATCAATTTCTTGTACTTTTTTGCAACATCGATCAAAGGATGTATTGCGAGATTTTGAGTTTTTAACAGCTGAGTATTTAGTTATTTGATTACCAATTTGTCTGAATAAACGATTCAAACTTCAGCACATCATTCAACTACCTCCTTTACTTTTATTTGTTGATTGACACATCAATTTGTTTATTGGGTGAAGTTTGGCCTGGATCACCTAGATTTTTTAGTATCGGGCAAAGAAAAGTGCTGAAGTGTTCGCTCGAGATGCATGAAAGTCTGAAAGATTGAAAGTTTCACATCATTGACGCTTAGAATTGATTTTTAATTCTTGTAAATGTTGCATTTGTTCGAAGTGGAACAATCATTCCAAAACTAGAACTGATTCGACATTTCATTTGTAGAGTTCTGAAATAATATGTGATCGAGAAAACGTATCTTCGTACTTGAAGATAAAATAATGAATAAAGATCGAAGCATGATCGCATCATGATTAATATCAATACTTTATCACATTTATCTGGGTATCACGATCGTGACGCGTCTATGTCGAACACCCACGTCCATCTTTCAAGACCATGGATCTTCCATTCTACATTGAAATTGAATTCTTCAAGGGTATTCGTGCGAGCTTGGCATCCTCGAGACTTGTGATACAGTCGGATTCTCCAGAGGGAGCCGTGTGCGTTTTTCTTTCCCTTTGACTCTTCGTGTTTCCACTTTCTTTTTGTCAACGTTACGAGTCATTTTTGAATACCGAAATAATAGTTTGAAATTATTTCATTTATGCAAACTGAAGGAAAATTTCAACATGTTTTTCATATATTGATTGATTGATTCCAATATTGAATCATTCGCACTTTCTATAGTTATTTCTAGTTATCCAGTTTCGAGTTATTATAAATTTAGATAAAATTTCGATCAAAATTTGACAAATATTATTTTATACAGAAGTATCGATACTGCAAATATCGAGCAGTCCTATTAGATATAGATCTTTTGTTGATTTACTTAGGTTGCTGCACTGAGAAAACAGATATCTTGAAAAATACCATAATTTATGGATTTTCAGCGCTGGTCTGACCCGAGTCGGAATTTTCACTTGCATGAATCTCTAAAAGTACCATAATTTCTTGGACTTTTTGAAATAAGTATGGTACCTTCCGTATAAAAGTCCAAGACATGATGGTACTTTTAGAGGTTTTTTCAGGTAAATATTTAGACTCGGTCAGACCAGCGCAGAAAATCCATAAATTATGGTACTTTTTAAGATACCTTTTTCTCCGTGTGAAGTTTGAATCGTTTATTGAAACGAATTACTAATTGAAAAACAAAATGCTAAATTGTTAAGAACTCAAAATCTCGCAGGACATTTTTTAAATGCTATTCGCTGTTCCAAGCACTGCAATCAAGAAGATAAATAACAAAGAGTTATCAGATTTTGTGAATTTGAATTTTCGTTACGTTTCTATAAACGATTCAAACTTCAACAACATGAATGACTTCATGAGATATTTTAAAAATTGATATCTTTTATGATTCTTAGTAATTGGAGGCAAGATGTATTTCTTTCGACTGTAAGAAAATCAAACAGTTTCGGAAATGTAAGACAATTAAGTAGAAGGTGCTTCGGTACTAGTTGTTTTCATACACAACATTCCGAGAATTACAGTTATTTTAGGAATTCAGGGCAAATGTATTAAGGTCGTTAGAGGAGTAAATGTAAGAAGTCACACGTGAAAGAGATCAAATTAAGCTACTCGAATTCGTTAATGAAAATAGATTTTTATCAACAGTGATGTAGGATCTGTTCAAACGGGAAATTTGCAAATGAAGTGATTGTTGTGTCAGAGATTTTTATAATTTCATATTCACATAATATCAAGGATTCGAAGAATGCCTTATTAATGCAACGCGTTGCTTCCTTTCGATATATATAATAAAAACCTGAATGTAGAATCAGAAGAAAATGCGGATCCATCGATCGAAGGTGAATATAACCGTTCTTACTTGCACCCGGAGAAAAAAGAAATTCGCTATGATAGCGGAATCTAATTTTATTGGGTCCCTTTTATGGGAGCAGCAAATCTTTTCCTGTGAAAACAATGCGGAGAAAAATGCAGGTCGAAAATATAATAATCTTGAATAAACATTCGAGAATATTCCTTAAAATCTGAGAGGATTTCGTAAATTTTTGAAAATAATGAGAAATCATCCATACCTAACAACTAATAAAAAAGACTATATAATATGAACTTTCCAAAAGTCGCGCATGAAATTTTACAACGTTAATAATAAAAGAGTGACTGCAAAAATCGCCTGTTTGTTTAGAACCGCGAGTTTCAGATTGAAATGCGTTATAAAAGATATCGTATGTCGATTATTTGCGGGACAACACTATTTCCCGGTGAGCAGAAGACTGGTCCCAGAGATGGAAAAATCGACAAAATCGATAGATTCTTCATAGAATCGATCCTTTTCTATGAAGAAATTATCGGAGTTTATCGATTTTTATAAAATCTCGATCGAAATTTGATACCACTTTACCATACAAAACCTATGCTATGCTCATTGGGGAATGATATTCCCTCGCAAATGATGAGCATAGAGCATTCTTTGGAATGCATTTTCACCTGAAACTGGCGGTCCCAAAAAATAGGCAACAAAAATATTTTCTTTGTTGTCACTCTTTCGAAATCTCATATTATTCACTTCGTAAAATATCATAAAATACTCTCAAATTTTAAGATGAATTCTTCAATTTTTATTAAAGATTACTATATTTTGAACTTGCATTTTTCCCCGTAAAATTATTTGCTATCATAGCAATTTTGTTAGCTACGACAGTGAATTTTGAGCTGTGGCAACAAAAAATGTTTGCTCCTCCAGCAAACCTTGTGTGCTGTTCTGTATATAATAATGAAAATTCTGCTGCTTCAGTTAATCACGTTACTCTCTCGACACCTTGGTGTAAAAACTTTTGTTGAATTTCATTCTTTATGTCGTCACATTTTTATTAAAGATTAACAAAAATCCACGAATCTTCACGAAAATCAAAGAGAATTGGCACAGTTTGATAAAGTTGATTCAATTTCATCGAAATCTGTTGATTTTTCATGAAAAGAGAGTCCAATTTGTCAGTGAAATTCTACATGGAATTCAATGAAATTTAGCAATATTTAACAAAACTTAATGAAATTCAACCAAATTCGAAAATTTTTTCCACCAGGGAATCCAGTCGGCTGTTTCAAGGAATTTTCAATTACTTTAGCAAAAAGATTTGCTATTCTGTATATAACACCTCAATTTGTTGCGTCAGAAATTCCATCAATGAAACTTATTCGCTTCAAATATGATTTCAATATTATGAGTGCATACTTCTTTACAACACTATTAATTCACGCCATTTTCATTCCTTCTCAACAGGATGAATAAGAACGGATGTAAAACATTATTGTATACGATGTTTCTTCCTATCCAAAGGAATTTTATTGAGAACATATTCAGAGAAGTACAATAGACACTGTTGAAGTTCTTTTTATGTGAATGGCGGATTTTGAAAAGTTCGAGGATAATCGCGTAAGAGAATTTATACCTCGAGTGCTGTAATTCTGAAACTTTTCTATTCTAGTATTCGGTCGTTGGAATACAACTTCCGATCATTCAAAATACTTCATGCGAGAAGGCCAAAATTTCCTTTGGAAGGTGAAAATTGGGAATATAATGTTCGAAGTTTGTAGATATGATACATCTTTGAGATGCAAACGTGTATAACATAAGATGCACAATCTCGTAAGATTAATCAACAAAATTTGAATGAAATTTAGAAATTATACTATCTGTATTTTTGCGACATTCCTTCAATATCGGAACAAACATTGATGGGTAAAGACAAAACAATGACGAGACTATACAGAAAATATGTCGAAGAAGAGAACAAAATATTACCTGAATTCGTGTATACAAAAACTTTGCCCGGATCCATTCATCTACGTTCAGAAGTTGATTCGTGACTGAAAATTGAGAAATTTCTTCCGATCCCAACTCCAAGCTGAACTTCCAAACTCCTCTAATTAGATTCTTCACTTTCCCAACTTGGTGCTTCTATATCGATCCAGAAATCACTTTGTAGAGATTGTCTTATTCGCGAAATTATTTCACGTCAAAAACCCAAGACATGTACAATTGATTCGTAAACGGATATCAATTTTCATTTCATCACTTTCAAATTATCAACACCCCTCGAAGCGCATAATGCTGCGTCAATATTGCTGGAATATTGCATAACATTACACGTAAATGTTGAAATATTTTGATATTCGCGTTCTCAGATCACAGTGATTATATGTCGTTGGAGTTCAAATCGTTTATATTGGTCAAAAAAATAAACACCGAATTGATGGACTTATATACTCTCTAAATTGCTTGGAGTGGAAGTTCACTCTTCAAGAGTGAACTATCACTCCATTAGCCAGCCAGAAGTGAGCCTGTTCTATTAGAGTGAAACTTCATTGTTGTGAAGAGTGATATTACATATCTCTATGTTGGAGTTATTTTCCACTCTGGAAAGAGTGATTCCATCAACTCTGAATCAGACTGACAATATTCAGCGCATATTTAAGAGTAAAAATGTGTCTTTCAGGTGAAATCTGTTACGAATTCTCATTACTTTTGTGGAGGGGATAAAAAAAAGATCTTGTGTGTATCCCAACTACATTCTTAACTTCGCATGTTCCGGAATCACATATTGCAGGGAGAGAAAGATTCCCTTTGAGGGAATCGAACCGCTAGAGAACCCACCTACATTCTGACCTACATAACCCATGTCTAACCGACCTGAGCTACACCGACACTTGTTTGGACGAACGACAAAGTTGTGACAAGTGTGTATGTGGGATACCTCGTTCGATTTCCTATGGACCAGTATGTGGGGATAATGACCAAATGAGACCTAATGGATGTTTGAATCAATCTAACATCAGTAATGAATGTGTAAAATATTGAATATTTTATCAATAATGTGCCAGTGAGTAGAATTTAAGTTGACTTTGAAAAATTTTCAACCTATGTAATTTTCTAACGTGTATACGAGATGTATTGTAAAAGCTTGGAAAATTTTACAATAACATTATTGTACTTACCTTCGGTGAAGAATTCATCCCGCAGTGTGGACAGAAGGAATTTTTTTATTTGAATTATATACTTCTCACGTCGTCACTCGGAAGACGTTGAGTTTTCGAATAATTTTGAAGCGTCGATTGAATATAAATCAACTTGGATATTTCACTCTAGTAGGTGAAGTATAAATCACTCCTTAATTACGAGTGATACTTTTCACTCTAGTTGAAAAAGTGAAGAGATTCACTCTATTAAAGTGATTTTATCACTCTTAAAGAGTGAAAGCACAATCCACTCCAAATTGGGAGTGGGAATTTCAGTCTTACAAAATTTAGAGAGTACACATCGAGGTTGTGTAGAGCTTATGCTCAAATTGAAAATAGAATTTCAACACAGAATTGATGGACGCACTCTCTAAAATCTTTGGAGTGAGATTTCACTCTTTATCCAGCCAGAAGTGAGCCTGTCGAATTTTCGAGTGAAATTTCCATTGTTTTAGAGTGGTATTCTAAGGTTTGAGGTTAGAAATTCACAACCACTTCGACGCTAGAGTGAATTTTTCAATCTAAAAGAGTGAGAGGTCACTCGAAGCGGACAGGCTCACTTCTGACACTTAGTGGAGTGAAACGTGCAATTTTTCACTCTTTCAGATTTAGAGAGCATATACATACCAAAAAGTGGTTAAGGGAGGTCAAATTTTCAACAGTGTCTAGAAACGAAACGAGAATTGAAATACACAAAATTGAATGGATGATCATTATTCAACTTTTCAAATTAACTTCTTTGAACTGAAAACATCGCTCAAAAAAGATACCCTGGTTTAAAAAAACCATTGATTCTCGCCAAATCTCACTAAATTACAGTTGAACTTGGACAATGTTCTGGCCGAATCTCATCCAGCAAATGTCAATGAGATTTGGTCAGGAAGACCAGTCGATTCTCGCCAAATCTCACTGAATCTGGCCAAATCTCATTGATTCTCGGACAATGTTCTGGCCAAATCTCATTTAATTTCATTTGTCAGGAGTAATGGATTCTTTTAACCAGGGTACTGCACAATTTTAAGTCTTCAGTAGTTGAGTACTTCGTTATTCGATCCCTATCTCGTTGTAATAAACGATCCAAACGTCAGCAACACTGTGATATCGCGGTAATATTCTTGAAACATTGTAATATTATTACAATATTGCAGCAATATTATAAAATCACACAAATATCACTACAGTCCTGTGGAGATCTGAAACCGTCAACATTGTCATGTTACTGTGATTCATCATTATGCAATTTTATGCTGAGTGGGATACATAATTCCAGAAAGAAAGGAAAAGAGAATTTACTTTCGTTATTCGTACTTCTTATGTTTTAGGCACGTATTTTGAAGGTTGAATTAATCTCTGACGTTTGTTTATCCAAAAACATGTGCGAATGAAGAAATTACCACTTACGCAAAGACACACGCTTCTAAAATTCCAGGTAAATTCAGTTGAAGATATCCCTGGTGAAAATAAAGCGTGCATTTGGAGCGTCGCATAGGAGTGTTATTACCGTCACATGAGAGTGTATTAAGAGTCAATTGGCGCAGTCGAGCGTGGATCGAGCGTGAAGAAAAGCGTTCATGCACGCTGTACTCACGCTTATATTGAAGTAAGCGTGCTTTGAACGTATATTGGCCAGAATCACGTTATTGGTACGCTGTTTGAACTTTATGTGCACGCCGTTTTTTCGCCAGGGATCACTGGTCGGCAACGAAATCCTCCTTTAAATGAAATTGTCATTTCCTGAAGTAATTTACTGGGTAGAATCCAAATCCGGAGGCAGAATTGGGCTATCTCGTCAGGATTTTGAAATATTAAGGGTATATACTCGAAAAATTCGTTTTGTTGCTATTTTTGGGGTTATGTACAGGGCGCGCAAAATTTTTTTGGTTCTTTATTCCAATTGGATCATTTAGTACCACCAGAGAGAATATGAGAGGGCTCACGGACAACTTTTCACTGATAGTAAAAGTTCCACCGGCCCTCTGACGGTTGGATCATGGAAGGTGACCCACTGCAATTTTATTTTTTAATACTACAAAATCCCGCATTTCTTTTGCATACTTTTCAACACGTATTTGATTAAAATGATTTTATGTATCGATGTTGAATGCATATGATTTTTCATCATCATGAATAAGAAAAATGAAAAATGAGAGAGGGGGTTGATGGACCAGGTTCCGTGTTCCATCCGATAAGAGGGCGCTTCAATGTTTACTATCGATGGAACCCCGGCCGTGAGCTCTCTCATCTTCTCTCTGGTACTACTCTTACTCTTCAAAATGAGCGATTAATCGGTCATCTACGATTTTTTTTTGCAAAGTTACGACTATTCGGAATTGTGAAATACATGCCCAAGATGCTCTCTGAATCTGGAAGAGTGAAAATTCGCACGTTTCACTCCACTAAGTGTCAGAAGTGAGCCTGTCCGCTTCGAGTGGAATTTTCACTCGTTTCGAGTGACCTCTCACTCTTTTAGAGTGAAAAATTCACTCCAGCGTCGAAGTGGTTGTGAATTTCTAACCTCAAACCTTAGAATATTACTCTAAAAGAGTGGAAATTTCACCCGAAAATTCGACAGGCTCACTTCTGGCTGGCTAAAGAGTGAAATCTCACTCCAAAGATTTTAGAGAGTGGTAATATTCCTAAGATCTCCTAAGTGTGCTGCCATGATATATGGGGATGGAAATTTCGATTTTCTGATATCATCTCCTTACTCAGCGACCCGAAAAATCTCAAATACAAGTGTTTAAGGAAAATTTGTCACTAAAAAAATGTATTCCTCAAAGGGTTGATAATATCAGGAGAACCCAGACAGCACCAAAGCTCCCGCAAAGAGCTCCCGTTATGCGACTAACAATGAGTTCAATATGAATACAGTGCATTCAAAATGAACTCTTGATGAAGAACTTAATGTTCAGGAAGAATCCATTATGTAGTCTCGATATGAATTCTTTCTGATCATTAAGTTGTTCATTAAGAGTTCATTTGAACTCATATAGATTCATATTGAACTCATTGTTGGTCGCATAACGGGGACTGTTTGAGAAGTCTTCATGATCTTTTATGAATTCAAATTGATCATTTGGTGCTGGCTGGGAAATATATTATTCTAGGAGCAAATTTTCCTTGAACATTTGTACTAGTACTTTCAAGCTTGAAAGTTTATCCAGTCGCTGAGTAAGAAGATCATATTAGAAAATTGAAATTTTTATTGCCATACATGTTGGCAGCACCCTTAGGAGATCCTAGGAATATTACAATCTTGGGCATATATTTCAGAACTTCAAATGGTCGTAATTCTGCAAGAAAAAATCCTAGGTGACCGATTAATAGCTCATTTTGAAGAGTAAGAGTAGTACTAAATGATCCAATTAGAATAAAGAACCAAAAAAAATTTGTGCGCCCTATACATAACCTCATAAATAGCCAAAAAACGAATTTTTCGAGTATATACCCTTAAATATCTTAAAATCCTGACGTGATAGTCCAATTCTGCCTCCGGATTCGGATTCTACGCAGCAAATTACTTCAGGAAATGATCACCAGTTGCAATGGAGCGAAAAATTTCATTTTTTTGCAGACCAGTGTATCAGAAGAAGGAGAACTTGATGGTTGAATTCACAACCTCGGTTACTGTGACAGTAATCTATTTGCTATCACCGCAATCTTGTTAGCTGTGAAAGCGACTTTTTAGCTGCGGCAGCGAAAAATGTTGACTTTTCCAGCAAGATTCGTTTGCTATTCTATATATAATACCCAAATTTGCTGAAGAAGGAAACATTTTTTGCCGCCACAGGTAAAAAATCGCTATCGTCGCTAACAAATAGTTTGCTGTCACAGCGAAAAATTTGCTACTCCCGCAGAAGAAACCCAGCAAAATTAGATTTCGCTTTTCTCTGTGTACTCTCACGGGGAAATCATTTTCTCTATTTTTAAATTTTTGCCCGCGTGGGAATTAATTCTTGGCAGCCAAACAAGGCGGCCTTGTTTTATTCAGAACTATGAGTGTATTTACACTGAGAAAACTGTACCAAAACATTTTCTTATTATATACCAGACCAAAATCTTTTGTTGGCATAACTAAAAATTTTGGAGGTGTCACAAAAATTCGGCTGTGCTCAACAAATCATCTCACCAAATCATGTTTGCTTCCCTGAACTAAAACTGATTTGGTATGATTTTTTCGGTTGAACCCACTAAATTTGTTATCATGCCAACAAAAGATTTTGGTTGGGTATAAATCAACCAAATCTTTCTTCTCAGTGTAAGAAACCCTTGATGACAGCAATGCGGGCTCTGAAACTGGGATCTTTGGAAGTGTAAATTGCCGCGAACAGTATTCAATTAAATAAATATTGGAACACTGAGAAAACCCTTTAGGTGCAGGAACTCAAAATGACATCAAGTAGAAAGTTGAAGTTGCCTGACTCAAAATATTGTTTAATGTAACCAAAATTTTTAGTTAATTTCGTAATTCACTAAAATATTTAGTCAGTTTTATTTGATCTATGAAAATCATAAACTGAAGGCTATTTCTAAGAGCATTAAAACACTTCTTATTTTGTTCGAGGGTACTGTGAGAATCAAAAAGTAGTGGAGGAGAGAAAATCAAATTTCGCGCAAATTTTTTTTAGAAGGTACCCAATTATTACAAATTTGAAACAAGTAATAATAAATCACACACCTGAGATTGCGCATTGCCAGAAACTTTGAAATTCTCATTGATTTCTGAAGGCTAACGTTTTGAAGTTAACACAATGTCACAATCATATTTTTTCGCTTTCAGAAATCATTGGGAAGTTCAAAGTTCCCGACAATGCGCAATCTCGAGTATGTCATTCATCATTATTCACTTCCCATTTGTAATAATTACGTACCTTTAGAAAAAAGTTTGCGCAAAATTCGACTTCCTCTTCTCTCTCACCTCTTGATGCTCGAGTTCCCTCAAGAGGGTAGAATGGGGTTTGCACATGGAGAAAAGTAGGGACCAGAGAATTAGCGTATCCGTCACGGGAAGGGATAAAGTTGGGAACAAAAAAGTTAGTGAACCGATCTTCCTTCCGTACTCGAGGAAGGATACGATAATTAACTTGAAATTATGAACATCATCGATCGAACAGCTCAATTCTTATCGCATCAAAGGTCACCCAAGTGTTAGCAATTGAATTGGCCCTGTTATCATCGAAGAGATCTGATGCAGTACAAAGTGAAAAAGATATATTGTCTTTATATAATTGATTCCATATATTCTAAATTAGTAAAACTTTTACGTGAAGCGAACTCTCAATATTCTTCGATACAATTGTGTTTTCGAAACTTCAATTTGGTCTTCATTCACCGCTTTTGTCGAATAAATTTCAAACCCGTATATCATTGCATTTCAAACATACGTCTCCAACAATATCTACCCGGTCTCGGATTTCACGTGCGATAAAAATTCCACGCGTATTTGATTGATAATCTTTATCACTTCACATTGATCACTATACGTTCATGTCCAGATGAATACCCTGTAAACGACGAGATCCATTTTTTTCGCCTTTGTTTTGATTGAAGAAAATAGTCTCTCTCGTGAAACTTGTTTTCGATTTGAAAAGGTGAAACTCTTGACACGAGCATGGAAATTTAAATCTACTTTGTAATTTATACGATTCATTTTTACATGTCTGGAATTTGACGTATTATTACTTTAGATGGATGAATGCCGCGAGGTATTTCTGAACGATAATCGCGAATGATTCGGCTCTACTGTACACGATAATAGTGCTAGGATCTGTATTTGAAACGCTAGAGATGGTAAACGGATTTCCACCGAAGGTTAGTTAAACTGCGGGTATTGATGTTCGTGCTCTTTGTCATGACGAGAGCAATAAAGTGATGTCACTCTCGCAACAGAGGTTTCATCCTTAGAAAAAGCCTCAACCGAATGCAGGTTGGATTGTGCTGACCTCGCCGTTTTGTAATAAGCTTCCGCTATTTGAGAACAGAGCTATTAAAAACGTGGAGGATTTACTCTGTAAATTTGAAACAGCGGAATCTCATTGATCCTACCGTTACAAGTATACAAACGATATTCATCAGTTGAATTCCACTGCATGATCAGTGAATAATCATTGAGTGGAGGAAACAATTTCCTGATGCGGCAGATTGAGGTGATTTGTATGAAATAGGAAATATCATAGAGAGCATCATGATTTACTTCAACAGCAAATTTTTCAATATTACAGGCAGGATAGCAAACAAATTTCACTGGAAGAGTTGACATTTTTTGCTCATTCCAGTCTTGGGCCTAGTGTTGAGCCCCATCGTGCCTATATGGGCCCAAGACTGGACCCAAGTGGGAGAAAAATTCATACACGCTGAGGATTGTACACGCATGCTTGGGATATAAATTCACCCCAATCTTGGCCTAACGCTGGTCCAAATTGGGGCCAAGTTCAAATGTGCCCGCACTAAGATTCATTATTTCCATTTTCTACCAACCTTAATTGTATGGGAGAGCACAATAGGGCCAACGTTGAGCCAACATGGGCCCCATCGTCATTCCTCAATACTGGGTTGAAGAGTACGGACCCAGCCTGGGGCTCATTGTCATTGTAGGTAATACACGCTTGGGAGCTAACAAGGTTGCTGTCACAATTATCGGATTCAATTTAATTCCAATCCAAAAATACCAAATAATTTGCCTCATCGGTTAATTATTCACTGAGGCAGCTAAATTTTCAGTGTCATATAGGTATTGAATCTGATTTTGCTGTGACAGGGAATTTTTTTCCTCTGTGTAATTTATAATAATGAGAAATTTTATTTGATTGTTGATATTGAATTTACATATCATGCGTCACGTTGGATAAATTTCTGATTTTATTAATGGAGAAAGAAAATTCGCTCTGACAAAATCTTTCTCAAACCACAAAATTATACGATTCTATAGCTGTCACTATCACGCGTGTGGTTTGAGGTATCACAATACAAACGGTTTACGCAGCTTGTGTGATGTGGGGTATGAGCTCTGACATCCACTTTGGTTGGAACTCGTTTAACTATCACACGCCTTGCTATTCGAGACCACTCTCTGAGATGTTGTACCAAGAGGATTTATTTTGTTCACTTTCTTCATTATATCATTCAAATAATCCAATTTATCATCAAAATGTATACAATTATTTGTTTCACTAATTTTTATCGAACTTTGTTTTGAAATTTTTGCAAAAATAGTTTGATGGACTTTTCGGTGAAGTGATTTGATTTTTCTGTACTTCATATATTTCTATAAGACCTTTAGTAGCAGAAGAGAATCAATATCCGTTCAGTTTTGTACTGTGGAGAAAAAAGAGAACCGAGACAAAATACAGAAACGGGTTCATGGAAAATTTCAAAGCAGGGAGAGGGTAAGAAAATCGAAAGAAGATGAAGAATGTGACAACCGAAGTATTGTCGAGTGAAAAATGAGATGACATATTGATAGAAGAAATTGAGAAATTGAAGAAAACAAAGAGCATGCAGCGGCATGGCAATGGAAAAAGAAAATGAGAGAAAGTAGTTCGGAAAAGTCAGTGGAGAACGATGCGGAAAATGATAGAGTCAAAATCGATTTGAGAAAAGTTGAAGGGAAGGTTGGAAAAAAGGGAAGGAGAAAATGTTGTAAATGAAAAGCGATGTTGTGGGAAAAGGGACATTAATAAGACGAAAAATACGTGCGTTCGTGAGGAGAGTAACAAGATGAACATAAAGAAGATGAATGGTGTGCGGAAAAAAACAGGAACAGCCAGCGGGAATTCTAATAATTCATTGGAAATTAAATTCATGCGGCCGTGCGGTACTGCGTTTCATAGTATCGAGTACTGTTCCACTAGCATTTCAGTATTCATCACTATGATCGTGTTAATCTTTACTACCCGAGTGAAACACTTGTTAGAATTGTATATAATTTTTATTTATCCAGCCAGCACAAATGGTTAATCTGAATTTGTAAAGACTTCCCAAAAATCTCTTGAATGGTTCCCGTTATGTGACTTAGGGGTGCACGAGACTCGAGACGATACCGAGACCGGATATTCGATATTCGAGAATATCGTCGATACTGGGGTTGCACACAGAAGCACGAGACTAATATCGGTATCGTTTTGGAATTGACACGAAATTGAAAATGAAGATCTAATATTCGGGCATATCATTTCAAAGGAGTATTTCAAAATGATAGATGTGACAAAATTCCTCTTCAAAAAGAGCCGTATATGTCTCTCAAATTATAATAAATGTACATGGTCTTATTTTGAAAATTGCCTGGTGGAAAAATTTCACTGGGAATCTCTGAATATCTCAAAGACTTTCAGTGCAGTTTTTCAAAGATGTTCATAGATATTCAGAGGAATTTTCAGTGGACAAACACAGTGTTCCCAGACGTCAAGACTGATAGAAAACTTAATTATACCTTCATATTGAATTTAAATTTCAATTGATTGATATTAATCCAAAAATAATAGATCATTTGAACACTTATTCGGCTGTACGCAATAATATCCCACGAAAATTGTGGATAATATTCCAGCAATGTCATGTGAATATCATCAGTTGTTAGGACAAATTCAACATAGGTCTTGAGGAAATACAAGGAGAAGAAAATATACTACTTTTTCTTCTTCTGCTTGCTAAACCAGAAACAGGAAAGTTTGTAAAATGAATTTTCACATAAAAATAAGGGTGATTACGAATCAATAACTGAATTTTACTAGATGCTTTATAAAATTTAACATTCAGCGTTTAAAACTTCAATCCTACCTATAACTTTTTCTACGATATTCCTAATCTTCCGTATTCTTATGTAAAAATTCATATTATCAATATTATATTCCTGTTTCTAGTTCACTAAGAAAAATAACAAGAATTTTTATATTTTCGAGCGGCATTTTTCTCCGTATACCAGCGTGAAAAACATTTTATCTGTAAGACTTCTCCGTACTGAATTTATGGAACAGTCTACAATTTTGAAAGAATAATCTTCGATAGCGCAATACATACAGCATCAAATATTATTTCCTGAAAATTTCAAACTGTCCTTGGTGAAGAATGTTGAAACAGATGAAGCGTAAAAACCTTTCAATTACCGCTTTTGGTGCGCTTAGATACTGTTCCGTTTACTCTTCCGCGTTGCTCCATCCGTTTCATTTTCACCACACCGAGAGAAAAAGCATGCTTTAAACGCAAGGGAGCACTTCGCGCTTCTAAAGCGTTTGTTATAACGTGCGTTGAACGCAACAGTCCATGCTTTTAACGCACAAGCCCCATATGAGTCCCATGCCTTCTAAGCATGTTGCCATGCGTTAAAGGCGTGCTATAACAACAGCGTTACACGGAGAGGAATGTATAATAAGAATCGTGTAGTAAAAATTTTCTTATACGATGTGTTCAAAAATATAATCAGTTTCAAAATTCAATCTAATGTGACCTAACCCCCCTGGTTAAAAGAATCCATTGAATCTGAAAAATGAAATTCAATGAGATTTGATCAGAACATTGTCCAAGTTCAATCGTAATTTAGTAAGATTTGGCCAGATTCAACGAGATTCACATGAAAGTTCTGTCCAAATCTCATTGAAAAGTCATCGGTGGGATTTGGTCAGAACATTGTCCACGTTTAATTGTAATTTAATGAGAATTGGTCAAAATCAATGGATTCTCTTGACCAGGGCCAAGCAGCACAACAGGTTAGAAATGCTAAGAAGATTCTTGGAAGTTCTGAGCGTGTTTTATGAACATTCTTAGAATCTACGAATGAGACTGTTTTGGACAAGTATATTCTGTGCACATTCTCAGAACATATTTTTCGAATTTATCTAAAACAGTCTCATCTGCATATTCTATACATGATCACGGAATGAACGCAGAATATTTGAAATGTTCTTGTGCTACTTGGGAATATATTTTTATAATGAAACGATTATATTGAAATTTACTAAGAAATAAAATCAGTTTCACACACTAATTATAATAAATTATAATAAAAACATGTATATTAAACATGTAATAAAATATATAATAGACATCAAGGGGTCGCTAGCGCTTACCAACAGAGCACGTTGGATAGAAAAGGACACGCCTATACGATAGAAAGACAGGTTTGGTACCATCGCTAGTATCCCGCTGATATAACTTATACTAAAAAGAAAATTCGTAATGCAATTTCTAATACTGTCGATAAAACCATCTAATAAAAACTTCTTGAACGGGCGCGAGGTGGCGTTGATGACGCTCCGAACGTCAGTAAACGTTAGAGAACTCATAACCCTGACAGCACACCCACCGATGTCCACGTTGCATCTCCGTGGAAGTGAGGTGGAGAAAAGGGAGACGTGGATACAAGGCGAATGGACGGAGAAGCGACGTAGGGGCGACGGAGAAATGTCCGGGGATCGGTGGTTGTGCTGTACGGGAAGGCTGAGATTTAATATGTAGTGAATATCCATATAAAAAATATGTCAGTATTTTTTGAAAAATACCCCAATAAAAATATTTCTCTTCAAAAGTCTTCAAAACTCTTCAGATTTTTCTACATAACTGCCAGATTTCGGACGCTTTGAGAAATTTGCAGAATTTTTAACCATAAATATTACTCTACAAATTTCTGCATTACTCTGCAAAATTGTACATAATTCTTCCGATCTTCGTAATATTTGATGAATTTCTCCACAAAATTCGTACGAAACTCGCCAAATCTCCATATTACATTAAATACTTCTCTGCATATTTCTGCATTACTCTACAAATCTCTGTTTTATCTATTCACTTTTGCTTGAGAAAAACAATTTTTGTTCAGAGTTTATCTCTACAAATCTCCTTCCAGTTCGACTTGGATGACATTACGGAAGAGACACCACATTGAAAGTTCATTTTTAGGAACTTTCCTCAGTGAGGATTGAACCCGGGTCCTGCGAGTGAGAAGCAAAGCCTCTATCACATCAGTGGATCTCCGAGATGACTACAGTAATCTTAAAGTACCACTTATGGGAATCATCGCAATGGAAAATTTTGAAAAATTCGTTTTCGTGAGGTATAGACCAATCAATTCAGAATCTTCTGAAACGAAAAATGGATAGGTCGTGGGAGAAGGGATTTTTTTTGACCTCAACTTGTAAATTTTTCCAAGTGCTGAGTCAAATTGATAGAAAATTTTGAAAGTTCGTTCCCGTCAGATATAGACTAATCGATTCAGAATCCTCCGAAAGGAACAATGAGTGGGTCGTGGGAGAGAGGTTTTTTCGAGGCTTACTAGTGAATTTTACTCAAGTTGTTTTGAGTCGATTGAAAAATTTGAAAAAATTCACTTTATCCCCGCAAATGCGATTTGAAAAAAATGTATGAATTTGTATAGAAAACTCAACTCTCCGCCACAAGCCGTAATATTCTTGGAATGGACAAATAAAGAGAAAATTCAAAATTTTTTTCTGCGAATGTAGTTTGCAGAGAAATGTATGAATTCGTGGAGAAAATTCCTTTCCTCATCAAATGTTTCCACCACTTATCAAGTAGAAAAATGTTGAGAAAATTCAACATTTCTCAACAAAACAACTCTAAACAATAAGTTGGAAATGTACAGAGAAACCTTTACAATATAGTGAAGGCAATAGTAATTTTCAGAAATAGAGTTTTGGAAGATGAATCTGTTGAAAAAATTCTTTCTTTTTCTCAGAATTGCGATAATGAAGTTTTGCAGAGAAATTGTTGAAGTTTTGAAGAGAAATATCTTTATTGGGGTATGATCACTATAAGTACTTTATGATTGTATTATTGTTAATAATAAGTATAATCAATAAAAATACGAAGAAGCGTAGAAAAATGTGCAATTCGTCTTCAATTTTGTACAACTGTGACATCATGCAACATATTTCGAGGAAATTTCCAAGCACTTGTGGAATTCAATTGGGTATGATGATGTATGTTATCAATTTTTGGAAACTTTCAGCAATGTTTTCTGAACTTATTTAATTTGGTGAGACCCTTCACATGCAATTCTCATATTATATTGTCATTTCAGAATCTTACAAAAACTAGAAGAAATCGCAAATTTGTCGCTCCCATGTTCTTCATATCTTTATACATAAAGAAATGGAAATATTGTGATAAGGTCAAGAATCTATTATCGAGAAGAGGGTGTTTGGTCTTTGGAAAACACTTTAAAACGTCGGAAAAACGCGATCCCCGAGAGTGTTCGCGTGTGTCTGGCTGTCTGAGATCTTCAAATTTGTTTGGTCCGAGATAATTTTTGTTGGAATGAATTTGGATCATTCTTTTGTCAAAATGTGGAGTTCGGTGAGGAAACGAGAACGTCTCATCGTTGTTTAGATCACATCAGCTATTTTGCAACCATGGAAGGAGGGATTTGATGAATATTCGATCTTTCATCTTCGTTGATTTTTTTGGAAACGGAAACACCAGCAAAACATGAGAGCAATCTATGATTCTTCATACAGTTGGTTGACCTTCCATTGAGTTGTGGGCATATTCGTTTTCATGTTGAATGAAAAGAATATTACATTCCAAATGACTATTGTAGATTACTATTTGCGCATCACTATATTGAGAATTACAATAGAAATTGTGGTATTTCCTGTGAAATTGGATAAAAACATCATAATGTCTGCTGTAATTTTCAATGTAGTGCACAAATAGTAAACTACAACAGTCATTTTGAATACAATATTCTTCCCGTATGTATATTTCGGTTTTCTGATATCTTTCATTGCCGGTTTTATAATAAAATTATAATAAACTGTACAAGATAATTCTAATACACATCAATGCATGGTATACACTGTGTATTATGTTGTATAATTAATTTGAATAAATTTTCTAATAAAACTTACAAAAAGTAAATATTGATCTTCTTCATGTGCTTATAGTACTCACTATTATATCAGATAGCTGTCCCTATTTTTACCATATTTTCGAATAAGGGTTATCGGAAATCTAATGAATTTTATTATACATTTTTCTCCGTGTAGAAGCGTGGAGGGCTCCCTTGCCTTTAAAGGGGATAGCCACTGTGATGGGTCAAAAAATTAGTGATTTTAAACATTTTTTTTGACCGAATAAATAGAGGAATTTTTGGATCGGCTTTTTCTTATTTCATTAAGTACACATCTAATAATTTTTCCACAAATTTTTATCAAAAAATATTGAATAGTTTGAAAAATACGAATGATTCCGTAGCGCTTGAAAAAAGAATTCCCCCTCCATGGCGGTATCGATTTTTCAAAAACCAATACTCTGAAAGAAAAAAGAAAATTTTATTGTAATCTGTATGGATGTAGTTATCGTTGTACGTAGCCGTTTATTTTTATTTTGATTTTTCACAAAATGACGACCGATTGACAATATTTCCATTTTTTCGACCTTATTTTTTTGGTTTTGAATTAGTTTAGAAAATAATAAAAATCAAAATTTTCCAAATTGGCTAGGCTCAACCTTAACCACTACTAAGACGAACAAAACAAAAAAAGAAATTAGAAATCGGTTCATAATTGTTCCAGTTACTGATGCCGCCAGTTCAAAAAAAGTCGTTTCGAGAAAAACGCGTTCGAAGTTTTTAGTTCATTTCTCTCGTAATGAAATCATGTATCTTTCAAATTTCTATACCTATATTAAACTATCGAGTCCTGGACCATATGACGGTTCTTCCTCTTCAACTCCAGGGGTCTTGTTGGATTTTTTAATCAATTTTTTCGATGCGATTCTCAGCAGCTTTCATCCGGGCTCTCACTAAAATCATTTTAACATAGTCAATTTTTGGAATATTGACTTGAAATTGAGTACACATCTTTTTGAATATATAAACTTTGATTTAAACCAAACAAACAAAATTTTTTTTCTTACCCATCACAGTGGCTATCCCCCTAAAAGCATGCTCTTTCCCTCGGTGCAGGGATTTCACAAATTCAGTTCGGAGAGATCTTACAATAAAATGTTTATTCGGATGAAACGCTGGTATCCCCTTAATGAACTCTGATAAAATGTTTCTGTTAGATAATTCACTTTCAACTTGGAAATTTCTCGAAATTGTATACCATCCTGGAGAAATTTTAGAGTTCTGAGATGGAGACCCTACTGCCGAATAAAGTGATCATATACAACTAAGCTGGTGTTCCAAAACTTTGCTCCCGTACCCTGAAATATCGGTTTTCTATGTCTTTTTGATCAACTGAACAAAGCTGTGCTGTTCATTTGACCATCTGATAGTGCTACACTGATATTCAGAGTATAATGGTGGAGTTTCATTAGAAATATTAGGCGGTACCGATACCGTGTTCAACGATACCGAGACGAGACTTTCAAAGTATCGTCGAGAATCTCGTCTCGTACACCCCTAAGCAACCAATAATGAATTGAATAAAAATTCCAAATGGAAACGTATTCAATGCCCGCAGAATTCATTATGAAATTTCGAAATGAAAGCTCATTTTGAATTCAAAATATTCATACATATTGATTAGCATAACGGAAGCCCTTTGAGGAAACTCTTATACTGTATGGGCAGTTTTTGTATAACTTATATATAAATTTGATATAATTTGGAAAATTATACCTCGGATATCCAACTGTATTTCCATTTGTTTTGGAATCGAATGGTGTCATTTCTGGTAACCATTACTGTTTTGTTTCTGTAGAGAAGTTGGAGATCCTCAAAGGAATTCTAGAAAAGAAGGGGAAGAGAGTGATGTATAAAAAACTCGTCTTGGTAGAAATATCACAAGTTTTTGATAAGGTGATAAAGAGAAAAACCTAGTTGAAGAGAACTAACGAGGTGCTAGGCAGTAAGCTGATAAGTTAGATTGACCGTGCATTGATTGGGGAAAATTAGTACGCCGCTCATCGGTGAGTTGTGAGTTAAACTAACTTCTTGCACGGAGAGAAAAGTTTTGTTATAAATTACTATTTTGCTAGCACGTGCGGGACAGACTTGCCCATATGATGTCATTTAGTCTGACACTTTCTAAAAATTACTATATCTGATAGTATCTAATGGAAGAGTTCTTCCATATTGCATAATAATATAGTAATTGCTTCCATAGTGATTTATAATATAACTTTTCTTTTCATATGATAAAAACTATTCACCTCGCTTATAAGTCCTTGAAAGTTCCTCACAAAGGTCCGATGAAAGATTAACTGAAGTGATTATTACTAGAGTAATGATAAAAATCTCGAGAAAAATATTTTTTTTCATCTTAGTTTAGTACAAATACTATTGAAAATTGCAAAGGAACGTAGTGTATTTCCAATAGTTCCCTACACATAGGCGTGCCTACCATGGGTGCCGTGGGTGCACTGGCACCCCCAATTCAGAGTTGGATATTTATCTCTTCCTGTAAAAGACAAAACAATACAGTATATAAAATGCTGACTTGACACAAGAAAAAGCTAAATATGACCCGAGTGAAAAAATTTTCAAAAGGATTCAATATAGTTTATGTATAATTATAAATAAAAAATATATAATTTGATAAAAATTTTTTCTATGGCACCCACAATTTGACTACCCTGGGCACTCCTATGTCCCTACACGGAGAAAAAGGTATCTTGAAAAATACCATAATTTATGGATTTTTGGCGTTGGCCTGACCCGAGTCAAAATATTCACGTGAACGAACCTCTGAAAGTCCCATAATTTCTTGGACTTTTATAAAGAAGTATGGTACCTTCCTCATAAAAGTCACAGCCATTATGGTACTTCGAAAAGTATTTTCACGTGAATATTTTGACTCTGGTCAGACCAACGCCAAAAATCCATAAATTATGGAATTTTTCAAGATATCTGTTTTCTCATTGTATAGTCAATTTTTCACACAATCCAAAACGTCAACAATCGTTTGGTTTCTTGAGATTTGGATACTGATTGAAAATGATTACGTGATGATGTCATGAATACCAAAATAGTCTCAGATTCTTCGAATTAGATCTAGATGTAGATCATATATGAAAAAACAAGAACCAGAGAAAGAAATGTTCGTTGTTTTCCTGAAAAGTTAGCAATTCCAAATTTTTTCATTCAAAATCTAAAACTGAGAAAACTTCAAAGCGAGGAATAATAAAATGAAATCTCCACCGGTCAGCGCTTCATTAATTCACCAGTGAACGTCTTGTGACATACTGTAAAGTGCCTGATCTATTAATCGCTAGTCCCTATGCTCAGTTTTCCTAACGAGTCTCTCGTTAATGAAAGCATTACATCCCTCGCCAGTTACTTGTGAGTTTTCTTCATGAGTGCCTTACCAGGAAAAAGGATGAATCGATTGGTGTCTCATGGTTTACTGGTGAAAATTTCCATCTGTCTGAGAAGGGAAATATTGATTCGTGTATTTTAAAAAACTTTCCAGAATGAATTTTCTTCCGCTACTGGGGAGTGTTTTGAAATATAGAAGAAGAGATTGAAATTTGATGAGTGAATGAGACAAAAGTCAATGCAGAGAGTACTGGAAAGTGAAAAGTAGAAAAGTTGGTGAGAACAAAACATGGATTAAGGGGAAAAAATGAAGATTATTGTAGGCCAGTCGGAAACAAATCTGGCTACTATGAAACCTTATAGTTGAATAAATAAGGTGCATGTTTGTATGCTCTAACACCATTTCAACATCATCATGAATGTCAAAGTTTTCGCGTGCTCTGAATATAACTTCGAATATAACACGATATCTCATTTATTCATACCATATAAGTCAAAGTATGTATTCAAAACAGTTTTCATCTTATAAATTGAGTGGATTCTAACAAAATCTTCATGCTGTTGTCAAATTTTTCAACCTTTTCAATCGTGAATAGAGTCTGAACAATTCGAGAGCCCTAATAGAGATCACTCCAGTGATTCACTTGGCTATCACACATGCAGAGAACAATTCTGGCTGAAATAGCGATTTTTGAAAATATGTCTTGCAAAATTGGCAAAGTATACCTACAATGCTGAATTGCTGAAAGAGCAAGACTTTTATTGTAAAAGCAAACTTTTTGTTAACTCATCGAAAGAATTTGTCATATCAGCACTGAGAAAAATGTATTGCAAATTTATTCCAAACAAATAAGGTTTGTTAACTATTAATACACTTTATTTAACCCAAAGATAGTTTGTTTCTAATTAATAAGCCTTCTTTGTCACAAATAAACACTTCTCTCAGTGAGTAAAGCAAATTTTTATATTTGCTATTTCAGCAAATTTTCTCCTCTTAGTGCAAGGCCTACACTGTAGGAAATAATCGGAATTTTCCCGTATACAGCAACCGGAAAATTCCAATCACTGATTAGGAAATCAATATCGGTACATTTATCTGAAAATTCCAAACTTTATGGGATTTTTCCCAACATTTCACAGTAAATTTCCGTACGAGTTGGGAAAATTCCTAACGTATGTATGTTTTAAGTACTTGACATAAATTTATAGGAACTTTCCGATAAAATTTTTTACAGTGTAAAGAATCATCAGAGTAAGTTCTACTAGGGATTTAGCCTGAGAATGGTGATGACAGTTGTACTAGTATCGGTAGTTAACGAATATACGAGAATTTTAAGCGAATCCGCCATTCTTCAGCCAGAATATTAAAGTTGGATCAAGGCTCACTTTCAAGAAATATCCTGTGAATTAAAAATTCACAAACTGTTTGAAAAAAAAATTCACTCTCGAATATATATCTGATTTTCCTTAAGGGAATACATATATTCTCCGATCACACCCTGTAAAAATGAACATTTTGATCATCCGCCAAGAAACGAATATAATATCCATCCGAAAGGAAATGAGCGTTTCTTATAAAAACGTTAAATTATATTCTTTTTCCGTCATTAAACAGCAATCCGCGCAATTTGGATGAAACTTTTTTGGAACGATAGCAGTTAATTAGATGAACGAATATCAATGCGAAATACGTTAAAAGCTTTGGTTCGAACACATTCAAACAAAATATACAACATCGTTGTGATTCTTCATAATTCTTGGTAAAGTTGCGTTTTAGGATGGTTTCTGGCAAGCAATAACGGTGAGTTTTTCCACTCTTCCTTATCTTTTGTGTCCTACACTCCTTCTCTTTGTTTTTGTCCAAGAGAGAGAGGGAGAGAAAAGAAGAGAAGATCGATCGAACCCTCAATGCGTAGTTTTCTTCAGTTGGTGGACCAGTGGACTAACATTCATCGCGTTACCCGCGGCCAAATAACCCCGTTGAGGTACGAGCTTTTCTCATTGATGGGAGATCTCTGTTCTACTTTATCTTCCAACTTTTGCTACTCGAGCGAATATAGATTACGTTTTCCCTACAGAATCGTTTTTTCCAAATTATATCATCTCTTTTCTTTCTTCCTCTCTTTCTTTTTCTTCCCCTCCCTCTGGTATTGTTGAGTTAGAGCGTAAAAGAAGAATGTAATCTCGTAGGAAATCGCTGTATTACGTCATAGATTACCAAGTTCGTAAATTTGAATTAAATACGACGTTTTTCGTGATTGGAACTTGGTTTTCAATATTTTATCGAATTCGAACCGTACGGTTTCACAGAATGAATTTATGGTTGTACATATTTTTATTCCATACTCGAAGAGAAATCCATCGATATATTAATACTGAGTAAATAAATTAGTAATTCCAACAGAATCCTAGAGATGATATTCAATTTTAGACAAACCCTGGTAGAAATTTGATCAGGCATTCCCTATCTTTAATAACATCCTGATCAGGTTAGAATCCAGAAGCCGTAAATGAGGAAAATCTTATGGGACCCTTACAAGGGGCTCATCTGATTTCCCTAATAGGATTCAAATAGGTTCGTAACACAGGGGTACAACTGGGTTCGGATGAGATTGGCATAAAATCAAGCGAAATAGGGAAAACCGTAACGAAACCTGTTGAGGGCCTGATAAGAAACCAGGCATGCCTCATCAGGCCCTGGTATTTTCCCGTTCAGAATTTCTACTAGGGAAGGGACAGCAAACTTTGAAGAAAATCGTTTCATACTTTTTGATAATCTCCAGAAAATAAAACAATACAACAAAATGTACTCCAGTTTTTGATTGAAAAATGGAATTCGATCACAATCGTTATCGACTATATAATCTTATGAAATAAATTAGTTGATGTCAAGCCGCTGGTATCTTATCTCGAGATAAGATACCAGCTTTCCGTGAATTCAAAATCGAATGAAATCGCTTCTTTCCTCACCAAAGATCTTTCTTTTCGAGTACAAAGAAATGGTTACAAAGTGCCGCATCTGGTGAATGGAGGAAGTGATTGAAGACTGAGAAATTTTTCAAGCGACCAAGTCGTACGGGATGGATGATTCTGAGCATTGTTATATGAAAGTGGCCCGTTCTCTTACGATTGGAACTGTCGATAGTTCTAGCCATAGTGTAATCATCAGGGTGAAAATCTAAGGGATCTACGTCCCTGTCGAACGAGAGATCACTCTTTTGATTAAATAAACATTGTAAACTCGGAGAATGAAATAAATCATAGGTTATTTTTACCGTATAGACGAAAAGCAATTTATTTCTTAATTGAAATGTTCATTGAGTTGTTCATAGATATTTTCATCAACTGAATAGAGAATTTGAGATAAAAAAGCAATGAAGGAAGTAATGATGGTTTTAATGGAAAAATCAATAAAAAATTTCCTTCAGGAAAGTGATTTCATTCGATGAAGTCGTAATTTTCCTTCAAAGGCTGAATCGAGAATATAACGTTGCTTGGAGTAAATATGGAACTTGCAACTATGCAACCAAATGGAGAGAGTTTTTGTATACGCAGTGTCGAGTACAGAAATTCATATGAATTGTATCAAAAATATCTTTTCCAGCAATATCCTTTCGTGATGTTTTATCCTTTCGTATATTGATACAAACTGTAAGTAAATAACCGCTCTCTTATTTGCATATACAAGTATCTTGAACATCGAATGAAAAAATATTAGTTGGAGGTTTCAAAAACACAAGAGGAATAAAAGAAAAATATTTGTGACTCGTTTCGAAAACGAGTAATAAACAACCAAGTCCTGGATATTTGTTTCACAAACGAATATCGAGTGAAAAAACATTCGTTAAATTCTTTTTGATACTCACATGAAAGCAACTCGGCGAATAGTACTTATCATCCCTCCGACTCATGTGGATCAATGCTCTAATTGATTTCTTTAATTTCATTTTTATTGGATTTTTGAGCTTGTTTTTATCATCATTTCCACTTACGTACGATGTAAGGGATCAAATGGATTTCAATAGATAATAGTCAATCATTCACAGGGTATCGAACAATTCCTTTCCGATGTTTGAAACAAAAAACTCACGAAGGTTTCCAGAAAATTTGATAGAATACGTAAAATTGTGGAAAAAAGAACTTTGTTGAAATTCTCGTGTCAAAAAAATATTGCCAGTTTATTTGATGAATGTACAGCTTCGCAGCAGGCTTGGACCACTATATTATAACATGTAGAAATAAAGGTTGACCTATATTTCCTTTTAAAAGGTTGAAATTGTTATTTTTCCCTTTGCTTCTTACGAAAAGTAATGGCAAGTGATTGAGGTATATTACCCTGCTCTTTTAAACACGAAACCATCGAAATATAACAAACTTATGAGGATCAACTGCCATCGTTCAATTCAGTAAAAAATCCTCCGAATTATGTTGTTTCACAAATAAAGAAATTTGTCGCCGCAGCAGATCGAGGTATCACATACGGAATAACTAATCCTTCTGCTAACCGAGCTAAAAATTTGCTGTGACGGCAAACTGGATTACTCAAAACAACGTGATTGATCAAACTAGCAAATTTTTCAATATTACATACAGAATAGCAGACAAATTTTGCTGAACGAGTTGGCAGTTTTTGCTAATTCAGCTAAAACATCGCTGTCGTAGCTAAACAGATTTCTGTGAACACTAAAATATGATTAGGTTGTTCTACTTTTTACTCCCTGCTGAAAATGCCATGCAGATCCGGAGAAAAAGTAGTTGTCTCAAAAAATCCGGTCGAAAACTGACAAATTTCCACCTGAATTTGCCCGGCATCACCAAAAATGGAATATCCTGTCAAGGAACTGAAAATATGTCAGTTTTCGACCGGATTTCCTGGAACAAAGTCAGTTAAAAGTCTGTCAACTATATTTTTTGTCCGGATCTGCCTAGCATTTTTATCAGAGCTGAAACACCAAATTTTTCACTCACGTAAACAACAGCTACTTATTCAGCCGTGGCAGCGACTTATTCACCGAAGCCGATGAATTTTCAGTATTATATACAGGATGTGAAATACTTTTCACTGCCACAGCTAAAAAATCGCTATCATAGCTAACAAGATTCCTGTGATAGCAAATGGTTTGCTGTCACAGTAAAAAACTTGCTCCTCCAGCAAAAGGGACTCTTGGTAAATTTGGATTTCGCTGTAACAGCGAATTCCTTTTTTCTCCGTGTAATTTCAATGAGTGGCCATGGAAAACGAACAAAGTTATAATTCCCATTACAGCTCAAAATTGTGGCAAGTTTATCTCCATTTTCAGATCCAATAGATGTAATAATTCCCCATAGCTGTCATTTGCAATCGGTTTCTTGGAACTTTCAAATGATTCCAATGGAATTTTTACAGCTACCGTAAAATAGGGCAAAGCGAGAAGATATGGGAATAAAGTGGAACGTTTACATACAGCATCTATTCAGTGAAGGACATCGATGAGGAGCATTAAAAATGAATGCTCCACTTTACCTCATTTTACGGTATGTTCATTTTCGAGATGCAATGTTGATTATGCTTGATTAAATTGAAAATTTGATGGAGTTGTGCACTTGAGTACTTCTTATCAGAATAAGTGTATCAATTTAAATCCGTGAGGCTTAATGAAATTCACGCATTCCCAGCAAAGTAATTATCATCTGGCTTTAAAAATCACTTTTTTCACAGACCTTGTAGTTTAAACCAATGATGCGTTCTGAAAATTCAAAAATCTGATCTCTCAGACTGAAATTTCCATTTTTCTAAAGTGAGAAACTAAAAATCGAGGTTCATAACCAATGCCTCTGTCAATAATTCACTTTGTTGTCAAAGTGCATCGCATTGATGGATCTGAATGTTCTTTAATCCGCAAAGCGAATTATACACAACAGCAGGGTCTTTGAACTTTCAAGTAACAGACGGATCTTGACGTACGTAGACTCCGGTATACACGGACGCGTAAGAGAATTCTCTTGGAAAAAGCTCTTCTTATTGTGAAGAAAAATCTATTCTGAGCATGATAAAAATATTACCCCTTTCATCCCGCTCAACAAATTCTTTTTCGTAAGACGATTATCTTCCATTATAGATGGAGTGTTCGTACTTCTCCTAATCTTTATTACAAAAATGTGGTAAATACAGAGGAAATATTAATCCTTTTGTCGATGATGTCAATTGAAATTTGTTCAGAATTCAGAAGAGGAATCTCGCGTTATACGGAGATGAAGAATATTCTCCCAACATGGGGGAGAGATTTTGAAGAAACATAATGCATTTGGAAACATTGAACCCCACTGTAATGAATTCTTTAGAATATTTGCAGAATCAAAGCCAGAATATATTGACGAGAACTTTTGCTTCATCGGAAAAGAACAAAGCTTTCTCTGTGCGAAGAATATGTTACTGGTAGTGAGAAAGATGTTTCACTCCTTATAAAATCAATAATTGCTTTGTAGCGAGAGGAACCGCAAGAGGAATCATGGTCTCGCTGCAGAATTTTCCACAGCAAATGAATATCATTGAGAGGAGAGTCACCTAGTCGCTCATTCAATGAGAATAATTTCCATTTGCAGCAACTCCATCCCTCTGTGATAATTTCCCTTCGTTTCAATAGAAAACTCAAGAATTTTCGTAACTATCAACGAAATATCACAACAAAATTATTGCCTCTCATTCGTGAGGCGTTACAGTCTAGTTTCAACTATTCGATGAACATTCATAACAATGACGATGCATTTCAGGTCAACGAGCAATTCACTTTTTACAATATTTTTACATCCTTCAAACTTGTCATCACGATCGAAAGATCGAAAGTCACGGAAGCATGCGTTCATAGATCATCCAGCGGAAGATTTTTACCACTTTAGAGTGCAATATATTCAAAATTTAATCAAGTGAAATAATTATACCCATAAATGCAAGTTGCACGTACTTCTCCGTTATACGTAATAACTTCTATACGTCATGTAACCTGATCATATTTGAGATAAGTTAAAGAGGTTGAATAACTCGATTATCAGTTGAACGTAACACGAATATTGATATTTGAATTCCATATTTTCCTTTTTATCTTCTAATAAAAATTTGTTTTTCATGGACAATTGAAATATACTTTTCGGTGCATCATGGACCATGGATGCTTTTGCAAATATTTGCTAGAGTACTTGACGTAAAAGTAAACAAATGTAACGTTGTTTCATTATCGTTGACTTCACAAAGCTTGTTGGATTTTAGTGCGAAAAAGTGAGCATCGATCGGCCGAACTAGTTTTCTCATTCGGTCTCGGTACGACCTTCGTACGTTATTAGAATTCTTGCGAATGGAAGTGTACGCTCGACTTTCTTCTTCTTCTTCTTGTTTCTTATTTCTATTAGTATCACGGAAGGCAAAAATGATCCCAAAGGTCTTTCCAACTGCTCGCTGATATTTGGCCTGCGTCCGTGAAAAATGCAAAAGAAGCGTGCAAACAACAATTGCCAATGTAAATAATCTTGACCCAAAAATTTCAAGGTCACTCTCACTTGTGATTTCTCATTTTTCAATCAATGATCGTCGACGAAAGGATAAAAAACTTGTTTCTGGTTCTATTCGTACCAGGTGGAATACCGTGATTCAAAACTTTCTTGTGGAATTTGCATAATTGTTGTTCAATTCATCGTTTCCTATCGCTCAGCTCGAATCCACAGTAGAGGTTAAATGCGATACAAGATTCTTCCGAATGGTAAACAACACAAGGGAGGCATTTGAAAATGATACGAGGTTGACAAAAGTAAATTCATCTCGACAATCTTGTGATATGTTTCCTTCCTTCCTTCCTTTTTATTGGTTTCAATATCTCGAATAACACATCGTACGGAGAAAAACGCATGAGGGAAATGTAGGACAACTGCTTATTATGGAGATAATTTTCGGACACATAAACATCCATGAAACTTTATCTCTCAACTTATGACAGTTTTTCTTCCCTTTCTGTAAGATTGAACGCGTACCACTATAAGTCGAGGGAGAATCAGAAGAATCGTTGGGAATACAAAATCTCTTATCGTGAATTCAGAGATAAATTGTTGTGAGTGTCTATATATTCTAAAACTACTTTTATTATTACATAAATTCCTCCAGCAGATACAAATCGATGAAACGCTAATTGGAATTCTCATTTTTCTTAAACTCAGTTCTGAAAATGTTGAATGAGAGGGAAATTTGTTCTCCTTTATCTCACGATATTTGTACTGAACTCGAAACGCATGAATTTCAGACGATATAAATAATTCAAAGGTACGTATCGAACGTATAGAAAATAAAAGTTCAATCACGATATATAGATCCGCTGTTGAATGAGTTAGAATACGTTCGTTCGTCTATTGAATTTCTATGAAACTAAATCAATCGAACGAAGAAGCACATGGATGTAATGTGATTATATACAACAAAATCACAATTTTGAAATACTTCTTTCGAAGATAAGTGTTTTTCAATGGAAATATGCGTTACAAAATGTCGTTCTTGAATTATTCAAGTTCAGTATTGAATGTATTCTCTCGATGATAAATCACGATTCATTCAACCATTTATCATTCTTGTACTTGTGTGTAAAGGTTACAATGTACTCATAACGCTATTCAAACTTTTGACATAACGCTGAAGGACCTCTTCACTCAATGTACTCCATTTAATGTGTCCTCCAGAAATCAAATTTCTTGTTCGACTTTACCACTGTTGAGAAATCATATTTCAACACTCAATTATCGGAACATAGATTTTTTTTCGTACATTTAGGCACGTAAAAATTGACGAATGGCTCAGTACCGGTTCGATACAGGCTGCCAGTGTACAACCGTAGGCAGCCAACGTTGGTCGAACTGCGGAATGATAACGCAAAATAACTCCGATCTGGTACCGACCACCAACAGTCGCTCACCACCGGTTACCGACATCAATTCAATATTTGCAATCGATGTTTTTTCAAAATTTAGGACCTTCTCGTGTACATTCGTATGAACTCAGATATTCAGGCACATACCCATGCAGGTTTCGCCAAGACTGAAAGAAACCCAAGCTTGTCCCTATGTTGGCACATGTGTCAGAAACAGACCTTCGTGAAGAACAATTGGCCCAATACTGTTCCATGATTGTCCCGGCACATTTGTTAATATTTTTGAAATGGTCACTACATTTGGTACAAGCTTGGTACAAGTGTGAAAATCGAGCATTCGTTGAGAACAATTGTGCCAATATTGCCCACATAAGTGGCACAATGTTTATAAATATTAACTGAATTTTGAATTCACAATGGCTGAAGACCTGGGGATTACCATCGGGCCAGGGCTGACCCGATCTTCCTGCCATAATTAACCCTACACACTAATTTTCCACACCAAGCTAGATTTTATTGATCTGAGTAAGGATAGAACTTCACTTAATGGTACTAGGATACTTTTAAATGTATACATTTATGTTATGGTATTTCAATAAGATCTTATTAGTTTAGTTTGAGCATAATTGAACAATAGAATCAAAATTGATTGAAATATCAGAGAACACCAATTTTCCAATGATCATACAAGCTTGTCCCAGTTTTGTCACATTTTTTTGTATCAGTTTAAGATAATTCATGTACGGTATTCTGAGAGAGAAAGTCATGAACTGAAATATGAATCAATTACTTTTTTCATCCATATCTGCGATCAAAGAAGTATTGATTCATGCTTGGTAAACGAATTGGACCAGGCCTGACGAACCCCCTTGCACAAGCTTATCTTGATCTTATCATTTCCAAGCCTGGGCCGAGTTTGGGAAATTGTTCAAGACAAGTCTCGGCAGGTCTTGCGCCAGGCTTGGTCCACCATTGGTTCATCCACATATGGGCACGTAATATATAAATCCTGACGCGAAGACTATTATATCGAGTTACATACAATACATTTCTCCATTAGAAAAGAATTTTTGTGAACTTCAATGCATTTGTAAGTTTTTAGTGCGTCGGGGATCAATCGATGCTCATGAACTCATGGTGATATCTAACGAAAAACGTAAGCAAGATTGTCAGCTACTCGCGTAGTTCATAATTCCGTGAATAATAATCCCATGTGGAAATGGAAACACGCGCCGCTACTGGCTGAGTCCTGGCAAATCCAAAACTGCCATTATGGAGCCAGTTGAATTGACGGTACTGGCAAGAAGTCAACATGATAACGTCATTTTACATAGGGGCCAGTAGAACATTTACAATGGCGTGGGTACTGATTTGTAATGTGAGCCAACTATGGCGGAACTCTGACATGACAACAGAACCAATTGTTCTGCCATACCTGGATGAGAAGCGGTAGAGAGTCAAAATAATACATCCTATGTAGGAATTCAGACCCGACCCAGTACTGGCACAGTGCTGGTAATTAGAGATACCCGGAGTAATATTTCAAGTGAGAAAAAAAAATACATTGAATTTGAACTTTCAAAACTTTGTGAATCCATTTTTCCCATCACCGTTATCTGAGAAAGACGCTTTGGAAGTGGTTTCATGAAAGTTCACTGGGCAAGGATTGAACCCGGGACCTTCGAGTGAGAAACAGAGTCTCTATCACATCAGCTAATCTCCGAGTTAACAACGGACGACTGAAATTCCCATTGATTGTACTAATTCCCTTGAAGTCACACAATTTATCATAGACTCCGTAGTGAAACAAGATTCTACCAATACTGGCTCATTATTCTCTATCGAACGTATTGAATGATGATACTGGCGCGACTCCGGCTCACTACAAAAATCAAGTTGCCAAGATCGGGATTTTAATGTCAATCGACTACCGATTCCGTAGTCAACCAGAGTCCCACCGATACTGGTACCATTATGTCGTTTATCGAACATATTGAATCATAATATCAACTCTGGCTCAATGCTGGTGCGACTCCGGCTGACCACAACAGCCGAGTTACCAGGATCATAATTTCAACATCAATCGACAATCGATTTTGTAGTCAGCCAGAGTCATATCATTACTGGCACATTGCTGTCTAACACACATATAGTATGATAATACCAACTCTGGCTCAGTACCGGCGTGACTCCGGCTCACTACAATAGCCAAGTTGCCAAGATGGTGATTTTCACGTCAGTTCACTACCGATTTTGTAATCAGCTAGAGTCATATCATTACTGGCACATTCCCGTCTGTTGTACCTACATATGGAATGATAATACCGTCTCTGGCTGAATACTGGCGCAGCACCGTTTCTCTACATCCTGGGTATTGTCCAGACAGTATTCATTCGATACTGACCCTATACCGTCTGTCCAAGCGCGCCAATGACGTCTGAAATCTGGCGAATGTTCGGCGACAGTTGAAAAACGGTAATGATTCTGAACAGGCACAGTTGTTTTTGCCGAACTTTGGCAAATACAACCTCGCTAGTACCGCGCCACTTTTTAACTCTGGCTATTTCCACATGGGATGCTATTTTCTACGAAATTATTTCATTTCATAATATTTTTCGGAGTTCAACCGTGAATCGAACAATATAGGATTATCACATTGTGCGAATCAACAGTGTTATATGATAAAATTTCTAAAAATCATCAAATCTTTCGTCTAAGTGCACTATATATTTGTTCAACTTGGTTTGGGATCCATTCAGGGTTGGAGACCAACGCTTTGTTCATTAAAAGTGTCAGTTTTACAGAACAACGGTCAGTTTAATCATCGAACCAGTACCGATTAGAACATGAAATTCCGTCGTTCCAGTACTGACTCGGAATCGGCAGACAACCGTTGTTAGCCAATACCATCTCAATATTGATGCGTTCGTCACCGTCGCCTTAAAACTGGCATTTCTACGTGGGTTGGTTCAGTTTAGGAGTGGAAATATCTTTCAATCGATCATCAATTGAACAAAATGTATGTCCCGTATCTATGTATGTTTTATATACATTACTTGATGGAAATATTTTTATTCCTCCATATCTATATTCACAAATCATTTTACGTCCAAATCGAACAATGTACATTATCCTCCGAACATTTCCCTATTGCCAAGAATTTCAATGGTATACATTATTCTCTTGCGTATATACGATTGATCAGACATGTTCTCATTTTGTAGCAAACCAACAATTTTTGCAGTAAAACGTAATACTTTTCTGTTGGAAAATTTATTGCATGAATTTGTTCCGACAGTCGTATTTTTATTCAAAAACATCGATTATCGGGAAAATAGGTCGTTGACTTTTACATTACTGAAATTCAAGGGATTGTTCGTGAATCAAAGCTCGTCAATTGCAATGCGAATAAGTTATGCTGCTGAAGTTTGAATCGTTCACTGAAACGAATTAGTAATCAAATAACGAAATACTCAGCTGTTCAAGACCCAAAATCTTACAAAGCATTCTTTAATCTATATTTTCAATCGTAGAAAAATACAAAGAATTCATTCAAAAGAGTGGATAACGATGAATCATCAAATTTTGTGAACTTCAATTTTCAAACTTCAAGAACGTAATAAGTTATATTTTTTTCATAAAATGTCGTTTGACCGCGGCAACATTATAAGTTATAACATATTAATTGTTCGAATATCCACGTAACAATCCCTACCTTGGCAAAAGGAGAACTGTGTGAAGGTTCTTGTACGATGTTTCCAGTCCATCAATGAGACTTTTGTGATTGCTGATACTACGTCATATTCGAATATAATTTGTATTAATTATTATTTCTGTTTGATTTCTATCGATTATTTTCAAAAACATTCCCATATCGGACGACCCATTTAGCACCTCGGATCAGGAAGAGTTCACGGATAAAAAAAATCCGCTGTGACAGCAAAATCTGATTTTGTTGGGTATTTTTTGCTGTGAGAGCAATTTACTGGTTATCACAGCAATCTTCTCAGCTGTGGCAGCAAAAAATGTTGACTTTTCTAGCAAAATTTGTTTGCTATTCTATATATAATACAGGAGTTTGTTGGAAGAGCAAACATTTCTTCCCAGACAGCACTGAGACGATTTGTAAACATTCACAAAACGTACCTCGTTACAAACGAAATGTTTCACAAACCTTTTGTGACGTTTTGAAAGGGTCGCATATGTGTTTTTAAAATATTAAAATGTCTTGGTTTCTTTTATTTACATTCTCACAAAACGTGATCAGCGCATGTTGAATTTGTTTTCTCAAATCATCAAATTGATAACATATCTGCGGATATTTTCATTTAAAACAAATCCCAAATCAATTATATTCAAGTAAAATAATCTTGTGTGTAATAAATTACACGTATAAGCTTATGAAGTGCTGGATTTGATGGAAAGTAGTTCGACTCTGTAGCGCCTTTTAATATTTTTGTTTCACTCTCTATAATATGTGTATTTCCATGATTTTTTATGTTGTGCAGTGGGAATCAGTTGATTATGTGAAAAACAATATGGTTTTACTATTTTGTGATATATTAGTCATGTATTAAACTTTGGATATGAATGATTTGTAGGTTAGCGTAGGTTAGCGACGAAATTGGGAATTCTCATGAATCATATAAATGTTTTAACAATGTAAGTTTTAAAAATGTTTTAGAAACGTAATTGTTGGGATGAGAGGTCGCGAAACCACGGGCACATTTTTAAAACATTCCGAGCACCTACAGTGCTGCTGCCTGGGCTGCTACCACAGCTAAAAAATCGCTATCGTAGCTGTTCCAGCAAAAGAAAACCAGAAATAGTACATTGTGTAACAAGTGCGTAAAGTTGGTGATTTCCGCACGAGCGTGAAGTACGCTCGGGCGACAAATCACGCGAGTGGGGGGATCACCAATGCGCACGAGTTACACATACTATTTTTCCTAACAAGGTGCGCGAACTTCGGTTTTCCCAGTCTGTGTTGCGTGCGTAAAGCGAGTGATTCCCGCACTGGTCTGACTGCCGTGTGGGAATCAGTCATTTTGCGCACGCAACACAGGCTTGGAAAACCGAATTTTGCACACGCTGTTAGGAAAAGTAATAAGCGTGTTAGTAATAAAGTTACTTTACCGCACGCTTATTACTTTACCGCACTGGTCCGACTGCCGTGTAGGAATCACTCACTCTGCGCACGCAACGCAGGCTTGGAAAACCGAATTTTGCACACGCTGTTAGGGAAAATTAGATTTCGCTGTCACAGCGAATTTCTTTTTTCTCCTTGTTTATGAAGAATTCAACTGGGGCTTGAAAAATTCAACATGGATTCTCAAGAAGTCTTTGTGTAATCTAGTGATCTTCTGTGCTCTGTGGATAACCAAGTTGAAGTAACGGAAGTATTATATTTTTTCTATTTTCCGTTTGTCATCAAGTAATGATTTTCAGTTTTATTATTCGTGAGATTTCAATAGTTCTGTATATTAAAATCCCTCTGTATTATATTTGAACATAAAACACATATCTCTGGGCTGCAAATGGAACATGAAAGCATATATTTACTTTTCAACAAACGAGAAACTGCTATTCTTCTCATAATAATGTATATTGCCGCAATATATGGGTTATGAGTAATTTCTCATGTGATATGAAAACTCTTGTAACATTCATACCAGCATATTCCGTTTACTTTACGAACCAATTATGTGAATTCATTGAAGTATAAATTATGGTCATTATTCGAATCCGTGAAATAATGAATTTTTGTTTTTCATCATTTTCATTCGTTTGATCGAGAATTTGAAATATCTAAACACTCGCAAAAATGAATTCCTGCCTCACATTTTCTAAAAGTGGTAAAAATTCTGCAATTATTTTTATCACTCTTCATGAATTTGTCCCAAGTTTGTAACTCAACTCACACATTTCACATTTTCATTTTCAATGCACTTTTTCAGAGCTTTGAAATGTGTCAATTAAATGCACTTGACATGTACGACATACTCCACTCGTAACTAGATCTACACACAATTCATACACAAATGCATTGAATTACAGTACTTGAAGTCTATTTCAAAACAGAGACAAGTAGCAGTATTTTTGAAATTCAAGTTGTTTTTTCTTTTACTGCAAATTTTTGCTTTATACATGATTTTTTGTTCTTGCTATCGTAATAGAACTTTTGAATGTACTTTAATCTATTCAGACTGAAAATGATCTCGGAAGTTCTTTGAATAAATGGACATTGAATATTTTGCGAAAGATACAGGAGAATTTGTACGAAGAAATTACATTCGATGTATATTTAATTTTTGAGTCTTTGATTCTGGGTAAGACTTTATCGTGAGAGGAAATGAAAGACAAATATTGTGTTCGGGAGCAATTTGCCTATTGTACGGAAGCCTACGGTTACACAGTTTAACAGCACCAACTTACTGACAAATCTATTGTTTCATAATTAATGAAGCTCACTGTGAACATTGAAACATGTGGACAATGGTTTAATCGATAATTGCATCGGAGTATGTCATTTCTCGCTCGAGTACTTAACATTCACGAACCTTTAATGATCGATGAATCGTATTCACGTTACATGGTGAGACATGCGTTCGTAGAGAACGATAAACTTATGTACTAACGTGATTTGCGGACGAAGTAATCTTTGATATCCATAGTTCATATAATTATATATGAATTATATATAATTTGGAAAATTTGCCCGACGTGAACGATTATTCCGAGATTTTTTTCATTCAAAAAACCCAGGTCGAAAAATTTGAACGGTTTTTATCCTTTTATTCTATTCTTAGGCTGATTTTGTTCTGATTGTTGATGCGAATTGAAACAGTTCTTTTTCATGATTTCAATCTGAATTTCTGCTCACCCTGGTTAAAAGAATCCATTGAATCTGACAAATAAAATTCAATGAGTTTTGGTCAGAACATTGTCCAAGTTTAATCGTAATTTAGTGAGATTTGGCCAGATTCAACGAGATTCACATGAAAGTTCTGACCAAATCTCATTGAAAAATCACCGGTGAGATTTGGTCAGAACATTGTCCACGTTTAATTGTAATTTAATGAGAATTGGTCAGAATCGATGGGTTATTTTAACCACGTTCATTCGATGGAGGAGAAATTCAGACTAAAATCATGACAAAGTACTGTTTTTGTCCGCATTATTCAACAATCAGGACAAAATCAGTCCAAAAACGAAATATGAGGACAAAAATCGTCCAAATTCTTCGACCCGGGAAGGAATGCATAATAGAAAGATATAGAAATTACTCGAAATTTGATCGAATAATAATTGGTTTTGCTACCACTTTAAAAAACGATTCGAAATAGTCAAATTTGACTCGCTTCGCCTTTGTCGGAGGAAAAATTAAATACATAGTATGAAGAAACGAAGGTTATGCATATTCCAACGTTGAGTTTTTTGAGATGGTGCGCAAATATTCCACTGACGTCAGAAGCGAACAATGGAGTCTGCATGACCCCTGACAGAATACTTCAGGGTGGTTTGGTTTTCCTCAATCTTTTCCATTTTCGTAACGTGATATACGATAGAAAATGTGATTTCTATTTAAATGCATAGCCCCTGCACATTCTCTTGGATCTGTCTCTCTGTATTTCTTTATTTGTTATATTCAATTCTACTAAAATCTTCCTCTTGAACAAAAGTGACAAGATGAAGGACCGAGTTGGGTTGATTAAGAGATGAATTGGATAAAATACATTTCACAATTGAGTACTGAGTAAACCATGTGAGAATGGTCCCTTGATTTAACTTTCAAATGCATATATAAATATTTGAACCTGACATACATCGAGAGCTGAGAATTCATTACAAAATTCATTTCAAACTTGTCGAAGGAAGAAAAAAGGCAATAAATACTTGTTCATATGCGTAATCAATGGATCGAAGTTACATTTCTCGTTCCAGCCGCAAACTTTTATTCGACAATAAAAAATTACAATCGACGGAAAGAGAGGGAAATGCCGAATTCGTGTTTTTCGGAGCTCGCATTTCTCTTCCCCTCTACGTGCAACCTATTCTGACTTTATTTTGGATCATAAAAATGTAGGAACTCCGTGAACGTTGTATTATCCGAAATACAATTTTATTTTATGGGCCATCTACGTTTTGCTCGAACTTTATTTACCAAATATGCGAATGTAATTTATTATACTCGTTGGAATCCTTTATTTTGATGGGAGAGGCAAATACGTTCGTGAAATGATGAATACGATATATCACGTTGAATTTAATTACCATAGATTTTCTTCGATTAGATAGAGATTTCGACACGAATGATTAGTATTCTTCCAGATATTTTCACATACCGAGTGCTGGAATATATGTTGAAATAAACTGGAATCGAATAGGAAGGAGTGAATTATCCGAATATCGAAGGTATACCGGATTCAATCTAACGTTTTCATTTGCACGATAAATCTGATAGGATATTTAATTGAAACCACAGGCATAGGTTAACGCGAAAATCAATATTCGATCGTATTTATCATATTTCATACTTCCAGTTTTAACATACCTTTGACCCTCGTCACACGGAATTCACGATAAGTGGCATTCTTATTTTCGGTATAGGCAAATAACTCAATTCTTGGATGTCAGATTTATCTAGATCGAATAAATTTACATTAGAATCGTCAATTTTGAGAATAACATTCACGAGGCTGTGAATGATTTGATAGATATTCGAGTTTTGAGGAAACGATTGAACCTTTATCGAATCTCGAACAAACGTTGGAAATCCAACATTCAGACAACCCTCTTTTGGATCATTCAAACAAAAGCTGAAGTCTTTGATGTATGACTTTTATACCTTTAATATACTTTTCGTTATATACCTTCTGGAATAATCTTCGTCGTTTCAAATTCTATAGGGCATTTTTTCATAATCGCATTGATACGGTTTACTTTGATAATCCTTATGAAAACTTGCACAATTGGTGAAGGAATTTACCTGATTACAATAAAAACATTCAAACTCTTTTGTCCTTCAAACGTGTCAGATGGAACATCGTCGTGTGTTCCTAGGATTGGGAGACGTGATTCTTTTCAGGGGAGTGAATGAAACGATGCGACAGTTCATATCCGCCTAACATATACCGTATGAAAGTATCCTACTACTCTGAAAATCATATTTCAATCTACAAACTACTGTAACACACCCTGTTGTGAGTCGGACGCCACAAACCACCCATGTTCACTCTTCGCGGACAAAAGCAAGAATCTTTGATATTTGGCTTTCATCCATTTTCATATATTCTGTGCCGTAGTATATGGTACTCATTCGAATCCTCTAAATTACATATTCCGTGAATCCTTAATTATGTTACTTTCATCACGACGATTTATAGGTCAAGGACGTGCATGAATTGGATTCAAACAATCTACGTATAAAAATTCTACCATTGACGCACAATGTATTTTTAATTCTTTTTGTTCCATGAGGACGAGAACGAATGTTTACTTTTGATATTTTGTACGATCCCAAGTGTGTATTAACGGTGGGCCCAATCTGAGCCCAGGGTGGGGCCAAGCTGGGCAGACAAATGGTTATCAACTTTGAAATGATAACATCGTTCTCAGCTTGGCTGTATTGCTTTGCCCGAAGATTGGTAACACCATGGGCCCAGCATGAACCCAGAATAGGCAATCATCAATACTGCCCCTCCCTTTCTTTTGAAATTGGAAAATTGCTTTGAATTCTACCCCAGAGGGCATGAATTTCAGTCCCACTTTTGGGCCTATTGATAAGCCCCATCGTGCCTACAATCTTGGCCTAACGCTGGTTCAAATTGGGGCCAAGTTCAGATGTGTCCGCACTAAGATTCATTATTTCCATTTTTTATCGACGATAATTGTATGGGAAAGCACAACAGGGCCAACATTGAGCCAACATGGGCCCCATCGTCATACCCCAATTGTCATTATAGGCAATACACGCTTGGGATCAAGTAAAATTGTATGGAATGACAAAAGCAATTATCTGTAACGTCTTCTTCTTCTTTATTTGTTTCAGAATTTGAAAGAACGTCAACGAATGGTCCGAACGGTACCAGCGATGTGACCTAACTCAAATATCGGGAAAGTCCCGTGAAAAAAAGTGTAATAGATCAAGCCCGGATATTTAATAACGACGATGAAAATTAAAAGCACGAAAATGACAACGGTGATGATAACAATAATGAGGTAAACTTTCTCTCTTGAGTGTTTGAACATCACCCCATCCCTTCCAACCCTCCTCTTCCTATATCCTAAATTCTTTTTGAGGGATGTCCTCCTCTACAGGGATCGCTATTTGCACGGACGCCGAGGAGGACGCTGAGGATGTGGAGAATAACAAATTACGATCTGTACGAGCTGCGACAAGAATTTTGTCGTTGTCGTCATCGTCGTCGGGGTCGTCGTCGTGGTCTGACTTTTATTGCTCGCGCAATTACCTGGAAGGACTGCGGTTAGATCGGTCATCGCTCTTATTTGATTATTTATACCATCTTAACAAGTTATTATCGTTCTTGGATACCCTTAAATACTGGAAATGCCCAACGGAGGTGAAAATAACGACGATCGTATAAGGGATCATCGTGGACGTGGTGGAGGTGGTGGTGGCGGAGGTGGTGGTGGTGGAGGCGGTGGACGTCGTCGCCGTCGTCGTCGTCGACGACAACGTCAACTGGCGTGATTGTCAATTATATTTGAGATCATCAAACAAGAAGAAATCATCAAAATTACAATTCATACTCGAAGATTCGATTGTCATAAAAAATATTCATCATCGGTAATAAAATCGAAAGTAAAGGTGAAACAAAGAAGAATTGTAGATTCAGCGACGAGGAGGAACAGAATTTGTACAGGGAATATTTGAAAAATCGTTTATCAAGATCAAAAAACTAGAAGGAGGGATTATTCAACGACAATATCGACAATATCGAAACAACGCATTTGTAAAGATTATTATAAAAAAATCAAATTTGAGTGGAGGAAAGAAGATTGACGATTGAGAGGAATCATCGACCCTTTCGTTCCAATCGTTAAAGAATTCATGCAAAGGAAATTCGTCATTTTGTTTGATGCTCTCGCAAAGCAAGGAGTAATTTTATTGTTTAACGTGATTTAATGATTAAGAAAGTTATCGAGACGAGAAAAAAAATCGATATTCCAGATACTTTTAAGAATTGTGGGAACAGAAAGGAATTGATAGTAACTATATAATAAAACAAAAACACACAATCGTCTTTTTTGTTTGTACAAATTTAGAATAGAAAATGCCTTTTCTCTTCAAGTGACCGGAAGGAAACGTTTATACGAGAGTACACGATTGGTGCTTCTACGATTGGTTCATCTCTACTTTGGGAAATAACTGATCTCCGTTGGAAAACATTTTTCAAAGTGCTCACGGGAAATGATCATCAAAAGTTATGAAATTATCTTTCGTTTGTTATGTTTTCATAGAACAATATTGAGATACTCTGTCGATGGTTTCTTTTCCTCCGCCTCATCGATAAAGAAACAACCCAGACCAAAGGGAGCGCATGATTAGAAACCTACCGTTTCGCACGATCATTCGTATCAAATTGACAACAAGCAATGTGCATGTGTTGTAACAACAATAATTTCTTCACACGTGATAATAAGTGTGTTTGTGATTTACCGAAAGAACAAGAAAGAACAAGTAATCGGTCAAAACATATTGACATTAAATGTTCAAAAAAAGAAAAAGAAGAAGGAGAAGAAGTGAAAAATTCAAAGAGAGTTGTGTGACATCTATTACGGAATTTTATTGGATAATAAAAATGATTTTAGTGAAGTGTCATTGTTATCGTTGTTGTTCGAGTCACGGGCGGGATTGGCTCAAACGTATTACAAAAATGGCTGTGACCCGATTTATGTGCTTTTCGTTCTCCTGATAGTCTCCGATAGGGTGTGCGGTTACCTGAAGCGTCAGGATTCATCATTCAACGGTCAAAGGATGCCTGGGGGGCGAAGGGGCCTGGTAGCCCCTCAAAACACGTTCCTGGAGAACATTATACGACGTAGTAGCAGTCAACGTGAGTGATTTTTCAATATTCAAATACGAATACATTTTTTCTGTTTGGAATAATTAAATCATCTCCGTCGGATGGTGTGTGATTGAATAAATGAAACCTCATAAACATTAACAAGAATAGAAAAGAGTAAGAACAGAAGTAAAGGAAATTGCTTCACGCGATTTCCCTCGGGACCTTTTGATACTGCATCATTACAAATTCATTTGCTTCATTTAGCGGAGGATTCATATTTTTTTCATGAATCTTACAAGATCCATGGATGAACTTCAGTTTGGAAGTTCGAACCTGCCTACCCCTTTGCCTTTATTTAGTGTATTTAGATTCTTCCTTCTATTCTTTTTCTCCAATTTTTTCCGATGACTGGAAAAACTGCTGCTAATAAATGGAACAAGCTTCTAACAAAAAACACAATGAATTCTTCGTGTTCGGATCAAGCGATTCAAACAAAATAACTATATTTGAAGCTATTTCACGAACCACCGTTTTTGGTGGTGATTCAATGATAAAAGTAGCAGAATACTCTGTATGCTAAAAAGATGCATCGAGCGGTAATTGAATATTTTGGAGTTTTCAGTTTCATTATCTACAGTTTTTGGAAGAATGCAATTACATTTACAGTTGATATAGACATTCGTCCTTGCGGTTATTTTCGAATGTAAATAGAGATTTCAGTATTAAAAATATCCAAACGAATCTGCTGGAGGCCAAGTTGAATCTTATGTAAATTGAAGATATTCTCTTGTGTGTTTCCAAGTATCAAGATTACGGGTCATACAAGCAGGAACATCCGTGAATATCTTTCCAAAAATTTCTGAAATAAATGACCAACATTTGATTACATTTTTATGGAACAATAATAAGGATCATGATGAATCCAATATCAATTGGAAGTATCAAATACGCACATGGTGTATACGTACAACAGATTAATCTGGATTAATTAAATACAAACGGAACCTAAACGAAATTGGATAAACCTAAATCCCTCATGAGCCCAGATTCTCTTGAACGCCGATCCAACTCTTTGATTTAGCTTTATAATGAACCAAGAAAAGTTTTCTACAAATTCGTTTAGAAACCGTTGGAGAACTTTAAATTTCAGAGGTAATTTGTTAAAAGGTTCGTCCAAGCGTATACCGGTTGCGTCTCCAACGAAAAACTTGTATCAAATTCTCAAGATTTTCTGCACTTTAAATTCATTTCGAATACTTACCTAGGCGTGCGTATATATGTGAAACCATTACCAACATCGCGGCAACCACTTTGCGTATGACTGAATCATCACATTCTTAAAAGTGAGAATGAGAACTAGGTTGGGGAAGAAGAGATTTCCTCTCTGGTCTCCATTTATCCTTGCATTTCACGAATATTCCTAGTCACTGTGTATAACATTTTTTAAATATGATATTAGGTGTGAGAACAGCTCACTCTGCTATTGAAGAAACATGCATTCCGAGCTATACCTGTCACTCGTTTTCTACGTTTTTTTTCAAAGATCATCAATATCAAGAGAAAAAAAAAACAACTCGAGTCAAGTTGGGTCATCAATCGATGTGGGTACCCACTTTGAGCGTTTCCGAGAAGACCACATGTCTTGTATCGCATAAAATTGTAGTTTCTCTGAATAACTGATTGAAAATTTAAATGATTCTCAATTGGGTGACTGTGTGGATTTTTCTTTGATGCACCGCTCTTCATCACTATTCATGTTCATTCTTCTGTTCATTCTTTTATACGTAGAGGTACAATAACGTAAAAAGTGAGAATTTCTGTATCTTTAGAAATGAAGAATATCTGAAGGGTTTTAATGTTCTCGTGTTTTCTGATTATGATGTTCGAAGTTACAGCATGATATTCGAAAAAGGGTTCGTAAGCATCATTTAGTTTACTGAATTCGTGATCAGGTACTCTTTTAGATGAAGAGAATGGCAACAAATACGTGTTCTTTTCGAGTAGAATTTTTTTTAGTTGCTATAGCGTACTCAAAAAAGCGATATCGTAAAGGTTAATAATACCCACCGTCTCATGGAACATTGAAAATTAACCCCTTGAGAACGGAAGATTAAAAAATTCTATTCAAATTAAACACGACTACATCGTTTGTTATCCTCGAGGAGTTGATAATAACGATCTAAGCAATAAACGAACAAAATTTCACTGTTTAAGGAAAAGATTGATTTTTTTCAATAATCATTTTCATTCAAGATTGTTCAGTTCCAATTCGTTTATATCTTTTTTGTACATAATAAGCGAATGAAATGTGACTCTTGATTATTCCTACACAGAGGAGAGTATACGGCAACGATTACAAAGCAAAATAGTAATTTAGTGACAAGTCTGCTGTCCAAGGCAAAAAAGGTGTTAACTCCAAATTCGTTTGAACGCAGAAAATCGAGAAAAACTATTCCACATCAAAATTGTATGATGTAACTAATACTTTGACAATATTAAAACGATTCTAGGGCAAATAAGGGGCGCTGTTTTTTATTATTCACAAAAAACTCAATATTCTTAATAATAACAAATGAAGAAAATTAGTTGAGGGTGTTTGGTGAACGAAAATACCTGTCAAAAGAACCGTACCTCGAGTTACGGTCTTTTCCATTTAACAAAAGTTTTTCAAATAGTACGAGATATTTACTCCTCACTGATTTTACCGAGCGAAAAGACCGTAACTCAAATGACGATCTTTTCGTCTGGCAAAGTATGGTAACGTATTCGATGATTCTTCTCATTTTGATGTAAGTTACGGTTTTTTTCTGATGATTGTCTGATTTCCAACTCGTTTTCAGAGAAGAAAAATGTTGATTACGTTAAAATTCATATCAACACAGTTAAATGCACCTTGCTTCCCCCCATGTAACACAGAATATTCTGAGAATATTCTCACAACATTCGTAAAACGTACTGTATCGAATATTCTTATAAAGAGCGTAGAAGCTTCGTAAATATTCATAAAAGATTCTTAGAACATTTGAATGGGACTGTTTCGAATATTCTAGGAACGTTCGTACAATATACGTACAAAGTTTGCAGGGAGATTGCTGAGCAGCGCATACGCAAGCATCTTAATGACATGAATTCAGTAATGGCGGATAATATTGTTGACAGGCTACAAACTCTTGGATAATATATCATTTTGATTTGTATTTGGGGAATGAGAGATTTATAAATGTGCATTTTAATATCCCGAACGTTTTGAGAGCGTCATGCGTGAAGAATAATCATCAAAAGTGTAATGAAGTATTGAGAAATATCGTATATATTATGATTATGATTGCTTTTGCGATCATAAGTATCTCACCCATCCATGTGAATCCACAATATTGCTAAGAATTCATGATTACAGATGTTTAATGAGTGAAAAAATTGATTGTGAATTAGTTTTCGGTTACATACAGAAGTTATATTGGCAGGAATTTCTATTTTGACGGCATTTTCTTATAATATTCCCATAATATTCTGAGAATATTTGAAACAGTCTCATTCAAACATTCTGAGAATGTGCGTAGAATACATTCGCACGTAATAAGAATCTCCATAGAATATTTGAATATCCTCAACGTATATTCTTAGAACATTCTCAGAACGTGTTTGTGTTACCTGGGCCTGAATCGAATGTTATAAAAAACTCATTTTCGAAAAAAATTGAGTCAACAAATTTTTTGCCTGGTACGGCAGAATTATTACTGAGAACAATGTGTTTCGTAGGACTAGCAATAAGTGAATTGTTGAAATTTTATTGTTGGATATACAATAATTTTTGTTCTTTTAGCAACCCGAAGAGAACATGTAGCTTCAGCGGACGTTCAGATCAGATGTGTATAGATCGGGCCGAAGGTTCATTAGAGCTAACTTTGAGATCCACAAACGTTTGACAAAGATTCTACGGACGTTGAAATGTCTGCCTCGAAATAACTTCAGGAAACATAGATGGAACGTTCGCTGAAGGTTCATCGAAGGTTTGACGAAGCTTCACAAAAATATCTATACTTATATTAATTTTGATCAATTTATATGAAAAATAAATGAATTAATAAACATAAATTATTATAAATTAATGTAAGTATAGATATTTCGAGGCGGACATTTCAACGTCCGGAGAACCTTTGTTAAATGTTTGTGAATCTAAAAGTTAGCTCTAATGAACCTTCGATCCGATCTATACAGATCTAATCTGAACGTTCGCTGAAGCTTCATGTTCTCTTCGAACAGATGGTTGTCTTGCTGACAATAAAATTGCCAATTCAACAATTTTAAACGGTATTTTTACGATTTTATTGTGGGTGGATATATAGTAATATTTTATTGTCGATTCAGCAATATTATTGCTAGTTTTTTTCTCCGTGATTGTAATGAGTACCATTCAGCATCGGAAAAATCGCGATAAATTGTTCAAGTTACCATGAAAACAAAAAATCAAAATCGCAACGATCACTCGACTTTTACAGCAGCCTTTTGTTATAAGCGTGAGATGTGTCCTTGTTCCACTCAGTATCTAATCTTATGTGAGAAAAAGACGCAGATGGCTTATAGCGACGCTTATAACGAGAGTCTACTGTATTCTCAAGTTGGAATGAGAGCTAGAATGAATGGTAATCAATTCCATACACTTTTTCCCATGTGTATGCAATACATCCGCACCCCCGTATCACAAACGACACGATTTCAATGTTTGTCCAACAATTTCCTTCATCTCATGATTCAAGAACATTCGAACGATGAATCAGTGAATTGATAATGAGTGATTTATGTAGAAAACGATTGATCTTTTCATGGAAATTGAATTCAGTATTAGTTCTCTACGACAGGCCTTACCCTTTCATTCAACGGTTAAAAACATCCTCTTAAAAAAGCGAACTACTCGTCAGAATGAGGTATGTGTGCATTGTGTAGTATCCACCACCACGATTTAATCACGATATTGACTCTCAAGAGTTGAATGAGAAGTACTGATGTTAACTTCCCTATCAACTCATTGATCGCTCGATTTAATGAGCATAATGAGTAGAATGTTTACTGTATTTCATGCGACAGTGCCAATCGAAAATGATAATTTTTTCGCGGAAAATTGAATTTCTATGGGTGATGATATAAAATATTAGGACATCCCCTTTGAATTTCTTTAAATTTGTCTACACTGTTAGAAAAATACGAAATTCTGTATGAAACATCATTTTTTCATATTAAATTCAATACTCATTTTTTAATCTAATGCACGGAGGAAAATTTGACTGTGAAAATTATTATTTTTCGTCGTAAACTAGTATTATTGGAAAATATTGACAGTAATTTGTAACCTAAGTGTATTATTTTATACGCACGTAGTAAATAATCGTCAGCTACGATGGTAAAAATGAAGATTCAGCGTGAGAAAATATATTTCAGTAATAACAACTATGAACAAACGAAATAAATACATTTTGTAATGAAAATCATCACCACTTGACAATAATTGATTTTGTTTGAACAACTATTCCGAATTTTGAAAGCCACGAATCACATTTAGTACCAATGACGGGTCGGTATAATACAAGCGCTGATGGTAATATTTTCCAACAGCGCTCGAGATTTTATCACAATTATCGCACACAACAAGTTGTCCAGTTTAGGTTGCCTCGTTTAGTCTTTCAATGAAACTTCAAAACAGCGAATTCATAAGTGCGAGCGTAGCAAAGCAGCTTTAATCGTAAGGTTTATAGGTGGTTATAAGTACATTACTCTTGAGTTGAAATCCCCTCCGCGTAATTAGGATTCTTTATTATAAACTGTACTCAAGAATGTATTCAAAATAAGATGATTGCAATCAACAAATATGGTGGTAATAACTCGGATTTTGGGCAACATGAGCTAACAAATGTGCCTGGAAATATGTTTTTGCAAGTAAATTTTTTTTTATTTTAGTGAATGATAATTTTAACCATCATTGATGGTGAAAATTATTGCCTTTGCTTCGATTTTCAGAGCTCTTGTTTGCGAGGATCTTGAAATCAAGTGTAAAGAAACATTACGATCGCTGATGGTAAAAAGTATTAGCTCTGCCTGGAATCATCGATATTACCTTTGTTAGTTTTCCTGAAGGAATTTTGAAATTTTTGACAAAGTGAAGTTTACCATCGTGATCATTTTATTTCCAAGCTATTCCCAATAGTTTCAGTTTACTAATTTTGATGATGATATTACCTACGTATTTTACCACTTTCAACCATCAAATTTCTCTCGGTGTATTGTTAAAATTAAGTAAGAAATTCTCAACATTAAGAATGAAATTTTGAGCATCAAATTTGTACATTATTGAATTCAATATTTTATTATGAATTCTGTTTAATAACTTGTTTATGAAAAAAACTTCATAAATCTTCCAACAGTGTAAATACTTCGAGATGATTCAAATTTTCAGAAATCACGTTTGGAAGTAGAAATGAATCCGATAAAGAATACAAATATGACGAAAAAAAAACAAACTTTCTATACAATTTTCTTCTTATCGCATAAAACAATAACATCCCATAATTCATTCATATCGAATTCCCTTTTTCATGAGTATTCCATAGAACAGTGTCGATAAATTGACCTAATCGAACGGTGGAACAACAATGGATTACCAATTAAACGTCGACTATTAGTTATGAGAATAATTACTTTCGCGTAATGAATAATTCAATCCCCCTTGATACGTTTCTACCTTCGACACAATTTCGACATTCAATGAAAACAAATCAGTATCGAATCCAGCTTAATATACGCTCGTTCTACTATTCTAATCGAAACCGCATTGTTTACTGAATATAAATATAGTAATCTTCTCGAGAGGAAGAGGAAATTTTTTTTCTTTATCACAACGATGTTTGCGTAGATACAAGATCAAATGTTTTCCCCTACCGTTCACTTGGTAATATTTCAAAAACTTTTATAAATCATATGAGAATCATATAAATCCTCACGAAGGATTCTTGAAGAAAAGTTCCTGGCATTTTTCCCAAAGAATAATTTAACCTTATAATAATTGAAACGATCTTAAGTGAATTTACCATGAGTTAATGTTTGGCTCAGAGTGAGCGTCCTATATTGCCAAGTCACAACGTATTGTTGATCCGAACTATTATACAGAGTGGTACTCTTATCTTACTTGCTGGAAGCTTCGTTCCTTTATCCAAGTGGAAACTGTTACGCTTTTTTAAATGTTGACTACTAGGGTACTTCAGAACTGTCTTCATATTAATTATTTAATTTACTATTAACCATTTGAATACTTATTTTATAATTTAGAATCATTTATTGTATCGCTTTCAAGTGGTTGAATCAAAGTTGTTCCTAGCGGAATGTCTCGATAATGCCATTTTGATGTTGACATGCACGTTAAGAAATGTTCACGTCACGTTGTGAACATGTTTTCGCACCAACAAAAGTAATTAGTTACTCTTACTCCAAATTAGTTCCAGCAACTAGATACAGTTGTTGATATTTGGATAACTAAATCGGGCGTTGGCTCAACTGAATTCAAATTTAATTTCTCTGACTTTAGTTACTGTTACTAATTTGAAATTGCTTTTATTATCGGCCTATATTCTTTTATTACTCGGAACTAATTTTAAAAACTAATTTCAACTCATTCGGTCAAATAAGGTTCTTTTCTCGGTGTATAAAAAGCACTGTTATCAGTGGCAAAACAAAATGATGACGTAAAGGTTGAATAATTTCACGCATCTCCAGTAAAAATTATAGGCCTTAGCTACTTTTCCCAGGAGTTAGATTAATTTATAGCTAGTTTTATAACGCACTTTCTACACTGAAAACACAGTTTGTTCCAGCTGAACAAAACTTTGGTTGAAATGAAGGCAAAGAAACTTTTTGGTTGGCTGGAATAATATTTGTTTAGGACAAATAAAGTTTATTTGTCTGTGAGAAACTGTTAATTATTGTGAACCAAATTTTGTTTATCCTAAACAAACCTTATTTCAGCCAGCCAAAAGGTGTTTCGCATTCATTTCAACCAAAATTTTGTTTATTGTAGCCTGTGCCCGCCCAGATGTCCCAGGACATTGCTGGATGTAGTTAAAATTGCCAATTAAAAATGTGAAATCATGTTTTTTTCAGTAATATCATACCTGTGAATAAGGTAATTCGAAATGTGATTCCAAGTCAAGTAGGTTGCTTTGGAATTTATTTGTATGAATCAGTCCCGAATGACAAATTGAAACGTCTGGACTTCATTTTATCCTCCTGCCCGTGTTCATGGACTATCAATGTTACTGTACGATCAGTCGAAGCATGAAAAATTTACATGTACCAACTGAATGTTTAAACACTGAAGTCAAATTTGCTGAAAGGGTTTATTTAATTGCCCCCACATGGGTCCCATCCACACAGAAAAAAGTATTTCTTTGAATCTAAGAAATTGTTATTCGAATAGGTCCCAATAAATATTTCTCTAACAAGAATGAATATCTTTTTGATCCAAACAAATTTTTTATTTGAATGAAGGCCCGAATAATCAATTCTTTTACATGGGTGAAATATTTATTTCTATCAAAGAAATATCTACACTGTAAAGAAGATTCACCGGAAAATTCCAGTGAATGTACTGAAAGTTATTAATCTGTGCATGTACCGGGAAATTTCGGCACATTTGTACTGCAAAAATTCAGTACAAATGTTATGGAATTTCAGCATCAAAACTGGAATTTTTCAGTACACGAACTGAACTTTTCCAGTCCTTGTGTTTCAAGATGATTGAGAAACTTGATCTTTCATGTGGATGGATAGAAAGTCATGTCTACCTAACGGGATTTGAACCCACACTTTTCTACCTACCTACCAACTGAAACCTAAGACCTAACCGACGAGATATAGCGCGACATGTTGGAAGACCAGCTTGGGTTACTACATTTGCTTCATATCTAGAATACACGAAGGAATAAGTTGTCAAAAAACCTCATTTATCAATTTTATTTGCTACAATTACAATTATTATTCAAAATCTCAATCAGAAGATTTTTAATATAAAGAGTTGAAATTTTTCCTGCCAGAAATGACAAAGTCCAATAGAAGTGGAAAATTTCAGTTCAACAGGGATTCAATTCCAGCATAAATGGAAAATTCCATCACACGACCTGAAAATTGCAGTTCAAAAACTGTATAACTCCAGTATACCAACGATTAGGTTTTTTTTCTAAATTCGAAATTTTTTACAAGTCCTTATTAAGGGGATACTTGTTTCTGGTGCACAAGAACTGTAAAATTGTAGTACGAGCCAGTAAAATTTTCGCGAAATCATGGCAAAATTTCAGTACACGATCCCAAACTTGAAAATTCCGCTACAAGGACTGAATTTTCAGTTATGCTTGGCAAACTTTCAGTACCATACCAACAAAATTTCTGTACATGTACTGGAATATCAATATTCCAGTACGAGCACTGGAAATTTCCAGTTTTTTACAGTGTACTTGGACCTATTCAAATAAGAATTCCTCAGATTCGAAGAAATACATTTTTTCTGTGTAGTACATGGATGGTGAGTGGGACACCCAGACAAATTCCTACCAGGGTATCTCCGCAAGATAAGCGAAATATTTCTTATCTGAAATTTCGAGAGTTACTAAATTGCAAAAATCAATTGATCGAGAATTGACTTTGCTTCAGTCTTCTTTCGTTTTGTTTTTATTGAGTTCAACAAATTCAATAATGCGTGACAGAGGAGGACAAGTTAACGTAATTGGAAATTCCAAATGTGTTTAATTAATTTTCATTCATCGGATCTAGTTCACATATGCACATACAAGTGATATATATTTGGTTAGATAATGGCAGGGATCCTACCATAATGTTCAAAGCTTTCACCCGAGACAATTTTCAACCAAAAAACATAATCAACCACTATTCCAGAAATGTCTCGACGTAAGCTGCAAGCAGGTCTGATGAAAAATAGAAACTCCCACTTGGAAAATCTAGTTGACCTTGGTATAACCATAGTGACGCCATCCAACATGCAATTGAGGTTACAGTTTCTTTCTGTAAAATGAAACTTCGTTGATATTGTACTCTTCCCTTTATTCGTCATTCATTTTGTATATCAAGTGCGGAGACGATAACATTATATTTTTAAATTTTTCTTCCGAATAATTGTATAACAGCCAAGTTTGAGAAACCAATATTTTCATACCTTCTTGAATTTTTCAGTTAAAGGATCCTGCACAGGAAGAAATGATGTGGTTGATATTTGGATAGCTATACACCGAGGACACAATTTCTCCGACTTGAAGGAAATTGCTTTGCCTTCATTCTGATAAATCTTGTTTTCGATGGAAAAAATCATTCATTTGAGAATTTTTCCTTTCAATCTCATGGAAACTTTTCCCATTTGACTGAGTTTTTGTCCATTGAAAGAGAGATTTATTAGAATGAGGGCAAAGAAAATTTTCTTTCAATCTAAGAAATTGGGTTCTCAGTGTGAAGATTAGCTATGGTATCAACAAAAACTATTGCTATAGTAGCTGAAATTTAGCCATAACAGCAATATTTTTTTAGCTATTCAAATATCACATACACGAAGTAGCTACCACAGCTGATTCTCAGTGGCTACAGCAAATTATTTCTTCACGTATGGAGAAACTAGTGCACAAGTTCTGATTATAATGACTTTTCAAGGACCCGTACAACACCACCAGCGATGAGGCATGTCAGCTCCACGTTGAATTTAGGAGCAAAATTTGTGGATGACGTGATCGGTGCGAGGAACTGTTCCTCATTGCCTTCACGTTGCTTCTCCCTCGATTCACGTCATCCACGGATTTTTCTCCTAAATTCAACGTGATGCCAATGTATCCCATCGGTGGAGGTGCTGTACGGGGAGTTGTTATACAACCACATTTAGCGTACGTACTTCTAACCGCTCGATTTAACCTGAAATTCAAGCGATTTGGTGAAAATTACCGCAGTTGACTTACGAACATTCATTAATCCAGCCTCTAACTCTCAGCGTGAGATATTACATATTCGTTAAACGTGCAGATTTCCGATCCATATTCAATGGGTTTGAATGTGAAACCTGCACATTTGAATGGGAATGAACGGGTTTCTTTAACCAGGGGATTCATGTATAAAATCGGAGCAAGCTTGCACATTTTGTCCTCAGTGTAAACACAGTATCGAATTCAATAAAACCAAAATTTGTATACTGAGAAAAATGGAACTCCAGAATATAATCCATCCGGTTTTTTGAAGACATTTTCTTGGTTTTTCAATAGACTAGGAACGATAAGGTTTAGAAAATGAATTTTTACATGAGAATACAAAATGCTGAACGTTGAATTTTACGAAACGTATAAAAAGATTTGGCTATTCGGTATTTTGAATTTGGTTTGTTACTTTCACATTTTGTATTCATAATCTTTCATATTTTGGGGTGAAAATTCGTTTTGTAAACCTTATCGTTTTTAATCTATTGCATAACTAAGAAAAAGCATGTTGCTGAAGTTTAAATCGTTTATAGAAATAAAACGAAAATTTAAATCCACAAATTTTGATAAATCATCGTGATTCGCCTTCTCAAATCAACTCTTTAGAACTAAAATCATCGCTTGAAGAAAGGACCGCGAGATTTTGAATTATTCAAACCTGGATATTTTGTTATTCGATCATCAATAAATAAAAATAAATATTATATTCTAGAGTGCCATGTTTCTTTGTGTATAGGAATTTTCTTTAATTTACAATATTGAGAATAAATGCATGAATAAATAATTCCATATTGAATATTCGAATGAAGGTAATAAACGAATACAACTTTGTCAAAGTTGATTGGATGTCATAGTTGTCAATTGAATGTTACATTCACGTAGTTAATACCGCAACCAGATCAATGTATGTATGAAACCATGGTGACCACCAAAGTGGTTGTATCGTAAGCACTAATTACTGTCACATCCAATTAGAAGGTTAACGACATATTCATACGAATAATTTGAACAAATCAACAATTTTGTTTATGTTAAACGGATCATAAAATCAACAACACATTCATGAAGGTTATAAAGAATCTTCGATATAGGTATCATTCGAAGTTTGTTATCGAGTAGTATACTTATCGTATGTTTATCATTTCTGTTTTCTGAAATTTATCACATGACACGCCGAATCTGATTCTCCTCCCCTAATTACGAAAATTTATGAACTCGTGTTTTCATTTTTGTAAAATTGATTATCAGCCCCTATACGCGAGAAGCATTGAGAATTCCCATCAGTGAAATTTAAATTGATTTCATATTTATGTGACAAACTGTTGAGTTTTAATTTCACATTTTCAATGAAAATGGGTATCCATGCTTGTGCCATGCCAATAACGGAAGCAACGGATATATAGTTCGAGGTCATTATGAACTCGAAACTACGTTCATCGAATTTAAATTTCAACTAATTAATTATCGTTTATCAATTATCGTTTTGTATCTTTGCAGTGATCATTTATTTCCAAGATTCAGATATCCGCGGAATGGTTACACGTAATTGATTCGAATTCACGGTATTTCATTGAAATCGTTTTCCCCTTTCAGCGAATAATTTTGTTTGGGAGTTTCCAGCATTCCTTAAACTGGCAAACATTGGAGTAAGAAATCAAATTTATAGCAAGGTTTTTTTTTCCCGTTTCGAAACCATGAAATCGCATTGACGATTGCTTCTCCGCAATCCATTCTGTTTTTGTTGTTGTCTTCTTTTTTTCACCTCTGGGGATTCTTTATGCGAAATTTTGCGACGATACTCGGGAGAGTCGTTCGACGAAAGCTGATGTAATGTATAAAGCGCTTGATTTATCAACATGTTTTTTTGTCCCACGTATTATATTAAATTTTCAGACAATCTCAAAAACAAATTGGAAGCGAGGATTTCGAGAGGACAAAGTGATTTATGAAAGGGAAAAAACAAATTCCTTTCAATGAAGATTATTACACGGGAAGAGGAGAATAGTTGGTACGGAAGACCTTAATGAAGTGAAAAACATAGTACCCTCGAAGTCACGGTATTCATTACTGGCCGGTGTACCACCGTGATTGCCTTGGATTCAATCATTGTGAATTATATTGTTTTCCGTTATTTTGAATAGATTATAAATACTGTCTGTTAAAGGCAACATTATTGTTTCTGTGACTCATGAAAATCATTTATAAAGAAAGTTTCTATCGATTCTGTAACAATATTTCGAATTTTTAATGTATCCGTGAGGAAATAACTAGATGTATATTTTATTTCACATGAGTGGACAAAAATAATGAACGAGAAAGAATTCAATCCACTTCGTGTGATAAGTCATGAGTCGTGAATTGAATAATAACGTATTCTGGCAACTTTGACCTACGTTCGTTCATTCTTTTTTGGTGAAAGAAAGAAATATATAGCATCCGACCTTTCAACCATTGGTCAAATAGCGAAATAAAATATTGTGGAACGTGTTTAAGTGACTTTTTGTCACTCGAGAACATTTCTCATGCAAACCATTTGTTCAGGTTCGTTGTTTTTTTTTATTTACTTATATTTCCTTTTTATAATTATCATTCATTCCTTGATGGGGTATGAATTGAAGGGTCAGGAAAACTTGGAAATAGTATTATTCGACAAATAAATGATATTTTCGAAATAGAGTGTTGAATAAAAAATATTCGGTACGGAATCCCCACGATCAAGGACATTGGCACGAAGGATTCTTCGATGTACTCGCATTGGATTCTCTGCAATATCTTCATGCAATCTAAATAAGGCCGAGAAGAACAAGAAGACGAAATAAATCAGAATCCTTATTCCAACAGCTTTATATAACGTTCCTGTAATCAAATTGTATATTTTATATTTCAATTGGGGAATTTGATCGGATGAATGATTCATCGAAGAATCTGTAATGGGATATTCCAGTAGAATATAGAATGGATTTTACATAAATTCAATTTTTTGTTTTCAAGTAATGTTTAGAGATTTAAATCGAAAGAACTAAAGCCTTCTTTGTTAATCCAAAGGACCATTTATATTCGTTATAAAGATTATACCTCACGTGTGGGTTTCATAATGAAGATCTGTTCTTTTCATGCCTCTTTATTTTCTTCATCTAGCTTTCTTCTTCCCCGTTAACCAACTCATACCTTCCACCCCTTCTCCGTGTTACTCGAGTAATGAATTAACTAGTGTCAAGACAGACGTGTTCCAAGTGGTAGAGAGAGTGTCACGTTCCCGGGTTCGTACCTTCGTTCGGGCTCTCCTCTTGTGCTAGGTGGAAAAATGTTTGAACGAGAAAGAAAGTGCAGTAGAGTTGGAATAAGAAAGAAGAAATACTCATAACTGTATAACATTCTTGAGGAGCGTTAAGACGTGCATTTCAACTCTTGATTCTTCAACAAATGTCGTTGAGATTCTTCATCCTCGACAAACATGTTGTAGTCTATTTGAAAAATTCTTTGAAATTTAAAATCCTCGTAGTCAGGCTTTCGAGTACCTGAACGTCTTCTAGAATTCGTGTTATATGCTTTCATAACTTGGTTTCGGTGGATGAAATCATCCGTCCCATAAAAATCGACATTTCGTGAATAACACAATTTTAATTTGAGAAAATCAAATTTCTTCCATTCGACGAAGGAAACATTGATTTTAAATACAGAACGAGATATCTTATTCTTGAATAACTCACTTGTCTTTATTTTTTTCAAGGAGCTATTTTTCCCCCTTGAGAAGGTGAACCTTTTGTTCCTCACTTTCCAATTACTCACGTTCAAAGAAAGTTGTAGCATTTTCATTATTGTCTTTATATGAAAAAAACAGCATTCAAATATATACAGTCCTTGAATTAATTAAGAATTCAAAAGTACTATTCGTATTGTTCGAATACGTAAAAAGCAGTAATTGTCACGATTACTACAAACAAAACAAAATTATTCCGTAATGGTTTCAATTGGTATATTCGAGTAAATGATTTCCTTTGAATTTTTTTTCGTTAATCTCATCAACAAGTTCCCACTCGGGATGTTCTGTATATTATCATGTTTGTCTTCGCAGTTATTCGAAAGAAACAAGAAAAGTTCTTAACTCTGGGCAGGAAAGAGGAGCAAACGGAATACAATTGGATTCCTCCTTAATGCAATTTTAAATGTGTAAATGAGATAACCTACATTTCTAAAGATATTGTGACATTAAAGAATCATAGTTTGAACTTTTTCTCGACCGAACAACAGGATACATGTTTATTTTGTTGCAAATATGAATTCTTGTAACATAACGAGGAAAGCTGATAACATACAGATAACATCTAAGATACATCCATTTTTTTTTCATTCTGAAAATCCATCCGCATCATGTTATTTTTGTATTAAATAAGGTGTTCTTGAGATATTTATCAACTCCCAAGGTTTTGATAATATTAGTGTTGCCGCGATATTATCGTCGAAATTCAGAAATAATCGATTATCTTAATTTTGACAGGTTTTCATGGAACTTTTAACGCGTAGATCTTCGACTGTGGACGAAATGAAACGAGATAGTGCATCATCTTGGTCTTTTAAACAAAATGAACCAAAATATTCTTACATTATCGTAACGATAATTATCGATATATCGTAACGATAAATGGAAGCATATCTTGGTTTATTTTGTGTACAAGTCTGGGATTATTCATTATTCCGTTTCATTATGAGCATAATCGAAGATTCGTGGATTATATATTCCATAGGAACGTGTAAGAATTGAGATAATCGATTATTCCTCAATTATCGACGATGATATCGCGGCAACACTAGATAATATCTGTCGGATAATTCATTCAAATTGATGCATATGGATTAAACTTTGAGACATAAAATCAACTTTTCTCAATTTTACATTCATTAAATTCACCTCTTTACCATAATTCTCAATCTAGTAATTGTGCCAGGCAGGAGCCATTATTTTTCACAATATCAACTTTCAAGACTCCCTGTGGTATGAAATTAAGAACAGTTGCAGCCACCCGATACACATCCAACATAATTTTTCAGAATTCAGGTTTTGCCTAAAAATATTGTGTGAATGAGAGTAGATACAAGAATACCCTGTTGGAAAGGTCTTATGAATGCTGATACATTCTGATAAACTTCTGAACAAAAGCACACCAAAATCTCATAGGAAATTTTCATTTTAAACGTCTTTATGAGATTTTCCACGATTGTTTATAAAACCTGATAAAATCCAATTTTGTGCTTATTAATTCGCATAATGGCATTATAAAATCTCATAAACCCCTGGAAAAATGCTCATATAAAATCTCATAAAGTCTCATAGATTCCACGTATCAGTTTCTATGAGATCTTTTCCATAGGGCAATTGCTTGAATATTTTGAGGACTGAATCCAACACAACAAGAATAATACCCAGCGTTTGAAGTACTTTTCAATACAATTAGCTATTCCTTTTCTATTTTCAAAATAACTTACAGAATGATTTCTACCAGAGTATGAGATGCGGGGAAAAAAATAACATTCATGTATCGATATTCCATTTGGAAGAAATTTATCTTCGAGACGGTTCCCATTTACATCCATGATAAACAAATCTATGATTGTAAATTGCATTTTCCTCTATATCCGTGTAGAGTCGAAGATGGAGGTACGTGAACGTGCAATGAATCTCGAACGAGTTGAAATAGGAGAATGGAGTTTCATACTGTAATTATAGTTCCAAATTGCACGATCTGTATTGAATTTTAATGTGAAAAATTGAAGGGAAGGGAAGAATCATAGATGAAAAATGGATTCCCTCTTATGATGGATGTTTAACTTTTTTCATGGACTTGGAATACTAATTAAAACAGTGATAATGCGGAAAACGATGGACAGAGTGCCTCAACAACAATGTTGCAGTGAACTGCAGGGGTAACTCTTCGGTATTCGAGATTGGGGATGATTCGAAGGATCATGGAAAATATGTGGAAGCTTAGAGCATATATTTTCTCACATAGGGATTCCAACAACAACAACAACACAGGTTCGACGAGGCTCCCTTGCCAGTAATCAGTCTTCGGTCAAGTTAATGTACTTAGCGTTACGTAACTCTTCAGCAAACAGAATTCTATTTAAATCGAGTATTTGATAAAGCTATCCTAACCGCAACACTATGTTGGTGATTTGAAATCTCTAACTTCATCCCCTCATTATAGCTTCTCTGTATGGGTATAATTTATTTAACAAAGTTTTGCTTCGTTAAACAAGTCAAGATTGTGAACAAACTCCGAATTTCTTTGAATTGGAAGACAAAAAACATGAATTTCCTCGGAGCAAGCACAGTCAGATTTGTGAAAGATTGTGTTGTGAAACTATTCCTTGACAATATTATTCCAATTATATCCGAAAACAATCTGTACATCTAATAGCGTCAGAGTTTTCTCAAACTTTCGAGAGTCTAAGTGTCGTGCAGGTAGCGGTATATCTTCGCACTATGCATGTTAATGAGAAAGTTGTTAATTCTGTTACGGAGATTGTCGAGTTGTTCGTAAGTCACTTGAAATCTGTTTCTCCCGTTGATCAACCAACGTTATTTCCACGGAAGCCAGAATAATACATGTATTCGATGCCCTTCATTGGATGAAATATTTTCATGAAATTTATTCCCCTTGGATGAGTACGTGAGTTTAAATTATTGTAATATACACGTGAATATATCATGCCTAAATCCTTGTGACAATTTATCTTTCACAAATCCTGGAGGTCGGGAACTTTTCATTCGCAATGAAGCACAAGATTGATTCGAATAAAAGTTTCATTATATAACTCGCTTGTTTTTAACAAATTAATCCTTCGAGTAATTAAAATCCGTTTGCAGATCATTTATACCAAACTTTTCGTTTCCATCCTTCGTGCTTGATGTACTAATTTTCCTTAGCAGAGATTGAAGTTGAAAATATAATGTTTTCTTTTGCGTCGGAACGACGACTCAATACTTTGAATTGAAAATCAGTGATCGTCGCGTCGTGAAAATCTACCCTAAATTTGTTATAACAGCGAAATCTAATTTCGCTGGGTCCATTTTGCAAACTACACACTGTAAAAAAAAACTGGAAATTCACTGTGCAACTGGACTGGAAATTTCCAGTGCTAGTACTGGAATATGGATATTCCAGTACATGTACAGAGATTTTGTTGTTACGTTACTGAAAATTTACCAAGCATAACTGAAAATTCAGTCATTGTACTGGAATTTTCAAGTTTGAGATGATGTACTGAAATTTTGCCATGATTTCGCGAAAATTTTACCGGCTCGTACTACAATTTTATAGTTCTTGTGCACCAAAAAAAAATATTCCCTCAAAAAGGACTTGAGAAAAAATTTGGAATTTAGAAAAAAAAACCTAATCGTTGGTATACTGGAATTATACAGGTTTTTAACTGCAATTCTCAGGTTTTGTGATGGAATTTTCCAGTTACTATGCAATTGAATTATACAGGTTTTGAACTGCAATTTTCAGGTCGTGTGATGGAATTTTCCAGTTGCTATGCAACGGAATTTAATCACTGTTGCACTGAAATTTTCCACTTCTATTGGACTTCGTCATTTCTGGCAGGAAAAATTTCAAGTCTTTATATTAAAAATTTCCTGATTGAGATTTTGAATAATAATTGTAATTGTAGCCAATGAAATTGATATATGAGGTTTTTCCAAGACTTATCCTCTTGTGTTCTAGATATGAAGCATATGTAGTAACCCAAGCTGGCCTTCCAACATGTCGCGCTATAGCTCATCGGTTAGGTCTTAGGTTTCAGTTGGTAGGCAGGTAGAAAAGTGTGGGTTCAAATCCTGTTAGGTAGACATGAGTTTCTGTCCATCCAAATGAACGATCAAAAGTTTCTCAATCATCTTGGAACACAAGGACCCTGCAAAATCACTTTGCGTGAGCAATTTTTTTTCAATTTTCATGGATATTTTCAGCATTAATTTTCCAGTACATGTCCTGGAAAAGTCCAGCTCGTGTACTGAAAAATTCCAGTACCGAGGCTCAGAAAATTTCCAGTTTTGATGCGGGAATTCCATAACGTTTGCACTGAATTTTTGCAGTACAAATGTGCTGAAATTTTCCGGTACATGTACAGGTTAATGACTTCCAGTACATGTACTGGAATTTTCCGGTGAAATTTTTTTACAGTGCACTGAGAGGAAGGTACCTCGCTATGACGACTAAAATTTAGGTGTCCCCGGTAATTTTTAATGGCTCAAATAAAAGTCTAGTTGTCTAGAATAGGAATAAAACGATTTATTCAAGAGGAATGAACAATTTAGCTGTAACAGATAAAATTCATTTGGTTCAACTAAATTCTCATTGACAGGGACTAAATTTCTTAGCCGTCTAATATTCAACTAAACCCTTTTTCTCAGGGTATTCGTTGTCACAGTAATCTTGTCAGCTGTGGCAGCGAGAAACGTTTGTTCCTCTAGCAAATTTGGACATTATATATAGAATAGCGAACAAATTTTGCTGGAGAAGTCAATATTTTTTGCTGCCCCAGCTGAAAATTCGCTTCTACAGGTAACATGATTGCCATGATAGCTATCCAAGGTGTCGCGCGACTCGGGAAATCCGGGAATTTTTTTTCACCCTTGAAAACCCCGGGAATTCTGAAATTACCCGGGAAAATTCTGATGGTGCATCAAAAAATGTTCTGTCACGATTTATAAATCACAATATTTCATAGAAGTGCTATACTCAACATAGGAAGAATATATTGAAACTTGTACTTGAAAGTTCTATGTCCGGAGTTGTGGTAATATTCACAGGGCCTTATGCATGATCCATATTCGATGTAGTTAATTTTATTCCCCACAATTTTGACAAATGATTGTCACAAGGTACCACATGGATATTGGAACCAAAAAACTGGATACCCAAGGGTGTCGTACTACAACAATCAGAATTTTTATTGTGATATGGAAGTGCATGGTTGTCAAAACCCTAAAGTTCGGTTGAGCTCATTGAGCTCCATATACCATCCCAATCAGAATTTAACAACTGGCGCAGTACTGCGCCAGTACCGGCCAACACTGGCGGGGTGCTGGCGGTCTGCACTGCAGCAGTACTGGCATTTGTCCGAAATGATAACGCTTTTCCGTACTGGGTACGTGTTAGCCGACTTTCGGAGGCCCAATACTGGCACTGTACTCCGCCTGTTGTCAGCATTGGCATACTTCGGTTTTTTCTGATTGGGATACTGGAATGATCAGTCCCTAGACTTACGCCGTCAGAGAAAGATAGTTGAGAATTATATGTTGTAGAAAGATAAAGCCACCCTATCAGTTAAGAAAGAAATATCGAATTGCGTACGTTCAGAAGAGAAGAAATTCATCTTGTACCTCATCATGTACACATGTGTACCTGACGAGACTAAATTATGAAATATTCAAGAAGCGTTCATTTCAATATGTATAAACCCCGAGAGAACGAAAACGTTCAACGAACGTGCATCCAACTTAAAATGAAGGTACGGACATTCGAAGGTTTATTGAACGTTCATTGAATGCGAATTTATGTAACATCAACCTAAAATTGATTGATTCAGGTTGTGTTCTCTTGGGGCAGTTCAATAATTAAGCTAAATTCAGTCGTGAGTCGATTTTTACACCTATATGGTGCTATCGTTGTATAAAACTGCTTTGCTAGACAGCCAAAATTGAAGGTTTTGAATTCATAAAGACTTCTCAGATGACTTTTGGATGGTCTCCACTACGCGAGTAGGAATTAATTCAATCGATTTACAGTGAATACATGCTAATAAGTGTAATGCTCGGGGATTATTTATGAAATCGTGAGACGATTTCTTTCTAAACATCATGTTCGACGAATGCACATATTGATCCCAAAGTATTCATAATCGATACATATTGATTAGCATGACGGGAGCTTTTTGCGGGGAAAATTAATTTCAATAAAACTCGTGTAATTGTAACAATTTCAGTTTTTGCATCCACAGAAGCAGCTGAAAAGTCACACTGTTGAAAATAATACACAATCTTGTATCGTAAAACGGGATGGATAGGCACATTTTGTGATGAATAAGATTACCCAAAAAAGATTTGAAATGAAATCATAACTAATTGTGTGGTTATTAGAAATAATAAATGCTTAGTATTCACCACTTTCATCATTCGAACAATTAGTTACAAATTCATTCAACATCTTTTGCGTTGTATAATATAATATTCACCTCAACGATCCTATTCGATAATTTTTTCTTGTAGTTGGTCCCTTTTGTCACAAAATGTGATATATGAAAAACATTTTTTGACTTCTGTCCTTCAGCAAGTCTTTCATCTTGAGGAAAATTGATTATCGAACACTGCTTATAAACTTCTTATGGAAAAAATTAAATTTTCTTCGGATAAAATGAACAGTGCAATTAAAAAGTAACTCCTTCATAAATTATTTCTACACTCAAGGAGATACTAGCAGCGTGGTACTAGCCAGATCGTTCGTTTCAAACTATTCAAAAATGGCTTTATACAATCAAAATACCGCTCTGTACAAGAATTCTTTAGAGCCTATAAAATTGCCAAACAGAGCGATATTTTAATTTTATTTGAAAGTTTTCGAATAGTTTGGAATAGACAGTGTGGCTGGTCTCATAGCACTAGTATCCCTTTAAGCCAGCCACTAGTCATAGACCACTAGACATTTTGTATTAGCCAGTTTTTGTTGAAAATTACTATATTATAAATTTTTACAAACAAAGGTTCTCAAGATTCTCTACGCCTCAAAGAATCAGTAGAAACTGGAGGCTTCCGAAGTAGCTGATCCAGGTGATCCGGATCAGCTACTTCAGAAGCTTCCACCCAGTTTGGAAGATTTTATTCAATAGTTTTCGAATAAACTGACCAATACGGAATAATTAGCGTCTCTTGCTATCTTTTGCTTTCAGCTCTTTCTAATCAATGTTGCGAGTCACCAATGCTAGTATCCCCTCAAGAGGATAGGTATCAGAATTACTATTCAAGCGCGTTTTTCTTCGTACCAAAATACTTATAACTGAATTCATAAAAAAAGTTAAACAAAGAACTATATGTGCTGTCTGGGTAGGACTCGGGCACATTCCGAATCAAAATTTAAAACCTCCTTTCCCCCTAACTATGGAAGGTAAGGGAATTGGTACCATTTTGACGGGAAAAAGAGGAGTTATATCCTTCTCCTTTGCCTCTCAAAGTGGTGCGAATTTCCTGATCTTCTGTAGGTAGGGAGAAAGGAGATTCTAATTTTCTGTTGAAAAAGAAATATTTTTGTAATTTGATTTATATTTTATCCATATTCTTATTGTTCCAATAGCCGTTTAAGTGAATTGATAGAAGATATTTCAGAACAAAGAGATATGCATTGGAATGAAAGAAATATTTCTTGACCGCTGTTGAAAGAATTGTACTAAATTAAGAAAAAAAGGCTGGAAAAAAAGTCAAGGTTACTTCAACATTTGGCTCTTGTTTCATAGCCATGAGGAGTATCCAGAAAACGTAGGTAATACACTTAAAAAAAATACTCGGGAAATTCTGAATTTTCCACCCGGGAAACCTGGGAATTTGACCCAAGCCTTGTGCTCGACACCCTGTGATAGCTATCACAGCAAAAAAGTTGCTATTCCACAGTGAATTTGTTTCTCTCCGTGTATTTTTGCGTCAACTTTTCGACGCGATTATTTGTAATGTTATTGTCTTTGAAAAAATTCAGTGTTCACATATTTTGGCGTGAAATTTTATTCTCTTTTAGGATCCGTGGTCAAAATTATGATTAGACTTCTAGGAAAAAAGATATGGCCGATTTATACTCAAAAAACGTGGAAATTGAAACAAAAAAATTTTCTTGATTTTTTTTCATAATGTTGTCGCCAATAATTTGTGCTCTAATCATGGACAAAGGTGGACAAAATGCTTCAGGTTTAACAGGAGATTTTTGTTATCGAAGTGAAATCGCTTTTTTTTACAAAATGGCGGCAATAACGTAAAAATTTCATGAAAAACATGACTTATTTTTTTTCTCGGAAACTAGATTTTATCGAAAAGTTTATGGGAACAAAAGTGTCTTATAATCAATCAAGGAACGCTCACAAATTTTTTTAGAACTTTTTGAGACAATTTAAATTTTTTTGAAAATTCGGAAAATCTGATTTTTCAAAAACGTGTCAAAAATATTTGAAAAGATTTTGGAGTACTCCTTGACTAATTATAAAACATTTTTGTTCCTTTGAATTTTTTGATCAAGTCCATAGTTTTCGAGAAAAAAAATAAGTATTGCTTTTCATGAAATTTTTAGGTTATTGCCGCCATTTTGTAAAAAAAAGCGATTTCACTTCGATAACAAAAATCTCTTCTTAAACCTGAAGCAGTTTGTCCACCTTTGTCTATAATCAGAGCACAAGTTATTGGCGATAACATTATGAAAAAAAATCAAGAAATTTTTTTTTTTTTCAATTTTCACGTTTTTTGAGTTTAAATCAGCCATATCATTTTTCCTTGAAGTCTAATCATAATTTCGACCACGGATCCTCAAAGAGCATAAAATTTCATGCCAAAATATGTGAAAACTGAATTTTTCCAAAGACGATAACATTACAAATAATCGCGTCGAAAAGTTGACACAAAATCGAGGCGCTTGGGCGTTAACGGGTTGAAAAGATTTTCCCTATAACCGCTCTTGAATTATCATCATTGTCATCATCAGCGATAGTAGAGAAGTTACCCTCCAACAATTCTTTCCATCACTGATGGAAACAAATTTTCCTGGCTACGAAAAAATAAATAGGACTGTACACGATGAAATGCATGTGAGTGTGGTTTTCTTTGTACACAAATGAAGGCAAAAAAATATATTTTACAGAACCCAAACTCCACATCGTACGAAAAAGGATTTGATCGCAGGGAGAGGGAAAAAGATTGCTTTTCCCAATGATATGGAAATGTCCTCATATGTAGGTATTCATATGTGATTTTAAATATGCGTTTCCACATGAACGCATAAATATGTATATATATATGGATGTATCATGTCGGCTGAAAAACTATTTGGAATCTGGGCTCGTCATTATAGGCAAAAAATATTCCAAGTTTATTCGATGAGTATCAAATATTGTCACTGAATACCAAATCCGATGTGTACTCATTGGACCTTGATTGGTTTTAAATGAAGTCGGATATATATCTACTGTAAAAACGACTGGAAATTTACTATATGTTTTGTATACGTTTTACTACAAAATTCTGATTTTTGCAGTAAAATTCCAGCAAATGTACTGGAATTTTCAGTAAACATTTTTTATAATGTACTTCTAAAATTATCCAGTATATATTTAGAATGTCTTTTTCCTTTGTTTCATGAGAACAAGAGATTTTCACTGATATTTTAGGCTCTAAATCAAATTAGGTTCCTCTCTACCGAAAAATTTCCTCAACCCCCTTTTATGAATGAGATAGAACGATGAAAAAACAATCGATACATCAAATGTATTCGCTATACATGAGAAGTTATCCCCATAAATCCAATAAACATTGTCACCACGGTAGCTTGATAAAGGATCAATGGGGTTTTAATCTCCATTACGTTTATGTACCAAATATCTTGAACAAATGGAAGCTACACATCGCATGGGATTATATCAACCAGGTACGCGTTTACAATACTAATTTCAACGACAATGTTCATGCCTATTCTCTCAACACGGTGTATGAGAGAGTATCATAAATTTCCCATACGTATGCGGTACACATAGATCGTGTATAGACCTAGTCAACAATGCCTCTCTTTATCCGTGGAATAATGACGAGATACATCTCGTACCATTTATCCGAAATTTGTGACACGAGATAGAATTGGAACCGATTGATATCTACATTTCAAACTCTAAACGTGTTCTCGCGGTTCAACTTTCTCCGTAGTATAATGTAATCGTGTACATTTTATACTTCGAACTCTCCTTCAATGGTTACATTCGAAAAGATATGGCCGTTCCACATGCATTTCCGGTGTAATAAATTGTATAACATCGTTTGCGAATATGTATTTTATTTCTTTTGTTATCCGGTGAAGAACAAGTTACAATGAACTTTTTCTCCTATCTCCCTCACGATAGGTTCTTTTAAACAAGTACACCGTGCGCCTGTTCATAGATACAAGTTTACCGATTCTTTTCTCTTTCGCCAGCTCCTCGTTTTTCCACTTTTATACCAAAAGCGGCTGCTCATTCTAAAAATAGCCGTGCATCAAATAACGAGGCAGAGGGTTGGTGGTTTGAGAAGGAAGAGTTGGGAATAAGGGGAAACGAGCGGGAGTAGTAAAGGGGAATAAGGGGGATTGCTTGAAGTTTGCATTGTGAAAGTGTACAGTGCGAGAAGCGTATATGAGTATACACACCTCATCTAACCGTTGGATTTGACCCAATGACCCAACGGACGAGGCCGAGGGATTGCGAAAATAGCCGAGTTTCAGTTCCGTTTTACCCCTCCACTTTTCTCTTTTATCCCTTCCACGCTTCGTCGTCGCTCGAGTTCTTTTTATCCAAACTACCCTCCGCTAATAATTTATCTTCGATTTGATACGGATCTAATTGAATGTTTGTGTATTCATCGATTCTTCTTGCTCTCAATTGACTGCTTCCTTTCGCCGCGGGTTGAAGGAGAGAAGTTACGCTTCTTCAATTTCCGAATGGATTTCGTTTGCTTTTTTACAAAAATGTTTTCGAGACTGTCGGAAATTGCATTCAAATGACTAAATCACTTTGACGCTTCTTCCCTAAAAATACTTCAACGTTAATCACAAATTATGCAAAAGATACAATAAGCAATGATTATTTATAGTCTTTGAATACTATCTTTGTATTCTATAGCTCAAGAATATTATTTTCATCGTGGTATTCATTCATTCTCATCATGCGATGACATGTTTTACTTTAGAAATTCCAAGAACTTTGAAGGATTTTGCAGTTGTTGATTTGTTTGAAACACACAAAACTAGGATCTCATAAATGTCAAGGAATGGTCTTTTCTTACAATATGTAAATCATGGAACATCGTTGTTCAATTTCTACATTGTTGTTGATCAATCACGATGCTTTTAATGGCAGAAGAGCTTTTATAGAGTACAGTGACTCGAGTAGAACAATGTCGTGTATGGTCAGACTAAGCAGGGCATCGTGGGTGTCATAAATATACTTTGAAAATATTTGATTTTGGTATTCCACAATCTCGTTATAACGCTTATGGGGATCTACATGATCATTTACATTCAGATTAGAGGCTTACGACATCGATCGAATCGACGGTTTTTATAATCGTAGAGAATTTTCATTTTCAAATCACTCGCTCTTCGCAAATTTCATAGATCGAAATCACATTTTGAGCAAATAGGGATTCGATGTGAAACTCGCTTGGGATTGAATTTCATTTAGGAAGAGTAGCTAGGCGTTGCGCTGATTTTTTAAATGTGTTTATTTTTCCAAGAAAAATTTGTTTTCATTTTTCAATGAGTATTCGTGTGAGGTTCGTGCATCGATGAAGAATTTACAATACTCAATGTGGTGTGGTGATATGGAAGTTATCTTAAAGTTTCATTGGTGTACGTTATAATATATTTATAAAGATTTAATTTAGTACCACGTAAATTTGATTTTCAGCAATATGAAAAGGATTATTGGTTTCACCGGAAGATTTATGTCTTTGAAAAAGCATGATCGGTGTTTCAGAAAACTTTGAATCGAACCATAGAATTCATTATCTCCGTTCCAGATGAGGAACATTCATTCGTCACAAATATCCTCACCAAAGTTTCATCAAGAAACACCAATCACCTGTCTCCATCCTCATCGAGAGCGAGCATATCTTCTCTCCGTTAGTCTGAAACTTCGTCGTAAAAAGATTGAGGTTAAAAACGTTCAATTTATCAACTCTGAAGAGGAAATCAAAGTCCCTGGCGGTCCAGGTATCGTACAACGAACGCAAACATAATTGTGCTATGTATCTTGGTCATACCCGCATCTTGTATTTGCTTCCCACACTCAGAGAAATCTACAATCATGGCAAGTATGTGAGAGGATAACTATATTCGGTTATAATTTTTCCAACTCTTTTTATAGTTAATGCAATTATATAAATAGTTTCCACTACTATAAACAAGTTATCATGACTATTTATGTGGTTGTGAATACTGAATATAAATAGTTAATGTGACTATTCGAATTTCTCTCAGTGTGGATAAACTGAGTCGTCCTGATACTCCCTTTTCGCACTCCTCGAACAATTTCAACAATTATTCTAATTTTACACGGAGAGAAAGAAATTCGCTGTATAACATCGAAGTTGGAATTTGCTGCGTTCGTTTTGTTAGAGCAGCACATTTTGCGCAATGACAGCAAACTATTTGAACTAGGACAGCGTTGTTTTACCTGTGACAGCGAAAAATGTTTGCTTCTCCAGCATAATTTGTTTACTATTCTATATATAATACTGAAAATCTTGCTAGTGCAGGAGAAGAATTTGCTGCTCTAGTTGATCACATCGTCTCTCAGCCATCCAGTTAGCTGTGGTAACGAATTTTCAGCTAGGTTAACAAACAAATTTGCTATTCTGTATGTAATACATCGATTTGCTGCGTCAGCAAATTTTTTTCCCTCCGTGTATGCTAGCTATATTCCTATTTCTCTCACAGCCCACTTTCTGTCCCTATCATTGTTGTATAATTGCAATTCAGTTTCGTTCGGAAAAATGATTAAGATTCGATATTGTTCGTCCTTGATTTTTTTGCAATATACATATACACGCTCCACGTAGTTTTTTTTGTTCCTTAATACGTCTGAAATCTCGTACATATCGAAAGGGAGATCAACGTAATTTGCTTTATTCTTTTTTTTGTTTCATTTCTCTGAAAAAACCAAATCAAAAGTGAAGGGGAATTCCCCTTTTATTAAAGTATCATATATCCTCTCTTTTTCGTCGCGTCTTTTGATTGTTACGATTGTGTGGGCTTTTACGTATTCTTCTTCGCCAAGTGAGACACCGGCAAACCGTTCCTTTCAAAACATCGACTGTAAAAGTAGAACACTGTGCGTTGTAAAGTACCCAGCAAAAAAGATTTCTATGAGATAAAAGATTTATCCATGCCGTATTATTGTATCCGTCTGATGTATCCATCGACTGACGAAACGAGTTATTTATTTCTCGAATCAATTTCAAGATCTCATTCCAACTGATTGATGATCCTATTCAGGGATGGAGAAAATATACTTTATAAAACAAAACATACCAAACATCTTTCAATTTGGTTGGATCATTTTTCTCAAACACGCAATTTCGTCGCATTTTAGAAATATGATGGTAATTGACCTAATTTTCTAATGAGAAAGCCAGGAGGTACGTTCTTTGACAAGAAATCTGACACTTGGGAAGTGGATTATTGGGAACAAGCAACTAACGCGACACATTTTTCTGAAAATCTTGAAGAAGATTTATGTACGCATGAAGAAAAAGGAGCAGGATAGTCACTCAACGTGTGGGAAAATATGGACAGGCCAAACTCGGGAGTCATGAGAACTAATCGAATCGATTGAAATGACGATACTCTGAGTTGAAATCACGATGCCATTCATTGTAGGGACCGTATATTTGGTCTGTCCATATTTTTCTCGGTGTGGGATGTCAGAAAATAGCTGTGTAATCGTCCGTTTTTGCAAGAAGTAATTCGAATTTCCTGCAGAAGTAGATATTAGTATCATCTAGAGGTATGCGAATCGTGTTTTTTCATCTGAGAATCGAATCGAATAGAATGGAAACCGAACTGCAGGAAAGTTCAATAAACGATTCACGAATACTTCCGATACATTTGAAGAAAACGATTCCAGATAAGTAATTGCTATGCACATACTTTTTAAATATCTTAGAATGCAAATCCACTCTCAGAGAGTGAAAATACTGCAAGTCCAACAAGAGTGAGAATCCCACTCTATAAGATTGAAGTTCCATTCTTTTAGAATAAGATTTTAAATCACTTTGAAGAGCGAAATTCTATCATTTCATAAGTGTGAAATGTTCATTCTACACGGAGAAAAATTTGATGGTTGAAAGTGGTAATATACGTAGGTAATATCGTCATCAAAATTAGTAAACTGAAACTATTGGGAATAGCTTGGAAATAAAATTATCACGATGGTAAACTTCACTTTGTCAAAAATTTCAAAATTCCTTCAGGAAAACTAACAAAGGTAATATCGATGATTCCAGGCAGTGCTGATGCTTTTTACCATCAGCGATCGTAATGTTTCTTTACACTTTATTTCAAGATTCTCGCAAGCAAGAGCTCTGAAAATCGAAGCAGAGGCAATAATTTCCACCATCAATGATGGTAAAAATTATCATTCACTAAAATAAAAAAAAAATTTACTTGCAAAAACATATTTCCAGGCACATTTGTTAGCTCATGTTGTCCAACATCCGAGTTATTACCACCATATTTGTTGATTGCAATCATCTTATTTTGAATACATTCTTGAGTACAGTTTATAATAAAGAATCCTAATTACGCGGAGGGGATTTCAACTCAAGAGTAATGTACTTATAACCACCTATAAACCTTACGATTAAAGCCGCTTTGCTACGCTCGCACTTATGAATTCGCTGTTTTGAAGTTTCATTGAAAGATTAAACGAGGCAACCTAAACTGGACAACTTGTGTGCGATAATTGTGAGAAAATCTCGAGCGCTGTTGGAAAATATTACCATCAGCGCTTGTATTATACCGACCCGTCATTGGTACTAAATGTGATTCGTGGCTTTCAAAATTCAGAATAGTTGTTCAAACAAAATCAATTATTGTCAAGTGGTGATGATTTTCATTACAAAATGTATTTATTTCGTTTGTTCACAGTTGTTATTACTGAAATATATTTTCTCACGCTGAATCTTCATTTTTACCATCGTAGCTGACGATTATTTACTACGTGCGTGTAAAATAATACACTTAGGTTACAAATTACTGTCAATATTTTCCAATAATACTAATTTACGACAAAAAATGGTAATTTTCACGATCAAATTTTTCTCTGTGTAAAGAAGTGAAATTCCAATCTTATGAAGTGAGGATTATTATTGAACTTGCAGTACTTTCACTCTTTGGGAGTGGGTTTTCACTCCAAGGAATTTGAAGTGTACATAAATTGTTCATGTTGTTGAAGTTTGAATCGTTTATTGAAACGAATTAGTGATCGAATAACAAATCATTCAGCTGTTGAATACCAGAAATCTTACAGTACATTCTTCAAACGATGTTTCCAGTTTCAAGAATTCAATTTGAGAAGATAAATAACGATCATCCATCACATTTTGAGTGTTCGAATTCTCGTTTCGCTTCTATAAACGAGTCAAATTCCAAGAACATAATTGTTTTGAAGCATCTGTACTGAGAGAAGGGTCTGGTTAAATATTACATAGGTAGACTGAAAAAAATTCGCGATAAATTCTGGGACAGGTACAATTTCTACACGGGGAAAAGAATACACGCAAAAAAATATATTTTAAAAAGTGCCATAATTTATTGAGAATCAGCGCCAGTCTGTGACGGATAAAATTATTGACCTAAATATAGCCTCAAAAGTACCATAATATCTTGTAGAAGTACATCTAATTATGGTACTTTTAGAAGTAAATTGAGTTAAATAACTTTATTCGTCACAGACTGGCGCTGATCCTCAATAAATTATATGGGACTTTTCAACACATTCGTTTTTTTCGTGTATACTACTTTTTCTTATCTTGCTTGCTAAACCAGAAACAGGAAGGTTTGTAAAATGGATTTTTACATAAAAATATGGGAGATTACGAATAAATAATTGAATTTTACTATACGCTTTATAAAATTTGACGTTCAGCGTTTAAAATTTCAATTCTGCCTATTACTTCTTCTGCAACATTCGTAACCTTTCGTATTTTTATGTGAAAATCCATTTCACAAACCTTCCTGTTTCTAGTTAAGAAAAATAACAAAAGTTCTTATATTTTCGAACGGCATTTCTCTCCGTGTATTACCATTTGAAACAAATTGTGGTAATTCTAACTAAATTGGAGTAGATTTAATGGCAGTTTGTAACGTTTCAAATCTGATGTGCGCGCCAACGGTGTTTAACCGAACCTAATTAAACAATAATTAGACCCCCAATGCCTCTAGCTCGCCGGATCCAAGGTTCAGGAGTGGGGGAACGCGGGTTACAGACCATTAAATAAACAAAATCAAAGTTAAATTTAATCAATAAACAATAAAGATTTATTATAAAAGATTGTTCAATAATAAAAAAAAACATTAATCAGAAAAGGTAATTATTTGCTATTTACAACCTTAACCTATTGTTACGCGCATGCGCGGGTCGAATCCTAATGATTTTACAAACCCTTAGAAAACCGAAGTATTTGCCGATTGTGAAATCCATAGGAGTTCGGTTCCCGCCAATCACGATCAAGCTTTCTTCAAGTTGTAATTCTCCCTTCCCTAAGTAGAGAGAGAGAGAGAGAGTTCAAGTGGTCCAAGTGATCATTAATATGTTGAATTTAAGCCGAGAAACCTTGATCGTGTATTGCGTCTAGTTATTCCTAGGATTGCGCCAATTAAAATGTTTTCCAGCAATTCGGCTAGAAGAGCCGTTTAATGAATCTACTTCGGGTGCGTGACGAGGATCCTACGCTAATTGGTCCGATTCAGGATGTCCCATCCTCGGCCACCACCAACCCTAAGCTACCTATCAGAAGCAAGTCCCCTACTTGACTCCTGGTGCTCTGTTCTCAGGCTTCAGGATGTCCCATCTACCAAGAGCTGTTTGAATTGTGGTTTCAGGATGACCCATCCACCAAATGCACGAAACCGTGACAACAGCTATTTTTCGAACACCACCCGTAACGATGGTGCCGGACGCTTGTTCCCTTTCCAAAAGTTGAGTTACCTTGTATAGTACTCGGTGCAGTCAGCTGCGTTAGGCGAACAAGAGTGCTGGTATACTGACCAAGCACCCCTACATATACCCGGAGAAAGTTATTCCCGACTCTAGGCAACGCCATGAGTCGGGTCTCGACCGTGCGGTTCGATATATAGTAGTTGATATATTAACAATTGATAATTCCACTGTGAAAAACACCAATGAAACTATCAACTGTCAATTTTTTGACTACGAATTTTTGGTAGACTCACTACGAATATTTTTCAACGATCCTCCCTTTCCCTGAATTCACAGCCATTTTTCTAAACGTTGATGAATTCTTTTTAAATATCAATAAACCCGGTCTTTCCGTGGATTGGAGCTGGAAGAAATGGCTCTCCATCTCACATACACTGAGAGAAAGGGTCCATTCAAATATTCGACAGCTAGGAAATTTAGTCACTGTAAATAAAAACTTAGTTACGCCAGCTAAATTTTATTTGTCATAACTAAATTTTGTATTCCCATTGAATAAACGATTTTATTCATATTCCAGACAGCTAGACTTTTATTTATCCCAACTAGGGTCTAGCTAGTGCGATTAAAAATCCAGCTGCGGCAACTAACATTCAGTTGTCCCAACTAAGTACCTTTCTCTCAGGGTACTGACGGAAAAATCTGGATCTCATAAATGCAGCTCAAACTGGCAAGCCTTGCAGCCGATTGTTATAACCTTTGAAACGAAATTTTTAGTAAGGATTCAAGCATCTGAGAGGTGTAGTGGAACACTGTTCAATCGATTTCTGGTATAAAAAAAAGCTTCAACGACGTTTAATCAAAAGTTACAACAATCCGCTGCTATAGCTTTACAGCTACTACACGGAGAAAAATGCGGCTCGAAAGGATAGTAATCTTCAATAGAAAATTGGAGAATATTTCTTAAAATCTGAGAATATTTCTTGAAATCTGAGAATTTTTCTTAAGTTCGTAATAAACATAAAACGGTTCAGATTTCTCTTGAATATTGCTCGGAAAACAATGAAAAATTATCAATACTTAACAAATCATAGAAACACATATGAAGTTTCCAAAAGTCGCGCATGGAATTTTACAAAGTAAATAACAAAATTTTGGAATCTTATTTTCAAATTACAGAATTTTGTTATTCACTTTGTAAAATTTCATTCGCGACTTTTGGAAACTTCATATTTGTTTTTATAATTTGTTAAGTATTGATAATTTTTCATAGTTTTTCGAGCAATATTCAAGAGAAATCTGAACCATTTATGTTTATTACGAACTTAAGAAAAATTCTTAGATTTTAAGAAATAATCTCCAATTTTCTATTAAAGATTACTATCCTTTCGAGCTGCATTTTTCTCCGTGTAGTTTCAGCTTCATGTCTCATAACCAAGCGACGTAGTTAATTTTGGCTTCAACCATTTCATCTGGGTGTCACAACCAGATTCAGGTGATTTTTTTTTGTTTTCCTACTTATCATAACCAGATCTCAGGCCACTACAACCATAATTTCATGATCATGCAAGGATGATTTCTGTGACTATGCCAGTTCCTTCTCAGTGCGGCTAATTACATTTTTCCATATGAAAAAACGGCGCTTCCAAGCCATGATATTTTACCAATGAAGAAAATATTAAGCACTTTTAAGAAGGGAGAGAATATGTGTCCTATATCCTGGGATCCTGATGCCTCATTGGACTTTGTCAGTCTCTTGAGAATATAGTAAACTCCCACACTTCTCCCAGATCTTTTCCAAGTGATTCCAATATCTCCGCTAGCTCGATACCAGACTTTCAGCCAAATTTCTCCGGATTAGTTGTCATACAAATTTTTTTCGCACGAGAAATTTGATAAAACCGTACATTTGTATAATCACGAATGAATATTCTCATTTCTTTGCGAGAGAATGTGAGATTTCATCACAACAAAAAAATACATGTCATTAAACTGTTCTAAAATATTCTGTTAATTGCTGTTTATTTGACCTATGAACAAATTCATCAATGAAAATTGATTGCACCTGTTGAATTACAAACTTCTCTCTTCTTTTTTCCTACCTCTTTCCTGATTTCACACATGAGAGTTCACGTGCCATACGAATTCTCAAAATAATCAGCAAATATTGAGCATAAAATAGTTGGCGTATTATGGGATTTAGAGCATGATTTATTGGGTTGAAAGACGATCTCTTTTTCCTTGTTGCTCGGTAAAATTCATACGTTTAGAAATATCGATTTCATCATCGATATATATCTTCACGATTATCGAAAATTTCTCACGTGACAGTTTGATCATCTTTTGCAAACCATTAACAAAAGTTATCGTTGGAAAGTTTGTTATGAGAAAATACTCCAGAACTCTTTATAATCCAACATTCTTTCTTGTATCATCGATACGAAATAATTCGTTATTCTGTTTATAGAAAATTCAATATATTTATATTATATGTATATATTTTTTTGCATACATCGTCCATGCTCCATGTGATCGAAATTCAAAAAGACTTCTTTTCAACAACGTTCTGACTTTGCATAATACATCCAACACCACCACCACCACTACCACTATCTTTTTCATGATAAAGAATAAGGAGGTGTATTCAGTATATACTTATTAAACTTTGCATACAATTGTAGATGTTTACAAGTTTACAAAGGAATGTATTGTTCGATGGGGTTGCATTGTTCGAAGGAGAAGCGCATTGTTCGAACGAATTTTTTTCCCCAACAATCTCTCATTCATTAAATATTCTCCTCAATCTGGTTTTCAGAGAATCTGATATTCATTTTGTCATATAGCGATGAACGAGATATCTTTCCCTATACACATGCCGCGGGTACATCTTGTGAGACATAGAACGAAATTATGAAATCTAAAAATAGCTACACGGGTATCGACAGCAGCAAATATGTTTGTCTCCACCACCTTAGGAAAGAGGAAATGAAAAGAAGAGAAAAAGGAAGAAATGGTGCCACGGCAAGAATGTAGGTGAGAGGATATAAAGACTATGGAAATACATAAGTATAGGGTTTGTACATACAGCAAAATCGTGAATGAGGATGGAATACGATGAAGGGAATGCGGAAACAATGGATGGAGAAATTACATTGAAGAAGCTCTAAACGAATTCCAACAAGGTCTACGCACTTGATAAAATATGTACAACCCTCACGTGGGAAATAACATCAAATAATATTCTTCTCAATTATTTTCCTCGCTTGTGATATCTTGGATTGAATTTTAGAAAATATTTTTGTTGACTATACAAAATGTTTGTTTTTATTCAACCGTGATGTACATTTGATAGATTTACGAGCAAAGAATTTCAAGATATTTCCTCAAAACAGGTGAAACTTTCTGTCCCATCCGAATGTATTGATTTACCGTGCACCGTAGCCAATTATAAAGTCAAGTGAAAAACTTTTATCTCCGTGTACTCACACTCTGCCATTTGGTTCTTGTTTTTTTTTCTTCTTTTCATTCGTTGCATTCTTCGGAAAAAGCCAGCGGGTGAAATGACTGGGAATTATACATTCTTTTGGAATAAAAAGAATTAAATGTACATGAGCACAACGAGTGAGAAAAATTCAAATCAACTAGTTTCCTTCCTGATGAAATATTTCAAACCGGGTTTCAGTAGCTTAATCTTTGTACACTTGTCATATCATCGACGTACAACATCTGCTTTTTTTCCCTTCTTTTATTTTTTATTATGAATCGACTCTTTCCTCCACAGAAAATATACCGTAAGGCGAGAACAATGACACGAAGAAGGTAATCTTCTATCTGACCGTTGAATTCTAATCCCACTCTAGAGCTTTGAGTGTCAAAACCGGAAATATGCGTCATTTTGAGAAGCTGTATAAGCCGCAGGCTGTGTAAACCCTATACTCGAGTGTACGTTTTTGGACATGAAAAAAGGAGAGTCTCAAAATCTTTTTATTACACAACGATATTATTAATCATGTAATTGAAGGGAGCTGAATCTTTCTCAGAATCTTACATAACTTTATTTTACTCGAATTGTATTCTAGATGGATTGAAATTCAGAATTATTTCTGTAGTTTATTCGCCTCTCAAGTGGAAAATCATGAACTTGTTGTATATTATTTGATCGATAATTCGTTTCAATAAAAGATTCAAATTTCAATAAAAGACTGCGAAACGAAAATCTCATAGCCCATAATCGAAATAAATTCAGTAGTTCGTAGAATTACGGTTACAGTATGGGCAAAAAGCATATTCTCCGCATACACACACGCGCGTGATGTGATACAGGCACGGCACATACATTGCAAGTTATCGTTTATGCTTCCCATTTCGTGGAAAACGGTTTGAAAATTGATATTTCGCTCTTTGCCTTACCGAAGAGATGATATTGGAAGTTGATTTGATTGTTGGTTCATTTCACTGCGACGCGGTTGATTTTCCTTCTTTGATAATGAAATTTTCAGGCTTATACCAAAAGTGTACAATTTCCTTAGTAATGGAATATCTACCTCGATGGTTCTCTTTCTCCTCTAATTACACCTATCACGTTGGAAACGAGGAAATGAGAAAATTAGTATAAAACGATCCGAAAAAAATCAAGAATTTACGAGCAAAATTAATATAAGATAAAACGAGGGAAAATCGTTATTGAGATAAAGAAGAAAAAATATGTGAGAATGAAAGGTGTTTGGAAACAATGATTGAATTTAATCGGGAATCAATTATCGATAATTCGATAACGATATTGTTCCTTCCCGAGTGTGATCGTAATGAATGGTGAAGGATATCGATTGTCACTGGGTGTTTTTTTCAAACGCAATCAATGTTTAATTCTGAAATTGAAAGTCGGTAACAGGATTTCTGTTGATGAAACAAAAATTTGTATAAGAATTTTGTTTTCTCCCTAATTTTTTGCAAAAACAGGAAGATATTGTAATATTTCCATCACCGTGCGTGTTCTATAATTATTCAACTTGTAATGATCGGCAACACGTTTTCTTGAATACTTGGACTTGGTATTCACTTAAATCACGGAGTAATCATTATTTGTATATTCCAATAAATGTTATATATATTCACGTAGATTATATACCATGGAAAGAAAGCAGGAATAAATTGGAATTGATGCAATCAATTGTTACAGTCCATTATTGATGAAAATCATTGTTACCATTCGTCGAATGAAACTCTTATTATGCGTAATAGAAGCTTTTCCCAATCACGTGATTGGAAGAATAATTAAAATCTCAATAACACATGAATTAATTCTGTTTTCTGTTGCATTGAATTCTGGACTCAAGGGGTTATAAGGTAACTGTGGGTTGTATCGGCTTCGTTGGTTCCATATCGGCCACTGTTTTCATATATTTCTCTTGAATACTACGAACTTCACATAACGAACTACAGAACGCAGGATAACTCTTCGATGTTTCGAGAACATAAAAGTAAAAGTTATAAATGGCTTGTATTCCTGCTTGAATAGAAAATTGTTTCTGACAAGAAGGTGACTCGCGTCCCTAAACATAAAAATTTGTCAACACAAACGGTCTTAACCTCGAAGACTGGAAAGTAAGTACGTTTGAATAAGATATTATGATCCCTTTTGGCAATTTTTCAAATCAACATACGATGAAATGAGTCAGGCTGTTTAACATAATGCATTCTGCAAATCATTTTTTTGTCATTGACGAAATGAGAGTTTCACATTAATGAAAAAATGTTTAAGCTCGCAAAGCTGACAAACCCGTTGAGTGTATCGGCCAGGTGTTGATTTACATTGTCAACTTCAAAACGTATGTTTTTTTGACAATTAATAAAAATCAAAAAAGATAATAAGACATGTATGTTTTGAAGGAGAGCGCATCTAAAAGATTACAATATTCTATGGACGATTTGAAAAACGCTATTGCTGCTGTACAAAATGGATTATCCATACGACAAGCAAGCAAATCATTCAATGTTTGTGACGAGCTCGTCTAAATAATAAAACCTGTAACAGAATAAGATAATGTAATAATCGTCATAGTAGAATTGACGGAACGATATCTCTTACCTGGGGAGAGCACTGCAAATGCAATGCACAAACGCAATGCACCTGACAGAGAACTAGTCGAATCTGATCTAGACTAACCTTTGTCGTCAAGACGTTGCCTGGAAAACAATAACTTGATGAGTATGCCGATGTCAAAGTTTGAAAAATACTGAAATTAGATCTTACCTAGGTAGCATTGCAGGTGCAATGCTCTCATTGAATCTAACACTTAGCTTAGGAAGCAGTCAGGGTACCCGATCTGCAAAAGAGAAAGGTGCGATTAGCAATAAGCGAGGATAGTATGTGCAAAATCATGACTTACCTAGAGAATTCTCGCAACATTGCGCAGAATCCTTTCCCACATATTGTAACCTGCAAGGAAATTAACGTATTAAAGATATGTCAGTATTGCATCAATAGAGAAAAATGCAAATTTACCTGTATAAAATACTCGTAGAAAGAGATGTTGCGAGGAAAGGACAACCTTGAAGTAAGGGGGAAATACTTCCACATAAATACCTGTAAACGATAAGGTTAGTTTAATTCATGTTTGTAGAAAATAAGGAAATCAAAACGATACTTAAATTACCATTACCTCGTGACCACATAAACGTAGATGCATCGCACATAGAACCCCAACCACTGATCTGTAATATACACTGGATGGGGTATACACGACTTAACAGTAGAAATTCTTATGACGAATTGAACGTGATAGAAGGCTCTTAGCATCCATTTGCATTCAGGGCTAAATGTTCATTTTGTGCGGAAGATTTGAATGTTGTTGATACGTTTTGTGAAATACATTAATACTAATCAAATATTAATCGTTAATATTGTTCAAAATGATGAAAAACTCAGTATAAATGAGTATGGTTTAGAATATGAGATGGTTTAAAATATATTTTGTCCCTTACAAACTCGAAAACTCGTCAATAATACAGTACATAGTGATGTACTATGTAAAAAAAATCGAAACGACATCGAAAACAGTTGAAAAGAATAAATTAATAATCCCATGATTATAAAAATGTATGAAATATATATTTCGCTAGAAATATATTTATGAAGTTTAAATTTACCGCGAAAAAGTGAGCATTCAGCCCGGAATGCAAATGGCGTCCAGCTCTTCAATTCGTCACAGAAATTTTTACGTAAACCCCATCCAGTGTATATCAGAGATCAATGACCCCAACTGAATTCACTCGCGAGTTTAGAATACCAAGGTCACTAGCACGATACTTTATTTGTATGAAATAACACTCGCGGCGAAGGAAATAATTTGTTCAAACTAACTCGGGAACAATCTGCACACGATGTGACGGATTGTAAGGAAGTGTACGGTAGTGTGGGACGGCTTTTGGTTTTGCCCTATAATTTTTGATCGAGTCCATTTTATAGAGACTTACGTAGATCATTGGAAAGCTAGAAGGCTCAGCTTACTTTTTGCTGGAGTAACTAAATTGATTACGTTGAGTAGAAAAATTTGATAACCATTTTTGTGGAACACCGATTTTTGCACAGACAAAAATTCGTACGGTAGTGTGGGACACTTTAAAAAATCCACCAAAATTGGCAAAATATGAAGTAAAAACACCAAAAACGTAAAGAAAATCAAATTGCATTTATTTAAAAAACCTTCAATGGCAAAAACAACAACAAAAAATGGCATTTGAACCATCTTATTCGTCGTCTTCTTCATCACTGTCAGAAGCGCAATGTTTACATGTAAAGTAGCTGGTAGTCATGGCAGCGCACTTTAAATGTACGTGCTGACGGCATTCATTACACTTGATGGAGGTTCATCAGCGTCAGTTTTGAGGGCAGGGAATCTAAACAGATGATGCAAAAGTCTGCATCTTCATCTGTTGGTGGCGATGTTTTTGCCTTGGAGCGCTTCGATGGACGCGTGGCTGGTGTTGTTGCTGCGCGCTTCCCTGTGAGAGCCAAACGGTTTCCTTACGACAGCAACACTTCGTATACTTATAGTTGAACAGAGGTTAGCCAAGAACGTTTCGCCATGACCGCAAAACGTCTGGCTGTAGTGATAATATTTTTTTTTCTGTGCATGTGTTAGAAATATAATTTATATACTTACTTCTTTTGGAGCGTAATTAACGAGACGGGCAGTTCACTTTTAAACCACTTCTATTGAATAAAACACAATCGATTAATATTACAATGGTGTCCCACACTGCCGTACAAACGGTGTCCCGCACTAGGGAATGACAGCCATTTTTATCATTACAGAAAAAAATTGGGGTGTGCATATTTTGGCTTGAATTAATATTTCATCATAAAATATAATGAAAACACTTCCCATACATGCATTACATTTACCTTTTTCACTAGATTTCATTGAAATTATAGCACTCACAAGAACTCGGAAAAAAACTTTTTTTCTAATTTTCACACACGGTGTTCGGGCGCAATAAAATTAATGCGACTATTCGCTTCAGTGTTAGCTCAAAAACTAGCTTATGTCATAAGAGCAGTTTGACAGTAGTCGGTGTCGCCATATTTGCACTCTGTCACAAAAGAACGGGTGTCCCGCACTACCGTACGTCCCACACTACCGTACACTTCCTTGAATATTGTCCAGTGTTGCCAGAGCACCTTGATCAAATATTACATGTAGATTAGAAAAAAGTTACCCCATGTAACACAGAATAGTCTGAGAATATTCTCACAACATCCGTAAAATGTACTTGATCGAATATTCTCACAAAGAGCGTAGGAGATTCGTAAATATTCTTAGAATATTCTTGGAACATTTGAATGAGACTGTTCCGAATATTCTTGGAACGTTCGTACAATATGCGTACAAAGTTTGTAGGGGATCTAGATTGATGAGCAGCGCATGCGCAGATATCGTGATGGCATGAATCCATTAATGGCGGATAATGTTGTTGACAGACTACAGACCCTTGGACAATCTATCATTTTAATTTGTGTTTTGGGAATAATAAATCTATGGTGGTGTATTTTAATATCGCAAATGTTCTCTGAGAGTGCCATGTGTGAGAAATAATCCTCAAGAGCGTAATAAAATATTGAGAAATACCGTACATATTATGATTGCCTGTTGCAGACCACGATATCTCGGGACTGAATCTTTTAAGATGAAAAAGCCAAACGAATTTGGTTAAAGTAATGTATAATCTAGTAATTAATCGAAGGAATAAGCAAAATAACATTTTTTGAGAAAACGGCGGCTTCTGAGAAAAAAATCAATTTTTCACAAAAATTTTGGCCTTAAGGGGACACCAGCGATCCCCGCTGATGCAACCCGCCATACAAAATTACCGACCGAGTAAACAGTTCATACTCTGAACTGAATTCTTGAAGAAGTATACAATTTTGAGGAAACAATCTTCAATCCTTTATCTATTGCTGTACATCGCCCAAATTTCGAATTTCGCAGAAACATTTTTTCCTCAGTCGGTAATATAAACTCGCTTTTTGAAATTCAAAATTTGGGTGATGTACAGCAGTAGATCAAGGACTCAAGATTGATTCCTGAAAATTTCACCCTTCTTCGTGAATCCAGTTCAGAGTATTTTTGCCGAGAAAATGTTTACTCAGTCAGTAATTTTGTATGACGGGTTGCATCAGCGGGGATCGCTGCCCGTACAGCACGCGGACATTTCTCCGTCGCCTCCACGTCGCTTCTCCGTTCTTTCCACCTTATATCCACGTCTCCCTTTCTTCCACCTCGCCTCCACGGAGATGCGACGTGGACATCGGTGGATGTGCTGTGTGGGTGGTATCCCCTTAAATTGCTCATAAAAAAAATATCCATCGGTGAGGAGAAACCTTCGATTAATTACTAAAAATATAGGCAACAAGCTTGTGTTAAAATTTGAGACTGATCGGTCCCGCCGTTTTCGATAAATATTGGTCACCGGCTTTGAAAACATAGTCTGGAGAAAAACGGATTCAAACTTTCAAAAGCACTTGACATGGAGTAAGAAATTTTACAAATATACGTGTAACTTGGACATTAATCGCCGAATTGACTTGAAATCTTCTGTGTGTGTACCTAAATGTATGTACAGGTGGAGAAAAAAGATGATGGAATGATCACTAGCAAGGATAGTAAATTGATGACACCTACGAATTTCTATAGACAGTTGCTAACAGGAACCATTACTCGTCTCTGTTAGCAACTGTGTACAGAAATTCGTAGTTGTTATTACTATCTTCTCTAGCGATCATTCCATGATCTTTTCTCCCCGTGCATTACGAAAATGGGATAAAAAAAATCGATTTTTTGAAAATTTCAACTGTATATAACCCCTTGAAAATCGAATTGAATGTACAAAAGGGGAGATTTTGTGTCCGACTTTATTCATTTCTTCTACTTACGTCACACTCGATACGTATTTTTCTACTGTTTTTGACAAATTCATGTTCCACATTATGCACCCTTCTGTTGATTCCTCGACATTCATCTAGATGAAATTCTATATTTGAAGGGTTGTACTTGATAGTTTTTATGGACACATATCATCCATACTGCATGTCAGGACAGATCCTGATATAAAATTTTATTTTGCGTGGATACCATTTATTAAATAAAAATAATAATACCTTCTCATGCGATGTCAGCTTGCACAGTTGTATTTTAGAACGACATTCGATGATGAGAAAACACAATACGACCGTACGACTACGAGGCCGCAAACACATAAAAAGTGTATCCCGCGTGGGGTTGAAGAACTTTTTTAACCAAGACTTTTGAATGTACATTGATATGAAGTAGTCGTGTTTCTCTTTCAAATATGATTCCACCTCAAAGCTTATAATACTAGAGCGAACATCGCTGACTTCTCTTTGACTCGTGATGCGTATCTGAATTGAGGTCCTGCCTTTTTTGCCTTTTCAGTTTTTCATTCACCCCAGATCACACGTTCGTGCTTTCATTCACGCATTTACGTATCTATGCATGAATTTTTTCACTCGAATTAGACACAATTTTGATATTTACTCAAATTTTATACGTCATTTGGTTTCAAATTCGATACTGGTACTAATGTGAATCAAAAGAAATTGAATCTTGGAAAATACTACTATAATTAACCAAAAGAATTATTCTAGATGTTTTTTCCTTTTACATTCGAAGAGGAGATAACGCAATGCGAATATTCTCATTCGATCCAAAATATATTTGACTTCTATTTATTTTAAAGTCATGCCATGGAATTGTCAGTACACGGAAAAAAATGACGTGTGGATTTTGCATTAGTTGTTGTTATTTTGACATAACTGCTGAAGTGCATGCAATTGGAGTGAAATTCACATTGGGACCAATGTTATGTACATTGCTACTGAAGTAAACGGCAGGCGTGTTGCCATGGTAACCATGATAACAATGTAAATCTAACAGGACTCTGGAGTAAATTCTACATGAAATCCACACCATAATTCAACCTCACTTTTCATGTAATTCTCACGTGGTCATTTTTTTCCGTGTGGGTATAAAAAAAATGGTCCGTGTGAATAATTTCATGAGGACAGGATAATACGTAATTATAACTATGTACACACCGTCGTACCCTTGAAATACAAGTCACACGAATCTTCAAACGACCTCGGCCCTCGTATTTCGCTGATACCACGTGTCGTAACTAGCACAACGTGCTTATATTATTCTCGAATCTGTAGATCTTCGTGAATTTTTATCTGTAGAAACTTCTGAGAATCAACGGGATTTAACTAATTCTCATCCATTCAAATCCGTTTCGACAGTATCCTCAAGGAGATTATAGAGAAATATTCTTCTAGATCTCAAAGCTTTTATTCGGATAGCTAAAAATCAGCTACGGGAGCTATTCACTTAGCGGTAATAGCTGGGATTGCAGCTGTCGCGGCAAAAATTCAACACCCAAATTATTTAGCTACCCTAACAGCAAAATGCTGAACAAATATGCAGCAAATTGTTGAAAATGTATAACAACAGTTTGAAGCAATTTGCAGGGACGTTGCGTCGCCAAATGCGCAACAATATGCTGTAAATCTAGGATTTTAGCTTGAGTTGTTATCGCGTTGTTGGGAACTTTCTTGGTTTCATGAAACTCTCAATCACATGCGTAGCAAATTCCCAGCAACTTTACGAAAACTTGATGAACAACGTGAGAGCACCGATTGCACAGCAACTTTTGTTGTATGGGTATCCAAATATCGAGCACAAAACTTGTGCAGTTGAAGCTACGAATTCGTATTGCGGTAGCCAAAAAATAGCTACAGTTGTAGTTATCTTTATTTGAGTTACAACGGTGAAAAAATGTGAAAGGATGTTAAAAAAGTGAGTGGCTACCAAATAATTAATTAATATTTCCGAATAACAAAAATGATACGAATAATCGGAAAAAGAAAATACACGTCTATATAGATAAAGGTAGAATTAATTACAGAAACGTGAGAAGCGAGTTTAATTATCAAACGCTGATGTAATCCGTTGCTTAATGACCACAATGATACGTAGTTTATAAAATAAAACCATATTAATTTCGCTTACAAAGGTTGCGAATGAAGTATTCTTCGATCTTTCATTTTCAAAGGGTATCGCATTCCATTGGGAGGAAATAACCAAGGAGTAATGACCGAGAAGAGAGTATATATATATATATATATCAATTATTATCGGTGATGCAGGAGTTATTTTCTCCGAGAAAAATGCACGGTAAACGTCGTTGGATGTATTACAGATCCAAAGATAGTCGTATCATAAGAGTCATTTTCATCGTTGATTTGATTTTATTTCATTTCTGATTCCCACATATACGTATATCATCAGTGTTTTCCCACATTTGATAGTGATATATGTATAGATATATACACACACGTTGTTTCGGGCTAAAAATAGTACGGCCTTTGAAGAAATTCATGTCAAGTCGCAGGACGATCGCAAGCGCACTGAGAAAAGATGACGACATCCACAACCTATTGTCTACCTCTTTTTTCTATTCTACCTCCGTTTCTTTCATTTCTTTCGCTCATATTTCATTCGACTGTTCTCCCATTTCTTTATATTTTCTTATACGAGGAATTTGATACGCCTATGATCGATATACGGATGAATTCAAATTACTCTCTGTATCAGTTTTTGTGATCGTATCGTGGCTGTTATATCGTGAGTTCCTTTCGTATTGTCTTAGATGGGAAAGTGATAATAGAAATTTGGGAATTGTTGGATTATACACATTCTGAATATACAGCAAAGATACTTTTCAGCGATATATGAGTCAAATTCGTAACTCTTTGATGTGAATTACGTGAGACACTTTGAAATTTTTTTCACTTTTCGCCAGTTCCAGTATGTTGTTCAAAAGGAACAAGAACCCAAGTAACACCAATGTGCATAAAATATTCTCCGAACGTTCCTAGAATATTCAAACGTCCTGCAAATATTCTCAGAACGTTTGACGAAGATTGTGTGTTAGTAGGGAATGGAAATTCATGGGGAAAAATGAAGGTCGAAAATATAGTAAAAATGTGAGAATATTTCTTGAAATTTGAGAGGTTTTCTCAAATGCATAATAAAGACAAAACGGTCAACTGTTTTGTGGAATTTTATTCGAAAAATAATAAAAAATGATGAATACTTAATAAAGAATAGAGAAACATATAAACTTTCCAAAAGCCGCGCGGTCAATTTTACGAAAATAGTAACAAATTTTCAATATTCTACTACTCACTTTGTGAAATTTCGTATGCGACTTTTGGGAAGTTCATATGTTTCTCTATTCTTTATCAAGTATTGATAATTTTTCATTGTTTTTTGAATAAAATTCCACAAAAAAGTGAACCGTTCTGTGTTTATCATACATTTAAGAAAAATTCTCAGATTCTAAGAAATATTCTCGAATTTTTATTAAAGATTACTATATTTTCGACCTGCATTTTCCTCGGTGTTGACGAAATTTCTTGACAATCATAATTTAGAGCCAGTGGTGGACTGAAAACATACGCGGAGTGAAAGACAAAAAGGGGGAGCTCTCCCGCCTCTTATCCTCTTTTTCGCGCGAGTTGAGGGTGGACAGAGACAGGAAGTGTAATGCTAAATAAAACTTCAATAAAAACTTCCAAATGAGGATCTCCGCAGATCAATTCTACACCGAAAAGAATAAATAATTACCTTCACCCCAAATTAGTTCCAGGAACTAGATACAGTTATTGATATTTGGAAAACTAAAACGAGTGTTGGCTCAATTAGGTTCACATTTAATTCCTTTGACTTTAGTTGCTGTCACTGGTTTGAAGTTGCATTTACTACGGCTTTTATTACCGGCTTCTATTCTTTTATTACTCGAAACTAATTTTCACAACTAATTTTGGTTTAGAATTGTTTTCTTCGGTGTACGAAGTGATGGGAAATTTATATAAATTTTTCAGTAGAACGGAGAAGGTGTGGATCACGCAGCTATATTGTATTTGGTTCCGAATATCTCAGACAAAAAAACATGGCCAAAAAATCCTTCGACGAATTCCTACGTGCCAAAATATCTCCATCAAAAGAACCCAGCCAGAATTATCTCACATATCAAACAACCCACAACACAAACAGACTGAACATCAACTTATGATGCTTTGAATATGTTGATGAGATCGGAAATGATAAAACTGTTAAAGAAGACTTTAAAAATTACATGAAATTCATGTACAATTAATCCTACCCGAGTAGAAATTTTGATATGGAAAACATCAAGTCCAGATCAGGCATTCCTAGTTTCTGTTCAGGGCCTGACTTGAGTATCTGATAAGGCCCTGACAAAAATGTAACGCAGGGAAAAGACAAGGTCCTGATCAGGAAAACCAAACGTTTCCCAATCAGAATCTGATCAGGGTAGTAATTGAATTCCCAATCACGACCTCATCTCAGCTATGTTCTAACATTCAATTTAATTTTCATGGAAATTCACTTTTCATAAAATTTTCTGAAACTCCCCCAACAGAAGAAATTCTACTGATGATCCAAATAGATCTCAGTTGAACATTTAAAAAAGACAGGTAAATTTCTAATGAGTCCTGAGAAAATTCTGAATAGTTTGATACATTCATCGTTCTGAATTGATCAGGTCCTGATTCGGCTGTCTTGTCGGTTATCACATGATTGAAATACGGATGAGCCAAGGCAATCCTGATCAGGTCCTGATCAAGATATCTTGACAGTTACCTCACAATTCAAATACGGATGAGTCAAGGCCATCCTGATCAGGTTCTGATAGGAATACCATGTCTGAGTTACTGGAAGGGAAAATCTGACTGGGACCTGTCAACAACCTTCCGTTACATTGTTGTAAGGTCCTAAGAGGATGCCATGTCAGGACCTGATAAGGTAATTAAAAGTTTTCCTCAATTAGGAGTTCCCTATTGCAGTCTTACGGGGGCCATGCTTCTAATAAGGAATTCCCTGTCAAATTTCTACTAGGGTACCCAAGTGTGTGGGTGGGTGCCCATGTTGCCCAATGTGGGCCAAGCTGGGCAGACGAATGAGGCCAACCCTGAAATGATCACATCGTTCCCAGCTTGGCTGTATTGCTTTGCCTGGAGAATGGTAACACCATGGGCCCAGCATGAACCCAGACTAGACAATGAATACTACCCCTTCCTTTTCTTTTTGGAATTGAAAAATTGCTGTGAATTCTACCCCAGCAGGCATGAATTTCAGCCCCACTTTGGTCCAGTTTTGGGCCCAGTATTGAGCCCCATCGTGCCTATATGGGCCCAAGACTGGACCAAAGTGGGATCAAAGTTCATACACGCTGAGGATTGTACGCACATGCTCGGGATATAAATTCACCCCAATCTTGGCCTAACGCTGGTCCAAATTGGGGCCAAGTTCAAATGTGCACGGAGAAAAATGCAGCTCAAAAGGATAGTAAGCTTTAATAGAAAATTGGAGAATATTTCTTAGGATCTAAGAATTTGTCTTAAGTTCGTAATAAACATAAAACGGTTCAGATTTCCCTTGAATATTGCTCGAAAAACAATGAAAAATTATCAATACTTAACAAATCATAAAAACAAATATGAAGTTTCCAAAAGTCGCGCATAAAATTTTACAAAGTAAATAACAAAGTTTTGGAATCTTATTTTCAAGTTGCGCGGCTTTTGGAAACTTCATATTTGTTTTTATGATTCGTTAAGTATTGATAATTTTTCATTGTTTTTCGAGCAATATTCAAGAGAAATCTGAACCGTTTTATGTTTATTACGAACTTAAGAAAAATTCTTAGATGTTAAGAAATATCCTCAGATTTTAAGAAGTATTCTCCAATTTTCTATCAAAGATTATTATCCTTTCGGGCTGTATTTTTCTCCGTGTGCCCGCACGAAGATTCATTATTTCCATTTTCTACCAACCATAATTGTATGGGAAAGCACAACAGGGTAAAAATTGAGCCAACATGGGCCCCATCGTCATTCCCCAATACTGGATCAAAGAGGATAGCCCCAGCCTGAGGCCCATTGTCATTGTAGGCAATACACACTTGGGTACTTTTATAAAACTCATACATGAACAACATTGAATTGTATATAAATGATGTGTAATTTACGTACACACAGAGAAAAGTTATTATAAAAAGTACTACATTTTATATTAAACCCAGGACAGACTTGCCAATGTGGTCCCATCTGATATATAAAATGAACATATTGCAATGTGAATTCAATATTCTGAAACAACCGCTTTCAAAAATTACTACATTATATTCGAAATTCTACTCACGCAATATTGCTTCACCAGAAACAAAATAAGTAGCTTTGGCAACAGTGCTAAGTGGTAACCGTCAAGTAATAATCGCAAAGCAATATAGTAGTTTGTCGGAACTGATTGACTAACAACGTAAATACAGTTCTTATATAGCAGAAAAAGAGAACGGTCAACGTAATTTGTCGTACTGTTCATTGAATTTATAGAAATCTATAAGTGCCAAAGTGCCCTTCGAGTGTGCCCTCGATACTGATAAAATCTCCAGGAATATATTGTTTGAAAATACAATTTTTCCCGCCTCTTTCATTTATGTTAGTAGTATGGCGCTTGAATCGCTATACATTTCTCACGAGTGCTGAAGTATAATCATGTGACAATATGAATACGAAATGAGCTGAATTAAACATGGCGATTGCGAATATATGTTATGTATGTCTGTTATGTAGTTAAATTTAAGCATAGGTTATAAGTGTACGTTCGTGCGAAGGCGGCAAAGTAGATATGTAAGTTGAAATTGTAATCAGTGTAAAACACAAATGTATTCTGAGTATAAAATGACTATATTGTGAATGTAAATTTGTGAATCAAATGTCAACCTTATGAACAACATAACCTCTCATCAGGAAAAAATTTTTTTTTATTACCTGATGAATTACAGTATTACATCGGAATATTGTAATTTTCAATCGCAATGAACAATAATATTTGATGCTGAGAGCCCCTAAAAGTTCATAGATGGTCATTTCGATTTTTACTACATCTCGTCAGTAAGAATCTTCCCTGTTACAAAAATCCAGCTGGGATTCCACGTGGATTCCAGATCCGAAATTTACCTGCGTTGCCAGTTAAGACTCCACCTGGAATCAAGAATCCCAACTGGATTCCATGTGAGATTTCCAATTCCAACTGGAATTCCATCTGGGGTCAGAAATTCCAACTCAAATCCCACGTTGAAGTTGAAATCCTAGCTGGGATTCCACCTGGAAATAGGAATCCCAGCTAAGATTCCACCTGGAAATGAGAATCCCAGCTGGAAACGCAGATAAATTTCGGAGCTAGAATCCACATCGAATCCCAGCTAGATTTTTGTGACAGGGTTGACTTAGATCACGTACTTTCTTCTCTTCAGTCTCATGTACAGAGTGGATTGAGTAACTTCGACTACATGAGATATTTAATTGCATTTTTCAGCATAAATATACGAATATTTATCCTTTTACGAGTTTTATAATATGCATTCTACACCGTTGTGATCAATACTGTTAAGGAAAGTCTGTCCAGCGGTTGCTTGCAATTGTAGTAAAAGTACATGTTAATTCTCTCATTAATTCAAATACTTTTCTGTCCGTGTACAATTACACGTAACCTCACAGTTGAAAAATTCAGCAACAAAATTCAATCACAAATAATGGAAATTTGTAGATGAAGCTTCAATCTCACGTAATGGGAGCAATTTTCACTCATGTGATTGCGAAATTTCTTGAAATTTCAATGACATTTGAATGAAAATTCAGTTACTCAACTGTACTCAATTCAATTATTAAGGTTTGGAAATTGCATTGAAAGTGCATTTGAAGAATGAATGAAAATTCAAGAAATTTTCAACAATCCACTTGTACATGAAATTTTTAATTCTTGAATAAATAAAAGAAATGAATAAAATTTGCATAAATTTCTTAACAATGTTCCATTCCCATTGTATTGGATTACAAACAAAAAACAACACATAATTCCGAAAGTTCTGCCACTCTAGTGACATCACGAAATCAATCTATTACACACTCTTTATCACAATCGAACTGAATTTTCAAACAACAATCATAGACCATCAGCTTATTCAGTTCAGCAATCTTTTGTCCGGGACGTTTTACGCAACACAATTTGGACATAGGATCCACCAGTGCTGAGATATTTTTCAGCGGGACCTTTCGCTTAGGATCATTTGTCATGAGACCATATGACCGGGATATTCCACATGACACCATTGTATTTGGCTACAAAATTTCAAATGAGGTGTTACAAGTATTAGCGATCATCGGAAGATCTTGTCCAAATCAGGACTTATTCAAAAATCCCTAATTGGGATGTTAAATTTTGTGACCGCATTCGGTACAGTATCAGAACTCGTTAGAATTAATGCATATGAATTTTGATTCAGAATTAAATTAATTCATTCTCACTGAGGGCATTTCACATCTAATTTCCTTCAAATCCTTGATGAATACACTTGATTTTGAATAAACTTGTCGAATTTCTATAAAATACCGGGTTAACTAAGATTAATAAATATATATCCTTCTGAATTTTATAATATTGTATCATATTGACACTCGTATATCAACTAATTAGAATCCTAGAAAATCCTGTGGGATGAGCTCCTTTCGCACGAAAGTTGATAAAAATGTACCTCAGCTGAGAATTCTCAAGAATTCATCAGAGAAGAATGAAACTCTGCCTCAACCCTCCGGAATGGTTGGATCTTCTCCAAGTGCATCGGGGTCTCCTTCATCTGGGAAAACTACCTCACCGGAAGCACTCTGTTCTTGTTCTTTCATATGGCTGAACACCGAATGCGTGTCATCTACACACATTTTACGTGTTCTTCTCGCGTTCTCACCCAAAAAGACAGATTATTCGTCCACACATACCGAGATACACGTATTCCGCTTGATTTTGTTGACCTTCCCCAATCAATATATGAGTCATATATTTTCGTTCAGTGAATGTCATCATTGAAAAAGTGTTAAAAGTGAGAATCCAAATCCATGTTTCATCGAATCGAAGTCAGAATCGATGCTCGATATCAGTCCTATCACTGGTAAATCGACCATGTAATTGTTGCAGTTTTGCGACAAAATGACCGTAGCTAAGAAATAAAAGGAAGGGCGTAGAGAAGGAACGAGTGCGTGTCGAGTTCGATAAAATCCAGAAACCTTCGGAAAATAGTGAAGAATAAAAAAGTGAAGAAAGAAAGCAAGTCTCGGAGACTTGACGTTCTTCGCGTGTGTTGCAAGAGACGCGAAGAAACAACATAACGTTGTTACTCCTCGTTCTGGGTCGTTCTATATTATGGGTTTCGTCTTTAAAACCATCGTCGTATATTTTATATACATATAAACATTATATGTGTAAGATACGCGATGGTACAGAATATAAATAATAAAAAACCGGTGACATCGTTTTAGGTTTTCTTAGGATACAATATCCTGTTATGAGCATATAACTTGGGTAACTTTTCTCAGCAAGCAATCCAACTATTATCATTGGGAATAAAATATATCAGTTTCGTGTGCGAGGTCTTTTATGTCTCTCTCCTGTTTTTTTTCCTCCTTTGTTCTTTATCTTTCTCTTTTCTTCTCCCTCACTAAAATCGTGACAACGAGCGTTTGGTATTTAGTTGTCACGAAAGTAAGTCTTGACGATAGACGTATATACATATATATCTTTGTGGAATAATAAATAGAAAACTAATTGTCACATTCAAGTATCGATTTTTCATGGAATATATTACCGGTTGTTTGGATTTAGTTTTGTGGGGGGAAAAAATCATTGGGAGGAAATTTCAAAAACATAAATTCGATACATCATGTGAGTATGTGAATCTATTTGGATTCATTGGTAATCCATTTCAATGTTTATATACCGTGTTCCCTTGTATATTATCGCGTGGGGCAGGTAATTCAAGTTTCACGTGTCGACCTGTTTAATTCATCAACATTCTGTCACATCAAAGTCACAAGATTCTGCGTACACCCCATGGTTTCTCTATGACACCGAGTTTCAAGGTTTCCACGTGTGCGGTACCTCTCATAGCGTGCCAATCTCATTTTTTCTGCCTGTCGAGTCTCCCTCGCGAGTTCTTCAAATGAATCTCAAAAGAAACAAATACTTTCGCTCCTTGGAAAATTTCTATATCGATCATGCTTATCGTGAGAATCAATTAATTGAAAAAAAAAACATTGAATTATTATACGACGTGATGAATTTATGAATTCTAAATTGTATTTGTCGTAATGAAAGGAAGAAAAAATTCCAGCGGAACAATATTTTGATTGAAATTCACGCAAAGGAACTTTTTGGTTGGCTGAAATAAAATTTGTTTGGGATGAACAAAATTTAGTTCACAATAATTAACACTCCCTTACAGACAAATAAACTTCATTTGTCGTAATTAAATTTCATTTTAGCCAACCTAAAAGTTTTTTTGCGTTCATTTCAACCAAAATTTTATTTCGCTGGAAGAAACTGGGGTTTCAGTGTATAACGCTACACAGTGGCGGATTCAGAAATTGTCTATTTCTCTTCCATCGATGTGTAACAAAGGACAACTAGAGGAGTCATGGTCCCCTATAGTTGTCCTGTGTTACACGTCAATTGGAGAGGAATCAAGAATTCCTGGTTCCGCTACACGCAAGTTCCTTGCAAATATTTGGTAAGTCATTAGCATGGGTCTAGTTTTTCTTCAGTTCAACGTTACAAAACGCTAGTAGTCACTTCCCCAAGAGAACATGAACATCTAAAAAACATACGTTAAACCTAGAATGAAGCTATGAACATTTGGAGGTTTATTTAAAGGTTCGTTGAATGTAAATTTATCTAAAATCAATCTATTTGACCCATGGTCTTTTGGGGTTCTACTACCGTAGTAAGAATAACTTTAGTCATTCTCTGAGACTCACAAGCCCTAACCAGACATTTGTAATGGAAAATGACTAGAGTAATTGCTTACAGAGTATCCCATTCCAGACTCATTCGAAAAACGTTTGGAAAGAAAATTTCCAAGTTCTGTGGGATTTTGTCTGACATTCGATCAATTCCAAATGAATGAATCGATCAGATTTGGGTCAGCATTTATGTTCTTGAAGTTAAAGTCGTGTATAGAAACGAAACGAAACGAAAATTCAAACTCACAAAATCTCATGAACCATCGTTATTTTTCACCTCAAATTAAGTCCTTGGAACTGAAAACATCGTTCAAACGCAAAATGTATGCAAGAATATTGAATATTGTGTTGCTCGAGCACTAATCCGTTTCAATAAACGATGCAAGCTTTATCAACACTGTAAAAAATAATCCCAATACAAAAAACTTCAAAAAAGTGAAAAAATATACTTGGCGTCGAGACGCTACCGCGTCTCTTGATTGAGGAATTTTACCCCAAAAATTGGTGGTGAGGAAGTTCCTCCATAGATGGGGAATTTCACACCATAATGTGGTGAACTTTTCTTTCATTTTTAGAGGATTCAACACCCAAAAAAAAAGAGAATTCCTGACAGTGCTGAAAAAAACTGTCATTTTCGATGGAAAACAATTCCTTGACAATGAGGGGACAAAATGCACCAACAGTGTCTTTATGTTCTTGAAGTTTGAATCGTTTATAGAAACGAAACGACGATTCAAACTCACAAAATTTGATGAATCATCGGTGATCATGTTTCTGAATTAGCTCTTTGGAACTGGTCACATCGTGGAAAGGATGTTCTGCAAGATTTTTGGGTTCTATCAGCTGAGTATTTCATTTATATTCCATTACCAATTCGTTCCAATGAACGATTCAAACTTCAAAAACATGTGTCTTTCCGCATCTATTGGGAATTTCAAGTGAGGTAATACGTTTGATTGGATCTTTCAAGGAAGCATCTCAAAATTCACACGACAATGTTGTTCAGTTATGACGTTATCGATCATGCATGATCAATCTACTACTTTTCAAAACTATACACACTCTGAGCGGTATTTTCCAACAATACAAGAATACGTTCGTGTATCGACTGCATATCTCGTTACTATTCATCACTTGATATCGGATTCTGTATTCCGTCACGTTAGTTGAGTGAATATCGCCAATTTACAACGGCAGGCAACGATCTCCCTTTCTTCTCACAATGACGGAGAATGGAAATATGCCGATGAACGAGATTTTGTCTCACAACACGAAGAACATTATAAAGTCGATTAAATTTTGCAGATCAAAAGAAGAACAATGCTCTATTGTGCTGTATGAATTAATAACGAATTGTGCGCACATCACGTACGACGATGGTATTGAAATTTCAAATAAATTTCCCATGGAGAATATATTGTCATGAAAATGAAGAGACACAACGCTTTTTCTCTGCAAACGAGACTAGTCGAATTTCAGAATTTTAGAGTCTGGGAAGAGGGAGCAATTTTCAATTCCAGACTTACAAGAATTTCAAATTCTTTCGAACACGGAGAAAAAAGAAATTCGCTATGACGCGAAATCTGATTTTGCGGGATCCCTTTTGCTGGAGCAACAAATTTTTCTCACTGATAGCAACCTTTTTACCTACACGGGAAAAAGTCCCATGTAAATTCTACATTGTTTGTTGTTGATTTCACATAATGGCTCACATGAATGCAATTGGAGGAAAATTTACATTGAAACCAATGTTATATTTCCACTGTTACCGAAGTAAATGGGAGTGGTGTTGCTGTAAAGTAACTATGATAACAATGTAAATCCAACAGGACTGTGCAGTAAATTTTACATGAGATCCACACTGTAATCGTTACCTCACTTTTTATGTAATTTTTACACAGGTATTTTTTTCTGTGTATGCACGGAGTAAAAAGAACAGTGAATGATGACTAGAAATACCAGGGATCATTGCTAAAAAGGGTTAGCAAATTGGTGACAACTGAACTTTTCTATCAACAGTTCCTTATGCGGGGAGTAGTAATAGTTCCTATCTTCGGATGAAGATCACTGCTAATTCATTTAGTTTCTGTTATAATATGAACTAAACAAACATATTTCCTATTTCTCACAACACTCAGTGATCAATATCATCATTCAAAAGAAAGATGCCATGAATTATCCTCTAATATTACGCAAAAAAATGGATTCTTTTAGAATTCATACTTCCACGACGGTTTTTCGTCTCATTGATCCGGATGCAAGGCTGTGATAGAAAGAAATTGTTTCCTCAGTAATCGGGATTCGAACCTACCTACCTAACCAACCTAACTTAGCCGAAGTAACGCTTATACCGACTTAGCTCTACAACACGATTGAGTTTTCCAAGTTACTGAAAGTTTATGAATCGTTCGTAGATTCGTGCTCACACCTCAGCAACTCACTTTATGAACAATCTTAGTGATGTGCGGCACACAATACTTGAGAATCATTACCTCGAAATGTTATGAATGATTCCATACCGTGCAATGGTTCAATTTTTTTCTCCTATGTTGGAATCTTCTCTATACATTGTTTGGCAATCATTGCCTTGAAATATTATGAATCACTCTCCATGCCGGACAATACCACGTTTCATATTCAATTTCATGACGTTTTGTGATGGTTGAGGGAACCATCGCCCATACAGCACCGAAGACCTCAGTTATGTATCAGAAACGTGTCCGTTACAAAAGCGGACATAGAAACATTTCAGAAAGTTTTCAAATACCTTCCAAACACGTATCTATGTCCGCTTTTGTAACGGAGACGTTTCTGATACATTACTGGAGTATTCGGTGTTGTATGGGCGCTAATTACGTTTATCGTTGCCCGTGTGGAAATCAATGCTGGGCATCTTGAAGTATGTCCGGGACCCGTAAGGGTATCACTTGAGCATCCAATATAAGAGTTTCCCACCCACGGCCCATATGAGCCCAGTTGGGGTTGCTAGTGTACTCCCCGGATATTTTCATCTAGGGATGCCCACCCACAGCCCATATAGGCCCTGGGCAAGCCAACATCGTCTCGCCCAGGTATTGTAATTTGAGCATGTCCAGCCACATCCTATGGAGGCCCTGGATTGGCTATCATTGTTCCTCCTATTGGAAATATCTGACAGAACCGGACAACATTTTGAACCAGTTCCGACAGGTTTGTCTGACATTGTTCGGTTTGTACATCAGTTCGAACACTCATGGAACTGCCAGACAGAGCCGAACAGAACCTGTCAGATCCGGGTCAAAATCCTGCCTGCACGGAGAGAAATGTATTTGGAAAAATTACCATTTTATTCGTAAACTAGAACTATTCGGAAAAATCAGACAATAACTTATAACATAATTTCCAATAATTGTCATCCGTGATGGTAAAAATCGAGATTAATTTGGATTTTTACCATCACAGATGGCAATGATTAGAAATTATGTTATAAGTTATTGTCTGATTTTTCCGAATAGTTCTAGTTTACGAATAAAATGGTAATTTTTCCAAATACATTTCTCTCCGTGTAGTTGAAATCTTATTTTATTATTTTGTGTATCGAAAGTTTTTTTTCGTTCAGTTTTTTTTTAACATTGAGAGGAGGTAATGAACAGAAAATACTTTTTTTTGGTGTTATTAACAACAACAACGGAATACTTCATATTAACGTTGGTAGAATTGTCTATAGAGTATTTCAAAATAGTCAACAGGATTTCCATCGAATACTTCGCATTGTAATTCTCGTATCCCCTTGAGTAAAAATCAAAGCTGACGTACATTCGGGGCATGCTCAATGTTGTTGAGTCAAAATTGCATTGTCTTTTATTTCTACTAGGGGAATCTCTGACACTGACTGAATTAAAACGTATTTTGATTCCTATGTTCTTGAACGTTATTCTTCCAGTGCTCTTATAATTTCCAGGTTATAACAATGGAAACGGATTTCAAACAACCTATGAGCTCGAAATTACAATTCCAAAAATTTGATACGCCTTTGGCTGACTGGAAAAAATATTTTAATTACCTTTCTGAAAATTTACATACAAGAGCGGATGCGAATTTTAATTTGTTTTTGATTTGATGGTAATTTCACATAAAGCATAGATCTATCAAAAGCTAACCCTCAAAGAACATTTTGCTGGAGCAAATCCATTTGTCTTTCATCTGAGGAGTATCAGCCAAATATCCTGAAGCCCAGCGCAGGATGAAATTTGAAAATTCATATGGGCTAAAATGAACTCCCTAAGTTGGCCCAAATTGAATTCTTGATGTGGGCCAAGTTTGTGAACCATTACGGGGCCTAAGTTAAAAAGCGTAACACCCCAAGTTGGGGCCAATCCAGGTGTCCTAATTAGGGATTATAAACCTGGCCCAGGTCTGAGCCCGGAAGAATTTCCACACGGGTGAATGCTCCACAGTATAGGCATGATTGATACAATTTTTTATTACTATGCACATTAGCACATTTTTCAAAAATTGGCTTCAATCCTAGGCAAGATAGTAATCATCGCTACCAATTTCGAAATCATTTTTCTCCGTGGGACAGCGATTTCCAGCTGTGGTGGCAGAAAGTCTTTGCTCCTCCAGTATAACTCGTTTGCTGTTTTTTATATAATACTGAAAAATTTTACCAATTCAACAAGAAAATTTGCTGCTTCAGTTAATCGTGCTGTTTTCTCAACAACTCACTTAGCTGTGGCAGGGAATTTTTAATTTCAAAAAGATTTTCTATTCTGTATATAATATCTCGATTTGCTGCGTCAACAAATTGCTTCTTTAGTAGAGGGAAGCTTTGTGATCGTTTCGTGGGATCGACAATTTCTTTGTCACCAAAATCAGAATTTTTCACACTCAAATATCTTCTCGTCTCCTTTGAGGGAAGTTTTGTGATTGATCCGAGGGATCGAAAATTTTGAAGTCTGTCGTGTAAGAGTTCTGCCTGTCGACACACTGCGAACCCGCATATCTTCCGTTCTACTCATCCAATTCCGATGGAATTGATACCAGAGTCGGGTAGTGAGGCGATAGTGGTCCCATTGAAGTTTCAGCTCAATTGATCTAGAGCATTCGGGTGGGGAAGAGAAATGCGATGAAAAATTGTGATTTTTGCGAACACGCGTATCTCATCTCTTGCTGTTTCGATTCCCATAAAACTTCTGGTATGTTCCTGTGATGGTTCTATATAAGTTTCAGTTCAATCAATCGAGAGGAACGAAAAAAAAACTCTTCTCTGGAATCGATATTTTTAGAAATTTTTTGGAATCAGGCTTTCGTTGAATAGGAATGATCCGAATATCATGTAAATTCGTTCGAATGTGACTACCAAAGAGATAAATGTTCCATATGAATTTCAAGTAAATCGGTTCGGAGGATCAGAGATAGGCTGTATCGTTGTTTCAATATTTTTACTTTTTCGCACATCCATTTTGCAAACGCATATATCTTAGGGGGCCTCCATTGATTACGTGAGGCATTCTTAAGAATTTTTCGACCCCCCCCCCCCCTCGCCTAATTTCATGTGAGATTTTTCAAAATTTGTGTTTTGGGTGTAAATGCGTTGGATTATTAAAAAAATGAAAACACAATTCGTTCTATTACTTTTATCTAAGACTGATAAAAACTATTATTTGAGAATATTGCCGTAATTTAAAATCACAGTGATGAAATGAAATCTTTCCAAATAATTTCACGCAATTTCACACCGTTTTCTGCTGGAAAGAAACAATTACGTGATATTTGCTGAGAACCGCCTCTCCCCCAAGTGAAATTTGGAAAAAGTTGAAGAATGAACCAAAGATGAAACTGGAGTAGGAGCTGCTATAGCTATTGGTAATCATGAACTAAAAGGAATTTGAGCTAGATTGATCCCGTCCACCCCTTGAACACCACACGTAAATAATGGACGCCCCCTTATCTTCTATTAATCCGATCATTATGAAATTCAAACCAGATCTCAGCGATGGTCCTATAATTGTCTGAGTTTCAGTTAAATCGGTCGAGAAGTGTTGAAGATTTAGCTTTTCCGAAATTGATGATGCGAGTGATTTTCTGAGGCCCTTGTTTTGATGGACATGGGATGGATCATGCACATAAGAATTGTGCACTTATTTATTATGCACATGAAAAAATTGAATTAAATTTGTTCACATATTAATTTTAGTTGTTCCTAATACGTTTGATAAATGTGCACTGATAGTCGTGCACAGTGAATATTCCCAAAGGTGCAAAATGTAAGGTGCACAATCTTACATTTTATATTTTTCATTTTTTTTCATGTGTACAATTCAGTGTGCACGACTATCAGTGCACATTTATCAAACGTATTAGGAACAACTAAAATTAATATGTGAACAAATTTAATTCAATTTTTTCATGTGTATAATAAATAAGTGCACAATTCTTATGTGCATTATACATACCATGTCTTTTGATGTGTTTCCATGGAATTATCATGTAACTACGTTCAAATGGGATTACCGAAGCGGTACATGTCTCATGATGATCATCATAATCATCTCGAATGAGTTTTAGATTAGAGCCGGATCTAAGGGAGGGCAAAGGGGGGCATGTGCGCCGGGCGCCGAGGAAAAGAGGGCGCTTTCGCTACAGTTCGCAAAATGGGACATTCATATTTCGATGAACTCAAACCTTGATTATTGCACAAATGGAGGTCGGATATTTGATGACAAGATATGTTTGCATATTACTTTCCATTATATTGAGCAAGGTTTCCTTCATGTCATTTTAAGATAAATTAGAGTACCCGAGTGGAAAAATTTTCAGAATTATATATAATTCAATCAACTTCTCGTATAACTTATATAAAATTGAATATAAATTATATATAATTTTGTAAATTTTCCCACTCTAGGGGATCACGTGATTGAGTTGTGTCCCTGTCAACGAATTCCCTAGATCCGGCTCTGGTTTAGATGCATTGGTTGGGAGGTGAGTTGAAGGTGAGAAATGATTCTTCTTGAATTTTTTTCCAACATCAACGAGTTAGCGGAGTTTTTCCCCAGATAACACACAAAGAATTCTCTTTCAAGAGCAAGAATAGAATTCTTTAAGAACTCTTTTCGAACTAATAAATTCATAAAGAGCTCTGGAGGAGTTCAATGTTTGGGACATGAACGAGTTCTTTGAGAATGCTGCAAGTATCGTTTGAGTACTCTCAAAGAACTCGTTAATGTCCCAAACATTGAACTCCTCCAGAGCTCTTTATGAATTCATTAGTTCGGAAAGAGTTCTTGAATAATTCTATTCTTGTTTTTGAAAAAGAATTCTTCATGTGTTATTAGGGTTTTGTCTGTGAAATATTAATCGTGTTGATTCGATTCCATACATCGTGAATTATGAGAACAAAAATTTGTTCCTCCCCATACGGTATACAATTGATTGAAATCTTTATTTGCTTTTAGTTTCTCCTGAGTTAATCCGAAGTTTACTTTTGCTCGTATAAACGTTTTTATTAGTATATTCTCGTATCTCGTAGTATGACACGTTAGTCTCGAGCTAAACCGTTGGATTTTGTTTGCGAAAACATGCATGATAAGAACAGGTGATGCGGGTTTACTCAATTCGAGGAGAGGACGCCTTGTTTGTCAAAAATTTGCATGACATCTCGAAGTGGGTTGTGAGTTGCAAGTTCATATCACAACTGCAGAGTTTTCATCAGACGATACATGATTCAATTCAACTGTCAAATCAATATTAATTTCCTAATTTTCATCAAGCGTCCACTTCGATAAATTGAATGATAATATAACGTGGAGGATTAATCAATCTTGAATCAATATCATTCGCAATTGATCAATGATCGTTACAGAGTCGAAAGCAACATCACGTTCTTTGATAACTAAACCATAAATAGAATTTCAAATGGTTTCGCATTTCGAATATGATTCTGCATTTACCATTGAATATGATACGGTTTATACGCATTGGACGTTACGAGGAAATGACGAGTAAAGGATTAATTAGACTGCAACGTTACCAGTATTTCAAAGTAGTGGTGGGCGATATTTACAAAAATATCGACATTGATTGTAACTGAAATGTCGATATGCGATAAATATCGGAACCGAAGTATCGATATTCTTTCGATATTATATCGATAATATTCATAATCACATATACACATGCATAAATATTGTCTAAAGAATTTGTTATGCATGAATACCATTTTTGAATTGGTATTCAAATACGGGAAGAACAGTCTGATTATATTCTAAAAATATTTTATAAAATACAACGAATTCAATATTTGTTTGGTATGAATAATGTTTCATTGAACTGAAGTTGTTTTTATCAACAGTGAATATTTAATTAATATAAAAGCAATTCTCATTTATTTACAGGAAATAAGGTAGATGACCCCATTTATGAACGCGACCCCTTTAATGAACGTTTTGGTGTTTGATTCATAGTACTTTTCATTTAGTGCTTTAATTTCATCCAAGCATGACTGACTGGATACTAAATCAATCGCTGTTATGTAAATAAATTCAGAATAATATGCCATAGGAAAGATATAATAGATAAACGATTGTTCGCTAATGGGGGTTAAGGTGTTCATTAATGGGGCCGGTCACCTTAAATGTGGATTGATCAAAATCAAATGTGGTTATTATTGAAAAAAAATCAATTCGCGCTATTCAAAGAAAATTTAGTAAATATAATTGAATTATTTTCTCAGAGCCCCTACCAGCATGGGAATGTGGATAGATAATAGATGCTTTCGACATTCGTACAAAATGTCAAAATTCAATATCAGAACGCGAATATTGAACTTGAGATTTCCATGAATGTCGAAAATCCAAATATCACCGTCGAAATTGAAAAAGTGAATACACAATTCATAATTCAATGTATTAAATGTATGAGTGGCGCCCTGGTAGAAATGTCACAAGTTCTTCCCTATGACTGATAAGGCACTAAAGAGGGAAAACTAATCAGAAAAACCAGGCGAGGCGTTAGTTAATAACTGATAAGTTTGATGCAATTAGCGTTGGTTGGGTAAAACTAATGAGTGACTCAACATTATTCAATAAGTTCAACTAATTAGTGTTGGTTGTGCGAAACTGGTGAGTTACTTATCAATATTTGATAAGTTGAACCAATCAATCATGGTAGGGTAAAACTGTCTTCAATAACTACAACTTTTTCACTATGGGGATACACGGAATACAGAGAGATGAACTCCTCAATCTTCAAATGAATAAAATTATTCACACTTGTTATCGAATATACTAGCCCGTTTGAAAAATTTTTTTATAGACTTTTTCTTATACGTTTCCCTAGAATTTTCCTTAAACAAGTTTTTCTAAATTTTTTCCTATTATTTTGCTTATTCTTTTTCTTTGATCGAATCTAGAAGTTTTTGCCAAGAACAAAAAATATATATTCACATATGCGGCGTTCTCACCTGAGAAAGAAACACTCCTGTATCGTGTTTCTATCTAAAGAAATCAGTGCTGATTTGACGTATGATTTAATATGGATAAAAAAAATCCATAAGGAATGCTTATGATTAGAAAAAAAAATTTGTTCCCATCTTCCCACAAAATATTTTATTGTTTCTGGAAATTTTTCTCTCGTAACAAAGCCACTGCTCAGCGCCTCATCAGTTACTAATAACCACCGCGTGAGGTACTGGTCAGTGCCTCATCAGTTACTAATGAACGCCATATGAGGTACTGGTAAGTGCCTGATCAGTTACTCGCCAGTGCGTGCTTAGTTCCCCTGATTAGTCCCTTGTTGGTGCGAGTGTTACATCCCTCATCAGTTACTTTTAAGTTTTCCCGATTAGTGCCTCATCAGTAAAAAGGATGAACTGATTAGTACCTCATGATTTACTAGCGGGAATTTCTACCAGGGCGCTATGATCGAGGCATAGCGTCGCGACTCGTGAGTAAAACTCGTTTTGCGCGGCATTATACCTAGATTTGAACACTACAAAAGATTGCGGAGATTGCACCAGATAACATAGCCTCAGTGTTACCAGAAGGTGACATTTGTTAGATTTTACGTAACTTTCGACCCTCTCATGTAACACACGGAAAAAATAATTTAGCTGCAGCAGTTAAGTAGCTAGCACGGACACGGACAGCCACTAAATTGGCTCCTGCAGCTGAATTTTAGCTGTTACAGCTAAAAAATTCGCATTTGTAGTCAATTTATTTGCGGTCACAGCTAGAATTTAGCTGCAGGAGCTAATTTAATGGCTGTCCGTGTCCATGCTAGCTACTTAGCTGCTGCAGCTAAATTATGTTTTCCGTGCATGGATGTAACATTTTTTTAAACGTTACCGTTTAAAACGTCCAGCTTTAAAGCAAGAATGCAAGGCTGAATATTGCCGCAAAATATCATGTCACTTTTGAACTGGAAATGTAACTTTTTTATAATCTACATGTAATATTCGATCAAGGTGCTCTGGCAACACTGCATAGCCTTCAATAGAGACTTCCCTCACCATCGAAGTTTCCAGACTGGTATATTCATGCTTCCGATAGGTGTTTTGAGTAAACAAGAGTCGATATGACCGATTCTAAAATTGTTCAATTTTTTTCATTGGCCATTCTATTTAATTAAATATTCTGATGAATTGATCTAAGGGAAAAAGTGCATGAATTATGCACAGTTGGTCACTCTGACAAGAGAAAATTTTCCAAGCTAATGAAAAATTAGAAAATATTTTATTTTCCTGCACTGAAAAAAAAGTTTTGCTAATGGTAACAAAAGTGTTTTGTTGTTTGATTTCTCATGACCATACTATATAATTTGATCAAGGGAACCAAAAGGATAAATCATTTTGTACCTCGAACTATACTGATTTCGATTGTTATATGGTTAAAATCAAGTACATTTCTTGGTTACCCACAACCTTCGAAAAAAACATATTATTTGGTTGTTTTCACAAAACATATGCGGTTTTGTTCCACAAACAAAATAATTTTGTCACTTCATAATGACTTCATCTTTGTAGTGAAAATATTCTTCTGCATTTCTGAAACGTGAATTCACATGAAAAGTTTTCTGTCGGTAATAAAATAATACATTCTTGCATGGAAGAATACTTTGATTTATTACAATCATGTAAACTCGTGCACTGAGATGCATTGTTAATTGAATCTTACAAGGAGATGTCGCAAGAGTCCGGAGCTACTTTTCAATGAAAGTCATGTGTACGTGTACCATAGATATTTGTGATGAAAATCATCCTCACTTCAATTCTAACACGGCTTAGTATTTGAAGTTCGAGTTTGAAACATGAACACAACTTGATACATGCAACCTGTGTTCAAGTCTGCTGGTGGTGATTTTTTTTTTCAATTTGACCCATGATTTTCTCATCTGGACAAAATATTTTCAGTCTGCAGACGATATGATTTGGTTTCCCAAGCAAAATGTATTTACCTAGAAACCAAAGGTGTACAACAAAGAAATAATATGGTTTCCAACAAAACGTTTGGTTGATCACATTTCAACAAAATTCTTTTGTTGAAATAACAAGAGCTTTGTTGTTTTAACAAAACATTTTTTTCGGTGTATATATCGAATTTCGATATTTTTGAGGTAAAATATATCGATAACGATATATATCGGACAGAAAAATATCGATATATCATCTCAAAAATATCGATATCCACAAATATCGATAAATATCGCCCATCACTATTTCTAAGCATTTGAATTTACGGTGATATAACTCATCAGAAATCCAATTCACGCAAGAATCTTTTCTTTTCACTTTTTTGTTTTGGATCGCATAGCGAGACTGCGAGGTGTAAGATAGTTTGTCTTATCTTTTCCTCTTTGCCAATTCTTTCTATCTTGAAGGGAATCTTGGAGAAGAATGCGATTGAAGAACATTGTTCCTCAACAACGAACTGATACACCAAGTGTATTTTGGAATTCAATTCTTGGGTTCATTGTGCAAGAGAATGATCTTAGTAGCAGATCTGAAATTCTACATTCTACCTCGTTCGTCAGTGTTCACATCGAATCGAGGGAACGTGAAATTTGAATATGTTTTCACGTACCGAGTATGTTTTCTCTCGACACGAAGAAACAAGAATTCACTTCCAAAGCGGAATCTAATTTTGCTGGCTCCCTTTTGCAGGAGTAGCAAATTTTGTGAAAACAAACTATTTGCTATTACCGCAATCTTGTTAGCTATGACTGCAATTTCTTAGCTATGGTCGCGAAAAGTAAAAATTACCGTGAAATTCCAGTAATCGAAAGACAAGTAAAAACTCTCCAAAGAATTACTGTGTTGCCTGTAAAAATGAGTGAGCTTTTGAACAGTTGAAAGTGATATTTTCCATAAATTTCACAAAATGCACAGTACGGTAGAACCTTGTTTATCCGAGGTAATGGGGGGAGAGCCTACTTGGAGGGTTTACCTCGAATAATACGGAAACACACGGTAGAACCCTGTTTATCCCAGGTGATACGAGGAAATTTTACCTCGGATAATGCGGAGCTTCTGTTGATAGAGAGTCGGATAAGCGAGGTTCTACGATCACTGGAATTCCACGGTATTTTTTCAAATGAAATTCTCACAGTGTAGCAAACAAATTTTGCTGGAAAAGTCAACATTTGTCGTCGCCCCAGCTAAAACGTCGACGCCATAGCTGACAAGATTGTTGTCAGGGCAAAGGTACCCAATAAACTGAGAGAACTCTTTAGTTGTAGCAAATAAAATCAACATCAAGTAGAAAATTCAAGTTGCCTGAATTAAAATATAATTTTTTGCAATTCTCAGCCGAAGGGACAATAACCATACTAATATTTAGTTGGGGCAACTGAATTTTCAGTTGAGGTCGTATTCCACTAACATTTTTAGTCACGTCAACTCAACAGTCTTCTCACAGCGAATTTTGTCTTCTATGTGCACAAACTGATGATTTTTCATGAAGAAAGATGAATCAAAATGTTGGAAGAGAAAAGAAATAAACTGTTTGGGGAATCGATCAGAATGACTATGAGAAAATATGTTCCAGATGTACGTAACACAGTATCAACCGTTGATCGTTTGTATCATGGAACGGTACTTCAATTCCCATTAATGATCGCTTGTATTCCAAAATTGTAGTCTCTCTTCGTGGGCCGTATATGTCGATGTTGAACTCATGAACTGCAACACAATGGGTATTGAAGCATAAGCTTTTCAGCTAGAAGGATTTGATGATACAGCTTGCTTGTTTTGTAGTAAAATTACCTTCCTAAAATACCTATGCGGTATAGAATGTTCGAACGTATATTCGTATACTCTGATGTGATACGAGGCACCTGGGATGAACGCTAAAGAGAGATGAAAAGAGATATAAGGGATATCTTCTTGTATCCATAATATCCTACGGTCTTATCATTTTGAAGTTTTGGAAATTTGCTTTCATTGTGTGTTTGTATCCCACACATGGGAAGAATTTATTGACGAAACATTATCCAAAGTTCAATAAAACGGGAACATGAGGGGCATTTCAGCGAATTTTTAAATTCGAAGGATTTCATTTTCCTCATTGAGAGAACAAAATTTACTAAAAAAAAATGTTTTGTTGCTGTAAAAAAATTTTTGTTGAAATTTGATCAACAAAACTCTTTGGTTGGAACAACCAAAATTTTTGTCGGTCAACAAAAATTTGGTTATCATAACAACACTGTTAGAAAAGTTATGAAGTTTTTTTCATAAAGAATTTATTAAACAGAACTCACAATAAAATATTGAATTCAATAATATGATTCTTAATGCTAAGAATTTTATTCTTAATGTTGAGATTTTCCTTCTTAATTCTAATAACATGTTTATGGAATTTAATAAATAATTATTACATTTCAGTAGGAAATTGTGAATGTTCATCAGTGATATTAAATTTAAGAATCAGTATTAAATTTAATAAGAAACTATGATATTTCATAAAGAATTTCGTATTAAATTTGAGAACTTTTCTAACAGTGAACACTTTTGACCTTTCAGCAAGCGCTTGCTGAGCTATACTGAGGACCCAATTTCTTAGATTCAAAGAAAATTTCTATGCCCTCATTCTGATAAATCTTATTTTCAATGAAGAAAATAATTCATTGAAATGGAAAAATTTTCCATTGAATTAAAATCATATTCTTCGAATTTAGGAGAAAATATATTTTTGTTTCAATTTGAAAATTCTTGGTCTTAGTTTGATGAAACTGTTCTCCATCGAACTGAATTTTCATCCATTGAAAGAAAGATTGATTAGAGTGAGGGCATAGAAAATTTCCTCTCAATCTAAGAAATTGGGTTTTCAGTGTAACAATTCGGGATTGTAGATATACAGACTGCTAGAAAATTTGCTGTAACAGCAAATAGTTTGCTAATTCAGCAAAACAGATTTTCAAATATCACTATTTCAGCAAGGATTTTTCTCTGCATGCTCAAATACAGATAAAAATGTATCCAGCCGTCTTTCGGTTAAACTCGATTAGTAAACATAATAGAAAAATTTGAATGAATCTTCATTTGTATTGAAGTGTAATCAATTTATCCGGCTTGTTAAAATTCACTAAAATGCCCGTTCCATTTTCTCCGTATACATTTCGACCATGCAAATTTCTAAACTATCGTTAATCAATGTTCAAATAATAAATTCATATCCAAATTGTACATGAAGCTCGGCGGTGTCAGAAGTCATACTAGAAGATAAGGTTAGTGGACACAGTCTTTGTCATAAAAATACCAAATCGCATCTCATTTGATTTTATTAAGTTTCCCTATCCTACTGGCAAGTTTCCAACACTATCTGCAGACTCTTATACCAGGAATTTAACAGGGATTTGTCAGCTCCATATTTGCATCAGCAATGACTATATTCTCACGTTTGTGCACATTTCTTTGATAGATCCATCCCGATAAAGTAATATTTCGTTCAGAGAAACAGATAGGTAGAAAAATTGAACGACACTTGAAAGGAAGTAAAATATAGGATTGGAGGTTCAAGTTCATTCTTCAAACTGACTTTTGACCGGGAAATTCGTCTATCTTTTTCGAATCATTCCAGGGTATATGATTACTTTATAGAAATTATTTGTTACATTTGCCACAGAGTTGTATTTCCTCTGGAATTTTTTCAAAGCATACGATATAGATCGATACACAATTGACTTAAAGTTTGACGTCTGGGATTATCCCGCACTTGTTGCAGATCTCACGTACATGTCATCTTTATATTGTATTTGTGTCAGACTTCGTTGTACTTTTTTTTCCAATCCTGGAAGTACCACATATATGATGGATCCCCGTTCTCTAGTGTTTTGTCTACAATCGACAAAACTATATGACTGATATGAGAACTCCGTAACAAAATGGATATACAGAATTCACAGGAACTTGATAACCTCTCTCAATTATTGACTATTCGTTTGTTTCAAAATATGTCTCCCTCTAAAGAGAGAGAAAGAAAATTGTTTATGGCTGCTTTGAGAAAAATATTTGTGAGATAAAAGAAAAGTATGGTAAAAAACTTATGGATTTGTACGTTTTCTCTGAATTTTCAAACAAATCTCGTGATTTTCCAAAAAATATTTGGCAACTGACAAAAATTGTTTAAGATTTTACCAAAATTCACTAAAAAATGTTTGGTGAAAAACTTCTAAACTTCTTTTCGAAGCATATTGTCCCGAAACATAAATAAATTTCATTCTGTTCTCTCCCAGTATGCATACCACAATTCCAAGTAATACCATTAACGCTAATTTTCATATAAGTTGCAGCTATATGATTCATCAATTATGATCTCAATTTAATGTCTAGAGTACTTTGTGCTTCCGTCTCCCTATTCTGGTCACCCAAGGAAGACTCACCTTGATTCATAATATTATCAGTGATTATGTATTCAGAGAGATTCTCACCTCTTTTATTAATTTATGTCTCTCCACACATCGCAGTCAAGAATAACTTGAACGTTCAGTTTCTGACCAAGTTCAACTAGGTTAATAAACTCCTAAGCTTTTGAATAACTTTGTCCACTTTCCTCACGCTCTTCGAAGACATCGTTTAATGAAAGTAATCTGCAACATAGATAAGAAAATATTCTGTTTCGCCAATCCTACTGCCGCAGAATCCAGAAGTTTTCAGTTGATTAAACTCTAACGATATCTTCGAAACTTCAACATCTTTTCAAGCGATTCCAAATTTTCAATAGAGTGATATTTATGTTTATGCAGCGAATTTGATCATTACTATAAAATGATTCCATCGGGAAGAAGATCCCCAATAGGAATTTGACAATGAATTCCTCATTGAAAACATGGCCCTGGTAAGGCTGCGATATGGAAGACACAGGGGAGGAAAATTTCCAGTTAACGCAAAGTCGTTAGATTCCAGTTTGTTTTTCTTTCGCATCGATCCTAATGACGATTCCACATCAAAATCTGATTAGGATTAACTTCTTGAAAAAAAGAAATTTTCACAACTATATATAATTTATATATAACTGTTCATTCAATGTAAATTATATATAATTTTGAAAATTCTTGTACTTGTGTTGACTCACCCCCGTGCAAAAAATGAATCAGCTACGGACGCTATTCACATTTTTACTTGAATTTTTCATGTTGTTGAAATTCGAATCTTTCACGGAAACGGAATGAAAATTCAAACTGACGAAATCCGATGCACGAAAAAAAATAATCCGCTATGGTAACTAAAACTCAGATGTGGTAGCTACTTCGTGTATTTGATATTTGAATAGCTAAAAATATTGCCGCAACAGTAAAACGTTAGCTACTGTAGCAATAATTTTTCTTGCCAACGCTAAAACATACCTCCCGTAGCCAATTTTTAGCTATTCAAATATCAACCACATCATTTTTATACATCTCAAATCAACTCCTTGAAACTTGAAACATCGTTGAAAAACATTTATTGCAAGATTATGAGTTTCTAATGGATGGGTATTTCGTTACTCGATTATCATTTCGTTGCAACAAACGATTTGAACTTTAACAACATAATTTTCCCGTTGCTATAGCTGGAATAATCACAGCTATGAATATTTATAAACCATCCCTGGTAAAAAAATCGGATGGGAACTCGGGTCAAACCCGGATGGGAACCCGACTCACACCCGGATGAAATTTCCGGGATTCCATCCGGGTGTATCCGGGGCCGTATACGACTTTTGCGGTGATTCTTCATCCGGACTCTATCCGGATTTTGATACTGAATATTTTTCGAGACTCTACACGAAATTGGGATAGAATTCATTCGTCTCCTTGTTCGGGTTTTATTTGAGATTCCAAAAAATATTTTGCCCCAAAACTCGGATAGGATCCAGATGGAACCGGATAAAGAATCACCGCAAAACCCGTATACGCGCCCGGATACACAGAATCCCAGTAATTTCATCCGGGTCTGAGTCGGATTGTCATCCGGATTACCATCAGGATTATCATCCGGTTTTTTTACCAGGGATCACAGTGAGAAATCGTAGCAGCGGTGGATAGCCAAATGATTTAGCTGTGAAATTTTGGCTGTGTATAAAAACTTTTATACAAGTTCAAGTTCTAATTCTTTTCTTTTTAAACAACCAAATTTGTACGTTGGAACAATCGTACCCTGCTCATTCACGCATGATTTCAACACAAATATTCATCCAATATGTACATAATTCATCATTAAAATATATTTATTGAATTTATATACGTACATACTAATCCCAACCTATAAATCTCCCCGTCGTGAACAGCATGTAAATCCAAAGTACTCTCATTCTCTGTCAACGGAATTGAATGATGACAAACAAAAATGATTATACTTATGCAGATTACACTGATCAGTTATTAACATCGAACAACCAATTGTTTTATATTAAATTATCGATTCGAAGGATGAATATAAGTATTTACAATTCAAATAATATGTGATGAATGTCCCTATTTTTTCCAATATTGGAAAGTGAAATTTCTCGATTAATCGTTTATGAAATAACGAAATGAAGAAAAATTCACATGAATATGAAAATCGGAAATTTGAGAAACGGCTGAAGGAGGGAAGTGAAAAATTTCAACAAACATGTGAACATTCGTAACAAGAATATTCATCCCAGTAAACAATGTTGAAAGAAATTGATCATTTCCGTACAGTAAATTTGATTCAGCTAACGTAATATCGTGACGTGATGTGAAAAGAAAAGAAAAAAACGGAACATCGTTGTGCGAATATGAGGGTATATTATTCACCGTATATTCTCAATGCGCTTTGAATACGAAATTCCATGCTGGAGTTTTAAAGGATTAAATAATGAATGACAGAGGAGAATCATTTGCTTGATTCATTGATCCAATTTTATTTAAAAATCTCATTATTCGTGTAAGCAAATATAATATACGTGGAAACTAACCAACCCGAAGTGTTATTGGGTCGTTGCAATGAACTCATTCAATTATCTACTCACAGTTAAATTTAATATTGATACCTTCGAAATGAAACTGTGGATTAAGCATTGTCCTGGGGGAAACCCAAATGATATTGCAGCATGATGACATTGCGTAGAACGACAATTCGATATTTTTACACCTCAAATTCGAACATCTGAATCAGTTCCGAAACTCTCTTTCTTCAATCCATCGATGCTCTCAATTAAATTTCACAACGGAGGGGAATTTATTTCACTTCTTTTTCAATTATTGAAAATTCTATCAACGAAAACATTTCAAATTCCTGTACCAGAATTCCAACCTGCTAATTACTTTTTACATGACGAAAAAAAAATTTACTGATGCAGCAAATCTAGGTATTATATACAGAATAACAAATCTCCTTGCTGAACCAGCTGAAAATTCGCTGTGACAGTCAACTGGATTGCTGAGAGGGCAACATGATTGCCCGAAGCAGCGAATTTTTGATTGGACTAGCAAAATTTTCAGTATCGCATACAGAATAGCAAACACATTTTGCTGGAGGAGCGAACATTTTTTGCTGTAATAACTAAAAAGATTCCTATGAGAGCAAATAATTCGCTGTCACGGCAAAAAATTTGCTGCTGCGACAAATGGGACCCAGCAAAAATATAGACTTTGCTGCCACGGTGAATTTTATTTTGTCTCTATGTTTTTGCTGGGTAACTTTCGCTGGAGCAGCAAACTTTTTGCTGTGACAGCAATCTCGTTAGCTACGACAGCAACAAATTTTGGTTGCCATTCTATACATAACCCTCTAACCGTAACCCCGGTCTCACAGACCGCTATCAGAACTGTATTTTCTCATAATTCGAGTTTTTTTGGTTCATTTGTGTGACATTTTATTCCCATTCTGTATAGAATTGTTCACTAATTTCTGTACATAAACCCGCTATCCTACTCCGTAGACATTCATAATGATCGAACACGGAGAGAAAAAATTTTCTGACGCAGCAAATCGAGGTATTATATATAGAATAGCAAAATTTTTTGCTGACCTAGCTAAAAATTCGCTATAGCAGCAATCGTGTTAGCTACGACAGCAATTTTTTAGCTGTGACAGCACAAAATGTTTGCTCCGCCAGCAAATTTTCAGTATTATATACAGAATAGCAAACAAATTTTGCTAGGATAGCAAACATTTTTTGCTGCCACAGCTAAAAATTCGCTGTCGCAGCTAACAAGATTGCTGTCACAGCAAAAATTTTGCTGCTCTGGCAGAAGGAACCCAGCAAAAGTGGATTTCGCTGCCACAGCGAATTCCTCCTTCTCCGTGAAGAAATGTTCTTTCCACTTCTAACAACTTCTAACAACTGTCAGACCGGGGGTTACGGTTGACGTGGTTTTGAGGACGGTTACGGTTTAAGGGATAATACTAAAACTTTTGCTAGTCCAGCTAAAAAGATTTGCTATTCTATATTTAATACCTCGATTCGCTGCGTCACTAAATTTTTCCTCTCCCCGAAAGTACACAGTAAAAAAAATTCCGTCATTGTGTAAAAAAGAAGTACGTGTCAAAATTCAAGTGTTGAATATTTAACTACGTGTTAAAATTCAAGTGTTGAATATTTAACACTTTTGTGTGTTCATTTAACACACTGATCAAATGCTGTTCGATCGATTCATTTTCAACTCATTAAAATGTTATTCGAGTTCAAATTAACACTTTATAAGTGTCACTCTGGAATCAACACACATTGAGTGTGAAGAAAAATGGTTAACATTCGCTTGTGTGTTGAATTTGACGAAAAATTTTTTACTGTGTATTACTCCTTTCACAGTTTCTGTCAATGTTTGGGTGCACCCAAATATAAATGAGAAAATTAGAAATTCGATAATCTTCGAAAGTTCAAGAAATTTGGACTATTCATTCGTATTTAATCTGACGTCGAGATGATCCTTCGCTTTGATTACATCCCACAAACTGAATTCTTGAGAACAAAAACTTAACGGTCAATATCAAACGCGAACACCATATGAAGTGGTTTCGTGCAAATTGGGATTAGCCGAAATACACAACTCACATTCCTATAGGCATTTCATTAGGCATTCGACAAACGCATTATTCGCGGTGCACGGGGCATTCAATACCAGTAACGGAGAAAGGATAATAGCGTTTCAACGATACGTCTCGCTTTGTCCCGTTCCATTCCCGCTTCATCGGTACGATGAAAGGGTTAATATCGACTAACTCTCCCACCTGTATGTGTTGTGGCACAGAGATATATTTAAGTACGTATGTACGAGTGCACAGCAAGAGGCCGAGATTTGTCGTATTCACGGAAAATGGTGGAACTGAACTATCCGCCTCTCTCTTTCTCTGCACTTATATGCCTGTTGCTCCGCTTTCTCGGCATGTCTATCCGTCTATCATTCTTCAGCCTATTATTCCTCTCCCTGTTTTTTTCTCTCTGTTTCACCACACGTCTGGCATCACGTTGACTCTTACCACTTATTTTGAGGCTCAAAGAATTCAACGAATCTGGTCATGCATACGTTCTTCATACGTACGTATAGAATGTTCTAAAATAAAAAACGACTCTTTAAACGTAATAATACCGCGTCAAGAGGAACTACTTCATTCACATGATGAGATGTTAGAAACATTCATTCCATCCTTCTTCATTTAGTTCTCCAATACAAAAAAACCTTCATTCGAATATCGAAAAGAATTTTACATAAACATGATAAATCGAAGAAAGATTCAAGCATCGAGGGATGCCGATATAGGTGAATTCAAGAGAATTTGTAAATGCTTTCTCAACTTTCTTGCATCCAGGAATGGAATAAAAATGTGCGTATAAAGACATGTCATGCATTCGGTCGATTCAAATGAAATCAGGTGGGACAAGAATTGATTTTATATTCACACACGTGTTGTTTCCATTTCTGTTTCTCTTTTGGTAATCGACCTTGAAGTGAAACATGAGGAAAATTAGAAGGAGTAGAATGATTTCGAATAAGGCTCATGATCGTGTTTGGCAATGGACGGTTAAGAAGGCAAGTAAGGTCATAGCCGACTCAGAACACTCATACTTAATCTTGATTCACACGCGATTTATGTATTCCTCCGACAACTACCCACAAGCGTATACGAGTAAGACCACAGTAAACTTTGGATCATGGTTAGTCGCTTGGGTCAAGGTACACCCTAATGCTTGCACGCACTCTTGCAGTTCATAACAAGTTTATTCACAAAGATGGAAATTTACATATATAAAAATACATATATGTATGCGAAAAGTCGTAATGCTGCGTAATTTGTTTACTTATTACATAAGAATGATTGCTCCCCATGCATTCTTCTAACTCAAACTACAATGGAGCAATGAAGCATTTTCTATATTGATTCTGTTGTAACAGGATACTCGAATCCTTTGATTATATAAGTAAGTTGGACTGCTAGTTGCCAACTTCAGATGTGTCCGCAACATCTGACAATGCCGACAACGCCCGCATTGACCATCAACTAAAGAAGTAAATACAAACTATGGCATCAGGGATACGTTAATACTCATTTTGAGTTGATGTGATTAATTTTCATATTGTCAGAAAAGCAACAAAGTCAACTAATTAATATGATAACATGAATTTTATGTAGTGCAAAACATGAATATAATAAAGTGAATCAATAATAATAAACATCGTCGCACACTGATCCCTTCAAAATATAAGGAAGACACAAAATACAGAGAAGTGGAAACCCTGGAACAACTATACTCCCAAATCACTGCTTTTCACCATTGTTCATTGTTGTACTTTGAAAATCTGGATAATTAATCACTTCGAATATATATTTTCAAATTTATTGAGATCCAACCAAAACTTTATATTTACATTTCATACAAATACGTAATTCAGTTTTTGAATTGCCGCGTTTTTGGTTCATGGGCGGAGCTCAAATATCGAATTATCTCGTTGAATGTTGCGGACACATTTTATCCCATTTCCGGAGGAGAGGGGGTAGCCATTAGCAGTCCATCCTTATATAGTCAAAGCTCGAATCTTAATCCATAAGCATAGTTCCATTTACTGACATATCGACAGGTTTACTAAGCTGAAGCTGTAACGGATTCGAGCTAGCGAATTGCACCAATGAAATTCGTAAATCATAATCTCCGAGAATAGGTTTAATATACACCCGAGCCAGCAAAGTGCTTCCGAATTCACGTTTCCGCTACTAGCGGTGCTAGTAGGAGCAACGTAGTAGCTTTTCCATTACCGTGAGACTGCATGCTACCATAACATATATATGATTCAATTTATAACGTAGCACTACCTCAGCGCTATCAGTATTATCAGGAAGCGCTACCAAGTAGTGCTCCTAGTAAAAATACTACCAAGTCGCTCCTATTTCCATACATAAATGAAGCCATATATGTACAGAAGATTTTCAACTGTATAAGTGAATGGTAGCACCACTGCCAGAAGCGCTGCCTTGATTTTATTGGCTGGGACTGTTCGCTAGTTTCAGCTTTAAGACAGAGTTATAAGTAATGGATATAAAACCAAATCATAACATAAATACTGGTTTGGTAATGAAAAAGAAACTTTTCCAGGTACTTCATATTTTATATTCACACCCCGAATCCTGAATGTATCATTATCATTCTTATGCATAATCAACTTCTTTTTAAAACACTTCAGAACGATTTAAAGTTTTAACACCAGAATTACTTACTTTTTTTTATGATTTTCGACTCACGAGAATTATCTAATTTGTTCAACTTAAGCCTCTTTCTGCTGGTAACTGGATAACTCTTCACATTTATCGATGTATTTCCGAAGTCTAAGCTCCTCGTTAATGTTGAAGCCCTTAAACCGTTCAAAGTTAGGCTATCGTTTCTTCGATTTCCGTGACCACTCATTTTTTTTTTTTTTTGAAAATCTGTTGTTTGTGAAATATGAAACACTACGGGATACTTTGTTAGATGATACCGGCTCGTCCTATTATTCAATACGGCAAAGGGGATGTTCAGTCACAACTATACATTTCCAGTATAATAACCGGGGCAACTGAAAACATGCAACAGCGTGTTTTTTATTCTGCATCTGACGGACAAATAGCTTTGATATTTATCCATTTCAGATCAAAATGAGCCTTTTAAGCCACATTTGTCACAGCATATTTTTGCATATTTTATAGATGCGTGCATATTTGGTTAAAAAATGCATATTTCAGCATATTTGTATTTTTGTCAATGGAAATATATTTCACGGAGCATATCATTCACATTTCTAATCAACATTATCTCGAGTAGAATATTTTCACAAAATATTTTCTGTAATATGGGTTTATTTTATTACGTCCCAATAAACATTTTTATGGAAGTCTTCCGGAACACTCTAAAAGATATCTGAAAGAGATCTAAAAGATGTCTTACGGAACAAATTTGGATATGTTTAAGATGTCTTCCTTCAAGATGTCTTTTAGATATGTTGAAGATATCTTTCTACAAGATGTCTTAAACTTATCTAAATTTGTTGCGTAAGACATCCTTTAGATCTCTTTGAGATATCTTTTAGACTGATCCAAAAATGTTTATTGGGGTATATTTTCTAGATATTAATTTATTGATTCATTTATTTATTGGTTTATTCTCTCATCTACTTATTCACAAGCTGGAATCACTGGTATATCAAAAATCCAAAACATATTCCCCTGGAAGAGGATTGATTCACCTTGATTTTGATATATTAAAATATAATTTTCAATCAACATCTCAATAAAAGATGAGTATTGAACTTTTCAAACACATACAAGTAATGCAAGATAGAAACCTGGTTTTCTAATTGTGATGTACAGTTTTGCATTCAGCTTTTGATCGAAATCTATAAATCGAATCAATTAACAATTGCAATAAAATGTCAACATTATCCTGTCTCAGAAAATATGAAATATCTATTCAGATTCAGGATGATTCAGAGAAAATCAGAGCAATTCATCGTGATTCAGAAAAATCCAAAAGAATTCAGAGACTGTTGGATTCGGAATGATTATGTGTCGCACTTTTTAGAAGGATTCAGGAAAATTAAGAAGAAAATAAATTGAATGAAGTTTTTGGTTCAAGATTTCAGAGGCATTTAGGGAATTTCATAGAGATTTGGAGACGGGTGAGTTGGGGTAAATTGTGCGTTGAACTTTTCAGGGGGATGCAGAGAGATTCGGAGAAGTTCAGGAAAATTCAGAGAGAAGTAAATTGAGTAAAAGTTCTTTTCCAAGATGCAGAGGGATTCCAGGAGTTTTGGGGAGATTCAGAGAAAGGTAAAGTATGAAGAATTGGGCGATGGATTTTTTAGAGGGATTCAGAGAGATTTAGGAAGATTCAGATAGAAATATGGGTTAAATTTTTGATCGAAAATTTCAAAGGTAGCAAGTTTCAGAGACATTCAGAGACAGGTGAATGTAAGAAAGAATCGTGCATTGAACTTTTCAGAAATATTCAGAGAAATTCAGAGGAATGCAGGGGAGAATAAATTCAGGGAAATTTGGGGTTCAAGATTTCACACAATGACGATAAATTTTTTACTGTGCAGGGGCTTTCAGGTAGTTCAGGAGAGATACAGATACACACGGAGAAAAATATATGGGATTGATTCAGTTTCCATATAGAATTCCATCTTAATTTCCAAAGTAAGATGGAATTACCTGAAATTCAGCCTTTTTCATTGCTTACTTTCAGTTGGAATAGGCGCTACTTTTGGTTGCATTTTTAAGCTGATATTCGGGATCACTTTAAGTTTTACTTTTTACTGTGTAACGACGATTTTTTTTTACAGTGAGATATATCTACATTAGGGTGGTCGTTAAAAATTAAATTTCTTGAGGCGCCCCCTAAAAAGCTTCCTTTTGATGAAAAAACACTGGGAAAATTTTTTATAATTTTTTTAAGTCAAGACAACACGTGCCTCAAGACGATTCAAGTTAATTTTTGGATATAATCATGTTTTATTGAGGATTTTTAATAATAAATGCAATTTCATACAAAATATGAACAATCAGAGAACCCAAATTCATAAAAATACGATAGTTAATGAAAATAACAATGAATATTCCGAAAAATAACAAGAAGTTTCATGAAAAAACATGATTATACCCAAAAATTAACTTGAATCGTCTTGAGGCACGTGTTGTCTTGACTTAAAAAAATTATAAAAAATTTTCCCAGTGTTTTTTCATCAAAAGGAAGCTTTTTAGGGGGCGCCTCAAGAAATTTAATTTTCAACGACCACCCTAATCTACATATCTGGAAAGCATATGACTTCATGTTGAAACTATGGAAGCTGGTTTTTATGGCACATTTTTAGTACAAAACACAATTTTTTAAGAGCATATTTTTTGAGCATCAAAACCAATTTTTGGAGCATATTTTAAGCGCTTAAAACAACTTCTCCAGAGTATGTTTTTGGTTGCCCTGATAATAACGTAGCACGTCTTCGACATCAGCTGGTTGAAATTTCTGCATGAACTTTCACCCAATGTACTAGAATTTCATTTCAAATGCGGATAACGGTATTCACGTTCACAATTCAAATCTAGTATGTATACATGAAATTGAATATATGAATATTCCATATCAATTTGCATTAGATTTGATATACCAACGTGTGGAATTATCTTCAGAATTTGAATTCTCGTACACGTTTGAGTGAAAAAGTTTGCTCTTTATTGCCTATAACATGGATCAAATTTTAGATATTATACTTTCTAAATTTGAAACAATGAAATCTCACTGATATCAATTGCATAACCAGGGATTATTTACTGATATTTCACTGATTCTATTCAGTGGTCGACTTTTTGCTGCAGATATGGTGATATTACCCTGATTTGAATTTGGAAAGTATAATCACAGAATTATCCCATCCATCAAGTATGTGTCGTATTAAAATATGAAAATTAAATACGGATTGTGATTCAACTTTTTTTATAGCGAGAACTCGTCTAAAATTTGAAATAATTCGATATACCTTCGGTTTCTTTTTATTTTTTAACTCCTTCATGTGTCATAAATCGTTTAACTGTCAATAATGATTGCCTCTCTCAAATTTTTAAAGTGAGATTTCACTCTTTACACTGAGAAAAGTGAACTGTAACCATTACTATGCGAAAATGGTAGTTGAATGACAGAATCTCTAAGTTGATGATGTCGACTATGTTATTTGGTATCCATCTTCATGTAAATGGTAACCATTCCCATGTGCATGAACATTGCTACGATTCTCCACAGTATCCAAAACCAAATTTGCGAAGCTGTCCTCCAATTACTATTTGTACATGGTAATCATTACATTCCACTTCTCTCAGTGTAGGCAGCCAGAAGTGAGTTTATCGAAATTTTTAGTGAAATTCCCACTCCAAAAGAGTGAGGGTTCACTCGAAGCGAGCTGGCTCACCTCTGGAACTTAGCGAAGCGAAGCGCTTAAGTTTGTTCACTTTTTCAGATTTAGAGAGGCGGAATTGTGGAAGAATCTTGTAATGGGTTTGTGATTTGTAAATTTTCTTCCCTTGAACGAATATGACCGAGCAATGCTGTTCTAATTTGCCAGTGTATCACCGGGTTCAAACTCGTGATACTACTAAGGTATGGTTATATCTATAAATATTCGAGGATATTTACAAAATTCCATATTTTTATTTTTGCAATTCATAACTCCCGATGGCAAATTACAATAACAATATCGTGATCCAGTAATTAATAAATTCGGTGCTCGATATTGATTGTGAGACGACAAAAATGCAGCAATTTATTTCATCCCCTGAATGCCGAAGTTCTTCTCGCTGTACCATTAAAACTGGTAATACTTTATACATAGATATAGATTATACTCATTTCTTTTACCCGAGCTCAAGCGAAAGAATGTGCTTCGGTGTTATGATGAGCTATCACACACCCCGTGATATATCAATTTTACAAATTCCTAATATCTTATAATCATTCAAAATAATTAATAGGATTTATGATGCTCGTATAGCGCATGATATACAATAATAGAATACTCTTGGTCATTAATAATCGTTCATCATCGTTACCGTGGTTTATCAATAATAGGCAACAGTTGAATAGATACGTCTCTACAATTTCAAGTTCCGTAAACCAAGGACGGAGAGAAAGATGGCAGAAATGATCGTTTCTCTCAAAAGGTTATCAGAACAGATGGTTGTGGTTACACGTATATATACAGATACACACATATACCTGCCCCTATACACTTGTTCGTACACCACTCCCACGACAATCTTCTCTGAATTTATCCGGGTTGTACGCATTCTCCGTTTCTCCTCTATAAACACACACATACACACAACGCGTGTCATATGATACGGTTGTCACTTCCTCTCTTTCACCCTTCTGTAAACCGCACGCTGTTCACAGACGATACAGTAATCGTTCAACTGTACACATCCCCTTTCCGGTTAAATACATCATGTACGAGGTATGCTTTAATTTTTCAAATAATTTATTTCACGCCTAAATGGATTCGAATGTGTTTGAGTTGGAGGCTCAATGGGAACAATGATTTTGGCTACAGCTGATAATAATTCGTTGAGGAAACCTCTTGAAAATTGTTTTGGTTTTGTATAAGAGAAACTACGTTATTTGTCTACTTAGAGAGAAAAGACAACTTCGGACAAGAGACAGAACAATTTTTTATACCTCGTTTTTTGTTGTATAACATTACTGAGAGTGAAACCTCCAACATTCCCACTGTTTGTAAATATACTGGGTGATTCGAAATTGCCGTACACTTTCTTGATGAAATTTTGAAACGATTTTGATCCGGAATATTCTGAGCTGATTCGGAGATATGAGCAATTTTTTTAAAAAAATCAAACTAATTTAGCTTCCTTCGTTGTGGAGTTATTGCGATTCAAAGTTGTTGAATTCTGATTGGCTGAAATGCAAGAAAATTCACAACCGCTATAACTCCACAACGAAAAACGTTGAATTGGTTTTATTTTCTTTCAGGAAAACCTCGTGATCTGCCTTAGAGAATCATATTGGATTCAAATGTCAAAGATATGGTCTTTCCAAGATATTTGGTTTTTTCAAATAATTAAAAAATGCTCATATCTCCGGATCCAAGGGTCAGATCAAAATATTCCGGATCAAAATCGTTTCAGAATTCCATCAAGAATCTGCTCTCAGAAAAGTGTACGGCAATTCCGAATCACCCAGTATATATATATTTCCAAACGATTTATCTCTTGATTCTTGGGTAAAAGTAGCAAGTAGCTCTTCTCATTCACGTTGAGAACCCTTCTTTGGCTTAAATCAGATAACAATTTTATCGGTGGGAGATTTCGTTATCCGAAGTGAGCCCAAATAGAAGGCCATACAAGGGTTTGCGTGGTTTCAAGCATCGATCCACCGATTCGATCCTTGAAATTTCAAACTTTCTTGCAATAATCAATATTCATTTACGTTTTTTTTTTCTTCATAGAAAAACTGAATTTCATCGCATGAATGGAAATAAAGAAAAATTCATTGCAATTAACTCGTGGAAAAATTCAGCAGTTCTCTTGTATTTTCATTTTCATATGAATCGTACGTTATATAATAGAATAATTGTAACAATTGAAGATTAAGATTCTACTTTCAAGATTCATATATACATAAGTTCAATGTAGAATGATTGACAACTAAACCCACCCGAGCTTAATTTTTAGAAAACATTCAGAATATTTTTCAGAAGACGAACAGTTTACTTTCGTTCAATACGAATGCAGAAGTCATGTGCATACATAGGTGCCTTGTTTTAATGGACTTTTCTACTTAGAGGCCAATAAAATGCTTCGACCGTCCCGAACATCTTTCCCCTTTCATGCGAAAACCTTAACCCGTTCGTTTCTCTCTTATCTCTTTTACTCTTTTAACTTTATCTGTGTTTCTAAGTTAACGGTATGACCCATACACGATAAAAGAGGACAGAAAACCAGGTTCAGTTACGTTTGTCATGACAAGATATAGATTGCGCACACTACGCATTCACAGTCGTCAGGTTTAAGTGTCAAGGAAACTCAAAGATTAACATTATACGTACACACACGTGCCATCTTATATATGATATATTGCAGAACCGTGATGACCTATACTCTGAAATCAACACGAAAAATCTCCCTATTTGGATGCATTGTTCTTTGGCGTTTCATTATAATTTTTTGAATGTTTTAGACATGTTTTTACATTATTTCTATACCCATACAGCAAACCCCGATAATGTGAACACAGACAATAATCAGCCCATGTATGGTTACCATTGAATGGCCAACAATGGATTCATATCATTGGCACAAATGTGGCCCACCACTGCAGGCCATTTTCTAAGGAAATTTAAGAACTAACCGAAACGCTGCACACTCCATTTAAAAAAAAAAAGGAAAACATTTGTATGACAAGTACTTCCTTAATTTTACTTTTGACATAAAGTCTTATTTTTTTTAGAATTAATATCGATTCTGAAGTCACGTTAACCCTTGAACTGAGGCGAAAGGCTCATTCTGTAACAATCCTTGTTGAAAAAATCCATAGAATCTGACGAAATTAAATTTAATGGGATTTAGTCAGAACATTGTGCAAGGTTCAATCAGAATTACATTGAAGGAATACACTAACCTGATTGAATCTCATTGAAAATCGTTGAATAGGATTTGGCGAGAATTAATCGGTTCGTTTAACTAGGAAGGGCAATATTGGATACTCGATTAAAAAAAAGAAAAAGGAAAAAATTTCACTAAAAATTAGGTCATTTTTTAAGAACTAACCGTGTTCACGTTTTAGAACTGATCGTTTTCTTTCAGAACTAACCTTTTGGTAAGAACTGAACCTTATAATACGTCCTGCACCACTGGCTGATAAGAAAGGCCAGCAATGAGAACAGCCGATAATCAGCCGATGTACGGCTATGGTGAATGGCCAACAATTGATTCCCCGTTACTGGCTGAAATATGATCTATTACTAAGTGAAATGGATTTCAAAGTTGAATGTATTGTATTCGTAATCACCCGTGAAATAAGTTTGTTCTTGCCTTATTTCTATTATGCTGAATAAATAATTCACATCCATCAAATACGTTTTACACGATTCAAATGAATTCTTATTTATATAGATAATCAATTACTTTCTCATGTAAATAACAACAAATTTGAAGGAATAAGCAACTGAATTCAACTGATTTATCAAGAGTGCTTTTGACTCGTATAATTTTACATTTGAGATTGTGGAAATATCGGGCATGCAAATCTATTCAGGAAAAAAAACATCCATTTCTGATCTTGTGAAAACTGGAATGAAAAATTTCCCTAAAACAAGAACAAAAAAGTGTTTTGGGTCACACTTAACCACTCATCCTGGAACGCAGTCATATCACCATTGAATGTCTTATTACTATGCTCCAGTAATCTGCCATTGATGGCTGACATTCGAACATTATCTCGAAATTTCTGGCCATAAATCGTGATCATTTAGCCCCATTACTGGGCCAATCAGTAATTTTATACATGGCCCATTATTTATTGCCATTACTGGACCCACGATATCATCCAGCAATTAACCATTGATGAGCCAATAATGGGCGCTATTAACAGGCGAAGAACGCCGTTTGTGGTCCAGTAACCTGCCATTATTGGGCCAATTGATGAACCCTATATGGGTACTTTGTTCCAATTAAAGGTGTACAAAGAAAAGTAAAGCGATGAATACTCGGTATGCGAACGTAGCACAATTCATATGAGATGTTATGTAAAAATCAGTGAACCACAATGTATTAATTACTTGAAACTTCATTATGCGCGTTATGTGACTGCGTTGTAGAACTATAGAACGAAATTGACCTCGTTGTTTTCGTTTGCAGTCGAAATTTCATTTCGAATATCAATGTGTGATCGTATCGTATGCGATTCCGTATTTACAACGCAGCGACGATAAGAACAACGTTCAGAACTGTGAAGTTTTGAAAATTCCAAATTTATGCGATCAATGAATTGAGGTTTATCTTATCAATTGATTTATGGAATTTCAATAATCTCACAAATGCGGTTTATATTATTCGCACTGATTCCTTTTTTATCTCAATTCGCCCTGGCTTGAAGTAATATTTTTGCCCTGCGTTTGGCCGAGTGTAGCGGAAGTTCAAACACGGTAAAAAGTAAAATTTACTCCCATCTTGAAAATTAGCTGATTTTAGGATGTAACCAAAAGTAGCCCTGATTTAATGAAAGTCAGTGCCAAAAACAAATGTCGACACAATGGAAGAGACTGAATATCAGTTACATTTTCAAATAAGATGCAACCCCATTCAGTCGAACTTTTGATAGAACGCTTACAGTTAAATAGTGATCGGGATCTTTGAAAAAGATCGATCCTTTTCAAAGATTCCCATCATTACATTTAATTTACATAAAAATACATTGTAAAGGATGTATATGAAACTCTTTCGTCTAGCACACTGAAAGAGGGGCGATTTTGAAGTTCGGTAAATAGTGATATACTTGTTTGATAAATCTAAATAGTGCTGAACTTTCAGTGATGTTTCATGAAATTTCAAAAAGGATTACTAAAAGTTTGCTTTACAATCGTCAGTGTTCTTCAATCGTTGTTATATAATGCAATATTAATGAACAAATTTACTGCACATGTTGATGTCTCATAGAATTCATTGGAAGGATTCTGGGGATACAACAGGAATTCTCCCAAAAACTGAGGTGTTCTAAATGTTTTCTTCAAGAATTCTTTGTGAAGTGTTGGTGCTGTCCGGGTCGTAATATTCAACATGATTTAATAAAAAAATAGCACAACTGACAATGTTACATTTTAAATAGACTAATTCCGCAGATATAGTCTTCCGCTACAATTCTCACATCGTAATTTATAAGATAATATTTTTCCCGTGTAAATTCTGTTAGAAAGCTTCCGAAACCGTCAATTACTGGTGAAATTTGACCGAATAATACTATTTCACTACATTATTTTTCTCCGAGTATTTTATCGGAAATTCACGGGAAAATAATAGGAGAAATCTCATAAAGTTCAGAATTTCCAGGTATGATTATGATAAATTTCATATACATCTACCGAAAATTGATCTCCTACACGGACAGACCGGGTTTATTAATGTTTAGAAAGAATTTATCAACGTTTGGAAAAATGACCGTCAATTTAGGGAAAAAGAGGATGGCTGGAAAATACTCGTAGTGAGTCTACCAAAAATTCGTAGTCACAATATCAACAGCTGATAGTTTCATTGGTATTTTTCACAGTGAAACTATCAATTGTTAATACATCGACTACGAATTTTTAGTGTACTCACTACGAATATTTTTCAGCGATTTTCGTTTTCCCTAAATTGACAGTAATTTTTCTAAATATTAATAGACCCAATCTTTCCGTGTATCTTATGATTGGAATTTCCCAGTTGCTACGTGAAGGAAAATTCTAATTATTTTTAACAACTCTCCACCCAAAAATTTCTGAATTTCCTATTTCTATTATCATCATTTTTCCCCCTCTTCTGATCGTTCGAATCATGCCGAGCTTATTATCTCAGGGTCATATATATAACCGCCTTGGCAGGAATTATTAGGCCACTTCATCCCTGGCTGGTTATTAGAAAATTAATTACCACTGGTCGTTTGTCGCTGCTCGACAAGTATTCCCTCCTTGACTCGAGTAGTACAAGAGTAATAAAGTCCGCCACAAACAGTCGAACATTTCCTTTTTCACAACTATATGGAGTAAATGAGTTTATATCCAAACGTTGACACGAGTTGATGGATATTCGTTTGGGTATTGAAATGACATTACGCATGGGTGAACTTCAGGTAAATATACCTGGCTACGAGCATATATTAAGAATGAGAATTCAATAGAATCTTGAATTCATTAATACGAGTAAATTTTAATTTGTTCTTCTTCCACGGAACTAAAAGGGGAATTATATTTTCATTGCAGGCTTATGTGATGATTGAAAATGATAAATCACCAGCATTTGCGGGAACATTTGAAATACTGTTTTGAGAAATTTTAGTATTTTCGATAAATGTAGCTGTAAAGGCAGAACAAGAACTCTATGCTCTCAAATAACTCTATTCCCAAATACACTGAGAACCCAATTGTTTACACTGTAAAAAATTGTATCGGAAAATTCCTATATATTTATGTGAAGTAATTAACACATACACGCGTTAGGAATTTTCCCAACTTGTCTGGAAATTTACTGTGAAATGTTGGGAAAAATCCCATCCAGTTTGGAATTTTCAGATAAATTTCATATAAAAGTACCGGAAATTGATTTCCTGATCAGTGATGGGAATTTTCCGGTTGATGTACACAGGAAAATTCCGATTATTTTTTACAGTGTAGACTTGAAAAAAATTTCTTTGCCCCCATTCTGATAAATCTTCTCTCCGATGGAAAAAATAATTAATTTTAATGGAAAAATTTTTCATTGAACTGGAATCACATTCTTCGAATTCAAGAAGGAATATATTTCTGTTTTAGTTTGAGGATTTTTTGTTTCAATCTGAAGAAAACTTCTTCCATTCAACTGAGTTTTTCCCATCGAAGAGAAAGTTTATTGGAATGAGGACAAAGAAAATTGTCTTTCAATCTAAGAAATTGGGTTCTCAGTGTATGACTAATCCTAAATATCTTTATTCTTACAAATCTCTATTATTTTCAATATTCATTAGATATAGTTTTTTTTTGTTTTGTATATAAAAGAATACAGAAACAAAGAACAGAGTTCTTGTTCTGCCGCTGTAACTTCCCCTTTTTTCACACTTGCACTTGCAATTTGTATGAAAAATACAAAATACATCTGAAAAATGGATTATAAACACAAAATACGGAAATTTTCTTCCAGAAGAAACCCATGCGAATACATAAAAAATATTCTCTAAATCTGAATCAGTGGAATCTCACTGATTCCGCAGTTATAAGTATACCACTAATTTCAATCAGTTGCATTCCACTGCATAATCAGTGGATAGTCACTAGTGTTGCCGCGATATTATCGTCGATAATTGAGGAATAATCGATTATCTCAATTCTTACGCGTTCCTATGGAATATATAATCCACGAATCTTCGATTATGCTCATAATGAAACGGAATAATGAATAATCCCAGACTTGTACACAAAATAAACCAAGATATGCTTCCATTTATCGTTACGATATATCGATAATTATCGTTACGATAATGTAAGAATATTTTGTTTCATTTTGTTTAAAAGACCAAGATGATGCACTATCTCGTTTCATTTCGTCCACAGTCGAAGATCTACGCGTTAAAAGTTCCATGAAAACCTGTCAAAATTAAGATAATCGATTATTTCTGAATTTCGACGATAATATCGCGGCAACACTAATAGTCACTGATTCCGCAGTTGGATGTTATTTTAACTGATCACAATTAGTCACATTTCACTATGGAAATCAGTAAATATTCACTGATTCGCAATGTATATGCACTGGTTCGCAGTAGTATACTTATCACTGTAATCCAGTGGAATTCCACTGATTCAGTTTTAGAGAGTATGGACAAAAATGAAATACATCGCAAAATCTGTTCAGAATAGCAAACTTCCACAGAAAGAAATGATATTCATCTTAAAACGTGATACCATAGATATTTCACGTAACTTGTCAAGTTGTGACTTCAGTTATTCAAACATCTACCGATAATTAAAACCGTGATAATATTTTCATGTCCGACGCCACATACAACTTGTGGAATCCAACGTGGAATTCATCTCCGTGCATACATTTGCACATTTATCAAAACCACTCGATGAATATCGAAGTTCATAACCAGTTGCACCAGTATACCATCGTAACGAGCATGCAATTAATTTTCTTTGACTTTTTCCCAAATAACGATAACGACGGAGAATGGAGATATTTTTAATGAACATCATGCAGGGTGTCTACTACTCTTCAGATATCCTTAAATCCTGAAGATATCCTGGAAAACCAGAATCGCTCCTTAAATCCTGGAAAAGACCTGGAATCATTTTTTTATCCTGGAAAAGCTGAAATTGCATTTTTGGTTAAAAACTGCGATATTCATATTTTAATTCAATACCTGGAGCTTAAAACTTGATCGAATATGTTGTCCAAATGCAAAATGGAACATACCGGTTACTAATATTCATCAAAAGAAGCATTTTCTTCGAGTTTAAATTTCATTCCACGACCATTACTCGATGAAATGAAAATTAATAAGTGAAAATTTCGTCCCTCTTGAAATGGATATCTCATAAAACGTATATGACGATCACTTGGCGAAATCTGATTGAATTATTATAAGACTTTGGATCTAGTTTCGTTGGACATTGCAGAAGTCGAAAACATGATTTGAATGATCGAGAGAATTCCATCGATAGATAATATTTAATCACAAGTTGTTATCAAAACCCGAACTGGTCGAACTTTGAAGAGAAAAAGTATCGAAGAAGGTTTGAAGTTTAAAATTTGTTCCTCTGTGTCGGAGAAAAACATGATAAAATTGTGTAGATACATGCAATCAATTGAAAATCAGAAATACTTTCCATATTATCAGATTTAGAGAATAAAAGGTGATATGAAATAATATTCGAACAACCTGCGAAGAGTGAAAAATAAGATAGATATTGGCTTTGTACGTTGTTCACGCGTTGTATTATCTCCGGGGTTGTCAATTTTACCAAGTGCAGGTTCGGGCCTTTGAAAAATTTGCAAAAATTTGTTTTCGTGAGGTATAGACCAATCGATTTAGAATCTACCGAAATGGAAAATGAATAGCTCACGAGAGTAAGGATTTTTTCAAACTTCCCTCGCAAATTTTACCAAGTGCTGGAGCGAATTGATGAAAAACTTGCAAAAATTCGTCTCCGTGGGATAAAGACCAATCGATTAGGAATTCTCTGAAATGAAAAATGAATAGGACTTGAGAAGAACCCTCCTTAAAAAGTGCACTTGCAAATCTCCAACACTGTATACGCACGTTGATGTCTCTATCTATTCATTCGACGTACAATGAACTCATCTTATCCTTAAAGATGCATAATGAAGCATAAATGATCATAGCCCTAGAACTTTTCAATCGATTGTCCTGGAAACTACTGAAAAAGTCCTGGAATCGAATTTTTCGATAACAGTAGACACCCTGTTCATGTCTTCATATTTTATAACATTTTGATGAAACCCACACGTTAGTTAGAGTGAATCTACCGCTGACTGTACATAACTGAAAATTTGGTGTTGAAAACAGTCCACTCAAAGTTCACCTTGAAGCTCAACATACAAAATTACTAAACTAACAGATTTTCAGTATCGATTTGAATTTTTGTATTATATAGCATTTGACATAAGAACTGCGAATGAACCTTTTGAAGCATAGGTAAAAGTACACAAAATTCTTCACTGTGCGATCAGTATCTTCACCCCTCTCGAATGCCTTCAGTTTGCCAGTTCCAGGGTATCGGAAGAGGGAACACAGGTCACCGACCAATAATGGAAGGTGTAATTAACTGGAATGATTTATCATTAACAATGGAAAGAATATTATGATAATAAATGATGATTGATAAAAGAGGTTAATTTATTAAAGTGCGCGAAACAATGTTACAACCCATGGAGGGAAACACGGCTGAGAGAAAGGGTCTATTCAAATATTCGACAGCTAGGAATTTTATTCATATTTCAGACAGCTGAACTGTCATTCACCCCAACTAGAGTCTGGCTAGCGTAAATAAGAATCTAGTTGCCCAACTAACATTCAGACATCTTAAAGATATCTTTAAGAAGTCTCAATGCGTTTGTAAGAAGTCTTAAAAAACGTTCTAAAAGATACCGAAACGAATCCTAAAAGATGTCTTATGAAACACATATAGAATTCGAAAAGATATCTTGAAGAGTTCTTAAAGATGTCTTGGAGGATTCATAAAAACGTCTTGGAAGACTCTTGAATTTGTTCACAAAAAAAATTCTTAACCTTTTCTTTTTCCTTCCCCTTCTGTTTCTTCAACTGCTCTCGCCTTTCGATAAAGTTTACCTGATTTCGAGGCTTATTGTTACGGGAATCGAACCCATTCGCTTGACGATATATTTACCCCTCAGTCACTTGAGCTGTACGTACAACATGGTAGAGACGCCCATAATTGTCAATATGACATAATGAAATATGTCAGCGGTGTCCAGTTTCAAAGTGAAAATGATCTTTTGAACAAACTGTTATCACATGAATAAATATCAAAAGAGTTGAATGTACTTACAAATAGGAAAGATGAATAAATTTAGTGAAACATATTTAGAAATCAATTCTGTGTTCTAGTGGTCGTTAATATTTCGTGAATACCGCAGATTCTTTCTAAAGTATTTCTGAAAAATTGTTGTGGAGTGGATATTCGGTAATTTTATTGCGCACGTCCCAGATAGAAAAATGTCTCCATAATACCATCATAATGGTGACATGCACGCCAAGAGATGTTCGCATCATGGCGCCAAGGTGTTTCCAGCACAAATGATCAATTTGAATTTATAAAGACTCCCCTAAGACCTCTTGAACAGTCCCCGTTATGCGACTTACAATGAATTCCATATGAATTTAATGGATTCCAAATGAAAACATATTGAATGTCTGAAGAATTCATCATGGAGTTCCGATATGAGTTCTCTCTGAACATTAAGTTGTTCATTGAGAATTCATTTTGAATTCAAAATAGTCATAATGAATACATATTGATTAGCATAACGGGAGCTCTTTGTTGGAACTCTTGTGCTGTATGGGTTGTTATTGGTAGCAAAACGAGGTGATGGCACCATAATTGAAACATATTGTTTACATTCTATGCATCATTGCAAGCTGAGCGGAGTTCATGATAGTATGTTTACGGCACGTTATGTTACGAAACATTCAGAGCATGCTTTTCTATCTGGGGTCATAAATCGACAAAATCGTACTTTTTACAAACTTTCGAATATCTTGATATCTCATGAGATGGTTGATCTCAATGATTGATTCAAGCTTTTAATTCATGGATGGAATCACCTCATTTGCAATACGATTGTAATAACTGGTACATTCAAAGTTTTATTCTGTGTTATTCATGATCATGTGCTCATATAACCTCAAAGCTGCTGAAAAATTTATCTTCTTAAACGTGTCTTCTAATCAAGACATCTTCCAGAAATCTTTCCAAGACTTCTAAAATATATCTTCAAGAACTCTTCAATAACGTTTTTGAAGATCTCTGAATTAAGACATCTTTTAGAAATCTTTTACAAGATGTCTTTCCAACACTTCTGAGAGATATCTTCAAGAACTCTTCAAGAAAGTTAGAGACATTTGAAAATTTCATGTACGAAATCGTATACAGATAACAGTAACAAAACGATCAGGAGTAAAAAAACATGATGAACGATATGAAAAATTCCAATCCTCCGAATTACATGACAAAATTGATTAAGTGAGATCATATGTTGCTTACTTCAAATGGAAGCCACACGAGGATAAAGCGAACAAAAACTCGACAGGGAGAGAGAGATAAAGATCATGAAGGAAAGCAATGCCTGCGACAATTTCACCGGAGACTTTTGTTTTTCTCTTCATTTTCAGCTGCGGTTGTACAAGCACACATGCAATGATGAGCGTCCAACACCCTCTCGAGTTTCGTTCCCTTCAAAGGAAGGTCATTGACCTTTTTCTAATAACTTTATCATAGCACTTGAAGTTTTGAATATTTCATTGTAATGATATGAAAAACAAACTTTTGTTATCGTGTGTTTAAGTATATATGCTTTTTCCACTTTCTTCACTGTATTCCTTATAAAGTTCGATCGAATACTTCGATCACCGATACGATCGACATAAATCATATCTTTATAGTCGCTCCTCGATATTGTATAATGAAAATTTCAAAACAAAGCTCAAAAGTAGACAAAGCAGTCAAACGTGAAAGGGTTATAACAAGAAAACGGTACTTTTAATCGAGTGTCCTCTTCAAAAACCTCTTTCTACTTGTTGAAAGCATCGAAGAGCAGCTCTTCCTGTTGTATACGAATGTTACAGGTAGCATCGATTTCTTTACCACACATAATCGAAGATTGCTTGTGTCAAGCAGTTGCCACAAATGCTCCTGAGTAGTGTTGAATTTATATTACATTTCAAGTATCTCACAGCAGAGATTGAGTATGTAGAAATAATAAAAATTCAATGAAAAGAAAGGTACTTTGTCTTGTGAGAATTGTGGAAAAATTAGTTCAGTGATGTCATGACCTGGAAAAAAATCTAAATACGAAAAAATAAAGACGCGTGAATGAAAACTGAAAAATTCCAATGAAAAAGATTTCATAAAAGTGAGAATAAAGTAAAGTATTTTGATTATTGATAATCAATGATTATGATAGTTGTTATAATTGGATTTTTTTTATTGGACTCATGTTTTTGACGTTCTACTCTCTAAATTCTTTGGAGTGAATGTTCACTCTTCAAAGAGTCAAAATACTGCAACTCTAGAACGGAGTGAGAGCTCAACTCTTGAAGAGTGAAATTTCACTCTTTAAGAGTCAATATTCACTCTTTTTCCTAAGAGTGAGTTTTTCACTCCAAACACCAGAGTTGATTTCCACTCTTATAGAGTGAAAACTCACTCTTTCGGAGTTGCAGTATTTTCATTCGGCAAGAGTGAATTTTCACTCCAAGGAATTTAGAGAGTAGTAAAAATTACTCTAGTCATTCTCTGAACTACACGGAGAGAAATCTACACTAACGATTACTTTTTAATACACAACTCAGTGGTGTAGCTGAAAAAAAAGAAGATATACACTACTCAGTAGTGGACTGGCACGACTCATTCGTTTCTCAGCAATAACCATTCGTATTAGCCACACGAATGCTGATACAGTCTAGAGTAGTACCATGTACACTACTCTATCGTACTGTTATACGACTGAGTCGTGTGGACCTCACGAATGGTTTTGAAGCGTATAATGGAATGGGTATGATGTAAATTCATAGTGAAACTCACTACTTCTCAAACAGTACTATATAATATATTTGATGCATATCTTCTTCTTTTATGGTCAAATATTCCATCCACATGATATACGGGCAAATAATATAGTATACGTCCTTCATAAATATGTGAAATACCTCGTGTTGTAGGGGTTAATTGTGTCAAATAATTTATGCCCAATTCTACTGTAAAAAGAAATATTTGGAACGTTTCAGTTGAGCAATTTTCAAAATCCTGTAACCCTAACTAATATTTTCTCTCAGGATTGTATACAATTTCTCTGAGATTCGAAATTCATTTACAAATTTCATTTTAGAAGATTCCACAATACTTGACATTTTTAAACAATTGTACTTTACTTTTGATATTTGACTGTAAGATTTACAGTAGGATATACGTGGGACGAAATATATCTCAATTCTAAACGTATAATGATTGAAATATCATTATGCATCATGCATTAAAGTATCTCTACCGTGTACGGTAGAGTTACAGTGGAATTGGTCAGAAATTATTTGACACAATTAACCCCTACAACACGAGGTATTTCACATATTTATGAAGAACGTATACTATATTATTTGCCCGTATATCATGTGGATGAAATATTTGACCATCAAAGAAAAAGATATGCATCAAATATATTATATAGTACTGTTTGAGAAGTAGTGAGTTTCACTATGAATTTACATCATACCCATTCCATTATACCTTTCAAAATCATTCGTGAGGTCCACACGACTCAGTCGTATAACAGTACAATAGAGTAGTGCACATGGTAGGTACTACTCTAGACTGTATCAGCATTCGTGTGAGTGATACGAATGGTTATTGCTAAGAAACGAATGAGTCGTGCCAGTTCACTGCTGAGTAGCATATCTTCTTTTTTTTCAGCTACACGACTGAGTCATGTATTAAAAAGTAATCATTAGTGTAAATTTCTCTCCATGTATGACAAGACCTCACACGCAAAAAGAAAAGAAATAGCTGTAGCAGTCAGACACTTTTTTAGCTTCTTTTTCCACTGCTATTTCTCTATTCATTAGCTATCACAGTAAAAAACCGTAGCTCTGCCCAACTAGGAATTCAGTCAGGTTAACTCGAACACGATTAGGATTTGGTACTGGGGCGCGTTAACCAATTACGCCACCATGACCCCTGATTATGATTTGAATTATCGACCGAAGCGACTACACTTGATCTATTCTATGGATTATCCTCTGCCGAATTGTAGGATTCAAACAAGTCTGGTAACTTGATTGATTAATGGATGTCACTCGTGGGTACGGTGATTCTCAAATTTCAATCGTCCGTAATTATTTGAAGGAAATCTTGAGAAGGGGATCGTTAAGGGTCATGGTGGCGTAATTGGTTAACGCACCCCAGAACCTATAGGTAGTTCCAGGTTCGACTCCTGGCCATGGCGATTTCTTTTTCAAGATTTAATTCATTTTTCAGTTCATGTGAAACTTTAATGTTTGAATCTTGAAACGAGTCCATATTCTCTCTTCAACGATGAAGTTGGTTTTGTACGTATCGTACCGCTTACTCGTCATGAGAGAGAATAATTATTTGACACGTTTCGAGATATTTGAAAAAAGTTCATCTCTTTCCTTCTAACCACATACTCTGAGTGGGGAGTTGTGATTATTAGAGACATGGATCCGTTCGTGTGTCAAATTTGCTGTATCAGTGACACACGCATCGATTATTTTCATTGATCGACGTAAATATGTTTCTTCGCTTCTAGCAAGTCATTAATCGTATTATGATTTAAATAATTTAACTGTGGAATTTTGGCTGTGCAAGCTACATTTTTTACCGCTCATTCGGTAGTTGTGACAACTCAAACTACCCAAATAATAATCAATCATTTTTTCCATGTGAGTGTTTCAAAATCCTCATAAAGACCTGGTGAGGCTACACTGTAAAAAAACTTCCAAAACAAGGTTTGGAAGTTTTTTACCAAACATTTTGTGGTAAGTTCACAAACATAGTGGGTGAAATCACAAACAATTTTTGTGGATTGACCAATTTTTTCTGGAAAATTACAAAAATTGTTTGGAAATTTACTAATCTATAAGTTTTTCACCACACTTTTCTGCTTGGAAATCCACGAATATTTTTCACAGTGTAACATTATCCTCTATTGTCATCGCAATATGAATTTTGTGGCCAAATTTGAGAAAAATAAGAAATGATGAATTCTCAGTAGAATAAATTTTTCTCAATGAAAAATGCACAGATTTTGAATCACATAGTTGACTGAAAATTAATTCATTCCAAATAAGTGTCAATGATTTCTGATCAGAGATTCGCATTCGGAGAGAGAAAATTTACTGACACAACAAATCAAAATATTATAAAAATAGAATAGCAAATCTTTTTGCTAACCTAGTGAAACATTCGCTACCACAACTCGCTGATTGAATTGCTAAGGGAGCAACATGATCAACCGAAGTAGCAAAATTTGCAGTATTATATACAGAATAGCAGATAAATTTAGCTGGAGGAATCGACATGTTTTACTGCCACAGCCATAAAAAACCCTGAAGAGGCAAGCAAGTAGTTACCGCCACAGTAGAAAATATGCAGTTCCAGCCAAAGGAACCAAACAAAATCAGATTTTGGTATCACAACGAACTTCTTTTCCCCCGTGAAACATCATCAATCGGTTTGCATAATTTCGTTGTACAGGAGAGAAATCAGAGTTTCTGAACAGCAATCAATATTCCCACATAAAGATATGCAACGGTTGTACATTCTCTGAGCGTGGACAAGCGAGAACCAATCTCATTGAGATGGAATCCAGACATTCCTCGGAGAAAGGAACTTCCGTTCTCACTCGATGAACAATTTGTTCCTCGAGATATCTGGAAAATGAGTTTCAGGCATTTATTGGATATATACCTCCAACGGTTTTGTGTATTCCGTTTATGTTTCAAACAAAAATTGGAAATTTAATTTTCGAATATAGCCGATCCTCAAAAATGTATCTTTGATCGCGTGTGAAATAGATCACTTTGAAGTTGTGAAATATTTGGTCATAAAAACACCAACAAAAAACTTGACTTCTCTCGATGTACTCATACTTTTTCTGAAAGTATTCTTTTTTTGTGGACTCGATTCATCGTTGTGATCGCTGTGAATGAAAAATTTGTGTACGTGAGAATAATACAAAGCTCTTTCTTTGACCTCGAAACAGAAGGATCGTGGCTACATCTACAACCGAGACCATCTTCAGTGTTTCCGTTTCGGTGATACACATCAGTTATCGATTTTATGATGGACAAACAACTACTCGTTACATACATCTTCTCCAGTAAATATATACGTGTGTAGCAATAGACGTGTGTTTAGATATCTCATAATAATTTGTAGCGATGTCTAAAATTGCATACCCTGAAAACAAGGATTAGTAACAATAGAATTGTCTAATGTATACTCTTGAATGTAACCAATCAAATATTTGATAACATTAATCGAATATCAATGCTTATTCAAATTGTAGATTTCGGTAGGGTAGACCGAGGCGAATCGGATCACTTTTTTTCAAATAATAAAAATTATCAGAAGGAGAGTTTTTTCAGTAGGTCCCTGGATAAATGCTAATTGTATACATTTTTGACTTGAGATCTATGCAAGAAAAGAATATTCAAATACACAGTTCTTTGTTTTACAACGAAATAAACATAAAATGGCAAATATCCGATTTGCCCCAAGATCGGGGGTGAAGAGGATCATTGATAGAAATGGGACGTATATTGATGCAAAACGAATTTACACTTTGAAACTCTTTTTTGAACCCTAAATACGTTCAATATATGAAAGAATTGTATACCACGCACCTGCGGAAAATCAACGATTCTGTGTGACTTTTTCAAAGCAAAAAATACCAGTACCAGTCTGTTGATGCACAATTGTTGCCTCTAAGTCACATATGACTCAAAAAAAACTCATAATCCACATCGTGATCTGAATCACCCCATATACTATTTGGGAGAAAACATTGATCTGCTCATGAAAGACGTGATAACGTTGTCTAAATAATTTACTCATCTAATTCAGTACATCACGAACTATGCATATGAATCGGATTGGCATGATTTTCAACGTATAGTGCCAATGAAAATTCCAAGAATCGCGATAGCGTTTTCGCATCAGCGATGAAATTCTCCTCTATGCACACGATGCTACAATTTATATCATTGCCCAGAACTAAATAATGTGCGTTATGGTCATGTTATCCTGTTTTTCCGGTAGTTGATGAGATTATGTAAGCATTTACACGTTAAAAGAATGTAATTGATAATACAAATGATCAAAAACAGCGAATTTGCTTATTTTGATCCAATTCACTTCGGTCTACCCTACTCTATACATATATGCATATTCTGTAATAATTCGTCATCTTTTGGACTGGAGACTCATGCTATAGTGACTGTCGCGCGCGATATCATTAGAAGAAAAAAGAGATCCGAGTTGAAAACATCTTCTCTCTTTTTCCTTCCAATGGTGTCGCGTGCGACAGTCGCTATCACACCGAAAATAAAATTGATCAAATGTTAACGTTTTGACATCAATCTTCGATGTCCATGGAACCATAAGAGCGCAAAAATCACTAGTCATTCTCACTCATATCAACTGTCTAGAGATGAATGGCAACAGTGCACTCATTCGTGTACAAGACTCCATATAGTGGAGCGCAGACATCTTTTAATGCCGTTGATCGCATCTTTCCGTGACGAACTTGGCACGGGCGCTCAATGTCCCTAGACATCGATCAACGATGTACTGGACATCAATCAGTGATGTCTTGGGAATTGAGGAGAAGTGCATATGGCGCGATCTTTTGAGTTCAATAAGATTAAAGTCTTATGATTAAAATTGTGGTTTTGAAAATTCGAGGCTCAGGAGACTTTCTCAAAGTCTGTCTTCACTACCACTTTAAAACTACTTGAACGATTCATTTCAAATTTGGCACACACACTCAAGATATAAAAAAACTCACCCCCCTTTTCCGTGAAAAATAGCACTCTTCACTTTAAATGGCCAGCGAAAATTTCAAAATGAAAGAAGAATAATCTGAGACCGTTGGGGGGCGGATTTATTAATACTTTGAATAAATTCAAACGGTTTTTGATTTGAGATAATTTCCAGCTGAAATACAAGGAACGCAAGGAATCGTCTTTTTCCAGAGGCGCTCTGAGAAAAACCCTGTCACCAGCTTATTTGTGGTTATTTTTCATCAAACCATGCTCAATAATGTACAAAAAGTTTTAATGAATTCACTCGAACCATTTTCCTAAGAAAAAAATTCGTAAAAAAGCGTATTTTTCCTCGCTGAAAACCTACCCCCCCCCCTCCCCGCCACTCTTAATATCCATTTACTTCAAAGACGTTAATAAACAATTAGAAATCGATGTCGATCACTTATTTGAAAACTGTGGTAACCAATACTTGCTCTCGGTGTAGGTTTATTTCTCGTTTTTCTTTCGATTGCTTTGTCCACTTGCCGTTACCACTCAACATTTCCAGAGGTTGACACTTTACGAGTCCGCTTGTCAGCTTCGCTTTATCCCTTGGATTTATATTGTATTATTTACCCCATTGTCTACTTACCGCAATTTCGATCGAATTTGCTATGAGAGATTTTCAGATTTTCTTTTATAAAGCATGGAATTGAAAAAAAGGACGATAAAATAACAATTCACTTTTTATATGAAATCAAACAGATCTGGAAATGTGTTGGTGTGAAATTTCAATTTGAATCCCTTGTGTTTAGAATACCATATCGCTGTATAAAAAGTTCTGATTAAGTAAAACCGAAACTAATCAGGATTATTCGTGGGCGGTTGTTCATTTCTTTCAATTATCATTCAAATTAAAATAGGTACGTTTCTCACGTCGGCTAGTTTTAATTCGATTCTTGGAACGTATCTGTGTTCTGACATCGATTTTCTTGAAAGAAAATCGAAAGGACGTCCTTCGAAAGGAACAAAGCGGAGTTGTAGGATGGAATTAATTGTTTTTACAAATTGAAAAATACGATCAAGATTGTAAGGTCGATGAATGATTATTGATACCTTTTATCAGGTATTCAAGATTCGAGGGTGGCACAAAGTACGAAGGTTGTTCAGAGCAACGGAGATTTTGTAAAAATTTGACCACATCGTAGAATAGCATGATGAAAAGTTAGCATTGTTTTATTTAATGGAACCTGCAGTATTAGATAGTTTCACAGTTTTAGAAATACGTTCGGTGTAACGTCAGTCAACGTTGAAATTCACACCGTAGCTTTGATTTAATAAGAACAATTATTTCAACTTGGATTATCAAGGTTGTGTTGAACTTCTTTGACCTCGAAAGTGTTTTATTTAATCAAGGTAGATGTTGCGGGAAGAGATATAATAATAGAGAGAACATTTCATGGAAAGCTAACAAACAATCAGAAGCATAGAATTACATAATTTAGAATTCAAATGAAAAGTTTGAATTGTACACGACAGTCGGGGTAGAATTGAAAAATTATCTGTGCTGAGGATTTGTTTTATAACCTTTCAGATTCATTAGAATGATTTTCGGAAAGTTTGAAGTACAATGTGACGAAGAACAAAACGACCTACATAAATTATTTAAATACTCGAGAAGAGGAGCCGAAGGGGTACATAATTTTCTTATTTCATTATTACGGACAATAACAATATCTTATACCGAAACGGAGGGAAGAGAATCCCAAATTCCTGAAGAATCCCCGCGTAATTTGTGTACAACCCTTGAGAGATCGTTTTACTTCTGCTTCGATGACAAAGGATTAGAAAAAGACAACGCTGGAATAGGGAGAAAGTTTGAACAGAGATCTACATTTAAAAAAAAACAGAATTATATGAAATTCAATCAGTTTGAAAGCCATTGCTAATTCCAGGTGATTTTATCGGTTCAACAATTATAATTATGGATGAGCGGGAAACCATATTTTTATTACTCTTCGTCGTTTTATCAATAACAATCAAAAGAATTGACACATATAATTTTACTCTCATTAATTGAATACTGACTTACCATCTCCTTTCAATATGATTCCTTTTCTTGAATATGTGTTTCGATCCCCTTCATTTTCTCAACTCTGTTACTTTCAAACACTTTTTTTTCATTCCTTTTCTTTCTCAAATTAATTTCCTTTCGTCCGATATTTGTTTGTTTCTTCTACCCTTCTGCGAAGGAGACAATAACTCATGGATTTCTCTGGAACAGTGGTATCTGAAAGATGAAAAATGTTCCTTTGTTTCTTGCAATACTAATTCCGAGCTTGATTAATCTTTGACTCACATATTTCCAGATGATCTGGATTTTTCATATGTAATGAATACAATTCTGTTGATTACAAAATCTCATGAGGAATTGAAAATCTAAAAATGATGGAGATTACAGTTGCACGAAGAAAAAAGAAATTGGCTGTGCTTATCACAGCAAAAAATGTTCACTCCTGCATCAAATTTTGGTATTATATATAGAACAGCAAACATTTTGCTGGAGATGTCAATATTTCTTGGTGTGATAACAAATAGTTTACTGCCACAGCGACGAATTCACTACTCCAGCGAAAGTTACGCCATGCCGGATGGAATATATTTGAATGCTTGAGAAATTGTGAACTCCAAACTTAGATTCAAATGCATTTCCTCAACGATGAACTATGAGCGATCAACTATGTGCACGGCGCATTAGCGTAGCATTCCATACTTTCCCACCTGAGATAAGAACCGAATTCTCGTGAGTAACAGTTCAGTATTGTGGAATTACTGAAAGGTCAGAGACCGACCTAGTATCGCGCGAGGAATGTTCAGCAACAAAATTAACGCGGTGCGATATGTTATCTCTTGTATAGCCTTAACGAACGTGAAACAAAATTTTCAGATAGATCTTTTGACATTCAGCTACATCCTTTCGATTATTCATTGACTAAATCGGGGATGAAAGGTTTCGTAGTTCCTCCCCGCATGATATGGAGGTACCCACAGACTGCGCAAGACTGTATTACATTACAATTTTATCGGACAAAATTTTTGGTTTCCATGTAGAAATGATGATTCTTCAGAAATAAAAAAAGCCTTGAATATTTCATTTCTTTCCCTACGAGATCGAGAAGAAGAAGGTAATAAGAAAATCATTAAATTTCAAAGTGTTCGTATGCGGTGCAGTGAGACGGAGTAATAAAAAAGACTATCAAATTTGACAAGGACCGTGGGTGAGAGAATTTGAATATTAAGGTGGATACGCGGTTACCGAGAGAAAAAGAGTAAGACAGATATAAAGAACAGGAAATCTTGAAGTAAAAGAAAAGACTTTCATGTTTGAATTAATATTATTGCCGGAATGAAAAAGAGTTTGAGAGTTTCTCAAAAATATATTTGCAAACTCTATGCAATATGCTATGAAAAAACTAAAAGAGTATGTGCATCAAATCCCTGGATTTCAGAGTATTTGATGACTCTAATGAAAATAAAATGAAAATCTCACACAACCATACAATAGTTGTAAAAGTTGTAATTTAAAGATTTGAGGGATTCATTTTTTATTTCTATTTTAACGTTCTGTCTTGAGCTTTATGTTCTCTGAGGCACAGTTCGTACGTACGTGTAATCGTTCTCACGTATACTTTGAACATCCTATGGAAAAAATTACCCCTCAAGCATCTCATCTTAAACTGCTCTACAACAGCATCACACGAAGTATTCAGCGATTATAAAAGCTCACACGTACGATTACGAAAGAGCTTGACCCGCTGCAATGGAAATAGATATCTTTAGAGATTCCAATTTCAGAATTTTCAAGAGTTGAATGATATTGTTGTTTAAGTCAACTTTTCCCTCCATCGTATCTTGCATATTCATCTTTTTCTTTGAGAAAATACAGAAAGTGTTTGGATACTTTAACGAAGTACGATTTTTGTATACACCCTAGTGGATCTGGGTGAACCGACAAGCGACCAAAAATCTCGGTTACATTTTGGTGAAAAATCACTTGTTGACATTTTTTTCAACAAAAATTGACCAAAATTCAAACAAATCTCAGTTTGATGATTTCGTGGTAATTTCCTGGATTTTGACCTCAAAAATACCAAAAAGGTTTCCAAAACTGGACCACATTTCTTGGTTACCTTTTGGTGGCGGATTTGTTCTGAGCAACCATTAGTTTTCGGTCACAAATAGATCATTATATGATAAAAACCATCTGAGTAACTATTTTTTGACCAAATTTTCACCAAACTAAAAAACAATCGAAAATAAACCATAGAAATTGGTCACTTTGTACTTGAAGAATGATTAAAAATCCCTCTATAGAATATTTATGTCCTGCCAACGATGTTATAAAATATCAAGAATCATCTTTCATCTATCACTCGAGAAATAATTCTGCACAAAACGAAATTGAAATCTCGATAAGTCGTGAAAAATTAATCTAATCCATTTTGAAATACTCTTCTCTTCCGTTTCTGTTGATTAAGAAGCGAAATATACCCTCACAATTGACCGCTGAACTTTGCTCGTTATTTATGCTTTTATCCTTCCGCTTGGTCGTGAAAAATATATACGGTAAAATAAAAAAGCCAATGTAATCTTGTTCGTTACTTGAAAGAAGTAAGTTGTAATTACGATACACATTTTTCGTCTACTCAACGATAATTAACGCACCTTATTACGTTACGAACTATTCTTGTATGAAGACAACGTGAATCGTGGGAAAAAAATAACATTACGAAGACGTTTCTTACCAATCAGGATAATTTATATGAATATTATATCGCGTAACAATAAGTGTTCGAGAACACGTATATCAGAATGAATGTAGAAAATCTGATACGACGTATTTCCGATACTAAAGAAAAACTAAATAAATTCTCCATTCCACTTCATGACGAAAAATAAATAGTTTATGAACTGAGTTGGGAGGAAGAATTGCATTTCTGCATCACGGGTTCGTGAACTATCTGTTTTTCGATAGAATGAGAAAGGAGAAAAAGAGTTCATTTTTCAAGCATGCATGTATCCGAGTTCACAAGCGTGCGTTTGCGCATAGAGTTTTGAAAAATATATAACGAAGGAATGTTTCTGCTTGGAGAACAAACGTTTGGCAAAGAGACGGGTAATTCAGATATTTAAATATGGTGACAAATGAATTACCTTGAACTGAGAAACCTTGCATTGACAAGGAATTTAAAAAAAAAAAAAAGAAAGACAGAATTTAATTCTTCCAGATGAATTAAAAAATGTACCGTATAAAAATATCTCCGATACGAAATAGTAGTTTCAACAAAGGGAATGTCATAGCTGCGTAAAATCGATTCAAACAACAAGTATGAAATTGAATGCTTGCTTTCACGTTGAATAGATCAATCATTCTAATAGTATCTCATATCTGATTTCATTCCAATGATCAAAGGTGGAAGGTAGAAGAAGCACGTTTGATTCACGTGACGGGAACGTTGACTTTTAGGAATAAGGATTGTACCTTGAAGAGCAGTAACGTTGAGAAACGGAGAACTCTAATTATAGAGGAATCATGGTTACTCGATTTAAACGGGACCGAAATAACGTGGATTAATAGTAAGGTCGGAATAAAGCGATTCGAATATTGGATAATCGTATCGTATAAGGTTATAAAATTGGAAATCAGATAACCGCGAGTTTGCTCTGTATGTGTAATACAAAATTGCCATTCAATTGCCGTTTCAATGGTTCAAGGGAACGAATTTCACTTCTTCGGAAACATTGAAAAGAAAAGAGAAACTGAAAAGTGTGTTATCTGATCGAATTTCATTAGAGTACGATAATAATTCTCACGTATACCCTCAATTATTGTTCAAAGAGTTGACTATCAAAATGAAATATTTGTCATACGTGTTTCCCAAATACGAAGGGCCGAATGGACGAGAAATTCGAAATATGTGTGGAAGAGAAGTCGTAAAATATAAAATCTCTATACGAAGGTCGCGTAATAATCCTCGTGCAATGTGACCTTGTTGACTTGCTTTGCTTTCTTGCTTACGCAAATGTAATTTTCTTCTTTTCCTCGAATCCATGTCTGATGTATAAATCTACCACCAATTTCGAACCACGTTGATGCATCGTATAATGTGCGATGAGTGGATTGATTTGAATGCAGTGGTGAATCACTTGAATTCGAGGAGAGTATTGGGGTAGAATTATTGGTATGCACACAGTGTTATTGATTATTTTACTTTCAGAAATCTCGGGAAATCTTCTCGCGATTATTTACAGTGTCGTCAAACGCAAAACCCCGGATATACCACCAAATTTCGATGGAACTTCACTTCTTTGATTGACAGAAACATTTCTGGTTCTCTTGATTCGACTAGTTCAACTAAATTTTCCAAATTCAGTTATTCTCTACTGAGATTTATGATCGATCCATCTACTACATTTAATCCTGATATAGGAAAATTAGAAGGAAGAAAAGAGTTGGGAAAAATTGTTTTCCACAACGATATTACGTCATTCGTATATATTATTGGCAACATTTCGCGACACGTGGTTCTCGTTGTCTCTTTTAAATTTCATTGTGCGAGCTCTATAAGAATTCACTACATGAAAACAAACTTGAATTTATCAAAAATCAAAAGAATCTTCATGCATGATTCGTTTCGTGGCGAGGATGATTTATCAATCGATTACACGGAGAAAAAAATTCACTGTGACAGCGGAATCTGGTTTTCTTGCCTATCTTTTGTTGGAATAGCAAATTTTTCACTGTCACTGGTAAAAATGTTAACTTCTCCAGCAAAATTTGTTTGCTATTCTATACATAGAAATCGCGATTGTAGCGAAGAAGATCGCTATGATGTCAAATAGTTTGTTGTCACAGAAAAAAAATTGCTACTCCAGTAGAAGGGATCCAGCAAAGTTTTATATATTCTCTCTGTATATTTGATGATGATACATCACACATGTTCTCTACCATTCCAACAAAAGACATGTTTTCTTTGATGAGAATTAGAATACTCCGTAAAATCTAAAAGATAAAACGAAAGGATGCTTTTCCCAACGCAGGTTGATTTCAAATTTTGTTATGCAGATGAAGTTAATTGCTCCTGTCTAGCCTCAGTATCAATATACACAAAAAGTGTACCCTGTTGAAACAACAAATATATAGTTCTTGCAAAAAAAACTACATATGAAACTTCTGATATTGATTGTCCGATACCAATTAATCTGTGTTCCCGAACGGTAATCATCGAAAGTGGTGAATTTTGATTGAAATTCCCCAACCCTCTTTGTATATACCTAAAGTAAAAGTATTGAGAATAAGTAAAGAAAACGTTATGACACGTGAGTAACATTATTCTTTGAATATTTCTGTTCACAGCTGATAGCAGTTTTCTACTCGCGAACGCACAGATCGTCGATTTTCCTATTGTATATTGCAACGAAAGCTTCTGCAAAATCTCTGGCTACAATCGTGCTGAGGTATGATATAAAGTAATATATCATTACATATACGTGTAAACGAAAAGATCTTAGTCGCCATCGTATTTCGCACTTCACTGATATCGGGTATATAGAAATTGTGAGGAACATTCATATTTGGCTGACGCAGTTAATGAGATTTACGTACGACTAGCTTGATTCATTACTATCGATTTATGGACTTTCCCAAAGCAAGCGAGCAACCAACCAACCAACGAGCCACTACGTCGCACAAAAGATCATAATTTCAAAGAGATGGAGGGAAAAAATTTCGTAATTAACGAAGTTAAAATGTTGAAAAAATGATATACAATCCAAAATAAGAGAATAGAGAGAATAGAGAGAGTTGACGTCGTGAGAATAAAAAAGAGCTTTGAATAATGGTAATAATAAATGGGTGGTGGAAAAGTGGCTTTTCTCTCGAGTAGCCTCAAGTGGTTAGAAAATCATCTTCTTGAACTCTCTCTCTTTCTTTCTCTGCAGTAACCTGGGTACTGGGGTTATCATCTTTAGTGAAAGGGCCGTTATTACAGCATTCTACTTATAATACTCTGTCTTAAGGAGATTCAAGAGAAACTCCTCATTCAATCCCGTGTATTAAAAGCGCTCTTAAATAACTATAACTGTATATAAACTTTCTGAGTAATCTTTGAACGTTTGCGCCGAACTAAGTGAATATCTTACATTGTACTTATTCCATTTTGTTGGAATTGCGATCTTCGAGTAGTTACAGTTAAATTGGATACTACGAATGAGGGGTTTTGTTACATGCGACGTCATCAGAAGGGAGGAGAAGTGGAGTATTTTTCCTCAGAATCTAACCATTACTACATGTAATGAGAAAATATTCATTCTGAGAGTAACTCGAGTGCTGAAAATTGAAAATGATTAACGGTTGCAACCGGTAAACGTACCAAAGAATTTTATTCTGTCCTCTAGTGAATTATTTAATCTCCTTCGGCATGCATAAAATATAAAATTTCAATGGCGTAACAAGGTTCTTCCCGAACCAATGTATTTTTCAGGTTATGCAAAAGTCATGCCGGTGTGGATTCATGTACGGTGAACTCACGGACAAGGAAACTATTGCCAGGATCGAGGAGTGTCTCGAGGGCCAAATTCACGACCAATTTGAAATTCTCCTCTACAAGAAAAACAGTAAGTACTTCGTTGGTAAAATCTTCGCTTCACACTTGGCATGAAGACAGAAAGCTTAAGTGTTGCGGTTATTATTCGTGATCGTTTATTTTTATCATCGCGATATCTATCGACGTTTTCGAAGACATTTATACTCGTTCCCACATAAATTCCATTTACTTACTCCGATCCTTGAGTGTCGGTTGTACGGATGTATGAATGAATTCCTTGTCGTGAAAGATATGTACCTCTACCAAACGTGGAATTTTTAGCACGACCTATAAAAATATACGTTCGTAATTAAATTAATAACGAAAACGAATTCACTTTGTATGAATACGTGTAAGAATTGGAACGCGCCAATTTACTTTTTTATGATTCTCGCGTTATCGAATTTGGCATTAGCTGCGAATTTTCATGTGTATGATTGTAAAAAAGAATTTGAAAAATTGGAGCTAGAATGGCTCAATTCCCGTGGTGCAATGGATTTTTTGAATAAAATGAGTCGTCATCTGCGATGATTGAATTGTTTAAAGCAGAGAGGGAACGTGTTCAAAAATTCGGAAATTGATCTTGTCAGGAAAGACAACTAGTCTCGGTGAGGATACGTTTTGTCTTAATTATATGAACAGGAAAAAGGTTTCTGAAGAAACCTATATTTCTACTGAATTGGTTGAACACGGAAAAAAAAGAATAGTTGCAGCAACTACTTAAATAGTCGATTTTCGACCATTTACTTAAATAGTTGCTGCAGCTACTTAGAAGTCAGAACAAGTAACACGTTAGCTGTCTCGACTAATTCAAAATACCTTAGGTATTTACGTTAGTTAGTGCAACTATCGAGTTACTTGTCATGACTACTAAGTAGCTGCAGCAACTACTCAAGTACATGGTCGAAAATCGACTATTCAAGTAGTTGCTGCAACTATTTCTTTTTGTCCAGGAATGAATGAAAATATCACTTTTATCATTAGATAGGTTACACTGAAAGCAATCATTACTATCACCAACAACACACGGAAAAAATAATTTAGCTGCAGCAGCTAAATGGCTAGCACAGACGCGGACAGCCATTAAATTAGCTTCCGCAGCTAAATTTTAGCTACCACCGCAAATAAATTAGCTACAAATGCAAATTTCTTTCCCATAGCAGCTAAAATTTAGCTACAGAAGCTAATTTAATGGCTGTCCATGTCCGTACTAGCCACTCAGGTGCTGCAGCTAAATTATTTTTTCCGTGCATATTTTAATGGTCCGAGAAATTCATTTCTTGAATAATATGTATCTTTGATACAAGAAAATTTTTCTGGTGCTAGGAATGTAAATCTCCACTGAGAAAAAAGAATATTTGCAGCAACTACTTGAATAGTTGCAAGTATCACGTTAGCTGCCTCAACTATCGAGTTAGTTGCACTGACTACTAAGTAGTTGCAGCAACTATTTGAGTAGATGGTTGAAAATCGACTATTTAACTGGTTGCTATAACTATTCCTTCTTCTCCGTGTTGCATTGAGAAAATATTTCATTAATTTGAGAAAAATTCGTCTAGCACCTGCAACATGTCAGCTGTAATTAAAGATATGAATACTAAAGAATGTTGAACAATACATTTTCTTGTTATTACAATTATTTTTCTTAGTGTAGTATAAATATGCGCTCGGTCACGTGAAAGATTGCACGCGTATACTGCTGGTGAACCAGATACTTTTACTGCACAGTCGAAACTCTTTATATGCAACTTCTCTACACTGTAAAAAATATACTTCCTAAACTGCCAAAGAAGTTTCGCAGTTTTTTACACAAACTTTTTTTGTAAATTACCAAACAAAAGTTTGTAAACATTCAAAAAATTTTGTGATTTCACGAAGATTTTTGAGAATTCACAAACTTTTGTTCGGCAATTTACAAAAAAGGTTCGGAAATTATTTTTCCAAACCAAGTTTGTAAATTTCCAAGCATTTTTGTTTGGAATTCAACAAATTTTTTTTACAGTGTATGTTCCTCCTCTTTCATTTTCCTCGATAGGAATGAGAAAGAAGTTTGATATAGAGAGATAATTCGGTCCCAAGCAATTCGATATAGAGAGTTTCGACTGTACTGCCTGATCATAACATTCGGCATTCTATGACCGCCTTGCTAAAAGTAGAATGATTTGAATCTAATGCCCTGCCTTGAGCTAAGTTGGGGTGGTTCGTGCTGAGATAAGGCCTCATATGGTTCAATTTTCAAGAAAAGAAGCCTCTAGTCAGGTGTACTTCGAAATTTTTCCCTCCCAAAAATTTCCCTTCATGATTCCACAACTATCAAGTCGAGAGGTGTAAAAAGACTCTCTTTCGAGAGCTCACACCCGAATGGAGCTCTCTATTCCTCACTTGGGATCGAAAGATGGGGATTCTTGAAAGAATCAATTCTCTTTCATAAAAAATATATCAAATTTTATATCAATATTCCATAAGAATCTATGAAAATTAGATAAAGGATCGATCCTTTTTTATATAATTTTTTATATGAATTAGTGTGAGGAAAAAAAAGTATTATCTGCACTGTCAGAAATATCTGGAAGTTTTTTTCAATTACGTACATGAAATCAGGTTCATATACATTCTGCAATAAATTTAATGGACAAAAACATGAAAAGACTATAGATTATGCTATAGTTTACATTAAATTTCATGTAAAATGTGCATGAAACTGAATTCATGCCCGTATTTGAAAAAAACTTCCAGTGCAAACATTAAAATTAATGCAGAAATTTTTAACAGCGTGGTCCACCGACAACTCTAATAGCTTAATATTTGGATAAAAATACCATTCGAAATAGAACCATCAACCATAAATAAAACCATTCAAAATCACAATACAATCGAATCCTGGAAATATAAAACAAAAACAATTCAAAAATTGAAAATGGGATACAATGGTATGGGGATTTCCAGTTATGGGATATTCTTATACGGGGATATTTAACTATGGGATCAAATGACCGGGATATTTGAACGTGATACTATCTTGTTAGCTACGACCGGGATTTTCGAACTGTGGCAACAAAAACTTTTCGTCTCTCCAGCAAATTTTGATATTATATGAATTCGGCAAACAAATTTTACTGGGCAAGTCAACATTTTTGCTGCCACAGCTGAGCAGTCATTGTCGTAGCTAACGAGACTGCTGTGACGAAAAATGGTTTGCTGTCACAGCAAAAAATTTGCTACTCCCGCAAAAGTAGGGTTACCATACGTCCGGGAAAACCCGGACATGTACTCTTTATAATACGGTTTTTCCGATATTAAAATGTAGATCTAATTCCTTCTCTAAAAAGAGAACAAAAAGAGTACTGAGAGTACAAGTCGAAAACCCTAGCGGATATTCCCGCATTCTTGAAAAGAGTACATGTCCGGGTTTTTCCCCGGACACATATGGTAACCCTACCCAAAAGGTACCCAGCAAAATCAAATTTAACTGTCACAGCGAATTTTCTTACCTGCGTAAAGGGATTTGAATATACATTTATTTTATTTTTCATTGCACCGATTCCACATATCTTATGGAATTCCTCTACAGGAATAGGCTCAGCATTTATCGATGTTATGTACATGAAAATCGTAGTACCGGTAATTGAGATCGCCAATGGCATCTAAACATCTGAAATGAAATATTTACCCCCATTTGGTTATTCCTATGTATATAAATCGAATATCAATTTTTAATTAAATTGAGATTCACAGAAATCGAATTTTTTCCATCTATAACTGACTCAACGCACTTCAGATTCCATCATCGTGTTATTTCCTGATTCTCTGCATGAGGGGAACATACAATGACTACGGAAATCAAGTTCGAAGTTTGAACGAAATTGCACAGTTTTGCGGTTAAACGTATATTCTCACATAATGTACATCGTATTACGTGAATGCTCCTTCATTCTTTATTCTAATGCACAAGGATGTCCTGATTCTATAAAATCAGATGAAAATATCATTTCGGAATAATCCGTGTACTTCTTCATTCTATTTTATTTTATCATTGTTTTTTATATATGAATAGATTCAATAGAAGCTTCCACTATTTCCATTCTAATTCTTCATGGAATTTCGAAAAATTCGTGGAAGCGTTTATGAATTTCATAGAATACCTTTCTTCTCAGTGAAGTATGTGAAATAATGTTTCGTTATGACACTTCTCAGCGCGAAATATAAATAAACAAACAGACATATCGAAAATACTTGACGGACGTGTATGAAACAATCAACAGATTTGTGATTTTCCAGAATTATGCTGGTAGATTTATACTTCTGCTACTAAACTGAAAGCAATTGATATGAACATTTGTGTAAGAAAATTAAAAGGACATCATGGAAGTTTTGGTACCAAAAGTATCGGGAGATCCAAGTGAAAAGCATGAAATTCCATGTAAAATACGGGGAATTCTTGTATTCCTGTATAACGGATCCTTCTTAACAGTATACAATCTGTCAAAGAAGTACCAGGGAATTCTTGAATAAAACACAAAATATTTTTTATTCTTCCAAATCTATTGTATCGCCTTCAAAGTAGTCCCCTCCCGAAATGATACATTTATGCCAACGAACAATCCAATCGTCAAAACATTTTTTATACGCTTTTTCCGGAATCGATTTCAGTTCTCGCCGCGAATTCTCTTTAATATCTCCTATCGATTCAAAACGGGTGCCTCGAAGTGGTAATTTGAGTTTTGGAAACAGAAAAAAGTCGGCTGGAGCCAGATCAGGTGAATACGGTGGCTTTTCGATGATATTTGTTGAGTTTTTGCCCAAAAATTGGTTCAGAATGAAAGCCTTGTGAGATGGTGCATTATCGTGATGCAAAATCCATGAATTTTCTTTCCACAAATGTGGCCTTTTTCGACGAATTTGCTCTCTTAAACGCCGCATAACGCTTAGATGATATTCGTTATTCACCGTCTGACTCTCTGGCAAGAATTCCGAATGTACAACACCGCGATAATAAAAAAACACAGTCAACATTACCTTCACTTTTGATCGGCTTTGGCGTGGCTTTTTCGGTTTCGGCTCAGCTGGAAGCCGCTACTTCGAAGCTTGTCGACTGGTTTGCATGTCATATTCGTAAACCCATGTCTCATTACCTGTTATAATGCGTGTTATGAATGTGGGGTCGGAATTGACTCGTTCTAGCGTGTCTTCAGTGACCTGTACGCGATTCAGTTTTTGGAGAAAATTCAAGTCTTTCGGAACTAATCGAGCGGCAACGCGTTCCATGTCCAAACAATCATGTAAAATAGTACGAACCGATTCGTAAGACACAGAAAGTTCACCGGCTATCTCTCTCAAACTTAAGTGACGATTTTCAGTCACCATTTCCTTCACTTTATCGATATTAACTTCAGTTAAAGACGTCGATGGACGACCAGAGCGAGGCAAATCTTCCACCACATCTCGACCACTTTTGAATGCACTGTACCACTCATATGCACGTGTTTTTGATGGAGTCAATTCACCGTAAGCCTTTTCCAACATTTTCAGCGATTCGGCACACGAAATTCCATTTGCAACGCAAAATTTAAAACAAATTCTTTGTTCAATCTTTGTATCTATTGTGGCAATCGCGGGACACACTTGGGAGAACTGAAAAAATCGAGCACTGTAAACAAACCAAATGACAGATGACAGTCGAACCCCGCGTCAATATACAGGACGAATGTACCAACTTAACAACAAAAAGAATGTTGACAAACCTGTTAGCCGCACTTTTTAAATTATCAATTCCCGGTACTTTTTTGACAGAATGTATACAGAGTATTCCAAAATTTGTGCATCGGATTTTACAGGTATGTACTTTGTAGCCAAAATGCAATAATTTCCCATTTAGAAACATTTTATTTTATGCTTAGTTTTTTGAATACGTGTATTTTTAGTTTTTTTTCAAATTCACAACATTCAAAAGCATTGTGTGCTACAAACTTGAGCTTGATACCATCCGCTGAATTACACGGAGAAAAAAGATTTCGCTATTGTGAGGAATTAGTCTCCGCTAAGTCGATTGAACGATCTAACAACAACATTTTGCTGTGTTAACGAACTGATCCGTTATACCCTGAGAAAAGAGTGACATGTTCACAAGAACCATCCTTGCATGGTTAAGGACTTTTGGTTGCGATGACCTGAAATCTGGTTATGATAACCAGGAAAACAAAACAAGATTACGTAAATCTGTTTGTGGCAATCAGACAGAATGGTCAAAGACAAAATCAACTACGTCGCCTGGTTATAAGAACCAGATTTTTCTCTGAGTGTAATCATCAGTTCTTCGCCAGTGATGCCAGAATGGAGGGCGCCCTAGTAGAAATTTGGTCAGGCAATCCCTATTTTTAATAAGGTCCTGATCAAGTTAGGGTCCGGAAACCGTAAATAAGGGAAATCTTATGTGGCCCCCACAAGGGACTTATTAGATTTCCCTAATAAAATAAAAATGGGGTTGTAACGCGGGGGTACAATAGGGTTCGAGTGAAATAGGGAGAACTGTAACGAAACCTGTTGAGGACCTGATAGGAAATCAGGCATGCTTGGACGGGCCTTGTTATTTTCCCGTCAAAAATTTCTACTAGAACGTGGACCGTCAATGGCCGAAATTACAGAAAATTTGATCGTGTGCGTACCAGAAAAGGACCCTAGGGAAAATGTAATGGAGAGAGGGTAGCGACGACGGTCCTCACCCTCCATTCTAGCATCACTGGGTGGAACAATCAATCGCCGTTTATCTTAGCTAACTTGCTTTATCATTATTCAATTCGGAGTTATGCAGGGTGTCTAGTCCCAAAAGTTTTCGTTTGTTTTATTGGTCATTCAATTCAACCTAATTTTTTAATTGGCTGATTTCCTTGAAATTCCTGACTGCTAGACACCCTGTTATAGCTGTTTGGAATGTTCAGACTCCCAACTGATCAAAATTCAGCAACTTTGAATTATTGTATCTCTAAAACAAAGAATGACAGGATTGTTCAATTTTTTTCTCATCAGAGCTCCACCGTTTTCAAACTTGGCTAATGGTATCCAACTCAAGTATATAGCGCACAATGCTTCGAAGTGATTCGAATTTAGAAAACAAAATCTAAGAAGAGTCATATCTCAAAAAATTGTTTAAAACAAAAAAAATCATTGCATTTTGACTGTAAAATACACCTATGAAATCAGATTCGCGAATTGTGGTACAATTTGTGTATAGGAATCAGGGACGTTTTTAGGGCGGGGCTCAAGGGTCTATAGCCCAGGGCGGCAAATTTCAGGGGGCGGCAAAATTATAGAAGTTTTTTTCCAGTTATCAAATGCATTCAAGCACAAAGGGAGCGGAAAATGTAAATTCAAGTGTTTCATGTTAATATAATCACAGTATTTAAATCATTTACACACTTGTTGAACACTTAAAAATATACAAATCTGTTAATGTCTGAAATCAAGTATTTGATAATTGAATATTTTATCCATTTTATGGATATATTTACATGCTTTGAAGCGTTTTAAAAGCGACTACAGGCTTCAAACTCTCAGTGTATCAAAATAAAACATTCGAATTTAAAGTGTATGTACGGAAATTGGATACATTCAAACACGATTTGTGCATGAACTCATCAAACTGCCGTGCATGGTTGTTTGGACTGTTCTATTCCTTACCCTGGTTCAAGTGTCATAGCAATTCATAGGAAAATGTTCTTATTATGGAACACTGTGGATTCTGCAACACGATATTCATAAGTAAACCATGAAGTTCTATGAATTTCTGTTTATGATTCATCATGCATCCCTATGAACATGAATTCATAAGCATTCATCATGAATTATAAGCAGAAATTCATAGAACTTCATGGTTTACTTATGAATATCCTGTTGCAAAATCCATAGTATTTCATAATAAGAACATTTTCTGATGAATTGCTATGCAACTTTAACCAGGGTAGTGTGTTTTTCTTCAAATTCACGGAAATAATTCACGTATCAATCTGCTGTCAAAGTTTTTTGAATTAATGAAATTTTTATTTAAATGAATGAATTTTCATTATGTACCCTAGTAGCATCGGAATGTTGCATATATACTATGCACGTTCATAGTATATCTGAATATACTATGAACGTTCATAGTACATATACAACGTTCGATTGCTACTTGGGTATTTTTTATTTGATTCAAACAAATTTCTCCAGATGGCAATTTAACTTTTGTCACAAGTTTTTTTATTCACTTTGTAAAATTTAATGTGCGACGTTTGGAAGGTTCATATTTTCTTTCTATTCTTTGTTAAGTATTCAGAATTCGTCATCCATTTTCAAGTAAAATTCAACAGAAATGTGAACCGTTTTATCTTTATTACAAACTTAAGAAGGTTACCAATAGTTAATGATGCTAAATGTTTAATCCTGTTGAGTGTGTCAAAGTTTCATTAAATAATATATTTTTTCAAGTTATATTACATAGTTTCCAAATAACATGAATACACCTGAGAGAATGATTGAAAATATTAATTCAGCTCAAGTTGGGGGCGGCGAAATATTATTAGCCCCTGGGCGGCGAAAACGTAAAGACGCCCCTGATAGGAATAGGATATGATCAATGAGCTGTAATGAATCCCTCGAGTTGAAATACTTTTCTCTTCGATAACAAATTTGCTCATCATTTGTATGAGTGAAAAGTATACAATATATTCCTACCAATTTATGATGGCAATACTTTTATAATTTTACCTTTCTCCCTACAAATTCAGAATCCTGCCGCTTGTTGAAGATGAGCTTGTTGTCCCAGCAAAATAACGTGGAAGGCAAGAAAAGAAGACAAAGAAAAAAGTATAAAAGTCTGGAAGAATTAATTACAAATGAATCTTTTTTGTTCGGTGTAAAAATAAAAAATTGTATAATCTTCCCCACGTACTTACGCGTACGTTAATGAAAATAACATGAGAAACATGTTCCCATGTGAAACGACGTTGAAAATACTCCAGCTTTGTGTAACACATTTCACATGAACAATAGCTTTCTCTCAAATACAAGATTTCTTGGGAAGTTCATAAATGATTCATTTTACACGAACGTGGCAGTCCATCAATATCGAAGGATTCAGACCATCCGAAATGATGCTAGAACCGAACGTAATTTTTGTAAATGCAACCGCACAAATGATTTATCCAAATCCTTCGATATTTATGAACATGACATTTATTATTTTTTTCTTCTTTTTTTGTCGAGTTTACTTCCCTCTAATGAATACACATATCCTTTACAAATGTAAAAAGGAAAAAAACAAAGCAAGATTTATGAATGCAAATAAAAATGAAAATGTACAATTCTCATTTTTTTAACTCACGGCAAGTTTGAAAGGTGATTGTTGAAGCGTGGGCGAGGTATGACTGTATGTACTTCCCATCACACTTCTGTCTCGAAAGCGTCGTTTTCCGATTGAACAAAAGCTGTGTCTCGAGGCACGAGATGTATTTTTATCATGCATGCACGAAAACCACGGGTCACACCCAAACAAAACCAAAACCGTTTGCATTGAGTGGTTACAAATCTATAAAGATCGTCAATGTTTTCATTTAGGGTTACTTTATCCACTTCATCCATGCGATAAAAGTATTATTTATAATACTGTTTCAATTTCTCATTACATATTTTTGTTGATGCTGTTGGAATGTGTGTTAGAATTTGTTCATGAATCTGACTATGGATTTTGAATATTCAAATTTCAAGAATTAAAATTACGTTTCATTCCAACTGTATGCATTTACCGTTGCAGCATGGAATATGATCCTGTTATTTTTGCACAGACTACGTACAATGTGAAAATTCTTTCTTTCTTCGAATAATCACAAATCTTTATGGATTTGTATCGATTACCGCATATATATTCGTGCGTTTTGCTTGCAGTTCATGTTCACTTCTTTCCCTTACCATCTACTACATATAAATAAAATATATATATATATATATTTAAGTTCTATATGAATTGAGGAATTTTTTTCATTGGAAACTTGGAATTTAGGGTGAATACATCTATGATCGATCTTCTATTCCAATTTATCGCATTGTTAAAAGAATTCTTTGAGTCTTTTTCCCATAAGTATATAATGAACAAACTTGTATAACGCAAAGGGAAGATCGACTATAGATGCATTTTCGATACATTCATCCTTGCATGAGGATAAGTTTTGAGAGTTCCCGATGACAAATAATTTCGTATCTTTCGTCATTACATATTGAGAATATTTCTTCAACATATAATTAATGTTTCGTTGTCCGAACGATACAGAACTTCTTTCGCATTCCTACTTTGGATTGAATAAATATACGGTGAATTGAAATTTCTAGTCCACATATCCACAAGGTACGAATGTTCTAGGGAACTCTCAAAGAGAATTGGAACAGGATTCATGTGGGACACGGTTCCACTGTGTATATATGCACATACATATGTACACCCATGCATTAACAGAAATGTTGAAAAAGTTCAAAAGCGATTTATTCTGAACTGTTTTCAAATGCTGGGCTGGATGAGTATTGTACGAAGGAACAACGAAACTGCTTTTATTTATAAGAAGCAGGCAAAGTAAAAATACAGTTGATGAGAGATCATTTTTTTTAAAGGTACCCCACGAGGTATGTCTAGGCACAAGTGCTTCCAAATATCACCAGTAAGTCATCTCGAATCTAACACGATACAATAAATATACTCTTTGACAAATCTTATTCTTCCTGAATAATAAACTTCGTCTATCTCTTTGCAATATACATTCAATATACATCGATGAACATCGAATTTGATCAACAGAAATAGTTGATACGTATAAACATCGATTCATTTTCTACGCACATTCGACGCTGATTTATACTTCAACTTTATAATTTCTTCTCTATATACTTATGTTTATATCTTGACGATAACTCGATTGTTACACTTTCGAGAGATGTTCAAACTGACAAAAAAAGTCGGCAAATTTACCGAGAAATTCTTTGATAATTCAGGCGGCGATTAACCCGAAGAAAAACTCAGGAACAGTATCGAGATATATATATCTACTCTGGAAAATTCAATAAATTGATCAACAATTTTGAAATTTTTGCCTACTGCAATCGGATCAATTGCTTCGGTAAATTTACCGAAATTTTTTTCACAGTTGCACAATCGTCTCTTCTCACACAATTTTTCCTAAACGAGTTGCATTGAAGCAATTTCCCCGATCAACCACGTGGCCCATACCTCGAAAGTTCGGTGTAAAGAAAATCGATGGATTGGAGTCGATTATGTCGGAGTTTAGTTTTGTTTTGCAGCGTTAGAACATTTTCCATTGGGGAATTTACCTTTAATGAACATCATCAAAAACTTTTGAATATTCCGATGGCGCTGTTTGTTTCTGTCAACATTTTCAATATCAATTATTACGATAACTTCAAATTCATTGATTTCTTTCGTTGATAATTCGAACTATCGATTGCTACCGGAAGTTGATTGTTTTTGTTTTGGCTGATAAATATAAGAATCAGTGTGAATTCATACCTTGAAACAGAACAAAGTTTTATCGCGAGAATGCGTGATGCAACTAGCGGCCCCGAGTTGAAAAATTTGGACGGTGTTTGTTCTCATGTTTGATTATCAGACGTATTTTGTCCTAATTGTCGAAAAAGTCTTGATTCTTCCAAAAATATTTAATAATCAAGACAAAATCAGTCAGTCTGAAAATCAAATATAAGGATAACAACCTTCAAATTTTTCGACTTGGAGTACGTCCCTATTTACTTCTTGAAGTCGATTTGTTTAGGAAGAATTCAAAAAAGAGACTAATTAAACCCAACGCCACAACATATTCTAATTCACTCACAAATATATAATTAGTACTTAGTTTAGATTTTTTTGAATATTTATTCATTATTCCTGATAAACGAAACAACATTGCAAAACCAAAAAAAAAAAGGTTTATTCTTACAAGATGAATGAAAAACTTATCCTGGCAAATTGAAGGTACTCGATTCGATAACATTGTAATTAAAAATGAATACATTTTACACTTTTCTGAAATTCGACATCAATTTCACGATGTTTCTCACGAGTTCAAAACGGCATAAACCAAAGTATCAATGCAACATGGAAGTTCAATATTTTTCGAGGGGCTGTTCACTGTGAGTCATAAAACTGATGCATTGAGTGACTCTCAATGATTCAACAGTTGAAATCACCTGCGAATCAATGCGAGTCAGTGCGAGTCACTTGGGAGTTAAGTGACTCCCAATGACTCTCAAGTTACTCGCACTGACTCGCTATTGATTTCTATGTGACTCCTCCCACCGTTGAATGATGACTCTCTTTGATTCAGTTCTATATTTTTTATCTTTTGGAGAAAAAAGATGAAGTTGCTATATTTGACAGAAAAAATGATGTAAATGATGGCTGAACCGTTCTTTTTGAGCTACACGGAAAAAAGAAAACAGCAATGGTTACTGTGAATCGCATTAATTCATTGAAAAAAACATGAAAAATCAAATTCACCCCGTTCATTACTGCATCTCCCAGTAACCGTTAATGTCCAAGCAGCATTGACGAATTTCACTGCAGTACACATCACTGTGATTGCGGTAACCTCTATCATCCAAGCGTGTTTTAATTTGTTTTTTAACTGATTACTGTTATGGACAGTAACCAGTGCTGTTTTCTTCTTTCCGTGTAGATTGTCATTGAATAGATTATCACAGCTGAATTATTTTTGTCCCCTTGTATCGTTGACCGTTGTAATTGTACCGGGACGTTTAAACAATAATCGATGTGTAGTTTCAATTCTTGGAACTCATATGAATGTTTTTTATATCCCCATCGGGATTTCTACTCATGCAATGTTGGTTGGTTTGAAAACTAAAATTATAAACGTAGCATATATATAGTAATAAGCGTAATCTTTATCATTGAGGGTAAGATTTCATTTAATTTTCATAATATATCTTGTAACCGCATAATTTTGCATCCTCTAATGAATTTACATTCTCATCGTAAATAAATAAATAAGTACCTTCTATGATCGATATTTCATTATTCTACTTTGCATGCAGGTATCTTTTTCTCTGTCCTGAATTTAATATTTGATTTTAGGTTGTGGAAAGTATTTGAAAATTTGAATATCATTCGAATCCCCTGAAAATAACTGAACATTATAAAACGAAGTTATTTGGTTTATGAATTTCATGCTCGACATAGAACACTCGATTTTCTTCCAAATCTTGTATATTTATACGCATATTCATCCGCATGCACATTTATGTATCAAAGAATCTAGCAAATAGCTTTGCAAGCATTCCACGTGCTTCACATTGCAATAACTAGCCCTAATTTTCTCTCGTTTGTATTACAATAAATATATTGTCACGTTGATTTCATTGTATGTAGAATGTTGGTGTTTTAGTTGTGGTATTTTAACTTTGAATGGATTCTGTAGATCAGTTATTAATAACAATTTATTTTCGATGTATTAAAATGATGTTGAGAACTACAGGTATCATTTTCTATACGCATTTTTTGTATCCCTCCTTTCTCAATAATTGATATTTGAACAAATGTACTGAATTGAAACTAAAAAAACAAAATTGCATTTTTTATGTGCATACGAATTTGAATTCGTGGATTCACATTGTCTTGATTCTTCGAAATAAAATCTTCTCTCGAGATGTTTTTATTCTTATGAATTTATTTCCAAAAAAATTGAATTGAATGCTGAGAATTCCTGTCGGAAAGAAACAATTGAATCCAATAATTTCCGATAACGAATCTATCGGTTTCTAAGATTCCTATCTGGAACAACAAATTTCTCGATGAGGAATCTATAGGGTTGAACGTATGGATGTTGTAGAATTGATGTTAGATACATGCAATTACCCGAGTATATATGATTTATGTATAATTTTGAAAATTTTTCTACTCAGGTAAACTGAAGAATCCATTGAAATAAATTTAGATTTGACCCATAACCCATATGGACAAATTTTCAAAATTATATATAATTCATATATAATTCAATATAATGTTTATAACAGTTATATACAATGATGAATAAAATACATGCAATTCAGAAAATTTTTCCCCATGCATATTCGCACCTATCGGTATTTGCCGACGAACTTACTTGATCGGTACTCCTGAGCATTTCCATAAACTTCACGAGTCAATCAGTTTCCCCAAGATTTTGCAGTATGATTTCAATATGTATCGATGAATTCAATCAAAAATGTACCCTGTAAAAAATAATCGGAATTTCCCTGAGGCAGCAACCGGAAAATTCTGGTCATGGGATAGGAAATCAATTTCCGATACATTGATATGAAATTTCCCATAAATTTGACTGAAAATTCCAAATCTCATGGGATTTTCACTATCATTTTGCAGTAAATTTTCGGTGGAATACAGAAAATTCCTAACGCATGGGTGTGTTAATTACTTTCGAACAATCAAGTGAAGTTTCTCATAGAAATTTTTTACAGTGTATTCAACTAGGATTCGCATTTACTGACTATGAACCTTCATCCCGATTCAACGTACAGAATTGCAATTGAAACCGATTAATATCCATTAGGTTTGAATCGGAATTTATTAAGAATTGATCGGAATGAATAGGATTTTATAAACAAGGAGGTGATTCTTCTATGACATTCGATCGGCAATCATCATTGAGATGGGGTGGGAGTTGTTGGCCGTAACCATAGCAACCGATTGTTCTAACTTTTGATTAAACGTAGCTGGAACTTTATTTGGGCTAGGAATCGATTGGGTAACGTTCGCCTAAACGTCCCAGATGCTTAAATCCGTGATACAAGTTCTGTGCAAAAAGTTATGACCATCGGCCGCTAGTTTTACGGCCGGCAGTTCCAACTCCATATCATTGAGATTTGTATTAGAGGAAACTTGTAGATGCTGCAACAAAAGCAGATCTCTTTTCGATAAAAACACATCCATCGTGTAATTTTCCTGATTATAATTGTCATATATCCTCTTGAGTTAACCCTGGTGAAAGGGGAGCGTGTCATAAAGAGTAACGGAAGGGTAAGAATGTTTCAGATTACTTTTCTAATGCTTCTTATATGCTTCCTATCCACTTTCCAACTACGCTTCCGGGCGTAAAGCCCGGTTTCCCTGAAAAATTGGTGTTTCTTCCGATACGCTTTACACACTTCAAATATACGTTCGAACCACTCTTAATGTTCCACCTGACGCTCGGTATACGCTTAAATCTACGTTCCAAATACTTTTCAACTACGTTCCTGACACTTTCTATTACACGCTTCCCTTTCACCAGGGAAGAGTTTTTAACCCAGTAAACACTTATGAGAGGAAGACCTCTTTAAGAGGTCTCTTGAAAGAGCTCTGTCGATGCTGTCATATTGGTATCTGAATGCTATCATTTTTCTGCGATCTCAGAAAAAATCCTCTTGAAGAGTTCGTTTGGATAACATTCTGGCAATCTCTTATTTTCCTCAGAAATCGGCGCATCTGATAACATTTTGATATCTTTATGTTGACCTTGTAAAAGGTCTATCTGACCTGTTACGCATATTTGGGAGGTCTTTAAGAGCTCTGGATGATAACATATTGTTCACTGGGAACGCATTTGTCCACCAAAGTGTTTGCCGTTTCATGCACTCCATTAGGGATGGGTGATATTTGACATTACCGATATTTTTTATGGACAATTTTGCAAGTTCATATTGAATGCACTCTAAATTCCAGTATTTTATTCTCATACGCACATAGTGTTTAAATCATGTAGTCACTTTTGAAACGCTGAAAAGCGTGTGAATATACTCATAAATCGGACGAGATGTTTTATTTTAAACACTTAATCTGAGTTGATCACAGTGATCTGAGTTTAATAATGCAGTAAAACCTCTTTTATTAGAACTCTCGGAAATGTGACAGTCTTGTTTATTTCAAGCCGAGAGGGGCTCTCACCATCAGCTTAAGCTCAAGACGGGTTCACATAACTGTCTCTTGATTGGGCGACACTGATCGTTACTGGAAACGCGCCTTGAGGCTGTTTAAACGTGGGGGAAAGAGGAGAAGTTTGGCGTTGAAATAAACGAGGTTTTACTGTAACATATTTATATTAAGCGTTTGAAAAGTGACTACACGATTTAAAACTTCTGAGTGCATTGGGATAAAACACTTGAATTTGCAGTGAAGATATCAATTGGAATAATCATATACACCCCAGACAGCACAAATGATCATTTTGAATTCACAAAAACTTCTGAAAGAACTTCTTGAACAGTCCCCGTTATGACAGTAAAAATGAATTCAATATGAACTCAATGAATTCAAAGTGCACACATGTTGAATGCCTGAATAAGTCTTTATGAATTCGTGATATGAATTCTTTCTGAAGATCAAGTTATTCATCAAAAGTTCAGTTTGAATTCAAACTATTCATAATGAATTCATGTTTACTGTCATAACGGGAGCTCTTTACGGGGACTTTTGTGCTGTATGGGACTGTAAAAAGTCCGACTGAAAGTGACTGCATCTTAATTAAGAACTTGACTGAAATTCAGTCTTTTTCATTGTGTCGGCATTTGTTTTCGATGCTTACTTTGAGCAGAAATATGACTACCCAGCAAAAAATATCGGATTGAAATTCAAGAATTTGAATTCGAATTTTGGAGTTATGGAATTGATTTTACAGAAATTCTATTCACCTCTATTCTAATCTATTCTACAGTTAAATCGTATTCCAAATCTGGGATTCAAATTCAATTTTTCCAATGTAAAATTTAGAATAACAACTTCTATATAGTCAATGAATTACCTTGACGATATTGAATAAAAGATTTCCATTTCTGTTAGGAGAATTCAATACAGAATAGCAACTGGAATTCATACATGGTATTAAAATCTAAATATTTCAATTTTTTTCTATTCATATGTGTTCTTTTTTTGGAGAATTCGAATCGGAAAGAATTGAAAAGAATAGGAAATTTCTATTCTTTTCTATTCCAGATTTTTTACTGGGTAGTTCTGGCTGCATCTTGGAATAAGGTTGATATTAAGGTTGAAAGTAAGTTTTACGTTTCACTGTGTAAGAAATATCGATATGGTCAAATATCGCCGATCCCTGCACGGAGAAAAATTGTCTATTATAAATTACTAGACTCGCTAGTATATTGCGGATATACTTGCATTTTGAAGTTATATACCAAACATTCTCCTCAAAAGTACCAGACTTTCTGGGAGTTAATCCCTGTTGAAAAGGTCTCATAAAGTCAAATAAAATCTAGTTATTTCTAGGACAGAAACCGCATGAAATCTAGTACATAAACTTGATTTTCATAAGGATTTATGAGATTTTGCAAATGACTCTGATTAAATCTTATAAGGTTTTTATAAAACTCATATGAAATCATGAAATCCTATAAGTTCTAGGACAGACACCGCATATAAACTGATAAAAACTCATTAGAATCTTATATAAACTAATAAGATTTATATATGAGAATTCATGAGACCTTTTCAACAGGGATGGTAGGATAATGACATTTTATAATAGAAAGTCTGATGCTTTTGATGAGAATGTTTGGTATATAACCTTAAAATGCAAGTATATCCTCAATTTACTAGCGAGTCTAGTAATTTAAAATAGATGATTTTTCTCAGTGTGCACTTCACGCCAGCATAGATGAATCAATCAGGAATCATGACGCATGAATTCAGTAAATCTATCACTGATTTTCTGTTCAAATCAGTTCCGTTCTCCAAAATACGAAGGACTAAGCCGACCCTGGTGAAAATGGAAGCAAGAAGGAAGAGTAAACGGAGCGTATGTTGGAGGGTAACCGAAACGTTGATAAAAAGTATACAGAGCTTGAATGGAAAGGATGCAAAGAGTATCCGAAGCGGGAGTTGAAACAAAAGAAGCGTATAAAATTTAAGAAATGTAATTCCAAAAATCGCACATCATAGCGAGAAGCGAACTGATGACTTTCATCATGGTAGACGAGGGTTTTATCCACTGAGCCATGAACCCGAAGAGAACATGAACCTTCAGCGAACGTTCAGATCAGATGTGTATAGATCGGGCCGAAGGTTCATTAGAGCTAACTTTTAGATTCACAAACGTTCGACAAAGGTTCTACGGACGTTGAAATGTCCGCCTCGAAATACGTTCAGGAAACATAGATGGAACGTTCGCTGAAGGTTCATCGAAGGTTTGACGAAGCTTCACAAAAATATCTATACTTATATTAATTTTGATCAATTTATATGAAAAATAAATTAATTAATAAACATAAATTATTATAAATTGATCCAAGTATAGATATTTTTGTGAAACTTTCTCAAACCTTCGATGAACCTTCAACGAACGTTCCATCTATGTTTCCTGAACGTATTTCGAGGCGGACATTTCAACGTCCGTAGAACCTTTGTCAAACGTTTGTGAATCTAAAAGTTAGCTCTAATGAACCTTCGGCCCGATCTATACACATCTGATCTGAACGTTTGCTGAAGCTTCATGTTCTCTTCGGGAATCGTCGTTGAAATAAACTGCTTGGAGATATTATTTAAAGTCAGAATAGGTATGATTCGCATACGCTTAATGTAACTTACTATTGCTTCACATGGAGCTTGTGTGAAACGGGATCGAGAGATTATGTATAGCGTATATGGAAGGTATGATTTCATCATTTTACAGCAAGCGGGCATCACGCGCTTCACGAAGAGGGAATTGAAACATTTTTCGCTTCGTATGCGCTTCGTGTCCACGCTTCATTTTCACCAGGGCGATTTCCCGAATAATGGTGGCTTCAGCCATCATTCTATAATGAAAACTCGATTTCAGGTTCGGATCAAAGATTTTCACACCACTTGCAACGGAAATGACTGATAGATCATCACATACCAGTTTTATAGAATTTTTCGAATACCAAATCTATGAGATCCAATTCATTCGAGTGAAATGAGAACTCATAAGGCGCATAATAAAGGCGCTCATAAATTCACATATTGATTCCCATGAAAAGCCATAGCATAAAAAGCCTCATAGAAAGCTCAGTATATTCCAAATACAATTATGGTTGCCTCATAAGTTCCGATGAAATGTTTTCTTCATAGACTGGTGCTATGAAATGCCGATGAATTTCAATAGATTCTGATACTGAGAGGAGTGCAACTTCAATGAGTAGTCTTCATGAAGAACCCGAGTAGAAATTCATATTGGGTGACCGATCAGGACCAGATCTAGAAAGCCTTATTTCAAATCAGGCCCTGATATGGATTGTAACGCACCGTTGTATCGGAGCCTGATGTAACGAACTAACGAACTGGTAAGGCATGCCGAATTGCAAACACATCAAGACCAGGTCTGATTAATCCTAATCAGGCGTGCTCAATCATGACCTCACCAGGACCGGATCGAGTGTGCCAAAATGAGGTGACCTCTATCATTGCTCGATCGGGCCCATATTGAACATGAGGTTGACCATACGATTTTTCTGCTCCGGAATTGCTATGACAAAGCCACATTGCTACCTCAAAGAATGTTTTATCTATCGGAAACTATTGGTTTTTTCGAAGACAGAATTCAACTCGAGTTGAATATTTAATTCAATCGAGACAACGATCAGAGAATCAACATACATACGTTCAAATATGATAAAAGAACAATGCATTCATAATCATATATGAATTATATTCATATTTATGTTAATTACATGTAACAATGAGACAATTTCATGATTTCAATAAAAAATTATTCAATTTACGTACACAGCACGGTGTAAGACCTTGCACACGTTTGTGATCAAAGTCCACTTTTGGTACAACTGTTTAAAGGGGGAAATACAAGCAAATGTACCTTTTTTTTGAGAATTCATTACAATTCATCGGTGAAAGATGAAATAATGGAATACAACACACCTTCAAATATGCGTTCAAAACTATCTTTACAATTTTTTTGAGACAAAAATATTTCCAAATGGTGGTGCTACGCGTTGGTACCTCGTTTTTGCGCCGTGCAGTCCACAGGTCTCAATTTTTATCTAAAATCCAAAAACCAACACTCTATCTTTAAAGTATATCAAAACGCACAACTTGACGCAGAGAAGAACGAAAAATAAAATTTATTTACATGGCTTTTGTCAATTTTTAGATTAAAAACAAAAGTGTGTTTTTTTCAAAACGCTTCTGAATTTTCAATTTTCCATTTTCATTTGTTTTGACTCCGTCAAGTTGTGCATTTTCACGTATTCTAACGATAGAATTTTGGTTTTTAGATTTTAGAAAAAAATTGAGGCCTGTAGGCTGCACGACGCAAAAAGGACCCATACAGCACCGGGAGGTCTTTTGAACGTTCAGAAAACGTGCTTGATTACACAGAGAACATGCAAATAACGGTGCGGGATGTTGTAAGCACCTCACATGTATGTCCCAGGTACGTGCCCACCCAACACAGTTTGTCACAGCAACGTAACGGCGACAAACAGTTTTGTTACTGGTGATGTAACCTGTTTGTTACGGGCAATTTCCTGGTTGGTAGTAATTTCCCACTAAACGAACGTAACCAGGATGTAACCACCACATCGTAGATGGGATGTCGTTATATCTCTGCGATGCTGGTGTTACGTAATATGTAATAATCTTACAAAAATAATTTGGTTAGCGCCATGATGCCCTTTCCGTGTTGGACGACGAGATTCATATTCGCCAATAACATTGAATAATGAATTGATGAAATATTTCACAAAATTTTGCTATGAGAACCTTAATTGTTCCTTAAATATGTTTTCCAAACTATTATAAAAAACAATTATTCGTATTTATATTCGTAAATTTTGTATGAAATTCGAATGTTACAAACTTTATCACTGGGATGTTGCAGTGATTTTAGAAAATCACGTGTTACGTAACACCAACATCGCAGATATATAATAATGTTTCATCTGTGTTGTGGTGGTTACATCTTGGTTACATTCTTTGAATGGGAAATTACTACTAACCAGGACATTGCTTGCAACGAACAGATTACATTACCAGTAACAAAACTGTTTGTCGCTGTTACGTCGCTGTGACAAACTGTGTTGGGTGGGTGCAAATGTCCCGGTTAGTTCTATTCATGTGCACCGTGCGACGTTCTGGAAACGTGTTCAATAAAGGTTTCCATTACATTGTGCGAAGCTGCACACATGTTTTTGAGGGTTAGTTTTCATGAAAGTATGTTGGGAAAACATTATGAGAACGATCCGTAGTAGATGAAAAGAACGAGTTGAGAACGTATTCAGGGGCATCCAAAATGCAGGTACTCCAAACATTTGGAAAACTTACTCCTCGGTGACCAAAACACGCAGAACCAAGTGCATGTTTTCAAAACGTTTAGAGAACTTTCTGTGCTGTCTGGGGTGGGACCAACTTCTAGCAGCTGTAGCTCCACGATTTTGAATTATTTTTGTCTCAACAAAATTATAAACATAGTTTGAAACGTATATTTCAAGATGTGCGTTATTTCATTGATGAATCCTCAGTTCGTAATACATTCTTGAAAAACGATACGTTCATATGTATTTCCCTCTTATAAAAATATCGAGCACCGCACCGCTGAGAAAAGCGATACCAAAAATAATCGCACCGAAAATGGACTTTCACTCCAAGCGAAGTACAAGCATTTTTTGCTTTTTAAATCCTTATCAATTCAAAGCACTGGAAAATCAGTGAAATTTTCTTCTTCCTCACTGAAAACTCCTATTAAAACTTATCTTTGAATTTTTCACAATTGTATATATTTAATATTTTTGTACTCCTTCGAAATGTTACATCATATATCGATTAATGTTCGTACTGATAAATAGTTTGGGAATTGTAGAAATAAATTAGATCAAATAATTAACCCTTACGAGGTAACGTCATTTTGGATAGCCCCTACAATTGGCTCCTATGAATGCTGTTTACGAACTAAAGTGATGACACTTGGGGAGCTTATATAGCCTCCTAGTGTACAATTACTTAGGATATAGTCTGCTTACTCTTCTCTTCGAATTAACAAGAGGAGAAGATTTTGAGAAAGCATGAGTGACCCGACGTTACCTCATGAGGGTTGATGTAATTTTTGTCTTATGAAAGAATAAAATTAAAAAAATTCAAGCTTCCCTAAATATTCCTTCATCGTTCCCGTGATTATAATACAGGAGAATAATATGCGATATTTTATTTTTTCAATGTAATCTATAGAAACTCCACTATGGCTATTACTACAAATAGCACCGATAAAAAACGAACGGGATCTGGTGGTTCTGTTTCTGTTAACATTTCGGGATATAACTGCGCTCAAACAACCCATCGAGACGGACGACACCAAAGGCGGTCTGTCGAAATTTGCCAAATTGGCGAGATCGGTCACCAGATCGAGATCCGTGCTCGTTTCACATCTCCCAGCTCTCAAAGATTCCGCATTGCCGATGACCACGAAACAATCTCATTTGGCTCATGTGAGTAATTCGACATTTTTCCACATCCTCTTGATGCAAGAAAATTATTCCTTATTCGATTGCAGATGATGTCCTTGAGTGGAGATGTTATGCCGCAATACAGACAAGAGGCTCCAAAAACTCCACCACATATTTTGTTACATTATTGCGCGTTTAAAGCTATTTGGGATTGGATTATATTATGTTTGACATTTTATACCGCTATCATGGTCCCGTATAACGTGGCTTTCAAAAACAAAACTAGCGAAGATGTTTCGTTATTGGTCGTCGATAGTATCGTTGACGTGATTTTTTTCATCGACATTGTACTAAATTTTCATACGACGTTTGTCGGAGCTGGTGGTGAAGTGGTATCCGATCCAAAGGTGAGTGCATTTATATTTCATCAGTCTCCCAATATACATCCGAAGTTAAGATAAAGTTGTGGTCACGTGCAATCGACATTTCCCACGACTGTAACTCAGAGTTTCTCGGATACAATTGGCAAACACTCGCTATGGTTTTCCCAACACAATATGTACATACTTGATGCGATTTAACTGGTTATTCGATGGCACAACAAAGCGAGATTCGATTACCTAGATTTGTAAGCAGACCGTTATCCCTGTTATAATCGTCAGAGGAACGATTTCATGATTCGATTAAGTAATCATCGATCTACAAATCCTAAATCAAATAATGTGTATGTGTTATATATATATAGTCAAAATGTAATAAATTTTTGTCTCCAGGTCATTCGAATGAATTACCTCAAGTCTTGGTTCATCATAGATCTCCTCAGTTGTTTACCGTACGACGTATTTAACGCTTTTGACCACGATGAAGACGGTATAGGCAGTTTATTCTCCGCATTGAAGGTCGTACGTCTCCTTCGACTCGGTAGAGTTGTACGGAAACTCGATCGATATTTGGAATATGGTGCTGCGATGCTTATTCTCCTTCTGTGCTTCTACATGTTGGTTGCACATTGGCTAGCCTGTATCTGGTACGTCATAGTAAGGTGATTTTTTATACCCTGTGTACATACACACTGATGCTAACATGTGTCTTAGAGGTAGCTTCGATGGAATGAAAATTATACATTTTTCTAATTTTCATCGTATCATCGGTGAGCATTTTTATGCCGACAATCATTTTACGATACCTATATTCCTTTTTGTGAACTAATGCGTGAAATACCTGCATTTTGAAAACATAAATGAATGAACATAGTATTTGCCCTAGAATAGTTGAATATGTACGTACCATGAATCATTGCAGATTTTCTGAAACAATAATCATAGCGATAAATTGTATTGTTTGAACTAATTTCTCTCGTATGGCCAGTTTAAAATAACGAATAATCAACAATGAGAAGAGGTAGCGATGTAGATTAACTATGTTTCCGTCTTATTATCCATTAACGCTTTCATAGCCTGATCGAAATATGACCTAATTATCCTATCTCAGCTCCCATTGTTTCATTTACTTTTGCTTCATGAAACCTCAGAATTTACAACCCCTCGCTCATAGTTGAATTACACCTTCTTGTAATTTTTCTATAAATCATTGATCAAAGTTGTGATTTGTTTTATTCCGAATCATATAGCGAGATACGATGAACACCGCATGTATTTTGTGCATTCATGTGTCATAGTAGATACTCAGTCACAGATTGGAATCTTGTGATAGAATCGAAACAAAAAGGAAAATTATTAACAAATGAATATGATATCCAAGTTCATCGCGGTTTAGTTTTTCCTGCTTTCTACATTTGCGGATTTTTCTTTGTTCAGTTTTCCCTGTAGACTTCTCTTGAATGTAGATAATCCTACGGTTAAGCTTTGTAATTCATCAAAATTTGCAAATCCCACAACGCGGCAAAATGTAAATCCTCAGAGAAGGTTAGATATATCACGATGACAAAACCAAACGAACGAATTATAGTTTCAATAGTTTCTACCTATGAAATGTTAATTTGGAACTAATTATACTGACTTGATTGATTGAACAAAATATATCTATAGGAAGTGTAGAGAGTCGTGCTCGGAGCGGCGCCATCAAACAATAGAAAAACCATCTAGTTCGCCGAGCAGTGCTTTTTTTTTTATTGAAAAAGCCAACGTTTCGCTCAGATACTGGGCATTTTCAAAGCAAAAAATACAACGTGGAGATGAAGTGGAAGATTCCTAAATTGAAACCCACAAAACATGCATGGGGTGATTCGATAGGAAGTTTAGAGAGTCGTGCTCAGAGCAGCGCCATCAAACAATAGAAAAATCATCCAGTTCGCCGAGCAGTGCCTTGAAAATGCCCAGTATCTGGGCGAAACGTTGGCTTTTTCAATAAAAAAGCACTGCTCGGCGAACTGGATGGTTTTTCTATTGTTCGATGGCGCAGCTCCGAGCACAACTCTCTACACTTCCTATCGAATCACCCCATCCATTTTTTGTGGTTTCAGCGATGGAATCTTCCACTTCATCTTCACGTTGTATTTTTTGCTTTGAAAATGCCCGGTATCTGGGCGAAACGTTGACTTTTTCAATAAAAAAGCACTGCTCGGCGAACTGGATGGTTTTTCTATTGTTTAGAATATATATCTATGTTTAATTCTTGAAAAAATCAATTTCGAATTGAAAAAATGAATCACAAAATGTGAAATTAGATTAATAATGACAACTTTCAAAAACAGAATGACTGTTCCGTCTGTCACGATCATCACCTATGCACAGTACTCTCCTCTGTCGACTCACCCTCTTAGTTTTATGAATGTTTTTCTAGAAATATTGCTTTCATTGCAAGCGCGGATGGTCGATAAAAATATTCACCAGACAAATTGAAATATGTCAAAGGTATTCGATTGGGAGACAAGACGCCGACGCTGGAGTACAATATTCCTGGTTATGGAAATTGGCCAACGTCACTCAAACACCCTACAGTTACTTGTGGACCAATGCTAGTACCGCGCCAGAATTAGTCGCTGGTCCATCTCGTCGCACAATGTACGTTACAGCCCTTTACTTCACTATGACTTGCATGACTTCTGTGGGTTTCGGCAATGTTGCGGCTGAGACGGACAACGAAAAAATTTTCACCATCTGCATGATGATCATCGCGGGTAAGTACCACATTATAAACCCCAATGAATGAAATCAAAATGTGAATAAAGAATATTATCCATACAGCATAATTCCTTTGCTTCATCCAAAAAATTCTTACTGGATGTCTAAAAGATGTTTTATCCCTAGCAGAAATGATTCTAGTCACCTCATAGTCAATGTCAAAGCTCTTTCTAGTGACTAGCTTCACTGCAAGCGCCTTCAAAGGTGCTAGACAACCGCTATAATCGTTTTTACTAGGGATGCAACATCCTTCATCAGGATTGTAAAGAACACAATTAACGATTGAAATTGAATTCTTGATTGAAATTTTTTTCAATTTATATGTGAGTTGTTGAGTATTGAATTTAATTGTCGATTGAGAAAAAATTTAGTTAAAGAATTGAATCTAATTGTTAATTGAGAAAACTTCGGAATCAAAATTTGATTCAATTATTGATTGAGGAAACATTCAATTGAGAATGTCATTTAATTGTTAATTCAACAAAAATTAAATCAGGAATTGAAGTTGATTGTCAATTGGAAAAACTACGCACTAAGAATTCAATTTAATCGTTAACTGACAAAATTTTGAATCAAAAATTGAATTTCATTCTTGATTGAGAAGAAATTCAATTCAGATTTAAATCTAATTATTGATTGAGAGAACTCTAGATTAAGAATTGAATTGAATTGTAATTGAGAAAACTTCGAATTAAGAATTCAATGTAATTGTTAATTGGAAGAACATTAATTTGAATATTCAATCAAATTGTCAACACTTTGCGGCATGCCCAGACAAAAATTCCCGGGTGGGCGGGATTCCCAAATTCGCATGTGGACTCAGGTTCCTGGCTGGGACCCGCCAGGTCCTGCCTGGAAACCCTCTGGTTCCTGCTCGGGACCTGTCAGGTTCCCGCCCGGGACCCGGCAGCCGGGTCAGGTTCCCGCTCGAGTCACCACTAGTGTTGCCGCGATATTATCGTCGAAATTCAGAAATAATCGATTATCTTAATTTTGACAGGTTTTCATGGAACTTTTAACGCGTAGATCTTCGACTGTGCACGAAATGAAACGGGATAATGGATCATCTTGGTCTATTAAACAACATAAATCAAAATATTCTTATCCTATCGTAACGATAATTATCGATATATCGTAACGATAAATGGAAGTATATCTTGGTTTATTTTGTGTACAAAGCTGGAATCATTCATTATTTCGTTTCATCATGAGCATAATCGAAGATTCGTGGATTATATATTCCATAGGAACGTGTAAAAATTGAGATAATCGATTATTCCTCAATTATCGACGATGATATCGCGGCAACACTAGTCACCACCTGGCTGGTCCCGGGCGGGAACCTGACCGGCCCAGAGCGGGAAGAAGAGGGGTTCCAGGCAGGACCTGGCTCGTCCTGGGCAGAACCTGGCCAGGAACCTGAGTCCACATGCGAATTTGGGAATCCTACCCACCCGGGAATTTTTGTCTGGGTGGTGACTATTATACGAGCCACCTAAGGTGTTTGAAATTGAGAATTTATCAGAGACAATATGATATTTGTGCCCCTAGTTTTTTTTTCAATTTAATTCGAGTGAGAGTTCAGGAAGTATTCGGCATAACACATACATCGTCAGTTGTTTTGTAAATTGTTATATACAGGGTGTCCCATTTTGAATAGCCAGGGCTTATATCTCCCAAAGTAATGGGGCTGGAAGAAAAAGTCTCGGAAGATAGTTGCAGAGTTCTGAGGGGGACATTTGATGATAACCTTGACTTCGACCTCAGACTCCATCTTCAAGGTCATTTTGAGGCCAACTCGTGTTTTTCAAACGAGACCTCCTATTTTTGACTATATCCTTGGAATGTGCGTTGAAAACCAAGAAACTTTGGTCTGAACTAGTTTCCTGTAATTCGCGAAGGTGGCGATCTAATCGATAAAGAAAGAAAGGAGATTCAAGAAACACTCTTACCGCTTTCTGTGCGAAACGACACTTACCTCTTCAGTTATTTCTTCCCAACAGGGCCGGATTAAGGGCCAATGGCCCCATTGGCCCCACCTGCCTTAATCCATGCCTAATCGGCATTAGCGTTACCTCATGTGCAACACGAGGAGGTTGCGCAATCGGACTTTGCACATCACTGTGGCCCTGAAAAGGGCCGATTATTTCGACTAGAGAGGTATGTGTCTGTGAGTTTTGGGAATAGTCGGGTTCCGTGATTGAGTGATAATCCCCTGATCCAATCATCTTGTGAATTCACCCGTACAACACCGGACATTTCTACTTCGCCTCTATGTTACCTTCACGTGGGATCTCCGTTCATCCACGTTCTATCCACGTCCACCATTGATCGACGTGGAGTCCACGGGGATGCGACGTAGAAATCGGTGGATGTACTGTTAGGGACTAAATGCTCAAATACGTTACCTTCATTTGCGATACATACACGGCCCTGTTGAGGAGAAAAAACTGAAGAGGTGAGTATTGGTCCGCACAGACAGCAACACGAGTGTTTCTTGAATTTCCTTTCTTTCTTCATCGATTACACTGAGAAAACAGATATCCTGAAAATTACCATAATTTATGGATTTTCAGCGCTGGTCTGACCCGAGTCGGAATATTTACTTGCACGAATATCTAAAAGTACCATAATTTCTTGGATTTTTCAGAATAAGTATGGTACCTTCCTTATAAAAGTCCCAGATATTATGGTACTTTTAGAGGTTTGTTCAGGTGAATATTGAGACTCGGGTCAGACCAGCGCTAAGAATCCATAAATTATGGTACTTTTTAAGATACCTTTTTCTCCGTGTAGAGCGCCATCTTCGCAAATTTCAGGAAACTAGTTCAGACGAGAGTTTCTTGGTTTTCAACGTACATTCCAAGGATGTAGTCAAAAATAAGGGGTCCCATTTGAAAAACACAAGTTGACTTCGAAGTGACCTTGAGGATGGAGTCTGAGGTCGAAATCAAGGTTATCGTCATATGTCCCCCTCAGAATCCTGCAACTTTTTCCCGAGGATTTTTTTTCCAGCCCCCTTACTTTGGGAGATATAAGCCCTGGCCATTTAAAATGGGGCACCCTGGATATAAATTATTCCATCAAATAATGTATGCGGAGGATAATGGCTGCTTCGATTGACTTTGAAATTATGTATACGGGGTTTCTCGAGGTCACTGATTACAAATTTTGAGTCAGATTTTCAAAATTCGAAATGGCGCAGTCAAAATGGCGCGTGAAAATTTTCAAACCTACAGACTTTTGCTAAAATTATGTATGCTTGGGTTTTTGAAGTTGCTGATTATGAATTTGGAGTCAGATTTCCAACATTCGAAACAGCGTGTTCAAAATGATGGCTGAAATTCCGAAAATTCACAAAATCTTGATATTATGCATTCAAAGGTTTCTGAAGTCGTTGATTACGAATTTGGATCAGATTTTCAAAATTTAGAATGGTGGGCTCGAAATCGCGGCCGAGATTTTGAAAATTCACAGAATCTTGATAGAATTAGGTGTACATATGTTTTCAAGATCACCAAATACAAATTCGAAATTCAGAATGAAAATTTTCAAAATTTCAAATGGCAGATTCTCGAAAATTCGGAAAGTCAGAGAATTTTGCTGGGATTGTATATACTCACGGAGAAAGATTTTGTATTATAAAGTACTACCCGTATGGAAATATTTCGCTGAAAAATGTCTGTAAAACTATGAAAAATCTCTGAAAAAAAATGAAAAAATTCTGAGAAACTCTGACAAACTCTGAGACTCTCTGAAATTTTGATGAGAAATCTAATATTTTTGGGACATTCTTTACAGACTTTTTTCAGACTTTTTTCAGAGTTTCTCAGAGTTTTTTCATTCTCTTTCAGAAAAATAGTAACGAAATTGCACTCTGAAAAAACTCTGACAAAACTCTCATGGATTGCTAACATTTTTCTGACTTTTAGAAAAAAATTAAAAAATTTTCAAACACTTTTTCACACATGATATTTGAATACGGCATATGAATGTATTTATCGAATTTCAGGATTTTTCAATAATCAGAAAAATGTCAACAATTTATTAGAGTTTTGTCAGAGTTTTTTCAGAGTGCAATTTCGTTACTATTTCTCTGAAAAAGTATGAAAAAACTCTGAGAAACTCTGAAAAAAGTCTGAAAAAAGTCTGTAAAGAATGTCCCAAAAATATTAGATTTCTCATCAAAATTTCAGAGATTCTCAGAGTTTTTTCATTTTTTTTCAGAGATTTTTCATAGTTTTGCAGATATTTTTCAGCGAAATATTTCCATACGGGTAGACTTGTTAGTGTATCGAGGATATACTTGCATTTTGAGGTTATATATCAAATATTCTCTTGAAAAATACCATACTTTCCGTGACTTGATGGTAGAATTTTTCTGAATGCATGAGTTGGTGAAATTTTTCACTGCCATTTCGGATTGACTGTTTGAAATTTCATGAATCTCAAAATTTCAGCACGATTCCACAATTTTCCAAATTTCCCACCGCCATTTTGAATCCGCCATTTTTGATGTTGGAAATCTGAGTGCAAATTTCGAATCAGTGACCCAAAAAATCCCTTGTATGTAATTTCCAGCAGAGTCCCACAATTTTTCCAATTTCCCGTGGCTATCTTGAATTCGCCATTTTGAGTTTTGAAAATCTGGGTCCAGATTTGTAATCGGCGACCCGGGAAATCCCTTGTTTGTAATTTTCGGCGAAATTTCGCGAATTTCCCGCCGTCATCTTGAATCCGACATTTTCAATTTTGAAAATCTGAATGCAAATTCGTAGTCAGTCATCTAAATAACGTCTATATGCTAATTTTCATGGAAGATGGTTCATCTGAAAAATGTATGCCGCAAAGGGTTAATTGAGAAAAAATTCAATTTTGAATTGAATCCAATTGTTGATTGAGAAAACTTTACATTAAGAATCACATCGACTGGTAATTGAAAAAATTTTCGATCAATGTAGTTCTCTCGCAATATTTAGAATCAAATTTGAAAAATTTCTATCGAGTAGAGGACAAAGGTTGAAGAGAGTCGATGATGATATTCATCAGGGCTCATACTCGTATTTATCACAAGAAAAGAACCAACTCGAGACATAAATAATCAACTTTGTAACAACCACACCAAATTTTTATTTTCCATCTGTCCATGACTTATGACAGCTTATTTTATTCCTTGTGAGATTTGAAAACCCTTCATTTTAGAGATTTTTTATATTGTATCGTCATGACACTGTCACACGCTTTTGTTTGAGGAAATTATAAACAAATACGAGTACACTTGCATACATGAAAATTCTCTATGGTGCAGGTTTTTCAAATTCCACACGCAATAAAAGAGCCCTTATAAATCATGAACGGATTGAGAATAAAAATTTTGTAAGAAAAAAACCATGAAAAATTTCGTATGATTGTTACAAAGTTGTCTGTTTATATTCTGAGTTGATTTTTCTGGTCATAAATACAAATCCAAGCCTCAACAAATATGATTATCGAATCCCTTCGACCTTGATCCTTCACTTCACAATAATTTTTTCAATTTGATCCTGAATATTGCAAGAGACCTACCTTAAGAATCTTTGAATTAAGAAGTCAATCTGATTATTAATTGAAAAAACCCTCAATAAGAATTAAATTGAATCGTTGATTGAAAAAACTTTGAATCCAAAATTCAATTCAATTGTCGATGGAGAACAATTATTGACATACTTTGAAGTTTATTTTTGTAGTAGGAATCTTTTGGATACGGCAAAATTCGTGAGGTATCAACCGATCAAAATATTTGGAAAATTTTCTTGAATTTTGTATTGAATTCAAATCGATGTAACGTTTCTCCAACAGCTCTGTTATACGCGACTATTTTCGGTCACGTAACTACAATAATCCAACAAATGACATCAGCCACAGCCAAATATCACGATATGTTGAACAACGTGCGAGAATTTATGAAACTTCACGAAGTGCCGAAAGCGTTGAGCGAGCGTGTTATGGATTACGTTGTTAGTACTTGGGCTATGACAAAAGGTTTAGACACGGATAAAGTGCTCAATTATTGTCCCAAAGACATGAAAGCTGATATCTGCGTGCATCTTAATCGTAAGGTCTTCAACGAGCATCCTGCCTTTAGGTGAATCCCTTCGAAAAATGCAATTGTATACAGAAAATTAATCCAGTCTCCGTTAATCGAATGTTGTTCTTCGCTTATCTTAGGTTAGCGTCCGATGGATGTTTGCGTGCTCTAGCTATGCATTTCACAATGTCACACAGTGCCCCTGGGGATCTCCTTTACCACACAGGGGAATCGATAGATTCTCTCTGTTTCATCGTAACGGGTAGTCTCGAAGTTATACAAGACGACGAGGTGGTAGCCATTCTTGGAAAAGGGGACGTCTTTGGGGATAGTTTTTGGACGAATCCGTCGGTTGGACAGAGCGCGGCTAACGTTAGAGCGTTGACTTACTGTGATCTTCATACCATCAAGAGGGATCGACTGTTGGAAGTGTTGGACTTTTATCAAGCCTTTGCCAACTCTTTTGCCAGAAATCTTGTCCTGACGTACAACTTGAGTCATCGGGTGAGTAACTTTTTTCTCGAATAGGATTGGAGACAATTGTGAATTAATGATGCAATGATAGGACAAGGAAAACAAACAAATATCTGATTCTTATCTACTTTTTATTCATCTTCCATTGTACGTTTATATATTTATATATACATATTTATTTATATAGATAACAGCACAGTGATTTTCTTTGATATACTCTTGTAGGATTCGTCTTTAGTATATACGCGTATAACATTATTCGAAGCATGTTGATGTGCTGGTTAACAAGAAATGATTCGTGTTCATTGATTTACAGTTTATCCACATATTTAGAAATGTATAAGTTAAAATGATTATTGTAAAAAATGATTTCATCAGGCACTAGACGATAGGCGTTTGTGTTACCACAAAAATTTGCAATATAGAATTGCGATGTTATTTGAATAACAACACATATAATCGATGAGACTTGTTTAAATGATACATATGTATATAGTTTGAAAATTCAGGCCATCACAGATTGAACATTATTATTGTGTGTATGTGGAATAAGTTAGAAACAATGAAATAGAAAATATACACAGTCGTAAGTATAGATTTACACACATACCCTTTTCATTCGATCTATTATACACACACCGATAGTACTATACAGTTATATTCGTTTGAACAATTATTGCTTTGTACCGCATCTGTGAGAATATTCGTGATTAATTCGTATTTTGATATGCTTTGACTTCCATACGATGTGTCATTGGAATAACAATTACAATACCATACTAAATTGAAAGCCATCGAATCGAATTAGTTACGTATAGAATAAAAATTATGTATACTCACCAATTCTTAAAAATAGACACCGAATTATCATCGAGTAAATCGTTTAACAAAATTCCTAAGAAAATCATTGGATTTCATATATCACAATTGTTATTCTTTCTTACTTTCTCTGAGTCCCTCGCTATGCATTTTACGCCCCGAAAGTTCCAACATGAGCTTCGAAGTGGGATCCCTATCCAAAACCGATCTCGAATCTCTAACGTCTTCTTCGATTTCCGGTAACGGCCCGACACCCCAAACCTCGCAATGTTTTATCTTAAAATACTCTTTACCGCTCAATTGTGTGTAATTTTGAAACGTCGTACACGATACGCTAGATCTACCGGTACCGTATTCGCAATCCAACCAGAGACCGGGATAATTCAATTGTCCTCCCATGAGTAAACCGTTAGGCATCGTTTGTTGATGAAGATTCAGATACTGAAAATGATTATTGTACCCGCTCGACGAAAACGTTGAAATTTCAGGTTCTAATTTGAAGAGAAAACATGATTCGTTACCAATAAAATTTGGCCCGATACTCCAATTGTGCGAGGCAAAACCACCGAACACGTGATCGTCGGTGTCTTGAAGTATAATGATGGTCGCACCCTGCATACTAATTCTTCCTAACATCGTTGAAAAAGATTCCCCGTGTACTTGACTCGAGAATAAAAATCTCCATTCGTTACGCAATTCGTGCGGTAAGCTTAAATTTAAGAACAATACATCACCTAAACCTAATATACTTGGAAAATGTGGAATGTTTTCCAAGCCTTTACAAAGTGGCAATAAATTAATTTCGTTTATCTTTGCACTCGCTGCATTCTTATCACCTTTTTTCTGTGAAACTAGAAAAAGGCACTGAAAGACGTGCGATTGTATCAATTTGAATGTTGCCGCCGAAGCGAACCAACTTTCTATTTGATCGAAGGTCAGTACATCACCGTGTCTCACGAGTTCCTCGCAGAGACTTTTCGAACGCATTCCTATTCTCCTGGTATTGACGGTACATCCGATACTACTCCAACTTAAATAATGAACATTTCCAGAATTCTTTTGTAACTTCAAATAAGAATTTATCGTTGCTTGTAAGTATTGTAGAAACGTTTCCGTTGGGATGTCGTATTTTTGTTCCTCGTCGGAGAAACCGCGGAATATCAACGTTGCCCGCTCCTCGGGACTCCCGCGAACCGCGTACACGTAAAGACGACCAAAATTCTCACCGTTTATCGAAGATACTTTTTTCCCCGGTTCGTGACAGAGAAATCTCACTACGAATTGTAATAATGTATCGTCCAGATGCGTCGACCAATGCTTGAATATATCTTCTCGTTTTATCGAACCTGAACTCCGGGACATCGATTTGAATATATTTTCTACTAAAATCAACTCTTCTGGGGATAAAATATTTGCAGAGGAGGCAGAACGACTCGATCCATGGCCCATCTGAAAATCAATGATACATTCAATGATCGATATTGCAAATTATGAATTTCTAAATCATTGTTATAGATTATAATAAGTATCTGATCGTGAAGGAATAAATCATTCAAATTTTCTTTAACTGGTCATGAATAAAAGAGCGTAAATTGCACTGCTGAAATAATAAAAAGAGAAGTCAATGAATCATTGAAATGGCAAACTACCCTGCAAAAAATATTCTATCGAATGAAATTGGTACGGAATAATTCAATACTTCTCTCTTGGATTTCTACTCAATGCTTTGAGATGTTGAAATTGATAAAACGAAGTTCTAACAATACATTGAATAATACCTTTCATTGCCATTTGCAATCCCTTGAGTTTCTAAGAAAATCGTATTGATTGGAATTAAAATCAATTCTCTTCAATCGTTTTGAAAGAAATATTTGTTGTAGGGTAATCGACGAAAATTTGAATAAACTTTCTACAGTAGGGATGAACGATATTTTGTATAAAGTTTTTATAGATAATTCATAAAACTCAATAAAAATTCGACAAATTTTCTATAAAAAATACCGATAGTTTTCACAGAGTACAAGAGTTCAAAAAGAATCTTTGAAAATTCATATCGAATTCTTCAAGGCCCAGTTGGATTCTTTATGAACTCTTTCTGCGATTGCAAGTATATTCTTAGCGTACGTGAAGTACTCGATACATACAATACACACGTGATTTGACGTTAATCAATCAACTTATGCAAAATACATATGTCGAGCATAGATAATACACAACCCGATCGGTGATTTAAATATTATTGAACGAATAATGCTTTGATATGATCATTTATGTTTCTGTCTAAGGAAAATTATCTAGTAACAATAATTACTCACCTTCCAAACGTTATCGAGTTTTCGAACAATAATATATCCATATACCACTTGTAATTTGAATATAAATAAAATCAATAAAAGTTTGCGTTTAGGATGAGAATCACACACCCTGGAATGAGCGAAGTTGTCGATAAAGGAACAATTACGATACGCATTCGGATTGAATTTTTCATTGAGAAAGAAGGAACAGAAGAGAAATTTTTCCTACATTCGATACAGAAATACTTTGAGGTTATATTCGAACGTTTTGTAGTCTGCTAACTGCTATTACTTGCGCTTATCGACTGCTGTTAGTACGCACGCGTAATGGACCCTTGACAGAATCCGTGTAAGCTCCCTCTAGCTATATATAGTTTTGTTCTGCATATTACTTCGAGGAGAAGTTACGTTTTTTGTAACTCAGATTAGAAAATCGGACAATATTGAATTCCCAATAAAGTTTTGATATTGATGCGATTGTCGAATGGTACTCTCGTTGAGCAACGCAAAAAAAAAACTATAAAAAAGTGATTGTACATGCGTACATTCACATACGTATTCATTCCTTTTTCGTTCGATAATATCCTCAAGAATTGAAGGGGTGGAATTTAGATTTTAATATGGGTCACCGATACACCAAATTGAAACAAAAGAAGGAACGTCTTTCTTTGAGGGTACAGTCTCAAGTTCTCTTTGTATTTTTATCATCTAAAATTTACAGCTTTTTTCATTTGAATTCCAGTGGAAGTAGGGCGTCGTCTTCTCAACGTTCTAAACTCCAAGGGATTCAAAAACATTCTTACGAAAAATAGTTTATATCGAATTTTATATACAATTTTTACAAACTAATTCTGGTATAGGAAACAACCCAGATAGAAAACCGTGCTATGCATTTTCATAACATAACATGCTGGGAATAACTTGCCGTCAACTTGGTATTGTAACCATAACTCAGCTTGTTAGGGGTGCACGTGATGGTCAAATCATGCATTCGTCATGGGACTATTCGCTCCGCACAGCATGTTCGCATAAGCATAGTGAAATGCGGAAACACCTTGATACCATCATGGCAGAATTCACGTATGAAACAGTTTGTAGAATTATTCCTGCATTATCGACGCATTTTTGTACCACGTAATGCTGCTTTGATGGGGCCAATAACATGGATTATTTTTCTAAGAAAAATCTTCTCACTGTGATGTGGTTGAACATGGTACCATAATTGTCCAACAATTGTGTCAAGTTATGTTACCACGTTTTGCTGTGGCAAAAACCTAAAACTTGATGGAGCGTTTCGAGTCGATATCACATTACTCAGTGAACAATTTCAAGAATACTTCATAAAACATCACAATACATCGATTTTGGTCAAGAAAATTGGATCCAATCTACCGTTGAAAATTATTTATCAGAATGATCAGTGCGAAGAGCTGGGAATCCCAGGTTTGGTGTTAGTTTCAAAAATTACTGTTGAAAGAAAAAAACAGTTTCGTTTGAGAAATCTAGAAATGTTTATCGGTTGAACATTGTGTCTTATTTCCATTCTTTTTTCAAAATTTGTATTCAAAAATCTCAGGACCACCAATGTTTATCGCCTGATAAAAAAGTTTCATTGAATCTCATCAAATCTCATTGAAATTGGGCAAAGGTCTCGTTGAATCTCATCTCATCATTCGTCAATGAGATTTGATCAGTTTCATAAATTTCTCCAACGATGATCTCATTCAAAAGCATCAATTCTCAATGAATCTCGGACAATGTTCTGAGAAAATCCCATGAAGCTGCATTATGTTCGTTTCAATGGGTTTCTTTTACCGGTGTCAATAAGGTATCAATTATTGAATCTATACTCATATATTATGAAACATACTACAATGAATTCTTTCAGATTTCATCGCCGTGGTATGCGTTAATAATGAATCGATTATGGTGGAACGGAATGTTTTCACATAATGCATGAATTATGGCACCATGATTCGCTCTTGTTTCAGATGCCACATCGCGCATCGATAATTCATCAATTGTTGTGAAACATGATGTTCACATAGATTGTCACCAATAACGATGTTTAATACGGAAACATCTTGGTACCATCATGCCAACATTCTTTTTCATACCATGGCTCCATTATGGTACCATTATGAACACATTTTTCTATCTGGGAATAGATTGAAAAAGTATCTTCCCACGAGAATTTTCATTGAATTTGATAAGAATGCGTTAAATTCTATAGAATTTATATTGAATTTTGATATATTCTTTGATGAAAATTCTATATAAAAATTTAGTTTAGTCTTAGGATGAATTGTTTCGAATAGGTCGAAACAGAGAGTTTGTTACGAAATCCATGGTATCTGCCCGTGCGGGGGAATCGTGAAAATTATATACAATTTATATATCCACCCTGACGAAGGAACGCCTGAATATCTGGTGCCTGAACATCCGATTTCTTGAAATACCAATTAATTGACGAAATTGAACATTGTTGCAGCTGATATTTCGAAAAGTGGCCGACGTGAGACGGGAGAAAGAATTAGCGGAGAGACGAAAGAATGAGCCCCAATTAGACCAAGCGCAAGATCATTTAGTTCGAAAAATCTTTTCGAGGTAAGACGAAATTCTTTTCCCTCTCGCTTTTAACGTTAGTCGAACAAAAAATTGTATAAAATTAAATAAGTATCTCACGTTAGGAAGGAAAGAAATTCGATTTAATTTAATATTCCAACGAGAGAAAGAAGATGTTCATCGATGATGTCGGGAAATTATTTAAACGAATCTTTCTAATTGGCTTCGTATGATAACACTGTATCCCAATCGTGCCCATTATAATTATATTCAAACTTTCGCGAAGCAGAATGGAGCCTGAATGCAAATCACTGTTGTTATGTACGCAATTTTTTCATTTCTCGCATTTATATATACATATACGCGTATGCAGAATATGATTTTATTATATGTACTTATTTCACATTGAAAAATCTTTTGTACCTTCGTACGTGGATGAAAGATCGGTAAAATTTCGTGAACAACGTCATGGAGGTTCAATTAATCGAACGAACGAAGAATAACGTGAAATCGTACGAATATACAAAAGGGTTTGCTCTTATTAGAAGTGTTTATATACATATATATTATATACATAAAAAAAAGTATTACATCATACACTGAAGCTTTGTTCGGTAATCATATAAAGAATGTGATACTTTTTTGCCAAAGACAACGTATTGTGATATAATTAAGGGAGAAAGATTGAATAAATATAAGCAATTATTTAGTTGTAAGATTAGTACGCTTAGTTTTTTCTATTGTTTCTTGTAATCGTTGTTAATTGTGACTCTGCTGATCGTTGCTTGGCTGGCCTGTTGTCCAATAAAGGTTCAAGACTGATGGAGAACCCCAGATCAGCATGACCAGAACCGTATCGCAACGGTCGCAGCAGGATTCCGACGAGGAGCTCACTGTGAACGTCCTGCCACCCTGGCCAAGTTTTAGGCAATTTCATTTCTTACGTATTTATTTTTCTCTCAAATCTTTTTTTCCCATCTTATTATATTATATTTATTAAATTCTTTGTTATTATTCCGATTATTATTCTTCTTCTATTTTATTATTCTTATTATTATGATTAATATTATTATTATTGAAATCATAGACCTTATCACATGATTGTCATCCTTGTCATATTATATACCATAATACCATGCATTCTTATTGCTATAAAATACGATATGCCATATGATATCTATATCTATACATATATATATCTCCATGTATAAATACACCTCACGTCAGTCGAAGATTATCAAAAATTGTATGCGTGGGTAATTACGATTACGACGCAACAGAAAATAAATCAGTATAATATATCCTCGCTTAATCTCAAATTTGGCGAAAGCGTCGATGATTTTCTATTATATCTAATTGCGATGATTTCGAAATCATTGAAATATGTTCTAATTATTATAATTTCTCTCAAAAATTACAGCCAAATTGAGGATTAAGTTGTTACATCATCATTTTCATAATTATAGAGATCTCGTTGAATTATGTCGACAAAATATATTTGCCGTGTTTGAAAAGTTCAACGAATAAAGTTCCCTCTCAGAACTTTGTCCGAATATGTTATTTCAACACAATAATTATTTATTGTTCGTCCCATTCTATACAGCAAATTTATTTTTTCGTGCATCATCCATCATATTCAGCAATGATTTCATGCATCTTGAAAGGACGGATCATCAAGGATCACGAATGTGCAAATAATATACGCTGTAAAACACGCTTCAATGAGAGTACAATAAAATCTCACCGCACGTATTTATATGAATGTACTAGAAGAAAATTCAAAGCGAATCGAGTTATTAAAGATCATATTTTAATTGAATCTGAATAAAATTAGGATTTTTTTGTTTGTTTGCAGTTCAACGCATTCGCTTCTTTTTTTCCAAGCAATTTTGCCGCTTCGATGCTGAATCAGATATCAACTTTCGATTGATGGATATACCATTGAAATTTGAAATATTGATTCCTTCTAAAAAGTTTTGGTTTGATTTATTCTGATTATGAATCGGAACAATATTGAATTGGTTGTGTTCTCGAAAATGGAAAATTCTTCTCAATATACAACAGAAATCATGACATTACATTGGTATAAAATGCAAAATTGTACATAATGATCTATATAATCTTGAAAATTCGATTCGTTACTGTTTTATTACACGTCTTTTCGAGAAGTCAACACTTCATCCGACGCAATATTACCATCTCTCTCTCTCTCTCTATCATTTTCCGTAATATCAATCAATCACTTCAACTTTACGAATACTAGAGTGCTGTGAATTGATTACCTTTCTTATAAACTCATGCATTCTTCTTCTCTCATATGACACATACATCTTTCAAATAGCTTCGATAGATGAAAATACATAGAAAACAACTCGAATTTGTCACTTTTTTTCAGAAATCTATTTTGAGTTTATTTTATAACTCAAAATTTGAACTTTTAGTACAAAACAAAAGAATTTGATTTAGTTTGGAGTGATTTTCTATCCTACTCTTTCCTATTGGAATTTTATTTTTTCTTAAATTCGTCGAAGTTGCGTGGCATGAAGCAAATACACTCTAGGATTCAAATTTATCTCTGTCACCTGTATTTCATATCTTTTTATATTATTTAAGTAGCCATGAAGCTGCTTGGTAATCTTGAGGATTCAAGGATATCTTTATTCACTTCGATAATCATACGTTTTTCAACACTTTTCAATTTTCCACGTCCGGTGATACGTAAATATGTGTTAATACGTGAGATGATGATAATCAAAGATCTCTCGTAGATCATATTTTGTATGTGAATAAAATCGAGAATCAATCAAGTCACGGCCAATCAGTTTCTCATTGGTTATACCAATTAATTCTTATCATATGTTCCGTCCATGAACGCTGATAAAACTTTCGAGTTGAAATTTAATGTCCAAGAATGTGAAAAAAGCTTCAGAAACGTTTTATGGCTTTATGAAAATTGAAGAAAACAAAAAAAAACAGTTAACTAATGATATCAACAGCGTTGATGGTCGAATCGCCCTTCTTCCCGTATGCTTTATACTGCCATATATTATCTTGAATTCACTACAAATTGTAATAGTTTCTATTTTACCCGTAGGCACACCAAGTAGGTTGCTCGTGAACACCGCTGGGCCGCTGTCTCCTCCTTTTTATATATATATATATACATACATACAAATATACATATACATATATATATATTTTCCTCTACGTATATTGATAGTCTCGGTAGTATGGTGTTGCATATATATGTATACACACATGTACTTATCACGAAAACCAACATTCCTCTCTTACTCAAAAGATAAAGAAAAAAAGATGTTGAAAAGTCTAAAACTAATAATGCAAAAAGAGAAATGAATGAGAAAAGCGTTTTTTACATAAATGTATCGATCACACGTATTATGATAAAATATTTTTATCCACCCAAGTCGTGTTGGTATCTAAATGTAACCCCTTATGCGAAAACCTATAAAAAAAGTATGCTCCGTATATTACACTTCATATAAATAAATATATATATATGCTATACACGCTCAAGGTGTTACTCTTTGGATCGAAAAACTTCATCTTTGGTTTTTCAATGTTCTCGACGCAGGTTTCGGAGAGAGCGACACGCGGCTGACGTTGAGAAAGGGGATAGTAAAGAGGGCAAAGATGGAGAAACGACTCATTCGAGGAAACCCTCTACCGCCGACGAGGGTCCCGCTACTAAAGTAAAAACTGGGAAATGGGGTAGATTACTCGGTAAGGATATCGTCGTATGACGACGTTACGCGACAAGTTTATTAAGATTCCACGTATTTCGTTTCACAGGTAGTTCGAGTTTAGATTCCGGGAGTGAAACTGGAACAGGGGCGGACACCTTCAAGAGATCCTTAAGCGCGAGAGATTCTCGTCCAGGTTCGTCTGGCGGCGGAACGAACAAGGTCTTCCCAAAATTAAGCAAATTAAGTGGCACGATCGAAGAGACGGGTGATAACGTTGATCACAGCAAAGATAATCAATCGAAACAAACCTTAACGGTGGACTCGAAACAACTTCAATTAAGACGTTTAGAGAGTTACGATAGCGGTTTAATTCAAACACAACCCAGTCACGATCGAGAGATCTTAGCCGCGGTGCTCGAGGTCAAAGTCGATCTTAAACTCGAAGTACAACGAGTGAATCAAAGGTTAGCCAATATCGAGGATATGTTACAAACTTTAATGAATCGATTACCACCACCTGTTGTTAATAGTCCTCCTCCTCCTCCTCCTCCGAGCAATGGAAGTACCAATCAGTCGCGAAATAATTTTCCCTCGAACAGTAACGTATCTCAAAATCAAATATCCACGCAAACGCAGAGTTGCCAGGTTCCTGGTAACAATGGAACGTCCGAACAAAAGTCCGGAACCACAGGCACAGGACCTAGCACACCGGTTGAGCAATCCACTGCCACGGAACGTCCTTCTAAAAGCCAAGAGCATCATCATCATCACCATCACCATCATCATCATCAACTCAAAGACTCGGAAAGATCGAGCGGAGGTTCGGATTATAAGGTAACACCCAGAGACGTGAGTAAAGAACTTTTAGAAAGGTTGGCGCAAGCTTCGACTTCCCGTAGCGAAGACTCGAGTACTCTGGGACCTTTGATTTTGAGAAAACGTCGAAGCAAATCGAGAAACAAAGGTGCTGCTCCTCTGGCCCCGTTGGCTACGCAACCCGTGAGTCCTTCGGAAGCCACGGAAACGACACAGATGCTCGAATGTACGGACGATCGTGAACCTAGTGGCGGCAATGGGGGGGAAAGGACCGAAAGATCGGAACGAAAGAGGCCACCTCCTAGACCGAGGGAATATTTGTGAAAGTGTTACGATCTCTTAGTTACGATTATCACGATGTGTCTTGTCGATTGGATCGTAATAGTTAATTCTATATTCAAATTCCTTCTTCATTGCTCCGGGAGTGAAGAACAAACGAAAGCCACATTCCTTTGCCGGAGCGAACCAATTTTTCGAGTGTTACAAAATCGTGCAGCGAAAAGTGTCGAGTGTTCGCAAGGTTTACTCTGTGACGTAACATTTTAAGAAGCAACGTTTTTGGATGAATATTTTATAAAGTGTATAGATGAATGAACTGCCCATATGAAAACAAATTTCGTCTAACGTAATAATACAAATGACGTTTGCTAAAAAAAAAACTACATTTTTGCTAATCGCTTTGCAACTTATTTTTATGGAACTATGGAAACATTGATATAAGGAAACAAAATGTATATGGTTTTCGATTTGGCTCCAATGACGCCAAGCTAATGCCAAAGATAAAATCAATTGTTTATATATGTATATGTATAAACATATATATATATATATATATATATTATACGAATTTGCTTGCGATAGCTTTTTCCACACATCGAAACTATATTGAAAAAAAGAGATGGATGAATAATAAAGACAAATTATAGGCTTAACACACGATTAATAAAATAGCAGACCGCAAAATTGTAGAATCGTGTAAAATGGCGATAGATTCATAAGCACGAATTGTAAATGTGAGTGTTCAAGCTGATGTAAAAATATATATGTAAACGACTATCCTAAGAAGTAGATCTTTCGAATCTCATACAGTCTTTTTTTGTTCTTCGGTTACAACTCTGCTTGAAATCTATTATTAAAAATGACAGAAAAGTTCATAATTTACATCCAATGTCTCTAGGTTCTTTTTCTCCAATAAAGTACAAAACTATGGATGCCTTCGATTCTTTTATAATTTTCTGTCATAAATTTCGAGGAAGCAGTTTTCATGTGTTTGAAAAAAAAAATGAACGATTGAGTTGCCAAATTTGTTTTTGAGTACTCTGGCTGAATTAAACCTAGTCAAGTAGGGAATACATTCCATGTACATTCAAACATGTAAGTGGACAGGAATAATATCAGGATATATTATTTTCGAGTAAAGGAAAATTATTCAAATATAACGTAACACTGTCCGAAATCTCAATCTCTCCTTCACCAACGTGCTTTAAGGGGATACCAGTGATGCCCGCAGATGAAACTCGCCATACAAGCGCCCCGACTGAGTCAACATTTTCTCGACAAGAATACTCTGCCGTCCAAGGCAAAAAAGTTGTTAGCTCAAAATTCGTTCGAACGGAGAAAACCGAGAAAAACTATTCCATATCAGAATTGTATGATGTAACTAATATTTTAACAATGTTGAAACGGTTCTAGGACAAATAAGGTGCGCTGTTTTTGATTATTTGAAAAAAATCAATATTTTCAATAAAAACAAATGAAGAAATGGCGAGTTCGAAATAATCCAAAAATTGGTTATTTTTCGGTCATTTTGAGGTTCGGTTTGGTTTGAGTAATACTATGGTGAAAAAATGGTAATTCAAAGGTTTTTTACCAAAACATTACCGAAAAATAACGGTTGCTTTGTGCGCTTTTTGAACCAAAAATATTACCGAAAAAAAACCGTTATATTTTAGTTGTATTTTGGTTGCATTAGGGTTTCCGCATGGAGAACCGATTTTTTACCAACAAATAACCAAAAATATTCCCCACATCAATCAGGGATATCTGAAAGAATTCAAAGTTAGAACCTGACTCAACGACCGAAAAATTACCAAAAAATAACCGTTATATTATGATTATATTTTGGTTGTATTTTGGTTGCATGAGGCTGGCCTCCCACCGACCGGAATTCGTTCCGGTGGAATGACTTTAAACCAATCGCTTTCACAATTTCTTTTAGAGCGTTCCATCAGAAATCTATAAAAAATTGTGCATTGGTTCAATTTTCATTCCGCCGGAACGAATTCCGGCCCATGGGAGGGCAGCCTTAGGGTTTCGGCATGGAAAACCAATTTTTTACCAACAAATAATCAAAAATATTCCCCATATCAATCAGGGATATCTGAAATAATTCAAAGTTAGAACATGACTGAACGACCGAAAAATTACCAAAAAATAACCGTTATATTATGATTATATTTTGGTTTGGTTTGGTTTGGTTGAAAATGGTTTCTCTTGAAAACGGTCAATTTTCGGTCACTTTCGTGAAAACGACCAAAACGTTACCGAAAAAAATTTCTGCCTAAATGGTTCAATTTTGGCTGTTTTATCAAAAATTACCCAAAATTTACCAATAAAATTTCTCTTGAAAACGGTCAATTTTCGGTCACTTTCGTGAAAACGACCAAAACGTTACCGAAAAAAATTTCTGCCTAAACGGTTCAATTTTGGTTGTTCTATCGAAAATTACCCAAAATTTACCAATAAAATTTTTCTTAAAAACGGTCAATTTTCGGTCACTTTCGTGAAAATGACCAAAACGTTACCGAAATCAATCTCCTACAACTGGGTAATTTTTTGGTAATCTTTCGGTTACAAAAGCGCACAAAGCAACCGTTATTTTTCGGTTATTTTATGGTCATCTCAAAACCGTCAGGGAAATGAGTTGAGGGTGTTCGGTGAACGAAAATACTTATCAAAAGAATCATAACTCGAGTTACGGTTTTTTTCCATTTAAAGGAAACTAGTACCGGTTTCAAGACTAAAAAACGACCCATATTTGAACTTTTTGTTTCTTGTTTCTTTTATTACAAAACCTTATACAAGCTTTTGCCTTCAATTTGTACATCTTTTGGGAGTGTATACCAATTTTTTTCCCTTCTTTTTTATCGATCATTATTTACTACAAGGCGCCAACGTCGAGTCCTCGAAAATGAGACCCTCACACTGCGCTGAGATAATCTCAAAACTGGCATGTCTCAAACAGAAATTTCAAGAAGCATTTCAAAGAGAAAGGTAGTTTACATCGTAATTCACCACCTACTTATGGAAAAATTAAAAAAAATAACAAAATGACGGCTTTGTGAAAAAAGCGATGTGAAAGACACGTATTTTTCCACCTTTTTTCCCTTTGCCAAATTCTTTTTCACCAATTTTTCTGCAATTTTCTGGTGAATTACGGTAGAGGAGATCAAAATAAACAAATGCACCAAGAATAAAACAAATCTATCTAGTGGTTGCAGAGAATAAGTCAGCGCAGTTTGAAAAAATGCTATTTTGCTAAAACGCGTTTGAAGTTTTTTTACGATAAATTTTAAGAACATTTGAATTACCAAAACTCTCCAAGGATGGGCATTTTTGTACCACCGGAGTATTTTCAGTAAGGAATACTTCTTGTTGACAAACCAAGAAAGTACCCCACTGAAAGTACTACAGGAGTACGAAAATACTCCCTGCAACTCTCTTATTTTTTCGAATTTCATTATAAAATTTTAGCAGGTCATTTTTGAAGGTATAAGGTTACATGAAATGTTGTACAAAAGAAAAGGAATTTCTTCGAAATTCTAACCGGTACTAGTCCCTTAACAGATTTTTTTCAAATAGTATGAGATATTTGCTCCTCACTGATTTTACCGAGCGAAAAGACCGTAACTCAAATTACGATCTTTTCGCCTAGCAAAGTGGTGACGTATTCGATGATTCTTCTCATTTTGATAGGAGTTACGGCTTTTTTCTGATGATTGTCTAATTTTCAACTCGTTTTCAGAGAAGAAAAATATTTCTTATGCAAAAATTAGGAGCGACAACTAATTTATATTAATACAGTTAAACGCACCTTGCTTCCCTGAATGGAATGATATAAAAAACTCATTTTCGAAAAAAATTGAATTAACAACTTTTCTGCCTGGTACGGCAGTACTCTGAACTGAATTATTAATGAAGAAGTATGAAATTTTCAGGAATCAATCTTCCATCCTTCATTTATTGCGGTACATCGTCCGAATTTGAAATTTCGAAGGAACAGTTTTTTCTCAGTCGGTAACACAAACTTTTTTTTCTAAATTCGAAATTCGGGTGGTGTGCCGCGATAGATTTCTGAAAATTTCATACTTCTTCACGAATTCAGTTCAGAAGTATCCTTGCCGACATGTTTACTTAATCGGTACGCTTATATGGGGCGTTGCATCTGCAAGGATCGCTGGTATCCCCTTAAAAGTGACGAGACAAAGACAGACGTACGTTATGTTCAATAACATTTTGTGCGCAAATGTAAACATCTCACTTTGAAATCGATTCACCAATTTGCTTGCAAAGTTGGATTTATTTATCCCAAGTGTGTATTAACGGTGGGCCCAATCTAAGCCTAGGGTGGGTGCCCATGCTGCCCAACGTGGGGCCAAGTCTGAGATGATAACATCGTTCCCAGCTTGGCTGTATTGCTTTGCCCGAGGATTGGTAACACCATGGGCCCAGCATGAACTCAGACTAGGCAATCAATACTACCCCTTCCTTGTTTGTTGAAATTGGAGAATTGCTTTGAATTCTACCCCAGATATGAATTCACCCCAATCTTGGCCCAACGCTGGTCCAAATTGGGGTCGAGTTCAAATGTGTCCACACTAAGATTCATTATTTCCATTTTCTACCAACCATAATTGTGTGGGAAAGCACAACAGGGCCAAGATTGAGGCAACATGAGCCCCATCGTCATTCCCCCAATACTGCTCTCTAAAATCTTTGGAGTGAGATTTCACTCTTTAGCCAGCCAGAAGTGAGCCTGTCGAATTTTCGAATGAAATTCCCACTCTTTTAGAGTGATGGTCTAAGGTTTGAGGTTAGAAATTCACAACCACTTCGACGCTAGAGTGAATTTTTCACTCCAAAAGAGTGGGAGGTCACTCGAAACGAGTGAAAATTCAACTCGAAGCGGATAGGCTCACTTCTGACACTTAGTGGAGTGAAACGTGCGATTTTTCACTCCTTCAGATTTAGAGAGTGGGGCGAAGAGGATGGACCCAGCTTGGGGCCCATTGTCATTATAGGCAATACACGCTTGGGATGTCATTTTCTGTGGATTCATACGCTATTTGCATGCAAATCACGAGTTATAGTATTATTCATTATAGCGAAAGACTGGTTGAACGAACAATTCTTGTCTTAAAGATATCTTATCGCGAGTTTTAGATTTCTTTTGAAAATAATAACTGTTTTGGACGTTTAGGAGATATGCATTGATGTCGCATAAGACTTCTTAAACTTGTCTTGAAGTATCTTCGAGACGTAGATTGCTACATGGGATCGCTTCCAAGGCTTAAACTTTGCGCGCACAGAATGTTATCTGGGACACGATACTTGAATAATTCATAGTTTGAATTTGGTTTCCTTATACGAAGAGGAATGAGGTTTTAAATATCACCACATTTTGTGCTAAAGTAGCAGGATAAGTGAAACTGTAAAATTTGTACAACACAGTGTAGTAAAAATTAATGCTCTACGATGTGAAAGTTTACGATTTTTCAAATCATTGAGCATGAATTTTTACTGCACTGTGTTGTAAAAATTATACCGTTTCATTTATCTTGCTCCTAGAATGATAAAAAATGTAGGAATATTTGAAACATCATTTTTCACCGTATAGCAGCCCCGAGTTGAAAAATTGTAATACTTTTTAAAGCCTGATCAACTCCGTAATACGCAACGATCCAGAGTTCAATCAGGTGGAAAAAAGATTAACATCAGGTTGGATGAGAAGTTCAAAAACAAGATCAGGTTCCCTAACAGCACAATGTGTCTCTGGGACGTTTTCTGAACGTTCTGAAAACCTCTCCTACGTTCTATAAACCTTCCATAAACGTTCCAGTGGCACGTTGTGCTGTCTGGGTTGAGAACAAGGTGAGATCAGAGTGAGAAATGAAATCAAACCTGATTCACTCCGTAATACGCAACGAATCAGAGCTAAATCAGGTTTCACTTTTTGACTCGGGGAGATCTTGATAGACCCAAAGTTGACCAAAAATTGTGGTTATTGTGTGGTGAAAAATGTTGGTTTTAGTAACTTTGTTTTACCAAAAATTGATTAAGATTAAACCAATCTCAATTTGATACAGTGATGCAAAACCATGAGAATTGGATCAGGAGATATGGTATCGACAAGTCGGAAGATGGACTGATGAATCGGGTATATGATTTCTAAAGAAAAGATTTGCTGATGCAGCACATAGAGATATTATTTATAGAATGGCGAATATCTTCGCTAAAAGTTCAAATAAAAAACTAATTGGATTGCTAAGAAGACGACGCACAGTGGTCTCAAATCCAAAAAAGCTGGCCAAAAGTCGAAAAATGAAGTTTTTTTTCAAGAGATGTCGTCAGCTGTCATGTTTGTTAGAGGAAGGTTTGGTCTCCTTGTTTCCGAAATCGAAAATGTCTGAACCTTGTCAATTGTCTTGAAAATTCAGTTCAAAGTAGACGTGAAACTGTCACGTCATTTGCGCTCGAGAATGAGAAAAATCGTGTTCAGTTGAAATATGAATTAAAAATCGAAATATCCATCGATTCCAATCTTCCAAAATGGGTTCTACTCCTAAAGATATGTCGGATTGAATGATATTTTTCAAAATTTGGAATGAGTGTGCATGTTTTTCTGAGTCCATGTTGAACTTTGTATAAATATAGGGAAAATTGAAGGAAAGAATCATTTTCATGTAGAGTAAAAGTAAATTGTTCGGCGTTGTTCGGTCAAAAAACTTGAATAACGTCGATGAGCATACGTTTGCGCAAAAGTAGAAACAAAAATCAGCTGCGGATAGCTGCGGATGGAGGTTTTATCAAAGTTTTAGTAAAAATATCGTGGAATCGCTTAGCATAAGAATAAGAAAAATCAAGTTCGATTGATATGTAACTAGTTAATCAGATTATCCAACGATTTTAAACCTTGAAAATGGGTTCTACTTCTAAAGGTATGTTGGATTTAGTGACATTCATCAAAACTTGGAATGGGTGTGCATGATCTTTGAAGTATAGGGTAAATTTTTGGTCAACTCCAAAATCAGGTATTTCTCCTGATGTGCGATTAAGTTCAAAATTAATACCCGGGGGTTTTTAAGGTCGCTGATTACGAATTGGAACTCAAAATTTGGGGTTCTAAAATGACAATTCCAATATGGCGGACGAAAATAGGGAAAATTGCTTGATCATGATGAGAATTGGTACCTGGGGGTTTTTGAGGTCGCTGATTACGGATTTGAACTCCCATTTCAGGATTTTATAACGGTGGATTCGATATGACGGATCAAAGTAGGATTCTTCGGATTTTTGTTTGCCATCCCACACAGCACATCCACCGATGTCCACGTCGCATCTCCGTGGAGGCGAGGTGGAAGAAAGGGAGACGTGGATACAAGGTGGAAAGAACGGAGAGGCGACGTGGAGGCGACGGAGAAATGTCCACGTGCTGTACGGGATGTTGGCTCTGTCATGTTGAAATCGTGAATTCTGAGTCCAGATTCGTAATCAGCGAGCCCGAAAACCCCCAATTCACAAATTTCCAACGAATCCGATGAATTTTCAAATTATTTTCCGCCATATTGGATCCGCCATTTCGAAATCGTGAATTCTGAGTCCAGATTCGTAATCAGCGGCCCCGAAAACTCTCCAGTGACAAATTTCAACCAAATTCAAAGGTTCCTTATACTTTTGGCCAGTTTTTTTGGATTTTGGACCACTGTGCGACGTGATCAACTAAAATAGCAAATTTTTCAGTATTATATACAGAATAGCCAACAAATTTTGCTAGAGGAGTCGATATTTTTTACCGCTACAGTAGCGGAGAACATTACTGTGATAGCAAATGGATTGCTTTCACAGCAAAAGGCACCCAGCAGAATCAGATTTCGCTCCCATAAAAAATTTCTTTCCTCTCCGTGTGCTGCGTTAGCACTTTTGCAATGAGGATTGTTCTCGCTCCATCGATATTCGATGCTCCAAAAATTCGAAGACGCTCGCGAATGGACCAAAATATGGTAGATTTCGTGGATAAATCAGAAAACCATTTAAATTCAGACTAAAACGGGTATTTCGGTAAACGGGGAGTGGAAATCGGCAGATCTCCTGATAAATCGGAAGGTTTTGCAAAACTGATTTGGTAATTTTTCAGTGATTTCATGATCATTCCTCCGATCCTTCCTTCAAGAATATCAAATAGATCCCAAAGACAGAAAAAAGCTTCACTATTCGTTATAATCATTTCCAGCTTACCAAAAAGTAACTAAAAGTAACCCATAAAAATCGGACATTCCAGAATCGTAAAGGTTCGACTGATATGTTTTGAATGTTCCTCCGTATAAGTTTATATTTTGATTCACTTCAAATTCTCCTACTTTGTTATTTATCGAGTTGAATCATAAATATGGAGAACACATCTCATGATTTTGGCCTCGTGAAAGAAACAAAACATCATGCACCATTGTAGATTAATCGTCGCTTTGGTACCACTTGATTTTTATAAAACAACAATATGCTTGAATATGTACGTATGAAAGAAGTATATTGAACTATGAGAGTATGGCAAGAAAATTGTACGACAGAACAAAAACGTATACGTTGAGGTGACCGATAATGAGAAAAGATGTAGTAACTATTATATAAAAATTGTATAAAATTTGTCAATATTCTTTCCCTCGATTCAAAAATCATGAATCTAGGGAAAGAATGCTGAAAGATTTGTGCGGAATTCGCTGGCTCGAATGGAAGCCGAACAGCAATATTAGATGTATATAACTTGTAATTACAACGTGTATATATTCATGCTATGATTACGCACTCACGTGTACTCGCACGTGATGATCATCGGAATTATTTGAAGGATTTTCAACAAAAGAGAAAGCGTGAAAATCTCACTTGATTCCCACTTGTTGTTATCGTATGTAACGAATAAAAATTTGGCAATAAATACGCGAAGTAGAGATCGACATGCTTTTTCCGGTGTTAAAAATCCCTCGAGAGGGCAAATATGCATCATCGATTACGTTCGATTCATACTTTTTCAATCCAATGACAAGGCTACGTTCGGTTTTATGAATTCAAAACATTTCCAATCAAATTGAAAAAATCCGCGTACATATATTAGGAATATGCGTGTACATATATAAATATGATTAAGGAAGAAATAAAATATAGAAAATAGTTATATCATGTTATGTGAAAAATAAATTATCGAACAAGTTAAAAGATACTTTGTTAAATAGGTGTTAGAATCAGAGAGATGATATAGCTGGCTCTATCGTAGTTTATATTCTCAATGCGCGAAAGTTTAATGCTGTTAACAAAGATATATAATAATTATATGAATAATAATACCAACAACAACAACAACAACAACAAAGAATTCTATTAGCTGAGTAAATTATAAACATGTGTTACGATGTCGACTCAAGAATACGGTGTACAAGTTTTTCAGGCCCTTGTATTACAAACATCTGAGCTATAACGCACTAAAGTTTCGAAATACATGAACAATTCAAAATTATCAAATTATCGTAAGTATCCGAATCGCTCGATACTTTCGCAATTTTTTCCCATGTTGCCTAACGAACATATTCATTTTTAAATGAGTTCCTTTAACGAATCACGTTCAGCCTTTTATGTATGCTTTCATTTACATCGAGAATAAAATTTAGTTGTGGCAACTAAAGATTAGTGACTGTCGCTGTAATTATAGTGCCAGGAATTGAAGAACTAGGAGCTGCCTCTAATGAACTACTGTTGTGGCCACATTTACTATCTTTGTAGTGCATGGAGAAGTAATAGTTGTCTATTTTAATACCTACCAAACAATTTGTTATAGCACTTATAAGAATTTCCCCTCCAGTAGCTAAGAAGTTAGTTGTGTCAATGAATTTTTTCTTTTCTCTTCTCTCCGTGTGGCTGCAATTAAATTGTTTCCTCAGTGTATCAAAAATACATCCAATATCACGTTAGTATTTAGCAGCGATTAATGATATCCCTAGTGCAAATGTTGGATAGATTCGGATAAAAAAATAATATCCTATTTTTGTATCATTTTCGTTAGGGAGGTTCAATTTTTACATAAATTCCAGCTAATAAAAGTGATACTTATCTCAATTTGGTATATCGTATCTGCAGATCTAAGCTATGTATATCACGAATATTGAATCCACCGATGTCTCCACGTGAATAACGTCTAACTCTGGGAGGTCTATACGCGAAGGCGTCTGAGAAATTGATGGATGTACAGTTGAAGATAAATAACTCACATGAAGTAAATGACCCAATTACCGTATATAGGGCTGTGCCTGTTGTTGAAGGTCGTTGAAAAGTCCTTTGACGAGAGAAGATGTTCAAAAATGTTCTACAAACGTTCGTAAAATGGTACATACAATTTTTATTGAAATTTTTTTTCCCACAAATGAATAGAACTGAGGTAATTCGGTCATCCGCTGGAATTGACACCATATTATTCCAAAAAACAGTCTCCTAATTTTGAAATCAAGTCCTCTCGGTCACTTTGATCAGATTCAAATACATGAATATTATTTATTGAAACATTTATTCGATGGCATAACATGGCAACGGGATTCGTTAAAGTTCATTCACTCAAATGTGTAGATTAGGTGGAGATTGGGATGCAACTTTCAAATGAATCAAATTCAAAATATGAATTTAATCTTTCCAAAAATTTCTAAACTCACTCCAAAAACAGTGTTATTTGAAAATTCTGAGGATGTTCTTTAGAAGTTGCTTGAAATTTTCAGAACTATTCGAAACGTTGCTGATTTCACGCAGCACAAAGTTTGAAAAAAATTCAAAATAACTCGGAAAGCACCTACATGAAATACAGTTCGTCAATAAATTCTTGAAGAAACTCTATTTTACCGTGAAATGTTTATTGAACTGTTGCGTTATAATAGATCTCTTATGCTACTTGAATGAGTCAATGCATTTTTCGATTGTCGAGTCTCTGATCCAATATCATTATAAAATTTCAAAATTTTTCAATTCCACTCTTCTTCCTAGGAAATAAGAGTAGAAATAAACGTCAACCGACCCAAAATACCAATTTCAGAATACAAATTGTATCTAAATTTTTGAGTTGCATCTCACATCGTATTTTAAATCGCAAGACGATCTGCTCCGTTTCATAGATTACTTTGAAAAATTGACAATATATCGTGATATCATAAAGGTTTTTCCAAGCAACTTGTGACTTGGTCACAACGACATAGCAGTGACATTACGGTGACTCGCTATGTCACTGTTATTTGTCGCCGCGACGCCGCTCTTCCCAGCGTGTTGCTTGGGGTTTTGATATTTCGTTTAGGTTTCAAATTTCTGATAACTCTTTTACACACTCCCATTACAAAAATATGAATTTATGAAATTATGTGACTGACCATGTTTGCGAGCAATAATTAATTTTAACCCAGCAAACGCAACGTTTAAAAGTTGTGAAAAAATGTTGTCAAAAACAAGTCTTAAATGTATTCGACATGTATGAATTCTTGTATGAAATGCAGAACATCCCTTCAAATCACGAGATAAAACATACCATAAACAGAAATTTGCTAGCAACATATCAGCACATGATTTTACAATATACTTTGTATTTTAATTTAATAAAAAAATGTGTATCATAGTAACCTGATTTATAGATTTTCTTTCTTTTCTCACATTATCTCTTGAACGATGTTTGAGGCGAAGGAAAATATAAAATGCTGTAACGGGGCGGAAAAACATTTGTCTAAATATCGAAGAATGAACGGAGTATATCGTCATCAGGAGTGGAAATCGAGAAACAAATATGTGATATTACGATTTTTATATCAGCTACTTCGCAATAATGAATTGTGTCGCCATTCGAACGAGAACGTCGTGAAAAATTGTCGTTCGTTTTATTATTGATCTCGCGTGATAAGCATAATAATAATAATAATGTAAGATGTTCTCAACTGTGACATTACGATTTCTGCATTCTAATGTTAAAAAGAATAGAAAGAAGCAAGCAATCTATCATAGTTTTTCATTTCACTATGATATAACACCGAATTCCTTTCACCAAGTTTTTTGTACTTATATTGTATATAAATATATTTCATTAATGTTAAAGACAGGATTTAGAATTTCGACGTTCTCGATCAGTAGCGATCGAGAAAAAAATGAAAAAACGGGAGAACATGTATTAATACATAAAAAAAATAATCTTAACAATACAAAAAAAGACATTGGCAATATTGCTCTTGCGAAAGCAGCCAGTTACAAAATGAAGAAGACAAAGGACAATTCATTTCGTAAGATCGTATCTTACAATTTCGCTTCGATTATTGTAACGGGCGTTATTCTGATGTACAGTATGGCAAACCATCTCGGTTGATTCATATTCCACATGTCTGACCATTAGAATTCTCTTCTACTGATTTTATATTTAATACGTATTCTCTATGATAAGTTTTTTTACTTATGATTACGTAAAATTTTCATACTACAGATACTTCCCCTGCTGCACGTCAGAATCACCCCTGCAAAAATGATATTCGTTTCCTAATTGATTCGTCATTATATCGTTCCTTCGTTGTTGGCTCGATAAAGTTTCTTGCGTACACGTTTGATATTAGTCAATGTATATACCAAACCCATCAAACATATTTTTAGCCCCTGTTGAAACAAAGAATTCTAATTTTCTACTTCTCTATATGATTCACTAGTTATGATTATGTATTTAAATGAAATGTTGCTACACGAAACAGATTTTTAATATATATAATGTACAGATGTTTGGTGGGAATTATTAATTTTGTATTATGGAGCGCAATGAAAGATTTATTGGAGTGATAAAATAAAAGATTCGGCCAATCACGCTATGCTTCTAAGGACCAGAACAGATTTCCCTAAATTACTTGACACTCTAGGAAGGAAAGAAAAATAATCTATACATAACTACAATTTCAATTCTCTAAGCAAAATATTACGTGTAAGGATATTAACTAAAAAAAAAAACAAAAAAGGAGAAAGAAACATTTTTGCTATAAATCAATCAATATTCCTCGCATTTCGTCCATTTTTCTGTATATAGGCAAATCGTTGCACGATAAAAAATCGTCAGCCTTGTCAACTGTACCTCCATTGAAGTGCCAATCATCAAACACGTTAACAGAATTCAATAATCATTTATGTGAAAAAACGAACTTGAAAAAATCTAAGGTTTTCTTTTCAATAAAGATTTCTATGGCTCCATGATACTTCGATGGCACTTGAATATAAGATTAACGATGAAATAAGATGTTATGAGTTTTGTCTTCTCTGTTAACCACTTTTGATTGATGATTGTATAAATACGTTATTGAATATAAAATACGTTTTACTTAAAAATTGGGAGAAATAATACGATACTGAGTGATCTTGGTTTAGTTCTTATGTATATTTTTCAAAGACCTCATTTATCAAAATGAACAAATTGTTTTCGATGAAATTTCATTAGATGCCTGTAACTGAAAAGTATTATGTCGTTGAGAAATCATAGCATCGAATGAAACCTGGCTACAATACTCAGAGAGGAGAAACTGCTTTTGAACTTATAATAAAAACAGTTGAAACTTATGTATGGAACGGCTTGCCCTGATTGATCTATTCCTCTTTTTCGTCTCAAGAAACCTTTTGTGGATCATCATCCTTTCGGAACACTTTCAAACACATCTCGAAGACGCGTAAAATATTCATTGTGCAATGAAAATAGATAACTTATGAGAACTTTTAGAATTTTTAATATCTTGAACGAAGATAACTAGAAGACATCTTTTGGAATTTGCAAGATATTTTTTGAAATGTTCCGGAAGAATGCTTGGAACATATTTATTGAGATACCATTGACAGGGTTCGAAACGTTACCCTAAAAAAGTAAGTCGGTGCAGCTACCGTTGCATTATTAAGAAATTAACGAAATTACCGTTACCGTCACTTTCACGTTACTTTCATCTGCCTAGTAGAAACGCCTAAACATTCACAATCCATACAGCACAAGAGTTCCCACAAAGAGCTCCCGTTATGCTAATCAATATGTATTAATTATGACTATTTTAAATTCAAAATGAATTCTCAATGAACAATTTAATGTTCAGAAAGAACTCATATCGGAACTCTTTTCATTTGGAATCCATTAAATTCATATGGAATTCATTGTAAGTCGCATAACGGGGACTGTTCAAGAGGTCTTTGGGAAGTCTTTATAAATTCAAATTGATCATTTGTGCTGCCTGGGGAGTCTTGTAACGCTCCCGATAGCGAAATTCTAGACACTTGCGAGTGCCTCGCCAAATACTTGCAAGTATTACAAGCGCTTTACAAGTATATAATGAGACCCTCGTAAGTATTCAGTATTTCGCTAGCGCGAGCTTTACAAAATTCGTGAATACCTAGAGCATTTCTACTAGGGTAGTTTGAAAATTTGTTTGGAAATTCACCCCAATGTTGTATAAAAAACATGAATATTTATTCAAAAGTTCTGCGCGAAGGATGTCGCGACTTTCAAACCGTGTTATAACATTTAGTTATTGACAACAACAGTTGAGAGCAAAATTATAGTTTTCGGAAGAGAATCTCGGTAAATTCTATACACATCAGAACGCGTCTAGAGTCGTAAAACTCGGTTAGAGAATTGGCAGAATATACCCAAAAGACAATCATCTGTGAATCTGAGGGAAATGACTAAAAGTTTCTAGCCCTCCTCAAATAGCTAGAGACTTTATTTCTTTTGGGTAAATAGCCTTCCGGACACTTGCTACCTTACCATTACAAATTACCAGCAATTACCTATCAACCTATCATGAGTATGATCTGAATCATTTAAATTGAAAAGAAACCATACCTCAAAGTAACGGAGAACGTAACGAAAATCGTTAATAGTTACCAAAAATTAATAACGACGTTATCATTATCGTTATCGTTACTTGCTAAAAAATTTAACGCGTTACCAAGTAACGAATAACGTAACGAGTAACTTCGTTACATTTTATGCGTTACTTCTGAACCCTGTATCATTGTAATTTTTTATTACACTGAAACGTTGGTTAATCATTTCTACAGGATGGATCCTGATTATGTATCTTCAAAGTCAACATATTGAGCCTAAAACAAAACCGGGGTACCTTATTAAACACTAGTCTTTATAACAGAAATATTGTCAATCATAGTTGAATATATTCTTCGATAAATCCACACAAATATTCGTCCTGATTACACGCTGCGATAAAATTTCAAATTCAATAAAAGAAATATATATTTATTATAAAACAAATAATAACAGTATTGAAACAAAAATTCAAATTCTTCCAAGTGACGATTTGGGAATGGAATAAATTTACAGTTCTTTTTACTTCGAAAATATAAAGATATAACTAGATATGTCAATATATATAGAACGGAAAATGAATGTCATAAAAATTTTATGAAAGAGAACAAACCGATTAAAAGGTTTTACAAGTTGATTTCAATGTTTTTCAACCACATGAATGTAAAATCCCGGAGTTTTAATTTCATCCAGAGGTTTGAAGTCTCCGTAAATCATATACTTTCCTTTGAAATGAAAAGCTTCGCGCAATAAATCGCGAAATACCGTTAATCTATGAGGATAATACGATAATCGGAACTCGCTGACTTTTTCAGAAAAATCTCTGTCCTCGTAGTCGTCGAGAGTGATAAAGTAATCCAAAGTAACCAGAGCTGGTTTTCCACATACGAAAAGCACCGAAGTTTTAATATCCGTCATATGCTTACTCTGGAAATAAGATTATTTCGTTAATCGATAGAATTTCGAATCAGAATATCGCGAATTCAATGTTGATTCGTTCGATGGATTTATTTATTTACGACTTACGTTATAATATATGCATTTAGCAGGCGTGGATCCTGTCTCTATCATGTAATCATAATTCCTGTGATCGATCAAAAGTAAACCACCTGGTTTCACGCAACGTTCGAAATTGGACAACGCTTGTCTGAAATCATTCATAAAAAAAAAATTATAATCACTCTCACGCCAAGAGAAATGTACCTTCGATAATCGATGAAAATATGCATTACTTGCACGAAGAAAGAGTGACCGCAGAAATGACCTGTTTTTTTTTTTGGGACCGCGAGTTTCAGGGTGAATTGCATTCTGAAGAATGCCTTATGCCGATCATTTGCGAGGAAACACCATTTCCCAGTGAGCATAACATCAATTTTGGAGATAAAGAAATCGATGGAATCGATAGATTCTTGACAAAATGGATTCTTTTCTATAAAAAAAACTTATCGAGGTTTATTGATTTTTATAAAATCTCGATCAAAATTTGATACCACTTTACCTGTAAAACCAGTGTTATGCTCACCAGGAAATTGTATACTCTCGCGAATGATCAATACCCGAAGAGAACATAAAACTTCAGCGAACGTTCAGATTAGATCTGTATAGATCGGATCGAAGAAGGTTCATGAAAGCTAACTTTTAGATTCACAAACGTTTGTCAAAGGTACTACGAACGTTGAAATGTCCGCGTCAAAATACTTTCAAGAAACATACACGGAAAAAATTAGTGATCCAAATTTTCGTTGACTGGTATGTCACTTTTGGACGGAGCATAAATTCGAGAAGAATTCGTACGCTGGATTTTAATAATTCGTTGACTTTGTCCATTGTTTCACCAATGGAATTGATTTTTCATTCTGATCGTCGAAATAATCGAAGAAATCAACCAATTATTAAAATCCAGTGTACAAATTCTTCTCGAATTTGTGCTCCGTCCCAAAGTGACATACTAGTCAACGAAAATTTGGATGACTAATTTTTTCCGTGTAGATGCACAGAGAGAAATTTGTAGTTATATTTATTTGAGGATTCCTCACAAATTTACTATGTTTTCTAGTTTCGGAGGAACAGACTGTTTTTACAGTTGAATTCACTGTGGAACATAGTGAATTTAGAATCGATTGAAATAAGTTCCAAACATAGAACAAATTACAATGTTTCAAAGTAGAACAGAATAGTCAACGTATTAAATTGCATCGTGATAGTTAACGTCATTCATGACAATCTAACATAGTAAATTTTTCTGATATATATGAAAAAAATTTTTTTAGGGGTTCAATAAAATTAGACGAGCCAAGAAGACGCCTATAAAAAAATTTTCTTTCTACAGGAAGTTTTCATTCAATTAAAATTGAACTTTGTAGGTTTATTAAAATAATATTGAAGTATATAAATAAATTTTTTTTGGTAATTTTTCATCTCAAAATTGCGGTTATAGGATAGCTCAAAGACAATCCATAAAAAAAATTTGCGGGAACTCTGGAGGTCGGAGTTTTTGTTTGAAACATGCCATCAAGAAAACTATTGTGAAAAATATTTATAATTTGTCGTTAAACGCGAACAGAATGAAAAATAGTGAAAGTCCAAAGATTGGCGGAGGTTTTTCGACAAAATTGGTGATCGAAAAAGAAATTTTCCAGTTTTCTTAGGTTTACCGAGCAATTGTAACTATTTTTCACAAAAGTTTTTTTGGTGGAATGTTTCAAATAAAAACTCCGATCTCAAGAGTCCCCGCAGATTTTTTTGTGAGTGATCTTTAAGGGAATACAAGCCCTGACGATGCAACCCGAGCCAAATCTTTTCTGAGAAATTATTCGAAGATAAAGCAATAAGAGGCAAATATTACTGTTTACAGACCATCTTGATTGATTAAAGAAGGTCTGTACAGAGCGATATTTCCATTTCGTTTCTACGTTTTCGAGTAGTTTGTTAGAATAGTTTTTGTCGTGTCCTTTTCTAATCAATGCTTCTGGTTGCATCTGCAGAAGTTGCTGGTATCACCTTAAGCTATCCTATTTTGCGATAAAAAATTACAGAAAATATTTATTTATATATTTTGATATTATGTTAACAAACTTACAAACTTCCAGTTTAATTGAATAAGAATTTCCTGATGAAAACAATTTTTTTGATACGTCTTTTTGGCTTGTCTAATTCTAATGACCCCCTTGAATGCTTCATAGTACTATGTGTCTAATCGTTTGGGATATTTCAGAATTGTATGTATGTATAATATGAATGTATGTTCAGGGTGTCCAAGAAAATATTCTTAACCTTCCAAGGAGTAATTCCTGAGACAAAACTAAGATTCTTTTTTCCTTTTTCAATAAAATAATTTCTGGAAATGCTCCTACATGATTGATTGAAATCAGCTCTGAAACTAAGGATTTCGTTCAGAGGGAAAACTGTCTTTGATTTTTCTGAGAAATCACGCCTTGAAAGGTTTTGGAATTTTTTTGGGACATCTAGCATACATAAACATATACATATACGATATATGATTGTATACATTAATTAAAAAATGTTTTAATAATTACATACGCATGCATATAAGGGTGTTCCAGGACTCTTTGACATTCTTCAGCGAGCATAACCTTCAATTGATTCTGAGTAGATTTTTAATTTGGAAGATTTGAATCTAAAGTTCAATTTTCTGTGTTTTCTTCAGAACAAAACTTCATCAATGGAGATCACTTGAATTGAAAAACATGAACTTTTGCTTAAATTGTAACTCAATCTTTTACAGAATTCGCGTCAACTCAACTGCCGGCTCGCGTCGGCGCAGTACTACTGTATTCTTTTTCATATCATGGAATTTACTATGCCCTCTATGCGAATTACAATGTTCGTATCGTAAGATTTGATCGAATTTGAAATAATATTTTCAAATATTCACTTTCGCCATGAAACATAGTAATTTTATATTACAACATAGTAAAACCTTTCATGGAAATTGTGAAATCAACAAAGGTTCCATTTCCAATTTGTGACGAGTTTCCTGCGAAATTTATTTTGATATTGATTACATTGAGATGATTGAAAAATTGCGATGTGCTTGGAGTAGAAGTAACAATTTATATAGCATTGATGGAAATATAGCCTTGTGAAATTCATTAGAAAGTCAGTCTGTTCCTCAGAAACAATACTGACATAGTAAATTTGACTACAAATTTCTCTCCGTATGGGACGTTCATTGAAGGTTCATCGAAGGTTTGAGGAAGCTTCACAAAAATATCTATACTTAGATTAATTTATAATAATTTATGTTTATTAATTGATTTATTGTTCATATAAATTGATCAAAATTAATATAAGTATAGATCTTTTTGTGAAGCTTCGTCAAACCTTCGATGAACCTTCAGCGAACGTTCCATCTATGCTTCCTGGAAGTATTTCAAGGTGGACATTTCAACGTCCGTAGAACCTTTGTCAAACGTTTGTGAATCTAAAAGTTAGCTCTAATGAACCTCCGGCCCGATCTATACACATCTGATCTGAACGTTCGCTGAAGCTTCATGTTCTCTTCGTTTAGAATGTATTCTAACCTGAAACCCGCGCACAGTGGAAAATTTTGGTGTATTTATTGACAAAAATCAACCTACAACCCAATTTTCATCCGATCCTGATGAATTTCCTTTTAAAATACTCAGAAAGAGTTCCACTTTAACGTATCACTGCGGCATTTTTGTTTGAAACAATCCGATATTTATACAATTCATCAGAAACTCGATAAATTTTCAATGAAAAAACATCGAGACTGCAAAATATCGCTTTTTAATAATGAAAATTCTCGAATTTTCAATAGTTAGGAGCTATTTAAAGTTGTCCCAGTTTTCTTGAGTCTTTTTTGCTATCGAATAACCAACTTTGATTTTGAGGAAGTTATTTATATTCACAAAAATCCTTGATCTTTGGATGGATTATGTAATTTCTATCAGATTTTTATAGCATTTTTGTGCTCCTCCATCACAAGTATCAGTACTTCCATGTGAAGAAATATGTTTCGTCACGTAAAACAGGAAAAACGTCTCTTTTTAGATAAATAATGATTCACTCGTTGACCAAATCCTCTTTTTCAATTTTGATTCGAATTCTCCTCTAATTCAGTTCAATATTACAAAAATGCCGCAGTGATACGTTCAAGGGGAACCCTTTCTGAGTATTCTGAAATGAAATTCATCAGCATCGGATGAAAATTGAGTTGTAGGCTGATTTTTGTCCATGAATGCACCAAAATTTCCCACTGTGCCGCGGTCCCAGGAAATGGGCGGAAAAATACTTTTTTTGCGGTCACTCTTTTCGTTCAGCATTTCTCTTTTTTCATCAACCTGCATGGTTTTATTTTTGGAAATTGAGTTTTCATATAGATTATCACATCAAATCGATGCGGTGTGCTCCCGAAATAAACTCCAACAATGGTCAAATTGAATAATATACACTGTGAGAAAAATTTTTTAATTCAATACGAAATTCTTTACGAAATATCATATTTCCATATTGAATTCCATAATATTTCTCAAATTTAATATCGATGATGAAATTTCAAAATTTCTTTCTAAAGTGTAACAATTGATTAATCAATTTTATAAATATGTTATTAAAATTAAAAAAACAAATTCTTAACATGAAGAATTATATTAATGGATTCAATATTTTATTATGAAATTTCATAAACTGTTTATCTAAAAAATTCTATAATATTCTTACGAAGTTTCCGGCAGATTCTTCTAAAAGGGTACTCTTTGTTTTGCCTCACCTTTGTTCCCTTTGATCCCCGAAAGAATCGGGCATGTGCGCGAAACTGTTTCCTAGACAAATTACAGCGTCGAAACCATTTCCAAGCAGATCTTGAATATCTTGCGGTAACGTTAACCAATTTGCCTCTTCGATTACTGAAACGTACAACATATTTCGTCGGTCATATGATGGAAGATAGCATGTTTGCTTGTTTACAAAAAGTAACAAATTTAAATACTTAAAATTTAAAAAATTAAAATACTTATAAAACATTTTCGGGAACAAATTTTGTTGTTTTTTTCGACGGAAAATGAAGAATAATAGGTCAACGGTAACAGATAAATAAATAAAATCAACCAAAACGCTGAAAAAAAATAAAACCGCGATAGGACGTAACAATCTGGGAATTGACAGAACTTGTTACGTTTCGTTATGTCACCGTCGATTTAATAATTTTAATGAATTATGATTCCGTGAAAAAAAATCAAAAAGGATTGATACTCGATATAATATTATAATCAATATAAATTTTGTCAAACTTCCGATGTTATTTATTTGCATAAAAACATTATCTTGCCGTACAAACACACGCTATATTTTTGTTTCTTTCATCAGTCACGATGAATTTTTGGTATCAACCTTAAGTGATTGCAGGTTAAACAAAATGAGTAAACATTGACTTCTGACCTTTGTTCGATAACAGAGTGATTCTTCATCATAATACGTTCCAACTTTCTCTGTATTTGCTTCTTCTCTGTCTCTCTCTTTCTCTCTCTTTTCCCAATTTTTTTCTCAACAATTCATCCCAAAGAATCAAAGAAGAAAGCTGATTATTGGGAGAATTTATCACGCCACAGAATGCATGTAATATTTTGTATTACATTTGAGAAAGAAGAGTTATATCATTTTATACACAACATTTGTATTGCAAAAACCGGATTGGTTCGTAATTAATCACAAAAATTATGATAAACCTGATCTCGAATAATGAAAAAATTCTCTGCGTTATCATTATCATTATTAAGAAATATTTTCGATTATTTAATTCAATGCGTGATTTTTTACAAAAGGTACGATATGGAAAAATTCTATATAGATCTCTGGTGGTACGGTAGGTCAGAAAAGTATCTATCCTCGTGAATTTTTGTAGAATTGTATGAAAATCCTATGCGATGGCATTTATATATCATTAAAATGTGAATACTTGTGTTTTGAAAAATAATTTTACAAAATTTATATCCATTTTTGCATAGATTGTGTATGTATTTTGTGTGAAATTGTATATAAATTGTATAAAATTATTTTTCAAGCCAAGATTTTATATAATTACTACCAGTCTACTTCATCAGCGTATTCTTATGAGAGCAAACTGAGAAACTTTTCTAAGACTTTCCTATCGGAAGCTTAGTTTTTGAGTTATAAACAAAATAATTTGACTACTCGGGTGGCAAGTACATTGGCAATTCAAAAAATAATCGACGAATGTATTCGTGTAACTTCCATTTCATTGATCGAAGTAAGCTCTGAAACTAAGCAGGGGTGCCCACACTGAGAAAAATGTGTTTCGTAGAACTAGCAATAAGAGCATTGCTGACATTTTATTGTTGAATATACAATAATTCTTGTTCTTATAGCAATATATAGTTGTCTTATTAACAATAAAATTGTCAATTCAGCAATTTTATTGCTGGTTGATATGTGACAATTCAGCATTTTTATATGTCAACCTACAATAAAAATCGTAAAAATATGACCGTTAACATTGTTGAATTGGCAATTCTATTGTTAACAAGACAACATGTATTGCTATAAGAACAAAAATTATTGTATTTCCAACAATAAAATGCCAACAATTCTGTGATTGCTAGTTCTACGAAACACATTTTTCTCAGTGCAAGTCACGGTGCAATGGTGCAACTTGCACCATGGAAATTTGGGGGGGGGGGAGGGATTTTTTATAGCGGGGAATTTGAAAATTGTTCATTAAAAGTAACCACGCCAAGAAAAATCGTATACTTGGATCATCTTCATTTATTTGAATCAAAACAAATACAAACCTAATAGATTTGTACTTGATATTTTCACTTTTGTTTGTATTCAAACGAAGAATGCGTTCCATTCTACATAACACAAAATATCTCAGTAATGTTTCGGAATATTGCTGCAATGTTACAAATGTCTTGGTTATGTCGTAGTAATATTTCAAGACATTACCGAGACATTCTATACTATGTGGGATTCAAATAAAAATTGACTTATTTCAAATGAAATTGAATGTTGCAGTAGTTTGGATTGTTTATTAAAACTAATCATCCACATGGCACAAAGACTTCTAAAAGGTATCTTGCAAATGAGCATGATAATAGACATCTGATATGATTCTAAAACATATCTTATGCAACGCGGTCACGGGCCCCGAGCTTAGGGGGTTTGTGTCCTTCCCCCCAAACAATCTGTTAGAAGGGCTGAGCTCCTTCAAATTTTGAGAAAAGTAGTGTACCAATTATATCCTTCCTGTAGAAATTCCATGAACTTTTGCCTACAATAGAGAAAATGTTCCTCAACCCCCTTTCCCCAATAATCTTTGTAACTTGGTGTCCATGAGCACGGTAGAACAATTAAAGAACTTCGTTGTTCTTCAAGAATAACGGCGGAGTTCTCAAATTGTCCCGATTGTGTTGCAAGAGACATATTTAAGAATACTATGAGGTATATTTTAGAATTTTTTTCTGCAAGAACGTTGGTGCTATAGCAGAGTTGCCGGAAGATCCTGAATTCCAAGGGAATTCCAACTAATCACGGACTTGAATTGATTAGAATAACCAATGAAAAAATTTGTAAATGATGTTTTCAGTTCAATAGAATTGATTAGGAACAGGAATGTCGATTATTCAACACTTTTCATTCGATTGGATTTTCGATTCGTTCCAATAAACGATTGAATTTTCACCATCATTGAAATTTATTTGAATGGATGCAGTATTGTTCTTATCCCCAATACTAAGCTTTTGAACCCAATGGAATCTAGTGAAATCACTATAAAACACTGGAAAACGATGAAAGAACCATCTGGAGGTGAGTCAAGTTTTCAAGGAAAATGAATCAAGATAATGATTAAAATAATGGAATTATTCAGCCAAATAATTTTAGACCGATTAAGAACAGGTTACGATCATCTATGTCCGATTTGTGGTTGTCAAACGTAATGATATTGGCCAGTGGAGAAGATATATTGGATAAGATATTTGATGATGATATTATACAAAGTTTTGCCATTTCCTCTGAGAATCGGCAATCAATATTACCACCAAATTAAAAATATTATGCCGTATACAACGGCATTTATTCAGATATTAATGAATATAATGTAGACACCATATATTATAGGGGGGATGGGCACCCTTGAAACTAAGTCTTGGATCGAAGAAAGGTAAAAGAAAAAGTTTCTCAGTCTTCTATCAAAAATACGGTCGTGAAAGGCTGGTAGTTTCGTTCTGAGAAAACCCGGATAAATTGTCCAAATGAAATTTCACTTGAAGAAACACTTCTGTAACCTCTGGAGTAGACAAATTTCGAAAATTATATATCATTTTGAACAATTCTCCGCTCGGACCACTGTACAGGATGTGACATAATTCGCAGACCAGATTTGATATTCTGCAGCCGAAGTACAGGAATTTTCTGAGTTAATTTGGAAAGGTTTTTGGAAACTTAGTTTTTGTGATATGAGCTTTTCTAGATTCTGTTTCAAATCCAAATCATTCAAAAGCACTATGTGCTACATACTTGGACTTGACACCATTCGCTAAGTTGGAAAACGAAGAATCTTTGGAAAAAATTGAACAATTCTATCATTGTTCGTTTTGGAGCTGTAATAAATCAAATCTGCTGAATTCTGATTGACTGCACTGAGAGAAGAATTCGGTTATAGTTACCGACATACAGATTCACAACTATGACCTTTGGTTATAGTTACCAAACTTTAGTTATTATTACCAAATCTTGGTACCCGCGTGGAAAAAATTAGTATGGCAACGATCGTGGAGAGATCTTTTTACAAAGTATGGGGTTTGGGACTGTCCCATACTCTTGAGAGACTGAAAAAAGTATGATGGGAGTATGGGAGAGTCCCAAACGCCACACTTTGTGAAAAGACTTTCACCAGATCTTTGCCAAATGAATCCGATATTTTTGTAAGCTTGATGCCAGATTTTGGGCGAGATCGTTGCCATACGAATTTTTTTCCACACGGGTAATGATAAACCAATCACATATTTGAGGAAACAAAATTCATTTGGTAACTATAACTAGGTTCTCTTATCAGTGTAGAAGCTAAAAAATTTCAAATCGCTATAGCTAAGTGTGTAGGACAAAATACTTTTGAATGATTTGGATTTGGAAAAAAATCTAAAAATGTTGATATCTTAAAAAATAAACCTTCAAAAAAATTTTCCGACTGGAAAATTATTGCATTTTGACTGCAAGATACACCTGGGAAAATATGTCCACGAATTATTTCACAACCTGTATACTTTATACAGATTCAATCGTTTACACTATATACACTTTTTCTGAAATTTTTCAAGTGAAATTTCCAGAGTCAAGAAGCAAAACAGGATTTGGCTCTTGCTCGTTTCTCATTACAGAGTAAATCAGAAGTTTATTTCAATTATTCGCTCTGGTCTCCCTCTGTTTGCAGTGGTTATGAAGATTCTTGATAAAATCGATTTTTCTTAAATGGGTATTATGTCGAATTTTTATCAATATTTTATACAAGTCTATATAAGCTGAATATTTTTTTTATAAAAACAAATCGCATTTGTTAACTACTTCTCATTTTGTTCGTACTTTTAAAATTCTCATTCGACCTGATGCCAACTTCTTGTCGACTTGATTCAATTCTGATTTGTTGCGCATCACGGAGTGAATCAGACTTTAAGAAGCATGCGATTTTTTCGACTCAGGTGCATCCAAAAATAAGCCTATCAACTTTGCGAAGACAATTTCCTTTCTTTTAGAGTGGCAGTTTAAGATTTGAAATCAGAAATTGACAATCATTTTAATTCTAGAGTGATTTTTTGACTCTGAAAGACTGAGAGTTCGGACAAGTGATTTTTCAGTCTTTCAGGGAAATCTTATAAAAAAAAGTCAGCTCTTTATTCAATCCTTCCATAGTAAAAATAATTCATACGGAATATGCCCTGCATATAAATCATATATGACCAAAATATTCCATACGAGGACCATATATTTCTCATACACTGAGAAAACAGATATCTTGAAAAATACCATAATTTATGGATTTTCAGCGCTGGTCTGACCCGAGTCGGAATATTCACTTGCATGAATCTCTAAAAGTACCATAATTTCTTGGAATTTTTTGAAATAAGTATGGTACCTTCCGTATAAAAGTCCAAGACATTATGGTACTTTTAGAGGTTTTTTCAGGTAAATATTTAGACTCGGTCAGACCAGCGCAGAAAATCCATAAATTATGGTACTTTTTAAGATACCTTTTTCTCCGTGTACATGAGTAATATACGATTTACGTGTGGCCATATATGAATTATTCATATCACCAAGGGTATCGGATAACAGAAATTGGGGTGTGAAACATAAAATATTGATAATTCTTACTCCAATTATCAAAAGCTGGCTCCTTTCTTCGCTGCCAGCGTGTTTTCAGAGCGTACTTGAGCATTTTGTCGGACGCATCGACACTCACTACCTCGAATCCCTCTTCGAGAAGCATTATCGAATCTACTCCCGTACCGCAAGCGACATCCAAAATTCTGCGACATCCCTTTTCTCTCAACAAACCAACCAAAAAATCACGATAATTTTGGGTACGTTGATTTTTATCGCCAATGAAAACTTCCCAAACTTTGGCAGCTCTACCGTCGGCGTATTGATCCCTCACACCCTCGGCCGCTGTACCCAAAGAACGGGTACGAAATACGGAATCCACCATTTTTGCTATGTAGACTTCTTTTCCCTATCTTGGGCTTTGGCTCCTGGAAAAGGAAAAAAGTTCAAAATGATCACAATTTCCATATGATGAACATAAAAAGAATCAAGCGTCAAAGTGCTCTGGAATATAAGAAAATGTTTTTTTCCGTAGGATCGAATTAAAAATCCGACGAACATTACTAAAAAAATTTTAGATACATTTAAGCTCACTTGAAACATCACAATTTTTGTTACAAGAATGTTTAATGTAACGGAATTGTTACTTGTAACTTCACATTCAAAGATGCAACAGGTGATATTGCATTTGTTACAAGAATGTTATGTTACAGCTATACATACCCTGAGAACCCGATTTCTCAGATTCGAAGAAAATTCCTTTGCCCTCATTCTGATCAATTTTGTTTTCAATGGAAAAAGTAGTTCATTCCAATGAGAGAATTTTTCATTGAATTGTCATTATATCCTTCGAATTCAAGAAGAAATCTATTTCTGTCTCAATTAGAAAATTTTTTGTTTCAATCTGATTAAGAATTTTTCCATTGAAGAAAATATTTATTAGAATGTGGGCAAATAAAATTTTCTTTCAATCCAAATATTGGGTTCTCAGTGTACATCAAAGATTTATTTAATGCAAATGTAACATTCAATTCATGTAACAGCTGTGATGTAATCTATTGCACCTTCGAGCCTGAAATCACAATTTATAGTACCTACTAGAGCTGTTACATATTAATGATATAACAAAGTACGATTGAATACTCGGCACATCAACTTTTTTGCTGTGCAAAATTCGGTACACCCAAATTTTATCACGTACAATGCTTTGCAACGATTTTGTGTGATTAGGTCCCCTCACAGCACTACCACCGATCGCCGCATATTTCTCCATCGGTTCTCAGTTCCTCCACCTTATATCCACGTTTCCCTTTTATCCACGGCGCCAGATGCGAAGTGGAAGCGGTGCACTGAAAAAACGTTTGTTTCGGCGAAACAAAATTTTAGTTGAAATGAACGCAAAGAAACTTTTTGGTTGGCTGAAATAAAAGTTATTTAGGATAAACAAAATTTATTTGTGTGTATGAAAGCCTTAACCTTTAAACTGTAATGTCTAAAAACATCACACTATTGGTAAACATCGGTCTCACAGACCGCTAATATTATTTACTCAGATTTTGAGCAACTTGAGGTTACAAAAGTATGTTTTTGACTATTTTCGAAGTTATGAAAGATACTACGATAGAAAAATCAGCACACATTTCAATATATTAGGAATATAAAATATATCCTGCTGAAAACTGCTGCCAGATCTGCTCAAAAAATAGTCGTCAGGTATTGAGCGGTTTTTGGGTCTGGAAATCTGCTCAGGAACTGACAAACTTCCAACTTGATTCTCTCCGGAATTGCTGAATCTCACTATTCTGTCAAAACCTATATAGCGAGAAAAATTTGTCAATTTTTCACCAGATATCCCAGTTATATATTATGAACAGAACCATCTTAAAATTTGCTGTCATTTTTTGACTGGATGTTCGGATTTGGTGATTCCGGACGAAATCGGGTTGGAAGTTTGCAAATTTGTGGATTTACAGGGATAAAAACCTCTCAAGACCTGAAAAATATTTTGTGAGTGAATCTGACAGCAGTTTCAAGCAGAGTGAGTCATGCATCTTAAAAACTCTGTTTTTTCAGTTTTCAGTGTGTCATAATACATTATCATTGGTAGTGATCAAAGTAATGATATCAAAATAGGACAGTGAATCGAAATGTAATCTCATTCCAATGAGCCGATAAAATATCAACCCGCACAACCTTGCAAAAAAACTTACACAAACGGTAAACACCGGTCTGCTAGACCGCTACACTTTGAAAATCCAATCCGTATGGAAACTACTTGATGAATGGCGGACCGCGTGATACAGCATTTGGTTTGGTCATGTGAAATAAGAAGGTACTCATGATTTTGAGCATCTCTTGCGACGATTCATAAATTTATGAACAAATGAAATTCTATTAGCGGTCTGTGGGACCGACATTACAGTTTAAAGGTTAATTATTGTGAACCAAATTTTGTTCACCTCAAATAAATTTTATTTCAGCCAACCAAAAAGTTTCTTTGCGTTAATTTCAACCAAAATTTTGTTTGGTAGGAACAAACTGTGTTTTCTGCACTCCTACCCTCACCCTTTACTCGGCACACAACTACAAACTGTTCCACCGGCCCTGTAACGAAGACATCCAGATATCCGGTTCGAACAAGGAGCAGTCACGTCACATCCCACACAGCATTTCAGTTCTAAAAGATATCTCAAGCCGAATTCAAGAAGTCTTATGCAACATGAAAAGATATCTTTAAGAAATTTAAAACAGTTATTACTTTTAAAAGATTTCTATAAGATGTCTAAAAGATATAATCTCGGAAGAAAAGTTTTGGATCTTCTAAAAGATATCTTTTAGATGTCTTTTAGAAGTGAGAACTATTTCAAACATCTTAAGGATATCTTTTCATGTTGCGCATAAGACTTCTTAAACTTTTCTGAACAATTACTCAAGATATCTTGAAGATCAAAAGTGCTGTGTGGGATGATTTTTTATACCCCTGTGATGTTGAAATAATGTATAAAGTTATGTGATGGAACTGGTACCTGTTTGAAGTGGACATTTGAATGCTCTTGTTATATCATTGGCATGTAACTCGCGTTAGTTCTAGTACACTGAGAAAAAAGCGACATGGTCATAGGAACCATCCTTGCATGGTTAAGGACTTTTGGCTGCGGTGACCTAAAATCTGGTTATGATGACCAGGAAAACAAAAAAAAATCACGTGAATCTGGTTGTGGCAACCAACCGGAATGGTCAAAGACAAAATCAACTACGTCGCCTGGTTATGAGAACTAGATTTTTCTCTGAGTATAGATTTCATTACTATCAACATTCCCCTAACAAAAATTGTGATGTTTTAGGTGGGAGATACATGACATTTTCTGAATATCCAAAAGATATCTGAAGAAGCATTGAGATATCTAGAAGTATCGTATATAAGATACATTGAACATATCTCGAACGTATCTCAAGAAATGAAATGTTTATTGGCCAGTTGTGTATCGTTGTTGCCTAGCGGGTTGAGCATACGCGTTATTTCAATTTATTTTAAGTTTTCATGCGAATGATAATTTTCATGACCTCGAATGGATTAAGATGATACAGGAATCATCCGGAGATAAGGAATCATTCACACGTTTAACGTCATATAATTTATTCTTCTGTTCCTTATCGTGCTGAAATGAATATATCATGAAATGATGAAGAAGCAAAACTTCGTGACGTAATATCCCATACAGCACCGAATACTTCAGTAATGTATCAGAAACGTCTTCGTCACAGAAGCGGGCATAGAAACGTGTTTGCAAAGTATTTGAACACTGAAAAAAAGAATAGTGGATCGAAACTCGTATAAGCATTCCCTGGTAGAAATTTGTCTGGGCATCCCATTGACCATCCACGTACCAGATGGGACCCATCTGGAGCCAACTGGATAACACATTTCAGCCAATTTGACTCCAGTGCTCAAATATTTAGATGATTTATGCAGATCAACTGATTGTACAGTAACATTGGTAGTCGGAGGAATAAAAGGAAGCCCAAACGTTTTAGTTTGTCACTCGGGATTATTTTATTGAGATAAATTCGAAAGCAACGTTCTTGACTTGAGATTAAATTTCCAAATACATTTTCACCTTATTTATATGTGTGATTTTACTGAAAAAACATGATTTCGCATTTCTAATTAATAATTTGCACTACATTCTAGGAATTCCCTGGGATACCTGGATGGGCACAGGCTAGAAAGTGCGTTACAAAACTAGCTAGAAACCAACTTAACATCTGGGAAAACTAGCTGGGGCCCATCTAATTCCCAATCATAATTTCTACTAGGGTTTGGATACGGCGAATATCGCCGCGCGGTTGAGGCAACTTGATATCAATTGAAGTAAATCTCCGCTTAATCATCTCTATCGATATTCAGTTGACTCAACCACGCGGCGACATTCGCCGTATTCAAACGCTTACGGGGTTGAGCCTAACCTTTTGTAACGGACACGTTTCTGATGCATAACTGAGATATTCGGTGCTGTATGGGATATGAATAACTATTCAACGGCAATTATATCCCAGTTAAAGGGTAACGCCACAGTGGAATTTTAAGAAGATCAAAAAATTTGTTTTTGGCTCAAAGTACTCTTTGAGGACCCGAAAATGATATACCGTAAACTACAAACATAGGTCCGACTAAACACGCACGACTCAACTGTTGCAAAAACTTTAAACGCGTTTATTTCAAAACTATGTCGAAAGTCGGTGGGAGCTCTAGCTCCGCCAATTTTCAATCAATCACCTCGGGGTTTTTTTATTGTATTCGTGATATGATTATCTAGTGAAATACGTACGGGTTTTTCGAAATATTGATATTTGCGTTTTTTATTCAACATTGAGTAACGAAATTTAGGGTGAAAATTCTACTTGTTTTTTCAAACCGATGCCATTTTGTGGACAATGCACATTTTTCAAAACGGATACGTATTTCATTAGCTTTGAGATTACAGAAAATAATTAGTTTTGGTTCCGCGTTCTACGTCAATTCTGGACTGAGTTATTTATCCCACCGTACGACCATGAATTTTCACAGTGCTCCAGTCATTCACCTGTCAAGCCGCCATTTTTCACAATAAAATTCCACAAAAGGATCATTTTGTACTTTAATAGTAGCGGAACACCTTCATGTAGTTCAATTTGAATAGGAACTTTCTAATTCTCGAAAAAAAAATCTAAAAAAGCGTTATTTTTGGAGAGTCTACTGTGGTGTTACCCCTTAACAAAATCAACGAAGCACTTCTGGCAGAAATGCTACCATCCACTTATTCATTATAAAATTCATTGTACACACGGAGAGAAATTTAGAGTTAAATTCACTATGTTACTTTGTAACCGAGGATCAAACTGAACTTACAATGAAATTCACTATGACGAGATAATGGGAGCCTGATCAAATTTACAATGTTCTATCAGGGTGTCTGGCAAAATATGATTTTGGAATTCCCGACCAATTCCCGACTTCTTCCAGAATTTTCTGGGAAATTCCCGGATCGAAAATGAAATGCACACACATCAATTTCAATTAACATTTTCGATGGCATAATACACAATCCAATGAGAAAAATGAATTCGAAGTTGAATATTCAAATATTGATCATTTTGAATGGACATGTTTTCAATCAATAATCCAAATCATTCATATCCAACTCGGCTCCATTTAATTATAATGCGTTTTGAAAATAAAATTAATTATATTAAGTACATCTTGAAGGAATCAGAAACATACTATTTCACGAACATTTGGGAATTCTTTCGAAAATGCTGAAACAGTCGCAAGACCTCTGAGAGAATATTTGAAACAACTCTCAAATCTCCCCCAGGTAGGAATACTCTATTAAATCCTATTACAAATGGTGAAATTTCTGATTAAATATCATTGAATTTCATTGAAACCTATTCATGTTTCCATTCGTAGATGAGAGTTTATAGATTATTTGTAATAGGGCCGTGAAATAGGACTTCTCAAATTGTGTAAGGTTTCTGGAATTCTCTAAGAATCCTAAAAGAATTTTTTTCGAGAATTCTTTAGTGAATCATTCATTGCTGTCTAGACCTGGCTAGAGAAATTATTTTGAAAATATTTGAGAATCTTTGCATAACTATCAAAATTATAACAAAAAATATCAATATTTAATATAATCAATATTCAAAATAATAATTTCAATTAAGATTTAAAATAATCAATATTCAATATAATAAATTGTTTGTCGATGGGGAAAACTTTTCTAAGTTTAAAAATTCTGCACATACAAAAATAAAAATGTAATTGAAAATTTCCCGGAATTTTTTTCATTTCTTGACGTTTTTCCGACGAAAGTACAATTCCTGCCTAATCCCCGACTGCTGGACATCCTGTTTATAGTGAATTCTATTAGAAATTCAATCTATTCCTCAGCTGCAATAATCCCATAGTAAATTTAACTACAAATTTCTCTCCGTGCATATATGCTTAACCGTTGTGTGAAGATTGTACACTGAGAAAAAAAAAGAGAGGAATTCATATAAAAGTGCACAAGTTTTACATTTTCTAAGGGAATTTTTGGCGTGGTGCGAAAAAAATTGTAAATTTTATATTCCGAAGAAAATTCAAAGACCACACTGTAAACATTGCATCTTCGAGAGGCAACGAAAATGTAATTTTTCAAAATAAATATTTTACTTCTATTATTACATCTTATGATATAAAACATGACAGATTTCTCTGCTGTATTTGCAAGAAATTTGGTATAGAGCCAAAAATTACAGAACAAACTGTAATTTCTCTCTTTATTTTTCTCAGTGTAGGAACTCGGTGGTATTTTACTACACTGAGAGAAAAAATTTCCGGGAACAATGAAATATTTAGCTGAATAGTCGCCATAAAATATTTAATTGACTTGAATAAACTTTCATCGACTCGATTGAATATTTATTCAATCAAACAAATATTTACTATGCTATGAAACATTTCATCAATGAAAACAGTTATTCAATTGAGTCAATGAAAGTGCATTCAATCAATTAAGTATTTTATGGCGACTATTCAACTAAATATTTGATTGTTCCCGGGAATTTTTTCTCTCAGTGTAGAAGGACAATTCACTAATGCTCCCTGATAATACCGGTATCGCTGAGGCAGTGTTAGGACACCCACATAGCACTCTTTACCCAAAAGATACCATCAGAAATGATTAAGAAGAGTGCAAGAAATCTTAAACAACACAGAAAGACATCTTCAAGAACACTTTCAGAAAAGTTTATAAATATCTTTCAACAATTTCAAAAAGGCTCCTGGAAATATTCTTGCAGTTATCTTTTAAAAATAAAAGTGTTCTTACGTCTAAAAGATATTTTTTTGTGTTGCATAAGACCTCTTGCGTTGTTCTTAATCATTTCCGACAGAATTGGGAGTGATTAGATTAAAACTTAATTGAATCGACGTTTAATTAAAAATTGGAATTTAATTCCCAATCAAAATTGTTGTCACTTCAAATCAATTCAATTGATTAAAAATTGATCAATGATTGATTAATTATTTTGTTTTTCTTTATTCGTCAATTGAATAGAATTTTGATTGAGAATTGAATTTTAATTGTCAATTGTGTTTTCCTTCGATTACCTAATTTACAATCTTGATTTCTGGAGATATGTTTTGGATAGAGAATGCTAAGTGGGTACACGGAGAAACAAATCTAGGAACTAGCGCATGAGCACCGATCACATATCAATCGCAAGAAGACATTTTCGGAATAAAAGCATCAACTTATCCGCTCTTCCCGATGAGGCAATGCGATAAGTGCATAGGTTTATACTTTTATTCCAAGGAGTTACACGGAATAAACCGGTGAAACTTCTTGCGACTGATACGTGATCGGTGCTCATGCACTAGTTCCTAAATTTTTCTCTCCGTGTAGAGAGTGAATTAAGGGGGGAAATACAAGTAAATGTACTTTTTTTGGAGGATTCATTACAATTCATTGGTTAAAGATACGATCATGAAATCAAGCACACCTTAAAATATACCTCCAAAACTATCTTCACAATTTTTTTGAGACAAAAATATTTTAAAATAGCGGAGCTACGAGCTGGTACTTCGTTTTTACGCCGTGCAGCCTACAGGTCTCAATTTTCATCTAAAATAAAAAAAACCAAAATTCTATCGTTAAAGTATATTTCAAAACGCACAACTTGACGGAAAGAAGAACAAAAAATAAAATTTATGTACATTGCTTCTTTTAATTTTTAAATTAAAAACAAGAGTGTGTTTCATTCAAAATGCTTCTGAATTTCCAATTTTTCATTTTCATTTGTTTTGGCTCTGTCAAGTCGTGCGTTCTCACATATTCTAACGATAGAATTTTGGTTTTTAAATTTTAGAAAAAAATTGAGGCCTATAGGCTGCACGCCGCAAGAACGAGAGAGAGACCAACTTCGAGCAGATGTAGCTCCGCCGTTTTGAAATATATTTGTTTCAACAAAATTATAAATATAGTTTGAAACGTAGATTTCAAGATGTACGTTATTTCATTAATGGATCCTCCGTGAATTTTTCATAATAAATTCTTGAAAAATGGTACGTTTACATTTATTTCCCCTCTTAAGGAGTTCTATTGAAACGGGCGCTCGAACAGCGGGAGAAGTATTGTCCAAGCTGTGACGTCACACGTCAAAATCGAAAATTGGAAAATCGAAAAATGAAAAATACTGGACGATAGGTCTTGATGAAAAATCATTATAAGTGTCCCTTCATGATTTTTTTCATTTTTCGAGTTGATAAATAAAAACTACAAATTTTTTTGCTCCCAAAATCAATCCTTTTCATTATTAAACTCGTTTTAACTCACTCGAAAATTTTTCGATGTGTCATAATGAATCTTGCAGATTCTGATTCGTAAGGCTTCCCTGATGACGAAAGTATTTGGAAAATTTGCAATAATGAATAACAAATTAGTGATTTTTAAATCCAAAGTTCATTTACGCGTAATAATAATCTCCATAGAATATTCGAATTTCTTCAATGTACTTATATTCTTCAGAAGATTCTCAAAATGTGCATTTGCTACCTGGAATATATTAGAACGAGACTGGCTCGAACATCCAATGGATGTCCATAAAACATATTGAAAGAAAATATTATCAAGTCTTTCGATGGATCCTCTGTTGAACATTGTGAAAATTATGAGGAAGGTCCATGGAGACCACTTTAAACATTCCTTAAATGTTTGAAGTGGTCTCACTCGAACGTTCTCCAGACATTTTTTATGTATCTTTCAGATCTTATCAAAATATCCACAGAATATCTGGACCACGTATTTTCCTGAAAATGCAATTCGGAAATATAATAAATCCTATTAGGATCTGAGACTGTTTTTGAATTTTTCAATGAAACAAAAATGCGAGAGTTTAGAAAATGGATTTTTACTTTCAAAAATGGAGGATCAGAGATACGAAGTGAAGAATAACAAACGCCGTTGAAATTTCAAATACTCGCCAGCCAAATTTTACTATGCACTTTATAAAATTCAAAGTTCAGCGCACATCCAGAAAACGTTGTGCTTGTTTTCAGCGTAGTAAGCTTCATTCAAGCGTAATTTGTTCTTTCTATTTCCCCAAACATATTGCACTCACTTCAAATATATTTCATGCTAGAGTCAAACAAATTTGTTCAGACTGTGAAAAAGGATATATCAATCTTCGCTCAAACACGATATTCTTGTTTTGAATGTTCCTTTTCAGTTCAACTTTAGCTTAAAATTGTTTTCATATCAAGTTTAACCCTTAGTCTGTAAACGTTTTTTTGGTACACATAAACTGTGAACGGGGTTCATTTATGTCCAAGGCAATGAAAAAGTATAATCAACCATGAGGAAAAATCTGAGAAAATTCATGTAGGTTCCTTAACTTTTCTATTATAAAAATCTATCTTGATATTATGAGGAAAAAAATTTTTTCAACACTATATAAATTTTAAAAATGTAAAAAATGAGAAAAGTAGTTCTTTGTTCTAAAAATCATAACTATTGAACAAATGAACGTAGTAAAAAAATTCAAAAAAGGAATTGAAGTTGAGAAGTTGTATTTTCCAGAAAAAAATAGCACAATCTTGTATTTATAAAAAACATGCTCAAGTTTTGAACTTGAAAATAGGAATTATTTTAATCGCTTAATGTAGATTTTTTTTTTATAAAATACATATTATTATGACTCTTCAAGTACTTTCAATCAAAGAAAAATATTGAAGTATGAGATCATTCACAAAATTTTGATTATAAACAAAATGATAATAATTGCTTCTTGATTTAATCAAATAGAGCAGTCTCGACAGAAAGTTAATCGATGGTCTTCACATACAGGTTTTTTGCATTTCATACAACAATACGATGTTTTCTTGTCTTCTTATTGTATTGTATACAATAAGACAGTATTGTATAATAAATGATTTGAGTTCTATACAATAAAATTTGTTTTTTACCTCAGAATTTCTGATATACGTAGTCTGTAAACGGGGGTCGTTTGTGTCCACAAAAAATTTGAAGTTACTCGTACGACAAGTGTTTACCGAATTGGATAACGATACTTAGGGAACTGAAAGCATAACCTGACACAATTTTTCACAACATGGTCTCATCCCCCTCCCTTTCCTATTTCAAAAAATATGGAGGGAACAAATTTATGTGCGGACACAAATGACCCCCGTTTACAGACTAAGGGTTAATAGTATTTTTGAATCAATCTTAGATATCGTTGAAATAAAATTCAGGGATATTCTTACGTTCAGAAAAAAATACCACAAATTCTATTGTTTTGATCACCAAAGCCTGAATATACTTGACATTTGCGTGTTATTACAATTAGAAGTAGTCATTTTTCGGAACAATATAGTGGAATTCAATGATATATGAAAAAACGCACCTTTCAATTGTAATCATCACATTTGCATGAAGTATATTCCGAGATGAATGATAACAACAACTTTTAATATACACCCCAAATACGGAAAATTGGTTGTAAGAAGTGCGTCGTGAATACTCTGATCCCAAACAACGAAAGACCACTTAAGAATTTTTCAAGAACTCTTTGAGAACTGAAGAGTTCCCACAGAGTTCTTGAAGAAGTCTTTCGCGAATTCTTTGCTGTCAACACCGAACGGATTACATCCATTTTGCCTTTCTTTTTCTTAAGTAGCGATCCCCATGCAACAATTTTCTCACGTCCCCCCTCGCGCGTCATCTGTTATGTTTATTTATTTCATAGGTCAAGCATAACGTACGTTTGAACCAAATGTCACATTCTTAAGAAGAACGTAATGAATGTTTAAACGTGAATATAAGAATAACGTGAATTTGCGTTCCGCTTAATAGTTTTAAATCAAATATCGTTTTTCATAGAATATTTTATGCTGAATTTAAGACTATATATATCTCTTAATTTTGTTCTGAAGATATTTTATATTTCTTTTGCAACTAACATCGTCTTGAAATGAGCATAAAAGAGTAAACATAAGCATTTTTGGGATTTTTAACTGTTAAGCATAATCTCAAGCTGTTTTCAAGCTTATCGTTTTCTGGGTGCAGTGATCCCAGACCGCGGGAGCTGACAACCCCCATCATTCACCTTTTGGAGACTACCGCAGTCTCTATCATTCGTGGATGTGAAAGAAAGAGGTGTGAATTGTAGTCAGTGACTACACTGAACTATTGTGTAATATTTGTTATTTCACTTGGAATAGTCAAAAAAGGTTAGCTGATGGGGGCCGTCAGGGCCCGCATTCTGTGATCACTGGTTCAGCGTTTCAAATTTCAACCATACCCGTTACTTTTTGTACAGTATTCACAATCTTCCATACTGGGTGTTTCAGAATTCATCATTCGGATTTCTGTAGTGTATTCTGCAGCCAAGATGCAATAATTTCCCATTTGAAAAAAATTTTTTGAAGGCTTAGTTTTTGAGCTATAAGCATTTTTAGATTCTTTTTCAAATCCAAATAACTCAAAAGCATTGTGTTCTACATTCTTGACTCTAACATCCTTCTCTAAGTTGGAAAACGCCGGATCTCTGGAAAAAAGTTCAACGATATAAGGTTGCTGAATTCTGATTGGCTAAAAGCCAAAAAAATTCAAATCGCTGTAGTTCTGAAATAAAGAATGATAGGATAATTGAATTTTCTTCCAGAGATCCGGCGTTTTTCAACTTAGAGAATGATGTTAGGGTTTGAAAAAAAATCTAAAAATGCTCATAGCTCAAAAACTAAGCCTCCAAAAAATGTTTCTCCACCGGAAAATTATTACATTTTGGCTGCAGAGAATACACCACAGAAATCCGAGTGATGAATTTTGAAACACCCAGTATTTTCACGTGCAAATCTATCTTCTGAATCTCACCGTTTCTGGTTTATTAAAAAACTAAGAACAACGCTCAGATTTTTATGAAAAAAACATTATATCTTCGAGCTACATTTTTCTCCTTGTATATTTGCTATAACGATGATAATTCTAAAGACAATTGAAGATAAATGTATTATATCATCGAAACATGACACAAGTTATATCTTTCTTATTAGGCCAATTATTTAAAATAAATTGATTGGAATTCAGCGACAAATCTAACCGTTCATTGAATATCTTTTTTCGGTTCATTCGCGAAGACTTTATCATCAGACTACTGAGAACTAACCATTGAACCATGAAATTCATGTAACAGGACTAGAACAGTCAACAGAAATATACTAGACATTTGATATTCTAATCACTTATGTCAACAATCCTGAATAATGCCCTGTGGAAAATATCAGGCAGAACTGAACAAAGAATCTTTGTCAGATTTTGAACGGTTCTTGATCTAATCAATCCGGTGGGAACTGGAAAACATTCTGTTCAAATTGATAGCAATCCTTTCAAATGGTTCTATTTAGAATTCTCAAGCTGGGATATCCAGTCAAAAACTAACAAAAATGTTTCTGTCAGATTTTAACAGGATATTCCAATTTGGTAATCCCAGTCGAAAATAGGTGAAAAATTTGTCAGTCTTTGAGCAGACTTTCCAGAACCTGAACCATTCAAAGCTCTCTGACATCCTCAGTAGGATGTGACGATGAAACACAGTTTCCCTGGTGTAAAAATTACACTGAGAACCTCTAAAATTTTCAGACATTTTTAATGAACAGTTTCTCAAAGAGTTTCAATGATTTTCAGCAAAATTCAGAATCTTTCATAGATACTCAGAGAAATTTTCAACGGGAAAACGTGTCCAATAAGCAAGAATTTTCTGGAATTCTTTAAAAAATTTTCAGTTCTTAAGAGTTTGGAAAAATTTTCATAGATTTTTATGATTGTTTAAAATTGTTCAATCATTAACATTATTAGAAACCTTTCTCACGAGAATTTATTTACAATCCCCTAATCATTTGAATGAGATCAACCTTAACTACCTTCAAAATATCTTGAACTCTTTCAAAATCTAGAAAATACCTCCAACCCCTGAGAGAACTTTTTAAATATTTTGATTCAAATACCTTTTGAATAGCAAATTTGAATTGAATTTGAAGTTTATCTATCATGTTCTAGGATTGACTCCTCTAAGAGCAACACAGTAAACAATATATATACAATCAATTTGAGTACAAAAAGAAAGATAAACTGAAAACAGTTGGAACTAACTGGCAAAATTTCTTCACGTGGAACCCAATTGCTTAGACTGAAAGCAAATTTTCTCTACCTTCATTCTAATACATCTTTTTTTCAATGGAAAAAAATTCAGTTCAATGAAAAAAGTTTTCATGAGATTGAGACAAAGAATTTTCAAATTGAAATATAAATATATTCTTTCTTGAATTCCAAGGATTGCAATTTCAATTTAATGAAAAGTGTTCCCATTGAAATGAAATATTTCTTCCAGAACGAGGGTAAACAAATTTTATTTCAATCTAAGAAATTAGGTTCTCATTGTAGTGCAATGTGATGAGAAGAAGGTTGACAGTATTGTTGATAAAGGAATTTTATCATAATTCAAAGAATTTCCATAATGTTGTATTTGCATAATATCACGTCACTTCCCAAAAAACAATAAGTTTAGAATATGAAAAGTCTGTACTTGGACGTGGCATTAAATAAATCCATATCATATTCAATGATATTTCACTCATGAAAATGATAACTAGTACATAAAATTCCAGTGCCTCTATTCAAGAATTAAACGTGAGTGATAATATGTCCGAGGCATGCGGTTATATGAATAACTGAGGCAGATGAGAATTCGAGTGATGCGGCAGCTTCTTGCCGTCGTTTTTCATGATCGTACGACCCTGTTATCTCAGTGTCAATAGAAAATAATAATGACTTGAAGTTTTAACTCGACCTTTGTAGCTTATCATTGTATCTTTTTAAAATTTTCGATTCAAAATAGTTCTTCAAAAAAACATTGTTTCGATGTTCAAAACAATTCCACGAGTTGAAAAGTTATATCGAAAAGTTATATGCAAGGCATCGAAAATGAAGCGACTTTCGTCATATACTCATTTTTAACCTTTTCTATACGTAATTATACGTAAATTAGATGAAAATATCAAAAATCGTTGTGAACATTATAAAACTCATATGTTATGAATTATTAGAGTATTAGTAGACATGCGATCAGCAGTATTTTTTGGAACAAATAAATTCTCAATGTTGGCAATTAAATGTTCTCACATGAGTTCAACATAATTTATTGAGAATTCATAAAATTATGTTGCGTAATCGATCTTTTCAATTGGAAATGAATTTAATTTCCATTAAACTAACATGTATATTGATTTTTGAATCGATTGAATATACAAAATTTATCTTATAACTCGAATGAAATTATATTCAAATTATATACAATTCTATTTAAATGATACACGATTTAAAAAATTTTTCTCACTCGGAATTTTGAATAATTTAACCGTTACATAAAAACTGTAGAAAATTGAAAGCGTTATGGATGGAATGATATTTTTGAAAGAGAAATTTCGAACCAATTTAGGAGAATAAAATTCCGCAAAGATGACACAAATATTCTTGTTTGGAGGAAACAAATTTCATGAATAAAAATTTATATCAGATTATCGTAGGTCTGGATCACGCGTGATATGAAAAAATGAATTCACGCATATAATTTTCATTTACACGGAAGCAAAAATCTAGATATTGAAATTATCTTTGGTTAATAAATGTGTAATAAAACAAAATAGCATGAGTGACGTACCGTTTTACTTTGGATTTTGAAAACTCTCAAAAGTTCTGTCACATCAGCGATCAAAAGACGAAGTTCTCACGACTATTTATTGGGGATGACTGGAAATCAGTTCTGCACATAACATCTTTATATACTCCGTGGGATAAATCGACACTGTCGATTTGATGATACTTCAACACATTTCTTCGTATGTATATTTATACGGATTTTGAATGATGTAACTGTACATAGAGTATGTCCTCATCAGGGTGCTTAATATTCGTTGCTTGATATTATTACGGTATGCATACTTGGAAACTCAGTATTGTTGGATTTAGGAGTGATCGAGCAAGGCATCAGTGATGAAAAGAGATATCATATTTATCGTATATATTTAGATAACAAGATGATACATCAAAGCTTCTCATTTTTATATGAATGTGATCCTTTCGATTCAATTAAATCTTTCTTCTTTAGTAGTAAATTCTCTCTCAAAAACAAGAAAAGAATTCTTTGAGAACTCTTTTCGAATTAATGGATTCATAAAGAGCTCTGAATGAGATGTTTGGGACTTTAACGAGTTCTTTGAGAACGCTGAAAGTATTGTGCGAGTACTCTCAAAGAACTCGTTAATGTCCCAAACATTGAACTCCTCCAGAACTCTTCATGAATTCATTAGTTCGAAAAGAGTTCTTGAAGAATTCTATTCATTGGAAAAGAATTCTTCTTGTGTTATCAAGGCAATATGTTTAGTAGATTTTTGTCTTCAGATGAGAAAATAGAATCATATTGGAAATGGGTTATGAAAAAATCAATGCCATTCAGATTGGAGAAATGATAATTATAATTTGAAAAAAAAAAAATCATTCCCGAGGAATAAATACATAAATTATATTGAGTATGTGAAAATCAAAGTCTTGATGAAGTATATTCATGCTCTAGTGGAAATTAGATATGAGAATAAATGTAACCTTGGTTACATAAACCCATGAAATCTCTTCAAGTACTATTAAAATTGAAAAAAAGTCTGGTGAAATCATAATTTATTTCTTCTCAATGGAATTCGATCAGAATCTATGAATTTTCTTCAATGAAAACCCCACTGGTATCCAGGTAGGAATTAACAAATGGCCCAAGCTTGACCCGATCTTGGCCAGTGTCAATTATGACTTATATTGGGCCAGAATCCATGAGAAAAAATGGCTCAAGCTTGGTGAGAGCTTGGGATGATAACCTCGTGCCAGGCTTGGTACTCAATATTGGGCCAGAATGCAATGCCAAGCATGGCCCAATGTCTCATGATATATGTATTATGAGTATTTTGGAGCTTGGCTCATACGATTAAACCGGACCTGGCCCAAGTTCTGTATATTAACTTTTGCCATGCTTCAAGCTGATTCTTCAAATATACTTTTTGGAGAAAAAAATGACGTCATTTTTCATGCCATCCCTGCTAAAAATTTCCTATAGAAAACGATAAGATTTTTAGCAGGGATATCGGTACAACTCTGTACAAATCACAAACATGGAGATGTGGCATAGGTTCTCAAATAAACATTGGTTGTACATTGGCCCAATATTGGTTCACCATGCTTGACAGTTTAATGTTTTGCCAAGCTTCAACCACTCGTTGTAATTACATTCCCTACGAAACGTTGTATAGATTCTCAAATAACAAATGGTTGTACATTGGCCCAATATTGGTTCACCTTGCTTGACAGTTTAATGTTTTGCCAATTTTGAACCGCTTGTTGTATAGGCATTCCTTATGAAACATGGTGTGGGTTCTCAAATAACAAACGGTTTTATATTGAGTTGACATTGGTTCGCCATGTTTGGCAGCCCAATATTTTGCCAAGCTTGCACCAGTAGCATATTGGCATTCCCTATGAAACCCGATATGGTTTCTAGAATGAACAACGGTTGTATATTGGACCAATATTGGTTCGCGATGCTTGGCAGCCCAGTATTTTGCCAAGCATGGGCCAGTTGTCAATATTGGCATTTCCTACCTGGGTAGCTATACAATGATTTGATTTTTCAGGTTCTGTGAGTTCGTTTAATAAGAGAAGACGTTTATGCATTCAATTTGTCGTTTTGACTTCATCTATATATCTTTTTCCAAGTTAAGGAAGGGTCTCATCAAACATACCGCGAAACAAACTCATGTTCTCGAACTTTTTTTTCCATGGAAGGAAGTTAATGAGGAACTTGAGTTCTCAAACACTCACTCAATGAGTCTCAAAGAGATACCAGCGCCGGCACATTAGCCAAATTTTTCGTGTAAGATTTCTCCAAAACCCTAGCGTTTCCAAAGTGACCAATTTTTTTGGTTCACTTTCGGATGTTTTTTGGTTTGGTAAAAATTTGGTCAGAAAATGGTTACCCAGATGGTTTTTTACCAACAACTAACTATTCTATCTGTGATCGAAAACTAGCGGTTGCTTTGAACAAATTTGCCTTCAAAAGGTCACCAAAAAATGTGGTCCGTTTTTGGAATAACTGAGAAATCACCAAATTGAGATTGGTTGAATTTTTGTTGAGAAAAATTTCCTAAACGACCAACAAGTTACCAAAACCAAGATTTTTCACCAAAATGTGACCGAAATTATTGGTCGCTTGTCGGTTCATCCAGATCTTCTAGGGAAATACTTTCATATTTATTCATAAAGTCCCGGCGCTAGTAGCCCCTTAAAGGCCATAAACAGATTTTTTTCATTGAGAAAAATTCGTATACAGAAACTTTGCAGGCATTTTTCTCGAAACCATGCTTTTCGAGTTGGTCTACGTAATAACTTAAAAACTACTCAATGGATCTTTTTTTGAGTTTTTTTTCTTCAAGACTATTTAATTCATCGGCACTTTTTTAATTTTTTTAAATGGCACCGCCATTTCTTTAATTTCCGATATTTCATTGATATTATTGGAGTAGATGCCGATAATATTCGTATAATTTAAAGAACTTATTCATTTTCTGATTTCGGATGATTTTTAAAAGTGTTATAATGTGAATCAATAGGATATTTTTCTTGAGGATCAAATACATCATTCAATTCATTTCATTATGTTTGACTGAACAAAATTTTTCTGTGTACTTAAATACTCAATATGTATAAAAAAAACTTGTTATTGTGTATCGACTTTGTTCTATGAAAAAAAAAAAAATCAAGAAAAACACGTCATTTTCGGATTGCACGCTGAGGATTTCTTAAACTTGAAGAAAATTTCTTTGCTTTCATTCTTTTAAATTCTGTTTTCGATAGAAAAAATGATTCATATCAATGGAAGAATTTTGCATTGAATTGAAATTACATTCTTCGCATTCAAGGAAGGAATAATATTTCTGTTCCAATTTGAGAATTTTCCGTTTCAATCTGATGAAAACTTTTTCCATTGAAAAAAAGATTTATTAGAATGAGGGCGAAGAAAAGTTTCTTTCAGTCTAAGAAATTGGGTTCTCAGTGCATGAGGAGAATCTTCCCTCAATTTTTTGTACCCGGGGAAAAATATCCTATGAAATTCTATTACGAATGGTGAAATTTCGGAATAAATATCATTGAATCCCATTGAAATCTATTCATTTTTCTCTTCGTCAATGAGATCTGATAGATTATTTGTAACAGGATAGATAAAAAACTGTTAAGCAGAAGATTGACGAACATTCGTATCATGGAACAGTCATGTATATAGACGCAATTTTATAAATAATGTTAGAGTTATTAGGTCTCTCTACCCATGTAGAGGCGAATCGGCAGCCTTGGGCCATTTTTCATTTCCTATTTTCTTTTGGCTAGTAAACAATGGAGGATCAAAAATACATGAAGTGGTATCAAAGTACAACTTTTCGACTTCATTATGAGATTCTTTCCGTTCGGAAAACTTATGTGTATAAATTCGACTTGAAAATTAGTTGTCATTTGGCTCAAGGCGGAAGCTCAAGGCGGAAGCTCAAGGCGGAGGCCTTGGATCATCATTTTCCGTATGATAAGAAAACAAAAATACATCATTATTTCACACAATATTGTTGACATTTTTGGAAGAATGATCGGGATTGTTGTTTCTGAACTTTAAATTAGTTTGACCTTAATTTTTCATGAGTAATGAATTTGGTAAATGAGGAACTGAATTTTTTGAGTTTTGAGGAACCTGATTTGTTGGAAAGATCGATATTCTCCATGACTTTGCTCGTTTCAATTGATTCTCATACAAATGTTTATTTCCCATAAAAACTTTATGAAGAGTAGAAAATATCCCCGGGGGAAAAAAACCGCATTGAAAACAACGTTGAAAACAACATGGGAAACTACGTGGTCTTCAACGTTGTTTACCATGGTAAACTGGTTTCTCTTCGGAAAAAAATAAACAACATTGAAGACACCGTAGTTTTTAAAGTTATTCACTACGTCCCCTGCTGAATATTTTTAATAGAAAACTATTGAAAAAAGCAATGAGTGTTTTGAATCGGTAATTCACTATTTATTTATAGTTTTCAATCGGTAAGCCCATGTGGATTGATAGTTTTGTATCGTACGTATAGCGTTGAATAAGTAAGAAACTATCATAACAATCGTTCGTAATAGTGTAAAAATTCACTATAGAAAACTATTGAAAAAAACCATATTATAGAACACTATTAAGAACTCTTGCTATCTCAAAGTGATATTCTTATTCACAACCGCACAAACCATCGAAAACTACAGATTGATATTGATTTACCGATTGCAAACTATAGTTATTCGTGATTTACCGATTCAAAACGCTCATTCGAAACTATTCATATTCTATACATTGTTAGAAAAATCTGTCTTAAACTCAACAATAGATACTATTATGAAGTTTTTTACATAAACATTTTATTAAATTTCATATTTTCATATCAAATTTCATGTTTTCATCTTGAATTTAATAATCGTTCTTGAATTTAATATGTAAATATGAAACTTAATAAAAAATTTCGTATGAAATTTAATAAAGTGTTTATGTAAAACACTTCATAATATTATTGTTAAGTTTAAGACAGATTTCTCTAACAGTGTAGTAAACTATAGATTTTTCTATAGTAACCTGTAGTTTTCTATAGACAATTTTCAGCAGGGTAGTTTTCCCTCAATTTTTCAAGCACGGTTATGGAAGTAGGGTTGCTCTTTCCCATAACCCATGGAATAGAAAACCACGTTTTGTTCTACGTTGTTTTTTTCTTTTTCGAAGAGCAACCATTTTACCATGGGAAACAACGTTGTTTTGAGCCCAGTTGTAGACGTTTTTGTCAATGTGTTTTCTTTCTCCCCGGAGAAACTCAGGAAGCATGCTGCGAAATCGTCCGAAATATTCGGAGTCACGGCAGGAAATATGATACCAAACATCAGTTTCTCAATTCACATTCCACTTGCAAGACTAGGGAAGAAAACTATTTTTGAATGCAAAAGTAGGTAGACATTCAATTTGACTCCGTGAATAAGGAGATTTCAAACTTTTCAGTTACATCCCATGTTTACTATCCTCCTGAGTTCCCATCAAGGTTCAGACCCAGCCAACAAAATCAAGGCAGCGCTTTTGGCAGTGGTACTACCATTCACTTATACAGTTAAAAATCTTCTGTACATATATCCCTGTGCGAAAAAACCAATAGAAACCGATAGGCGAAATCCTAATGGAATCAATGATATCCTATCGGTTTCTGTGCGGTTATTGTCACAGGACCCAAGGGTTTCTATGAGATTCTAAGTGGAATCTGATGTTCCATGGGTTTCTATCAGCATGATCGGCAAAACCTGATTAATTCTGATAGGAATAAAATAGCTTATCGGTTTCTATGCGGTTATTGTCACAGTACCTATGGGAATCCATGGGAATCTATGGGACTTTTCGGACAGGGATGGCTTCATTTATGCGTGGAAATAGGAGCGACTTCCCTGCTTAAAGTGTCATATAGAATCGTATAGAATATCATAGATTATGATTCAAAAACATTACTTGGTAGCGCTCCCTGATAATACTGGTAGCGCTGAGGTAGTGCTACGTTATAAATTGAATCATATATATGTTACGGTAGCATGCAGTCTCACGGTAATGGAAAAGCTACTACGTTGCTCCCACTAGCACTGCTAGTAGCGGAAACGTGAATGTGGAAGCACTTTGCTGGCTGGGGAACGCAGTCAAAAAAGGAAATCATTTCCTAACGACAAAAAATATGAATATTCTCAGTTGAATTGTTTAAATGAACGCTTTTCATTTTTTGATGAATGCGTCTCGAATGATTTGCATCACTTCTGGGTCAATTCCAAATGATTTGTTTCAATCTACTGCAGAGCGTCGACAAGCATTGGGTTATCGCAGACAATTTCGAATTTTCAAATATTTGTCTAGGCAATTCATTGGGTTCGCACACATCCTTCCTATCTAGGCAATTTCACTATTGAATCAGCTGGTGATCTGTCTAGGCAAAGTGTATACAGTTCACCTGGGACAGTCTTCCTTGCCAGGAATTCTTTCCAAATCGTGCGACCCGGGGGAAAAAAACTACGTTGAAAAAAACGTTAAAAACAACGTTGTTTACCATGGTAAAATGGTTCCTCTTCGGGAGAGGAATAAACAACGTTGAAAACTACATTCATACATAAGCACGTTTATGGAAGTAGGATCTATTGAGAGGATTCTATTAGAAACGCATTTCCTGATTACATCGTTTTTTTCTTTTTCGAAGAGCAACCACTTTACCATGGGAAACAACGTTGTTTCGAGCCAAGTTTCCAATGTTGTTTTCAACGTGGTTTTTTTCCCCAGGTCAAGTACTACACACACAGAGAATAATTTTAAATATAATAATTACTATAAAAACATACCAACGAGGGACCAGACTGGCCACATATGAGACAAAATTGTACCATCTCAGTTTGATTGATTATAAAAAATTTCGAAACAAGCATCAATCTTAGCACTAACGAACATCATCACTGTATTTCATAGTTGATTTCATGGTCCTTCGATACAATTTTTCATAGTAATTCGTAACACAACGATATCTTCTCCGTGCGCTGTCGCCCAAGGCATCCAATTTCAAACTCTGAGATATCTTTTTTGAATAAAATTGTTTGTGACAATCATTTCATCTTTGGATTTATTGAAATGTCTTTTCAAATGCTCCTTCCAATTGGTTGATCTATTTTTTAGAAATAAAAATTCAGTTTTACTAATTTTGATCGAGAAAAACTTAAAACAAAAAATTTCCCCTCGTCTTCCGAATATGAAATACATTTTTTTGGAAGTAGAGAAATGCAATTCTTTCATAATTGGATATATATCACTGTACTTTTTTAAAAAATACGAGTGGCCCAAAACATACACCGGCCCAGGGCTGTCGACTCTCTCTCTCTCTCTCGTAGCCCTCAAACAATTCTATTCTTGTTCTTGAAAAAGAATTCTTTGAGTGCCATATGGGTATCCAAGGTACTCGAAGATTAATTCAATAAAATGGGGAACTTCAACCAATCATGGAAGATTTCTTCCATTTTATTCAATTATTTTCAAGTATTTGGGGTAGAGAGATTTAGAAACTACAGGCTCTACGAGGTACTCTCAATTTAATAAATTACATCCATTACAAAGGATACTGAGATATCAACGTTTACTTACCTTACTATGAAGTGAAATTTCTACCATCGTGGTTACGAGCGGGCCAATTAGGGTCATCAGTGGTAGAAAATTTTCGAATGTTAAATTATTATATCATCCATCACGTCTTTACAACCCTTAGGAAAACTTGTACCACTTTGACCAAAACGCTTCATTTTTTTCAAAAAATGAAGTAAATTCCTGCAATGAAACTGTCATGACACATTAGGTTCCCCACTCGTAAGTTGAATTTGATAAATTGTCTCAAACAAAAAATCAATAGCCTGTGTAAAAAGGATGTGCTCGAAGTTTGAATCGTTCATAGGAACGATACGAAAATGCAAACTCACGAAATCTGATGAATCGTTGGTATTAACTTTTTATTGGAATTAACTCCTTGGAACTGGAAACATCGTTCGAAGAATGTACTGCAAGATTTTGGGTTCTCAACAGCTGAGTATTTCGTTATTCGATTACCAATTTGTTTCAATAAACGATCCAAACTTCAGTGACATGTAAAAAGGTATGAATTTAAACGAATTAAGAACTGCATCAATAAATATTCATATATTGTATTTGATGATTTGGAATATAAAACATGAATTCCTTTTAATTCTTGATTCCCTTAAATTTGACGGTCAAAGATGCCGAGGCTATATCTACAAAGATTTCTATCATTCAACTGAAAGGGAATGGATATCTTGAAAAACAGTTTTGAGTATATACGATCGATATTCTTACGTTAACGCTACATCAAATATACAATAAACCCTCTCTATAGTGCCGCAGTACTTCTCTCTTGCTCAAATGTCTTCCTCACTCTATCAAAGGCAGTTTTGAGCGAGAGAGGAGTCCTGCGGCACTACGCGGAAAAAAAAGTATTGCTGGCATAACAAGCAGGTCTGTTACTACCCTGGTTAAAAGAATCCATTGAATCTGACAAATGAAATCCAATGAGATTTGGTCAGAACATTGTCCAAGTTTAATCGTAATTTAATGAGATTTGGCCAGATTCAACGAGATTCACATGAAAGTTCTGACCAAATCTCATTGAAAAATCACCGGTGAGATTTGGTCAGAACATTGTCCACGTTTAATTGTAATTTAATGAGAATTGGTCAGAATCAATGGGTTCTTTTAACCAGGGTATAGCGTCTATAAAAAAAAACTAGTTGAAAAAGCAAGAACAGCTGTTGTACACAACTACATTTCTTTGCTGACATAAACGAATTTGTTAACAGAACTAACGTCTCAGCTGCTGGAGTGAATATTTTTGCAAGGACAACAAATTTCTTCGTAGACGCTATACTAGCAAACCATTTTTTCTCCCTGTATAGAGAGGGTTTACTGTGAATTGGTAATTCGTATATGATAAAAATAATTTCAATCAATTTTGCAAATTCAATACCTCTTGCCATTTTTCAAAAGAAAAGATGTTTGACTATCAGGTTACAAACGCTCTGATATGTAACAGATGAAAATTTATTAGAAAACTAGAGTTATAAAATTTCATTCAAATTCAAAGATCGACCACTTTGTGCAGCAAGACATTTCGAAAAAAAAAACAAATCTCAAAGACATAACAATTACTTCAGGATAAAAATGTGAGACTGTATTTTCACGAAATGCTCAAAATATCGCAGTAAATTCATATATAAAAAAATGGCTGAAATCCTTATGGATTTTACAAACATATATAAATGTAGTTATAAGTACATATACACACACACATAAACTCTCATAGTATGCAAAACAGATTGTTGTAAAACTTTACAATATAAATAACACCTTGAGAGTGAAGAAAAACAATTCAATCAAAATAATAAAAAAGTATACAATGATAATACTGTGTGAAGAATAAAGTAAATACGTAATAAATTGGCAGTTGTTAGTCAAATTGAAGGAAAACATTTACAAGACACATGACCCTGGAAATTTTATTGACGACCAAGCAATAAAAAAAAAAAAATAATTGTTGTATAATTATAAAAAAAAAAGAACCAGTGAATATCGAACATTATAAATGACACACTGGGAGACTATATAAAAAGTTACCAAATCGTTTTACCATTTGAGACATCTTTTAATTACAATAATTATTGCAATTGGAACAAAAATTTCATATAATGATTATTACATCGATACACATTTCACGTATGAGAATTCATTCGATAATCTCATACACATTTTCTTCATTTAACAATGTACAAATTCATATCCAATACTTTTTTTCCAAATTCTGCTCACGGAAGTGACATCGAAACTGCATGTGAGAATTGACTTATTAAATATGTGCAATTTATTTATTTGAAATACTAATGGGAAATCGGCTAATTGCTAATGTAAACTTAGTTATTAGATAGATAAATCTTAAACTATATCACTCTGTCAGTCACAGGGTCTTGCGCATATATTTTCATTTTGCTTCCGTTTGCCCCTGCTCCCATTTTTTTTCTCTCTCTCTCATTCTCTCTCTTTCTCTCTGTGTTCTACATATTATTCTATTCTCATACATTTTTCAAATCATCCGGCAAATCATTTTTAGGATGTTTGTTCTCGAAATGTTGTTTGTAGGTCTTTGGATCTGGCATTTGGGCCTAAAAAATGAAATTAACGGTTGAATCAACAAAATATTTATTTGATCTTCACATTTTGATATATTTTAAATACTGTATTCAAAATCATTGCAAAATTATATTATACTTGAATAAATAGTGATATTTTTTTCTTTTGGTCCTTAAAAACTCAAGATTTTGCAGAAACTTTGTTTTATTTGATGGAAATATTTCAAAGAAGCTCAACACCTTGTTTGAAGATGCAATTAAAAAAGGATGTAGAAATCAAAGAGTAGACATGAAAGATTGTTCTGTTTCAACTGTCATGGATCAAACCTTTTTCCCTCAAATTCTTCAAAAATCCGAATCGCTTGGAAATTGTGAAAATTTTGGTTTTTGCAATCCGCATCATTTGTCAATATTTTAAAAGCATGCCTTGCCCATGTTCGTATCATCCGAACGCCATGAAACTTTGAGCATTTTCAATTCACGTGGTGTTAGTTGTACCACTTAAATCTCAGGCAAATCGGAAGTGAGAGGGAAAAAAGGTTAGCATTCAAAACAAACTTAGATATCTTCTGTTCCTGTTTTCCCATCGTCATTAAATTTCTACCACAGTCATATGTAGGGTCGATAGTGGTCCCATATAAATTTCAACCTGATTTTTGCAGAACAAAAAGTGATGAAAATTGAAGTATGGTATGAGTTCAATCATAATTGATTGATCAAGAACGAGGCAGCTGTGTGCCAATTAGCAGTGTTTTGTAATATTACTATGCTAAGCATATTGGAATTACAGTTTCAAGGGTGTAAAATTGTACCATGTTCGTGACACTCGTACAAAATTTGTACATATTATTCTCAAATTGTATTTATTCTATGCTTAGCATAGAAATTTTGCATGGAGTTGTGAAACAGTGGTGACATCAGTTTTCTTGTAAAAATCCCATGCCGAGTGTGGGTAATTTTTGTTTCTACACCGAGAGAAAAGTATGTGACAAAGAAGGCTCATTAATTGTAAACAAACTATCATTTGGGTCAAATAAATTTGGAATACTTTTTTCTCAGTGTATGCTCCACATGGTAATATTCCATAAGTTTTTCTACAGTGTACCCCAATGCAACGCCAATGTTTTGTTAAATACTTTCGTAACTGAGATTTATTATCTAACCCTGAAATTCAACGACTTTCATTTACCTTACATACGGAGCACACATGTACAAGAGCTTTTTGAGCTGCTTTTTTCTGATCGTTAGCACTATGTCCTTGTTGTTTCTTCACTTTTGCTGCTTTTTCAGCAGCTTTAGCTTGCGATTGAATCTTTTGTTGTCCACGAGCCATTCTGTAAAAAAAACACCATATAAAAATCATATCAATCCTTTTCGTATATAGATTTTTGGGTTATTGAAATACACATTGCTCATGCGGTATAAAATTTTCATATTCATTACCAAAGAAAAAAAAAAAGATTATATGTTTTCAAATCAAAAAGCTACTTTGATTCTACAAGAATATCATTTTATCCTCACATTGGTCAGTTTTTGAAAAAACCAACTAGTCTGTAACCATCTGGAATACAAAAAAATCACTTCTATAACTGAAAAGTATGAATATCGATAGAACATTTCCATCCAGGTAACTAAGAGAATTCAAATGTTCATGATGTGGTTTGAAATAAACGATTACACAAATCAAAGATTTAAAATACATGTTTTTCATAATTTGAATTCAGATCAGTGAAAATAAAGTTCAAATATTTTGGTGTTCTATTTCGAATAATTATTAATGCATAATAATTGAGAAGAAAGTTTTAATTACCTGCTACTGCTCAATCTTCAATTTCGATGGCGTAACTGAAAAAGATTGTTGAAAAATTTGTTATTAGAAAATCAGAGCAGAACGAAGTAATGTACAGAAAAGTTCACAGCATGTCCTAGAGACACCATCCATCGAGATACAAATGCAGATGAGCACGACACGGACGTATATAAATGATCAACAATCAAATGATGGGAAAATTAATTACAAAAGTAGCTGATTTAAAAGAGATTAATTAAGTTATTTTCACTGGTCCGTATTTTTACATAAATAAATAAAATATTTCCAGAAATATTCGAAAAGATAATTGAAAAATTTTGTTAAGTCAAACCCATAAGTCTCGCAGAAAAGAAAGCGAGTGTGTGCGAATCGGTGAAGGATGTTTTACATGGAACGGTGAGGTAAGACTTGAATTCAACCAATGGAATACCGTCTATAGATTTCCGATAAATGTCTCTGGAAGAAACATGGAATACGATTGGTTTTCATTACTCCACCATAACGAGTTGTAATTCATGGAAGGTTAGGATTCGTTACTTTCACAAATTACATCATAAAATGATTAACAAGGGTGAGGTTAGAGTAATTTGCAGTTGCTACAAATGAATAGCGCGAATATTATTCGCATTTCGGAAATAATTTATGTAAATGATTGATTGTTTTGATTAAAACTAAAACATAAATTGAAAAATTCCAATTTTCAACAGTTCATTAGTTATATCAAACATAATCATTATACAATTCTTCAATAATGTGCATAAACAAATGTATTTTTCAAAAAATTCAATTCAAATGAGTTCTTGTAATTTTAAAAATGTCTATATACATAAAAGAATGAAAGAGACTAAGTGAAGAAATTTCGTCATTCTTGGCAATTACATACAAATCAATAAATAAATAAATGAATATCGATTCATTTATCTATTCGAATGAAATGTGTAATTTTGAAGAATTCAAAATATCTTATTGCAGAAAATTCAATATAATTTCCATCAGTAAAATTGAATTCAAAGATAGAATCCTCAGCATAAAGAAACCTCAGATTGAATATTAAAGTTTGTATATCAACATCCAGCAATCAAAATGAATGCAGTATCGGATATAGAAAATATAAGTGATCTTGTCCAAAGAATGGTTGTCACTATTTGTGGAGACCAAAAAACAGGTTAGAACTCTTATTATATTGTTATAATATGCTCTAATTCGAAATCAAAAAGTGGAATGAATATTGAATTATTTTCCATTTTATTCCAGAGAATATTAGAAGACTGATACGTCTTTCCCACGAAATATTGCTATCCTTTCAAGGATATGACACGTTATGCGAAGATGAAGTATTGGTAGCCAGTTATATAAAGAGTAAATTACCGCCACGTGACATACCGCAGTTTGAAAAATTGCACAATGATTTAAAAGATGGGGTAATTTCCAAGTCATTATACATCAAGTATCAATATCGATCTAATTTGTTCTGTTATAAATATATAACGATATAAATTGATTTTCAGTTAGTGAAAAATCGTATTGGCATATTGATATTTTTGCTCAATATGAGTCAATCAATCGAACCGATGAAGGACAAGACATTCTCATTTTCCGACATAAGATCAAGTTTGAGTTCACCAATTGCATCTACCAGTGGTAAGCAAGAATGTAGTAACATTCAAGTCCAAGTATATTGATTTAGGATGTCAAATTCGCAGGACAAACCTCGCAAACATCTCAAGCGCAGATTGTTTCGCTCAACACAGATACAAATTTTCATACCGGAGCTTTGGTAAATCCAAGTAGTACATACATGGAAGAATGTATTTCTGAAAATTTATTGGTACAAGATTTGATTTATTCCTTCCAAGGCATAGAAGGGAAAATTCTCAAACTGGATTCAAATTATGGTTTTCAAATTGATCCTACAATCAATATCAACAGATCGCATAAACAAATTGTTTTAAGACTAAGCGAATTGGGTTATTTACATAATGTAGTGACAAGAGGTTTGGAAAGAATATCTCTTGCCGGTGCTGGTAGAGTGGCAGATAGTTTTGTTGCAGCCCTCCACAAAGAATTGTCCGAATATTATAGATTCATTGCCATAATGCAAGAAGAAGTGAATAGGTATTTAGATATTTTCACAAGCAATAATCAATTTTGATTTTTCATCTTTTTTTTTTTATTCACAGAGCGCAACATCAAATAGGTTCATATGGAATTACTCTATCTCATCTACATCTTTGGGCATGCGATCCTTTAGAAACATTGAAATGGCTGGCAAGTATAGTTAGAACTTGTCAAGGACAAAAAGGTGGAGCTTTGGCTTCGGCGGTATACGATTTTAGTTATCACGGAGATCCAAATGTAAAAACATTGGTTAGAAGGATTTTGGAAAATGTTTGTGGTCCATTGTATAATATGTTAATGAAATGGATCACCGACGGAGAATTGGATGACCCTTTCAAAGAGTTCTTTATCGAGGCACGTGCCGAAGTTGCAGGAGAAAGATTGTGGCACGAAAAGTATCAAGTTAGAAATGCCATGGTACCATCTTTCATTAATAAAATACAAGCTAGAAGAATTTTGGGTATTGGAAAAAGCATTAACTTCTTACGAGAAGTTTGTAAAGATTTTTCACCTTTGCAAAGAAGATACACAGATATGTTTAAAAACAGCAACGAAGAGTATAATGGTGAATTATTGATCGCTCCACATTCAAATTATCAAATTTTAATATCTTCTTTGTTTTCACATTATACATTTTTTTATAGTTGAAGTGTTTTTCGACATGGATCCTGATGGTCGATTGCAAACTATGATGGATGCAGCGTACAAAGAAACATCTACCAGAGTAGTGGAAATATTGACTAAACAATATCATCTTATGGATCATTTACAAGGAATTAAAAGTTATCTTCTATTGGGCCAAGGACATTTCATTCAACATCTTATGCATCTTTTAGAGTACTGACTTTTGAATGCTCATGGTATTTATTTGTTCAATTGATAAGACAATTTAAAGAATTTTTTTTTCATACGGATTTTAGATTTGAGCTAAATAAATCGGCAAATTCCTTATATCCGCATAATATATCTTCGATTCTCGAAACCGCCATAAGAGCAACGAGTTCGAAATTGGATGATTTGGACGTACAAAGACGACTAGACGTGAGACTTCTTGCACCTTCCGAAAATGAAACTGGATGGGATGTTTTTATTCTTGATTACAACGTGGATGGACCGATTGGGACGGTAATATAATTTTTCTTCATACCATGAATGAGAAACTACGAATAGCATTAATTTCAATATTTTTATCTGAATAGATATTGGAGCCTTGCAGGCAAACTTATCAAACTGTGTTCTTCGCTTTGTGGAGAGCAAAAAGGATGGAATCTATTTTATCTGCTATTTGGAAGCAGCAAATTACTTCAGCTAAAATGTTTAGAAAAATGCCTGAAGTGTTACCGATTCAAAATCATATTCACCTTATCACGAGCAGTATGGTACATCTAGTACATCAAATGCAATATTACTTCTTATTTGAGGTGAGTTAATGTGAGTGAGGTATATATATATCTTTGTCTTTAAGTAGTTTTATTCATTGACAAAATTGAAAAATCGCCTTAGGTAATCGAATGTTCGTGGGACACTTTCGTGAAACAACTCAATCAAGCGTCTTCTCTTGACGATATAATAATAGCTCATGACCATTTCATAGAATCTGTGAGACGTGGTACATTATTAGATGAGAATTCACAAGTGAGTACATCTATTAAACCATATGAAAAAAAAGGAGTTTTATTGTGTTCAAGAATCATCCTTTCAATTCGATTTTCTTGCATTTTCAAAATAGGAATTGATGAATCATTTGAGATCGGTATACGGTCCGATATTAGAATTACAGACTCTTGAAGAAACGTTCTTAACGCGTGCAACTCAAGAGTACGAAGCACGATTGAAAATTGATAAATCGATCGATTCGACGACTCAACAAACAAAGAAGTGGGGCAGAACGAATATTAGCGATGCAGCAAATTCGGAAAGACAGCACGCGTTTATGAAATATCTGAATACTTTATCGATTCAATTGAGATTACTTTCTAGTACATACCAGGTAACATTGAATACAATACAATATATGATATGAAATATTATCTAATAAATCGATGATATGTGTATACGTTATTCTTGTAGGATCGAGTGAAGAAGTTCTTATTGATGCTTGCTTCCGCTGAAGACGTTTCGTTACAATTGCTGAGCGTTCGACTGGATTTTAACGAGTTTTACAAGAGCAAAGATAGCAGACTTGTTGCACCATTGACCTACCAACATCGTAGACAAAGTGATCAAAGCTTCCTTGCCGGCAAGTGACAGTTTTCTGAACATCTCTTGAATGTTTTGAAAAACGATGAATTTTATACCTTGAACAAATCATGTATAAATGATATATGCAAATCTAGCAAACTAAATTTCTCTTCTGAGAATTTAACGCCGTCCGAAAGACCGATGAAATTGGACGATTGTTTTGCACTAAAAAGAAAAACCGAAAGAACCAATTTAAAAAATACACAGTTGAGTAAGCGTACTTTCAGATTATTTTTAGAACAACAAATATTATCCCACGCGAAGGTAGAATTTCAAAAAAGTATCAACGAAGCTGAAACACCAATGACTCCTTACAATAATTCCCTTGAAAGTGGATTCTCGTTTTGTCCAACTGAATTATCGATTTTACCTTTCAGTGAAATCTCAAAAACCGAAACAAAACCATCCGATAAAACAGATTCATCGGAATCTGTGAAAAATCCAAAAACTTTGTCCCTTATTGGATTCAACAGTTCAAAGTCCCAAATTCATGTGTATGAAAATTATTTTTATCCAGATAATTTGAAGAAATCAAACAATAAATCGACTCTTAATAATCAAGATTTTTCTTTTCGAGCAGATCATAGCGTACAGAAGAATAAGGATTGCGATTTTAATTCTGTCTCGTGCAAAAATAGTCCTGAATGGTTTCAAAATAATGAAACGATCTCTGTTCAAGGTTCTTTACTGAGCGAAGCGTTTTCTGACACCAGTTTGTGCAGGACCAAAGAAAAATCGAGTTCAAAATATAAAAGATGTCCTCAATTATTTTTTTGCTGTGTCAATTAACGCATTAAAGTTTTAAATATTGAAAAAAAAAACATTCTTTATCAATGAGTTTTCATTTGATTGATTTTATTATTAATTGTTTCAACTGTTGGCGTACAATAGAGTACGTAGAAAACAAATTTATTTCATCGAATATGCAAATTTTATTTTATTTATTTATCATTTTTGATGAGATTCAATATTTTCAAATGTACCATCCAAGCATAATAGAATTCACGAAACTTTCAACAGAATTGGTTTTTGGTATTTCAACAATTTGTAAAAGAGCTTCTAATTTCAATCTATAGTTATAAAAAGAAAGTAATATCATATACCATGCAAATTGCACAGATTGGCACAAAGTGTTTCTGAAAATATTTCAGAAATCAATCACTGATGTGTTCAATTCCGACAGATACCAAACAAATTTTCTATTCTAATTGGAGTTCACAGTATAGCTACTGTGTTTTTTTATCAAACAGATATGCGATTGATGTTTAAAATATATCGAAAGCTTCTTTTCTCATATGCTATAAAATACGAAATCGACCTCGACTGCGTTGAAAATATTAAAAAATTTGTATAGAAGAAAGTACAGCACTGAATTTTGTTTTGTTTATTCTCGTTCACTCGTTGAATATCATTTGGAGAATGAAGAAATTTCAAGAATTGAAGCAAAGTGGATTCAAGGTACATATTCACGTTGTATTTGTATTGATATGGATTCTTTTCAAATTTTGTTACGTAGCTAGTCATAGAAATTGCCAGGTAAGTTAATAAAGTCATGTAACAAGCTATTTTCATTCATTTATAATTGTGTAAATATTATTATTATTATTATTATTAATATTCTATTAGGCTAAATACTGATGATGCAATGAGTTGTAGTTATAGCGATTAATGAAACATGGTATCATGCACTAATCGTTGACATCAAATTTTGCGTGTAAGATTTCTATACAGCGTTTCTATGACCATTCAAGAAATGCAGTATAGTATGTGCAGTAAAATATCGAAATATTTTGGAGGAATCTTACACGAAAGATTTTGCTAGCGTCCTAGCGCTGGTATCTCCTTAACTTACATTTAAAGTAATTCAATATATTGGAAACATTGAAGTTACTAAACAAATGAAAGAAGAAGAAGAGAAACCATAATATTTTTATAAATGGTAGGACCTGCTTGTAGATACATGCATAGCATATTCAAGCGAAATTGAATTTAAATTAGCAGCTAACGTGCATATAGGTAAAGATGCAATAAAAAAATTATTTGATTGCCAGAAAAGTTGATGGATATTAGTATTGCATTTAGTTTAACATAACATCCATATATGAATAACTATTTACAAAATGATGATAATCTTCTACAATGTATGTTGTTATATTATTATCAATACTTTCACCCATTCCTTTTTCTATTCTTTTCAAAATAGTTCACTTTTCATAATACTTCGTAGTTATAATTATATCATTTTATGTAATGATTTGTAACCAGTATTATAACTTTTGTATTATCATTAATCATATGAACAAGTAATTGCTATTTAACTCTGATAAAAATTGATATTTCGATTAGTTTTCATAATAATTAATTCTTAATTCAGTTCCAGTTTATTTAAACAATTTCGAGAATTTGTAATTTTACTATAAGAATTTTGTATCAACACGCAAATAATTACAATGTAGTTTGCTTGACAGTTGCCATTACTTTACGCTATTATTTTTATTACTCATTTTTTTTCCAATTCTAATCAGAATAGTTTTGAATATTATATCATGAATTAAATTTGTAGTTTACATAAATACTCAAACCAGTATTCAACTTTAAACGGTGTGAAATAGAGTTTATGAAACTTACATGTTCTATCTCGCTTTCAAGTGCCATTGGAGATTAAATAAATTTTTGCCATGCAATAAATATTTCGTATTCTTGTTTTCTTATAAACCTGATGTACCTATGTTGAAAACTATTAATAAACTAAAGTGAATTTCGATACATTTACTCAGAAAAAATATCATAGAAACTCAAATACTTCGGAAAATTTGATTTTCACAAAATTTTAAGAGATTCCACAGGGAATTAGATTTACGACAAAATTAAAAAGAATCCCCACACAGCACTCGACATCTAAAAGATATCTTCTAGAGAACAATGCATTGTTCTCAATTATTTCTAAAGATATCTTTTAGATGACGAGTGCTGTGTGGGTTCTTGTTTGGAAACCTTTCGAACTCGATAAACCATTATCAATATACTTTTGATCTGATATTTCTTCGAACAGGATGTTTCCCTTCGAAGTTAAATACTTGTCAAAACAGATGGAAAGATAAACATAATAGTGAGCCAAAATAGTTCACTTAAGGGCTCTCGGTAATAAACTTTCCTTGACAAAGAGTCGTAAAGTGTTCTTCTTCAAGCTGATGGTCGTAAAATTTTCATGATACACGAAATAGAACGAAGAATAGGAATGTATTCTTGTCTCATGGATCATCTCTTTCCTCTTTCGTGCTTCAGTTCTCGAATATATGTATGTGCAGGAATAAGAATTTACTAACCAGATGATACACCAAAATTACTGATGAAATCTAAAAAAAGTTGAAAAATCGTTCTTCATATTTAGCATTCATCGGTGATTCTTGAGACAGGAACGTTTTTCGAATATTCTAAAAACGTCCCATGGAAACATTTTATGAACAAAGCGAAGACGAAACGATGAAATGAAGAGTGGCAGTGTCAATATAAGATTCGTTAATAACGAATATCAATCTAAAAATAATTACAAATTCATCATTGATTCTTTTGATGATGATTACACTGTTGGTTTACGAAGGAAGTTTGTGGGATGAAAATTCATTAAATGTCATGAGTCGTTCATCAATCGTAGAGAAATTCTTTACCCTTGAGAGTAAGTTCATTATTTATTCAAAAGCAATGTTCCACCGATAAAGCATGAAAATTTACTTATAAATTTATGTGAATGTTGATTAGGAAGGACGCGTTATATACAGAGTGATCCAAAACGTTTTGAAACTCATTGCAGAATTTGAAATTTATTTCCCTCGTGGTAAAAATTCTTCCGCAGTTTAGTTTGAAAGTTATTTGCATTTCGGGAGTTCTCGCACAATACAAATTCCCAAGAACTGGCCCCTCAAGAGCTTTGGCAACTATATAGATCCTTCGCCAAGTTGGAAAAAAATATATCAATTCAATTATTCATTAACTCATCTAGCCTTAATAGTTCTCAACTTATGAGGATTTGAAATTTTCAGTATTCCAACCAATCAGTATACTCGGCAATTAAGAACGTTAGATGAGCTCATGAATAGTGAAAGCGATGATTTTTTCAAAATTATGTACACCTTGTACATAATTATATATAAATGTATATGCAATTTTGAAAATTTTCCCACTTGGATGGTTAACGAATGATGCGGTTGCCAAAGTTCTTGAATGGTCAGTTCTTGTACTCAGAAGAATTATTATATAAAAAGAAAACATACTATCAAAAGAGACCGCAACCACTATTTTTTTAGCAGTCACAATTATAAGAATGTAGTAGAATTCTTAACAGAGAAAAAAAAATTTGCAGTGCCAGCGAAATCTGCACAGTAAAAAATTTTTCGTTAATTTGTAAAATGTTAAACTTTGTGTGTAGAATATTTAACATTCTAAAGTGTCGATTCAACACAATCGTTGTTAACGCAAACAAAAAAAAAACACGATCGTGTTGAATCAACACTCTAAAATGTTAAATATTCTACACACAACTTTTAACACTTTACACAATGACGAAAAATTTTTTACTGTGTGATTTTGCTGGAAGAGCAAATTTTCTACTGTGACAGCTATCGTAGCAATCTTGTTAGCTATTACAGCGACTTTTTAGTTGTGCCAGCAAAAACTGTGTGTTGCTGAAGTTTGAACCGTCTTTTGAAACGGCATTAGTAATCAAATAACGAACCCACACAGCACATGATATTGCAACAATATTACAATATTGACGTGCCATTACAAATTATAATGTAATATTGCAGCAATATTACAATATTGACGTGATATTACAGTGCCGATAATATATGATGAATCCCCTCGTGGAAATATATCTACGCCAAAGTACGCCAAGAACTACACCATTTTACGCCAAAACCTACGACAAATTACGCCCAAAACTACTCCTAAGTCCGCCGTTTCGAACACATCTGTAGATTGGCGTAGAAAATTACAGTGCTTCGATATTAGTCGGAAAACTACAACTTTCCATTACGTAAATAAACGCCCAAAGCGATTTCCCAGAATTTTTACGACCCAGTGGGGACTTTGAGAACTTTTCACGATGAAACGCGAATATGCAATCAATTGCGTGGAAACTACGAATTTCTACGAAGAACTAAGATCATTATCGCTCTCAGTTTCGTTTTTCGAAAAAATTATCAAATCAATGAAATCGATAAATTTATCTATTTAAAGTACTTGTACTTGAAAAGGCGTAGTTTTTCGTGATTTTGTATTTTTTACTTTTGGCGTAGATTGTCGTGAAAGGTAGTAATTTTCATCCATTCTTAAAATTATAAGTTAAAAATTACTACCTTTCACGACAGTCTACGCCAAAAGTAAAAAATACAAAATCACGAAAAACTACGCCTTTTCAAGTACAAGTACTTCAAATAGATAAATTTATCGATTTCATTGATTTGATAATTTTTTCGAAAAACGAAACTGAGAGCGATAATGATCTTAGTTCTTCGTAGAAATTCGTAGTTTCCACGCAATTGGTTGCATATTCGCGTTTCATCGTGAAAAGTTCTCAAAGTCCCCACTGGGTCGTAAAAATTCTTGGAAATGCGTAGAAAATGGAATGTTCCAAGAGAATCTACGGACAAGTATCTCAGTGCAGTGGGACAAACTAAAACTGAGAGCGATAACGATCTTAGTTTTTTGTAGAAATTCGTAGTTTCCACGCAGATTTTGCGTTATGTTTGCGTCTCGTCGTGAAAAGTTCTCCAAGTCCGAACTGTGTCGTAAAAATTCTTGGAAATGCGTATAAAATGGAAATTATCAAAAGAAAGTTCTAAAAAAATCTATGTAACATTATGTCTCCGCAACGGGACGAACGAAAAATCTCAGTCAATCAATCTGCTTCACGTTCACGTTTCCGTGGTGAAAAGTTTTCAAAGTTCCTACACGGTTGTAGAAATTCATAAGAAGTTATAAAAATCCGAGCTTTCTACTAAATTCTACGCATAAGTCCGTGCCTCAATGAAATCGGTGTCATCGTATTCTTGGATATTCTTATATTCTTCATACTTGTACTCAAACACATGATCATCTTTTGTCGTTTATACTCTGGACTACTCCAAAATTCCGCCCTTCCAGCACCGTGTCGTAGTCTGGCGTACTTCTGCGTTAAGGAGATTCATTACTCCCTGCAAAAGTTACTAGATTCCAAATTCCTCCCCCCAGTTTTCTCAAAAACGAACACATAAAATGAAAAATAATGAGTAGCTGCATTTTTTTCAACAGCCTGAGAAGATGCACCTGCTCATTAAAATCCATTCTATTCATTGATTACTGAGAAAACTGGGGGGAGAGATCTAGTAACTTGGCTTATGGTAAACCGCCTTAAACCACGTATATTTTTCTACGTTATTTCACAACTTTTTATGCCATGCAAGTAAGCCTTATTCCGCGTAATTATTCGTACTTTTTGGCGTAATTTGGCGTAGATATATTTCCACGAGGGTCACACTGAAATATTGCGGTAATATTTCGCAAAGAGGAATTTGTAATACATGCCCAAACTTGAATCCTTGCCAATTTCCATGTGAAAATTAGTCCAAAACGGTTTGATATTGTTTTGTTTTTGTATTCATGAGTGGACGTGAAAAATGAATGAAGATGGAAATGTGTGTTGTGTAGTAAACTTGAGTAGTGAAAAAACAGGTTCCTTCTGATTCCGGTTCATTGCAATCGTTTCAAAATCCTTCCAAATGCAAAGCCAATACCCTTCCCACATTTTCATTTTTTTTCGAAGATGGGAAAACATCATTTTAAATTATAATACTGTCCCTAATTCGGGTCTTAAAATATAAAAAAAAATAGAAGAATAGTTTTCTCCTCTGTAGGATTTTTGAATGCCATGAGAAGTAGAAAACATATACCTGAACTCACATTTGTCTTCAAAAATCAGGATTTTTCCAATTTCACCACTGAGCAATATAAAGAGAAAAAAATTAAGATTTTTTTATGACCCAAAAAATCTCATACTCCTTGAAACTCACAAAAGTTACAGTTGTTGTATAAATGACAAAACTTTGAGATGATACCAGTGCCATGAGATCAGCTGATTTTGTCTGTAAGGTTTTCTGAAACGGGTGAAATACAATTGAAATATCTTGATGTACCTTTATTCTTTACCAATCAACCGAAGCTACGTCGAAATATCTATTATATTTCACCAAGCTTGTGACAACCGGGAATTTTTCTCTTTTCGATTGGTTATTCTATTTAAAAGAAATGCATGATCGATCAATTTCGTTAGAATTCCCAGTTGAAGCACTTCCCTGTTCACCCCCTTTGCGAAATATCCAAAAAAATAATCAGCTGCTCTCATGGCACTGGTATCTGCTTGTAATCACAATGTTTCATTTTTCTTCAAGTTTCAAATTACATTTGTCTAAGAACAACGCCGCTCGTATTTCTTGAACAGGATACTATAGTGAGGGTGCTATAGCACCCTGATGTTAACCAAATTGTTCATACGAGACTTTTCGAATACCTTGCAATTCATTCTCAGAATATTGTTCTATGCCTCAATCGTTGAATACTTATATGACTGCAAAGAAATACTTTACAAAGCGATATTCTAAAATTTGTGAAGAATATTCTAGAAACCTCACATGAACAATTCACTTAGAGGGATGCTAGGGCCGAGACGCTAGCTATTTTGTTTATAACATTCAAAAAAGCTTTTAATAAAATCAAAATAACGCTGTGTACAGCGGTTCTTCGATAAATTTTGAAAATTACTGTGTCCGGAGAGATATTTTGATTCTATTGAATTGATTCTATCCAGTTTGTTGTCAATAAAATGGCTAAGGTCCTGGTATTAGTATCACATGCTGTAAGGGGATACCAGTGTACCCTCTGAGCAAACATTCTCTTGGTAAGAATTCTCTGAACTAAATTCATAGAAATAGATGAAATTTTCAAGAAATAATCTTCAGTACTTTATCGCAGTGCAGAATCCAAATTTTGAATTTCAAACTTTCTCACAAATGTTGGGAAAGAATTTTTTGGAATCTGAAAATTTGCGCTTCGTATCGCAAATAAAGTACTAACGATTATTCCCTGAAAACTTCAGATACATTCATGAATTCAGTTCAGATAATTCTTACCGAGGAAATGTTTGTCGAGTCCATATACCGTTATATTTTCAACTGCGTGCAATTAGTGTGCCCTTGAAATATTGCCACAATATTACTAAAATATATAATATCGACAGGTGTGAAATATTACTGTGACATCACTGAAATATTGCTGTAATATTGACATGATATTACAATATTGCTGTGATATTACTGCAATCAATCTGCGCGGACATGAAATATTATACGGCAATATCACAGTAATACTTCCCTGCAATATCACAATATCACAAAATAATATTACTGTGATATTACTGCAATTTTCTGTGCTGTGTGGGAAGTACTCAGCTGTTGAAGACGAAAAATCTTGCAGTACCTTCTTTGATCAATATTTTCAGTTGCAGAAAATTACAAAGAATTCATTCGAGAAGATAAATGATGATGATTCATCAGATTTTGTAAATTTGAATGATCGCTGCGTTTCTATAAACGATCCAAGCCTCAAAACCATAAAAATGTTGATTTCTCCAGCAAAATTTGTTTGCTATTCTATATTTAATACCAAAATTCGTTGTCCAAACTAATAAGATTGCTGTGATACATGGAAAAAAAGATTAGTTGAAATAACTATTTAACTTGTAAGCGAATATGGATCCAATTACTTTTCCGTTATAATAACAAATTTATTCATTGACCAATTTAAAATAATTGTCTAAAACAATGATTGAAATCAGTGGAAAAAATGGTTATTCTAACGAAAAAAGAATAGGTGTATCCATTTACAAGTTAAATAGTTATTTCAACTATTCGTTTTTTTCCCGTGAAATAAATGGTTTGCCGTCGCAGCAAAAAATTTACTGCCTCAGCAAAATTAAATTTCACTCTCATGGCAAATGTCTTTTTTCTCTATATTTTAGTAGAATCGATCAATTGTATTTTTCTTAGTACAAGGTACCGTAAAACGGGGTGAATACACCGAGAGAAAAAACATCTTATACCAAGAAAATATTGGATGGACCGAGTCCAATCCGATATCTGTTTGATTCAAGAAAACTTCCTTTGAAAGAAGAAATCACTCACTCAGTTTGAAGCTATACATCCCACATAACAATTCATGTCTTGCGATGTCTTTTAGATGAATTGAAGATGTCTTGCGCAACACATTTAGACATCTAAAAAACATCTAAATGTGTTGCGCAAGACATCTTAAACTCATCTAAAAGACATCGCAAGACATGAATTGTTATGTGGGATATCATGATATCAAGAAAATTTTATCACCCCAAGTACACATCTTCTTAAGATAAGGAAAAAAAAAATGTTTCTATGATTAAGCCAATGTTTTGTTCAGTATGATATTATCACCCAGATAAGACGAAAAAAATAAAGTCCTAACTAATCACGTGATCGATAGGAATGGTAAATGCTCACTACCCAACACTTTTATCATTCAAAAAATCAATTACGAACTCATTTCACCCCAATGATCCCATTTATCTTGTTTTACGGTATTTGCATTTTTCAAAAATTTTCAAATCCCAGTATGTATGAATTTTGACCCCACTTTGACTCAGTCTTGGGCCCGTACAGGAAGGACGGGGCCCATGCTATGCTGGACCAGTACAGAGCTTATTGTACGTACACGGAATTTTTCTAGGGAAAATTTGTCTAGAGAAAGCGGTTCCAAATTCCATAAAGAATCCATATTTTTAATAAAGTCACGACGTTTTAGACCACCTTGTATGAACGTACATATATATGTATATCTCGAACGCGATATGGGAAATATAACTTTAATTAAGTTTGTAGTAGATCACTCTTCGAACAGAGTTTCCTGAATCGTATTTTCTTGCACTTGAAATGTGGTCGATGTTGGTTTAATACTTGAATATGCTTGTTCGGAGAAATTGAATAATATTTATCTAAGAAATAATGCAACCAGTGAAAAGTATGGGATAGAAATTATGGGGAACTGTAATTACAATGATCCGTATATAGTCTATCTATAAACCACACGGAGAAAAATAGCGTTCAAAAAGTTACTACATTTCTACTAAATTGGCAAAATAAGAGGAAATACCATTGGTATGCTTAGACAGTGAAGTAAAGATACATGATTTTTATTAGACGTCCTTTAGTATGAGATCAAGTACAAATTTTTATTACCCTGTTTAACTGTTTAACGGTGATATTTTCACTCACCTTGCCAATAGAAATTTAGTAATTTGTGGGACGTTATTCTTCTCCATGTGCATATATAATTGATTAATTGTATATGTATAATCATCCTTCTTTCAAATCTTTCTTTCAAAAACACCTTTGTTTGTAGCAAACAAATATTTATTTGTACCCATTCAAGATGACAATTTCTTAGATTAAAAAAAAATTCTTTTTTCTGAGTATAAATCGTACTAGGGAATGCTATTTTCTCATTTTAACTGAAGAATTAATGCTTCGAATTTCTTTGCATACAAATTTTCCCTAATGAACGCAGCACGGACGCCTGTGGGGAAATTTATTTCATTCTGACCAAAACGTTTAATTTTCCCGTCAATTTTTCAGAGGAAAAATCGAGCATTCTGGTCAAAATAGCGTAAATCTTCCTAAGGGCTTATATACATTAAATTTATAAATTGAAGTTCCATCAGCAGTATCCCACATAACAATCCTTGTCCCAACCACATCTCCAGACAAGTTTCAGATATCTTATGCGATACCCAAAGATACCTTTTAGATATCCAAAACAGTTTTTAGTTCATAAATAAAACTCGTTTTAAACATCTCAAATATATCTTTCGATATCGCACAAGACATCTCGAACTTGTCTTGAAATATCTTCAAAATATGGATTGCTATGTGAGATAAGTGTATCTAGATCTAATAGATCAATTTTAAATGCTTTATAGGGATGATTGAAGGAAGAAATCAATCCTTTCTCAGACGTGGTGCATTATTTCCTTTTTTCTCTCGTTATTCTCAAATCGTTATTTTGTCCATCCATTTCGCTACTCATTTGTAATGGAGCACCATCAAGGGGAAAGCCAAGCCACACGCTGTAACTCAAGACGGAGAAAAGTTCAATTGATTGATCTTTTTGCAGTAGTTATTCTGGGTTATTTGTCGATCTCGGATAACGTACTTATTTTGTTATCGACTAACGTTACGTGGAACTATTCTGCGTTATAACAAGCCAAGAAAAAGAAGAATCCTTTTTTCAAAAAAAAAATCTGTGGGAATAATGATCCTTCATTGTTAATGAAGATACGTACGAAGTCATATAAATCTCAATTACCTTTGAAATCTCACGCAAAGTTTGTACATTTTTACGGATTCTCGGAAGAACAAAACGATTTCACATGAGACTGAAGTTTGTCAGTTATTCGCTTCTCTTTTGCAATGCAACAACGCATCAGATTTTTTATATACACACGGAAAGACCGGGTGTATCAATATTTAGAAAGAATTTATCAACCTTCGGAAAAATGACTGTCAATTTAGGGAAAAAGAGGATCGCTGAAAAATATTCGTAGTGAGTCTAACCAAAAATTCGTAGTCAAAATATTAACAGTTGATAGTTTCATTGGTATTTTTCACAGTGAAACTATCAATTCTTCATACATCGACTACGAATTTTTAGTAGACTCACTATGAATATTTTTCAGCGATCCTCGTTTTCCCTAAATCGACAGTCATTTCCGTGTATGTATATACATATCAAAATAAATTTCATATTCCAAATTATCACCCACTCTGATGCTCAGAAGAAAAAAGGATTCGTCGAGAATATGGGAATGGAATACAACACCATATGACTTTGAGATATAAATGTGGGGTATCGTAAATGAGAAGGAAATTGAGGGATCAAGATACGGTTGGTAAGATGATAAATAAACAAGTGCTGAACAGGAGGATAGAACGGTACATAAACTATACGTTGATCTTATGCGATATTCATAATACTTGAAAAGCACAAGAGAACAAATCTAGTGATCCGAATTGTTGAAGCATAATCGTGAATTCCGAATGCAAGTATTCAGAATGTTCTCTAATGCGTCAGTTTCGGAAATCTTTTTGATGCCTTCTTTGTGAAATCTGGAAGTCATTAAACTTTCTGCTAGCATTTAGAGAACATAATGAATGTTCAAAATGTCGAGGAGAAAAATGTTCACTGGGTTTCTGCGACAATTTGATAAATACCTAAATTTTTGCAATCAACTCTCGACAATTTTTTTTTCAAATGTTTAGTAAATCCACTAAGATATTTTAGACCTTTATCGTAAAATTTCACAATTTTTCTAGAGGAATATGTAAAAAAAATTCTTTGCCCTCGTGATATTCATTTTTTTTTTGTACTTATAAGTCAAAAGAACTACAACGGCAAAGGATCAGTAAAATTGAATTGATGGATAGACGAATTGCATCGACGTGGATGAATTTGAAATCTCCAAACCGTGAAAACTTCTATCGAACACGGTATTATGAGGAGAAGAAGTTTGGCAGCGCGTATAAAGTTTTCGTTCATTCAATGTGATTTAAAATGAAAAGAGTTTCCTTTTTTTCACGTACCTAAATTTAAATGATTGATTTTGAGTTGGAGGGTGTAAATAACTCGAAAGGAAAACATACGAGAAGGCATCTATATCACAAAAGTTTGTATTTTATGTTACGATGTTTCCTCTCGACTTGACGCACGGAAAATTCTAGTAAAAATGCTGAGGACATTGACTCTTAACTTCCACATGCACCGAATTGTGAAACAGGTTCAATTATTCTCTTATCATAACCTTCACGCACATGAATTTTTATAAGAAAATAATCCCGATTAATGATCAATTGGGACAACAATTGACGAAGTTCGAAAAAATTGATGAGTCCACAATTTTAATGGTTTCATCATTCTTTATATTGATTCTCCGAGAGGGCATTCAATGGAAGTAGCAGTTGAAAAAGAGTTCAGTGATATTTAGGAGAAGAAAGAGTAGAAAAAAAAAGTTCTGCACAAGAGAAACTTTTTCTTTTATTGGAATTGAACATTGAATCAACTACCTCGCGATAAATACTTCTGAAAAAAAATCATGCGCCCCAGATTTTTGATTTGAGAAGATTCTTTTTAATTGGGATGGATGAGGGAGGAATAGATGTATATTTTTATTTTTATTGAAATAATATTTGATTGAAAACCAATAAATTCCTTTTTCTTGTGGATAAATATATAAACAGTACCGCGCAGAATCCTTTTCGATCCGAGGCCGTACGGAAGATGCAAGGAAAAGAGAACGTAAAGGAAATGGGGTAAAAGCCTGGGGATGAGCACATGACGCACGGATCCGACGACAATGATGCTGTATCGTTCAACACGTGAATGGAAACCTGAATTCAGAATTTTATCGCGATATTACTTGCATTTAATCATCTCACTTTGCAGAATTGATTGACCCCCTTAAATGCTCAATGCATGTACAAGATTTTTGAAATTTTAATAAAACTCTGATTTAATTTGAGAACGAAGATTTTTGTGATGAGTTATTTTTGTTCTAATTCAAATGAGTTTTATTCTACGCATTTCAATTGATCTTTTCCAAAACGGGTGAAAACATTTTTATCAAATTTCAAATTAATCGAAGTCTAAGAAATAAAATCATGGAATGTTTCGTGTTATATATTTCCCGCTGGATACGTCAATCAAGTTGAAACCTTGTCAGTTCTTAGACGAACGAACATAGTAAACTTTCATTTGATACTCCCTATCACAAAAATCCTCGGATTCTGGAGCTAGAAATTAGTCGACGAGAATTTATTTTCCCTGTTTTCGAAAGGATCTATCGATATCTTTGAACCCACGTTGACCTCAACGCGAGTTGATTACAGATATCAGTATTTTTCCATGTATCGCTTTTGTATTTCTGGAGAAAAGTCTTTCTTTTTGTTTTTCCTTGAATTATTTCCTCCGAATAAAAACAATTTTGAATGAAATCGCATCAATATCATCCAATGATGGATTTATTGTAATAAATGTATCGGTTCCAGTTTCCAAGTACAAACTTTCATTGAAAATAACCATATATCATCTTTGGATGTATTTTCGGTGCATCGAATCTCAGTACAATCATCTTATCGACCCATTTGGGTACTACTCAGGAGAACTTGAAAGAAGAAGACGATATTCATATTTATGTGAGATATTTCCGAATGATGTTTGCTTCAAAGTAAATTCGAACATGCAATAAAAATAAAAGAGAAACAGATGGATGAAGGAGAACGATCGATAAGAATCGGGTTGTTTTTTCAACAAAAATGAAGAATACTATACCATCAGCTTTGGCCGCAAACGTATAATGTAATCTTTATTCGGATATCTGGAACAAGATATTCAAAGGGCGGAATATTTAAATTTTATGTTCATATACTATCACAAGTTTTTATTTTTAAGAGAAAGCGAGTGAAATATATGACTGGTTTGTATATAATGTTCTACCCTACGCGGAGCAGCTCTTACGAATGATTATGGAGCCAACCGAGCTAAGTATTGTGAATTTTGATCGTATTTTGTTTTTAACGCAAAAATGAAATTACACGTCATGCAAAATGAATGGGATTTTTGTTGTCGATTTTAGAGGTAAGATACACAAAAGGAGATGATAAAATTACCATTTATGTACATGCTTCAAAATTCTAGATTCAACTTGATCGATTTTTTATATAAAATTAAAAGTAATATATTCGAAATTTTCTGGATTTACAGTAAAAATAGACGTTCCCGAGAGCACACCATTACTTCCTTATTTGAGAAATATTTTTCAACTCTACGATGAGCGGAGTAATTCACGTCTGGTCACAACGATCTTTATCTACTACAAGACTCGGCTGCATGAAAATCTCTCTTTTTCAGCTTTTGATGGTAAATAACGTTTGGAAAGAACGTGTTACAAAAGATTTTCTACTCCATATTCACGTGAAATACATCATTTGAAATTTGTAAGGCGTGTGAATACATATTTGCTATCAGAAAATCTCGAGATCCTCGCACTAAACCAATTCAATGTCCGAAAATTTTGTATGTACTGAATTGAAGAATCGTCTAAACCTCTCATCCTCTCTCCATTCAAATTCTGATATGATTTGTACAAAAGTTAGATAAAACGGCAAGTTCAATACATAAATTGTATACAGAATTGATATAGAATAGATATAAAATTTCCAGTGTGTTTGAATCAAACGTATTGTCAAGTGAATTTATTTTAGATAATTCATGTTACTAGATATGAAATATGACAAAACGCAAGATGTTCGAGCAACAAGGAATACGTATGACATTCGTAGAACTTTGTATACATATATGATTGAGAAGTGGAGCTCCGTGACACCTAATTTGAAAACTCTTTTACCTCGTAAATACGAACGTGAAATCGACATCGATCATTCCTTTGAAATAAAACGAAATTCTGCAATCCGTCAGGTGTATATTTATTTCTCAAGAAATTTTTCTACACTAGTGAATCATTATTCATCATGAACGAAGTATTTGACGTTGAATGATTTCTGTATACAAAATTTTCTCTCCGTATATGATATTGGAATTTAAAGAAGTTCATCCACGTGCTAAACGAATTAAAATGTGAAATAGGGTAAGGAAAGGTAATTTGGTGACATTATGTGTTTGATTGTAAATAACTTCCGTAAATGAATGAGTAGGAACCTATACCTCCTTTAGTATGTTGTTTCACATGTTTTCAACAATTGTATAGAACACCAACGTTTCAAGTTTAACCCTCAACGGCCACACGGGGTGACTAGCTACCCCAGGCTTAAAAAAAGTGGAATTAGAGGTCTCAAATCTTTCAAATAAATACAACAAACAGCATCTGCCGGTGACAGACATGTGTGAGGTTTGACTTCACTACATCCCTAGTAGGAATTTCACAGAGAATTCCCTACCAGAAGCATGGCCCTCGTGAGGTTGCAATAGGGAACCCCTAATTAAGGAAACCTTCTAATTACCTCATCAGGTCCTGACATGGCATCCTGTTTAGGACCTTACGACAATGTAACGCAAGGTTGTTGACAGGTCCCAGTCAGATTTTCCCTTTCAGTAACTCAGACATGGTATTCCTATCAGAACCTGATCAGGATTGCCTTGACTCATGCGCATTACACCGTTTTTTTTGGGTGTGAATGGGGTGTAAGTGTAAATTGAGTGTAAAGTCGGTGGTATTTCGGTATTTTAGCGAATTTACACCCTGAAAACACGGTGTACTTGTGAATTTTTTACACCCAACAGTTACACCAAATCCACACGCAATTTTTACCCATTGTACACCAACAAGAAATCCAAGAAATGGAAAGTATACACCATAATTTCACCTTGTTCACACCGAGAAACATCCGTACTTGATGTCAATCGGAACATAGGTACGCCGAAATCCCACTGAATTCACACCCATTTTACACTGAATCTCCACTGAGCGAACACCAAACGGAAAATTCGGAAAGTAGGAAATATCCACCCAATTTCACCTGATTCACGACAAAAGATCTGTGCAGATGATTTTAATCAAAACACAGGTACACCGAAATCTCACTGAATCAACACCCAATCCACACTCAATATCAACTCATCGTACATCAACAAGAGATCGGAAAAATAAAGAGTATACACCATAATTCCACTTTGTTTACACCGGAAAACATCTGTACTTGATGTGAATCGAAACATAGGTCACCGAATTCACACCGAATTTACACTCACAGTATACCGAGAGCTATCTCACCCGATTCACACCAAGAAACAACCTCCAGTATTTTGTGGTCGGATACCGGAACATTGAGTGTCCATTGGATTGGAACCGATACACCGGCTTTCCATCAAATAACAGTCAGTTTTTACTGAAAGAAAAACGCCTGAACCTGTCTAACTCGGGGTACGCCGAGAAACCACCCAACGAATCCCCAGTCGGCATTCGGTTGCACCGAATTTCTACCGGATTCACACTGAATTTACACCCACAGTACGCCGAGACCCATCTCACCCAATTTACACCGACAAACAACCTCGAGTATTTTGTAGACGGGTACCAATACACCGATTTTCCACCGAATTAACACTCAATTTTCACTCCAAAAACCCCTGAACATCTTCCACTCGGGGTACACTGAAAAACCACCCAACCAATCAGTCGAATCACGGATGCACCGAACTTCTACCAAATTCATACCGAATTTACACCCACAGTACACCGAGAGCTATCTCACCCAATTTACACCGAGAAGCCAGCGCCAGGATTTTGTGGTCGGGTACCGATACACCGAGTTTCCATCAAATTAACCACCCAACCAATTCCCAGTCAAAATACGGATACACCGAATTTCTACCGAATGCACACCACATTCACACTCACGGTACACCAAGAGCAGTCTCACCCAATTTACACCAACAAACAACCTCCAGCATCCTATGGTTGGGTACCGATACACCGAGTTCCCACCGAATTGACACTCTATTTTCACTGAGAATATACCGGAAGCTGTTTCACTCGGGGGCCACCAGAAAACCACCCAACCAATCCCCAGTTGGAATACGGATATAGAGTGTCAATTCGGTGGGAACTCGGTGTATCGGTACACAACCATAGAATGCTGGAGGTCGTTTCTTGGTGTAAATTGGGTGAGACTGCTCTCGGTGTATTTTGGGTGTAAATTTGGTGTGCATTCGGTAGAAATTCGGTATATCCGTATTCCAACTGGGGATTGGTTGGGTAGTTTTCTGGTGTACCCAGAGTGGCAAAGCTTTCGGTGTATTCTCAGTGAAAATAGAGTGTCAATTCGGTGGGAACTCGGTGTATCGGTACACAACCATAGAATGCTGGAGGTTGTTTCTTGGTGTAAATTGGGTGAGACTGCTCTCGGTGTACTTTGGGTGTAAAATATGGTGTAAAAAATTCACAACTACACTCAAAAATCACGGTGTTTACACGGTGTAACATTTCCGCCAGGGGGACCTGATCAGGACTGCCTTGGCTCATCCGTATTTCAATTGTGTGATAACCGACAAGACAGCCGAATCAGGACCTGATCAATTCAGAACGATGAATGTATCAAACTATTCAGAATTTTCACAGGACTCATTAGAAATTTACCCGTCTCTTTTGGATGTTCAACTGAGGTCTAGAATTTCTTCTGTTGGAGGAGTTTCAAAAAATTTTATGAAAAGTGAATTCCATGAAAATTAAATTGAATGTTAGAATATAGCTTTGATGAGGTCGTGATTGGGAATCCCGCTCCCACCCGGATCAGGTCCTGATTCGGAATTCAATCACTACCCCGATCAGATCCTGATTGGGAAACGTTTGGTTTTCCTAATCAGGACCTTGTCTTTTCCCTGCGTTACATTTTTGCCAAGGGCTTATCAGATACTCAAGTCAGGCCCTGAACAGAAATCAGGCATGCCTGATCTGGACCTGATGTTTTCCATATCAAAATTTCTACTAGGGATAGTAAACCTACATAATATTTTCACGTTCCTAATCATGAATAGGTATTTAAAATCTAATAAAACGCAAAAAAAGCCAATCTCATGATTTGTAATTTTTTTCCATTTTTCTTTCCAGTAATTTTGCAAAATAAATATACTTTTTCAATAATTGGTGAATACTGTTATTTTTTGTGGTAGTGGTATATATTGTGCGGACGACCCTGGAGTTTTAGTCGTGGATATTGGAAAATGGCGGAGTAGTGAATTTGTTTGCAATTTTTCCTGAATTTTGATTTATATAACCAGTTTTGAGAACGCCATCTATAAATTAACCAAGTTAAACCATTAGAAATATTGAAGAACTAGTCAACCAACCTGAAACAATTGGTTTTGGGGAGGAGCCTGCTTCAGAGGCTTCACAAAATCGACTTTTTTTGGGATAAATGTCTTCCTAAACTATCCAAGAATGTGTCCCTAAAATTTCGGAAGCAAATTCGAAATATTCTCGGAATTACAGAAGAAATAGTGAGCAAGCGTCGAGCAGGTTTACGAGCGGCCGAATCGCTCGGAGCGCGCGCAAACATCTCGAACGTCTGGGAGAAAACCAGTTTTTTGAAGAGTCTGAAGGGCTACTCTATGGAGCAGGAATCGCTGATTAGCATATTAATGCGGTAAGTTTAAGAAAATTACGATTTTTTATATACGAAAACTTTGACGCGCAATTTCTCGGTTTCTCATTTGTACGATTTTTCCTAATTGGCGGGAAAGATAGGGAAAAAATGAAATGTCCTATCGAAACGAGATAAAATGGAAAGTGTTCGGGATTAAATTCTCTTCTAGTTGAACCTAAAAAACTTGAAGAAAGTTAAGATTAACCCATCCCATGTGGAAATGAACGAACCCCCCAGTACTGTTTCAGTACCGCTGCCATAGCTGCCATGGAAATTGTAAATTCTCAAACTCAGGCAAGAGTTTTTCTTTCAGTAAAGATGCAATGTGATCTGATGTCATCTTTGATATCAATGGAGGTGGTGTCAAATCATACTTTGTCCAATCAAGAAGTTCAGTATAGTCTGTAGCCTCAAAATTAATTGTAGGGAGCTTGAAAATTCTAACGTTGCTTCTTGATTCTGGCTGCTGGTTTCTGGCTTCAAGAATCTTCTTGTAGCCTAATTCACGTGTATGTTCTCTGTCATCTACTATCATTGCTAATAGTATGTTCTCTGGATGGCAGAAGAACGCGTTTCTTTGAATGACAGGATCGATTATTTTTTTGATGTTATCCGGTAAATATCTTGTCGTTCGAATTACCTTATGTATGTGCTTCGGACCGTATTTCACAGTATTATATCGTTTTATCGCAAACCAAACAGGAGCATAGGTCTTTACAGTTAAAAAGTCTATAAAGTTTATATATCCCAAACAAGTCCAACAAACGAGCTGAAGGTCCTGGCAAACTACATTGTAAAGACCTATGCTCCTGTTTGGTTTGCGATAAAACGATATAATACTGTGAAATACGGTCCGAAGCACATACATAAGGTAATTCGAACGACAAGATATTTACCGGATAACATCAAAAAAATAATCGATCCTGTCATTCAAAGAAACGCGTTCTTCTGCCATCCAGAGAACATGCTATTAGCAATGATAGTAGATGACAGAGAACATACACGTGAATTAGGCTACAAGAAGATTCTTGAAGCCAGAAACCAGCAGCCAGAATCAAGAAGCAACGTTAGAATTTTCAAGCTCCCTACAATTAATTTTGAGGCTACAGACTATACTGAACTTCTTGATTGGACAAAGTGTGATTTGACACCACCTCCATTGATATCAAAGATGACATCAGATCACATTGCATCTTTACTGAAAGAAAAACTCTTGCCTGAGTTTGAGAATTTACAATTTCTTCCATTTACAATGGAAATACGTCTAACAGTATTTTTTTCATATTAAGGTGAGTGCAAAGAATGGATTTTATGCTATTGGAAATGAAAAATTTATTTGTCAACAGTTTTTAGCTTCTTTGAAAAATTGCGAATTTTTCGGAAATTTTTCCAACTTCAGGCTCTTTGCGCGAACTGAAGATTTGAAGTGAGATTTTTCTAATTATTTTTCCCGTCAATAACAAGCCAATGCGCAAGTTTTCCGCACTATTAGAAATCGGTTTTCGAAAAACCGCTTTTTTCGACCCACCCTAGTAGACAGTACTGCCATTTCAATCTAGCCAGAATTGATATTTTAATATTACCCGTATTGATATTTCAATTGTACCTGGATCAGAATTTCAATCTTGCCTGTACTGGCATTCCAATCCAGCCAACATTGGGATTTCAATTTTCCCTGAACTGGCATTTCAACCGTGCCAGTGTGCGCATTTCAATCTCATAAGTACGAACATTTCAATTCTACCTTTAATGCATTCCACGGGGATTCTCAATGGCGGACTATTGGCACTTTCAATGGCAAATTTATTGATCCCATGTAGACTCCACGCAGCCACACTGCATGTGCTGTTACGGTAATTTTTATAACATCAAAAAAGCTCACTAATTTTATTTCATGTATGTCCCGATGGTGTTGAAACGAAAAAATTGAATTTTTATAATATAATTCATAATATATAATATATATTTTTCTACTAACCGACAGGTAATTCTGAAATAGATCACTGCAGGGTTAATAGGGGCCTTGGGTGAAAGTTTGTACCAACTTTTTTCACAAAGTATTTGATAAATTCCAATTTCGAATAGATAATAATCGAACTATTCTCTCAGTGTAGCCGATTTGCCGCGAAGGTAAGTTGACACCCAATCCACAATTGCTTTTGTAGTGAGACACTGTTGCATCGATGCTGGCACAGTATTGTCTCTTCGTGGAATTTCAAAAGATTACCAACTCTGAGTCAGTACTGGCGCAGTGTTTGCTCCCCATTGTAGCTATGTTTCCGCAGAAATGGATCGACCTCCGACTCCCTACCAACTCTGTGGTGAAACAATGTGGCGTCGATGCTAGCGCTGTACCGTCTCTGTGTAACGCTGCGAAATATTACCAACTCTTAGTCAATACTGGCACAGTATTGGCTCACTAAAATAACCATGTTCCCGCGGAGATGGGTTGACCCCTGATCCACCACCAATTCTGTACCGTCTCTGCGTAACGTTTGAAAATATTACCAACCCCGGGTCAGTACTGGCACAGTTTCGTTTTTCTACAAACTACACGGAAAAAAATACTCCGGTTAATATATGGACAGCAAGAATTACTGCTATTTTAACCGGAATTCTAGTTAAATGAATCAAGTCTCCGGCAAATTTAACAAGGGCTCCGGTAAATTTAACAAGAATTCCAGTAAAAGTCACAGATATTCCTTGCTGTCCATATAGTAACCGGAATTCTGGTAAAATTAACAGTTCATTTTTTTCCGTGTAGCTGTTCTTCGATCAGTATTGATTCGGTACTGATTCAAGACTGTCTGCCCAAGCAAACCAATACCGTTTGAAAACCGTCAAACAAACAGTGCCAGTTGAAAAAGAGTAATGGCATTGTACGGGGACCAGTTGTTCTAGCCGAAGTATGGTAAATACAAACTTGCCAGTACTGGGCCATTTGTCAACTCTGGCAATTTCCACATGGGATTTTTTAAACAATCTAAAGTGAATTTTTTTTTTCCAAAACATTGAATTCTTTTTTCAATTTGCGAAAAATTGTTGAATTTTTCACTTTTTGTTGAATTTTCTTGGTTTAACTAGAAGCTATACGATTGAGAAATGAAAATTTTGTTGGGTTCTTTGTTTCAGATGGAAATTGCGACCTGCATCTGCCCCACCGCATGACAAATGCATACTCGAGGCGCCTCGGCGAAATGCTTGTACCAAGCATAATATGCCATACATCTTAATGAAAAAATTTGAGAAGACTGTTGAAATATATAACAATAAACCCTGAAAGTTTCGTTTCAATCGGATATTTCTTCCCTTCTCAAAATAATTCTCGAAAAAATCGATTTTTTTGAAGCCTCTAAAGCAGGCTCCCCCCTCAAAGTCTCAAAATATCTACACATCTTGTCCGACCGGGTTTTTCAGCGTGGGGTAATGAGTTACCCCATGTTGCCGTTATATGGCCTGGGTGAGGTGTGACCGTTGAGGGTTAATCTGAATCAAAATATCCATAGGGAAGTGAATTTGTAATTGAGGTAGGTAAATTGGTGATGATGGAGGTAATTTGGTGATAGTGGTAAGTTAATTTGATGATATAGAGAAAACCACTGTTTGGTAATTAATAATTCTCAAAAACGTTGAAACGCATAAATTTGAAGCCACATATGAATATCTTTGCTATTCTTTGTCATCAAATGTAGCAAAACATCCAAATAAGGATCAGTATACGAATTGGTTCGTGCATAAATGAAATTAATTGATGAACGTGAAATTGATGAACTGTTTATGAAGACTCTCCATTTTCAGTACAACAAATCTCACGCGTATATACACTGAGAGAAAAAATTTCCGGGAACAATGAAATATTTAGTTGAATAGTCGCCATAAAATATTTAATTGATTTGAATAAACTTTCATTGACTCGATCAAATATTCATTCAATCAAACAAATATTTAATATGCTATGAAATATTTCATCAATTGAAACAGTTATTCAATTGAGTCAATGAAAGTTTATTCAAATCAATTAAGTATTTTATGGCGACTATTCAACTAAATGTTTTATTGTTTCCGGAAATTTTTTCTCTCAGTGTACATCTTCGTTCATTGAAAGAAATTGATTTCATTAAGGTAAAAGAATTTATAAATCCGTGATCATTATAGAAGTTTCAAAATCATTCTGAAAACCTTTGAATTTCTTGCTCTGTTCATAAGGATATACCAACTTATTCGTGACTATGAAAAATAACTTATCATGATAAAAGAATTCGTTCAAGTCTGCTCTTTCGTATGGCATAAAGAGTTTTTCCAATATATGTTTCATTTACTTCTAATAAATCGGAGAATACTAACTCACCAGGCAAAGGTTGTTTTCACAAGCACTATTCGATGTACGACACAAATTGTTTTATGCCAACAACCAGAACGATGTTGATAATTATTGTTTATAATAAATAGATAGAAATATGATTCCATACTATCATTCGGTGCATCAATGGCACCATAATCCGGCTTCACCTACCGATATCACCGAATTTCATTCCTCCACACGGAGAGAATAATCCATTGATTTTTCATGTAAAATACAATTCTTTTCACTGTGCTTCATATTACCGCCGGATCGAGTTTGGATTTTCATGAAAATTTATATTTCCACACAGTAAAATAGTTTCTTTGAGAGAACGAGAGATTATAATCTCGGGAAAGAAAGAGAAATCATATGGACGTTTCCTGATTCACACAGTAAAAATTCCTGCTATTCAAATTCAGATTTTTAGAAAAATTTATTACTTAATAAATATTGTGCTGGAAATCATCATAAATTACTGTGGGCTTCTATAGAATCAAATGGAAATGCCATAATTTCTCTTGTCAATTCCAATCTTGTCTGTGGATACTGATGTACCACAGTGATTTCGACTGTATTTTTCTCTCCGTGTACTCTATCATTGCTATACTCTAACTGAAAACATCTGTAGGGGAAGAAATTTCACTGAATTCCACAAAAAAGCTCTGAAAACCTATGCAAATTTTTTCAGACTCAGAAAACTTCTGAGAAACTCTTTCTCAAAAGACACATTTTTTCTCTGAAAAATTTGCTGAATATCTACGAATATCTCTGAATAACTTTCCTTTTTTCAGTGATGTTCAATGACATTTTTTCACCAGGAATATTATATTCGTTATACTACAATTTGCTGCAGATTAATTGAACCCTAATTAATGTATGGTGTATTAAGTAAGTATGAAATATCCGTGCCATCGATTCGATCTGATGTTTTTTTTTATTCTAAATATAAAATATTTTTTCCAACGTACGTAAAAATCTGAAATATCGTGGATGATGATCATAAAATATATGAAACACGTTACACAATGGAATAATGTCTATAAGTAGAAACCTTTTGGAATCTAGAAAGAAGCGTATATAAAGTGACCGAAGGACAAGCTTGGAAGGACTCCGATATCCCAGAGAAATAATGGTGTAGTTGACTGGACAATACGCGTTTGTAATATAAACGACATAAAACACAGTGAAAAAGACTTGGCTGGTTGTGATATTTTTCCGTGAAGTCTATTATACCGGTAAATTGCATCGTCGAATGTCTCTTAACGTTCATATCTCTTATACTTATTTCCTTTATATGCAACGTTTCCGTCTCGATACGTGTATATACAATCAACACATTTGAAGTATGATTGGAAAGAGTTTCTGTGTTCTCCTTCTGGAATGAAATCGTCTATGCATAATGTGTACAATGTTTTCAGATTTATTCTTCAAACGAAAGACAAAAACATGAACAATTCCACGAGCTCTTGGACGGAAAAAATAATTAGCTATCATTTGGATAGGTAAAAATTAGCTACAAGAGCTATTTTTTAGCTGTCACAGCCACTCACTCAGCGGTAGTGGCAAGAAATGTAGCTGTTTTAGCGAAAATTCAACAGCTAAATTATTTGGCTGTCCAAATATCAACCACAAAACATGTGCGGTTACAGCTACGATTTCCTCCTGCGGTAGCTAAAAAATAGCTACCGCTGCAATTATTTTAGCTACAGCGGGGAAAAAAGAGTGCTAAAAAAGTGAGTAGCTACCACAGCTATTCCTTCCTTCTCCGTATGGTAACCGATTCGAAGAGTACAATTATTAAGATTTTTAATCACTCACTGTCACAAAAGTCAGCTATCGCCAATAAAATTTTGTGCGTAGCAACAATAAGATAATAAGAAGTATTTTGAATTTTCCCTAATTCTTGTGCTTTGAATGCTGATCCCCAAGTAGAAATGCTCTACTGAACCCTAGTTTTGGGCTGGTGAAGCGTTACAAAACTCGTCAATGACTAGAGCATTTCTACTAGGGGATACACATTCTGTGGGTGGCAAAGTACGAGCGCAGCATTGAAGAACAGTTGAAGTTTCTGACACGTGACGAACGGTGGAGCAATGAGAATATTATAATTTACAAGCGTCAGGGAAACACTTTAGTCATGCACGTGACACCCGTGATTCGCTACAATGGTATTCATAAAATTTTTATCTTATGAAATTGATGAAATATATCATTTGTAATGAAGTTATCGCGTCATTCGTTGTAATATGATAAACGCTTACGAAACAATTACGTGAACGGATTATATTCATTTTCAGTTACATAAAGAATTCAGAGACGCGATGAATAATGATATTATCCTCGACAGAGGATATCACGAACTTTTCTCAAATCCTAATTATTGATAATAATAAACCTCGTGTGAAAAGACTCATCTTTTCAAAGAGAATCGTCTGAATTTTTATCTTCTTCTCCTTCTCGCTGATCAATGATTCAAAATCGTACCGTTATACAGTACTGAAAAATTTGATTTGAAAATGTTTGATAACAAAAGCTTTATTCCATGATAATACGAATGTGGAAAGATGTCCCGTCTTCGCAAGAATGAATAACTCACATAACTATTTGAAATCTGCATTGATGTATATCTTCTCATTCCATAAACAAATATAAATTCGGTGTAAATCGATAATCTTAACTCTTTCCTATTCTAAGTCATCCAAAACGTCTTGATCTTATCGAGAACACAGATTTGATATTGTTTTACATGTGGTAGCAATTGATCCACGACTTAGTTGTCAACTTTTGAGCATTTTGAGATTTTTTGAAAGATGCAAATATCTCAGAAACAAATTATGTGAACTTATCGAATGTTTCTCTGTTCTCAAGTTTTAACCATTTGAAATTTTCACCATCCCACTCAATCGACATCTTTCACCCTCAAGTCGCTGTAACTTGGAAACTACCCAGACAGCACTTTTGGTCTCCAAGATATCGTGAGGAACTGTTCGGAAAAGTTGAAGGAGTCTTATGCAACATGAAAAAATATCCTCAAGATGTCTAAAACAGTGCTCACTTCCAAAAGACATCTAAAAGATATCTTTTAGAAGATCTAAAACTCTTTTTCCGAGATTATATCTTTTAGACATCTTATAGAGAAATCTTTTGAAAGTAAGAACTGTTTTAGATCTCTTAAAGATATCTTTTAGAACTGAAATGCTGTGTGAGTACTCAAGTGGAAAAACTATCGAAATTATATTCATATATTGGGTTGGCAACTAAGTAATTGCGGATTTTTGTTAGAAAATCGAAGACACTTTTTTCATGGAACTAAATAACTTTATTCTGTAATGTATTGCCCATTTTGATCAATGACCTTTTGCCATCTTTCAGGCAGCATCCTAATCCCACGTTCATAAAACTTCTGGTTTTGATTAGCAAAAAACTGAATCAGGTACGATTTGACATCATCATCGTTACTGAAATTTTTACCATTCAAGGAGTTTTGGAAAGATCGAAACAAGAAGTAATCAGATGGTGCAAGGTCAGGACTATATGGTGGATGTGGCAAAACATCCCAACCAAGCTCCAATAATTTTTGCCGAGTGACCAAAGATGTGTGTGGTCTTGCATTGTCATCATGGAATACAACACCTTTTCGATTTGTCAATTCGGGCCGCTTTTCTTCAACTGCATTGTTTAATTTCGTTAGTTGTTCAATGTAGACACCAGAATTGATCGTTCGATTGGGTGGTAAGAGTTCAAAGTAGACAATTCCTTTGTGATCCCACCAAACTGATAACAAAATCTTCTTTTGATGAATATCAGCTTTTGCTGTTGTTCGAGTTAGTTCACCTGGCCTGCTCCATGATCTTTTCCGCTTGATATTGTTGTACACAACCCTTTCTTCATCGCCAGTTATCAGTCGTTTTAAAAATCGATCATTTTCATTACGTTTCTTTAGCACATCGCAGATGTTGGTTCGTGAGGAACCCATGTATCGAGTTTTTGAACATAGCCAAGTTGTTTTAAGTGATTTCCAATGCATGTATGTGATACATGAAGTTTCTCTGCAATCTCACGTGTTGTACTGTGACGATCCGAATCGATTATTGCTTTGATTAGGGCGTCATCAACGTCAACTGGTCGACCAGAGCGTTTTTCATCTTTGAGTGAAAAATCACCAGAATGAAATTTGGCAAACCAATTTTGACACTGCCGTTCTTTCAAGGCTTCGTCATTATAAACAGCACATAACTTTTCATGAGCTTGCGATGCGTTTTTCCCTTTGCGGAAATAAAAAAGCAAAATATGACGAAAATGTTCCTTTTGACTTTCCATTTTTCAACGAACGCCAAACGAAAACTACGCAAACGATCAAAAAACTTTTGTTACTGATTGACAGCTGAATTGCCAACTATCAAATAACAAGATGAGTTTTACATTTGTACTACGTCTGCAAACCTAAAAATTCAACTGATACCATCTATGAGTGAAATTCGCAATTACTTAGTTGCCAACCTGATAGAAATCATAAACATAAATTATAAATCGTTTTGGAGATGTTTCCATTAGGGTGATAACGCTAAAAAAACTCATGAGTGGTGAAATCCATGTATTGTTTTTCCCGAATTAGCGAATGATGTAATCACCAAAGCTCTGAAATGGCTTTGAAATGGGATAAAAGAATTTATTCATGGCACTCTTCAACTTTTCTCAGGACCTTCCGAAACCTCATGAAGCCCTCATTTATTCCAGAAAATGCCATAAATCATTCCTAGTCGGGATATTACCATTCTTCAAACTATCTCGAAATGCTCGTCATTTCAAAACTTGATGCTTCGGATCAGTTTTTGCCACAGGAGAAATCGATTCCAAATTCCGCGAGGAATCCGTGATTCCAATAGTGCCATGACTTGTTGGATCAACTTACACAATTTGTGTATGTATTTCAACTAGAAATTTCTCAATTACAGTTCTGAAATTGAAGTATAGATGAATAAATTATATCTGAAGTACGTTAGATGTTGAGATAACTCATGAAACAGAGTCTGACATTACACGATTCTTTCTACTTACTACGAAATAGGAGAAATAAGTTTTATCCGATATAGATAATCTATATTTAAAATTTCCATCCAGATCATACGAAGTTACCCGGATGGTGAAGAGTTAAAAAGCATTCTCTTCGAATTCTCAATGCATTGAAAAATAATCCTCATAAAGTCAGTAAAATGCCCTCCTTGGAGTATTTGATAAGAGCTTCCGGGAGGTTCGGAGTTTGAAATGGATTCTCCACTCCGCTGACATTTCAAGAATTCTTGTTTTCCGATCTAGGTTGTACACTTTATTCTACTGCTGATTCAATTTACCAAAGATTATTAGTACACGGAGAAAATTTTGTAGTAAAAATTAATATTAGAGATGTGTGAATTACGTTTTTAGCCTCTCGAATTGAATTGAATCGAATCTTTGACAATTTGATCGAATCCGAATCGAATCGAATCGAATTCAGGATTTCCAATCGAATCACAACATAAAATCAATACTGGATATAATAATCATTTGAATGGAATTTAAACATTGCATACGCATTGTACTAGTGTAGATTTACCATTCAGAGGCTCTGTAAAGCCTTCTTAGCCCATCGAATTCGTCTTAATTTTTCATATTTTAAACATAAAAAGTGAAGTCCTCATATTCGCTATTTTATATTCGTGAGGAATTCATATTTATTAGCTTGATTTGTTAATTCATAATCATCGATCAAAATAGGATGAAAAATCTCTGATAAACTTTGAAAAAACTTTGCCCCAATTCCATCATATTTTTCATCGAAATTTTAGAGTTGATCAGACTTTTTCGGATTTGTTCAAAAAGAAGTCCGAGTTTTTTTCCTAGAAATTATAGAGAAATTTTCAAATATTCCTTCTCATTGAATTTGCAACCCAGATAGCACAAGAGTTCTGGAAGAGGTCATAAAGAATGGGAAGTATTCTCATAGAACTCTTTTGGAATTATTGTGCTATCTGGGAAATTTTGCACAAATGTCGGAAGCACCCACTGTCGGGTTATTATAACCAAACTTCGGGCTGTTGTACCTATTTTTTTTTCCAGTGCCTATAGCGTTCGAGTGTTTTGTTATCCGGTCACTGATTCGTCTTAATAAATGATTCAAATTTCAATAACATTGAATTTTTGTTAAAATAACGTTTCTTTGACTAATGTGTCTTCTACTTGAATATAACTGCGGTAATACTTCTTGATACACCGTGGAAGTTCAAATGAAGTCCAAAACAATTCATAAAGAATTTCCAAATTTCATCAAGAATTCTTTTGAATAGTTGTGTAGTATGAGTCGCACAGCCAGTAACATTCAACAATCTTTCGATGATGAATATCCAATAGAATTATTTGGCGAACAATATTTTGTACACATTCTCAAATCAGGTACACTGAAGAAAAATGTATTTGACTCGAATGAAGTTTTTTTTTGTTCAGGGTAACATTGATTCGGAATCGAATCATTGCGATTCGAACATTTCGAATAATTCAATTTTAAATTTTTTTGATTCGATAACGAATCGAATCGAATCTACAAAAATTCGTTCGATTCGATTTCGAACTATTCGCACATCTCTAATTAATATATTTATATCGTAGTCGTGGGATATACTTTATTGTTGCGGAAAGAACCATCAGTATGCGACAGATTACCACAACTCTTCTTGATGTCAATATGCGGAGTACTAAGAAAATACAGATTCATAGTTCCTATCGTCATAATCGGATATATCCCACGGGGACACTGAGAAAAAAAAACTTGTGAAATTTACATCTCATTGAGTAAATATATGGATGATTCAGAATATTCCTAGTAAAAATTTGATCAGGCATTCCCTATTTTCAATAAGGTCTTGATCAGGTTAGAATCTGGAAATCGTAAATAAGAAAAATCTTATGAGGCCCTTACAAGGGGCTTATCTGACTTCCCTAATAGGATTCGAATAGGGTTGTAACGCAGGGGTACGATAGGGTTCGGATGAGATTTCCATAAACTCGAGCGAAATAGGGAACACCGTAACGAAACCTGATGAGGCCCTGATAGGAAATCAGGCATGCCTCATCACCCTGGCGAAAATGAAGCGTGCTCTAAGCGTGATTATCCGCCAAATTACTCTTCAGAGGTTGGGTATCTCTTTTCGAATATGTCGTGTCGAAAGAGATAGATAACCTCTGAAGAGTAATTTGGTGGATATCCACGTTTAGAGCACGCTTCATTTTTGCCAGGGCTGGTCCTGGTATTTTTTCCGTGCGAAATTTCTACTAGAGATAGTGCAAGTGACCACAATTTCAGTCGATTTTACAACAACGAATATCGAATACACCACAGCTGATGTGCATATTACATTCCCTGCGGTAAAATCAACTAAAATTGTAGTAGCTCGAATTATATTTTCAAATCGTCCATATATTCACTCAACAAGAGATGAATTTTACAACTTTTTTTTCTCGGTGTACGATCCTGTGTCTAATAATCTGTAACATAAATTTTACTCTGTGTTTAATATAAACACTCTGTGTATTTAATATAAATTTTAATATAAATTCCTTTTTATCTATCGATTTGGAAACCATCAAAATAGATTGTCAATAATCAGCCCCCTGCTCTCTCGTTCATACTTCACTTCTTCACTCAAAAAAAAGTAATCTAGAAATGAAAGGAAAAATCCCTTCCAATCAGAAAAGATATTTCTCTTTTTCTCTTCTTTAATTGAGAATATGCCCTCACGATTGAGAGTATTTTGAACGAATGAAAATTCTTTCACCACAAAATGTTGCTGAAGTATGAATCGTTTATTAAAACAAATTAGTCATGTAATCACAGAATACTTAACTGTTAAAGACCCAAAATTTCGCAGTACTTGGTTTGAGTGATGTTTCAAGTTCCGAAAAGTTAATTTGAAAAGTTGAATAACAATTATTCCTCTGATTTTGTGGGTTTGGATTTTCGTTTTCTTTCCATAAACGATTCCAAGTTCAGCAACATCATCACGAAGACTAATCATCTCAATTGGAGAGGAATACTTTTGATATCATATATCAGAGGAGAGGTTGCATCAAAATGAGAGGGATACTCTTATTTTGATATTAATTTCGAAAAATAGTGACGACAATTATTAAACAAAAAATTTTTCCATGAGGGATGGAAAATTCTTGTGACAAATGAATATTATATACACAAATTTTGTATAATGAACAGGAAATAGACTTGGACGAACCCTGATAGAAATTTCATCTTATCGGTTCCAATGTGCTTTCTGAATCAGAAATTCATTCATCAATTCTTGTCGTACTCTATGCACCGCAAACTGAAGTGTGTTGAAATTGACTACAAGAACACGGATAATGTGTGTAAACACGGATAAACAGTGTTATTATACACGGTTCATCCGTGTTCTTGTAGTCAATTTTAACACACTCCAGTTTGCAGTGTAGGACTTGAGAAAAATGCACGGAGAAAAATGAAGAGTAATCGCTATTCCAATCGCGGTAGCTCTTACTCCAGCGCCCAGTCACCATAGAGATGACTATTTTCGGAGAAGAACACCGAGAAAATCTTATAGTTGGATTTATTTGGATTGACTAAATTTTGTTTGAATCAATTAAATTTCTATTTGAATGTGAACCTACTAGAATTTCCGTTGGATCAAATGAAAAATGAATTTTATTCAAATAAATTTTTAGTAATTTCAAATAGAATTCACTTAAATTAAGTGAAAGTTTACTGAATGCAATGAAATTTCTAGTAGCTGCATGTTCAAATGAATCATTGTTCTGGGTAAAGTTGCTCCGTTGCAGTACTTTTCACCAATGTTCAAGAAAGATTTAATTTGTACACGGAGAGGAATTCGGAGATATTAAATCAACGAACTCAACATGATGAAGCAAAATCAACCGATTGGTGATTTTCTATCACGAACTGTATGCTTTTCGAGCACCGAACTGCTTGATTTTGAATCTCCAACTTCACGGTGAAATAATATCACGGGATTCGAGATTTATGCTTTCCGATGTTGTGATGTTTTTCACGCCGTTCGAGATACAAAATCATCTAATTTCGAGATGAAAAATTACACGAAGCTCAGTGATTCAATATCTCCAAATTTCTCTCCGTGTGAGAAGTAAGCCATACTGAAAATACCGTAGGAGCTACCGAAAAGTGTTGACCCGAGTGTGTTGTATGGAGTAAAATCCCTGGTAGAAATTTGTCTAGTAATTCACGAGTTGTAACCCTTCCCCTCGTGAAAAACTAGAGACCTTATATATATATTTATTATATATTTTATGTTATCAGATATACATAATATTTGTATATATAATGTATAATCTAATATTTATATATATTATATATATAAGAACACTTATGAGTTGGTGATTGAACTGAAAAGTTACTGAATTGGAACTCTAGTTTTTCGTGAGGGCAAGTGTTACAACTAGCGAATTACTAGAGGAATTTCTACCAGGGATATACTTCTCGATTTTTTCCTTATGTATCTGATTTTATCGTTAAAGTCCTATAGAAGAAATATCAGGCATTTGAAGAACACACGATTATATTTCAAATAATGAATAGTGCACTGAGGACCCAATTTCTTAGATTCAAAGAAAATTTCTGTACCTTCATTCTGATAAATCTTGTTTTCAATGAAAAAAATTATTCATTGAAATGGAAAAATTTTGCCTTGAATTGAAATCATGTTCTTCGAATTTTATTCGAAAGAATATATTTTTGTTTCAATTTGAAAATTCTTGGTTTTAGTTTAATAAAACTTTTCTCCATTGAACTGAATTTTCGTCCATTGAAAAAAAGATTTATTAGAATGACAAAGAAAACTTTCTTTCGATCTAAAAAATTAAGTTCTCAGTGTATCCTACAGGAATTTCATGATAAAACTACATACATTTCTATGCAGAGTATTATCGTGAATTTACGATAAAGCATCGTGAATTCCAGTTGCAGAAACCGCGTTAAAACCAATAGAGAAAATTCTATTGTTTTCTACAGGGAGTTTTTAGCAGAGAAGAGAACTTACAACCTGAAACTTTATGGTCTTCATACGAAACCACTATCAACTTTGTGTGTAATAATAACTACACTGTAAAAAATATACTTCCTAAACTGCCAAAGAAGTTTGGCAGTTTTTTACACAAACTTTTTTTGTAAATTACCAAATAAAAGTTTGTAAACATCATCAAAAAATTTTGTGATTTCACGAAGATTTTTGAAAATTCACAAACTTTTGTTCGGCAATTTACAAAAAAAGTTCGGAAATTATTTTTCCAAACCAAGTTTGTAAATTTCCAAACATTTTTGTTTGGAATTCAACAAATTTTTTCTACAGTGTAAAAAATCCACGGAAAAAAATGACCATGTAAAGATTAAATGAGAAATGAAGTAACGATTACAGTGTGGATCTTATGTAAAATTCACTACACAGTTCTGTTAAATTTACGTTGTTTTCATAGTTACTTCACAGCAACCCTGCTCTCATTTGATTCAGTAACAATGTGAATATAACATTGGTTCCAATGTAAATTTTACTCCAATTGCATTTACGTGAGCTGTTGTGTTAACCCGCATCCGTCCCTCATTTTTTCAATCAAATTTTATTTTTGAAGTATCAATTGATACATAAGTCGCAGCCGTCCTGACACCGTGAAAAATTAATCTATGAACTGTTTTTTGTAACATATTTGAATAGTATAATAATTGGATCAATAGATTCCTTGATATAGACGCGAACAAATTTTGAATTTGTATCATATTGATACGAGGGACGGATGCGGGTTAAATTAACAACAACCAATGTAGAATTTACATGGGATTTTTTTCCGTGTACGTTTTATTCGTCCAATTTTTTTCTATGCCCTATCCACTCTTTATGAATGAATCAGTCTAAAATTTATATCAGGTCTCTATTAACTCGGATCACAACTCTGATAAAAATTTCATGTGAATGTTTTCAGATGATTTTACAACGAAAGATATACAAATTTGCGAGTTTTTTTCTCTTTCATCCGGTTCTGCTGAATGAATCAACTTGAAACTTACATAAGATCACTACCGCTTTAGTTTAAAGCCGTAACAGCAGTTTCACCACTTTCAGATAATTACGATGGAATATATCCGCGTAATAGCGGCATTCATGAAATTCCCAAATTTTCCTTTGAAGTTCAGTGCTTACCATTTCCTTCCCACGATTTCGATTCTCCGCAAGTTGATACCATAGCTCGAATTAATACCTCGTTGATTGACTATGCTCAAAGTTCCATGGCATTCAGACGATGCATTGAAAAAAAGAATTTCTTCTCACCGACTAAATAGTTCATTTGTCTTCTCTCCATTTAACATATTTATTAGGATGAAAGAAATATTTGTTCAAATCAAATAATGGAATAATGCTTGCCTCAAATAAATTGGTCTTGTGAATAAATAATTTATTCACCACAAGTAATCAGTTTTCGCATCCAATTGAATATTCAATTTCTACAAATAAATATTTTATGGAGAGAGGACAAATAAATATTTGTCCCAGTGGACAGATGGAGGGGAAAATATCCCTAGTAAAAATGAAGCGTTGAAGCGCGACAAAAACGTAAGTTAAGAGTCATCTAAGTATAACAAAGAGTCATCTACCCGTGTGGAAATTTGTCCGGGCGTCCTGTATTGAATATAGGCCCTGTATGGGCTGAAATCGGGTATCCAAACTTAGGATGGCCTAGCCTTAACCACTAAAGGGCCTAGTCGGGTTTCTGATATTTGGCCTGATTTTTCTAACTCAGGGCCACCCATACAAGGCCCATGTGGGGCCAAGATGCATTTCCAATGTTTCCCCCCGTTTGAAAAATTTAGGCGCACCCTACTAAAGCCCGTATAGGGCCTTGCTGTGTTTCCCGTATTCTCCCAAAGATTTTATTTTAGGCGCACCCTACTACAACCCGTATAGGGCCTTGCTAGGCTTCCCATATTCTCCCAAAGATTTTAATTTAAGCACACCTGTACACAACCCTCGTAGGGCCGACCTGCATTACCAATATTCCCCTTGTTTTGAAAAGTTAGGCGCACCCAACCTTGGTTGAAAACAGCAATATATAACCTCTTTATTCAACTAAAGTTTTAAACTATTTACAATTCGAAGTTTTTACATAGATCCATTTTTATAGCCAAATTTCTGTCGTTTTGATCGAGCACAGGAATGAAATGCAAGAAATTTTCCATTTGATATTAGATAAAAGTCAATAGTCTCGGTTTCACTGAATAAATTCAATGAGATAAAAATTTTATAATCAATGAATTGATGGAAAATCATAATGATAATTAATACCTTATACTCGTAGACATAACAATAAAGAAGGGAACGTTGTATGAACTGAAAGGTACTTGATTCATTAAGAAACAATCAAAATAATCATTTTAATATATCAAATGATCAAATTTGACCAGGCCCTGACCAGGCCCTGAATAGAACTGGGGAATGTCATAAATCATTTCCACCCGGGTGAGAATTTTATTCTCTCCTTGCGATATTCATCTAATTTGATAATCTATGCAAAAATTTATTACACATTCAAAGGCCCTAGTTTCAGAGCCTGCATTGGCCCCATCATGAGTGTCCTACATAGGCCCAAGTTAGGAACACAGTACAGGCCCTGGAAATGAGAGCGTGACAATCCTGTCTAGGCCCTATAAAGGTAACCAAAACAGGGCCTGGAATAAAGTAAGGATGCCTAGTTTGGCCCTAACTGGTGCCAAAAATTAATTTCCACACGGGTAGGCGTAATTCAGAAGGGAATTGGGATATTTTCACACTTAATTTGTTTCAATAATCCCTTCCTTCACTTTTAGATTTTCACCGGGGATGCTTTCAAAATATTGTCGAATAATGCGAATTTCAAAAAGTTCTTCCTTAGATCTTCAATCTCAGATCAATCGATTGAGATGAAATCCTTACAGCACACGAGACCACGAGAGTGCACATGAAAACGTATTTGAAGAGTATTTGAAAACCTTCTGAAACATTTCTATGTCTTTTTTTATAACAGAGAGATTTCTGATACATTACTGAAAAAGCTGACGCTGCGTGGGTAGAGTAATCACGGTCATGTCCTGAGGCCATTTGAATTTACAGAATTCATTATACTCTGAGAGAAAAATGTATTTATATTTAGTGAGTCTCATCAAAATGAAACACACATTTATTTGACGACTTTCAATTTGTTTCATTGATTATCGAATAGATGCTTTTCATTGTTATCAAGGTAGCTTTGCATACATAACGTTTATGACTAATCGAAACACTTCATTTATTGCGCATAAAACGTATTCAGAGGAAATAAAAAAGTTCAAAAGAATATCAAAATAAATATCCCGCAAAAAACGATACAAGTATTCTTCTCTCAGGGTATAGGTTATACAAATGAATGGGGTAAGGACGATCTGATGACTGACATTGCCCTTCGAGGGCCGTATTTTTCATTCATATGCATATAAGAAAAAAAAAAAGAAAATGGATAAATTTACCATATAGGATGACAGCACAGTGAAAAATTTTGTGTATTTTTAACACACGTGTATGTTCCAGGAGGTCCACTCGCAATTTATGTTAAATATCCACACAAAAAATGTATCAAATCAACACAAAAATGTTAAATTTACACTGAAAATCTGTGAATTTCAGAATTTGATATGTTGTTTTCAAGACAAACTATGAGTGGACCTCCTCTCCTATGACACAAAATTTTTCGCTGTGAACGCGTCACTTCGAGTCGTTGAATAGGGATTTTTACAATGCATATTGTAGACCTTTTCATTGAAAGATTCGAAGCGACGCGTTGTAATTTTACATGCACTGTAAAAAATAATTGGAAAACTTCGATCAATTGCGGTACATTCATATGAGCTTCATGTTGTTGAAATTTGAATAGTTTATACAAACAAAACGAAAATTCGAACTCACAAAATCTGACATCATCTGATGAATGATCATTATTTGTTGTCTCGATTTAGCTCCTTGGAACTGAAAACATCATTCGAAGAATGTATTGCAAGGTTTTGGACAATTGAGTATTTTAATATTTGGTTCTGAATAATTACGGAAAATTCTTAACGCGCATATACAGGGTGTCCCAGAATTCGTGGACCGGATTTCACAGGTATATTCTGCAGGCAAAATGCAATAATTTCCCATTTGAAAAAAATCTTTTTCACGCTTAGTTTTGGAGATATGAGCATTTTTAGATTTTTTTTCTAATCCAAATCATGAAGTTGCTGAATTCTGATTGGCTGAAAGCCAAAAAATTCCAAATCGCTCTAGCTCCGGAACTATCAATGATATTAGGTGTACAAATAAGTTTCCGCGGTTTTTCAAAGGATGGCCCCACCAGAAGGTTATGGAGAAATTGTCAGATGTAAAACGTAATATCCCAAGTTTAGTCATCTGGCAACACCATAACCTTAAAGTACTAGTGATTCCGTATCAGCATCACGTAATTTTTTTCGTGCAAAAATGTCAAGTTTTATTCCGAATAAGCATAATTTGCGGGAACTTTTGATTTACTTCTTTAATGTGAAAAAATCTGCAGCTGAGGCGCATCGATTGCTTCTAGAAGCATATGGTGAAGCTGCTTTAAGTGAGAGAAGTTGTCAGGAATGGTTTCAAAAGTCTAAGAACGGTGAGTTTGACGTTAAAGACAAAGAACGCAGTGGAAGGCCGAAAGTGTACGAAGACATGGAATTAGAAGTACTATTGGAGGAAGATTCGTCCCAAACGCAAAAAGAACTTGCACTTACTCTACAAGTGACTCAACAAGCAATTTCACATCGTTTAAAATCGTTAGGAATGATTGAAAAACAAGGAAATTGGGTTCCATATGAACTAAAGCCGAGAGACGTTGAACGCCGATTATGCATGAGTGAAATGCTGCTTGCCAGGAATAAAAAAAAGAGTTTTTTGCATCGTATAGTCACTGGTGACGAAAAATGGATTCACTACGATAATCCAAAGAAGAGAAAGTCATGGGTTAAGCCCGGCGAACCATCAACATCGACAGCTAAGCCGAATATTCATGGAAAAAACTCATGCTGTGTATTTGGTGGGATCAGCTTGGTGTCGTGTATTATGAATTGCTGAAACCAAGCGAAACCATTACTGGAGCTCTCTACCGAACACAATTGATGAGATTGAGTCGGGCACTTAAGGAAAAACGCGCCCATTACTACTCCAGACACGACAAAATTATTCTTTTACACGATAATGCTCGTCCACATGTTGCGGCGCCGGTAAAAACATACTTGGAAACACTCAACTGGGAAGTTTTACCCCACCCGCCGTATTCACCAGACTTAGCCCCTTCTGATTATCACCTGTTCCGGTCGATGGCACATGGTCTGTCTGAGCAGCGCTTCACATCATATGAAGACACCAAAAATTGGCTAGATTTGTGGATAGCGTCAAAAGATGAAGAGTTTTTTCGACGGGGTATCCGAATGTTGCCAGAAAGATGGGGAAAAGTAGTGGCAAATGATGGAAAATACTTTGAATAAAACGTAATGTACTTTTCCTTTACGATAAATTCCTAATTTTTTATAAAAAACCGCGGAAACTTATTTGTACACCTAATAGAATAGTTTAACTTTTTTTCCACAGATTCGCCGTTTTCCAAGTTAGCTAACGGTGTCAAGCTCAAGTATGTAGCATACAGTGTTTTTGAATGATTTGGATTTGAAAGGAAATCTAAAAATGCTCATATCTTCAAAACTAAGCGTCCAAAAAATTTTTTTCGAACGGAAAATTATTGCATTTTGGCTGCAGAATATACCTGTGAAATCCGGTCCGCGAATTCTGGGACACCCTGTATGTGTTGATTATTTCACATAAATATATAGGAATTTTCCTATAAAAAATTTTTAACAGTGTGATAAATTTATCAATTTTCTCTTTTCCGTGTATACGCAAAACATATGCAAGAGAAACCAGTAAAAACTGTATCCGCTAATTGAAATAGAATATTTGGAGAGCGAATACCTGTATCTACATCTCAACACAAAATTGAATATGACCTCACTTTTCATCGAAATCTGAAAGATGATTAATGTATTTTTTTCAACGAATCGCGCAAGATGAATGACTAAATGCGTTATTACCGGCGTTAGTCAAATCCTTCTCAGTCCACGACATCCCTCGTGTACAGATCGTTCCCGGTCAAATTTCCGAATCCATTTTTCCTAAACTAGATTTCCGAACGGAAATTTTTCCAAATGAATATGTTTCCTAAAACGTTTTTCCTAATCCATTTTCCTTAATCTATATTTCCTAATACATTTTTCCTAAATGATTTTCCCTAATCAACATTTCCTAATACATTTTTCCTAAAACGTTTGTTCAATTCACATTTTTTCTTAACGTATTCCTTAAAGGCTGTTCTCAATTCATGTACTATGTTTTTCTTGCATCTATGTTCAAACACTCGAAGGCTTTGAAACCATAGCAACCGCTATAGTTCGGAGGAAATAATACGATGTAAGAGTGTCATTTATAATTGGGTTAAGTAACAACAAAATTTTTGACCAGGTGGTTGACGATGGATTATTTTGAAGAATTCTATGTATCTGGACGTGCGGCAAGAGGAAGACGCAGAGCTGTCATCAGATACTGAAACTATTGTGACAGAATTAAGTTTAGGTAGAAGTGTTGGAGCCAGGCCAAAACAAAAGTGGATTATCACTGAAAAACGAATCAGATCTATTGTAAATGAGTATCGACTTTATGAGAGTGATGACCGAATTTTGGACTACCTACGTGCTTTAGCTCATACCGTGGTGCTATAATTATCCATGTAATTTATGTTTTAATATGATTCAACTTTTATACTTGATTTTTTATAATGATGGGGGAAATCCGATTTTTCCTATTTTGGAAAAATTGATTTAGGAATATGGACTAAAAAAATGATTCTGAAAAAATGGGCGTATGAAAATAAGATTAGGAATTCTTATTTTAGGGAACAAGGTATTTGGAAGAATAAACTTTAGGAAAACCGGATTAGGAAAAATGTACGGGAATCGTACAAATACTTGCAATAGTTATCGATATAATACATCTCATTCCTCCTCCTTCTTCCCCTACAATTACACGAAGTTCATTGTGCAATGATGATTTTTCAGCCCCAGAAGAATGGAAATTATAGAGAGAATATAATTTACTGTACTCAAGTTGACATATTATCTCATCCACAGTTTACATGCATATCCAGTGATATCGGATGCAGTGATGCCAGAAATTTTGAGATCCAACAGCCTACATCCAATCACATACTTCAGTTGATCGGAATAACCAATGTATTGCGGTCTCGGCGCTCTTGTTCCTTTGTTTCTCGAATCACTGATCGGATGAACTTGTTTTATCACTTCGATGTAGAAAAGTCGACATTGTAGACGCTTTCTACAAAATCTCACAAGTGTGACCTACATTTGCTGCAATGGTTTTCGCTTTTATTCAAGTGGATATTTTCGATGATGGCAAGTGGGATTTGGTAGGAACTGAATGAAGATGCGCATATACTGAGAAATTTTATCCAGTCACACCGTATAGAACATATTTGATTTAAATAAATCCGATTCCTGTTCTGTCCATTCGAACTATGAAAATTATTGTGCTACCTTCATTATAATTCATCATAAAACATCTTGAATTTGTTCTGAGATATCTTCAAAACATGAATTCCCAACAAACACCGAAGATCTTGAAGACATCTACAAGATATCTTTGGAAAGACATCTTTTAGATACATCAAAAAGATGCCCTTTCAGATATCTGAATGACATCACAAAAAAGATATCTTCAAGATATGTTGAAATGATATCTTGGAAAAATCTTAAAGAAATGTTAGGAAGTGTCTTTAAGGTATTTCTGAAAGACATCTTTTAGATGTCGAATCAACATAGTCTAAAAGATCATATATCTTGAAAAAGTTTCTGAATATCTGTTACACATCTCAAGAATTGTTTAAGTAAGAAAGGCAAAAGTCACGCCACGTTTCTCTTTTAGAATTCATAAGTGATTCTTTTGTACTGTCTGGGATATCCTAATGATTTCAAAAAGACATATCGAAGATATCTAAAACTTATCTCAAAACAATCGCAAACATATCTTCGTCAGCGTGTCTAAAAGATATCTTGTGCAAGACGTCTTTGGAATATCTAAAACTTGTTGAAATTTGTTGCATAAGACATCTTTTAGATATCGAAAAGATATCTTCACGAGAGTCTTTCAAGACATCTCTCATGATTTTAAGATATCTTTTGAATACTAATAGATGTCTTTTTGTTTGTTGGGTTGCTATGCGAGATAGAGAATTTGTGTTATAGGATATCTTTCAGACGAGTTTAAAATATCTAAAACTATCCTCACTTCTAGAAATGTCTCGAAAGATCTGTAAAAAATATCTGAAAGTATCGCACAAGACATTTTCGACTTGTTCAAAAGACGTCGCAAAACACGTAACGAGTATTGATATGATTATCAATTATTCTCAAACCCAGAAAACGTTATGCTCGTTTTCAGCGTAGTAAGCTTCATTCAAGCGTAATTTATTCTTTCTATTTCCCCAAACATATTGCACTCACTTCAAATATATTTTATGCTAGAATTAAACAAATTCGTTCAAACTGTGAAAAAGGATATATCAATCTTCGCTCAAATACGATATTCTTGTTTTGAATGTTCCTTTTCAGTTCAACTTTAGCTTAAAATTGTTTTCAAATCAAGTTTTAAAGTATTTTTGAATCAATCTCAGATATCATTGATATAAAACTCAGGGATATTCTAAGGGAAAAATCAAATTTAGCCTCTATAAAGGCTGTTCTCAGGTATACTTTAGCCGTAAGAGGGTGGCTACTAACTACCCCCATGGGCTGGATTTTGCCCCTAATGACGCAAGAGTATTATTGCCTTCTCCGTCATGTAGTGCCCTAACCAGCGTTTACTCTTGGGCGGTGGTTTCTTACCGGCTGACCACCCCCGGCCCTAAATCAAAGCCTAGCTAACGTTGGATGCAAGCACCCAACGGACTCAGCTATCACTGGGATCCGTACTGCGGTATCAGTTTCGATCTGGATAGTGAAGTGAGGAATACCTCTCAGGTACCTCCTCTTATTCCCGGCTTGAATTATTTTCAAGTCACGAGCGACTCCGCCACCTATTGGTTACCGCGGAAACCAGGGTCGATCTCGAAACTATCGATCGTCTCGCTTGAGGATCGAATTGAACACACCCTGTGTCATCCCCTTCGCGTAAAGTTTTAATATGTGAATTATCGCGAGTGTTGAGTGGAAAACCACCTTCTAGTGTCGTGAAGTGCTTTCAAGGACCGAAATTCCTCGAAAACTCCCCTCGCGATCATCTGGATTTTGTCTCTACTGAGGTAATATATAGTTTTCGTATTCAATACGTATTCTCATTTCTCTACTTATTCTTATAATCTAATGTTTCTATTTACAGGTGACTTTTGGGCCTTCGCGTGGTGAGTAACGTATCGTTCTTTTTTTTCTTGATTCTAATATCTCATATTATTTTTCTCACCAGTGTTATTATTTTTCAGGTTAACGCCTATCCTGCTCAACGCTTATCCAACAACGTTGGATGGTTTCCTTTCTTTTTGTCTTTTATAACAGGTATGCCACCCATCTTTTATTTATTTACTTATCAAATTATTCCAGTTGCTATCTTTACTGGGGTGTTTATATTTTACAGGTTTTCCACCCCACGGAGACGAGGGAGCATAACTACTGGTGCTGCTTGGCTAGCGTGACGAAGTTAGGGTAAGAACGTATCGTTCTAATCAAACTTTCAATTCTATTGTACTAACCCTAGTAACACACAATCTTCGTCAAACGTTCTGAGAATATTTGCAGCATGTTTAAATATTCTAGGAACGTTCGGAGAATATTTTATGCACATTGGTGTTACTTGGGAATAATCTTTTCTCCGTTGCAGGTCACAGAATTCAATGACGAGTTCGTCACACGACCCAAACTTCGACGGGCTCGTCACAAAGTGATATAGTCAAATATCTCGGAAACTAGTGGAGATGGAAAAAAATGTTCCGGATAAAAAGTTTAGGATTCCAAGGTGGAAATATGATGCTGACCTTGAAAAATCCCTCAGAGGTCATTTTGAAGGTCATTTAGGGGTCAAGATGGTTTTTTTAAATGGGACCCCCATTTTTCTATCATGGCATGGGAAAGCTGGTTTCAAACCCTCTACGAAACACTGGTCATGGGCCCCTTCCCACCCATTGGGGTGCAAGGTATGGACCGTCGAAGTTATTGATGAACTACTCTTAGCGCTACCTAGGAACAACGACGTGGACGTGGTAGTTCTCTGTTCCCTCCGGAGTGCTTGATTATCGTGAGTCCCCTTGCCTCTCACATGAGGGGTGCTTGATGCTGTTACAATAATTGCTCGAAGTTACCCCGCTCTGCCTGGATACATAATCCTGGTATGTTGGCACAAACAGTGCGGATGCGATCGATCATGTCCTCCCTTATTCACAGAAAAACTTCCAAATTTTGGAACCCCACATGTAAGAGGCAAGGGGACTCACAATAATCAAGCACTCCGGAGGGAACAGAGAACTACCACGTCCACGTCGTTGTTCCTGGGTAGCGGTGAGAGTAGTTCGTCAATAACTTCGACGGTCCATACCTTGCACCATAATGGGTGGAAAGGGGTCCATAACCAGTGTTTCGTAAAGGGTTTGGAACATGCTTTCCCATGCCATGATAAAAAAATGGGAGTTCCATTTAAAAAAACCACCTTGACCCCTAAATGACCTTCAAAATGACCTTTGAGGGATTTTCCAAGGTCAGCATCATACTTCACCCTTGGAACCCTGAACTTTTTGTCTGGAACATTTTTTTCCATCTCCACTAGTTTCCGAGATATTTGACTATATCACTTCAAATGGACCACCCTATACATACTTTGTATATAAAATTTTTCAAAAATAAAATGAGATACGAGAAAATTTTTCGGACAAAAATTGTAGGGTATCGAGGGGGACATCCGATGGTGGCCTTGGCTTTGACCTCAAATCTCATCTTCAAGGGCATTCTGAGGTCAACTCTTGCTTTTTAAATAGCATCTCATATTTTTTACTGCAGATTTGGATTCTAGGTCAAAAACCAAGAAACTTTTGTCTGAACCATTTTCCTGAAATCCGCAAAGATGGCGCTCTAATCGATATTGTTCCATACTGAATCTGACATTAGAATAACTCGAAAACGAAGGGTCTTGGAGGAGAATGTTTCGGACAAAAGTTGTCTGATTCCAAGGGGGACCCCTTGAATTGAAACGGAGGTGATGGGGTATAACAGACAAAACACAACACATCTCAATCGTCTACATCATTTGGATAATTTTAATGCAGTAGATGCTCAAAATGATGGCCTTCGACTTCAATACACATTTCAAAACGTTTTACAAAAGATTGCTGAACTCGTGCTAAAATATCTTCATTGATGCTCGCGCATGCATTGATGATTCGTTGACGCATATTCTCAGGTGTAGTCGGTGCTTGTTGATAAACTGTATCTATTATGTATCCCCATAAAAAAAAATCTGGAGAAGTAAGATCCGGAGAACGGGCAGGCCAATGAACTGGTCCACGACGTCCTATCCATCGTCCAGGATAATCTCTGTCCAATATTTCTCGAGCTGTGACTGCATAATGGGATGGACAACCATCGTGTTGATACCACATATTCAATCGTTCGTGAATAGGTATGTCTTCAAGTAATGTTGGAAGTACTTGATCTAAGAAATGTCTGTACTTCTCTCCATTTAGCGTATCTGCAATGAAGTACGGTCCAATTACTCGAGATCGAAAAATACCACACCAAACATTCACAGCCCATTGTCTTTGATGCTCTACTTGACGTAACCATCTTGGATTTTCTGTCGCCCAGTAATGCATATTATGTCGATTTACTTGACCATGATTGGTGAACGTCGACTCATCAGAAAATAATATGTTGATGAAGTTGTTATTGTGCATTTGCGCTAGACCCCATCGACAAAACTGTACACGATTTTCGAAATCATCACCGTGAAGGTCTTGATGCAAACAAATGTGATACGGATGGAATTTGTGACGTTTCAGTATTCGAAGAACACTTCTTCGAGAAATTCCCGAATGGAGTTCAATTTCACGAGAGCTCACGTGTGGATTATTGGCTACTGCAGCTAGTACATTAACTTCCGCATTTTCTCCGCTAACAGTTCTCATTCGATGTCGTTTTTCCCTTGTAACACTTCCCGTTTCTGAGAATAATTTTGTAATGCGTTGAAAATACCTAATGGATGGCGTTGTTCTTTCAGGAAATCGTTCTGCATACAAGTCATATGCTTGTCTGGGGTTCTTATGCACTTCACCGTAAATGTAGATCATATCGATCTTTTCAGAAACCGTGTATCGGATATCCATGATTTTCAATTTGTCATAAACCAAGTAATAATCAAATGTAACTGACAAACTGACTTTCAAAATCGTGAATTTTCACTGAACCCCGTCGTTTGTTTACATCGCGTGAGCTCTGAATGGTGGTAATGTAGACGATTGAGATGTGTTATGTATTGACAACTTTTGTACGAAACATTCTTTTGCAAGACCCTTCGTTTTCGAGTTATTCGAATGTCAGATTCAAAATGGAACAATATCGATTAGAGCGCCATTTTTGCGGATTTCAGGAAAATGGTTCAGACAAAAGTTTCTTGGTTTTTGACCTAGAATCCAAATCTGCAGTAAAAAATATGAGATGCTATTTAAAAACAAGAGTTGATCTCAGAATGCCCTTGAAGATGAGATTTGAGGTCAAAGCCAAGGCCACCATCGGATGTCCCCCTCGGTACCCTACAACTTTTGTCCGAAAAATTTTCTCGTATCTCACTTTATTTTTGGAAAAAACGCCCGCGACACTTTAAATGCCCCACCCTGTATATGAGTTTTGAAAATTGTTTACTCGAGAAGTGATCTGAATTTTTTCAAAACGTTCGAGATCTGTCCGAAAGACATCGTAAAACATCAAACGTTTGCTGGGTGGTTGCAAACACCAGATAAGTAACCAGACAGCGACTACACTTTATTTATCACCCCTAGTTTTTCAACTATAAACATGTAGTTGTAAACATCGGGCTGAAATGAATATCGAATACCTTGTGTGACTCGGAACATAACCAAACGGTAGGTGAGTACGACTAATGACGAATACCAAGTGTTTGCGAAACATGGCTATAAAATTCAACGTAAACAGTATATTCATAAGATCATCAAGTGCTTGAATGTTAGCACTTCAATATTGGAATAGGTGTCTAACGAGCATCGAGAATCCCACACCGCAGTTTATCCCGGTAAATGTTACATGAAGAAATCTGGAGTACTGATTGAACAAGGATCATCAAAGGTCGAACAATAACCGAAACGAATTACATTGAGCTACAAAATATCTCATTCTTTTTTCCCGATTCTCCCTTCTCCGTTACCAACTTTCAGAGCATCCCTAGTAAAAATGAATCATATAAGAACATACATAAAGCATATAGAAACCATACATGGTCATATATGACCATATATAATTCATACGCAATCCATATTGAATCCGTATATGATCATATATGGCCCATACAGAATCCATATATGACCTCTCGATTCAAGACTTTCCCATACATGTGAAAAAATTCTGTCACATATGAAATATTTCTCGTATATGGATTTTATATGGATTATATATGAGTCATATATGATCATATATGGATCACATATGGATTAAATATGGATTGTATATGATTCTATGCATTTTCATATATGCATCATATATGAATTTTATATGTATTATGTACGGATTATGTATGGGTCATATATGTTTGTTTTTTACTAGGGATCAAGTATCCTTCATCGAGATAGTATCTTAATCTTTTGTTAAAACAATTCATGCATGTCGAAAGATAAATCAGACAGTGTCAGGCTCAAACTAAATTCGTTTGCAATCTCGATATGAAGAGAAAACAAAAACCTGTTACAACGTCAGGGTATGTAAATTGAATTCCAAACATATGTTTCTAGATTGAAATCAGAGGTACACTTGATAGAAGTTGTTTTGTTTTTTGCCCAAGATGGTGAAATCCAAAATGAGATGATTTAGATTATCATTGAGCTGAGAAGAGATTAATTTTATTTCCAAAGTTTTCGTATTTAAATTTGATGGTCATTCGAGAATCCTTATTATGTTTGGAGTGTTGAACCACAATATGTAGATTCTTGTCGTGAGAATAATGACTATAGACTTGATGAAAAACAGTGGAAACGGTGTACACGGCTATGTATCGAACCACCCATTAACCACCCGGCGGCCGAATTTGGACGAGGGTAGCCGAGCCTCTTTTCCAGTGGTGTAAGTATTAGGTACGAGCAGTCGTGATTACGTCGACCAACGTAGATGGTGTTCTACGTGCATCCAGTACGCATCCAATAGCTCCTGGATCACTGGAGAACGTGGATAGGAAAGGAGAGGAACGTGAGAAAGGAGGCGCGTGAATTTACTAGGGCTCGCGAAACGTTACTCCCGTTATTCAGTTGGAGATGGAACGTCCGATAGGACGAAACAAGCGTATTCGTATATGTCGACTCGTATTGCATACCCATATGACATAACAGGGATAAAATTCACTTGAAAAGTTTTTCAATTAATGTGAAAAATATATCTCTATACTGAATCATTGATACGATACAACAATGAATTCCTCCATTGGTGTATGTGTTCTCACGTAAATAACATACTTGATTAATCAATTATAATACATATTTTTTAAATTTCATTTCTTTTTTTCTTTCTTTGAAATATTGAGTACATAGAAGATTTATATATAAACTTTGGTAATTGATTTTACTCTTTCCGTGGATAACGCGTAACGTTGTGAATCACACGTGGTTTCAAAGTATTGGAAAGTTTGATTGAGAATTTTGTAGTATACCCGGTTAAACTACTGATAATATTAATAATGTCTGAGAAGTATCCTTGACAATCACTTAAATAATTTATCCGTAAATATTGAACATATATATATAAAATCTATTCTTCCTCGCCGTAAGAAGAATGTACTTTTGGTAAGTATACGTATATTTGTTTGAAATTTGTAATCTGTAATTAGACATTCCTTAATATAGATGACGATTTAGAAAATTTTTCGAATATTCATCGTGGAAAAAATTCCATTTGGGAAGGAAAGTGTTTATACCGGTTTACTTGTGATGCGCCGTTGAACATCTTGTAGAAGAGTTGAGTTTGAATATAAAAGAAAATTTCAAATAAATTCTAAATTGCATAGGGGAAGTTTATCTGAATTCTTTCATAAACCGTGAATAAAAAGTATATACAAAATCTACAAGTGAAAGAGATTTTTTTTAATCCACTGAGGAATTTAGAACACTTTTCCGATACACTTGCATTCAAAATTTACGAGATACTTGTTGAGAATAATTCAGGAGTTTGTTCTCTTTTTTCATACAGCAATGAATTTTTATTTGGAGCGAATTATTTTTTTATGTTAACATGTAGACAAAAATTTCTCACTCATAGAAACATGTATTCGTTTTTAACTGCATAAATGATATCAAATAAACATGGTATTTGAATGAAGCCGGCTTCCCTTAAAATACTCAACATAGAGATGGATTCAGTGAAAGAGACAGTGAAAATTATTAGAATACTACGAATTCCTACATTGGGAATGATAAAAGTGTCTTTCGAAAAGAGTCTTGAGACATTTTTTCCTCAAAAGTATCTCAATACATTAAAATAATTCCATTCTGATAACAAATCTGCGAACACAAAAAAAATAATTAGCTATTATTTGAATAGCTAAAAATTAGCTACGGGAGCTATTTTTTAGCAAGAAATGTAGCTGTCGCAGGGATAATTCAACCACAAAACCTGTGTGGTTACAGGTACGATTTCCTTCTGCGGTAGTTGAAAAATAGCTACAGCTGCGATTATTTTAGCTACAGTGGTGGAAAAGGGTGCTAAAAAAGTGAGTAGCTACCACAGCTATTTCTTTTTTTTCCATGAATTAAACCAGCTCTACTGAACCAAAACTGAAATCACATTGGAGAAAAAAAATCTCAATGTTGATGAAGCGTCATTATTGCAAATAGGAAAAGTTCAAAACAGAGAATTGCTGAGCGAAGAACATTGTTAATCCCAATGGAAAAAAATCTACCGAAATTTTGAGACAGCAGTTCCCAAAATTTCAGTAATCGGGGGACAAGTGGGAATTCTTCAAAAAATTACTGTGCAGCCTTTAACCCTGGAACGGGCACATGAAAAACACAGGGAATTTCAAATGGCTGTAACTCATTTGAAACTAAACGGATTTCAACTCACTATGGGCGGTTTTTGTTCGACAGGATGTATACTTTGAAAATATTTGGGTGACAAACTACAGAGATGAAGAAAGCCTCAGATGCTGGGGTAGAAAAAAATGCCCTGGGGTCCTAAAAGACCCCACATACCCATTCTAGGGTTGAATTCATGAACAGTTTGAAGAGATTTTTCCTGCAAATTTTACAAAATATACACAGGAATTTTTTGAAGAATCCCCTTGTACCTTGATTACAGGAATTTGACGGTAATTTTTCAAGTGAAATTCATTCGGTGTTCATTTTTGCAGAAGAATTTCCGTTGACATCATGAAAATTTCAGTCAAGAAGAATTCTTGTACACTGTTAGAGATTTCTGCATGAAGCTTCAATCCCATGTGATGGAAGCAATTTCCACTCACGTGATTGTAAAAGTTCTTGAAATTTCCATGATATTTGAATGAAATTCAATTATTAAACTGTACTATTATGGGTAGTATAATATAGCAAAAATTGAAAATTCAATTAATACATGTGATTGAATTGCTAATTCAATCAACAGGAATTTAAAATTTCATTCACAAATGTACTTGAAAAATGAATGAAAATTCAAGAGATTTTTAACAGTGTATTTATGCAGGAAAATTGAAGTGAGAAAAATTAAATTCAATGTAATATTTATAATAATTAGGGAAATACCAGTACCAAAGGAAATTTTCAATCTCAATGAACCGGAGGATTTAAATTTATTTTCCTTCAAGTAAAAAGCGAATATAGCTTTGAAATAATGTGAGACACGGTACAACAGAAACTAAAACTTGCTTCATTTTGAAATGTGACCAAAACTAGTTTTGTTTCAAATTAAAATAAGCACTGAAAAGGAATGCCAATAAATACAATGGCACAAGCTAAATTTCAATTAAGATGTTGGAGATTTAGTTGAAGTTTTTACAATGGGACCTTACTTGACTAGGCATGAAATTGTTCGGATTTAAATCCCTGCCTTGGGTCAAGTTGAAGTGGTCTGAGGCAAGATAGGGCCTCGGATGGTCCAATTCTCGGAGGAGGAAATTTCTAACTGGGTAGCGGTGGCAAACAAATAGAAAATCACGGCATTCGAACCGGTCTGTTTGCTATAGAAAGATATTGGCAATCAAATGTGGTACACACGGAAACAAAATTCGCTGACGCAGCAAATTTAAGTATTATACACAAAATAGCAAATCTTTTTGCTAACCTAGTTCAAAATTCGCTGTCACAACTAAGTGGATTGCTGAGAGAGTGACATGATTAGTGTTGCGCCGAGCTGGCTCGAGCCGAATCGAGCTGGAAACGTAATTCAAAGGAATACCAACACTTGTGCTTCGCTACATTTTTTTTATGTATTTATTCAATGATTTGAGCACACAGAATGGAAAAATATCATCAACGAGAAATAAAAGAAATTTTATGAGCAAACAATCTTCCTCTCAAAATTCATCAAATTTCTTGGATCTCATGAAAATTTCATAAAATTTTGTGTATCTAATTTTGAAACCAAATATCACATTCCATTTGTAATCATTAATTTTTATACGTTTATTTCATCTTGTTTTCCACCATGTTGTACATGTTGTAGAAATTTGTGTTCAAAATGATGTGCGATTAAAATCATTCTTACCCCAAGAGAACACCAACGTTCGATAAACCTTTATTAGACGTGCAATGAAGCTATGGACATTTGAAGGTTTGATGAACGTTCGTTGAATGTGAATTTATCAAACCCTAAGAGAACACAGAGCTTCTAGGTGAAATTTAGGTTCATTGTACGTACTTTGACGTCCAGGGAACGTCCAGTGGACTATCAAATGGCCTTACGTACAATAAACCTCTATTGAACCTTCTTTGGAACTTCGTGTTCTCTTGGGAAAAATCAATCTAAAATCGATCTATTCGGGTCGTGTCCTTTGAGGGGAAATTTTGTATTCATGAAACAAGCAAAGTAGAATCGTTACAACATTTTACTATTTTGGTATCATTTACAATAAGTTGCGTGAAATTGCCCTGATCTACATTCCGGACAAAACCCCCACCGATGGGATACACCGCCTCAACGCAGAATTTGAGTGAAGAATCGGTGGATGAACGGTTGCTCGTCGGAGATGTGACGTGGAAGCAACGAAGAAAAGTCTGGCCTTGATCTTCACGCGGACTTTCCTTCGTTACCTCCACGTCACTTTTCCGACGAGCAACCGTTTATCCACCGATTCTCCACCCAAATTCTGCTTTGAGGCGATATGAGGTCTTGTGCAGGATGATATTTCCTGCAAAACCATACACGCAGAGAAAATTAATCAAAGCATTACTATGCTATACAGTCAAGCAGGGACAAAATCACATCGTGACGGTATGTAGTATGCTTTTTGATTAAAATCACCTTATTTTCTAGTGGAGAGTGAGAGAATCCTGTTATCAATTAGCAGAAAGTATAGAAATTTCAATGACAAAATGTAATACATTTCCTCACAATGTGATTTCTTCCCTACTTCATTGTAAAGTGTAGTCATTTTTAAGATAACTCTTCTTTGCGTGTAGCAATTGAATACAATGTTTCAAATACAATGAAACATATTTTCGATAGATTCTTGCTCGTTTGAGATAAACTCAGAGATGCCAATATTATAGCTCTCCATAATTTGAGGATAATTAAAATGAAGGATGCCAAGATAGCACATTTCGTTTAACACAAAGTAGTCGAAATCAACATATATTTTTTTGAAAATATCTATTGTAGCCAATTTTTTGCTCAACACGAAAGGACACATATATTCGGAACATGAAAATGATTTATGGTTCTTTATAACAATTTTTCAATTGGTAATCAAAAGCTCGGCTCGAGCTATGGCTCGAACCTCGACTGAGCTCAGCTCGAAAAAAAATCTCCTGCTCGGCTCGAAGCTCGCGGCAACACTAGACATGATTAAGTAAAGCAGCCAATTTTTCAGTTTTATGTACAGAATAGCAAACAAATTTTGCTGTCACAGCTAAAAAATTGCTGTTATAGCAAAGGGGATCTAACAAAATTATATTCCGCTGCCAAAGCGGATTTCTTATCTCACCGTACACTGAGGAAAAAAACTGCAGCTGAAATTAAGCCCGAGTACAGTATTTAATTACAACGGCTATATTTTCACCAGCACAGCGATTTTCATAGCTACTTTGATGGTGAATATACCCAATCAAAAAAATCCGTAACATGCCAATGTTGACAACAGGTGCAGTACAGTGCCAGTATTGGGTCTCCAACACTTGGTCAACACGTACGGGATCAGTACTGGATACATAAAAATAAAGTAATATGCCTGTACTGATAAACCAGTACTGAGAACTTAATACCGGCCAGGTACTAACCCAGTGCTAGCCCTGCACTGATTGCGAATAATGGCATCAGTACTCAATCCCCAGTACTGAAAAGCGTTATCATTCCAGATAAATGCCAGTACCCTGCCAGTCTTGGCTAGTACTGGTGCAGCACTGCGCCTGTTGTAAATTTCTGGTTGGGTAGCTATTGTAACTACAAAAATGTACTTGGGCTGAACTTCAGCTACAATTCTTTTCTCAGTGTGATAAAATAACGAAAGGAAGAGTAATGACAAAACATTGGGAACACATATAGCACTCTGTAAAAAAGTTGACTTGAGTTGGTTGGCTTACTTTACATTCAGCATAAGATACTTTTAGATTCACCGGTGAAATAAGTATGATTTAAAAACTTTCTTTCCATCATGAATATACTCAGATGGAAAAAGAAGAAATTTCAATGAGTACAGATTTTAAATACATCGAGGCGCATTCCAAAAACAGCAAGATTTAATACATCACGTAACATAACTTTGAACTCCTCGCTTACGATGATACGTTTCAAGAGATATTATATTGTTTTTCGACGAGAAACCACATCACGTCCCTGAAGATAATTACAACAGACCTGGAGGGATCTCTCAAGTGAATCAAGGTCTAATCTGAAACTAGCAAAATTCATTCGAGAAATTTCAAATCTCTTCTACCCAAGTAGAACAGACAAGTAAAAAAAAACGTCATCTTGATGTCACTTTCAAGTCATCAAAAAACTGGGACATCTGCGAGCACTAAATCGTGAGGTCATTTTATGTGAGTTCAACCGGACCACATTGTTATCTTGGAACATATTAAATATCAATAATACATATTTATTATATAAAAATCTCATCACATTGAAAATATAAAAATATTAAAATGATGTTATGAAGATATATACTGTAAAACATGTGGTGTTAAAACAGTGTCAAAACGAACACAGAATCAACATCACACGGATTCTATACATGTCCACCCCGAAATCGGTGTCGGAATAACACCAAACGATGTTAAAATAACACTTTGCGGTGTGAAAATGAAACCATGTGGGGTTAAAAGAACACTTTGGTGTGAAATTTTTCTAACCCCGCCAATTTTTTACAGTATAATTCCGATGGAACATTCATTTGTTTCCAAATATGCAATAAGACTGAACATTTCCCTCAAATAGTTGTATGCGATGTTATTTGTCGATAAAATTGACGCATTTTCTCGATCAAAAAATTTGACATCAAAATTTAATTATTCCTGATGAAAATTTGGACGGTGACTGACATGTGACAGATTTTGGTAAAAATCACATAAAAATGACGTTTTTTTAACTAATGTGTTTTACACCGAAAAAAACAATAAGTTAACCTTACTCCAAATTAGTTCCAGGAACTGGATACAGTTGTTGATATTTGGATAACTAGAACGGGCATTGGCTCAACTAAATTCAAATTTAATTCCTCTGATTTTGGTTACTGTTACTAATTTGCACGCAGACAAAATTCTTGCTGAAAAAGCGATTCCGAAAAATCTGCTTTGCTAAATCAGCAAAACGGTTGCTGTTATAGCAAAAATTCTGCTATTTCAGCAAAATTTCCTAGTTGTCTGTATATCTACAATCTCGGATTGCTGAATGGCAAGCGCTTGTTAAAAGAGCAAGATTTTTGCTGTGACAGCAAATTATTTGCTAATTCAGCAACAAGTTTTGCCATATCAACAAAGCAAATCTTCGAGGTTTGCTGTTTCAGCAACTTTTTCTCTCTGAGTGTGAAACTGCCTTCACTACAGCTTTTATTACCGGCTTCCATTCTTTTATTACTCGGAACTAATTTTCACAACTAACTTCAGTTCATTCGGTCAAATAAATTATTTTTTTCGGTGTACTTGGGATACGGACTATCTTTCGAATACTTTTTCATTCATTGTAATGGAATTTTTGTAAAGATTTTTCAAAATGTAAGGAAGAGTGGAATCTCCAACAGATGTTACTTTCTCGGTTACATAATCCTTCTAAATATTCAAAGGAAAATCAATTGAGATTTTGTTCGAATAAAATCGGAATAAATTGAAGCAATCGAAGGTGTTTCGCTTCTGAATGGAAATAGAAGAGAATGAATCGGTCGCAGTATATAGCATGCTTTCATCGACGGTGAATGAATGCGAACGTGGATGTTTGATTGAAACATTCCGAGAAGTAAGTTCATTTTTCGTTGCCAATTGAATTGTTACGATCTCGAATGGAAGGATACATTAATTCTATTCGAGAACCGAATTTTTATGTCGTGTCAAGAATACGTAACAGCACTTGAGAAAAGGATGTAGTATAAATCGAAGACAATACTAGGCTGTGGAAAAGATTTATGAAGGATAAATCCCAATAAACATTCTGTATCTCAACACATTTCACGATAAGTCTCATTCAAAGTTAAGAGCATTCGAGGATTCTTCGAAAAATGCTAACATTTCAAGAACGGGCCACTGTGGAGCTTTGCCAACTACATCATTCATTTGATTTGATTATTCATGAGCTTATCTAGATTTCTCAATTCCGAAGTTATTCCAATTTGGAATTTTTATCATCACAAATAATCAGAAACTTTCGATGCACTCGTAAATCAGAATATCGCTCTGTGAAGCACTTCTCTGATTGAAGCGGAAGTGCTGTACAGAGCGATATTTCGATTAAATCGAAGCGTTGCCCGGAGTTTGTCATGAACGATTAGCTCCTGCCGCGTTCTAGTATCACCTTAAATCGATATAACTTGGGAACTAAAAACACGGAGAGAAAACTGATATTGCCGGATACTTTTTGCTGTGACAGCAATTTTTTTGCTATCACAACAGTTTGTCAAATTTATCTGTTATTCCATATACAGTGGGTGGCCAAATTATTAGGCCACAATTGAGATTATTGAGGTTACTCCAAAGTTGAATATCTCAGTGAAAAATTATCGTAAGGAAACAAATGAATACGCAATTTCAAGGGCAAAGTCTACTCTTTGAGCATCATTTGACTTCTTTGGTCTATCATGTTTGCCCGACAACCTACATCGCATTAAGTATGAGCATTTTGCTCGATATTTCCTCAGTTTTTCAAACAGAAGGAGCTCGCAGGAAGATTAAAACATGGAAACACGAAAATAAACATTTTGTAGAGAATTTCCTCAGCTCCAAAACGCTTTTTTTATTTTCCTGGTAGAGTCATTTTCAGCGGAGTTATGTCATGTTTTATGACTTGTAATTTTGAGACGGTTAAGGGAACAAAAAATTTCCTTGGAGGAAAAAGTTTTGTTTTAAGATGTATTATACGCAGAAAATACTTTTGAAAGCAATCAAAAACCTCTCGAAGTATTTTTTTTTCGTATAATACATAGCAAAACAAAACTTTTTCCTCCAAGGAAATTTTTTGTTCCCTTAACCGTCTCAAAATTACAAGTCATAAAACATGACATAACTCCGCCGAAAATGACTCTACCAGGAAAATAAAAAAAGCGTTTTGGAGCTGAGGAAATTCTCTACAAAATGTTTATTTTCGTGTTTCCATGTTTTAATCTTCCTGCGAGCTCCTTCTGTTTGAAAAACTGAGGAAATATCGAGCAAAATGCTCATACTTAATGCGATGTAGGTTGTCGGGCAAACATGATAGACCAAAGAGGTCAAATGATGCTCAAAGAGTAGACTTTGCCCTTGAAATTGCGTATTCATTTGTTTCCTTACGATAATTTTTCACTGAGATATTCAACTTTGGAGTAATCTCAATAATCTCAATTGTGGCCTAATAATTTGGCCACCCACTGTATACACGGACAGAAATTCTTAGTTGTATTAGCTAAATTTTAGCTATTATAGCTTAAAATTTATAATTGAAAATAAGAGATTGTCAGAATGTTATCCAAACGAACTCTTTAAGAAGATTTTTTTCTGAGATCTCAGAAAAATGATACCATTCAGATATCAATATAATAACATTGACAGAAGACTCTTTCAAGAGACCTCCTAAAGATCTATTCTCCTTAAGAGTGTTCACTGGGAATGTTACTGTACTATCAGTTCGCGCATGAAAAATCTACATAAGCCAACTAAATATTTGGGCACTAAAGTCAAATTGGCTGGAATGTGTTATCCGGTTGCCCCCACGTGGGTCCCATCTAGTACGTGAATGGTAAATGGGACGCCCAGACAAATTTCTACCAGGATGGAAGCCAAAAAAATGGCTATTCATCTGACAGCTAATTACTTCTTTCCCTATATGTCAAACTAAAAACTTCACTAATTCATCAAAAAATTTATCGCAGCAGCCAATTTTTAGATGGGTTAGCAAAAACATTTGCTGTTGCATATATGATACCTTGATTGGTTGCTTCAGCAAATTTGTTCCTCCGTGAATACTATCCATGGGATAAGGGAAACATGAACCGATGCTGGCTCAGTTGGGCTGCCAAAGCTGCCAGTACTGGTAAATTCAAAGCTTCCAAAACTATAAAAACTGGCAAGAAATCGGCATGATAACAGCATTTTACACAGAGGCCAATATAACATTCACATCCGCATCAGTACTATTCGTTTAGATGCGCCTATCATGGTGGAACTCTGACGTTCCAACCTTTTCCAAATAGTATCGTTTTAATATTGGCTTAAGACTGTCTGTCCATTCGAACCAATGTTGTTCGAAATCCGTCGAACAGATTGTACCAGCTTGAAAATAGTAACGATCATAAATAGAAACCATTCTTTCTGTCGGAGTTTCGCAAATACAACTCCGGATCAATTTTTGCTGAAGAAAACATTGATTTCAAATTCCGCAAACGATGCATGTTTTCAATAGTATATCGACGTTTCGAACCACCCTTGTATATATACGGTACATAATTTCAGAATTATGCGAAATCAAGACCAGTCCCAATGGAATTGAAAGTATGGAATATTTGAATCAATAATATTGCCCATTCGTTAACTACTGAACGATCAGTACTGGTTGAATACACACCTGTTGCGAAAATCAAGAGCAAAAGAACAGCTCTTTCTTTATTATCGTAATAAAGTATCCTCCGTATGACAGTTTTTCCTTCGTACTATATGAGACTTTGTTCAATTATGTGCATTTATAGCCAATTCAGAATCTTTAAATACCCCTAGTCAATATGATTTATATATGGTCCATATGTGAGCCGTATTTGAGTCATATATGAACTTTGTAGAAATCATGTATAATTCAGATATAGGACATATATGACCATATGAAATTCATATATGATCATTCGTTCCATATACACAGAAAAAATATTATCTCATATATTACGATGTGGAAATCGTAACGGAGGACAATACTGCGAAATCAGCCTATTCAAAATGTAACATCGTGAATTGTGCTATTTTTTGACTGAATAATGTCGAATATCAAGATGTTAACTCCTACAAAGAACGGTTGCAACAGCAGTACTCCTCTCAAACATCTGACAATTCCTGCTTTTCCGAGTATGGTCCTGTGCTACGATTTCAACATTGTAATTTATAAAATAATATTCTCTCCATATAAGAACCGAACACGACCCTTATATAGGCTAAAAACGCCACATTTGGGATATATATGGTCATATACGAATTATATATTAATCATTCATGAGTCATGAAATCATATATGAGGTATAGTCCAGGATCCACCATTCATTTTCATAAGTTGATTAGTAACAAGCTGATTTTTCGTGAGTAGCTTCATTTTGATGAGACGCCCAACTTTGTCCATTGCGAGAATTCTCAATTGTGGTAGCTAACAGAGGTAACAGGGATAAGATATGTCGATTTGACGAGTGTCAACAATTTATTACTAACTGTGGGATATTTTACTAAATCTTAAGAAAATAATTTACATTATTGAAAAAAGTACTTGTCCTACAAAATGTATAGTTTGATCAAAGAGTCCCTCTCCTTCCAACGTGTATCGATAATGAGGTTATAAAAAATGATGACTAACGGGCTAATTTTTTTTACTGTGGTTCAGTTAATATTTATATAATTTAATGGCCATATTTTCCTACAAATTGCGTGGTACGTTATCCTGGTCATACGCTCAGAAATTGTTAATATCACAAGACCATTCATCTAACTGTAGGACAAACATATCAGATGATTAGTTAGTGTGTTCTCTATCCAAATGAAATAGTGTCCTACAAGAAAACAGGTATGTATCACTAGTCCGACAAGAATTGTCATTTTCGTTTTTAGAGGTCGGCGAATATTGACGAAGCGAATCTTTTGTATAAAATATTTATCAAGTTTTGACAAAAATTTTGTAGAATTCGATAAAAATTAAACACTTTCTTCATACAAAAGATTCGCTTCGTGAAGGTTCACCCACCTCTATTTGTTTTTCTATTTGTAACATAACATAAATAAAAGTGAAAGCATCTTTTTAGAAATTTAAATAACTTTATTTTCTAGAAAAATTAAATATGAAAATTTGTATGTTTTCATTATCAAAAAAGGAATTGATCTTGATCAGATTCATCTGATAAATCTTCATCTTCTGTATTCGTATCAGTTTCATCTTCATCTTCTCCATTCTCCTCATGACAGAATCGAATAAATTGTCAAACAATCAATCCCCATACAGCACCTCAGTTTAGAAAGAGTTCATAATGAATTCATTTTGAATTACCAGAAGTAAAAATACTACAATCGAGATTTTTCGTATAGAAAATTTTTAGGCGTCTCATCGAAATGAAGCTATTCAGAAAGATTGAGCTTGATAGTAATTATTCTCACACTAGAGATCTGTATTATAAGTTTTGAGCGTAGGACTGGGATGAGGGACCACGCAATTCGTAGGACAAAGTGGCCATCAAATTATATGAATATTAACTAAGCAACAGTGAAAAAATCAGCTGGTTAGTCATCATTTTTTATGACCTCATTATCGACACGTGTTGAAAGGAGGGGGCTGTTTGATCAAACCATACATTTTGTAGAACAAGTACTTTTTTCAATAATGTAAATTATTTTCTTAAGATTTAGTAAAAAATCCCACAGTTAGTAATAAATGTTTGACACTCGTCAAATCGACATATTTTATCCCTTGATAAAACTGGAGAGAAGTCATCAACGAATGTATTTTGGGACCTTGAAAAATTTTATAACAAAGATAAAAGGGAGTCTTCGAGACGAAGAGGGTTGCAGATAATCTACGGACATCGACAATGACGCTTGAAGGCAATTATTGTGGCTAACTCATTCAACAACACTCGAGGGGTTGTAGGAGATCTCAAAGTTGATTGTTCAATAATTGCTTGATATCTTTCCATGAAATAAAAATAACTGTGCCATCCAAACAACCCGAAGGGAACATGAAGCTTCATCGAACGTTCAGATTAGATCTGTATGGATCGGGCCGAAGGTTCATGAAATCTAACTTTTAGATCCACAAAGGTTCTCTACGAACGTTGAAATGTTTGTCTCGAGATACTTTCAGGAAACATATATAAACATGGAACGTTCGTTGAAGGTTCATTAAAGGTTTGATGAAGCTCCATAAAAATATGTATACTTATATTAATTCATGTTTATTAATTAATTGATTATTCATGTAAATTGATAAAAATTAATATAAGTATAGATGTTTTTATGAAGCTTCAACAAACCTTCGATGAACCTTCAACGAACGTTCCATCTATGTTTCCTGCAAGTATTTTGAGACACTTCAACGTTCATAAAACCTTCGTCAAACGTTTGTAGATCTAAAACTTAGCTTTCATGAACCTCTGACCCGATTCATGCGCTGAAGCTTCATGTTCTCTTCAGGAACTGTGGAAATATCTGTTTATTTTACCTGATTCAGTTAATTGAGTGAACTGCTAGCAACTGTCTTTTATTTTAAATAATGAAACTAGAACGTTGATGGGACATTTAAGAAACGTAAGAGAGGTTTTCTAAACGTTCAGAAAACGTCCCAGCGACACATTTTGCTGTTAGGGCTAGACCACAAGGAGCAAAAGAAAATCATAGGAATCCCTGAAATTTATGTGAAATATGGAAAACTCCGGTACAATAAAATTTTTTCCGCCCGTGAATAGTAAAATATTTGTTACGAGGATAAATTTTTCAGTCTTCTAGCCTCTTCAACAGTTCTGTTTCATTGTCCCCATTCAAATTTCATTATATCGTAGCCTCGAAACTCTGAGCAAATGTCGACGACTCTTCGAGAGCATGATTTTTTGTTACTATTATTTTGAACTCAATTTCAAAAATCCCTGCTTCAGATGGATAGAAGAAAAAGTTCATTTAATAAGCTCGAAATGATGCTTGATAGAGACTGAATCACAACGAGTATCTATTCGCTTGATTCGGCGAAGTCATTTTTTTCCATGCAGTGTCATTGTGTAACGCAGAGTAGATTGATCAGAATCATACCACGAATAAACGTTGTATTATGCTGATTCCATCCCACAATACTTCAAAGATGAATCGAACACGTGTCGCGAATTCGTTTTTGAATTTATTTAGTTTTCAATGTAATTTCGATAACTGAATTCATATCATTAGCATAATGTGATTTATGTGTACCGTACATTGCAGCGAATTCATTAAACGAATTACAATATCGGTGAAAATAAACTGACTTGGGAATTAGGGATAATCAATCATTCCGTAATATAATTTCATTCTTCGAAAACTGAGGTTTTGAATCGTTTGGGGGATGGGAGAATATTATTATCAGAAATATTTTGATTTCAAACGAAGAATAAACATAGAAAAAAGTATTCCCATGATACTTTTTATTATTCTTTGCGGTAGAATAATTCGTCCATCGATCATTTCCACAATTACTTTTGACATTTTACATTCCGAGTCAGACTCGGACAACACAATAGTCCTTGATATATTCATGAGGAATCCTTCATGAATTCTCACAGTTTCAAAGGTATCCAATATGAACGTATTCTGAACTTTAAAACTGTTTGCGCTGTCTCGGGAGTATTCGTAGCATTTTTTCTAATCCGCATGGAATAACTTGAACGGCTCTCAAGCAAAAGAAGAGGGAAAATACACAAGTGTTGAACAAGAAATGTTCTTTTGATACAAAGTCAGTTTAATCGAATTGATCACAAAATATACGAACATCGATTTCATTCTGGTTCCAAGCGATTGACAAGATACGTGACACTATTTCTCATATTGATTGGAAATCCATTTTAAATTCGTAGACAAACATCGAACTGTACCTTTCTCTCGTCAATCCTGCTGCCGATTAAGAGAACAAATTATCATCCCAATCATCACAAATTATCTCCAATTGGATCATACAAACATCCTCCTAGATTCGTGATTTGAGGAAAAAAAATCGGATTATCCTACAACTAAAAACAGTGCTACTGCTTTGTGAGCTTGATTTCTTTCTTTTTTTTTCCCATAACGTACTACGTGATGCTTTCATTTGGCTACCTGCTTCCAGAAATTAAATGAGATTAACTTGAATAATTGAGGAGACTTAATTATATTCAGAAGAAACATTGGATGTTCAGGGCGATTAATCATTCTGATGTTTCTCAAACTGTTCACATTTTTTGTGGAGCGTCTGTATTAATCGCATTGAGAATATAGAGATATTATGCCAATCGTTGTGTACGGAGTAAAACAAGTTTTATATGAATTCATTATAATTTATCATGATGATTGAAAAATCCAGATAGGAAAAAGTCTCAAGAATGCCATAATAATGATGAAAAACGCAGATGCTCTAGTAGAAATGCTGTAGGCATTCATGAGTTTTGTAACGCTCGCGCTAGCGAAATACCAGACACTTTCAAGTGCCTTATCGAATATTTGCTAGTATTACGGGTGCTTTACAAGTATTTAGTAAGGCCCTTATAAGTGCCCGACCAAGCGTTATATCAGCACTCGCTAGGCCCTTACAAGTTCCCCGCTAGCCACTAGACTTTTTCTAGCCCTTGGCTAGAGTCTCGCGAGGCCCTAGACAGTCCCATAGATGACGTTGCTGGGGTGTCTAGTATTCCGCTAGTGCAAGCGTTACACTGAAAAAAAGGCAGGTCACAGTTATCAAATGATATTTTTGAATATGACCAATCAAATATTCGATAACATTAATTAAATATCAATAATATCTGATAAATATTCGATAATTATAAATACACTGAAAAAAAAATTAATTCCAGTCAAATAAATATTTATTTGTCCTGTACCAAAGAAATATTTATTAGAATTAACAAAATATTCTTTGGAACCAAAATAATTCATTTGAATTAAATAGATGGTTTTAATCGTTTATTTGATTCCAATAAATTATTTTGGTTCCAAAATATACTTTGTTAATTCTAATGAATATTTCTTTGCTACAGGACAAATAAATATTTATTTGACTGGAATTAATTTTTTTTCCAGTGTATAATTTATAAACATTATTGAATATTCGATTAATGTTATCGAATATTTGATGGGGCATATTCAAAAATATCATTTGATAACTGTTTTTTCAGTGTACGAAACTCGTAAATGCCTAGGCGTTTCTACTACACTCAGAGAAAAAAAGTCACTGAAACAGCAAACCTCGAGAATTTGCTTTGCTGATACGGCAAAACTTGTGGCTGAATTAGCAAAAAATTTACTATTACAGCAAAAATCTTCCCAGATAACATGTAAGCTTGTTATAACCCTGCCAGACTTGTCATTCGATTGTTTTTGACTTGTGATTAACAACCTTGTCAGTGTAAGGCTGCTACAACTCTGTTGTAAGGGTTTTGTAAGCTTGTACCATTGTCATGTGTCAACTAGGAGGCTTATGTCAACCTTGTCACAAGCTTGCCTGACAACATTGCAGCAAGGTTAAATTGCTATCTGGGTTGCTCTTTGAACAAGCGCTTGTCACTCAGCAATTTGGAATTGTAGTATACAGACGGCTACACTGAGAAAAAAGCAACATGGTCACAGAAACAATGCTCTCATGGTAAAAGATTCATGGTTACAGGGACTTGAAATTTGGTTATGATAACCAGGAAAACAAAACAAAATCACATAAATCTGGTTTTGACAACTATATGATATGGTCAAAGTCAAAAACATGGTTATGGGAACCAAATTTTGCGCTCAGTGTAGAAAATTTTGCTGAATGAGCTAATATCTTGCTAAAATAGCAATATTTTTGCTGTAACACCAACCGTTTTTCTAATTTAGCAAAGCAGATTTTTCGGAATCGCTTTGTCAGCAAGAATTTTTTTCTGCGTATAGGGTAAAAGAAAATTGTTGCAAATTTCTGCATAAAGTTTCAATCGGGAGGGGGTCAGTTCTCCTAATTTATTTCTCCTAATCCGGAATTCCTAAAAAAATGAATTCCTAATGACACTCGACTCCTAAACTTTCCTTTCCTAATTTATTTCTCCTCATCTGGAATTCCTAAAAACCATGAATTCCCAATGACGCACGATTTGTTCCTCTATTCACTTATTACAAGCTTCACTTTTGTCGCCATAGTCTGTCTCTTCTTTCAGTTGTTTACTTGTTCCGCATTACCTTTCGTGTATGCACTTCTCGATTCTAAGCAAGAAGCCTCCTATTCGAAAGTTTTTGAGGTGGTTTTTCAAGCAGCAAAAAATTATAATTTAGATGTCACTCTGCCACATCGTGTAATGGTCGATTTCGAACTCGCAAATATTAATTCTGTGCAAAAAATTATTGGAAATACAGTGGTTCGAGCTTGTTTATTTCATTTGAATCAAAATTTTCATCGGCGTATTCAAGCAGAAGGTTTGCAACAGAAGTACGATAACCCTGAAGACCGCGAATTGAAGATTGCTGCTCATATGATATGTGCTTCAGCTTTTGTGCCACCTGAAACCGTTGAATCACACTTCGAAACGGCATTGGATGATATACCTGATGATTTGATGCCAGTGGCGGAGTATTTTGAAGCAACTTACATCCGTGGAAGGAGAGCACGGGGTAGGAGAAAAGCGACAACCCCGCGATACCCAATATCAATATGGAACCAATACGAAACAGTTTTTCAACGCCTTCAAACCACCAACAACATGTCTGAAGGGTGGCACAATCGTTTCCAAATTGTTGTGGGTCGTTCTCATCCCAGTATCTATACTTTTTTTAGAGAAATGATCAAAGAACAAGCTGACACTGAGTCAATGTTACAACAACTTGACTTGGGACAAACAATTAGGAAAGTTCGTAATCCCAAACAAAAAAGGGCTGCTGACAGAATTTTCAATATAGTTTCGAAATATAATGAATATGAGACCGATATTGTGACATATTTGAAATCCGTGGGTTATAATCTAGAATTGTAATCTTATAGTACTGACAATCTTGAGCAATAAAAATAATTTAGAACAATTGTATATTGGGAATAATTTGTTTTAGGAAATTATGTTTTAGAACTCACATTATTTTGGGACTGTTCGTTTTAGGAGAGTTGACTATTGGGAGAAAAGGATTGGGAGATCTGACCTACAATCTTTCAATCACATGTGATGGATGCAATTTCCACTCACGTGATTGAAAAGGTTCTTGAAATTTCAATCACATTAGAATGAAAATCCAATTACCAAATTATACTATTACGGATAATATAATACATCGGATGATACTTCTGAGAATACTGAAAAATATCTTCAGGAAACTTCAAGAAATCTCACAAAAAGACTTCCGAAATACATTTTTTGGTGTTTCATAAAATATCTTTCAGAATGATAAAAAATTGTTATGCGGGATGTACGCCGAAAAATGTTGGCATCATGTTTTGCAAGGTATTTCCGCATCAAGCATTGTTATTAGGGGCAAACCGAGGTGATAACACCATAATGAATACATAATATTAACATTCTATGCACTTTTGCAAGCTGAGGATCGCTTTATGTTACTAAATATTCAAAGCACCTCTTGCTATCTGACAGTTCAATGTCACAGGTATATGAATTTTCTCAATCAATGTTTTCATTTCTGCACCTAAACGGTGACTGATTAGATAAATTGACAATACTAAAGCAACCCGAAAAGTCTGCAGTTGGTAATGCGATAGTGATTTTTTATGGGGATGTGTCAGTTACTTCGAAATACTGCCTGGAATTTATACTCTCGCTTAAGTGAGTATTGAATATTTAAGTACCAATAAACCTTCTACCAGATGTACACTTGGGAAATAAATTTCCATTATTTTATTGAGGAGTAACCCTAGTAGAAATCACTTTAGTCATTCTCTAGGCGATTACAAGACCTTACGAGGCCTTGCGAGTCCCTCACAAGGGCCTGATGAGGCCTCGAAAGGCCTAAAGAATTACTAGAATAATTTCTGCTAGGGGATGTATTCAGGCTTTCAATTATTCCAATTATCCTTCCGAAAAATACCAGGCAAATTCGGATGAAGACCTGCAGATTTTGGGGCAAAAACTGGACAGAGTCGAAAAAGAACTTCTGCGGTTGAACTGCAGCAGAACGTCTGCTGCTGTGGAACTTCGAATCGTTTACGAAGAGCCAAACTCACGAAATCCAATGAAAACATCATTATTCATCTTCTCGAATTAACTCCTTGGGACTGGAAAGATCTTCAAAGGATCTACTAACAAATTTTCAATCTTCAACAGTTACGTATTTTGTTATTCGATTATTATTTCGTTTCAATAAACGATTCAAACTTCAGCAACATCAGGGTCTGCTGGTTTCCATATTTTCTAGAGGGATTTGAGAATAATGCGGCTGGATAACACAGTAATTTTGGAGAGAATTTAAGAATATTCGGTAGCTTTTCAATAAATATATACATTGGTTTGGATTTTAATTATAAAATAGAAGATTGAAACATAAAAAGAACTTCCCACAAGTCAAGCACGGAATTTCATCCATCATCTTATACAGTTTTTTCAATATTTCAATCTCGTTCAAAATAATTCTATCAGAATACGAACCGTTTCATCGTTATCAAAAACTACCAAATGTCTTTTGATTATTCAAAAAAAAGCTCTATTTTCGAATCCTCTGCTTTCCGCGGAGAAGAATTTAACATGTTCTTAAAACACAAACGAAAATATTCAATTGCAAAGCAGCATCTCTTACTTCTATTCCTATAATAATGGAATGTAAAGCGAAATACAATCCACACAAACACAAGATTTGATTCCCTTAATTCTTCAAACATTCAATAGTTCAATCTTTGATTTAACAGACGTATTTATATCATATATATATATACAATGTATTCTCATTATCATAACGCAGTTTCATCACTCTCTTGACGAAAAACCTTCCAATATCATCTGTCATGCATTATTTGCTCATCATTTAATTTCCATACACCTGTCGAATCCTTTATCCTGCGTCATCTTCTATTTTACATATCTTAATTGTGATCCACCCGCATAATATTCTCTTCCCATAATTATCTTCAACGTTGTTTGCAGTAGATTATGTAGAATCGTAATGTATGTTCTATCACGAAGGTTCTCTCCTTGATCACGTTGTTTCATACACTTCTCCCTTTGTAACCTCTGCGAAGCCCCTCTCCGTTTCCAATTTTGCATATCAGGCAGACTACACAATTATTTGAGTTTTCAATTGGTTTAAGTACTGGAATTTCATCGGAATATGATAAAAAAGCTGATAAAATTTTGGAAAACTCATAGATTGATTTATCTTTGTACGATGTGATTTGATACATTGTTAGATGATCAGTCATCAAAGTCCTCACGTGATGATAAAAGTTATATATAATCTACATTGAATTCACATAATTTATATACTCACCCTGGTACCAGTTATCTTTCTTTGTTAAATCATCATTTTCTATGATGAATGGGGAAAAAAAATGTTATCAACATTCATCAAACATTTAATAACAATTAGAAAAATGACTATGAATTTAGAGAAAAAGAGCATCGTTGAAGAATGTAATAACCTCTAAGTCGAATATATTAATTCCTTAGATCCTACGTTATGCCTAGATGCTAGGCATTATAAAGAAATCCCATCGTAGAGGCGAAGGATATTGCTCCTGCTGCGTCTGACCCATTGCCAATTAGATAGGGTGAAGACCCCATAAAACCCTCAAATAAACGGACGACTCAGCATTAATTTTTCTAAGAGATTGAGCACGATCCCATATTTATAATTTTTTACCGTATCCAATTGGCATTGGGTCAGACGAAAGGGAGAGCAATATCCTTCGTCTTTACGATGTAATTTCTTGATCATGCGTAGCATCTAGGCAAAACTTCGAATCTGAAAAATCTATTCGACTCATTGCTCGAGTAAACACAGTTTGAAATCTTGTGTTGAGAACAGTCCTCTCAAAATTATCGAATTGACAGATGTTCAACGTAAGCTCGACAGTTTTGTGTTGATTTCGCACATTCTTTGTATCAATATTCACAAAAACTTTAAGGAGAATATGTACGTGTGTTAAGAATACACAAAATTTGTTACTCTCACGGACAACTTTGCGTTAATATCTACACATTTTACAAAATATAACACTCTCCACTTGTGCGAAATTCGTTTCGGTAACATCAAGTATCGATGTAACGTCTGTCATGAAAGTTGACAAAGGATTGCAATTTTAGAGACGAACCTTATCGTGGTCTATACGTATTGTGTTCGATGGTATCCACTGGAAAACGTGAACAAAAACGAGAAGAGGAGAGTCAAAGTTTGGTGAGAATAAAAGCAATTCAAGATAGCCTATAATTGAATCCTATTTTGATCTTTCTCGTGAAATAACTAAATTTAATTGTATTTTATCAATTTTCGATATTTCATCAATTTTCACGTAACATTGTATAATTGATCATATATCGTACCTATCAATTCAATTCGATGCACTGAGAGAAATCATTTCTAAAAACCACATAAGTGTAATTTTTCCTGGAACAACGAAAAATTTTATTTCGCTGTCGTAGGGAGTTTTGTTTCTCCGTCAACTGATCGACGGTTGGAGGAAAATGAGGATAGACCGAATAAATATTGAAAAAGATGGAACACGATTCTTCCGAGGTCATGCCCATTCGATTATCTCTCATCTTATTTTTATTGATCGCTACGATCGAATTTTTATTACATTTCCATCTCGAGCTCTAAATATGTCTCGGCGATTTTAACGAACAACGTGGCATGTGGATTTGCAGAAAAGTGCTGGAAATATACATTCGATTCAACGAAACACCTATTTTTTCAACATCCAACAAGTTAGTTTGTTAAAAGAGAAAAATATTGATTATACATTAACAACGATAGACGTTGTTTGAAAAAATGAAGCAAATTGAAAAGGGAAATGTTAGAAGCTTGATAAACACTGGGGAAATTGCTGCTCAAAAATATGATAATTTTGATCACAATCTGAGACTTTTGTCAGTATTTCAATGAGCCAGAAACCGTACTTCTCATTTTAAGGTGATGAAAAGTAACGATCACGGTTAAAATTCAAAATGCTGAACAATCAAATTTTACTATAAGGTTTAGAAAATTCAACACTCAGCGTTTTAAATTTGATTCTTACCTGTTAGCTTTTGTATAATATTTATATTTTCAAGTAACAATCTATTTTCTGAACCTTATAGTTTCTGTTTGAAGAAAATATTAAGGAAAAATTACAGTACTGTATTTTTCATACAATTTAAAAGTTGCTATAAAATCATCGTTTCCACAAAATTCCATGCGAGAATAGAAAAGTAAAGAACGATTCTTAAGATGCAACACTTCTCCTTCAATAGTTCAATATTTCAATATTAATTCCGTTATTTATACGCATCTGAAATATTGAAATCCGTCAAACGTCTAAATAAACGTACTAAATATCCCTCTTCCTTTCGATCAAATTTCTTTCCCTTTTACCCTTTTCTACCTTTTTCACTTGTCTCACGTGGCAAGAATCGTTTCAAGATCCCTATCACGAGAACAAGCTTCGAAACTGACTGAAACTGACAGCATTCTCTTTCTCTTTGCAATTCTTTTTTTCCCTATTGACCTGTATTTATTATCGGATCACTACTTCTTTCGTGCTTGATTTAGACTTGTTTTTTCTGAATGAACTGCCTCGATATTATTCTCTCATCCTATCCATTTGCTCCTACATTTTTCAAAAGCTTCTTTTACTCTCGTATTCACTCGCATGAATCGACGATACAAGAGAACATGATTAATATAAAAATTCTAATCCAACATGTTTTTTCTAAACTCTTCGTGAAGAGAGATCGAAATGAACAGAAACACCTTTTCTAATTAATTATTCAATTGATCGATTTGCGCTTTTATCTTCCATCAGAGATGTAATTTATTGTTCAGAATCCTCATCAACGAAATACTGTTATGAAAAAGATCCTTTTGGAAGCGTTTCTATATTCACCCTATATTTCACAGTAAGAATTATCTTTGAAGAAATAGAAAAGAAACATTTCAAATTCTTTTATCCCTATGAGAATAACTGAGTCAAAATACCGTCAAAATGATTTCACTTTGGCCAATGTTCAGTCAGAATAATATCAATTTGATGGCATGTTGGCAAGCTTCTCGCATCGAGTTGTTATTTTTCAACCATCGGTCATCGAATTAAGGTACTGAAAGACATGAAGGAATAAATGACGACTTCCACCTGATCAGTTATTTTAGAATAGAATATGAGAGAAATGAATTTCAGAACGCAACTCCATTTGCATTCCATCATTTCTCTTCCCGTCAAAGTGAGCAAATACGATAGCTGCTGGATATGCTTGTCATTTCTAAAAAGACCATCTGAATTGTTTATTTGGAAAAACTGTTATGAAAAATTTGATCGATGAATTCGTCTGGAATTTTCACAATAATCGTTTGAAGGGCGAAGCTTGTCAACTCCAACAATTTGTTATTGGTGATACTTTCTATTGTTGGAGCTTCATACAAAGGGTTTTATAAGAACATTGTGCTTTGGAAAGACAAAAAAGAGACCACGTAGAGTTCTTCAAGTGAATACAACAGAAGGATGATGGAACATCATACCAAACTCGGTATATTTATTTTTTGTTTGGGAATAATTCAGAGAACTGTGCAGAGAGAATCGATGTTTGACAAATTCATCCTGGTGGAAATTTGTCTGGGCGTCCCATTTATCATCCACGTACTAGATGGGACCCACGTGGGGGTAACTAGACAACACATTTCAGCCAATTCGACTTTAGTGCCCAAACACTTAGTTGGTCAGAGAAATAAAAGGAAGCCCCAACGTCTCAATTTGTCACTCGGGATTATTTTATGGAAATAAATCCAAAAGCAACGTTCTTGACTGGAGATTACATGTCAAAATACATTGTCACCTTATTCATAGGTGTGATTTTACAGTGAAACACATTATTTCACATTTCTAATTACCAATTTGAACAACATTCTAACAATTCCCTGGGACATCTGGATGGGCACAGGCTAGAAAGTGCGTTACAAAACTAGCTGGAAACCAACCTAACATCTGGACAAACCAGCTGGGGCTCATCTAATTCCCAATCATAATGTCTACTAGGGCATTCAAATGTGCAATACATGATATCTGATGATCAATGTTTTCAATTTCATCGATATATCTTTCACAGCAACCATTTCACAGTTCTCTTTTTTCGTGTAAATTTAAAATGTCATCCCCCACATGTATTTCCATAAGTTGATAAAAATCATAATCAAGCGATGAGTTTATAATAAACATCCACAAGTAAAGAGATATTTTCTGCATCATTATTTCCCTGCACGTTCAAAGTTGTCATCGATGTGAATAAAACATTGAATCCCCCGCATACTGGGCTAGAAAGAATTTAGTAGTGTGCAGATTACGTACAATGCAAAGTTTTACTTTGTGCTAGTCAGTTGAGAACAAAGAGTTTCGTTTGACGTCAAAAATATTCTCTTCTGCAGTTCATTATACGACGTAGTTGCCTCTTCCCTCCCTGGGTTCTCTTTCAAAGTTAATTCAGTTTATAATAGCCTCTATCATATATTCATGTTCGGAACAGTTCTGGTTGATTACGCGGATCTTATATTTGACACCCGGTGTCGTTTGAGTATTCATCAGTATTCTAATTATTGATATCCAAAACCTACTGCTATGCAGAACGAAATACTGATAACGAGATGCTTTAAACTAAATTGATACACTGTAAAAAATTTCTATGGGAAAATTCCTATAAATTTATGTGAAGTGATTAACGCAAACACGGAAAAAAATTATATGGTTGATATTTGGATACCTGAAAATTAGATGTGGCAGCTATTCGTTACAGAAATTTATATTACAGCAATATTTTCAGCTATTCAAGTATCAAATACACAAAGTAGCTACCACAACTAATTTCTACTGACTATCAATAAACGCACACACGTTATTTTAACGTTGAAAGAACGTTAGACTGTCAAACGGACGTCAGTCGTTGATTTCATAATGTTGATTTTTAGTTGAAATTCGATAGGGAAATAGACGACCAGGAATTACGTTTTGATGACGTATAATTTGAACTAATATTCAAAAGTAACCATCAAACGACGTCCTCAAAAAACGTGTTTTGAATCACGCGTTTTCAAATGCGTTTATAAAACCTTGTGTTTAAACTTCAATTGAAGATATATTCTACTCAAAATATCGAACGAAACCGAACAATAGTTAAAATTTCAACAAAAAGCAAGATAGTAAATAGTGTAGCGTACTTTCTAAATTCTGTCTTACTCAGAAATACTATTGTTCTCGATATTGAATGAAAAGTTTTCAAAATGATTTTTTGGATTCAATTCACGTTTTAGAACCATAATTAGGACCCGTCAATACTTGACGTCTTTTAAACGATGTTCAAACCGTTGGTATGACGTTATTTTATGGTTGAAAAACACGTGATCTACTACGACATTTTTACGTTGAATCAACGCAAGAATATTACTAATTCACAACGTGTGGTTATCGACTGTTTTTGACGTTTTTAAAACGTGCGTGTGTTTATTGAGTAGCAAATTATTTTTTTCTGTGTAGATGCGTTGGGAATTTTCCGTACTGGTTCAGAAATTTCAAGTGAGATGATGGTCAAAATCCCATAAACTTTGGAATTTTCAATGAAATTTATGGAAAATTTCATAAACATATATCGGATATTGATTTCTCATCCAATGATTAGAATTTTCCAGTTGCTCTATACAGGAGAATTTTGATGATTTTTTACAGTATACCTTTCTAATTGTGTAAACATTTTTAGAACACTGAAATTTTCAGATTTCCTATATGAAGAGTTTTTGAGAAGACTTCAGTGATTCTCAGAAAAATTCAGATTTCTTCAGAGATATTCATGAGGAATTTTTAGTAAAAAAACTCTTTGAGAATTCTGTGATAACTTCCAAAATTATTATATTCGATCGAAAAAATAATTCTAAAAGAGTCATATTCTTCAGACATTTGCGAGCTCTCTAAGTCCTCTGCGAGTATTCATTCGATTACTTTCGATATCCTTGAAGAATTTTTTTCGAGGATCCGTAATTCTTTTCAAATTCTTATGGAACTTCTTGTGCTGTCTAGGAAGTGATTAGAGCAACTTGAAATTTGATATGCGGCTTTATCATTGATCCCCGAAGACAACTAGTAACTGGAATTTGTCAAAATATTTCATCATTCAATGAATATTGATTAACCCGTTAAGGACCAAACGTCCGTTTTTTCACCACCTTTTTCAACGACATTTTACGCTGTCGAATCGATTGTCAAAAAATTTGCGGATAATTATTTTGCTAAATACAATATGGCGGAGCCAATATGGCTTCGGAAGAGTACTGAAATTGTCTCATTTTTAAAGTGTTTTCTGCCATCTGACACTAAATTTGTATTCGGTGATCCGAAGAATACTCAGATCCATCTATGTAAGGAGGAAAATATCGATAAATTGACAAAAAACTGGAGGAACGGAAATTGAGACTTCTTGCTGCCATATTCGAACCGCCATTTTGAATTCATAGAATCTGACCTCCGATTAGTCATCAGGGATCCCGAAACCCCCCATGTACTGATTTTCATGGAAATCGTACAGTTTCAACAATTTTAGGCCGCCATTTTGGAGCCGCCATATTGAATTTGGCAAATCTGACCCCGGATTCGTGATCAGCGACCCCAAAAACCTAATAATACGTGTGTGTCCATCGAATTCATTCAGGAATATTGCTCAAATACGAAAAATAAGATAAAGCAAAAATATTTTGGTTTCTAGCCGCCATATTGAGTGTCGCCATCTTGAATTTCGAAAAACCATCTCACATACTTTGAAGCTCAGGGTCCATGGACGCAGAAATTTCATCCCCTAGATGTATGTCTCCCTTAATTCAAGACGAAAATAAGCGGATAAAATTCGTGTTTTTTTCTATTTAAACGATTATAACATTCCCAGTTCGCATTTTTTCGAAAATCTGCTTCCATATTTTGAAAGTTCAGATAATTTTACATTGAAAATAATTATTCGCAAATTTTTTGACAATCGATTCGACAGCGTAAAATGTCGTTGGAAAAGGTGTTGAAAAAACGGACGTTTGGTCCTTAACGGGTTAATAAACAAATCTCTGGGTGAAAAAACCAATAGAAACCAATAGGCTAAATCCAATCCGAATGAATGATATCTTATCGGTTTCTATGCGGTCATATTGTCACTGTATTTAAGGGTTTTGGTTGAATTTAAAACCGATAATTACCCAATACTTCAATAAAAAAATGTTTATTGGATATTTTTAACTATCAAAATAATTAATAAGTGATTGAATTAATGTTCAAGAATAAAAATATTTATAATGCTTATACGTATTTTCTCTGTATTTATCGTGATGTGATTTCAAGTTTATCGTAAAATTTTTTTTCAATTTTCATACTAAAAAATCAAGGGATTTTCAAGGGCTTTTCAGCCCTTGAAAAGATGACTAAAATTCAAGGGGTTTTCAAGGGTTCTCAAGGGCTGTACAAACCATGATGTATTAGGAATTGGATGTAATTCGTAGCGTTTTTTTTATGAAGAAAAATTATTTATTTAGGATTAACATCAAAGAATACATTAATCAAAGTATTGTCCATCGCTTTCTACTACTCTCGACCATCTTTCGGGCAGGGAACGATTATCGTGTCGGAAGAACGCGTCATGTTTGAAAACAATCCACGAATCGACGCATTTTCGGCAATCTTCGTAAGAAGTGAACTTCTGCTTAGACAAGCTATGAGCCATCGAACGAAACAAATGGTCATCAGATGGAGCAATATCTGGGGAATATAATGGGTCGGGTAGAACTTCCCATTTGAGTGTTTCCAGGGATGTTTTCACCGGTTTTGCGGCGTGCGAACGAGGATTGTCGTGTAGCAAAATGACTTTGTCGTGTCTTTTGGAGTATTCCGGCCGTTTTTCTTTCAATGCACGGCTCATCAATTGTAGTCGGTAACGATCCCCAGTTATGGTTTTATTCGGTTTCAGCAGTTCATAATGAACCAAACCCATCTGATCCCGCCAAATACAGAGTAGAAGCTCAGACCGATGGATATTCGGCTTTGCCACTGATTGTGGTGGTTGGCCGGGCTTAACCCATGATTTTCTGCGCTTTGGATTGTCGTGATGGATCCATTTTTCATCACCAGTAACAATCCGATGCAAGAAACCTTTTCTTTTTATATTGAAGTAATGAAGGAAAACTGTCCGCAAAAACACTTTATTCATTACATATTTTGACATGTTCAATATATTATGAAGTGTTGTTATTTACGATTCAAAGAAAGTTTATGTAAAACAAATGACGTCCAATAATAGCTGTGTCACAATGAATTGATTACTGTAGGTAACAACGGAATACTGTATTACCTACGCCAACTTTTGTAAAATGCTGTGAATTAATTTAATAATTCCAACACCTCATACAAAGTCAAAGAATTCTTGCAATCCAGTTCACGAATTCTTCTGAAAAATGTGCTTCGTCCAAAAATGGTGTTGCTGAAGTTTGAATCGTTTCCCATATGGAAATTGCCGAAGTCGACAAATGGCCTAGTACTGGCAAGGTTATATTTGCTGGGTCATTATTATTTTTCAATTGGCACGAACTATTCGGTGAATTTCAAACGGTATTGATTTCACTGTACAGACAGTCTTGGCCCAGTATTAAATCGATACCGTTTGGACAAGGTTGAAATGCCAGAATTCTACCATAGTCGGCGCATACGAACAGTACTGACACGGTTGTAAATGTTATACAGGCCTTTATGTAAAATTATGTTATCATGCCGACTACTTGCCAGTTTTTATAGCTTCGGTAGCTTCGGATTTCCCAGTACTGGCAACTCTGGCAGCAGTACTGAACCAGTTTTGGTTGTGTTTCCCTTTCCCCATGGGTTATTGAAACGGATTAGTGATCGAATAACGAAATACTCAATTGATCAAGACCCGAAATTTTGCAGCTCTTTTTTTGAACGATGTTTTCAGTTTCGAAGAGTTAATTTGGAGAGTTAAATAACGATCATTTATTGAATTTTGTGGGTTCAAATTCCCGTTTTGTTTCTATAAAGGATTCAAACTTCAGCAACATCAAAAATAACGTACTCGTCAACGAAAATTTAGATCACCAATTTTTTTGGTGTAGTAGGTTCATATTCAGGAAAACCATTTTTCCGAATGTGTTCATGCGTTTTTATGCTAAAGATGGATCTTGTTTAAAACCCTCCACCAGAGTCGAAATTTTGCCCCTGCTTTGTCGATCCAGTCATTGAAATTGCTGCTCCTTCCACGCTACAGAAACTACTTGGTCCTACTTTCCCGCTCCGAATATTTTTTGATTCTATTTCCCTACTCCACAATCCACTGCTCCTACACTGGAGGAAAGGATTCTTGGAAACATTAAAATCTTCACTTGAATACTCGTAATGAAATGATTAGTTAATTTGAATGGAATTTTGTTGAATCGATCAAGTATCCATTTTCAATCACAAAATATTTTGGAAAATATTGAATATTTTTTTGATTGAATGAATATTCTGCTGATTCAATAAAACTTCATTCGAATTAATATTTTGTTGCGACTATTCAATTAAATATTTGATTGTTCCCGAAAATTTTTTCTCTCGGCGTATGGGTTGGATTTTTTGAATAATAATATTGTATAAAGCGCGTTTTCTATCAATTCGAAAATGTAATTGAAAACAAAAATTTCAATTCAATTAAAATTATGTCGGTCAAACCAATAAATTTTCCATTCGAATACAAATCTAATAATTTGACGGGATTGGAATGAAATATGCATTTCATTCAAATAAACACTCATTCATTTCATGAAATGGAATATTTTTTGAATCAAATGAAATTTTTTTACCTAAAAGAATATCTATGAGGTTCCTTTTTTGAATGAATGACTCATTTGAGTGTATAAACAGTAGAGTACCCAACTAAGATTGTAAGAGGAAATTCACAACAAAATTGTCAAATTACTCAAGTTCTTTTTTATTGACTGGCACTGACACATAAGCTTGATTATCAAAATATGATTTTTTGAACATTTTTTTGTAAACCAGGAATAGGATGATTTGTCAAATGAATTTGTACATGAAAATACGGAAGCTCATGATTACTGTAGAAAAACTGCACTGAGAGAAATGGATTGGTGGAATACTGCATTGATTTTCATATTATTCAGTAGAATTATCAATTGCTGAAATATTATCAATAGATCTTATAAGTTCATCCAAATTTACTCAACTTATGCAAAACCTTAATAAAATGTTCAATAAATATTATCATACGTTCAGTTTTGTAATCATTATATATTCAAAAAGGATGTACAACGATATTTCTTATAAACTACGGTAAACACTTCATCAATTGATAGTCTTATGATGTGAGAAATAATAGTGTCACATAACTACGAATAATAGCTGCATCAAAAAGTAAAATATTTGAATACCTGGTAGCTTTCATTCCTACTTGTGAAATTATTTTTCCCAAATTACTGAGCAATGTTCAATATAAACATTATATATTCACGTAGCTTTGTTGTGCCTACCTCTATCGTATATAAATATGTATTGTCTACGACACGTATTTTGAAAACATTAGTGAACTTTCAAGAACATTCTTGTTTTCATATTTTCCAGTGATTGGTTCGTAACCTTTTGAATACAGATTATTGTCTAGTTCACTAAAATCTGCGCTCATCCCCACTACCACCTACTCTAGATCAACGCTTGTGCGTGCAGTGCGTGCTTCTAATTCATTTCTCATCGATTTGCGTTGAACTTTAAGTTGCGTTAACTTCATTTTGAACTGACAGCATATTCTTAATGTTTTAGTGTAGCGTATAAATTTTTGGCACATTTTAGATGCAATCTATGTCAAAAGTCGACGGTAGTTTTGATTTTAAAATTTGATTTTCTCGTTGAAATTTATTTTGCTTATAACTTGAAGACGAAGCCTCCCGCGGTATTTCGCCAAAGGAAGATTTGCTTAATTTTGCTTTTACAATCACGTACCGAAAGAATAGAGTTGGTCTAACATCTTATTGAAACTTGAGCCAATTGTTTCATTACATATTACGCAATATTAGGTTTATTTAAAACCCATACAACACAAAAATCCCACCTGTATTCATATAGAATTCTTTATGAATTCTCAGAATCCAAAGAGTATTGAATATGATTTCTCTCTGAACTGTATTGCTGTCTAGGGGTTTTTAGTACATGATTTGAAACACTGAAAAAATGCTGTACGGAGAGATATTTTGAATAAACTCACGCATTTTTGCGTACGTTATTCACAAAAAATTGATTTGAGTCCTAGCCCTTGTGTCACATTAATGCAATTATTATTATTTGTGTTAGGAAATCGATCTTTTGAAATTGATATTCAATTACTGAATCCATTAGAATTCCACCTTTCTTACTGCATGATATTGGTTGATCAAATATGCCGCAAAAATCAACAAGTAGACCATTATATTTCAATAAATAAGGATCGAAATATTTGACAGGCATAATGGTGAAATTTTACTAAACTACTTAGGGAGGATTCGTTCAACCGAATTTACATACTTCTCTATATTGTAAAGTGATGGACAATATTTTATTGCGTAGCTTATACTCCAATGTATATAAAATAATCCTTTTTTCTCTTAATATCGCGTGGTATATCAGATATGGGATGATTATAATTGAGAAGAAAGGAACGTTTATCTAAAATCCCCATGTGTCACTAAATTATCATACTTTTCAATAACTATAACTGGAATTAGTGTGTACTCACAGTGTGTGAGTATGAAATTTCAATCTTACCCATCACATTTTCTACAGCACTCGTAATCTTTCGCATTCTCATGTAAAAATTTATTTTATAAATTTTCTATTCCTAGTTTACTGAAAGAATGAAAAAAAAAAATGATATTTCCGGGCTGCATTATTCTCCATGTAGAGGCGGTAGGGTCAAAGTAGGAGATAAATCTTGCACCTGCTTCGCTCATATACAAGTGGTGAAATAGGAAATTTCTACCACTTTTAGGGGCAAAGTAGGAGATGATATCTCATTGAAACAGCTCCTACTCTCCTATCTGATGCTCCTACTGAAAAGAGGATTATTAGCAGCAAAGTAGAGGCAAAAAGATCAATATTTCACGAAATTCGATTCGAGAAACTAATTATTTCTTTTTGTGCGCCATATATTTCGTGCTGAAGCTTTCAACACAATTTCATGATCGCTCCTTTGAGGAAACTCCACGATCTTTTTGGAACGTGTTAAAAACGTGCCAGAAACACGACGTACTGTTTGGAAATGGTACCAAGTTATCATCCAGCAGTCAATTATTGGTAAGTGCCAGTGGCCCATTATTGTGTGCCATTGATTACATACAATTGATTCCGGCTATGGCCCAGTCATGAGCCAATATTGAGACAATCGTAAAACCCTGTTAGGGTAATACGTATTTAGAAAAAAAATGTCTTATGCGACATTTTACGACAAATTCCAGATGTTTGAGTTTGTTGGATACTATACGGAGGAAACGAAACATCAGTGAGTTCTTTCCCAACCAAACTGGCTCGTGTTATGAAAACAAATAGGTATCGCTACTGGTTACTTTATAGACTTCTTTTGTTTCCATAACACGAGCCATCAAATATCGACATGAATCTCTCGATTTCCAAGACCCAGAACCGTTCGATATTTGTCAAAAAAAGGAGAGTCTCTCGGTAAATTTAGCAACTATTCTTACAGTGTAGATGCAGATAATACAAAACAAAACAAAATCAAAGGAAAGAAAAATACCTACTTTTGAGACCGACGAACTGAACTAATTCAATGGATTTAATCAATCGACGAATGTAAGATATTTGTGCAAACCCTCAAGTTAAGATACCATGTATATGAAATATCGAGGTCAATTGATATCATCACTTTACAGAACGTAAGTCTCATAGGAGTTTCGCTCTCTTTCGTGCATTATGGGGGAGGTTCATTTATCGTGTACATAAAGTGTCCATTACGCAATCGATCTAGCGGACACATACCATCAACAACTTCTTGTATTATTAACTTCTGCGGCAAAGTGGATTAAGAGAATTCACGATACTTTGTCAGTATGCAATTCACTTGAAAAATATATTCCACCTTATTCGGATATCTTCATTCTAAAAATGAATCAAAGTACGAACGTTGAGATTCTTTTTCAACCTTCGATATATCATTATCATCAAAATACCACGAGACGGAGAATACTCTCCAGGATAAAAAGAGATATTAATGAATTGTCTTTGATTTGAAAATGTTGGCACTTGACATTTCTCGACACTGGATTTATATGATGTGAAGTAAAAAAGAAGTACATTCGTGTATATCGAGGATTTACCTAGAAGAGTAAATATTCTCCAACCAAATCTACATACTCGTAGTTCATCTTCAACTTGACGCGAGAAAAACCCTTTCTAAAGAACACGCAAAATACATTTGCAACTGTTGTCTCAGGACATGGAACAACGCAAAATAATGTGGGAAAAAACATTACGAAGAAAAATTATTTCCTTTTTTCAGGATTTGAATTTATTCACCCTCTTCATCGCTGCTCATCCCTACCCATCGGATTTTATCCACTTTTTTTTCATATGAAAAATAATAAATGTCTGCATGACTTTATTTTTCTCCCAAAGATTTCCACGAAAGTTCTTTCGGGAACGATATTAGAAATCAAATATGACTTTGAATACCCAACACTTATCCGAATAGTATTAAATATGCATATTCAATCATTCCATTCGTAATCCACACTCTTCGTACAATGAAATCAAGCTACGTAAAAGTTTCTACCACCCTCTTTACGCAAACTTTTCGTACGCCAAAAGCAAAAGTACAAGCAAAACTTTGTAAACCGATGAACCATTTTGACAAGTGAGAACAAAAAAATTCTTTTATCGCTTAATCCTATTACGCAAAAATTCGTCAAGACTTGGAGTTTTGAAAAGATTTTGTCATTTATCTGACATCGTATTCCATTTCTTTACAAATCTTTAAATTTCTCCTTCGGTGTTATCGAGTGTCCAACGGATACAAGTATTCCGTCTTCTTATCTTGTATCAGCCCCATGAGATTAACTCTGAAATCGCAAGAAGAATCTTCTATTTTTTGTTGGCTGTTTTTTTTTTCATGACGATCGATACCTCGAAAGAATTCAACGGTATAAATATTGAGTAAGTATTGTCTGCTTGGTGTAATAAGATTATTCGAATAATCTTACCTGCGACCTTCATTGGAGGCTGAAAAAATTAAGACAGAGAAGATATTTTACATAATTATCTTGGAACAATGGAAATTTCTAACTTTGGAGAAAACGTATCCAAGCGATTTAATTATTTCATCGATCCGATGGAAAAAATGTTATCTTCGGGTATGATTCAAAGGAATCTCATCGATCAAATTTCTTTTCATTGAATCGATATTCTTATGGAAAGATTGTAATTATCCAAAGGTATGAGAATTTTGTAGGTTAAATGTGGTCACGAAGCGTTAACGATCTTACTTTTCTCAATTCCACAAATCAGAAATTCAATTGAGTTGCTTCATCCTAGGCTCCTAGTGATGTATCGTCAATAGAATCGATCTTTTCCTTTCATAAATAAAATATCGACTTTTCGTAAGGATTTCATCAATATTCCTAAAAACTAGACATGTTTTCTACACGGAAAGACCGGGTCTATTAACATTTAGAAAGAATTTATCACCGTTCGGAAAAATGACTGTCAATTTAGGGAAAAAGAGGATCGCTGAAAAGTACACGGAGAGAAATTTATTTGGAAAGATTACCATTTTATTCGTAAACTAGAACTATTCGGCAAAACCAGACAATAATTTATAATATAACTCCTAATCATTGCCAGTTGTGATGGTAAAAATCGAGATTAATTTGGATTTTTACCATCACAGCTGGCAATGATTAGGAGTTATATTATAAATTATTGTCTGATTTTTCCGAATAGTTCTAGTTTACGAATAAAATGGTAATCTTTCCAAATAAATTTCTCTCCGTGTACTCGTAGTGAGTCTACCAAAAATTCGTAGTCAAAATATTAAAAGTTGATAGTTTCATTGGTATTTTTCACAGTGAAACTATCAATTCTTCATACATCGACTACGAATTTTTAATAGACTCACTACAAATATTTTTCAGTGATCCTCATTTTCTCTCAATTGACAGTCATTTTTCTGAATATTGATAGACCCGGTCTTTCCGTGTATGAAATTGAATAGATCCTGCTCTCAGATCGTCATCGCTGTTAATCCTATAAAATCCAATTCTCAAGTCAGTCTATTTTACGAATAACAATTGTAAATCCATCTTTAATAATTATATTAGCTCGTTTAAAGGGTTACTAACTGATCTTCCGTCTAAAATATGTTGCTGAAGTTTGAATCGTTTATTGGAACGAATTGGTGAACTAATAACCCGAAATCTTGCAGTACATTTTTAAACGATGTTTCCACCTCCAAGGAGTTGATCGAGGAAGATAAACTTCGATGATTTTTAAATTTGACGCATTTGGATTTTCGTTACGTTTCAATAAACGATTCAAACTTCAAGAAACATTCGTATGTAACATTTATGTAAGTTCTAGATGTGTTACGTAACCTAATTCTCGATTCTGGTCTCATAAAAAATTAATATAATTCACAGATCATCACAATTTTGTAAAACGTTGAACGACTCAATAGGATAGGATTTTGATTGCGACAGTCGGTAGCAAAATTAAGGAAAATTCCTATGCAATACGCTACCAGAATTTTTTCTATCCCGAGTGGAAACATTTTCAAAATTATGTATGAATTACATATAAACTGTATGGAATTATATATAAATTATATATAATTTTGAGAATTCTTCCCCTCTGGCCTGCTTTATACATACGAAGACTTAAATTGATAATCCCAAAATAGAAAAAGACAATAGGTTAGTTAGATCAAAAAACAAAATTCCTCGTACAATTGATAAGATTACGGAAAAGTAAGCAATTGTTCTCGAACATATAGCACACATCTTCGAGGGATGAGAAAATACTTTACGAGAATAATATTTCCCATTTGGAGATACATCCTCGAAAAAAAATCAATCACAAATATACATTCATTATGAACGCATGAATTATTCATTCTTCTGTCAATGAATCTAGTTCAACATAACGACTCATCGGTTTATTTTTATCATCGACCGATGCATGAATGAAGATTCGATATAAAACCACTATTATTTACACTCGCATTCCCATTAAGATCAAATATTGTATGCGGTGCACAGAATCAATCAATTGCGAAACACAGAAGAACAAATGCAATGGAATTTTAATCGATAAACCAACGTTTGACATCCTTCTCATTCATACTCACCTCACCGCACGATAATCTTTCATCATTCATTTGTAACTTGTACGTATTGAACCTTTGAACGGAGGTTCTCATCAAGCAAACTCCGAAATAACATAATTTTCTCGATTTTTTTGTTCATGGGAGGAAGTAAATAAAAAACTTGAATTCTTTGACACTTATTCAATGAGTTTTAGAGTGAATAAAAGAATTTTTTTTAATCAAAAAATTGGTTTAATTGGAAATTTCAAGTTTGTCTGCGCAATATCTTAAAAACTGCTGACGAATGAATCGCTTTTTTTTGTTTTATTTCTGAGTAGATCAAATTTATTGGAGGATAAACTCCATGATATATACTTTCCTTTTTCCTTTTACAGCACTTTGAAGAGGGGAAAAAAACGAAAAATGCTACCGAAAATTTGCACGTCTGTCATTTTCTCAATTTTGGACTTTTTGTTGGTTTTATTGGTACAACCTCTAACAAATATATTATATTGCATAATAATTATCTGATTTTTAATTTTAGGTGATTGTTACAAGTGGGATATATACAGTGTATACAAATAAGTGTGCAAAAAACTCAAATTCTTTATTTACTTCCTTTCATGAGAGAAAAAATTCCAGAAAATTATCCTATTCCGAGGCCGTTTGAAAAGACCTCCCCTCAATTTTCATTTTGAATTATTCGTATATATAATTTATATACAATCCGATATAGATTATGCATTAGTTATGTGTAATTCTGCAAAGATTTTTACACCATCAGGAACTTTTCCCTACTCAGTATTCAATTTGGACAATTTTTGTGAATTGTATTGTATTGTGAAGTAATTAACATACACTGAGAACCCGATTTCTTAGATTCAAAGAAAATTTCTTTGCCCTCATTCTGATAAATCTTGTTTTCAATGGAAAAGATTGTTCATTCCAATGAGAAAATTTTTTATTGAATTGAAATTATATTCTTCGAATTCAAGGAGAAATATATTTCTGTCCCAATTTGAAAATTTTTCGTTTCAATCTGATGAAGAATTTTCCCATTGACAAGAAATATTTATCAGAACGAGGGCAAAGAAAATTTTCTTTCAATCTAAAAAATTGAGTTCTCAGTGTATACATGCGTTAACCCAATAAACGCACACACGTCATTTCAACGTTGAAAGAACGTTAGACTGTCAAACGGACGTCAGTCGTTGATTTCATAACGTTGATTTTTAGTTGAAATGTGACAGGGAAATAGACGAACAGGAATTACGTTTTGATGACGTATAATTTAAACTAATATTCAAAAGTAACCATCAAACGACGTCCTCAAAAAACGTGTTTTGAACGGGTTTGAATCACGCGTTTAAAATGTGTTTGAACTTCAATTGAAGATAAATTCTGCTAAAAATATCGAACGAAACCGAACAATGGTTAGAATTTCAACAAAGAGCAAGATAGTAAATAGTGTGGCATACTTTCCAAATTTTGTCATACTCAGAAATACTATTGTTCTCGATATTGAATGAAGAGTTTTCAAAATAATTTGTTGGATTCAATTCACGTTTTAGAACCATCATTAGGACACGTCAATACTTAACGTCTTTTAAACGATGTTTAAACCGTTGATATGACGTTATTTTACGGTTGAAAAACACGTGCTCTGCCGCGACATTTTTACGTTGAATCAACGCAAGAATATTACTAATTCACAACGTGTGGTTATTGACTGTTTTTGACGTTTTTAAAACGTGCGTGTGTTTATTGGGAAGAATCTTCCGCATTCACCCAGAAATTATAAAAATCCCATAAAGTTTGAAATTTCCAGTTGGATTTATGGAAAATTTCATACACATATATACAGTTTCCGATTGCTGCACACAGGAAATTCCAATTATCTTCCACAGTTTTTTTTACACATCACTTATTCGCAGTTTCGAGGTTTTGTTTTTAGAGAACTATGATTTAATGAAAAGCAAACAAACGTGCGACTGGTCTCAACCAATGCCTGCCGTGAAAATTGACTTTAATGGAATGCAATATCTATCCATCTTCATGAACTAATCAACACGTCATAAATGGAAACGCGAATAAGTGGAAAAAAGGGAATATTTCACAATCAACTAATTGAAGGTAAACAGCATTCTGCACGCAAGCATCGAGAAAATTACTTGACTCGAAAGGAACACTGAGAATAGACCGATGAAATGAACGTGCGAGGTGGATATGGGTATAAAAAGATGGGTTTGAATATATGATGACGAGGTAAATGGATACATTGATCATGAGTTTGCGTGAGGGGACAAAAGTTCATCTACTTGGAAAAACAAAGCTAGCAAAAGTTTGTAAGAAAAGATACGATTTTGAATACATGATTACCGATGAATCCTTTATGAAGAATTCAATACACTCGAATTCATTCGTACTGGGGTGAAGACGGGGTCGTTAAAGGCCTGTCATGGGTGGAATATACATAAACCGAATGAACATTGTACAAAATTCGATATCAAATGATTTTCCAATAATCTTCTTATGTTTAAAATCACTTCTGTGAACAGATGAACGTCGTAACAGTTTTATATCGTCTTGATTCTCAAATATTTTTATAATCGAATCGAAATCGAATATCTAAATATATATTGACTGGATACAAATACATTGTAGGTTACAATGAATCTTTTATATTGTCATTCATTTTTACCAATTTATTTCGAAAATTTGTCCCGTTGTACCTTTGCACAAGCTCAATTAAATTGAATGTCGATATGGAAGTGATGGAAGTGTAGATTGAATTCAGTCTCAACTGTCATCGATGATATAGTTATAATTATCCACGTGATAAATTTATCGTTTATTACATTGAAGTTTTCTCTCCAAAACATGTTCGCGATTAAAGTGAAATCTTGTTTGGTTTGTGGTCGAGTGGATGATAAATAGATTCTTCACGCTGAATTTATTTTCTAGTTTTAATTATAAATTCCAATCGATATTCTATATAATTTTCATCAACCTTCATTGGTTGATAATTATTATCATGAATGAATATGAACAAAATGTCTTCATATAAATATAAATAAAATGATCTGTAGATCTTTTCGATGAATATATTGGGACGGGGAGAAAGTAATTTCGGTTTTTTTTTCATGTTTTGCGAAGTGAATTGATTTGTGTGAATTTCGCACACTGATCAATTATATAGATGTCGTTTCGCCATGTTTCTGTCAAAACCACAACTCCGTCACTGTAGAATTTTTTGAATTCTTGGACGAATAACTGAAAAAAAAGTGATTTTCACAAGCCTCTCTCGAAGCCAGCTACACGCCATTAACAGAGTTCTGCAGAGACCGAAACAAATGATAGTCGGATGGGGCAGAGTCCAAGCTATACGGTGGGTGCATCAAAACTTCCCAGTTAAGCTCTCTTGAGAGAGCCGAGTCGAGCCGAGAGCCGAGTTTTCGTGCCGAGTCACTAAAGATGTGTATGGTCTAACATCGTCGTGATGGAAGACAACGCCTTTCCTATTGATCAATTCCTCCCGTTTGTCAATCTCCTAGCTCACACGGAAAAAAATGATTCACTATGATAGCTAAAAATGAGTTGTGGTAACTATTTCGTGTATTTATCCATGAATCGTCAAAAATGTTGCTGCGTCAGCTAAATTTTAGCTTCTATATCAATAACTTTTGTCATCACGGATAAAAAATAGTTACCGTAGCTGACTTTTAGCTACACGGAGAAAAAGGTATCTTAAAAAGTACCATAATTTATGGATTTTTAGCGCTGGTCTGACCCGAGTCTCAATATTTACCTGAACAAACCTCTAAAAGTACCATAATGGCTGGGACTTTTATAAGGAAGGTACCATACTTATTCTGAAAAGTCCAAGAAATTATGGTACTTTTAGATATTCGTGCAAGTAAATATTCCGACTCGGGTCAGACCAGCGCTGAAAATCCATAAATTATGGTAATTTTCAGGATATCTGTTTTCTCAGTGTATCCAAATATCAACCACATGATTTTTTCCTGCACAATCGCATGAACAACCCCTTTTCAATCCCCGCAAACGCTCAGCATCACCTTTCTTAGCGTCAATACAGGCTTTGCAATTGTTTATGAAACTTCTTTTCCACACATTCCCGACTGGAAATTGTCATCAGGTTAACCCAACATATGATGAGGACCTGACAAGGTCATCCGAAATAAGGAATACCCGTTACGGTCCTGATCGGGATTAGGTGTGGATGACTCACGTATGGATGACCTCATTTGGTCCTAGTCAGGATTTCCTCAAATTATCCTGAAAAGGTCGAAGTAGGTTTTCCTCGCTGTATCCGCATCAGGACCTCGTTCGGTCATCCTAAGATCATGGACATAGTTTGATAAACTGAATACAAGAATGTACAGACTTGATTTCAGATTGTACACTCTTTGATTAAACAAATTTTCCTTCAATAAGAAGGACATGTTTGAACGATTTTCAACTGTGCCTGTTTTTAAATTCAATCCCTTCATTCCAAACACATTACCTACTTCTGAAAACTGTTGAACAATTTGTTCAATCTATTCTCAATGTGAATTGAAAACTAACTATTTGGGTTTTAATTAGGCGGAACTTATGAAAATTTCACAAGATTTTCCACGTTATGCATACAGCGAAAAAAACTTAGCAAACGTTCAACCATCACCAGCGAAATAAGTATTTCATTTGACTTATCACAATTCTCATAAGGTTGATTTATTGACTATTCAGCATCATTTTTCTTTCCTACACATCACATCATCTGAGTATTATTCAAAGAGTATATATGAACTGAATGAATATGTGTTTCGTCATAATCAAATATAAGTTTCGAACAAGTACTCTTCTTTCGTTATTTCTTGATTAATACGCATAAAAAAATCTGTTATTGAGTGCAAAATGAATTATTGAATCAGTTATCAGTGCTGTAATATGTAAAAAATCATAAGTTGCTGATGTGGTGAAATTAATTCTATTCAAATATACAATAATATCAACAACGACAATATCTATATCAATATTAATTTACATCAGTATTTCTCGGAAAAAACTCAGGAATCCCAATCATTTTGTAATAATAAAGGTCATGAAGAACTCATTCGATCGTAAATATTTCAAGTGAATTTTCAAAATGAAATGCAAAAAACTTGAATTATTCACTTTCAGCTCGACGGATGGTTTTACTTTTCAAATTAAAGAGTACTCTTGAAGTTAAAATTTGTTAATTTCAGAAAAAAGCCTCATTTTCTGAGTTGAATTTGTTGTTAGGGTGATGATAAACTTGTAAGAAGAGTTTGAAAGTTGAGTGGAATCTATATTGATCAGGAAAGTCCAAATCGTGTGGCAAAAGTTAGAAAATCTGTCAACTTAGCTCACGGCGCATGGGCTTTTCTTCAGTAAACCAAATGCCGGCAGGAGAAATTCATCAAAATATAGTGGATTCAAAGTGATGTGAAGTAAGAGAGGACCGAAATATTCATTAGATTTTATTCGTTCTTATAAACGTTCTAAAAAATAAGAAAAGACTATAGAAGATCCAAAGTGTCGTCTTCCAATGTTTTTGTTCCAATAATGTTGTGTCATGTTCCTACAAATAAATGTTATTATATTTATGAAACAGGTTCAATACACATGTTTTCTCAACCTAACACTAGTTACTGGTGAAAAGATACGAAAATGCACACTCAAAAATGCAAATCATTGAAACAAAAATATTGAGAGACGATACATTGAGTCATACATAGCCTTACCATATTTATCAACATTTTTATAATAACTAATAAAATTCAATGCATGTATCTGTCCTCTCTTACTTCACATCACTTTGAATTCACTATATTTTGATGAATTTCTCTTGCCAGCATTTGGTTTAGTAAAGAAAAGCTGATAGAATACCCATGCGCTGTCAGCTAAGTTGACAGATTTTCTAACTTTTGCTACACGATTTGGACTTTCCTGATCAATATAGATTTCACTCAACTTTCAAACTCTTCCTACAAGTTTATTATCACCCTAACAACAAATTCAACTCAGAAGATAAGGCTTTTTTCTCAAATTTGAAAATTTCAACTCCAAGAGTGCTCTTCAATTTGAAAAATAAAACCATCCGACGAGCTGCAAGTGAATAATTCAAGTTTTTTGTTATTCATTTTGAACATTCTTTTGACATATTTTTGATCAAATGAGTTCTTCATGACTCATATTTCTTACAAAATCAATATGATCTCTGAGTTTTTGCCTAGAAGTGCTGATGTAAGTATTTGAAGAAAATTCATTTTCACTGCATCAACAAATTACGATTTTTTGACACGTTACAACAGCTATGACTGATTTACTTAATCATTTTGCACTTACTAACAGACTTTTTGATACACATTATTCAAGAAATAACCACCACACATTTCACAAAAATAATTCATCCATTTGTTGATCACATAAATTTAACCTCACATCTGTCAACCGAACTGCAATTTTCACACAGGCTCATAGATTAGTTTTGATTTATTTTTGAGGTTTTAGTAAGGAATTCCTCACAAAATCCTAATTAGTCTTTCCTGATGGGGTCCTCATAATAGTGCAGCGTGACATGACTTGTTAGGTCCTGATGAGGTTGCCTTATCAGGACCTGATCTGGATCAAGGTTTACCTGATCTGGTCCATGGGGTAAATTTCTAGTCGGGTTATTGTCGTATGGAATCTACTTTTATTTGCCCTCAATCATTCGGTCTGAAAATCGCTCGATTTCATCTTGTTCCAGTAGCAATTCACAAATGAAAAGTCGGTCTATGAAATCGTTTATTGTTAATTCATGTGAAACCCGAGTATCGAGGTTCCTTTGATAACCACTTTTATGTAAATGGTTCAAAACTGTTTTGTAGCCAATATTTAGTTCCATAGGGATATCGTGGGATGAAATACGCCCTTGATGTTCCAAAAAATTTTATGGGACTCTTCAACGATTGGTCGGCCAGGAAGGTGTTCATCTGTAACATCGAAATTTCCAGATCGAGAACGAGTGAACTAATTCTGACACTGACGTTCACTTGAGCACTCATCGCCATAAACGCCATAAAATTGTCGACGAGCCTGCACTGCATCTTTCCCTTTTCGGAAATAAAAAAGCAAAATATGACGAAATCGATCTTCCGGAATCTCGATTTTTGAAGTGTAATAACTTTTTACTGATCGAACGAATACTTCTACCTTTATACCTAATATGTTTCATGAACTGTCACCTTTCAAACGTACTATTTGGTCTGTCTTCGTTGAATAAGTATCATTAGAAATGTGTCACTTCTGAAAAGACCATCTGTTGAAAAAAAAACCGAGATTACTCTTTCCCCAACCCAATATTTATCCAATGATTACTCTTTCGTTACGAATGAAAACAAATTCTAGGGATGAGAAATATTTGAACTCATTTTTCTAGAGGTTATATCATCGCTTTTTCTTCCCCCTGCTGTCACCTTACGTGTAGGTTTCTGAAGAAGCAATTGCTATCTACCTTGATTCGAAAATATGAAATGTTTGGCTTGCGTTCGGGAATGGGATGGGAAAATGAAGATGAAAAGGAATCGTTTCGAAGGAAAAAGTCATCATCTGTGGTATCTACGGTATACTGTCGAATCACGTTTCCGAAACAAAGTAAAGAGCAATGAATAATACCGTAATACCGATAAGAATGAAGAAAAGAACAAAAAATGATGAGAATATGGTTTTCATCTTCCGAATATATGAGCACTTTGAATTATAATTTGATGGTTATCGGAGAGAATGAAGAGAAAAATGAATACAGTATATGACAAGACATATTAAACATCAAACGAAATGCATTGAAATTTGTTTCTGTTACGTGCCGATAGGTTTGGATAAATCGAAGAAAGAATACAAGTTTTTAGACTAACTTGAAGAATTTAATCGTATATAGAGAACACAAATTGATTTGGAAGTGACGTGATATATTATTCTTCTCAATAGAGTGCACTCTGAGAAAAAAAAGTCGGAATTACCATTGGAATAGTTGGGAAAAGACTCAACTATGACTGATGATGGGTTTTACTACTTCGTAATCTAAATAACAATATCGATTGTAGAAATCACTATTTAAAGTAGTTCCGTTTACAATGAAATATTTAGTGTAACCATTAATCAGCTAACTACACGGAGAAAAAAGATGTGCTAAAAAGTACCATACTTTATAGTGTTTGAGCATCAGTCTTGTCCAGATCGAATTATTTACATGAAAATATCTACAAAAGTAGTATACATCATTAGGAAAGTCCAAGCCAGTATGGTACTTTTAGAGATATTTTCACGTAAATAATTTGATCTGGACAAAACTGATGCTCGATCACTACAAAGTATGGTACTTCTTAGCAGACCTTTCTTCTCCGTGTATTCAGGATAACTATTTTTTTTCGTTCAGTATGTATCGCATAATCACATGTTTTCATAAATTTTCATTATAAATTGAATTATGTCTTCGTTCCCAATTTTGGAATTGACAATATGTTTTTCTATCTTCAATGAAGATCTATAATTATTATAATCAAAAGCCAAAAATTATGCCATTGTAATATCGTGTGTGTTGAAGGAAATGTAACCAAGATCGACGTTCAAAGTATTGGGATCGATGACCGTCGAGACCCTAGAGTTTACATGAATTTGATACCCAAACATCGATGGTTATGTATGTGGGATCAAGTATATAACTAATCCACCAACGATAGAATGGATTTTCATATATATAGATTCAAGCAACGAGTATAATCCAATCAAGAATCAGGGGACAAACCCTTTTAGGACAACCCAATTCTCGTTACCTCACAGAAGTACACGGACATGGGTCAGACAACATATTATCATTATCGTACGCGTACCAATATTATTACACCATATGTCATGTTCGATACAATTCAATTTTCTGGATCACTTGATAATGATTATTCGATATCTTTGTTAATTATTGCTATTTTTCTTCTAATGATTTTTTATGATTTATGCCTTGAATAATTTGCGTCCTTATTTCCTTGCTTGAGCTTAATTTTCGACTTTATTCTCGTCGGTAATTTGAAAACTTTGATCCAAGATTCACTTGTTTTTACCCTGTTGTATCGTCAAGAGGAGACGGGAGACACTTACACCACTTTTTTTCACGTTGTCATAATTTTCATGGTTAAGTCCATTCGATACAACCCATACAAAAATTTTTGGGCTTCGCCAATGCTGACAATAAAATATAGCTTGGCGCAATGTTGACAGACAAGGCTTGGCAATCTATAAATCTTCAATGTTGATTAACAATAAATAAAATGTTGCAGCGATGTCGGTGTTCGACGGATTTCGTTTGTCAGCCTATTATTCTGGCACAATTACGCCAAGCTTGGCTCTTGCTTGGCTCATCCTTGGCACAACATTGACTAAACGATAGATTCCATTTAAGGGGGGGAGGGGGGGGGGGTAGGATTAATTCGATCAAAAAATAGCCTATTTTTATGAATTTTTATTGAAAAACCAGTTCATTTAAATGAATTCATTTTAACGGGATATTATTAAGTAACATTTGAAATATATTGTGTAAAATTTTCATTGAAAAATATCCAGATATGCGCCGGTGGAAGCAATTTTTAATGAGCGCCAAAAAAAAAAAGGGTTTTGCGGTGGACAACATAACTCAGGATTGGATCGTCTGAAACAAAAAAATCAAAAAGATTCTGTTGGTTTATGAGTTTTTCTAGGTAACCTCGTCGAGTTTTTTTTTTTTTCAATTTTTGGATTTTTTATGACACTTATAAGTCAAAATACCGATTTTTTACGGAAAAAATCAACAATTAAGTCGTTATAAAATATACTTTAAATTAAAAAAAAAAAAAAAAACTCGACGAGGTTACCTAGAAAAACTCATAAACCAACAGAATCTTTTTGATTTTTTTGTTTCAGACGATCCAATCCTGAGTTATGTTGTCCACCGCAAAACCCTTTTTTTTTTTTTTTTGGCGCTCATTAAAAATTGCTTCCACCAGCGCATATCTGGATATTTTTCAATGAAAATTTCACACAATATATTTCAAATGTTACTTAATAATATCCCGTTAAAATAAATTCATTTCAATCAACTGGTTTTTCAATAAAAATTCATAAAAATAGGCTATTTTTTGATCAAATTAACCCCCCCCCCCCCCCCCCCTCTAACGCCAGGATCATTTAAAATGTGATTCAATGTTGCCCCAAACTTTGGCCTAGTTACGGTAGAAATTAGCTTTCAATGTAGCGCCGATCATTGCCCGTACAACACACCCACCGATTCTCCACCCAGGACTTCGGTGGACTGTCCCACTCTCCCCTATGTTCTTATTCACGGCTTGTTTGTACATTATCTTCACTCGTATACAGTAAAAAAAATTCCGTCATTGTGTAAAAAAGAACTACGTGTCAAAATTCAAGTGTTGAATGTTCAACTACGTGTTAAAATTCAAGTGTTGAATATTTAACACTTTTGTGTGTTCATTAGACACACTGACCAAATGCTGTTCGATCGATTCATTTTCAACACATTAAAATGTTATTCGAGTTCAAATTAACACTTTATAAGTGTCACTCTGGAATCAACACACATTGAGTGTGAAGAAAAATGGTTAACATTCACTTGTGTGTTGAATTTGACGAAAAATTTTTTACTGTGTAGTCAAATGTCGATCACTTTCTCAAGTCAATTCTGTGTTTATTGTCTCTTTCGATACTTCTCACATTGTTTTTATTTAAATATTCCAGTTTCCATTTTTCCGTCGAATTCTCTTTCAATTTTAAAAGCTCACAAATTTATGGATAATGTTAGTACCACTAATGTTAGTATATAATGGTCAGTTAATATAGCCTAGGCAAGGGAACTTCGCCCCCCCCCCTGGACCCCCATGGTATGTATAGAATCAGTTCTCGAATATAAACCTTCATTAACCGCATGAATGTGCCACACGAATTGACCGAACAGAGCCTTGGTCAACAAATGAACACGTGTCTTTCGCTGCTCGCCAAGCACCAAAAGAAGAATGTTTTATGGAAAATTGTGATGGGAGATGAAAAATATATTCTTTTTCCTAATTTCGAACGCAAAAAGTCATAAGTGCATCCCAGACAACCATCGACATCCACTCCCCAACAGAAAATGCACTTGACGAAGGTTCTCTTTTGCATCTGATGGGATATAAAGGGTGTACTCTATTACGAACTTTTGGAAACAGATCGAACATTTACCACAGAATAATGCTATAGCCAACGATTAAACAAATTGCACGAAATTCTTGACGAAAAGAGGCCCTTTATTGAGCAAGGAAGCTGCAAAGTTATGTTGCTCGTACGACTCGGCAAACCATTTTAAACTTTCCTGAGAAAAAAGCGATGTTGTCACAGAAACCATCCTTGCATGGTTATGAGAACTTATGGGTGCAGTGATCTGAGATCTGTTTATGAACACCAAAAAAACAAGACAGAATTACATGAATCTGGTTGTGGTAACTAGATGGAATGGTCAAAGCCAAAAATAACTACGCACTCTAAAAAAAAGGCTGCTTACTGCAATCGGATTCTTCTTACCACAAGTGGAAATTCCATTCAATATTTCATCAAACGGATTTCAGATTCGCCGAAGAATTTCTACTTATGGCAAATCCGCTTGTGAGAAGAAGATGTTAGATTGCATGAAGAATACATTTTGGTTCTTTGTAAGAAGAAGCTTTGTGATCGTTTTGAGGGACTCCAAAATTTGTTTATCTTCAAAATGTCTTGAATCAAAACGTTTCTGACATCTCCAAAAACAAAATCAGTCCGACCTGTGTCTGTTTGTCAACAAATAACCGGATTGAAATTCATTGTCATGATCCAATTGTTTTCATCACATTTAGGGTTGATTCCCGTGTAGGTTACAACTCACTTGGTTGGGAGGAACTTGTGTTCAAATGAATAAACGAAAATTCATTTGACATTATCATTATTCAGCATTGAAGATGATGAGTTGAGGAACATCAAATATTATTGAAAATCATCTTTCAATTCGATTTTTCATCTCAATATTTATGAAAATTCTTAATTGAAAGAATAGCTTGTTTGAAGTTATAACCTCAACAAATGTATTTATTACATCTCCCCACATACCACAAAAGTTCAAATAGAGTTCTTGACTTTCTCTGTGTGCTGTATAGAAATCTGCTTTATGAGTTTTAAAATCATATATTACAATCCAAATTTTCATCAAACTCGAATAATATTATGATTGGTCAGCTTTTGAGAAATATATGTTGCAAAAAACTTGAAAAACTGATACAGTGTTATGTTGAATGAAATTGTGTAATTTTTCAGAATAGCAATGAAAAAGTATATCAACTCAACTTCTTTCGATGTATTACTGTGCCGTTATCATTACATGATAATTATAACCTCACGCATTTGTGGTGGAAAGTGCGGTTAATCTTTCCCTTGCAGTGTTCACAATACTACGAAGTTGACAGAATATATAAATTACATACAATTTGAAATCCACTAAGGAAAAGAGGATTGTGAGTTATGTCAAATGGATAATATTCTTCAGTTCCAATTGAGTATTCTTGGACTCGGTATGTGATAATTTTGTCGGAAACTGATTCTTCTTGATACAAGAAGGATAGTATTTTGCGCAAAAAGAATGAACCGAAGAAGCTGAACTTCTTGTAGGAAACATATTATTTTTTAGAGTGCGTTGCCTGGTTATGCGGACCAGATTTTTTTCTGAGTGTTCCAGCTCTATCAGTTTACCATCTCTCCCGGTCTATGCAGCACGCCTTGAAGAATAGCTGCTTCCAAACTCTGCACGATGTACAAAAATTCGTCGATGACTTTATCGCCTCAAAGCCTGCAATTATTTCCGCGATGGTATTCGTATGTTGCCCGATCGATGGCGTAAGATCATCGAGAACAGTATTTCCATGATTGATCTGGTGTTTTTTATGAAAAAAAGGGGAAAATAAAGTTATACACACAATATATAATTATGTAGTTAACACCAACGGTACTAAAATCTTCTCGTTAAAAGTACTGAGAATCAGGGAATTTTTACTCGTCATCAGTGCCGAATCTTCCACTGGTATTAAAACTAAGATTAGCTAATTGCTTCTTCCCTTCACAAAGTATTCGAATATGAAAGAATGTAATAAAAATATGGCTCTGTCTAGAGACACGTTAACCTGTCTCCAAGCTTTGAATTCGAGACACGTGAAATTGTCAAATTCTCGTGGATATAGTCAATCTTCAAGGGATTATCTACAGACGAACGAAATTTCCCGTGTATAGAATTTTTCAAGACTGATACACGCGAAATTTCTCGCCTGGCTCGAATTTTCAACTCGATACACGGGAAATTTCGCCTGTCTGTAGTTAATCCCTCAGGGATTCACTATATCCACGAGAATTTGAGAATTCACGTGTCTTGAATTTAAAAGTTGAAGCACAGGTCAGCGTGTCTCTAGACGGACCCTATAAATATTATCCTGTACAGATCTTCTTCGATCAACCACGATGATCTGTACAAAGCGATATTTTTATTATATTGCTTCTTTTTTTTTCGTAATTTGTAAAAAAATGTTTAAATGGAAGAGAAATTTGAATTATGGGATATTTTGATGAAAATTATTCATATTAATTCAGAATTAATATTCAAAATTTAATTATCAATCGAACAACGTATCGTTCATCGATATTTCAATTTCATTTGTGCAGAGTAGAAAGCGAAATAAAATGGATTTGAAGAGGGAAGGAATGACGAAATTAATGACGTGTAATACGAGATTGATGGACCATAACGATATAATAGAGAAATTAATACGATTTCTCTCGGATATTTGTTCAGAATATAATTTGTTTATAATCGGAAGAGAAAGTATGGTAATGAAATTGTATCGAAAATGCATGATTTATTAATGATAATTATTCATCATGTTGTTTTCATATCAATAACTCATTCATATTAGCAAAAACACCAGTGATTCGGAAGTATTGATGAAATTCAATTATATATAACGTGCAATAAAATTAAACGTATCGATAGCCTGCACAATGAGCAAAACGTCTTAAATTTGTCGGCAAATATTGCATAAAACTTCTGTTAGATATCCAACAGATAAACTATCGAAAGTAATTTGAAATTTGTTATATACAGTGAATACGAAACCCCTGAAACTCGTCACTGATATTTTAATTCATTTATGAGCTTATGAAATTTCATGTTAGTTCATATAAAAAAAATCAGTACAAAAATAAATGAAACACAGCGAAATATGTTTAGTCTTAGAATTGATGTCTGAGGTGCTGTTAAGGGTTGGTTAGCTGTGACGGGCTAAGCATCAATCGAGACTTAATTAACGAAAATTGAATCAAACACGGCAAAATATTCTCGGTCCTAGTATCGGTATCCAAGGCTCTATCAACGCTTAGTCAGCTATGGCCAAGCATTGGCGAAGATTAGGCTAACGAGACTTGGCATACCAAGCTTGACGCCAGTCATGGTCCAATTGTCAGTCTTGGTATTACTTGCCTGGGAATCACCATATAATTGAATTCCAATTCTATGGATTAGATATTTCAAAAAGTAATATTTCTTTCACGTGGAATCAAGTGTAATCCTGCCTTACCTTTTTGTTTACTTTAACGGTTCGAATCCATACATAATGGCACCTAAGATCTTTATTACGACCATTTCCCAACTGTGCCGAAGCCTACGACCGGACTTACGGTTTTCTTCCTTGGTAAATCAGCTCCGGGCTCAAGGAGTTTACAAATCAAGAATACAAATCAAGAAAACCTCGACTCCGAAGAGATTTTTTTTCAAATAGTACGAGATATTTGCTCCTCACTGATTTCACTGAGCGAAAAGACCGTAACTCAAATCACGACTTTTTCGTCTGGCAAAGTGTTGACGTATTCGATGGTTCTTCTCATTTTGATATAAGTTACGGCTTTTTTCTGATGAATGATTGTCTAATTTTCAACTCGTTTTCAGAGAAGAAAAATATTTATTATGCAAAAATTAGGAGCGATAACTAATTTCTATTAACACAGTTAAACGCGCCTTGCTTCCCTGAATCAAATGATATAAAAAACTCATTTTCGATAAAAATTGAGTTAATAACTTTTTTGCCTGGTGGTACGGCAGATGTCTTAGGCAACATTTTCCGAATAGTTTTAGATGTTCTGTTGTTTGAATGGTAGTAATAAGTACAGAATGACTGAAGCAAAATGTTGTCCGGCATTTGTCAAACTTTTATCATCAGTTGAACAATGAAATTTATTTTTATTTCCAGGAAATTACACACATCTTTACTTATACACAGATCAGAGTATTTCTTTGAATTTGAGAAATTGTGATTTGAATAGGGCAAAATAAATATTTTTCAAACAAATGTATGTTTTGGAGCAAGGAGCGAAACCCTGCTAAAAATTCACAATGAAGAACGATTCAAAACGATAAGATTTCTCTATAGTTTTGAATGAGGTTTTTGAATACGGAATTTACAATGTTATATCGTTCTTAAACGATAGAACTCTATCGTTCCTCATCGTATTGTATGAAATGTAACAGGATGTATGTGGTTTTACAGTGAAATTCGTATAGAAAAAGTACCAGTTATTCGGAAAAAAATAGTCATGTGTTTCAAAATAAGTGGTCCTTTTTCTATAAGAATTTTACAATAAAATTACATGGATCTTACGTTGAATTCTATAGAATACTATAAGGAACGATAGAGTTCTATCGTTGAACGGTATAACATTGTAAATTCCGCATTCAAAAACCTCATTCAAAACTATAGACAATTCTTATCGTTTTGAATCGTTCTTTATTGGGAATTTTTAGCAGGGAAGATTAATTTTTTCAAACTAACAGAATATTGCTTTCAGTCAAAGGAATATTTATTTTGACCTATCCAAATAACAGTTCCTTAAATTCGAAGAAACACTTGTATTTGTGCAGAGTCTCATAATCTGATACATCTTTTGCATCCTTATCGTAATCAAATTCAAGTCATCGTGATGGAAATCCTCACGATTATTGAATTGGAAACAATTGTTAACGAATCCTTTTGCCTCAACTGTATATTCTGTTTTTATTTTCTTGGAGCGATGAGATTACATTTATATTCATAATGAATTTTAGAACAACTTGTTTCGAACGTCGCTTGAAATTGATCATTCTTGAAAGATTTATAGGTAATAATTTGAAAAAAATTTTTAAATATATCGTACATCGTAGGGAAAATAAATTTTCAATTCAACAAGTTGAATACTCGAATTGAATCGATCCGCAACTCACATCCCACTTCATGAATTTGAATGCATACAGTAGATACATATGACTACCTCTACCTATATTTTCAACTTGTCCTTTGACCCAGTTTTGAAATAACGCTACGATTCAAACCTCCGACAGCAATCAGAGAAACGAAAGAAATGTACGAACTTATAAAAGCTGACATGAAATTTTCGTTATGTGGAAATGTTTAAATATTATAAATGTTCTTTTCTAGTTACTCAGCCTCTTGACATATGTATTTTAAATGCATACGAAAGAATGAGTAACGATCGAGCATGAACAAGACACTGATTTTACGAGAAGTAACTGCCTCACGTTTTCCATCTTATTGTCGATAAAATGAAACTTCAACCGGTACTTGATGTTTCCAACCAAGAAATAAAGAATTCCAACAAACTTTGATTGAATTTCCTCAATGAACTAAAATTTCTGTTCTCAATAAAATCATGGGTACTGTCATTTTTACGCTTGAAATTATAGAATGAAAGATTGAAAAATCATAAGAATCGAATAAAATCACGAAGAGGCTCATGAATATAAATAGAAATTTATATTTAGAGGCATTTATTCCACCTTTTTACTCAACTAAAGAGAAAAGCGTCACAAGTTAATCGAGTGTAGGGAACGTGTTGTGTATGTCTAGTAAAGCTTCCAAAATGTAAAATAACATCAAGTTACTTGTTATCTTGTTGGCATAATAATGCGATAACATATTCCAATCTCCGTGGGAAATAATTAACATCATGTTTGATATCACAACATTTTGTTTGATCACGTTCAAGATTTTCAAATGAAGTTGGATGCAATTTATTGTCAAGTGTAGTATGACACACGTTGTGTCTCAAGAAAATATTACACCACTTTGTTATACGATGTGAACTATTTCTGGTACGCTCGTGACATAATCACCAAGCGTACTGTCTTGCATTAATCATGGGTTCAATTATTTCTTTATTAATTGAAATGATATAGCTTCATTATTTCATCTCTGATTACCCTCGTGATAATTTATGTCATAAAATATCTTTTAGACAACTTCCAAATGTTTTATGCAACTTGGGGAAAGAAAAATTTGCTAACACAAATCGAGATGTTATATGGAGAATACGAAATCCTTTTTCCTAGTCCAGTTGAAAATTAGCTGACACAGCTGACAGGATTGCTAAGAGAGCAGCGTGGTTAACTGAAACAACAAAATTTTCACTATTATACAGGGTGGGGCATTTAAAGTGTCGCGGGCGTTTTTTCCAAAAATAAAATGAGATACGAGAAAATTTTTCGGACAAAATTTGTAGGGTATCGAGGGGGACATCCGATGGTGGCCTTGGCTTTGACCTCAAATCTCATCTTCAAGGGCATTCTGAGATCAACTCTTGTTTTTTAAATAGCATCTCATATTTTTTACTGCAGATTTGGATTCTAGGTCAAAAACCAAGAAACTTTTGTCCGAACCATTTTCCTGAAATCCGCAAAGATGGCGCTCTAATCGATATTGTTCCATACTGAATCTGACATTAGAATAACTCGAAAACGAAGGGTCTTGGAGGAGAATGTTTCGGACAAAAGTTGTCTGATTCCAAGGGGGACCCCTTGAACTGAAACGGAGGTGATGGGGTATAACAGACAAAACACAACACATTTCAATCGTCTACATCACTTGGATAATTTTAATGCAGTAGATGCTCAAAATGATGGCCTTCGACTCCAATACACATTTCAAAACGTTTTACAAAAGATTGCTGAACTCGTGCTAAAATATTTTCATTGATGCTCGCGCATGCATTGATGATTCGTTGACGCATATTCTCAGGTGTAGTCGGTGCTTATTGATAAACTGTATCTTTTATGTATCCCCATAAAAAAAAATCTGGAGAAGTAAGATCCGGAGAACGGGCAGGCCAATGAACTGGTCCACGACGTCCTATCCATCGTCCAGGATAATCTCTGTCCAATATTTCTCGAGCTGTGACTGCATAATGGGATGGACAACCATCGTGTTGATACCACATATTCAATCGTTCCTGAATAGGTATGTCTTCAAGTAATGTTGGAAGTACTTGATCTAAGAAATGTCTGTACTTCTCTCCATTTAGCGTATCTGCAATGAAGTACGGTCCAATTACTCGAGATCGAAAAATACCACACCAAACATTCACAGCCCATTGTCTTTGATGCTCTACTTGACGTAACCATCTTGGATTTTCCGTCGCCCAGTAATGCATATTATGTCGATTTACTTGACCATGATTGGTGAACGTCGACTCATCAGAAAATAATATGTTGATGAAGTTGTTATTGTGCATTTGCGCTAGACCCCATCGACAAAACTGTACACGATTTTCGAAATCGTCACCGTGAAGGTCTTGATGCAAACAAATGTGATACGGATGGAATTTGTGACGTTTCAGTATTCGAAGAACACTTCTTCGAGAAATTCCCGAATGGAGTTCAATTTCACGAGAGCTCACGTGTGGATTATTGGCTACTCCACCTAGTACATTAACCTCCGCATTTTCTCCGCTAACAGTTCTCATTCGATGTCGTTTTTCCCTTGTAACACTTCCCGTTTCTGAGAATAATTTTGTAATGCGTTGAAAATACCTAATGGATGGCGTTGTTCTTTCAGGAAATCGTTCTGCATACAAGTCATATGCTTGTCTGGGGTTCTTATGCACTTCACCGTAAATGTAGATCATATCGATCTTTTCAGAAACCGTGTATCGGATATCCATGATTTTCAATTTGTCATAAACCAAGTAATAATCAAATGTAACTGACAAACTGACTTTCAAAATCGTGAATTTTCACTGAACCCCGTCGTTTGTTTACATCGCGTGAGCTCTGAATGGTGGTAATGTAGACGATTGAAATGTGTTGTGTATTGACAACTTTTGTACGAAACATTCTTTTGCAAGACCCTTCGTTTTCGACTTATTCGAATGTCAGATTCAAAATGGAACAATATCGATTAGAGCGCCATTTTTGCGGATTTCAGGAAAATGGTTCAGACAAAAGTTTCTTGGTTTTTGACCTAGAATCCAAATCTGCAGTAAAAAATATGAGATGCTATTTAAAAAACAAGAGTTGATCTCAGAATGCCCTTGAAGATGAGATTTGAGGTCAAAGCCAAGGCCACCATCGGATGTCCCCCTCGGTACCCTACAACTTTTGTCCGAAAAATTTTCTCGTATCTCACTTTATTTTTGGAAAAAACGCCCGCGACACTTTAAATGCCCCACCCTGTATACAGAATAACATACAAAACTGATAAGATTGCTGTGATAGCAAATGAATCGCTGTCACAGCGACTTCTTATTTCTCTGTGAGAGTATTGAAATATCTTGTAGATGTCTAAAACATATATTAGGATATAAATTATTATATGATATGTGCTCAGCACACACAGAGAGAAAACTCAGCTTATTCTCAAGAACATATTTTCTTGGCTTAAGAATATATATTTTTTCTTATCTAAGAAAGATATGTACTTGGGATGAGAAAATTTTCTCCAAACACGCTGTGTAGCTTCAAACTGAGTAAATGTTTCCTTGGTTCAAGATTTTCTTCTCTCAGTATAGTGAAAATATTTTCAGATTCTCAAATTATCAAATGTTCTTTGAAAGCGTTTTGATGAGGCAAAAAAAAGAAATTCAATTGATTTTACTGCGCTTCAACGATGCTGAGTACGGCAAAACTCATTATGTGATTGAACTGAATCTTTCTCTGCTTCAGCATGAACTGTAGTACAATTCCGTGAACTTCACGAGGTCAACTCTGAGTCTTGAATGAATTCATTCGATTATGTGGCAAGTTCTACCGAGCTTCCTCGTATTCGAGCATATTCAATTTCGACTTGGTGGAATCGACCAAACCTTTTTTACAATGTATTACTCTATTTAACATTTCAACATCATCGAATTAATTCAATTAGATCTAAATAATCCAGGATTCGATATTATACGCCTGGTACTCGATTTACATGTAAATTGATAAAATGGTACACTTGATACGCAATGTCAATAACCTCACCTCCTTACAATGAAAAATCGATAAAAACATTTTATATCCTTTTTTTCTTCTGAGTAGGATATCTTCTCTCCTCTCCCCATCGCCTGTACGATCACATCGCTCGATCGAGGAACAACTTAATTTTTCCTCACGTCTCTTCAGTTCTTTATGAGAAAATTTTGTTGAAGGAAGCATGATGTTAGCTTTCATGGATGAGCGAAATAGAGAAAAGGAACAATGTACAACCTGGTTGTATCTTATTTCTCGATCAACTCGAGTAGTCCCTTGATAAGAAAAGTTTACGATAAAATTGCCTGGACAACTTATAATTACATCATATATATGATTTTCTATGTGGAAATCAAAGCAAGTTTCATTCTTCTTCCATTCCGGGAAATTGATGTGTGTTATATACATTTATATGGAATCACATTCGAGCAAATTACTTTTGTCATATATTTTTAACTTCACTGTAAAAAAAAATTTGTTGAATTCCAAACAAAAATGCTTGGAAATTTACAAACTTGGTTTGGAAAAATAATTTCCGAACCTTTTTTGTAAATTGCCGAACAAAAGTTTGTGAATTCTCAAAAATCTTCGTGAAATCACAAATTTTTTTGAATGTTTACAAACTTTTGTTTGGTAATTTACAAAAAAAGTTTGTGTAAAAAACTGCCAAACTTCTTTGGCAGTTTAGGAAGTATATTTTTTACAGTGTTCCTTCGCTTACAATGCACCTGAACGGATTCAATGAGCAGAAAAACAGCCTTACCCAATAAAACAAAAAAATATTTTTTAGATATGTAAAAAATGTCTTCGAGTTCCGAAGACATTTCGTATAGGTAGTTTCTAAATCTGGAAGAGTGAAAAATCACGTCTTTCACTCCGCTAAGTCTCAGAAGTGAGCCAGTTCTCTCCGAGTGGGATTCTCACTCGTTTCGAGTGAACTCTCACTCTTTTAGAGCGGAAAATTCACTCTAAAATTGGAGTGGTTGTGAGTTTCTAACCTCAAACCTTAGAATTCAACTCTAAAAGAGTGGGAATTTCACTCGGAATTTCGACAAGCTCACTTCTGGCTGCCTAAAGAGTGAAATCTCACTCTGAAAGATTTAGAGAGTACACTGTAAAAAATTGCTTCCTAAATTTCATAGAAATGTATGTGAAGCAATTAACATATACATTTTGTATTGAATTTTCAAAACTTCTTTGGCTTTTCATATGAAATTTTATGATATCTCATACAGAATTATGATTTTTCATGCATTTTTATATGAATTTTCACACATTTTGCATTAAATTTCATGAATTCATGATTGAACTTGATTTCAATTACAAGTTTTAGAATTTTCATATACATCTGATATCGGAAATTTCAGAATATTTTTTACAGTGTACCTTTCCGAAGTTTAAGAGATGTCCTGAGTGCGAAAATTTTCGAAATAATATATAATTTATAAATAATTATGTCCCACATAGCACAAAATATTCTAGCAATATCTCCAGAATATTACATTTGGAATTTGCAGTATTTTGGAGATCATCTCAGAGATATTGTCAGAATATCTCAACAATGTCTCATGTTATCTACTTTGCAATATTCTGAATATATTCTGGAATATTGCTGAGATCATTGTGGTAACATTCTGGAGACATTTTGATATATTGCTGAGATCATTTCAGCGATATTCTGTATACCGAAAAAAATTCAAAAATTACATATATTAACAAATTCACAGAATAATACTTTTAGTCGGAAGAAAGTTTCTTCAGAGTTACTATCCGCATGAAGGACAATTTTTTTAATTTGTTCGAACAATATGCATTCACGTGAATGAAAACGCCGGGACCGTATTCTACGGAAAATTTCATGCAAAAATCGGTAGTGCAGAATATCTTCAGCCATCGCAATTGTTATACACAAAAAATTAGATTGAGCCCTTTTCTTCACTAAAAATTATTCTCAACACAATCACTCATATTTTGATCTTTTCGTATCATATGATATTTCCTCGTTCAATCAATTCCACCATCCAATAAAATATCCTGATTCAACTAGTTACTTTACTTATGAACTAAGAGCTTTTGCTGTGGGCGCAAACGGTGATGGAGGATTCGAAATTGTTTATACTTTTTATTCACAACAATCGCGATGGCCGAAAATCTTCCGAACCACTGATTCTTACATGAAATTTTCCGTAGAATATGATTCCGAGATTTTCATCAACGTGAATTGATATCTTCCATAAATTGTTTGAAAGATAATTCTTGAAACAAATTGTAGGAAAAATTTTTTCCTACGGAGGTTTATCATGCAACTAGATATCCTATTTCTAATAATGACTTCTTCCGTGAGCCGAGCAGTTCCGGCGTGGGCACCGACGTGTATAAAGAATTCAAAATTGTTTATCATTCTTATTTACAACAATTACGATGGCTAAAAATTTTCCGAACCATCGTTTCTTGCATGAAATTTTCTGTAGAATACGATTCCGTGGTTTCCGTTCATGTAAATTGATATTTCCAACAAATTATTTAAACAAGTTCAAGAACACAACACAATATTCATATAATATCGTACAAATATTTTAAACAGAATATTTCAAATGAGACATTTGTAATATTCTGGGAATATTGCTGAGACATCGTGTGTCATGTGGAGCACACGGAAAAAATAATTTAGCTGCAGCAGCTAAATGGCTAGCACGGACATGGACAGCCATTAAATTAGCTCCTGCAGCTAAATTTTAGCTGTTGTAGCAAAAAAATTTGCATTTGTAGCTCATTTATTTGCGGTGGTAGCTAAAATTTAGCTGCAGAAGCTAATTTAATGGCTATCCATGTCCGTGCTAGCCATTCAGCTGCTGCAGCTAAATTATTTTTTCCGTGTATAACTCATGCATAAACTGCATTGAATTATATATGAATTATATATCATTTTGAAAATGTGCACAATTTTCTCCTTCGAAATCTCATTTCACTGAGAACCTGTTGATGTGACAGCAATCTCGGTGAAAAAAGTGTCTGCTTGGAATAACAAAGTATTTTGTACGCAATACCAAATGTGTTTGATGCTCCAACTAAAACTTTGGTCAAAAATTCAGCAGCAGAGGAATTTTATTGGAATCAGACAAACCTTGGTTGAAGTGGAAAAAGATTTTGGTTATTCACACATGAATCAAAATATTTCGTTGTTTCAAGAAAACTTTGTTTCTTTTTAGCTACGACGTCGATTTCCTAGCTGTTAAAACAAAAAATATCGACTCCTCCGGCTAGATTGATTTGCTATTCTATACATAATACTAAAAATTTAGCTGCCTCAGCAATTAATTTGCAGCTACGGCTGAATTATTTCAAGAACTGGAAGATATCTTGGATGAGATGTTTCAAAGAAATGTCTTGAGCATATCTGCGATGAGATATTTTCGAGATGTTATGTCTTCGAGACAAGCATGTTTATTGGATATTCCCTTTTAGAACGATTTCTTCGAATAATATTCTTCATCGTTCTATAGATTATTCTTCTCGAATCCATTTTTCTTCATCCCATTGTAGATTTTATGTGCACGACGGACAGTTCAATCGAGATGAGGTTTTAGAAAATAATATTCTGAGAAAAGATAGTCGATTGGAAATGTTGCCGGTTCAATCGGTCGGTTGTCGCCCGTACAGTACCGTCGCTTCTACGTGGCCTCTTCGTTCATCCTCCTTGTATCCACGTTCACAATTCATCTACGTAGAGTCCACGGAGATGCGACGTGGAAATCGGTGGGTGCGCTGTTAGGGGCTGTTGAACAATGAAACCATAACAAGCACTTGGCAGAAAAAAGGAGAAGTTGCACTCAAATGTTACACAGCTCATTAATCAATTACTTAACGTGATTAGTTGGAAAATAACAAGAAAATCTGAATATTTGGCAGCGAATATTATTTCAATGAATAATCAACTACCCATATCACACATAATCAGTATCACAAACCAGACAAGTATCACGTAAAAGATGAACAAACAAGACTTCCAATTTTCTCATAATTCTGAAATTTAGTTCTTTTCACTTACAAAAAATCATAAGTTGTTATGCAATTTTATTTGTTTTTTCTTACAACGTAATTGTAATCCGACTAGACTACTTTTTTTTATCAAACAGGTATATTTGATATGTGCGTATTATCTGGGAGCTTGCATCTTTTGATTATCGAGAATCGAACCGTATCGTCCGGAATTTCTAAATCTTCTAACCGATGTTGACAAATTTACCAAAATTTGTCACCGTCTCTCCGTAAGAATTGATTTGTATGAATTCTTCATTTAGGAAGTATAGATCTATTTACTGAAATTCTTAACGAATTTCTTGAATACTTTCAATGAGCTTTTATAAGCTCTCCGTTGAATTTTTTAAACAACGAATGAATCTCAGATCATTCACGATTATTAAATGTTTCGTGAGAAGTCTGTGGAATTGAAAAAGATAAAATTTAATCTATATAAAATTTCATTTGATTTTCTGCACATGAAGGAATTTTCAAGATTATATATAATTTATATATACCTATGTATAATTTATATATGATTTATGTATAAAATGTACACGAAGAAAAAGGACGCTTTGAAAATTACTATATTTCTACTAAATCGGTGAGTTGAGTGAAAATACCTCTTTTATTGTTAGACGGGGTAGTAAAAATAGATGATTGATTAGACAATCTTCATTATGAGGGTACAACCTTATACATGATCAAGTACACATTTTTCCCACCCTGTCTAACAATAACAGGGGTATTTTCATTCGTCTTTTTAATTTAATAGAAATGTAGTAATTTTTAAAACGTTATTTTCTCCGTGTATCGAATTATATACAATCTATATATAATTTGCAAAATTTGCCCACTGAAGTAGGTAGAATAAAAACGTAGTTTACCAACCAAGAAATATCAAAAATCATAATTATATTATGTTATATTCGTAATTTAATTCATGAGAAGGTATCTTACGAACATGCGCATTATACATTATTTTCAATATTCTCGTCATTGAAGCAGTTCCTGATACATTTCATTCTTTAAAAATAGTTTGAGATATGTTTAATTATAGTATAGATTTATTTGGAATATGGAACACCCTACAGTGTTCTGACATCATACACAGTACCGAAAGCTGGAGCTACCTTAAAAGGTCTTCACGGTGTATTTCCATGTTTCGTAACATCAAAACTAGGTTACGTAATAGCAATTTAGAATTCCAATTATCAACGGAATTTGATTGGTTTCCCGAATTTCTATGTGAATTAAATATGTCTCGATGGAATATGTATTAAGTTCTACATTGGAACTGCAATCAAATTTGAACTGGTTCTATTTTCTATAACAGAGAATTGAGAATTCAGGATAGAAATAATCATACATGATCAATCACACGGATTTGCAAAAAATTTCGTGCTGCAGAAGTTTGAATCATTTATTGAAACGAATTAGTAATCGAGAAACAAAATCAGCTGTTGAAGGCACAACTAATTGGCGAACTAATGTTAATCAAGGGTCATTCGCGCTTTTTGAGTATAAAAATACCATGTCCTTGCGCGAACTCACAGTGTATTCTCACCAGGGATGTGGAGGTGGAACAAATATTCATTTCGCCGTATCCAAACAAGGATTTATTCAACACAACCCTTCTCTCCATGCGGTTTCAGTTTTTCTCTAGTACAGCGTCACAAAACTCGTGAGTGCCTATACAGTCATTTCTACTTGGGACATTTACGAAATTCCTTCATGAATACAGGAGAGTGGAAGAGAAGATAGATGGAAATTGCGGATTAAAGAATCATATGGAGATTTCATTATATTTGTTGATCCTGATGACGTGAAAGAGGTTTTTTGAAAATGCCCAAAAAACACGTTTCACTATTAGGACGCCATGGATTTGCAAAAATTGGTTCAATATCGGCATGAATCTGGCGATTCTCAGGATCCAATGTTGATTGATATCTGTTCGGCAAATGACACCGAATAAGGACCGTTAATAATTCAATACCGGTCAAAATGTGAGAAATGAATCCCCTCCTCTCCCCCGGCTCCGCCATACTTATAGTATTGGGCTGTTTTTTATTCCCAGCTTTTTCTTCATCAACACGGATTCCTGACAAACAACCACATTCAACATGAATCGATTTCTTACATCAATCAGACTGAGAGAAGAGCGATTTGGAGGTTCAGTGAATAGTATTATATTTGATCGATAAATCTGAATATTACTGAACTTTCAGCGACGTTTCACGAAATTTCAAGAAACATTATTGAAATTTTGCTTTACATTACTCAGTGTTCTACAATCGTTATTATATAATATAATATTCACGACCAAATTCGCTGTGTGTCAGTCAATTCCTAAACGTCTAGTAATTGAGTGTTACACAGCAAATTTGGTTATGAATATTGTATTCTATAATAACGATTGTAGAACACTGAGTAATGTAAAGCAAAATTTCAGTAATGTTTCTTGAAATTTCGTGAAACGTCGCTGAAAGTTTAGTAATATTCAGATTTATCGATCAAATATAATACTATTTACTGAACCTCCAAATCGCTCTTCTCTCAGTGCACAATAATCTTCGTTCAAAAATCCCATTCATACCGATTAATCCTACACTGAGAAAAATGTTTAGTTGTCACAATCGAAAATTCACTAAATTTTTTAGTGAAATAACGCATCAAATAAATTTTTTTAGTTGTAGCAACTAAAAAAAATATTTTCATGTAGACTCGGAGAAATGATGGAGCGAACTAAATCTTCAACTAAGTTGCTACAACTATATTAATTCAGTCAACACTTTTAAGTTGTAGTAACAAAGATTTGATGGTTCAAATTTCTCATATTTTATTGTTACGTTGACTAAAAAAAAATTGTCAGTTGTACTTCACTTTTTTATTTGTGATTACCAAAAACAATTAGTCAGAATAACTAAAATACTTTGTTTGGATGCACTATGCTTTATATTTTATACGTTCTAGATATTCTTACATGTCGTACTAAAGTAGCACCATAAGTGATATAGTATAATTTTCTACAACTCAGCGTAGCAAAAATTCATGCTTTACATGGAGAAAAATGTTTAGTAGTATCATTTAGATTTTAGCTACCATAGCTAGATATTTCGCTGCAGCAACTAAAATTTAGCTGGTACAGCTGAACCTTTTTCTTCCGTGTATGATGTGAAGTTGCGCAAAATTGAATGAGTTTTCAAATCATTAGGCATCAATTTTTACTACACTGTGTTGTAAAAATTATAATATGTCACTCATGCTGCTACTTTAGTACAAAATGTAGTAATATTTAAAAGCACATTTCTCTCCGTGTTGGAATAAATCAGAATGAAAAGGATTTTTTAACGAGAGCTCTTCCTGGCGATGCATACTGAAGATATACTTTTTCATACTCCATTTCCTTGTATTTCCTTGTATTCCTTTGCATTTCTTTGTGTTTTGTAATTCCTTGTCTTCATACTGAACGTATTTTAAGATTCACCTGAAATTAATACACGGAAAGAAATGATGGTAGTTACTTTCAGCTGTAGCGATAAAAGTTATTGCTATAGTAGCTAAAATTTAGCTGTTGTAGCAATATTGTTGGCCATGAAATAACTACCACAGCTAATTCCTAGCTACCATAGCAAATTATTTTTCCTCGTGTGGCAAATCGTTTCTTTCTTAGAATAAAAGGAAGATAGATTCTTCAGAAAGAAATAACGGAATTGTATCGAAAAATCGACTTTAAACAATCGATAGCTATTGTTAAAAACCTTATCCTGTTCAAATCATTTACCCTCTCCCCTATTCAGAATCCTCACCGCCGCATACATTAACTTATCGTCACCAACCATTTGACATAATTTATTCAAACAGTAAACAACGAATCCTTATCTTGGTTCCACGTCCATACTTCCTTCATGCGAATACACATTTACTATTTTGCTCCTCTGCAATTGATCACATTGGATTACGTAAAGATGATGTATGAATAATGTATAACGAAGACGGCGGAAATACAGCACAATAGAACGTTTGAATCACGTATTTTATCTCTACCCTCACATAGAATACTGACAATGATGCACATCAGTGGAATCAATAAGAACAGGAAAACAGTGATCTAGCTGTATATATAACACAGAAAAGTCCAGAGAAGACAAATGAAGACAATACATTATTTTGATTTCAATGTCATGAATTTCATCCATTGTAAGTCCTAATCCAACCAACATTCAGATATCTTTGTGATATCCTAGGATTTGTTGGCAAGACATCTTACAGATATTCGAATGTTAATTGGGAGATTACACTCTCGTAAAACTTCTACCAAGGGAGAAATGATTCATAGTGTTTCCTAACTCTTATCAAAGATTGACGAGACCTGACCAGAACCGCCCAGCTTCGACAAAACCTAGAGGATACAACTAATCATTCCTACCCGAATCCTAGATAATACAGAGTTTGTTAATTAAATCTTGAAGGACTCTTCAAGCATTCTAGAGTTCAAATGAAGTTCTTTAAGAATTCCTTATGAACTCTGTGTTATCGAGGGTATGGGTCTGTTGTAGATTTTATTCAGGTACACAGAGAAGGATGGATTATACAAAACGTATCATGCAAATTTTGTCTTTAATAACCATTTATTGAAGTGTATTGAATCAAATTATAATAAACAAGAAAATGTATGGAAAGATATTGAAAGCTAGTATCTATATATTGAAGGGTATACACTAGGTGCTTGCACGGAGAAAACAAATTTGCTGACGCGGCAAGTCGAAGTCTTATTATATACAGAATAGCAAATCCTTTTGCTAACCGAGCTAAAAATTCAATGCCACAGCTAATTGAATTGCCGAGACAGCGACATGATTAACTAAAACAGCAAAATTCTCAGTATTACATGCAGAATAGCAAATAAATTTTGCTGTTTCAGTGAATTTTTTTTCTCCGTGTGTCCTCGTATCTGATAAAAAAGATCCTGTCACAACCAACTGCATGGCTGTATTTAGCTGTATTTGGCTCACTCCTAACTTATGTTTGTCTAAACCAAAAATTCGATTAATGCTGTCAAGTACCTGTTTGTCACAATCAAACTTCTGATTTGAGCAGCCATAAGTTTGGGATGAGCTAATTTCGAGAAGAATCAGTAAAATCTGGTGTACGAATTCTTTTTAAATTTGTATTCTGTCTAAAAGTGACATAATAATCAACGAAAATTTGGATCACTTATTTTTTTCGTGTATCAAAATGTGTTTTGCAAATGGTTAATTGTTTTTTACTTAAATCAAAACTGATTAATAAGTACATAATATAAGACTAGGAAATGATTATTTTCAAATAATGTGCAAATAAATGTGCTCGTATAGATTATGCATACTTTATGTATAATGATTATACGATTGACACATAATTTAGGGTTAAATATACATGATTTATGTGAACCTGTTTCTTTCTATAAACATTATGCATAATCTATGTGAAACCTATGCATGATTTTTTCACTTCTTATTTGATATAAAGAAGAGTTGAATATTGAGGAGATACTAGCATTGGAAATTTAGCCAAATTTTTTGTGAAATATTTCTCTGATATACTTGAATATTTTCAAAATTTTGATGAATTAACATCTTTTCACACACATTTTATACAAAATTTATGTATAATTTATGCATGTTCATTTCCTTACATAAAATATGCACAATTTATCCATCAATTATGCATAAAAACTTATATATAATCTATGCATATTTTTTTTACGTAGGGATCTTTGTAGATTTCAATAGATCTGACTAGAACTTGACATATCCGGTCAAATCTGCATAGATCTTGTTAGATCTGCATTGAATATTACATTTTATCTCAATTAGTAATGAGAATTACTTACTTAGAAAAATTCACGGTATGTTGAACAAAACATTTCATTTTTTCTCCAAAACATTGGAGGAAAAATGAAGCGTTTTAGCCAGAACGAAGTGAATTTTCCCGAAGGAGTTGTTCAATTATTAAAAATTTTGTAATATTTTTCCGCATATAAATTCAAATTTCAACACGAATGTTGATAAATACAAGCCAAAATTGCAGATTTGCAGACATTCATAGATCTTTTTAGATCTGACTAAGAATCAGATCTGGACAGAGCGAATCGTCCGAATCTTGCTGAAGTATCCACACTGTCAAAAATATCTGGAAGTTTTTTCAATTGAATTGAAAACATGAATTTATAAGTTCTTACATTTTCGACATTACATTTGATGTGCGAAAACATGAAACAACTATAGATCATGCCATAATTAACATCAAATTTAATATCAAATGTGTATGAAACTGAATTCATGCATGTACAGGTTGGTTGAAAAGTTCCTGCGCTCACCAAGAGATAGCACTGCTAGCTCAAAACTTTTTTTTTCTCAAGTTGGTATATCTGTCCTGAGAACACAGGCAAAGTTACAGTTACAAGTCATTCTGTCAATTCATTCTTTGTTTACAAGCCATTTGAAGTTGACGTGTCATTGATTTTTCTTAATATGGAAAAAATTGAATATCGTGCAGTCATTAGATTCTTTGTTTTGAAGGGTTTAAAAGCAAAGGAAATTTATGAACAATTGTTGGAAGTGTATAAGGAGTCCTCACCTTCAAAACGCACCGTTGAATTTTGGGCTGGTGAATTTAAACGTGGTCGTACTAACCTTGAAGACGATCCACGCGAAGGACGACCAAAAACTGCAACCACAGCAGAAATCATTGAGCATGTACATAATATGGTTAGTGAAGATCCAAGTTTGACTAAGCGTGAAATTGCTAATGCCATAGGCATCTCAGACGAACGAGTACTCCATATTTTACATGAAGAATTACGTATGAAAAAACTGTTTGGAAAGTTAGTGCCGCACACGTTAACAATTCAACAAAAACTGGATCGAAAACAAATTTCTCAGCGTAATTTGGAGCGTTTTAAGCAGAATAAAACCGACTTCTTGCGTCGTTTTATAACTATGGATGAGACTTGGATCTACCACCATGATCCTAAATTGAAACAAGAACGTTTACAGTGGACTGAAGCTGGTTATTCAGCTCCGAAGCAGGTGAAGTCACAACGATCAGCAAAGAAGGTTATGGCATCAGTTTTTTGGGATGCAAAAGGAATTTTGTTCATTGATTATCTTCAGAAAGGTAAAACAATCAACTCCGAATATTACTGCAGCCTTTTGGATCAGCTGGATGAAAAAATTCGTGAGAAAAGACCTGGTTTAAAGAAGAAAAAAATCATTTTTCATCAAGATAATGCACCTGCTCACAAAAGTGTTTTGACGATGGCTAAATTCAAAGAACTCAAGTACGAATTGCTTGAACATCCACCGTATTCGCCAGATTTGGCTCCTAGCGACTACTATCTCTTCAGAAATCTCAAACAATTCCTTCGTGGAAAGCATTTTTCGTCGAATGAAGAGGCCATAGCAGCCGTAGACCGTTATTTTGCAGAGCTTCCGGAAAACCATTATAAGGATGGGATAAAATTATTGGAAGATCATTGGAACAAGTGTATTGAGCTTCTAGGAGATTATATTGAATACAAAAATATATTTCGTAACAAAAACAGTATTCTTTCATTTCGAGCGCAGAAACTTTTCAACCAACCTGTACTTGAAAACAACCTCCAGCAAAAACATTGTATATTACACTGTTTCACATAATATTGCATCGATATTAATGCAATATTTAGACTGAGGGAGTCATTCTCAAGTACATACCCAAGCAGCACCAGAATATACTATGAACGTTCTTTGAATATTCGAAATATGTTCTATGCACATTCGAATGAGACTGTTTCATAGGTGCTATGCACATTCATCGAACGTATGACGGTACATTGATTGAACGTCGATTGAATGAATATCGTACATTTCGAAGTTACTATGTACGTTCTAAGTATATTTGAAACAGTCTTATTTGAATATTCTATGAACGTTCATTATATGTTCTTCGTATCTCATCCGTACATTCTACGAACATTCCTATTTCGTATATATACTTTCAAATTCTGTTGCTGCTTGGGTAATGGTACACTCCATATCATGGTGACTTGGTTTCTATTTTCTGAGAAATTGCCATTGTAAACGTATCATATGAAATCCTTCCAACGTAAAGGGAAGAAAATTCTTGGATTTATATAAGTTTAGACACGATCTATGTATCAGTGGTATTACAATTTCATTTACGTAAAGTAAACTTCGTTCCTCGAAATAAACAAACAACGATAAGAAACCTTCATTTTTGAAACTTTGGTCAACATTTATGTAATATAATAGAAAAGGAGAAATGAGAAAAGAAAGAAAGAAGTATATACTATAACGATGAGATCGGGGATTTGAATGAAATTTCTCCAGGTTATTCTCTACCGCTAAAAATAACGTACTAGTGTTTGGTCGCTTGTCTCGATATATACTTTCATTTGATCCGAAACAAAGTCTTCAGAAAGAAAAAATTATATTTTCTTAACTTCGTACCTTACTTGTATCATTTTCTCATGAATTTTAAAAGAAAAAGCATATACGATTTTTGTTCACAATTCAATATGCTTTGTTTGTAAACAATCCACTATTTTTCAAAATCCTCTGCTAGAGGGAACACAATCGAATATCCAATTTTGTTTACTCTCAAAACCCTCCTCGTAACTTTTCCGTACGAACATTGTTGTATAATGCACATTTGAAAATTCAATACAAATATTGACAAGCTTTGCACCTATGTCCAATCAGCCGCTTAATTAGGTTGGAAGAAAATTTTGTTATATCACGATTAATTATAATTTTCAATTCTTGTATCTAAAAGCTCTTGATTATTACGGATTGAGATTATTCGGGAGATGAAATATCAATTAAATATGAATAATAACAATAATAATCGTGTAGGCTACAAAATACTAATTACAATGAACGCGAACATTGCGTTCGTTATCAATTCTATACCAAGTTTGAAATTAGAGACCACGAATGTTAATTGAAACAGAGATAATCGTCAATGAACGACTAGAATTCCGTATCTAAACACCTCTGATGAAATTGCATCAAATTTACTTGCAGGTCTTAATTTTCGATAATCAATTGTAATTAATCGTAATCACTACCGTTTGTTCTCATTGTAGGTATGCGTAAATACCATTCCATGTTCATATCAAATACATTCTAAGTAATTATTGCAAAACATTCAATCACAGTATCTACAATTCGCGTTCACGATTTCATAATTTCCTTCAAGTCGATGGCAAAGCGTATCTGAATTTTCATTGATGTACAGTAACTACTCGTTAGACGCTAAAACAATATTTTACATCATACGAATGGATTCATACTGAATTTCCAATCACGTAGTACTCGTTGGTGTATTGATTTATGAGTTTAACTCTTGTGGAATTGCATAAACGGTTCCACTTTACGCTCCGTTGGCGTGCTAAAATAAGAGCTCACGAATCTTCGGAACATTGATTTGTCAAAATTAAGTTCATTAAACATATTTTTTATTATGAGAAATATCCCTGACGGACCCTGATTATAAATAGTATCCACAAATAAATTGTTGTCTCTATATCTTGATTGAAAAATGTTCTCCATAGAATATATAAATTTAGATATAAATTTTTGCTTCCCATGTATCAGGAATCGGCTCTAGCTAAACAAACGAGTTAAAAATAATTTCAAGATGAGGAACAAAATGAGTCTGTATAGCTGAAGGAGTTCCAGTATATGTATATATAGTGTACTACTCGAGACATACTCTTCGAGTTTCTTTCGATTGAGGAGATATTAGCGTCGATATATAAGACTTCCTTTTCTATTTCATAATCCTTCTCTTTCTAACCAATGATGCGATGAGTTACCAACGCTAGTATCCTCTCGAGTCATTGACGGATTGAAAATAGAACAACATAATATATATCTCTCACGTTGTACGTTGGGAATGAATTTGCATATGTCGAAGTTGATTTTGAGAAGGCAGTTTTCAGAATATTCTAGTAAGTCAAATAACAGTTATCAAAGTTTAGTTAAATTATAGAGAAGGCTAAATGGTTCTTTACGTACATTGTCAGAGAAATACGATAAAACCCCGAGAGTAGAGAAAGTACGGTGAAACTTTGTTACAAGTTTTGGTTACTTGCGCATCTCAATTCAAAGTTGAAGAAAAAAAAACCCCCAATGATTTAATCGAAGAAGACAAAGGTATTTAGTAACATAATTTGCGAGAACGCAGTATTAGGAGAGACAAGAGAGGATAATGATAAGGTTATTGATGTTCAAGGGCGAATTTAACAATTTGGATATAAATTATTATGGAATGGAATAGTTATCATAAGAAAAATTCAATAAAGATAGACAAAAGCGTACGATGAAAGTATGTATACATCGCGTAAAAAGAGAGTTGGCTGAAAAAGAGTTCAAAGGAGAAAAGAATATAAAATGAAAAAGTCATAAAGTGAGAATACGGTTATAAAATGTGAGGAAAGATCCACAAGCGGAGGATGATGGGATATGATTATAAATATGAAACCCTTTTATCCGAGTAATCAAAAATAGTCTACCAACATAAGATTAATCACATCGTGTTCTCTGTTTCTTTCTGACCTTTCTTATTAGATAGTTTGATATATAATCGATAGTCTCCATATATTCTCTAAAGCCCTCATGATTAACTATGATAATGCTTTCTCCTAATCCTCCAACTAACACTGGTCACGTATATCTTATATATATATGAAACAGTGCCTGTCTTTCACTTACTTTTATATAATATTTTCTCATCTCCAGAGTGCTACCGGAAATGCCAAAAATCCTAAAGACTCCACAAATAAAAAAGAAAATTCTCGTTAATTCGAATGACCAATGATTGGTGATCCAAATTTTCGTTGACTAGTATGTCACTTTGGGACAGAGTACAAATGCCAGAAGAATTCGTACCCTAGATTTTATTAATTCGTTGACTTTGTCCATTGTTTCACGAATGGAATTCACTTTTCATTTTGATCGTCGGAATAATGAAAAGAATCAACGAATTATTAAAATCCAGTGTACGAATTCTTCTGGAATTTGTGCTTCGTCCCAAAGTGACATACTAATCAATGAAAATTTGGATCGCTAATTTGTTCCGTGTATATAAAAGCAACAACAATACCCGCATTGAAATTCCCAAATTACGCGAATCGTGGTATTCAGTCTCAGGAATATAAATGAAAACATATATAGAACGTACGAAACTGAATTATGAGCAAAATTTCACCATGAAATTCAAATATCTTGCTCGATGTATTCTATTGTAATTACTTTCGAGACTTGTAAATTGTCCGTCATGTTATAACATTCAGAATGATATTCAGGATAAAATGCATTCAAGGTAATTCTCTCGTGTTATAACGACTGTCGTTCAAAGAGTGTTCTACGTGTATTGGATTGTTAACAGATAGTTTTACTTTATCATTGAGTATTTTATGGATTTCACGAGATAAAAGCTTCAAAAGATAAACATATGAAAAAGTTTTGATACATCCCATTGGATATGATTCGAGGCAACTTCGTTTCAAGTGGTCACAGGTGACTTTTGTCAGACGAACGTGCGTCATCAGTGACGCCGAGGTATAGCATTTGTCACGTTCTCAACGTGACCTGGCTTGGAGTTTGAATTCCTTCCTGACAGTTCATAAAGTTCCTGAACTTCGTATACTTCCACTGTATAAGTAGGAAAAATTCTGTCAGCTATTTTATTGGTTCTCAGTTATTGAGCTTGACACAAGATTAATCTCTCCTGGTCGAAAGATGGTGAGATGTGAATTTAGAAAAAAAAGTCGCACTACGTTATAACGTTATGACTAATAGAATTTAGTGATTTGAATTTTGGTATAATGCTGTTATTTAGCTATCAAAATGAGTAATTTTTTATATAACCCTTTCTGGCCTGGCTTAATTCTGATGATGATGAACATTTTTTTTCAATAGGTAATAGTTTCTATAGCTCCTAGGTACGAACTCTGAATTTTTTCCAGAATTTTTAGTAACGTAGATTAAAAATTACTCATTTGTAATCCATTCCAATGGACACAGGGTGTCTATGACTAGACGAAGGAAAGGAGGAAAAATTAAAAATATTTGTATATCACTATTCGTAATAAATCTTCATCTTCCAATGATTCGATATATCAAACGAAAATTACAAAGAATTCCAAAGAAATAGATAATTTTCCAAAAGAAACATTCATGATTTATAAATACAGGCTGTTGATGAGTGTTCAGAAACAAGACAGAGTATCAGCTTATATTTTTTTTCTATTTTCAACTCCAACCTACGTAGCATATCAGCGCCACATGCAAAATAGTATAGTCAGGGTGTCTAGCATCCGGGAAATTCGGGAAATCCGGGAATTGTACGTTCTGTAATTGTCTGTTCAAATATATTCTCGGTCATATCTTTTATGATATTCATTAGGAATCTTCAAAATGAAGCTGGCAGACGTGAACCAGCAGACAGCGTATATTGAACCGAGTCAATGTGCATTTGAATTTTTCTAAAGTACACATTCTCAGAGATTAGGATCCACAAATTTCATTGATACAGGTTTCAACACTCTACGAAAATTTTGCAATTAGCTAGAGTCTACGTGACCTGCTAGCTTCAGTTTCATATCTTCAAATACTTCCTAGAACAGCATTATGAGTCGAGAACTTGTCCAATTTTTTAATATAAATCATTGAAAAATTGTCAAAACCACGTTTGAAAATATAAAATCTTCATTGGAAATTGCTTCTAAAACCAAGAAGGCACAAAAGATCATCGTTGTAGAATATCCGTAGTGAGTTCACCAAAAGTTCATAGTGGAAATACTGAAATTTGATAGTTTTATTGTTCTTGCAGTAAAACTATAAACACTGAGAGAAAAGAAAGCGTAAAAATTACAATCTTCATTAACAAATTGAAGACATCGCAGATAATAGAAGATAATCGCTCAAAATCAGTTCAATAAATTACTATTTGAATAGTAATTTTTGTCATTCAAATAGAAATTTATTGAATATCGAAGAATTATCTTCTATTGTCCGCAATGTTTTCATTCTTTTTTCCTCTCAGTGTATGTTGAGGGGAGTGACATATAAGTTTCAGAAGCAAAAAAGCATATTTTTTTCAATTCTTTTTCCAATAGTGTAAAAGAATTTTTCATCCAAAGTTTTAGGCAACTAAAAGAGTTAGGGATGCACACGATATATCGGTCGAAAGTGAGGAATAACCCTAGTAACACAACATTCGGAAAGCATGCCGAGAATATTCACAGCACACGCATAGGACATTCAATGTGCTAAAAAGGTTCGCAGAACATGCTATGGACATTCGTGTGTTACTTGGGAATCGAGTATCTTAATTCTTACATGTTCCCATGAAATATTTAACGCATGGATTTTCGACTTTGTGCATGATGAAACGGAGTAATGGATCATCTTGGTCTTATGCACGAGATAAACCAAAATATGCTTCCGATGTCATTTCGATATATAGATTTCGCAAAATCGGTATATTGAAACGATATCGGAGGCATATTTTGGTTGATTTTGTTCATAAGACCAAGATGGAAGATCCATTATTTCGTTTCATTATGTACAAAGTCGGAAATCCATGCGTTAAATGTTTCATTGAAACATATAAGATTTGAGATAATCAATTATTTCTCAATTTCGACCGATATATAGAAAAGTAACATTTGAACAATATTTTCCAAAATTTTGAAAACTTAGCCGATGGTGGTTGATTTTCGGATACTTCTCGAAAAAAAGTGCCCTCGCAGTGAATACGATAACTTCCCTCTCTTAGACTTTTACTCCGATTGACTTTCAGAACTTCGGGGAAATATTCTTGAAATTTTGAATTACCAAATCAAAAAATAAAAAATCAATCAATTTTTTGAAATTTCGAAACCCATTCCACCCCTTAAAGAGATGACAACGACCCCTGCAGATACGACCAGAACTATTGGTTCGAAAAGGACACGACCAAAACTATTCTAACAAAATATTCGAAAATGGAGCAATAAGATCAAAATATCGCTCTACATACACTTTTTTCAAACAATAAAGATGGTCTTTATACAGCGATATTTCGATTTTAGTGCTTCATTTTCGAATATTCTGTCAGAAAAGATTTGGCTCGGGTTGTATCGTCAGGGATCGCTGGTATCCCCTTGAGTTCATCAAAAACATCCTCCAGCGATACTCTTTTTCTGTGAATTCCCGCATGGCACGAACTTGTCCCTAATGAACTTCCATCATGTCAGTTCCGAAAGAATTGGTAAAGAATTCTTGATAATTCTTTAGGAATTCATTTTGAATACCAGGGACCCATGAAGAACTCGTACTGAACTATTATAATGAGGACTCTTAAAGAATCCTACGATGGATTCATGAAGAACTTTTTATGAATTTATCGGGACGAGCGTGCTGTATAGGTTGATAGTCACTTTTTCAATTATTAATAGTTTTACAGTGTGTCTAGTCCGGAAATTTGTGTTTGTTTAATTGGTCATTTCGTTCAACCTGGAATTTGGATTGACCGATTCCGATGGAATTCCCGTGCATCGTGAATTTCCAATTAAAAATACATTATATCATCATTTTACAGTAATCGTGAAATCACATTCGATTTGAATTTGAATGGATCACATATAATTGCAAACACGGGAATGAAGTTTCTTTCCCAATATTTTCACAAATATGATGGGTTTTCTCCGTATGAAAATATTCCGCTGGATTATTCTGAATGAATGATCTTTAAATACAATATTGTTATTTAAGTAAGTCATTTTATAAGTTAAGTTTTGATTTTCAAGTGTGTTTTATAAGATTTGTTATTGTTTGAAGTATTTATGTGATTGCTTAACAATTCGGAAAACCGCTTCCAATGTGATACGCTGTATTTATTGTAAAAAAGATGAGAGTTTTTAATTGTAAAGTTATTGATGAGTTGAACTCACGGAAAAAATTAATGAATACATCGATTCCAAGGATAAGATGAAGTTTTCTTTGTATTTTCTTCTTATTTAGAGTCGATGTTCCAATTCTGAAAGTTTCATGTTCTGATTATGGAGGTTTGTTGTTTTTGAGTTCGTGAATTATTGATCGGTATTCAAAAAATTGTAATAATAGAGAGTAAAAATTGAATCATGTTGAGAGATTCTATGTTCGAAAACAATTATTATTGCAAAAGGAAATATTGACATGTATATCACTATAAATCCGGGAAATTTGAATTCTACCCGGGAAATATCCGGAGATTCTAACGTTGGTGATTACTAAACACCCTGATAGTGCAGGGTGTCCAGTTAGGGAATTTTATATTTGTTTCATTGGTCATTTCGTTCAATTTGATTTTATGACTGATTGATTCCATTGGAATTTTCCGAGGCTGGACATCCTGCAGTGATGCCACTAGAAACTCCAATGTTATAAGAGAATTACAACTTCCTTGTAAGGGATTTTTATCTTGGAATCCATTGGAACATGATTATCAATTTGTGGTCATTTTTATACGTGTATGTTAATTTTCGTTCATCTTCACTGAAATAAAGGATTGGTACAGTGGGTGGATTTAATCCGTTCCCTGTTACTTTTGATGAGTTGTGGAAAACTATGCCATAATTCACAAATTTTTGATAAAAATTGAATTCCAAACTCCTAAACACTTGAGAAATGATTCATGTAGATCGATGAGATCGTTGAACAGTTTCGAATTCAAATATTATGGTTACAATCGGGATTTAATTGTGGGTGTTCTTAAGGTGATGAAATTTGCAGGGAACGGATTAAATCCACCGAATGTATATGGGCATTTCCACGGAAAGTGTCATATTTCGTTAAAAAAATACGATCAAAAAAATGTTGAGACACACCATTCAAACTTTTGTCTTATGTTGTATACATTTATTGAAGTCGATTTTTCAGTGCGGTGCTAAGCTCCCAGCTTGCGCTCGGTTTTGACAAATTATTTTAGTTCAATTTTTAAATCTTATTCAACCTTTTGCGGCACACGTGTGCTAAATGAACGGATTTTCGTGGAAATTGTTATACAAAAGTTTTTTGGGTCACTGGTTAAGAATCTGACCTCAGATTTTAGAAATTCGAAATGGTGGATCCAATATGGCGACCAAAAACTTTATTCATCACCGCATTCTATTTAAAACCACCATATAGGGGTTCTTGGGGTTGCTGACTACGAATATGACCTCAGATCTGGAAAATTCAAAATGGCGAATCCTATATGGCGACCAAAAACTTGAAATATCACCGGATTTCATTGAACATCACCTTATAGGGATTTGTGAATTATTTATATCAATAAAAAAACTGCAGAGAATTATTTTTCGAGAAATTGATACCTTTGGAATAAATAAATTTGTATTGACTTCCCTTCCATTCGATGGTGACGACAAAAGGCGCTGATTTCAAGTATTTTTGAATCACGCGATCAAATTTTCTGAGACACTTCGAAAAATATTTTCAAAACTTCAAATGTTCTGAGAAAAAGTTTCCGAAAAGTTTGTTGTCTTAAACTTGAAAAATAAACGAAATCGAAAGAATAAGGATTTTTATGTAATTTGTGTAGATGATTGTTTATAACTATGTGTTGACAAATAACAGGTGTTTGTAACATTCTTCACGACCAATTTTCATGAGTACTATAATAAACGATTTTTTTTTCTTCATGAAAACCTGTTACAATCAGTATTATAAGCGAATCGCATGCAAATTTTCATGTGAGTGCCTCTTGTTTGTTTTGTAAGATGAAGTCAACGATACCATAGAATGAAGTATAATTGAAGACAAATTTTTAATATGATGGTCGATTCATTCAGTTGATATTTTTTTATCAAGAAGACATAGAATATAAAAAAATTCAGAAAAATACCATTTTCGGTTGAAAATTCCGATATAAATAATCAGCGCAAAATTTCTATGGTGGTTTTGTAGGAGTTTACTCTGATGGAATCACGTATCGGTTTCTTTATAACGTTATTTATGTACAAAGATCCGATGAAAAACTCGTTTTCCTAAAGTTATAATCTTCAAGTGGGTGTTATTTGTGAAACCATAACTGTCGATTTTTGGAAGTCGAATACTTCAACAATTTTTGAAGCACATCATTGTCCTTCATAGACCCTAGCAAGTTCGTGATGCGTATCTTTTAGGTATATTTCAGGTATCGATGAGGTTTCGTATCTTTGAGGTATCATAGCAGTATACTTGAAGTATTTATACTCAATTGCAACCTCGATAATACGTTTCATATGGTTACACATGATACCCCAAGGATACTAGAATGAAACGTAAAGTATCAGTATATGATACGGAAATGTAACATTGCTCTCAACAGGGTGTCTGCTGTCTGGAAATTCTACCAGAATTGTTCAACCACAAATTCGCATTGAATAGAATGACCGGTTAGACGCATAGAATTTCCAGGTGGATTACACTTACAATAATTGCAAATTACAAAATCTAAATTGTAATACAAAGGAGAAGTGTTTGATATTTTTTGAGTAACAATGATACTGTATGAAGTTCTTTTCCAAGGGTATCCTTTTAGTATCGAATATACTTTAAGCATATCGTTTACGCATCATTCAAGTATCAAATTGAACATTCTGCGACGTAACATTCACATATCATTGAGGTAACACGAACTTGCTAGGGGAGTATTTGTCCGAAGCCTGAAACTAATCGAAAATGTAAGAAAATCGACCCCAAGTTGATGTGCGCGATTTCTACCTTTCCCAGATAGGATCGGGAGGTTTTCTGAACGTTCATAAAACGTACTTTTGCTCTCACAGAAAACGTCCAAATAAAATCCCAAGACGTTCTAAAAACGTCGCATGTACGTCCCAGGGACATACAAATGTTCTGTGATGTTCAATTTATGTCCCCCATGCGACGTTCTGGGGACGTGTTCAATGAAGATGCCAATGACGTTCTGCGATACTACGCGTATGTTTGTATAGGTTAGTTTTCATGAAAGTGCGTTTGGGAAACGTAACGAGAACGTCCCGTGGTAGATGAAAAAGACGTACTGGGAACGTATTCAGGTGCATCAAAAATGAACGTTCTCTGAACGTATTTAAACCTACTCCACGGAGACGAAGCGCGCAAAACTAAGGTTATGTTTCTAAAACGTCCACAGGACATTCAATGCTGTCTGGGCTCTGAGTGTTGGAGAGGACATTTTGGCTCTAAATCTGAAATAACTCCTGCGCGCAACGCAATATTGAAACAAATTTTGGTGTACTGCTTCGCCCCAACCTACTATTCAATTTGATGAGACATAGAAAGATGTGCTGTAAAAACTCTTGCAATGAAGTGATATAATGGAGGGGACATTTTTTTTACGAAATCATGATTTTCGATTTTTCGAAGTTGAATACTCCAACAATTTTTGAAGCACATCGTTGTGCTTTACGGAGTGTCTTTCCATAGCCCAAAACTAATAGAAAATCCAAGGAAATTGATCCTAAGTAGATGCGCGCGATTTCTACTTCTAAAAGTGTCTGAGGGGACATTTGTAATTTCAAAATCGGGACACAAATTCGCGGTTTTTTTGACAGATATTGGATTGATAGCACAGTATCATACTCATCCCAGACAGCATTGAATGTCCTGTGGACGTTTCAGAAACATAACCTTATAAGGTGTACGTCTTTTTCATCTACCACGGGACGTTCTCGTTACGTTCCCCAAACGTACTTTCATGAAAACTAACCTATACAAACATACCCCACATAACAATTTTGGATCACTCTTTTGGATCATTCTGAAAGATATCTTAAAGAATTCGAAAAGATGTCTTATGAAACACCAAAAGATATCTTTTGGAAGCCTTCATGCGAGATTTCTTGAAGTTTTCTGAACGTATCTTTTAGAATTCTTAAAGATATCTTCCGTAAGATATCTTAAAGATGTCTTTAGGTGTTTCATAAGACATCTTTTAGAATTCTTTAAGATATCTTTTAGAATGTTCCGGAAGAATTCCTCAAAATTGTTATCTGGGACACGTAGTATCGCAGAACGTCATTGACATCTTCATTGAACACGTCCCCAGAACGTCGCATGGGGGGCATAAATTGAACATCACAGAACATTTGTATGTCCCTGGGACGTACATGCGACGTTTTTAGAACGTCTTGGGATTTTATTTGGACGTTTTCTGTGAGAGCAAGTACGTTTTATGAACGTTCAGAAAACCTCCCGATGCTATCCGGGATGTAATTTGAGTAGCTTGAGGTGTAAAGTGTTTGGCTGATTTTTGTTAAAACGTTTCAGTAACGCGCAGAAATGTTGTCAGCAAGCGAAGTAGTCAATTTGTACCCAGGGACAAATCAAAACTCATGTTTTCCGTACTTTGTTCAATCACTATAAGTTATATCCGTTCTCAAGAACTTCTGCGATCATCTTGAGTTATTTTTCCTACATGAGGAAGTCTGAATTGATATTTTCACGCACACAAAATTGGATTTCATCCACAGAATTGGTTATGAATGGAGAGGGACAGAAAAATGACGCTTTCCGTGGAAATGCCCATATATTCTTAAATATGACCAATCAAATATTCGATAACATCGAACAAATATCAATGATATTCATAATCATTATGAACACGTACATGAAATGTAATAATAATTGTCATCAATTATTTTATGAGTGTTATTGAATATTCAATTAGTCGTATTTGAAGAATATATTTGACAACTGTTACCAGCCTTTTTTCAGTATAGTATTCTATCTTTTTGAACCTACACTTGTTACCTTGTTGTAGATGAATTTTTCCAACAGGCCCCCAGTGTTCATTGTAATGGACACATGACGTTATTGCATAATATAGCTGTGTATTAAAATACTTTGAAATATGAAAAACACTGTTTGGTACTCAAAATCTCTTTGAAGTTGAACATATTTCTTTGAATATTCAAACCGCATCCGATAGAATCGGTAAAATTCTTTTAAGTAATGGAAATTACAGTATCAAAAATTTCGAAATTCTCATCACACCAGTTCCGTTTAAAAACATACCATACTGAAAATATAATTTTGAATAATTTCCTTATCGTCAATTGGCACCTTTATCTTGATGATATCATGGGTTTCGAACTGCTCTGATTTGTGGAACGATTTTCATAATTTGCTAAATTCTATGTCCATTGGAATGGACGTCAGGTCAGAAAAGGATAATTCTTTGTAATGCGAGGAAAAAATGTTTCGCATAAGTTTCGTGTAAAATAATCGAATGAATTTTCATCTATTTTTATTTTACACATTTTGTTGATAGAATGAAAATTATGAGACAACCATAATGACTTCGCAGCAAAGCCGTGAAAAGAATTGAACCCAGGGGTCTATGATCTCCCAAGGAAGATTAGTAAACCGTTACGTAGCACGTGCCTGGAACTTTTATGTGATAAAAGTCTCCTACATTTTTTATGATCCCGAAGAAACACGCAGAGATAATACTGCAATCTCATCATCGTTATAACATAGATTTAAATGATCTTAGTGGAGGAAAATTCACAATTTTCATTAGGTTTTGTTGCACGATGCGTCTCACCGCTTTATTTATATATATATATATATATACCTTGATAGTGGAAAACACCGATTGAGATTTGACCTACAGTCACGGAATGCTGTCGGATAAAATGTGGAAACAAAAGAAGACCAAAACCATTCATGAGATATTATCCATTGTATCCCAACCCCCTGGAATGAGAGAAATTTTCATCATGGGTTTTGGAATAGATGTTGAGCAATTGGACATGAATTCAATGCAAGCGGGAAAATGTTACGAGTCCATCGCTGAACGAGAATTCACTCTCTTTTCAAAAATCTTCCATTTCTATCAATAACATTTGAGGATTGAATTGAATTTCCCGAAGGGATCTGATAATAAACTAGGAGTCGATCGATCTTCTCTATTCCAGATTTGGCACTCGCACGTCAGAATGGATTTCCAGGTCAGAAGGTCAGAACAAGCGACATTAACACACAGCCCCCACAATTCTCTTCTGTAAATGGTACACAGAAATATCGATGAAGGTACGTCGGGTTCATCCTTTTGACCATTCTCAACGGAATTCCTCCTTTCCATATTTCTATAAGGTCAATACCGTTAAAGACGGTTATTTCCATCAATGAAATTATCTACCGAATGAAACTTTAATCCTCTTCATTTGAAACAAGTTATCGGAATTTCAATTTAATTAATCAAAGAGTGTATTCACAATTATTTCCGTGATATTATTCAACTTTTTGACTCTAGTAGATCGTAGCTGTTGGATGGACTCGTTATTGTAGTAATTAAATCAAGTTTCATCATTGAAGGCAATCTCAGCTGGAGTTTTGTATATCATTGTTATACCTCGGTAGTTACGGATAGGTTTCAAGATTCGTGAAATCGATACTTGGAATATCGGAGTTCTCGAAGTAGGAGTTCGTGTTCACAAACTTGATATCCTTGTTATTGAAATAAAAACATGAAAAATTAACATATTTCTTCCTCGTTTTGTCATTACATCTTTTTTGTTTTTTTTTTTCAAGAAAACATCCGCTAAATCGTGTTCAAATTCGAGATGATAACGTGCCTGACGCTCAGCCTCAGGCCTGGCGAACCGTTCTCAGCCCGAATGGGTATAAGACCCGGGGGGGAGGGGTGGCATGAGAAATACTTGCCCCAACAAATTTTTTAATCAGACTGGCCTTCAGATTGTGGCATAATTCGATCATTGGAAAATAAAATATTCAGAATTCCGTGTAGGTAATTACCCAGGTAAAAATTGACCATGGGCGCTAGGTTGCCGCAAGGCTCACCAAGATGAGCCGAGCCTAGGCTACCAGGTATGGCGCAACTCTGAAATGATAACATCATTTCAGCCTCAGCCCATTTGTTTCCACAATCAAGACCCAACACTGGAAACAGGGTTGTGATAGCATATGCCGTCAATGGCAGACCATACAAAAATTTGTTCGCCAAGGATGAGCCAACGCTGTAGCAATCTTGCGGCAGGGTTGCGCCCATCTCATGCCAATGGTCACTTTTATTTTTTATTGTAATTGAAAATAAAATAAAAAATCCATTCTATCATTTCGATTGAACGAAATGAATGTCGGAGAATTTCAACATGTAATTTTTCTGATTAGTTTAAACTGATGAATGACGTAAATCCGGTGGTCCTGGCGTAGAAGTAGGCGGGTCTGGAAACAGATGAAGAATTATTTCTGTCATGGAATCTTCAAAGGAGACTTATATATTGATTGAATGCTTGGTTCGCCACTCGCAGGAAACAAGCATCACTCTGGTGAGAGTTATTGTAATTTGCTGTTTGAGAAGGAAGTTTCAGTCTTAGCCAAGCTATTACTCAAGTCGAGTCAAGCTAACGCCTAAACTGAGCGAGGCCATCGCCCAAGCTGAGCCAAGCTATTGCCCAAGCTGGACCAAGCTACGACCTATGCTTGGTGCAACATGAGAATCCATTGTCATTCAGAGTTGCCTAATGCTTGGAGCAGTTTCCCGCCAAGCCCTAGAGAGCCTCTGTTGAAAGCATGCGTTTTCCTTCAAGCAATATTGGTTGACGGATGGGCCAAGCGTGGCGCAGCCAATGATCAATGATGGGTCAACGAAGTCGATTTATGTCTTCCCATATTGGTACAATGTTTAGACCATTGTCAACCATCCTTGTCCCTACATAGATTGCCCAGCTTTGGCTGGCAGTCTTGCGTCTAGCTATATTCCGTCGTCAGCATTGGCGGAGCCTGAAGATTTTTATATGGGTACCCACTCAATCATTTTCCGTGTGGGGGGTGCTCCCCACTGAACCCACATTATTCGCTGGGCCTGCTCAGCCTTTTCCATTGTGTAAGCATTTGTTTTCAACGCTGACTTTCATTGACATAGGGCTAGTTTTGGTTACATTTTAAAATCAGCTAATCTTCCAGGATGGAAGTAAGTTTTACTTTTTACCGTGAATTTGAAAGTTTATCAATTAACGAATATTTTTTGGGGAGTTACTGAAATGTTTTGAGAATTTACAGAAAAATTTTTGAGTTCTCAAATATTTACAAACCGGGACGGGACGTTTCTCGCCAAACTGGGAGGAAAATAGATAGCTGTGATAACTAACATCTAGGTAATTTAGCTGAATTCTTCATCCTAAAAATGAGTATCGGGATTAGGGGTCATCCATAAACTACGTGGCCAATATAGGGGGGGGGGGGGGTAAGATGAAATTCTACGTTAGGCTACATAGGGGAGGAGGGGGGTCGGTTCCAAGCTACGTGGTTTTTTATTTATGTTGCACTTGGAAGACAATTCTATATCGATATCCAGAAAAATGATACATTTGAATATAACCCAAAAATATATATTCGATTGAATCAAATAAGATTCTTCTTCATTCAAGTAAATTTCATTTGAAATGAGAAAAATTTTATTTCAATAAAATAAATCTTTCAATTCAATTAATTTCAAGTTTATTAGGGTCATATTTGAATAAAAATTCAGTTGATTGAAATTAATTTAGTTGAACTTGAAAAACTACGTCCCCACGTAGGGGGGGGGGTGTTGTTCAAAGAAAAGCCACGGTAGAGCTACATGGGGGCAGGGGGGAGGGGGTCAAAAAATTGCAAAAACAGGACCACGTAGTTTATGGACTTATCCGTATATCCGGGAATTTGGAGATTTGGTCGATTATTCGGATGAGTGAATGTTGGCCCGAATATCTGGATACTTGGACACATTATCCCGATATTCGTGGATTCGAAAACCTGAAATAAAAATAATGCACTGAGAACCCAATTTTTTAGATTGAAAGAAAATTTTCTTTGTCCTCATTCTAATAAATATTTTTTTCAATGGAAAAATTCTTCATCAGATTGAAACAAAAAATTTTCAAATTGAGACGAAAATACATTCCTCCTTGAATTCGAAGAATATAATTTCAATTCAATGAAAAATTTTTCCATTGGAATGAACTATCTTTTCCATTGAAAACGAGATTTATCAGAATGAGGGCGAAGAAATTTTCTTTAAATCTAAAAAATCGGGTTCTCAGTGTGGATCCACTTGATGGAGAAGCGATAGCAATTCGATCTTTTGGATTTCCAAACATCCGGATATCATAAAATTCCGGATGAAAATTCAACCCCTACTAAAAATTGTCAATCAAAAAATTCAACTACGCGCAAGAAACTCGCGAGAGACTACACGGAGAAAAATAAACGGTAACCGTTCCTGCGAGTGGCAGTAATCGGTTGGAAAACAAATGAAGATACAGTTGGATAGTAAAGATTATCGCGATCACCGTCATAGATTCTGCAATGAACTTTGTCATTACTGGCCGGGCAGTAACGAGTACTGCGGAACGCAATATTGTATAGCTGCCTTCAATTTTCTGATAATTATCGTCATTCGCAGTAACGGTTACTGTTCACTTTTCACCGTGTATATTACACATAACCTTCCCGTGATTTTTGATCTGGACTTTGTAAAAAAACATCACAACATCGGAGAACCTGAATCTCGAATCTCGGTAATATTATTTCACTGTGAAGTTGGAGATCTGAATCCAAGCAGTTTGATGACAAAAAATCACCAATATGACGAACGCTGCACGGAGAAAAGAGATCTTTAAAAGATAGTCAAGTTCGCTGTCATACGCAGCACAGACGCCCCCGATATGTGGAGTAGTAAATGATAGCAGGTCGCATTTTGATTTATAAGCACATGAAATTCAAATTCAGTGATGGAAATTACAGAAATCGCTAATCCTCATAGTGATTCACGAAGCTACTACTTGGCATTACACTTTGTGATACTTCACATCACATAATCAGTAAATTGCATAGCTCATTCCACTGAAAACATATTGAAAACATGTATTGCTATATTAAATAGTGAACTCTGCTATTTTCCAGAAAGGCACTTTTCTGCGTGTAAGATGATGCAATATCTCGCGGGTATCTACCCACATAGACAAAAAAATATCTTTTCGAAATCTAAAAGATGTCTTACAAACTGTTCTAAAAGATATCTAAAAGAAGTCCAAAAGATGTCTTATGCGACAGTTTTAGACATCCAAAACATGTCTTGAGTAAGACATATTTGAGAACTCTTACTAGATATCTAGAAGATATCTTTTAGACTTCTTCAAGACGAGTTTTAGATATGATGCAAATTTTTCTTAGGACCTCTTCCCTGATTGATAAAAAACCCATTTATTCCTATTAAACGTGCAGAATTAGAATTTTAATGTGAATTTATTACATTCAATAGGAATGAATAGGTTTTATTGACCACGGTTGAAGCACTCTTTCAGATGATCTGAAAATGTCTTGCGAATTATATATTCCATCCCTGTAACTTCCCCAAGACACAGATCTTTTAGGTGAAATTCACGTTCATTATACGTACATTTATGTTCAAGGAATGTTCGGACCATCCAATGTCAGGACGTTCAATGCACCTCCACTGAATATTCTTTGGACCTTCGTGTTTTTTTGGAATTACAAACTATGACCGTAGAATTTTCTTGTACGCCTGTTCAAAATATCTCATTGAACCCACTGATTCCGATGTAGATTCTATTGGTTCGATAAAATTCTTCAAGCAGGAGTACTTGAACGAATTAAGTTTTCAATCCGTGCAACATCAATTATTGTGGTCCGACGTGATCCAATTTGGTCAGTAGAAACAATGCACACTATGAGATTATAACAACTTTTATAATGAAAGTCGCCAAGTATTTGATTCTATATCAAAATTAATATTTTTTTTTAATTCAGGCCTATAATCATTACCGGTATATGATTATATTATTAATATTGTGATTTTGATTTTCAAGATATCTAAAAGATGTCTTTTATTAAATCTTTGAAGACATCTTTGAAATAAAATCTATTAGACATCTTTAAGATAACTTCAAGAGACTTCTTAGAAATGTCTTCAGTGAGACATCTAAAAGAAGTCTATAAGTTGTCTTTTAGAAATGTCGAAAAGATGTCGTTTCTTAGACATCTTTTAGATGTCTTTAAGATTTGTATGTTTATTGGGTAGCATGTGTGAGGAATAAAATTCATTTGATTCAACTAAATTTCCTATCTATCTATTATTCAACCAGACTCTTCTTCTGAGTTCATACTTTTCTTCTGAGGGATCTGCAAATATTGTTCATAGTGATATTCAGGGACGTCTTTGGGGGGTGGCTCAAGGGTCTATAGCCCAGGGCGGCAAATTTCAGGGGGCGGCAGAATTATAGAAGTTTTTTTCCAGTTATCAAATGCGTTCGAGCACAAAGGGAGCGGAGAATGTGAATTCAAATATTTTATGTTGATATATTCACAGTATTTAAATCATTTGCTCACTTGTTAAACACTTAAAAATATACAAATGTGTTGATAACTCAGATTAAATATTTGATAATTGAACATGTAATCCATTTTATGGATATATTTACATGCTCTGAAGCGTTTTAAAAGCGACTACAGGCTTCAAACTCTGAGTGTATCAAAATAAAACATTGGAATTTAAAGTGTATGTACGGAAGTTGGATACATTCGAACACGATTTGTGCATGAACTCATGAAACCGCCGTGTATGGTTGTTTGAACTGTTCTATTCCTTACCCTGGTTCAAGTGTCATAGCAATTCATAAGAAAATGTTCTTATTATGAAACACTATGGATTTTGCAACACGATATTCATAAGTCAACCACGGAGTCCTATGAATTTCTGCTCATGAATGTATGTTCATGGGGATACATGATGAATCATAAACAGAAATTCATAGGACTTCATGGTTTACTTATGAATATCCTGTTGCAAAATCCATAGTGTTTCATAATAAGAACATTTTCTTATGAATTGCTGTGCGACGGAAATTCACGGAAATAATTTACGTATCAATCTGCTGTCAAAGTTTTTTGAATTAATGAAATTTTTTTTCAATGAACGAATTTTCATTATGTATTTTTTATTTGATTCAAACAAATTTCTCCAGGTAGCAATTTAACCTTTTTCACAAGTTCACATTTCCCTTTTCATCGGCAAGCATATCGTTATAATCTTTCCAACGGGAAGATTTTCCTGGAATTTTCCTGAAATACAATTTGTAAAATTTAATGTGCGACTTTTGGAAAGTTCATATTTTCTTTCTATTCTTTGTTAGGTATTCAGAATCTGTCATCAATTTTCAAGTAAAATTCAACAGAAATATGGACCGTTTTATCTTTATTACAAACTTCAGAAATATTCTCAAATTTTAAGAAATACTCTCAGATTTGAGGAAAAATTCTGAAATTTTTATTCAAAATCACTATTTGATCTTGGCACCTCTAGAGCTTTAATTCCGGTACCTCGGTGATCCTATACACTTATATAAAAGTTTCTGATCAGACGGATAAGTTTATTCAATAATTCCGATATTTTTTTCGATTAAGGAAATGTAGGTTACCAATAGTTTATAATGCTAAATGTTATTCCTGTTGAGTGTGTCAAAGTTTTATTAGTATCATAGTTTCCAAATAACATGAATACACCTGAGAGAATGATTGAAAATATTAATTCAGCTCAGGTTGGGGGCGGCGAAATATTATCAGCCCCTGGGCGGCGAAAACGTAAAGACGCCCCTGGTGATATTTCGTGCATTCAATCAAAAATTAGTTTGAACGATTCTCAATATAATTTGGTATTTTCAAGAAATCTCTGTGACAATTCGTAATTTTCTTCCTGCTATCATCAACCTCCTCTTCAAACCCTGAAATTGGCGAGCTAGAGACATTTGGGAGCTGCTTGGGTCAACGGTACACTTGTTCTACTAAAATGCGAGTTGTATCAACATATCAAAAGTAGTATTTGATAAAAATATTATTTGTTCAAATATCTCTCAGCAAAACATTGAAACTTTCTGTCATTGTGTTTCATCCTAAACAAACACTAGACGAGCATTATTTCACCGATCACTCACCGCACTCTTTACCGTTGGCATTAGAACCACACTCATCTATTGTGATACCCGTAGATTGTATTTGTATTTTATTGATTCGAATAAACATGTGCGAGACGAATGTGAAGGATTCAAGTTTCCATTACAATCATAATCAATAAACTTGAAGATTTTATCTTATCAAAAAAGAAGAGAGAATTGAATTTCTCAAAATTTATAACATCGAATTGAATTGAATTCATTTTCCAATAAACATTTTTGTGACCCTCTTCAAGATATCTTATTCCATATATCCAACAAATATCTAAAACATATCCTAAGACAAGTTCCAGAACGGATCCCCGAAACCTGAAAAATATCTACAAGTTTTGCATCAGATATTTCGATGACTTCTTTAGAATATCTTCAAAAAAATTCCACAAAAATTGTTTATTGAGTTGTCTGTAATGAACCCTCATACATCAGATCACAACTCCATCTTCCTGACACAGAATTTCGGATAACTCGATTAATATAACTTGAGATATGAACGAACGTGTAGAGCCTTCCACAAGTTGATCGTAAATCGCAAGTCTTGGGGAGTTAATACCCGCAGAATGAGATTACCAATATTGCTAGTGATTTACAGGTTGGAAAATTCCCGAAATTAGAAACTAAATAATTTCAAAGATCATAATAAACACAAGAATTTTTGATCGTTCAAGTGAACAGAAACAGTACTATCCTCTTGTATCACTTCAAACTAAACATTACGCTGATATAATTGTTTCTCTATATAATTACTGTGTAGTTTTCATATTTGTTATTATCGAAATATAATGAGTTTTGCGACAGAATTTTTATGATACGTAACCAGCGTTCCTCCTGCTTTAGTATTTATGATTTTCCGACAACATATCGCAAGATTATTGGTCCTTCATGTTGAATAAACCGATATTGGATAAACGAGAGATGAACGCAATTCCCTGGAACGGACATAGATATTTGATATGTTTTCTCCGTTCTCCTTCATATTTAAGATATATGTTTCTGTTCCAAATCATTGCCCGCTTCTTCGCAGATTCGATACGGGGCACATAAATGTTTCCAAAATATTTTGCAGAACCAATTAACTGACTGGAAGAAAAATTGGATCCTCGATCTAACCCCGAAATTCATACTTTTCCGAATCAAATGATGTAAGTTGAAAATAAAATTACTTTCATTTTCATCGACAACTCTGAAATTTCCCCAACGATATCCCAAAACCTTGATTCGCAACACGGTATAAATTCGCCCAACTCAATATTTTCTTCTTTCAATCAGCTCTTTTTCACGTAATATATTTATAGATGATAAATAACAATAGAGCATGAAGAACATGTCAATTCTCTATGTACCAAATGAATGGTAGCTCTTGTTAGATAGTGGAACATTTTATTCTGACTTTTTTTTCTATCGTCATTATGTCCGAGCCCATATTCTCTTGTTCAACAATGCTGTATAACCGCTTTTTTCTATTCTTTTCATTCTCATACAGGTGACAATATAAATGTGTGATCCTTACACAGCATGGTGAATCATTACAGCGAGAAACGAGGCGTGCAAAAAGTAATAGTGTTAATGGATTTTCCTTGTAGTAAAATGAATGAAGGGATTGGGAATTTTCATTTTTGATGAGGATATCTCGGAGAATAAAGGTAGTTGATTTATTCTGGGTCTCTTTCAAAGCAATATGAGTTGAGCTTTCTGTTATCTTTTCTGTAACGGAACCACGATATTACAACATGATTGATCGCTCTGATTAATTATATATTAGGATACTCGTTTAACCATCCTTACTCGGATAAAATATGTAAATCGGATACAGAATAGAGAAACGATTGCATCGTCTGATATTTACGAGTATATATATGAAAAAAAAAAAAAGAATATGATGGTAACAAAAAATGAAAATTCTAAGATAAACCCATTGAATATATGAATAAATTTGATGAGATTCCTGAAAAAAAGATTGGAATTTGGAGGTGAAATTTCTCATAAGACTTGCGTATGAATTTTCATGCAAATGCTTTCACATACGAAATTATGCAGCTAACGAAGGCTCAGGTATTTTCCTATTTCCGGCTAAATAGAGGTTGAGATTATAATATCTTTCTCTTTGAACCTCTCAATTTCGAGTGGAATTTTTTAATTTCAAACTGATCCTACGTATCGACTTGCACTTGAATTCGATATTTATTGCAATGTTTGTTCGAGATAATAAAAGCAAATGATATACACTTTGTTATCGATATATATATATATATATATATATATATATATATATGTATGAATAAACCATTGTCTTGGTACATTTATGTCTCGAGTAAATGGAATTTCTCTTTCGCATTTGTGTCCGCAAGAATCTATTCATATCAAAACTTTGCTATCGGTTTTTACCTAGAAATACACAGTTATAACATATGTACGTGAAAAGCAGGGAGATACATGCGAAGATATTTTATGAACAGAAAAAAAAAGAAACAAAAGAAGAATAGAAAATTTTTGTATTTAACATATTCTGTGAGAGTTTCTTCTCACAATGAACATAAAATATAAGTCCTTCTCTGGAACTTTGCTGATCTATTCTCCATTTTATCCTTTTAAATACACAACACCGAAATGACTTCCACAATATATTGGTAGACCATGCATACCGCAATTAGTCAATTAAGTACAAGAGTGCTTTATATTCTCAGAACCTTTATATACGTGAAATTGTGAATAATGTTCAACATTCATGAGAAAGGAGGATTCATAATTGAGGAATAACATCGAATTCGTCATCTTCTTCACAACTCTTTTTTTTGAGCTGAAATGATTAATGTTGCTGAACTTTGAATCTTCTATAGAACCAGAACCATTACTTAACTTTTCAAATTAACTCCTTTGAACTGAAAACATCGCTCGAAAACAGTACGGCAAAATTTTGTGTCCTTACTAGTTGAGTAACTCTTTATTCGATTACTAATTTGTTTCAATAAACGATTCAAACTTCAGCAACATCATAATTATTATACAAAAGCAATTATATAAGCATTTTGTTCTTTGGGATATCATTTCGATATTAAAATTTATCTACACAGTGGAAATAATGAATTCCAAAGTCTTCAAAATGTCACTTGAAACATATTTTTACTTCAACGATATCTCATATATTTCATCTAAAAAGAACGCTGTTACCTTACGAATCCTGCTTTCGAACGCGATAACAGTAACCTTTCAAAATTCATCTTACTCCTTTCAAGTGAAAATACTTTGGTGATGTGAAGGACATCCCTTTAATATTGAATTTTTTCTCCGTATACTCCACCCGCTTCTATTCTCGATTCGATAGTTTACTCGATTCTCCAGAAATCCTTTTATCGGCTAGTGAAAAATTGATCGTACTCATTTTTCCCTCGTTCATGAATTGAATAGTTATAACACACACGAGACATAAGAGACAAAAAACATTTTTCTATTTAATATTGAATTCATAATGAAATTCTTGGGAGAAACTTTAAAGTTCATCTGTTTTCTTTATATATAATAATATAATATATTGAAAGTTAACTTGTGATTCATTATACAACAATATAATAAATTCAAAATCATATATATGATCTATAAATTATATATAATTTTGAAAACATTGCTCCTCAGAGTTCCAAATTTGAAATTAACACTGCTATTCACGCAGACACAACGGACATTTCAATGAGAATGGGAGTTCTTGAAAGAAACCATTCTATTTTATAGAATTGCATACAATATTCATAAGGAATTATATACGAGGGTGGATTGATAAGTTTCCGGCCTGACCAAGAAAAACAACGTTTTTAAGAATTTTTTTTTTTTATTTCTCAACATAATCTCCTCCAAGGCTGATACATTTCTCATAGCGGTGTTCTAGTCTAGTAATGCCATCTCTATAGACTGATTCGTCAAGCTCCTCAAAATACCCATTTACAGCTTCGATTACTTCTTCATTGTCCGCAAATCTCTTACCGCCAAGCCATTTTTTGAGGTTAGGAAACAGATAATAGTCACTCGGGGCTAGGTCTGGAGAGTAGGGAGGGTGCGGCATTAATTCAAACTTCAGATCGTTGATTTTAGCCATCGCAACGATTGACGTGTGCGCTGGTGCGTTATCGTGATGAAACAAGATTTTTTTCTTCGCCAGATGAGGTCGTTTAATTTTCACTTCGTGGCTCAAACGTTGCAATAAGTCTGCGTAGTATTGACCAGTGATAGTTTTACCCTTTTCAAGGTAATCAATGTATATAATACCTCTTGCATCCCAAAAACAGTAGCCATAACCTTGTTCGCCGGAAAAATTGTTTTGCCTTCTTTGGAGTTGGTTCCCTGGTCCAATCCACTGTTTAGACTGTTCTTTGGTTTCAGGAGTGTAGTGGTGGACCCAAGTTTCGTCAACGGTTACGAATCGACGCAAAAATTCGCTTGGATTACGCTTATACAACGCCAAATTGGCGGTAGAAATGTTCTTTCGAATCAATTTTTGGTCGACTGTTAGCAAACGCGGCACCCATCTTGCACAGAGCTTTTCCATATACAAATGTTGGTGCAAAATATTTTGTACACGTTCATATGACATCTTACAGGTCTCAGCTATCTCACGAACTTTTAATCTGCGATCTTTCAGCACTATTTGATGGATTTTTCGATCATATCTGGAGTTGTGACCTCAATGGGGCGTCCTGAACGAGGCTCATCAGAGGTGCTCACACGACCCTTTTCAAACTCGGAAACCCACTGCTTAACGGTTGAATATGATGGGGAGGATGTCCCCAGTGTTGAGTCCATCTCTTCTTCAATTTCCTTCGGCGTTAACCCCTTCAAATAAAAGTATTTGATGACAGCACGATTTTCCAGCTTTTCCATTTTTACGAAAAACACAGAGGCGTCTTGGTCAGCGTGCTCTCAAAACTAAACTAACATGGCGATCGGACTGAAACTATAGCTACAAGCTATCTAAGGATGGTACTATAGAACGCCACCTCAAGGTAGGCCTAGTGGCGCCATCTCTTGGTCAGGCCGGAAACTTATCAATCCACCCTCGTATAATTTCTGTACAAAAGAATCGATCCTTCCAAGAATTCTGATCATTACTGTTACTTTTGTGTAACACTGAAATTTCCCAGTATGAATTTTCCGCGGTGGTATTATAAGATGCGAATATGTTAGAAACATTAATGAATTTCTGAAACTGAATGAATATCCGTAAGAGCTTTGAAATCTCACTTCAACTTATAAAAAACCTATCTACCTTCACTCCGAAATATCAGTTCAATAATTCATGAATTATTTTAGAAGATCACATTTCAAAGTTGTTGCTTCGTAGAAGATTTTAATAACTTGCGCGAAACTACTTTTGTTTCAAAGTTTGCCAACAGATTCTTTGTCTCCTCAAACCTCATGAATATAAAAATGAAACTCAGTACCAAATATCGTCTTGAGAAACTGATTTACATCAGCCGTTCATTGGTCGATGGTCGGGATCGACTCACAAGCGTTGATAGTCAGTTGATTACATATCATTCGACCCATGTCGAATATGGAATAATAAAGTAGAAAAATTATCAAGATTATATATAATTTATATATAATTATATATAACTTATAGATTCTTACTGAACTGTATTCAATTATATTTAACTTTTCAAAGCCTAGTATCGCTTTGAAATCACGTAATGTTTTCACGATCATTTCATTTGGACGAAAGATTTTGTGAACATGCAACTTTTTTAAATCATTAAAAACATGCATCTGCTGATCAGTTTTCATCTCTGAACACACCAAAAAGGTTTGGAGCTATTTATGGGATCAAAATGGGAAAAAATACGAAGAGCTGTTTTTGCGCGAATAGTTTTGCTTTTTGATTCTCTCAATGTCACTATAAAAAAAATTCCTTCTGAAAATCCAGAAAATGTGGCTGTAATTTTCTCATACCCACTTCTGCCTGAATTTTCAGATAAATTTTACTCAATTTTGAGAAATTTCAACTAGATTTCGGAGAATATCCAGAAAAAAGTAGCTGTAAAAGATTGAAGTTACATTTTCTGAATTTTCAGAAGGAATTTTTTCACAGCGGTCCTACACAATTTTGAGTTAATTTCAGTGATCAAATAAATTATATGGTATTCGTAGTACTCAGGTAGTCTATGCATTCATGATGAAGTAAAAAATTGAGTATGAAATTTGCTACCTTAAAAACTCACCCAAGTAGAATTATATCAAACTTTCATAGAAATTACATTAAATATTTTGTAAAAAATAATTCTATAGAAATTTTATATAAAATACACAAGTGCATACAGAAAGAGAAGTTTGCAGGAACAGGAATCTAACGGAACGGTAAAGTCACTAAAACTTTAACGTCGATTCATTCGAGAACTCTACACGGAAAAAAATGACTTCACTGTAATAGAAAGAAATATATGGCTGATGGAATATAGCCAGACTCACAATAAATTCATTTACAACTGCAAGAAGGAATAAATGAAGAACAAATTTAAAAAACGTATTTATCACTGTTTGCAATGCAGTTTATTAATCACGAACATACATCATAGTTCTGAGTGGCTCCTATTATTATATGACTCGCACAGCTTCCTTGTTTGGGAACTACACTTAAACGAGGATAGATAATGTTTGAATACTTCTTTGGTTTCTACCACTTTACGCCAGTAATACACGAAGATTGTATCGCGAAATGTTCAGTTCTCGTATGTCGATATTTCAGCTCTACATGGATGGAATGTCTTCAAAGACATTACAATTGAAAGTTTATTCTCATGTTACTTGATCGAATTTATTATTGAATATATTCGATACATTTCGAGATATTCGTGAATTGAAGTTCCTTCGAGGTTAAGTATTTCGTTGGTCGTTATGAGAAAACTGAGACATCACGAATCATGGAAAAATATGTTGTGGAAGTTTGAATCGTTTATAGAAACCAAACGGAAATTCAAATTCACAAAATTTGATAAATCACCGTCGTTTATCTTCTCGATTTGACTCCCTGGAACTGGAAATATCGTTCAAAGATTCACTGCAAGATTTTTTGATCCCTAACAGCTGAATATTGTGTTATTCGATTATCAATTCGTTCCAATAAACGATCCCAACTTCAGCAAAATGGAAAAAATAATCTAGAAATAAACCTCATTCACCAATATTTCGGAATTCATTGAATCCATTCGAAATATGTGGAATCCTGCGAGCAGTATAGAAATAAGCTTTCGATTAGGAGTACAGAAGCTTTTGGCTTGAATTATGACATTCCAAATCGAGGTTATCCTAAGCATCTAATAATTGGAGTTTATTTTGGAATTCAGTTCATGATTATGGTGACTTTTCAATTATGGTATGATATTAACGTTTTGATATTGAAAAATATCATTTCAAGATATCCGAAGTCAAGCCAACTGATAGCGTTTTGGCACGATGGAAGAATGCTGCAAACAGAATGTTTATATTCCAGTGGAAGTTCATGACCACCTCCCACATAGCGATAGAAGTTGGGCAGTTCCAAAAGTATTCTAAAAAACATCTTCAAGACGTCTTATGCAACATGGAAAGAACAAGATTTGAGAATGATTCGTTCTTTAGAAAGAATCTTTCTCAAATTGTTCTTTCCATATTGCATGAAATATCTTAAACGTCTCTTCCAGAATACTTTTGAAAATGCATAACCCCTACTGCCATGTGAGTTCACTTGGAAACATCAGTGAAAAATTCTATCTGTCACAGCTAAAGTAGTTAGCTAGACTGTGCAGCTGATTGTGTTTAGGTGTCGCACCCATACAATCCAGTCGCTCTTTTGGAGTGAAAATATAGACGTCATCGCTAAATATTTCAGTGGTTAAAACTATATTTCATCAGCAATAAAGTTGATTTTCTACAGCTAAACTTCTATCTCAACGAAATCCAGTGATATCGTTTAGCTGAGATACCAAGAAATCTTCGTAATGAACCTAAACATTTTTTCCGTGTATTTTAGATACTGAAAATGTACATGGAAGAAGAATGAATTGACACAATATTCTTCCAGCTTTGAAAGTTTCTGCACCGGTTAAACCGGAGAAAAGTTATTTTCGTTCGAAAGCGAGATAACAGAACATTTTGAAAGAAGTTCATAGCAAAATCATATTTTTTTTGTGAAAATTTTGGATTTTTCAGTTTTCTATTCATGAAATTTTATATTTATAATAAATAAATGTGCAATTATAAATACGTAAATTATTACAAAAATCAATGGTACGAATAAAAATTTTAGCTGCAACACTTACAAAGTACTTCTATAACCTTCGTGAAATATTATGCGCTTAGCCTACAAGAAAATGTACCCACCCACGTAATATACGAACAAAAAGAACAATGGGCCCGATCGATCCGCATGCATTAAACAAAAGAGTGAATTACATATGTATCCTTACCTTCCATATAAAACGACATATGAATGCATAAAAGACCATAGTCAAATGAGATAAGATAAATCCGTTCCCGCTTGGAATCAATGGATGGAATTTTTGTGCAAGCTACTATCGAAGAAGATTATGAACTTCTTATTCTCAGGATCAAATTACAATTCTCCTGAAAAAAAAATTCGCAATTATAAATCATCATGATTATTTATGAGTTTTTATCATCAGAAAAATCATTCAAATTTCAACTAATGAATTCTAGTTATTTATAGGACAAAAACCGCATGAAATCTGATATACACATTTGTTTTCATGAAATTTTATGAGATTTTGCAAATGAGCCTGATTGAATGTTATGAAGCGGATATAGAATTTTCGCATGCTTATATGAACTCACGGAAACCCGTAAGCTCTACGGCAGAAACTTGATATATTTGACCTGGCCTACAAAAAGGTGGCTTAGGTGTGAAAAAATCATTTTTCACTTTTTTGGCTGGAGTAAAATATGCTCTTTCGAATGGCGCAAACCAGAAGTTTCTAACTGGTAGGGAAGTTTGCTAAAAATGTACAAAAAGAAGGGCAGAAATGATTGAAAATACAAAAAATTTGGAGATTAAATTATAAAATAATAGACATCATTTCATGTGTTAAAAAATTTTATTTCAAGGCAAAACCACGTCATTTTACATAAACATTCACAAATTTACAATTAGAACATTAGAAAGCGAACAACTAAAGCGAAACTGATAAAATGACTTGTTTATCTTTAACAGCTGTTTTCTCGAAAACTTGTTCTCACTCCTAAGCCACCTTTTCGTAGACCAAGTCACATATATTGATCAAAACTTTAGGAAATGTATACAAACTAGTAAGATTCATACATGAGAGTTCATGAGAAATTTTCAACAACGCTATAATTAGTCATAGGATTTTATTGAATCAATTCCAATCATTCGTATCACTGAATTCGATAATTATAGTAGTAGGACGTTCGAAAACAACAAGTATATTTTAGTAAACCATATTTCATCATAAATTCAAAAATGAAAATTGATTACAAAGTGTATAAAGCAGGAACTGTAACATTATTCACTTTCGTTACTCATTATATATAAAATCTATATAATAAAGATATAATTTGTGTACAATATATATTATTATATATATTTTATATAGAATGAGTAACGAAAGTGAATAACGTTACAGTCCCTGGTATAAAGAAGGATTAGATTTGTTTTTCAGTGAGTTCACGCGTAACTCCTCTAAAAATGTGGTAAAAAATTTCAAAACTCTTGAAAAAATTCAAAGTTGAGAAGTTTCTATTTCCTTTTTGTTCAAATCTATTCGACATTTTCAACAAAAAATAATAATTTTCAATACTTATAAACACGGAAAAAAAATATTGTCATCATGACCATCAAAAATATTGTCAAAAATGTGTCGTAATCCGGTTCATACAATGAATCGGATTGGCATGGAGACGATATGTTCTTTTGTTTTGACCTGGAGATATCGTTGTGTTGAGTAACATGCAATATATTCATAACGTTTCTTTCTTGAGCATATAGTGTATAGCTATGGTAACGAGATTGGGGAGTGACGATGACAATATTTTTTGTTTCGTACAAATAAAATCTACGTAAAGACGAACTAATGTGAATATATTTTTCTTTTCATTTTTCAGGGTGCAATCCTGGAAATATTGAATGGAAAAACTGAGATTCTGGAAAAAATAAAACGTAATCTCAACAGCGAAAAGACAAAGATTTGATAAGGTGAGAGTCATTCAGAATACCATGCTTCCTTGTATCCCATTGATTGATATGTTGCTGAAGTTTGAATCGTTTATAGAAACAAAACGAAACGAGAATTAAAACTCACAAAATCTAATGAATGATCGTTATTCAATTTTTCAAATCAACTCTTTGGAACTGAAAATATCGCTCAAAAAAAATACTGCAAAACTTTGGGTCTTGAATGGTTCAGTATTTCGTTATTGGATTAATAATTCGCTCCAATTAACGATACAACCTTTAGCAACATTGATTGATAATCAATGAACAATATGTTATCATCAAGAGCTCTTACAGATCTTCCGAATGTGTGGAAGAGGTCAGATAAACCTTTCAGAAGAGTTCAATAAAGATATCAGAATGTTATCAGATGTGTCGGTTTTTGAGGAAAATAAGAGATTGCTAGAATATTCAGATATCAATATGATAACATCGATAGAGCTCTTTCCAAAGACCTCTCAAAGAGTTCTTCCTTTCATAAGTGTTCCCTGGGATACACTTTGCAACCGCAAATGACCATTCAAATTCACTCAACCCAGTGAGCATTTTCCCACTCAACATTTCAAACATTCATTATGTTCTCTAAATGATATCAGAAAGTGATCTGAGTTAACTTTCTGATAAGTTCCAGATCTCACAAGGAAGGCATCCAAAAGATTTCAGAAATCGACGCATTAGAGAACTTTCTGATATCATTTAGAGAACATAATGAATGTTTGAAATGTTCAGTGGGAAAATGTTTACTGAGAAACCATTCAAAAACCAGTTTCCAATACATTTGAATATAAGTTTGAATGGTCATTCACAAAATCCTATCAATAAATGGAATTCACTGGACTTTTTAAATTAGCATAAATATAGCAAAACGCTGCGGATCAATGTAAAAATTATCGTATAATAGATTGACCATGTCGTACATGGGAAATATCGGATAGAATTGTACGGACAGGAACAAGAAAACAAGCGGGAGGAATTTTGACAGGATATGCAATCCATCCAAAAACGCAGACAAAGGTGGAGAACTTTAAGCTTTGGAAAAATGTATCGGATGAACGAATGAACATCAAAATTCCCATTGATTATATTAATATCGAAAAAGCTTTTCATACTGTCCATTGGAGAGTGATATATAGAATTTTAAGGGAGATACGTATGAAATATAAAAAGATGACATGCAGAGCTTTCAAAACATATTTCAAAAGATTTGCATGTCAGCTAAACAGGATGAGAAAGGTGATTTAAAATACAGTAAAATCTTGTTGGAGAAGAAGTCTGTGTCTCTTTTTGCAGCACATCAAAAAGTTCTCTTCATGAAAGTAAAAAGAGGATAAAAGTTATGGCTTGTAATGAAACGATATTGTCCAAGTTCTCTAAAAAATGAGACGAAATTATGAATGGATAATTTGGGTTGTTTGGCTTATCAGTTTGTGAAAAAATCCTATTCACCATGCGGATTAGATTCATTGTGCAACAGGTTTATCTAATGTTACCAAATTTGGCGTATATTTGCATAATGGAAACACGAGTACTGTATTCAGCGAATCTCTGAAGGGGGGGACTCTTACAATGATATAGGGCGGTTTAAGACTTCTCAAAGCCCCCTGGTATAAGTGAAACATTGTAAAGAAGGAAATATTATATATTCATTAATGATGTTGTATACTGTAAAATATGATTGTGGAATTTCCCACCCAGAAAATGTGGGCAGCAAAGTTCCTCCACAAGTGAGGAATTTTTCACCATAATTAAGTGAAATTTTCCCTCATTTGTGGAAGATTCAACACCCAAAAAACAAAATAATTCCTCAAAGTAATGGAAAATTCCCTCATTTTTTATGAAAAAAACCAATTCCCTCACAATAAGGGGACGAAATCCACCAACAGTGTGAAGAAAAACTTCTCACATTTTTTACAGTATAATATCCCCTGCCGCAAATTCCTGATAGAAACGGATTAAAATGCATAAAATCCGGATTCGAAGTCAAACTGCAACTTTCTATGCGATTTTTGTCCACTTCAATCCATTCTTATCTGGCATTTGTGACACAAGTGCCTGTTAATGGATAATATTATCTTGAAAATATAGATTCCTTTTTCCTTTGATAAAAACAAACAAGTGACATTTTATCTATAAAAGTGAGAAATCATTTATGCTTATCATACGCATGGGTAGATTGTATACAGTTTCAGGAGGAAACGTTGAAGATAATGATGTTGATTCTTTTTTATAGACGAAGTATTTAGTTTATATAAATTTGTATAAAACATTGATAAAAATGTGATACATGGCATGTAAAAAAGAATCGATTCTTTCGAGAATCACCAACCCCCCCGTCTAAAGAATTTACACCATTTATAATGGCGGACAGAATCTCTGAGGGAAACTATCCTCACCTCGAACCCGGTGGAGGCATTATATTCATTGGCAAACGCTGAAGTTCCTCTTTTCATACTCTGCTTCGATTATTAGTGCTACCGGGTGAGCCGCTGCAGCTATCGCACCCTAGGGTTTGGTGAAATATCGTCATACCAGAAGTTCATGGTCTCGAAAAAAAATGATAAATTCTAATATAAATTCAGTATTCAACCACTTTCATCATGAAAAGTTTATTGTTCCTACATAACATGTGATGAAAGTGGCCAAATACTTGATTTATATTAAAATTTATTATTTTCTTTTCGAGACTATTCTTTTGGGAAAAATTCTTGCTGACATAGCGATTTTTTAAAATTTACTTTGCTGAATTAGCAAAACGTCTGATGTTACAGCAAAATATTTGCTAATTCAGCAAATTTTTAAACAGTCTGTATATCTCCAATGTTGAATTGCTGGATCAGCAAGCGCTTCCTAAAAAAGCAAGATTTTTGCTGTTTCAGCAAATTTTTTTCTCCCAGTGCACTTCGCCCTGATAAAGCACGGAGAATTCTTTTTCAAAAGCAAGAATAGAATTTTACAAGAACTCTTTCCGAACTAATAAATTCATGAAGAGCAGTGGAGAAGTTAAATGTTTGGAACATTAATCAGTGCTTTGAGAATGCTAAAAGTATTGTTTCAGTACTCTCAGAGAACTCGTTCGTCTCCTAAACATTGAACTCCTCCCGAAGAGAACATGAAGCTCCGACAAACGTTCAGAATAGATCAACATAGATCACACGGACAAAAATGAAGGTCGAAAATATAGCAATCTTTATTCGAAAAACAATGAAAAATTATCAATACTTAATAAAGAATAGAGAAACAACATATGAACTTTCCAAAAGTCGCGCGTGAAATTTTACAAAAATAGTAACAAAATTTCAATATTCTACTATTCACTTTGTGAAATTTCGTTTTTTCGACCTGCATTTTTCTCCGTGCAGTCTGAAATTCTGTTGGAGCCAATTTGCAGGTTCTTAAACGTTTTACGAAGTTTAGATGAACATTTGAATGTCCTTACCTGAAAATCACCAATTTCTGACCGAACCCAAAAATGACCGAAAACTGACCAATTTATTTCGGTCATTTTGAATCCGCTAGGGGAGGTTCATGAAATCGAACAACTTCTCAGATCTGAAATCCTAGATTTACAACATATTGTTACGCATTTGGCCACGCAATGTCCCTGCAAATTGCTCCAAACTGGTTTCAACAATTGCTATACATTCCCATACAGCACAAGACTCCCCGTTATGCTAATCAATATGTATTCATTATGAATATTTTGAATTCAAAATGAACTCTTAATCAACAACTCAATGTTCAGAAAGAATTCATATCGAGATTTCATAATGAATTCTGCGGGCATTCAATACGTTTTCATTTTGAATTCAAAATATTCATAATGAATTGATTAGCACAACGGGAACTATTCAAGAGGTTTTGAGGAAGTCTTTATAAATTCAAATTGATCACCTTTGCTGGCTGGGTTTGCTTACCACTTCCCACACAGCACTTTTGGTCTTCAAAATATCTTGAGGAGTTGTTCAGAAGAGCTTGAGAAGTCTCATACAACATGAAAAGATATTCTCAAGATGTCTCAAACAGTTCTTACTTCTAAAAGACGTCCCTAAAAGATATCTTTCAGAAGATCTAAAACTTTTCTTTCGAGATTATATCTTATAGACATCTTATAGAAATCTTTTAGAAGTAAGAATTGTTTTAGATATCTTAAAGATATCTTTTTATGTTACATCCCTACAAACAATGATTTCTGGCGTTTCAATGGGTCGCTGATGGTCCTGCGATGCCGGCGAAGGGCCGTCAATGGTCCTTTGAATGGCCTGCATTCGTGTTTGCTGGGATAAGACTTCTTAAATTTGGCTTGAGATATCTTTTAGAACTGAAATGCTTCGTGGGTTTTGCAAAATGCTTGAAGAGATAATTTATTGTGTGACAGAGGAGCCTTCCGAAGTAGCTGATCTGATCACCTGGTCATGCCCAGATCACCTCTGATTGGTTGAGAAAATGATCTGGTCATGACCAGATGATCAGGTCAGCTACTTCGGAAGGCTCCACATATTCATATCTCGTATACTGACATTTCTTGGATTGAGTTAACTCTAAATTATATTTTATAACACGTTTTGCGAACAGCGTACATTCACCGGTGCCCGTTCATTCCCTGGTGCACTCACCCTATTTACAGCACACTCGTCATATGAGCTTTTGGATGCAACAACAACACTTGCGCTCAAAGACGCGTGTGAAAGTATTGTCCAAACCCAGATAACACACGAAGAATTCTTTTTCAAGAGCAAGAATAGAACTCTTCAAGAATTCTTTCGAACTAATGAATTCATATAGAGCTCTGGAGGAGTTCAATCTGTCGGACATTAACAAGCTCTTTGAGAGTACTCAAACAATACTTCTGATATTCTCAAAGAGCTTGATAATGTCCGACAGATTGAACTCCTCCAGAGCTCTATATGAATTCATTAGTTCGAAAAGAATTCTTGAAGAGTTCTATTGTTGCTCTTGAAAAAGAATTCTCCGTGTGTTATCTGGAAACTTCGATGTCAAGGGGTCAAAATAAAAAATTACCCTAATTAAAATGTGAGATCGTACGCTTGTGAAAAAAACCCGACATCGGGATTTCATCGTTCAATCATCAGTTGTATTAATACTATCCGAAATCTATCGTGTTATTTCAATATCAGACAAGTCCGATAACAATACGATGTCTACGATAATTATCCGATACAAAACCGAACCAGCAACCCGATGATTTCCCGATAGATATCTATATCGGGTTTACATTGGATAATTATCGTAAATATGGTATTTTTATCGGACTTGTACGATAATGAAACAACACGATAGATTTCGGATAATATATTCATTAATACAACTGATGATTTAACGATGAAATCCCGATATCGGGTTTTTTCACAAAGGTAGTATAGAATTGAAAATCTATAATAGTCTGCAATTAAACAAGCAATGAAATTGATCATAAATTGCTATAAATACCGTGAAGAATGTAGTTAGCTGGATAATTTTTCACGAGATGTTTGTAAATAATAATATACTTGATGACATGCGCTAAGAAAAATAGGACACTGGTCCTTCAAACGTCAGTGGCTGTTAAGGAGCTAACCACCGGCAACCGATCGGGAATCGGGAAACTGAGGGACGAAAAAGAACACGAGATATCCGTTTATTTATCATACATCGCTATACAATTTTAAAGACTTATGTATACTTCAATCGCCTCTCACACCCTTTTCCATTTCATTTTACACCCCATTCGACATTGGATTTTCATTGGTCGAAAATCAAAGTTTTTTTCTTTCAAATAAAATCGCTCGGGACATAATTGATCTCTATTTATGTTACATATTTCACTCGAACAATTGACATTTCTCGTATGAAAATTAAATGTGCCACTCAATGTTTTTTAATAAACCATCATTCAAATGCCACCAAAGCAGCAGAGAACTCGGTCCCGATTCAAGGTACTATACAACAGTAATAGTTGGTTTATTCTAACCTATATTTATGGGTGTGGAAAGGAAAAGATATAATATTTGTGAGATTGCCAACGTGTTCAATTGATTCTACAGTATTCTGATAAATTTTTTCAATTTTGTTTCACAATTTTTTGTATTCATCAATTTCGAAGTATGCACGTATAAAATTTTGGATCGAATTTTATTGAGGTTAGGGAAAATGACCTTTGACCTTTTGAAATTTGCATATACATTTTAAAATTTGACGCATTACAATAATGCCACATGAATGAAATTGATAATTATTTGTAATAATTCCAATGACAACTTCACTATTGTCTTTGATAATTTAATCCATTAGAATATTGCAAATTTATATTCAACTAATATGATTTCACATTGTATATCTTTATGACTTTTAATCTTTGTTAATAATTTTACTTTGTAGGTGACAACACCATTTCGCTCGTTAGTTCTCTGTGGCGAAAACAGACAAGACATGGAAGAGTGGTTGAATGTTTTAAGAACGGCGACAGAGACACGAGCTCAAAGTGACCAAGGCGCCGCAGAAATACTTAGTGGCAATCATCATTGGTACGCGACGAGTCATGCGAGACCAACGTACTGCAATGTTTGCAGAGATGCTTTATACGGTAAGTAAAATTGAGAGTGAAATTGTGGTCAAAACTCAACTTTTAATACATTTCATAGAAGGATTCAATTGGATTAAAATGAATTATGTTACATATTTGTTACAGGGGTCACATCTCATGGTTTGAGCTGTGAAGTATGTAAATATAAAGTGCATAAAAGATGTAGCGCAAAAGCAATAAATAACTGTAAGTGGACCACCTTAGCATCCATTGGAAAAGACATTATTGAGGATCAAGATGGAGTATGTATGAATTCTAATTATTCATTTGTATTCTTTGTTTAATACATGTATTAATATACATTTGCTTAATCAACAGAATATTACTATGCCACATCAGTGGATGGAAGGAAATCTACCAGTGTCGTCAAAGTGTTTTATCTGTGAAAAAACATGTGGTTCTGTACTCAGGTACATATATATAATATTCAATGGTACATGAAGAAAAGTATTTTTCTTGAAATAATTGTGTTTTGATGTATTTCCGATTTGCAGACTACAGGATTGGCGATGTCTGTGGTGTAGAGCTACGGTACATACAGCGTGCAGGCCTTCTATGAGTATTAAATGTCCTTTAGGACCAGGTAAACTCAGTGTGGTGCCTCCAACTGCATTACATAGTATAGGTAATTATTAAAAATCACTATACGTGTGCACTATACACGAAGATTAAAGATTTTTGCAAAGATATTTCTGAAACAGGCAGCGATGAAGCTTGGGAAGCTGTTAGACCAACGGGATGTAGTCCACTTTTAGTATTCGTAAACAGTAAATCTGGTGACAATCAAGGTGTTAAATTTCTTAGAAGATTCAAGCAATTGTTAAATCCAGCACAAGTGTTCGATCTCATAAGAGGAGGGCCTGGACCAGGGTTAGTAAACTTTCATTCATGTATTTCTGTATATTGAGATGAAGCGATCGATAATGTCATAGTTTTATCTCGGTAAATGTCAAAAGAAGATGTTTTTTTCAAGTCCTTGTATGGAGATATTTTACTTTGATTCATAAAATTGAGGTTTGTAATATTTCTGTTTCAACGTTTTGTAAACAGGCTCAGACTCTTTCGACATTTCGATCCATTTCGGATTCTCGTATGCAGCGGTGATGGGTCTGTTGGATGGGTGCTTTCGGAAATTGATCGATTAGGCATGCATGTAAGTAGAATTAAGAAATCATGATTGTTGTTATTGAAATTGATCGTTGCAATTTTTTATATTAATTAATTGACTTTTATTACAATGATTAATCTCACAGAGCTTTAGTCTTCATACTTATGGTTTAAATTCTTAATTACTAGGCAGCATGGCGTGTCTTTTTTTTATTCTTTTATTACAGATAAAACTGGTGTCTGTGTTGTAAGCTTCTTTATTTATGTCCCAACTTCATTAATTTTATTTATAGCCGGTGAGTGTGAATTGCATGATCTGGTATAAATGTTCATTATTACTCATACACTCGAAGAATACTAGGAATATTTCGTTAAATTCACTACTATTTAATCCAATTATGTCAATTACAATTTATAATTCCAGTTGAGTTTGCAAAAGGTTTCTCTGAGTGTATTGGGTTTTTTAAAATAATTATACTGTTCATTAAAAATATTTATGTGTTGTATATTAAAATAGAAACAATGTCAAGTTGGAGTATTACCTTTGGGAACTGGGAATGATTTAGCAAGGGTATTGGGTTGGGGCGCATCCTGCGATGACGATACCCATTTGCCACAGTTACTCGAGAAATATGAAAAAGCAAGTACAAAAATGTTAGATCGATGGAGCATTATGACATTCGAACGCAGCATATCTTTGTCATCTCATAAAATGACATTGAATTCACCCGATCCTCTGTCTCCCAGCATAGCACATCAATATGAGAACAGCGTCATTACACATATAACGAATATTTTGCAATCGGATCAAGACCATATAGTTCTGTCTAGCGCTAAGTAAGAATCAATTTTCAGAATCATATATTTGATGCATACATATATGTAGTAACTTTGAACATAAACTTTTTCCAGAGTCTTATGCGAAACCGTAAAAGATTTTGCCACCCATATACTCGAAGCTAGTTTAAACACGGGGGACCAACAATTGGGCGACAAATGTGGAATCTTACAGCAAAAACTCGATTTGTTATTGGATACTTTACGCACAGAAGAAAAGTATACATCTGCGAGCCCAGAAGATTTTGATGTGACGACCATTAAGACTGATATCCCTTCTACTACCAATAACAAAGAAAAAGGAGTTTTAGAGAAACCAGAGAAAGATATAACAAATTTGAATAAAGTAAGAAAAAGAAGAGTTTTCATGGAAAGAGAAGCTGTCATGTGCAGGTATAAGGAACTGATGAAAAAAATAATTGATATTATACTTCTTGACAAATTAAAACCCAATTGATTGTTTCAGGGCTAACAGTTTGAAGAGAGCTATTCGTCAATTGGTGGAACACACAGAATTTACGGTAGATGAACAAAATACTGGAGAGAGAAGAATGGTGAAAGCTCCGAATTTCTCAATTAGCAAAGATAATAATATATCAGGTAAAATTGATTTTTATAATTTTATATCATAGATATGAAATGAAAACAAAAATTACAGGTAAAAATCCAGGAATCCCAGGTTTGAGAATAGATAATATTGATAGTCTGTGTGTGATACCAACATCAGAATCTGGTAGCAGTGCAGAAATATCACCGTGTTCCAGTCCGACTCCAAACGTAGCTTCATTGAGTCCTATGCCTGATTTGAGGAGAGATTCTCAGCCCGAAGAATTATTAACTTTACCCGCTCCCGACGGTTTTGCCGATAGCAGGCGAAATAGCTCCAATTTACCTCAAGGGTGAATAATATTTATTTCAAGAAATAATAATCATTACATTCGGATATACTTTATATTTTATTTTAGAACTTTCAGTTTTGAGGGATCAATAGTCGAATCGGTCAATGATAAATTGAAGAACGAAGAAATACAAACTCCAACTGAAAACGATCAACCATCAGATTTCACACAAATAGAAGGATCTTCGGACATTCAAATAACTATAACAAAAACTACATTAGATTCTAGCTCAACTTCCGACGATGCGACCATACAAGATACAATGATTTCACCTGATACCGATTCAATGCATTCGAATAAAATTTTATTTGCGGAGGAACAGAAATGTGAGAATAATATAAAAGACGTAATATCTCGTGGTAGTCTCAGTAATAGCATAATCAGTACAGACAGCATGGCTTCAGACACTTTTGATTCACGAAGTTATACAGTTCAAAATAGTGAAAGTGAAATTGGTACGTGTTCTATAATAAATCAGTTTATTTTTCAGACATTCAATTACTAGATGATTTTTGTGACACTTTTTAGGGCATATAGATAGCGACATTCTCGATTCCACAAAAAAATCTGATGCATCGGAAATAGGACATATAGATTCTCCAGAGAACATAGACGTATTTTCAGGAGAAATTCCTAATTCGGAAAGCATTATCGATGATCTGAGTTCTCTTGGTCAGGATTTGATCAGCACGATGCGTGGTGAAAAGTATGATTCCTTTAAAGAATGTCTGCAATCTGAACAAGCGGAAAAACCTCAAAGATATTGTAGCTTGGCGCAGTTCGTTGAAGGAAATGACATAGCTAGACGATCTTTTAAGAAACCTTCAAGAAATATCACAGGTGCTCAACAGGTAATTACAGATTTTGATCAATGAAAACTAGGAAATAATAAAGAATACTTAATATATTAATTTCTATTTTTAAATTCAAGGATATCGTCGAAAATCAAACTGACGTCAATCGATACAACAATGCAGTGAATTCAAATACCCATGAAACAACTGGAATTAGAAATGCTCAAAGTACCCAGGATGGCAAAGTATCTGATTTACTTAGCCCAGTTTGTTGTTTCACCGTTTCTACAGACGCAAATATGAAAGATGAAAAATCTGTAAATAACTTTCCACCGACGATTAGTGTCATAGTTGATCCACCTAGTCCGTCAATGTCCATTGAAAGCAATCACGAATGTGATACAGGTTTGAAAATAGATTCTGCATTCAGAAGATACAGTGGTAGCACTATGGAAAAATGTGAGTGTATGAAAAATCCATATGTATGCGATGTGTTACAAGTATACACTTTTATACGTACTTTTTTTCTCCATAGTGAGCGTTGAACTCCCAGAATTGGGTTGTTCTCCCCAAGCTACTCGACGTATAAGTAGTGGTAGTTTGTTGAAAGCATCTGAAGTAGTAACTCTAGCTGCCACAGCTGCGAGACTTGGAGGTTCCAGCGTGAGTTTAAGACACGAAAGAGCAAAATCCGTCGATAAAACTGAAGATGTTAAAAAACTTCCAATTATCAACCCTTTAGTGCAATTACCAATGTGGCCAAGTAAGTATCGAATATATAATTTGTCGAATAATAATGAGGAATCAATATTTTATTCGCATTGACAGATATCAGTGGTGGGGCTGGTTTGATTAGCCAAGCATTACTTGCAAATGCTGATGCCCTTTGTGCAGCGGTATCTCCTTTAATGGATCCAGATGAGACTTTATTGTGAGTAATGATTTAAAAAAAGAAAAAAAAACGTTTTTATGCGAATCATTATTTCAACTGATTTAATTTAAAAAATTAATCTCACACAGAGAAGGATTTTTCGAACGGTGTGTCATGAACAATTATTTTGGAATTGGCATAGATGCCAAAATTAGTCTTGATTTTCATCACAAAAGAGAAGAACATCCTGAAAAGTGTCGATCCAGGGCGAAAAATTACATGTGGTATGGGGTATTAGGCTCTAAACAGTGGTTACAAAAAACTTATAAAAATCTTGAACAAAGAGTTCAACTAGAATGCGATGGTCAAAGAATACCATTACCTTCGTTACAAGGAATCGTTGTATTGAATATACCAAGGTACCGTTAAGATAATTCAAATAAAATGAACATCAATATTTCATATGTTTTAAACACGTATTTTCATAAACAGTTTCATGGGAGGCACTAACTTTTGGGGAGGTACAAAAGAAGGTGATTTATTCCTAGCTCCATCGTTCGATGATAGAATATTGGAAGTTGTAGCTGTTTTCGGTTCTGTTCAAATGGCTGCTTCACGTTTAATTAATTTACAACATCATAGAATTGCACAATGTCAAACAGTTCAAATAAATATTTTGGGAGAAGAAGGAGTTCCAATACAAGTGGATGGAGAGGCATGGATCCAACCTCCTGGTATCATTAGGATTATACATAAGAATCGGATGCAAATGCTCTACAGAAATCGAGTAAGCGGCAATTATGAAAGAATACGTAATATACATTTTCAAAAACAAAATATCCCCTACAAGTGAATGAAATTATCTATTCTAGGCACTTGAAACGTCGTTACGCGCATGGGAAGAAAAGCAACGCAATACAATTGCCAATGTTTCTCAGTCCACATCAACTTTAAGCAATACTTCACAATCACATTCTAGATCACAATTACAAATAAGTCATAAGCCTTCGCAATTGAATGACGAAGAATTGAATATTTTGATTGGTTTCATTGAAGTTGTCACTACTCTTGTAAAATGGGTGAAGTTACTTATCATATCTCATCCAAGCATTGAACCAGATCTATATCAGATCGCAGCAAGAACAGCACACGCTCTTGAACAAGTGCATCCTGATGGAAAGATATTAGACGGGGTTAGTTCTTGGATATACATTCAAATATAAAGAGTTTGACTTTTCTTCACCATGATTAAATATTTTTCAAATTTATATTTTAGGACAGCTTGAGGCCTGTTGTGACGGAATTAGTTTCGAGCGCAAGGCAATTATATGAAGAATCATGTGAATTACTTAGGGACAAGGCACATAGTTTGGTAAAATCTTCATTTATTTTTAACATCATGAATCATTAATTTCGTATTTATTCTACGATTTGATCATTTATTCACAGAAGTTGAGAGAAGATCTTGAAAACAAATTATCCTTCTCATTGGCTACTATGGAACAAGAACTGAGGAAATGTATATTCGATGAAAGAGACACGGGATTGGTGTATTTTCAGAATACCGTAATAGATGATCAGGTATTTGTTTTTCTTTTCATTTCTTTGAGAACAGTTGAAAGTTTTTTCATTTTATTAACGTGTATTATTAATACATTGTGTCTTTACGCATTTTGTGTTTTGATCAAATATTTTATTCAGATTTTCTCTAAAAATCTAACAGTTTATCACACACATTTATCAGATATATGAGAATAAATTTGAGTGAACAAATTTTCTTGATCAGTTACTTATTTTTCATTTTGCAATGTTTAAATCTTTCTGTAGCATACAGAATCACATATTTTGATTGTTTATATTTTCTTCTATGCAATGCAATATTTTGAACAAATTGGGAGCAATAATATGTCCAAGGTGGTGAACCTTGGCTTCTTTCGTGCAATTTTAAAAGAATGTATAGATAAAGGAGAAATCAGCGCCGGGTTATGACGAGCCATCCGAAAGTATTTTAATGTTATTGCAGTATCTTTAAATTGTTGGGCGTTAGATCTCAATTATTTATACATCATTTCATTGTAATTTAACATTAAAGAAATGTAAATACTTGCAGCTATTATGTCAGCTAATAATTCATGAAAAAAAGCTTACTTTGAATGACAACACAAAAGCATATTTGATGCTCTGAAATATTTTTGAGTTTATCTTCTGTCTTATAGGATTTTATTGATTACATTCATTATATTTTCGGATTAGTATTTTTCAACTTTTTAAATTGTCATTAATGAATTAAATCCTATGCTTTGTCTTGGATTGACTGAGTTCTTAATCCTACTGCTGGTAATATGCTTTCTTACATTTTAATGCTTAAAAAAATTAGTATTCAAATAAAAGAATTAGTATTTAGAGAAGAAAATTTAGTGCGAATGATGAAAGCAAAAACACTATAACTGGTCTGTGTCATTGATTGATTGATGCATGCGATATTCATGTGAAAAAAAATGTATAAAACCAAACATCCGCTTTTTATAGTCGTATTGAGGAATTCGATATCGTCCAACGTACTTAGTTTGAAAAAGAATGTACATATATATATTATGTATTAAAAGTGGTGATTAGTTGAAGGTGTATCAAATATGGAATCCATCATTATAAATTTAAGAAATATGTTTCATATTTTTAGAACCATGAATGTTCACAAAATCATTGAAAAAACTATAAAATTGAGATTAGTCTCGATTTTTGGAGCTTATTAATTTTTATAATTATTTAGCATGCGTGTTTTGTTATAATTATTTGAATAATATCTCATCCATACGAACTAACCAAACTAACATGTATTAACCGATGTTCGTTTTTTGAAACTTTGAATCTACAGGGAGATAAAAAGAATCGTCATCGAGGATTGTTCTGGTTAAAGTTTCGTCGATCGGGTGGTCATGGTTCTGGGGTACATCCGGAACGAGACCAAGTCACAATGTGGGGTGTTCAAGAGGTTTGCGCTTGGTTGGAAAATCTACAACTTGGAGAGTACACGGATAAATTTGTCTCTCATGATATTCGAGGCAGAGAATTACTCACCCTTGCTCGAAGAGATCTCAAAGAACTTGGAATAACCAAGGTTGGTCACGTGAAACGTATTCTACAAGCGATCAACGATCTTAACAATTAAAATTTTACTTCTTCATTTTCAATTCCGTGCATTGAAAAATTGTGAGTAACAAAGAAGGGTCAAAGTATTAAATCAGTATTCAAAAATCCACGTCATTAATACATAAAATGTATCATAGCAAAACCACAAGTTGTAACTTAATGATAGATAGTAATAACTGAATGTACTTTTACATCATCATGTCATAATTTTGTTTTACAATCAACGTACTTCTACATTTTTCCTTTTCTAATTTTATGGAGATTTATAATCAAAAACTTGAGTGATAAGATAACAGAAAGAAACTAATGTAAATAACGATTGATTATTTTAACAAAAGATATTGAAAATTTTGTTGAATTAGTTTGTTTCTTGTTATGAAGAATGTACGTGATTACTCGAAAGATCTCCCACCAATCTTCCACTTTCGTCACAATTCTGAATTTCACAAGATCTGAGTATGAGTTTTGAATCATCAATTTTTACAATGTGATAATCAGTATTGTTATGTGGATCTATAATCAAATGAATTATACCTAGCTGGTTTTCAAATTACCGACAACTCATTCATTCTCTCGTGAAATATTCAAGAATGGATAAGGAATCTGTGATTCAAAAAACTTCTTCGTGTAACAAATTCTCAACAAACGTGATAGCAAAAGCGACTCTAATTGATGAATTAATTGTTGAAATTGAATTCGTTAAGAAATTTCTTATTAAATGGAGGGTTGAAGGAATATTAGTGGCAAAATTTTAGTCAGATATCCGGTACAAAATCGTTTATCGAAAGATACTTTGATCTAATTCAAATATCGATCTGCATCGACAAAAGTTTGACTATCATTCGGCCGCTCATACTCTCTCAACTCCCAGGAGAGAGGAGAATTCTAATTATATTATTTGTTGGAATAATAACACCTTTGAAAGCAAATTTACTCATTGCACTTGTAGGGAGTCTTTTGCTATCATACGAGTTGAAAATAAAATCATGTGATGTTGTTTACAAGCTGATATAATAAATCCTTACAACATGTGCAAATTCATGCGTATATGAGAAAACGTGAGTGTATGTGCGTGAAGAAAAATTAAACAAAAAAGCAAAAATTTTTTACCAAACTTGTGCCAAACTTAGTACTTATCGCTTACTAATGAAAATACCAGAAAAAGTTTCCTATTCTTCACTGAAACGATGATTCATTTTACTCCAAACTGCATTCAATGTGGCTTTGAACAATATTACCGATCTAAAAAAAAAAAATAATTCAATACTGATACTCTAACTGATTCTCCGAGTCACTCGATGCTCGATAGTTATAATCGATCAATGGAACAAATTTCTATCAGGTTTTCATTAAAATGGGAAATTATTTTTTCAACATAATCAAATACAACAAAGGCGACAAAGTATTTCAAACTTTCCCTATTTCTTGTTAATAACAACATATTTCAACGTATTGTGAAGAAAAAAATAGATTTTAAAAATAGTTTTATAAATACAACGGCGTTTATTGAATCCATTTATTTAAAAAAAAAAAAAAACTGAGAAATGAAGGACTTTGTGTAAATAATGAAAACCCAGGCGAGACATCTGAGTTGATCGTTCTTTAATCAAATTAATATTTATCTATCTGTAATCTCTGAATCCATCAAGTGATTGTTGCAACATGTTTGAATGAACCTCACAAAGTGAGCTTTACACGATGAGACATACTTAATTCGAATTCAGCCATGTTGTTCTTATCACTCTACAATATACTAAAAGATAGAAGTGTTCTGATAGATGAAATTATACATGTAGAAGTAATTTTCATATCAAAATTTAATTGCGATAAGAAAATTAAAAAAAAATAAGAACTCGAATTGAAAGAAATAAAATATTTGTACAATATACCTGCCAATGGCAATAAAAGTATCACATACAAATGCAATTTACATGAAAAAATCGAGAGCACAATGAGATAGATTGTGAAAAGACAGAAGGCAAGATGAAAACCTTGAAGCATATAATACTACAATTATGTAATATGATTTGTTTTTCTTCACTTGAATTTATAATAATAGATCAATAAGTATTCAGTATTATCGTGAATTTTGAAGTGATAAACGAAAATCATTCTCGGTGTCGTTAGATATCTTTTCTAGTTTCCATAAGTAAAATTGCACAAATTGAAAATTATTCACACAATTGTATTTTAGAATTCTCTTGATGAAAAATGATAGATAAAGTTGTGTGCGTAGAAAGTAAAATATCAGTTATACAATAATAATGAATTCAAGTAAAATTCAATTCTTAGCTAGAAACAATCTTTCTGTTGATTCGTTACAACTGTTTTTCACAATTTTGAATTCTATGATCACTGAATATTTCGCTTTCGTGTTGAAGAAATGTTGATAAAAGATGTAGAGCTACTTTCGAATAATTTTGTCCACAAATTCTGTAAGATACTTAACTGTTTTACATAGGTAACGTTGTGTAGAAAGAATATTAGCGAGTAAAATCAGAAAAATAATTTACTCAATGTTTTGGTGCAACTGTTTACTTAATTGACGCAATACTTCCTCACCAGCTTGAGGGATTTTTATTATTCACCTTCGGATTAAATTTGTGAATAATACAAAAAGACAAATTATTCAATGATACATGGAAGAGAAGTTTTTCCCATGCTAATAATCATACGCTTACCTGTTCTCTAGCAAATATTTAGTTCTTTTAATATGATTTTCAAATATTTGCAGAAGAATAGACTAATAGGTAGTCTCTAGTCTTGGGAAAAATCTTTCTTTCAGTGTACGAAATATTTATATGATTATGTATATAACTACAAAAATGAAAGTAATTATTTATAAATTAATTATTGAACTAATCCAAGACTTTTTTTTTTCAAACCGATAAAATATGTTTAATTATTTATTTATTGATTATTCATCAACGCGTGTAAAATAATAATAATAATGATAACAATAATGATAATAGTTCAAAATTGTTGCGATGCAGTAACTGTGCAAATTAGTTATAGAATTTAGCTTTTTTACGGATTTATAGTATTAAATTGTATAGAAAATTCATATATCTAGAAGTTATGTTTTTCAGAGATGGATAAGTCACAGTTCTATGCTAAGTACATTATTTATGATTGAATCAATAGATAATTCTGAATGGAAAAAAGACACAAGTGGCTCTCTTATTGAAATGACGAGATATAATTTTGTTCGAACTAGAGGTGACGTTCTACTATCAGTTCGTGAACCGAACATGTTCATTATTTTTGAAATGGTAAAGTAAAACCAATCGACTCTTTCACAATTTCATGAGAAAATAAATGTACGTAAATGTATAATGAAGTAATTAAAATTTATCCAATCTCTTAGTACAATTAAACGTATGTCGATAAATGAAATACGAAGTGAAAAACTACGTTTTTATTAAAAATTATTCTGCACACTTGAATTCTTCTTTTTCAAGAGCAAAAAATATTGATTAAAAACTTAATACAACCCACTTTCATGCCTAACTTATGTTTTTATATCAAACAGAACCAAATCCCTAAAGATCGTATAGGAATCACAAGGATTTGTAAAATTTCTATGCTGTTACTTGTAGAGAACTATCATTATAATTTTGGTCTCCTCTTCTTCAAACTTTTTGTGAAACAATCCTCAACTACCTTGGAAGATACGAAAATATTTGAATAATATAAAAAAAAAACATTCGTGCAAATAGAAATATGAGAATTATGCAATCATTTTCTTCTCAACAATGAAAAATATACTGCTCACATTCCAATCTATACATCTTCAAGGACAAAAGTGCCTAACTTGAAACTTTGAATCTAAAAAGAATTGAAAATTGTTTATCGATTATATTTCATATATCCCAGAAGTATAGCAATCTTAATGGTGGCACTATTTAATCGTTATATAAACATATATTTAAAAAGTGGATAAATAAGTAAAATGCATGTGATATTTACAAACGTATAAATCTCAAATTTTTCAATTTTCTATTGTGTACTATATTATGACCACTTTAAATCATTGTCTTACAATGAAAACCGCAAGTACTTCTGTGTCGCAAATATTCAAGACAAACTAAAAACAGTTTAATGGTATGAAAGTTTGTATTATCTTCTCTTGTAATAATTTGAAAAAAAGAACAGCATTGTATCGAACCAAAAATACTAAATACAACTTATTGAACCAATTGACAATTTCAGAGCATGAATAATTCATTGTAATGATTTTTGATACATGTTCAAAACATGTTCGATTCAGTAATTATAATATTATCAAACAAAGTAAGAACTTACATAATCCCGACCTTGAGCTTTACTTAATTGTATGTAATCGAATGTATCACATATACATGAAAAAATACATCATAAATCATTGTTTCTTTCGAAAAAATTGAAGAAAATTCGGCAATAAGACTTTGACAAGTTTTTATTTGAATTCACTACTTTAGAAATGACCTCAACATTTTTTGATGAAGTGAATAATAATTCATATTGTGGAATTATATGTTTAATATCTGATCGGATGATGAGAAACGATATGATTTAAATTATGTTTACTGCCACTACTATAACCCTCTGTGTAATGATATTTTCATACTTAATTATGATATCTCGTTGAATTCTTAGTATTACGTATAACAATAATATTCCGTTGAAAGAAGTTCTTCACTTCTTTTTCCAAAAGGATTCATTTACATTATTTTAATTCTGTTTTTTTTTATATTCTCAGTGAGTTCATTTAAGTTTTCCATTTATTCAATCATTGTTTAGGTCGCTCGACAAGAAAAAGGTAATCAAATTTGAACCAAAAAAATCAAACGATACAAAAAGGGAGAAATTAAAGGGATTCCTTCTTCGGAGTAGATACCATCTACAACTATTACAAAATATGTATTTCTTTTTTATTCATTGAACAGTATATAGACATTTTTCTAAAATAAGTGCTACACGTATTTTGAGCACTTTTTGAATTAGGTGTTGTAAAAATATTCAATTGTAAAGTCAAAATGAAGATTAATGTTATACTTTATGTGATTCGATTGAAATATTACTGTGACGTATATAAAGCAAATCTAAAATAATCGATTTTTCATTGAATTTTTCGGTAGTTGTGTTTTTCGAGCAATCATTGTGTAAATGTAAAATAAATACTCCCATGAAATCAGATTTTTTTTATGTCTCTTGAAGAGAATTGATTGTTACAATGGAAAGTTCTTAATTAGGATGATTCAAGATATCAGTGTATGGAAAATATTGACTTTGATTATTTTTGAATAACAGAATACAATAAAAACAAGTGTATCAACATGTGTTCACAGCAACAAAGTTTTAATCATATTATTCACAGTACTTTGAAGAGAATAATTATTTGAATCAAGATTGTTGATTTCACCACTCGCTATTCATTTCAATTCCAAAATATGTCTTTATAAACACGTTCTTCCTCTGTCATCTGTGATAAGTTGATCGTTTAATCTAAGCGAATAACGAACTTATTAATATGATAAACGCACATGTATATTTATATATTCACATTATTTATTTCAATGTTGTAAATCCTAAATATGTAATTTCATAAATTTCTGATAAAATTATTTCTGCTATTCTGTTGTGAAATAAAAATTGCGTTTACCGTTGATAAACTTTTTCATAAGAATGCATGTATACAGGTTGGTTGAAAAGTTTCTGCGCTCGAAATGAAAGAATACTGTTTTTGTTACGAAATATATTTTTTTATTCAATATAATCTCCTAGAAGCTCAATACACTTGTTCCAATGATCTTCCAATAATTTTATCCCATCCTTATAATGGTTTTCCGGAAGCTCTGCAAAATAATGGTCTACGGCTGCTATGGCCTCTTCATTCGACGAAAAATGCTTTCCACGAAGGAATTGTTTGAGATTTCTGAAGAGATAGTAGTCGCTAGGAGCCAAATCTGGCGAATACGGTGGATGTTCAAGCAATTCGTACTTGAGTTCTTCGAATTTAGCCATCGTCAAAACACTATTGTGAGCAGGTACATTATCTTGATGAAAAATGATTTTTTTCTTCTTTAAACCAGGTCTTTTCTCACGAATTTTTTCATCCAGCTGATCCAAAAGGCTGCTGTAATATTCGGAGTTGATTGTTTTACCTTTCTGAAGATAATCAATGAGCAAAATTCCTTTTGCATCCCAAAAAACTGATGCCATAATTTTCTTCGCTGATCGTTGTGACTTCACCTGCTTTGGAGCTGAATAACCAGCTTCAGTCCACTGTAAACGTTCTTGTTTCAATTTAGGATCATGGTGGTAGATCCAAGTCTCATCCATAGTTATAAAACGACGCAAGAAGTCGGTTTTATTCTGCTTAAAACGCTCCAAATTACGCTGAGAAATTTGTTTTCGATCCAGTTTTTGTTGAATTGTTAACGTGTGCGGCACTAACTTTCCAAACAGTTTTTTCATACGTAATTCTTCATGTAAAATATGGAGTACTCGTTCGTCTGAGATGCCTATGGCATTAGCAATTTCACGCTTAGTCAAACTTGGATCTTCACTAACCATATTATGTACGTGCTCAATGATTTCTGCTGTGGTTGCAGTTTTTGGTCGTCCTTCGCGTGGATCGTCTTCAAGGCTAGTACGACCACGTTTAAATTCACCAGCCCAAAATTCAACGGTGCGTTTTGAAGGTGAGGACTCCTTATACACTTCTAACAATTGTTCATAAATTTCCTTTGCTTTTAAACCCTTCAAAACAAAGAATCTAATGACTGCACGATATTCAATTTTTTCCATATTGAGAAAAATCAATGACACGTCAACTTCAAATGGCTTGTAAACAAAGAATGAATTGACAGAATGACTTGTAACTGTAACTTTGCCTGTGTTCTCAGGACAGATATACCAACTTGAGAAAAAAAAAAGTTTTGAGCTAGCAGTACTATCTCTTGGTGAGCGCAGGAACTTTTCAACCAACCTGTACTTTCAATAGCGATTGTTCTTTCGTGGTTTTTGACTGAGAATGGATTCATGGAAACTTATACACGTATTCATGTAATTATTAGAGCAAACAAAAATAATCGAGAGAATTTGTTTGAATAATTAAAGCTACATTCTAAATCAAAGAAAGCAATCTAGTTTAATCTAAAAATATGAATGAATAAATAAATTAAGAAGATATCCTTGTAATTTGTACTTCTCTTTCTCGATTTTCATTCAGCGTTGAGTGATTTAAAATGTTTGATAATTAACCATTGAAGCAAAAAATTATATGAGCCCATGTTAAGTAATTGGTGGATCTTTTTGACTAAAATGTGTTGAATTTAATCAACCGAGCGCAGTTTGTAAAATATGTTTTTCGTTTGTTTGAAAACAATAAAATTTCCGAATTTTTGTTAGTAAATAAATCTTTTTCCAATAACGTACATTCCCTTATATTGTTACGTAGAAGACTCGAACGTAGCATAAAACTTTAAATACAAACTTGAATTTCAATTTATTTATGGTTCATGATTGCTATGAAAAATATTGTAATGAACTCTTGACCCTGAAACCACGGTTTATATAATTTTCACACTGAGAGTAGGAGTCATTTGATGAAATGTTTTACTTGTTCAGTAGAATCGAGGAAAAATCATTGGATTCAATTAGATCTGATTAGATCTAATCATTTTTTCCTGAACAGTTGTTTTCCTATTACCTGTTGTAAAATTTCTCTTCAGTTTCATCAGTTTTTATGAGGATTGAAATGTGTATTTGAAACCGGGTTGATTAGGATTTCACAATAGGAACTAATTGTAAATTCTACAAATTGAATTCACACTATAAAATTAAATAGATCATTTATTCCAAGCCAATCACTAAATAGAGTTCCAGATATAAGATTTCACATCAAACTATAGAAATTTTCATACATACATCGATAAATTGTTGGAACGAAAAGGAAACTTTCAACTTCTCAAGTACTGTCAACTGGAGTGAATAAAAACCTGGTCAATGAATGAAAACACCCTTAGAAGGTAAAATACTAGTGGACAATGATAATTCTAAGGGTTTTTCTATTCACCCCATTTCACGATATACAATTTTATAGTGAATGGGAAAATCATGTAAAGCCGCAAAAATTACTTGATTTTTTTTCGGACTGCGAGTTTCAGGTTGAAATTCATTCTGAAAAATACTCTATGTCGATCATTTGCAGAGGAATACCATTTCCTGGTACGTATAACACTGGTTTTGGAGATGAAGTAGATATGGGCGATCTTGAGAGAATCCCTGATGGAAATTCAAAAGTAGGACTGGGATTATCCGTATATCCAGATATCTGGATATTCGGTTGATTATCCGGATGTATGGATATGGTCCGGGTATCCGGATACTCGGATACATTATCCAGATATTCGTGAATCCGAATATCCGGATATCTGAAATAGACATAATGTAAGACAACAATTTTGTAAGAAGATGATGGTCTGAATTTTAATATGTGTGATCAGGATGTTTTGTTGTTTTTAGTTTCCGAAGAGTCATTTCAAAAATTTGTGAATTCTTCGGGAGTGATTTGAAAACTCTTAATATCGTTCAGGTATTTACTGCCGGATCTGGGAAAGGCAAAACAGATTGCCTACATATTGGAAGTTCTTTTTAGTGCATTCCAATTTTCTTCATATCAGTATTAGAGTATCATAATTTTTAGTTCAAGAGTTATCTGGAAATTAGAATGAAATTGAGAAAATCATTTGCGCTTATGTTGTGCAAAAACAATGAATGTAATGATTGAAGTCGACTTCATACAAACCGTAGTATTCAAAATCTCCTCTTCGAATTTACAAAAAAGCCAGACCCTTTAAAAACTTCCGATGGCTTTGAACAAGGCTAAGGAGTAGAAATTCACCACGGGAAAGATTTCATGTGCAAGGTACATTCGAAAATCTGTATAATTGTGATGGCTAGTATATTGACGGGTACAAAATGACCCAATTCTCTTATGTTTCCTTGATTTTTCCCTGATTCTCGTATTCGCTGAACACCGCGTGAATAAAGTTACCCACACAGCACATAATATTGCAGCATTATTGCGGCAATGTCATTTTGTATATTGTAATATTGCAAAGTGATATCGCTGCGATATTCCTACAATTTCTTATGTCCGCGGTTTTTAATCATGGTAATATTACGGCTATCTGCAGTCATATTGTCGCGATATCTGAAAAGTATATGCAAGAATGTCAAATATCTGAGAAGATTACGTTATACTGGAAAAAAAATAATGTCCCTGACTTTTAAAACAATGCAATCATGTGCGTTAATCCTCTTCATAGAAGACAATCAAATAATGATGAGATGATCAAAAAGGTCCCTGAGGGAAGATCGAACCCGGGTCTTGCAAGTGAGAATCAAAGTCTTTATCACATCGGCGATTGTCCGAGATGACAATGCAGCCCTCAAATTGCCATGTATTATGATCGCTTGTTAGAATTTTGATTCATGTAGAATGTATGAAGAAAACATATTACAGCACAACATAAGATTGCTCAACCATAGAAATTCGTATAAAATAAATGACATTCACGAATTAGATAATGAAAGTAATCCAAGATTTCTCGTGTTAGGGTAATTAGGAAAAAATTAATTTCCATTTTCATCAATTGGTCAAAAGAGAATTTTTCGTATCCTCATAATTCAGAAACAAAAACTATTCTCTTGGAACGAAATGATATATTGCAGGGTGTCTAGCAGTCAGGAATTTCCCGGATATCAGTCAATCAAAAATTCTGGTTGAACGGAATAACCAATGAAAACAAACGAAAACTTCTGAGACTAGACACCCTGGTATTAGGAAAACTTTTTTTCATTACTTGATGTTTTTCTCATTCTGAAATATTGATGCAATATTATATTGTGATATTTGATTGAGATTGAAATATTGTAACAATATCGTGTGAGTTCATCGAAATATTGCAAATGAAATCTCTGATGGAAATACTGCCATTTGAATGAAAATAAATCAAATTTATTCAATGATAATTCTATGCTTTGAAGATTCAACTTCATTTCCTTATACTGCAAACACTAGCTAGTCGAAATGATAACATCATGTAACGTACGGATCAGTATGACATTTACAACCGTGTCGGTACTGGCATTCTAAGTGAACTTGCGGTGATAGAACTTTGGCACTTCACAAAGACCAGTTGTTTTGTCAATACTGGAACAGAAGCGAAAAAATGATGTTTTGTATCAGGCGCAGTACTGGCATTTCAACCTTGCCAGTACTCACACTGTACCATTGGACAAAGAAAAGTTTGTTGAAAAGGTTGAAGAATTCCAACAAAATTGTGTAGTCCGGGAGTTTACGAGCACTTGTTGGACGAATCTTAATGCGTATGATAATAAATTTATGAAAATGATGCGATTTAATCGGATTATCCGGATTTTCCGATTATCCGGATAACCGGATCATTTATTCGATTCTACGAATATTCGAATATTCGAATATTCGGATATCCGGATATTCGAAAATTTCGGATAAAAATCCCACCCCTGTTCAAAAGTGAAGGAAGCAAATATTGAGACAATGAAGATGAAAATGTTCCAATTCTCTCCTAAATTACGCCTAGATGACTCTTAGCTTGCGCTTTCGTCGCACTTTCACGCTTCATTTTCACCAGGAATCGATTCTTTTCTATAAAAAAAATTATCGAGTTTTACTCACCAACTCGCGGGAACTCGCGGTCGCGAAAAGTAGGCAGAAAAATCCTCTTTTTTTTGAAGTCACTCCTTTCGCCGGATTTTGATCGGCCTTTGTCCCATTCCAGACATAACCAGACAAAATTTCAAACGGAACCCTGGCGAAAAAGTCTCTCATAATTTCTCATATTTTTTCATAATTTTTTTCCATAAGTTTCTCATAATTTTCCATAATTTTTTCATAATTTTTGCATAAAATTCTATAATTTCTGAAGGAGTTTGAACACTCTTACGAGGAATGCTTTTCTCATAGTCTTTCATACTTTTTCATAATCCTCATACTATTCGATAATTTCTCATAATTTTTCATTGATTCTCATAAATTTTGAATAAAATCTCACCATTTTTTAAAAAAAGAGGTGCTGTTATAAAAAAAACAATTCCCTTCCAAAATTTCCAAATTTTTTATAATCTCTCCAAAACATATGTTCATAAAGTCACATAAGATTTACACGGAGAAAAAGGAATTCGCTGTGGCAGCGAAATCTACTTTTGCTGGGTTCCTTTTGCCAGGGCAGCAAATTTTTTGCTGTGACAGCAAACTATTTGCTGTTCCAGCAATCTTGTTAGCTACGACAGCGAATTTTTAGCTGTGGCAGCAAAAAATGTTTGCTATCCCAGCAAAATTTGTTTGCTATTTTATATATAATACTGAAAATTTGCTTGTTATAGCAAATTTTTAGCTAGGTCAGCAAAAAATTTCGCTATTCTATATATAATACCTTGATTGGCTGCGTCAGCAAATTTTTTCTCTCGGTGTATCATTTATTTTTTAGATAAGACGCTATGGAACCTTCCGAAGTAGCTAATCCAAGTGATCCGGATTAGTTACTTCAGCAGGCTTCTATGTTTCATATGTGTTGATATTTCATATTATCCTTCTCGTCTTTACGGATGCGAGAAGGAACTATGAAATTTTAAAGAAATTAAGACATATATGCAATTCTTTTGAGAAATTAGAAAATTATATGATGATACACTCTTATTTATGAATAATTGTAACTGTTTTGGTCAGAAATTATGAGTTTTTATGAAAAACCATATCTCTTAGTCATCATTATATTTATGGAAAATTTTATGTAATTTTATGAGAAAACATTTCTCATACTAAATGTTCCAATTCCTTGAGAAATTATGAAAATTTATGACATTTATGAAAATATATGAGAAATTATACGAAATATGAAAAAAATACTAAAACATATGAGAAATTATGCAAAACCTTTTCGCCAGGAAATATGACAGGTTCCGTCAGATTTTGTTTAGCGTGTACATCAATTATTGCACTCTTGTAGAAATCACACAATACCAGATAAAACCGATCAAATACGGATCGCGATTTTGCATGGATCTGTCTGGAATATTCAGTGGCCCATTTTTTTGAATCACCGTAAGACATATCTTGAAGAGATTTCAGAAATTTTTCATGCACAGCAACGGGTTTGGAAATTCCCCGCGCCTAGGGCAGATATACAATGCCGCTCCCCACGTGAAAAAATTCTCAGAATTACATGTAATTTATATACAATTCAATATAGTTTATATATAAGTTTTATATAATTATATATAAATTATATTGTGGAGTCGCTCCTCAGAACTGCCGCCCCTAGACCATGGGCTAGATTGGCCTAGGCGCAGATCCGTCTGTGCTTATGCAACAAATGGAGATATTTCAAAAACATCTTTGAGATATTCAAGTGGCTTGTTGAAAGAACTTTAAAACATCTTGAAGTCCCGCATCTCTGGTAAAAAAATCTCTCTGAATGTCTCTGAAAATTTCACGTTTCAGAGAAATTCAGACTAATTCAGCGTGGTGCAGAGGATTTCAGAGACTAGTGGATCGAGAGACCTTGTGCTTTGAATTTTTCAGAAGGATTCAGAAAAATTCAGAGGAACTCAGAGAGACGCAGGGAAATTCTGGGAAATTCAGAGAGGAACAAATTCAGTAAAATTCTTGGTCCTGCATTTCAGAGGCGTTCAAGGAGTGTCAGACGCTTTCAGAGATAGATGAATTCGGAAAGATTGTGCGTAGAACTTTTCAGAAATATTCAGAGGGATTCAGAAAGATTCAGAGTAATTCAGAGAGATTCACAGGAATTCAGAGAAATTCAGAGAGGAATTAATTCAGTAAAATTTTTGGTTCAGGATTTCAGAAGTATTCAGGGAATGTCAGAGACTCACAGAGACAGGTGAATTAGGGAAAATATGTGCGTAGAGCTTTTCGGGAATATTCAGAAGAATTTGAAAAGGTTCAGCGTAATTCAGAGAAATTCAGAGAGAAATTAATTCAGCTAAATTTGTGGTTCAGGATTTCAGAGGTATTCAGGGAGTTAGAAATATTCAGAGGAATTTAGAAAGATTCAGAGTAATCCAGAGAGATTCAGAGAAATTTAGAGGAATTCAGAGGAAGCTTTGAAATCTGAATACATTAAATTCCGGGATATTTAGAGGAATTCAGAGAGATTCAGAGAAAATCAGAGAGATTCAGAGGAATTCCGAGGAAGCTTTGAAATCTGAATACATTAAATTCCCGGAGATTTAGAGGAATTCAGAGAGATTCAGAGAAATTCCCTGGTGAAAGGGAAGCGTGTCATAAAGAGTAACGGAAACGTCAGAATGTTTCAGATTACTTTCCTAATACTTCTCATATACTTTCTATCCACTCTCTAACTACGCTTCCGGACGTCAAGCCCGGTTTCTATGAAATTGGTTCTTCCTCGGATACACTTCACAAACTTCAAATATACGTTCGAACCACTCTTAATGTTCCACTTGACGCTCGGTATACGCTTAAATCCACGTTCCAAATACTTTCCAACTACATTCCTGACACTTTCTATCACACGCTTCCCTTTCACCAGGGTTCAGAGGAATTCAGAGGAAGCTTTGAAATCTGAATACATTAGATTCCGGGAGATTTAGAGAAATTTAGAGATATTTAGGTAAATTCAGAGGGAGCTTTGAAATTTAAATATATCAAATTCTGAGGAATTCAGTGATATGCAGAGAGATTCGGAGAAAGTTGAAGAATTCAGAATGTATCGCTATCGGAAAAGTCTCTAATTTCGTCTGAATTACTCTGGAATTACTCTGAATTTCTCTGAAATTTATGCCAAAATATAGAGAGATTCAGAGAAATTCAGAGAGATTTCAAAGAGATCCAGAGAGATTTTTTTTTACCAGGGGTGGAAATATTTCTGCAAAATTATGAATGGTCTATGAAAAACATCGCAGTTTCTCTGCGAAAATCTGAAAAACTCTAGCAAACTCTTGAAACCTATGAAATTTTTATGAAGAATCTAATGAATTTGGAACATCCTGTTTTTTCAGAATTTTTTCAACGAAATTGCGATCTGAAAAAATGTTGACGACACTCTAATAAATTCTCAACATTTTTTAGACTATTGAAGCAAAATTGTTTGAACTTTCAAACGCTTTCTTACATATTATATTCTGATATAACCATACGAACGTATTTATAGAACTTCAACATTATTTAACAGTCACAGAAAGGTTTAAAATATATCAGAGTTTCGTCAGAATTTTTTCAGAGCGCAATTTCGTTCCTATTTCTTTGAAAATAGATTTTAAAAAATCTTATTAATTCCGAAAAACGTCTGTACAAAATGTTTCAGATTTATCAAAATTTCAAAAATTCTCAGAGTTTTTCAGATTTTTGCAGGAAAAATGCCACGTTTTTTTAGAAATATTTCTGTACAGGGGAAGATATCTTTGAACCTTCTACAAAAATATTCATTGAGAGGGAAGGTTCTGAAACCTTCAACGTTCTGAATTAATTCAAACACTGATGAATGTCGCAAGAACCTACACCAGCTCGAAAATCGTGTCAAGAGTTTCTAAAATACGCTATAAAACATGCCACACAGCATTTTGCATTTCAAGATATCTTTTAGAAAAGATTCCTCTTAGATTTCTTCAATTGTTCTCGCTTCTGAACGATTTCTAAGAAAACAGAATGGTGTGTGGAATGCAGCCTGCATACATAAATATAGGAAACATTTTTAAAAACTCGTTATAATTTTCATATGTTTGATATCTTTTCTTCCTTCAGTTTAATCAATTAAGCGTTTACTGTATTATTATCTGCCCCGATTGTTTTTTAGAATCAAATACTTATTAAAAACTATTTCACCCCAATACATCTATTATATTTCGAAGAGAACAATTACAAATATTCTATTTTCTGTTTCATTCATTATAAAAAAAGTAAAGGATTATTAGAAAGATTTTCATTATTATGCTTATAAATAACTTTCTTCGAGTAAGGATAATACCAAGAATTGACATCTAATATCTATGTTTTTGTTAAATTTTCACTTGACTTTAAGAAAGAAACCTTAAAAAAATCTAATAGCCTGCAAAGAGCATATACGCTGTTTGTACTTCTTTTGATTTATTGTTTTTATTGGAAAATAGAGCATAAGACAAATCTAAATTGAAGTGACTTACATTATTCAAATGATTTATGCACCAGAGAATTGACATGACGTGAATTTCAATGTTTTTTTCAGTGAATATAGGTAAGATATTTCCTCACAACACAACAGTTCAGAGATAGTTTTTAATCGACAGTTTTTGAATAATAAACATTCATGAAGAACCGTGAATATTACGTGAACTGTCGGGTTATGCAGGTATTATTACATTGGTACATGTGACATGAATTAATTATCGAACTTTTCACAACTCCAAATGCATAAATTTGATCTTATATTAATTATAATAATCATTTAGAATACATTCTTATCGAGAAATATAAATTTTGTCGCGTTATGTTTTTTTTCAATATATACGCTTTATCTACTTATAATTTGCATCCATTATTCAGTATGATCCATACGAAAAGTTTCAAAACAATTTTCCAATGGAAAATATATCCATGTTTTTTTTTTTAATCATACATGTGTCACGCATAGATCAGACATACTTGATTTTTGATCAAATTTGCGAAACTGATATTAATGCAAATTCCAAGGTTCAAGGAGATTAATGTGACCTACTCATAATTTACTCAAAAATAAATACACACGGTTCATATGGAACCATCCGTCTCGATAACCATCATGCAACTTCAACATATAATGGACTGGTAACTTCCCAGATTGAAAAGCATGTTCTGAATATTTTGTAACATAACGTGCCGTAAACATACTATTATGAACTCTGCTCAGCTTGCGATGATGCATAAAATGTGAACATCGTGTCTTCATTATGGTGCTATCAACTCGTTCTAGCCATCAATGATGCCAACATTTCTTGGCGTCACCATTATGATGGTATTATTGAAAGATTTTCCATCTAGGTTGTAATTCCCACTCACAAAAAGTGACCAGAACGTTACCAAGACATGAAATTTTTTAGATTATAGTTACGTAGTAGTTGCATGCAATTCTTATGACTTTTTTTTATTTCAGAAACTAAGCACGATAGACAGTTTCTGACCTCAGATTCAAAATTGGGGTTGGAAAATGTTATCGGGTTTGATAATGTGAGTTATAAAGAATGTATGAGACTAAAACGTTACTAGGGCAAAAGCTCAGTTGTAACAGCTTCGGATGAGTGCGAAATTACAAGTTACTGGTCCAATACATGTAATTGATAACGAGACATCGAGAAAAAGGTTTTAGTTGAATATTAGACAGGTAGGAAATTGACTCACTGCAAATAAAAATTTAGTTAAACCAATTACATTTCATTTGTCACAGAAAAATTGTGTATTCCTCTTGGATAAATCATTTTATTTACATTTCAGACAACCAGACTTTTAGTTGCCGCAGCTAGGCACTTTTCTCTCAGTGCAGATAACATTGCATGCGATTTTAAATTACATCGTAGTTGTGATGTGGTAACAAACTGTATTTTTGGTGAGCAAAATATGGTCTACATATAATTCGCATCGAAAAATTTGTTTCAAATTTTTTATGTGAAGCGATAGTATAAAAATTGACGTTTTATCTAAAACTACCTCAATGACACCCTACCCATGTCTAAGTCGCATCTTCTTTCTCTCCACATTCCTCATGTTCATTTACGTGGATCTCATAGAGATACAACGTGATCGTAAGTAGGTGTTCCGTTAGAGTAATGAAAGTGGATAATTTTGCATATTTATAAAAGGAATATTTGAGACAGTTAAAAAATCTACATGCACAGTGAACGTCTTGAGGAAACAGTAGCAAATTTTACAGGGGAAGATCATAATTTCCTCACTATTCGTAGAATATAATAAAGTTAAATAACCCGAACAGCATTTTGTATGTCAAATCTTTTTTAAAGATATCTCATTGAGGCACAAAATACTGTATAGGAACCAACAGGTTCGTTGAATTTTAAACGAACCGCATATTGTCTGAAATGGGACTTTATGACTCAAAGATTTGTTAGTTACACTTTTTGTTGAGCTTTGAAATTCCATATAAAATGTTAAATTCTATAAGTAAAGGATGAATCACAATAAAACAAGGATGGACAGCCTCAATTACCGTTTGTACTTCAAGTAATTTTTTATTCATATAAAATAGAGATTTTTCAAGTCAAATTGGAAAGTACTTGACAAAAAAAACAGTACAAAAAGTAATTGAGGCTGTCCATCTCTGCGATAAAACGACCTAATCAACAGGGAAGAACAAACAATGGCGAGAAGAAATAGACGAGGAAAAATAGTAGTCTCGTAAATTTTCAAATCTGAATTATTCATTAAAATATGCAATTTTTAATGTACGAAAATAGGGCATCCAAAACCTAATGGATTGTTAGAAATAGAAGACCGATGGAGTGCAATAGAGTATGAAAATAGTTTTTGAATAGAATATGATTGGACGCTTGGTCATTATTAGTGGGAATTATTGGAACGATTGGAACATTTTATACAGCCACTTTTTGAATCGTTAGATGCTTCTCGTAACGAAGACATTAAGCGAGAGATTCCATAATTTATAAATATTATTAAAATTATTCAACATAATAAAATAATAAATTATATTAGGACCTGCCTAGTACTTCTTGTAAATGAAATAACAAATAAAAACTAACCTCCTTTAATGTTTTAGTTATCCAATAAAAGGAACGAGTAGATAAAATATCAAGTAGAAACATAACTTGATCTCAAAATTTATCTCAAAATCTTTGAAAATCTCTAAAAATTTTCCTGAATATCTATGAAATACTTTGAAAAACTTTCAGTGATTTTCAGTAACATTTTTCCACCTGGAGGTTCTTTAAAACTGTTCGTTGCACTCTATTTTTCATTGATATCACCTAGATACGAGTCTTGTAAATGAAATAATTAAAGCAACAATTCAATTATAACAGACTCAATATCTATCAAGAGTGTACGTAAGTGACGCATGATGAATACGTCACTAAAAGTAATTCATGAGATTAATTCTCGAAACTACGTCACTGTTGAATAAATATGTAGTAAGTCTTACTACAAAGGTTCGATAGATTTTTAATGAAGAAATCGTATATACTCTTAAAAAAAATTATGTTTTTTATGAGTATTTAAATTTCATATCGTCTCATGAACTTTTCTTAACCATTTTCATGGATCAAATTCCCTATAAATCATTGAAAAGTCATAGCAACAGATGAAATTTGTACATTTACAATCTATTAGACCTTTTTAGCAAGAACATTACTATAATACTTCAACATTAACGTTACTCAAAAAGGATTTATATAGAGTTCATGAACACAAAAAAAAATGAAAAATCCAAAGAATATTTATTCAGTTTCAAGAAATTGAACGCTGTATTCGGGATACCGTTCTATCTTTGCCTAAAATTTCCATCATTTCAGCAACAGGTGGACCATCCTGAATTCGAAAATGATGTCATTATTGGATCATGTAGAATTTCATCAAAGAATATTTTATTATTGATTTACCTGTAAACCGCTCAGAATACCACGTAAACTTGCCATTAATTCAGAAAATGAGATCTGATTATTGTTGGCGAATTCTCGCAAGTAAGGTATTATCCATTCTTTTTCAAAATTTTTGTCTTCCATCTCTGCCAACTTGATACTTAAATTTTTGACTGCTTCTAAATAAAAACGAAGTTAGCATAGAATATCTTTCAGTATCATTGAATATACTGTATTATTTCAGAAAAGTAGAATATCATACCTGGATATGTAAGTTGTACTTGTTTCGCATTTGGTACTATCCACAAAAATGCTAAACCCGGCGATACTAAATCAGTCAAATTTGATATTCTATCTTTTGCCCAATGCAATGTGGCCAGTATATGCTGATCATCCAATTGCAAATCACTATCTTTTTGTCTAAAACAGTTGATTTTGTTAATATTTCGCTAGTTTGAAAGATTATTAATTTAAAAAATTCAATCTTCGATATACGTACCGATTTTGAAAATGTTCAATAACCAATTTTCTAACTCTATGAACTAAGAATAAATTGTTTTTTTCATCAGTCAGTAATTGAGAAATTTGTAATTTATTGAATTCTAATAATTTTTCAGGCATCAGTTTGGTAGAATTCACATTTATTCTAGAAACATCAAACTAGAAGAAAATTAATTGATAAATATATGAATGAAAGTTATTTCGAATGAAAATAATAAATTCAATTTTAAACTTGCCTGTTTGATTAAATCAGCATAACTGTACAGTTTCTGAGCACTTTGTTCTCTGTCGAAACCACCTCCGGCGCATGTTACATAATTTATTAATGCCAAAGGAAAAATACCTTGCTTCCTGTAAGTATCTACTTTGATATCGTCTTGTCTTTTCGATAATTTTGTCCCATTTGCATTCAGTATCAAAGGCAAATGTCCATATATGGGTGGAGTCCAACCAAATGCTCTACAAAATGCAACAATCAAGATATGTACATTTTTGTGATTTGTGTAAATTAAATTGAATATTATGTAAGTATGGGAGCTTACTTATACAGCATTATATGTTTTGGTGTTGATATCTGCCATTCGACTCCGCGTAATACATGAGTTATTTCCATAAAATGATCATCAACGACATTAGCAAAATGGTATGTAGGATAACCATCTGATTTCATGATTACAGGATCTCCCTCATTTTGAGCAATATCGTGGAGTACTTTGCCATAAATCAAGTCATCTATTGGTTCTGAATCAGATGTTAACTAGAAAACACAGAAGTTAAATGAAAATACATAATCGTTTATGTATGAACTCGATAAGAGATTGAAATCTTTACTTTAAATCTAATACAGTAAGATTGTCTTTTTGCCAATTTTTCTTGTATCTCACTATCCGTCAAGTGTCTACATTTATTATCGTACTTAGGAATTTGTCTGGATTTTACTGCTTCTCTTCTTAATAAATCTAATCTTTGTTCAGTACAAAAACAATAGTATGCACTTTTATTTTCCAAAAGTATCTTCACTTGCTCTCTGCAAATAAAATTATTATGAATACGTTTTTAACAAATGCATAGGAATTTCGAAATATGATTTTTGTACATACTCGTATAAATCGAGTCGTTTTGATTGAATATAAGGTCCACTAGGACCTCCTCTTATAGGATCCTCGTCGGATATCATCCCAGCCCATAATAAATCATCTTGGAGCTTTTCGATGGCTCCTGGGACTACTCTACTTTGATCGGTATCTTCAATTCGTAAAATGAATGTGCCATTATTGGATCGAGCGAATAAGTAATTATATAAAGCGGTACGTAAACCTCCCAAATGAAGATGACCTGCAGAGAATGAGTTGAAAATTTACGAGTAACGAATGACAAATAACAGATTGAATAAACTAAATCTAATTTTTTATATGATATTCATAGAGATGAAAAATAATTCTTCACATACCAGTGGGACTGGGTGCAAATCTGACTCTGAATTGTTTTTTATAATCACGTTTTTGGAAGAATTGTAGACTTAAAGTTCTAAGAATACTGCGTTGCATTATGTTTCAACGGTTATCTTTGAGTTATTTTTTTCACATTGAATGACTGCGTTGCAACGTCACCCACTTAGCATTTATATGCGATTGTACAATTATCGGTATTGTTGATATTGCACTTTGTTTCAATTTACTTTTTTTTAAAGTTGTTTACGATTTCAAAAGAGTAAATTTACAATTCGCAATAAACGTACTGGGGAGATCATTAATACACTATTAGAACGTTCATTGAATTTAATATCCCAAATAATATAATCAAAATTTGACTATAATCAAGAATACTCTAAAATTGAACAATAACTTGGAAAAACATTATTTCTATTCATGCCATTCGAGCCCTAAAGTGTGTTGAAATATTCGAAAACATCGTGAAAACATATGATTCTCAAGACGTATACTCATTTGTTAACACGTGTATAATTATTTATAATGATAATGATGATGAAAACTTTTCATCATTGTTGTACTATTGCGTTGAGGTCTTCGATTGGTGACTTGTTTATTTTAGTTATTTTGTAAACGTGCCTTTGAATTCATTTTGAGGTATCAGAGGGCACTACTATTACCTCAAACCACAAACACTCGCTAGAAAATTCGATTCGAGGGTTATAATAAAAACAAAATATTTTGACTAATGAATATACATATTCACAATTCTGTACTTAATCTTCAAGTACGTAAGCATGCACTTTTATATAAGTTTAATATTTTATATAAGTATTGATTATGAAGGAGATATTATAAGGTTATAATTTTCCTTGTGAGACTTCTACTGGTGGAATGTATTAATCAATATTTTCTTAGCTGGAAAAAATTCTCAAATTTATTCAATTAAAGTTTATAATAAATCTGCAAAGATAATCATCGAAATGAATGATAAGGGTGTTGAAAATATTTTCACGTATTCATGTGAAATACATAGAATTATTACAGATTATCTTCACTAATGTAAAAGTGTTGTATTAAACCAAAAATCGTGATTCCCCAATTGAAAATTATCATTCATTTCAATTGAATTTCAATTCAATGTAAATGGCTATAATTTGGCCATGTTAGCGAGATGGATGTAGAAATTAAACGTTTGGCGGATAATAGACAGGGGTGAAGGGTTTCATCAAACCAGTCGTAAGACTGATTACTTAATGATGATGATGAGTGAGATGGATATTATTTCGTCAGGGTATCATAAAATTGATAAATCAAGCTGTTGTGAACAAATTATGAATATTTTTCGGTACCAAACATCGCAAATGCATCTCATGATTATACAAAATATACTCAATTTGTTTGCAATTGTTTATTGATCAATTTTATCAATGACCTGACGAAATGATATCCAGGGACGAAGATATAGCCATTTACCTTATTTATCAAAAATGCAACTGTGGCTATCGTTCTTACTGATCTTCAGCAACTGCTGTAAATGTCTCAAAAATTAATAATATTTATAAATTTTGATTTCAGAAATGAATCTACTATCGAATATTGTACGCCCATGTCGTTTTGCACTATTGAATTATGCAAAGTACAGCACTTTACCTTCAGAGGCTGTTATATTTGCGAATGATGAAATGATCATATGTTGGCATCCAGAAAAACAATTTCCATATGAATGTTCTTTACCCCTTCCAGAAGAAAAGAACACTGATACAGGAGTATTGAAAATTGGGGAAAAAGATATTGCAGATGTATTTAGAAAGAAGAAGGAATCAGTTGTTGTACACGAATTATCTAACATGACCTTCACAACTAAACATAGATGGTATCCTAGAGCCAGGGATAAAAAGGCTAAAAATACACCTCCAGATAGGCCATACTTGTAAGATAAAAAACTTTCAATTATATATTTTATCAATAAATATGAATAAAATCATGTTAATTAACAGTATTATTAATCGCATTTTTTGGTACAGGAGTTTAGATCATTTATCAAAACGATTCGATTGAAGATAAACAAATTTTCTCTATTTGAATAGGTAAAGGTATTTGAGAACAATATAGAATCCATTGAAAGGCTTCCAATGTAGAGTTTTCAATATTCAGTACTAAATTCGTTTCAATAAATGATTGAAACTCTCATAAAGCCTGTGTTCACATGGAACTAAAAAAAGTGGAAAACGGAGCACCGGGAAAGGGGCCAAATCAACAAAACTATTGTTTGAAAAGAGAGTATGATGTACCAATTTTTTTCAACTAATTGTGTCGTTGATTTGATTTTTCGTTAATTTGGCCCCCATCCGAGCGCAACCCTTGGCTCTGACAAGAAAGACAAATAGTCACCTCTCTTTTCACCCTTTTTCCGCTTGATATATGATGCTGGCAGAGAGAAGATGAGAGAGCTCACGGCCGGGGTTCCATCGATAGTAAACATTGAAGCGCCCTCTTATCGGATGGAACACGGAACCTGGTCCATCAACCCCCTCTCTCATTTTTCATTTTTCTTATTCATGATGATGAAAAATTATATGCATTCAACATCGATACATAAAATCATTTTAATCAAATACGTGTTGAAAAGTATACAAAAGAAATGCGCGATTTTGTAGTATTGAAAAATAAAATTGCAGTGTGTCAACTTCCATGATCCAACCGTCAGAGGGCCGGTGGAACTTTTACTATCAGTGAAAAGGTGCCCGTGAGCCCTCTCATTTTCTCTCTGATACTGGCATAATTACAAGACTGGACCTTTTGCCTTCCCGCTCCTTGATAGGACTCGAAAACAAGGCCCGTCCCAGACAGCATACAAGAATCTCAAATGAATTCTGAAAAAAGACCTCTTGAAGACCTCTTTTAAAATACAAAGTGCTCCACGAGAGTTTAAAAAGAATTCGATTCATCAGACATTGGCGAGTTCCGTCAAAATTCTGAGACTTCTTTGAGAACTTTAACGGAACTCGCAAATGTCAGACAAATCGAATTCTTTTCAAACTCTTTAAGGGGATACCAGCGATCCCCGCTGATGCAACCCGTCATACAAAATTACCGACTGAGTAAACATTTTCTCGGCAAAAATACTCTGAACTGGATTCATGAAGAAGGGTGAAATTTTCAGGAATCAATCTTCAATCCTTGATCTACTGCTGTACATCGCCCAAATTTTGAATTTCGAAAAGCAAGTTTATATTACCAACTGAGGAAAAAATGTTTCTGTGAAATTCGAAATTTGGGCGATGTACAGCAGTAGATCAAGGATTGAAGATTGATTCCTGAAAATTTCACCCTTCTTCATGAATCCAGTTCAGAGTATTTTTGCCGAGAAAATGTTTACTCAGTCGTTAATTTTGTATGGCGGGTTGCATCAGCGGGGATCGCTGGTGTCCCCTTAACAGGATACCAGCGAATAGGTGGCTCCATCTGGTGGCAGTTTTGTTTCCACAAAAATATTCGAAACTGAACTTCAGTGAACTGTATACATACTGGAATGAGCACTCCCCAGATATTCAATAGAAATTCTTCGTCAGAGAGAGAAAAAGCAGTGAATGTACAAGAGACATCGCCTGACCCTCCCACTTACTACCTTTGTTACAAAAATTGTGGAAATCATCCATGTTTTTAGCGAAGGTAGTAAGTGGCAGGGTAAGGCGATGACTGTCGTACATTAGGTTCGTTCGTTCTACGTGTTCTGAGTTGCTCTGACTTGTAACAAACCAATCATTTCGTTCCTATAATTGGAAATAACGAATCCAAAATACTTGGAGCAAGTTGGGGTAACTTGGGACACCACTAAACGAACTTAGCTATTCACTGCGTATATGACTTCTCTCTCTGACGGCGCTAATCTAGGGAGTGCTGATTCCAGTATGTATAGAGTTCAATGCTGAACTTATAAAAAGGTCTGAAATTTTCAGGGATGAATCCTTGAAGGTTAATCTAGGTTTGTACAGAGCCGTAATTTTGAATTTCGAAAAAAAGCAAAAAAATGTTTTTTCCTTTGTATTCTCAAAAGTTATTTTTTCAGAATTCATTCGGGATTCTTGTGTGCTGTGCTGTCCGGGGTGTCACATAGACTATGTTTCCACCAGGTTTAAATAAAACAGGGTTGAAATGGAATTATCTAATCGCGATCTAAGCATTCTCTTGTAAAAAATGTACTCGTCTGTTGAGTGCACTGATCTCTATTATACACTGGATAGCGGATACTAAAAATTTCTTGTGACGCATTGAAGACTTGAACCGCCATTTTGTTGTGGGATGAATGGTCATTTTTTAGCGATAAATTTGAACCGTATCAACGTATTTCCAACAAAATCTACATTATATTTTTACGTAATTGAAAAATTCTTCATTATCCCTTGTCATGTCATCTAAATTTTAGTTCATAATACAAACAAGCATGAGATTCTGCTTAGTGTTGAGTTTTTGTGAATTTGACAAAAAAATGGATATTTTCAATTATAAAAACGTTCCTAACCATTCAAACTGTAATCAATCATGATTTTTCCGAATTTCCCATCATGTTACACAATATTGGGTATTAGGATTGGATTAATATTGTTATACTGCACAAAATATTTCGATAGCATTCAAATTTACCACCAAAATTAACCATTCAGCCCACAAACAAATGGCGGCCCCAGAGTCTTCTATCACGTTCAATTACTCACAGAAGTCTTGTATTGCGAATCCGCTGTCCAGTGTATATTAGAGATCAGTGGTTGAGTGATCATTTCCTGTGGTTCAATCTTATTTCAATTCTCTCTAAAGTCCGGTGGAGCAGCAGTCATAGAGCTTAAAACAGGCGGGAAACGGAGCGCGGAACCATATGGTTGAAAAAAGAGGCAAATATTCACACCTCTCTTTTCAATTTTAACGACGGCTTAAAAACGGCGCACAGACAGTTAAGTCCGCGTCACATGGAGGAGGGGCTGAAAATGGGCGAAAAGCGGAACACGGAACCCTTGGTTAAAAAGAGAGGCAAATATTCATCTCTCTTTCCAACCGAGGATTCCGTGACCCGCGTTGTTCCTCCCCGCTTTCCGTCCTTTTTCAGCTCCATGTGACGCAACTCCATTCAAACCGATCGGTGGTGCAAATCTCTGATTCGAAATGATTCAATCCTATTTGGAATTATTCAATTCCCGAACAGCTAATTCAAAGTCTGCACATTTCTCGTAGCAAAAAGTGTATTTCAATCAGAACCAATTAGTTGATTGATCTTTCTTTACAGGGTCGTTTTCTGTTCCTTACGTTTATCTCTACGGAACTCGTGCAGACAGACCTTAAGGTCCGAGTGTTGATATGGTATCATCATACATCCAGTCTTCTATAAAAACGTGTATTATTTACAAGTCTATGCAAGCTGGGTATTTTAGCAAATCCAACAGAGTCACCACCCCGTGGTACTTTTCTATTCAATTGATTATCTCCATATTCATATTTTGTATACAAATTTAAATTCTGTTCATTCCTCGATTGAATGAATTTATGAATAAATCCGTACTTGCCTAAAGGTATTTAATATCCTATTCGATCAATCACATTTATGCATCATTATGTTGTACAGATCTATATTAAAATTTTTATATTCTTCACAGCATCTTCATAATCATGTCAGACGACGAAGACTTAGTTTATGTGAAAAAACAGAAAATTGTGCACTATGGTTCTCTCGAGGAAACCGAACGTAACCGTCTTGCGGCGACAGCAGGGACAGATTCGGATGAAGAAAAGGATGGCTCAAATTCTAACGATGTCGGAAACACTTCCATCTCCGCGGCCAATGTACACATTTCCAATGAATACATGGAATTGGAAGATGAAATGTCCAAGGATCGGCAGGCTTTATTGGAAGAATTTGAGCGTCGGAAAAAAGCTAGACAAATTAATGTGTCGACCGATGATTCTGAAGTCAAGAAAAATTTGCGACACTTGGGTGAACCAATTTGTCTGTTCGGCGAAGGACCCGCAGATAGAAGAACAAGATTGAGAGAGTTGTTGGCTAGTTTAGGAGAAGATGCTATTAAAAAAAGTCATCAAGACGAAGAAAAACCATCTCATCCCATCGAAAGAGATACAGAAAGTACATGGTATCACGAGGGTCCAGAATCTCTTCAAATTTCACGTAAATGGATAGCAAGTTAGTTGAATCGATTGCATAAAGCTTTGTAGAATTATTGTATCATGAACCATATTTTCATAGACTTTTTCTTTCAGCGTATTCTCTTCCTAGAGCCAAAGCTAGATTAGACAGAGCGAGACAGGAATTACAAACATCAGGAGCAACCCGTACTGCACGCAGACAAGAATTATTGAAGAAATTACAAGCTTTAAGTATTTACTGCTCTCAAATAGGAGACACTAGGCCAATTTCTTTTTGCGAATTCAGTCCAAATTCAGAAATCCTTGCTACCGCTTCATGGTCAGGTTTATGTAAATTATGGTCTGTACCTGATTGTACTCTGTTACGTATTCTTAAGGGACATGGTTGTAATGTTGGCTGCATTGTTTTTCATCCAAAAGCGACGGTGACGGAAGAGGTTTTTGGAGATGAAAAGAGTCAAACTTGTGTGCTTGCGACTTGTGCTGCCGATGGTATTTTGTTTTTTTCTTCTCTTTTGTGCTATTCTTTCAATCAAAAAGTATTAAATTCTCTCATACAAAATTCAAACAGAATATAAACAAGCTCTTCACGGTGGTTACAGGGAGTGTGAAATTATGGGGGAAAGGATCTGGAGATAAACCTTTGGCTGAGATTGAGGGGCATGAACCCCATAGAGTTCCCAGAATTCAATTTCATCCGTCAGGACGATTTTTAGGAACCTGTTGTTATGATGCTTCATGGCGACTGTGGGACTTGGAACAACAAGCAGAAGTTTTACATCAAGAAGGTCATGCAAGAGCTGTACATTGTATAAGGTATTACAAAATACATGCTCTTTCACAAAAATTGAACAAATTATATTTTGTTCATCAACTATATAAAAACTGTTCTTTTCTTTAAGAGAATATATAATATTTTGAAAGATTTATTAGAAAAACACGTTGAATAATGAAATCTCATTAGTTTTCAGGATGATGGTAGTGTAACCGCGACTGGTGGGCACGATTCGTTCGGTAGAGTTTGGGATTTACGCACCGGCAGATGCATCATGTTCATGGAAGGTCATTTGAAATCTGTATTTGGTATTGATTTCTCTCCAAATGGCTTTCATATAGCAACGGCGAGTGAAGATAATAGCTGTAAAATATGGGATTTGAGAAAAAGATCCTGTATATACACAATTCCAGCTCACACAAATTTATTATCAGATGTTAAATATCAGAGAATAGATGGACAATATTTGGTGACAGCTTCCTACGATAATACTGTTAAAATATGGTCGAATAAGACTTGGCAACCTCTCAAAACGTTGCCAGGCCATGATGGAAAAATAATGTCCGTCGACGTATCTCCTGATCACAAATTCATAGCTACTAGTTCCTATGATAGGACTTTCAAATTGTGGGCTCCTGAAACTACATGAACAATGTGCATGCATGTAATATAAACTGGAAACAAATACTCCTAGTAATGGAATTGAATTCACAAGTACATCCATTGTTTCGGTATTTCTATGATATTAAGATTACCCGAACGTTGTACTCTTCAAGTCTGTCGAATTTCATTCAGCAGACAAAGACAAGTGTTGTAGCGCAAGAGGATTTTTCAGTGGGAGTTATTTTTAAATTTCAATCAATCTTCCATTGTTCCTTTCAAAACAAAATAAATTGTGCATGTAGTGTACATGTTGAAAAAAAATTGTACATACACTTTAAATCATTTGATTGATTTCTATGATTTTTTTTCATCTGTATTTTATATGAAATACATTTCAATCTTTTATAAATGAAACATATTATTGCGAGATTTATTTAAGCTTTTATTCTTTTAATTAAAAGATTTCGCATTCTCTCATTGGTTTTCAAAATCTTCGAGTAGAGAGTTTATATTAAAAGTTTCTCTAAGGTTTCCACGATGACGTTAATGCCGATGAAACGGTATACATCTATTTTGTTCTCATTTCTTTGATCAATAAGAAACAGACATTCACAACGGAAGACAGAATAAAAATTAGATTCATTTTTGTTTTACTTTCACAAAAAATACAAACACGTGAAAGTAACTTGGTAAATTTGTTTGAAACTGAAATTACAAATATCTTAATTGAAAAAATAACGGTCGTGACATTAGCTAAATCGTTTTTATTCTAAACTATTTGCGATTAAATTTTTTCAGCAATTCCATCACTTGAAATTCTTTATATTACAGAAGAAAACTATGCTTCTAATTTAACAATTAAATCAATTGGACATAAATGATATTGAAGATAAGAATATATAGATTTTAATAATATTAATTTTGATTCTTTTATCATTATTGATAGAAATTTAAATTCCTTTCGTTTATTAGATGTAGATAATAACATACTTATCCCATTTAAACTTCCTATTCGATTGTTTCATCCAATGACGTTATTCATTCTTAAATAATTCCATCTTTAGGTGTAAAATTTGCCAGTTAAACGAACTTCTTGAAGTGAAGTTCTACTGGAATTATACGAGAGCCCCGTTCGAGATGATTACAATGTAGTATACCCCGTTCCGCGAGATGTCACAACGTTCAGAGATCGAAAAACCCTATAATTCCCTATGATACAACCTGCCTACTTCCGGTTTTCAACTTCCTCATTATTTCAGAGTGTTCAAAATTGCTTAACATCTGGGTTGGGAATAATTTTAATAAATGGGAGGGTGTAATCATCTCGAACGGGGCTCTCGTATAATTCCAGTAGAACTTCACTTCAAGAAGTTCGTTTAACTGGCAAATTATACTTTGAGCCCCGTCCTTCGAGATTACAATGTAGTGGTTTAGCGTATATGCAATTTTGCTTCCGTTTCTTTCTACCAATAAACACCTAATTTATTGCACAAAATTTTTATTTCATAAATTTTATATCCATAACAATGTTTTATAAAACATTCCTATATTATATTCACTTATATCTACTTAATGGATTTCCATTAACAGTCTTTTATGAATCAGTCAACTAAAACAATATTAAATTTTCCTCAATCACAAATTTATAGGATTATTCAACTCTTATTAATAATTAATTGACTAGCAACGTAATACATATGTTGCAAACTGCTTGTTATCTGGAATGATCGGTCGATTGTAAAAATTAGCAAACGTTTGAGAATTTTTCGACCATCCTGCTGTCTTTTTAATTATATCCCACTCGAGACCTCGCTTAGCTGCCGCCGACGTAGACGCATGTCTCGTCGAATGTGCAGAAAACATGGAACCATCGATACCGCTTTTAACTAACACATTCTTAATCCACCTGCTAAGTGTTTGCGATGAAACTCGCTTGTACGGTTTTTTAAACGAAATAAATAAATGATCTTCGTTTCCTCTGAGCCTTGCTGTCACCTCCAGATATCTTAATATTGTCGACGCGACACATAACGCCGGATTCGTCTTAAAATATGGTACACATAATAGCGGCTGTTTTCTTCCTGCCTTTGAGGTCTTCAGCAAATCTGGAATTCTTATATATAAATCCCCCGAATTAATAATATTATTAATCCTGATGTTCGCCAATGTTTGCACTCTATGTGCCGTGCTCAGAGCTAACAAAATTACTGTTTTTCGGTCAAATTTTGCAAAGATATTTCTTCCACCGGAAACCATTGTCGCACAAATTCTAAAACCACATCCACGTCCCAAGTATATTCGTATCGTGGTGTAGCAGGCCTGAGTCTATATGCTCCTCTCATGAACCGCTTGATTAAACAGTCCTCGCCTATTTTTTGCGTTGAAATCAACGAAATAGCAGACCTCAAGGTATTCAAAGAACCGAATGATGCCCCGCTTTGAAATTCTTTACTTAAAAAACTTAAAACTTTCTCCGGCGACGCATTAAACATATCTGTTTCTGTGTCCATACAGAACTTCATCCATTTTTTAAAAGCAGACTCGTACTGCTTCACCGAAGACTCTGCTAACGATGCGAGCAAAATATCCAATGCCTCCTCCGGCACATTTTTATTCATATATCCCTGGCGGATAACTTCACAGCCAAAAGAACTAGATGCTTTGCTCTGGGGTGACTCTGCGCCCTGTAAAAGATCTCAATAAGGTCGAAGAAGGCTCAAATATTAACGGTTCGCCAACCATTAAAGCTAATAACAAGGGATACCATGGTTGTGTATACCACCGAGGCACTACAACAATACCTTGTGCTCTATCCTCCTTGATCTTTTTTAACATCTTCAAAATTAAAGAAAAGGTGGGAATGCATAAAAGAACCAATCTTTCCAACTTATCGTGAATGCATCTACTGCAAAAGCGTTTGGTTCCGGAAACCAAGATACAAATTTCCTGCACTTTGCATTAATTTCGGATGCGAATAAATCTATATTTGGCTGCCCAAACTGCTTTACTATTAATTCAAAGGCCTCTGGTGATAAAACCCATTCGGTATCCACTGACTTTTGACGCGAAAGTCTGTCCGCTTCCGTATTCAACTTCGAAGGAATGTAAGAAGCAAATAACCAAATATGTCTTTCCTGAGCCCATTCCCAAATTTGTCGAGCTAATGAATTGAATCTTGGGAACCGTGTTCCACCCATTTTATTCACGTATGAAATTGCCGTAGTATTATCTACTCTTAACAAAATATCATAATCCTTCAAATTACTGGCTAAATTTTTTAATGCCAACAATATCGCCTTGAGCTCTAAATAATTGATATGATAACCTGCTTCTCTTTCATTCCAGAACCCGTACACTTTACCATGCGTACAAGTTGCACCCCAACCAGATTTGGATGCATCTGTATAAATCGTTAAATCGTAATGATTCTTTTTTATTGGACAGGAAGCTTGTGGAATTGCTGCTCTCCACCACTTTAGATCTTCAAGAATTGAATCTGTAATTGACATACGCGCTGAATAATTACCATCATTCAATATTAAAGCTATGCATTTTTCCCTCTCTAAATTTTTTGTGTACATCCAACCATATTGCACAGCCGGGCAGCTGGCAATCAACACCCCAATCAACTGTGCGAATTCATCAATCTTGAATTCTGTTTTATTTGCCATCCAGCTTTCAACTAGATTCAATATATTTATCCTTTTCTTTAAAGGTAATTCCACAACGTACCTGTTTGTATCTATCACGAACCCCAAAAACTTGCATCTCAAATCTGGTTTAAGTGCACTTTTACAGTAGTTAATTTCAAACCCCAACGATTCCAATAACTCAATTGCTGCCGTTACATTATCTATGCATCTTTCGAAATTATTTTCTATGCACAACATGTCATCTAAATAAATTGCGGAGGTAAATCCTTTTGCTCTCAGGTATGATACTACTGGTTTTAAAACTTTGGTAAAAACAAATGGAGATGAGCACAAACCAAACGGTAAGCAAGTGAATTCATACAATTCATCTTTAAAACTAAATCTTAAATATTTCCTACTACTTTTATGCACAGGAATTGCAAAATAAGCGTCTTGTAAATCAATAGTGGCCATAAAGGCCCTAGGCCAAACTAAATTCATTGCTACTTTCAAATTTTCCATTTTGAAGTGTTCTGGTCTAATAAACTGATTCAGAAATTTCAAATTCAAAATGAATCTATTCGATCCGTCTGGTTTTTGTACTAAAAAGTAACTTGATAAAACCTGACCTTCTACGCCTTCACAGCGCTCTACCGCACCCTTTGCTACAAGTGACCCAATAGCTTCTTCAAATTTTTTGGTTTCTTGATTTGACCTGTTTGGCTCACAAAACCTAGATTGCTGTTTAATTTCTTTACAAAATTTTATTTTATATCCTTTGATGCACCTCAACACAAATTTATCTTTTGTTATTTCTTTCCAACGCCTTTGTAAACTTTTTAATTTTCCAGCTATTTTACCTACACTTATTTCTGCCTGAATTTCCTTGATGACGGTCCCGACTGAACCTGATTTCCTTTGAACGCATAATTTCTCGGTTTGTAGAAGTTCTGACGACGTCCCTGGACTGATGTTTTGTTGCCCGCCTGCCAGTTGAACTGTCGTCCTGACGACGGGCCCTTCCAGTTTAAAGTGCCTCTTGACGATTGTGAAAGGCTTTTCTTAGAGCTGGCTTGAACTTTTATTCCTTGTGAAACCTTGCCGATTGTTTTCACTTCCTTTATCCTATCACTCAAACTGTCTCCGAACAACCAAATGCCAGGTCTAGAGGTTTCTAAAACCTCCTTGATACTCCTGTCCAATGACGGTGCAACGAATGCCTTTCTAGCCACTGATTGTTGATGATACGCCACATTGATTAACTTGGCTGCATCACAAAATTTTTGTAACACTTCAAATTTATCCAAATCTTCCCTGTCTTCGATTAGCATTGAAATCCCAGAACCAAGACATGCCAACGCAGTACCCAAAACATTCTGAGATTCCATAAAATGGCCATCTCTCTTGGTCGCCTTCATTCATGGTAGCTTGGATTTCTACATTCATTTTTGGAGTCGCCAAAAATTCAGGTTTGTCATATTTATTTAAAATAGTCTCAATTTCTTCTTTTTTAGCACCTTCTTTAACCCAAACCTTCCAGCGACTTTCTAAGGATGGATGTAATTTGCATTCGATGCTGTTAGATTTTGATGGATCGACACCCAAAACCTCTATCAATTCATCGTCAAGGGCATCAAACGTTTCTCCATCATCCGCATCCAATATATTTTGTGCAGGTTGCACCTCTTGCCCGTTGGGATCGACATTCTCAATATTTGATGATGCATCAACGTCTGATTCTGTAAAACAGAACAATCTTTCTTACATATCTTGTCTAAAATTCAACTTTCGTTACTATCTGATATATCTCGTCTAAAAACTAGCTTATCAGTATAATTTCTGACCTATCTAGTCTAAAAACTAGCTTGTCAGTATAAATTCCTTCTCATATATCTAGTCTAAAACTAGCTTAACAGTGTGACTATTTCTGATATGTCTAGCCTAAAAACTAGCTCATCCTTCTCTCAATCTTTTATTCTAACTTTATCGACATCTGAAATTCTGATGTCTCTAACCTCTCGTGTTTAGCTTACCAGAATCTGCTGCATTATCTTGCTGACTTAGATGTATATTTTCGCTCCCGCCATTATCGTTAACCTGTCTATTCTGCCGATCTATTTTCTCTTCCAATTCCTTTAATTTCTTGACTATGAACTCCAAATTTGTTTCTTCTTGGTCCTCGGTTCTTTTTCGTTTATTATCCATCCTGCTATAATACCGTGCAACACTCCTATAATATAAAGAAAACCCAAAAATTCTTTTCTTCACGAACTTGAACGTTATAACACGTTTCGCACAACGAAATACAATGAGGAAGTTGAAAACCGGAAGTAGGCAGGTTGTATCATAGGGAATTATAGGGTTTTTCGATCTCTGAACGTTGTGACATCTCGCGGAACGGGGTATACTACATTGTAATCTCGAAGGACGGGGCTCAAAGTATAATTAGACATATTTAATAACTCAGAGATGAAAAATGTTTTCAAACTGCATAAACCTTATTCACCATTTGTGATCACGTGATCAGAATGGCCAATCAAAAAGAGTTGCACCTCCCTCCCCCTATGGTGCATGAACAGTGTCAACAGCTCTGTGATGCAAGAACGAAAATTGTCTTATTCTTTGCGATTGGTAATTCTAATTAACCAAAGCACGTGATTGCATAATTCCGTTAGATTTTAAGACTTTTTTGGCAACAGCCACAGATCAGCTGTCTGCAATCGCGACTCGTTCCGCACGAAAAAAATCATGCATTTTATAGTATTTTTATCGGATTTGAAGTAGTTCTGGACACTTTGTTCGTGAATATTAGGTATGTGAGAGTTTATTCCCTTTGGAGCCTTCGGAACCACAACAGCTGACTTTAGAAAATTTGAAAAAAAGTACAGCTGCCTCTCATGGGATCCATTTGAACTCTCCAAATTTGCTGTCATACTCATTCTGTTCGTCAAGCAACAGTTTATTGATTTTCTCTCTTTTTTTTTTAACCCACGTTTCTTTCAAAATATTTACTTATTTTATGTTTATTTTTTTTGTCCTATTTTCATATCAAAAGTTAGGATTCCATATTTGTGATTGCGTCACGTGATGTATGTTTTCATGTAATATGGCGCATTTCATGTATACTCGAGTCGAAGGATGACATCTTAATGAGCCAAGTTTATCAACAAATGATGTTTTTTCACCAGTGAAACTCCAAATCAAAACAAACATGCCTGTTGATATTAATAGATTAACCGAAGGATGGTTAGAACTCGAAAGTGATCCAGGTAGGAAATATTTGTATTCATTTCAACTAATATAAATCATTTTCTGATTGATGTTTTATGATTCATATATTTCGCATACCCAAATCATTTTTCAATAACAATCTTTTTAAATTTCTTTTTTTGTAACGAGAAAACAGTTGTGTATAAATAATCTTTGTCATACGATAGAACCAATGCGTATTTTCAAACTCGAACATAAATTCTAGTATTGGATCTCCAAACATCAAAACACAATGATATCAATTATGTTTTGTATTTCCCTTCAGGTTTGTTCACCTTATTGTTGGAAGATTTTGGAGTAAAAGGTGTCCAGGTGGAAGAAATATACGATCTACAAAAATCTTTGGAAGGCCCTGTGTATGGTTTTATATTTTTATTTCGATGGATAGAAGAGAGACGATCCCGTCGGAAAGTGGTAGAACAAGATGAGAGCTTTGTTAAGGATGAAGAAATTGTCAATAATATATTTTTTGCGCAACAGGTCAGCTTTGCTTTATGCGAACACAAGAATTTATAGATGATAAATGAATAATATACTAAAATTAATTTTGGTTTTATATTCAGGTTGTGCCCAACAGTTGCGCTACGCATGCTTTACTGTCAGTTTTACTGAACTGTCCGAATATTCATTTAGGAACAACTTTGTCTCGTTTAAAAATGCACACATCTGGTATGTGTCCTGAGAATAAAGGCTGGGCCATAGGAAACACCCCAGAATTGGCTTGTGCTCATAATTCACATGCTATGCCTCAAGCCAAAAGACGTCAAGATAAAAATACTGGCGTGTCCACTGGTAGATTTACTGGCGAGGCTTTTCATTTTGTCAGTTATGTACCGATTAATGGCAGATTGTTCGAGTTGGATGGATTGAAACCGTATCCTATGGATCATGGACCATGGCAGGAACACGAAGAATGGACAGAACAATTTAGGCGTGTGATAACCGATCGTTTAGGGATGGCAACGGGTGAACAGTTGCAGGATATTAGATTCAATCTGATGGCTGTTGTACCGGATCGTCGTCTTGCTATTTCACACAAATTAACAATGTTGAAAACAAATAAACAAATAGTTCTAGAAGCATTGCAACAACTCGTGAAATTAAGTCATCAAGATAGTGGAGAAAAAAATGGTAATGATACTGAGAAAGGAGATAGAAAACACAAAATTGAGGATGATCATTCATTATCCAGCAAAATCGAAGTGGAAAGTTCATCTATACCGACCATTAGTGTGGAACCGTGTAACAATGGAGGAAATGATTTAGAAGAATCTACCCCCAATGTTCCTTCAAAGACGGAATCAAGGTATAATAATGCACAAATTTTAGTTTTAATTTTTATTTCATGTAAACAATACAACATTATGATACGAACGAATGTATTTTATGAAACTATAGTATGGAGAAAGTAGTGATGTGTGCTTTGGATTATGCCACTCCACTTCAAATTCAAACATCTCCGGCTCACAGTTCGTCAAGCACCGATACGTCTTCTGAAATTGGATCTGCTTTCAATTCCCCCACGCAAGGTGAGTTCAATACTTTTATTCGATCAAATTCATATTTTTATTCACAAAGCAATCTAGTGGTACAAATCTTCAGTCGTTTACAAAATATCAAACTCTTTGGACACATTAATCTAACTGATTTGATGTTTTTGAAAGAATCTGAAGGAGAATAACAAAAATAGTAATGTGTATCCGATATTGGATCTTCTAATCTTCCAGTAGTGTAACATGGTTTGATGGATGTTTCGATAACTTTTTGCGTCGTACTTGCTTGCTCGATTGCAGCAACCAACGAACATTGTTTTTTCATCGTTTTGATGCAGTTCGTATTTTGTGTATCACAAATCCTAGTATAAATATTGAACGAAGTATTCATTGGACATGAATAATCATGAACAAGAGCTATTTCTGGAATGCATAAGTAATATTTGGTACAGTCCGTAACATTTGGCATACGAATGTTTCTTACGCATGGTATAATGCTAACAAATTTTAAATCCAATGTATTCTTCATAGATAAAAACTTATTTATTGTAAGAAATTCTCTTCTCCCTGTGATATCGTTGATCATTATGACACTATTGCTATTTTCTTGATTTTGGATTAATTTTTCCCAAAAGTATTTATAGCTAATGACACCTAATGTGGAATACTTTTCAGTACCTTCAGCTTTATTCTTATCTTCAAGTTGCACAAGTGTATTTTGCAATTCTTCATGCATGTAGCTTTTTATCAAATAATTAATCAATATGTTGTTGTTGATTACTTTACTATCGTTACAGTGTATTAAATTAGATGATAAACCTTTGTTTGCATACTGAGCATTGAAATTCTGTTGCATCATTAGTCGTTTTAAGAAATATATCCACTGTATATAATTATTGATTCCTTTATCTTCGCCGATGAAGGATAAGAGAGGTTGTTTCAATTGATTCTGAGCAAACTGAGCATTCTGAGTGGATTCAACCGTTTGTTTCTTATTATGTTCTGTCTTTGATTGTTCTATTTCTATTAACGGGTAAGGAGTCATAATATTTTCGGAAACAGTATCAGAAATATCTTCTACGATGTAAGATGAATCTATTTGTTCGGAAAAATCTAGGGGAGCCCCCGTGTAACCCAAATAACTAGATTGATTTGGATCAATTAATTCCGGTATTTCGTATCTGTTTGTTATAAGACCATACTCCGAGGAATTGGAATCACACATCCACGTATCAGTAGGTAGCACACACATTCTCAAATATGGTTGGAACACCTATTTTCAAGTAGAACAATTTGTGTGAAAAGCAATTCTTTCAATATTTATAATCAATCATGTAATCTTACCAAATTTTCCGTGCACTTAGATGGAATCCAAACATAACCACCATCAGGAAGATTAATACAATTATAAAAAATTGTACAACTCGTTGGATGAGGTTTTCTGGATTCTGGGCATTTCGCCGAACTTGTAATTTTCAAAGCAATGCACGAAAATAAGAGCAAATGAATCTTCATTTTTTTCTCAACTTTTATTCTAACCGATGTACAGTGTGGTACGAACTGAAACTAAAACACAAAGATCATGTTCATTCCTCACAGGCATTTCTTGTACTTGGATTCTCTTTATGCGTATTAGTATGTATCATTAACACCTCTTTACGAACAGTTATCTCAACAGCTTTTCTGTACTTTTCAAGAATATTCATTCCCCGCTATCCTCGTTAGGAAGTTTATTTGAATTTTTACAAAGTCAAGTCGACACACATTTTTTCATACAATTGATAAGTCCGATTATGATTCCGTTTTTGAATAAACTCTCATCTGCTTCCAGCTTGGGGATGGAATTCTGGTCAGAGCAGTCCAACTTCGACGAAAGATTTCAAAAAGTTTGTGGTTATTCGCGTGGCAGGAGATGAAAAGAATGAAGCAGGCTTGAGTGAGTATACAACAGTAATTGTGTACAGCTAAAGAAATTCTCAATATTACGAATTACAATATATTATCTTCCAGGTCGTTCTCTCGGAAATATAAACATCAATGGAAAACGATTAGTATCCGATAGTGGGCATTTACACAAAAAAGTATGTTTATCGGGGGAAGTCAGGATTCCTCATGCTAGAGTGAAAACCAGTAACGGGGACACAGTTACGGAAGAAAAAAAAGTTGAGAAGATTGATCCTAAATTGTGTTCTAAATATCCAGAATTATTCGAACCCCATACGTTCGCACCAAAAGATCTTTTGGCTTTATTAAAAAATTTAGAACATGAAATCAATATTTGTGAGACCAGTTTGAAAGATGAGAATGATAAAAGAAACAAATATAAGGTATGATTGCGACCATTCTTGTGTAGTTTTATTATTATTAGTATTGAAATAATATTTAAATTTCAGATTGATGATTGTCGTAGAACACATAATTATGATGAATTCATTTGTACGTTTCTATCCATGTTGGCTCAACAGGGAAAATTAGCGGAATTGGTGCAGCAACATCTTACTTTAAAGAAACACACTTCTGTATCGGTGAATCGCGTCCATAGGTAAATGTTTTACGATTCAATTAAAATTGTCTGATAAACGAATGTTAGGAATTGAGTGGGATGATTTGTAAATTGAAAACTATAACGGTCTCGCACAACAAAATTTGTCAACCATTTTACATTCCAAGATTAAAATTGATACCTCATTCATGCTACGATCGTCTCTGTGGGAATCCTCGGTTATTATAAATCTTATACTCGCATTTGAAGTTGAAATAAAGCTGGATTCAAATTTTTCAGAATTCTCAAGTGCCAAATTTGGAAACTTTTTTCTATGTATAAATTGAAAATCAAAAACCAGATTGATTTCATGAAATTATTACATTCGGAAAAGAGATTAATTTTGTAAATTATTCGATTTCAAAAATCATGTAATTCACCATAAAACCTCAAGGGATTTAAAATTTTTCATTACGTTCCAGGAACAATAGTTAGAAAGTCATTTCTATGTGTCAATTGAATTTTTTCAACTGCATATTTGAATCGATTTGATCAGTTTTGAATATCTTTTCAGATCTTCGAAGAAGACAGATAGTCGTTCTAATTCTTCACGTAGACGTCGCGGAAGAACAAAATGTAAAAAAAGGAAGTAAAACAGCTCTCAAGAGAAAATTTTATTCACATATTGTTGGAGTTTTTCTTGTCAAATTAATCAGGATGTGTTCGGTATGAAAATCTCTCGTATTGTTATACAAAATACAGCATTATCTTATTCATGCAGCACAACCATTCAAGAGAAAAAGCTACAATTCAATTAAAACATTTTTTCAATATACATATATGTATATTCCAGTTTTCAGGTAACTTATACCAGTGTTTTATATTCCTTTTAACGAATTGTATTTGCGTGAAAATTGGATATATCAACCAATTTCTTGTTATTGTGGATAGATACGTATTTTTTAAGAAAACGTAGTAGTTAACTATGTATGTTGATTTTATCCCGCATAGAATCTATTCACAATTGATAATTATATTTTGCATATTGTATAAATATCTTTCTTATATATGTATATATAAATATTTTTTATATTTCTTTTTTTATACCCACGTATAAGTTTTTATTCCCTTACAATCGATACTGTTCAACAGTATCATCTAACTATAAAAAGCAATAGTTATTCAATCATTGATTATCCTCTTCATTGTCATCAATGAGTTCTCGATTTTAAATTATTGTTTTTAATTTATTTTCGAACATTTTTGTAAGCGTCTTTTATTCGATTTTCATCAAATCCGACTGTAATAACAAAGATTGGGTATTTGAGAATTCTTTTGTATTCACATAATTTGTTCAGAGTATCTGTTTGTAACAAAATCTTCAATCAAATAAAAGATTGGATCAGCCTCCATTTTTAAACACAGAGGAATTTTGATATATTTTTCTTTCATTAGCCCCATTATATTGAAATACTCCTCCTCAAGCTCATCATTGAATTATTTAAATCGAAAAGAAACTATAATCTAATAAGTGGAGGGATAGGGATTGTTATAAATGAACAACACATGGCGATATATTGTCAAAAACATTGAAAATATTTCAATATTGATATACAAGTACAGTACACACTGTGGATATGTCTCTTAGAACTAAATATTTTACTTATGTATCCGAACAGCCGGAGAAAGGGAAATCAAATAGTTTCAATATTAAAATAATGTTTCACATCATAACTTGTATTTCATCGATACGAGTTCTTTCAATAAAGTTATAGGAACTGTATACGTGTATTTATACTTCAAACCTCGTTATTGATAATCGAATCAACGGCCATTAAAAAATAAAAAATAAAACATTACTATCTTTATCTTTCTCCGGCCAATCATAACGCGATCTTTCATTTGAATTTTATGCTCGTAGCAACGTACTTTTTTGGCAGAAGTGCAGTTTAATATGTACAACGATAGAAATTTGATGCCTTTTATTAATCCTCAGAAAATTTATTTATTTCATTTCGAATGAATGTACTGATAAATAATTTTCAATTCATTGAAAGCGCGACAATTCTCTCTTCTCGTTAAATCGTGCAGTATGAAAATGAAAAGCTGCTTCAATGGATATTCGAATTGGTTTTCTCTCAACGTTCATATGATTCGTACAACAAAGTTTAATCATCAAAACTTTCCTCTTTTATTTTACCGAAGGCGTCAATAAACAATACACAGGTTAAGAAATCGTATAAAATATAGAATTCGTGACAAAGTGGTATACAAAAAGAAAGTTGGTAAATCAAAATAAGTTTTCCTTTTTACAGCAAAAACAGTCTTTTTAATTGAGAAAAGACAAAATTTTATACACATTTTTTCCTTCTCAACTTGATTGAGCTCCTCACATTTTTCGAACGTTATTATAATATATAATTTGACAAATTCAAATTATAAACAAAATACGACACGCAATGACATTTGTATTTCGTGTATGTAATGTGAGCACTTGTTACATCATATTTATATGTAAAGACATTTAAATTAATTAGAAGTCAAAATCGTTCGCTTTCAATATCTTCTTGTAACGTAAGCTAATAATAAAGTAATAAATAGTTAAAAGTACGTTTTCTTTCCTTCATTAAGATTACTTCGAACAGGGACCTGCTCCTTATGTTTATAGTTTTGAATTACACCACTCTGCGTATCACATAATAATTCATCAACGACTTGTTTGAGTAGACGCTAAAAGTGATCGACCTCTCTTTCTTTTCGCCATTTGAAAAAGTCCTTACTTTGGTCAAAGAAGTTGGAAAATCATATCATATATTGACTGCTTTTAGTCTCAATTGACGTCTAAAAATACATCAATTCAATCAAATGTGTCTCTCCATACATGTATATATGTGTGTGCAACGAATACATATTTACATACAAATTTGCTCAGAGTGTAATATACATATATATGTGCATGTAAATGTAAATTTTTACAATTTTCTCTTTGAAAAATATATTTCAATACATGCGATCAGATCATATTTTATAAAAGTTGAAGAAAGTCGATCATGATAGTTTCCAGTATCACACTAATTTAATTCCCTCATTGCGCTCATCGAATAGGAGCCACGTATACAAAAAGAGTCACATAGTGAGGTAAAAGAAATGATTCAAACTGTACACTTTTGCAATTAATTACATATATACACTTATTATAAACGCGTGTATGTTTATATATATATATATATATGTTTCGGTTTCCATTACCAAAGCAAAATACAAAAAGATCATTTAGGAAATAAGAAAAAAGTTAATGTTCCGTAGAACGAATTAAAAGTAGTATTTTACATATGCTTTCAAAACATCAAGAAGATTGAAAACATGATATTTATATACATATGTATATAAAATTCAAATAAATCAATACATATTATAGGAGAGCACAAAGTAGAGGAAATGTATGGTTCATGGCTATAACATACACATAAAATGATTATATTACACGCAACGGGTATTTCCATTCCTTTTCACGAGTTGTAGGTACGAGACGGTGTTAAATTAGCGAGTCGCAAAGAAAAAAATATAGTCAATCGAATGTTACAAAACGGCGAGAGTCATTTTTTATCATTCGTTAAAATCTGTTAAGAGGGTGAAATGAAGCTACTATCGATACTATGGTCAAACAAGAGCGCAAGTTCTAATTCGGTATTATAACAGCACTACAAATAAATCAATTTGTAAATGATTCTCAATGCAATTGTCTTTCGGATAACTGAAACAATAATCAATTCCAATAATCAATTAAAAAATTGTTGGATAACAGTAGAATCGATACATCATATAACTTACTTATATTCTAAAACAATCTTATCATGTTAAATCTTAAAAACTAAACGCGACGGAGTATGAATGCGGTATTGGAGGATATATAAATAATAATAGTAATATTAATAATCGTTTGTTAATTAGTTTTTTTGTTTTTTTCAACCAAGTTTACGTTGAATAGAATTTGTTGTTGTGGTAAAAATGACTTTGAAAGTTCTTTACTTTCAACATTTTCAAATATAGACAGTTTTTTTCATGATACTTCATGGTATATTCCAAGGTATTTCACAGCCACCTTATCGATTAAAGAATTAATTCCTCTTGATTCAACAGACTTATTTAATGAATTGATTAATCGATCATCTATATTGTTCTAGGAGGGGACGATTTAGCAAAAATCGTCTGGTCGTACATATCGTGTTCGATAATCATGTCAAAGAATGTACAATTTTCGTCAAATACGGAATGACGATTGGACATTAGAATCGAACACGTTTGCACGTCGAATAGAAATGTATACGAAAATAACATAAAACTTGCTGTTCCGCATAGTTTCGTGCAACTTGTATGTTTCATTTCTGATGAAAATATGAGAGGATCAAGACTAATTTCTTCATTCCCAACTTGACTCAGACGAACTAGAACGTAGTTAAAAACATGATAATCATTTCACTGTTGCAAAATCTTAATCGTTTTTCGATATTTCTTTATAGCACATAAAAGGCGTTATTACAAAACATACTTGTAGAATACTTTTATATCTCAAATAATACTGAATGTGAAGTGAAACTGTAACAATTCAATTCCCTATCTCATATTCGTTGGGATATAATAGAATTCCACTTGTGACTGTTCGATCCTTATACGCCCTACTTCAAGAACTAGAAGAGAAGATAGTTTTGAAGCCAACAGACATTTTACAAAAATCATGCAATTGGTTCTTATTTTTCTTCTTCAAGGTCCTGCGTTGATAACGGCTGGATGATTTGTTATGGTACTGGAGTGTGCTGGTACCAAGCCGACGTCGGTCGCAGTCTTTCCAAGACGAAGGATAGATTGTAACGAGGCAACCTCCGAGGCAAGACGGTCTAACCTCGATTTAACTTCCCTTTCGCTTTCCGGTACACCAACTACGGTCGAGACTACCCCATTGGCTTGAACAGGTACAGTCCATTCAGCGCCAAGAGAGATACCGGAATCCCTTTCATCGCTAGATCCCTCGTTGTCCCAAGGTGGGGAGGCACGTGGACCGGGTTCTTGTTTAATTCCCTGAAGAGCGAGTAACGCGCTAGCTGCATCCTTGTCGCCAATTCGAGATTTATGCCTTAATTTGTGAGGCAGACTATTATTGGAACTACAATGATTTTGAACAGCAGCACCGTTTACAACGACTAATTGCGGTGGTCCGGTAGCTTCGTCTCCGCTACCGGAGGACAATTCGTAAGGCGATTGAGCACCACCGGAACGACGATGGCCTCGCGAAGATAAGTTTAAGGCACTCGTAGTATCCAAATGATTGAGAGCCATAGCCGGATGTGGATATGGATATTGAAAGCTTTCCGTTTCGGGATAAGCGCTCGTTTCTGGGACGTAAAGTTGAGCGGGGGAACATGGCGAACGGGCTCCAACTCCAACCGCTCCGGCCGCCGTCGCGGCAGCCGCGCTCAATCCACCGCTGACGGGTTGATGAATCACCGATGTATGAACCGGACTAGGCGTACGGGCGTACAACAAAGCCGCCGATGGTGGTAGTTTCGCTCTTTTCACGCTTATCGGGGGTTCCGTTGGAAGGGCGGCAAGAACGTGTTCCGTACTGATAACGGATTCTCCACAAATACCAAATTTGTCTCGTATAGCTTCAAGTTGGGCCTTGAGGATGTGATTTTCTTTACTCAATTCCATGACTCTTTGTTCGAGAACCATATCGTTGAAGCGTCTTTTTTCACGAGAACGTTTAGCCGCTTCGTTGTTTCGTCTACGACGGTCCCAATAGCTATCGTCTTTCTTATTATCGGGTATGAATTCTCTTTGTTTACGTTGCGAGAAAAGTTCCTTACGAATATCAAAGTTTGAATTGTAGTTATCCGGGTGATGCTGTTGTTGTTGAGAGGGGGATTGTTGTTGCGGTGGCTGGGATTGGGGTTGAGGGCTTTCATGGTGAGGATGATGATGGTGCGGGTGATGCTGTTGTGGCTGCTGTTGATGATGATGATGATGCGACTGTGGTTGATTCGTACTTAAATTCGGTTGGGATTGTTGAGATGATTGAATCGACGATGGCGGAGCACCGTGATGCGCTGGATGCGTAAGGGGCGGCAAGGGGCCGTGAGCGTCATGACCTCCGTGGGCCATCGTATGGGTGGCCGGCATGTTGCTGCTGTTCAGACAGGCGGTCTCACCATTTATGGGCGATCCACTCTGACGGGCGACAAACTCTGCCACCATAATTTGTCTTCTTAAAACATCTGAAAATAAAAACACATTGTTATTCAACATTGAATTTATATAATAACATTACTCAATCGTTAACCACCACACGCTTGCCAGAATCATCTAACATCAATTGATGAACTATCGTACAAGTTTTCTCACAAATCCTTTACGGATCAATGTTTCCCCATAAATGTATGGTTTCCATTTATAGCAACGATTGGATCGAATAAAACTCGTCATTGGGTTGAGAAGGTCATGTGCTCCGTTTAAGTATCAGGAACAAGGAAATATGTGCAATTCCAGGAGATGGCTGACCTCCTTGGTCACCTTCGTAGAGCCATATCATCGAACATATGCTTTGTTTGTCATCGCTGACCGTGCAATTATTGCGCGTTCAGGCGTTCGTGGTTGTTATATTGATCTGATTTCGCGATAAAGAAGCAATAAAAGTGTGAAATCTCGCTTAATCATTCATAAGTGATACAAATAATTTCACCTTCCCTCCTGTACCTTGTTACGAAATCGATTATATTTGTTTTTGTATTTTCATCAAATTTCCATGCATATACGATTTATCCCCAACATTCAAACCATTTTACGCATGTTCTGATATTAATGATGAAAATCCAGAAACAAAACAACAAACTACGCGCATTAATGATGATCGCAGGTGGCCGATGACGTGTTATTGTAAGAATAATGATGCGTCATATACATAGACACATGAGAAGTGATAATTCAATAATGATAATGCGCTATATATGTAGAATATTGATGTGGCATCGAAGAAATATAACTGAATAACATAATCGAGAAGAAAAGCAAAAAAACAGAATTATCAACATTCCATTCATGTATGTAGGTTCGATGTATGAAAAGAAACACGTGATGAAATGAATAACAATGACGTACAACAAATAACATCAAATATAATCGCCGCTTTCAATGGAAAATTCATTTTATATACAGCGTATAATAATCTCCCAACGCAAAAACGAATGTCCTTTCTCTCATGTCCTTAACAAGGCATTATTATCGAAACATATATAAAGCTATAGAAATGTTAGATCAAATATGAAACGAAACTTCGTGGTGTTCTCTCATACGATTCAACGAAATAATATTTTCATGGGATATGCGTGAAGGAGAAGAACGGAACAAATGTCCAAGACGATGACGATGATTAAGGGATTAGTGTTTGGAAATGCCAAAAAAAGTCACGTCGAGATTTCGCAAGTATCCTTGAGTAAGGTCGCGTACACGTCAAGGTTGTAGATGTCAGTGAACTTTGGCGAACTTGTCTCTCTACAATAAACTCGCACTGTTGTGTCGTCGTTATCCCTCCGTTCGAATTAACGACGATAAAATAAATGGTCGCATCCCTATTCGAGTAATCGCTCCGAGCCATGCAAGTGGCCCCGGTTTCGTTTAATTCAATTATTCTTCGATGTCGTTGATTTCATTCGAACAAACATTCAAATTCCCCAACTTCTTTGTTGCGAGAAATGAACAATTTTTTTTCAATAAATATCACACCTTACTTTTCCGAAGATTTGAAGAATCGAGAAAGCAATAGCAAGAAATATGAATTGTTTCTTAGATATCTCTGCAATATGTATATACATGCCATGAAGAATTATTAATCAAGAGTGGTTACGTTTCATTCATCAAATCAACCTCTATACTGATATATAATACGTGATTCACGGTACGTGTAATTCGAGTGCTATCAACTATATATACAATGATTTTGCAGGCACATGAACGGTACAACAGACTTTATATCTGATCGAAATTATAATATTCTTTTTCGAAGAAAGATTTCAGTATGAGCGAACACAGATACAAACATGCAAATATACACACGTTTATTGAGTGCATCGTCGTCAAAGTTGACGCATAGAACATGAAACGAATGATTGTTACGTAAGAAGCGAGAAGCTCCTCTGCCAGTCTTCTTAGAACCGGTCACGTGCTTTCAAGTCATTGGAACAAAAAAATATCAATGACTCAAGGGTGATAAGGGGGAAGAAAGACTTCATAGAATTATTTCATTATTATGGAGTATAATGTGTAGCATATCCAAATGAAAGACAATTGTTTCGATTTATTGGAACTGATAGAGAAAAAGTTGAAAACTCATGTATAAACTGTATCACCTAAATGTTTTGCATAACAGAGAATTATATCCTGTGCTATAAGCTATAAATGCAACGTTAGAGATAGATTCATCCATATACATACACATTCAAACATTATCGCTACGTAAGCAAACGTTTAAGCTTTCATAAAGCCGAGTCCACAGTATCGTTACATAAACCAGCACGTGCAGCATATTGAAACATACACGAAGAAAAATGTAGTTCGGAAATATAGTCCTTATCTTTAATAGGAAATTGGAGAATTTTGGTTTGAAAAAGAATGAAAATTTATACAAACAATAGAAAGAAATATGAACTTTCCAAGAGTCGCGCATGAAATTTTACAAAATCATTGATAAAATTTCAATGTGCACCGTTTCATCTTCATTACGAGCTCGAGAAATACTCTCAGATTTTAACAAATATTCTTCAATTTTCTATCAAAGATGACTATATTTCCGAATTGCATTTTTTCCGTGTACCACGCGTGCTTTGTAACCCTTCTTCGCAATTTTGGTTAGCACCTTTCATTTGAAAATCTTTGTTTTTCCATGCATCACCGTTGCTGAAGACTTCACGTTTCAATCATCGCGAAACCTAAGAAGTGTCGATGTACATGTATTTGTAATATAATTGAATTACGTAAGTTCGAAAGATACATGTTTCCTTTTCACTTACACGTGACTCGAAGAAGCACGTGTCTCGTGGATTGATCGACAATAAATCTCAATTATTTTGCGACAAGGAATTTCGAGTGAACTCGTTCGGTTGTTTTCATATAAAATTATCCTTAATTACAACATTTGTACGTGCTTACGCAAATCTCTACCCCCAAGTCACATGTCACAAAAATGATATTGTATTTCAACCTTTGATTATTCTATACTCTTGTTTTCCTTTGACGTGTACATTCTATAAATCTTGAATGAACGTTTCATCACAGAATATACATATATATTTTTGTTGTTTTTTTATTCAAATAAATTAAACTTTACTACATGTATTCTAAACGAAAAGAATGAACTGGAGTTATGTAACAAAATTTAGCCACGTGCTTACACTTTGTCGGTTTCTCTTTGTCTTTCATCTCTGTCTCTCTACGAGTTGACGTGATCATTTTTGCGATTCTTACTTTGAGGGGAGTGAACGGAAGATCCGCCGGTGAAGTTGAATGTAAAAGCTATATATAAAATTTCTTATACGTGCTTGCATGTGATATCATTAATTTAATAGAGCGACGTGTACGAAAGGCAAGTGATTTTTTTTCCTCTACCCATTCAAATCAAAAGACACCACGAAATTTCATTTTGATCGAAATGATGAATAAGAAAAAACAATATGTTTTATCGAACTTCGTATACACATACGTAACTACACAATATACTACTTGAAAATGTATATGATAAAAAGTCGTTGAGACATAAAAACCAACAAATTGTTGAGTCGACACAAATGCAACATAGTACACGTGTGTCTGAATGAGCACGCCTGAGTTATATAACGAATCTTCATATACGTGTATACTTTGAACTCATTTACGCAATACTCATCAATCGTGTGTGGAATTTTCATGTGTGTCAAAGTATATTCCTTATATGATAAAACAAAAATTTTGAATAAGAGATTTTTTTCCCAACATTCGGATGATCCGTAGTCAAATTTTATAACAAAATATGAATGAATATTGCGAATGTGAATGATAAAAAGATGATATTACGTCATTCGATACATTTGGGAGGAGGAATACTTGGAAATAACGACATCAAGTTCAATGACAAAAAGAAGTAGACTATGCCACAAAAAAGGTATCTTCGATATTTTTTTTCAATGTTTCAAAGTTTTCAAATTTTTTACGAAGACAGATATTCTATCAAGAAACATTGGACTTTTATTCAATTAGTCTTATTCTTATCTAACGTTCAATGTAATTTTAGATAAAGTATAGGATAAGCTTCTAAAAAATACTCCCGCATTGATTCTACCGATTATAGCCAAAATTAGTCCTCTATCTCTACGAAACTCTACTTCCGGGGAAAATATCTTGACTACCTATTTCACATTTGGAACTGAATATGACGAATATCAAAAACCTCATTCGTGAATTTTTGTCGCGTGATATTTCACCGCGTCATATATTTTCCCAAGATCACTAATTAATTGTGTGCAAAGTATCAAGAGAAACGTATATGAGCGATAAAACCAAGTCGGATAAATTCAATGACGACATTTATGACTTAATACAATGCACGGTATAAGAAGAAAAAAAAGTATTTTCAACACTTTTGAAAAGTGTTTGCACTCAATTTCTTTTCGATGTTCGATAACTACCCGCGATACGAAGGTACAAAAATTTTAATATTATTATTACATAACTTCCCAGTAATTTTTCAACCTCCGCGTGTTGTCCTCCAGCTATTGTTTCATCGAGCAGGTATATATATCTATAACCTCGGTTTCTGACACGATATGATAATCAATATTGACACACGTTTATACGTAATACAAACTCCCAACAAATGGTAACAAAGTATAGATCTGTGACATAACTCGACAACGATTTTTATCAATAAATAACGGTAGCAGGAGTGGGATACGATCATCAAATAATTCAACCTATATCAATAGGATTAAAAATAATAAATTTCCGCCTCGATAGAACCAAAGACACATAACAACCTATATGTGACTCATACTCTTCTTGTACCAAGTTGCGCATGATTCATTTCCTTGCAACACAACTCACAGGTTGAATCAAATCACCCTCCTCCTTTGTGTGTATACGAGTACTTCTCGATCATCGAAACCAAAATTCAAATCGAATTCAAAATTTCAATGTGTGTATCTCTCTTGATGTATACGAAACATCTTTTCGAAATATGAAATTCCAAAAATCCAAACGCGTTATTTATATGCGATGTCATAATAATCTGCAACATTGTTGAATAATACGTACACCGATGACGTATAATGGTTAAAAATCAATATTTCAGAAGTACGCGTTACCCGGTGACTCATCGTATTTAAATGATTAAACCACCCATACACTGTGTAGCGGGGCGTCCGGTTAGTAATTTGAAATCCCATGAGATTACTCAATATCCTTTATGTTTCCGTTTGATGGTAAATCTGTCCACCGTGATTCATCCACACGAAAGAAATAAGATGATGAGAAAAAGAATCTAAACCAGTTCCAACTTGACTTCTCATCGCCATTGGTTTACCACTAAAGAAGCTTTGAACTATTCGGAAACATAAAACCTCAAAGAATATTTAGATTCGGAGTCTCAAAGATCGATTCGATGAAATTTAACCTTCTGCTTTTTTTCCTGCGTAACGAAATCTTGTGTATGTATATAAAAATACATAATTGATCTATTAATCAACCGAATGGTATAATATTCAAGCGGAATAAACCTTTCGTCTGTAAACCAGGGTATTTCATGTCCCAGCCCAAATGATTTCTTTTCAACAAAAATATAAGCGAATATTCAATTTTGAACAATAATATAATCGATACTTTCAAAGTTAAAGCTTTGCGAAGAGTTTTTTTTTGCAGATTTTTTGTATCATTTTAAACAATGGCTGCACACAGATGACCCTGATGATTTACAAACGGAGGGTTAATATTCTTTGTATGCAACCGCGAGTTTTTGTAATCATTATAGACATTTGAACAACGTAATAATGTAACTACTTTTACGATAAAATATGATAAAAAAAAAAGAAGAGAGAAGGAAGAAACAAAAAAATATATGTACATTTAAATTCATGTTTTCAATTCTTTTGTCTCCACGTAATTTGAGTTGATAAATATTTAATGCATCCACAGGGACCAATTCTACGCCAATAAAATGAATTAAAATAATCAATTCAGCGATAATCTATGAGACGAGAATAAATAATGCATAGACGAATAAATTTCACGTATGGGAGATTAGTCCATTTGTGCGATGTAAATCTACCGTACGTGAATTTCACTCGATATATACTGTAATCTACGGCGTGTAGGTGCTCTAAATATGTAGTAGAACAAATAACGGTGTTGGAATAAATAAATATTACGTTGTCGTGTGGCGGCCACCATTATAAGCAACATGAGTTTGTGATAAAGTTAACGGTATTGTACAATGGCTATTAAGTAAGACAGTGCTGTATACATGTGTGTATATATACATAAGATGTATAAGATGGTACGCAAGTAAACCAGTGATATGGCACACATATTTTTGTGAGAAAAACCAAAAATCATGGAAAAGTTTCTTGAAAAGTGTCATTTTGAACAACGATGACCTAGTGTCTCGACTCTTTCCTTCGGATTTCATTGGAATAAAAGCAAAAAAAAAAGTTATTACAGGTTATGGGTGATTGTTGAAAAAACTCCTAGTATATGTGCGAAAGATTGAAGAGTCAGGGGGAAACCAAAGTAGTGATGATGATATGTGTGATGGTGGGGCAAAAGCACGGGCTGCACGCGCACGTGCGTTCAACCACACATTCAAAAGTTGCGCAATGTCACCAAGCGCACGTGTCATTCGTTCTCATTTGTATCTCCCAACATGCTATATATATATAAAGCATATATGTAAAGGATACGAATTTTTCTTCTTCCCCCATGCAGAGTATATGATACAACAATTCTTTTTATTTGATGACCCAAACGAATTACAATTCAAACCAACCGGATACAAATTGATAAATTGGGATCTTCGATCGGAAAACCAAGGCATCCGAGTTAACTATATTTTTCAGTTTATTCATTGAATAATCTCTTTTGAAATTCGAAAAAGTGAAAATTCCACTCAAATAGAGAGATAGATATTATTCTTCTAGAGAATATAACAACATACGAGGAGTTCGTGAAATTATCAAATATTCTAGGCTGAATAACTTGACTAATGATGACCGTCTAACGGTGATTCTCAGCCCTACTATTTGTTTTTCTCTTCCTCGGTTGGTGGTGTCTGCAATGAAGAAATAAAAGAAGAAAGAGATGGACAAGAAAAAAATACAGATTTACAGGATGTATGGTGGTCCTCGTCGTTGGGGGACATAAACATTCCCAGTACACTCGAACAGGAGGTAATTAGTTTTATAATTGAGTATAAAATAATGCAATGAATGATAAATGTTTTCATAATTTATGGACATTGTGTCACGAATTGAGGGGGCCAAAGCTGAAGATATAAAAAGGGAACGAGAAACGGCATCAACCGGTTCGAAATACCTCGATTCGATAACGGTATCAGTGTGCTTGCTTGCTTGCTTGCTTGCTTGCTTGCTCACTTTACTTACTACGTGTTACGTGAGCGCTTGACCGCAATCGTAACGCGCATGTGAATGGAGGCGGTTGAAGCTTTCGTACCGTGTTTTGGTATCATGTATGTCATTTGGTTTAATACCTGTATGTCCTAAATTGACATTTTTTTCCTTTTGAAGGACGGATTTGATTGTATTGAACAACGAAACCCCATGAAACGACTGTGACAATGAATACAGCTATACGATCACAAATTTATCCCAGAGCAGATGCTTTCGGTTCCAACATCGAAACCATCTAAACTCGATATGTATATTCATTTGAGAGTTTTATTTCTCGTGTCTTGCGACAGCTATACTACTCCCTTCTATGTGGATATGTATAATTCGATGTTTTTAGATACATTTACACCATGGGATGGAAACTATATTTATCGAGGGAACAAAAGTACATTCTCCGCAGGATATTTTGTTCGAAGAGAAGAAAGAAAAAGAGACAAAAAAAAAAGACACATGTTTTTAATGAAGCGAGGGAGGAAAAACACACTCTGCGTTGAAGATTGTTTCAATGTGAATTCGTGACCGTGAAATTATTTTTAAATTTTAAACGAGATTTTGAACCTAATTACCCTGCTCATCACGAATCTTTCAAGACGAATTATAACGAACCCCGTTTATGTATTTTCCGACAACAGGAAAATCCTATACATCCTCCTAATTGCAATCATCGAGAGAAAACCCTCAACACGACGATAACATTTTTCAAAGAATCATGTAAAGAGGTTCGAGACTCTAATCGTAGGACAGAAGAGACAAATGAAAGAAAAAGAATTCCAAGAGAGTGGCATCGTTTATCTTGAGAGTATGGAACAAAGAAATGATCATCCGTTACTCAGTCAGTCAACACAGAAATCAATTATCTCACACTCACATAAACGAGACTATAGTATATATAGTAATGACTTCTGTCCTACAACTCTAGTTCCACATTCAAACCCGGAGTTGATGTCCGTCACTCCTACTCTTTATTTTTCCTCTTTCTCTCTTTTTATTCGAAAGCAATAAATATTCAAAGTCGAGCGATCGACACGACAACGTGAACACCAGGAATTTGGTGTCGGAACGCATTCGACACTCGCTCGTTCGCGTGTCCAGTTTCAGGGTAATGGGACAGATAACGGTCTGCCATAATATGAGTGGAGAAAAAGAGATAAAAAGACCTAGGCATCGGATACCGACAATAGTAACACTCCTGGAACACAACGTATTATACTATATTGAAATTTTCATTCGACCGAACAATTACGTCAGGGACTATCTATCGTTCTTTCCCCTGAATCAACAGAGTTGAAATATTCGATATTATACATCAAAATATGGTATACCTGATCCTTCTTTTTTCAATAAAATCGATTGTGTATCGATATTGAATAAATTACGTTGAAAAAGTTCGACAAAATTATTGATTTCTCAATGAGTGATTCATATGGACCGATAAAACTAGTCGTCGGTCACACGTTGCATCGAACGAACGTATTACACGTGATTCGGAATATCAGAGGAAAACGTGAACTCCATTTACGTATCTCGCATTTCTATACATGCATATGCGCACGAGCACATTCATTTTTCTACGTATCTACGATGTTTCCACGTCACGATGAAAATTCAAGGGATAAGAGAGGAAAAAAAGACTTTCTGAAACCTTATCACGAGAAAATGACATAAGAGAAAAGAGAGGAATAAAAGATGCGTGATGCAATGCGTGTGCGCGTGCGTACGGATACCTTGACACATTGTGTATGTACATACAAGAGACACGTGACCACCACACACGTGAACGTTTACTTCTTATGCGAGAGACCGTTCACCTTCGTTGCATAATAGAAACGTAAAAAGGTCATAGAGAACAACAGGCTACAGTATTACGAGTTCGTTAATATGATTGATAATTGAAGATATCAACGGATTGTAAAAAGATATTAGATTCGTACTTTTTCTTTCTCCTCTGTTCAAAGAAACTGCACGTTATATTCAATTTCAATTACTCCTACTAGAACAATTGATATGCCACGATATCAGTTGGAATTATTGCAGTCGGAAAGTATTATTCTGGGAGGAGTATCATGCCGATCCAGAACTTTGTATCGACAGGATAAAAGATAAGCCGCAAGATTCTTTTTGTTAAAAGATTAACAACGCAGTGTTGGGGTTTAGACAAATCTCAATGTAGTTTCCTGTTCGGACTCCAAGAACTGCTAGGATTCATTCGGATTTGCCTGGCATTTTCAACAGGAATCGACGTTCGATCTAAAATAGAGCTATACACGGAGAAACATGTATGGTTGCAATTAACGATTCGTTGGTTGCTCCGACTGTATTTTTTGACGTGGTCGTCGTAACCAACAGAATTGATTGTGACAACCAATTAATTGGCTAGACCATATTTAACCAACGAATTGGTTCCCTGTTGAAAAGGTCTTAGAAATGCTGATACATTCTGATAAACTCCTGGACAAATGCTCTCATAGATTTCACGTATCAGTTTCTATGAGATCTTTGCCATAGGGTTACCGCCGCAACCATCCATTTTTCTCAGTGTATAGACATTTGAAGGTTTATTGAATGTCAATTTTGGAATCAATCTCACACATGTTCCCTTAGGGTTCGAGTGATATTCGTGTAATAATCACTCTCTAAAATTGTTAGAGCGGTATTTCAATCTTCTAGAATTAAGAATAATCTAGGGGTTTGAGGTTAAAAACTGTCTGAATTAATTTTTCAGTCCAAAAGAGTGGGAGTTCACTCGAAATGAGTGAAAATCCCACTCGAAGCGGACTGGCTGAGATTCAGTGAAGTGAAACGATTGATTTTTCACTCTTTCAGATTTAGAGAGCAGATTAGAATTTTATGTTCATAAAATTCTGTATGATAAAAGTAGAATTCCACGCGTTGTAAGAATATTCTTACTTTTCACAGGAAAGTTCGAATAAATATTTACCCGTGTATTCGATCGTATTCGAATGAAATTGATTCTATTGATACAAATGCGCATCTCCCGAAGAAAGCATAAATAAGTTGTGTTCTCGATGATGATGCCAATGAAATTCATCCCAACATTTTTGATATTATTATAATAATTTTTCAACAGTTTGGATTCACGTATTCATCCTTCGACGTAGATAATTGAGATCGAAACCTATCGGTTTCACATATAAAATAATATACACGTGTGTGCCCTTCATTGGAAGAAGTCCATGAGGTATCAATGTATCATCGTATCATACAAAGATAATTGCCTACACACACACATCGCGTCGACGATGGTATATATATATATATATATTTTGCGTGTGTATATACATTATGGAGGTTAAGAGAGTTCTGCAAATTAGGCCGTGGCCCACTTTTGAGCATGTGCCGCGTGTAAAGTGTGGTGGGTAGGCGTTGTGTACGTAATTGTGTGATAGCATAAGAAAGGAGGAAGGGATATAAGGTAGAGAAGCGTGGAATCAAGAGGGAGAAGCGGCTAAAGAGTGGGAGGAGGAGGAGAACGGAAGAGAGTTCCCGTTCAGAAGATCACGATCGATCATCTCGACAGCATTCATTCGCGATGTTCTTACCACGTGGAGAGATTTCATATACTCATTTTTCCCGCCAACTTTCAAACGATTTATTCCAATTTTCATGCTGTATTTTTTAGAAGGCAAGATTCGTGGATATCGTGGATATCACTGTTGCCATACTATCATGACGATTACAAAAATTGTATGAGTTATTGTGTCACGTGTGAACATATATATATATATATGTATGTATGTATGTACGGAGAAAAAAGAACGAGTTCGAATACCCTTCGGTTTGAATGACGCAATTACGATTGCAGCCACGGTACTCGCCGGTTGCACTACACTATATTACACGAGACTTCTGTCGTAATAATAAGAGGCTTATAATACTCGGTTCTCAATCTTGGATACAAAAATCAAATAAAAGGAGATAATTATTGCGAATTCGAAATTTGTGGAATCATTTTTTTGTTTCATTTTAAATACTGATACACGAAGACAATTTTCTATTATTATAAAAATAAATCGGGGGAACAAATGAATCTTTCGATATTACCAATTGATCGATTATTACGTCATTCTCTTGAAAGGATGTTTCGTAGATATTTCAGGGTCGATTGAAACACCCTAAGGGGTCGAGCAGGATATATAGTGTTATTTAAACTGTTCCATAAAAATACATACATGGAATGAAATAAAATATGACATAACTGGTTATTCGGTGCAGTAAATTGCATCAAATTTCGTAACCCTTTATATCAATCGAATACTACTTTTCTAAACTTGTATTACGCAAAGATGAATTCTGGCAACGAGTAGTGGTTGAAGAAAAAATCAGAGGTATTTGATATGGAATATTCGATACTTACCAATTTTGGAAGGTTCTGTAGAATACAATCTTACGAAGGAATCCACTCTTGTAGCTTTAACTGGATCCTCGGTTTAAGGGTATTCAAACTTGGGGTAATAATTCAAAATATATAGTCTTTTGCTTGTCCGCGAGATGTCAACACAACACTATTTTTAAACGTTGTTTCTCGATGTTTGGTCCTGCACTGGGAAATCATTTAATCCATCCCGTGTAAGAAGTATCAGATGTTGTTGTTTGTTTTATCCACGAACATGAAGAACATACACAAAAATATATCACTTATGTCGACGACGAGGATAATATCCTTTGTTACTTTTCACTCGATAATAATTAGTCCAAACACTGCCAGAGTGATCCTTCGGGGCGAGCGTTTGTGAGGAAAAAAAAAACTGTCAAAAGCTTGGTAAAACTAAACTGATTTGTATTTCGATGCGGCACCAAGAATCACTTGTTGTTCCAGTTCACCGAGAATGAGAATACTCGTCGTAGTCCTTGACTACTCACGACGAGAAGTGTAATTCGCAAGTTTCTCCCTTTGGTACTCGACGATGCAATATAAACGATTACAAAATAACTGTATCGAGGAGCGAATGATTGTTGAAAATGTGTATAAGGTTATGCATTCGTCAGGTTAGTGCCCAAGGCACACGTCTACTCGCTACGAAGGCGGGCTACGAACTGAACTGACTAAGCGTAAACTCACACTCCTGCTCTCCAATGTCGTCTGGCTTCTGTGTCTGGGCTTATACTACAAGAGTTTGATGTGAGAAGGCTGCCAGTGCCATGCCATGCTATGCCATATAATCGCGCTATACAATACAGTGGCAACTCGGTATCTCTCTAAGTTCTTTGTATGTGCCTGTATGTGGGCGTATATGTATGCTATGTTTCGATATGATGTAGTGGTGAGAGAGCGGTGGTGGAGGAGGTTTCATTGGTAGCCGTGGTAGGAGGAAAGGAGGAGAACGGAGGCTCACGCTTTTGCATATAGCATATCCTCCCCACTTCTTTATCTTGCAGCGACGATGAGCTGCTTCTGCGTCAGAATCTCTGCTGCTCCCCTTTCTTCTCCTCTTAAAACATACGGTTTCTCTCCCTCCACTATTTTTCTATGCATCACTACTATTACCACCACCATCGTATCGTCATCGTCATCATCACAGTGTCTAGGCAACTCGGAAAGCTGTTTCACGTGGTATGGGTCGCCCGAGAGGGGTAAACCAAATGAATCTTTGCGGTGTGATTAGAACGCGTCGTGCCGCGACGCCGACCGGAGGAGGAATTTTTACTCCCGCCTTTCGGTGAATGAATTCAGAACATGCTCGCGTTATAATTTTTTCCTTCCATTCTGTCTCCTCTTTCAATGGTAGAATGGTATTTCGCAATCCGGGGAAGGAAAAAAGATCGAATTACAATGATTTGGTTCTGTTATGTCATGATTATCGATTCATGAGTTCGAGCGTGACTTAATTCAATTTCGATACAATACACTTGCAAAGAATACGAAATTCGGATTTGATTCGGTTAGGTCTTCGGGGCTGTATTTATTGTCAAGGTAGTTTTCATGATACCGATGTACTATTTCGCTAATGTATTATGGGGAATTTGTCCTCGCTTGTGTGGTGGATTTTATATCCTGACCACGGGGGAATTGTTTCTTCGTTTTAAGGGATCATTCTGCCTTTTGGGCATTCGATCCTCCAAATAGTGAAGGGAAAGTCCCCGTTCGGGGAAGGAACTTTGCTGCCATTATTCTCTGAAGGAAAGTTTCGTAATTATTTTCCAAATTGTACCTATGTTTCATCTCACAAACTACCAACATATTGCAGGGAAAAGATACACTGTAAAAAAAGGTTTGAATTCTAATATAAAATTGGTTATGAAATTCCAAATAAATGCAAGTTGAATCGTATTTAACCCGTTCACTGCATCTTTTTTGCTGCTTTTACAAAAAAATTTTCCTGCATAAAACTAAAGGAAAGTCATAATTCTAAGACATTTTAACGAACTATTTGTATCAGGGAACGTTATAACAGGCTGCAATGAACTGTTCACTGCAGTGGACGATGTAGTGGTTTCCGCGTAACTTAAAAATTTTTCTCGAGTGAAAATACTGAGAAAAAATCATGTTCCCCTCCTCGAATTGATTGCAAACAATCGCAGGAACAGGAGTCACCTTCAAATATGAATACGGCAATTTTCAACACTATGCTCTGTGAATGTAGATTTGATGAAGTATTGAATTTGTTGATTCGACACAACAAAATGGCCCCAAATGTAGATAATAACAAACCGATTTCCGTACTGCTGTTATTTTCGTACTCTACAGATGTCGTTTGAAACATTTTCATCGCACCGGTTAATTTGAAAGATCATTGATAATTTTTTTCGCATGATGAATTACGTGTCCACTGTAATAGACAGATGCAGTCAACGGGTTAATAGAAAATAGCACTGATATTTCATGTTACCCCTGGTGATTTCTCAAATGTTTTCATTATTTTTTTTCATAATTTTCTCATAAAATCCCATAATTTCTCAAGGATTTGGAACATCGTTATAAGATATGATGTTTTCATAATTTTCCATAATTTTCTCATAAAATTCTCATATTTTCTCATAATTTTTGCATAAAATTCTATAATTTCTGAAGGAGTTTGAACACTCTTATAAGAAATGCTTTTCTCATAATTTTTCATATTTTTTCATAAATTCTCATAAATTTTGAATAAAATCTCACCATTTTTGAAAAAAAAAGAGTTTGCTGTTATAAAAAAAACAATTCCCTTTTGAAATTTCCAAATTTTTTATAATCTTTCCAAAACATATGTTCATAAAGTCACATAAGATTTATCTTTTATTGTTTCGATAAGACGCTATGGAACCTCCCAAAGTAGCTAATCCAAGTGATCCGGATCACTTGGATCAGTTACTTCAGCAGGCTTCTATGTTTTCATATGTGTTGATATTTCATATTATCCTTCTCGTCTTTACGGATGCGAGAAGAAACTGTATGAAATTTTTAAGAAATTAAGACATATATGCAATTCTTTTGAGAAATTAGAAAATTATATGATGATACACTTTTATTTATTTATGATTGTAACTTTTTTGATCAGAAATTATGAGTTTTTATGAAAAATCATGACTTTTTATGAAAAACCATATCTCATAGTCATCATTATATTTATGAAAAATTTTCTGTAATTTTATGAGAAATTATGAAAATATATGAAATAATATGATTTCATTTATGAGAAATTATGACTTATTATGAGAAAACATTTCTCATACTAAATGTTCCAATTCCTTGAGAAATTATGAAAATTCATGACATTTATGAAAATATATGAGAAATTATAAGAAATATGAAAAAATACTGAAGCATATGAGAAATTATGTGAAACTTTTTCGCCAGGGACTATTTTAATGTTCACAAACGTATTTGAATTTTGATCAGTATTATTATAATTCAAAATATTTTGTATCAGAATTCTTTATTAAAATCAAAATTCCAACATGCTTTGTAAGATTCAGTTCTACAATTTGAATTTTCTTTTACATGGTTGAATTTTGCAGTGTAGTATGAAATTCCAATAACAACCCGTATGGAAATATTTCGCTGAAAAATGTCTGCAAAACTATGAAAAATCTCTGAAAAAGAATGAAAAAATTCTGAGAAACTCTGACAAACTCTGAGAATCTCTGAAATTTTGATGAGAAATCTAATATTTGTGGGACATTCTTTACAGACTTTTTTCAGAGTTTCTCAGAGTTTTTTCATTCTTTTTCAGAGAAATAGTAACGAAATTGCACTCTGAAAAAACTCTGACAAAACTCTGATGGATTGCTAACATTTTTCTGACTTTTAGAAAAAAATTAAAAAATTTTCAAACACTTTTCCACACATGATATTTGAATACGGCATATGAATGTATTTATTGAATTTCAGGATTTTTCAATAATCAGAAAAATGTCAACAATTTATTAGAGTTTTGTCAGAGTTTTTTCAGAGTGCAATTTCGTTACTATTTCTCTGAAAAAGTATGAAAAAACTCTGAGAAACTCTGAAAAAAGTCTGATAAAAGTCTGTAAAGAATGTCCCAAAAATATTAGATTTCTCATCAAAATTTCAGAGATTCTCAGAGTTTGTCAGAGTTTCTCAAAGTTTTTTCATTCTTTTTCAGAGATTTTTCATAGTTTTGCAGACATTTTTCAGCGAAATATTTCCATACGGGAACCATATGAAAATTCTAAATGAATGTGAAAAATTCAAATCATTTTTGTGAAATTTCAAACACATTTTGAATATTCGAAATTTCATTTATGAAATTTCAATCACATTTTGAATATTCGCAATTTTATTTATGAAATTTCAATAGTTTTGTTGAAAAATAATACACAAGTGTATGAATTCACTGTGCGCCGAAGTCACTGCGCATGTCTTCTGCAGATCCACGCTTTATAATCGTACCTGCAAAATGATAAAACGTTCTTCGGCAGAATTGATAAGTCACGTGGTGCTCACCTCTAAATGTTAAAAAGTTATATTCCCGAGAAGAAACAATCGAAGTTTTATTGAAAAAGTAAGTATATTATGATTACGTGTTTATACGTACATAATTCTTACATTTTCACGCAATACTGTTCAACTATTATTATTCTCAATAATGCTTATCTCATTATTCCAGAGTATTCATGGATATCAATCCAAATGTCAAAGGGAATAAAACGAAAACAGAATCAAGGAGAAAAACTGGCGATACAACAGCTGTACAAAAATTGTATGACTCCTTGATGCAATACCAAACTTAGAGGATTATCTTTGCTTTCTCAGTTATATTACCTTTCAGTATTATGGTCTCATTCTAATTTTTATTTTATGTGATTAAAAATGTGATAATACATAATTTTTTGTGATAAAAATACCGAATATTTTACGTGACTCAATCTGCCATACACTGTAAAAAATATACTTCCTAAACTGCCAAAGAAGTTTGGCAGTTTTTCACACAAACTTTTTTTGTAAATTACCAAATAAAAGTTTGTAAACATTCAAAAAATTTTGTGATTTCACGAAGATTTTTGAAAATTTACAAACTTTTGTTCGGCAATTTACAAAAAAGGTTCGGAAATTATTTTTCCAAACCAAGTTTGTAAATTTCCAAGCATTTTTGTTTGGAATTCAACAAATTTTTTTTACAGTGTAAGATGAAAAAATCTCACTGCACAAGGTTCATTTCCGTTGTACGACAGAAATATCTAATTCTATAGAATTTATTAACATTTATTATAGAATATAAAATAACTAGATTTTCTGAAACAATTATGTGAAAGCTAATTCCTACTGTAAATTCCCAGTCATGGATTCTCAAATTCGCATGCGACCCACTTGATTCTCATGCGAATTTGAGAATCCATGACTGGGAGTTTACAGTAGGGCTGGTTTCGTGAATAGCAGCATTTAAAATTATCTTATAAAAATAATTTAAGTTCATATAAATAAACGTGACAATAAACGTGTGAAAACAATGTATTTCTTTCATTGCACTCACTTTTTTTAATTGTGTTACTTCTCTATTGGTGTAAAGTTTATTATTTTTCAATTCCGTGATAATGAGCATTGTGACGGAGTCAACATTTTGAATGACTGATTCTTTTGTTTTCGGGTTGCCCAAATAGGATTCCATCATTTGCAGAATGATGTTAGTCTGTCTGTCATTCTGTGAGTTACGTCAACAATCTCTTCCAAATCGCTAAAGCAACTGACATGAACTTTTCATGTTTTTCATCCCTATGCTGTGAAATATCTAACCAAATGCACTGATTATAATTTTTTCAGATTCTTTCGTATAGGAGTTGACAATGTATATTATTAATAATTTGTTAATTGAAAATCATCTGTTTTGATGATAATCAAGTTCACTAAGTATTTAAATATTTTTCAGAATTCAATTACAAAGTTTTGGATTGATATATCGATGTATATCCACATGAGAACCATAAACTCAATTTCATCTTCAATATTAACTTTTGAACTACAATGTTTTCAATATGATCTTTGTATCTTTCTTATATATAAATATATAAATATATATAAGAAAGATGTACAATAATATGAAGGAAGCTCGAATCAAGATTTCACAATCCCAGAAATCCGGAATTTTATTCCTCAATTTAGAAAAGTATTGAAAATACGATAGTCAAAAAATCAATACTGAATATGAAAATTAGTATTTTGATTTTTCATACTTCCCAGTATATGAAAGTTCAATTAATAGGTTATAAAATTTCCGATAATCATTTGAAATTTTGATACCTATTCATAATTAATTTTCAAAAGGATTTCATTGAAAAATCAACAATCGTTTTGAAATTTCATACCAACATGAAATGATTCACACATTTTCAAAACCTCTTCTTGAATTTTAATGAATTGTTTCTTTGAAAATTCACAACCAAATGTATGTGTTAATTGCTTCACATACTTTTCTATTAAATTTCATACAAAAATTTTTTACAGTGTAACCAACGAGGTCGACACAACCCATAGTTACCTTACAGGATACATTAAAACATTCAAACAAAATTTTACAAAGCAATCAATGACATGAACTGTGACATGAACGATACTTGAAGTAAAAAAAATGTTTTAGTTCAGTATTATAAATTGATTCCTTTTAATCTGATTTGTCTAATCTTCATGAATTGCTAAAAAGTTTCAATTACTATAAGAAAATCAGTGTATTTGACGAAAAAGTAAATATGCATATTCACTGATTCACAAATTTCTACGGGGTAAAGCGAATCACAGTTTATCTACTGGATTTAAGCGAGAAATGTAAGACAAGTCATTTTGCAATAATTGCATCTGCTACATTGATGACTGAATTATTGAATTTTGCTGGTATGATTTAAATTTCTCTGTGTGTTGATTATTTTCTCATTGTTATATTGAATTCTCATTTTGTTTTCAACAAATTATTATGCATAAAAAGTTCATATTCTGCTACTAAAAAAGCCAGAAATTTTTACTCAAACACTGATTATTCTGATACCATGAGTGAAACAACTAGAATTAGTGGTCCAATAATGCCTAAATGGTAAAGTCCTGGGATGAATAGGTATAATAAACGAATGATTCATTTTACCCCGACCTATATGGTAGAATGGATCACTCTTTGATATAGGTTTGAACCTGTGAGTGACAGAATAATTTTTTTATATCGATAATGTTGATCATAAAACTCACACAAACCTATATGATTTTTTCGAAAATTTTTCATTCATAGTGGAAACATTTACTTATCAAAAACCGTAAATTTGCTGTAATATTCACCTGTATCCCCGTCCAATATAAGGATAACATTTAATTGCTGTAACTTGTACTGAAATATACATTAGAACTGTCGTAATTTATGTGACCATTGCAGCAAATTTTCATTGTGATCGGAGACCTTGGTTGATCGAACCGAAATTTCGATAAATATTACAGCAATTTAATGCTGTTCCTATAATTACAACAATATCCTCTCTGTCTAGCACTATTATATCATCTATCATGACCTCTCGAGAAGTACTCCTCGGATGTGGATTGAGATGTTACAATGCCAATAATATTTTCACTACATTCTTTGAGAGAATTTGAGAAACCTCCAGGTACTTGAGACGATATTTGACAGAACAATGCCATATTTGACTATATTATCTTCCTCAGTACAGCAAACTTAGCACTCACGAATCTTTGGTGTTGCACTGATGCAGATGTTACAGAATTCGCGAATACCGACAGCATTCATGCTTAGGGTATTATTAAAACAAAATAGTCAACGATTTGTGGTTGACACCATTGCGGAATTGTGGCTGTATTGTTTGCGGTATTAGAAAAATGAACTAACTCTGATGTTACAGGATTGGTAAATATTCGAATTACCGTCAAACGGGATGAATAGGAACATTTTGGCATCATTTTGGAGTGAATAGGATTACCCAGAAAAGATGTCAAATGAGGTCAAAACTAATAAAATAATAATGGGAATGGTGAATGCGTACTATTCATCACTTTTATCATTCGAACAATCAATTACGAAGTCATTTAACATGTTTTTGCGCTCATGATTCCATTCAACCTCAATGATCCTATTCATTTCGTTTTACGGGATCAACTTTAAATCACAAGTTCGAAATTCTTACTCGTTTAATAAAAACAAAGAGATTGATGAGATTAACTGATATATATTATTAGATATGTTAGACATTTCGCAAGTATCTTTGAGGAAACTTTTTAGGATATTTCAATATATAATGTAGCGTATAGTAAATTTTCAGCAAAAAAAAAAGGCAAAAAATAGTGGTAACCCACACAGCACCCAATGTCTCAGTAATATTTCTAGAATATTACAATATCTCGCTCAGAACATTCTGTGTGAAATACTTATACAAGATTCTATAGATATTGCAGATACGATATTTTGTCGAAAATGTTCTGAGAATCTTCCTAATGGAACATCGCACACATAATGATCCGTAATGTTTTGAAAATCTGCGATGGGGAATATGCTAAATTTGTCGCAAATGAAATATTCTGCGAATATGACGGCAGCAATATTTTATGAAGCAAAATGAATTTTCATACACCTGATCCAGGACTTGATAAAATTTACAATTCAAGATCGAAAAAAACGCTCCTCTCCTACGACCTATTCACTTTCCATTTCAGAAGATTCTGAATCGATTGGTTGATATACCACGGAAACAAATTTTTGAAAGTTTCTCATCAATTTGTTCCAGCACTTAGTAAATTTTGGAAGTGCACTTTTCAAGAAACGCTCCTCTCAAGTGCTAATCATTCTCCATTTCAAAAGATTCTGAATCGATCAGTCTATATCCCACGACAACAAATTTTCAAAGCTTTTCCATCGATCTTACTCAGCCCTTTGTAAAATTTCAAAATCGAGGTTGAAAAAAACCTCTCTCCCACGACCTACTGATTTTTTGTGTCATAAGATTCTGAATCGATTGTTCTTTATTTTACGGAAATGAATCCTTCATACTCCCATCACGATGATTACAATAAATAGCACTTTGAGAGTGGTGCCGTCATCTCGGAGATTTGCTGAACTAATAGAAGCCTTGACTCTCACTCGCCGAACCCGGGTTCAATCCCCACTGGGGGAACTCTCTAATCGACTTTGGAGCAGGTTTTCTTCCATTTCAAGTGATTCTGGCCAAGCTCATTCAACATTTGTAGAAGTAAATTCTGAAGAAATTTTGTTTCAACCCAAAGTAATATTTTGTTAAATTTTTAATATATGTGATGGTGACATTTTTTTCCGAAACAGAATATCGCTGAAATGATCACAACAATATTTCAGAATGTCTCCAGAATGTTACCTCAATGATTTCAACAATGTTTCAGAATATCTCCAGATGGTCACAAAGGTGGTGACATGAGACATCCTGCAGACATTCTGACAATCTTCTTGAGATGTTTTTCAGAATATTATACATTCCAAATGTGATATTCTGACAACATTGCTGGGACATCCGGTGCTGTGTGGGAAGTCATATCAGTATTCAGACGAATTTCTCCTCCCCGCATACATCTACTAAAATAATATGGATTGAATCCAGTGTCAGCAATTTTAATATGAAATTTGATATTTCACTTCAAAATTTGACGTTAAATTGATCGTTGACGCACAACGGATTATTGTATCGATTCTCATCTCTAATTCAAACATCGTCGTTACAAAATCGATTTATAATCGTGTGGTTTTTCGACGCGTAATTGCTCAGTGAAAAATTGATTTTTCCATTATAATTTATTTCGTATTTTTCTCATTCTTCGATTCGACGCATACGAATGAAATGTAATCAACTGATCTTTCTTTTTCTTATTCTTTTTATTCTCTATTCTGTTTCTCTCACTCCTATCCAATTCGTCTCTTTCTTCTCTGCCCCTCTTTGTGATCTTCCATAAACCGAATGCCAGACAACGAGGGCATCAGCCCCCATGAATCACCTCCGGTCACCTTCACTTTTTATGCAACTTTGTTAACTCGACGAGTTCGCCCGCCTTCTTCGTCGGCCGATGCCACCATGACGCCTGATTATTATTATAAAACTGAAGCGACCGGTCGTACATTTTTTCTCAATATATTGAGAAAAATAACAACAGGTATCGAATGTGTGTTCTATTGCCAGAAATAATATTTGGAAGAAACGAATATGGAAATTGATTATTATAAAAGAAACAAGAATTATAACGTCCAACGTTTTTACGACAGTCAGATTTCGGAATAAGATCTAACAATGCATTAGGTGGAAGAAGATTTTTTTCTCGGTATTCTTGAGATATTTGAGGAAACTATTTATTTGATTTGAAAGAAATTCGTGGGACGTTTCAGTGATATATTATGCGTGATTCCGCGAATTGTAATGAATTGAAAAAAAAGTATCCCGAGCTTTCGAATGATCTTTACTCGACTCACAAAGTTCGATTTGAAGAAGGAGAAGATTTTTTGAAATCGCATTTTCATGTTGAAAAGATATTCGCGATACGCATTTGAACTAAAAATGGAAAATTACATCATTCATTTTGATAAACATCTCATAATATACTTGAATTCGTGATTTGCAATTGCCGTGTAAAGGTGAACGATCTTATAGTTTGAATTTCATTTTAAGTACCAGAGTCGCGCAAAATTGTATATACATATACATGCATATATACATACGTACATGCCATAAATATATAACACGTACGTGTTATTTGCAGGTTGTTTTGGAATTTCAAGGACAGCAGAAGACGTGCGTTGCTTGCATGCGACTTGTAAGTACACAATTTCCTCTTCAAATTGACTGTAAGGAAATTGTACACATAATCTAAGTACTGAAAACAAGATGTGTAAAAAATTCCGCATCACAGAGATTTTTACAACAATCAAGTATAAGCTATATGAAATTTATATCCAGAATATTCGAAAGAATGACATCATCGTACTGGAGGAATGTAAAATTCTTCTAGGAGAGAGTAGCAATTTTCAGACGTTCGTGGATAGAGGAAATATAAAAAACAGTTTTTGCAATGTGCATTCAATCATTTTTCAACCGTCTCACACGAAGAAATATATTAACTAAAACTTGATATTGACGTTTCGTGGAGAAAGTTATAGAGTTGAGTAGAAAATATATCTCATAAAACCTGGAAAAAGATACTATTTTCACCTTGTATGATTTTCATCTTGAATACATTCTAAATATATTCGATTTGTCTTACGATATTTAAATACGAGGAGAATTCATGTATTTCTTAAATCTGATAGATTTAAAATACTATTCATTCGCTGTATCAAGTTTCTGAAGTGAATTCTCTGAGTCTGATTGAGAAGGATTGATTTTTTTCTTTACATTTTAGTCCGAAAAAATCTAGCGATGAAAAAGCAACGATTGTTTCAACGAATTCCTATTCACTCTCAATTCATTCTTTTGGAGTGATTGAAGTGATTATGAGATTTTCATCAAATAGTGAGAATTCCGTTCAAAAGGAGACTGTCCCATTTTTTGTTTGCTTAGAAGAGTATTTTGGCCACGTTTAATGAAAATTAAATTTCGTTATCAGTCAATGAGAAACCTTTGTCCAGTTTTTTTGTACTATAACGAATATAATCCGTCTCCAAGTGTTTCAAGATCAAAGTCAGATTTCCTGATCGATTCTATATTTTTTGACATTGATATAATTCAAACATGACAAATCTTCTCGCGACGTTCTGAGGAAATCCTGATGACATCGCAATCTTTCCAAGATATCTTGAGAATTCATTAAATATTAATGACGTAAAACAAGTGAAATGCAGATTAGGCAAGATCTTTAACATTTAGGAGACAGAACTGGTCCCTGAAGGTACTACACTGGGAAAAAGCATGTTCCATGTTTTTCCATAGGTAATTTGATGACAAAACTTTAACGGCTTCCCGTCCTTTTAAAGATTAAAAAGTGAAATTTCACTCTAACAAATTTGGAAAACGCAATCTCAACACAGAAAAATGGCCACCACATAGCCATTCACTTGAGTAGCAATATACACATAACATTGGTTCTAATGTGAATTTTATTGCAATTGCATTCACGTCAGCAGTTACGACAACAATCACTACGGAATCTACATGGAATGTTTTTCCGTGTAGAATCAAACAACTCAAATGAAAAAAAATTTCAAAATCAAATATAATTCACGTAGAATTACCCAAACGTGTATTTACTACGGGTCCTATGGGGGCCCAAAGTGGGTGCCCATGCTACCTAACGTGGGACCAACTCTGGGATGATAACATCGTTTCCAGTCTGGCTGTATTGCTTTGCCCGAAGACTAGGTGATACAATGGGTCCTGACCTAAGCCGATCTTGGCTCAACTTAGGGCCAGGCCCGCACCAAAGTTCAATATTTCCATTTACTACGAACTTTAAATGTATGGGAACAAACAATAGGGCCAAGATTAGTCCAAGATGGGTCCCATTGTCACTTCCCAGTACTGGATTCAAGCAAATGGACCCTGCTTGGGCCCATTGTCAATATCGGCAATACACACTTGGGGTTATACATAAATTATACATAAAACGAATGAATCGATTCTTTTTTATACAGAATGTATAGAATTTTTATCGATACTTCATACAAGTTTATAAAATCTAATTATTCTTTCCATAAAACAGAATGAACATCGTCAGGGACAACATCACTCGAAGGTATAAACAATGGTATATCCAATAATTAATATTTATTTTGAAATCCAAACGAATATCAAACGATAAGCAATAGAATCATACGAACTCAGGATAAATATAACTGGCATCATTGTATCCATTGTTCTTCGTATTGATTTTATCAGTGAAAAGTCAATTAGGATAACGCATCATGGAAATGAATGATTGAAAATTGTAAACCTCTCGATTTCACATACGTTATTGGTTAATTGTGTTCTTATCTTCAATTGGCATCTTTATTTCTGTGCAGAACAAAAGAAAACTGTTTTATTTCTTTCATCTCAATGATAAAAGATTCTACAAATCTTCATGATTGCGTTCACGAGAGGAGAAATATATTATTTTGAATTAATTAATATAATTAATGATCTTCATAATTGTGTTCATAGAAGGCTAAATATATTATTTTCAACTAATCAATATGAAATTCTGATCCACATAAATGACATATTTGGATCAGGAGATTGGAAATTCTAAAAGTTTAATTTTAACGCATTATCGAAGAAGCTAATCAATATGTAAATCAATACATGAAATTCAAATTATATCAAGAATATATAAAAAAAGTGAAGAAAATCCGAGCCTCTTGTGCGTGAAAATTATGTTTGAAGAAAATTTATTTTTGTCTTTGAATTTTGTGGGTATCAATTTTATTTGAAACTTGTTGAAGTTGTAAACATAGTTTAAATCCAAATGCTTGTTCGTAAGATAAATAAACTTCATTACGAGCTGGTATCTATATTTTCCTTCAAAAAGAGTAAATGTATGAAATAAAATAGTTAAGAATAACATGTATGGCGGATATCACGTTTTTCTTTGATTATCTGAAATCTCATTTGAATTCATATGAATGTATTATTCGAGACAAATTTGAACGAATTCGAATTGATGAGGATGTACTGTCTCATTCAATAACGTGACAAATGGAAAATTTTTCTACATTTCTTTTGAGGTTTTGAAAAAAAAAAGAGGGAAATGTGCGATAGTAACGGAGCATTGCAGTTCTAATAATTTTCATGAAACAATGGAATCTTCACGGATCTATTCCCAAATGTATGATAACACGAGTTCTAAATCATCAGTTATGCGAGCTTGTGGTAGAAAAATGCAATCTTCTGATTACTTCGGAAACGTAATACGCGGTGAATGTAAAAAAAAGAGAAAGAATTAATCTTTTCATGAAAAAACTTCTACTTTGTTCAATGCTATTTTGCGCTCAAGAACCTCCTCAGCTCTCTCCTTAACAACTAAGAGATATAATAAGGAGAAAGTAGTGTAACTATACTTAAAGTAATAGTGACGATGTAAGTGTAATCGGGATTGCGCACGCGAATGTTTTGAGATAGTCAACTTGCATTTTAGTTCAAGTCAAGTATATTACTCGTCTTTCTTAATAAACACATTTTATATCGATACGGTGCAATAACTGACATTCTATGAGCTATCTTAATGCCATCTTAACAGCTCTTTATGTTCCCTTGTTTCATGTATTTATTAGGATTAAAAAATGTTTTATTTATCTTTTTTGAATCGACTTTGTAATGAAATTACGTGAAATTATTTTGAAGGTATTTGGATTTACTGAAAAATTCACATGGGCGTTGAAAGGAATATTACTTTTCATGAACTGTGCGCATGGGTTATCTGTATTATGGAAATCCTCCTCATTTTTGAATATTTATTGTTATCCAATCCCGTAGTACAGAAAACGACTGGAAAAATCAACAGTGTGAAATAAGGTCCAACTCAAACTAGCCAAATCCAAACTAGATACAAAGTGCATATGGAAATAGAGGAGCCAAAACTATCCACGCTATTTGGGAAGAGAAACGATAGATGAATAATTTTCATATGTAAATAGTTTTCTACACGGAGAAAAAAACTAGCAATAATATTGCTGAATCGACAATAAAATATTGTTATACATCAACCCACAATAAAATCGTAAAAATATCGTTTGAGATTGTTGAATTGGCAATTGTATTGTCAACAAGACAACTATGTGTTGTTAGAAGAACAAAAATTATTGTATATCCGACAATAAAATTTTAACCATTTACTCATTGCTAGTCCTAAAAAACACATTTTTCTCAGTGTATACTAATTTCCATACATAATTATTCAAGTTCAGTCTAATTTTTCCACATCGGCAAAATTTGTAGACTTTAGGTACAAGAGAACCTCCTAAAATTCTGTATATTTATCTCGGTCAATCGTTTGTATGTATTATCTTCAGTAATAGTACAAACCATGAATCCATGAATTTTAAAATACAGGCTCGGAAAGATACTAGAATAATTTGATGTTCCGATCAAAGCTGTTATTGTTATACAAATCAACATTCGCATAGATCACTGAGCATCAGGATTGATGTTTCAACTGAGAATATGAGGGAGGGAGGGAGGGAGGGGGGGGGGGGATACAAAGAAGCAATGATTTCGAAAAATCAAATAAATAGGAATGACAAAAAAAATAAATAAATGAATAAATAAAAGTAATCAAATGTTGTTACACGCAGTGGAGGATGTAATATAGTTCAGATGAGAGAAATTCAAGATCCCAATCGTGATTGTGTAAAAGCTATATCGTGAGGTCTTCGTCCAGATCCGAGTTCACTGCTCTCATGGATACCAAATCTCTCAAATGACGAAAACAGCCGCTCGTACCCATAAGAACGTAACGTATTTTTGGTCTTATCTCACGTGCGACGTGGGTTCATTGTGATTTCATTGTTACGTATTATCCTATATGCTCAAGAATTGCTGAGTCAACAGTCGTTAGAAAAGCGTTACACGCTCGTTATGGGCATGTCCTTCTAAATATTGTAATATTCCAACACTCGAACTTAATACCTTGATACCTCCTATGTGTTTAAGAATATTAATAAAATTAGATGCTAGATATGTATCACGAATCTCTGTGTCAAAAGGAAATCATTCAAGGTGTAAGAGATTCTTAACCGATTGGATATGAGTTTGTCCTACATGTACTTTTACGTCATAATTTTTGGCATCCTCATCAATGCATTGATACCACAGAGAAAGGAATTTTTTCCCTCTTTGTTTATCCTGTATAAAAGTCAGAAGCCTACTTGGCGCAAGCGGACGGATGGATGGACGGTACTTTCATCGACCAAGTGAAAGCAATATGAAAGTGCTTGATTGCAAAGTAGAAAGGTGAAATGTACGATAAAAAGACGAAGCCGTTACGTGCGTGTGTACCAGTCGACCCATTTGAGAGTGTTGCACGTCAGAGCAAAAGAGAGGTGTAAATAGGAAAAAAAGATCAACCGAGAAGGAGATGCGGAATAAAGTACGATAGACTTATTGGCGTAGTTTCAGATCGGAACATGAAGTTGTTTATGTTGTATGTGAAACAAGGTCCTTGATTTTAGTAAGGTTAATGTTAATTTAATTTATTCAAAGAATTATCAAACGGAACATGGCTACGATTTTCATGTACTATGATTCAATGTAGATTGTTTTTTTTTTGGGGGGGGGGGGTTTAGCTTGTAAATGCGATTCATATACAGAATCCCTGCTCGAAAGATCCGATTCAAACCTATTAACTGGTCAATCAGTATGAATCAGATTTTTGTCCAGGAAATTTCCTATTTGATCTTATTCAAATCTAATCGGTTTGAATAGGAAATTTTTACTGAATGAGATATAATCAAGAAATTCCAATCATGTACACGCGAATTCACCGATTATATCCCATTGAGTAGAAATTTCCTATTGAAACCGATTATATTTGAATAAGATCAAATAGGAAAATTCCCGGGCAAAAATTTGGTTCAAACCGATTGACGAGTCAATACGTTTAAATCTGACTTTTGAAGTAGGGATGGTGAAATATCATTGAGATTGCGTGTCATATATTCACGTGAGAAGATTAATCAAGACCCATTCGGAGACACAGTCTCAAAAATTTCCTATTTTGATATTGAAAAAACCCGATATGAGTCGATATCGGAGATTCATCGTGTTGTTTCATTATCGGACAAGTCCGATAAGAATACAATATAATTGAAGATTTCACGATATATTTCCGATATTGTCACAATACATACGAAAAATATCTAATGTAAACCCGATATAAATATCTATCGGGAAATCATCGGGTATTTTATCATGAAATCTTCCAATTATATTGTATTCTCATCGAACTTGTCCGATAATGAAACAACGCGATAAATTTCCGATGTCGAGTCATATCGGGTTTTTTCATCAGGGTTCCTTTGTGAAAATATTTCTACGCCAAATTACGCCAAAAACTACGAAATATTACGTCAATCTACGTCTCACAGCTTGGCATAGTTTTACGTAATTGGGCGTAGACAAAAATATGAATATTTGTGTCGAAAATACGCGAAATTGAAGCAGAGAAGTGGAAATATGTAAATTTGGCGTACAAAGTCCGAGAGTTCATGCCATTCTACGTATTTCTACACCTTTTTATGCCACAGTATACGGGTAAAACTCTTGGTCATAGATTGGCGTACTTTGACGTAGGAGTGCGTAGAATTTTCTACGTTTTATTACGGAAGTGTCCGAAATGCAGTATTTAGGCGTAATTTAGCGTAGAAATATTTCCACAAGGGTTTATTATGAAAATTCTCTCCATGGTTGTAATGTGATACTAAGAAAAATAATATTTTTTCTCTGGAAATAGATTTTCATGCTCGATTCCGCGATCTGTAGCATTGAGAAGTATTGTTACGTAAATTATAATCCCAGTAAGTAGTAATATTTAAGAATGAAAGATGAAATCGATAATCAAAAATTACAAGCATAAATTTACGATGCTCAAATTCTATCACAGCTTTTAATGAAAAATTGCACGAACAAGTGAATCTTGTATTATAAATATTGAATTGAAGTTGAGAGATGAGTTCAATTATGTTATATAAATACATCTCCCCGCATAATTACTGAATTATTGTAATACTACATGCAAAACTCGATAATATATTATCGAATGAGTTGGGAACGATAGGACGTTATCATAACTGAGGGGGTTATTTCATCTGGCACGGGTCAGTATGGAACGATAATTCAACTGGCGATGGAGCTGTGAGAGATAGAGCTCGTACGAAATAGACATTCGCTCACGTATTTCGAATTAATGGGAATTAATAAACCCATATTTGAAAGGATCAACAATATTTTATGCAGTTCTTCACGAAGCGTTATCTTGGAATCAAGAAAACGTGACAAAACATTGCATAAATATTATGTGCGCGCTTTGAAAATTTCTTGCACCAAAATATTAAATTTGATGTGTATTTTGTTTTTGTACTGATATATCAGTCACGTTTATTTGATTTCAAGATAAAGTTTCATATCACTTCGTATCAAAAAAGGTTCGATGCTTCAATAGATGCAACGGGCCAAACCCGTATAGTTATACATACATATACCCTGTTAAAAATGTTTGTGAATTTACTATACGTTCATAGAAAAAAGTACATTAATTTTCAAGGGCGCTATATGAATTGTATTCCACATTTGGATGTTGAAAAATCAATCACAAAACAAAAGTTTTGAAATTCATAACTGTAGATATTGAATTTCTGTATTTATTTGAATATTGGAAAAGTTTCTGATATTCACCACAGTTTATAAAAATTCATATCCCGATATATGCGATTATCCCGAAAATGTGTGAACCTGAAATTCCCCGATCTGTTGAAAACTAGTAGATTTTGAGAATTGACTAGAAAGTACTAGTTTTCAATAAATCAGGAAATTTCGGGACAATCGTGGTCTACCCTTTCGATGTGAATTTTTGTAGGGGAAATTACTTGTTGTAAAATCAACATCAGTAATTGTGAAATCAAACCACGCAGTTCTAATAATTCGCTCAAATATGTATTTTCATTTTCAGAATTTTTTGTATTAATTTTGTCACAAAACATGATGAAGTATTCAGGAGGGATTTTCAAAATTAAATAATGTGGTGTTGAAAATTCATCGTAAAATCAAATCACGCGATTCTAATAATTCATTCATATATGTATTTTGATTTTCAGAATTTTTTGTATTAATTTCACACCATAACATGATGAAACATTTGGGAGGAATTTTGGAAATTAAGTAATATAGTGTTGAAAATTCATGCATTTTTTCACATCGATTTTTATAATGTGACTTGAATTTCAAAATTCTGTCTATTATTTTGGGGATACAAAAATGTTGGAAAATTGATACACAATTGTGTGTGTTAATTGCTTCGAAACTTTTTACATTAAATTCTAAACAGATTTTTCTAACAGTGGAGGAACAGATAAACTCTAAATCGGCTCCTTTTCACACGGTTTTTTATTTTTTCAATCGGTTTCTATCGTTTCTTTTGTCCAGGAATAAATCTCTCATCGGATGAATATCTTTAAAATGTGCCTATGAATGGCTAAATATGAAAATTATATTCAAAATTTACATTTTGAGGTTTACCTTGAGAAATTCTATTAAAGTAAGCTTTTCAGGGTCTGATTGGAGATAGAATTGATTTTCATTAAAATAGAATTATTATTAACAAAATTCATCTTCATACAAATGACAAATGATGGACATAAAAATATAAATACATTATTTTCTCTCAGATTATATAATATTCATTATTGGAAGTTTGGAAAAAATGACACGCGTTGCATTATCAGTTGAATAATTTACGTGTTATACTCTCAATTATGAGGTTAGGTGCAATAAGTCATAACATTATAAAAGAAAATTCAAAATAACTCATAAGAATTGATGAAACGAATGCTCGTATTGTGATATCACTCAATGGGAGCATTGCCCTGGGAAACGCTGATGATGGAATTCGATAGTGCAACTCGAGAAAAAACTGACGATGCTCGAACTTTTGCTTCAAATGTGAGCGGTTTTATTAAAACAATGTGAGCCTAATATATGTTTTATACTTACCGCTATAATTTGTCACACGTGTATGAACATGAATAGATCACTACTTTATGTTAATATATTTTTGAAAAAATGTGAAGGTTTAGAAAAAGGAATCTGACAAAGATTCTTCCTTCGTTAAAATCAATATCGGCGATGAGGTAAATTATTCTCCTCTAAAAACCATATATCTCTCCCGCATTTGAATTCAACCCTGGTAAAAACATCGGATAGAGCGAACCGGATGAAACCCGAATGATAATCCTGATGGTAATCCGGATGAAATTTCCGGGATTCCATCCGGATCCGATCCGAGTTTTGGGACAAGATATTTTTGGAATCCCAAATACAAACCCGAACGAGTAGACGAATGAATCCTATCCAAATTTCGTGTGGGATTTCGAAAAATATTCAGTATTAAAATCCGGATAGGGTTCACCGCAAAAACCGTATACGCGCCCGGATACGGATTTCATCCGGGTTTGAGTGGGGTTCCCATCCGAGGGTGTAACCAGGGAAATTAACCCAAAAATAATCAGATTTCCCTCTGACTGCTCTAATGGGGAAATTTCGTTGAAATTTGTTTAATATAATGTTTTTTTGTTGGATTTTTTAAAAATTCATGTTGAATTTCGTTTAGATTTGGTACAACTTTCCAGAAAAGATCAACAAAATTCAACGAATAACAAAATAATTCAACAAAAGAGTTAATAATAAAGAATAATTTTCACCACGGTTTATTAATTGTGTTCAACAAAATCGATTGTTGATTTATTAATTGTTTTTCCTACAAATTTCACTAAAATTCAAAATATTTCATCGTGTAATCAGTCATCATTTCTCAAATTTTCAATAAATTTCAACCACAATTTCAATAAAAATCGATATAATTCATCAGATTTAATTAAAATTTATCAAAATTCATTGTACTTTATAATAGTTTCATATAAAATCTCAATGAGTGTTCATTAAGTTTCAGCAAAGTGTAACAAAACGATTCACCAAAGTTTCGAGGAATTATGGTGAAAAATGTTGAGTTTTTTGAAAATGCATCAAATTTTGTTGAAAAAACTCCAAATTTGTAGAATAATAATTACTTTTTTTCAACAAATTTCAACAAAATCCTTCCACCAAGGTGTTCAGTCGGCGCAATAAAAGTTTTCCGTATTCTTTGTTCCAATAGAACTTTGATGGCAATTTATTGTTAGTCAACTGACAACATTTATGATAAATTCTCCATGTTCAGAACATTATTCCTCACATATTTATCCTCTTCAAAATGTTCCTAATTAATGAACAACAAATGAATGGGAGCAAGGATCCATCGAAAACAATGAAAACGATTAATTGCACTCCCTGTACTTATTTATCAAAACGATTGTGATGTCTCACATGCACTATTAATTTTCCTTATAACGTATCAATAATACAATTTATATAGAGCACGTGATTAATTAGATTCACCTTTGTGCTCGTCGCTATGCATATATAGTATATCGCTTGACCTGTTTGCTGCAATAAGTGACGCAAGTGTCAGCATGTTGATTTGAACGTTGACGTTACAATACCATGTATACTTATTTGCTTTCAATGCAACGGTTGCGCGACGTTGACAATGCACTTCTTGGTTATGGGATGGGACAGGGTCAGTAAACTCTTGCTCATTCCTGTTTACTATCGGTGACGATGAAATCCACAGGTGGTGGAAGCGTAGGATATATTTTCGTCACATTTATTACTTGAGTTGAATGTAACGAAAATAAAGTATAATACGTGAACCAATCGATGAAACATAAATGATCCAGACTTTGGTTATAAATAGCTGCCAATCGTTGAGGAAATCAACTTTGAAAATAATATTCACACTCCACAGCAAATGATGATCCAATTTAATGAATATAGGGTTTCAAGTATTATACCATATTTTAATTCAATTTGTCTTATAAATAACTGATGAATATTTCAAATGAGCGATAATAATATATATATATATATTGAGGTGTTTCGTTTTGAATCGATATTTTTTTTCTTTGCTACCACCTGAAAAACTTTCAGAATGTAGTTTAAAAAAAATCCTCCCGCAACCTGCACGCTTACAAAAATTATTTAGAGGTGGCGCAGTGGTTTTGAAGGTTTTTTATTTTATCAAAATATCAATGGTCTGAAGAAAATGAGGTTTGGTTGCTCTTCGATAATTGAGGATCATTTTCGAAGTGACTTTCTGCGTAGAATCCGAATCTGAAGCCAGAAGTGGGCCATCACGTCAGCGTTTTGAGATATTTGAGGTAATTCACTCAGAAAAGGGATATCTTCTACTTTTAACCTTTGATTTTTCATCTTTTCTGGCATACAAAATTTTTTAAATCTTTTTTTCCGATGTTATAATTTAATACCGCTCTTCCCCTTCCAAATGAGCTATTGATCGATCATCTACGATTCGTTCTTGCAAAATTACAACCATTCTAAGTTATGGAATATGCCCCAACAACATCATGAGCATTCACATTATCAACCCTTTCAGGAATACATTTTCTCATTGGCAAAATTCGATTGCTCTTCAGTAATTAAGGGTCATTTCCGAAGTAACTTGCCGCATAGAATCCGAATCTCAAGTCAGGATTGGGTCATTACGACAAGATTCTGAGATATTTGAGGTTAAGTGCTCGGAAAAAGGGGTTTTTCTTTGCTACGTTCGAAGTCAAGTGCAGAGCGCACAGAATTCTTTTAATCTTTTTGTCCAATTGCATCATTCGATACTACTCTTACTCTTCAAGATCAGTCACCTATGATTCCTTCCTGCAGAGTTACGGCCACTCTGAGTTATAGAATATATCCTCAGGATCTGTTGGGGGGTCGTCAAGATGTGTGGGAATAAAAATCTCAATTTTCTGACATGATATTCTTACTTAGCGACCCCAAAACTCGGAGAAAAAAAACAGTTAAAATTACTGTGATGCAGCACCGTCTACGGACCAGATTGGAATTGACAAGAGAAATTATGGTATTTTCATCAGATTCTACAGAAGTCCATAGTAATTTATGATGGTTTCCGGTGCAATATTTACTGAAAAAGGAATTTTCCTTAAAATCCATGAAGTTCTGAACTTGAATGATAAGAATTTCCGCTGCGGTCATTGTAAAACGTCCATATAATTCCTTAAGGGAACTATTTGACTGTGTGGAAATACAAATTTCAATAAAAATTCAAACTCATTCCCCCAAGTGGCACAACAGGTTAGAAATGCCACGAAGGTTCTTGGAAGTTCTGAGCATGTTTCATGAAGATTCTTAGAATCTTCGAATGAGACTGTTTTCGATAAGTATATTCTGTGCACATTCTCAGCACATATTCTTCCAATTTATCCAAAACAGTCTCATCTGCATATTCTATGCATGATGACGGAATGAACGCAGAATATTTGAAATGTTCTTGCGCTACTTGGGTATTGTATTTCACATGAAAGAGTAATGGATTATTTCCTCCGTGCACATATAACATGTTTCAATAATGGTTAATAATGTGAATGCTCATGATGTCGTTGGGGCATGTTCCATAACTTCCCATACAGGGTTCATCAATTGGCCCAATAATGGCACGTTACTGGACCACAAACGGCGTTCTTCGCCCGTCAATGGCGCCCATTAATGGCTCATTAATGGTTAATTGCTGGATGATAACGTGGGTCCAGTAATGGCAATTAATAATGGGCCATGTATAAAATTATTGATTGGCCCAGTAATGGGGCTAAATTATCCCGATTTATGGCCAGAAATTTCGGGATAATGTTCGAATGTCAGCCATCAATGGCAGATTACTGGGGCATAATAATAATGAGATCCAATGGTGATATGACTGCGTTCCAGAATAATCGGTCCAGTATTAGTTCAAATGAGTGGTTAAGTGTGACCCAAAACACTTTTTTGTTTTTGTTTTAGGGAAATTTGTCATTCCAGTTTTCATAAGATCAGAAATAGATGTTTTTTTTCTAAATAGATTTGCATACCCGATATTTCCACAATCTCAAATGTAAAATGATACGAGTCAATCTCGATAAATCAGTTGAATTCAGTTGCTTATTCCTTCAAATTTTTTGTTATTCCCATGAGAAAGTAATTGATTATCTATATAAATAAGAATTCATTTGAATCATGTAAAACGTACTTGATGGATGTGAATTATTTATTCAGCGTAATAGAAATAAGGCCAAAACAAACTTTTTTCACGCGTGATCACGAATACAATATATTCAAGTTTGAAATCCATTTCACTTAGTGATAGACCATATTTCAGCCATTAACGGGGAATCAATTGTTGGCCGTTCACCATAGCCGTACATCGGCTGATTATCGGCTGTTTGCATTGCTGGCCTTTCTTATCAGCCAGTGGTGAGCCACACTTGCGCCAATGATGTGAATCCATTGTTGGCCATTTAATGGTGGCCATACATGGGCCGATTATTGGCTGTGTTTACATTATCGGGGTTTCCTGTATGGGTTAGAATGGTTGTAATTTTGCCAGAACGGATCTTAGGTGATCGATCAATAGCTCATTCGAAGGAGAAGGATTGTATTGAATTATAACATCGGAAAAAAATATTCAAAACATTTTTCATGCCAGAAAAGATGGAAAGTCGAAGGTTAAAAGTAGGAGATATCCCTTTTCTGAGTAAATTACCTCAAATATCTCAAAACGCTGACGTGATGGCCCACTTCTGACTCCAGATTCGGATTCTACGCAGGAGATCATTTCGAAAATGATCTTCAGTTATCGAAGAGCAATCAAACCTCATTTTCTGCAGACCAATGATATTTTGATAAAATAAAAAACCTTCAAAGCCATTGCGCCACTTCTAAATAATTTTTGTGAGCGTGCAGGTTGCGGAAGGATTTTTTTTTAACTACATTCTGAAAGTTTTCCAGGTGCACGGAGAGAAATTTGTAGTTAAATTTACTATGTTATTATTGTTCCCGAGGAACAGACTGAACTATGACGGGTTCCCCCATAAAACATAGTAAATATGATCAGCATTCTATTGTTGTACCATAGTAAAAATATGCCCTTCATAGTAAAATCCGACAGAATTCAGTCTGTTCCTCGGAAACAATAATAACATAGTAAATTTAACTACAAATTTCTCTCCGTGTGGGAGCGAAGAAAAAAAAATGAAAAAGAAACACCCTGATATATATATTTGAGATTGCGATATGGGTAAATTCTAGCTATTCCTGAGCATTGGAAAAACTCACCGTATATATTGAGAAAAGCGTCCGGAGTTCTTCATTCCAGATTAGAGGCAACGAAATTCGTGGTATTCACCTTCGTTTTATTGGCTATTATTCAAATTCCAACACAGCTGATACATTATTACCCCGAAGGTGACAACATTTTAATGATTTTTTTCCGTTCAAAAATTCAATAATTTTAGTATAAAGCAACAAGGCATAGCCACACACTGAGAGAAGAGTTTATTTGTATTTGATAAATCTTGTTTTGGATACGGCAAAATAAATATTTATTACATACAAACATGACTCACTATTCTCAGATAAGGTTTAATAACAGTCAAAAAATGTCATATGAAGTTTTATAACAGTTCATCAACTTCATTTATAGTTATTGAGCCAAGTTTACGTGGAAAAAATATTTATTTCGCCGTATCCAAAGTAAGCTTTATTGAATACAAATAAACTCTTCTCTCAGTGCACTATGAGAAAAATTTCAATTTACCAAAATTTGTTAGGAAGCAATTAACCCGATCAGAGTAGTTGAAATTTTCAAATTTTTCGGTAAATTTATCGAATTTCTCGGTAGATATACCGAAAAATTCGAATATTTACCATATTTTTCTTTATATAATTACTAAAATCCCGATAATTTTCGCGAGTTTCCTTTCGGGTGAATTGCTACCTGAATTACCGAAGAATTTCTCGGTAAATTTACCGATTTTTTTGCAGTGCAACTACGAAAAATGTCAAAAGACATATATGTAATTCTACCAAATTCCCATGATATAACAAGTTGAATCAATTTTTTCCGAAACTATGTAGACCATTATTCACAAGAAATTCAATATTTATGAATAATTCCAAGCCGATTACACACATTTTGTGGAATTTTTTTTCCCTGGACTTCTCATGATATTTGAATAGTTACTAATTTTTTAAAATAACATATTGATTAAATGTACATTAACGTGTAGAGCAACGTTCATGACCCTTTATCTAACATCTTATCATTTCAAATATTCTAAGAATATAATAGAATATTGAAGAACATTTGAGGTAATATTTGTCGGAATTAAATATTGAGTAGGAAAAATCAATGTATTTTCACTATTATCTCGTGGATTATTGTTTCCAAATAACGGAAGGACGCACCTGTTTAAACGGTTAAGCTACATCACTTATTAGAATAGCATTTTGATGATAATTAATAACGAATGTTACAAATAATGAAATATCATTGTTCTTCCCCGAAATAAAATTCAGACTAATTTTTATACTTCATATGCAATGACGTGAGTAGATAGTACTACGATGATATTGGATCGTTAAATTGGGGGCAAAAAGTCATTGAGATGGAATAATATTTTATCCAATGACATCTATAAAATATTTCTTTAGATCAATGAAATGTCATTCATTGGAATGATATTTAATTGATTCGAAAAAGGATTTTATAGATACAATTGTATGAAATATTATTTTGCCTCAATGACTTTTTTCCCCTTAGTGTGGATCTGAGCTCTGATTGCAAAAATATAAAGTATGAAATCGTAGATCAATGTTTGTCACTTCATCTGCGCATCAATCGACAAAATTGAGTTATTTATGATAGGGTATTAATTCAATTCCATTCAAAATTATGGTAATAAAATTTCATTAAATTTTAATTGAATTACTGACATCTGTGTTTTTTTCTGCGAGGAATTTATGGCCATGTTTTTTCGTTGTTCTAACTCAAACGTGATGGACAAAGTATGTGCTATTTAATGAAATTTTCATCTCTTTTTTCAAACCAAAATTCGAAAGAATTTATTCACAGGAAATATGCAGTCTTTCATATTTTTGGGACGCAATATAACCACCCCTAGTAAAAATGAATCATATAAGAACATACATAAATCATATAGAAACCATACACGGTCATATATGACCATATATAATCCATACGCAATCCATATTGAATCCGTATATGATCATATATGGCCCATACAGAATCCATATGTGACCCTTCGATGCAGGATTTTTCCATACACGTGAAAAAATTTTGTCACATACGAAATATTTTCCGTATATGGATTTTATATGGATTATATATGAGTCATGTATGATGATATATGGATTACATATGGATTAAATATGGATTGTATATGATTCCATGCGTTTTCATACATGAATCATATATGAATTTTATATGTATTATGTATGGTTTATGTATGAGTCATATATGTTCGTTTTTTACTAGGGACTTTATTGTGAATTTTGGTGATGAGCGAAAGACAATATTATGGATAGAACATTTTTGGGTTTATATTGAATTTTATGAAGCCTTAATCGAATATTAATACAATTGAATGTAAACTCGACAACTTTTCTATAAAAAAAACTGTCAATAGTACTATCATCACTCTCGCTTATCACTGATGAATTTAATAAGAGATTGCAAATTACTTTTATCAATTGATAATGCTCTGGTGGGAAAAAGCGTGCAATTAAGCGTGTCAAAAAAATGATGAAAAAATGATTGAAAAGTAGGTGAGGAATGGATTGGACTGGAAAACCCCCAGAAGCGTGCATTGAATACGCATAGGTGAAATACTTGTGAGGCATATAGGAAGCATACAGCAAGCATTTTCTTCTATTATTTTCGAGAAGCGTGTAAAATAAGTTTTGAATTTGACTACGTAGTACTACAATGTAAATTTTGTTATTTCACGTTGACTCGCCGTGACCTTAGAATGGTCTCCAAGAGTTGCATGGTGGGGACCGCTAGCTCCCGCATTCTGGGATCCTTGCCGCGGACCTTTTTCTCGCTCAAATGCCTTTTTCTAGTACAGTGAAAAAGAATTCACGTTCAGAGAGCGACCTGTATATATTTAAAACACATTCATTATGAATTGAGAAGGTTTTTGATTGCATGAGAAGCCATTGGTTCTTTCGTCTTCCTTCAATTTATTGCCACCTATTCCATATTTTCAGATATACGGAAAAATCGAGGTTATTGATATCTAGAAGAATGACTCTCACTGAGGGGAAAAAATATTGATGGACAATATTCGTGGTGAATTCACCAAAAGTTGATAGTTTTACTGTGACAAATAACAATAAGACTATTAAATTTGAATATTTTCATTACAAATTTTTGGTAAATTCATTACGAATATTTTTCAGTGATACTCTTTGTTCTTTGATTGATCGTCACCCTCTGGATATTGATAAATGTTTTTTAAATATTAATAACCTCGGTCTTTCCGGGGAACACTAGTCAACAGCCATTTACACTGATTTGAAGTGATAATGATGTGCTAAATACGAAAGTCGAATCGGATTTCTTCAATTCGCTCTGTTTTCTTCATTCTTTTTCTAATTTCTATCTAGATGCATATAAAAATCATACATAAAAAACTATAAAAATTCTGAGATTCAGGAAACAGAAAAGAAAATTTATCAAAAATTCACAAATGGAACAAGAAAAATTCGTTAATATAGATATTACGAGCAAAGATCAACCAGCTCATCTGCTTTGATGAATATAAAGCAGTGAGATTTGAATATTGTATTCATATAAATATGCACATCATAACAAGACTCATTAGGTGTACATAAACTGTTCTGTTTTGAATAAAAGAAAACACTCGACCAACGGTCCTCACACCGTTGCATTAAACGTACATTAAACGTGCATTAAACAAACGTATGAATACGTGTCGAACTTGTCAAAATGATATATGATTTGTATATAGTTCAATATACTTTATATATAATTTCTATATGATCATATAAAAATTACATACAATTCTCAAAATTTTTCTACAGAACTCTAGTTTCGAATGTTATACAAATTCGGACGAAACCGGATGAAAGTGCAACACGATTCGACCCGTTTTGATGCGGTTTTCGTCCCCATTTTGTCAAAATCTATCCGACGTTTGAACGGAGGCGATAAGAGAATCACCATTTAGCATTTTTCTGACTAGGGAGTTGCATAGGGCTGATAAAACAAAAGAAAATTATTACCTACTGTGATGCAAATTAGGATAATTAATATTCTCCGAGAGGTAAAAGAAAAGTTGAGTGTTATGCATGTAATTCTATGCGTAACCGCAAAGTGCACAGTGCCCAAGATCACGTGCTGAAGAGACAGGAAATCCTATGGTGCCTTCATCGGAGAAAGTAGCCTTCGTTCACGTTCACATATAGAATGTGCATTTGTTTTATATATCTATGTATAAGGCACACCATATTACTCTCGTGCAAGTGTATTCTCCTTTTTCTCGATTTGTGCATCCTTTTTCATTATCATTTTTCTCACTTTGTGTTTGCGAGCAATGAAACTAAAATACCGTATCTTCCTTTTCCTTCTTTATTTTCATGAAATTCATTTTATAACATTAGAAAGGCTTTTTCTTCGCGATCAGAATGTATTCTAGAAGTTTCTATGTTAATCAGCACCTATCGTTACTCAATTTGATATAGCATTCCGTGGGTTCTGTGTAAACAAACAAAATTGAAAATGCCATTATACAGATATGTGAAGTGAAAACTCTTTTTTTTGAAATTTCGAGACAAATGATTGCTTTGTTTTCCAATCGTACGTGCACACTTTTTATCCCTTAAGAGTAAATTCGATCAATGAATTGCGACAATTCATTAAAAGTATTTTTGTAACATCGTCTAGGGAGATATATAAGACTATAAGATTAATCCGCAGCTGCATCCATCATAATGCTGAGAAGTCTATATTTATTACATGCATGTAACTTGTATTTCGTGCGAAGACTTGTTCTTTGGTAAAAGATATCTCGTTTCCGTTGAAAAGCTATTGAGTCGATCTGATTAATAGCGTCATTATATTTCCTGCCATCTAAATACAGTGATCAGAAAGAGAATATAAAAGGCTGAACCCTAAAATCAATGTTTTTTTCTTGCGTGTTTTCTTATATTATATTATATATATATATACACAATACTCATCCTATATATAAGATTTATATATATTTTATACATTTTTTATGTAGACGTATTCTTTCTTTTTAGGGTGAAATGATGATCATTGGTGCACAAGTTGTGATGCTGCTGATTCTTGACAAATTCGATTCTTTTTTAGAAAGGATATATAAACGGCATATTTTTTTTCTTTAATCTGCATCATCACATATAATTCAGGTAAAAATTCACCATCCGTAAAACAGGTAAAACACAATTGAAGTCAGTTCATATAAATTTCAAATAGACTAAAGATTTTTAGCTGTCAGGACGAACCACTGAGCTTCGTGAATAATAAAACTTTCAAGATATTATTTCTTTAATATTAATTCATCTGCCATTTTCGAAAAGAACACCGACAGGAAAGCTCATTCGTGTTGAATCAATCTTCACTCGAATACGATGGAAAAAATATTGATTCCACGTGAACATAGCTCATTACGTTCAAATAATTAATCAAACCCCATTTGAGGATTATTCAGTCATGTGTTTGTGAAATGTGTACTTTATTTACCCGCATCCAACACGGGAAAACATTTGTGGTGAATTCTGGAATAAGAATAATTCTTCCTCTTACCATTTGAAACAAATTGTGGTAATTTCAACTACATTGAAGTAGATTCAATGGCAGTTTCTTAGCGATTCTAAAGTGACCAATTTTTTGGTTTGGTAAAAATTTGGTCAGAAAATGGTTACCCAGATGGTTTCTACCATATAATGACTTATTTGTGATCGAAAGCTAACGATTGCTTAGAACAAATCTGCCACCAAAAAGTATCCAAAAAATGTGGTCCGTTTTTAGAATCTTTTTGGTATTTTTGAGTTGAAAACCCAGAAACTCATCAAATTGAGGTTGATTGAATTTTTGTTGGATTTTGGTCAATTTTTGTTGAAAAAAATGTCCTATTTTTGATAAATTTCCCAAATTTAATTTCAAATTGTGGTAAATATAACGAATAATTTTTTTTGTGTGAAATAAAGATTCATTAAATACAATTCAACTGTTCTCTCGGTGAATATAAATTTTCAAATATTTGGTTTATTTATATTCTTGAAAATTGAATCCTCTATAAAAATAAAACGAAAATCCAAGCTCATAAAATCTGATAAATCATCGATGTTTATCTCCTCGAATTAACCCTTTGATACTGAAAATATCGTTCAATGATTTTACTACAAAATTTTGGGTATCCAACAGCTAATTATTTCGTGAATTGATTACTAATTTGTTCCAATAACCGACTCAAACTTCAGCAACATGTTTATTTGAAGATTTTTTTTATAAATCTTGAAATCTTGATCAGCACTCGACAATTTTTTTCATATCACTTTGAACATCATCCTTATATTTTCGTAAATTTAAGTTACAATTCTAATCCACGATGATTCGAAATTTTGTGGTTTGCTATTCGTTGTTAACGAATCCTAGGTCAGTTTTAATCCTTTCAAATATCATAATCGTATTTCTTTCTTGAGATTCCGGGTATGCATTGCTTCTCTTTTGCCGACTTGATACTATAAATCTGGTAGATGAATTGCCGAATTGAGAATCTGGCTTGGATTCAAATGTTTGAATAATAATTTGAGGATTTCTGTTGCATAATAAATATACACAACGTTATAGCTATTTTCGAGTTTACAATTTTAGTCGAACTTATTTCGAATCTTGTTGGAAAACAGTTTCAAAATTCTGCACAATTTTTTTTTTTTGATGAACTTTGCGATTCGTGCAAGAATCATTGAGTTGGCTGCGTGAGGTTTGGGAACTTTCTGGAACATACCATAGACCTTTGAGATGTTTCACATGAAACTATTCGAAATAACATTCCTGAGATGTCACAGGAATGTCTCATGTTTAAGGATCGTTGCGGAGATATTATTTTGAAACATTTCACTTAAAACGTTACAATTTGTTCAATGGGACGTGAAATTCAAAAATCTAAGATTCTGAAAATTTTGCTTTAAATCGTACACGGAAAAAAATCACCTGTGGATTCTGCATTGGTTGTTGTTATTTTGACATAACTGCTGACGTGAATGCAATTGAAGTAAAATCTACATTGCAACCAATGGTATGTGTACATTGCTACTGAAGTAAATGGCAGGCGTGTTGCCATGGTAACCATGATAAGAATATAAATCCAACAGGACTCTGAAGTAAATTCTATATGAAATCCACACCGTAATGATAACCTCATTTTTCATGTAATTTTTACATGGTAATTTTTTTCCGTGTATTAATGAAATATAAAAAAGAAAACAGAAAAGATGTTTTTTTTTTTTTGATGACGAGACATGCACAAGGACTAAATTTTCATGGTTCCACCTCTTTCTCAATACTTCATCAGAAGTTGATAGTTGGGAAATGATTCCACTCTGTCCGTAATTTTGCCATAATAGTTTCACATGGAATCGTTCCGACAAATATATCATGTAAATATAGATCCATCACATTAGAGATGTATTTTGAATTCATTCAAATTGTGAGTGGGTGTCACAGAAATAATTCATCGCACCAAGCAGTTTGTGTAGGTTGTTTTCGACAAGGAATAAAAAGCATATAAATTACCTTATCTTGCTATTGTGTTTATAAATTATGCACTACGTAAATAATTCTGTTCATTCGCCATAGCTAAGAATGAATTTCACGTTATTATTCTTGCTCCCTGTCAGTACGGTGATTGTGACTTTTTGATAAAGTGTTACATTGTTTACAAATATATTTGTTAAATTCAACTGCGAAAGTTGAAAAATTACCAATATGAATATTTGCGTGTTCTCAAGTGAAAGAATTTGCCAAAGGCTATTTATAGTTATTTAGTTTTCCGGAACTTCAAATTCTAATTCGAAAAGATTTTCTGATTATTTAATCCACATTTTGATGAAGATTTTGCTGAATTATACAGTAAATATATAATTTTTTCAAAATTTGATAACAAACTTTTCTAGAATCAATCCTCTGGGAAAGATTCCATTCGTTCTAGTTCCTCGTTCGATAAACGACAACTCACAGCAAATATTCAGAATTTTTTCAAGCGGAATGGGGACAATTCTATACATTTCGGAATGTGCAGTTAAGTTTATGATCAATTCCATATACGTGTGCTGAAAATTGATTCCCTATCCCATGACCGGAATTTTTCAGTTGCTGCTTGGAGGAAAATTTCGAATATTTTTCACAGTGAATATACAGACAAAGGTACTCGAATGAATGGATAACTCACCTTTGGACTACTTAGCAGTGTAGAAATAGATATTTGCCAACAAAAATGACAATTCAAAAGATTGATATGATTCATATCGTGGAAAAAACAATGTGTAACAAGTCAATACATTATAATTTGAAGTTTCATTCAACGAACAATAAAGTAATAAGATGAACAATAGATCTTACACAATTAAAGAATCATTATATATCGTCAGCATGTTAATCGCACAGGTCAATTCAATATCTTCCTTCACGAAGTACTTGCGATGAGAAACAAACTCATAAAAGTGAATCACACTTATGAAACTGTCATCAATGATCATATTTTGCTTTTTCTTCGTGATGAAAGATTGAAGTCGACATATTGCACTAATTAGATGTTTTTCATCATTTTTCTTATACAGTTATTGTCAAATTTTCCACTGTGTTCGCGTAGTGCGGGGTGGAACAGCTGTAACATTTGTATGATGCGAAAAAGTGTTTGAATCATGTAATCCCCTTCAAAACACTCCAGAGCGTGTAAATATACCAATCACTCAGATCGAGTGTTTTATAATGAAACATTTTATCCATTTTACGGATATTAGGGTGCTTCTTATTTTATATATAAAAATTGTTTTCTGATTTTTTTGTTGTCAACAAACAAGTTTTCTCTACGGCTGACCCTCTAATTTTGTTCTACATCATGAAAGAGTGCTACAATATTTTTGACATAATTTTCAAAAGAGATTTGGGGGTCGTTCACGGCGAAAACTTGTTTGTCGACAACAAAAAAATCAGAAAACACTTTTTGTGTATAAAATAAGAATCACCCTAATGGATATATTTACAAAATTTTGAGCGTTTAAAAAGTGACTACACGATTTGAACACTTTGAGTGTTTTCAAATAAAACACTTGGATTTGCAGTGCATGTTCTCATCGATCTCTCACCAAAAATAATTGTATTTTCTTGATCTACCGTTATTTAGTTTGATAAAATTAGTAATTTGTTTTCGAGTAGGAGTACCACAAAAAATGTAAAGTGTATCGAAGTCAAAACGAAATTTGTTCGATCAAAGTTTCCTCATCCACAATAAACACAGAACAGTTTATTTGTATTCAATAAATCTTTTTTTCGGATACGGCAAAATGATTAGTTATCACATATAAAAAGAGTCATTCACTGCAAATTACGTTTATTAACAATCAAGAAGTGTCATATGAAGCTTTTTTAACACTTGATGAATTTTTTTTCAGTTAATCGATTCAATTTATGTGGAAAAACATATTTATTCCGCAGAAGATAATGGTAATATTTACCATGCTAAGGGGGCGTCCATTAATTACGTGGGTCATTTTTCAGGATTTTTACCCCCCCCCCCTTGGTGAGATTTCGTAAGATTTTTGAAAATTTGTGTTTTGGGTGTAAATGCGTAAATTAGTGTAAACACTGTTGTGTCAGATTTTGCCATAGTTTATTCTAGAAATATTTTTCACCTTTTTAACTTCACTTTCATGCATATTTACACCGTTTTCTGCTAGAAAAAAAATTACGTGAGATTTGCTAAGACCCCCCCCCCCCTGCCCCAAGTAAGATTTAGTGAAATTGAGCTCGACCCCCTCCCCCCTAAACACCCCACGTAACATGTTATTCGCCCTTATTTTACCTGAAATCGTGATTGTTTCAATGTGAGAATAGAATTCTTTGTCATTTTTCTGATAATAATATATATGTAGCATAGTAATTATTACTAGAAAAATAAGAAAGAATTCTGTTCTCACATAGTAAGAATCACGATTTTATATAAAATAAGATCGAATACTATGGTAGTATGATAAATATTATTATTCTTTTCTCTCCGTGCAAATACACTCTTCTCTCAGTGTGAACAAAAGTGAGGTTCATTCTTTCAATTTGATTATTTCCATTCGAATTCATTCTTCCCATCTATTGTGTTATTTTTCCTCCCATAAATCACTAATTTTTCTAGAAAAGAGAAAATTTCTTTTTATCTTCAATCTTGAAAAACCCTCATTCATTATTCAGTACTTTGTTGAATCATTCCTAACAATATTTCAGAATATACACTTTGTACAACGCAAAAATTGTAATTCAAGTTTATGCTTGTATTCAATTATAATAAGAGTTGGAAACCTTGTTCATGAAAGACAAAACAGCAGTGTAGTCAGACGGACTGTAACCTTCTTCGGTATTTTTAAGAACCGCTATATCGCAATACCATGAATATAATATACAGGATTGCTCATTGCAAGTGGTTTGCTTCGATGAATTGATTTCCTTGATGTCCGAACAAGTACGATGACCTTGAGGGCTTCAACCCCAGAATTCCAGTCGACCCTGGTATTACCAACCGACCAGTAAAGTTGTCCGTGGTCACTTACGTCCTTCGATTCCAGGATACAATTTTATTTTACATATATAATACTTCTCTTATGTACACGCATATTGCAAATTTCTTCTTTCATACTGTGAAGCAAAAGATGATTCACCATTCAATGACTCGCTGTGACGATAATAAAGAGACAAAAGAATCAATAAAGAACCAATTATTCTGCAATTGATGATTTAGACTTGGAATGTGAAATTAGAATCATTAGATTTATTTTCATCTAAGAGAATTTTTTTATCGAATACGATTTCATTCGTCAATATTACGTTATTATTCGTTGTTCTTTTCTATGTTTCGAGGAAAAAATAGGGAAAAGAACAAGGAAATTTGGCATGAACGAGGAAAACTTTCCTAAGGAGAGTGGAAGAGTTTTCAAAATTATATACAATTTATATATAATTTCATGCAGAAAAGGATACCCTTCAGAACTAATTCATGAAAATAGTATATCATTAATTATTTGAATAATTAAGTGAAGGTTCTTCTCAAGTGATTCGAAAATAAGGTGATTTTCTCGAATTTTTTTCATAGAAGGAGGTAAATCAAGAATTTGAATTTTGTTGACATTGATTTCATGAGTCTCAAGGCACGTAACAAGTTTTTGAAAAATATTGCCATGGGAATTTAATTTACGAGAGCTGATCACCTTACAAAAATGAAGAATCGTTTTGCACTGTACACGGAAAGACCGGGTCTATCAATATTCAGAAAGAATTTATCAACGTTTAGAAAAATTACTGTCAATTTAGGGAAAAAGAGGATCGCTGAAAAATATTCGTAGTGAGTCTAAGTATTGATAGACTTCAATATCTTTCCGTGTAGCACTTGTAACAATCATCTAAAATCAAAAACTGAACATTTTTTTATGAAATTTAAAATATTGATCGGAGGTTGAACCAATGAAGAGTCATGAATTGGAAAAGATCAGCAACAGTGTTTCGCTCCATGAGCAAAAATCATCTGTTTTTATATTTATCCTTCAATGGATTTAATTTACTTTGTAATTGAGGAAAAGAAAAACCCGATTCATTAAGTAGTTTTTGAGATTTTGAAAAAAACACCTCTGAAGGTTTGGTATACGAATGTTTTGATTAAAAAATATATTTTTAATGTACTTCGAGATTTATTCAAAGTGTTACAAAATTCAAGTTCTTTATTAACTTTCTTCCATGAAAACAAAATTCGAAAATATCACCTCTTTTTGGCATTCGCTTTACGAGAATCTCCCCTCAATGAAAAAGAATGGAAGTTTTTTTTGTCATTTCCATCTATTTCGATGAATTACTCCGCGCATAATTTCTTGAAATCAAATATATTTCATCCACAAAAAATAATTTTAATTTATCAAAGAAAACTCCGGACCCTCAACATCTGTTGGCGAAAAACTATACGCGAGACGGATGTATCGTCAAAAAGGGAATAAAGTGCCGTCCCTATATGTAGTGTAAGTGAATATAAAATGGTATAAAAGGATCTATGATCACGATCAAATCGATATAATAGAATATACATGGATTGAACGATTGAAGGAAAATGAGGTCACGAGGATACAACAGGGAGGGCATAGTATGGCTGATTTTTTTCACGAGCTCTTGTAGTAATAAACCAGAATCCAAAGAAAAGAGGGTGGGTACAATGAAAAGAGAAAATACTAGTTCTCAATCGATTTCATCCCTGTTCTTTTTTCTCTCTTCATGATGATCATTTTACTTCTTATACCAACCGGTTTCCTTTCGAGTTCATCTTTTTTACGCTCACAATCTTTGCGCGAGTTCGAATGAGTGATAATTTTAATCGGTACAGGAGCAATTTACTTCTGATTCCCTGAGGCAATATTCCCTATGGAAATTGAAATGTCAGCATTTGTGAGTGTGCATTGTTATATTGGTGCCTTTGTACATGGAAACAATGTTGGGATTTTCAAAGAAATTGAAGATCGTATTTCTAAATTGCTTGACATCTTATCTTATCGTATCGTGGCATGCCAGTAAATAAGATTATGATCATGATCGAATACTTCACTAATTTCGTAATTCTCTTTCTTACAACATAATTATTAGCTCCTGACTCATTGATTTCTTTGTCGTTCTTCCTCCGAGTTGCTTGAACTTATTTTTCAAAATGAAATTCAATGTTCTCAATGTTCTCATCAATCATTCTTGTTGAACAAGAATAACAGAAGATGCTCTCATGTGAGGAATAATTTTTTCCATTTAATTCCATCATTAAAAATACCCTGCATTCGTGGTGTATACACAGGTCATCTCCTCCTAGGACTCTTTGTTTGTTTGTTAATGTGGTTTTTATCACGGATTCCCACGTATGAAGTAGTTTTCAAAGAATTCGATGTTATGCCACTGGAATATACCACTTGGATGAGTTTTGAACGGTTGAGTCATTTGGTTGAGAAATGCGACTATGCATTCAATTATTATTTCCTTCGGTTCATTTTAGCGTTGCATCAACTTGGACTTCTTGCATATGCAAATGATTCACAGTACAATTTCAAATCTTTCGAACTATGATTTCGATTATCTTTGCATATACACATTGCATAAAAACTGCAATTGCATTAGCTGACATCAGTAAGGTATTGGCCAATGTATCTTACATTTTATTCATTTTGCATGAATATCAATTTCTAAAGGAAGAATTGAATTAATGTAATAGATGATAAAAATGTTAATGAATTTTATCCAGTTAAGAAAATATTTAGTTTGTTTTCTAAATAAAACTATTTGATAATATACTTTATCTTCGCATAAATTGTACAGCTTTTGTTTGTTTTTTTTTTTTTTAAATATCAAGTGAGGTACAAAAGTTTGTTTTAAGATAACAAGATTGAGTATATGAGTCTTTGGTTATCTATGACGAGTTAGTCATAGCGAGTATGTACTTAGGTGGCACAGGGAATTACAATTTAGCTGCTTAGACTATTCGTGTAGCATGTATTTGGCAAAACTAACATAGTCGAAGTCAATGAAAGTTAGTTTCAGATTGAAGTGTAATTTGTTGTATCGAATATATATGCAGTTAATTAAGAGCATCCTGGAACCTTGGGTAAATTTAACGCACATTCATATAGAATTTACAGTATAATTGTGCCGTAATACATTTCACGAAGTTCTACGCAATTATTTCACTTTCTTCTTACAATACCACCGTAATGGATGACAGTTGATGGTTTTTATCTAATGGTTCGAGAATAAAAGTCAAAGAACCACTTAATCATACAAATAATGGATAAATTCCTCCTGTATAAGAATCTTAATTTTGTATCAACCATCTCATACAAATTCAACTGTTTTGTACCTTCTATGTGTTCCATGATGGATCATCTAACGGAACAAAATATCAAATTCAAACGGAAAGGAATGAAAAAGAGGGAATACCATTCCCGTTACACCAGAGTAGGGACGAAAAAAAAGCTATGTAACGTAAGATCAGCAAAAAGTGTTGCGTATAATTCAACAGGTTTGTAGTAAATTATAAAAAATAACGATCAAATGACTGTTACCCATCGATTATCAAATAACCATCAAATCCGTTGATCAAATCTCTTAAGAAGATACATCAATCATTTAAAAAAACACATTCATGAAATTCGAAAGAAAAATATTGATAAGTGGATACGAATATGAATGGCTATCTCGATTCCTCAAGATGTTTAATGGTGTTTTTTTTTTGTAGAGCAGCATTGTAAAGAGGCATTTCTTCAACTTTCTTTTTATCCAAAAAGAATATTCTCATTCTTTCTCCTTATTCAAAAATGGACATAAATCCTCATCGAATAAATTGTTCACGGATATAAATCATTTATGTAATTTTTTTTCGCGAGGAAGAGTAATAAAGAACGTAATACGTAGAAAGGCGCATGGCTTGGTGTAGAAAGTGACGAGAGGAACTACGAGGGGGGTGATTGACGCGATACGATAATGATGCAAATGAAATAACAAATGGACGGGAGATGGTAAAGGAACAGCCAGGAGAGGGAAAAAGTTTCAAGAGAAAATCCTGATGGAAAGAGATAGAATTTATACGAAGAGTAAAGCTAGAAAGATGTAAGCTGAGACGGGATAGAGACAAAGATGAGTTAAGGTAAAACAGAGGCGGTAAAGTGTGTCGTGGTAAAGCGGTACACGCGACCGACGGATCCTCTGTCATAATATGTAGTTTCACAATGGCGGGTATCGAGGGCAGAACACCGTTAGGCACAGCAGATCTTTCTTCGTGTTTCGCTGGTGGTACCGTGTTACCCAGAGACGATGATATGACGATGAGGAGAGTAGTTCGAATGAATTTGACCATTTTTTCTCTCCGTTGTGGAGTTGGTTTCTCTGCAGCAAAAAGTTTTATTTCTGCCCACTCGAAATTTTCTGGTGGCGACTAGAAAATATTCGAGACTTTGTTTTGTAGCAAAAATCATCCTAGCCACCTTGTGGTCCGTGTCAAGAGCCTTTCCAGGGATTCAGTCTCCTGCAAGGGTCCTGAAAAGTACTACACGGCAAAAATAATTTAACTGCAGCAGCTAAGTAGCTAGCACGGACACGAACAGCCATTAAATTAGCTCCTGCAGCTGAATTTTAGCTGTTACAGCAAAAAAATTTGCATTTGTAGTTAATTTATTTGCGGTGACAGCTAAAATTCAGCTGTAGGAGCTAATTTAATGGCTGTCCGTGTCCGTGCTAGCTACTTAGCTGCTGCAGCTAAATTATTTTTTCCGTGTAGACACCCTGGTATAATTCAATGTAAATTTCACAACGGTAAATCACCATTCAAACCTATTGAATTTCCATTGGATCTCGTCAATTTGAAAGGTTCCAATGGGTTTTGATGAGTTTGAAAAAGTGTGAATAGTCATTTATCGTTACAAAGTTTTTATAAAATCTCATTAATGCAAGGGCTATAATACTTTTTACCAAAACTCCTGTTGTATTTCATTCAACTGAACTCGAATTCTTTCAAGTGAAGACTATCAAGGGAATTATTAAGCAATGAATGGAGGTAATTGAAAACTCATGGTGCTTCATAATTTGATTCAGACCCAGGATGTTGGGATATTCCGGAGAACAATTTACGCCCATTGGTATTACTCGGGATATTATGTTATCGAGGTAATAATAAAACATTCGATATATTTCAAGGATCCAGAATCTAAAATTACTTCTACCCTTTCACAGTTATGAATCGATGCAAATCGAACAGCTGTATTTCTCCATAAACTGTGTATGAAAGAGAAATATATAGGTCGAAGGGATTGATTATCATCATCGAAGGTGAGATTCCAATATCAATTCCCGCTTCGTTTCGATTCTCTTTCAATAACTTCCGGATCATTGTATATCAATATGCATCCTGCTAGCGGTACTTCATAAATAGATCAACTTGGTAGGGTGCAGAAATTCCTTTTATATGATCATCCCGTTTTCAAGCACCGTTGAAGATCTCGTTTTTTCTTTTGAAGAGGTGATGGGTGCTCGAAACTGATAATAAAATGTACAAACTATCATGGTTAGTTATCCCATATAATATTTAGTCTCTTGAGGTAATTCTCAATGAATTTTTGCTGCCCTCTCTGTGACTTTTTGACATCAAATTCCGTTCTTCTCGTTATCAATCCAGGGATATATTTGAAATTAATGCGATAAACGATGAGAGACGAGTGTTAAACAGTGATGTGGAGTTTGATGAACTTTTAATAGCATGAACAGTGAATGCTCATTGCAAGAAAACTACTTCAAGTTAAATAATTTAATTTCAAGGAAATTAGATTATTCGTTTCTAAAAGGATCCTGCGAATTTTGTAAAATATACAGTTTCAGGTATATGGAGGTAAACTTTGAACACGCAAATGGAAGAAGAACTTGGGAATCAAATTAACAAATCTCTTATCTACGAATGCATATAAGAGAGGCGTTGATTTCACATTATCATGCAATACTTCCAGCGCAATACACATGTAAAATCGTGCATCACAGGGTTAATGACACATCCATTGTGTTCGTGCGTATAGGAGACTGGGAGTTGTGGTCATCATGTCCAGGATGTCCGCGAAACAATGATATAAATGAACATTTTATTTTATATCTGCGACTAAGTGGCGACTGGTATCGTTGATTATATAAATTGCTGTTGGGAGTATCTCAAAATTGTATGCATTTTTCAAGGGCATTTGATCTTCATTTTTTTGTATGACAGAAATTGTCATTTTTAATACTTCTTTCTTTCGTTTCCCAAGCACAATTGAATAACTTTTAGAAGAATTATAAACCCTGTCACTCGACGAATGATGGAATCACGCTTCGGTTCTATGCAGCAATGTAAATCAACTGAATATTATTGAATGATATACTAGTAAAGTACATTGTCAGTGATGGGTTTCGTATTATCGACACAATACTAGATTGCTAACAGCAGGTCGTGATCGAACAGTGGTAACGAACTAGTGAAATGCCAACAGTTGTGTTTACTGGGTAATATTGTAATCTGTGGTGTGTATCGTATGACGTAAGGAGCAATTCAATTGTAAAACATTAGGACATTTTATACATTCTTATATCTATCGTACAATAACTGTTCAGATACTTGTAATTTATTTCGTAACAAAGATATATAATGTTTCATTGCAATATCTGACCTTCTTTTCATGCGGTTTTCATTTCTTTTCTTCAAGTTTGCATTATCATGTGATGAACAAGTATCGCTTAATATTCAGATATTCATTTTCACAGGCAATCATTGATTTGAAGAGTTTCAAAATTATTCACGTCCTATTCGAATACATTCCCATCAATTCAAGCACCCAATTTCACCAATCGTTAACCAATTCGCACCTCTTATAATCAAGTGATGATAACGAATTAAAATTTTCTAAAATAAATATAGTTTGCGGGGAGTGATAATCATCCTGTAAACAATGTTATTATTGGAATGTATTTCGATTTATCGTAAGTAATGTGCATAATCGTTTCAAGCAGGTTGCCAGGCAACCCAAATTACGATTTATGATTTGTAATTTGCTAGTAAAAGACCAAGATCGGGGCCAAGAGAAAGTGGGCAATGAACCCAGGTCCCTAGTTCGTGCGTCAATCGAATCATTCCAACGCATTATGCCGCTTGACTCACGTGTCCATATTAATGAGCAAAACATTTTGTATTTCTTCCTTCCGAATGAATCACGAACGGAATAAGGAACATGTTGTTCCACCATGTGATAAGGTATATTTGTTCATGCGCATGGGTGGGGATTCGAAGATTTATTGGGTTAATATGAAGTACATGAAGAGAATTTTGTAGCTGTGGCAAATAATAGGAGTACTATTATCGTGGTGTTCACACTGCTCCATCGCTGACATCACTGTTAATTATGAAACATCGGAACCAATAGGATGATACTACCATTGTGTTTAATGTAATAGATAACTTAGCTGCAGCTACAAAATTCCCCATTCCCCCATTTCCCATGGCGAAAAAGCAGTAAATGTAGCATCTTGTGTTATTTAAGGCGGTTACCGTCACTTGTGTGATTTTCTCGTCCTTCGGAGATCAAGAAAAGTAATGGTCCTGCTAAAAATGCCACGCAGAAGGAGACAACAAATTTTTGGCAGGCTTTGCACGATTTCTTCCACGTAAAATCTGGGCAAAAACTGACAAACTTTCTACTTAGTTTTATCCGGAATTACCGAATTAAAACATTCTGCGAAAAGTTGACAGCAATTTTTTGGGACGGTTTTGTTTGGAATTCAGAAATTGTGGTATTCAATTAAAAACTCACGAAAATGTTCACGCCAGATTTTGACAGAATGTTCCAATTTGGTGAACTCCGGACAAATCCGGGTAGAAAGTTTATCACTTTTTGTCCGGATTTCACGTGAAATAAACCGTTCAAAACCTGACTACAATTTTTTCGTTTAACTCTACTTGGTGTTATTTGTTAATTATACAATCAACGTTATACATAATATTCAGTCTTTCATCGGAAAATATATATCTGCTGATAGCCATTAAATTTTGCACATACTTTCAATCATTTATCGATGTATTTATATTTATGGACACAATTGATTGGCAAAAAACGGTAAAAAGAACTAGGAAAAAAATGAAAAGAAAAGAATGTCACACATAAAATATCATATGTTAACTATAGATTTCAAGAAAGAAAGCAAAACCTTGCATATGCTGGTAGAGGATCACATACATGGATTTATATGCTTATGTCTATTTTTGTCCCGACACCCTCTTTCCTGTAAAAGAGGGTCTCCCTCCATTTTCCTTTCTCTTTAGTTCTCCACGATGATCTTCCCTTCAATATATCCTCTTCTCGTCCCATACGATATGTTTTCCTCCTTGTATTATACGCTCTTAGTTGCTTTCGTTCGGTTACGTTATTTCGCGTTATGGTAAGAAAGACGTAACCTAACCCCAATATTTTTATTTCAAAATAGAATAGACATTGATATTTTCATCTGCTTTTGTTTCACACACTAATAATTATTGTGTATACGATACGTTCTGAATGGTCACATTTCACATAGATACACTCAAAATGAGACTCAAAGAACTCGAAGAGACATTCAATATAGGATGGAATGGATTTATTTCGTAGCGAAATTCATTAAAGGAATTTTTTTCCACATTTTGGACCGTGATAGCCGAAACAATTAGCTGTAGTCATCGATTCAATGCTTCTTGTTCGTATCAGAGTTGAGCGTATAACCGAGTTATATATAATTTATATATAATTAAAAAAATTTTGGCAGTGTCAAATTGATTTTGAGATTCTACTATCATTAATTAATCAATATCGTCTCAAGTTCCTGGAGTTTGAATCGTTTATAGAAACTAAAACGAAAATTGAAACTTACAAAATCTGAGAAATCATCGGTATTTATCTCCCAGAATCAAATCTTTGGAACTGGAAACATCATTTAAAAAATGTACTGCAAGGTTGTGGGTGATAAACAGCTGGGTATTTCGTTATTCGATTACCAATTAGTTTCAATAAACGATTCGAACTTCGACAACATGGAAAATCAATTATAATTTGTTATTGTTGAAGTTGTGTATATTATTTCATACTATTTCCATTCACTCCTCCTGGTTATGCATAATTGTAAATTGAAAAGAGACTTTATCATGTATTATTACCATTTTGGTTTTTTCTTCATGAATGTTCTGTTTATTACAAGGTACATTCATAATTGTTCATATAATAAGCGTTCTATAATTCGATATATGTGCATGTTCTCCGATATATTCTCAGCTAATTTGAAAATGACTGCATAAAGAAGGTTAATTTATTAAACTACACAATTGTTTTTCTATTCAGTGTTTAGCGAACGTACTTCAACTAACGTATGAAAGCTCGCATCAACAAACATGTTTTTTATAAACGTATTCACATAATTATTTTATGAGACATCGTAAGTCATTCGAACGTGTATGTGTAAACGTTTTATGATTGACTATAAATTTGTCTTCTAAGATCGTTACTTTGCTAGAAATTTAGCACGTTATTTAATCGGCAGCCGTCATAAACGAGCCTCGTTCATTCAAGATTTACATGACTCCTCAGAGTGCATGCATTGTGTTTTTACTCCCATGATGCTTTTCAAAAAATATTCGAAACTTCGGTATAGAAGATATGATGATTTCTTTGTTCAAAGGACACAAGTTTTGGTTCATTTTATCGCACAACAAATCACGCTGCTGTGGATCTATGTTGAGAAAATCACACTTATTCGGATAATGAATCACTTGATTAATAATATTGAGAAAAATTCATAATAATAGGAACGTTCTCGTTCCGTTCATCATATAGATACATCATAAGTACTTTATTTATTCATTTGGCATAATACAAAGACGTAGCAGATTGATGTTATGTAATGTACTTTGTCTAGTGTCATCGGTTCAAACAACGCCAAGCCACGGGCATTGCACGACGACGAGACGACGACTTAAGACGACCACGTTGACTTGACACAACTTATGTATAATCACACTGACATAATAGCAGCGTGCAGAATGGGCGTGTTTGTATATCTATTTTTAACACTTTCATCTGTATCTTTCCTAGTCAGTTGTATATCTCGAGAGACAAGGAACACTTTGTATTACAATCGAATACATTTAATAGTACTATCGTGGATCTATTTCCGCAAAGCTTTAAATGAAGATTTTCTATTCGAGAATAGAATGACGCACGTGCAACGTGAAATTTTTGATAATTTTTAGCCGTTCCGAAGAAGATAAGAAACTTGTGAATCATTTCACGAGGAGATATATTCTCATATTCATGGAATAGATTGTTGTTTTTTTGTATGAAAAGTTATTTATGTATGATTTATATCAAAATAGTATATAATTCATGTATCAGGGGCGAATCCAGGAATGAATTTTGGGGAGGGTCGTGAGCAACTCTCGCGATCTGATAATCTTTTTTTCAGGTCGGACTTGGATCGTTCTCAAATTCAATCGTGAGAAGGGATGTTTTCTTAATTTTTTGGGGTAAGGGGGTCGTGGGTCCCCTGACCATCTCTCCTCTGGATCCACCCCTGTCATGTATGAACATTCAGTTCATAAAACTGTGTCAATACAGGCACCAATACGGGCTCTCTAAATTTCTTGTAGAGAAAATCCACTCCCAAAGTGTGAAAATACTGCAAGTCTAACAAGAGTGAGATTCCACTCCTGTAGAGTGAGTTTTCACTCCATAAGAGTGAATTTTCATTCTTACGAAGAGATGAAATATCACTCTTTGAACCGAGTTCAACCTCCATTCTGTTGGAGTGAGAATTCACTCTTCAAGCGTGAATTTTTCACTCCAAGGAATCTAGAGAGAGTATTGTTGTGTATCCAATACTGGGGGCAAAATGTGAAACGTTCTTATGATCTTAAGCGTGGATCAGTATAGTGAAATCAATTGATCCTGTGATCCTTACATAGCACAAATGTTGTTGCAAAACAAAAAGTCTTGAAGATATCTTATAGTATTCTGAAACATTTGGGTATTCTCCCATGCAATGAAACTTCTTCATCTGGCCTTCAGGCCAAATTGAGCAATTTTTTAAGATGTAGAGTAATCTTGCCCTGAATTTCGTAATGACATTTACAATCGATAATACCATGAAATTCAGTTGGTTTGGTAAAGAGATACTAACGTTGGTATCGGACCTCTCTTTTTAACTTACGATGGGATTCACCGATATTACACTGTAAAAAAAAACTGGAAATTTACTGTGCAACTGGACTGGAAATTTCCAGTGCTAGTACTGGAATATGGATATTCCAGTACATGTACAGAGATTTTGTTGTTACGTTACTGAAAATTTACCAAGCATAACTGAAAATTCAGTCATTGTACTGGAATTTTCAAGTTTGAGATGATGTACTGAAATTTTGCCATGATTTCGCGAAAATTTTACCGGCTCGTACTACAATTTTATAGTTCTTGTGCACCAAAAAAAAATATTCCCTCAAAAAGGACTTGAGAAAAAATTTGGAATTTAGAAAAAAAAACCTAATCGTTGGTATACTGGAATTATACAGGTTTTTAACTGCAATTCTCAGGTTTTGTGATGGAATTTTCCAGTTACTATGCAATTGAATTATACAGGTTTTGAACTGCAATTTTCAGGTCGTGTGATGGAATTTTCCAGTTGCTATGCAACGGAATTTAATCACTGTTGCACTGAAATTTTCCACTTCTATTGGACTTCGTCATTTCTGGCAGGAAAAATTTCAAGTCTTTATATTAAAAATTTCCTGATTGAGATTTTGAATAATAATTGTAATTGTAGCCAATGAAATTGATATATGAGGTTTTTCCAAGACTTATCCTCTTGTGTATTCTAGATATGAAGCATATGTAGTAACCCAAGCTGGCCTTCCAACATGTCGCGCTATAGCTCATCGGTTAGGTCTTAGGTTTCAGTTGGTAGGCAGGTAGAAAAGTGTGGGTTCAAATCCTGTTAGGTAGACATGAGTTTCTGTCCATCCAAATGAACGATCAAAAGTTTCTCAATCATCTTGGAACACAAGGACCCTGCAAAATCACTTTGCGTGAGCAATTTTTTTTCAATTTTCATGGATATTTTCAGCATTAATTTTCCAGTACATGTCCTGGAAAAGTCCAGCTCGTGTACTGAAAAATTCCAGTGCCGAGGCTCAGAAAATTTCCAGTTTTGATGCGGAAATTCCATAACGTTTGCACTGAATTTTTGCAGTACAAATGTGCTGAAATTTTCAGGTACATGTACAGGTTAATGACTTCCAGTACATGTACTGGAATTTTCCGGTGAAATTTTTTTACAGTGTAGTATTCAGGGTTGTGAATTAGATAATTGAAGAAAAACACAATTAACAATTGAAATTCAATATTCTCAATTGAAATTTTTTTCCCAATCGACAATTAAATTTAATTCTTAATTGAAATTTTGTCCAATTGACGATCAAATCTAACTTTCGATTGACAATTGAATGTGATTCAGAATCGAAATTTTCTCCATCGACAATTGGATTCAATTGGATTGGATTTGAACAGTTTTTTGTGATGAAATGATATTCATTCGTTAAATTGTTGATTGAAAAACATTGCAACTGAGACTTAAGGAACTAGTACCGGTTTCAAGACTAAAAAACGACCCATATTTGAACTTTTTGTTTCTTGTTTCTTTTATTACAAAACTTTACACAAGCTTTTGCCTTCAATTTGTACATCTTTTGGGAGTGTATACAAATTTTTTTCCTTCTTTTTTCATCGATCATTATTTACTACAAGGCGCCAAAGTCGAGTCCTCGAAAATGAGACCCTCACACTGCGCTGAGATAATCTCAAAACTGGTATGTCTCGAACAGAAATTTCAAGAAGCATTTCAAAGAGGAAGATAGTTTACATCGTAATTCACCACCTATTTATGAGAAATTAAAATAAAAACAAAGTGACGGCTTTGTGAAAAAAGCGATGTAAAAAACACGTGTTTTTCCACCTTTTTTCCCTTTGCCAAATTTTTTTTCACCATTTTTTTTTAAATTTTCTGGTGAATTACGGTAGAGGAGATCGAAATAAACAAATGCACCAAGAATAAAACAAATCTATCTGGTGGTTGCGGAGAATAAGTCAGCGCAGTTTGAAAAAATGCTATTTTGAGTAAAACGCGTTTGAAGTTTTTTTACGATAAATTTTAAGAACATTTGAATTACTAAAACTCTCCAAGGATGGGCATTTTTGTACTCCCAGAGTATTTTCAGTAAGGAATACTTCTTGTTGACCCCATATGCCAATTTTACATAAAACAAGAAAGTACCCCACTGAAAGTACTCCAGGAGTACCCTGCAACTCTCTTATTTTTTCGAATTTCATTACAAAATTTTAGGACGTGATTTTTGAAGGTACAAGGTTACATGGAATGTTATTAAAAAAAATGAATTTTTTCCAAATTCTAACCGGTACTAGTCCTTTGAATTAAATTTTTTTAATTGAAAAAGTTCTAATTGAGAATTCAATTCAATCGTAATGGAAAAAACTTCCAATTAGGAAGAAAATTAAATTGTCAATTGGAGGGAATTTCAATTGCGAATTAAATTGAATTGTTAATTCAAAAAACTTTTGCTCGAGAACTGAATTCAATGGTTAATTGGGAAAAATTTCGGTGCAGCATCAAATTCAATTGTTAATTGCAAAACATTCAAATGAATAATTGAATTTAATTGTTCATTGGTAAAATTTTCAACTCAGAAATCAATGTAATTGTTAGTTGAAGAAATTTCGATGAAGAAATCAATCAAATTTTTTATTGGGGAAAGTTTTAATTAACAATTGAATTTGATTCCTAATCGAAATTGTTCTTGATTAACAATTGAATGTAGTTCTTGATCGAAATCTTTTCCATTGTCCATCAAATTTAATTGGGACAATTTGTTATTATAAAATTATATTGCAAAAGCGAACGTTTCGCTCAGATACTGGGCATTTTCAAGGCAAAATTACAAACGTAGAGATGAAGTGGAAGACTCCATCGTTGAACCCACAAAAAATTGGATGGGGTGATTCAATGATTAGAATGTGTGTAGTTTAGTGCTCGGAGCGGCGCCATCAATTAACGGAAAAAAGCGCTGCTCGGCTAATTGGATTGTTTCTCCGTTAATTGATGGCGCCGCTCCGAGCACTAAACTACACACATCCTAATTATACACGGAGAGAAAAAATTTGCTGACGCAGCAAATCGAGGTATTATATATAGAATAGCAAAATTTTTTGCTGACCTAGCTAAGAATTTGCTATAACAGCAATCGTGTTAGCTACGACAGCAATTTTTTAGCTGTGGCAGCGAAAAATGTTTGCTCCGCCAGCAAATTTTCAGTATTATATATAGAATAGCAAACAAATTTTGCTGGGATAGCAACCATTTTTTGCTGCCTCAGCTAAAAATTCACTGTCGCAGCTAACAAGATTGCTGGAACAGCAAAAAGTTTGCTTTCACAGCAAAAAATTTGCTGCTCTGGCAAAAGGAACCCAGCAAAAGTAGATTTCGCTGTCACAGCGAATTCCTTTTTCTCCGTGTAAAATTATATTCATTCATTAAATTCTTGGTTGCAGAACATTACAATTGAGACAAAAATTCAATTTTTTTGTAATTGAAAACAGTCTTAATTGAGAATTCAATCCAGCTATAAATGGAATAAAGGTTTGGATTAAGGGAATTTCAATTCAGAATTGGAAACAAAATCCATTGTGGCTAGCACGTGGACGCGGACAGCCATCAAACTAGCTCCTGTAGCTAAATTTTAATTATGACAGTAGAAAAATTTGCATTCGTAGCTAATTTAATGACTTCCTGTGTCCGTGCTAGCCACTTCCCTGCTGCATCTAAATTTTTCTTTCCTTGCAACGGAAAATATCCCACCACTACGATATCAAAATATCAATTTTTACTACGTACACTGAGAAAAATGTGTTTCGTAGAACTAGTAATCACAGAATTGTTGGGATTTTATTGTTGGAAATACAATAATTTTTCTTCTTATAGCAATACATGTTGTCTTGTTAACAATAAAATTGTCAATTCAGCAATGTTAACGGTCATATTTTTACGATTTTTATTGTAGGTTGAATGCTGAATTGTCACATATCAACCAGCAATAAAATTGCTGAATTGACAATTTTATTGTGAATAAGACAACTATATATTGCTACAAGAACAAGAATTATTGTGTATTCAACAATAAAATGTCAGCAATGCTCTTATTGCTAGTTCTACGAAACACATTTTTCTCAGTGTAACTTTTCTCATGGATCGAAAGATGGTGTCTGTCTTGGTTCAGAAATTGCTTTTCCATACGCACTCACAGTACCACGATTAGAAGAAAATACCTGATCAGCACGAGGAGGAATTATGATACGTACAGTATTCCGTGAACATGCGCAGGAGAGGATTATAATCCATAAAACATATCGAATCGAAAAGAGTTCATAGAGAATTCAATTGGGATTCGGAGAACTTTAGCACTGCAATGGTATACGAAATGGTTCTATTCGAAAACTCAAAGAGTATACATATTATATTTGAAACATTTCTGTGTTGCTTGAGTAGAAGCGAGACTTATCTCAGCAGAACTCATTCTTGTCATTCTTTAAGCTATTACAAGGCTTTGCCGGACCTTGAAAGTCCCTCGCAATGACCTGACGAAGTCTTGCGAGCCCGAGTCGAAACATTTGGACGATTCTGGTCCTCTTATTTCATTTTTAGACTGATTTTGTCCTGATGGTTGATTGATGCGGACAAAAACATTACTTTTTCAAGATTTTAGTCCGAATTTTTCCTCAATTACTTTTATTCGTTGGAGGAAAAATTCAGACTGAAATCTTGAAAAAGTACTGTTTTCGCCAGAACAAAATCGGTCTAAAAATGAAAGAAGAGGACAAAAACCCGTCCAAATATTTCGACCCGGGGGGGTAATTCCGATTCATTCAAGTTAAATCTAAGATCAATTCGTTCTTCATTCGCAAAATTTTTTTATCAATTAATTTACAACATTCTCTACGATGAAATACTCGCTTCGATCACTTTTGTATAATATAAAGTTGAAACAACAATTCTAAACTTTTTACACGCGATTTTCTTTGTGAAAGTCTCGTTCTACTTTCTTCTGCGTAATCAATTAGAAACGAAAAAGAAAAAAACTACATAATATACATAATAAATATTTTGTTTTCTTCATATTTCATAATTTTGCATATATTCGAGTTTTCGTTGAACGATCATTCATGAATAATTTGAATTTGTGGTAAAATGTTTTGTAAATTTAGATGATCTCACTGCATTTCTCGTTCAGGGGTCGTGGTCAACTTTCTCCTTCTCGTCTTATTCTGTGATCGCGTGCCACTCGCACCCCACCTTCTTCGTGTCTTTCTTTTCTTGCTGTGCCGAGGTAACAGTCTTTTCGATTATGAGATTAACAGCCTCAAGCTATTCAACAGCGCACAATGATTATGTATACCATGTACGCATTACGTGCTAACATTATCATCCCCATCGATGTATACTTATGCGTTCACTCGTTGTATTCCTCTCGGTAATAAAAACATTCAAGTACCAATGATGAATTTCAACCATGTAAAACAGAAATGTGTTGAAATTCAAAGACATGTGATGTAATGTATTGTGATTTCCTTTTGCAATAACTCCGATAACAAGGATCTTATCATATTTTACAACTTGATGCACGATGTTCAATTGAATTTCAAAAAAATACTCTGAAAAATTTTTTTATTGTTTTTGTTTGAGCGAGATCCGAATGATACATGTATTCAACTTTCAATACTTTTCTACGAAATGTACGTTCAAACGTTCAACGTACTGTTTTTTTTTCGTTGGAAAAAGTTCCATGGTACAGAAATATCTGTCCCCGGAAGTGATACACGTCTGCCTTTTGTATAATTTTTTGTTTTTGTACTATAACTGTTCAAAGTTGAGGCATGGGTTTTTGTTTGCAAAAGATTATCATTCAATTAACCCTGTTCATTGTCATTCGTCCTTATTGAGATTCAATAGGTTTTGTCTCTGTTAAAAATTGGACTTTACAACCAGATCATGTTTAATCCATGTTCCAAATTAATTCTTCACATTGGGAAGGTGTTTGACATGTTTCCGTGAATGCATCAGAATGAAAATACATCGATAGTGACTGTGCGGTCACATTGAAGAATACGTGAACCTATTAAGGTAGTTCTCCGGGAGAGTTCAGGATCAAATTAGAAAAATTATTGTCAAGCAGAGCACAAAGATCGAAGGAATTCGATAATCATATTCGTTTTTTATTTATAATAACAAAAAAAGAACCAACTCAAAGTGTAAATAAAGAACCGTTGTAACAACCACGCGAAATTTGACATGGTTTTTTTCTTAAAAAATGTTTATTTTTAATCCGTTTATGATTTTTAAGGGCTCATTTTCGTTTCACTATCACACGCTTTTGTTTATAGGAATGTATTTTACTATTAATAAACAAAAGCGTGTGACAGTGTCATGATGACTCATATAAAAAAATTCCCATAGTAAAGGTTTTTTAAATCTCATAAGGAATAAAATGAGCCCTTAAAAGTCATAAACGGATCAAAAATGAAAATTTTTTAAGAAAAAAACCATGTCAAATTTCGCGTGGTTGTTACAAGGGTTCTTTATTTACACTTCGAGTTGGTTCTTTTTTTGTTATAAATAAAAATATAAGTCCCAACGAATATGATTATCGAATTCCTTCGACCTTGGTGCTCTGCTTGACAATAATTTTTCTAATTTGATCCTGAATTCTCCCGGAAAACTACCTTAATAATTATTCTGATCACAGGCCTGCGGAAATATGACTTTTTATTTCCCCCTCGAACATCAACGTCTTTTTCCGAAGTCCTTTGATGCGCTGAATCCGAATCTGACTGCAGAACTGCCACTGTAAAAAAATTTCACCGGAAAATTCCAGTACATGTACTGGAAGTCATTAACCTGTACATGTACCGGAAAATTTCAGCACATTTGTACTGCAAAAATTCAGTGCAAACGTTATGGAATTTCCGCATCAAAACTGGAAATTTTCTGAGCCTCGGTACTGGAATTTTTCAGTACACGAGCTGGACTTTTCCAGGACATGTACTGGAAAATTAATGCTGAAAATATCCATGAAAATTGAAAAAAAATTGCTCACGCAAAGTGATTTTGCAGGGTCCTTGTGTTCCAAGATGATTGAGAAACTTTTGATCGTTCATTTGGATGGACAGAAACTCATGTCTACCTAACAGGATTTGAACCCACACTTTTCTACCTGCCTACCAACTGAAACCTAAGACCTAACCGATGAGCTATAGCGCGACATGTTGGAAGGCCAGCTTGGGTTACTACATATGCTTCATATCTGGAACACAAGAGGATAAGTCTTGGAAAAACCTCATATATCAATTTCATTGGCTACAATTACAATTATTATTCAAAATCTCAATCAGGAAATTTTTAATATAAAGACTTGAAATTTTTCCTGCCAGAAATGACGAAGTCCAATAGAAGTGGAAAATTTCAGTGCAACAGTGATTAAATTCCGTTGCATAGCAACTGGAAAATTGCAGTTCAAAACCTGTATAATTCAATTGCATAGTAACTGGAAAATTCCATCACAAAACCTGAGAATTGCAGTTAAAAACCTGTATAATTCCAGTATACCAACGATTAGGTTTTTTTTTCTAAATTCCAAATTTTTTCTCAAGTCCTTTTTGAGGGAATATTTTTTTTTTGGTGCACAGAACTATAAAATTGTAGTACAAGCCGGTAAAATTTTCGCGAAATCATGGCAAAATTTCAGTACATCATCTCAAACTTGAAAATTCCAGTACAATGACTGAATTTTCAGTTATGCTTGGTAAATTTTCAGTAACGTAACAACAAAATCTCTGTACATGTACTGGAATATCCATATTCCAGTACTAGCACTGGAAATTTCCAGTCCAGTTGCACAATAAATTTCCAGTTTTTTTTTACAGTGTGCTCTATCACGTCAGGTTTTTGAGATATTTCGACCTAAAAATGTGAAAAACACTTTTTTTTCGACATATTTGGGGTTACGTAAAGTCGAAGGGTAATTTTTTTTCACAAAACCGATAGATGCACCTCGAATTATAAGTCATCCTCTTCCAAATTCTGTTGAGTTTGCTCAAATATCTTTTTTTTTCATCGAGACACGACAGTTTGAAAATTGTGTCTCCACGTATTTATTGAATACATGAGCGCACAAATTTCAAATTGTCGTATCGCAATGAAAAAAGAAGATATTTGAGCAAACTCAACGGCATGTGGGAGAGGATGACTTACACTTTGAGGGCGCATCTATTAGTTTTGTGAAAAAAAATTACCCTTAGACTTTACGTAACTTCAAATATGTCGAAAAAAACAGTGTTTTTCACATTTTTAGGTCGAAATATCTCAAAAACCTGACGTGATAGAGCAATTCTGCAGCCATACTCGGATTCAGCGCATCAAAATGCTTCGGAAATGAAAATTTCATTTGAAGGAGAATTTCATTGCCGATCAGTGTAATAAATGTGAATGCTGATTATGTTGTTGGGGCATATTACACAACTTAGAATGGTCGTAACTTAGCGAGAAAAAATCATACATGACCGTTCAATAGCTCATTTTAAACGGGAAGAGTAGTATAAATTGATACAGTTGAGGAAAAGGATCAAGAAAATTTTATGCGTCCTGTACATAACCTCAAAAGTAGGGGAAAAAATGCATTTTCCCAGTATATACCCTTAGATATCTCAGAATCTTGACGTGATGGGCCAATTCTGACTCCGGATTCGGATTCTATGCAGCAAATTACTCCGGGAAATGGTCACCATTTCCAAGGGGGGAAAACCTCGCAGGCCTGTGTTATCATTGTATTTTATCTATTTATTTGTTGAATGATTATTTCAAATGCGTATACAGTTTTCGAGAAACAATATTTTATCTAAATTCAATTCGCTAAAAAGCTCGATGATAATTAAATTCACCATCACAACTCGTGAAGTTCCGATCCGAGGTATCATCTAAAATTGGACATTTTTCATTTGCCTGGTCCGATTTTCGTTTTAAGAATTTCAAAAGATATTGTTTGAAGAACTAATCGCTTTGGGGAACACGTTTTTGGAGGAAAAAATGACAGATGATTTGATATTAAGCGATAAAGAAGTGTCTTGAGAAAGGGGAGGAATGGTGGGGGAAGAAACAGAGAAATGTCGCCAACACAGATGACGTTCAAGTTTCAAGTACATAGGTATGTAATGTGGCACTCGTGTATCGTCGTCGTTCCGCTTTCTCACCCTTCCGGGGCATTCCCACTTCACTTACATGTATATAGTCCCGTAACTTTGTACATACTTGTCGCACATTGTAGTTGCAATTTCTAGAGCACTACGCTAAGGCAAGCGCATAAGTAAAACAAGGAATTCCATTGAATGTAGAATAGTGAATTCGTTGCATATAATTTTCATCACCCAAAAAATCATATTCTAAAAATGAGAATCTACTCTATAATATGAGCCTAGTACATTTTCCTCTTAATATCAGTGGTAATTCTTCTAACGTTCAGAGGACCTCCCACATCAATCCTCTGAAACTCAGAGGAATATGTACTAGCCTCATATTTTGGAGGAATATTCTAAATTCTAGTATACGATTTTTTCAGTGATGTAGACACCAGAAGAATGAATTTACCCAGGTTTGGAATATAACACGTTTTCTGATTTTTTTCGCTGATGTGATTTGTCACTTCAAATTCACTTCACACGAAAAATATATATTGTACATGAATATGATCATCAATTATACAGAGCTATTTTAATTTTACTTCTCATTGCTTCTCATCAAACGATGGAAATAAAATATTAAGAAAGAAACGAAATCCGATTCGGATAGTAAATCATACATGTTTGGTGAAAGGATTACAATTTAATCCGAAAAAATTGTTACGTTCTTGCCTTTGTGCATGTTCTTCATAACGTTCGGATATCAAGATGAGGAAAAAATTCAACTAAAAATATCTTGACCTTGCATACGGACAAAACGTATGAATTTTACAATATAAAGAAAATCCAGCTTCTCCCTGAAAATGATACTCTGTGTGTAATCTTAGCATACGTAAGGTAAATATCGAGTCTTTCTTGTAGCGAAGAACATTGATAATCAATGATAAAGTTTGATTCGAGTTGTTTAGAAACATTGGATTACCTGATCCCAATCCTAACTTCAGCACAGTAAAAGACGTGACTCACCTGAATAAAAGAAAATATAATTTTCAATTGAAAAGAAAAAGAGTTTTCTTTATGAATCGCCGTTTGTCTATTCAGTATTTCGGCAACAGAGCCTTGTGCACATACAGGTAATCGGAGAAAGTCGTTGACCCTTAAGACTCTTCTATCATCTGAAAAATAAATTCATATATTACTTATCGCGCACATATATACATATATATATATATATTTTAATAAACGCATGCAGTTTTTTCCACACTTGCGACACTGGATATCTTGAATCAACAAAAATTTTGCCAAGTTGACGGAAGTTAACAAATAATGTAAGTGATACCTCAAGAAGAGCGGTTTCTGCGTTCAATGACCTGTTATTGTCGATTGTATCACGGGCAAGTGTTTGGCAATTTACCATGTTTGGAGGTCGATGATATCGCTCGTCATCATATTCTCTAAGATAATGAACTTTGAAAGACATTGAAAAAAAAAAATGACATTCGTTACTTCCTCGGCGGATGATACATTATAGTGATTACATTCGAGATGATGATTCATAATATGACTAACTGGTTTATAAAATAAAACCGTATCAGATAACACAACCGGAGTCAAATGTATACTTACTCCAAACTTGCATTTGAAGAAGTTTAGAATTTATATGTGGAGGTCAAAAAACTTCCAGATCCATTTCGATCCACCGTATTCTATGTTCTGTCAATGATGAGATGCTTAAGGAACATCAATTTCACTATATTCTGTTTCTTATAGAGCTTACGATGTTACAAAAAATGTATTGAAAATACCTTAAAAAAATTGAAACATTGATTCGATTGATGAGATTCGAGCTGCGGGGCTCGAATTTGAATTATTTTCATCAATCCCATTCATAATTCAGCCATTGCAGAAGATCATAAATTTTGTTGTAAACAGATTTATTTAATGAAAGTAGGTTGATAGTTTTTGAACGATCAAAGTGACTGCTTTCTTTTTTAATAACAGCGCTCCCACAAGATGCCATCAGTTTCTTCGCTTCATTGCACATCTGAAAATATTAAAATTGACTGATAAATGATAATCCTGTTTTTTGCCTTCTCCTTTGAATGATTGAATCGATTCAATTTGATGAATCGGAAATCGAAGAGCTCGACAAACGAATGTATTATGCGGCAAAAATTCAATTTTTAGAAGAATGCATTGATAATATTCGAATATCACAAAAGTATTTTCATCCAATTAGCTCTTCAGATAAGAAATCAGGAAATATATATTCAAGTATATTTTTTCATTCATGAAATGAAGAATGATGTATGATCCAAAATGAATCGATCACATTTGCGATGTTTGTATAATGTCAATTCTTTTTGGAAAATGTACACTCCTTCCAGGGTTACGGTACATTTCGAAGATTAACGAGAGCTCCTTTCATCCTCCTGTGATTGCTTTTCATGCGGAATACACATACGGATGCATTTTCCTTAGATTTTTGTTTTGCATGGACAGAGGAGATGAAATTACTAGTTATTTGAATAGAGAAAAATACATATATCTCATAGTGAACATAGATATGTTCAGATGAATAAAGAAAGAAGGATAAGAGCAGAGGGTGAGGTGGTGGTACATTGGAGAAAGAGGCAGCAAACAAGACTTTCGAATGTTCGAATGCACTTGCTTTGCTCGATGGATGGCAACTTTCTTCGGAGACGGTTTTCGAGAGTAGCTCGAGAAAGCAACTTCATGCTCCCTTATAAGCGCATTTCATAACTGGTTAACGTTCCGTAACGCAATGGATAATACATGGTAAGGCGTCGTCTTTTTCAGTTTAACTGAATATAACGTGGAACGGTTTACCATCATCTGTAATCTTCTCACTTCTCGGAAGTCATCAGAAATGTATTTTCGAAATGGTTTACTCCATTTTTTTTAAATATAAACCGATGGATTGTTACAGGGAGGTTCATTATCAGTAATTTGATGTTTTCCTGTTTTGAACCGGAAACTATTGTTTCTACGATCAACGCTGAAAATCCGAGATCCTCGAATCAACGGTATTTCATAATTGTTGTAGAGAAATCATTCGATCAAGTCAATATTTTTCTCATTACACGACAACTCTCTAGGCAATATACAGTAGTCAGGACATTGGCCTTCTGCGAGTGAGTAGTTCCGACTTCTGTTTATATAACTTCTATCGTTATCAACTCGCTCACAAGTTCCATCTAATATCAGACGAATGGAAAGAGTATAATTGTGATTTTCGATGTCTTCGACATCCACCTTATAATACAAAACAAATCATCATTCTATCGGATGAACATTTCATGCATAATTTTGATTCAAAATTTTATCACTAAATTGAGTGTAAAATTATAGCAAATTCAAAATATGTGATATGCTCAGAAGGTTGTAAAAGTCATATATCGGTATTGCATCAAATCAACACTGCTTAACGTGTGTAGAATTTTGTTAAATAAGTTTCATATACATATTTATAGTGCTTAAATTATCTATAAAATAATACACAAATACTAGTTTATTCCATTCTTTGATTTATTAAATTCTGTTTATGCTTACGACATGGATTGCAACATCATTAGCATAGAAATGCAAATACAAGAATTGAGTTAAATTCGATATGCATAGGTTGGCTCGTTTTCCAACATCAACGTCATTCGCATCCTCGTCATTAGGTTTCTCACAATAGGGAGTGTCGATAACCTGGTCATAGTTGTCTCTCATTCCTGAGTTAAAATTGTCAAATATTATTCGATATTCAATAGAAATTTCAGAAATTATTCTTCATTCTTTTGTGTAGAAAGAGCTACTAGTGCGCAGGCAAACCAATTCTCACTCAAGGAGCTCAGGGTTTTCCGTTTCTCTCGATTATACCCCTGATAATCATAATTGCAATGTGTGCTATATGAATAATTATTAACCTTCAAAAAAAAAACTATCAATGAACATCGTTATTGGATAATGAATATTGACCTTGTGAGTATAATTATATTTTGAAATAAATTATAATATCATTCAATGTTACACAATATGAGGTACAGATCAAATAAATCGTGTTGTATGAATTGTGAAAATTATATACACATGTTTTTTGGAGGTGAAATATTGTAGGCATATCAAGTATTTTATCGGTCATTTTGTAACGCCATTATTCATATCATATGGTGTTATTCGTAAGATCATTGAAAAAATACTTGATGGTGAATATATTGAGAAATATTTTACATTATTGGAATAAATAACATAAATAATACAAGTAGGGTGAGAAGAGTAGGGAAGTATAATATTGGAATTACTTTTAATTGCAATGTAAGTCACTATTGTATTTGCCAGTACATATATCGTTGAGAATATTTATTAATTATAGTAATTTGTTCAATAAGATATTAATTCATCACATACATAATACTTCTATGTTATGTTTCAATTATATAACGTTGGTTTGCACAAGTTTTGTTTTTTTACTCAAATAACGCTACTGTGAAGTGAAAGATGTTACATCATTATAATATATCAACGATCTTTGAGAGAAACAGACTAGTTACTTCCAGGGGTGGACTGACTTCTAAATTTGAATGTGCAAAACGAATGTGTTGATTGGTCTTAGACGAGTTCCACAAAAACAAAAAAAATTAATGATTTTTATATAAATCCAAGAATTTTTCTTCCGAAACATTCGGTTTTAGATAATTAATTTACACTCACGAATACGATTTTCAAAGCTTATCACTTGAGGTTTATATGAAAAATTATAAAAAATTCTTAGATTCTCACCGCGCTAATCAAATATTTTGAAAATTATTTGACAACACATGAATTCAATTCCCAGTCCAAAATTAGTGATTTTGGTTCAGCGAACTTGTGAAGCTTTTGATGTCACCTTTTTTTTTTAATTTTTTTTTGTCATGTGTATAATGGTATTACTCGAGAAAGTGGGTCGCAGAAAGCAAGGCCATTGACACTGTCTTGATGCAGTGAGAGAGCCACTTTTCTTTCTTCTTCCCTCTCTTTTATCTTCAATTCTTCCTCCTTCTTTTATTCATTTTCATTTCCCTTCAAATGCACCTCTCTTTCTCCTTGACATGCTCGATCGCAAATCAACTTGATATAATATTTGTTGATCGTGTTGGAGATAGGTGGGAATACCATATTTACTTTGAACGGAAGAAGGAAGGACATCCGTCCATTACAATACATTATGTCACATAAGAGTCCCAACATAATACTCAACTTTTGATATGTTATTAAGAAATTCAAGAATTTTTAATCCAACTAGTATTATGAAATTTTGTCAATTATGTAATAATAAGAATTCTTCATCATCTTAATTTGGAATAAATTAGAAGACAAGAATTACACAAGTTCGGGCGCGGTGGTGCCATGAAGTGCACAAAAATTGTTTATTGGATTCTATTTTCTTGTGTGATCAATTGAAGGGCACTTGTATTCAAAATTTCGTAAATAATAATTTCGTTCAATAGTTTATTCTGTTCGATAAGCAAGAGTACTTTGGTTATTACACGGGGAAAATAATTATCAGCTGTTATATTTGGATAGCTAAAAATTAGCTACGGGAGCTATTCTTTAGCTGTCACAGCTAACCACTTAGCGGTAACAGGAAGAAGTTAATTATTTCACTATCCAAATATTAACCACAAAACCTGTACAATCACAGCTACAGTTTTCTGGCTATAGCAGTGGAAAAAGGGCGATAACAAAATAAATAGCTGCCTCAGCTATTTCACTCTTTTACGTGTAATATTGAAAAAAAAAACCCAAGAAATGTATTATACAACATTCACATGTAACAATTATCTCTAAGTTGAAAATAATTTTTATAACGAATGAAATTGAATGCGTTTCACTCATAAGTAGCTTGGTTATAAATTCGTCTCTTGCCAATGACCTCTAGAGAAACTTTCACTTCGCTACTCCCTCTCTTGTTTTCTTTCTCTTTCCCTGAGACCTATCAAATCGTTGAGATTTTCTAGGCTGAATATTAGGATCGATGTACTCCATTGAAGCGGTGTTTCCATTACAAATTTATATTCCAGCCTGGTCCAATTTTCTTCCCTGGTAAATCAAAGATTCATCAAAACAAAGTGAGACAATACAAAGAAAAATATATCTCTCCAGTTTCAGTTTTTTGTCGAACCCAAAAGAATCCATAAAATTAATATCTTAAGGCCTGAAATGAAGATACAAGATTTGAGTCTTGAAGAAACGAAATCTAGAAGATTCTCCTGAGACAGTAGAAATACTCCGTTTGCAGAGATGAAACCCTTCTAATATCCCGATATGGTATTATGTATGCGCGTAACATGAAAATAATTACACGTAATTTATGATTGAATTTGAATGTTAAGACCGAGTAGTAATTTCAACAACAACAATAGACGAGAAACTTTCCCTGCTCCTTGTAATATGAATGGTTACCGTAAACCAACGTTGCTTGCGCATCTTGATTTTATTTGATTTTTTTACTTGCACGTGTGTTCCGCCTTTCTCATGACGTTCGAGGTGAGGTAAGGTAAGCAAGGCACCGTCACTGTCAATGCCGAATTCCGTCGAATGAACGCTTTACACTTCTTTCCCCGGTCGACGAACTTCCATTCCCAACTGAGCTCTGCTTTCTTGCATCGTTGCGTCAGAAACGTAATAAGAATTCGCGTCCTCGCGTGACATATGAACGATTTCTCAATAAATTCATATTATCGGCATTCGAAGTGTGTAACAATTTCTAAATAATCTCACAAATGGTATTCGTAATCGTGGATAACATACATCCATACATCTACATCATTTCAGTGTGAAGAATAACACAAATCATGACGTAAATCATATAGATATATGACAAATTCTTTCTCCTGAAGAGGATATCGAAGCATAATGTTTCCTAATGAAGGATGCATCTTGTAGAAATTCCTGTGACGTGATTGTTTAGGAATGATGAGTGCATTTTGCGCATCGTATGAGATATAAAATTATTCATTTTGTTTGAAATATTTATGTATTTCGATGAATCACCTTCTTCGTAGTGAGATCCTTTAGCCGAGAAGGTAGGAATTAGCAATTTTGTATTGTGAAATATTACACGGAAAAAAATTAATTATCCGGGGAAAGGACAGCTGCTAGATTTTTAGTTCTATCAGCAAAAGTTTGACTGATGTTGCTAAGAAATTAGCTGCCCTGTGGGTGCTACACGGAGAAAGAGGTATCTTGGAAAATACCATAATTTATGGATTTTTGGCGTTGGTCTGACCCGAGTCAAAATATTTACGTGAAGATACCTCTAAGAGTACCATAATGGCTGGGACTTTTATGAGGAAGGTACCAGTATATGATATTTTTCAAGATATCTGTTCTCTCAGTGTAAGATATTTAGTTTTCATAGCTAAAATTTAGCTGATACAACTAAAAATTTCTTCCCGTGTAGGTAACAATTGCGAGGAAGGATATTAATTTGATGGCAGGTATTCCAAAATTGTAATGAGTACCATTCAACATCGGGAAGAGTGCAATGTAATGTTTACGTTACCATGGAAATGATGAAGTAACACAATAACGATTACCAGATTGCCATGTCATCACTCAACTCCTATTTTAAAACTGCGATAAGAGCTAGAATGAATGATAATCACTCCCGTATATGCTTTTTTCTACGTATCGAGAGAGGTTCTAATAATTAATAAATTGAAAGTAAATTTAGATTATGATGATATTTCCTCTAGGATCGCTGCAAAGATTAGTACTTTCTCTTTTTAAACGATGAGTTGATAACGATGTTATTATCTTATAGAAGAAAGTATGACGACATATCCACCTTATACAGTAATATTGTAATTTATCGTAGCTGTTTGAAATTTATCCTTTATATGATATTCGGATACCTTCCTTCATCGCTCATTCATATGTGTTCCACTTGGATGCAAGATGTACAATCTAATGAAAATTTCTAACAATCCCATCATTAATTTTTTTCAATCATACACGGTTTTATTTCCATAATTGAATTACAAGATCTGAACGTCAAAAACGCCCAAATGAGATTACGTGATGTTATTCAATTCATAACCGTATCTCTAACGTCAGCAATTATAAATGTATTGCAAAGTATCAATACATTATGACAGAAATGAGAGCAGCCAATCATTGATTGCACTTGCAACTGTATTCAATTACAAGTTAGTCTTGTTTTCTGATTCATACAGTTATCGTGTTCGCGATCTACGATGATAATTTATAACAATCGAATTTTGAAATAGATTCAAATTTGCCATTGTTTGTTTTTCATTGATGGATACGAAATTGGAAAATGGTAAAATACGCGATAGATAACTTGACTTCAAATCACGTCTACTCGATATGAACAAATAAGGTAGCATACGCACTTCCTGAGAATGTTCTGAGAATATACGTTGAGGATATTCGAATATTCTATGGAGATTCTTATTGCGTGCGAATATATTTTACGCACATTCTCAGAATGTTTGAATGGAACTGTTTCGAATATTCTCAGAATAAAATAAGAATTCCCGTCAATATAAACTTCTGCATGTCACCGAAAACTACTTCACAATCAATTTTTGTTTACCATTAGACATCTGTAATCACGAATGGTTGGCAATAATATGAATTCACATAGATGGATGAGATACTTATGATCGCAACAGGCAATAATAATATATATACGGTATTTCTCAATATTTTATTACACTTTTGAGGATTATTTTCAACACATGGCACTCTCAGAGAACATTTGCGATATTAAAATGCATCTTTCATAGATTTATTATTCCCAAAACACAAATTGAAATGATATATATTGTCCAAAGGTCTGTAGCCTGTCAACAACATTATCCGCCATTAATAAATTCATGTCATCACGATACTTGCGCATGCGCTGCTCATCAATCTCCCTACAAACTCTGTACGCACATTGTACGAACGTTCCTAGAATATTCGAAACAGTCTCATTCAAATGTTCTAAGGCTCTTCTGAGAATATATACGAATCTTCTACGCTCTTTGTGAGAATATTCGACCAAGTACATTTTACGGATGTCGTGAAAATATTCTCAGAATATTCTACGTTACATGGGTGTAGATAACATGAGCGTGGATGCCTAAATTGGAATAAAAAAGCCACTTTCATTATTCGAAGATTGTAAAAAAATTACAAGGAGGGTTCAAGATATTAATCGGCTCTGGTCCAATTGTTTTTCACACTGCAGAGAAGATGACCAAATGAGGAAATCTCACTCTTCGTGCACACAGGAATTATTTTTCCAATGAAATTTTCATAGTTTTGAAGTGAAATTTTGAAATTCCAGTTAAAAATTTCACAATTTACAGATGTAACATGTATTTTATCGCAATAAGTTTAATGTAATATTTATAATTTGTTGGGTATTGCATTCAGATAGAGCTAGAGATTACTAATTGATATCATTAACTTCGAAATCATTGGTTTGTAAACGTAGAGCGTTGAGATGATCTTAATCTTTGCTCCAACTTGTGCTAAGTCTGCCAGCTGCACTCGATAACATCCGATTCTCGTTATAAACTCCATCTACCTAGCTAAATGAGAAAGAGAGTTCGGGTAGAAATTAATTATAAGATTAATCAACAACATAGAATCATCCTACGTCATTTTTGAAGATTGGTTTCTTCGAAGTTTCAGTGACTTGTGTGCGTCCGTTGATATAAATATACGAAGCAAAGTTCCCACCTTCATCATTACGATCTATCAAATTCGAAAATTATAATTCCATCCCGTGACACACAAATTATCACAATCGGAGCATATTATACACGTACAATAATCATTGATTTTCATTTTTGAATTAAAATTTGAAAACTAGTGTCATCACTGATTTTTCAAGTCAAGAGTCAACACTCGGAGAAAAAAAGTTGCTGAAACAGCAAACTTCGAAAATTTGCTTTGTTGATGAGGCAGAACTTGTTGCTAGATTAGCCAAAAATTTGCCATCACACCGAGAAAACTGTTTGGTTAGAACAACAAAACATTTTGGTTGATATGCGAACAACAAAAAACTTTTGTTCCTTCAATCAAATTTTTGTGCTTTCAACAAAATTATTTTGTTCCTAAATGTGTTAACAAGAATATTTTGTATGTAATACCAATGTGTTGTGGCAACAACAAAAATTTGGTTAGAATAACTAAAGTTTTTGGTTGTTCACATTGCAACAAAACTTTTTTTTTCGGTGTACAGCAAAAAATCTTGCTCTTTTAACAAGCGCTTGCCATTCAGCAATCCAGAATTGTAGATATACAGGGGGCTAGAAAATTTTGCTGAATTAGCAAATATCTTGCTAAAATAGCAGTATTTATGCTGTAACAGCAACCGTTCTGCTAATTTAGCAAAGCAGATTTTTCGGCAAAAATTTTTCTCTGCGTGAAGTATTTTCTTGGCATTCTTGGCGTGTAACAGCCAAAAAAAGCGATTCATGAATTTCTTGTGGGAATATAGAAAGGGGGTTACAAACACTCTCAAAGTATATTATTAAGCATATATTCAAGTACAAGGAAAAATTTGTTCATCAAAAAATGATTAAAAATGACGGCCCTATAGTGATTTTCCTGAGACATCTCGCACGAGATGACACGCATCGTGACTCCATCAATTTTGCATATTTTAATACGAAATTTTATACACATCTTTGAAACAACATTTTGAATAGAAACACAGACTCATTTCAAAAAATATGAATTTTTTTATATTTGGCGAGTGTTTGAAGTTAAAACTCCTTTTTTCGACAAAAAAAAAACAGTTGTTATTTGTTTATAGAAATTTTCCCAATTGATAGATCGAAAATTCCGTACGCGCTTCTTTCGAAAATGTTGTTTCAAAAATGTGCATGAAATTTCGTATGAAAATATACAAAATTGATGGAGTTATGGGGCGTACCGCCTCGTACGAGATATTTCAGGAAAATTATTGTAAAGCCCTCATTTTTAATTTTTTTTTGTACTGCAATATATGCTTAACAACATACTTTAAGAGTTTTTCTTACCCTCTTATCATACCAACGTAACCAAAAACACTTTTAAAATGTATTTTAAATGCATCGGATGAATTTAAAATCGTTTTTGGAATAAAGGATTTTTCGTAAAAGATTTCAAATGCATTTCAAAAGTATTGTTGAGAAAAGGTTTCTTTGAAATACTTTTTGAAATATATTTTGAGAACTTTTGTGAAAATGTATTTATCAGAATGTGAATAAAATACATTTAAAATGTTTTTTTTTAATTTGATATTATCATCATAATACTTCAAATGAATTTGGGAAGAAAATATTATTATTGATGTATTCAAACAAATAGAAATTTGAAATCAAGCACTTGATGGGGCTTTAATCAAGATTTGTGAGTAAAATACATCCTGGATGGTTTGAAAAATATTTCATACAAATTGCACTTCATGGCATCAAAATCATTTATCTCTGAAGATTGTTCTACAGCATGTGAAATAAATGTAATTCGGTTTTCTATCATCAACCATATGTAGACAGACAAAATTTTTGAGGTATCAAAAAGATTGTTTATAAATTTCTAAGAAAAAATTGGATACAACAGTTCTCATAGTTCGAAAAATATCCCAAGTGAAATTTCCAAACTTTTTCTCAATAATATATATATATATATGTTGTTACTATTTGAGATATCTTTTAAACTTTGAAAACTGATGCATTTGTTTTCTTTAGGAATCTGAAAATAATTTTTGCGATGTCTCAAGAACTGTGCCATTTGGAGTTTTACTTTGATGTACCCAATAATTTTGCATTCTCCTCTCAAAAATGTGGAAGTGATGATACAAGAAACGATTGATGTAACTGAGAATATATTTTATGAATATATTCTATTCGAAAAACAAACTTAATGCTCTTCTAGATCAATTCACAAGGTATTACAAACCCAAAAAAATGCATTCCAAGTATAAATCGAGTGGTTTTGATAAATGTAAATTTTGTTAATCTAATTGCAAGATTAATACTTTTATAGAATCAGTTTTAAGCTTCAAAAGAGTATTTCCCATGCATTTAAAGTCAATTTTCAATGCATATGGTATATGAATCCAATGTTATAGTTAATAGTTTTGAAATGCATTTATAGGTGTATTCACTATGCATTTTAAGCGTCCCATAATAGTCCTATTTGACGATCTTATTAAAAGAATTTGAAATGCATTTTGACAAATGCATTTGAAATACATTACGTACATTTAAAATGTATTTGAATACATTAAATGAATGCATTGAAAATATATTTCAAATGCTTTGGTAAAATGCATTTCAAAAGCGTTTTTGGTTACGTGGGTATTTCCGAAAAAAATTCTGGAAAATCGCGTTTTTTTCGGCTGTGACCCTGATTTAAGCCCTTAAGAAAAACCTTCGGTTCTTTTTTCTAGACCAATAAGCATTTATACATATTAAAAAACGCAAGGTTTTCTCCGAACGCATAAATGAGGAAAGTTATAAGTTGACATCAGCGATGGAAAAAGTTGATCTTGTTCAGATCAACGACCGTGGCTCAGAGACTGAGACGGTAAATGGTAATTCACTTGTGGCGCAGCAATTCGGATTTACGTCAGGATGGAAATTTCTTTTCGTATTTTATGTTGAAACTTTGTCGAATTAATGCTGGATGGTGATATCGGAGAAACATTTTAGATGTTTAGGTGGCTACAGTTGTAAAGATTCATGACCTACATTCGCATCCGATAGACGGTCGTAACTCATTTTCAATTCTATAATATTCTTCAGTATCATAGTAGGTCGATACACTTGTGGTTGACAGTAACGTGTGATATTTGAATAAAATAGGTTTCCACTACAAGCATAGATGTTAAGTCGCTACTTGTGCATGAACATGAAATATAAAAGATTGTACAATTTTACGGGAAATTATTAACTCCAAAAAATATAAGTATATCGATCAGTGTTCTTTTTGCTCATATTAAATGGTTTTAATTGTGAGTGAATAATTTTTCAATTAAAAAAAATAATAACAAACGGCCACATACCTATACATAATATAATTTTTGCACGGACACTTTTTATTGAGGAAAAGTTTCCATTATCTCCATATCAAGATTTGATATATGCACGAGTCATATAAATATCTTCAAGAAAAATATTCAGTGTCGTTATCGAGCATGATTTTCCGTTGTACTCCATGCACAAAATAAGTATATCACGATAGCTTTGAAACGTCTGATATATGTTTAAACCAACGGTCAGTCTTGATTGATAGTTTCCTGTTTTCAGATCTACATTACCAGTCCCTATAGAGTTCTCAACATTGTTTGGTTCAGTAATGGGTATGCGACCCATGGAAGAGATGAACTTACATGCGTTTCACGATACCCTATTTAATTACATGAAAAGGCAGAACCATTTTCTGTGTTATGTTATTGTTATATTATTACGAAGTAGTTTCTTTTACTCGTGAAAATATTCTTCTCAATAGTTTGGAATTTAGTTGTGTAGATCATTTTTTTTTGTAGAAGCTATAGTAATAGAATACTTTGTAATGCCTGTCATACTTTTTTCTCCATGTCCTCATCATTCCACCAAGTTCATTGAGAGTCTTCAAGTTTTGTACATTTTGTTTTTATCCTTTTCAGCGCGTACATGGGTTCCCAAGTGGGAAAATTTTCAAAATTATATACCATTTTTACAGAATTATATATAAATTATATATAACATTTATGGAATTATATATAAACTACATACATAATTTTGAAATTTCTTCCAGTCTGGTTGTTTGTGTCCAGGTGATTTTTTCATGACAAACTTTTGATACATCTTTCTCAATACATGAGTTTGTTCCACACATTTTTCAAAACACTTTTTCAAATATAATAAAAATGTGTAGAAAAGAATAATCCATGTGTGCGCTAATGAGGTGTCATTTTGTAGTGCGCGTCGAAAGAGTCAGTAATCATCATTACTTAGCAAATTATAAATATTTTTTCACAACACTCAATTTAAATGGAATATTTTTCATGTCAATACCCAAGTCAAAAAATTTTCAAAAATTAAACACAATTTGTATATAGCTCTATATAAATTGTATATATTATTATATAAAAAATTCAAAAATCTTCCACTCGAATATATCACTTGAATGATAATCAGAGTTTAATTGGTATAAAAAAAAAAACACCACTTTGGACAGGTCAGTAACGCAACAAGGTCATGATTACTCATCTTGTCAAACTGTTGTAAACTTATCGGTGCTTTTTTAAAATCAGCGCAAAGAGTTAGAAATTTGCCTGTCATGCGTATATCGTAATTATGAATTCGCAATTTTTCGTGAACGGTTTATCTCGAGTATGTAATTGATTTTTTGATAATTCAAAGTTTACAAACAGACAGAAGCGAGATATCGAATAGGAATAATTCACTTCCAACATCTTCAAAGTAACATCGCATAGTAACACGGGGAGAGAAAATGATACTTCTTTTCTGTGATACGTAATCAATCAAATTATGGACAATTGATAAAATAGGAATTGTCTATCTGCAGGGTGGTTTAGAAAGTAATGGGTCGTTGTACGTGCAAGAATGCATCGTTAGGGATTGACCGGGGACAGAAATAACTCAAGAAACACTTTACGCGGTGTATACATATGCTTCAATTCATTGTAAAATGTAATATTGTTCTCTTCCTTCGTACATATTTATAATACGTGCAACACATCCAACGATAAACAGAAAAAATTTTCAAATTGCATTTCGAAGGAAATTATCTGCAGAAACCAATGAATTTTTTTCCTTTGCTTCTACATAAAATCACTTTTATGATTTGAGCAAAGTACAACCGGTCAGCCAAGAATATCTGAATAAATTTTTCCGATAACGAGCAACCTGAGAAAAAAGAGAAGAAGTAATCAGAAATTTATCACAAACTGGATGGGATGCATTGACGTAACAACTTTAAATAAATAAAATCACGCTAATGCAAATCTTTCGGTTTTGCTTACGTCTATTCGGAATAACAATCGTATGTTGTTTTCTCGTTTCGAAGATGTTGTGAATTTGATTATGAAAACTAAAGGAAAAAGAAAAGGAAGAAGAACAGAAAGAGCAACTGTATCTAAATTTTGTGCATTCCGATCTGATACTTCAATAATTTCATATCCAACATTCTTTTTTAAATCAATTTCATTATTGTGTATAAGACTTTTGTTCACTTCATATAAATGATTATTAATCATTGTTTTTGTAATGTTCTGAAGAATTCATCAATGGCAATTGATATTACAATTCTTCTTCTGTAATACGATGTTACAACACGTTACTGTGCATGAAAGTAGTTTTTCGTTTGTCACAGAACTCTTCAATTTTTTGTTAAAATAACTTTTTCAATGTAAAACAAAGTATATATGATTTGAAGCGTCGAAATGAAAAATTCATCACAAAACGAATGAGGATATTGAAGAATTTCAGCAATGTTTAGATAAAACTTAAATGACATAATCTGTCATTTAAATAGAGATATTTTTAAATAAGAAGAAAATTCAGATAATCACTGGAAACTTCAGTGGGAACAATGTATTACGATGGATGATTAGTTCTTCGCCGTGTGTGTTATACTATCTCTACTACTTCTAGTAGTATAGCCAGGCAATATCTATACTATGAAGTTCCAAGAATCAATGGAAATGATGTATATGATTCTTTGAGTGAATATTTCTCAATCAAATTTTCCATCCATTATTAGAATGTACTGATTTTAACATTTAACATCAAATTATTTCCTCATTTAAGACTTTGAACCCAAAAATCAACCAGTATTCTGCATATTTTGGTTTTGGATCGTTCAACTATTATTTTCAAGAATACAATCATGATACCTCCTGCGTCAGTATGAAATGACAGAACTGGTATCATTCCAATTCACCAACAATTCCACGTAACGTTTTTAGTAGAGGAAGCATATCTGGCTGACCAGAACAACATTAGAAAGAAAGAGACGGAAAAGAGGAAAATATTATGAATCAACGTTGTAGTTGGGTTTGATATTCGTAGCACGTAGAATTGGAAAATTGTCCATTAGAACGCAAAAAGGATATTTTTATTTGAAGTTTCTAATCTATTCCTCGTCGTTTCTATAAGCGGAAACATTGTACGGTAACGATTATTAGAGAGAATAGTAATTTGATGATAATGAGCATTCCAAAATTCCAATGATTATGATTCAGTGTAAGACTGTATTTTTTAATTCCATGTGAGAATTCATACAGGGATTCAGATGGATTCCCATATTTTCCTGTAGTAAGCTACTTACGTTTCTAGCACCGCTTTTTACCGCTATAGCTACAATAATTGCAGCTATAGCTATTTATTAGCTACTATCAGTAGAAAATCGTAGGCGTGATCACATGGGTTTTTTTGGTTGATATTTGGATAGCCAAATAATTTAGCTGTCGCAGCTAAATTTCTTGCTGTTGCCGCTAAGCGAGTAACTGTGGGAGCTAAAGAATAGCTCCCGTAGCTGATCCTTATTTTCAGCACACAACAAAAAAAAAGTAATCTGGCAATGAGAGAAAAAATCCCTTCCAATCAGAAGAGATATTTTACTTTTGTTTCACTCTTGAATTGAGAATAGGGATGCCCCTACGATTGAGAGTATCCATACAGCATCGCGAGGTCTTTTGAATGTTCAGACAACAGAACATAAGTTGGTTACACAGAGAACGTGCAAATAACGTCTCAGGATGTTCCAAGAACGTCACATATATGTCCCGGTCAGTTCTATTCATGTGCACCGTGCGACGTTCTGTGAACGTGTTCGATAAAGATTTTCATAACTTTGTGCGAAGCCGTACAAATGTTTTTAAAGGTTAGTTTTCTTGAAAGTACGTTGAGAAAACATTATGAGAACGACCCATAGCAGCTGAAATGAATGTGTTGAAAACGTATTCAGGGGCATCCAAAATGCAGGCACTCTAAACTTTTGGAGAACCTACTTCCCACATAGGAACAGAGGCTATGTCGTTCCAAAAGTATTCTAAAAGATATCTTCAAGATGTCTTATGCAACATAAAAAGAAGAATTTAAGGAAGATCCTTTGTCAAGAACAAATCTTTCTTAAATTGTTCTTTTCATGTTGCATAAGACATCTCAAAGATATCTTTTAGAATACTTTTGGAACGACATAACCTCTGTTGCTATGTGGGTTCCCGGTGACCAAAATACACAGAACCAAGCGCATGTTTTCAAAACGTTCAGTGCTGTCTGGGTGATTTGAACAAATGACCGTAACAAAAACGTCCAGGTGGATTTCATAGGACCCCACATGGGAATCCTTAGAAAACCCATAGGTACTCACTCATTTCCATGTGGGTTCCTAGGCAATCCTAGACGGGGATCCAGGGCGATTTTTGACGGGGTGGAAATCGAACAGATGAAAATTGTTTGATCACAAAGACTAATCCTTTCAAAAGAAGAGGAATACTTTTGATACCATATATTAGAGGAGAATTTACATCAAAATGAGAGGAATACTCTTATTTTGATATTAAGGAGAGGTTTACCTTTTTATTGACCAAAACAACGGTTTTTTCTTGATTTTTTTTTCCATATAGAAGGAAATAAGTAATCAACTCAAAATTTTGGCTACTCGCTTAATACATCAAAGACTACTAAAAAATATTTCTTGTATTGAAAAATAGCGTGACTGTATCCAATGACGCGTCCCGTAAAGTGACCGTCTCGAAAAAAGGTGGTCTACTGTTGGCCACTCTAGCACCTGCAAAAATGATCGGAAATTGAAAAATGAAAAATTTTCATACAATATATGAGTGTAGTTGGAGCCTGAACTACATTCATCGCTGAAAATTAAAAATTAAGAAAATGGCGGGCATTTGAATATTTTTTTTCGTTTTTCTTGCTTTTCTTCGCTCTTTAAAGTTCTAAAAAAAAAAGTTATGCATACATCATCTTGATTGTAGTTCAGGTTCCAATGAATCTAATAAGCTTTGAAACAAAAAAAGAAAAAAGATGATCCGTTGAGTAGTTTTTGAGTAATCGTGGCTAACAAACATCGTGGTTCGAAAAACATGGTTTCCAGAAAAACGCATTTAAAGATTTGAAGCACTTTTTAATTGTTCGGAATCATGGCCCATGTATCGACATTTGATGGCCCATAGCTGCCTCTGCTTCCCAGGTAGGAAATGCCAATATTGACAACTGGCCCATGCTTGGCAAAATACTGGGCTGCCAAGCATCGCGAGCCAATATTGGTCCAATATACAACCGTTGTTCATTCTAGAAACCACAACGGGTCTCATAGGAAATGCCAATATGACAACTGGTGCAAGCTTGGCAAAATATTAGGCTGCCAAACATGGCGAACCAATATCAACCCAATATAAAACCGTTTGTTATTTGAGAACCCACACCATGTTTCATAAGGAATGCCTATACAACAAGTGGTTCAACATTGGCAAAACATGAGGCTGCCAAGCATGGTGAACCAATATCGGCCCAATATTAACCCATTTGTTATTTGAGAATCTATACCACGTTTCGTAGGGAATGTCATTACAACAAGTGGTTGGAGCTTGACAAAACATTAAACTGTCAAGCATGGTGAACCAATATTGGGCCAATGTACAACCAATGTTTATTTGAGAACCTATGCCACATCTCCATGTTTGTGATTTTTACAGAGTTGTACCGATATCCCTGCCAAAAATCTTATCGTTTTCTATCGGAAATGTTTAGCAGGGATGGCATGAAAAATGACGTCATTTTTTTCTCCAAGAAGTATGTTTGGAGAATCGGGTTGAAGCATGGCAAAAGTTAATATACACAACTTGAGCCAGGTCCGGTTTAATCGTATGAGCCAATCTCCAAAATACTCATAATACATATATCATGAGACACTTTCACCAAGCTTGGGCCATTTTTTCTCATGGATTCTGGCCCAATATAAGTCATAAGTGGGCCAAGATCGGGCCAAACTTGGGCCATTTGTTAATTCCTACCTGGGTATTCCTATGATACGAATATATGGGCGCCCAATTCAAAAATATCTATGTAAAATACGCTTCGCTCGAATTACCGTTCGATTTCAATTTTCGAGACGGAAGATAGGTCTCGTTTTTGTTCCATAACTTTGAAAAAAAAAGATATTCGACCAAACGGTTTTGGTAATGTATTTTACACATAATTTACTACAAAAAAATGCGAAAGAAATTGTTTTTTTGGTCGAGAAAAAGGTAAACCTCCCCTTAATGTTTTTTGGGTGAATGTCCTTACGTGAATTTCTACTTGGTTTTTCAGATGGGAAATTCTTATTGTGGATTACCAAGAGTTCTAAGTGGACTGAGAAAAAGGGTTTACTTGAATATTAAACAATTAGAGAACTTAGCCACTTGAGATAAAAATTTAGTTGAACCAAATAAATTTTATTGTCATAGCTAAATTTTTTATTCACATTGAATAAACTGTTATTGACGTCAACTGAAACCCAGCTGGAGCAACTAAATTTTAGTGCATTTCTCTCAGGGTGGTTGTTCAAGTTTCCTATGGGAATTTTCGATGTGTACCTGGATTTTCACCTAGATAGAGTTTTGCAATAGGAAAGTGAGTGCAATAAACTGTTTACGTTACTACAGAAACGATAGAGTCACATACATGGTAATGTATACCACATACACTGAGAAAAAGGAATAGTGGATCCAACTACGCAAGACAGTTGGATACGTACAACTGTAATAATTGTTTGATTCAATTGGATTCGTATAGTTGACTCAACTACGTATAATTAAACGATCCTTGTATTTAAATTGAGTTGATGAAGGGTTGTGATTGAACACATCCAACTGTCATAATGTTATCGGTCAATTCCTATTTTAGAGTTACAATGAAAAGCAAAATGAATGGTAATAAATTTCAGTAATTTTATCGGTATGTACACGGAGAAAAATGCAGGTCGAAAATACAGTAATCTTTAATAGAAATTTGAGAATTTTTCTTAAATGCATAATAAAGACAAAAGTCCACTTCTTTGTGGAATTGTATTCGAAAAACAATGAAAAATTATCAATACTTGATAAAGAACAGAGAAACACATGAACTTTCCAATAGTCGCGTATGAAATCTCACAAAGTGAATAGTAGGATATTGAAATTTTGTTATTGTTTTTGTAAAATTTCATCCACGACTTTTGGAAACTTCATATGTTTCTCTATTTTTTATCAAGTATTGATAATTTTTCATTGTTTTTCGAATACAATTCCACAAAAATGTCAACCGTTTTATCTTTATCATGCATTTAAGAAATATTCTCCAATTTTCATTAAAGATTACTATATTTTTGACCTGCATTTTTCATTCTGTAGGACCAGAATCTTGTCTGTTCGAAATCTTGAAGAGTATCTCGTAAATCTTGGAGTTACTAGATCCTCTGTTTGAAATACTCGAAGAACATTGAATAGAATGGAGAAGATTGATCAGCGAAACTTTGTTCTGTACCAACAGAAGGTTTGCCTAGTTGATTTTTCTATTTTAATCAATTTTCTCAAAGTATTGCAGGTACAGACATCTGCATGGTCACCTTAGTTTCTACGGGATACCTTTGAAACTAGAAATTTTCCAACAGCAGATATCATTGATACACGTGGAAAATAAGTTGTTTCGAAATTCTGCTTTCAAAGAGTAACGAATATAGTGGAAATAAAGTAAAAATACTTTATTTACAATGTACTTCACTTACGTAGGTAGATAATCAAATTTGAAGGGGCTTCTCACGAGAATAAAATGAAATGTCATATTTTCACAGAATCCGAATTCGTAGAAGTTGATAAAATTATTATTTTGATGATGATGAAACAATTCCGACAATGCGTATAGCATAGTACTTCTTTTATTCGAGGAAAGTGAGGTGATGGATGGTGGGCGGCGTGATAATACGAAAAGAACATTTGTTTAATTGGACGCCTGCCAATTCTTGCGAATCTGATGAATCAACCGTAGTGAAATTTGTAGAAGGAATAAAATCGTTGCGATAATTTTGATTAAGGCAAACGCTAAGTCTTCAAAATTCACTATTGCGGGTTGTACTTTTTTCTTTTTTATATCCTCAAGCAACAACTTATCATTTGATTTCTGAGGTTTTGAAAGGATATTCAATATTTCTGAATATCACAAGATCAATTAATTGAAGAAATAATATATTTCCGATAGTTTTTCTTTTGCATAACGTTTGTCCATATCGTTCAAATTTATTCGACGATTATCACTTATCCTGTGAACACTCTCGAATTGGAATGCTAAAATAAAATTCTACGAAATTTTGCGCAGCGGTATAATAATAATCGCGTCATATCTCAAAAGTTAAATAAAGTGAGAAGGATAAAGAACAAGAGAAGGAGAATCATTATCGTCAATCGACCGAAGAGTTTCTGTTTTTTTCCTTCCGTTCTTTGTTTCGTTGCATAACGCATTGATCCGCTATTGCTGTACATTATTTTTTGGCGGATGTGCTTTACTTAATTTATCAACTTTTGTTTCTGAGAACCGTTCAATTCGTACGCTTCAATTCCATTCTGCGACAATGTTTCTCACAAAGTGTATATAAATTAAAAAGAGGTGAACAACCAAACGAATATTCTCACAATAAAAATAATTTCGAAACGGATGAATTATGATTAACTCCCTGAAGATATTGTATAAAACAACAAGATCTTTTACGGTCGATTCGAAACAACTCTATAACCATATACATATAAATATCACGTAACTAACTTCTTCCGATCGATAATCAAGATCAACTACTCTGTCCTCTATTTTTTTCTTCTTCTCCTTGCCCTTGAATTCGCTGCTTACTGTTGCTTTTTCGGCTCAATTTTGCTTTCAAGTGGTGAACTTGTCCTGCATAGGGGGCATCGGGACGTTACCCGGGCGACCTTGGCTGCTCTTCTTTGGCGGCGACGCGAGCCATGATGCCATGCCTTACTATGCCGAACCAACGACTGCGCGGCAGCAGCGGCAACAACCAACCGACGACGATGTTTATGCATTGCGTTCGTTTATACACGTAGTCCGAACGTTGCACCTTGCTCCATCATTCTCTTATTCTATTCTTCATCTCTTCTACTCCAAAGCATAGGTACATGCATGAAGCAAACACATATGCATCAAGTTTAGGCTTCCTCCCACGGTTCGTTCATTTTCTCTGTTCGTTTCTTATTTCTTTTTCCTACCAATGCAAAAAGCGTAGGTGGAGATACAAACTATCCGTAATCAGACGTATTTCAGGACTTCTCGAATAATACATCATTGATACGCATGGAAGAAAAATCATATGCAATTTGATACGTCAACGGGAAAAGATTTCTCAAAATTAGACCAGATCTGAAATGATTGATAGTTCTATATTGCTTGGGATTGTTTATGGTGACTGCAGTATATTTGATTAAAGATGATGATTTTTCACATGTCTGTGTCTTCGTGTGAACTCAATTTGAGAACATGACGACAATTTCCTATGATTTGCAAATCAGATGAATAGAGTTCAAGCGAACTTGCCGGAACAGCAAATCGAGGTATTATGTACAGAATATCAAATCTTTTTGCTAACCTAGCGAAAAATTTGCTGCCACAGCTAACTGGATTGCTGAGAGAGCAACTTGATTAACTGGAGCAGTAAATTTTCCTCCGGACTAGCAAAATTTTTAGTATTACCCAGGTAGGAATTAACAAATGGCCCAAGCTTGGACCGATCTTGGCCCAATTATGACTTATATTGGGCCAGAATCTATAAGAAAAACCTCTGCCAATTGACACACGGCTTCCTCTTTTGTACATATGTTGCAAATTCGGGAGGGAGCAAAATTTCAGTGTCGATAATGTTCCCATATAAGTTTCAACTTGATCTTTGCAGAAAAACGGGAGAGGGGGAGGAAACATGTTTTTTTTTGTAATCGTACGTATTTTCGCTTCCCGTTATCCGATTGTAATGAAACTTATACCACGTTTCAGTTATGGTCCCATAGGGGTCCTATATAAGTTTCACTCCAATCGGATAACGGGAAGCGAAGAGACGTACGGTTAAAAAATCAAAATTGTCGATAACATGTTTCCTCCCCCTCTCCCGTTTTTCTGCAAAGATCAAGTTGAAACTTATATGGGATCATTATCGACACTGAAATTTTGCTCCCTCCCGAATTTGCAACGGATGTACAAAAGAGGAAGCCGTGTGCCAATTGGCAGAGTTTTTTTCTTCCCCTTCCCGTTCCTGTAAGGATCAAATTAAAACTGATTTGGAACGCTTATCGACACTGCATAAAACTGTAGTAGAAATTACATAACAATCGGATGATAGGAACGGAGGACTCTCTAAATTCTTTGGAGTGAAATTTCACTCTTCAAGAGTCAATATTCGCTCTTTTTCCTAAGAGTGAGTTTTTCACTCCAAACACCAGAGTTGATTTCCACTCTTATAGAGTGAAAATTCACAATGAAAATTCAAAATTTTTCACTCTTTAAGAGTGAAAGTTTTCACTCTTTCGGAGTTGCAGTATTTTCACTCGGCAAGAGTGAATTTTCACTCCAAGGAATTTAGAGAGGATATCCGCATGATAGCGGTATTTACGGAATCCTCAAATTTTGTTTCGAAGCTTAGCGCTTACCCTTTTTTCGCCTGAACACCGAATTGCCTGGATTCACATTGTACAATTAATACCTCGTGAGTTGCATATCCTCAAAGTTCTATGGCGTTCGGATGATAATGACATAGGAAAGACATGCTTTTAAAATGTTGGAAAATGATGCGAATCGCGAAAATAAATTTTACACAATTTTTAACCGACTGCGATGAAACTCGTATGGGACCACTATCGGATCATAACTACACGGAGAAAAAGGTATCTTAAAAAGTACCATAATTTATGGATTTTTAGCGCTGGTCTGACCCGAGTCTCAATATTTACCTGAACAAACCTCTAAAAGTACCATAATATCTGGGACTTTTATAAGGAAGGTACCATACTTATTCTGAAAAGTCCAAGAAATTATGGTGCTTTTAGATATTCGTGCAAGTAAATATTCCAACTCGGGTCAGACTAGCGCTGATAATCCATAAATTATGGTAATTTTCAGGATATCTGTTTGATCAGTGTAGAGCGTGATATAAATTTTATTGCAATTGGATAATAGGGAGCGAAGATATGCGCATTCGCAAAAATGACAAATTTTTGCTACATTTGCTCATCTCCATCAAATTCTTGTGCACGTATCGGGCTGAAACAAATATGGGACCATCATCGACCTTGCCGACAACTGTGATAAAAATTTCATGACGATTGGATCACTCGAACGGAAAATATGCGCGTTCGTGTAAATGTTGACATACAGACGCCAGACAGACAGACAGACAGACATCGGACACCAAACCAAAATTGTTCTCCGAGTTTTGGGGAGTCGTTTGGTGTAAAATTTTCGGGTCTCCGAAACGATGACTATGCTTCCTTTTCGCAAGGAAGCAAAACGGCTCAAGGTTGGTGAAAGCTTGGGATGATAACCTCGTGCCAGGCTTGGTACTCAATATTGGGCCAGAATGCAATGCCAAGCATGGCCCAATGTCTCATGATATATGTATTATGAGTATTTTAGAGCTTGACTCATACGATTAAACCGGACCTGGCCCAAGTTGTGTATATCAACATTTGCCATACTTCAACCTGATTCTTCAAACATACTTCTTGGAGAAAAAAATGACGTCATTTTTCATGCCATCCCTGCTAGAAATTTCCCATAGAAAACGATAAGATTTTCAGCAGGGATAATGTTTTGCCAAGCTTCAACCACTTGTTGTAATGACATTCCCTACGAAACGTAGTATAGATTCTCAAATAACAAATGGTTCAATATTGGGCCGATATTGGTTCGCCATGCCTGCCAGCTTAATGTTTTGCCAATCTCGAACCACTTGTTGTATAGGCATTCCTTATGAAACATGGTGTGGGTTCTCAAATAACAAACAGTTTTATATTGGGTTGATATTGGTTCGCCATGTTTGGCAGCCCAATATTTTGCCAAGCATGGGCCAGTTGTCAATATTGGCATTTCCAACCTGGGTATATACTTGATAGCAACCATTTGTTGCTTCCACAGCCACGAAATCGCTGTCGCAAATGCTTTGCTGTCACAGCGAAAAATTGACTTCTCCATCAAAATTACATTCCGCTGTCACAGCATAATTCTTTTTCCTCCGTTTAAGTGAAAAAACGTTTGATCGAAAACTGTACAAAATATAAAAATATAACGTCTATGTGCTTGAAAATCGATCGTTAATTTGGGGGGAACAATCACAAACGTGAATGCTAAAATTCAATTATCTTCCCACCCAGCACATGATATTGCAGCGATATTACTGCCATATTTGCACCGAGTGGGTCGCTACGACAAACTAACAATCTGATGACGAAAATGACGAGTCTCGTGATGAAAAATGTTGAAGGAACTGTCAATTTCAAGCATTAAAGATCGTGATATTCATCGTCCCCTTCAAAACCCCTCCTTGCTTTGAAAATCTTATCACCGTTGATTAACAACATTTTAGTTTTAGGCGTCCGATTACTTCTGATTGTTACTGAGTCGTCTATACGGAATTCACATCGGAATGAAATTGGTTTATATAGGTTTCAACCCTTAGTGTATATACACTGATAGAAAAAACAACCTGGTTGGAATATTTGTGGTCGCAATGTCTTGAAATCCGGTTCTATTCATCACGGAACATGGTTGTGATGTCCAGATAAAGTGGTTGAAGCGAAAATTAATAACATATTCTAGTTATTGAACCAAGAAGAAAAATTTAGTTAATCCTGACTTCAATCACTGTATGCGGATATCACAATCAATTTATTTCCTGATGGATAAAGTCAGATTTCAAGTTATTGCAACCACAAATGTTCCAACCAGATCGTTTTTCTTTCATACTACGTTCTCTTGGAACACGTGAACTTTATACAGGGTCATTAAAGTCTAGGAAGTTCAAAAAATTTGTTCAACTGTTAGAAAAGGAACGGAAGGATACGACCTTCCTGTCGTATCAGGAAAATTTCATATGAATTCCTCAACTTGAGGAACAAATCGATGAGAAAAGTTTTAGTCCGGACGAAAATAACCCCCGTAGACGCACTAAATATTATTGAAACATTGGGTTTTTCCGTGTGGAAATTTCTATATTTTCTACACGGTGAGTTTTCTCTCACAAGTAGACCAGTAATTTTCTTAAAGATCCAACTCTCGTAATTATCAAGTCGATAAATTAATTGTAATAAACGATTATTTCGAGCTGTAACGCTATAACGAATTTTCTATACAATATACCGCTTGAAGAAAATCTACGTTGCTTTTAGACATTTCAAAAACGTTTTCCAAACGTTGTAAGGAGTCTGGAGCGTTATTTTTACCACTTTTGAAAGCTTTATTCGAATGTGCTTCCAAATATTCTGTTGGAAATTTCTGCAAATCATCTTGCGGTAAATAAAAACATTGCAGATACAACTCATATCAACAAAAATAGAACTTCCCGTGAATTCATATTCCGAACCCAGAAGTCTTGGAATTTTCTATTCCAAATAAAATTTCGAAGATGGGGGGAATGAAAAAAGAATTATTTCTAATTGACTTCATGTTCATTGTCAAGTACATCATGGAGATGAGAGAATGCACGGATATCTAGAGTTTAATAGTCAGACAGGCAGTGATTTCACTTTCAGAGAATGTTGTCCCGATGTGGATGGAAGGCGTTTCGGCAAAGTGCATCGCTTGCATTTTGTCGTCGCGCCTTCACGCGAGGCTGCAGATTCTCTGCCCGTTGGTTCCGTTGGAGTAAGAAAACAGGGAATATTTTAAGCTTCTATTTGGAGTTTGAAATGTTTTTCTGTTATTGAATTGCATGGAATCAAGTAACGTTCTATATCGAGTTGAGGTGAATTTTTATTGTGCGTATAGTACATAATATTTGTTTGAAATGATTATTCTAACACACGAAATTCCTCACAATATATCTTTTCTTGGTAGAAGTCAATTGTTTTTATTCAGCACGTTGAATCAATTCCCATTCCATCATCAAATTAATGTATGGATGTGATAATGAACATAAAGTGATCGCATCCGTAAAAATACGCACCAGTCAGACGCTTACGCAACATTAGTAAAATGATCATAATAATAGTGTAAAAAAACAACACCACTCAAATATATTTCGTCTCTTATCCTTTCATTTGCATTCTATTATCGGAGAGAAGTTCAATATCATTCGTAAGATTAAAACATTTGAATGTTTGTGTATATCTCAGATTAGGAAATTTGTTTATGTCATGCAGTAACTAATAACGTGACTAGAACTAAAGATTCCAACATTATTGCTTCTTTTCTGATGAAAAAGTTATTGAAATTCTCTCTTTTCAATAAATATAGGAATTGTGCGAAAGGATCTTCGATTCTGGCTGCCATTCTCCATTTGAAGCGATTTTAATGAATCTGTTGATCAGCGTTCGTCATTTCGAATACATTTATGTGGTCAAAATTCAATTTTATCCATCCAGTTGATAGCTTTTTCAACTGAAGAGTTACAGAACCGGGAGAAATTTTTTTTTGTCCGCACGAAATGAGGTTTTGAAAATTTATTGTAGACATCAAGATCAATTTAAAGTGAATGTACATTGAGATTCATTTTTAATGGATTTATTTTCACTATCATCTTTAGTTGAGGTCACTGTGTACTTTTTTGCATAACATGAATGTTTCTAAAGTTTTTAGAAATATTTTCAAAATATCTGTAGAATATCTAATCTTACAAATATTAACGGTCACATGAGATATTGCAAGGACATTCTGGACAAATTCTGGAGACATTTTGAAGTGTTGTGCTATGTGGATCAAGACATAGTGAAAATGTGCTGGTAAAAGCTATAAAAGTGAATACTGCATTCACATCAAAACATAAAATTCGCAAATCTATTGAATGTTTTCCAACTAATGACATAAAATTCACTTTTATCGCAAATAAATTGATCGACATCATCATTTCCCTCAACCGTATTATGCGTTTTACAATCCATTCAAAGAAATAATAGAGCATAAAAAGTGTAGAATGATTTTTGTAATGGGTGGTGCAGAAAGAAATTGAGTGGAGGTTAGTGCCGTAGTCTTGGATCGGTGACCGTGTGACCTTGTATTATGAATATACACATTAGGGGACACGTTGAGAACGATGCGCCACTGCGCTGTCATAGCTGCTGGGTGGGTATCGTTGTCCTCGACAATTTTCCCCCGACTACTCTATATTTATAAACATCGTCTTCTTGAATCATTCTTTTCTTTGCTTTTCATTTCATCTCTTTCCGGACATTTCCACGAACTCCGTATTAATGTGAGAAAATTTCTATTCAATACTGGTTGGAATAATGAAAGGATAAAGTAGCTTTTTAACAAGATGAATAATTTGATGGCTACAGAATGGCTAGGCTTCTTTGAGGCTGAAATGGACAGTCCGGAAGTCTTTTTGTACTTCCGGAGTATTTTCAGTAAGCTTTTTAGTGAGGTTTTGTCAACCTCGAATAAAGATATATTCAAAAGAGATGAAAAGTTCTTTTCCTTGAAGATATTGCGGGAGTACAAAAGTATTCCTGAACTGCCCATCCCTGCTTTAAGGGTCCCCAATAAGCGACAGCTTGAGACTACGAAATTTTGAGAGAACTTTGTTTTCTTGTAAAATACGTGATAAAATCTCCTCCGAAACTTGTAATTGACATTTAATTCAATCATGAGGTTGTAAAATTGCCCGAATGGAGAAAGAAGTTTTTTTAATTATATATATTTTGTATACACGGAACAAAATGATATAGTTAGGATAACTAAAAACAATTGGCTATTGACGGGTTGGTTGTGAGAACTATTCGTTTAGTCGAGACAACTTCCCAAGCGTGTATTGCCATGATTGACAATGGGCCCCAGGCTGGGTCCATCCTCTTCAACCCAGTCTTGGGGAATGACGATGGGGCCCATGTTGGTTCAATCTTGGCCCTGTTGTGTTTTCCCATACAATTATGGTTGGTAGAAAATGGAAATAATGAATCTTAGTGCGGGCACATTTGAACTGGGCCCCAATTTGGCCCAGCGTTCGGCCAAGATTGGAGTGAATTTATATCCCCAGCATGTGTGTAAAATCCTCAGCGTGTATGAATTTTTGCCCCACTTTGGTCCAGTCTTGGGCCCATATGGGCAGGATGGGGCTCAACACTAGGCCCAAGACTGGGCCAAAGTGGGGCTGAAATTCATGCCCGCTGGGGTAGAATTCAAAGCAATTTTCCAATTTCAAAATAAAAAGGAAGGGGCAGTATTGATTGCCTAGTCTGGATTTATGCTGGGCCCGTGGTGTTACCAATTCCCGGGCAAAGCAATACGGCCGAGCTGGGAACGATGTCATCATCCCAGGGCTGGCCCCATTTGTCTGCCCAGCTTGGCCCCACGTTGGGTAGCATGGGCACCCACCCTGGGCGTAGATGGGGCCCGCCGTTAATACACACTTGGGTTTCGTATAATCACTGCATCTCGATAGATTTGGTCACGGTGTTGATATAATATGGTAAGACTTGTTCGGTTATGATAACCAAATGGTTGTTGTTTATAGTAACCAAATTAATTTCATCATCTCAATGTGGATTCATTTCTGAGATTTTAAACTGTTTCTATAAATTTCATTGGAAATGAAGGAGAAATCCTGTAGAAAAAATTTCCTAGACGTTTTCTTAGACTTTTTCTGGGATAAAATCTACACGGAGAAAAATGCAGTTCGGGAACAAAGTAATCTTGGATACAAGATTGGAGAATTTCCTTAAAACCTGTGAATACTCGTAATTGTTGAAATCCAACAGTATTTCTTAAGAGGTCTTTCTGGTTAAGATTTTGAAGGAAAAATTTCTTGTCCCAACATTTTTTTTCATAGAAAATATGTTTATTGGAGCTTAGATATTACGAAAAAAGTTTTTTCAGATTTAAAGGTTTGTTTTTTTCGTTATACTAATTTAAACAACAAAAAACACTAAAAAATGACGGTGGGAGTGATTTGGGACGACCGAATGATTGAAAAAGAAACAAAAACATGGCAAATTATTCCTTGTTGAAGCGGTTATCGCATGAACCAGGATATTTTTGATCGATCAAATACTGTCCGATTTGCATCCGATTTTCCAATTTCAAAAATCGATTTTTACGAAAAATGGCCGTCATTTTCACCGGTCGCCTCACATCACTCCCACCGTCATTTTTCAGTGGTTTTTTGTTTAAATTGCTATAACGAGAGAAATTTTCTTTTTGATCTGAAAAAAATTTTTTTGTAATATTCAATGTTTAATAAACATACCTACAAATTTGCAAAATGATATCTCAATGTTTTCTCTGGGAAAAAGATGTTTGAAAAAACAATTTTTCTTGAAAATTTTAACCAGAAAGACCCCTTAAGTTCGTATGTGAGTTACATACCTAATTGAATTATAGTGTAGTTCTGAGTGTAATCATTGGAATATTGTCATTTGATTTGGAATATTTGTAAACGAACATTATTACCTTACATAGGAAAAGTAGAGCTGGAATATACTTCTTTCTTAAATCAAAATTTGTATTCATGAATCTAATTTATGGAAAATATGAAAGAAAACCTGTCTTCGTATTTTTACACCCTGAGGTCTTTCAAGGAACCTGAATGAATTTGATTTGTAATTGCACATAGAAAATCAACATGTTCATGATTATTCCAAAGCAATATCCCTTGATACAAACGTTTTATTGGCTCAACTTTTTGTGCCGTTTGTGGTTTCTGTTTTAACCTAATTCAAACTTCATTTGACACATTTTGTTGAACGTACCAAAAATGGTGTGGTAATAATTATACAAAAACGATCCGAGTCTCAATGTTGGAGTTTGAAGAATTATCTTTCACCAGAAACTATGCATGAAGAAGTGTAATATCCAATGAAACGAGATCATCCCTTGGGTTCTGATTTTTTCGCGCAACATATATTATATTATGCACAGCATTCATACACGGTAGTATAGGCGCTTGGTTAGGGTGTTAGGCTCTAGATAGGTAGAATTGAGTAGGTTCGAATCTCGGTTTCGACACACGGAAAGAATGATTTAGTTCCAGCACCTAAGTGGCTAGCACGGACATGGACAGCCATTAAATCAGCTCCTGGAGCTCAATTTTAGCTGTTATAGCGAAAAAATTTGCATTTGTAGCTGATTTATTTGCAACGGTAGCTAAAATTTAGCTGCGGGAGCTAATTTAATGGCTGTCCGTGTCTGTGCTAGCCATTTAGCTGCTGCAGCTAAATAATTTTTCCCGTGCATGATCAATAATTTGATCGACACTTCACGAGTATGTCTTTGATCACTGTGAAGTTTGTATTATCAGCCAAAATCACATTGTGAAATTCTTTTTCATTTCAACGGGAAAAAATACTTTCACTTCATTTTTTCCTGATTTATTATTCACCAACATTTATATATGAAAAGAAAAAAAACCAAACATTGAGGTTTTGCTGCGGAATGTCATCACTACTCGTTTAGTCGACACAACCAAATTCCCGAGGGTGAATGAATGCCTCTAAAAGCGTTTGGTTCCCATAACCAAGCGTTTGGCTGAGCCAAATATAGCTCAACGTATTTGGTTGCAGAAACCAAATTCCAGTGTACCATAACCATACATTTTTTTCCGTGTACATATAATTCAATATAGTTTATATAGAAATTATATATAATCTTGAAAATTATTATCAACTTCATTTGTTAATTGCTCTGGGAAACAATTTTTTTACTGGAGCCTTCCGAAGTAGCTGATCTAGGTGATCCGCATGACTTCTCAATCTTTTTGATTGGTTGAGAGGGGGATCCGATCACCTAGATCAGCTACTTCGAAAGGCTCCCCCTCTGTGTACCTGAAATTGTGCTCCGGATACGAACTCTCATTCTGTAGTGATTCTGAAATATTATGAGATAGGTTTGAGAAATGTGGGCGATGTAAAGTTATAATTAAAAATATATATTTTCCGATATTTTGGAACCATTACACGGATAATTCACAAAAAGGAGTTACGGCAACTACTTAATCAGTTGGAATAAACTAAACTAATGTGGTGTTTGTCCCCAGTACTAAGCAGTTACTTAATCGTCTGCAGTCGATAAGTAGTAGTTGCTGCAGGTATTTTTTTTTTTTTTTCATGTACGGTATTCACAATTTGTATTTCTTACCCTTCACCTTTCGTTTGTAGGCCTTTAACTGCTAAATATATATATTCGAATGACATTTGCTTCAGTTCATCTAAACCCATTTATTTTGAGACGAAGGAATCAAATTTTATTCAATTTTCAGTAGCTAAGAAATCCTTCTTCGCAGTTCATTCAAACTTGCTATTATTCAATGTCAGGGTGAGATCATTTGAATGACATTTATGGACCAACCATCGTCCTACCGCCATTCTTCAACTAGGAAAAGAAGAAAAAAAGAACAAAAAGCATCGTGTTTCACATACTCGAAGTTAAATCCATCTGTTTCGAGTGAATTAATTACAGAGCTTTCTTATTCTCAAGGTACAAGGGTGTAAAAATCAACGCCTCTGATAGTTATTTATAAGTATCCTTCCTTCTTCTCCAGTCTTTTTCCTTGAAGACCACCAAATGCAAGACTAAGAAAAATGCGTTACGAGGTACATATATATATATACAGATACTATATAATATAACCACACTGCCAACCATTAAGTCTCAAGAGGATATCTAAAAGGCGCCTTCTTCATAGTCGTCGTTGTCGGTGCAAGGTCCCAAAAGAAGGCGTTGAATGCACTCTCTCGCGCATCGCATCGGCGTCGAGGTTACAACGGCGACGAGTTTGAGGTTCAAAGCTCGTTCAGAAGGACAACCGGCTCTTTTACTTCGCCTCCTTGCTTACTTACTTGCTCTGCCGGAATGAAAGCTATATCACGAAAAAGCTTTTTTTCATTAATGTCGATAAATGAGGTTCAGGATATGTATACATCGATGTACACGGTACATGTAGCGTATGAAAATACGTTTTACATGCAATTTTGTGGTTTTGTCTCAAACAAAGGATTCATAGAGGAGGATTTTTGAATTCACACAAAAAAGTATGTGCTCGAAAATATATTATATATTTCTCAGTAATTAGAAGTAGTATAAAATGAATATCTTAACAGGGTTTTACGATCGGTCCAAAAATGGTTCATGACTGGGTCATCGCCGGAATCAATGATACGGTAATGGCGCCCATCAATGGTTGACTGCTGAATGATAACTTGGATCCAACGATGGCGAAAAGTAAACAGCCGTTGATAGAGTTTATAGTGTACGAATGAATGTACGAATTCAATCTTTCCGGGAAAAGGAAACATGAGCCGATACTGACTCAATACTGTTGTCAGAATTTTCAGTAGTGGAGTCAAAATCATTTCACACGAAAGGCGGTATAACATTGACAATCATGTGAATACTGCTGCAGATTGATATAGACCTACTATGGTAGAACTGTGACATTCCAATAACTTGATCCAAATTGTATTGATTTAACCCTAGAACGGTATCAAAATTTCCCTTCACAAATCGTTAACCGTTTTACTTCGAAACCGTTTTTCAATACTGTAAAATGCATCAAATCAGAATGCAGTGCGCTCTCCGAATAATGTCGAATGATGTCTTCCTCGCTCTATCGAGGGTAGGTTTTTGAGCGAAAAAGAGGGCCGCGGTGCTATTCAGAGAGCGCATTGTAAAAAGTATATCAATTTTTTTCCCTTATTTCCCAAGGAGGAGAATGATGTGCTACAAAATGTTCCTAATCCAATGAAGTGAGAACAGAAAACTAAAAATTTTCTGAGTACCATTCTAGCTGCCTGTTCACGAAAATCAATACTCTTTGAAATTCGTAAAACAGTCGGTGCGTATTGGAAAACGATGATCCTCGATAGGAAGAATCGTTTTTGCCAAAGTTTGGCAAACACAACCTCGCCACATTGAGAAAAATGAAATGTGAAAATAACCTCTATTTCGTATATTTTTCACCCGTCAAATAATGAAAACTGAAGCCAGCCTTTCAAAAGTGAAAAGTACCTTTTCATTGTTGAATTTCACTGTACATTCGGTTTGATTCACCAAAAAGATGGTATTTATCACCTAGCTCATGGTAATAATAACCAAAAGAATGTATTTTTCACCGTCAAATACATTCCCATGCAGAAAATGCCGACTTCCAACCAACCATAACAATCGAAACAGTACTGGTACAACACTGATTACCAGGGTTGGTTGCCAACGTTGTAACGTGGTTGAAGTAACAACCAGTACAATGTTGTTGTAACGCCGATAGTCAATGCTGATTTGCCAACGTTGATTTAAAACTCGTTCAACGTTATCCATTATCTGTGGTTTAATACGGCAAAATTTTGAAGAAATTATTATTCATGTTCTCGCATTGACTTTTTCACATGTTTTCGGATTATTCATTCGTTTCAAGAAACGATTCAAACTTCAGCAACATACGAACAGATGTGTTATATTTTTTACTTTCGATATAACCATGGACATTAGCTGAAAATATATCATTATTTTCATTAGCTACGTACAAAGGCTTAAATGGATTACCATCACCGGTTGAAAATCAATTGTCAATGTTGGCATACAATGAAAAACCACTACTGATTCAGGGTTGATGTTAACGTTGACCCAGTATTGGTGAACAACGCCGTACCAGTGTTGATCAGCGTTATCATTCCGGGTTTATTCCAACGTTGTTTGCCAACAGTTGGCAGTTGGCAAATAACGTTATTCCAGTACTGGGTCGTTCGTCAATTTCTGCATGGGTTACTATATTGAAACATGATTTCTACAATGCAGATTTTTCTCAGTGCAGTACCAGGTCATTTGTCAACTCTGGCAAATTCCTCATGGGTTAATAACCACTGATCACAATATAGCGAAATGTTTCTGCACGAAAAGAAGTAATTAGTTGTGAGACGAACAGCCATTTTTACAGCAAAACTTTAGCTAATGTTGCTGAGAAATTAGCTGTCCTGGGGTCGCTAAAATGTTAAGCTATGATATCTAAACATTCCTTTCCGTGTGGAACAGCTCGGATACTCCTAATAATGTTCTATCATTGTAACATTTGGGATTAATTATTTCTGTCTGTATATTTATATCTCGCCAACGTTTCTGAATCATGAAATATTTCTGCGATATTTCAGAGATGTTATTTTGCAGGGCTTCGAAGAGGAACATTACTAAATTGTGGAACGTTCAAACAACTTTTTACAATTTTTTATCTGGTAGGTGGTAGTCAGTCCAGCAGGTATCAGATACATTCGGATCTCATGTCACCTGTAAAACCATCTTTGAGACGTGAGACATTCTGTAAACGTTGGATTAGATGACGTAAAATCTCGAAGCGTTTTTTCCGCCATCCGCTCTGTGCTACGTAAGAATGATCAGATCTAGATTTTCAAGCGCACAGGAATTCATAATGAGCCACTCAACTCGTTCAGTTGTATGAATAACGGATGAAATTTTATGTTACCGCATTTTATGTTCTTTTTTTCTAAATGTCGTTGGCTGAAAGAAAATCGAAGAAACGCTCGGTAACAAAGTTACCAACTCAGACACAACTTCAAAGAATTTTCTCTTGCACGAGTTATGAAAAATGAACTCTGTTCATGAGTTTGTGGATGCGTATTTTTGAATTTTTCTCTCTGTTTTTCTTTTCTCTCTATACACTCGATAGCAGTCGTTGGAGATTTGCCATAACACGATGATTTATATGATGCGTTGATCACCCAGAAAGATCGAACACACATGATGCGCCGATTCAAATTCCCTCTCTTTTCTTTTCTCTCATCGTCGCATATTTACAAGGTCACCCGGTCACCGATCCAATGGCACTAACCTCAACCTCTATCATTCTCTCCTTCCATCTCACCTGTTTGATCTTTCTCTTTCTCTATCTCAAACTTCAAACACCCTTCTGTTCTGTCCAGTTCTTTCTCTTTCTTCATCTTTCCTTCGCTTAGACACCAGCCTCTCTATCCAACGTTCGGAGCCTTGTATGCTTGGGTATCTCGTTTTCATCTCTTTTCTTCTTATTTGGTTTCTGCACATAAACCAATGATCATGAGCATGTGCAACCTACCCTAACCTAGCCACCTACGTGATATCCGTTTATAACTCTGCAAATTCCCTTTGCTACACTACGTGTCGGATGTACATTACATCGGGCATGCAACTCAGATTATGCAACTCGCCTTAATCTCCAGATATTGCAACAAATCCAGCGATACGTTAAATCACTCTTACAATATTCAGTCGTACGTAGTTATTACCGGTTTACCATTTTTTTTGCAACCATTCTCCTGTTTTTACTAGAAAATTAATTGATTTCTCATGCGAGCCGTAGATGGTTCTCGTGAATAGCAGGAGGTTCGTGTAAAAAGTTGAACATCGAAGAGCGTAAGTAAAGCATCGCGGAGAAAGGACGTTTAACCAATTACGAAAGCCATTTGTTTCATATGTATTTCAGATAATGTAAAGTTTGCAATTAAAGAAGCTTTAAATATGTGATTATGAGGATATCTTGGCGATTAATTGGTAATTTGAGTTCAACTATCATTATATTAGTATTATAGGATACTCTCACATATGTTCTCATGTGATCGCTAATTGCCTCGTTTAGAATACCAAGGGAGAATCGGTACACTAATTATCAGTAACGAGACTAACAGGTTCAGTTTTGTATTGGCTGACTTCATTAAATGCAAATAATCGGATTTTCGAATTCAGATAATCTTGAATAATTTTCCTTCTATATCCATACATATTTTCCTTTTCGAGTTTCTTCCAACGATTTCCACCGCGTACGAGAATAATTGTTGTTCCCCCAAAATACACCAATCTTTTTCCATTTCAGGGACAATTCTTATTCAAAAGTGGTGCGATAACAAAGGGAATATTTTATGAAATTCCGTGATACAGTTGATTGTCGCATGAAATCATGGTGGATCAGAACAGAGTTGAGAACGACGCGCCTAATGTAACCCTGGCTCATCGACCTAGACGCAGTCGCAAGGTCAGGCGGCCACTGCTCCAATGGTATTATAACCTCAACCTTTCCCGTCTCGTTCCTCTTATTCCCTTCGTCTCTGTTCCCATCCCATCTTGTATCTTCCCTCCTTTCCCCTCCTCTTGTTTTCCTTGTCCCATTCTATCGTCGCAGCACCCTCTTTTTCTATCCCCATCGCTCCATCCTCTCGACACTTCCAGTATCCCCACTCACGTTACTAACACTCACGCATTAGCTTCCAATGCGCGCATTTCCACACATATTAACATATAAATACACATACCAGTCGATGTACTCTAGTACCACACCTTGCTGGTGTACGTACATTAACGAACAACCCTGCGTAGCATCGAGAGGAGCGAGTTTACTCAAGAATGTGATTATGCAACTAGTTGCATAGCCAGCCCCCCACTGCTGAGTTCTTGTGTCATAGGAATAGAGCGCATTTACGTGGCATGATACAGCATAGTTGAAATAGTAAACTTCATATCTTGTAACATTGAAGAACAAGTTTCTTACATATTGTTAATACTTTGTTTGGATAAGAAATACGAACATAAATTATGCATCAATTTTGCATAGTGATGCGTCTATTATCAAACTCCGATCGTGAGAATACCCTTTTTGTCATTGTCAACTTTTTTTGAATTCGTTTCATGTATTTGAATTGTAAAATTTACAGTTCCAAAGTTTAGATGGTTTCGTTTGAGTAAGTCCATGATGTGTATGATTTTAGTTTTCCACTCTCTTTGATACGTTAATTTAATGAAGAATTGATCATTCAAATGAAGAATGCAATGATATTTGCCCGTTGAGTTCAATAAATTGTTATCAGTAGTTACATTATCATGCACGAAGGAATATCAGGAATGCAGAATTATGTAACTAGTAGTTGCACCGCTACGTCTTGGGTCGTAGGAATTGCTATGTATGCGCTACTGAACCTTATCTGATATATGTGGGTGGATATATATGTATACACAGTAACGGTGATTTGAAAGTATTTTGTTAGTTTAATAATGTCAACATCTTGTTATCGATGTATTAGGGTATATTTGATAGCTTGAAAATTGAAATTATACGTCTTCTAGAACATTATAACAAAATTAGAGTAGTTTTACTAATTTTTCTGAGAAATGAGACGAATGTAATTACGAAAACATTTCTGCCAGGGATTATATCTTTCAACGTAGTGTTTGGTTCTGTAGATATATACGAGCGTTCTCTTATCGAACACATCCATGCATTTTTATATGTCTCGCTTGTAATACGAGGGGCAACAGAGTTGGAAGGGGGCAAAGAGGGGCAAGAAGGGGTTATAGGGAGACCGAGACGAGTTAAGTCGAAAACAACCGTTGACTCTCTTACGCAATCCTTAGAAGAAGAGGAGGGCTCGGGTAATGTGCAAGATGAAAGAGTATATAAAGCAAAGGACGATGAGTATTCCGGTGTGGCGTGGGGAAGAACAAGAGAACTGTGCGTGATCTCCCTCTATCTACTCTACCACTCCTTACCCCACACCTCTGGACATGATTCCAGGAATGCTCTTTGTGCTGCATTCCCGTCTCGTGTCTCTTTCTTTCTTTCGGTTGCGCGCTCTTCCTTCTGCCCAATCCACCCCTCTACTTTTTTTCAAACCATCTCGTTCGGCCTTGATGGCAAGAACTCTTTGAGTGTTGTCGTCTGTAAACTCGTGTACTATAACTACGACAACAAGGATTTCGACCTGTATCGCGAACCTGCAGGCAAGCAGGTAGATATAGGATGTCTCTCTGTAATCTTGTTCTGATAGAAAATAAGGGTGGGGAATCAAGTTAAGGGAGACATCCTTCTCACCCACGCAGTCCACAAGAGATATAATCTCTTTGTCTCGATGGGCATGAATGGATGTGAAAATATATCAAGTCAATTAAATTTCTTCATCAAGAGTAGCACTTAATTTAACTTATTCTTTTATCGAAGGGAGAATCAAAAACAGTTCTTGCCCTGAAACAAAAATCTCAAACCAAGAAAATATTGAATTCTTCGAGACCGATCCGATATTATTTTAATTCGAGAAACCTTCCTCCATACGGAGAAAACATTCCCCTCGGTCCGAAGTTGTACAGCGCGATGTGAAGAGAATTGTCTTACCCCAAATAAATATCCCCTTGCGATAAGAAAGATAAATATTTTCTCGGAAGAAGGAAACATGTTCTCAGGAAAAGCTAATTTTTCTCCCAGTGTGGGTGATATTTATTGACTGTGACAAAAGAAGAATTGCTGCTTGAACATAACAATCCATATTTGAGGATATTTCTTAGACGAGCTAAAGATGTTTTATGCAACGTATTTTCATATCTTTTCAGTCTTAGGTCCATGAAAAATCTAAAAGATATCTAAACACGTCGTATATCCCGAGGAAAGGAGGATTAGATCTAATGAGATCTAAATTCTGGCAAAGATCTTTACAAATCTCTTGATATCTACTTCGATCTGATGATTTCAATGTTGGGAAAGGGTAGAATAGATCTTTTGTAGAGATCTACATATTTAGATCCCATTAGATCTAATCTTTTTTTTCTCGGGTAAGATATTTTAAACTTGTCTTATCAAATCGTTAGGTGTATCGATTATACATTGAAGATGGATTTTTCATGTTCTGTTTTCACAATTTATTTTCCATCAAAGTGATGTTGTTGAAGTTTGAATGGTTTATTGAACCAAGTTGGTAATCGATTAACGGCATAATCGGCTAGATTAAAAATCTTGTAGTCCATTCTTTAAACGATGTTTTTAGTTATAACAAAACAATGATTCGTCAGATTTTGTGGGTTTGAATTTTCGTTTTATTTCTAACCCTAGAAGTCAGGACTATATTTTTGTCACCACACAGTCAGGACTGGGTATCAATTGTACCCCATTTTTCAAGTGATGATTTCACACTTATTTTTGCATGAAAAAGCATTGTATAATAGTGAAATTTCTTCGTTTTTTAATGAGGAATACGAATAAATAATTCAAATTTCGTTTTTATAAACGTATTGTCATGAAAAATTGACTTTATTGGAAAAAAGCACACGAAAACGTTAAAAAATGAATTTTTCGTTCATTGTTGAATAACTTCGTTAAAAACCAATCAATTTGGATTGTCTATATGTGAATTTTGCGTGGAAAAGATTGATCTTCAAGATACTTATGACCATTTTAGCCGATTCTGCAAAAAGTATATTTATTTTAACATATGAACATGAAAAAATTAGGAGATGTGCAAGAGGATGAAATCAGTAGGAAAAACATGGTACTCTCATCTTTTATGAATGAAACATAGTGTATTCGGTTCAAATATTGACTTTGATACAAATCTTTCGAATGTACTCAGTCCTCTAGTACACATTTTTCGCATAACACCTAGTACACATAGTACGTTTGCATGTGACAACAGTACTTCAAATTGAAATCGCAATGTAATGCTATGATATAAACGAAAATTGAAAAATATTTACATTCCACGCGAGAAAAGGAAAAAACAATACAAACCAAAATTCAACAATGAGAATTCTTTTCATTTTGCCCCTATACATCTCAAATTATACGTACAATTCAGAGAAAAAAATTGCTCACTCCCCTAAAAACCAAACGGAAAGTCAGGACTGGGTATCAAATGCACCCCACAGCACATTCACGATTGCACAACAACGCTGTTTATCACAAACAGGCAGGTTTAGGTGTTGCTTCCCACTCTTAAAAGTTCAAATTGAATTATGGATCAAGTTAGAGGTCCATAACTTTAAAGACAAGCTGGGGTACATTTGATACCCAGTCCTGACTTCTAGGGTTAAGAACGATTCAAACTTCAGCGAGATCAAAAGTGTTTGTATGCTTTGTCTCGTATAAAAGATGTAATTCAACCCCAACTAGATTCAATGACATCGAAGGATTATTGGGATAGCGATCTCATGGAATCCATCAATTGTATCTTCTGATCTTATGGATCGAAGATATGAACATTTATCTAATACGTTTCGAACCTTGAACTTTGATGCGTAATACCTGTTAAATCATAGTTGAATCTGATTCAAAGAAATGTGATGAAAAAAAGGATGAATGTGTTCAAAGATTCTTTAAAGTAAAGAAATTTTATTCAATTTTGTCAGAGATGAGTGATTTGATATATTAACGTCGTGTTTGAAATTCTGAAATGTCTTTGAAGTTCGTTTACCTATCATATACATTTGAAAGAGCGAAAAAGGGCGTGAGGGGAAGTGTAGGCGTTGGTGAGCAATATAACGATAACGCCGCGCCGACAAAAGTCGATGCTCCCGTAGACTTACGAAAAGTATTCTATAGTACCTTTAAAACAGCAGCGTAGAAGGTGAAATGCAAGAAGAATGATGATTATTTTATTAAAAAAAGAAAAGTGGAAGAAAGACACAGAAAATCCCATATTTATAACTTGATAAATAAAGAGACATACGGATATTAAAAATATGAATTTTCATATTAAGAAGATATGAAAAAAAGTAATGAATTAATATTTTCTTCCTAAAAAATTGATGACTGCGAAATTAGTTGACAATATCCAAGTCAAATTTCAACAAATTTGATACTAAAAATGTATAATCAAAGTTCGTTTACATGATTACAAAGAAAAAAGTATACAGGAACAAATTTAGAGCCTGCATTCTTTCTTTGAAGCATAAAATAAGGGTGAATAACGCATTCAAGGTCTTAAAAAGCAGAACCTGATGTCACACTTGAACGATGTTCTTATTTCTTTCTTCTCGAACACATTCACAATAAATTTTCCACTTGAATGAATTCACAAAAATCATTCCTTGAATATATAATTGAAATCAAGAGTGCAACGAATCGTTACTTACGAATAAGACATGTTGTTTACACTGAATTCAATTTGCATATTGTTATTGCTAGAGTTCGAAATCATTGCGTTATTTAATGTCGAGTCGATCAAAAATATATTCGAAGAGGAGGTTATTATATTGCGATTGAACGAAATGAGTAGGGGTGTGCGAACCTTGTCGAGCCGAACTTTTTTCATACAAAACATGTCCAGTTTCTATCGATTATTGTACAACATTTATCGAAATTTTATATATCCCTGGTGGAAATGGAAACTGAAAGGAGCGAAAACCAAGAGTATTCGAAGCTAAGTTTGGAACAAATGAAGCGTATGGAGAGGAGGAAAAATATAAGAGGATATAAATTCTTCACAGAATGAATATAACTACCCTCGAAGAGCGGAGACAAATGAATGATCTCCTATTTCTTTTTAAATTGATTAATGGTTTTCTTGATTGCGAGTCATTGCTGAGTAAAGTTAATTTCAACATCCCCGGTAGACCAGTTAGGAGAGCGCTTTTATTTAGACCTGTACAATTTACATCTAGATTTGGAAATTATGATCCGATTTCTCGCATTTGTGAATTAGCAAATAATTTCGATCGGTCGATGGAATTGTTTGGTGTTTCCTTGAATCGGTTTAAACTGTCGGTTTAATGCATGACCATATTGTAATCATTGCGATCCTGCGTCTCATCTAGTGGTCCATGGGATGCTATGGTTCCTGATAGTTTAAAACTGATACTTAAAGTCTGGATGGAATGTACAGAAAAAAGAAAATAGCAATGGTTACTGCGAGTCACAAAAATACATTGAAACTCAAATTCACTCCATGCAGTACTGCGCGGTTCCCAGTCCTCATTACTGTCCAGTCAGCATTGACGAGTTCTATTACAATAATCATCCCTGTGGTTGCGCTAATCCTCATTATCCAAACGTGTTTTCAATTGTTTTTCAACCGATCGCTGTCATTCACAGTAACCATTAGTATTTTCTTTTTTGTGTGATTCGCATTACGCTTCATAGAACGTAACATTATTCTTCCCAAAACGGCATTGAACGTTTATAGTATGGTGATGTACAATGTCAGCACTCTACAACAAGCAATTATCGTACGCTTCAGCAAGAGAAAATTGGAACCTTCTTACGTTTCATGTCAGCTTCGAGTGCACTTATCACGAGCGTATATTTCCATGAAGGATTTTGTATACAAAAAGTTCGTGCATCCCTAAAAGCGAGTGCAAGTATCTCGTATACCCAAGTCGAAATTTTACCGCTAACAATCTTTCCTTTGATGAGCACTTGAGATAACAAAGTATGATTAAGTGAGTTTCAATGTGACATTTGCTCCTGAATTGACCCTTCTCATTCTATTCGGTTCATTTTCGTTCAAAAAGCTCCTACTTTGTTGTTAAAAATGCCTGTCCAAGGAAGAACAGTTGAAGACAAAGTATGCTCAAACGACGCATAGTAAGAATCCATGTTGAATTTTTACCAGAAGTTTACTCACAGCACAAAAAAGTCGTAGGACTCAGTCATATCCTAAAATATGACAAGAAAATAAAAACTCAGCTCCGGTTTTTTTTTTAATGGAAAATGATAAATTGGGGATTGAGTTTTGCCGATTATCTACGAGATGATCCAATTTTTAGATCTGTCACATATATTTCGACAACACTTTTTCAAGTTCCAAGCTCAGGATGCGATCAATGAATATTCAGGACGAAAAAAACTTATCCTCATACGAATCAAGATGATGAAAAACGAAGGATGATTAATGTCGATCTTTGGATAGCTTGTTATTATTATTTTTCTTTTTTTCAATTTGAAATGTAATAATAATGATAATAAGAATAATGGAGGGTTTCGTATCTTCGTAGTGTTCTCTTCTATGACCTTTCATTACTCGAGCTTGCGAGTTATAATGAATTTGACCAATTAATTGAAAATATAACAAACTTTTCTTCTTGTTAAGCGTGGGCGCCAACTGGTGACGCCTTTCGCTAACATATATAATACTTATGTCTGTCGTGACTTGGGAAAGTATATAACGTCATCCCCTTCCCTTCCACCTAACTCTCAACTTACCTAAACGAAACGAAAGCGCAAAGCATGACAAGAAAGTGTGCGTATAAGAGCCAGATTAGATATATATTGGCAGGGCGTGTGTATAAGTTTCTCCATCTTTTTTTCAGTGTATATATTTCTCTCTGGGGCGACGATCGACTACTACACACCATCATCACTCACGCCATATAACACACTTACACGTAAACGTGTATACATTATAGCGCAAGAGTAACAGGCTTGGGACGTTGTGAGAATAGGTGGGGATTCAGGAGGGGATGGGTGGTGGCGGCGTCGGCGACGGCGGTCGCGGACGCCCTTGAGCGACGGGCAATGCACCGTGCGAGGTTCAAGGCAGAACGGCGATTGCTGTCGCGCCGCCACCTCCCTTCACCCCACTTGCCCCTTCTTAACTCATCCCCATACCCCATCTAACCCCACTATCTAGCCTTACCCGGTGCCGCAGTGTGCAAGGCGCACTACTATTCAGTTGCTGCTGTTGCATTTTTCTTTATTCTCTTTCTCTTATTCCTTCGTAGAAGAAAAATTATTGGGGAGTCACTCATAAAATGTTTCTTCGGAGGATCATTGGAAACATCGTTAGCGATCGATTAGGTTGTGGTAGTTTCATAATTCACGTAGCGTATCGTAATAAATTACTTCTTTTACCGATGGAATTTTATTTGCTCTCGATAAAATTGATACGTTTTATACGTGATTATGTTTTTACTTTGTTTCATGTATAATTATATTTTCTGCGTCTCGTGCGATTGAAAATGTGAACATTTCACGTTTGACTCGATTGACAAATTTCCAAAGTATCTCTGGAAAATTGCTAGAATAGAAATAATGGGTCCTCGCTCTTCCTTTTAGAACGAATCTGTCCTCCCTGCTCTTCATCGCGATTCTGAGAGGATCGTTAAGGACCGGGAGGAAGAATTTCATGAAGTATATATCATTTTGAAAATTTTTCCACTCGTGGAAGGGCAGAGTAGACAAGGAAAATGTGTTTTCAAGTTACAGGCATTCTGCCACAAAATATCAAATGGGAGAGTAACAATCGATACTCTAGAGTTTAGGATGTCTCGAATGGGATTTAAATTTTGAACGAAATTAGTCTGTGTAACCTCTTTTTGTCCTGTACGATGAACAAAAGCAATTCAAGAAGAGGATAAAAGGATACACAAATAGTCCCTCCACAAATAACACTTAAATAAACTTGAATTGAGTAAAGAAGAGCTTGCATACAAAATAATACTGATTATTTGTCATTCTTCTCTTTAAAATGTAATCATTCATTCGAGACAGATGTTTCTAACTTTTTGTACCACTTTATCGATGCTTTTAATCGTATAATAAATAAAAGACGTAGATTTTACATATTTTTCAGGTCACTCACCGTATTTTTTTGCTTCTCTTTCAAAGTGATAATATGTTTGTATCCAGCAGATGATACATATGTGTAATAATATTCATAAAAGATCTGAGAAACGAAATTTCGTTTTACGTCGTAACGAAAAAAACAACATATGATTGTAACTTTGTTATAATCATATTCCGTCTTCCCGTTTATTCATGATATGACATATTATTGTTCATTTATGAATGATTACTTATGCTCCATTACCGAGTAAAAATATTATGTAATATGATGGATTTTCATTAAAAAATCTCATAGAGTATATAAATGCAAAACAATCATCAGTTATTATTATTTTATTAGTTTTTTACATCTACTCGTAATTATATGAATTATAATAAATTTATATTATTCATAAAAAGATTTCGTATGGTGTGTAAAAGTTGATAAATTTAATAAAGAATCCATTCAATGATTATTCGAAGAACACAGTTACTGGAAATTTTGGCATGATATATTTCGAAGAATCGTTTGTTTGAATAACGGTTCATAGCATTCGATAATAAGAGCAAATTTGAAATCACTGGTCTTTTCACGGATTGTTATATGATATGATGTAGAAACATAAATATGTTCTTTTATTCCACTCCAACCTGCTTTGACTGGAAAACCAATCGTATGCTCAATATCAATCATCCAGCATAAAAGTCAGTTAAAAACTTGATATCTGAGGAATAATTCATGTAGAAAAATCTCCGGAATTGTACATCATTTATATACAAACTATATCGAACTATATAAAAATTATATATAATTTTTGAGAATTTTTTCAAACGGGAACGCAATTTTTGGACTCATTTTTGATTTATTATAAAAAATTGATTCCCACATAATAAATTCATTTGAAGAATTTCAGGTGACAATTTTGAATTGAGAGAAAAAATGTCAAATCACCCCCGATGAAGACAAAGGAATATTTAGTTAATTCAATGAAATCCTTCACTGTACCAATAACAATTTCATTAAATCGATGAAATGTGTTTCCTAACAAATGGATGGTGATCACATGAATTAAAAATTCTATTGAATTCGTCACTATGAGAAGATGCGTTTTTAAGATCAGAAGGATGTGCTTTCCAATGTATTCACATAGAGAAGAAATTTCTGTTATAAGGAAACCCGATGATGCCATACTATCGTGTTATGTCTTGAATCCGGTATGTTATGTTGCACAGAGGCGGGTGGATTGCGCACGCTGTAGATTTTTCGGATGATGCAAGAATCGAATCTAGATGACATCAGTAAACCAGTAAATCGATGTTTCGTGTCATAAAATTCAGAGTTCTTATGAACAAAGAAAAAGTATAATAAAAAAAACGTCGCATTTCGAGAAGAATGTTATTTTGAATATATTAACAATAAGAACATTTTCAATGAATACTTCAACCATCAACATGTAACGATCACTTCATTTGAATAATATGTATTTCATTGGAGTGAAGGAATTTGTTGATTTTTTGCATTGTATTTGAATCTTTATTACCTTATGTTATTCATAATATTTTGAAGACTTTCTTATGAACAAAGAAAAAGTATAATAAAAAAAAACGTCGCATTTCGAGCAGAATGTTATTTTGAATATATTAACAATAAGAAACATTTTCAATAAATACTTCAACCATTAACATGTAACGATCACTTCATTTGAATAATATGTATTTCATTGGAGTGAAGGAATTTGTTGATTTTTTGCATTGTATTTGAATCTTTATTACCTGATATTATTCATAATATTTTGAGGACTTTAATGAACAATACCATACCATCGTGGTAATTGAATTGAACCACAAATGGTTTTTCTTAAATTTGTCAGATTAATATTGTGTTTAATTGATAATTATGTTACATTATTTTCCTGCAAGGACAAAATTTTGTATTAAATGTTTCTTTTTTCTATAATTGATAGTTTCAATGTTGGCGAAGTTTGGATCGTTTATCGAGATGAATTAGTAATTGAAAAACGAAATACTCAATAATTGAATAATTAAATGCTTGCAGTTTCAAGGAGTTCATTTGAGAAGATAAACACCGATGGTTTATTAGATTTTGTGAGTTTGAATTTTTGTTTCGTTTTTATGAACGATTCAAACTTCGAGAACATCAGTTTCACATTCTGAAGACTATTTGACAGATGTTGAGTAACCAAAATTATGATATGAAAACAGGCTTCTTCGAGACTATTCAAGATTAGCTTGAATGATAAGAACAGTTCATTGTAAATCGAATGTTTCAAACAACAGAAGTCTTTGATAACTTTTGGTTATTTGTGGTATCTGAGAAATGAATAGAATAAGTCCAATTCGGCATTTGCGTGCTAGAGAATATAATTGAAAGATCGATATTTCTGCCACAGAATTTATATCCCTCAATAAATTCATTTTCCTGAGATAAACTTAATTTCCAAGACCGAAGATATTTAAAGACGCAAATAACAGAGAAAGAATGGAAAATTGAACGGAGAGAGGACAACAAGTGAAATAATTGGGCTATTCTGAGTGGATATAAAATAAGAGTGGAAACGTGAGTTCTCCAACTTACGTCGAAACCATCAGATAACCGGTTACATTGACGCCACGTGACGAAATGAACAGGACATCCATAATTACATAAAGCGTTGAAAAGCGTTCAGAAAAAGGGATGAAAAATTCATTTTTAACCATGGATCATTGTGATGTACAACGTGAATGGTGTATCAGAATTTGTGGACCAGATTTTACAGGTGTATTCTGAAGCCAAAATGCAACAACTTTTCTGTTTGATAAAATTCAAGTTGGGGATAAATTTTTTAGATATGAACTTGTTTTAGATTTTTCCTTCAAATCCAAACCATCCAAAAGTCCTGGGTGTCACATGCTTGAGCTTGAAATCATTTGCTGGATTGAACAACGACGGATTTCTCACAAAAAATGGAACTATTCTGTCATTCTTTGTTTCAGGATTGATGTTAATTTGAGGCTGTTGAATTCTGATTGACTGGAAGCTCAAAAATTCCAAATAAATATAACTTCGAATGGAATGATGATAAGATACTCTGATACTTTTCAGAAATCTGTCGTTTTGAAACATACACGCAAAAAATATATTTCAAAAAAGCCCATAATTTATTGTGAATCAGCGCCAATCTGTGATCTGTGTCATTATGGTACTTTTAGAAATAAATTCAGGTGAATAACTTTATCCGTCACAGACTGGCGCTGATCTTCAATAAATTATGGAACTTTGCAACATATTCGTTCTCCCCGTGTAAAATCGAATGGTGTTAAGCTCAAATGTGTATCCCATGCTGCTTCTGAAATATTGGGATTTGGAAAAAAATGTCAAAATACTCATATCTTAAAAACTAAGCCTCAAATCAAATTTGACCATGTAGAAGAATTGTTACATTTTGGCTGCAGAAGAGATCTGTAAGTTCCAGTCCACGAATTCTGATACACCCTGTATATTTCACTTTCAAAATTATGCATAATTTATATTCAATTTGATATTGTTTATGTATAAATTATATAGAAGGTGATTCAAAATGTCCATGCAATATTTTACACACGGATTCTTCTGGAATTTAAATTATTTTTTTACCGAGGCAAATTTCGATCTGAGCTATAGATTCTGAGATTAAGCATCTTGTAATTTTTTGGAAAATCCAAATATCTCAGGTGTACTGCATATTGGACATTGGAATCCAACACCATTCTCCAAGCCAGATCACGGGGTATCCCTGGAAACAACAAATTAACAAAATTGAATCAAATGTCAAATTTTATGAAAAATCCGTGTACAATTTTGTAAAAATCATATCCAATTCTGAAGATTTTTCCACTCTGCTGATAATGGGGAATATTCGAAGGTATTGATAGTTGATATAATAGTTAATATAATAGTCAAAATAAATTCGGCAAATTTTTCAAAATAAAAGATATGAATACTATCATATATTGCCCATTATTCCTGATTGTCAATATGATTATTTCAATTCTTCATTTTAGAAAGTCTTTCTTAGGTTTTATTTGAAAAGTATCCAATATCATTCCATCGTAATTTACAAATCTCAGTTGGTAACTTTTATCGTCGATCACTTATTAATAAATCGAACACATGTTTTCATCATAAAAGGAACATTCAAAACTGATAAGATTGAAATTCACTTTCACATTGGAACGTTAATGTAAGAATATTCTATTTTTCATTCCACAAATTTGCAACTATAAGTCAATACGTATTAGGAGTACAAATTAGTTCGGTCCGGTTTGAAAAGATGACTCTCGCTCTCATGAATGTTTCATAGTCACAACCGATTTCAATTGTTTCAGAGGGGTTAGACAACTGTGAATAATAGTCAGTTGATATCACTCCTCCGAGTTCCTTCTAGAATCCAGATTTTTACTCAGTGAAGTATGTCAAATTTCGTTTTAACTAAGCAGCATTTGCGGGAGGTGCTGTTTTCCGTTTTAATTGGAAAAAAAGTGTAGCTGAAGCCCATCGAATGCTTGTGGAAGTTTATGGGGATAATGGTCCAACTGATAAATCATGTAGGGAATGGTTTCGACGTTTTAAGAATGGCGATTTCAGTGGCGAAGACAAGCCTCACTCGGGACAACCACAAAAATTCGAAAACGAGGAATCGGAGGCTTTACTCGACGAAGATCCGAGTCAAACGCAACAGGAGCTCGCGGAATCATTAGGAGTTACGCAACAAGCAGTTTTCGTACGATTACGATCCATGGGCATGATTCAAAAGCAAGGCAATTGGGTGCCTTATGACTCGAAGCCTAGAGACATTGAACGGCGATTTTTCACTTGCGAGCAGCTGATTCAAAGATAACGAAGAAACGGGTTCTTACATCGGATTGTGACAGGAGATGAGAAATGGATATTCTACGATAACCCCAAGAAAAGAAAATATTATGCTATGCCCGGTCAATCGTTGCCATCGACTTCAACATCGACACCAAAGAGAAATATTCATGGTTCAAAGATCATGCTGTGTATCTGGTGGGACCAAAAGGGTGTTATATACTATGAGTCGCTAAAACCTGGTGATTCTATTACGGGTGATCGGTATAGGCTACAATTGATTCGTTTGAGTCGTGCGTTACGAGAAAAACGTCCTGAATACAAGGAAAGACGTGACAAAGTTATTCTTTTACACGATAACGCTCGGCCTCGTGTCGCAAAAGTAGTGAAAAATTATCTGGAAACGTTGAAGTGGGATATTCTACCGCACCCGCCGTACTCGCCGGACATTGCTCCTTCCGATTACTGGTTATTCCGACAGATACAGCACGATTTGGCAGGCCATCGGTTCACTTCGTTCGAAGAAATCGAAAATTGGCTCCTAACTTGGATTGCCTCGAAAGACGAGACGTTTTTCCAGAACGAGATTCGAAAATTACCCGAAAGATGGGAAAAAGTGATAGCCAGCGATGGACAATACTTTGATTAATTTGATAATTCACGTTCTTCTGAAACAAACGCATCTTTAACTGTAAAAAAACAGACCGAATTAATTTGTACTCCCAATAGTAATGTTGATTCGTCATAAGTTAATGTTCATGAAATGGGATTCAAATTTGTAGGTCATCTACAACCACTCAAAATATGGATCCCTGAATTTTTATTTCAACTCTTATTTTTCACTCTCATCTTGTTCTACTCTATAATTTCAAAAATAAAATCGAGAAATATTTATATTTGCAAGAATTATAAATTGAGAAAGCCATCGAGTCTCACAGATCCGGGGAAAAACCCAAGATAAAAGAGCAAACATGGGATCTAAAGAGAAATAGATATTGAAGTGAAATAATTCTGCTATTTTCATCAGTATTGAAAGAGAATGAAAACCCGAGTTACGTAAGTATTGTAAATGTCGCCTAACAACGTATTTTACTGATGCGACGTGACAAAATCAATGACAAAATCTTTGCTTTTATGTAAAATGAAAAAATTCGTACAGAGGAATAAAAGAACCACTTTCATTTGGAAATGATCGGTTCCTGTGCAACAACGAATGTTAATTTTCTCGAAACCTTTTGTAAATAATATCTACATAGTAAGTATTTTCAAGTATCGATAATTGGAGCGATTACAATTCCGAGGATATAAAACGTCATTTTCACATAGTTTATTATTCCAGGTTGTCGTGAAATTGATTCTCGTAACACGTGTTGTGAAAATATGAAATCGATAGACGAGACGTACGCAAATCGCGGGTTTCTCGTGGCTTAATTTGATTCACGCGAACAAAAACAAATCGTATCTTATTTGCTGAAGAAAAATGCAGTACCTATCGTTTATAGAGAGAAAAAAAAGCAAAAACAAATAATTCCGTCGTTACGAGAAAAATAAATATTTCGTGGAAGTATTTATAGTGATCTATCATTATAAGCCAATGTTTAACATCCAGGTGGCAACGTTTGCTTCAGCTGTCGCATGTAGTAGCACTCGAGGACCTTATAAGGGATTACTATGGCTTACTCTGCGGACAATTCCTAATGAATTATAGTAAAATCAATTATCGTCATTGCATCGTCTGTATCTGATACAATGGATTATATACTTATTTTTGATACCTTATTTGTATTTTCTGCTGTCATATCGATAGCCCAATCATTTTTTTGATTCATTCCACAGCAAACTGCGTGTCGCTTCTTCCACGTGGATATTTTCAATGTCAAAAAAGTTCAATCGACAATTACTATTTTTTCTCTCTGACATTTATTGAAAGTTGAAATATTTTGGATTGAAGATAACAAAGATTGAGAGAACGAAAAAATCAGTATATACGATCAAAAATCATACTATTCATACTTCCCAAATACGTGGAAAAAATGCTTTGGCTGAGGAGTTTGAACACTTTCGAAGAATTTGAATGCTCTTTGATTCTCATTATCCATTTTTCTTCGAAGACAAATAAATTGTAGCGAAAGGAAGTTCATTGTTTTCTCCATACATATTTTTTTTATTACAAGCTGAATTTAATCCCACGATGAACAAAGTTCCTTTCGAATAATTTATATCAGAAATTCGTCTTTCTTACGGCAGTTCATTGACAGAGTCTAATATTTGTCTAGTATGAGGTGTGAAGTTTTATTCTACTACTCAATACAGTCTGAACATGACTGCTATTACTACTTATCTTCCGTTGATACATACTTTGCATCGGGATGTAGAACACATTATTTTAAGAGGATTTAGAACTGGCGACTCCAAGAGGGCTTTGAATGTTTATGAAAAGTTAACCACAGTTTACAGAGCGTTGGAATTATAAATTCCTTGAATGCATACAGTATTCGAGTTATATACAATAATTATAACCGAAAAGATCCGCTACTAAAACTTTGAACCCATAGTTTCCCATTAAGATTGAAATATCATTTTAATACAACGAAATCAGTATAAAACATTCTCGTACGTACGTGGTACACTTATTGCATTATATCCTTTCGATAATCTTCTTCCTTTCTCGAATCAACGTCAAACTGCTCTTCCAATAATCGTCTAGCAGATACATCATCTATGTCATAACAATAATACCATCGATCATTGTTCATGTTACATACCGGTACATCGGTGTGGGTTTCCCACATATGAATCTACAATGAAAAGTAATATATAAATTGTTCGCATATCGTACGTTGCCCGAATAACAATTACGTGTTCTTTGCTCGGTTCTGTTATTGCGCTTATCCATGTCTCATGATCTTATACTCCGAACGATCGATCGGTCAATTGGTGAGTTTGATACTCACATACTTGAAAACAAAAACGGATATGCAATCAAAGCACGTACGAAAAATATGTGTTTGTATAATATAATATAATATATAACGTCATTGTGATCGACGGAGGGATTAAACCATCCCAGTTATTGCATAAACAACAAATCTTTATTTGCCACGCGATGTCCTTATATGTTCCGCAGTTAAAATATTGTTTCTATCATTGAAATTATTTGTAGGTTCATCGATTCTCTTGTTCTATATAATTCTTTATGAATAAGTAATTGGACGTTGAGATGCGTTTAATTTTTTGTGAATACATCTTGCATCATTCTCATATCATATCATCTCATCCTGTACAGTCTCACATAGTTTTTGATCACAACTCTCGATGGGGCGATATTTTCGGTTCGGGGTCTAAAAACACTTGAGTAAGTTGTGTCGTGATTTTGCTTTCGACCTAAAGTTTTACAGCGGCAACGGAACACCATCATGGCTGGTTTCCATCTCCATCTACATCATACATATGTTTAGCGCGTATACGTATATACAAAGAGGAGCGATGCATTTTGGCCTCCTCTCGGTTCAACGAGGGTCATTCCTGAGTCATAGACCGGACGCCCGCCAGAACTCTGTTCAAGCTAGCGTTGCTCTTCCACATCAGCTTACCCTTCCTCCTTCTTTTCCTTCTCTCTGCCTAACCCACTCTATTCTTTCTCTCCCTCTCTTTGGTCTTCCAGAAATTTCGATGACGAATTCTCGATTTGGTTACACAGATGTATCTAACACAAAGATCAATTGCTGTCGCCGCTGCGGTTGCTGCACCACCAATACTATCCTCAACGTTGTTCGTTTTTTTACTCCTCTTCTTTCTTTCTTTCTTTCTTTCTTTCTTTCCCTCTTATGCCACGCAGTTCTCGAAGACAACCATGAACTTTAGGATCAGAATCTTAAGATCTGGGCAGAACAATTCTCCCTATATCACGAAATTAATATCTGAACATCTTTCTATTTATCGATCGAATTTCATGTAGCAAACTCAAACCTGTTCAGTATTGTAATGTTTTAGACGGAGTTGCGAGTTATAAATTCATAAGTTGATCATTATGTACGGTAAATTAACAACTTTCGTTATATTCCTGAAACCTGTTGTCACAAACTTGGGACTTTGTAATATGATTTGCAGGAAAGTTACGTTGTTTAGAACAGTGGATTGATGTGTTCTTTTTTGTTCTCAATATTTGCACATTTACTTGATTATTGATTTATTCAATACTATCCATTATTTTCAGTAAAGAATGAATGATTTTTCTATCTGTCAGGGTTTTTTTGTTCCATTTTGTCGCGGTTTTTAACAATTTAGAATAAAATCAAACAAAATTTCACTTCTTCTAATCAGATCTTATTCTTTAGACAGTCAAAAGTAGACCTGTGGATTGTTGATTATTTAAGAGAAGTTTTTCAACAATACAGTAAGTATCTTGAAAAATTGACTAATTTTATTTCGTGGAATTATTGGAAATTGTTTAAAATTCAGTGCTTGTCATTGAATGTTCTTGAACCACCACTATATGACGTCAAACGAGATTCAGGATGCAACTGAATGTACTTTGTGGTAAATATTCGTTATGTAATCGCCAACGTGATGCATGCAATTTTATACACAATATTCAACTCGAAACTGTCTCAAGATGATTCATTGATTTTTCTGGTTATGATATATTTTGAAAGTTGGACATATTGCAAAAACAAACGCAAGATCATGATTTACGAAATATCATCAGAACTTCTCTCTCAGAATTCAATCAATTCGTGGTGAAAAATGAATGAAACATGGCAGAGGAATAAATTTTATTCAGAATTAATTAAATATCTATTATAAATCATACGATGTATTTTATCTTGACAGAGTAGATGACTTGATTAGTCATCCATTCTTAAGACTTCGGAATGAAAACGAATAATTTTTGATGCTCATATAGTCCAGTATGTCGTAAGAATGGTTCTTGAATGTTTCACAGCGACGATATATCTCATAATAATTATTATAATACTATGTTATGGGAATTTATGTACCGCAGTGATATAAAAACAAAAATTCACTTTGCCGTAACAGAAAACTTTCTGCTCTGCCAGCACACCATTTACTATCGCTCCCACTTCATCAACTATGACAGCGATTTTTTAGCTGTGGCTGTAAAGAATGTAGACTCTTCCAGCAAAATTTGTTTGTTATTCTGTATATAATACTGGAAATTTTGTTAGTCCAGGGAAAAATTTGCTGGTCAAGTTAATCATGTTGCTCTCTTAGCAACCCAAGTAAAAATGTTCATTTCGGCTTCGCCAAACAGGACTGGTGCAGACATGATGCATTCTTCTGCGGTATTGTTGCGGACGTGATGTGCCCGCACTGGATCTGCAACAGTACCGCACAAAAATGCAACACGTCTGCATCAGTCCCGTTTGGCGAACCGAAATTAACATTTTTACTAGGGAATTCGGTTAGCTGTGACAGCGAGCACGGAGAAAAGAGATCTCCACAAAATATTAAATTTCGCTGACATACGTAGCACAGCTGCTCCTGATATGTGACATAGTGAATTATTACGTCGCATTTTAATTTCTAGGCACAAAGGATTGAAATTCAGGGATGGAAATTATGTGGTATAACGATTTGGAATACTTCACAACCCATTATCAGAAAATCACATAGCTCATCCTACTGCGAATGTATTAAAAAGATTTTTTGTATATTAAATAGTGGAGTCTACTGTTTTTCAAAGAGACACTTTTTTGCCTGGATTTTTAGCTAGGTTAGCAAAAGCATTCGCTATTCTATATATAATACCTCGATTTGCTGAGTCAGTAAATGTTCTCCTCTCTGTACAAATCAATTAATTATTCTACTCGAGTAACAACCCACACAGCATGAAATTTCAAAATGTACTGTCAAGAATTTAGAATGATTTTTCTGAATTCCCATTGAATTCTTTCATGGACTCTTTCTGAACGGCAGAAGAAGAAATCTATTCTTTATTTCTCTTTTCTCAAATGATTCTATTCCTAAATATCTCTATTCTTGAATAAGTCTATTCCCAAATATGACTAATCTTAGATATCTCTATTCTTTTACATATAAAACAAAAAACATGTATATCTAATCAATATTGAAGAGAATAGAGATTTGTAAGAATAAAGATATTTAAGAATAAAGTTATTTGAGAATAAAGAAATAAAGAATGGAGTTCTTGTTCTGCCTTCTGAACTAGTGTGTTGTATGAAAAGGAATATTTTGATAATAATATTGACAACTTATTTTGAAATAAATATAATAAAAAAAGTTTATCATCGTGGTTTCTCGACATTTCTTCTGCAATGAATCTCATTTCTACAGACTATTTCCTGTGGTCTCGTAATTTTTTCTCGATTCTTCATCATAAATAGCTGCATCAATTTCATCGAATAATCAAACACATTCCTTGTAAATCATAATCATAGTAACTGTTCGAATACGGTTTAAAAGTCCAGTGAACCCCATGCTCTAAACTTAACTCCACATTCTCTTACAACTGCATTGGCGCAGTCATTTCCGTTCGCTCAGACATTTTTCCCAAAATTCCATGCACCTAAAGCACAGTCTTTGTGAGGTTTTTTTTTCATCAAATTCGTGTTGTAACTATGCGGGTCCGGTAACGGTCTCATTTTATTCTATTTTCTTCTCCCAATAGTATTGAATTGTTGTGTATAAGTGCATGCAGTTTTATTTGATTTTTTGCACATCGAATAATTCCCTTTGAGAGAAGTTTGAAGTCTATCTGTTTCGATTGATGGTTTTTCAGAAGTGTGATCGTCCATAAATGTAAAATTTCATTGAAATTGTCAATTAATTCTATTCTGTACAGAATAGTGAATATTTTTGCCGATCTGTGGACAAATTGACTGCAACAGCTGATCGGATTGTTGAATGAGCAACGCAATTAGGTTGGGAGGACTTTGTTCCTCCGCGTTGGATTGAAAAAAAAAACATTCCAGGTCGAAGAATTTGAATGATTTTTATCTTCATATTTAATTTTGTAGACTGATTTATGAACATTGTAGGCAAAAACCTGACTTTTTCAAGATTTTAGTCAAAATCATTCTTGTTTATTACAGAAGGAATTCAAACTAACATTTTGGAAAAAGACCTGTTTTTGTCCACAATATTCATAAATGAGGACAAAGTTAGTCTGGAAAACAAATATGAGGACAAAAACTGTCCAAATTTGTCGACCCAGGAACTTGACGTGCTTATCCGAATAATTGAATTGTTCCTTCAAGCAGCACACTAAAATTATTATTTCAACTACGATAGATAAATATTTATTTAGAGTACAAAAGAAAATGTTGGTTCAAAAAGTGGAAGGATTTAGTTTTTTCTGTGAAGAAATCTTTCACTTTTCTTTTATAAAAGCGAATAATGAAGTACGTGAGAAGAAGAAGATGCAATTTATGTGGAAAGTATCGTGCGATGAACTTCCTGGTGACTGTTCTCTCAATCGTAAATACGTCGTATTTCATGAAAATCATCACCTATATAGAGTGTCAATGAGTAACAAATTATGTTTGCAGAAATTTGTTTCCAAATACATCATTTTTGTTAGCATTCAACTTGAATTCAGTGGATAAATGATCTTTTTCGAATAAAAGTTTTTAATTGTTGTTTTTTATATTTCTCTGCGACGTTCAATCGAAAATACAAATGTGGGACTTGGATACTCACAAAAATATGAAAGAAAGTTAACTTTACTGAAATTCTAGATCCTTTCTCTTATTTTAATTATTTTTGCAGTCATGTGAGACAATTGCACGAACATATTCGAAAAAAAGATTCAACAAATGTGTGCACAAATGTGAAAACAATTCCATTGGGGTTGAATTCACAAGAACCGGAAGGAGAAAATCTTGATGTCCTCGAGGATTGGAATTGAACGTTGCTACTCTTGAAAAGTTGGGAGATCACCCTGGTGGAAATATTTCTCCGAATTTCTCATTTTTCGTTCATATTTCCTCCTAAATGGTCCGAATTTCTCCGCTCATCAGAAAAAGGGAATCGAGAAGTTTGGAATGTTTCGAATGCAACATATTTGAAAGAATTTGTGATTTTTTGTCAAAAGTTGAACACTTTCTCACTAAATTTTGAAAGTAAATCATACCGATTTCCTTCGAATTTCTCCGAATTTTATCCATATATGTGTTTAATATATATTAGGGAATGTTCGGAGAGAATTCGGGAAATTTTCAGAAATTGAATGCAACTATTTCCTCATCTTATCAGAAGCAATTTAGAGAAAGTCATACAAATTACTCGAATTGTTCAATCGATCCGAGTATTCCGATTTTATCCGAATTCCTCCGAAAACATGTAACAAATGGAGGGTTCAGTGGATTTCTAGGCATGATTTTTTGTCAGACTGAGGAAAAATTCGGAGGAAATCGGATATATGTTTGAAAACTTATTGACCTGTATTTTTCAAGAAAATTCAGAGGAATTTGGATCACTCACCAACATTTGAACGCGTGATGGATTATTCCGATTGTTTTCGAATGGCTACGAAAAAAGGTGGGAAGGATCTGGCTCTCCGAAGTTCTCCGAACTTTACCTACATTCAAATTTCCATACATTGGAGAATTTTCGGAGAAAATCGGGGGGATTGTCAAAGGTTAAGTAGAACAGTTCCCATCCTCCCTCAGAAGTAATCAGGAGAAATTCGGAAAAATATTCTGATTATGGAATGAATTATGTTAAGAATATGAATAATTCGAAGAATACTATAATCATTTCAGAAAGAATTCGGAGAAAATCTGAACTTTTGATTCAGAAAAATCATTTGACGCGGAGTATTTCGGAGAAATTCGTGAATTCGATATGACATTTAGAGAAAATCTGGATAAATCGGAGAAAATTTCGGAGTGAGTCGGAAAAGATTGGAGAAATATTTCGATCATGAAATAAATTACGTTGAACAAATGAATAATTCGGAGAAAAATGTGATGTTTCGAGGAGAAATTCGGGAAAAATCTGAATCTTCCAATTCGGAGAAGTGACTATGAGCGAAGCGTTTCGGAGAAAGGTCTCAATTTGGTATAAAATTCGGAGAAATTCCCGGACAAAATCGGAAAAAATCGGAGAAAATTCGGAGAAATATTTCCACCAGGGGTGGTCCTGAAGAAATATATTAGCGTTGGGATATTAGCCAAATTTTCCGTGTGAGATTCATCAAAAATACTTGAATATCTTCAAAATATTCAAGTAATGTGGAGAAATCTTATATGAAAGATTTTGCTCGAGTCCTGGCGCTAGTATCCCCTTTTCGTATGAATTCCATGCGATACAATATGTTTCTCTACAAATCAATTCTGCAATATTCCCCCTATTTTTGTATTTTTTTCAATATTTCAATCTTCTTTTAGTTTTCCTAGATCTTTTGTACATTATTGATATCTTTCGTCGAAATGAAACGTTTGAAGCCAAGACATGGAAGAATAAAATTCTCTATCTAAGTGATTAATCTCCGTATTTTGAATTAGAAAAATTATCTTCAAGATTCCACGCGATCCCCCAATACAGAAAAATTTCATCAGATTCATTATTAAAATTTTGAGAATGATAATGAATCAAAGCCAGTTCTGTGAACTATCTCAAGATATTATTCCAAATATTGCTTTGGTATGAGATTTCCAGAAAGAAAGAGCATAATCGATCTTCAAATCTGCTGCGCATGAAGTCTACTTATGAATTCTGAGTAAAAGAATCTGTTAGTCACTCCTTTTGTATTAGGTAAGGTTGTAGGTAATCATTTCCTTTTGTCTTGTTATCAACAACAATAAAGCACCATTGGGAATCATATTATTTTTGCTGTGTGACTTGAATGTCAGTCGAGTTTAATAACCTCAATAACAAAACGTATTTATATTCGCTCGGGAACACTGAAAAACACTTTATTATTGCAACTGTTATTATGACAGTTGGTATTCCAAAGTGATACAATGGAATCGTGTTATGAGGGGAAGAATACAACAAATTTCGGATCATTCGCAATACGCTTTTCTTGGCGAAAAAGATTATTTTTTCAGATGTAACGATATCGACTTTGTTGAGTACGGATGAATTTTTCCAGCGAATCATTAATTCATGGATGACAATGATATCATCCGATGAATAAAAAGATTGCATTATTTTGCGAAATGATTCCCATTGCGAACAACGATGTGCATTTTCTGTTATTTTACTTTAATAGGATTTCGGTTGATAAGTTTTTACTATCATTATCATGCAAATTATTTATTATTTGAAAGATAGGTATATTTTCCTTGAATTCCATCCATTTTCATAATTCAAAACTAATATTGTGTGTCAGTATATAACTAGCAGCCTTCTCTCGCATGTTACGATTTAAAATTGTTACTTTTATTAAAATTTCATCTTTCACTTTCCAATATCTCTGTAATTGCATGAACAAAAACTTGTTTATGCGAGTCTAACAGGTACATATAGCATCGGCTGAGAGTTTTACAGGCATCAGATGAGTTTACAGAGAGGAAACAATTTGTAGTTTTAGTCAGTGAGCTTCTACCTAGGTTAGCAGAAAAATTTGTTATCCTGTATATAATACCTCGATTTGTTAATTCGGTATATTCAAGTGACTGAAAATTACATTTTGAAAATTCCTATGTTAAAATTAATGTTTTGTGCGCGAAGGGATGAGTCCCAAATAGTAAATCTCCCCTCAGTGAAAGGGGAACGTATGGAGCGAGTAGCGAAAGTACGTATAAAATTGAGGGAGTGAGTACTGAACGTAAGGCGGAAGATTTTAAGCGTAGAGCTTTTCTAAATTACGCTTCCTGTACATTATTATTTTTCAGCGGAGTTCCGGTGCACACCTTTTATGCGAAATAACTTTTCATAAAATGCTCGAGGACTAAACAAACGTATGACATTTGCAAACTCTGATCAACACTTTGTTTTCATTGAAAGACAAGCATGTTTTTCCCAATGTTTATATAGTCGTGAAATAATGTTGGAAAGCAAACAAAACAAGAAAAAAACAGGTTGAACGACCATTTTCATACAGCAACACCGTTATATAACATTTTGCGTCTCATTGTATCCAAGGATATCCAAACCTCATTATTTGTTTGAAACGCAAATTTTTCAGAAGTTTCTGGAGGATTCACCATTCATACGCCATGCATTGTAGTATGGAACATTTCAAGATCAATGCTCAGAACCTATATGAAATTGATGTGACCTCTAGTTCTCGAAAAAGTACACGGATGGTTTGAGAAATAATTTCAACTTTAGATATAAATATGCTGAAAACGGTTGTAAAAGGTGCATGTATCGAATGTCATTTGGGGATCAAAGAATTTGTCTCTTTAAAAATCTTATAAAACTGTCTTTTATGTTTTCTTGACTTTATTCATCAGGAGATTGCAAAGGTGTACTGTTTATGCGCTGATTGAAGAATTCGGGTTGTTTTTTTTTCACGGTGCACGAATATTGTGTTGAGATTTTCTCAAAATATTGTGGATAACGATGATTCGATGATTTTTAAATGCAAGTTCTTATTTTACATTGATATTTCATTCAAACGTAGAGCTTATGTACTTTCATAACTCTGTGTTAAGGAATATGTACAAATCGTCGGCATAAACTCGTATGTAAACTTAACGCATAATCGGTGCGGAGACTATTTTGAAACAAAGTACATTCTATTACGTTTACGAAGGCTTTGTGCATAATTCTTATGATTTCACAAGTGTTTTAATATATTCCTTGAAAGCATCCAGTTGATTAAATAATGTATTTTACGTTATTGAATGATGAAATATTCCAGAAGACAGTATTCATGCATGCGAAAAAATGAATTCCCTGTGGCAGCTACTCACTTTTTTACCTCAATTTTTCCGCTGTTACAGTAGAAACACTCGACCGAAAATTTAGTTAAATTCCATCCGGACCTGGTCGGGTCCTAATCAAACGCCCGGATAACCCGACTGAATTTATAGTTGAGTAATGGTAGAGCTATGCCTTTTCATTAATTGCCATAGCAAGAATTCATAGCTGTCACAGTGCAGATTTTGGTTGATATTCAACTACAAAACAAAGCGAAACAATTGTGCTGTGGGATTTTTGCTGTGGTAACTGCATTTCTCGTTGTTACAATTGAACGAGTAGCTGTGATAACTAAAAAAGTAGCTCTCGTAGCGAAATGCGGATACGATTTGGAGACAGTTTTAACAACATCCTCAGTAGAGTTTTTCTGTTGCCAAAACAAGCGCAACAATTATTCTCTCCAGGATGCCCGAGTGGAAAATTTTTTTAATTATGTATAATTTATATACAATTTAGTATAGTTTATGTATGAATTTAACAGAGTGAATTCTATATGGATTTTACTACAAAAAAATTGAATGATGAATTAATTGTTGGAAAAACAGCTATTTCATTAGTCCCGATTATAAATCAGTAAGGCAGATCAACCCATTGATGAACGCGACTTCTTTAATGAACAGTTTGGTTTTTGATTTATAGTTCTTTTCATTGAGTGCTTCAATCTCACCTAAGCATGACTGACTACACATTAACTAAATCATTGGTATGTAAATAAATCCAGAATAATATGTCATGGGGGGAAAATATAATAAATAAACGATTGTTCGTTAATTCGTCGAGCTAAGGGGTTCATAAATGGGGGCATTTATCTTATAAGAATCATTCCTGGAATCCAGAAATTCAAGTCTACTTGGCGCAAGATTTTTTGTTTCCACGCTGAATACTGTCAACGAAAGCAGATAGAAACTGGTTGAAATCGATAAAACCACATTGAAAATGTATTTGTGTTTATCTGTTTCGACGCGGATTCTGTTGATTTCAATCAGTTTCTATCTGGTATCGCAAGCAGGCGATCAGCGGAATTGTGATTCACTCCCTACAATTTAGAGCACCAATCCAGATAAAATGTGAGTTTATCATAAGCCTGTCAAAATTGTCATTCGGTTGCTTTTTGTTTGTCATCGACGACGTTTTAATCAACCTTGTCACAAGCTTGTCTGACAACTTTGCAGCAAGGTTAAAGCGTTGGGAAACTTGTACTATTCTTCAATGCTACATTATTGTTCAGATTTTGACACCTCGTGCCTTCGAGTTTGACAAAGCAAACAAATTTTTTGCATTCGTCCCATCAATAGCTTGTAATTTGTTCAACTTTTTCCCCATATGCTTAGTCCCAATGCATTCGATTTGATGAAAATTGAGCTTGATAATAGACTTATATTCAGTTATTCGCATCAAAAGTGTTTTTCACTTCAGCCATTCAATAGCGATGAAAAAAAAAATCATAATGAGACTATGATAAATGTTACGTTGGCACTTCTACCAACCACCCATTGGATTTCGATATCTTTTTAGCTTAAAAAATTGACTTGAAACTGAAACAATATTTTCTCAATTCAAGTTTCGAACAGAAGCCTCACAGACTCAAAAAACATTCTGGTTATCACAAAAAAGATTCTCTACGTTATTCATTATATTGATTCAATCAAGTTTGAGGTGCGAGTGGATAATACACTCGCTAAATCGGTGATATCTCTACATTTTCCTTTGTATAATAAGACAAACATAATCGGCAAATTTGGGAGGTAAAATTGATTGAATAACAACCAAGTAAAACAAGTTCGAATGGAATCATATGTATTTTTGGAAGATTTATTCTTTTTTTCAGTGCAACTCAGAATATTGTCTCACTTGAGACAATGCAATCAAGTATAGCTAATTAAATTGAGTTCAGTTCTATTAGTTTACTATATTCCAAAAAAATTCTTCACCTCAATCAATATTACAAAGAAGAGAAAAGAATAAATAGTTGAATAATTATCATCAAGTTCGTGTGAGACATGATATTGGATCTATCCATACTTTGCATATGGAATTTAATATTGGAATTGAGTATTCTTCCAGTGTATGTAATTAATCAACTTTTCAAGTGTGAAACTAACCTTGAAGTGAGCATTCAAGCTCAGAGGGAGCTATTAATTCTCCAGTACTTTGACACCAGCAATGCTGTACCGGAGAATAAAGAGATACTTGACACTTGCCAGTGCACTTCATTCTGTTATTCCCTTGGTGTAAATTTCACAACTGGGAAACGTGTCGAAAGTTGTGAAATTGTTTCTTCAACTTTATTCGTATTATTTGAAAGAAGGAAAAACGTATGAGTAATGCGTTCGTGTACCCCAAGAGAAAGCTTTCTTTCGAGTATCAACAAATTCCACGAAGTATCATCGAGAAAATAATATACTTGAAATAAAGTAACGACTTTTACAATAACTCGAAACATGAATACAATTATTTCACGTATTATTTTGGTCGAATCAAATGCATTGCTCCAATCATCAAATATATTCAAAACATGTGTGCTCTTACGGATCAAAGATATGGAGGGAGGAAGAATATTTATTGCCTTCGAAATTTATAGATATCGAAATGCTAACAAAGCGAATTTTATTGAAATTCAAAATATCCTACTGTGGAATCTATTCTGTGCAATTTTTTGAAATTGGATTGATTGATAAATAAAAGAGTTGTGAGACGGGTTTTGTTTTTGTGGCAAAAATACTATAAAAATGATGTTTTTTCACGTTTGAGCGGCTGAAAGAGTTTAAAGAATTCTGAATGGTTGGGAAATCATGATGGTTTTTCAAAAAGACGCGATACCAGCATTTTCCAAAGCATCGGGGGGTTGTGAGACACACCTTTAAATCAAAGAAAGTGGCGTATTTTAATGAAACCTCTTTATTCGAACAATAAAATCTGGCAAAATAAGTGGATGTCTCTTCCTTTCAGTTGAAAAAATAAAAAGAGAAATTATTTGTATAAGAAAAATGTAAAAAGTTTGAAAAATAAAAATCGAAAAAAAGCTCAATCATTCCGACTCGTAATGAATGCAAGTGTAATAGTCTGCTCCTAAATTGATGTTCCGTATGAAGCAGTTGCGGGATCTATGTTGGCCATTTTCAGCTTCAAAATGTAACGTGACAATTTCGATTTATCGATGTTATATGCGGTACTAACGGTTCTCCGTGATTTGTTTTGGATGATAATCTCTTTAATGGCAGGCACAAAGGCAGGAACATTAATTGATCGTTTGTTATCCGGATTATACTTATGACGCGGCATGATTAAAGAAATTACAAGAAATCATAGAAAAATCTTGAGAAACACTCAGCTCACAAAAGACGAACATTGAAATTGCATGAAACATTCGAAATATCCACAAAAAATGCGACATACGTATGTAAAGCACGATTTTAAATCGACAGCTGTATAATATGCCTTGTCTCGCAACACCCCAATTCCTATATTTTCAAAATGATTACTGCATCATGGCTATATCAAATATTTATACAAAAATTCTTTTACGTGTTGAAAGCCTGTTTTCCAAGGCATACTCTGTATACATTCACCTTTGTGAATAGCTTGGAAAACTAATTGAAGATACCACAAAAACGAACGCTGAAAAAAACTTTTTCCAACGGCAATCAAATCTCTACTTGGAGAGACTACGCATGCGTGTCGATATTAACAAATGTCAATTGAAAAGTGACATCTGAACGAGAAAAACAATTGAGAGTGGTCCCTAGATGTCGGATTTTAGAAATATAGGTGCCGTGAGTGTGTCTCATAACTCCCCGGTTTCCCCTACTACCCAGGTGAAAATTGACGATTGGCACTAGGATGGCGCAACACTGACAAAGATTGGCCGAGCCTTGGTGGTTAGCAAGGTGCAAGCTTGAAATGATAACATCGTTACAGGCTCCATTGATGTATTCTGCCAATCACGGACCAACATTGGGACGATTATGGCAGTCAAATCAGCCATCATTGGCAACCCTTGAAAAAATTTGTCGCTCGATCTAAATCCAAGATTGGATCATGCTTGTATTCATTACGAACCAAGACTGATAGACGAATTTTTGTATGGTCTGCCAATGGTCAGATGTTTTATGCATTTAAAGGAGGTACCATCATTTATTACACATAAATGATGTTGACTGCTAAATTTGAGTCAATACTATAATAGTACTGAGTCAATATTCGGCCAAAATTGATTCAACGTTGCGACAATCCCGCGCCAACGTTGAGCCAATGTTGTGCCGATGTTCAACTCTATGTTGAACGATTGCAAAAATATAATAAAAATTCAGAGTCATATATTCCCGACATCGATTGCTTCCCCTTCACACATGTTAAGAAGTACAGCCCGTACCTGAAATATTTTATACAACCAGGACCAGAGAATCTCTGTATACATTGAAACGAAGAAACTTATTTGATTAATCCAATACAAGATGTGTTTAAAAGTTTAATATAACTCAATGATTACTGGTTACCTTACAAATCAATTACATCAAGTATAATTCAAATTCTGATGTCCACGAGTCCATAGGTCTGCACAGCTAAAACCTCTCCTTCGATGAAGGACCTATGATGAAGACAACAATTTTCAAATCAGAAGGTTATATGATGCTTATATATCAACCGCATAGTTCGTTGAGCGCTTGCGAGAAACGAACCGAGCGTTGGAAACAATACCGAAGGGTGGCGCTTTGACATTGGACGCGGGAATTTTTGTATGGAGACGTATAATTGAGGATCGTGGCTAGCCTGAGCCAAGCTTTCACCAGGCTTGGCACTGCATTGGGTACTCATTTCTTCTGAACGTTGTCAACGTTTGGATTAATATTCAGCCGTGCTATGAAATTGTTCGTATGAAGTTAATTTCTTTTGTCCAAACGATATTGGGACAACGATGAACCATGATTGGCACAATCTTGAGCCAATGATGGATTGAGCATTGGAAATTATGATTCCCAACATTAGTGCAACATTGTGCCACTTGTCAGTCAACGTTGGCTCGATATAGATTTCTAAGCCTTGGATGTCGGCATTGCGCCTATCTATTTTCCATCGTCAGTATTGGCGCAAGCAAGAAATTTTCACGTGGGTATTGAAGTTTTATCATTGTAACATACGCTATGACATTTTCCTTTTTTTATTCTCATGCATCATATGTTACAGAGAGAGGGACAAAAGCTATACAGTCATGCTGCAATTTCGGAGGTATAATCGGTAGGACATGTGTATTCAGCTGTAAATGACTTTGAGATATTAAACCAAAATCCAGGTACAAAACGACAGATTTGTAAATTACCACATTTTATCATAATATGAATACATAAACCGTAGGTTATAAAAATATTTTGATTAATTCATCACGAATTCTTTGAGTTTGAAGATGTTTTGGAGTATCTAGCAAAGTTGCTGGATCCCAAATTTCTTCCTCACTTTTCTATACAATGGAAGGATTCCATTCCACGCCCTCTCCACGTTAGCCAGCAAGGATTTGCCCCCTAGAGATGGGTGATCTTGACAAAATTGATTCTTTTCTACAAAAATCAGTTATCGATTTTGATAAAATCTTGATCAAAATTCAATACACATTTCATAGAAAGAGAATCGGTTCTGTTAAGATCGCTCATCACTATCCTCTCTATTTTATGATAAACTTGAATAATAAAATGATTTATCATTGTTAATAAAGAACTTATCTATTTATCATACATATTTTTAAAACTTCCATTACTCGATATCATCCCCCATGGTATCCAATCTGAAATAAATGGCATTTCTTTTGCCGGGTGTGTGATATAATAAATTTGATATTCTTGATAATCTTCAGTAGATTACCATGGCGCGTCATTATTGAATAACGGAAATATAATTATACGATATCGATGTACTGTTCTCTCACTGAATATTTAAGATTTTATTCCACTTATATGCAACAATTCAAGAGCAAACCACCATATAATGCATTATTGATGTACATTGATATCGTTGAATTAAAAGATCGTGTTCGCTTAGTATTTATCAAATAATTCCGATAATTCATATTGACAGTTGGTTTCCGGGATCGAATGAAGAGGGAGAATAAAAACAGTGTTTTTAATGATCCTGAACAACACTTGACGATTTTCCTTTTCATTATCATCGTAATTGTTTTCTGTTTCCGTAAAGTTTGAAGTAAATGATAACTGAATTGTGGGAAAATATTGATAATCGTGATGAATCAATAGCATCCCAAAGAGACAAATACAATCAGAAATATCATTTGTGAGTCTAGTCAAGGTGTCACACGGACTATCTTTGCCTTTGATAAGAAGTTACAAAGAAGATGAGAGAGTCATTTGATATTTCTTTAATTTCATGGTAAAGTATTTTTGTCTCGTTAGAACACATTGAACGAATTTTACTTCAAATTGTTTTTCAGAATTCCCTCATTTTTACAGATTGCTCAGGGGAGTTTTTGAAGAAATCCCCCTTGTTCTTTGCGGAAAAGAAGAACTCTTCACAACGAATAATTCAGAGAAGGAGCTTTATTCGTTCGTAATTAATGATGTCATTGAGAATAATTGATGACAAAATCATAAAGTTTTGGTAAACGAATCAAAAGGTAAACGAATCTTATCGACATTCGAATCAACCGCTTCGAAAAATCTCGAACATTTATTCGTTTGACGATATTGAAAAATATTGCGAAGAACTGCATCTCGTTATACGATTGAGTTGTAAGAAAAAGAGGAAAGAAAATAAAAACAAACGTCATAAGAGATTTACGAATCATTCAAAGCCAATGACCGAAAATGAAAATTTAATTTTGCATTTGTTGGAAAAAAACTTCTCGAAGAAGCATGATAGGAGTATCTCGGTGTTTCACATACACACGCATGCGATGAAACGATCCGGATTTAGTAGAGACAACGCAGAGCTGAAGAAAGATAAGAGGAAAGGGAAGAGAATATACGAATAAGAGAGATGGATGAACCAACTTCACAGGCTCCTTCTTGCTTGCATAGCACAGGCAGATGCAAGAACGAACACGAACGAGCTTTATCGGGAGCTGAGCTGAGCTGAGTTGTACGGAGCGAAGCGTGTCTGGCTCTGCTTGTTGCCTCGCGCTACGCCCGCCGATGCAGTTTGGCCGTCCATGACTACGAGTCTTTGAAGGTCCCTGGAACGTTGACCATTCGGTGTCTTAAAAGAGACTCCTTCTTTTTTACCCCGTCAAGGTCGCCTATTATATCGAAGACTACTAACCTCTTCTATCCGGCTCTTTGACGCCATTGCATTTATCGTCATTGGATCATCACACTCCATTCACATTGCATCAAAGTTTATACGCGATGAGAAATAAACAACAAATGATTATCAAGAGATGTATGTCTTTTTATACTTCTAGCTGAAAACTTTGTATGCGGTATTTACGATCTGGTTGACAGGAGAGGAAAAAAATACAAGTACAAAGGTTGACTTTATTCTACGAAATTGGGACAGGTTTAAATACTGTAATAAGAAAAAAAAAGAAGCAACAGAAAATTGAGGTCAAAGGGCGAACTTTGATCGAAACAGAAGAGGAATTATCACACACTTATATTTAATTCTGTAATCCCCAACTGTAACCTAACCATCTCGACCTGACGTCATCATCCTCTCTGCTTCTCTTTCCCCCCAAGTGGTATGTGATTATTATCTTTATTATATCTTCTTTTCAACGAGGATATAAATGACTACGAGGTTGAATACATTCCGATCAATGCATCGCGTGGATACATATACGTACTTATTTTTGTTTGGAGAATCCTTGAAGGACACGAATAAGGTGTAATAAGGATGAAAAAGAGATAAAGTGAGAATGAAGGAATATAATTGGTATATGTATAAAGAAACGCTGCACGGTGCAATGCAGGGTAGTCTTAACGATGTGCGAATAGTAAGATGCGTGGGAGTTATTAAGCAGATATATACTTTGTTCGAAGTGAGACAAGATTTTGATCGCTGATGATATCATGCGATATCTAATGATGGATTGTTAAATCAAAGACAATAACGATGACTAAACTCAATGCACTTTTATCATTTTTATCGAGATTATAAAATACGATCAAATTATAAGGAATAAATATAAACGCAGTCGTAAAAATTGCATTTCTTGTTTTCTTTTTATCTTGCACGATAACGTGTAATCGACAAATAAAATGAGAGAACCAAGAAATTAATGAATATGTGTTATTGGAATTATTCATTTCATATTTGTCCCTGAAGAGATCAAGTAAGATTTGAGAGTTCAATGAACAGATAAATTTTCTTACAAAGCACAAGAAAGATGCTGACGTTGAATAACAAAAATGTTTGTAGTCAATATAAATGACTAAACGAGCTGGCTCATTTAATAGCCTTTTCGAAGGCTTGAAAGAAAATATTTTTCCTCTCATCGTAAGGTTATGCCAGGCCAGGGATACGTCGATGATAACCAAATTCCTTTCTTCTCTCGAATATCGCATGGGACCGCAAGTGCTACCTTTGCGGTATAACGTACTAAATTTATAATATCATTTTGATCACAGTTTGATCGTATTTCCCATTTGGTCGTTGACTTTGTATCCGTTATTCGTTGTGTAACGTGTGGATCAACTACTTTCCAAATTTGAAAGAGTGGAAAATTGTACTCCAACGAAAAGATAGGTTCCTTTTTGTCCATCTTTTGATTCTGTTGGAGTAAAAAACCTATCTTCTCATTCGAGTAGAATCTCCCTCTTCTGGATTCGGAGGATATTGTTTCCTAGGAACTCTTCGAAACTCTATTATTTGATTATTTTGTGAACCGTCGTGATAATGAAATACATGAACAAAAAGGAGAGGAAACAAAAATCTATGATCTATTTCATCCTCCGCGCGAAATTATTTTTCTCGGTAGAGTAGACTTCAATCATGAAAGATTAAAAAATAACGAAGAGATGGACGAGGAGAAGAAGAAGGAAGGGGAGAGAGGGGAAGGAAATGGTCGTTCGAGGCCAAAGACTTTGTTTATCCTCGTATACGGGCTGCAGTTCGTAATTTGTGGCGTCGAATATATCGCGTTGCAGTTTGCATCGCTAATGGCCGAAGGCCAACTCAAACTCGAGTCGACGACTCCTTTTCTTTCTGCGAGGAAGACGCCTTCCTTCGTTGTGCCATGTCGACGATTCAGGGTCATGTATACCTATACGCATGTATGAATGTATATCTGTATATAGAGTGAGTCAATAACCATTACCATCTCGAAGATGTTCGCGAAAAAAATTGCTCAGACAAAAGTTACATGGGTCTCAGAAAAACACAAAGGAAAGTTGATAGTTATCTGAACTGAAGATCGTGTATCACAAATAGCAAAAAAGAAAAAAGATGATCAAATGAATTTTTTTCAGAACGATTTCAAAAAAAATATACAACATTAACGCACTTTGTTCATTCGAGTAGATCGGTTGGCCAAAAACGATTTTGTTTAACCACTAACGTTTAAAATAGAGTTGACGTAATTAAATCTGCAAAATATTACTCATCGATGGAAGAAACATCTTTGAATGATCTAAGAGAAGTATCTGCGGTTTTTACCATGATTCGTAAACCGCGTGAATAAATTGTTTTTATTATCTTATATTTCGTTCATGATTTACAGATTTTCTCATTGTACGAACGCACAGCGGTTATGAAAGAAAAATTGTATAATCCCCTTTGATTGAATCCAATATGAATACAATGGAAAATTATCATCGGTGAATCTCAAATTGAAAAAGAGAATTCACGTGGACGTGAAATATTTTCTCATTCGATGATGAATATTTTACTTGCGTTTATCGATTTTTCTCTGAATTATGAATTCGATTTGGAAATGTTCTTTGTGAAGAATTTTCGTGCTTGGTGTATCGTGAAATAATTATTATCCCTCATTCGGCATATTACACTGGAAAAATTGATCATCGCACACAGTTTCAGTTGTCGGTACCTCTTCTTCGAATGCGATTTTCAATTTTAATTTCCATTATATGGATATTGTTAAATCAATTGAATATTTTTGTTTTTACGTCGCTATTGGATTCGACTTGAATAATAATGCATGCAAAAATTGTAACGGGTACAGATGTCAGGCAATGAACAAAGATCGATACAGTGAAATTCACTCGACAACTCTGGTTTCTTGATAAAATCCAACAAAGGCTGCATATAAAAATGATTTTATTTCACCGTAGGTTTTGTTTTGAGTATGAATAACCACGACTGGACAAATTTTGCAAATTTCACATAATAATTTGTATGTAATTCAATATAGTTTGTACAGAATTTATATATAATTGATAATTGTTGCACTCTGGTTGTATCATCCCCTATATTTTGTACGTATTTGAATTATCCAAATTCAATCCACATCAATTGAATGTTTTTGCAAAAGACTTAAATCGAGTGGAAAAATTGTCAAAACTATATATAATTTATATAGAATTATATTGAGTTATATACAAATTATATATAATTTTAACAATTTCCCCACTCGAGAATCTTGAATTTTTTTTTAATTGAAAAAGAACTTATCGTACAAGTAGGTTCATTTTTTAGAAAATTGTGAATCCATTATTTTCAAATTTAGATCGGAGAACCCATTACGACGTTGGCCCTCGAGTTCTTCGACCGCAGCCCATCGTAAAATTTTCGAATTCTTGACCGACGAATCCGCTCCTGAAAACGATGATTATGATGGTGGCGCTGAACATAACACAAACACCACATAACACACTTCATATTACTTCGGGTAAGGTGGGGAAGGATGTGGGGAGGCTCACGATCGTTCGGAAAGGAGAAAGGAAAGGGAATAGAGAGGAAGAGAAGGGGAGGTTAAAGAGTAAAGAGCGGAGGTAGGGGAGAGTGCAGCAGAGCAGCTACGATGCAATTAGGCGAGTTATGCAGAATGACGTCACACACACATATAGATGCACACAGACAGAAACTCTGGGCCGGGGTAACTGTGCTGAGTCAAGGACAACCTGCAGCCCAAGGCCCTGTTTGTTGCCTGCTCGCTCTGCTGCTGTTTTCTCCTCTTTCTTCCTTTCTTTCCTTCTGTTTTGCTTGTATCGTTTTTACCCCCACACACTTTGCCTTCGTATAACTTTTCTTCGTTGTTGTTCTGCTTCTTTCACTTTGTATGTCTCTTTGAGGAACAAAGTACACAATCGTTAAGTCACTTGGACTCCTCGAAGAAAAGGAAATGCTTTCCAATATGAGACAAGGTTTTTATGAAGAATCGAGCATTTGAAAAAGCTATTTTTAGCGATGAAGTGTGTACATTTTTCCCGTAGAGGAATTTCATATTTTATCATTTTCGAAGATCGAATTTTTCGAATTTTCGTTTCAACGCATTAATGCAGTTTGATGCATAATTTGGATGGGATTTAAACGCGAATATTGTATGAGAGATTTGCGGAAAGTCTGCTAGCTGTTGTTTTTACTTTTTTTGAAAAGTTGTATTTCATCAAATCTTGTTATTCCGATAAGAATTTTTGTATCTTTGAAAAAGTTTTGATATCATGGGATACTGGAATATCATTTTCAATGTGGAATACAATTTTAGACGTCTTTTTGCGGGAATTCCTGGTAAAAATAGAGTAATGCGAAAAAGTAATCGAAACAGGACAAGAATTCTCCTCTGGGATGTCTTGGGAAATGAATCATCATTGATCGTTAGATGGGAATTTTATAAGTGTTATACCCTAATTGAGTTATCACTGGAAATATTAAGAAATCATCACCATTTTTCTGCTATTCGGTTAAGTGTTTTGCGAACAAAATTTTTCATACATTTCTTTGGATTTGACGGAATTCATTTTTGGATTGTGAATTCCAATAAATCAAAATTATGTAGAGCAAAGTAAGGTTTTTTGATGTCACCTATAGGTAATTCTGTGATAATTTTTCAAACCTTTATTGTGAATTTTTGAATCGTTTTCAAGGTATTGGCTCACATCATATACTCATCGGAGTCTGAAATCAATTTTTTCATTCAGAAAAAACGTTTGTAAAATTATCACCAAATTACCTGATTTTACTTTGGATTTGGTCAAAAAAAAACGTTATCAAAATTAACACCGTGTAGATCTTACAGAAGTTGACTCCAAAATTCAGTGTCATTCTAACTTCGAGCGATGTTAGAATGATCCCAGACAGCACAAATGATCATACTGAATTCACAAAAACTTCTGAAAGAATTTCTCGAACAGTCCCAGTTATGACAGTAAAAATGAATTCAATATGAACTAAATGAATTTAAAATGCATACATGTTGAATGCCTGAATAGTTCTTTATGAATTCGCGATATGAATTCTCTCCGAAGATTAAGTTATTCATCAAGAGTTTATTTTGAATTCAAATTATTCATAATGGATTCATGTTTACTGTTATAACGGGAGCTTTTTGCGGGGACTTTTGTGCTGTATGGGATATTATCAGGTATCTAAATAACACCATGAAATGTTGGAACGATGTTTGTATTTGATATGAACGTTTTTTAACCTCGCCGATTTTTCACTGTGCGTATAAAAAGATACAAAAACGCATAAAACCAGAGAATTATTATTTTTCCCACACAGACGTAATTCGAATTGGTTACTTCGTCATGTCTTCCCAAAGAGAACGTTCAGATTAGATCTGTATAGATCGGGCCGAAGGTTCATGAGAGCTAACTTTTAGATTCACAAACGTTTGACGAAGGTTCTACGAACGTTGAAGTGTCCACCTCGGAATACTTTCAGAAAACATAAATGGAACGTTTGTTGAAGGTTCATCGAAGGTTATTAAATTTATGTTTATTATTCAATTGATTAATATGAGTAAAGATATTTTTATGGAGCTTTATCAAACCTTCCATGAACCTTCAACGAGAGTTCTATCTATGTTTCCTGGAAGTATTTCGGCCCGATCTATGGAGATTTAATTTGAACGTTGAAGCTTCATGTTTTCCCTTCGGATTCTTATTTTAGGTTTCGACAATTGTGAATTCATTCCCGAGTCGAAAAATTGAAACCTGATTTCGAACTATTCAAAGACTGATCTTACCCTTTTGAACAGTATGAGATGAGGATTAATGAGAACCTGTTTTGATCCGTAATACGCAACGAATACGCATTCTATCAGGTCGAATTTTAAAACCTGATATAGCTCTATTTTTCCTTCACCCTTATTTTCACCTGGTTATGGAATTTTGTGAATTCTATTCAGAAAATACCAGCAGCGAGATACCTGCTAAATCTAATTTTTTAAATTATTAAAGAATAATTATACATAATTAAACTCTCGAGATGTACAATTGTAGATTTGTAAAATTTCCTTGTTTAAAATGAAAACGATAAATTCTTTCTCTCTTTTGTGATGTGATTTTTGAATCGTTAATTTCATACAACAATCAGGGAAATTTATTGTTCTCTATGGAAGATTTTTAGCAAGGTAATATACGTTTACAATTTGTACATCTCGATGATTCAATTATATTGCATTATTTTTTTATAATTTGTAAAATTAGATTTAGCTAGTATCTCGTTGCTGGCATTTTCTGAATAAAATTCACAAACAAATTATTATTATTGTTATTATTATAGTCTTCAAAATATGAGTGCGAATGAAATTGTTACACCTGAAATATATTATTGAATTAAAATAGCAAGTTCCAAACATTGAGGAATTTTGAATGGATATCGAAATTTGAATATGAAAATTGATTGGATATGTGTATATCAATGCAAGCTTATTATTCTAAATAAATTTCAAACATCTTATTTTCTCATGAAATTCATTCGATTTCATTTTCATTATACTTTTTCAAGTCTCATGTTATAGAATTTATTGACATTTCATTATTCTCAGAAATTATCAAAGTTCCAAATGCGATTAAATTTACGTTATGTTCATTTAGTGTAATTTTTTAATAATAAAATTATATTGATTAATCGATACTCAACTTTATCATCCATAAATGATACATACATTTGAATTCCATTATACATTTGCAAACCAGGTTAGAATCGAGATGAAAAGAACATTATCAGGTTGAAACAGTTGTGAGCAGGATTTATAATTTTTCCTTCAAATTCCAACAGATTGAGATCAGGTTGTGACCTGAATTTGAATCCCTATGTATAGAACAATATCAGGTTCAAAAAGAATCAAATCAGGTCGAATACAATATGAGATCAGGTTAAACAGACCAAGATCGGGTCTTAATTTTTCGACTCGGGTTCGTTCATAGCTTAGCAATTGAGACAGTTAAAATTATCCAAGAAATTGATCCAAAGGTTTTCCTTGCTTCCTCTCCTTCTCTCCCTCTCTCTGTTCGGTTTGATCACCGATTGCTTTGATTTATTAATGTCAATCTGTCGCATATCTTCCGCTACTGCGCAACCCTATAATACGATATATCATGTTTACAAAACAGATATGAGGACAGTTCAGAATTGCTTCCATGAATTCAGATGAAATACATTGATTTTTCATACTATATCATACCTCAGTATAAGTTTTTCAATACTGTGATTTATTTTTGATTTCAATAATTTTGTGACAATGACATTGGTTTTCATAACAAATCCAACTGCGCGTAGCTCGTATTGTGAAAAGCACTTCATGTGTGTTTCAAATTAATCATCATGTCAAATCGACTTGGAAAAAACAATTTACTTTGCAACGCAATAATTTCATTATATGAGAATATGTGTTGATAGAAATCAAATTTCGAGTCATTGTCTTGCTTTATCATCGTCATAACCGAAATTGATTGATCGAATCTGAGAAACCCATCAATGCGTTCAAGTAAATAAAAACAAACGATTCTGTAAATAATTTATTACTTTGCAGTTGATAATTCCTCTTCGTCTAACTGTCCAACAAACATCTCGTATCATGCGATATCTTTTACACAATTTCAACATTTCTCACGCAACAATTTCAAATCTCCTAACTCTTCTGACGTTCAAAATTCTTGAATTTTGAAATCTGTCAGACGTGAGAAGAGTTGAAGTCATTTAAAAGACATTTTAAATATATCTAAAGAACATTTTCAATCATATATAAATTTTATCCTACAAAAATATCACAGCGGGTACCATTGAAAATCAACTATTTTTCGTTGAGTCTTTCCTAGATGTTGGAGATTCAATTCTGGTATATAAATTGACCTTAGCCACAATCCATCTATCGTTACATCTGTTTAATTCTATTCCAGTTTCTATCTTTATAAAATGAGACGACCCATCTCTATTTTCCTTCGATTACGTAAAGGAAATGATTCTTCACAACGACGTTGATCTATATACTCCACTCGTCGATTTGGAAGACTTTTTTCATAAATCGTACAATTAGCCCCTTTTATCAAAGCTCGAAAACATTGTCAAGTTAGAAAATTATTAATACACCATTTCGGAACAAACATTATGATTAATTGAATGTATCACATTTAACCTCGTAGCTGGTAAAAATTTCATCTGCGTTCGAATGTTTCTTTTTCGCATCAGTGTATTATAATTTATCAGTGAAAAAAAATAAAAATCTGTTGAGCATGCGATAAAAGGTAATGAAATCGTGAATGCAAATGGTCGTTCAACTTGTTATTTTTACATTCGACTCATTATCGAATGTTGTTGAAATGTTTTGTAGTCACATTTCGCATATACGAGAGAGATAATTTTTCATTCTGATATTAAAGCATATATCCGTGCAATTGTCATGTTGAAAAAACGTAAATATATTTTGTTTTTCCTTTATCATAAGACATAAAGATACTACGAAGAAATGTTCCATGTATAAGGATATTATTGTTATTTTGTTCTATCACGGTAAATATTTGTTATGATCTCTTATCTAAGCTTTTGTGTCCAATTGATCGCCGATTGTAATGCTCGATATTAAACAACAATCAAGCTCTCAACTCGCTTTTGTTTCTTATACCAAATGAGAATTCAGTTGAATTATTTGACGCGTTATATTAGCATTTGTTGAATGATATAAAATACCCAAAAATTACGCTTCATTCGCATAATATGTCATGTTGGAATATAGTTTTATGAGTATAGTAAAATAATCCTATGAGTTCTACAAATCTTATCATCAAAATTGAATAAATTACCAAATCCAGCGACAGTCATGATCCAATATAATCCTCATTATTCGTATCTATAATTACTTGTAATTATTACATCAACTTCATTGTGATATAATAAAAAGATTTGATAATAACAGATAGTGCGTGATGAATGAATAAATAATATTCATCTTTTTCACGCGCGGAGTGAATATTTTCTAACTTCATTTTCATTTCCCATGTAATTACCAAATGTCGGTTAAATTGTCTTTAATGACGCATTAGTATTGTTTTACGGAGCGGTAAATACGACGTAAATTATGTACGGATAAACTTGTCTCGTTGACGTTTGTGAATAATTGTACTTTGTAGCACGTGCCATACTCCTTTTCCCAGAACGTGAATTGGCAGACGTCCGTTCCGCTATTCTTTATGCGCTTTCAAAAAGACGCTAATTCGAAGATCTCAAATAATTCTGTTACAACTTCATTTGAGAGTTTCTAAAATTGAAATTGTGAATGAGGAAAAACGTGTTGCACCGCGGAATCATTCGCCGAAAACGTTCAGATTTGATTGAAACGATAGACTGATTTTTCTCATTTAGTTTCTACACTGAGAGAAAATTTTGGTTCCCATAACCATGTTTTAGGCTTTGACCATGTCATGTAGTTGTCACAACCAGATTTATGCGATTTTGTTTTGTTTTCTTGATTATCATAATCAAATTCCAAGTCACTGTAACCATAAATCCTTCACCATGTGATCATTGTTTCTGTGACCATTTTGTGTTTTTCCTCAATGTATATCTGTGTATACTAGGGAATGGAATGTGATGCCTACGGAAATTTAAGAAAGTTTTACTTCTAAAACCTTCAATACGATAAAAACAGTCAATTCCCAAATATGTCTCTTTCTGTGTTTATCTATTTATCTGTTGTGGGTGTATATCCCTCGTCCAGAGACGTCTCTAGAGAGGGGTTCTCAAGGTCCATAGCCCAGGTTGGTAAATTTCAAAGGGGTGACAAATTTGTAAAAGCATTTTCACATTGTTGGCCAATTTTTTGATATTTCCAAATAAATCACGATCATTTATTTTAAAATTGCACCAATTGATATAATTTTTCTCATGAAACTATTGCGACAGTGAATGTTTCAAACATGATGTTTGAATTTGCATCCCCAACATTGCGATCCACAGAACTGTCTAGATCTTCCCAAGAACCACATCAGCGGCTAGCGAGAGTTTAGTCTCTATCGAGAAGCTTGGTAGGACCTGGTGAGTGTTGATGTAATGCTTGCTCGGAATCAATCAAATTCCGTGTTGTCTACACGGAATAAATAATTTAGCTGCAGCAGCTAAGTAGCTAGCACAGACACGGACAGCCATTGAATTAGCTCCTGCAGTTAAATTTTAGCTGTCACCGCAAATAAATTAACTACAAATGCGAATTCTTTTGCTGTAACAGCTAAAATTTAGCTGCAGGAGCTAATTTAATGGCTGTCCGTGTCCGTGCTAGCTACTTAGCTGCTGCAGCTAAATTATTTTTTCCGTGTAGAGATATCAGATTGGAGGATTCTCTGATTAAATACGATTATTTTCAATTTTAATGAAGTGCATAATTTTTACACGCTGAGAATGTGTTCAGTGATGTAAGTGACGTAGACAGTCAGATTTGGGAGAAATGATGTATAAATATTAGGTTTATTAATTCTTGAGCCATATTTTTCCTCCCTGCACTCAAAGAAAAATCTGGTTGGCACAACCACAGCGAGTGGTTGATTTTTGTTTTGGCACTCTTGTGTAGTTGCTACATTCATGTGATTTTGTCTTGTTTTTTTGGTCAACATAGTTCCTGTAGCCACGTTGGTTTTTCCCCAGTGTGCCCAACCTGAGAATATGATACTTGATAGAAAAAAAAATACATTCCTGCTGGAAAAATTCCAAGTGAATTAGAGGCTGAGCTCGTTCAAAGATTCGATTTCTCATTTGAATAACGAAGGACAAATTTCATTTCAGTTTCAACTCGATTTTTTGGTATTGAAAAAATTTTTGGGAAAAAAAGAGTATGATGCTGTCGTAGGGCATTGAATTTGCTACTATGAACTCCCAAAACGACGAATAATTTGGAAGTTAAAGAGCTTGAAAAGTGGACTTTGATGAAAATTGATATGAATTTTCTTATGATTTTGAATTCATTGATCTTACCCTTTACAACACCACAGTCCCGGAAGAAGTCATAAAGGATTCTTATTGAACTGATTGCGTTCTTTATGAATTCTTCAAGAATTCTTCTGGGACTGTGGTGCTGTAAGGGACATGATGAATTAATTCATAATACACATTAACGGATCTCAAAATCAAAAATTGTAGAAACAACTTATTTGAATACAGTAATTGAATGTGGATTTTATCAATGAATCATTGTAATTATTACAATGCAAAAAGTTTTTACTAAAAAATTTCAGTATTCCACAGGGAGCCGTTGATAAGTACATGGGACTGAAAATTGAGTACATTTGCAGGAATATTACAAGCACGTCAAGGTTGGTAATAATTCGAATTAAACTCAATTGAATTGACTTTAAATTGACAATGAAAATTTGGCTCTCAATTGGAATTGGTCTCAATTAACAATTGAATTTAATTATTAATCGAAGTTTTCTTGACATAACAAGTGAAATTCAATTCTTAGTTAAAATTTTCTCCAGTTAACAATTAAAATTGAATTCTCAATTCATTTTTCTCCAATTAACAATCGAAATTTAATTTTTAATTGAAATCTCCTCCAGTTACGATTAAAGTGAATTTTGAATTGATAATCCTGTTGAATTAACAAATAAATTTAATTGATTCAAAATCAAACAATAATTCATTCAGTTTTCTAATGTTTTTTGTTTTTCCTGAATTTACAAATACAGAAGATAAAAAAATCAATCATTGTTTCATTTTAGAGCAATTCAATTCATTTCTTAATTGAAAATAATTTCAATTATGAATTGAATTCATCTGTTGATTGATAAATATTTCAATTAAGAATTCAATTTCAATTGTTAATCGAAAAAAATTTCAATTGAATTCGATTCGTCAATTGTGTTTCTCAGCAATCAACTAATTTTTAAGCCTGTAGCACATTCACTAAACTTCTACTGCAGAAATTGAAATTTCGCAGTATAAAATTCATAAAATTTCAGTCAATGTTGTAAAAAATGAATTCACTAGAATTTGTCGGTACCAAAACGCAGTGAATTTCCAGTTCTTTTACAGGCTACTTTTCAAGCTTTGTGACATCAAAACTGTTGGCCGTACAGCTTTAGCTCGTGGGGATTCTTTGATAGCAAACTCAATGCCCTGCAAAAAGCATCATTTCACTTTTCTGAAAACGTTTTTTCAATATTGAAGTGGAACCAAACAAAATTTCCGCATCTTATTCAAATGGGAAATCAAATGCTTGAACAAATTAAGCCTCGAATCCATCCAGAATTCTCTTTTCCATGGGAATATTTGTTTGTCCATCAGATTTTCAGGTGAGACAGAGAAAAAAATGTTGCCGAATAATGAAACACCTTAATAAACATGTATGTGTATAAGATTTATTTTTTCTTCCACGTCTCTCTTTCTCTCTCTCTCTCTCTCTCTCTCACTCATAAAATCATAGGTCAATGATGAATATTGTTTGCTACACTGAGGGAGAAAATTTTCGGGAACAATAAAATACCTCATTGAATAGTCGAAACAAAATGATTAGTTACTTCGAATAAAGTATTACTTCCCATATCCGTTCTTATTGACAAAATATTTTGAAGAATATTAATCATTTATTCAACTGGATACACGGAAAAAGAAATTATTTGAAGTAATTGTTCAACGTGTGAGCGCAATTGAACCCATTTTCTTTAGTTAGGATAAAAAATGTTTTCATTGTTTTGACTAATTTTTACAAAACATTATTTGAAATCGGTTACATCAATTAGAAAATTTGTCATTCTAATGAACAAAAATGGGTTCATATGTACTCACACGTTATATAGTTATTTCAACTAATCTCTCCTTTATGTGTGAATATTTATTTATTTTTGATTCAATAGAACTTTGTGTAAATCAACTACACTGGAAAAAAAAATTTAGAAAATGTGAATGACCATCCCGTACAGTACCGGACATTTCTACGTTGCCTCTACGTTGCCTCTACGTTGCCTCCACGGGGAATCTCCGTTCAACCACGTTCTATCCACGTCCACCAGTTATCCACGTGGAGTCCACGGGGATGCGACGTGGAAGTCGGTGGATGTGCTGTTAGGGGTTTTTGTTACTACACTAAAAACCTGTCTAAGACTGAACTCGACCGGACTGAGAAAAATTTTCCGTTTTAGACAGGGTTCATAAATGTATATGAAATTCCTTATTGGGGTCGAAGAAAACATTCCATTTCAACAGGTTTTAGTCTTATGAGAGGTTCATTTCAGACAAGTTTTACTGTATTATTGAAATATCTCGTTATAATAACAAAACTTTTGTTGATTCAACAAAAATTCGGTTATTTTAACCAGAAAATTTTTGTACAGCATGCCAACAAAATTTCTTGATACAAATGTTCTCCCAGTATATGTATAGCAAAGTTCCAATTAGTAGCACCAAAAGCATGAAAGTAATGCATAGTTCGTCATACAGATTTACTTATTCTGATGTTGGTACGAAGTTGTGATACTTTAGTTACAAATATCATTGAAAGAATGAATTGAAGTCTATTGAATTCAAGTTATTCTTCTATGAGAAAAGAGAATAAAACCTCATAACAGGGTGCTTTCTCTTAGGAATCATTTACCACGAACTATAATAAAATCTTATTGTTCTTTGCATAGAATATGATAGTTTTTCCTACGAGGGATTGTAAAGTTTTACTCACATTTAGTAATACAATATTGTTAAACGCAAAGAGCCTTCCAAGTTATTCTCACAAACGAAATCCTATTCTCATGTTCTCATTCTACAAATCAGACCACAGCAGAAATTTGGATGGTACATCCATTCTCGTTTTTTTACAACTAGCCTTGCTTGAACGTAACTTTCGTTCCAAGAGTATCTGAAAAGTAGACGATTTTTTCAATCAAGAGTTCAAGTGAATGGAAAATGCGTTAAGAACGTGATAAAGATGATGTACAGTATCGTCATTTATTCTTCATATTCTTAAAAATATATATGAAACAATACAACACTGAAAGAAATACCATGTAAGTTGGAATGATTCAATAAGTAATAATATATGTATGAAGAGAGAATCTATGACATCACGATAATTTTCTTACAAATGATGTAAAAAAACTATTCTTTTACATTATTTCATTCCATTTTATGTCATTCTTCTTTATGAGGTATCTTATTATCTCGGATTGTATGGAGAAAAATGATTATTTCTCATGTCCGGTACTTTGATTTTCTTTCTCTGTAATATTATGCCACGGATCCTCTTTGAACTCGGTATAAATGCTCGGTTTATATCTTCCATTTACATGGTATGTAATTTCTGCATGCGTTGGAACGAATTGTTCCATATTTTCAGAGATCATAAAATTTTCCAATAGTTTTTGTAACAAAGTTTGATTATAATCGACGACAAATTTTGAGATACAGTGAAACCTAGAGTACACTGTCAAAAATTTCTGATTCAACTTGGAAATTACATGTAATGGAAGCAAAAGTTATTCACGGAACTGTAAAATTTATTGGAATTTCAATTACATTTGGATGAGCTTTCAGTGACGAAAATGTATATTAAGGGGTAACACCACAGTGACCTCTCCAAAAATAACGCTTTTCAGATTTTTTTTTCGAAAATTAAAAAGCTCCTATTCAAATTGAACTACATGAAGGTGTTCCGCTACTATTGAAGTACAAAATAATTTTTTTGTGGAATTTTATTGTGAAGAATGGCGGCTTGACAGGTGAATGACTGGAGCACTGTGAAAATTCATGGTCGTGCGGTGGGATAAATAACTCAGTCCAGAATTCACGTGGAACGCAGAACTAAAAATAATTATTTTCTGTAATCCAAAAGCTAGTGAAATACGTATCCGTTTTGAAAAATCTGCATTTTCCACGAAATGGCATCGGTTTGAAGAAAAAAGTAGAATTTCCACCCTAAATTTTGTTACTTAATGTTGAATAAAAAACGCAAATATCAATATTTCGAAAAACCCGTACGTATTTCACTAGATAATCATATCACGAATACAATAAAGAAACCCCGAGGTGATTGATTGAAAATTGGCGGAGCTAGAGCTCCCACCGACTTTCGACATACTGTTTTGAAATAAACGCGTTTCAAGTTTTTGTAACAGTTGAGTCGTGCGTGTTCAGTCGGACCTATGTTTGTAATTTACGGTATATCGTTTTCGGATCCTCAAAGAGTACTTTAAGCCAAAAACCAATTCTTTGATTTTTTAAAAATTCCACTGTGGTGTTACCCCTTAAGAGGATACCAGCGTTACCAGCCGAGCACGTTAGCTAGAAAAGGACATGTCTATACGATAGAAAAAGGGGTCCAAAGATGTGATATAAGTTTATATTTGCATGCAGAAAAAAAATTTGAATCAATCCCACATAAGTCGCAATGAAATCAACATAATCCCTCACGCAATACCATTTAGGTGATATGTACATCAAAAGTTTCGTGATGTTTACATTTCAACGTATGTTAAAGTAAGTCAGTATGATAATCATGCTCATATGAATGCTATGACTAAACAACATGATTCTACATGTGGGTCAATTGAGAATTAGGTGCAGATAAACGTACCTTTATTTTCAAATATTCCATTGCAGCGACTAGAATTTAAATTGTGACAATATGGTGGATGGTTTTTGGGACGAGTACTGAGAAAATAATTCATAACGATGTCAATTTATTCCCCCTAATGTTTATTTATTGTGGATTTATTTGTTTATTCGTTGTTGTTAACGAATTAATTGATTCTTCAGTTAATGTAATTTATTTTCTGTTTATTTATCTTGTTCATTCATTTCATTATTTTAATTCAATATTAATTTTATTGTTTACTTTCCTATCAATCATGAAGAGACAAATATTTAGGTTCTATCGGATTTATTATGAGTAAATAGTAATAGATCAGAACTAAAGAACATATTCTATTATATAGCTGGATTAGTGAAGATCATTCGCACTGACGGAGTAATTTCCGGATTTTTCTATGACATTACAATTGGAAGGACAAGTTTATCTGCACCTAATTTTGAATTCACCCATACACTTTTTCAATAAACGTTCTTCCAGTGGAGTTGATTTCTGCATTCTCTTCGGCATATAATATTCAATTTGAAAGTTTTTCTCATAAACGTGATAAGATATTATGTCCCATACTAGAAACTTACACTATCATGTGTGTATGTGTGTGTCTGATAGTTTAATTAGCAGAAGTAATGCTCAACTAGTTGAGGAGAGAATATCGAAATTCTATGTCACGGACCCAGCCTTGAATTAAGCCTATACGATGATGATTACGTATTGTTGGATAGATGGATGCATGAAAAGATGGATAGTTGGATAAATGGCTGTCTCTCTTCGGCCAACTCAATTATATATTTATTTGCTACGTAATATACCACGCTTTGGCCCTGATCCGCGAATGCATAACGCATCTGGCGAGAAAACATCGTTGTATAATCGTTGGTCATTATGTAATATAGAATGAATAGAAGATGAAAGCACTGCTAATAAAGGGACATTACAAGGGAATGACATGCGAGTTGAATCTTACATCAACAAATTTGATCCATACGAGAAAGAAGAATGAATCTAATTTGTTGGGAACAGGATGTTCGTGCTGAAATATAAATTCAGTCTCAATGCGAATATTAATTTGAAAAGATGTGAATTTCTCATTATTCCGAATTGATCTGTGCTTCCTTTTACCTTCCAAAAAAGGAAAGAAAATCATGGAATACCATTAGAATTCTTTCCGTCCTCGGAGTAAGCCTGATAAAATACGTACAAGTAACATTTCCTTGTAATAAATCAACTGCGGATACAAAGATAGATTTGAATGAATTGATAAAGTCAATCAAAATTCATCATCTCGTCCGTTATAATTTCGAAAGAATCACATAAAAATCACCCAGCGATAGATCATGCGTGTTGATCTAATGATATGTAATGATATGAATCAACCAGATGCATCGAAGATGAATAAAATCTATGAAGTGGAAGATGAAGAAACATTGTACGTATAACATAAGAAGCAACAACAAGTTTATCTATCCGAGGAAAAAATTTTCCTCTACCCTACTGCATCATCAAACCAGGCTTGCAAAAAGCACGCAAGGCTGTAACAAGTGCGCGAGGTCAGTAACAACGTGACATAATCGTCAGTCAGTGCAGTGAGTGGTGCAAGTCGTTTGCTGCGGTACGCTTACTGCTGCCACAAGGCAAACGCAGCATTGATCACGTGATCGAGTTGAATTATGTACGATTTATGTAATTTGTTATATGGCGTACTCGTATTCTGCCGCATACACGTACGCCAACATCACCATCGTCCATGTGTACGTACTAATACAATTCACACAATACATTTCAACAAGATATGGGATCTACGATTAAACATGAATTTGAACGATAAATATTGTTATATGCGGTGTTAATGTTAACTCATTGATCACATGAGTTCATGTAGATAAGAATTCAAATAGAACTAAGTAAGTTTGTGCGAGTGGAACTATTTTTTTTTCTTCCTCTTCGTACACTGTTAATAGTTCATAAAATAATCTTCAAGGACGTGGAAATATTTTTTCATTCGAATATATCGTAAAGTCCAAGGAGAGCACGAATTGATATATTGTATCTGAATTTGTATCAGAATAGCGTAATGCGTAGTTCATTTTTCTAATAATGAATTGATATGAATTCACGATCCATTCGATACACACAGGATTTTGATATGGAACGTACGTTATATTTATTCAAGAAAATCTTTTGGATAACATCCCGTGTGGCAATTTTTTCGCGCATCTTGTGTCGAATATAGGTTCTGGTATGGGTGTATATTAAATATGCGAATTGAGTATTGTTCAGCCTCAATTACCAAAGGGGTTAATCGGGTGGTTGAAAAACGCCCTGATGTTTCTAACTCAGGATCATCTATAGACGGTTCATGTGAGGCCAAGCTGCCTTACCAATGTTTTCTCCTTTGATGAAAATCTGGGTGCCCCCAACAACGCAGCCTGCACAGGGCCTTTCCTGGCTTCCTGCATACTCCCAAAGACCCTAGCCTACCCTAGTAGAAATTTTGATATGGAAAACATCAGATCTAGATCGGGCATGCCTGATTTCCGTTCAGGGCCTGACTTGAGTATCTGACGAGGCCCTGACAAAAATGTAACGCAGGGAAAAGACAAGATCCTGATTAGGAAAACCAAACGTTTCCCAATTAGGATCGGATCAGGGTAGTAATTGAATTCCCAATCAGGACCTCATCTGAGCTATATTCTAACATTCAATTTAATTTTCATGGAATTCACTTTTCATAAATTTTTTTGAGACTCCCTCAACAGAAGAAACTCTACTGATGATCCAAATAAACCTCAGTTGAAAATTTAAAAAAGACAGGTAAATTTCTAATGAGTCCTGTGAAAATTTTGAATAGTTTGATATATTCATCGTTCTGAATTGATCAGGTCCTGATTTGGCTGTCTTGTTGGTTATTAAGTGATTGAAATATGGATGAACCGAGGCAATCCTGATCAGGTTCTGATAGGAATACCATGTCTGAGTTACTGGAAGGGAAAGTCTGACTGGGACCTGTCAACGACCTTGCGTTACATTGTTGTAAGGTCCTAAACAGGATGCCATGTCAGGACCTGATAAGGTAATTAAAAGTTTTCCTTAATTAGGAGTTCCCTATTGCAGTCTTACGAGGGCTTCTACTAGGGAATTCATATTAGGTTAAGCATATCTATTTATACCCTACACAGTAAAAAGTAAAACTTACTTCCAACTTTAATATCGGCTTATTTCAAGATGCAGCCAAAACTAGCCCTATTTCAGCTGAAAGTAAGCATCGAAAACAAATGCCGACACAATGGAAAAGACTGAATTTCAGTCAAGTTTTCAAGTAAGATGCAGCCACTTTCAGTCGGACTTTTTACAGTGTATATAGCATCTAACCATGTTCACATCATCCTCATCCTGCCCAAAAATCAATATTTTTTCCCGAGAATTGAACCTCGAGGTACTTAACCCTCTAACCGTAACCCCGGTCTCACAGACCGCTATCAAAACTGTATTTGCTCATAAATCGGACTGTTTTGGTTAATTTGTGTGACATTTTATTCCTATTCTGCATAGAATTGTTCACTAATTTCTGTACATAAACCCGCTATCCTACTCCGTAGACATTCATGATGATCGAATGTTCTTTCTACTTCTAACAACTTTAAAGATCTAGAAGGAGGTAATACCGGTCTGTCACACAGTAAAAAGTAAATCTTAATTCCATGTTCGACTGATTTTCAGATGAGGGCTGAAAATCAGCAATCTTACGATTTCAGCCGTGATATGGGATGAAAAAGAGTTATGGCCGTATCAAATTCAATTAAATCGAATAATGTGCTGATTATCATCAATGCATATCTTATAGTCAGCCATGTAGAGTTGGATGGATAATTCAGGCAAAAATATCTGAAAATAAGATTAGAGTTCTTCCATTTCAAGTATTACAATTGTTTCTAACACTGTAAAAAGTCCGACTTAAAGTGGCTGCATCTTACTTGAAAATTTGACTGAAATTCAGTCTTTTCCATTGTGTCGGCATTTGTTTTCGGTACTTACTTTCAGTCAAAATAGGGCTAGTTTTGGCTGCATCTTGAAGTAAGCTGATATTCAGATTGGAAGTAAGTTTTACTTTTTACCGTGAAGTACACATATATATGTGCATATAATTAATTACAATTTCAATTGAGTCAAATTATTCCAGGTTTTTTATTTATTATTCAAGGTGCCTAACAAAGTCGGTAACCATTTGTAATACCAACTTCGTAAAAGCTTGTTATTGGATTTTCCGCACTGTTGATGGATTTTTCACGTTGACACTTTCACTGCAACATTACAACACCACTTGGAATTAATTCAAACTCTCGGGAGTATTCACATCTGCACTAATTCTCAGTTCCCGTAAAATGTTTTCCAAATTCATCTTTGACTTCACACTACACATACTATCAAATTATATTATTATGAAATGATTTATCACAAGCGTCGATCGAAACGGTACCATGGCGAAGTGGTTAAACACAAAGGACTCAGACAGGTTATTCCAGCAACAACGTGGGTTCGAATCTCCCGACGAGGGTTGAAGATGTCCAACCTCCGAATAAACACAAACATATTTTTCATCGTCGATAGGTAACGCTATGTTGAGTAGACCAAAACAAAAAACAATGGACGAACCCATTTGTCAGGAACAATTCACTTCGAATTTCAGTTCAAAATCAGTTTCAATTTCAGTTCAATAGAGATTAATGTGAGCTGTATTCTTGTTTGAGTTTGAGAAGGTTTTCCAGTAGCTGACTTCAAGTCCAATGAGTCTTCTTTCGGCTGCATCTTGAATTCAGTTAATATTCTAACTGAAATTAAGTTTTTCTATTCACCGTGCAGACCGGGGGTTACGGTTGACGTGGTTTTGAGGACGGTTGCGGTTTAAGGGTTATATCCTGCGCTTAGTGATTCGAACGAGACCGAGAATGGTCTCGGTATCGACCCCGAGATCGAGACGAGATCGAGACCGATACGAGACGAGACGCCAGTCGCGACCGAGATCGAGACTGGATCAATCTCCGCGAGACGAGACGGGACCGAAACACTACCTGCGCTGACTATGCTGAGCAAACACCAGATTTGGCTCAAGTCCGTAAGAGTTTGGTTACGGCGAATTTCGCTGCGCGCTTGAATCAACTGAATGTTGATTGAAATGATTGACCGGAGATTTACTTCAACTCAAATTTACTATTCAGTTGACTCAAGTGTGCAGTAAAATTCGCCATATCCAAAACCTTACGGACTCGGCTCCAGTATTTTTTTTTTCTGAGTGTAGAAATAGACAGAGTAGGGATGGGGACCTTTGAAAAGGATCGATTCTTTTTGTATAAGAGCTATACAGATTTCAATAAAAATCCGTTGCTTTTGATGTAAAAAAACATCGATCCTTGAAAATTTATAATTTGCATAGGCAAATTTTTCTCGTTTTACCCGAGCACGGACATGAAGATCAATCAATTTTTCTCTCTTCATATCAGATACAAATCGATAGTTTCTATTTTGAATACAGCCCGATAATGCGTGACCAGGGAATGAAAGAATCCATACATTTTTTGTAAATTATTCAGTTTCTATTCATTTTCATACAATTCCGATGTGAATTGATATAAGTTGTATGAAAAAGAATCGATTGTTCCAAGACCGTCCATCGCTGGAACAAAGTAACGTAGAATGGCATATTTTCTCCTTGCGATATTTATTTAATTCAATAATCTTCACGATAATTCCCCTAGAGTAGAAATTTGATCAGGCATTTCTTATTTTTAATAAGGTCCTGATCAGGTTAGAATCCGCAAACCGTGAATAAGGGGAATCTAATGAGGGACTTATCTGATTTTCCTAATAGGATTCGAATAGGGTTGTAACGCAGGGGTACCACAGGGTCCGGATGAGATTTTCATAAAATCGAGCAAAATAGGGAAAAAGCCTCGTCAGGCCCTGGTATTTTCCCAATCAAAATTTCTACTAGGGTCGTTACACTTTCGAAGGTTCTACTTTCAGAGCCTGCATTGCCCCTCTCGAGGATGTATTACATACAGGGAATACAGTGTAGGTCTTGAAAATGAGTTTGTGAAAATTCTATTTAGGACCTACACAGCCTGAAATAAAATAATTACGCTTAGTTTCGCCCTAACAGCCACCAAGAATTAATTTTTACACAGGATAATTCCAATATATCGATTGAGATCCCAGATTAATAGTTTCACTGTGAGGAATAAAAATACAACTTGTTACCAGTGTTGCCAGAGCACCTTGATCAAATATTACATGTAGATTAGAAAAAAGTTACATGATATTTCGCGGCAATATGCAGCCTTGCATTCTTGCGTTAAAGTTTGACGTTTTAAACGTTAACGTTTAAAAAAATGTTACATCCATGTTACATGAGAGGGTCGAAAGTTACGTAAAATGTACCAAATGTAACCTTCTGGCAACACTGCTTGTTACCCATGAATCGGAATTTCGAGAGGACCTTTTTTGTGAAACGATTCAATTTTTAGATTCCGTTTCGTTCTCCAGAAATCCGGACTCATGTGAGACCAGCGCCCGTTCAGCACATCAAATCACCCATGAAAAACAAAAAGAACTGGAGTTTTCCTGGATGGTCCCTTCAGGAACCACCAGTCCTGTTCACTACGTAGTATTTGGGGTAACACCCCACTTAGAGATACTCTAGGAATTCACAAGTTTGTAACGCTCAAAGCATTTCTACAAGGGCAATTACTATGCCGTGGAACGTTCAACCACACTATTTTTTTCATGTGCAATAGGAGAATATAAGTAGTGACTCAACGATTAATGATTTTATTCTATTTCGTCATACGCACGTGCAGTTATCATGTGTACATAACATTGATCGAGATCTTATCACAACTATGAATATATCTTCCATGGATTAAATCATTGAAAAGAACAAAGCCTGTGTCGTACTTTTTCAAAAGAAATTGTTAAAATAGGTTATAAATGAATCATTATCTCCTTTCGATTCCAACTTCATTCTGATCGAGTTATACAAAGAATGAGACCGATAAGATTCACAAATGGATAGGTATATGGACTGAGATGTTGCTTCATCAGATTACAACTTCCAGAAAATTGATTCAACGTGTCCACTGACATTTTTTTACGAACTGAATTGGCCTTATACTCGCGGTTTGGTTTTTCACTTAATTGAGAGAAAAAAAAAGAAATATATATATATATATATATAAAAAAGGAAAAAAAAAATCACGAATATTCGTCATTATAAGTTATTTATCGAATGATTTATCGTGTGACGAACACGGTTTACGTGCGCAGTCCGTTATCGATTTTCTATGAATCAATCATACAGTATTACAGTATACAATGGGAAGTTATGATTAAAGTCTTGATGCGTTGAAATGAAACTGTCACTAAAAGAAGAGCAGATGTTGTTTTTTTGGATTGCAGAAAATAATATAGTTCAAAATAGAAGTTTTAGTTAGGATAATATACGTGATTCATAGGTGTTTTGAGAATCATTATCAAATTTTGAGTACATTTTGTTACGTAATATTCACGTACTAAACTTGTGTCTGAAATATATAAATGTTTTCGGTAGATACGTGACTTCTATAACATTATAAGTACGTGATTTTCGTAATATTGAAAATACGTGACTCTTAAGTTAGGTTTATCTAGTTTCGGTTTGATCGCCAAAATTTCAGTTGACGATTAATGTACGTAGAGAATCAAAACTCAAACCGATATACGATTCAATTCATGAAAATTTGGAAAATATAAGGATCTTCTTAAAGTATCAAGTGTATATTTCAATCCAAGTTATATGATATGTTTTAGATGGAGGGAAGAAGAAGAAGAAGAAGAAGAAAACCAATGGTTATTGCGCCAGACGGCTATTTCGTCGAGACTAAATCAGGGATTAACTATTTACATATCAGCCGTATAAGTATTTACATATGAAATGATCAATTTTGCTGAGACGGATTACTAAATTTTGAATTCAACGTCGGATGGAGAGTCGATGGAGACGGATTCAGAGACTTCGATGAAGATAATAAAGGAACCCGTGTGAAAATTAATTCTTGGCGGCAGTAAGGGTCAAATTAAGTGTTCTTATTTCATTCGAGGTTGCGTTTTAGTTGTCTTTTATAGGCCCTAGACTAATGATGGGGATCTTTGGAAACAATCGATCCTTTTTTGTATAAAAAATACAATGAAAATTCGATACTTTTTATACAAAAAAGGATCCCCATTACTACCCTAGACAGGATCGCCAAGCACTCATTTTCATAGCCTGCGCTGTATTTCTAGCTCGGGCATACAAAAGACACCCTCCGATGGAACCAATGCAGGCTTTGAAACTAGGACCTTTGACAGTATAACAAATTGTTGCGAAGATTATTTAATTGAATGAATATCGCAAGGAGAAAGCATTCCATCCGACAAAAACTATTGAATTTATTTAGTATGAAATGAAAAATTTATCGAATCTCATTTTTGCGCTCGATCAAAACGAAAGAGAATTATAAATTGAAGGCTGTGCATTTTCAATTTTCCACTCATGATTACCATTTCACAAGGATTTACAGTACTTAACAGCATTACTTAAATCATTGCCCTATATTTGATTCGTCATTCATACAGAATTTTACGTATCACTCACGTTCAAGGGCGACATTAGGCACTTTTCGTCGCTCCCTGTCAATCACTCGCCCGATGTAATCTAAGAGTTTATCATGTTATTTGCTGCGAAATTCCCCTGTGAACGATTATAGAAAGAAGTGAAAATAGATTGCAAAAAAAATCTCGTAACATCAACAGAATCGATGATTCAGTCAATGTATTCGTGATGTCTCAAGAGTTTTTTCTCTTCTGTTTCTTTAACCTCTCTCGTCCTTCTTCTGTCTTGTTTCCTCACCAAATAAAATTGAAGTGACTTTTTCAGACGCTCCACTCCGTTGTCCTCGATTGATTACTATCTATTCTTGGAAGGATTTCAGACATGAGAAGATTCGAGTTCCTCAGACTTTTTCAAGCTGTCGATTTTGCATTCTTATCCCGAGTTATCTTCTTTGATTCGTAATTCACCATGTCCCACTGGTCTACTCACCGTCTAAATTTATGTTCTTATTACGTAAATATCACATGAAATGATACCGATCGTAGAAAAAAGAACAGAATTTCTAAGCTGATTGAATTCATCTCGTTAAAATGAATTCATGTATCGACAATCCAGTGCCTATAGTTTTCTGTACAAACTATAACGGGTTCAGCTGGCTTCAAGACACAAGAGCAAAGTTGTGTACTCAATCAGCAGAATCGAAAGTATACCTACTTAGAACGAGGACAAAATATTTACGGTAAATTCCCACTTCCCTCGTTGCTAAATTCTAATTTTCATTAAAAGCAAAGGTTATTGATGAAAAAAAGTTTCAGTGATTGGAATCTTTTCAAGTTTAACCAACAAAAAATCAGTTGTAACGTGTGTTGAAATTTTCAATAAAATCATGATAGGAATAATATTTCTCCGATTTCAACACTTATCATTCATTTAATGACAGTAAAAATGGATTTACACATTTATTGCGTAATTCGAGATTGAGAAACCGGACGCTGTCTAATATCGCGGGATTACTGCATTGATACGAGTTGAAAGCAAAAGTTACATTGACGTGCTTTATCTTCGCACGATGATCGTTTATGTTACAAATCTCAGGGTTAATGCGAACAATATTATCTTCCTATATGAAAAAGATTTTTTCAAAAAATTATTATGATGTAGAAGTGATACTGCCAAAAATGAAAAATGTAGATTTATTTGGATCTGAATAGATCTAGTTAGATCTACGTAGACCTAAATCAACAAAGATTTCACGTTAATTCATTGCCATTTGGGTGCATCGAGTGCCTTTTTCCTTCACTTTCGGATCGTTTCTGAAGATTTAGTATGTTTGGAGAAAAAATAATGTGATCTCCATTGATCTGAGTAGATCTACTCTCTAAACCTGAAAGAGTGAAAAATCATGTGTTTCACTCCACTAAGTCTTAGAAGTGAGCCAGTCCGCTCCGAGTGGGATTCTCTCTCTAAATTTCTTGGAGTGAAATTGGGCGACTACTCAATTCACTCATCTGAGAGTGACTTCTCACTTTAACGGAGTGAATGATATCACTCCAGTTCAAAAAGTGATTACTTTCACTCTAATTGTTCGAGTGACTGTCATTTCATTATAAAATTCACTCAACTTTAGAGTGGAATAGTTATATTTCACCCCACTCAAGAGTGAAGTTGTACGCGTACGTAAACATTTGAAACTTCGTAGCTCCGTGTATGGCATCATAAAAATTTTCTATCACCTCAAAAAAGTGAATAAAAGTGCAATGGAAGAAAAGCATCTGCTGCCCAATTTACCACGAGTAAGTATCACAAATGTGCTCCATCCAAGCTATGGTATGTGAATTCCGTAAATATTGCACGAGTAGGGTTATGTGAATAACCCGTACAGCACCGGACATTTCTGCGTTGCCTCTACGCCGCCTCCACGTGGAATTTTCGTTCTATCCACGTCCACCATTTATCCACGTGGAGTCCACGGAGATGCGACGTCGAAATCGGTGGATGTGCTGTTAGGGAAGCGACACCTGATAAACATGCAATGCATTGATATTGTTTATAGGAGGTATAAAGTAATTGAATTTTATTTTCGAAACGAGTAGAATATTACTATCTTTCGAAAACATAGCTTCATCAAGAATTATATTGCTTTGTTTATTTATGAACATAACCTCATTCAGTAATGCTTGATGAATTTCTATTTGGGAAAATTTTCAATTTCGGCACATTTTTTACCATCTGATTCATTTTTCATAGTTGAACAAAAATATTCATTCATTCAATCATTATTATCTACATTCAATAATTACGATGGTAGAATATAGATAAAATTATTTTATGGGTTTGATTGTTTCACCTGTACACTCACATGTACATTCATTATTGTATCACTTCATTTTATAAGTCAAATACCCACGACATCTCCGTGGCTTAGTTGGTCAAAGCGTCAATTCTGTTAGACTTTGAGGTTAGACAGATAGGTAGGTAGAATGTAGGTTCGATCCCCCATATTTAGGCGTCTTTCAAAATTTTCACTTTGACCAGCAAGGACTTCGGTTGACAAATGTCCGTCGGTAAATGAGATTTGGTTACCATCGTGGAAGTCAAAGAAGATTCTGGTTTGTGAGGTCACTCCATGGCACGGCATCAGGATGATTAGCGTATCCAATGTGGAAAATTGGATCAGTTCAATTTTTTTTCTCCATAAGACCCGTAGATTACTTAAATGAATTTGTTCTGTTAATTCCCTGAGAATATTGTGTGAACAAGTTCACAATAAGTGTCGTTTTTTTCCCATATCAATGGAAACATATTTTCACTCCAATACAAAAGAGTGAGAATAGTCACTCTAATGAAGAGTTGAAATTTTTCTCTTAAGAAATCACTTTCGAGCAGAGTGGAAATATCACTTCACTATGGGGAGTGAAATTCAACTCTTTCTATGAGTGAAAAATCACTCCATCTAGAGTTGCAGTACTTTAACTATTCCCAAGAGTGAAAATTCACTCTTTAAGAGTGAATTTTCACTCCAAGAGGTTTAGAGAGCTCACTCGTTTCGAGTGACCCCTCACTATTTCAGAGTGAAAAATTGACTCTAAAATTTGAGTGGCTGTGAGTTTCTAACCTCAAACCTTAGAACATCACTCTAAAAGGGTGGAAATTTCACTCAAAATTTCGACAGGCTCACTTTTAGCTGGCTGAAGAGTGAAATCTCACTCTAAAAATTTTAGAGAGTAAGCCGACTTAGATTTTTTTATTTTTTAGATCTACGTAGATCTAGATTTATTTTTCCCGGATAATTATTCACGACAATCATACCCTAGTAGAAATTTTGGACGGGAAAATAAGAGAGCCTGATGAGGCATGCCAGATTTTCTATCAGATCCTCATCAGGTTTTGTTACGGTTTTCCTTTTTTTGCTCGATTTTATGGAAATCTCATCCGAACCCTGTTGTATCCTTGCGTTACAACCCTATTTGAATCCAATCAGGGAAATCATGTAAGGCCTTTGTAAAGGTCTCATAAGATTCTCCTTATTCACGATTTCCGGATTCTAACCTGATCAGGACCTTGTTGAAAATAGGGAATGTCTGATCAAATTTCTACTAAAGTTATTTTGGATTTTCGTAACATCTTCACAGTGAGAAAAAAAATGTGTTTTTGCAGATATTCGGTTGAGTCAACAGAATACCGCTTGATATAAGTCCCCCGTCATTTGGTACAAAAATCCACGTTTGTTTGATTCAAGCTTGTAGCGATATTGTGACTAAATAAGACGCGCGTTTCAGTCAATCACCATGTCTTTGATGGGACCAAAAAGAAATTTGAACGCACCATTTGAAGCAGTTGATTCAATCTCATATCGAGGTGATTGAAATACATCAGGTGTAGATGAAACGGATGAGCATTTGAGATAATATTCTCATTCAATTGCATCTGGAGAATTGGTTAATTGAACGAATATCCAATAAGTCTGGCTGAAAAGTGGCGGGTTTGAGACGACCTCATCAATGCGATCGCTTTTGATATGTCATCAAGTTCATCACAACCAAAAAAATTCAATGTCAATGTAGATGTAGACAAGCGTTCGTTGAAAGAAGCATTATTCCCTATTCATATGAAAAGAAACACGTGATTTTACATAGGGTATGATCTACTTATATTCACAGATTCGATATGAACTTTCATTCATTTCATAAGATATTACGTCAATTGTATCTTCTAGATCGGATGCATCATGTTCAAAATGGCATTCTTGGGTTGAGGTTATTTGAACAGCCTCCAGAGCTCAGTGGGTACAGCGCTGGTCTTCAATACTGGAAGTTGTGAGTTCGATTTTCGCCAACTGTGGAGCAAAATTTGCAATTCAGAATTCATCCGGACAGCATCGTCTACGCTAAAACACAACTAGTCAAGCATCATGGACGGAAGCAGCAAGGGCCCCCATCAACAAAACAGGGAGAAAATGACAAACCATGGTAGGAAGGAGAGGAGAGCCGGTCAATAAACATTCCGACAACAACACTTAACACAAATTCACAAAACATTGTGTAAATTTATCCGGAAATTCCGCATAAAAAATCTTTTTTTTTCCTCATTCGATCATTGCATTGAATTGCTATATTCTATTCAGCGGATAACTCATGAAATTGAATAAATTAAACTACGATATCGATGTTATGGTATGTCACATTCAATTGAATGTTACATGTCGTTATTTCAAACTATTTTTATTCAATACAAATATGTTTCACACTCTTTCGAAGGAAAGAATCGATTGAACCAAATCCCAATCAGAAAAAAACGAAGTATGCCAATGTTGACAACAGGCGGAGTACAGTGCCAGTATTGGGCCCCCAAGAGTCGGCTAGCACGTACGGATTTAGTACTGGATACATAGAAATACAGTACTATACCAGTACTGATACACCAGTACTGAAAGTTTGATTTCGACCAAGTATTGATACAGTACTATGCCAGTACTGATACACCAGTACTGAAAGCTTGATGTCGCCCAAGTACTGATACAGTACTATGCCAGTACTGATACGCCAGTACTGATACACCAGTACTGAAAGCTTGATGTCGATCAAGTACTGATACAATACAGGCACTGCAGTGATTGCAAATAATAGGAAATCACCCAATCAGAAAAAACCGAAGTTTGCCAATGTTGACAACAGACGGAGTACAGTGTCAGTATTGGGCCCCCAAGAGTCGGCTAGCACGTACCCAGTATGGAAAAGCGTTATCATTTCGGACAAATGCCAGTACTGCTGCAGTACAGACCACCAGTACCCCGCCAGTCTTAGCCGGTACTGGCACAATACAGCGCTAGTTGTGAAATTCTGATTGGGCGTATTGTGCCGGTACTGAAGACCATTACCGAGTACCAGTACTGTGCCAGTACCAAGTACCCAGTACGGAAAAGCGTTATCATTTCGGACAAATGCCAGTACTGCTGCAGTGCAGACCGCCAGTACCCCGCCAGTCTTAGCCGGTACTGGCGCAGTACTGCGCCAGTTGTTCTGATTGAGATCCATGAAAATTACAATCAATTGCTCAAAGGATTGACTTCAGTTCTTACGGGCTTGAAACAACTTCCTTTTCCAAACTCATCAGGCAGTTCAGTCAATTCCTAAATTCATTTCGCCGTATCCTGAAACTCAGTTGAATCAAACTATCCTTTTCCTCATTGTACTGAAGATTTTTTCGAAAAATTTCAGAGGTGTTCATAATTTTTGAGAAAATTTCAGTCATTTGTAGACAAATTCGGAGGTTTTCAGAAACATTTTCAGTTGAAAAACGTGTCCAATGAGCAAGAATTTTCCAGGGGTTTCACACGGGGAAAATTAATAAAATATAAATCAAAATCTAGTGAATTTATAGTATTATGTCTAGGCTTTTGAAAAGTACTCCTCAAATGTGGAATAGAATATTACAACTCCAATGATTTCTGATACGTTTTGTAAGGAAGCCTTTGAGACCGTTAGGTAATTGTGACGATATTTGACAAAATAATACCATTTTACTACATTATTTTCCTCCGTGCAGTTTTTCAGAGTTTCTCACGTGGGATTCAAAGTTTTTCAGCGAGATTCATGTAAATCTTCAGAGATTTCCATAGAAATTTTCCTCACCAGAGATGTTATATCAATAGAAATGATCTCTGCATTTCTCTACAGTCCTGTTCCCAATCAGAAAAATTCCGAATTATGCCAATCTTGAGAACAGGTGCAATACAGTGCCAGTACTGGGTCTCCAACACTTGGCTAACACGTACAAGATGAGTACTGGATACATAGAAATACAGTACCATGCCTGTACTGGTGAACCAGTACTGAGAGCTTAATGTCGGCCAGGTACTGATCCAGTACAGGCACTGCACTCATTGCGAATAATAGTATTGGTAACGAATCCCCAGTACAGCAAAGCGTTATCATCCCAGACCAATGTCAGTACCCTGCCAGTCTTGGCCAATACTGGTGCAGTTCTGCGCCTGTTGTAAATTTCTGGTTGAGTTACATTTTGGATAATCTGAAGCATGAGGAAAAATGGAGAGGTTTATTCTTATTGTGGTCTCTTTATGTGAAAATCTACCCCAGCAGCACAATTCACGAAACACTCTGGGCTCTCACGAGAATCTCACCAGGCGCTAGCCAGAGTCTACTCGGAAAAAATCAGTGATCCAAATTTTCGTTGACTAGTATATCACTTTTGGACGGAGCACAAGTTGGAGAAGAATTCGTACACTGGGTTTTAATAATTCGTTGACTCTTTCCATTATTTCGATGGTGAAAATAAAAAGTGGATTGCATTGTTCGAACACTGATAACCCAATTTCTTAAACTTGAAAAAAATTTCTTTGCCCTCATTCTGATAAATCTTGTTTCCGATGGAAGAAAAAATTCATTTCAATGGAAAAATTTTCCATTGAATTGAGATCACGTTCTTCAAATTCAATGAGCATTATATTTCTGTTTCAATTTGAGAATTTTTCGTTTTGATCTGATGAAATATTTTTCTCCATTGAACTGAATTTTTTTCATTGAAAAAAAGATTTATTAGAATGAGGGCGAAGAAAAGTTTCTTTGGATCTAAGAAATTGGGTTCTCAATGAATAGTGAACACAGTTAACGAATTATTGAAATCCAGTATACGAATTCTTTTCAAACTTGTACTCCGTCCAAAATTGGCATACTAGTCAACGAAAATTTAGACTACTTATTTCTTCCGTGTAACCGCCAGCGAGGAACTTGGAAGAACTCGGCCAGGGTCAATGCAATACTTCCTCGGGTAATTACCACCTCCTGGCTGCATTTCCAAAATTTTTCTAAATCACAGATCTTTCTCTGAAATTTCTCTGCTATTTTATGTGATTTCCTGATTTTTCTCCGTTCAGACTTTTTATAAAAAAGTTATTGCAAATGAATCGACGCAAACATTCTTAAACATGCATGCAAATAGTAAATAATTTCTTTCTTCACCCACGTGATTCTAAGCATTCTCTCATCAACAAAGAACGGTAATTAAATAGTTCGCTAATCCCTGATATGTGTACATAATTGAATCATCTACAATTATCAACAATTCTTCTCAGCATAAATATTTTATTGAAAGAAAACATTCTATGATAACATTTAGAAATTTCGCTCAATGTTTAACGAATGACATTCGATGATTAAGTATTCCAACAATTCAAATAGCAGAAAACATTTTGAAAGAGTGTGATGAAACACTAGCTTGGTATTTATGCAATAATTGATGATTACGTACGTATGTACATTTGAGCTGTTCATCGTTACAAACTAACGCTACATGTGATTCATTCATAAATGCATTCGATTGTATGCGTCAGAGGTTGATAACAAGTTTGCCATGATATTAAACGTGGATATAAAACATCTCATAGAACGTGTTGATTTTTCCAAATGATTCCTTTGATATAGCTGTTTTCGAAATAAGATATTCTTACAATATTTCATTAGAGAAAATACTGAATCCACTTGCTCAACGAGTTTCTGACGATTGAAAATAATTGTCATTGAAAAGAGCGATCTTCAAATCAGCGAGTGTATTCTCGCCTTTTTTTCATATATTATTTAAAATGATGTATACCAGGTTTTCCAGAATTCATTGAAAATACTTAACAAGGATTATTCTGCACCCAGAATGCTATAATTTCCGCTTTTGAAAAAAACAAACGAGAAATTCCGAAACATCCGGTATATCTCTCAATATATTTTATATATGAATGTGTTTTTTCATTCCGATATTTTCACCCTTTGTATCTCCAAAACCAATCATACACTCCACGTGAAATGGTATTTGGTTTTTTGTCAGTGTAACGTATCATTTGAGATAAACGGTTGCCAACTGGGAAGTTTGATCTTTTTCTGATTGATTACTATACTCAATGAAAGAATGTGATTAATTTATGCTATTAGACTTAGGGGTTAGAATTCAGTTTAACATTCAAGGTCTGAGAAACAGGCCTTTTTTGAGGTCATTGTTTGAATATTCATTCACCATGGAACCTTTTTCCATGTCCAACGCAAGGATCCCAATAAACACACACACGTTATTTCAACGTCGAAAGAACGTTAAACTGTCAAACGGACGTCAGTCGTTGATTTTTAGTTGAAATTTGATAGGGAAATAGACGATCAGGAATGACGTTTCGATGACGTGTAATTTAAACTAATATTCATACGTGTTTAAAATGTGTTTATAACACCTTGTGTTTGAACTTCAATTGAAGATATTCTGCTCAAAATGTCGAACGAAATCGAACAATGGTTGAAATTTTAACAAAGAGCAAGATAGTCAATAGTGTGGTATACTTTCCAAATTCTGTCATACTCAGAAATACTATTGCTCTCGATATTGAATGAAAAGTTTTCAAAATAATTTGTTGGATTAAATTCACGTTTTAGAACCATCATTAGGACACGTCAATATTTGACGTCTTTTAAACGATATTCAAACCGTTGACATGACGTTATTTTGTGGATGAAAAACACGTGATCTGCCGCAACATTTTTACGTTGAATCGACGCAAGAATATTACTAATTCATAACGTGTGGTTATTGGATGTTTTTGATTGACGTTTTCAAAATGTGCGTGTGTTTATTGGGACAATTATACCAAAATTACCTCGAACGGGAAGATTTATATAGAATTTCTATATAATTGTATATCGAAAAAGATTTCATAGAATTTTGATACAATTTTTACCCACAGCCCAATAAATACCTTAAAGATATCTACAAGATATCTTCAGCAGGACATCTTTTAGATATATCGAAAAGATGTCTTTTAGATATCTAAACGACGTCACAAAAGAGATATCTTCGAGATATATCGAAATTATATCTTTTACACATCTTCAACAAATGTCAGAAATATGTCTTCAAGATATTTTCAAAGATACCTTTCAAATATCGAATCAGCATAGCTTAAAAGACATCTTGAATAAGTTTCTGAATGATATTTGTTACACAACTTGAAAATTATCTCAATGAGAAGGTCACAAGATACGCTATGTTCCTTTTTCAGAACTTATTAGTGATCCTTTTGTGCTGTCTGGGATGTCTCAATGATCCCTAAAAGACATCTTAAAGACATCTCAAACATACCTGGAATATATTTAAAACGTATCTTAAAAGAATCAAAAAGATGTCTTCCACAAAACATATCTTTTGTGAGATCTTTTTAAGATATCTAAAACTTGTTGAAATTTCTTGCATAAGACATATTTTGAATGTCAAAAAAGTATCTTCACGAAAGTCTTCCAAGACATCTTCCATGATATTAAGATATCTTTTAGATACTAATAGATATATTCTTGTTTGTTGGAACAGCAGCTTGGTTAAAAAAAAAATCCATAAAGAATTCAATTGAAGTTTGAAGAATTTATTATGCTTTTCTAGGATTCTTTTTGTACTCTCGTGTGGTATGGTATAGATTTATCACACAGCAAAAATGACCTGTTCGAATTCTTGAAGAATTCTGAATGGATTCTGGAACAGTCACCTGAAGAATTCTTCATGAACTCGCAATGTGAGTTCTTCCTGAACATCAAGTTTTTTTAAGAGAATTACATTTGAATTCAAAGTATTCATGTTTATGGTCATAACGGGAGTTGTTTTTGGGGACTCTTTTGCTGGGTTTTTATGGGTTTATAGAATTCTACGTGGGAAGTTCTGGTTTTGACCCGCTGTACATTTTTCCTCTAATTTCGGATTCAATTTAAAATTCATCGAGTCAATCTTTCTAGGAGGATGCGTTTGAAAAGGCAAGTTATGGAGGATTCAACCCTCCCATACTTATAAAACATACGCGTTGCACGAAGGATAAACATGGTGTCCTTAAATTACGAGGGTGGATTGATAAGTTTCCGGCCTGACCAAGAGATGGCGCCACTAGGCCTACCTTGAGGTGGCGTTCTATAGTACCATCCTTAGATAGCTTGTAGCTATAGTTTCAGTCCGATCGCCATGTTAGTTTAGTTTTGAGAGCACGCTGACCAAGACGCCTCTGTGTTTTTCGTAAAAATGGAAAAGCTGGAAAATCGTGCTGTCATCAAATACTTTTATTTGAAGGAGTTAACGCCGAAGGAAATTAAAGAAGAGATGGACTCAACACTGGGGACATCCTCCCCATCATATACAACCGTTAAGCAGTGGGTTTCCGAGTTTAAAAAGGGTCGTGTGAGCACCTCTGATGAGCCTCGCTCAGGACGCCCCATTGAGGTCACAACTCCAGATATGATCGAAAAAATCCATCAAATAGTGCTGAAAGATCGCAGATTAAAAGTTCGTGAGATAGCTGAGACCTGTAAGATGTCATATGAACGTGTACAAAATATTTTGCACCAACATTTGTATATGGAAAAGCTCTGTGCAAGATGAGTGCCGCGTTTGCTAACAGTCGACCAAAAATTGATTCGAAAGAACATTTCTACCGCCAATTTGGCGTTGTATAAGCGTAATCCAAGCGAATTTTTGCGTCGATTCGTAACCGTTGACGAAACTTGGGTCCACCACTACACTCCTGAAACCAAAGAACAGTCTAAACAGTGGATTGGACCAGGGGAACCAACTCCAAAGGAGGCAAAAGAATTTTTCGGCGAACAAGGTTATGGCTACTGTTTTTTGGGATGCAAGAGGTATTATATACATTGATTACCTTGAAAAGGGTAAAACTATCACTGGTCAATACTACGCAGACTTATTGCAACGTTTGAGCCACGAAGTGAAAATTAAACGACCTCATCTGGCGAAGAAAAAAATCTTGTTTCATCACGATAACGCACCAGCGCACACGTCAATCGTTGCGATGGCTAAAATCAACGATCTGAAGTTTGAATTAATGCCGCACCCTCCCTACTCTCCAGACCTAGTCCCGAGTGACTATTATCTGTTTCCTAACCTCAAAAAATGGCTTGGCGGTAAGAGATTTGCGGACAATGAAGAAGTAATCGAAGCTGTAAATGGGTATTTTGAGGAGCTTGACGAATCAGTCTATAGAGATGGCATTACTAGACTAGAACACCGCTATGAGAAATGTATCAGCCTTGGAGGAGATTATGTTGAGAAATAAAAAAAAAAAATTCTTAAAAACGTTGTTTTTCTTGGTCAGGCCGGAAACTTATCAATCCACCCTCGTAAATGCGATTAACCACATCTCTAATTTCAAATCATTTTATTTGCAGAAGAAAAGAATAATAAACAGTCTTGTACTGATTTGAAAACGATAATTTTTGCATTATACGATTATATAATAACAGCACAGAATTAATTTTCATGACCAACAATGCGAAATTCAATTCTCCGATTCAGTATTAATGACCAGAATAATAATAATGAAATTCCAAGATCAAGAATGAAAGGCTCCCCCGTTTATCTCATATACAATGTATACCAAGAATCGATAATTATTATATCTTAATCGAGTTTCACCGAGTGATTTAAGAGATCGTAATTTTATAATCATCGTTGTGTCATTAAAAGACCTTGCAATCACACACTTTGATATTAAATCATATAACACAATTAACGAATTACACACAAATCTACTGTCAAATACTGACATCAGCTGATATGTTACTTTACTACTAACAGTGTCTTATTGTGACAATATAAATCACCACTTCGACGACCTTTTTCCCTCTTATTTAAGAAACTCTATAGCTGTAACACTCATTTTTATAATTGCTATCATCGTATCTGCTGACCTATTTTTGCAAGGTTGTGTGCGAGGAGTGTACATGAAGATGGTTAGAGCAAGACGTTGAATTATTGTTTTACGCATTCGATTATGATTTGCGTTGGAATAATAATAACGACAATAAAAAGAAAAAAAGAATACAATATCTCTCGTTAAATTTTATACGATGTTTTAAATCATTGAATCGTTTAGTAATTATTATGTTCCTAGTGTGTCATGTGAAAGCTCTCTTATCGTGGGTTGGATCGATTTTCTCAGGATATTATACAGATCGTATAACGAAACGATTTCGAATCGACGAAATGAGGCTAGCGCCGGAAAAAATTCGTTCGCCACTGCGAGATCGTTGCGACCGGTATAAAACTAGAAAGTCAACCGCAAGTGGCGTCAAACTTGTATTGGTGAATGCCAAGGATCAAGTTCTCACTACAAGGTGGAAGTGAAATATTGTTCAATTGTGCAGAAATCCTTTTAATGAAATCATCTTTTGAGACGACGATGATGAGGATATTAGGGTCAACGCCAATCTTTCCTAGGAAAGTTTGTTTTTATTCATTATAAAAAAGAAATCAAAAATATTCTCTTCCACGAAGAAATCGTCCACGATGAAGATATTTAAATTTATAATATCGTGGATTCGAAGATCATATTTCATAATCAAACACAGTTTCGTGCGCTTTTCGTTTCAAACCCAGCTTGCATCCGTATCTGGACTGTGGATACAACTCGTGAAATTGAATACCGATTCTTTATCCCTTTCCAAATATATTTCGAGTCTCTTTTAAAATCAGAACAAAAAGGACCTGGAAATATAGTAATGTGGTAGAAAGTTACAAGTTAAATATTTCATTGCGTTCGATTTGAGGTTGGATCTCGAAAACATTCATGTATTCAGAACTTGACTTGCATCTTAGGCATTTATCTAAATGATAATGCATGGTCCAGTGAAAGAGAGATCTTTAATTTCATTTATCCACATAACGTCGCGAAAATCACCGTTATATCGCTGCTGAATTAATTCACATGCAACAGGATTGACGTTGATGCTGAAACTCCGTTATGTCAAATTTGTCATGAAAAAAACATTCGTTAATCAGATTTCGGACATGATATAATTTTAATATCAAATTGAACAAAGCTTCGTAGTGATTTTTTCAGCTTTCACGTATACTCAAATATTCATTCCCGTAGGCCGAGTAGCCTAAATCCTCCCAAACTTGATCCATAACCCAGAATGAGATGAAGGGAGAATGAATGAATGAATGAACGATGAGAAATGAAAATATATTGATGCATCCGCGGTGTGTAACTTTCACTTGTCTAGAATTTAAAAAAAAAGCTGTCCTTCTCCTCCTCTTCCCTTCTAATCGCAATAACTGCCTCTGCGACAATCCTAATAATTATACCATTGCTACTTCCCTACAAAAATTCTATCTTCCTTTTTCAAATCATTCTAATCATAAACTTATACATTTTTCTTTCACTTTCAAATCATAATTATTATTACAAGATTGAAGTACTTTCACATTATCTTCTCTGTGTCATTTTGTATACATGATGAAATTCATGATTAAAAACATAGCGATCTAGATTGTACATTGAAATTCTTAAGATCAAGGTCTCAATGACGTTTCAGAGATGAAAATAGAAATGTAATTGTTTGAATTCTGCTGATTTTTTAATCGAACGTGAAATTAACTTTTCAAAAACTGTTTTTTTCTTACGCCACGTACTCATTATTCTCACAAATTATTATTATCCTCAACCTTGATTGAATTTTTCACATATTTTTGACTCGATGATTCCTCCCACATTCACTTGGTTGGTAATGACTGGATCGAGAGTTTCACGGACATGTTGAGGTAGGTCTGGTGGTTTCAGGGTTTCGATGAGGTAAAAGTAGGTAGATATCCACGGCAGGAAAAAGAAAGAAGTGAGCGAAAAAGGAAGAGGAGGAAGAGGAGATGGGTGCGGTGAAGGTGATTCTTTACTTTGGCGAAGGTGCGTAACTAGCGTATATAATACTATTTGTGATTATCGCTTATATCGACACTTGATAAAATGCGAGATGGAAGTATCGAGGAGAAAAAATTAGACGAAGGAGGAGAATAGTCTGTCATCATAGTTGCACTGCACTTTCTTCTCCGGTTGCAGTTATCAAACGTTGTTGTTGTACCGTTGTTGTAATGCAATAGCGAAGAGAAACTTTGTAGATTTGATCATTGTCCATGCACGCACTATACCTTTCTCTTTCTTCTCCTCTCGTCTCCTTCTTATGCTGTTTTTATGAAAAATTTGATCATTAGGAATAAGATTGATAAAGAGGTCAATGGATTTTTGCTAAAACGGAATAAAATATAAATCACGATGATGTGACCGGATGCTGTGATTTGATTACACACTCTCTCTCACGTGGGAGAGATTATACGCGTTCTTCTGTTCTTCTTTTCTTTTTTCTCTATTGCATCGTGGTTGTAGGTAAAGGTATTATATCGTATTGCGGCCGATAGAAAGCTGAAAGTTTTATGAAAGTGCATCGCGTGCCAACGTCAACGTCAATGGTGGTAGAGCTGGTGTAATTTTGCACGGTTACTTACATTGCTCAATTGTAATATGTATGCGTACGAGGAAAGAGGAGAATCTGTACGAACAATACATCTGTGCAAAAAGATTCTCTCCTCGTTAACTAAGAATTTATTATTCCATCAGTGTCATAATGAATATTTTTCTCCTCCTTTTTTTCCGAAGTCTTCTATTCTTTATTTTCGGAGACACGCGAGTAATTCACGCTATAAATACAATTGCAGAGAGATCGTCAAATTGTTTCATATAAATCATTATCGTGAAACAATTAACATCGAATAATGTAACAGAGAAATATTCCATAATTCATGTATACGATAAGATCAAGTTTAAGATTGTATTAATTGCTGTTGACTGTCATTTATGTAATATAATATGTGTTCGTTACATAAACACTGTGCGAAATATTGGGATTTTTCCTATCCTTGAGTATAGAAAAATTCCCGATTCTTGTATGGGAAATGAAATTCCTACACTTGCGCATGACGTTGTCCCATAAAATATATATGGAAACCACTATGTTTTCCTGTTTTTTATGTTAGTATGTAGTTTCTTTTCTGGAAAATTGTATACACTATGCGGGTAAAGAGTACTTGAATGGAATTTCAATCGGTGTCACTTTAAACATTCATGTATCACGGAAAGACCGGGTCTAATCATATTTAGAAAGAATTTATCAACGTTTAGAAAAATGACTGTCAATCTAGGGAAAAAGAGGATCGCTGAAGAATATTCGTAGTGAATCTACCAAAAATTCGTAATCAAAATATTGACAGTTGATAGTTTCATTGGTATTTTTCACAGTGAAACTATCAATTTTTAATACATCGACTACCAATTTTAAGTAGACTCACTACAAATATTTTTCAGCGATCCTCGTTTTCCCTGAATTGACAGTCATTTTTCTGAATATTAATAGACCCGGTCTTTCCGTGATATCATAGAATTACTCCAAATTCTTTACAGATGCATTTCAGATCAAAATTTCAATCTTCTTAGATAAAAATTAACAAATGGCTTAACCTTGCCCCGACCTTGGCCCAGTTTTGACTTACATCGGGCCAGAACCCATGATCAAAAATAGCCCAAGTTTGGTAAAACCTTGATGAGGCTTGTTACCCAATACTCGGCAAAATATAACATCCAGTATGGCTAAATCTACACTGAGAGAAGTGGAATGTAACGATTACCATGTACAAATAGTAATTGGAGGACAACTTCGCGAATTTGGTTTCGAATACTATGGAAAATCGTACACTGTAAAAAAATTTCACCGGAAAATTCCAGTACATGTACTGGAAGTCATTAACCTGTACATGTACCGGAAAATTTCAGCACATTTGTACTGCAAAAATTCAGTGCAAACGTTATGGAATTTCCGCATCAAAACTGGAAATTTTCTGAGCCTCGGTACTGGAATTTTTCAGTACACGAGCTGGACTTTTCCAGGACATGTACTGGAAAATTAATGCTGAAAATATCCATGAAAATTGAAAAAAAATTGCTCACGCAAAGTGATTTTGCAGGGTCCTTGTGTTCCAAGATGATTGAGAAACTTTTGATCGTTCATTTGGATGGACAGAAACTCATGTCTACCTAACAGGATTTGAACCCACACTTTTCTACCTGCCTACCAACTGAAACCTAAGACCTAACCGATGAGCTATAGCGCGACATGTTGGAAGGCCAGCTTGGGTTACTACATATGCTTCATATCTAGAACACAAGAGGATAAGTCTTGGAAAAACCTCATATATCAATTTCATTGGCTACAATTACAATTATTATTCAAAATCTCAATCAGGAAATTTTTAATATAAAGACTTGAAATTTTTCCTGCCAGAAATGACGAAGTCCAATAGAAGTGGAAAATTTCAGTGCAACAGTGATTAAATTCCGTTGCATAGCAACTGGAAAATTCCATCACACGACCTGAAAATTGCAGTTCAAAACCTGTATAATTCAATTGCATAGTAACTGGAAAATTCCATCACAAAACCTGAGAATTGCAGTTAAAAACCTGTATAATTCCAGTGTACCAACGATTAGGTTTTTTTTTCTAAATTCCAAATTTTTTCTCAAGTCCTTTTTGAGGGAATATTTTTTTTTGGTGCACAAGAACTATAAAATTGTAGTACGAGCCGGTAAAATTTTCGCGAAATCATGGCAAAATTTCAGTACATCATCTCAAACTTGAAAATTCCAGTACAATGACTGAATTTTCAGTTATGCTTGGTAAATTTTCAGTAACGTAACAACAAAATCTCTGTACATGTACTGGAATATCCATATTCCAGTACTAGCACTGGAAATTTCCAGTCCAGTTGCACAGTAAATTTCCAGTTTTTTTTTACAGTGTAGCAATGTTCATGCACATGGGAATGGTTACCATTTACATGAAGATGGATACCAAATAACATCGTCGACGTCATCAACTTAGAGATTCTGTCATTCAACTACCATTTTCGCATGGTAATGGTTACAGTTCACTTTTCTCAGTGTATCATGATAAGTGTACTATGAGGTTTTGGAGCTTGGCGTATATGACCAAACCGGATCCGGCCCAAGTTGTATATATTAACTTTTGACAAACTTCAACCTGGTTTTTCATACTTCTTAGAGGAAAAAATGACATGAACAATCATGTCCAATCATAACAATAATCAATGTTGGTACAGCTCTGTAATAATTACAAGCATGAAAATGCAGTATACACGAAAAAAATATTTAGCTGCAGCAGCTAAACGGCTAGCACGGACATGGACAGCCATTAAATTAGCTCCTGCAGCTAAATTTTAGCTGTTATAGCAAAAAAATTTCCATTCGTAGCTAATTTATTTGCGGTAACAGCTAAAATTTAGCTGCAGGAGCTAATTTAATGGCTGTCCATGTCCGTGCTAGCCATTTAGCTGCTGCAGCTAAATTATTTTTTCCGTGTAGGTTCTCAAGTAAGCAATGGTTTTACATTGGCCCAATATTGATCCATCAGACTTGGCAGTTTGATGTTTTACCAAGCTCCAATAACTGGCTGTAATCGAACAACAGAAATACCATCCAGTTAGCCGAGCAGTGCTTTTTTATTGAAAAAGCCAACATTTCGCCCAGATACTGGACATTTTCAAGGCAAAAGTACAACGTAAAGATGAAGTGGAAGACTCCATCGTTGAACCCACGGAAAATGAATAGGGTGATTCAATAATTAAGACGTGTAGAGAATCGTGCTCGGAGCGGCGTCATCAAACAACAGAAATACCATCCAGTTGGCCGAGCAGTGCTTTTTTATTGAAAAAGCCAACGTTTCCAACGGGAAAAGTTCCAATATTGGTCCATTAGACTTGGCAGTTTGATGTTTTGCCAAGCTCCAACAACTCGCTGTAATGCATTTCCTATACGGAGAAAATGTGTTGGCGAAAAATTACCCAAAGTTGAGTAAAACGGGGACATGGTCCCTGGTATTCCTGCGAAGTTTAAAACCCGGTTGATTTCATTTTACTCGACTACAAGTGAAAATAAATTCGAATGTTTATATTATCTGCACAAGTTGAATACTGTTGATTCGCGATACTTGGCAGCCTCACATTTTGCCAAGCTTGCGCTAGTTGTCGTATCGACATTCCCTATGAAACCTGGTATGAGTTCTGAAATACCCAACGGTTATATATTGAACCAATATTTTTCCACTTGTCAGTATTGGCATTTCCGCTGTTGTTTGTTATTGAAAATGGAAATATTTCTACGCATTAATTCTTAATTGTACCTACCCAAATCGGAATTTCCCAAGCAGAAAGTTAAGAAATTTTCCTACGTATTATACAACCGTTGACGAATCAATAAGATAGATCAACCGATTACGGAAATTACTTGTAATACATTGAGTATTTTAAGTAGTTAGTGGTTATCTATGATCATTACATACCTCACAATCGGATGCGATAAGATTGGGATATTATTTGTTGATCACTTTCGAGTAACCGTGACGATAGAATCGATTAGTGTCCAAATTTTCAACCAGGTATGTACAGTTATGTGGTTTCCAATTTGCTATCTATTCTGTATCTTTCAACTGTTTAAACGGTTTCGTTATTTAAACATCTAGAACGATTAATATTTTTAATGAATGATGAAATTTATAGAAGAAAAAATAACATGCTAAATTTCCTGGCATTTTCACTCCACAGATCCCAGATTGGAATGTTTGTCCGAAGTGAAAATAGAAATGAAATGTATAATAAAACCAGGATGATAATCATTATCAAACTAATGACTTACATTACACTTGTATCGCTTCAATTACATATTATACACAACTAACTATTTTCTTATCCAATGCTCAGTAATTCCTATTATACATTTCTCTTCGTGTACAAAACGAATCTCACCATTTAACACAGAGACGCGAACGTTATTTCATTCCAGAGTGTTCCAATATCGGAAGGAACAGAGAGAGTTGAACGGTAGAGATTCGCACGATGCATGCATATATCATTTAAGAAATTACATGTAAATACGCTGGACAACTTCATAAAAATATAAACTGTATTTAGGTCAATATTATCACTCGAATTTCTCTTTTTCTTTACTTAATCCTGTATCCAATCCGAGTATCTCGTATATCCCTTATTATGATGATTATTGTTATGATTATTCTACTTTTACCTCATCGACAACGGTATAACATGAACCGAAGTTAACGAGTAAGTAATAATATTATAGAACGTTTCTGCTGCAAGTCGCGATGAAAGTACTTCAACCGGGGATGTATAATCATTTAGGTAATCGCTGTGAGACAATCTCTTTCCTTTGGCAAGAAGAGAAAATCATTCTCCGTTGCCACGGCCAAGGAAAATTGCGCTTTCGATTCATTCCTGAATGTCGATCCCGTCTTTCCTTGGTGCCGTCGATGGGAGAGGAAGGGGGGTCAAGAGAAAGAGAGAAACCAACCATTCCACTCTTAGGCACTCCATATACATCCCGTTCATTCAACTACACGTCCTGAAAAACATTTTGGATATAATGTTACGTCAAAAATATGTGACCTTGTATACGATGAATGATATAATGTCATGGAAAAAAATTACGAGATGGCTATTAAAATTTTCTCTTCCCTTTCAAATGATGTGCGATGGTCATTCAAGTTTTGATCTGTCAACTGATTTGTCACTTATCAAGCATCCAACAACTCATTGTAATGTCACATTGAATGAAAATAATTGATTAATATAGATGTAAGAGACGAATAGAATCAATTTTAAAGTACAGTTTACACTGAAAGAAAAACGACCAACCAGGCCATTCGTGGTTGCAATGACCTTGAAATCTGGTAGTGACGACCAGAAGAAATGGTTGAAGCCAAAAATACCTACATTTTTCTGGTTAGAGAAACCAGATTTTTCTTTTGGTCGTCACAATCAGAAAAATGTAGTTATTTTTGGCTTCAACCATTTTTTCTGGTCATCACAACCAGATTTCCTGGTGGGCACAATTAGATTTCAAAGTTATTGCAACTACGAATGGCCTGGTTGGTCGTTTTTCTTTCAGTGTATTATTATCACATCACATCCGTGCCATATACAAAATTGCAACCCTTGGATATTCTTGTAAAAAAATATAATTTAGTATTCTCGAGAGATAATTTTGAAGCAAACGCTTTCACATTTTCTGAAATATATACTTCATAATTCCTAAATCCAACGTATGCTTCCTCGAAGTACTTCTATGGTTCAACGAGAAATTTGTTCGGCTTCACTTTACTGCACAAAGGGAAATTGGATACAATGGCTTATGCGGAATTGAACTAAGAATTAACTTGTGTTTCACTTTCAAGACACTTCAAATTCTCAAGACAAAAATTTCAATCCTCCTGTTCAATCAAATTCTCAGAAAAGATTTTAAAAAGATGGATCATAATTCGAGTCGGGTAGTCAACCTCTATTTTCGTTCTTCCAATTCAAGAACTCAGAAGCGGGAATTCGATTGAATAGAAAATTGTGGAAAATTTGAATAGAATATATTCTACTTGGTCTGTGATAGGATATCAAAATTGTCCGCATGATAAATCAGAATTATTACATGGTTCTGTTCGATAAAATGCTTTTTATCTCGAGTGTATTGTGTCATAATGAGTGAAATAGATGAATATGGCGATAAAACATTGTTTCTTGTCTTTTACTTGGAAGTAAATCGGATATTGTTGAGTAACGAAATACCTAATCAGATATTACATATCGAGCTGTCTAGGATTATTGGTTGATAATGTCTATTTATTTTCCGTGAAAAGAATCGTATCTTCAAAATTCAATGTCATCGTGATACGGTACGTGGGAATTCCAACGATGATTTCATGTTCTGATAAAACAAAAATACTGGAAATAATAATTAAGACAGGAAAGTGGTTGAGATCAAAATTCAAACCAATGAAAAGAATTTTACTTCAGTCAATTAATATTTTGAATGGTCACCCTGCTGAAAATACCAGGCAAATCCGGACGGAAAATATTTGTCAGGATTTAATCGGTTCTCGTCCCAGGAAAATTCGATCAAAAACTGATAAAATTTCTACCTGGTTTCGTCCGGAATCACCAAATTGGGATATCCTTTCAAAAACTGACAGACATTCTTTGCGACGGTTCTGTTTGGAATTCATACACTGAGAAAACAGATATCCTGAAAATTGCCATAATTCATGGATTTTCAGCGCTAGTCTGACCCGAGTCGGAATATTTACTTGCACGAATATCTAAAGGTACCATAATTTCTTGGACTTTTCAGAATAAGTATGGTACCTTCCTTATAAAAGTCCCAGATATTATGGTACTTTTAGAGGTTTGTTCAGGTAAATATTGAGACTCGGGTCAGACCAGCGCTAAAACTCCATAAATTATGGTACTTTTTAAGATACCTTTTTCTCCGTGCAGACAAAACCAGGTAGAAATTTTGTCAGTTTTTGACCGAATTTTCCTGGGACAAGAACCGATCAAATCCCGTCAATTATTTTTTGTCCGGATTTGCCTGGTATTTTCAGCAAAGCAGTGTTGTTGAATTTCTTTTGCAATCGTCCTCGATGAGACAGGATACAGTCATGTTTATATGCAACCTTTTTGACTAGTTGAAGAAATAGAATAGAAAGGATTATAGTTATCGCGACGATAAATCGAACTTTTCATTCAGTTTTCACTTGACTGTAACACCGACCCACTTTAACGTTTTTATCCTTTTTTGCTTCTTTCTCACCCTCATTCTCCTGCCGTGCTCGTCTGGTTTTATCGGACAGTCACTATTGGTTGCACAGTTACAATCGCAGAGGAGAGAGGAAGTCTGTTATGAGCTTCCACGACATAGCGTAGCATGACATGCACTCGATGGAGAAAGTTTTGATCTCGAACGTGAAATTGCTTTGGTTAACGGCGTCACAACCATAAGATTTTCACGTCATATCATTTGACATTGCGGGTTTCCGTTGGTTGATTAGGAGAGATCAGCAGAAAGAAAAGAATGCGATGAGAAAATCTCGTTCGCTCTTACATTGTCCACATACGACAGTTCTGTAACAACTTCCCTTCTTTCTCACTTCATTCACAACTGTTCTACGCACGAGATACGTGGATTTGTTTTTTAATGAAAGCATCGTCATCAACGGTAGATTCTAGGCAATAGAATACCTCATTTAACAACGAACAGACAAATAAAATAAAAAAAAAATCCATTTCCCTATTAATCCGAACGAGCTCAGAATTGAATCGTTCAAGGAATGAAGGATAAAGCTTCATTTCAAAAACTCATTATAATAATCGTAGTTAAGAGTGACGTAACTTTCAATGTGAAATCAATATAATTGATATTTGTAATATCTCCAAGTGAAGTCTATCGTTGAAAAATTATTGAGGAGGTGTAATTATTTATTCCATAAATCACTTTCTATTGAAAATAATTCAAGTTTTTTTTCATTATCAATAGCTATTTTAGATTCGATGAGAAAATTATTCAATTCACTCGTTCTTAATGAGACATCGAGTTTGCGAAGAAATCAGACCGGTTGGGGAATTTTTTAACCTAATAGGTTGAAAGGCTTATCACAGTCTAAGTCATCGCAGCAACCACGTTGTCATGTAGGAGAAAGTAGTTGGAGGAGGATTGAATTGAGATTTCCTCACTTGTGGGATTGCAAACTTTGTGTTCTCATTTTCGTTTCGATATTCACATACATATCATTGGACCATTTCATGTTTGGAATTCTGTTTCAAAGTGACTAGTGATGCCGATTCTTGAACAGAATCGATTCTTTATTTTTTTTTATAGAAAAAGTATTCAATTTTCATAGATTTGTATGAATTATCCATCAAAATTTGATATCACCTGTGTCAAAAAGAATGGATTCTACACGAAGAGAAAGGAATAGTTGCAGCAATTACTTAAATATGTAGTTGATTTTTGACCATCTACTTGAATAGTTTTTGCAACTATGTATCACGTTTAGCTGCCTCAACTAACTGGGTGGTTGCACTAACTATACACATAACTAGTTGATGCAGCTAATGTGGTACTTGTCCTGACTACTAAGGATTTGCAACAACTATTTAAGTACACGGAGGAAAAATGGTTTGCTACTATAGCGCCTACAAAGAAATTTGTTATCCCTGCAAAAATATTAACTCCAGCAGCTGAGACGTTAGTTATGTTAACAAATTTGTTCATATCAGCACAAAAGTATGCTTGTGTCAATCATTTTTCTTGCTCTTTCAGCTAATTTTTTTTGTAGGCGCTATAATAACAGACCTGCTTGTTAAGCCAACAATACTTTTTTCTCCGTGCACTAGTGATTACTGTAGCCCACACGACTGGCTCGTGTTGTGCAGAGAAATCATTTCAACACTACTGGTTGCTGTGGTAACACTAATCAGTCGTGTCTCCGCAATAGAGAGTCGTTTTTCTACACTATTCTCCATTGTGGAGACACCACTGATTCGTATTACCACAGTAACCAATAGTGTTGAAATGATTTTATAGAATAACACGAGCCAGTCGTGTAAGCTACTGTAACCACTAGTGTAGGATTTCCTCCGTGTTGATGGTCGAAAATCGATTATTCAAGTAGTTGCTTCAACTATTCCTTTTTCTCCGTGTAAAAGGCCAAGAACGGTTCATCATCAGCGGTCCATTCAAATGCCAATAATGATTGTTTGTAGAGCAATTTCGATTAAAAACAGCATTTTGAATTTGCTTATACTACTTCTATTCCTGTCCTTTTTTTTGTACAATTTTCTGCAATAACTCCAAAACCCATCCACCATTTCGAATTCAATTAATACTTTTTTCTTTCACAGCCCTCTACGTCATTCTATTTTCCCGGCTCTTCGTCTCTCGAACAGCGATTCGGGAATTTAATGACGCATGCATGAAAGTTCCCAATCAACAATCATGCAACAAATATTCCTTTCTTTTCTTTTCAAATAAATTTCTGTTTCTGATGTATCGAGAAATAGCTGAACATAGGATAATAATTTGAAAGAACAAAAGTTTGTTTTCAAAAAAGGTCTATGATAAAAATCAACAATAACGAGATGTTCGATTATCTTGAATAAAAATGAATAATAAATACAAGCTATAATTAGAATGATGTGGGATTACCATTTCGAAAAGTAATTAATCCAAAAATTGATTAATTACGAAATAAACACGTGAGTGTACAATGCACAGTGGCAATGAACTCTTTCCTGATATTGCGACACGCATGAATTTCGAAATCGTTTAACGACTTGACGAATAATCCTCGATGATGCATGTAATTCATATACCCACTTTTACAAGCACGCGAGTGTGTATACGTGTGCGTGTGTCGATCTTCTCATCGTAACTCGATTGGATGACGTGGTAATACACTACGCCGAATCCTTTGTCGTTTTCGCTCGTGCGAAGTGAGCGAAATTCATTCGGGCTTACATTCTTTTCTCTCTCCTTCTCTCTCCCTTCTTCTATATCTTTCTTTCTCTTCGCTTGAAAACTTTCTAAGACGTTGAACTTTTGAAGATCAAGGAACACGAATGAATGTTACATTCGAGGCCTCTGAACGAAACTCTGGTGCAAGCCGGGGCCAGAATTCAAGTTCAGGGCCAAACTGTGGTCGCTCTTTTTATATTCTTTGTGACTTCGAACTTGTATTTTGCTAAACACAAGTTCCTTGGCCCATGAAATTATTGATTCTTCTTGTTAATATTTTATTGTATATATATATATATATATATATATATACTCGTTAAACGATGAATCAGCTGAAGGATAGATTAATAGTTATTTATACATTGTATGCAATGACTCATTACCCTAATGAAAATGTTATACCATGTTTTTTCGATGTACATTTAGGTTCAGTGCGGAACAAGTGGAAAATCAGTGGTATATTGGTATTTTACCATGAAAATACGGTGTATTTGTGAATTTTTTACACCAATATCTTTTGCTTTCTTCTCAGCAAAAAATTAGTGTGGATTTGGTGAGAATTCGATGTAACTGTACTCCAATTGAGAATATTCAGAGTGATCGCTTGGTGTGGAACAGATTAAACTGGTTTCTGGTGTAGTTCTGGTGTCAATTATGGGGTGAAAAATTCACAAATACACCAGGAAATCACGGTATCTAATCGGTGTATTTTATTTCATTAGGGTAACATTATGTATTAATATTCCAGGATAAAACAAATAACTGTGAAGAATATTAATATAAATGGAAGACTTTCTCACTGAATATAGTTAAAATTATTGAAGTTGTAATATTTCATTCCATATTTGAGGACCACTTCTCAAGAGATGAAAAATAATAGCACTAATAATTCACTGGACAATGTTGTAACTTTTATTGTATTATTATTCTCCATGTATAATTGCATATTAATATTAAGTATGTAAATATTAATTTTATTTGCACAAAAGAGTGCAGAGCATCCAGTAGATTGAACTTCAAATCTTGTAACTAATAATGAACCTTCAATACCCCTCGAGCCCTTTATTTATCATGTGGAAATTTATATTCATTATTATTAAAGTATCGTTGTTTTTCTATGTTGGATCATTGTCAACATCATGGCAAATTTTTTTATTAGATATTTTATAATGTTGATATGTTTTCTTCGAAATTCAATATTCGCAAAGTTTATGATTATCTATTGAACTGATATTTATAATATACGTGAAACTGAATGTAATTATAAAAGAAAGTTATAACAGGAAATCGGCTTTACTCCCTATTCACTACTATTCCAGGAGAAGAAAAAGGAAGGAGAAGAAGAATTGAAGCAGCATTTAGCTAACAGTTACCACTGTAATCATTAAGAAATTTATCGCGTTACTCATAATTACTTCAACTAATTATGATCCATATTTAATTGTTTCCGTACATGCACTTGTTTACGTCTTTTGATATTTTCTAGAGAAATTTGTGACTAAGTTCGTCTGTATTATTTCTAATTTAATTTATAATACAATATTTGAAAGGTTTTTACATGTCATTGATGTTAGTAGTTCAATTTTTACATCGTATACTAAAATTGAATAAGTTTCATAATTATTATTCGAATTGATATAATTTTTTCCCCCTTCAGCAGGGATCAAAGGTTTCTAAATCATTCCACATTTGAAGCCAAGAAATTACATGAATTTGTGACGAGTTTGGTTTTTTATGTAAAAATAAATATGTATTTTCTCGGAAAAAGATATTTCTGCACCCGCAAAAAAATATCTAGCCTTGAATTCTTTTGGTCCAGCGCCGTTTGGTTATGCGCCCTTTTGCTTTTGTAACCTTTTAATCATGCGCTCTTCTGCTCTTAAGATTTTTTTAGTCATATGTTCCTTTGGTCTCCCGTCATTTTGGTTATAAACCCCTTTGATGTTACAAGATTTTCGTCCTCCATTCCTCGCAATACCAAGAATACTCGGTTTCTTTAAATTGTCGTGTATGTACGTATATCCGTTAGTATTCCTTTTTATAGTGAAACGTCCCTGATTCAACCAATAAACAGCACTTTCGGTTACATAACAAACGATTATCCAAGGAATAGTTAATTAATTAATTCCAAGGCCAATCATTAACCGCAGAATTACTGAAATTTATTTCATTTGAGGAGTATGATGTGAAAAAAAGTTCAGTAAATTCATCGAAATTTGTACATTTGGTAAATTTATCGAATTTGTCAGTAAAATTACAGAAAGATGCAGTACATTCACTGCAGTTTTTGGTTGAATTTTCCAAGTTTGGTTTAGGTTTTTTACAAGTGTACTGTTGAAGAAGAGAGATTCGTTTCCTCTCCAGCTCTCATTTTCCTGATAAAATCTAGGGTTGGAACTGTGGGTAGTGAATCATGATAATCATAATTGGCATAGCAAATTACGTACCGTAAACTGGGATGAAGTGGGTTATTCATTTGAATACACCAGTCGACATTCATTCCTCAAAAAATACTGTATCCAAACGATCCGCTCACCCCGGTTTGCGGTCACCATAAATATATTTAAAATATGAAAATTATGCAACCTCATACAGCACAAATTTATTTGATATCCAGTTTATATTTATAATTTAATTCATAAGGATTACTGTCCCATGCAATAAAAATGTATTCGATTTCAATTGATGGGCAATAAACCCGTACGTTGTAAGAATTTTATAAAACTCCACTAGAATGTATACTGAGATAATGCGTAATATGTAAATGAATATGCATTTTTAAATTGATTATCATCATTCATTACATGAGCATAGAAAACTATGTAAATCTAACGAACCTTATGAAATTGAACATATAATATCCATTGCTTCGAAAGCAATTAAAAATTCTTCATAATCTTGGTATTTTTTCAAAATATCCTATTATTTCGAAGTAGGTTACTTTTCATCACCTCTTAGCGATTCAGCATGGATTCACAATACGAAAAACACGATATCCGTCCATTCATTTTTGTTTTTCGATATATGTTCGCATTAATCAATTCCTTCGTTCGATTTCAACGGAATCGACCATACCGAGATTGACCTCCTTTTTTTTAATTGAACGTTCGAATATGACTGAAATTAATGTTAAAAGTGAATGAGCTATCACCTTTTTCTACTCTTCTTCCCTATCTTTGTCTATTTTAGTTTGTTGACAGGGACATTGAACCAAGATCCTATTCGAGGTCGGTGGAGGTAATAAGAGAGTTGTTGTCGTAAAGCTAGAAGTTCTCGGCTAACTCTCCCTAGTTAAAGCGCAATCGACACTTTCTCCAACGGTGAAGGTAAACTTCACAATAAAACAATCGTATCATCGGTGAATCTATAAACTTCTGTTAGCTGACTTGCTTATTCCCTTCATATACGTGCTGATATACAATTTCTGAGTTATGGGGATTTTGCTTTTATTTCAATTTTTTGTACAAATTTTGGAGCATCAATTAACTTTGATATGAAGTTTAAGATATGTATCGAGTTCTATCATGCTTCGAATAATTTTAGAAATGGAATCATGGTTTGTATATGCATCAATCATTGGGATCAAAGAAGATATTTTGAAAATATTTATTCACATGGTACTGCTATATGGATGATATTTTTAAAGAACAGGATGGAATGACTCTCAATATTGTTTTCTGAAGGAGTACTTTATATATAAACTTTGATTTTATGTATTCAGGTTCTACTTAGAACTAGCATTTCGGATAGGAAAAATCGCTCTGATAACGATCTCTCAGAAAACTGACTGAAAATTTGGCGACAAACTTGCGAATGTATCTGGTGGAAGTCTTTTTACAAAGTATGGGGTTTGGGTCGCTACGATATTTTATAAGGGGATACCAGCATCCGAACGCTAGCCAAATCTTCTTTCTAGGTTTGAAAAAAAGTATTGCTCTGCATAGACCTCATTCAATCTGTCATAATCGTTTGTACTAAGAGGATTTTGTTGTAAAAATTACCGTCAACTCTCAGTAATCGAAGTACAAGTGAGAATCTCCAAGAGAACACAAACCTTCAGGAACGTTCATTGAACAGTTCATTGTCACTGGACATTCGCGAACTTTCAGTGAACGTTCCTGAAGGTTTGTGTTCTCTTGGGGATTCTTTCAAAAAATTACTGTGCATGTCTGTGAAAATGAGTGAATTTTTAAACAGTTGAAAGTGATATTTTCTCCAAATGTTACTAAAGGCGCAGTAATATTTTCAAAAATTCCTACTTGTCTCTCGATCATTCAAATTTCACGGTAATTTTTCGAATAAAATTCTTTTAGCGTGATATTTTGATTTATATTCCTTTGATTTCGAATAATTTATGCGGAAAGATTTGATCAGACCCTTGGTGCTAGCTAGTATCCTCTTAACCAATCAAGTCCCAAAATGACATTTTTTCGTTGCGTTTTTCAACGCTTGTACTTTCTGAGAGAAAAACTCCTGAAAAATTCTAGAATGAGCATTGTCGATGTAAAATTAACTCATCTTTCAGATTCTGCCATCGGTTTTTCCGAAAAATGTCCCTGTGACAAGATATCTGGGTTTTTTTTTTCCAAAAAAACGCGAATTTTCAAACTTTTTTTTCCTTTATCTCACGTTTTCACATTGGAATCATTTTAGAATTCTTGTTTTAACCACAGAAATCACGTCAATTTATCTCAAACTTTACTCTGAATTTTCAAAATCGTCAAATTGAAAAAATTTTTAAAAGTCATTAAAAAATTCTGAAAAAATTTCAGCATATTCTCCGATCAATTCTTAGAACTTTTTGTTCAGTAAAGATTTTTTCCAAAGTCCATTTTTTTCTAATTAAACATCTTTGAATTTTTCGTCTCATATTCGTGGTTTTTTTTTATAGTTTGTTAATTTCCAATACTTAAATAATGCATCATAGATTTATTAAATAAGAACATATCTGAATGGAACAGGTTCACTAAGGATAACGTGGTATATCCTATGTGAACTAGATTATGAATAGAGTATTGGAAAATAACAAACTATAAAAAAAAACCATGCATACACGGCAAGACCGGGTCTATTAATATTTAGAAAAATGACTGTCAATTTAGGGAAAACGAGGATCGCTAAAAAATATTCGTAGGGAGTTTATTAAAAATTCGTAGTCGATGTATTAACAATTGATAGTTTCACTGTGAAAAATACCAATGAAACTATCAACTGTTGATATTTTGATCACGAATTTTTGGTAGACTCCCTACGAATATTTTTCAGCGATCCTCTTTTTCCCTAAATTGACAGTCAGTTTTCTAAATGTTGATAAATTCTTTCAAAACATCATTAGACCCGGTCTTTCCGTGTATGAGACGAAGAATTCAAAGATTTTTAATTAGAAAAAAAAATGGACTTTGGAAAAAATCTTTATTGAACAAACAGTTCTGAGAATTGATCGAAGAATATGCCGAAATTTTTTCTGAATTTTTTAATGACTTTTGGAAATTTTTTAAATTTGACGATTTTAAAAATTCAAAAAAGTCGTTGAAAAATTCTGAAAAAAATTCCAGCGTGTTTTTTGATCAGTTTCAAGAACTTTTTGTTCAGTAACATTTTTCTCTAAAGTGCATCGTTTTTGAATGAAAAATCTTTGAAGTTTCTGACATTTGTTTCGCGTTTGAACCACCATTTTGATGGTTTCCACATTGATTTTCACAATTGTCAAAAGCATCAATGAAAGTTTGAGATGAATTGACGTGGTTTCTGTAGTTACAACAAGAATTCTAAAATGATTCCAATGTGAAAACGTGAGATAAAGGAAAAAAAAGTATGAAAATTCGCGTTTTTTTGGAAAAAAAAACCCCAGATATCTTGCCACAGGGACATTTTTCGGAGAAACCGATGGCAGATTCTGAAAGATAAGTCAATTTTACATCGACAATGCTTATTGTAGAATTTTTCAGGAGTTCTTTTCTCAGAAAGTACAGCAAGCGTTGAAAAACGCAACGAAAAAATGTCATTTTGGGACTTAATGGGTTAAGAAGATACAACTTTTCGTAGAACAATCATTTCCCAACAGATTCAACTTCGCGTTCCTTCCATTCATCGATATTTCTTCTAATCAGTTTAATTCACAAGGCCTTGATGATTTCCGCTTAATTGGTTCCTCATCACGCTTTCGCGTTACATAATATGATCAGGTCTCGACTGGGTCCCTAGATAGCACATCAGAATTCCAGATGAATTCTGAAAGAAGAACTCTTGAAGAACCCTTTTAGAATACAAAAAGTTCATAAAGAGGTTCAAAAAGAATTCGATTCGTCAGAAATTTGCGAATTTCGTTAAACTTCTGAAAGAGACCTCATAGAAATTTAAGAGAACTCGCGAATGCGTCTGAAGAATCGAATTCTTTTTGGAATTCTTGGAGAAGTCATTGTATTATGAAAGAATTCTTGGAGAGTTCTTTTCCAGAATTCATTTGGTATTCTTGTGTGCTGTCTGGACCTGCACTATTAGCACTACTTTTTCAGACAAATCTCTGCGAGATGGTTGTTGTATCAGTTTTTCTACGCGAAATAATCTAAGTGAATATGAGAATCAGCGTGTGATCGTACACTGAGAGAACTTTTGGAGGTTACTGTAACTAAAAAGCCTAAACCAAATATTCTTAGTAAAAGCTACTGGAAATTTGATTAATTTAACCAAGAAAATATAGTTGATACAATTAAGTGATGAATCAACTAGACGGAAAAAAAGAAGTTGTTGCTGCAGCTACTTCGTAGTCAGGACAAGTAACACGTTAGCTGTCTCAACTAATTCAAAATACCTCAGGTATTTACATTAGTTAGTGCAACTATCGAGTCACTTGTCCTTACTACCAAGTAGCTGCAGCAACTACTTTAGTAGATGGTCGAAAATCGACTATTCAAGTAGTTGCTGCAACTATTTCTTTTTCCCCGTGTACACTTTCTTGGTTGGACCAATCATATCTTTAGAAGCTCTCATTAGGGATGTTCAGTTGAGATGTTTTAGTTACAGTGACTATAGAAATTTCTTTCAGTGTAGGTTTCCACAATTATTAGGAAAAAATAAGCATTTTACACGAAAAAAAAGAAATAGTTGCAGCAACTACTTGAATAGTCGATCTTCGACCATCTACTAAAGTAGTTGCTGCAGCTACTTAGTAGTCAGAACAAGTGACTCGATAGTTACACTAACTAACGTAAATACCTGAGGTATTTTGAATTAGTTGAGACAGCTAACGTGTTACTTGTCCCGACTACTAAGTAGCTGCAGCAACTGCTTAAGCAGATGGTCGAAAATCGACTATTCAAGTAATTGCTGCAACTATTCTTTTTTGTCCCGTGTAGCTAATGCTTTTCCTTTTTTTTAATTTCCCAAAGAACTATAAACAAGTTCATCGCAAATGTAAAAATCGATCAGAAATAAACCAAGTATTATTATTTTTTCCCAGGATTTTTCCGTTTATTAAAAGAAAATTGCTTGTCTAGATTTCCAAAGATGACTTCTCGTTGAATTTTTGAAATGTCTAACTTAATTGATTAGATTCTAATGAAAAATATCGGACGACAGATGTTAATTTATGTGAAATGTTGAGCGTTTCGATTTAAAAATAGTATCTTCGAAAGAATGACGCATACGTTAAACAATTTTAACCCCTTCTTGATGATTCATTTCGACTTTTCAAGAACTCCTTGTCAAACGTATACTATTATAAACGTACACGTATAGTCGTTTATTTGTGATATATTGGATTGAATTTATTAATTGACGGATCTAACAGATTCGTTGGTATATTTCACAAAATGTTCTTGTACAGCCTATTTACTATGATTCACAATCGAACAATTGAAGACAAACCTATGGTTTTCCAAGGAACAATTGCGTTGTCTGAAGGTAATGAAGAAAAAAAAATTCTCGCTTTTCTCTCCAAATTCCCCAGGGTGATAAAATTAATCCTTGAATCTCCAACAATAAAAAATCGTGGAAAAGATTGAAGTTTCGCTGGCAGATCAATTTCATGCATTTTACGGTGGTTCTAAATCATTCTGTATAAATCTCACGATCATTTTAGTTTATGAAGCACAGCAAATGTTTCTGTTTGTTTTCTCTTCTTGTTCCGTGAAAGTCTGCTTCTCAGGATAAGTTCAACATAATTCAATTTTGTTATAAATGATTTTTTTGTTCTACTTTTATAAATTTAAAAAGTGATTTCACGCAAACCTCAAAATATCACTTTGATGCACGACATGACATCCGTGGTGAAACATTCAAGTGAGATCAACTCCAAAATTTTAGATGATTTCAAAATAATAACGCCCTATTGAAGAAAGAAGCGATTATATGGAAAGACAATTCACATTGATTCGAACTGTTTAATTTTCAATTTAATTCTTGGTATCGTGAGTTTTCATCCCAGTCTCGAATGATGCAATTATACTGATTTCATCATCTTATAGCTGCCTTATCGATTTGTCATCTCATTGTCCGTACTCATTCCACTTCCTTTGTTCTCTATAATTTTTTTTATCGATATGTTTCTGAAAACCTTGTTAATCTTTCAAGACAATGACGATATATACAACTTTTATTATTCAAATTGATTCCTAATCCCTTCTGTACAGCTTGAATATGAATCGATCAAAATTTAAATACACGATCGAAGGAGAAATTTGAATATTTTGGAATCATTAGAATGGAATAAGAAGGAGAAAAAAAAAGAACGCGAGATATGGAACTATAACTGTTTTCCGGGATCGAGGTCGAAGCTGTCTATACATAGTCACGGCTTGTGGTTACCTAATCTTTATTTTAAGTGAAATTCTAATGTCTCATCTTATGGGTCCACGTGCGTCCTCGACACTGGTCGTTTTTTTCTAATGTTGTATGTTGGTTTGACTGGAATTGCGAATCAAGCTTTTTTTGGTTTGAAGCATTTTCAAGCTGGAGACGAGCGATGATAAAAATCGGTTCCAAGGCCTTGGGTTGGGTGGTGAAGAAATAGAATGAATGGGACTTGAAATGAGAAGTGGTGATAATTTTGTCTATAAATATATAATCATCGAGTGTTGTTGAGATCCATTTCATTGGCGTGTTAAATTTATATATATATATATATATATATATATCAGAAGTTTAGAGATGAAAAGGAAGCAATGATACATGTATTTACACAAAAAATTTGATCGATCCCGTAAATGCATTGAAATCTAAGGGGGGGGGGGCAATTTTTCACCCAACACAAAATTTCCAAACCCTTTTTATCAGCTACATATATTCGATACCTCATCGAATTGTGTTTTAGTTTGACCATTAATGGAAGTTGGTATGTCAATATGAGTTTTGTTTTTTTATTTCTCCAAATGTTATACTATGTTAGTGAAGAAAATCAATAATAAAATATCAAATACAATTGCAATACTCATAACAAAAAATATTGGAATGTATCAAAATATAGAGGAATATAAACAAATTCTAAAAATATATATACATTGTAATAATTTATATACAAACTATGTTGAATTATATATAAGTGTGAAGATTTTTCCACTTGGGTGGGATAAAGTAATTTGAAATCTATGAATTGCAATCAACAGAATTCCATATCAGAAGAATTTTCTGAGTAAAAAAAAAAGAATATTCTAGATATTAAAGAACAATGCTCATGACTGTGCCATATAGTCTGTCTCTCGATCTTTGTGTATCAAATGACGCAACGTGACTCACGTAGTTTTGCACGATCTTCCGATGGATGTCTTTCCTTACCATATGGTCTAGTTTAGAGTTAAGTAAAGTAGGCCTCTTACTCGTCGTTGTCAGTCGACACTTATTACCTATACCGTCTTGTGGCTCTTGACCTCAATATTCTCGTAATGTAAAGACTCTTTCACCAAGTTACTGCTATGGCATATTTTTTTTTTGTATCTTTCTTTCACGTAATGGGTGCGTGGTGACTACGCCCACCCACAACATGGAGAAATTCGCTCGTAATAAACTCGTGCAGAGGAATAAGGAGAAGAAAAGAACAACTGCGTACGTGGGCGACAAATACATTGTTCACAAAATATTATTACGATGTGGATAAAAGGGGAAAAAAAATAACTTGACATCGAAAGAACATTCTTTATTTTTGGTCGAATGTGTTTTATGGGTTTTATTCTGCTCTCAAGATTACAAGAGAGACGGGAAAAGAGAGAGAGAGAGAGAGCAGAGAAGTGAAGAAATATCAGATTTCGTTTTTGGATTTCAAGTATGAAAAATATACTCACCTTTTGATGAATATTAATTGAGTCTTCTAATTCTTCAAAAATTCAGTGCAGTTCAATGCCCTAAAAACTCTCATTTTCATCATTAGCCGATACCTAAATGATGGCATACGAGTATCATACATCGAGGAAGTACAATGTTTCTTTTTACCTCGCAACACTCTCTGCCCTTGAAGTCAAATGACACTTACGGTTCTTTGGTTCTAAATACCAGCACCAGAAATAAAATTTTCTCGAAAAATCATTCATCGCGGAAAGGAAGATAATAAATCATGCTCTCATTTAGTTCAATGTCTCGGAGACAAAAATAAAGGAAAAGATATGTGAAAAAAGCACGAGCTTGAAGTAAAGTTGAATTCCCTCCTCTGTCCATTCCAAGAGAATGTTCACCGAATCATCGACTCGTAAATGTAGAAGGAAGAATTTGATCCAATGATTACAATTTTAGAATTTAATCATTTGACCCACTTTCACGCTTCAGGTCATGAACACGTTGTTGTTGTGGTGGCTTAAAGAGTACATTGTACTCAATGATTGTGGAATATGTTGTAGCTATTGCGAAAGAAAAGAAAGTAGCCGAAAATCTTCCATCGTTATAACTTTCTTGTTATTGACCTCGAATGAAGTGTCAATGCCCTTTTTGAAAGAGAAGCTTTAGGGTTCACATGTATTCTCTTCGATTGTGGTTCCATCGAATGCATAGTTGCACAGATTGTCAGATTTTGTTAGAACTTTCTGAATGTTGTGATTTTTGCTTTATCAATATTGAATTTCAAAATACAAGATTCGCAGAGAGAAAAAGAAAGTTCTTAAACATTGGAAATTAAAATCAATATAGAATTTCACAAAAGAATTCTCAATTTTAAGTATTATGATTTCAGGTCCGAATATATTTATCACGAAGAATTAATCATTCATAAATGAGCACGTGGTTGATATTTTTAGTTTCCCAAGATGGTTTTCAATATCCAATCGAGGTACCGTGAAACCTTGGTGTAAACTGTAGGTGCTCCATGTTTTCCACAAGGGTAATCAAACCATGAGACCAGACCTATTATTTCTGTTTCTCCTTTCGAGTTTTTCCTCACCAACGGACTCCCCACGTGACTCTGAATCAGAAAAGAGAAGTTTTTAAAGCAAATCTGGCCAAGTTTTGGTATTCTGATTATATAAAACAATGTTTTATGATAATTCATGTCCAATTATGGTATACGGTAATGTTCATTCGACAAAAATGTTGTTATGAATTGATTGCATTAATTGAATTTATGTTTCGACAAAAACCTCGATTTTTTACCCTAAGGGTCGTTCACTGGAGCATATGTTTTTACTATTGCTATTACGGTATTCTCTAAAATTTTTAGAGTGAAATTTCACTCTTCAGCCAGCCAAAAGTGAGCCTGTCTTTGGGAAAATTTCTTTTGAGTAGAATTTCCACTCTTTTAGAGTGATATTCTAAGGTTTGAGGTTAGAAACTCACAGCCACTCAAATTCTAGAGTCAATTTTTCACTCTAAAAGAGTGAGGGTTCACTCGAAACGAGTGAAAATCCCATTCGAAGCGGACTGGCTCACTTCTGAGATTTAGTGGAGTGAAACACGTGATTTTTCACTGTTTCGGATTCAGAGAGTAGGCATTTGATTCTACGCTTTGCTACTGCTATGTTTCTTTGAATACTCAGATCTTCGAAATTTGATGAAAAATTTTATCCGTACAGAAATTCTGTCGAGTTTTTAATGACCTTTTGTTCGTGAGTTCACACGAAAACGTGATTCACGTGAATAAAGCGTTTATTAACTTCGCTTTTCCTCTCAATTTTTTTTTCGGATAATACATACTCATATTTCTTTGAAGCAGTATTCGATTATGGTTGTAAAATATATGAAATATTCCATCCGAACGGGCAATAAATCATATTCCCCGTTTCCACTCTTGCGTAATAAATGTTCTCAATAAAGAACAACGCATTAAACATAATTCATGAACTTCATCCATTATCATCTTCATTGTCAATTTTTCTTTCTCCTTTCGTAAAATCAATGAAGGAGGGGAAGTAATATCGTAATATATATATATTTATTCTGCAGAATTTGAATACTACTCACATCGCACGATTCAAAATTGCCGATCAAAGGTTCAGTGCAAATATGATTGTCGTTTAAATTGATGACTGTGGATTTATAGAGCTGCAACCAAGCTTCGAGACATGGAGCTTGATCGATAATAGACACATTCGCACTTTGCAGAGTAGGAGACTCGAAATTATTGTCCTCGGATCTCGTTGGAAGGAACATCCAACTGGATAAGATCGCATTCCTTGGTAACGTATCATTCGCTATCGGCAAAGTTACCGGCGTTATCGTGTGGTTTATGTATTTCAAAGGTTTGGATAGTTTGACCAGACCGATATCGTTGATAGTGTCTCCATATTCTTCCGTTGGATTACTAAGAAATTAGAATGAATTATTCTGATTTATGAAATCTTTGTTTCTTCATATTATGCACGATAAAAAATTTTCACTTTATTACTTTTTCTTTCTTTTTTTCTTGCTTATTTTGGATAAGTAATAACAAGCAATGAATCTCTTTCTTTTTATCGTGCATTCACATAATTTCATTCATCCTGACCATTGATAATCATCATGTGGTATAATTTTAGCTGCTGGAATCGATTGATGTTCGTTGTTAGGATTGGATTCCTGCGTTTCGATGTAGAGTTTCGAATTTTCTAAATGACCAGTTATACATTGCGCCGTGGTTAAAATCCATAATTGATTGAGAATAACTCCTGCACAATATTCTTTGACTATGTCATTTTGCTTCTTCAGCAGTATCGTGTACGGGAATCGTGAAGCTCCTGAAAACGTTTCAGTCATATTTCAGGTTTTTCAACTAATCTAATTTTTGATTGCGAAAAAACGAGAATAAATAAATATAAGGTATGAATCGGAGTCGATCATGGACCAAAAGAATGTGAACAAATGTTCAAAATTTACATAGAATTTTTATACATTCTAATATAGTTTATATATAATTGTTATATATATATATATATATATAAATTGTTCATCATTCTGAGAAGTTTTTCACACGAATCATTGTAAACAGAAATTGTTCAGTCTTACGGTACCGAAGAATTCATTTTGTTTTCTTCAACAGTGTTGGACTGACGTCTTTTCGACTTCAACTTGACTTGTCAAGAAGTCACAATAAATATGAGAATAATTCGACTCAAAATATTTAATTTACGAGCACTCACCTCTCACAACCGTGGCAAAGAAGAGGACAGAAAGAATGAATTTCATCGTGATTTTGAAACTGAAAGGTATTGTCACCAATCTCCACTATTTATAATGCAATGACGAAGGAATGGAAATGTATGCGATAATGTTCCAAACAAGGAATATTTCATTATAACTTTGACGTATTCCAATCATACTGACATGAAAGAAAACACTCATATATTTGCGACAATGTGAATCAAAGAGAAAACATATGGACAATAAAATTCCTTGCTATTAATTATGAGGACTGTGAAATTCATTCTCAATTTGGGGAAAACAGATGACATCTGATAAAATTATTGTTAAAATATGTTGACAATGTTTGTAAAATTTCATTTGAAATCGATTGTCTTGAACCTATTTTCAATATGCGAAAATGAACGTTTATTACAACTCACAGAGAAAATTGATGAATAACACTTGGAATTAAACAAAATTGTTTTCTATTAGCGTGAGATGTAAAATATAAGGATCAAACCTACCTTGTGTGGTACAAAATATTCTGGTAAGATGTGAAGGATATTTGACAAATGTTTATATAGAAGGTTCGAGTGAGACTTTTTCAAAGATCCATAAAATATCCATAGAACGTTTCCACAACGTCTGAAGTTTTTCAAATATTCTTCTGTAGTATATTCCGTGGACGTTCATAGGATGTTCGAAACAATCTAATCGTAATGTTTTACGAACACTAACAGAATATTCATAGAATATCATTAGAAAGTTCTTGTACTACATGGGACCTATATATATATCGAAATCAAGCAATTACGTCTGCAGTATTGTTTTGAGTCTTTCTTACCCCAAAAGCTAAATTGGAAATCTAACAATTAGGGTCGCATACGTTCGTGGTTCTGATGATAACATTAATCCTTTACTGTACTATATTGCATAAGAAGGGAAGGGGACACAGAATCCTATGACGTACCTCATGACGTACCTCATGACGTACTTAAACAAACCCAAACCAGTCTCATTTCGGATGACGAATTATTCAGATTTTATGCTTAATTTAACTCTCCAATAATTTGTTCAAACTTTTGTTTTCTGTAGCGATGTTTGAACATTCGTGGACAGTGCCCAGCTGACATTTAGATGTCTTGAACATGTCTGTGTTTCTCAAGAATTTCTCAAGAACAGATTGTTATTATGGTGTTGCATAAGAAATCTTCTAAAATTCTATAAGGTATCTTCTTCGAGATCGCTGGGTAAGACATCTTCAAGGCAAGGTGGGGTTCAACTGAACAGCGATGTCAGGGGGGAGGTAGGAATGAAAAAATTGAAATTTGTAATCCGCTTTCATTACAAAGATAGATTGCACTTTTGTATTAAAAGTGTTTCATTGATAGCCAATAGATAGTTAATAGACAAATTTATTGCAAACTCGGTTGAAACATTCTGTTGCAGCAAGCTTGGAAAATAATTCATTTCGAAATTTTGAAAATTGCACAACTCAATAAGTATGGAGTTTCACACCTTTCCTCTTAGCAGGTGTGGACATTCCACACCTGTTATTTTAGCAGCACACACCCGTTTCGCTGCCCCTGCTTCGAGGGATCTGAGTGTTAGTTGGGTCAATTTTGCGTATACTCATGTTATAATGTTGAAGTTCAGGAGAGAAACAAAGTTATGAAGCGTTCAAGGAACTTCAGCAATGTTCATTCTAACGTGTTCTAAGCTAACCAATCTACGACACACCAAGTAATTCATTTCCATAACTAGGAGAGCGAATCAAAAATATTTGGAACAGGTTGGGGCAACTTATAACATAGCTTTTGAAAAGTCCACATATTTATCGAATGTTAATTCAACGTTCACCCAACGTTCAACGGCGATTTTGTCCTCTTAGGAGAAAGGAACAGGGATGTCAGCAGGAATCCGCCAACTCAACACGGAGAGAATCGAATAATAAAAATTGCGATGTAAACATGCCGCTGATTGAGTTGTTATCACGAGAAATCGCATAAAACGTAGGCATCACTTGTTTTCGAGGTAGTCAGTACTATACGAAACATCGTAATCGTTAGGATATACTCTCCTTTGGAAGTTTCACATCGGAATCATTACTATTTAATTCTCTCCGTGTACCCAGCTAGAAATTGCCCTTCCTTGAAGTTGGACCATCGAAGGCCCTAACTTGGCCCAAGGTAAAGTAGTAGGCCCACCCCAGCAACGTTATTCATGGAATTGTCTATAGGGCCTCGCGAGAATCTAGCCAAAGGCTAGAAAGAATCTAGTGACTAGCGGGGAACTTGTAAGGGCCTAGCGAGTGCTGATATGACGCTGGATCGGGCAGTTATATTTTCAATTCTAGAAGGAATTACCAATCAACGAGAATTTGACGGTTTTTGCTGACAATCCCGGGAAGAAAGCCTTTAACCGTTAGCTGCCACACTGGGGTGTATCGCACCCCAGAGCTAAAAAAAGTGTAGTTTGAGGCACGTTAATGGAAAACATTCATGCTAATAGCGGCATATTTCAACAACTGAATCCAGCCACTTGCTTGCTAGGCAAATGGCATCTGTCTGGAAGCACCAGCCTTGCTTCATTTTCATTCTAACAATGAATGATCGATCAAGTTCCAAGAAATAAGAAAATTGATTTTTTTGAGAATTTCACCTATCATATGTCGGAATTATTATCTGCTTTCAAAAAACCCCCTTCTGAGACTGTTCGTCATAAGATAAATGTATCTCAAGAGTACTCAGTTGAATTGTGTAATCATTCAATGAAAAATTGAGGTTTCTAGAATTTGTTGGTAAAACAACCTGTTTTCCCAGGTTTTCGAGATATCTATAATTGTTTTTATATTCAACTTGAAAATTGATCCAATATTTGTACACTATATTATCGAACAAGGTCTCAAGATGTACCGAAAATCATTTTCGAGTCAAAATATCACATAGAAAATTCATATCGTCGATTTCTTTCGCTGGGGTGCGTCACACCCCAGTGTGGCAGCTACTCAACGGCAAACAAGTGTGGCAGCTAACGGTTAAGTACTGTATGGGAGGAACAACTAACTTGTAATCTTCTCAAAATTTAGCTTGTCTCGGATGACCGCATAAAAGTTAAAAGTTAAAAGGGGTAACACCACAGTGAACTCTCCAAAAATAACGTTTTTTCAGATTTTTTTTTTCGAGAATTAGAAAGTTCCTATTCAAATTGAACTACATGAAGATGTTCCGCTACTATTAAAGTACAAAATAATTTTCCTGTAGAATTTTATTGTGAAAAATGGTGGCTTGACAGGTGAATGACTGGAGCACTGTGAAAATTCATGGTGGGATAAATAACTCAGTCCAGAATTGACGTGGAACACAGAACCAAAAATAATTATTTTCTGTAATCCGAAAGCTAGTAAAATACATATCCGTTTTGAAAAATGTGCATTTTCCACAAAATGGCATCGGTTTGAAGAAAAAAGTAGAATTTCCATCCTAAATTTCGTTACTTAATGTTGAATAAAAAACGCAAATATCAATATTTCGGAAAACCCGTACGTATTTCACTAGATAATCATATCACGAATACAATAAAAAAACCCCGAGGTGATTGATTGAAAATTGGCGGAGCTAGAGCTCCCACCGACTTTCAACATACTGTTTTGAAATAAACGCGTTTAAAGTTTCTGTAACAGTTGAGTCGTGCGTGTTTAAGAGTACTTTAAGCCAAAAACAAAGTTTTTGGTCTTCTTAAAATTCCACTGCGGTGTTTACCCACTCCAACTAAAATATAAGAGCCTCAAAAATGGGAAGTAGGCCTATACCACCCTGAAGAAGCAGGCTGCAACAATGGCAAAACTCCGGCAATCAACCGATAAAAAATGTGGCTCCATTCCGGAAGCTCAAAATTTTTGTCTTCTTGAAAGTAACGGAAGAACTAATTATGTTGTTGCAGAGTTACTCGGATACTTCAACGCTTCAATTATGTGTCTATCGAATTCCCAGCAACATTGTGAAAATTGGAGATCGAAGGTTGAGGAAAGGTTGCTAAGCAACTCTTACCGCTCGGTAAGTACTAGTCAAGTATTTCAACATTGATATCAAAAACAAAACATAAATAAAATAAAATTCAACATAACTCCCTCTATTTCTCTAAATGAACAAAAACGAAGATAAATGAAAATAAAGTGAGAAAAAACTATTTGGGTAAATTCTATTCGTTTCAAGGTGAATGTTTCCATTGGTTTCATATTCGTTCCTGATATTCAGCGCCAGTTTCGATACGATGAGATGAGATGTTCCATGAAACTCATAAGATCTAAATTTTGTGGTTCACGTTCGTTTGCCGTGTAGAACGTGATGACAAGTTTCTGTCGCTCCAACCCACGAGGCAAGGGAAGCTATTTTTGACTGATACAGGGGTTAATGTCCAAAGGAAAATAGCTGTCTCGATTTTCATCATTATTGTGAACAAGGAAATAAGATCTGATGTTTGACACAAACACGTGGGGTTTCTACTGAAGGAAAATAGTCACTCGGCCGTGAGTAAGAACCGAATAAAATTAGTCACTCCACTCCACGGGGAGATGAAATTCGGTAGTCGAGAAAAAAACAAAGAATTTACCTGTGGGATCCAACTCTCTAATCTCTCTTCGTTGGATTTCCGCTCCAAATTTCAATTGTTTGTACACATCTCACACGGAGGAAAAAGAATCCGTTATGACAGTGAAACCTGATTTTGTGAGGCAATTTATTCGCTATCACAGCAATCTTGTTAGCTACGACAGCGATTTTGTAGCTGCAGCAGCAAAAAGTCTTGGTTCTTCTAGTTCAATTCGTTTGCTATTCTTTATATGATACTGAAAATAGAATTCTGGAATAGGTAACATTCGGACATCAATGGCTGATGTTTGTGGGAAATGAAATTTCAAGATCTGCTCCCAGTAAACACACGCACGTTTTAAAAACGTCAAAAACAGTCAATAACCACACGTTGTGAATTAGTAATATTCTTGCGTTGATTCAACGTAAAAATGTCGCGGCAGATCACGTGTTTTTCAACCATAAAATAACGTCATATCAACGGTTTAAACATCGTTCAAAAGACGTCAAATATTGACGTGTCGTAATGATGGTTCTAAAACGTGAATTGAATCCAACAAATTTTTTTTTGAAAACTTCTCATTCAATATCGAGAATAGTATTTCTGAGTATGACAGAATTTGGAAAGTATGCCACACTATTTACTATCTTGCTCTTTGTTGAAATTTTAACCATTGTTCGGTTTCGTTCGACATTTTTAGCAGAATATCTTCAATAATTGAAGTTCCAACACAAGGTGTTATAAACACATTTTAAACGCGTGATTCAAACCCATTCAATACACGTTTTTTGAGGACGTCGTTTGATGGTTATTTTGGAATATTAGTTTAAATTACACGTCATCAAAACCCAATTCCTGGCCGTCTATTTCCCTATCAAATTTCAACTGAAAATCAATGTTATGAAATCAACGACTGACGTCCGTTTGACAGTCTAGCGTTTTTTCAACGTTGAAATAACGTGTGTGTATTTATTGGGCTATTACTCACCGGTACATCGCTAGTTAATGAGTTGCGCATCAACAGTTCATGTGAATGAGATGAGCCAGTAATGTTTCCATGGTTACCAATTTCATTTTTTCACGGACATCAACTGTTGTTGTCCAAACGTGAATCGTTCCAGAATTTTATTTTCAGTGTTGTAGTTCAGCGAAAAATTGGCTGTTCTCGTTCATCATATCGCTCTCTCAGCAATCCAGTTAGCTGTGGTAGGGAATTTTTAGCTTACTTAGCAAAAATATTTGCTATTCTATATATAATACCTCGATTCGCTGCGTGAACAAATTTTGTCTTTTCGTGCATGATCATACAGGTTGGTTGAAAAGTTTTGAAAGCGACCCCTACAAACAATGATTAACGGCGTTCCAATGGGCCGCTGATGGCCCTGCAATGCCAGTAAAGAGCCGTCATTGGCCCTTTGAAACACCAGCAGTCGTGTTTGCTGGGACATCTATCAACCAGTACAGGAATCAAAATTTATACGCTATTTTTATATTTCATCCTTCATTTGAACACACACACAATTTTATTCCGATCTGTCAATTCATTCTTTGTTTACAAGCCATTCGAAGTTGACGTGTCAGTGTATTTTGTGAAAATGGAAAAATCCGAATATCGTGCAGTGATAAAATTCTTTGTTTTGGAAGGTTTATCAGCAACAGAAATTCATACTAAAATGAAGAAAGTGTTGAAGGAATCTGCTCCTTCATTTCCAACTGTACATCGATGGGTTTTAGAGTTTAAACGTGGTCGTACAAGCGTTGAAGATCAATCACGAAGTGGACGTCCAAAAAGTGCAACGAAATCAGACATCATTGAGCAAGTCTATGATATTGTTTGTAAAGATCCGAGTTTGACTGAGCGTGAAATTGCTGATACCATATAGGCATCTCGGATGAACGAGTACTCCATATTTTACACGAAGAATTACATATGAAAAAGCTTTTTGGAAAGTTAGTGCCGCATTCGTTGACAATTCATCAAAAACTGAATCGAAAACAAATTTCTCAGCGTAATTTGGGGCGTTTTAAGCAGAATGAGACCGATTTTTTGCGTCGTTTCGTAACTGTGGACGAGACTTGGATCTTCCATCATGATCCTAAACTGAAACAAGAACGTTTACAGTGGACCGAAGCTAGTTGTTGAGCTCCAAAACGGTTGAAGTCAGAACGATCGGCAAAAAAGGTTTTAGCATCGGTTTTTTGGGACGCAAAAGGGGTTTTGTTGATTGATTATCTCGAAAAAGGTAAAACAATGAACTCTGAATATTATTGCAACCTTTTGGACCAGTTGGATGAAAAAATTCGTGAAAAAAGACCCGGTTTACGGAAGAAAAAAAATCATTTTTCATCAAGACAATGCACGTGTTCACACAAGTGTTCTGGCGATGGCTAAACTGAACGAATTGAAGTACGAATTGCTCGAACACCCACCGTATTCACCAGATTTGGCTCCCTCCGACTATTACCTCTTCAGAAATTTGAAACAATTCCTTCGTGGGAAGCGTTTTTCGTCGAATGAAGAAGCTATTGCAGCTGTGGAACAGTATTTTGCGGAGCTTCCGGAAAATCATTACAGAGATGGTATAAAATTATTGGTGGATCGTTGGAATAAGTGTGTTGAAGTTGAGGGAGACTATATTGAATAAAAAAATCATTTTATCAAACAATACACATTCTTTCATTTTTGTTTTCAAAACTTTTCAACCAACCTGTACTATTTAATTCCCTGAGGAGGTTTTGTATTCACTCGAATTTCTTCCTTGTGGTTCAAATGCTTGTAGAAAGTATATAATATAAAATTCTTCATTTTGTGATTCACGAAATGTGTATTTACTGTCTCGATTGAGAATCAGTTCTTAAAAAATTGAATATTTCCACTCTTCGCACGCGAAGGATAATAGTTTTATGAAATATTTTTATTTGGAAACTGAATACAAGTGGTTGTACATTTTTGCTACTCGTATATACATAAATTCACAAGTTTGTTTTGGAATGATGAATTGATCAGATATGAGAAACAAATCGTGAATAATTATTCTTCCTCGCGATTCGATAAACAAACGGTTATTTTGGGATAAAATTTCAAAATCCATTAACGCTTTCGCTTTGGCAATATGAACCACAAATATGAATTAGAATGTTGAATTTGTACTCGAATAGTTTACTTCGTTACACCGTACTCCAATCAGTTCTGTTATGGCGTAGATACACGTCAATCGATATGGAAACAATTAAATATTCAATCGAATCGTAACAAATATTCATTAGAGGAGGCGCTAAGACGCAACCATTCATCTGTACAAGATTATTCAATTATTCCGACATATGCAGATCAATAAAATTATTGACTCATCATTGTATACTTATTCCATTGAAAAAACGAATTTAAAAATTATTTTCTAATTTGTCATTTGCATGAAAAATATAACGGTACAAATGTTGTCTCATCTGTTTCCACAAAATCACACAATAATCCATACGATTTAAGATAGATTCGTCAAGGTGACGTATTATTTTGCATTAATTCCTGCAACATGTTGATATCTCCTTTTCTATTTTCTGGCGACTGAACCGTAGAAACATTTACATACGCATTTATCGGTATTTGTATTCAAACACGTTCCCATATAATTTACGTTTTCATCTGATGTCATTTCACCGATCTATTGTTCTTCAATGATTGAACAGCTCGCTTCTGTACATGAGAATAATGTCTCCGTAAAGGAATGATTTCTTGGTTATCTTGTGAATAAGCATACGTGTGTAGGTGTTGACGTACGAAGAACGATGTATATTCATTCGATGAGAATGAAAAGAAGGGAAAAAGAAGGGGTAAAAGATGGAGAGAAGTAGGGATACAATAGGGCACAAGAGAGTAATGTAGGTCAGTAAATGTACAGCACCACTTTCTCCGAACTCTTCGTTCAAAAACTTGCTTGCTCCCTCGCTCTCCTCTTCTCTTCTTACTTCTTCATATTTGTATACTCACTTGTGTATACAACGATACATGCTCCTCCTCTCCATCTCTCTCTCTCTCTCTCTCTCCTTTCATGCCTTCTCATGGTGTCACGGTGTCGTGGTTACATCGTGATTGCCGTGGTGTTTTCTTCACCAATGTAATGTAACGGGACGTAGACGAAAACGGGTTCCTCTTACGTTAACCAACAGTTTTCAAGTTGGAGACAACCTAGGATATGAACACGAAAATGGATCAAGGTCATACAAAAAGGCAAAGGACAAAAACCAAAAAAGATGCTTCGGATAATTTTGACGGGGATCAGAAGGTTCAGAAATTCTTTGCGATATAAGAAACAATTCTACCCTCAATTTTCAATAAACTTTCCCATATTGGGGAGTAAAATATCTGAACAACGAAATGATTGATTTAAAAACGATAGAGTGGCATTCATCTCTGATATAAAATCACCAACTCTGGATGGTTGAATAAGTCTTGACCTTATTCAAAAGCAGTCGTAGATCGTATCTAAGAATTAACGATACCGAAAGAGCCTAATATAACAGTACTTTGGTAAACGTTTCTAGTGTGGCGTCTTTCAAAATTCAAAACCGTTAGACGGCACGTTGAAACTGTATTTTTTTTTCTTTGTCTCCATCTCCAATCGATTCGAGCAAATATCTTGTCTTGCTCACGTCCGAACTTATATATATATATTTATTTCATAATTACACCTTGAGATAGTAACTGAAATTTTATATAATCCATCAATTCTCACGTCAATTCACGTCAGGAAGAGATTTATGAATTTTTTCCTTTTTACACAAGCAACAGGAAAATACTCCTTTTTCTATTTTGAAGTTCCAGTCGTTTGCAAAATTCGTATTTGATTTACAAAATGTTTTGGTGAAATGAGAATTCATTCAAAAATAATCAGTAACGCGTGTAAGATACTCGGAACATTATTTGAGGCAATGAAGAAGATGGATAAGAAATTTTGGAAACCATCTCTGCGTTTTACCGATTATTATTAAGGTGAATTATAGTGTAGATAGAACCCCCTAGTGTAGATGAAGCCCCTATAAGTTTTGCAACAACCTTTTTCACATAGGACCTTTCGCGCTGACCTTGCATATAACCTTGTACCAAACTTTCATCGTATCGAAACAAATCATTTGGATCTGAGATCTCTGAAGTATCGTGTCTTCGAATGAACCACACTTGTCAACGTATACGTAATATAATAATAGAATAGAGGAAGAAAAGTAACTTTCACGTACTTACAGAGTAGTAATAAGTTGGCGTTAAATGTAATGCATCGTATCGGTCTAGTAGTCTTACCTCACTTCTATTCTATCCGGTAATTTCCTACCTACATGGACTTTCATTGGCGTTGCTTCTTACTTATTACCTTTCTAACTGCTCACCACACCAACCAATAACGTACCAGCTAAGCTGAATTTCTTTACGGAAGTTTGACCATGATGAGGTCAAAGTCCTCCGTTATTATAACGTTGATTTAGACGAAGAAGCTATTTTGCCGTTGAATCTATTGCGATTGCGTGTACAGACAAAAATACAGGATTCTACGATTTTAAAGAGATAAGAATAACGGAGAAGAAATTCATAATTCAACTAGCGTTTGTCCGACTATGATTAAGTGAGGTATCATTTTTACAATACAATTCTTGTTTTGTATATTTCAAACAGGCATTTCGAGTCAATTGATCGAAACTCGAAAATTTGTAGGGGATGTTTAAGAATCAAACAATTTTATATCATTCAGAAATTTTTGTTTCAGCAAATAATCTTATTCGCACCAAAAATATGTAACGCAACTTACTTCTGTTGCTTGCCTTAGTCATCGGGTTTCAGTTAGTTGTGTTACGAAACGATACGGAACATCTTATACATCGAGATTACGAAACAGGGAGAAGAAAGACGTAATATAGCTGTGATGCTGTATGTAGGCTGGTGTTCTGTGAACTGTGTTGAGATGGGATGAGCAGAGCTCAGAAGTCGAGCGAGCTAACTCTCCTCTCTCTTCTTCTTTCATTTGTTCCCTCCGTACACACAATCTAGCAAGTCACTTGCAGAGGAGTCAGTATTGTACCGTTAGATTTTCTCTGTACAACTGTGTGGAGAACGATATACATATATATATATATATCTTCACATACAGCTCAACGTACCACCAATGATGAAGCATGGTCTGTTAGTGTGATTATTACGCGAGGGGAGAGGAAAAACGATTGTCACACTTTAAATGCCGTTTGCCGTCGGGCAAAGTTAAGATCCAAATGGAATGAAGAATATTGGTGTGGTGTTCCAGATTCCAGTGACAACGGTTCTTCTTCGTTGATACGATGATGCTTTTTTTCTATTCGTTCGTAAGGAGATATGTATCTATCATGCTTGTTAATTCTATCTTCTTATTTCTTTTTTTGACATGATTAATCTTAAAGCTACGCATAAAATATGCTGATGATGATTCTAGATAACAACGCAAGATCTATTGTGAAGGAATATTTCATTGATGTATTTTGATGGAATTATATTTGATAGAGCTTTTGTATGGACAGAATCAAATTCTCATACAAATGATATATTATTCTTGTTGCTAACATGGGTCTAACACTGTATTATTTGTACGTTATGGCAAGAAACATAACCCAAGTGGGGAATGCCAATACCGACAACTGGTCTAAACTAGGCAAAATATTGGGTTGCCGAGCATCGGGAATTAATATTGGTTCAATATACAACCGTTAGTTATCTCAGAAACCATTCTGGGTTCTATAGGAAATTCTGGTATGAGAACTGGTGGAAGCTTGGCAAAACATGGGGCTGCCAAGCATGACGAACCAATATCGGCTCAATATAAAACCATTTGTTATTTGAGAATCCATACCATGTTTTCCCTTATCGTGTAACGTCGGGTCACTCGTACCCTGGCTAAAATGACTGTCCCCTATAGCTCGCAGGGGAGTGGGAGGGGCGGGACCAAACTATACAGAAAAAATTGTATATTCCTAAGCTACTAGCTCCCCAAACTCCGACGGTCTAGTATGTAAACAGCAGTCGTAAGAGCCAACCGAAATTTCAAAAGTGCACAAGTGACCCGACGTCACATGTTACGTTGATTTAAAATTGCAGGTGAGTGAAATGTTTATTTTGATTTGGATGTTTGTTTTACTGAAAATCCATGTTCTTTCTTAGGAATTGATAAATTAATCTTAGTTATCTGTGAATATCAATCTATTACGGTTATCTAATGTCGCAAAGAACAGATGCTGAAATTAGTCGCATTTTACGTGAATGACATCACGAAGTTGATTACGGCGGCGTATTTCGTATTTTTAAGATAATTTTGTAATGAATAATTGTATTTTATGTCATTCTCATATAATAAAATTGATTGAAAATGAATAAAATGTGTATTTTGCTATAATTTGTGCCTATTCACGTACTTTCAAAAAACGTGATTTTGATGCTCAAAACTTAAGCGTCCCATTAATTCATACATGCTTCTACTACTTTCTTCTTCAGAGTACTATTCTTGAGCTTCAATTTCCCGTTCCAATGTTCAGAATGTATTAATTTTCGCCAAAGTTACGATCTGTTGAAGGAAATCAATATTTTTCACGTTTTCATTTGTTGATGTAAATATATTGTTCAAACAAGTTAGGAAATCGGGAATATATCGATTGATCCTGGGAGTAGCATGGTTGTTAAGGTAACATGAATGATTTCAGATTTTTCAGAACACGTTAATGTACTTCTTTGAGCATCAGACACGAGATACCCGATGTTACACGTTTAAGATGCCGATAAAGACGTTACACGGTAAGGGTTAACCCATTAGCGCCTGAATGGACACTTTTGGACACCAAATTTCAGAGATTGAAATTCATTGTACAATGAATTTGGTCGCAGAAAAATTTTTGAGCCACTATATCCTATGTTTTGAAGGTCGCGCTTTCGAATGGTGATGTTCAAAAGTCCCTAAAATGAGTTTTTTTGTGTGAAAATTGCAAATTAAAAAAAAGCACTGTTTTTTTGGAGAGAAAAAATGTTTCAAGATCATGTTTTTGTTTGCTTTTGCATTTTTCTACATACTCGATACCGATAAATATCGCGTCCATGGACCTTCAACTAAAAGTTATCGGCTTAAGATTAATAAAAAAAATGTTTATCCATACAAAAAGGCAATTTTTTTCTCGATTGCTAAGGACTTTAGGACAAATTTCCTAAGAACAAACACGTCTTAAAATTGGTCAAGAAATATCCTCAAATTTTTTCAGACCCGTAAAAGAACATTTTTGATTTTCCGGAAAATAAAAAAAGTTGGCATTTTTGAAAAATTGTTTAAAAAATCTGAAAAAATTTGAGGGTATTGTTTGACTGATTTTGAGACTTTTTTGTTCCAACAAAACTTCCCCGCAAGTCCATAGTTATTGAGAAAAAAATTGTTGAATGGTTTCTGAGATCACCAATTACAAATTCAACATTTTCATTGTGTAATTATTAGTGTGTAATAAATATCAAAATATATTTTCTCAATAAATCTGTGATTTCATTTATTTATTTCAAATTCTGTTCAAATTGAGATGCAATCGAATCAAACATTTATCACATAGAAATATTTACCATATATCAATATTTCACATTGTTTACATCAATATACCACCTTACTTCGATATTGCACCGTATTATTTTAGGAGCTTCCTATCATAGTAATTCTTGGGTGGATATTTCTATTCTACGCTTTTAAGTCATCAAAAGTGAATGAACTACTGTCATTTGCTTATTTACTCCTTTAAATGTCACATCCACGTCAACACGTAGTTTACTAAATGAGAATATTTTTCGATACTCCTAAGAAACACTTCAGCGATTTTTTTCTCAATAACTATGGACTTGCGGGGAAGTTTTGTTGGAACAAAAAAGTCTTAAAATCAGTCAAACAATACCCTCAAATTTTTTCAGATTTTGAAAACAATTTTTCAAAAATGCCAATTTTTCCATTTTCCGGAAAATCAAAAATGTTCTTTTACGGGTCTGAAAAAATTTGAGGGTATTCTTTGACCAATTTTAAGACGTTTTTGTTCTCAGGAAATTTGTCCTGAAGTCCTTAGAAATCGAGAAAAAAATTGCTGAAGATTACGAGTAAAATTTATTGTTTCGGACGCCTTTTTGTATGAATAAACATTTTTTTTCATTAATCTTAAGCCAATAACTTTTAGTTGAGGTTCCATGGACGCGATATTTATCGGTGTTAAGTATGTAGAAAAATGCAAAAGTAAACAAACATATGATCTTGAAAAATTTTTTTTTAAAAAAACAGTGCTTTTTCTTTTAACTTGCAATTTTCACACGGAAAAACTCATTTTAGGGACTTCTGAATATCACCATTCGAAAGAGCGACCTTCAAAACATAGGATACAGTGGCTCAAGAATTTTTTTTCGACCAAGTTCATTGTACAATGAATCTCTGAACTTTGGTGTCCAAAAGTGTCTGTTCAGGCGCTAATGGGTTAAGCTGCCAAGCATGGTGAACCGCACTGAGCAAACGTTTGTTTCGGCGAAACAAAATTTTGGTTGAAATGAACGCAAAGAAATTTTTTGGTTGGCTGAAATAAAATTTATTTAGGATAAACAAAATTTATTTGTCTATATGAAAGCCTTAATTATTGTGAACCAAATTTTGTTCACCCCGAATAAATTTGATTTCAGCCAACTAAAAAGTTTCTTCGCGTTCATTTGAACCAAAATTTTGTTTGGCTGGAACAAACTGTGTTTTCAGTGCAATATTGGACCAATGTACAACCATTGGTTACTTGAGAACCTATGCCGCATCTACATGCTTGTAATTATTGCAGGGTGTACGAATATTAACTCCCCAGACAGCACAAATTTTCGATTGGCTCAAAGATTCAGAGGCGGACTTTGGTTTTTGCCGCCCCTTATATGGCAGCAACAATTAATTTTTCACGAAAATATTTATTACCAAAAAATGTTGTTCTATTGCCTAGAATTTATTATCCTCCTGAAAATTATTTTCAAATTATTAAAATGAAAAACAAATTTTTTTCGACCCGATTCCCGCCCTTTCGCGGCTTGCCGCCCCTGTGCCTTGGCGCCGTTGGCACAGTCCATAGTGATCTCCTGCAAAGATTTCTACTGGATGTCTTAAGAGGATACCAGCGAATAGGTGGCTCCATCTGGTGACAGTTTTGTGTGCACAAAAATACTCGAAACTGGACTTATAAAAAGGTCTGAAATTCTCAGGGATGAATCCTTGAAGGTTAATCTAGGTCTGAACAGAGCCGGAATTTTGAATTTCGAAAAAAAGGAAAAAACATTTACAGGCCACAATTTTCAATCTAGAACAGAAAATGAAGAAGTTCCTCAGAATATAACTCAAAATCTAGCTATCTACGTAGGATTTTTTCGAAAAACAAATTTGGAAGAAAATGGCGTCATTTTGAAATTTTTTTCTTGATTTTTTCGGAAAAAATCGTCCGAAAATCGGCTATAAAATCGGCAAAATAGCTGATTTCGGGAAAACCCCACGTGGATAGCTAGATTTTGAGGAACTTTTTTTCATTTTCTGTTCTAGATTGTAGATTGTGACCTGTAGCGGTACGCCCGTTTAAACCATGAGAAGGAAAAATGTTTTTTCGACCGTACTACCATGTCGCCATTTTGGATTAAAAAAATTGAATAAAAAGTGTTTTTTGTACCCAAAGACTAGTACTTCCATATGCAAAAGACCCTATACATTTATAATTTTTTTTTACTTCATGGCAACACTTTGAAAATAACCTGAATTTTGCCGTCCACAAAGTGATATTACCCCTCAAAGATGCTTTATGCAACAATTTACACTGTCTCTAAGATATCTTCGGTTAAGAAATCTAAAAGATATCTTCAAATCTCTTTTAGACGTCTTTTAGATTGCTCGTTGGAGATATCTTAAAGACAGTGAAAACTGTTGCATAAGGCATCTTCAAGATATCCATTGGAAGTCTTTTAGACAATGGCAAATTTTTGCTTGTCTGGTTATTGGTTATGATTAGGGGTGTGCGGGTACCCGAGTCATCGGGTTTTTATCGGGTCGGGTCGGGTCGGGTACCCGTCGGGTCGGGTTTTTCAATTACCCGAGTTTTTCGGGTACCCGATTACATTCGGGTAATTCAAATATAGCAAACGTTTTCCTCAGCAGGAAATATTGTGACAGCAACTCGATCAAGATTGCTGACAAAACATGTGGGAGAGTTGTGCTTCCTCCATTCAAATTTAAAAATATGGAAAAAGAATGATATTTATAAGAAGAATATTTATTTTCATTGATGTTCAAGATTCTATATTGTGGTTACTAAATACGAAAATAGATAATATATTATTTATGAGATATAAATGTGATTATATTTTTTAATTGAATTAGAAAATAAATATAAACATTCCATGAAGCAATTTGGAGATTTCTTAATCCGCTGCATAATCAATTACATGGAGTAACAACCCTAATAGACTTGTAGTGAATATGGCATTCTTCATATTAGAATCGAATTCATATGAAATCCCCTTATTCCTACAGTCGCTCAAGACAATTTGTCCTTAAAATATCAACGGCGATAGCAACTTCGAATAGAAGTTGAAAATATTAAATTTAAGCGATTTTATTATATTCGGGTACCCGACTTGGAAAACCCGATTTAATCGGGTACCCGACCCGACCCGACCCGAAAAGAAATACAAATACCCGAACCCGACCCGACCCGATAAAAAGTGCTACCCGCACACCCCTAGTTATGATATAACATGATTTTTCATGTGACAAATGGCATGAAAAATTACGTTATTTTCCCTTCTAAAAAATATAGAGAACCAGGTTGGAACTTGTCAAAAATTAACATACACAACTTGGGTCAGATCCGTCCGGAGAAAAATGTGTATGGTAGAACCAGCAACATAAGAATTGTCAACATTTTATTGCTGGTTATGCAATAATTTTTTGTTCGTACAGCAATAGCAGATTGTTTTGTTAACAAGAATTGTATTGCTGAAAATCACTGGTTAAAATGACAATATGATTTGTCATTCCAACTCACAATACACATTGTTGATTTGACAAAACAATATCAAGCAACAACAACAATAAATATCACAGAATTAACAAGAAAAATTGTCGTAAAAAAACCCATTTATTGTCAAAACAGCTATATATTCTGAACGTATAAAGCGGTATAATTTTATTCCCGTGAAAAATTATTTTCATCCATTTCAGGAGACAGTTAAAAATGATATCCAAGGGATATACATTCTTTTACAAACCTTTCTTCGATTAAGTTATTTTTGAATTTACAAACATAAAAATCAATCCTAATTCCTGATTGATTAACAAACCTTGCATGAGTTTGACTAACAAATTTGACGAGTTTCATTCGTTTCTGAAAAACTTCCTGTGATTTAATTCCTAATTTATTTATTCAATGAATGTGCACAATTTTATGTTTGTCTTGAATATATTTTCATCGTTAATTCTGAACAAAGTAGAGGATTAAGATACATGTCAATTCAAGTACTCAGTTGTCATCTTGGAAATCTGCTGATGTGGTGATAAAGGCGTTGTCTCCCACTCGGAGGGCTCGGGTTCGAATCTCGCTGAGTCAACTTTCCAACATTGGAACTTACAATCGCCTTTTCGTCACATATGGATCACACCATATTGTAATAGAATGTTTGTAGAGATGAATTCGGATGAGAAATTTTTTTTTCTCGGTTAAAAATGATATTTTTCAAATACATATGATATTGCAAAATGGAATATTTGAATTGTTGATAATGTTGACAATATAATATTGTTGCCAGTTTAGCAATAGTGACGGTCATATTCTTACGATATTTATTGTGGGTTGATAAATAACAATATTTTATTGTCAATTCAGCAATATCATGTTAGTTTTTTTCTCCGTGCGGTTTGGTTGTATACGCCAAGTTCCGAAAAACTCATAATGCACGTACCATGATACATTGGGTCATACTCGGTATTGTACACGGAGAAAAATGCAGCTCGAAAGGATAGTAATCTTTAATTGAAAATTGGAGAATATTTCTTAAGATCTGAGAATATTTCTTGAAATCTAAGAATTTTTTCTTAAGTTCGTGATAAACATAAAACGGTTCAGATTTCTTTTGAATATTGCTCGGGAAACAATGAAAAATTGTCAATACTTAACAAATTATAAAAACAAATATGAAGTTTCCCAAAGTCGCGCATGAAATTTCACAAGGTAAATAACAAAATTTTGGAATCTTATTTTCAAATTACAGAATTTTGTCATTCACTTTGTAAAATTTCATTCGCGACTTTGGGAAACTTCATATTTGTTTTTATGATTTGTTAAGTATTGACAATTTTGCATTGTTTCTCGAGCAATATTCAAGAGAAATCTGAACCGTTTTATGTTTATCACGAACTTAAGAAAAAATTCTTAGATTTTAAGAAATATTCCCCAATTTTCTATTAAAGATTACTATCCTTTCGAGCTGAATTTTTCTCCGTGTATTTTGTCCCAATATTGGGTACCAAACCTTATCAAGCTTTTACCAAGCTTGGGCCATTTTTGTCATGGGTTCTAGCCTAATATAAGTTAATACTGAGCCAAGTTGGGGACAAACTTGGGCCATTTGTTATTGATTCCTATTCGGCATATAGCGAATTTTCTTTGATTGATGATTTTTCAACATTTTTTTAGACAAAGTAAAATGAAGTACTTTCCGAACGAAGAGAATTTTCATAATACGGAGACATTGATTGAAATGTATCCAATACATTCAATCATTCGTCATACATTTAAAGAAATATATTTGATATATGGGATCTCAAAGTTCTTTGCACAGATCAAAGTAAAAAAAGTACATCAGTATGAATTATCGTTGTGAATACGTAAAATGAGTAAACCTTGTTTACTGATTATACTTGTTATTATATCGGAATAACGTCATACACACATACATCTAAAGACTACCCGATATGAGTTGGAACGCGTACGTTTTCTATATAATACCCCGTGGATGATTTCAAAACCATCAAAGATATTTTGACGTTTATAGAGACATAATATATAAATAATGGAAGAGGTGGATTAAACTTATCCACATGCCATCAGTATTCTTGCTGGAAAAGAAGTTTCAAAATGATATTCTAAAAGATACACACTGTAAAAAATGTGGGTAGTTTTCCTTCACACGGTTGGTAGATTTCGCCCCCTCATCGCGAGGGAATTGTTTTTCCACCAAAAATGAGGGATTTTTCCACCACTTTCAGGAATTATTGTGTTTCTTGGGTGTTCAATCCTCCACAAATGAAGGAAAAGTCTACTAAATTATGGTGAAAACTTCCCCATCTGTGGAGGAATATCGCAATAATTTGAGAACTCCGTTATTCTTGGAGATTTGTTCCGATTGTGTTGCATAGAATATCTTTTAGAAGTCTTTGCGTCACGTGGGTGGAATGTTCAGTTTCATTTGGAATGCGGATGACTGTATAACCAAAGACCCAGAATTATGAAAAAATCTAAAATTCGTGAAAATAATGACAAATAAAAAAAAAGATCGTCTATTTCTATACGAGTTCACTAAACTTTAATGAATGTTTTTCAATATCATCCACCGTCATCGTAATTGTATACTCAAAAATGAATGTTTTTTTTGAACTTGTTATTGAAAGAAAATATACCATCATTCGATGAAAGAATAAATGCTGATTGAGAAACTGAAAAAAAATTAATTCTTTTTTTTTCATATGACATTGTGGGGCCATTGACATTGACATTGACTGTGAGACTGACGAAATGAAACTAAACGACCGAGCTGACTGGCGTAAGCATCATATACATGACACAAGATGTAACATACTCGCATATATATATACGTATACCGAACTCACAACCACCTAACTGGTTTATTCGAGAGCCTACTCTACTGGTTGAAGTCGTTTATTTACAGAGAGCGTGTTGAGTTACGTCGATCCCCACTTGTATCATGTAAGCGTTACATGTGCACTTTCTTCGTGCTGCTCATGAGCCAGAGAGAAGAGAGAAAGAGGAAAAAAGATGCAGAGAAATAAATAAAACAAAGAAAAAAGACAACGAAGAAAATAAAGATCTAGTAGGATTCAGGGATAGGAAGAGAACGTAACGTGAAAGTTGCGTTTATTAATGCGTATATAAAAAGATGAAAAATCATAATCTCGGCCGCGTTGGTTGGGTTTAGAGTTCTTCGAGAGACGTTGGCGCCTATCTCTCCTTTCCAAAGGACGATTTCTTTCTCTCATCTCCTACTCTCCTTTCCCGAGGTTTCCCCTACTCATTCTACTTTCATAAGGAATACTTTGTGCGATTACTTTGCATTGAACTTGTAAATCTTTCCTCCGTCTCTTTCTCTCGAATCCCTGACCCGGAATCTATAGAAAGAATAATCAAAACATACAATTTCACCAATTACGATGGGAAATTATCTCAGTACGAAATGCACGTGGAGTAGGTTCGTTAACGGAACGTTGCATGAAATATCAAACTTCGAATTTACCGACATGCTTTGATCATTGTTTATTGTGGATATGTACGCTAAAAGAAATGGAATAGGTTAATCCAATTAAAAGCTTCTAAGATTGAGGGTACTTAAAATATAATCGAGATTACTAAAAAGTAGTTCCATTCGCCGAAAGAATGGTCAGAACCTATTTTTCTAGTCGTAATAAATGATCATTTCTATCAGCGTTTCAAATATTTTGTGTCAAAATTAATCAGCGGCATAATATAAGTCATTTTCCTAGCAAAAATCACTCCTGGTTATCCTCTAGTGGAGAACTCGCAAGGTCTGGTAGGGCTTTATAATATTTTAGCGAATTACTAGAGTGTTTTCTATTACAGCACAATTATCGATGATCTACTCCTGATCTCGATCGAATATTCAAGGGATATATACCTATATTCACTGTAAAGAATAATTGTGGAATTCTCTCCTAAGAAATTGTTGCATCAAAGTTCCTTCATGGATGCACGGAGAAAAAATGGTTTGCTATTACACCACCTACCAAGAAATTTGTTGTCCTTGCAAAAATATTCACTTCAGCAGCTAAGACCTCAGTTCTGTTAACAAATTCGTTAATGTCATCTAAAGAATGTAGTAATAGCAATACTTTTTTCTTCGTGTGGGGAACTCTTGACCATGATTCGATGGATTTTTTCTCCATTTGTGGAGGATTCGATACCTAAAAGTCAAAATCGTTCCTCAAAGTGGAGGAAAGATTTCCCCATTTTTTTTTGGAAAAACAATTCACCACTTACATGGAGGGAATCTCCCCACATTTTGGACAGTGTAGGTGATTGAATGAAATTAAAAAATTATATATAATTCATAGAAAATTGAATATAAATTATATACAAATTATATTTAATTTCAGAAGCTTTTCCACTCGAGTAATCCAAAGCAGAATATTTCAACATTACGTTGAAATTCGTACCAGAAGTAAATTTTCCTGGTTATCGTGTGAAAATATAAAATATGTGAATATTTCGTGATAAAAACTGATTCAGATTCTTCGAAGAATAAAATCTGTCTAAGATCTTGTTTTGCAAAGAGGATTTCAATATTATCGCGCGACCGAAGAAGCTTGAGGGAAATAGACAGCATTGTCTCTTACGTCCTCGATTCGATGTAGACGTAAGTCCGAGGACGTTCGATAAAACGTGACCGTTTGCCGGAAGTGAAGTTTTCAATGACGATGACTGTGTTCCAATGTAATCGCCGTGATGGGATTACGAAAACTAAGAAAAACAACCGGGAGAAAAAGTCATGATCCGAATAAAAAAAAAAGTATATGGTAATTCATTCTCATTGAATCGCGCTCATTGTTCGATCGATGTCGCGAGATATTCAATTATCTTTCGATTACGCTATTAAATAACTGTTATCACTATTAATTGAATTCTCTCCACATCATAAGAATTATGCTAATACCCTCAGCGATTCTATGGAGTTGTATTTCATTTATAATCATTGATTTTGAAATTTTGTCAGTGAATTTTCGAAGAACTTGAAAATTCATATAGATCCTCTAAAAAAGTTCAAGTTTTTTTTAAATCTTGATACAATAGAAAAAAATGATTTGCTATGGTAGCTAGGAATGAACTGTGGTAGTTACTCCACATTTTTGACAGCCAAAAATATTGTTGCAGCAGCTCAATTTTAGCACACTGAAAAAAGAGGCATTTGGAAGTCCAATTCCTGAGCGTTTAGGAATTGAATGACATCTCGCGAATTCGGGCATAAATATTGTATTATATGATAACGGTTGCAGAGAACTCAGTAATGAAAAACAAAATTTCAGTAATGGTTCTTAAAGTTCCATGAAAGATCGCTGAAAGTTCAGTAATATTCAGATTCATCGAACAAATATAGTACTGTTTACTGAACTTCCGAATGCCTCTTTTCTCAGTGCAACCATGATTTTTATTGCAACAGCTGGAAAATAGCTGCTACAGCTGATTTTTAGCTAACATTATTTTTCCCGTATGAAATTTGTTATTAATTCGGTGCTATCTGGGAAACCACGCCGGAGTTGATTATGGTTAGATTTACGACGTATTTGAGTCAATAACATATTTCAATCCCGCAACTTATCGCGATGCATCCCCAAGTTTACACCCCGCAAGGTACACTGCAAGTTCGAGTGTGTTATTCTGAACATTTGATACATAGAAAGATGGTAAGTGAATACACAAAACTTACAAGAGAATTTGTTGTGTTTGCAAAAATATTTATTCCTTAGGGAAATTGACTTCATTCTGATCGAGAGATTTACTTTTCTACCAAGTTTTTGGAGAAAAAAATATAGGGTTTTGGTCAGAATGGCGTGGATAATTTTTCTTGCTGATTCAGCATTTTTTTAGACGCATTAGTAACAGACCAGTGATTTTTTGCTAGCAATACTTCTTTTTCTCGTGTGAGTGTATCAAAACGTTTGAATTTACAGTGATCACGTGAAATCCTATGCGATTGAACTTGATTGACCTTTTTGTTTTCTTTATTTCTATGAGCCGTGGTTTAGGTGTGAGGTCTATTGAATCTCATTGATTAATGAGGTTTTAATACAAACTTTGCGTTGGTAAATGACCACATCCATTCGCATCTATTCAAATCTATTAAAAACTGGGTTTGAATTGTCATTTCCTGTTGCCAAGTTTATAATGAATTACGTTAATCAATGGAATTTAATAGGAGTTTCTTACCAGGGTGAGATGTTGGTTATAAACACTTGTCAACACGAAGAAAAATGGTTTGTAACTATATAGCGTTGACAAAAGAGTTTGTTGTACTTGTAAAAGTTCACAAAGTGTTCATTCTTACAGCTAAGATGTGAATTCTATTCACGAACTTCTTTATGGCAGGAACAAAATTCAGTTGTGTCGGATTTCCATTTTCCTCTTTTCTTTAGTTAGCTAAGCCAGCGATACTTTTGTCTCCCCGTGCGAGGGAGATTTGAAAGTTTTTAGATGAACCTCGAACGACATTCTGAATGATCTTTGGAAACATCGCTATATTTTCCAGATGATTTGTAAACCACAGTTAGCATCGTGCAAAACATTGTTATATTGGACGTAACGTACATTCTAATCTCAAGTCATTTTCAATTCACCTTGAACAAGCCATTGCGTGTAAAAACCACATTGAGGAATGAAAAAAGCACATAACGTTACTTCCTGACATAACATTCTCGAAGGTCATTACAGCATGGTTTATGTCATAGTTCTCAACTGTGAATAAAAATCTAATTATTAAGATATATTCCTATGGAATAAAACGCAGATGAATCGTTCAAATTATTTCCGATAAGACGACTGGGTAAGATTTCCAAAATGTTTCTCTTGTACGAACAGAAAGGTATGAACTATCGTCATTAGGATCGATAAAAAGTCCATCGTGAGGATTATTTTCAAATCACTCGTTTCGTTTGTGATGAAATCAATGATAGCCGTAATAGATTGGAGTGAGAAATATGTCAGCTTGTATGTCAAAGTGAAGTAAAATAAGCACTTCATTGTGAGGTAGGAAGGTAGTTTTATCTCGTTACTCGTCGAGACACGTTGGTTGGTTGGTACATTCGAATCTTGAATCACTATTGTTTTGTTTACATCACGTTGATTAATATAGGAAATCTTATATAAAGTTGAGATGTTATCGAATGACACGTGAATGCGAAATATCCTGAGAAATTTTGGGATATTTGAAAGAAGTTTTTAGTGGAACGTAATTTCAATCAGATTTATCGAATATTTATTTATCCAGATGATAATTGGCGTTGTAGATGAAGATTACTATTTCAAAGTATTTTATCACATTGAGAAAATATATTTTGTTGTTTTACCAAAGGGTTTTAGATCTTATGGTTTAAATTCTTCGGTTAAAACAAGAAAAGTTTTGCTCAGTTTACAAAAGTTTGGTTATTATAATAAAATATTTTGATGACAGTAATAGAACTGTATAATTCTGATGACATTCTCTGAAATTCTTTTTCAGTGCAACAGACTGATTTTTCCATTTCATTCTCTGGACATTAAAAAGTGGTGGAATATGTAGATGATCATATATCTTTGCAGAATTTTAAGGAAGTGTTCATTCTAAATTCAAGATTAATCCCTGGTAAAAATTTTCGTCAATAAACCATCAGGCAGTAATCAGTTCCGTCTCTTCACTGACAATGCACTCACCAGGAAAATCGATAAGTAACTAACGAGGGATGGAACGCTCTTATTAACGAAGAAAACTAACCAGGTACCAGAGGCATTTATCAGCACCCCATAAGCACTTCAAATTTTACATTGAAAATCATTTCAAAGATGTATATTTATCAATGAACTTTCTGAATTCTTAATTTAACAATTCACATAATTTTTAGTAATATATGTAATTTTCCAATAATAATAATTTGTAATAGAGTCGAAAATTCACTATAGGGATCTATCGGACTGAGAGAAAGGCACCTAGCTGCGCCAACTAAAATTGTAGCTGTCTGAAATATGAATGAAACAATTTATTCAATGTAAATGAAACATTCAGCTCAGAGAAATCAGATTTATTTGGTTCAAATTAATTTTTATTTGGAGTGGCTAAATTTTCTAGCTGTCTAATATTCAACTGAACCCTTTTTCTCAGTGTGAATATACACTATATTTCTTTGTTCTGAAATTATTGCAAATTGCATTAGTGTCTCAATTGAACTACGAGATTCTTCGCGAGATTGTCATCCGTTTCAACATAATAATCAGAAATGACCCTAGTCAATATCCAGAGCTTGCAAAAAGTCCCACCAGACCCTTGTGAAGGCCCCGCAAGGTCTGAGACGGCTCGTAAAAGCCCAGAAAATGCCTAAATTAATTTCTACTACAGGAATCAGTATTATTTACCACTCACCGATGAGTAGCCCACTAGTTTTACCCATCCAAAGTTAATTAGATCTGATTTTCAGTTATCCGAGAGGACAAATGTCCAAAATCATTCATAAACTTCTATATAATCATAAATAACTTATATATAAATTCTATAAGTCTCAATTTGACTTGAAAAACCAATTGGATGATTTTCAACACTTGCGAATAAATTTTTTCCAGCTATGTAAAAAACAGTGAACTCTTTGCAGTAACGTGAGAGTGAGACACGTGTGATTACCGATTAAAAGTCCGAGGCTCTGAGTTTCAGTACATCCTCGATCGTCTTGTTTCATTGCTTCCACAAGTACATCTATTACCGATCAACATATCGATACAAGCAACAAGAAATAGTAAATCCATTACACGCGAGAAAACACACGAGAGAGTGTGCGGTGTTGAACTATCTACAAAAAAGTAAAAATCAAGTAACTTGATACCTTTTATGTATGGATAGTACAAAGATGTTAAACAGTTACAAAACTTAGAACATCGATTTCTATCGTTATTTCATTGAGATTTCAAGACGTATCAGACAAAAAATTAGTTTCATATAAATTGCGATGTGATTTCATTTTTTGTCTATTCTTTCATATGATATTTGATTCCGATTATGTACATTTTTGGTGGAATTTAATTGAAATTTGAATATTATTCAAGATATAGTCAAACTTATTGATATATATAAAAAGAATTGTGAAAATTATGAAGATTTTTCCTGTTCTTCCCACACACCACTCTCGGTCTTCAAGGTATCTTGAGGAACTGTTCAGAAAAGTTTAAGAAGTCTTATGCAACATGAAAAGATATCCTTAAGATGTTTAAAACAGTTCTTTTCATGATCTCTTTTCATGTTGCATAAGATTTCTTAAATTTGGCTTGAGATATCTTTTAGAACTGAAATGCTGTGTGGGTTCTTTTATAAATTCGACCCCCTGATCACGGGGGAAATGTTTTTTCATCAAAAATAGAGGATTCTCTTCCACATTGAAGAAGTATTTTGCTATTCGAGTGTTCAAGAGGATGTCTTGAATTCGGTTCCAAAGTAGCGTTTTTTCGCGATTTTTTTTCATGGGAAAAAAGAAATTCACCCATCGAACTTCGAGGTATATTTTTCTATATGTTTAAAGGGTACAAAAAAATTTGTTTGAAACTGAAATGATAAAAGATTTATTAATCTATTTCATGAACTATGAACTAAAAGATATATCCCGTAATTCTTAACCGAAACCAAACGACTGAATAAATATTCATATAATTACATATTTCTCTTTCAAATGAATTTGAAAATAAAGCAGAAAAAAACGTGAAATTATAACTTGTCTGAGGTTTTACAACAAAAATGTGTGTTAAGAGGGGATCCTGCTTTGTGAAACCAAAAAAAAAAAACCATTTGTTTGAGAATTTTGTCAGGTATTTAAAAAATAATGGACAGAAGCAAACTTTTTAGGGTATTTTCATGTATATTTGAAGTTTACAAAGAAATTTTTTCGGACGTGGAATGGGGCGCGTTTTCTCCAGTTTGCATTTCCACAGTGATATTAAATTGGTGGGAGTGATTGCAAAAAAACTAAACGTCCAATTGAACTGAACCAAAGCTTTTTATCTTCAATTTTGTATCCTCTTCTATGTGAACTAAAAAGATTTATGAAAAAATATTTCTCGACAATTCTTATACACGGAGAAAAAAGAATTCGCTGTGGCAGCGAAATCTACTTTTGCTGGGTTCCTTTTGCCAGAGCAGCAAATTTTTTGCTGTGACAGCAAACTCTTTGCTGTTCCAGCAATCTTGTTAGCTGTGACAGCGAATTTTTAGCTGTGGCAGAAAAAAATGTTTGCTATCCCAGCAAAATTTGTTTGCTATTCTATATGTAATACTGAAAATTTGCTGGCGGAGCAAACATTTTTTGCTGCCACAGCTAAAAAATTGCTGTCGTAGCTAACAAGATTGCTGTTATAGCAAATTTTTAGCTAGGTCAGCAAAAAATTTTGCTATTCTATATATAATACCTCGATTTGCTGCGTCAGCAAATTTTTTCTCTCCGTGTAGCGAATAACACTGAGCAAATTTTGAATTTCACGATTTCTTTAGGGTTTTCTTAATTCACATAGAAGAATAATGTGTGGAATTTGAAATCCATCCTGGTTTTTCTGTTTTAGATAAGAAATACGACCTGTATCTTTCTCACCAATAGAGGACTTCAGTTGCGAATCTTTCTACTAATGTTGATGAAACTCTTGTATATTTGATTATTTAACGCCGGAAAAATTTTTTTGTAGACTCGAAACATATATAAAAACATCCCGAAAAGTTTGTTTCATTCAATTATTTTTTTCCCACCTAAAAAAATGGTCAAAAACACACTCTTTTCGGGCCTTCTAAAGCAGGATCCCCCCTTTAGAAAAACACTTGTCAATGATATAATAAATATGTAAATGTACTTTTTTAGTTCACTTAGAAGAGAATTTGATATGAAAACCTGCAGACAACTTTGGTTCGTTTCAACGGTGTGCTTACTTTCTCACCTATCAAGCTCATCAATTCAGGAAAATTGCATTCATGAAATATACACTAAAAAAAACCTGTTACAATTTAGTATTTTATTTAAAGAAAAAAATTCTTGTATATATCTTGAATATATCCAAGTTCCTACACTGAGAAAAAAAAGTCATGACCGTAATGAATATTTCTTCCGGCCAAGGAAATGAATTCATCCAATAGTGACAATGAAATCATTTCATGGGACTTATCAATCTGAGTATTCATGCGAACAATGTATTCAAATCTGAAATTCTTGAGCCTGAAGAAACATTTCTTTGAATCAAATACCCTTTCTTCAGTGAAAATAAACCTACTCTGATTCAATTAATTATTTCTTCGGAGGAATGAAACCACTCAAACATTCAAAAAAGAAAGTTTTTGAATCAATTAGGAAAATTTTCAATCCATCGAAATAAATCATCAACTTCAAAATGTTCTTTTTTGACTTCGTGAATTCCATCCTGATTCAATAAATGATGTTTCAGAAATCATTGAGCACAATATCAGATTTTTTCTGTAAAAAAAAATTATCACACTTGTAAAGCTTTCATAGTCCACTCTGGTGTTCCTTTAATCTGTTGATAACCGGGAATTCTGAGCACTTTGGATCAAATGAAACTTCATTGATCGTTCAGTCATGCCGTCTGTTAGGCGAATAGTGCCTATCACTCCATGCGGGACCTGTAATTCAATGCCATAATCTGAAAGAAATATTTATTTGGATGAAGTAATACTTACTAAGAAGACAGAGTGATTAATTCTTTATATACAAACCATACTGTCGAAAGAGAACTTGTGAGAAAGTGACTACACCTTGCGAGAACCAACCGAAAGTCGTCTAAGTAACTAAAACATAACGTGATTTCGAAAATCCATTTCTTTATCTTACTGAATTTTCTTTAGAATCAATTGCACATACTTTCATATCGATGAATGAAATCATTTGAATATAAAAATCATTCTGTGGATTTGAAGAAATACAAAATCATGCTTACCAAATATGACTTTCATTCCAAGCAGTATAGTATTGATTCGAAAACGTTGTTATTAACAAATTTGTACACCTTGAATTGAAAATTCGAGCTTTTCCTACAAAACGTGACGTAATAAAATTGAAGAAATAAGTTATTGAATTTTCAATCGTTTTTGAATGAAATCAGAATCATGCCTTGCACTTCGCGGTCTGACTAATCCAAAGAATTAATCTTTGTGTCAATAAAATGTTTCTTGGATTGGAGGAAACTGAATTCAATAAAATAATATCTTTCATTTAACGAATGAATTCATTATTTCTCTTGTATCATCATTGTTTGAAAGGACATGTATTCAGTTCAATGAGGGCCAGATTCAAAAAAATGTATTTCTTTGATGTAATGACTTTTTTTTCTCAGTGTATATATACGTCAAGTTCAATTGGTTCATTTCTTTCTCCCCTCTAAAAGAAAAATCAAGAAACACACTGTTTTGCATGGTTTCTAATCTAGAAAAAGCCCTTAATTGTCAAAACAGTAGAAATCATGTTAGAAAACTCTCGATCCATGAAAGAACTTCACTGCTGCCATGTTTTGTGGCAAAATTTTACAATTATTTTTCAGAGTGTTGTCAAAACGAATCGCCGCGAAGTTGCACACGCTTCTGACAATGATCCATAGTCCTTCAATGATTTAATAGTATGTCTGGTGAATTTCAATGTATTTGGTTGAATAAGCCAAGTATTGGAAGCACAAAACAGATGTTATTCCATGTTTCACGCTGTGCGAGATGCATTATACTTCATCATCATTCACCTGAATACACATCCAAGAAAATTTCACGTTTTGGATTACCAAATTCGTTGATGAATTGAAGACTCGTGTGTTCAAACTTCATCATTCAAATACTTTCCGGAATCATCATTTTATATATTACGATGTAAGATTATTTTATTATTATTCAACAAAAATACATGCATCATCTTACAAAAATCTCAAAGTGTTGTCCAGTAAACTTCAGATGCTTAATAAAACACTATCAATCGATTCTAACACCTGCGAATTGGAAAAGCTTCGATACGTAAATTCATATGTGTTATTCGTATTACTTCCTCATACAGAGAAACAAAGAATTCGCGATGCCAGCAAAACCTAATTTTGCTGGCTCCCTTTTGCTGGAGCGGAAAATTTTTCACCATATCTATTTGCAATCTATTTGCTACCCAAAGACAAATGGAATTCGATGATATAGTAATTTTTACAAAAATTCAAGACTTTTTTTCGGTTTATTAAGGGGTAACACCACAGTGGAATTTGAAAGAAATCAAAAAATTGGTTTTTGGCTTAAAGTACTCTTTGAGGACCCGAAAATGATATACCGTAAACTACAAACAAAGGTCCGACTGAACACGCACGACTCAACTGTTACAAAAACTTTAAACGCGTTTATTTCAAAACAGTATGTCGAAAGTCGGTGGGAGCTTTAGCTCCGCCAATTTTCAATCAATCCTCGGGGGTTTTTTTATTGTATTCGTGATAAGATTATCTAGTGAAATACGTACGGGTTTTTCGAAATATTGATATTTGCGTTTTTCATTCAACATTAAGTAACGAAATTTAGGGTGAAAATTCCACTTTTTTCTTTAAACCGATGCACATTTTTCAAAACGGATACGTTTTTCACTCGCTTTTGGATTACAGAAAGCAATTATTTTTGGTTCTGCGTTCTACGTCAATTCTGGACTGAGTTATTTATCCCACCGCACGACCATGAATTTTCACAGTGCTCCAGTCATTCACCTGTCGAGCTGCCATTTTTCACAATAAAATTCCACAACAAAATGATTTTGTACTTCAATAGTAGCGGAACACCTTCATGTAGTTCAATTTGAATAGGAACTTTCTAATTCTCGAAAAAAAAATCTGAAAAAGCGTCATTTTTGGAGAGGTTACTGTGGCGTTACCGCTTAAATAAACCAGGCACGATAAGGTTTAGAAAATGGATTTTTACATGGAAACACGGGAGATTACGAATACTGTACAGAAAATAACGAGTCCCATTGAAATTAAAAATGATAAATGCTGAATTTTATAAAGTGCATAGTGAAATTTAGCTGATTACGATCTTACATTCCAATCGTGTTTGTTACTTTCCACTTTGTATCCATAATCTTCCACATTTTGGAATGAAAATCCGTTCTCTAAACCTCATTGTTTCCAGTCTATTCAGAAACTAAGGAAAACTTTCAGATTTTGATAAACATTATTATATTTTTGAGTTCTACTTTTCTCCGTGTATCACAGCGATCTTGTTAGCTACAAAAGCGATTGTTAAACTGTTGCAGCAAAATTTGTTCGCTATTCTCTATAAGATACTACAAAATCTTCTGCTTTAGTTAATTATGTTACTCCGTCAGTAATCCAGTTTGCTATGGCGGCAAATTTTTATCCAGGTTCACAAACCAATTTGCTATTCTGTATAAAATAAATCGATTCCCTATCTTTAGATTATAAGAACACTGGACCATTTGATGTCCGCTTGAATCTTTTATGAGAAGCTCCATAATATTCACACAAAATTTGGTGATTTTATCAAATAAAACACACCTCCCTGTTTGATAAAAATACCTGATTCATGCATGCAACTACCAGATAAATCTACTATCGATAGAAACCAAAGAAAAACGAGATGTAAAACAGTTCCCTCTGGCGATTATTACTTCTAATATTTCGCTTCTCTTCAAAGACCTTCGAACCGAACAATCATGATTCAGTGGCCTAAACACGTGAACATAAACTTAACCGCTCTTTAGAATCCAGTGCGCTCGTGAGCAAACGCTCACTCACCTAGTACATGCTTATATTATGTAATGACATTAACTGTAAATATTTACCGGAGCACGATGCTTGTGTGTGCGAGTGTATGTGCATGAGTTAGTGAGTACGTACGTAACGAAAAGTAGGCCGAAAGAAGGCTCGTTCCGAAGCCAATTGTAACGCGGGAAGGGATAAGAAGTGGGTTTGGGACAACGGTGGCATGAAAGATAAGGGTAAAGAAGAGAGGGGAGCTTTGAGAGGGCAAAACACCATATAAAGATATTGATGTCGGACAAAACTCCGTGCCACTACGACATGACTCCATCATTATCATTTCGCTAATCTATCTCTTCGATCTTCGTTGCCTCCGTAATGATGCTGAGTGCCACGATGAAGGATAAATACCTACGTGATCTTTTTCTTTTTGCATTTTTCATTAGAATGTCGGATGATTTTAATTGATTCTTTTTTTATGTGATTCGACACGTCGGAAGCAAGGTTGAGCAATAGTTTGGAATCAAATTCAAAACTCGTATATGTACGTCGTACACATTTGTTCCGCATAGAAAATTCATTCTTTCGTTTCAAGCATGCCAAGAAAGGAATAATAAAAAAAGGGAAGGAAAAAAGCGAATTGCCTTCTCCCGATCAATGACCAAATAATCAAAGTGCTCCAACATTCGTGACGTGTTGCGTCGATTTCCGTGATTTTTTCTACCACATGTCTTGTCGTTGTTTTTCCGGAAATCCTACGAATAGTAATCCTTTTCTACTCGGCATTACCATTATCCATGTACGGTATGCAACTAAGTGAGACTCAAATCGCTTCCCGATTCTTTACATAACACTTTACTAGCAGTGGTTCTTGTTTCGAAGGACGAGACCAGGGTTAGCAAATACTGTCAACGTGATTTACACTTACTCGCTCACTCTTTCATCTATGGACTGACAAGTTGAGATTACATTCATACATAAGAGTTCTTACCAATGTTGAAGACACCAATAAGAAAACATACAAGCGTACCGTGAAACAAGTCAACGAGTTAGTGTTTATATACACGCATTTATACGCTTGACTTTGTTTAGCCTTGTTGTATCATATATATATATTTGAATACATCACCAATCGAACAATAAATTCCAATACGGAAATGCGAAAAAAGGCATGTCGACTTCTCGGATGAAAATTCTTTTGTGGTCAAGTCAGAACATTTTTCAAATAACTATCATTCATTTGTGTGATCATTTTAGAAATTATTCCTCCCTTTGATACACAAATTTGACACTTAAGATGATCACCGTAGGGATGATTGCTTCATTACCCTTTGATTTATCAACCAACTTTCATATTTTATTTCAATTCCATGGTAACGATACATCCTCACAACAATCATCAACAATTTCAACAAAGTATCACATAAGGTCAAATTTTTTCCCCTTCAAAATAGTTTTAATCACTTCATGGATGGCTTGTTATGAGAACATTTTACTTAGAAGGAAAAGTTTACAAATACAACAACACGGGTATTCAACTTGTATTCGGCAGACTATATTGAAAAAAAAAAACCGAAATTAATGTATCGTAATTTGTTCTTGTTTGAATTTTTTCAGCGAATCGTTCGTTGGGAATCACAGAGAAAAGGAAGAGGGGAAAAAAAGAATAGTTTTCATAAGCATTAGCATGATAACGAGAACAATTCTAACGGTGTTGCGTTCTACATTGTAGAGATCGATTGTTTGATATGATTGTTACGTATGATCTGGAACACGAGTTTTGTCTCACCGAGTGAACTGAATTTATTTAAATTCTATACAATACTGGAAATATTTTCGAGAGAGAGAGAATAAATCAAAATTTCTATCAGATCACGATCTTGAATACGGAGTGGGAGATGGAAATATATCGATCATGTCGAATGGAGATGATTTATCTTATTTCCTGATATTGAAAACATTTTTTGATTGATTCAAAATACAATCAAGTGTTTTTATAAAATTCATTGTGATTTGGATACCTAGGAAATAGTTCTCCGAGTTGCTGACCACGCTCCAACGGCCACAGCAAAAATACCCTATCTAAATTGTTTTGTTATTTTGCTACCACCAAATCTGTGCTGTCACAGCTTTGAATTCTTGCTGTTGCAGTTAATAAATAGCTACACGGAAAACATAAGGAGTCGAAATTTTCGTTGACTAGTGTGCCAATTTTGGACGGAGCACAAGTTTGACAAGAATCCGTATACTGGAAAGAGTCAACGAATTATTCAAATCCAGTGTACGAATTCTTCTCCAAATTGTGCTCCGTCCGAAAGTCACATACCAGTCAACGAAAATTTGGATCACTGATTTTTTCCGTGTGTAGCTGCCACAGAGAAAATTCAACAGCTAAATTATTTGGCTATCCAAACATCGATATACGATTTTTTACTGCGATAGCTAAAAAAATAGCTACAGAGGTGAATAAAGGGTGCTAAAAAAGTGATTAGCTGCCACAGCCATTTCCTTTTTTACTGTGTATAGCTGAAAGAGTGAGATGAAAAAGTTCAATCCCTCACATTAATGAATTCCAGGATCAATTGCAGCGTTGATTTACTGGAACTTGGATAAGAATTATTGTTGTCCAAACATAAATCACAAATTCTATAATTCAAGTGCTTAGATCGAGTGAATATTTGCAATATCATATGAAGAGGACTGAAGAGCCATCCATTCAATGGAATTTAATCCTCAAACATTGAACGAATTGATCACGGTAACTTTTTATGTTCACCAGGTCTACAATACTACACAACTCCATTGAGATCGATTATGATATTCCGAGCGCTTGTTCTTTTTTTCTTTTGTGACTCATTAAAATACATTGAAATCGTACAAAGACAATGCTCGAGAATGAACATTCCCTTATCCTGCAAAAGATTAAACAGATCTCATATTAACGTTCTTCGACGTACGAGAGTTCAAGGTTATGCCTGAACTATATTGGATGCAGGTGGAAGAGGTAAAGGAAGTAAAATATATAGTATTGTAAGAGAGATTTGCGTCATCATTAGATGTCTCTTAATCACGTGTATGAGAGAACAGGAAACGTGGCTAGGTAATGCCTGTGTGTAAAAGAAAAGCAGAAGAAAGAAAGAAGGAAGAAAGGAAGAGGAACGTTGATGAATTACGCAATAGCTGTGGTGTGCGATAACCCTGACGATTCTTTATGGAAATTTTGACCATGAAACGTAGTATGCATTAAAAATGAGTTATATTAAATATCCCATTGAGCCAAGTTGCTTATATGAAATTCCCACTTGTGGCATAATTGATCGTGTTCTCGAATCTATTGACTGCTCTCTACACGGACGGAAAAATACAGTTGAAATTATTACTGTGGTGGCTCCCTATTCACGGACCAGATTGGAATTGACAAGAAAAATTATGGTATTTTCATCTAAGTCTAGAAAACTCCACAGTAATTTATAATGATGTCCTGGGCAATATTTACCGAATGAGAAATTTTCCTGAAAATCCATGAATTTCTGAATTTTATCGCAGGAATTTTTACTGTGTGAATTGGGAAATGTACATATAATCCTTATGGAGAATTATTTTACGAAACTTGGTCTGGCATTATTATGGAGCACAGTAAAAAATATTATATATTTTACATTAGAAAGTAATGGATTATTCTCTCCGTGTACGAATCATTTTGAAATTTTATCAGCAACTGATGGTATCTTGGTATCACTTCTATTTACAATATTTCCACATAAAAAAAAGGATAAGTAGATTTAAATTCAGTTCTCTTGTATAACATAAATTTTACAATTCAAGAAGATAATTTGTCTTTCGTGAAGATTTTGAATACACCGAGGAAAAACGGTTCAGTTGAATATTAGACAGCTAGTATTTGCCAGAGCTACATTTTTTATGTGTCTTGAATAAATTAACGCTAGGTAAAATTTATCCGGGACAGCTAAATTTTAGTTGCCGCAGCTAGGAGATACCTTTCTCTCAGTGTGGATTGTTGGAAATACATTCGAACATTTAAGAAGGTAGAAAACCCGTAGTCTTCGACATTTTTGCTTGCATAACGTACAATTAGATAATTGTTTCTTGTGTAATTGTAGTTTACACTCATATTTTTTTAATTCTAGAATCAACATATGAGAAAATAGTCGAGCAAAATTGATACTTCTATTTCATCCTGAACCGAATGAACATCAATTAGCTTTGCCATAAAATATATGTAGCATTAGAAACCACACCTTAGAACCAGTTTCTCAACATAGTATATCTTTGAACCAACGCTAGATTTTTTTCTGCTGTCCTTCCCTAACCAAGCCACCCAACTGAGTAATCAGCCAATCATCGATAAGTTGGTTGTAATAAAAAAAAATTACACAACCAATTCTGGGGGGAAGATAACAGAAAAGTTTTCGAATATTTATTAGGCAAAACGATACAGTAGTATTTGTAATTATATTCACGAGATTAAATCAATGATCGTGATTGATTGGATCGAATAGGATTCATAACAAGTTATGCGAATGCTAGATCTTTTACTATGTAAATACATCCTACGTAGAGAAGATATAAAGCGAAATCCATGTATAGACTACTACAATGGTCTACACACACTTCTTTTTCACACAGCAGAATTCTTCTTGTACGATGTGGAGAAAAACAATGACATAATAAATTTCTTTTAGAATATTACGCGTATACGTATACGCCGCTGAGAACGAATCATGTGTACGCGGTGTTCTAATCTTCTCCAAGATAAATCTACCACTCTGTTAGAACAATCTCTAAACGTTTGCTGTTACTTCGAGAAACCGTTACAGTAGGTTAACCGTTTCACTCGATTAACCGAAAATTGGTTGACTGATTAAGCAGCACACAACACAAGAAATGTATAACGTACCAATGCTTACACAATTCTTTTTGTTATATCACAGCTGTGTCAGGAAGTGGCAACATTTTCATTACCCACCATACTCTTATCTATCAACATTATACGGTCTTACAGATGTAAAAAGCGTTTAAAATATATATACAGCATATTACGTGGAGATTGAGTTTACTTATGTTTTAAATATGTTTAATAATTCGATTCGAACAAAATGAGATTAGAATAAATGTATTTCTAGGACAAGAAAATTCTCAAAGAGCTAGCATAAACATCTTTTATGCGAGCTTTTATCAAATACCATAATCAATTGAAAATCAAGAATTTAACATTGGAAGTAAGAAGAATTTGATTGATTGTGTTTTGTGTGTCTGTACATGACTTTTTATTTTCATTAGAATATTAATGAGATTGAATCCATGCATTCATTCATTATTCATATGTTTCTTGAACGATCAGAACTGTTGAATTCAAAAGATTACACAGGTGAGTCGGCCAACTGCATACAATTATCGACTGCGAAAAAAGCTTTGCACAGAAGAAACAATGAACAACGATATAACAATCATCGTATGGCGGCATCGGTGTGTCATTTGGTGGTGAACTGCTGCAACTCCATGATATGCTATGTTGCACACGTGTATTTCTCTGTTCATGCGACATAAGCACAAAAGAGAGAACGACGACATGGCGCATCTCTCACACGTGTCGAGGGCAAACGGGAAACTCACTCGTCTGACCTATTGCCCTAGATAGCGAAAGCAGAATCGTATATAATACTTACGTGGTGATTTTTTTTAAAGTCCAGCGTGAAATATTGGTCATTTGATGTTCATGCAGTTATCACGTCTCTCTCGTATTTTGATGGATTGGACATTATGTAGTTGAGAGTCATTGAATAGAATCGAATCTTCTAAAATTTGACCTGAAGTTCAATGAAATCTCTTTTGGCAAGCGACGTAGGGTTTGGGATTCTCGCGAAAATTTACAAGTCGGAAAACGGTAATTCTGAGAAAAACAACCATTATGTCAGAGTTGTTGTTATATCCCTTCTTTGGTAAAAACTAAATTGTAACGTTACAATCTTGCATCCGCTGTTGTAATGACACAATATACCCTAGTAAAAAGTAAATATTAGGGTGTTTTATTTTTGAGCGAGATTTTTGTTTCCTCTGTTCTACTTGAGAATTTGATATTTTCTAGAGGAAAAAATATATTCCCTTGGAAAAAAAATTCCAAGTGAATGAAAGTTGATTTCAACTCGGTTTTTCGGTGTTGAAAAAATTTGTTTCGAGTGAATGAATATGATGGGCTTGTAGGGCATAAAATTTACCAAAAAAAAGTTTCCATGAAATAAAGCAGTACGACCAATAGTTTTTTAAAGTGAACTTTAATAAGAATCAACATAAAAGCTCTTGTAATTCTGTATTTATCGATCTTACATGCAGAATTAGATTAAAATACACTTTATAAGGTTCAAAAATTTATAATCTTAGGAACTACTCATTCAATTACAGTGATTGAATGTAAATTTCAATAAATACAAGCCCATGTGTGTATGGAAGAATGGCCCAATGATGGACCAAGCCTGGCACAAGACCTGCCGAGACTTGTCTTGAACAATTCACCAAACTTGGCCCAGGCTTGGGAATGATAAGATCGGGACAAGCTTGAAATTTGAGCCAGTGGTTTTGCCAGGCACGGTCCAATTCGTTTAGTGTTGCCGCGATCTTCGAGCCGATCTCAATAATTTCAAACGATCCTATCTTCGAGCAGAATTGAAAAAATTTCAATCGATCCGAGTTTCGAGCTAAGCCAGAACTATGAGATCGACGAGCTAGATCGTTACTGAGAAAATTTCCTATCAGACGAAGGACCCTGGTTAAGAAAAACCATCGATTCTCGCCAAATCTCACTGAATCTCGCAAAATCTCATTGAATCTTGGACAATGTTCTGATCAAATCTCATGAAATTTCATTTGTCAGAATCGGTTTATGAAACAATATTGCGTTTAATGTTTAATTAGTAGCAGAGTCGATATTGAGAAAATATATTTATAAAGTGGATTTTTCTTCATCGCCGATCCTCTGAAGATGGAAGATTTAATGATATATTTATCTATTTATTCATTGGAAGATGCATTCATGGAGTTTTTATCACTAACATTTATGAAATTTGATTCGCCGAGTCATAAAAATTTCGAGAAAATGTTGTTTCCCAGCTAACCATAGCTGATAAATAACTGGTCAATTATTACTCAATGAGATTGGGTGGGATTGATCAATAATTGTCCATTTCTATGTCCGCATTGGCGACCAATAATTGGCCAATTTCTGTGGACCATTGGATTTTCCAATTATGGGGCAATATTAGGTCAATGGCATGGGCATAGGTGCTGCCATCAGCTGTAAAATGAAGTGACCCATAATTTGGCAATTATTGGCCAATTATTTTGGTTTGAGAATGATAGAAAATTTACTAATAACTGGGTTATTGATTGATATAGCGTGAAAGGTTGAATCAATAAGCAATTTATTTTTATTATTGAAGGGTTTTGATAGGTGTTTATTGTTTAAACAATTTGGGTGTAGTTGTAATGTCTTTTTCGAAAATAACAACCGCACACAAATTATGGTTATGTATGACACTGAATTCGTTTATTTCACATTATAACATATAATCATCTGCAATTTACTCTATCGCTAATTCGAATATAAAACACACTTTTTGATTGAAATGCAGTTCAATCAGTTCACTCAGTTATAAGAATTTACATCTATGCTACGAAATTGAAGTTATGAATAATAACCTCAATTCATCGCGACAATCCTACCGCACCACGAATAATACGAAATTCGAATAAGTTGCGATTAATACGACAAAAATGAATGAATAACCGATAAACCACAACAATTTTTTGTAATAAACAATACGTGAATAATGAATAATTCTGTCCTTGACCTCAAGAATGCAAAATTCCATACAACCGATAGAAAGTAAGTGATGTTTTATATTTTCAGATTTTCCATTATCGACGGATGTTAAATGCTCAATTTTTGCCCAATTCTATGGACCACAAAATTGATCAATAATTGTCCATTTCTATGTCCGCATTGGCGACCAACAATTGGTCCTCCAAAAATGATCAATTTTCGATCAATCATTATTCAATGAATGGACATGCGCACAGAGATCCTACATAATTCTCAAATAATTGATCAATTCTTAGCAAATGCGATTGGAATCAATCAAATTGACCAATGATTGAAACCAATCCATGGTTGGCTGGGTTCGTACTTAAACTTCAAGAGCTTCAGAAATACAGTACATACTGAGAGAAATCGCTTAGTTGCGTGAGCAAAAACACTTTAGTTAATAATCTTTTAGTTGATTTGAATAAATCTCTATTTGATATAAATAAAAATTTGTTTGCGGTAGCAAAAACAATGATTTGACGTCTATTCATTTTAAATGAAAAAATTCAGTTAATAGTAGCATAAGTAATTAATTCATTTGTGACAACCAACAATTCGAGTTCTTCAGCAAATAGTATCTGATTACGCATGCGCTGACTAACATTTCATCATTTTCAATTGTTTCACCGGCATTTCCACCAACGTATATTTTTCAACGACATGCCTGCAATCGCGTACAACGGCGATACGGAATTTTTGATCTTATTGTTGGAAGAATAGATTACTCCATAGCAAAAGTTTTCAGTTTCATTGGTTCAAAGGTTTTTGGAACGTTTTGTCTGAAGAATATTCGTACAAAATCTTTTTTTATGCAGTGAAATTGTGCTAAAATATGGAGCAAATGGAAATGTGAAGAATTTTTCAGAATCTCTCCTGACTAAATATCCTCAGCAAAAATCATTCTAGTTATTCTCCAGACCTTGCAAGACCTTACGATGCCCTTGCGAGGGACTTTCAAGGCTTAGCAAGGCCTGGTAATAACCTAGAAAATCACTGGAGTCATTTCTGGCAAGGTTGTTCAGTGATTCCTGGGATACATTTGATTTTCAAAACCAACAATATTTCAGTACAATCATATTTCATCGACTGAATAATTGAGTTGAAATAACATTTTGATTTACTTGAAATATTTGGTTAGCACAACGTCAAAATATTTATTTGTAAGAAGTGAAAGTTTTATTCAATCCAACTAAATTCAATTAACTGAACAAAATGCGATGATTTGAATGAAAATCTAGCTGTCTGATATATGGAAAAATTATTTTGCTGGTGTAGCTAGCATTCAGTTACAGCAACTATGTGATTTTGCTCAGTGCAGGCCAAAAATTTGAATGCACCCAAAAGAAAAACAATTTTCACAGTTGATGTGTTTGTTTCAGGAAATCAACTCACTTTATTTACATAAGTTTGTTGTGTTTTATATTGTTTAGACATTTTCTGATTATCATTTATGTAGTTCATATGAATTAAATTAATTTCGAACAGCGAAGATGTAAAAATGTTAAATGGTAATTCAAACTTATGGCATGTACTGTATGCTCTATTCCAAGGAGCCCCTGGATGCAAGAATTTTTTATTCGCGTTTGTTTTGAACGAAGTAGGATTGTGAGATCTTCGATCTAGCTCGACGATCTTCGAGCCAATCCGAGCTTCGATCCGATTTGCGAGCCGAGCCTATTGGTCAAAAACAAGAGCCAAGCTGAGCTCATGCTCAAAAATCGGATTAGCTCGTATCGTGGCAATACTAAATTCATTCATCAAGCATCAACCGATGCTTCTTTGATCGCAGATATGGATGAAAAAAGTAATTAATTCGTATTTCAGTTCATGACTTTCTCCCTCGGAATACCGTACATAAATTATCTTCCTGTGAAGAGTTCTTCAAAATCAGTTGATCTCCGCACTGAGAAAACAGATATCTTGAAAAATACCATAATTTATGGATTTTTGGCGTTGGTCTGACCCGAGTCCAAATATTTACGTGAACGAACTTCTAAAAGTCCCATAATTTCTTGAACTTTTATAAAGAAGTATATAGTACCTGCCTCATAAAAGTCCCAGCCATTATGGTACTTTTAAAGATATCTTCACGTAGATATTTTGACTCGGGTTAGACCAACACCAAAAATTCATAAATCATGGTATTTTTCAAGATACCTTTTTCTCCGTGCGTGTATGATTACATTTAAAAGTATCCCATTACCATTAAGTAGAGTTCTATCCTTACATAGATTAATAATATCTAGCTTGGTGTGTAAAACTAGGGTGTAGGATTAATTATAGCAGGAAAATCGGCCCAACCCTGACCCGATGGCTATCCCCAAGTGTTCAGCCATTGTAAATTCAAAATTCAGTCAATATTTATGAACATTGTGCCACTCATGTGGGCAATATTGGCACAATTGTTCTCAACGAACGCTCGATTTTCTACACTTGTGCCCAGGGTTGGGTTTATTACGTGATTTTTCAGTTTCTTACTTTCAGGGAAAAGTCGGTTTTCAAATGAGGGAGGGGTAGGGCCCCCAAATCCCTAATCCGATCCTGTATACGTGAATACATTGTTAACAATGTCAAAATCATATGTATAATCGTCCAATGATGAACGGACACACAATAGTTGTTTCTCAAAAATGAGCTACTTCAAGGGAGTATGATCCTCTCGAATCTCCCTGTACATCAAGCAATACAAAATATTACAACTCAAAATTGGAATTATATTGATGAGAATGAAACTAAACCAATGAATGGCTTGAACTTATTCGTATTGAATACATCGTGTGTGAAAGTAACCACCAAATCCATCGTTTTTACGGAATTTCCTGTATTTTTTAAAAAAGTCGATTTTTAAGTGAGGGGGGGGGGGGAGAGGAGGCAAAAACCCACTATTCTCGTCGTCAAATATGATAGGTGGTACTTTGAACATAGTGGAAAAACAAAGCCCGGTCCGATTTAATTTACACCTTTGACCGATAATGCATTTTGTTTGCAACCCTTATTTTGGTCGAAAATGTAGTTGGAAGCCGAGAGAAAAAAATTTCTACAGCTTTCCTGAAGAAACTAAGGATCTGGATGTTTTTTTTTCAAAATCTTCATAGTTTGATTGACAATCCCTGAAAGTTTTGTTCAATTTCGTTGAAGAATGTAGAAGTTATGAATTATTGTCCGCGATGCGAGACGTCGTAGTCGCTACCTCGGAGAAAACGAAATTGGCATTTTCACCGTAACTTTGAATACTCATAATTCCGGAACCCTTTGAGATATCTCAAAGAAATTTGGTATGCTTTCATATATATGTGGAAAGATGAAATGTACCGAGTTTCATCGAAATCTGAGACCATGGGTATAAAAACTCAGTTTTTTTCATCGAACTGACGTGGAATGACCCGTAATATACTTGATATAAAAAACGTAATATGTGTGAGATACTTGAACCCTCCTTCCCCCTAAGGCAAGGGGGTTGGTTTTGTAGGTAAGATACGTCGTCGTAAACTATGTAAAATACTTCGAAGTATATTATGTGCCAACCCTGCTTGTGCCAAGCTTGTATCATTTCAAAAATATTAATACCTACCATGACTGACTATCCGTTGGGAACAACGGGACAATCATGGAACAATATTGGGCCAATTGTTCTTCACGGAGGTTTCTTTCTGACACATGTGCCAACCTTGGGACAAGCTTGAGTTTTTTTCAGTCTTGGCAATGCCTACATGGGAGATTATAGGGGATCTTAGGCCGATTTTTATCAAAGTTCATCTTTCAAACTCTGTAACTTCAAAACTATTGGTCGTACAATTCTATCTCATGGGAACTTTTTTGTAGCGGATTTTATGCCCTCCAAGCCGATTATATTCATTTACTCGAAACAAATTTTTTGAACACCGTGAAATTGAGTCCAAATCAAAGTCAACCAGTTTCCTGTGTTATTCAAACAGGGAATCGAATTTTTGAATGAGCTGAGTCTCTAGTTCACTTAGAATTTTTTTTCCTACGGGAATATTTTTCATTCGCAATAAAATATCAAATTTTCAGGTAGGACAGAGAAAGAAAAAATATCGCTCGAAAATGAAACACCCTAGTGAACATATATGACCCGTAAATAATTCATAAATAATGCATATATACTCCATATATGGTCCATACATGAAAACATGTGGAATCATATACAATCCATATATAATCCATTTATAATCCATATATGACCACATATGATCCATATATAATGTATATATAATCCATGTGTGGAGGATATTTCATACATGGCAGAATCTTTTTACATATGTGAAAAATCTTGCATTCATGGGTCATATATGGATTCAATATGGATTATATATGGCCATATATGAACATATATGAATTTCATATGGATGACATATGATTTTCATACACGGAGAAAAATAATACAATAAAAAATTACAACATTTTCTAGTGAATTAATACTATTCGGTCTCATATCCCGAGGAGTACTCCTCAAATATGGAATAAAATGTTACAACTGCAATCATTTTTACTACGTTCGGTAAGAAAGCCTCTGAAACCGTCAGGCGATTGTGACGACATTTGACAAAATAGAGATGAAGTGGAAAACTCCATCGTTGAACCCACAAAAAATTGGATGGGGTGATTCAATGATTAGGATGTGTGTAGTTTAGTGCTCGGAGCGGCGCCATAAATTAACGGAGAAACAATCCAATGGCCGAGCAATGCTTTTGTATTGCAAAAGCCAACGTTTCACCCAGATACTGGGCATTTTCAAGGCAAAATTACAAACGTAGAAATGAAGTGGAAGACTCCATCGTTGAACCCACAAAAAAATGGATGGGGTGATTCAATGATTAGGATGTGTGTAGTTCAGTGCTCGGAGCGGCGCCATCGATTAACGGAAAAAAGCACTGCTCGGCTAATTGGATTGTTTCTTCGTTAATTGATGGCGCCGCTCCGAGTACTAAACTACACACATCCTAATCATTTGACAAAATAGTACTATTTTACTATATTACTTTTCTCCGTGTATGTTCTCATATGACTCATTTTTACTAGGGTAGCTGATTGTAATGTATTAGTACTTTGAAAGGAACACTAAAACAAATCAATTTTCATCTCCTGAATCATTATTGATTCATACATTTGATAAATTAGGCGAGATCTTTGTTCATCGCCATTTCATCTTAAACAGCAATTTTCGTAATACTTAGACCTTATGTTTATTTTCATTATTTTATTCTTGATTACGAAACGATTCCTCATATCCGGTTGGATATGACAATCCCCAAGAAATTATCCTTGACGATTTCCAAATGATTTTAAAAGGTTTAGAAGCCATTTAATAATATTAAACAGGAAGTTTCAAGAGAATATAAAAATTCACTTGCGCACGTTTGAACGCTGCTTCTTCACATACACATATTCTATCCGTTTGGTATTGGGTCTGTGCCAAGTTTAGACACTTGTTAATGGTTGATATTGTGATTGTAATATCGTAAAGTAGTTCTTTTATCATCTTTACGTGCAAGGATGATTTTTACGTCTCAATGATATTGAAACCGCGCCAAATAATGAGTTTTGATAAAAGAACAAATTATATCTCATTGATAATCATTTTACAGTGAAAACTGAACTAATTCAATTCAGTCGATAACCTACACACGATTAACAATCTTAATTGAATTCAAACTCAGTCGACCAGATATTAATATTGTTCTACATATAGTCTACATACATAATTTGAAATTATTTATTCATTGTGAGTGTTGAAGATCTACCAAATGAACAATAACATCCGAAAGTTGTCTAAAAATCTCGTAAAGCAATGGATGAATAATTAATAGCGGTAAGCGGTGCATGGGAAATCAAAAATCGTTCATATAAATAATGATTTGAGAAAGAATCCCAAATAAAATTCAAAAGAATTCAAATGGAAAGATTTCATCATCGACGTGCATCTGAAAATCACTTAGCAACAAAGAGGAGAAAAATTACATCATATACCTAATCAAAGTCCCGTTATCTCTGCATAACGTTGAAACGAACGTTTTATTTATGAAGTGCCGTAATCGTGGAACGACCTTGTAATTAAAGTTTACAATGCAACTAAGCGATTCAACGGAACTGCAATTTCTTACCTTACGTAAGATCAGAAGAAAATATAATAACCTCGGAAATTTTATACTCGTTCATACGCGACGAGAACCGCATGTATTATTGATTGATTTCAATCTGAAGATATTGCTTTTTCTAAGTATACGATCGCGAGGTCGATAAAATTAGTGTGAAATTTCATTAGGCGTTGATCACGATTTTAAATTCGTCGTAATTTTGGAAGAAAGTTCTTTAAATTTCTTGGAACAACTACTCACCCTTTGAAGAGTCAAGACACCGCAAGTTCAAAACAGGGTGAACATTGAATTATTCAAGAGTGAAATTCCACTTTATAGCACAGACGTGCTTATCGAGGGTGCCGTGGGTGCACCGGTACTCACAATTCAGAGTCTAACGTTTATCTCTTTCCATTCCAATATTATCCAGAAAAAAACAATGCAGCGTTGAAAATACTGGCTTAGAAAGGACAAAAGATGACTGAGACCCACAATTTGATCACAAAATCATACTTCTCCTCCTGCTTCTAATCCTAAAGTGTTCAGTATTGAGAAAGACTAAGAACTAAAAGATATGCTATTATTGTCCTTTGACTGTGACATATGACTGGTTAAGGGGAGTGCTCTGGTCGATTTTTTCACCAAAAAATCACTAGATCGTTTCAACCATTTTACGTCAAAAATATTCAATCAATTGCATTAAACTTTGGATCAAATGATTCAGAAGAATCAATCAAACAATCCGAGTCTGGTCCGTTTGTTGTTCAACTAACTCGTCATAAATAATTAGAACGAAATTTCGTTATCAGCCAATAAGAAACCTCTATTCAGGTTTTTTGATATGATAACAACTTTAATCCATGTACAATCATTTTGAGGCCAGAGCCGGCATCTCTGATTTATTCTGGAGTTTTTGATTCCAAGGTCGATGTAATTAATTGAATATTAATGACGTGAAATGGTTGAAACGATCTAGTAGTTTTCTAGTGAAAAAATCGACCAGGGGCCACCCTTAAGAATGACCGGCAGAATCGCCCAAAACATGGTTAGCGCATGGTAATCACTAAAATGGAAGTCCTATGAAAACTTGGTAAATTTTTGTCAGTTCTCAACTGACAAGGTGAGACTCATGGAAGTGTAACTCACCGATTTTGATGAAACTTTGCATACTTGAAGGGCATCGACGAATAATCGTTTTTTCATTTCGGCACAATAGTACGAGTTTAGGGGTACACTTTAAAAGATATGGGAAGTTTTTCCTCACTTCAGTGGTGGATTCCATCCCCTGATCGTGTTTCATCATCAAAAATAGAGGGTTGCCCCTCCAATTTGAGAAACTATTTTGTTTTTTTGGGGTATTGAGTCCTCCACAAGCAGAGGGAAACTTCCAACAAATCATAGAGAAAAAGCTCCCTTCATTGACGTTCGACCGGTGCTTTTTACACTGTAAAAACGCCACCACAGTTGTCCCCCAACATTTTGTGGCAGCAAAAATCTTCCGTAAGGGGGACTTTCCTCTCAAAAATTTGATGGAATTTTTCCCCACTTCTTGGAGGATTCGACACTCGAACAATGCAATAGTTCTTCAAATTGGAGGGAAAAATAATGTATTTCTAAGGAATAAGCCATCTCCACACGCTCAGAGGATGGACTTGGTGATGGGCGATCTTGAGAGAATCCTTTCTGTTTTATAGAATTTTCATCAAATTTGAATCGCAATTATATAAAAATCAATAAAAACTTGATAAATTTTTTATATAAAAAAATACATTCTGTCAAGATCCCCCATCCCCTGAAATGAGGAAAAACTCCCCATATTTTCTACAATCCAGACAGAGAACATTCACTTGATTTCGATTCTTGCAGCGGAACGTGCTCATCCCGAGTCGCACAGTTGCTAATTCAACACGGAAAAAAGTCTCATGTGAGTTCTACATTAGTTGTTGTTAATTTAACATAACTGCTCACATAGATACAATTGGAGTGAAATTGGAATACATTGGAACCGATGTTATATCTACATTGTTATCGTAGTAAATGGGAGCAGTGTTGCTGTGAAGTAACTATGATAAAAATGCAAACCCAACAGGACTGTGTAGTAAATTTTACATGGGATCCACACTGTAATCGTTATCTCACTTTTAAGTAATTCTTACTTGAGCATTTTTTTCCGTGAACGACTTTCTACCCTATGGATCTACTTATCACTTGTGTCCTTTGAATAGAATGGACTCAAAAGTCGTCCAGTTTTTTTTCTAGTTCAGCGTGATATGCCTTGTCAATGCCTAGGGCATTTCCACTGGCATTGGTAACTTTGTCGAATGGACAATGGAGGAGAAGGGATGAGTATTCCTATTACAAATATATGTATTCAGAAATTTTCCGACTTGGTAGTACTTTCCACTCGATCTACATCAATCCTTCAATTCCTAGTAGAAATCATTTTAGTCACTTTCAAGGCTACAACAAGGTTTCTGCAGGCCTTGCAGGTCCCCCGCAAAGACTCACACGGAGAAAAAGGAATTCGCTGTGGCAGCGAAATCTACTTTTGCTGGGTTCCTTTTGCCAGAGCAGCAAATTTGTTGCTGTGACAGCAAACTATTTGCTGTTCCAGCAATCTTGTTAGCTGCGACAGCGAATTTTTAGCTGTGGCAGCAAAAAATGTTTGCTATCCCAGCAAAATTTGTTTGCTATTCTGTATATAATACTGAAAATTGCTGCGTCAGCAAATTTTTTCTCTCCGTGCAATGAGGCTTCAACGAGGCCTAGAAAATGGCTAGAGTGGTTTTTATTGGAGGATTATCCCCCTCAGCTGTTGATGCTCTCTCACCATTGCAAAGTTCATATCAGTCAATGCCCGATCAGATTCAATCGACAATTTTCACCAGAAGATCTCTGTTGAAATTAATCCAGTCATTCTACAATTTCAAAAATGAACAACATATTACTCACACATTGTACAATACTCACTTATTTGATAAATTTAGTATAAAGAAATCCTCAAGTATGAGATTCAAAAGTGACTTGTTGAAAGGTTAAGTAATAAATTAAGGTGAATATTTGATACTCGAGAGATAAATGTCCTTCTTTTAATCATCTTCACCTGGTTATTTGCTCCATGCAATGAACCTTGTATCATCCCACACTCTGCATCATCATCATCATCGAGAAATCTAAAATCGGTCTCACCCTGTGGGCGTTTACGTCGCATTGGATTTCAGACATTGATTGCTAACATAGCACTCGCAGGTCTTAAAACGACATAATAAAATACATATTAGATAGGAAATAACAGCAATAAGCCTTTAGTATCGCATAATGGTCACGAGATCGTCTTGAGCGAGCAGGCAAGCAAGCAAGATGTGCGATGTTTACGGAAACGTTTGTCCAACGTGAAATACTGTGACTATTTATACACGATTTCAATGCCAGGGATCACGATGCACTTATGCAAGTCCTTATGCATGCAGAATAATCTACGAGTAATTTTTTCCATGTCTTCTTCCTTTATCTTCTCGATTCACTTGATAAATCGAAGATTCTTCGAGAACCGACAAACCGACAGGAGAGTTTGTTCGATGGTTCGAATCAATGACATGCATTCGAATCGTTTCATCGATCGAAGTAAAAGTCAAAATCATTTTGCCCACGAATATTTAGTGAATCTTCGGTCGATTCGATGGTTTAATTTTCTTAATTGAAATGTTTTCTAATGTGCGGTTTGACGCTATATCTTCTGTAATGAAAATATCGTATCATTGCATTATCACGATCCTGATGTTTTCCTTATAGCTCACGCACCTAGAGCAATGAACAACTCCACTACCTTGAATTATCTTAATGGTTCAACATTTTTTCTTCATCACCGGAAATTATATAAGTTCTCATTTGTATGTCTGACTATTTTTATTTTACTCTACTGATTTCAGTAATAATGTATGTTTGTTTTTTAAGTATATCAAGTTTCGTACTTGCGATACTCTTTTTATGGATGTGTTGGATGGACGGTTTCGCGATTTATGATCCAACATAAATGATATGAAACTGTTATTATTCCTTAACCGCTCATGAAGAGTATTCATTAGGGCTGGAGCTGTAGTCCGATTCAATCAATTTTTTATACAAATTTATATTACCCCCAGCCCTCATATTCATTGCCCTGAACAAAATTATACGAGCTCTCTGCTGTTTATCGTTGAAACTCCTGTCGGTGACTTTGGATTTTCTACATTATTTGAAACACGATTTGATTTTAATCTTTCACAGAATCTGAGTTCATTCGGTTGAAGCGGTGAAGAGGGGAGTTCTACTTCCCTTATGTTTATCAAATGTTATTCTCGTTGTAAAAGATCTCTTTCGTATCGAGAAAATCACGATTCACAACTTAATACTCGGTATTTAAGATACATTAGACAACTTACCGTCAACTGATTGATAAATTGCGCTCTGAAAGGATTTATGATTTCATTCTAATATTAAAATCGAACGAACGTTTATAAGGATACCTTTCCAATAAACATAAAGCATTGTGCGAATGAGAAGAGAATGATAATTAATGTTTCATTCTTGCATTGAAACAAATATTTTATATAAGGTCATTCGAAGCAGAGATTCTGTACATGGCTGGTTCACAGCCTCAAGAGCACAGCTATTCAGTCAAGATGTTTTATCTTGGTGCTTGATTAACGTTGCTAACTATAGATATCCGTTGCACTGTCATGAGAATTATGCAACTCTTATAACTAAACACCTCTAATATAACCGTCTCGATGGATTAACGGGATTGTCGTTTGACTCTATAATTTATGTCCAAGGGAATAAATAATTCTTGTGTATTATACGCTGATGAGAACCAATTGATTATTCAATGAGCCAAGGTAAAATTACTGATATCAACTGCATTGAATATTGTGCAATAAAATCATTCGCTTTCGTTGCACAAACTTCCAATTGTTTCAAATATCAATTTTCGTTGATCGATGAATAATTTATTCTTTCGAGTTATATTATGCTACGTAAAATGCGATTATTGTAGGAATATATAATTTCATATGTGTAAGAATGGATTGGTGAGTTAAGTATACGGTACATAACATTACATTGCAGGGTGATCAATTTAATACGTATTTTCAATTGCACTTTATCATTTACTCCGATGTATTCTTATTGATTATGTCTTGAAGATGTATATTATGAGAAAAACATTTCAAGATTATTGAAGGAGGATTCGAAAATAACTTAGAGTCATCGAGAGATAACTGACTGATAGGGTTTTGAAATTATTTGGAGGGAATGATGTTTCGCATTAATCAAATGTTTTTAAACATTATTCTCCAAAGTGCTACATTTCAACGAGTGGAAATTTGTTAGATTCTTCAACGTTTGATACTTCTTACCAACAATCGAATCTCATTCTTACGTTATATACCTCGTTCTAACATTATCGACCTCAATCGATACAATAAAAATTCAATATTCTGTACCCAAGTTTATTTTAATATCATATCCTTGATCTATGGATACGACGAATTTTTTTCTCAACTACGTAACACGTGGAAAGAATTACAACCGGTTTTATTCTCAATCAAAGCTTAGCAACGGATTCCAATGTAATCAGTGAACGTTGACGCCGTTAGGCGCGAAAAGTAACAAACACAATTGCTCGCTTTATGCTTTATGAACTAGGATATGAATTAAGAATAGTTCCAAACGAATGACCGAATAAACAGGTGTCAAGATAATTATCCTTTCTATCTCTCCTTTATTAAATAACAAGACTACGTTGACTGACCTCAAATAAGAAAGAGAGAAAGAACGGGGATGGAATCTTCGAAAATAAAAATACACCGTTAGATCATTTGTCCTGAGTAGAGAATCCTCTATAGCGAGGAGTGTGAAGACAAGTTGGTTTTTCAGTTAACGTTCTTTTTTGTTCAATTATATCTTGGAATCATTATTCACCGTTGAAGGAAAAGGAACATGAATAATTCGTTAGACGGTAATCTTAGCAGTCAATATTATATAATCAATCATAGAAGGTACAACAATCGAACCACGTAGGACTTCACATACATTGTATATACATTAGATAACATATGTTGAATGAATTGTTGAATAATAAGTTGTTTTGTTTCTGTGATAATAATACAGTCAATGGATTCAACAAAAGGATATTAAATGGATGTTGAATAATAATGATTTTAACGTCGATTCATATTTATCGATAAACGAATAAACAGGGATCATTATAAAATTTGAAAATCTTTCTTTTCGTTTTTCCACATACATCTTTTTTATCGCGCGCAAAGATTGTTGTTTATTCCGAATATAACTCACGTATGCATACATGTACACGTGATACATCGTAACGCTTTGTCGCAGATCTTTTCTTAGTTGAGGTGTGAGCGAACGTAATTTTTTTCTCCTCCCTCTTCCTCCCCCTCTCTCTCCCTCTCTCTTTCTTTCTCTTACACACACATTATTATCTTTTTCAAAGCGTGCGTATTATCGTTATTACACTGCCCCGGATACGCTCGATGGCGTCCCACATTTTGCACCGCGTCGAGCCGTGCAATGTAGAGCAAAGGTGAGACCTCGTTTAAAGAGAAAGAAATGAAGAAATAAGGAAAACGGTAATGATGAAGTTACTTGCAATAACTCCAAATTGAAGTGAAGTTGGGCCGAATAAAATTGTACCCGACGATTAATAACAATATGTCGAAATTCCGAGGCTGCTATATAAACAAGTACAACCGAGGAGTCGATTTGTACTTTTCGTCAACTCGTAAATCCCGATAAAGAAGATTAGATAGTTTTAAATAAGGCTCGGTGTTGATGTTCTTCTGAGTAAAGTGGATCTTCGTGGTGAAGGAATTGGGCATACACAACGAACAATGAATACATCGCTTATCTCTTCATTCTTTTTCGAATTGTGATGTATAAGTGACATAAAATTTGCAGACTCTATTTTAGATCCATGTTTCGCGTGGGTGGTACAGAAGGTGGATTATCAATCTCCACGAAAGATCGGTAATGAATCAGACCAAGGCATGATCGGTAACGGGAACTATTCCCCGTTACTTTTAAGAAGCCATATAACGTAATACTCGGATTATATATCTTTGCGAATTTTATTTGTTATAATCATTATCAAAAATCAAGATTTCAATGTTTTGGTTAAATTCATCTTTGGATTTGTCTTTCTCATCTACTTCTAGGAGTGAATACCCGTTTGCTTCGGGAAATAAAGATAACCAGTGTATGTACGTATTGGATACATCATTGGCATGGGTCAACACTTGCGAACTCATAGCCCACATAAAGTGGACGATTTATGAAAAATCCGAGATTTGGAATTGATTTGGCCTGATAGAGTGTGGCCTGTCGAAGGCAGGAATTTGATGGAGGAAGGGGCAAAAAGATTAGAATCTGATTTTAGAGAGTTTCGCTACACTCATTGAAATGTGGCTCATCATCCGATGATACATACATTCCTTAGGTTTCAAGTAACCTCCTTTTGAATCTTAGGTTGTTGGAAAAATCATGATGTATGTTCAGGTATTGTAAAACATGGACCAAATGCATCATGAATTTTTTCAAACAATCTAAAAATTAAGTATTGGCTTTTGGTTACTCAAGATAATACTACACCCCATACACGGAAAAAAGAAAACAGCAATGGTTACTGTGAATCACAAAAATACATTGAAACTCAAATTCATTCTATGCAGTACTGCGTTCCCCAGTCTTCATTACTGTTCAGTCAGCGTTGATGCATTTTATTACAATACTCATCACTGTGATCGCGCTAATCCTCATTATCCAAGCGTGTTTTCATTTGTTTTTCAACCGATCGCTGTCATTCACAGTAACCAGTAATGTTTTCTTTTTTCCGTGTACGGGAAGCCCAGTCGTAAAATACAGCTGATAACCGGCTAATATGTGCCGTTGACTGATTCTCCAATGCTGGCCGGGATATGGTCCATCACTGGCTGACAAGGTATTCGAACATCAAAACCCTCGATAATCGACCCATCACTGGGCCGGCCAATCATCATTTCTATCATTGGCTTTCGTTTATTTTTCGCCATTGCTGGGACCAACTCATCATCCAGCGGGTGTCATTGTCCCATCAATAAGTGCGATTAATTTCACACGGAAAACAATCCTTATATAAAAATTACGTAAGTGAGGTTACGATTATGGTGTGGATCTCGTGTGAAATCTACTACACAGTGCTTTTGGATTTACATTAGTGATATCGATCTTGTTGAAGAGAAAAAGATCGATGTTTTGCCGATCCTTGAAAAATCTGATCCATCATGGATCGATCCGAAATTTCCCAGGATTGAATTAATCGATTCTTTTTTCATTTCAAAGTTTGTTGACGAAATTTTATTTGACCATGAATTTGCAACCACCATGCTCATACGGAATTGTATACAACAAATTTTTGGAAGCGAAACCCAGGAAGTGATTGAAATTTTGACTATAAATTTATAGTTTCTTTATGCCTTAAATTTCATAAAAATGTTATGAAACTTTTTACATAAGACAGTCTGTTAAATTTCATGACATGATATCAATTTCAAAAATATAATTCTGGATTTGAAGAATTTTCTTCTGAATTTTGATACGATATTTGTAAATTCAATAAATATCGTCTTATACTCCAAAACAAGAAGAACTTTTGAAATTTCATAAATCATATTGAATTTAAAAACTTTATCAAATTCAATATGGGAATATTGAATTTCATAAGAAATTTTCTATTGAATTTAAGAATTTTTCCAACAGTGTTCGAATTTGAGGAAATAACAAATGAACAAAAATGAGGGAATATTCAGATAGATCAATGAATTTCAATTTTATGATTTAAATATGTTAATTCATATTTCATTTGAATGGCGTGTTGAAAATAAAAAAAATTATATATTGATACTCCAGGCCTGATTTCCTTTGAGTTAAGCACTATTCAGGTCAATTTCCATTCAAGTTTGCTATCTTTGACCATTCTTTCGAAACCGATCCTCAAAAATGCCAAAAGATCGACTGTTTTTGTGAGTTATAGAATCGATCTACACGGAAAAAAATGAACTGTTAATTTTACCAGAATTCCGGTTACTATATGGACAGCAAGGAATATCTGTGACTTTTACTGGAATTCTTGTTAAATTTACCGGAGCCCTTGTTAAATGTGCCGGAGACTTGATTCATTTAACTAGAATTCCGGTTAAAATAGCAGTAATTCTTGCTGTCCATATATTAACCGGAGTATTTTTTTCCGTGTATACACCCGATCCATCCAAATAGCTTTGATCCTAGGATCGATCCGATCCTCACTCAGGATCGACATCACTACACTGAGAGAAAGGTACCTGGTTGGGACAACTAAATGTTAGTCACCGCAGCTAAATTCTTATTTACGCTAGCTAGACTCTAGTTGGGGTAGATAAAAGTCTAGCTGTCTAAAATATGAATAAGATTAACAAAATAAACAGCACACGAAGTTCTCTGAATATTTTCAAAACATAACCTAGGTTATGCGAGTCTTAACCCCCAAAAGCACATATTTCCAATGTTTAGAGCATTTTCACTTTTAATGCAGCTAAACACGTTCTGAAAACGTTCTTTTCATACTACAGGACGTTCTCGGAATGTTTTTCTAACGTACTTTCATGAAAACTAACTTTTTTTTCAAGGAGTCGAAAAAGGAGTCGATGAAATAACATTCGACTCCGACTCCACAGCCCTAATTTCTATGGGCGAATGGAGAAAGAACATTTGCTGAGGCAGCGAATCGAAGATATCATATATAGAATAATTAATCTTTTTGCTAATCTAACTGAAAATTCGCTTCTATAGCTAATTGGATTGCTGAGAGAGCACCATGATTAACCCTTCGTCTGTAAACGTTTATTGGCAACCGTCCTCTGTAAACCAGGGGCATCTGTGTCCAGCCGTTGTTTGACCAACTTAAAATGATAAACAAAATCTGAAAAAATTAATGCTGCTGTTGAGAACCTTCAACTCAAAATATCAATTATATTATTTCGGAAAATTGAATATTTTCATATATTTTTGTTCAAACAAATTGAGCAATCCACGATTTTATGTTGAGTTACTGAAAAAAATCATAACTTTGAGAAAAATTAATTTAGCGCAACTTAAAAAACAGCGAATCGAAGGTCAACAATATACTTTTCAAGGGGAAAATATCCCATTTTGTTTATAAAAAATTGAATGCTCAAGTTTGAAGGAGTAAAATGAACAAAAATACGAATTGAAGATGTACAGTATTTACTGAATTTATTTTAAGTTCCAATTTATCAACAAAACAAGTTGACTATTTGGTGGCAAGTACATGGGTTAATCCAACGATCAACGAGTATATTCATGTAGCTTCTACTTGATTGGTTGAAGTTAGCTCTGAAGTTAAGCTTCAGATCGGAAAATGGTATTTGTTTGTATGCGTAGAGTACGCTTGTGAAAAAGTGTACGACAATTATCAATCATCCTGTATACATATACGAGGGTGGATTGATAAGTTTCCGGCCTGACCAAGAAAAACAACGTTTTTAAGAATTTTTTTTTTTTTATTTCTCAACATAATCTCCTCCAAGGCTGATACATTTCTCATAGCGGTGTTCTAGTCTAGTAATGCCATCTCTATAGACTGATTCGTCAAGCTCCTCAAAATACCCATTTACAGCTTCGATTACTTCTTCATTGTCCGCAAATCTCTTACCGCCAAGCCATTTTTTGAGGTTAGGAAACAGATAATAGTCACTCGGGGCTAGGTCTGGAGAGTAGGGAGGGTGCGGCATTAATTCAAACTTCAGATCGTTGATTTTAGCCATCGCAACGATTGACGTGTGCGCTGGTGCGTTATCGTGATGAAACAAGATTTTTTTCTTCGCCAGATGAGGTCGTTTAATTTTCACTTCGTGGCTCAAACGTTGCAATAAGTCTGCGTAGTATTGACCAGTGATAGTTTTACCCTTTTCAAGGTAATCAATGTATATAATACCTCTTGCATCCCAAAAAACAGTAGCCATAACCTTGTTCGCCGGAAAAATTGTTTTTGCCTTCTTTGGAGTTGGTTCCCCTGGTCCAATCCACTGTTTAGACTGTTCTTTGGTTTCAGGAGTGTAGTGGTGGACCCAAGTTTCGTCAACGGTTACGAATCGACGCAAAAATTCGCTTGGATTACGCTTATACAACGCCAAATTGGCGGTAGAAATGTTCTTTCGAATCAATTTTTGGTCGACTGTTAGCAAACGCGGCACCCATCTTGCACAGAGCTTTTCCATATACAAATGTTGGTGCAAAATATTTTGTACACGTTCATATGACATCTTACAGGTCTCAGCTATCTCACGAACTTTTAATCTGCGATCTTTCAGCACTATTTGATGGATTTTTTCGATCATATCTGGAGTTGTGACCTCAATGGGGCGTCCTGAGCGAGGCTCATCAGAGGTGCTCACACGACCCTTTTTAAACTCGGAAACCCACTGCTTAACGGTTGAATATGATGGGGAGGATGTCTCCAGTGTTGAGTCCATCTCTTCTTCAATTTCCTTCGGCGTTAACCCCTTCAAATAAAAGTATTTGATGACAGCACGATTTTCCAGCTTTTCCATTTTTACGAAAAACACAGAGGCGTCTTGGTCAGCGTGCTCTCAAAACTAAACTAACATGGCGATCGGACTGAAACTATAGCTACAAGCTATCTAAGGATGGTACTATAGAACGCCACCTCAAGGTAGGCCTAGTGGCGCCATCTCTTGGTCAGGCCGGAAACTTATCAATCCACCCTCGTACATATACACATATTCATTTAGATTGATTTCTTTTTTTACATTTTCTGATGCAATATAACAGGTAAAAAGCAAAAAATAATTTTCACTAACCTCTACGTTTGGTATACGCCGTCTGTAAACCAGGGGATTCTGTGCAGTGATGCCAGATTCGAGACCGAGACCGTATTAACTCACCCCATTCACCGCTTCCCCTTTCTCCCACCATGCGGAATAAGTCGGGCGAGCGAGAGAGTGAGAGTTACTATTTCTCTGTCGCTCACCCGACTTATTCCACATGGTGGGAGAGAGGGGAAGCGGTCGATGGAGAGGGTAAAAGCGGTCTCGGTCTCGAATCTGGCATCACTGATCCTGTGTCCACTCGGAAATTCACTCGCTCACAACAACGGCTTGGAGGGGGTTGGCACCTTCATGATTGGGGATCCGTTCCACTACCTCCATAACTTTTTTTAGGTGGGGGTAACAGGGGCCTCCCTTCCCTTAATTCAAAATACCTTACCTAAATCGTTTTTTCTCGGGACACGAAATCCCCTGGTTTACAGACGAAGGGTTAACTGAAGCAACAAATTTTTTATTATCATGCACAGAATAGCGAAAAATTTGCTGCTCCAGCAAAAAAGAATTCAGCGAAATTGGATTCTGCTGTACAAAGCGATATTTTGAGAATATTGGAGTATTCTTGAATATGTTCTCAATGTTTAAATTTGAAATGATTCCATGAATAAAGATCACGTCTTCGTGGGTCAATCCTGCTACAAAGGGTGTTGATAATAAATAATTAATCCTATCAAAATACATAAAAATTGATCATTCTCTCGAGATTCTCGTTAATCGCCATCCGATATTGAATGAACAGTAAATATCATAGTGAAAAATTGTACATGACAGAAGTCATATATTCTTCTATTGAATTTCTACCATTCGTCCGCCGTACTAAGAAACCATCATAAAAATATAAAGTTGATATTAAAAAGAAATCTTATAACAATCTTTGGAATTCTTTTCCTCTTATTCATATATTTTTTCTCCGACTCCACAATATCTACCGATACTTGTTTCTACATTCTTCGCTCCGTGAAGATCAATGACATAAATAAACAAGATGAAATATAGATAGGAATGCATGATCGATGATTGAAAACTCAGTATTATGTCATGATTTATAAATATAATGTACGTTCGTACATATTTTATGTATCACGTTTTCACTTGTCATGGTAAAAAGATGAAATAATGAAATAAAATATTTCTAACATTTCTTGTCTCCTTTTTTCAAGAAAGCTTAGCATTCAATCCTCGCGGAACATCTGTTCGTCAAATTGCAGAGCGGTTTAATATTTTTATAAGCGTTAAATAGCTATTGCAAAGTCAACAACCTAACCTAGTGCCTAACTAAGTGATCGGAGAGGCCTAGACACAGATGGTCATCGTGCGTGTGATGCAAATCATGAAAGATTTCGTAATGAGGTATTAATTGATGTTTTGCGCTTGCGTGGCTAATCCTCGTGAGATTACTCAACTCATACTTCGTAAATTGAAAAATCTTTGTTATTCCCACATTAATTTATGATTAATTTATTTATTCGGCGTGTATGCTTCTTTTGTGTATTTATTCTCTCATTCCCAGCGTCAGAAAATATTTCTACCGAATTATTGAAGAAAATTCTCCATTTGTGCTATAACTATATTTTTCTTCAATTCATTTACCTGTCTTATTAGTTCGAACTCAATTTTCACGAGTAGCAACAGCGGTGAAAGGGCGATTATAACGCACCTTACGTATGTAAAACACCGCGGTATGTGAGTACACGATTAATTCAATCATGTCATTTTCAGACCACGTTTGTCCGTGTACATAAGAATTTGGGATCGGTAACTGTGGAAAATTGTTAATAATAATTTGGAATTTGACCTGAATTACACGTATCCACAGAAGATTATCATTGTAATTGATTTGAAATGCAGGGTATCATCTTTTCTACCATAATAGTATCGACACAACGATCATTGAAAAGACAGACATGGAAAAAGATTTGCATCGGACATGAAGTATATATTCTATAAACAAATCAAACACAGTGGTAAAGTTTACTCACTTGCGTAAGAATTTAGCATAAAATGGCGTTCTTATTACAAGGTCCGTGGATAATTACGCTCATATATTTCTTTTGTACTCACATCACATGGCAAGTCTTTGTTTAATACTCTTGTAACACATCTAATCGTTGGTTTAATATTTATATTAACATCGTAATGTACATGATCCATTTAACGATGAAATTCAATGTATACCAGTTGAATCTATCAACGATTTGATATTATCATAATTACACATTGTATACACATTTATCACAAAGCAGAACACAAAAAATTGTGATTCAATGACCATAAGAAGAAAGAGAAAAGTACGAACGAAAAATAACTTAGAGAATAGAAAAAAAATAGATCTTGATCTAAATTATGTCATTGCAGAGTCAGTTTTATAGCCTTTGTATAATTATTGAAACCTATGGAAATATGCTTGGGTATCGAACATTCACAGTTCTTCCAAGATGAATCACATTACGAAATAAACAACTGTGGCAAATCATGCGATGTTTTCATGAAATCCAAAAGAAACATTCTTCACATAAAAAATGAAATGAAAGATCATTTGAGACGTTGAGTCGTTGAAAAATGCCAAAATAATTCAAAATTGCCGTACAACACTTTTCTGAGAGCAGATTCTTGATGAAATTCTGAAAAAGTTTTGGTCCGGAATATTTGGATGTGATCCTTAGATCCAGAGATATGAGCATTTTTTAATTTCTGACCCTTGAATCCAACACCATTCTCTAAGTCAGATGACGGGGTATTCCTGGAAAAACATTAATCTAATTTACCTTCATTCGTTGTGGAGTTATAGCGATTTAAAGTTGTTGAATTCTGATTGACTGGAATGCAAAAAATTTCAAACCGCTATAACTCCACAACGGAGGAATAAGCTAAATTAGATTTATTTTTTTCCAGGGTTACCTCGTCATCTGACTTAGTGGATGGTGTTGGATTCAAAAGTCAGAAATATGGTACTTCCAAGGTATTTGGATTTTTCAAAAAATTAAAAAATGCTCATATATCTCTGGATCTAAGGATCAGATCTGAATATTCCGGACCAAAACCTTGTTAGAATTTCATCAAGAATCTGCTCTCAGAAAAGTGTTGTACGGCAATTTTGAATCACCCAGTATATCAGCATGTTCTTGATGGTTGTCGGTATTTCATTTGTTATCTTCACGTTAGAGCGACTTTCGTCAAATGAATTAGACATCTTGTAACTTATGACGAGATCGAATACAAGCAAGATTGATATAACATCCTTGGATTAGATAACAGTTGAGGACATTGAGCGTGTAATACGTTGCATCCATATAGGCGTATGAACCTTGAATGAATATTATTTGCGAGAATAACAGATTTTGTTATTAGAGATTCCAAATCACGGTAATAAAAAGTATAATAGCACGTGTAAAAGAGTCAATGTGAGGAACTTATTTCAATAAACGAAATGGTTCAAATGCTATGAGATTCGCGTATTGTATATTTATGACGAGCACTTGTCGCATTGATATATTTCGAATTCAGAATACTGTCTTTAAGTATTTTATTGATGTAATCTTCAAGTTTGACAATGATCCTAAGGATTTGTATCTGGGTCAGGAGAAAGATGTGTACGCATGCATGTGAATTTGCGTCAGTCATTTAAAAAGCAACTCGAAAATACTTACGTGTTTGTTTCAATGTATCTCTTGACACTAAAATTTTTACAATTGCTGCCGCAACAAGAGTCGAGTAAAAATGCTAGTATCATGAACGATGGATATATTTTTCATTTAAAAAGATCCTTTGAATTTTCTTTGGGAAAATTTCTTTGAGTTTCTGACTGGTTTTTATCACGAGAACTGCTGAAAAAAGATCCAGAAAACCGGTCAAGAAACTGCCAGAAAATGTTCTCTGTACCTCATAAAAAAAAACTTACCAAACTGAATGGAATTTTCTAACCGGTTTTGCGGACCTTTTTGAACTTCATTTAATCTGTCACGTGCTTACAGAGATTTTCTCATCAGTTCAAATGGATTTTTAGCAGGAATTGTAGCAGACGCGATGATAGCCAATTCTGTCTCAGCCAGCGGAATTGGGGTAGTGTCCTTAGCAGTATTTTTCGAAGGAAATTCCCTCTTCGTGGTGAGAAAATTCTAGCAATGCAGTATCAGGAGTGGGTAACAACTAGACTGCGGAAGTTTATAAAAATATAGATTTTTATGTTACATATTCTCTATAGATTTTAAACATTCAGTATCTTTTCATTTGGGAAGCAAGTATGCAACGTACTGTTTCATGTCATTAATGTGGAATATACAAAAGATATGTAACATTCGGAATGTATATTTGCATAAACTTCCGCAGTCGAGTGATAACAACACTCTTTATTTAACAGTTGAACTCTTTATTCTACAGTAGAAACCCTAACAGCAAAGCGTGTCCCTGGGGCGTTTGCTGGACGTTCAGAAAACCATCCTTACATTCTATAAACCTTCCTGCTTCGTTCCTGGGAAGATTGTAAGAGTGTTTGTGATTGTTGTTAAATGCAGTTGGTACACGGAAGAAAATAATTGAGCTGCAGCAGCAAAGTGGCTAGCACGGATACGCACAGCCACTAAATTAGTTTCTGCAGCAAAAAATTTGCCTTTATAACTAACTTATTGGCTGTTTCAGCTAAAATTTAGCTGTTGGAGCTGATTTGATAGCTGCTCATGTCCGCGCTAGGCCTTCGGTGATGTGGCTGAATTATTTCTTCCGGATGCAAGCAGTGCTTCTTCATGAGAATGTAGTTTTTGTGGGAACATGCAGTCCAAAACATCAAAGCAATGCTTCTGGCATCGACGCTACTATCCAATTTCCCATCTGTACGGGTCAATAACAAATGAGTTGCTGTGATGTGATAGATGCTCTGTCTCTCATTCCTAGGACCCGGGTTCGATTGTCATTGAAGATAAATTTGTAATAACTGAACTCGAAGTTGGTTTTCGTCCACATAAGCACCATCGACCCAGGTCGAAAAATTTGAACGGTTTTTAGCCTCATATTCCGTTTTTAGACTGATTTCGTCGTAATTGTTGAATAATGCGGACAAAAACAGTACTTCTTCGTCTGAATTCCTCCTCGATCAATTCCATTCGTTCAAGGAGAAATTCAGACTAAAATCATGAAAAAGTACTGTTTTTGCCCACATTATTCAACAATTACGACGAAATCAGTCTAAAAACGAAATATGAGGACAAAAACCGTTCAAATTTTTCGACCCGGAGAAGTAAGATTTATATAATAATGTTTGTAGAGATAATTTTTGGTAAAAATTCTCTCTTCTCAGCTGAAAATAATATTTATCAAATATTCAAGCACATATTCTTCGTAGTGCTTTTACAAATTGGACCAATGGCAATATTCCTGAGAGCGCTACTCGCTCGTATAACGAAGAAAGCTTCTGAAATGCATTTTTCAGTACGATAAGTATTTTGAATCCTTCTTTGAAAAATATAATTGTGTTTTGAATTCATTTTTTATATTCCAAATGTATTTTCAATGCATCAAATATAAATTTTTGAATACATTCTAAAGAATTCTGATCGAATGATTAGAAAAGTGTTTTTCGTTTTACGGGGGGTAGTGTTCTAGGAGAGAAGTCTCATGACCACCGAAATAGTATAAATCAGGATGGGCGATGCTGGGAAACATCGATGTTTTGTGTACAACGAATATCCAGTTTATATCGAGATTTTATAAAAATCTTTAAAAACTAGATATTTGTCGTACGAAAAACATCGATGTTTTCATACATCGCCCTGTTTAATTTTTGTGGTAATCTGTTATTGATTGAAATGCAAAAACCAATGATGAATTCATTAGAGTGTTCTGAATAAAGAAAGAAAGGCATTCAAGAGAATTGAAAAATCCAACATTATTGAAGTTTGAATCGTTTATTGAAATGAATTTGTAATCGAATATAAAAATACTACAGTGTGAATATCCTCACTCTTTCTAATAACATATCCAATCGTTATACTTCATTACATTTCATCGAAGGAGGAGGAAATTGATTTTAAAACACTCTTATCAATTTTTAATGAAGATTCTTTCATATTCAAATTTGAGTTCGTTTCGATAAATCATTCAAACTTCAGCGATATAAAATTTACATGTTCAGAAGGTGTGTCGACTAGTGACGATAGTTACTATTTTAATTGCTATTGAACATCCACCCGAGTGGAAAAATTTCAAAATTTTGTGTGATTTATATATAACAATTATAATCTATATGTAATGGAAACACCTTCGATCGCGATTCAGAGTCATGAAATCTGATCAAGTGACTCGTTAATGAATTGTAATAAATATACCAAAATTCACATTATATATGTGAGTTCTTTTCTTTGAAATAATTTCATGGTCAAATCTGCTGGACAGTACTGCGTCGTAAAAGTATGTTTGTGCATGGTCAACGACAAGAAATAAGAATCTCGTTATTGATAAAATTCTTAGACTGAAGTCCAACGAGTTATGAAATGTTCTCAGCACAGTACTGCACGAGAGGAATATCGATCAAATATCCATTAAATATCGGAGGATTTTAACTCTTCATTTAATATTACGTTGGAATTAAGAATCAAACTTCGATAAACTCTTGCAAAAACGAGTGGATTTTCTTTTTTTCGGAATGAGAGAGTGAATAATGAATGACATGAAATCAATTGTGGGAAGCTGTTCGAAACATTGAAAGTAATTTAGATACTGAAAAAATCCTCAAAATTGGGAAATTCATTTTTGAAGTGAGATTTTACTCTTCAGCCAGCCAAAAGTGAGCCTGTCGAAATTTTGAGTGAAATCCCCATTCCTTTAGAGTGATATTCTAAGGTTTGAGGTTAGAAACTCACAGCTACTCAAATTCTAGAGTCAATTTTTCACTCTAAAAGAGCGAGGATTCACTCCAGGCGAGTGAAAATCCCACTCGAAGCGGACTGGCTCACTTCTGAGACTTGGTGGAGTGGAACACGTGATTTTTCACTCTTCCAGATTGAAAGAGCAATATTATATACGTATTGTATTTGATCCAAAAATCGGAATTTTATATCCACAAAACTGAAATTGAGTCAATGGATTTGGGATATAAATTTTGAAAATGATCGTACTTGAAGAATATTGAAAATATGTATTTATTTGAAAATAAGTGAGAAACCACAAATTTCAACATTAATGCACTTTTTCAACGATATTAAGCGCTGTGAAATGTATTGTCCATAACTTTTATGGTATATAACGGATACGTATATATTCATCTTGCAATTAGGTTACGTAACCATTATGTGTTCACGTGCAAGAAGCAATGGACTATTGAAATAGCATTCAATCGATAAAAATAAGAGCTCGTTACTTCACTATACCTAAAATTATTACTTTGCTTTTTACGATAGTACGAGCTTTGTGCAAATATGTTTTTACAATAATGATTAATCATTATTGAGATATATGGATAATAGACTGAGAAAAAGAATGTTATGAACCGATGAATTTTTCTTTTAGTCTAAGGAATGAATTCATCCAATGGTGTCTGTGGAGTTATTGCATCAACTTCATTTAATATGTGATTTACACGGAAGTGGTGGGATTGTTAATTGGAATATGAGGTACTTAGGATTGATGAAAAAGTTATTGAATGGAAAATTTTGATTTTCGAATTCATGGAATATAATTTGATTCAATGAATTTATGCATTTGATAGGCAGAAGTCATTCATAACACTGTAATAACCAACTGTAGTGCCAAAATGATAATTTCTACTTTCAATCAAATATTTAATTATTTGAATGAAAAAAGTTTAAAATAGGAAAATATCAATATGAATAATATAAATATTTCTTGCATTCGAAATAAAATGTTTTCATGAAATGAAATGAAAATTTTCTGTAAATAAATCAATACTCGAAACAATGAATATTCTTCCCTATCTAAGAAATTATTTCATAGAATGTACAAAGAGATTTTCTAATCCTTCAGAGAACTTATCGATATAAATAAATCTTTCCTCGAATCAATGAAATTCATTTTCATTGGATGAATGATATTTTACAAAATTTCCAGAATAAAAAGAAATAAGCAGGAGTCAGAGCATTCGCGCAAGGGCGGAGACGACCTTCTTCTAGTTCCTGTGTGATCTGTAGTTCATTTGAAACAATTGGATTACTCGATCAGATGATTGATATGATCAAGAAGTTCGAAGAAACTGTTTTTCTCCGCGATCAAGTCATATCCGTTGATAATGTTCGATGCCGGAACCCGAAAGAAATGTTTATCAGGACGGAACATTACTTACTATGGGTTTACGGTGAATTAGTTCTTTATATGCGAACTGCATTGCAGGAAGATAGCTTGTGAGAAAGTATTGCCACCTTCTGAGAAGTAAACGCAATTTGTCGGAGTGAATTCAATACATTTTTATTTTCAAAACATATTTCTTCGTTTCAATGAATTCATAAATTCGTTCGATCTATCCATTTTATGGACTCGATGAAACCTTTAATTGCAAAAAGCACTGGAATTTTGCAGAATGTATCAAATTTTGACCTCATCAAACGTAGTATTGACGAGAATAATCAGGTTCGCAGTTTATTGACTAGAATCCTTCTTCAATCATAAATGAGGTAATTTTTTAGATGTTGCTGAAGTTTGAATCGTTTATTGAAACTAATTAACCATCGAATAAGATAATATTCAACTATTAAAGCCAAAAAATCTTGCAGTACATTATTTAAACGACGTTTCCAGTGACAAAGAGTGGATTCAAAAAGATATGTAACGATGATTTATCAGATTTCACGAGTTCTAATTTTCGGTTTGTTTCTATAAACGATTCAAACTTCGAGAACACATTTATTAGCATGAATAAAATAGCTTCATTCGATATGAATTCCCAAATCATGGGTTATAATACTTCATTTTATTGATTCCAAAAGTATCCAAACTATCATTGTTCTTATGAAATCTGTTCTATAAAATAGATTTTACCCAAAGAAATTGCTCTGAAGTTTGAACTGAAAAAGTATCTCATTGTGATCATGAATTTAGTTTTCTCTTGAAAAAATAGAACTCTCGGAATTAAAATTCACAACTATTCGGTATATGATTTGATGTTATAATCTAAAAAAAACCACTTGTATTGAAATGAATGAGATTATTATATTCTCAATTGTACCGGTTTATAAATAACAGTATTTTTGGTCCTATAACTTCATGTTCTTGAATATAATAATGATTTCATTAACCTGATCTCCCATTGTTTTTCTGACGATGGAAGAAGTTCATCATTTGTAAGCCATGTCTATTCATTTTATGAAATATATTTTCACTTGGAGTCAATAATTATTCTGGTGAAGAAAACAATTATCATGTCAAATACTTGATTGTTAAGAAATTCCGAACACTAAGTATAATCAACCTCGATTTCCATACGACACTTCACGTTATAAAATTGAAGTTGTATTTCATTGATTTTCACTTTGGAATTCATCAAACAAGAGTTATAAATCGGATGAAAGATGATATTGACAAAAATAATCAGTTATTCAGTCAATAGAGTGCGTTTTTAATCTCAAAAAATAAATTTCAATGAGCTGATTTGATAGTACGAATGAAACGACTTTTTATGGTTATGAAATTATTTTAGAGTCCAAAAGACATTCATTCAATGCAATGCAATCAATCCCATTAATTCGAAGAATTTTTTTCCTCAGTGTATAATGAAATAAGTTGATCTAAATTTTTGTGGTATTATTTTGACACATCCAATCTTAGTTCATCAATCTTGTTGTTACTACCCAGATAACATTTTGAAGCTCCCCTCTAGGTTTGCGTGCAATTTGCGTGCAGAAGTTTATCCGTGTGCGTCGCTTTGCGAGCGTACAAGCATATTGCGCGCAAATCTTCATCCATGTGCGTCGCTTCGTGAGGGCATGTTATCTGGGTAGAGATTTGAATTCAACGACTTTGTCAATTACACTTTGTTGCGAAATAGCTGCAATGTATCGTTCAAACTGACCGCCTAAACACATATTCCCTGACAGCACAAGTTTCAGTGCAACTGTTGCTTCATTCTTACTCCACCAATTTGTGTTTTGTTGTTGGAAGATTGTTTAATCTCATGTGTCATAGCTCCATGTATCCAAACATTTTCACAACATCATGACAACAACTTTGCTGCATGTTGCTGCGCATTCGGCGACGCAATCTCCGAGCAACTTCCCAACAACAGTTGCTCCGTGATGTTGGGAAGTTGTTGCGAATTTTTCTAGCACTTTACTGTCTGGGATTGTAATTGAACGAGTGCGACTGATCTATGTACTAGCACATGTAAAGGGCTATCCCTGCTTATTTCGATAATTAGCATAACCGAATCTTTGTAAAAACGAGGTCTCTTTGTTCTATCTATCATTTGAGAATAAACCCCTAGTTGTTCACTATACTCAGTTCATTATCTTCAATTTCCTACCAGTGATACACTCCGCTGCATATTTCTCATCCTTTCGCCAATCAAAACCAACTCTCGCGAGTAACCTATCGGTGAAGAACCACATCATATTCGTTCGAATTCAAATATTCACCATCTCTGGAAGGATCTTTTCAAATTCTAAACATACTTCAATAATTTCATCTCAATCGGTGTACAATTTCGATGTATAATAATCAATATAAAAAAAACTCTGTCTCAAACTTCATGAAAATGATATGAAGTTTTTTGAATAAATATTTTATTAAATTTAATAATATATAAATCACTTATGACATATAATATTTCATAAATAAACTCTCACTGAAGTCCCAAATGTTTCTAACAATGATATTGAGAAGTTTTTTGATTTACACATCCAATTTTTCAATCCTTCATATTTGAACATTTAATCTGAATTTTAACGTCACGGTGATTTAGAAGGTGAGATTTATCACAGCACGATCAATATCGATTAACGCCATACTCCCTTATTGCACTCCTCTCAGGGAAAAACTGCTAGAATTTTTGCTATTCTAAAAGTTTCACATTGGTGGCAGACTACATTGAAAGCATTGAATTTTATTTTCGTACCTTGGATATAGTTCGTGAGCAAACACGTGGCGACAACTGCTCCGAAATATTGGAAGACTTTTACCTATTTTAAGCATCCTATGGTACCTTGGATACCAAGACAATCTCTCTTTTTTCGATAATTTTATGTATAAATGTTCCTTTAGCGATCAGATCTTCGAATGGAAGTATTTAATTAATTATTCACAAAATTGAAAAATTTGTGTATGAAATGATTAAGAAAGAATGTTAAAACTTCAGAACCAGAAGAGATTTTTTATCGAGAACATACACACGAGTCGTTGAAAAATAATTCTTCTCTTCATATCGAATTTGGAAAATAAATTTCTAACCATCGCTATTAATTTGCAAACGAACAAAGAAGAGGAAGAAAAAAATCATTATTCTGAACCGTCCAACCTTGAATATTTATTTAACACCTGCAAGAATTCGAACACCTGCTTTCCGTATTGAAATTTCTCATCATACTATACGGCAAGAAACCATACTCTATCGGGTTGAATTTCAAGAACTATCGATGATGAATCCTATGCGAACTCATGTCATTAAACCATGCGGGAATGGTTAATAGAATGATAATATGTATTTCTATTCTTTTTACACAACTTCTTTTATTTCGTTTGACGTCAGCTTATAAGTTGCGCGAAACGGTATTGAATCTCACCGATGACTTGCACGTACCCTTGTCTCATTGTATCATAAAATCTCTCATTCGGAATGTTGTGTAACCCTCACGTTTTTTCGCACTTACGTGCCGTCATAAACGGCTTGTATAGTCACTCGAGGGAGAACAAAACGCATATTCACCCACAATTATAAATATTGTGATGTAACAAACGGTTGATATTCTATTATCGTCAAGCTCGACAGGACAATTAAATTCAGATATAATTGTTTCATCGTTTTCATAAATGATCTTACATTTCTTGGATTAATCAATGCGTTCAATTGGTCTTTCGCTCCATCTTTTAATTAAAAATTCAATATTGGACAATGCAAACACTGCAACTCTGGAGAGAGTGCAAATCTATTCTTATATTCGTAATTATTTCTACTGGGGATGTACAGCAATTTATTTTCATGCCTAATTCTGTATCGTACACTGAGGACAATGTGTTTCACAGCAACAATTTTTGTTCTCATAGCAACACATAGTTGTCTTGTTAAAAAAAAGATTGTTAATTGAGCAATTTTGGTACCATATTTTTGCAATGATTATTGTGGGTTGATGTACAACAATTAGAATGATCATACCATATCAATTCACAATAAAATCGTAAAAATATCGGTTATCATTGCTGAATAGACAATTCTATTGTTCACAAGGCAACAAGCAGTGTTGCTATAGTTCTACGAAACATATTTTCCTCAGTGTATATACATATAATGTCTGGTAATAAAATGTTCACTGTAAAAAGAAAGTCTTAAATTCAACTCATTTCATGGCTGAATCTATGATGCAAACAAATTAAGCCGAAAAAACAATCGCTGACACAATGGAAAAAGCATTGTCTGAAATTAAGATGCAAACAGATTAATACTTTCTTTTTACAGTGTTCTATGTATCTCAGATATTCTTTCCTTAACCCTTCTCAACACCTGTCTCGTATAATCCGCACAGTACTATACATATCTCCTAGCAACATTGTAACGTGAACACATTTTAGAGAATAATCGGAATTTTCCTGTATGCAGCAACAGGAAAATTCTACCTATGCACTGAGAAAAAAGAAGTTGGAAAATTTACATCTTGCGGAGTCAATATTTGGATGATTTCAAAAATAGTTCGAGAGATCACAATTCAATTTGATTTCACAACAGCGAATGTGAAATATACCACAGCTGTGATGTAAATCTTACATTCCCAGCTATAAAATCAACTAAAATTATGGTAGTTCCAACTATTTTTCAAAATCGTCCAAATATTGACTCAACAAGGAGTAAATTTTACAACTTTTTTTGTCCAAGTGTGGGATAGGAAATCAATTCTTGGCACATTTCTATAAAACTTCATGAAATTTTCATCATCATTTCACAATAAATTTCCGGGAAAATACGGAAAATTCCTAACATTATGTATTAATAACTCCATAACATTTATGTAAAGATTTCTATAAAAATTTTCGACGATGCAGGAAAAAAAGTGCTGTTGTATGATGTGTTTAAAAATGTTGAATATGAATTATTCTCATAGAAAAATGACGTTCACCACGCGTGAGAAAAATATTCCTCGAATTATGAATAATGTCCAAATAGAGTGATCCGCGAAACTTGATCTGTTCTGACAGACTAAGCTGCGATGAGCGTTCATAAAATCTTTGAATGCGCGTTTTTATTTCCACCCGTAACGGGAAAATTTTGAAAATTGTATACAGGGCGTCCCATTTGAAACAGGACAGCTGAATAACTCTTCAGGGAATGGAGGGGGAAAAAAATTGTTCAAATAAAAGTTGTAGGGTTCGAAGGGGGCCATAAGATGGTGACCTTGAATTTGACCTTGAGGTCAATTTTGAGCATAATTGATGGTCAAAGTATGTTTTTTCAAATGGAAAACCCTACGTTCGACCTCAGAAATGGAAAGAGCGGAAAATTTTACGTCCGAATATGTTAACATATCAGGTCATTTAGAGGTAATTTGAAGGTCAAAAAACCATTTTCTATGGATTTTCACGGAAAAGCCTCAAACGAGTTGTTTCTCTGACCAAAGTTATCAAAGTTAAAGTGAAACCCCACGTTTCGACCTTGAATTTGACCTTAAGAACAATAATGAATGCCAAATTTGAAACAATAATTAAAAAATTATTTATTTTTCCAGTACGTCGTTTTATGATTACAGATGGCACAAATCCGTTGACGGGTAAGACACACTTATTGCAGGAGATGTTCGAATTGACCGCCATTTACTTCAATACATAACTCCAGCCGGCGTCGAAAGTTTCCAAGAACAGACTGAAAAACTTCCGCACGAATATTCGCAATTGCGTATCTGATGCGTTGTTGTAGATCCACAGGTGTTGTTGGTCGGTTGGTATAAACGACATTTTTTACGTAACCCCACAAATAAAAATCTAGAGGGGTGAGATCAGTAGATCTTGCCGGCCACAGTACAAATCTACCTCGACCAATCCAACGATTGGGGAAAAGGATATTTAGATAATCCCTCACACATCGAGCAAAGTGTGGTGGTGCACCGTCTTGCTGATACCACATCCTCTGCCTAGTTGCTAATGTCACATCTTCCATGAGAACTGGTAATTCATTCTGTAAAAACTGTAGATAATTAGAACCGTTAACAGTTCCATCAAAAAAATACGGCCCAATAACTTGATTGTCTAGAATTCCACACCAAACATTTATACTCCACCGATGCTGATGATCAACTTGTTGAGTCCAGTGCGGGCTTTGCGCTGACCAATAGTGGCTATTGTGACGATCTAACAAGCCAGTACTTTGAAACGTTGATTCATCACTGAAAAGAACATATCGAAAGAAATCGGGCGCTTCGTTCAATCTCTGTAAAGCCCAATGGCAAAAGTTAACCCGATTCTGCATATCTTGTTGAGATAATTCTTGGGTCAGTGTGATGTGGTACGGATGATATTGAGCAGCTTGTAGAATTCTGTGTGCCGTACTGCGTGGAATACCCAAATCGCGTTCAATATCACGTAAACTGACATGAGGATTCATGTGTATTATTGCTAAAACAGCAACGCATCGAGGGTCGTTAAAGTTGAAACCTTGATTGTTTCGGCGTTGACCAATCCTTCCTTGTCAACAATTTCTTTCAACTTGGCGAATGACTTCTGGAGAAGGATGATGCTGCCGATCTCCAAACCGCTCTCTGTACAATCGTGACGCTCTTCGATACACTCCGCGACACTCACCCAGAATCATTAAAATATCAACACATTCGTTAGGTGAATAAACCATTTTGAACCCGCACTTACACCGTAAACGATGAAAACTTCTTAATGATCATTTTCGTACTGATATGAAGAATAAACTCTGAAGGTTAGTTCTGTTTACTTTCAATTCAAGGTCGAAACATGGGGTTTCACTTTAACTTTAATAACTTTGGTCAGAGAAACAACTCGTTTGAGGCTTTTCCGTGAAAATCCATAGAAAATGGTTTTTTGACCTTCAAATGACCTCTAAATGACCTGATATGTTAACATATTCGGACGTAAAATTTTTCGCTCTTTCCATTTCTGAGGTCGAACGTAGGATTTTCCATTTGAAAAAACATACTTTGACCATCAATTATGCTCAAAATTGACCTCAAGGTCAAATTCAAGGTCACCATCTTATGGCCCCCTTTAAACCCTACAACTTTTATCTGAACAATTTTTTTCCCCCTCCATTCCCTGAAGAGTTATTCAGCTGTCCTGTTTCAAATGGGACGCCCTGTATAATGTGTATACGGGGTGTTTCAGAACTCACTGAAAAAACTACACAGGCGTCATTCTGCAGCCAAAATGCAATAATTTCCCGTTTGAAAAAAATTTTTCCGACGCTCAGTTCTCGAGATATGAGCATTTTTAGATTTTTTTTCAAATCTAAATCACTCCATAGCATTATGTGCAACGTACTGGAGCTTGACACCATTCGCTAAGTTGGAAAACGGCGAATCTCTGGAAAAAAAATTGAACTATCCTACCATTCTTTGTTCCAGAGCTACAGCGATTTGAAATATTTGAGCTCTCAGCCAATCAGAACTCAGCAACTTTATAGAGATTGGATGATTTGGGTTTGAAACAAAATCTAAAAATGCTTATATCTCGAGAACTAAGCGTCGGAAAATTTTTTTTCAAACGGGAAATTATTGCATTTCGGCTGCAGAATGACGCCTGTGTAGTTTTTTTCAGTGAGTTCTGAAACACCCCGTATAATTCAATATAGTTTATATATAAGTTTTGTATAATTACACATATTGTATATACATTCTCATGAAATTTTTACTTCAGTGTCGTAAAAACGCTTTGCACGCGTGTTTGGTACGCCATGATTTCGATCACCTTTGATGCATACTTTAAGGGGCCTTTCTGGTCGAGGGGTTATATCCCCCTTATTCTCTAAAAAAAAGCTTTTCTCAATAATTTTTTTTAGCATTCCTTTACGATAATCATGAACAACCAATACACCAATCGATATACCAATCGATTGAGCCGCTCTTCAGGAGTAAGAAAAACTTTTTTTATTGAAGATTTTTCACGTTTTTTACAGAACTCGAAAAGTTTTCATCCGATCGACTTGAAAATTGAACTGTAACTTCATCGTGTGATTATCTAGTGAAGTACACACGATCATAATTTTAAGAATTTTTTTCGCAAACCGGCGAGACCTTGAACAAAAAATTCGAATTTTCGAAAAAAAAGTCGACTTTGATTGTTCATAAAAAAAAATCCTGTTGACCAATCGTAAAAATCGTGTTTACTTCACTAGATAATCACACGACGAAGTTACAGTTCAATTTTCAAGTCGATCGGATGAAAACTCTCCGAGTTCTGCTGCTTGCCGATTTCTAACCATAGTTTCCAGCAAAACGCTCCTACAGCCGCCATTTTGTAAAAAATCTTCAATAAAAAAAGTTTTTCTTACTCCTGAAGAGCGGCTCAATCGATTGGTGTATTGGTTGTTCATGATTATCGTAAAGGAATACTCAAAAAAAATTATTGAAAAGAGCTTTTCTTTTAAAGAATAGGGGGGATATTAACCCCTTAAGATTTTTAAGAAAAAATTGTTTTCTCATACATTTTTTTTTCATAGAAAAAATTGAGGTATCGTTCTGAAAATTTGTAGATCAGTTTATCAGAATATAAATATTACAAAAAACTTCTTTTAGATTTGGAAAAATTTTTTTTTCGTCACACTAATTTAAACTACAAAAAACAATAAGGAATGACGGTGGGAGTGATTTGGGACGACCGAATGATCTGAAAAAAACAAAAAAATGGCAATCCATTCCTTGTTGGAGTGGCCATCGCATGAACTAGGATCTTTTCGATTAGTCAAAAATTGTCCGATTTGTATCCGATTTTCCAATTTCGAAAATCGCTGCCATTTTCTTATGCTTCGATGATAAAAAAATATCTTAGTTCATGCGATAGGCACTTCAACAAGGAATGATTTGCCACTTTGAACAATTTTTTCAGATCAACGGGTCGCCTCAAATCACTCCCACCGTCATTTTTTTGTGTTTTTTTGTTTAAATTAGTGTAACGAAAAAAAATTTTGTTGTAATATTTAATGTTTAATAAACATGCCCACAAATTTTCAAAATGATATCTCAATTTTCTCTATGAGTAAAAAATGTTTGACAAAGAAATTTTCCTTGAAAATCTTAACCAGAAAGACCCCTTAGAACGCCAAATTGCGTTCTTCTTGCATACTCAGTTGCACCAATGTAATCATTCACAACAGTCATTTCCTCTTCAAGCGGAGAAGAAGATACCTTTGACCACATCAGAAAACATCAGCTCAAATATGAACAGGTGTCGGAGAGAGTTCATATCAAACTACTTTGAAATTGAACAGATAACGTTCTCCGCCATCTCGCATAAACGGGAATGATTCTCAGAAAACAGAAGAATGTGTTATATATCTTTCGAAGATCCAGAAACAAATCTTAATATCATCTTAACTTTTCGCATCGTAGTTCTACACCTTGAAATTAGATAAATTCATTCCATTGTAACGTATATACAAGCAAACAGATTATGTAACTTCTATTCTGCAAACAATTGCCTCGATATGTGTTGACATTGCAACATCAATTACGATCACGTGATTCCAAAGAATTATTATGTAGACATGTGACTGAAAATCATTCCTAGCATATTGTAATTATACGTACACATGTTTTTATGCATCATCTAGATATCTAGTATTCAAATGGAGGAACAAAAAATACAAATCACATGACATACATTACTTTTTCGAAATGAGACATTCTTGAATTACTGTCTCTTGAGAAAACTTGGAGTATTTATATTCCAAAACATTCTATATATTCATAGGTTTTGATAAATCGAGGACAAACTTGTGCTATAAAATTATTTACCTAGCGATTTTCTTAAAATTGTTGTATCAACAAGAATTTATACTCTATTATGACTCGAGCGTTAAGTGAAATGAAATTTTATTGAACTGCCTCACACGTTATTATGACGCAGAGTTAGTATTAAGATGGATTGAATAAAATGTTTATTTATATATATATATATATATATATATGATATTATGATGATCTTTGTGTGGTAGGGATAGGCGATATTTTGACAATATCGATATTTTTATACAATTTATATAAAGTTTCGATACATGTTTTAAAAAATTCAATATAAGCTCGCGAAATTTTCTATGAAAATATCGATACTGTCAAAATATTGTCTATCCCGATTGATTAATTTTTATAAAATTATCATTTTCATACATGCAATTCGTCGTTAATACCAAAAGCGTGTGTTTCTTGAATCTCATCTTTATTCCGTCGCTCTGATTCCAACACCTAATTGATTCAGGCTATTTTGCGTTATCAGAAAATGTTTTGTGATTACGACGAACAAACATTCGTTGTATTGTCTTGAGAACACGGAGAAACAACATATTTTCTTCACGCAGTTACCATTGGTACGAGATAAATTTAAATGTGTACATTGTGCATAAACGATTCCTGAATTATCTTATTATCCGGCCTCGAGTTCAGTCCAACATTCAAAGAAAAGTAAAGTGCATATATGCGATACACATGCACACGTGACCGCGGTTGTTACGAAACTTTTCAAAAAACGGGACTAGGTCAGATATCTGGTACACAACGAAAGTGTTCGTGAATTTACAATAGGGACATTCATTTCATCTTTCAACTGTTATTTTAGTCAATTCCGCATGGATCGATGAGAAAGAGAGTGAAGAAAATTTATTTACCGATTCCTTGAAATCTCACCACACAGATTTGTTTGAAAACGTTCATTCGGTGGTTTCACTCGAATCCATATCATTTATTATAAATCACAATTATTTATTAAACCTTTCATATTATTAACCACTGAGAAAAGCGTAAAATAACTTTGATTTTGATACATCACCGTGAGAAGGTTGACTCAGTTCCGTCACAGGTTACATCTCTTCTGAAGTTGAGGTCACAGCACGTTTTTTTTGTTTTCAATGTTCTTGAATTGTGAAACTGTATATGGAAGAAAAAAATATTTTCATCGAGTTAAATTTTTGCCATGAAATTCAACTTAAATCGAATATGAATAATTGTGTTTAGTCATATGCAGTTCGAAAAGTGTTGATTTTGAATCTATTATCATCTTAATGGTTGAGAGATTGTTGTCTAGGAATTGTTACACACATGAATGAGAACTTGGCAACGGTCAATGTACGTAGGGAATGGTCAGTTAACAACACCCAATTAATTCATTTGGTACATATTTGAAATTACACATCATTTCTGTTATTCACGAATTTATCGTTTCATGTTTTTTTTTTATATTTTCATTTATTTATGATTAATTCAACAAATTGATATCGAAGTCTCGCTTCATTTTTCTACTCCAAGCCAAATTTTTGTTCGTAACAATGATTATTACAAGAGAAATTAAATGAAGTGTAACGTTACGGATGTTATCCCTGTATAAATTTATTATAGAGGTCATCAACTGAAAGTGGGAAGCCCAGATCTCTGGACAAAACAGATTATTGTTTGTACACGAAGACCTCCACGAAGTGTTCAACTTAGCACTGAGGAAAGAAATTCTTTAAACCAATGAAATTGATTTCACTGATTCCCATTTCATTGCATTGAATGAATGTCTTTTTGACTCTAAAATAATTTCATAACCATAAAAAGTCGTTTCATTCATACTATCAAATCAGCTCATTGGGATTTATTTGTTGAAATTAAAAACGCACTCTATTGACTGAATAAATAATTATTTTTGTCAATATCATCTCTCATCCGATTTATAACTCTCGTTTGATGAATTCCAAAGTGAAAATCAATGAAATACAACTTCAATTTTATAACGTGAAGTGTCGTATGGGAATCGAGGTTGATTATACTTAGTGTTCGGAATTTCTTAACAATCAAGTATTTGACATGATAATTGTTTTCTTCACCAGAATAATTATTGACTCCAAGTGAAAATATATTTCATAAAATGAATAGACATGGCTTACAAATGATGAACTTCTTCCATCGTCAGAAAAACAATGGGAGATCAGGTTAATGAAATCATCATTATATTCAAGAACATGAAGGTATAGGACCAAAAATACTGTTATTTATAAACCGGTACAATTGAGAGTATAATAATCTCATTCATTTCAATACAAGTGGTTTTGTTTAGATTATAACATCAAATCATATACCGAATAGTTGTGAATTTTAATTCCGAGAGTTCTATTTTTTCAAGAGAAAACTAAATTCATGATCACAATGAGATACTTTTTCAGTTCAAACTTCAGAGCAATTTCTTTGGGTAAAATCTATTTTATAGAACAGATTTCATAAGAACAATGATAGTTTGGATACTTTTGGAATCAATAAAATGAAGTATTATAACCCATGATTTGGGAATTCATATCGAATGAAGCTATTTTATTCATGCTAATAAATGTGTTCTCGAAGTTTGAATCGTTTATAGAAACAAACCGAAAATTAGAACTCGTGAAATCTGATAAATCATCGTTACATATCTTTTTGAATCAACTCTTTGTCACTGGAAACGTCGTTTAAATAATGTACTGCAAGATTTTTTGGCTTTAATAGTTGAATATTATCTTATTCGATGGTTAATTAGTTTCAATAAACGATTCAAACTTCAGCAACATCTAAAAAATTACCTCATTTATGATTGAAGAAGGATTCTAGTCAATAAACTGCGAACCTGATTATTCTCGTCAATACTACGTGTGATGAGGTCAAAATTTGATACATTCTGCAAAATTCCAGTGCTTTTTGCAATTAAAGGTTTCATCGAGTCCATAAAATGGATAGATCGAACGAATTTATGAATTCATTGAAACAAAGAAATATGTTTTGAAAATAAAAATGTATTGAATTCACTCCGACAAATTGCGTTTACTTCTCAGAAGGTGGCAATACTTTCTCACAAGCTATCTTCCTGCAATGCAGTTTGCATATAAAGAACTAATTCACCGTAAACCCATAATAAGTAATGTTCCGTCCTGATAAACATTTCTTTCGGGTTCCGGCATCGAACATTATCAACGGATATGACTTGATCGCGGAGAAAAACAGCTTCTTCGAACTTCTTGATCATATCAATCATCTGATCGAGTAATCCAATTGTTTCAAATGGACTACAGATTACACAGGAACTAGAAGAAGTTCGTCTCCGCCCTTGCGCGAATGCTCTGACTCCTGCTCATTTCTTTTTATTCTGGAAATTTTGTAAAATATCATTCATCCAATGAAAATGAATTTCATTGATTCGAGGAAAGATTTATTTATATCGATAAGTTCTCTGAAGGATTAGAAAATCTCTTTGTACATTCTATGAAATAATTTCTTAGATAGGGAAGAATATTCATTGTTTCGAGTATTGATTTATTTACAGAAAATTTTCATTTCATTTCATGAAAACATTTTATTTCGAGTGCAAGAAATATTTATATTATTCATATTGATATTTTCCTATTTCAAAACTTTTTTCATTCAAATAATTAAATATTTGATTGAAAGGAGAAATTATCATTTTGGCACTACAGTTGGTTATTACAGTGTTATGAATGACTTCTGCCTATCAAATGCATCATTCATTGAATCAAATTATATTCCATGAATTCGAAAATCAAAATTTTCCATTCAATAACTTTTTTATCAATCCAAAGTACCTCATATTCCAATTCACGATCCCACCACTTCCGTGTAAATCACATATTAAATGAAGTTGATGCAATAACTCCACAGACACCATTGGATGAATTCATTCCTTAGACTCAAAGAAAAATCCATCAGCTCAAAACATTTTTTTTCTCAGTGTAGAGTCATCCAGAATCTCTATAAATTTGAACTCAGTTTCATTACCACGAAACTTTAATTGACATTATTGTGTAATTTGTGTAACAAGAATAGTGATAACATGCTCGGATAACGTGTTCTCCCAGGTCAATGAAACAAATCACAACATTTTTTTATGACGATGATATTACAAAATTTCTATGTTCGTTTCTAAAATCTTGTTGTTTGAAAATCCAGACATATACTCTCAAAGTCAAAATTGATTTTTAATTCTTGGGTTACGTTGAAATTTTTTACAGCAATCTTGTTAGCTACCACAGTGGTTTTTCAGCTGTGGCAGCAAAAAACGTTCACTCCTGCAGCCAAATCTGTTTGCTATTCTGTATATAATACTGAAAATTTTGCTAGTCCAGCGAAAAATTGAGTGAGCCGTGGCAAATAAACAAAAAGATTTGCTATTCTGTCCGTAATACCTCAATTTGCTATGTCAGCAAATTTTCTTTTGCTTATTTGATTTTATATATCACCCAATGCAATAGAATATCATTATCAAATTTTATGGTTGACTTTTATAAAAAAGAATAGAGAAGGATGAAAATTTACAGTTAATCGGTAGTGATAATTTTCGAAACTTTCATGTGTACAATTCGTATCCAATTCTCATTTCGAAATAGATAGGAATTTATTTTCGTCTATGAAGAAGGAAAGGAAAACAAATGACTCAATGATAAATAATAGATAATAGGTTTCGCTGTGTCTGAATGGAGTTTAACCCTTATCAAGGAAATTGTATTATCAACAACAATGACGACAATGTAAAGTGTTATTACGACATCATTTCTCTGTGTTATAATACCAACAGTCGAAGGAAATTACATAATGATTTGGTTATCATGTCTGTAATCACATTATAAGTATAAATACATACATGTACATACATAGCGTGCCCAATATCAGTTCATACTGATATAAATTTAGAAACCAAGTGAATTTACCAAGACGTCGTGGTTCGCGATAATAATTAAAATTTTTATACCTCATAACACATATTTCTCCCTTTCGGTCTGAATAACGTATATTGAGAAAAAAATCAGTACAAAAAATTGGAATTTATTTCAATTCAATTCAAGAAAAGAAAAATCTTGCATATTCATGCTCGTTTGTGGGTTAAAAATCATCAGCGCACATTCGATTTGATTCAGATGGAATTAATTATGTGGATTATATATGGTGGGAAGAATTTTTTCTTCTCAAACAATCTCATTCCTCGAATCACAGTATTGTGAATCCCTTAGATCACACTTTGAAAGTAGAAACGCTTCTCGTATCGTTCCAGTACTCAATTCACGTCAGGAATAATCGTATCCGAGGTTGCAAATTGCACTCTACGTTAAACGACATTTTTGTTTACTTTTCTACGTGGACAAATCCAATATTCATTGATTTCATACATATTTGAATTTCAGTTAAAGTCATATTTAAATTCATTCAACCAATTTAATCAATTATCAACAGGGTCATAGATCTTCCTTTCGAAAAAAAAAATCATCCATTCAATTATTTTGTATTGACATTTGTTATTTGTATAAAATTGTTTTTGCTTTCGAAATCGAGTGGATTTTGCACATATTTTGATGTAATAGGTGATTGAACTCTCATTTCAGATTGCGCACAACAAATATAACGAGGAGAAATAATTTTTCAAATTTGCCGAACCATTCGTTGAAACGAGTAAGAAAATACAAATTTCAATGATCTTAAGCGTTAACTAATATTTGATCTAACGGGTGATTGAACTTCTCTTCCTCGTAGTTCATCCACGGTTAATGACACAAAAAGTGATTCTGTGAAATCTAAACGAATTTTTCGTTCAATTTGAAAAATCTATGATTGATCTTCATCGATTGAACCTAATTGAGATTAGATATATCGATTTCATAGGGATGTTATTTCAATCTTACGATAATACACTCACAGAAATTGTTTGCTTATTGTAACTGAGATTTTATTATTGTGAGAAAATTTTTTTCTCAATATAGGGATTGAATTCTAATTTTTTTTCTGACGAGAAGAAAATTTTCTCCCTTCAAGTAAAAATTTGATAATCTTGGCGTTAGCATGTCGAATCTTAGATCAAGAAGAACAGTCTTGAGATCCCGAGTCGAAAAATTTGGACGGTTTTCCTCCTCATATTTCGTTTTTGGATTGATTTTGTCCTGATTGTTGAATAATGCGGACAAAAACAGTGATTTTTCATGATTTTAGTCAGAATTTCTGCTCAAACGAATGAAAGTGATTGAGGAGAAATTCAGATTAAAATCATGAAAGAGTCCTGTTTTTATCCGCATTATTCAACAGTCAGAACAAAATCAGCCTAAAAATAGAATAAGAGGACAAAAACCGTCCAAATTTTCATTAAGGGTAATGAAATCTTTCTTGTGGCCTAGACAACATTCTTTATCTTGCGATATCTTTGAGACACCTTTTAGACGTCTTATATAATAATTTTAGGTAAGTTTGAGATTAATTCTCGTTTAAAACTCGTCTGAATGTCACCTACAAGTGTTGTACGAGACATCTAAAACCAAGATATCGCGAGGTACAAAATATTTACTGGGTACAATAATTGATTATTTTAAAAAATTTCCAAATAAAATATCGGTGTATCGTTTGGGACGGTATCATCTGACACACGGTACACTGGTTGGTACCCTTGTACTTTTTTAAAAAATATTCGACAAAACGACTCTATAATGTGTAATAAAGAAAAACCAACAGAACATCGCTTTGAAGTTTATCCTGACAATTTCACTTTAAAACATGATACATTAGAATCAATGTTGGAAACTCTATGACTGACCGATTTGTTGCCAATCAAGGGGACGGGAGCGTATCGTTAAGCGTCGCCTGTAAGAATATTCATGTACTATAGTTTCAGCGTAAGAAAATGTTACTTGCCATAAGAAGCGATGGTTCTCAAAAGAAACAAAGCTTCTTACGTTGAATAAAAGTCGTGAATCATTTTTTTTTTTATCAACAATCCATTACTTTCATACAAAATCTTTTTGATTATCGAACACTGTTTGTTTCCGGAGAAGAAAACTGATATCGAGAATAAAATGATGGTACCAATAAGAAATCATTTCTACAAGTGTATTGCAATATTCCGAAACATTTCTATAATGAGCTACAATAGTTGTTTAGTCTGATGACATTCCGATATGCTTGTAGAAATGATATTGAATGTTGCTATAATTTGATTCGAAGAAGTCTCTTCAGGTGAAATTCCATGTGGAAAATTTGTACGTAAAGTATGTAAAAAGTATGCGAAATCTCGTTTTGATGAATAATTTTTATACAAAAAATATATAAAATTGTACAGAATTACATATTCAAATCATATCACCCTTTCCATTATATACAAATTTTATATATTGATGATTCTTAAGTTCAAGTTAGGACAGAATTCAATTCAAAACAAAATTCCAAAGGAAAATACATTACAGTGTATAATCTGAGGAGAGAAAATTTACAAATATCAGAAAGTGAATATTGCAAATTTTTTGAATTTGAGGATAGTTTCATTGAAAGAATACGAATCCAAACCTGAAATGTTGCGAGTAACAGTTCGGTAATTCATCTACATGGAGAAGGATGAAGTTTCAAAAATTACTAAATTTCTACTAAATTGGCAGGATAAAAGAAAACACCACTGTTATTGATAGACAGTGTAGTAAAATGTGTACTTCATCATGCATGAGGTTGCATGCTCATACTAAAGAATGTTTGGTAAATTATTCATTTTTGCCACACTGTCTAACAATAACAGTGATATATTTTCTTAGCCTACGAATTTAGTAGAAATGTAGTAATTTTTTATCCTTTATTCTTCTCCGTGTGTCAATGATCTCAAGTATTTTAGTATGACAGAGGAGTATAATTGTTTGTCATATTTTAGGGGCAACAGAATGATTGAAGCGTCCTCAACTGACATAATCGATCCTTTTTATATAGAATATATCGAATTTTTCATGGATATTATATCGGAATCTACAAAAACGGGATACTTTCCCTATAAAAAAGAATCGATCCTACTTCAAGGATTGTCAACACTAATCATTATATAATTCCCCTGATCTATTCTATTCTAGATTGACGGTAAAAAGACCATTCGATTCAAATATTATCTGATACAATATATCAAAACCATATACAATTATTTTATTGATGTACTGGAAAATTGCAAGATCATGGAAACGTGGAAGGAGTGTACGAAGAGGACTTATTTTTTTACTTTTCGTACCCTTAATCTTCGTTTTCATGATTTCATAATTGTATAGATTACATCAGTCTCACTAATCATATGTATACACCGATACTCAAATCAAATGACTGAATGTTTACACCATTATACATTTAAAACGTATTCGATTAATGACCAATACTCATCCTCATATCTAGGGAATACGCAACTTATGCTTCTGTGTACAGTCTTGCATCATCGCAATGACAATGAAACAAAATAGACCGAGTATTGAATGACTTAATGACACGTTGTGATACAATACAAAGAACTTCGATGGGACCAAACGATTCCTCCTCTTATTGCAATAATTTTTTTTTAATGCAAATTTTCATTACTGTGCTAAATCATTTGACTGAAATTAAAACGAATTCGTTTCTCCTACGCGACAATGTTCAATCTGATAAAGTGATTCTTATTATATAATAACACTGTTCACGCATGGAAAAATGATTCAATAATGTATCTTATCACTTCTGTAGAATGTGCTCGAAAGAATAACATACGGTGTAGCATATGAATAAACGGTTGGAATTATTCAATGATTCATAATACGGATCATTCGCAGTTACGGTTAAAAAAATGAATCATTCTGAACGTACAATACGCGTAACTCTTTAATATTTAATAAACCGAATGAAACTACACTCCAATCGAATTTAACGAAAGGAAAAAAAGATATCTTCGATTCTCCGAATGAATTTTCCTTTCAAAAACTTCAAAGTGAATTTATTTAAAATCGTGAAATAAAGTATCCTCTCGCTTCAATCTAGATACTTTGAAAATAATATTGAAAACGTTTGGATTACCAATGTGTACGGGCTTCGTTTGTCAAAATAACGAAGTAAAAATATCAGAGAGGAAAACAACGGAAGAAATGATAAAAAGTCAGTTGATATATTAACACAAGTTTTATATCAGAATCACGTGGTCCGTTCGTTCTTCACTCTTTGACCATGAAAATTAAATCAGAAACTAAAGTTCGATGGCCTGTGTCACGAGACAAGGTCATGCTTTATGCGAAATTTTTTTCATTCTCGTTCGATTTTCTTATTCTTTTTTTGGTTTTTTCTTCTTCTTTCGATACCCCTTAATTTATGCCTCAAAGTGCGAAACGAATCGGAGGTTTACGTAACAATTTTGAAAAATACAATCTCGATTGAACTCCAAGTGGTTCAGTCGAACGTTATTTACCTGCGATCTTTGTGACCCGAAAATTCATGAATCGTCAAGAGTTTTTATTCAATTTTTACATCTCGCTAACTCTCGACGCGCGATACAGATTTACGCACGATATGACACATTTGAAGAAAGTGGTTACATAACCGACGTCTTCCATATCTCGATATTATGAAGAGCAAATGAAAAAGAAGAAAGCAATGATTTAGAAGCAAAAGTCAGAGAACTTTGCACAATGTACAAAGAGTACGTTGATGTAATTTGTATGTTCAATTTGGCTTTGAACGATAAAGAATAATGTGAAAGAAAGAAAAAAAAAACACGATAAAAGCCGAGGGGGAAGTCAATGAACTCTTATTCAATATTTGAAAATCAATTCAGTTTGGATAAATTTGCAATCAAAAACATGTTATAACGCAACAAGATTAATAAGTTTTCGAACAGACAAGGACGAAATGTTTTAATCGCGGTATCAATAATTGAAATAGAGGTGACATAAGTCAAATACTTATTGCTATATGTGGTCTTTGATAATGCATATTGCAATCCGAGATGTAAAAGTGGAGTTGTATCGGGAATTTTATGAGAGGAATCAAAGTTGGAGATGATGAGTCCGTGCTGATAATAAAATATATGTTTTTGTTTTGTTTGATCGCACATTTTCGTGTTATACGATAAATCCCACGTCCTTTTTTCCTCAACTCCGCAGAAATGCATGATCAACTGCGAAGAGAAAGAAAATATGTGCATTTCCAAGAAGAAAAGTACGGTGAAAAATGTATGGATTCTTTCAACATTTCAAATTCTATAGGGATGAACTAAAATCGTTTGTAAATCTACTAGAACGTTTTTTTTTTCTATGTAGAGTGATTTTTTGATTATTCGATAGTTCACTCTATCCTTCATTAACAGAGTAAATTGTATTTTCACTAACAACGATAGCATTTTCTTTAATCATCTTTCACCCTCACTCTGCTCATGTTGATATGGCGTTTTGAGAAAATTGTTCGATCCGATCCGAAATAAATTGAAACAGCATGAAGCGTTTACATTTGTTTCGGTGTTCCATTCGGTTCTTGCTAAAATTTTTAAAAAGAGGATCGTAAGAAGGGATTACTTTGATAGGTCTTGGAGCCCTTTTAACGGAGCGCCAAAGTGAAATTTGAACGTACCACTGTGATCAAAAAGTAAGGTAAAAGTGAATTTTTCGATTTTTACAATAGGTGTTTTTGTTGAGCAAAGAACTTGCATCAAATTATGTTTGCGGAACGAATATTCTTGTGCGGACACGTTGAAAATGTTGCGGAAGGCTTTTGCTAATCAAACTATGGCACGAAGAAACGTTCTGAGTGGTACAACGAGTTCAAAGCGGGCTGAAAACGCGTTGAAGACGAACCGCGCTCTGGACGACCATCAACGTCTACCGACGAAGGCCACGTCCAAAAAGTCAGAGATTTGGTACTTAAAAATCGTCGATTGACAATTAGAGACCTCCCGAGTCAAAAAGTGAAACCTGGTTTAGCTCTGATTCGTTGCGTATTACGGAGTGAATCAGGTTTGATTTCATTGTTAACCCTGATGTCACCATGTTCTCAACCAGATCTTGTTTTCAAACTTCTCATTCGACCTGATTAAACTCTGAATCGTTGCGTATTACGGAGTTAATCAGGCTCTAAAAAGTACCCAGGTAAAAATTGACCATGGGCGCTAGGTTGCCGCAAGGCTCACCAAGATGGGCCGAGCCTAGGCTACCAGGCATGGCACAACTCTGAAATGATAACATCATCTCAGCCTCAGCCCATTTGTTTCCACAATCAAGACCCAACACTGGAAACAGGGTTGTGATAGCATATGCCGTCAATGGCAGACCATACAAAAATTTGTTCGCCAAGGATGAGCCAATGCTGTAGCAATCTTGCGGCAGGGTTGCGCCCATCTCATGCCAATGGTCACTTTTATTTTTTATTGTAATTGAAAATAAAATAAAAAATCCATTCTATCATTTCGATTGAACGAAATGAATGTCGGAGAATTTCAACATGTAATTTTTCTGATTAGTTTAAACTGATGAATGACGTAAATCCGGTGGTCCTGGCGTAGAAGTAGGCGGGTCTGGAAACAGATGAAGAATTATTTCTGTCATGGAATCTTCAAAGGAGACTTATATATTGATTGAATGCTTGGTTCGCCACTCGCAGGAAACAAGCATCACTCTGGTGAGAGTTATTGTAATTTGCTGTTTGAGAAGGAAGTTTCACTCTTAGCCAAGCTATTACTCAAGTCGAGTCAAGCTAACACCTAAACTGAGCGAGGCCATCGCCCAAGCTGAGCCAAGCTATTGCCCTAGCTGGACCAAGCTACGACCCATGCTTGGTGCAACATGAGAATCCATTGTCATTCAGAGTTGCCTAATGCTTGGAGCAGTGTCCCGCCAAGCCCTAGAGAGCCTCTGTTGAAAGCATGCGTTTTCCTTCAAGCAATATCGGTTGAAGGATGGGCCAAGCGTGGCGCAGCCAATGATCAATGATGGATCAACGAAGTCGATTTATGACTTCCGATATTGGTACAATGTTTAGACCATTGTCAACCATCCTTGTCCCTACATAGATTGCCCAGCTTTGGCTGGCAGCCTTGCGTCTAGCTATATTCCGTCGTCAGCATTGGCGGAGCCTGAAGATTTTTATATGGGTATTACAATTTTTCGACTCGGGTCGCTGATAGTGTTGGAATATCATTTGGCTTAGCCCAAACCATCATCATGGGCGAACAACTCTTGGTTCCTTCATCACGATAATGCACCGGCTCAAACTGCATTGGTTCTTCGCGACTTTTTTGCCAAAAACTCGATTCATATCGTTCCGCAACCATGGCACCGTATTCGCTTGATTTGGCTCCGTGCGACTTCTGGCTATCCAGCAAACTCAAAAAGCCAATGCGGGGACGCCGTTTTGACACGATTGAGGAGATAAGAACCGAATCGAAGGTCTTGAAGGATATACCGAAAAAAGACTATTCCGACTGTTTCGAGGACTGGAAAAAGCGTTGGCAAAAGTGCGTTTTATCGGACAGGGAATACTTTGGAAGGGATGAAATTGATTTGGAAGAATAAATAAAGAATTTACATTTTATAAACAAATTCACCTTACTTTTTGATCACAGTAGTATTCGGAACGAAGTTGCGCGGCCTTGTGCGGCGAAAAGAGTTGTCAAAATTATCCTTGAAAGTCAAAGTAACCCCGTTTTACGGTATGTTATCGTTGACAGTTTATCATAAACACGATTTTCGTGAAGATCTACAGATCCTACACTGTAAAATAATTTCTATGAGAAAATCACTATAAATGTGTGTAAAATGATTAACATATAAATGCGTTAAAATCTTTTTGCTTATCCATAAATTTACTGTGAAATTCTGGTAGAATTCCCATGAAGTTTGGAATTTTTAGTTGAATTTATAAGCAATTTCATATACAAAAATAGGAAGGGGACATCCCATCGAATGATTGGGATCATTCGGCTGGTGTAAGGGGGATTGGCCCCTGTAACAAATTATTCATTCAAGGGAATTCCCTGATAAGACACGAGGAATTCTTTACAAAAACGTGAATAGAATTCTTCAAGAAGTCTTCTCGAACTAATGAATTCATAAAGAGCTCTGGAGGAGTTCAATGTTTGGGAGATCAACGAGTTCTACCTCGTTAATCCCCGAAACATTGAACTCCTCCAGAACTCTTTATGAATTCATTAGCTCGAAAAGAAGTCTTGAAGGATTCTGTTCTTGTTCTTGGAAAAGAAAAAGAAAACAGCCCTATCTAACAGGTGAGGATCTGCATCGATTATTTCCATAAGGGTTTCGCAAAATTGCAAGCGACGGTCAAAATCATCCTCAAGTAATTCTTGCATAAGTTTGATTTTGGAGGGATGGAACTTCGCAGTTTTAAGAATGCGCTGAATTGAGCGGCGACTAATATAATGAGCTTGTGAGGCTTCACGGATGGAGGTGTGCGATTCCTCAACAAATGATTGTATGACCTCCACCGCAATACCATGGTTAGTGGTTGTGCGTGGCCTGCCACATCTCGGGCGATCCTTAACACTCCTAGTTTGTGAAAAACGTTGGATCGTTTTGGAGATAGTACCTAAGGAGACTCCCGATATACTAACGCGATATTCATCGTTGAATAAGGTTTGTACCTCCCTGAAAGATCGTTGACGATCTCCGTAGCCGTGCATCATTAAAATAATGATTCGTTCTTCCCCCGAAAGTGACATCAACGGATTATTCAAATACCGGATACCTTGGGTAAATCACCGACTTTGAAAATGAACAGCCTGAAATGAACCTGAGGATAATCGATCACAGCTTTGAAATGAACCTGAGGATAATCGATTCCGAATACGCTCACGTAAGTGAGTATCGATGAGAATAGTCCCACACAGGCCCATACGACCGAACCAACCACCCACACTCACTCACTGACTCACACACACACTCTCCCAGACACACACCCACCCACAACCACCCACACGCACATGAGGAATCAGGTTCCCGACACGTCCACGCCGTTGATTCTGGGTAATGCCAAGATTGGGATAAAAAAACCTCCGATTCAACAAAAATTTGATCCAATTATCATGTCCCGTTCAAAAGTTATGGGGGTGTTTCCAGACTTTGCTATATCAGAGTATTAAAATTGAGATAACTCAGCGAAAAATGATCCGATTTCAAAAAACAAAAAAAACTGCTGGATTCGGGTTGGAAACCCCTATCGAATGATGTATCATAAGTCCCCCCGTCTCGTTTGAGATTTTGACCCCCTTTCTCCTCCATCGCCCCCTACAGGGCTGGGGAACTCAAATCCCCTGTCAAGATAGCCCTTGATCCCTCCTTCAATTAAAAAAAATTTGATCCAATTATCATGCCCCGTTCAAAAGTTATGGGGGTGTTTCCAGACTTTTGCGCCACCCTGTATATGTATATATATATATAATAAAAAAGAGTGAATGGGATCCAGTGTTGTTTTTGTTTTCAATGTTAAAGCTGAAAAATCCACGGCCCCCGCAAAATTTCAATGTGAATGTCGAAAGATTTGGTGACCCTATCCAAAGATATAAACCCCTCATTCTACAAAAAGCATCATTTCAATTCAGCATTACTTTTGATGAAGAATACTAGTACTTCGAAATACTAGAATACCTTGATTTGTATTTTTATATCACCTTGTTACATAAGTACGTAAGTTATTGATCTAATTATTGGTTCATGCTGCTTATATAAGTCCATGAATAATTAATTCAGGTGTAGATTGTATGTGGTGAACTGATAATTTTAGTTTAATTGATTCAGATAAGTGAGCCAATCGTAGCTTCTTTCCAATCCATATTTGAATGTGCTACTACCACAAATTGCATAAGTACAGCCAGATTATAATTTATTTTCAACCCGGCGTTGGTCACTTCACGAAAAAAAGAAAATTGAGAAATTTACCGTATGTGATGACAACGCGTCGCTTCGAGTCTTTGAATGGAAATTTTTACAAAATACAGGCCGTCCCAGAATTCGCGGACCGGATTTTACAGGTATATTCTGCAGCCAAAATGCAATAACTTCCCGTTTGAAAAAAATTCTTTCGACGCTTAGTTTTGGAGATATGAGCATTTTTAGATTTTTTTTTCAAATCCAAATCATTCAAGAAACACTGTATGCTACATACTTGAGCTTAGCATCATTCGCTGAGTTGGAAAACGGCGGATCTGCAGACATAACATCAAACTATTTTATCATTGATAGTTCCGGAGCTATAGCGGGTTGAAATTTTTTAGCTTCCAGTCAATCAGAATTCAGCAACTTCAAATCGCTCCGGCTCCGGAACTATCAATGATAAAATAGTTTAATTTTTTTCCTGCAGATCCGCCGTTTTCCAACTCGGCGAATGGTGTTAAGCTCAAGTATGTAGCATACAGTGTTTTTGAATGATTTGGATTAGAAAAAAGATCTAAAAATGCTCATATCTGCAAAACTGAGCGTCAAAAAGATTTTTTTCAAATGGGAAATTATTGCATTTTGGCTGCAGAATATACCTGTGAAATCCGGTCCGCGAATTCTGGGACACCCTGTCCATCGTCAAATAATTCACAACATAAGAGAAAAATCTATTTTTGTCTTATAATAATTATTTGACGATATATTTTGTACAAATTGTCATTCGAAGACTCAAAGCGACGCGTTGTCATCCTATACGGTGAATTTCTCCATTTTATTTTTTCTGTGTTGAAGGGAAATCATCAAAAGAGTACGGGAGAAGACTCAAAATCGTTCTCTCTAAATTCCTTGGGATGAAAAATTCACTCTTCAATAGTGAAAATATTGCAAGTTCAGGAAGAGTAAGATTCCACTTTCAAAGAGTGACTTTTCACTGCATAAAGGTGAATTCTAACTCCAACAGAGTGGAGGTTCAACTCGGTTTAAAGAGTAAAATCTCATTTGTTCACAAGCGTGAAATCCTCACTTTATGAGGGTGGAATCTCACTCTTGTTAGACTTGCAGTATTTTCACTCCAAGTCATTTAGAGAGTACATCCCCAGGTAGCACACGCACGTTCTGAGAATGTTCTGAGAACATACGTTGAGGATATTCGAATATTCTATGGAGATTCTTATTTCGTGCGAATGTATTCTACGCACATTCTCAGAATGTTTGAATGGGACTGTTTCAAATATTCTCAGAATATGATGCCACGGATATTGTGGGAATATTAGAAAAAACTGCTGTTAAAATAAGAATTCCCGTCAATATAAACTTCTGCATGTCACCGAAAACTACTTCACAATCAATTTTTTTTATCATTAGACATCTGTAATCATGAATGGTTAACAGTATTATGAATTCATATGGATGGATGACATATTTATGATCGCAACAGGCAATCACAATATATACGGTATTTATCAATATTTTATTACACTTTTGAGGATTATTTTTCACACATGGCACTCTCAGAGAACATTTGCGATATTGAAATGCACCTTTCATAGATTTATTATTTCCAAAACACAAATTAAAATAATATATTGTCCAAGGGTCTGTAGCCTGTCCACAACATTATCCGCCATTAATGGATTCATGTCATCACGATATCTGCGCATGCGCTGCTCATCAATCTCCCTACAAGCTTTGTACGCATATTGTACGAACGTTCCTAGAATATTCGGAACAGTCTCATTCAAATGTTCTGAGGATATTCTAAGAATATTTACGAATCTCCTACGCTCTTGGTAAGAATATTCGATCAAGTACATTTTACGGATGTTGAGAGAATATTCTCAGAATATTCTGTGTTACATGGGTCGGGACAAAATAGTTTCAACACAGATAATGGCGACAAGACTTTGTAATTCGCCACATTGTTTTCCTCACTCTGTGAATCTGAATTAGTAAAAAATACTCCACAAAAGAAACTGAGTTGAATAGATTGATTTGAGGTTGATTTTGGATGAATATATATTCAACGAACCTTCAAACATCCAACAGCTCAACAGCTTCCATGTGCTCTTAGCGCCTGGAACTCAGTGGAATTTCTTCGGCAATCAGTGCTCAATTTTCCACTACCTGAATCACAGGAAGACTTCCCTGGTGTGAAAATTTCACCAAAGATGACTGAGTTGTTCAGTGATTTTCAGTAGAGAGTTTTTCAGAGGATATCAAAGATGTTCATAGTTTTTTAGAGGGTCTTAGTGATTCTCAGAAAAATTGAGAGTATTTCCAGAGATATTCATGGATATTCGGAAAAATTTTCAGTGGAAAAACGTGCCCGATAAAAGAGAGTTTTTTAAAGAATTTTCCAAAGATTTTCAGAATTTTGAAAAATTCAGAGGAAAAAAGATCAGATCTACGGAGATATATGTAGATCTCTACAGATCCGAATTTTGGCAAAGAAATATCTATGGAGCTCCACAGAGGTCTCCAGAGATCTTCAGAAATCTTTTTGAACTGTCCTAAATCTTTGTGGATTACTTGCAAAATTGGAATCTTTGGAAGTGAGTGGGTATCAGAAAACTTCAAAGATTATAACCCAAGTTCAGATATTTAGATGTGAGTGGATATGAACAGATTTGCAGAAATTTTTGCCAAAATTTAGATCTGATGAGATCTACTTCAATCTTTTTTCCTCCGAATATTCATAGATTTTCAAAGTTTCTTCCCCTCAATTTCTTGGAGTGAAAATACTGCAAGTCCAACAAGAGTGAGATTCCACTCTTGTAAAGTGATTTTCACTCCATAAGAAGGAATTTTCACCCTCTTGGAATGAGGATTCACTCTTATTGAGCGAAAAATCACTCTTTAGTAGTGGAATCTCACTCTTTCTGGACTTGCAGTATTTTCACTCTTCAAAAGTGAATTTTTCACTCCAAGGAATTTAGAAACTTCAATAAAATTGACATTTTTACAATGAAATTTTGAAAAATTTTCAGAAAATTTGTTTGACCACAATCAGGATTGTTTCTTAGTGAAATTTAATTTGTTATCAGGACTTTCTACTGATTCGGATTCATCGCAGCATTGATATTATTCAGTCAATTTAAGCATCATAAGTAACGGGTACTAATTGTCATTCCTACGCATTCTATTGTCGTACACAAACATTGAATTCAGTTTTGACAATACTCAAGTTGAAATTTATCGCTTCCCCTCGTCGTCTATCTTCTGATTTTCGACGTTCCAAAACGAAAGAGCGTCGCCAAGTTTCTCTTATCTGTGCTTTTCTCTTTCTCATTGATGATATTCTTCCTCTTATTCTAACAAAACTCTGAATTCAGACGATAAAAGTTGCGTCAGGTTGCGCAATCATTGTTTACGCTTTCCGAAGCGACTGCAATAAGAGAAACAACAGTAACAGCAATAATATCGAAGAACGACTGCGATCATTTAAATATAACTTGCAAGACTTTCGATGTATCTTACGTATTCCTGTGGCCCCCTTGGCATTATAATTTTCATTCTCAGGTCCTTTGGTTTTGAATAATTCTCAAGAGTTTGATAAAAAAGCATGTCATTTGATACGGTTGATGATACACGTCTACAAATTGTTCGAAAAATACGATTCTCATCAGGTATCAAGAACTTGAGCATTCTATTAGACTTATAACTCGATCGATGAATAAATTCTCCGATGCTTAACGAAAATGAGAGAAATAAAAAAAAACATCGGGGAAAAAACAACAGAAATAAAACGAGCATTGACGTGTTCAAAAGTCTTGTGTAGGACACAACGTCAACGAATCCCTCTGTTCGATCACATAATATTTTAACCTTGAATACAACGAGGAGGAGAAAGAAAGAATAAGAGTTCGATGCCCTGCGGACGACGTGCAAGGTCAGGGATGATGCAATATCGAAAACAAAAATAAAAAAGAAAAAACAGACTTTGTAGCCGTTGCATCAATTAACTGATATACACTTCATAATTAAGATAATATTTGAACTTCGGTACTACTTGTTGTAATTTGCTTAATCGACGAAATTTCTACAAGAAATTTGGAAACACAAGTTCGTTGGTGTTCGATCTAACGTTTGGCCAACGCATGGCATAACTTATTTATCTCGAATTTGAATATTCATTTACCTGGATGTGTTATACAAAACATCATTTTCCGTACTGCTCGTTCTTATACAGTTCAAAGGAATGTGCTGAATTCAAAAATTGACCATCAGGTATGATCGACTATCGAGGTATGATGCCATCATGAGAATTGTGTTTGTTTTTCAAGAGCTGAGACTGGAGTCTTCGGAGGTATTATTCTCACGGCATTCGATTGGAGCATACAAATATGAAACTTTCATGTTAGTAATTTGTAAAATATCATTGCAGAGGAATGGAATCATACCTCTCCGATACTTTCATGATATACCTCATGACTTACATACCAATATGCGCTTATCACACCTCCCTATGAAATTCCTCCTGAGAAAATCATGAATCGACGGTAAGTGGGTTGCGCTTTGAGCTGAATTCGATAGAATGGATAGTTGTTCCGGGAATCATCTCTGTTATTTTCTTTAATATATAAATTTGATAAAACCAAGAATTTTATACGAGAAACAGTCATTGAAGTCACTCTGTTATGTATAAGCTTCTGCCTCTGAGTTACAAGTACGATTACTACTTATCGTCCAAACAAATACGCGAAGTGCATGATTATTTGAATATTCAGAAAACCCCTCTACGGATCTTCAATCAAAATACGGGACAGTAACTTAAGTACCTCCTTGATTTTCATACGAAAAGAACTCTAAACGACACCGCGGCTACCATCGTGCGCAACAACAAACAGTTGATTATTTCATATCATTTCCTACATGTAATAGGTATGAATAACGCGCATGGGATCATTGTTCCACACCTTTGTTCAATTTCTGTCTTTGTCTCTCTCTCTCTCTCTCTTTTGCAGTGCAGTTTGCATAGCAGTTCGATGACCTTTTCTCCTCGTACATCCTCTTATCAAAACACCAAGCAAGTATTTTCGCTCACGAGCAGTCTAGACTTTTATTAAACAAACATGTCGGAGAAAAAACGTTATTATACCGACAGGGACAAATTGCGCATAAACATCATGTATACTTCATATTGAAATTGTTGTTGAATGAAAAAACGGAGGACAAGAGGGAATCGATTTTAGGATCACGTAAAAATGACATCATATCGTATAACAGCGTGATTGGAAAGTAGGTTCGTTTAGAAGTTTGCAAGAAAATTATTATTCCAATTTTTGTCGATAATTAGAATGACTTTCATCATTCAATGTCTTGTTTACTTAATTTATGATTATGAATTATTCGAATCACATATTACACTGGTATTACTCATGCGGTTAACGAGTTGGTCATAAATTATCAGTCTCCTCGTACTGGTATTGAATTACAGCAAACTGCAAATTACCGTATTAACTGCGCTTCTTTCTTACATTTATACCCTTTACTTTTTTTACCATCGATCTATCATTATACCCCGTTCGGTTAGTTTTTTGTTTCGCGTCTATTTCTCTGTTCTTTTATCTGTAACGATCGTTTCAGTGGAATTTCACTTCAAGCTCAAATGTTATGATCATTTACGAGTGTATGCGCCTGTTATGAAGTACTCGTAACACCAACGATTCAATTAAAGAAGAGGATATCGATATGGATGGGGTTATGCGAGCGAATAATAATCTGTGCGGAAAATGCGAGGCAAATCCGGATAAAAACCACCAGATCTTGGGACAAAAACCGGACATAACCGGTCTACTGGTTTCTTTTCTTCATAAATATATTGATATTATATAATTAGTATCACGTAACCTTTAGAGAAAAATGAACAAAATTTTTTTCTGGAGAAAAATTTCTCGCGTATTCAACTTGATTTGGAAAATAATGATATTGCGTTCGCAATTACAGGTGCAAGAGAATTGTTCACATCGCATATGATTGATAAGAAATCACTTGGGGTGCCAAAAAACACATTTTGATTCGTTTTCATAAAAATGCGTCCATCATTCCCATTCTCTACATCTCTCAAACCGGATTCGATGAATTTATTCCAAGTTGAATACTTTGAGGAAAAACTTTCAATTGGATCCATATTTGTTTTGTAAAACACTTGAAAAAGTTGTTTTTCCTTGAATATTTGATTTGATATAAGCAGAGACGGATTATCCCGTAGGCCAATAGCGCCACGGCCCAGGGCCCCACCTTATCGCTGAGATAACATGCTCTCGCAAAGCGACGCATCTGGATGAGGTTTCACGTGCAACTTGCTACACGGAAAAAAGTAATTAGCTGGGAGATGGACTAAATTTTAGCTGCTGCAGCAAGATTTATAGCTGTATCAACTGAATTTTAGCTAATGTTGCTTAGAAATCAGCTTTCCTGGGAGTGCCAAAATATTGAGCTCTAGTAGCTAACGTTTAGCTGATACAGTGAAAAATTTCTTTCCTTATAGCACGCTCAGAAAGCGACGCATCTGGATCAGCTTCTGCATGGAAATTGCACGCGAGCCTCGGGGGCAGCTTCAAAATGCTATCTGAGAGGGGACTCCAAATTGTGATTGAATGGTAAATCAGCAGGTGAAACGCCGATCTTACTCACACGAACGTAACAGTATATACATGTGAGGACATGTACGTATCACATGTTCACATGCATGTGCCGTTGGGTCTGTATACAAAGAAAATATATTGACGAAAGATTATTCAAAGTTGAGTAAAACGGGGACATAGTGGCATTCCCGCGAAATTTGAAATCCGGTTGACTTAATTTTACTCGACTACAGATGAAAATCCATTCAGATGTTCTTCAACAGTAAGCAACTTGTTGAGATAATGAAAACATTCGAATTTATTTCCATTCGTAGTCGAGTAAAATGAACTCAACCGGATTTTAAACTTCACGGGAACACCACTATGTCCCCATTTCACTCAACTTTGGGTAATCTTTCGCCAATACATTTTCTCCGTGTATGAGTGTGAACGTCGGCGTTTCGGATCTGTGACCACAGTATCCGAGACGCGTTGGTATATACCCTAACAGCACACCCCCCGATGTCCACGTCGCATATCCGTGGAAGCGAGGTGGAGAAAAGGGGGACGTGGATACAAGGTGAATGGACGGAGAAGCGACGGAGAAATGTTCGGGGATCGGTGGTTGTGCTGTACGGGGGAAGATACCACTTATCAAAAGCCCCCCATGATGCCTTCAGCTCCCCGGATTCCCAGAGTTCTTTTAATATTAAGAGGAAAACGCGGGCCGCAGATTAATAAATCGAGACTCAAAATCAAAGGTTAAGTACAGGGCCGTGCCGCCCATATGTACAATGTGTGCGGCAGGGATGAGTTCTGTGCGCGTGCGATTAGTAATATGCGTTAACTATGCGCAGATTATGCATAAAACATGTAGAATACGCAGAAAATGCAGAAAATGCATAAAACATTGTACAATTAATTCCGACTCAAAATCCAAAATTCAGAATATATGAAATAGATATTTATGAGTGTTGGAATGGTAAACAATTCATAGTTTTGAAATTATACCCCAACTTGACCATAAAAAAAGATGATGCAGAAAACTCCCTTTAGTTATCTGCATTATATGCATGAGTTTTATGCGCACATTATTCCTTGCATAAAACCTACCGTATAATGCGTACCCAACCCTGGTGTGCGGTGGACACAGGCGCCTGGGTGTGAGGGGCGCCTTCAGGTGCCTTTAATTTTTCAATGGATTTTGAGAAATTTCAACTTTACTGAGAGCTGAAATGAATGGATCAAAAACCCCAAGAAGTTCTGAGAATGTGCTCGAACATTTTGAGAAGGTTTCAGGATATTCTTAGAATCTTCAAGCACATTCTTAGAACTTCTTGTGCTACTTGGGCCGTGTGTCTTCAATAATACCAACGAATGTTTCATCAATTCAAAGAATATTTCATTATTTGAATAAGCTTCCAATTGAAGGAGAGAAGTGTATCGTAAATAGGTATAAATGATCATAACAATTCATAAAATATATTTACCAAATCTCAAAAGTCTAATTTGTTGACAATTCCTTACTGAACAATTCAATTTTTTGACAATTTCTTACTGAAATTTGGTGATTATTCATTAACTTGGACAAATATGCTATTAAAATTAAGAAGAAAATTCTTAATATTGGAAATTATATTATTGAATTCAATATATTGAATAATTATGAGAACTTCATAATTTTTCTAACAGGGTTGTTTTCAATGAGAAAAATAATTTATTTCAATTAGAAAATTTCTCATTGAGTTGAATTCATATTCTCACATTCAAGAAGAAACCCAAGTAACACAAGAAGTTCTAGGAATGTGCTCGAACATTCTAAGAATGACCTGGAACCTTCCATATTCTCAGAACTTGTTGCGTTACTTGGGAATATACGTATTTATGTTTCAATTTCAAAATTTCTTGGTCCAATGTGATAAAGACTTTTCCCATTAAACTCAATTTCAGGGCGGAGAAAATTTTCGCAAAACGAAATTCAACAGGAAGCATGGTGCAAAAATTTGCAAGAAAAACTGTGTGTTAATGGGTGTTCTGATATAGACGGCAATGATTTATGTGAAGAAATAATTCATGGCCAGCCTCTCCTGCGAAAATTTGAAAACGATGTGACGCAAATTTTACAATTTATATTTGCAAACAATCTAACAGCTGTTTATCCTAATATTACAGTTGCTTTGAGAATTTTGCTATCTTTACCAGGATCTGTAGCAAGCGCAGAAAGATCTTTTTCAAAATTGAAATTAATAAAAAATTATTTGCGTTCAACGATGTCACAGGAAAGGTTGACAAATTCAGCCATAATATCTATTGAGAATTGATGACATATTAGATAATCTAGATGTTCATGATGTCATAAACAAATTTGCTAGTCAAAAAGCAAGAAGAATTGAGATTATTTAAATATTTTACTCGTTTTTAGTATAAGATTTGAAAGGAACATGCGTTTATATATTGTAATTATGAAATAAATCAATTTGATTTTTTTTTATCATCTATGATTCTCATTCATGTTTGCACTCAAATTTCGAGACCACAAGTGGGCGCCAAAAGATCTCTGAACACAGGCGCCACCGAGGGTCGGCACGGCCCTGGTTAAGTAATATATATTTATTCTATAAACTAGATCAAGAAACTTGTTCATGATAATAATCAATTTTAACACTACATCAAAGTTTTAATTGTTACAAACAACTTCAAAAGTTGAAACATTTCACAAAATTATCATTAAAATAATCCTACTAGTTCGGACTTTCTGTTTGATTACTCTTAGGCCCGAGTCACATGGAGCAAAAATCACGTGGAAAGCGGAACGCGGATCCCTTGGTTGAAGAGAGAGGTGAATATTCTCCTCTCTATTCAACCAAGGGTTCCGCGTTCCGCTTTCCGCGTGATTTTTGCTCCATGTGACTCGGGCCTTAGGCTAACCTCCCATGGACCGGAATTCGTTCCGGCGGAATGACTTTAAACCAATCGCTTTCACAATTCCTTTTAGAGCGTTCTATCAGAAATCTATAAAAAATTGTGCATTGGTTCAATTTTCATTCCGCCGGAACGAATTCCGGTCCATGGGAGGCCAGCCTTATACGGTAGAGTATCATAATACCGAATGTGTCATAGTACCGAATGTTCATATTCCCGAATGCTCATAAGACCGAATGTGCATAGTCCCGAATAAAAAGATATGAATTTCAAAATAAATAAAAAAATGGACCATTTCTGTCATAAAAAATTGATCGTTCCCACATGATATGCGTAAACGAATCATTTTTTATGCCGGAAGTGGCGGATTTTTGGATTCATTTCAAAATTAATATTTTTTTATTCAGGACTATGCACATTCGGTCTTATGAGCATTCGGGAATATGAACATTCGGTACTATGACACATTCGGTATTATGATACTCTACCCTCTGATACGTGTGCACACGAGATTTATGACGTATGATGCGTGAGTGTTCTCAGATCGTTCGGGATCTAACGGAAATATCTGTAATTCTACCCGAATCCAACGGAATATGGCGGAATATGATTTTAACGGGTTAGGCTAGCCTCCCATGGACCGGAATTCGTTCCGGCGGAATGGAAATTGAACCAATGCACAATTTTTTATAGATTTCTGATAGAACGCTCTAAAAGAAATTGTAAAAGCGATTGGTTTAAAGTCATTCCGCCGGAACGAATTCCGGTCCATGGGAGGCCAGCCTCAGGCTAATTGCTTCTAGCGGTAATTTTCCGAAGAATGGCCGTGAGTGTGGCCCTAACAGTAAATAGCCGTAAGACAGTGGCTCCAACAATTCATAGCCGTGAGAAGGTGGCTCTAACAATTCATAGCCGTGAGAAAGTGGCTCTGACGGAATTTAAACTCTGAAGGAGGTGAAAACAACTTCCCCGCCGACCCTAAGCAAAAGCTAGGCGCGGTGAAGTGCGCCGAAATGGTTAAAGGAAAACGATCACAAATTGACCGGACAGTTCCGACTTCTAAAATAATTAAAAAGTGCTTACCAGGAGCCCAGCTAATCAAAGCTGATAAATAACTGGTCAATTATTACCCAATGAGATTGGGTGGGATTGATCATTTAAAAAATTCTTTTATTGAGTTTATGCCCCCTGGTAAACACCCATTGGCCTGAGAGCAGGGTTGGCACGTAATATACTTCTAAGTATTTTACATAGTTTATGACACGTAAGAAACCGAGTATCTTACGCATAAAACGAACCCCTTGCCTTTGGGGGGACAGGAGGGTTCAAGTATCTTACATCTATTACGTGTCAGAAATCAAGTACGATACGTAAGAAATTGAAAAATCGTGTAATAAACCCAACCCTGCCTGAGAGCCCGTTAGCCCGAAATCTCCTGGTTTGTTCAATATGCAAGAATTTGAAGGGGATTCATTACTCCCTGCAAAAGTTACTAGATTCCAAATTTCTCGCCCCAGTTTTCTCAGAAACAAACACATAAAATGAAAAATAATGAGGGGCTGCATTTTTTTCAATAGCCTAAGAAGATGCACCTGCTCATTAAAATTGATTCTATTCAATGATTACTGAGAAAACTGGGGGGAGAGATCTGGTAACTTGGCTTGTGGTGAATCGCCTTAAGGGCATTCATCAGAGGCAAAGTTACTAGATCTCTCCCCCCAGTTGTCTCAACGATTAATGAATATAATCTATTTTAATGAGCAGGTGCATCTTCTTAGCATATCAAAGAATGTGCAGCTACTTTTTATTTTTCATTTTATTTGTTCGTTTCTGAGAAAACTGGGGGGGCGATTTTGGAATCTAGTAACTTTTTGGGAAGGTGGTGAATGCCGTTGAGGGGATACAAGCGGCTGGGCTTTTCTGAATTTTTTCGAGACAAAGTACGTGAAAATGCGTGCATCGATTCGAAATATCTCTCTGTACAGCATTTCTTTAGCATCTCAAGAAATGCTGTACAGAGAGATATTTTGAATCGATGCACGCATTTTCACGTACTTTGTCTCGAAAGAATTGGACCGCTCGTATCCCCTTAAGGAAGCCACTGAAAATGCTGCAAAGACAAAAGTAGCCCACATTGCGACAAATCGTGAGATTGATTAATTGTCGTACAAGGAAGCCAAATGTGCCCCAAATTATGAGACATCGCCCCATCTGTCAACTCTGCGATAAGCAACGAAATGCTGCTCTGCTTCTTATATCAAAACCTGCTAGGAATAATTTCCACCGCGGGAGATACTAGCGAACCTATCGGATCTTGGAGTTTGTCACAACCGTATAGGTGTGTCTCTCTCTACTATCTACTATCTTCTTTTGGTTGCCCGTGTTCGTTTACTATCTGTCACCTCGAGGTGCAGACAGATGCAGATTGGTGCAGATAACCGCGAATTAATTGACATCTGGAATGTTACTGGCATATTTCGCGAGTGCTGTGCCTACTCCGATCTCTGGCGTCGTTGTGTTTGCGGTTTCGTTCCACTCTGGTAAGTTTTTCTTTTCCCTAATCATTTTCTTATTATATTGATTATTATTCTCAGCTAATATGTTTATTTTGTTATTTTTCAGGTAAATATGCGACAATGCACCTGTGTTCCTGGTGTGGGTAAGGCTGTATTGTTCCTTTCCTTATATATTGAGTGTACGATACTGATTAATATATCATTTCAGGTACTGTCGTCTTGCTTGACGGGGGATGTTTGTTCATATGAGACAATCAAGGGTATGTCTTCAGGTAGCGTTGCTTATGCAATGCAATGGAGGTAAGGGATATCGTTCCTTTTTACAATTATTTTACCCATATTAATTGAATTTATATTTTACACGTTTAAAATCTAGACGAGGATCGTTACAAATAAATCGCGAGTCATCACTCAATTATGAGAACTAGAGCAAATAGTAATCATTGCCATGTACTTTTCTCCGTGCATGTGGAAATCACGGAGGATGAATAAATGGCCCAATACTGAGAGGAGGGGAATTTATTTCCCAGATTCCAACAAAAAATTAGGCCAACATTGTACTATCACTATACTGTAAGAATTATGGGAAGTTTTTTTTCCCATTGTTGTTTCATAAAAAATAGTCTGGATGGGAATAATTCGTGGCATCCCCAGTTCTTTTCAGGGCCTGACCAGGCCCTGCAAAGTACTGGGCAATGGCATGAATCATTTTTACCCGAGAGGGACTTCTCCCTTTCACTTCAACGAACTATTTTGCCTTTTCTCTTATGAAAAAAAAAATATTAGCTCCAGTATTGGATTTCGATACTTCTTCGATACTGAAGGATATTAAAATTCTATACTTTCTAATAGTTGCTATTTTTTTAATCAGTTTCATGCACAAGATGGCGAATTCAAGAAAAACCTTTTACTCCTAGCGGGGGTCTTAACTCGGGAACGGGTGATCTGAAAAATATTATTTTTCTGAAAAATAACAAAATGACGACAATTTGAATTTTTTTACTACTTTTTTGCAAATCAAATTGTTTACAAGATCACTAAGTGAAGATGAATCTTCATAATTCTGGTACAGGCTATAGCTATAACAATACAAAACATGAAACCGTTTGTTTTTTTTTCATTTCAGCCCACCCGGTCCCGAGTTATGACCCCTGTCAGGGGAGAAAAAAGGTTTTTTTAGATCCACCATATTGTGCATGAAACTGATTGAAAGAACATTATTCTCCACAGTTGAATATCTACGAGGGTGGATTGATAAGTTTCCGGCCTGACCAAGAGATGGCGCCACTAGGCCTACCTTGAGGTGGCGTTCTATAGTACCATCCTTAGATAGCTTGTAGCTATAGTTTCAGTCCGATCGCCATGTTAGTTTAGTTTTGAGAGCACGCTGACCAAGACGCCTCTGTGTTTTTCGTAAAAATGGAAAAGCTGGAAAATCGTGCTGTCATCAAATACTTTTATTTGAAGGGGTTAACGCCGAAGGAAATTAAAGAAGAGATGGACTCAACACTGGGGACATCCTCCCCATCATATTCAACCGTTAAGCAGTGGGTTTCCGAGTTTAAAAAGGGTCGTGTGAGCACCTCTGATGAGCCTCGCTCAGGACGCCCCATTGAGGTCACAACTCCAGATATGATCGAAAAAATCCATCAAATAGTGCTGAAAGATCGCAGATTAAAAGTTCGTGAGACAGCTGAGACCTGTAAGATGTCATATGAACGTGTACAAAATATTTTGCACCAACATTTGTATATGGAAAAGCTCTGTGCAAGATGGTTGCCGCGTTTGCTAACAGTCGACCAAAAATTGATTCGAAAGAACATTTCTACCGCCAATTTGGCGTTGTATAAGCGTAATCCAAGCGAATTTTTGCGTCGATTCGTAACCGTTGACGAAACTTGGGTCCACCACTACACTCCTGAAACCAAAGAACAGTCTAAACAGTGGATTGGACCAGGGGAACCAACTCCAAAGAAGGCAAAAACAATTTTTTCGGCGAACAAGGTTATGGCTACTGTTTTTTGGGATGCAAGAGGTATTATATACATTGATTACCTTGAAAAGGGTGAAACTATCACTGGTCAATACTACGCAGACTTATTGCAACGTTTGAGCCACGAAGTGAAAATTAAACGACCTCATCTGGCGAAGAAAAAAATCTTGTTTCATCACGATAACGCACCAGCGCACACGTCAATCGTTGCGATGGCTAAAATCAACGATCTGAAGTTTGAATTAATGCCGCACCCTCCCTACTCTCCAGACCTAGCCCCGAGTGACTATTATCTGTTTCCTAACCTCAAAAAATGGCTTGGCGGTAAGAGATTTGCGGACAATGAAGAAGTAATCGAAGCTGTAAATGGGTATTTTGAGGAGCTTGACGAATCAGTCTATAGAGATGGCATTACTAGACCAGAACACCGCTATGAGAAATGTATCAGCCTTGGAGGAGATTATGTTGAGAAATAAAAAAAAAAAAATTCTTAAAAACGTTGTTTTTCTTGGTCAGGCCGGAAACTTATCAATCCACCCTCGTAAATTTTCATGTGTAAAAAGCTTCACATTGAAATATATCTCCTATTTTGGAGAAAAAAGAATTCAGAAAAACCCTGTTTTTTTACCAGACTCCCCCGTTAAAGTATCATTCTTTGAGGGAAGATTCCACAATTATTCTTTTCAGGGTAGTTTTCGTTAATATTCGTTCAACATATATCAAACAGCACTGGATCTTGAAAATCGCATCATTTCTGGGAAATCCAAACCGTCATGACAATAGACTGCGTCTTTGAGGTATTTCCAGACCGTTTGGAAAACCTCTGTAACGTCGTCGGGAAATTATAAAATGAAACTTCCATATGATTCTTGATTCCTCAGTTTCAATCTATCTTCTCCATTCTTTTATGTCTATTGAAAAATTTCATTAATATCCCAGTGTCTATTAGGAATGAAGCCCATATACAGGGCCTACATTAAATGCAGGACGTCCCAAAAAATTTTTCCACACGTTCATTATTGAAATTGGTGAACAGCGGTAAATAGTTGGAAATATGCCAATGGAGATCTCAATTATAATTTCTTTTTGCCGTTTAAAATACCTATTTACAGCGTCGAGCATTGTTCACGCCAACTCTCGAATGTAATTGTGATGCGTAGTATTTAGCAATCAACGCAGAAATGTATAAATACTCATATTGGGAGATTTTCATCCTTCACCAAAGCTCATCATCTTCTGCGTCGACCAAGCTGTAAAACAACACGCATTACTTCAGATTCTCAGCTGCATATGTATATACATATATATTGTTACGTTGTCCCTCATTTGAGATCAAGAATAGTAGTATAAAATAAGTGATATGTCACTCAATTTATAAAATGAGATTTGTGTGATGCATTTTCAGACAATTCAAATAGCAGTTTCCATTTGTTGAGACGAAATTAGGAATTGTTCACACCCTGTAAAAGGGAAGTTTTCAATTCAGATTGTGTTGTGTTGACTGAATTTAAGACGCAGCCAAAAGAAGCCTATTTTGAGTGCCATACTTTGTACAGTGCATGTTTTAAAGTATTTTTGATGGTATTTCCAATTAGGCATTGTAAATATTCTTCAATCAGATTTCAAATATTTTAAATGCGATAAATCGTTTAAAATTCAAAGTAACATTTTGAGCAAAGAAAAATTACATTATTTTACAATTGTATGCAATAAGTTTTCAACGGGGTAGGAACCAGATCTTGATATTGTTAGGATACGTACAATTTAAAATGTCATTGATAATTAAATACTCTGGCGAAAATAAACTGTCAATAATGCCACGAAGTGTGGCAAAGATGTTGAAAGTGAACTCTGGTAAAAATTATATCATAAGTCCTCATAATTTCTTTAGGAATTGGGAGTCTGTGAGAAATTGTGAGATCATTTTCGCCAGGAAATATACAATGAGAGTTATTTCGCGTTTTATAAACGTTAAAGACCAGACTTTACACCGAGAGAAATAATGACTATCGCCAATAACATATTTTCATGCTCGGAGAAATCTATTCCTTAAAAAGCATGTATCTTTGATACAAGAGAATTTCTCTTGGGCCTACAAAATATCAGCTGTTAATAAAGAATATGTATTCTTAAAAGTATTGAAGAATACATTTTCTTGGTATTGGTAATTATTCCTCCCAATTCACAAATGGATTGATCATGTTCGAATAATAACGCATATCTTTTTGCTCCGTTGAAACGAGCAAGTGCGTAATAATCATCTCTTTCCCTCAATTATTGAATTTTTTTCGACTAGAATTAAAATCGAGTAACAATACGAACAATTAAACTTTTCAATCAATTTCGAAACATATTGAAACACACTTAATTCTCACGGAGATTGCGTGTTTTATGACAATATTATTTTTATTCATTGTATGCGCAGTTAAATATTATTGGAACGAGGGTACATATATTTATTCAATTTGTGGAAATATACCCTGCATAAGACTTCATAATGATAGTAAGAGAAAAAAAAGTAAAAGTGGTCTCGTGGACAGGAAGAGATTAAAAATTTAAATAAGATGTACAATGTCTTTGTTTGGTTATCAATGAAATAAGTATTCTCTTCTTTGACGAAAGTGATACCCCGTAATGAAAATATTCATTTATGAAAGAACAACTTTATCTGGAAAAGCATTTTTGAATGTACAAGTGGGAGAATTTCTAAAAGCATTGATGAATTATATCAATTTTGAGTTTACACATGTGAATTATGTATCTTGATCGTCGCACAGCGGGCGGCCGTGAGAAGAAAAGATAATTTCATCAATGGACAATGATTGTTCAACTAGATATTTGAAACAAAGAAATTTTTGAACGTCGAGAATTAACATTTCACATCCTTGAGAATCCACGTCAGTTAATACGAAAATGAAATTCCAACTAAACGCAGTTATTTTCCATCTTCATCTCTCATTCCCCTTCGTACGTAGAAAAAGAGCTTTAGCTGCCAAAGTAGTTTTTTTTCTGCACTCGCCACTCTTGTTTGCAAATTCAACGATTAAAGGAGATTGTTTGTGCAGCAGTAGTTGATTCATATATACGGATACAAGTCATCCTTCTAATAAGTGCAATATACGGTACGAAGAAGACGCATCGGACTCGAAAATATTGGTAAATGTAGTAGGTAGAACAAAGGAATCATGAATCATAATGCTTTCAGGTTAAAAAAATAAACATAAGTTGAAAACTTGGCAAACATTCTCTTATACGGGCTATTACGTTGTTGAAACGTTCAAACGTTCTTTCGGCAATGAAAAAACATCGCTGATTTTTATTCAGAGTTTTGATTGCCATGAATTTCCATGACTGGTTATAACGAGGAGAAACGATCGAATGTTCTCGTCTTATAATTTCACAAAGCCCATTTCCTTGAATTATGCGATATATTCTTACGATATTATTTTTTGTATGTTCAGGTGATTTTATATTTCCTCCAACATAACTTGGAGAAGAGTGAGAAAAGAATTCGGATTTAACTATGTTGATATAACGATTATGTGATTATGTATGGAGTTATATAATGATTTCTAATGTTGACAAAGGGGATAGAGAAATTTCCCTTCTGTTTTATAGAGTATCTGACGTATTTAGGGAACGTTCATAGGATGTTTGAAACAGTCCGATCCTAAAATTTTATGAATTTTGACGAAATATTCACAGAATATTCATAGAATGTCTATAAAATGTCCTTGTGCTATATAGAAGAATCTATTACAGTAGACTCTCGATTTAAGCACCATCCGTGTCCTTATTCTACTTGGGATGCAATCTCATGTGAGAAAAAGACAAAGATGGTGCTTAAATCGAGAGTCTACTGTAGTTTTCACAATATCCGATTCAATTTGAGATATTTTTTTCACTTTATAGCAATGATCATTCGGTTTTTATTGGGATTTTCCGTAATTCTCATCAACTAAAATTGAAATATTCCATTTGATTTTAGAATGTGTGCATTTCATTAATTGATTGATTTTGGTTGAATTATTCCTCGAGAATGTGATACATATTTTTTGTACACTGTTAATTTAGTAAGAATACAGTAATTTTTGCAACGTTCTATTTCTCCTCGTACCCTAGCAGTTTGCCACGAAACTTCAACCATTTGGAATTTTTTCGGGGAAGTTTCATCCCTCAGAGGATCAACCTGATAAAGATCATCCGTCCAATCTTCTTACAACAAAAAAACTCATTGGATGAGAGTGAATGTTTTTGTCACTTCAGCCATGATTTCCGATCCCTTTTTTTGGTAGTAGAATTGAAGATGTGGTTGGTTATTACAGCCGCTGTGAGATATACTCATGGTCCGATTGAAAAAGTTCTAGTGATAAGGGACCTTGACAGAATCGATTCTTTTGTATACAATTGGTATCAAATTTCTATCGAGATTGGATAAAAATCAATGGAAACTCGATTGAAATTCGATACAAACCGTATAAAAAAGAATCGATTCTTACTAAAAACTTCTAATTGGTATGAGCAGCGAATTATTGATGTATATTATGCAATTATTGATATCAAATCTGACACAAAATTGTGATATGCCCTCCGGTATTGCTGTCTCGAAGCGAAAGAGTGCAAATTTGATGATTTAATTTATTCCACTTGAAATGAACTCCCTATATTTAATTCGAATGGAATTTCACTCTTTTGGAATTCATTTAACCCTTGTTTACCACACTTCACAGGAATCACATACTTGCCACGCTACCCCAACGACAAAAATTGTTATAACAAATGAACTATTGAATATTGTTACTTGTCAATTTTTTTAGAACTTATTCAAAGTTCACTTTGTGAAATCTTATAGATTATACAGCCAAAAATCAAATTTGGGTATACTAAAAAAAAGTGTAAAAAGATAAATGGATCATTTTTCACTGTTTTCACAATAAAATTCATAATTTCATTATTTTTGAATATTTTGAGCTGAAAATTGGACATCATACTTTTGGAATGTTACTCTTCGAGAAAGGAATGAGTCCTCGAGTAAGTGCTGATAGATAAGTATTTATTCCGAGGAAAAAAAGAGAAGAAATTTGGAAAAACATGAAATATTTGTTTTCATCGAAAATTTTCAATTCACAACTTTCAATAATTGCTGCAGACAAACTAATAAGTCCACCGGAATGTTACTGGGCCAAAAAGTAGTAGCATCCTTTGGCTATCGACAGATGTTACTATGGACCCCGTGGCCTTGAATGAAAACACCCTAAATTGAGGTAGAAACTGAGGCTGGGGTGGATTTCACCCGAGTGTGATAAACAAGGGTTAATTATAATTTTGAACTCTAAAAGAGTGAAAATTCACTCGAAATAGAACCAGATTTCCTTCTAGGTCTACAGAGAATTTCAGTTCCTTTCAAGAAATTTAAACAGTGGAAATATACATAATTATTGATTATTTATTATAAAGTTGACTTTATTACAAAAAGAAACATATATGAAAAATGTTCAGGACTTCTTTCTATAACATATGATAAAGTTATAAATTCGCTTCATGTTTCAAATTCATCTGAATTTGAAAGACTGTGATTCCCTTGGAAGTGATGTCTATATGAGTAGCAAACACAGTTAGCACGTCTATGATATTTTAAGAACCATGTACACATCACCTTTTATTGTGATAATATTCTTTTCATTACTCTTCTTTTCAATATCTATCACAAGATGTTTTAGACACGCTACATTAAACACACATTAGTTTGAAAATTTCCGTCTACGAAAGGAGATGAACCTTTTGTTCAAGTAATCTGAGTATATTGAATTAGTATAGATGGAATAAACCATGACTGAAAAACTAATTGATGGAAAAATTTTCGTAACTTGAACTCCATTCCAATGCAACTCTTTAGACGTTTTCGCATGCAGCTGCCCCAGTATAAATCACTCTATATTCAATCTCTAGACTCCACGAGGTCTCACCAGACCCTTATGAGTGATTTGCAAGGTCTCACTGAGGAAAAAAAATTGTTTTGCCGATATGACAAAACCTTTCGCTGAATTAGCAAAAAGTTTGCTTTTATAACAAAGATCTTCTTTCAGCACTCCGGTATCCAATTCGGTACTCCAAACTTTCTGCTAATTCAGCGAAAAAAGTTGACAAAAATAGTTATTTCAGCAAGAATTTTCCTTTGCGTGCTGGTAAAGACTTGTGATAATTTAGAGAATCACTAAAGTCATGTTTTCTAAGCTATTTGCATCCCTTTGTTCAAACGCTATACGTAATATTGTAAATAGTGTTAAAATGGCATATCTGGATTCAAGGTTCAGCTATCTCAGATCACTTATCAAACAATAATTCGTTTTATATTTTATACATATTTTTTTTTATCTTACGAAACACAAGACTTCAGATTTTTTTTTCAACGTTTTTTTTCCTATACACACCTACAATTCAAATGATATATACGTCTAACTGGATAAAAAATGTATAAACAGCTGTTTAAAGATCTGTTAACGAATTTTTAAACCGAGATCTGTTGTGGAATACGAAAAATTCTATTATAAATTAGGATAGATTATGGATAACTCATGTTTGATGTTCTTACGAAACCAAGAAATCAATGATACATTTAAATCTATTAATTATATTGAATTATACAACTGTTAGCACAAAGATATGAGGCATCGAATCTTCTATGAAATATTTCATTTGCGTACAAATTTCATTATCATGTCAAATTTATTTTGTTCGAATGAATAACGTGATATTATTGACATAAAATTTAAGTTGTTGGATATTAAATTTTAAATTATTATATGAATGATGAATAAATTTCTCCATCGTAGCGAAAGGAAAGAATTCGAATAAATAAATTTACATTGGGGCGGATATTTTTGGAAAGATTCCAATGAAAAATTCAAAGTCAACAGTCTTCAAATCTAAGATCAACGGTAAGTGAATTAGGAATCGAAGTTTCAACAGTCCTTATTCCTTAACGTGTAATGAACATAAGCAATCTAAAGAAACATATCGCTGAGCCCGAGAGAACAAAAATGTTCAACAAACGTTTGTTGAACGTTTCTTCTCTTCACTGTTAAAAATTATTTAAGATTCTATAACTTTGTCAGTCACATTTGTATCTGAAATTTCAAATGTTTGGTATTTGGATTGAAAATTCATTTACGAGCAACTGAATTTTCATATTTTTACTATATTATATCACACATTTATGTATATTTTCGTAACTGAAATTTCATACCCATGTACCTCAAATTTTCAGTTACGTCATTGGAAATTGCTTCCGTTACGTGTATTTGAAGTTTTGTCCACAAATTTTTCACAGTATTTTGGGATCCGTGATATATTTTTCTTTAATTGGTATAGGGGCGGATGCAAGGATGAACCTTCAGGAGAGTCATAAACATGTTTTTGGGATCTGATGACCTCTTTTTGTATCGGATTTAGATTTCTTAATTCTAAAAATTAATTTCTTCCTGAGGATTTTGAAGAAGGCGGATCATGATCCCGGTGAGTTCTCTTTCTTGAATCCGCGCCTTCATTGGTTATGTTTTATTGGAAATTTATCCAATATCGCTACCATGTTCAAGCGAGGTTCCAACGGAAATACTCAATGGGGAGCAGCGATGGAAATCTACGTGTCGTAAAAGGTTTTTGACAGTGATTTACAGTGTAATATAGAATGTAGAATATGTAGATTAAAGTAAATTATATGATTTTCAAGGTGAATTACAGTATTTTGCCGGTATTCTACCTGTAATTTACTTGTCAAGTATCGTGTAGATTACAGAAAGTAAATTAATAGCCCATCCCTGATGGGTAGGATATATTGCATTTTGAATTGTGAAGACGCATCCCATATAACAATTCATGTCTTGCGATGTCTTCGAAGACCTCTTTTAGAGGTCTCTTAGATATCTTTTAGACCAAAGAAGAGTTTTAGACATCTAAATGTGTTGCGCAAGACATCTCAAACTCATCGAAGAGACATCGCAAGACATGAATTCTCAGTGAACAATATCCCGACTGGAAATTGCCATCGGGTTGACCCAACATATGATAAGGACCTAACCAGGTCGACCGAAATGAGGCATGCCTGTGACGGTCCTGATCAGGATTAGGTGTGGATGTCCCACGTATGGATAAGCTCATTTGGTCCGAGTCAGGATTTCCTTAAATCATCCTAAAAGGCTGAAGTGGGTTTTCCTAGCTGTATCCTCATTAGGACCTCGTTAGTTCATCCTCAGATCATGGAGATAGTTTGATAAATTGAATACAAAAATGTACAGTCTTGATTGTAGACTGTACACTTTTTAATTCAACAAATTTTCTTCAAATTAGAAGGTAATTCTCGAAGGATTCTCAACTGTCCTCCTAGAAATGCCTGCCTTCCTCCAAATTGGACCATCAAAGGCCCTAATTTGACCCAGATTGCGCTAAGTTGGCCCAAAGCAAAGCCTGAGAAGACAAAATGTCACGTTTCTAGCCAGTGTGCCTATTTTTAAATTCAATCTATTCATTCCAAATACATTACCTACTTTTCAAAACTGTTGACTATTTTGTTCAATCTATCCCTAACGTGAAATAAAAACAAATTTTATCGAATCAATTCACTGATGTTGAATCTCTTTGATGTCCCTTCAATCTTTTGATTTTGCTTTGGATTTCCTGTTCATATCCTAATTTCGAGTTATTTTGCAGGTTTTTGTATGGAATTCCTCATGAAAGCCTGATTAGTCTCTCCTGATGAGGTCCTTATAATAGTGAAGCGTGACATGACTTGTCAGGTCCTGATAAGGTTGCCTTATCAGGACCTGAGCTGGATCAAGGTTTACCTGATCAGGTCCATGGGGTAAATTTCCAGTCGGGATGTTATCATCCGGAGCTCTTAAAGATCTCCTAATTATGTGTAAGAGGTCAGATAGACCTTTCAAAAGGTTAACATAAAGATATCAGAATGTTATTAGATGCGTCGATTTCTGAGGAAAATGAGATATTGCCTGAATGTTATCCAAACGAACTCTTTAAGAGGATTTTTTCCTGAGATCTCAGGAAAAAGATACCATTCAGATATCAATATGATAACCTCGACAGAGCGTTTTCAAAAGACCTCTTAAAGAGCTCTCCCTCTCATAAGTGTTCACTGGGTTCTTATGTGGGATATCATAGAACGCTTAGGTTTGTTGGGGAATTCTCGTACACATCACTGTGAAAAGAAAGTCTTAAATTCAGCTCATTTCTTGACTGAATCTATGATGCAAACAAATTAAGCCGAAAAAACAATCGCTGACACAATGGAAAAAGCATTGTCTGAAATTAAGATGCAAACAGATTGAGACTTTTTTTTTACAGTGATGCGTATCGAAGATGAACATTATACAATTATTCGTATGCATTTGTCCGAAAGAATTGCGATTGGGGGTCCTCATGCAATAACCACTTAAGCGCTCGAAAAGCGGTAGAACCGATCAGGTCGAGGGTTTCGAAAATCTAAAAATCCTGGTTGATAGGGCTTGAAAAATGAATATCAGTATCTGTTTACCATTATTCTAGAAATAAATGAAACCTTTTTTCGCACTGAAAATCAATGTTTTCCAATATTAAACTCGGTCTCATTCAGTCATTTCTTGATGTATCGAAGTAAACCTCGCGAATCGATAAAAAATTAATAAAATTTCAATTCGAAGTGGAAATTACTTTTTTTATGCATTGCATTAAAAAAAGTGGTGGAGGAAGTATAAGTTATTCGCCAGGGTGTGGACAAACTTTCTGGAAAGTTTCAGATCGATTGGACAATTAGCTCGCAAAATACAGCGATTTATTCATCCGCGCGCAACAAGAATTCCCCATGATTTTGCATCGTTTAACGGCTGAAAAATTGTATTCACTCAATATTTCAAACAGAATTGCTGTTTTTTGGGTCAGAGAATTCGAATATCGAACTATTTTTGCAAGATTCGTTAGTAATTTCTTCTAGATAAACAATTTGAGTGTTCATAACGTTTTTTCGGACAATTGATCATTCAAAAGAAATTACTAAGGAATTCTGCAAAAAAGTTCGATATTCGAATTCTCTGACCCAAAAAACATGAATCCTGTTGGCAATATTGAGTAAATACAATTCTTCGTGTTGCGCGTGGATCCATAAATCGTTATATGCACAGTAAAAATTTCATATTAGATATTACCATATTTATATTGTACTTTTGGGATATACTTGATTATGTCGTTATTAACCACAAGTATACGAGCATTCGCCATACTCTCTCGTGAGGATTAAAATAAATATGTTATAATTTGAAATAAATATAGTTCTGAGCCTTATAACAAAGTATATCCCACGAGTACCATAAAAATATAATAATCTTTAATATAAACTTTTCTCTGTGTGTTGTGGACTAATAGTCCAATCGATCTGGAACTTTCTAAAAAGTTTGTCCACATCCTAGGGAACAACTTTGTCGCTGAAATTTTTCTGTAGTTCATACTCCCTCCACCACTTCTTCAATGCAAAGCATGAGAAACGTGATTTTCACATCGAATTAAGAATTCATTAATTTGTTATTGATTTTTACAAACTCCCACATTATTGTTGTCTTCGTGGAAACTTCACGAATCTAAATCTGCAAGGTCTATTTCAGTACATCGAAAAACGAGTTCAATGCTGAAAAACATTGATCTTTGGTGTGAAAAAGTAGGAAGTTTTCATTTTTTGTCCGAAAACTATCATTCTTAGAAAACATGGTAAACAGATGCTAATATTCATTTTCCAAGCCCTATCACCCAGTATTTTTAGATTTTCGAAATTCCAATTTTCTTTTCGGCCCTCGATCTGACCGCTTTCACCACTTTTCGAGCGCCTGAGTGGTTATTGCATAGGGACCCTCAATTTATACATGAAGTGGAAACTGTCGGCCGTAGAGCTATCGGCCAATGGTCATAACTTCTTACAGAGAACTTTTATCACGGATCTGATCATCTGAGACAGTGTCAACAAGCTTAAGCGATGTTTAATCAAAAATTAGAACAATCGGTTGCTACGGCTTCCACTTCATAGTTTATGCCGGTTAAAAATTCACTGAAAACACTACACAAGCGTATCTTTCAGCCAAAATGCATTACTCTCCCATACAAAACAAATTTTTTGAGGCCTAATTTTTCAGACACCAGGATTTTTAGATTTTTTTCTCAAATCCAAATTACTCAAAAACAGTGTTTGCTACATATTTGAGCCTGACACCATTCGCTAAGTTCGCAAACGGCAACTCTCTGGAAGAAAAATTGCACAGCCTGTCATTTTTCAATTCGAAGTTATAAGAATTTGGATCTTTCGAGCTTCCAGCCAAACAAAATTCAGCCACTTTGAATGATCATAGCTCCAAAACAAGGAATGACAGGATAGTTTAATTTTTCCAGAGATCCGCCGTTTTCCAACCCAGCGGATGGTGTTACACTGGAAAAAAAGTCTAGTGCTCACAAAGACGTGGTATAGTTAAGACAAATATTCGAAAGAAACAATGAACGGTACCCTTATGAAAATATTTCTACGCCAAATTACGCCAAAAACTACGCCTAAATACTGCATTTCGAACACTTCCGTAAAAAAACGTAGACAATTCTACGCAATTCTACGTCAAAGTACGCTAACCTATGACCAAGAGTTTTACCCGTATACTGTGGCGTAAAGAGGTGTACAAATACGTGGAATGGCATAAAATCTCGGACCTTGTACGCCAAATTTACATATTTCTACTCCCCTGCTTCAATTTCGCGTATTTTTGGCACAAATACCCAGGTAAAACTTGACCATGAGCGCTAGGTTGGCACAAGGCTCACCAAGATGGGCCGAGCCTAGGCTACCAGGCATGGCGCAACTCTGAAATGATAACATCATTTCAGCCTCAGCCCATTTGTTTCCACAATCAAGACCCAACACTGGAAACAGGGTTGTGATAGCATATGCCGTCAATGGCAGACCATACAAAAATTTGTTCGCCAAGGATGAGCCACCGCTGTAGCAATCTTGCGGCAGGGTTGCGCCCATCTCATGCCAATGGTCACTTTTATTTTTTATTGTAATTGAAAATAAAATAAAAAATCCATTCTATCATTTCGATTGAACGAAATGAATGTCGGAGAATTTCAACATGTAATTTTTCTGATTAGTTTAAACTGATGAATGACGTAAATCCGGTGGTCCTGGCGTAGAAGTAGGCGGGTCTGGAAACAGATGAAGAATTATTTCTGTCATGGAATCTTCAAAGGAGACTTATATATTGATTGAATGCTTGGTTCGCCACTCGCAGGAAACAAGCATCACTCTGGTGAGAGTTATTGTAATTTGCTGTTTGAGAAGGAAGTTTCACTCTTGGCCAAGCTATTACTCAAGTCGAGTCAAGCTAACGCCTAAACTGAGCGAGGCCATCGCCCAAGCTGAGCCAAGCTATTGCCCTAGCTGGACCAAGCTACGACCCATGCTTGGTGCAACATGAGAATCCATTGTCATTCAGAGTTGCCTAATGCTTGGAGCAGTGTCCCGCCAAGCCCTAGAGAGCCTCTGTTGAAAGCATGCTTTCTCCTTCAAGCAATATTGGTTGAAGGATGGACCAAGCTTGGCGCAGCCAATGATCAATGATGGATCAATGAAGTCGATTTATGCCTTCCCATATTGGTACAATGTTTAGACCATTGTCAACCATCCTTGTCCCTACATAGATTGCCCAGCTTTGGCTGGCAGCCTCGCGTCTAGCTATATTCCGTCGTCAGCATTGGCGGAACCTGAAGATTTTTATATGGGTATTCATATTTTTGTCTATGCCTAATTACGTACAACTATATCAAGCTGTGGGACGTAGATTAACGTAATATTCCATAGTTTTTGGCGTAATTTGGCGTAGAAATATTTTCACAAGGGTAACGCTGTGACAACTGTAACATAGTTTGTAAAACGATCTGTTATCCGTCTCATCTTTTCTCTATCCACACGGTTTGTTGTATTAAATATGCTCCCCACTGCCACAGCAATGCGTTGCGAATAGCATACAGTTTCGTAGTAAGAACGATCATTTTTTTCGGTGTAGGCTCTTGTGCTCTTGCGTGATTTGAATTTGAAAAAAAAATATTCATATCTCAAAAATTAAGCCTCAAGAAATGTTTTCATACGGGGAGTTATTGGATTTTTACTGCAGAATTTAACGCCTGTGAAGTATTTTCAGTGAAATCTGAAACATCCAATATGTCATGTTTGATAATAATATGCCGTATTGCGTTAAAAAAATGTTGATATCGAATTGAAATGACTGTCGAATCACGCATATATGCTTGAAATTTTAATAACTCCTGCGAAAATGTTGAGTCAAAAGTTTAACGATTACAGATTGAAATACAATACTTCCGTTTCCTTATATATAAGGAACATATGGAAGTAAAATGATAACGGAGGATTTTGACTTGGTTTCAAACGATAGCAACCATACTTCTATTGATGTCATCTCTTTCCAGCCAGCACAAATGATCAATTCGAATTTCATAAATCCTTCTCGAATAGTCCCCGGTATGCTGATCAATATGTATTCATTATGGATATTTTGAATCCAAAATGAAATCGTATTGAATGTCCACAGAATTCATTATGAAATCTCGATATGAATTCTTTCCGAACATTAAATTGTTCATTCAGAGTTCATTTGGAATTCAAAATGCGTAATGGGAGCTCTTTGCGGGAACTCTTGTGTTGTATGGGTTGTCATCTCCTTCGCGTTTCTTCAATCTTCAAATGGGCTCAAGTTTTTCAATTCGCAAAATATCGAAACCATTTTTTCCATTCAAATGATCATCAGAATGGGTATAAGAATTGAAATGTCCCAGTTCAATCAGTATTCGAATATAAAATTTAAATCAACGAAATCTCACTGGTTCTGCAGTTGACCACTGAATATAATCAGTGAGATTTCATTGCATAATCAGTGAATAGTCACTGGTTGTGCATGCCCGTACAGCACATGACGTGTCCGGCTCATGGGAGGAACGTATTTTTGAAAAGATAGGAACATTCCATGCATATGTGAGATCGTGCCATCCATCATCCATCTTCTAGGCAGATTCATGCACATAGGTCCGCCCAAATAACCTGAATTCAAGAATATGGGAGGCATGTTTTGTTGATCATCCCATACGCATCTAGTTTTCGCCCAAGTAACACAAGAACATTTCAAACATTCTGCGTTAATTCTGAGATCATGCATAGAATGTGCAGGTGAGATTGTTTTGGATAAATTCGAAAAATACATTCTAAGAATATGCATAGAATATACTTATCCGCAACAGTCCCATTCGAAGATTCTATGAATGTTCATAAAATATACTCAGAACTTCAAAGAACCTTCTTAGCATTTCTAACCTGTTGTGCTACTTGGGCGCCTTACAAAAGAGGTTATGTATTTCTAAAAGACTTCTGTCAACATATTCAGGATGTCTAATGCAGCATCACAATCATAATTCAATCATAATTCTCTCCAGAAGAAAAATCATTGTTAAGTAGCTTCTCTCATGTTGCATGAAACCTCTTCCAAAACTGTTTTGGAATTGCAAAATCTCTAAAGTTCTGTCGGCTCATAATGACTGACGAAAAATACTTCAAGTCACGACGATTGAACTTTCATAAATATTAATTGTAGTTTCGTCTCATACAGTTCCAACATTGTCACTAAAAATACGCGCAAGTTACCCTGGTGAAAATGGAAGCAGGGAAGGAGAGCAAACGAAGCGTATGCTGGAGGGTAACAAAAACGATAATGAAAAGTATACAGAGCTTGAATGGAAAAGATACAAAGAGTATGCGAAGCGGGAGTTGAAACAAAAGAAGCGTACAAAATTTAAGAAATGCAATTTAAAAAATTGAACCCCATAGCGAGGATCGAACCGGGGACTTTCACAATGGTAGCCGAGGGTCTTATCCACTTAGTCATTGATCATCGTTGGGATCAATTGCATAAAGATATTATTTGGAATCAGAATAGGTATGATTCGCATACGTTTGATATAACTGACTATTACTTCACATGAAGAGTGTGTGAAACGGGATCGAAAGCTTATGAAGCGTATATGGAACGTATGAGTTCATTACTTCACAGTAAGGGGGCATTACACGTTTCATGAAGAGGGAATTGAAACATTTTCTGCTTCGTATACGCTTCCTCCGCGCTTTGTGTACACGCTTCATTTTCACCAGGGTACTGTAGACGAAATCTCAAAATTTCTTATTGCATAATTATGGAGCTATATTTTTGGATACACATTCGATATATCAATCTCAATTCCCTGGTGGAAATGGAGCGTTCTGGGAAGAGTTACAAAGACGTTATTAGAGAGTCCTGTAAGAGTAATCGAAGGGTCAATTCAAAGTATCAGAAGCGTTTCGGAGGAGTCATTTGGCGGATGTAAAGCGTGCATGAAAGTGAGCCCAAAGAAAGTAAAAAAACAAAGAATTTGCAAAGGGGAATCGAACCAAGAACTTCTGAACTCGAGAGAAAGTCCTTTACTGCTAGGCTAACATCGGTGATTCAAAAATTGGAACTTTATTTCCCTAATGAACTGTGTCATAAGGGAATGTGCTTTAAATTCAATCTTTCTCATTGAATTAAGATGATTTTTCATCCTGAAAGTTTACAAATCAATTTCAATATCCCATGTGTAATCATTAAATGTGCAAAAGAATTTAATTACCTTGCACATATCAAACATCATCAAATTACAGTTCGATAATTCAAAACAATTGTTGTTTAGTAATTATATTGGTGAATGTATCTTGAATACGAATAAAATTTCTTAGCTTAACAACTGGTATAAAAGGTAAAGAATACCCTCTAAACATTCTAACCTCAAAATCATATAATTCTCAATCAATCAAAACATATACACAAGGGAAGTCCTATAAGCGTGTTGAAAACCTTCACTATCGAAACATCGTTAACATCAGGAAAGAGTTATTGAAGAGTTGGAGAAGAGTGTTCAGTAAGAAGGGTGCGTTGGACGTTCAATGAAATGTGATAGCACGCTCAACCAAATTTGCCTTAGAGTCATTTGGCGGTCGAAACTTTTCACAAACGCTTCTGTCACTTTATTGCACGCTTTGACGGTGTTTCAAGCACGTTCGATTTTTACCAGGGTTAGGCTGAGATAATTCCATGAATTCGACAAAACTTCGAAAAAAAGTTTTAAGACACCCTAACAGCACACTCCTTCGCATCTCCGTGGAGACCACGGAGATGCGACGGAGTGTGCTGTTAGAGTGCAGTATATGTAAATTCATAAAGATAAACATCATCACCATTTCATTCCGACTCGCGTACACGATACAATGAGTTCATCGGTGATTTGCAAATGAGAGGTTATGGTTTACTGAGTTCATAAAAATCTTCCTGCCATGTGGATTGAATATAATTCTTACAGTATTGCAAAATGATGTGAACTTGATAATAAAACGTTATCCACGCCATGGTGTCAGATTTGCGCAAAATTCCGGCAACTTTTATTCGTGAAAAAAGTTCAAATTTGATCCAGAAAGTTGATACAACATTGTCCAATCTCCAGCAATATCATCAAAAAATATGGGTTCTCAATATTTGACCACATGTGGCTCATAATACTAGTCTCTTCCAAATGAAACGTCGGTTTGCAATAGTTCGTTCCGGGTTTGATTGTATACAATCTGTTTTCCATAAATTCCAAAACTTGAATTGATCGTGAGAAAACTTTATCAAAGCATTATTTATTCCGGCATCGTTCAACATCCTGTTGTAAATCAAAATTCAAGAATGCGGAAATCGAAACGAATGAAACATGAGAAGGTTTCAATCAACTTCTCAAATTACGCTCAGAGGATTGTTCGATTACGCTTCTACGCCGTTTTATACGCTTCATTTCTACCTAGGATTCAACAAACCACGGAAGAATCACACTGTTAGAAAAATCAGTACAAAACTTCACAACACGGATACGAAGTTTTTTACGTATCATTGTTATGAAATTTAGGATCAGTTTTGATACAAAATTTCATATCACAGCTTGTTACGAAATTTAATATTATTTGTGATACAAGATTTTGTATTATTTTCAACAGTGACCAGGCAAAAGTTGGTCATTCTATTGATCAGTTGAATTTTCGTCATCACTAGATTTTTTCATCGTTGGAATATCACTTGACAACGTAACATCGCTGGAATTTACTTGTAATTGAATTCTGTAATACTACTGTTGCAATTCTCATGACAGGTACTTTCAAGATCGCATGAATATTGCTGCAATATTAATGCAAGGTTCTAACAGAAATGCTAAGTGGGTGTACTATTGATTAATTGTTCCACATGGACTCATCAATTATGTTCTCGTTTTTTAAAGAATTCACTGATCAACAGAATCCATTCATCTCAATTTGACCTTATTGAAGAGCGATTTCCGTCACCGACAGACCACGATTCGATTGGATCAATTCTGAGTTTATTTCAAATACACTTACATGTAATAAACATTCAATGAACTTTCACATGTTCATAGTCCCATTTTAGGTTCGACCAACGTTCGTTGCACGTTTCCGTTTCGTTGGGGATTCCTCAATCGGGTAATTGATTGAAATCCAGGATTATTGGTTTATCTATGAAGAAATAGTGTATCATCACATTCGGACATACCTGAGACATACGTGCAACGTTCTTAGAAATACCTGAGATATTATTTGCACGTTCCCTGTGTTGTAATCAAGCACGTCTTATGAACGTTCGAAAAACATCCTGGTGCTGTCCGGGAAGTGTTCTTGAAAAGATACTCTCAAAAGATATATCTTATGAACGTTCAAAAGCCCCCCCCCCCCCCCTAGACAGCATCATGTTCCCTGGACGTTTTTAAAACGTTCTAAGAATCTCGAAAGCGTTCGGACGGTTTTAGAACGTTTTCGAAACCTCCGAGTGCTGTTAGGGCCCGGTGTTGTACGGAAAATGCTCTTAAAAGGATACCCTCAAGAGGCAAGTGCTCTCAAAAGGATGCTTTCAAGATAATCGAACATCTCTGGTAAAACGAAACGATAGGGACCGATAAAAGGAGTCAAAAACCGCATAGAAAATGATTTAGAGTTGTTTCTATCAGTTCTTATCTGCCTCTAAGCGGCTTTCAACTCTTCCAACCATTTTCTTTTGTTTCTTTTTCCTGCAGTAGGTAACTCAATCTCATCGCGTTTTTCTGTTAAATCATCCGAAATTGAGTTCAAACAAAGATCCGGAATTTTCAGGGGAATTTCAGCTATCTTAGATAGCACAAGAGTTCTGAAAGAGTTCTTTATGAATACATCGCATTCATTATGAGCTCTTTTAGAACTCTTATGCTATCTGGGTATGGTTAAAAATTTATCGGAACTGAATCCAGTGAGTGATTAAATTGATTTAGACTCAATCTTATTCATGGAAAGATGTTTGTTCAGATATTGATCATGGTATTATTTCCCATGCTGGGTCCAGATTTGAGTTACAAAAGTGACACAGAAACACTCAAATCCTGATCCATCGGTCTCCAGCTGGTAGTTCAAATATTGGTCAAACGTATTTCTACTTGGTTCAATGGGTATGGAAAATTATGATATATATTACCACCAGGATTTTTGTATGAGTTCCGAAATACATCATTTTTCAGATTTCTAATTCTGCTCTCCCATAAGACCTCATTAAGATATCTCAAAGAAGCATCTGAAAGGGCTCTTTTCAGATGTCTGAAAGATATATAATTGTGTCGCGTCCGATATCTTTGAGATATCTTAAAGATATCTTACAAAATTTTCAGACATCTTTTAAATATCTAATAGAAATCGGATTGTCTATTTGGGGAAGTTCGAAATAATCCTTGAGAATTCCTATTTAATCCTTTAAACTCCAGTTGAGTGAACTTGTTCTAATTCGGTGTGCTCTGTGGGAATATTTCAGCGTAATCTTCAAGGATCTATTGCTATCCTTTTACACTCACGGCAACACACTTGAGGATTTCATCGATTACTTTCAAGGAGTATCGAGAGGTAGCATTATTCTCTGAAACTGAATTAGTGAAATTCCACTACATTGTATTGATAAGTATAGCACTGCGAATCAGTGAATATTCACTGATTTTCATAATGAAATAATGACTCATTGTAATCAGTGAAAATAACATCCAACTGCAGAATCAGTGACTATTCACTGATTATTCGCTGATTCTCATAAGAAACTCATGCACCCCTCTGCATTCCTCGAACTCTTATTTCTGCTTTAAATATTTCACCCCTTCCACGCCAAATGCTCCCTCCAGATACTTCTTGATTACTTAAACGATAACATCGGTATGCGACTTTGTGACATACGTCATGAACTCTGAATCGTTTCTTTTAAACGGTTTCTGACTCTTCTAATTGGTTTCCTATCATTTCCTTTTCCCAGGGAAAATTATTTTCGAACAATTACACAAAATAACCTCTGCATTTCAAAGCAACTCCAGTTTACGATAATTAGATTTGGTGTGTTGAAAATTTTTTTTTATTCATGATCAATCTAAAGTATGATTACTATGGCGAAGTTTTGGTCGATGGAATTTTCTGTTTACGAAAAATGTATTTCAGCCAACTTGATTGATGATTTTTTTAGATCACAGGTGGAACATATTTTTCTCAAATACTATCGTATCAGCTAACATTACGTATTAATTGTCCTTGAACTATCTTTGGAAGATTAAATAGATTCGATATTCAAGTGACATGAAATATAAGACAAACTATAGGGAACCAATTGTGTCAAGATCAGAAAGAACATATTGATACAACTCAACAGCGATTCTTTCATTGTCATTTCATAAATTCATTGAGATATAAGATGATATTGTCAGTATTTATATAAATTTTCATGGTTATTCCACAACATGTATTTTGTATTATGTTCAATCATCGATACAGAAATTCAAATACCTACTGAAATCACATGATTATTCAATTAAGAGTTGATTTTTCAAATACTTGTTCGTTTTTTAGGGTTTTATTCCGAAACAACTGTCCTTTGGTTTCGAGACGTAGTTTTCTGGAATAACGTGCCACTTGAAAGTTTATGAAATTTGCTGTTAGAACGAGGACTTGAATAATTATTTTCCTCATTCCAATCGATGAATCTGGAATGATTTGAGAAATAATCCCTCAACGAAGTGAATTCATTTAAATTTCCTTCAAGGTAACCTTGCCCTGAAATACTGCAAAGATCATTATGCGTGATACGATAATCTCCTTTTGTATATAGATGAGATCTTCATTGACGTTGCATATGTTCATCATCGTTCGAGTATTCAGATTTTACGTGGACCCTTTATGAGCGATGACAATTGCACGTTTCCTCCACGTTTAATTTGTCTAGCTATCCAGCTTCTCTAACTCTTTAATGTTCATTCATCGTGCAAAGTACTCGGTTCAAGTGCATCTTTCATTCAACGCAGAAGAATATTCGATAATTTTTTGTGATCAATAATGTATATGAATTCATCGAGGTTTCATTCTAGTGTAATTTTCTCGGATCATTAATGATATAGTATAGTGTATCGATTGTGCGTCGGAGAAGAATAATTTACTCTTGTGGAATTTATTTCGAGAAAACTGTCAGAAGAGGATTAGAAAAATTCAAGGTTTTGGAAGTTTTTAGAGATGCTGAAATTGGTTGACATGTTCATCAGGTTTATTATTTTAGGAGTGTTTCTAGTCGCAGCTTTCAATGGTGAGTTCTCATAAAATTCGAATAATAAAATTAATAGTACGTGAAAATAGGGAAGCGCAATACGATCTATTATTGAAACAGAAAAATCGAATGAAATCTCTGGTCGATCTGGTCGTGTTCGTCGAATCATTGGGGGACATGAACCACCGAAGGGACAATTTCCGTATTTAGTATCGTTGCATTGCAATTATTCAACTCCTTCCGGATTGTTCTCAAAACAGATTGCTGGGGGCACAATTTTGAGCAAGGAATGGATTTTGACCGCAGGGCATTGCTCGCCACCCATTTTGAATTGCAATATTATTGTCAAAGCGGGGAAACATCATTTGAACATGACTGAATCAACGGAACAAGTGATTCCTGTGATGAAGACTATTTTACATGAAAATTATAGTTTTCGACGGTGAGTTGAGTGTCTTTTTACGCAACCGTGGAATGAAAAATCAAAGTTTACGTGAAATTGATGTAATTTACAGTCGCAATGGCAGTGTAGGTCTGGTTAATATAAAGAACGATATTGCTCTCCTGAAATTGCAAAAACCATTGGAATTCAACGAGGCTGTATCGGCTATTGATTTGCCCAAAGCTGGGAGTGTTCCAACTGGCGTAGCCACATTGTCTGGATGGGGATTATTTTATCTCAATACAACAATGTTAAAACAAAAGTCTTGGATCAACAACACTGTGCTTCGAACAGTAAATTTGCCGATTATCGATTTGTATACTTGTAAAAGGGCGTTTCAAAGGTACCACAACGCATCGGATATTCATTTGTATCAAAACAACATCTGTACGGGAGCTGTGAACGGAAACTCCGGTGGATGCAGAGTCGGTTGATTAACGAGCTTCGTGCATTTCCTTGCTTGATATGAAATCAAAAACAAAAATCAAAAGTAGAGTAAATGCATGATACAAGGGAAAGATCATAAAGTAGATCCTTTTATTTCAAAGATGAGAGAATCACGTACATTTGGGATTTCTTATGATATTTTCAAGCACGAATTACTGTGAGTTGAGAAAAAGATTTCTCTTTGGTAAATATGTTTCTAATATTAGAAATATCGGGAGTTATGTGCACCGCTTGTTTTGTTAGCATGGGACCGAGAGGTCGTACGCCTATAATGCCTTGAAGGAGAATTTTGTCACTCGCTTCAAACTACTCACTATCATGGGACAGTATACTTTCCAGAAATTTTTTTTTAAATACCTAAAATTACCCAATTTCGATAGTTATCATTGTTCTGAACTTTTTCTAAATTTCCGAGAATATATTCTGATAATTCAGTAAGGTTTACTAGAGAATATTGGCTCTGTATCATTTCCTGTGGCAGCGATCTATTTGCTATGAGAGCAGTTTTATTACTTTCAATAGTGAATTGTTAACTGTTGAAAAAATTCAACTACTTTGACTCAAATATTTTGCTATTCCGCATATAATACCTGAAATTTAGTTGCGCTTGCAGCTACTGCTGATTCAATAGCTAAAACCGCAAATTAATGTGCTGTGGTAATAATTGATGATTCCCGAATCGAAAAATTAACAACTGATCTTGGTCTGTTTAACCTGATCTCATATTGTATTCGACCTGATTTGATTCAGTTCAACCTGATTTGATTCCTTTTGAACCTGATATTGTTCTATACATAGGGATTCAAATTCAGGTCACAACCTGATCTCAATCTGTTGGAATTTGAAGGAAAAATTATAAATCCTGCTCACAACTGTTTCAACCTGATAATGTTCTTTTCATCTCGATTCTAACCTGGTTTGGAAATGTATAATGAAATTCAAATTTATGTATCATTTATGAATGATAAAGGTGAGTATCAATTAATCAATATAATTTTGATATTAAAAAATTACACTAAATGAACATAACGTAAATTTAATCGCATTTGGAACTTTGATAATTTCTGAGAATAATGAAATGTCAATAAATTCTATAACATGAGACTTGAAAAAGTATAATGAAAATGAAATCGAATGAATTTCATGAGAAAATAAGATATTTGAAATTTATTTAGAATAATAAGCTTGCATCCATATATACATATCCAATCAATTTTCATATTTAAATTTCGATATCCATTCAAAATTCCTCAATGTTTGGAACTTGCTATTTTAATTCAATAATATATTTCAGGTGTAACAATTTCATTCGCACTCATATTTTGAAGACTATAATAATAACAATAATAATAATTTGTTTGTAAATTTTATTCAGAAAATGCCAGCAACGAGATACTAGCTAAATCTAATTTTACAAATTATAAAAAAATAATGCAATATAATTGAATCATCGAGATGTACAAATTGTAAACGTATATTACCTTGCTAAAAATCTTCCATAAAAAACAATAAATTTCCCTGATTGTTGCATGAAATTAACGATTCAAAAATCACATCACAAAAGAGAGAAAGAATTTATCGTTTTCATTTTAAACAAGGAAATTTTACAAATCTACAATTGTACATCTCGAGAGTTTAATTATATATCATTATTTTTGAATAACTTTTAAAGTTAGATTTAGCAGGTATCTCGCTGCTGATATTTTCTGAATAGAATTCACAAAATTCCATAACCAGGTGAAAATAAGGGTGAAGGAAAAATAGAGCTATATCAGGTTTTAAAATTCGACCTGACAGAATGCGTATTCGTTGCGTATTACGGATCAAAACAGGTTCTCATTAATCCTCATCTCATACTGTTCAAAAGGGTGAGATCAGTCTTTGAATAGTTCGAAATGAGGTTTCAATTTGTTGACTCGGGTTCGTTGGGTTATCGGAAAACTTTCTTCTCCAGCAAAGCTTACACGGAGAAAAATGCCGCTTGAACATATAAAACTGTTCCTTAGGTTTTGAGTAAACTAGAATCTCCAGGAAATCAAATTTGATGGAGAGATATGGAAGATTATGGATACTGCAGAAAACATAATGGGCAGAGCTAGAATTTCAGATGTCAAGCGTTGAATTGTATCAAGAAAATGCTATAATTTGGTTGTTCAGTAAGGTGGCATGAAAAACAAACTTTTTTTTTTGTTTCCAAGTCTCGTATGAAAGTATGTTAGTCTTCCATGTTTCAATGATCCTCTCTAAACATCAGCTCGAAGAAAAATTTTATAGGGGTCGCTTAGAATCTTTTTAAATTCTAAAAATAGTCGAAATGCAATCTTTTTTTCTATATTTGAATTTTCTTCTCGTTCCGTTAAACTTGAGTATCTGAAAAAAATATTAACTTTCTCAAAGTTACACGGTAAAAAATTTTGATGAGAAAAATTCTGACAAATTTATGTCAAGTGATTAACATACACTGGAAAAAAATATTTATTTGTCCTGTCTCCATAAAATATTTATTCGTAGAAATTAAATATTCAATTAGATGCAAAAACTGATTACTTGTGGTGAATGAATTATTTATTTAGAAGACCAATTTATTTGGGGCAAGCATTCGATCCATTCTTTGATTCGATTAAATATTTCACTAATCCTAAGAAATATTTTATGGAGAGAGGACAAATGAACTATTTATTTGGTTGGAAGAAATTTTTTTTTCAGTGTATACATGCGCTAGGAATTTTCCCCACTTGTCCCGAAATTTCCAGTGAAATCATAGTAAAAATTTTCTTGAAATTCGGAATTTTCAGTGAAATTTATGGAAAATTTCATAAAAGGGATCATCCGATCATTTTTTACAGTGCACAGTTGAAAATATTCATTTTCAAAGTTCGTTCAAAACTTATGAACATTTTTCAATTCATTGCTTTCGATGTTCTCGAACGAATTATTTTTAATTAACACCCTGATGGATGAGAATACACCACGAGATGCAAACAAAATTTTATACATCACGAGAACGTCAATTCTCCCAATGAATGAATTGAAATAATTTAAAAAATTGGATCAATTGAAATTTAATCAAATTGATTAATTAGATCAATTAGTTAATTCTATGAATTTTATTTTTTTGATAATTTTCAAGTTTTTGCTCGAAAATGTTGAAAGCAATGAATCATATAATACAATATTGATAAATTCTGAGCGACCTTCAAAAATAAATGTGAGCTGTAAATTTCAGGCAGTTACTATTTTCATTGGGATTAAATTTCACTGCCATGATAGAGAAAATTGAAAAATGAAAATAATGGATTTGAATTATTTGTAGAGTTGTAAAAAACTTTGAGCGACCCCTAAAAATTATTGTATTCGAGTTAATCTTTGGAGAGGACTCTTAGAACACGACAAACTGATATATTTTCATACGAGACTCTAAAACAAAAAGGTCAGGTTTTTCACGTGACCCTACTGTTCAGCATCCAAAATTTATGTTTTCAATTCTGCTTTGAAAAAACAATGAAATATTTGTTGAATATCTAAAAGGCACCTGATACAGAATTCTGCAATAAGTTTTAAAAGTCGTAGTTGTGGGTATATTTGAGCATACTCCAAGTGAAATCTAGAACTAAATGGATTGGATACTCAATTTTCATAAAAAAAAATCCGGGTGGAAATATTTGCAGAATAATATGTAATTTATATATTATATATAAATTATATACAGTTGTGAGAATTTTCCCAACCAGAAGAGAAAAACATTTGACCAGTAATGGGAACGGGTTTTTACATTGGAGAACGAACCGTTTTCTAGTAGAATTAAATTTTCAGTCAGAAACTAACCTTCAAATATGCTTTGGGGAAATCCTGATTTTACTGAAATTCCCGTCAAAAGTACTTTATATCATATTCAAACCTCACTTCATGTCTCGAAGATCAAATTATTTCCATCCGAATAATCAGAACATTTTCCACCTCACGAGGAATTCCATTTTGAAATGGAAAAGGAGTTCCTGGAAAAATTGTTTTCAACATTCATCATTCTTCCTGCATGATTTCTACGAAAGACTGAACTATACTTATAAACATAAAGATATTTCATTAATCATTACTGCAAACCTTCTTTCAGGGAGACTCTGGTAGCCCGTTGGTATCGACATCAACCTCTCGTCCACAAGTCATCGGTATCGCCTCATGGAGTGAATTACCATGTGGGAAATCACCAACCGTATACACCAGAGTGTCACCCTATATAAATTGGATTTTAAAAACAGTTTTAGCGAATTGAATACAAATATAATCATTCTTCGTGTGATCTCAGTCTGAGTGTTTTCTTTTTTCAATGGATGGAGACTCTAACTATGTTATAAAATAATACTCTGAAAAAATGATATTTTGGAATTCAGAGAGAGAGAGAGAGAGAGAGAGAGCAATAGGATGAGGGATAAACACATGTATCCTTGTTTTACTTGCTATTGTTTTTTAGTATACATTGAGAATTCCAAAATATCATTTCTCCAGTGTAATTCTAGTTTGACTTGAATCGAGTAATGAAAATAGAAACGTAATTTAGTCATGTAAGCCATCTTGTATCCTTAAGACTCGTAGCATTGATATTGATTGATGCTTTGTTTTCTAATTGAAAAACGGTTTTACATTACAAATAAAATGTTATATTCAGTATGGTGTGTTTGTTTATCGTCCAGGGATGGATTTGAAGTTCAGAGAGGTGCAAATATTTGGTATAATTTCAGCATTTCGAATTTCACATTCTGCAATTGAAGGCATAAACCCGCGCAGCACACGAAGGAGTAAGTATCAGATATGTTCCATGCAGTCTTTTTCAGTGGCACAACAACGGGAGGTCTAAGGGTGCCAGAAGATCCAGTCAATCATGATGGGTACCCCCTTAATTGTGATACCCAAGTGGGAGAATTTGAAGAACTATATTTAATTTATATAGAACTGTATACAAATTATACATAATTTTGCACATTTTTCCACAAAACAGAAAATACATTCAAAAAAGTTGAACTATACCAACCAAATGCTTTCAAGTTCATTTTTTTCAGTCACAAATAAGTTGAACACTGTGGGCATCCATTCGAAAAATGGAGTTGTTGCGCCCCTAGTCTTTTTCCATTAAAATGCTCACAACAGGGGCCAGGGTGTGGTGTAACAATAATGTCAATATGATGGAATTATGTGGTCGAGGCATCATTGTTACAGCAAATTGCCATGTTGACTATGCGAGGTCTCTGTAGCGGACATTTTAATGTAAAAGTACTTTGAATGGAACACCTGTAATACTTTCCCGTATGCTGTTTGAGAAGCGAGAGGCAAGTTTCTGGAATACACTTGATAGGGAACCAGATAAAATTATTTTGAAAATTTTCTATTAATATTGAGAGAAATGCTATCCTTGAAAAGAAGAGGATCTGAGAAGAAAAATTATCCATTAAAAGCATAGAAGGTTTTATAAACACATCGTAAACGCACGATTAAGGATTATTAGGTGCCCAGGTGTGCAAGTTGAAACTCGGCCTTTTTTTGTCAAATTCAATTTTATTAAAAAAATACTTCTTTCAAGAATTATCAATTGAAATATTCGGCGTTTTTATCTACAGTCTTTTGCCATTTATCGGGTAGTAGATAAATGCCTTCACGATAGAAACTTGGTGGTTTTGAAACAAAATAGTTATCCAGCCATTTCCGGACATCTTCGATATTCATGAATCGCTGCTCCTTCAAATATAGACGACATTGATCTAAATGAGTGATAATCAGAAGGAGCTATAAGTCTGGTGAATATGCCGCATGAGGTACAACTTCTCAGCCTAAATTGAAGATGAGTTCCTGGGTTGGTTTTACTGTATGTGGACGTGCGTTATCATGCAGCAGCATCGCTTTTCGCCTTCCTTGCCCCGTAAATGGTCTTTTTTCCTCCAAAGCATCACTTACTTTGATCAGCTGGGCCCGGTAACGCTCAGCTGTCATAGTTTGTCCAGGTTCGAGAAGCTCGTAGTAAATGATTCCTTTCCAATCCCACCAGACACAGAATAAAACTTCCTTTACATGGATATTCGGGTTTTCAACTGATGTAGATGGCTGGGCCGGATCAACCCATGCTTTTCCACGTTTAGGATTGTCGTACAAAATCCATTTTTCATCACTCGTAATGATTTTATGCAGAAAATTCTTCTTCTTGAACCGAGAAAGCAAATTCATGCAAATGGCGACTCTTTGTCTTTTATTTTCTTCCGTCAGTTTATGAGGAACCCATTTTCCTTCCTTCTGTATTTTTCCCAATACATGCAATCGAAGTGAAATTGCTTGACGAGTAACTCTTAACTGTTCTGCGAGCTCTTCTTCAGTTTGACATTGATTTTCATTTAGTAAAACTTCAAGTTCTTCATCCTCAAATTTTTTGATTGCACCTGGACGTGGATCGTCCTCGAGACTGAAATTTCCATTACGAAATCTTGTAAACCACTTTTTCACTGTTGAATGGCTCACAGAATGTTGACCCAATGTCGTATTAATCAATTCCATAGCTTGATCAGCATTTTTATTCATTTGAAAACAGAATAGAATATAATGGCGTAAATGTTGCTTATCGAAATCCATCTCATAAAATTGATACACAGGAAATTACTACTTGAAAATGACTGATATGACAACTGCAATGTCCACGCTACATTTATCCAAAATGGTGGACGAATTGGATGCGTTCAAATATTTTGTTTCATGCAATCAACTTAAAGCCGAGTTTCAACTTGCACACCTAATACATTCAAAAAGCAGTTTTTTAAGACGTTATTTGATGGTTCTCCGTACAGCACACGAGTTCCCCGCAAAGGGTTCCCGTTATGCTAATCAATAGGTATGCATTATAAATATTTTGAATTCAAAATGAACTCTCAATGAAAAACAACTTGATGTTCAGAAAGAACTCATATCTAGATCTCATAATGAATTGTCCGGGCATTCAATACGTTTTCATTTTGAATTCAAAATATTCATAATGAAAACATATTGATTAGCATAACGGGAACCATTCAAGAGGTCTTTAGGGAGTCTTATATAAACTCAAATTGATCATTTTTGCTGGCTGGGTATTTTTCACTATTAATTTGAGTAATACGTTATTAAATCGTCGTTTTTGGACGTTTACTTCCTCATCGGAGCAAAATCCGTTCGATAGAGCAACGTTTTTTCACCATTGAAAACACGTGTATTTGTTTCTTGGAAAAAATTAGTTGCCGTTAGTATGTATATCAAAAGTGTTCAGTGTATCTACCTATGATATTTGGATGAACAATGACAAGTACCATACTCTCTAAATTTCTTGGAGTGAAAAATTCACTCTTGAAGATTAAAAATACTGCAAGTCCAGGAAGAGTGAGACTCTACTCTTGAAGAGTGAATTCTCACTCCAACAGGGTAAAGGTTTAACTATGTTTAAAGAGTGAAATTTCACCTTGTTATAAGGGTGAAATCCTCACCTCAAGGGAGTGAAAAACCACCCTTATGGAGTGAGAACTCACTCCATCCTGGACTTGTAGTATTTTCACTCTCCAGGAGTGGATTGTCACTTCAAGAAATTTAGAGAGTACATTGAGAGGATACGGAAATAAATTTAATTAGAAAGATTACCATTTCATTCGTAAATTAGAATTATTCGGAAAAGTCAGAGAATAATTTGTAACATAAATCATACTCATTGCCAGTTGTCATGGTCAAAATCGAGATGACCCTCACAGCACTACAGTCCCGGGAGAATTCTTAAAGAATTCATAAAGAACGCCATGAATTAATTCAATAAGAATTCTTGATGAATTCTTCTGGGATGGATTTTTACCATCACAGCTGGTAACGAGTGTGACTTATGTTACAAATTATTGTCTGACTTTTCCGTATAGTTCTAATTTACGAATAAAATGGTAATAGCCTGACATACATTGATCTATGGAAACGCAATACATTCTATCATTATTGTACGAAGAGTTGCTCTTTGACGGGCGTTTGAAAGCTTCGTCTTGCTCGGAATATCCGTCGAAGTATCATGAGACTCAACATAACTGTGTATTAGAGTTTGCAGTCATTTGCACTGAGAGAAGTGGAATGTAATGATTACCATGTACAAATAGTAATTGGGGGACAACTTCGCGAATTTGGTTTCGGATACTATAGAGAGTCGTAGCAATGTTCATGCACATGGGAATAGTTACCATTTACATGAAGATGGATACCAAATAACCTGATTCTGTCATTCAACTACTATTTTCGCATGGTAATGGTTACAGTTCACTTTTCTCGGTGTGAGATATGAAGTATATGAACAATTCACGTAAGAAAAAATTCTATACGAAAATTTTTGTTGCAATTCAATAAAATTTTCAGTAAACCAAACGCATTTCGCAAATATTCCTTCACGCGTTGTTCAAAATTAAACTCGATTCTATGTGAAAATTATCACTATCGAGTTTTATTTATAGTTCATCTATCAACCAAAGTATTTGTGAGCTGAAAGGAAAAAATAAAAAAAGTGAAATAATATTCAACTCAGAACATCTGTGTTGAATTTAGTTCTTGAGCAAATTGTTCATGCCGTGTCGTATGAATTTTACTCTGCTTCAACAATTATCTATCAGTCTGTTCGGGATACTCAAATGATAATTGATCAGCAGTCCAATCCTTCTGATTCTAAATTTTAAGTGGGTTGATAAATAAAAGCTGAGCATGAGAATCACCAATATGGAAATTCTCAGAAAACTGTGGATATCATGCCATATTATTTTCACTGTAACTCATATCGGTATGTATGAAAGAACAAGCAATGTTTGTTGTATTAGATAATAAATAAAATCTACCCCGACAGCAAAAGTTGCAGAGCAATTGTTGCTTCAGTGTTGCTGCACCAGTTTGTGTTTTCTTGTTCGAGGATTGTTTGATCTCACGTGTTATAGTTTGTGTCATGTATCCAAACATCTTCGTAGCATCATGACAACAACTTTCAAGTTTGCTGCATGTTACTGCGCATTTGGTGACGCAATCTCCTAGCAACTTCCCAACAACAGTTGCTCCGTGTTGTGGGGAAGTTTTTGCGAAATTTTCTAGCACTTTGCTGTTTGGGTAAGATCCAAGGCATTAGAGCTCAATGACCTTCTTTTTAACGTTCTGTGAATGAAAATTCAATGTCGAGGAAGGAAAATACTGCAACTTTGATAAGAGTGAAATTCTCACTCCAATAAAGTGGAGGTTCGCTATGACGACGGAATGAATTTCTTTCTATTATCGAAGTTGCAGGATTCCCATCCTTCAAGAGTGGGTTTTCACCCCAAGAAATTTGGATAGTGAATATAAAGAACGTAATAATATAAGTCGTTACGAATGGTATTGATATCTTCAAAAACTATACACATCCCAGTGAACACTTATGAGAGGAAGAGCTCTTTAAGATGTCTTTTGAAAGAGCTCTGTCAATGTTATCATATTGATATCTGAATGGTATCATTTTTCTGAGATCTCGGAAAAAAATCCTCTTAAAAAGTTCGTTTGGATAACATTCTGGCAATCTCTTATTTTCCTCAGAAATCGACGCATCTGATAACATTCTGATATCTTTATGGCAACCTTCTGAAAGGTCTATCTGACCTCTTACACATATTGAGGAGATCTTTAAGAGCTCCGGATGATAACATATTGTTCACTGGGACCTTTATAATTGATCCTTACATTTACCTTGAACATGAAAGGGTTGGTTCTCATGAAAATTGAAGCATATATTTCTAATAGCACATTGTGAAAACTCCACAATGTTCAAGCGTGTTAAACGAGTGGTGGGAGGTTATTCAGCGAAGCGAGCACAGTTCCCATTTTTGGTATCAATCCTTGATGAGAACGGATTACACTCCTGTGGAGGAAGTATCATAGCGTCAGAATGGATTCTCACTGCTGCGCACTGCGTACATGAAAATCAGGAAGATCTCAAGATTCGAGCAGGTGCACACATATTGGATGTTCCCAATCATTTTGAACAAAGTATCTGCGTTGAACAGGTTATTGTGCACCATGATTTCGAGTTTTCTGCTTCTGAAGGGTAAAAATTATAATTCATAGTTGCATATGTATGATCTTACTCAGACCTTAAAAAAGTGAACTTTACGCAAGGTCCCCCCTCCCCTTAATCAATTTTGCATGTACTTTCATGTATTTATATTTCTACTCGAGCCGAGTCTTCCGGAACATTCTAAGAGTTCTTCTGGAGATGAATTAAAGGACATTCTACGCAACATTATATATTTTTTCAGATGAGATGTTTCAAAGCTTGCTCAAGGTGTCTTTTGAATATCTTGCAGGTACCTTTAACAAGATGCCTTAAACCCTTCAACGGGTGGTGGGAAGTATACTTCCTGCCTCATTGTTTTTATTTTATGGTAATAAATCATCTCTATGATGTTGTATTAACCTTGAATGAATTGTTGCCAAAAAAAATGTACTCGATAAAGGGTTACAATATCCAAATTTTGAGAGAGCTCCGGAGAGCTGCTTTGATTGGACCATCGTCTCCGATGAACCAATACTTTATATCGCAATCAATGTACATCATCACTATATGATTAACAATAATATGTTAGAACCAGTCTAAATTTCTTCTTCTTGCAAGAGAAGGCGATGGTCCATCCAAGGCGATTCTTCTCTATATCTCTCCAAGATATCTTTCAACGCAATTCAAGAAAGGGATAAAAATTGTTTACTAAATCATGTTTTAGTCTAACGATTGCTTTTTTCCTCTTCCATTCATACTACACGTTCCATCTAGTTCATTTACCCAATTGTCAATGTACAAATTTTCATGATCCTAGCACTAATCTACTAAAAATCACTTCTCTTATTATTTCAAGTGATTCTAGCGATGGAAAGACTCCCTATTTGAACGTAAAAAATGACATTGCCTTATTGAAATTGGCAAAACCACTTGAAATCAACCCATTCGTCACAATGGTCGCTTTACCAGAAATGGATTCCATACCTGCCAACGAAGTGATTTTTGCTGGTTGGGGAATTCAATCCCTAAATAATTTGGAATTCCGGTTCGGTGCAATTAAGCATAACGTCGAGTTGAAAACAGTGGAGATGATCATCATCGATCTGAAAGACTGCGAATACCAGCTTGCAAAAGTTTTGGGCCCAGAGCGTGTGAGATTGTACGATACCAACATTTGCACTCAACGAACCTCCATAGACCTCGCTGGTCCATGTGCTGTAAGTTTTGGTTGTTTTAGTAGGATCGAATTCAATTTACACACTGAGAACAGAAGTCATGAGCAAATTGTTGTCGAGCAAAATCGGTAGAGAAACTTTTGAAAGCAAGAATGGAACGTCAAAAGTTCCGGGCCAAAGTAATACCCTTGAAATCTGGAGCCAAAAGTAACTACAGTAACTTACACTGTTGGACATTTCTGATTGAACTTCCAATTACATGTAATGGAAGCAAAAGTTATTCACGTCACTGAAAAATTTATTGAAATTTCAATTCAATTTGAATGAAATTTCAGTTACGAAAATATATATTAATGTCTGATATAATATAGCGAAAATGTAAAATTCAGTTACTTGTAAATGAATCCTCATCTCAATCACCAAGAATTGGAAATTTCATTTACAAATGTACATGAAAAATATATTAAATTTAAAGACATTTTGAATAGTGAGTGTACAGGTAAAAATAAAATTCACTAAACGTGGGTAATGCGTTTTAGAAAGGTTTGAAATACCAAATGATGCGAGGGAAACTCTTTTCAAATCTTCATACTTTCTAATCCCAGTTCCTTGGGAATAGCATCCCATGATATTCATAATTCCTCTTCTATATTTTTGTTCATATGCTGTGTAGTGTGAAGTGAGAAGAATTTGTTCAAAATTAAATATTGTAAACAGTTTTATATTACGTGTTTAATATTGAATTGAGAACGTGATATGATTTTAATTATTCTAGGGTGATTCTGGTGGTCCTTTAGTGATTCCTTCGAACTCATCGAGTTCCAAATATGAAGCCGTTGGGGTGTTTTCTTGGTACGAAGTACCTTGCGGCAAATATCCAGCTGTGTACTCCAGGCTTTCAGCCTATGTCAAATGGATTAGAGACACTATTTTCGACTAGTTTTGACCGACGATATGAGTCGTTTGCAATAACAAGCACAAAAGATAAAGTTAGCCAATAAAAACATTTTTGAGGAAGTTTATTCTCATGTTATTCTTTTCCTCGATCTTTGCAAAAAATAGTTGGGGACTGAAAAGTTGAGGTTCAGCATTCATTGAAGGTAATTCTCTAGCAATATTCAGAACCAAATTTGAAAAATTATTGTCAAGTGGAGCACCAAGATCGAAGAGATTCGATGATCATATTTGTATTGGTTATGGGAATAAGTTTCCGCCCTTTTTCAAGCAAAGTTGATTTTTATTCAAACAATGGATTATTACATAATGTTATTCAAAGTATGAACCATTGGAAGCGACCACTTTTGCCCATCTTTCAGGCAGCATACGGATTCCTTGGAGAAAAAAAGCAGGTTCTTTTGACTCGATCCATTCATTGAGCCATTTTTCGACACTTTTGTAAGAAGTAAACCGCACTCCAGTAAGGGCTGATCGCATAGATCGAGATAGATGATAATTCGAAGGCGCAATGTCTGGGGAATACGGAGAGTGGGGCAAGATTTCCCAATTCACTCCTTCCAAATATTTTTTAACAGGTTGAGCAACATGTGGCCTAGCATTATCATGCAGCAAGATAAGTTTATCATGTTTACCGTCCCATTCCGGTCGTTTTTCTTTGAGAGCTCGATTTAAACGTATTAGCTGTAGTCTGTAACGATCGCCAGTGATTGCTTCTGACCGTTTAAGAAGTTCATAATAAATGACACCTTTCTGATTCCAACAGATGCACAACATATTCTTTGAAGCGTGGATAATTGTTTTCGATGTCGATGGACCTGGTACACCTGGCAGCCCCTAACTTTGTCGACGCTCAGGATTATCGTGATAGATCCATTTTTCATCGCCAGGGACAATACGATGCAGAAAACTCTTTCTTTTCTGCCGTTCAAGAAGCATCTCGCACGTTACCAAACGTCTCTCGATATCTCTCTCCTTTAGTCGATGCGGCACCCAATTACCTGCTTTTTGGACAATTTCCATCTTGTGCAAGCGTTTACCGACGGTCAACCTGTCAACACCCAACTCTTCAGACAACCCATCTAGGGTTTGACATGCATCTTCATTCAATAATTGTTCCAGTTCTACATCTTCGAATTTTTTCGGTGCCCCTCCGCGTTCTTTATCACTCACGTCCAAATCGCCACTTTGGAATCGTCGAAACCACTCTTTAAAAGTTGTATCAGACGGAGCGTGATCACCGTAAATATTGCACCGTACACGATACGTTTGAGCGGCACTTAAACGAATGAATAATGGACAACGTTTGCCTAAATTGCACTTTGTGTGCTTAAATTGCACCATGTACACTTGACACGCCTATGTACGATTTCAGATTACTTTGAGTGCAGGGAAATGTATCCAATCAAACGATAGAACTTTTGATTACTCAAATTTATCACTTTAAGACTTTATACTTACAGTTTTACCTGCCGTATAAAGAAATATAAACTCAACGTTCCATCAACACAAGAAATCAACCAAAAATCAGACGAATTCACATAATTTGTTGTAACTAATGTAAGACACACCCCAGCAAATCAAAACTCAGTGATGTGATTGGATTGAGTTCATGTTTCACTTGCGTAAGGTATTTTAAGCGTTTTAGTTTCACCGATACGCTAGTGGTGCAATTTAAGCAATGGTGCAAATTAGGCGCACTTCCCCTACAAAAAATTTTCCGTGATTTTTTTCTCACAACATTTTTATTTTCAATCCATTCATGACTTACTACTGTGTTCAAAAAGTAAGATGAAATTGTCTCTTAAAACTGCTGGGCATTGGGAAGGCACACTGAGAAAAGTGTATGGGATTGATTACCGTTCGCTCTAGTTCTCATCGCGACTTTAGGATAAGAATTGAGTGCTGACTCGCGATTTGGTGATCATTACGATGTTAACCTATCGTTCCCATGGTAACGTAAACATTTTATCGCACTCACTTCGATTTTGAATAGTACTTATTACAATTTTGGAATATCTGTCACCGAATTCCTATTCTTTCTAGTAATGGTTACCGTATACTTCTCTCCGTGCAGGTAAATTTTTTTTCCTAGGTTGGTAGGACTGTCTATGAAATTTGCCAAGCGTCTATTTGTCAAACCCAATAAATATGAACATCTTCAAGATATCTTGAATATATCTTTTGAAAGACATCTACAAGACATATCAAAAAGACATCTTGAAGATATCTTCTGAAAGACATCTGGGAGACATATCGAAAAGATATCTAAAGGACATCTTTTCGATTTTTACAATGGGTGATTTTGTTGAGTAAAGAACTTGCATCAAATTTTGTTTGCGGAACGAATATTCTTGTGCGGACATGTTGAAAATGTTGCGGAAGGCGTTTGGTGATTGAACTCTAGCACAAAAAAACGTTTATAAGTGGTACAACGAGTTCAAAGCGGGCCGAGAACGCGTTGAAGACGAACCGCGCTCTGGACGCCCATCAACGTCTACTGAACTGACGAGGGCCATGTTCAACAAATCAAAGATTTGGTGCTTGAAAATCGTCGATTGACAATTAGAGACCTCGCTGATAGTGTTGGAATATCAATTGGCTCAGCCCAAACCATTTTGAAGGATGCTTTGTGTCTCAAACGCGTCAAGTCACGATTGGTGCCCAAATCGCTCAATTTTTTGGAAAGAAGCGTCGCGTTGATGTCCGTGAAATTTAGCTGTCTGACTATCAGGACCAATTGAAATGCCTCATTACTGGAGACGAGACTTGGGTTTACGCATACAACCCTGAAACCATCGACCAATCCAGCGAATATCGTGCAAAAGGCACTTAACGCGTTTTATCGAACGGGGATTACTTCGAAGGGGATGAAATTGATTTGGAAGAATAAATGAAGAATTTACATTTTATAAACAAATTCACCTTACTTTTTGATCACAGTAGTATTCAAGCTCACTTTGTTCCCTGTGAGATTTAAGATACCTTCACCGTGGAGATTTTGAATATTGTATCATCATGACACTATCATACACTTTTGTTTATGGGAATGTATTTTACTGATCATAAACAAGCACGAGTGATGATTCTAAAAATTACATACATGAACAATTTTGACGGCCAAGTTTTTCAAAACTCCACAAGAAACAAAATAAGCCGTTATAGACCAAACACGGATTGAGAATACAAATTTTTCGAGAATAAAACCACGAAAAATTTCGTGAGGTTGTTACAAAATTGTTTGTTTACATTTCGAGTTGACTCTTTTTTTTGTCATGAAAATAAAAATAAAAGCCCCAACGTATATGATTATACAGGGTGGTCCATTTGAAGCGATATAGTCAAATATCTCGGAAACTAGTGGAGATGGAAAAAATGTTCCAGATAAAAAGTTTAGGGTTCCAAAGGGGAAGTATGATGCTGACCTTGAAAAATCCCTCAGACGTCATTTTGAAGGTCATTTAGGGGTCGAGATGGTTTTTTTAAATGGGACCCCCATTTTTTCATCATGGCATGGGAACGCTGGTTTCAAACCCTTTACGAAACACTGATCATGGACCCCTTTCCACCCATTGGGATGCAAGGTATGGACCGTCGAAGTTATTGATGAACTACTCTTAGCGCTACCCAGGAACAACGACGTGGGCGTGGTAGTTCTCTGTTCCCTCCAGAGTGCTTGATTATTGTGAGTCCCCTTGCCTCTCACATGAGGGGTGCTTGATGCTGTTACGATAATTGCTCGAAGTTACCCCCCTCTGCCTGAATACATAACCCCAGTCTCCGCCGAAAATTTGTAACCGTCTTCAGAAACACTGATTGCGGTATGTTGGCACAAACAGTGTGGATGCGATCGATCATGTCCTCCCTCGTTATGGGTTGGGCCTTGAATACTTCGTATTTCAGAGATCCTCACAAGAAAAAGTCGGGAGATGTCAAGTCAGGTGAGCGTGGAGGCCACGCAACTGGCCCACCTCGTCCAATCCACCTTCCCGGGAAATGATGATCAAGGTATTCTCTCACGATCAATGCGTAATGGGGTGGCGCTCCATCTAGTTGGACCCACATCCTCTGCCTTGTTCGTAAATCTAGATCCTCAAGCAAGCCTGGTAAATGATCCGCCAGAAATTCCAGAAACATGGGGCCGTTCAAAGTGCCGTTGAAAAAATGTGGACCGACTAAACAGCCATTGACGATCCCGCACCACACATTTACGATCCAACGATGTTGGTTGTCGATACCAATGCGGATTAACATCCGAACAATAATGAGAGTTGTGTCTATTCAAATGCCCAGTACTCTGAAAAGATGCTTCGTCGGAGAACCTTACATAGTCGAAGAATTGAGGATCGTCAACCAGCCTTGCTAGTGCCCAGTTGCAGAATCTAATTCGAAATCTCATGTCGTTTGGAGTGAGAGCTTGAGTTAACGTAATGTGGTATGGTCGATATTTGACATGCTTCAAGATTCTCGAAACAGTAGTCCGGGGTATACCAGTTATTCGTGCCAACGATCTGCTACTAACATGAGGGTCCAAGTGGATAAGTCCCAATATGGTGAGTGCACGGATATCATTCTCATCGTACCGGTGATGTCTTAGATTTCGCTGCAATACTCCTCGTCGAGCTCTCAATTCGAGTCGACGAATGGTCGTGGGACGTGCGATGCGGCGATCGGGATACCGATCCCGGTAAACTCTTGCGACTTCGTTGTAATTATTGTGACATGAGCCAAGCACAAGCATCATATCGATAATTTCAGAGAGTGGATAGTGATTCATTCCTTCGATTGAATCGAATGGAATAAATTGATAAATGTACACTGAGAAAACAGATATCTTGAAAAATACCATAATTTATGGATTTTTGGCGTTGGTCTGACCCGAGTCATAATATTTACATCAACGAATCTCTAAAAGTTCCATAATTTCTTGGACTTTGATAAAGAAGTATGGTACCTTCCTCATAAAAGTCCCAGCCATTATGGTACTTTTAGAGGTATCTTCGAGTAAATATTTTGACTCAGGTTAGACCAACGCCAAAAATCCATAAATTATGGTATTTTTCAAGATACCTTTTTCTCCGTGTAGATGATTGAATATGCAAAGGAGAAGAACGATTGTGATGGTCTCAGTTTAGAACCAGTGTTTAAATGATCACGTGTTTCCGTAATCATCCACATAACCAACCATAATAAACAGAAATTCGATGTTTCTGTTTGCTTATGTATTCTTGTTCATCGCTTTTCTTTGAAGATCGGGACTGATTTCAATGCAGATTAGAGTTAATTTCATTGGAAAAAAACGTAAACATAAACAAACGGGAACACTGAGTCTCTGCTTATTATGGTTGGCAGTAATGTGTACGATTTATCACGATTATTGCGTTTCAAATCGAATAAATTATTCCATTTGATTCAATGAGGGTTATAAATGAGTATCGACTCTCAAAAATTGTTGAAAGGTTGCTGGAAACATTGGAAGTATTGACCATACCGCATGACGTCGATTAGGATGCACATTCGAACGGATAAAAAAATCCTTCGAGCTTCCAGAGAATTCACCAAAGAGAGTTACACTATAAAAAATTTCTTTGTAGATTTACCAAAAAAATTTGGAAGTTTTTTTGTAAACGAGGGAGGACATGATCGATCGCATCCACACTGTTTGTGCCAACATACCAGGATTATGTATCCAGGCAGAGGGGGGTGACTTCGAGCAATTATTGTAACAGCATCATGTGACAGGCAAGGAGACTCACGATAATCAAGCACTCCGGAGGGAACAGAGAACTACCACGTCCACGTCGTTGTTCCTGGGTAGCGCTAAGAGTAGTTCATCAATAACTTCGACGGTCCATACCTGGCACCCCAATGGGCGGAAAGGGGTCCATGACCAGTGTTCCATAAAGGGTTTGAAACCAGCGTTCCCATGCCATGATAAAAAAATGGGGGTCCCATTCAAAAGAACCATCTTGACCCCTAAATGACCTTCAAAATGACGTCTGAGGGATTTTTCAAGGTCAGCATCATACTTCCCCCTTGGAACCCTAAACTTTTTATCCGGAACATTTTTTTCCATCTCCACTAGTTTCCGAGATATTTGACTATATCACTTCAAATGGACCACCCTGTATACCTTCAACGGTCCTTGGTATCTTCTCAACAACGTTGGGATAGCACGATCTGAAATCGGTGTTCTCCACAGAAACGACTTGAATGGGATTACTGCGTATTAGAATTTTTTTAGGTATGCGAGTAGAATATGCGGTGAAAATACAACAAATTTTGCACTCAATACAACGAAACATTTTTCTCAGTGTGGAAATCATACGTGGGTTTTCTGAAAGACAATTTCTAATGTGCGCTATGAGAAGTTTCATCGTATAGAATATCCTATTTTTCCTCGAAGGGTGAACCACTTCAAATTCAGCGAAACAACGATCACCGTTAAGGTTCAAGCACACAAACGTGTAATCATAAAACATAACGCATAACTTTTATGTGGACGTTATGCTCTGATTTTTCAATATCGGTGAAGTTTCTGTCTTATGAACAGCAGTTATTCTGAAGTGTAAAAAGTTTTTGTGAAGACTTCAGATAATTTTTATGAAGTATTTATCGGAAATTCACTATAAAATTATCATAAAAATCCGACAATGTCCGGGATTTCCGGGCAAATTGATCGTGAAGTTCATATATATGTAAATTGATTTCTATCCCATGATTAAAATTTTCCGCTTGCTACATTCAGGGAAATTCTGAATTTTCTTTTACAGTGTGCGTTGAGCAGAATAGAGCTACCCCATAATCGCGATTCACGGGATTGTCTAGGCCCTCGTAAGACCCTCACCAGAGGTTAACGAGAAGCTGGAAAGGACTTGGCGAGTGCAGATGTAACCTTGTAAACTTGGGACCGATCTTTGTCTAATTTTGACCTTCGATCGCCTTGACGTTGGACCAATATTTGTGCTGACATGGGGCTCGCTTGGGTACGCTTACTCTCATATTGCCCAACCCCTTGCTTTTTTTCATGAGCCACCCTGAGAGGAGAGTTTGTTTGTGACATAGAAGGCTCCCCGAGTCGAAAAATTTGAACGCCTTTTGTCCTCATATTTCGTTTTTAGACTGACTTTGTCCTGATTGTTGAATAATGCGGATAAAAACAGTGCTTTTTCATGATTCTAGTCTGAATTTCTCCTCCAACGAGCAAAACTGATTGAGTTTCGAATTGAGAAACTATTATTAATCATAAGCACACCATCATTTCGGTTAAATATCAGATTTGTTAATAGTTAACAAACCTTATTTGATCGAAATAAATTTAGAATACTTTTTTCATAAGATCAAGTTTCCATCGAATTCTGGAAATATTTTTGTCGATTTTTGTATCGATATGTACCCGCTAATATTTGTAGAATATTCTTGAATCGTATCTCTCATCAATATCCATTCTAATACGCGTATATTTTTTAAATCAATTCAACGACTGCGGAACATATATTTTTCATGCTTCAAAAATCACATTGATTAGTTAGGTAATTGAATAAATATTGGCATAATTGTGAGTATCTTCTTTATTTGTTTGATACCGCGTTCACCTTCAAATGTTATTAGTTTATGCGAATAGGGGTATGGTATCAATACATTTTCGGTTATGTTACTTCATTATTGATAGAATTCATACAAAGCTCATTATTATATCATGATATGTCGGTTAGATTAAAAACATGTTTTCATAAATACAATTCTAATATTATATGGCGAGTTGTTTTTTTTTACAAATAATTAATGCAAATATTTCAAGTGTTCGTATTTGATTAGATGTTTCAGTTTCGCTTTGTCACTCATTGTTCCTATTCACTCAAATTTCTTGGGAATAATTCGAAACGTTCTATCAACAACGTGTTTTTTGATAACTCACGTCATTCAACATTCTCCATTATTCTCACAAGTTTACATATTTGATCATCTGTATGTTTATCGCGTATATATCATTGAGAACAAAATCTCAATGACGTGTGCAATCTTCATTTACCTCTTTAATCATATGTTATTATCTTGAGGCTGAAGTATAAAATTATTCTTTCAATCGTTCTATTATATTCCGAGATATCGCTCCTCACTTGTGAACGGCGATCAGATATTCGATTGAATATCCAATAGCATTTGTCATTTACGTTCACATTTATTCGATTCAATTTTATTGTGGATAGATGAATATTTCATGTATTTCTTTCTGGCACGTGTAATATATTTCTTGCAATATGGTACAAACAATTACATTCCACTACAAAGAATTTTACACACAAGAAGAGCGTTGAAGACATCGGCCAAATATTTATATAAAAGTCTGATTCTATAAGACTTGTAGACTAGACTTCCTAGTTTTTGGATTCACTGCTGTATCGTACACTGAAAACACAGTTTGTTCCAGTCAAACAAAATTTTGGTTGAAATGAACGCAAAGAAACTTTTTGGTTGGCTGAAATAAAATTTATTTGGGGTGAACAAAACTTGGTTCACAATAATTGAGGCTTTCGTACAGACAAACGTTTTCTCAGTGTAGGGCTTGCCCAAATCAAACTCATTTCTCGAGTAGGATTTGAAGAGATCATAAAACGTTGTTTTACATATTTTTATTCAATAATCATTATAAATTTAGTGCTTGACAGTAACGCCAAGGCACCGGTTTTCAACCAGCATCCCAACTTTCCGACCGCCTGATGCTTTTTTGAATAATTATTTCGATACTCATGTAAACGAATCAAGTTTACTTGCAATGTGCGGAACAGATGTTTATATACTCACCCTTGTTCATTAAACACAAATGCGTGCGATTAATTCTTCTCAAAATATAAAATTCTTGTATTTATATCACAGGGAAAAATGTTTTGTCAGAACAACACAAATTTTTTCTTATTGTGAGCAAATTTTTGTTGTTTCAACAAAACCAGTTTGCTACTAAATTTTGGATAGAAAATATTTTGTGGTAACAACACAAAGTTGGTTGAAGTAACAGAAGGTTTTGTTTGTTTACATACCAGCTGAAATATTTCGTCGTTTTAAAAACAAACACTTCTCTCAGTGTAAAGGAGAGTGGTCGGGAACCAGTGTCATCGCGTTATACCTGAGCATTTGGTATTCAAATATGAAACATTGAATCAAGTAAATTGGCTCAACTTCGAATGTTGATTCCGGGATTTGAAAAACAAAAAGGAATAAGACTTGAATTCTAATATGTGGGACAATTGTGCACGGAGAAAAAATATGTGATGAAAAGTCTCATACTTTATAGTGTTCAAATTATTTATGTGAAAATATCTACACCGAGGCAAAAAAGTGGCAAAATTCACATCTTGTGAAGTCAATACTTGGAAGATTTCAAAAGGTAGTTCGAGCTACCATAATTTCAGTCAATTTTATAGCGGGGAATGTGAAATTTCCATCAGCTATAGTATTGTAAAATGAACCTGACTTGTGGTAGCTCGAAATATTTTTGAAATCGTCCAAATATTGACTTCACGAGATGTAAGTTTTACAACTCCTCCTTTCTCAGTGTGCAAAAGTACGAAACTTCTTTAAGAAAGTCCAAGCACAGCACTTTTGGTCTCCAAGATATTTTGAAGAACTGTTCAGAAAAGTTTAAGAAATCTTATGCAACATGGAAAAATATCCTTAAGATGTCTAAAACAGCTCCTACTTCTAAAAGACATCTAAGAAATATCTTTTAGAAGATCTAAAACTCTTCTTCCGAAATTATATCTTTTAGACATCTTATAGAAATCTTTTAGAAGTAAGAACTGTTTTATATCTCTTAAAGATATATTTTCATGCTGTGTGGGAAGTATGGTACTTTAAGAGGTATTCTAATTTGATTAATTTGATATGGAAAAGAGTAATGCAAGAAAGATTTCGTTGTCTTCAAGGTACCTTCGGTTAAGAAATCTAAAAGATGCCTTCAGATCTCTTTTAGACGTCCATTGGATAACTCACTGAAGATATCTCAAAGACAGTAAAAACTGTTGCATAAGACATCTTTAAGATATCCAGTGGAAATCTTTTAGACGACGACAAATTTTTGCTCGCCTGGATACAACGTGTGATACTTCTTAGCAGATCGTTTTCTCCGTGTGGGTCGCGTGTACAGCAACTATTATTTAGTTCAATAAATAATATTAATATATTCATCGGAGTGAATTGGATTTGATCTCGTTAACTAGTTTCGAGCCGATGTCAATGAAGAATGTATTATCGATTCCCTACTTCCGCTATCCGCAGTTACATGATATATTTGCAGGCAAGTGAATTTTTGCATCGCCGACATATATCTCATGAGATGCGCAGTTGAGTTTAGCCTGTTGCAAAGTAGAGGTGTGATAATCAATGTCACGTTTTATCTCGATACGATTTGAAATTATAATACCAACGGTCACGAAGCAAGATTTGAAGGTCAGACTGATTCACATGCAACTTTTGCAGAGCTTTCGACAAAAGAATGACGATGGACAATAATGAGATAAAAAAAATCAACCCCGATTGGTGAACACTTTTATCTGCCACTGGATTGTCTATTACAGTGACTATAATTATACAGGGTATCTAGTTCGGGAGTTTCTTGTTTTTTTATCGGTTATTCCGTACAACTTCCATACAATTCCATAAAATATTGTCGAGATATTTCAGATTTCTTGAATAATTAATTAATGCTCATATCTCAAAATTTAAGACTAAGATTAAAATTTGCCAAAAAAAAAATCAATTCCGGAATTTATATATTGTTTCGATGTTTTGGATCTCCCTTTATATTGGAAAAAAAGATGATGACGATGAACTTGTGACATAAACGATTTGGAAGGAAATTCCTACCAAATTCATGTATTCATTTTCATTGTAAAAAATAGTTGCACAGAACCATCCACCAAAGATGATAAACGGAGAACTTTTCTGAGGATCAAGCATTCGAAAAGTAGAATAATTTCTGGCAGAAATGTCTCTCATTATTCCTGATGAAAAAATAATTCTCAAATGACGAAAAACTCCTCACAATTTTTCACACGGAGAGAAATTTGTAATTAAATTTACCATGTGATTATTGTGTCCGAGGAGCAGACATTTACTGTAAAACATAGTAAATTTGATTATGTTTCTATTGTCTCATCCCCAGGTATGCGTTGACAAATGTACCAAGCTTGGTGCCAAGCTTGTGCCAATGCTAGTCAACATTGGGCCTAGCATGGTTAACCAACATTGACACCAAATTATATTAATGTCTGGGATGATAAGAATGTTCAACGTTTGGCATCCAAGCTTGGTTCAATATCAAGATGCAATATTGATTTTGTGTTTTGAATCGATATTGGTGCCATGATTGATATACAATCAACCTCAACGAATAGGATAGTTTTCCTATTGGCATCCAAGCTTGATTGCATATATTGGGTATGGGAATAAGTTTCCGCCCTCCTGGGAAAAGTGTTGCTGCTGATATTATTTTTGAGTTCACTCAAGTGCTATACTTGTGATTTGGAAGTGTATATGTAAGGTGTCGATTGCGGTAGTTGACATTTGTTACAAGCGTAAACATCATTTTTCATCTGGTGTCAAAAATGACAACGTTTGTCTCGACAAAACAGCATTTGCGGGAAATTATGCTTCATTATTTTATTTGGAAGAAAAGTGACGCTGAAACGTATCGTGTACTGTGCAATACTTACGGTGATCACGCTCCGTCTAATACAACTTTTAAAGAGTGGTTTCGACGATTCCAAAGTGGCGATTTTGACGTCAGTGATAAAGAACGCGGAGGGGCACCGAAAAAATTCGAAGATGTAGAACTGGAACAATTATTGAATGAAGATGCATATCGAACCCTAGATGAGTTGTCTGAAGAGTTGGGTGTTGACAGGTTGACCGTCGGTAAACGCTTGCACAAGATGGAAATTGTCCAAAAAGCAGGTAATTGGGTGCCGCATCGACTAAAGGAGAGAGATATCGAGAGACGTTTGGTAACGTGCGAGATGCTTCTTGAACGGCAGAAAAGAAAGAGTTTTCTGCATCGTATTGTCCCTGGCGATGAAAAATGGATCTATCACGATAATCCTGAGCGTCGAAAAAGTTAGGGGCTGCCAGGTGTACCAGGTCCATCGACATCGAAAACAATTATCCACGCTTCAAAGAATATGTTGTGCATCTGTTGGAATCAGAAAGGTGTCATTTATTATGAACTTCTTAAACGGTCAGAAGCAATCACTGGCGATCGTTACAGACTACAGCTAATACGTTTGAGTCGAGTTCTAAAAGAAAAACGACCGGAATGGGACGGTGAACATGATAAACTTATCTTGCTGCATGATAATGCTAGGCCACATGTTGCTCAACCTATTAAAAAATATTTGGAAGGAGTGAATTGGGAAATCTTGCCCCACTCTCCGTATTCCCCAGACATTGCGCCTTCGAATTATCATCTATCTCGATCTATGCGATCAGCCCTTACTGGAGTGCGGTTTACTTCTTACAAAAGTGTCGAAAAATGGCTCAATGAATGGATCGAGTCAAAAGAACCTGCTTTTTTTCTCCAAGGAATCCGTATGCTGCCTGAAAGATGGGCAAAAGTGGTCGCTTTCAATGGTTCATACTTTGAATAACATTATGTAATAATCCATTGTTTGAATAAAAATTAATTTTGCTTGAAAAAGGGCAGAAACTTATTCCCATACCCAATAGATAGCACAAGAGTTCTAAACGAGTTCAGAATTAATTGAATGGATTGATAAAAACCTCTTTTAGGACTCTTGTACTATCTGGGAAAACGTTGAGGGGATATTCGTATTTGGGCTGACGTACATTCAGGCGTATAATCTTTCAAGTTTCTGAAATCCGAATAAAATTCGAGTCCACGTCATGCGGCTATATCTAGGCTTATGGCGAGCCAAGTGTCGATTGAAGCTCGGTTGACGTAAAATAAATCAAACACAGCAAAATATGCTTAATACCAGCATTGATGTCCGAGGTGCTGTCAAGCGTTGGTGAGCTGTGACGGGCCAAACATCAGTCGAGACTTGGTAACGAAAATTGAATCAAACACGGCAAAATATGCTAGGTCCCATCATTGATATCTAAGGCTCTATCAACGCTTAGTCAGCTACGATGGGCCAAGCATTGGCCAAGGCTACGCCAACGAGACTTGGCATACCAAGCTTGACGCCAGTCATGGTCCAATTCTCATTCTTGGTATGACTTGCTTGGGTCATAGTAAATTTCATCGTAAGTCCAGTCTGTTCCTCGGTGACAAAGTCCCATAGTGAATTTAACTATAAATTTTTCTCCCTGTACAGTTTAAATAATAAACACTTTCGAATCATTCAAAAGTTCACACGAGATGCGAGGAGAACAATAATATACCGTGAAATTTGAATTGTAATCATCAATTCCGCAAGGCGTTGCCATTCGAAAATGATGAGATCACTGATCTCATAATTTCAAATTAAATCCTGACTTGCAAGTTTTTATTTCGATAAAAGGAAGACTCGATTGATCGATGGAGAATATTCAATAGGATAGATACAGTTGATGCTGTCGCGGAAAAGGATTAAAGTATGACTTTCCAAAATGCGAAGCAGAACATAAATAACTGTACCAAAATGTATCGAACAAAAATTATGAATTAGAAATATTTCCTAATCATTAGAGATATGAAACAAGTGAACATTCTATCCATTCTGTCCGTGAGAAGCGTTTGAAAATGTTTGACGCATATTGTAAAACAATATCATCTTTCCAGGGCAGTAATGCCCTACACGTACACAATATAATTGCTCTTTAACTTTGTTTACGGGATACTTTGCGTAATATCTCGAACGTGATGTAATCTCACCTACCACATTGTATGCATTATGTTTCTTACCTAACGTTTATAACACACAAGATCGTATGCTGAAATTACTTACCTACCGTAATGTATTTTTCGTATGCACGGTGTGTGCAAATTCTCTCTCTCTCTCTCGTGGGTGGATCCGCGCGATATGCCTCGTATCAACGATAACCGCGATCGAATTGCGAAAAAAAGATCTTTGTATATTTACAATTGCGGACAATCGATAAATCAAATAAGATGATACAGATTCTCTTATGCCTTTCAATAATAAATGCAATGAAAATTGTCTTACCGACTCACTAAAGTCAGAAAGCAAAGAAATAAAGAAAATATTGGATTATGGGTATCCATCAATAGAAACAGAAATCGATCTTACGGTAGTTGAAGTGGCAAAACAAAGTTTGTACGTTTCGTGTCTACTTCCTTTCTACGTCCCCTTGGCCGATTTTGCTCGACATCGTCGACGTCAATCGCCAATCTCGCCCTTGCGAAATAAAATTACATCTTATATATACACAGACTTGTATAATCTATGTACCAAGCAACGATCGCATGTGCTGCAGCATATTTGGTGCACACCAACGTACATACGCTTACACTTATACTTCTCTTTTGTCCTCTATTTCATACACCGCAGAATCATATGTATTATTCCTGCACAGATATTTTGTCAAACCGCGCATTCTCTCACTTGCCAATTGAATCTTAATTTGCATAAATGAGGTGGACGAAAAATGAATAGCATTTGCCGAGCTCCTGTTGTGTCCCATCTAAATATACCTGCATTTGTAGATCGAGACAAAATTGATCTCTTGGAATATGCGATAATCGTACAAAATGTATAGAATGTCATTTTTATACATATACAATCGCATCGTCTGCTCCAGAAACCTACTTTTCTGCGTCCACGATGTACGCCAATAAGCACAGAATCCGCTTGATGCTGTTGCTACTTTAGTTTTCTCATTTATTACCTCTTGTTCTTCTCTTCATAATTATGTTTCGACATACGGCGCACGGTGTATTATCCTCTTATATTTTCAATGCAACAATAAATGAGAACAGATTTGAATAATATTGATTAGGATATGAGGAGAATTTTATTTTCGTCGCAAAATATTCGTTTCAACATTGTGAACAATGTATTTCGAGTATACTATGAAATTCTGCAGGAAATTTGGTTCGAATCGTTGTACGTTGCGATAATTCATCAATATATTTTTGTGACAGTTATTTCTTCCGGTTATTTTTATACTCAAGTTTTACGTAACACGATTTCCCTCTCCTGTTCCTCCGATCGGGAGAATTATGAGTTATTTTTTCATTCTTCACCGTCGAAGGTTGTATAATCTGTATGCAGTTTTATATCACAATTAACAATAGGTTGATTGGAATTTAATCAAGATTAAATAAATATAGACTAATTTTTACATTGTATTCAGTTGCTTATACCTTTTTCTTCGTGCCATAAAATTGCGTTGCAAGTTTTATATCTCCATGTCGTATGTTTCTTGATAAACTTCAAGTAATATTCGAAAAATACAGAGGAAAAATATATGAAAAATATTTTACAATTTTTTCAGACATTTGGAAATAATTAATAAATGTTCGTAAGGTTCGAAACTTTGAGAACAGTTTGTGATTTTAGAGATATGTAACAAGTTTGGATTTTTATAACATTTCATGTATATGAATTATTATCAATTTTAATCATAATTCGAACACTAAAAGAATTTTATTTGAAAAATTACCATGAAATTCCAGTGATCTAGGGACGAGTAGGGATTTTTTTTTTATATTTTACTGTGCATTTTGTACAACTCATAGAAAATATCACTTTCAACACTAAGAAAAAAAAGTCATTACATCAAAGAAATACATTTTTTTGAATCTGGCCCTCATTGAACTGAATACATGTCCTTTCAAACAATGATGATTCAATAGAAATAATGAATTCTTTCGTTAAATGAAAGATATTATTTTATTGAATTCAGTTTCCTCCAATCCAAGAAACATTTCATTGACACAAAGATTAATTCTTTGGATTAGTCAGACCGCGAAGTGCAAGGCATGATTCTAATTTCATTCAAAAACGATTGAAAATTCAATAACTTATTCCTTGAATTTTATTACGTCACGTTTTGTAGGAAAAGCTCGAATTTTCAATTCAAGGTGTACAAATTTGTTAATAACAACGTTTTCGAATCAATACTATACTGCTCGGAATGAAAGTAATATTTGGTAAGCATGATTTTGTATTTCTTCAAATCCACAGAATGATTTTTATATTCAAATGATTTCATTCATCGATATGAAAGTATGTGCAATTGATTCTAAAGAAAATTCAGTAAGATGAAGAAATGGATTTTCGAAATCACGGTACGTTTTAGTTACTTAGACGACTTTCGGTTGGTTCTCGCAAGGTGTAGTCACTTTCTCACAAGTTCTCTTTCGACAGTATGATTTGTATATAAAGAATTAATCACTCTGTCTTCTTAGTAAGTATTACTTCATCCAAATAAATATTCCTTTCAGATTATGGCATTGAATTACAGGTCCCGCATGGAGTGATAGGCACTATTCGCCTAACAGACGGCATGACTGAACGATCAATGAAGTCTCATTTGATCCAAAGTGCTCAGAATTCCCGGTTATCAACAGATTAAAGGAACACCAGAATGGACTATGAAAGCTTTACAAGTGTGATAATTTTTTTTTACAGAAAAAATCTGATATTGTACTCAATGACTTCTGAAACATCATTTATTGAATCAGGATGGAATCACGAAGTCAAAAAAGAACATCTTGAAGTTGATGATTTATTTCGATGGATTGAAAATTTTCCTAATTGATTCAAAAACTTTCTTTTTTGAATGTTTAAGTGGTTTCATTCCTCCGAAGAAATAATTAATTTAATCAGAGTAGGTTTATTTTCACTGAAGAAAGGGTATTTGATTCAAAGAAATGTTTCTTCAGGCTCAAGAATTTCAGATTTGAATACATTGTTTGCATGAATACTCAGATTGATAAGTCCCATGAAATGATTTCATTGTCACTATTGGATGAATTCATTTCCTTGGCCGGAAGAAATATTCATTACGGTCATGACTTTTTTTCTCAGTGAACTGTTTAAAAACTCACTAATTTTCACATGTTGCACAGTAATTTTTTGAGAAATTTTCACTTGTCCTTCGATTAATGGAAATTCTCGGTACAACAAAATCCTTTCGGTAAAACTGGTATGCAACGATGAGTAATATTGAGTCAGACTCGATATTGAACTACAGGAAGTTGATTTTTATTCATCTCCATCACCTGTGATTTTTTTTATTCGGATTTGTTATTGGTCAAAATCTTGTTCGCGTATTTTTTTAGTATTCAAAAATCTCTAATATATTCCTTTTATGGTTTTCAGCATATTCTAATTTATTTGTTCTTTTGTTCTAATGGAAATAGAAGGACGCGCGGTATTTGATGTTTACCCATATCACGCTTGTGATTTGGAAGAATATCTTTCTTAGAGGAAGTCATCTCAACTATGAATAGATGGGATTATAAATTAGTGTGTACAACGAAAGACACGAGGAAGCATTTTATTTTACGTCCACGAGGAACAAACGATTTTCGTAAGGCGTGACCGAAACAGTTTCCTGTCATTGTCGAGGGATACGTTGATTCTCTTATATGACATACCGTTATTTTCTGGAGAATTTATGCTCATCTACATGTGTATATCTTCGAAAAACACGACACTCAATTCCACACCTCATAACGTGGAATCAATCCGAATTTCAATACATATTATTGAATTATTTTTGCATTATATCCCTGTCATCGCCCTGTATCAAATTTTTTTTCTCTCAATATCGGTTGAGATTTCACTTTGTTTTATTGCACGAACGTTAAACGAAACCATTGATTCTTGCCATATCTCATTGAATCCTGTACAATGTGTTGAACAAATCCTATTCAAGTATTTATCAATGTATTTACTCAATGTGATTCTGATTGAATCTTGCCAAATCCCATTAAATTTCATTTCATCAGATTCTATGGATTCTTTTGAACCAGGACTTACATGTTTGATATACATATATACGTCATGTATTAGTTTAAGAGTTTGTGAATGATACAACTGATATTTGAAGAATTCTGATTATAAATCTTACATTGTTCTCATTTGATTATCAATTATATTTCAACTGCACACTTTGTCAATCGAAAGTCAGATTCTTGATAATCATAAGATTCCTCACTTCGAGCATACACGGTCGACTCACTCGCGTATCATCACTTTGAACGTAGATGAATTTTCAAGAAGAATCGTAATTCCTTGATTGCATCGGGAATAGAGATTTGCATGTTGAAAAGAACAGATCACTTTCAGCACTACAGGCGAGTGAGTTTGAATTTACGATTTTCAAGGATCATAAAAAATAAATACCAAGCGAAGAGAAATATCAAAGGTGTGTGAAATCTTTTATGTATAAAATTATAGGAAGACAAAGATGCACTTTCATCGTATGCTATGTTTTCATTATTTCTCTGGATTGTATGTTCATTTCCATGTTTCTTATCCAACAACTCATCGTGTTCTGTCCATTTCAGCTAAAACTTGAGCATACACGGTTGAATATAACAAGGTAATTTATACTGAATAAAACCCACCAACGATACGGACATCATCCTCCTTGGGATAATCAAATCTCCCAGAAAATATTGAATTGTAATTGATTTTTCCATGATCCAATCACATCCACATTCCATACTTCCACTCGATACTTTTATACTTGAATATTTGATTATCTTATGGTAAATAACTCGAAGAAAAATTTTTTTCACAAAGTAACCTTAGGAAATAGATATACATGTGTATATTTTCTCTCTATTCTTCAAACACACAATATCGATTGAAAATTCATCGATATTCTGAAGTTCATCACATGTTCCATTTTCCAACCTTGACTCGAAAATATCGAGGACTCTTGAATAAGAGAATCAAGTTCAAGATTCTTATCTCTTTGAATGACATATACGTTTTATATACGTTCTTGCATTATATGAGAAAACGTGTTAACGGCAAAGCTTGGTCAGCATTTAATCAATTTTAATGTACCCTGGATATGGAACTGTGTCGCATTCCCATCAGATTTCTACTACAATGATCCATGAAGAACACATTTTGAAATGCAGGAAATTCATAGTTTGAAAAATTCTCCCAATGCCTCGATCTAATGCGATAGGATTTCAATGAACAAATCAAGTACTTTACAAATTCAAATCAGTTGAATTTCACTGTTTCTGCACACTGAGGGAAGAGGCATTTGGAAGTTCAGTAAACAGTACTATATTTGTTCGATGAATCTGAATATTACTGAACTTTTAGCGATCTTTCATGAAACTTCAAGAAACATTACTGAAATTTTGCTCTTCATTACTGAGTTTTCTGCAACCGTTATCATATAATACAATATTTATGCCCGAATTCACGACATCCCGTACAGCACAACCACCGATTCTCCATCCAGGACTTCGGTGGACTGGAGGTGGAGAATCAGTGGAGGAATGAGAGCCGTGGAAATAAGGGAGAAGTCTCCGTTGAGGCAACGGAGAGGCGACGTGGATTTGTCCGCCCTCTTTATTCTCAATAAAATTTATGTAAGTGGATTCACTCATTGAAATTTGGTTGTGTAAATCGACAGATATGAATTTTATTGAAAATAAAGGGGGCGGACAAATCCACGTCGCCTCTCCGTTGCCTCAACGGAGACTCTCCCTTATTTCTCCCTTATTTCCACGGCTCTCATTTCTCCACCTCCAGTCCACCGAAGTCCTGGGTGGAGAATCGGTGGTTGCGCTGTGCGGGATGTCGCGAAGTTTGGCATAAATATTGTATTATATGATAACGGTTGCAGAAAACCACGGTGTATCATATGAGTGACACAAGTTCATATCTTGGCTGTATAAAGTTTTGTGATTTTAATGCTGCCCTTCACATTGCATTATAAATCGCTGTAACATTTCAATTAAGTCAAGTTTCAGCAAGTTGATGGAAATGAATTTGAAAAATTAGGAAACTTATAAACAGAGATGGGCATCCTCAATCACTTTTTGTACTCAAGGTACTTTTTTCCTGCCAAGTACTTTTATATTTCTATGAAATAAATAGAAATTTTCAACATTAACTTAAAAAGTACTTGATAAGACTTCTTTTTGAATTCTTCACAGAGCTCTTTAGGAGTTCTTTTGGACGAGAAAAAGAACTCCCCCAGCGATTCATTCTGAACTGGACATTCCGGGGATTCTTTGAGAATACCTTGCGAATCATTATGAATACTTCATAAACTCTTTTCTGAGCTCTTTAAGAACTCATTGAGAATTCTTTACGATCTAATTGGATTCTTCATGAATTCTTTAAGAACTCTTATTAAAGAATTCATATTGAATTCTTTTTATGGAGTTCTTTGCGAATCCATATGGAACTGTGGTGCTGTGTGGGCTGTTACTCTAGCGCCTACAAAAAATAAATGCTAAAGAGACAAGAAAAATAGTTGACATAACTAAATTTTTTTGCTGAGGAAAACAAATTTGTTAACAGAACTAACGTCTTAGCTGTCGGAGTGAATATTTTTGCAAGGACAACAAATTTTTCTGTAGGCACTATAGTAGCAAACCATTTTTCTCCGTGTGCGTTGTATGCCCATACAGCAAAAGAGTCCCCACGAAGAGCTGACAGTAAACATGAATTCATTATGAATACTTTGAATTCAAATTGAATTCTTGATGAACAACTTACTGTTCAGAAAGAATTCATGCTGTGAGTTCATGAAGAATTCTCCAGGCATTCAACATGTATTCGTTTTGAATTCATTGAATTCATATTGAATTCATTTTCACTGACATAACGGGGACTGTTCCAAGAACTCATTAAGGAGTCTTCAAGAATTCAAACAGGTTATTTTTGCTGTCTGGGTGCGCACTGAGTAGCGAGCCGATTTTTCATTGCAGTCAGTGAAATTCAAAACCTGAAAAATACGTCTTGTCATAGTTTGCCAGTGAAAAAAAGTTTTTCTCCAGGTGAAATTGAAAATTTCGCTGGCGAAAAATAGCATGCACGAGAAAAAGAAAATGGATGATTTTAACAAAAACAGATTTTCCTCTTATTATATGTAATTTGCTGTCCCTGCAAAAATATTCACTCCACACGGACAAAAATTTACTGTTGCTGCAACATGAGTAAATCCTGTTGCAGCAACCGAATTTTCCTGAAGCTGCAACAGGAGTAGTTTTGTAGTTGCGGCAATGTTACAAAATCCTTCATTATGGGATGAATGGGCTTTATAAAATGAATAAAATATAAAATGAATAAAATACCAAGCTGTTATTTACTTTTTTTATGACTTTATCACACTCTCAAATGTTCCAATATTGAATTACAGTAAATGTCTTGTTGCAATGTAATCTAATTCTTTTTTTCTCACAAGAAGACAAGGCCCAATATGAGGTAGCAGGGTTTGTTTTTTAATATAATTACGATTATTATCAATTTGAACATTCCACGCATGGTAATGTTGATCAAATGCCATGGTAGATATATAATTCAAAACAAAGTAAACATCATTTGCTACATTGTAAATTTTATAAATTTTTCCAAATTGAGGTCCTTCATTTTCATGAATATCTACTACTACTATTACAGTATCTAATTGATATCTATATCTATTATAGTCGATGTATTTCAAAGTTTGGACATCGGATATTTTAGTATTAGGGAAGTATTTCATTTTGTCTGCGTCACATTCTTCGCATTTTCCTTTACACAGAAAAAAAAACTATCTTGTATCAAGACAATATTGTTTTCGTTATATATGAAATACGGATTGTCTCAGTTCAATGCAATTTGCTTCGAATCAAACACAGGAAAAAACAAAATTCTTGGTTCAAAGCAAATTGCATTGAACTGAGACAATCCGTGTTTCATATATAACGAAAACAATATTTTCTTGATACAAGATAGTTTTTTTTTCTGTGTAATAATGTTATTTTCAAAGTTTTTGGAAATCGATACATAAATCATTTTTAATTGGTCTCGAATAGCTATAGTGACTAATACATTTTTGGTAGAAGATGTCGTCACTGCAGGCATTCTTATATCTTTATTTTTTGACTCACATCTCATGCTCCAAAAGTAAACTAAAGGTCCATTTTGAAGCATAAGTTCGTCGTAATGAGTCATAAGGTGCGATTTACAGGTTAAATTTACTATTAAATCGCAACAACAGTAGTAATCCTGTTGCTGCAACAGGATTTTTTCCTGTTCAGGGTTGGCACTAATCGGCCCAACCCAATTGTCCCCACTGGGTTTTTTCGGGTAAACCCACGTTGAAAAAACCCATGAAAAACCCGTGAAAAACCCACTTTATACGAGGAAAATGAATTCAATAAAAGTAATATAATTGCAAACTTTTATTTAAGCATTTATTGTATCTTCATACATATTTGTTCAAAAAATGATTGTGTTGAAGAATTCAATACTATAAAATTATTGCACAAATTCATTATATCAATTATATTCGAATTTCTACATTGGAATTGAATAAATGCCATGAGAAGAAAACCATTATTAAATTATACATCTTTTTCAAGTACACTTGTAAATTAAATTTCCAACTCTTGGTGATTGAATTGAGAATTCAATAACATGTTATTGATTTTTCAATTTTCACTACATTCCATTGCTCATAATAGTATAGGGTGGTGACTGACATTTCAATTACATATAAATGAAAATTCAATTAATAAACTATACTGCTATGGATAATATAATATATAATGCAGTAAAGATTTAAAAATTCAATTAGATGTAACTGAATTCCTTATTCAATTAATAAAAATATGAAATCTCATTTACAAGTGCATTTGAAAAATGAATGAATTTTAAGAAATTTTTAACAGTGATGTTACAGTTCAACATAGAAGCATTATGTTAAGATAATAAAAACATTTGGTTGAACTGTTTGACACATGTTGAATATGTGAATTTAAACATAATGAAAATTCTCAACTGTATAATGACTTTTTATATGCCAAATATAGTTTAATAATTCCAGAAAAATAACAACATGAAGTTGATGAATTAATCCATTCGATTTTGAATCCAGATCAATCCAATTCCAATCATTCACTGTGAAAAATTTTTTTCAATTGCCAATGTCTTGACAATATTGAAATTAGACGCCAAAAGTTAGTGATTGAATGATGTAATTCTTGATAGTTACTCTATGAAATATTCTTGAGAGCCATTCAATCAATTTCTGATATAAAAATCAGTCGAATCAAGTTTAATCAAAACATTACTAAACTGAAACTGAGAATAGTGCATTGAGACTTATAATTGTTTCCTTCCTGAAAAAATCTACGATTAAACAAATGATTTTCATTCAAATGATTAAAAATAATTTGTTGAACAAAAAATTCTTTTATAAATTAATAAATAGAGTCAATGTAATAAAACCCAGAAAAACCCGGAAAACCCCAATGAAGTCCTATAAAACCCGCAAAAACCCACAAAAACCCAGTGGGTTGAATTTTCAGAGGAAAAACCCGGGTTTTTGCCAACCCTGTTCCTGTTGCTGCAACATGGCTGCCTCCTGTTGTAGCTGCAGGAAAATCCTGTTGCTGCAACATGACCGCCTCCTGTTGCAGCAACAGTGAATTTTTTTCCGTGCAGCAGCTAAGACGAGTGAGTTCTAATAACAAATTAGTTTATGTCAGCAAAAAAATGTAGTTGTGTCAATCATTTTTCTTGCTCTTTCAGTTGATTTTTTTTGTAGGCGCTATAGTAACAGACCTCCTTGTTATGCCAGCAATATTTCTTTCTCCGTGAGGAAAAAAACCGAAAAAGTTATAAAATTCACATTTTGTGAAGTCAGTATTTGGACCATTTCAAAAAATAGTTCGAGCTACCACAATTTCAGTTGATTTGACAGCGGGGAATGTAAGATTTACATCAGGTGTGGTATATCTCAGATATTTTTTCTCAGTGCGTTTTATAAAAATTTCTATTCAAAGACTCGAAGCAACGCGTTGTCATCTCACTTTTTTCCGTTTGTTGCATTTATAGCGACGAACAATGTAACGCGTTATACATTTTCACTACGCACAATAACCCGTTTCGTTTTTTATCAAAAAAACACACACACATTCGAGCAGCCATGCAGCCTTTCGCTAAAATAATAAAGAGATGAACAATTTTATTCGTTTCAATTGAAACGATTTGAATAATCTTCCTGGTAAAAATTGAATATCGTCTACTGTACACTGTAAAATATATTCGTGAATTTCCAAGCAGAAAAGTATGATGAAAAACTTACAGATTGGTAAATTTCCAAATTGTTTGAAAATTCACAAATTTTCTGTAAATTTCCAAACAATTTTTGTGATTTCCCGGAAAAGATTGTTTGTAATTTCACCCACTATATTTGTGAACTTACCAAAAAATGTTTGGTGAAAAACTTACAAATCTTTTTTTGGGAGTTTTTTTACAGTGTAATTGTTAATTTGTTGAAAAGCGAATTGAAATAATGTTCTCAAAGTTTGAATCGTTTACAGCAACGAAACGAGAATTTAGTCTCACGAAATCTGATTAATGATCGGTGTCTATCTTCTCGAAATAATTACTTGGAACTGGAAACATCGTTTAAAAAATGTACTGCAAGATTTTGGGTCTTGAGCGTCTTCTTCAAGAAGTGCCATCTTCGATGGAAGATGCACCTAAGGTTCACCGGTGCACCGTGAGGTTCGAGACGTTCAGACGTTCATATACTGTTCAATTTGAATACGCGATATGCTAGTTTTCGATGGAAAATATAAAACGTGCTGCTTCTCGTATCGCACGTCGATATCTACTCAAGCGAATAAAATTCTCTCCGCACAAAGGCATTGATAATAATTATGAAAACCCAGTAGCAAGCATTCAAGTTGCATCAAATGACATATTTATTTCGAGAAATTGCATTTTGATTCATAGTACAATTAGTGGTTGAATCGGAATGTAGTTAATGGTTGAGCAATCATTGGCCCAACATCGCTTCAATGGATTCTTCGTTCCAGATTATTCAAATAGTTCTTCACTCGCCAACTATATTCTTCATGAAAACTCGCATTTTGCAGCAATAGTAAAATCCTCGTGGAACCGATAATTTTGTAATTCTTGAGTTGAGCCATATGCTCGTTTTGTATAATCCACACGTTGTATAATCTCCTGTTAGGCTTGAACGAATACATCGATAGTATCCATATTTCTTATGACACAACGAATATAATTATTTTCACAATCGTATAATATCGTAATGAAAGCTTCACAATTTCAATGCGATTCATGTCGTAATGGAGGTTCTATATCTACGTAAATGTTCGGGAGAAACGGTCACGCGATAGAACACGGATAGTAACACGTGAAAATTTCGTCTTGTACGATAATACAGATGTTCGACACGTTTGTAAAACGCATGACTGAGCATTCTCAGCCCCATCAAATTACAATGATCGGTTCCATAAAATTTGTCCAGTTTTGTAAATTATATATTCTTTGAAGCGATATGTATGTGAATGAAAAGTCTATGAACTGTATATACACTGTGGGAAATATTTGAATTTTTCTCACTCCCAGAGCTGAGACAATTTTCGTGTCTAACTCTGGAGTAGGAAATGAATTTTTTTATCGTATATGTGAAAGATACCATTTTTTCCAGGTTCTGACAGTAAATGTACAGTAAATTGCTATATTTTCGTATCTGGATATGGTTTCGTCAGGACATTATAAAATTGATAAATCACGCTGTGAACAAACAACGAATATTTTCCGGTACAACACCCCAAGCAGCACCAGGATATACTATGAACGTTCTTCGAATATTCGAAATATGTTCTAGGCACATTCGAATGAGATTGTTTCATAGGTGCTATGCATATTCATTGGACGTGTGTAAACGAATATACGACGGTACGTCAACCGCACGTCGATTGATTTTTTCGAATCGAGTACTCGAAAACCTTCGAGTATTCAATGATTTTTCAAATACTCGATAAATTTCCGAGTATTCGATGAATTTCGAGAATCCAGAACATATGAAACATTCAAATTTCATTGGGATACCTCACAAAACAAGGGACAATATTGTGCTATTCAAGTTATTTCGAATCATTCTTGAATAAGAGAATGACGTATGAAAATTTTTATTATTGCCTCCTCGTCAGAGGGATGCTTTGTTTGCCATTATGACGCAGCCCGTATGGAAATATTTCGCTGAAAAATGTCTGCAAAACTATGAAAAATCTCTGAAAAAAAATGAAAAAACTCTGAGAAACTCTGACAAACTCTGAGAATCTCTGAAATTTTGATGAGAAATCTAATATTTTTGGGACATTCTTTACAGACTTTTCTCAGACTTTTTTCAGAGTTTCTCAGAGTTTTTTCATACTTTTTCAGAGAAATAGTAACGAAATTGCACTCTGAAAAAACTCTGACAAAACTCTAATAAATTGTTGACATTTTTCTGATTATTGAAAAATCCTGAAATTCAATAAATACATTCATATGCCGTATTCAAATATCATGTGTGAAAAAGTGTTTGAAAATTTTTTAATTCTTTTCTAAAAGTCAGAAAAATGTTAGCAATCCATCAGAGTTTTGTCAGAGTTTTTTCAGAGTGCAATTCCGTTACTATTCCTCTGAAAAAGAATGAAAAAACTCTGAGAAACTCTGAAAAAAGTCTGAGAAAAGTCTGTAAAAAATGTCCCAAAAATATTAGATTTCTCATCAAAATTTCAGAGATTCTCAGAGTTTGTCAGAGTTTCTCAGAATTTTTTCATTTTTTTCAGAGATTTTTCATAGTTTTACAGACATTTTTCAGCGAAATATTTCCATACGGGAGTTTACATCTTATTTTAGGTTGTTCTTCCATCAATGACTTTTAGATCATGTCTGAATATTCCAAATTGACAATGATTCCGGAACAGAGATTCTCAATTAATTGCAGTATATACTGATCAAAATTTATAGGAATCATTGATGAATTAATTGATTTTCTAACATATTTGTCCAATATTCTCCCATGTGGAAATGGAAACACGCGCCGCTACTGGCTGAGTACTGTTGCCAGAGTTTTCAGTACTGGCAAATCCATAGCTGCCAGTTTTGGGCCAGTTAAATTCACAGTACTGGAAAAGAGCCGAAATGATCACATCATTTTACATAAAGGCCAGAGGAACATTTACCACCGAATTGGTACCGATTTTCAATGCGAGCCAACTATGGCGCAACTCTGGCTTGCAACAGGATCAGTTGTTTTGCCAGAGCTGGATGAAAAACGACAAGGAGTCGAAATGATGACATCCTATGTAGAAATTCAAATCCGACCCAGTACTGGCACAGTACCGGTAACCGAAGTTGCCAGGAGTGATCATATTTCAATTAAAAAAAAAAAACATTGAATTTGAACTTTGAAAATCTGAAGAATTCATTGTTCCTATTATTTTCATCGGAGAAAGGCACTTTGGAAATGATTCCTTGAAAGTTCACTGAGTGAGGGTTGAGCCCAGGTCCTGCGAGTGAGAAACCTAGTCTCTATCACATCAGCCGATCTCCGAGTTGACGACGAATCACTCAAATTGCCATTTATTGTAATAGGACCGTTGAAGTCATACAATTCACCATATATTCCGTAGAGGAATGAAGTCCTACCAATACTGGCACATTATCGTCTCTCGAACATACTGAATGATGATACCAACTCTGGCCTATTGCTGGCACGACTTCGGCTCACTACACAACAGCCGAGATACTATTACACCAAGAAAACAAAGTTGTCAAATTGACCTCTTGTTAAGCAAATATATGGACGATTTAAAAATGTAGTGCGAGCTACTACAATTTTAGCTAATTTCACCGGGAGGGAAAGTAGGATGCACTTCGGCTATGGTATATCTCGCATCAGCTGTGGTATATATTTCACATGCGCTGTTGTAAAATCAACTAAAATTTTGGTCGCTTGCATTAGATCCTCAACCATCCGTATATTTATTCAATGATGTAAATTTTACAAGTTTTCTTCTTCAGTGTAAGATCGTGATTTAAATGTCATTCGACCACCGATTCTGTAGAAAGTCAGAGTCCTATTAATACTGGCACATTGCTGTCTCTCAAACATATTGAATGATCATACCAACTCTGGCCTGATGCTGGCAAGACTTCGACTCATTGCAACAGCCAAGTTGCTAAGATCGTGATTTTAATGCCAGTCGACTACCGATTTCGTAATCAGTCAGAGTCTAATCAATACTGGCACATTGTCGTCTATAGAACATATTGAATGCTGATACTAACTCTGGCTCAGTACTGGTGCAGTATTGTCTCGTCAAAGTAACCGTGTTATTGGAAAGATCAGTGAAATTTCTATCCACTATCTATTCCGTATTAGAACAACGTTACATCGATATTGGTGCAGTATCGTCTTCTGTTCGCATTTTACCATCCAACTAACTGTGATTCGGTACTGGCACGGTTCCGTTTCTGTATGGTCTGGGTATTCTCCGAACATTATTAATTCGATACTGGCTGAAGACCGTCTGACCGCGCGAGCCAGTACTGTCTGAAATTCGGCAAACATTTGGCACCAGTTGAAAAACGGTAATGATCCTGAATGGGCACAGTTATATCTGCCGAAGTCTGGCAAGTGCAACTTGGCCAGAACCGCGCCATTTGTCAACTCTGGCTGTTTCCACACGGGTGCTTTTGTATTTCATATCACATGGAAGAAGTCATGGACAAGTTAATATATTCCAAAAGATTATATGTAGTATGAAGATAAAATTTGCGAAGGTAATAATACGAATAGACATATTTTCTCGATGAACATCCTTTCAAAAACTTCTAAACAATATGTTGCTCAAATTCACTCACATTACTCAATTTTTGAATTGTTATGCAAGAAGCACAGTTCTTCAACGTGATCTGTCGATAATCTAGCACAGGTGGTGGTCACAACGTTTCCTGTATCAGAGCAAACTCTTCTACTGCTCACTCAAGTTGCAGAAATAGATAAGGAGATTTGAGCAAATTGAGCTATTACAGGATAGTCATTCGACTTTTGTTCACGCAATTTCTGATATTTGTATCTGGCGACACCAAGCTTTCTGAAAAACATTTCTTCACTTCTTGTTCCGATGCATCAAGTTCTTGAGGATTTTCTTTATCGATACTTGCAGAGAATTTCAATAATTTTGATGAAGGTTCATCTAAGTAAAACAAATTCCAGATAAAGTACAATAGGCTCATTCAATGATTTTAATATCATCCAAATATTTTCAATCAAAGCTTGTAAAAAGTGTAACTCAAAGGGCTGCTGAATTATTTCAAAGAAATGAGAGCAATAATTCAATGTAAAATAATTTCAAATATGAAAAATACAACTCATATATTTTCAAACCATCAATTTGTGGATATTGTGATGCATGATGGAATGAAGACGAATTATAATCATAATATTGCAGAAATATTTACTCACTAATATTTAGAAAAATGAATGTCAATTTAGGGAAAACGAGGATCACTGGAAAATATTCGTAGTGAGTCTACTAAAAATTCGTAATCGCTGTATCAACAATTGTTAGTTTCACCGTGAAAAATACCAATGAAACTATCAACTGTTAATATTTTGACTACGAATTTTCAGTAGATTCACCACGAATATTTTTCAGCGATCCTCGTTTTCCCCAAATTGACATTCATTTTTCTAAATATTAATAGACCCGGTCTTTCCGTGCATATTATCTTTAGTGTATGTATTTTCTAAGAATTAATAATGAATTGATCAATAAATACATGTAATTTTTAAAAGAAGAAGAAGAAGAAGAAGAATATTTTCATCGAAAATTTTAATAAATCATGTATTGAATATTTAAATATAAAGTTGAATACGAGTATGAATAACAAAAAACTAACTCACTTGTTGCTTAATTCCTCGTTGATTATTTGACAAATGCTATAGACTAGGTATTGAGCGATAAATTAGTGAATTTTGTTTTTATTGTCAAATAAATCATGTTCAGTTACAAAATAATTACGCCTTTAGAAGAAGTGAGAAAAATAATGAATAAAAGTTGAATAGAGAAAAGTCTATACACGGAGAGAATTTTGTAGTATAGATTACTACAATTATTTTGTAACGCTGGACTATACTGACACTCTGACTAAAATCACTGAACGTTTATTCAGAAATGCTTTGCATGCATCCCTTTTTACGATTGAGACATTGCAACCTTTCTTTGTTTTGTTTCCAATTTTACTATAATCTATCGTAATTTAAATCATTATCATTGCAATATTCCTCGTAATGTTAGTATGGTCCAACTTTACAAAAACATAGTAATATTCAACACATTTTTTATGCAATGTATACTACAAAATTTTCTCCGTGTAGGGTTTCTGAAATTTTCAGGAAACTAACGAATCCTCGAAAAATTCCGAGTAGCTCGAAGAATTTTGAGTAGCTCAAAAATATTCTATGAACGTTCATTATATGTTCTTCGTATCTCATTTATACATTCTACGAACGTTTCTATTTCGTATATACTTTGAACTTCTGTGGCTGCTCAGGACGTTACAAATGCACCTCACGCTTATACGAAACCTACTCAATTTGTTCCAAATTGCTTGATTATCAATTTTACCAACATTCTAACGCAATAATATCTAGTGAGGAAGAATACAGGATATGTGTCAATTACTTCATGTTAATTTATGGGAAATTTCCTAAAAAATGTTTCACAATGTAGTACTCACACAACACAAAGGGTGAGTTTGTCACTGTATATTGCTGCTGTTTTCAAACAACATTCACAAAATTATTTATTTTTCTGAGTAGCCATGAATTCATTTTTTCTCTCCCAGATATTCATGTGGATGTGTGACTTTTCCAGATTCCCTAGCGGATAAACAGCTTGGAAAATGGATGCTGTAAAGTTCCGAATCTATCATGTATCGTGTAACGAATATTAACCTTTAATTGGTATCGGTTTTTTGGTGCAAAGTTTTCGAATTCGAATACTTTAATTATAATTCATTCCACAGTACTACTTCCACTTTAGACAGACGGGAAGGTACTAAATGCAGTGATGTATGGATACATAGTGTCCTTCAATCCAGCTAAATGGAAGTTTTGAGGCATTGAAAAGTTTTCTTCAGCGGTATCACAGACCGCGATACCAATTAAGGGTTAACATCCGTTACATCAACATTGCATCACATTCAATCAGTGTTAAATGATTGTCCAATACGTTTTACACTCAACGTTCATCCTTCGGTCCCCATTCATTCACTGGCACACTCACTCATCTCCCGGCGACGTCCTCGGGAGACCCTGAGGATGTCAACAGGAGATATGTGCTGTGTGAGTGATCTTTTCAAAGGTTTGATATTCACGGAGAAAAAGAAATGTTGAAACGTTTCATAATTCACTATGCATCGGTGCTAGTCAGCGATGAGTACAATAATTATTTACCTGAATTCACTTCTCAAACTACCATAATTGAATGTACTCCAACAAACAATTACACTGAGAAAACAATTATCATTCTTACTACGAAACTGTATGCTACTCGAAACGCATTGTTGTGGCAACCAGAGCTACAGTTAATACAACGATTTATGCAGATGGAGAAAAGGATACGTATCGTTGTAGGACGGATACCACATCTTTCTACCAACTCTATTACCGTTTTCACAGCGCTACCGTTCATTGTTTCTCTCAAATACTTGTTTTAACCATACCGCATCTTCGTGAGTACTAGACTTTTTTCAATTTATATTACTTTTGAATATTATATGTTCAGATGAATAATTTAATCCATTATTGATCCCGAGAAAAAAAAATCAGATCTCAAAAGATCAGAATAGATACAAGTAGATCTCTTTGGATGAAAAAAGTGAAATGCGGGTGATTTGCTTAGATTGAAATGATGTATTTGTTTGAATAACAATAAATCTATTCAGGTCGGAATAGATCTAAGAAGATTTGAATAAAAAAAATTGTGGACTGACTTAAATCAATTTAGACCTAAATAGACCCGAGTGGAAAAATTATCAAAATTATGTATAATTCAATATAATCTTTGTATAGTTGATCAATTCGATATAAATTATGTATAATTTTGGAAATTTTTCCACTCAGGAATCTATTTAGATCTACACTGAGAGGAGAGAGTTTGCTTGCGATACACAAGGCTTATTAAGCATAAACAAACCACACGCAGGATACAGATGTGTTGAAAAGTCCCATAATTTATTGAAGATCAGCGCCAGTCTCTGACAGATAGAGTTTCCACTTGAATTTACTCTTAAAAAGTCCCATCCCGACTGGAAATTGTCATCAGGTTAACCCAACATATGATGAGGACCTGACAAGGTCATCCGAAATAAGGAATACCCGTTACGGTCCTGATCGGGATTAGGTGTGGATGACTCACGTATGGATGACCTCATTTGGTCCTAGTCAGGATTTCCTCAAATTATCCTGAAAAGGTCGAAGTAGGTTTTCCTCGCTGTATCCGCATCAGGACCTCATTCGGTCATCCTAAGATCATGGACATAGTTTGATAAACTGAATACAAGAATGTACAGACTTGATTTCAGATTGTACACTCTTTGATTAAACAAATTTTCCTTCAATAAGAAGAACATGTTTGAACGATTTTCAACTGTGCCTGTTTTTAAATTCAATCCCTTCATTCCGAACACATTACCTACTCCTGAAAACTGTTGAACAATTTGTTCAATCTATTCTCAATGTGAATTGAAAACTAACTATTTGGGTTTTAATTAGGCGGAACTTATGAAAATTTCACAAGATTTTCCACGTTATGCATACAGCGAGAAAAACTTAGCAAACGTTCAACCATCACCAGCGAAATAAGTATTTCATTTAACTTATCACAATTCTCATAAGGTTGATTTATTGACTATTCAGCATCATTTTTCTTTCCTACACATCACATCATCTGAGTATTATTCAAAGAGTATATATGAACTGAATGAATATGTGTTTCGTCATAATCAAATATAAGTTTCGAACAAGTACTCTTCTTTCGTTATTTCTTGATTAATACGCATAAAAAAATCTGTTATTGAGTGCAAAATGAATTATTGAATCAGTTATCACTGCTGTAATATGTAAAAAATCATAAGTTGCTGATGTGGTGACAATTAATTCTATTCAAATATACGATAATATCAACAACGACAATATCTATGTCAATATTAATGTACATCAGTATTTCTCGGAAAAAACTCAGAAATCCCAATCATTTTGTAATAATAAAGGTCATGAAGAACTCATTCGATCAAAAATATTTCAAGCGAAGTTCAAAATGAAATGCAAAAAACTTGAATTATTCACTTTCAGCTCGACGGATGGTTTTACTTTTCAAATTAAAGAGTACTCTTGAAGTTGAAATTTGGTCATTTCAGAAAAAAGCCTTATTTTCTGAGTTGAATTTGTTGTTAGGGTGATGATAAACTTGTAAGAAGAGTTTGAAAGTTGAGTGGAATCTATATTGATCAGGAAAGTCCAAATCGTGTGGCAAAAGTTAGAAAATCTGTCAACTTAGCTCACGGCGCATGGGCTTTTCTTCACTAAACCAAATGCTGGCAGGAGAAATTCATCAAAATATAGTGGATTCAAAGTGATGTGAAGTAAGAGAGGACCGAAATATTCATTAGATTTTATTCGTTCTCATAAACGTTCTCAAAAATAAGACAAGTCGATCGAAGATCCAAAGTGTCGTCTTCCCATATTTTTGTTCCAATAATGTTGTGTCATGTTCCTACAAATAAATGTTATTATATTTATGAAACAGGTTCAATACACATTTTTTCTCAACCTAACACTAGTTACTGGTGAAAAGATACGAAAATGCACACTCAAAAATGCAAATCATTGAAACAAAAATATTGAGAGACGATACATTGAGTCATACATAGCCTTACCATATTTATCAACATTTTTATAATAACTAATAAAATTCAATGCATGTATCTGTCCTCTCTTACTTCACATCACTTTGAATTCACTATATTTTGATGAATTTCTCCTGCCAGCATTTGGTTTGGTAAAGAAAAGCTGATAGAATACCCATGCGCTGTCAGCTAAGTTGACAGATTTTCTAACTTTTGCCACACGATTTGGACTTTCCTGATCAATATAGATTCCACTCAACTTTCAAACTCTTACAAGTTTATTATCACCCTAACAACAAATTCAACTCAGAAGATAAGGCTTTTTTCTCAAATTTGAAAATTTCAACTCCAAGAGTGCTCTTCAATTTGAAAAATAAAACCATCCGACGAGCTGCAAGTGAATAATTCAAGTTTTTTGTTATTCATTTTGAACATTCTTTTGACATATTTTTGATCAAATGAGTTCTTCGTGACTCATATTTCTTACAAAATCAATATGATCTCTGAGTTTTTGCCTAGAAGTGCTGATGTAAGTATTTGAAGGAAATTCATTTTCACTGCATCAACAAATTACGATTTTTTGACACGTTACAACAGCTATGACTGATTTACTTAATCATTTTGCACTTACTAACAGACTTTTTGATACACATTATTCAAGAAATAACCACCACACATTTCACAAAAATAATTCATCCATTTGTTGATCACATAAATTTAACCTCACATCTGTCAACCGAACTGCAATTTTCACACAGGCTCATAGATTAGTTTTGATTTATTTTTGAGGTTTTAGTAAGGAATTCCTCACAAAATCCTAATTAGTCTTTCCTGATGGGGTCCTCATAATAGTGCAGCGTGACATGACTTGTTAGGTCCTGATGAGGTTGCCTTATCAGGACCTGATCTGGATGAAGGTTTACCTGATCTGGTCCATGGGGTAAATTTCTAGTCGGGATAATGAGACGTATTTCTACAAGAAATTATGGTACTTTTGAAGCTATATTCAGGTAAATAATTTCATTCATCACAGACTGGCGCTGATCCTCAATAAATTATGGGGATTTTTTAAATATATTTTTCTGCGTGCATCTTCAGCTCAAATAAGATTTGTTCATAGTTAACAAATCTTATCTGATTAAAATAAATGTGGAATATACTTTTCTCTCAGTGTACAAGAATTTCAATACAAAAGGAGCTGCGGTGTGGACTTACACGGAGAGATCGAGCTCATTAATATTTAGAAAAATGACTGTCAATTTAGGGAAAAAGAGGATCATTGAAGAATATTCGTACTTAATTTACCATAAGTTGACAGTTTCACTGTGAGAAATAACAATAAGACGATCAACCTATGACATTTTCACTACGAATTTTCGGTAAACCCACTACGAATATTTTTCAGCGATCCTCTCTTTCCCTAAATTGACAGTCATTTTTTTAAATGTTAAAAATAAACCGTTTATTATTAATAAACTCGGTCTTTCCGTGTAGATCTACGTGGATTCAATTACATTAATTTCAAGGATGTGAGAAGATCCATGGCATTTTATTTCCTTTTATCTAAAGAGATCTAATTAGATCCAATTCATCCCTTCTTGGGACTGGAACTGATACTAAATAAATTATGGGACTTCACAACATATCGATCTTTCCCTCTCGTGCATCAAGAAAAGCCCACCAAACACTATTACGTAAACTTTTCATAGGAGATTTGACAACTTTTAGTATTTTTTACGCAATTACATAAACTTGCGCCATTTATGAACATGGAAGTCTTTCTTTTGACATAAATGCCACCGTATGTTTGAAAAATTGTATATTCAATGAGGTTCGCAATTTAAAACGATCGTAGTCTTTGAGATTGGTAAAATTATCAGTCAAGAGTTCAGATCGCTGAACTCTACCAAAAATGAAGAATATCAATTCAATGATATCTGTGATTCCTGTCAGTATATCTTCTCCAGTGAACAGTGGATTGATTCAAGATGCATTTTTCTTTAATTAATAATTATCACGCATCTTGCATCTTACAAGGAAAGAAAAATACGGTTCAAAGTACTGTGGTAGGTCATTATCTGCGAACCAAATTGGAATTCAAGATAAAAATTATGGTATTTTCATTCAATTCCAGAAAAATTCATAGTAAGTTATAATATCGAGGAGAACATTCACTGCGTGAGAAACAATTTCCTCTAAAACTTTCATGAAGATCCATGAATTTGTTAATTTCAATAACAGAATTTTTACCACACGACTTGGAAAATGTGAAAATAATGTTTTACTGTGTGGAAATATAAATTTCCATGAGAATTCAAACGCTTTTAGGCGTCGGTATGAAGCACAGTCAAAAATATTGGATTTTACCCTTTAAATTCCTTGGAGTGAAAACTTCACTTCCGAAGAGTGAAATTACTAAACATTCAAGAGGAAAGAGATTCCACTCCTAAAGAGTGACTTTTTACTTCATGGGAGTGAAGTTTTAACTTGTTTCAAAGAGTGAAATTCCATCCTTTTATACGAGCGAAATCCTCATTCCAACACTAGAAAAAATATTTATTTGTCCTCTCTCTATGAAATATTCACTTGTAGAAATTAAATATCCAACTAGATGCAAAAACTGATTACTTGTGACTATTAAATTATTTCTTTAGAAGACCAATTTATTTGGAGCAAGCATTCCCTTATTTGTTTCGATTAAATATTTCATTAATCCTGAGAAATATTTTATGGAGAGAGGACAAATAAACTATTCATTTGGTTGGAAGAAATTTTCTTTTCAGTGAAGAGAGTGACGATTCACTCGTTAGAAGGGGAATCCCACTCTTGTTAGACTCGCGGTATTTCCAAGTTCACTCCAAGAAATTTGGAGAGTACATAAAAAAGCAACTCCAAGAGAACATGAAGGTTCGAGGAACGTTCAATGGAGGTCTATTCAACGGCAGGACATTTGAAAAACCGTTGGACATTCCATGAACGTGAATTTATGTGCAATGGAAACTTATATCACACGATTAACATCCCATGGATCGACTATGCTCAGAGTTCTATGGGATTCGGATGACACAAACACAGGGAAGGCATGTTTTCAAAATATCGTCAAATGATGCGGATCGCAAAAAAATTTTCCATTCAGAAAGCTATATCCCCTACCCAACGAAATGTAATAGAATCAACCAATCCTCAGCGACTGTTGATCAGAAAGATGGTGGAATTGCCTCTTCATGACGGCGCCCTGATGGGATCCAAGCTCGCATGCGGGAAGGCTATGCTACGCACTGACTTGCCAATATGATATCATTCAGTCAGACACTTTCTACAAATTCCTACATTTGATAGTACACAATGGGAAAATTCTTCCATATTGTACTATCAAATATAGTAATTCTTAGAAAATGTTCGACTAAATGACATCATATAGGCACCCAAGTAGAAATGCTCTAGTCATTAACGAGTTTTGTAACGCTTAAATAGCCGGATACTAGACACTTGCAAGTACTTCGCCAGAACCCTACACGGAAGAAATTAGTGATCCAAACTTTCGTTGACTGGTATGTCACTTTGGGACGGAGCACAAATCCCAGAAAAGTTCGTACACTAGATTTTAATCATTCGTTGACTTTGTCCATTGTTTCACCAATGGAATTCACTTTTCATTTTGATCGTCGGAATAATGGCAAGAGTCAACGAATTCTTAAAATCCAATGTACGAATTCTTCTGGAATTTGTGCTTCATCCCAAAGTGACATACTAGTCAACGAAAATTTGCAAGCGTCTAGTTTTTGGCTAGTTGAGCGTTACAAAACTCGTCAATTACTAGAGCATTTCTACTAGGGCAATTCTGTCTCGCACGGGTTGGCAAAATAGTGATTTTCAATATCACTCTTCTCTCCGTGTAGAAGTAATTGAAAATGATATTTCAAAAATAAAAGAACTAATCACTTTATTCATGTTCATTAGGTTTCAAAGAGTTCGAACGTGCATAGAGAAAAAAGAAATTTCTTATAACAACGAAATCTAATTTTACTGAGTCCCTTTTGCTAGGGCTTTAAATTTTTTTGTAATGGCAGCAAACTATTTGCCATCACAGCAGCAGAAAATGTTTCCTCCCATAGCAAAGTTCGCTATTCTGTATAAACTACTGAAAATTCTGCTATTCCAGCAGAAAATTTGATACTTTGTTCAATCATGTTGCTCTCTCGGCAATCCAGTTAGCTGTAGCACCGACATTGTAACTAGTTTAACAAGAATATTTCCTATCCTCTATATAGTACCTGGATTCGCTGCGTCGGCAAATCTTTCTTCACAGGAAACAGTAAATCTCAATTCCATGATCGACTGATTTTCAGATGAGGCTCAAAATCAGCAATGTTACGATTTCAACCGTAATATGGGATGAAAAAGAGTTATGGCCGTATTAAATTCAATTAAATCGGATAATGTGCTGATTACCAGCAATGCATATCTTATAGGCAGCCATGTTGATGAGTTTGATGGATAATTCAGTCAAAAATATCTGAAAATAAGATTAGAATTCTTTCATTTTCAGTGTTACAATTTTTTATACGTACACATATATATGTGCATATATTTAATTACCGTTTCAATTTATTATTCAAGGTGCCTAACAAATTCGGTAACGGTTTGTCATATCACTTTCGTCAAAGCTTGTTATTGGATTTTCCGCATTGTCAATGGATTTCACAGGTCTACAATGATTTTGGTGCCGCTAAAACTAAAGCAGATTTTGAGTATATTCGATACCCTGACTCTGGAAATATACTTATTTTTTTAATGCTACGTGTAGTTTTCAAGAAATCGCAGGTGTAAAATAAAATGAAAATGCACGATTTTGAAACGTTTTATTCAATTATTCCACACTTTAAGAACATTTTATCAAATTATTCTTCAAATTATCTCAAAATATGAGTCATTCTCTTCCAAATGCGATTAGGTTTGTTCAAATATCTTTTTGTTTCTCTGAGATACGACAGTTTGAAAATTGTGTTATTTCACCTATTCACTAAATCCATGAACACACAAATTTCAAATTGTCGTGTCACAGTAAAAAAAAAGATATTCGAGCAAACTCAACGGCATTCGGAAGGGGATGGATTATATTTTGAGGTGCATCTACTAGTTTCATGAGAAAAAATTACATTCTGACGTCACGTAATCTCAAATATGTCGAAAAACGGTGTTTTTCACACTTTGACGTTGAAATATCTCAAAAACCACACGTAATAATGCAGTTTTGAAGCCAGATTCGGATTCAGCGCGCCAAAATACTTCGGAAAAGTATGATACAGTTGTTGCACCAAACAAAAAGTTCAATTTTGTAGGCCTGTGTTTTTATTTCGACACTTTCACTTACATTACAACACAAATTGGAATGAATTCAAACTTTCGGGGTATTCATATTTGCACTAATTCTCAGTTCTCGTAAAATATTTTCCAAATTTATCTTCGACTTCACACTACACATACTATCAAATTATACTATTATGAAATTATTGATCACATGCGTCGATCGAAACGGTACCGTGGCGAAGTGGTTAAACGCAAAGGACTAGGGCAGGTTAATCCAGCAACAACGTGGGTTCGAATCTCCCAATGAGGGTTAAAGATCTTCGATCTTCAAAAACTACGATCACGATATAATTGAACAGCCAACAAGTGAACCCATATAAAAATTTTTAGGTTCCACCAATGCTGACAATAGAATACAGCTTAGCGGAATGTTGACAGCCGAGGCTTGGCAATCTTTGAATATTCAATGTTGATTAACCCTCTAACCGTAACCCCGGTCTCACAGACCGCTATCAAAATTGTATTTGCTCGTAATTCGAACTTTTTTGGTTAAATTGTTTCACATTTCATTCCTACTCTGCACATAATTGCTCACTAAGTTCTGTACATGAGCCCACTATCCTAACTCGTAGACATTTCTAATGATCTAAAAAATGTTTTCTTCACTTCTAACAACTTTGAATATCTAGAAGAAGGTGATAGCGGTCTGTTAGACCGGGGGTTACGGTTGACGTGATTTTGAGCAGGGTTACGGTTTAAGGGTTAACAACAATTATAATGTTGCACCGATATCGGTGTTCAACGAATTCAGGTCATCAGCCTACCATTGATTCACAATTCCACCAGGCTTGGCGCTTGATAGGCTCATCCTTGGTCCAACATGGACTGATCGATAGATTCTATTGAAAGTAAGGACCTTTTGGAACGTGGTTGAATATTGCCACAAACTTTGGTCTAATCAGGATAAAAATTAGTTCTCAATGTAGCGCCGTCATTGGTAATAGCATGGCTCAATATTGGAATGCTCCTTAATTTTAACTTTTGATGGCTGAATTGCTAGCTAAGTTACCGATCGAATGTTTCTCGCGAGTAGGGAGAGATGCCCTAGTAGAAATCACTCTAGTCGTTCTCTAGACCTCGCAAGGCCTCGCCAAGCACTTGCGAGTAACTTGCAAGGCCTTGTGAGGCCTCGTAATTACCTAGAGAAATACTAGAGTGATTTCTGCTAGGGTGTATACAAGGAATATATAAGGCTCAAATAATTCTCTGCAAGAACAGTCAGTCGTTCTTTGTTACAGGTTACACCAGAGGCCTCCTACAGCTGATCCATATTGTGTTTACTCTTCTCATGGCAAACTTTAGCGACAAAAAACACCGAATTGTTTACAGATAAATGAGGAAAACACAATACCGTCCCAAATAACATATATTGGAAATTGTAAAATGTGCATAGTTTTCATATATTTTTGAGTTAATTATTTTTCACAGTTTTATCATTGGCGCAACATTGATAAACAAATTTTCCTATTGTTTGCCAATGATGGTGTATGCCATTCCCATTTCTACACCAATGATGGGGCTTCATTGGAAAAACACATCGATAAATCATAAAATGATGTTATCATTTCAGTGTTGCGCCATGCTTGGTTGCCAAGCCTCGGCCATACCTTATCTACATTGCGCCATGCTAGCGCCAATGGTAAATCTCTGTATGGGAAGTGATTGAATTCACACAACAGGGAACTTTCCTTGCATCCTCCGAATGAACACGAACAACTTCCTCATCGTCGATAGGTAACGCTATGTTGAATAGAACAAAACGAAAAACAATGGACGAACTCATTTATCAGGAACAATTCGCTTGAGATTTCAGTTCAAAATCAGTTCTAATTTTAGTTTAATATGGATTATTGTGAGCTGTATTCTTGTTTGAGTTTGAGAAGGGTTTCCAGTGGCTGACTTCGAGTTTGATGAGTTTTCTTTCGGCTGCATCTTAAATTCAACTTATATTTTAACTGAGATCAAGTTTTTCTTTTTACCGTGTTCTCCGTGTGAAGAGGATGCTCCCTCGACTATTTTTCATCTCGCATTAAAAATTACAGTGATATATACAATATTTTATATCTTCATTCTTGACTCTTCGTTGAATGCACATTATGATCTTCGATAATAGTTCAATGATTCTATCTTTAGTTCATTGCAACTATGATACAACCGTGGGTTATAAATACATGAATGTGAGTATACATACGCGATATAGGCAAGCCTATTATGTCACTATTTCAAGATTGCAGCTAGCCAAACTAGAAATAGAATCCGACCATGAACCCAATCGTATACACGATTTTATAATACGATTCGAATTAAGTGTTTATGTATTACTGTTATGACAACAGCATGTTTGATAACAGTCTCATTTGTTGACAATAAGAGGTGGAATGAAACAAAGCTAGACTTATCTCGAATAATATTAAAAATTACAGAAATATTGATTTACAGCTTCAAGGTATTTCACATTCCGATTTATTCTGTCTTCGATTTTTGCAGCAGTTTATTGGAAATCTCATATTATGATTATTTAATTTGAAATTTCAACATCGAATATTCGTTATCGTGACACGTTCGATATTCGTTAAGTATGCGATGTTTCATTTTTACTTCCACTTATTCTTTTGTAAATACTTTTTCTGGATAGGTAGGAGTACATAGTTATTTATCGATTGAATTCGTTGTTCGTTATTTCGAATGAATGAATTTTTTAATCGATGGAGAACAGAGCCCTACCAGGAGAGGTACTGGTGGAAGGGGCCACAACGGTGGCCCTCGACTCCCATCGGGGCTACATCGACGGCTGAGTTTTCATCTACTATATGGACAGAGTAGCTCAAATTGCATAGATTACAATGTAATCAATGACGTATTCTGCAGCTAAAATGCAACAACTTTTCTCTTTAGCAAAACTTTTTTGACGCTTAATTTTTGAGATATGATGCATTATTAGATTCTTTTCTCAAATCCAAATCACTTACAAGTATTCTGTGCTACATATTTCATCTTGACATCATTCGCTCAGTTGGGGAACGGAAGCTCCCTGAAAAAAAATCGAACTGCCCTGTTATTTTTGGTTTTGAAATTGCTGAATTCTGACTGGCTGGGGGTCCGAAGATTTCCAATCGCTATAACTCCGGAGAGAAAAATTATTATGTGACATCTCAATCTCCACCCAAATTTTATCCAAAACTCAGTCAATGCTCTCAAGCTCAAGTATATGTTTTTAAATAATGTGCATTTGAAAAAAAAAATGTTGCCAAATAACAAATTTGTTGCAATTTGGCTGTACACTGTCAGAAATATCTGGAAGTTTTTTTCAATTACATACATGAAATCAGGTTCGTATACATTCTGCATCAAATTTGATGTACAAAAACATGAAAAGACTATAGATGATGCTATAGTTTACATTAAATTTCATGTAAAATGTGCCTGAAACTGAATTCATGTACGTAATTGAAAAAAACTTCCAGTAAAAACATCGAAATTAATGCAGAAATTTTCAACAGTGCAGAATAAGCCCTTGAAATATAACCTAGCCGTATTGGATTACCTTTTATACTTATATCTCAAAATTCTTCTTGCAATTTTAGGGACTTCAGGTACGAAATGTGCCGAGGTCTTGAGGAGTTTTGAAACGGATCACCCTAAACGGATAAGTCTGTTTCACTCTGATGTGTCATGACTTGAAACAGAAACTCGTGAACCAGATGAAGTCAATTTCAAATCTGAGATCTTATAAACAGAATTTTGCGGCACCCTTGTGTGGACAGATACTGTAAAAAGTCTGACTGAATGTGGCTGCATCTTATTTGAAAATTTGACTGAAATTCAGTCTTTTCCATTTTGTCGGCATTTGTTTTCGGTGTTAACTTTCAGTCAAAACAGGGTTAAGTTTGGCTGCATCTTGAGATAAGCTGACATGCCGGATGAAAGTGAATATTATTCCTAGAATTCATTCAAACAAGTTTAGAGATCGAATGTATGCTTCTTCGCTAGGATAGGCGTAGCAAGGAATTTATGGGAAGAATTTCAATTCAAAAATTCATGTAAAATGCGATTGTAATTTTCACTCTAAAATAAAAAAGAATACACAGTAAAAAGAAGTGTTGAATTCGGATTATGTCATGACTGAATCTAAGACGCACTCAAAGTAGCCTAGTTTGAATATAAAAGGCGCACAAAAACAATTCCCGACACAATCGAAAAAGCTGGGTTTTAATCAGTTGTCAAATCAAGACGCAACCTGTTCAAACCAAACTTTTGAAAAAGGAGTGAAAACAATAGGCAGTGAGTAAACTTTACCCACATGTGTTTCCAACCACAATGTTATCAGCTCGAATCAAGGGCATACACGAAAAAAAGAAAACAGCAACGGTTGCTGTGAATCAAAAAAATACATTGAAACTCAAAATTCTATGCAGTACTGCGTTTCCCAATCCTCATTACTGTGCAGTCAGCGTTGACGCATTTCATTACAATACCCATCACTGTGATCGCGCTAATCCTCATTATCCAAGCGTGTTTTCATTTGTTTCCCAACCGATCGCTGTAACCAGAAGTTTTTTCTTTTTTCCGTGTACTGGGCACATGGAAAATATGGAAAATTTCACATGGGCCATTGTGTTTTTCAATTTTTGGACCGTTTTTTTTCTCACTTTTCAAGGATCGCTTAGCCCTTACAGTTGTTACAGTTGCTAAAACCTCCTGTACGTTATACGAACCTTCCATAAACGTTCCAGTGGCACGTTGTGCTGTCTGGGAGTATGTTTTCCCCGTCAAAATTTTTGAAAATTCGTAATGAGACATCTTATAACTTTTGAGGAGTATTAACATCCCTCAGACTATCAAAATCAAGGGAATTCAATACTCCCTGCAAAAGTTACAGCGGTCAAAATCACTGCTCCCAGGTGTATTGTATCACTCGTAGGAATCACTCTAGTTAAGGTAGTTCTCCGGGAGAATTCAGGATCAGATTAGAAAAATGATTGTCAAGCAGAGCACCAAGGTCGAAGGGATTCGATAATCATGTTCGTTGGGACTTATATTCTTATTTATGACAAAAAAAAGAACCAACTCGAAGTATAAATAAACAACCTTGTCACAACAACGCGAAATTCCACATGGTTTTTTTTCTTGAAAAATTTTTATTTTTGATCCGTTTATGACTTATAAGGGCTCATTTTGTTCCTTGTGAGATTTAAAAAACCTTCACCATGAGAATTTTTTGATATGAGTCATCATGAAACTGTCACACGCTTTTGTTTATTAATAGTAAAATACATTCCTATAAACAAAAGCGCGTGACAGTGTCATGATGACTCATATTAAAAAATTCCCATGGTAAAGGTTTTTTGAATCTCACAAGGAACAAAATGAGCCCTTATAAGTCATAAACGGATCAAAAATAAAAATTTTTTAAGAAAAAAACCATGTAAAATTTCGCGTTGTTGTTACAAGGTTGTTTATTTATACTTCGAGTTGGTTCTTTTTTGTCATAAATAAGAATATAAGTCCCAACGAACATGATTATCGAATCCCTTCGACCTTGGCGCTCTGCTTGACAATCATTTTTCTAATTTGATCCTGAATTCTCCTGGAGAACTACTTTAAATCTCCAGGCCCTGCAAGGCCACATCAGGCTCTCAAGAGGAATTTACCAAGTCTAGTAAGGCTTTGTAATCGCCAAGAGAATTACTAGAGTAAAATCTCCTGAGAATGCCAATGATTTAAAGATAGAAATTCAATAAATGCTCTCGCGATAATTGGCGTTCATTAATATTCACATCATCACATTACGTTTCCATATATGTTCCGTTTCGATGTGTCATTTTCACCGCCATATTCTTTTTATTCTCCTCCTCTGCCTCTTTTTTTCTGCAGAGTCAAAAGTCAGACGGAATGTGGCTGCATCTTACTTGACAACTTACCTGAAATTTAGTTTTTCCATTGTCCCGCATTTGTTTTCAGTGTTTATTTTCAGTTGAAACAGGGCTAGTTCTGGCTGCATCTTGAGATCAGCTAATGTTCAGGATGAAAGTAAGTTTTACTTTCACCTTGTGCACATGCGTTGAGAGTTTGTTGATGTATGTGCGTGTATATGTATGACGGTGACTTCGAAATTGTATCATCTCATCCTTCTTTCATAATGACTTCATTGATATTCTTTCACTTTTTGATTACATACCGTTCATAGAGATCCCACACAATCTTCTATTCGTCATCCTATAATCTGATTTCAAATTGTTCTATTCTACACAATCCTTCTTCTGCACGAACCCAATTAGAAATACCCTAGTAGGAATGGTCTAGTCAGTCATGAGTTTGTAACGCCTCCACTACCGAAAAACTAGAGACTGGTGAGTGCTTCGTGAGTATTTAGTGAGTTGGCTAGTTTTTCGCTAGTGCAAGCGTTACAAACTCGTTAATGACTAGACTATTCTACTTGGGTAATTGAAATCCTGATGTTCTATTCTACCCACTCCCGATCTGGAATACCTTGGCATTTTTTTATGCTTGATGAGCATTGTGCAGAAAAATGTTGTGCAGAATGGAATAATCCGACATCAACCCTAGCAGAAATGATTCGCCCAGAAAAGTGTCTCCTTGGAAAAGAGCAGAGTTCACTATTTAATATAGCAATCAATGTTTTTAATATGTTTTCTGTAGAATGAGCTACGTAATTCACTGATTATGAGATGTGAAGTATTACAAAGTGTAATGCCTCGTAGTATCTTTGTGAATCACTATGAGAATTAGCAACTTTTGTCATTTTCATCACTGAATTTGAATTTTATGTGCCTACAAATCAAAATGCGACGTAATATGATTCACTATTTCACATATCGGGGGCGGCTGTGCTACGTATGACAGCGAATTTTACTATTCTTTGAAGATCTCTTCTCTCCGTGTTCTAGCCAACTCATAGTTTATGTCAACGCCGTTGCTAGTTACTAGTTTCACCGCAAGCACCTTGAAAGGTACCAAACAATTACTGTAATCATTTTTTTTTCTAATGTAACCCATATCCCTGTCCTGAAATCACTGGCTCGTTCCGGATTTTCCCGATCTAATTCACTAGAAAAACATCGGTATATTTTCTATTCTTTTCTCGACAACGGCAGGAAAAATCAAGAAATTACTCTTGTTGTACTACAATTCACTATACATTTTATGTGTACACTTATCGCGTGCGTGTTGTGTGACAGCTCCATAGAAGCAGGGTTTATTTTGGTTATCTAGCACTGGAGTAAAGTAGATAAATAATCAAGGTTACTATGGCGTAATCGATTAACGCACGTTTATTAAGCGTGGTATCCCTGTTGTAAAATTTCCATAAAACCGCGTGGATTGATTTTATGGGTTTCGATTCAGCTTTATCAGTGTTTCGAAAAAGCATCTATGAAATTTCATCAATCAGTTTATCTGTCACCAACAACTTCGCTTATAAAATCCCATGAAAACAGATAAAACCGAGAAGTTTATGCGATTTGATATGTGTATTGGAATGAGGATCGATGAGGTTCCTGCAGATGTGCATTGATTAGGATTTTACAACAGGGGTCGTATTCAACGTTTTAATAAGGACACTGGAAAAAAGGAAGGACCTAAATTGGCATTAGTTATGCCAAGGTAACATGATTTTCAGGTTTCATAAGCGTTATTCTTTGTCCGGTGTTATCAAGGATTTTTAACGTGTATCTTCTGTGTACGTTTAGAAAAATCAGCGAAATATATTACAAAGGAAAAAAGAAGTTGAATTAAATTTGATTGTAAATTCTGTTATCTGTTTTTTTAGAAATCCGTGTATCATATCTGGAACAACGAGACCAACTCGTTATCTTGATGAAGTTTTCAAAGAAATACTTTTCTATCAATCTTCCATCTGTTTCTTATCTGAGGGAAATGTCTTCGATATGTCAGCTATAGAAGATACCCTGGTGAATGCACTGGTACACGTTGCTTTGTTGTCGAGTTATACGAAGCTCGTTAACACGAACGAGTAATTGCACAGGTGAATGTGGCAAGCCTGTTATGTCACAACTCCTACTCGTTTGCGCTAACTGGCAAGGTGGATATCACGGTGTCAAGGAGTCGAAGTTTGATTTCGTCACAAATTTGTGAAGGAAAAACATGATTTCGAAGTATAAATATCGATGGAGAATTTTTTTGTATCTTTTAATAAATGCTGTAAAAAATGTAATCATTGTGTCTGAAATACAAAATTACGATACCTTAATTTTTTTTTATGAAACTCAATTGAATTGTCCACAAAATGTAAAAAGTGTAATTAACGGATTGCGCTGAAACTCTGCGAATTCCCCCAATGAAGAATAAAAGGATTTAAAATCTCATTTTCCGATTTTTATAATACCCTTCACATTGAATGGATTGTATTGAATTAGGAATAAAGAAATTGAGAATCAGATAGATATATCATTATTAAATGTACCTATCGCATCGATCAACTTGAATATTACGTTATTCTAGACGAATTTGATGTGCCATTGACATGTTATTACATGTTACAACACGAAGAGAATGAAGGGAATATTGCATGAAATAGATGGCAAAAGTGTGCGGTTTAACGTAGAACCAGTCACGTGAGTTGGCAAAGCGTGTGCCGGCAAGCTCTTTGGGTTCACGGCCTCTCGCTTCGTTTTGCTTGCTTCTTATACTCACCATTGCCATTGCAAACTAGTTGTTAGTATAAGAGTTGTGACATAATAGGCTTGCCACACTTACCTACACTAACAACAATCTTTGCTAATACGCTGCATACTCAGACAACAAAAAACTGGTTAGTGTCTAATACATTGAATCACGAATAACGTGTAGGAAAGATTTTTGTATTTTTCTTCGGTACTGCAGCGAAAGCTTTGATCATTCCCATCACTTTAATCCCTTTAATCGCATAGCCTTGAACAAATTTATTCTGGGATAGAAGAAGAATTTGAGTACGAATACAAAGAAGAAAGAAAAAAGAGGAAAAAAGTGAAACAGAGAGTACTTCATAAGGGAATGACATAAATAGACTAAATAATATGAGAGAAATCCCAATGTACATGATCCGATGGTGAAAGTTCTTAAGAACCCTTAGACCCTTGAATCCAATTAAGGCGGAACTATGTTTTATGAACGTGCTACATTGTATGAGTCGATACAGTAACGATACATCCAAAATTGGGCGTGAGCATGCATGTAAGCGACCGGAGAACGATAAATTATGAGGGTGTGCACCCTCTTGCTTTGGTTGTTCAGATCTGGGGAGAATCATGCGTCCCTGCCAAAGTCATTTTTCGTCGGATTTGTCTGCACGTGTTGATTTTCTTGTGTTCATGAGATATCTTAATTTCCTTTTTTGGTTATCCTATGAGGAATGCTGGTGAATGATATAACGATTGTTTGGTTTTTTTCTTTTGGAATTGTGCACTCCGACACGCCATGTTCAATGCTGAATCTAATGGAATAGTGTAAAAAAAGAAACAGAATCAATTACTGTTATCCCAGGTATCAGCATCAACTAACAACTGAATTTGTACACTTTGATTAATTGATAATAAGTATTTTTTCATCGAGAATAGTTTCAAACAATTTCAAGCTGTTTTGTTCATTTTACAGATCGTTATGGAAAACCGGAATAGATTGCAATGCGCCTTAAGATAGAGGAATCTGTGATACAAGCTTTGAAGGCAAACAGGTTATTCGCTATCAGGCTGGTTAATAAAATTAAATCAAACACATGTTTGCTTTATTATTCCGAATTCATCGTAATTACAATAAAATTGACCCAATAAATATCGATTTTGATAAGTTTTGTTTAAGACGGTGTTATCTGGAAGTACTTTCCACAATATTCCCGAAGAATATTGTGCTTCATTTGTAAAAGACTGGGAACAAAAATAAATATTATACAACTAAGGTCAATATTCCTTAAGGGGGTATTCTAGTCTAGAAATTTGGCAAAATCAAAATTGTTTTTTTCATATTTTTGAAGTTTAGACATTCAAGAATATGCCCTTGAAAGGATTTTTTGAAAATCTCATTATTTACAAAGTTAGAGCTATTTTAGTGACGCGACATCTAATCTGGTGCAACTGGAAAAATAATATCACATATTGTTCCAAAAACCGTTCAGATTTTGTGAAAGAGCATTTTGAAGTTGAGAAAGGTACATTATATGGAGCAGGAATTCAATGAGTAAAATTTCTGGAATCTTGACTCAAAACTTCAAACGCATTTTTCTCGAAACTACTTTTTTCGAGCTGGCGTGCGCGATATTTCAAGTTCTATTGAACCGATTTAAATCAAATGAAATGGGAAATTTTTCAATTTTACTATTTTTTAAAAATCTGAAGTGGTCATAAAAACGTGGAAAAAAAATTTTCTTCCTTCAAATGGCCACCATTTTGTTTGAAAATTTTTTTTTTTACTTGTTCGAGATTTATACCATAGCGGCATCTGTAATAATTAAGATCCCACTGGATTTTTCCTGTTTCAAATCACCAGAAGGGCTGAAATCACGAGGAGAGAACGCAGCGATGGTAGGGATGAAACGAAAACTCACACCCCCAAAATCTACTTTCTGATGGAACCAATCAATGAGAGCACAATTCTAAAAGTCATACGTGAATTTTACTTTTGGAAACAGAACTTCCGTTGGTTGGAGCCATGAGAAAATCAGTCTTGAGGGTGTGAGTTTCCGTTACAAGAATTTCCACCCCTTCCACCGTTTTTCTATCAATAAACAAATGTTGAAACAGTGAATGGTGAAAATATTCTTTGTTTTATTCGCACAGAGCTCGAAAGAACGTCCGAAATTCGTGCTTCTACCCTAGAATACCCCCTTAATATAATTCTTAAGTATTACGTTAAACTTCTGACAATCAACTTTATAAAATTAAAATATTCTCTCTGTAAAGATTATTTTCTGTTCAAAGGAACCGATAGAGACACTCGTCGATTGACCAATTGTAACATTAAAAAACCGGATGGGAGGCGATTTAGAGGTTTTTGACTCCCTTCCCTATCGTTTCCTCTTCTCATCTTTTCCAATAAATTTTTAAAAATAACACATAAACCAGTTATGTACATATCCTACTTTAGTTAAAATTCTAGATTATATATTCCATTTTTCTGAAGTGAAATAAAAACTCTTGAAACTATCAGATAAGATTACAATTAACATGCAAAAATGTTATCAAAGGCAAAAGGGATTCAATCCCAACCACATCATTCAAAATCCAAGTTTCATTTGCCGCATGTTTTCTTGCTGACGAAAGGGCAAGTGTATTCATCACTGGAAAACGATAGATCACAAGAATCATCTGACGAGTCTGAAGTGCTGTACGAGGAGCATTCTAAAGAGTCAAAAGGAAAAAAATTTTATTTAACGGAGTGACGTTAGCGTAGGTTTTTTTCTCAAAGAATCATTCAAAGTGTTGTGAGTTTTTGGTTGAAATTCTACTGTGAAACATCCCATGTGGCGAATTTGCTAAATTATATATAATTTTATATAACTCATATATAAACTATGTCCAATTGTGTATAAATAGAAACCGGATTATATGCATAATCATTAATTTCTTCATGGATTTGTTCTGTTTCTATTGAACCAAATGAGTTTCATTGATGATTGAGAATAAGATTACATGTAATAAACAGGGCAACCAAAAATATGCTGTAAAAAAGTTGTTTTAAGCGCTTGAAATATGCTCCAAAAATTGGGTTTTATGCTAAAAAAATATGCTCTTAAAAAACTGTCTTTTGTACTAAAAATGTGCCATAAAAACCAGTTTTCATAGTTTCAACATGAAATCATATGCTTTCCAGATATGTGGATATATTCCACAGTAAAAAATAATCGTCGTTATTTTGTATACGGCAACCAGTATAAAATTCATCATGAATTTAACTGAAAATTCCAAACTTTATGGTTTTTAACACAAATTTTTACATTGAGGAAAAAAAGTTGTAAAATTTACATCTTATTGAGTAAATATATGGATGATTCAAAATATGGTTCGAGTGGGTGTATCATATGGGAAATTTACATTCTTGCAATGTACGCAGAACATATGAAAAATTAGTTCAAAAGAATCATATGAGAAGATTTATCGGTACATCATCTATAATAATCCACTTCTCCTTCGAACAAAATTTTGGTTATCTTCCGTCAAATGACACAAAAATATGCGATTCTTCAGTATTGTAAAATATCGTCCTGACTGAAGTCTTCAATGAATATTACTGCATTCTGTACTAAATTAGCAGTATAAATGAAATTATATAATTTTTACAACACAGTGTGGTGAAAATTCATGTTTTATGATGTGATGTTGCGCCAAATTGAATGATTTTTCAAATGATTGAGCATGAATTTTTCCTACACGGAGAGAAAAAATTTGCTGACGCAGCAAATCGAGGTATTACATATAGAATAGCAAAATTTTTTGCTGACCTAGCTAAAAATTTGCTATAACAGCAATCGTGTTAGCTACGACAGCAATTTTTTAGCTGTGGCAGCAAAAAATGTTTGCTCCGCCAGCAAATTTTCAGTATTATATACAGAATAGCAAAGAAATTTTGCTGGGATAGCAAACATTTTTTGCTGCCACAGTTGAAAATTCGCTGTCGCAGCTAACAAGATTGCTGGAACAGCAATAGTTTGCTGTCACAGCAAAAAATTTGTTGCTCTGGCATAAGGAACCCAGCAAAAGTAGATTTCGCTGCCACAGCGAATCCCTTTTTCTCCGTGTACACTGTATTGTAAGAATTACACTATTTCACTTATATTGTTACTTAAGTACAAAATGTAGTAACATTTGGAACATTATTCTTTTTTCATCCACGAGACAAGATTTAGACAGGCGAAATTTTGAAATTTGAAAAAAAGATCTTTTGGGAGATTCCTGAAAGAAATATTATACGATGGTTTCCATCTTCTGGGAAACATTTTGAGGAAGATTGCTGAAAAACATTTATAAGAAATATGTTCGACACTTTTGAAAAATCTTCCTCAAGCTAGCTTTTAAAAAACGAAAACTGTTGGATCAAATATATTTAGAAGAATAATTTTTGAATAACTTAGGAATTTTGCTGGCATACTCGAACTAATTCGAGTTGACTATACTCTGAAAATGAAATTATGCCCTTTATATGGAAAATCTTTGATTTACTGTATTGTTTGAGAGAGAAAAAATCGGAACAAAATTTTTCATCAGTATGATTCTTTGGTCAAAAAAATCTCTCTGAATCTCTATATTTTGGGACATTTTCCAGAGAGATTCAGAGTAATTTCAGAGTGATTTAGAGGAAGTTAGAGACTTGTGAGATAGCGATACATCTTGAATATCTCCAATTTTCTGTGATTCTCTCGGAATTTTTCTAATAGAGATTTAGAAATTTTCCGAAATCTTTCTGAATTGATTTTAATTCATTTATTTATTTAGAATTCAAAGCTTTCTCTGAATTTGAGTGAATTTTTCTGAATTCCTCTGAATCCCTCTGAAAAATACACCGCACAATTGTTCCTAATTCGCTCCTGTCGAAAATGCCAGACAGAAACAGGCTAAAATGACAAAATCTGTACAGAAACAGGTAGGAACGAGTCACCTGCACTGAGAACAGCGTGCAGTAACGGTTACTAGAAAGAATAGTAATTTGGTGACAGATATTTCAGAATTGCGATAAGATCATTCGAGATCAGATTGAATGTGATAAGCTGTTTACATTACCATGGAAACGGTAGGTTAACATAAGAACGATCACCAAACCGCGAGTCATCTCTCAACTCCTATTCTAAAGTCGCGATGAGAACTGGAGCGGATGGTAATCAATCCCATATATTTTTCTCCGTGTGTATCTGTATCTCTCCTGAACTACCTGAAAGCCCCTGCACAGTAAAAAATTCATCCTCACTGTGTGAAATCTTGAACCCCAAATTTCACTGAATTTATTCTTCCCTGAATTCCTCTGAATTTCTCTGAATCTTTCTGAAAAGTTCAATGCACGATTCTTTCTTATATTCACCTGTCTCTGAATGTCTCTGAAACTTGCTACCTTTGAAATTTTCAACCAAAAATTTAACCCATATTTCTATCTGAATCTTCCTGAATTTCTCTGAATCCCTCTAAAAAATCCATCGCCCAATTTCTCATACTTTACCTTTCTCTGAATCTCTCAGAAACTCCCGAAATCCCTCTGAATCTTGGAACAAAACTTTTACTCAATTTACTCCTCTCTGAATTTTCCTGAACTCCTCCGAATCTCTCTGAATCCCCCTGAAAAGTTCAACGCACAATTTTCCCCAAATCACCTGTCTCCAAATCTCTATGAAATTCCCTAAATGCCTCTGAAATCTTGAACCAAAAACTTCATTCAATTTATTTTCTTCTTAATTTCCCTGAATCCTTCTAAAAAGTTCGACACATAATTTTTCCAAAACCAACAGTCTCTGAATTTCTTTGGATTTTCCTAAATCACGATGAATTGCTCTGAATTCCTCTGAATCATCCTGAATCTGAATAGATATTTCATATTTTCTGAGACAGGATAGTATTGACATTTTATTGCAATTGTTAATTGATTCGATTTATAGATTTCGATCAAAAGCTAAATGCAAAAATGTACATCACAATTAGGAAACCCGGTTTCTATCTTGCATTACTTGTATGTGTTTGAAAAGTTCAATACTCATCCTTTATTGAGATGTTGATTGAAAATTATATTTTAATATATCAAAATCAAAGTGAATCAAGTATCTTTCAGAGCAATATGTTTTGGATTTTTGATATACCAGTGATCCCAGCTTATGAATAAGTAGATGAGTGAATAAACCAATAAATAAATGAATCAATAAATTGATATTTAAAAAATATACCCCAATAAACATTTTTGGATCAGTCTAAAAGATATCTGAAAGAGGTCTAAAATATGTCTTACGCAACAAATGTAGATAAGTTTAAGACATCTTGTAGAAAGATATCTTTAAGACATTTTGAAGGAAGACATCTTAAACATATCTAAATTTGTTGCGTAAGACATGTTTCAGATCTCTTTCAGATTTCTTTTAGAGTGTTCCAGAAGACTTCTATAAAAATGTTTATTGGGACGTAATAAAATAAACTTATATTACAAAAAATATTTTGTGAAAATATTCTACTCGAGATAATGTTGATTGGAAATGTGAATGATATGCTCCGTGAAATATATTTCCATTGAAAAAAATACAAATATGCTGGAATATGCACTTTTTCACAAAATATTCCAAAATATGCACGCATCTATAAAATATGCTAAAATATGCACTGAAGTATAAGATATGCAAAAATATGCTCTAACAAATGTGACTTAAACGGTTCATTTTGATCTGCAATGGATAAATCTCAAACCTATTTGTCCTTCAGATGCAGAATAAAAAATATGCTGTTGCATGTTTTCGGTTGCCCTGATAATAAGTATGCATATTCAATTGGAACTGAATCGGTTCAATGAGAATGAAAAAAAACGCGTATGAAAATATTGATTATGCATATAATTCGGTTTCTGTATATAAATTATACACAATTTCGGAAATTTTTCCACATAGGATCGGATACATGATATTTTTGTTACACTGAGGTGATGAAGCAAATAAACAGATAAATTGTAATTTCTATCAATAAAAATTAAGGCAATTCATACGATCTGACATCGAACATCACCTTAGTCAAATCGTTTATTCCAAACCATTCCAAAGTCCTTTGATGAAACCAAAATATCGTCTGTACCATAATTCCATGTGCGTTAAAGAATTGCTCTCAGAGGGATATTTTGATTTGATCAAATCATCTTCGAATAGTGTGGGTTAAACGATTTGATTCACACTACAAAGGTAGTATCCCTAAAATTCTCAAGTTTCATGATAGAATCATTTGAATTGTGAAATACTAAAGCATACCTCATAATATCCCGAGCAGAAAAGATTGTCGAAATCATATATAATTTATAAACAATTATATATAAACTGTGTTGAATTATATTGATTTGTACATACATTATATACAATTCTGACCATTTTTCCACTCGGGATAGTGATGGATCGATCCTTTTTCATAGAAAAAATATATAATTTTTATAGATTTCAATAAAAAATTATATATATTTTTTTATACAAAAATGATCGATTTTTCTCAAGGATTCCCATCACCAACTCGGGATGTATTTCGAGTGCAAACATCTCACGATATATTTCTGACTACAACTTTTTCTTCACGCGTGAATCATCCTCGCATCACAAATTCTCAGGAGTTAGAAGTGCATTACTCCACAAACAATCTTAAGTTAAATACAATTTTTTGTAACATACGTCTGTCTGAGAATGGTACTTGAGATTTGTATGTTGACTTACGATCGTCTGCGATGCAGAGGATGAAGAATATTTATGAATTCATTTTACAATCGTATGAATAACGGACGAACATAATCAAAGATTTAATATAGTAGAATTATTTTCAATGTTTTTTTTTTTAATTATGTGTTAATGCATGAATAAATATCAATCACATTTACCTTTCAATTGCTTTTTAGTTCCTTTCACGTGGCATGGTGTTTTTTTAGCCTGTTGACATTTACTTAAATTCTTTGTTTCACATTTGCTGGGTTTTGATTTTCCTTTGCCTTTTCTCCGTTTGGGAACTTTTTCGTAACACGCACAATCCTCGAAAGAACAATCATCGCTATCGTAAGACGACGATGAAAAATCCGAAGTGGACGACGAAGAAACAGACGAAGATTCAGATTCGCAGCGACAACAACGGGTCTTCCTTGGGAGAGGTTTTTTCTTGGTTTTAGATTGACACGTTGATGATTTTCCTCTTCCGCATGCAGACATTCTCTGGAAGAACATTTTGAATTATTCATTATCTTGTCATCTTGTATGTAAAAAAATAATATAAATAAAATAGGTGGAATTCCAGAGGCGGAACACGAACTCTATCCTTTATTTCTCTATTCTCAAATTACTCTATTCCTAAATATCTAATCCTAAATATCCCTATTCTCACAAATTTCTATTATTTTCAATATTGATTAGATATAGATGTTTTTTGTTTTATATACCGGGTGTTTTATGTTTCATAATTCGCTGAAAACATTTCAGAGGCGTTATTCTGCATCCAAAATGCAATAATTTCCCTTTTTGAAAGAATATTTTGGAGGCTTAGTTTTTGATCTATGAGCATTTTTGGATTTTTCTTCAAATTCAAATAACTCAAAAGCATTATATTCTACATTTTAGAGTTTAATACCATTTTATAAGTTGGAAAACGTCAGTTCCTTGGGACAAAAATTCAACTATCCTATCCTATCATTCTTTGTTTCAGAGCTACAGTGATTTGAAATTTCCTGGCTTCTCGCCAATTAGAATTCAGCAACTAACTAAATTACTATAGCTCCGAAACAAAGAATAACATAGTTGAATTTTTTTCCAGAGATCCCGCGTTTTCCAACTTAGAGAATGGTGTTAAGCTCAAGAATGTAGAACATAATGCTTCTGAGTTATTTGCATTTGGAAGAAAATGTAAAAATGCTCATAGTTCAAAAACTAAGCCTCCAAAAAATTTTTTCTAAACGGGAAATTATTGCATTTTGGCTGCAAAATAACGCCTCTGAAGTATTTTCAGTGAAGTATGAAACACCCTGTATAAAAGAATAGAGTTCTCTAGTATGTCATATTTGAGACCAGACTTTTTTAAGAATAGAGTCATTTGGGAACAGAGAAATAAAGAATTGAGTTCTTGTTCTGCCATTTGGTACTAGATGTTATACGACAGAGGAAGAAATATGAGAAATGTGTTATAATGAAAAAAGAAAACAAAATAAAGAAAATACACGGAAGAAAGAAATTTGCTTTGAACATTATGTGAACAATCTATCGAACTTCATTATAAAATATTGAATTCAATAATACCCCACACAGCATTTCTTTCACACAAAAGATATCTCAAAATAAACTTGAGAAGCCTTATGCAACACGCAAAGGTATCTCCAAGACATTTAAAACAGTTCTGACTTCTAAAAAATATCCATCAGATAAAAGTTTAAAAGTTATTATCCCGAAGGACAAGTTCTCGATTTTCTGAAAGTTATCTTTCCAAATAGTTTCTCAAGATATCTTGAAGATCAAAAGTGATGTGTGGGATAATTTTTGCTGTTAAGATTTCAATAACAATATTTGGAAAATATAATGAATGGGTGTTAAATTTCAGTAAGGAATTTTAAACTTTCATAACTAATATTAAATTTAAGAACTAAGAATTTTCATAACAGTGTATTTTCGACATTAGATTCGATTCATGAATGAAATGATGGTTAAAATAGTTTGAGAATGTTGCTTGGTTTTTTAATTGTGATAAAACGGTGCGTTTCTGTGTGCAATTTTTCCTAAATAAATTTGAATTGAATTTGGAATGGTGAATAATAAATTTTTTATTAAACTTTTCGGAAGCTCATATCTCTCATAAATTTCCCGCCAAAATCGCTATAGTAATTTATGCATAATAAAAATTTGTAATTATATTATGAATATAAATGTAAATATATAATATTCCATTATATTAGATTATTCATTGATGTTATTATTATTATTTTCGCTTATATTTTTAATTCATATTTCATTGATTTTTTTTATTAATAAATATATTTTCCAACCGCATTTTCCTCCGTGAGGAATATTCTACTCATCCGTTGCGCTAACAAAAGTATTTTGTTAGATCACATTAATGATAACAAATTATACATTACTTTCAACAAAATTTTATTCAAGAATTCATTATTCAAACACAAGGCTTTTTACTCCAAGCATCGCTTTAGTTTTCTAACTAAAGAGCGATATGGTTGTTCCAAGGTGATGATGAAAGATGAAAAATTTATAATTATATTCCTGGGAGATTTTATACAAAATCAAAATTCAACTTTGGCAAAGATATTGTATGTTTTTGAATTTTCACACGTGAATTCTAATGAACCCCTAGATATATGGCAATTAACAAATTTGAAGGTTATTACCAACATTTCTAACTATGGTGACATTTAAAAATGAAACGAAAAGGAAGACAAAATAACATTGTCTTTTGTAAATTCTACATACAAAATTTGAACACAATTAATACATCTATTTGTGTAGTAAATTCATTACAAATTTTATGAGAATTTAAATCAAATTCGATATGAAAATTGTTTCAAGATAATATCGTATTTGAATTTTGATAAAACTGAGAGAAATCCGATAAAAAAAATATGTGTGTTAATTGATTCCAAACATTGATGTCCTTTCCTCAACGATTATATAAAAATCATTTGACTTATCCTGATAATTATGAAAAAAAATATATATCTCACCTTATTGATCTTTTATCTTTGATTTATACGAGTGAATCTGGATTTTTCAATGTGCCCGATATCGAGTTGAAATTATGAAGTTATTTTATCACTGCAACAATTTTCACCGTAGTTGAAGTATTCTTTCTCGAGGTTTACCAGCGATTAACTCGCTTTCGCTTCAAATATGAACAAATCTATAGAGAACTGTATTCTGTTTTTGAGTGTAAACAGATATTGTGTATATTTAACGATATTACATAGGACGATTGAATCATATGTAGTATAGTTCAAATGAGGAAATGAAAATAACGATTTAATGTATCTTTTTCGTCCTTGAACCATTACGAATATAAATTTGTAATATCACAACCTACATTGTTAGAAATTTAAATTTCCATTTCTTGGTCATCGATAATTCAATCCAAAATCTTCAATCAATACCTATTATTTGATTGTAACAAAAGAACAAAAAAAATTAATCTGATCCAGAGAAAAATTCCTTGCGTTCAATATTTTTGAAAATAATAATTGAAAAATGTGAAATCATATTTACATGATCAAACCGCAATTCATAGGAATATCTTTTTATTTAGTTTTGTAAATTTTTTATAAAATCATACAAGTATTTTCAAGAACTGTTATTGTTTCTTATAAATGGAGGATATGACTTATCCGTTACTCCATTCCCCTTTTCTCTTCATGAAGTAGGAGGAAGAGTCGATGATTCGAATTGTCTTGAGTACTGTCGTCGTCCGAATATCGTTTCTCTTCTGTCGGAGATGGTTAACGTTCGTAGTTTCTCATCCGATGGGATAAAGTAAAAAAGTTTATTTACACCGAATTTCACCATCCATCCAATTAGAATTATAAACCCAGCAAAACAGAACAATTCCTGCCATGTTGTTCTGATATCCGAGACATGATAGTTGTTGTTGTTGTTGTTGTTGTCGTTGATGTTCCCTGTCGAATAATAGAATCAATTTCATTAGTTCTCATAATCACTAAATAAATACGGAGTTTAATGAAACATTATTATATTTCTTCCGTTTTATTTGTAATTATGTAACCAATGTTCATGAAAATTGAAATCCTTTCCAAATCGATGATATCGAATCTCCAAGAGAACAACATGGCCATCAAACGTTCAATGAACATTGAATAAACATTCGATAAACGTACGGACATTTCAACGTTCAAGGAACATTCATAAAATGTACGTGAACGTCCCACGAACGTTTAGAGGTCTTGGTTCTCTTGGAGATAATCAATAATGTTGACACTACTTCTCTCTGATATTAATATACCATAGTTCTTTTCTCCTCGTATCAGATGTTTCTACCCAAGCAGCAACAGAAGTTCAAAGTATGAACGAAATAAAAAAGGTTCGTGGAATGCATATGATGAAACTTCATGGAATATTCGAATGAGACTGTTCTAAATATACTTAGAACGTACATAGTGCATTCAAAATGTACGATATTCATTCAATCGACGTTCGATTGACGTACCATCGTATATTCGAATACATACGTTCGATGAATGTGCATAGCACCTATGAAACGGTCTCTTGGAATGTACATAGAGTATATTTCGAATATTCTAAAAACGTCCATATTATCCTTAGTAAAAATGAATCACATAAGAACATATAAAAATCATATGTGATCCATATAAAATTCATATATGGTCATATATGGCCATATATAATCTCTAAATAATCCATACCCTAGTAAAAAGGGATTATATATGGTCTGTATATAATTATTGAAGTGTATATAAGTATTATTAGGATTTATATAAACACATATATAGTTATATATGAAAATTTAAATTGTTATATATAGTAAAAAATCTGAATAATTCTTTTCATATATAATTATCTCAAATTCCATATATACCACTATATATAACTATATATGTGCTTATATAAATCCTAATAATACTCATATAAACTCCAATAATTATATATAGACCATATATAATCCTTTTTTACTAGGATATTGAATCCATGTATGGCCCATATATGACCCATATATAATTCATATGTAATCCATATATGACCCATGAATGCAAGATTTTTTCACATATGAAAAAAATTCTGTCATATATGGAATATTCTCCATACATGGATTATATATGCATCACATATGGATCATATATGGTAATATATGGATTGTATATGGATTATATATTGATTATATATGATTCCACACTATCACATGTAGATTAGAAAACAGTTACATTTCCAGTTCAAAAGTTACATGATATTTTCCGGCAATATGCAGCCTTGCATTCTTGCGTTAAAGTTTGACGTTTTAAACGTTAACGTTTAAAAAAATGTTACATACATGTTACATGAGAGGGTCGAAAGTGACGTAAAATGTAACAAATGTAACCTTCTGGCAACATTGTACTTGGGTAGTATATCAAATAAATATCCATCCCGTACAGCACCGGACATTTCTCCGTTGCCTCTACATAGAATCTATGTTCATCCAGCTTTTATCCACGTGGAGTCCACGGAGATGTGACGTGGAAATCGGTGGAAGTGCTGTTAGGGATAGGATAGCCTACAGTTATATGAACCGATATAGAATCTCAAATGTATTCGTTTCAAACTATAAATCCCCAAAAGAACAAAAACCTTCTAGGTTAAATTTACGTCCATTGTGGGTAAATTCACGTTCTGGAACGTTCAATGGACCTTCAAATTTTGTTATCCAAAATGAGATTCTTATATCATTGGATTCAGAAAATGTCTCTGAAAAGGATAACATAGAAAAATAATTTTCCAAAAAAGTGGAGTTGACCACTTTTCACCCAGTTCACCCAGTACGGCAGAAATGTCTGAACGTTGAATAAGCCTCTATTGAACGTTCTCTTGGAGATATGATTTCACGTAAATAAGTATCTATTCATTCGTATAAATATATTCACAGTTCTCCTCGTCTGTTAGCATTTGAAAGTACACAGAATGATTTTTCACGGTTCTTACGATACTGCTTCGTCATTATAAATTTGATTTTCGATTCTATCACCAAGTCGACTGCAGAAATGATTTGCATATTGGAAAAAAAAAATGTATACATCGACACACAAAGACCATTCTTGTTGCCGCATCGATGAATCGATTTATAAATCTCTCTAGAAAATTTGAAATCTATTTGATCGCGATTCATTCATGTTTGACAGAAAATTTGAAACCCGCTTTTTTCCCATCGGTAGTAATCAATAAAAAGCCCATACTCGTGAACTCACATCAGAGGTTACATAAAGCGAAAATAAAAATAGGAATTATAACTCTGTTATTGATATTAGAGATAATTTGTATATCGATTTCATATCTCTGCTATTTTCATGCCCGCTTAGTATTCAACATGGTAATTCAATTACTTCAATAGTTGTTGATACATGATATTTACTTTTAATTTTTCAATCAAAAGCATGAATTGAATACATATTTTCATCGTTGATAAATATAATAATCTTGAAAAGTATTAAGCAAAGATAGAGAGTTAACCGATACCATTGAGAGCGGTACGTACACGTATAGGTTATGACGAATGCCCTCGCGTTATTGAATATTATGCCATGTTGCAGATCATTATGCAACAAGTTGGCAATATTGACGCAACCATGCTTTTAGATTCGATCTAAAGCGTAGAGCCACCTATCCCTGAGAAGTATCGAATTACATGGTGTGTAGTAGTACATACACATATCAATCGATTCGATCAACCGTTAGATACATCGAACAAAGAATCGAACGAATACTCGTGACTCGTGACCAAGATATATGAGGTCAATCAATTTATTTTTCTATTTCGATTCTTGTTCTTGCGTTTAGGAAAAGGAACAATTCCTTAAGGGTGTATATGATTATTGTATGAATACACTCATCCACCTATATATACATATATATATATATGTGTTCACTTATAGATTGCTGTAACTCGACGATGGCCTTGTACTTTGTGAATGTTCATAGATTCCATGTAACGACCAATGAATAATAATTATTCTTACGAAACAAACTTTGCTAACCGTACTAAATTATTCACCTTCATTTATTCATCTTATTCGTTGATTAAAATTGTTACCTAGTACAATATTTGACTACCGTTAAAAAGATTTCGAATTCATTCTATTGAGATGACATGTAAATTTGATTATATTCGTCATTAAATTTGCTCGTTGATTTCATAAAAACGAAATTTTCGCACATACTACATTTAAATTGAATGAAAGAAAAAACAAAATACCCGCACTCACCACATTTCTGTTGAGATATCTGCAAATCCATTACAATCGCGTCTCTATTTCGATACACATGCGATTAAACAATCGCGAATAGTTTTTAACAAAACAACGCGTATTCTGTATTTCAAAAATTCGACAAAAATTCTAAAAGGGCATTAATAATCTGATACAAACACTTGTAACGATGTTTGCCATAGATAACATGGATGCCACATTCTCCGTTTTTTTTATTATATCAGCTCGGTAAATATACGTCATTTCACTCGGTACGATCGATGAATAGAAATTTCATGTTAATTGAATAACGCTCTCAAACGAATGACGTGGAAGAAGAAGTTTCCTTCTTTTACACGGAGAAAAATGCCGCTTGGAAAGAGTTACTTTTTTTTTGTAGACCTGAAAATGTGAGGTTTATGAATAGACATCGGATTATATGCATTTGCATATGTGCATATGCAAAACGCATACAGTGGCGTACTGGAGAATTTGGGGCCCCTCCCGCAAGTGCTAGAGACAGGGCCCTTCTGATCCAAAAAAATGATGTATATAATTCATGGGATTTTTGTTGATACTGCTTGGGAGCCTCTAATGACCGGGGGCTTTCCCTATGCCATTGAACGCATATAATGACTTTTCCATACAATTTTGCATATAATGATATTTTTTCGTTGATAGTGCATATTTTAGTGTGGAATGTCAAGAGTTTCCGAAATTGGAGAAATGAATAGTGGATTTGAACGATAAACGGAATTTTCAACTTTGAGGTATCATCAAATTCTTTTCTTAAGAGATTCTTCATAGTTGTATTCTGGAAACTTTACTGTCAGACTCCAAGGTTTCGATACAGCAGGGTCTTCAACTGAATTATCGTATTGAAAATAATAGAAGAAGTTGCACAATTGATACGCGCACTTCCAGAATCATTTTCGACTGAAATCCGGAATAAATTAGACGCTGTGTTTTCAAAAAATTCCAAGTTTCCAAGTGCTCGAACGAGGGAATTTTTATATTAACGGGACAAATCAAATTCTGCCTGGAATGATTTCTATGGACATGGCACCATATTTTAAATTCTGTATTTCAAATGTAGAACGCTCATTTTCGGCTTATAAATTGATACTTAACGATAAGCGTCACAAATTTCAAATAGAAAATTTGCAATGATACATAGTAGTATATTTTTATATGAATTATAATTCATAATTTGAGATTGATGCTCTGGAAACAAATGTATTGTTGAATTTTTATTTTTTAACCCGTTGACTGCATCTGTCTACTACAGTGGACACGTAATTCATCATGCCAAAAAAATTATCAATGATCTTTCAAATTAATCGGTGCGATGAAAATGTTTCAAACAACATCTGTGGAGTACGAAAATAACAGTAGTACGGAAATCAGTTTGTTATTATCTATATTTGGGGCCATTGTGTTGTGTCGAATCAACAAATTCAATACTTCATCAAATCTACATTCACAGAGCATAGTGTTAAAAATTGCCGTATTCATATTTTAAGGTGCCTTCTGTTCCTGCGATTGTTTGCAATCAATTCGAGGAGGGGAACATGATTTTTTCTCAGTATTTTCACTTGAGAAAAATTTTTAAGTTACGCGGAAACCACTACATCGTCCACTGCAGTGAACAGTTCATTGCAGCCTGTTATAACGTTCCCTGATACAAATAGTTCGTTAAAATGTCTTAGAATTATGACTTTCCTTTAGTTTTATGCAGGAAAAGTTTTTTGTAAAAGCAGCAAAAAAGATGCAGTGAACGGGTTAAAGTATATTGTGCAATTTGCGGAGATTTATTCGATTTATAAAGCTTAGATTTAATATTTGAGCAATAAAATGTTGATTTCAAATCAAATTGTGATTTTTTCATTGGTGCATATTTTGTTCATTTTTCGTGCATATTTGCATGCACACGGAAAAAATAATTTAGCTGCAGCAGCTGAGTAGCTAGCACGGACACGGACAGCCATTAAATTAGCTCCTGCAGCTAAATTTGAGCTGTTACCGCAAATAAATTGACTAAAAATGCACATTTTTTCGCTGTAACAGCTAAAATTTAGCTGCAGGAGCCAATTTAATGGCTATCCGTGTCCGTACTAGCTACTTAGCTGCTGCAGCTAAATTATTTTTTCCGTGCATATTTTGGCATTCTGATAGTGCATATAATCCGATGTCTATTTATGAAATTAATATTGACATAAAAATATGTAGGATTACGAATGCTGTAAAGAAAGTCCCTGATAGAAATTCACAATCCACGCATTAGATGGAACCCACGTGGAGGCAATCGGATAACACATTTCAGCCAATTTGACTTTAGTGCCCAAACATTTATTTGGTTTATGTAGATTTTTCATGCATCGACTGATCGTACAGTAACATTGATAGTCCATCAACACTGTCAGAAGAATAAGAGGAAGCCCTAACGTTTCAATTTGTCACTCGGGATTATTTTATGGAAATAAATTCAAAAGCTTGCGTTCTCGACTGGAGATTACATGTCAAAATACATTGTTACCTTATTCATAGGTGTGATTTCGCAGAAAACACATGATTTCGCATTTCTAGCAATTTGTAGCAATTCCCTGGGACATCTGAATGGACACAGGCTAGAAAGTGCATAACAAAACTAGCTAGAAACCAACCCTGGTTAAAAGACTCCATTGAATCTGACAAATGAAATTCAATGAGATTTGGTCAGAACATTGTCCAAGTTCAATCGTGATTTAGTGAGATTTGGCCAGATTCAACGAGATTCACATGAAAGTTCTGACCAAATCTCATTGAAAAATCACCGGTGAGATTTGGTCAGAACATTGTCCACGTTTAATTGTAATTCAATGAGAATTGGTCAGAATCAATGGGTTCTTTTAACCAGGGAACCTAACATCTGGGAAAACTAGCTGGGGTCCATCTAATTCCCAATCATAATTCCTACTAGGAGTGATAGGTAAAATTGAAATTAATTTGGGTACTCAGTGTTCTAAATTTGAATCTTACACATTACTTTCTCCACAGTATTTGCAATTTTTCATATTTTTCTGTAAGAATTCATTCCGCCAAATTCACTAAAAAAGATAGAAAGAAATTGTACATTTCGGAGCGTTTAATGATCGGAAAATGGAACTGTTAATAATGATTTTGTTACCCAATAGCATTATATTCTAACCCTATAGGGTTTTCAATGAGAAGTGTAAAGACAAAAAAACCGAAATGGTCAAGTCTATTTTCAAATGTTCCTTCTCGAGTTTGAAAGAGATGAAACAAGAGATGAAAATACTTCTGCATTGATTTCACCCTGTATAAGAATAAAGACATTATATAATCAATCCACGTTCCACGCACGTGATTCCAAAGTTAGAGACTTAACGTCAAATTTATTATGGAATTTATAGAAGAGGGTGCGAACCCTAAGTTCATATATTTTAATTGTGTGCATCCCGATGAATAGGTTTCATCACAGATATCTATAAATAGAATATACCAACTCACTACGCCTTCAAGTATTTTTCCAAATGTGTTTTCGTTGATCATCTTGTATCATTCGAATTTCCCACACAGCGCTACAGTCCCAGAAGAATTCATGAAGAATTTTTATTGAACCGATTGTGTTCTTTATGAATTCTTTGAGAATTCTCTTGGGACTACGGTGCTGTATGGATTAACATGAAAAATTCCCATTCGAATCCTTTTGTATAAAAATCCCTGCAATACCTGCGGTTCTCAAATCACTTCCACTGAGAGAAAAAATCTCAATCCAATAAAATATTGGATTCACCGAGACCAGTCAGATATTTTTCTGATTCGAAAAACATTTCTGCAAAGGGAGAAAAAACTTTCACAGTTTAGAATTATACAGCGTAATTTTGTGAATATTTGTTTCCGATAAGAAAAATAAATATTTCCTTTTCTCAAGGAAAGCTAGTCTTTCTTTCAATGTAGAATAATTGATTTTCATTTAATATGATACATCAGTTATTCTGTGACGATTGAGTGTAAAAAGGAAAGGAAATTTACTGTTTAAGGTATCAGTTTTTCATTTATATGCGTTGTTTATAAGCGAATAAAAAAATGAAATGAAAGAAGAAGTTGCGTAATTTGAAATGAATGAACGTGTAGGCGCAGCCAAGATTACATCATTGGCATTAAAAGGAAGGAAAAAAATAGAGGAGAGGAGGTCATTGGACCTTTCTATAAACGACACGTGCAATATCGCGGTATAACAATGATTGCATATTAATGCATTATGGGGTGTTATAATGCAATATTTTCACTCTAGTCTCATTTCTACGGCATATTTCATTCTTTTGTTATCTATCTGTAGAATAATATGTTAAATAAATCTATGTGGATTGCTTTAATGCTGAAAATCTAAGCGACTGTTGATTCTACGGATACGGTATGTGTCCAGTTCAAAGTTATGCCGTTCTGACAAGACAAGATCAAGTTTTATCGTGACTTTGATTTTTTTTTTCCCTATTGTGTTTATTATTAACTACGCGAAGAAAAAACTTGCTGACACAATGAATCCAAGTATCATGCATAGAATGTCAAATCTTTTTGTTAATCTAGCTAAATATTTGATGAATTGCTGAGAGAGCAACATGACACATGTGACTTCCCAAAAAATGTTCGTCAATTGACAAACGTTTTTTGAAACATTACCAAAATTGTTTGAGAATTTATTAAAAAATTTTTGGTGCAAAACTTTTTTTCAGTAAAGACAGTAGATCGACCGAAACAGTGGAATTGATAATATTGTACACAGAACAGCAGATGAGCTCAAAAAAATCGCTGTTTTAGCTGGAAAAATTCTCGTGATAGCAAATAGATTGTTATCACAGGGAATTTTTTCTCGGTGTACTAGATTTGTTGTTGTGACGCCTCTTTGAGTTTCTCAAATCGAAATTCCGTTTACTTCTCATTCATATCGATCAGCGAAATTCTGGTAATGATCTAAACGTGTAAAGCATTGATCAATGTTGATTTTTGTATGCGAGAATTCGAAATCGGAGGCTCAAGAAGAGTAATCTTCGATAATTGTTATAGAGGATTCTCATGTTGACTTTTTTCAAAATTAACCACATGAATTTTCAATTCATCAACTGTGAGACACTTGTTTCTCATTCATTTATTCGTCGAATATGAAGATTCAAACACGAAAGAATACGTGTCTTAATATTTCATATGATTTGAGAATCTTCCGCATAGGAGTTCAACCTTGAATTTTAAATTAGAATCAAGAAATTAAGTTTTGGAAATTTCTCGTTTCAGAGGGTTTGTACAACAAGAATCTTTCTTACATTTATTAACCGGTGATGTAGTATCTTGAATATCAAATTATTCTATTCCTATGTATTGTAATCATAGATCCAAGTCAACTTGGATTCCTCTGAATACCGGGGTTACGTAATTGTCGTGAAAATTTCCAAAAGATAATGAGCTCCAAGGAATATAAACAGAAACTGATTAATATGATCATTTCAACGGAATTCATTCATTAGATATTCCTTTTTATCACTCTATTGTCTAGAATATATATATATATATATATATATAGTTTCGCTTTGCGTATAAAGATTAACTAGCATAATTTGAAGGTCATTTTGTTAATTCAAATGATCGCGTATAGAATTTCAATTGGCGGGAGTATATATATATATAAGAAAAATGTTGGTAATGGAAATTATCAAGATCTTCGTTGACTTCAACATATGGTGAAGATCTCTTGAACCTGAACGCGACTGATTTTACCGTCTTCCTCATTCTCACACGTAGCGTAACATTGTATGGAAGATTACATTGTATTGTTCTTGTTGACGTCTTTGATAGATTCTCGTGATATATTTTCTTACACGATCACGTAAATTTGGTAGTAATCTTTGTGGAGATTGAACAGAAAGAAATGAAAAAATAATTTGATTGTGAATAATACTACACAGAAAAAAAGTATTTGTTTATTCAAATGAATATGTTATCTCTACAGAGCGAAATGAACATTTCATTTTATTAGAATGGTTTTCGTTGGAATCGTTATTTGGTAAAAATAACATTTACCGAATGAGAAATAAATAAATCAGAGAAAATAGGAATCATCTCTTCTGATTCGAATAAATGTGTTATTTCAATATGGCAAAATAAATCTCTACAAGCAATAATCGATTCAAACTAACATTTCGATGGGCCGCTGATGGTCCTGCAATGTTGACGAAGTGTCGATTCAAATGACTGCACTACCGTACTCAGGTAAAAGGCAGTGAACTTAAGTTACTTATATTTTTTAGCCTCAAAATCAAAGAAGGCAGTAAATTAAGTTCAATAAAGTAAGTCACAACAAACAAAGATTTTCTCACACAATTTACACTGACAGAAGTAAAAAATAGCCCCCTTACCATCCCAAAATTGAAGGAAGCGGGTATTGAAACAAATGAAGCTTGAGGATGTTTCAATTTCCTCCTAAAACGCTTGAATGACTCCTAGCTCACGCTTTCGTCGCGCTTCAACGCGGCATTTTCACCAGGGCCACTTTTCCCATTTCATACCAAAGAAATTGTATATTAAGATTCGTTTAGATTGATTGAACTTTATTTGAATTGACTGAATTTCTATTTCATTCATCTCAGATACAACTCACTTGAATCAAATGAAATTTGATTGCATGCGATGAAATGTCCACAGGGAGAAAAATTGCAGGTCAAAATTATAATGATCTTTAATGAAAATTTGAGAATATTTCTTAAAATGTGGGAGTATTTCTTAAATTTATAATGAAGATAAAACGGTTCACATTCTTCCGGAATTTTATTTGAAAAACACTGAAAAATTATCAATAACTTTCCAAAAGTTGCACATCAAATTTTACAAAGTGAATAACAACATTCCAAAATCTTATTATTGTTTTCTACTGTTTGTTGAATAATTTTAAGAAATATTCTCAAATTTTTATTAAAGATTACAATATTTTCTCACCTGCATTTTTCTTCGTGCATTAGTTCCATATTCAAGTATATCGTTTTTCTGGGTTCATCCTGAAACACAAAACAAAAAGGAGATCACAGAAGAATTTTTTCGATTCATGCTCATTAATCTGTATTTTTTTGAAATTTCTAATATTGTCTTTCATACGTGAAGTTTGTTAACTGCATGTATTCTCACGATCATTTGGAAAGGAAATTCCGTATAATGTATCGCCAACTGGTTTCATTGCATAATCATGCACGCCAGTTTATTCATTCTTCATCGTGTAAATTATCGAGTGAGAACTCATCATTCCAAGATATGTTAACATCGATCATCCATAATCGAAAAATAAAATATGATTTTCGTGCCGGTGAAAACCTTTGGTGGATTGATCATTCTTTTGACGATTCTCGTAGTAGCTGTTCCTGGTGAGTAAGAGTTTGAATAAAATACGATATCGCGTTGTTGATCTTGAATATATCATTATCGATAAAAATTATCATATATACTTTGTTCATAACATTGATCAATAGAAGTGCATCGTGGACTTCGATCTCAGTTTCATCGTCAACGCCGTATTACTGGTGGAAATGAACCACTCGAAGGACAGTTTTCATATTTGATAGCATTGTATTGGAGGTTGCCTTTGGAATTACAATTCATCTGTGGTGGTGTTATTTTGAACGAATGGTGGATTCTCACGGCAGCACATTGTATCCATCCCGAATACGATATTGTCATCAGGGCGGGGAAACGTAATCTCGAGATCATAGAAGAATTTGAACAAACGGTGGCTGTGGCAAAAAGGATTCCACACGAAAATTTTACACAGTAAACACAAAATATTTACTATTTTTCGAATTTGTGCTTATCATCATTCCATACATTTACAAATTTTCATTGAAATCTTATTTTTCAATTATTTTTCAAGAACTTCTCAGAGCTGATTCATTTTATTTTTATAACTTGTATTTAATGAATCTTTTTTTGAACCCGGTACAAACAAGGTTGATTAACAGTCAAGAAACGTCCTGTTAGGTTGTTCAACAATTAATAAACTTTATATGTAGGTGATGCGTCAAGTTTATGTTGAAAAAATATTTCTTTTGTCGTATCCAAGATTTCACTGTAAAAACATTCCTTCTGAAAATCCAGAAAATGTAACTGTAATTTTTTACAGCCACTTTTTTATGAATTTTCAGAACACTTTCCGAAATTCACACCAAAAAAAATAATTAGTTACCCATACTCCAAATTAGTTCCAGCAACTGGATACAGTTTTTGATATTTGGATAACTCAATCGGGCGTTGACTCAACTAAACTCAAATTTAATTTCTTTGACTTTAGTTGCTGTTACTAATTTAAAGTTGCCTTTACTACAGCTTTTATTACCGACTTCTATTCTTCTTTTACTTGGAACTAATTTTCACAACTCACTTCAGTTCATTCGGTCAAATAAATGATTTTTTTCGGTGCAGTGGAGATTTCTTAAAATTCCGTAAAATTCATCTGAAAATTCGTAAAAAATTAAATTGTACAATCACATTTTCTGAATTTTCAGAAAGAATTTTTTACAGCGTTACTAAAATATAGATAAACTTTTCTCTCAGTGTAATCAAGTCCCACGAGATATCTAACGAAGTAATGTTTCATTTCAATATACCAATTCCGAAACGAGTGAGAAAAAGCGTTATTTTGATCGAAGCACAACCACGAGAACTGACACTTTTTTTCCTCGTTTCCTATTGGATCCACGTTTACGTACAAGCATCTTGAATCCTCAAAGTTCATTAACGTGTCAATCTATCCCTAAATGTTTTTCAAGTAAAATAATCAATACAACGCTGCATCTGGAGGAAGTACAGCACGATATTGGACTTTTGAAATTAAGAAACAAGTTAAAATTCAATCAAGCAGTCCCGTCAGTCATCCTGCCAAAACCAGATTTTCATATACCGGACGATGTTAATGCAACATTATCTGGTTGGGGAACGTGTCATTTAAATTATTCCCTTCTGGAACAGAATTTGTGGACAACCAGTGTGGTTTTACACACCGTTGATCTACCAATTATAGACTTGAATTCGTGCGAGGAAAAATTCCAAAGGAAATATGGAATATCAAATAAATTCTTATTCGATACCAATATTTGTACTGGAACATGGAGCGGTGGATACGGTGGATGTATGGTGAGAGCTATCACTGCATAATTTCTCACTTTCGAGATAAAATTTTGAATATATATTCACTCATTTTACTTATTTTTCTTTTAGGGAGATTCTGGAAGTCCGTTAGTTTTATTCAAATCGAACGATAGCATCGAAGTGATCGGCATTCTTTCTTGGATCGAATTACCTTGTGGCGAGTGGCCTACTGTTTATACGAAACTTTCTGTTTATTACGATTGGATTCAAAATATCGTATCGAATAATTGAAATTGATTCAACACGCCCGTTTTTCGTCGAATAATATAATAATATATCATGGAATTTATCTGGACCGCATAGAAATGACAGATTTTTATGAATAAAACTCATTCCCTATTCGAATTTTCTGTTCCTTTGTCATCACTTAATGACGTTTTTTTTATTGCTGTCGGAGTGTACATATATATTTTATACAAAAGAATCAATTATATCGATATTGTCAATCTCTAAAAAAGTTCAATTCAATTTTAGATTAACGTTGCACACAATTCAATTAATTTCTCCAAGAAGGAACAAACTTCGAAGAAAGTTTATTGAATTTTCCTGAACTTTCACGGACATTTCTTGAACGTCTCTGAAGGTTTGTGTTATCTTGGAGTAAATTGATGTTGAATTCAATATTGAAGAAGTACTTGACATTTGGAATTCGGCTTTGTCCATTTTGTTGCAAAGAAAGTATCCAATAAACGATTTTGTAATTCTTTTTCAGAACAATCTTGAAGATATCTTTGAGATGTTTTATTCCAAATTGATACATCCGAAAAATATCTAAAACGAATCTCAAGACAACTTTCAGATATCTTCCGGATATTTCAAATAAGAAATCTGAAATATATCAAAAAGTGTTGTATCAGGCAGGGCATATTATAAGGGTCAGTTCTTACCGAAAAGTTCTTAAAAAATTACCTAATTTTTGATTCAAGGTTTCCCTCTTTCTTTGTTTTTTTAAATCGAGTATCTAATACTGCCCTGCAATGAGCCTTTCGCCCCATATCAAGGTGTATAGTGACCCAGATAACTTACGAAGAATTCTTTTTCAAAAACCAGAATAGAATTCTTCAAGAACTTTTTCCGAACTAATGAATTCATCAACAGCTCTTGACGAATTCTTTGAGAATGATGAAAGTATTGTCTGAATACTCTCAAAGAACTCGTTAATGTCCCAAACATTGTCCTCCAGAGCTCTTTATGAATTCATCAGTTCGAAAAGGGTTCTTGATGAATTCTATTCTTGTTCTGGAAAAAGAATTCTTCGTGTGTTATCAGGGTAAGTTCAGTAGTGATATTCATACTGAAAAAATAAGGCTTCATGCCAAAACTAAAATTAAGGAAGTATCAAATAATTCAAGAAATACTTGTCACACAAATGTTTCCCCTTTTTTCTTTTATTTTTAAGAAATCAAGCGTCTATCGTTTCGGTTAGTTCTTGAATTTCCTTAGAATATGCCCTGGTATCAGGCATCTTGCAAATTGTTCACTGGTTAGTACTCTCGCTAGAACTCTTCATCATATTTACATCTGTTTGAGTATCAATATTGATTTTTTGATCCATTCACAGGAGCGGACTATGGCCTGTGCCAAATTTGAAAATCATTTTCAGGAGAATAATAAATTCTTAGTAGTAAAACAACACATTTTTTGATAATGAATATTTTCGTGGAAAATTAATTTTTGCTGCCATATAAGGGGCGGCAAAAACTAAAGTCCACCTCTGTCCATCCATGCGATCAAATGAATTCAAAATCAAAATAACATTGAAGTTCTACACTGAGAAACAGGGTTTAGTTGAATATTTGACAATTGGAAAATCTAGTCACTCTATATATAAATTTAGTCAAACGAAATAAATCTCATTTGTCATAGCTAAATTTCTTATTTCCATTTAATAAACTGCTCTATTCCTATTTCAGATAACTAGGCTTTTATTCAAGCCAGCTAAAATTTCAGCTGGGATAAATCAATTTTGTTTAACTTGGGTAGGTGCCTTTTTCTCAATTTATGTTGCAATCGTATTTAACATTCAGTAATCCTCGTAACCCTGGTGGAAATTCCAATTTTGAAGTTCCAGTTTTTCAGAGATTCTCAGAAATTCTCAGAGAAATATTTCCACCAGGGAGTGTTTACAAATTTTCAAATATCTTGGAAGAGGTTTGCGAGCTTTCGCGAGAACCCAAAATGAGTAATGATTTATGTTAAGAATCTCACCAGACGACCGAGACTATCTCCCGATACACTATTCGAGTATGGTTAAAATTATCAACCAGATAAAAGCAACTCACGCACAAATGAATAACTCTAAAATTCTAGAATTTTCAAATCCTCTCACAGGGTTCATCAATTAGGCCAATAATGGGGCATCACATGGCTCTACCCACACAACACAAAAAGTCAAAGAGAATTCTTGAGCGTTCATACCCTGGTGGGAATCATATTGGGTAGTCCACTGGCCCATATCAGGACCAAGGATACGCCTAGTTTGCCTCGATAGCGCCAGGTGAGGGGCAAAGGAGGACCTAGATTGATTTCTACTAGGGTACCAAATTATTCAAGTCCCAGTTGAGTTCCTTATTAACTCTTCCTGATTTCGTGTAGTTAATGGGTAGACATTGATTAATCGTATCTTAATGGCTCTCTTCAATGGCTTTTCAATGGTCGACGGTTGGATGATAACATACGTCCAGTAATGCCGTTGAATAATTGACTACGTATGAGAGTAATTATTGGTGTTGCAATGAAGAGTAATGATTATCAAAACTTACGATACTCATTGACGATCCTCATTTGTTTTATCAAAGGAAATCAGTGGGCATGTTTCTCATATTAAACACTGTACACATTTTCGCAAAATCTCAACTATCAATCTTGGATGTCTCAACAAATACAAATCAAATTGGAGATCCACTGAGAAAAATCTGCATTGTGGAAATCATGTTTCAATATAGTAATGTATTTGACGGTGAAAAATATATTATTTTGGTTATTATTAACCAAATGTACGGTGAAATTCAACACTGAAAAGGTACTTTTCACTTTTGGAAGGCTGGCTTCAGTTTTCATTATTTGACGGGTGAAAAATACACGAAATAGAGGTTATTTTGACATTTCATTTTTCTCAGTGTGATCTCAGTGTTCAGGAAAATGAAGTTATACACGAATTTCATAAAATATCGCAGTCAGAAGTAAAACTTCTTTTCATCCTGAATTCAAGCTCATTTTGGGATACAGCCAAAACTACCCACATAACAATTTTGGATCACTCTTTTGGATCATTCTGAAAGATATCTTTTGGAAGTCTTCATGCGAGATTTCTTGGAGTTTTCTGAAGGTATCTTTTAGAATTCTTAAAGATATCTTCCGTAAGATATCTTAAAGATGTCTTTAGGTATTTCATAAGACATCTTTTAGAATGTTCCGGAAGAATTCCTCAAAATTGTTATCTGGCTAGTCCTGTTTCAACTAAAAGTAAAGACTGGAAGCACATGCCGATACAATATGAAAAAGTAAGTTCTGAGATCCAGCCACATTCAGCGGAACATTTTACCGTGATCATAAACAAACGGATCCCTTGAAAGACCATGGGATTATCCTTATGGGTCATGTTTAGAAAAGTTGTCGTGCAGCGATCTTTGACACACCGACTCGCTTTTATCCAGAGAGTTTGAACTCAAGGAGAAAAAGAAAGCTATCTTTATCTTTTGCGAGATAGATGCGTCCGGTTGCATATTTCTTTTCGTGAATTCTAATTTCTTATTCTCATGTCTTTTGATTTTTTGTTTCTTACTTTCCCGTTGCTGTTCGTGCACTTTCATTAAATATAACGTAAAGCATGAAATATTTATGGGTTTCTCGACATATGTTTATGATGTACCTCTTTACGGGATAAGTGTACAAAATTGAAATCCATAAACCTTCACTCTAGAGGGTATACATCATGCTGGCATTCTGTAAACATATTTGACTGATTTAATTGATCTAGCGATCTAGGTGACTGAGATTGTTGAGCCGTACAGTGGGGTGAAAGAGTATCCCCTCGAGTGAATCTTTGAGTGGATGGTTTATATATAATCTACACACGAATTTCATTGGATTCTGTATCAGACTTTGATCTCTTAAAAGTTTGTACATAATTTGCAAATTGTATATAAATTGTACATACAAAATTCATTCCACTTCTTATTCTACAGAATTTTCATACAATTATATAGAAATTCACATGGGAAGTTACTTTTCAATTTACTATTCATAAATTACATTCGGAATGAATACGAAATTGAAATAAATGATAAATTGAAAGAGATTGTGTAGTTTTGATTCTATAAATTCCATAAAATTTAATTATTGAGAGTTTTATCGTTGGGATAGTTGTTAGAATATTATAGCGGCAGGGAGATATTTCTAATAAAATTTAATATTCTAACAAAAAATGTCTGTCCCCAGCTGTATCAATGGGTAAAAATGATAACTAAGAATTGGAAACTTCATAACAGTGACATCTGTGGAGCAAATGATAGAACTAAGTCGAATACTTCTGGAATGGTAACCAATACGGAAATAAGAGATGGGCACAGAAATCTGTAGAAGAACAACACAAAGAAAACAGGATTTTCACATATTTTTACATAACCCACATATACGCGAGTGGAATAATTCTCAAAATTATGTATAATTTATATGGAATTATATATCATTATACATGAACTACCGTTAAAACTTCGCATTAACATTGCAGCAATGTTGATGTGATCTTGGAAGTACCTGTCTTTCGATTTATAAATACAATATTACAAACGTAACTTGCAGAAATATCGTTGGAATATCACTTAATAACATAGCATCGCTGCAATTTACTTGTAAATTGTTTTCAATAACATTACTGTTGTAATTCTCATCGCAGGTACTTTCAAGATCGCATCAATATCGCTGCAATATTAATGCAAGGTTCAGACGGAAATGCTCAGTGGGTATATTGAATCATATATATAATCTTCCAAATTTGTCCAGGGGCTACTCAACACTCAACATCCGCCCCAACAGCGCAACGCGTGGATGTGCTGAGACCATACAGAAAATCTTCGTGACTTTTTCAAATATTTTTAAAAATCTTCTAAAGATGCGCTGTGCTACCTGGAAGTATGTTAGAAATAAATACAAATTTTATTCATTTGGATCTTGTATACCTCTTTGAGGCTGATGACTCTCCACACACAGAGAAATCTATAATAAAATTCATTAGATTTATAATAACCCTTATTCAAAAATATGGTGAAAATAGGGACAGCTATCTGATACAATACCGATTATTATCAACACATGAACAAGATCAATATTGACTTCTTGTAAGTTTTATTAGAAGATTCATTCAAACTGATTATACGATATAATACACAGTACATACCGTACATTGTTGTGTATTAGAACTATCTTGTACAGTGTATTATAATTTTATTATGAAACTGTCAATACAAAATATGAAAAAACCAAAATGTAGAAACGGAAAGAATATTGCATTTGAAATGACTGTTGTAGTTTACTATTCGCGCACCATATTGAAAATTACAGCAGGAAATATAGTATTTTCATTATCTTTGAGAGGAAACACCACAATTTTCATTATAATTTTCAACATGATTAGCAGATAGTGATGCACTACAATCATTTGAAATGTGATATTTTAAACATGCGCCGTGAAAACGAATCTGAGCATAATTCAACAGAAATTCTACTAGCTGGATTGAGAATCATATATGACTCCCATTTCTGATCACGTTTTTGATCGTAAAAGCCAACTATCCATAGTTTGAAAATTAATGATGAAATCTGTACCGAAGCCCAAGACCTTGACAAAAATTGTCTTGGACCAAAGAAATTTTCAGACAACAAAAAACACACAACACACACACACACACCATTTCCGGGATCGAATGTTTTCGACGTTTCAAAGTATTTTGCCAGGACGGAACATTCTCTTTTCAACAATGGATTGTTCACTCTCGCACGATATTTGCGTTTCCTTATATACGAGAACCACATTCGATCACTTGAAAACACATTGGAATATTCAAAAACTTTTATCACAATAAACGACAAGTGAATCGACAAATCTAAGTTCTTACTGCGGAGTATACACTGAGGACCCAATTTCTTAGATTCAAAGAAAATTTATTTGCCCTCATTCTGATAGATCTTGTTGTCAATGACAAAAATAATTCATTGAAATGGAAAAATTTTACATTGAATTGAAATTATATTCTTCCAATTTACGAAAGAATATATTTTTGTTTCAATTTGGAAATTCTTGGTTTTAGTTTGATGAAACTCTTCTCCATTGAACTGAATTTTCGTCCATTGGAAGAAAGATTTATCAGAATGAGGGCAAAGAAAATTTTCTTTTAATCTAAGAAATTGGGTTTTCACTGTAAAACGTGTCTTTCTTCAAAGTGTCATCAGCGCTACCTCTGACGGGTTTAGGAAGTTTTTATTAATTGATTTTATTGACTATTGTATTAAAAATTTAATTACCAATGTTCTTTCTATTATGAAGTTTCGAGTCGAGTCGAGTACTCGAACATTTTTCGAGCATCTGGTAGATTTTCGAGTACTCGAATAGTATATAATATATATGAATATGAATATAATCCATATGTGATAGTGGACAACGATCCCTTATGTTCACTAAGAATATTCTACCCTTTGAAAACGATGATTCATGATAATTCTAAGAAAATCGACAAATTACTCAAAGATTATGGAGTAGCTCGAAAATTGCAAGTAGTACAAAATACTCGGCTCGACTCGAGAATACTCGAAAATTTCAAGTACTCGCACACACCTAATGATCAGTGTATAAAGCTTATTAGATTTTTCAGTAAATTTCAATATAATCGATTCATCATAAAAATATATTAGGTTACATCGAATTGAGTTTCAAGAATGATCCGTATTAACAAATTTGTACTATGCGATTTTTATTATATATTTCTCTCAGTGGCATATATTTTCATATGAACTTTGACACATTTTTCAGTGAATTTCATAAACTAAATTCCAATCAAATGTTTCAGAATTGTCATAATCATCGGATATAGCAGTAGACTATTCCTCCCTCGAAAAGAGAAAGCTTAGTGATCATTCTGGAAACCCGAGAACTGTTTTTTCCTCCAAAATCACAATTTCTTACACCAAATGACTCCCCAAAACTCGGAGAACAATTATGGTTTCGTGTTTGATCTCCGTCTGTCTGTGTGTCTGGCGTCTATATGTCAACATTTACACGAACGCGTGCATTTTCCGTTTGAATTATCCAATATCGTCATTGAATTCTTATCACAGTTGTAGGCGAGGTTAACGATGGTCCCATATTTGCTAAGCACATATTTCTATATGGTTTCAGCCCGATACGTGCACAAGAATTTGATGGAGAACAGCAAATGTAACCAAAATTTGTCATTTTTGCGAACACGCATATCTCCGTTTCCTATTATCCGATTGCAATCCCTGCTAAATTTTCCCAATAAAGAACTATACAAAACGATACTATTTTTCTATGGTTTTCAATGAGGTGTCTGAATACGAAATTTACGAAGTTATATCGTTATTAAACGATAGAACTCTATCGTTCCTTATCGTTTTCTATAAAAATTCAAAAGAATGTATGGGATTTTATCTTGAAATTCGTATAAGAAAAGTACCAGTTATTTGGAAAAACATAGTTATGTGTTCCAGAATGAGTAGTACTTTTTCTATACGAATTTCACGATAAAATCCCATACATGAAACTTATACCACGTTCTAATTATGATCCGATAGGGGTCCCATATTAGTTTCATTGTAATCGGTTGAGAATTGTGGAAAATGATTTTTTGCGATTCGCATTATTTGAGAATATTTTGGAAGCATGCCTTCCCATTGTCCGTATCGTTCGAATGTCTGGAACTTTGAGCATTTTCACTTCACGAGGTCTTAAGGGGATACCAGCGTATCGACTGAGTAACCCAAACAGACACGAAGATATCTTTTAGAATTCTAAAAGTAGAAATGCTCTAGTTATTGACGAGTTTTGTAACGCTCAACTAGCCAGATACTAGACACTTGCAAGTACCTCGCCAGAACCCTACGAGGCACTTGCGAGCGTCTAGTTTTCGGCTAGTTAAGCGTTACAAAACTCGTCAATTACTAGAGCATTTCTACTAGGGAGACTCGCGTCAAGAACTTGGAAAATGATCTATATTCATCATTTTACTGTTTGTAAGACATGGTTTACTAAACTCAATTGAAGCTTCGCATCAGACGGAACAAATTCGTGACAGGTTTTGATCTTGCAAATGAAAATGATCAAGATCTATATCGAGATCTGCATTGAGCGTTGCACCGAGACGAGACGAGACTGACAAACGATACCGGAAGCATATCTTGGTTGATCTTGTTTATGAAATCGGAATGATCGATTATTCCGTTTCATTAGATACGAAGTCGGAATTCTGTGCGGTGGATACCTCATTGGAACACGTTTAAATTAAGATGATGTATTCTTTTTCAGTCTCGACGAGAATATCGTGTGCACCCCTATCCAAAAGTACAAGAAGTCTTGAAGAATTTTCTAAAATATATCTTTTCGTATTCTAAAAGATGTCTTATGCAACATGAATAGATTTCTAAAAGATGTCTCGGAGACTTCTCCAAGATATCTTTAAGAAGAAATTAAGAAATACAAAAGAGTTCTTCAAGATTTCTTAAAGATGTCTAGCAAAATTCATAAAAATGTCTTGGAAGAAGCTTGAATTTATTCACGAAAAAAAATTCTAACACCTCTTCTTTTTCCTTCTCCTCCCTCCCCCCATATTTGTCTTTGTGGCTCTCGCACTCCTATGAAGTTGACTTTATCTCAATCCTTGAGGTTGCGGGAATCGAACCCACGCATCTTACGATGTACTTACGCTTCAGTGACCTGAGCTATAGAGACAGTTCGGTTTTGGTGCTTATGATTGTCAATATAACACAGTGGAATCGTGTCAGTGGTGTACATTTTCAGAGTAGAAGTGATCTTTTGAAAAAACTGTTATTATATAAACAAATGTCGGATAAGTTGGTCGTGGATACCACAGATTCTTCCTAAATTATTTCTATCCCAACGTTATTGAAGAATAACTTATCAATGAGTATGAATGAGAATTTTCTTGAATTTACTTGAAGGCTGTACATAAAATTGAGCGTAAAAAGTTCAATAATTTGTGAAATATTTGTGTCTTGAAGATTCGTTAATTCCAGCGCGGGTATTAAAAGGTTACAAAATCGTAATTTTTGCGGAATTTAAAGTCTCTTGGCATGTATATAGATTTTTCAAGCTTCAGATTTGTGAACGAATTCATTACATCTGTAATTCGATTATAATAAAAGGCACATTCCAAGTGTTATTCATGTCAATTCATATGAACAGGTATTCATAATCTGAACCTGCTGACAATCTATCCTTCCAAACATATCTTGTTAAAGTCTTCGAAGAAGATATCTTTCAAGCGCTTCTAAAAGATATCTTTGAGATATCTTGCATGGTCGTCTCCCGTACAACACAACCACCGATCCTCCACCTAGGACTCCGGTGGACTGGAGGTGGAGAATTGGTGGAAAAATGGGAGCCGTGGAAATAAAGGAGAAATCAAGGGAGAGTCTCCGTTGAGGCAACGGAGAGGCGACGGAGAAATGTCCGCCCCCTGTATTTTCGATATAATTCTCATTGTTGCCTCCACGTAACCAAATCTGAATGTATGAATTCACGAATTTGAGTTTTACTGAAAATACAGCGGGCGGACATTACTCCGTCGCCTCTCCGTTGCCTCAACGGAGACTCTCCCTTATTTCCACGGCTCCCATTTCTCCACCAATTCTCCACCTCTGGTCCACCGAAGTCTTAGGTGGAGGATCGGTGGTTGTGTTGTACGGGCTTGGAGATGTCTTGAATCAAGACATCTTTTAGAAATCTTTTACAAGATGTCTTCCCAACACTTCTGGAAGACATCTTTATAAACTCTTCAAGAACGTTCTTGAAGATCTCTCAGTTGACTATTCTTTTAGAAATATCTTCAAGAACTGCATGCTGTGTGGGTAAACATTTTCTCGGTAAGAATTCTCCGCACTGAATTCATAAAAAGGTCTGAAATTGTCAGGAAATGATCTGCAGTACTTTATCTATTGCGGTACATCGCCTGAATTTCGAATTTCGAAGAAAACCTTTTTTCTATGTCGGTAAAGAAAATTTATTAATCGAAATTCTGAATTTGGGTGATGTACTGCAATAGATAGAGTACTGAAGATTATTTCTTGAGAATTTCAGACCTTTTTATGAATTCAGTGCAGAGAATTCTTACCGAGAAAATGTTTAATCAGTCGGTAAGCTAGTATCTGCTTAAGGGGGTAATATCACTTTGTGGACAGAAAAATTGACGTGATTTTCAAAGCGTTGCCATGAAGTAAAATAAAATTATAAATGTATGGGGTGTTTTGCATATGAAAGGACTGTACTTTGGGTACAAAAACACTTTTTATTCAATTTTTTTAATCCAAAATGGCGGCATGGTGTACGGTCAAAAAAACATTTTTTTTTCTCATGGTTGAAATAGGCGCACTACTACAGGTCAAAATTTTCAATCTAGAACAAGAAATAAAGAAGTTCCTCAAAATAAAGCTCAAAATCTAGCTATCTACGTAGGATTCTTTCGAAAAACAAATGTTGAAGAAACTGGCGTCATTTTGAAATTCTTTTTTCCCATTTTTTCGAAATAAATCGTTCGAAAATCGGCTACAAAATCGGTAAGAAAGTTGATATCGAAAAAATCCTACGTAGATAGCTAGATTTTGAGCTATATCCCATACAGGACAGTCTCCGAAAAAAGGGAGTACGATGGAGAAGCGGCGTTGAAGCGACGGAGAAATATCCGAGCTGATTTTTCGTGTGGACATTTCTCCGTTGCCCCTACGCTGCTTCTCCGTCGTACCACGCTGTATCCACCGACCCCTTTTTCCTCCCTGAACTCCAAAGGGAGGTGACGTAGATGTCCTTTGTAGGATTTCAAGGAACTTTTTTGTTTGTTGTTCTAGATTGAAAATTGTGACCTGAAGTGATACGCCCGTTTTAACCATGAACAAAAATGTTTTTTTGACCGTCCTACCATGTCGCCATTTTGGATTAAAAAAATTAAATAAAAAGTGCCTTTTGTACCCAAAGACGAGTACTTTCATATGCAAAACACCCCATACATTTATAATTTTTTTTTACTTCATGGCAACACTTTGAAAATAACGTCAATTTTTCTGTCTACAAAGTGATATTACCCCTCAATTGTATGATATAAATTTCAGGCAAATTAGAATTGAGGAAAAAAAACGGTGAGCACACGGAGAAAAACGCATGGGAAATGTGTAGCAGAGTTTACCATAATAATGGCAGTTTTGGGACACATGAGCATTTATGTGCACTCCTCCTTTAATTATGGTAATCCATACCTCATTTTGGTGGAAATAACTTTACATCTGACACATATTACTATAAATTCAAAAAAATTACTACGAATTGAAGGAGAAATGTTCATAAATGCCCATGTGTCCCACAACTGCTATTATTATGGGGATCTCTGCTACATACAAATTTTTCTCCGTGCAATAAACTTGAAAAAAAAATTCGAAAATTGCGTTACTACCCCTATTATGCGAATATCTTCTGTTGCTATCACACGATCCTCATGAAATTTTTATCACACACTCTAAAAAAAGGCTGCTTGCTGCAATCGGATTCTCCTTACCACAAGTGGAAATTCCATTCAATATTTCATCAAACGGATTTCGGATTCGCCGAAGAAGAATTTCTACTTATGGCAAATCCGCTTGTGAGAAGAAGATGTTAGATTGCATGAAGAAGAAATTTTGGTTCTTTGTAAGAAGAAGCTTTGTGATCGTTTTGAGGGACTCCCAAATTTGTTTATCTTCAAAATATCTTGAATCAAAACGTTTCTGACACCTCCAAGAACAAAATGGATCTGATTGCAATGAAACTTATCCCTGGTTCAAAAGAACCGTTGATTCTCGCAAAATCTCATTGAATCTTGTACAATGTTCTGACCAAATCCTATTAAATTTCATGTCATCAGATTCTATCGATTTTTCTAACCAGGGATACCACGTTTCAGTTACAATCAATGATATCATAGTGATTCCATACGAGTTTCGTCTCAATTGGTTGAGCGATGGAGAAATAATGTTTTTGAAATATTAGAGAATGTTTTCAGAAACGAGAAAGCTTTGTGCCTATAAACTGGCAGAGTTGTTCTCACCGTACATACTTACATTGTTTTCACTATGGGAAAATATGTATGTTAGTAGAATTTAAAACGAATTGAAAAATCTGAGTTCAGGAAATCAAATTCACACTAGTACAGCTCTTGAAAGTTGATGAAAAGGGATGCGAATGTAGTCTTTGACATCACGAAGAACAATAGTTGTTCCAGCGCAAATGCGAATTACGTGAAGTAAAAAGCAATGCGTTGCGTGTTTGATATTCTCACGTTACGCTCACACATTGAAGCAACCCTTTATCGATTCTTAAACTACCTTACTGCTCACACTTAATCATATACATCTTGGGAAAATTCTATGTTTGTTGAGTCTTAGAAACAATTTTATGAATTCTGTGTCAACGATGTATCACTTTTCTCGAAATACTTTTTATTTCACTCCAATTATAGAGAGTCGAAGAATATATTTCCACGGAACATTTCGTTTGATTATCAATACACAACATCTCGCGTTCCGTGTTGTAACATTCCAGGACTTCCGTTTGGAGTGATCAACTTTGTAACGATGAAAAAAATGTAGATTGGAAAGTCTACTCATGTGTGAACAAACATCGAGCCAGTTTTTGTCCATTCTTGCTCCAAACCAAGTCCAATCTTGGACTAAGAATGGCCTAATGTTTATTTACACATGGGATATGCACGCAGAAAATCCTCCGATTGTGAAATCTTCAAAAAATAATGAAAACGTGTGATAAAATTATGCATGTTCACAAACCAGAGATATCGCAAGATGCTCACCATAATCATTGATGAATAATTTCTAACATCAGTAATGGTGAAAATTAAAAGGAATTAAGGTGGCATTGTTGTTTTTTTGTAATTTTGAGTGACCTATGAATTAGTTCTTACTTTACCAAACTGAAAATCCTGTTATCCTCAAATGGTACAATAAAGTATCTTAATAACAAAGAGATGAATATGAAGGCATGCAAAGGACATTCCCTCCAAGCATAGTTTCCAATAGAAGGGAAAAGGAAATTACATTTCTGCCGTATGCTGAAGAATCATAATACGAAAATTACTTAGGGGTGAATACTATGTGAAGAGTTTATGCCATTGCGCAAACGCCTTGACCGTCGTCCACTTCCTCGTAGATCAGGTGAATTGTTCTCCATCTGCTTGTATATCAATGATTTAAGAAAGCTACCAGGGAATATTATACACCCAAATGTATCAGTGTTGAAATTCTCATTTTTTTTATTTGTACGAGTGTTCAGAGTGTCAAATATTCTGTGGAAAAAAAAAGATAATTGTCGGGTAAGTATTTGATAAAAATATTTTCGTATCAGTAAAGTTCAACAAAAAGATTTAAAAATATCGCATTTAGAGATCGTACCGCGGGGGTGATATGATACCTTTCAAACACATTACAAAACATTTGATTTTGCCATACTATCTCATAATAATATTATTATTCTCATTGTTGTTTTCAAATACCACAGTGTGATATAGCAATATTTGTGACGAAATTTCTTTTCGAATGATATTCTAATGCAGAAGAAATCAAATTATTTCTCCGTTCTTATTATAATTCTTTTTTTCTTGTATCGTTTCTAAGCTGATTTCGAATTGTATAAAATTGAGTTGAGGTTTGTACGTTCTTAACATGATTTACAACTGTCAACGAACATCGTTGTTCACCGAATTTTGATATAAGCTGTTATACGTATTACGTGATTTCGTTTTCACTCAAGAGGAATCAACAGTTTGATGTGAGGGTCTTGGCCGCACGAAATTATACGAAAACCTTACCCTTTGAATATCGTATATAATCGATATATTCTCAGGTCTGTGTAGTCTTGGAGTTCATACGTTACGTTCTTCCATTGTAATTATGAAGTTTTCGAATTATACATAGTATATGAAGAAAAAAACAATTGAACCATCCTTCAATGATCTGTAATCGATTTTTTCACAAAACCCAACTCTGAATAGAAGGTAATTTCAATAAGCTGATTCCCTCTCCTTTAGCGCCAATCTTGAATTATTACCACTTCGATAACCCAAGTCAACATGTTGACAAACATGTCATGACAATCCTGGAGGAACAATGTCGTTGAATATTGTTGAATTTCGTTCCCTTTTGGCATATTCGATTTTCATTGAAAATTAGCGATATTCAACTGAATTCAATGAAATTTCGGTAAATTGAAATAATTATTCACCAAATTCAATAACTCCCAATGAAATTTCTTGACTCCCATTGAAGTTCGTTGACATTTGAGAACTTTTATTGGATTTTATCGAAACATTGTTGTGCCAGAAGGGAACCCGAGTGGAAATTTTGCCCCTGCTTTGTCGATCCAGTAACTGAAATTGCTCCTCCTTCCACACTACAGAAACTACTTGGTCCTAATTTCCCGCTCCGAAGATTTTTTGATTCTATTTCCCTACTCCACAATCTACTGATTGTTCTACACTGGGAGAAAAAATTCTTGGAAACATTAAAATCTTTACTTGAATACTCGTAATGAAATGATTAGTGAATTTGAATGGAATTTCGTTGAATCGATCAAGTATCCATTTTCATTGGAAAAATATTCTGTACAATATTAAATATTTGTTTGATCGAATGAATATTCTGTTGATTCAATAAAACTTAATTCAAATCAATATTTTGTTGCGACTATTCAATTAAATATTTGATTGTTCCCGAAAATTTTTTCTCTCAGCGGATGTGTTGGATTTTTTGGATAATAATATTACATGAAGCGCATTTTCTATCAATTCGAAAATGTAATTGAAAATGAAAATTCAATTCAATTCAAATTATGTCGGTCAAACCAATAAATTTTCCATTCGAATACGAATCTAATAATTTTACTTGATTGAAATGAAATATGCATTCCATTCAAGTAAACGCTCATTCGTTTCATGGAATTGAATATTTTTTGAATCAAATGAAATTTTTTTACCCAAACGAATATATATGAGGTTTCTTTTTTGAATGAATGATTTATTTGAGTGTATAAGTACCCCACTAAGATTATAAGAGGAAATTCACAATAGAATTATCAAATTATTCAAGTTCTTTTTTATTGACTGGTACTGACACATAAGCTTGGTTAACAAAATATGACTTTTTACACATTTTTTTGTAAACCAGGAATAGGATGATTTGTCAAATGAATTTGTACATGAAAATACGGAAGCTCACGATTACTTCAAACAAACTGTGAGTATGGAATTTCAATCCTACCCATCACACTTTCTACAGCGCTCATCGTGATCTTTCGTATTCTCATGTAAAAATTCATTTTATAAATCTTTCTATCCCTAGTTTACTGAAAGAATGAAAAAAAGTCATATTTCCGGGTGGCATTATTCTCCGTGTAGAGGCGGTAGGGTCAAATAGAAGTGGTGAAATAGAAAATTTGTACCACTTTCAGGGGCAAAGTAGGAGATGATATCCCATTGAAACAGCTCCTACTCTCCTATCTGATGCTCCTACTGAAAGGAGGATTATTGGCAGCAAAGTAGAGGCAATATTTCGAATACATTATCCCGCCAGAAAAATCAATCCCTACAACCTTCTTCTTACACTCAAAGAAATTTTCAGTCATTTGTGCCGAACAAACACTTTACCCACTCGGACCCAAATAGAAATGCTTTAGTTATGGACAAGTTTTGTAACGCTCAACTAGCCAAATACTAGACACTTGTAAGTACCTCACCAGAACCCTACGAAGCACTTGGCATAGGCGTGCCTACGGTGGGTGCCGTGGGTGCACTAGCATCCACAATTCAGAGTCCGATACCGATTCCTTTCCACAACAATATTATCTAGACGCAACAACACAGCATAGGAAACGCTAATTCAACAACAACAAGGGTACTGAAAACAGAGTGGAAAAATTTTCAAAATTATACACGGAGGACAAAGTATTGCTGGCATAACGAGTCGGTTTCTTACTACAAAAAAAAACCAGTTAAGAGAGCAAGAAAAATGATTGACACAACTACATTTTTTTGCTGACATAAACAAATTTGTTAACAGAACTAACGTCTCAGCTGCTGGAGTGAATATTTTTGCAAGGACAATAAATTTCTTTGTAGGCGCTATAGTGGCAGACCATGTTTTCTCCGTGTATGTATCACTCTGTATAATTCAATATAGTTTATATATAATTTATATATAATTTTGAAAAATATACCACTTGAGCACCCACAATTTGGCTAACCTGGGTACGTCTATGGTTTTTGGCTAGTTAAGCGTTACGAAACTTGCCAATGACTGGAGCATTTCCACTAGGGGAGTGTTTAAATCGTGTAGTCACTTTTGAAACTCTCAAACGCGTGTGAATATATCCATAAAATGGGTAAAATGTCTCGTCATAAAGCACTTGATCTGAGTTATTCATATATTTACACAGTTTCAAGGCTTTGAAATTTACTACAGGATTCAAACACTCTGCTTATATTGGGATAAAAGACTTGATTTTTTTGCAGAGTGGTTGCAAAACACGATCATGGGTTTGTACAGTTAATTGAACCAATATTTCAATTGCAGGAATTATATTTTCAGTTATTTTCACTGAAAACGAGGTAGTTGTCTGGTAACTGATGCAGATTTTTTTCAATGTAATAAAAAAATGTAAGAAAAAATTGATTCAAATTCCTTAGATAATTCTCCTATTTTTTTTCAGAAATCTGACGATCACGTGTTTTGGAGTTTCATCGCGTATAAAAAGAGAACATATGAAGAATGGACAGACATCGATAAACATAAGATTCATCAAATTGTATTACTGCCACAATCGATCATGGCTTTCCTGATTTATATCTCATCAAATTACATTACTCGCAATCGATGACGAACTGTTACTCCATTTCACCTTTATGCTATATATATATATATATATAAATATCCGTATATGTATGAAATGATGGTCTCTTCCCCAATCGAAGTCTCACCGTTTTCATTGATTCGTTATTCTTGGGTGAAAGGACAACTACATTAAAGGTGATGGTCATAAACATATCGTGAAAGAGCGAAAAATCAGATGCAAAAATTGTCAATACACACATACACGAGAATCAACAACCGACGTTTGCCCGGGTTATGTTATCAAGAATTAAAGATCATCTGCCGCAATTGAATCTTCCAGAAATGAACAAACCGGAGTCCTCGATAGGGGGTGGAAGCGCCCTCAGCCTCGAGGATAGGGATCCTAATAATTTAAATCAACATCTCCAGGTGTGTAAAAATTATTCAAAAACTTTGCGACGGTTCTATTAATTTCACATAGACGATGTAGTGAGAAAAAACTTCATTTATACACAACCCTATCAAAAAAATCCAGGTGGGTATAATTGAAACTCACATGGGAATTCCTGGGAACCCATGGATATCTACTCATTTTCATATATATTCTGATAGGTTCCTAGGAAATTCCAAGTGGTAGCTAGGATAATTTTTGACGGAGCGAATCCATATACTTCATTGTAACCCCTGGTAAGAAGGATCTATTGTGACCCATTGGTGAATGAAATTTAATACAAAGTTTGCAACGATAAGTGACCGTTTGAATAGATTGAATTCCCATTGTGACTCATCGATTGAATCAGTGTTAATGGTCGTTTACTGTTGCAAAATTCGTATCAAATCTCATCAATCAATGATCAATAATCAACAAACTTGTCACCAGCAGTGCCACGATAGTAACGTAGTAGCATTCCCAGTGTTTCGACACTGTCTTTCCAGACAGCACAACAGTTCAGAGAGTTCTCTCAATGGATTAATTTTGAATACTTTTGATCCAAAATGGATTCAGTTTGTGCTGTCTAGGTTGCTAGCATAACATATTTATGTATGATCCAATTTATGATGTAGTACTGCTTCATCGCTACCAGTATTATCAGGGGGTTTCACCGAGTAATGCTCCTAAAAAAATTCTACCAAGTCGCTTCCAATCCCGCACATAACTTGAGCCATATGTGTACAAGAAACTTTTTAATGTATGAGTCGATGGGAGCATCCCTGCCAGAAGCGCTGTCTTGTTTGGTTGGCTGGGGTGTTCCATTCCAGACAGTTATTTGCTACACGGAAAGAACTCTGAAGCTACCGTAGTATGTGAGCCTGTCGCACTATAGTAGCTTGGCTGCCCACATACGAGCGTAGTGCCGCTGTGTACTAAAGTTGATTCGACAGTCAGCCAATGTGGTATGACGAAGCGCCGAACTGAATTTGCTCCCGTGTAATACCACGTTGGCTGACTGTCGAATCAACTTTGGTACACAGCGGCACTACGCTCGTATGTGGGCAGCCAAGCTAATATAGTCAACAGGCTCACATACTACGGTAGCTTCAGAGTTCTTTCCGTGTAGGAGTAATGTTGCCACGAGCCGCAAAACGAGCCGTAACGAATTTTAGATTTCAAATTATCTGGATTGAAAGTGAACTCTTCTTTAGTCAACCAAATTGGTTTGAAATTCAGTTTAATAGACCCTCAACTGAATTTCAAGATTTGAACTGGAATATAACTTTATGGATACGAGTTTTAAATTAGTTTATATTCGAGCCGGTTTCAAGTCGACATTTCGAGCTGGACCTATATTGTTTGATGTATGAACCGGTTGAAAATTTAAATCCACGGAACTGTGCATTATTATGAACTCCCAAACGAGAGTATAGGACCATTCAACCAAGTATTGAGACAATCTTTACTTCTTATACTCCTAACTAAATCCAGTGGAAGTCTAAAGCTCGTTACAGCTCGTTTTGCCGCTCGCGGCAACACTAGCTAGGAGGTTGCGTCGCCGAATGCGCAGCAATATGTAACAAACCTGAAAGTTTTTGTAATGATGCTGCGAAAATGTTTGGATTTTGTTGTCAAGGATGAATCTTCACCTAGATTATTTATTAAAAATGTTGTAGGTTATGTGGGATGAAGTTATTGGCGAACCAGAAGGTATAAGGAGTCCTGAATGTGCGTGGAGATTGAGTGGACACTGTTTCCGATTTTCTAGGGGATGTTGTTACGTATTCCTGTCGGTTCTTGTTGCTCCGATTTTGGCTCTTTGCCTAGGTCTTGCTTTTGCTTGCCTTGCATTCGAGGTAATAATAATCTATTACAATAAATCTTGGAACATTCCGCAGATTTTCAAAGTATTGAATGGCGTTATAAAATATCGCTGCAATATCACAAATATCTCGGTGATGTTGTAATTATATTCCGAGATATAACTGAAACATTTTGTGCTGCATGGGTAGAATGAAGAATGACCCGCAGCCTGTGTGAAAATTGATCCTTGGCGGCAGTTGGAACTAAACTATTAGGTGTACAAATAAGTTTCCGCGGTTTTTTATAAAAAATTAGGAATTTATTGTAAAGGAAAAGTACATTACGTTTCATTCAAAGTATTTTCCATCATTTGCCACTACTTTTCCCCATCTTTCTGGCAACATTCGGATACCCCGTCGAAAAAACTCTTCATCTTTTGACGCTATTCACAAATCTAGCCAATTTTTGGTGTCTTCATATGATGTGAAGCGCTGCTCAGACAGACCATGTGCCATCGACCGGAACAGGTGATAATCAGAAGGGGCTAAGTCTGGTGAATACGGCGGGTGGGGTAAAACTTCCCAGTTGAGTGTTTCCAAGTATGTTTTTACCGGCGCCGCAACATGTGGACGAGCATTATCGTGTAAAAGAATAATTTTGTCGTGTCTGGAGTAGTAATGGGCGCGTTTTTCCTTAAGTGCCCGACTCAATCTCATCAATTGTGTTCGGTAGAGAGCTCCAGTAATGGTTTCGCTTGGTTTCAGCAATTCATAATACACGACACCAAGCTGATCCCACCAAATACACAGCATGAGTTTTTTTCCATGAATATTCGGCTTAGCTGTCGATGTTGATGGTTCGCCGGGCTTAACCCATGACTTTCTCTTCTTTGGATTATCGTAGTGAATCCATTTTTCGTCACCAGTGACTATACGATGCAAAAAACTCTTTTTTTTATTCCTGGCAAGCAGCATTTCACTCATGCATAATCGGCGTTCAACGTCTCTCGGCTTTAGTTCATATGGAACCCAATTTCCTTGTTTTTCAATCATTCCTAACGATTTTAAACGATGTGAAATTGCTTGTTGAGTCACTTGTAGAGTAAGTGCAAGTTCTTTTTGCGTTTGGGACGAATCTTCCTCCAATAGTACTTCTAATTCCATGTCTTCGTACACTTTCGGCCTTCCACTGCGTTCTTTGTCTTTAACGTCAAACTCACCGTTCTTAAACTTTTGAAACCATTCCTGACAACTTCTCTCACTTAAAGCAGCTTCACCATATACTTCTAGAAGCAATCGATGCGCCTCAGCTGCAGATTTTTTCACATTAAAGAAGTAAATCAAAAGTTCCCGCAAATGATGCTTATTCGGAATAAAACTTGACATTTTTGCACGAAAAGAATTACGTGATGCTGATACGGAATCACTAGTACTTTAAGGTTATGGTGTTGCCAGATGACTAAACTTGGGATATTACGTTTTACATCTGACAATTTCTCCATAACCTTCTGGTGGGGCCATCTTTTGACAAACCACGGAAACTTATTTGTACACCTAATAGGTGTTCTTATTTCATTTAAGGCCTTGTTTTAGTTGCCCTTATAGATCCTAAACAAGTGTACCATGCACTCATTTTCAGTGCATGCACTGCATTTCTAGCTCGGGCCAATGTACGACTTGATTAGGCCGTTTGGCTCCTATAATCCTACGTGATTCTAGGTTCGGATACCTGATATACTCCCATGCAGGGTTCAATACAGGATGCCAAGGAAAATTTCCACACAGGGAATGCGTTTACTTTTTTTTCTGTTCACTCTCATTACATTTTTCAACCGAGAAACTGATGAGTGATTTTGGTTTTGACAAAATTAGCATCAACATATTGAGTTCAAAATCAGGCAATAAATTTGGGGAGTGATGAGTACTATTTTGCTGCATTACTCTACTAAAAATGCTAGACAAAACCGCACAAAAAATAAGTGTTGGGCTTGGAATGCTTATTGACTCTGAAAGTTCGCTTGAAAACTGACAAAATTTCTGATCGGTTTTATTCGGAGTTACCAAATTGAAATATCCTGTCAAGATTTGGAATTAACAAACTGTGGTTGCTAGTCGAAAACTAACGAAAATTTTCCCGTTAAAGTTTAAGTTTTGACAGGTTGTTATAATTTGGCAATTCCAGACAAAAAAACCTCTCTTCAAATTTAGAAAAGTGAAAAATTACACGTTTCATTCCACTAAATTGCAGAAGTGAGGCAGTCCGCTTAGAGTGGGATTCCCACTCGTTTCGAGTGAGTTTTCAGAGTTTGAAGTGAAAAATTCATTCTAGACTTGGAGGGACTGTGAGTTTCTAATCTCAAACCTTGGATAATCGCTTTAAAATATTAAAAATTACACTCGAAATTTCAATAAGCTCACTTACTTGTGCCTGGCTCAAGAGTGAAATTTCACTCTCAAAAATTTTAGGAAGCGAGTAAGAAGTGTGTCGCTTTTTGACCAGTCTTTCCAGGATAAAAACCGTTCAAAGCCTGAAAACTACTTCTTACTTAGTTCTGTCTGGCATTTTCAGCAAGGTATTCTATCAAAAGCAGGTAAAATTCCTATCCGTATCAAAGGGAATTCTCATCAGAACAGGTTAATTTGTAGGTGCATAAAGAACTTACAAGTGGACTTGTTTATCGTTGAATTTTTAGTGATTATTGTCACTCCATTTGAAGATATTCATTTTTGCAATCATGTAAAAGTCTCAAACATGCAAAATTTCCATAGTTTTCTTCATATTTCGGGGAAACGCGTGAAAAAAACCAAGGAAATTCTGCAAGGGTGAGGAAAAGTTTCTTAAGGGTATGATGAACTCAAGCTAACAGTGTGTTATTTTGTTTTCCTTTCATAGCATATATGGTGTATCGCTCCTTGTCTTCGCATATGGAAAATCACCTGCGCTTCAACAAAACATTTTCTTACGGCTTTTGTTCAAGCATGCGTTCGACCCTGCACAGACTCGATTGGATATTTATTTTACAATATTCGGATTTTCAATCAGAGATTGCCGGATGGGCCGTCCCCGAAGGATGACGTTTTAATAGTTTAGAATAATTCAGTGGATCAATTTGGAACTGAATCAATACCCACCTAACTCATTACAATTTTTGTTACAAGAATGTTAAATTTGATGGAAGAGTGAATTTTAATTCCTCTCTCAAAGATAGAACAAGTTACATTACTGCTGTTACACGGATATAATCTTTTCACATCAATAATATAGAATTTTTTCCATATAACCGGAACACTACATTCATGTAACAGTTGTAATGTAACATATTTCACTTTGAGGCGAGGAAAATAACAAGTTACAAATTTATTATATTCAACATTCCTGTGAAGAACAATGCGGAGTGTTAGGTGTTTCAATGAAAAAAGAATTATATGTGCTTTATGCGGATTACAGGGTGTCTCAGAAAACACTCCGGCTCTCTAAAAAGTAGATTCCCGGGTTATTCAAAATTTTTCGATCCGAAGCTTAGCAGGACATCAGCCACTCACATTTTTAGCATCCACTTAATTTGTTGTAGTCAACTTCGAAACTAAGCTTCGGATCAGAAAATGTTAAATGGCAAGAGTGTTCAATTTTGTCCCAGGGATCTTCACTGTCAGAAATTTCTATGGAAAACTTAATATACAATGTATAGAAAAAATCTGAAGAGTTTATCGGAAATTTCTCATTCGCGTATGGAAGATATCCTAAGAACATATGAACTTCCATATCTTCTTGAGAATTCGTATACATTTCATGGGAAATCATACAAAAGACTCATACGAAAATAGAAAAATTCCTATACTGCACTGAGAAAACAGATATCTTGAAAAATACCATAATTTATGGATTTTCAGCGCTGGTCTGACCCGAGTCGGGATATTCACTTGCATGAATCTCTAAAAGTACCATAATTTCTTGGACTTTTTGAAATAAGTATGGTACCTTCCGTATAAAAGTCCAAGACATTATGGTACTTTTAGAGGTTTTTTCAGGTAAATATTTAGACTCGGTCAGACCAGCGCAGAAAATCCATAAATTATGGTACTTTTTAAGATACCTTTTTCTCCGTGTGATACAGAATTTTTTCTGGTACACCTTTTATATAATTATTGAAGTTAATACAGAGAATATTTGTAGAATTTGAGGCCATTATATGGATAGCTTCACGCAATAATATCCTAACCAACAACACTGTTGGAAAAAATTTGTGAATATCACATACAAAATTTCGAAGCAATTAGCTTAAGATATTCAAACCAATTTTTGTATGGAAACCATTTCAAGATAATATTGGGTCTGAATTTCAATAAAAGTGTGGGAGATTCAATACCAAAACATACACGTGTGGTAATTGCTTCTAAACTTTTGTATCAAGTTAATACAAATATCTTTCACCTGGAATTTTACAACTCCACAGGCGTTGTTCTGCAGTCAAAATGCAATAACTTCCCGTATTGAAAGATTTTTTTTGAGGCTCAGTCTCCGAAATATGAGCATTTTTAGATGTTTTTTCAAATCCAAATTACTCGAAAGCATTGTGTAGTACATACTTCAGCCTAACGCTATTCTCTAAGTTGGAAAGTGTTGAATCTGTGAGAAGAATGGAACTATCCTGCCCAGGTGTAAATATTCTATTGAATTCTGTTACGAATGGTGAAATTCCTGATTGAATGTCATTGGATTTCATTGAAACTTATCCATTTTCCCAATTGTCAATGAGATTTTATGGATTATTTGTAACGGGATGGTATGATGATTTAAAGTTTTCTGTATTCTGATTGGCTGTAAGCCTGAAAATTCCAAATCGCTGTAATTTTGAATAGACAAATGATAGGATACTTCAATTTTGTCCAAAAGATCCGCCGTTTTCTAACTTAGCGAATGGTCAAATATGTATTATATCTCAAAACAGAAGGGAAATTATTGCATTTTGATGGCAGAATAACGCCTGTGAAGTTTTTCTAGTGAATTCTGAAACACTCGATATAGAGGACATACATAATTCTTTTGTGCTGAGATGGATATCGTGTTAAATCGATGGTGAATATATAATCCGTCTAGTACAAGTTATACGCACACAATATATTTCAACTTGTTCTCAAAGTAATCGATTTGTTATTAATGAATTAGGTTAATGAATTCAAATATAAAATTGTTGAAAAATTTGGCAGAATCAGAACAATTTCTGCATTATTCCTCATCTCATTCCACTGAGAACTTATTTTGAGCTGCATTGTGTTATTCGAAAGCAATCACCCTCGCGGAAAATGTTTCAAAATTAGGTATAATTTATATATAATTCGATATAGATTATACATAATTTATATATATAAATTATATATAATTATGGAAAGCGCATATTATAAATTATTCTCAAAACCAAGCTTATGATATCGCAAGCAGAAACAATGATTCCCTATCTTCCATTTGAATTTTCCCGCATTACGAGAGAAATCTTTCGTACCAATCGTTGTTAATAACTCCACATGATCCACCCAATACGACGTACGTGCAGAATCTCATATCAAAATGAGAGATGGATCATAGGTCATCACGATAACAATATCTGTTCAAAGTAAATTTTGGATCACTCGTAGGTGAATTTTTTAATCATTCCTACGTGCAAAATAATCAGTGATAAAACTCTGGTGGCGAGAAATTAGATTCAATCTCTAAAAATTCATCAAAATGGCAATTCGTGTGGATAAAATTTTACAAACCTTTTGTAAACTTTGTGAAAAAGCGAAAATTTCAAGGAGTATCCTTTTTTGTGTACATGTAATTCGAACATTAATGAGGCATTTTTGTGAGGCTTGTTTGTACTGTGGTCATTTTTCCAACAATTTAATTATTCCTTAATTTATAAAATTATATCATACAGAATTTTCTACGTCATCGACTGTGAAAGCGAAAGTTAAGTCATTTCTATATTTTACAAATAATAAATATGTTGAGAGTGATATTGAATCGTGATACGGTAAAATGGGTCGAATCGGTTGGAATATACTCGTATGGCCAGAGATGGCAGCACGTCCTTGTATTCGACTCAGTTGATAAAGAATGTAGTCCTCTTCGAAGGCGCGGAGAAATTTTAAATTCGATATTACGTTGGAATACATGTATATCTCGTTAATTTCGAAGAATCATCTAATTTGTCCGAATCTTTGTAAATAATCCTTGTGTATCGTATAGAATCATTCATTTACAAAAAATGTCATTCGAATTGGATGTAGTCGATAACGTTCTTTTTATGATACAGTGCCCTTCAATTGGGAGGATCCTTTAAATTTGGAATCACAATTGTCACAAGACGAGATCCTGATGAGGGATCAGTTTCGCACGTACTGTCAAGAAAATCTCTTGCCAAGAGTCTTGGAGGCGAACCGTCAAGAGATTTTTGATAAAAATATCATGCGGGAATTGGGAAAAATAGGCGCTTTGGGATGTACGATCAAAGGATACGGAGGAGCAGGAGTATCTTATGTCTCCTACGGTCTTTTAGCTAAAGAAATCGAGTCTATCGACAGTGGTTATAGGTCAGCTTTATCGGTACAATCTTCCTTGGTTGCTGGCGCTATAAATATGTACGGTAACGATGAACAGAAAGAAAGGTTCTTACCCAAGCTCAGTAAGTATCAAATACGGATAGTGTAGTAACCCAAATAGCACACAAGAATCCCAACTGACCTTTATTCAAAAAAACTCTTTTAGAATACAAAGAACTCTTAAAAGGAGTTTCAGCAAGGATTCGATTCGTCGGAAATTCGCGAGTTTTGTTGAGACTCTATGAGAGTCCTTTGAGAATTTCAACGGAGCTCGCAAATGTCTGATAAATCGAATTCTTTTCGAAACTCTCAAAGAACTCTTTGTATTGTAAAAGTGCTTCCAAAGAGGGGAGAGGATTTGTCAATTCAAATTAGACTTTGATCCATCATTTTTCACATTTGATTTCATCAAACTTCGAACCAATCCTAGAACTCGACAAACAACCCTGGCGGAAAAACTTTGTTGAATTTTATTCACTTTTGGTGCAGCAATATTTCAATGAAATTCAATAAGAATCCTTAAACTTCAACGAACTTCAATAGAAGTCAACGAATTTCACTAAAAGTTATTGAATTTTGTGGATAATTATTAAATTTTACTGAAATTTTGTTGAATTGAATTCACTTTTGCTAATTTTCAATGCAAACCAAATGTGCCAAAATTGAACGAAATTCAACAAAATTTAACGAAATTTGCCCACCATGCAGATTCGAATGGAATTATTTCAGATTCTTTCAATCAATAAAATGTAAAAGTTGTTCGCCCGCATTTGGCACTGGATTGAAAAAAATACAAGAACTTCAGAATTATACACAAAGTTAATAATGCAATATAGTTCATATATAATTCTATATAAATTATATATAATTTTTGAAACTTTTTCACTCGGATTTATTTTGAAAATTACCATGTAACTGATCGAACTGATGGAAAGTGGGTCTCCTAATCAGCAACTTCACATTAATGTTTTGAGAGACCGTTCATGTCCTATTACCGATACTTCAAGTAAAATTTTTATAATAGAACGTCTTGGAATATTTCATTCGTAGTTTCCGGTGAATTGATTGGATGTTTTGGATTGACGGAACCAAACCACGGTAGTGACATAGGAAGTCTCGAAACTAAAGCTGTTTACAATTCAAATGAGAAGGTTTACAAATTAAGCGGCAGTAAAACATGGTTTGTTACTTTCATGAGATTCTTTCATATTCGAAATGCATTATATTTCAACATATATCTTCGACAGTTAACGATCGATAAAATTATATATCCGTGTAGGATAACGAACTCTCCTATCGCTGATATCCTTATAATTTGGGCAAGATGTGATGACGGAATCGTCCGAGGATTTATCGTGGAACGTGAAAGCAATCAAAATAGATTGTCCACACCCAAAATTGAGGGAAAATTCTCTCTAAGAACATCGATCACGGGAATGATCCTAATGGACGACGTAATTGTTCCGGCTGAGAATTTGTTACCAAATGTTCAGGGTATGAAAGTGAGTGATTAAATTTTTGCATAATTAATCAAGAATGATAATAATACAATTTTCATATAATTCTCTGATTGTTCTTTTTTCCACTCTAAGGGTCCGTTTGGGTGTTTAAATTACGCGAGATATGGGATCGCGTGGGGCGCTTTGGGTGCAGCTGAAACCTGCTTCAAAATTGCCAGATCTTACACTTTGGAGAGGAAACAATTCAATCGACCGTTGGCAGCTAATCAAATCATGCAAAAAAAATTCGCGGATATGATGAATGAAATCGCGTTAGGATTCCAAGCTTGTTTACGTGTGGGAAAATTGTTGGACGAGGATAAGTGAGAGGAAGAACTACTATATTGATACACATCAACTCTGTATATTTCTTATTTATTTTCAATTGAGAATTCATAAATTCGTTTCAGGTGTTCTCCAGAAATGATATCTGTGATAAAGAGGAACTCCACTGGCAAAGCGTTGGAGATCGTAAGGAACGCGAGAGATATGTTAGGAGGGAATGGAATATCCGATGAGTACCATATCATTAGACACGTTATGAATCTTGAGGCTGTCAATACTTATGAAGGTAAACATTTCTGTGAAAACGGAAATTCATCATTTTTTTGTTTTTATAAAATAAGTTGTCATCAATTATTTTCCTGATTTACGTGGGCAATGTGGAGGATACTTTTCGTGATAGACGTCAATATCCAAGATTTGGAGAATGTGCCGAGAAAAAATAATATTGAAATAAAATAGATCTCCACACAACACTCCTATTAGAGGTATCATGGCGTGGAAAGATATTTTAGTACTTCCCAGAATACTCTATCGATGTTCTACCACACAAAACCTACGTGAGAATTTACCCGAAGGCTGACCCAGTCCTTATGAGATTGAGAGGAATCCTGACTACAGCCTGCAATGATAAAATCGTTTCAGCGATTATTGACGAGCTTCAATTCTGAACTCTAGGGCATCCGTTGTAGAAGATTGCCACTACCATGGCAAGCTTAATTTGATAGCTTTGCAACGTTGGCTGATACAAAACATTTATTACACAACCCGTGAAAGAAATTAGATAACATCTTTGTTGTCAATCGAAGTTGGCTGAATATCAATTTTCTACGCTTGGTTACCATGCTTGACCCAATCCATTGCCCGTACACAGCGTTGACGAAGTGGCTGAACTTTGACATGGCCTCCATCCAAGTAACATGAAAAGTTCTGAAAATGGTTGAGCACATCCTTAGAACTTTTCATGTTGCGACACGGGATATTTGAAAATCGATTCCAAGTGGCCATTGAGTTGATTCGAAGTACAACGCTCTTGGAAACGTATGAATGAAGAAATTATTCGAGCTTGAATACAATGAGATTCATCTTCGTTCTAAAGATAGAGTAATAAAGAAAATGCAGAGATTCAATGATCTTCCACAAATTTTGAATTTCAATTATTTTGAACTCCAAAAAATGTCAATAGGGAATAAGATGGAACTGACAAAAGCACCCCTGATAACACATGGAGAATTCTTTTTCTAAAACAACAATGGAATTCTTCAAGAAGTCTGTTTGAACTAATGGATTCATAGAGAGCTCTGGAGGAGTTCAATGTTTGGGACATTGACGAGTCCTTTGAGAGTACTGAAACAATACTTTCAACATTCTGAAAGAAATCGTCAATGTCCCAAACATTGAACTCTTCCAGAGCTCTTTGAGAATTTATTCATGCGAGAAGAGTTCTTGAAGAATTCTATTCTGGTTTTTGAAAAAGAATTCTTCGTGTATTATCTGGAACACCTCATTCTCTACTATTCGTTATTTTTTACTGGGATTTGAGGGGACACCCTTAAGAGTTACCACCGGAGCATGTTTTTTTGCACCAATATACTCGAAAAAGAGTGAGCAGAGGTAGTTATTCAACTGGTATTCATGAAACTCATCTTAAGCAATTTCATCTTCAATATTGGTCTGGGATGATTTCGTCTTTTTGTTTTTTATCTTCCATTGGAATGGCCTTTTGATTTTGATACTTAGGAATTTGGTCTTCTGTATTTTGATCATGCTGCTGGATTTTGATGTTTCCTTATGTACGGATTATTCAATGTTATGATGATGTGGTTCTGTGAATGCTGGAGATATGTGTCCGTATTTTTATTATGAATGTGTGCTGCAAAATCTCACTCTGTACAGCACTTCTCTCATTCAAGTAGAAGGGCGGTACAGCGCGATATTTTGATTGAATTGAAGCGTTTGTCCGTAGTTTGTCATGAGCGATTTAGCTGCCGCCATGCCGCTAGTATCACCTTGAGTTGATATTGTTGATGGTTGGTTGTTGGTTGATTTTGTATCCTGGGAGTTATTGGAGAATGTATTAAATGGTGAAGAATGTTTTCGGAGATCAGTTTGTTCATAGCCGAGTTCATAATTGATGATATCCCATAAGATGGGTTTGCTGGAGATGAATTTTGAAAAGATCGGTCTGTGAAGATGAGTTTGTTTGGGATTAGTTTCAAAAGATCATTAAGCATGGAACCAAAAAAAACTGTTTTTCCGCAAAATTTTCAAAATTTAAAATGTGGGCTCTGTACAGGCCTAGATAAAGTTTTAAACAATCATCCCTGAAAATCTCAGATTTCTATATGAATTCAGTTTCGAGTATATTAGTGCAAAAACACGTGCTCCCATGGTAACTCAGGTATCCTCTTGAGGGGTGTTTTTCACCAGGACCTCAGTAATTTATAATTGAATCCTATTGTTACAGTCATTTCCGTGAAATTATTCACAATGTATAGGTACATGCAAACATATTCGGGAAGATTGAAATTTGATGACTTTTAACGAGAGAAAATTATAACATACCCTGTGAAAAATATTCCGTTATATGGACTTGACAATCAAACGTATGAATACGATTTGTGTATATTTGACGATTGAAATCATTCAATGTGAATTCCTCTAAAATCTAATGTTTTTCAATTCCTTCTCGACGATTCAAATTATCATTTGTAAATCGTTTCCACTCATCAATTCTTTCGAAATCCTCCAAAACCGATGAAATCTGGGTATTTCAATTCTTATCAATTTCTAAACTTTCTTACGGTTTAATTGGAAATTTTACTCTGCATCGCTTGATTTCTATATGACTGACAGAAAAAGTTGTATTGTTTGAAATTTCACCAATCCTCTTGATTCGCCCGAATGCAAAGATCTCGCAAGTTATATTTTCAGTAGAAACAGATATTTTTGAAAATTAATTTCTATTCATATTCCTGCAGAGAAATTCAAAAATCGTGTTCGTTCTCATCAAAATTTCCAATTCCTTTGAATAGTTTTGAATGGATAATTTTTTACAGGGTATTCAAATATTTCATTTATAATTACAGGTACTAATGATATTCATGCATTGATATTGGGAAGAGCCATCACGGGAATACCAGCTTTTTGAACCACTAAAACCTATGCAAATCGAAGATATGTATTTTAATCAATCTACCTTCTAAACTTTTTGTACCATCTTACGATCTATTCAAAATCAATAAATGAGATTAATTTTTAAAAAACAAGAATCATTATAAACAATTTCCTGGATTCATGAATTCTTAATCATCCAAATTTGTTGTCTGTTGGGGTGATCCTAACAGGACAGTGTGTCTCTGGGAAGTTTTCAGAACGTTTAGAGAATCCTTCCATACATTTTGACTTTTTTCTATAATAAACACACTTTTAATAGCAGTTTTGCTGCTATATGCGATACCTTATTCTGTGTTGAACCCATCCAGTCTATTTTGTTTTGTTACGAACCAACGTTCTGTGCAATTTTCCTTTCGCACTGTAAAAAATGTGGGGAGTTTTTCTTCACACTGTTGGTGGATTTCGTCCCCTCATTGTGGGGGAATTGTTTTCCCATCAGAAATGAGGGATTTTCCCACCACTTTGAGGAATTATTTCGTTTTTTGGGTATTGGATCCTCCACAAATGAAGGAAAAGTCCACCAAACTATGGTGAAAAATTTCCCATCTGTGGAAGAACTTTGCTGCCATCATTTTTTGGGGGAAAATTCCACAATCATTTTTTACAGTGTGGAAAAAAATCCGTTATTTCGTTTTTCTTCAGCTTATTCCAAATTTCTGGCAAATCTAGACAGATAATTTTTTGTCCAGAAAATCATTTGAGGGGTGTCATTTGGTCGGGTTTTGTCCCTTACTTGGCGATTGTCGACACGACCAGACAAGATTTTGACCCGTATCTGACGGGTTTTGTTTGGCTTTATCAGGCAGTTTCATGAATCTTTCAACTAATATTCTGGAAAAATGTCTGGAGGAGATTGTCAGAATGTCTCCAGGATGTCTCATATCGTCATCTTTGTAACATTCTGGAAACATTCAGAAATATTGCTGAAATCATTGAGGTAGCATTCTGGAGACATTTTGAAATGTGGCTGAGATTATTTCCGTGATATTCTGTACGGAAAAAAATGGAAAAATCATATGTATTAAATAATTTACGAAATATTACTTCGGGTTGAAGACAAATTTTTCCAGAGTTTGAGAAACCCATTGATTTTCGCCAAATTTCATTAGAATTGGACAAACATTTGATTGATCAATCAGACCTTCATCCAATTTCAATAAGGTTTGGCGAGAATCAACGGGTTTCTTCAATCAGGGGTTCTCCCATATCAGAAGTCAATGGTGGGGAAAATTGGCAACGGCAAGGGGTTAAATTCGATGTTGTGTTGGAATAAGTGAATGAGAATGTGCATTATACAAAGTCATCTTTCTACAAGAAGTTTCATTCAAATTAGATGGGTTGACACTGTTCTTTTCATAGTACAGGGAAGATCCTTTAAATTTGGAATCACAATCGTCACAAGACGAGATCTTAATGAGGGATCAGTTTCGCCCGTACTGTCAAGAAAATCTTCTGCCAAGACACTTAGGCGGAATAGGTGCTTTGGGATGTAAGATCAAAGGATACGGAGGAGCAAGAGTATCTTATGTCTCCTACGGTCTTTTAGCTGAAGAAATCGAGTCCATCGACAGTGGTTATAGGGGAGTTTTATCGATGCAAACTTCTTTGGTTACTTACGCTATAAATATATACGGTAACGATGAGCAGAAAGCAAGGTCCTCACCTAAATTCAGTAAGTATCAAATACAATTAGTCGTTCTCTCGAATAATAACAGTCTCACTCGACTTGGGGTGTTTTCTTGGAGACGCATATATGTGGGTAGCTGAACTTCCATATGGGAACCCTAAAGTTACCGAGGTCTCTATACGCCGCACTTGATTTTTTTCCGTGCCCGGTTTCCTGCTCGGTGACCGAATCACATTTCTCGAACGCCAAGCTCTACTTGTGGAATGTGATGAAACAATTTTTTCCAAACACCTTGGGATGCCCACACAGAAAAAAGTTTCTCTACATATCCTGACAATGGTACGCTTCAAGGTTTCAAACTGTGAATTTTAAAAAACGAGTGGGTGAGAAAAATTGTGATTTTCGACCGTGAATTCAATAGTGCGTTCTATTTCATCATGAATGATGTTACACTATATCGGGGAGAGTGGGGACACTTTACATTGTTATAACTTTCATGGTTACCTTCATTCGATGCATTATTTATAGGATTTTCACAGAGCAAACATTTCTCTTCGAGTTGTGAATGATTGCAAGGTCAAATCTGAAGTTCTATCAATGATACGGATTAGCTCTCTATATCTCTCTGTGAGTAACTGATTCCTTCATTTAAATGATAACCACTATCTTCAGATCAATTTATGAATATTTTTTTGGAATGAATAACTAGGCACAAATGATACAAAACTGAAGCGAGTTTGAGAGTGCCGAAGCTTTTGTTATCAATAAAAAAAAGAGAATAATTTCACATTCCTGTGGACTCGTATAGAGTTGGGGGATTCATACAGCTAACAACACGTGCAACAATAACTTGAAAATCTTCACTGTACAAAATTTCTATGGGAAAATTCCTATATATTTTCATGAAGTGATTGACACATACACGCGGTGGGAGTTTTCCGAACTTATCCAGAAATTTACTGTGAAATGTTGGGAAAAATCCCATGAAGGTTAGAATGTTCAGATAAATTCATGGGAAATTTCATATGAATGTACCGAAAATTGATTTCCTAATCAGTGATTTGAATTTCCCGGTTGTTATACACATTAGAATTCCGATTATTCTTCATAGTGTTTGTGAGATCAAGAGATATCTGCTATCGTGCATGTCACCCCTTGGTGCAAACGTCCCCACTCTCCCATAGCTATTTTGAAATTTTCAATTCCAAGGCCCGAAGCGCTCAGTTGTCACACTACAATCAATTCCTATAATTCTTTCCCATGCAGAGAGACATGTGATAATAAATATTTTTCAAACTATTCTCCCCGCACTGCGTATCTCAATTGTATAATTATTCCACTTCATACGATATGAAGAATATTCTTATCAAAAGATTTCCATTCCAGCCTCGTTTTGTTGTTTTATGAATTTATTCAAAATAGTAATTCAATATTTCACTCACGCGTGCTCACATATATACACAAAAGCACACACGTACGCACCTGAACAAGTAACTCAGTACTGGGACAACCCAAATTTGTATTGATGCGCTGGTTCATTTTTGCCTATGATATTTCAATCGGATGACTTTTTGCGATAGAAAATTATAATAGATTTGGATGATTGTTTTATAATTACAGGGACTAATGATATTCATGCATTGATATTGGGGAGAGCTATCACAGAAATAAGGGAAGGTCGGATGAAACCGGGTATCATAACTTCAATTGATCATAGAGAAGTTCATATTAGGAATAAATCAACCAACCAAAGCTTTTCCATTTCCTTACTCATTCATTAATAACATACTGCTCGTATATTGCTCTAAAATTAATATAATTCTCATCATATTCGTTTTAGTTAAAAGGTGAAAAAACCCAGTTTTACATCATGGGTACCCACACAGCACAGAATATTGCAGTAATATCACAGCAATATTATTTTGTGATATTGTGATATTGCAGGGAAATATTACTGCGATATTGCCGTATAATATTTCATGTCCGCGCAGATTGATTGCAGTAATGTTGCAGTAATATCACAGCAATATTGTAATATTACGTCAATATTACAGCATTATTTCAGTGTTATCACAGTAATATTTCACACCTGTCGATATTATATATTTTAGTAATATTGTGGCAATATTTCAAGGGGACACTAATTGCACGCAGTTGAAAATATAACGGTATATGGACTCGACAAACATTTCCTCGGTAAGAATTATCTGAACTGAATTCATGAATGTATCTGAAGTTTTCAGGGAATAATCGTTAGTACTTTATTTGCGATACGAAGCGCAAATTTTCAGATTCCAAAAAATTCTTTCCCAACATTTGTGAGAAAGTTTGAAATTCAAAATTTGGATTCTGCACTGCGATAAAGTACAGAAGATTATTTCTTGAAAATTTCATCTATTTCTATGAATTTAGTTCAGAGAATTCTTACCAAGAGAATGTTTGCTCAGAGGGTACACTGGTATCCCCTTACAGCATGTGATACTAATACCAGGACCTTAGCCATTTTATTGACAACAAATTGGATAGAATCAATTCAATGGAATCAAAATATCTGTCCGTACACAGTAATTTTCAGAATTTATCGAAGAACTGCTGTACACAGCGTTATTTTGATTTTATTAAAAGATTTTTTGAATTTTATAAACAAAATAGCTAGCGTCTCGGCCCTAGCATCCCTCTAAGTGAATTGTTCATGTGAGGTTTCTGGAATATTCTTCACAAGTTTTAGAATATCGCTCTGTAAAGTATTCCTTTGCAGTCATATAAGTATTCAACGATTGAGGCATAGAACAATATTCGAAGAATGAATTGTAAGGTATTCGAAAAGTCTCGTATGAGCAATTTGGTTAACATCAGGGTGCTATAGCACCCTCACTATAGTATCCTTTTCAAGAAATACGAGCGGCAGTGTTCCTAGACAAACGTAATTTGAAACTTGAAGAAGAACGAAACATTGTGATTAAGCAGATACCAGTGCCATGAGAGCGGCTGATTATTTTTTGGAGATTTCGCAAAGGGGGTGAACAGGGGAGTCCTTCAACTGGGAATTTTAACGAAATTGATCAATGATGCATTTCTTTTAAATAGAACAACCAATCGAAAAGAGAAAAATTCCCGGTTGTCACAAGCTTGGTGAAATATAATAGATATTTCGACGTAGCTTCGTTTGATTGGTAAAGAATAAAGGTACATCAAGATATTTCAATTGTATTTCACCCGTTTCAGAAAACCTTACAGACAAAATCAGCTGATCTCATGCGGCACTGGTATCGTCTCAAAGTCGTGTAACTTAAATAACAACTGTAACTTTTGTGGGTTTCAAGGAATATAAAATATTTTGGGTCATTAAAAAATCTTAATTTTTTTCTCTTTATATTGCTCAGTGGTGAAATTGGAAAAACCCTGATTTTTGAAGACAAATGTGAGTTCAGGCATATTTTTTCTACTTCTCATGGCGTTCTAAACTATTCTTCTATTTTTTTTATATCTCAAGACCCGAATTAGGGACAGTATTATAATTTAAAATGATGTTTTCCCATCTTTGAAAAAAAAATGAAAATGTGGGAAGGGTATTGGTTTTGCATTTCGAAGGATTTTGAAACGATTGCAATGAACCGGAATCAGAAGGAACCCGTTTTTTCACTACTAAAGTTTACTACACAACACACATTTCCATCTTCATTCATTTTTCCCGTCCACTCATGAATACAAAAACAAAACAATATCAAACCGTTTTGGACTAATTTTCACATGGAGATTGGCCAGGATTCAAGTTTAGGCATGTATTACAAATTCCTGTTTGTAAAATATCACCGCAATATTTCAGTGTGATTCATGATATATTATCGACACTGTAATATTGCAGTGGTATTACATCGCAATATATAATATTGTAATATTGCTGCAATATTATGTGCTGTGTGGGTAGGGTAAAACCGGGTATTCGTTTAAATCAATGCAAAACACTTCTGAACTTTCAAATTTGTATTACTAGCTGTTGAATTCGATGGAAATTTCGAAAGTATCCCATATAAAAATCTTCAGGCTCCGCCAATGCTGACGACGGAATATAGCTAGACGCAAGGCTGCCAGCCAAAGCTGGGCAATCTATGTAGGGACAAGGATGGTTGACAATGGTCTAAACATTGTACCAATATGGGAAGTCATAAATCGACTTCGTTGATCCATCATTGATCATTGGCTGCGCCACGCTTGGCCCATCCTTCAACCGATATTGCTTGAAGGAAAACGCATGCTTTCAACAGAGGCTCTCTAGGGCTTGGCGGGACACTGCTCCAAGCATTAGGCAACTCTAAATGACAATGGATTCTCATGTTGCACCAAGCATGGGTCGTAGCTTGGTCCAGCTAGGGCAATAGCTTGGCTCAGCTTGGGCGATGGCCTCGCTCAGTTTAGGCGTTAGCTTGACTCGACTTGAGTAATAGCTTGGCTAAGAGTGAAACTTCCTTCTCAAACAGCATATTACAATAACTCTCACCAGGGTCATGCTTGTTTCCTGCGAGTGGCGAACCAAGCATTCAATCAATATATAAGTCTCCTTTGAAGATTCCATGACAGAAATAATTCTTCATCTGTTTCCAGACCCGCCTACTTCTACGCCAGGACCACCGGATTTACGTCATTCATCAGTTTAAACTAATCAGAAAAATTACATGTTGAAATTCTCCGACATTCATTTCATTCAATCGAAATGATAGAATGGATTTTTTATTTTATTTTCAATTACAATAAAAAGTAAAAGTGACCATTGGCATGAGATGGGCGCAACCCTGCCGCAAGATTGCTACAGCGTTGGCTCATCCTTGGCGAACAAATTTTTGTATGGTCTGCCATTGACGGCATATGCTATCACAACCCTGTTTCCAGTGTTGGGTCTTGATTGTGGTAACAAATGGGCTGAGGCTGAAATGATGTTATCATTTCAGAGTTGCGCCATGCCTGGTAGCCTAGGCTCGGCCCATCTTGGTGAGCCTTGCGGCAACCTAGCGCCCATGGTCAATTTTTACCTGGGAGACTTGATTGATATTTAAAAATTAATATATTTTGACAAACTAGAAAAAATTGTTTGGAAAAAGGATTTTTTTCAGGCCAATTCAATTAAGAACAAAATCTATGAGCACGCACAAAGGGATCTTCAAGAATAAACATGTTTTGATGACTATTTCAGAATGAAAATACAAATTTTGTTAAATTTCATAAATGCACGGAAAAAATAATTCAGCTGCAGCAGTTAAGTAGCTAGCACGGAAATGGACAGCCATTAAATTAGCTCCTGCAGCTAAATTTTAGCTGTTACAGCAAAAAAATTTGCATTTGTAGTTAATTTATAGCTACTTAGTTGCTACAGCTAAATTATTTTTTCTGTGTGGAAGGTAGAATCTCAAGTACCCGGTTTAAACCCACAGTAACTTATTGAGTTCAATATAGCTTCGATAAATTATGAGTTGCTCTAATCGAATTAATAAGAAATGAAAGTACGCAGAAAAACATGCTGAATTGCAGTACGTACGTTCCTCTTTCTTAAGAGACTGGTAAAGCACTTGAAACTCACTACACAGATGCAATAACTTTGACAATTCTTCCGCAGAAAACTTTAAACAACGTTCTAAGTGAGAAACCACGTTGCATCGACGCTGTTGTTCTCTCCAACTGCTCGAAATGTCTACTGTTACTAGTTCAAGCGTTTGCTGTCAGAAAGGAGCACTACCCAATAAACATGCACATCTTCAAGATATCTTGAAGATATCTTTTGAAAGACATCTACAAGACATATCAAAAAGACATCTTGAAGATATCTTTTGAAAGACATCTGGAAGACATATCGAAAAGATATCTAAAGGACATCTTTTTGGAATGTCTTGAAGATGCCTTTCAGAAGATAGGTTTAAGATGTTTTGCCAAATGTATCTCTAAGATCAGCAGTTTTGAGGTTATGAGTGCATATATGGATAACACCTCGAATGTCTTTGTTCACAATCAAATTGCAAAGAAGGTGAATTCGTTCATAAATTAAAAGCTTGAATAATCCATGTAAATACTAACAAATTCTGTGAAAAGTCCGATTTTGTAACTTTGCAGTGCTAGTGCACTGAAACTAACGAATCTCCGAATCACAATATTTTGCGAATTATCGAACTTTTTACGCTGAATTTTATGTACGGCCTTTGTGTACGGTGATTTTATCAAATTCTCATTCACATTTACTAATAAGTTGTTTTTCAATAACAGTGAGAAGAAAATAATTGAAAGGTATCTATGATATTCATCAGGCACTAACGATCACTGGATCACGTACTTCAATATATTTCACCAAATTCATTAAGCTGTTCAAGTTTTAAGCACAGTCAACTTATCTTATATTTGTATATGTCATAAACACCTTATTCAAAAGATCACTTTTACTCTGAAAATATACACCGCTGACATTATATCTCGCTATGTCATATTGACAATTATGAGCACCGTCATCAAATTGTCCGTATGGCTCAAGTCATCGAAGCGTGGGTACGTCGTGAAATGTCCGGGTTCGAATCCCGCAACCACAAAAAGCCGAAATGAAGTAAAATTTGTAGGACTGAGAGGAGGGATCAAAAGAAAAGAAAGAAGGAAAAGAGGGAAGAATTTTTTTTATGCACGATTCAAGATTTTTCCAAGATATTTTTATGAATTCTTCAAGACATTTTTAAGACTTGATTGAATACGTCTAAAGCATATCTTCCGCAAGACGTTTTTGAGATATCTTAAACTTGTCGAAATCAGTCGCGTAAGACATCTTTTAGATTTCTAAAAGACATCTTCGAGACCTTCTTGCAAGACATCTTTCAAAATTGCGAGATATCTTTTAGATATCTAAAAGATGTCTTTTTGTTTGATTGGGTAATCAGGGAGATATTGAGGTACCCAGTTTGAACAACCTACCCAGTTTTATCCGACTCTCCCCTACCAGCTTTTTGAACGAAACAAACCTGTGATAATTGGAAATCAACCTACATTCTCAAATTTTTGTATTATCTATTAAAAATCAATCAATGAAATCACTTGTTCAAAAACAGGGATTTATATAAACGATTTCCTAGATCCAAGAATTCTCAACTATCTGAATGTTTCATCTGTAGGCGTGACTCTGACAGGATAATGTGTGTGTGGCACGTTTTAAAAAACGTTTGAGAACTTGCTCTACGTTTTTTCAACAGCCCCTGTTACAAAAATCCTACTGGGATTCCACCTGGGATCAGAAATTCCAACTGAAATCCCACGTAGGAGTTGAAATTCTAGCTAAGATTCCACCGGGAAATGAGGAATCCCAGTTGGAAACGCAGGTCAATTTCGGAGCTGGAATTCACCTCGAATCTGAGTTGGAATTTCGTGACAGGGTCCCATAGACGTTCCAGGGGCACGTTGAGCTGTCCGGGGAGTGCCTACAATGAATGATAAAGTCTTCCTCCGGTTGAACGACATATGTTTCATCCAATTTCGTGAAATCCATCTTACTCTACAATAGTGATCTGTTGATCAATTATGATAAAAAATGTTAGGATGCCAAAGTATGACGAAGTTTAAACGCAAAAGTTTTTTGTGTTCCATTAAACGATGCTGTTACTCTCAAGAATTTTGTCACTCTCGACCAAAATTTATGAAACCAAAAATTCAACATAATTGACAGATGATGTGTCAATTCATAAAAAATTGAATCTTATGCTTCCTTTATGCCCTTATTTTCACCCTCATTTATTAAAAACAAAATATATTCAATGGTACCGAAAATATTTGATCCAATCCACAATAATCTAACGAATCAAAATCAAATTTTATTGTAGGAAAATTATAAAATATGAACATCACATAGAATGTAGCATGTGAGATGATTGGCAGACATATTAATTTATATCTTTTTTTATTGTTTCAAGTCGTGAAAATAAAAAAAACTCGAATGCATAAATTGAAGAATTGTTGAAAATGTTTGTAAAATATTTCCAAAATGTCAAGGTATTTAGATTGGAGAATCAACTGTTTATTTATTTACACGTATGTTAGGTTTTCGATATATTTGCATGTTATAAATCCACATTAAGTGATGTTCTTGCGTGATTTTTCTCTTCACTTTCATCATTCATACTTGGTCTAATAACTATTGTTTCGTACAAATATAATATATACGTATGTATACATATATATATATATATATATATATTTATTTATATGAATGTACCGAGAATATCCCTCAAAGCACAATTTACCAATTGAAATTAAACTTGAATTTTGCATCTTCTTTCTATTATCCGATCTTTTCAATATCATTATTCCTCAGATATTCTTTCAGTATACATCCATGTATCGTTTAACTTGTTCCAATAATCAAAAAGTAATTCTCTTCTCTCTATCTTTCTATCTTTTTCTCATTGAACTAAAATTAAAATATAAAAATCTATAATGTTGACTATACTTTATATAATGCATATGTGGGATGTAGATGTCTGTATCATTCAAATGAGGATTGAATTTTGTGTATTTTGTGTATTTTTTCTTCGTGTATAATTTTTTGTTTCGTCGAAAGTGTTTCTTTTTGTATAGAATATATATATACATATATATATGTATATATGTTTGTGAATATGTCACAATTTATTTATTTATCCATTCGTTTATTTATCATACGAGACAATGAAGTAAAAAGTACACTCGCAACCGATAAAATAACAATTATAATTATTATTTTCGCGATTCATGTGTTCATTATCATTCAGGTGCATGTATGTTTGATAATTAATCCAATGAATTCAACAATGTCAGGGCGTTGATTATTACTTACATATCAAAATCAAGACGTTAGATCGATCGATTATCGTCGATCGACGCACGTTCTTTTGGTTGTGTTTTTTTTTTCTTTTGCTGACTAGTTAGTTCATTCAAAGATATCGGAAGGAAGGCATCTACTCCTTTCCCTATACATTTATTTATTGTGTATGTTATATGTATATAATACATGAGTAATAGTGAAATAAAATTCGTAGTGAATTTCTTTAGTTCCAGATTATCATATCACAGAATCAGGCGATAATTGCTTGATCAATAGAATTTAGATTTACATCCAATCAATTTCGCTATCCTCTAAACAATGCGATCAAAGTACAAAATACTATAGATGCCTTTCTGTCACAGAAATCTTGTTATTTCAACGATAACGATCATTGCGCATACTCATAATAGATCACCTATGATTTCAGCAATAATCATAATTATAATAAATATAATATTTTACGACAAAGCAGCAACACATCTCATTATTCATAACACCATCATAATTATTATAACATAATACAAATCTTTTATGCGTATAAATACGTACAAACTTACACAAGTGCATACTTTGAAGTATAACGGTATGCCTACCTATACAGCACCGAGAGGTCTTTTGAACGTTCAGAGAACGTGCTTGGTTACCCTGAGAACGTGCAAATAACGTCTCAGAATGTTCTTAGAACGTCCCATGTATGTCCCGGTTAGTTCTATTTATGTCACCGTGCGACGTTTTGGGAACGTGTTCAATAAAGGTTCCCATTAGGTTTTTCGAAGCTGCGCACATGTTTTGAAAGGTTAGTTTTCATGAAAGTACGTTGAGAAAACATTATGAGAACGTCCCGTAATAAATGGAAAGAACAGGTACTTTCGAAAACAACTCGAAAACCTACTCCTCGAAGACCAAAACACGTCGAACGGAGTGTATTTTTTCTAAACGTTCAGAGGACTTTCTGTGCTGTCTGGTTATGTGCTGGCTTGCACGTAGCAGTAGTGTACACAAACTGACATGTTTCAAAAAAGAAGCTCTATGAAATTTTCAACCGAAATTAATTGTGACTACCATACGTGTTTTCCTCTTCTGTTGAATTCATAATTATTGAACAATCAAGCATGAATAAAAATACAACACGTGTCTCGTGCAAAAGTGTAAGGAAGTTTTCGTGCTACACTCAATACCAGTTTTTTTTTTTTTCATTTTATTCATAATATTTTTCTCCCGTTGCATTCAAGTGAATTTTAATCATTCTCCTCAATCCTCGTCTCATTATTCCTCCTCCACTACAATATAAGCTCTTGGTAAAACTTAATAACATCATTCATCGCATTTTTTCTGTAGTTTACAATAGTTTACAAATCATTAATTTTCTGTTTTTGTTTTCTTTTTCATTCAGCGACGGTACGTTCGCAGAATCTAATCATTGATCAATTAATGTACAGTATAAATACCATTATCGAGTTAGTACCGTGGAAATTGAATCAAGTTTCATTACCGATGAAATTCCCAGCACTCTGATTTTTCATAAATTTCTTTCATGTGGAATTGTGTGCATGGACGACAGAACATGGAGAAATTTACTGTACAGGATGACAACGCATCGCTTCAAGCCCTCAAGGAGATACCAAGGCCGGGACATTGGCCAAGATTTCTCCAAAATACTTTCATATTTTCAAAATATCGGTCTACACAGCATTTCTATAGACATTCAAGAAATGTTGTATGAAACGATATTTTGAAAACATTCAAGTATTGTGGAGAAATCTTACACGAAAGATTTGGCTAAAATATCCCCTTAAGGCGATTCACCACAAGCGAAGTTACTAGATCTCTCCGCCCAGTTTTCTCAGTATAATTGATGAATAGAATCAATTTTAATGAGCAGGTGCATCTTCTTAGGCTATTGAAAAAAATGCAGCTACTCATTATTTTTCATTTTATCCCCTTAAGGGGATTCATTACTCCCTGCACAAGTTACTAAATTTCAAATTTCTCCCCCCAGTTTTCTCAGAAACGAACACATAAAATGAAAAATAATGAGTAGCTGCATTTTTTTCAATAGCCTAAGGAGATGCACCTGCTCATTAAAATTGATTCTATTCATTGATTACTGAGAAAACTGGGGGGAGAGATCTAGTAACTTGGCTTGTGGTAAATCACCTTAAATGTAAATTTTTACAAAATTGGCAAATAATTCACACCGTAAGAGGAAACTCTATTCTTGTCTTATAATGTGAGGTGTTGGACAATATATTTTGTAAAAATTTCCATTCAAAGACTCGAAGCGACGCGTTGTCATCCCTGCTTAAAGAATCTCATTGAACCGATTGATTCTCATTGATTCCGATGCAGAAAACCGATTCAAACCCATCACACTGAGAAAAATGGATGGTTGCAGTAACCGATTCGTTGGTTAAATATGGTCCAGCCAATTAATTGGTTGTCACAATCAATTGGTTGCTCTCTAAATCCGAATCAGTGAAAAGTACTGAGAATCAGTGAATTCCATTGACCAACCAGTGCTAAGTCGTCCACTGTGGACGACTTAGGACTGATTCGCCAGTGGAATTCACTGATTCTCAGTACTTTTCACTGATTCGGATTTACAGAGTGGACCTTATTTAACCAACGAATTTGTTATCGCAACCATACATTTTTCCCCGTGCAGAAATCGATTCTCAATGAGTTTGAATCAGTTTCTGCATCGGAATTAATGAGAATCACTCGGTTCAATGAGATTCTTACAGCAGGTGAATTTCTCCATTTTCTTTTTTCCATGTGGATATTTTTCCGAGGTTTATGATGATTGGACTTTCAATCTCTCCTAGAACATGGTTTAAATTGTGAAAAGAAATGATAGTCGAATGTTTATATTGAACATTCAATTGAAAAAATCACATGGTGATTCATTATAAAACATTTTGTCATGGAAACATATAAGTTTCATAAATAATATATGGAAATCTACCAAATTTTTCGCATTATTATTTTGTATTATTATATATTACTCATATATCCAATATCAAACACGTATGATTTATTTATCATTCGGTCCCACTGAAGAACTGGTGCGTTTTTTGGTTTGCGATTTGTCTAATAGCATAAAATATTTTATTAGCAAAACGCGGAATTAGGATTTGAAAAAAAAATCATACTCATTTTCCAGAGGCAAAGATTTGGAACGTATTGTAATTCATTTGTAATAATGAACAATGGAAAAATGTACATCAATCGGAATACGGAAATATAAAATATGTCCAGCACCGAAAATAATTCAATCCTGGTAGAAGTGAAACTGTAACAGGGAAGTCATAATTGCACCCAGAGAAAAATTCTTACTGAAAAAGTGATTTCGAAGAATCTGCTTTGCTAAATTAGCAAAACGATTGCTGTTACAGCAAAAATATTGCTATTTTAGCAAGATATTTGCTAATTCAGTAAGATTTTCTAACCGGTTGTATATCTACAATTCCGGACTGCTGAATGGCAAGCGCTTGTTAAAAGTGCAAGATTGTTGCTGTAATAGTAAATTCTTTGCCAATTCAATAACAAATTTTGCCAAGTTGGCAACGCAAATTTTCGAGGTTTGCTGTTTCAGCAACTTTTTTTCTCCGAGTGTGCGGAAAACTTTCAATTGCCTTATCAGGTCGTGATATGGCATCTTATTGAGAATCTTTCAAGAATGTAACGCAAGGTTGTTTTAAAGGCCCAGTCTAGTTTTTCCTTCCCAATAATTCAGACCTGGTATTTCTTTTAAAACTTGATGAAGATTGCCTTGACCTATCCTTATCTGAACCATGTAATAATTGTCAAACTTGGCAAAAATGATTCAGGATATTTCCTGAACAAGCTCTGATCAGATCTCAAGAAGATCTGAAGCATGCCAGAAATCATCTCTAAATGGGAAGATATTCTGATCAAGATCTTATCAGAATTGTACTGGCAAAATTGTTTTTCGCGGATGTAATCTGTTCATTAGGAATGCAAAAAGATTCTATTGCTATTCAGCGGTGTGTTTGGCTTGTCTACTTACATTGAATTCAGTATAACAAAAATAATTTACAAATACTGGATGATGTTGAATCCGTCTTATAACATAGAAAGGAGAGTAACAGAGTACAAGAGAGACTAAACTCTGTACCAAAAATCTCTTTAGTTATTCTCTAGGCCATGTAAGGCCTCATCAGGCTCTCCTGAGAAACCAACCAAAAACCTGACACGATCTCGTAATGTAAACTAGAGAATAATTAGAATAATTTCTGCTAGAACATACTCTGAAGGAAAAATTTTCAGAAATTTATGAAATTTATATAGAATTATATATAAACTATATTGAATTTTCCACAAATTATACATGAATTTTGAAAATTTTTCTACTTGGGGAGTTCTTGATTGGTAAATGTTCATTTTCCCTCACCAGAATCTTCAAAAATTCAGTTTAATCGTTAGCTGCCGCACTGCACGGAAAAAATAATTTAGCTGCAGCAGCTAAGTAGCTAGCACGGACACGGACAGCCTGCAGCTAAATTTTGGCCGATTTAATGGCTGTCCGTGTTCGTGCTAGCTACTTAGCTGCTGCAGCTAAATTATTTTTTCCGTGTGGGTCATATCGCGACCCAGATCTCAAAAAAGTGTAGTTTGAAGTACGTTAATAAAAAAAATTAATGTAACTAGCGACATCTGGTAACAATTGAATCCAGTTTGAATTGCTCTTGATTATCTAATTGACCTTTCTATCAAAAAGTATTGATTAAGTCCCCATTCTAACAATCGTGTTTCAAGAAATAAAAGACTTCATTTCTTCGAAAAATTTCACTTGTCTTTTGTCGAAATAATCACCTTTTTGTAAAAGAAAGCCCTCTTGGGACTAGAATTTTAATGAATAAATGTATTCCAGAAGTACTCAATGAGATTTTGAGATCATTTAACGAAAAATGAAGATGTATACAATTTGTTCTGGTGAAACGACTCGTTTTCCTTGTTTGTTGAGATATTTATAATTTTATTTCTTCATAATCGAATTGAAAATTGATCTAATATGTGCACTACGTTATTAAACAACATCTAAAGATGTACCAAAGAAATTTTCAAGTCAAAATATTAATCAAAAAATGTATATCGTCAATGCCTTCAGCTGGGGCGCGTTATACCCCAGTGTGGCAGCTAACGGTTAAAGGAACTTATTCAATGGTTCTCAAATAAACTGGTTAATACGCAATGGCTTCACGGAGAAAACAGATCATGGATTGAACTTTTTTCTCCGTGTAGCAGCTCGGTACTTGTACCCTTTTGAGATTTTCAAATCCAAGGTGTCCCAGAAAGCATTCCGCTCCTTCCCAAGAGTGATTCCTAACACGAAAACAAGACACTTTTTTCCTTTCCTTCAGTCGAATATTTGGAAATGCTTGGTTTTGTTAACAGATACATTTCAAATTTGTAGTGCTGTATGTGAAATACATTTTGTGCAGCTATGACTGACATATAAAATGATAATAGTACAATTGGCAGTACTTACAGAATCTATCGCACGGTGACCTCTACTCGAGTAATTTGCATTTGCCCGGAATACAATATTCATGGACGAAATATTCTACTATGAATCACCATGTAGAGCCAACCAGTTCTTGTCTTCCAGCTTTACAACTCCTGATCACCGCCAAGGTAATCATTATAAAATATGATTCACTCGAGTCATTACAATTTTCTTCACAAGAGTGTTGAATGTAATGACATTGTAACTAGAAATTCCACACTCGAAGATACAACAGGTTGCATCGCATCTGCTTCATGAACGTAATGTTGCGTCTTTGTAAAATAAAATTTAACAGATTATAAGTTGAACTTTCATTACATTCAACATTCTTGTAACAAAAATTGTAAGGTGGGAATATGGGAAGTTTAGTATCTGATGTCCACTTTGGTATATGTTTTCTTGTTAACTGACTGACTCGGCAAAGATTAACGGAAAAGACTTCTCCATCAGCGTTAGGGCTTCGCACGAGACTCTCGCCTCAAATTGGTAAACGATCAATATTTACTGTTTTGAAAATTTTGAACGGAATCAAGCTTCTACCTAAGGTGTAACGAAATTACGTGAAATTTCGATTTCATCGCAGAGGATAACAAAGATATTCTCTCAGTCACGGTTCCACCCCATTCCGTTGATTCCATCTTGATATTTCAAGAGATTGGACAAATTATTGGCAACTATTTTATCTTTCTTTGACGCGAGTCTCGTGCATCCAATTCCACCCTCGTTGGAATAGCTCATTCCCGCAGCATTATAGCATTATTTCGAAGTCTACCCGAAAGCTGTCTTTTCCTCCATGCGCATCATGGATATGAAATTCCTGATTCATTAGGTGAAATATTCAAAATTTGGGAACACGTGGAAACAAGTTAGTTTTTTTAATATCACCGAATGCATCGATACGCTGTATTGCGCGAGTGTTGGTTCGAATGTAAAGATTGTGAAATCCTTGTGTAATCCAAAATATGAGGAATTTCAGAGGTATTTACACGTATAAAAATGATATCGATGTATCTAATTTGAAATACATACACGTGTGAATTTACATGCGTAGAATGATGTTAAGAATAAATGAAAATGAAACATTGATCGATGATGTATATTTACACAGTTTTTAGAGAACTCTTCAATGGTCTTTTCTGCTCCTTACATCAAACTGTTATTGCTTTGAATGTTCATTGATTCAGGTTTTTTTTTTCTATTCTGTATCATGTTGTATAGAATCGAATGATACCGATTATTAAATACTGCGACAAGCAAAACATGATAAATCATTGAGAAATATGAACAATAAGCTTTTAATGGATTCCACATGATGTTTTCGAGTACTGTTATAAGAATGTACTAGATAAATTTCCACTCTTTGGTATTGTTATACGAATGTACAATAAAGGTGATGATAGTGATGATAATGATGATGATGATGATGATGATGGTTGATTCGGGATCATGATCATGACGATGTTGATAATAATCATAATAGTGATAATCATAATTTATATTAAGATTTTGCACTTGTATCTTATATTATTTCATTTCGGATTAACTAATTGATACCTTATTGTCGTACGAACCTTTCATTCTTTCCCTTTCTTTTCTCTGATTTTGTTTTTATTTTTCTTATCGAATCCCGCTTGATATTCATGTCGTCGATGATTAAAAATCAATTTGTGTTGAGCATTGACGTCAAGTTATGCCCCCATATTACACTCACGTATAATTTACATGTAAGATATCAATTCCCATTATTTATGATACATTCCAATGTTATTTATAATAAAAATATTTTATCCGAGCATCAAAAAATTCATATAGGAATTAATGAAATTATCATGTAAATTATATGTAACGTGTAAAAGCGTAGCATGCGATATTTCTAAAATACAACAAAAATATGTTGATAATGATTTATTTACTGTGTACAATGTGAATATAACAAATGATACATCTTGAAATAAGAATCAATATCTCACGTGTTAATTTTTCATATCATTTCTATATTGCTCGTGGTATTTTATGTTCATATTGTAAAACAATTCATCAGTTTTTGATGATTGAAATCGTACCGAGTTAGCAAGCGAAGAATATAATGAATGTTAGTGGAAGAAGAAATAAACGATCCAAGTGAAACAAAAATCGATACAATCATTGAAACCCTTTTCTTCAAATTTTATCTGTAGTTTACTATGATTCGCTGCAAAACATTGATATCTCCCACGCCGTTACAAATACAGTTTCATCCTCTTGCAATAATTGAATACTTGCTGATGTAAAATTTCGAGGAGAAAAAGCTGTGATTCATAAAAATGATCAATCGCACGGGCTTAGTGCATTACACTATTTCAACATTTTTTCTCTAATGTTTTCGTAGAATTTGTTGCGATGATGAACAATTTTTCATCCTCAAATTACAACGCTTTGTAATTCATTTGAAATAAAGTCAGCCAATTTGTTTTAAAAGGGACGTAAGCGCTAATCTTTTAGAAAGAAATTCATTTCCTCAAACGTTGCGCCCAGTAAACACACGCACGTTTTAAAAACATCAAAAACAGTCAATAACCACACGTTGTGAATTAGTAATATTCTTGCGTCGATTCAACGTAAAAATGTCGCGGCAGATCACGTGTTTTTCAACCATAAAATAACGTTATATCAACGGTTTGAACATCGTTTAAAAGACGTTGAATATTGACGTGTCCTAATGATGGTTCTAAAACGTGAATTGAATCCAACAAATTATTTTGAAAACTTCTCATTCAATATCGAGAAGAATAGTATTTCTGAGTATGACAGAACTTAGAAAGTATACCACACTATTTACTATCTTGCTCTTTGTTGAAATTTTAACCATTGTTCGGGTTCGTTCGACATTTTTAGCAGAATATCTTGAATCGAAGTTCAAACACAAGATGTTATAAACACATTTTAAACCCGTTCAAAACACGTTTTTTGAGGACGTCGTTTGATGGTTATTTTTGAATATTAGTTTAAATTACACGTCATCAAAACGTAATTCCTGGTCGTCTAATTCCCCATCAAATTTCAACTAAAAATCAACGACTGACGTCCGATTGACAGTTTAACGTTCTTTCAACGTTGAAATAACGTGTGTATGTTTATTGAGTGAGTGAAGTAATTGATGAACAAAGATACAGATTCTTGTTTCTCCTAAGACTGTTTTTTTTTCTTCCACAAACGACAACCCAATTTTCTCACCAATAAAAATTGTTTATTCCATAACCGATAGGTTTTCTTTCATTAGAATTCATATTTGACGATCGACGACGGTTTTGTAAAAAAAATGCTATTCTCTGTACCCTGATCCTTCCACCCCGATTCGAAATAGCAATTATATTCATATAATTATGTATAATATAATATATTCATTCATTTACATTCATACATTCTTTTCTCTTAGGTTTAAAGATTTTATTTACTGTTTCTTCTCCTCTTCAATTTGTTATTAATATTTTATATGTAATGTCATAATCGGTTTCACTATTATCCAATATCCTTTCTTCCTTTCTTTCTCTTCTTCACATTTACTCATAACATGATGAATTGAATCTTATTCAATTGTTGTATGCGCTTTTACAATGCGTTGACAAATCTCTACAAGGTGAGTGTTCAAGTGTTTCAAAGACTACTGCTTAACTTATATATAACAAAAACATCTTACTTCTTAGTTATAATAATAATAATAATTATTCATAATAATTACGATGATGATAATAATAATAATTATAATAATAATCATAAAGATAAACTTTTTTCTCGCGACAAATATTGTATTTACAACTTTATACAGATAGATCTATCAATCGCGCTTTGTGTCTTTTTTTTTTTAATTCTTTTCATTGAAAGTCAAGTCTTCACACATGTTTGCAATTATTGTGTATATTCGTGTATTTATATTTATATGTTCTCGCGTGTCTGAGTGTATTGTGTGTACTCCTGTGGTTTTTTTTTCTTTGTAACTTGTATACGATCTAGAATTAAACACGATATTTGCATCACCAATTTCTTGTGTGTACTACAATGTATCTCTTTTCTCTATTTTTTTTATTCGTTTGACCCACAAATACAAGACTGTATTTAACAACGCGACGAGAGGCACACGGCTCGGCCACGTGGCCTTATTTATTTATTTATTTATTCTTCTCCTTCCCTTCTTTCTTCTCCATTCGAGGAATGTATATGTATAATCAATTTTCACGTCAATGAGATTTCCACAAGATACATCACATCTTCTTTTTCTTTTTCATTATATTATATTTATATATATTTATATATATATATATTTTTTGTTCGCTTTATTCTCTCTAATTCAAATCAAATCGTTGATAAATAATATCAATTACATTTTTACAAATGAAAAATATCGTTGAAAATAAATGAGATATCACGTATGGAATGGAAATTTTATTCACGTGAAATTGTTTTTCCATTATTTCTTCTTTCCCCGTCATCATCGTTTCCCGAGACGCAATAATTTCCCTGTGTCTCGATAACGAGTCATACTTATAACGTATATCTATATATTTCGGACGAGGAAACTTCTCTAAACATGAAAACTCGACGCTCCATGAATAAGCAAAACGTATGTATTTAGAGTGTCACGATTTTCATGACACAAATATTGTATCATCTCTTTTCTTCACATTTTGTTTTGTTTATCACTTTGTAATATAACTTTTCAACTGTCCGTTCCCCAATTTCTGGTTTTTGTTCCTTATGGAAAAGCAGCGACGTTTTTTCCTTCTTTGTTGCTCTTTTTTTCAAACGCTTTCACACACAACATGCACGCAAACACACAACACGCTCTCTCTCTCTCTCTTTCCCTCTCTCTCTCTTATACAATACTTAATTAAATTGTTATTACAATAATATATGTTTACTTTGTACTATATATGATCTTGAATCCACGCAATCCTATGACCGATCATCCCTCCTATGTTCTTCTTTTGGTACGAATGATTTGCAGCATTCATATATCACTATTTTATGGACTATTGATCGACAGTTTTCCTCTTTTTATGTTAAAAATGGAAAAAGCATTTCAGAATGAAAACGTTGACGACAAATGATAAAAGAAAATATTTTTGTGATATGAATAGGGAGTGCGAAAAGGGTAATGATGGGGTTAGAGAAACGAATCTTACGATCAAATTGCTGATCTAACCGTAAAATATCACTTATTATTATTTACAATAGTACGTTGAAGAATTATCAAACAATAAACTTGAATTTTTGTGTTCTCGACATAAAACCATTTCCTTTTGTTTTTCGTCCCAAATAGTTTTTTACTTATACACGGTATCTCACTTGTACAGTAAAAGTAATGTATTTGATGTTCCATTCATGTTTTTACTTTTTATTTTCGCTTCATTAATTATACGTTTATGTACAAATACAGCGTAGCACGATTGCAATACATTATCGAGTGCAATTTGCGTACGGTTATTCTTTGTCCCTCAATTTTCGCACTCAGAAAGCGGTATCTCGATCACACATTATTAGAGTTGGTTTCTTGTATCTTTAAAAAATTCTTCTATTTTCTTTCTCTTTTCTAATCTCTTTTAACCATTCACACATGAAAGAGCGTTCACACTGATATACATATATTTCTCATACATGTATATATATTTTCCCAATATATATACATATATATCACTTGGCACGTGCATCATGACACAATGCCATTTGTTATTTCTCTCTCGTTTCAACAAGCAAATAAAAAAAAAACAATTTGTTCGTATTACAAATGATTACACGATATCCTGACCAACGAGGATTTCCAACGAGTCTAATTGTTCCCATTCACTCTCATCTGAGAATCCTTTACACCGAAATATTTTTTGCCGGTTGCCGGATGAGTGTTACACCCCTTCCTTTCTTCCTCTTCAATAAAATTAATAACAACTCCAGACGCGGAACGTATCATGAACGTGTCATAGTTTTCAATATAAACAAATTCAATATAATACATAACAGCGTTGATTAATAATAGTAATAATAATATTAATATTAAGAATAATAACACATTTTTCACAATGAAAAAATTGTAGTTTCAAATATTGTTCTTCATATGTACATTCAATTGGATATGTCTTTTCGTCATTTTTCAAGAAAGATTTTCCTTGTAATTTACATAATAAAATAATATGATTTTCATTTTGTTTCATAATCATGAGACCAATTGAAACTACAATTTCCTTCGTGCAACGAACAATAATAAATAGATAAATAATATAAGGTAATTTTCAACGTGTGAATGAAATTTCACAGAAAAGTAGTACATCGTTTCCGAGTTTGACTAGACGCAGAGGAGAGAGAAATCTACATTCACGTGTTATTGATATTATTTTAAAATCCTGAAAATCGGACTAGAAATGGACATGAGTGATAACACAATCGTTAGGATCACTCTCTAAATATGGCAACCCAATGGCACGTATCTTCGAGTAAAAAAAAAAACAGAAAAATCTGTCTCTCTAGGGGTGTTTGTTAGTTCGTTCATTCCTTATGTCATCTGCAACCGGCAACTTTCGACACTTTGAGGAATTCCTGTTGTAAAGGTTCCTTGAAAAGAGGAAGGTCCTTGAGGTTCTACGTTCATCTTACGAAAACGGTAAGTCCTCTTCGGGTGACTCGTCGTGATACTCCTCGTGGTCGGACGTGTGTCACAAAACGTCGCTTTGCTGGCGTTGTTGACCACCTCCACCGCCACCTCCGCCACCTATCCCTATCGTTGGGGACAATTGTCCTTCGTCGACAGCTACGGTTTTTGGATCCTCATCCTTCCATTTATCCATGGAGCGTCGTCTCGCGTTCATAAAGAAGTTGCCAACCGTCGTTGGTTCAAGGCCCAACTGCCGGGCGATTGTCACCTGCATCTCCTTCGATGGCCTCTTGGTTTCCTACAAAATTCATTATATTTTTATACTTTTATATCATTAAGTTCAAACAAATTCTTATGTTGCCAAATGACAATTCTTTTTATGAATTCCATCAAACAATTTTCAAAAGGATTTTCCTTTGTTAATCCACGGATGTAGCGTTGTCATTGAAACTCATATATACATATATATTTTCTCTACAAACTTTAAAACATTCGATAGTAAAGTAGGGGCAAACAATTTTCCTTTGATCCGAAGAAAGCTAGAGGCAGATAAGCTTAATACATCCTTCTATGTCACACATTGATGATCAAAGGAGAGTTGGCGATCCTCATTTTAGCGTTATATGCTTCAAACTCTTCGATTATTTCTAATAGAGTATATTTGCATTGAAACTTGGGATTCACAGCGTCCATCGACTGTCTTTTATCATTTTTGAACTTCTTCATTTGAGTCTAGAGTATATAATATTTTATTCGGTAAATTGAAAATAATACAATTATAGGATAGAATTTAGGAGACTTAGCAGTGGAAATCAAAATCAGAGGAAAATAGATAAAAATGAGTATAATGATAAATTTTATTGAATACGAGGGTTCAAAATTGTAACGCTAAAATATTAAGAACAAAATTTTTCTCCCGTAAATCGCTAAAATTTCTCACAATACCGACCAAACTCCTACAAAATGACAATACGTATGCTCGTCGTATGAGGAGTATCATTCCACAGGAGTTTCTATAATGAAACTATGGAGCCTATGAAGTAATTGAAATGAATGATACAGTTGAAACCTTGCTGTCAGTATCGAATAGAGTGACTCAGTAGAAAAGGAACGACTGTGCCCAATTCAAATTCTGTTTTCCCATGAAGATGTACCCGCAGATCATTTGGTGAAAAGATTACTCTCCTCAGGATGTTCAACTTTACAGGCTCCTATCCACGAATCATAGACTTGAGGGTTGAATTTCGTACTTGATTTTCTAATGTGTAGGAAAATTCAATGCGAGGGGAGTGAAAAGTACAGCGTTGACAGGTGAAATTCAAAGAATCGAATCAATCTCTTCCTGGAGGAGGTAAATCACGATATCTTCGATCACTAGGCTTTGTGTTGTGATCAGAAATCAGGTGAAAGCTCAAAGCTGGGTGGTCCTTGACAGGTCGATGACACGCGTGTTCTGAATAAACGGATCTACTCCGAAATGACCTACTGAACTGTTATGGAAGTGGTAGTCCAAAGCAAAGGGGGATACATGAATACAATGCATAATCCGTGACTACAGAAGCACCTAGAGCACAATATATTCACGGTCAAGCAATTACCTGTATTATTCCATTCGTGTCGGAAAGGCTATCAGTCATAGATCATAGGCGAATATCTCAATGAGAGTTCACTCGAAGTGTATCTGTATGCAAAAAAGTGGAAACAATGGAACGGAGATTTCATTTCCCTTTGCGATTTCATTAGGATCCATTCGATTCAACAGTTTATTTGCAACGTTAAGATTGTTCTCAGATTGCATAATGAGTTTGAGTAGACTACTTAGCACAGAAAAATAATCTACAGTACGTTCAATTGATCCTTTCCCTTTTTTCCGATAAATGTTTGTTGCCAATTTTCATTGGTAATTATTCAGAAAAATCTCCAAGTGGATAAATATGTTCCGAACATGGAAAACTGCCAACAAGGTTCTATCGTGCCCAGTGAACACCATATGTAAATGTTATATAACGCAGAAATCACAAGTGACGTAACTTTGTTACGTATATGTGATGTAACAATTATATAATATGTTATGCTTATATTTTGTAGCAATTTGTGACTTCTATGTTATGTATCAGTTACATAAGTAAGTGACTTTAAGAAAACATAACTTGCCATTTGTATGTTATTCATTAGTGAGGGGAGTGTCGGATAAGTTGGGAGATGTCAAACTATATCTGTATAGTTGGGTGTTCAGAAGAGTTTTTTTTCAGGTACATATCTAGTGAATATCGAAAGTAACCTATTACCATATGTTTCATAGCTAATCCAAGTAGCAACGCGCTTTCAAAGCGCTTCAACATGCTGTGTTGTTACCTGGGTACGTGGTAGTTATATCAATGTTACATTCAGTATTTGCTGGGATGTGATCACGAAGAAATTGGAATTCCTATGTGATGATTATATGATTCTTTAGTATTGACATGACATCGCCATCACGTTACACTTATGCACTGGTCACGTAAAAAATCTTTTTATTTACGTAACTGTGATGTAACATTGTTGCTCACATAGTTGTGTAATTGAGTAGGAAATTGTGAGTCACATGTGACTCCCAAGTTACGTAACTGGTTACTTAACGTTATGTAACTTTGATGTAACATTTACGTAACTGTGTTCACTGGGTGTACACTCTGTATCCTTGTTAATGAAAGAATTTTCTTGGAAATCATTTCAAGTTCATAGCATCAGCCTTTAAACTCTACCTTCGTCACAGTTGTTTCAAACTTGAATATTGCAGATTTTTCTTTTTTCTTTTATCGCGTATACTTTGAATCAGCAAGTTTTTTTTTGGATTCATAGAAATTTCATTTTATTAAATTCATGACAACGGAGGGTTATTGATACCGTCGTGCGCAAGTGTCTCGTCGTGTTTCATGTTTGTGAAGACTGCATCACGAGAAAATGAAACGAAACGAAACGAAAAGCTGTTTGTATAGAAAAATGGTAGTCACAGTAGTGAAACATACAGATAGTAAAGACTCAGCGAGTGTTCGCTACATATAAAGGAATGGTGCGTCAATTGTTACAAATACATATAGGCAGGACGCTATCGGGAACCGGGAATCGTGATTATTTCTTAACAGCCAGTGGCAAAGACACATCGTTGGTATATTACACGTCACGAAGGGTTTTATGTGCGAGAAGGATTTCTTTGAAGAAACGAAGATGAAAAATCAAAGAGAACATTCATCAATTCGGCTTTACGCGAAGTTTGTCTTCTTCGGGGAGAAAAAAGGAAAATATTTATATCTGAAATGTATAGAATTCTTTCACGATTTATAACGAGGAAAATTATCACGGGTTGTGGAAGAAAGAAATATGAATATATATCGTAATGTTGACGAAATTTTGTATTTTGATTGCGCAGTACTGTGAACGATATTTAAAAACTGATTTGTTCGAGAAATTTATGGTTGTTCAAAGTTCTCCACTCGAATACGAAAGGTGAAAAAGCAAACGATGAGTCGTAAGAGAAAATTTCATCAAAAAGTTAGTGGATATTTTTCAATCTATTTTTTGATTCAAAATGAATGCTACATCGACTCAATGACGGTTTGAAGAGAATCATGCGATTCGCTGGACAAACGATGAAATATTCAACGAATTCGAGGTAATGTTTGTTGAAGAACAAAATAATATAATGAATATTTTCTTGTCTCGAAAGAGTACATCTTCCAATATCATGATCAACATACAAGATTCATGACTGTGACCGGACTCATAACATTGCACATACGTGATAGTTGAAAACATTTGGAAAATTCATACAATTTTTATAAATTAAAACTTTCGTTCGAATATAAAAGTTGCTGATTTCTTAAAATATATAGAACCTGTTATTCCATCATTTTTCTGACGATTGAATTGGAAAGATTCTGCTTCTTCTCGGTAGAAATTTCGTTTAATAGATATTTTGTCAAGTGCATTTCATGTTCGCGAACAGAGATTTTCCAGTTTTGATAAATCCTTCTGTGCCAAAGAGATCATAGTTTATGTCGATCGGAAGCTGTGAGGAATAGAATCTAAACCTGACAGTTAACAAAAGCAAGATCGATTGATAAAATGAACTGCAAGATGTATGTGTAGTTTCTCATCGTAACGTATGAATCGTATGAAAAATTGTTGAAATTGTTCATAATTTCTCTTTGTTATTGTCATTCCGAGAATGCGCTCGAAGCGTATAGAGAGAATGTTCGAAATGGATAATGGAAAACAAATAATTCGTTTGGAAAATGAAAATTAGATGGTAAAAAACAAGAATTGATGAAAAATACCTTCCTTCATTAATACATGAGAAATGAATTGATAGATGACTGTAACATTAAAATAAATCAAACAAAAAATACATTTTGTGGGAGATATTTCCCGCACAGTTGCAAGCCACCTGGTGGAGAAATGATGATTTGATTTGAATAATATGATCCTGTATTCTCTTTCCCAAAAACCAAATTTAATTTATATAAAAAATGATAGTGTTTGAGATAACGAATAAGTTTCCAAGTTTATCATAAGAATATTAATGTAATTCCTCCTCTCTTTTGAGCCTTCAAATTTGAAAGCCCAGCTGACGCTATGGAGTGGAGAGTTTAGGCAAGACATTTCGTTTGATTCAGATTCAGATCCAATTTAATTAATGTTTTAGAATAGATTCCTCTGAATACATCGACAGATACAAAATTTTTGTGAAGTAATTCTTTAATTTTCAATACAAACAATAACGATTTATAGAAAGGTCATGTGTGTAACACAAATAAAACTAATCAAACTAAAACTCATGAAATTAACACCAACCAGATAGTTGGATTCGCATAAACTATCAATGACATGACGCACACTAAGAAAATTTTATTTGAAAAATTACAGTGAAATTCCAGTAATCGAGGGACGAGTAAGAATTTTTAAAAATATTACTGTGCGTTTTGTAAAACTTATCGAAAATATGACTCTCGATTGTTTTGAAACTCACTCATTTTTACAAGATAATTTTTTTAGTGTACGCAAAGACCAAATTCAATAGAGCGCTCAAATTAAAGTAAGAAAGATTTCAATTTCTTGTTGCGAAACATTTTCATTGTAAAATTTCAAGTATTTGACCAGTACATTGGAATGAAAGTTCCAGCGCACATTCACTAGGATTTTACATGAAAGATTGAAATTTTGCAATAAAAAATCCATAAAAAGTTTAACGAGGGAACTGTAAAATGAATGTACTGGAATTTTCAAGCACCTAGCACTAGTAAACTTCCAGTTCCTTTTAATAGTGCGATCAATGTTATGATTCATAATTCTTTGAAGTTAAAAAGAACTTCAAAGTACTTTCTTCTGAATATGATACTTGTTAACACAACAAATGCAGACACCGAATTCAAGTATTTTATTTGAATACATTTAGAGTTTTAAAATCGTGTAGTCACTTTTCAATGATTCAAAATTGTGTGAATATGTCGATAATTCAGATTAAATATTTTTAAATCAAACATTTCATTCAATTTCTAAATGTTTTCATGAATTTTTGAGGGCTCAAAAAGTGACTACACGATTTAAAAATTCTGAATGTATCCAAATAAAACACTTGAAATTTCAATGCACGTCACAGATGGCATATCATTGGAATAAATTTCTTCATAAAATCGGATTCACAGTCTATTATAAAATGAAAACTATTCTCTTTCATTTCTCATGAGACGAAATGATAGATCGATTTTTCGCAGGCACAGGATTATTCCCAAAACCATATCCACTGCAAATCATCTCGAGATTATGATTTTTTAATTCAAAGTATCTATATTCAGAGCAAGATAATCAAGCTTTCTAGAGTAGAAGAATGGAGGACCTGATACATCTGTTTTGTGACAGCTATCCTTCATCGAATTCATTATAATCGGTGGGTGTGAAGCTATATGTACAGTCGATGCAAGAAATCCGTTAACAGTTCCAACGTAAATATCCTTGAATACGTTGTTATTGACGAACGTCGTGGATGTTCCTTCCGTCATTCTGATAAGTTACAAATTCTCAAATAACAGCAATAACGTATTACATGAAGATATTTCCATTAGACCTATCAACGAACTTCTCACAGCGACTGTACATCAAGGAAAACCCGATGCTTCAGTCTTATACTTCTAAAATATCATATACATTAACTCTTGCACTTCAGTTCATCTTATATTCTATGAAGTTTTGACAATACCTGCAACACAGGTAACACATCGCAATTTGAATTCGAATTTCAATTGAATTATTGAATGGAATAGGAATATAATTCTCCTGCCACCAATAATTCTACGATACGGTATTCCGCCGTTTCCAGGACCAACATTAATCTTCTTGCGACTGCAAACGAAAAAATGAACTACATCATAAAAATAGATAAGATGTTGTACACGAAACAAAAATTGCAAAGATTTATTTGCAGTGATTTTCTTCATTTTTATTTGATAATCATAACTATTAATCATCATCCAAAACAATAGGAAATAGCTCTTCTTCTATTCGTTTAGATTATATGTACTACCAACCCTAGTAGAAATTTGATCAGGCATTCCATATTTTCAACAACGTCCTGATCAGGTTAGAATCCAAAAACCGTGAATAAAGAAAATCCTATGAGGCCCCTACAAGAGCGTTACCTGATTTCCCTAATAGGATTCAAATAGGGTTGTACAACAGGTTTCGGATAAGATTTCCATAAAATCGAGCAAAAAAGGAAAAACCGTAACGAAACCTGACGAGGACCTGATAAGGAATCAGGCATGCCTCATCAGGCCCTTGTATTTTGTCTTCCAAAATTTCTACTAGGGAAAGTTTATGAATTTCAAACCAAAAAGTACCACTTCGAGGCAATTTCACATAATTTCCTTGGACTCATGTAGAAAAATTTTCAAAATTATATATAACTTATATATATATAAATTTTATATGATCATATATACATTATATATATGATTATTATACATAATTCTGAACATTTTTCCACTTGAGAAAGCTCAACTGTATCCGCTTCGAATGTACTATGTATTTTTAATGCATACGTTGAAGATAATCTATAAAAGCTGATAAAATGAATTCCACCATGCGAAACACTGCTAAAGACTCTTTGAGGTCTTCGGCGCACTTCGTGGCCGAACTTTCAAGATAGCAAAAACAGATTTCAAATATATATATGTATGGATAATATATCTAGCCCTCAATGTGGTTCTCACAGAACTGGAGATCCCCAGCGGCCGCTCATTTTGATAAGATATTTGTGAATTTAATCATTGATTTCTTACATTCCAATAAAAAATTCTAAAATTCCATAATTCATAGAGGTAAGGGTGGATATATGAGCCCCCACTTTCTTCATTTGTCATAAGTTCTTCAATTTTTAGTATAAAAATTTGAAATAAACCATAATTCTTCTGTGGACTACCCAACACTAATTGCATGAAGTCCCGTTTCATTCTTCGCAGCGATTGAAGGAATATCATCGTTTTTCCAAAGTTTCCCATTTTTTCATCACCAACATTTGTGCTGGTTATATGGGCCCCAAGGTATTTTTGTCAAAGAAATAAAACAATTGAAGAGAAATGTTCATTTACTCATAAATTCACATAAAATAGAGTTGGATCTAGATATAAATTGGAAGACCGCTTGGATATTGCGTTAAGATAAAGAAAAGTGACTTATCATAAACCAACTGGAAGAATCGTTTTCGTTTTAATTTATTTACAGAAGTCACAAATGTTCGGAGAATCGGGGCCCATAATAGCCGCAGTGCAGAGAGCCCGTACACTGGAAAAACAATTTCTTCCAACGAAATAAATAGTTTATTTGTCCTCTCTCCATAAAATATTTTTTAGGATTGATGAAATATTTAATCGAATCAAATAATGGAATGCTTGCCCCAAATAAATAATTGATTCGCCACAAGTAGAGATGAGTTGAAGAGATTGCTAACGAGATATGAAAACCATAGTCCTCTTTATCTCTTCATGCTGGTTGGCTTAGAAGAAAAATTCAACCAATCATATATTTTTCTTCAAAAGGAAAAACGCGATTTGGACCATGATTTTAACATTGCGTTAGCAATCTTTGCTATTCATCTGTGCCACAAGTAATCAGTTTTTGCATCTAATTGAATATTTAATCTCTACAAATAAATATTTTATGGAGAGAGGACAAATAAATATTTTTTTTCCAGTGTATATCCACCTTGAACATCTTGGAGAATAAAATTTTTCTGTATACCCTCGACTTCATAAATAAATTAACATTACTTGATGTGAAATGCGATCTTCATAGCATATTAAATACATACCCAAACTTGGTCTCACCAGTTGCAATGAAAAAACTGTAGTAATATTAGAGCAAACTTTTGATACCGAGCACAAAATTCATTGCTTGATATATCATCAACCATAACAGCCAGGGTTGGGTACGCATAATACGGTAGGTTTTATGCAAGGAATAATGTGCGCATAAAACTCATGCAGATAACTAAAGGGGGTTTTCTGCATCATCTCTTTTTATGGTCAAGTTGGGTTATAATTCTAAAACTATGAATTGTTTACCATTTCAACCCCCATAAATATCAATTTCTTATATTCTGAATTTTGAATTTCAAGTTGGAATTAATTGCACAATGTTTTATGCATTTTCTGCATTTTCTGCGTATTCTACATGTTTTATGCATAATCTGTGCATAGTGAACGCATATTACTTATCTCACGCGCACAGAACCCACCCCTGAAAACAGCTGAGCGATCAGCGCGATCTACAGTGTCATTTGGTAACTAGTTACAGTAGTTTGAGTGTTCATCGCTAGAATTCGTGGCTTACATAATCAGATACAGAGGGAGTCCATATTACCAGCAGGGGCCCATTTATTCCACCTTTGCCTCTATTGAATTTAAGGACACACGAGCATCAGGAGGAGCGGGTAAGATTTTGCGCGAACTTTTTTCATAAATTCCTTCATAAAATTGAATTCAAAATTGATAATAATTGAGTGAAATACCTGAGATTGGACTGTGAATATCAATTTACTTCATACTTTGCAAATATTGTAAAACAAAATTACAAAAAATTTTGAACACAGTTGAAGCTGATTACTTTTAACGGGATACCAGCGTACCATCCGAGTGAAGATTTTGTCTGCAAGATTTCTCCGAACTGTATTCATGAAACAGTTTGAAATTTTCAGGGAATATTCTTTGATACTTTATAAATCGTGGTACAGAGCCCGAACTTACGTTTTCGGAAAAAAGTTTTTTTTCTCAGTCGGTAAGAGAGAATTTTCTTTCGAAATCTGAAATTCGAGCTATGTACCGCAATCTTTAAAGTAACAAAGAATATTCCCTGAAATTTTCAGACTGTTTCATTAATAGAGTCCGGAGAAATCTTGCAGACAAAATCTTTACTCGGATGGTATGCTGGTATCCCGTTAACGGGACACTAGCGTTGGTAACGGACCTCTCTTTCTATCATATGATTCTGTCCCTTTCTAACCAATGACGTGAGTTACCGACGCTTGTGTCCCGTTAACGGGACACATTTTTTCTTCAAAATTACTCGGAACTGAATCCATGAAAAAATCTCAAATTCTCAAAGAATCATCCCTGAGAATTTGAGATTTTTTCATGGATTCAGTTTCGAGTAATTTGGAAGAAAAAAACCGTTCTCGGTCGGTAAGCTCGTATCCCCTTAACGGGTTACTAGCGCTCACCAACAGAGCACGTTGGATAGGAAAGGACACGCCTATACGATAGAGAGAGAGGTTTGTTACCATCGCTAGTATCCCGTTAACGGGCTACTAGCGTCGGTCACTCCCGTCATTGGTTAGAAAGGGACAGAATCATATGATAGAAAGAGAGGTCCGTTACTGACGCTAGGTGTCCCGTTAAGTGGATACCAGCGTTTGTCTCGGACCTTCCTTTCTATCTTATGGGTTAGTCCTCTTCTAACCAATGTGCTCTGTTGGTAACGCTGGTATCCTCTTAACGAGCTACTAGCGCCGGTAACTCACGTCATTGGTTAGAAAGGGACAGAATCATATGATAGAAAGAGAGGTCCGTTACCAACGCTAGTGTCCCGTTAAACCCCTCTGATATTCGCCAGAAAATTAGAAAAAGACTGAAACTTGACTTTAGAGTTCAATCCTGGTCGTGGATTTTATTATTACTTTAAAACGGTTCTGATTAGGACAAGAGGGGTTTCATTTTTGTGCAATAAACGGGGCTCGCTTCGCTCACATATGGTATATACATACTCCTAAAAGAATTATTTCATTGGAATGTGATCATCAGAAAAATGCAGTTATCTCACCACACTTTTTGTTGTTTTGAAAAAGTTCTTTCGTTGGGATGATAAACTGTTTTGTTATTATAAAAAAAGAATGTTACTATCCCAACGAAAGAATTTTGTCAAAGAAAGAGAAACCTTGTTCGGATAGCCAAATTCTTTTGTTGATCACACTTCAACAGAATAATTTTTTTGAGTTTACATATATGAATTGGATAGTGTTCGGTACGCTCACACTTCCACAACACTCGACGGTTCATAACATTTGCTTTCACTCGCAATTCTAGTAAAGCTCACTCTACTCACGTTTTACCAATCTTGATGACTCATGGTCCTCACTTTTCTCATATTCTGTGATAAATCGCTGATGAAGGGGTTATATACAGTTCAAATTTAAAAAAAATTGATTTTTTTTTAATTTCATTTTCGTAAATTACATACATTCAAGTATACACACAGAAAATTTCAAGTCAATTCGGCGATTATTGTCCAAGTTACACGCATATTTGTAAAATTTTTCAACTCTATGTCAAGTGCTTTTGAAACTTTGAATGCGTTTTTCTCCGAACTGTGTTTTCAAAGTCGGTGACCAAGATTTCTCGAAAACGGCTGGACCGATCGGTCTGAAATTTCAACACAAGGTTGTTGACTATATTTTTCAGTAATTAATCGAAGGTTTCTTCTCACCGATGAATATTTCCATTTTTATGAACAATTTAAAGCCAAAATTTTGGCGCAAAATCGATTTTTTTTTCTAGAAGCCGCCATTTTGTCAAAGAATTTTATTTTGCTCATCCCTTCGATTAATTACTAGATTATGCATTACTTTAACGAAATCCATTCGGTTTTTTCATTTTAAAAGAGTTAGTCCCGAGGTATCGTGGTCACCGCGAAGCGCTTTTTTTTTAGAGAAGCTCCTGAAAATCAGCTATAACAGCTCTCAAAATCATTATTTTTACAAATAAAAAATATTAAAATACAGGTCAAAGTTATCTCATTATGTGTACAAATTTTTACAATAATCAATTTAACTGCCTTTTCAGGAAAAATTCTTGAAAAATCGCTTTTTTTGCGCCCCTTAACTGTATATAACCCCTTAATGTAATATAGTTCATCAAAGGCACAAAATATTTCGTTGTGCGTCAAGAACTTCCAGCTAGTTGATGCATATTAATGTTTACAAGATTTCATGTATGATGTATTATGAATGTTAAAAAGCGTTTATGAGTAACGATTCTTGCATGTATATTTGACACTTGGTAATCTCTGAATTGATGAAACAATTATCTAATACAGTCCCGGATTAACCGTATAAGCAAAGTCAGTACGTCCTTAAAGCATCAAAAGAAGTGGGGCGCTACAGAAATTCTCTCAGCCGAATTTATTGTTTCACATTAAATAATTCATGATATTTATAACTATTTTTGAACGTCATTAAATATGGGTAACTTTTGTTTACCTTCGAATTTTTGATGAACATAATTTTATTTTATAGTTTATTATTGTTATAACACTTCGAATAGAGAAGTGTTAATTTGGTTCTAATCGAATATGTGAAATTTATATAATACAAAAAATATAATTTTTCCATGCTCATGTGAAGCGCATTACTTTGGATGAAAAGAACATGAAGGAGAAATATAAACTGTTCAATTTTCCACACCAAATGACATTTGAAAACATCAAAAAGCCGTAGCTGGCTAGACCTCGTTCTCCTTTATTCTCATTCCATTCTATTCTACACTGTAAAAAATCTCGGGAGTTTTTCTTCGCCTTCTTATCTTGGAGGAATTGATTTTTCATCAAAAATTAGGGATTTTTCTACCACTTTGAGGAATTATTCTGTTCTTCGGGTGTTGAATCCTCCACAAATGAGGGGAAATTTCACCAAATTATGGGGAAAAATTCCCCACCTGTGGGGAACCATTTTTTTACAGTGTATTCTTTATAAGCCATGAAATGTTTGAGCTCTTTCATAAGTTCTGTCTTCTTTTATATATTCTATCATGAAATAAAGGAACAATTTAACACCCCTCCCGAGTGAATTGAGCGACATTGGGATCACAAAGATGCAAACAAAACAAATTGTATTTAGATTATAATAAGACGATCGTGACTAGGGGGGTGGGTTAAAAAGTGTTTAGTACTGGAGGCTATAACACCTCTCGAAGAGTCAACTCAAAATAAAAAACCGGAGAAGGAAAGCCCTCTAGAGCTTTTGGCAAGCAGCATTAAATAAATGAATATTCTATGACATTCTTGATTATAGAAATATGAGCGAAGCAAGAAGTACATTTGGTTTGTAAAATCTTGGAAGGTATTGAGCTCCGTTTAGATCATTCGAATATGATCTTGTTCAATTTGGTAATTTAATCCGATCCAGAGTGCATGATCTACATTCCATCAATTCTACACTGAAAAAAATGGTTGGAAAATGTAAATATCGATACATTTTCTTCTGCTTTCTATACAATGAATACTCGTGGAGTTCTCCCCCTCAAAAATGGTTCCTCTACACGAAGAAAAAGGTATCTTGAAAAATATCATAATATTGATGGATTTTTGGCCTAACCCGAGTCAAAATGATTACGCGAAGATACCTCTACAAGTACCATGATGACTCTAGGACTTTTATAAGGAAGGTACCATACTCCTTTATAAAAGTCCAAGAAATTATGGGACTTTCAGAGATTCAAGCACGTAAATATTTTGACTCGGGTCAACGCTCAAAATCCATAAATTATGGTATTTTTCAAGATATCTGTTTGCTCAATGTATAAAATGAATTTCTAGTCGGAACAGTATATATTTCATCAAGTCCTTTTCAAAACGGAGCATGGAGGAGTGAGAAAAATTAGATATTGTGTGAGTTATTGTATCACAACATTTTTTCTCATCACGGTCAGCGCGAACAACCATCGAGCACCATGGAAGAGTGACATTGAATGGTGAAGTTATCGTTCATCAATGTTTATTCCAGTTTTTGGCATGTCTGTGTAGGATATTAGAAATATATGTCTTCGACTCCGCGATTCAAAATTCAAATCAAATTTCAGAAGCACAAATTGTCATCGTCTGACGCTCATGTAAGCTGAAAGGAGACACATACATTAGAATTGCAAGAAGTCAAATTCTTCGATTTGAACCGAAGTTATGGTTTATTTATCCGTTTCTCTTTTTGTTTTCAAAATTCAAAGGACAGAACTTTGATCCACGATCCTTGATGTTGAATGATATTTAGTTGACGGATCGCGTGAGAGATGTGATTTGAATCAAGATAAAAGACCGTGAAACAACAACACATCCTCGTGTCTCGTGTTACCACATATCGGTTTATAATAAATGGTCGCGCAAAGCAAATCGATACGTGCCGCCACCGTGACTCTGTTATTGATCGACCTGCGAACGCATTCAAGTAAGAAAATGTCGCATTTAGGGAAAGGAAAAAATGTTATAACTAACCGAGGTAATATTTTTATTTCAATCGATTTTCCAACAAACATCTTGGAAGTGTACGATCGTATCTTCAAATTCTTTTGTTGTTCTCTCAATTTTCAACAATTCGTGAAATAATATTCATAAAATATGATTTATACTTACACTGTTGGAAGAATTCTTAAATTCAATACAAAATTCTTTATGAAATATCATATTTCCATATCGAATATATATTAATAGTTCTCGAATTTAATATTCATGATGATACAATTTTTTAATTTTCGATATGAAATGTAACAATTGTTGTATTAAAATTAAAAAAAAAAATTCTCAACATTGAGAATTAAATTATTTAATTCAATATTTTATTATGAAATTGAATAAATTGTTTATGTGAAAAACTTATAAAGTTTCAAGCAGATTTGTCCAACAGTGTGCTGTTTTTCTCGTTTCTTTTTCATAGCCTACAGATTCAAAAGGATATATAATTGTTGGATCGTTATTTGTATTGTAAGACTTGTTATTGTTTTATTGTGTCAATGACGACGATCAAAAATCATCAACAAATTAAGTAACACACTTCTCTTCTTGATCCATATTAATTATTCGAATGATCACTCTTCACGATGATCTCAATGTTACATTCACGAAAATACCAAATTTATCGATGTATGTATTTTATTTTCGGTCTCCTATTGTTTCCCACCACCCATTGTTTCCTGGACAATTCACACGTACTTTGGAAAATTATAAATCAAAATCATTCATCCAAACAAAGAAGCAAATTAATAATGTATTTTATGTAGTATAGCTTCGTATCAGGGTAGTAAGTAAAGTATTATTACTTTATATCACAGTTCATAAAAATCTAAAACCTAGGGACTTCTCAATGACGATGCAAAGGATGAAATGATTATCATTTCCACATTGACGCTCTAGAGGTTCTACATACAACTCACCAAACATTATATTAAGTATTTGTTTTTCATCGAAATACCTTCCTATGCGAAGCATCGATCGTCGAGTTGTTGAATTTATGGGGGAACGAGTATTCTTATTTCATTACTTCCTGTATATGGAATGGACATCGAAGATTGAAGATCGATGACCGAATTATGAAAAAAGAACAATAAAAAGAAGACATGGCGAGAAGCAAATGTTGAGAACGATCAGGAACGATAGAGTGTTAACTGGGCTAAGGTCGATCCATGAACCATTTGGCATAGTTCCAAAGAATTAGGAAAGGCCAGGAAACAACTTTCTCCATCTCATTGTTTCCTCTTTTGTTTCTTCCCACGTGTTTTTTTCTTTTCATATTCTAAAATTTTCTCAAATTCCCGTATTAATTCTCAACGCGTGTACCTGAGATCACCGTATTTCGAAAGATTGAAGACGGTTTGATAAACATCTTTCGTATTGATTCAGGAGAAATAGAATTTTGTATTTTTATTATTGTTTTTCTTCACATAAAACGAGTTTCAATGAAACAAATCGAAATGAAGAATAAAGACCGATACGGAACGCGTCTCGAGTGTGAACAAGGAATTATTCATTCATCTCTGAAAATTCAAGATCCAATAATAGAAGATCGATTCAAGCCCATTCTTGTAATGCCTTGTGTTAGGAAAACGTGAACAGAGAGAAAAAGAGAGACAGAAGGGCATGAAATGCAGCAAATAGCTAGCAAGTAGCATATAGGCAAAGAACCAGCCCGCGAAATTATTCAAGACGGATCGATACTTACTGCTACTACTACTATCAGCCACCATTACCATCACTACCGTAAAGCACAATGTCGGGTAACTTGAATTCTCCTATATCTCATATATGTACATGCACATGTATGTATATATGCGATGTATATATTTTCCATGTGCATAATGTTCTACACGAAAATCTATGGACGTGACATTTTACGATCAACTCTTTGAAATGACGTCTGGCGATATCTGAACGCTGCCCTCAAATTTCCTCTCGAGACCCAAGTCTGTCTTGTATCTTCTCTCCGATTCTCAGTTATCTTCGCGTTCTTTTGTTCGCTTCTAATCTTTGCGAAATTATTGATCAACCGCACGTTTCGGACAGTAATAATTTGAATGATCTGTTGGTTACCGAACATTGAATCCAAGAGTCAAAGTCCGGTGCGAGGGAAGTTTACAAGACGATTCTGAACTTCAAATTCTGGATTCGCCAGATCCCCGATTTTCATGTGAATCGCTTCTAGAGTACGTTTTCTCAGAATCGAATCCCACGTATTCAAAACTTTCGAACCAACTTCACCCCTGGAATTGATCATGTCAAACAATTATTCAAAATTATCTCTAGGAAAGCATATTGCAAAACCAAGAAAGTGTGACTCCGAAATGTTAATATACATTCTTCATGCGTCATGAGGATGTGGTATGATTTTTTGAAGACTTTGTTTTCCTCGTAAGAGGTAAAATATTGGCATTTTAAAAATGGACTGGATATCTTTGATCATTTCAAGTTGGACAATAACAGATGCACGGTTTAAATACACTATCCTTCCGAATCTCGATGCTATCCGCAAACAACTCTTTTTGTATGAGTTCTAGTCCAAGTTTCTAATATAAAGAACAAGAAGCGCTTGAAAATAGCACTCGAGCAATGAGACATCCGTTTCGATTTTCCGTAGAGTAATCTACCCATCTCACTCTAGCTGCAATCAATATTGAAGAAGTGGTATCTACAACGTGAAGATCGCCACGATTCAAAAACGGCATTGACTGTCGCTTTTATGAATGAATACATGAATCGATGTTGGAGTATTATAATTTCTATTCGAATACCTATACGCATAACCAGAATTAAAACAATTGCCAGATGTTTTTTTCCGATATGTACACAGTATTGTTATGAACGAACTGAAACCACTTCGAGAGTCATGAAATGACCCGACTAGAAGTTTGGTGAAGTAAAATGAGGTAACACAAGGCCCTGAGGTTTGCCCGACCAAATTTCTAGTCGGGATGATTTCAATTCGTATGAACTTTCACAACTCTTTTTCCAATATCAAAAGAACACGTTTAGAATTATCAAAAGGAAGAATGAATTTCTTCCATCCATATTATTTATACAAGCCATAACAAAACAAACAAATTTATCTAAAGAAAAGCGAAACGAAAGAATGGCACGACGATTATCATCTTCTAGCTTTCTTTCATAAGAGTGATTGATATTTTATTGAAATTGTGTGGAAAACGCGTTTTTCGGCTTATTTCGATAATTGCTCATCCATCCCCAAATGCTGTTTATAATTGATCTGAATCAATTCGACATCATTTTCGAAACGCATTTATTTGTCCTGAAGGAAATCTCTTCCCAATGTCACAGTGAAAAGTAGTCAGTACAATCGATGTCGTCTTGTTTTCGATGGCACTCGACGCTTTGAACGATTCAGTTGAAATACATTTTTCATAAATACACTTTCTCCAAACCCAGAAAATAGATTTTTTCATTCACTCCCGGAACTCAGCAATTACGATTTCCAACGTGATAGGATTGATGATATTTTTTTAGATTCTATGTAGAATATTTTTATGTCCGACAACGACGAACAGCATTGCTGAATTAAAGCCAACCCGATTCAAATCTTTTGACCTGAATCGCGCGAGAGAAGGGAAAAGAATGAAATGTATTTCGTCAATTTTTCAAGCCATCAAACTTTAATTGGGAAGTTAATTCATCTTGGATGGAAGGATGAAAAGTAACACACACATTGAGAGTGATCAGAAATCGAATCATGGATGAACTTTATGCGAGAAAAGAGAGAGAAAAAAAGGAGGACTTACTTTAAAAATAGCCTGTAGAGTACGGCGCTGTAGGTCTGTGAAAACCAGTCGTGGTTTCTTGGGGGCGGGCTGTTGGTGTTCTGCTTGGGTCGCCATCTCGTCTTTCCTCTTGCAAGCTAAAATTCAAGGGAAAAAGAGGAACGTTTGATAATTTGCCGAATAATTTCATTCATTTTCAATTGTAAACATGCAACATATGAATAATCAAAAATTGTTGCGATCGAGCAAAAATTCATTCTTTAAAATATCGCTCGTAATATTCGCTCTTGTCGATCGAATGGATAACTCAATGCTCCGTGATTTCATCATGAAATTTCATCACGAAATCAACCGTTTTCATTTTTCATCGCGTGATTCAAATTTTCAAAATTAATATCAAAGACAAATCAATGAATTTCGTTCAATTGAATTGACGAGAGAAATTGTAGTTCAAATATACTCACTTCCTCGTTGTGGAATCTGTGCAGCTGAAATCAGAAAAGAAAAAACAAATGTTAATTCGCGTTTCACAATAGCAGTAATAATATTGAAGGACAGCCAATCGCAATCCGAAAATGATGTGTATCATAGGAAATGCGATCGTATGCTGTCTCATTTATTCGATTGATAAAAATATAAATATAAATATATATGTATATACAATAATGTAATTAATTTGATGTAGCGGTTTATAAACATTTACGCAAGTCATTAGAGGAGAAGGGATTTACTTGCATACATTGATTTTCAAATACACTACTTTTGGATCGACAATTCACTAAAGGGCTTCATATCGAATATATATTCGCAATAATAACAATAATACTAATAATAAGGGCGGAAGGGTAAAATAGTATCAATAAAAGAGTATCAAAAAGGTCAACTATGGGGGTGAGATGCAAGTGGTAAAGATGCATATTTGGATGAAGCAATGAATAATAAAGTATTAGCTTGAGTTTTGAGTAATGTTCATATATATCGTGTATTATTGTTTCTTGTTTGTTTCTGTTGTCGATACATCGAGTGTATGTAAACAGTGCACTTTTATTTCAAATTCCTTCGTTCGTTCAATTTATTTTAAACATTTCCTGCACGAATTCTTTTTATTTTCCTCCTCTACCAATTATCCTCGATTCCTTTTGTTTTATTTTGATATATTTATTTCTCGATGATTCGAAATGCGAAATCGAATTACGTCGCACATTAATTTCATTCGTCACGAATTTATTCGACGTTCATCAATTTCGATAAATTATGCGTACAACTACGATATAATAACAGGATTTTTATGTACGGGGGGGTGTGTGTGTGTGTGTACAAGGGTGCGTTTTCCATCCTCAAAAACTCGATTCCCGTGTTCCTCTCGAATAATATCTCCGAACTCGTAAGTAGTCAAAGTGAATCCGAATCAGACGTGCTCTCTTCAAAGATCTGTTACACAGTTTCTTGAACTCTTCCAGTAGTAAAAGTCACGTTATTTCGGACGTGCTTTGGAGATTCTATCCGATATTTGTCCCCCTACTTCGTAAGAGTAAGCGAATGTTATATGATTCAAGCGTATCGGTTCAGGTACGTTCGAGTAGATACAACACTTAAGAAAACAGTTGATGATTTTTGCATTTTTCTCTTCCTCTCTCTTTCTCTGTTGTTTCATAATTGAAATATGTGTAGCATATCTATGTATATATATATATATGTGGCGATTGGTCGGCAAGAGTAGTAAATTGATTCTGTCGATCCGTACGGATTTTCAACAATTTTTCTTTCAATATATGTCGCGAGTTACAACACACAACTGGACTGGACGCGTAGGCGTCGGAGCAAAAGGTCATCTTTTCATTTCTCATCGCGTTTTGCGTTTGCACGTCCACCAACGTCAGGGAACGCGAATGGCAATCGCGTGCCATTAGCAAGCAACCGATAACGAATGAAAGGAATCCGAGAGAAAGGAATAAAAGGGGAAAAAAAGGAGAAACGATGGAAAAAAATTGGCATCGCGCGGGAAAAGGAAAGAGGCGGAGGGCGAGAGAGGAAGAAGGAACAGGAGATCGAACGAATGCGCGAGATGGGAAATTGACGCGTTCATTATTGCCCAGGGCTTTGACCGAACCAAAATAAAAGAATCAAGAAGAAAAAAGAATATATGAAATGAAAGGGGAGGAGAAGGAGGAAAAAGAAAGAGAGGAGAGAAACTTGAAGATCGAACGAGTGGGGAAATAATGCATGCGTAATCAGTTTCGAATTGTTATATTTCAGAAAATATTGTGCGATGAAATTTTACTGACCAATCGTTGCCAATAATTCGATATAATGACATTCTTTTTTCTTTTCCAACCTGAATAAATATCGAGGGCAACCTTTAATTATTCTTTTTTTCTTCTCATTTTATATTGAATTTATTCAATGTTATTTATTCGTAATTTGTATCCTCCGTACACCACCGCGCGTTTTTCATCCTTTGGATCCCCGATCGAAGATTTTAAATTGCTTTTTTTTTCAAATTTTCTCCCAGGTGTGTGTACGCATGAATTTTTCATTTTTATATTTAAACGTTCGTATAACAAAAGCAAAATTGATGGTTTAACGATGATAGAGAGACTGATCGTCGAAACGAGAAGCTCTGTGAGTGAACGTTGTATAATATGACGATGCTGATAGCTCCTTTGAAACTAACGATATATACACCAACCGACTGGGCAAGGTATTTCCAGGTTGAAAGGTTCCTACGACCCCGTACCTTTGATGTGAAAGATCTATGCATGTAAATCTATCATTGTAATAGTGGAGCTAACGAAATATTTACATCGTCAAACTATTTTGTATGAGGTCGAAATAATATATCGAACCGTCGGAAAAATGGATCTTTCATTCATTTTCGTGTGATATAAGAATCTGTTGTTTTACGATCCTCTCGCTATTATTCATCTAATACATTTGTTGTATCTCCCTTGGAATGAAAGGAAATTGTAATTATCGGATTACGGGTTCACACGGAGAAAAATGCAGGTCAAAAATATAGTAATCTTTAGTAACAGTCCACTTTTTTGTGGAATTTTATTCGAAAAACAATGAAAAATTGTCAATCCTTGATAAAGAATAGAGAAACATATGAACTTCCCAAAAGTCACGCGTGAAATTTCACAAAAATAGTAAAAAAATTTCAATATTCTGCTATTCGCTTTGTGAAATTTCGTATGCGATTTTTGGAAAGTTCATATGTTTCTCTATTCTTTATCAAGTATTGATAATTTTTCATTGTTTTTCGAATACAATTTCACAAAAGAGTGGACCGTTTTGTCTTCATTGTGGATTCAAGAAAAACTCTCACATTTTGAGAAACATTCTCAAATTTTTATTAAAGATTACTATATTTTCAACCTTCATTTTTCTCCGTGCAGTCTTCGACTTGGCAAATTCAGAAAATTCAAATAATTCAGTTGTCAATTCAGTTTGAATTCATCATTCCATGCAGAACGAGAAGAATGAGTTACAGTCAAGTATATTAAACTATTTGTCAGCGGTGGAACTTGACATACAGTTAAATCAATTTTACTGCTTGTTATAGTCAAATACATCGTAGTTCGGTCAATTGTATGTGGTTGATTCTAACACGTACATAAATTAACTCAACTACATATGGAGTGTCGTTACTCGGAATCTACCCACAATTCGAATTTTACTGTTCGCCCCACGAGTTTGGGAATTCGAAATTCCCAATTTTCACTGTAAAAATTTTCAGTCTTTGTGCATTTCAACCTGTTACTGCCCAACATTTGCGACAGAAGATACACAAATCATATATATATATATACTTGATATAATCGATATAAAAAATTTATATAAATCCCCTTCATAAGGAAGGATATATAAAACTTTACAAGAATCTATCACTTTTTTCCGTAGAATCGTACAATTCTGAGTTTATGAAATACCGATCTTCTCTTGATATATAATAATACGTAAGATTCTTCACAAAACTACGTTCATTTTGAAAAGAGCTATTATTTCTTTAGACTTGTTTTCGATCTCCCAGTTTTATAAGCTTTCCAAGAAAAGAAAGTGACCTCTGAGAAAACATGATATATCTGCCGTCTTCAATTTAACAATAAGAAGACATTTGATATTTCATATTCTCTGGGCACATCTTTTGAAACAGTTTTAAGAAGCAATAATCATTTCTAACAAACAATCCACATTCATCAACAATATTAACATGAATAGAACTATGCTTCACATCGAGAGGGATTTCGTTGTATTTGTAATCATTCTGAAATAAACTGAAAACACTGACAGAAGAATGGCGTGGTTAAAAAATTCGTGGTAACTCGAAATCTGAGTCGATTCACCAGGAAATGCGATTGTGATGTCCAGAAAAAGTGGCTGGAGCTAAAATTAACTGCGTATTCTGGTTATCACGCCAAGAAAATCTAACTCGAAATCTGGTTTTCCTAATCTGAAAAATGTAGTTAATTTTCGCTCCAACCAATTTTTGTCGACATCCGAATCACATTTTCTGATGAATCGAACCAGATTTCAAGTGATCGCGACCACGAATTTTTTAACCACGTTGTTTTTCTGTCACTATTTTAGGTCACAGATTCATGGATTTGAAAATTTAATTGTCAGCTAGACTGTTTTTATACAAATTTGAATTACATACATGAAAGGGATTGATAAAAACTAAAGTGCATTGACATAGACATACGCATAGACATTTCTATAGAAATATTGAAGTGGTTCTTCATTTTTGAGTTCAAAGTTTTCTTTGTCACACATTTATAACTTTTTTCTTTCTCATGTGAACAAAAAAGAAATACATGAAGCTTGAAAATAATCACACAGTGAGACCCTTTGAAAAGGGTATATAGCCTCGCTGTCTTTGAGAAAAAGATTTCAATTGAAAACATTTTTTTTGCTTTGATATAAAAAGTGAAATTTTCTGAGGTGAGATGGAGGATTTCAATTATTCCAGGTTCGTTTCCAAACCATTGACATTTCTTTTTTCTCGAAATGAGATATAAATTTGTTAACAATTATATGAATTATCATAAATTCTTGACATGGAAAAATACTATTGGAAATTATCCCATGTAGTTCATATGAACCTTTGTTCCAGTATTCTTGACTCGGAAATAAAAATATAAAATTCATTTTACTTCTCGGAAATGTGATCATTTTATTCCCATTCTCCGAGCACCGCAATATAAATTCAAATCTACGTTTTTCTATATTTTCTTCTTCTTCCAAACTCCTAAATGTACCTAATACTTTTCTCATTTTTCATACCTTATTCGACATATTTTGTGTCATGATGCGTCATCATTTATGAATTATTATAATGAATCTTAAAATATGAATTTTAATTCCAACTTCCTCTTGAATGGAATAACATTTCAATATTTGCTTTCATCTCAATGCGATGTCGATTCAATTTGATTTCTATTTCTAATATGATTTCTCAAAACGTTATATCTCGAAATTCACGTTCAACGGATGGAATTGGATTTCGTATTTTTGAAGCTTCTTCGTACCTCTTGGATCTTCGTTCGAGATGCCGTTGCTCAAATAATATTCTCAATCACACGATCATTATGATAAACGCGTAATGCGTATATACGAATGCGTTTTCAAACCTGCTAGGGTATTTGTACTTTCGATATTATTTTATTATATATCAAGGAAGATAGGCTATCGAGACCACGTGGTGCCAGAGGTTCTTCCGAGATCCGAAGTGAGGTTCGCAATCATTCTTGATTTATTCCGAACTCAACAGAGCAGTGACAGCTATCGTTTTATGTACATTTATGTACGTACATCTACACTCATATACGTGTATACGGTATTTCCTCTTTATATCGTTTGACAAATTCGATTTTCATTGGACCATCACTTGGCCACTCGTGTGTTGAGACTATGTAATTCGATATACGCATTGTTTCTCATATCAAAATGAATTCTGATTCTTCATGCAAAACGATATATAACAAGAAAAACGTGTTTTATGGATCCACGTCTGTTGTTTCTAATATATTGAAAAAGAATGACGGGAAGGAAATGATGAATTTCGTTTATTTTCCAGAGAATGTTGTAATCGAAAAATCGATTATTCGTGTGAATGGAGGATTTATTTGAATTTATTATTACATCTAGAGTACCCAGTAAACACACGCATGTTTTAAAAACGTCAAAAACAATCGATAACCACACGTTGTGAGTTAGTAATATTCTTGCGTTGATTCAACGTAAAAATGTCGCGGCAGATCACGTGTTTTTCAACCATAAAATAACGTCATATCAACGGTTTGAACATCGTTTGAAAGACGTTGAATATTGACGTGTCCTAATGATGGTTCTGAAACGTGAATTGAATGCAACAAATTATTTTGAAAACTTTTCATTCAATATCGAGAACAATAGTATTTCTGAGTATCACAGAATTTGGAAAGTATGCCACACTATTTACTATCTTGCTCTTTGTTGAAATTTTAACCATTGTTCGGGTTCGTTCGACATTTTTAGCAGAATATCTTGAATTGAAGTTCAAATACAAGGTGTTATAAACACATTTTTCAAACCCGTTCGAAACACGTTTTTTGAGGACATCGTTTGATGGTTATTTTTGAATATTAGTTTAAATTACAAGTCATCAAAACGTAATTCCTGGTCGTCTAATTCCCTATCAAATTTCAACTAAAAATCAACGACTAACGTCCGTTTAACAGTCTAACGTTCTTTCAACGTTGAAATAACGTGTGTGTGTTTATTGGGATCCAACTATTCTTCGATGATTATACGAATTAATATTTATAGTTGATCAGGAAGGATTTGTTTTTGATCTAATGTATATGTGGACACAGATTTATATAATATACGATACGTTCAACTCTTGGAAGAATGCACGTCGTTGAATACAGTTCGACGCAGACCCAAATGAATATATCAAATTATTCGATCAAATATTCACACCGAAACGCGGGGAATACTCGAAAAATGGTCAATTTGCGAGAAAATAAAAAATACCTTGCCTCACGTGGAAGATTTCATCGAATGAGTACACGTATAGCAATTTTCTAGAATTTCTAAGGCTCTGTGCTAAATTTTGAATCTTTATTTCTCTCTACGGGCTGCGTGTGCAACGAACATAAATTCTGTTAGTACAGCAAGCCATGCGAATGGTAACCCCACTAACTTACATACTAATTCTACCTTACAGCATTGCCTATTGACAAGAATCAATGATTCTCGACGTTTTGGTTTCTTATATAATAATATCGGGCTCGTTATTCAATAATTTTCCACTCATGTGATTCGCAAATTTATAATAAAAGATGAAGTATGAAGATGTCTTTTATCCCATTCGAACAATTTTCAAAATTAGATGTAATTCATATATAAACTTTATTGAATTATATAAAAATTATATACTTCACAGAATCGACTCCTTTTCAAAAAAAAAATAAATCGAATTCTCCCACATCTCCTCTATACAAATATACATATCTAATTTTTTTATTCATGTTCCGTGATAGGATATCATGAACGTGAATATTCATAAATCCTAAATTGCATAAACTCGCAACTACGAATTATGAACTACACGAATAGAAAAATTTTTTGAAATTATATATAATTGAACTGAAAAAGAAAAACAAATCTGAACCACACAGAATCTGAATTGCACGTACAAATGCAAAGGGATTATTTCATTACACAAAACTGAACTGCACAGCACGCTGAGAAAACAGATACCTTAAAGAATACTATAATTTATGGATTTTTGGGGTTGGTCTGACCCGAGTTAAAATATTTACTTTTATAAAAAAATATGATACCTTCCTCATAAAAGTCCCAGCCATTATGGTGCTTTTAAAGGTTTCTTCACGTAAATATTTTCAAAAATCCATAAATCATGGTATTTTCCAAGATACCTTTTTCTCCGTGTAGAAAGTACGAAGATTCTTTCAACACACAAATTTGAATTCACCGATTTGAACCACGGTATTCGAAACAACACTGCTATAAACTACACCGGGAGAATGTAAGAATTTTGACGAAATGGAGAGTGTGAGATAATTCAATAGTGCATACGTCAATTTCTTCGGAATCTGTGCAGCAGTGAAATTTTGAGCTTCCCCGTGTGAAAAAAAATAGTCTGGCAGGAGAAGTTTCGCACGACTGTTGCAACAAGTATGGAAGAATACACTGTTAAAAATGTTTGTGAATTTAATATACGTTCATAGAAAAAACTACATTAATTTTCAAGGGCGCTATATGAATTGTATTCCACATTTGGATGTTGAAAAATCAATCACATATTTCATGAACTTCAAACAAAAGTTTTGAAATTCATAACAATTTGTGAAAATTCATAACTGTAGATATTGAATTTCTGTATTTATTTGAATATTGGAAAATCAATCACATATTTCTCAAATTTCAAACAAAGCTTCTGATATTCACCACAGTTTATGAAAATTCATATCCCGATATATGCGATTATCCCGAAAGTGTGTGAACCTGAAATTCGCCGATCTGTTGAAAACTATTAGGTTTTGAGAAATGACTAGAAAGTACTAGTTTTCAATAAATCAGGAAATTTCGGGACAATCGTGGTCTACCCTTCCGATGTGAATTTTTGTAGGGAAAATTACTTGTTGTAAAATCAACATCACTAATTGTGAAATCAAATCACGCAGTTCTAATAATTCGCTCATATATGTATTTTCATTTTCAGAATTTTTTGTATTAATTTTGTAACAAAACATGATGAAATATTCAGGAGGGATTTTTAAAATTAAATAACGTGGTGTTGAAAATTCATCGTAAAATCAAATCACGCGATTCTAATAATTCATTCATATATGTATTTTGATTTTCAGAATTTTTTGTATTAATTTCACACCATAACGTGATGAAACATTTTGGAGGAATTTTGGAAATTAAGTAATATAGTGTTGAAAATTCATGCATTTCTTTACATCGATTTTTATAATGTTGTGGCTTGAATTTCAAAATTCTGTCTATTATTTTGGGGATACAAAAATGTTTGAAAATTGATACACAATTGTGTGTGTTAATTGCTTCCAAACTTTTTACATAAAATTCCGAACAGATTTTTCTAACAGTGTAGGACAGAGATATAGGAAAGCTCTCGGATAAAGTATGGGATTTGGGACTCTCCCATATTCTTGCCAGACCACAGTCAGACCCTGTCAATCTGGTAAAAATATGGCAAAAGTATGGAAGAATCTCAATTCCCTAATACTTTATTCGAGATCTTTCCCATATCCATGTCCTGTTCTTTTACATTTGTTGCAGTGGTCTTGCGAGACTTATCCGACTCATCAGACTGATGCTAAAGTATTTTTTTTCCCCCCGGGTCATCAGTTAAATTTCAGCTAATGTTCACTGTTAGAAATGTCTTTAAATTTAATATATTTTTCAAGTACATTTGTAAATGGAATTTCCAATTTTTGGTAATTGAAATGAGAATTCATTTGCTTGTAACTGAATTTTTAATTTTTGCTATATTATATTACACATTCATATATATTTTCGTAACTGAAATTTCAATAAATTTTTCAGTTACGTAAATAACTTTTGCCTCCATTCCATGTAATTGGAAGTTCAATCAGAAATTTCTAACAGTGTTGCTAAGGAATTAGCTGATACAGATAAAAATCTCCCTCCGTGCGGTGTAGTGCAGGAAGATGTAATCCGGAACAATATAGTTCGGAACGGTGTAGTTCTAATCCAGTTCAGTTCAGATTTGTGCAATAAAATAATCGCTCTGCATTCATAAGTGCAGTTCAAATTCCGTTTAGTTTGGATTCGTGAACTACACAATTATGCTTACTACGAAATCGCATTGTAACATTATAGAACTGTTTTCTTCTTCTCCCGCATTTCATGAATCCGTTTCTAGGTGCATCAGGAATTTGGAGTAACTGTCAACTCTTTTGTACTGTTCCATTCATGTATACCAAGCTTTTGTCTCTGTTGTTTTCTTCTCTCATCTTTTCTTAGTGTATGATTATTTGAATTCAAAGGACCGCTGAACTCGTGAATGAATAAACACATAAATTCGTTGTCTATTCGTAAGTGTGTAAGATCTTGATTACTTTTGAAATGAGATCATAGGCAATGAACGAAATGATCTCGAGTCAAATCAATAAATCCACATACAATCAGTTCAAACATTCCTTATTGAAATAATCTATCGGTACGATTTTGCCGTGTTGCAGCACTGAAGAGTAATGCATTTTCCAGCTAAATTTTGTTTAATTTACATTGAATTCTTCCATTCGAGTATATTTCATTGTATTATTTTTCAGAAAATTTCTGCAGTCGAATGACAGCGCATTACACAACGAATCTCATCCTTTCTCTTTTCCCGTGAATCTCAAGTGACATTGATTATCACAATTTATTATATCTATTTCATTACGCAAATTGTACGGCGTTACAATAATTATTCGCGCTCACTTGTTGAATTATTATTATATCTTTCACTGAGAAAATATATTTCAAGGGTTCCACATGGAACTTGCATATAATTGTTCTACATTCTCAGCAACACAAACACATTCAACTCCAAGGTTATGGATGAATTACATAAAATCGCTTTTCAATATAATTTTCCACATGGTTGCACTATTTTGAATTCTTAAAAGGCGATTATAATTTACGTAACAAATGAACAGTGAAGTCGAAGGAAGAATAGAATGATGCGATGAATGAGAGGATCAAGTAGTTACAACGCTCAATGCATTCGATGATGTAATAGAAATGGTGTATATATATGATTTGATATATTTTATGCTTATTTGATGAGACATTACCGGCTATTGAGCGTTTAGGAATCTACGATCACGATAATCCATTCCTAAAACCTCAGAAGAAGTATTTTCATTCAGATTCCCAACGCTTTACTTCACACTAACCATGAACGATAACCATGGGTCATTCGTGTCCAACTCGAAACGGAGAGTTGTTTCAAATTGGTTGGTTGATTTAAAGGTCGAAAGCTCACAATTTTGCATTTTAATGAAAGAATTATGCGGAAACATCTACTATATTGTTATTCTCCTGCATTCTTTTCTCCTCAAACAGGTTTAAAATACGAGGATCAACGTTTTCGAGGTCAAGTTCAAAAATACTGTATTTTCTTGAATTATTTTTCTTTTAAATAAACTATGATTCATTTCATTTCTTTCGAAAATTTTCAAGTGCTAGGAAATCCAGGAGATCACAACGTTTTTCTTTGTTCTGTTGCATAAATGTTGAAAAATAAGTGCTCAAGGGGGAAAATACATCCCAGATAGAAAACCATGCCCTAAATATTTTGTAACATAACGTGCCGTAAACATACTATCATAAACTTCGCTCAGATTGCAATGATGCATAAAATGTAAACATTATGTCTTCATTATGGTACCATCACCTCGTTTTGCAACCAATAACGATGCTTTATGCGGAAACACCTTGGTACCATGATGCAAACATTTCTTGGCGTGCATGTCATCATTATGATGGCATTTTTGAGACATTTTACTATCTGGGATGTAAACGTACGGTTTTTAAGAATTTATTACGAAAAATTGGCTGAGGATCCATCAATGAAACAACGCACATCTTGAAATCTACGTTTCAAACTACCTTCATAATTTTGTTGAAACAAAAATATTCCAAAATAGCGGAACTACAGCTGCTAGAAGTTGGTCTCTCGTTTTTGCGCCGTGCAGCCCACACTGAGGAAAATTTCCTTGTACAATTTCCCATCATTGCTGGTATATTTGGGATATACTCTAAAAATGACGAAACACGCTGTCGATTATGTGTGAACTCTGCAATCATTCTAGCTATCTTCACTCGCTTTGGTCGTAGATGTTAATAGAATAACAGTTCAATTTACCGTGTTTGACAGTACATTTTATAGTTTTCAGGTTATATCCTAAATTTACCAGCAATGATGGGAAATTCTACAAGAAAATTTTTCTCAGTGCACAGGCCTCAATTTTTTCCTCAAATCTAAAAACCAAAATTCTAGCGTTAAAATATGTGAAAACGCATAACTTGACGGAGTCAAAACAAATGAAAATAAAAAATTGAAAATTCTGGAGCGTTTTGAAAAAAACACATTTTTGTTTTGAATTTGAATAAATTTTATTTGTTGTTTTTCTCTCCGTCAAGTTGTGTGTTTTGATATATACTTTGACGATAGAATTTAGATTTTTTGATGTGAGACAAAAATTGAGACCTGCCCAACCAGAAATTTACCACAGGCGCAGTACTGCACCAATACTGGCACGGTACTGGCATTTGTCTGGGATGATAACGCTTTTTTGTACTGGGGATTCAGTACTAATACTATTATTATTCGCAATCAGTGCAGTGCTTGTACTGGATCAGTACCTGGCCGATATTAAGCTCTCAGTACTGGTTCATCAGTACAGGCATAGTACTGTATTTTTATGTATCCAGTACTGATCCTGTACGTGTTGACCGAATTTTAAAGACCCAATACTGGCACTGTACTGCACCTGTCGTCAACATTCGGATTTTTCTGATTGGGTGTAGGATGCACAGCGCAAAAACGAGGTACCAACTCGTATTTCCACCATTTTGAGATACTTTTGTGTCGAAAAAATTGTAAAGATAGTTTTGAATGTATATTTTAAAGTGTGCTTGTATTTTCCCCCTTCGACTCCCTTTTTACAGATTTTTTTTGAGGTACTTTAAAATATGCAGGGCACGAATGACCCATGATTATCATTGACAAGTGCTAAAAGAAAACAACACATTACCAGTTGAGAGTTCACATTGAATAACTTTCATCATAAGTTCGACATCCACTCATGCCTGATAAACAACATAAATGTTGAAACGCGAGTATTTCTGTACATCGACTCTACTTTCTTCTCTAAAATACTTTGCACAGTGTTTTTATTATTTTCAACCCTTCGCCACCCTTTCTTACCTTTCCAACAAAGTCCATTCAATGATTCACGGAAGTCGATTGAATTTTATTGCTCCCCACAATATTCGTTCAAATCTTTCCTACCTTTAGCGTTTTACAAATCCTTCTTTCGTTCTTTTCTGAATTTCTTTTTCCTCCGTTATTTCAAGAATCCGTGAATACAGCATTCATCGATTTTCCGTCATAATTATTGAGATTTCATCGGTTAATTGTGTTCAAGGATATGCATATATACGTTAGCGCATTTAAAAACAATGAATTTTGTTTCATTACTCCTCTTCTTCTGCGGAGAAAAATATTATCTCGTTATCCAATGTAATTAATTTGAATTTGATATTCTTGTGAAAAAAAAAAAAAAAACAGATACCCCGGAAGGATTATTTCAAATAATATTTCAAGAATATCGAGATTTGTTGAGATTTTTTTTTCCACGATTTTAAACAAAGAATCTTCCAAGTTGAAGTTTCTACGAGATCATCGGGTAATAATAATTGAATGTAGATATACTTCATTGTATTATTTTTCACATCATATCGAGGTACGTTGTTACATTCCATTGAAGCCATTTATCATGACATCGCAGCGCACAATGATGTATAGCCAAAAGAACACGGGAAATTCTATCATTTTTCGAAAGCTCGTTGTGAAAATGTTTGATGAAAAATCGAAATTCCTCTCAATTTATAATTTTTATTTACTCCCAAGTCCCACGTCACGCGTGTGTGATACGTGTGTCGATATACGGCAGTGAATTTGGCATTCTTCACACGTAGAGAGCATCATAAATCACAGGATTGATTGATCTTCCATCGATGTCATCATTCACAATTAAGACTGCATACACTTACTTTAGAAACTTGTTTTCAGAATTAAATTCATCTACCTTACAAATACGGTTACAAAAGAATCATTTTTCCTCTCGGTGAATATTTCGGATTGAGGGTTGTGGATGATTCGATATCATATTCGTTGGATACGTTTCAATCACTCGAGAAAGGAAGATGATAGATATTTACGTGTATACTCTCGTTGTAATTCACCGAGCACGAAAATGAAATTCCTATATTGGTAAATTATTTGTATGTATGTATGTGTATGTATACGAACCGAGATCAAATCGGCCATTCCTTTCTTTGGAAGCAGTCTCCACGTATGCACGTACTACCGAGCTTCATTCGTGTTTGTGAGACGCATCGCGGTAACCGAATTATTCTTTCCGAGTTCATTCCTATCGATTCACAACGATTTTGTTGGTCCATTATCATTTTTCTCATTCATTTCTCTCGATATATGTATGTAAGGTATATTAATAATAACATATCGATACGTAAATTAATATCATTTGAATCATCGAGAACACATATCCAAATTTGTTTCCATTAGAGGGAAATATAATTCGATATCGAATTTTTATATAATTTTGTAGAATTAATTTGAATTTTTCAATTAGTAACATCACATTTCAACGTATACCAGCAGAATGATTGTTACAGATTTTAATGAATTTCATCACGAACGTGAGGAACCTCGGTATATTGTTTGTGGATTTTTTTTTATGTATTCGGAAATAAAACGACAATTAAACATTTACTTATTCGATGAAATACATGTGTTGCGTTGTTGTGGTGTTGTTGTCGACAGAGTGAATGTATATAAAATATATGAAACCTAGTGTCGGACTTTGTAAGGAGCTATATCACTTCTCTCTCGATTCCACAAAAATCATTTCACATTATATATCATTGAAATTGTTCTTACCATGCTACGGAATGTGTTTGATCTATATTTAAACTATGGTTGAATTCGTTTTGTGCAGATCTGGAAAGCGTGTTATGAGATATCTCTATGTCTACGTACTATTCGAAATCTAAAAATTATTTGGCGATGTGTGGTTTACTTTAAGATTCATGGTATTATACTAATTAATTGTATTACATATCCAAATTTTCAACTATGAGGGAAGGGTGGAAAGAGGAAGCCCCCACCTGCCATAGCTATGAAGATACAATAGCTATTTATGTATATAATGGATTCTATAGATTTGGATACAATGGGGTGAGTGTGGGGTATATGTTTGCGAGGAATCCAGGGTAAAATTGGAAGGAAAAACTGCTCGCAGCAAAATGCTCACGTTTTGTAAAACAACATTCGATTCGAATTGCCAGGCATCGACCTACTGATCGTTACAAATTAATATTCGCTTGTATTTTTGTCCTCTTTATCTTTTTTCCTTTCTCTCCTTCTTTTTCGTTATTGTTTCATGATTTTCAAAATCGATACGATTGATTTATTCTCACGTTAACACACGTATACATCCAGGGAAAATAATATGTTTCGTTCCGAGACGCAACTTAATGAGCAAGAATTATATCATTAATCAATTTTTCTGGCATAACAAACAAGCCGGTTGACACCTGGCGTCGTGTCATCGTATAATGGTGGTTGTTCGTCTAAGGATCACTTTTCCCCGTGGTACGTCTTCGTGTCACTTATTCATTCCTTTCTTTTCTGTATTGTTCATAAACCTTTCGAAATGTTATACAAGATCCACATCGAATTTTGAAAAACAAAAAAGACAAAATGAGACGAGATGCCGTCTTTCCCACAAAATCAAGGAATAAAATGATACTGAATTTTCGTCGTTCTCTTATCCTAGTTAGTCGCCCTTGTCCGGAATTGGCTCGTCGTACGTAACTTACACGTGACGAACGACGAGACTGTAGGGAGACTTCGACCGTCCCTTCCATACCTTTTTGTTCATTATATATCGTTTTTTCTTTTTTGCTTTCTGTTTTATCTTTTGTTCTCTTTGACTACCCTCTTTTTCCTCAGAATAATGTATTTTGCAAGCACTCTAGTTGTATGCATATGAACTCACGTAATGTCCATCGCATCATCGCTAAATAAATATTAAATAAAAAAATATATCATCGAGATTTTGTACGATATATCAAATCACTTTCTAAAAGAATACAACAATAACTGATATCATCGGTCACAAAGAAAAATAATGAAACAAAAGAACATATTACGTATCGAAGCATCGTTCACCGAATATCAATTCATTCGTGTATCGATATCTTTTATGTCACCTTTAAAATCCTTCTTAGACATAATTTACAAAGTTGTTCGCAATTTTTCATCAATGTGAAAATCATCAAATTCATCCTATTATTGAACAAACACAAGCAATATTCATATATGATTTCAAACGTATCGAAGAAAAGTGTCAGTTCCTGATGCTTCAAAATAATAATATTCAACTTACGCAAGAATAATATCCTAGATACATATAAAGAAGAAGAAATTCAAGTATTTTACTTCAACGATGATGGGATGTATGAGCGAGAAAAAGTTCTCAATAAAAGTAAAAGAAAATCTAAGGAGTTTAGAAAGACCCGAAGACGCATAAACATAGGGGAAAATCTTCGTTAGAGTCACTCTGATTCGTTGTAACGAACTGATATATCGAGTTATACGAATATTTTGTATATTTGGGTATGCGTGTTACTAAAATTATTGTTGTGACTGGTGTCATTAGTGTTTCTGTTGTTTCTGGCCATGCAACGATTAAGGCTTCACTAAATAAATAATATTCCTCCTTTATTCATAGCCGTAAGTATATATCGTTATCAATATAAAACGACGTGGTGGCGTTTTATTGAGAAACGACAACAATTCATTTTAATTTATGCGATATGGAACGATTTTTTATGTTATATCCCTTCCCCTCTTTCTGCTCTGATATCTCTTTCTTTTCTTCACTCATGTGCTAGCGTTGTTCCACCATTGTAGAACAATAATCTGAGTATCCACGTAACATTTTTCTCACATTTCATTGTAGATTATTCTCCAATACAATGTACAAAAACATCTATCCGATCTTGAAACTACAAAGAATTCTCAGAATCCCCTGGAAGGCACAAAGGAAAAATTGCATCCAATTTTCCAAATAGGAAATGCATCAATTTTGGGAAATCATTTAGAATTGGATGACAAAATTATAACCAAGGAAATAAAATATTATTGATACAAATTTCTACATGACTTTTGATTTCACAGAAAGGTTTCATTACTTCAGATACAAGAATAGTAGTGAAATTTACCATATTTATGAAAATTATTAAAAAGTTGATTGGTTCTTCTTTGATGATAGTCTCATAAGCAAATTCTTACAATATTCAACATAGATTTCAATTGAATTCGCTTTAAATGAAGAGAAGCAAATGTGCTGTTTCCGAATTTTAATGATCTTTACTATACAGTATATAATAAAAAACTCCATTGTCACCGTACTATTAACAAATTCTCCAGCAAGTACAGTTGTAATTGATTCACCATCGTGGAAATTCCACCCACGTAAATATTACATACTGAGAAAAAAACGTCATGGAATGATTACTAGAAATACAATCTGATATACCAAAACAGGAACCATTTCTCCAGTCCGTTAGCGAATGTGTACAGAAATCCGTAGCTACTCGCATGGAAACATTTCGCTGAAAAATTGTCTACAAAATCATCAATCATCTCCCAAGAACATAGCATTTCCTCTGCAAAAATTCGAAAAACTCTGAGAATCTCTGAAATTTTTATGAAAAACCTGATAGATTTGGGACACTCTGCACAGACTTTTCCAGAGGTGATTTCATTGTTTTCAGACAAACGAAAACGAAATTGCGCTTTGAACAAATTCTGACAGAACTTTGATAAGTTCTCAACATTTCTCTGATTATTTAAAAATGTTGCAACGCTATGAATACATTCATATGCTATATTCAAATCTGCCGTACAACGGAAAAACCTTGTCAAGTCGCATTTTTGACGAAAATGAGTTTTTTATATCATTGGATTCTTTAGAAAATCCTCTGTTTTATAGTATTTGCAAAAATTCGAAATGACAAATACTTCCAGAGTAATAGCGATAAAAAAACAGGAAGAATATGAAGCAATTATGATAGAAAATGTCATAAGTAACAGAGGATTTGTGAATTGCTTCGAAAAGGTGACGAAATTTCTGGAAATACAACGGAAAAAAATCGTCAAGTACTTTACGCGAATTTTTGGTTGTAAAAGAGCCCGAGAACGGCTCGCGATACAACGCAACAACATCGGATGTACTTAGGTAGTTTCTTTCGTTGTAAATAGCTCGAGTTCAGCCCTCTCATACTTGGGATAAGACACCTAAGTACTTTCCGATAATCCTCGTCTGTCTTCGGCTGAACTCGGAAATATTTCGTTCAGATAACTATGAATAAACTCTGAAAAATCTCGCATTTTGTTTGCAGAAACTCTGAGACATTCTGAAATTTTGATGAAAAATTTAATACATTTAGAATATTTTGTCCATACTTTTTTCAGACTTCATCACGGTATTTTCATTCTTCTTCCAGAGGAATAGGAACGGAATTGCGCTTGGGAAAATTCTAATAAAACTCAGATAAATTTCTGACGTTTTAAAAATTGTTATATTTCATGAGTAGATTCATATGCTACATCCGAATATCATATGTGAAAAAATGCTTGAAAATTGAAAATTTTTTTTCAATAATCAGAGAAATGTTGGAAATTTATTGGAGTTTTTTCAGAATTTTTTCAGAGTGCAATTCCGTTTTTATTTGTCTAAAGAAAAGAATGGAGAACTGTTATAAACTTTGGAAAAAATCTGAAAAAAGTCTGTACAGAATATTTCAAATTTATTAGATTTTTCATCAAAATTTCACCGTTTGTCAGAGTTTTCACAGAGAAAATGCGATGTCTCTCAGAGGTTATTCATGCTTAATTCAGCGAAATATTTCCGAACGAGTTTCATAAAGCACACGCATAATGTGATAAGAAATACTAAAGTAATGGACTGTATCACAAGCTCATCCTGGTTATAACTAGCTTTTTCCTAACCAGGAAAGAATAATTTTGTATGATTACATGTGACCATCGCCCTTCTGAATTTCGGATTTGATCCATATGATCAAATGTATGATCAAATGAAGTCACACAAAATGATTTCTTTTCGGGATGATGATTGGTGTAATTCTTCAGTAATTGAATTATGTTAGTTGTACTAGATTGAAAAGGTATCAAAGTATAGGTTATCTGTCGATGAATGAACATTTTCAATAAAAATTAATCGAAAACTATAAAATAAACCTGTTACAATTTGCAAGCAATTTCACAAATTTTCTATAGAAGGAATTTACTTCTTTCGACAGTATGCTCTTTGCAATAAACATTGGTTTATTCTTAAAATGTTTCATCTAAAATCAAGATCATTGGAAGGGGATGATGTACTTAGGTAGTTTCTTCTGTTGTACGGCACCGTGATCTCGAGCGCTTATACTTGGAAAAAAGCCGCAAGTGACTTTATAGCTTTTTTCGCTAGTATTTTGGAGAAAAAGAAAATCTTAAGTCCATTTTCATATAGTTATCGTCAGAAATGTTAATTTGTCTCTGCAGAATTGAACAAAACGCATCCGGTTTCCTATAAAAAGAATGTTACATTTATAAAAACTTCATCCTATGACAGAATAATTTTGTTTTCCGCAGTAAAAAAAATATTGACAATTTATCAGAGTCTTATTCGTCCGCAAAAAAAATGAAAATGAAACTCTGATAGAATCTGAAAACATTTTGCAGGGGGCTTCAACTCTATAGGATGACCCTAAATCATATTCTAATTAAGGACAAGTTTTCTAGTATGGTGGCGCTTTGATCGTACTGAATCGAGGTAACCTCAAAATTATGCTTATGTATTTTGATTTTGTAACATCAAAAGTATTTCAATGATAAAGTGTGAACAACAATTCTAAAAACAAATTATACGTGTCAAGATATAATTTGGCTTTAGAATTTTCTCATTTTCACACTCGATTGTTGGAATACTATTGATGTTTCGAAATCAGAATAATTTTGAGGTTACCCTGCTACACGAGGCCGCCATTTTGATTTTTAGTTCGCATGAAAGTACCCCGCTTAGAGGGCGCAGAAATCAGTCCAAATTTATTTTACTTTTATAACGTTGAGTTGTACCCCCCTGACATTTTGACAACAGTCTGTACAAAATGTCCTGAATTTATTCGATTTTTCATGATAATTTCCGTGATTCTCGGAGTTTTTTCAGAATTATGCAGAGAAAATGCGATGTTTTTCAGAGATTATTCATGGTTTTATAAAAATTCTTCAGCTAGATGTTTCCATACTGGTGACCGAGTGAAAAAAAATTTTCAAAATTTCATATGAATTATGCATAAATTATATATAAAGTATATCAGATCATATATAAATTACATGTAATTCTGAAAATTTGTCCAATCGACAGGGATAGGCAATATTTTGACAGTATTGATATTTTTATACAATTTGTATAAAGTTTCGATTTATAGTTTTCGAAATGTTTCTATCAAAACATCGTCAAAATCAATTCATCCCGATTTCTAGTGACCAATACCATCTGTTCCTTCGACGTATACACGGTAAAAGAAACAATACAGTAAGAATGATTTTTCAACGTTCTATATGCAATTGAAATTTCATCCATTCTGTGTAAATCGTTTGAGATCTATGAAATCTGTCGAATGAAATTCAAAATTTCCAATTGTGTACCAGCGGAGTGGTCAACAATGTTGTACAGCGATATGCGAAAAACGAACTTTCCTGAAAGCAAACCCCCTACACTTTTCCAACGGAACTCAAATAAAAACCCTGATACATCAAGTATTCTCTTTTCGATTCTGATAATAAAATTTTGAACGAGAAAAAAAAGGAAAGAAATGATCTTGCATTCGATGGACCAAAAACTATGCTACGTAATCGAGGGGCAGAGGTGTTGCGGCCACGCGGCGAGCAAGCAACCACTTTTCCTTAGTACCATTATCATAGATCGATTGACCAAGTCTGCCGTGGTAGGGAATGGATGATGAGGTAACAGGGGTGAACTGACACAGAGAGTAAGCATATGTCGAGAGCAAGTGAAAGTTCGCTGTATAAATCATTTCAAAATTCACTAACCAGTTCTTCGACACAGATAAAATGAAGTTTCCAGAGAGAAGGGAATTGAATTTTCTCCATAATCAGGCTCGCTATTACGAACAAATGATTTACATATACTTCATTTCAAATTCATCACTTATTCAGTTCATATTTGTCAACTGCAAAAACGAATCATTCAAATCATTGTCTTTACTAGAAAATCAAACGAATGAAAATTATTATCGTTGTTATTATTATCATTCCGTACTCGTTGAAGAATTGTTCGTAGTACGGTGAATGTACAAACGACTGACTAACCCCTTGCCTACAAATGATCTTCGCAAAAGGGTGGATCGTATTCTGGAACGTTGAACGAGGGGATGAAGTGGAGCGCGAGATAATCCACTCCCTCTTATTTCTGATAATACTATGATTATGATTATCATTATCAAAAGGTAATGTTCTCGCTGGAGTTAGTACACAAAAGTTCTATGTAACTTATCGGATCTTGGATCGGAATGAAGAAGAGAAAAAATTAACAACAAAAAACCGAAGTCAATTGAAATTTTCAAACAGAACGGAAAGAGCTTGATTTGGGGATTGAGTGATGTAAAAGAAATTTATCTCGTTTGTTCGTTGAGCAGTACATTTTGTACTGAATGTTCACGCATACGTGAAATCATTCTTTTTCCTTCCTCTCTTCATTTGGTTTCGAATTTAGAGTGTGGTTATATATGGTTATCAATTTGATTCCGTGGTGAATAAGCAACAACGTCTATTTGCCTTTATGAATTCTGTGTTGTAATTGTAAGATGCATATCATACACATATAGTGTATATCATATAGAATATATATATTTATATTTACCCGATATTGATTTGGGGTTCGGTTTTTGAATTTGTAGATTTTTTCTCAAATTCAAATCACTTCAAAAGACTGTGTCCTGCATATTCGAGCTTGGCACCATCCGCTAAATTGGAAAACGGTGGATTTCTGGGGAAAAAATTGAAAGATCTCATCATTTTTCAATTTAAAGTTCTAGCTATTTGAAAGTTTCGAGTTATCAAAGCTTCGAGATGAACAATGATAAAATATATTTTTTCTAACTCAGCAAAGGGTGTAGGACACAGTGTTTTTGACAATAACTTGAATTTGAAGATAAATTCCTAACGCTCATGTCTGAGGAACCAAGCTTCAAATGAAATTCTTCCAATTGCATTTCGATAGTAAAATATGCCACAGAAATGTGCGCTATAAATTTTTCCCTGAGTTTTAGAAACTCCTCATTCCTGATTGTTTAAAATTTTATAGGAAATCAAAATTTTTCATCAAATTCCCATCGAGTAAATTCTAGGTTAATAAATTCATTCGTTCGAAAACATACACTTTGCTGAAAGATTTACGAACAGATCGTATAAACTTCTATTCACGTGTGATATTCGGTACACAGATTTGTATATGTATGCATTCATCAAATTTGTGACCAACAGAATTCCACTGATCAATCTTATCTCCGATCGGCACACAAAATCTGAGATAACAAAGCAAATCACACGTGCATATCGGTGCACAGATATCTGTGTGTATGCGTAGAGAATTATTGATTTTACGTTGTAGTTATATCATTGCAGTCCAAGGGGAAGAGAGAGGGAGAGAGAGAGAGAGAGAGAGAGAGTACTAGACAAAATCAGGGGAGTTTGGAACGAGACACTGAATTGAAATACTTTCTCCATTCAATTTTATCACAGAGTCTCGTAACAAGGCCAAGATCGAATTTCCTATAGAGTTGCGATCGTCTCTCGGCACGTTGTGTGAACTTTGACCTATTCGTCGAAACATTATACGCATAATCTCCAACTTGACAAACTAAAATCAAGTAAAGAATAATAATATTTCCAATTGCAGATATTCGGTATTGGAGATGAAATAAGTTTCAATCAAGAAAATGAAAATCATAAATTGGAGATGTATGGTCGCTGTTTATGGCTTTCTTTTATTTTCATTTGCTCAAATGCAATATGTATGGTAATGTTCATTATTCAGTCGCAAATTCTAAATGCATTGTATAGAATATCAAGTGATAGGGTGTTAAAAGTTCTTATCAGTTGGTATCAGTTTATGTCTTGACTGTCTCTACCGATACACGCTCAGTTTCCAAAGTCAGCGAATAACTATCCAATTCGCTGACCAATGCGATGTGTATCTGTCCCGTAAATATTTTATTGTGAGAATGAATTCGGTGAAGAGATCATGCAGCATCAAACGTGCACTTGAATTGAACGTGTACTCCGACTACCATGACAAAAGTTCTGGCAAAAAATGTTGTTATTCTCATAAATTTTTCCTGATTTTTCGAATGTTCGGTTTAGAATTTCTTTGTCTTTGATAATGGGAGTGAACTTCTAATGAATGCGAGCAGTTTGATAAGAACTTCCTTATTCTACTGAAATCTACTTAGCTTTGAAGCTATTTCAATATATTACGGTAAATCTTTGAAATTTGGTTCAAGGGAATGAAAGTCCTCAAGTCCTGGTTGGAAATGATTCATGGCATTCCCAAGGACTGTTTAGGGTCACGATAGGTCTCATCAAACCCTGGTCAGACTCTAAAAAGAGCTGGGAAATGCCATGAATTATCCCTAACCGGGGTATAAAGTACCCTACCCAGATAGCACAATGTGGCACTGGGCCGGTGATGAGAAGTTTATAAAACGTACACGGGAAGACCAGGTTTATTAATATTCAGAAAAATGACTGTCAATTTAGGGAAAACGAGGATCGCTGGGAAATATTCGTAGTCGATGTATTAACAATTGATAGTTTCACTGTGAAAAATACCAATGAAACTATCAACTGTTAATATTTTGACTACGAATTTTTGGTAGACTCACTACGAATATTTTTCAGCGATCCTCTTTTTTCCTAAATTGACAGTCATTTTTTTAAACGTTGATAAATTCTTTCTAAATATTAATAGACCCGGTCTTTCCGTGTGGAGGAAGTTTTCTGGAAGTTCAAAAAAGGTCCCACCCATACAGCACCACAAACTTCAGTAATGTCTCAATTGCTTACATTTCAGTATACTTTCGCAGAAATATGTCAAACATCTGTTGAATATTTGCAATGTCTCAGATATATTACGGGAGAAACATTACAATTAAATATTTCATAAATATTCTTGAAACATTGCGGAAATAATTCAGAAATATTGCAATATTTCTGAAGGGACTTTGAAACCTCGGTGTAACATACAGCAATATCATATAAATATTTCAATGTTTCAGATGTTAGATTTCTGCAATCTTAATGAAATCTTCGGTGCTGTATGGGCAGAAACACATTTTGCTGTTAGGGCTGGTAGAAATCACTCTAATTATTCTCCAGGCCATTACTAGGCCTTGCAAGTCTCTCATAAGTGCCTGGGGAGGCCTGAAGATTGGCTAGAGTGATTTCTACTAGGGTACAAACCGATAACTTGAAATTTTGTTGCTCTTGTATATACCATCCCATACACGACACTTACGTCGCCTTTCCGTGAAATTCAGCGAGAAGAAAGGAATCCAGGAATCGACGTGGTACGACAGTAAAACAGCATAGAAGTGACAGAGAAATGTCCGGGCCGCCTTTACGTGCGGACATTTCTTCGTCAACTCTACGCGACTTGCCCGTCGTGCCCACCGTCGTTGTATCCACCGCTCCTTTGCTCCTCCCTTAATTTCTCGGAGAGACGACCTGATTTCACCGGCGACTGTCGCGTATGAGATGATACTCAGACAGTAACGAGTTCGTCAAAGACTTCTTCGAAACCTGTAATATTATTTGGAATCCCGGATGAAATTTGGATAGTACGTATGCGGTTCCTTGTTTGGATTTCATCCGGGATCCCAAACAGGGGGATACAACTCCAATGAGTACAATGAAACCTTATTTGCACGCCATCTCCTAAATAAATATTCATGCGAACTAAAAATCAATATGGCGTTCTGGTACACCGGGATAACCTCAAAATTATTATAGTTAGTTTGTATTTCGAAACATCAACAATATTTCAACAATAAAGCATTGAAAAATTCTAAAACCGAATTATCAGTTGGACTCATTCGGTTTCAGACAGGGGGGTGCAACTCGATAAAAACTATACGTAACGTTTTGTCACCATTCGATATTTCCCAAACTGTCCGCAAGAGACGCTGATTGTACCATCAGAAAAAGTCACGTGATACGATAATTTTTCGGCGCCTAATTTTGCATTTGAAATCGCTTGACAAATCATATCAATAATGGTGTTGATATATACATACAATTCTTGAATATGTCACATAACCAAATATAATAATGACGATACTGACACTCGTATCACGTACGTAGTGTACAAAAAAAACATCACGTGATTTTGACTTAGCTACAGACAGCGCCGTTCACGGACTTCAAGTGAAGTTTACTGTGGTGACAAAACGTTTCGCGGAACATTTGAAGGTGATTAGGTGAGTTGCACCCCCCTGGTTTCAGAGTTGTTTCTGATGCTTTATTGTTAAAATACTGTTGATTTTTCAAAATCCAAACTGATGAGATTGATATCAAGGTTATGTCACTATACCAGGCCGCCATTGCTGTTTTAGCCCCTGATCGACACGCCACCATCTGAATGAATATGACCGTAATCGAATTACGGTTTGAGGTCATCCTATAAAGTTGCATACCTCTGATTCCAAACGGTCCATCTGAGTTTTATTCGGATTCTCATCCAAATTTTTGTCACCACAGGAGTCACTTGTTGTGACTCATGCGACTGTTTTATGAAAACCAAAATATACTCTGAATTAACGGATAATATATCCCAAGCGGCACCAGAATATACTATGAACGTTCTTCGAATATCCGAAATATGTTCTATGCACATTCGAATGAGATCGTTTCATAGGTGTTATGCATATCCATCGAACGTATGTAATCGAATATACGATGATACGTTAATTGAACGTCGATTGAATGAATATCGTACATTTCAAATGTACTATGTACCTTCTGAGTATATTTGAAACAGTCTCATTCGAACATTCTATGAACGTTCATTATATGTTTTTCGTATCTCATTTGTAGATTTTACGAACGTTTCTATTTCGTACATACTTTGAAATCCTGTTTCTGCTTGGGATGTAGTTCTTTTTATGTTACTAAAGATTGAATCGTTTAGTGGAACGAATTGGTAATGGAATAACGAAATATTCAACTGTTGAAGACCCTCATCCTTGCAGTATACTGTATACTACCTTGCAGATGATATTTTCAGTTGCAAGGAGTTAATTCGAAAAGATGAACACCGATGATTTATCAGATTTTGTGAGTTTGCTCTTTAAACTGGAAGAGTGAAAAATCACTCGTTTCACTCCACTGCACTGAGAAAAAAGATTCGTTGACTCAAATGAGATTTGTTTACAGTAAATAAATCGTATATTTGGATACGAGCAAAGAAATATTTACTAATATTCATTTTATCACATAGTTGTTGAATACACCACATATTTCTTTGAGTCAACTTCATACCGACTATGATTCGATAGATCTGAATTTGACAAGAATTCATATTCATTTACATTAACTCCAATCACTTTGAATCAAATGAATGATTTGGTTATAGTTAATAAATATGAATTTCTTGACTCAACACAATGTTTGGTTATAATCAATATGTCTTATTTGTATGAAATGATACTTCTTGAAAATGCTCGACCAAATGCGTTGATTTGTCAGAAGGAAACCTTTTTCTCAGTGTGAGTCTCAGAAGTGAGCCAGTCCGCTTCGATTGGGATTTTCACTCGTTTCGAGTAGACTCCCACTCTTTGACATTGAAAAATTCACTCTGGGATTGGAGTGGCTATGAGTTTATAACCTCAAACCTTAAATTATCACTCTAAAAGAGGGGAAATTTCACTCGAAATTTTGATAGGCTCACTTTTGGCTGGTTAAAGAGTAAAATACCACTCTGAAAATTTTAGAGAGTGAATTTTCGTTTCGTTTCGTTTCTGTAAACGATTCAAACTTCAGGAACTTTTCTTTTACTAATACTCCAATAATAATCGCAGGAAGAAAATAATGTTTGATCAAATCTTTTAGAATATATATCATCCACATGACTCATTCAAATTCATCAGGTTTGATAAATTTGATTTCATGAAAAATTGCAACAAGTGTTCTTACCGATACCAATTCCAATTTTCACTTCTATTATACCTATTCTCTCGAATAATTTTGGACTGAATTGATATTCAAGTTTCATGTATAGCATGTGGAAAATCATTGAGTATATCACAAATCCAGAATTACAACACAGTCGAGTGAGGAAGACCATCGATAAGACGAGATATAAGTTTGCAAAACTGAATAGAGGGTTTGTACGCAACCTGGAAATTTTTTTATTGGTCATTCTGTTCAAACTCAGCGTTTCCAAGATCCGTACAAACCCTTTCATAATCACTGAGGGGATAGGTGTGAACGAGATGTAAGAAGAATAGGTGACTGACTTTTATTGTAATTGTGAAAAATGTAAGGGAGAGTGGGGCATGTTTTCCCACTTTTTCTTGTTCGATTTTTGTATTTTTCCCCGTTGCATATTTCAAGGCGTTTGGGGTACTATTTTACTCGTTGAAGCTCCCACTTCAACCTAGTATAAATAAATGTAATGATTTCATAAGCATGTTGTTGCAAAATACGGGGCAAGTTTTCCAACACCTTCGAACCATATGGGGGCAAATTTTCTCACTCATTCAAAATCGCCAAAAATGGATAAGAAATTGAAGTTCGAATCCAAATTGAGTATTTTATTCGATTTTTTATTTGGAAATCAATTACAATAGGGGGTACATGTGATGTAGGAAAACGAAATAACGAATGTAGTACATAGAAAGTAAGCAAAAGTATGAAGAACAAAAAGACAACTGCTTTCATTAAATCATGGCTGTAGGAGCCACGATTCGTTTTCCTTTTATAATTTCGAACCATCTGTACTCTGTGTAAACTTAATGATAAATCATATCAAATAATATTTGCTTATCTTTTTCGATAAATTTGCTTGCAATACGTTACAACAATTTGATTGAGACTGAGATAATTTTCCGCAATGAAAAACATTGCTTTATCATTGTTTTCCAACTCTAAACTAACCTCAAATCGCGAAGACTAATCATATAATATAAGAAATGCATTTGCAACACTCTAAAATCACTTGGTTGAGACCGGGACAAATTCTTTTTGTGAGAAAATTTGCCCCATCATCGTTTTTCAACTTGGAACTAGGTTAAAATCGTAAAGACGCGAGTAATTTACACAAATTATCACATCATTCGATTCAGGGGACTTTCGTTTATAAACACATATTCAACCAAAACAATCAGAATAACGTAAGTATGTTTTTTTTCGATTTGAATGAACACATGTAAAGTTTACTCACCCACGACAAAATCGTAAAAACAGTTCTCTTATTATGATTAAAGCAGCTATTAACCTGATATTGCCGTGAATGGTACCTTAGATGATACTACTCACGACCATTCATCCAGCAGTGCGCTCTTCCAGCATACTAAGAAATCATAACGCATTGGAAAACATGCCCCTATAGAAAACTTGCCCCACTCTCCCCTATGGTACGAGCCGTTGGACTCTTTAACCCTCCGTTACTCGCGCTATGAGCGCGACACCGGGTTTTGGTTCTTCAAATCGTAATAGACGCAGAGAAAAGTTACCCAAAAAATTATTACACTTTACAGTAAAGTAGGGACAAAATCACATTTTGGGGTTATGTATTATATTTTTTCATTGGAATTACTACACTTTCTATCAATAAATAACAGAATTCTGGTACTTCACTAGAAAGTACACTGAGAACCCGATTTCTTAAATTTAAAGAAAATTGCTTTGCCCTCATTCTGATATATCTTGTTTTCAGAAAGGACATATTTCTGTCTCAATTTGAAAATTTTTCGTTTCAATCTGATGAAGAATTTTTCCATTGAAAAAAATATTTATTAGAATGAAAAATCACTGAGGGCAAAGAGAATTTTCTCTCAATCCAAAAAATTGGGCTCTCAGTGTATAGTAATTTTAATGACAAAATATAATACATACACTGAAAGAAAAGGAAATAGTAAATTAAGAGTAATAGTTGGCTGATTGATGGTTACCATAACTATTTCTTTGTAAACGTAACTAATCTAAACGTAACTTTCCACAATCAATATTATTTTTCAAACTACGAAGTAGTAGAATCTATTATCAGTCATAGCTGAGTCCTTTTCCAACTATTCCAATGGTGAATTCCAACTATTGTTTTCTCTGAGTGTAACTCCAAAATGTGATTTTATCCCTACTATATTATAAAGTGTAGTAATTCTTTAGATAACCTTTCTTTGCGTCTGAATGATGAACTGTTCTCAATATTCACAATCTCAGTATTATTCAAAATACTTAATTATTCTCAACATTTTTCAGAATATAATTGAAAATAAAATTAGTCTGACTATGACGCGAGTAACGGAGGGCTGAATTCCTACCATCAGTTGGCGAGAAGATCGTTTAGGTCGATCAAATCTCAATTTCTCCCTTCACATGAGGTTAAAATGAAGAACAACTCTTCTCTATTGATGGTATGTTTTATAATATACTTCTAATTTTCTTGTGCCCGGAGTTGATATTTCAACTCCTGTACTGGCAGAATCAAAAATTGTCTTAGGAAAATCTCCTACACTGAGAGAAATTTCTACAGTCACTGTAACTAAAACATTTCAACTAAACATTCCTAATGAGAGCTACTAAAAATTTGGTTGATTCAACCAAGAAAATATAGTTGATACAACTAAGGATAGGGCTGGACTCGAGACTCTCGAGTGAAAGCAACAAAACTCAATTTTATCAGTTTTAATGCAAGATTCGTTGGGTCAATGTACAAATAGTTGAAGAATGAAATGGGAGGAAATTTTTGAAAATATCTTCATGATTTTCAACACTAAGGTTTATTCAAAACTGTTGCAGTCTCGAAAAAGGTCTTGTCTTGTCTTGTCTTGTCTTGTCTTGGTCTTGAGTGTACAAAAATTGCTTTTTGTCCTGGATGCAATCAATTTTATCCTCTCAGACATGTTATTGCTGATTATTACATGCCAACATTTGACTTGATGTAAGAATTTGTCTTTGAAGATCGTGAAATTGAATGATATTTACTATTTTTGAATTTTGCTCAAGAGTCTCGAGTCCACCTCTACTAAGGGATGAATTAATCAATTTTCCAGTAGTTTTTACTCAGAATATTTGGTTGAGGCGTTTTAGTTACAGTAACCTCAAAAATTTCTCTCAGTGTAACATGTATAAAAGTTGACACATCCTGAAGAAAAATTGTAGCTGAAAACGAACTCAAGTACATTTTTGTGGTTATGTGAATCGCTGTAATAGGGAAAATCCAGCTACTATGACTCATTTTCAACTACAGTTTTCTGTTTCAGTGTATCTTTTCTTCTTCCACTGTGACCGGAGAAAAAAGATGTTCCAAATATTACTACATTTTGTACCAAAGTAGCAGCAGAAGTGACACAGTATAATTTGTACAACACGATATAATAAAAATTCATGCTTTGTGATGTGAAGTTGAGCCAAATTGAATGATTCTTCGAATGCCTGAGCATTAATTTTTACTACCCTGTGTCGTAAAAATCGTACTATGTCACTTATGCTGCTACTTTAATACAACATGTAGTAATATTTGAAACAACATTCCTTCTCTGAGTGGGTATAGAATGTGGAATCAGTAGAAAAATACGAAAGTATTCAGACGAAGGAAGAATAGTAGTCATATCATCATTCTAGTCATGATTCACAGAACAAATCTCTTGACCTTAAAAATACTTGTGAACCTCGAAAATGTAGTTGAATTTTCTCGTCTTTGTGATGGGGAGTGACGTCACTAACGTTATGTAACGTCACTTGTGCGGTGAATGGAAACGATTTTATCTGAACAACGATAACAACACAATAATTTTCCTTTCATCTGTGACATAGAATTCCTCTGATTCGCGGAAGATTGAGAAAGAAAACCAGTTATCAACGATGATATCGATTTTTACCATAATTCATCGACACAGAGTGGTTAAATATATCCAACTGAACTCATGTAATTGACTCAATCTGCGAACGTAGCTGCGTTAACGGATTCAATTACCTCGTCAACCTTGTTTTCCTGAATCAACTGCACAATGCAATCAATTCATCACGAAGTTCATTTTGAATGTAATTTTCATGAAAAATTTTCCTATCTTTTTATATTATTTCAATTGTTATTTTTTTTACGAACTTAAAAAATCACTAGTGTTTACAACATTGATTGTTGTGCATTCGATTTGATTTGAGTAACAAAACTCTCAAGTATCGAATTGAACTGCTAATCTCTAAATTTCTTAGATCAAAAATACTGCAACTCCGGTTAGAGAGAGAGAGAATGTCAGTGCATCAGAGTGAATTTTCATCCTATTGGAGTAATGATTCCATGCTTATATTGAATAATGAAAAGTTCACTATCTGGAATGAGTTAAAGTTTCCGTGTAATAGAGCGAGGATGCACTTTGATGGTGTGAAATTCTCAATCTCATCGGAGTTGCGGTATTTTTACCCCAAGAAATTTAGAAAGTATGAGGTTTTATGAAATTGATCCTTGCATGAAACTGTTCAGTTTCAATGTCATTAACACACTGTAAAAAATGTTGGTGGTAATATTACCAAACGTCAATGGCAACAGGATTTACCTATACAGTATTGGTAAAATTACATGATATATGTTAATGTAAAAATTACCAACTACACACACCAGTGAATTCACACATCCACACTGAGATAAGGATTTAGTTATAGTTACCAGCATTTGGTAATAGTTACCAAATCTCATAGTTGAATATATATTTAGTTATAATTACCGACATACAGATCCACAACTAATGCCTTTGGTTATAGTTACCAAACTTGAGTTATTATTACCAAATCCTGGTAATAGTTACCAAATCTTGGTAATAATGAACCAATCACATATTTGAGGCAACCAAATCAATTTGGTAACTATAACTAGGTTCTTTTCTCAGTGCACCCAAGGTAAATTTATACATACATGTTAACTGTAATTTTACCAGAATGCAAGTAATTTTACATTGACATGTGGATATAATTTCATTTGACCAGTACTTAGTACTTGTAAAATTACCATCATAGTGTTCATGTGAATTTACAGGTGACTTGTGGAGTAAAAAGACTGCGAAATGTTTATGGACAATGCATTTTACAGGAACAGTCTTGGTAAACTTGTTGCATGTAATTTTACATCTATTTCTCACAGTGCACTTATAAAGCATTTGAAATCTGATTTTGAGAAGTAAAGTTCAAAATTATCTACTCATTAATTTGTTAGTTCTTCCTTAATGTCACGAGACATTTGAACTTGATTATACACACTGGACTGAGAGGAAAGATTTGTGAAAATACAGTATGGTCATTAGAAATGATAATCAATTGGTAAAACTATAGATTTTTATACACAATTGTCGACAGAGAAGAGTGAGGGTTCCTATTTTTGCACATATGCTCAAATACAATTCGGTGTACCAAAATAGGAATCATTAACTATTCATGTCTGTTAGCGACTATGTACAGAAATTCGTGGATGTCACCAATTTACTACACTGTAAATACTCTGCCAATAGATAGACAGACACATGGCTTCCTCGGCTGGCTTGATTGAATCGAAAAATAATGCCAATTTCGAAGAAGAGTTTTTTCATCACCAATTCATCTCGCCGTCGATTCAAATGAAACTCACATGAAACCATCATAGGACTATCTTTAAAATATGGTATGAGTTTCATCATAATCGAATCATCAGAAGACCAGTTATGTGCGCTCACGAAAGTGACGGTTCTAGTCATATTTTTGTCTTTTTTCAGTTCAGTTTCTCTGAATGAATCAAACTGAAACTGATAAGGGAAAGGCATTACCTCGGTCCCTAACTATGAATGAAGTTACACTGAAAAAAGAAGTCTAGTGTTTACGAAGATACGGTATGGTTGAGACAAGCATATGGAAGAAACAATGAACGGTAGCGCTGTGAGAACAGTAATATCATTGATAGAACAATCTGGTATCCATTGTACAACGGTATCAATCCTTTCTCCATCACAACAGTGCATTGCGAATACACTGAAAAAATGAGTGGTTATGGCAACGATCTGAAGTATCCCTAGCAGCAAAGTGCTAAGCAAATATGCGGCAAATTGTTGAAAACACTCAGCAACAGTTTAAAGCAATTTGCAGGGACGTTGCGTCGCCAAATGCGCAACAATATGCTGTGAATCTGGGATTTTGGGTTGAGTTGTTGTCATGTTGCTGGGAAGTTGCTCGGTTTCATGAAACTTTTAATCACATGCGTAGCAAATTCCCAGCAACTTCGCGTAAATTTAAGAAACAACATCAGAGCAATGGTTGCACAGCAACTTTTGTTGTATGGGATGGTTATGACAGATCGTTGTAGTGGCGATACATAGATCATTCCGATAACGGTCTAGATTGTTTCATACTGATCTAGATCATTCCTGGAACAATCAATTCAGTTTGTGGTAACAATACCGATATCCCTATACTTCAGATAGCTGCAACAGCTAAGTAGTATTGTTATGAAAGCAATACTTTTCCTTCAGTGTAGCATACAGTTTCGTATTAGGAATGATAATTTTTCTTCATTGTATTCGCATAATCGCAGCATTCAAGCAACTTCAAAGTTTCCTTCAAAGTGTAGTGCTTAGCCTTCTCTGGTCAAAATAAAAATGCGTGAATCTTCTCTTGGTGTACATTTGCATTCAATTTTTATGACACTTTATTTCCACCAGGATTTCCACACCTCTGATTCTATTTGTGTGGAATTTACGAAAGGCAAGCATCGCTTTATAAATTAACTGTGCTCAGGGTTTATGTTTCCAGAATGTTGCTAAATATCACCGATTTCGTAACACTTCTTTTCAACCCATACCTGATCTCTCAATCAATTTGGATGAAACCCATATGCGGCTATCATAGTATGGGACCATCATTGAGGTGTTGTAAAAGATTCAGAAACGATCAAAAAACTTCCTGTTACTTTGTAACGAGGGAGCAAAAGTATGGGGATGTTTCCTTAACGTCACTTGACAGTGAGGGTATTGTTTTGACATAAAAAATCTGACAGCGATCTGAGATTCAAAAGAACACTTGTAGAGTCCACAGGTGCGAGTTGGACGTCCTAAAAAAGATCCGAAAGACAACATAAAGGCTCCGAAGAGAAGAGATCTAGCAGACAACTTATTTGAAAAACTCTTTATGTCCAATCTCTGTGAAATTTCTTTTGAATTACATCTTCTTTTGAATGGCAGATATATGGGTTCTGAATATTAACTTTGAATGGAGCTTTGAATGTTATCTTTGAGAGCTTTGTGCTGTTTGCGGTTACTTGGGCAATGAACAACAATCCACCAAATAAAATAATCTGCATTTATGGTTCTTCAGAGCTTTGTGTTCTCTTGAGATTTCGTCACTGGAATTTTATAGTAATTTTCAAAGGGTCTGTTCCTTGATCTTTGGGACATTGCGTTTTCATCAATGATACGGGATTTTTCTTTCACTCTGAGGAATTTTCTCCATTTTTTGGGGTTTGAATTTCCGAAAAAGGCAGAGAAGAGTCCATCAAAACACGATGAAAAGTTCATGGAGGAACAAACTCACAATCAGTTTTCAGAACGATATGGTATAATTTTCTATAATTTTGTAAATTGAATATTGAATTAATCAATGGGTCTTGGAATGTGTGTGTACATTTTAAAAAAAATCACGGAACGAATTATCCGTTTCTTTGAAGTTCCCTCAATCATGTCTGCCTGCTATCTCTCTCTCTCTCTCTCTCTTCTTCTTTCTTATTCTTTCCTTATGAATTGCTTTTACATTGTTTAAATTTAAGTCAGTGAGAAACTAACTATCGATCAGCAATTATTTCGTGAATCTCAACGTGAATTCGATAAAATTAATTGTTGTAAGTCAAATCTAAGGTGTGAATTCGCATCAATTTCTCCATCAAAACTCGGATAGGACAATTCATAGGGTTATTGTTTGCATTTTTGATGAATTTACAATGACATCACCTTCTTCGCGGTAGGGAAAAAATTTATTTTTAAGTGTTAAAAATGGTCCACAGGATATGATAATAAATATGGTAAAAATGACATGAATCATTTTAATTCAACGTATCAATTCAGGTTTGAATTACTTGAATGCCAACCCCCGAATTCCAAAAAGAGTGCGAACAAACTTAATTCCTTGGTTCTTTTTCAACAATAATTACTGAATACTTCCTCAATCAGAGCCGCATGAAGTCTCATTCTATGAAGAGATGATTCAAAATTGAGTTCGCATAGCTGCACTGGACGTTATTGCACATTGAAAATCAGAAATTTCAAGTTGCAGCCGTGTGAAGTAGAGATAGTAATTTGGAATCGATTCTTTTGTATAGAAATTATATCGAATTTTGATCTACATTTCATACAAATCTATGAAAACTGAATACTTTTAGTAAAAGCTGCTGAATAAAAGTGTCCCGAGTAGAAGAATTTTCGAATTAAAATATTATTCTACATAAACAATTTTTCCCACTCGAGGTGGAATCCAAGGATTAATATAACAAGTGTTGGGAATTATATCAACATGAAACTCAATTAGATCGATACCAACATATTTTTCATACACCTTTGTATCATAAATCTTACAGAGAATGCTATCAATTTTGTTACTGCGTGAAATCTCAGTGGCAGAAAAATTCTTCCGCGTTTAGTTTTGTTTAAATTCGATTGGTGATAGCAATGTAGGATTATAAATACAGTAGTTCACTCGACCAATTGGATCTGATCTGGTTGTGAATATAAAACTTGCGAAAATAATTTTGAAAGTCTAAGCATATTCTGATAATTCGACTACGAGAATGTGATTTTCTCTTCCTCCTCATTTCACAACGAACAAAAAGACGGTAAATTATTCCTTCTCCGGTGTGCATAAAAACTGAATTCATGTGATATTTTTCCTTCCGTTCCCTAATCATAGAAGCACGTTCCTTCCGTTTGAAATGGGAAATTATTATTCCAGTGCTACAGATTTTTCTCCATTTTGAAGATTCATTCTTCGAAGAATTAAAAAAACATCCACCAAATGATTTCTCGCTGTATTCAGAAACATTTGAACGGTTATCAAAATATTAGGCACAATTTAGCAAGAATAATTTTTGAAAATAGCCATTTTTTATGAATCATTTCGAGAGTGGAGATACGAAAACCAATCTATGAATAATCTCGTGAATATAACAGGATTGAGTACTAAATCAATACCAAAAATTCTATGAATTACGTTACGAATTCGGTACTTTTCCAAACAATCAACATGAATTTTTTGTTTTTTTCATGAATTTTACAAACCATGCAATGCTTTGTGGAAGGTTAACAATTTGTGTCTCCGTTACTAAAATTTCACGGTAATTTTCGCGGTCAAATTCTTTCACAATGCACTACTCGAAGAAGACATGATTTACAAAACCTAATGGTTCTTTTATTCCGTATACTGTTCACGTACATTACTTTGATAACCTGATATTCCACTGTTTGAGGTTAGCGTGATAAAATTCAGAAAAGGGGTTCAGAGCGGTGTGACTCAACGTGACAAAGAGAAGAAGAGGAAGGTAAAAATAACCAAAACATTGCGTGATGTATTTCATGGACAGCTTTTTCGACTTGTGATTCATACTTTAGATTCGCATCATTCAAGTTGAATGCTTTCAAATCTAGGATTTACATAAATTAGTCAAATCATCGGATATTAACCCAGAAAATATATGCTAATTCAAGAATAATAATAATAATAATAATCAACCTGGGTTATTATATAATACAGATTCCAAATCAAAAAAACAATCCAAAACGCGAGGATAAAGATGCGGCAGTCCTGCTCTGGGTTGAAAGACCAACGACATTTAACGTGGATGATTCATAACGAAAGTATGTAATCATAAGAACGATGGATCGCGAATTTGGTTTGAAATTTACTCTTCTTCAATTACAATGACAAATCTGATTTAACGAGTCAATATCACTTTTCAGTCCCTGAATAACATTGCGGTTGAATCATATTGAAATATGGTCAAGATTGGTCAAATATGTGATGTATTATTTTGTATTCTATGTATTTTGCAGCCATTTCATGAACTCTGCGGATAATCTTTTGAAGGATTTTAGGTATCGAAACCTGGATATTTCAATGTTGATAAGAGAATGAATCAAAAGATGACAGGTAAAAGTTTTCATAAACCATTCTCCATATTTGTTATTTTAGTCAAAATTATTCTATTTGATTAATTGCACTGTTTGAAAAATCTGTCTTGAACTTAACAATAATATTATGAAGTTTTTTGCATGAACATTTTATTAAATTTCATATTTCCATATTAAATCCAAGAACGATTATTAAATTTAATATGAAAACATGAAATTTAATATGAAAATATGAAATTTCATACAAAATTTTGTATGAAATTTAATAAAATGTTTATGTAAAAAACTTCATAATAGTATTTTTAAGTTTAAGACAGATTTTTCTAACAATGTGGATAGAGGATAATTTTTTCGTACAATTAATAAACCATACAAGAAGAACAGAAGGTTTGTTGGGAAAGGGAGATATGTTGATATATACCCACATAGCAACCCAGTCCCAGAAAAATGCTTGAAGACTTCATAAAGAACAGGATCAGTTCAATAAGAATTCCTAATGAATTCTTCTGAGACTGTGGTGCTGAATGTGCCGTGTATATAGATGAATTTTCCATAATCTGCATTGAAATTCACGTTAAATCTATGAAACATCTTGAGAAAATGAGGATTTACTTCAATGACTGGTAACCCGTAGAAGATACGGAGTGTTTTATATCGAATTTATGACGATAAACGGTACTCGTATCCTCAGAATGTTTGATACATCGAACCGTGATCCAGAATACAGAGGTTACTACTAAAAAAAATGTTACTTTTCGGTACAGTACACGGAAAAACAAAAATTTTTGTCTCTCTACAAAGCGTACACGGAGAGAATTGTGAAATTTTCAAAGGAGAATACCTCGAAAACGAGTAATATCTGAGTTTTATGCGATTTTGCGTGACAGCAACTCAATCAGCGGTATGTTCACATCGCAATATTTATTATTTGATTCTCTCTGTGTAACAACGATGCGCTTTTAGCGTTGAATTGTGAATTCCACAAGTTTATTATCTTTCTTACAGCATATACTACATCAAGAGTGAAGTGAGTGAGGAAAATTGCAGTTTCCAAACGTGAATTTGGTGATTCTATTATCTCTTGAACAATATTATGATAATAATTGTAAAATTTTCGATTTGGAGGCTCGAAGCGCTCAATTATTAGGGCCCTACGCAGACAAATTCAACAATTTTCTTTTTTTCTTTCTTTCTCGTACTCAAAGCTCCTGTAACTTTTATAAACACTTCACGGAGAAAAAAGAATTCGCTATGACAACGAAACTTGATTTGCTGGCGACCTTTTTGCTGGAGTAGCAAACTCTTTGCTGTGACAGCAGGCGATTTTTTAGCTGTGGCAGCAAAATTTGTTTGCTATTCTGGGTATAATATCAAAAAATCTTGCTAAATCAGCGAAAAATTTTGCTGTTCCAGTCAATCGTATTGCTCTCTCAGCAATTCAGTTAGCTGTGGTCACGAATTTTTAGCTAGATTAGCGTCAACAAATCTTTCTTCTACGTGTTCTTTTAATAAAAGAATCCCTCGATTTGGAACCCTCTTTTCTCAAAAGGTATGCGAGAACTCGCATAAGTGTTAACATATTCACAAACGGAATACTCTCTTACGGTTTACTCCTCACAGATCAAGTTGGAATAATCAATAAATGACCACGAATACATGATAAAAATTCATATTATGTACATTTAATTTCATCTCATCTCCATAACTCATCAATTTTGACGAGAAAAAATAATTTGTTGAAATACAAATCAGATAGTCGAAAAACAGATGGTCTGGTTGTTCAAAGTCTCTCCTTCTCTCTCCCTTTTTATCTCTTATTTCTAAAGGACTTGAAAATTTCGCTTCTTGGTTGCGTTGCTTTCTCTTTCTTTCTCCCTCTTTTCCATCTCAATTTTTCATCACCCACATTTTTGTTGTTCTTTTTATCTTTCGTTCATCGTCTTCATCCTACTCGATCTTCGGCTTCTCAATAAAATGCCCCCGTACGTACGTGTTTTTTGTATGTCTGTTTTTTTTGTTCAACTTATCGTTGGATACAAGTTTTGACTGTTGTTTGTTTTGTCATCTAAAGGCTTAGGTTTAAAAGAAGCAGCAGTTACACGGTTATATATTTCAAATATCATTGCGTATAAAATGTATATATGTATGTATACAGGCCACAGTGTATGTTAAACGTATATTAAAATACGATTCATATACAAGGTACAGCGAACGTGCATGGAATTGTTTCTTGTATTCAGTTTGTGTTTCGTGTACACAAATGTTTGTTGTCGTTCGTGTGTTCGATTGTTCGAGGAAGTTGATGAAAATCAAAATTATAAAGAAAATCGTATGAAATTAAAATTCGCAGTCCGCTGGGAGGAACAATACCCTAAGTTTTTCGACTTCGAGTCGAATCGTTGATTCTGGAATTGTGAACAAGGAGGGAAATGAAAAATAATGTTGCAAATATGAAACAACTGTCTATCATTTTGACGTTAGGAGAAACTCTTGCGTCCGTATGTGCCAATTTGAAAGAATGTTCTGGCGACCGAGGCCTGCAGTCACAGGACATTCTTTTTTTCTCGTTTTTTTTTGTATTTCGAGCACGTGGAGAACGTATACGAGTCCTTCGTTTCCTCGTCAAACGACAGATACAGCGAAAAGGAAGTAAAAAGAAAAGAGAGAAAGACGGATGGAACAAAAAAGAGAACATTCTAACAGAAATCGACCAAACGACGGCGCAGCGTACGTCTACGTCGGGTTTTGTCGACTTTCATTGAAAAACATGTCGTTAAAAAAAAAAAAAACAAAAAAAGAAAAGGAAAAAGCAGAATAGGAAAAAAGGACAATCGATCAAAGTAACTATTTCGAATTGAAGAAAATGAGAATGCTAATGAATTTGTGGTGGCAAAAAGGAGAGAATATCATCTTCGTTATTATAGAATCAACTCTTCGACTCGAACTTGATCGTTCGATCGCAAATCTCTCTTTTCGTTTGTGAATCGATGGAAAAATTTGATGTAGGAAGACTAGGAAAATTAACCCTAAAAGACATTTGAATCGGAAACAAGAGGGACAAACAAAGGAAAAAAGAAACCGCGAGAAGAAAATGAAACGTCGATTGCAAGACTTGGAATAAAAAAAAAAACCTCTATTCGCTCTATCAAAAACATACCTACCTACTCAATTTTCAATTTCAATTTCGATATAATGGATAAATCAATTTCAAGGTGCGGTTCTTTTATATACCTCAACCGATTTATTTGTGTTTGAGCAAAGGAAAAAACAAGAGTAGAAAATAAAAGGAGAAAAAAATTATAACAGTATAAAAAGGAGAGACCCGCGATCGACGATGGAAAAAAATGATGGTTGAAAGACAAAGTAGCAATCTCAACGGTTAACGTGTCCTTCGTCATTATTGATTTATGTTACAACAAGAACAAACAAGCGGCTGCTTTTGGAAAAAGAATCACAAGACGTAGAGAAATCGTGATACGTTTGAAAATCATAAAAAATAATCGTGGTCCTTTGTTATTATGTATGTGCGAAGAGCAAGAACATGAATTAATCGAAGGTAACCACAAGGAAACATTACATAATGTGACGACCAAGTATGTTGTTGTGTAGCGTCGATCGATCCATGTACCGGGTGAGATAATAATAAAAACTTATTGGAACGATTCGAAATGTAGGGTGGAAATCAAATGAGAAGAAAAGGAAGATGCAAAAGCATATGTTCGATGTTATGTTCAATATGTTATCAATGGCACATAATATGAGGTAACAAAACGAAAAACATTACTAATCACACGTATGTGAAGTTGTACGCGTGTATGTGTGTGTGTGTATATATATATTTATATATATTCCCTAATAGAATCATAAATGATACATGCATGATACATGTGGTATCCCATACATATTCAATTGCACATGATTCCTATTAGAGCCTATACACGGAGACAAAATTCAAATCTCCATTCATTATACAACAATATGGATAATAATATGAAGAATAATAATAATAGCAAATAAATTGTTGTAAGTGTGGATATCATAGGTGGAATATATCATCAGTATCATGTTCATTGTTTTAATGATTATTTTATTACGAAACACCGAAACTGAGAGACTCACAAGCAGGAAGAGGAGGGTGTTTTCCTTCGTTTAGAGTTGACCGATCTCACGTTAACATTGCGCATCTGGTAGTCTGCAATGCAAAACACATTGGGTAGGGTCAGGACACGGACGACGTCGCCATTTTTGTTTGTTTGTTTGTTTTTTTGTCAATTTCTCACTCTCATTACGTTTTCATAACAATTTTCAGCGTTTTTCATCTACATCAAAAAGATTCCGGCGTACGTTCCTCTCTCTCTTTCCGTTTTTCTCTTTCTCACTTTCATCTGTATCAGGCAATTTCAAATGAATCGTCAATAAAAATGTTTGTTCTCCTTTCGTCCAATTTATTAAATGGGAACGACGAACGGAACTTCGAGGAAAGAATATTAATTATTTTTCATCTACTTTCATTAGTTTTCTTGGGGAAAATTATTTGTGAATTGATCATTCGATCCTGGTTACTCAACTTTTGCTATGATTTTGCAAATATTTCGATTTGAATAGAAAATATATAATCGAGAAGTTCAATTATTCTCGAATCGTGGACAAAAAGGAATAGTCCCTGTCGAAATATTGCACAGAGAAAAGTTTATATTACGGGTTACCATATTTTTATGGTACTCGTGGGATATACTTTATTATGAGGCTCTGAATCATATTTATTTCAAATGATAACAGATTTATTGTTGCCCTCGCGAGAGAGTATAGCAAACGCTCGAATACTTGTGGTTCAGAACGACATAATCAAGTATATCCCAAAAATACAATATAATTATGGTAATCTCTAATATAAACTTTTTACAGTGTGGAAAATCTTGTCCTGATAATTTATTTTCTTCAATAATCGATAAAGTAGCAGAAAATTATTTTTAAGTTAATTTTTCTGAGTGGAGGTGATGAACTGATCATTTTCACTCTATCAAGAAGAAAAACCATATACCGGGACAATTATTTCATCCAAAAGAACATAGGATAGAATTTCTGTAGATTACATTTCTAAAAGCTTACACGTTTATCATTGAACTACTATGAGAAATTCAGATGCATCCCGTAAGAAACATGAAGAATTTTTTCACCCAGGGCAGGACTTTGTTCTGTTACTTTTCAATTATTCTTCGTTTCTTCCAGGCAACGTTGAGAGTTCTCGAAACGTGTGAAGCACGTTAGTCTCTTAAAAATTCATAAGAAAGTGAAATATATAGTATATATGTACGTATGTAACTAAGACTGTTTCTTTTTGTAATATAATGAAGCAATAATTGATAAATAATCACCAAACTATCTGGATTTCACAATGCCAAAGATGTGCCTCGTAAATTCGCCTGAGGCTTCATAAATTTCATTAGTGTGAAGAAAAATATTCAATTGTATAGAAAAAGTTCACAGCAGAATATTCTATCCAGAGGTAAATGAATCAGTCGTGTAAGGTTTTGCTTTGAACATAAAAATACCATATGAAGCCATTCAGGGTTACGTAGAATAACGCTAAATCGGTGTACTACCATGAGAAACCCACTAACGTCCTGAAAAAGCTTCTGTCCATACTTTAATATGGATGTTGAAAAAAAATAGAATGTTTCCCACTCAGAAATGAACTTGAGTTTTATGCGTTGCTATTAATTAATTAATATCAATAAAGATGGCCCACGGTCGAACAAAACCAAAGCCAACGGAAAGCTCGGTACTGAGAAAAAGGGTATGAAAAGAATCAATGCCAAAAAATACTCCGCCTGAAGGCATTTTTGTTACTAATTGGAAACCGAACACGCAGATCAATTAATTATCTCATGAATTATATTCTTCCAAAAATGATCCATGTTTGTATAGCTAGCTATCTTTACTACAACACTGTGAAAAGAAAGTCCTAATTTCAGGCGATGCTTTTTCCATTGTGCCAGCGATTGTTTTTCCGGCTTAATTTGTTTGCCCCACAAATCCTTTTTTGACAGCGTAAAACCCCTATTTTTTCCACGATTTTTATCGAATATTTCCATTGAAAATGCCTTGATTCAGATCGAAAGTTCCATCCAATGTCCAATCGACATTGTCGATGTTGGTTTTTGCATGTTAATTTATCTTTCTGATCATTTCTTATTTTTTTCCAATTCTTGTCATTCCTCAATCTTCATATTATTTGTATATCTCTTCCATCGTGTATAATTTCATATTCACTAATCAGGGGATAAAAGAAGAAAGAGAGAGGCTAGGTACCAATGCATTCCCCTCTCCTTCCTTTTCTCTCTGTTATTTATTTCCCTTCTTTTCATCAGACAATTGAAATTTGATCTCATGATGATTTCGTTCAAACAATTTACGCCTACGGTATAAGAAGAAACGATAGATCATCGTATGACGTCGTCGTGTGTTCTTTGAACCATCAAGTATGAACTGGGTCGATTCTTATTTCATTTTCTATTTCTTTATCTGTGACAGAGCCTCAATCAGGACTTCGATTCGAATGTTCAATGATTAACATTGTCGTTTATTGACTGATCGATTGATTTTGTTTTCTCGTACCATCCAATTCAGGGAATGAAAAATAAACAAGAACAAAGTATTTTCTTTTTTTTTTTCTTGATTTCAAAGCATCGATCTTTGGGTGTATGAAATCTGGATAATAAAAAATGACATAAAAAAAGGGAGAGAAAGGAAAAAAAAACAATTCCATAAGAGGCGCTGTCGCTTTCTCATACCGGGTTTCCAAGAAAGAATGAAGACCCACGTGCAGTATAATAAGTCCACTCTAAATTCGAAACGAACAATCGTATTACGAAACAACACATTTTGCTTTTGATTTTCCTTGCGTTTTCTGAACATCTCAAAGAAGAGGAGACGAGGATTATTACTCAATTATTCGTTATCTGGTTATCGAGTCGTCAAAATCGCTCGAGATATTTCACGATTATTCATGTTACATGAATATGTGTCCTCTCTAGTGTCGTGAGATTAAAACCTGTAAAATTATAGGTACATATACGTGTATCGTGTATCGTGGCATTCGACTCCCACGATTCCTGAAATCTTTTTTGGAAAATACTTTTAGGAATTTTTATTGTATCGTTTGATTTTCATCGGTAGCAAAACAATCAATTATTATATTTGCCACCGAGGGACGCTTGATGATTTCTTTTTATCTGAAAAGAAAGAGATTATTTCTATACATAATTAATACAAAATCAGACTGAAAGAGGAGATCAGGGAATGATAATTGAGGGAAAATTGGAAATAAAATTTCTGCTCCACGCTGAATTTCGGAGTATACGAACTAGCATATGTTCATGAATATCTGAGAAATCATTTGCATTCTGTTTGGCGAGGCTCTATACGAGAGATCAAATTATTTTTAAAGCCTAAGACGAGAATCGGTGAACCGAATTGGGCCTGTTTTATCATCGACAGAAGTATCGATACCAACGTGAACCGATTCGAATATTATACGTAATAAAATACCTGTAACTCGACGAAATCTTCCATCTTTTCAATCTACGTTTGCAAAGATAGAAACAGTAAAAAAGAGAATGCGGAAATACGAAAAGAGATTATGAAAAAGTAATTTTTTTTCATCGTTGCCAGTGATAGCCGATCACCGTGAAAAGAGAAGAAAATCGTTACGAACCTTTGATCGTGGATTAAAAGTTTGAAGTCGACAGTTTAGCAATGCCACTTGTGTTCCGTTGCAGCCGAGGTCCGAGAGTCGGTCTCGCTTTTTCTATCTTTCTAATTTTCTTTTCTTTTTTTTTCTTTAATCTTTCAGCAGCGAATCTACATGCGATCGTCGAATGTGGTTCGTTAACCTGTCTGCAGCATTTATTGGCGCTTTACTCTCTACTTTATTGACGTAGAAGGGAAGTGATTATTGTTAACCTTTGATAATACATCGTCGGTTTGCAATGGGGAAATTGAAATTGAAAAATGTTTATCTCGTCTCGGAAAGTATGCTGTAGGTGTACGTTCGAAGCGACTCATAAGTTCCTCGTGTTTGACTCAGTGCCACATTATTTTTTATACCAAAAACATCTCGACTCATCTATGTATTTTGAATCAGGCTGCTAGCAAAATATCAATTTCAAAATATTAAAACTGCGTAAATGAAATTCTTCATTCATACGCATTCTCATCGACAACATAAAAATACAATTTCGATTGTGGAGGCCCCCCGAGTCGAAAAATTAAGACCCGATCTTGGTCTGTTTAACCTGATCTCATATTGTATTCGACCTGATTTGATTCCTTTTGAACCTGATATTGTTCTATACATAGGGATTCAAATTCAGGTCACAACCTGATCTCAATCTGCTGAAATTTGAAGGAAAAATTATAAATCCTGCTCACAACTGTTTCAACCCGATAATGTTCTTTTCATCTTGATTCTAACCTGGTTTGCAAATGTATGATAAAATTCAAATGCATGTATCATTTATGGATGATGAAGTTGAGTATTAATTAATCAATATAATGTTTTTATTAAAAAATTACACTAAATGAACATAACGTAAATTTAATCGCATTTGGAACTTTGATAATTTCTGAGAATAATGAAATGTCAATAAATTCTATAACATGAGACTTGAAAAAGTATAATGAAAATGAAATCGAATGAATTTCATGAGAAAATAAGATGTTTGAAATTTATTTAGAATAATAAGCTTACATCCATATTTACATATCCAATCAATTTTCATATTTGAATTTCGATATCCATTCAAAATTCCTCAATGTTTGGAACTTGCTATTTTAATTCAATAATATATTTCAGGTGTAACAAATTCATTCACACTCATATTTTGAAGACTTTAGTAATAACAATAATAATAATTTGTTTGTAAATTTTATTCAGAAAATGCCAGCAACGAGCTGGCTATACTAGCTAAATCTCATTTTACAAATTATAAAAAAATAATGCGATATAATTGAATCATCGAGATGTACAAATTGTAAACGTATATTACCTTGCTAAAAATCTTCCATAAAAAACAATAAATTTCTCTGATTGTTGTATGAAATTAACGATTCAAAAATCACATCACAAAAGAGAGAAAGAATTTATCGTTTTCATTTCAAACAAGGAAATTTTACAAATCTACAATTGTACATCTCGAGAGTTTAATTATATATCATTATTTTTGAATAATTTTTAAAATTAGATTTAGCAGGTATCTCGCTGCTGGTATTTTCTGAATAGAATTCACAAAATTCCATAACCAGGTGAAAATAAGGGTGAAGGAAAAATAGAGCTATATCAGGTTTGAAAATTCGACCTGACAGAATGCGTATTCGTTGCGTGATCCGGATCAAAACAGGTTCTCATTAATCCTCATCTCATACTGTTCAAAAAGGTAAGATCGGTCTTTGAATAGTTCGATATCAGGTTCGAATTTTTCGACTTGGGGGTTTTCTTCTTTCATTGATCTTCGGTGCATTTTGCACGGAAAAAAATGTTCAACTGTATCAGCTAGATATTTCACTGCAGCAGCTAAAGCTTAGCTGGCACAGCTAAACATTTTTTTCCGTGTGCTAGCTGGAAATCAATGAATAATTCGGTTAAAGGAGTAGCGAATAGACTATTTACTGATCCGAATCGTCTTCTTCCGTATTCCAACGATCATGGAATATTGTCTTTTAGCTACATCTGTTTGTGATTTTGAACAATAACAAGAGTTTTGGGACATACAGACGTTCATACAGCTCATACTAGCAACAGTTACCAAAATTCAAACTTGATATTTACATAAGTACTCAAATGTCCCAGAATTCTTGTTATCACGGGAACGTGTCCTATTTCTCAGAGGGAGTGCATTTCAACTAGGTTCTTATTCATGATTCTCAATTCCAAGAAAACGAATGAAGCTTTTCGTTTATTCTCCTCTATTCGGAGAGTTATACTTCACTTATACGTAAGTAGATGTATTCATTGTGTCTTTCCAGTTCAATTTTAAAGACCAAACATCCATAAGATTGTGCGAACATTGAAAAAGCGAAGCGAAATATATACCACCGAAGTGAAAAAAAAAGATACATTCATTCGCAAATGATAAAAATCAAAGAAGATGCATCAGTCGTTCAGCTGATATAGGTAGAATTTGAATAAGTTAGAACCATGCCTGTATAGATTTCGAAGAGTTGGTTTGTTGGATGTATTGGGTGTTAGGGACGGTCCATACTCCATCTATTTTTTGTTTCCTGCCCATCACTGCTGGATATATATATATATATTTATATATATATTGATACTTATTTGAACAATCCTTGTACGTCTAACCATGTGTGCGAGGAAGGTACGTGTGTGAAGCATCGTACGTATACGCTGGCAGTCAGGCAAGCAAGGTATTGTGTTTATATGCATATCGGAGAAGAGAGATTCTCCCGAACTCTCTTTCTTCCTCTTTTTTTTCTTTGTCCATCTTTCTCTCACTCTCTAGCTACGTTTTCCAATATTCGTGAGCCTGAAACCCTCAACCGAAAAGCCTGGCTTGGGTGGATGGTTGGCTGGTTGGTTAGCTGACTGGCCTGCCTGCCTGCCTGCCTACCTTCCTTCCTTCTCGAACCACTTCCCTCCACCCTCTTTTTTTGTTGTTACACTACTTCATATATATATATTCATCTAGCTATCAGTGGTCTCTCTCTTTCTCTCTCTTTCTCTCTCTTTCTCTCTCTTTCTCTCTTTCTCCCTCCACTTTCTATACGTTGAACTGAACTGTACTAAACCCTCATATTTGAACAAAATCGAACTCATCGATGGTTGTTGGAATAAAACACTTTAAAGCAACATTCTAGGAAAAAACTGGCGCGACGACAAAGTTTATTTACGAAAACGAAGGAATAGAAATTCTAAAATTATTGAAAAATTCAAATTCAATGACACAAGATTTATTCACATATTCAGTTTCAGATCTCTCGGAGCCAGAAAGATTCTCATCTATCACGTAAATTACGATGAAAAGAAAAATGAAATTCAAATGACGATACACGATGCGTCACCTTCGAATTTTTTATAGATCAATTATATACAATTTTGAAAAAATCTGTTCACCCTGTGGTAGATTTGAATTGAATATCATCGCTTTGAAGAAAAAGTACCAAATTCTTCTGAAAGAACTGCATAAATCGTACGTATGTTCAACAATGGATACGAATTTAGATACCGTGTCGTTACCTTCTCTCTATTCAAGTTAATCCATTAAAGTTGACTTCGTTAGGTAGTTGGTCGATCTCAACCGGACATTAATAATTTATGATTCCTCGATGATAGAGGAAATATGTCAAAGATTTATTCTTTTTTCCTTCCACTCCGTTTCTGTTCTTTCATTTTCCTCGATATCCTTTTCTAACGTTCATTCTATTCTCCTCTTTTATATATATCTTATTTTTCTCCGAGGAAGTAAATGATGTAGAGAGAAAAAGATAACGAAATGATATGGCAACGTCAGGATTGATGGGTATCTAATTATGTGAATAAAAATACAATTGCCATCGAGATGAGCGACCAAGTCAACAAATGGAAGGTTCAATGCCCCCTTGCATTATCGAGTATGGTTCGTAGCATCTCAACACTTGATATGAATAAGAATTTTAATTGTTATTGTTTCGAACTCATTGAAAATATTTGCAAGATTTTCAGTGTTTACAGTTTCACCGCACAGCTGATACGGTGTTACTACTGGGACATTTATGACCATGCATTCCTCTAGTTAAAATAAAATCGATAATTGATGATTCGATAGCCAAAGAAATGTGATATTCCATCTCTTTTGAGATTATGAACTATTGAATGGACCGAGGACAGAATGAATACAATATAATAACACATTCTTGATGACTAGAAATTTAATTTGATAATTATTACCATATCGGAGACGGAATTATTGATTATTACACTCTGTTTATTGTCTCATAAATTGAAGGTACCGAGCAGGGTCCATTTGCTTGAATCCAGTATTGGGGAATGACAATGGGACCCATCTTGGACTAATCTTGGCTCTATTGTTTGTTCCCATACAATTATAGTTCGAAGAAAATGGAAATATTGAACTTTGGTGCGGGCCCGGCCCTAAGTTGAGCCAAGATCGGCTTTAGGTCAGGGCCCATTGTATCACCTAGTCCTCGGGCAGAGCAATACAGCCAGGCTGGAAACGATGTTATCATCCCAGAGTTGGTCCCACGTTAAGTAGCATGGGCACCCGCTTTGGGCCCCCATTGGACCCATAGTAAATACACTCTTGGGTAGAGTATGAAAGACTCATCGCTATGAGAAATGGTAAAACCTGAGTGGAAATATTTTGAAAGTTACGTACAATTTATATATAATTTTATGAAATTTATGTATAAACTTTAGTGAATTGTATAAAAATTCGATATAATTTAGAAAAATTTTCTACTCGGGAAGTTGTTGTGAGATATCAGGAACTTGGTGATTCTTCAAGAGTCTTTCAATAACATATTTCTGAGAGACTGATGAAATATTCAATAAAATTCAATAATAGAATACTCGCCCCAAATAAATTGGTTTTCTAAATAAATAATTTATTGCCCATAAATCGTCGGTCACATGACAACACAACGTAACAAGTCACTTCATAATTTCTTCATTTTTTTCTGAATTTTCATCATTTTGGAAGTTGAATAACACAGGCCTACAAAATTGAACTTTTTGTTTGGTACAACAACTGTATCATACTTTTCCGAAGTATTTTGGCGCGCTGAATCCGAATCTGGCTTCAAAATTGCATTATTACGTGTGGTTTTTGAGATATTTCAACGTCAAAGTGTGAAAAACACCGTTTTTCGACATATTTGAGATTACGTGACGTCAGAATGTAATTTTTTCTCATGAAACTAGTAGATGCACCTCAAAATATAATCCATCCCCTTCCGAATGCCGTTGAGTTTGCTCGAATATCTTTTTTTTTACTGTGACACGACAATTTGAAATTTGTGTGTTCATGGATTTAGTGAATAGGTGAAATAACCCAATTTTCAAACTGTCGTATCTCAGAGAAAAAAAAAGATATTTGAACAAACCTAATCGCATTTGGAAGAGAATGACTCATATTTTGAGATAATTTGAAGAATAATTTGATAAAATGTTCTTAAAGTGTGGAATAATTGAATAAAACGTTTCAAAATCGTGCATTTTCATTTTATTTTACACCTGCGATTTCTTGAAAACTACACGTAGCATTAAAAAAATAAGTATATTTCCAGAGTCAGGGTATCGAATATACTCAAAATCTGCTTTAGTTTTAGCGGCACCAAAATCATTGTAGACCTGTGTAATCATTCAAAATGAATTCATGATACCAGATTTGTGAGAAATCGCAATCAGAAACATTTGTTATCATAAAAACAACAACTTATTACATTTCATCATATGACCAACGGAATGATCAATTCTTGTATTCAATTAAATATTAAATTCCTTCAAATGAATATCTTATGGAAAGAGAACAGATGAATCCTTTTTCCAGTGTATCCTGTATTCTTATACATCCTTGACATCGATTTATTTTGAAATTTTTCATATGAGATGCATCGGTTGTTACATGCAATCTTTGATTTTTCTCATTTCGAATCCGAAGTTATCTGATCATTTTTTTCTTTTGAGACAGAGGAAAGATCAAAAATATCCTTCAGATGTATCGAAGTATTGACATCTAAATTCCCAAGATGAAATACACAATTTTATATTTCCACTCGAGGCACAACTTGCTTCATTTACATTTTGCAAACAAATGAATATTCAATATATCGCGTAAGAGAATTAATTTCGGAAGGATACGAAGTTCCACTCAGAATTCATTTCATCCTTGTTTCAAATTAGAGAATTGAAAAACCACTCTCGTCATGTAACTCTTATTATCCGAAGGAATAATATAACATTACTTCATCGCAATATCCAATCACATGGCAAGAAAAACTACATTTCTCTTTCGTAGGGGATAATAATTGTTGTAATTAATTCGACTGAGTTCTAATAGAAGATTTCATCTCTAGAATATATATACATTCGTGAATTAGCTTAGTTTATATATCAAATTATAAAGCATCATCGTTTTGTTTTGAAGCATGATAAATGCTGTGCTGTGGATTTTTAGTTTGCCGCTGATACACAGGAAATGTTTAAAGCCCTCAAATTTGATGAATGATTACATTCGTGATGGTAAAGAGGAAAAAAGACGAATAAAGCAACAGATGAGAGAAGAAAAAGAACATGGAAAAATGGTGGAGAAAGGTAACTCGACCCAGCTCTCCCACATGATTAATATGCATTGAACGTCGAACGTCCTGGCTCATCATCCTCGAAGCTTCATGAAACTCGGTGCTTCGACCATTTGTATTAAAAAAAGTCAAACAGAACAATTTTGGCACTGTCTGGATTGTATTTTGAGAGCAGTTTCTTTTCTCATTTGAAAAACAAAAATACTGTGATATTCTCCAAGAACGTGACAAGTAACAAAAACATGTGGAGATTCATATTTCTCTTATTGCCATAATTTCTGAAAATATAGGATATATGTGATATCTAGAACAGAGCACGATAATGATATTCAAAACGATTGATAAGTTACTCAACGTTGCATTTCCGAAAGAATTCAGGGAGGTGAATGATTGTCAACAACGTGGATCGAACACGCTATACGTTGGTATACATACGAAATAACCGGGTCATCGTAAGGAAAAGTGAAACGTCGATAAAGATTTAACCAGCAAAGACCTTGGACTGATGTATCCTTTTGAAAAACTTTTTGATCCTCTATTGAAGATTTTTGTTATTCAATCACTTTTTTCCAATTTATGAAATAAGAAGAATTCAATGAAAGTATTATTTTCAACACCCTTTGCGAAGGTTTATAAAAAACAAAAATATATCTATATATTCGTAAAGTGGAATCGTTTGATTACCGTTCGAAAGAAATCTTTTCTTCAAGTACAAAATCTTATTTCTTTTACTTTATCATTATTCCTCCATGACAGAGAGTGTGGAGGAATCAATAATTCTCATCGGTTTTTCAATGAGTCTGAGAACATAAGCAGGATAATCATTGAAATATTGAACTTCAAGTTGAACTTTGAAAAATAACTTGAACTTATTCACGACGTTGGAGTTTGAAATCATTCGTATGAATAGTATTCATTTAGACATTGCGTTATTGATTTCTTCTTTTCTTACCATTACGTTAATTTGTGGGAATACACACTGAGAGAAGAGTTTAATTGTATCGAATGCAGTGAAAAAATATTTATTCTACTTTGACACGGCTCATTTACTATGAAAGTATAAGGTTTATTAACTACTAGGAAATGTGACATACAATTTCTTAACTGTTAATAAGTTATATCGAATTTATTTCGCCGTATTCAAATAAAGATTTATTAAATATAATTCAAATAGTATTCTCATTCAAAAATTAAACACCGTTGGAATTGTTTGTAAATTGTGTACGGATGCATTTGTTCAAAAATAGTAATTTGGTGGGAGATATTTCAAAATTGTAATTAGTTCCATTCAAAATCGGAGTGAGTGTACGATAAACTGTTTACGTTACCATGGAAACGATAGGTTAACATCGTAATGATCACCAAATCGCGAGTCGTCACTCAATTCCTATTCTAAAGTAGCGATGAGAACTAGAGCAAATGGTAATCAACCTCATATATACTTTTCTCCGTGTATATCAATTACATATGCAGTCGGTCGTATTAGGATTTTTTAAGGTCATTCGCTTAAATATTGTGAACAAAAAAAATTCAAAGCCTACTCTCTAAAATTTTTACAGTGAAATTCCACTCTTCAGCTAGCCAAAAGTGAGCCTGCCTGTCTTTCGGAAAATTTCTTTTGAGTAGAATTTCCACTCTTTTGGAGTGATATTCTAAGGTTTGAGGTTAAAAACTCACAGCCACTCAAATTCTAGAGTCAATTTTATACTCTAAAAGAGTGAGGGTTCACTCGAAACGAGTGAAAATCCCACTCGAAGCGGACTGGCTCACTTCTGAGACTTAGTGGAGCGAAACACGTGATTTTTCACTCTTTCAGATTTAGAGAGTAATACATGGAATTTGATACAAATAATGAACAATGTTAATAACTCAGGAATTTATTGACGATGATAGAAAATTATAATCAAGTTTTCATCCACTTTTGGGAGACACATTCTTTTATTACATAAAAAAGTTACCACATTAAAAATAACGGAGTTTGTTGAGAGACTTGAAATACTTATTAAAACAGCTAATCTATATAATAATGGGTAATTTTCGAACCCTGTCTGACAACTGAATCTTTTCAATGCTTAAATCAAATTTGAGTGAAAATAAACCTTCAATTATCTTTGTTACTAAAAATCTCATCTCCCGATGAGGATATCACATGAATTTCAAATAAACTGAAAGAATCGATGCATTTGATCATCGATTTCTTGTCTTCAAACACAATTCTTGCAAACGAACAGATCAAATAGACACGATGATCAATTCGTTACCGTAAATTGGGTTAAATAGATTCTCATTCTCTGCTACTTTTTCGAAGAGAAAGGGAGAGAGAGAGAGAGAGAGAAAAATCGAGAATCAGAATGAGTAAAGAAATACCATCTAACTGAACAAGAGTGAGGTTTTTTTTTTATAAAAGTACTGCTTCCCAAATGCGTGAAATAAAAACCATGGTACATGCATGGAACAGGTTCGTTATAAGAACAGCATCGATAATCCGTAATTTGAGCTTCTCTAACTGACGTTAATACATTTAAAGCGTTCCAAATGTCGAGCGTGTAATTCAACTGTTCCTATTCTTACAACAGCTGTTATTCGTTATATCGTGTATCAAATTCCCATCCAATAAGATCTATTTCTTTCAATTTTCCTATTCTTGCGTCTTGAAAAAAATATGTCCAACTAACTATCCGAATATTAAAAATGAGAGCTGATGTATCGATGTCCATGTTACATACACATTTCCTATGCTATACACGATCAGAGCGTGTACACGTATATATATATATAGGTATAAATTAAACCCCTTTTGCCCGTATACATGGAACACACACGTACACAGCAATCGCACATATGTACCAATGGAGAGACGATGGAGGGCAACCAAGCGACCGACCGACCGAGAGCACAGTGGTGCACCATGTTTCAAACCATCTCCCACCTGAACCACCCTTACCTCCTCACTTGAAGCTCCGCTTTGCCGTTTCAATCCCCTTGGCCCTTCCACATTTAGAAACTGTATACCGAGACCGATGTAGTAGCCGAGCTCGTTTTCTGGTTTTTACGGGGAAAAATTAATAAAGGTGCAATTAATAAAAATTACACATTTTTCATCCATCGAGTAGGTCCAAAGCTCTCTTTTTCTCTTCTTTTTCTCAATCTCTTTTTTACCCTGTGTGCTCAGTTCTTTTTCCGCACAAGCCGCGCTTTGGCCAACCGCGCTTAGCGGTCAAAGTGGAATGTACCACGTGTGTGTACTTTGTTTTTCTTTTTTTTCATTCTCTTTTCCTTTCCGTACGCGGAAGAATTTTATCTTGTTTGTGTATAAATTGTGAACCATTCATCTTTGCGAGAAGAGAGAGAGAAAGAGAGAGGGTATGTGTAATTGCAGATATATTTCTAAATTAATTATCATGGAAATTGCATGGAAGTTATTATTATCTTCCCAGTATCGAAATGGTAATCATTTCGAGTTTCTGATATCGATTTTAAGACAGTGCAATGCCAACCGAAAGGTTGGATTATTCAGAATCTAAAAAAACGATTTATTTATTCATCTTGTTATTCAAAAAAGAATTAAGATATATGGTGAGTTTGTACCGCTTTCACGTTCCAACGTTCGAATGATCCGAGAAGCAATAACCGAACTAAATCGTTCGTTATACAGATATCTGTGAGGATGAAGATATCAATATGTGAGCTAAGATTACAAATTTCTATACATCATGTGTATTATATATGAATATCACTGAACTAATAAAGAATGAAGTATCGCGAGCTATACATATGAACCATTTTCTTTGTTAAATCTGACATCAAATATTAAGATATTCTTTTAATAATCCATCGATCGGTAACTATCGAATCGTTGTCAGATGGAGAGTGATTTTAAAAAAGCACTACTGGAGTGGAACAATTTTCAAAATTATATATAAATTATACATAACTTTGAAGATTTTCCCATCACTCGGGAGGTTTACAAAAGAAAGTTCCGAACGTTCAACAAAGCAGCAGGGCACATTCTATGTTCATTCGATGTATTTCTCTAATGTTTCTTCAAAATGTTTGATCGAAAAAGCAGGGCAATTTTCTTTCAGTTATTGTAACTTGTGGGGCACGATGCCAAGACATGCCATGTGGAGGATGAACTCAAGAAAAGCAACATATGTTTGCTGTATAAAATTTTCTTTCAATATTTAATAAGATTAAATGGTTTTGTTACAATTCTCGTTTCCTGAGATAGAAATGAAACATTTCTTATTCTTCCTCGCATGAGCATGGATTGCATATTTTATGAAATTCAACTAATAATCAACTCCATCGAAACGAAAACAATTCATTCAAACTAACGAACTGAAGTTAGTTGTGGAAATTAGTTCCGAGCAATGAAAGAATATTAAGCCAGCAATAAAAACTGTAGTAAAAGCAACTTCAAATTAGCAACAGCAATCAATTCGCATATATGAATAAAATGTAGACACTTTTTGAACATCATCATCATCGTCGATTTTGTTTGTCATACGAGAACGAAAACGCTTTGAAGAATAAAAAAAATGAAATAAGAAAAATTTTTCAGAAGAGAAAATCGCACGTATGCCATGAAAGAGCAATTTTTTCCCCATTTTGCGAGCTTTATGAAGGATAAATTTTGGAATTTCCGATAGATTTCTTCTGTTGTTTATTTTCTGCCATACGATAAAAGAAATCGTATTCTCATATTATTCGTTATTCACGAAGCGTTTGTTGTTACGTCTAACAATTCCATACTTTCTTTTATCAGAAACAAAATCTCACGCAAAACATTAATTTACCTTAAGGAATTTCAACAATGTAATTATTCGAAAGTGAAATTTATTCTTCGCACAAAAATTCATCCTATAAGGTTGACACCTAAGGATCTCTCTACTCGTTTCACGTGTAGTGGGCATTATACAATTTTTCTCTCTCACCACCCCTGTTCTCCCTCGTATCTTGTCTTCGTGTCCTTGAGATAATTATATCGCAACCGTAGCTCTCGGCTTTACAAATCACTGATCTTCCTCTTTTGCTCAGTTTTCTCGGGTTTGTTTTTTTCCTCTGTGTGATGATGCTTCTTCTTATTTTCCTTTCATACCATTTTCTCATATTGCGGAAAGAAGTAAGTTGAATTTTTTCTTCCACGAGAGTACAACATTTCTGGAAGAAATTGCAAAAAAAGACTACTACAGTGTACAGTGAATTATCTTGTTGGAATGGTTGGAGAAAAACATGTTGATTTGAATTCAAGCACTTATTATTATAATTATTAATCCCCCTGATCAGGTGATTTTGTTCAAGATTTTGTCTTTCAAGAGTGCAGGGAGGTTTCTCAATTATTCAACATCGCCACGATTTCTCGTTCTCTTTTAATGGAGTTGACGAGAGCGTGAGAAAAAAGGGATGATCTCGCGTTGTAAATCGAAAAGGTTGATTTGGAAAATTTATCCTCTACTTTTATTCGTTGAAGGTTCATTCTCAATTCCGAAATGGTCATTCTATGTTCCTACTGTGAATTTCCGACATTCATGTAAGAAAATAATGAGGGAATTGTTTAAAATTTATGTCCAAGTGATTCGTGAGTTTCATGGTGTTTCTCAAATTTATTCTCTAATTTTTTATTCAAAGACTCGATTTATTTTAAAATGATCAATGAAATTCCATATACTTTCGATAAAAGAATTTGTTAATTTCATTTCCTTGTAATAAAAATTATACCTGTTCTAATCTGGATATATATATAATGTATTCAGGTGACGTTAATCTTTTACAGAAATATATAATTATTTTTCAATTGCAAGGAGAGAAAGATCATGATTTCCAACAGTTCCATCAACAGGTGGTAAAGTAAACGAATTGCTATTTTAGTTTGTCATTTCATAAACTCACATTCGACTACTCAACTTTTGTAAAACTTGTGTATTCAATCTGTTTGAAATTATAAGCAATCAAAATTCTACAATATTTCGATCCTCGCGTAAAGCTTCCAACGTAACAAAATATTCATCTTGATTTTCTTGCAAATATAATATCGATTCCCACCAAAAATGATTGAACGAAATTCACCCCTCCCCATCGGCCCGTTGGTTTTGATAAGAGGAAAAATGCAAAAAAAAGCCACACAAAAATTCTCATTCTCTTACCTGAATATTTTCATTATAACATGAAACAAAAGAACAAGTGGAGGGAAAAAAATTAACAGCGTCGCGTTTCCCATGTAATATAGAGTCTACCAGCTATGAAAAACGATGCCTATCTCCTACCACTACTAATACGCGAACCTAACCTTCTATAACGCTTTGGCGCACGACCCATCTACCACCCTCTTTTCCACCCTCCCAATGAACCGCCCTTTCACCATCCTTCTTTTCCGTCGCTCACCGTGGGGAAAAATTTAATTACAAAAAAGTTTTGGCATTCCGTCAGTTTGGTTTTAGTCGCAATATATCGCATCGAAACTCAGAACGCCCCAATCCACCGCCAGCATCCTTCTCCCTCTCCCTCACGATTCTCTCTATGTTTTCCTCACTTCCTCTCCCTGAGAGGCTGCTTCGGTCACGTATCTGTGGTTTACTCAAGCCTGCATCCACCACCCCATTTGCGTTCTCTCACCCTAACCTACCCCAGTACCTCAACCCACCGATCAACCATCCGACCAACCACTTTTTATAAAACGTTATACAACATTTTATTAATAATATTGAACGAGAATACCGATCTAAAAGAAAGATGATGAGGCTGGGGCAGTATTGTGCACCAATAAATTGATAATAACTATGAATAAACCTTGCTGTATAGAATTTCGTTGCGGTTACTATCTTGATAAGATAGAATGCCGGGCAAATTGTTTATGCTTGTGCTTTCTTCCTGTTTTTCGTTTCGTGCGTATATCTTGCTTTCATTGAATGCAAATTCGTAATTAAAAAGTTTCAGAGGGATGGGATTAGAGATATTATACATTTTTGTGCGAGTTATTTTTGCGAATTTTGATACGACAACGAACACGCGGCGAAACATCTTCTTGGGAAATTGTTCAGTTGGCTATTTATCGTTACGATAAACGTTTTTAATATTCTCTCCAGGAGAATCCAGGAGTTGTGTAAATTTCAATTTTACATCTTACAAATAAGAATAACGTGAAATTTTGCAATTTTTTCTTCAAATTGTGTGAATATATGAATTAAAGAAAATTAAATTCATGCTAAATTCTTCAATGCAGTTGAATTGTCAACCACGACACGTGTTTTTGAAAAAAAAAACATTTTATCAAGTACAAAATTCAATTAGAAATCAAGATTCAAAGGTTTGTTTCGTACACCTGACCATATAAAACATCAATTATGATTTGAGAAGTTCTCGCACATAATTAAAACAGAAAAAAAATACAAGTACCTATTGACTATTCATTAAATTCAAAGTTTTTTTTTTTTCATTTCCGTATCACATCAGACTTCGGTAGTCGCAGCTATAGTCGAAAAGTGAAGATTCGAGCTGCAATAAGCAATCACTTTTTCGACGTCGTAAACTTTCCCCAGGTACGATCAATTCGATTCAGTTCAATTCAATTCATTGAATTCTCTCTTTCTCTCTTATCGAGAAAACTTGACAAAAATTTCAATAAGATCGCTAATTGGCCGGTCATTTAATTCCTGCGAAAAGAAGTCCGATGACGAAACGAAACGAAGCCGGACTTTCGTTTCCTATATTCTCTATTCTCCATTGCCATCAAGCAACCCCCGCTCGCCAGTTCTCTTTCGCCCCTCTTCTGTTCATAGACTTCTATAAACCTCCATGTATATATATATATATGAATTATATAGACGACTCGCTATCGATCGCGCAGCATTAATTTTCTTTTGCTTATTTGACTTTTCGGCCTTGTTTGCGTGCTCGTTAGAGGTCTTCTTATTTCTTCGAGGGTTATCGAACCGCGCCAGAGCATTTGTTGAACAAGATAAATATATTTTTCGATGTAGAAACAAAATCGTACTATTATTTTGTTTTCAAGTATCAAATTTTCTATAGAAAAATCTAAAAATTTTCCATTTTCATTATTTTTGCAAGCTTACACGGAGAAAAAGGAATTCGCTGTGGCAGCGAAATCTACTTTTGCTGGGTTCCTTTTGCCAGAGCAGCAAATGTTGTGCTGTGACAGGAAACTATTTGCTGTTCCAGCAATCTTGTTAGCTGCGACAGCGAATTTTTAGCTGTGGCAGTAAAAAATGTTTGCTATTCTGTGTATAATACTGAAAATTTGCTGGCGGAGCAAACATTTTTTGCTGCCACAGCTAAAAAAATTGCTGTCGTAGCCAACACGATTGCTGTTATAGCAATCTTTCAGCTAGGTCAGCAAAAATTTTTGCTATTCTTATTTTTGCTATATATAATACCTCGATTTGCTGCGTCAGCAAATTTTTTCTCTCCGTGTAGGAGAGGACTTATTCGAATATACTTCTTACATTGAAAAGTTTTTTTACACGCTAGTTTCGTGTAAACAATTTTTCTTCATTACGAGGAACAAATGTTGATCAGCCAACATAAGGACAGTAAAGAGATCGGACTGGATCCTTCCGAGATGAGAGGTTGGCCCTTCGGTAAACATAAATCGACAATGCAGCATAAAGATGAAGATTTTGTTTGAAGAAATTTGAAAAGAAGTGAGTCGAGAAGAAAGTTGTCATTTCATCCAGTGAGGTACTTTCAAATAAAACCAATATGATCTTCTTTTCGAATCCCTGTAATGAGTCTCACGTACATTTGTTTGTAGTTCTTTGCGAATGAGGATCAAAGAGTACGATTATCTAATCTGAATTCTGAAAATTTCGGATTTTATATCATGAATAATTCACAGACGCATCGAAGTTTCTCGCAAAAAACAGGTGAAAATAATTTCGATTTTCGTTTTGATCTACTCTGAAAGAATCGTGAATTTAAGAAAAAAACAGTACATTGTAAAAAATATGAGTTTTTCGTCACTCCAGGGAGGGAATTGCTCTTCCACCGAACAAAGGGGATAGGGAATTGTTTCCTTCATTTTGAAGAACTGTTCCGTTTCTTGGACGTTGAATACTCCAAAAATGTGGGTAAACTCCACCAAATCAGGATGAGAGGTTTCATATTCATGGTGAAAATTTGCTGCCACCGAATGTTGGAGGAAAATCGCGGCAGCATTTACGCAGTGTACCATGCATTCTGTGAAATGTGTAGGAGATATCTCCCATTTTTACAACCTGTGCAGTAATTTTTGGAAGAATTCCCCGATAATTTTTCAAACAAGTTCAAGCTATTCTCCCAGTTTACAGAACAAAGTAAGTATGATATATTCCACATTTCTTTCACGTTTGGCATGAATGATTAATGTCATAAATTAATATGAATTCTCGAGAGATCTTTTACATGAATTTTGTACACAAATCACAAATTTGCGCATTCTTCGGCAGAATAATTTCCCTTTAAAACACGCCCTAAAGATATTCATCGAGTGTATGTATAAATCTCGTCCAAAATGTCCCATAGTTCGGTACAAGTCCAATGAATATCTCAAACTTCCGTATATGCGAGTATTGTAGAGAAGTATTACGCACCAGACACGACAACGTGTATTTGAATACTCACACGTCGCGATTTATTGGATAAGCTTTGCATGCTCCAGGGATTTTCTGAAACGAGGCTACCCAAGGGAGGTCGTTCACTGACTACATTGCTACTCGTTTTTTTTTTAATTCCGCGAATGATGAGATTCAACAACTGAAAGTGAATCAAGTATCAGTTATGGATATTAATGCCCCAATTCATTGACACCGTCTGCCAAGATAATTCGGAAAAATAATTCCTCTTTGACTGCCGAAATGCATAATAATTGTAAAGGATATCGTTGAACGATCGAATTGGTTTCCGGAATTTTAGAAATACGATTTGTGAAACAATTTTTACGTTACCAATGACATTGGCGAAACAAGGATTTAACCATCGACGATTTCGAGTGGCTACACTCTGAGAGTATTATTTCGAAATCGGTAAAGTGACGTCTGCTAAAACCACCGCCACTCTATCTACAATCGTATTACCAGGAAAGCAACAAGAGTGTACGAGAGAGCAAAGTTAGTGTTTAAGCCGCAAAACAGTTCGAGTGCGACGACACGTAACTTCCACATGTCGATTCTATATTTGGTGAATAGTTTTCAAAACACATCTAGATATCGTCTACATATCTATACGTATTCGACCGTGTATGCAATTCTATATTTAACAATAACAATAATTCTTCTAACTCTTGAGCCATTTTTCAAGAGACATTTTTTTTTTCGAGGAAATTCAAATACATCAAACGAATCAGTAAATATATATACGTATATATAGTTGAATCCATATACGCGCTCAAGATATACATATAGATATATATATACTAAAAAAAAAAGAAATAATAATATCGATATGAAAAACGTTCGACGGAGGATCATCACTTCGATTCCAACCAGCGTATCATTTCTCTCTGCAATTTTTTTTTGCTTTTGCTTTTGCTTTTCCTACTCTTTTCCCCCTTAATCCGTATTTTCACCGTAGTCCCTGATGAACGTCAGAACGCGAGACCCAACGATAAATTTTTTTCCATCGACGACAAAATTCGCATCTTTCTGATCTGTGTGTGAATGTATGTGTGTGTGTGTGTGTGTGGGTATGTGAGTGTATGAAAATTCCTTCATCGAGTTGGGTGATGAAAAATATATACTCACCTGAATTAATAAATATATATATATATATATATATGATTTGAATAATTAGAGGAAGGAAGAGATAGGTAGCAAAAATCCACTCGCGAAGCTTGTTTTCGTGTCCTTCGTTTTTTGCTAAGAAAAAAAAAAAATCGTCTTCTCGCGTATACGAAGAGAGCAATCCAAGAATGGGAGAATAGAGTGGATACGGTGAATGGCTGGTTTTTCATCATCAACACATCTAAATCAGAGCAACGATGATTGTGAAAGACTCTTGAAGTAGCACCGTGAATCCAACGAAGCGACCAACAAGCAACCAAGCAACACATTCACCTCTGAGTTAAAGACCAGGCGTGCACGATACCAGGCGATGAGGGATTTTGCCGCGTTGGTGGGTGGTTGGATGTACGAGAGATCTTAATCCCATAGAAGTACCATTCTGTCGATTCCACGGACTCGCGTTATGAGCGGAAAGAAGAAGCTCGAGAGACAATGCGGAGATCCGCACTTGAGGAAGCTATGTCTAACCTACCTCCACGCAACACACAACAGGTCCCCATTCGCTTTAACTCTCCAATGTTTTACAGAATTTTCATATTCCTTCATCGAAACCATGTATTTCTTATAGAAAATTCGTTTGAGGGGCTGTACCACTGTGAACGCTTCAAACTTAGGTGATTTTTCGGAATTTTTTGAAAAAAAAGTATTCCATCGAATGTTCTGAAACTTTGAGGATATATTTACCTATAACTTAACTATATTATATAATTTTTTGGTACAAAAATATCGACATACGAGCGACTTATGCACTGCCTTCGGAGGCGTAAAAAAAAAAGTTCCCCACCATACCGGTCGCTTAAGTGGCTGAAATGAAAAAAAAAACAAAAATGACGTTAAACGAGAAGGTATACTCCATACGGTGAACCAGGATTTTTGAAAAATATCTAAATCTGACAAAATGGCAGTGTTTTGAAAAAAAAAAAACTATGCTCTTTTGCCTAAAAAATGGTCGTTTGTCCGATGTCGAATCGACAATTATTATCCAATCAAAAAGATCGTGGTTCACCATAGAAGAGATACACCCGAAAACGCTCAGTTAAAATTTCAAGTCAATCGGTCGATTGTTCTTCGAGTTATGATGACAGCAAATTTGAAAAATCCCATTTCGAGAAAAACTCGTTTAAAGATTTCACTATCGATTCACACTTCGGACACTTTCTATTAATATTTCAAACAAAATGTGGCGATTTCAACTAAATTAGAGTACATTCGATGTCAATTGCAGTAAATTACACTCCAAAATTGTCTCTGTCACAAATTTCATTCCAAACTGTGATAACTACAACAAGTAATTTTTTTGCGTGTAAATTTGAGAGGCAACCATTTGCTCTTTAGCAGGCTGGCATTCGGATAATATTTGAGATACTGCCTTGGCATTCTGACAGGATATTTTTAAGGGTACAAACTATTGAAAAAGGTGAAAAAAATCGATTTTTTTTTGAAGTGTCACAATGGTATAGCCCCTCAATTTTTCTCAAGATTTTCTATAAAAAATTCTTTGCTAGCAATTTTGTTAGCCAGGACAACGTTTGTTTTGACTCTGGCAGCAAAACAATGCTTCCTCCTTCAGCAAAATTTGTTTGCTATTCCATATATAATAAATAGATTTAGCGTAGAGTACTATCTCCATAACTATTGTTTACATCCAGTGTACGAAAGAGGAAGATTAAGTTTACACATGACGAGTTATCCCTAGCGATTTCGTTTTTACCGAAATTTTTGGTAAGAAATTGGTAATTTTGGGGTTTGGCAATATTGTGGTTGGAAATTGGTTATATTGTGGTCAAATCGTTGTACCGTTTGTGACCTTTTTGTACCACATAATTACCAACAAATTACTACACGATCGGTATTTTTATGGGAGAAGTTTTGGACAAATTTTGGTAAAGAATGACGGAATCAACAGGATGTACAATTCGGTTCCTTTTTGGAAAAAATATGCCTGACATTATCGCAAATGGAAGGAACAAAATTGGTAAGTTTTTGGATAATTTCGAGTTCATCACCATGAAACCAGCGAATCTTCAATGCTACTGATTAGTAACGATGTGGTTCCTTTTTGGAAAAACATCTTGAAAATACCGCTGATGGGAGGAACCAAATTGGTCATTTTTTGGTTACTTTCCGATTCATAACCATGGGATTACAGAATTTGCATTGGTACTCATTGATAACAATTTGCTGCTTTCTTGGAAAGAGTATACCTGGAATTACTGCAGATGGAAAGTACAAAATTGGATAATTTCCGGTTCACAACTATAGAATCGCCAAAACTTCAGTGCCACTGATTGGGAAAAAGTTGGTTTCTTTTCGGAAAAAATATGCCTGAAATCACCGCAGATAAAAGCACCCAAATCGGTCAGTTTTTGGATAATTTCCGGTTCACAACCATAGAATTACCAAAACTTCAGTGCCACTGATTGGTGGAAAGTGGGTTCCTTTTTGGAAATAATATGCCTGGAATTATCGCAGATAAAAGGAACTAAATTGGTAAGTATTTGGATAATTTCCGGTTCACAACCATAGAATTACCGAAACTTGAGTGCGACTGATTGGCAACAATTTGGTTCCTCCTATTCGCAGTAATTTCAGGCATTTTTTTCAAAAAGGAACCAAATTGTAACCAATGCAGAATTCTCAACATTCGGTAAATCTTCGGTTTTTAACCACGAAGCAACCAAGAAATGACCAAGAAGACCATTTCTGTGATCTGATAAAAAAAGTGGTTTTGTTTCAAAAAGGTACCGAATCGTGACCGATGAGTAGCATTGAATATCCGGTAATTTTATGGTTTTAAACCGGAAATTTACCAAAAACTGACCAATTTGGTTCCACCTATTCCCGGTAGTCTCCCAATAAACACACATACGTCTAAAAAACGTGAAAAACGCCCAATAACCACACGTTGACATTTAGTAATATTCTTCCGTTGATTCGACGTAAAAATGTCGCGGCATATCACGTGTTTTTCAACTATAAAACAACGTCACAACAACGGTCCAAAGCCGTTTATAAGACGTCAGATAATGACGTGTTATAATGATGGTTCCAAAATGAGAATCAAACCAGACATATTATTTGACAAATTTTCTATTAATGCGAAAAGAAGAGATTTTTGATAACACAAAAATTTAAGAAGAAAAATATTCATGAATGAAGTCACGCTATTCATTATTTCACTTCTCGTTTAGATTTTTGTCCAACGTTGCTGTGTTTTGTTCGACATTCTCAACACGATATCTTCGATTGATGTTCGAGCATTGAAAATGTCATAAACAATACGTCCTCAACGCGTGATTGAAGTACATTTCAAAAACGTTTTTTGAAGACGTTTTTTAATGGTCATTTTTTACTATTAGTTCTAGTAATACGTTATCGAAACGTCATTTCTGGAAGTCTATTCCCTCGTCAGACGTTAACCAAAAATGAACGTTATGAGTTCGACGAATAACGTCCGTTCGATAGTGCAACGTTTTTTCAACGTTGAAATAACGTGCATGTGTTTATTGGGCTGAGGCCTTTTTTTCCACAACGGGACCAAATTGCAACCAATGCAGGATTCTCAACATTCGGTAAATTTTCGGTTCTTAACCACGAAGCAACCAAGAAATGACCCAAAACACCATTTCTGTGATCTGGTGAACAATTGGTTTTGTTCCAAAAAGATACCGAATCGTGACTGATGAGTAGCACTGAAGATGCGGTTGTTGGTTATTTTGTGGTAAGAAAAAGTCACAAACGTACCGAAATTTTTTGGTAACTTTTTGGTAACCTCAAAATTGCTAGGGTAAGGTTGGAGAAACACAAGTGAATATGGAAAATTGTATGAAAATTAGGCAAGGGCAGAGAGGGAAGTTTGAACCATCCGAAATAGAGAGAAGTAGCCAAAATATCGACGCCTTCGCTCTGTATGAACTCATATTTGTTTGGCACATGTTATACAAGACATATTTGTAATTATTATATGTACGATATACAGGGATTAATAACTCTCCCGCTTCCATTCAAAACCTCAGAACGCTCTTTCAATATTTCACTATTTCGCCTACTTTGATGCCATGATATTTATAATTTTCACAATATATGTTTCATAGCCCACATATCTGATTTGATGTAATTTTTTCTAAGTGAGAGAATAATTTTCAAAATTATCAATCAACGAATGAATGATATCCAAATGTAACCTAAAAATTCAGGAACCATACGAGAGATAAAATACGCGAGAATTCTGTCGTGGACTAGACTCTCGTTAATCCACATTCATATCTGTCGACATCGTATTATACTATTAGCACATTTGTTAACACACATCATTTCGACAACCCCACAACGATTCGATATCGAGCCAAGTTTCTTCAATCACTGTAAGAGAGCTGACAACTGGATATTGTCTTTCACGATGATATGCCAACACAGATACGATTGTATGAAGCCATCCGAATCTCAACTGTGCTTGCTTGAGGAGAGTGATGGTTGTGAAAAGTTGATCAACGAGGACGCTGTTTGTCTGACAGCTCTGCTTTTAGCAGACAAACGTTGCACATGCACTGTCAAGGAATAACGGAATATCTAGTATAACCTCATATAAAAGCGTCATAACGATATGAGAATCCGAAAACAAATTAGACGTAAAATTGACACCGTTACTTGCCAACGTCCCTTGATTCGAACGTACCTAAGAGAGAAGCACGGACGGAGGGAGGACCGAAATGAAACGAAAAAGGAAAAAAAAATACATTTTTTCCTTGACGATATCGAATCCTTCGCAGCAGGATTTTTCATTTCAAAATATATGAAAGGTCTTTGATTTGATCATCGTGTCGAACGGGTCAAGAAATAAAACTGAGGAAGTCGTTTTCATCGAATCAATGTTTTACAGTTAAAAATACATTCGGGAAAGATCATGGGAGAATCAATAATCATTTGCTCAGTGTGTCAAAGATTCGATTATAATTGGAAGACTTCTTTGTTGTTTTTTTTTTTTAAATTCATATTCAGTTTTTATTCGATGATATAGTTTTGTATACGTATCTTACGGGGAATCTCAATTTGGATCCAACCATGAAAAACTTGGAATATAACGAAAAAACATTTTACATAAAAGAAAAAGATATATGTGTAATGTCAAATTCGTAATAAATCTCTTCCTCGCGTACCTCTGACCTAATACTTTTCTAAAAATATACATATATACAAATCACCTATAAAACCTGCCATCGTTCGATGGGATATATATTTTTTCGACGAGTTTTCACCCCGTCGAGACTTGAGCCCCCGACGATCCATTGCTACTGCTGTTGCTGCTGCTGCAAGCTTCAACTACGGCTGACAGTTACATAGAAAAGAGGAAAAGAGGTAAGAGGAGCGAGAGGAGACGAAAGAAAAAGAGGACAAGGATAGTGGTGGGTTCGAACTAAATGCGTCAGAGGAAAGAAAAAGAGGGTTTGAAATAGCAGCTGAGGGGTGCAACTGGTGAAGCAAGGGGTGAGAAAATAGGTGGAAGGGTGAAATATAGATAGATAGAAAGGTAGATAGATAGATAGATGGATAGATAGATGGATAGATGGATAAGGCAGGAAAGAGAAGGAGAGAGAGAGAGAGAGAGAGAGAGAGCAGGATGGCGAGGGAATAAAAAAAAAAGGTTCGATAGAACTGAGAGGAGAAAAGAAAAATGCAAAGGTTGATGAGTCTTGTCTTTTCTCTCTCCTTCCAAAGAAAGAGAATAATTGGTAGTCTCTGTTTCTCTTTTCGAAAGAAAATGCATTCATTGGACATTCGAATCGAATATAAAGAAAATCACACAATGACATAGTAATGAGAATCATTATTGCTCTTTAAATGTATTCGATTATTTAATTTTATATTCGATATATGTTTCGCGTACACGAAATATGTAAAGAAATATTACAGTGCACATGGTTGTTTTTTGTTCCGATGGGGACAGGGGAAAAAAGTTGCAATAGGAGAATACAAGTGAGAGAAACAAGAAAGGAAGTAGATAAAATGAATAAAAAGGAGGGAAAGATGAAGGAGGAAAGGAAAGTTTGGTAGTCTCTTTTTCTCTTTCAACGACCGTCACCCACCTTACACCACCACCACCCCAATCCCCTCGCTCACTCACCCAACCACCCCCCAACCCACCTACTCCTCGCGAACTGAGGACAAAAATCAATATGAACGTGTAGCCATTTCTCTTTAATCTACCGCTTACTGGCTAGGAACCGAACTCGAACCGTTCTCTGGCGTCGAACGAGAAACCCGGACTGGCTCTCTCTCTCTTTCTCTCTCTCTCTCTCTCTCTTCTGTCTCTCTTTCTCTTACCTTCTCTCTTCACTTTACTCCTATCCGCGCGCACGTTTCGTACGACGGGTTCGTTATAACCACCACGGGTTTTACTTGTTCATTTTTCTTGTTTTCTTTCCTCGTTTTTTTCATATACATATATATATATATATATATATGTATATACAGCGGGTGGTGGAGGGACTGAAGGGAAAAGGGATGCAAGAATACGAAAGTAAAGGATGCAATCGAAATTAGTAGGAATAGTAACAATGGTAATAGCAGTTGAATCAAGCCGAAAGGGTGAAAGGGTGAAAGAATATTTCGATACGAAATAGGCAGTTACCAAAAGAGGAAAATAACATCGTACACACGTGTGTATCAACGTCCTGAAGTAAAGGAAAAATATATTTGAACTAAATAAACATGGTATGGAACACAAATTGGAAAAGATATTGCATTGTAAAGTCAAGGTATGTCGAGTAATTTGACTTTGAATACACCATTTGTTGAATTCATTCTCTCTTGAACAGCTCCAAAAGAACTTGATTGCTATATTTAAAAGGATTACAATTTATATATAATCCGATTGGACAATACTTCGACGAAATGAGGAAAAAAAAGAAATCATGTAGTGGAAGACCTATTTTTCGAAAGTAAAATATACACTGAAGGTGAACAAAATATGTCTAATGGAATTGAAAAATTAATTTCCAAATTTCATAGACCCCTTCGTTCTTTCTTCATTGTATGCCATCAAATACAATATTAAAAAAAAAACAAAAAATAGAAAATCCAAGTATTCCTCCTTTCTCTCCTCTTCTGTTTTTTTTTCTTACGATAAAAAAAATTCTCAGAAGAAAAGAAACCAATGTCTTCGATCAAATATCTTTCTTGCTTTCTTAGCAACAAGACGTTTTGTGCTATAAATCAATCCTTAATAGTTCAGACCGAGTTTTTGGAATTGTATTTAATCGTATTCACTCTCCTCAATCACAATTTTATGCAGTATTTGAGAATTATCGAAAGGTTTGAATCGCTCTACGTGAAAATGAATATATAAAATTTTTGTTGAACTCATTGAACTCACTGTAAACTCGAAGGATTGAAAGATTATATTCAGTAACCGAGTTTGAAAATTCCATTGACATTAGGTTCAAAATTTCTTCATTTACACTGAAAACACAGTTTGTTCCAGCCAAACAAAATTTTGGTTGTAATGAACGCAGAGGAACTTTTTGTTTGGCTGAAATAAAATTTGTTTGGGATGAACAAGATTTGGTTCACAATAATTAAGCCTTTCTTACAGACGAGTAAATTTTATCTCAGCCAGCCAAAAAGTTTCTCCGCGCTCATTTCAACCAAAATTTTGTTTGGCTGGAAGAAACGTTTTTTCTCAGTGTACTCTCTTGCTTACGAATGAATCTCAGGTCACGTTTGGTCTGATCATGTACAGACATATCTACTGCCAATTGATTCTACATTCTTTTATAAATATACACAATTCATACACAGAGTGTTTTTTTTTAATTACCAGCATGTGTTTTCGAATAGAGAGAAAAGGGGCACAACGAATCAATTTTGTTTGGTAACCCCCTTCAATGATTACCGCTTAATATCTCATCGATTCATTCTCTAAAAGGGGCTGACGAAAAAGAAAGTAATTCACCGTAGCCTACTCTCCCCTACCCCAGCAAAACCATGGTTCTCAATTTTCAGAGACAAATTACAAGATTGTTTCTATTTTTGAGAAAAATTTGGCTATCTCACAGGCAGAAAATTATACAGAAACAATTATATGTGGAAAAATTGTAATGAGTAATTGTCATCGCTCATCCCCTGTTCATCGTTAATCCCATATACTTCTTTTCGTGCTTTTTTCTGCTGATATCACTTCAATTAATGAAACTATAAATTTCGAATAATCGCTTCCAGTGGAAATTCAAGTCAAACTCCGTACTTCATATTTCTATCTACATACGATTTGAAGCATCATTATTATAATTAATGTGCAACATTTGAGTTTCAATATAATTGAAGCGGATGTCAAAAATCGCGAGAAGTATAGAAGAAGAAAAACGACGGACGAATCATATGGTATTTAATAATACATGAAAATACGTGTAATATATCTACTTCACATAAATCACAGTGTAAGCACACGTGGGAAATCAAAAGAAAATTCCTCGACTGTGAGATGATTGAAATTCCACGGCATGTACGATGACGACCGCCTCAACTTCTATCATGAGAATATTCAAATACTCGGCAAAACTTCACATTGTGAGCATCGTGTTTATTTCTGTGTTTCAATTTCTTCTGCAAACAAAATTAAAACGAGACCAAACGTGTTTGTGAAATTGGATCTAAAGCACGGACAAAGCTCAGGAATTGAACTCAAATTATAAATCACGAGATAAAAATAATTTATCGCTCTATATAGGGTTAATTAGATTTGGACCTATCAATCTACAAATTTGAATACTCTCGTCAATCCCTCGAATCGATCACCGAATGCAAAATTAGTGAGTTTCCACTGTTTCGAATTTCAACAGGGAGCTGTATAAAAATAACAAAACGTGAAGTCGTTGTTGAACGGTTTATTTAAAGCATAATATTTATAAAACTTGCTGATGGAGTGAAATTCACCAGAATCAAAGATGACGCTTATATCGTTGCAAAAATAACCACAGTTTGTCATACATAATACAATTGGTCCGAGCCCTAGATTTCATTGCAAACTTTTGATTCTGTTTTTGAAAAAATCATTTTCATAGTCAAGTTTGCCGTTGAAGGAAATTCGAAAGAAATGTTGTAGATATTGAAATTAAAAATCAATGCAATATTTTATGAGGTTAGAATGAAATATCATCGTGTCGGGAAGGAATAAGTGAATTGAATCTAATCACGTGACGAATGGAGGAATGTGCGCACAGGCGCGGATCCACGGGGGCAATGGGGCCGATCGTCCCCCTTCCCCCTGAGAAAACTTTTGCAACACGGTATAATGTATCTCCCCTCCAAGAACTTGCTCTGGATCTACCGCTGTGTACACATGGTTATTTCCATCAACCATAACTAAGAGTGTTCATAGCTCTCACTTTGATATCGATAATCTTCCGTTTTCCATATAAAAATGATAATTCTTCCTCACTGAAATGGTCTATTGCATATTTAACTTGACCTAAATAGTGGTATTTATGAATATTTTCATACTAGTCACTTATTGTCTATTACTCTTATTCATCTGTGCATAGAAATATTGTTCGTTATTTATGGGCAATGAATTAGACATGCCAAATTCGTTGCATACTTCATTGATACTGATCGATATCGTTTCAAAGGAGGACGGATGGAGTTTTTTTTCCATTATGAATAATTGTACGAAATTATGAAAAATTAGTAGATACAAAATAGATCGAGATAAGAAATATTTTAAGGGGTCAAAGCATATTCAGAGTGTCCACAGACTTCGAGAAAATAAATTCCCTGACTTTTCCCTGACTATCAAGTCCAATTTCCCTGACCAAAATGTTTTATTTCTAATATTGATATTATATGATACATTTACCCTTTCTTGTCTGTCTTATTCTATTTTTTCTCTAACTATGAGATCAAAAACCTGTAATAAATTATGCAATACTATCCCACACAGCACTCGTTGTCTAAAAGATATCTCAAGAAATAATTGAGAACAATGCAAGAAGTCTTATGCAACATGAATAGACATCTTTCAGAAGTCTCAAACTGTTCTTACTTCTAAAAGATATCTTCAAGAACGTTTTCAGAAACCTTTCAGAATTTCCTAAAAGATATCTTTCAGATAATTCCCAAAGGTTTCTGAAAACGTTCTTGAAGATATCTGTCAGAAATAAAAACAGTTTAAGACTTCTAAAAGATATCTATTCATGTTGCATAAGACTTCTTGCATTGTTCTTAATTATTTCTTGAGATATATTTTAGACAACGAGTGCTGTGTGAGATATTATGAAGATAATTCGGAAAATAATAGCCAGGCAATTATAAAATATATTGACTTTTATTTCATCACATCGATTTCATGTGAAACTTGCTAATGATATCAATTGCTTTGCAATCCATGCTTTTATAGTATTGTAGTTATAAATTCATGTATTTGGAATACAATAACTTTACACCGTCAAAGTACAGGAGAAAAATAAGTAATCCAAATTTTTGTTGACTGGGTATGTCACTTTTGGACGGAGCACAAATTCGAAAAAAATTCGTATACTGGATTTTGATAATTCGTCGACTCTTTTCATTATTTCGACGATAACATTGAAATTTTCTACTCAAGTGAATTCCATTGTTGAAACAATGGACGATGTCAACGAATTATTGAAATCTAGTGTACGAATTTTTCTCGAATTTGAGATCCTCCCAAAAGTGACATAGTTAACGAAAATTCGGTCGACTAATTTCTTCCGTGTACGGAAAGTGTCCATGCGATTTTCGTTAGTTTTCTTTCCGTATAGTAATAAATTTTGTATCTGGAATTCAGCCTTGAACACACAATTTTATTTCTTGACAAACTTCTGAAGTTGAAAAAATATGAATCAAAACTTTTATTTTATTGAAATACAAAACTACCAGAAAAAATACTTCTTTTCCCACTTTTTGAATAATTCCCTGACTTTCCAGATTTTTTTGTGAATTCCCTGACCGATTTTCACTTCCCTGACTTTTCCCTGACTTTCCAGAATGTGGACACCCTGATATTGCATCTGTGAGAATATTTTCACTGAAATTATGTAATTGTATTGAAATTTATCGGCACGTTGAAGCATCAATGCTATTCGAATTGAATTTTTGTAATTCAATTTTATATATATCCTATTAGGCGGCGTTCATTAATTACGTGATGTATTCAAGGAGGGGTCGGGGGGGGGGGGGGGGGTCAAGCTAGATATCTCCAAATCTCACTTGCGGGAGAGGGGGATCTTAGCAAATATCACGTAATTTTTTTTCTAACAGGGTATGATTTATGCACGTAAGGATCATACACGTATTAATTGTACACGAAAAATGAAACCCAAAAGTATTTACACTAATGATTTTTGTCCAACACATAGTATTCTATGCAATGATTATTTGTGCACGTTGAATCGATTGACATAGAAATTGTACACGAAACATTTTACAAGCTTTAAAAATGTAAACAACAAAAATTGTACACATATTGTTTATGCACGATCAAAGAATAAAATTAATGAGTGTATAATTATTGTACTCCTAATCTAATTCATAGTAATTATTCAAGAAAACGAAAAAAATTTCTCATATGAATTTCATTAAGTGTACAATCATTATACACAAGTTAATTACATTTTTTGTCTGTGCATAAAAATATGTGTAAGATTTTTGTGAAAAATATTCAGTGTACAATTTTCTTATCAAATAATTTTACGTGCATCAAAGCTTATGTGTTAAATATGAGGTATTAAAAAAAAAATTATTAGTGTAAATACTTTTGGGTTTCATTTTTCGTGTACAATCAATACGTGTATGATTCTTACGTGCATAAACCATACCCTGTTTTTTTTTTCTAGCAGGAAACGTTGTAAAATTGCATGAAATTATTTTGGAAAAATTTTGCAAAATTTCATTTCATCACGGTGATTTCAAGTTACGGTGATATTCTCAAATACTAGTCTTTGCTAAACCTGCTTTTTTTTTTTTTAATAATCCAACGCATTTACACCCAAAACACAAATTTTGAGAAATCTCACGTGAGAGTAGGGGAGGGGGGAGAGAGTTGTGGAAAATCTTACAAAATCTCACGAAGGGGGGGGGGGTCAAAAAACCCTCAAAAATGCCTCACGTAATTAATGGACGCCCCCTTATATATTAATAAGTTAGAATCGTAACGGTTATTCGTTGAGATGAATGAATTTTAACATCGGGGTATTTCTGTCGTCGAGTGTTTAATGCCGTGGTGTGGATTTAGCGCGACTAAATCTGATATTTACATTGAAATAACTGGGGCATTGGCGTAAAGAGAAAGGTGATATCAGGAAAATCATTGGTATCCATCAAGAACACAGAGTTACCTCCCAGGATTCACTCTGAAATTCAACAAAAACATTGCGAAAATTTATCAAACAAATTCAACAAAAATGAGTGAAATCTTGAAAGCTAATGAATTTACTATGACAAACGAGAATGAAACGATTGTATTGCAGTAGAATTGACTGTAGATATTCACGAGTTTTGTAAAGCCACACTAAACAGAAAGACTAGACCCTTGCAAATGCCTTACCAAAGTATTCGCAAGGAATTTGTGAGCATCTAGATGTTGTGAAATAAGTTTTGCTGGAAGAATCTACATGTTTTGCTGCCACAACTGAAGGCTGCTGACGTACCTAATGAAATTGCCGTGATAGCAAATAAATGGCTGTTACAGCAAAAAATTTGCTGCTCCAGCAAAAGGTACCCAGTAAAATCAGATTCCGCTGTCACAGCGTATATTGTCTTCTCCATGTAGAGCATTTCTACAAGAATATAAAGTAAACGCCCCCATTTGTAAACCCCTTAGCTTCCATTAGCGAACAATCGTTAATTTATTATATTTTCCCTATGACATACTATTCTGAATTTATTTACGTACCAGTGATTTATTTAGTGTTTAACAGAACTATAAATCAAAAACCGAAATGTTCATTCAAGAGGTTGCATTTATAAATGAGGTTATCTATCTTATGTAAACTATCAATGCTGTTTTTCCGAGAATTGACAGTAATTTTTCCAAATTTGCTTTGAAAAATAATATTTTGAGAATCAAAATTTCCTTCACACAGAGAAAAATTGAACTGCAGCCAACAAATGGCCAGTCAGTTTAGCCATTGAATGAGCTCCTGCAGCTAAATTTCAGCTGTACCACCAAATACATTAGTTACAAAGGCGAATTATTTTGCTGTAGTGATCAAAATTTTGCTGCAGGAGCTTAATTAATGTCTATTCGTATCTATGTGTGCTAGTCACTCAGCTGCTGCAACCAAGCAACTTTGGCTCATATCAACTTGCAACTCATTGGCAATTTTGGCTTTGGTTCACGGAGAAAAAATGGTTTGCTACTATAGCGCCTACAAAAGAATTTGTTGTCCTTGCACAAATATTCACTCCAGCAGCTGAGACGTTAGTTCTGTTAACAAATTTGTTTACGTCAGCAAAAAAATGTAGTTGTGTCCAGGGCTGCGGAGTCGAAGCTTTCACATACCCGACTCCCACTCCGGGCCACTTAAAATTTCCGACTCCGGCTCTAGTGTTTATTCTCATGAATAAAAATTCCAAAAGAACCAAACTTGGACATAAAATAGACATTATTCGTTATCGAGGTTTTTCGATCTGTGTTTCAATATTCTATTCATTAATATATTATTGAAGTTTGATTTGCTAAATATGTCGAGGCTCAAATGCGAACAATATAACAGAATTCCAAGTCGTGACTAATTTTAATGTTGTATTTCAAAATTTTATGCATGAATTATTTCTCCCATCAACATTGTTCAACAGATATAAATATTCCAAATGTTAGAAAAAACTTCGTCAACAACTTTCGACAAAAGAATTTTCTCTAAAACTTTCATTCGTGAACCGTTGATCCGATGCAGTACATAAATTTGTAAGTTTTTATATGCAGCAACTGATTGAACAATTAGAACCAACAGGGTGAATGAAAAAGCACGTTTCTCGATTATTTCAAAATATAATAAACACAAGAATAAATAAATAAAAAATATTTTGTTTCTGAATGTTTCCATTCTTCACTGTGAAAAATAAATGTGGAATATTTCACCAAAAATCTTCCACTATGAATAGGAAACTTAACATCCTGATTCGGTAGAGTTGCCCTTACTTTTGGGAGGATTCAACACCCAAAAAACGAAATAGTTCCTCAAAATGGAGGAAAAATCCCCTATTTTTGATGGAAAAACAATTCCCCCACGACCAGAGGATGGAATCCGCCATCAAAGTGAGGAAAAATTCCCATATTTTTTCTAGTGTTTGTAAACCTGTCACATCTCTGATAACATCGATGAATCAGCACAATCTGCGAATGATTCTCAAACAACTCCAAAACGATTCCCGTTCTGGTAATGAGAATAAGTGCAGTATGAATCTATTAAGCAAATAAGCATGAAGTGATAGCAAGATTCGTTGGAAATGAGCAGTATGGAACTTTTTGAATAATTAGGTAATAATTACGGACTTATCTTTCATTTGAAACTTTCGTATTTATTGCAAACTTGTGATACTGATAAAAAGAGAGAGAAATCCCATACAACAAATCAGTTCAGGAAGAGTGCGCAGAGAATTCAATTGGGGTCGGATGAATTCTTAAGAATTCTTCTTCAACTCTTATGCCGTATATATGAGATTTCAGTGCTACAACAACCTCAGCTCCCCCTGCAGAAACGGAATCATTCGGAACGATTGATAGTGCAAATCTCTGATCAAAAATATGATTCGAACTTGTTTAGAATCATTTGAGTCTGAAACGGCTAATTTGAAATTTGTGCATTTCTCATTGGAAGAATTTCATTTTGATAAGAATCAATTCTTTGAATGATCTCAGCCTTACGGGGACGTTACATTCCCACTTTTGGATTTCCTATGACTCCCTTTCTCCATTCTCATACCTTTATAGTTCCATTGATATAAAGAATTATAGCACCTTCTTACCGAACAGATTATGAAAACAAACACATCAATTCCTACTCTCATTTTTGTATTCATCCTTTTTATGTCAACAGAGAATTCTATGCATTTGATTTTGAAACATTACACTTTGAACTTCGAATCAACGTGTGAAAATACATTGTCCGTAAATTAACATATGGATTTCTCGTTTGTGTTGGAGGAAAATTGAAAAAATTTGTTGCATGCAAATTTCATCTCTCAACTGATGCACCTGAGATTCACCTGAGAAGATTGGATATGTGTATTTGAAAAAATGAGCCAAAGAAATGAAAACGTATTCCAAACAGCACACGAAGTTCTCTGAATGTTTTCAAAACATAGCCTATAGGTTCTGCGAGCCTTAACCCCCAAAAGCGCATATTTCCAATGTTTAGAGCATTTTCACTTTTAATGCAGCTAAACACGTTCTGAAAACGTTCTTTTCATATACTGCAGGACGTTCTCGTAATATTTTTCTAACGTACTTTCATGCAAACTAACTTTTTTTTCAAGGAGTCGAAAGAGGAGTCGGAGTCGATGAAATAGCATCCGACCTCCCTTTCGACTCCATCCATCATTCCACGACTCCTCGACTCCGACTCCACAGCCCTGGTTGTGTCAATCATTTTTCTTGCTCTGCCAGTTAATTTTTTTGTAGGTGCTATAGCAACAGACCTGCTTGTTATGCCAACAATACTTTTTCTTCCGTGTTGTACTTTGAATATGAGTCCAGGTTTCTCTAACATCCAGAGGAATTCCCACGTCAATGCTCTCAAACTTAGAAGAGTCAACACTACATTGTTGAAAATTTCTGCATGAAACCAATCAATATGAATGAAAATACAGTTTTTAAACTATACTATCATGGGTAATTTAATGAAGCAAAAATTGGGAACTCAACGGTATGTCAAATGATTGAAATTTCAAGAAATTCTGAATGGTGTGGTCTCATATTTGAGACAAACATTTTTCATATCAATATACAATTCTTCCACTGTGAACTTCACTTCTCACCTTTTTACTTAGTTTTGATCAACCGCATTGTTATTTTTCCTTGAAGAAATCCACCAATTCTTCTTAAGAAATTAAGATGTTACAAAATTTTCTCTTCTATTATTTCTTTCCATGCGATTTTACGTTGACCATTGTCGCATGATAACACGTCTCTGAGACATTTTCGGAACATCCTAAAACCCTTCGAGACGCTCCCAAATCATTTGTAGAACCTTTCAAAAGCAAGTTGTACTGTGTAGATAAACGTACCTAAGGGAACTATGCTGCGGTTGTGTGGAATTGAACATGCGATGTAAACGCGACGCTCAAATTCCAACCTCATTCTCATAGTATCTATACAATTGGAATATAATTAACGAATATGATCAAATTCAATGAAATATTTAATAAAACAATATCACAATAGATAAATTTTTATCGTCATTGAAAATTAAACTGCGGTGCATAAAACGTGAAGAAAATAGGTTGTGTGAAGTGTTGTTATAATGAAGGGCTATAAGAAACTAATCTTGAGAGTGAATATACTCGATGTTAATGGTGATGATAATGACGATACCAACGATAATGATACAATATAAAAAAATAATTTATCAGATTTTCGCGATTGATATTCTTCAAATACCTTCCTTTTTATCCCTAAAATTTTGAATAAATTTGTAAATTCGGAATATCACTCCCCAAGCGATTGATGAAAATACGATTAGAAGAAAGTAGTTATCGTACAACGATAATACGCAATTCACGATATAAGCATTTGCTTCTTCAGAATTGTTTGAAAAATTCTTATTCTCTTTGCAAACGATCGTGTGCTCTATAATTTGTCAACAAGTCGCGCGAGCTCGATTGCGGGGAACAATTCGTGGATAGCTTTCGAAGAAAAGCGTACACGGTAAGACGATCGTAAAATACGGTTCGATACTCAACGGGCTCTTAAAATCAGCGGCAAATCCTTGGATGAAGAATGCTCCAATGATTTACGATTTTTAGTATATACGAGTTCTCGCGATTAAATACAGACCCTAAAACGCTATTTATTCGATTGTTCATTTTCTTCTCGAGTGGGAAAGATATTTTAGATATTATTCATTACCTCTTGGTATTAATGAATTGAAATTCCAAAGTCTGCGCCCATCATTCTTGAGAGAAGAAGAAGAAAAAGAAGAGGAGATGTTCCATTTATTTCTTCTCTTCTCCCTTAATGTATACCTACGATAATAATACGTTCCTACGATGTTCTGATTTTTAAATCAATCTCACTTTGGCATTATTCGAATATGAAGAAAAAAAGGGTTTTGTGGGGTATCTTCGATACTCGTGGTCTCTCCTGCTGGTATTGTCAAGAAAGAGTGTACAATTATTTCGAATGATACACGTATAGGATATTTTATACTATAATGTCAATGATTTTATTGCTTCCACCGAGTGTATCGAGAAACAATATGATAAAAGTTTTTTAAACATTGTCATTGTTGTATGTGAGATCGCACTGTGAACAATTAATATGTATTTCTTATGTAGATGAATTATGTGGGACAGAAAGATCTTGGACGAACAATAGAATTTCTGAATACGTAAACGTAAATCAACGTTGTAACTCTGATTCGTTGTGATTTGTAATTCTGATCGATTAGAAAGTTGGACACGTGAATGAATAAAAAATTATCATTTCAAAGGAACTTGGCTGTCAACATTGTTTTGGGAAAGAAATCTAAATTATAGAAAAATATATATATATATACACTGTAAAAAAAAACTGGAAATTTACTGTGCAACTGGACTGGAAATTTCCAGTGCTAGTACTGGAATATGGATATTCCAGTACATGTACAGAGATTTTGTTGTTACGTTACTGAAAATTTACCAAGCATAACTGAAAATTCAGTCATTGTACTGGAATTTTCAAGTTTGAGATGATGTACTGAAATTTTGCCATGATTTCGCGAAAATTTTACCGGCTCGTACTACAATTTTATAGTTCTTGTGCACCAAAAAAAAATATTCCCTCACAAAGGACTTGAGAAAAAATTTGGAATTTAGAAAAAAAAACCTAATCGTTGGTATACTGGAATTATACAGGTTTTTAACTGCAATTCTCAGGTTTTGTGATGGAATTTTCCAGTTACTAAGCAATTGAATTATACAGGTTTTGAACTGCAATTTTCAGGTTGTGTGATGGAATTTTCCAGTTGCTATGCAACGGAATTTAATCACTGTTGCACTGAAATTTTCCACTTCTATTGGACTTCGTCATTTCTGGCAGGAAAAATTTCAAGTCTTTATATTAAAAATTTCCTGATTGAGATTTTGAATAATAATTGTAATTGTAGCCAATGAAATTGATATATGAGGTTTTTCCAAGACTTATCCTCTTGTGTTCTAGATATGAAGCATATGTAGTAACCCAAGCTGGCCTTCCAACATGTCGCGCTATAGCTCATCGGTTAGGTCTTAGGTTTCAGTTGGTAGGCAGGTAGAAAAGGGTGGGTTCAAATCCTGTTAGGTAGACATGAGTTTCTGTCCATCCAAATGAACGATCAAAAGTTTCTCAATCATCTTGGAACACAAGGACCCTGCAAAATCACTTTGCGTGAGCAATTTTTTTTCAATTTTCATGGATATTTTCAGCATTAATTTTCCAGTACATGTCCTGGAAAAGTCCAGCTCGTGTACTGAAAAATTCCAGTACCGAGGCTCAGAAAATTTCCAGTTTTGATGCGGGAATTCCATAACGTTTGCACTGAATTTTTGCAGTACAAATGTGCTGAAATTTTCCGGTACATGTACAGGTTAATGACTTCCAGTACATGTACTGGAATTTTCCGGTGAAATTTTTTTACAGTGTACATAAATTTTCAACTGTAATACTAAAATGTGAAGTAAACTATTTTAAACTATAAAAAGTAGTCCATCTTTAACCAATGTATAACCCACTATCGGTGTAACAATTTTCTGCCCTTGGTAGTTATCGCTATTCGCTAACTTCGCAACACGATCTTCCATAACATCTCTTCCAGCTCGTTTACATAATGATGCATCGATAATGTTGTGATCGCTCTCTACTATGTTATGTAATGCTGAGATGATATAAAACGAGGTATTATCATCTAATGGACTCTACGCGAGTGATATTTCAGGAAACATTTAGACCCTCTTACTCGGGTGATCACTTATGTGGTGCGGAATGGGACAGAATAATTATATCGTATGTGGAAATTAATTGATAACACAAATCTTTCTACATAATAGTTTATAGTATTCAAGAGACCTGCGATATAATGTGCACAATCGAAAAATAAATGAGAAAAGTTGTATGAATTCTCATAAAGCTCGATCAAGCGTAGAAGAGAATCTATCTAATCGCTAAATATATTGTAACGATGAGATTTCCCTTCATGTTACGTTTCTCTAAAGAAGCTTTACAGGTTTATCCTGAAACTCATTCATTTCGATGGTTATCAATCATCATTATAACAGGTAAAATGATAGTCCTTCGTATTATTTCCGTAGGGTTGGATGGGAATGATTTTTTTCGAAAGATATTAATACGAATTGAATGCAGAAAAACTTGAAAAATGATGTCAAAGTAGAGATGATATAAAGATATTGTGACGTTTCGTAATCATCAATTTTCATTCACGCGTCAGTGGGTTTGACCAACTCTAATTAATGTAATAATTAGCCCCAAAAGAATGCCTCTGGCTCGTCGGTTCCAGGGTAAGTTTCCGATGACTTGGGGAACGCGGGTCACAGGTTATTTACAAAGAACTGGATAAGACGGATTTTTAATGTTTGAACCATAGAATAATTTATTAACAAAGGTATAAGTATTTTTAATCTTTACAAAACAAATACAAGGATTGATCGTCGGTCTTGATCAATTATAGCTTCGACAATTGGTAACTTAAAATACGACTTAATAGTCCGGACTTTCTACTGCCCTAAGTGTGCACACTTTCTGAGTTCCGCGGCGTGGGTAAATTCCAACGCAAAGAATTTAATAAAACCCGGTAATCGCGGATGATTTACAGGATAAATGATGGGATAGACAGAGAGGTCTATTCCTTAGGTGACTCTACGTTAAGTTGAACAAGGAAATCTTTAATTGCGGGAATCTTACGGTATACGGTATGGTATGAATAATCCCTAAGCTGCAGCCGTGTGAAGGTGGCGTTGCAGATCCCCATGGGCTGTGCTTGTGCCCCTACTTGAGAACTGGTATTACCAAGTTCTCGTTCCCACCTTTCCCTAGGTGAATCTAGAAACTAATTAGACAAGGACATTGCACATTGTCTCCCACTAACCCTAGCTTACCCACCGGTCTGAGTGTGTTAGGTATTACCATAACCCCGGTCTATGACTCTAAATCGCTCACCTCTTTAAAATGGTTTCTGCGCCTCGCAGGAAGGTGTAGTCGGTCGAGAGTGAATAATCTGTCCCAAACCCCTCTTATTATATACTGTTAGAGTTATCCCGTCCTACGCGACACCTCGATTACCTATGCGAACCCTGGCGGCTGGTGATGGTAGTATCGATACTTTCGATCGATCGATGGCGGTTCGATAACTCTGCGATATAATACTAACGTCTGCGCAATGGCTTTCGTGATTTACATTATGGCCGCGCTTTGTTGACAACTGTCAACTACCGTATTTAGTATTCGTGAATCCTTATCGAGTCGCAGGTAAGGTGTCAGGTTCGCGTGTGACGGTGATAAAATCGGCCGTTACTCAATTCGCGGTTGTGTTGGTTTTGTGATAATCGGTTTGACAGGTAAGTATATTTTGTCTTTGCTCTATTTTGTACTTGTTATCTAATACATATTTATTCCTTTAATTCTATTTTCTCTTTCTAGGTGAATTAACAACACTTGATGAGTCAGGGTATGAACAGGTATCGTGCCTTCCTTCCATATTCTTACTTGTAATAATATATTCTTATTTTCAGGCTTAAAAGAAATTGAAGAGAGTACCCTCGTACTACCACTGCTCATCACATCATGGTAAGGTTGTATCGTTAACAATTTGTCTACATTCTTTTCTCTTATTAAATATATATATTTTCTTTTTCAGATGGTCTCGCCTAATATAAATATGCCCGTCACAAGAATGACGGGTATGTTGCAATATATCAGGGTGTCATTTAAGGGTCAATTCTAACTACAAAAGTTAATATAATAGCTAGCGATGCACGATATTTCACGATATCGATATTTTATGTTCAAATTTGTATATAATTTTTATTAATATTTTATAAAATTGAATATAAACACGATAAAGTTGCTATAAAAAATAATGTTGCTGAAGTTTGAATCGTTTATTGGAACGAATTACGAAATACTCAGACACAAAATTTGGTAGCGTACATTACTAGCCTATTTGATTCATGATTTATATATAAATTATATTGAATATAATATATGAATTATATATGTTTTGAAAAATTGTTCCAAATTTTACTTAGATCATGCTCTGAAATATATATCAATGATAGATTCAAGGCATCTAAATTCTAAAAAGTTGAACTCATCCCATGAAAAATGTAGTATTCACTCTAATTGGTACCCAAGTAATCCAGAATGTGTATATTTTTCTTCCCCGAAAGATGGTAAGTAGATCGAACTGTAAATACGACGATCTTGTGTTTCAGCAGTTGCCGTTTTGCCTGTCGGATACGTATCTCGTGTACATGCATCTATGTATCTAGTGTGTACCACTGCCTGCATATAGATTATTGATCAGGCAATAACTCAAGGACTGGTTGAGGTGCGTATTACCACTATACCCAGGAAGGCAGGCATCTACCCCTAACATATGTACATGTGTTTGATAGTATATACGTGTAGGGATAGGTACATTGGTACGCAGTAGTTATGCTAATTAAAGGCAACCTTTCGGTCCTACGAACATTGTAGTATTAACGTATACATAGGAACTGCAGAGGTGCATCATTACGTAGATATATGTAATTCCTGTGTCATGTTACACCTTTTTTCCATTCCTTTAAATTGGAACGTCCCGACTTGTAAACAAACATGACCACGCAAGTCTTACAGCTTATAATTTTCTAACGATATATTCTGAATTTTCATGAAAATTTTCCAATTTCAATTCAATCTATCAAGCAAGTTCTATCGAAGTAATAATTCAACAAACTCTTTTGTCAATTTTGAATTCGATGAAAGGTTATCTGTATGGAAGGAGAATATATTTTTAGATATGTTTATCTCTGTAAGATAATTGTCCCAGTTTGACATCATTTTCATATCTGAATATTATATAAATGTTCAATTTTAGTCTTGCGTGTGATCGAGATGAAAATCTGATAATGTTTCGGACGTTTCGTTTTTCTTAACCCTTTCTGACCTGGCTTAATTATTCTGATGATGATGAACATTTTTTTTCAATAGGCAATAGTTTCTATCGCTCCTAGTATGAACTCAGAACTTTTAGTGAAGTAGATTAAAAATTACTGATATGTAATCCATTCCAATGGACACAGAGTGTCTATGACTAGACGAAGAAAAGGAGGAAAAATTAAAAATATTTGTATATCATTATTCGTAAGAAATCTTCATAAAATTTCAATGATTTAATACATCAAACGAAAATTACAAAGAATTTCAACGAAATAGGTAATTTCCCAAAAGAGACATTCATTAATTATAAATACAGGCTGTTGATGAGTGTTCAGAAACAAAACAGTCTATTTGTCTGATTCCTATGTAGTATAGTGATCATTACCAGGAAAATGGCGAAGGATTCTATTCTCACATAGTAACATTTACGATTTTCAATAAAATAAGAACGAATACTATGTTAGCATGGTAAATATTACCATACATTTCTCTCCGTGTGGAATGGACGTCAGGTCAGATAGGGTTAAAAGCGAAAGATATTTTCAAACTTCATGTTGATAGATGTAAATCACATCCTTCGAAATCTTAAGTGAGATTAATATAATCGAAATAAATAATATGATTAAGCATTATTTCAAGTCATATGCGATACAGATGGTTGAACATTGTAAGCGATCTTGGAAAACTTTCATTAATCTTTTCAGAGTCATAAACAAAACATTTTATCCAAAGTCTCAAATATGATCAACGTCGTTCTTGTCAAAAGCATAGTCCACACCAAATGAAAGTATCATCGTTTTGTGTATAAATTGAATGTATATACATTTTATATATAAACTATGTCAAACTCGAATGGAAAATATAGCAAACGTCTTGTTTATCGTATCTCGCGATTGATTTTTTTCCTCTGACGTTGATTCAGTTTCATTTGCAAAACAACGACAAAAAAAGAATAAATTAGAAGGGATTGTAGAAGGTAAAATTACACGTCATGGGACATTCTGTCATCATAAATGCACGCGTCTTGTGCTTGCTTACTTTCCCGCTTGCTTGTGTCTCATGAAGAACTTCAGCCGAACTATAGACAGTAGTGTAGGCTGATATCGATTTCTACTTTACTACCTTCAACTACGTTCAAATCTATATATGTGTACATACACATAAGGTTTTATCGTACCAGGCTGTGCGTCCACTGTATATACATATATATAAATATATGTATTTGTACATATAATTGTGCACGTGTATGCCTAAAAAAGACGTATAAAAGTACTAAAAGTCTTAAACCCTCTATATAATGGGCGTATACTTTTAATGAATCTGATAATGGCAGAGTAATTCCAATATTAATGATCAAGACGTTTTTCTTCACTCGAGCGAGTCATCAATTTTCTGATTTCAGATTTAAAAACAAAAAGAAGAAGAAAATAATAATGAAAACGAATGATTCTTCATTCTTCCAACTCTAATGAATGATTTAATTATCGTATAAGAATTTAAAACAAATTATGTCAATTATTTAACATCCCTTGTTTTGCGATACACGATACAAAACGAGGTTCCGATGAAATTGATTCGATTCAAATAAATCGTACCTATCTATAAATAGATACACATAATTTCATGTATTGTAATCGTATGCCGGCGAGAGTTTAGTTTCAATTTTATTCAATGATATCCTCACAACGCTATTCCAGACCGTACACACGGATACTAACGTGAACGTCAAAAAAGGTATTCAAAGGAGGGAAATAAGGCGGTGTACAATTCCTTTAAGAGAATACGAATGTAGATCTCTTGGTGCCATGTGGTACATATTACTCGATTCGAGCTTTACGTAAAAATCAAAAAGCTTCATATAAATTCGTATGCAAATTATAAGCGAATTTATTCATAATTTCAACACAGAGGAACATGATTGATCATGACAACTAGAAAAGCCACGGCTACCGAGCTTTTTAATTGACCCCATCCGTACACTGTAAACAAATTTCATGTAGAATTACGCGGTATATCATTGGTAATATATTCGCCAATGACGTATCGTAGAATTTCACAGAATATTGTTATTTCTCACAATGGAATCGCATTATAAATTATTGGAAAAAATACAAATTCCACAATATATTATTGGCAAACGTATTATCAATGATATATTGTGTAATTTTTACATACATTCTTTGAAATCTGCCTAAAACTTCATAGGAAGAATTTAACCCTTCAAGTACACACATCCTCTCACAACTTCGGAGTACAAATTCGTCCTACGCAAATTTACCGAAAAAAAAGTGTAGATGAACGTGGTATTTCATTCGATTAGTGAAAAAAAAAAACACGAGAATAAAATCAATTTTTGAGGAAAAACGAAAAGTATGAAAATGGTTGGTGCGAATTCGCACCTGTGTGTACTTGAAGGGTTAAATTTCATAATGAAATATTGAATTCAGTGATATAATTCCTAATGTTAAGAATTTCCCTTTCAATTCCAATAACATATTTGTGAAATGTGATCAACAATTATTACATTTTTGAGATAGAAATTTTGAAATTCCATCATCAATATTAAATTTGAGAAATATCATTAAACCCAATATGGAAATATGATATTTCATAAAGAAATTGTATATAATTTTGAAAATCTTGTCCCCCCTCGGTGTAGAAATTTTCAATATCCCAAACATCATAACGGTATAGTAATTTCGGAATAAAAGATTTCGTCTTCAAAAATAAATGAGTACATAAATTCAATTTCAAGCACACATAAAATATAGAAATTTTTTTGGACAATACTCGACCCGATGTGACGCCGAAGAAATTTCAAAATTACATCTCGATCGATGAATTTCCAATGCATCCAATTAAAATCATATATTCGTTAACGATTCGATGCAATGTGAAAAGGTTTGAGCCTCGCGAAATGATGAAAAAGCAAGAACTAAGGTTTTTAGTTTGCAAAGTAAGAGAAGAGAATTCCTCTCGGCCAATCGATAAACCAGTACTTCTTCGTGATAAGGCGAAGTAGAGGAGTTCAGGGCTCGGAAGGAAGCAGACAGTGAAACAAGAAAAGAAGAAGAAGAAGAAGAAGTAGAAGTAGAAGAAGAAAGGAGAAAAAGGGACTGAAACGAAATGGAAGGATGTATATGTGTACCTGCATACATATATACATATATATATATAACGCTGAAAAGATATAGGCGCGATTTTATAAACCGAAAGCATATTCAAAGCTGGTGCTACAAGAGTACGGAACCACTAGAAAGACTAAGAGGATTCTGTCTTCTTCGAAGGAAAAATAGAACAGGAGGGAAAAAGAAGCAAGATGTCCGAGGATAGTGGAAACGACAAGAGCCGTACTCCTTTTGCTATGGCACTTTCCCCGAGATGGGATCGTTAAGTAAGACATCGCGGTATCGAAATAAAAAAACTCCGCTTGAATTCGAAGTAATTGGTTTATAAGAGAGAGAGACAGACAGGACAAATTTTCTGTCGTAACTATACAGGTTGATAGAAATAGAATGGAATAATGGCACATTGATTGTACATTTTTTATTCTTTCTTCATCTCTTCTGATCCCCCGATATTGAATTTTCGAACATGGATTCAATAATTTATTAAAAATAATATTCTGGAATGTATTTTATTTGAAGGGTTCGGATCAACTGTGGCAATCGATAAACAAACAGTCATCATTTTTTTTATGACAAATGAATTCAAATAACAAGGAAATCCTGTTACACGAATAATCGACGGTACATTAATCATATCGATCACCGTGTACACCCATCGTCAGGATCTGAATATAGATTCAACTACCCTGCAAGCCCTGTTCGTAGATGGAATCACGTATTTATGCATATTCACGTGTAAGATGCTAGATTTGCGTCTATTCGTAATCCCTCGACTAAATTAATAAGTGAACGCGATAAAACATACGTGAGTTTCTTACCCCACGAAGAATTTTATTCAAAATATATAACAAACGATATTTCGATAATGAATCAATGTGAACTTCAGTTCCAATTTACGAACTTCATCCTCCGACGTCGGTGATCAATTATTCTTCTTAGAGCACAGTTTTTCTGCGGCAACGAGTTCTATTTTGTCTCGATTTTCGCACACGGAGCTTCGCGAACTACAACAAATTGGGTAATCGAATTTGACACACGGAAAAAAGTAATTTAGCTGCAGCAGCTGAATGGCTCGCACAGACACGGACAGCCATTAAATTATCTCCCGCAGCTAAATTTTAGCTACCACCGCGAATAAATTACCTACAAATGCAAATTTTTTTGCTATAACAGCTAAAATTTAGCTGCAGGAGCTAATTTAATGGCTATCCATGTCCGTGCTAGCCACTTAGGTGCTGCAGCTAAATTATCCTTTCCCTGCATTATCGCGAGCGTGCGAATATGGAGGACAACATGGTTATCGTGAAATAAATAAAATATATTTCATCTAAATGAAATATTCTGAGTTGGCTTTTGGATTTCAATTGACTTCAAAAATTTTTCATTGGATAGTTTATCGTTTGGTGTACAGAATAAATGGATCTTTCCATCTCGAGGCTCCAACAACCCATACAGAAATTTACCACTGGCGCTAGCATAGCGCAACGTAGATAAAGTATGGCCGAGGCTTGGCAACCAAGCGTGACGCAACACTGAAATGATAACATCATTTTATGATTCATCAATGTGTTTTTCCAATGGAGTCCCATCATTGGTGCAGAAATGAAAACCAAAGATATATAAAAAGTATGCACATTTCACAATTTCCAATATACGCTATTTGGGATCTTATTGTGTTTTCTTCATATATTTATAAACAACTCGGCGTTTTTTGTCGCTAAAGTTTACACAATATGGATAATCAGTAAGATCCCTCTGGTGTAATCTGTAACAAAGAACGATTGACTGTTCTTCCAGATAATTATTTTATATATTCTTTGTATACATCTCTCACTACTCGATTGATAACTTAGCTAGCAATTCAGCCATTAAAAGTTAAAATTAAAGAGCATGCCAATATCGAGCCATGCTATGATCAATGATCGGAGCTACATTCAAAACTGATTTTTATCCAGACTAGACCAAAGGATGTGTGTGGCAATATTCAACCAAGTTTCAAATGATCCTCACGTTCAATAGAATCTATCGTTCGGTCAATGTTGGACCAAGGATGAGCCTAGCAAGCGCCAAGCCTGACGGAATTGTGAATCAATGGTAGGCTGCCAACGGAAATTCGTTGAACACAGACATCGGTGCAACGTTATATGCGTTGATAATCAACATTGAATATTCGTAGATTGCCAAACCTTGGCTGTTGCGCCAAGCTATATTCTATTGGCAGTATTGGCGGAATCTGAAAATTTTTATATGGGAAAGCATACTCTATTCCTCCTCCAAATCAAAATTCCAACGTAAGATTGTCTATTTTTTTTCAAATACTTCGAAACTTTTTATATAAAATGAAATATAACACAGAGAAAAAAAATGTCCTATTATCCTAGCAAAGCCATTGATTGAAATATCAAATTTTCCCTTTATAATAATGTGGTTTGCTGCGTCGGGGAAGTTTCACTCCATGAATGTACGAATAATTTCATAATCTTAGCAATGTAACGCAATGATACGTACATCGTATATTCTTTCGCCTCACATTGTAATAAATATGTGTAACACATCTAGCGTTACAAGAGTCTCTCAAAGGGTGGGAAAAATGAGGCTAAGTAGAAGAAGAGACTAAAGATGAGAAAGGAGAGCGTGGGGTGGGAGAAAATACTCGTGTAAAATAGGAGGAGTTGGGGTGGTTGAAGGATAGGGAAAGCGCGGGTGGGAAAGAGATCTTTTGTAACGGTAGCACAAGGAGGTCCCCGTGCATGTAACGAGTTTCCAATAATGGCCTCAGCTGCGCTTCACCATCGCCATTGGCCCAACCGCGGTTTGACTACACGGTGTACCGGAATCGTGCACCGCCAACATGTGACATACCTTATTCTTATTATTTTTATATTCTATCCTCTGTTTCTTTATTCTCCTCTTCTTATTTTCCTTTTTTTTCAATTCGAATCTAAGTGGTTTTAGAGAGTCAGGTGTTGTACTCTCTCTCTTCGAGGGGGAATATTTTTTTTAATTACATCGAAAGAGTTGTGCGGGAGCAATTAACTCGTATTTTTATTAGTCCTTGGGCTATTTCAACGTTGAAATTCTTTCTAATATTTGAGATCGCAGTTGTACTTTATCGCTCGAATTCGATTTCATTTTTCGAAAAAAAATGAAAATATTTCTCTGAAATTCATCCATCGGAATACCTCGAGTTATATTTTTTAAAATCATCATTCCCAAAATTCCGGATTATGTTGGAGTCGATTTTAGAATGAAGTGTATGAAGTATCAACAACGCGGAATTCCATTCGATTTTTTTCCCCTTTTTGGTAAACTTTCATTTGATGTTTTTGCATTTCTTCCATTTTCATTCATTTCCATACCTCAATGTGACAAGAGAGAAAATTAAATTGAAACTTTTCCTGTATCCACCATGACGTTTATTTCTCTTTTCATTTCATCATCATTACAAGAATTCGATATAAACTTTGTCGGGGGAATATTCTAAACCTGCAACGTTCATTACATTTGCGATATTACAGACAGCATGTCATGGAAAAAAAAAAATTGTCATGAAAGAAGAACTAAGAAACCAACTCTCGGAATCTGTGACTTTTCATTACTTTCATCCTTCATTTTTTTTTTCTTGAATAAATTAGAGTTTCGTATGATTTCGATACACGATCGACATCGAAATGACAATAAAAGAAGAAAAAACGGCGTTGAATGTAAAACATTATACAGTTGGAGTTATAGTGCAGAATGGTGAGAAATGTGATTTTATCTACCTGTTACATCGATCGTTGAACTTTATTTCGCCCTAAATACCAACTTTACTTGGAATGTGATTTATCAAATGTAAATTACATATGTATAACAAATTGTGCGCTCAAAATTCATATTGACAGTCAAGTCAAATCAGCAGAATATTGAATCAATGTGTAAATATTAATTTTGAGATAATTCATTTTCTACAGTACCTACAGTTTTCCAAACAAAATTTTCTGTGTAGTTGATTTTCAGTTTGTATATATAATACTTCGTGATCATGAAGGTGGAGACGATGAAAAATTCATACCAAAAGCTTCCACCACATTTATTTAGTGGAACAAGATCTGTATGTGTATATATATATATATATAAAGTGAGACGTTGACTTGTGCACGACGTTGTACGAGAAAAATCGTCGGATATCTTCGTGTTACATTTATTCGTTGTGCGTCCTTCGTATTATATATACAGATATACACTCTAACATAGGTACACAAAAGCGGCTTGATCTTTTAAGGCGCAACGTAAATCGTCGAGGTTGAGCTTGCAGAGAACGACAAGACGTAACGGCTTGATGTATCTAGAGAAATGCATTTCAACCCCATAAATATTGAAACGGTCAAAAGGTGAGGACTTGAGACGACAATATACTTCTGATAAAATAATGAAAAAGTGAAATATTGAGGCATCGATATCGAATGTTGTATATTGAATAGAGTTTGTTTTATAATACAAGATTTATAATTGAATGGTCCCGCCGATTACCAATGACTCTATCTATTCTGAAATATCTAGAATTCTCACAGTTGTGACGAATTTTTTACCCCTCCGAAGGACTTTCTTCGATTCTTTCTCACCCTGGTCATTCAATCGGATATCCAAGAAACACGAAGACGCTCTAAAGGCATTAACGACTTTCAAGACACAATTTAAAACAAGAATCTCCCACACCACCAATTTGACCCCCTGCGAGCCTCCACGCCTGGGGTTTTCCCGATGCAACTTCTCCCTTTGTCGATTTCACATTCTCCATCTCTGTCCCCCCCTTGTTTCCTCCGTCTCGCGAACAAAAGTGAACAACGCTTCATTATCGAAAAATTGATCTTATTAGGCACACACACCGAGCACCGAAGCCAGGTGGTGGCTCTAGCTGCTGGGCCATTTGCCAAAACTTTTCTTCGTCTCCACCAATATTCTTCCCACTGTCACTTTCCCACGTCCCGCAAAGAGAGCAAAGAATTTGATTCGAACGTATAAGGTCGGGGAGATAAAGGAAAAAAAGAGTGAAACTGAGAGGGTATAACTTACGTACTTCTCAACATCGGTTAATAAATTCGTTTGAATACGAAATAATTAATAAACAATGCGTAAGGCATATAATTCTCAACTTTCCATCAGTTTTGTTTATTATTCAGGATAGTCGAGTGCCGTTATGTGCATGTATAAACGTGTAAACAGGTTTCATTCAATTTATTACCCTTCGCTCGGAATTGTTGATCGCTATGATGTTTCATAACACAAACACTGGAAGTTTCTATCCATCACACTCAGTATACTTCTCATGGGATTTCTTTCTCACGAAAACTAATCTTGATGGAATACAATATTTCATTTCAACAAGAGTATCGAATGAACCGGAATATCATAGGAATCGAAATACGAAATTATTCAATTCGATTGAAATTCATCAATTAAAATAAAAACAATCACTTGACTTTACACATTGCACGTTCCATCAGGACTCTAGATTTTCATGTTGATATTTTAATTTGAGCGTTGATATGCCTCTCTTGATCCAAATTGGCGGAAAAAAATCGAAATCCTCCACGTCCCAAATCGATGAAGAGACTGAAATGAAAATTTGATGAATTCCAATAACAATTTGAATCTCGAACCTAGGGTTCTTCAAACCTTTCGATATTCATATGAAATTTATAGGTATGAGTGGATTTTTATCGATAAAGGATTCAACCCCCCCGACGTATCTGATCTTCGTAAATTGAGAATAGACGGCAAACAATTGGTTCCTCAGATAGTTACTACCCTCTCTTCAACTACTTCGCTTTCAAGAAAAACCACTCTTCCTCTCTCGCTCAATCTTTCCTTCTTCGTTTCGTCCTCACCGTTTTACTTGCTCCTCAATTATGCCGTTCTCCAACAAATCGATATGTAGATATATGTATATACATCCCATCCCCTAACTTCTCCCCCCCCCCCCATAGTTTGCAAGGGAATCCAGAGCCTCTATTTGGCGGTTGCGGTATCATCAAGATTATTTCAGTCGTTTGCACCTTGTTCCAAATGTTCTGAAAATACAAGAAGTCATTGTAGGATAATTGTCCCGTATTTCGATCGGTTTTTAACGGTTCGAATGAGATGTCGATTCGATCATTTTGAAAAGAAAAGTGGTGGAATGATGATATTCTCACGGGAGCTTATATCGTGAATTTTTATCCAACTGTTTTCGTTTGATTTCAGACTGAAATAATTTTGAATCCGTTCAAATCAATCTTTTATATAAAAACCTTCTTCTCTTTCTTCTTTTTCTTCGAATGGTTTTGAGTTTCTTTGTTGTTCTTGAAACCGTTTATAATCCGAAAGACGAGTTCGAAGCTTCATCCGAGAAACAGAAACTTATACCGGCTGGAACATCAAATGTCGAAGATTTTCGAACATTTTATTAGTACCTCTGTGCACAATTCAAGTTGGTGAAGAGTAACTAGAAGAAAATAGAAGATCGACGTGCACCATTTTCGTGTTGAACTGAACTATTCGGAACTTGGGTTTCATGCCAGTGTTGTTTAGTGGCTGATAGAACTGGTTCTACATTGAGAAAAGAGCAAACATTGTTACAGAAACCATCCTTGCATGGTCAAGGACTTATAGTTGCAGTCACTTGAAATCTGGTTATGATGACCAGGAAAACACAAAACAAAATCACGTGAATCTGGTTTTGGCAACTAGATACAATGGTCAAAGTCGAATCAACTACGTTCCCTGTTTATGAGAACCTGATTTTTCTCTGAGTATAAGACACTTTTTCCCCGCCTATAATTTACTGCGACTGTAAAGAAACTGAAAATTTAATACAGCTTGAAACTGGAAGAAATTCAGTAAATTCATTTGCCACACGGAAAGAAAAAAGTTATCAATACTTGAATAACATTTGTTAACATTTAGAAAAATGACTATCAATTTAGGGAAAAAGAGCACCGCTGAAAAATCTTTGCAATAATAAACGTTGATGGTTTTATTGTTATTGTTTACAGTGAATTTATCAACTTTTGATGAATTTACCACGAAAATTCTTCAGCGATACTTAGAGATGGGAACTTTATGCTCTTTTGAAGAGTGATTTATGCTCTCAAAATACACTCTTTGATGCTCCAATTGTACTCTGTAATTTTCTATCACAATGGTATTTACATTTTCATTCCATGGTATTCAAGCGATGGTGTAATTTTTAGTTACACCAATATACTGCCTATTTCATTCATCTCCAACTTTAGTTTGTTTGGAGCTTTCCAGGCAAAAGGCTGATATCAATGCCAAAGAAAGGAAATCTGTCTGAATCTCTTTGAAATTTCTTTGAGAGATTCAGAGTAATTTCAAGTGATTCAGAAAAATTTAGTCTCGTCAGGTATTCTAATTCTCTCCGAATTTATGGTGAGATTTAAAATTATTTCGACTTCAAAGACTTCTCCGAATTTGTCTGGATCCTTCTGAATTTCTTTGAATCCATCCAAGTCCCTCAGAATTTGATTTATTTGAAGTCCAAAGAACACCCCAAATACATTTGAGTCTCTTCGAATCCTCGTGAATTTCATTAAATCTCTTTAAATTGGATAAGATTTCTTCAAGTGTTTCTGGATCGTATCTTCCCGAATTCTTGTAAGTTTCTTTGAATGATTCGAACTACGTTGCTAAAATTTTCCTGGACTTTCTTTCAATCTCTTTGAATGCCTTTCCAGAGATCAACTCACAATTTTCCCAAATTTACTCGTCTGTGAATCATACTGATTCTTCCCGAGTCCCTTTGGCATTCCTGATGGAGGAATCTCTCTGAATCTCTCGATATTTCAGGACATTGTTTTAAGAGATTTAGAGTGCATCAGAGGAAGTTAAAAGCTTGTTAAATAGTCGTGAATTCTGAATCTCTATTCCTCAAACTTTCATTGAATTTTTCTCAATATAATTCAAGGATTCATTTTGGAATTCCTCGTAATCTTTGTGAATTATTCTGAATCTCTCGAAATTTCAAGTATGTAGGATTCAAAGCTTTCTTTGGATTCGTGTGAGTTTCTATAAACCCCTCTGAATGGCTCAGAATTCTGTGTATACAAATTTCACAGTTCTCTCTGAATTTGTCTGAATCTTCTCACATTCCTTTGAATTTCTCTGAATTCCCCTGGCTCCCTCAAAATTTAATTCATTTAGACTTCAAAGCTCTCTGAACTTGTCTCAATTCCTTTGATTATTTCTAAACTAGTCGGACTGAGTTTCAAAAAGTTTCTGGAAATTCCTCTGGAATTTTTTCAATATTTCCAAGAATTCAGAGAGGAAAGATTTTACTCAAATTTTTCCTCTCTGAGTTTTCTTGAATTTTTTTAAATCCCTTTGAAAAGTTTGACGCACAATCTTCTCCAATACACCTGTCTCTGAATTCTCCTGAATCACGATAATGTACGCAGATATGAAAGAAGTAATCACTATAAACAATTCATAATCGCTGACAAATATAACAAAATTCTTTAAATTATAATAATTCTTCTGCCAGTTTTCAGATGATTATGCAGCATACATGCTGAAAGGACATTATGCTGCTTCGAGTCGAAAATTGTGCTTTATTATGCTTGCGAATTTCGGTCTCAATTCAATTGCGTAGTCCAGGGTAATAGCAATACCAAGCAATACATCGCATTATCTGAATTTATGCTTTTATGCTTCGAGCATAAAGTTCCTATCTCTAGCTATACTCTTTTTCCCTAAATTGTCAGTCATTTTTCTAAATAATCATAACCTCTGTCTTTCCGTGCAGGACATTTGCTAAAATATTTTAGCAAATATACTGAAATTTCAATCTACTGTACTCAGAGTTGCCAACTCTCAGTGTTGGAATCACCGGGTATTTATTACTCATTTATGATAATGGCCCGGCTTCGACCAGCCCTACTGAGAATGTTGGAAGCTTAGGACACAAAACAGTATATACACCATCACAAAACGGAAAAAAACAACCGTTTTGTCCGTTTCCTGGCAATTCTTATCTCGGTTTTCCCGAATTCTTCAACATTTTCAACTGGAGGTCTATAGGAAAAAGATTTTCTTTCAAAAAGGAAAAGATAAACAATTACTGTTTTTTCTTTATTTTACTTTCAACTTATTAGATTCAGAAACACAAATTATCTATCTCAATATTCTATTTCCACTTCGTATCATATGAATTTTGAACTAACGAGGATCTACCACAAATTGTGCTGGATGCCAATTTTTTACTAACTTTTGATATTCCGGTTGGAGTTTTCAACCAGCACCTGGCCTGCGGATGAAAATACCGGGCCAAAACCAGCTGAAACTGTACTGGTCAATGACTTCCAATGAAAATACCTGAATTTTCCAGTAAACTTTCAAAATTAAACAAAGTAAACAAACAAAATTCTGTTCTGTGGACAACTTCTCAAATAACATCCATCGCCACCACTGAGTTCAACTCTGGTGTTCTATCAAAAGGAATTTTCCCGGGAACATTGCTCCCGCAGAAATGCAGAGTAATGATGGGAGTTTAAAAAAAATCGATTGAAAGAATCGAATCGATCTTTTTCGGAAAATCGATCGAAAAAATCGATTTTTAATTCAAAAAAGAATCGTTCAAGAATCGATTTTTTTCATTCTGATGGGAAAAACGGTGGAGCGTGAATTCACCGAAAAGACGTAATTTAACAATCGTTACACTGAGAGAAACTTCTTTGGATAAATTACTAGTTTTGTTCGTAAGCCAGGGATATTAAAAAATTTGAACTATAAATACTGTCGATTCTCAATCATTTTCACCATCAGTGATAGTAGAAGCTATTAGATGTTGCTGGTCTTATCGTATACCGCGTTGCTATCACTGATGGTGAAAATTATTAAGAATCGGGAGTACTCATAGTTAGAATTTTTTAATGTCCGTAACTTACGAACAAACATAGTGATTCACCCGAAGAAATTTTTCTCAATGTAGTCACTTCCCAGTAATCATTAGAAATCATCAGCGATTGTCAAATTAAGTCTTTTTTAGGTTAATTTAGGTTCCTCGCGGACCAAGTTCACCGAAAAACCATGAAAGAATCGATTATTTTTGAAACTAGGTAACAAAAGAATCGATTCCTCGATTATTCGTGGGCAAAAGAATGAGGAAATAATCGCTTTTTTTCCACTGGAAGAAATGGAATCAGAATCACGCATCACTAATGCAGAGTGGTTACCATCAAACTAACCCATCATCCAGGGCCGATTCAAAGTTGTGGAGACCCATCATCCATGGTGAATCAAATTTTACTGCTCAATCAACTTTCTCAGCATTACATTATATATAATAAATTATATAAAAACTATATTGAAAAATTACAAGTGTCCCTGTGACGTGGAGATCTCAAAGCCCCACCCCAAATCAAGCCCCGCGATCATTCACCGATCAGTGAACAACCTGGCAGTTTCTCCCCAGTGAAAATTAGAGCGACAAAGCGCAAAATGGGTCTCCCTTCTGCAACACTCTGTCGCACTCTTGATACTCTATTTTCGTCTGAGCTAGCGAGAAATTTGAAACGAGGTACAAACATTCACCTCGATGAAAAAAGTGTGTGGAGGGTTACATGTGATTTTTTGAAAAACAAGATGTTCCATTCGACTGATTTGGGATCATCGTTATTCATTAGTCATGTAACAATTGAGTGAGTATAACTAAGAAGTGGAAGTATTCAAACATAGATCACGAGAGTGAGAAAATCTTTCAATTGAGGAGACTTCCGGGGAAGAACAGGGCGAAAGGATTGAAATGAAGGGTAGAGAGATGAGGGAAGGTTGGAACAGTTCGAGAGTTCAATTCCGCTTTTCTCATCGCGTGGTAGAGAAGCGTAACAAGAAAACCCGTCGGATGAGAATCCAGCTCGGTGCGCTATACACATCAAATCTCTCTCTCTCTCTCTCTCTCTTTCCTTTTCTCTCTCCCTCCTCGCTTGCCCAAGTTTAATTAGGTGCGCCTTACTATATACATATATATCAATGGGAGTTGTATACAAACCGATACTGCTGAGGTATCGGCAAGGGAAATAGAACGTGATGAGATATATACAGCGTATACTGGGTGCGACTAGGTGAAATCCCTACGTTTGTGACATATTAAACTCTCTATGAATTCAAGACTCTGAAAAGAAGGAAAAAAGGAATCAGAATGTAGAACGGATAAAATAATATACACGATTATATATAAGTCCAAATTTGTTCAAAATATCAACAATTGATCCGACTAATACGTTAGCGAGTGCTCAGAGATGGAAGTGATTTGCAAATTTTAATTTTAGATTCTTCGTTCAATCATAAGCTATCTCTTATTGCATGAATTACATATAATCCATGTATGAACCATATATATATTGTAAGAAAAACATTTCAATATTCAAAAAGCTAATAGTGAATACGGCGATAGATTTAACATTGAATTTTTCTTTCTATAGGAATCAAATTTTCCACTATTTAGACACGGAGAAGAAAATTCGCTGTGACATCGAAATCTGTTTCCATTGAAGCAGCAATCTATTCGCTATCATAGCAATCTTGTTAGCCAAAATAGCAATTTCTTAGCTACGACAGCGAAAAAGGTTAACTTCTCCAGCAGAATTTGTTTGCTGATCTATACATATTACTGAGAAATTCGCTGTTTTAGTTGACTATGTTCTTCTCTCAGCAATCAAGTTAGCCGTGGCAGTAAATTCCCAACTAGGTCAGCAAACAAATTTCCCATTTCACAAATATAATATATTGATTCCCCTAGTAGAAATTTTGGATGTGAAAATACCTGGTTTAGCCCCATTTCGCTCGATTTTATGGAAATCTCATCTGACCTTATTGTACCCCTGCGTTCCAACCCCATGTGAATGCTATCAGGGAAATTAGATAATTCCCTTGTCAGGGCATCATAAGATTTTCCTTATTCACGGTTTCCGGATTCTAACCTGTTCAAGACTTTATTGAAAACAGGGAATGCCTGATCAAATTTCTACTACGGTTGATGATGCGTCAACAACCCTTTTTTTCTATGTCAAAGTGAATTGAAAAATTCAAGTGTCTTTTCGATGTGGTACCAACATGGTTGATTGGCGAAAAGAACAAAAGAAATAATTAATATGCTATACACATCGAAATAAACTTCGCATTATCGTGCACAAAATCGAAGACAAATCTTATTTTTCTCTTCGGATTCCAATTCCAGCTGTGGATACTTGGTATTTGTATCACCCAGTACATTCAAATACACATAGAGACACGATAGAAAGGAAGTGATTCAAGGGACCGAGGATATGTATGAGGAAAGAAGGAGGGAAATGGAAAACCGGGAAAGAGGAACATGAACGAAGACATGGGAAAGAAAGAGGAAAACTAAACTAAACGCAGAGTCGTAGAGAAATGTTGGATCGTTGCCTTCTGTTGTTGAGTTTGTCGTGTTGGAGAAAAGTGTGTATGTACGTACACGTTTGTACATACCCATGTATATACATATATATATATATATTATAGCAATGCATGGCGAAAGAAGAGGAAGAAGAAGAAGAAGAAACGAAGAATGATGCCACCACGATGGAATGAAATGGGGAGAAAAAAGGGAAGAAGAGGATTCAAGACTTTTGTAAATGTCAGATTGAAATTTAGCGTAGGATTTCAATGAATGAGCCATCGAAAGTAGCGAGATTACCTTCGGATACACTATCTCCTCCTTCAAACCAACCAAAAGAGCATACTTCCACTCGTTGAGGGCTCACCTCTTCGAAACCTCCCCGTATCAATTTGACCTTCCGACTTGCTTAGAAGCATCAACCAAAGCGAGTCCACTCTCAACTCTATAGATCAGAGTTTTCTCTTCAAATTCCTCTTTCGAGTTTCCTATGACGAATATATCCCAAATGTAACAAAATTAAAGAGAAAAGTGATAAAATACGGTGAACTATCTTCGACAACAACTTTCACGTCAGTTGGAGAAATTGAATATTAATTGAATTTTCAGATAAAAAGCGAGTGAAATGTAAATCATCCTGGATTCATGGACCTTGATGAAATATTCATCCCTCTAATTTATACGTATGAAATCAAGATGGGTCGGTATGAATACTCGAGTCGAATTCATAGGTTCTTTTTGTTTGGCCCGCTGAATGAACTTTTCTTCATAATATCATACTTTCTCCATTGATGTAACTACATTCATTCGAAGTGTATAACACGCGTTACAAGATATCATTACATAAAATGATAATTTATTGGTGTTGAATTATATTATCGAAGGACAAAATCGTGTAAATGATATGGGAATTACGTATAATATGATATACGAAGGTTAAACGTGTTCGGCAAACACGATCGATAGCATTTACTATCAGAAATATCAGAACGTGCCACAAACAAATCAATGATACCCCTTATACCTTGTTTATTACCTAATTAGTTCACGAAGATTCGTATGGAATCCTTTGGCTTATTATCATTTGAATTTCAATTAATCCAATCCAAACGAAAGAAGCCCATAAAATTTATGATTGATAATTATGAATTGATCAAAACCCTGGTTAAAAAATTCCATAGAGTCTGATGAAATGGAATTTCATGGGATTTGGTCAGAACACTGTGCGAGATTCAATGAGATTTTGCGAAAATCAATGGGTTTGTTTAACCAGGGAAGTTTACATCACCATAACCTGCAAAACAAAAGTTCATTCAAATTGGGTAAATATCATCAATAAAATAAAAGGATTGCATGGGACTTGAGACGCACTGTGAAAAACACGTTTTTTCGCGGAAAATTTCCAGTATCGTATTGGAAATAATCACCTGCACACCCATGCAGAAAATGCCGACTTCCAACCAACCATAACAATCGAAACAGTACTGGTACAACACTGATTACCAGGGCTGGTTGCCAACGTTGTAACGTGGTTGAAGTAACAACCAGTACAATGTTGTTGTAACGCCGATAGTCAATGCTGATTCGCCAACGTTGATTTAAAACTCGTTCAACGTTATCCATTATGTGTGGTTTAATACGGCAAAATTTTGAAGAAATTATTATTCATGTTCTCGAATTGACTTCTTCACATGTTTTCGGATTATTCATTCGTTTCAAGAAACGATTCAAACTTCAGCAACATACGAACAGATGTGTTATATTTTTTACTTTCGATACAACCATGGACATTAGCTGAAAATATATAATTATTTTCATTAGCTACGTACAAAGGCTTAAATGGATTACCATCACCGGTTGAAAATCAATTGTCAATGTTGGTATACAATGAAAAACCAGTACTGATTCAGGGTTGATGTTAACGTTGACCCAGTATTGGTGAACAACGCCGTACCAGTGTTGATCAGCGTTATCATTCCGGGTTTATTCCAACGTTGTTTGCCAACAGTTGGCAGTTGGCAAATAACGTTATTCCAGTACTGGGTCGTTCGTCAATTTCTGCATGGGCATTTATGCTAGAAAATTACATTCGAATCATCAAAATTTCAGTGTAGTTTCTCTATTTCTCAAAATCTATCTATTATAATAATCATCGTCAACAATTATTATCAGTTCCTTTCTAACTTCAGACACCCCTCTAGGCACCCGTTTATGATGATTTATTGGATTGAGCTAGAATGCATCGGTTATCAGATCAATAACACAATTCCTCCATGAATGAAGTGACATCACCCTACACTGTAAAAAGAAAGTCTCAATCTGTTTGCATCTTAATTTCAGACAATGCTTTTTCCATTGCGTCGGCGATTGTTTTTTTGGCTTAATTTGTTTGCATCATAGATTCAGCCATGAAATGAGCTGAATTTGAGACTTTCTTTTTACAGTGTAATTATCAATTATGTAATATTATGCACCAGGCGTAACGATTGAGAGGAAAATGGTAAAGAACTACACTGAGAAAAAAGTATAAGGGAGAATGGCCTAACTCGTACCCCCTTTTCTTTTTATTGCATTAAACTCTCCAATGTTGACCAATCAGCTTGTATTATATGCCGTTGGTAAGATTTTTTACTTCCTCAAATTTGTCCAAAAAGCTTTTAACCTATCTCCTATCGTTTCTGAGTTTTGGCTGGAAATAAGAGATGGCGATAAATCGTCTGAATAAAAACAATGGTTCCAACTCGGACCGCCCATTTTTTGAGCTTTTTATTGCAAATTTCGAACTTTTGGAAGTATGCGTGTAGTTTTTTTTTTAATAATTCATAGACAGCAGTGATTTGTGATGAAAAAAAATCAAGTTTCATTGCACATGTTGTTCACAATTCTCACTAAGAAAAATAATATACATCATCGTCGAAATAGAGAGGAAACTGACATTCAACAAGAAAAAACTGGTGAGAAAAATTATTCTGAATCCGATGAATCTGTCGTGTTTGACTTAGGAATTCTAGCGTCGATAATTCAAATGATTGGTTAAGAAGAGACGTAATCGTGAAATAGATGAAGAGGGTTCATACTGATGCTAATATCGTCTTAATTCTATTGAAAATGTCGAAAAAATTCATAAAGAAACTGGAATAAAAATCGCCTCGAAACGGACAAAACAGTCGGGTCTTTCCATTTTGTGGCAGTTTTCGTCCTACTTTTTTCCGAATTTTTCCCAAATTTTCAACAGACAAGGTCAATTTCACTAGATAGTTTAAACTTCTAAAGCATTCCCCGACTACCGACTATTAATGCTCTTACCTTAACACATTTGCGTTTTGATATGATGAAAAATGCGAAAAAATAGGGGTTCGAGTTGGAACCACTGTTAGCGGTCCGAGTTGGAACAGAGGTTCTCTTCGAATTTTGCATCAAATATCACTAAACTTACGGAATGAATCAGTAAAATGAATATATCCCCAAAAAGAGTGATGAATACTGATCTGAAAACATTCAACACTCTATTCGAATCGATAATAAAAAACACAATTTTCACGGATTTTTCAGAGATAGAAAATTTTTCGCAGCGATGCTGTAAACACATTATCGTTTGTAAAAAACCGTAATATGAATTGATATTCGTCAACTTGCGGACAAATGATCAGTACCAAATAATATATCTAGGGATGCATCGGGCAAGCTGATTGAGTTTGAAGTCTTCAAGAAACATAAAGGGGTCCGACTTAGAACATGGTCCGAGTTAAACCACTCTCCCCTACCAAATTTATTCCAATCAAACAAGGTTTGTTAACTATTAACAAATCTTATTTGACCCCAATGATGGTTTGTAGAATATCGTTAACAAAATTGGTAGACGAGAAAAATAATTTTCAAATAATAAATGAAACTTATATTCCACTTAGATTATCACGATTATTCATGACGTTGTTCCAAATAAATTAGTATAAATCCAATGGCGCAAATCATTTCACTTGTCAACTGCACAAATATACCATCTATATGGGTAACTGGTCACAGTTACGCAAGGAGAATTCAATCCGCATAGTTATAGTTCTTTATGTTTTTCGAATGATCGAATTATTGTTTGTTAAATACGGCATAAAACTAGCAAGATTGTGCTCAATTCTTTGGACGATCGAGATAGAAACTTGACCTCAAGACGGTCTTTCTTAAGTGTTACGCAATATTTTGCGCGATTGGCTCTCTCTTACGCAATTCTGGTCGATTTCAACTACGAATGAATGCACCAATCATTTATTTAACTTTCATACAAAACTTATCAAATTGATTGACAATGAAGTGTATTATATTTATACCGAGAAAAACGGTTTAGTTGTATATCGAACAGCTGAGAAAGGACTGTCGTAGATATATAGAAATTAAACGTTTGGCGGATAATAAACTGATTATTTCACGAAGATGACTACAACTTTATTCACACCACACGAAAAAACAATGTGGTTGATATTTGGTAGCTCTTTCTTAGCTGTGACAACGAAAATCATTGCTATAGGAGCTAAAATCTAGCTCTTGCAGCTATTTTTTCCGCTATCCATATATCAAATACACGGAATAGCTCTACCACAGCGAATTATTTTTTAGCTCTACCGCAGCTAATATTTATCTGGAACAACTAAATTTCTTGGCGTAAAGGAACCGGATGAACGTTGATAATCAAAGTACAAGTAAATACCGCGTATTCATTTGAAGCATTTCTTTGCCGTCTAGGGAATTATGTATACTATCTGGTAATTCAATAATTTCAATCCTACCGAAAGATTGAAATCCCAACATCGAATGCAAATGATGTTCCATGATATAATTTTATCGACTCGCCGAATTTGTGATTTTGTATACATCAGAGATATTTTATTTGTCCTCAGAGTTATTTTATTATCAAATTACGCGCGATTAAAAGAATTTCAGCACATTTGTATGGATTCTAAAATATCAAATTGAATACGTGTTTATTAAATTTCAGAATTCTTGAAAAAATATAGGGAACGTGGAACGTGATTGAAATTTTATTTCATTCTCGACCGTTGAATCGTTACGAGGGATCAAAAACGACATATCCTTTTAAAAATCTGACTGAAAGAGTGAATAAAATTAACGTGAACATGGTTAAATAACATTGCATTTCTATGTTTCTCTCGTTATCGTGTTTCTAGCTCGTTTACCTATTGTCATTTTGTCAAACGCTTTAAAAGCGGTCTCCCTGAGTTAACGTCACAAGCGTAATTGAATCCGACTCGCTCGAGAACGCAACATGAAGGAAGCAACAAACTGGACGGGGTTTAATCTATACAGAAGGGAGGTGGAATATCAAGTACAAGGGAGTAGTCGCGATGAGATGGAGGGACTTCAAATAATATATGTATTATATATATATATATATCGTATATATGTAATGATGAATTTCATATTACCATAGGAGTTGTGAAACTGTTGATGGTGAGACTCGATCCCGGATCCTGGATGGTGGATATCCAGCATGGCTTCCGCATCACCGCCGCTCTCAGAGCAGTTGCTCAGGGCTAAAACCAAACCGATAGACACACACCATGCATTTTCACTTCACTTCAATGTCTTATAAAGTTGTATTTTACTTTCACTTGTTTTTCATTGATTTATTTATTTTCATTTTGATTATTAATCAACTCGAATCAACTTTACACTCTCCTACATGCTTCTAAATTATTATTTTGATTAAAAGATTCCATCCGAGTATTTTTCTATACGATTTCCTCAAATCAAACTCGGAAAGTCAATAACACGTCTTCTCCTTGTAACGGACAACCAAAAAAGAAAGGACAAACGATTTGACGAAAAAAATTTGACGAAAAGTAAAAATTTATATATTCATTCAATACCTTGTCAAAACCAGATTCGTTTTTAGCATCAAAAAACTTGTGGCTCAATTCGATCTTTTAATCAAAATAGGAAAAAAAAGGCAACAAAAAGAGATTGAGCTTTGTAGGATAGTGTTATCAACGTCGATGCGCGCAAAATCGTTCGGTCTCCCCTCTTCTGCTCCTTCTTTATTATTCAATTTCCGTCACGGTGAGTATTTTTTTTCCTCCCGTCGTAGCCGATATTTCATCTTGTGATCTATTTCCATACATTTTTCTGTTATTTCAAATCTTTTTTCCTTACATATATCGAGGAAAGAAGAAAAGAAGGAAGCGATTGATTTCCAAACAGTTGAAGTTCATATCATTAAAATAATAAGCCGACGAAGAGGAGAAGAGAGAACGATTGCCATTTCATTGATTCCGGAAATGTTTTTTTTATCGTACTGACGTGGCTTATCGTATTTATGATGGAATTATTCAAATTCATTTTTGTACTACAAGTCTATTTCGTTAAGATTGAACCATTGTGCTGTGAAATCTAAGAGTAACGTGATGCGTGGGAAAACAAAATAACAAATTATAATAATGATAAGAATGAAAAATAATCCGGCCAGTACAAACAAAAAAATCAGCATCTCCAGATATGATGATTAATCGATTAATGATAAAAATAATAAAAAATATATTCATATATATATATATATGCAGAAGATATATAAGTATTATATACGAGAATTGTTTTTCAAATATTCTTTGCTCATAACGGACCTGTCTTATACCGTAAAACTTAAATTAAAATTAAAATTTCATATCAGCAGAATCTCCATGAGAATAAAAAAAGAAAAACAAATATTCGAAAAAGTACTCGAGATTCGATCAAACGTTGTTTCATGACATTCTACCTCTAACTCTGTACGAAGAAACTGCTGTTTATGAATTCATAATTAAAATTAAAAACAAAAAACCATGAAACGTAACATCGAGAAGATGGAAAAATCAGGAGTCGAAAGAGGTGGTTTTTTTTTTGGTAAGTAGAAGGTTCGAAATGAAATATTACAAGCTTGAAAGAAATAGAAGAGGAAAAGAATAATAGGAAAATAAAATCGATAAACTATTTCGTTCAATCACAGCGAAACATACACAAAATTTTCATCGTTTTCCATATTAGAAGTTTTGAGAAAAACTGTCGGTGTATTGGTCTATCCGTTTGGTTGTTCGGTGATTCAATGTATACCCAAAATTTATATCGGATTTCAACCGATGATAAGAGAAAGTCGGCGGATTTATCAAATCGAACATAATTATATGTAATCTTCCGTGAAGGTATCATCGTTGAGCCTCATCGATATTTTCATTTTTCTTATCTTCGGTGGAGTACTATAACCACCAACGCGTTGGATGGTGTTTATGAAGACAAGTCGTTCGAATTCCAAGTGAATTTTGTTTCTAATGCGAGCATCAATGGAGAGGATATCGAATGAAAATTGATTGTAAATTGAGAAACTTTCGATTGTGAATTTTCATGATGATGATGAATTACCAACACTGTTCACTGTCCGTTCACTGTCATGTACTGAAAAAAGTGTTGGATGACCAAACAATTTGATTACTGTAATCGAAAGATGATCATCGAGAATGAATGTTTTCGTGTCTCATCGACAACAAAAACAATAATTCATGATGCTACTACATTCTTTCAACGCAGGGTATAAACTCTGTAAACAAAATTTGAGAAATGTTGACCGTATCAGTTTCACATTTTATGAACAAAAGATCAATGAAATATATCAATATGAAGAAAAACAGAATTAATCTGAAGAACGTCGAACGCAATAGAAAACAAAAGTAAGAACGAGAAAAACAAAATACTAAACAGCTTATTCGAAATTTATAGTGTAAATTTCGTATTATTCAAAGTTGTAAAGTTTGTATGAAAAGTTGTCGAACTCTATATACATGTGGTGTATACGCACAGTAGCAAGAAAGTGGATAAAATATCTTGTACTGGTAAACTTTAGCGATGAATTTTCCTTTACCTCTCCACAAGCTGACTCATCCTCCTACACGTCATGCATGTATCACACATGCACAAGTATGCACGTATACACACGTGCGTTTTGCGCGGTCTACATACAACACACTTCTGTGGCGCGCACCCTGTATATCTCTATCTTATCACGGTTGCCTCTTTCCAACATATTGTGTGTTTCCCTCCCTTACTCTACTATACGTAGTAGACATAGTAACAGGGTTCTCACTCGAGTATCAGCTTGCTATTTCGAAGCATACATGTCAGTCCGCAACTGCTACTCTATACGTCCTATATGCCGTACGTGTCTTGCATATGTACAGGGTAGCAAGAATGAAACTAAGAGGGAAGAAACCTCGCGAGGAAAATATTCGAGGTACGAAAAGGATCACGAAATCAAATCATTCGAATGGATTCGAATGAATCTATCAAATCGTCGTGTCGAGGTGTACCTTATTCTCATTTCAAATTCAATTTATTCAAGAATATTCAGGCATTTTTCATTCGATCTTGTTGACCCTTGAAACGTAATCCCGGGTTGCCAAATTGTTGCCGTCGTGTTTCCGAATAGAAAAATTATCAAAATTGTATATAATCCTAGAAATTTGTCGATTTAAAGAGGAAATTAATCATACTGAAAAATTATTGTGATGAAAACGGTCTAACTGTAAACTCTTCGAAGACCAAAGTCATGATTTTCAAAGCTGGTGGAATACTTGATAAATTCTCCAAAAGCTTCATGTTTGATGGGGTGAACATAGATATAGTAAACACCTACACGTATCTTGGGGTTGAACTCTCCTCCTCGACATTAGGCCTACAAGCGACGAATGCTATGTCGATATTGACCAAAGCAAAAGTGGATTCATGGGATGCATATAATAAACTATACCCAAGTATAGTGACATCCACTCTTCTGTATACTTCACCCATCTGGGAACTTAGGTACTTGGAAGAATTAGAACAAGGGCCACAAGACTTTTTCAAACGTCTATTTATGCTCCCCAAGAATGTTGCTCGGTACGCGTTACGTTTAGAGTTAGGGCTAAGCCCGATTTCCCTTCAGGTCATCGAATTGGCGATGGGATGGGTCATAAAAATGTTGAATATGCAGGAAAGTAGACTTCCAAAAATATGTTTTCTCCGTCTCGTCAGACTGGCTGAGAGCGACGAACCGAATTACAAATACAACTGGGTATCCCAGTTACAGAAATGTTTGAATTCGACTAACGCGCAAGACCTCTGGTCAAATCTCTCAGCAGAGTATTGGCGAAGACGTGAGCCGGCTATCATGGGTGTTCTAAAACAGAGATTTAAAATGAAAGGCATCGAACAATACCATCGTTCTGAAACCTCGGGGTTGTCTCTCTCTCCCAAGGTCTCTGAATGACAATTTCTTGAGTTTTTATCCTCCTAGAGCAAATCAGGCTCTTCAATATTTTAGTACAATTATGATCCATCTCGAACATGCCCCTATTGTAATCTTGGAGTGAATGAAACCATTGGGCACATTCTATGGCAATGTCCAATCTACACGGAGAAAAGTATATGGGATTGATTACCATTTGCCTTAGTTCTCATTGCGACTTTAGAATAGGGAGTGAGCAGGGGGCTGCAATTGTACAATGATGAATTTTTATTCGACGAACTTTCCGCCCCCGCAGTAAAAAATCGTTTGATTGGAACTAAATCCATGACAACAGTATTTTTTATGAAGTTGCAGCCCCCTGGAAGTGAGTGATGGCTCGCGATTTGGTGATCATTACGATGTTAATCTGTTGTTTCCATGGCAACGTAAACAGTTTATCGCACTCAATTCGATTTCACATGGCACTTATTACAATTTTGAAATATCTGTCATCAAATTACTATTCTTCATAGTAACCGTTACCGTATACTTCTCTCCGTGTATGAACCTTTACGCGAACCTCTGATAAAATCATTGATTAATCCGATTCTCTCAACTAAAGAGTGCATAATATATACACTGCATCGAAACACCATAACCTCTGCCAAAATTATACATTGCCTGCTTGCCAACTGTTTTAGACTGCGTGCGTTTGCCAGTGGCGAATGAAGACTGAGGGGTTTCCTAATATATATTATCATTACTGCTATAAGATTAGTTATTATCTCGAATGTGTTTTGTACCCGTTCAGAAACTATTATACAATTTTAAAATTAATGATTATATTCACATGTATAACCGATTACTGTCAATCACTGTATTATAACGAAAGCTTCTTTCCACAATTGAATCCATACATACATACATAATTCTAGAAATTTTGCCACTCGAGTTCATCGAATCTTCAATTCTAACTTATCGTAATATTTGGTGAATTTTACTTTTAACGAAAATCCACTTTTGTCCAATCGAAAGGAGAAAAAAAGGTTCGCTGACATCGCTAATAACTGGATTGCTGAGAGAGTAACATGATTAAACCGAGGCAGCAAATTTTTCCAATGTTATACACAGAATAGCAAACAAATTTTACTGGAGGAGCAAAGATTTTTGTTGCCACAGCTGAAGAATAACTGACGCAGCTAAAAAGATTGATGTAATAACCAACAGGAAAAAAAGTGATTAGCGGTGAGATGGACAGCCATTTTTTTAGCTCCAGAAGCTCAACTTTTTTAGCTGCAGCGGAATTTTTAACTCAATCATCAGCTAAATTTTAGCTAATGTTGCTAAGAAATTAGCTGCCCTGTGGTTCGCTGTTGGAAAAATCTGCTTGAGACTTTATAAGAATATTATGAAGTTCTTTACATAATCATTTTATCAAATTTCATAATAAAATATTGAATTCAATAATATAATTCTCAATGTTGATAATTTTGTCCTTTTTGAAATTTATGAAATAAGCAATTGTTACATTTCAGAAAGAAATTTTGAAATTTCATCATCAATATTAAATTTAAGAACCATTATCGAATTCAATATAAAAATATGGTATTTCATAAAGAATTTCGTATTAAATTTAAGAATTTTTCCAACAGTGTTGCTAAAATGTTGAGCTCCAATAACTAAAATTTCGCTGATATAGTTAAAAATTCCTTTCCATGGATGGTATGCTATCACAGCGAAAAATTTGCTGCTCCAGCAGATTAGATTTCGTTGTGACAGCGAATTCCTTTTTTCCTCTTGCAAAGATCAGTTGAAGTGAAAGATTTTTCCACGATACGAAAAGTCGAAGTTATCGATATATATTCGGAATGAAAAAATCCCAACCCTCGACCGGTGAATCCGATAAAATTGTATAAAAATTCGCAATGGAGATTACGAATGACGAGAAAAGAAAGTATATACAACACCGCTGACGATTCTTTCACTTCCATGAAAATGCTATAATAATATTGAACATTTATAGTAGAATTGGAAGAGAAAAGAAGAATCGACGACGAGGAGAGAAAGAAGCCTTATCGTAAAACATACCAGTGTCAACTTTCATTTATCAACGATCTGGTTGAGGTTGTGAATTCGAAACCATACGTGCGAACTACTTTAACCTGAGGCGAGTCGTGATCTCTCTTATGTTCCAAGTTCTTCTTGAAGCAAATTTCAAACGTAATAACAAACATGACGTGATTTACGCATTTTTAAATACCATCATCAAGATTCGATTGGATTTCAAACAATTATAAAAAAGAGGTTATTGAAAATGACGTTAATGAAAAGCAAAAAAGAAACGCTATTTCGAGCCGCTACACGACATTCATTATCGAAATAAAACAAAAAAGATTGATATGTTTCATGAAAATCCAAGTATTCGTACGTGGCGTGTATACAAATTCTATCAGTCCACCAGGCATGCGGGTACTTTTATTTTATTTCGCTCTTTTTATCTACCTTCTGATATCTCTGTGTGTAACATGGATCTTCATTACTCGAAATTCACCAAAAAAAAAAATGATATTCCCTACTCACTTTTTGATTAAATTAAGTCATATCGTGTCACAGAAAAGAGATTTCAAACGAAACGGAGTACACGTAGGTACGTGAAAAAAAAATAAATCACACGAATTTATATAAAAATATCAATTCTTGATTTGACACGGTAACCACTGTCTACGCACAACAGCTGTACTACAAAGAAAGGTGTTCCATGATATTTGACATCTGCAGCTTGATTCTCCCTGCTTTTTCCTATAGCCAACTGTGTACTATTTACACGAAATTCTTTCGTTTCGTTTTTGTTCGTTTCATTCGTTATTTTTAACAGTTTGGGAAAAATCAGTTCACGCGGAAAACAAAAATTGAGAAAAAAACACAACAAATATATTCATAAATCGATAATTGAATAAAAATCACGCATGACGGATTTATGACACGCGTATGAATTTCAATATGATTTGTTTTATACATTTTTCAATCTGTTTCTTTGGAAATTTAGAATATACGACTAAATCATATCATTTATGGTAGGTATAGAAGAATGGTTTCGATGCATCGATGTTTCGAATATATGTATTTTTCGTTGTACTCATAAAAAGAAATCATGAGACAATGACCTCGTGTGAAATTCAATGATTGGCAATGATACACCAACGTAAAATTGATACTTGAATGCCGAAGTGAACAAAAAAGAAACGAAAGAGGGAAGGAAGAAGGAGAGAACGAAAGAAAGAAAGGAAGGAAGGTAGTTCCTCTCCATATATCCTGACCCTTCAACGACAGGATATCCCGTCCATGGAAACGTGGCACCCTCGTGTCAGCCACGAAACACACATCGAAACCAATTTCACTTCAACACCCTAACAAAAAAGACAAAAATGTCGCATATACGTGTATGCATGTACGAACATGATTAGCACCTGTACGCCTTTGTGAAATTTCAGCGTGTGGGTGGTTGTATTCTCGCGTGAGTATATGAAAAAGTGTATATGTAAGGTCTCTCCGACCGATCATTGGTATCGTGTTTCGGCGCGTGCTGTATGACAACGGTTGGGTCTAAATACCCCTCTCTCTCCCTCTTTTGGACCTACATACGAGAATATAAATGAATTCGAGGTATCTGCTTAATAAAAGTTGTCGATGAGTCGAGAAGTACATATTAGTTCTACAAACCACAGAGATTTCTTAACCCTCTGGGGATACACTGTGTCAAAATGACCCATCCTTCATTTCGAAAAGTTGTAGATCTCTGAAAAAGTACCTTTACATTTCTTAGAATATTGGAAAAAACTATCATTATTTAAAAAAAAAACATTGCTCCACGATGTTTTGAAGCCGAGATATGAGCGATCAAAAATAGTGTTGCCGCGATATTATCGTCGAAATTCAGAAACAATCGATTATCTTGATTTTGACAGGTTTTCATGGAACTTTTAACGCGTAGATCTTCGACTGTGCACGAAATGAAACGGGATAATGGATCATCTTGGTCTTTTAAACAAAATAAATCAAAATATTCTTACACTATCGTAACGATAAATGGAAGCATATCTTGGTTTATTTTGTGTACAAGTCTGGGATCATTCATTATTCCGTTTCATCATGAGCATAATCGAAGATTCGTGGATTATATATTCCATAGAAACGTGTAAGAATTGAGATAATCGATTATTCCTCAATTATCGACGATATTATCGCGGCAACACTAATCAAAAAACACTTGGGTCAAACTGACCCAGTGTATCCCATGTGTGAGGAAACTATAAGTGTATCCCCAGAGGGTAGAAGGAGTATATCATCATTTTCTCTTAATCAATTCCAATTTAGAATCTTACTTTTGATGTTTGGAGTCCTTCACCCTCCACACGAGCAACAAAATTTTCTCAATTCCACACCCATTGTCTCATATATCACGAAAACAATATTTTTCTCATTCCAAATGAACTTGCTTTGGATTGAGAGAATGCTACAAGGAGAAAAATGCAGCTCGAAAGGATAGTAATCTTTAATAGAAGATTGGAGAATATTTCTTAACCCTCTAAATATCGAACCATGAAGCAGATGAGGGCACGGAGAGAAATGTATGGTAATATTTACCATGCCAACATAGTATTCGTTCTTATGTTATTGAAAATCGTAAATGTTACTATGTGAGAATAGAATCTTTCGCCTTTTTTCTGGTAATGATTACTATACTACATAGAAATCAGACAAATAGAACTCAAAGCAATGTAAAATGGTACTGATTACCATGTTACAATAGCTGTCATTCCAGTTAATGAAAATATGCACGCTGGGGGCAATATCGACACGACGTGTATAGACATACATATATCATACGTATTATTACGGTAGTCAGCCCACTATTAATAATCAAGTAAAAACACAGTTATTATTTAGAAGACTGATATAATTTGTTTCTGACTGTGTGCTCCCTTTTCTTTCTATTAACCATTTCATAACCTAATTTATTTATTTATAACCTCATCCACTGGAAAGCCTTGTGTGTGTATACATGTCAATAATTTAATTTAGGTTATAATAAATGAAAAAATCATGGTCAATATTATTTTATAGCATTGGATTCATGTTTAGTTGCATAGTACTATCTCCAATGTAACATGGTAATCATTACTATGTTAACAGGGCTAATGTTACCACATAAAATCGGGAGCATCACTATGTCAAGTGACTCGCACCATCTAAAAATTTTCCTCACCATGTAACATAGTAATCATTCCCATGCTACATTGAGAATATAACTATTCTTTTCTCTCCGTGGGGAAATGTTTTTCTTTTTTTCCTTACATCAAAAATGATGTAAGAAATCTGGAATGGATGCAAACGAAAGTTTCAAAGTTTTCCCTTTCTCAACTGTCCTAAGTCCCTGAACCGTCAATCAAGCATGAAAGAATCTTCATCGCATCGAATCCAATCCAGAAAAACTCCTCATCATCATGTTCTTACACTGAAAAAAATACTCCGGTTAATATATGGACAGCAAGAATTACTGCCATTTTAACCGGAATTCTAGTTAAATGAATCAAGTCTCCGGCAAATTTAACAAGGGCTCCGGTAAATTTAACAAGAATTCCAGTAAAAGTCACAGATATTCCTTGCTGTCCATATAGTAACCGGAATTCTGGTAAAATTAACAGTTCATTTTTTTCCGTGTAACCAAATGCTCTTGGGATTTATGAAAAAGTGAATTCAGTAAACGTAACAAATTTGCAACGTTCGTAGTTAGAGTGTTAAAATCTGAGAATATTTCTTGAGTTCGTAATAAACATAAAACGGTTCAGATTTCTCTTGAATATTGCTCGAAAAACAATGAAAAATTATAAATACTCAACAAATCATAAAAACAAATATGAAGTTTACAAAAGTCGCGCATGAAGTTTTACAAAGTAAATAACCAAATTTTGAAATCTTATTTTCAAATAACAGAATTTTGTTATTCACTTTGTAAAATTTCATTCGCGACTTTTGGAAACTTCATATTTGTTTTTATGATTTGTTAAGTAATGATAATTTTTCATTGTTTTTCGAGCAATATTCAAGAGAAATCTGAACCGTTTTATGTTTATTAGGAATTTAAGAGAAATTCTTAGATTTTAAGAATTATTCTCCAATTTTCAATTAAAGATCACTATCCTTTCGAGCTGCATTTTTCTCCGTGTATTTCTGTTCAAGAGGAATTGAAAACTCAAATTTGAAACGAAATGATACTTTTTTGGATTCGAAACAAATGCAATTGAGTGAAGGAAAAGTATTGCTGTCGTTTCCGTCCCATGTGGAAAACATGTCGAAAATTTGATAAAATTGTACACCAAAAGAAATTCAATCGTACAAAGTCCTATTTATCTCCATTGGCCAGGGACATAAAAAATTTTCGACTAAACCTGGTCTCGATTTCTGAGCATTCTTACCATAAAAATTAGTAAGAAAGCCACAACCTACTAACTTTTACCATTGCTGATGGTAAAAATGTCCTGTAATTGAGAGCAGTTATGGGCGAAAACTTTTGATATCCCTGGCTTACGAAGAAAAATAGTACTTTCCCTAGCGGATCTGAGTGAACCGACAAGCGACCAAACATTTCCGTTACATTTTGGTGAAAAATCTTGGTTTTGGTAACTTGTTGGTCGTTTAGGACATTTTTTTCAACAAACATTGACCAAAATCCAACAAAAATTCAACCAATCTCAATTTGATGATTCTTTGGTTATTTGGTGGTGATTTTCTGGGTTTTTACCTCAAAAACACCAAAAAGATTCCAAAAAGGGAGCACATTTTTTGATGACGTTTTGGTGGCAGATTGGTTTCTGACCAAATTTTCATCAAACCAAAAAATAACCGAAAATAAAGCAAAAAAATTTGTCACTTTGGAATCGCTACACGGAAAAACCGGGTCTATTAATATTTAGAAAAATGACTGTCAATTTAGGGAAAACGAGGATCGCTGGAAAATATTCGTATTGCGTCTACTAAAAATTCGTAGTCGATGTATTAACAATTGATAGTTTCACTGTGAAAAATACCAATGAAACTATCAACTGTTGATATTTTGACTACGAATTTTCGATAGACTCAATACGAATATTTTTCAGCGATCCTCTTTTTCCCTAAATTGACAGTCATTTTTCTAAATATTAATAGACCCGGTCTTTCCGTGGAGGGTTATACGATGAAATTTCTCTCAGTGTATACAATTTTGGACACTTTTTCCACATGGGATATGAGACAACGGGTATAGAATCAAGACAACTCTTTTTTCTGTGCACATAGATCTTAAAATATGCTCAAATAAGAACAGTAAATTTTTGATTATTAATTCTATTATTATTTTATTGATCACATTTCAACAAAATAATTATTTTGAATGTATGAAACTATTGATCACTCATAACAAGTCTAAAACAAATCTCTTTTCTGAACCAGAAATATAAATTAGAGAGAAAATAGAATATTCACATTTATCGCTGAGAATTTTCATTGAGTTCACATACAACTGATTGAAGGAAGAATTTTTGGATTCGATAAAAACAAATGAAAATGTAATCTTTATTGATTACTTCCCACCTCCAAGACGATAACGATGAAAGAATTGAAAATACATGACCAAAATTATTGTCGGTAATGAGAATCGAATAATATGAAGTATTTACTATGAATAATCAAGTATTATACTATTCGATGTGACACAAAAAGGAGATTGTAATCGAATTACATTGAGAAAAAATCCAGCGGGATATGATGATATTTTCAAGAGTCTTCTCGTGGATGTGAATTATCGTTGAATTTAATCAAATTAAATGACATTTCCATTGATTCGAATTTCATTGTCTTATTGAATCAATTTCCATGATCGTATATCATGTAATTTTCTTCCGGAGTAATATACCTAATATTTCAAAAAGGTTCTGAAATAAATGGCAAGAATTCCAAAAATATTCAGATACGCTCGTATGTGGTCTATCGGAGATTAATAAGAGTATTTTTCATTGAAAAAATCCAACTGAGCGAAACGAGTGACATAATTAAAAATATTCCTCGAAATAGATTTTTTTCCGCAACTAATTTTTAGAATTCCAGATTGTTATGAATGATTGAAAATTTTCTCAACCTTCGGTGAACGAATGACCACGTTATTATATATGCACGATAGAAAATATTCCCCGCATAATGTCTTATATTCTATAAAACATTAATTAGAGAGAATCGAAGAATATTTTTAGTGAATTTTATCTGCAAAACAGCTGTGAAAATGTATGTTTCAAGACCTCTCATTGTATTCTCAAGTATTATAAGTGTTTTCGGAAACCCAACGCCCAAATCATAATACCGAATGTTTGCCTTTCTGAAAGGCTACTACTTACTCTCGGAGTTACAGATGGATGAAGGGAGAGAAAGAGGAAGAGGAGAGAAAACCATTGGCCGACTATTCATCATGCAAGGACTTCGCTGCGATGAAGCAAAGTTTGGACATCTTTCGTCCAAGCACGACGATATCGACCTATTATACAAATTTTGTCGAACTCTATATTTTATTATGTTTATACCTTTCCCACTTCTTATGTACATATACCTCTTGTATAATATATGCTACCTAGACATCTGTATATCTTTTTCCACGACAGATGATGTGGGTACCACGAGGGGTGCTGACGTCATGCCAAGTATAACAGCGTGTAGTTACTTATACATACATACTCATGGATACGTTTGTATGTGCGAACCTGAATACATACCAAAGGTTATCCATATCTAAACCACTGTATTATGAAATAAACCCTGAAAATTCATACGCCTGCTGTGCCATGCTTCCGTGCGATTAGTTATTCACATTAAGTCGCGTATTTGACACGATAGTTTCATTCGCATCATTGCTATTATACCCCAGTAATAAAAATTCAATTAAATTTCCAAACTGTGGAGGAGGATATCGTATAATGTTTGGAAGATGTTTTTTTAATTCAATAATTTCAGAAAGTAAAATATTACGGAGCATCGGGTGTTGGAGATTCTAGAGAATAATATCATATTTCCCTCGTGGAAATGATTTATGTAAAAATTATATACATTTTATGCCTGTGACATATATATTCCGCATACGCAATTTCTATTGGGGGAGGATTATTAAAAGTGGGGGATCAATTCGAATCGAATCATCGCTAATATGGTAAAAGAGGCGCTCTTGAGATACGGTTATATCAGAGGAAAGACGCATCAATCGAATCATTAAGAAAACCTAACGAGATATATCATCTACAGTTTATGATAATTTATCGAATGGGTGAAAAAGTATATGCCCTGTCTGGATACTGAACGAGGTTGAAGTTACGCAATATAAATTGAAATAAGATCTACATTGGAAGGAAAATACACGGAGAGAAAATGGTTTGCTACCATAGCGCCTACAAAGAAATTTGTTGTCCTTGCAAAAATATTCACTCCAGCACAGTAAAAAGTAAAACTTACTTTCATCCTGAATATCAGCTTACTCTAAGATGCAGCCGAAACTAGCCCTATTTTACTGAAAGTAAGCACCAAAAACAAATGCCGACACAATGGAAAAGACTGAATTTCAGTCAAATTTCAAAGTAAGATGCAGCCACTTTCAGTCGGACTTTTTACAGTGAGCAGCTAAGACGTTAGTTCTGTAAAATTTGTTTATGTCAGCAAAAAAGTGTAGTTGTGTCAATCATTTTTCTTGCCCTTTCAACTAGCTTTTTTTGTAGGCGCTACAGTGACAGACCTGCTTGTTATGCCGGCAATACTTTCTTCTCCGTGTAATTTTTACATCCACTTTTTTCTGAATTTTCAGAAGAATTGTGCTGAATTTCGAGATATTTGATGAAGTTATCAGAATATGATCGGAAATTCAGTTGGAGTTTCTGAAAATTCAGAAAAAAGTGGTTATGAAAAATTACAGTCACATTTTGTGGATTTTCAGGAGGAATTTCTTTACAGTAAATTCATGTCTTTTATTTTTTCCAGTGTATTTCTTTGACAGCTGAAATGCCCCAGCTTGTGGGTCGAAAAAGTAAAAAGATATTGGAAAAAGTTTATATCACGTGGAAGATCAGATGCAATCCATTTTCATCTTGTTTTTTCTCAATTGATGTTTCTAACAATTATATGAGAAGAAAGAAACTTTATAAAAGATTATATTTTCATCTCAAACAGAATGATCATGAAAATGATCGCATACTCAACGTTCTTCCGTCCTAATCTCAAGTACATGCGACAAGTGTGTTGTATTGTCCGATAATCTTTATTATTACATTCTCTTCTCCGTGTTATCGCTATGAATGATAAATATATTTATGAATTATTATCATTTGTACATACGATGATTAAAAACGGCGAATCATAGGGTGGACAAATTCAGTTTCCTCTGAGTTATAAATCCAGGAAAAAACGAAGACATTTTTGCCGTACAACGGAGAAACCTTGTTAAGTGCAATTGTATCGTAACTGAGAAAATCCAGAGCTACTATTTCCCTTCATTATTCTCTAATAGAATGAAGTTTTTATGAATATAACAATGTTTTTATAGTAAATTGGGACGTTTTGTCTAATTCTGCAGAGAAAAGTCAACATTTCCATCAATATCTATATGAAAATGGACTCAAGTTTTTCTGTTTCTTCAAAATACAAGCGAAAAAAGCTGTAAAGTCACTTGCGTGTTTTTTCAAGTATAAGCGCTCGAGATCACCGTGCGAAACAACGAAAGAAACTGCCTAAGTACTGCCCCTTCCATTGATTCTGATTCTAGGTGATGCATTTTACATACATTGAGAGAAATTTAGAGTTAAGTTTACTACGGGATTATAGAAATGGAGGAAGCTATTGGTTCCTAATTAAATTCACTGCAAAACATTGTAAATTGGATGAGGTTTATATTGCCATGTTATAGTAAATTTTAACGCATTATACTCAATTTCACTGGGAAGCAGTATATTCCCCCATTCCCATAATCACATAGTAAATTCAACTCTAAATTTGTTGCAGTGTGTGAATCAGTCATTATTGATGGACATAGTATATACTGTCAGAGGGAATTCAATGGCTTTTTTAAGAAATTTGTAATATTGCTTAAAAAATGAACCACACTGGAAAATAAATGTTTTGTTGTTGTAACAAAATTTTTGTGATTTTAACAAAAGGTTTACGTTGAAATGTGATGAACAAAATTCTTTGGTTGAAACATCCGAAATTTTGTTCATTCTGCAAAAATTTTGTTATCATAACAGAATATTTTAATAATAGTAACAAAACTGTATGATTGATGACATTTTCTGGAAATTTTTTTCGGTGCAGGTTTATTTTGTACCTCTTGATTAATCACTTGTATTGAAAATGTCCATTCATCAACACAAACCCCAAAATATCTTTATTTTTTCGATGTAGTACAAGTAATGTGACACAGTCTATTACTTTAGCATTTCTCATAAGATTACGTGTGTGCTTTGTGAAATACTCTTTCAGTGACCGAGTAATTATTTTATTATACATTAATTAACTGAAGATACAATAATTCTCGAAATATTTCCGAATTCAGCCGAACATAGTCGGAGATGACCGGAATCTGTCTCGGGCTCTGTCACAACCAAAAACCACAATAAAGCACTTTACGATATTCCTCCGTTGTGATTTTAGAAATTTTGCACCCTTTTCGAGGCGATTTACAAATCACTTGTTACGTACGACATTTTCTATCATAGTTGCTACATATTTCTCATGCTTTTTTATTTTATTACTCCAAAAGTATTCATTATTTCGAATTTTTATAAATGCCATAAAATAGAGTATTTTTTACAGAATCATTCGACATCAAAAACTCATTTTGACAAAAAATGCGACTTAGCGTGGTTTTTCCGTTGTGCGGCAGATTTATGAATGGAAAAAGAGAGAGAAAGGGGGGGGGGCGAGTTACTCAAAAATTGGAAATATTAAAAATATCTCCACCACAAACTAGAATATGATTGTTACCCCAAATGAAGAATTCTTCAAAATATGCCCTGGCGATTCCAAAGTGAACAATTTTTATGGTTCACTTTCGGTTATTTTTCGGTTTGGTAAGAATTTGGTTTTTACCATATAATGACCTATTTGTAACCGGAAACTGATGGTTGGTTAGAACAAATCTGCCACCAAACGGTAACCAAAAAATGTGGTCCGGTTTTGGAATCTTTTTGAGGTAAAAACCCAGAAAATTACCACCAAATAACCGAAAAATCACCAAAATTCAGATTGGTTGAATTTTGGTCAATTTTGGTTGAAAAAAATGTCCTGAACGACCTATAAGTTACCAAAACCAAGATTTTTCACCAAGATGTAACGGAAATTTTTGGTCGCTTGTCGGTTCCCCCAGATCCGCTAGAGTGTCAACGACTGGATCAATTATACATATAGTTTTCCAGGATGATCTCGCAAAATTGAACCCTTCCCCATAAAACTGTTCAAAGAAAGATGATGAAACAGGGGACACCGCAAGATTTAGAAAATATGAAGACATAATGGGAGGCGAGCAATCAAGAGCTTGAAGCACAGAGATATAGAAGAAGCGTTAGTAAGTTTTCTTTAATCCATGTTTCGTGATGGAACGAATATATCAACTACATCTTCACATTCTACCACTTGCGGTAGATTACGCGACACATTCGTGATCACGTTACAAAAGTGAGAGTCGCGTAGATCATATTTTTTCCTTCACTGCGCAATATGAATAAAACCAAAGTCACTGACGTTAGCTTTGTAATATATCCCTGGACTCCAAGATCTGAGGAAAAATACCATACTTTATGATATTTCGCGTTTTCTCAACTCATTTTCTGTTCGTTAATTGAAAACAAACTGGGTGATCGTAAAATTACTCATCATAGAAACCTTTTAACATTCCATTTCTTTGTGAAATCCTTCTTTAAAGCTTTCACTGTAAACAACCCGTGTGGAAATTTGTCCGGGCGTCCTGTATTGAATATAGGCCCTGTATGGGCTTAAATCGGGTATCCAAACTTAGGATGGCCTAGCCTTAACCACTAAGGGGCCTAGTCGGGTTTCTGATATTTGGCCTGATTTTTCTAACTCAGGGCTACCCATACAAGGCCCATGTGGGACCAAGATGCATTTCCCATGTTTCCCCCTGTTTGAAAAATTTAGGCGCACCCTACTACAGCCCGTATAGGGCCTTTGCTAGGATTTCCATATTCACCCAAAGATTTTAATCCAGGCGCACCCTACTACAACCCGTATAGGGCCTTGCTAGGCTTCCCATATTCTCCCAAAGATTTTAATTTAAGCACACCTGTACACAACCCTCGTAGAGCCGACCTGCATTACCAATATTCCCCTTGTTTTGAAAAGTTAGGCGCACCCAACCTTGATTGAAAACAGCAATATATAACCGCTTTATTCAACTAAAGTTTTAAACTATTTACAATTCGAAGTCTTTACATAGATCCATTTTTATAGCCAAATTTCTGTCGTTTTGATCGAGCACAGGAATGAAATGCAAGAAATTTTCCATTTGATATTAGATAAAAGTCAATAGTTTGGGTTTCACTGAATAAATTCAATGAGATAAAAATTTTATAATCAATGAATTGATGGAAAATCATAATGATAATTAATACCTTATACTCGTAGACATAACAATAAAAAAGGGAACGTTGTATGAACTGAAAGGTACTTGATTCATCAAGAATCAATCAAAATAATCATTTTAATATATCAAATGATCAAATCTGACCAGGCCCTGAATAGAACTGGGGAATGTCATAAATCATTTCTACCCGGGTGGGAATTTTATTCTCTCCTTGCGATATTCATCTAATTTGATAATCTATGCAAAAATTCATTACACATTCAAAGGCCCTAGTTTCAGAGCCTGCATTGGCCCCATCATGGGTGTCCTACATAGCCCCAAGTTAGAAATACAGTACAGGCCCTGGAAATGAGAGCGTGACAATCCTGTCTAGGCCCTATAAAGGTAACCAAAACAGGGCCTGGAATAAAGTAAGGACGCCTAGTTTGGCCCTAACTGGCGCCAAGAATTAATTTCCACACGGGAAATTCCTTCCTAAAACTCACAAAATATCATTTTAATTTTCTACAGCCACTTTGTTCCGAATCTGAAGAAACTTTGGAACGTATTCTGAGGATTCAGTCAAGTTTCTTAAAATTCGACAAAATCTTTTTGAGAATTAAGAAGAAAATGCCTGTATAAAATTACTGAGTTTTCAAAAGGAATAGCTTTTACAGTGTTGAATCCCTTGAGAATCATTCAAGATTACCTATACGAAAATGTATTGCTGAAGTTTGAATCATTCATCAGAACAAATTCAAAATTCAATGCGGGAAAATTTAATTTGGAATTTATAAAAAAGGTCCAAACTGAATTCTGTTGAATGAAATATGAAGATTCAATATATTCTTAGAAAAGTTAAAGATAAATACGCGTTATTCTTTGTATTTGACTGTAAATTTGTTTGAATCGACGCTTCGAAGTTTGGAAAAACAATCTCTCGCTTTTGTCGATACTGATAATAATAAAATATAACTTGTTGCTGACTGTCAAACATTGACAATCTATGTAGAGTCAATGTTTACGATTGTCTTAGCATTCGTCCAATCCTGGGACCAATTTCGGGGCGATTTTGACTGAATAAGCTGGAAAAGTGTTACACCAAACATTGATGATAACTACACTGTAACAATTGTGGGGAGTTTTCTTTCCCACTGTTGGTGGATTTCGTCCCCTCATCGTGTGGGAAATGTTTCTCCATAAAAAATGAGGGATTTTTCCACCACTTTGAGGAATTGTTTTGTTTTTTGGATGTTGAATGCTCCACAAATGAAGGAAAAGTCCAACAAATTATGGTGAAAAATTCCCCATTTATGGAGGAACTTTGCTGCCACCATTTTTTGGGGGGGAATTCTACAATCATTTTTCACAGTGTAGGCTCAAACTTCACCGAAAAAAAAGTTTTGTTGAAATGTGAACAACCAAAAACTTAAAATTTTTGTTGTTGCACACTGAGAAAAAGGGTTCAGTTAAATATGAGACAGCTAGGAAATTTAGTCACTGTAAATAAAAATTTAGTTGTGCTAGCTAAATTTTATTTGTCACAACTATATTTTGTATCCCCATTGAATGTACCATTTTATTCATATTTCAGACAGCTAGCCTTTTATTTAGCTGCGGCAACTAACATTTAGTTGTCCCAACTAGGTACCTTTCTCTCAGTGCAACAAAACATTTGGTATTAGACACAAAATATTGTTGTCAACACATTTAGGAACAAAATAATTTTGTTGAAAGCACAAAAATTTGGTTGAAGGAACAAAACTTTTCTGTTGTTCACATATCAACCAAAATGTTTTGTTGTTTTAACCAAACAGTTTTCTCCGTGTTGATCCACTGTTCACTGAGAGAAATAATGATTAATATCAAGAATTTAAATTCATGAATACTGCCAAGAATAAAAATTCTTGATTACAGTTAATATGTTATTGGCCCAAAAGAAATTTTCTTAAATCAAGGAAATATTTCTCGATTCAAGGAAATTTCTTTTGGGCCAATAACATATTAGCTATAATCAAGAATTTGTATTCTTGGCAGTATTCATGAATTTAAATTCTTGATATTAATCATTATTTCTCTCAGTGTTCTGACAATGTTGGTTCTATGTTGAAAAAAAGGATTAGGAAAGCGTGAAATGAGCAATTGCACCCTTCTTATGTCAAAAAATGCCTAATTTTTGACGACCTCACACCACCCTGGGAACAATAGTAAATTTTTGTTTGATCATCGCTAATCGCTCAGAATTCAAGAAGAAATCAATTCGGTAAATTCGAGGGGTAAACCACTCTAAAATCAGTGAGACAACATCAAGCGTTATATGGACGTTGTGGTGCTCTGATTTTTTCGTTATCGGTAACGTTGTGGTAACTAAAATCTGTCTTATGAGCCTCTTCGAATAGTTTTATGGACAGTTATACTGCGTTAAGCAGAACAGAGCTACGCTCATACGGACCTTGTGCTCTGATTTTTTCGTTATCGGTCACGTTATAGTAACTGAAATCTGTCTTATGAGCCTCTTAGAATAGTCTTATTGACAGTTATATTGCGTTAAGCAGAACAGAGCTACGCTTACTTCAACATTATTTAGAGATTTTCAATTTGGAAAAATCATGATTTCAAAGTGGTTTAACCCGCGCATTTATTTACACTACAGGGCTGTAAGTATTCTGAATTACTATATACCATCATTGGATTAGAATTGAATGAAAGAATTCACGACTCTCCGATATTTCATACACCAAATAAAATAAGTTATTTCAAATAATTGTTTCGAATGTGAAAAAAAGGATGACTTATATATCTCCTTCTTCTCGTCTACTTCGAGGAAAAAGTTGTGTCCAACGACTAATTTCACGATAATAACAGAAAGAAGAAAGAGAAACAAATATAGAGAGTAAATAAGTAGAAGCGATATATTCCATGTCATGGAGAAAAACGAACAAGAAACCTTTTGTCCTTCTGATTAACAAAATTTCGCAAACTCGGTCTTTTATCTTCAGGCCCTAACGGAATGTGTTTTAATGAGAGGGCACACAGACAACTTACATGTACGTGCATACATATACAGAGAATTTTGCAGGAAGGAACGAACGAAACAATAGAGAACTCTAATCTGAAGGGCTCTGGATCGAACCCTCTTCCTCTGAAGCATTGTCTTCTTATATCCAACCCTTTCCTATGACTGCTGTTGCTGCGACCTTTTCTTCGCTCCCCACCTTTTCGAAAGGTTCACAGCTTTTTATTTTTCTTCCTCCCTTTTTCGCTCTTTATTTTTCTTTTTTTCAACCGACGACTCTCATAGTTTGGTGTCGTGCCTACAAGCGGTACTAGTGCATAGTTGAATAGTTGTTCATCTTCCTTTTCTCTCTTTTCGCTATGATTATTAGATGTATTTGTTATTCAAGAAAAAACAGAAAATCAATGAGGTATAAGATGATCAACACTCATTTACTCCTCACAACAATTCACCAAAATTCAGATTTCCAAACTTATCATTTTCCACGGTGGACCATAAAATTCATCACGACATAAAGTTATTTATTTTTTGTTTTCAAGAATACGTGTGCATCTCGTATTATATTATATGAACAATAATGAAAGCAAAACCATGGAAAAGTATGATAATATTGTAAAATTATTTTCTCAGACAAAGGATTAAAAAACACGTGACGAAAATGATGATCTGGTGAATTACAATATTTTGATTCCCAAATTTGGTGATTTTTTTTAGAATTCTTATAAATGCACTGGGGAAGAAAGCATCGGAATTTATCTACATTCAGCAATTGGAAGTTGTCCTAATTGAATGAAATTTTTACGACAATCCGATAGTAAATTTTCAAAAAAGTACAAAACATTCTTCACCCGTGTGTGTATTAATCACTTCACATAAACGTATGTAGAATTTTCCATATAAATTTCTTACAATGTAATTACTTGATCACGTTTTATACATAATGAGGAGAATTCATTCAAACATAGAATAAATTATACAAAGTTCATTAAACTGCTTATATGTGATGCAACAAATTCCATATCAAGTGAATATTATTAAATGTTCGGTTCCGTTACTTTTATTATACCTGTGATGAAATTAATTACACAAAGAATTGTTGAAGAACTCATAAATAATGAGTTTAATAACTTCAAAGGGACTTCTTTATGAATTTTCCACGAATTCATTCGGAATTTTAGAAGTTGTTTAACAAGTCTTTTTGAAGAGAGACCAGCGGATTATGTTATCGAGGATTCTTTAATTCAAGTATGCCAAGTCTGTTGATGCAATTATAATTTTCATCGTCAAAGAATAATATATATAATTTCTGAGTACCACATCGTAGTGCAGCAGAAAAAAAAATTGATGAGCTCCTTCAATAACTTTTCAACGCCATGTATTTCTGACAGCATCGAGGAAAAGAAGAATACAAAATCAGATGAGTACATACTTTTTCATTCGCATTCGAGTGCTCTCGATTAAAGGGTTAATCGAATGAAAGTTTCGAGTCAAATTTTAGAATTTTTATAGATTTTTGTTACATTGAATTGTTATTACGGAAACCTACATACGTTTAGCCGAGTTGAAAAACTACTCGATTCTTTATTAAATTCGAAGAATTTAAGAACACTAAAATAACAAAACAAATTGGGTAATGTATTACTCGCGATGCAACTAATTTTCGTATAAAGACATCTTCCACGTAGAGTTGTAATATTTCATTCATTCCAACCAACGTCCACTGGGAATCGAATGCACAACATTACTGTCTCGAATGAAACATTGTGGGAGAAAACTGTGTTGTGACCAACGAAAGGTTGAAAATCAAACGATCAAATATGCCACACTTTTTGCAGGAATTCTACAAAAGAGATGGAGTAGAACATCCGTATTTTTCTCCTCATATTTTTAAAACAACTTCTCTTGATTCAAATTTCCTCGTATATACTATATTATACCCTCACGAAGGAACAAAATTCACTGGCACAGTAGAATGTGATTTTACTGTCCCACTTCTTGTTTGAACAGTATAAATAACTTGCTATGTTGGCTAATTATTTAACCGTAGCTGCTTATTATTCGCTGAAATGACTAAATTTCAAGTATTATATATAGAATAACAAACAAATTCAGCTGAACACTCCGAGAAAAATTTGGTTCTCATAGCTGGGCGGCGTAGTTGATTTTAGTTTTGACCGTTTCATGTAGTTGCCACAACCAGATTGACGTGATTTTGTATGTCATAAAAATTTGAATCGTTCATAAAAACGAAACGAGAATTAAAACCCACAAAATCTAATGAATTATTGTAATTCATCTTCTCGAATCAACTCCTTGAAATTGAAAACATCGTTTGCAGAGTTTCCAACTGGGGTTGAGTCTGAGTGTCTCGTTTTTCGATTATTCATTAGTTTCAATAAACGATTCAAGCTTCAACAACATTATTGATTTTGTTTTGTTTTCTAGGTTATCATGACAAGATTTCAACTTACTGCAACCATAAATCCTCAACTATGCACTGGAAAAAATATTTATTTGCCCTCTCTCCATAAAATATTTATTTGTAGGAATTAAATGTTCTGTTATAGATACAAAAGCTGATTACTCGTGGCGAATGAATTATTTATTTAGAAGACCAATTTATTTGGGGCAAGCATTCCATTATTTGGTTCGATTAAATACTTCATTAATCCTAAGAAATATTTTATGGAGAGAGGACAAATAAACTATTTATTTGGTTGGAAGAAATTTTTTTTTCAGTGTGCAAGGATGGTTTCTGTAACTACACTCAGAGAAAAATCTGATTCAAATAACCAGGCGGCGTAGTTATTTTTGGCTGCAACCAACCCATCTAGTTACCATAACCAGATTCACGTGATTTTGTCTTGTTTTTCTAGTTATCATAACTAGATTTCAGGTCACTGCAGCCAAAAGTCCTTGAACATGCTAGGATGGTTGCTGTGACCTCGTTGCTTTTTTCTCAGTGAAGGAGTCAACTTTTTGCACTCTATGAAAAAAAATTTGTTGTTCCAGCAAAATATGCCTAAGGAAATCAAATTTCGTTATCGAAATAATTTTGTTCTCTCTATGCTGTATTGTGTTTCATTGATAATCCAATTTTATCCAAGTACGTTGAAAACGTAGAATGAATTTCAACACAATGCTATTTTGATTGCATATGCTCGAATCGTATGATGGTAACAAAACTCTCATACCCTATTCTCATCATGTTACAGATATAACGTTAACTCAACTTATCAAAGAAATGATTCATTAATGACGATTCCTGTCATAATATTTTAGTGACTGGTAATTATTGCAATGACTCCCAATAAAATCATTGAAATTAATCAATCACTCGTTTAAAAATCTCATTCGTTGGAAGGATAAATAATGAATTTTGAACAAGTGTTTTCACAAATTTCGAGGAGGAGATGAGCACAGCATCATCCAAGCAATTATAGATTGATAGAAACTGACTGTGTAGTGATTGACACTCGTATTGACACGCATACCTGGTCAATATTGATCCATTCATCCGTTTGTTTAATCAACTTTTATGGATTCCAGATATTTCGTGTAATACGATAGCCTCAGATCTAAAAATCCAGAGAAAACTGGAACCGTTTTACCGGGAGTTTGTAAAATGTATTTAACCCTTCGCGTACACACTGGGTGGTACGTTGTCAAAAAAATGTCGGTAAATTCGCTGTATTTATAAACTGATTAGTTATGATAATCAGGCTTTCGCTAATCTTGCGAAGCGTGATTCGCTAAAACAATGAATTGTCGTTCATTTTAGCAACCTTGCTTGCTCTCCATTCAATAATAAAATGTTTTCGCTAAAATAGCGAAATTCTTGCTATTTCAGCGAAGTTTTTTTCTTCGTGTACTAAAAACGTGTTGAATTCTCCTTCGTTTTGAATCGCTGCCTGAATTCCTCGGTAAATTCACCGTTTCTTTTACAATGGAACCATCCATTCTTGGAATAAAATTGTATTTTTTAAATCATCAATTTTACAATGGCTAAAAAATTTATTGGTGAGCTTGAATATCCTGTCACTGAAATTTTAATCGTTCGTCGAAACGAATTGGTAATCGAATAACGAAGTACTCAGCTTTCAAAGACCCAAAATGTTGCAATACATTGTTTACAACTACATTCCGAGTCCCAAGAACTTGATTCAAAAATGTAAATAACGATAATGCATCAGATTGTGTGAGTAGGAATTTTCGTTTCATTTCTATAAACGATTCAAACTTCAAGAACTTTGAATATCTCAAAGATGTGGTTATATAATTTTCAAGCCAAAATATAATGTTCTTGGTTACTAGAAAAATTCATTAATTTTGTGAAATTGCAAAGAAAATAGTGATTTTTTTAATTTTCACTCTGGTTAATTGAAAATTTGTGTTCCGATTGTTGAAATATTGAAAAGTCCAGCCACCAGAATTTCCAAATGGACACATTCCACCTCACATTTACATCTCTCAAACTACAAAAGGCACAGAAGAAAATGAAATGTCATTTCCCAATGGGAACAATAAATCAAAATCATGTTAACATTTTTGCCAAAGTGATCATTTTTTCGACAAAATATTTAGAAACTTTCGAAACACAAAATAGGTCAGGTGAGGCCCAATTTTGGAGCATCATGCAAAATGGGGTCCCACCTGGCCCATTTTTTATTTCAAGAGTTTATGAACATTTTGTCAAAAACATTATCACTTTGGCAAAGATTTTAACATGATTTTGACTTATCGTATGTTGATATTTGAATTAATAAGAGAACATACTAGTTTTTTGTAAAATTTTCACGCATAATTCCAGAAAAAACAGACGTCCCAACAATGGGAATTGAGGGAATAACGGTGGTTCTAACAATGGGGTGTGTGGAGCCAAGACTTCTTACGTTTCTGTTCCATTTGGATAGTGTGGAGTCCTAGGGTTGAAAGTGGTTATCACCCAGTGTGTACGTGTGAATTTTAACATGATATGTACAGAAATAATATTGAATCTGACTGAATTCGAAGTGATCGGGTGTCTATTGGTCCTTGAGATTCAACGGAATCGACTCATCATACGTTTGCATTAAACTAACCATTGCAGAGAGAGAAATTTTAAGGAGTAGACATCCTGTTATACGGAAATATTTGATAGAACTCCCCCAGTGTACGTAATCATCGGCACAGCCCTGCCGTAAGTCTGCCCCAAAGTTTGCACGATTGGCCCCAGGCTGGCTGCAACTTGGCCTGAATGTTGTGCACACAACGATCTCGTGCAAAGTACATGTACGCCAAATATAACCTCCATAACGAAAATCAAATCGACTTTGAGAAAGACCATTCATCCTGAATTGTCTAAAGATGAATTTCATTCATTAATGGAGATAAGAAACAGCACGGAAAACAAATTCAATGTGACAGCGAAACCCAATTTCGTTGGATACCTTTCGCTGGGACACCAATCTGTTCGCTCTTAACCATCTTATTAGCTATTACAATAATTTCTCAGCTGTGACAGGAAAAAATGTCGATTGCTCCAGCTGAATTTGTTTGCTATCCTATTTTTAATACTGAGAATAGCGACAAATTTGCTGTTCCGGTAGAAAGTGAGAGAGCCAAATCGCAGTCTGTTGTCCCAGTGAGTTTTGTTTTTTCCAAGTATAGCACTCATGTTACATGAGTCATGTAGCACAAGGACGTTATATGAATATTCTGTCAGCATTCATGGACTATTACCATGGGACTTCTTTAAACATCCTATCACGGAGAGAAAAGTATTGCTGGCATAACAAGCAGGGATGTTACTATAGCGCCTACAAAAAAATGAGCTGTAAGAACAAGAAAGATGATTGACACAACTGAACTTTTTTCCTGACATAAACACATTTGTTAATAGAACTAACGTCTTAGCTACTGTAGTGTATATTTTTCCAAGGACAACAAATTTCTTTGTAGGCGCCATAGTAGCAAACCATTTTTTCTCCGTGTGGTTATTCTTCAAATCAGAACATTCTGGAGGTTTTCAATAAATTCTTCGAAGTAGAATATTGTGCACGGAGAAAAAAATTCATTGTAACAACAAAATCTGGAGCAGCGAATTTTTACTATGACAGCCAACTATTTGCTATCGCAGCGATCTTCTTAGCTCCGACAGAGATTTTTAAGCTGTGGCAGTCAAAAATGTCAACTCCTTCAGCGAAATCTATTTGCTATTCTGTACATAGTACTGAAAATTTTCTTAACCCCGCGAAAAATTTTGCTGTTTCAGTTCATCATGTTGCCCTTTCAGCAATCCAGTTAGCTCCATCAGCGGATTTTCAGCTAGATTAGCAAAAGATTTGCTATTTTATAAATGATATCTCAATTTACTGCGACAGTGAATTTTTTTCTCCATGTGGGCGTTACACGGAAAAAAATAATTCACTGTGGTATAGCGTTAACTTTTGTTGTCACAGCTAATTTCTAGCAATCCAAATATGAACCACATCATTTTTTTCCGTGTATAATAAGAATGTCCTATGGATATTCTATGGATATTTAAAACGGCCCACTCGAACATTCTATAACCATTCTTTATGTTTTCTTTACGTCTTATCGAGATATTCTTTGTACGTTTTTTTCGCATGTTACCAGATTATCCCTAGAATACCCTGTGCTACATGGGTCCATGAACGACAAAAATTGTTTTGGATAGTAATTCCTATCTCTTCTTCACGAAAATTACTTCAGGTCAAAAAATAGCGCCTATGAACGGTGGAAACCATAAGTACGTTCGTCTTAGTATAAATCCATCAAGCATGTAACATTATAACACGTTGTAGGGAGGAAACTTGAGATTGTGCATGTAGATTACAAATGGAATATGTACAAAATAAATATCGTTGCAATGTTGCGTGGTTCAAAAAAACATCGCAACAAAGTTACCCCAATGTAACTCATGTAATTAATTATTCAATTACACGTAAGATGAATTCAAGTTTGTAACCACATTGTTCCAGCACCGCTGTAATGATCCTTCGCTCAGCGGGAATTTTCAGTTAGCTTCGTTGAATGAAATTTACTGTTTCTCATCTATATTATTCGTACGTATTTGAGAATGTCAACCTTGAAAGCTGTCAACCAAATCATGAGAATTTTTATGAACTTTGAAACCCTTTGAAGAAGCTTATAATTAATTCCCTCCACGAGCCTCTCGAAATTGAAAAATGAACGGATCATTGAAACCTAGAATAAAGTACGAGGACTCTGTAAGAATTTACAAGGATATCATCTCCGCAGACAAGGACAAATATGAACTTTCGGCACATCGGATGCATCGCTTCCTTATCCATCTGAATGTAGAGTTTCTGTCATGATTCTCTCGTACAAGGGAAGTTTTGAAGTGTGTTTGACCAACGACAGACGACACGAGCGCTCACATATAAAAGAATCGAAGGATGCATCTGTGGTGGCGAGCATCGTTGTCGTCGTCGTCGTCGGTAACGGCGTCGCGGCGACGACGACGACGTCGACGACGTTGACGACGATATGGCGTCCAAATTGCCGCGAGGTCGCGCTTGCGCGATATTCGTCACACCGCGTGACCACGATCAATAACTCCACGAGGCCTGTTCCGTATATATCGTGGGTATATCGGTCTTTCTATGTGTACGTACGAAAGGCACCCACGAGATAAAGACAGAGAGAGAGAGAGGATCGCACACAGACGAAATCACATATACGCGTTTACGGAGCGAGTGAAATAGAAAGAGAGAAGGAGGGGCCAAAGGATGTTGAATTCGAAAAGTGTTATTCCGCGCGTCTATCTCTGAATGATATGGAAGGGAACGCCTCTCTCTCTCCACGTGGAAACCACGTGTGCCAGGCGCTGATTTTGCGAACGTGTATCATCATCCCTCTCGATATAACATACAATATATTTCAACATGATTCAATCGCAGAATCTAATCCTTCCTCCCCTACCCTGTATCTATACATAGTTGAAAGAAAAACAAGAATCGCGGTATCGCAGGCATCGTTCTTTGACTATAAAATCATCCAGCGTGAATTTTTACGCTCTGATTAACTAAAACACATTACACTCCTTCGATCACAATTTATACACACGTATGGTGCGAAAATTGCAATTAACGTCACCACCGAGATTATTCTTTGTCTTTTTCCTTCATTTTGAGAAATATATTTATCGATATTGAACTTCTTCGACGCACGCTTGTGTAGGATATGTCATACTCGAAGTGCGTCGACGAGAATCTATAGATCGTATAGAAAGCATTAGTTTTGGCGTGAAGTATAGCGTGGAACGTGCAAACAACGTTCATCAATCACGACGTCCCGTATTCAAATCGAACAACTTTGCCTCTAATGATTCACGAGGGCGTGAGAAATTCGTAATTTTGAGACCCGAGGTGCAATTGAGGTTGTTCGAAAAGAATAAAGTTGTTACGTTTGAAGGCGCGAGCGTGAAAAAATATATCAGCGTGGAGCATTTTATGTGTATCAAGGTGAGAATAAATGTGTGAGAAAAGAATAGAAAATGAAAGAATTCAAAGTATCTCCTCCTTCGGTCTTTTTTTTTTATTCCTTCATGAATTTTTTCTTTTCTTGCATTGGAAAAATATATTTGGCGCGAAAACGATAAAAGAAATGAAAAAAAGAGTGAAAAAAGATGTTTTCGTGAGGAAAAGAAGTTGGAACGAAACTAAATTCGTAGGAAATATAGGAGAAAAGCTAAAATTAACTTAAACAACGATCGAGTGGAAATAAAATGAAAAGAAATTAATGAACTCACCTGCGAGACGTAGAGCGGACATCCTTTGGAACTCGGGTTCCTGCAGCCACTTCCACATCCGTCGGAAAGTTTCCCGACCACTTTTTAGTTTAGACCAAGGTTTAGGATTACGTAGTAAATCGCTGAGAGTACCTTGACTACGACAGAGCACCCTTTGAGCAAAAATGGCTTGCGGTATGCTGTACCTCTTGAGTTCCGCGCTGATTCTCTGAGCTAATTCCTTGGTGTTAATTTCTTCGACTTCTCCGGCTCCGTTGCCGGCCGCCGACACAGTCTTCATCACTACCGACGTATGTTGCACTTGATGTTGCGTGTGAGCTATCGTTTGTTGCGGTATAGGTTGCTGTGGTTGTTGTTGTTGTTGTTGTTGTTGTTGCTGCTGCTGTTGCTGTTGTTGTTGCTGTTGCTGCTGTTGTTGTTGCTGTTGTTGTTGTTGTTGTTGTTGTTGCAACTGCGTTTGCATCGAGGGTGGAGGCGAGGCTGCCGGTACCGAGTGCGTAGGAGGGGAATGATGAGATGGCGCGAAACTCGCGGTTGCCGAAACCGTTGGAGGTGACGAGGGACTTAAGGCTACCGGACTTTGTTGTAACCTTGGTAAGAAGGCCGGATCGTAATGCGGACTCGCCGAAGATTTATGAGGCGAATTAAGCCCCGATTGAGAGTAGGCGCTTTGAGGCGACAACGGGCTTGGTTGTAATCCAGCACCGGGCGAAGGATAATTGTGCGGCGGCGACATACCCATCGAGGGTAATTTGTCGTAAGTGTAAGGTGAACCGCCCATACCGAGGCCGATATTTCCGAGACCGTTGTTTTGCATAACGGCGAAACTCCCGGTAACCCCCCCGGCCGCGTGTCCACCGTAAACAAACTTGTCACTCATCGTCGATATAGGTGGTAAAGGTTGTAAAGGTGTCAAAGTAGCGTAAGATGAGCCGGGACTAAAACCGGGTGGCGACATTCTCTCCGCGACCGAGGTCAGGGTCTGATAAGTCGGTTCCGGCTGCATCGCCCTGAAGTCCGTCGCGTCGATCATACTCGCGACCGAGACGCTGATCCCTGAGGTCGGCGTAAGCTTACCCGGACTGAGGAGTTCCGAGTCAGCGTCGCGCGAATCCACGTCCACGTCCTGAGGCGGCACGATCACCGACAGGGATTCCCTCGCGCCTGCTCTACCTCCTCCCCTCGAGCCACCTCCGACACAACCTGCACTAGCACCACCACCACCACCACAACTATTACTACCACCACCGGCACTACCACTACTACCACTAGTACCACCACTACCGCCGCTACCACCGGCCACCCCAGGTGGCTCCTGAGACGACGACAGATCCTCCGCCGAAGCAACGAGGTCTCGCTCCTCCTTAACGCTGAGCGTTCCAGCCGCGAGCAGTTCCAAAGGAAGGCCTGCGCACGCGATATCGGGGCTTTGAGAAGCCGACGACATCCCCTCGATACTTCCACTATCCCCGTTCCTACTATTGCTCCCACCCCCACCACCGTTACCGTTGCCCCTACCTCCACCGAGGCCCCCACTATTCGCACCTGCTCCCGCCGTAGTCCCAATGACAACCTCGTGCTCGTGATGATGCTCGTGGTGCTGTTGTTGTTGTTGTTGTTGTTGCTGTCTTTGATGATAGTGTTGCTGTTGATGTTGGTGGTGGTGATTGTGATTATGTTGGTGGTGGGGATGGTGGTGGTGATGGAGAAGTCTTCCCCCTCCGTTACCGCTCGAAGAGGAGAGTATTCTTCCTCCTCCGCCGCCCCCTGTACCACAGTTCCCATTCGAACCACCCCCGCTGCTGTTCCGGCCATGCGTAGAGACCGCCACTACCCCTTGCACCGTTCCTCCCACTGTCCGAGGGGAATCGACCGAGTCCAATAATTGCTCGCTATGCGATTGATGATCGGCTATGTTCCCTATACCTTCCATTTACGCACATCCAGTTCGGTTTGGCGCGCACTCCGCTTCCGATACACGACACGAGTCTCGATATTCCGATCACTTCGTTTCTCGTCACTTCTCGTCCCTTTGCCACCTGAGACGTTCACGCGATTATTTATCACTTCTCATACACTTCTATGTCCCTTTTCTTCATCGTTCGATTCTTTTGTCCATACATATTCATCGAATCACACTCTTCGATTCATTAATTTCATCGTCACTCGATGCAAAATGTCGAGTACTTATCGTACGTAATTATCCTCGTAACATATTATGAAATCTTTCTGTACCTCTACTGATGCTGCTAGCGCTTATACTACAGCTACTGGTGGTGTACGAAGGGCGCCGCTACCGTTCCACCACCTTTTCCCCTTTCGCTTCTGCTTCTTTCTCTCGGATTCTCATAGAGATCCATGAACCTTGTGGTATACAGGGTCGTATCTCTGTCAAAAAACACTACCGTACATTCGTGAAATAATCCAAAGTTCGGCTTCAAGTTCCTACCTTCACTGAATATCGTCCTTATTACACTAGTGTTCTCTTTTTCATTATTATTATTATTATACCGTATACCTACGTATTCACACACGCATTTCAAATTGCGGCGAATGCATATGTATATTTTAGTCCGATTAAAAGGATAAAAAGGATGAATATGAAGGGGAAGACGAAATTGAAAGAGGGGAATGTGTGACTCTCCACTCTGCTCTGGAACGTCCCTGCTTTACGCCAGGTTGACCGTAAGAGCGTAGAGGTAGAAAAAAACAAGGTAAGACGAAGTGGTGGAAATACAAGACTGAGCAAGTATGCGTCGTTTGCCGCTCACCGCTCACCGCCTCCTGGAAGGGTTTTTTTCATATGTGTTGGTACAAATGGAAGTATATTCCAAACAAGGCAGAAAGAGATACGTTTTACTTTTCTCGTCTTTTGTCCCGCCTCTTTTCCCTTCTCCACTTTTCACTGCCACTACCACTGCCACCACAACCACTGCCACCACCACCACCACCACCACCGCCACTACCGCTGGCTTTCACAATACACCAGGTGATGGTTAGTCAGTCTTATATACTACTGTCACTGCTTTTTCCTTGTCTCCTCTTTTATTTCTCACGCACTTCGTAGCGCGCGAACTGACGTTGACGCGTGCTTGCTCGTCTACTGGATTCTCTCTCCTTCAACTGAAAAAGGATCATACGAATCTCGTGAATTTTTTCATCATACCCCATCTCTAATATAATTTTTCACATGGTGTATATCAAAACATTCTTGTACGTTGTATATAACCTCTCTTGTGTAAATTCTGGTGAACCATGAAATCTCAATAAAAATAAAAAATGAATATCACTACTACAAAAATGGAAGAAAATAAATCAATATATATATATATATGTATATATGTATATACTGTTATCAATATGGAATGTTATTTTGTTGTTTCTTTAGAAAATTTGTCTTCGAGAATCAAAGTGAAAAGAAATTGGGGTGAAAAACAAAGCAGAGAAAAACAATAATATATCTGTCGATAAAACAAAATTGAAAAAACGTATTTAAGCGCCCCCTGTGAAGGGGTAGAACGATACTAGAGCGGTGTACGTTACAACTACAAGCACATCACTTACATACACACTTGTACACCAGCACTGCCGATGGCGTCACTGGAGAGTTGTCCTATTATCGATTTTCCGATACCTCGTGACCGTCGGTAGCTCGATGCCGTTGCCGACATATATGTACCTTGACTTATGATTTGTAAACTTGGATTGAAATCTTTCGACGTCTCGCTCTCCGTCTCTCTTTCTCTCCGCTCACACGATCCTCCGGTCGATCATAATAGTCGCGATTTTTCAATAGACGAAATAACGCGAGTCGAATTAAAAATCGATATCGATTGACGATGAGTTATCAGCGTACGGTGATAGGGTGATGATCGTTATAATTATGATTATCAACCGGCAGCCATGACGGTCCATCGCAAGTCGTATATCGTCCTCTTATTTATATAATAATAACGTTTATTGCCATCACTTTCTTCCACTACGTTCATCAAACGTTATTTGCACGCGGTTCGTACGCCTTTGGAAAAACAAAGAGACGAGAGACATCCGGTGGTTCGTCGGTTCGTTCGTTCGTTCGATATTCACGGCGTACTGCGATCAAAACTGCGGTCGATAGGAGAATCGCTGGATAGGCCACTAGGGGTGTACTAGGGGTGCACGAACAACCCCCTTGCCGCGCTTTGCTCCTCTTCACGGAAACGAAAGCGAGAAAGAGAGAGAGAGAGAGAGAGAGACAAAGAGAATGTGTATGTGTCGTGTCGCGTCGGTACAGAAAAGAGAGAAGGACGGAGAAGAGGGTGGTTTAGTTTGAGGGGAGTTTCGCCAAAGGGAAGGGGAGACTCATTCTGCTCTTCTTCAAGATGTCTACCCTTGGCGGTGCTCTCTTTTCCACCTATTCTTCCGCCGTCTTGTTCCTTCTTTCCCTTTTACCACCTCAATGTCATCTCGAATCGGTTTCTGATTCACAATTAAGATCAAAATCGATATTCCCCTCCTTCGAGAGATGCCCCCTGGATCGACCACCGACTGTTGTAGGAGCAACGCAGAAATCCCGCACAGAATTCAATATTTCGAAAATCGATCTCATCGATCGTATCGATTTTCATATGATTTTCATTTGGAAAACAAAGATGAAGTAAAACAATGTCGTTCAACGACGATACATAGCGCCATCTTTCCCGCGCTATAGATTTGTCTTTCGTCAGTTTCGTCTCCCCACTTTTTGCGCAAGTATTTTTCCATCTTCGTTCTTATTTTTCTCATCGGACATGCGTGAACGCGGGCTATGCTTTTTACTTAAAAATTCCGTTGGTCACATTCCAAACACTTTACATCGTTTGAAATTATTTCACTTTCCCCGATCGAAGTAGCACTCGAATGGTAACGACAAGTTTGTTGTTTCTCTCGAATGAGATTGTTTCAAGTTGAAGGTATACCACCGTTCAGCGATATCAAATGGAATGAAGAGGCAATCAAAACGACTTTGACTAGGCGAAGAAAGCGGAAAGCGCGTCCCTGTTTCGCGTGTTCCAACAATGACAATGTTGAGGATTGCGCAAATCAGAAATGCGGGACTGACACGCGGAATGAACTGTGTAACGCGTACATGTTGTGCACGACGTGCAAAAAAGAGACGGCATGTGTGGATGAATTTGAGAATCAGCGTGCGTGTTAGTCAGAAACTGTGAGAAATGAAAGGAAAGGAAAAGGAGGTATGCATGCTGTGGGAATAAGGGGTAGAAGAAGGAGACGACGACGACGACGAAGAAGAAGAAGAAGAAGAAGAAGAAGAAGAAGAAGAAGAAGAAGAGAATCAAGTAGGGTGGCGGAGAGGCGAAAGGGAGGGTTGAGACAAGGGTGGAGAGAGATCTTGCCACCGGGATCTGTAACGAACTCGATACGCAGGGGGTGACGGTGGAGAGAGGGAACTGAGTTTGGTGGTTGTAAAAGGAACGAAGAGGGGCAGAGTGGACAAGAAACGAGGGGTGATTCAGGGACAAGTTTGAATATCTCGGTACCCTGTAGCATACTTGAAAATTGTGAATTGAGCCAAGACTTTCGAACGTGGAGGTATATTCGATGAGGGTTTTATAAAATCAGATGTTGTACGATATCAACTTTGAGATGTCAAAACACCAAGTCAGAGTAAGACAAAAAAGAGAATTTTTCAGGTCAACTGGATTAGCGTGCTTTAGAGAATTACATTTGTCGAATAATACGGAATTTCAAACTAATCGTATGAAATAAACCTATCAACTCAACCGCGAAGGTGAAAAACGATCGATTCGAATATCAGATACGCGAAATGTTAATTACCTAGATATCACGTCCATGCTTTCATCACTCAACGCATTATCGATTATTCATCAAAAGTTTATTGCTACCAGTTTCTTACGACAGTTTTGTATTTCTAGTTTTCTCAAATCTCTTCTTCTCGAAGACAGAAGACTTTTTAATTACCTGAAGAAAATATGCTTGTTGTATAGAAAAATTGTAGGGGTGCAAAGATGAGGTCAAGTTTCGAGTTGAGTACGTACCTTCTTACGTATCGTAACGAGGTGAGGAAAAGAATACATTCTTTGAAAGTACAAACCCACAGAATTGCAATGGAAAGTGCAAGGAAGCTTATGAATAAGAAATCACGTAGTTATACGTAATAATGCGTAAGAACTGGCAATTTGTAACTGAAGTTCCTTTTATTCTCTCTTTCCATCCCACAATGACTCACGTAATTTCCTCAGTTCTACGCATTTAAATGACACGCTTCCTTGCAACGAATCCACATGTAAGTAGATTGGTAAAATCACTTAGGTACGCGAAAAAATGCCTAGAACATCACTGTACAAAATAAAAGTAAACTTTCCCCTAAATTCAGTGGCAGCAACGATCAATCACCTGGGGGAAATTCATCTTCCCTATATATTTTGGAGGAATTTTCCTCGATTTGGGAAAAAATTCTTTTTTCTAGAGGAAATTTCGCTCGAAATACAAAAAAAAATTTTCTCAAAATATAGGGGAATTGATTTTACCCCACGTGGGGGGGTTTTTGCTGCCACCAAATTGGGGGAAATTTCACATTTATTTTTTACAGTGGTCTTCAACGTTCCTATGGAAAATGAAGAATATTTATGCAACTGGTATTGAATTCTTTTCTCCGCCTAACCCCTTATTATTCAACGATGAGCAAAAAGGGTGTAAAATCTGTACAATCATTTGAACGAAATAATTTGATCTGTTATCGCGTGATAATTTTAGGTGAAGTTATGTGAAAACTTCAAATTATCCAATTTTTCGAATTCCATATATAGTACATAAGTGCAGAATTTCATGTTCTCAAAAGGACCAGGGCCGTCTTTCATTGCTTCAAGGCCCTGGGCCAACTTAGAGTGGAGGCCCATGTAAGGAGACGTAAAATCTTGAAATTTTTTAAAAACCACTCTAACGTTAATCGTTATGATTTTTCTTTAAAATAAGTATTGACTGAATTTCCACTTGTTCGTATATCTAGAATTAGTTTTATTTTAAAAATAACTTGATTTCATTTTGTTCAAGTAACCTTTTTAAGAAAATATGTAAAAATCTTATCGATTCTCTACGAAGAGGCCCCCCCTTTTGCAGGAGGCCCTGGACTTGGGCCCGGTGTGCCGTTCCTTCAAAGACGGCCCTGAAAAGGACACGAGCGCATAAAGGTGGCTCCATCTGGCAGAATTTTCTTTTGCGCCAAATTACTCCAAACTCTGTCGTACCAGGCAAAAAAATTGTTAACTCAATTTTGATCGAAAATGAGTTTTTCATATCATTCGATTCAGGGAAGCAAGGCGCGTTTAACTGTGTTAATAGAAATTAGTTATCGCTCCTAATTTTTGCATAAAAAACATTTTTCGTCTCTGAAAACGAGTTGAAAATTAGACAATCATCAGAAAAAAGCCGTAACTTACATCGAAATGAAAAGGACCATCGAATACGTCACCACTTCGCCAGACGAAAAGATCGTAATTTGAGTTAGGAGTGAGGAGCAAATATCTCGTACTAATTGAAACAAATCTGTTGAATGGAAAAAAACCGTAACTCGAGTTACAGTCCTTTTGATAAGTATTTTAGTTCACCAAACACCATCAACTAATTTCTTCATTTGTTGTTATTAAAAATATTGAGTTTTTTCTAAATAATCAAAAACAGCGCACCTTGTTTGCCCTGGGACCGTTTTAATATTGTCAAAATATTAGTTACATCATACAATTTCGATGTGGAATAGTTTTTCTCGGTTTTCTCCGTTCGAACGAATTTGGAGTTGACAACTTTTTTGCCTTGGACGGCAGAACTGCATTCATAAGGATTAAAAGTAAAAAGGGAGGATCCATATATTACGTACACTGTAAGAAAAATCGGTAAATTTATCGAACTTTCCTTCGGGAATCGTCCAAAACTGGTTCGGTAAAAAGTTTTACCGAAGATAGTTCGGTAAAACTCACACTGTTAAAAATTTCTTGAAATTTCATGTACCTTTCATGTACATATGTGAATGAAAATTCAATTTTTGTGAACTGAAATAGGAATCCAAATACATGTTATTGAACTTTCAAGTTATTGTGCATGAAAATTGAAATTAATGTACAGGTGATTGAAAAAACTTGGAAAAATTTAATGCATTATAATAACATAATAATATCATTTCAATATCATTATAATTGTAATCAAATCAGGGCTGTACTGGTATCCAACTGAAAATAACCAAAGTGATCCAAGTTGATTTGGATTTGAAAAAAAAATCTAAAAACGCTCATATCTCAAGAACTAATCTTCAAAAAACCGAAAATTCTTGCATTATGGCTACAGAATACGCCCTTGAAATACAATTTTCCTCACTTGGGTGACCCTGTATACTAACGCTTTGACGAAGTCATCCACGTATCCACTTCAACTATGTATTAGTTAGATCACACGATTTGTTCGGTGTTTCTACCCCTAACAGCACTGGGAGGTTTTTAAAATGTTCCAAGAACGTTGGGACGTGTTTAAAACATTCTCAGAACGTTTTCAAAATGTCCAGGGACCTTGGTGCTATTAGGGACATCATAAGTACATCTTGATTCACAAGTTTAAAGAATGAACGCAAGGTGATATAGGCAGAAAAATGCACCCGTCCGCCTAAGTGGCGGTGGCTAGAGTAACAGGGCTGTGGCGTCCGGTTCCGACGCCCCGCGTTCAAATCTTGTGAAGGTGATTTTTTTTTTCAACGATCTTGAACATGTACATGAAATTTAAATAACTTGTTATTGAATTTTCAATCATGATTTCTCTCAACAACCATGAACATGTGCATGAAATTGGAAGAACTGGTTATTGGATTTTCAATACTACTGTACATTATTTTTCATTTACGTGAGTGGAAATCGCTTCCATTACTTGTGATTGAAAATTCAATCAGAAATTTATAACAGTGCAGGTACCGTGATTTTACCGATGTTGTTCGGGAAAATTTTTGTCCGTGATATGTAGAATTAGAAAAAATCTCGAGGTGGAAAAAAACTACTCGTAATGACAGGTTTTTCAATCATTTCAGAAGATTTGGAATCAAATGGATCATACGAGGAAAACATTTTTTTTCATGTTTCCCTTTATCTTAAACCAGGGCTTACAGAAAAAATTTCGAGTTTTGAAAAAAAAACGTACTGGCAGGGGCAAGTTTTTCATCCGATTCAACGGATTTGGAATCGAATGGTCCATATGGGAAAAACAATTTTTCTTTCACTTCTCCCTTTGATTCGAATCAGGACTTGGAAAAAATTTCCAGGTGGATTTTCTCCAAACAACTTCGGTAAATTTACCGAAGTTTGTGGGAAAAGTTTTTGTAATCCATGAGAGGACTTGGAAAAAATTTCGAGTTTTGAAAAAAAACCTACTGGCAGGGACAATTTTGTTAGCACGGTCCTGAAAATTTACCGAATGTAACTGAAAATTCACACCTTGTCTATCTTTTTGTGTATTCTAAATATGAAACATATCTAGACTTCCAAGGTGGCTATCCAGCATGTCGCGCCATACCTCAGCGGTTAGGTCTTAGGTTTCTTAGTGATCTTGAAACACGAGGAATATGCGAAATCAATTCGCGTAATAAAATTTTTACGAATATTATTGAGCAATAATTTTCCAGTACATGTAAATTGTGATACAAAACTGCAGAAAATTCACGAATTTCGGTAATTTCACCATACCATTTCGGCAATTTTGAGCCATTCGATTCCATATCTTTCCCGAGGATAACCGGTAAAATTACCATCCTATTTCGGTAATTTCAAGTTACTCGAGTTCATATCATTCCCGAAAGTAATCGGTAAAATTACCGAATACATTTAAAATTATTCCCGATACCAATTTGCAATTTTACCGAAAGTTCGGGTTAATTGCTTCCCGAATATTGTCGGTAAATTTACCGAAATTTTTTTTACCGCGTAACGCTATTTGAGGGGGGGGGGGTTCTAGAGGAACGGTACACGGAGAGAAAAACTATCAATAATATTGCTGAATGGACAATAAAATATTGTTATATACACTGTAAAAAAAAACTGGAAATTTACTGTGCAACTGGACTGGAAATTTCCAGTGCTAGTACTGGAATATGGATATTCCAGTACATGTACAGAGATTTTGTTGTTACGTTACTGAAAATTTACCAAGCATAACTGAAAATTCAGTCATTGTACTGGAATTTTCAAGTTTGAGATAATGTACTGAAATTTTGCCATGATTTCGCGAAAATTTTACCGGCTCGTACTACAATTTTATAGTTCTGTGCACCAAAAAAAAAATATTCCCTCAAAAAGGACTTGAGAAAAAATTTGGAATTTAGAAAAAAAAACCTAATCGTTGGTATACTGGAATTATACAGGTTTTTAACTGCAATTCTCAGGTTTTGTGATGGAATTTTCCAGTTACTATGCAATTGAATTATACAGGTTTTGAACTGCAATTTTCAGGTCGTGTGATGGAATTTTCCAGTTGCTATGCAACGGAATTTAATCACTGTTGCACTGAAATTTTCCACTTCTATTGGACTTCGTCATTTCTGGCAGGAAAAATTTCAAGTCTTTATATTAAAAATTTCCTGATTGAGATTTTGAATAATAATTGTAATTGTAGCCAATGAAATTGATATATGAGGTTTTTCCAAGACTTATCCTCTTGTGTTCTAGATATGAAGCATATGTAGTAACCCAAGCTGGCCTTCCAACATGTCGCGCTATAGCTCATCGGTTAGGTCTTAGGTTTCAGTTGGTAGGCAGGTAGAAAAGTGTGGGTTCAAATCCTGTTAGGTAGACATGAGTTTCTGTCCATCCAAATGAACGATCAAAAGTTTCTCAATCATCTTGGAACACAAGGACCCTGCAAAATCACTTTGCGTGAGCAATTTTTTTTCAATTTTCATGGATATTTTCAGCATTAATTTTCCAGTACATGTCCTGGAAAAGTCCAGCTCGTGTACTGAAAAATTCCAGTACCGAGGCTCAGAAAATTTCCAGTTTTGATGCGGGAATTCCATAACGTTTGCACTGAATTTTTGCAGTACAAATGTGCTGAAATTTTCCGGTACATGTACAGGTTAATGACTTCCAGTACATGTACTGGAATTTTCCGGTGAAATTTTTTTACAGTGTATCAACCCACAATGAATATCGTAAAAATATGACCGTCACTATGGCTAAACTGGCAACAATGTTATATTATCAACATTATTAACAATTCAAATATTCAATTTCTGCAATATCATGTGGTTATATCAATAATTTATATTTACCTATTTTGAAAAATATTACTTTTGAGTGAGGAAAAAAGTCTCTCATCGGAATTTATCCCTACAAACATTCTATCACGATTTGATTTGATTCATGTGTGAAGGAAAGCTGATTGTAAGTTCAAATGTTGGGAACTTGTTCTAGCGAGATTCGAACCCGGGTCCTTCGAGTGGGAATAAAAGCTTTTACCAGATCAGCTGGTCTCCAAGGTGACAACTGAGCACTTGAATTGCCATTTATGGTGATCCTCGACTTTGTTGAGGATTAACGATGCGAATATATTCAAGACAAATATAAAATTGTGCACATTGAATAAATGAATTAGGATTCGAATCTCAGGAATTTTTTCAAAAACGAATAAAACTTGTCAAATTTGTTTTTTAAAGTCATGTAAGGTTTGTTAATCAACCAGCGATTGGGATTGATTTTTATGTTTGTGAATTCAAGGAAAACAGCATCGAAGGAGGGTTTGTAGAAGAACGTCTATCACTTGAATATAAATTTTAAATGTCTCCTGAAGTGGATCAAAATTGATTTCTCACGGGAATAATTACATATACTGCTTTATACGTTCAGAATGTATAGCTGTTTTGACAATAAATGGATTTTCTTATGACAATTTTTTTTGTTAATTCTGTGATACTTATTGTTGTCACTGCTTGATATTGTTTTGTCAGATCAGCAGGTATACCTTATTTCGGATGACCTCGTTAGGTCCTCACCATACGTCAGGTTAACCCTATGATAATTTCCAGTCGGGATTGCTTCTCCATCGTACCACGTTATATCCACCGCTCCCTTTCTTCTCCCTTAATTCTACGGAGATGCAACGTAATTCTTCGGCGACTGTCTTGTGTGGGTTGTTGTAAGGTCCTAAACAGAATGTCAGGACCTGATAAGGTAATTAAAAGTTTTCCTTAATCAGGAGTTCCCAATTACAGCCTTACGAGGGCCATGCTTCTAATAGGGCATTCCCTGTCAAATTTCTACTATATGTTTGGAAAGGTTAGTTTTCATGAAAGTCCGTTTGGGAAACGTAACGAGAACGTCCCGTGTTAGATGAAAAAGAGGTACTAGAAACGTATTCGGGTGCATCAAAAATGAAAGTTCTCTGAACGTATTCAAACCTACTCCCCGGAGACGAAGTGCGCAGGACTAAGGTTATGTTTCTAAAACCTCCGGAAGACTCTCAATGCTATCTGGGATATGTCCCAAATGAACTCTCGTTATATCGGTTTCGAAAGAATTCATTATGAATTCTCGAGAATGATTTTTCAATGCCAAGGAATCATGAAGAACTCATTCCGAACTGTCATAACGGGAACTCTCAAAGAATCTCACGATGAATTTGTTAAACATTCTCTATGAATAAGTGGAACCAGAGTGTTTTGTGGATACACTGCACGGAGAAAAATGCAGCTCAAAAAGATAGTAATCTTTAATAGAAAATTGGAGAATATTTCTTAAAATCTAAGAATTTTTCTCAAGTTCGTAATAAACATAAAACGGTTCAGATTTCTCTTGAATATTGCTCGAAAAACAATGAAAAATTATCAATACTTAACAAATCATAAAAACAAATATGAAGTTTCCAAAAGTCGCGCATGAACTTTTACAAAGTAAATAACAAAATTTTGAAATCTTATTTTCAAATTACAGAATTTTGTTATTCACTTTGTAAAAGTTCATGCGCGACTTTTGGAAACTTCATATTTGTTTTTATGATTTGTTAAGGATTGATAATTTTTCATTGTTTTTCGAGCAATATTCAAGAGAAATCTGAACCGTTTTATGTTTATTAGGAATTTAAGAGAAATTCTTAGATTTTAAGAAATATTCTCCAATTTTCTATTAAAGATTACTATCCTTTCGAGCTGCATTTTTCTCCGTGTGTGAAAAATTAATATGAAATTCCCGAAACGTACTTGTGCTGTTTTACCAAGAATATTCTGGTAAATCGTATTTTTATACCAACATTCGAGGCAATCCTGATTTGCAGTTTCACATATGCACATTAATCAATACTGGTCAAATGAAATTATTTGTAAAATTACGCTCAACATTTCCCGCACAAAACACTCACCGATGAGTTTCGTCGCCTCGACGTACTCTCTAAAATTTTTAGAGTGAGATTTCACTCTTCAGCCAGCCAAAAGTGAGCCTGTCGAAATTTTGAGTGAAATTTCTACTCTTTTAGAGTGATATTCTAAGGTTCAAGGTTAGAAACTCACAGCCACTCAAATTCTAGAGTCAATTTTTCACTCTAAAAGAATGAGGGTTCACTCGAAACGAGTGAAAATCCCACTCGAAGCGGACTGGCTCACTTTTGAGACTTAGTGGAGTGAAACACGTGATTTTTTACTCTTTCAGATTTAGAGAGTAGAATGTAGGTGGAGGATCGGTGGACAAATGTTGCTCGTCGGATCAACCTGCTCGTGGAGGCAGCGAAGAAAAGTTAGCATGAAAATCAAGGCCGGACTCTTCTTCGTTGCCCCCACGTTGCTTCTTTGACGAGCAAACGTTCATCCACGGATTCTCCACCTAAAATCTACGTCGAGGCGACATAGCTGTTTTGCGTAGGTTACACTGAGAGAAGAGCGATTTGGAGGTTCAGTAAACAGTATTATATTTGATCGATAAATCTGAACATTACTGAACTTTCAGCGATGTTTCACGAAATTTCAAGAAACATTATTGAAATTTTGCTTTACATTACTCACGACAATATTCACGACCAAATTCGCTCTGTGTCACTCAATTCCTAAACGTTTAGTAATTGAGTGTTACACAGCAAATTTCATTATGAATATGGTATTATATAATAACGATTGTAGAACACTGAGTAATATAAAGCAAAATTTCAGTAATGTATCTTGAAATTTCGTGAAACATCGCTGGAAGTTCAGTAATATTCAGATTTATCGATCAAATATAATACTATTTACTGAACCTCCAAATCGCTCTTCTCTCAGTGTATGTGTAAATTTACCTCTGTTGTATAAGAGATTATGCTAAGTAATTTTCCTAATAATGCGTAGGTGAATTCTATTCCTTGTATACACCAAGACATAATTTGAGGGTTAGTTCTAACGAAAAAGTTGACTCTACAAAAAAATGGTTAGTTCTAGGATGTCAAAACGGTTAGTGTACACGGGAAAAAAAGTATGGTTATCGTAACGATCTGAAGTGTAGTTAGAAGGGAAAGTGTAAGTAGCGATATTGTATTACTATGGTAACGATATAGATGGTTTAGACACTTTAGGCTAACCATCTATATCGTTCCTCGAAGGATCTGTTTCGTCATGACAGCGATCCCGTATCGTTATAAAAACGATACTTCTTTTTCCGTGTAATGGCACGTTTCCAATATGTCTTTCATATAAATTATATTGGATTGTATATAATTTTGAGAATTTTTTCACCTGGCTTATCTCTTTTCTTCCCATATAGCACCACAGATCAGAAAGGGTTCTTGATGTTGATTTTGAATTCTTATCCCTAACAGCACATCCACCGACTCCCACGTCGCATTTCCGTGGACTCCACGTGGATCAATGCTGGACGTGGATAGAACGTGGATGAACGGAGATTCCAGGCGGAGGCAACGTAGAAATGTCCGGTGCTGTACGGGATAGCCCCAACGGAATTCATGATGAAGCTTTTCTGAACTGTGGTGCTGTGTGGGTTATTTTAAAAATGAGTATTCAATATTTCGGTCAGTTTTAAATTTTATTTAAATCATGCCCTGCTATAAACGACTTGTCAAAATTAATGTAAACATTTTTCACAGGGTATTTGACAATTATTCGTAGATTTCTCGCTGGTTACCAGTGGCTTCAACTCGAACAGTTATGAGGATAAAAAATTTCATTAAATTTCCATCACGTTTCATGAAATATCATGAACTATCCTTACCGGAAGAACCACAAACTGTTAAAAATTTCTCGAATTTTCATTCATTTTTCAAGTACACTTGTAAGTGAAATTTCCAATTCTTAGTGATTGAATTGAGAATTCGATCACTTGAAATTGATTTTTTATATATTATTTACTCATGATGTTACAGTTTATTAACTAAATTTTCATTCAAAAGTAATTGAAATTTCAACAACTTTTTCAATCACATGAGCGGAAATCGCTCCCATCACATGCGAATGAAGCTTCATGCAGAAATTTCTACCAAAATATGACTCACTGAACAAAATTCTACCAAAGTTTTTTAAATCGTCCTAGAGACCACTAATGCCATACTTTTGTAAGTTTTCAAAACAAAAAAAAATGTAAATAACATCTATTCGAAACGTTTGTAAAATTGCATTCAGTGAATACAATTAGATCACTCCTGAAAACACCTGAAATCAAATTCCTCCGCATCAAACTTGACGTGACGTTGTCACTACAAAAGATTCAAAGAATAGTTTCAGATTACGTTTATTACCAATCTATAAATCCACCTTTTATTGGTGTAGATCTGAATGGGAAACGACCATAACGACAGACATAAACACCAATATATCGTATTCCGAATAAAGTTCTCACATAAAACAAGTGGGGAACCCCATAGGTACGTAAACAGATGTTTGTCACTTCCTTTTCCCCTTCAATAACAACATCGGACAAATTGGTGTTTTCCTCAAAATAAGCTGCCACCCTCATGGCACAATTTATATGTCATAATACATATATATTTCAAATTGTATACGTGTACTTATCGAATAAAATAAAACATTTTAAAAGTGAGAGAACTATTTATGTTTAGATGTTTGCGATGCGTGAAGAACGTTTGTACTTCATTTCGAACGAAATAGAATTCATTCGAATCGATTGAAATAAAAGATTTGATGCGAGAATCGTAAAATCGAAAGCATATTCGACCGAAACTCGCCTGAGGTAAGGTAAGGTCCAAGATCACACGATGACGTCACAGAGGGAGCTACGAAGACCTCGTTGCGTGCCGGCCCTGAGGGTTGTGTATACGCCAACCATCAGGGATGAAAAGTAGGGGAACTGTGGATAAGAAAGGGTGGGAAACGGCCAGGAGGGGACGAGAGCTCGACGATGTAACGTCGATATCGCGTTCTATACGAGCGTCGCGACGGCGAGTGGGGGGCAACCATAGAATAGGGGAAAGCACCACATGGGTAAAATAATCGATAGCACGACCGATATGTATGTACCGCTTGGTATATCCACGTAGTTCGCTCGCGCGTCTAAATATATATTCGTACGTACGATACGTTTATGCTTACATACATGCATATATGGATATCACGTCCATGTAACTTTCTTCAAGATTTAACAATTACATGTTGCTGGAGTTTGAATCGTTTATTGAAACGAATTAATAAACGAATAACGAATTATTCAGCTGATGAAGCCCCAAAATTTTACCGTACACCTGCAAACGATGTTTCCATATCAGAGGAGTTAACTCGAGAAGATGAGCGTCGTTGATTTATCAGATTTTTATCGTTTGAATTTTCATTTCGGTTCTATAAACGATTCAAACTTCAATAATATACAATCACTTCATATTTTAACTACTCATAATTAACTGGTTTGATTTTAAATGACTGAACCCTATATTCGCTATCAAGGACTTCGCCATGAGTTATACATATAGGAACATATCATTCGTGAGAATTTTGAATATCCTTCCCCTTGGATACAGGCTGTTACAAAGTCCTGTGTTTGTTACAGTAAACGATATCGATGTATTCATATATTTCGCTATAAATGACAGAATTTTCAGAACTATACTAAATTCTAGCTGCAATTCTCAGGGAAAAAAACATTCAAAATTTCTACTTGCTTTCACGAAGTTTCGCTCTAGTGAAAACAAATCATCTCATTGAAAAACTCTACAAAAATCTCTGAAAATTTTTCTGAATATCTATATCAGAAAACCGCTGTAACTCTCTGAAAAACTTTTCATTTGAAATCTCTGAATATTTCTGGAATTTTCAGTTGAATTTTTTCCATTTTTTTTATTTTCACACCTTGATTGTTCCAAGTGTTGAATAATAAGAATGACATAACCACACCCAGACAAATTTTGTTGGAATGTCGTCAACACAAGAATTTTGTTATCCCAACAAAATTTTTGGTGTGTCAACAAAATTATTTCGTTAGGATGATAATATTCTTTTGTTATTAGAACAAAAAAGGTTACTAACCCGATAAAAGAATATTATTGACACAACAAAAATTTTGTTAGGATAATAACATTTCTCTGTTGGTCATATTTCAAGAAAATAATTTTTTTGTGTGTGTAATAAAAAGGAAAACAAAGATTTCAATTGAGGGATGAAATCCCGTCACAATTGTCACAAAATCGATTATTTTTTCCTTTTGCATTTTTTGAAGTATGATGTTTCGAAAATGTTTTTTGAAAATTTCCTCTCGACGGCAGGTAAATTGAAAAAAATCAGCAGTGTGAAATGGAGTCTAACCCAAATGATAGTGATGGGAATCTTTGAGAAAGATTGATCTTTTTTTTAATATAAAAATATATAACTCTTATAGATTTCAATACAAACTCGATAGACTGAAAAAGAAATTTCTCTTGTACCAAAGAAATATTTATTAGAATCCCCGCAAAGAGCTCCCGTTATGACAGTAAACATGAATTCATTATGAATATTAACTCTTGATAAATAACTTAATCTTCTGGAAGAATATTCATGTCACGAATCCACAAAGAACTATTCAGGCATTCAACATGTATGCATTTTGAATTCATTGAGTTCATATTGAATTCATTTTTACTGTCATAACGGGGACTGTTCGAGAAGTTCTTTCAAAATTTTTTGTGAATTCAAAATGATCATTTGTGCTGTCTGGGAACAAAATAATTTATTCGAATCAAATGAACGATTATAACCATTTATTTGATTCAAATCGATTATTTTTGTTTCAAAGAATATTTTGTTAGTTCTAATAAAAATTTCTTTGGTGCAGGACGAATAAATATTCATTTGACTGAAGACATTTTTTTTTCAGTGTACTTTTTTTATAAAAAGAATCGATCTTTTTCAAAGGTCCTCATCATTACCGAATGGTGTAGACCCGGGAAAAAATCATCCACGCCTGCTCACGTCTGATCAGGTCTCATTCATCAGGCGTGATCAGGCCTCAACCCACGTAATCAGGACTAATCACGCTCAATTACGCCTGATCATGCTGGATTATGCTCTATTATGCATGAAAAATTCATACAGAATTAATAAGTTTTATAATTTGACAAAAAGAAGAGTTCCTTTCATCGCTTTTTTTCTAATTTGATGGAAGACTAATGTATTGTCAATCATTTCTACCCATTATGCTTATACAGAAGCCTTCCGAAGTAGCTGACCTGATCATATGGTCATGACCAGATCACCTTTGATTGGTTGAGGAGTGATCAAATCATGACCAGATGATCAGATCAGCTACTTCGGAAGGCTCCACAGTTTCCATTTTCTAGTTTCCAGTTTTCAGGCATGTTCGCGCGTGCTTGGGCGTACGTGAATGTGTTCGGGGCCGATGTGACATGATTAGGCATGTGCATTCGTGATAAAGAAATCAACACAGAGTCATTTGGTACGATTTTGCATGATCATGGGCGAAAATAGTCTGTCTGGCATGATTGCACGCGGTCAAGCTTGATCACGGGTTTCTACGTGGGTACAAAATTTGAGCCTTTTTAATTACGATTGAGCTGAAAAATGAATAATCGGGCGCAGTCAGGCCTAACCACGTGAAATCAGTGTTGAGCACGATAAATTTTGCCAAAAAATGTTCATGATCAGGCCTGAACACGCCTAATAAGACCTGAACGATTTTTTCACGGGGACTTCAACGCCCAATTGTGTCACTCCGACTCTGATTAGAGTTATTTCAACACCATAGCCCGGTTGGACTTTTTGGAATCATTTTCGGAGTCAGTTTCACTCCGTACTTTTTACAGTCTAGCACGTTCTCCTGAAAACCAAGGTTTTTAAGCCGATGACCACTATAACTCAAAAATCACAAGATGGACTTGGATGAAATTTCCACAACTTAATAATAGCTTCTAAACTAGTCCTTAAGAGGACACCAAAGTTACCATCGGAGCACGTTTTCTTGCACTAAAATACTCGAAACTGGACCCATAAAAAATTCTGAAATTTTCAGGGGTGATTCTTTGAGACCCAATCTAGGTCTGTACAGAGCCCAAATTTTTAATTTCGGATAAAAATTTTTTTAGTGTAGTATTTTAGTGCAAGAAAACGTGCGCCGATGGTAATTCTGGTATCTTTTTAATCGGAGGATTTTTATTTTTGTCTTGAAAATTCCAAGTGTTTTTAGTATTGAACTAATATTTTTTTGCTCGAAAATCCAAGAGTGAACTATTGGAAACCGCCATTTTATTGGTTAGAAAAATTGAGACGCTTTGATTAGAGACTAGATTTATTACGAAATTCCCGATGTTCATTTGTTTTATTGATTCTAAAATGATCCCATGAGATACTGTGATGGTCACCACGAAGCACTCATTGTGGAAGGGAATTTGACAAAGATAGCGATATTTTTTATAGAAAATCAATATTTCAGTACGGAAAAAAAATTAAATACCCAGGTAGCACAAGCACGGTCTGAGAATTCTCTAAGAATATACGTTGAGGATATTCGAATATTCTATGGAGATTCTTATCACGTGCGAATATATTCTACGCTCTTTCTCAGAATGTTTGAATGAGACTGTTTCAAATATTCTCAGAATATCATGCCACGAATATTGGGGGAATATTATAAGAAAATGCCGTCAAGATAGAAATTCCTGCCAATTTAACTTCTGTATATAACCGAAAACTAATTCACAATCAATTTTTTCACTCATTGAACATCTGTAATCATGGATTCTTAGCAATATTTTGGATTCACATTGATGCACTGAAAAAAAAATTTATTCCAGTCAAATAAATATCTATTTGCCCTGTATCAAAGAAATATTTATTAGCATTAACGAAATATTCTTTGGAACCGAAATAATTTATTTGAATTAAATAGATGGTTTTAATCGTTTATTTGATTCCAATAAATTATTTTGGTTCCAAAAAATACTTTGTTAATTCTAATAAATATTTCTTTGGTACAGGACAAATAAATATTTATTTGACTGGAATACATTTTTTTTCAGTGTGGGTGAGATACTTATGATCGCAACAGGCAATCATAATATATATGGCATTTCTTAATATTTTATTACACTTTTGAGGATTATTTTTAACACATGGCACTCTCAGTGAACATTTGCGATATTAAAATGCACCTTCCATAGATTTATTATTCCCAAAACACAAATTAAAATGATATATATTGTCCAAGGGTCTGTAGCCTGTCAACAATATTATCCGCCATTATTGAATTCATGTCATTAGGATGCTTGCGCATGCGTTGCTCATCAATCTGCCTACAAACTTTGTACGCATGTTGTACGAACGTTCCTTGAATATTCGAAACAGTCCCATTCAAACGTTCTAAGAATCTTCTATGAATATTTACGAAGCTTCTACGCTCTTTGTAAGAATATTCGATACAGTCCGTTTTACGGATGTTGTGAGAATATTCTCAGAATATTCTGTGTTACATGGGTAGCTGTGAGATAGACAGCCATTTTTCTGGCTCATATCATAAATTTTAGTCGCTGCAGCAACATTTTTAGCTTCATCAACTAAATTTCAGATTTTTCTGAGAAATTGATTGTCCTGCCGGTGCTAAAATTTTTTTTCTCAGTGACTGGATCTAACCCCTCAATGTCCAATAGGGTGGTTCTTATTTTATATATAAATAGTGTTTTTTTGATTTTTTTGTTGTCAACAAACAAGTTTTCTGTACAGCCCACCCTATAATTTTGTTCTACATCGTGAAGGAGTGCTACAATATTTTTTACATAATTTTCAAAAGAGATTTGGGGGGCCCTCACGGCGGTTTAATTAAAATCTCTTTTGAAAATTACGTAAAAAATATTGTAGCACTCCTTCATGATTTAGAACAAAATTATAGGGTGGGCTGTACAGAAAACTTGTTTGTTGACAACAAAAAAATCAAAAAACACTATTTATATATAAAATAAGAACCACCCTAATGTCCAATCTAATGAAAACAAAACATTGAATTCGGTGAAATTCGATAACAGATTCTTCTATTCATAAAAATTATATGGTGCCTTAAAATTCATTAAAATATTCATAAACGCATTTGCAGACCAGTCCAATTTGTTGGAACTCAATCAACAATATGAGGGTAACTTTTTGAAGATGATTCAAAAAATTCTTGGAGAGATCCTAAAAAACTCCTTTTGGGGATCCAGAAATGTGACTGTCATTTTTTACAGTCAGGTTCTTCTGAATTTCCAGAAAAATTTCACTGAATTTCGAGGAACTTCAACTAAATTGTCGGAACTTATTTTAGAAGTTTGGTCAAGGTTTTTAGAAGTTAACAAAATTTAAAAAGAAATGTAGCGTGGCTACGGTGGGTGACGTAGGCGCTTGGTAACCACCCTAGCTCTTCAGGGGACGCCAAAATCGGGATGAAAAACCAATTTTTATCATTTGAGAATTCAAAAACAAAAATTAAAAGCGGGAGTTCAAGGGACGGAATTTTAGTAATCGGCATCTACATCACGCCAAAACATAAGATAGCTGTGGCAGTTACTCACCTTTTCTCACTGATGTAGCTGAAATAATCGGAGCTATAGCTATTTATTAGCTACTACAGTAGAAAATCGTAGGCCTGCTCACATAGGCTTCATTAGTCAATGTTTGGATAGCCAAATGATTTGGCTGTGAAATTTTCGCTGCAGCGGATACATTTTTCACCATTACTGTTGAGCGAGGAGCCGTGACAGTTAAAAAATAGCTCACGTAGCTACCCTGTTACAAAAATCCAGCTGGGATTCCACGTGGATCCCAGATCCGAAATTTACCTGCGTTGCCAGCTAAGACTCCACCTGGAAATGAGGAATCCCAGCTGGGAACGCAGGTAAATTTCGGAGCTGGAATCCACGTCGAATCCCAGCTCGGATTTCGATTCGTGACAGGGTAATTTCTAGCTATCCAATTAATAGCTGATTATTTTTCTCCAATTAATATCCATTGGATCTCGACCACACCTATGAGTCTGTAACAGAAATGGCAAAACTGTCCTTCAATTGCCATTTCATTCACATTGTACTCATTCTATTCCACTTCTTTGAGCGTGAAGAATGATGCTCTGAGCGTATAAAAGTTCATCAAGTTCAATACAACGAATTCAAAGCGAATCGCAAGACAAGCTTGTTCCTCATCCCCTGATCTGGAAAAAAATTTCTTGCAAAATTTCAAAAATCACAATCAAAGTGATGCAATTTGTCTCCGTGGAATCCAACGAGGTTAGAATGAATTTCATTGATCCTTACTGTCTGACTATCTTTATTTTTTTCTACTGATTTTATACTTGGAGGATAATTTTTTCAATTGATGTATGACATTAGACGACGTATTGTTTGGCAAATAATTGAGAATTAATTTTAAATCTTGAAGACATCATTAAATCACATGATAAAACAATTTTGTTTGTAATGCGTCATTCGGAGTAGACGCAAGGGAGAATCGAAGGAGCATCAGCATGAAACAACGACCCCTTCTCCCAAGGCAGTGCTATTTGGGTAATGGTCTAAAACCACGTACATATACTAAATTGTGGAAAGCAAATACTCTCGTGATATCTGAATAGTGTCTCACCACTCATTCGATCGTATGTGCGTGTAATAGATGAGGGTGAAAAGACATACGAGGAACTAGACATCACAAAACATACGTAGGAGACAGTGCGCACCTACTGATGGGGCGAACGTTGTTGTTGTTACGTTTAACACTTCGACATAGCTCATATGTATTGAATGTATTATTATATTATCATTAGCGAACGTGTAACTCATCAAAAATAATCCATAGAATTTCATTGATGGATGAGGAATTAAATAGGTTTCAATGAAATTTCATAGTATTTGATCAAAACTTTTAACAATTTTTAGGAGGATTTTATGGAATAAAATAAATTTCTCTACATGGCACAACAATGGTACGCTTCGGGGCGTTAAATTGTGAATTTTACAAGTGTATTGTCTTTCTTATATCATATATTAAACTGAAAATGAAGAGAGTGAGAAAAATTAGAGTTTTCAAATGTGAATCCAAGCAGTTCTATCCTTTCATGAACAATGATAAATTGTAGGGTTTTTGATTCAAAAACTCGAGGCGCTCCATTGTCACCCTACGCGTTAAACTTTTACAATTTTCGTTTGTGGAAAAGAGAACCCTCCTAGCAAATCTCGATAAACTGAAAAGTGATCAAAAATTGCGGTTACATTTTGGAGAGAAATGTTGGTTTCGATGACTTGATAGTCGTTTGGGATACTTTTCGAGCAAAAATTGATTAACATCCAAACAAAACTGAGGCCGCGGAAGCAATAACAGCCTCAGCATTCGAACGCATTTCCAAGTTTATTCAAGCGACCAGTGGAATAATAAAAAAAAAAAAGTTCGTAAAAATGGAAAATAAAAAATACAGGGTTTAGAGCTCATCAAACCACACATTTTTCCTATCAACAATTTTTTTCTACCATCAATAGTTTATGAGATAAAAATTGAAAATTTTCATTTCTTCAAAATCAATTAAATTCAAAACATATTTTGCGATTACTCAACGAATTTCGTTGAAATGAAAAACCAATCTCAATTTGGTGATTTTTTGGTTATTTTGTAATAATATTTTTGATTCGTACTGGTTTTTTACTTCAAAAATACCAAAAAGATTCCCAAAACGAACCACATTGTTCAGTAAACTTTTGATGGCAAATTTATTCTACACGGAAAAAATTGGTGATCCAAATTTTCGTTGACTAGTACATCACTTTTGGACAAAGCACAAATCCGAGAAGGATTCATACACTGGATTATAATAATTCGTTGACTTTGTCCATGACTTCACCGATGGAATTCACTTTTCATTTTGATTATCGAAATAATGGAAAGAGTCAACGAATTATTAAAATCCAGTGTACGAATTCTTCTAGAATTTGTGCTCCGTCCCAAAGTGATATACTAGTCAACGAAAATTTGGATCACTAATTTTTTCCGTGTAACGAACAATTATTTCTTGGTCTTAAATCGGTCATTATATGGTGAAAACCATCTGGGTTACCATTAGCTGATTGAGTTTTCACCAAACCAAAAAATAATCGAAAGTAAACCACAAAGATTCGTCACTTTGGAATTCCCAGGGCATGCACCTTAGAATTATCAATCAAATCAGTTTCATATCTTCAATTAATTGTGTGTAGAACACTCAATCAAATTCTTTTTTCCTTTTTGAACTTCATTTTGGGTTTGTATCAAATTTGTAATTGGACTGTTTTTTTTGTAAATTTGAAATTTTTCATTACAATTGGTAGCCATGCAGGTATTGTCAAGACTGAAAAAAACCCGAGCTTGTCCCAAGGTTGGCACATGTGTCAGAAACAAACCTCCGTGAAGAACAATTGGCCCAATATTGTTCCATGATTGTCCCGTTGTTCCCAATGAATGGTCAGTCATGGTAGATTGGTTAATAATTTTGAAATGGTCAGTACATTTGGTACAAGCTTGGCACAAGTGTAAAAATTGAGCATTCGTTGAGAACAATTGTGCCAATATTGCCCACATGAGTGGCACAATGTTTATAAATATATATTTGCCTGCCCCGGGGCAAGCTTGAGCGAAGGCTGCCCACTCTGGGGCAAGCTCGGGTCAGGCCTGGACCGATAGTTATACTCCCTAGGAATGATGTACACGTGAAGATGAACCATCAGTTTTTCGGGTGACTCGGGGGATTCCAATGTTGGATTCCGTACGGGATCAGGTCATTACAAGATTTATGTTATGGTATTTCAGTAAAATCCTATTAGTTTAGTTTTAGTTTTATTTAGTTTACATTTTTTCTATCGTTCTAAGATAATTCATGTACGGTTTTCTGAGGGAGAAAGTCATGAACTGAAATATGAATCAATTACTTTTTTCATCCATACCTGCGATCAAAGAAGCGTTGTTTGATGCTTGGTAAATGAATTGGAGCGGGCCTGGCGAAACCACTGGCCCAAGCTCGTCCTTATCATTCCCAAGCCTGGGCCAGATTTGGTAAATTGTTCAAGACAAGTCTCGACAAGTCTTGTGCCAGGCTTGGTTCATACACACATGGGTAGGTTCTACAAGTTATAATTCATAAATTCTCCTACACGTTGAATGCCATGGGGGTCACCAATGACCGTCAAATCCATAAAAATTACGTTGTTCAAAATCATCGTGGCATCCAACGTGTTCAATTTGATCCCTGAATCCTATCGTATTGGGATAATATGATTCAAAAAAAGTGTAGGAGATGGAAAAATTGAGAAAATATCATTTCAAGGCGGAGCTTTTATTGATTTACATAGTGCATCTGATATTCATTGCCAACATTGATCTAAAATATACACTTCATTATTATTTCCTGATATAAAGTACATTTATCATGATATAAATTAAATACCAGAACAATACGTGAATCGATTCGTATCCACGGAATGTCCTGTACCACAGAAGAGTGGAACAATCTCTCAAAGAGATGAATCTTCTTCGTTTCTTGTTCGATCAGCTCTTTCTAAAATACAAATTTTCGAAATTGTGAGTTTCCTCCAAAAATCTTCGTAAAATTATCCTGTTTGAGAAGTCTTCAACAATCCTTAGAGAACCCTGTGGACTTTTCTATTAAAAACTGCACCTCTGTTCGAGCATATGGCAGATTCGGCAACCTTGGCAGTGGCGTAATGAAGATTCTGGGGGCCATCCCACAAGTGCTGGAGATGCGACCCTTGTGATCCAAGAAAAGACTGCTGCTGAAGTGCATGCAATTGGAGTAAAATTCACATTGGGACGTCAGCAGGCGCGTTGCCATGGTAACCATGATAACAATGTAAATCCAACAGGACTCTGGAGTAAATTCTACATGAAATCCAGACCGTAATTATAACCTCACTTTTCATGTAATTCTTACGTGATCATTTTTTTTCGTGTATATATCGAAAGGTGATCGAGAAAATTAGATTTCCCTTCTTCCAAACAAATATACTTCATACACGGAAAAAAATATACTACTTTTTCTTATTTGGCTTGCTAAACCAAAAACAGGAAGGTTTTTGGAATGGATTTTTATACAAAAATATAGAAGATTACGAATGAATAACTAAATTTTACTATACGCTTTATAAAATTGAACGCTCTGCGTTTAAAATTTCAATTCTACCTATTAATTTTTCTACAATATTCGTAATCTTTCGTATTTTTATGTAAAAATTCATTTCAAGAACCTTCCTATTCTTAGTTTACTAAGAAAAATAACAAAAATTCTTATATTTTCAAGCGGCATTTTTCTCCGTGTAGTTTCTCTCGAAAGACGAGAGTGAATTTTTCGTTCGAAGTTTTTCTCGATTAAGAACAGTGAAATTAAATGTTTACTTCTGAAAATGGAATCCAATAAATTCACAAGAATGAAATAATTGTTACGAACAATTTTGTTGAAAAAAAAATATATCAGAGTTCAAAATCGGGTGCCTTGGGCCACTATGTCGTCAGCTGCGTTTAGAATTTTTTTTCTATTTTTTTTATAAAATGTTATGGGAAGCAAATATTTGTATAACAATCAAAGTCGTGGAGAATATTGATTTTCCCAACAATTGACATCTCTTCAGTTCCAAAAATTCAGTTTCCTGCGCATTAAATTTTTCATCCATAAAAAATTAACGTCAAACTAATTTCAAGTTCACAAACAACAAATTTGATTATTTTTGCACCACACTGAAAAAACTGTTCAGTTGTCGTGACTACAAATTTTAGTGAAGTACGACGTCAATCAAAAAGCTAGTTGGCTCGACTAAATGATAGTATAGTTGAAAACCCTTCAAGTAAAAATTTGTGTTGCAATAAACAATAATATTTTAGTTCAGACAAAAGAGTTTTCTCAGTGCAGTCTAAATAATATTGTATGAAATAATAATGGGACATTTCTTCATTGTTTATGATACTGACATGTATGGAAAATGATGACCCAAGGCATCCACCAAATGTCTACACATAAATTTTACGGAAAACCAAACGAAAAGGATTCCAAAATGAAGCCAAAGATTAAAACTTTGATGCTACTCAATGTATTTTTCGACTCTCCATTGTTCACTAGGACAATTTCCATCACCATTAACAAAGAATTGTGGTAATTCCAACTAAATTGGATTAGATTTAATGACAATTGCAACAAATTACGCTAAAAAATTCGCGTGCCGCCCTCTAAATCTGAATCAATGAAATTTCACCAGAATTTAATGCACGGAAAAAAGAGAATGGAGAAATTTACCATATAGGATGACAACGCATCGCTTGGAGTCTTTAAATGGGAATTTTTACAAAATATATTGTCGAATCCTTGAAGCGACGCGTTGTCATCCTATACGGCAAATTTCTCCATTCCCTTTTTTCCGTGTGATGAGTGTATTACCGCGAACTGTGAATCGAGGAATATTCACTGGTTTTCACCATAAAATGTGACTGTTTTGAATCATCAGGGAGAAAAACATCCAACCGCAGAACCAGTGACTATTTACTGATTCAAATTTAGAAAACAGGTATCAACCTGGAATGGAATTTGTTCGTACGAACTTTAACATGAACATGAAGCAACACCTCAGACTCTCAGAAGTCTAGAAGTCCGAACAACAGTCTCTGATCGATCCATGAATGATTCCAAGCTCACGTGTGGGGGGAAAAAAGTGTGTTACAAAGACAAGTATAAGGAATAAAATAAGAAGTAGGATTTGTTGAAAGTGAAGTAAGAACTCAAGAGGCGAGTGGGAGAGAAAAGGTAGACAGAAGAAGGAAGAATACGCTCTGGGTTTACCTTAATGGGAAAAGAAGCTAATGCCCCTCCAACGGCAGGAGGCTCACCTGCCGCCAGGTGCGACTTTCCTCGAACCATCTGCATGAGGGGCCCTTGGCTCGTGCCATATGAGAAGCCGTCCGGTCGTTTCCTTTTGCCCTGTGGATAAATGCTTCATACAAATAAAGTAATATACGAACACACAATATTTTTTTGAAATGTGTGTGTGTGTGTCTATGTGTGCATGACGAGTAGCACGTGATGTAATTATTACACAGTAATACGGGGGACACACATTCTTCTCACTTGTGTGTAAAAATTAAATTCAGAGTTGTCACGAGAAAATTAACACGAACGTTTAACCATATCATATTCTATATCATATTTTTCCTAAATTTTTCGAATACTGAATCATTCATTTTTATATATCTTTATACATTACACACAATAAAATATATAACATGATACCAACAGATCAATAGTTCTTGAAATACATTCTTCGTTGTTGAATAAAATTTGCAATATAATCTCCCTTGACAAGAAAATAGATTTGTTTTTTGAATTTTTGTACAATTCATGACTTTATGATATCCGCAGGTGTTATTAATCATATTCCGCTCCAATCGTAATGCTCATGTCTCTGGAAACAATCTTGGTTTGATGATACCAGCGATTCGTATCCAAAACAACTGGAAATTGTATAACTTTAGTACATCTTCTCCATGTAACGTTCTTGAATATTATATTGGGTACTCTGATTGCTTACTGATTTCTCCCGAACGTACGATAACTTCCAATCTGTCGCAAGTGTAATGGCATTCTCTCGGTGGTTCTAAAATCCATAACTTTTCACCCTTTATTTGAGCTTGCCACGATGGATGTTCAACATCGTCTACCTTTTGAAATGATATTCATTTAATTACGATATCGAAACATATCCAAGTATCACAAAATCTGCTCTCAAACAATTCTTCATCGTGAGATTTGATTTCATACTTGTAACCTACATGCATAGGAGCACCATATCCATGAGTGCCCATAAAAATCCAATCCGTTTTTTCGCTTTCCGCGGTACTAGGAAGAAAATATGGTCGACGATAATGTTCCCTCAATATGCTACCGATTTTATCGTCGCAGTTACTCCTGAGATAGAGAATGGGATTACACATAGTTTCTTCTCTCACCTTGACACGTTATTAAAATAATATTTCTTAATTGTAATTTATGAAGTAATTTTAATTATTTTCTATTTTTCAACTAAAAACTGAATTTTAACTCAAGTCTCAAGATTTTTCTGCGAAACGCAAGGATTGATTCTACGGAGAAAAATGTTTGAATAGGTGAAAATTTATATGATAATCTAAGAGGTTTTTTTGGGAGTTTCGATTCAAACTTTGATCACGCTTCCACCGCATTACTTTTACTTCATTTCAATTGTGGAGGATTCTCTAATATTCTCTCGAGAAAATTTCCAAAATTGTTTTTATAGACTGGTGACTTGATTTCTATGATTTTTCTCAATGTATTCAATATATTCTCGAATTATTATCTGATCATTTATCCCAGGTAAGCAAATCCGCAATTTTTGAAATCTTGTTATTACAGAGTTTAGAATCATGCGAAAATAGGAAAGACTCATTTTTAAGTCCATTAGCAAGAAGAGAGAGACAATGAATGTGTGGGTTCATATATGCATATATATGTACTTTGTGAACTTTACAGAGCTCTCTGAAACAGTTGGAGAAGCCATGAAAGTTTTGCTGCTCATGCCAACACTTGAGTTTCATTATAAACAAGAAATTGTCATAATTTTCACATACATCCCAGGTGGAACTCTCGAATTCGATAAACAATAGATTCATTAAAATATTTATGATTCAATTAAGATTCCCACTAAACGAAAGGATATGTGAAATATAAATTCACGGAGAGAAAAAATTTGCTGACGCAGCAAATCGAGGTATTATATATAGAATAGCAAAATTTTTTGCTGACCTAGCTAAAAATTTGCTATAACAGCAATCGTGTTAGCTACGACAGCAATTTTTTAGCTCTGGCAGCAAAAAATGTTTGCTCCGCCAGCAAATTTTCAGTATTATATACAGAATAGCAAACAAATTTTGCTGGGATGGCAAACATGTTTTGCTGCCACAGCTAAAAATTCGCTGTCGCAGCTATCAAGATTGCTGGAACAGCAAATAATTTGCTATCACAGCAAAAAATTTGCTGCTCTGGCGAAAGGAATCCAGCAAAAGTAGATTTGAAGTATTTCTTTTAAAGTTTTTCAGACATAATTAGAACACATTTACATAGAATGTATTCAAAATATTTATTCGTTGATAGAATCCTACACAATTATCATGAAACACGTTCAAGTATTTTGACCTCCTAGAATTTACGTATTTATTTGTAATTTTTAAGTTCGAGACCTTTGAAAATATTCCAGTTCTCCCTGTACAAAACGTTGCTCGCGTGTAATATACCTATAAAACATATACTGTTGTTGTTTTTTAAGCATGAATTTGCAGAACAATTTTCACTAAGCGTACTTGTCAATTCTTCCACAAGAAAACAACTGTGTCATTTCAACCGTTCTATATCAATAATATTCAGTCAATTACATCAAACTTTGAGTCGAAAGATTCTTAATCAATCAAATAATCCAGCTCTCATTTTTTGGTTATTTAACAAAGTCGTTATAATTAATTGGAAGGAAACTTCATCATTGACCAAAGAGACACCTCTTTCAGTTTTTTTTTATATTATAACCAGGGCTGTGGAGTCGAAGCTTTCACATAGCCGACTCCGGACCACTTGAAATTTCCGACTCCGACTCCGGCTCTAGTGTTTATTCTCATGAATAAAAATTCCGAAAGAACCAAACTTGGACATAAGATAGACATTATTCGTTATCGAGGTTTTTCGACCTGTGTTTCAATATTTTATTTATTGATATATTATTGAAGTTTGATTTGCTAAATATGTCGAGGCTAAAATGCAAACAATATAACAGAATTCCAAGTCGTGACTAATTTTAATGTTCTATTTCAAAATTTTATGCATGAATTATTTCTCCCATCAATATTGTTCAACAGATATAAATATTACAAATGTTAGAACAAACTTCGTCAACAACTTTCGACAAAGAATTTTCTCTAAAACTTTCATTCGTGCACCGTTGATCCGATGCAGTACATAAATTTGTAAGTTTTTATATGCAGCAGCTTATTGAACAATTAGAACCAACAGGGTGAATGAAAAAGCACGTTTCTCGATTATTTCAAAATATAATAAACACAAGAATAAATAAATCAAAAATATTTTGTTTCTGAATGTTTCCATTTTTCACTGTGAAAAATAAATGTGGAATATTTCACCAAAAATCTTCCACTATGAACAGGAAACTTAACATCCTGATTCGGTAGAGTTGCCCTTACTTTTTGGAGGATTCAACACCCAAAAAACGGCATAGTTCCTCAAAATGGAGGAAAAATCTCCTATTTTTGATGGAAAAACAATTCCCCCACGACCAGAGGATGGAATCCACCATCAAAGTGAGGAAAAACTCCCCATATTTTTTCTAGTGTTTGTAAACCTGTCACATCTCTGATAACATCGATGAATCAGCACAATCTGCGAATGATTCTTAAACAACTCCAAAACGATTTCCGTTCTGGTAATGAGAATAAGTGCAATATAAATCTATTAAGCAAATGAGCATGGAGTGATAGCAAGATTCGTTGGAAATGAGCAGTATGGAGCTTTTTGAATAATTAGATAATAATTACGGACTTATCTTTCATTTGAAACTTTCGTATTTATTGCAAACGTGTGATACTGATAAAAAGAGAGAGAAATCCCATACAGCAAATCAGTTCAGAAAGAGTGCGCAGAGAATTCAATTGGGGTCGGATGAATTCAATATGAATTCTTAAGAATTCTTTTTCAACTCCTATGCCGTATATGTGGGATTTCAGTGCTGCAACAACCTCAGCTCCCCCTGCAGAAACGGAATCATTCGGAACGATTGATAGTGCAAATCTCTGATCAAAAATATGATTCGAACTTGTTTAGAATCATTTGAGTCTGAAACGGCTAATTTGAAATTTGTGCATTTCTCATTGGAAAAATTTCATTTTGATAAGAATCAATTCTTTGAATGATCTCAGCCTTACGGGGACGTTACGTTCCCACTTGTGGATTTCCTATGACTCCCTTTCTCCATTCTCATACCTTCATAGTTCCATTGATATAAAGAATTATAGCACCTTCTTACCGAACAGATTATGAAAACAAACACATCAATTCCTACTCTCATTTTTGTATTCATCCTTTTTATGTCAACAGAGAATTCTATGCATTTGATTTCGAAACATTACACTTTGAACTTCGAATCAACGTGTGAAAATACATTGTCCGTAAATTAACATATGGATTTCTCGTTTGTGTTGGAGGAAAATTGAAAAAATTTGTTGCATGCAAATTTCATCTCTCAACTGATGCAGCTGAGATTCACCTGAGAAGATTGAATATGTGTATTTGAAAAAATGAGCCAAAGAAATGAAAACGTATTCCAAACAGCACACGAAGTTCTCTGAATGTTTTCAAAACATAGCCTATAGGTTCTGCGAGTCTTAACCCCCAAAAGCGCATATTTCCAATGTTGAGAGCATTTTCACTTTTAATGCAGCTAAACACGTTCTGGAAACGTTCTTTTTATATACCACAGGACGTTCTCGTAATGTTTTTCTAATGTACTTCCATGAAAACTAACTTTTTTTTTAAGGAGTCGAAAGAGGAGTCGGAGTCGATGGAATAACATTCGACTCCATCCATCATTCCACGATTCCTCGACTCCGACTCCACAGTCCTGATTATAACGAATATAACCCAGTTTCAAGTACTTAGATACCCGAACCGGAATCTGATCATGCAAGTTTTGATTACAAAATTGATGTAATTAATCAAATAGTTGAAACGATCCATCAGTTTTCTAGGGAAAAAATCAACCGATGCACTCCTTTTCCTTGTGGGAAACATTTCCAAAGTACATATAATTTATATATAAACTGTATTGAAGTACATACAAACTATATACAATTCTGAAAATTTTTCTTACAGCGGATTTTTGTTAAACGTACGGGAATGCACGATATATGGATTGTTTATATTCTTTTCCGGTATACTAAACGCTGTATTCATGGTTTATTTTGATGCGCGGGTAATACGAATTTTAATATACAGTGAGAAAGAAGAGTTGTAAAATTTGAATCTGTAGTTCGAGCTATCGCAATTTGAATGGATTTAATAGCGGAGGATTAAAAATATATATCATCTGAGATATATCTCACCTCCACTGTTGGAAGATCAACTATACACTGTAAAAAGTAAGAATGAAGTTTCTCCCACATTTAGTGGCAGCAAAAATCCTCCACGTCTGATAAATCCAGACCCTGATAAAAAAAAAATCCAATATTTTGCGGAATTTTTCCTCCATCTGGGAGAAAATTCTTCCTCTGTGTAGCGAATTTCTCTCCAAATGAAGAAAAATTCTCTCAAAATATATGGGAAATAAATTTTTATAATATAAAATAGATTTTTGGTACCATGAAATTGGGAGAAAATTCCAAATTTACTTACTACAGTGTAATTGTAATAATTCGAACTATATTTGGGAACCATCCATAAATTTACCCGACAAGATGTAAATTTTATCCGAAATAAATTCTTCTAAGAAGAAAATTTGAAAAATTGTTGAATAATTATATATAAATTATATTCAAACTGTATTGAATTATACATAGATCATTGACTTTCTGTCTTTTGTGTACCAGACATATGGAAATTTATCATGTAAGACTGAGTCCCGAGCGTGACATAAAAAAAACGGTTCAGTTGCCTTGAATAAAAACGTGAGTGAAATCCCTGGTGGAAATCCCAATTTCGAGAGTTTTTCAGGAATGCTCAGAATATTCTCATAGATTCTCAGAATTATTCCGAATTTTATAGAGACTTGCAGAGATTTACAGAAAATGTTCGAATTTTCAGAGTTTTTCAGAGATTCTCAGAAATTCTCAGAGAAATATTTCCACCGGGGATACGACTTCAACTAAATATTAGTATGGTTATAGTCCCTTCAACTGAAAATTTTTGTCCCAAAGAACAATATTTTGATTCAGGCAACTTAAATTTTCTACTGGACGTTGTTTTTAGTCGCTACAACTGAAGAATTTTCTCAGTGTGGTTGATTCACGATATCACTTCTGTTGGCCACACGATGAAGTTATTTTATTTTCTTGTTGATTCACTAATATTCCATTTTATCACAAAGAAACAATTCATTCAATTCGAAGATAAATACAATAAACTAGATAATTCACGTTTCAAGATGTTCTTTGGACAAGTTCGAAATGTCTTATGCAAACTTTCAGACAACTTTAGAGACTCTTTCGAACATCTTACAGGATTTAAAAGTTATCTTCAAGATACCGCCTTTAAATGCAAGACGTTTTCAAGATACTTCATCAGATAAAATAATGCAAAATTCAGAGACGTAATCATAATGAATTACTCACCAACCCACGTACCAAGGTTTTGTCCCTTCTTGTTGAGCGGCTCTCTCTACGCTCATATTGAATACATCTTGTAAACTACGGAATTCAGTTTTATATGGAAAAAACTGGCAATTTGCGTAAACTCCATCGTACAAAGATTTGAGAAAGGCAAATGAAAAGACTTCTGGAGCTGTCCAATTGATCATGGCATCCGTTATCACCGCTGGTCTTCCAGAATAAGCAAAGCTATTCGCAAATACAATCAATACATGAGGATTTGAATATTGATCAAGAGAAGCAGATAAAATTTTGCACCAACTTTTTCCTAAAATCACTTAATAAATTTCAATTTGAAATCGATAGGTAATAATCGAGTACACATGCCTGAGATTGGACTCTAAATACAAATTTGAGTTTCTTCATGGTTTTCAGATATTTAGAGGTGGGCTCGAGACTCTTCAGTAAAACCAACAATACTTAATTTTACCAGTTCCGATGCAAAATTCGTTGCGTCAATGTAGAACTATTTAAAGAATGAAATGGAAGCAAAAATTTTTAAGATACTTTTTTTATTTCGAATTCTAATGTTCATTCAAAACTGTTGCAGTCTCGAAAAAGGTCTTGTCTCATCTTGTCTTGGTCTTGAGCGCAGAAAAATTGTTTTATGTCCTGGATGCAATCAATTTCATCCTCTCAGACGTGTTATTCCCAACTATTCCATGTCCACACTCGACTCGATATGCAGGTTCGTCTTCGAAGATCGCAGAATTGAATGATATTTACTATTCTTGAATTTTGCTCAAGAGCCTCGAGTCCACCTCTGATACTTGAAGGTTATTAATTTTAAAATCTTCTTATATTTGCCAGAAAATCAGTAAGAGACTGAAACTTATATTTAGAGTCTAATCCTAGTCGTGGATTGTATAAATATTCACTAAAAATTTCGGTTGAACGCATAATTTATTAGAAACAATTGGCGCCAAGTTTGACTCGTTTCTTTTGGTGCGTGAGTACCATACTGGGCTGAAATCAACCCCAGCCCCATTCTACCTCAATTTTGAGTACTTTCATTTAAGGGCACGGTGTCCATAGCCAAAGGACCCCACTAATTCATGGCACAGTAACATAGCGGTAGACGCATTAGTCTGTTTGCAGCAGTTATTGAAAGTTGTAAATTGAAAATTCTTAATAAAAACACATAGTTCATTTTTTCACGAATTTCTTCCCTTCGATCCTCAGAATTAATACTTTTTCCTAAGCAGACACTGAGAGATTAATTCCTTTCACAAACAGTAACATTCTCAGTGTATGCTCTCCATTTCTTTTCTTTCAGTATACTCGAATTTGATTTTGGCTGTGTAATCTATCCTTCAAAGTGAACTTTAAATAAATTCTGAAGAAATAAACAAGTAAGAATATGCAATAGTTCATTTTTTATAACATTTTTTGTCGCTGGGGTGGAAATCACCTCAGTGTGGCAAGTATTTGATTATTGGACGGACCAAACATTTGGTCACTACAATCAATCGGATCGTTATTTTACCTTTATTCGTTAGTTTGACTACACAGTAGAAAATTTTGTGTTGGAAACGGTCCACACAAAATTCGTGTTGAAAATCAACACAGATGAGTATCAAACTGACAGATTTTCGATATAAACTCAACACTTTAGTGTGTTAATTTTACACATTCTTTGAGTCAATACTTAACACAAACTTTGTGTGGACCGTTTGGGACATGCAAGTGTGTTAAAAATACACAAAATTTTTCACTATGTAAGCATATAATAATTTCAATTGAGCCGTCTAGTTCTTATGATTACGCAGTTTGGACTGTCCATATTTTACTATTCGAGTGATTATCACTATTCCTTTTATCCTTGAGGGTTAAAAACAAATAATTGTGTAGTAAATATACCGTTCTTCGAATAATTTCGGATCTACATTGGATATTTTTTCAACCTCATGTACGTCGCTACACACAGAACAATCTTCGGCGGGTCGGAATATTTTTTGAGTGAAGGAAGGTGATTGGATCAAACACTGAAAAACAAATGGTAAAACATATGGTGTATTTTGAACCAATGATATAGAACAAAGATATATATGAATAGAGATAGGAACTTTATGCTTTTTTGAAGAGCGATTTATGCTCCAATTATGCTCTTTGTTTGTCAAAATTATGCTCATATATGCTGCTAAATTTTTTTATTTATATCTTCTTATTGATTATAAAAATGCTTTTCTTATTGATTTGAGATTACTTATGTAAGTCGATGAGACTCAAAATTCCCATGAACGATAGATTTCCAGTCTCTGAACATAGGTGATTCAGTGTTGAATAACTGAAATCTGAAGTTTCATCATTTCCGTTTTTACAACAAAATTTTCTCGATAAGATTACTCCGAATTAAATTGATGAAAAACCCTAGAATTTTCAGAGATGAATATGTAATAATTCACTCATTGCGATACAGAGATTGAATTTCGAAGAAGATTTTTGTTTATTTTAAAAAATAAAGATGTCCAACAAAATTTTAGAAAAACAATTTTTTTATGAGATTTTGAGAAGAAATTTCTTAGAAATTTGAAATTTTTTAGATGCGGCATTATGCTGAAACTCTCTTATGCTGTTTCAAGTGGGAAATTATGCTTTATTATGCTTATGAATTTCTGGCTAATTTCAATTATATATCGCAGTACAATAGAAATATTGAGCTTAAATCGCATTATCTAAATTTATGCTTTTATGCTCCTAGCATAAAGTTTCTATCTCTATATATGATACTTTATTTTATTAAATTTTAATTCACGATATTTTACGTTGATATTCCATCGACTGTCAAAGAGCTGAAATATCTCCTCCGATAGAATTAGATTTCTTGAATAGACGCAAGAACCAAACACACGTAATATTTGTTGCGGAAAGAAGATCGATCGTTAGATTTTCATATCGCATCGAGAAACGTCAAGAAGAAAAAATCTCATAAAGCATGAATGAAAATTCGTACAAATATCAGCTCACCTTATCGTGACGTTTCAAATCGAGGTACTGAGTCCGTAGATAATTAGTAATGATCCATGCGACGATCAAGCCGACGATCCACAGGTGTCCTTGAAAGCAGCTTTGTACGACTTTGCTTCCAACGGTAGTTGGATAGATCGATTTCAAACGAGAACGTAAAGTTGTTAACCTGGTAACACGTTTGCTTAAATTTAATTTATCAATTTTCTCAAGTATCCCGCGAAGATCATTTTCCGCCTTCTCGAGGGCTTTTTTATCGTGAGAGATTTTCGAATTTGATTCGATTTCTTTATCCTCGGTGGTGACCGTCATGATGTCTAGTCGATGTTGTACTGAGAGCAAGTGAAAATTTTATCCTCTTCTCCTCGTTTCAAACTCCATCTTCGTGGGTTGTGTTCTCCGCACTGATACCACAACCCATGAAGGAACGAACGCACCTCCTTTGAAAGAGGTTGATGAAGAAGGAGATGTCGATGGAAAGAGGGAGATGTGCGATTTTCTCCCCATTCGTTCTTCGATATATCTTTTGAAACACGAATACCGGTATATCCACGATTTTCCATTATATTCCATTATCTTATTCCACCCGATTGAATTTGATTCAACTCTAAGAAAAGTGTTCAGTTTTCATGATTGAAAATCTAGTGAAATACATCAAATATTGTCAAATTTGTGTGATCGTAACTAAAGGGTTCTTCTCTATTTTGAATGAAATAAAATACATAATCGAATTTTCTAAGAGAGAGAGAGAGTTATAGAAATTTGAAAAATCCAATAATCTTCGATACTAGTCGACGAGAAGGGAACTCCTTTCACGGCATTGGAAAGAAGAATATATGAATATTATTAGATCAATTAAACGATTTTCATACATATATGGAAAAAAATATTCAATTTCTTCACGTATTGGTTTTTTTTCCTCGATACGAACTTATTCTATAAGAAATCAATATGAAATAATTGAAAGAGCAATGGTATATAGCCAAAGTATTTTATATATCGATCGTTCAATATTTCTTCAACTTTCATTCGTTTTTACGTGTATCTGTTTCTGCATTGCAAAGTGCATCTCACCGCCCACGCGTGCACCAGAACGATCGCTCATCACGGCAGAAACTTCACTCACAAAACAATTTCCATGAAATTGATAGAGAACAAGGGAAACGCAATTGACTTGACAAGAGGTATAAAAAGAGAACTTGTTACACGCGCGAGATACCTTTTACAATTGCAAATTGACAATTCGTACGGCAATCTACGTCTTAATTAACAATTAGTCGCCACAAGAGTTATTCGCTTGATTTTGGAATGCCATGAATTCTTGTTTCTCTTAAATCGATCGAATACTAGAATTTGAGGGAGAGAAAATTTCGTGAGGATCGTATTTCATTTCAATCATTCGACAATCTTTTATAACTTAACGACGAATAGAGTTTGAAAATTATAGACACAAAAATTCTCCTGACAACTGATTTCATTCTTTATGTAACTTTTGTATCATTCTTGAGAAAGTTCAACAGATAATGATATACGATGAAAAAAATGTTCATGTGGATTAATTTTGAAATAATTGTGATAAATTTTGAAGATGGAAGATAACTTATGAATTCTAACAAAACTCCTGTGTGACTTGTTATGTGCTTTGTTTGGAATCTCATCACGATTGTAATCAATTCGGAAAAGTGAAGAATGAAGTGAATGTAGGTAGAAGTTATGAGGACGGATAACAGCCACCTTATGGGGCTCGGAAACGAAACTCTTTCTTATCTCATAGCACAGCTGGCTGTACTCAATGAACCGATGAATTTTCCTTGTTAAAATACCATCACCCTTCTACACAGACGACCTTTTGTATCACATCCTGTTACTTCGGGAAAAAAGAATCTTTTCACCATGATACTTTATGAAAAGTGAGAAATAATAAAATGAAAACACAATACAATCAATTTGAAAAAACAAAAATAGTTTGAGAAATATGAGAAAATTTGCATCACAAAAGAATTTTTTATAAATTTCATTATGTACCAAAAAAATTCCAGGAAAATCCAAACGAAAATCAGCAGAGCAAAAAAGAAAAGAGCCGAGCACAGGAATTCGTCAGATTTGCCTGGAAAAGGGGAGATGAATAAAAAAGAGCAACACTCTGAATGTTTTTCTATTTTATGATAAGGAGGGAGGATAGTAAATCACAATATCCCACATCAGCGCAATTAAATTCTTTAATTGTTGTCAGTCGGGTTTTCAAATACACTATGTATATAATAATCGTTCTTTACCATAATTAATTGCTGTATATGATATTTATATTTATATATTCGTGTATGTATATATACATATACATATAAATACACATACACAGGTTACTCTGTCGATATAAATAATACAACGATGATGAAAAATTGACGATACATTGTTTCCTTTTACTTCCTCACGACTTAAAAAATAATTAAATACCTACACGTCTTGATTGAAATTGCATTATCCGTTAAAACACGTATGGGATGTAAAACCAAAGAAAAATAACAAATCAACGAATAAAGAAAAAAGAAAACTTGAAATCTTGTGAAATTTCTCAAGGGGGAGCAAATATTACATCATCGGGTTCGTCATTGCAACCGATTTATCTCATGGAGGTTTCTTCTTCAACGGACGGAATAAGTAAATAAATAAATAAATCATTTTTTGTTTCAAATCGAACAATACCAAAATAATGAATGAAAATGAATCAAAGAAAATGTCAATTCTCGCCCCTCCTCGAGTCGTCAATGGTAGGATCGTTCTTTCTTTTCTTCTCTTCTTTCTTGCGTATTTTATTTATATACTTTTTATAATTAATGCTAACGTGCGGTGAAATTCCTACGTCTAAAATGCACACTGATGCTTTTTAAATGCTCTTCTTTTTCATTTGAATTCGTTAATGAAGCACGATAATAGATATCATTTTTTATTTTCATATCCATTATGTGCGTGTACAAATGAACATTACATTATGTGTACATTATTGTTTTTCTTATACTTCCCGATGCATTAAACTTTGCATGATTGAAAAATTGTATTTTCGTTCGGATACGAATTGCGTATGTAAATGAAGAATGAAATGTCACGATATACTGTTTTGATTCACACGATTTCATCAGATCGGTATAATTTGTACGAATTTGATTGAAATGCGAATGGGAATTTAGTTTTTGATCAGTTTATTCGAGACACCAGAAGTTTATTTATTGTGTATATGGCGTATAATTAGGCCGATCTACAGAATGTTTTGAATGCTCCAATTTCAAATGATTTTTTTTTCCATGAAAAAACATCAAATCTCCAGAGATTTATGACAATGAATGCACGAAACGAATGAATAGAATGATAAATCTCTGTTTTCAATGCTTGCGAAATATAAAGCAATAAATGTATACGAAACAGAGACTCGTATGAAAGAAATTCCATCAAAGAATAGAAGAAAAAATATAATGCATATAGATTTGTACATAAATGTATTTGCATTATTTTCTTTCTTACGTGTTGGAAATCAAAAATTGTCATTTCAAATTATAATCGAAGCAGCGGTGTACATAAAAATCTGAAAGAAAAAAAAAATAGAATATTGTTCAGTTCGCAACAAAATATTATAAGACCTACAACAAATCAAAAACAAGAACATAATAACGACAAAAATTACAATTCGAATACAATATTTCTACAATTGAAGTGTTGTTCAATGTACATAATAAACAGCGCAAGACGTTCACAATGCCACACGATTCTTTTTTTACTCCTCCAAAATATTGGATCGTTTTTTCAAAATCTAATTAAAAATAATTCAATGGATTGAATGTTATTTTTCTTAACGTTTATGATCTATAACACACATCATCTCGCAATACGACCTATCAGGATTATTTTGAAAATGGAGTGAATTGTTTTTGGAAATTATTTGTACAACGTGCAATCCTTTGAAATGGTGGAATTCGTGTACCTACGCTTTTGTATATAATACAATATAGGAAGAAAATACGTCAAACTGAGAGAAGGGTTCATCACAACAACGTTCTTTCGGTATATAATAAAAACTTACATATCGGATTTTGAATATGTCATTTACTTATCAACCGATGATGAGTCGTCAATGAATAAAAATGTATGAAATATGAGTTTATGTATACAGATGTAACGTACCTCTATTTGTATGCCTATATATATATATATTTGTTTTTGTTTTTCCTTATCAGCCTTTTTGTTATTTCAATGCTTTCGATATTGGAATTATCGTGAATTCTAAATATCCGTATGATTTTCTGGAATTTATTATGGAGCATCATCATCATCGTCATCATATAAAATGTCAACAGTCTTCTTCTGTTTGTTCTCTTTCGCTCCCGTATTCGTGATCCAAGAGTAGTAGAAAAGTATTATAAACGTTGGTTCACAAAGTGTACATGAATAATTAAGCGAATATCAAAATTCAGAGGATTGAAAATTCATCGTCGGTACATATACGTGATTATATTTTCTGTGAAATTACTGACAATAATATCCTCCAATTCGAATAATGTCAATAATTTCTTGCACATATTCGAACGTTCGATGTACGAACTTGTGTATCGTATTCGCTATACCATCTACAAGTTTTCTATCGTGTGGCACTCATTAGATTATCGGGAGAATTCCTTTGAAACGAAGCGCGATTGTTGGATATAAATTGTTCTTTCGTAACACCATGGAATAATTATGTATGAAATTTGTTTCGTTTATGTTTTAGGATTAATTCGTGGTCCAAAAATCTTATCTAAAACACCCATGTACACATTGTATAATATTCACAAAACGGACCAAACCTTCGAGTTACGGGAATTTATAATTCAAACATATTTCATGTGCAAAGCAAAACAAAAAGAAACAATTATATATACATATTATTCAGCGTGATATCTCAATATTTTATTTTGGCAGTGTAAGAATTGTTGTATGAAATCCATTTGGAACATTGTTGTGTGTGTGTGTTCTTTTTTTTCGATAAATTGAATGAATATTGACGAAGCGATGTGAAATTTTCCTTCCTCTCACAATAATTTGGTCCTGTTAAAAAGCTTGAAGGAAACAAAAAAAAGATGATATAAAACGATGAGCTCTCATCGAAGCACAGTCTCGAAATTCCCAGTGTTAAAATTGTGATTTGAATTGTGAGTGCGATTAAAGAACATTCTTCTTTCTCTTTATATATAAAATCTCATTCTCAACAGCGTATTTTTTTTTTTCTAGTTACGAGTTTTCTCATAAATATTCGTAATATTGAGAAATAGAACAAATATTTGCAGGATGTCGTTATACGTATGTCTCGTAAGAAACATTGCTAAACATTTCAACGATTCGTTATTATTCATAAGACATCCCCTTGGATAAACAACATATTTAATATTCATACTGGACTATTGGTAATGTTTTTTTTTTCCTCTCCAACCATTCAACATTATTTAAAGATTAACTTCCTTTAATATAATATAACCAGTCACGGATCTATATCATTCTTTTTTTTTAATGTTTACGATTTTGGTAATTCTTTTCACTTATTATTTCATTCCTCAAATAATTACATACGACATACATAAATGCCTTCGAATAGTCTTAGAAAAATCAGCATAAACTGCAAATATTGCAATCCTATAGCGTACATAAATATTATAAGATTTTACAAATTCAATGGTGAAAATTGTATATAATAGTGAAGTGCTTAAAAGTGATATCACCCAATTGCATTCATCGTCGAAATACCTTGCATTCGATTCGTCAATTCACACGTTCATTTCAATCGAGAAGGATTATTATATTATCTTTTTGTTTTATCGTTCGATAAGTATATAATAATGAGAATTCAATTTAAATCAGTTACTTTCATCCACACACCTCTCGTTTGTATTGAACTGAACCAGAGATTTGCTGCACAATTGAGAAAATTCGTGAAAGAGAAAACAAATGATGAGATTCGAGGGTACGCAAGCAACACCCTGGCATGACGATGAAAATATACGGATATGATTTTTTCTCGATTGTACAACAAAAGAATTTGAAAAATTTTAATCATAATAAGCTCAATAAAAAATATACTTAAAAACAATACTCCTTTGAATATTTCTTCAATTATATTATTTGCTCTTTCATCTACCACGTATGGTCATCACACAGGCAACAAATCAATAGAGAAATACACGCGCACGTACGCACTTTAACAAATATTTTATTCTTATTATCATTATTATTACTCTGTGTTTCTTTCTCCTTTCTATAAATTTTATATGTCAATTTTATATGAACCAAACGATGGTACGACGTATTACACCTTTTACGCGCATGTGTGTGTGTGTGTGTGTGTATATATATATATAGTTTACAGATCACCATAGTCCTCATTCCACACCCACAGCCTCAGAAGTTTATAATATTTAATATCGATCAATATATTTAATCATCTACATCTACGTGATTTCATTATACTTATCGCGCGTGTATATATATATTTATTTATATATTTCAATTTATCTATAATATGCAGCTCCACAGGCTTTCACTTTTACATATAACAAATCATGTAAATTCATCGATTTGAATTCACTATTAGTTTGACGATACATATTACACAATTTGGTACATTGAAAATATTTAGTACCTCCGTTTGAATACATATCCATACATTACACGTATATGAATATGTACTTCTGTATTATATGTATATTATTTTAGAATTGTGCAATAAAATTTAGAGCCATTGGTGCGCGACTTCTGCTGCGGATGTGGTTGGATCATTCTCCTTTTCTCTCCGATCTCAATATATTTATTCTCGTATATAAAAGAAGATTCATAATCGAGTTCAAATTTTCTGAAAACACCAATTGAATTCAGAAATTGTCGACATATAATCTGGACTAGGAAGGCCAATATATGTATATATTTGATTCTCCATGAATTTTGGAGACGAAAGCAACGTAAGATCATGAGAGGTTTGTTTACGTGAACAAGCAACGATCATTGTGAACTTCATGAACACATTGCTGGGAGAGGTGAGAGGATGTAAATTATCGAGATATTTCTCCCTCCTCGACCATCTCGACCAAGCTCATGATGTACTTGTCCCATGTGCTTATTATTGTATCGCTTGAAACAAAATTTACTAATAACATATACGAAGGTTATTCGACTCTTGGTTATTCAAGAGAGACGCGTTATACCCAAGAATCCCCAGCTGGGGCAGCTGTCGAATTGGGTGGTACGTTAATGGGCGCACCAGTTGAAGAATTTGTATCTGGAATACCGTCCGCTGCCCATTGACCACTACCGGCACCGGGACCACCAACTACCCCGGGTACTGCCTGGCCTTGACCCTGGCCGCCCACCCCTAGCTCGTATTGCCGCTTCTTTTTCTTCTCCAAGTTAACTTGCGCGTAGAGCGGCTCACCGGGTTTCGGCTGCTGCAACACACACAAGTCAACATGTATTAGTACAAAAATGAAAAAAAAGAACAAAAAGAAAGAAAGATTCGGCATGTGACGGGGAGCCCTAGCGAAAGACTTCCTCATAATTTCTCATCAAGTTTCGAAAATTTTCATGAGAAATTGTGGGATTCTTTTCCCTGGGGAGGGCGGCAGAGAAAGGAGGCCGAGCGCGAATATAAGGCTTCGAACCTTTATATAAGTAAAAATGTCCAATTGAATTCTGTATTCTACTGAGGTTGTATGTTTTAAATACTAAAACCGACAGTTATGTGATATGTATTTTTTATTACAGCGTATTTGTATATATATATTTTTATAATAACTTTTTTTTCTTGGCCATACACATTGTCTATGATATATGATGTATCCTACGGCACGCAAGGTATTATTTATTATTATAATATGAAATTTTCTGTGTTACCACATGTAATTAAACGAGCTATATTATATGCAAAGTGTGTCACGTTTTGTTACAAATACTATATAATAAGTTTATAAATTTTACAAAATCATATCATACTTATCTCTAAACTGTAAAATATTGGGAAGAAAAGAAATTTGTTCTTTATATAATCACATATTATATATTATCTTATATTATAAAACTAAAAAGTGTGTCTGTGTGTGGTGTGTGTGTGTGTTTGAGATTAACTGTATTTTTACAAATGTTATTATTGTTTCTGTTACTCAATACTGTAACCTCCAATTCAACAAACGACTAATAAAATTGTCATCCGAAGATAAAAAATTCAATAATAATTTCATAATCCTACAATATATCGTATAGATGAAATTATTTAAAGAGGTAATGAAACACACATGCAATTCTTATATGGTATACAGATAAGAATTTGACTGTTCGATAATAAATATTCATCTTTCCCCTAATACACGATAAAGGCTCCTTATGATACTTACTACTTTCATTTTTGAAAATCTAATAGGATGTTGATTTTCATTATCGATTAGAATATAATAATGTACCTCTATATATACGTTAATTAATAAACTCGATAACTTTGAAGTGTAGGTGTAGTATTTTTAACCCTGTGTCAAGACTGATTTTATAAAAATGTAAAAATTGTATCCATACCAAACCAATTAATTCAAAATCAAAACACAGTACTTCTTCTACATTCCTTTGCACGTTCAAGAGATTAAATATCGAGTAAAAAAGTATTCTCGAATGTATAAAAATGAAAAATTTTTAATAAAGAAAAGAAACAATGAATTTCATTAAAAAAAATTATATAGTATTTTTCTCACTATACCAGTACATTGTGATATTTTATCGTGTACACTGCACCTTTATCAACATTACAGATTATACATCGAGAACGGAATAATAAAATTGTCTCTCGATATCGGGCAGCGACTATCAGCTTGCAGGGACTAAAAATCCATGTTCGTGTGTAATGTTGGCAACTGAATTGGCTTGAACTTTTCTCTTCTTTTCATCAATTTTCGTTTTAAAAATATACTAGGTTCAATACATTACCCTGTATAATTAACACGTTTTCACGATATAATCGGTAAATTTGTTATCGAAAATGAATTTATGTTTTACTGTTTTCCAATGACGAGAATGGGAGTGGATAAAAGAGTAGGTTTTCTTCACTGTTTTTAAAATTGTAAGTCTAACAATGTCCAATTTGCCATTGGTAACGTTAAAAACATAAGGAAGACGAATAAATCATATAAAGTTGTGAAAATAAAAACATCGCATTGTTCGAGGAAGCACGTTACATCCCAGTATGTAAAAAATGATTTGTTTGTACATCTTTTTCAAGGATTTTATATTATATATTCATCCCCCTTAATCGTCAGGGACGTTCTGGAGCACATAAGAGAGAGGAAAGTATTTCTGCTCACGAAATTAGTGAATTAAATCTAAACTGTAATGAGCACTCCTCGAATATTCTACATATTTAATCTGATTAACTGTGCATCGTAATTAAAATTTCTTCTCTTCCTTCAACGAAATCTGTGTGGGCTGAATAGAAATTTGGAAAAAAATGTGCTCATTCCAATATTCTTAGATTTTTATTCAAAGTCGTGATGAAAATTACAGATATTGAATTATAAATCCAAAATTCTGAAAACTATATAAAAATTCGAATTCACTCTGATTGACTTTCCAATGTTCTTTAATTATTTTGAATGCAAAGTTTTTTTATTCTGGATTTATATTCAATCACTCTGCCCTAATTCTGAAAATTTATGCTGATTCCTTTATATCGGATTCCCAAATTTTCAATTTAGATTCGGATTCAGCGAACCTTAAAACAAATTGTTGGTAATTCTTGTTCACTTTGATATTTGATGAAATTCTTACAAGGGAAGAAAGTTCGATGAATGTTCTTATTTATATTTATCAATCATCAATTATGTTGATAAACGAAAGTTTTGAATACCTCTTCAACTGTTTCAAACTCTTCTGATTTTCAAAGACGAGGTTTGGAAGAATAGTTCCTGTTTTCTTTTTTTCCAAATAATAGTATGAAACATTTGAAGGGTATCTCAACATATTTATTATCATCTAAACAATCTAAAAATGGTTTTGTTTTGTTTGTCTTAAAAGTGACAGTTGAAGGGGTTAAATATCGTTACGAAACTGAATGAAATTGACTTGATTTATGATTTGTAAAAATTCGTTGTACTTTAAACGATTGATTATTACAACGATTCGTTCAGTCTGAAACGCTTTTGGATGAAATTAACACTACTTGGTCCAGTAATAACACTTTCTAATCAGTAATAATCGGTTGACTAACTGATGTGAAAGCAATTGTTCGTTTCCGTTCTGATTGAAAAGATTGAAAATTGTATACACAAACTCGATCCTTTCACTCCCCATGATATTACGATGTTACACACCATTCTCCCTATTTCTTTTTCTCTTCTGATCTTTATTTTGAAAATATGATTCATGGCTGTACGAATGAAATATTGTGGTGTAAAAAAGGTTCACAAGTTTGAGAGAGCATCAAAGTTCTTTTCCAAAAAGCGAATGAAAGGATCGAGAAATGTTTTGTGATACTATGCACGTACAATTCACTTCAATACAAATAGAAAAACTATTTCGTACATTCAAGTGTAAATTCATATTGAAAAATCTTCAAGCATAATCCGATCACGCGCACATAATTCATCAAAGTGAGATAACTTCCAACTTCCACCGAAGAGAAAAATAAGTTTAAAATACAGAACGATAAATAGATTTGTTTTTTTTTTTCATTTTTCAAAAATATGCTCATCTCTTCTTTCCAAAATAAACCTTTAGAATCAACTTCAACAAATAAAAAAATATTCAAAACTTTCCAACGAATATTTTCGTGAAAAAAAAATATATATATATATAAAAAAAAAGAAAATCTCAAATTTTGAAATTGATTTCAATTGTAAGTAACTTCGGGAATAATATCTCTTTGTTGTTTATCTAAACTATGTTTCTATGTCTTTTCCCTGTGGAAGTCAATTTCATTTCAAATATGTGCAAAAAATGTATCGTTGATAATAAATAAAGAAAAAGAAAAAAAACAATGCTCGTTTCAATCGTATTATAATAATACTGCACTAATATATCGCATAAGTTTGTGACCATTGGGACTTCTTAATTGACTTAGTTTATACAGTTGTAAATGTTCAATACCCATATCATAACTATGCAGCATATATCGGAATACCTTGTACACATTTTCCTAATAAATGCAAGTATAGAAAGAAAGATATTCTACAATCGGAAGATATAAAATTTATGTCATAGTTGTAAGATAATAATAATCTTCAAAAAATTAACAAAATCTTCAATATACAACGGACGATTAAGAAAAAAAAAAAAAAAAAACACATCGATTCCGAAAACGGAGGATATTTAAATTGACAATCAATAAAAATTCCACATCCGTATCGATATGACAATAAATTGAATAAAATAATAAATTTCTCGACTAAAAAAATTATAAAAGTAAGTGAATTATTTTATTAACAACTGTTTGCAGAATCTGTATGGAAAGTGCATCTTCCAGAAGAGATGGTGCACGCATTCATTGTTGGGTGGGATATTGCATGTTTGACATTGCAATCTCCTCATTTTGCTGTTGACAAATAATTTGCTTCATAAATAACTTTTACGCTATTATGATGACATTTTTTGGGATGACGTGAAGATTCGATGAATTGTGCTATATATGTTTGTTTCGAATTCGTGATTAAATGACATGATCGTAAAAAAAAAACACTACAGCACGTCTACATGTTTTATTCGCATAATTTTCAATGGGAATGTATGTTTATTTTATTGTATCGTGTTATCACTCACCGATTGGTAGATGGTAGGTCGTCCAACGTTATTTGAATTCATATTAGCTCTTTGAATTGTTCGATCCTCGTACCTCGTGCTACCTTGGCTTGCCATCGGTCGGTTGAGGGTGCTACAATCATAACTATTTTCAACGTAGAATCAAGTTGTTCGTTAAATAATTAAGGACTCCGCAAAAATAAATGAATAAAAACATTTTCAACCGTGATCATTCATTGTTCTTTATTTATTGAACTATCCCACTCGGTACAAATGTTGTAATACTGCTGCGATATTTGTGCTGGGTGGGATAATTACGTTATAATAAAATCCCGACTGGAATATAAATATATACTATTTATTTAGATGATTCATGTCGACTAAACCACTAATTTGGATGATAAGGAATATGAATTTGGAGTATAAACGATTTTTTCTCCAAAATAGAACGTAGTATCACGGTATAAAAATTACTCTGACGCAAATGAGACGCTGTACAACCAAAGAGAACGAAATGTTGAAGAATACTCATTGAATTCAGGAAACGTTCAATGAACGTTCATAAAATCTTCGTGAACAGTTTGTTCTCTTGAAACATATGGCAATTATGAAGACGATGGAACATAAACATAAAGCAGAGTCCTCAAACTTAAACAAATGAATGAAAATGATGAACTAAATCGGATGATAAATAAAACATTCCCTCAAAACTGGAAATAATACCAAAGAATTGATAGTTGAAGATCAAGACGGTGTGTGGAAATTTACCTGTTCGCGTTATTTGGAGAATTAGGTCCTGAATTACGTGCCGCGACGGTTTTTGTCACAAAATCTTGCTCCTTCCATCCATGCTTTTTGTAAACGTCACGCAACTCCTGGTGTTGCCACATTGTGAATAATACTTGTCCTGGATCAAACAAGAGAATTAATAATCCAAAATTCGAGATTAGTAATGTACGGAATGTCGATCATTCGAATCAAACTCTCTTTTTGAATTTCTATAAACATGATGGTAAATTATCTACACGGAAAAAAGGAAACACTACTGGTTACTGTGAATAACAGCTATGTAGACTTGGGCATTGTAGTTCACTTCACTGAAGTAGTTCAGTATATCTCATTCGCTAAATTGAAGTAGTTCAGTGATATATTTCAATTGAGCTAAATAGTTCAATTATTCTCGTGAAGAATAATCTAATGAAGAATTCGAATTCGTGAATATCCATGAATTAGGGGGGCATTTCTTTTGTTCTCTTTGTTCCCTCACATAATGTTCCACGTAAAGTGATAAGGGCATAGAAAATAGAGTCCCTATAACAGGGTCTGGGCAACGATGTTGCAAAAATATTGTGTTCCAAATTTTATCCTTCTGATTTGGTATTTCATCCATTTAAAACCATTAATTTCGTAACATAAGCAATGGATCTATTTTCATTTTACAAACTGAACCAAGAATTTAAATCAGTTCTCATTTATCTTGAATAAAGTTCTCACAACTCAATTTAGTATCCTCTATGAACTATTTTTCGGTCCCATTTTCTTGACCTATTATGCATAATCTAAAATTTACAGTGAATCAAAATTGTATGGGAAATATATTATCATAGTAAAAGCTTCTTTTACTATGATAATATATTCTGCGCCCCTCTCTTTATGGCGATCACGCGATTTCTAGTAACATGCCTCCTCCATTATCCCGAAGGTTGATAAATCTGAATAAATTGTAGGAACTTCTGTTTAGTGAGAATCAGTGGTACAAACATGAAAATATCTAGTATGAATTACTGAAGTATATCTTTATGAATCTCTGAACTACTTCATTCGGCTCGGTCGAGTGGGCCGCTCTTTTGAACGGGCTCGTTTATGAGTTACACAAGTCTACAGCTATCGGTTGAAAGACGAATGAAAATGCGCTTCAATAATGAAGATTAGCGCGATAACAGTGATGGGTATTGTAATGAAATTCGTCAATGCTGACTGGGCAGTAATAAGGACTTCTGCATGACATAAATTCGAGTTGCCCGACTAATTCAACGTAATTCTACACTAAGAGAAAAGAACTGAAGCTTGAATGATCAACATTCGGATGTCCCAGATCAATTTTCATCCCACTCGAGCCATCCAAAGGTATCATAAATACCTGCAAATTTGAGGACACGTGGTGTATATTTTTGACGCTGTCTAGTTATATTCATTAGCCTATCGACTCCCCCAGCATCGAGCAGAGATCGGGAAAATTCAGCGTTCTTCTTGATAACTTCGTTCAAAGTTGCAAGAACAGCAGCAATCGTATCGTCGCTCGTTCCTTGATCGTGTTGATTATTTCCCGATGGTAATTTTTGAATGAGATCTCGCATAGCGTATTTACCAATTAATTCCTTATTGCGTTGGTCTATGGCTAGATTTCTCAACGCGGTAGCTACCGCGCACACCACGCGATCCACCTGAGAATAAAGAAATCCAATAAGTGACAATTGTATGTGAGAAATACACTATAATCCTCATAAAATGATGAATTCGATGTACCTCCATTCGTAAGAGTTCTACTAAAATTGGAAGTCCTTTTTCTTTCCTAACAGCCGCTCGAATTTCGATGCTAGGCTGCCAATAGCAAGCAGCAAGATTTTGCAACGCTCCCGCGGCTGCCTCCAAGGTTTCTGGATTCGAACATGTTTGTAAAAGACTCAAATAAGATTGTACCACCTCGGGCTGCCAAAGTAATTCCATCCCTCTGACCGGTTCCGTTCGTGGACTTGTCGTATGCGTCGTTGTTGTCTCTTTTTGAACTGGTTGTCCATCTTTTTTCTTCTTACTGCCTCCGAAGCATCCCAAATTTTCACCTACAATAAAACATATCGATATTTTCAATAATAACAAATCATATGGTGGATACATTTTCTCATAAATTGATGGATATGATAAATAAACGCTCAGTGGATGATATTTGTTTGTTTTTTCTCGCTGCACTTGATCCAATTATCATGGATCACAATTTTCACATGTTACTGTCGAATATAAAATGATTCTAAAAATTCAAAACGTAACTAAACTTTAAAAAATCATGTTCTCTACTTAACAAAAAAAAAAAAAAAGAAAAGGAGAATCAAATAAGCGCACTTATGTTACAGAATAGATGAATAACGTAACGTCTACAGTACTCTATATGCACTCATATCTTGCTTCCAAGGATGATAAGTGTACTTTGAAAGTATACAATATCTATATTATATATACCAATAATATATAATTGATATATAAGATATATCGATATTTGAATTTTATTTCTCTCTATACTTTTTCTCTCAATCGATGCGAACTTGCAAAGCACAGCATGCATTAGCTATACGTTTATATCGATAAGCAAAAGGAAAATAATTTATCGATGGAACTGCGATGAAATGTTTAATGTCTTACCTTGACATAAACTGTATGCTAAAAAAATGTAAACATACTTTAATCCATGCTGTATCACAAGCTGTGACTTGTTTATTTTTCGTTGTTTATCAAACTTTTCATTTTTCTCAAAAGCCGTTATTTAGAATTTTCAATTCCAAGGAAGACATTGAGTGTTGTTTCGAATGAGTGTTTGAAAAATCAAACAAAAACAAAAATAAATTCTATAAACTAATAAAATAGATTATTATTCATGTTATGACTAAATTAATATTCTTCAAATAAGAATAAGCATAACTCTACGTCACTTGTGGATATTTTGTTGTTATATCGTGCCTCAGATCCTTGTGGGAAAAACAAAATATTTATCGAACGTCTGGATGTTCCATCAATATTTGTAAAACATTTTTAAACATTTTGTTCTGTTGGAATTAAGACAAATGTATCAATTTTAATTAACATTCTATTCAATCTGGAGATAATATTTTTGTTCTCAACATTTGACCTTTACTTGAAAACAATTCAACATTGAGAACATACATTTCAAAAGATGACATACAAAAAACTTTGATTAACCCTCCAACCGTAACCCCGGTCTCACAGACCGCTATCAAAATTGTATTTGCTCGTAATTCGAAAGTTTTGGGTAAATTGTTTGACATTTCATTCCTACTCTGCACAGAATTGCTCACTAAGTTCTGTACATAAGCCCACTATCCTGCCTCGTAAACATTTCTAATGATCTAGAAAATGTTTTCTTCACTTCTAACAACTTTGAATATCTAGAAGAAAGTGATAGCGGTCTGTTAGACCGGGGGTTACGGTTGACGTGATTTTGAGCAGGGTTACGGTTTAAGGATTAAGCATTGCATCCAAGAATTATGATGAAAATGGAATAATGTTCTCCGCTAAAAAGATCCGTACAAAATTTTGATTAGTTTGATCTGGCATTGTCCTGTTCGTACATCAAAGTTGGATCTGTAAAATTTCGTTCAAAATGGAAGAAAAACCGATCAGGGTTCAACAGATAATTCATTTTGTCTCTCTCATACATTAATTAATTGATTCCTATATGATCAATATTGTAGGAATAGTCGATCGCTATGATACATGTTAAACAAAAAGTACGTACAAATTTGATGAAATCATTTCAATACCAAAGCAATATATTCATTTGTCATAAAAGAGAATCTCAAAAATATATATGGGTAAGCATACAACAGTACTAATGTATCTAATGAGATTCAACAATATTACTCGATATAAATTATGGCATCGTGAACGAGCGAAGTAAAGTGAAAGAATAAAAAAATAAAACAAAAAGAATTCAAATGCAGATATCAATGTTCTCTGATTTCACTCGAGACACGAAGGATATCGTTTCGAAGTATTACAATTATTTTAATCAAAATCACTCCTCAGCATACGCACATAGAATTTGGCTTACATGCGTATATCACCGCATGCCAATAAAATGAAAAGAAAAAAAAAATAGATATCTATATATGTAGATATATCATAGAAAATGATCACCGGCACAGGGGAATTACACACTCGTTTTTCATTCTCTTACGCTAAAAGGTTGATCATCCGTTCAAAGAATTCTCACCTTTGGCCGGAGCTGCGACTCTATTCTGTACCGTTGACTGTATGGGATGTTTATCATAGTTCGGATCCTCCACCTCTTGGCATCGATAACTTAGATTTCTCAGTATACAAACACAGTTTTCAACGATTTTGTTTCCGATATTTGATTTCTCAATCGCCGAGCGTACTACGTATAAAAGAGCGTCCACCAATCCCTCGCACTCTCTTAATTTTTTCCTCGCGTATTCTCCGGCACTCGATACGTTTCTCAAAACTCCTGACGCGTTTCTAAACACCGTGGACCAACAGGTTTCCCCATTGGAAGAACTTGGATCCCAACCGCTGTGCGGTATAATTATATTGTTAACGACCATTGTAACCCCATCGTCGATTATAGATCTTTTGAGATCCTAAAGCAGAAGAATAATCAATGAATCCAAGTTCCATATACTTTATATATACATTACATATACATATATAGTTGGAACTTACTTCGCAAGATGATAAATTCCATAATACCCCAGTAACTAATTCCTTTACATCTGCGTCGGACGTTCTGCGCAATAAATTAATCAAAGCCGGCACGCCACCGGCATTTTTAATGGCTCTTTTATTCTCGTCATTTTGTCGACCGTAAGATAAATTTCTTAAAGCTCCGCAAGCATTTCTATACACATCAGGACTATCGTGATCTAATAACTGTACGAGAGGTGGTATACCACCGAGACTTCTCGTTTTTTGTTTATTCGGATCGTCCATGTAACAAAGATGTTGCAAATAAGCGGCCGCGTTGGCTTTGATTATGTTATTCGGATTGCTCAGAAAACCAATGACTTCGGATAAATTTGGATCCCTCCATCGCATGGACTTTTGATCGTCGTCCAATGGACTGGCCATCCCGGGTACTGGATGTCGGGATTGTAATCTTTGCAGATGAACCTCGTCCTCGAATATTCCCGGTGGAACACCGGAAGACAAAGGTACCGGATGACCCTCCTCGTATCCAGGAACATCGCTAGGAACTGGTACTGGCCCTACTCCCACGGTTGGTCCGTATCCAACTGGTCCGTACGGGGACGGTGATACGTAACCGTAGGCTACTTTACCTTCATCTAAAATTTCATCATCCGTGTTACTTATCTCATTCCAATGACTCTTTACAAAATATCTATTCGACAACTGTGAGTTCTTAATGACGACATGAATGATTTGCGACATGAAACTTAATGAAAATCTGTTAATAAAAACAAATTCCGCATAATTCACTTATGTAAGCGAAATAGATGATTGAAAGATTTCTTTACTTAAATGAGAGAAAAAGAAAAAACAATGATATTCATAAAACCCTACCATGCGGATGTTGAGAGGGTTCACCAGAGTCATCCATATTCCAAGAGTTGCTGATTTGATCTAGAGAGAACACAAAATGATAATGACTAAATGAACTGGCATACCTATGAAAATAAGTGGATTATGCTATACTTTTCTTCTTGTTGCATTCCAATCTGTCATCACACAAGAATTAAGCATTAACAGATTTTCCTGTTCGAAAATGTGATGTATGAAGTGAATATAATGAAGATTATAATTCGAACGGAATATTTGAATGACGTAAAAGCATTTTGTTACGTACCATATTGATCTCCGGGACCACCAGGACTAGGAGTTATACGATAATGATCTTGTAAAGCAGGATTCAGACCTGCATCGATATCATTGTAGCCTCCTTCCACGTACGGAGGTCCTTTTCGTAAATATTCTTAAACAAATGAATGAGAATGAATTTCAAAACTACTCTATATTTTTTAATGAATTTTCTCTTGAATACCAGACAACGAGGTGTCTGTATCGTACGTTCATTTTGAGATATTGAATATGATTACCATGTGGAGGAGAAGCTCGGCTATGCTCCGAAGGACTGTGAGGGCTATGAGGCGAATGCGACCGGGGCATATAAATTCCATGGGGTCCAGGATAGCCCGGTTGCGGAGGATATCCAAGGTACGGATCGTAATGATCGAAACTGACCATATAAGGATCCGCCGAATATCGTGGATCAGGATGCTGATAGTCCTGTGACATTAGCGGCACAGACATATAACTGACCGCTCCTGGATCTGGTTCCATGTGTGAAACTTCGCGCACAACTTTTGTTACTGTCGTTACCTGAAAACAAGAGACAAAAATATGTATGAAAAGGGAACTATCATCGTTGTTATTATATTAGTTTATGAGTTAGCGTTACCGCGTTAATGTGCAAACCAGGTTAATAATGTCGACTTAATAGACTTAATTGTGATGGTAATGAAGCGCGCGAGAAAACTTAATTACGAAATAAAGCCTTAGGTACGTCGTAACGTATTCCTCGTCGAAAGCAAGGCAATATTTCTAACTGCGTGTACAATGGGAAGGGATACAGATCATTTTTCATTTGATTTTGTTCTTTAAATAAGTTTTTTGAGTTGTAGAAAATAAATTTTTCTGCTTTATCGCAAGAGCGAATGAATTATTATTGTAAGATAAAACAAATCGATATGTGTGACTAAGCGAAGATAAGAGTTAACAAAATTGCATGGATGAGAATGAACAATCACCCACCCAGGAGTTGGAAATTGGATAATTATAATTTTTTTTTTTTTTTCTCACTTTACAATTTCCTCAATTGCAGACATCAATTATAAGGAATACTCTACTTTTTACAATTCGAAAGAATGAGGAACAATGAATTTGTAAAGTATGAACAAAACATGTATCCTTTCATACTGTGTCACACCACGTATATCGACAAAACAGACTATTTCAGCCCATCTATTGATCCAATTGTGAAGTTCAATTAAGAAGACCGAACACAACTTCACGATTCTGTATTGTTTTCATTATAGATTCATCGGAAATAAACTTGAGAAATAATCAAAGCTTGATATCAAAGGATTTAAAACCATTTAATATCAATAATGTTAATGTTCAACGTAATACAAGTCGTTTTGAATGTTTAGAATATCAACTACGGGGAGAAAAGAATGATGTAATCGATTTTTCTACTTCCATGTTGGTATTTGTTCTGCTAGTTTCTTGGTTGTCATCTCATTATGTACAACGTAATGAGGGAAAATAAATAATGCATGGAAGTATTTCAAATTTCTGGTCTTTTCAGTAGAAAAAAGAAATAAAGATAATTTAACCATAGATGAAAGCTTTCGATTCAATTCAATCAAAGTATCAAATTTATTATTTCACGTTATCAGGCTACTTCTTCTACGCTCAATTATATTTTAATGATTATCATTCGAATGGCGGGAAAAAAAAACTTTCCAAACTTTGAAACATCCCAGTAAAAAAACTACTCGAAAAACTCGCACAATTTTCCATCGACAAAGAAAACGATAAAACAAAAACTATTGTGCAGGGGAAACAAAAGCATTGTTATTTGATAGAGAAAAACAACAAGTCATCGCGAACGTCACTATATACATTCTTTGAATGGCAAATAATTGTAAATATACCCCTGGAACGTGGATCATTTTTACAAAATCCTGAGTTTCATTCTCAAAATAATTTCATTCCACGATCAGTCAACGAAATATCTTCCTTTCTTTTCATCATATTTTCATTCTGCGAAGCAGAAAAATGAATGGATGGAAAAAAAAATGAGATGAACCGTACTTGTTGTGAAGTCTGTTGTTTGTGCGTCCTTATGAGCAGGGGATCTTCTTGAACCGATAAATGAGATGAATGTAAAGAATGTGTATCTGCCTGTCCATTGCTTCCATGGTAATCTGGATCGCTTTGTCCTCTGAAAATTCGAGACAAAATTCAATAAATTCAGAAATGAGAAATTCTTTATAATTAAAAGATATAACTTACGTGTATTGTGGCATGTCGGGACCTTTTTCTTGAAGAACACGCCTGCAAACAGAAGAGAAGACTTCTTTATAAACGTGAAAATGATCTGAGATCAAATCAAATCAAATCAAATCAGATGCATGATGCATGGTGTTTCGAGAAAATACATTCGAGACAAAACAAACGAACAGAAAAATGAGTGCATTTGAAAATCTGATGAATAATGAAACGACATGACGAATTTAGATTAGTGAAAATTTCATGCAACGTTAAATATTTGAAGGAGTTCGCATTAATTGTTTTACCAGGTGTGTAAGTATGAAACCGCAATTTGCCCATAGGTGGCGCTAGATTTCGATGTAGTTACCGACACATCACGTCAGCGGTGTCTTGTTATTGTATTGATATCCGACAAAGATTTCCAACTCACAATAACACGAGTTTCATTCAGTAGCATTAGTTTATTAGAGATAAACATGTCGAGTTTTGTGCCAACAAATTACGATTTGCGAACAGCACTACTTTTCTGTTTTCATCTGAAGAAAATCACAGCCGAATCGCATCGAATGCTTGTGGAGGCGTTTGGTGAGCATGCTCTCGGTGAAACACAGTGTTTCGAGTGGTTCGAACGGTTCAAAAGTGGCGATTTTGATGTCAGGAACGAAGAACGTGGAAGACCACCGAAAAAGTTTGAAGACGCTGACCTGCAAGCCTTGTTGGACGAAGACGACGCTCAAACACAACAACAACTGGCGGATCGGTTAAAGGTGACCCGAGAAGCCATCTCCCTTCGGTTGAAAGCCATCGGAAAGATACAGAAGGTGGAGAAATGGGTTCCACATAAACTCAACGAAAGACAGCAGGAAAACCGCAAAACATCATGCGAAATGCTGCTCGCCAGGTTCCAAAAAAAGGCATTTCTCCATCGAATTGTGACTGGCGATGAAAAGTGGATATATTTCGAGAATCCTAAGCGCAAAAAGTCATGGGTCACTCCGGGTGAACCATCAACATCGACGGCAAGACCAAACCGCTACGGACGAAAGACAATGCTGTGTGTTTGGTGGGATCAAAAGGGCGTGATCTACTACGAGCTGCTGAAACCTGGGGAAACTGTCGATACTCAACGCTATCGACAACAAATGATCGATTTGGATCGAGTTTTGCGTGAAAAACGACCAGAATACCAACAAAGACAACACAAGGTGATTTTGCTGCATAACAATGCACCAGCACACAAAGCAAAACAGGTCCAGGAAACGATAGAGTCGTTCCGTTGGGAGATTCTTCAGCACGCGCCTTACTCACCGGACCTTGCCTTATCCGATTACTACTTGTTTGCATCGATGGGACACGCACTTGCCGAGCAGCGCTTTACTTCTTACGAAGATGTACGAAAATGGCTCGATGACTTGTTTGCCTCAAAAGAGCAACAGTTCTTTTGGCGCGGAATCCACAAATTGCCAGAAAGATGAAAAAAATGTATAGATAGCGACGGAAAATACTTTGAATAAGTTACTTTGTATCATATCATTACAATAAACGTGTTTTTTCTGCACAAAAATTCCGGTTTCATACTTACACAGCTGGTACATATAAAAACTTTATCGAAGGGAATACTAAATTTCATGGACAAAAATCACAATTGTGTCGATGCTACTGGAATCAACGTGCAAGTTCCCTATCTCGATAACTTCACTCAAATTATGACACACCAAGGAAATCTCTATTCGACGACTCTAATGGATTATTCAAAATCTCGTATTTGATTCATATACCCACATCCATCATCCGTGCGTGTCACGTAGTTTGGTAAATATTTCTTTTATGGTTTTACAAAGTCAACGTTGAAACAGTAAAACCAGAATATTAAATCTGTCGAAAACGTGAAATTTTCGTAGAAATTCTTGAACCTGAAGATAATAATCTTCTATCCAATCAAGGTTATAACTGTATTTCACGTAAATGGAATGATTAGAAAACTTGCTAACTCATATTCACGAGAGAATGTGGATCGCATGAGATTTGCATTTTATGAGTCGCAAGAGGTTCATATACGACTACAATGAGTGCAATGTCGTCCGTGAGTCACAGATGGTGAATGTCGTGTCGCAATGCTATGGGGATGATGTACATCCATTATCTTTGTGAAAACGAGGTCAGACACGACTCTGAATCTAAATTCCTCAAATCAAAGTTATCAAAAATATCTGAAATTTAAAGTACGTCTCTCTATCATTCGCTCCCATGAAATGAACGGAATTATAAACCTAGTTATTAATCTGAGAATACTATTTGAGACGGTTTCAACTTACGAAATGGGTTGCTACGAACCTCGCACGATGACTACAGAGTTGAGAAATGTTTTATTTGAATTTAATAAACTTTAGCCGAGCATAAATTATATATTTGGAAGAAAAAATTCAGTTCATCTGGCACTACATTCGGCAAACGTGCATAAGAGAATTAGAAATTAAAATCATGCATATCTTTTTTACAGCGTGGTCCTGTTTGAAATTCATTGCATTCACTGAGAGAAAGACAATGAAAATTCATTTGTTCCAGCTAAATAAAAGCCTGGTAGGTCGTCGTTCATTCGATGGGACTGTGACAAATGAAATTTATTGATTCAATTTTTATTTACAGAGACTCAATTTTCAAGGGGAGGTTCTCGGATTTTATTTCATGGAAGAAAGTAAATAACAAACTTGAGTTTTTGGATATTCACTGAATGAGTCTTTGAAAATATATGCCCTGTGAAAAATGTGGGGAGTTTTTTTTTCACACCGTTGGTGGATTTCATCCCTTCATCGTAGGGGGAATAGTTTTTCCATCAAAAATGAGGGATTTTTCCACCACTTTGAGGTATTATTTTGCAGAGCATAATATAAGGATCAGTTCTTACCAAAAAGTTAGTTCTAAAAGAAAACGATCAGTTCTAAAACGCACAAACGATTAGTTCTTAAAAAATTACCCAATTTTTAGTCAAATGTTTTCCTTTTTATTTTTATTTCTTCAAATCGAGTATCCAATACTGCCCTGTTACAAACTAAGCCTTTCACCTCATATCGAGGGATATCATTAATTCAGTAGTGATATTCATTCTGAAAAAAAAAATCTTGATGCCAAAAATAAAATCAACGAAGCATCAAATAATTCAAGAAATACTTGTCACACAATTTTCTCACTTCATATTGGAAGGGCTTTCTCTCGAAATAGAAAGACTATTTATTTTTTTTTCAACTGATCTTCTCACAGCATACTTTATAAAAAAGGAATCTTGATTAAATAAAACGTAATGAGATAAATATATGATTTATTGAATGCATAAATAGATATTAAGTTTGTTAATTATCATATACCGTTTTATTAATTCACAAAGACGATACAGTACCTTCTTTTTTTTTTTAGAAATTGAGTGTCCACCGTTTCGGTTAGTTCTTAAATTTCCTTACATTATGCCCTGTTATTTTGTTTTTTGGGTTTTGAATCCTCCACGAATGAAGGAAAGGTCCACCAAATTAGGGTGAAAAATTTCCCATCTGGAGAGAAACTTTGCTGCCACTTTGCTGCTATTTTTTGGGAGAAAATTCCACAATCATTTTTCACAGTGTACAAAATGATACCATGTGGGGATTGTTGATACGTACTGAAACATGACTACTTGAAAGAAGTGATCGATCGGTCTGTACTTTAACACTTGCAAAAATTATCAGAAATAAAAAATCCAAAAATCCTTATGAAATACATTATTTTTGTTGGAGGTTGTATCAATAGTCAAAAGTCAAAAATTGAACAAATGGCGAACATGCAAACTTTTGTTTGGTAGCGGTTTTTAACTCTTTCTTTGCGCTTCAAAGTGCTATGAAAAGAAGGAAATATCATCTCCATTTAGGTTCTTCCTTCAATAAATGTAATCTCCGTTCAGTAGTTTTTGAAATATCGTCCAAATGAATTCGAAAAACGCCTTTAAAATTTCGATCTGCGAACAGGGTTCCCCCAAAATTTGAAGAGTGATTTTTCCTGACTTTCACTGACCATGTTCAAAATTTGCCCTGACTCTCAAATAAGGATACCCAGATAGCACACAAGTTGCTTCAAATTGTACCAAACCAATCAATTTGTTTCTATTCAAATTTTTTAATGTTCGGAGGTTAAAATTTTACAATTTTATTTTTCAGCCTTCAGAAATCACTTAGACATTCAAGGTTTGCGGCGATGTGGAACTCTACTTTAAGTAAGGTAATGAATTTTTGGATATTCCCTTGAATGGTATTACACTTCACTCTAAAAAATTTGGCAGTGTTAGGTAAAGTCCACTCCGGATGGTGTTGTTTCAACACCTGATGGTGTTATTTCGACACCGTATGGTGTCATTCTAATACCATTTGGAATTATTTTAACACTGAATTCCGGAGTGGACTTTTATAGAATCCGCGCGGTGTTCATTCTGACACCGCTTTTCTTACAGTATTTTGAGACGTTTGGAGGTGATCTATGAATTGAAATAAAATGAGCACAGTCAATAGATCAATTCTCAATACTTATTCTCCTGACATCGCGTTTTGAACCAAACCAAAGGAATGGTATCCGCAAACAAAATCGCAAGGCAATTCAATGAAATTTATACTTCACCCATACAGCACAAGAGTTCCCGTTATGCTCATGAATATGTATTTATTATGAACATTTTGAATTCAAAACGAACTCTCAATAAATAACTCAATGTTCAGAAAGAATTTGTATCTAGACTCCATAATGAATTCTGCATGCATTCGATACATTTTAATTTTGACTTCATTGAATTCTTATTGAATTCATTATTGGTCGCATAACGGCGACTATTCAGAGAGTCTTTGGGAAGTCTGTATGAATTCAAATTGTTCATTTGTGCTGACTGGGTAAAAAATACACAAATGGACATTATTCCTTGGAAATTTTCTGCTGGAATCAAATATTTCAATTGTCCCTGACTTTTTATAAATTTCAATGGATTTCCCTGACTTATGGAGCATTTTGAAAACATTCCCTGACTTTCCCTGACTTTCAATGTCTGGGGGGGCCCTGGCGAATTTCTTAATTGAAAAAAAAGTTAATAAGGGTAAAGAAAAACTCAATTTCTTCATTTGCTTCTTTCCCATGAACGAAAAATTCAAGAAAATCAATTTTTTTTTTTAATTCGTTTGACGAGAACCACCCCTTGAGCTATTTAATATTCAACTGCATCCTTTGTCTCAGTATGTTCGTATCATATATTTCAATTAATTCCACTCACAAATTGTGAAATATAACCGCTGATCCCTCAAAGTGAGTAACATTCATTGATCGGGCAAGTTACAAAGAGAAAATGTACACTACTTTCTACATTTCTGCTCATTTCTTCATCTTTTCTTTCCCCATTACACATGAAATGGATGAAAATATTATCACGCGTGGTACATGATATGAAATCGATGATCAGAATACGTATGAAAACAAATTACTCTCTATCCGTGGTTCAATCCAATTGTTTTTCACCTAAGTTCACGATGACAATAGCCTGCAATATATAGATAATACTAAATTACACTAATTACCCTCCGGTTCTTCCTTCTTATCTCATTGTATAATAAGTCACTTCACACCACGAGACATGCTGAACGCTCAAGTGAATAAGTGTACACGATACATTAGACGAGAGGAATTATTCATTTCGATTATTGCGTATTCATTTTTCTTTCTTTTCTCGTAAGAAGATAAGAAGGTCAATTAAAAAAAAGTGTTGCAAAGTGGAGAGAATGAGTACGATGATAAAACAGGAAAATGAAATGGTGGTAGTAGTATTAATAATCTTCGTGGGTAACTGCAAAAATAGAATGAACAATTCCACCTCGACGTGTTTTAGAGGACAGTTTAGTTTGGGTTAGTCACCTCTGGGTAATTTCAGTTCGTGTTATGTTGTGCTCCTGTCTCTGCTCAATCCGGCGATTCACCAGCCTGATGTATAAATGGTCACAAACAAAATGCGTAATTCGTTTAATGGCTTTATCTCTTAAATTGATAGTTATTTACGTTTGTAGGCATTCTTTCCGTTTGTAAAACTGTTATACGAATACAGTTGAGGAGGATAAACAAGCGCTATCGATCGATAATGTGCAAAAAAAATTATACGTGCGGTATATTTATAACTATTTGAATCATAGTAATTATGTATACACACATTACAAGAGGAATGATCGATTTACGTGAATGTTTTGATGCACAAATCATATACGTATCTGTACAAATGATTCGAATGAATATTTATGAGGATGATCATGATATTGAAAACGAAAATTATGTTAATGATTAGTTCGTTTAGAAATCAAGATGTGGAGTGAGTTTTTGAGTTTCACTTACAGACAGGAGTCAACCAGCTGATTGTTTGACATACCAGCTCCGTGTCGGTCTCTCGCGTCTCCCGGAGGTGGACGATTTCAACTGTAAACAAAATCAAATTGTCTTTTTAAATTCATGATATCATTTCTTTCATCTGAGTTTATCAACTACTATGGATGATTCCATGAATGTTTTTATAAACTGCAAAAACAATTCTCAATGAATTGTACCGTAAATCGGGGTGAAGAGAATCAATTGGGGTAAAGCGAATCACCCCACTCGATTTTCTCATGACAAAATACCTGTCGCTTATAGGATACATTCAAACATTGGAACAAAATTTTATAAAGCGATCACAGAATCACCACTGAAAAAATACTCTTCTTGAAATACATAATAAAAATGGCTCAACTATTTTTCTCCTAGTGTGTAGTAGGTTAACAAAAAATACAAAAATATGAAATGGCCAAAAAGTTGTCACATACAGACTACAGCGAATAAAAACTGTTCTTTTTCACGTTTTTCAGACCATATTTCAAAGTGATATATTTAAGAAACTATCCAACATATTGCACTGCTCATGGTCTCATTTTGAAGATAATGATGTAATCTAGATATTCAGGTAGATTTATCATGGTGTAGCATCAGTGGTTTTCAAAAAATCATAAAGTAAACTTCAGTGTTTTTTTCAAAAAAACATGCATATATATAAAATTATGTTTCCAAGCAACGTATTCACCTAAAAATCTAATTCTACCTGAATATTTAGTGAAGAATCTACTGAATACATGGTGAAAATATGAACTCTCTATTTCAATTGGTTCTCAAGATATCTCGATTTTTGTCTGAAAATTTGTCGAAATTCAAACTTTCGGAAAACTGCGTTTCAAAGTAAACGTATGTTCTTTTCCATACTTAGGGTCAAGATACAGGTCTTAGGGTACTATATTCTTGTTCAGTAGGTTCCAAATGACAGAATAAGACAAAAAATTTCATGATTTTTCACTATTTTCAGTAGTGAATCCACTTAAAGTAAAAAAAATGTTTCAGTTGAGTATTATAAATTGATTCCTTTTAATCTGATTTGTCTAATCTTCATGGATTCGCTGTTACAAATAATCTATAAAATCTCATTGACGAATGGGAAAATTAATAGGCTTCAATGAAATTCAATGATATTCAATCAGAAATTTCACCATTCGTAATAGGATTCAATAGAATATTTCTACCTGGGTTGGTACACTGAGAAAACAGATATCTTGAAAAATACCATAATTTATGGATTTTCAGCGCTGGTCTGACCCGAGTCGGAATATTCACTTGCATGAATCTCTAAAAGTACCATAATTTCTTGGACTTTTTGAAATAAGTATGGTACCTTCCGTATAAAAGTCCAAGACATTATGATACTTTTAGAGGTTTTTTCAGGTAAATATTTAGACTCGGTCAGACCAGCGCACAAAATCCATAAATTATGGTACTTTTTGAGATACCTTTTTCTCCGTGTAGAAAGTTTCAATTACTTGAAGAAAACCAATGTATTTGTCGAGAAAGTAAATATGCATTGTCTTAGAGGTTGTAATACACATATTTGTAATTTTACAGGGTAAAGCGGATCACAGTTCATCTACTGGATTTGGGCAAGAAATGTAAGACAAGTCGTTTTGCAATAATTGCATCTACTACATTGATGACTGAATTTTGCTGGTATGATGTGAATTTCTCTGTGTTTTGATTATTTTCTCATTGTTTTATTGAATTCTCATTTTGTTCTTAACAAATTATTATGAATGAAAATTTTCAATCAACTACTGGTCATTTTAGTATCATGAGTTGAACAAACAATCATTATTAGTGGTCCAATAATGCCTAGATGTAAAAGTATTTGGATAAATAGGTATAATAAACAAATGATCCACTTCGTGTGGTGATGTTCGATTCTTCTTGAATAATCGATCCTTAAATCGATTCTGAATCGAATCACAAGAATCAATTCTTAAAAAATCGATTAAAATTTTTTTTCAAATTACATCCGCATTTGCAGAAATGAAGACGATTTTTTAATTACCATAATATTGGGGGATAGAAAATTATATTAAAGCATTCGAGCACCAGAAGAAGCGAGCCGAATGTTGCACCAACTGTTTCTGCAAATCATAAGTCTGGAATTTTTAAATGCGTAATAATGAGATTCACCACTAGAATTAGACTCTGAGTGTGAATTTTGGTTTTTTTCACCGATTCCTGGTAAGCATAAGAGAATTTTCAGAATAATAAACTCTGAATGTCAGAAGTTCTGCATAAACTTCGTTCTCTAATATACACAAACCATAAAAGAATCCAGATTTATGTTCAGAATCCAATTTGTGATATGGCCTGCTTGATTATTACCCATTTTATCCCGTTCCCCTGATGCTTGAGTGTCTTCATTCATGAATAATCACATTACGAGGTCTTTAGAAATTGTATCTATAATTTATTTCAGCGTAAGAAAATATGAAATTTGTTATTTGATATATTATAATAACGATGATAATCATGATATTTTAAGTATGACTGATCAATTTATAATTGCCACTCTTTCAGTGATAATGAATTGAGGAACAGTGATTGTTGAAGAGATCTGACGAAAGCCTGCTCTTTTTATCGGTTAGAATATTTCCAGCTCTTGAAAAAAGGCGTTCAGATGATACCGATGTTGCAACACTTGCCAAATATTTTTTCGCAATGATACTAATATAATTTGTGCTTCAACCAATACTGTATTGGATTTTCTTTCCGAGTAATTAGGGTTTGATCGAAATAATGCTTCAGGTTTGTAGGCATCTCATTTTTATTGTCTTTAAAGGAATTTTGCCATCCAACTTGAATAAGATTATCATGGAAAGACCATAAATCATCTTCAACCATTTCTTGTGTTGCAATTCCTTGCTGAGGATTCTCTATGCTCGTGATTCCCATTCGATTAGTATCTTTCATCCAGTTTGTGAGCCGTTCAATCGAACTGGAAAATGCTGAGCGGTCATTGAAATGAATTTTGTCAAATCTAGGATCCAATATCGTAGAAATGGCCATAATAGGATTTTGTTCAATTTGCCCAAATGATATACAAACAAAATCTCGCAAACGGTCAGTTAAGGCAACAGCAGTTTGTGTCCTGAGTTGTTCACCGATCCTTTTCTACAACAACACTTGATTGGTTGAGAACGACAAGATGACGCCACAAAAACACTATTCACGACCCGTTGATAGGGAAAATTTACAATCACAATGGAATTGAAATTTCATGAATACCCAAATTTTTACTTGGTGTTATCTGATGAAAATGGTTTCAAATAAAAAAAAAGTATTCAAGTCCAATCATAATGGATGGAGTTGAAAGAAAAGGAAAAATGAACAGATGCAAAGAATTGATTGTTGATTCTTAGACTAAAGATAAATAATAAAAGATAAAATGGATGGCTCTTTGTTATATGTTTGAACCTATGAGTGACAGAATAATTTTTTCTTGTATCAATAATATTGATCATAAAAGTCACACGAACGTATCTGATTTTTTCGAAAATGTTTCATTCACAGTGAAAACATTTATTCATGAAAAAACATTGAATTTTGATCCGCTTTACGGTATTTGAGCCTCTTAAAAATCTACTTGACTGCTGTTGAATTTTAGAACTCTCGACTAAAATCAAAATAAACGGTCTCAAATTCAACACGCGTGTAACTGATATCGATGTTGCACGATCGTAGTGTGTTTTCAAAGCGATATATACTCTTTGAAAATGATATCAAAGGAACGAAGGTACAACGCGCAATATATTTGACGAAAACGATTCAAATTTCCGTATGGTTTTTTCACGCCCCGATGAATATTCAAGGATTCGATACAGGTAGAATAATTTAGATCCCAAATGCACACGTTAATAATTTATTTCAATGCCTCTCATCGAAATAATCAATGGAAAACTTTTAACAGCGCAAGTTCGATGTAATTTGGAGTAATTAAAGGAAGGTGAATATAGTTAAAAGTTATCAGAGTTACATGATACTTTTTCCAAGTTTTTGAGGATTCATAAAGATAATGGATAAGTTTCTGAAAGATTTGTGGGGAAATGAATTTGAAGTGTTTTGAGATGAATTAATGTGTAATCTTATACGGCGAGATATAAAAACTTTCTTCTTTGATATACGAGGATCTATATACGTGTAAAAGGGAATGATTGAAATTTCTTGAAATATTCAAAGTTAATTGGAATTAAATTGCAGATAACTCGATACGGATATACCCAAGTGCGGTTGATAATTGAAGCGTGTAGAATATTATATAAAATTAATTACAGATATATATATACATATATTCGAAGGGATTGAAGTATATTTTGAGACGCTTTGAAATCATTTCAAATAATTTAACCTGTAATGATATACTTCATCACAATGATAATTATAATTGAAAGGGAGTTGAAATGATACGAAGAATGACATTTCCAATTTAGATGAATAACGTATCTAAAATCTGGAACGTGGTTATTTCTGAAAATCGGTCGTGTGAAGTGTTTGTATATCAAATGGGGAAATAAATAAAAATAATGAGGTATTCGAAGGTGCCAAGTGTGAATCCAGCGGCCAATCGATGTGCTCTTTGACTATACACCACTTTAAGAAGGTATTGAACTGGTTAACGATCATATAATTGGGACCAACTCAATACCCTCATAGGATTTGTTGGAATATTTTATCTGGATAATTTCTGTAGTTTTATACAGGGTGGGGCATTTAAAGTGTCGCGGGCGTTTTCTCCAAAAATAAAATGAGATACGAGAAAATTTTTCGGACAGAAGTTGTAGGGTACCGAGGGGGACATCCGATGGTGGCCTTGGCTTTGACCTCAAATCTCATCTTCAAGGGCATTCTGAGATCAACTCTTGTTTTTTAAATAGCATCTCATATTTTTTACTGCAGATTTGGATTCTAGGTCAAAAACCAAGAAACTTTTGTCTGAACCATTTTCCTGAAATCCGCAAAAATGGCGCTCTAATCGATATTGTTCCATTTTGAATCTGACATTCGAATAACTCGAAAACGAAGGGTCTTGCAAAAGAATGTTTCGTACAAAAGTTGTCAATACACAACACATTTCAATCGTCTACATTACCACCATTCAGAGCTCACGCGATGTAAACAAACGACGGGGTTCAGTGAAAATTCACGATTTTGAAAGTCAGTTTGTCAGTTACATTTGATTATTACTTGGTTTATGACAAATTGAAAATCATGGATATCCGATACACGGTTTCTGAAAAGATCGATATGATCTACATTTACGGTGAAGTGCATAAGAACCCCAGACAAGCATATGACTTGTATGCAGAACGATTTCCTGAAAGAACAACGCCATCCATTAGGTATTTTCAACGCATTACAAAATTATTCTCAGAAACGGGAAGTGTTACAAGGGAAAAACGACATCGAATGAGAACTGTTAGCGGAGAAAATGCGGAAGTTAATGTACTAGCTGCAGTAGCCAATAATCCACACGTGAGCTCTCGTGAAATTGAACTCCATTCGGGAATTTCTCGAAGAAGTGTTCTTCGAATACTGAAACGTCACAAATTCCATCCGTATCACATTTGTTTGCATCAAGACCTTCACGGTGATGATTTCGAAAATCGTGTACAGTTTTGTCGATGGGGTCTAGCGCAAATGCACAATAACAACTTCATCAACATATTATTTTCTGATGAGTCGACGTTCACCAATCATGGTCAAGTAAATCGACATAATATGCATTACTGGGCGACAGAAAATCCAAGATGGTTACGTCAAGTAGAGCATCAAAGACAATGGGCTGTGAATGTTTGGTGTGGTATTTTTCGATCTCGAGTAATTGGACCGTACTTCATTGCAGATACGCTAAATGGAGAGAAGTACAGACATTTCTTAGATCAAGTACTTCCAACATTACTTGAAGACATACCTATTCAGGAACGATTGAATATGTGGTATCAACACGATGGTTGTCCATCCCATTATGCAGTCACAGCTCGAGAAATATTGGACAGAGATTATCCTGGACGATGGATAGGACGTCGTGGACCAGTTCATTGGCCTGCCCGTTCTCCGGATCTTACTTCTCCAGATTTTTTTTTATGGGGATACATAAAAGATACAGTTTATCAACAAGCACCGACTACACCTGAGAATATGCGTCAACGAATCATCAATGCATGCGCGAGCATCAATGAAGATATTTTAGCACGAGTTCAGCAATCTTTTGTAAAACGTTTTGAAATGTGTATTGAAGTCGAAGGCCATCATTTTGAGCATCTACTGCATTAAAATTATCCAAGTGATGTAGACGATTGAAATGTGTTGTGTTTTGTCTGTTATGCCCCATCACCTCCGTTTCAGTTCAAGGGGTCCCCCTTGGAATCAGACAACTTTTGTCCGAAACATTCTCCTCCAAGACCCTTCGTTTTCGAGTTATTCTAATGTCAGATTCAAAATGGAACAATATCGATTAGAGCGCCATTTTTGCGGATTTCAGGAAAATGGTTCAGACAAAAGTTTCTTGGTTTTTGATCTAGAATCCAAATCTGCAGTGAAAAATATGAGATGCTATTTAAAAAACAAGAGTTGACCTCAGAATGCCCTTGAAGATGAGATTTGAGGTCAAAGCCAAGGCCACCATCGGATGTCCCCCTCGATACCCTACAATTTTTGTCCGAAAAATTTTCTCGTATCTCATTTTATTTTTGGAAAAAACGCCCGCGACACTTTAAACGCCCCACCCTGTATATCTGAGATTTTAATTCGCACACGGAAAGACCGGGTCTATTATTATTTAGAAAGAATTCATCAACGTTTAGAAAAATGACTGTCAATTTAGGGAAAAAGAGTATCGCTGAAAAATATTCGTAGTCAAAATATCAACAGTTGATAGTTTCATTAGTATGTTTCACAATGAAACTATCAATTGTTAAAAACATCGGCTACGAATTTTAAGTAGACTGTCTACGAATATTTTTCAGCGATTCTCGTTTTCCCTAATTTGACAGTCATTTTTCTAAATATTAATAGACCCAATCTTTCCATGCATATATTTTTCAATTCAATTCTCAATACATTTCTTCCAATTGAACGAATGTGTTCGAATTTAGAATCATAAATGGAAATTCTAATCATACGTCACTCGTCTAAATGACCCTTCATATAGATTTTAATTTCCACATTCAGGATCTTGATGAGTGCAGTAAAACAAATATTTCAGAATAATTATTATTCTCACGACACCTAAGAGGTTATCGCGACTGTATTCCGTTCCTTTTTATAAAGATTTATTTTAAGATAGCTAATTTTTTGTCCTTTCGTACATAGCGTTACTTTTTCCACAGTTTCAGCGAAAAAAAAAAGGAACGGGTTATCCGTGAAATACCTGAATATTCTTTTTGCGCGACTATGACATTAAAAACTATCATCTTCCACCTTGAAAGTGCTTTGTTCAATGTTTCTGCACGTAGAAAGAGGAAGCTGAACAAGCGTTATCAGGATTCAAGTCACACAAAAAAATGGAGATATAATTAAAAGTGGATTTTTATAACGTGGAGATATACTGGCGTACTTATTTTATATATAATCCGAGCATAATGTGTGTGTTATTATCTTTCATCGTGTGTTACGAGAAAACATTGTATCTTATTTATAATGTCAACAGGTTTCATTCAGTACGTAGTAAAAAAAAGATTTCGCTATTCCAAAAAATTCGTCGTGTTTTCGAGCGAATCGCATAACCTAACAAAATTTGTCGGAGGAGTCGACATTTTTTGCTGCCACAGTTGAAAAATTACTGTCATAGTTAATAAAATTGCTGTAATAGCGAATAGATTGATGTCACGGAAAGAAATTTGTTGCCCCAACAAAAAGAACCCAGAAAAATCAGATTGACACAGATGACACGGAGAATTGTTTTTTTTTCTCCACGTGTTCAGCGAGAAATTAATTAACCTTCATTTGCCGTGTGCATCCAACTTGTTTGCTGTTCATGTAGAAACAAGCAAATTCTATTTGAACAGCGAAACTCTTGCTGTTCCAGCAACTTTTTTTTCTCCGTGTAAAAAAAAAAAGAATCCATTAGAAACAATAGAATAGTAAATTTCAGTGAAAACAACACGAGAAAATACAAATATTCATCAGTTTTTCCATACATCCCAATCATATGATGATGGTTTCCTGCATTTTGAATCACTGGTTTCGTGTTGAAAGAAGCAATGTACGCGGGTACTTTAATATTCATATGACACATATGGAAAAATTGAAAAGACTAGATTTAGAGAAAAATACACTTGCTTGAGTTTCTTTTCTGTTTCTTGTTTTGTCCTTTTTTTTCGTATTGTCGAATGTAGACGCCGACGACCCAAGCAAAAATGAATGCGACCGACCGGTGAACGTGAAGCAACCTATTCATCAGGTTGGCACACTCGAATTTCTATTGGGTAAACGAATTGTATTGTCAATCCTTTGATGTCGAATAATGGGTGCAATTAAGCTCCTTCCCGTTTATTATTAAACTACCGCAGTGATATGTTTTTTTCCTCGTTTTTTGCCCTTCCTTTTCTGTTTTTATCATCACTATCAAACAAATTGAAATTTCAACATCACTGATTTGTTATCTCTTCCTTGACTGATTTTTCGTTCTCTCATTTTGGGTCATATTTTATCCTTTGGACAAACAATTCCATTAAAATGAATTAATTTTTTATTGCAGTACATTTTACAAACTCTCGCAACGAACGATAAGTATTGTGACATTATTAATCATTCATACATTTTTCAGAACATACGTCATTATACACACTTTTAATCAATTTCTGAAATTTTTTGGAGCGTATCTTTGAAATTCATGAATGTACGCAACGGAGAGAATTCGCCAGATATTAAATCACGGAACCTGCTCGTGATTTTTCATCTCCCGACTAACGTGAAATGAAATCACCGATTCGTGATTTTTCACCTCGACTGAACTGGGGATTTCGGTACTCGAAATTCTTTGGTACTGAATTATGGAAAGACTCGTGAGGAAATATCTGAGATCTGATGCTTTTCGAGCGTGAGGCTTGACTAAATTTTCGAGTTTTTACGGAGAAAAAAAAATTTGCTGACGCAGTAAATCGAGGGATCATATAAAGAATAGCAAATGTTTCGGCTTACCTAGCTGAATATTCACTGCCGAAGCTGACTGAACTGCTGGGAGAGCAACATGATCGACTACAGCAGCAAAATTTTCAGTATTATATACTCTCTAAATTCTTCGGAGTGGAATTTCGACTCATAATTTAGAGCGAAGTACCATTTCACTCCTCAAGAGTCATATATATTCACTCGAATCGAGTGAAGATTTTCACTTAACGAACAAGAGTGAAAAATATCACTCCAAACTTGAGAGCGAATTTTTTTTCACTCCTCACTGTATTGAGAAATCGCTCTTTGTAGTGAGAATAATTTCGTATCGTTCAAATTACCGCGCGTTATGTGTGAACTGTAACGTGTATCAACAAACCACGGACGCGCTGTATGTTTACCATCACGTTTAAATGAATTCTTTGCCTCACGTAAGTACAATAATATTTGCTACTATACTCTATTCTTCAATTCTCAGATCAAAATTTCATATTTATTCATTAGGATGCTATGACATTCAAATTTTGCAATGCGGGATTGTACGAATTACTTTTAATTTTCCAATGTAATATTCAATCTCATTTCTCTTACTCTCTAAAATCTTTGGAGTGAGATTTCACTCTTTAGCCAGCCAGAAGTGAGCCTATCGAATTTTCGAGTGAAATTTCCACTCTTTTAAAGTGATATTCTTAGGTTTGAGGTTAGAAATTCACAACCACTTCGACGCTAGAGTGAAGTTTTCACTCTAAAAGAGTGAGAGGTCACTCGAAACGAGTGAAAATTCCACTCGAAGCGGACAGGCTCACTTCTGACACTTAGTGGAGTGAAACGTGCGATTCTTCACTCTTTCAGATTTAGAGAGTGTGAAATATGTGCACATATTGTCTTACTTGCTATGTGACAATATTACAACAAAAAAGATGTTTTTATTTTTAAATGGGTACGATAGTTACAGTACACATATTTACATGTCCCATATTTTAGAAATATCAATCGACCGACTGAAAATCTGATTAGATATATTGTAAAGATATTCCAGTAATAAAGAATATAATTTTGATATCAAATTCATTACCTATGATTTTTCAATTCCGCACATATAAACTGCAATTGAAATTTTTTCAAACGTAAAGATGCACATTGGATGAAATATGACAATCCATCAGAAACAATTTTATGTTTCCTTGTTTTGTACTTCCCAAGTGTGTATTGACGGCGGGCCCCATCTATGCCCAGGGTAGGTGCCCATGCTACCCAACGTGGGACCAACCCTGGGATGATAACATCGTTCCCAGCTTGGCCGTATTGCTTTGCCCGAGAATTGGTAACACCACGGGCCCAGCATGAACTCAGACTAGGCAATCAATACTGCCCCTTCCTTTTTGTTTTGAAATTGGAAAATCCCTAGCATGTATATACCATGGGGCCCACCACGGGCCAGCACGGGCCCCATCCTGCCAATATGGGCCCAAGAGTGGGACAAAAATTCTTACACGCTGAGGATTGTACACACATGCTCGGCATATAAATTCACCCCAATCTTGGCCTAACGCTGGTCCAAATTGGGGCCAAGTTCAAATGTGCCCGCACTAAGATTCATTATCTGCATTTTTTTTCAACTATAATTGTATGGGAAAGCACAACAGGGCCAAGATTGAGCCAACATGGGTCCCATCGTCATTCCCCAATACTGGGTTAAAGAGGATGGACCCAGCCTGGGGCCCATTGTCATTATAGGCAATACACGCTTGGGTTAAGTTAGACGATAACAATTTATTTGGTCTCTCATCTTTTTAACAAGTGAAATTAATGTACTATCTGTTTTAAAATATTTCTTTGGCTTTTTATGAGTGTACAAAATTTCTACACTTGTATTCTTATTTTTTCTAAAAGAATCTATCATTCGAAGGGCCAACAAAAATGAGAAAATCAAATGAAGACAAATAAACATATTTTGTACGTTTTCATATATTTCGGGTAAGTTCAGTCTTGCCTAAAATTTCAAATCTCTTCCATTATGTATTTTCGAAGATACATATCGTTCTGAATCCCTCTCAGAATGCACAAATTTGAATATATATATTCATGAAAATCCTGCTTTCACATACAATATAACATTTCTGCACAGTTTTTTGGAGTATCTTCTTCTTTTCATTGAAGATAATATAGGGGAATAATTTACAAGCTCATGTCATCATAAGATACTGTTTATCTGGAGTATTTTGTTATGTGAATCTAACATCTCGACATAGCTCAGGTAGGTTAGGAGGGTTAAAACAAGCAGACGTAGGTTCGAATCCAACAACCCCCACCGGAAATACCATCACTCGGAATAATGTGGATCTAAAGTTCTAATTGCTTTATATGAAGTTGTTCAGTTCTAGTGTGATATAAAATATTTTTTTTTTTGCAATCATTCAGTATGATTTTCTGGATACCGAGATCAAACTTTTTCAATCGCGATGTTATGACGAATACAAAAATAAAAAGAATTGTATTTAATATTCCAATCTATATAAGTGAGAATAATCACTCTTTTGGAGTGAAATTGTTCACTCTTCTGTGTGGAACATTCTAAATTCAGGAAAATTCGTTCACTCCACGTAGAGTGATAGATAGCTCCAATAAGGAGTCAAGTACCATCACTCTTTGAAATAGTGGAATTATTCCACTTCAAAAAATTTAGAGAGTACGGTATGGTAAACAAATTTCGCTGGTGAAGGAAACGTTTTGGAAATCTTTGTTGCAGCTAATAAGACTGTTGTGATGGCAAATAGTTTTCTGGCATTGCAAAAAATTTGCTATTCCAGCAAAATAAGATGTCATTGTCATACCGAATTAATTTTTTTTTCCCTGTCAGGATGTATGCTCGAAAACACCGAGTTTTCAGATTTTCAAGATTTTCAAGATTTTAAAGCACGAACTTTGCGTGATTTTTCATCACCGCGTGTTTGCGGTCATTTTTCCCACAGCCGCGGTCGCATGAAGAAAACAAAGTAACTAGGTACGTTTTGCGGAAGCAGCAAATTTTTCACTGTGACAGCAATCTATTTACCATCATAACTGGTTAGCTTTTGGATATGGCAACAAAAAATTTCGACTCCTCCAGCAAAAATGTGTTTGCTACTCTGTATATAATCCTGACAAATTTGCTGTTTTACGCGGAGAAAAATGCAGCTCCAAAATATAAGCATTTTTGTTATTTTTCTCAGTGAACTAGAAACAGGAAGATTTGTAAAATGAATTTTGACACAAAAATACGGGAGATTATGAATATTGTAGAGAAAATAGTGAGTAGGATTGAAATTTTGAACGCTGATGAACATTCAATTTTATAAAGCGCACAGTTGGAAATTTTGTGTCAAAACAACACATTTCACATGTCCCAAACGGTCCACACATATTTTTGTGTCGATATCACATAATGCGTTTGTGTCAGCTAGTCACTCAAGCTTGATGTAAATAATATAACACAAAAGGATGTTGATAACATTTTGATTGGAATTTCCAATCGTGTAAATTCAACACATAAAGGCTGTCAAATGAAATCCAAAATAAGTAATGAAACCAACAGTTCACAAGTGTAATTTATGCATTTTTTTTACATCAATCGAATGTGAAAATCACACTTTTTTCGTGTTGAAACAATGCATAAGAATAAATTGAAAAAAACAGTACTTCAATGAGCATTGAACTTGGATCGTCGGGACCGAATGTCGAAGCTGTATCACTCAAGCCACTGCTGGTCCTTTGGTTAAGTGTACTTTCTTTGCGTATATCAACTCGCACTCTTCAAATTTACTTATTTAGAAAACGAGTTCCCATTAGAATGAAAGCTAAATTCAAAATGAATAAATAGTTCTTCCGACAACTACTAAAGTTACACGTACATAGAAGTTTCATAAACAAATAGCTCTCACCACTGGCGATCTCCCCTTGGTAGTTGAGAATAACACAATTTTTATGTTCAATCTTGAGTTGAATAAAATTTGTGTCATTTTGACACTTTTTTTCACTTGTTTGAATGATTTTACATTATAAATCAGTTGAGACTTGATTACACAAGGATTGTCTGTAGAAGTTACCCGTGTTTGTGTTGAATATTTGACAGAAAATTCATGACACACGGATTTTTTAACACATTTACACAAAATTTTCAACTGTACGTGTAGTAAAATTCAGTTTTTCATTCATAATCTCCCGGATTTTTATGTAAAAATCCATTTTCCAAACCTTCCTGTTTCTGATTTGGCAAGCAAAATAGGAAAAAGTAGTAATTTTTTTCTTCGTGCAGTTAATCATGTTGCTCTCTCAGCAATCCAGTTAACTGTGGCAGCGAATTTTTAGCTAGGTTAGCAAAAAAATTTGCTATTCTATACATAATACCTCGATTTGCTGCGTCAGCAAATTTTTTTTCTCTTTGCGAGGAAAAAATCACAAAATCCGAGAACATAAATTTCAAACTTAGTCTCATTATTTCACGTGTACGTTAGAGATCTGAAATCAAACGGTTGGGTAAACTGATGTAATGTCTCGTGAATTCTATTCGTGAGGTATTACTTCAAATAATATTTTTTTTATCATATACTCGAATCGTATGATGTAATCGGAAGAACAGAGATTATATATACATATAAAAAAAAACTGCACAACATCGCTCATGAAGTTCAAGGTAGATTATTTTTAAATTGCACAGTAAATGTTGAATATTCGATGCACTTTATTTTTTTCCGAGTAGAAATTTCCTCGAATCGTGAATTTAGTTCTCCATGTTCATGGATAGAAATTTCCTTCTGAAGAATTCATATAAATTCATGAAGCTCACTTCAATCATGCGTCACAAATAAGAACCATCGTGACCTACTTAAGAGAAATTCGATATTGAATCATGGCTAGTCTGATAAAACGAATTATTCATGTCAAATAAATATTTCAAGTTGTGGAACCGTGAACCATTTATGGATTATAACTATATTAAATTCTTTGGAATAAGATTCATTGAATACCAAAAAGCATTGATTCGAATGCGACAAATTGCTTTTGAGTGAATACCCTATTCTTCCAATATATAATATATATATGCGATCAAATTCATTCATTTACGATCAATATTATTTATTTTCTTCAATGTATCGTCAAATTTGAATCTTTCAACTAGCTGAGTATCGATTCTGTGCCTAAGTTTGGTGAAAAATCACGAAAAAATCATATTCGTAGGGGAGAAGCATGCAGGTTGAACCGGCATGCAGGTTAGGCCAGGGAGTTTTTTGTATTTTTAACCGTTGGCAATTCTGATTTCATGAAGATTGAAGTCGAGTCTTATCGTATGTTAACTTTTCATGTGCATAGAGTGCAAAAACAGCCACATCTTATGAGTATTCCAGAAGGCAAGTGGAAAAACGTGCAAAAAAGTTTTATTCCAATTTATTTCATTTCGTACACAGAGGATAGTGTTTATCGATTGATGAAGGTAAATCAATCTATTGTGTTCTTTTCTTAATTTCTTCGGATTGCACAAAACATATTTCGATCATATTGTGAAATTAGAATAATGCTCTTGCAATTGTAAAGTTGCATTGAATATGTAGATTGGGCCACTAGTTTTTCTTGTCATATAAGTATTCAAACACTATTTCGATCATCTTTGATGATCAGAATAGTGTTTACATTGGATTTAATCTCAAGTATTCGGTGATTTTTCTATTTTAGAATGGCATGCCGAAGGGAGAGAAAGACAGACCATGGAACCAGTGATTATGATTTCATTGTTAGCGATATTTCATTATTCCAATGTTAAAACTATTTGAAATTAATAAATATCGGCTACAATTTCCATACTTGATGTATAGAATGCATTTCTCTACCTTTTCAGCGAATTTTCAAAAGTGGCCCAACTTACATGCTTACTTTTTTTTAACCAATTTTTTCCAACTTCAGAAAATCGCTGGTATTCCGCAGTATTTCAAAGCAATCGAGAAGCTCTCTATCACGAAATATAGCTAAAGGTTGTCACTTTTCAGTGGTATATAGATATTGATCAAATAATTTCCTGTTCTAATCTTATAAGTCAAGAACAAAACACGGTCCAACCTGCATGCCTCTCCCCTATCATAAAATTTGAATAATATTCATCGATATTGGACTTCATATGCATATACGGTGAAAAAGAATTGATATAATAAACTTTAAAAAGTATCTTTGAAAGATCCTACGAAAATTCTTCACGCTGCAAAAACTGATATCTTATTCTAAGATATTTTTGTAGTGACTTTTCAAACATTTCAAAATGTTACTGTAATCATATTCAAAACACAAAACTACGTTTTCATTCAAGGCATGATGTGTTTGATCAGCAAACAAAAATGTTCCAAAGCTGTATGTAGAAACGTAACCTCGAATCACTCTATAACGTCAACGTCAAAGTGAAGAACAGGAACAATGTATACAAAATGTATATCGTGCCATTTTGAAGCAAAACTAAACGAGATTCTCATCAACCGTATGATTAGAAATCATTAGTATAATCCATCTCTTCAAGTTAAATGTGATAAATCACACTTCTCTCATCTGCTTTGAAAACAAACATATTTAAAAGTCAGTGTCGCGAAATAAGAAACTGATGTTTTCCAGTTAAAACAGGCAAGTGCACGGAGAAAAAATGGTTTGCTACTATAGCGCCTACAAAGAAATTTGTTGTCCCTGCAGAAATATTCACTCCAGCAGCTAAGACGTTAGTTCTGTCAACAAATTCTCTTATTCAAGCAAAAAAGTGTAGTTGTGTCAATCATTTTTCTTGCTCCTTCAACTAGTTTTTTTTTGTAGGCGCTATAGTAACAGACCTGCTTGTTATGCCAGCAATACTTTTTATTTTCAGACATATCTTCGACGGCAATTTTTGTAGTGTAATGAAAGCGTAACGGGATATTCAATTGTGAAGAAAATCAAATTAATCATCAAAGATAAAAACTCTGGAACTTTGGTGTCTGGTATAAGTTGAAAAATTACGAATATAGGGATGGAAGGAGGTAGACGAACGAACAAGAACCACGAAAATACAAAGATGAGAGTAGAATGTGATTGAAAAGGAGAGAAAAAGAGAGAAATGGCGAATCGTATATGTTCGTTCCGAAATTGATTACTGCGAAAGAAATGATGTTGAAAAAGAAACGAAATTACATTATTTTCATAAATGTTGGGAGGAAAATATTTCGTGAACTGGACAGAGAAGAACATGTAATATTCAGAATTCTGAAAACACAATTCGAATAAATTATGAGGCGAGGAGAATCACTTGAATTATATAGAGAGAACAAGTGAGAGAGGGGAAAATAGTAATGAGATAAAGAGTTAGAAGGGATGTCACATCTCATTTTCGACTTCAATGTGCTAGACGTTTGCAATGAGATAGGATATGGTGTATAGTGGATAATGTTGTTTCCGTATGTATTGGATATTTTATAAGGGAAAAGAGAATTCCCTGTCTATCCGATGTCTGATATGTGCATTTATCCACGGCGAGAAAATTTAGAGTTCAATTGACTGGGAGATTATAGCAATAGAGAAGCACTTCCCAATCAAATTTATTATGAAACATTGTAAATTCGATCGGGACTTTGCTGTCATTGTGAGATCAATTTGTTCCTCGATTACGAAGTATCGATGTACACTCATTAATGTACGTATATAGTTGCATAATTCCATGTGCAAAAATTTTCAAAATTATATTTAATTCCGAAAAATTTTCCACATCAGATGTTTATTTATAAAATTCAAAGACACTCGAGCATCAGGAGGAGCGAGTAAAATTTTTTTTCAAATCCATAGTAATCAAACCTACATACCTTAGATTGGATCCTGAATATCAATTTAGGTTTCTTCATAGTTTGCAAATATTGCAAAACAAAATTACACAAAATTTTCGACAGTTGGAAGTTATTACTTTTAAAATCCTCTTATACTCGCCAGAAAATCAAAAAAAGACTGAAACTTAACTTTAGAGTCTAATCCTGAGCGTGGATTTTATTATTATCCATTGAAAATTTCCGTTGAACGCATAATTTATGAAAAAAGTTGGCGCAAAATTTGGCTCGCTTTTGTTGGTACTCGCGTGCCCTCAACTCTTCGAATCTTCTTCCATAGAATTTATATTCATGCGACAGTATATACATCCATCGATTACATGCTCTTTTTTTCAATCCTTACATAATGCGTAGGAATAAACTTTTATCAATATGAGACTCGTACTTGATGAACAAAAGAAACGGTATTCGGAAGACACCATATGTGTTTTAGGATTCATATCGTAAATCAAAATGGAATATATATATATATATATATATATACGCCCGCTTAGAGTGCCCTTTGAATTTGAATCAATGAATTTCGACGGTTAGTGTACTAAAAAAAATCTGCTACGGACTGAAACCATGAGAATACATGGAAATAACTCATTTTATTGAGAAGCTGAACTTTCATATGAAGCAATAAGAATCGATCCAATGCATGTAGAAACGACGTTTAAATTCCTGAACAAGATCCATAATATTATGTGAAATAAATTGTCGGACTTTTGAAATTTCAACATGATTTAATTCATTCCAAGCCGCTATTTTGATATCATTATGAAACTTCTAGAAGGAAATCATTTTAGGTTCCTGCGATTTGTATGACTAAGAAATATTATCCATGGATGAATATTTTGTGCACAAAATATTCTGCACTTGCCACGGTACACTGTAAAAAATAATCGGAATTTCCCTACACGCAAAACGGGAAAACTCCGATCATGAAATAGGAAATCAATTTCCGGTACATGGATATATGAATATTTCGAACTTTATGGGATTTTTACGATCATTTTGCGGTAAATTTCCGGTTAAGGGGAGATTCTCATCAAGCGAATTCCGAAATAAGGTGATTTTCTCGGATTTTTTTCTTAAGAAGGAAGTACATTAAGAACTCGATTAATTTGAAACCCTTAAAAGACATTAAAAAAATGTTCTCAAGTTGAAGGATTCGTATGCCGAAACTTTTCTCTGGCGTTTTTCTCGAAACCATGTTTTTCAAGTTTGGCTTCACGATATCTCAAAAACTACTAAACGGATCGCTCGTGTTTTTCTTTATTTTGAAGCTGATTGAATTTATTGGAGGATGAACCTAAATGGAGATGACATTTATTGCTTTTCTTTTTCTTTTTATAGCACTTTAAAGAGCGAAAAAAAGGTGAAAAAACGCTACCAAAACTTTGCATGTCTGTCATTTTTTCAATTGTGAACTTTTCATTGGTTTGATTGGTACAACCTCCAACAAATACAATATATTGCATAAAAATTTTTGGATTTTTGATTTCTGATCATTTTTGTAAGTGGCGCCCGATTGCTCACTGTTTTTTTAGGTGGTTATGTTTCAACACGTATGAACCGTTCCCATGGCATTATTTGTTACTGAACAAAATTTTTTTATGTACTTCAAGACTCAATTAACAAGTGTGAAAACGCCCGGTTTCTTTATTTACTTTCTTCCATGAAAAATTTGGGGTCGCTAGATGAGAACCTCCCCTTGAGTCCGGAAAATTCCCAACGCGTGTATGTGTCAATTACCTCCGAGAATTTATGTGAAGTTTTCCATAGACATTTGCTTCCTCGTTAGAGGGAAGCTTTGTGATCGTTCCAGGGGACCAACAATTTTTTTTTGTCTCCAAACTAAAAACCTGTACGGCCAAAACTTTTCTCTCGACTCGGGCAACAATTTTCGTTTCGTGTCTGTCTGTCTGTCTGCGTGTATGTGCGCCAAATTGCGATCACGGATACTTTCCGTTCCTGTTATCCGATCTTCACAAAATTTTTACCACAGTTACATTCGGTTTCGATAGTGGTCCCATATGAGTTTCAACTCGATCCTCACAGAAGAATAGCGGGAGTGAAGAAAAATGTTATGAAAAATAGTGATTTTGCGATTACGAATATCTCCGCTCTCTGTCATCCGTTTGCAATGAAAGTAGTCCCCAGTAGTTGGGTTTCATCTCAACCGGTTGGAAATTGTGGAAATTTTCTTTTGCGATCCGTATGATTTGACAATATTTCGAAAGCATGCCTTCCTTATGTTCGTATAATCCAAATGTCATGAAAATTAGATCATATTCAGAGCACGAGGTATTAGATTTACGATATAAATTCCAGGCGAATCGGAATTGAGGGAAGAAAATTGTAAGCACTGTGCTTCGGAACAAATTTTGAAAATTTCGTAGATGGGATATCTTTCGTTGTTATGATCCGATCATTTTAAAATTCTTACCGCGATTACCGTGTTGGGTTAATAGTGGTGTTCCCACACAGCACATATGATCGAAAACTATCGAAAAATGTTTCCACAGTTCTCAACCGATTGGCATGTAACTCATACTGGGCAGCTATTGAATCACACGAAGAAAAATGAAGGTCGAAAATATAGTAATCTTCAATAAAACTTTAAGAATATTTTCTAAAATCTGAGAGTTTCTCTTGAGGGGGAATATCACTTTGGGGCGGGAAAATTGATGTTATTTTCAAAGCGTTGCCATGGAGTCAAAAAAAATTATAAATGTATGGGGTCTTTTCCATACGAAAGAACTAGTCTTTGGGTACGAAAAACACTTTTCATTCAATTTTTTAAATTCAAAATGGCGGCATGGTAGTACGGTCAAAAAAAACATTTTTTCCTCATGATTAAAACGGGCGTACCGTTACAGGTCACAATTTCCAATCTAGAACAGGAAATGAAAAATTTCCTCAAAATATAGCTCAAAATCTAGCTATCTACGTAGGATCCTTTCGATATCAGCTTTTTTACCAATTTTATAGCCGATTTTTGGATGAGTTTTTCGAAAAAGTCGAAGAAAAAAATTTCAAAATGACGCCATTTTCTTCGAAATTTGTTCTTCGGAAAAAAAATCCTACGTAGATAGCTAGATTTTGAGCTATATTTTGAGGAAATTCTTGATTTTTTACTCTAAATTGAAAATTGTGACCTGCACGGAAAGAATAATTTAGCTGCAGCACCTAAGTGGCTAGCACGGACATGGACAGACATTAAATTAGCTCCTGCAGCTAAATTTCAGCTGTTATAGCAAAAAAATTTGCATTTGTAGCTAATTTATTTGTGGTGGTAACTAAAATTCAGCTGCGGGAGCTAATTTAATGGCTGTCCGTGTCTCTGCTAGCCATTTAGCTGCTGCAGCTGAATTATTTTTTCCGTGTGTAGCGGTACGCCCGTTTTAACCATGAGAAAAAAAAATGTTTTTTCGACCGTACTACCATGCCGCCATTTTGGATTAAACAAATTGAATAAAATGTGTTTTTTGTACCCAAAGACTAGTACTTCCATATGCGAAAAACCCCACACATTTATAATTTTTTCTTGACTTCTTGGCAACATTTTGAAAATAACGTCAATTCTTCCGTCCACAAAGTGATATTACCCCTTAAATGCATAATAAGCATAAAATGGTCCACTTTTTTGTGGAATTTTATTCGAAAAACAATGAAAAATTATCCTTACTTAATAAAGAATAGAGGGACATATGAATTTTCCAAAAGTCGCGGGTGAAATTTCACAACAATAGTCACAAAATCTCAATATCCTACTATTCACTTGGTGGAATTTCACATGCAACTTTTGGCAGGTTCATATGTTTCTCGATTCTTTATTAACCCTTCAAGTACACTGTAAAAAAATATCACCGGGAAATTCCAGTACATGTACTGGGAGCAATAATTAACCTGTACATGAAACCGGAAAATTTTAGCACATTTGTACTGCAAACATTCAGTACAAACGTTATGGAACTTTAGCATCAAAACTGGAAATTTTCTGAGCCTCAGTACTGGAAGTTTTCAGTACACGAACTGGACTTTTCCAGGACATGTACTGGAAAATTAATGCTGAAAATATCCATGAAAATTGAAAAAAAATTGCTCACGCAAAGTGATTTTGCAGGGTCCTTGTGTTTCAAGATGATTGAGAAACTTGATCGTTCATTTCGATTGACAGAAACTCATGTCTACCTAACGCGATTTGAACCTACACTTTTCTACCTGCGTACCAACTGGAACCTAAGACCTAACCGATGAGCTATAGCGCGACATGTTGGAAGGCTAGCTTGGGTTACTAAATATGCTTCATATCTAGAATACACAAGAGAATAAGTCTTCGAAAAACCTCATATATCAATTTTATTTGCTACAATTACAATTATTATTCAAAATCTCAATCAGGAAATTTTTAATACAAAGACTTGAAATTTTGCCTGCCAGAAGAGACGGAGTCCAACATTTTAGTGCAACACTGTGAAAAGAAAGTCTTAAATTCAGCTCATTTCATGGCTGAGAGCAAACATTTTTTGCTGCCACAGCTAACAAGATTGCTGAAACAGCAAATAGTTTGCTGTCACAGCAAAAAATTTGCTGCTCTGGTAAAAAGAACCCAGCAAAAGTAGATTTTGCTGCCACAGCGAATTCCTTCTTCTCCGTAAGTGAACAGTGATTAAATTCCAGTGTAACTGGAAAATTCCATCACACGACCTGAAAATTGCAGTTCAAAATCTGTATAATCCAATTGCACAGCGACTGGCAAATTCCATCACACAACCTGAGAATTGCAGTTAAAAACCTGTTTAATTCCAGTATACCAACGATTAGGTTTTTTTTTCTGAATTCGAAATTTTTCCCAAGTCTTTTTTGAGGGGATACTTTTTTCTGGTGCACAAGAACTATAAAATTGTAGTACAAGTCAGTAAAATCTTCGCGAAATCATGGCAAAATTTCAGTACAAAATCCCAAACTTAAAAATTCCAGTACAAGGACTGAATTTTCAGTTATGCTTGGTAAATTTTCAGTACCGTACCAACAAAATCTCCAGTCCAGTTGCACAGTAAATTTCCAGTTTTTTTTTACAGTGTATACACACAGGTGCGAATTCGCACCAACCATTTTAATACTTTTCCTTCTCGTCAAAGATTGATTTTATTCTCGCGTTTGTTTCACTGATCAAATGAAATATTTGTGAATTTCATACCATACCACGTTAATCTGCACAATTTTCCCTTCAAATTGAAAAAAAGAAAGGTCAAATTCGTCGAACAGGGACCAAGTTATCAATCGGTGAAGTTGCGTGGTGCGAATTTGCACCTGTGTGTACTCCGAAGGTGTGAAAGGATGTGTGTACTTGAAGGGTTGAGTACTGATAATTTTTCATTGTTTTTCGAATACAATTCCACAAAAAAAGTAGACCATTTTGTCTTTATTACGCATTTGAGAAAAATTCTCAGATTTTAAGAAATATTCTCAAATTTTTATCAAAGATTACTATATTTCCGACCTGCATTTTTCTCCGTGCATAACTAGAACGTGGTAACGTGGTAAAATACGCTCTAATGCTACTTGGACAGGAACGAGGAAGCTTTGTGCCTATCAATTAGGAGAGTTTTTTTTACAGTGTAGTTATTAAAATCGAAAATCAATCATAGAGACTTTGTAGCTCACTCTCCGATCGTGAATAAATGAAAAGTCGATCAATGTCGCTATATTGATCACTAAATTAATATATTTCACTGCTGAATTAATTAATCTTACGCTTCTTACTGGCGACGGTGACCCCTTTATTTTCATGTACACCTCACTCAGTCTCTGAAAGAGGCTAAAAGTGCAATGTGCAACCAATATATTTCAAACTTTACTAGTTTGTCTTGCTAGAGAGCGAAAGAAACTACACATATAAAGCAGGAATATATGGGTTTCGCCTTCTGCTTCCGGCCTCTATGGGGATACGAGTTTTAGACTACTACGTATATAAACTCTTTCCATTTTCTACGATAATCTTTTTTTCCTTTTCCTTCGATCACGTTTTCCGCAAGGCCAGAACACTTTGCATGTCAATGGAACATTACTCGAATAGAATCCGTTTCTAATTCTCTAGTTTCTTTTATTATTATATTCTCATTTTTCTTATAAATTTCGTTTTCAATTGCACTCTTTTAATTTGAAATTGCATATCACCGGTCAATTAAAGCTAAGATTTTAAAGGAAATAATGAAATGGTAATTCAGAAAAAACAACAAATAGTTGCAAGTATGCCATATGTGAGCTCAAAATGGCAAAAGTTTTATATCGTTTCTAACGAAATAGCAAATCTCGAGTTGCCATCGATACACAAAGACTTTACAATTTTTTCATTTCGAAAGTTTATCCAAACTCGCAGAGTAGTAGTTTTCAATACCTCTGTGAATAGAACTTACACCGAATAAAAGAATCCATTTACACATTCGAGTTTAGATCGATTCTCTTTCTCTCTCTCTCTCTCTCTCTCTCTCTCTCTCTCTCGTCGCTTGCTCTGACTAAAATCATGCCAATGTTATTTCCAAAATGTTATAAAATTGAGAAAATACATGATAATGAGAAGAATTCACCCTCGTAACAAAAAAATATTCTTGTGAATCAATGATGTTTTAATACAAATTAAACATTTCGAAGCGAAGAAGGCAATAAAAAAACACTTTTATATAGAGAAATATTTAAAAAGGTATGAATAAATTATATCCGCGTTAATATGTCTCCCATCCGGTACATTTTGCGATGAGACGTAAATATCTCTTGAAATTTTCATATACTATTTTTTCCTTTTTTTTCTTGTTATCCTCGAAGCAGTCACGTACTTTTTAACGTTTATACTTTTCAACATTGCACTTGGATTTTTGGATACACCATGATAAAGCATACGTAACAATATAAGTAAATAAGGACCTAACGTTCGTACTGTTTCGTTCATTCGCTCGTTTGAATAATATGCCATATGAGTGAAATAAATCCGAGTCGACGTTTTAAAGTTACATCCTGTACATGTATTTAGTATGTACGAAAGGAGGAAAAATCCAGCGTTGGTCCAAATGTAGGGCGACGTAATGCCCGAGGATTTATCCCTATAATGGTGTCTGGCATATTAGATTTTTTACACGTCAAGACGAATTCATAAACGTGCAAACTACGCCCGCCGGTCTTCTACTTCGTTTTTAGTATGTTCTCGTTCTTCTTTTGTCATCTCCATGATCGTTGTTGTCATTCTTATAATGATTATTGTCTTTATTCCACTAAGGCAGAGACAAGAATATATGAATGAAGAAAGAAATTCATTCGGTGGAACATAAATTACATCATAGAAATATTGATTGGTTATCATCGAGTGTATCCTCACTTTTTTGTATTTTTATATAAATAAAAAACAATTCCATTCAATACTGCAATGAAAAAGACTTTTTCATAACTTTTTCATTATCTTTTGTTCTGCAGAGTTCTTATATTGGAGTGAAATTGGAAAAAGCTCATTGCTTTGGGTTTTATTGATTCGCTTTTTCTCTTCTTTTAATGTTTCACGGATCACCAAGTAATATTTTCATTTATTAAATGTTTCATAGAGACATAAAAATCTTCGCCATCGATCAACTTCATGTTTCCATGTTTCGAACAAAATTTCTGCTACCTCGCATGAAATAATATAATTAAATAAAAACAAAATGATTGTGAGGAAAGTTGATGTGAAATACTTGTACGTATAGTTCTAGAAAATTTTTGTCATGGTCTAATAGCGAATAACAGAGTTCTCTTTGTTCCCATGGTTTGACGTTGATTTGTCCTCATTCTCCGGTTACAATGTTAAATATTCGAATCATATAATAATTTTAGTCCCCATTTGATGGAATAAAAAGAAAAAACCTCAAGTTCAATATCAATTTAATGAAGTAGGTATGTAATCATCTTAGACGATTCGATAACAGTTTTTGAGAATTTCAATTATCTCGAGAGCTATGTTTGAGATATATATATATTGAGTTCCAGCAGAGTTATATGTCACATTGGTGCACGCATTATATCGTCTGATAATAATAATCATGTTAAGAAGAACGTAATTCAATCCAAACGGGCAAAAGCAGAGTAGCCATAAGCAGTGAGGAGGAAGAGGAGACGGTTACGGCATTCTGAATAACAGTAGCAAACTGTGTCAGGCAGAGTCACAGTAGACGAGAAACGGCAAACAATCGTACACGAGTTGCAGAAATTCTCACGTATCTACCAAACTACCACCACTACTACTGTAAAACACATTATTCAATTCTTCGTGTGTATTTCATTGTTTACGGGTGTATATGTTGCGTTGCGCATAACGCAACGTGCTTGCACTTTTTACTCTTGCAACAAAATAAATACATCCCTACCTAGCATACACGAGGGAGACTCCGTATTAGCGCGAAAAAAAAGACATTTACATGCATTATGTTTTCAAACTCAAAAATGAAGTATACGTCCATCACCTCTTGTCTCCTTTTTCTCAATACACGAGGAATTCATTTGTTGCAAAGTCGAAATATTATGCCTTCCTCCATGGAATAGTAACCTACTTGAAAAATAATTATGAATATATATTATAATTTCTACTATGTTCCGTCAGGGATATTATAAGATTTTCCTTTACATTGATCAAAGTCCTAATTAATGTACACGAAAGCTCATGTTCGCCAATCAACAACCTCTCGAGAGGTTCGCAAGATGGAAATAATTTGACCGAAAGTATATTCAAGGTCTCTACTGTTATCGGAAAATTCGATTCCAGGACTTTTCCAGGAGTTTCCAGAAGAACAATCGCTTGAAAACTTCTAGGACTGTGATAATTTTGTTTCATTATGCATCTTTAAGGATGAGATGAGCTCGTTAGACATCGAATGAAGAGATAGAGACATCAACATGTATAAAGAGTTGCAAATTTGCAAGTGCACTTTTTAAATATGGTTCTTCTCAAGTTCTATTCATTTTTCATTTGGAAAAATTCCTATTCGATTGGTCTATATTCCATGGAGACAAATTTTTGGAAGTTGTTCATCAATTTGCTTCAGCACTTGGTAAAATGTGCAAGTGAAGTTTGGAAAAATCCTTATTCTCATGATCTATTTATTTTTCATTTCAGAAAATTCTTAATCGATTGGTCTATACCTTATGAAAACCAATTTTCGAAAATTGTTCAAAGGCCCGAACCAGCACTTGGTGAAATTGACAACCCCGGCGATAATACAACGTGTGAACAACGTACCAAGACAATATCTGTCTCATTTTTCACTCTTCGCAGATTGTTTGAATATTATTTCATATATTACCTTTTATTCTCTACACAGAAAAAATAATTTAGCTGCAGCAGCTAAATTATTTTTTCCGTGTAAATCTAATAATATGAAAAGTATTCCCCATTTTCAATTGATTTTATGTATCTACACAATTTTATGATTTTTTTCTCTGACACAGAGGAATAAATTTTAAACTTTAAGGAGCTATACCACTGTGAACGCTTAAAACTTAGTTGATTTTTCGGAATTTTTTGAAAAAAAAGTATTCCATCGAATGTTCTGAAATTTTGAGGATATATTTACTTATAACTTAACTATATTATATAATTTTTTGGTACAAAAATATCGACATACGAGCGACTTATGCGCTGCCTTCGCACAAAAACAAAAATGACGTTAAACTAGAAGGTACACGGAGAAAAAAGATTTCGTTATTTTAACGAATCCGTCTTCGCTGAACGGATTGAATAACCTAACGATGACATTTCACTGTGTTAATGAGCTAATTCGCTGTATTTACTAACTGATTCGTTATAATTATCAGTCCTTCGCTAATTTTACGAAGCTTGATTCGCTGAAACAACGAATCGCCGTTCACTTCAGCGAACTTGCTTTTGCTGTCCATATAATAACAAGCGAGTTTCGTTAAGACAGCGAAATTCTTGCTATTCCAACGAATTTTTTTTCTCCGTGTATACTCCGTACGGTGAACCAGGATTTTTGGAAAATATCGAAATCTGACAAAATGGCAGTGTTTTAAAAAGAAAACGATGCTTTTTTGCCTAAAAAATGGTCGTTTGTCCGATGTCGAATCGACAATTATTATCCAATCAAAAAGATCGTGGTTCACCGTAGAAGAAATACACCTGAAAACACTCAGTTAAAATTCCAAGTCAATCGGTTGATTGCTGTTCGAGTTATGATGGCAGCAAATTTGAAAAATCCCATTTCGAGAAAAACTCGTTTAAAAATTCCACCATCGATTCACACTTCGGGACATTTTCTATTAATATTTCAAACAAAATGTGGTGATTTCAACTAAATTAGAGTAAATTTCATGTCAATTGCAGTAAATTACACTCCAAAATTGTCTCTGTCACAAATTTCATTCCAAATTGTGGTAACTACAACAAGTGATTTTTCTGCGTGTAAATTTGAGAGGCAACCAGTTGCTCTTTAGCAGGCTGGCATTCGGATAATATTTGAGATACGGCCTTGGAATTTTGACAGGATATTCTTAAGGGTACAAACTGTTGAAAAAGGTAAAACAAAAATCGATTTTTTCATAGTGTCACAGTGGTATAGCCCCTTAACGCTTCTTAGATACTTTTCTCTTCAAAGTTCGACCAGCTCGGATTTTGATATCAACTTGTGATTAAATATTATCTACCGATGGAATTTTTCGATCATTCAAATCATATTTCTGACTCCTGCAATGTCCAACGAAACTAGATCCAAAGTCTTATATTTAATATTTCAATCAAATTTCGCCAAGTAATTGTCATATACGTTTCATAGGACACCTACTTCAAAAGAGACGAAATTTTCACTTATCAATTTTCATTTTATCAATTAATGGTCGTGTAGTAAAATTTAAACTTGAAGTAGTGCTTCTCTTAAGTGGATACTAGTGCCGGGACGCTAGCCATTTCGTATTGGCCAGTTTATTCAAAAACTATTGAATAAATTCATCCAAACTGAGTTTCCAAAGATTCTGTAAGCCATGAAGAATCTTTAGAAACTTAGTTTGTACGAATTGATCCAGTACTTTTTGAATAAACTAGCCAATACGAAATGGCAAGCGTCCCAGCACTAGTATCCCCTTAATGAATATTAGTAACAGGTATGTTTCATTTTGCATTTGGACAACATATTCGATCAAGTTTTAAGCTCCAGTTTTTGATGAAAAATGCAATTTCAACGTTTCCAGGATAAAAAAAAAATGATTCCAGGTTTTTTCCAGGATTTAAGGATATTTAAGGAGTAGTAGACACCCTGTATATTTTAAATCACGAATGCTTGTGATTATTCAATTCATTCTTCGACCGATGTTACTCTGGCGACGCAAAACATGATTATTTCCCTGTGTAATCCAAAGGACGGTATTTAATTCATGTTCTTCTCAACTTCTATTATACACATATACTTTAAAACTTCAACTCTTTGGGCACGCGAAGGAACTTCTCGTTGCTAACTTCAAGATGTAATTGTGAATCCTTATAAGTACTTCAGACTCGAGGGCAGGAATTAAATGCTTTTTGTCCTTAAAAGTAAACATCGTGTTTCGAAGTGCGATTTCGCCAAAGTCAATTCCGTGTGAGTCACAACTTCTGCAATCCCAAAAAAACATCCCATAAAGTTTGGAATTCCCAAATAAATGTATAAGAAACTTCATACACTTGAAACTACATTTTTTCCATCAACTGATTGAAATTCCTCGGTTAATTCTGATTTTTTTGCAGGGTGCATTCGAATTCCACATTCTATAAACGGAGAGAAATGAAAGATCGAACAGTACTAAATTTTCTCCTAAATTGGCAGGATAAGGAAAAATATCACCTCTGTAAAATTTTTAGAGTGAGATTTCACTCTTCAGCCAGCCAAAAGTGAGCCTGTCTTTCGGAAAATTTCTTTTAAGTAGAATTTCCACTCTTTTAGAGTGATATTCTAAGGTTTGAGGTTAGAAACTGACAGCCACTCAAATTTTAGAGTGAATTTTCCGCTCTAGAAGAGTGGGGGTTCGCTCGAAACGAGTGAAAATCCCACTCCAAGCGGACTGGCTAACTTCTGAGACTTAGTGGAGTGAAACACGTGATTTGTCACTCTTTCAGAATTAGAGAGACTGTTATTGTTAGACAGCGTAGTAAAAATAAAAGATTTCATAAACATTCTTGCTACACTATCTATCAACAACTGTGGTTTTTTCTCTCTTATCCTGCCAATTTAGTAGAAATATATTATTTCTTTGAGATTTCATTCTTCTCCATGTATTATACCAAGTAAACAAAATTGTTTATTGAAATCAATTTTTGTATATAATTCGAATGAAAATCATCACAGCTTCTCCCATACTGGAGCAATGAAAACGTGAGTGAACTGTGAATTCGTACTAGAATACAACGGAAATTCGATTAATCAAAAGAACGTTGACCGAACCCACCTCCGATAATCGAAAACTCGAATAGTACAAAGTCATTTCCAAATTGAAATTGTATAAAAAGAGTGTAAAATCAATATCATTTACTATCACCGAATGAGTTTATAAACATGTATTTAATTTTAAAAAACTTCTTTTTATACAAAATATTTATAGAATATATATAAAAATCATAGAAGATTCCAAATAATTCATAAAACTTTGATTATTCAAAATGATTGTGATAAAACGAATATATTATAGATCTATTTGATGTAATTCGTCAAGTGTATAATTGCGAATTTGCTCCTAATTCCTGAGACAAAGACCTTCTTTTATAAAATCACTTTGAGAGATATCTTTCACCCCATTCAATCTCAAGAGTATCCGATATCCGACAGAACTGTTATCTTAAATCAAACTGTCCCTGTAAACTATTCACGATCCGTGATAAGCTAATCTCGATTTACCTGAAATTTCATCGAATCAGGCTTTGACTGTCAAGGTTTATATTCTTCGAATACACACAAAGTTTATTGCTACTTGATAAATGGATAATAAAACGTTCATAGCGATGGAATTCTCGTCGAATCAATTTTTCTCTACAAATTTAAAGTATTCGTGAGAGGGAAGTTATCTTTCAACATTTAAATCTGAAAGAGTGAAAAATCACGCGTCTCACTCAACCAAGTCTCAGAAGTGAACCAGTTCGCTTCGAGTAGGATTTTCACTCGTTTCGAGTGAACCCTCGCTCTTTTAGAGTACAAAATTGACTCTAGAATTTGAGTGGATGTGAGTTTTTAACCTCGAACCTTAGGATATCGCTCTAAAAGAGTTGAAATGTCACTCAAAATTTCAACAGGTTCACTTTTGGGTGACCAAAGAGTGGAATCTCACTCTAAAAATTTTAGACAGTGGTTGATCACGATGCAAGAATAGCAAGAAAAATTGTATATTTTATCATTGCAGGTACTCGACTTCGAAAGGCACAAATTCTTGGTTGTAGAAACATAACTACGTACTTTTTTATTATTTCGTTCATTTGATTGCATTCCGTTCATTCATCACAATTACAGTAAATGCCCATAACGCGCGCACCAAACATACACACGGATGTAGAAGATCGTCGGATGATCTTTTGAATTCTCTTGAATTCATTGGATTCCTCACCGTCGTACTCACGAACGGGTTATACTGGTTGTTCTTATACCCACCCCGAGAATCCAACCTTCCGTCGACGATGGTCTAGTTCTAACTTAATGATAAGTCCTGATAAAACACCGACTGACTAATTCCAAGAGTGGCGTATTTCGATGACAAATCGTACACCGAAATCACATCATTCAAGTATAAAATACGCAAAGTGAAGGGTTATTAACATTTAGAACGAAAAAAAAAAGCTTCAAAGAAGAAATATTTTGGATGAGCTTTTCCAAATATTTCATAAAACCAACAACGATTCGAGGTGATTTCAATCTTGATCAGAAATGTGACTTTCGTTGAACCTTGAGAGATAAATTCCAATGCATACACGTCATAATAAAAGAAATGGATTGAAGAGTGTCGAAATGAAACGATTCGATGAACGAATTTATCTCATGCAACTTATATAAATTTAAAACAATCGATCTCCTTGAATGAAAATCGCATCACTTTAATCCGTATTGAATACTCAAAGAGAGCGATGTAGAGCGTAAATACTCGTTGGAAATAGAAAATCAATTTTAAACATTGTGATTTGTGAATCGAATATTTTGGTACTCACACTTACGTTGATTGAGAAACTCATCGTACGTACCTACCTGGAACATAAAAATGAATATAAAATGTAAAAAATGATCAATTAACAACAGTTTCAAGAATATTATTGTATTCTTGACGGAATTAGGAATGTTGAAATCTCCCTTCGACTTGAACGCGCAAGGAAGGGTATTAAGATTTTACCACTCGTAGGCAATTTATAATATCTTCCCTAACCCATTTGAGAGGGAAACCGTTTGTACGCTCGCCCTCGTACGTGGAGAGTTCGTTTACGGGGGTCCGAGTGCAACTTTCGATTCTACAAGAAAGTACGAACTCAAGATTTCACCCCCTGGGCTGAGCATATAAAACTTAGGTAGACGACGTGTCTGTGAAGTTGGCATATCAAATGTCAGCATCGCACAAAAAAGCACCAGTTCTAGTCGCATCCACTATAGTTCTACAGTTCTTGATAAGTTACAACAATAGTTCCGGGTAAATTTGTGAAAAAAATCGATTTTGAAAAAATGATATGCTAAGTTCTTCTACAATATGACAGCATCGCAGGGAAAATGGATGGAAATGGACTGTATCTCGGAGTTCTAGGGATGATTGGGATGCGAGGATGTCAAAACAAGGGAGTTCTAATGCTAGAAGTGCTTGGGAAATTTTGTTCAGGAATTAAATGCAATGATATGCTGAGTTCTTCTACAATATGACAGCATCACAGGGGTAGTGGAAGGAAATTGACTATATCTAGGAGTTCTAAGGATGATTGGGATGCGAGGATGTCAAAACAAGGGAGTTCTGATGCTAGGAGTGCTTAAGGAATTTTTTTCGGGAATTAAATGAAAAGACATGAGGAGTTCTTCTACGATGTAGTAGCAGCGCAGGTGGAACCGCTGGAAGTGGACTATATCTCGGAGTTCTACGGCTGATTGGCATGTGAGGATGTCAAGGAACAAGAGTTCTGATGTTGGGAGTAATCAGGGAGTCAATTGGGAGTCTCAGAGAATCAGGAGTTCCGACCAGCATATCATGGAAAATGGAGAGTTCTGACCAGCATATCATGGAAAATCGATAGTTCTGACCAGCATATCATGGAAAATGGATAGTTCTGATCGGCATATCATAGAAAATCGATAGTTCTGACCAGCATATCATAGAAAATCGACAGTTCTGACCAGCATATCATAGAAAATCGATGGTTCTGACCAGCATATCATGGAAAATGGGGAGTTCTGATGAGCATATCAAAGAAAATCGATAGTTCTGACCAGCATCTCATGGAAAATCGATAGTTCTGACCAGCATATCATGGAGAATGGAGAGTTCTGAAGAGCATATCATAGAAAATCGATAGTTCTGACCAGCATATCATGGGAAATCAATAGTTCTGACCAGCATATCATAGAAAATCGATAGTTCTGACCAGCATATCATAGAGAATCGATAGTTCTGATCGGCATATCATAGAAAATCGATAGTTCTGAGCAGCATATCATGGAAAATGGAGAGTTCTGACCAGCATATCATGGAAAATGGGGAGTTCTGATGAGCATATCATAGAAAATCGATAGTTCTGAGCAGCAAATCATAGAAAATCGATAGTTCTGACCAGCATATCATAGGAAATCGATAGTTCTGACCAGCATATAATGGAAGATGGAGAGTTCTGACCAGCATATCATAGAAAATCGACAGTTCTGACCAGCATATCATAGAAAATCGATAGTTCTGACCGGCATATCATGGAAAATGGAGAGTTCTGACCAGCATATCATGGAAAATGGGGAGTTCTGATGAGCATATCAAAGAAAATCGATAGTTCTGAGCAGCATATCATGGAAAATGGAGAGTTCTGACCAGCATATCATGGAAAATGGGGAGTTCTGATGAGCATATCATAGAAAATCGATAGTTCTGAGCAGCAAATCATAGAAAATCGATAGTTCTGACCAGCATATCATAGGAAATCGATAGTTCTGACCAGCATATAATGGAAGATGGAGAGTTCTGACCAGCATATCATAGAAAATCGACAGTTCTGACCAGCATATCATAGAAAATCGATAGTTCTGACCGGCATATCATGGAAAATGGAGTTCTGACCAGCATATCATGGAGAATGGGAGTTCTGATGAGCATATCATAGAAAATCGATAGTTCTGACCAGCATATCATGGAAAATCGATAGTTCTGACCAGCATATCATGGAGAATCAATAGTTCTGACCAGCATATCATAGAGAATCGATAGTTCTGATCGGCATATTATAGAAAATCGATAGTTCTCACCAGCATATCATAGGCAATCGACAGTTCCGACCAGCAAATCATAGAAAGTGGAGAGTTCTGATGAGCATATCATAGATAATCGATAGTTCTGATCGGCATATCATAGAAAATCGATAGTTCTGATCGGCATATCATAGAAAATCGATAGTTCTGACCAGCATATCATGGAAAATCAATAGTTCTGACCAGCATATCATAGAAAATCGATAGTTTTTTTCGATAGTCGATTTTCTATGATATGCCGATCAGAACTATCAATTTTCTATGATATGCTGATCAGGACTATCGATTCTCCATGATATGTTGGTCAGAACTATCGATTTTCTATGATATGCTGGTCAGGACTATCGATTCTCCATGATATGCTTGTCAGAACTCTCCATTTTCCATGATATGCTGGTCAGAACTCTCCATTTTCCATGATATGCTGGTCAGAACTCTCCATTTTCCATGATATGCTGCTCAGAACTATCGATTTTCTATGATATGCTGGACAGAACTATCGATTTCCCATGATATGCTGGTCAGAACTCTCCATTTCCCATGATATGCTGGTCAGAACTATCGATTTTCTATGATTTGCCGATCAGAACTATCGATTTTCTATGATATGCTGGTCAGAACTATTGATTTTCCATGATATGCTGGTCAGAACTATCGATTTTCTATGATATGCCGATCAGAACTATCGATTTTCCATGATATGCTGGTCAGAACTCTCCATTTTCCATGATATGCTGGTCAGAACTATCGATTTTCCATGATATGCCAATCAGAACTATCGATTTTATATGATATGCTCATCAGAACTCTCCATTTTACATGATATGCTGCTCAGAACTATCGATTTTCTATGATATGCTGGTCAGAACTATCGATTTTCTATGATATGCTGGTCAGAACTGTCGATTTTCTATGATATGCTGGTCAGAACTATCGATTTTCTATGATATGCTGATCAGAACTATCGATTTTCCATGATATGCGGGTCAGAACTCTCCACTTTCCATGATATGCTGGTCAGAACTATCGATTTTCTATGATATGCTGGTCAGAACTGTCGATTTTCTATGATATGCTGGTCGGAACTGTCGATCTTCTATGATATGCTGGTCAGAACCATCGATTTTCTATGATATGCCGATCAGAACTATCGATTTTCTATGATATGCTGGTCAGAGCTATTGATTTTCCATGATATGCTGGTCAGAACTATCGATTTTCTATGATATGCTGGTCAGAACTATCGATTTTCTATGATATGCTGGTCAGAACTATCGATTTTCTATGATATGCTTGTCAGTACTTTCGATTTTCTATGATATGCTGGTCAGAACTATCGATTTTCTATGGTATGCCGATCAGAACTATCGATTTTATATGATGTGCTCATCAGAACTCTCCATTTTCCATGATATGCTGCTCAGAACTATCGATTTTCTATGATATGCTGCCCAGAACTATCGATTTTCTATGATATGCTGGTCAGAACTATCGATTTTCTATGATATGTCGATCAGAACTATCGATTTTCTATGATATGCTGGTCAGAACTATTGATTTTCCATAATATGCTGGACAGAACTATCGATTTCCCATGATATGCTGGTCAGAACTCTCCATTTCCCATGATATGCTGGTCAGAACTATCGATTTTCCATGATATGCTGGTCAGAACTCTCCATTTTCTATGATATGCTGGTCAGAACTATCGATTTTCTATGATATGCTGGTCAGAACTGTCGATTTTCTATGATATGCTGGTCAGAACTATCGATTTTCTATGATATGCTGGTCAGAACTATCGATTTTCTATGATATGCTTGTCAGGACTATCGATTTTCTATGATATGCTGGTCAGAACTATCGATTTTCTATGGTATGCCGATCAGAACTATCGATTTTATATGATGTGCTCATCAGAACTCTCCATTTTCCATGATATGCTGCTCAGAACTATCGATTTTCTATGATATGCTGCCCAGAACTATCGATTTTCTATGATATGCTGGTCAGAACTATCGATTTTCTATGATATGCTGGTCAGAACTATCGATTTTCTATGATATGCTCATCAGAACTCCCCATTTTCCATGATATGCTGGTCAGAACTCTCCATTTTCCATGATATGCTGGTCAGAACTGTCGATTTTCTATGATATTCTGGTCGGAACTGTCGATCTTCTATGATATGCCGGTCAGAACCATTCATTTTCTATGATATGCCGATCAGAACTATCGATTTTCTATGATATGCTGGTCAGAACTGTCGATTTTCTATGATATGCTGGTCAGAACTATCGATTTTCTATGATATGCTGGTCAGAACTATCGATTTTCTATGATATGCTTGTCAGGACTATCGATTTTCTATGATATGCTGGTCAGAACTATCGATTTTCTATGGTATGCCGATCAGAACTATCGATTTTATATGATGTGCTCATCAGAACTCTCCATTTTCCATGATATGCTGCTCAGAACTATCGATTTTCTATGATATGCTGCCCAGAACTATCGATTTTCTATGATATGCTGGTCAGAACTATCGATTTTCTATGATATGCTGGTCAGAACTATCGATTTTCTATGATATGCTCATCAGAACTCCCCATTTTCCATGATATGCTGGTCAGAACTCTCCATTTTCCATGATATGCTGGTCAGAACTGTCGATTTTCTATGATATTCTGGTCGGAACTGTCGATCTTCTATGATATGCCGGTCAGAACCATTCATTTTCTATGATATGCCGATCAGAACTATCGATTTTCTATGATATGCTGGTGAGAACTATTGATTTTCCATGATATGCTGGTCGGAACTCCCGATTCTCTGAGACTCCCAATTGACTCCCTGATTACTCCCAACATCAGAACTCTCGTTCCTGGACATCCTCACATGCCAATCAGCCGTAGAACTCCGAGATATAGTCCACTTCCAGCGGTTTCACCTGCGCTGCTACTACATCGTAGAAGAACTCCTCATGTCTTTTCATTTAATTCCCGAAAAAAATTCCTTAAGCACTCCTTGCATCAGAACTCCCTTGTTTTGACATCCTCGCATCCCAATCATCCTCAGAACTCCTAGATATAGTCAATTTCCTTCCATTACCCCTGCGATGCTGTCATATTGTAGAAGAACTCAGCATATCATTCCATTTAATTCCTGAGAAAAATTTCCCAAGCACTTCTAGCATTAGAACTCCCTTGTTTTGACATCCTCGCATCCCAATCATCCCTAGAACTCCGAGATACAGTCCATTTCCATCCATTTTCCATGTGATGCTGTCATATTGTAGAAGAACTTAGCATATCATTTTTTCAAAATCGATTTTTTTCACAAATTTACCCGGAACTATTGTTGTAACTTATCAAGAACTGTAGAACTATAGTGGATGCGACTAGAACTGGTGCTTTTTTGTGCGATGCTGACAATTGATATGCCAACTTCACAGACACGTAGACGACGGGGTTGTGACCCTCAAAGAACGAGAAACCGGTAATGGGCCGGCCCCCTCTTTTAACCCCCTAAACTTGAATCTACCGTAAGGTTCAATTTAAATATACGATTCGAATACTAAAGCTTTACTCTACTTCGTACTCATTTTTGATACTAAAAATAGAAAATATTCCAGGTATTCGTATTGCACGACAACACGTTATATGCTTCTTTGTGTTTTAAATAATAAATGAAACCATTCATCAACCTTTTCTCGAAACTGTATCGATTTTACGTCCATGATATGACTTTAATAGCAATTTTCTATGTCTCGTCTGAAGTAGGAAGTATTGTCAAGCTTGTAGGTAAGATGTAGAAATATTATGTACATCCATCCTACGTTTCTTGGATTATTATTACTGTTACGGAACTTCGATACGTTCCGATGTTGCAGAAAAGTGAGTCAAATCATTCGCAGTAGTAAAATAAAAAGTTCCAACTTACTGCACATCACGAAAGCATATTTTCTCCGACTAAATTATATTGAGAATCGATATATGACTATTTTTCAACCCACACATTCACCATGCCGTATGGTATTTTCGTGTATTGAAACGACACAGATGATGACGATAAATGAATAACGAATTTCGTGATTTTAAAATCTATCATTTGAATTGGACGAGCAAAATATAAATTGAAAGAATTCCCTCTAAAAAAGATTACCGTGGAATTCTCGTAAAATTGAGTGAATTTTCAAACAGTTCAGTTGGAAGAATATATTCAACGGATTTAGCAGAATACACAGTAATTTTTTCAGGGGATTTATTATTAATTATTTGATTATTAATACGACACTCGTTCAATGAAGTCCCGATAATTTAATATAAACATAGGATTGAGAACAATACCATCGTTATTCATTTATTCATCATTTTACATCAAAACTGTATTCATTTTTTCGAATTTTTTTCACTCTCAATGTATCATGTGAAATCATTCGAACTGTCAAATGCATTTACATTGCTATTTTTCACGTAGTTCGTTACAATACGATATAATTTTTGTTCCATCCAGGGCAGATTCATATCGACCTTTATCTTCAACAATGAAAATTGTAATTCTAAACGTTGATAATGATACATCATCAGTTTTGTCAAACCGACAGCACCAGAAACATTTTAATGAATTTTTATCAGAGTCAAAACAATACACTCAGAAAAAGGGTCCATTTAAATATTCGACAGCTAGAAATGTTAGTCACTGTAAATAAAAATTTAGTTGCGTCAGCTAAATTTTATTTGTCACAACTCAATTTTTTATTCTCATTGAATAAACCATTTTATTCATATTTCGGACAGATAGACTTTGATTTACCCCAACTAGAATTTAGCTACGGTAACTAACATTTAGTTGTCCCAACTAGGTACCTTTCTCTCAGCGTAGACGATAAAGATACGAAGGAAAAAAAATTTTTTGTTCAAAAATGGCATGAACCATCAATATATCACACTGGAAACCCAATTTCTTGGATTGAAAGAAATTTTTCTTTGCCCTCATTCTAATAAATATGTTTTTAAATTCAAAGAAAAATTTTCCCATTCGAACAAACTATTTGTTCTATTGAAAACAAGATTTATCCGAACGAGGGCAAAGAAATGTTCTTTAAATCTAAGAAATCGGGTTCTCACAGTGCATATAATATATACGTTTCAAATATTGTCAAGTACTACACAAATTGTATCTACACAGAGGAAAATTGTAGTAACTGCATTGAAGTACTCTGTACCAATGTTGGAGGAATATTGACTTGAAGGTTCATTCATAGTCAACAGATGTATATTTGGTTATGGCAAAATAAATATTTATTTCATGCAATCTATCATGATTCTCACAAATATGATTCATCGACTATCAACAAACGTTTATTTCTACCAAATATCACTTGTTGATTATTAACAGAACAGATTGGATTCGAATAAATGTTTATTTCACCCTAAGCAAATACACGTTTGTTAACTGTAAATAAATCTTTCCCTCGGTGTAAAACTAACGTAGGAGGTACTGAAAAATTCTAATTGTACAGAGCAAGATGTACTTTTTTATTCCTCGCCAAGTACTCATGTTCAATACAGTCAAATGAGAAAAAAAAATTCATTTCAACCTGATTAGTATGAAGATACGAAAAACAGATACATCCGATGAATGATATCATTTCGCTCAAAGTCCCAGATCGAAACATCGAATCGGAAGATAATAGTGATTCTTGAAACTCAACCGTATTAGCATAACATGATATCACGTCAAGAGCTTCAACTTCAAGAGAGGAACTTTATTACACAAGATACTTAACAATCAAAATAGAATCAGAAAATGAGAATCTAACGTAAATACAGTTAAGAAGCGTTTAGAAAGAGGAAAACAGAATAGAGGGAAAAATCTCACATGATTGTGTGTTTTATAAAATATAAAACCGGTTTGAAAGAAAAGAATCTAGGTCCTCGGGGAACAAATAAACGAGCATCCAACGACCGCTTTGAGATTTATTACACTTGTAAGATAAGCGGTGTAGCATCCATAACGGAAATCTTCGATACACGAATAGAATTTGTTTCCTTTCTACTTTGAAAGCCTGTTTGAAAAATCGGACATCATAACTCGAGGGAAGAATATTTGGTTATGATTCTTTTCATCCGTTTCTTATCGTAATTACTGGAGTATTAATTATTCCGGTATAACGAAAAATTTATTCATAATAATTTAAACTTTCAATTATCAATTACAAAGTTCAGATATCACAGAATGAAGATAATAGTAGTCCCGCGACATTATATTACATTCAATTTAATTGGCTGATACTCTCGACGATTCGTTCGAGTCTCCGCGAATTTCATTGATCAGAAATGAATGAATCAATCAAACGTGCACTAGATTCTCGCCGATCGGACCAATATCGATCATGAAACTGTATAAAATGTGATCTGATAATGTAATTTCACTGATGATCAGTTACAATCGGATTATCGAAGCGTGGAATTTCAATGGTCGAATGCACTGATTCAAATTAGAAGAATACGTATTAATGTGAAATTTCATTATAGTAACGGGACAGAAAAAAAGCAAATGAAAAGATTCGAGTCGCAAAATCATAATAGCACACCCACCGATGTCACCGTCGGATCTCCGTGGTCTTCCATGTAAATAACGTCTGGGCTCCGTGGGGGTAAAAGACACATCGGTGGGTGTGCTGTTAAGGAAAGAGATACCTTTTGGACTCTCTTGAAAAAATGATTATCATCATAAATGAATGTTATCGTTAATATTCTTGATTATATACGATCAGAGATGATTGATTTTTTTTATTCTTAGGTTTTAAAAAGAGGAAAAACTTGGATTACGATACAACAGGGTGTTTGGGGGGGGTGAGCGAGGATAGGGGATATATTATTAAACTTCAATTTCTGATTTTAAAAATTCTATGTAACCAACGGATGTAGTATATTTTCTACTAAACAAACAACAAATCTCCACAATCTAGTTGCAAGCCGTGAAAAACTCCATAAACCGGGTTATAGTGTATCATAACCCGCAAACCGAGTAACCGACACAGAAAAGAGTTTAATGTTTTTAATATGATGCCGTAGTTTAGTTGTTATGAGGAAATTTTTACTGAACGTAAAAGATACTTCTTTTTCAGTACATAGCAAAAGATATCATTTGACAGAAATGAAAGGATCGGGATTTCAATTGAAGGAGCAACTCATTTCCATTTCGGATCAATTTCAAAGTCTCAACTGAGACTTTAATCAAATCAAAGATAATATCCAATCGTATGGTAATCTCAGCATTCCAGCAAATGATATTACCAAATCTTCAAAAACTCTACTACACTGTAAAAAAAATTTGTTGAATTCCAAACAAAACTGCTTGGAAATTTACAAACTTGGTTTGGAAAAATAATATCCGAACCTTTTTTGTAAATTGCCGAACAAAAGTTTGTAAATTCTCAAAAATCTTCGTGAAATCACAAAATTTTTCGAATGTTTACAAACTTTTGTTTGGTAATTTACAAAAAAAGTTTGTGTAAAAAACTGCCAAACTTCTTTGGCAGTTTAGGAAGTATATTTTGTACAGTGTACAACTGAATGTTCAAATCAATACCACGAGTATAATATTATACATATGAGGAACCATCCATAATCTACGTAGCCCTGTTTCAGCGACTTTTTGAGCCCTCACCCCCCCCCCTCCCCTCACACGTGGAAACGTAGTTTTTTTATATTCAATTAAATTAATTTCAAAGAAAGGCATTTTTATGCAAAAAAAATATGACTTCAATAAAATGTCAATCAACTAAAATAAAAGATTTATTCAATGGAAAAAAGTTTTCTCTCAATGGAATTTACTCGAATCGAGTGGAAGCTCATTTGATCCAATCAAATATCTACTCTCTAAATTCCTGGGAGTAAAAAATTCCCTCTCGAAGAGTGAAAATACTGCCAGCCCAAGAAGAGTTGAAATTCCACTCCTGAAGTTATGGAGTGAAAACTCACACTATAGGAGTGAAATGTCACTCTTGTTGGATTTGCAGTGATTCCACTGTTTAGGAGTGGATTTTCACTCCAAGGAATTTACAGAGTACTCGGTTTATGTTCGAATGGATCATTTTTCTGGATGTTTGTGTGAAATTTTCTTCCAAGTACAACATAAATAAAAAACCATGTAGTTTGGAACCGAACCCACCTCCCCCCATGTAGCCGAGCTTAGCGTTTCATCTTACCCCTTTTTCCCCCTTTATCGACCACGTAGTTTATGGACGACCCCTAAGCGTCGATGTTCTCCGGGAGAATTCAGGATCAAATTAGAAAAATTATTGTCAAGTAGAGCACCAAGGTCGAAGGAATTCGATAATCATATTCGTTGGGACTTATATTCTTATTTATGACAAAAAAAGAACCAACTCGAAGTATAAATAAACAATCTTGTAACAACGACGCGAAATTTGACATGGTTTTTTTCTTAAAAAATTTTCATTTCTGATCCGTTTATGACTTACGAGGGCTCATTTTGTTCCTTGTGAGATTTAAAACACCTTTACCATGGGGATTTTTTTATATGAGTCATCATGACACTGTCACACGGTTTTATTTATGGAGATGTATTTTACTATTCATAAACAAAAGCGTATGACAGTGTCATGATGACTCATATAAAAAAATCCCCATGGTAAAGGTTTTTTAAATCTCCCAAGGAATAAAATGAGCCTTCGTAAGTCATAAACGGATCAAAAATGAAAATTTTTTAAGAAAAAAACCATGTAAAATTTCGCGTCGTTGTTACAAGGTTGTTTATTTATACTTCGAGTTGGTTCTTTTTTTGTCATGAATAAGAATCCAAGTCCCAACAAATATGATTATCGAATTCCTTCGACCTTGTTGCTCTGCTTGACAATAATTTTTCTAATTTGATCCTGAATTCTCCCAGAGAACTACCTTAAAGTAGCAGTTTTACTTGTGAAGCATACAAATGAGTCCCTTTACAATCTCAGAATCCTGCTTAATATTAACGAAACAAATATCAATTAGTTTTATCGATGGAAGAGAACGCAACACACATTATCTCTTTATGCTAAAATTATCCTATAAACTAAATTTAAACTAAATCTATCACTTCTCTGCTCTCTAAATTCCTTGGAGTGAAAATTCACTCTTGCCGAGTGAAAATACTGCAACTCCGAAAGAGTGAAAAATTTCACTCTTAAAGAGCGAATTTTCACTCTATAAGAGTGGAAATCAACTCTGGTGTTTGGAGTGAAAAACTCACTCTTAGGAAAAAGAGTGAACATTGACTCTTCAAGAGTTGAGCTCCCACTCCGTTCTAGGGTTGCAGTATTTTGACTCTTTGAAGAGTGAATATTCACTCCAAAGAATTTAGAGAGTGGGTTCTTGATGCTAAACATTCAAAAATCATCTTATAGACTAAATCCAAGTTGGAGTATACTTTTCTCACAAAAACCGTGAAATTTAAACCTTTGCCGCTGGAAATTTTCTCCGCCATTAACTTTTTATATGGGAGATCCCCTGGTTGAAGAAACCTACCGATACTCGCTGAATCTTGGCAATAATAAAGGAGTTTTTTTGAACTAGGGAAAACTAGCGAGATGCTGTTTCGTGCTGTTCCAGCGGCAAAGGGTTAGATTAAAAATTACATCGCTCATGTTTCAGTGATATTTAATGGAGCATAGAGCGAAGAAAGGGCTCAACCTGTGGATCGACGCTTCACTATTTCCTCAATTTATATTGACAAAATATCTAAATAACCCTATGTCATTATTCCGATATATGGACCAAGGCCCAGAGGGCTCCATTATTTTTATGCTAAAATGTAGCAACTATCACATATATTTTTCCTTTGGATTATTGCCCAATATATTCGAAAAGTTTACTGATGCACGGAAAAAAAGATTAATCGAATTCATTATTCAATTCGTAAACGCACGTGGACCCATTCTTCTCCGTTAGAATAACGAATTTAATCATTGATTTGAGGGCCATGGAGCATCGGACAGCGGATAAAATTTTGCTACGTAGTTTTTAAACAACTAAGCAATTATCATGAATTTAAAAAATGCGGCATTAAAGTGCACTGCTACACTGAGAACAGTGGAGTGTAATGATTACCATGTACAAATAGTAATTCGGGGACAACTTCGCGAAATAGGTTTCGGATACTATGGAGAATCGTAGCAATGTTCATGCACATGGACCATTTACATGAAGATGGACACCAAATAACATAGTCGACATCATCAACTTAGAAATTCTGTCATTCAACTACCATTTTCGCATGGTAATGGTTACAGTTCACTTTTCTCAGTGTACGATCACGCTTTGAATATAAATTTAAAGCCCAAAACACATTCCTGAACATGAAAAACTAACTGATAAAAATTATTGACATTTGTAAGTTGATATGTTTATAATTTTAGCAATGTACTTTATCACTGCAGATTTGAAATTTGTGTTTATCGCTTAGTTGTTGAGAAATTACGTAGCAAAATTTCGCCCATTTCTCCAAGGGCCCCATGGTCCTTCAACCGATTTAAAATAATTTACTAAAAAAACTTAGTCAAATCAATGAAAACATAATAATGCATAATTATTTCAAAAAACCCGAGAAAAAAAGATTAGATCCTCACTGAGATCTAGGTTGATCTCTTGAGATATATGTAGATCTCTTCAGATCTAAATTTTGGCAAAAAAAAAGATCTACGGAGATCCACAGAGATTTCCAGAAGTCTTTTTAAATTTTCCTATATTTTTTTGGATTCCTTGCAAAATTGGAATCTTTGGGAATGAGTGGATATCAGAAAACTCCAAAGATTGTTGCCCAAGTTGAGATCTTCAGATGTAAGTAGATACGAACAGATTTGTAGACATTGTCGCCAAAATTTAGATCTGCAGAGATCTACTTGGATCTTATCGGATCTAATTTTTTTTTCCTGGGGTAATCTTTTGTTTTTCGTGGAAGATTCAGTAAATTAATTTTCGAAATATTATAAATTATCTAAAATAATCCAACGAATTCAATGGGGAATAAAATCTTCGATGAGTTAAGAAGGTTTTGTTCTCCCCTAATTAAAAGAGACAACACGACAGTTGGCTACAACACCGTTCGCGCGTCCTACTGTACAAACAAACATTGAGGAAAGAAAAAGAAGGAATTTAAGGAAAGCAAAATACAAGTGATTGATGAAAATACCAAATAAAAATGAAAAAACAAAAGACGACGAGAGATGAGAGAAAGGAGAAGGAAAAAGAGAAATGAGAGCACTGGAGAGCACAAAATGTAGCCTGCGTCACCTGACTACTGCGCTTTGGTATACAACACTTATAAATGTCTATATAGCATGGCGAGAAGGAAAAGGAATGGGAAGGGGAGAAGAGAGGGTGACGAGAAACGGGGGATATCACGAGAGAAAGAGAACTCCACCGCAACCTCATTCCCCTTTCCGGCTACCTCGTTGAAAAGCTTGTCTCTCCTCTTCCCCCAACCCGCGACCATCGCATACAACACACATTCGTACGTTAATGTTCATGTATGACTCACGTATATACCTATACAAACACACGTGTGACATGGCCGATGCATGTTTGAATGAATGAACGAACGGCGAACGAACGCATAGTAAGTGAGAGGTGGACACGCGGCAGGCATAGTATACTATAGATTCATATGCATACACGTACACGTGTTTGTATACAAGCGTTGCGAGAGAAAGCCAAAGGGAAATAATATGGAGGGTGACGTATACGCGATGATCAACGAATTCACAGCGGGATTCCATTACATTTTCACAAATCCAAAACTAATGACGTTCTTGAATTAATTCCTCCAAAAACCGATCTGAGGTCGGAAGATGGATGGGAAGATGGACGGATCAACGTAACGTTATGAGCAATTCCGAAAAATCTGCTTTGCCACATTAGCAAAACGGTTGCTGTCACAGCAAAATATTGCTATTTTAGCAAGATATTTGCTAATTCAGCAAAATTTTCTAGCCGTCTGTATATCTACAATTCTGGATTGCCGAAACGTATACAGTATGATTCAGAAATCGCGCACCGTACTTCATACGCATATTCTTCAGTCAAAATTCAATAACTTCCTGTTAGACAAAATTTTTTCGAGGCTTAGTTTATGAAATACGAGCATTTTCAGATTTCTTCAAAAACCTGAATAACCCAAAAGCATTGTTGTGACTCTAGATGCCTCCAGCTCACCGGATTTCCAGAGTCCTTTGATATTAAGAGGATACTATAATTACCATGTGAGCAAGTTTTTTTCTTCCAAATTACTCGGAACTGAATCCATGAAAAAATCTCAAATTTCCAGGGATGATTCTTTGAAAAAAATTTGTGTCGAAAATCAGGCTGTTTAGCGACGTACATTAGGTCTCAAAGAATCATCCCTGAAAATTTGAGATTTTTTCATGGATTCAGTTCCAAGTAATTTGGAAGAAAAAAACTGTTCCCGGTCGGTAAGCTCGTATCCCGTTAACGGGCTACTAGCGTCGGTAACTCACGTCATTGGTTAGAAAGGGACAGAATCATATGATAGAAAGAGAGGTCCGTTACCGACGCTAGTGTCCCGTTAAGAGGGGAACGCGGGACACAGATTAATAAATCAAAACTCGAATTCAACGTTTAAATTCACAAATCCTTATTACATAAATTAAGTCAGATTGACTCAAGACACTTGTTCGTTAGGATAATCAATCTTAATACTGCATAAAAGTTCAATTGTTATAAATAACCTCGAAAGCAGTGTTGCCAGAGCACCTTGATCAAATATTACATGGAGATTAGAAAAAAGGTACATTTCCAGTTCAAAAGTTACATGATATTTTGCGGCAATATTCAGCCTTGCATTCTTGCGTTAAAGTTTGACGTTTCAAACGTGAACGTTTAAAAAATGTTACATCCATGCAATGATGCCAGAAACCAAGTTTTGCCCCCTCCATCACGCCCTATCTGTATAGAAATTCCACACGCACAATGAAGCCGCCGACAAAAGAAATTCGATTGTGTCGAGGCAAAATGTCTTGATGGAGGGGGCGAAAGTTGGAATTTCTGGCATCACTGCATCCATGTAACATGAGAGGGTCGAAAGTTACGTAAAATGTAACAATTGTGACCTTCTAGCACCACTGTTCGAAAGTGAAAACGTTACATGAGATGATTAAGTGAATAATCCTATTAGTCCGGACTGTGTGTTCAATTACCCTTCGCAAGAAGTTGAGAAGAGATGAATTTCCTCTCTGCTACCTATATTATAACATACTAAGAATAAACTCCACCGCGGGAAACACTAGCGAACCTATCGGATCTCGGAGTTTGTCACAACCGTAGGTGTGTCTCTTTCTACTCTCTCCCTTTCCCATGTTATTCGCGCGCTTGCGCGATGCGTTAAAAAATCCAAGATGGTCGCCCGTATTTGTTTACCATCTGTCAATTCGATTTGCAGATAACCGCGCATCAGGTTTATCTCTATGGTAAGTTTCTACACGGAGAAAAATAAACAGTAACCGTTACTGCGAGTGGCGGTAATCAGTTGGAAAACAAATGAAGATACAGTTGGATAGTAAAGATTATTGCGATCACTGTCGTAGGTACTGCAATGAAATTTGTCATCACTGGCCGGGCAGTAACGAGTACTGCGGAACACAATATTGTATAACTGCCTTCAATTTTTTGATAATGACCGTCATTGGCAGTAACGGTTACTGTTCATTTTTCTCCGTGTATTTTCTCACCAATTCTCTTATTATATTATCTATAATTATTAATTTTTATGTTTAGCTTATTATTTTCAGGTAACTATGCAACGAGGTGCCCGAGTTCTTCGGATGGGTAAGGCTGTATTGTTCACGGAAAAAAGAAAACAGTAATGGTTACTGTGAATCGCAGTAATTCATTGAAAAAAAATGAAAAATCAAATTCACACCGTTCATTACTGCGTCTCCCAGTAACCGTTAATGTCCAAGCAGCATTGACGAATTTCACTGTAGTACACATCACTGTGATCGCGCTAACCTCTATCATCCAAGCATGTTTTCATTTGTTTTTCAACTGATTGCTGTTATGGACAGTAACCAGTGCTGTTTTCTTCTTTCCGTGTTCCTCTCTTTCTTTATCAAATACACGATATTTATTAACATATTACTTTCAGCTACACGGAAAAAAGAAAGCAGTAATGGTTACTGTGAGTCACAAAAATACATTGAAAGTCAAATTCATTCTATGCAGTACTGCGTTTCCCAATCCTCATTACTGTCCAGTCAGCGTTGAGGCATTTTATTACAATACTCATCACTGTGATCGCGCTAATCCTCATTATCCAGGCGTGTTTTCATTTGTTTTTCAACCGATCGCTGTCATTCACAGTAACCAGTAGTGTTTTCTTTTTTCCGTGTATTTGTCGTCTCATTCATAAGAGACAGTCGAGATATGTCCCCAGATAGCATTGCTCGCGCAATGCAATCAAAGTAAGGGATATCGTTTCTTTTTCATAGTTATTTTATTAGTATTAATCGAATTTATCTTTTACAAGTTCAAGTTATGACGAGGATTGTCACATTGTGTGCTACAAATCTCAACTTCATACTACACTGAAAAAAAAGGTATGGCCTTCACAGCTCTACTATTTATGTGTTCTTGCTGTCAGGGCCCGTACAGCACCGGACATTTCTACGTTGCCTCCACGTGGAATCTTCGTTCTATCCACGTCGAGTCCACGGAGATGCGACGTAGAAATCAGTGGATGTGCTGTTAAGGGAGGTATAAGGATGCCAGTATAGCTCCTGACAGCAAGAACACATGAATAGTAGAGCTGTGAGAGCCATATCTTTGTTTCAGTGTATGGGTTAAGTTGGAAAACGGCCGATCTCTGGGAAAAAAATTGGAGCATCCTGTCATTCTTTGTTTCGAAGCTATAAAAACTCAAAGTTGCTGAATTCTGATTGGCTGAAAGCCCAAAAAATTCAAATCGCTAATACTTTGAATTGAGAGGTGACAGAATAGTTCATTTTTTCCCAGAAATCCGCCGTTCTCCAACTTAGCCAATGGTCTCGAGTTGAGGTTTGTAGCACACAATGCTTTTGAGTTATTCGGATTTTTAAAAAAATCTAAAAATGCTCGTATCTCAAAAAATGAGCCTCAAGAACAATTTTTTTCAACGGGAAATTATTGAATTCCGACTGAAGAATAGCCCTATGAAGTACGGTGCGCGAGTTCTGAATCATCCTGTAGAATGCATTGTGAAAACCGCGAATGGCGAGAATCTCGACTGATTTTGTCGAGACAAAAACGAAACCGAAACGAGATTATGAATTCCGAGACCAAATCGAGCCCGAGATCAAGACCCGGTCAGTCTCGGCGAGACGAGAACGAAACACTAGCTGAATGCCAAGTAGTGCTCCCGCGATCTTCGATCCAGATCGAAGATCGTCTCGGATTGGCCCGAAATTTCGAATTTTCAGAGCTGAAAAAATTTCAGTCGATCCGAGTTTCGAGCTCAGCCAGAACTATGAGATCGACAAGCTAGATCGTCATTGAGGAAATTTCCCTTCAGACGAGATAACAGAAAAAACATGTGATAGAAAACTACTTAATTTTATGCATGAAACAATATTGAGATTACAATTATTATGATATTGAGATTATCATGAAATAAGTCAGAGTGTACTTTTTTTTTCATATTTACCACGGTTTATGAAACAATATTGTGTTCAATTAGTAGCAAAGTCAGGAATTTTATAAAAATATATTCACAAAGATATTTTTCTATTATAAAGTTGATTTTTCTTCATCACCAATCTTCTGAAGATACATTTAATGATGTTTTTATCCACCTATTCATTGGAAGATGCATTCATTGAGTTATTATAATTAACACTTTTGTAAAATTTGATTCAATTAGTCATGAAAATTTCGAGAAAGCGTTGATCTATACTCCAGCTTCAAGAGTTTCAGAAATATGATCCATTCCAAAGTGCTTTTCAATGCAAACATTTTTTGTTAGCATGTATTTTGGATGGTGATCGTAAGATCGTCGATCTCCGAGCCAATCCGAGCAGTGGAGCTATCGATCTGATCTCCAAGCCGATCCTCACTGTAAAACACAAGAGCCAAGGCGAGCTCATGCTCAAAACTCGGATCAGCTCGGATCGGGACACACGGAAAAAATTGGTGATCCAAATTTTCGTTGACTGGTATGTCACTTTGGGACGGATCACAAATTCCAGAAGAATTCGTACACTGGATTTTAATAATTCGTTGACTCTTTCCATTATTTCGACAATCAAAATGAAAAGTGAATTCCATCGGTGAAATCATGGACAAAGTCAACGAATTATTAAAATCCAGTGTACGTACGAAATCTTCTTGAATTTGTGCTCCGTCCCAAAGTGACATACTAGTCAACGAAAATTTGGATCACTAATTTTTTCCGTGCAACACCAATGGCAAGCGCTTGTTAAAAGAGCAAGATTTTTGCTGTAATAGTAAATTTGTTGTTAATTCAGCAACAAGTTTTGCCATATCGGCAAAGCAAATTTTCGAGATTTGCCGTTTCAGCAACTTTTTCTCTCTGAGTGCGTATGAACGTGAATACGTGTCCTTTTTCCCTCTGGTAAATATCAAATTTCATGTCCGAATGACGATTGGTACATACGCTCGATGCCACGCTGATAAAATAATCGTGTTACAACAACGATAATCGCATAATCGTTCACCACCGATATTGTTTTGTCTTCTCGTGTCATGACGAATAAATACTTGTGTTTCTAAACACGATCCAAACCTTACGATGAAGTTGGAAAGTTGAGAATTTGCCACCGCGATAAAATATCGAATAAATTGAGAAATAAGAAGTAAAATATATATACGAATGCGAGACGACTGTAGAGGTACGATTTTACAGATAAAAACGACCCTACACCGGTGTGAACTCAATTCATAATTCCACCCTGGATTTTTTACTGTTCAACTATATGCGCGCAAAAATAATCACATAAAATTTCCGTTCCCGCGATGTTTTTGCAACTTTGTGAAAATCCAGAGAAAGCCGAAATTGTTTATATCTTTATTTTCCAAAACCTCCAAGATTATTATCAGATACCTACTCGTGAGATTAATAATTTCAAATTACATCATTCAACGCTATAATTTGTATTCCGTCCTCTTATGAACCGTGTGGTTTCAATTTCCGTTTGAAATTCCACAACTCGAGTGTGTTGTCTATCAAATAAATGACGTATGTAACTGTGAAAAGAAATGAAATAAAGCAAACTCTCATACATTTCCACATGAAGAAGTATGAAATTTCTGCAAAATAAAATATGAAAAATGTTTGGGGCTTGCATTAAACATCAAGTTTGGTTGCGTGAAACTTCCACCGACTTGGACAAGATTGTTCTTCTCTTTGTACCTTGGAGCTTGACATTTCACGTAAGTAAAAAATGTGTGTACATCTTCTCGACGCAGAGCTCGAGTATTTGTTTTCCCCGTTTTTAATTTGTTGTTAATTTTGTTATCAAATATTCTAAATGAGACGATTCGGTTTCGCTCATATAGAGTGACCTACGAGCTTTACAATCGATTGGAAATGTATGCTATAATATCTTCATATTTAGTGAACGTACATGCACTACATCCCACGATTGCTAGTAGCGAACGATATTTATCGAATTAAAATAAATTGAGTCCAAGGTTAATAACGATCTCCATAATGAATAATAATCTCATCGATTGTCCGATTAGAAATTCATCTTCTGGACCTGGTTAGGAGGTTAACCTCGATTCTACTCGGGTCCTAACAAGGAATGTAACGCTCGATCACCGTTAGAACCTCGTCAGCAAGATCTTGCCTAAATCAGAAATCGAATCAATGGAAGATTCCAGATCAGAGTATCGAGATCTTAAGAAATCAAACTGTTGGGAAGGTTGTAACGGTGTGAAAATCATGGAGAGTTTGTGTATACACTGAGAGAAAAAACTGTAAGTTAAAATGAGTCTAAACACAGTGTTCAGTCGCAGGGGCTATATTTTCACTTTCCCACACTGAAAACACAGTTTGTTCCAGCCAAAAAAAATTTTGGTTCAAATGAACCAAAGAAACTTTTTGGTTGGCTGAAATAAAATTCATTTGGGGTTCACCCAATCAGAAAAAACCGAAGTATGCCAATGTTGACAACAGGCGGAGTACAGTGCCAGTATTGGGCCCCCAAGAGTCGGCTAGCACGTACCCAGTATGGAAAAGCGTTACCATTTCGGACAAATACCAGTACTGCTGCAGTACAGACCACCAGTACCCCGCCAGTCTTAGCCGGTACTGGCGCAGTACAGCGCTAGTTGTGAAATTCTGATTTGGCGTATTGCGCCGGTACTGAAGACCATACCGATTACCAGTACTGTGCCAGTACCAAGTACCCAGTACGGAAAAGCGTTATCATTTCGGACAAATTCCAGTACTGCTGCAGTGCAGACCGCCAGTACCCCGCCAGTTGTTAAATTCTGATTGGGCACAATAATTAAGGCTTTCATACAGACAAATAAATTTCATTTCAATCAACCAAAAAGTTTCTTTGCGTTCATTTCAACCAAAATTTGGTTTCGCCGAAACAAACGTTTTCTCAGTGCAGCGATTGCCACAGCTACTTTAATTGAAAATATGGCTACTGTAACTACACTGAGAGGAAAGATTTGGTTGATATATACCCAACCAAAATTTTTCATTGGCATAACTAAAAGTCAACAAAAAAAAGTCTCGAACCTCTACCCCTTTGTCTAATTCTCTTCCCCTCATTCTCCTCATCTTCGTCTGGCATGTGAGGCTCGAACTTCTCTCTCTGACCGCGATAATCTGGGGAGTAATCATTCCAGTATATTATAGAGTTCAATAATTTCGGCCCTTAATCTTTAATGACGGCCACAGAGAAGATGCAATAAGAAAAAAAGCGACATGGGCACAGAAACCATCTTTGCATGTTTAAGGAGAGAAAAACATGTAAACATACCGTTTTTTAAGAATTTATTACGGAAAATTGGCCGAGGATCCATTAATGAAACAACACACATCTCGAAATCTACGTTTCAAACTATCTTTATAATTTTGTTGAGATAGAAATATTCCAAAATGGCGGAGCTACAGCTGCCAGCAGTTGGTCCCTCGTTTTTGCGCCATGCAGCCTACGAGCCTCAATTTTTTTCTAAAATCTAAAAACCAAAATTTTGTTGCTGGAATATGTGAAAACGCACAACTTGACGGAGTCAAAACAAATGAGAATGGAAAATTGAAAATTCAGAAGCGTTTTGAAAAAAACACACTTTTGTTTTTAATCTCCAAATTGAAAAAAAGCAATGTAAATGAATTTTATTTCTTGTTTTTCTCTCCGTGTTGATATTGTTCTGATATACTTCAACGATAGAATTTTAGTTTTTTGATTTTAGATAAAAATTGAGACATGTAAGCTGCACGGCGCAAAAACGAGGTACCAACTCGTAGCTCCACCATTTTGAAATATTTTTGTCTCAAAAAAATTGTCAAGATACACTGAGAAAAAAAAGTCATTACATCAAAGAAATACATTTTTTTGAATCTGGCCCTCATTGAACTGAATACATGTCCTTTCAAACAATGATGATTCAATAGAAATAATGAATTCTTTCGTTAAATGAAAGATATTATTTTATTGAATTCAGTTTCCTCCAATCCAAGAAACATTTCATTGACACAAAGATTAATTCTTTGGATTAGTCAGACCGCGAAGTGCAAGGCATGATTCTAATTTCATTCAAAAACGATTGAAAATTCAATAACTTATTCCTTGAATTTTATTACGTCACGTTTTGTAGGAAAAGCTCGAATTTTCAATTCAAGGTGTACAAATTTGTTAATAACAACGTTTTCGAATCAATACTATACTGCTTGGAATGAAAGTCATATTTGGTAAGCAGGATTTTGTATTTCTTCAAATCCACAGAATGATTTTTATATTCAAATGATTTCATTCATCGATATGAAAGTATGTGCAATTGATTCTAAAGAAAATTCAGTAAGATAAAGAAATGGATTTTCGAAATCACGGTACGTTTTAGTTACTTAGACGACTTTCGGTTGGTTCTCGCAAGGTGTAGTCACTTTCTCACAAGTTCTCTTTCGACAGTATGGTTTGTATATAAAGAATTAATCACTCTGTCTTCTTAGTAAGTATTACTTCATTCAAATAAATATTCCTTTCAGATTATGGCATTGAATTACAGGTCCCGCATGGAGTGATAGGCACTATTCGCCTAACAGACGGCATGACTGAACGATCGATGAAGTCTCATTTGATCCAAAGTGCTCAGAATCCCCGGTTATCAACAGATTAAAGGAACACCAGAGTGGACTATGAAAGCTTTACAAGTGTGATAATTTTTTTTTTACAGAAAAAATCTGATATTGTGCTCAATGACTTCTGAAACATCATTTATTGAATCAGGATGGAATTCACGAAGTCAAAAAAGAACATCTTGAAGTTGATGATTTATTTCGATGGATTGAAAATTTTCCTAATTGATTCAAAAACTTTCTTTTTTGAATGTTTGAGTGGTTTCATTCCTCCGAAGAAATAATTAATTTAATCAGAGTAGATTTATTTTCACTGAAGAAAGGGTATTTGATTCAAAGAAATGTTTCTTCAGGCTCAAGAATTTCAGATTTGAATACATTGTTCGCATGAATACTCAGATTGATAAGTCCCATGAAATGATTTCATTGTCACTATTGGATGAATTCATTTCCTTGGCCGGAAGAAATATTCATTACGGTCATGACTTTTTTTTCTCAGTGTAGTTTTGAACGTATATTTTAAGGTGCGCTTAATTTCATTATTCTATCTTCAACCAATGAATTGTAATAAATTCTCAAAAAAGGCACATTTGCTTGTATTCTCCCCCTTAAGAATCTATAGTTACGGTAACCTAAAATCTGTTGATGATGCTCAAGATTTCAGTAAATGTACTGGAAAATGGATATACTGAAATTCTTCACTACCAAGTCGCAGTAAATTTCCAGCTTTTTCTTCCAGTTTGGAAAATACAGTGAAAACTTCCGGGAGCTTTGAAACTCGGAATGAATTCTCCAAAAATCCTATTTCATTGAAATTTTCAAGGATTCTTCTTTCGCAACGTGGAAGACCTTTGATATTTGATAATGTAGATAGCGCTCGCTACACTCACATTTTTATTAGTGTTGCCGCGATCCAGAAAACGAGCTATCACGATCTTTACAATCCAATGTTCTTCAATTAAAATTATGGGAAGTAAAAATTGGTTAAAATGTAGATTAGAACTGAAATTCGATTATGAGACAGTTTACATCGAGCTGCAATCCCGTTAATCTTAATTTCTTATTCAATTAACACTCCAAGCGGTTCAAGCCAGATCGAAATTCAGATCGTGTCCAGATCGAATACAGATTAATTCAAAACTTGATTTCATAAACTTATATTTCAATTTGGATTCCCAAAACAAGTTGACTGTTCTCAAGATTGCATTTTCACCCAATTTTTGTTACTATGGAAGAATGTACTTTCAGTTGAACGAGACTGGGATCTAAAGATCGTGATAGCTCGTTTTGTAGATCGCGGCAACAGTAATTTTTATCATTCAAATTCATTGAAATATCTAAACGGCGCCCGTGACAGTTTCAATAAATTTACCACACGAAAAAAATAAATAATCCATATTTTGATGTGAAGATACATTCATACACTTGATTAATTCGTTGATTATTTCCATTATTCCAGCAATGGGATTCACTATTCATTTTTATTATTGGAATAGTGGAAAAATTCAAAAAAATGATTGAAATCCAGTACACACAATCCGAATTTTTGACGAATTTATGCTCCGCCCAAAAGTGACATGCTAGTCAACGAAAACTTCGATGATTGCGAACTTTCTCGCTGGATCATTCAAGTTATAAATTATTAACAACACATAATAATATATTAAATCGGGACACTATTGTGTAATTTCTCCAATGGGTAATGAAATTTTATTTCTTTTCTTATGTAGACTTCCCTCGTGGATACAAATAAATCAGGGTGTTTCTATTGCACGTATAGCCAAAAATTCTCTGTACACGCACACAAGTACAACACCTATACAATGGCCGCACGTGTGCACGTGGGAAACCTGACGACAGAAGGAGGGAACAAAAATCTAATAGATGTGAGCACGAATATGGGAACGAAGCATCAATACGTATAATGTACGTAAAAGTGTAACGCAAGGACCAGACTTTTTCTTTTATTTGTTTTTCCCTCTTTCTCTCCATGCCTTTCATTGCAGAGGTTACGATAAAACAGTAGAATAAAACGAATGGAACGATGTATATAAAGGTCAACTTTTCGATAAGATGTGTTGAATGTATGAACAAAGGGCATTATTTTCGTTGTACTTTAATACTATGGATTACCACAAAATCTATTACTTACTTTGTACATTGATCACTATGCATTGGAACGAGGAACGTAAACGTTATTTCTACGGTGGAGAATAAATACCTCGTGGCACGATGTGTAAACTTTAACCTACAACAACTTTCATCCACAGTTTGTAGTTTACGTTCAATCATGTAAGATCCTGAAATCAAATTGAATTCGGCATACGATTACATCAATGGCACCAACTATCTCAGTTGAGAAAAACCCATAGAATCCACTCCAATCACATTCACTGGAATTTGGCAAGAACCTTGTGCAGTTTTCAATAAGATTGGATAAGATTCGATAGGTCTGTTCATTGATTCCAAACGAATCTGATTGAAAATTTTCGAGTCGTTTTACAATCAGATCAGTGTACGAGATTCAACAAGGTTTAACCGGCCAGCAAAGTGCTCCTAAATTTGCGTTTATGATACTAGCAGTGCCACGGTAGCAACTTGGTAGTTTTCCCAAGATATTGGCACTGCTTACTATACCATAGCATATATATAATGCAAACTATAACGTAGCACTACCTCAGTGCTACCAGTATAACCAGAAAGTGCTACCAAGTTGCTCCCATTTTCATACATGAACCAAGTACTGTACGTACAAGACGCTTTTGAATGTGTGCATGAGTGGATGGTAGCGACGCTGCTGGAAGCGCTGCCTTAATTTTGCTGGCTGGGTAGTCAAGGCTTCGCACGAGACTCGCGTCAAAGACAGATGAAATAGTTACGAATAATTGTTCCAATCCCTTGAAATATCAAGAGGATCAAAGTAATTTGAGATTACGAATGGAATCCACGGAATGGGGTGGAACCTTGATCATTCAAACAAAACTAGCAAAGATATATGATAGATGTTGAAATATGTACTGAGACTAGTTCCGAGACTTAAAGAATATCTTCGTTATCTTCTGCGACGAAATCGGAATTCCACACCGAGAGAAAAAGCATGCTCTAAACGCAAGGGAGCGATTCACGCTTCTAACGCATTTGTTATAACGTGCGTTAAACGCATGAGCCTATCCCTGGTAGAAAAATCACGAGTCTCTCCCGATCACCCATATGAGGGGTTAGCAAGGAAAAACTAGTTGGGATAAACTGGAGAGTTATTAGCGAATATTTGGTGAGGTGGGCCCGATGAATTACAGATGGATGAAACTGGTCAGAATTTCACGAATTTTCCCCAATCCATACTAGTTAGAAATAGCTAACCTCAAAACCCCAAAAAAATAAAAAAGATATTGTCAAAGACGAAAAAAAGATGCCTAACCTCTATGTCTAGATTTTCTAACAACGATCACTGGCGATTACTACTAAACAATACTTTCGGTAATCTCCGCAGCCGATATTTTAATTCATAGAGGAAAGGGTCCGAAAATGGGCTATGGTCCGAATATGGGCAATCGAAGTTGTAGGCTTCTATGGCGCTGCCGCTTGGTGGTGACCGATTCAAAATGTTCCTCATCACCGACTAATTGAGTGCACAGCAGTTGGCGATTACAGTACAACTTGTTTTTTCTACAAGTGAATTTATATTTTTCGGTGTCTCTCAAAACTTTTTCAGGTATGTGATGTTCTCAATATTATCACTAGTCATCCGTTCCATTGGATCTGACACGATATGTAGCTTATTCGGGAAGTATAGAAATGTAAATTAACCGGAGAATGAATTGATATCATGACAGTTTCGCCAAAAACCCCCAGCTGCCAACAGTTTCAACGAAATTTGACGGGTAGCCCATATTCGGACCCCACTTTCAAGAATCACAGTTTTTACGTTTTCTAGAAAACATTTTTTCCCCTTCAATCATTGAAAATAAAATATATTGCACAAACACACACCTCTGGTAATAGTTGTAGGTTCTTGCTGTCATTCTTATTAGGATTTTTTGAGTGAGGACTGGCCAGTATGAGATGAAATCATAGTGGTAGCCCATTTTCGGACCCTTTCCCCTATTTGTAAAAGGTAGACGAAAAAAAATATTCCAGTCAATTTTGAAAAACTACTCCTATAAAAAAAATTCGGTTACCAAAACAAGAAATCAAGTAATCACAACTGTCGTCTTCTGTAGAGGATACCAATCACATAGTTATTATAACTGATCAATTATAGTATATATACACTGTTCAAACAACAAACAATTTTATGTTTCATTAGATACAAAATAAAAACAAATTCCAAAAGTAGGGTTATGTCTTTATGTTATGTTTATTAAAATCACTTTTTTAAGGACTATCCATTGTATCACTTATATTTTACGGTAATGAATTCTGACAATTTTTCAGCGCGATGATTCCGAGATGTAAAAGTACAAAGAATGTGTGGTTTAAATGTAGCGGGTCAACTTTCATGGTACACGGAGAGAAAAAATTTGCTGACGCAGCAAATCGAGGTATTATATATAAAATGGCAAAATTTTTTGCTGACCTAGCTAAAAATTTGCTATAACAGCAATCGTGTTAGCTACGACAGCAATTCTTTAGCTGTGGCAGCAAAAAATGTTTGCTCCGCCAGCAAATTTTCAGTATTATATATAGAATAGCAAACAAATTTTGCTGGGATAGCAAACATTGTTTGCTGCCACAGCTAAAAATTCGCTGTCGCAGCTAATAAGATTGCTGGAACAGCAACTAGTTTGCTGTCACAGCAAAAAATTTGCTGCTCTGGCAAAAGGAACCCAGCAAAAGTAGATTTCGCTGCCACAGCGAATTCCTTTTTCTCCGTGTACAACCGTCAGGGGACTGGTGGTGCTGTTTACTGGCAAATGTTTTCATCAAGTAAGCTCCAAATTTTAAAGTGCGGAATAGCTACGTTGGCAAGGTGTTAGATTTCGATAGGTTAGGTAGGTAGGTGGTAAAGCAGGTTCGGTTCCCCGTTAGGTTAAAAACATTCCACCATTGCTAACAAAGTTATTCCAGACAATAATGATTAATGTGTGTCATATTGCCTTTCTACCAAACACCATAGTGAAGCGAAGTTTGGTGTTATTTTTTTTTTTCATCATCTTTGAATAAATCAATAAAAGTAAATTTAGTGAAAAATCTTTTTGATTTGTTATTGATTTGTAGAAATTTTATTGATATTTATGTACTAACAAGTGCCTTGTGAAATACTAGTGAGCAATTGGTCAGTTTTTCTAACTAGTATCTGATGAGTTAGAGCGTTACATTCCTCACTAGCTACTCGTGAATATTCCTCACTAGTTCGTCACAAGTTGAATGGGCAAACTCGTAAGTGCCTTATGATTAACTGGAGAAAATGTCTACCGGGGATGCTTTTTGAGTATGAGTCCCATGCCTTCTAAGCATGTTGCCATGCGTTAAAAGCTCAATATAACAACAGCGTTAGAAGCGTGAAGGGCTCCCTTGCGTTTGGAGCATGCTTCTTCTCTCGGTACATGTGATTTTGTTACACCTTCCCGTGTGGAAATTTTTCCAGGCGTCTTGTATTGAGAATAGGCCCCGTATGGGTACCCAAACTTAGGTCTCTTAACCTTAGCCACTAAGGTTGCTGATGTTCAGCCTGATTTCTCCAAGTCAGGGACACCCATATAAAGCCCATATAAGGCCGCGCTGTATTACCAATTTTTTCCCCGGTTTTGAAAATCTAGGCACAACAACTACAGCCTGATTAATAGGGCCTTGCAAGGCTTACCGTATTTTCCCGAAGACCTTGATTTAAGCATACCTGTATACAACCCATGTAGGGCCGAGCTGTATTTCCCCACGGAGAAAAATGTCTGCTAAAAAGTACCATATTTTATAGTGTCTAAGCATCAGTCTTGTCCAGATCAAATTATTTACGTGAAAATATCTCTAAAAGTACCATACTGGCTTGAACTTTCCTAAAGAAGTAAACTACTTTTGTAGATATTTTCATGTAAATAATTTGATCTGGACAAAACTGATGCTCGAACACTATAAAGTATGGTACTTTCCAGCAGATCTTTTTTCTCCGTGCCGTTTTGAAAATTTTAATGCACCTAACTACAGCCTGCATAGAGCCTTGCCCTTATATTAATTCCTTTTTTGAATATAAACCTACTTCAAAAAGCAAATTTACTAAAATCGTACTATTGGTAATTTCGACTTTTTGCGGTGTATGCCCCCAAAAAAATATTTCATCCATGATTACTGTGTTCACACTGTCGGTGAACAATGTCAAAAAATCGGAAAAAACATCACTGTATGGTTAATTCGAAGACTCAATGAGGCTGTTCTGTTTTTTGATACAGTCAGATAATGTATGAACAGAGTAATGTTAAGGGGATTCATTACTCCCTGCAAAAGTTACTAGATTCCAAATTTCTCCCCCCAGTTTTCTCAGAAACGAACAGATAAAATGAAAAATAATGAGTAGCTGCATTTTTTTCAGTAGCCTAAGAAGATGCACCTGCTCATTAAAATTGATTCTGTTCATTGATTACTGAGAAAACTGGGGGGAGAGATCTAGTAACTTGGCTTGTGGTGAATCGCCTTAATAGAAATTGGAATCGGCTCATTCCAGGCCTTGTCTGGACTCAATTCGAAGTGGTCTGGGTACAGATAGGGCCTTGGATAGCCCAATTTTCAATCAAGGAGGTTTCCTCCTTGCAATATTTCACGGAAAAAAATACTCCGGTTAATATATGGACAGTAAGAATTACTGCTATTTTAACCGGAATTCTAGTTAAATGAATCAAGTCTCCGGCAAATTTAACAAGGGCTCCGGTAAATTCAACAAGAATTCCAGTAAAAGTCACAGATATTCCTTGCTGTCCATATAGTAACCGGAATTCTGGTAAAATTAACAGTTCATTTTTTTCCGTGTTATCCAATTTGATGATATTCGCAAGGTCCTGGTTTCTTTGCCTACATCAGCTAGATCACGAGTGTCCTACATAGGCCCAAGTTGGGAATACTATGTAGGCTCTGAAGATGAGTGCGTGACAATCCTGTCTAGGCCCTATAGGGTTAACCAAAACAGGGCCTGAAATAAAACGAGGACGCCTAGTTTGGCCCAAACTGCCGCCAAGAATGAATTTCCACGCGGGTTAGGTAGAAGCTTGATTCCATTCAAAATTTCTATGTCTTAAATTTTCAGAACAGTAAATATAGATTATTTTTCAATTCGAGACGAGAGCCTCTTGCGAAGCCCTAGGTTTAGCAAGATTCAATTTTCTGTAACTCTTCGAACATTTCTTTCTCCCCCAGTTTCCTCGCGATGAAATCAAATTCAAATCGACATATACCACTCAAAGGTTCTTGAGATCGCTGGATTTGAATTCGAAGTACGATTCTGAGAATTTCAGTTGGAATTCACGTTCTCGAAAAAAAGAATCATAACGGTTAGATCAGAAAATTTCCATAATTCTCAAAAGAATGGAAAAATTTGTCTATTCAACAAGCATGTACGCCCGTAAATAAATAAAAATACACTTGCAAGTAGAAATCACGTCCTGGCTTTTCTCTCCCTTATCCAATTCCTCCCCCTCAACCCTACTCTTCTCATCAAAAATTCTTCTGTGGTTTTACATACACATTCACGTGAGCGCACGCGTACGCACATTCACGTATTTTTATGCACAAAAGCAAGCGCGTAGGCACATAAGCTCCGAGCGAATGTATGTGATAGGACGAAAAAGATAAGGATGAAAAGCTTACTACGTGCACATGTAGGCACATTCGTCTGGGGCGGAAGAAGCATTAAAGATGAAAGGCGTTTCCTAGGGTGTGACGGAGGATGACAAAAAAAAAAAAGAAGAAATATGCGTACCTAAACCAACACAAACCACAGACATACGCACACGGATACGAGTATACACGCGACTCGTTCGGTTTCGCTGCGATTTACAAAATTTTTATCATCTCGTTGAAATCATTTTGTATGCAAAGAGCAGAGTTCTGAATATCAACATAAGGTTGCGCTCTTTACAATGAGGTCATAGCTTATTTTCAACACCCGGGAATAAGAGGAAAAATTATTTCAAACAACGTTGAATAGAAGAATTTCTTTCTCTTGAATATACGGGAACAATATATGATTTCAATTATTCGTTTTTTCAAACTTCAAGAAAATCAAATTTTTTGTCATTTTTATAATATAAATAATAAGATTGAATATTCCAACGGTATGAAACATCATCGTCTTATATCATTCTTCATTCCTCTCGGATTCTCAAATTTCATGAAAAAGGATCCAGTAACCGTGTAACCAACAATTTTAATACTTTAATAAGATATTTGAATTTTAATACATCAAGGTGTAACGTGATATTCGTTTCAATTTGCTCTGCATCTTCAGGAATTATGAAAACGTTAAAAGGAAAAGCAAATTTCAACAAAACCCGCTGAAGAATTCTGGGAAGTTGAGTTATAAATTTTTCTCTCTCCTGGAATGGTACACTGAAAGAATTTTATTTGAAAAATTACCGTGAGATTCCAACGATCGAAGAACAAGTAGACATTTTTAACAATATTACTATGCATTTTGTAAAACTTATAGAAAATATCATTTTCAACTGTTTGAAAACTCACTTATATTTTTACAGGCTGTGCGGTGATTTTGCGCGGTTGAGAAATTTTTACTTGTCCTTCGATTACTGGAATTTCACAACAATAATTTTTACGATACAATTCTTTCACTGTATGTGGAATAATATCATAATTAGCATAAACACAACGTTTAACGCTATATATTTCGATCCATCATTTTTCAACCCAAAGAAAAAGATTCAAATCATTGACCCCGACGCACACAACCCTTTATGCAAATTAATAGGGAATTTATTTCCTGTCCTTTATGTTCAATGACATTTCCTTTCGGTAGTTTTCGTCACTCCTTTCACATTCACAATACCTTTTCCGCCCCAAAGGTACTACACGCACCCCGTACAAAAATATAACGCACGCACGAATGTGTTACATGATCCTCAACGTCGCGCGTGTCGAATACTTTGTGCATCGAAGTGCGTTAGCTCAAACCTGTAATCCCGGCAACAAGGACGGATGTGTCATCCGTACCTACATGAATTCTTCGTTTCTCGTTATATTTCCATAACGACAATCGAAATGCGCTTTACTCGATGAATTCTCCCCTGCTTTCTTCTCTGGTTTGTTTACAAATCATTAGGCTAGAAGATTGAACAAATTAAATTAGGGATGCAAAGAACGCAACATTATTCAGAAGAACTACTCAACGTATTCCTGTTCTTCTCCTCCTCCTCCTCCTCTCGGTGTCCTGTTTTTCTTCTCCCGTAATTTTTTTTCCCTCGCAATATAATATATTCACAGTTAAAAATATGGTAATGGTAACGATAAATTTCTCTCGGTTAGAGAGTTTAAATATAGAACAGGAAGAAGCAAGCGGTGGAAGTCGAGACGGTAATATAAACGGCGACGATGCGATGGACCATTTTCAGAGAAGCGGAGTAAGAAAGAAGAAGGAGAAGAGGAAGGGAGTAGAGAAGGGAAAAAGATCTAAATTGAGGGCTTGGAGTTGAAACGCGTGCGATTATGCTAATTGGACTTGTTTTGAGACACGTCGTGGCTTTTGGTTTACTAAGCGTGCTTTAATGGTTGGTGGGATTTTTTAAATGACTTTTATATGTATAAATAAATAAGTATTCTCCTGTAATATACTACGAGCACGCAGGTGATACTTATTTTACCAACTACAGTGATTTTTACTGTCGTACAAATATGTTGAATGAATTCTATATCACCTTTCCCAACAGATTCAAATTTGTTGAATCATCAAACTCAATATGGGATGCATAATTATTTCTCGAGTCGATAATTGGTCAGTCATTTCAATTAATTTAGAACAATGTCATGAGTCATATTCCACGATACCTATATAATGAATTCAATGAAAATATAAACATCATAAATGTTTGTTTCAAGTCTAGTAATATAAATGTAAAACAAGATCTGAAAGAAATAAGAAAAAGTAGTGCATTCGAGGGACATGGAATGGGGCGGTACGTACAAGTAGTTAGCAAGAAAAAAGCAATGTGTAAAAGTGGAAGAATTTAATACTGAGGGTGAAAAAAATGCTGAATCAAATTTTATAGACTGTTGTAGTAAAATATCACGCGATTGAAATTTGTTATTTTCTTCTCAAGTTATCATATGCGTAGGGTAAAGGAATGAAATTTGGTGATATACTAGTAGGTATATTGGCGATTGTTTGAATTTTAATTACAAACAATACCGTCCGCAGGGCTATGCACAGTGGTGGAAATCAGGAATTTAGTGTTCATAATCTACTACAAGTCGTAATTCTTGACCGCTTTCGATGAATTTTGTTTTAAAATACTCAGAATTAAATTCTTAAGAGAACTGTCGATTCCGATTTCTGAATTTCTTTTTTTATATCATGACAATAAATAAACAAATAGTAAGGGAAAATCTTCAATTTTAGGTATTTGCCTAGGTAAAAATTGACCATGGGCGCTAGGTTGCCGCAAGGCTCACCAAGATGGGCCGAGCCTAGGCTACCAGGCATGGCGCAACTCTGAAATGATAACATCATTTCAGCCTCAGCCCATTTGTTTCCACAATCAAGACCCAACACTGGAAACAGGGTTGTGATAGCATATGCCGTCAATGGCAGACCATACAAAAATTTGTTCGCCAAGGATGAGCCAACGCTGTAGCAATCTTGCGGCAGGGTTGCGCCCATCTCATGCCAATGGTCACTTTTATTTTTTATTGTAATTGAAAATAAAATAAAAAATCCATTCTATCATTTCGATTGAACGAAATGAATGTCGGAGAATTTCAACATGTAATTTTTCTGATTAGTTTAAACTGATGAATGACGTACATCCGGTGGTCCTGGCGTAGAAGTAGGCAGGTCTGGAAACAGATGGAGAATTATTTCTGTCATGGAATCTTCAAAGGAGACTTATATATTGATTGAATGCTTGGTTCGCCACTCGCAGGAAACAAGCATCACTCTGGTGAGAGTTATTGTAATTTGCTGTTTGAGAAGGAAGTTTCACTCTTAGCCAAGCTATTACTCAAGTCGAGTCAAGCTAACGCCTAAACTGAGCGAGGCCATCGCCCAAGCTGAGCCAAGCTATTGCCCAAGCTGGACCAAGCTACGACCCATGCTTGGTGCAACATGAGAATCCATTGTCATTCAGAGTTGCCTAATGCTTGGAGCAGTGTCCCGCCAAGCCCTAGAGAGCCTCTGTTGAAAGCATGCGTTTTCCTTCAAGCAATATTGGTTGAAGGATGGGCCAAGCGTGGCGCAGCCAATGATCAATGATGGATCAACGAAGTCGATTTATGACTTCCCATATTGGTACAATGTTTAGACCATTGTCAACCATCCTTGTCCCTACATAGATTGCCCAGCTTTGGCTGGCAGCCTTGCGTCTAGCTATATTCCGTCGTCAGCATTGGCGGAGCCTGAAGATTTTTATATGGGTGAGCTTGTATCTTCCAGAAAAGTCTTAGGATGACCTTACTATTCAGCGAGATTATTGCACGTATGCTCATTGAACATGAAAAGTTGAGATGATTGCTAATCCGATCATTATAAATAATTTTGTCAACAATTTTCATGAGGAAATCTGAGATGGCGATAATTCTGGTTGTGAAAACATATTTTTGTGGTTTCAATTACTTGGAATCATCACAAGAAACGTTGTTCGTGAAGGAAAAGAGGCGAACGTCAAGTTTTAACATTTGTTATCAACAATTTTATAAACAAATTCTGAACTGAGAGGTGTTTTGATGGGAAAAATTGTATTTCTCTCGTGTTCATTCAGAATTATCATTAGAGTCACAGTCTGGCATGAAATTTCAGCAACATTCAACAATAATATTATTATTATTATTAATCATTGCAATGATTTTCAATAGATACGGAAGGAAGAATATTTCTCCTCCATCGAAAAACTGTGTCAACAAACAGTTTGTTGCTAACTTTTGTAGAGATTGTTTTAAAAATCGTCAGTTTGATTATGATAAGCATTAAATGCGTGGAACAAAACTTTTTTTTCCTTCTCAAAATGTCAAATTTTTAGAATTCCTCAAAACTTTACATACTGAGAGGAAACTGTAGCTGAAATTGAGCCCAAGAACATTTTCGTAGTTACAGTAGCCATATTTTTCATTGAAATAGCTTCAAAATCACTTTGATAATGAAAATAAAGCTACTATGACCAAAAACTGTACTTGGCTTACACGGAAAAAAGTCCTATGTAAATTTCACATTGGCTGCTGTGAATTCAACATAACTGCTCACATGAATGCAATTGGAGTAAAATTTACTTTGGAACCAATGTGATATCTACATTGTTACCAAAGTAAATGAGATGAAACTGGAACTGGCAGCCGTGGAGCTAGCAGCCGCTTTTCATAACTCTTTATACACAATTTTTATTAAGGATTTGAGGATCTGAAACGTTTGGTAGGATGCTACTCAATCGATTTCTGGTATAAACAAAGCTCCAATAACTTCGATTCAAAAGTTAAAACAATCGACTGCTAACTTCACGCCTGCTAGTTTCAGCTTTATGTAAATGAGAGAAGTGTTGCTGTGAATTACCTTTAATAACAATGTAAATCCAACAGGATTACGTAGTGAATTTTACATGAAATCCACACTTTAATCGTTATCTGACTCTTCATGTATTCTCATCTACAGGATTTTCTCTCACTGCAGAAATACTCCAAGGTTTCCAGCAATATCTAAAGAAAGAATGTTCAAATTTTAAGAGATTCAGCAGAAAAATTTTTCATACACGTTTCCATCACAAAGTTTCTCAGTACAGAATTTATTCATAACATTGTTGATAATAATCATGAATATCAATTTCATCTGGAATCTCTTCATGGTCCATGAATATTCATGGTAATTCTCAGTACATACGACGAAGTAAAATTTGTCTCCCCTTCAAAAATATCTCAATTCATAATTTGTTTATAAAAATTCTTGATAACAATAATTATTGTTAAATGTTGCTGGAATTTCATGACAGACTGTGACTCCAATGATAACTCTGAATAAATACGGGAGACAAAAACTTTTTTCCCATCTAAAAAAACCTCTCAGTTCAGAATTTGTTTAGAAAATTGTTAATAACAATAATATTATTGTTGAATGTCGCTAGGATTTCATTATAGACTGTGATTCTAATGATAACTCTGAATGAATACGAAAGCAAAACACTTTTTTCCCATCAAAAAACCGTGAATGTGAAGTCGGCATATCAAATGCCTGGCATTGCACGAAAAAGTGAGTGTTCCAGTAGCATTCACCATAGTTTTATAGTTCTTGATAATTTGGAACAATAGTTCTATTCATATTACTTAGAAAAATTGAATTTTAAAAAATGGAATGCCAAGTTCTACAATGATATGATAGCATTCCAGCGATGAGAGGTTGGAACGATCAGAACTCGAGAGTTCTGGGATTGTGAGCATGCGGGAAAGTGTAAATTGTTAATAACAATAATACTGTTGTCGAATGTCGCTGGAATTTCATGACAGACTGTGACTCTAATGATAATTCTCAATGAACACGAGAGAAATACAATTTTTCCCGTCAAAAAACCTCTCAGTTCAGAATTTGTTTATAAAATTGTTTATAACAAATGTTCAATCTTAACGTCTGCCTCTTTTGCTTCACGAACAATGTTTCTTGTGATGATTCAAAGTAATTGAAACCACAAAAGTATGTTTTCACAGCCAGAATTATCGCCATCTCAGATTTCCTCATGAAAATGGTTTACAAAATTGTTTATAATGATCGGATTTGCAATCATCTCAACTTTTCATGTTCAATGAGCATACGTAGAATAATCTCGCTGAATAGTAAGGTCATCCTAAGACTTTTCTGGAAGATACAAGCTCAAATACCTAAAATTGAAGATTTTCCTTAACTATTTGTTTATTTATTGTCATGATATAAAAAAAAATTCAGAAATCGGAATCGACAGTTCTCTTAAGAATTTAATTCTGAGTATTTTAAAACAAAATTCATCGAAATCGGTTCAGAATTACGACGTGTAGTAGATTATGAACACTAAATTCCTGATTTCCACCACTGTGCTATGGTGCCATTAACCCATTAAGCTCCATGGCTAACACAGCGCGGATAGCGTCAAACTATTTGCGCCATTGATTGCATTGGCAACAAAAAAGATATACTTGTTTTTTTTTTCACGATTAGAATGTCTATTGCGAAAATTGTCTAAACAAATTAGCTAAAACTTTCGAATTGCGGAAAACTGAGGGTGCCAATCGATTCTACGGGAAAAATCATCAAACGTGTTCACTTTATTTGAAAAAAATCATCAAATGATTTCTATAGCTATTTCTCTATCATCATTGTTTATAATAATTTCATGGTCAAACAAATTTTTTTTTCAAATGAAGTAAATACGTTTCCTTCAATGATTTTTCCTGTAGAATCGATCGGCACCCTCAGTTTTTCGCAATTCGAAAGTTCCAGCTAATATGTTTAAACAATTTTTGCAATAAACATTTGACTCGTTGAACAAAAAAACACTTATATCTTATTTTTCGCCAATGCAATCAATGGCGCAAATAGTTTGGCGCTATCTGCGCTGTACTAGCCATGGGATTTAATGGGTTAATACACCAAATAATAGTGGAATCATATTTCTATTTATTGGTTATAAACAATAATGATCAACATCGTTTTAGTTGTTGGCATAAAACAATTCGTGTTGCACATCGAATAGTGCTTCTGAAAACAACCTCTGACTGGTGAGTTAGTATTCTCTGATTGATTTATTAGAAATTAGTGACATATATATTGGAAAAACTGTTTATGGCGTACTCTCTAAAATCTTTGGGGTGAGATTTCACTCTTTAGCCAGCCAGAAGTGAGCCTGTCGAATTTTCGAGTGAAATTTCCACTCTTTTAGAGTGATATTCTAAGGTTTGAGGTTAGAAATTCACAACCACTTTGACGCTAGAGTGAATTTTCCACTCGAAGCGGACAGGCTCACTTCTGACACTTAGTGGAGTGAAACGTGCGATTTTTCACTCTTTCAGATTTAGAGAGTACGAAAGAGCAAACGGATTTTCTTATCATAAGTTATTTTTCATAGTCACGTATAAGTTGGTAAAATCCTTATGAACAGAGCAAGAAATTTAAGGTTTTTCTGAATGATTTTGAAACTTTTATAATGATCACGGATTTATAAATCTTTTTATCCTAATGAAATTAATTTCTTCCAATATGAATGAAGATGTATATATGTGTGAGATTTGTTATACCGAAAATGGAGAGTCTTCATAAATGGTTCATAAATTCAACGTTCATCAATAAATTTCATCCATGCACAAACCAATTTCTATACCGATCCTTATTTGGATGTTTTGCTACATTTGACGAGAAAGAATAGCAAAGATATTCATATGTAACTTTAAATTTATGCGTTTCAACGTTTTTGAGAATTATTAATTACCGAACAGTGGTTCTCTCTATATCATCAAATTAACCTACTACTATCGCCAAATGACCTCCATCATCACCAATTTACCTACCTCAAATAAAAATTCACTTACCTATGGATATTCTTCTATACAATTGTTGGAAACGTTTGGAACAATATACTAAATGAAGTATAGGTTCCTACCCACTGAGTATTTCCGTTAGAACCTCGTATTAATATTGCAGCAATATTGATGCGATCTTGGAAGTACCTGTTTTTCAATTTACAAATGCAATACATATTACAAAAGTAACTCACAGAAATATCGTTGGAATATCACTTGACAACGTAACATCGCTGTGATTTACTTGTAATTGAGTTCTGTAATATTACTGTTGTAACTCTCATGACAGGTACTTTCAATATCGCTGCAGTATTAATGCAAGGTTCTAACAGAAATGCTCAGTGGGTATTCATTCATTCACGGAAGTTATTTACAATCAAACACAAATTGTCACCAAATTACCTTCCCTTACCCTATAATAAAAATTGCTTCATAATTTTATCATTCATTTGCCATGAGCTGAACAATGATCTTCTGAACAACATTTTCTAAAACATTTTTCATCGAGAAGGAGGTGTATGTTACGATCTCTCAACAAATAAACCCTTGGAACCCTTTATATCAATCAATATAACAGCGCTATCCTACCCATTGACATTATATACTCATAGGGAAAGAAGCGTGAGAAAGTGTTTCTGGTTACCCACGTATCGAATCTATCTGTGGGTGAAAAAACCCACGACACTTGTCCTATCTTGGAACAAGTGCGGTACACCGTAACTGAAATCAGTGGGAAGTGGTAAAAAATGGTATGAGGGTATCGTGAAAAGTAAGGGTAATCATGACTAAATAATAGCCGAATAGAAGTGGACTGGAAATTCTCGCTACGAGTATCGAAGGGGTAAACGCTTGACTGCAGCAATTAACGTTGTTGTTGTTGTTAAATTGCCAGGAAAAAATTTAATGGAGCTTTAATACAAACTGCATCTTATTGCAAATTTTAGTATCGTCAAGAGACGTATATAACTAAAATTCATAAATCATAAACTTCAAGAATGTATAACTTTTAACAATTCATATATGCTTAGTGTAGAAATCTGCTACCTCTTATCTTCTAATTTCAGCTTCATTTAATCCTTTGAACACTCTACCTCCAGTTATTCATCACCTCGTGAACATTACATGGAATAATCCAACAGGATTTTCATTTCCAGTCATACGGGAAAAAAATGATTATATGCAGTAACAACCATTGAAGGGGGTGAACCACCCAAAATAAAAAAATAAAAACATTTCTGGAATTTCTTCAGAAAAACTAATCAACGTATCGAAATTGGGTAAAAAGTTTTTCATTATATAACTATTCGCTCGTGTTTTTCAATTTTTTCGGAGCAGTAAATAACCAAATGACGACTTCTGGAGGTGTTTCTCCGTAGGCAGACAAATAATTCGAGCAAATTTGAAGATACAATCATACACCGAGGAAATTTTATACTTGGATTTATTTACATTTACAATTTCTTTTCAAGTATAAATCTACTAGAGTTTTAGTTCGATCAAATGAGAAATTCAATCAATCCAAATGAATTTTTAGTCATTTCAAATAAAATTTACTCAAATCAAGTAAAAATTTACTGAATGCAAATTCAAGTAAATCATTTTTCTGGGTGTAAAACAAGGAAATTTCAATTCAATGTGATACTAGCTGCAGCATTACGTAGAATTTTTGTTTTTTATTATGAATAATAATTCAATTTTTACCCAGAAAAAAAAAGAACTTCTAAATATTACTGCATTTTGCACTTAAGTAGCAGCATAAGTGACATAGTATGATTTTCACAACACAGTGTACTGAAAATTCATGTTTTATGATGTAAAGTTGCGCAACAATTTTTACCACACTGAGGTGTAAAAATTATACTATGTCACTTCTGCTGCTACTTTAGTACAAAATGTAGTACAGGGAAAAAATAAAATGGAGAAATTTACCGTATAGGATGACAACGCGTCGCTTCGGGCCCTTAAGGACCATGGAGTCCTTCAAGAAATGGGCAAAATTTTGCTACGTATTTTCTGGTCAACTAAGCAATAAATACAAATTTTAAATCCACAGTGATGAAGTACATTACTAAAATTGAGCTTTGAATATGAAATTGGAACTGCAAATGATTGCTCAAAATTATGCGAACGATCATCAACATATTAACCTACAAAAGTCAATAATTTTGTCAACTTATTTCCTCATGTTTGGGAATATGTTTTGGGTTTTGGATTTATATTTAGAGCCAAATCCTAGCAGTGCACTTTATGGCTATATATTCAAAATTTGTGATTATTGCTTAGTTTTTTAAAAACTACGTAGCAAAATTTTGTCCGTTTTTTAATGCTCCATGGCCCTTAAGGGGAGACTCTAGTCGAAAAGACCGAAAATTAACGTCATTTCATGATTCTTTTTGGGCTATTGCCAATGTTTTTTCAAAAAATTTTTTATTGTTACTTATAAGTTTATGTTTTAAGATATAAATACAAAGTCTATGTTTAAAGATTTTTTTTATCAAAAAAAAAATTTAATAGTGGCTCCAGTCCTCATTTAATAAAGCCGTGCGCGGCGAATACCAATGTGCGCGAGACACTCTACCCCAATCAGAAAAATCCGTAATATGCCAATGTTGACAACAGGTGCAGTACAGTGCCAGTATTGGGTCTCCAACACTTGGTCAACACGTACGGGATCAGTACTGCATACATAAGAATACAGTACTATGCCTGTACTGAAAAACCAGTACTGAGAACTTAATACCGGCCAGGTACTAACCCAGTACTGGCCCTGCACTGATTGCGAATAATGGTATCAGTACTCAATCCCCAGTACCGAAAAGCGTTATCATTCCAGACAAATGCCAGTACCCTGCCAGTCTTGGCTAGTACTCGTGCAGTACTGCGCCTGTTGTAAATTTCTGGTTGGGACAGCCCTGCCAAGGGATTTGAAACAAAAAAACCAAAAATATTCTTGAAATAGATGAAATTTGGGGGGTCATATGGATTTTCGATTTTTAAAAAACCCTTTTAAAAAAAAATGACAGCCATTTAGAAAAAAATACCTTTTTTCACCGTTTTTTTTTGCTTTGCTTCAACTGTAAAGAAAAAATAAAATTAAAAAAAAACGCCTCTATATAGCCCCCCAGATTGAATAAGCTTTAATTTGAGCCGTCAAACATCAAAATCGGTTAAGTCGTTGGAGCTGAATCGTGTCCCGCGCGCAAAAAAAAGGTTGTTCCGAGAGAAACGCGTCTAAATTTTCAGGAAGAAGAAAACCGTAAGCACACTCAGAAAAAAATCTGGCCGGCACAACCACAGCACGTCGTTGATTTTTGCCTTGACCATCCTATGTAGTTGCTACAACTACATTCATGTGATTTTGTCTTGTTTTTCTCGTCATCATAACCAAATTTCACGTCACTGCAACCGTGAATCTTTGACCATGCGAACATAGTCCCTGTAACCACGTTGCTTTTTTCTCAGTGTAATGTTTGTTTTTCGACACTTACATCTAATCAGCTATTCCAGCACCATCCAAGGTCCCTTCCTCATCTTCAAAGAGAAGGTTCCTGTAGTAAATACACCGCTTTGGCGGTGAAAACTGCGCTTCTCTTGGAGCCGCTCGGAGCGCGTGTTTATCACTGTTTTTCGGCCGATGCATTCTCTCGTCTAAAACGCTATAACTCCTAAAATAAATTATATAGGGGGATATCCTTTTGGCTACACACTCTCAAGATCCCAAGGATGAAAATAAAGCGAAGAAAAAACAAACGATTTTTTTGTTTCAATTTTGACTAGAACCTCCCCTTAAATAAAATGTTTACAAAATATACACGGAGAGAAAAAATTTGCTGACGCAGCAAATCGAGATATTATATGTAGAATAGCAAAATGTTTTGTTGACCTAGCTAAAAATTTGCTATAACAGCAATTGTGTTAGCTACGATAGCAATTTTTTAGCTGTGGCAGCAAATTTTGAGTATTATATACAGAATGGCAAACAGATTTTGCTGGGATAGCAAACACTTTTTGCCGCCACAGCTAAAAATTCGCTGTCGCAGCTAACAAGATTGCTGGAACAGCAAAAAATTTGCTGCTCTGGCAAAAGGAACCCAGCAAAAGTAGATTTCGTTGCCACAGCGAATTCCTTTTTCTCCGTGTATTGTCGAATAATTCACATTATGAGACAAAAATAGATCCTTTTCTTATGATGTGAATTATTTGACAATGTATTTTGTAAAAATTTCCATTTAGAAGCTCGAAGCGACGCGTTGTCGTCCTATACGGTAAATTTCTTCATTTTCTTTTTTCCGTGTAATATTTTAAACCACATTTCTTTCCGTGCAATAACGATTTTCAAGCGATTTTTGTTAAATATCAATTTGTCATTTTGTCAAATATCAATCAAAAAAAAAAAAAATCGAACGTACTGCTGTACCGAATATCATATTGAAAAATTTTTTTGGTTGATTATCATATCTTCAAATTTTCTCGATTTATTTGTCCGGCCACGAAATAAAAATGTCTAGGGAAAAACACTCAGAAGCCGCCATTTTGTTGTTTACAATTCCGAAAAAATTTAAAAACACACTTCAATAGTTGTACTTATAATGAAAAACTTTTTATCAAATTTCGTTACGTTGTTTAGTTTTTTTGAAAAAACTTCCTGAAATTGTCTTTTTTTTCGGCCTCTAAAATGGTTTATACCCTCCAACAAAACAAGAAATGATTGATTTTCTACCATCTGCGAAAGTAATTCCGGCAACTACTCAGTAATTAAGACAAACACCTCGTTATTTAATGAAGCTGAAACTAGCAGCCGATTGTTGTAACTTTTGATTAAACATTGTTGAAGTCTTTCTAATACCAGAAATTGATCAACTAGCATCCCACTAGACGTTTCGGATGCTCAAAGGCTTGATAAAATTTGTGTGTAGAAAGTTATAACAATTGGCTGCCAGTTGCAGCGTCATCGTTATTTACGATCAGGGTTGAAAAAAAAAATCCGGCTTTTTCAAATATTATCCAAACCAAGGGACGAAATTGGTTAAAATGGTTAAAATCGGTCAAATTTGGGTAAAATTGATGAAAATGTTAAAAATTGTTATCATAATCGTTCATTTCATTTATATTGTGTATGAAATAAGATTACACAGATTACTCTGGTTGGAGTTGCACAGCAATTCAGCAGAAAATGTTCCCACTATGCAACGTTATGGATTTTGCAACAGGATATTCATAACGTTTCATAATAAGAAAATTTTCTTGCGAATTTGCTATGGAACTTTAAGCAGGCATATATGAACACTGAGAACTCTCTATACGCGTTCCAATTATGATCCGATAGTGATCCCATATAAGTTTGCATCCTAATCGGATGAAAACTGTAAACAATTTTTTTTGCATTATTATTTGACAATATTTCGAAAGCGTTCTTCTCTGGTGTCTGAATCATTTGAAGTCCGTTGAAACACATATGACACCCTCATAGAACCATCATTCAAGCATGTTATGACTTTCATGATGATTGGTTGATTAAAAACGAGGAAACAGTGTGCTAATTATCAGCAAAGTGTTTTTCCATGTGGCCTTTTGCTTCTGTTCGTCTGACCATTTTGACCAAAGATTTCGAAAAAATCCAGACAGGCAAAGATTAGTTAATTAAAACCACAATAAAAACCAGGGGTGGCTAAAATGGTTTCAAACCATTCCTTTTTTTTATGCACCCATTAGTATGGTTTTACTATGTTTTCCCGTGAAGATTCGAACAGAAGCTCGAGAAAAGTTGAAAATCTCGTAAGGAAGACAAGGATACATATCGTTCACAAGCTGTATCCAATTCCCCAGAAATAATCGCATGCTCATCGCCACAGTTACAATGAATTATCGATTACCTTTGTACCCGATATGAAATCATATACCGTTTTATTGTTATTTTAATTGAAAATTTCTCCCAATCTATTCAAACATGACGTATTCGTGAAACGACCCCCCGCAGCGTTTCTTCAATGTTACAAAGGGGTGGGGTCATCATTCCCACGCCTAACCCAACCTGCTGTCCGCGTCTGCTAGTTCAATTTATTCGCAGCTACCTTCCTTGAAGGTCCTTCCCTCTACCACACAATGGAAAAAAAACGCGTTGTGCTGTCGTATGGGGTAATAGAGCGCAAGAGATCGATGTGAATCTCCACAGATTCTTTACCACATATAAACTTGAATTTTTCATTTAAATATCAAATTCAAAATCGAAGTCTACTAAAAATTCGTAAACGATGTATCAACAATTGTTAGTTTCACTGTGGAAAATACCGATAAAACTATCAACTGTTGATATTTTGGCTACGAATTTTTAATAGACTCACTACACGGAAAAAATTGTATGATTGTTTCGACCAACTGTATGGCTGTATTTGGCTCACCCCAAACTTATGGCTGTCAGAACCAGAAATTTAATTGTGACAAACAGACATTTAACAATAACAAGCAAATTCCTGGTTCAGGCAGCCATAAGTTTGGGGTGAGCCAAATACAGCCATACGGTTGATTGGAACAACCATACAATTTTTTCCGTGTACGAATATTTTTCAGTGATCCTCGTTTTCCCTAAATTGACAGTGATTTTTCTAAATATTAATAGACCCGGTCTTTCCATGTAGTTATTCAGAAAGTGAGTAGCAGAATTTCGGCTATGTCCTCAAGGGCTCCATGATCCTTCAGAACAATAATCAACTGTGCATATCCTTACGTTTTTTTACATTTCTGACAACAAAGTAAGGAAAGAGCAATAAAATGTTTGATTTGTATGTACACAATATTTGTATTCAAATAATTGGCCAAATGAATAAATGTCTTGGGGTCAAAACCCACCCCTAAAAGTTGGAAATACTACAAGTTCAATAAGAGTGAGAATGCCATTGTATAAGAGTGAATTTTTACTTCATTGAAGTGAGCATTTCATTTTTATACACGGAAAAAAATGTTTCATAAGATTTACTAACGCGTTCAGTAAAATACGGCACTATTAGAATTTCTCGTAATATTTATAAGAGTTCTAGTAAAATCTACGATGGTCGCAGTTAAAATTACTACCGCAGTAGTAGATTTGACTACAGTTCTAGTAAATATTAACAGAAATTCTAATAGTGCCGTATTTTACCACCCTCGTTGGTGAATTCTATTAAACAGTTTTTTCCGTGTAAAAGGGTGGAATTTTAATTATTGAAGCAAATAAAAATTCCACTTCGATGAAGTGAAAATGCACTCTTTATAAAATAAAATTCTTACTCTCGTCGGACTGCAGGCAGTATTTTCACTCTTTACGAGTGGCCTTCATCTTCGAGACAAATGTGGGGGGAAAATGTCTAAAATGCTCGCAACACGGCCAAAAATAATTCGTGGCGTTCCACAAGCCTTTTTCAGGGCCTCGTCAGAGCCTAACGGGACCCGAAGCTACCTCATTGGATCCTCTTCAAGTCCCCCGGCTCTCTCTCTCAACATTGAACAAAAAACATCATTTTCAGTCGGGTTGGGATCATTTTAGACACTTTTTCCCTATCCGAATGAATCAAAAACTGCACAATTGCGTTAACCCGTTGAAGAAAGAAAACACAATTCATTCTTACTATCAATGAAACTTATCGTCGAAATGAACAAATATTCCACCTTTGTTAAAATAACAATGACGTACAAAGTATTTTCATCAATCACCATTCTCAAAAGCAACCCACGCTCGATTATTAGATATGAAATATACTCTCTTTGAGCTCAAGATCTTTATTTATTTATTTATTTTTTCTTTCCACGAATACACATTTTAATGATCAATGTGCTTTCACAATGTTCCTGCTACTGTTAGAATATCAGATCGAGACAAGTACTTAACTCCGCTGCAGTTTATGTCATCATCTTGATAGAGCATTATGCAACAACTTTTGCATTCAACGGCACTTAATTACCTACGGTTCATATATATAATTATCACTGGAAAGATACTTTCAAAAATACTCGTGTAATGAATAATAAATTGTTTCTTCTTACATTCAATATCACGAGATCATTTCTTTTTTCTCCCTTGAAATATAAATATTACGCGTATACCCTATTCGAGTTGCCAATTTTTACAAACAAAAAGAAAAGAAATCCAGTCAAATGTAGTAGGTATCTCACGAAGGTGGAAAGAAATGAGAGTTTTGTCTTTGTCTCATTGACCTGAATCGATAATTCAATGGTTTCAATTATAATTAACTTTCTGGCTTATTCAAAAAAATCAGTGCCATAAATATATTCGAGTATAATCGAGTTGAGATCGAGTGCGAGAAAATAGAGGAAATTGTAGGGGAATTCAATATTAGTGAAGATAGTTGTTTTTTTCAGAAATTTCAAATATCTTTTTAAAGAATTCAAGTACTGCAACTCCAAAGCAGAGCGAAGGATGCAGAATTGGAGAATGAGATTCAACTTTACAGGAGTGAATATTATTCACTCTTCTCTTTGTGAATCTTCAGCTCCAAAAATCAGTGCATTTATTGTCTCTTTCACATTGAAATTTTACACTGCAGAGTGAATTTCTACTCGAAGAGAGTTAGAAAACCCTTCGTGGTACAACTTTGTCGATCCTGTCATTCGATTAAGAGTTGGAACGATTATCCTTTCAAATCATAATTGAATTTATTACACAACAGCTCTTCAAGTTCCGATGAAGAATTGTAAAGGAATGACAATTACGGATAAACAGTGAATCGAAAGGTATGAATCAAAGAAGATTAACTCACGATACACGAAACTTGGAATATTTCTTCAGGAACATGGATTTATGTAAGCGTGATAATAGATATGCATTCGCTTATATATCTGTGAGAAGGATGATGAATTATTACCGTGAATAAATGACATCACTTATTTCTGTTATTTTTGATAAAAATATAAAACTCACATCATTCACAACCAAGTTCATCGATTTATCAACTTCAACGTCGGTTCAGTTTCTCATTTTACATTATTTTAAACGAATTGAAAGAATCATTTCCCAAATATTCTATACGCGCGATGTACATGCGTGATTAAATATATAAAGATCATCGAAAAAGAAGTGAATATTTTACAAACTCATAGAATATAAAATAACTTGTCCTCCACAATAAAATTCATACTTTATATTGCCAAATACATATTTCATCTCTACGAATACATCAAAAGTAATGGTATATGCTGGATAGATAAATAAATTCGAATCCTCTTGGGTGAAAATAAATTCTTTACGATGTTAAAACACCAGCTGAACTGTTCAAAATAAGTCGCACAGAAGTGATGTTTTCATTTGATTGAGATGTTGTTAAGAACTCTAATCAGTTTTCATTACATTTCCATTTATTCCAAGCGAGTAAAATGAAATTCTCGCATTTTCCCTTAATTACATATTGCGCAGTGTAAAAAAAGAGGGAAACAATCCAAATCATCTGGATCCAATTTTTTTCTCTCTTATTTAGAATATTTGACAACGCGTATTATTGTTTTTCAGTCAAGGATTCGATAAAGGATTCGATTGACCCTTGAATTACTGCTTCCTTTGTCCGTTGTCATATAATATTTGAGTAATAACTAATATGTTAACAAGAGATGGTATTCAGTTTTGGTTTTTATATCATAAAGTGTCAATTCAGTTTGAAAAACAGGTTGGTAACTTTTCAGGTCACTTTTTGTAATCCACCAAACGATTCTGATGCAAACATGAATTTGAATTCAAATAATCTATACATTGATTGGAATTCATAGACTGCATTTCCAAAACGGAGCGAACATTGCATTCGTCTTTTAGAATTGTGAGCTTCTCGGTACAAAAATTGAAGTGAATGGTCACTTAATTTTTACTCCAAGAGAGTTAGAAAACCGTTCGTGGTACAATCTTTATCGATCCTGTCATTCGATTATGAGTTAGAACGATTAACGTTTTATATCATAATTTGACTTATTGTTATATAACGACTCTTCGAATGTTACGATGAGGAATTGTGAAGGAATGACAATTACAGATACACAATGAATCGGAAGGTAAAATTTATGTCGATATAATAACAGACATATTCGCATATTGAAATTCTACTCCTGAGAAGTGAATTTTTCTTTCGAATAAATGTAGAGAGTAACTGTCATTTTGTATCAGTTGAGAAAAAGAAAATGCAAAAAAATCTCTCAATCGTATCATTATAATACACCTACCTCTAAACATTGAAACTCGTTGTGACTACCGTATATTACCGTTAAAATGTGTTAAAACGTAGTACTCTGACTCTAATCGTGAAGGGAAGTACATATTGATTCTTTGATAAACAGAAGATAGAGAGAAAGTCCTCGACGTCTTCGACTATATTTCCGTTCTTCGATAAACTTACCTTTATCAATGTACAAACACTACTCCTCGCATGGATCCTGAACCTCACCTGGAATAGGTGAATCTTTGAATATATTTCAGAATGTTCATATTTTATAATTAAACCATTTCCTTTTTTCCATTAGATTTCACCATTGAGATATATGTTGTATTGTACAACGTAGAAAGTTCTGTGGAAATCAATAAAATCTCTACATACTGAGATGAAACGCATTTCATTTAATGATGGTACAGTTTGATAGTTTACGAATTTCCGGGATACGACGACAGTGCCAATCTCATTCAACTAAAATCCAATTTAATAATCAAATCAAACAGAGAAATGAAAGTTGATCGTACCAAAGTCTCATAATGACATCAAATTATTTAAACTGAGACTCCAGTCGTTTTTACGACGAAAAAAACCTCGATTAAGTTGAAATTCAATGTTCCATGCTTCTTGCAGTTCCAATTAAAATTTTCAATTCTAATGTTTCACGGATGAACTGAATTTCACATGAAAATATCATCAGGAATCATTTCTTGTTACGAAATTCCAGGTTATTATTGCTTTGGATTGAAGTTCAACCTTCGAATATTAAAGGCAGAACCAACTTCACCGAACGATCAGGTTTCAATATTTCAACCATGACTAAGTACACTAAAATTTGAGCTTTTCGAAGTTTACAGATTGATTTTCTGTACCTTCTACGTAATATATTCTACTTTTGTTTCAATGTGTGTTTAAATTATATTATGACGCGCAAACAACCATTTGATCATATTATTACGTTTAATAACATCTCATTCATGTCAAAAATATCACATCTTTGGCAACTTGAACCGGTACCCACACTGGTACCGGTAAGAATTAATTAAATGTATTCATGCAAACTATCGATTTATCATTGATACAATCAATTCTATTCTTATCCAATATCCAAAAATATATATTTGAATTCTCAAAGAATATCCTTGAACCACCTTGAGTTGAACTTTCGATCAAACAACATACTCCTGATAACGAATAATGAAATATCAAAAGTCGAATATATACGATCATTTTGCCGGAATATAGGAACTAGCGATGCCGATTCTTTGATTCTTTTAATAATCGGCATCACTGATAAGATCCGCTTCAGTAACATGAAAACTTTTCAATATATAATTTGGAAGAATTTGTCAGTTTTGAACATCAAAAGTAAATGTTTGTATTTTTGTTGTTGGGATAACAATGTGTAAACCAATCAAATGCAAATGCTGTGAAATAATCTTGAATAAAACGGAAAACATTTTGCTGGAATTTAATGGATTCATGTTTTCTTTGTATTGCAAATGAAGTGTCTGTAAAGAGAATTTCATACTCCCAGTCATAGCATTTCTCAATAATGTGATATTCTATCGAGTCAGGTCTTTGTGTACACGTATATTGTTCATATACTTTGATTTCTTTGCATTCTTCAGTTATATGACTCAGCGATAAAAAAATAAAAGTTCAACACATTAGAACACAAGTTATAAAAATAGCGGCAATTGAATGATCCCTTGAATCAAGAACATAAAATGTTTCAACAACAGATTCATTAACTCATTTTGTTATCCTTTTTTGCATTGGTATCGTGATTTTTGTAAAGATTTTTCAAATTTGAATATTTCAGTTATTGTTCATTTCACCGTATTATCTCCACTTCAGAGCAACGGAAACGCACTAAATGCAGGATTTATTAGTGCACAATGTTCTTGAATCCAATTAGATGGAAGATTCGAGGCATTGAAACTTTTTATTTTGATTTTTGTCATTAATTTTATCGTAACAAGAAGAATGACAATTTTTTTGTTCTCCAAATTATCGAAAAGTACTTCGATGTAGTTAAAATCATTCAAGTTCAAGTTAATTGCAATTACAGTCTGTTGTTTCAGAGAGGATTTCCCTAAAATCAATGAAAAATGGAAATTTAATCGCAGCTGATATTGGAATAATAATTTACAAGTATTCTTCAAAGATATTTTCGCTTGATTCAAAAGCTCGAAGATCTTGCGAATGACAGGTTATGATGAATCTGTTATTGATTAATTTTCCGTTGATCAAAGTGAAATCCGATACTCATTGTTTTGTGGTCAAATTGAGAGTATCATTATCCCTTAAAGAACAAGGAAGACGCCAAGAAATCGCGTATTTCATTGCCAATGCAACCACTATTAATCATATTTCCAAGTGCACACACGAAAACTTAATACGGCATGAAACAATGCGCGACTTTGTTCAATGTAGAAGAAAAACAGAGCATTTCGTGTGTCTATTAGATGATTGATATTGTGTATGAGTAACAAGTGCCATCATATAATACTACTGCTACTATTTTACGATTTTCCTTGTTTTTTTTTTTAATGGGGAGAAGACAATATACAATACAATACACAAAAAATAAGTGTTATAATTCAAATGATAATAAACTTTTCAAAAATACAACTAGTACAAGTCTAATAGTATTCTTTGTACTCTATTATCAAGATTTTGATGAATTACATCGATTAACTTACCTATTTAATAAGATTTCCTAGGAGAGATAAATCTTCCGTCACATTCCAAGAGGCCTCTCAGTCGTGACAGCTCGAGATAACTCTAATCACATAAACACATTCTAAAGTTGAACCGCTTTCCGAATAGTTCAGAACTTGTATCGCTTCCGCGTTAAATTCAAATCCATCCCGTTGAGTGTCTCAAGATTTTCTTTCTTTCGACTATTCACGTTTAAATCATGCCGAGGAAGACGAATAATTTCCACGAGATATTATATGCAGCATAACTTGGAACGAATTGAATTTTTCGAAATTCTATTCCTCGATGCTCTAGCTAGACTTTGAAAAATGAAACTTCCGCGTTCCTTGAAGGTCGTTCGCGAAGGAACAGATTTGAAAAAGTATAGGAAATACGTGAAAGAAAAGAGGAGACTACATCACTGTGTGTATTCATATAACTGGACCGCGTAGCCGGTAAAACGATGCCCGTGTTCGGCTCAAGTCGTTCTTCAATTTGGAATAAAACCACTGATGTTGATAATAGCACTTGATACCGTATCCTCCCACCCCGCAATACGCCCTGGAGATCTCAAGCATTTCATTAATCTCATACTGATCTGTAATATACGTACACATATGAATACGTAAATATGTAGGAATATGTACTCTTATACGAATACGAGTATTTATTCGATTGAATGTACAACACGCACTCGCGCACCCACACACATATGCACAAAAATGAAAAACCTTTTGTATATCGTATATCGTGGATGAAAATTCTTGTCGGTTGAAATTCCTTAACTCGCGATGCAAAATCTAATATGTCGATTCGACAAACTTGCACCACGAGCCATTCCGATGACTATTGTAACAGCGTCGTCCTTGCACACGTCAAATATCTTGCACTGAATTCACATGACCGAGATGAATCGAGATTCTGCAAATATGAAATAAAGTTATTTCTGTGATGAGAAAAATACGAAGAGATGCAAGTTTTTCAGCGGTTCGCGATAAACAACACTTTTTTCCTTGCGTACCGTCGTTGAAAGATCCGTTATCGCAAAATACCTTGACACGACAACGATGGCATTAAGAGTGTACGACGATCAGCCACTGACCAAATCGTTAAATGAACAATTTTTGATTTTCAATTGAATCAATTGAGTAAGCTAGTTGTGCACGTGTGTGTGATGAGACAACGACACAACGTACGCATAAACCACAAGTTTTTTTATGAGGCACACACATCCCCCGACTTGTCTCTCCTCGCCTGCCAACGCCTACACGATACAAACAGAATACGGGCAAGGAGTAGCAACGACGCCCTTACACGCCGAGAACAGCGGTTCTCATTGATTCAATGAGCGCCGGGGGTTTTCCTCGATCGATGGTACGTAAGGCTACAACTAGGCAGCGCTTGGATCACTCGAATGTTAAACACAATTCTCATGAAACGTAAAGCACGTAGAGCATATACTATACTACCTACTACGGACAAGTGTGGTTCGTTTGAATTAAAAAAACAAATGTCTGCCGATCAATCAAAGCAGCCAGATTGGGTCCAAAGTTGAGGGGAAGTGTACCTCCACTATCGTCCCATGTATATAAGATACGTGTGTGGATAGGTTTCGTGTGGAGATGAGAGTATGTATATGAACGATGGTGGGGGTACTATTCCCCTCAACGGCAATGCCCATCTGTCAGCTCTGTTATATAGTGGCATAGATGACTATTTCACAACCCTTCAAGTTTTTCTTCCCACGCTTTTCGAAGGAGAGTACAATTGGTGGACTTAATCCGTTCCCTCCCTATTTCATCAATTTAAGAACATCCATGAATAAATTTCGATTGTAATAATGATATTTAGGTTCAAAACTTTTAAAACATCCCTGTTGAAAAGATCTCATAAATTCTAATGAATTCTGGTTATTTCTAGGACAGAAACCGCATGAAATCTAGTACACACACTTGATTTTATACGGTTTTATGAGATTTTACAAATGGTTCTAATTGAATCTCATAAAGTTCTCATATAATCCCGAAGGGAACATGAAGCTCCGACAAATGTTCAGAATAGATCATGATAGATCAGACTGAAGCTCTGTTGGAGCTCAAGTTTAGATTCGTAAACGTTCGACGAAGGTCCGATGAACGTTGAAATGTCCACTTGAAAATAGTTTGAATGAACGTTTATAAAACGTTCATCGAACGTTTGCTAAAGGTTCGTTCGAGTTGCAATTTTTCGATCAAAGTTTTTTTCAAAGTATATTTTTCCACGAAAAAATGAAAGATTGGGGCATTTCTAACTATAATTGTAATTCCGTCTGAAACATAAAAAACTGAAGGTTGAATGAATCTTCGTAGAATCTTTAATAAACATTCTATGAAGCTTCATTCAAGCTATTTTCAAGCGGACATTTCAACGTTCATCGGACCTTCGTCGAACGTTTACGAATCTAAACTTGAGCTCCAACAGAGCTTCAGTCTGATCTATCATGATCTATTCTGAACGTTCGTCGGAGCTTCATGTTCCCTTCGGGATTTTTGCATTCTTATATAAAAGCATATAAAACCCATAAGTTCTAGGACAGAAACCGCATATAGACTGATAAAAACTTGTTGAAATTCATATAGACTGATATATAAGATTTATATATGAGAATGTATGGGACTTTTTCAACAGGGATATTATGGATCAACGTGGATTGTTCCTCAACTGCTTAGGTGGATGAACTTCAATTTTTATCAAGAATTTATGAATTATGACATAGTTTTCCACAACTCGTCAAAGATGAGAAAGAACGGATTAAATCCACCAACTGTATTAAAAAATAGTGGGGAGTTATGAAATTGTCTACGTATTTTACTATATAATGCTCCCTTTCATCACAGATGGCCCAACAAGAATGAAACGCTGATGCAGGGTTCGTAGAAAATTATCGTACACAACGTTTATTGGTCTATTCTTTTGGGTAGATCCAGTTCTATGGGAATAGGCCAATGAGCGGAGTGTAAAGTCGGTCAGTACAATCCGTGAGGTGATACTTTCGACGAGTTTAGGAATTCTGAATGGCTAATTCTATTGAATCATGGTGCGTCATTGGCCGATTTTTTATAATCCCTAAGCCCATTAAGAGGATACCAGCGCATAGGTGGCTCTATCTGGTGGCATTTTTGTTTTGACCAAAATACTCGAAACTGGACTTATATAGGTCTGTAAAGAAATTTTGGATTTCGAGGAAAAAATTTTTTTTATTCACCGAGGACAGAACATTTTTTTTCGAAATTCAAAATTTTAGACCTCTTTATGAGTCCAGTTTCGAGTATTTTGGTCAAACCAAAAATGCCACCAGATGGAGCTATCTATGCGCTGATATTCTCTCAAGGGGTCACTAGCGCTTACCAACAGAGCACGTTAGATAGAAAAGGACACGCCTATACGATAGAAAGAGAGGTTTGGTACCATCGTTAGTATCCCGTTAAATGTACCAACTCACGAATTAAATTAACGGTTAGGGCTCAATTGGCCCGTATCTGCATAACCCAGAAGGGCAGTGAACGAGAAAATGTATACAAAAATTAAGCCCGACTGAAGGTCAACTTGAAAAATCACCACGTTTCACTGGTCATACTTCAATTATCTTGAGTGGATACTAGTGCCGAGACGCTAGCCATTTCGTATTGGCCAGTTTATTCGAAAACTATTGAATAAATTCATCCAAACTGAGTTTCCAAAAATCCTGTAAGCCATGAGGAATCTTTAGAAACTTAGTTTGTACGAATTGATCCAGTACTTTTTGAACAAACTAGCCAATACGAAATGGCTAGCGTCCCGGCACTAGTATCCCCTTATGAGGATACTAGCGGCGTGGCAGCAGCCAAAATGTTTCTTTCAAATTGTTTGAAAGTTTCACAATAAAATTTAATAATTTTCGTTTAGAGACCTATATTGACAAATATAGCAGGTAGGTAAATGAAAATTGGTTGATTTTATTGGACCACTTTCAAATAATTTGGGAGAAACATTTTGACTGCTGCCACGCCGCTAGTATCATCTCAAGATGATTGAAGCATGACTAGTGGAACGTGGTGATTTTTCGATCTGACCTTCAGTCGGGCTTAATTTTGTTATACAATTTTTTTCGGGTTGAATTCTATTCAGGTCTATTATCTTCCGGGTCAACAGCCCTTGGGACTTATTCACATACGGGCCAATCGAACCCTGCCAAATTGATCGATTGTACAATAATTTTGTTACGAATTCTGCACTGATGAGTAGACTCGTTACATCGAATGCTCATTGTACCAAAAATTCATTTTCCGAACGCTGATAGACCGGAGGATTATTATGCCAAATGCATTCGCCCCAGTGCAGTAAGTCAAATTCGCCATTATATAACTGACCCATCATATTTCCGATTCTCGAAGAAATTACCAATCCACGAGGAGTTGGCGGTTTTTACTGAAAACCCTGCTTTCCGAAGTGTTCGACCCGGGACGGTAGCTTTAAATGCTCACAATCGGCCCCCGATATACCGAATGCTTCTGGCACAAAATGCTCATTGTATCGAAAATCTATATTCCGAACGCTGATGAACCGAAAGGTTATTACTCCATGGATTGAAATACGCTGGAAAATTGAATCAATGTACAATCTCTTATAGATTTCTTAAACATCGCTCTGAAAGAAATTATAAATGGGAATGGTTTAGTCATTCCGCCGGAACGGGGTTCGGTCTATAGCCCAGATAGCACACGAGTTCTTTATAATTACATTGTATTCATTATGAGCTCTTTTAGAACGCTTGTGCTATCTGGGTGGGAGACCAGTTTAAGATGAAAATGTTGACTTCGGACCTTGCTTTCTATCATGTAAGAACGTTCTTCTCTGGCCAATTTGCTCGAAAGGTAACACTTCTATTCTCTCAAGTACTCGCTACTGTAGAACTTTCTCCTTGTATGAAGATATTTCTCTAAAATGATTGATATCAGATTATACAAATTACAATGCTAAATCTTATATCTTGCAATGATCTCCATTACACGATTTCTTATCAACAGTTCGCTTTTTAATCACGAAATTTATAAATGTATCCAATTTTTGGTATTTTTGGAAGAAAAAACACATTCCCAACATATTCTGAAAATTCAATAAATATTTAAAAAAATAAGGAAATTCATATAAAAGTAAACAAATTTAGTTCCTAAAACTAAAAGTAATACTTCAAGAATACTCAAGTCAATGCATAAGCTTGCATGAGACTACAACAAACATTTAAAAGTTGAAGATATTCACTTCCACCCTCGAGGAGTCTGTAATTACTTTCCTGAAAAAGTTTCAAAGTGGAATTAATTCGGTGATATTAGATTAAAATAATTCAGAGTAATAATGACTTACGCCAAGTCTGTCAGCAATTAATGTTTTCTGCTTATCAGAAAATTCATCACAGTAGATGATTTTGTCGCTAAGCTGCTCTATAGTCTGAAAAATCAAAGATTATATAAATGATAATAATCCCAAATAAAAATATTTTATCCATATAAAATATACCTGTGATACGGCATAAGCTTCAAGCATGAAATCCTTAACAAAATTTTTGATTTCTTTGAAATTCCTAGTTTGACAAACTTGCAGTAAATCATCTAGCCGTTTATCCGGTACGATCTAAAGTAAAAACAAAATCAAAGTAAATATCAAATTTATTACTGTTTCAGTCAATTTCCAGCATTTGTACTTACTCCAATGATTTCAATCACATCATCAACGGTAACTTCAGTCCCTTTTCCTTTGAGTCTTGTGATAGACTGCAGGCATGTGATAGCTTGTCTCAAATCACCACCCGAAGCTTCTACTATTTTTGCAAGAACAGCTTTGTCTGCTTTCACATTTTCATTGCTGCATATGAATTCTAATCTTTCAATAATTTTTTCTTCACTGAGCGGTTTAAATCTAAATTTTGTACAACGGGATGTCAGGGGTCCGATAATTCTTGATACATAATTACAAATCAAACAAAATCTTGTGCTGTGAGATTCTTTTTCCATTGTACGACGTAATGCCGCTTGTGCGGCACTAGTCATGCTATCAGCTTCATCCAATATCACAATCTTGAAGGACGGACAATTTTTGCCACTAAAAAAAATATTTCATCATATATTTTTGATGTATAAATTTGCACTTATAATCTTTGTAATAGATATAATTGAAAAATTTGCCTCAGAATAGGTATGAAATCATAGATGAATGCTCAAGTGCTTTTCGAGATATTCAAAAACAAGTTCACATCATTCCAGTAAAAAGAATATCCAAGATGAAAGATGTAACAGAATATGGATTAAGAATTTTTAATTTATTTCAATTATATAAAATTTTATGAATTTAAATGAACATTGCGAACCTTCGATCATTTTGAATTTTCTTCGAGAAATTGTCTGCTCGACTAGATACAAAATTCATGAATCATCTTCAATTCACAAAGATTTATTACAAGCAATTTTAATGTGGAGTTGGAAATAAGTGTTATCCATTTGCTCTACTGTAACACCTGATAACAACGACAAATTCTTGTTTTTGAAATCTATTGTCAAACGCTCGAGTATTCCTCAGACCTTTTACTACATCATCACAGGCAAAATCGTTGAAAAATTATGCAAAAATTCACCAAGCGTGTGACGCATATACTCACTCCGATCTCATGCCTCCAGCAGTTAATTGGGCAAACGATTTGATTTTATCTCTGACTATATCTATACCTCTTTCATCAGAGGCATTGAGTTCCAAAATTCTTTCTTTATACATGCTACCGAATAACTGTCTTGCAGCAGCTAAAATAGTACTGGTTTTTCCAGTACCTGGTGGTCCATAGAATAACAAGTTTGGGAAATCTCCGCCGTTTAAACATTGCCTTAGAACTTCTATAACTTCTGGTTGCTCTACAACATCCTCCACAGTTCTAGGCCGACTGTGTTAACAAAACAGTATATTATGAATATATGAGCAAGGTTGCTAGAACTGAATCAAAAATACTTATCCATTGACCCTAAGTCTCCGAACAATGAATTTCAACAGAGAGGGAGACACAAATTGAGGAAGAATCATGCAAGGAAACAAAAGAGAAGGTAAAAATGGCAGGAAGATGAACAGAAAATTGCATTCTCTTCTGGATTTCTAAAAATAATGTCTCTCAATCTATAAATTTCTATAATTTAAAAAAAAAAAGCAATCAAAAATACCTGTTTCGAAAACAAAATTCAATGTATGTTCTACTTACTATTTCTCTACCCAAGGAGGTATTGGCCCACTCTTTTCTTCTTTGGCACGAGAAGTTGTAGCTTTTTTACTCTCTCCGGGACCTAATTTACCCGTTTTGAGGAAGGCTTGCATTTTTGTTGAAATAAAATGATTTAAAACTTACTGCAAACTTTACAAACTCATTCAACTAATTCATTCAACAACATCTAAAACTGAGGTTATGGAAAGTACATCCCAATTCCCGCGCAATTTGATCAACTTGTTATGGTGATTTTCACGTTTCTCATGATGAAGGAATAACGCGCGTATCACATGGAGCTGGAAAAAGGGCGGAAAGAAGCAGAATCGTTGGTTGCGTTCAACGATCAAGATTCCACCATGTGAGGCTGCCTTGATACGACGCAGACCCCAACAGACCTGGTTTAAAGGGCTTTGAATGGTTCTTGTAATCGACATTTGACATGACGTCTATCTCGGTACACGTGCGCAGAAGTTAATTAATGGATTAAATCTGAAAAAAAAGGAGCAAAAGTAGTTAGCAATGTTAGAAATTCAGAATATGTGATCGACTGTTTGAACAATTAAAATCATGGTATGTAAACGAATTTACGTGAAATCAGTTTCCATGCACAGTTTGATGTCAGTACTTTTCTTTCCAGGAGCAAGAAGTGGTTGAAGAAGGTAAATTGAATACCAATGAACACCTCAAAGTCTTTGAAAATGATGATATTGAGAATTCTGATGAGAGTGATAGACCATCGGGAGAGAGATGGGCTCCAGTTGGAGCCAATGACGGAGATAATGATTTCAGAGATGATTACAAATATATAGATAACATAGACAAGTGAGTTTTCAGTTAGGAATTTGCAATTATCCTTAGTTCCATCGTTTAATAATTGTCTTCTTCAACAGGCTTTCCAACGACATGGATAGATTAAAGATTTTAGAAGATGAACAGGAGATGTTGAATTCGTCCTTAATAGCATTAACTACACATTTTGCTCAGGTATAATCTACGATGTATATGTAGCTGTTGTATTCATCATTATCGGCCTCTTTGATTCCAGGTACAATTCCGTCTTCGACAAATCGTAGATGCCCCAGGAGATGAAAAAGAGAATTTGCTCAAGGAACTAGAAGAATTTGCATTTAGAGGTATACCAGATGTTCCTAATGATTTGTCTTTTGATAGCAGATCAATGACGCCATCCTCTCCACTTTCTTACAAACAAAGCGTAAGCCATGCAATACTTCCTTGTCAAGTGCAAAATGTGTTCATTTGAAGATTCATTTCAATGCTTTTTTATATTTATTTTAGCAAGCTTTGAATTTACCTTCGCTTATTATGTGTGTTTTATTTGATTTCTAATTAGCGATGTCGATTCATTGTTATAGAAAACTAGTTAGTTTTTATAGATTTGTATGAAATATCGATAAAAATTTGATATATTTTCTATAAAAAAGAATCGGCATGACTATTTCTAATATACATTTCATTTTCTCTTATTTATTTTTTAATGTTGATTTGTACCATGCAATCGTATATGTTTGCGTTTTGTTATATTTTTTGATTATTTATCATTTAATATATATCAAGTTGAATAAATATTTTATTTTAGCTATAATTAATGTTTTTTTATTTCTTGTGACTACCACGTTTTCTCACGAATCCCTCTAACGCATAAATTTATCATCGGATATATTAATTCATAATCCATAATAGATTTCTGGTATAATGAATGATATGGAGGTAGAATCAAAAATGGCATTACAAAGAACCAAACAAAAAGAATTGATATGTCAACTGAAATCACAGTTAGAAGATTTAGAAAAATACGCGTATGAAACAGGCGATGCGGATTTACCACAATCTGTTATCTTAGAACGTCAAAATATTATTATCAGTAAGTCTTGAGCTACTTTGTCCTCTTGATCTACATTTTGAAATTATCAAAACATATATAATTTACCTCTCATGTTATTGTTACAGATCATTTGAAAGAAAAATTAAATTTCAACGTGGATGATTTATGTAAACTTCCTGCAGATGATTTACGTTGGCAGATGGATTATGCGATCAGTCAGGTAAAAATACTTTGAAAACAGGGAATTTCAATGATGTGTGACAATTGTTTCTATTGTAGATTGTAAGTCCATTAAAAATGAAAGAACAATTGGTGACGCAGCTGAAAACCCAAATTGCCGATTTGGAACGTTTTATAAATTATCTTCAAGGTGAAGTCAGCGCAGAGACTTTATCTTGTACTTGCGCGTGTCCAGTTCACGATGAAGCGAGTTCGTCAACCCGTGGAAAAAGATTAGGAAAAATACCGGTGGAAGAAGAAACAAGAACAAAAACTTTGAGTACAGTACGAAAAGTCGTTACTCTTTTACATATGTTTCTAATATCTCAACTAGGCTGTGGAAGTGAAAGAGCACGGCAGGGTTTCAATAAAAAGAAAAATACACATCCCTGGCGTGATTTAAGAACGAGACTAGATTTAGCAGTCGAACACGTATTAGAGACGATCGTTGAAACACAGCACCGCGAGGATGATGAAAATATTGAAAATGATTATTCTTCGGATTCGGATTCTCCGTCTAATCGTTGCAGCGCGAAATTAACTTCTGCCGTGAGAAAGCATCTCGCGATTGCCATTCGAGACTTGATTCAACACGGATTAGTGTTGGATCCACACGTTAATAGCGTGGTTCCATTTGTGGGATGTTTTTCCCAAAGGAACATTTCTGTCAGTAATCCTATGCACGCTTGGGAATTAATTTTAAAGTATTATGAAATCAAAAATGGTCATCATTATAATTCTAGTCCAGCACAAAAATTATCACAAAGTTTTAATTTGGATCTCGTCGGGGGAAGAGGATCCTCTAAACAGGTATGAAATTTTGTTTTATATTTGATAATCCTTGTTTATTTTACTCATATAAATCATATTCATTTCAGAGTTTACTTATAACTATAGGAAACATCATCGCTTCGCATAGTCCTTATAAAAGAAGTTATGATTCTCATTTTAAAGCTTTCATATGTGCTGCTCTAAAGTAAGTAGCTCATTTAATTATATCAAATTAAATTTAATTGACAAGTAATTTGATTTTCAGTGCAAATAAATTAGTAGCATGGTTGAAACTTATACTTCAATGTCAATATCTATTGGAAAGTCATTATTTATCATGGAGTTATGTCGTTAAGACAGGTAAAATGAGACAAAATATCTGAACGATGAAACTAAAACCATGTATTGATTTGTTCTTTTTGTATGAAATAGGTTTCCAAGATGCATTCCATACAATCGACAGACTTACAAGTTACAAATTTGATCTACCAGTGGACTTGGCAGTGCGACAATTCCAGAACATCAAAGATGCGTTTTGATCGTGCGATCACATGAAGTGTAATTATATACTACATATATATTTATATCTCGTTTTCGTTATTCACCTACGACATGGAAGCTGAATACAAATGTAGGGCTTAAGAAAAATATTATTATACCAAAGTATAAAAAGTATTTTTGGACCATTAGTTTCTAACAAATATTTTCTGTTGTTGGTTGCTGTTTGGTGCTCTTAAAATTAGGTTACCGATAGAGTGCAATAAAATATATATACAATAATTTTTATCCATATAATATGTACTAGTATTTGAAAATATGAATTCATCTTAAGATTATGTACATTTGATTGAAACAAAATGTCATTGCCATTTAAAGTACAAAGGGGGTTTTTGTTTTTATCGATTCATTAAGAAAGAAGCATATGTTATGTTGTGTCATCATTATAAGTATTCGAAACAGTGCATTTATTTCAACATTGTAACATAAGTTATCCAAAGGATCTGGATTTCCGTGACATTAATTTAATATAATTTTTTTTATTTTCGTCTATAAAAATCATTCATGTTGTAATTCTAGTCCAAATTTTATACTTTATTTCAATTTGTCAACATTTGCTGTTAATGATTTAGACTTGTCAAAAAATGGTTCAATGGATTATGTCTCACTATTTGCTAATTTTAGCTCTTACATATCATATGGGTATAGTTGAACTATTCTAAGTAATGTTTTTAGATTTATTACAAATATGTAATTCTGTATGAATGTTTTTAAACTGGCTCGAAGTATTATGAACGATCAGTAAATACATTCCATTTTATATACCATTCTATATGTTGATCGGTTTAATTCTATCATGAATTATAAAATACAAAGTATATATATTTACGTAAAGTATAAAAACAAATTTGGCTTGATGAGCGAAGGAAGGGTTACTGCAGTGATCATTTTCAGCCTTAAGATAATATATATTGTTATTAATATATTATATTCAAATCAAAATCATGTAATTCAAATTGAAAATGACAATTAAAAAGATTTTGTTATGCATACGCCGAGGATTTATCATTTCTCATGATTTCAATTTTATTTGTGTAAGAATATCCTTGAATATATCCAACGATTGAACATCATTGACCCATCGACACATTGATAATCACATTTGTGACCTTATAATTTATTGTAATTAAAAATGAGCCTCTTTGGGATAATAATATGACGTGATACATCATGTAGGGGGATTTTTGCTTTCTTAGACCACAATTGCAGAGAATATAAAATTCAAGAACAGGATTTTATATTAAATTGTTTATTCTATACGTAAAGATTTACAGCTGCAGAGTTTCACAAAGCAGTCATTTGAGATGTCTGTTTAGTTACCGTTATTCTTTTACGTTTTCACAATATTCATTTACAAAAATTATCAATACACAGATATGATTTAGTTTTATGTGTTGAATTTGAGTTGTATAAATTTTCATGACAAATTACAGTTACTTTGTTGTACATGGAATATTTAATTGAAAATCACTTCGCGATGTTGTTTTCTTTACAGAATTATTCTGCAAATTTATTGGAGTGAAATTTCATTTCAATAAAAAATAGAATTAATTTTGTTCGTTTTATTTGACAACATCAAAAACAAAACAAATTCAACTGAATTAATTCACGTGGAACACCAATTTCTTTTTCAATGTAAATTTCATCCCAGGCTATAAAAACAAAATATCACTTTCGTAAATTCGAATTGAATCTAAACATTAGAACTTCAATTGAATATATCAAATGACTTCATTTGATCATTTTTTTTACAATCAAAGCAATTTTATTTACAATTTTACTGGTGTATATCGATATTGAAATATTGAGAAGTGTTTTTGTTTTGTCATCATCATCATCATCATCATATATTAAACTCTTGTACTTGGATTTTAGAATGAATTGTTGGTAATCCAATCCATCGTTGTGTTATTCTATTCGGAGAAATTTGTTTTTCGTTCCTGATTTTTTTTTTTCTAAATAAATTCGATGATACTCCAATAATTATTTCGTGAGAAAATGTTGTCGTGAAGAAATCTCAAGAATGTGAAGAAAATGACAAGAATGGGATGGAATCAGTCTTTGTAAAATATTTGAGGACATACTAACGGACATGATGCCTAGCCAAATCTTGTGTGTGAGATTTCTCGGCCATACTTCTCACACATCACGTATCTCTTGGCGACATCCTTTGGAGATCTTGGGGATATTGCAATGTTCCTAGGATATTTTGAGAACGACACCAAAAAATATGTGCAATGAGGGTTCAAGAATTTCAAAATACTGTTAAAACAAAATGCTATTTAGAGCGATATTTTGAAAATATTGAAGTATTCTTGAGAAATCTTATGTAAAAGATTTGGTTAATGTTCTGGCCTTGGTATCCCTCTAACGAAAAATAACGGAGTGCTGTTAAAGTATGCGCCAATAATTTTTCTTCTTACGTATTAATTCTTATCATACAAAATATTTTTGATTAAAATATTCCAGAGTTTAAAATATATATATGGAAAATTATCATTCAAGTGTGACACTTCTTCTATGATTATAATATCAATAAGAGCACAGAATTGGTAAAAATGTTCTCTCAAAGTTCTTTTGTTTTCTCTTATTCGTTTTTTCATCATTCATATATAAAATGTTATATAAAAACATTATGGAAGAGCATTAGTTTTATTATCTTATAACATTCATCGCTTCGTTCTTTTTTTATTTGGATAATTCATCCCTATTGAAGAAGGCCAATATATTCCAATAGATTCCCATAGATGCTGTGACAGAACGGCATGGTTGTTCAATAGAAATTGTTTTCAATTATATATAGTTTAGAAAATTTTTTTCACTTGGGTATTGATGAGATTTTACCGATTATATCAATAAAAACCAATAGAATATTGATTTCCACATAGAATCCAATACAAATCCCATAGTGGTTGTGAAAAAACAACATTGATTCCTTTAAAATCACACCTATTGGGTTCTATTGGAGTTCATCCATAGGGATAACATCATTTTCATAATCATGCAATCATACATATATCAAATTACTTTATTGAATTTAAATTTGATTCGTTAATCTTTCAAAATCGATTCAAATTTCAACTCAATAATTTTGTAGTATTTCATACACAAATGCATATAAATATTCTATACTAAAGCAATGAAAATCATTCGATGATAGGCGTGAAGAGGTATCATAATAGCGAATAAAAAATACTGTTGGAAAATGAGATTGGAATGTCAAATGATTTGAAAGAATTGACAAATTTGGTAAGCTTCTTTCAAGGTGAATCTTACAAACTAATCAAATTCAATCACAAAAAACCATTAACCCTAAAAATAATTAAATCTCATAATGATGAAATACATACATAACATTTGTAAATTGTATCAAGTATTAATGATGAAACAAAATTTTGTCATTTCCGAAACATTTAGCGTAATAAACTCTAATGCACACTGGTATGAATTATATGTTGGGAACGCACACGTAACAGTCGTTTAATCTACATTTAGAGTTCTTTTTAATTCAACATTCTTCATTAAACTCTTTCTTGATATCATATTCTTATATCATATACGCTATATATAATTTTTTGGTATATGTTCTAACATCTAACAATGAAGAAATGCGTAAATTTAACATGGCTAGTGCAATAAAAATTATTATCAATTTTAATAAAAAAGGTGCAATTCTCTCAATGCAATTTTTCAGGTAATCGTTTCAATTAATACATGGCTGATCATTTCAAATATTGGCAGTAAAAAGCTGAGAATGAATGAAATGAGTATTATAATACTATCCTAAAATGTATGCAACATCTCTCAGAAGCGAGATACAAATTTCAATAAAATATTGAAACATATTTAAAAAAAAAAGCACATCGAATTTGATGTGAGTGCTTCTTCACTTTTGAAAACTTTGATATCATCCTGAGACATGCTTTACATAAATTACAGATATTTTAATAAATACAAAACAAGACGAAATTATTTTCAGTCACATTCGAATTTCTTGTTTCAATATAAATTGGGGAACAAAACCATAATTTGAGTACATTTTGATAATAATTTGAGGATTATTCGAATTAATCATTGAGAATTCGAATATGAAATTGATTTAATTTTAAAAGCTTATATTTTTAAATTTTTTCAAAATTTTTAAGAATATATAAAATAAAGTTTTCTATGTTTTACTTCTTCGTGAAAAAATCATGAAATGCACGTTGCAGATGTAATTTTAATACTTTCATACCTAACAAATATAAATATATAAATAATACAAAAGTATAAAAAACGAGTTACTTTTCAAAAGATTGAATCTCATTATTTGTACGTTTAAAAATTGAATAAAAAATAATTCTTGATTATCATGAATTTATAATAATCTTCGTGTTATTATTTTGTAGAAAGGGTGTAAATTTCTATCAATGTAAGCGAAACTTGCATCAATTATTGTATAAAATAAAAAGCTTGTTGGTTTAAATATATGGAAATATGACAAGTATTATTAATGGCAGTCATTTGAGTGGAACTTTGTTCATGAAAATTATTTCTTTTTGTTCTTTTGGTTCTTCACCTAAAGCAATAAGTAACTATTTTATACAGTCTCTTTCATTAATTTGTATATAATCTTTCATGTATAAATGGCTATTATGTATCTTACTAACTCTTAATGGACAAAACACACATTCACAGAGTATAAGTAAAGAGGACAAGTCTTTTCGATCAGTCTAAATAGCGATGACTCGATATATATTACTAGCTGCTTAGCATTTATATTGAATATAATAATTATAGTTTAGCGTGCGCTGAACGGAAATCATTTCAATTTCGATATTGGTTGTATAATATTATAATTACTTTAAATAATTAAAGCAAACTTGTAGCTTTTTTCCAAATACTTAATATGAATTTTTGCTTTTGAAAATCAATGTTTCACACTTAAAATCAAATCCTCGTGCGTCGATCGAATATTACAAATGTACGTAAATTTCAGTCTGTGGTCAGATGGTGCCGGTTGTACAAGATTATTGAAGTTTGAATGATGATAAAAGAGAGTGAAAGAGAATTTATATTACATGTGTGTTCCTTTTGCTCATGCATATCAATTTGTTCCAATAAACGATTCGTATTTCAATGAAACTTTTATAAGAAAAATTACTGGAATAAATCCATTATAAGTCGCTGCAGCGTATGCAGCTACACGTTGAAAAATTTCAAACATGATATGTCTTGAATGATATACGAACATAGAAGACTTGGAAAAATGAAGAATGACATCCAACTAACCCTAAGACTGAAGATTACTTTCGACGATTGTCAGCTCGTTTAAACATGAATACGTAACGGAAAGCTGTCCGATTTATTCTCAGCCTCCAAATCGTGTTTTATGGTATCTAGCGTTTCATAAATTATTCTAAAAGTCGGTCTATCCGATGGTCGTCTATTCCAACATCGTTTCATTAAATTATATATGGATTGTGGAGTATTGTCTGGACATTGAAGTACGTTTCCTTCTTTGATGTACTTCACTACCTCTTCGTGCGTCATTCCGTAATAAGGTTGAAGAGCAAAACTGAATATTTCCCACAAACAAACTGCGAATGCCCATACATCGGATTCAACTGTATATTTATTATACAATATACTCTCAAGGGGCATCCATCTAACCGGAATAGCATCTTGCTCGTCGCCTTTGTAATAATCTTGCAGATAAATTTTTTGAGACAAACCAAAATCTGCAATTTTAACGATCATTTGATCGTTTATCAAACAATTTCTAGTTGCAAGATCTCGATGAACGAATTTCCTGTCCGATAAATAAACCATTCCCGATGCCACCTGTAACGCGATGTTTATCAAATCCATATGAGATAGTCGAGAATCTGTGAAACTCCCGTCTCGATCTAAACTTCTCATGATGTAATTTCCAGGCGAACAAGAACGTAAGAATTCGTTCAAATCTCCACGACCCATATATTCGAAGAGCAAACACATTGGTCGTCCTAATGCACACACACCTAGCAATTTGACGATATTTGGATGATTGAATTCCGCGAGGAGACAAGCTTCCCTTTCGAAATCAACAAGTAAATCGTCGGATGCTTCTTCTTTTAGCATTTTCACGGCTACGTTTGTGAATTCTTCTCCTTGTACCAGGCCCGGGGCTTTCGCTTGAAAAACTCTACCGAAAGCACCTTGACCTAAATCTCTGACGTAAATAATATTATTTCGAGGAAATTCGAGTTTCTCCAATTTTGGATTGAGTTGAGCACTCGTTTTGTGATACGCATCGTTGCTCGGTAATTTATCTAAATCGATGTTAACGTCCTGAAAACATTAATTACAATTTTATATTATGATCTTCCAATTAATTTGATGAATTCGATACCTGATTCTCAGTAGGATTGTATCCTTGATGTCGTTTATGGAATTTTTGACTCAACACAATGAATAATACTGTTCCCCCAAGAATCATAAATCCGATGGACGATAGTGTAATAATGAATAATGGATTAAAAAGTGTTTCCATTGGCAAGTCTTTTGATTGAACTTCTGGTACTATTTCTGTATTATTATCTGTACATTCAAAATGCATATATTATAAAAATTATTATTCTTGGTGGAAAAATTAACAGGTACTTTTAAATACATACCACAAATAGGGATATCACAATGCTGCCAACGAATATTCGGATCCATGGTAAAACACCATGGTCTTGGTTCATCACCCCCAGCATTTCTACAATAATTTTCTCCTTTTATGATCTGTGGAAAAACATCTGGAGGTCTGTCATGACTATGCGGATACTGAACACTCCAGGATTGACAATCTAATCCCAACTTTGTTTTGTTCACTTTACCCATATAAAATCTACCATTGCCCGTAATACAGTCATCTAATGAAAACAAATTATATGAAAAAACATTGATTCTTCATATCCGAATGATGTGTACAGACTTACATGTAATAAGATCTTTATCCATGTCCGTTAAATGAATATTAGAACAGGTAACTTTGTCTTTGCTTATTTTTGGCAAGGACTCACATTCGGGGAGAGAAAAATGTCCACGCGATCGGAGAAATATGTTCCTCTGCTTTTTATCCTCTATGATTGCCCATTCGTTGAAGCAGAACTGATGGCGTACCGCCATACAATCCTCGTAACACAACGGTAAGCCAACCGAGCTATGGCATTGTGGAAATGCATACATGCAAAGCATTTTCTAAAATGTATGATATTGAAAATATTAAAAGTAGCAATAGAGAGAAATGATTATGTTAATGACAATACCTCTGCAGCCGAACGACAGGGCTCTTCTAAAGTGAGTATAAGTTCATCCCAAAGATTAGTTGTGATACGTTCATTTAGCCATCCTCCAGGATTACCATTCGAATTGTTAAACCACACTTCTCCAATACCATTGAGATAATTGGTACATATATGTCCATTGTAAGGTGCACAATAGCCCTGTGACTTGGGTACTACTCAAAAAATTATTCACATATTGAAAGCATCGGTGAAATCATGTATTAATACCATTATTATAAAGATACATACTAGTTTGTGCAGATAACAAATGCAGAGTTGTTGTTACAGATACAATCCACAGCATCATTATTTATGAATAATCATAGAATCATTCATATCAAGGATCATGTAATTGAATATTTTTCATCTGAGAGAAATGTGTAACACAGTCATCTTCTTCAAAAGTGAAAGATTCTGTAATAATTTGGTTTTAGTTTCTATATGTTCCATTGAGAGAGACTGAAACTTATCAGCTGTCATACAATCAGGTGTAGTTTTTATGAAAAACAAGGAAAAAGTATGAACCCCCGAGTGGAAAGATTTTCAAAATTATATGTAATTTGTATAAAACTTATATAGAATTATACAGATATTGTATTTAATTTTGAAAATTTTTCCACTTGGCAATGAATTTTTGTTACCGATTATAAATTGGATGAACAGTTTTTGTAAAATATCAAGCACTGAAAATATACTTTTTTCTCTCAAGTAACCTGCATCAAATGCATTAATATCTCAAACATATCAATATAAAAGTATCGAAAAGTGGAAAAAATTAGTTGTATATTGCATTTACTCACTTTTTTAATTCAAGATTTTATACATGCAATTTATTCATGTTTATTTTTCTGAATTCATCGAGTCCAGCTTCGCTAAATAATCTCGTATCATTTAAAACTCGAAGATATTGTATTCTGAAACGAGAGTAATAGAATTCATGGATAATGATCGTACACGAGTATTTGAAAGAACATCATTTTTGAAAAAAACTATTTGTCAAGTAGAAAATGAATGCCGCTAATTGTTATACATTTTTATACAACAATTGACAACAATGAATGACAGTGTTTACTTCTCTAATACTGAGATGATTTATAAACTATACAGGCAGGAAAGATGATTCGAAGCGATTGCTAAACATGCTTGGGTACGTTCCTTTTCATATTTTGAGAATCGCGTCCGGATGCAATCTCTAGCTATCTTCTTCGCATTTCGTTTGATGAAAGGAGATGAAACTACTACTCCCGTACTGTTATTACTAGACGCGCATACAGCATACAGCAACGAAAGGGACAATTCCATGAGAAAGAGCCTTTTTGAAAAATTCAATGTACTTGAAGAAAAAATTGAACGATACTCTACGTTTTTCATCACAAAAGATCATATCGGATCAGATGTTGGATTAGAATCCTGACTAATACAAATAATTTCCAAATTTTCCAAAAAAATATTTCAAAATAAAAATGAACCTTGTTGACATCACACTATTCATAATTTCGAATGCTTGTCGTCTGCTTCAATAAGTCGTCACTTTGAGCACGAGACTGTGGCGTGTGTACCTTGATATCCACTTCCAAACCTTACAATCTGTTATGCAATACCGAATATGTCATATTAAACCAAAATTTATAAAGATGTATGTATTTTTTACATTTCAAATGCAATTTACATTATTTATTATGCAATATTACATTAGAAGAACCTCTTTTCTAAAAATATTTTGTTTCTTTCAGGTTTAGGGTAATAAGGTGCTAACTATTTTTAAAAAATTTAATTATCATGGTATTACCCTTTCATGCTTTCAAAATTTGCAAGAACATAAAATACTCATCTGTTTCTAAATTATGTATAAGCGTGGTATGCAAAATTCGTTCTTAACTTTTATGCCAAGTATATATAACCTCATATATCATTGCTTTATACATTTTTTCAACAGTATTCTACGAGCGCAAGTCGAGTCAAGTTGAAATCTCCACCCTTATCGGATATTTCAAATGTTGCCCCCTCGGAATACATAGAAAAGAATCATCGTCATGTTGCAAGTACGCAACATGTGCCCCATCTTGACATACCGCCGATATCAGAAAATCTTAATCTCAAAACAAAATCTGACAAAGAAACGGAATGGAAGAAAATCGAAGTGGATACTACAAAACTTCACAAATATTGTTTCATGTTATCTAAAATAAGATTGACGTGTAAGTAAATTGATTTTAATTCCTTTTGATTTCAAATTCTAACCAGATGAACTATATGTAATTTCATTCTAAGCTTTACATTTACATTTTAATTCTATATGTTAAAATCAAAATTAATTTTGAAAATTCTTCTTCGTCTTCAGTCTTTGGTGGAACTGAGTTCAAATTGCTATAATTCCATGCATTTAAGTACAATATATCTTTCAATTTTAGCGTTAGTAGCCATAACTACGATGGGTGGTTATGCGCTTGCTCCTGGAGCATTCGATATGTATACTTTTACCATGTGTTCACTTGGTACAGCAATGGTATCTGCATCTGCTAATGCCGTCAATCAATTTTTTGAAGTTCCTTTTGATTCTCAAATGTCTAGAACCAAAAACAGAGTATTGGTTCGTGGTCACTTGACGTGAGTAATTTGAAATAATAATTTCATAGCACCGCAATACGTATTGATGAAATATTTGATGCAACAGGTCTGCTCAAGCTGTTACTTTTGCCATAGTATCTGGGATAGCAGGTTTATCTTTGTTATATAGTGAAGTCAATGGTTTAACAGCAGCATTGGGTGCTACAAATTTAATGCTGTACACACTTATTTATACTCCCATGAAACGCGTCAGTATTCTTAATACATGGGTTGGATCAATTGGTGAATATTAATTTTATATTACACGATATTTGAAATCTTAATCATTACTAACATATGAAAATCTCTATTTATAGTTGGCGCTATACCACCATTAATGGGATGGGCAGCCTGTGTGGGTGACATATCCGCGCCAGGTGCATGGATTATGTCCGGTATTTTATACGCATGGCAATTCCCACATTTTAATGCACTCTCGTGGAATTTGAGACCAGATTATTCACGAGCTGGTTATAGAATGATGGCCGTCACCAATCCAGATCTTTGTCGCAAAACAGCATTAAGGTATACCGCTGGTTTAATGGGTCTCTGTTATTTGGCTCCGGCGTTGAACGTAACAAATTGGTGGTTCGCTATAGCATCTACACCTTTGAATGGTTATTTTCTCTATTTAGGTAATCTATCTCCTCTACTACACAAATATTAAAAAATTCATATTCATCAAGTTTTACAAAAATTTATGCATTTTACAGCTTGGAAATTCTATAAACACTCTGATAGCGGTAATTCTCGTAAACTGTTTAAATTCTCATTGTTGCATTTACCAGCTTTAATGGTATTAATGCTTGCAAGTAAGAAACACTGGTTCACCGATACAAAAAAGAAAGAGCTGACGACAATACACGATGAAAATCAAAGTAAATATAACATCCTTGAGGTCTTTACAAGATTGATTGCGCCTACAACAAACAGTTGATGACATTAATATGTATAATTGAATTTACTCAATGAATGTACAAATTGTTACAAACTTGTACAATGATTTGTACATAGTTCAAACATTTTATAACGTGTAGAATACTGTAGATATAAAAGATTCAATGAATTTCAAGTATTATATTTATGCAGAATCCAGTTTACCATCGATCATGTACATATTTTATTAAAACAATACCTTGAAAAGTGGTTGCTCGATGAAATATCAAATTTTGACTGTTTTTCAAATTCCTATTCCCAAAAATTCGAATTAAATTAAATTATTGACCAAACTTTTTACTCTTTATCCGACACCTTTAACCGTCATAATTTATTCGATATATGTATATTCAGCATGTGTTAAATGCACTCAGAGCTAATTCAAAGACATTGTGATTTTACTCAGACTTTATTTTTAAATTTAATTTACAAATAAATGTGTATACATCGGTATTTTCAACTGTTCCATTTCATTTCATCACCTACTTAAAAAATGCGCCATAGGATCTTCATCCCGTTTGCGTTTCATTTGATAAGCTTCGATTTCTTCTTCAGTGAGTTCTTTAACTTCATACATGCTGTTGTAAGGTCGTTTTCTTTCATCCATTCCCAACAGTTTCTCCGCCTCTTTTTGGCTTTTTTCTTCTTTCTCAAGAGCTTCTTTTAGCGCGTTTTTCTCTAATTTTTCTGCTTTCCTTTTGTTTCTTTTCTTTTCTTTTTGCTTTCTCTTTTTCTCTTTTCTCTTATGTTTGTGAGATTTTCTTTCAGTCTTTGATCTGACATCTTCTTCATCTTCGGAAGATGAACTACTACTCGACGATTCGTCCTTCGATTTCTTCTCGTCATGCAATGTTTCATTTGATTTCTCTTCCACATCTTTCTGTGATTCCTGTACTTCGTCGATTGACCTGCTTTCCACGCTACTACCGATAACAGCAGGTTCTTTGAACGCTTTCTTTCCCGCTTCTCCGGTGCAATAAGAGTTTTTAATGAAGGAGTGACAACATTTGTATCCCCATTGGTGCGCATGCCAATAAGAACCCCATACAGAGGTGTGATTGTTTATATAAACGTCCTCTTCGTATTTGGATTTGATGATCTGTCTTTCTTGTCCTTTAATGATCTAAAATGAACAAATGATTTTAATAGAATATTATGAATTAGAATTCTACTCAAATGAATAGTAAAAAAAGTGTTTATAGTCAAATATTTTTGGGTAGAAAAATATCTTTTTGATATATTATAATATTTACTTTGCCATATCTAGAGTATTCCACATAATGTTCAGTTTGAGCTAACGAAGAAGCAGTTGACGGTGCATGAAGATGTTCTTCTCCGCCATAACGTTCGATCACACTATTTCGCGCTTGAACTTTCAATTCATCTCGTTTTTTGTCATACTCCTGTTTCAATAATTCTAATTTTGTAGGTTCAGCAAGTAAATGAACATCCACGCCACGTTCGTGTGCTTCCCAAGCAAACAATTGAGCATTCGCGTGTTGTTGAGTATCTCCAGAAAAACGGACAAAGTTTTCTCCCTTGTAATCGACTCTGAGAAGCAAAGAAAAAAAAAATTAAATGAAATACAGGCGCAAAATATTAAATATTTGATGTGGCCGAAGTTGACATGATATTCCACTCTTAAAGACTAAGAATCTTGCAGGAAATTTTTTAAACGATGTTTCCAATTTTAAGGGGTTGATTCAACAAGATAAATGACCTTGGATTCATCAGATTTCATGAGTTTAAAATTTCATTTCGTTTCTATAAACGATTCAAAATTCAAGAGCATGATATTCGATACTTACTCTTCCTCTTTCCCAACATAAGGATTGTCACGCATAGATCTGGTTTTGGGATCGTAATACGCCGAATTTGGATCTAAATTACGTAAATATTTTGCAGTGTCTTCCCTAATCCGTAAATTACGAACGGTAATACGTTGTTTAGAGTCCACTTTGGTTCCAGGCATATCAACTTCGTCGACGTATTTATCCTCGTCTTTATCCGAATCTTTGTCCTCGTCATTTTCTTCTGCATCCAATTTTTCAGCACGTAATTGACGTTTCGCTTCTTCAATTTTTTGGTATTCTTCGACAATAGCTCTGTGTTCCACCGGATCATATCCTGCCCATCTATCGAGTAGAAAATATTGGATTAACGTATATTTGTATAATAACATACATATAATTGAAATTCAAAGCTTATATTACCTGTCTCTTTTTCCATCATAGTCAAGGGATAATTCAGGTTGTTGAAAATCATCAGGGGCAATATTGGCATTAGTATATTTGGCACCGACGTTACGTGGTCTCTCAAAACATTCCTTTTTCTTGTGCCCCATTGCACCACAATTCTCACAAGCTCCTTTCCTATACTTGTTTGCCACTCGAGATATATCTACACCTCTTTTATAAGACTCGTGTATATCACTGAATTGTTTTTGTCGCTCGGGTTGGGGTCTTTGATGTTTCAAAGTGGGACCCTGGAAAATATTCATAAATGAAGGAACAGTTTTCATTTGAATCTTCTAAATGTATTTCAAATAAAATACCTGTGCTCCAAAATACCATGGCGTTGCGCTAATGTATTGCGGAATATGAGGATTGATGTCTTTACCCTCTTCATCTACGGCAGCTGGTGCTGTACCAGCTTTCCTAGCTTCTTCTAATTCTTTTGCTTTTCTCCAATCTTCTCTACTTTTTTTCTTCGGTTCATCCTCAAAGGTGCTTTTATTCTTTAAAATTTTAGAAACTGGCACATTTGCCAAAGGGTTAGCCATTTTTATCTCAACTTTATGAGCTGCTGCATGGCTGACTGGTTAGCGCACTAAATTATGACGCAAATGTCAACATGATGAAAACAACATATGATCAAATCGACTAACGCGCCATCTCGAGAACACAAATGAGTTATCGATACTGATCCATAAAAGACATGCGCAGGGATAAAACCAACATTCTTGGCGCGTATTTTCAAATTTTGTACTCTTTTTACCCTATTACTTAATCGATAAATACGATCCCCTTGAATGAACTAAAATTTTCGCATTCATCCATAAATCGTGAATAAAAACGTAATCCAAAAGAATTAATAAGGAGGAATATTGCTTATTTGAAGAATAAAAATTTACAACTATTCGATCTATGTACAGTGTTTTTATTATCACAATATTAGATATTACAAATTTCGTCATGGAACATTGTCCACATCTTTTCTTTTAGCAGCAAATTCTTTGGCCATCTGTCTTCTCGTTTTAGTTAAATTCCTATGGCCAACGCAATCCAGATTTTCTCTGAAGCACTTGTTTCTACAGCACTGTCGACACAGTTTATATGTACATTTATAACCCTAAAATTGTAATCAAAATAATCTTTTAAACCTTTTGTAAAGGCTAATAAAAAAGTTTTTTTGTTTTCAAATTTTCTTACCAATGGATTTGGACAATTATTACATAAATCAGCACCTCTTTTCACCGACACAATTGGTTTATTTGGACGACGTGCTATTCGTCTAAGTTTTTTTAAACGTTTACGAGATATTTGATTTCCCTCTTCATCGATAAATTCTCTTTTCACAGCCTGGTTTTCCTACAACAGAAGAAAAATTAATCAACTAATTTCATTGTACATAAATTTTGGATTTTAAAAGTATTATTGTGAACTTACATTTTCAATTTTTTTGGCTTCTAATTTCTCTATATGCTCTTGTGGTGAGTCACGTACGTACGGTTGACATAACCAAGGTGGAAGTTCTAAATTGTAATCTGTACAGTACAATGCAAAGTATGTTTTGAATAATTTATTTCAATAGACTCTAGTCAACGGTTTAGACATACAAATCTATAGTTGCCTTGTTTGTCTGTTTTCCACAGCTGGTGTCCCGTATGATATGGTTCGTATTTATCTTTCAAAGCATGTACCACGCTTCGGAATGATTCCATCGTAGAATTTCTAGCCAATGTTTCTCTTTCTTGTGTATTTTCTGGTAGACAAAGTCTAATCTCTAGTTAAAAGCATGCTGTACATTTATTCATAATAATTTAAAAGAACTGTGATTTTTCCAAGTTTTTAAATTGAACTTTCAAAGTTGGAGTCACAATAGATTCTCACAAAAATAATTCACTCAAAAATGAAATCGTGTGAATACTAGTATTGCTTTAATATACCAATGAACTTTTCAAATAAACAAATTTCAAATAATTCAAAATACACCACGGATGAGTTTCTATGAAAAACCTGAAGAATTTTTGTTTATTCTTCTATAGTGCAAAGTTCTATGTCAAGAAATCCTTTAACTTTTATTCAATTTAAACTGATCCCCCAAAATTCATCCTCCAGAAATTGATCCACGCAAAAATTAAGCCACCAAATGACACACTCACCAAAAATTAATCTCATCGCATTCATCCTCCAACAAAATCGATCTACGTAGAAATCGGACTATCGAATTCGTCCTGATCCGAAATCCTACTACACACTTCCCTTCGTTCAACCAACAAAATTCAACTAAGAAACTCTAATTTCTCTATTCAATAAATTGCACAAGAATGAAATTATGAAGGATCAATTTGAACAAGGATGAAATTTTTTGGGATCATATTATAACGGACGAATTTTTTGAATAAATTCTATTCCATAAACTACGTAGCCCTGTTTTTGTAATTTGTCGACCGCTTCCCCTCCTCCACGTGGGGATGTAGTTTTTTACGTTCAACTAAATTAATTTCAATTCAATGAATTTTTATTCAAATATCACCCCAATAAAATTTTAATCAACTGAAACGAAAGATTTATTTCATTGAAATTAAATTTCTCTCATTAAAAAAAAAATGTACTTGAATCAAGCAGAATTTTATTTGATACAATCAAATATCTATCCGGATTATATTCAAATGGATCATTTTTCTGGATTTTTATATAGAATTTTCTTTCAAGTACAAGATAAATAAAAAACCCCCCTGTAGCCCTGCGTGGCATGGTTTCATCTCACCACTCCCACCCCCTTTAACGGCCACGTAATTTATGGAAGACCCCTTGGAGAAAAGAATACATCGAGTTAAAAATAATGGTATACCTACGTGTGTTGAAATATTTTAAATAAGTGTCCGCGTATGTAAGATGAGGGAGCAGGATGTCGTTCGACTATGTCCAAATATTCTAATGCGGGTTCCCAACTAGGAGGATTGCAAGATTCGAATATATAAGGATTATAAAGATTTCCTTCTGCCGACATCACACCTTGAACTCCAGTTTCTTCTATACATCTCTCAGCATCTTGAAGACATTGCACGTTGCCATTTGCAAATACGGGTATTTGTACAGCTTCCCTATGATTTGAATATTTGATTCTTAGAAAATATAAATCGCTACATCGTATTTGGATAGATGATTGAAGGGAAGAAAAAATGTACCTCACAGCTTTAATATGTTCCCAAGAGGCTAAACCAGTTAAAGGTCCTTTTTGTTCTCTGGTACGACCATGTACGGTAAGCAAGCTTGCTCCAGCATCTTCAAGCATTTTTGCATACTCTACCGTCTTGTTTATTTCCGAAAATACTCGTAGTTTACAGGTAACAGGAATGCGTAGGCTTTTACTCAGTGTATTTACTGCAATTATATTTGTTACAAATAAAAAAACAAATCTTCCCTTTCGTACAACTTGTATCAGGGCGTATCCTAATTACCGACCAATTTTCTTTAATAGATCCCAATCGTCTTGTAAGAATGCTCCATAATGTCCGCGTTTCGCTATAGCTTGAGGACAACCAATATTGATATCTACGGCATCGCAAAACGGTTCGGCAAGAAGTGCGGCTTCTAATAAAATTTTCGGATCATTACCGCAAAACTGAAACAAGGAAATCAAACAGAAATTATTTAATTTATTTTTTCATTTATCAAGGGCACTCGAGTGTACCCAAAAGAGCGAGGTAAATTTTGCCCCCACTTTCTTCACAAATTATGCGTACAACGGGAATTTTTAGTTGGTAAAAATATATTTCAGTCTTTTACTCATTTTCAGGCGAATTTAAAAGGATTTTGAAAGTAATAACCTCTAACTGTCAACAATTTTTTGTAATTTTGTTTTCCAATACTTTCAAACTGTGAAGAAACCAAAATTCATATTTAGAGTCTAATCTCAGGTATGTACTTTCTTATTATCGATTTTAAATTCAATTTTATGAAGTAATTGACGAACAAAGTGGGCGCAAAATTTCGTGTCCTTAGATTAGATTTCAAAGAATTTGGTGAAGCGAAAAATCAACTCTCTGAATTTTCAAAACAAATATAGTGGATAAAATCTATCAATATATAGTAAAAGAAATGTCAAACAAACCTGAACGATCAATGGTCGGTCTTCCGGAGTACTGGCAAGAGCGTCTTTCCTATACTTTGGATCTCTGCAAAACACAGATGAATGAAGCATCGGGGTGTAACAGAGTTGCGCTCCATGTCGTCGACTGAGTAATCTCCATGCCAATTCACTTGCATCAACCATCGGAGCAATAATATATCTTGGAGAACCTAAAATGTCTTCCCAAATGTTATTCATCCTCTTTTTACCATTTTCGGAATAATCGGCTGGTTCTGTGATCATCTGCAAGAAAAAGAAAGAAAGATTATCATATACTGAACTCTCGAAGTTCTAATTTCAAGCTTATTTTCTAGAATTTGAGTGCACAACACTCACCTCGAACATCAATTGCACCAATTCATGGTTCAACCAACTTGCAATTTCTTTTTCGTTATAAAAAAAAATAATAATCAACATAATTTTTTGGATGAATCGTATGATTCATATCTATATATGAATGTTTTTCAAGACTTATCAATGAAATCGAAGTTGTTCTTAATAACAGAAATATAAGAGAAATTCTTAAATTAAGTGTAATAGGGAAAATAAGTTCAGTTAATTATCAAGTATACATTATTCTTTATTCATAATATTTTACAATATTTTGTATGCTAAATATAAAATTATATGAAAACTTTTGAATCGATTTACAACCATATGAAACAATAATCATTAAACATGTATTTCTGTATCACAGAAATACGAATCACAGAGCATGTTTTTGCAGAATTTCTTCTCCTTCTTTTCTTTCTTATTCATTCATTTCAACAGATATGAAATTGTATTTCGCAATAATTTTGTTTCAACTCTTAAAAATCACTGGAATTTCAATTATTGATTACAATTTTTTATATCTTGAAATTGGAATTACATTATTTCCCTCCATTGAATTGAGAGTTTTTTTGAATACTAAATTTTCATCTCACTTTCTTAATAAGTAATTTTTACAAATCTACAAAATTTGTGATGGGCATTTCAATATTTGTCAATAAAAATATTTACCAAAAAATGAATTTAATGCATAGAAAATTGTAATATTTGGCACAATACATCATCAATGTTCGATTTATTTTGTTCAATGTACTAGATCATGTATTTTTGAAAAGATATGAATTTTCATCTACCGAGAAAAATATTGCATTCTTTATCCATCGAGTGATTCTTAAGAGTTTACATGAAATAATTCACTTACTCGGATATTAAAATACAGGAACATCGTACAAGCGGACATTTTTGTGAATAAAACAACAAATAAGCTGATAAAATAACAATGTTAGCCTGCAAGAGTTACAATGAACAAGTGTCGATGACTAAACAGTATATCAGAAGAATTATATTTGATTAAGTAGTAATATTAAATGTACTACCGTCTAAACTAATAAAGAGCTAGTTATATAATCTCTATGGAACATAACGCGAAATGTTTAAGTCTTATCAATTCGTCAAATATTTGTCTACTTTGAATAGAATTTTTAAAGTTTGAAAATTCTCAATACCACTATTAATATTTGAGAATGCCTGTTATGAAATCACGAAAAATATCATTTCAAATGACAACTTTGTCCTATTTTAGCGGAAAAAGAAATACAATAACTAATAACTAATACAAATAACTTTTTTTTTAAATACATATCGTTTATATTTGTTTTTTATCTACATCAAGAACACATTACATACAATGTAAATGATTTCTGAAGACGTGAATGTCGGGATTTTGAAATTTTCGATGGAATCATAAATTTCTGATACTATAAGTTTTTTTCTTTTTTCATTCTATTTTGAGAATGATGTTGAATTTTTCTTCTTACGTTTAGACATTTTTGACACAGCCGTAAGATAATTAAAAACAATCAAAAGGTTGAATACTAAATAATATATTACACGATACCCGTGAAGAATGAAAATCCAATGAAATTTTTGGCCTCTGATTTAAATCATTTGATTGTTATTATAGTATTATTCTATCGTAGAAGGAAGGACTTTATGAATTCACAATAATTTAGAACAAAAAATTACTCTGTAAATATATATTTTCAGTTGACAAAAGAAGTTTGTAATATTATTACAGTTTTGGAACAAGGTTTGATTCGTGTAAATAATATATTATTTGGTCCTTTTTACGCAATTGAAGATTTAGCACGAAAAGTAAATAAAATCTTCAAGATCTTCGATTGTTATTTATATTATTGTGATGTAATAATCAACAAAAGAGTCGAATCAGTCATTTATGAGGGGAAGGAAATGAAAAATGATTAGGTTGAGGTGGAGAACGTGGGGACGCAGGTTTCGAAAGTTCAGATTCCGGAATAGGAGATAATTGTGCGGATTGCGTGACGTGAGGACTCATTTTGAATCTTGGTCTCTTATGAAATGATCTCCGAATTCGTAAATGAGGTTGATTCCTTTTGGACACAGTCGGCACGGTTAAAGCATAAGTTCCATTGCTGGGAGATAAAGTTATCTGTTTACGATTACTCGGAGGTAAAATCAATGGTGGAAGTTTTACAGGATGATGAGATTGAACCAAAGCTTCCTCTTTGGGAATCGAAACACTTTGTTCAGGATCATCTTTACTTGCACTTTCCGGAGTGGTGGCTGGAGTGACTTTGTTTTTTCGAGCTCGACTGACGTCTACGTTCAAGGACCTTTGCCTGGCATTCTTTCTCAAACGGGAACGTAAAAAGGTCTGTATTCTTCTCATGGTATTACAAGACTTTGCAATTTCTTTGCCACCTTCCACGGAGTTATCGGAGTGTCTTTTCCCCCGTCTTGAATGTCGCTCGTCGATTCTCGTGGAATTCATAATGGAAAAACAACAAGAAACAGGCGACGGAGTTGAAGATTTTAAATCGAGAGCCTCTCGATTTTGCGTTTGTTGTCCAGATAAGATGGTCTGCGAGGATACCTCGATGGAGGCTTCATCCGAATGTGATTCGTAGGTAAAATATAAATGAAAATTTCTCCTCTCTTTGCCGGTTGACGAAGTATCGTTGGTCCTTCCGTCTGTCGTACTTTGTTTCGTATGCGTAGAACATATATAAATATTCCTCGATTCCATGGATATATTTTCTCCGGCGGTGGAAGGAACGGATTTACAGAAGTGATATTGGACGGGAGCTGAGTCATTCGAATTACCGCAAAAGGACGGACACGGGACGTTCCTGTTACTAGAAATATTTTCGGCAACGATCGGCGTGTTATTAGCCGCTTGCCGATTGTTCTTCTCTCTTTTATTACGAACATATTCGTAGGTGGTCAAACCCAAACACGCGATGTAGCCGTGAAAAAAGCACAAATGTATCAATAATATCGCAGCGATTGCCGATAATATGCCCAACACGGTGATGATTACCAAAGAATCGTTGTCCGGTATGGGCATAGTCGGTAAAGTGCCGTTATCGATGTTCATGCTGCCCCAACTAATAATAACGTTTTTTTTAGCGTTGATCAACTCCGCTGCAGACAATACAACTACCGAAATAGCAGAAACTATCGCGGATATGAGGCAAAACAAAAAAGCTGTGTAATTTCTACCCCCGATGCAATTGTTAAGCCACTTGCAATGGTGATCGAAGTGTGATATACATTTATTACAAATAGAGCAATGCTTCGTTCGTTTGCCACTTGTCGTTATATTGCACAAATGACATCGACCATTTTCGATAACGTGCCTGTGCTTGGTGCGATCGAATTCCGGTACAACTTGGTTTCTGGGTTGTTTTCTCACTTGAGGATCCGCTGGATCTAACAAAAGTACTATCAAGTGCGACAACAGGTGTGTCGTGAAAGTGACACTTATCAATCCATAAGCTAACGATTTGAATCGAGGATCGATCCACGGTATCAGCACTTTAAAAGTACCAACTCCGATGACAATGGAGACGACCCAACCGACCACTTGTTGAGGATGCAATGGCAATTGCAAGCCATGCACACGTCGGAATCGCCGTTGTTCCGGTGGTAGCGATAAAGTATTTTGTGACGAGCAGCAATGTGAAATTTTTTTGGTGATATACACGTTTCGCATTCCGAAAACTTCAATCTCTCAGTCATAGCGTCGTCGATCAAAGGCAATGATCTACTCCCCGACAAACGTGTATATGATAAAATATATAAAAAATGCTCAAAAGAATGATAGCTTTGATACATAAACTCAAAATTACAAATTTTCAATAGAATTCGAAACGAATCGATTACATGTCCAGTAGTTTCATCATGAAATTTCTGTATATTGTTATCGATACAAATATTTAGTATTCCCAAATTATTGTCATCGATGATCGATTGAATGCATGCTGCGTGATAACCGTGTAAACAAATGCTCAATTATTGTATCACCAACAGCATCAAACTTTTATACATTATTTTGGACGTTTCAAAATATCCGATTTGCTTTATACGACGCATTGACAACATATCTATGAAATATCCATATCAAATCCTTATAATCGGCTCTCGTGTCACTCTTTGTATATTATTGATAACAACACACGTGGTTATATATAACCATTGTTGGTGTTATCCACTGAAGACAGTTTTCCAAAAATCGACGCGACAAAGATCCTTCCTTATCCACAATAATGGAAGAACCACGATTTTCGTAGATACCAAAATAATCATAATTGAATGACACTCTATGTTTTGTTCAATTGGAATCCTTGGTGTTCTAACGATGTTACGTAGGCCGAAGAGACACTTATTACATCAATATTTTCTACACCAATCACACGAACAGCAAATACTGTGAAATTCATGTAGGTAAATCGATGACAAACAATGTTGATGATATACACTCATCATTTTCACATTCGCATGAAATTTGTTAGAGAAATGGCACAGAACACGATTCGAACAATACTCCGATTGATGACGAAAGTCATTAGTTGAGTAATTAAAAGTCAGAAGAACAGATTCAACTGGATTGCATTGGTGGAATGTATGAAAAAAAGAGTTGTAGAAAGAATCATAGGATCAAGAAAAGCTTTGGTAGGGAAAAAACCAGCGCTGCCGCTGTAGCTGCAGTCGCTGAAAGTTCGATTCTCCAACACACGCCCAACATACTAAAGTGGTGCATGTGCGGCCAAGCACCGCATGAAATCGATAACAACCATAGCAACGTCTAAACGAAGACCGACTTGACGAAACCTCGGAATCTAATGTGCATGTTTAAAAAAGGCAAAGAACAAACTATATTTTGTCATAATCAAATAATCGATAATCCGGTTGCCATCTTTAATGTGCCGAAGAAGCAGTTCATTCTTTAAGAGACAATACAAAAAAAACAGCTATTATCGTCATTTTATCGAAAACTTTTCTAACAACAATTTACAAAAATACCATAAAATGAAAATAAGTTCAAAAAAATATCATTGCTGAAGCCGAAAAACAAAATCCAGAACATTTTTTAAATTGCGCTCTACCGCGCACAAAAAACATTGCATCAAAAGTTGTTGGATATTTAATTGAATTTCAAATCTAATGAACATTCATTTCATAAGAATTTTGTTCGGATTCTCTAAAAGATATAGAGCCTTCCACCAATTTAACCAACGATTAAGAGTGAAATTTCGCTGATGCTGGTGATTTACAGAGTGTGTTACTGTTCTTCAAAAATTACTCTTGATAGTTTGATTTCATTTCTAAAATTTATCCCAAGATCCTTGAAAAATTTAAGGGATATGATTTTTCGATAGAAACATTTGCTTCATAATAAAAATTGTATTCACATTGGATTCATATGAATCAGATCCATAGATTATCTTGAATGATTTCGATAATAAACTCCCGATTGATTTTATAAATTAGCAGCAAAGTTGAGAGAACGAGGTTTGATCAGCATATTTACAATTAAAATATTTGTTTGGAAAATATCGATGAAAATTGACGAAATTGAATGGAACGCTGTGAGGAGAATGTTTCCATTTGCGTGCAATAAAACTCATTTACCTGGGCTTTCCAAAATTGCTTAGAATCACGATAAATACGATAAAGTTGTAAATATCATAAAATTTCTGAGAAAAAATCTTTGGATGATCCTAATTACAGGAATCTATCACCGCTAGGGCTCGAGAAATTGATTCTAATTGAATACTCCATCCCTCTTGGAGATATCATCCTTTGTTCATCAGCGGACAACAATTTTCCATTGCAATATATGCACAAAATAAATCAAACTGCACAGACTTCTGGGTTTCATCTGTTTCAATGGGATTTGATGACGGAAGATGTAAGTGCCAGATTGAATCTCATCGAACGGTATACAGTCTATAAAAACTCATAAAATCATGTAGGTAATGTTTCAAATACACGTATAAAACCTCGTACAAACTGATTAAGTTGAATCAAAACTTGTAGAATCCATCTACGTGATTTTATAGAAATCTGAAAGTACTTTGAGAATACTTTCAAATACTTGTAATATGTCTTTTGAAACCTTGTAGAACATACTGCTACAAATTTGTAATTTTTCTGCATTGGTCTTTGTTGTAAATGATAGATTTTCTCTCCCTAATCGTATTATTGATATTCTATGATTACTCTGAGCAGATTCTCAAAGAGACAAGCTATAATTAGCATCACTTATGATTATACGAATGAAATACAAATGAAAATTTTGCAAGTCTCGTGAGAATATGATTTTCATTCAAATGTGGTAATGAATGAGTAAATAAAAAACATAGAAGTATATAATCAAACTTCAACCTCTTCATTAAAGGTTGAATAACATAAAAAGAAAACATTTGGAGAAACAATTATTATATATAAAATTACGGAGTCACATTGAGAACCCCCAAGAATTTGGATAACTTTCAATTTTTATAAAAAAATTCATCAATTTTAGTCTCACTAACCTTCAAAAAGTGTTGATGAATTGAAATGAATGTCCACTATTGAACAGAATGAACGTATCAAAAGAGTTTGACCGATGAAGTCCTTGAATTAAAAATGCTGCGATTATTTAATGACTTTTTCTCTAATATCTTCGTAAATAATTATATTACACGTTTATAAATTCATTCAACCGAACACCTTGCACCCTTGCACGTTCAACTTTTGTCCACTTTGGTTCACTTTTGTTCCCAAAATCACAAAAACGATGAGCAAAAAGGTAATGCTACTGCTATGCTCACATGAATTGGCATTGAAAAGATGATTTTAAGAACACTTTCTGAAAAATGACAGTTGTAAGTGACCTAACTTGAGATAATTATTATTTATTGACCTAACCTGTTCTGAATTTTTTCTGACGGCATGATGAATGAATTTTGTAATATATTATTTAATTTTAACCAACACCAAAATGTTCCTACCAACAGATATTACGATAACATTTCATTTTCACAAAACCTCTACAAATTGTGAAACATACATTGATGAGTGAGTTAAAAAACATCAAAATGACAGGAATATTCACATTTTCTGTGATTTGTCTGATTGTATATTGTAGTTTTACTTGGTAAGTGAAAACGCTTGATAATCGATTTCCTCGTATAATTTTTACAATACTTATTTTTCTTTTTCTACAACTCGTCAGGATAATTCCAAGACTGTTCGCATGGCTAGTCAAAAGGAGATACAAAATCCATCTGCGTATTGGCCACATCTCTTTTCCGTACTTTATTCTGAGGGACGTTAATGTTTCAAAGAATGGATTTATTTTAGTAAGTTTATGAAATTTCTGATACCGTTTAGTTCTACATTCTGTATTTTTTGTCAAATAATATTAATGAATTGATATATTTAGCAAGTAGAAGAAGTAACTATCCGTAGCAGTTTATTTAGCAGCGATGTGGCTAAACTTCTAGCGGTAGTGATGAAAGATGTTAGAATAAATAAAAATGTTCCAATGGGGCCTAGGTGTCAAATCAAAAAGCCAAGCGTGCCATTGGAATTCAGGAATCAAAAGATACCTCCTATTATCATAACAATTGTACAGGTAATCTCATTTATATAAATCGAATTTTTATAATAAAATTCCTTCACTAATCGTACATTTTGGTTTCAGTTTATGGCAATACATGTAGAAAATTTGAGTCTCTTAGCGTTAGGTAATGGCTGGTTGGCTAATGGAAGTGCGGAGAGTCTTACTTTAGATGGTAGTATTGTACACGGCGCGCGCACTCTTTTAGCTTCAGCAGCCATCACAGGGGGTGCAATGAAATTGTTGAGACACGCGTCCGATGCTTGTTTATCTCAAATAACTTTTGCTGGAACGGTCGAAGCAACTTTGAAAGCCCAAGGAGAGCTTTCGGTGGAGGTACTTGATATAATATAGAATAATTTATAATTTTACGAGAAAATACATTGTTGTTTTTGTAATTGATTTCATAGAAATTGTACGTCGGAGTAACTCAAACTGAAGGTTCTGGAGGTGCTGGGCTTCTTCAATTTTTAAGAGATAGAAAATCATTAGCACCAACCGTGCAATATACCAATGAAATTATAGAACCTGTGGATAACATCATGATCAGATTATCGCCAATAATACCAAAGGTAATGATTCTGACAAATTTTGATGATTCTTTGATTAAAACATACTGAATTTTATTGTATTTTTAGGACCTCATATTGAAAGTAGGAAATTCTTCTGTAATACTTGGTAGAGAAGATGGTACTTTAGGAGGTTTAGAAGGAACAATGAAGAGCTTCCAAATTAATGCGAAATTTCAACCTCAAATAGCACATTTAAATTTGACAATCTATTTGGATGGATTATCGATACGTGGGAAAGTTCCTATATTCACTTTGCGATCATTGTCAATTGATACAAGAGTGAGTTCAAATGAAAATTATTGTGATATTTGCGATTTAAACTACCGTATAAACCAATGCATTGTTTTTCATAGATGGAAGAACAAAAAGTTTACATTTCTATTTTGATAAATAGTCTTTCTATGATTTATGATCATAAAGATTGGGAGTCCCTGATTTATAACAATGAACATCAAATATCTAAGCCAGTTACCGAAATCTCCTTTAAGAATAAGTTTCCAGATTTTGAAGTACACGCCAGTACAGAATTATTCGATGGTTCATTAATTGTAAAATTACCAGATGTCCAAGAAGCTTCATGTGGGGTTGCTCATATGAAATATTTGTTAAATAGATTTCCAGGTATGTTAAATTGATACTTCCTTCATGTTCAAATATTTGTGAGTGTAAACCTGTGTTCAAAATTATACAGATAAGAAAGATGAATGGAACACGGAACTAACAATTGAATCTTTATTATGCACCTTAAATGGAAGTAGTACTAATACCCTAGAAATGTGTCATCAATGGGGAAGCCCATTTTTTGTTGGAGTATTGTTAGCCACGACTCGTAGTAATGCTATAGGTATTGCAATTGATGCTCTCAGAACGGAATGGAGTTTAGAATTTGCAAGATTCCTTGAACAAGCTTACATGTAATACATCTATTGATTTCATAAAAATATTATGAATCTTAATGATCAATATAGAGATTTAAAAAAATTTATTTATGCTCATAGGTGCTTTAATCAGCAGAATAAATCTTTAACTACACCCAAAGATCAATTATCGGGGCAACGTCTTCAATTAAACCTCAAGATTACGAACTGTAATTTGTTTTTCATCGCGGAAAATGAATGTAAGTTTTTGTAATTATATGTAAAAAAAAATGTATGTTCTGGTATTACTAAACATTTATTTTTTCACAGTATCTATCATGGTACGTTTAGATACCGCAAATATAGAAAGAAGTATCAAAAGATTTGTTGGAGTAGCCGAAGGTGTAAGTGCAATTACCCTTAACAAAAATGAGCCAATTGTCTGTCAACCTGCCCAAGCTCTAAATCATTCATTTTTGGCGATAAGAAAGTGTAAAACGGCCATCACTTCGGATCTTATAAATATCAGTCTTGATGGTGCAAATTTAGCTTGGAGTCCTAATTTACATTTGCGTTTATTACAACTATGGGTAGAATCCGAGACTTTTAGATCTATCATGTCAAGAGAAACTACTCCCAGCAGTGCTCAAGGTAAGGTACAACATAGTTTGACATTTGAATAATATACACTCATATCACGTAAATTTTTTATAAACGCAGGTATGAAAAATGGCAAGCGAAAAATGGATATTCTAGCCACAAATGGTATCACTGTCTCGATAGATATATCTCCTAGACATTTTTTGGAACTATCTTCGGATCAATTGCGTTGGTCACAAGGGGAATGGAGGCTAAATTACTTGAGAGCAACATTAGATATGAATGATATAATTATGATTGATGGTTTAGAATTGATCAGAGTAATGGATAACGAAGAAGTTCGATTGGAAAGGCAAAATAACGAGGGATTCGAATTGGAGTGGAATCGAACTTGGGCACTGAATATCGAGTCCGTTAAAGCTTCCTTTCCTTATGAACACAAGTTCACGGAAGCTATTCAAAATGAATTGTTTAGCATCAGAAGATGGTTAAAGGAACTTCATTCCGAAAAATCTCCTAAACCAAAGCCATTGCCGTGCGATCTAATCATAAAAGTGAGTAGTTTTTAAACATTTTTAAATGAATAACATATTTTCCATGATTAATTGGTTCATGACTTATAGATAAAAGATTGGATTTTTGAAGTAAGCGATGATCCGTTTGAAGTGCGCTTACGTGATAATTATGAACTGTTGGAAGACGAATATAAAGAAAGTTTGAAACGTCAGGCGATGTTGGATGCAAAAGTGCAGAAACTTTGTCGTGCTCATCTACTGCTTCCACAAGGCAAAGTGGAAGAACTTTACGCTAGTTTGAATAAAAAGAATGCAGAAATCTATGTTCAGAGATGGAAACAAATGCAACGAGCAGGTCCAGCGAGGACTCGACTGTTCGCATGGACAATGATAGATTTAGAGATCTTAGCTTTAGCCGATCCGTCCATAGATGGTACAGAGAAGGCGACGAAAGCGATAAAGGAAATGGATTCTGAAACACCTTGGCCCGAAGACGGTCTCGAATTCAGTACTTTGTGGGTCAGAGGAATAAGTCTCAAATGTGCAGAGTGGAAATTCCAACTACGTGATTTTCCACAACCGTTGTTGTTGGTGGAGAGTCTTAATATATGGGGAAGGTTAGCCGGCGCGGAAGCGTTGGCCCCACCCAGAGCAAGAAGAACCGTTAGAATCGAAGTGGGTGCTCCTTGGGATGATATTGTGGTGGAAAGAGGAATGACATCCTTGAAGTATTATCATGATTTGAATTGGGACATCGACAAATATAGATACGCGTTTGGACCATGTTGGGAACCTGTGATAGCACAATGTAACCTTAGCTTTGAAAAAATAATTCATCCTTCAAGGGATCCTAGTCCACCATTACCTTTTTGGGATAAAATGAGATTGGCCGTTCACGGTAGAATCACCCTTTGCGTGAAGCAATTAACTGTACTACTACATGGTTCTTTAGATCCTTATAACACCACCGAAGAAATGGAATTGACGTGGACGGGATTGGAACTCGATTGGACTCAGGGAAAAATCATTATCAAAGGAGATCTCGACGTTTACGTTCGTACCGCCAGTAAATACGATGACTGTAGATTATTACATTTACCTAATGTCAGATTGAGTATTAAATTACATTGGATTTGCTTGGGTGATCCAAGAGATCATCACGCCGCGATACCTTGCGCCCCAGACAAATTACCGGAATACTCCAGTAATCAGGAGCACGATTCTTTCAGAGCATTCCGATCGCAAAATCTGAATGTTAGTCTCTCTTTAGAAACTAAACCAACAGGATCTCCGACTGTAACGAGTACCCCAACCGCGCTACTTTACGGAAGTACATTGAGGTGGTTTGAAAATTTGAAACTCATTTTATCTGGAGCGACAAGACCAACGAGAAAAGGACCATTATTCAAGAATATCAGGCCCAGAAAAAAACAATTGAGTCGACATTATAGAAAAGTTAGACTTACCTTGGCGTTTCATCGATTTCATGTAAATTATTGGATGTCTTTTGCTATGCAAAGAGGTTTCGAGGTAACTGGAGGAAGAGTGGCTTGTAGTTCCGAGCATAATTTAGCTCTTCATCCCATAGACGATGGATTGATCCATCGTCCCCGAGCGGAATGGTCGGTCGCGTATATGAATTGTGAACTAAATGATGCTGAAATTTGGTTGAAGAGCGCTCTACAAGAGGAAGAGGAAAGTGCTTCTTTACGGCAACCCGTGGAGAAATGTTATTGTTTGAGTGTTGCTCGAGTGAGTTACGGAAGAGAAGCCATGGTTACAGGTATCAGCGGTGACACCCCATTACATCGATTAGTCGTGCATGATTTAAGAGGAGCTTGGACCAAAACGAACAGAGACGTGGCATTTGCACTCTTTGACTCTTTCATTAAAACTCAACAATTGAAAAAGAATCTATCAACTGCGGCGTTGAAAGGTTTTCATCGAGAAAACTCATCTACGCCCCACAAAAATAGAATTAGACCGGTCGATGCGCAAAGTACTCCAACTCAGGTAACACCTTCGTCATCGACCAAGCCACAACAAGGAGAAGCTGCTGGTATGCTACAAAGATTGATCGACGAAGCCACTAATAAACCTGTAGCTTTTAGCGATGATTTATCCGTTCAAACGAGAGGACAACAGTTGAGAGGATTGGCCGCGTGTCATCAAGATGATATTTTGCACAAAAATTGGTTAATTGCCCTGGTGAACAGTCAAGTTCTTTTAAAGGGCATCGAAACGCGCGGTTATGTGATTTTATCAGCAGCGAAAGCAGAAATTTTGCAAAGAGTTCATCATCCTGTGTGGAAAGAAAGAACTCTTGTTTCCAAAACCACGTGGGTTGGTTCTCTAGAGTGTATGCAGTACTATGCGACAGTTAATGCTAATATCGATGACAATATCGATGATAATATAATGTGGTTAACTCTGGATAATATACAAGAAAAAGATTCAACGGTGATAGTCGGTTTACCGGATGTTCCTGCTCTTGTAGGATCAGGACAAAGTGTGGGAGGGGTGGTGAGTCAAACTGTAGGAGGCGGTGGTGGTACTCAGCACCAATTACAACGCATAGTATCTAGATGTAAATGTGAATTTTTTTACGTTGGATATGGTCAGGCGTTGGATGTGGGTTCCGTAGACGAGGTTCCTCCGCCGCCTAGAGAAGAAGTCAGTCCATGGGAAAGGAAAGATCTTTCAGCTGCCGATGCTTTTACCCTAATGCATCACGATTTGGATGTTTGCACAAACTCGTTACAATATGCAATGATTTTAGATATAGTGAATAATTTATTGTTATATGTGGAACCAAGGCGAAAAGAAGCATCCGAAAGATTACAAAGAATGAGGTTTCAATTACAATTACACTCCATCGAAGATCAAAAACGACCTATACAGCAACTACAAAATACAGTTCGCGGTTTAGTAGCGAAACTTCGAAGATTGGAACGAGAAACGTATTTAGTTCAAAAAGCTCTTGCTGATGAATCGAGTCCAGAACTTTTAGCAGAAATGGAACGACTCGAAGCCAGAGTTTTTGAATGCAAAGAACAGTTGAGTGCCAAAGCGGAAGAACTCGATGTTATGTTGAGTTGTTACAAAGAAACAACAGCACCCACTGCTGCATCCACTACCTTAAAAGACAAACCAGCATCCGTTGCTCGGGTGGCAGAGATTTGCTTTAAACACGCTCAATGGAGACTCACAGACGCTGATGGACTATTGGGTATCGCGGATCTTATATTGACCAATTTCTTGTATACCAAAACAAGCAAAACTGATGATTCTGTCGAACATTTATTGGAATTGGGTTACGTTAGAATGACTAATTTATTACCAAATCAAGTATACACGGAAGTTCTTGTGCCAACAGAATTACAGAGTAATATGCCTGTGGAAAGACAAAGAGCTCTCAGAGTGTTTTGCAGAGAAAAAGCTCCGGTTGCTGGAATTTCTGTTAAAGAACATTTTGAGATTAACGTGGTTCCATTGACTATAGGATTGACTAAGAAGTTTTTCAATACAATGCTGAAATTCTGTTTCCCCGAAAGAGATCCCGAAGGTATAGAAGAACCTCCTGCGCCACAACGAGATTCTTCGTTTTATGTTCCAATCGAACGAAGAGACGATGTGGAAAAAATGAAAGAAAGAGCCGATAAGAATAAATTGTTCATTTACATAAAGATACCTGAAGTACCTGTTCGAGTGTCTTACAAGGTAAACCAACATTTCAAACAAATTAATATCAGAAGGCACTCTAGTCAAACTTTTTTTGTGAATTCATTGGATAATGTTATTCTAAATACTCTTATAAAAAAGATTTGATTAACGTTTCAGCTTTGAAAAAAACACTTCGATCAATGAGAATCTGTCTATGTTGATTTATATATTTTGATTGAAATTTGAATTTCAGGGTAACAAAGAGAAAAATTTGGAAGACGTTCGTGACATAGCTCTAGTCATCCCCACGTTGGAATACCATAACGTCACATGGACGTGGCTTGATCTACTATTGGCAATGAAAAGTGATTCCAGAAGAGTATTATTGGGCCAAGCCATCAAACAAAAATTGCAAATAAAGCCGAGAGGACCACAAGAAGAAACTACTCCTCAAGAGGAAGATAAAGCTCGTCTTTTGTTGGGTGCTAGACATCTTCCTGGTGATGTAAAAAAGAAAAGCGTATTTAAATTCAAATAAGTTATCAAAATTCATTTCTTAGGGATCATTTTGTGGATTTATAGTATAATCAATAAGATGAAAGTGCACATTTATATTTTTCAATACGAAAATTCATATTTTCTGGTAATGTATTTAACATTATTATGGAATGGATATTCGGATATCCGAACATCAAAATGTATTCCATTCCAAGTATTTCAAAATGAAGGGGGTTCAAAAGAAACATTCTCATTGATATTATAGTTCGAATATGAGTAATGCTTACAATTTAACGAACTTCACTTTTCGATGGGTTTATTAACGCTTAATATGAATAATGATATTATTTTAAGAGTATTCTTTCGATACTCCGAGGAAGTTATTTTTTATGATAATTTATATAATAACCCTGTTTGAAACATCTGATTGAATCTTATAGAAATTTGCAACATCTTACTTGTGCTCTCTCTTTCTCTAATTTGAATAAACGTTGCAGAGAATGTGTTGATAATGAATGAGCGCTGAATGCAATGAATCGTATGATATCTTTAATTATTCTCATACAATAGAAATATTTGTGATATTTACATCGCATTACTCTTGAATCATATTTGATAGGATTATATATCTGCTTTATCATAACCAAAGAAACTAGCGAATCAAACGCTCTTCCGCGTTTAGAGAATCACTGCACATAGACCCATAGAAGATTGTCAAATATCTGTCTTTTTTCCTCCAGTCTTTGTATATATAATTAAAGGTACAGTTAAAACTCATTACTTTGAGTTGTTTAAAAGAAAATTTAGTTTCTGAATGAAAGAAAACAAAATATACACAGTTCGGATTGCAAAACTTCGTCAATTTTGTATTTATCAGTTTTATAATCAAAAGGAAAAAAAGAGCAGTCTCATGGTTCAAGTCTTACTATTTTTTTAGTCATTTATGAGGTGAGTCAATCATGAAAAGCGAGAAAAACAATTCGTTCTGTTGAACGAATCGAAAAGATTGAAAAATAAAATCAATGAAAATTGATAGATTAATAGAGAACGTGGATATTTACGTTGTACGCAATTTCACATTTTGAAGAAAAGATATTTCTAATGCAACTCTTCATTATAACACATCGTTCAATAAGTCCCGAGACTAACCCAGAGATGATGCTAGTAGTACCAAACTGGCCACGTTTCCCTAGAGTGCGAACCTCTAATGTTGTTTTTTAATGGGTAAAAACACCGTAGAAGCCCAGTAATAGCTTGAAAAACTTTACCTGGACTCCTCTCCATCCAAATCAACGATTTGTCGTTGGTATGCTGAGTTTAAACGTGGTCGTACGGATACAAACAATGCGGAACGTTCGGGTAGGCCATTGGAAGCCGTTACACCGGAAAATGTGAGTGAAGTGTTAAAAATCGTAATGAAAAATCGCAAAGCGAAGGTCCGGGAGATTGCAGAAATGACACAGATATCATCTGGAAGCGTATTTACAATTCTTCATGAAAAATTGAGCATGAAAAAGGTTTTTTCCAAGTGGGTGCCGCGATTGCTTTCAGTGGAACAAAAACAGCAACGAGTCGACGATTCAGAGAGCTGTTTATCGCTATTTACTCGCAATAAAAAGGATTTCCTGCGTCGATACGTGACCATGGATGAAACATGGATACATCTTTCCACTCCGGAGTCGAATCTGCAATCATCTGAGTGGCGCATGGCTGGCGAAAGCCGCCCAAAGCGTCCAAAAACGCAGCAGTCTGCTAGCAAAGTCATGGCGTGATTTTCATTGACTACTTGGAAAAAAGTAAATCGATTAACAGTGATTATTATATTGACTTGTTGGTACGTTTGAAGGAGGAGATCGCAGCAAAACGACCGCACATGAAGAAGAAAAAAATCCGTTTTCACCAAGACAATGCACCATGCGACAAGTCCATGAAAACAATGGCAAAATTCAACGAGTTGGGCTTTGATTTGCTTCCCCACCCCCCGTATTCGCCAGATTTAGCCCCCAGCGACTACTGGCTCTTTGCTGATCTCAAAAAAATTCTCCAGGGAAACAAATTTGGCTCGAAAGAGGAGGTCATTGCCGAAACTGAAGCCTATTTCGAAGCAAAGGATAAATCCTTCTATAAACATGGTATAGAAATGTTGGAAAGGGATTGGAAAGATTGTATCACTCTAAAAGGAGATTATATTGATGAATACAAATGATTTTTGAAAAAAAAATGTTGTTTTCGTTGTTAGTCTTGGGACTTATCGAACGACGTGTTATCTCGAAAAGTTATTATTTTCAAAAGATATCTTTTACAGGTGAAAAGTGATCAAGATATTTCCAAATCTATTGATTTTTTAAATAGATGTTCATAATCATGAATTTATTGAGGGTTATTGAATCTTTAAAAGAATCTTCACCGCTTCATCAGATTCGGATGTTTTAATTAGGGTAAGAACTAACGTTGAAATAAAACTATACACCAGCTCAAATTTCTATTCCAGATTTCAACAAATTACCCAGACAGCAAATTTACAGTGAATTGTCAACAATACTGAGTGAACGCATCTCTGGTGAAAATATTTCTTTGAAAATCTCTCAAGTTTTCAGACATTCCCAGTTTAAAAGACGTGTCCGAGGAACAAGAGTTTCTCAGAGTTTTTCAAACTCAGGGACCCATTATTTGCAATTTTATCCGGCAATTGCGTTGCCAAGTTTGTCAAAACATGTTACAAACCTTGAAATTTCTCTCATGTTGGTGGAAATTTGCTTGAATACATATTTCATTGAATCACCTGCCAATCGAATTTCCAACAATATTCTAAAAGTTAAAAAACAACACTTAAGTAACAGGTTGTATTGTAATTTTTGCTGTCCGGACATGCAGAGACTACCAAATATGGTATTCAATATGTGATAACAATGAATGATATTATATTTGCGATTTTTTTTGTAATCAATTGTAAATTATTGTACATTATTTCATGAAAATTAAATTTCTTGTATATTTATTCAAAAGCGTAAGAGAAAATAAAAGGAATAATACTTTTGAATGATTGTTTAATTCAGTTTTTTGATACAAACTTTTTCATTCAAAATCAGAAATGTTGAATAATTCAAATCATCAATCATACGATGAACATAAGACTGTTAGATTACTAAAATAAAAAAATAAATATTCTATATTCAGAATTTACAGTGAACACATATATTAAATAACATACCACATATATATATATATATATATATATATATTTACAAGAACTTGATATTCTTTACAGACTTATCAAGGGATCTTCCAAACTCTTCTTAGCATGCCTCCATTCGTTTAAATCGGCTAGTACTTTCCTTCCGTAAGCAGTATGCAATTCTCTGAACGTTATTCTCGTTCTGGGGACATTTTCAGTCCTTCCAGGTGCCGATCTGACACTTTGCGATCTATGATGAGCCTCGGGTCTGTTGAAAGGATTGTGTCTCTGTCTCGGAGGTGCTTTTGGAGACTGAGGCGGTGGCGTTATGGCAACTGTTTCTTCTTCAGCTGCATCCAATTGACGCTGTAACTCCGCTACCATCAGTTTCATGTAATCGTAACTGGCACATGCCAAAGCTTTCATCCATTGCTCCATGGATTCCTAAAAGTATACAAGTTCGATATGTTCTTCTAAAAGTCAGAGAAAGGAGAATGAAGAAAAAGTATTACTTGAGATTCAGCAGCCAGTACATAACTTCTGTTATTTGGTCCATGAAATACTATTTTGAAACCAAATTGTTCTTCATCTTCCGCCAATTCAATTGTGCATCCTTCGAGAACAACCATTCCTACCGGTTCCTTATCACCCCGACGATCGAAATAAAATAAAATATTCCCTTTGAGAACGAACCACCTTTTTTGATAACCACGGTTCACTTCGCCACGTTTGTTCAACCAACCTTCGCGATCCACAGGAGTCACGCAGGTGGCAAACGCTATCATATTTTTCTCATTTATCTTCATTTTATCGATTAAAACCACATGTTCTTGGATTAAACATTAACTCCAGAAGAAAACTTTTTTGTAGGAATAACTTGCATCAAATTTATCAAACTGTCAACAGGATACCCATAGACATATTATATACAATAGAGGAGGCAATCACTACGATTTACGTGACAGAGTAAAGTTCTAAGCCCAGGGGGCATAAACCTCAAATTCTGGTTATATGCGAATGAGATGAGATTTTACCAAAACTTTTTCGGAATTTTAGCATTCGGACCAACGGCTGTTTACCAATGGAAGGAACAAACGTCAATTGCGATTAGATTCACTGTTGCCAGGTTGAGGCCTAGACGACACACAAGCTACGTAAACCTTTAGGGAGAATTAGGGTCTCTTCATTGGTCATTCTATTCAATGGTGGATTCCCTTAGAAATCCCCCACACCTGGTAACTCTGATTAGATTATAAGGTTATGTTTGTAACCGGGTCCTAGCATACGAGTTGACACTTGACACAAATATTCGAAAGTTCGAATCAAATGAAAAAAGTCTATTACACAATAAATTTAGTATGAAATTTAAATGTAATGTCATGAATGAATAATTATTTAAACATCGCATCGAACGATAAATAATTGATCGGCAATTGATGAACTATTCTATTCTGTTCTAGGATTATACGCTCTAAAATATGGAAATCACTTTAGTTCTTCAGGAAACAAAATTGAAAGTGAACAAAAAAAGACTCATTGCTAAGAGCAAATATTTTGCCGCTCTTTTTGAGCATGATTTTAAAGATTCCAATGATCGTGAACACAGAATTCATTACAACATTGATATATCGACGTTGGAAAATTTTGTCCAATGGTTGGACGATGGAGAAGAAATGTTGCAGTTGTTTAATTATAACATCAAACGTTCAGTGATGAAATATCATTATGAAAATATTTCAAAAGTATTGAACTTACTTGAATTAAGTGTACTATTCGCGGCAGATGACTTGACACAAGAATTGAATGATATTATTTTACTTTATCGGCTCGTCCCAAGCGACGTCATCGATATATGGTTGTTGGCTAAAGAACTGAGTCTACGACAATTGCGAGACGCCAGCATGGTTTGTTGTTTAGATCAATTCAGCTGTCTTCCTCTCGATTCTTTGCTAAAATTATCTCAAGATGAGATTTTAGAAATAGTGAATAATGTGAATGTTAGAGCAGATAAAATATGGTTACGTTTCCATTTAGATGAATGGGTTCGAACGAATGGAAGTAACGATTCAATTGATAAAATTATCATTCATTTAGATAGTGAAACGTCAAGGATCGAGCCTACCTTTAAACAGTGTGTAGTTGGATACAAATTGAATGATACTAAAAATAAACAGTTGTGCGTTTATTGCTGGAACGAAAATGAATTTTCTGAACTCTTGGAAGTGAAAAATGCAAGAAAAAATGGAAGTGAAATTGTTGGTATGCAAGTTACATCTAGACATTTCAGTATATATGTAGTGGGTGGGGAATATGGTTTTGGAACTGGCAAGTTCAATGAACAGATTTGGCGATATTGTGTGGTCTCGAAGAAATGGTATTATGAAACATGTTTACCTATCGTCAGAAGACACATGGTCGCGGAATTTATTGGTCATAAATTAATTTTAGCCGGAGGCGTGGGACGTTGTCGGGAAAAATTATCATCGGTCGATATCTATGACATATGTAAACAAGAGTGGTGTCGGGGTGCAAATGTACCTGAATGTTTTACAGCAGTTCCTCTGCATTGTACTATGAACGATAATCTTGTGATAGCAAAATCTGCTTTGTATATTTATAACATTTCATACGATACTTGGAGAATTATAAATATGCAAAATTCTTCAGTTATGATAGAGTCATTAATATTCCATAAAAATTCGCTATTTTGGCATGAAAAGGGGTGTCTTTACAAAGTGGATTTATCGCCTGATGATACAATTTCAAAATTATGCGTGGAGCAATTTCCTGCACAACATGAAAATTATTTCACCGATGATTCTTCCTTTTTACTGAACGATCGCCATTACTTTTGGAAATTTTCATGCTGTGATTATAAAGTTTTAGTAGAAAAACATACATATGATGAGAAAGATGGTTGTAAATGCGTGAGGAAACAAAACATTGATTTAGATTCTCACCATGGAACTGATTTCATTGCAAAATGTCATTTAGCTCCTAAATTTGGATATTTCAATGTCATAGATCCAAATGCGTTGTATAAAAAAATAGTTGAATGAATTCGTTTTGCTAATATTGTTACTTTTTTGTAAATACACTGGGTGGTCATCACCCTCAAATCAAATCGATGCTCTCTATTATTTGTGGTTTAAGAGGTGTAAGTGTGTACATGGAATACGAATTCTGATGGCTAGAATTTTCAATATCTCGACAATTGGAACATGAATTTACAGGTAAAAAGAGTGAAAATTAAAAAATTACTATATTTTTCATAAGAACGCTATTTTTCTTTCGATTTCACAAAACCGATGAATCTTTCTAGTCACCAAGAACATTGGATTTTCGTTATTGTACTACTGGAGGCAAAAAATAGTAAGACTTTTTAATTTAAATTTCGCGCGAAAACCTATTCGTCGAAATATTTTTTTTCTAGGTTGGTATGACTGTCAGTGACATCTGTGCCAAATGTCACATCAAAATAATCATTAGGTTCGTTCGTTCTACGTGCTCTGAGTTGCTCCAACTTGTACCAAACCAATCATTTCGTGGCTTAAACTGGAAGTAGCGAATCCAAAATACTTGGAGCGAGTTGGAGTAACTTGGGACATCGGTAAACTAACTTAGCTATTTATATGTCCCAAGTTACCTCAACTTACTCCAAGTATTTTGGATTCGCTATTTCCAGTTATAGAAACAAAATGATTGGTTTGGTACAAGTTGGAGCAACTCGGAGCAGGTAGAACGAACGAACCTAGTGTTTAGCTGCCAATTCATGGGCGTCGAGTAGGGTTGTTAGAGTAAAATACATGATGTATTATACACAGTTTTTGACACGTAAAAAACTATGTATTTTACGTTGAAAAATCGAGAGTAATTTTACATACGTATTTTATAAAGTTGAATCAATAATTTATGAATTTTCAGTTAATTGTCGGAAGAAAGAATAATAATTATTAATTCAAATGTGAATGAGAATATTGAGTTTTCAATCCCATAACGTATAAACAGTGGGTTCAATTAATCCTTCTCTTTCTTTACGATAGATCCTTGTTGTCATTTCATTCTTAATTGATTGGAAACATTTGCAAGTGTATGAATATGTTCAGAAGAATATTTCTCACATATTTATCCACTTGAAAATGTTCCTAATCAATTGACAATGAATTGGCATTAAAGATCTATCGGAAGGAAGGAAAGAAAACCCCTGATAACACACGAAGAATTCTTTTTCAAAAATAAGAATAATATTCTTCAAGAACTCTTTTCGAACTAATGAATCCGTAAAGAGTTCTGAAGGAGTTCAATGTTTGGGACATTAACAAGTTCTTTGAGGGTACTAAAACAATACTTTCAATATTATCAAAGAACTCGTCAATGTCCGAAAATTTCACCTTTTCCAGAGCTGTTTATGAATTCATTGGTTCGAAAAGAGTTCTTGAAGGATTCTATTGTTTTTGTTTGAAAAAGAATTCTTCGTGTTGGTAGTATGCGATGAGCCCGAATGACACTCAAGCCTGACTGGCGTTAGCCCGACTGCATTTAACCCGAACGACTTTAAACCCGGCTAATTATACAAATATAATTAAATAAAATGGAAAATTAATCGAAATCAAAGCGTAATTAACCTTTAATCTATACATCTTTACAGTAAAAGGTTGAATAAGCTTTGATTTTGATTAATTTTCCATTTTATTTGATTATATTTTTATAACTAGTCGGGTCAACTGTCATTCGGGTTATAATTCGGTTGGGCTAACACCAGTCGGGCTTATCGCATACTACCTTCGTGTTATCCCAGATAGTACAAGAATTCTTGAAGAGTTCTTTATGGATAAATTCTATTCTTCAAGACCTCTTGAGAATTCTTGTGCTATCTGAGATCTGGGACGTTTTTCTACAGTATTAGAATGTATCCATACAGCATACCAGTTTAGAAAGAGTTCGCGAAGAATTCATTATGAATTTTTGAGAATTTTTTTTAAACTCCTGTGCTGTGTGGGTAGCCTACCAATAATTACCCGTACAGCACGCGGACATTTCTCCGTCGCCTCTACGTCGCTTCTCCGTTCTTTCCACCTTGTATCCACGTCTCCCTTTCTTCCACCTCGCCTCCACGGAGATGATGCGACGTGGACATCGGTGGATGTGCTGTGTGGGTAAACATTGATAACAGGCGTTCAATCAATCGGAAAGTATTAACCATTCATAACCTGTAAGTCACATAACGTGAATAATTTGAAAATTGAGTATTATAGTTTATGTATTGCTGAGAATAAGCAATTAAGTCAATTACCAACTAAATTTGAGTATTTTACGTTTTCTACGTATAAGGTTCAAGTTACATGATGTATTTTACATTTTTCTACACGTAATGTGAAAAACCGTTAAGCTGACATTTCATAGGGCGTCGAGTGGCAGCTTCAACATTGGAAGAAAAGGGAGGTCTGATCGGTTCCCTTTTTTCTTCCAATGTTGACGCTGCCGCTCGACGCCCCATGAAATGTCAGCTTGAAGCTGTAATTTCATGGGGCGTCGAGCATCAAGCGTCAACATTAGAAAGAAAGAGAGATCACACAGTTCTTCTTTTTCCTTCTAATGTTGACGCTTGATGCTCGACGCCCCATGAAATTACATCTTGAGAATCCCTGGCGTCGAGCATCGAGCGTCCAATTATTTCCCCAGATTTTTTCGACGCTGAATTGCGAAATACCACAGGTACCTTTTCATGGAGCGTCCCATACAGCACCGGGAGGTTTTCTGAACGTTCCGAAAACGTGCTTGGTTACACAGAGAACGTGCAAATAACGTCTCATGATGTTCTAAAAACGTCGCATGTATGTCGCAGGAACATGCAAATGTCCCGTTTAGTTCTAGTCATGTCTTCTTGCAATGTTCTTGGGATGTATTCAAGGAAAGGTTTTCACAACGTTCCGCGGCGTTGCACATATGTTTTTGAAAGGTTAGTTTTCATGAAAGCACGTTTAGAAAACGCGGGAAGAACGTCCCGTAGTATATTAAAAGAACGTGCTCGGTACGTATTCATGTGCATCAAAAGCGAAGGTGCTCTAAACATTTGAAAAATATGTGCCTTGGGCCCCAACACACGCGGAACCAAGAATATGTTTATAGAACATCCAGAGAACTTTCTGTGCTGTCTGGGGTCAAGCACAGTGATCAGGGGCAGGGTTGGGAATTGACGTGTCATAAATGGTTTTTGACATTAATTTACACGTAAAATACACATGTAAATTACATGAAGTAAATTACTTGCCCATCCTTAGAGTTGGGAATTGACGTGTCACCACAGGTTTTTGACAGTAATTTACATGTAAAATACACATGTAGATTACACGAAGTAAATTACTTGCCCATCCCTGATCAGGGGGATGCAACTCCAATAAGTTCAATTGAACCTTATTTGCGCGCCATCTCCTAAATAAATATTCATGCGAACTAAAAATCAATATGGCGATCTGGTACACCGGGATAACCTCAAAATTATTATAGTTAGTTTGTATTTCGAAGTATCAACAATATTTCAACACTAAAGCATTGAACAATTCTAAAATCGGATTATCAGTTGGACTCATTCAGTTTCAGAGTTGTTTCTGATGCTTTATTGTTGAAATACTGTTGATTTCTCAAAATCCAAACTGATGAGATCAATACCAAGGTTATGTCACTATACTAGGCCGCCATTGCTGTTTCAGCCCTGACACGCCACCATGTGAATAAATATGACCGTAATCGAAATACGGTTTGAGGTCATCCTATAAAGTTGCATACCCCTGTCGTCAAGCAATAAAGTAAATTACTACTAAAAAGGAATTCATTTAACCAGGACCAGGAATAAAACTCGGTATTTATGGAAATCAATTTTAAAGTTGGAAGAAACCAACTTCATAAATTTCAACGCTGGAGCGTCGAAAAAATCTGGGGAAATAATTGGACACTCGATGCTCGACGCCCCATGAATTGGCAGCTTTTAAGTTGTAATTCCATGCAAAGCTAAACAAGGTTTAGCTTTTAACGATACATTAGCTAAAAAGAGAGGTAATGTGAGACCTCTCCTTTTATCTAAGGTATCGCTCGTCGCTCGTCGCTTGTATGAAATTACAGCTTCAGTATACGCCAGGGCAGGGGGTAGTATGCGAGAAGCTCGACTGGCGTTAGCCCGACCGGATTATAACCCGAATGACAGTTGACCCGACTAGTTATGAAAATATAAACGAATAAAATGGAAAATTAATCGAAATCAAAGCTTATACAACATTTTAATGTAAAGATGTATATATTAAAGGTTAATTACGCTTTCATTTCGATTGATTTGCCATTTTATTTAATTATATTTGTATAATTAGTCGGGGTTCTCGCATACTACCGGGCAGGGTACACAAACCTCAAATGGGGAGAAAGGTCCGCGTAGTTCATCATCATCATGAAGTAATCAGTCTTATGACTGGTTTGATGAAATCCTCCAACCCTATCTATTATCCGCTAACCGCTTAATTTCTACAGAGAGAAGATGAGAGAGCTCACGGTCGGGGTTCCATCGATAGTGAACATCGAAGCGCCCTCTTATCGGATGGAACACGGAACCTGGTCCATCAACCCCCTCTCTCATTTCTCATTTTCCTTATTCATGATGATGAAAAAATATATGCATTCAACATCGATACATAAAATAATTTCAATCAAATACGTGTTGAAAATTATACAAAAGAAATGCGCGATTTTGTAGTATGAAAAAATAAAATTGCAGTGTGTCAACTTCTATGATCCAACCGTCAGAGGGCCGGTGGAACTTTGACTATCAGTGAAAAGGTGCCCGGGAGCCCTCTAATGTTCTCTCTGATTTCTACATATCTACGACAACCCTTATCTTGTATAATTTGCTTCATATAACTTAATCTAGGTCTACCTCTTCGAGTTTTACCATTCATTTCTCCTTCTAATATTGTTTTCAATAAGCTATCATGCCTTAATGTGTGTTCTATCAGATTACTTCTTCTTTTCACGACCTATCTCAGAAGACTTCTTTTTTCATTTACCTCCTCAAGCACTTCTTCTTTTTTACTTTCTCTATCCACTTTAGTCTAAGCACTCTTCTATAACACCACATTTCAAAAGCTTCGAGTCTTCGTTGGTCCGTTTTTCCAATTGTTCAAGTTTCGCAACCATATAATGCTGTGCTCCAAACGTAACTCTTCAAGAATTTCTTCCTTACTGCTAAGCTAATATTCTTCGAACACAGTAACTGTTTCTTTTGGTGGAAAGCCTGTTTTCCTTGTGCTATTCTTGCTCTTATATCTCTTTCGCTTTTACCCTCTTCTGTAATTATGCTTCCTAGATATTTAAATTCTTTGACTTGCTGAATTGTCTCTGCATCTATTTTGATTGTCGTTCTTCTTGATGTTTTCACTGTTGTACAAATCATGAATTTTCTTTTGTCCTTATTTATATTCATACAATAGTTTTCTAGTAATATTGTTTTCATCGTATTGAGAGTATTTTCTAACTCAGCACTACTCGTAGCTAATGTAGCTATGTCATCCGCAAATCTCAGCATGCTTACATTTTCACCTTGAATCTGTAATTTCAATTGCACTTGCTCCTTCACTTCGTTCATCGCTTTTATTCCAATACTATTTTTCAATATATTTGCGTAGAAAGTACCCTTTGAACTTTGCAAAAGAAAAAATTTTAATAGTCTGAAAATGATAATGATTATTTCAAATCAATCCACATTGCAAACACAGTAAATTTGTTGATTTTTGCTATTAAATTTTCTGACTGTACGTAAATTTAATCTAACTTTAAAATTATGTGAATAATTATAATAGAAAATGAAAAGTACTACTTGGCAAATGTTTGATAATTTTCACATCTATTATTCCATATATTATCTCATACAAAATTCAACATCGACACAAATTTTCTTTTCTCAAATTACAATATAATTTGTGAACACATTTTACTTATACTTGTGTATATATATATATATATCTCATAATATATCTAATATATCTTCATGTTATTACATGGAGTTGAAAAATTAAAAAAAACATACATTTGACCAGATTCAGTTAATTATTATTTTACTGCAACATCCCAAACGGAGCTGAAATCATTGAGTGTGGAGAGTATTGACTTTAAACGATTAATAGCTAAATTGATTCAATTTGAACATTTTAAAAGTTCAATACATGAATCCTTGAAACTATTCATGTAGAATTCATAAGAAGTATATAAATGTTAGTATATGGTTAGTACAAAACTTGTATTAATGGACGAATGCTGTTAGTTCTGGAACTTGAAACACATATGTATTTACTATTCGTAAAAGTGTTTGAAGTCACATATTCTAATCCATGTAATTCCATTCCAACTGTTTCTATAAATTCCTGTAAGCTCCAATGATTTGTTAATCCAAGATCAAATTAAGAGTTAAAAAAAACGTCAACACATTAAATAGCTTAAACACGAAAAGTTAGTAAGCAAATGAATTGAAAAAAGTTTTAGAAAGTGATAAGTATCTAATACTATTCTTTGCATACTCGATCAAAGCTATTAGCCATAAATAAGTAACGCGTGTCGTACATTAAGACTAGGACATTTTAAAAGTTTTATTTCAATTGTGGATTTGGAATCGTTAATCACATGAAAATTAAATATACTTCAGGTTTACGAGTGGAAGGAAAATCACATTGTTATAAATTGACTAGAGCAAAATAAAGATCTAAATGAGGTATAAATAATTCGCTTGCGAGGATTAGGATGATTTCCATATGCATATAGCCAAATTCCCAGCACAGTATAAGTATAGCAAATGTTTGAGTTGATAAGTTATTTCAAAACCATAGCCTTCTCCGACAACCGTATGCCACGATGCACCAAATTTTTTATCCATTGTCTCTTTGATCATTCTTGATACATTTTCATAATTATCTGCATACTTTTCTGCAGCTGTGACACATAACTCCATCGCCTCCTGTTTCATCTCATCAGACATGTCACACATCTGTGAAAATATATTCCACTGAAAAGCTCAAAACAATAACTCACAACATCGTGATTATTGTATGTGTTTTCACATTTTACAATCTTTATCGAACTAATAGCATTTTCCATTAGGCTTTACCTACGAATTTGAGAAGGATGAGAATATTCCTGTGCAGCGAATGGAAAATGCTATAAATTTTTTGTTCATTCATTATTCTCAAACATAGCTCTATATTTTGTTGACAATTTCAACGCATTGAGAAAATATATTCTCAACAATCACGGATGAAATAGATCATGTAGAATAAAGTGTCATTACTATAGTAATACAAAACGACACGGTACGACAACAACCATTTATAACATGAAAATTCCTTTCCCAAATTAAGAAGAAAGCCAGTGAAAAAGGAAAAGATTTATACAGAGTTTTGAAGAATGTTTATTTAAATATAGACCATTCTACAAAGATTTCTGATAATAAAACTATCTATATCTCTAACAAATCGTTGAAGAATGGATGTGGTAGAAGTTTGAATCGTTTGTTGAAACGAATTGATAATAACGAAATACTCGGCTGTTGGAGATCCAAAATCTTGCAGTACATTCTTCAAACGATGTTTCCAAAACATTGATGATTTATAATATTTTGTGAGTTTGAATTTTCGTTTCGTTTCTATAAACAATTCAATCTCCAAGAATATGAAGAATGGTTCAAAGGTAAATGAAGTTTCGTATAACCTCAGATCTGGCCGCAAAATTGATAAACAAAAAAGAATGTACATGAATAAGTTTGATATTTCATGCTCTAATGAATTGAAAAATACTTACTCTACATAATGGATATGTATGAATGATTTTTACAACATCATCTTTTTTTATCTCAGTCATCATGGAAAATAAACATCAAATCTTTGACATCACAATTGAGAAAGATTGGAATAGATAGGAAACTGCAAACCATGCACGGTTGTTGTCATGTCAAGAATGTTGATTCAAGACTTCTTTTTCATGAATTGGAATTTCTAGAACAATTTTAGTAAATTTTAGTGAGTTACTATTAAGGAACCAATCCAATTTTCTGTTCTACTCGGCTTCATGGGAGAAAGCAACTTAAAATGGTGACATGGAAGTGAAACGGAAGATGCATGAAGATTTTTCAAAATGCCGGATGAAATCTCATGAGAAGTATGTATGTCGCCATATTGAAGAATAGCACAGTCAAACGAACTTACCTGAAGTGAAGTTCGACTGTGATTATATGAAAGCCCCGTCCGAGATGATTACATTGTAGTACGTCCCGTTCTACGCTAGGTGGCACAACGTTTAGAGTCTAATAATATGAAAAAACTGTCTTTGAACACACCCTGACGCTACCTAACATTCCCGCGCCAATCCCACTAACCTCATATTTTTTAGAGCTAGTTGTTAAAATTGCCTCTTCGGGCGGGGAATTCAAGTTTTGTAATTTCAAGGGAAGGGTTGTAATCATCTCGGACGGGGCTTTCATATAATCACAGTCGAACTTCACTTCAGGTAAGTTCGTTTGACTGTGCTATTATATTTCAAGCCCCGTCCTTCGAGATTACATTGTAGATGTTTAAAGGTGTGCAATTTTAACAATAATTCACAATATCATGTATCACCTTTATTCTTTCTTCATTTTATTTTTCATTTTTTTTTTTTTTTTTTTTTTTACTTCGTTGTTATCACAATTTATTCTCTGTTACAAAAAACAACTTAAAATCTTAACATATTTTGTACATGTCCTTAATTACCATCACAGTTTAGCCTTCGCCACTGAACTTGAAATAAAGAATTTTTTTTTTTTTTTTTTTATATAAAAACAAACAGACTTCTTATTATCACAAAATATCCTCGTGGCCAAAAACAAAATGAAACTCAAAATAATCTTGTTGCTAGTATTGCACTGTTCAACCCAAGATAGAAATATTTTTCTTCTCAAACAAAAAACATATTTATCGATCTTTATAATTATTCTATGAAAACTTAATGAACTTACTCTATAATATTTTTAGCGAATTCAAACTTATTATCTTCTATTGGTCGATTGTAGAAACGCGCAAAAACTCTGGATTTTTTGGACCAACCAGCTGTTTTCCTTATCAATTCTAAATTTACTCCTTTTGAATATGCCGCAGAAGTAGAAGCATGTCTAGTCGAATGAGCGGTGAATTTTCTAATATCAATACCGCTCTTATGCAACACAATCTTTATCCATCGACTAATGGATTGAACCGAAACCGGTCTATACGGTTTCCTAGTGGAAAGAAATAATTGAGTATGATGTTTTTCTCTGTATACTTGCGTAACTTCTATGTATTTTGATAAAGTCCCTGCCACACATAACTGTGGTTTTTCATAGAAGAATGGCAATTTTAGCACTGGTTGGCAAACCCCAGGTTTTGACGTTTTAATTCTGTCAGAGATAATAATCTCAATTCCTTCTTCAATCTTTCTTATATTATCTAATCGAATCGCCGCTAAGGTCTGAGCCCTATGTGCCGTGCTCAATGCTAAAAGTATGACCGTTTTCTCGGTCAGTCCTTGTATTGACAAAGTTTCCAACGGATACCAATTTTGAACAAGATTCAATACTAAACTCACATCCCAGGTACTACTATATTTTGGTTGCGGTGGTTTCAAATTATATACACCTTTCATAAACCTACAAACTACTTTGTCTTCACCTATTTTTTCAGGAGACAACAGTGAAATCGCCGATCTATAGGCGTTTAATGATCCGTACGTTGCACCCTCCTTGAATTTTTGATTCAAGAAAGTTATTACACTTTTTGAATCTGGAGAAAATAAATTCAAGTTCTTCGACTCACAAAAACATGCCCATTCCTTTAGTGCGACATCGTATTGCCTGATAGTTGAAGCTGCCCAGGATGCCATAAAGACATTTATAGACTCTGCCGGAATGCCTCTCCGAAGAAATCCTTCCCGGATAATCTTCCCACGAGCAACCTCAAATGTTTTTCTTGAGGATGTTGGAATAGCCTAGACGACGAACATAATAAGTTGTGATCAGGTCCAAGAACCAAAGGTGTTTCCATTAATAATTTCGAAAAAAGTGGATACCAAGGCTGAGTTGGCCAGTCTGGTACCACGACTATTCCAATAGCCTGATCTTGCTGTATTTTCTGCAACACTCGCGGAACCATTGCAAATGGTGGGAAAGCATAAAAGTAAAATTCGGACCAATCTATGGTGAAAGCATCTATCGCAAAAGCTGATGGGTCTGGGTGCCAAGATACAAATAAATCACATTTCTTATTCGCAAATGACGCAAATAAGTCTATATCTGGTTGACCAAAAGCTGATACAATTTTTCCAAAACTTTCTTGTTCTAGTTCCCACTCCGTGTCTAACGATTTTATGCGCGACAGTCTATCAGCTTCTATATTTTCTTTGGACGGAATATACGACGCGTACAACCAAATACCCCTTTTTTCGGCCCATTGCCAAATTTCCCTGGCTAATCTATGAAAACGCTCGTATCTAATTCCCCCCATTTTGTTAATATAAGATATAGCGGTGGTGTTGTCTATTCGTAAAAGAATTTCACATTCTCTCGCTTCCGATACCAAAGCTTCTAATGCTAACAGCACGGTCCACAATTCCAAATAATTAATATGGAAATTTTGTTCCTTATCCCATATTCCATAAACACGTTTTTCACCACACCAGGCTCCCCAGCCGCTGAGTGAGGCATCTGTATATATTGTAAATTGAAATCTGTATTTTTTAATCGAGTTAACTGATTTGTAGATTTTACTTTTCCACCACATCAAATCTGTTTTCATGTCTTGTGTAATGATCATTTCCTTGGAATAATCATTGTCGTTGATGATTAATGCAAAAGATTTTTCTTTCTCTAAGTACTTGGTATAAAGCCAACCATACTCGATTCCCGGGCAACTTGCTACTAAATTCCCGATTAGCTGAGCTACTTTTTCAATACTACAGGTGACTTTCGACAACATTGCATCTATTAACCTTTCTACTTTTTCCTTCTTTTCTTTTGTCAATTCAATAGAAAATTTGTCAGTATCGATAATAAACCCTAGAAATTGACGTCGCTTCTTTGGTTCCAGTTGACTCTTCTTCCTATTTATAATAAAACCTAATTCATTTAATAACTTTACGGTTTTAAATACATTCAATTGACAACCTTCAAAATTATCGGCTATGCACAAAAAATCATCTAAATATATAACTGATAATAAACCTTCCGATCTTAAACACGCTGCCACTGGTTTAAGAATTTTTGTGAAAATATATGGACTTGTTGTCAAACCAAAAGGAAGGCATGTGAACTCATAGATCTTGTTGTTAAAAACAAACCTCAAGTATTTCCTACTTTTAGGATGTATTTTTATCAGATAATATGCTTCTTTTAAATCTATCGTAGCTAAAAATCTGATGGATTTATCAATCTTTTAGCTACTCTAAGGTCTTCCATTTTGAAATGTTCCACTTGTACAAACCTATTCAAATTTTTCAAGTTTAAAATGAAGCGTTTGGAACCATCAGATTTAGGTACCAGGAAAAAAGACGAGAAAAATTGTCCCTTTTTCTTTTGCCTTGCCTAACAATTCCTTTCCTCTCCATTTTTTAATGGCTTCCTTCATTTCATTCTGTTCACATAATGATCTAATTGGCTCTATCGGGATATGCTTTTGCCTCACTTTTTGAAAAATTTTATTTCATACCCTTTGACACAGTCCAATATGAATTTGTCTTGGGTAATAGATTCCCATTTATCTAAGTAAAACGATAATCTCCCTGCTATGATACCTACGTTCATCTCTTTCGGGAGTAGTTCCTCGACACGTTCTGGTTGTTCGGTCTCCTTGTCGTGAATTTGTTCCTGGCCGTTTTGAATGTTATCGTTTTGTTCGGCCCTCTTCTCGGATTCCATCCCGCTTGTTGGGCTCGTCTTGCAAGCGGGTCGCGAAAGTTTAAACGCCCTCCTGATGTCGATGCTGTAGCTGGTCTCTGTTGTGATGATGTTCTCATATTTTGCGTCATTACCTTCATTGCCTTAGCTTCTTTTATTTTTTCACTGAGATTTTTTCCGTATAAAAAGGTATCTGTCTTCATTGTTTGAAGTAAATCTTTGAAATTCTTGTCCATTCCTGGTGCAATGAAAGCTTTTCGTGCGGTTGTTAGTTTATACCACAAATCTGCTAGTAGCTTCCCGCTGTCACAAAATCTTTGCAATAACCTTACTCTGTCGATCTCTTCATCGGGCTCAAGAATCATAGAGATGCCATCGCCCAAAGATGCCAAAGCTGAACCAATGGTATTCTGATATCCCTCAAAACCATCTCGCTTAGTCGCAGACTCTGACATGTTGATGTTCAGTTCCGGGTTTAACTTTGGCGCTTCCAAAAACTCAGGTCGATTATAGTTTTTCAAGAGTTCTACCTTCTCTTCTTTACTTACACCTGATTCAGCCCAGAATTTCCATCTGTTCACTAATGATGCATGTAATTTCAAATCAAATGCCTCGGGGGCAGTTGGGTCACTTCCCAATACAGTTAATACTTCCTCGTCCAACCAATCGACTTGGTATTCGTCCTCTGATTCCAACCTTGGCGAATCATTAATTTCATTTGAACTCCCTGCCATTTCAGGTTGGTTTGGGCATACGTTTTCTTTTGCCTCTGAAAGCAAAATAGAATCGTAATTCTATAGAATTTCTTTATACGTTCTACCTCTCGTGTAGACTCATTATGCATCTAATGTGCTGTTTAATAACAAACAACTCGTCTTACCTCTCGTGTAAGCTCTTCGTTGCACACAAATATCATGTGTTATTAAATTTTTTATGTACTTTACTTACCCGGATTATTCTTACGGCATTCGTCATCACTCGAATCTTCCGATATCATATTTGCCCTTATTTCGTTTTCGATCTTTCTTAATTTTTCTAATAATTTTTGAGTCTCTAACGACTTCCTCTTCTCTTTCTTTTTATCCATTTTCCCTCTGAATAATGTATTTCCTAAAGAGCTTGACTCTGCACGTTGTTTACTTAGCTGCACAACGAAACAATATGAGGTTAGTGGGATTGGCGCGGGAATGTTAGGTAGCGTCAGGGTGTGTTCAAAGACAGTTTTTTCATATTATTAGACTCTAAACGTTGTGCCACCTAGCGTAGAACGGGACGTACTACAATGTAATCTCGAAGGACGGGGCTTGAAATATAATCGCTTTATATCACCCCTACTCTCAAGTTTTTCACACACTTCCGTTTCAAAACTATATCCCTTTTACTTTCTATTCTCCCACCTGACATTCTTTGGTAGATATATGTATACCTATACATATGATGTTGATACACATAGATTACTCATCATTGTTTACATGTATCCAAGAAACCATAAATGATCGTAAATCCTTCGACGTCAAGGTGTGTCAAAAATAAATATGATGTAAATACTGTGAAAATGAGTGAATATACATTCTCCGAGACCAGTGAAACGAAATTTGTTAATAAGATGAAACCGATTTTGCAAAATGTGTGGAGTAAACTCCGGATAAATGAGTGGAACTTTTGCTTTATGTCATTTATTATTTGCTTATTCATCTTCCTGGGGAAATTGTATATTCAATGTAAGAAATTTTTTATTTTTACTTGGTTTCTCAATGAAGTTTTGAGGTCTTTGATTTTTATATAACAAGTTTTCATTCATCTTTCATTAATAGTGTAATATTGTTGAAATTTGAATCGTTCATTGAAATAAATTAGTGCTCGAGTAACGCAATATTCCACTGTTGAAGACCAAAAATCTTGCAGTATATTCTTTAAACGATGTTTCCAGTTCCAAGGAATCAATTCAAAGTGAAAAATAACAATAATTCAGTTCGCTTCTGTAAACGATATCAACTTCAAGAATATCTGTGAATATTTTTAGTTTCTGGAGAGTAATACCATTTTTCAATTGTCAAATTCAGTGTGGTAGAAAATTTTTTCTGCAAATTCTAATTTCTAGAATAATTTAGTATTATTAATTAGGTTTCAATAAAATCATGAGTTGGTTTATAATAAAATTCATAAAGCTGAAACTCACAGACATAAAATTAGCAGCCGATTGTTGTAACTTTTGATTAAACGTCGTTGAAGCTTTTTTTGGAGCAGCATTCCACTACACTTTTCAGATACCCAAATTCTTCACATTCAAATTCTTCAAATTCTTCAGATATCCAAATTCTTCAAGTGTAAAAAGTTATAACAATCGGCTGCTAGCTTCACCGCTGTCAATTTCAGCTTCATATAAAATTCATTTGTGTTCTAAATTATATTTTTATTATATTTAGGGATGTCTAGAGAATCTCTCATGGGTAATAATATCCAGTGGTTTGATTATGACTTGAAAACTTACCAATGGCTCGATATATACAATGGATTTAAATCAGCTAGAACTTTATGGATCACATTAATCAATAGCATAATCATGATAGCTTGGGCATGGTACATTATTTATATGGACAGCAGTATTCCAGGTATAAATCCGCCTGCTCCCTTCAACTACAATCAAAGGTAAATTGAATAATTCATCCTTGAATTTCTTTTAATATACATATCTTGAATAAATGCATGTTTATTATATAATTCCAAATGACACATATCTAAAATTTAGATCAATCGAATCGAGATTTTAGGCTGAATTGATTGTAGAATAGACTTGATGCAATCGACAGTCCAAATAGTCTAGATAAATAGACAAAAAATTTGTAACTTGTAGCTGTTATGGAGAATATACAGCGAGCAATAAACAATTTTTCAACTCTGTTTTTCTTACCTATTTCGAAGAGTATCTAAAAATCCATAAGAGATCTTGAAAAATTGTACTGGACTTTTTTTTTTGTATGCAAATTAATTTTTTGACAATCAATTTCTATTTATTCTCACTGGAAAACGTGTATCACTTTGATGCTACGTGTTTGCAAAATTGAAATGTTTGATCCATCAGTTTCACAGTTCTTCCGTGAGCCTCCAATTGATAAACAAATCACAAACAATTAACTTCCAGTTGACGAATCAACTTGGAAAGTTTTAGAAGGCAACTAGATCAGTATCATTTACTTTCAAAGTAAATGTAAATTTTACATCTAAAAAATAGATGTAATTGATATTGGTATTTTATTGAATAGATTTATTGAAAGGCATAATTTAAGAACGCAAACATTCGCTATGATTCACGATGGATGGATTATTATTGGTGATCGTTTATTCTTGTTTGGAATAAGTGTTCAAATTTATAATTCATCATTAAAATCATAATATAATGAGTTTGCAAATAATTTTTTGTATGTGAATAAAATCACATTCATCAGTATTCAAGCATCAAAAGGAGCGGATATCATTTTTTGCCGACTCTTTTCATGAATTATTTGACGAATTCGAATTTAAAATAGATAATAATTAAGAATATCCTTGGGATTGGACTTGAAATATAAATTTGTATTTCCTCACAGTTCGTAGATGTTGAGAAACAAAATTATTGAGAACTTTTTACATTTGGAAATTATTAAAATCCTTCTAGTATATTCACCAGGAATCAGTAAAAGAATCAAACAAACATTATTTAAAGTCTAATTTTGGTGATGGATTTCATCATTATATATTGGAAATTTTCGGTGAACACACAACTTATGAAAAAAGTTAGTGCAACGTTTGACTCGCTTCTTGTGATGCTTGAATGCCCTTGATAGGTCATAATAGACTGAAGATTCGAAAAAAATGTATTCACGCCTCTGATTCCATGAACATGAATTAATCTCTGTCTGAAAAGTTCGATAGATTCTCACAAATTCCAGCAGGTGCTGTGACAATAATCGCGTAGAAACCCGTAAGATATTTCATTCCTAGGGGCCTTCTGAATTAGCCAATCTAGTCGATCCTGATCACTTTTCAACCTTTTCGATTGATTGAGAAGCTGACCGGATCACTTAGATCAGCCACTTCGGAAGGTTCCCTATCCAGCTTTTTTCACAAAAACATGTTATATGTATTTCAACTCTGGGTTGGAAAAACTCGGGTTTTTTCTTCAAAACTTGCCCCACTGAGTTCACTCGGGTTCAATCAAATCAGACCAAGTTTTGTCTGATGATTTTTACTATAATCTATTCATTTGGAATTTTCACCGTATGATTTTATCTTCTTTCATACATGATTTCAATCCGTACCCACCCACAAAACTAGATTGGACTCACAAATGCCAACCCTGATTTCAACACAATGTTCCTAAAGAAAAAAAAGGAACAACATCTCTCCCTGAGCAGAATTCCCTAAGAAAATTTTTCATTTCAAAATTGCCCCTAGCCAATTCAATAGATGTTGCGTGAGTGAACTCAGTGTTTATTCGAATAATGCGAGCATACATGGACGATGGACTTGTTTCTTTCTGAAGCAACCTGTATATACTCATTTATAAATAATAGAGATAAACTGTTGTTATGTTTCTTTTGCACACTACCTTTCAATAATTAATAAATAACATGAATCGTTTATTTCCAGGATTCTTGCGGGTTCAAGAATGCAAATCAATTATGTGGTAGGATTCTTCAGTGCTTTGTTGGCAGCTGTATGTATGAGTTTCTCCATGTAAAAAGGACTTCTATGAAATTCCACGCTTCAAAAACTTAGTATGATAAGCGGCTTGGGGGGGATACGTATAATTTAGCATTAAAATTATTTATTTTGATATTTATATGAACAGGTGGGCTTGTATGAATAGTATCCTAATTTGAATATCAAATTCAAATTTCGATGGTTCGTTCAACTATTTAATAAGAGTGTAAGCCATACAGAGTATACAGATATAGATCAAATCTGTATCACTCGTGTGGAATTTTGATCAGTTATTTTGTTGGAGACTATATCATGAAACTAAGAGTATGATCATGTGCATTGAAAGCGACTTCAAACGCACAAGGAATTACTTAGTATTTCCTCCAGAACAATTAATACGAACAATATTAGAGATAAGATACGAATTTGACTGAAAATATCATGTTTTTAATCATGGCTTTGCCGTGTATACAATGTTTTTCTAATGCAGCATGCAAATTGCAGAAGCATCTCAGGACGAAGTGTCTTAACTTTGACATTCTGGAAGAATTGAGACCAGATTTCCCCAGTGCCTTCATGTCTAACTCCATTTCGTTTCACAAGAAATTTATTGAAAATCATGAAATTTTGCATCCGAGGAAAAGTATATTATAAGGAACTTTCATGCATTAAGAGGACTAGAGCATGGGAAGTGGTCGAGAGGAAAAGTCAATTGGTGAATAATAATGGATGATGTACTTGGGATTGCGTACTGCAGCGCACTTTGAATTTCTAAATGATTTTTCAAGGCTAAAAAACAAAATTGTAAAATTTCAACCTCTAAACGTCAACAAACACTGTAAAAAATGAAACGAACTTTACAAATTTTGATTGTATTATTGCAGAGGACATTTTTGTAATGTTACTACGTTAAGCATAGTGGAATTACAGTTTCAAGCCTGTGAAATTGTACTATGTCGGTGAAGCTTAGATGAAATTTGTGTACATCATTTCCAAATTATATTTATTCTATGCTCAGCGTAGAAATTTTATATAGAGTTGTAAAAATGTCACGCTCAGCGTAGGTAATTTTCGTTCTTACGCTCAGCGTGATAATATTCCGCAAGTTTTTTACAAGTGAATTTTACAATTTCATCTTTTAGCCTTCAGAAATCATTTAGAAATTCAAAGTGCGCGGCAAGGCGCAATCGCAAGTATGTCATTTACTATTATTCACTTTAAATACGCAAAATTTGACTTTTCCTTTCTCCCACCTTCCCCTTCTCTTGTTTCTTTAACTTCAAATCAACAATCGATAACAACAAAACTTGGTACGATGACATTGGCGTAGTGATAAAGAAATGTGAAACGATTGGAAATTCCTACTTTTATGACATAATAAATGCGCTTCCTTTATGGGACATATTTACACATAAGTTTATCTCAATGCAAATAATATTCTGATCCTTGATGGATCCCTTTTTTTTTGTAATTGAAATATTTTCGGAAAACATTTTTATTTCCGTTTAAAATTTCAATTCCAAAACATTTTTTTTTTTTTTAAAGTTATACCCTACAGATTTTTCTGTACACAATAAATTACTATCATCAAGTTCCTATAACTACACACGTTGATGACATAATTAGGATATTGTTATAAATCCCACTTCTACTGATAAGGAACAAATTATTCCTTTGTATTGAAAATGTGATAGAATAAACTATTTAATTTCGTAGATTTATGTAAAGTCATACAATTTTCAGTGGTAACGGAAGATAATCTGATACACGGAGAAAAATGCAGGTCGAAAATATAGTAATCTTTATTGAAAATTGAAGAATATTTCTTAAAATCAAAGAATATTTCTTAAATGCATAATAAAAATAAAACGGTTCACATTTATGTGGAATTGTATTACAAAAAACAATGAAAAATTATCAATACTTAATAAAAAAAATAGAGAAACATATGAAGTTTCCAAAAGTCGCAGGTGAAATTTTACAAAGACAATAACAAAATTTCAATATCCTACTATTCACTTCATATAAGTTCATATGTTTCTCTATTTTTTATCAAGTATTGATAATTTTTCATTGTTTTTCGAATACAATTCCACATAAATGTAAACCGTTTTATTTTTATTATGCATTTGAGAAAAACTCTCAGATTTGAAGAAATATTCTCAAATTTTTATTAAAAATTACTATATTTTCGACCTGCATTTTTCTCCGTATAGGTGATTATAATTCGAAATTTGATTTTAGACTAACATATAAATGACCCTGGAACTAGCAGCTATGAAGCTAGCAATCGATTATTGTGACTTATTATACAAAAATTCTATCAAGGGGTCAAGCGTTCGAAATATTGTTTAATAGATTCCTAGTATGAACAGGGCTTCAACAAAGTTCAATCAAAAGTTATAATAATCGATTTCTAGCCTCATGGTTGCTATTTTCAGCTTCATAACATAATCGTCATAATATTTTGTATTTTGAATGCATAATCGAATATTATCGTAGAATAGAGGCAATTAATCAAACATTCATACACCGTAAAACATCGGAAGAATGAATACATTTGTAGTTTTATTTATTAGATTGAATAGGTCCTTGAGTAATGATTGTAAGTTTTATTTTACTTTCTGTGCTATCGGAACGAAGTCACAATGAACTTATATGCATCAACATAGACAGGAAATGAGAATGATTTGCATGGTTATAACAGTTTAATTCGATTGATCAATTAGAGCATTGACAACTGTTACTACGGAATAATTCGAAGGACGTAAAATTATAAAAATTCATGTATTCAAAATGATTCCTAAATTCAAAAGCACGCATTCGTTTCTTTCTCTTTCGAAGAATTTGTACTCGAATTTTCTCTAATGTCCCAGATAGGAAACCATGTTCTAAATATTTTGTAACATGATGTGCTGTAAACGTACCATCATAAACTTCGCTCAGCTTGCGATGATGTATAAAATGTAAACATTATGTCTTCATTATGGTACCATCCCCTCGTTTTGCTACCAACAACGATGCTTTATGCGGAAATACCTCGGTACCATGATGCAAACATTTCTTGACGTGCATGTCACCATTATGATGACATTATTGAGACATTTTTCTATCTGGGGTGTTATGTATCATCAGCCTATGGAATAATTACCACCTATACAGGACACCCCTCCTGTATGGAAATATTTCGCTGGAAAATTTAAACAAAACCATAAATAGTGTCTAAAAAACATAGCATTTTCTCCGCAAAACTCTGAAAAACTCTGAAATTTTAATGAAAAATCTAATAAATTCGAAACATTCTGTACAGAATTTTGTCATCAGTTTTCAAAATTTTTCCTATTTTTTTTCAGACAGATGGGAATGGAATTGTAAACTAAAAAATTCTGACGGAACTCTGATAAATTGTTAACATTCTTCTGACTGTTGAAGAAAAATTGAAAAATTTTCAAACACTTTTTCACGTATGATATTCGAATATAGCATGTGAATGTATTTATAGGATTTCAAAATGTTCCAATAATTGGACAAATATCAACAATTTATTAGAGTTTGATCAAAAATTTTTCAAAACACAATTTCGGTCCCATTTGTCTGGAATCAGAATAAAAAAAAACTCTGAAGAAAGTCTGCACCAAATGTCCCAAATTTATTACATTTTTCATCAAAATTTCAGAAACTCTCAGAGTTTGTCAGATTTTTGCAAAGAAAATGTGATGTATTTCATTAGTGATTATTTAGGATTTTGCAGAAATTTTTGTACGGGCTATGTCGCTTTTCCGTGGAATTCAGGAATAAAAAAGGGATCGAGAGATACAGCGTGGTAGGACGGAGAAATTTACGAACCGTTTTTTTGTGCGAACATCGCTCCGTCGACTTTACACTGCTTCTCCGTGGTGTCACGTTATACTTATGGCTCCTTTTCTCCTTCCTTGATTCTACTAGTGGATGGCAGAAGATTTTACGTTGAAACAACCCACTGAGCATTTCCGTTAGAACCTTGCATTACCATTGTAGTGATATTGATGCGATCTTGAAAGTACTTGTCTTTCAATTTACAAATGCAATATTACATTTGCTTGTAATTGGATGTTGTAATACTCATAACAAGTACTTTCAAGATCGCATCAACATCGATGCAGTGTTAATGCAAGGTTCTAACGGAAATGCTCAGTGGGAACGCAGATACAACGAAAGAATATCCGGGAACATAATTCTTTACAAAATTGAAATGTATGAATTTAAACATTCTGTTTCGTTGTCTCAAAGTCGAATTATTCCTCATCTTTCCACCGATCATCATCGAAACCTAAAGTGGAGGATCGGTTATCGTTCTGTAATTCCAATTCCAAAGTAAAAAGAATGTACATTTTTGTTTGAGGGATTGTAAAAGTTATTTTTGTATTCAAATATTTATATTGTATTTAACGAACGCTTCATAAATGAATAAAGATTTATTTACACACAAATTTCAATCTTTCGCAATGATGTCTGATGTCTGCAGGGCGGTATCCCAAATTTGTTTATGCAGCAAATCTAATTTCATTGCATCACAATAATAAGAAAAACAAATGACAGTAGCAGAATGTACTGCATCATCAGTTCCATCTTACCAGACCAGATGTGCAGCTTTCTAGCACACGAAACCTTTTTCAATAATCCCTAAATAATCCGAACGAAGTATGAATGCTAATGTACTCGTTTGAACAGAGTACAGATGTTTAACAGACAACATCGTATCCTGAGTTCGTGATATACATTTGAACAATGAAGTTCAGTATAGAATCAACCGCTTCTTACAATAGTATTCATCCAACTTACTTTTACACCGAAAGATTTGCAAATAACGTCGAAACTACCTACAGAGAAGGTACAAAATGGCATGGAGTGTTCTTAGCATTTTTATCTGGTACATTTTTTACACTGAGTTCGTCTTTGATCAAAGTTGTCCACAATGTGGATCCTATGATGTTATTAGCTATAAGAGGTCTTTTTCAAATGATCATAATGACCTGCGTGGCTCTTGCGACATCTCAAAATCTTCTTGGACCCAAAGGTTATAGGGGTCTCATGCATCTGCAGGTAAAATAATTATTTTTCAATAGTACTTATAGTTAGGTGTTTTAACCACAATTATTGCACGTAACATTTTATTACAGTTTTCTCCGTTCCATGTCTTTCCCAGTGAACACTTATGAGAGGAAGAGATCTTTAAGAGGTCTTTTGAAAGAGCTCTTCAGATCAGATATCATATTGATATCTGAATGGTATCATTTTTCTGAGATCTCAGAAAGAAATCCTCTTAAAGAGTTCGTTTGGATAACATTCTGGCAATCTCTTATTTTCCTCAGAAATTGACGCATCTGATAACATTGTGATATCTTTATGTTAACCTTCTGAAAGGTCTATCTGACTTCTTACACATATTTAGGAGATCTTTAAGAGCTCCGGATGATAACATATTGTTCACTGGGTTGCCAGCATTTTTCGATAAAAGTAGCTTCATCTACTATTAGAAATCGCACATTTCTGCGCAAAGTCGCCCAGTTTTCTCATGTGTACATGTATGTTTATATGTATATGGTAAACACCCATTGGCCCAAGAACCCGGTCGCCCAAAACTTCCTGATTTGTTAAAAAACAGGAATTCTTAGGGGAAACACTAGAAAAACTAAAAAAACAAAAGTAGCCCAAAATGCGACAAATCGCCCAATTGATTATTTGTCGTGCAGGGAAGCGAAAAATAGCCCAATTCACGACAAATCTTCCCATCTGGCAACTCTGTTCCCATTACACGGAGAAACTGTCATGCCGATATTCAGGTTTGTGCACATTGATGGCCAATGCTGCCGTACAAAGCAAAAAAGCCGTCACTCAATTTTTTCTCGGAAATATGAGATTCATGTACCATTCCATTCAGAAAATTTCACAACATCGAATGACATGAAAAAATTTGTTTAAAAAAAAATTGACTTACGGCTTTCTTGCTTTGTACGGCAGAATGTGTATGGAGAAAAAAGCAGGGTAATGGTCACTTTGCAACAAAGCAGCGACACATGTTTGCGTGGAAAGTTTGTCTCGCAGAGTACCCGATCCTCTCAGCAGAGTAAAAATTACTTCGCAGACACGAGCCTACCCCTGGTTAAAAAATCTAAAGAAACCTAAGTATTTTTGAAGTAAATGTTTTCAAATTATTTAGGATCTGTTTAGACTACTTAGGAACCGAGATTTGACACAAGTAGAGTGTTTCCAATCACTTAGGATTCTTTTCCGACTCACAGTTGATTCCGCCGGCTTCCGCACTACACACGTAGGCAGTTTAGGTTTACTTAGGTATTATTCGGACTATACTGTGATTCCGCTTATTTCCGTGTGGAAGTAAAAAAACTGTTTCCGTACACTTCCACTCTATTTGCGAACCAATAAGTTTAGGAACGGTTATGAATGCTGTGCACACAATGTCTTCCTATCACTTGGGAACATTTTAGGTTCCAATCTGCTTCCGTTCACTTATGAAAAATCGGAAATGAAATTTTGAAAAGTGTTTACGTATACTGTAAATTAATTCACTTCCGCGACTTGACGCTGAGACCTAAAGAGGATACTTCGGTTTATTTATGCTTTGTTTCCGCACCGATGAACTTGGGAGGAGTTATGAATAAAATGCATATAATGTCTTCCTATTACTCGGGAACATTTTAGGTTCCCATCTGCTTCCGTTCACTTGTGAAAAATCGGAAATGAAATTTTGAATAGTGTTTAGCGAGCGGGAGAAATTTGTTTCATGAAAACTTGAAATGCACCTAAGTGAATTGATCAATGAAATACTGAAACAATCGGAAAACCGTTGATTGCCTTTATCCGGAAGTAACTCCTGAATCGAAGGTTCAGTTTTAGTTATGAAATTTCCGAGACAAAAACTCCTAGTAAGTCGGAAGTGGTCGTAAAAAAAATTTTTGTTTAGTTTTTTTGACCAGGGCTAAATATTTTTGAAGTAGATGTTTTCAAATCACTTAGGATCTCTTCCGAGTACTTCCGAACGAAGATTTTACACATGTAGGGAGTTTCTACTGGGGATTTTCTTCCACATGATAATTGATTCCGCCGATTTCCGCAATCCACATGTACAGAGTTAAGGTTTACTTACGTATGAATTGCGCTAAACTATGGTTCCGTTCATTTCCGCGTAGGTGCAAGAAAACTGTTTCCATGCATTTCCGATTTATTTTCGCACGGATATATTTGGGCGTAGTTAAGTTTACTGACCGCGTAGATGGCTTCTAATTACTTAGTTGTATCTTAGGTTCCAATCTGTTCAGGTGTACTGATGAAAAATCGGAAAGAAAATGTTGACAAATGTTAACGGTGTCATGTGACCTGATCCCTGGTCAAAAAGACTAAACAAACCTAAACAAAAGAATTTTTTTACGGCTACTTCCGACTTACTAGGTGTTTTTATCTCGGAAATTTCATAACTAAAACTAAACCTTTGATTTAGGAGTTACTTCCGGATGGAGGCAATCAACGGTTTTCCGATTGTTTCAGTATTTCATTGATCAATTCACTTAGGTGCATTTCAAGTTTTCATGAAACAAATTTCTCCCGCTCGCTAAACACTATTCAAAATTTCATTTCCGATTTTTCACAAGTGAACGGAAGCAGATGGGAACCTAAAATGTTCCCAAGTAATAGGAAGACATTATATGCATATTATTCATAACTCCTCCCAAGTTCATCGGTGCGGAAACAAAGCATAAATAAACCGAAGTATTCTCTTTAGGTCTCAGCGTAAAGTCGCGGAAGTGAATTCATTCACAGTATACGTAAACACTTTTCAAAATTTCATTTCCGATTTTTCATAAGTACACCTAAACAGATTGGAACCTAAGATGTATCTAAGTGATAAGAAATCATCCACGCAGTCAGTAAACGTAAGTACCTCGAAGTATATTTGTGCGGAAATAGATCGGAAATAAATGGAAACTGTGTTTTTAGGTCTGAACGGAAGTCCGCGGAAGTTGATCAGGTCATATCACACCGTAAACATTTCTCAAAATTCCATTTCCGATTTTTCATAAGTAAACCTAAACAAATTGGTACCTAAGATGTACCTAAGTAATTGGAGGTCATTTACGCGGTCGATAAACGTAACTACTCCCGAGTATATTCGTGCGGAAATAAATCGGAAATGCATGGAAACAGTTTTCTTGCATTTACACGGGAATGAACCGAAACAGAATCATGCATGCGTGATCAAACTTCCGATCAGCTGTACAATATCTGAGACAATATTTGCCCTTGGAGCAGCGTGTTAGGATAGCTTAGAGGTTAAGTAGGTAGGTCTTATAGGTAGATAGGTTCGGTAAGAGTTCAAATCCCCTTTAGGTAGGAATGAATTTATCCTCATTTCCAAGTGGAATGCAACAATTTGGGTGTCCACAAATCCACAGAATGTATCGAGTGTTTGAATTAATTTTCATTTTTATTTTTGCTCCAGTTATTGGTAAATCCGATGTTGAATTTCAGATAAATTATTTTTCCAAATGCGGAACGAAACCTAAAAGATCCAGTTCCTCAATTGCGGAAGTGAGCGGAAAAAATTTGTTTCATCAAAACTTCAAATGCACCTAAGTGAATTGATCAATGAAATACTGAAACAATCGGAAAACCGTTGATTGCCTTTATCCGGAAGTAACTCCTAAATCAAAGGTTTAGTTTTAGTTATGAAATTTCCGAGACAAAAACACCTAGTACGTCGGAAGTAGTCATAAAAAAAATTTTTTGTTTAGGTTTGTTTAGTTTTTTTGACCAGAGACCCTTTCGGCATAGCAATCATCGCTGCATGGCAGAGTAATGGGAAACAAAGCGGTCATTACTCTTTGCGGAGCACTGCACAGTGGGCCGAAATCCACAAAAAGTGCTCAAAACTATAAGGCGTTGTCTGATTCATGCATTGTTCTGGACTAAGGGGTTTGGGGGATCGCTGATTACGAATCTTTAGTCAGATTTTCCGAATTCAAGATGGCGGACGAAAATGTCAAAATCACTCCGATTTGCCCGAAACTCGTCCTGGGAGAGGTTTTTGGACGTTGCCAAACTATCAAAGGACAGTACCCGTATGGAAATATTTCGCTGAAAAATGTCTGTAAAACTATGAAAAAATTTCTGAAATTTTGATGAGAGATCTAATATTTTTGGGACATTCTTTACAGACTTTTTTCAGACTTTTTTCAGAGTTTTTTCATTCTTTTTCAGAGAAATAGTAACGAAATTGCACTCTGAAAAGACTCTGACAAAACTCTGATGGATTGCTAACAATTTTCTGACTTTTGGAAAAAAATTAGAAAATTTTCAAACACTTTTTCACACATGATATTTGAATACGGCATATGAATGTATTTATTGAATTTCAGGATTTTTCAATAATCAGAAAAATGTCAACAATTTATTAAAGTTTTGTCAGAGTTCTTTCAGAGTGCAACTTCGTTACTATTTCTCTGAAAAAAGTCTGAAAAAACTCTGAGAAATTCTGAAAAAAGTCTGTAAAGAATGTCCCAAAAATATTAGATTTCTCATCAAAATTTCAGAGATTCTCAGAGTTTGTCAGAGTTTCTCAGAGTTTTTCCATTTTTTTCAGAGATTTTTCATAGTTTTGCAGACATTTTTCAGCGAAATATTTCCATACGGGAACCACTACTCTGCGGAAAGCAACCAGTGCTCCGCAAAGAGTAATGAACGCTTTGCTTCCCATTACTCTGCCACGCAGCAATGGTTGCTATGCCGAAAGGATAGGCTCATGTCTGCGAAGTAACCCACACAGCACTCGTTGTCTAAAAGATATTTTCAGAAATAATTAAGAACAATACAAGAAGTCTTATGCAACATGAATAGACATCTTTTACAAGTCTTAAACTGCTCTCATTTCTAAAAGATATCTTCAAGAACGTTTTCAGAAACCTTTTAGAATTATCTAAAAGAAATCTTTCTGAAATTCCTGGAAGGTCTCTGAAAACGTTCTTGAAGATATCTTTTAGATGTAGGAACAGTTTGAGGCTTCTAAAAGATGTCTATTCATGTTTCATAAGACTTCTTGCATTGTTCTTAATTATTTCTGAAACTAGGGCACACGCTCAATTTTGATGAACACGTCCTCAATTGTGATGTGAGTGGGAAAATTTGGAAAATCATATTCAATTGATTACTGTAAAAAGAAATTCTTAAATTCCGTTTATTTCATGGCTGAATTTATGATGCAAACAAAGTAAAGGCCATGGAGCATTAAAAAACGAACAAAATTTTGCTACGTAGTTTTTAAATGACCAAGCAATAATCACAATTTTTAAATATAACAGCGATAAAGTTCACTCCTAGGATTTGGCTCTAAATATAAATGTGAAGCTGAAAACACATTTGAAGTACAAATAAGTTGAAAAATTATTGACATTTGTAGGTTAATATGTTTATAATCGTTTACATAATTTCAAGCAATCATTTGCAGTTCAAATTTCATATTCGAAACTCAATTCGAGTAATTACCCTGGTAGACCACGGCGATGATCGCTTTGTGCGTTTTGGCGAGGTTGAGGCGATGATAGAGTGAGGATGATGAAATGAGAATTTCTACGCATTGAGTTGAGGTAGGAAAAAAAATGAAAAAAGATTCGGAAACTAGGGACCTTCATCTATCGATTGAGATATATATGAAGAAAAAATTGGTTCATTGAAGTAGTAATTGGATCGATTGAGAATGAATGATTTTTTGGAGAAAACTCGGTGCGATCGTACGCTGAACGTGGAAGGCAGGAGGCGGAACTCGGACGGCAAGTGGAGAGAGAATAGAGGGAGAAGAAGCCACGCCCACAAAAACCCTCGCTTGGTGATGCTTCGGCGAGGTTGAAGCGAGGGTGAAGCATGTCTATCATCGCCATGGTGATGGAACGGCGATGGTACGGTGAGGATGAACACATTTATTGATTTTCAGTTCATTTTTCGAACTTCGTCCCGTTTCCCTGACTTCCAATCTCGATCGATTGAATAAATATTTGTTAATTTTCACCGTCCGAAGCGAGTGGAAGGTAGGGAAACGGGACGAAGGTCGAAAAATTAACTGCGAATCAACAAATGTGTTCATCCTCGCCATACCATCGCCGTCCCGTCCCGGTTGAATATGAATTCCAGAAGTTTCGAGCACTCAATCTCGATTGAATAAATAAATATTTGTTAATTATCACCCTTCGAGTGTATGTGAATACCAAGGAAACGAGATGAAGGTCGAAAAATGAGCTATAATCAATAAATGTGTTCATCCTCGCCGTACCATCACCATGGCGATGATAGACATGCTTTACCCTCGCCGAAGCAACACCGAGCGAGGGTTTTTGTGGGCGTGGCTTCTTCTCCCTCTATCCTCTCTCCATTCTCCGTCCGAGTTTCGTCTCCTGCCTTCCACGTTCAGCGTACGATTGCGCCGAGTTTTCTCCAAAAAATCATTCATTTTCAATCGATCCAATTACTAATTTAATGAACGAATTTTTTCTTCATATATATCTCAATCGATAGATGAAGGTCCCTAGTTTCCGAATCTTTTTTCATTTTTTTTCCTACCTCAACTCAACGCGTAGAAATTCTCATTTCATCATCCTCACTCTATCATCGCCAAAACGCACAAAGCGATCATCACTTCAGCCTCGCTTTACCCTCGCTCAGGTCCACCAGGGTTTACTTCATCATTGTGGATTCAAAATTTGTATTTATTGCCTACCCTGTTACAAATGATCCATAAAATCTCATTGACAAATGGGAAAGTGAATAGGTTTCAATGAAATTCAATCAGAAATTTCACCATTCGTAACAGGATTCAATAGAATATTTCCACCTGGGCAGTTGATCAGAAAAGTACGTAGCAAAATTTTGTCCATTTCTTGAAGGACTCGATGGTCCTCAAGCCGAAAAAACAATCGCCAACACAATGGAAAAAGCATTTTCTGAAATTAGGATGCAAACAAATGCAGACTTTTTTACAGTGATATCGAATTATATATAAATTATATATAATTTTGAAAATTCTTCCACAAAACAGAAAAAACATTCCCACAAGTTAAACTATAGCGGTCAAATGCGTTCAAGTTCATGTTTTCAATCACCGCTACACTGAAAGAAAAAATTTCCGGAAACAATAAAACATTTAGTTGAATAGTCGCCATAAAATACTTAATTGATTTGAATGAACTTTCATTGATTCAATTAAATAACTGTTTCAATTGATGAAATATTTAATAGCATATTAAATATTTGTTTGATTGAATGAATATTTAATCGAATCAATGAAAGTTTATTCAAATCAATTAAGTATTTTATGGCGACTATTCAACTAAATATTTCATTGTTCCCGGAAATTTTTTGTCTCAGTGTAGTTAGATGCTTTGGGTGCCCATTCATAGCGTGAGCTTGTTGCGCTTCTGGATCCCTAGGCAATCCCTGGTGGGAGCCAGGCCGATTCTTGACAGAGTTACACAAAAATAAGAACAATAAAATCGAATGGAGAACTAAAAATAAATCTCAGGATGAGTGAAAAACAATTTTCAGTCAAGAATCAGCCAATCAATAGAGTGATGAATCAATGTTTGCCCACACAGGACAGTCTTCGATAAAATCACTTCGTCTCCTTGTGGAATTGAGGGAGAAAAAAAAGGACCCTGGTGAAAATAAAACGTGCTACAATGTAGGCAAAGTGTACGAGCCGTGGGGAATGGAGCAGATTAGCATTGGCTGCACACTGGTCCGTTTTATTTTCATCAGGGGAGCGGCGGATACAGCGTGGAGGCGACGGAGAAATGTCTGGGCCGTTTTTCCGCGCGGAAGTTTCTCCATCATACCACGCTGTATCCACCGATCCTTCATTTTCTTCCGAAATTTCACGGAAAGGCGACGTAGGTGTTCTGTGTGGTGGGGATGGGCGATGTTGAGAGAATGGATTCTTTTTTATAGAATTTTTATCAAAATCGTATAAAAATCAATAAAAACTTGATACATTTTTTATACCAAGAAAAATCGATTCTGTCAAGATTGTCCATCTCTGCTGTGTGGGTCATTATATTTTCATATTAATATACACATTACATGTATAATCATTTTATTTTTTTTTCAGGGTTTAGTAGGAGGTACAACGTTATCGTTATTATATTACAGTTTTAGAAAACTACCTTTAGGCGATGCTACAACAATTATCCTGAGCTCACCAGTTATCGTTATAGCTCTTTCTTTTCTCTTTCTGAAAGAACCATGCGGAGTATTGAGAGTGGTGGTTGTATGTACCCTTTTTGCGGGTGTCGTTTGTGTTTCTAAACCACCATTCATATTTCAGGTAAATTCATAATTTATAATAATTATAAGCTTAACTGACAATATCTGAAATATTTAAGGAATTTTCGGGGAAGAGTTTTTCAAAGATTAGATTACCTTTCAGTCATAGAACAAATTCTTATACCCAAAGAGGAAAATTTATCAATAACACAGGCCTGCGAGGTTCCCCCCCCCCCCCCTTGGAACTGGTGACCATTTCCCGGAGTAATTTGCTGCGTAGAATCCGAATCCGGAGTCAGAATTGTGCTATCATGTCAGGATTTTGAGATATCTAAGGGTATATACTGGGAAAATGCATTTTTTTGCTACTTTTGAGGTTATGTACCGGACGCATAAAATTTTCTTGATTTTTTTCCTCAACTGTATCAATTTATACCCTGGTAAAAAAGTCGGATAGGAACCTGGACTGAACCCAGATAGGCTTCTCGGGTCTTCATCCGGGTGTATCCTGGTGCGTATACGGATTTTGCGGTGGTTCTTAATCCGGTTCTGTCCGCATCCTATCCGGATTTCAGTACTGGATATTTTCGGAAATCCTCCATGAAATTTGGATTGAATTCATTCGGCTGTTTGTTCGAGTTTCATTTCGGATTTCGAAAAACATCTGTTCCAAAAACCCGGATAGGATCCGGATAAAGAATCACCGCAAAATCCGTATACGCACCCGGATGGAATCCCAGAAGTTCTGTACGGGTTTGATCCGGATTGTCATCCGGGTCACCATCCGGTTTTTATTCGGATCATTATCCGGATTTCATTCAGTTCTCAATCCGGTTTTTCTACCAGGGTACTGCTCTTCCCGTTTAAAGTGAGCTATTGAACGGTCATGTATGATTTTTTCTCGCTGAGTTACGACCATTCTCAGTTGTGTAATATGTCCCAACAACATAATCAGCATTCACATTTATTACACTGATCGGCAATGAAATTCTCCTTCAAATGAAATTCTCATTTCTGGAGTAATTTGCTGCGCTGAATCCGAATATGGCTCCAGAATTGCTATATCACGTCAAATTTTTGGGATATTTCGACCTAAAAATGTGGAAAACACTGTTTTTGGACATACATTCCCAAGCAGCACCAGAATATACTATGAACGTTCTTCGAATATTCGAAATATGTTCTATGCACATTCAAATGACACCGTTCTATAGGTGCTATGCATATTTATCGAACGTATGTAACCGGATATACGACAGCACGTTGATTGAACGTCGATTGAATGTATATCGTAGATTTCGAATGTACTGCGTACTTTCTAAGTATATTTAAAACAGTCTCATTCGAACATTCTATGAACATTCGTTATGTGTTCTTCGTATCTCATCCGTATATTCTGCGAACGTTTCTACTTCGTATATACTTTGAAATTCTGTTTCTGCTTGGGTTTGAGGTTACACTGAGAGAAGAGATTATATAAACATTACCAAAATTCCAGTTATAGTTATTGAAAAGTATGATAATTGAGTGACACATGGGGATTTTAGATAAACGTTCCTTTCTTCTCAATTATAATCATCCCATATCTAATATACCACGCGATATTAAGAGAAAAGAGGATTATTTTATATACATTGGAGTATAAGCTACGCAATAAAATATTGTCCATCACTTTACAATATAGAGAAGTATGTAAATTCGGTTGAACGAATCCTCCCTAAGTAGTTTAGTAAAATTTCACCATTATGCCTGTCAAATATTTTGATCCTTATTTATTGAAATATAATGGTATACTTGTTGATTTTTGCGGCATATTCGATCAACCAATATCATGCAGTAAGAAAGGTGAAATTCTAATGGATTCAGTAATTGAATATCAATTTCAAAAGATTGATTCCCTAACACAAATAATAATAATTGCATTAATGTGACACAAGCGCTAGGACTCAAATCAACTTTTTGTGAATAATGTACGCAAAAATGCGTGAGTTTATTTAAAATATCTCTCCGTACAGCATTCTTCCAGTGTTTCAAATCATGTTCTAAAAACCCTTAGACAGCAATACAGTTCAGAAAGAATTCATATTCAATACTCTCTGGATTCTGAGAATTCATAAAGAATTCTATATGAATACAGGTGGAATTTTTGTGTTGTATGGGTTTTAAATAAACCTAATATCGCGTAATATGTAATGAAACAATTGGCTCAAGTTTCAATAAGATGTTAGACCAACTTTATTCTTTCGGTACGTGATTGTCAAAGCAAAATTGAGCGAATCTTCCTATGGCGGAATACTGTGGGAGGCTTCGTCTTCAAGTTATAAGCAAAATAAATTTCAACGAGAAAATCAAATTTTTAAATCAAGACTACTCTCTACTTTTGACATAGATTGCATCTAAAATATGCCAAAAATTGATATACTACACTAAAACATTAAGAATATGCTGTCAGTTCAACATGAAGATCTGAGAATGAGAGGGAAATATTTTTAAAGTTCAACACAAGTTGATGAGAAATGAATTAGAAGCACGCACTGCACGCACAAGCGTTGATCTAGAGTAGGTGGTAGTGGAAATGAACGCAGATTTTAGTGAACTAGACAGTAATCTGTATTCAAAAGGTTACGAACCAATCACTGGAAAATATGAAAACAAGAATGTTCTTGAAAGTTCACTAATGTTTCCAAAATACGTGTCGTAGACAATACATGTTTATATACGATAGAGGTGCGCACAACAAAGCTACATGAATATATAATGTTTATATTGAACATTACTCAGTAATTTGGGAAAAATAATTTCACAAGTAGGAATGAAAGCTACAAGGTATTCAAATATTTTACTTTTTGATGGAGTTATTATTCGTAGTTATGTGACACTATTATTTCTCACATCATAAGACTATCAATTGATGAAGTGTTTACTGTAGTTCATAAGAAATATCGTTGTACATCCTTTTTGAATATGTAATGATTACAAAACTGAACGTATGATAATATTTATTGAACATTTTATTAAGGTTTTGCATAAGTTGGGTAAATTTGGATGAACTTATAAGATCTATTAATAATATTTCAGCAATTGATAATTCTACTGAATAATATGAAAATCAATGCTGTATTTCACCAATCCATTTCTCTCAGTGTACGTAAAGTCGAAGGGTAATTTTTTTCACAAAACTAATACCCCAGATAACACACGGAGAATCCTTCTTCAAGAGCAAGAATAGAACTCTTCAAGAATTCTTTTCGAACTAATGAATTCATATAGAGCTCTGGAGGAGTTCAGTCTGTCGGACATTAACAAGCTCTTTGAGGATATCAAAAGTATTGTTTGAGCACTCTCAAAGAACTTGTTAATGTCCGACAGATTGAACTCCTCTAGAGTTCCATATGAATTCATTAGTTCGAAAAGAGTTCTTGAAGAGTTCTATTCTTGCTCTTGAAAAAGAATTCTTCGTGTGTTATCTGGGAGATGCACCTCAAAGTATAAGTCATCTTCTTCCAAATGCCGTTGAGTTTGCTCAAATGTATTCAATAAATAGGTGGAGACACAATTTTCAAACTGTCGTATCTCAATGAAAAAAAAAAAAAGATATTTGAGCAAACTCAATGGCATTTGGAAGAGGATGACTTGTACTTTGAGGTGCATCTATTAGTTTTGTGAGAAAAACTTACCCTTCGACTTTACGTAACCCCAAATATGTCGAAAAACAGTGTTTTTCACATTTTTAAGTCGAAATATCTTAATTACCCGATGTGATAGAGCAATTCTGCAGCCAGCTTCGGATTCAGCGCATCAAAATGCTTCGGAGAAAGACATTATTGTTCGAGGGGGGAATAAAAAGTCATATTCCGCAGGCCTGTGTAATTTCATCATAATGGTGACATGCATGCGAAGAAATGTTCGCATCATGTTGTCAAGATATCTCTGCATGAAACATTGTTATCAATGGCAAACCGAGGCGATGACACCATAGTGAACACATCATGTTTAAATTCTATGCATTACCGTAAACTGAGCGAAATTCATGATAGAATGTTTACGGCATGTTATGTGAGTCGAAAAGAATGATATATCATATTCTCTCTTCAAACAATGATTTCGTTGATTTGGCCCCCATTTAGAGTATGTTTTTCAGAGGTTTTCAGATCTTTTTCAAAACTTCTAAGCGTTTTGTAGTTAAATTTAAAGAAATTGTTTCCACCAGGAATCCTTTCGTCGAACGTTTCCCTGGTGGGAATAAAATGTGTCACAATGTTCCTGCTTCAAAAATCCGATTTAAACTCATTAACTCGTCAATCAGTTTGAATCAGATTTTTGTCCGGGAATTTTCCTATTCGATCTCATTCGAATATAATCGGTTTGAATACGAAATTTCTACTCAATGGGATATAATCAGTAAATTCGAATGTACATGATCCGAATTTCCTGATTATATCACATTGAGTGAAAATTTCTTATTCAAATCGCACGGAAAAAAAGATGATGTTGGATTTACAACATTTCGTTCGATCACCATAGAAACCCCTAATATTTCTGTGGTGATCGAACGAAACATTGTAAATCCAACATCATCTTTTTTTCCGTGCGATTAGATTTGAATAAGATCAAACCCAGACAGCAAAGTGCTAGAAAAGTTCGCAACATCTTCCCAACAACACGGAGCAACTGTTGTTGGGAAGTTGCTAGGAGGTTGCGTCGCCAAATGCGCAGCAACATGCAGCAAATTTGAAAGTTGTTGTCATGATGCTGCGAAGATGTTTGGATACATGAAGCTATGACACGTGAGATCAAACAATCCTCTAACAACAAAGCACAAACTGGTGCATCAACACTGAAGCAACAGTTGCACTGCAACTTTTGCTGTCAGGGAATAGGAAAATTCCTGGACAAAAATCTGATTCATACTGATTGCGCACTTAATAGGTTTGAATCGGATCTTTTAAGCAGGGGTACGAACAGCGTGCAGACAACACGAATCTGTTCCATTACCGCCTATACCCATGTAAAAATTTAGCGATTCCGCCAATGTTGACCACCGGCAATGACTTGGGCCAGGCGTAGGGGATTCATGTTGTGCCAACATTGATTGACAATAGAGGTAATATCGTGCCTGTGTTGGCATTATAAAGATGAAAAAGGTTATAACAGTGTTGGCGCAAGTTTGTACCAACATTGGTTTTATAGCAAAATTTTGTACTGGCCAATCATGGCAAAAGCATTAAATCAAGCCTACGCCAATATTGGCGACCTTTCACCACCGTTGCCTCAGGCGTCAAAATTGAAGCTCGTCAATTGCTCGAACGATGTTATCACTTCAGTCCTTAGTCAGGCTTTCTCCCAAGGCTTTGCCAATGCTAGTCAGGGCTGGGTCAGCCTTGCGCCACTGGTAAATCTCTACATGGGTATTTGTACGCTGTTCGTACGACGTGTCACGCTTTATTTTTACCAGGGTTTATAGAACTCTTATTCAGCAAATCAATTCAACAAGAAATATAAAAATCAAGAGCAGGAGTCCTATTCTCAAAATTCTTTCCACACACTTTTATGAGTAAGAGTAATTCCGAGAATACGTTCCTGAAATTTTTCTGTTTTTCTTTTGTAATTCGATTTTTCAAACAAAAACTCTGTTGTAAAATTTCTATCGATTCTCTTCAAGATCCATAAAAACCTATTAAAACTGATAAAATCAGACTAAGATCTATAAAATCAATCCATGCAGTTTCCATAGGAATTACACAGCAGAGAGAAGGATCAAAATATAATCCAATTCCACTTCTGATTGAGAAAACTGTGAAAAGGATCATATTTGAATTCAACTGCAATAATATTCACAAGCGAACATTGAAAAAATCACAAGAAATAAAAATATGTGATAAAATCGTAATAGAAATTGGATTTTGAATTCTTCCTGTAAAGCAGACGATTATATATTTGTTGGGAAAAATTTATAATGAACACAAAATATTTCTTTCATTTTCCTCAACGTTCAATGACGAAGCACATACGGAACGATATACTTCGAATATCAAACATTAAAATTGAAATCCGACTTCTTATACGATAATCTCTTAATGAATATGGATAATTCACCGAGTCTTTTTACGTTACAGTGGCACAAAGGGGAATCATACAGCGCCTTTGGATACGCATGTGCTCTGCTAGCGAATTTATTCACAGCAATGAATATTGTGATCATGAGAAAATGTGAAAAAATACATTATTCGATTTTAGTTTTAAATTTATCAACGTGGTCGACCATTTCGGCAATTGTATTTTTCTTTTTCTTATCCGAAGGACAACATCACAGATTTGAATTACCAACCGATCATCGTACTTGGGCTTTAATACTTTTATTGGTAACTCTCGGCCTTTGCGGTCAAATTTTAGTAACAAAAGCATTAAAAATCGAAGGGGCTGGGATAGTATCTGTAACCAGATCATTGGATATCATTTTAGCTTACGTATTACAAGTATATTACTTTGGCGAACAACCAACTTCTACTAGTATCGTTGGGGCGTTGTTAATTATGTTCTCAGTTTTTAGCATGGGATTTGAAAGAGAGATCTATGGAGTTTGTGATTACATTCCATAGTTAATTCATCACTGCAATAGTATTTTAACATTTATAAAAATAAAACGAACTTGCAGTTATATTTAGGAAGAAAGAACAAACGGAAATTCAGTCATGTTTATATGAATTTAAGAATTTATCATAGTTTTCGTTATGAATATAAAAAGGTAAGGTAAAGTGTTTTTGACACTTTTAAGTAAAAATTCATTTTCCGAACCTCGCTGTTTCAGTTTCATTAGAGAAACTATGAAAAATTCTTAAATTCATATCCAGAAAAAGTATTTGCCAACTTCAACAAGGTGAAATAAATACTCATTCAGGACAAAAAAGAATTCTTCGAATCGAATGAATTCAATTTCTACGAGATAACAAACAATTCAACGAAAATATTGAGATAACCCATTCATTTGAATCAAAAAACACATTTTTCTGTGTATGCCCTGGTTAAAAGAATCCGCTGAATCTGACAATGAAATTTCATGAGATTTGGTCAGAACATTGTCCGCCCAGGTAGAAATATTCTATTAGATTCTATTAGGAATGGTGAATTTTCTGATTGAATATCATTGTATGTCATTGAAACCTATTCCCTTTCTCATCCGTCAATAAGATTTTATAGAAAAATCACTGGCTGAATTTCAATCAGAACATTGAGATTCAATCAAATCTGGCGAGAATCAATGGTTTTTTTTACCCAGGGTGAACATGACCAAATTTCTTGGTATTTTCTGAAACGTAGAAAGATGCAGTCATTGAATTCACGTTTTTAGCCACTTCCATGTACTTCCATTTTAAAGTTTCAGAAACTGCAATTTAAAATCACCCATGTGCTCTGGTGTATGGATATATCAAACCTATATTTACCGTAATAAGAATAAAAATAGTTTATTCCGAAAAATATAGTGATGATTTCTATTATCTTATTCTGTATGAAAAACAATTGAAATTTCAAAATAACTAAATATGGGAATTATACGAGACTTTTTCAATGGGAAATGTATTAGATCTTGCCTTTAGAATTGGTAGAATTTTATATTGAAAAGAAATATAGCATAAGCTTTCGATATTCGATGAAAAGTGGAACATTTTTACTTAAAATAATTATTCAAAGATTTTCCAATTTTTTTGGTAACCTTTGATTAATATAAGTTGATCACGGTATAAATTGATTCTATGTAGATTTTTGTTCACTTTTCAACGATATCGTCACCGGCAACGAAGAAATAATCATGTCCTCTATTTTTAATCGTGGATGTTTAATTGTAGCATTCACGTCCTGTCCATCTCGAATCCATGCTCTTTCTTTATATGTTGCTGAATTGTTGATCTTTTATTGAAACGAATTAGTAATCAAAAAACGAAATACCCAGCTGTCGAAGACCCAAAATCTTGCTATACATTTTTTGATCTGTTTTCAGTTGCAAAAAATTACTAAAAATTCATTCGAGAAAATAAATAACGATGATTTTGTGAGTTCCAATTTTCGTTTCGTTTCTATAAACGATTCAAACTTCAAGAACATTTCTTTATGCATTATTTTCGGTTACTGAATAAGCGAATATTCCTTACCATTTTTGTTTACGTATATCTTCTTTTTGAATCCAAAAACCCTTCTTAACTTGAATTTAATGTACAATGAATGAACACATCTCAAAATACGGCCCTCTTTGTTTGTAAGTATTGCGCTTATAAACGGAGATGTTTCGTATCACAGTAACTAATTTCAAGATGCCTGGACTCTTCTCATTACCCGTTCTGTTCAATGAGGTACCTTGATGAGTCAATCCAAAAGAAAAAGTACACAAACCATCCATAGTTAGTCGCTCTGGTCCGCATAAAGTACAGGCAACCCCTTATCGTGTAGAATACTTTATCTAGAACAAAAATTTATTACATTAGAAGTTGAAGTTTTTGTAAGTAAAAAACAGATGACAGATTGGAAATATTCCATTCAATTCTGTAAACTGAATTGGTATTACTTACACTGATGATAGTTTATTTACATGTATTTATTGAATTTCCCCAGTTGAATATCGCAAATACCGAGTAGCGTGGATTGTTTTTGTCCTTCAATAAATCACGATGAATAAAAAACTGAGATAATGTTCGAGATTTATAAATGTTACGGTTTCCATTTTCTTCTTCTCTATGAAATGATCAACATCAATATTCAAATTCAGCAATTCATTGTGTCGAGATTGAATTTTGTCGCCAACATGAAATTTGATGGGATTTAATTCATATTATTAACATGAAAAGTGTTCGAAATAATCCAATAATTTTCCACAATGATTTCATTTCTACGAAGATGCTACGTACAATACACTTTTGTTTTACATCAATTGACATTTTTTTCCATAATATGATGTATGCTTGTTACAAAAATATTGGACCATACATTGCAAACCACTCTTCGATAATCATAAATAAACTAAGAATTTATAAATCTAAAGGTTTTTTCAAATTGCACATGGTTACACGAGAACCTTCTCGTTTAGAAATAAATGTATATTTTTTTATTAGGAAAGTATGATGCTGTTTTGATACAACTTTTTCTACTAGTTCCATTTTTCACGTTCACCTAACTTGATAAATTCTAGATTTAACAATGACTAACAATTACAAATTCATCATGAGAAAAAAAGAAAACAAAAAATATTTCATCTATCTTTAAACTAAATCTAATCCTGTAACCTTCAAGTTACAAGTCATTGGTTATGAATCGAATAATATCGTTATGGTTACATTATAAATGTACATTTAATATTTATGTATAACTTTGTTTATATATTCAACACAATCATTGGCTGTGATAAAATTTGTTAAAGATTATATATGGTTTATAGAATATACAATTGTGTTGTCAAATGATGGAACAACTTTTCAAATAAATATCTGAGAAATAACTTGTTTCTTCAAAACCGGAAATCAAATTCTATAATTTATGTGTATCTCTGCTCATTTCAATTTCAATTTTAGAAAAATACCGATAGTAAAATTCTTAATGTTTATAAGTAGAAAATTCTGATTTTTCAGCCTCAAAATTGGCTAGCTCGTTTTTTTTTCCGATAAGAAAACAAAATTTCTCAGCTATACGAATATGAGATGATGATCTTATTTTACACAGATGAATTTTTATATTTAAAAATACAGCCCCAATGTTTGTTGTTTTTCTTCCTTTGGTATTTAATGAGATGAAGACTTATCATGATACAAATTATTGAATCCTTTATCAATTTTTATCATAATGGAACCAAGAGTTTCAAAATTTATTATAAACAATATTGCTCGTGTGCATTGAATCATTGGATTTGTTATTCATAGGATCCCTTAATAAATATATAGGCATATTAACAAACTTATACAAATAATTTCATATTCAAAGAAACAAATTTATTGTTGGAATTGTGAACTTTGTGAAGTATCTTCTATAAAGTGAATAAATCTTTATTCGACAAATGATATGGCGTTGCCAATGTTGTTTCATTTCATCATCTAGATTTTCGAAAACAATCAAATCCTACCCTGTCAAACCAACAACATCAAGTTACAAGATTAGTTCGCAAACAATAAAATATAGTACGGTGAAAAGTTTTCATTTCGTGCATCAGCGTTTCGAATGTTACGAGTTCGTTAGTTTATGAATATAGAAATCTTTTAAACAAATAAATTATTCACGGACATACATATTTCATGCGTTCAAGAATCCGATTTCTACTTATAAATGATGTGTACATATACAAAATAAACTCTAGAACTAACGTTTTTTAATTTTTTCTTACACAAAGCCTTTTGATTTAAGTCATATTGGAATTAATTCATAGTTAGTTCATTAAAATATATTATGTACACAATATACACAATTTTTCTTCATCATCGGATTCTTTTCTGGATGCAAATTTGGTGAATTAGAATACAAATAATTTACAATTCAATGTAATTAAAAATTCTTGAATAAATCTTTTAAAATTAATCACATTATTTATTTGTACACAGTTGGTTACTGATGTAACGAATTAAATATTTTCTTTGTCCAAATTTCAATCATATTCATCATTTATCAAATGTTTTATTAATAATTGTGATGTAATACTGATAATTATAAATTGTGTGCATGTTATGTTTTAAAATATAATTAAAATTTTATTTTGTAACTGAATAAGGTTTGAACAAGACTTTCAATTATAGATCGACGACTTGCCGTGTCAACGACTTCGTCAGTTTGACAAGTGTTGCCTATAATTTTTTCGAATGATGGTTTTATTTCAATTCATGTTGAATGACTTAGCAGCTAAAAGCAAATATACAGACAAATCTATTCAATACATAATCGATGAAGTAAATATTTATGCGTGTATACATATATATGTATATGAAACGTTGCATCATACGAATCTTTATAATTCTTTAATATCGTACACAATATTAAAATCGTGTACTCTTAATCATCACCACCATTAATTTTTATATTATTACCAATAGATAAATCATCTTCTGCATAATTCTTCACGCAAAAGATATGCACTGAATACATAGAATTTTATGACATGTACATATCGACATTTCGCTATGTCATTAAATTATATATCTTCTATTAATGACCAAATTAAAATTGCATTCCTCTCTTATGTACACATTTATTTATGTGAATAGTATAAAAGTTATAACGATTCAATAGTCAAAAGAAAATTCAATATTATGATCAATTTTATGCTTGTAATAGAACTATCACTATCCATTGAACTTAATCAGATATTAATAATGTCGGAAAAACATTTCTCAATGAAATATAACTCACCGCCATTTTATACAACAACGAATATAAGGGAACGTTTGTAATAAGCATAATAATTATAATTGTAATAATGATAATAACAAACTACTTCTTGAATCAAACTATTAAGATGTTTTTAAAAAAAGCATTCAAGCGCAATGTTAAAATTTTCGTTGATTTATCAATTACAGAATGAAAATTATCCGTAACTGTTTGATTGAACAAATAAAATCAAATGTGTATTGGAACATGTACCAATAGCTCTGCACGACTCGAAAATACAGCTGCGCACATTTCACATGTGTATTCAACCGCATCGGGTATTATAGTTTCAGGGACTTCGTCGACCACCGGTGTGATAACACCGTGAACCGCTAGAAGACGTTGAGGAGTCGATTCTACCTTAACTCTAAGCTTAACATTTCCAGGTTCAATATTTTCATTGGTATCTTCGTTCAGTCTTTCTAAATCCGGTAGAATGCTTTCTCCCTCTTCTTGATTCGGTTCCGAAGAAGATTGAATCTCTAAATTGTGTTGTTCTACGATTTCTTCGTTCATCATCAAATTTGAAGTATCATTATTGTTTTCTGTATTGTTATTGTTTTGTAATTCTCCCTCGTCTTGCAGTACTTCTTTCGGTTCCTGCTTCACGGTAACCGATTTTTGTTTTCTCACTTTCCTGACGACACCGGCCTTTTTCTTCATAACGTTGGATTCGATTTTGCTACTGTTACCGACGTTACCGATATTGCCATTGTTATTCTTATAATTATCGTTAGATTTGTTCAAATCGGGCTCCAATTTGATACTTGTCGATAATTGAGGTTTATTTACATTGGATGTATCTTGATCTTTTGGCCTAGGGAATGTTGCAGGCGATATTTGAAGTTTACCTTCGATATGATAACTAACGTTTTTTGTTCTAGGTCTGTTTCTTTCACCACCTGGGAATACGCCTAACTTATGCTCGTTCGGCATCACTTTGGGAGTCCTAGTTACCATTGTTTTAGTTTTTTGGCCCTTTTTAACTCCGTCGCTACCAACTTCTACGGGTACCCTCGTTTTTTGTGTATGAATCATTTTTGGTCTACCTGGTTGACAAGAAGTTTGAGTCTCGTTTTTCTTCTCGTCCTTTCGCACCTTTTTTTTCGACAGTTTGGACTTTGCGGGATTCAACTTGGAATTACTTACTATTGAATTGATGTTCTGTAATGAACTCTCAAAACTCTTGAGGACGTTCTGATAGCCCTCCTCAACGTTGGATCGATGCTGTTTGTTCTTTTTGCCAAGTTTTCGTTTGGTGTTATCATCGGAATCTGATCCAGCGTCAAGTAAATTGTACGTCTCGGTTAAACGTAAAACTGTATTCGCTTCATGAGGTTTCAGTTTACGCCTTCTTTTGTATTTACGTGGTCCGGTTTGTGGTTGACGTTTTGACGCCGTGTTCGCATCACAATGTTTTACAATATGTAGTACTATTTCTTCGGAAGTTCCAAAGGCTTCTCCACATACTTTACATAAGTATGGAGTAAGACTGCCTACGCATTTGGGGTCAGGACCAGAATGATGTGCTCGCACGTGTTCGCGTAAAACTACCTATTGAATCAGATATAAAGATTAAAATCTACTTATGAAGCAAAGAAATGTTGTTAAACAATAATAGTCCTACTCACTCTTTGATTGAAAGCACGAGGACAAATGGCACATCCGTAAGGTTTTTCCCCGGTATGAATGCGTTCGTGTTTCCTCAATGTTCCTCCATCCGCAAAAGCTTTCCAACAAAATCTGCATCCATAAGGTCTTTCCCCGGTATGAATCCGAATATGTATTTGTTGGGAACTACGACTCCCGAAGGTCTTTCCACACTCTCTGCAAGGGAAAGATCGGCCACCCAAATCTTTATTGTGCGAATGTCTATGACTCACTAATGCTCTGCCGTCAGGGAATTCCTCTCCGCACTCATCGCAAGCGACCATTTTATTACGATGAGAAACCATATGTCTGAAATAGATCAATAAAAAGATTCGAGATTGTTATGATAAAAATTGATTTTCTCTAAACTACTTGTGTACATCGTTAAACATTCAATTTGAAGAATTGCAGTAACGAATATTCTTATAACTTAAAAGGATTTTATAAATACTTGAATATACCTTCGCAATCTGGCTTTACTATGAAAACGTTTGCCACATTTAGTGCACCCAAAAGTTTTATCGACATTATGAACCCACGAATGTTTTAATAAACTGCGTTTATCTTTGCAGGTTTTTCCACATAATGTGCATGTATTTGGTGGCGCATTTTCCGCATGACTTTGCCGAACATGTTCCGCTACTTCAGCGTCATCTCGACACCTTTCACCGCATAATAAACAGCGACGACTGGGAGATCTGAATCAAGGAATTTTTACATTGAAATACTTGGTTTTTGAAAACACGACAAATGTATAAAATTCATCGATATTCATACTCCTATTTGATGGGCAGCTCATAAAAAAATTTGCGAAGGATTTCATATATATATATATATTAAAAAAAAACCATAGTTTTGATTGTATTTTGAATATGAAGCAGCAAATATTGTTATAATTCTTCAAATATGAATTTTTTGTATATACATTGATTGATTCAAAGTTGCAATATCATGTGAGGCTGGACTTTACCTTGCATGGAGTTCTGCGTGTGCTAACAATGCCAATGCTTCTTCAAACCATTCACCACAAACATTACACACGTGATGTTGGCTTGAGCTTTCCATTGTATCTGTCTCTTGTTTTACATGAATTCTGAAACGAATTGAATACCCATGTAAATTATTCGATTCAATATGAATAAATTATCAAATCCAAAACCCTATCTGGGGATTTAGGCCATTTTGAAATAATTAATTTTGCAATAATTTCACTTTTAATCAGAAAAATAAAATGGATTCGATACCTCGTTTGTATAAAATAATCTTACTTTTGATGGCGTTTGAGTAAATCCAGACGATTGAAAGGAATTCCACAGGTATTACAATAAAATTCACCAAATCTCTCATCACCGGTATATGTGGCATCATTGTCGTATTCCTCCATATCTTCGGTCGGTAGATTATTGCCGTGCTTCACTCTTATATGTTCTCTCAATGCGTTGACGTCCCAGAACATATCTCCACAGGAAGTGCATTCGAACGGACTATCACCCCCATGTATACGTGAGTGAGAAGCAAGGGCTTTTTCTCTGGCAAATCCCACTCCGCAGTACTGACACACGTAAGGCTTTGTCGGATCTGTAATGGGCCAACGTGGATTTTCAACTACAGATGCATTTTCGCTAATCTGTTCAGTCCATCTTGAACTGGATGCATAATTGCTACTACGAGCAGAATTTCTACTGGTCATTTCCTCTAACAAACGCATATCCTCATCAACATAATCATATGACTTATTGATGTACTTGCCCATTTCTATCTTGTCATTTTCAGTAGCTCGTTTAGGTACAACGAGATTGTGTTTGCGTTTTCTGGGTGTGTTGGATTGTATCTTCTTACGTCTGCCCTTGGTCACTTCCTCTTCTTCTGGCGCGAGAGCGTCTTCGTCGTTCAAATCATCCTCCAAACCGTCTCTTGATGGAGCGTAAGCGTGTATTTTCAAATGATTCATAAGATCACATTTTCTGACGTATCTTGCTCCACAGAGATTACAACCGTGGGGACGATCCGTTTGATGAGCCACCATGTGGTTCATCAAATTCGCTTTTTTCCTAAACCTACGACTACAAAAGTCACAGGGATACGGACGAGTGTTTGTGTAAGAATCTTGGTCTATCGGTAATGGTATTTCCATATCATCGTATTCAAGTAAATTATCGTGAGATACTTTGGTCTCCGGAATTTCAACCCTACAAAAAGAACAAAATTGTAGATTGAATGTAATACAAATGACTGATAAAGTTTTGAAAGATATTTTCAAAAGAATAAAGTAGATGACAATCATTGGCCCTTTAACATCACATTTGTAACTCACGAAGACTATCAATATTTGAATTACAAAACATGATTAGATTCTTATATGACTTCTCATATATCAATTTCACTTTTGAATTAATGTTTATGTTTTGAATTTTTAATAAAAGACCAACAATTGTGTGACTTGTTACATAAAAAAATTTAACCGATGAACAATTCGATACTTTTTTCAGTTATAATTCATGTTGAAAAATCATTTGACAAAAAAAAAGGGACAAAATATCGAATTCAACCCTGAAGAAATATACCGTTCGTTACTGAATTTTAAGGGAATGTAGCGCCGAAAAACTAGCCATTTCATATTGGTAAAGTGCTCAAGAAATTATTGAACGAATGTATACAAACTGAATTTTTAGATATTCTCTATGATTCCCAGAATATCTAGATGCAAAGTTTGGTTCATTTTATCAAACTGTTTTCAAATAAAATGATTAATACGGATCATGGCTAGTCTCAGTGCCAATATCCTTTGCACGGAAACAAAATGAATTAATTGTATTACCAGAGCGCCGGTTACAATATGGATAGCAAGAAATATTTGTCACCTACACTGGAATTTTTGTTAAAATTACCAAGTTTCTGGTAAATTCAACAAGAATTCTGATGCAGGTGACAGATATTCTTTGCTGTCCATCCATATAGTAATCAGAGCTCTGGTAACATTAAAAGTTGATTGTTTCCATGTAAAATGGACTTTGATGTATATGATTTATTGTATAACGCATATTAATTCAAGTGATATTACAACTAAGAACCGAGGTGATTTAAAGAGAACTAGTCACAAAGCAGATTATGTTTGCAATTATAAGTACAATAGATAAAACAAAAAGTGAAGTACCATCATTTTGATGAACCTGGGAATTTTGTTTTTGGAACAAACAAGAAAGATGTTGACTCTCTTTTCTTCCAAAAGAGTTTTGTCTACTCTGTATTTAAATGTAAAATATATGCATGATTGGGCAGTCTAAAAGTATTTTTGTACTCCTGAAGTATTTAAAGAAGAAGTACTTTTTGTTGATTACACGTGAAAATATATTTACGGATAAAGAGGACTCTTTACTGAAAATGCTCTGGAAGTACAAAATTACTGTTGAGTTACCAATCTCAAAATGGATGTGAGGCTTAAAGAGAATATGATGCAACCTGTATGAGAAATGGAAGCATTTTTCACTTACTGCACTAAGTATGCATTGAAATATCCTTAAAGTTGTAATTGAAACAAAGAATAAAAACATTTTAGTGCACACAAAGCGTAGCCTAATGGAAGATGCTGTCAAAAAGATTGGAAAGCGGATAAACCAGAAATCTCATCAGATCTGACGACTCACCCATCATCAGGACCAGATCTATCCCAATTATCTGTTATTACTTCTTCTGTGACCTGTATGTTTAAATAATCATGACCTTGATCTTGCGGTACGATATATATGGACTCCATATCGCTAGCTTGAGGAACCATTAATATTTCCTCAGTTTCTCTGTTTGCATTAGAATCAGGTACCGATTCTACAGTTTCTTCTATGGTTACTTCTTCGCAAGCTCCAATTATTTCTTCGGTAGGAGCAACCAATTCAGCCACATTATCCAGGCCACAAATGACCTCTTCGTGAATAACATGCCCCACCTCTTCCACCCATTGTAGAGACAAATCTCCCGTCACATCCATGTTTTCGCAAGAGTTTATTATTTACTTGATGACAGAAATCACTGGAATTATACAGAATACAACTGATTAAAATTTCTATTACGCTTCATTACATAATTATATTTTCACTTGAAAAAGGTGCTCGCAAAATATGAAGGAACAGTTGATCAAAATACAAAGATGTCTGATGCAACAATCACTCATATCAATTACCGATATTATTTCAACGAAATATCAAAATCTAATGAAAAAATACTTCGCTTTTTTTTATCAATGCAAATTTACGATATTTAATGAACTCCAAAATATAGGTCAAAAGAATTTCTATTCAGAATTAATCGTTTTTCTTCCATTGAAACAATGCATGGATAAAACAGATGAAGAAATTTGTTTTTCGGCGTATCGTTTGGAAAATGAAAAAAATATGAGGTAACCTCATCGAACTTCATTTCCTTAAACTCTCATTCGCGACACAATTTTATGTTATTTGACATCTAAGGTTATATGTACAAAAATTATAGGTTATAAAACGAAAGATTTGATATTTTTCGACGATAAAAATGAAATAAGTTGTCCGAATTGATGAATCTACAAAACTGATTCGAAAAAACAAAAAATAAAAGATCGCGCGGCATAATTTTACGTACGATGATAGTAGTAGCCATAGCCTCTCTTTATTCCAAGCCTTCTAATGCTCAGTTACACATCACAAAATCAAACTCGTAATGAACCGTCTGTACGTGTGCCCGTGAATATTCAACAATAAATTATGATTCCGTAGTATATAATGCAAACACGGTAGTTTTTACTTACTATTTAAAACGCCTTTTATAATAATTATTAACATAACCAAAAATACTGCTCTATTACGATGAAGAGCAGCGTCGACCTTCGGTTGTTTTCAATTTGGAGGGGATCCGTTCAGAAATAAATTTGACAAAATGGCGACTAAATTGTATTGGCAAGTATTGTTTTCTGCTCTGCCGTAACTGAAAATCAGGTTTGTTCAGTTTTGCAAGCAGAAGGGAACGTTCCAAAATGCATCTATGATGAAGTTTATTTCCCTTCAACTTGTGGTGATAGACAGAATTGAGCGATCAGGGAGGTGGTAGTATGCAAAGTATCCGTCCGACAATTACTACATCTCCACCTGTGCTAAATCCGAGATTTATAAGTCAATTTCTGAAATAATTTGCAATACTATGAGTTCTTAATTTTGGATCTTTTCTACCATTGACTGGATTTAGAAAACCACGATGGAAAGTAGCGTTGCCAGCCTCCGGTTTTCTTCCGTTGGATCAGCGAATCGTGTGAACCGGTTCAATGGAACGGCCAATGACAGAAGTTGAGAAAGCAGGAGGCTGGCATGATGCCATGCATTTACCGAATGACAATAATCCGAAATCTTACTATGCGTCACTAGTCGTGTGCGAGTAAGGCAAAATGTCACCAAGATTTTTTCGGATTATTGTCATTCGGTAAAATAAATTCCGGTGCAACGGTCTTTCGGCCTAACGGGCTCCCGGCCCAACGGGTGTTTACTCTCTGCTGGCATCCCTGATGAAAAGTAGACCATGGAGCCTTCCGAAAGAGCTGATCCAAGTGATCCGGATCATTTTCTAACCGATCAAAATGCTTGAAAAGTGATCCGGATCACTTGGATCAGCTACTTCGGAAAGCTCCCAAGTTATGAAGATTGTCCTTAAGGGGATACTAGTGCCGGTAACGGACCTCTCTTTCCATCATATCATTCTGTCCCTTTCTTACCAATGACGTGAGTTACCGACGCTAGTATCCCGTTAAGTGGATACTAGTGCCGGGACGCTAGCCATTCCGTATTGGCCGGTTTATTCCAAAACTATTGAATAAATCCATCCAAACTGAGGCCGGGAACTCATGCTAGCGACGGTCGCGCGCGATATCGTTAGAAGGAAGAAGAGATCCGAGTTGTTGGAAGCATCTTCCCTCTGCTTTCTTCTAATGGTGTCGCGCGCGACAGTCGCTAGCATGAGTCTCCGGCCTGAGTTCCCAAAGATTCTGTGAGCCATGAGGAATCTTAGAAACTTAGCCAATACGAAATGGCTAGCGTCCCGGCACTAGTATCCCCTTAAGGTGATACTAGCGGCGTGGTAGCAGCGGAATCGTTTATGACAAACTGCGGGCAAACACGTCATATTAAGGAGATACTAGCGCCGGGACATCGCCAAATTTTTCATGTGAGATTTCTCCAAAATATTTTAATGTTTTCAAAATATCGCTCTGTAGAGCATTTCCATAGACATTAAAGAAATGCTGTATAGAGCGATATGTTGAAAAGGTAGGAGTCAATAGGCCCGAAAGAGAATAGTCCTGAAAGGCAATTGTCCATAATGAAATAGCTCCGAATATTGGTTCCGCGATCCGCTACCCTGTCCATTCATGGGATAGTAGGGAAGAAAAAATAGCGGAAAAACTTTGATGGGTGCCGCTCATTCCGCACGTTCCGTCCCATTGTTAATTCTTATTCCACGGGACGGCAGCCTAAGGCCGGAGACTCATGCCAGCGACTGTCGCGCGCGACTTCATTAGAAGAAAAAAGAGATCCGAGTTGAAAACATCTTCCCTCTTTTTTCTTCTAATGATGTCGCGCGCGACAGTCGCTAGCATGAGTTCCCGGGGTAAAGGCCTAGACACACAAGATACGTAAACGTAAGGATGGATGCGCGGAAACCGTATACGAGATCTGCGCAACCTTCCGTTCCTGACGTTCACGTTTACGTAGCTTGTGTCAGCTTGTGTGCTCTTAGGACCCTCAAAGCTTTGGACATAAACCTAGATTAGAAGCCTTCCGAAGTAGCCGATCAGACCAGATGATCAAGATCACATCACTTCTCAATCAATCAAAGTGATCTGGTCTCGATCAGCTACTTTTGAAGGCTCTCCACACAAGCTACGTAAACTGAAACGTAAGGAACGGAAGCCCGCGCAGATCCAGCATACGATTTCTGCGCATCCATTCTTACGGTCACGTGACTTGTGTGTGGTTGGACCTACAAGGTCTGTCTATTGGTCTAGACACACAAGCTACGTAAACGTGAACGTAACGAACGGAAGGATGCGCAGATCTTGTTAACAGTTTCTGCGCATGCTTCCGTTTCTTACGTTCACGTTTACGTAGCTTGTGTGTGTAGACCATATACAGCTACGCAAAAGACAAGAACGAAAGGCGCAAAAAGTGTATACCAGATCTGCGCATTACATTTTTGCGTTTGCGTACGCTGTGTAGACAGACCTTCGAGATGATACCCGCGATTTTTCGGGTCTCTCTTCCTATCCCATAGGTGTGCCTTTTTCTAATCAACGTGCTCCGATGGTAACGCTCGTATCATCTTAAGGGGATACCAGCGTCGGTGGCGGACCTCTTTTTCTATCTAATGGTTCTGTCTCTTTCTAACTAATCTTGCGAGTTACCGACGCTGGTATCACCTTAAGCTTCGTTATAAATTTGGTTCTCATGACGGTTTATGAAGCAATTCTGAGTTCTGAGCACTGATGCTTTGACAGTGTAACCGTTTTTATTGGAAGAAAAAAAATATACGAATGTCATAATTGCACGTTTTTTGAGGTGAATGACTCGAGTTAAAATGTAACAAGGACTGTGGATAAAATTCAAAAGACATTTTCATTTCAACTGAATCCGTGAATTTCAAATACCGTGCAATTAATATTAGACGTGTGTTTAGTGAGTCTCGTAGTTCACATTACTGCGACCTGTAACCTATTCGCTTCTCTACGCCCAGTGACAAGGTGAATACTAGAACTTTGATAAATTGTAAACAGGTATTCAAGTGAAAATTTTATACTTCTTCATCTCACTTTCGATAGAAATATAATTCTTCCATTTATTTATATTCATAGAAGTTTGTGTTACAATTCAAAACAAACCTGCACCGAGGTTAAGATGTCAACAATCTTGCGACATACCTATAGAAGCAAATTGAAAGTAAAAATGCCACATAATGATTTTATCCCACTTGTTTCTTCATTCTAATTTTCTGAAAAATATATTGTTCCAATTAATGTTGTTCTGTTAATTACACGAATTATTTGAGATATTTTAGATTTTTTTTATTCTTATATTAGATGCTTATGTACATATACGAATAAAAATATATCATTGATTCAATTAATAGACGAGGAAATTGATAATAATTTGATCTAAATTTCTTTTGCATTTTCACATCTGTTTATGTTTGTTTTCATGTTCATTGTACCGATGAGAAATGTTTTGATTATCAATTTCATAACCACAGCAATATGGTTGAGAGCAAATATTTCATTGTTCCAGGAGAAAGAAATGTTTAGAAGAAGGTAACATTTTGGGAATACATAATCATGGCCAATAGAAGAGAAAAACCAACTGCTGGATTTGTAAGTAACACATTTTTTTTGTATTTCAATCAAAACAATCATGATTTAATTTTACATTGGATGGTTTTTGAACAATGCAAATACGCTTGCGTATGAAAATTCCATATGTATCTCTTGCTTTTGATGATAAAGTCCTTGAGTGTTATTGTTATCAGCGTACTAGAGATATCGCTTATACTTTCATGTAATTCTTATCTTCACCGATTCACTAACACTATTGATATTTCATATTCATATACACGTGAAAAGGTCCTTCCCTGGATGTAATAGTTAATTAGAGGGGGAAAAAATGTATTTCGTAAAATCTAGTTACAGTGGTTTGAAAATATATTTTTATTTCAAGAGAATATTAGGCAAATCACTGAAAAGTGGTTTGAAAAAATTATTTCAATCTGATTTGTGAAGATTTGAACAAATCAAGAATAGATTTCAGCACTTAGTTTATCCTTTTTACACTCATTCACTTGTAAATAATTGACTAGCACTTTCGATCATTCAACAGAAGCTGGGAGCTCTCTTTGAAAAGAATAACTACTTGCGAAACAAAACTAGAACTTGAAATATTGATAAACAATTGTTTCACAGGTGTCAAGTATGAAATTAAAAGTGTGCCAAAAAAACCTGTTGACCTCGAAGGAGGTCATTCTCGAGATAAAATTACCCCATCTCATGGAAACTACAAGAACCACCCCTTGAAACGTTCACAATTTAACAAACGAAACGAAAATTCAAACTCACAAAATCTGATGAATCATCGTCATTTCGCTTTTTGAATTAATTCCTTGGGATTGGAAGCACCATTTAAAGAAGCAAGACTGGAGGTCTTTAATAGCTGAGTATTTTGTTATTCGGTGACTAATTCGTTTTAATAAACAATTCAAACTTCAGCAACATTTATCAATGACGTAATAAGAAGACAATGATATTTATCGAAATAAATCATTGCTTCATTTTCTCAAAATATTTGAAATATTCTGTGCATAGAAATTATTTTACCCCTTTAAAATTTGTTTCTTTCTTTTTTCCAAACTATGAAAACTCTTCAAATAAAGTCAGTGTCACAAAAATACAGCGAACAATATTTTTTTAGATCTGTAGGGAGAAAGCGGAAACCGTAAAACGGGATTACTTTGACTTTCAACCCTTTTCGTCCCAAATTTCATGAATTTCTGGTCAACTTTCAGCTGCGTAACTTTTTAGAAAAAAAATCAAATATAGCGTTCTCAATGGTTTGAAACCTCCTCTTTCGAATGCCGTATAGAGTTTTGACTTAGAATGTGATCCAAAAATATTGTGGCCTAATTTTCAAGACAAGTGCATGATTTTTCGTTTTGAAGTTTTGAGCATGACAAATTTTGCCACACCACTCAAATGGCATTAATCAGTGGCATAGATGTCTGCTCTTTGAAACCCCATCATAATATTCCCGAAAATCAAAATGGTGAATTCAACATGGCGGCCAAAATTGGAATAAACTGTAAAAAATCTAGTTTTGACATATGAATCTCATTAACTCAGGTTTCAAATTGTGAAAAAAATGTGGAAAGTAAATTATTTACTCAAAAATTGTACCACGGCACTTATGGTAATTGGAACGAAAAGTACCGTAAAACGGGGTGAATGTGATCACAAACGAAAAGACCCCTGTCGAAAAAGTTTCATAAGAACCCATAAATGCTAATAAGTTCTTGGACAAATACACATCAAAAACTGATAGATCGTTTTTTATTTTATCATTTATTATGAGATTTCACAGCTCTTATGAGATCCTTATAAATTCTGATACATTCTTATAATAATTCTCATTCATGCTCTCAAATAAGTATAACCTCATGGACAAATACACATCAAAATCTCATAAAAGTTAAATATCAGAATTTATGAGACTTTTTCAGTAGGGACATGTTAAATGAAGTCGTAATTGATTGTTCAAATGATGCGAGTGATCAATATTACACATTTATCATTCCTATTTATCACATAATTAGTTATGATTTCATTTAACATCTTTTCTGGGTGATCCTATTCACTCTAAAATGATCCCATTCAACCCGTTTTAAGGTATCCACTATATGAATGGAACATGTTGTTTATTGGTTAAAACCGAAGAAATTTGCAATTATAAGAGTGGAAACTAACCTGTTGAATTTATGGGTTAAAATTGCTCTATACATCGGGAAAACAATTCCCACGTTTGACAGAATTTTTAGCTCAATTTGAAAAGGTATCATTCAAGGTAGGCATTTGAAATTTCCCATTTAAATAACACGTGTACCAATTGTTTTTCATCGAAAATGCTATAACTTTCGAATCATTTGAGATAAACAAATTTTCTAGGTTTTTTCTCAACTTTTTAGGTCAAATGTATCACGACATATGTGACATTTACTATGACTTATGTAATGTTTATCAAAAACTGATATCTTCCTTAAAATTTTTCTCGTGTGTATAGGAAACCGATTATGAATACCTAGTGAATATATTACATTCCTCACATGTTTATGTATTTAGATTAAATCTAATTTGGCATAAAATGATAGGAAATTGGTTCCCTCCATGAAATGGAGAATTTCAATTTTCTCAATAGAAAAATTCTTCTGTTCAGACAAGTTGCCAACTTCATCAATCTTATCCATTTTTCTCAATGTCTTCTCAGTAAGAAGTACAAGATTTATTCATTCTGTTTTGTCAAAATCTACGAATTTTTCGATAACTCATTTGTATCGAGTTTTTGAATCGTGATAAAAAATGAAAAAATTTCTGGAAAAGAGATTTTACAAGTTGACTCACAGATCGTTGAATCTTTTCCACACGAGTTTTACTTTGTATTACTTTGACTAGAATTTCTCATGTCGCTCATTAGAAGGCATTGACGGAAGTGCAGTTTGAGATTTGAAGGAGAACGATTGGAGGTTGAAGAGATAACCAACAGGAAGTGATCCTTACGTTACAGTATGCCACTACATTAAAGTGAACAGAGATTCTACAAGGGTACTTCGCTGAATTGTTATAATAATTGAAACGAACATTAAGTATAGTATAGAAGATGAATGAGATTTAACTAGAATTCATCCTTAAGTGAGTCATGTGAAGTGGCATGTTAATGATTGATAATTGTATTAAATCTTCGGATTAAACTGATATTCAGATTAAATATAAACTATTTGCAAAGAATGATCAATATAGTTTCTTATAAATTCGGGGTTGGATTTTTATATTGCATAAAGATTTTATGCTGATGATTTTTCATAACATACATTAATTATCTTTGGCTCGAACCTCAACTATTACTTCATTCTTTTCTCCCCTGAGATCCCAAATTTGAGACATTTTCATTGTTGCCCAACCCTGTCTGATAATATCGATCCATCTTGATTATGGTATCCCTGGACGAGCCATTGTTCTCCCACATGGATTTTTTTCTTCTTCAGAGATGACGTCATCCATAAGAGATGACTTCATCCTCCTCCGTTCGAGACTTCGATCTTTTTCATCATTTTTTATTTGCTTTTTTTGATACGTTTCCTCGTTCCGAAGTTGTGAAAAAATATCCTCGACACGCGACCACGATAAGAACCGCGTCGAGTGTTGTGAGCTTTTCTCCTGATTGTTTCTTTGTTCCGTTGGTGTAGATCTCGATGAATATTGCGTGGTCTTCCTAATTCATTTTTGCTCTTTCTTGTTTTTTCTCTTTTTTATTTTTCTTATGACAAGTTTTTTTTCACCAAGTTGATCGAACCTTGAAGCTATTCGAAGCTATGACGTGCAGCGGTCACGCATATCCTTCTGTGTAATCTTGGCGATGATGGAACAAGATTAACAATACACTTTCATTTATTTGAATCTGTTTGGAATGTGTGGTGGAAATTTCAGGAATTTATGAATTGGACTGTGAAAATTATTATAGAACGCAGGAAACGTTTTCAATTTTTGTCGTAACATTTCAGACAAGCGTGGGTTGTTGGAGAAATAAAAAATAAGAGGACATTTCTAACACAGGAATGATATATATTGTTAAAAATGATACAAAGTTTTGTATCACACGGAGAAAAATGTCTAATTATAGTAATCTTGGATAAAAATTTGATAATATTTTTTCAATTTGTAATACAGTTACAATGGGTACGGTTCAAATTTTTGTTAAATTTCACTTAAAAAAGGATGAAAAATTATTAATACTTGAGAGGAGAAATACAATTAGACGAAAAAAAAATGCCATTTTCAAGAATTTATTTTTAATAGGAGTTATATTATTGGAATAATTTGAATTTTTTTTTTGATTTTTTAATAGGTCCTTAAAGTATAGAAAAAAATTTTTTTGTTCCATTCTGAGCAATATGGCAGCTGCAAAGTGGCTTCAACGGAGTCCCTTGTTTTAATTGACGAAAGTTCTCCAGGGCGCAATTTTGAACTCAAACAATTCATATGGAAAATTTATGTCAATTATACTTATATATCCTCGGTGAACTAGGATAATTTGAAAAAAAAACAATTGTCCATTTGTTACTTTTTTTTTTTAAAAAACAATGCTCTTTGCCACTATTTTTGCAATAATTTTTACATTTCGGCATAAAAGTTCGAAAATTTTTTTAGTTTACATAAAATAAAATAGTACAGAGAAGAGCTCCTGAAAATTTCAGCTCAATCGGATAATTAGTTTTTGAATAAACACTTCCGCCAATTAAAACAAGGGACTCCGTTGAAGCCACTTTGCAGCTGCCATATTGCTCAGAATGGAACAAAAAAATTTTTTTTCTATACTTTAAGGACCTATTAAAAAATCTCAAGAAATTTTGCGTCTAATCGTATTTCCCCCTTTAACGGGACACAAGCGTCGGTAACTCACGTCATTGGTTAGAAAGGGACAGAATCATATGATCGAAAGAGAGGTCCGTTACCGACGCTAGTGTCCCGTTAAGGGGAGGTTCTCATCTAGCGAATTCCGCAATAAGGTGATTCTCTCGAACTTCTTTTTCATGGAAGGAAGTGAATAAAAAACTCGGGGGTTATCACACTTGTTGATTGAGTCTTTAGGTACATAATAAATTTTTTCTCAGTAAAAACATAAAGCCATGGGAATTGTTGATACGCGTTGAAACATAATCACCTAAAAAAACAGGGATCAATCGGGCGCCACTATAGCACTTACAAGAATCATGAGGAATCAAAAATCCAAAAATTTTAATGAAATATATTATATTTCTTGGAGGTTGTACCGATAAAACCAATGAAAAGTCCGAAATTAACCAAATGACAGACATCTAAACTTTTGATAGCGTTTTTTCAACTTCTTTTCGCTCTTTAGGGAGAGACCAGCGATCCCCGCGGATGCAACCCGCCATACAAGGGTACCGACTGAGTAAACATTTTCTCGGCAAGAATGCTCTGAATTGAATTCATGAAAAGCATGAAATTTTCAGGAATAAGTCTTCAGCCCTTTATCTATCGCGGTACATCGTCCGAATTTTTAATTTCGAAAAAAAATTTTGTGTTGCCGACTGAGAAAAAAATATTTTTTCGAAATTCAAAATTCGGGCGATGTACCGCGATGGATAAAGGATAGAAGATCTATTCCTGAAAATTTCAAGCTCCTTCATGAATTCAGTTCAGAGTATTCTTGCCGAGAAAATGTTTACTCAGTCGGTACGCTTGTATGGCGGGTTGCATCCGCGGGGATCGCTGGTATCCCCTTAAAGTGCTATGAAAAGAAAAAAAAGGCAAACGTCATCTCCATTCAGGTTCATCCTCCAATAAATGCAATCAGGTTCAAAATAAAAAAAATAAGAGCGATCCGTTCAGTAGTTTTTGAGATATCGTGGAGCCAAACTTGAAAAACATGGTTTTGAGAATAACATCTTCAAAGTTTCGGGATACGAAACCTTTAACTTGAGAATAGTATATTGTTCATCAAGGGGGGAAAGTGGAAATTGCCCACTTCTTCCCGAGGTGAACATACTATTTTTTTCCACAACTGCAAGGAAAGTGAAAATCATCTGTTTAATTGTATATAAAATATTCATATGCATATTTCAGAACGAAAAGATAGTTTGTATTTTCCTCCCGCTGTGACACATTCGCTTGGAATTCAGCACTTTCTCCCCTAAAAATAGGTCAGAAAACATCAAACTTTCTTGATGAATTTGCTTGATGAAAAACTCCCCTTACGAAACAATACAAAAACATACCCAATAAACATTTCTATGGAAGTATTCCGGAACACTCTAAAAGATATCTAACAGAGATCTAAAAGATGTCTTATGCAACAAATTTAGATATGTTTTAGATGTCTTCCTCCAAGATGTCTTTTAGATTTCTAAAAGATGTCTTTCTGCAAGATGTCTTAAACATATCTAAATTTGTTGCATAAGACATCTTTTAGATCTCTTTTAGATATCTTTTAGATTGATCCAAAAGACTGATCCAAAAATGTTTATTGGGTATGAACTTTCCAAAAGTCGCGCATGAAATCTTACAAAGTGAATAACAAAATTCCGAAACTGTATTTTCTCACTTGCGACTACTGGAAAATTCATATGTTTTTGTATTGTTTGTTAAGTATTGATAATTTGTCATTCTTTTTCAAGGAAAATCTCAAAAGAATGTGAACAAAGTTAGGAAACATTCTTAAATTTTTATTCAAGATTATTGGAGTGAAGTGGGGTGAGATGACGCACTTTCTCGCTCCAGTACAGCTTGAAAGAATACATAAAATCTCATTCACTGAAGGAAAGTATGAAGATTCCCTTGAAATATTTATAATCCTCCTTGAGGGAACGAGATTGACATCTATCTGCTGTAGAAAAGCGCGAAAATGCGTCATCTTACCCTGCATTTTTCTCCGTGCAGAAATTATTGAATTTCATATAAAGTTGTGATATGAAATTTCTCAGCACTACACTTCACATTCGTGTTATGAAATTTTTTACTGATTTTATTTCTAATAGTGCAGTTTTGTGCTCGCACAAAAACTTCTTCTGATTTGATTTCATTTCTTATATCATACTGTAAAAAAGTGACGCCAGAATCAACATCGCGTGGATTTTAATATAACTTCACTCAGAAATCTTGAGTGAAGTATCTCCAAACGATGTATGCCGATTTTTTTTTTCACACCGTATAGTTAGCGCTATCTTTCTTATTTCCATTGAATTGAAATAAGAGTGTGAGGAATATTTCCTCAGCACATTAAATTTTCTCCATTGAATATGAAATACATTACTTCATCCGAATGGAATAAAGTTCGCAAATCATATGGTTTAGTTCTACAAACCCATGCGTATATAATTCTTAACAATGCTTCAGCCTACACCATCCTTATACAAATGCCGATGAATGACACAATACACAGACTTGTTCTTCCCAGATTGTTTATTCGAACTTCAATCGATATTTTGAAATGACATATTACAATAATAGAAAAGAAACCAGGCAGATGTCTCTCTTTCATTATGACATTTCTTTACATTCTTTCCCGCGGTTTATCATGATTAAATTTCTCTGGGACATTGTTTATTGAATAAGAAAAACGGTGTCTCGACTAGATACCTATCGTACAGCATTAAATTGATTTTCGCGAATCGTGAAATAGCGGTTTGTTTGAAATGTCGAGTAATGATATTAATGATGATAATAATCATCATTGTTCGTCGAGATTCAACTTTTGAAACGAACTTTTTTTTTTCTTACAATTAGATTATCCATTTATTCATCAGTTTCACTTTCACCTGAATACGAGACCTTGGGGGCAATTGATAATGATCATCGTTGTATTGATTAAATCTCTGGGGAGTGAAGACCGGCAATTGTTGTTTTATATCGATTATTTTTCACAGTTTTTTCCTTATTTATTGATCACAAACTATATCCGAGAAAGGCTTCGCGATGACGTTACGACAACATTATTTAGTGCATTGTTTTTCTCAACATCAAGTTCATTTTATATGTCCTCGTTGGATATAGGTCATTGTGTGTCTGTGTATTCATCAGAATCGCGAGTAACAATATTCGTGCAACAGATGACAAATACGATTCATTGATATCAAGGTGTTATGCGCACGTGTATGGTAGGAAAATTCGTGATTTTATGGAATGTTGATTGTGATCTATGTCATTGTCATTTCGAGTGCTGTATTGATGTGAGGGAAATGGGGGGTGAAAATAGGGTGCTCTACTCACTGGATTTCTCTTGTAAAAAAAGTGGAAAATTACATAACTTTCAAATACTATATGCATTTCTATAGTATATGTTGAATATACCCGAGCTGGAAACATTGCACGCAGAAAAATATGTTTTAAAAAGTCCCATAATTTATTGAGATTCAGCGTCAGTCTAATTATTTCTTGTACACTGACAGAAAAACGACCTGGTTGAAACATTCGTGGTCGCAATAACTTGAAATATTCTGGTTATCACACCAAGAAAAGAATCTGGCTTTTTTAACTTGAAAAATGTAGTTAATTTTTGCTTCAACCACTTTTTCTGGACATCACAATCAAATTTCCTGGTGAATCGAACCAGATTTCAAGTTATTGTGACCACGAATGTCAGTGTAGAAATACATCCAATTCTAGTACTTTTAGAAGTGCATTCAAGCAAATAACTTTATCTGCCACAGACTGGCGCTGATCCCCACACGCAGAGAAAAGTCACCTAAAAAATTACTACACTTTATAGTAAAATAGGGACAAAATCACATTTTGGGATTATGTATCATATGTTGTCATTAAAATTACTATACTTTCTAGTAAAGAGTGATGGAATTCTGTTATTTATTGATAGAAAGTATAGTAATTTTAATGACAACATATGATACATAATCCCAAAATGTGATTTTATCTCTATTTTACTATAAAGTGTAGTAATTTTTTAGGTAACTTTTCTCTGCGTGCAATGATTTATGGGACTTTTTGACACATTCGTTTTTTCCGTGTAGATAGAGGTGTTCTGTGATATTTTACTTTTTACAAGAGCAAAAGCGAGTAAAATACCTCGATAAAGAGTAAGTTTTGATAAGTCTCTTGTCTTACGCAAGAAATGAACAAAAATCACATGCAGTACTACATTATTAGGTTGAGATTCTCTCATGAGAACTCAACAATGTTAACGGCATTGCGATGTAGAAGGTAGAGCCGCTGGTAATAACAATATTCACTCTTTCTATTCTCAACAACAGAGATTGTGACAAGATAGAATTGTATTGTTCTAATAATAGACGGTTTTTGCAAGAAGCCTCTAAAACTTGACTACTTTCAATCTCGACTTTGCTCTCTCTTTTTATTTCTATACCTACAAAAAATATGCAAACCCAGAAAATATGTGTGTGGGGTTGATGTTTGAAAGATGCTGTTAATCTTCTTGCTGATTTCGTGCACTCAGTTATTTATGCCTCATCTTCCGAATTGTTGTTCAATACCTTACTTTTGTAAATCTAAAATGTCTGATGCAACACTTTCCGATATCTTTTAGATCACTCGAACTCTTTTTACATGTAAAAGGTATCTATAAGATAACTATAAGACCTCTTATACTTATCTAAAAAGAGATCTTACACTGAGAGAAAGGTCTACTTCAAATATTCGACAGCTAGGAAATTTAGTAACTGTGAATGGAAATTGAGTTGTGCTAGCTAAATTTTATTTGTCACAACGATATTTTTCATTCCCATTGAATAAACCATTTTATTCATATTTCAGACATCTAGCCTTTTATTCACCCCAACTAGAGTCTAGCTAGCGTGAATAAAAATCTAGCTGCGGCAACTAACATTTAGTTGTCCCGACTAGGTACCTTTCTCTCAGTGTACTCTCTAAATTCCTTGGAGTGGAAAATTCACTCTTGAAGAGTGAAAATAGTGCAAGTCCAGGAAGAGTGAGATTCCACTCTTAAAGAGTGACTTTTCACTCCATAAGAGTGAAATCCTCACTCCGAGAGAGCAAAAATTCACTCTTATGGAGTGAGAACTCAGTCTTGTTGGACTTGCAGTATTTTCACTCCAAGAAATGCAGAGAGTATAGATATCCTTGAGATGTAGGAAGAGTTTGAGAAATCTAAAAGATATCTGTAAGTTTTGCAACACAACGTAAATTGACAAGATTTTACTGATCAGTACGTTCAACCACATAATGGATGTAATGTTCGCATGTGATCGATATTTCACACTTAACGTCTATCCAGTAAAGTTGTTTTGCACGAATAGAACTTGGACACGTTAAAGAGAAAACTGTACATTTATTCATATGTGAATTGACTTTGATTTCACACGGCATAGGATGTTATTTTCTTGCCTTCGATTTCCTGTGGCATTTTCAGAGGGAAATGTATCGGAGTTGTTTCATTTATTTTACGATACAGCACTTGATACTTTTTGTTTTTTTCATAAAAAAAACATGATACACGATATCTGATCACGTTACACTCATTATTATTGTATTAATAATCTAATTTTTTTAATCAATCCGAATTAATGAAATTTACTAGTAATCAGTGTAAAGTCTTCCACCGGTTGAGTCGGTGCGAGATTTAGCACTGTTTTCCAGTGGAATTTCACTGCGTGTTAATACTTTTTACCGATCCAGATATCGAGAGTAGAGTCTAATTCACAGATTACATTGATCTAATATCGATTATTACCGGTTTTGCAATCATTCATATTCGAACCTCGTACTTTTAACACGTGAAACAGGAATTACTCAATCAACCTCCCATTCAAACATTCCATTACATAAAAAAACGTATACAATTAGAATGTATCCCACGTAGACCGCATGCTGGAGATATCATTTTCTTTGATGAATATTCTCTGAATGTGTCGAATAGCAGATCAACATCTGCTTCATGAGGCTAAGAACTTTTTATGCTCTCAATGTATTAATCGCTTGGAATTTTGCGAGATTAAATTGTGAGTCCTGAGACGAAAAAATTGGACTGTTATTTGTCGACTTATTTCTGTGTTTTGTCGATTTATTTTTGTCACTTATTTCTCCATGCGAATCATGCTCTTGATTCAAGTTTGTGGTACTAATGAAGTGAGGAATAGTACCCCAGTGTACGTAGATTTATGATATTTTCGCTAGAATTTTTTTTCCGCGTACACGAAGAAACTGTCACGCGGGTAATCAAAACCGTGTGAATTGATAGTCAATTTGCAACGAAAAAATATTTTTTTCGCATCGATTTTCTCACGCATGAGTCATCGATTTATTGCACACTGAGAATCGATGTGAAAAATATGCTTTTTTGTTTTACATTCACCAATGTCAACCAAGACATTGTTTTTTTTTTTGTGCGACAGTTTCTCCGTGTATCAAAAATTCATGTTCCGAAAGGTTCATCCAAAGTGTACACAAAGATTGAATAAATATGAGATAGTAGTATACAAAATTCCTAATAAATTAACAGGATAATAAGTAGAAATATGTGATCTATATATTAGGCATTTTTCAGAGTGCGCGTGGAATCTGTCATACGATTAAATGCACACTTTTATTGCACTGTCTGATAACAACACTGATACTTCCCCTAATCTTGTTAATTTAGTAGAAATGTAGTAATTTTTTTCCTTTGTGCTGGTTGATTGGAAGAATCCATAAAACGTCATGAATCTGAAACTCTCGCAAAATGTGCAATTTTCATGGAATCTACGTAACATACCTTTACACAAACAGTAAAATATTTCGTTAAGTTTCTTAGCAAATTTCAAGATCATTGACATGATAAAAAATATTTTTGAAATAAAAAGAATCTAATAAATCAATATTATCTACAGAAAATAGATAGTATAATTATAGAACAGTAATCTCAGCTATAAAAGATGAGAAGAAAATGAAAAAGATCACGAAGTATAAACAGTATAACAGTATTTCGAATGAACATTATTTTTCGTCATAATAGCACCAGTGCTGTTAGACCAAGAATTCACGCATCCCAACTATCCATGATTATCACAAGATCACACAAGATGAAATTACGGAAAAATCGTAAAATTTGTAGGGCATTTACAAATTTAAGGTCGAGTGAATTCGTTCCTGATAAGCGCGCAGCGTGGAGAATATGGCTCTACAACGGCGTTTTACAAGTGTTTTATTTGTTTCACACACTCACTGCGATTTTACATCGGCTTTGATATGTGCTTGTACACGCAGTCATGTACAGATGTCCGTACAACACACTGCGTCCAGGTTGTGCGGAGAAATCCCTCTCTTTCATTCTCATTTTAGGTTTTTTATTTCTCTCCCGCAATGCCGTTATGTTAATCTTATGTTACGATGCGTAACTGTGTTCGCCAGAGACAGGGAAAGAGATACTGACAGACAGAGGCAGATCGAGAGACAGGGAGATTCGAGAAGTTCGTTTTACATAAATTATAGGTTGAAAAATGTCAGCATTTGTGCGATGATCTGCATACACTGTACGTAGCGTGTGTGATCATTCACGTACTTTTCGCATTCGAATCTTTTAGTTTGTAAACTTGTGATTAGTTGTCGGATGAGTTTCCACGGTTTTCATTAGATGCATTCGGAATGAATGGGGTTAACCATTATTCTGTTATTCTGCGGTCTGAGATTTTTATAACACAGCTTTGGGAAAATAACAATATGATCGAGCGATCAAGCAAAGTTAGACCATACGAGTTGTATAGATTTGAGCGAAATTCCATATTGAGAGGAATTTAAAGTTGAATTTATTATAGGATCTTAGGGATGGAGGAACATACTGACTTGTAATGGAATTCACTATAAATCATTGTAAATTTGATCAGGTTTCTATCGTTATACTATACTACTGTATCCAAAAAGTAAGGTGACATTTGAATTCAAACTCCGCGCGCAAATATATTTGGGGAAGTGCTCTTATTTTTAGGTTGACAGGATTGTTCTTGATATCCGTGCCAAGGGTCACATCAAAATATTCATTAATGTTTGAGATACCCTTCGTTTTGTAAGCAGCTAAAATTGAATTTTACGATTTTTATAATTTCTGCATTTGTTGAGCAAAGAATTTGCATCAAGTTTTGTTTGCGGAATGAATTTTACGAGTGGTATAAAGAGTTCCAAAGAAGGTCAAGAACGCGTCGAAGACGAAGGGCGTCCCGGTTGACCATCAACCTCAAATGACGAAGCTCACGTCCAAAAAATCAAAGATTTGGTGTTTGTACACTGAGAGAAGTGGAACGTAACGAGTACCATGTACAAATAGTACACTGTAAAACAAATTTGTTGAATTCCAAACAAAAATGCTTGGAAATTTACGAACTTGGTTTGGAAAAATAATTTCCGAACCTTTTTTGTAAATTGCCGAACAAAAGTTTGTGAATTCTCAAAAATCTTCGTGAAATCACAAAATTTTTTGAATGTTTACAAACTTTTGTTTGGTAATTTACAAAAAAAGTTTGTGTAAGAAATTGCCAAACTTCTTTGGCAGTTTGGGAAGTATATTTTTTACAGTGTAATTGGGGGACAGCTTCGCGAATTTGGGTTCGGATACTATGGAGAATCGTAATAGCAATGTTCATGCACATGGGAATGGTTACCATTTACATGAAGATGGATGCCAAATAACGTAGTCGCCATCATCAACTTAGAGATTTTGTCATTCAACTACCATTTTCGCATGGTAATGGTTACAGTTCACTCTTCTCAGTGTAAATCGTTGATTGACAATTCGAGATCTTGCTGATGATGTTGGCATTTCAAAAGGATCAGTCAATACCGTTTTGCAATCTTGGTTTTTGTACCACGATAATGCACCGTCTCACACTGCATTGATTCTTCGTGACCAATTCGCAAAAAACTCGACCCATATCGTTCCACAACCACTTGGTTTGGCACTGGGCGACCTGTGGCTATTCAACAAACTCAAAAGACCGCTTCGGGGACACCGTTTTGAATCGATAGAAGAGATACAAGTCGGATCGAAGAGAGAGTGGAAGGCCATCCCGGAAATCGATTTTAACATGAAGCTTAAACTAGCAGATTTGAGCTAGCGGACTTGCACTTTAGTTCATTGTAGAATTGTTGTAGAATGATGAAACCGACACAATGGGATTTGTAAATCGTAACCTTTGAAAATATGTATTGTGAAAGAATTCCAATTTAAATTGACTCAGTTTATAAACGCGATCTGCTAGTTTACGTCTGCTAGCTTCAGCTTCATGACTTTAACAACTGTTTCGAAGATTGGAAAATCCGTTGGTATAAGTGCATTGTATCCCGGAGGGATTACTTTATAGGTGATGAACTTGATTTTGGGAGAATAAGTACAGATTTTTCCAAATAAATGCTATGTCACCTGACTTTTTGGACACGGTAGTACAATGAGATAAAAGTCCTGAACTTTAGTAACTAAAATTTAGTTGTCCCAGCTGAATAAAAGTTTAGTTGTCTGAAATAAGGATAAAACAATTCATTCAAGACAAATAAAATTTATTTGGCCTAAATAGGATTTTATTTATAGAGTGACTGAATTCCCTGGCTGTCTAATATTTAACTAAACTTTTCATTTTTTTTCGTGTTGTGAAAGTTTGAATCGTTCATAGAACGAAAATTCAAACTCACAAAATTTGATAAATCATCGTGATTTATCTTCTCGATTTGACTCCTTGGAACTGAGAAATTCGTGTAAAGATGCACTGCAAGTTAACAGCTGAATATTGTGTTATTCTGATATCGTTGTATTCTCCGATACGTATATATCAATGAAAAAAGTTCTTTCAGCGTTTAGTCTGTACTGTAGAGAAAATGATCTACAGGTAAATGTTGATAAAACCAAAGTGACGATTTTCAGAAAAGGTGGTCATGGGCACAACAATAAGTATTCATTCCAGTACAATGGCTCAGACATAGAAATCGCCAAAGAATATACTTACTTGGGTATTAGATTCTCTCAATCAGGCCAATTCGAAAGAGTCGCAAAAGAAATGATTGCTAAAACGCACGTAGCTAGTAATTCGGTGCTTTCATCAATAGCTACCCGAGTGGAAATTGAAACTCATCATTGTCTAGTTACGGGCTAGTCGATTTTGGTAGCATATCACCACTGACTAGTAATCTCAGACAGTGGAGTGGTAGTAATGTAACGCTTACATCACTCAGTGACTGACACAGATTAATTATCTAGTTGCTAGATGGAAAAATATCCACAGTTGAGATAATATTGAAACTGAAAAAATAAAAATTTCATTTCCACCCATTTGCACCGACATACACAACACCTTACAGAATCTAGCTCCCCCTCTCGAAGTTTGATAGCGACAGATGGATTGTGGTATTCCGATCATCCCTGAAAAAACACTTACTCGCCGATGAGATTCGATCCCGGGTCCCTTGGATGATGAGTCAGATGCGCGGTCCACTGAGCCAACTCCACATAGACATACAACTGATCATAATGTCCTATGTTGTACGCATATTGTGAGGATGAAATCACATTTCCGCTATTGATACAAATCAAAATCGAGTAAACAGTGTGAGCACGAAACAACAACGTTGTTTGCTTAATTTGAAAATTGTTATTCAAAGACATAACATGATTTCACGTTTCATCAGTTATTAATGTTTATTGGATAGTATATTTGTGACAGTAAAGTAACTTTTATAATCTTTACCAACTGTCTAGTCAACGTGTAGATATTGACGAAAAATCACTTGAATAACCTAACCTCACGTTCTTTGTGGATGAAATCAAACTCCCCAGTGACTAGTCGATTACTAGGTGATACTTTCAATGCAACACGATGTTAGTTATCACCAAAACTGAATACATCGGAAGAAGTAATTAATCCTGCACGAACTAACTAGTCAATGAAAGTGGTTACTTGTCACGATTGCAATGATTTACAACTTCTGTTTCCAAAATCACATTTGTAATTGTCAACTGATGATCAGCTGATAATCGGGAGAAGAAACATAACCTCAAATTTCTATTCGTAAACGTCTAATATCAATTAGCCCATCACGAGATCATTACTAGGTAATGTTTCTTTCTTGATACAGCGACATCCATAACTATAATGTGCGTTTCAGTAGTTGAAGAGTGGCTGTATAACAAAGACTGTACAGAAATATTAGCTAGTGACGAATCGATTTCTACTCGGGTACAAAGAAGATCAGGAGTTGGCCTAGCTACAACAAATTATACCAATCCCTTGTGAGCTCCGTGTTACTGTATGCAGCTCCTATATGGAGCATTAGACAGACGGACAACGTCGAAAAGGTGCAAAATCATTTCTTCAAACGGCTATTACATTTGCCTAATTGCACGCCCAACTACGCGTGGAGAGTTGAGACGGGAACGACGCATTTAAAATCAAAAATTGCACAATTGACTATCAAATGGTTGCAGAAAATATTGAATATGGATGATGATAGGTACCCAAAGATATGCTTCCTTAGATTGAAGGATGTCTCATGCATAGAGAGTACAAAGTATTCAATCAAGTATAAGTGAGCTGAGCAAGTTAGGGAACTAATATTCAGGAGTACTAATCAGATGGAATTATGGAATAACTTGAATTACAGAGATCTAACGGATCAACATAATGAAATCTGTAAGCATTTTTTGGAAGTTCTACGCGCGGAAGATATTAAAAGATGTAAAGAATCGCAGACTCTAATGAACTTACCCTATATGAATGAAAATTTCGAGACACAGCGATATCTCAATTTTGATTCGACAATAAAATGTATGAGAATTAAGTATAACTCAATTTAGACTACTTACTTGTATCGCTCCTAAGATTACAATAAACTCGAAATGTTATAAATTGGAGTCACTGGGGTATTGTTACTTGTGTGCAAAGGCAAATGATCTAGTCCACTGTATAGTAGAGTGTCCCATGTTTAACAAAACCAGACGAGAATTGTTAACGTTGGATAACAGTGATGAGGTAAAAGAAAATTTGTTGGAATTGGCTAAGTGCGCTACAAAGCAAGATGCGATGAGATTTTCACTTATAATTGAAACTGCACTAGTTGAGTGCATTAGGGAATGTGATTTATGAGTGTGTCATTGTATTCATCCAAAGTGTAATGCTGCAATTATAATTTTGTTGTTTTTGCACCTAATGGTGATACCTGATTGATCAATGTAAAATAATAATCTAAAATAACTTAATGATATAGTGTGTACATTTGAAAGTATTTGATATATCTTGTGGAACCATGTACTTAATGACGTAAGCTGTGTGAGCCGGTTTTGGCTAAACCTCTTTTGTATAACATTAGTTAAACAAAATAAAGATATATATATATATATATATATATTGTGTTATTCGAGTGCTAATTCGTTCCAATAAACGATACAAATTTCAGCAACATTTTTTGACAGTGTAGTAAATTTCACTGTATTATAGTGAATTTCATTGAGGAGTCGATATGTTCCTCCATTCCTATATAAGATCCCATAGTGAATTTGAAGATAAATTTGCCTCAGTGCATATTTCAGATAGGACTTTCAACGTCAATCTTTACAGACTATAGGGGGTTAATTCTATAATCAGGGATGCATCAATGAGATCAATTTGATTTGTTCATCAATTGAACAAATCAACTCCCTCTGTAGATGCTTCTTAAAATTTGATATCAATATATATTCCTCGATCAGCAGGTTTCAGCATTTGTAGAATATTATAAAAAAAAACACTTCAAGCTAACGATTCTTTTTTTTCGTTGTTTTTTTTTTTATGCACACAGTAATGAAGTTGTACATAAAACGATGTTGAAATTATTGAATAGTATTGGACTTTGAGTTTAAATCTATGGACAAATATAAAATTATATCTCTAATATTGAAGATTAGTTTCATTTTTAGTTACCCGTGAAATTAAACAACATATGATGCTTTAATAAATATTCGGTAACGTTTACGCTATATACATACACCATATCCCAATACACGCTTGAGTAACCAGCAAATGAATTTTCTCTCGGATTTCTTTCTCTTTCTGTTATGCCAATTATATCAGTTAAGAAACTGTGAATGAATCTGAATCAAATCTGATAATAGTAACTGTCAACAATTGATATATCAATATCATCACGTGTTCATAGATAGATCTTTTGTACATGCTTCTCTTTGTGCTACGAAAAGTGAATAATCGATCAGGAATCGTAAGTTCATCTATGTTATAGAATTTTTAATAAGTTTGTCTGTGACTAAAGCGAATCACCAAACGATCACGTGATTCAGCTAAAGAGGTATTGATTTTTCACGAATGTGATATGCTAAAGAATACATTAGCTTGACGTTGTTCTTATTGAATCACCACTCTGTTTTTATAGGATCCCTAGTAGAAATGAATCATATATATTATATATCGCATACATCGCGTTATGTACCGTATGAATGGGTCACGCTTGGTTCTTACATGAATGAAATAATGATATGTCAATTTTTATAAAATTCATATATGAAGTAAATGTAGTTTACACTGTTAAAAATTTCTGATTGAACTTCCAATTACATGTAGCGGAAGCAACAGTTATTCACGTAACTGAAAAAATTTATTGGAATTTCAATTACATTTGAATGAGATTTGAGTTCAGAAAATGTAGGTTGATGTATGATATAATGTAGCAAAAATTTAAAATTCAGTTGCGTGCAAATGAATTCTCATTTCAATATCAAGAATTGGAAGTTTCATTTACAAATGTATATGAAAAGACATTTCTAGCAGTGTACATATGGACCATACATGGGTCATTTTTACTACACGGAGAGTTAGTTAGAGTTAAATTGACTATGGTATTTTGTAGCCGAGGAACAGGCTCAACTTACAATGAAATTTTCTATGACGAGAAAATAGAAGTCTGATCAAATTTACAATGTCTTATACAGTAAATTCCATGAGAAATTCAGCCTGTTCCTCGGCCGCAACAATCCTACAGTGAATTTAACTACAAATTTCTCTCCGTGTAAGGATAAGTCAATTCAAGTTTTATTTTGTATTGGATTCCAGGGTGGTTAGCGGTCGAAGAGTTGTCTTGAAATTCAGGTTGTCTTTATAAAAATCCTGAGAAATCCAGATTTTTTTTCCAAAATTCACAAAATTCATTTCGTATTTGTTTGACTTTTTATGTGTTCAATATTGGTGTTTCGAATTTCTGTAAGGTTTGTCTATCTTCAGAGATTTTATGATTCACATTGAATTTCTTCAGGATTCCCGAGACAAATGATTGTTCTTGCAATTCGTTCATCTGCACTGAGAAAAAAGTGACGTGGTTACAGCAACCATCCTTGCATGTTTAAGGACTTCTGGTTGCAGTGAGCTGAAATCTGGTTATGATAACTAGGAAAACAAGACAAAGTCAGGTGAATCTAGTTATGGCAACTAGATGGAATGGTTGAAGCCAAAAACAACTACGTTGATCGGATTGAATATCTGAGACTCATTGGTCTGAATAACATGACAAAAGGAATTCGTAATTTGATTCTCTATAGCTCTCATAAAAAAATACACGGATCCCTTGAAAAGTGCTTACCCAGGTGAGAGATTTAGGGATGTAAATTTGGAGCGAAGCAGATAAGGAAATTGCAAGCGCAGCAAGCTCCTTCAGTCTCTTCATTCGGCGAGTGGAGCGAGCACAATAGAACTTTTGGATTGGAAAAACGCGAGTGAAGTGGGTGGTCAGGTCATGGAAATGCAAGCGCGTCTATAGCGATGTTAGCGTTGTCAGAATCCAAAATCGCGAGGGGAGCAAGCATCATTTCAAACATTGAATGCCAGGCGCAAAGAGCTCCATTAGGATTGTGAATGTGCGAAGAGAGCGGAAACTAGTTATACACATAAAAGTGGAGAGGAGTTGGCGCGGAAGCTTTGAATAATTTAGTTGATTGTTTGTTTTTGTAAAAAAATTTTCAATACATCGCGAGCTAAACATTTTTTCTAATAATATTGAAAAGTCTATCTCATCAGCCAGTTCTCTGGAATGTTTTTCTGTTTCACTTTCATATTCTTTTTGGAACTGTAATTGGCTTTGGCAATTATTGTTCAAAACAATCGCGCAAATTTAGACAGTCTTATTTTTATTCCGATAAATCCAATAAACGTGCATTGCACGAGTGGGCGCACTTGTGGGAACCTTGGGATATGATTCATTTCATCTTTCACATGAATGATCGTGATGAAATTTTGTTTTTGACGAATCTCCTGGAATAATGCTGAGATATAGAAAACTGAATTTGGTATACACCCTGTATCAATTTTTGTGTCATACGATACAAGAGGCAACATTGAATTCATTCATTCTTTGTTGAAAACATTTCAGATAGGGAACTTATCCGAACTCTTTTTCAATTGATGAAAAATAAATAATATCATCATACATTGTATAATAAAATCAAGTAATTTTTGACTCCACGATTCAAGAACTGGAGAGACCTTATTGATAACTAATGGTGAAATATCATCGATTGTACAGGAAACACTACACACAGAAGACATCGTAATAGATGATTCATTGCCTGCTCAGAACCACATTCGCAATTAAGCTGATTCATCCACCCCTAATATGGCACGTCGATTGATTGACTTTACAACGTCCAACCCCTGTACGTATCCTATTCACATCACACTTCGTTAAATCTACCAGGGGCACGGAGAGAACAATATATCGTGAATTACCACATGTATTAACATGTTGAAGACAGACTTGGATCATGAAGTCGCAAAGTTATAACAGGCTATACGATCCAATGATATGGTTCTCCTATATTGTACTAACTCCCAGATATAGTAATTTTGAAAGACTGCATAACATCATGAAGCAAGTCCATCCTGAATATGCTAGCAAATTATGCATAGTAATTTATAATGCAAGATTTTCCTTTCATTCTATTCTATTGCAGCGATGAGTATTTAACATTGATGCCATGATGGCAAGTTTGAAATAAGTATTGAAAAATTAATTAATTCTACAACAAACCTGAAAATAGTGTGAATATAGTGAAACCACTCTGTTAGCAAAAATAATTGCTTTGTTATTCCAAAAAAGAAAACAGAAACTGATGAAAAATCAACACTATTTTGGAGTTTTTTGTAGAATTGATTATATTTCTTTATTCCTTACTCATATTTGTCACTTTAATATCAATATGGAAATACTATACAGTCGCTACAATAGAATATTTGAGCACAGGGACAAGTTTATCTGCACCAAATTTCAAATTCACCAAGATGATAAAGAGATTTGATTATGAAATTGTGAGAATGCCATAACGCGCTTATTTGATTTTGTACTAAAAAAGAATTCATTTCTCTTTCATAGAGATCATTTTCAAGTGGTCCGTTGACGCAAGAGTGGGACTAAGACATTCAAGATTTATTATATGCTTTATGTTACTGAAAAATGCTCATCAAATCATTTCTATAATATGATCTTCTTTCTTGTACAAATAAATTAAATTTATATTAATAAGATATCCCACATGAATCATATCATAGATTTCGTGAGCTTATATGTTAGTTATGTTTATATGAGTCACTCAAGTAGGTTATTACAAGGAAAATTATCCCAATGATTGTCAATCAAATGTTGTAAACATAGACATTAGAAGATACCTTGTTCACCTTCTCTTGTAATCACTGCTTAATGTATTGTCGACAAATTCATTGTGCGTGTCTAGGTTCTTGAATTGTGAGCCAACAGTGAGACGATGTTATTATTCGTTGAAAGAGCGAGTGAAAGGTTGAATGCGTGTAATAAGACAGCTTATTACTCTCTAAATTCTTCGCAGGAAAACTTTATTCCAATTCTGCAGCCAGTTACATTGGTGAATTTATATTATACGTTTTTATGCAAATAGTTTGTTAGCCAGCGTGGAGTTTCGGTCCGCTCGGTTTGAACTTGACAAGGCATGTGCGTTGCGTATTCTACTTTCTTCTTCCTTTGAATTTTTACTTGTTTCGAAAATTAATTTTTCTATTACGGAAGTGTTTAACATTCTTTCGTTATATGGACTCTTACATTGCATTAATTCAATAAAAGTTCGTTCAAGTACGAACTTATCTATCACGCTCGTTGAACGGTAGTTGCACGTGCATAAATGATTTAAATTAATTTGCGATCGATTTGAAAATCTTTCCAAGTGGAGGCGAAAAAAGGTGCAATTGACGTTGAAATGGTCGTCATTATCTTGATGATGATCGTACAATAGATGTACAGTTTAACATGCGTATTTACGATAGGTTCAATGAACACATAATGATGATCTATGCTAGGAGGTATATACAATACAATAAGAATAGATGGAAGGAAATGAAAGATGTACAAACATCTCAATACCAATGAAAAACAATTCATTAAGGTATGAATAATATAATATCCAACGCAGCTGTTTTGCCTGTAGGGAATTGAAGAACATTTGTAAGTTCATGAATGATTTAATACCGTAATAGATGAAATATAAGAGATAATGATAAATTATTCTTGAAAATGAGCGAGTGGAAGAAGGATCGAGAACTTGGTTTTTCAACTCCGTATAAGGAAAAAATCAACTTTTGATCAAAGAATTTTCCGTTGAAATTCTTGAAAACATGTTTTAAGATCTTGAACATCGTATAAAGTTCTGATGCATCTCCCGCCTCTAGGCTAATGAGAGAGCACCGAACTCTAACGATTTTAAACTTGGGTACGCGAGTAAGAACAGTTATGGAAGTATATAGTGTGCATTGGAGTGAAAAGAATCGATCAGGGAATTGGGATGAGAGAACGTGAAATGTGCGTGAGAATAGATCGATTGATTACATCGATAGAAATGATAAAACTCTTATTCATTTCCTTTGAGAGATATCGTTCAGGTGAATATATTGGTTACTTCAAATTACTTGTTCACCACTTTTCACGGTCAAGATTCCATTTGTAGAAACTTAATTTAAGTACTACAACTAAAATTTTACGTAAAATTGATGTGATTTCAACAATGGTTGATGAATTCGTATACTGTGCACATGATATAGGGAGTTCAGTCAATTCTAGCTGAAACTGCTATCTACAAACTCATCAACTCAGAACAAGCTGCTCAACAACCCCGGATTTTCACTAGATATGAAAAAAAAATCATGAACATTTGATATTCTTACAGTTAATGATCAGAATTGAAGAATCAGGTCGATGTTGAAAACCTCACCCAGACGTACCCCAGACGTTCTCTAAATTGGGACCAATCTGGGGAAATCCGGACTGTTGACTGCCCTAATTCTAGCTGATTTTGAGGTAGATCTTTATTCGATACATTTGAGGAAAATACTGATAAATTACTTCAGCGGACACGGAGAGAAATTCGGAGATATTAAATCAACGAACTTCACACGATTTTGCATCTCGCGATTGAAGTGAAAAAAAATCAATCGATTAGTGATTTTTTATCACGAACTGTATGCTTTTCGAGCACCGAACTGCTCGATTTAAAATCTCCAACTTCACGGTCAAATAATATCACGGAATTCGAGATTTATGCTCTCCGATGTTGTGATGTTTCTTCACGCTGTTCGGGATACAAAATCATCTAATTTCGAGATGAAAAATTGCATGAAGTTTGGTGATTTAATATCTCCGAATTTCTCTCCGTGTATACACTCAGAGAAGAAGCATGCGTTCTGATTATTAAGAATATTGCTGATCAAAGATTCAACAGTACAATACCTAAAAAGAACTCATCCATATAGTCTTGTAGAGCAGAAGCTGCGGTTCGGACTTGATTATTGTAGAATGTTTTGACTGATTCAGTTGGATCTTTCTCAACTATTCATGCGAATTTTATCAACACTGGGAGGAAAAAAATTCACTGGAATAGCAAATGTTGAAATTTTGCTTTGCTGATATGACAAAAGTTTCCTCTTCTGGTAAGCACTTGCTAGGAATTCAGCATTTTAGGTACACAGAGTGCCAATTCAGCAAAGCAGATTTTCAAAAATCGCTATTTGAGCAAGAATTTTTCTCTGTGTGAATAAACCAAAATTGTAAAATTATGACGAGTCAAATCCTTGGAATATTTCTTCAAGTTGATCCATGAAGTCTTGAAAGTGCATTCTTTCGTTGCAATTTTCAATGATGGAAATTGACTCATTTTTTTGTCGTGTTTTCTGACAAATGCACCTGTGACAATCTATGTAGAGTTTAAAAAAAACAAAAACACGAATTTTCAAACCTTTCTTTGTTTCATCTCATGCTTTCGTATTGGAATCATTTTTTGTATCATTCTTTTTATGGCTACACAAACCGTGTAAATTTATCTTAAACTTGAATTGATGTCTTTGACAATTGCAAAATTCAATATCAAAGCAACCAAAATAGCGGCTAATTCGCGGTAAAAACATCAAATACTTCTGGGATGTTTAATTCGAAAATCATAAAATCTAGGACAAAATTTTCCTGAACAAAAACTTTTTAAAATTAATCGAAAAATATGCTGAATTTTTTCACAGCTTCTTAGAATTGTCAAAATCACTGAATCTTGAAATTCTCCAATAAATTCTTCAAAAAATTGCAGGATATTTTTCGATGAATTCTAGGGGCTTTATTTTTATTCAGTGATATTTTGTTCCTAGATTTCATCGTTTTCGAATGAAAATTTCTTGAAGTTTTTGATGTTTTTCCGCGTTTAAGTCGCCCTTTTGGTGGCTTTCGCATGAAAATTTGCAATTGTTGAAAACATGAGTTGAAGTTGAGGATGAATTGACGTAGTTTCCCTTGTTACAACAAAAATTCTAGAATGATAGAATGATCTCAATGTGCAAATACACGGAAAGATTGGGTCTATCAATATTTAGAAAAATAACTGTCAATTTAGGGAAAACGAGGATCGCTGACAAATATTTGTAGTGAGTCTACTAAAAATTCGTAGTCGATGTATTAACAATTCATAGTTTCACCGTAAAAAATACTAATGAAACTATCATCTGTTAATATTTTGACTACGAATTTTTGGTAGACTCACTACGAATATTTTTCAGCGATCCTCTTTTTCTTCAAATTGACAGTCATTTTCCTAAACGTTGATAAATTCTTTCTAAATATTAATAGACCCGGTCTTTCCGTGTATGACATAAAAACCAAAATTTGAAAATTATGTGGCTGAAGTTTGAATCGTTCATTGAAACGAATTAACAATCGAAGAACGAAATACTCAGACCTAACTTTAGTTGAAGACCCAAAATTTTTCAGCACATTCTTTGAATGATGTTTTCAATTTAAAGAAGTCAATTTGAGGAGGTCAAAAACGATGATTTGTTATATTCTGTGAGTTTGAATTTTCGTTTCGTTTTTATAAACGATTCGAACTTCTGCAATACACGCAGAAAAATATATTTATAAAAGTCCCATAATTTATTGAGGATCAGCGTTAGTCTGTGATGAATGAAATTATTTACCTGAATATAGCTTCAAAAGTACCATAATTTCTTCTAGAAATACATCCAATTATGGGAGTTTTTAAAAGTAAATCCAAGTCAAAACTCTACACTGAGAAAAATGCAACGTGGTTACAGGAACTGTGTTCCCATGGTCAAAGATTTACAGTTGCAGTGACGTGAAATTTGGTTATGACGACGAGAAAAACAAGACAGAATCACACGAACGTAGTTGTAGCAACTACATAAGAAGGTCAAGGCAAAAATCAACTACATGCTGTGGTTGTGCCAACCAGATTTTTCTCTGAGTGTATCTGTCACAGACTGGCGCTGATCCTCAATAAATTATGGGACTTTTCAACACATCTGTTTTCTGCGTGTATTGAAAATTGGTGTTGTATCTGCAAAAAAATCCTTTATAAATTGTCATAGGTGCATTTTCAAGGAAAATTGATACCAGATTATGAAAGATCAATCAATCTTATATCGACAATAGTTGCTTTGGAATTTTCCATAACTCTCTTTTTTGGAAAGCACCGTCGTTGGAAAATCTAACGAAAAAAATGTTATTTCAGCACTCGATGAGTAAAATTTCAATTAAATTCTGTTCTTTTTTCTATTTTCTTTGCCTTACAGGAAATATTAAGGGGTTACACCTATTTGAACGGTCTGAAAAAAAGGCTTCTTTGAGAAATTTTTTTCGCTGTGATAAAATAAATCAATGGGAATAAAATTTTGCAGGTTTATTATACATATATTAAAGTATACAAAATAATTTTTTTTTCAATTCCATTCTTAAAAATGGGGGATTTACAAATACTTTAAAAGAACGTGTTTTTTTTGGAGTGGTCTACGGCAGGACAAATCCCATCTTTATTTCTGCACCTAGGACAAAGAAAAATTGTTTTCATAATTTACATTAAATTTACCAGAGAAGTACACACGATTATTGGAAAATAATCAGTTGTTTGCAATTTGACACAAGTTCAAAGTCAAAACTTTTTTCCTCACCAAAAAACCCGATTTTTAAACGTTTATAAAACACGCAATCATCCATGAATCTCAAAAATCGTGTGTACTTCTCTGTAAAATCTATCTAAGAAGCTACAGTTGAAATTTCAAGTCGATTGAATAAACATTGAAAGAGTTATTTGTCCTGCCGCAGACGACTCCAAAAAAAAACACGTTCTTTTAAAGTATTTGTAAATCCCCCATTTTGAAGAATGGAATTGAAAAAAAAATTATTTTGTATACTTTAATATATGTATAATAAACTTGCAAAATTTTATTTCCATTGATTTATTTTGTCAAAACAACAAAAATTTCTCAAAGAAGGCTTTTTTTCAGACCGTTCAAATATGTGTAACCCCTTAATCGTACTTTTTTTTATATAACCCAATATCAAGTACGTATCAAAACTTTAGCAGTCATAACACAATGCGGTTTGATTTTTCCTGAACTATAGAAGAATATGGCGATAGTTGTTCATGTGAATAAAATATCCCGCGTTATGAACACGTACTGATGAGCTATCACATGTTCTTTCACACGTGCACGGACTATACGGTTCTATACATATTCGCAATCTGACAGATCACCGATATACGTTTGTGTGAGTTGCTTGAACCTATTTTATGAACGTGAATAAGGTGTTCAAACTTGGAACTTGATTTTTTTTTCTGCACAACTAGAATTGCACACGGGAAGTGTTATTTTTAAATACACTGTAAAAAAAGGTTTGAATTCTAATATAGAATTGGTTATGAAATTCCAAATAAATGCAAGTTGAATCGTATTTAATATAAAATAGCACTAATATTTCATGTTACTATTTTAATGTTCACAAACGTATTCGAATTTTGATCAGTATTATTATAATTAAAAATATTTTGTATTAAAATTCTTTATTAAAATTAAAATTCCAACATGCTTTGTAAGATTCAGTTCTACAATTTGAATTTTCTTTTACATGGTTGAATTTTGCAGTGCAGTATGAAATTTCAATAACAACCATATGAAAATTCTGAATGAATGTGAAAAATTCAAATCATTTTTGTGAAATTTCAAACACATTTTAAATATTCAAAATTTTATTTATGAAATTTCAATAGTTTTGTTGAAAAATAATACACAAGTGTATGAATTCACTGTGCGTCGAAGTCACTGCGCATGTTTTCTACAGATCCACGCTTCATAATCGTACCTGCAAAATAATAAAACGTTCTTCGGCAAAATTGATAAATCACGTGGTGATAATTTGTTAATTGAAAATCATTTGTTCCGATGATAATCAAGTTCACTAAGATGCTAAATATTTTTCAGAATTCAATTATAAAGTTTTGGATTGATATATTGATGTATAATCCACATGAAAACCATAAACTGAATTTCATCTTCAATATTAACTTTTGAACTACAGCGTTTTCAATATGATCTTTGTATCTTGCTTATATATAAATATATATAAGAAAGATGTACAATAATATGAAGGAAGCTCGAATCGAGATTTCACAATCCCAGAATTCCGGAAGTTTATTCCTCAATTTAGAAATAATCTTACATATCTTTAATACAGATATGCGAATTGTATTGAAAAGACGATAGTCAAAAAATCAATACTGAATATGAAAATTAGTATTTTGATTTTCCATACTTCCCAGTATATATGAAAGTTCAATTAATAGGTTATAAAATTTACGATAATCATTTGAAATTTTGATGCCTATTCATAATTAATTTTCAAAAGGATTTCATTGAAAATTCAACAATCGTTTTGAAATTTCATACTAACATGAAATGATTCACACATTTTCAAAACCTCTTCTTGAATTTTAATAAATTGTTTCTTTGAAAATTCACAACCAAATGTGTGTGTTAATTGCTTCACATACTTTTCTATTAAATTTCATAAAAAATTTTTTACAGTGTACATGATCAGAGATTTGAAACTTCAATTCATAAAAATATATCTCCGCGTGAGAGTTGATTGAGAAAATTGATGTATCGATTGTCCCCTGGAAAAACTCAGCGGTATGAAATGGACTCCAAATTCAGTTACTATCAAATCACAAGCTGGATTAGACTCTTTTCGGTCTCGTTTTTACTTTTTTGATCTAACGTGTCTAGAAATGATTATATGTGTATGATACACGGAAACTCACACTCACTGTAAAAAAAAAACTTCGGAAAACTTCCAGTACCGTACACGGAAAAAAGTCGCATATAAATTCTACATTGATTGTTGTTAATTTAACATAACTACTCACAATAAATGCAATTGCAGTAAAATTTAAATTGGAATCAATGCTATATTTACATTGTTACCGAAGTAAATGGGAGAAGCGTTGCTTTGAAGTATGATAACAATGTAAATCCAACAGGACTGTGTAGTAAATTTTACACGAGATGCACCCTGTAATCGTTACCTCACTTTTTATGTAATTTTTACATGGGTATTTTTTTGCGTGTACACTGTTAGAAATTTCTACATGAATTTTAATGTTTTTGTTGAAAGTTTCTTTCAAGTACGCGCATGAAGTCATCAGTTTCATACACATTTCACATTAAATTAAATTTAAATTATAGCATAATTTATAGTTGTTTCATGATTTTGTACACGGAAAAAAGTCCTATGTAAATTTTACATTGGCTGCTGTGAATTTAACGTAACCGCTCACATGAATGCAATTGGATTAAAATTTACTTTGGAACCAATGTTATATTTACATTGTTACCAAAGTAAATGAGATGAAACTGGAACTGGCAGCCGTGGAGCTAGCAGCCGCTTTTCATAACTCTTTATACACAATTTTTATTAAGGATTTGAGGATCTGAAACTTTTGGTAGGATGCACAGTGAAAAATTATTCGTCAAATTCAACACGCAACCGAATGTTAACCATTTTTCTTCACACTCAACGTGTGTTGATTCCAGAGTGACACTCACAAAGTGTTAATTTGAAGTCGAATAACATTTTAATGTGTTGAAAATGAATCGATCGAACAGCATTTGATCAGTGTGTTAAATGAACACACGAAAGTGTTCAATATTCAAAACTTGAATTTTGACACGTAGTTAAATATTCAACACTTGAATTTTGACACGTACTTCTTTTTTACACAATGACGGAATTTTTTTTACTGTGTACTCAATCGATTTCTGGTATAAACAAAGCTCCAATAACTTTGATTCAAAAGTTAAAACAATCGACTGCTAACTACACGCCTGCTAGTTTCAGCTTTATGTAAATGAGAGAAGTGTTGCTGTGAATTACCTTCAATAACAATGTAAATCCAACAGGATTGTGTAGTGAATTTTACATGAAATCCACACTGTAATCGTTACCTGACTTTTCATGTAATTTTTATATGGGGATTTTTTTCCGTGTACATTAAATGTAATGTAGAAGGTGGTATGAACCTGAATTCATGCACCTGATTGAAAAAAACTTTCAGATATTTCTGACATGTGTACTGAAAAATTACATTCAGATTATGAAGATTCCAGAACACGCATCGAAAAATTCTTGTATTTATATTGGAAAACTGAAGGAAAAAACAGGAAATTTCATGTAAAATACGGAAAAATTCCGGTACAACAGAAATTTTCTTGTACGTACTCTCTTAGAGTGATATTCTAAGGTTTGAGGTTAGAAATTCACAACCACTTCGACGCTAGAGTGAATTTTTCACTCTAAAAGAGTGAGAGGTCACTCGAAACGAGTGAAAATTCCACTCGAAGCGAACTCGAAGGCTCACTTCTGACACTCAGTCGAGTGAAACGTGTGATTTTTCACTCCTTCAGATGTAGAGAGTAAACTGTAAAATTCGTCATGAACAGAAGTTTTTCAGTTCTTCTTTAACAGTGCTGATAATATACTTCATTAAAAGTATTCGTGTACCATATTATATTCCTCAATTCCTAATAACAATAATTGTTGATGGAAGAATGCAATCAACTTCTCGAACCCATTAGTTGAAAATTGTTTATTAACAATCCCCATACAACAGACATCGATAAACGAAAAATTTAACAATTTTGTAGAAATACCAATTTCAACGAGCGAGTACGTAATAAAAAAACAAAACCTGTAGATAATCTAGAATTTCCTTGCATACTCTGCAAGGAGGAGGCCTTTGAAGTCTGATCGCGAGAGCCACTCAGTCAGTCAGTCAGTTTGCCGCGAGCCATCGTTCCGTTCAAAACCTCTGTCAATTCATTCAAGTGTTCATCCTTTTTCGTTCTTATCCTCGAAACATAAAAATATATCATGGTTGGATTAACTCGCGATTAACGGTGTTTGGATTAACTAATAGTATTTCACAGTTTCAAGGATAGAAAATACAATAAAAACTACTTGTCAAGTATAGTACATAGTTTTATTTGTTCTTACAAAAAATATACAATAGAACTTATGTGATGATAGTGTAAGATGTTATTATAGTGAAAATTTATACAGTGATTTGTATTTTGAATTGTGTGTCAAGTGCTCATAGTTTCAACCAGGATTCAGTGATTGTATACATTCTATGTATACGTCTAACGTATATCAAGTGTACCTTTCAAGATTTCAATGATTTTCATTGTTCAATAACACACATTCGATATAATTTGGTACATGTTTTTAAATTTCTCAAAAGTATCAGTGTGCAAAATGACCATTACGAGATTGAGCGATTATGACCTAATTCTCCGATTAACGGTTTTATTTTCGGCGATCGTTTCATCAATTTTACACTTCGATTAAACGAGAGATATTCCAATCGTACACCTACTATTACCACGTCATTTGTTATTTTTCGTTTCCTTTTCCTTTTCAGTTCTTATCAACGATAAGAATGTTTAAACGGTACGCAATGTGTCGATCAAACGATTATCTACAATTTTTCAAAATGTACGCATAACATTTTTCGGGACAAAATTATCAATCCGATGAAGCGTTTGTTTTGACTAGTTCATAGATTTTAATTGATTGAAATGTAATTGATGTTGTATATCATTAAGAAATGACTAAGCATATCGGATGACGATTTTTTTGTGATCTTCAGTTCAACTGGGTCTAATTGTAATTGACTTTTGAGAGATAGTGGGATGAATTGAATATAATTATATACAGATCTGTCACCAGTGAAAAATATACAGAGAAAATAATACAGAGAGATGTTTTTCAATCGTCGAAATTGATTAGATCGAAAGTGTTGGATATAACATTGAGCAACCGCTTTAATTGATTCACGATATCGATATTCAAACCACGCAAGCATACTTGATAAGCTTATAAACGGATATAACAGTAAAATAGGTCTTTTAATACCGAACAAATGGATGAAAGAAAAAGAATTTCTAATCAATTAGTGCATAATATTCATCAATTCGTTATTCAGTTTGTGTTGTCGTAATGAGAATTCATTTAGAACTTATGATTGATTGTTTTAATTAACCATTAAGCGTTTCAATGTTTATACTAATGTACTCTATACATTCTTAATCTGATCTGATTAATTCAAAAATAACATAGTATTTTTTTTTTTGTTGGCAATGAAAATTAAAATGAAACTTTTGTTGAAAGTAATTGAGTAGCATTTTATTATACATTTGGAGCCTTGATAGAATTTTTTTATACACCGAGAAAAAAAAATTGTAAAATTAAACCTCTTGTTCAGTAAATATATGGACGATTTAAAAATATAATTCGAGCTACTACAATTTTAGTTGAATGTAATATGCACATCAGCTATGGTATATTTAATATTCGTTGTTGTAAAATCGACTGAAATTGTGGTCACTCGCACTATATTCTAAATCATCCATATATTTACTGAATGAGATGTAAATTTTACAAGTTTTTTTTCTCAGTGTAAGAATTTACGACAATTAACTTCAATTAACAATAATTTGAGGGTTGCTAATTTCAACTCCATGGAATGAAAACACAAATAATTGAACAAATGTATATATATATATATATGTGTGTATTTTTAAAAAAAAAATTCAGCGATAGAATGAAAAAGCTATTCATAAAACAAATTTCAAGGTTATCTAAATTCTAATATATTTATTTAATTTTACATTTCATCATATTTTTGAAATAAAATTCTTTTATTACTCGAAAGAAAACAACTTTTCGTAACCATTCAATCATAACAAAGCTGTTGATAAATATGTTGTACCTGCATATCAATTTTTCTTTGACTCACCAAGCAAATATTGATATGAAACTTAATATTTTCTCGATTAAACATTCATCTTTTACAATGAAATTATTAATTGTTCAACGAAAAGGACCCAGCTTACACACTTGATGCAGCAGATTCAAATTTATGCGTACAAAGAAGAATTCAAATCACATAATGATTCAGTATGAAGATAAAATACGGTTTTGATAGTATTATCTACGGATTGAAAGCAATGTTTATAGAAGAATATTGTCATTAAAATCACATGAGTTATTTCTGTGGATGTAACCTTGAATAATGTCAAGAATTTGATAGGTCATTCGAACCACTGTGACTTGTTAACGTTAAGTAATGAATGACGATTATTATTCAATTACGAGTGTGATCTTCGAAGAACACCTCGAGTTGTTGAGCAATCATGACGATGACTGTTTTTGAATTCATTGTTCATCCACACGAACTTTTGTCAATTTTTCACAAATATTCCAATGAAAATTCCACAATTTCTAAATTTCGGTATTGAATTCCTTTTTCTTTTTTTTTTTATTTTTTTTTTTTGGTATGACATCATTACGATAATGTATTCGAGCGATATTTTTGGAGTAATAATCAGAATTACGTCCTTGTGCAATAATATTCGCAAAATATGATTCATAGTAGACTGGAAAGAGTTGTTCAATGTTTATAAATAAACATGAAGAAGATGAGAGATGAAAATAGTCTTTCCTTTGCCGATAAAGTGACAAATCGAGGGAAAAATGATGCCAAATGTTAACCCATCTACAATTTGTCCGGTCACAGTGGCAATATTAAGATTAATACACTGAGAGAAAGTATTAGTTGCCATTATCTGAAAGAATTAGTAAAATAACGTCTCAAGTATTTTTTTTCAGTATCACTTACTAATTTTTATGGTACGATGTAACCGAAGGTTGGGATCGAAATTATTTGATTTTTAATAAACACGACTATTTTTCACAACTACTTTTTAATAGTAAGCTACATTATAATAGGATAATTTATAAATTCTTGTGAAAAATGACTTGTAAATGTGTACAAAATAATAACCTATATCACAATCTACGACAATCATCAGACAAAGGTTAAAAAAATTACACTAGGGTTCATTTTCGTCTTGTTCTTGAACATTTTATCCACTTTTATCGTGATGTCGACCAGGGAAACTATATCGTTTAATTCCAATTTATAACCTGTATCGATACTTGTTACTACGTTTGTACGTATAAGAGTGAATGCCTTGTGAAGATACCACTCCCATTGTAGAGAAAAATACGCATTCAAAATCAATTCAGCCTTTAGACCCCCGACAATCTAAATTGCACAATTGAAGGTAGCAATTTTGACAACTTTGACTCACGCGTCCTATACGTTTGAAAGGAAGGAAAGTTTCCAAAGACAATTGAATACGAAAACAAGCTTGATTGTATTGACTATAATTTCTTAGTTGAATCATTCAAATTTTTAGTAGCTGTCATTGAAAATATTTTAGTTACAGTCACTATAAGAATTTCTCTCAGTGTATGCCCTTGTGAATTTAATCGACGACTTGCATACAGATGATTTGTTTTATGCTAATTGGTGGCCAATCGTGTGTACTTCAGAGGGGAAAAAATTATGGGGTCTCAAAAACAAAGTCCGCTGGCGACTTTTTTGCCATTTCAACGCGCAGAAAAATAAAGGAGTATAACATTGTAAAAAGTCTGAGTGAAAGTGGCTGCATCTTACTTGAAAATTTGACTAAAATTTAGTCTTTTCCATTGTGCATTTACTTTCAGCTGAAATAGGGTTTATTTTGACTGCATTTTAAAGTTGGTTTTACTTTTTACTGTGTAGTCAACATTGTTTGGTAGCTCCTACGGTGTTTTCAGGATGGCTTACTCCTCACAAAGTAAATCTTTCTTGAAAATGAGTAAAAAGCACTCCAATGGAGTAACTCCTACTCGGAAAATAGTCATCCATATACAGACTGGGCGTTGGAGTAAGAGCTACCACGATTGGAATAGCGGTTACTCTTCATTTTTCTCCGCGAATGATCCTGGACTCATAATGGAATATAAAACCTGTTTGAATTAAGGAAACTCACCGATTAATCTCCCATTTCAGGACCATAGAATAGACCTTCAACTTTTCCTTACAGCTGTTCTTCATTAAAAATTTCCTCTTTTCATATTTGTCGAGCTTCTTTTGATGCGAGATGCGACGTAAAAAGTAGCGTAGCATTGGAACGAGTTCGAATTTCATTTTGAAGCTTTACCAGGATATTTTCGAGAAGTTCTTTTCTGTTACTTTACAAGATTATGTTCGATTCTTTTGACGATTTTAATTGGTATGCTCCCTTCTCTTGAGCAGATCCTGTAGTCGAGATATTTCAATTTCTCTTTCAAAGGAAGTTACTCACTAATTTCCATCCTTTGTTGTGAAAAGGAGAAATGAGATGTGATTCAGGATTTTCAATTAGCGCCTCCCTTTCTCTCTCAAATTTTTCAGGGAGAGGTTTCATTCTTTAGCCAACCAGAAGTGAAATAATCTTCACTCTTTTAGATCGATAGTTCGAGGTTTGAAGTTAGAAACTCACTGTCACTCTAATTCTAGAGTGAACTTTTTACTTTCAAAGAGTGAGAATTCATTCGAAACGGACTGTCTCATTTTTTAGACTTAGCGGAATGAAATGGGTGATTTTTCACTCTTCCAGATGCTCTATTCAAGATTTTTCTGTCCCTCTACAAAACAAAGGTACTTTAGGGTAAAATTAATAATTTTGATCGATACATTCAACTACGCTTCATTTTCTTTCCAATGAGTCCAAGATCATTGAAACTGGAGGAAATCGCCGGCAAATTTTTGTTCCTCTTTGAGGTACAAATGAAAGTAGTATATCGGGGTACGGAGGATGGGTTACAAATTTTACGAAGTTAATTAATGCAAATATTTTTGGACTAATACTGATGAAAACCTTGTTGTTAAGATCATTAAAAATTTGGTAATTAAATTATGACTGATGAATTGTTTCGACGCGTTGAAAAATATCATTTGTATATAATTTATAAAAATTTCTTTGAACGTTTCATCGTTGGAGAAGCGATTTCGCATTTCATTCGTATGTCTACGTGTTATTCTTACAAAACTCACGCACAGAGTTCATTATATTCAACTTGATAAATAACAACTGGTTAGATCAAAAATTGTTGTTGAATTGAATGTGAGAACGTTACGGAGTAATTACATTTAATTAACTTGAACTGTCCGAAACAATGTCAAAGTATTCTTACTACTGTTTATACGATGCGTGTAATTAAACGAACGTTGCCTATAGAAATAAATACCTCATTACACATTTCAAATGAATATTCAGTGTATACAATTCACAAGTATTTATATAATAAACAGCTTCTCGACTGAATGTAATTTTTGCATTTGCCATCCATTGAAATCTAAAAGATACAATGATCTCATAAGAACTCGTTGAGCAACAAACATGTCACAGCAATCACATGATTTCTATTGTATTTACAATTCATTTTGAAGAAAAGCTCATTTACCGTAATCGTTTCCATCAAATCATAAAATTACTTTGTGAAGGTAGCGAGACACTTCCGTGCGGTTAAGAGCCTTACGAGTACGATGATATACATGGGGTTAATTGGATTTAAATATTTTATGTACTCTCAGTGTGTGATGTAATGTGAGGAGGGCTGGAAATGTGTCGTTTCGAAGGTGCTCTATCGTAATCACGATATGAAGAATGAGTTGATGTGATACCAGTGTTTTTCAAATAATTGCAATCATGATCACGGATTGGGTAAGATGATGTTTGATTTTTCAATTCATTCATTCGAATTTACCTGAGGTGGGTAAATTGTTCCATCAATTAGAACTAGATCTCGTATCAATACTCGTTTGTATGAAATTTATGGAAAGAATAATATTGTGGTTGCAGAAGAAAACGATGGAACTTTTCCTGAATATTTTTTTTTTTAATAACCGTAAATATAATACATACTTCTTTCTTTCAGTATAAAGTAGTTCATAAGTAGTGAAAGTTTTTATTAAAGTGGAATTTATTGTTTAGGTTCCGTATATAATATTGTTGAAAGAAATTACCGATGTATTTATGATTTTCAGTACATATTCTTCGATTCTTGAACTGAAAAACGTTCAAACAAATGCCAAATATTCGAAGTATCAGCTATTTCTCTCTCGTAAAATAGTAATGGAAACAAATACATTAGGTAACATTAGATTCAACTCACCACACCTGTTCTTGTTCATAACATATATCCAGTAGCATTAACGTAGAGCGTTCACCTACTCTTTAGATTACATAATATTTAATTATTTTCTCATTCAGCGTATCCAATTCCGTAGAACAAAAAAAAAAACACATTAAATAAATCACACTTGTGATATTCTACTGTTTTGTGCGAATTACATTAATCTGGGATTTTGAAACATTAAAAATGTAAAGTTATGAAGATAGCGTGTTTTATTATGGATATAAAAAGCTGTTCATCACGATATTTTTTCACACTTTCTAAGATTCAATAACCAGTAAATTTTTCTTATCGGTACTGTTGTACGAGTAATATATATTGATTGAACTGTGCACGTCAGGGGATGTAGGTTTAAACTATTCCAAATGAATCTGTGACGTCTGACGTAGCAAAACTTTCGAACATTGACTGATAAATTTCTTCTAGTTATACGGTTTCTTCCGCATCAAATATACTACTTCATTGCACTTTGTTGTGGATTTAAATATTTCTCACCCTGGTATTTAATTTTTGCTTCAAAGTAGTACGATTTTGTCTACAGTTGTGATGAAAAATAATTAAATTTTATATTCCATTTCTGTCTCAAATAGTTTTTACGATAACATCAGCTTAACACAAATTGTATCCTTTTTTTCCTTTTTTATGGTTAATTGGTATTCATTCAATTTCCAATACATCAATAAAAAATTCACAAAAGTTGGTAATCAATTGACAAATATCATGATTTGAAAATTTCTGCTAATTTTCTTGCCGTTTGTAGCTCTTAATTTATAATGATTAAAGATTCGAGTAACTTGGGCTGATCAAAATCTGTAGTAATAAAATTGTTGGATATACGAAACAAATATTTTATGGAATATACGATAGATAAGATTCTTATTGTTATTTTATGTATCATATATTATTTTGATTTTGATTTCATGTATAAAATTCTTGTATGCAAAGTTATAAAAATCGATTATAAGCATTGATTAAAAATTTGAAATATCCTAGCAATAGAGTGCACTGCTAGGATTCGGCCCTAAATATAAATCCACAGCCCAAAACATATTCCTAAACATAAGCAAACAAGTTATCAAAATTATTAATATTTGTAGATTAATATGTGTATAATCGTTTGCATGATTTTGAGAAATCATTCGCAGTTCGAATCTCTTATTCAAAGCTCAATTTTAATATTGTACTTCATCACTGTTGATTTAAAATTTGTATTCATTGCTTAGTTAATCAGAAAGTTCTTGAAGGACTCCATGGTCCTTAATTACAAAATATTGACAAATTAATTTCATATGCTGCATGTGCATACACGGCAAACAATTTTTAGCTATAATAACTACCCAGGTAAAAATATCTCATTAAATCCTATTGCGAACGGTGAAATTTCTGATTGAATATCGTTGAAATTCATTGAAACCTATTCATTTTCCCATTCGTCAATGAGATTTTATGGATTATTTGTAATAGGGCGTATGATTCTCTCACAGGGTTGAAAAAAGGCGGCCTTTTTCTAAATATTATCCAAACCACTGGATAAAATTGGTTAAAATGGTCAAAATCGGTCAAATTTGGTCAAAATGTTCAAACTTTCTATTTTAATCGTTTATTTCATTTGTTGTTTATGGAATAGGATTACATAGTTTATATGTACAGCAGGAACTCTCTGTACGCAATGATAGGAGGTCTTTTGGCCGAATCGACATGATTTGACAATCGTTAGTCGCTTTCAGATAACATTAAGGAATGACTAGCGATTGTTAAATTATGTCGATTCGGCCAAAAGACTCTCTACCGTATGCAACCATTTGTGTCCTTTTCTCGCACACAATTGAATATTGAGTGTAAAGGACACAAATAATTGCATATACAGAGTTCCCATTGGAAGTAATTTTTGGTGTAGTAATTTTCAATGTTTCATATGTCTGGTCGATTATTAACTGTTACAAGAATCTTTGTCAATGAGATACGTCAACTCGCATTGCTGTGATCGTCAATTATTGTTAATCGATACTTGGTGATGAGATTTGAATATGGCATTGTGCTCAGTTGTTCCAACTTCATAACAAAATTCATTTCATTAATGCATTTAAATCTAAGGCTCTTCTCTCATGTGCCAGCATTTCTATGGAACAGAGAAGAATTTGAAAACTGGATTGGTTCGTTCACAGTAACCCGCTAATAATCATTGAAAATCCCCTAAATATTGCAGTTTATGGAAAGCACTCTGACTAAGGTTTCTCTCCTATGCAGCCGAATTGTCTGGAAAGGAACGTTCACAATTGATTGATTCCTAGTGTTGTTATAGTTGTATTCGAATAAGACTAGGAGTCCACCAGTTACGATCGTATTTTGGAAAAAGATTTCTCATACATATATAAGAATTTTCACATATAAAAATATATAAAAATTCTTGTTTTCATGGAATTTTCACAGTAAATTTATAGAATTCTTTCGAATGTTTATGGGAAATGTTCCATTAGTTTATTATGAGTAACATTTATAAAAGTATTGACTTAGCTAAATAAGCCCAAACAGCTGCTTACACTGAGAGAAAAATTGGCTTAATTGTAAAAACATATTTTCTTGTGCTAAGAATACATTTATTTTTCTTATCTGAAGAACATGTGTACTTTTGTGGTAAGAAAATTTTCTTCATATTAAGCTGTATAATTTTGAACCAAGAAAATGTTTCCTTCCTTCAAAGAAAGTTTTCTTGAATCAAAAAAATATCGGATTGGACTCGGTCAATCCAATATTTTCTTGGTTAAAGATTTTTTTTCTCTCAGTGTAGCAGCAGCTCAAAAGCGTTTCAGAGCATCTGGGATTTATTCAGAAATTTAGCTGTGAGGGTTATATAAAAAATTTTTCGGACTACAGTTATTATTGAAATTTATTTTTGGGATGCTTTTACATCGTTTCAACCGATAAAAAAAATAGGACTAGAAAAAAAGTGAAATATGTGTTTACCTATTTAACTTTTAACCGCGTAATATTTAGAAATCTAACTATCAGTCTACTCTCTAAATACGGAAGAGTGAGAATTCCACTCGAATGAAAAGATAGGTTCCCTTCTGGCTGCCTAAAGAGTGAATTCTCACTCCAAAAGAGTGGAATTTCACTCTTTAGGCAGCCAGAAGGGAACCTATCTTTCCGTTCGAGTAGAAATCTCACTCCTTCCAATTTAGAGAGTAGGGTCATGAAGTATCGTTAAAGTATATTGTTAGTGTGGATGCTTGAAATTCCCAATGTTTTTGTTCATTTTTCATAGTGCCACTCAGTGCATGCTACAAATTTTTCTTACATCATGCCCCTGGTGAAAGGGAAGCGTGTAAAGGAACGTTGGGGAAACGTAGTTTGAAGCGTATTGGAAGAGTAATCAAAATGTCATGGGAAGATGAATAAAGCGTCATCTGGAACACATAAAGCGTAATATGGAAGAGTTATTCTAAAGTATGGGAAGTAATTCATCATTGAGGATTGATGACAATTCGGAATGTAATCCAAGAGTAATCTAACCTGAAACGGATGTTGATGAAAAGTATGTTTGGCAGCATCAGAGCAGTCGAAGCATCAAAGTCGAAAATATTCCTCGTTAATTTTTTTTTATATCCTTATTAGTTTCCCATTTAATTGATTTCATGTTGAATTTTTAGGTTAATCTTTCACTTTGACAATTGTTGATTCATACAATTATCTGAATCATACTATTGGAATTGAATGATACTATCAAGCACTCGAAAAATAGTATAAAATGAAAACGAAATTCTTAAACCCTCCTAGTTTTTCCCCGACAAAATTTTTCACACCATTTGAGTAATTTCATCCATTTTTATCGCATATTTTTGAGGTTATATTGATTCTGTAAGCCATTAGGCATAGAATGTAGTGTCCAAGTAAACAAACGTGATTGTGAAGTAATCAAATGAGTCGGAACGTATACTAAGCGTATCACAATGTCGTTGAAAATCAAGAGGGTTTCAAACGTACTTCGATTTTTCGATTAAAATGCATCCCGAAAATCGAAGCGTCATCTGGAACATGAAACATTTATAATACTCCTCAGTGTACCTTCAGCAACGTTTCTTTACACGCTTCCCTTTCACCAGGGGCGTTAATTTTTATAGTGAGACTACTAACTTCAAGCGTTAGCCCTAACATAATTTTTCAACAATCCTACTTATCCCTAAATTGACGAGTCACGTTTTTTGGATATTGATTATACACGGAAAAAAATACTCCGGTTAATATATGGACAGCAAGAATTACTGCTATTTTAACCGGAATTCTAGTTAAATGAATCAAGTCTCCGGCAAGTTTAACAAGGGCTCCGGTAAATTTAACAAGAATTCCAGTAAAAGTCACAGATATTCCTTGCTGTCCATATAGTAACCGGAATTCTGGTAAAATTAACAGTTCATTTTTTTCCGTGTAAAATGGTTTTTCCCGCGTGGCTTTCATTCTTTTGTTTGTCTGAATACTATAAGACCTTTCAGGATGCAATTTTTTTGTATGGACGTTTTTGACCAATTTTGACCATTTTAGACCAAAAATTCAGAAAAAATCCTGGCCGGCCAAAATTGGTTGAAACCACAATGAAAGCCAGTGGTGGCTGAAATAGTTTCAACCCTGTTTTCTCAGCCAATTACTTTTTTTCATGCACAAAGTTGAACTTTTTGAGGTTAGGACAATTAATTAGGAAATCCTTGAAAAATGAAATTACGTTGTTTAAGAAATTATGTGGTGCTTTAATTCTATAGGATATTATAAGCACCCCCTGTGTTATATTCACACAGCAAGTGATTTTGTGAATTCAAAAATCGAAGAAAACATATTATCCCTCGATATAAAGACGCATATTAATGATTTACTTGAAAAAAAAAAGGTTGAAATAAACTCTCATGAAAAGTCTTACCTGCGCCTCTTCTTACAATTGCCAACTTCATCGTAAGTGATTAAATAATTTTCACGCGTCAAGAAAGTTTTATAACTTACTCCCACGTACACAGATTGTTATAACAGTTCATAAGACAGCGTTCATATGACATAATATCCATTGAAACTTCATGAGGTGGTGGTATCATTTCTATTTTCAGAGTAATGCAAAAATGACGTTGATCGAATACAGGGATAATCTTTGTTCTCTAGTTCCACAAGTCATAATCAATTGAATTCGTCTTGAAAAAGAAAACAAATGTTTTCTTAATGTGCAAATGACATGCTTCCATGCGAGCGTGACATATCCGCAAAAGTACATCAAACTGAGATACGAAAAGTCGGTTTGATAATACATAATACTTTCGAAACGTGATTAATCTGAGATTTTCATTACACCTGTTATTCGATGTTATTTCTCTTCCCATTAGACAACTGATGGTTCGAAGGCATTGTGATCATTCTTGCGTTTTTGTTTACTACAATAAAGTATTTTTTCTAGAATTATTTGAAATTTTATTATGTTATTTTGCCGTACGTTCAGAACGTCATAAACTTTATTCTCCTCACAAAGAAGTTGAGTATAATACCTTTTCACGTGATTGTGTAACAAAATTCTCCAGCTGTGTGATTTGTGGTATTTAATTATTTATGTCCAAGGCCGAAGATTGTCCACAATATAAACATTATTATTTTTCATTCAATTGCCAGAGAAATAAAGTTCTGTGCAAGGAATTTCTTTTATCCGATAATATTGATGTGCTGTTCCTTTGAATCAGTATCATTCGCTGTTCAAGGCTTGAATTCTGGAAAAATCTTAATAAAACCCTGACACTGTTTTACCCTTTAATAGATATAACATTTCAATGATAATTCTAATAATTAATTGGAACATTTATTCAATGTTTCAGCTGGATACATGGTTTGGCCGGCCAAAAAAAGCAGGTCGCGGAGGTGGAGTGAGGAGTGGTATGGGCCACAACACCATGCCTCGGCCCAACTCTGGCGACGATTTCAACGAGATCGAACAGCAACGTTGTATTATAGAGAGAATGGACGAGGAAACTATGAATGATAAGTTCGAAGAAATGCTGGTGAATAATTATTATTCGATTTTGCAGTGGTGATTTTGCTGTATCAATAGCACAAATTAATGACTGGAAATTGTATTTTTAGGCCAACATGAATTTATCGGAGGAGAAGAAAGAACCGCTGAGGCAACAGTCCGAATCTAAGAAGAAAGAGATGCTAGTTTTGCATTACAAGGGTAGTGTACAGGAAAATAGATCAAGATTCGATAAACCAGCAGATTACATACAGTATTTAGCGCAACCCGACTTGAGCGTCAATAAAATCTACAGTTGTATAGAATCGCTCAGAATTGCTCTGACTAATAATCCTTTGAGTTGGGTTCAAGAGTTCGGAACCAAGGGGTTAAAGCAGGTCCTTGCCACTTTGAATGAATGTTACAGAAAGTGAGTATATTTATCATTCTTATTGATAAAAGTTTATAGTATTTTAATAACAACAACAAGATAAAAAAAAAACATATTTTAACTTTCAATGTTCTATTCCAGTGCCTTCATATATTATGATAGGTAAAAGCATACAAACTAATAATTCGTTTGACAATTGATTACGTTTTGTTTGTTAAAACCCACGCTTTTTATTGACGCCAATTATGTACATACATACATACATATATACATTTATTTATTTATTCTATCATTAATGCATAGTTTATATATTTAGTGCCACTTAAAAGATGAAAAATAATCAAATGATTTGAAGTTTTATTGCATGTAGAATGATATAGCGTTAGTTGCTTAACGAAAGTTCGATGTGAATATAGTATTATAATGTCAAGTATCGAATCAAATTTTTCATATGTTTTTTCCACAGCGACAACCGGTACGAAAGAATACAGTATGAGTGCATAAGATGCTTGAAAGCAATAATGAACAATACTGTGGGAATAAAAGAGATGTTAGCCCATAACGAAGCTCTAACGATAGTTGCCAGATCTTTGGAACCTTCTAAACCATCGGTTATGTCAGAAGCTGTCAAACTTCTTGGCGCGGTATGTCTGATTTCGAGCGATAGCCATAAAAAAGTATTGGATGCAATTACCATGAACGGAGAGTTCAAAGGAAGAGAAAGATTCTTACCAATTGTACAGGGATTAATGAATAAGAAAAATGAAAATTTAAGGGTAAGTCTCGTTAGTAAAAGTTGGAAGATACAGTATGTTAATTAAAAAACGTGTACTTCAGGTAGTGTGCCTTCAACTTATAAATTCGATTATATCGTCCGCCGAAGAATTGGATTTTCGATTACATTTAAGGAATGAAGTAATGCGCGTTGGATTAGCTGATATATTAGAAAATTTAGAAAAAGATGAATCAGAAGATTTGGCGACTCATTTGAAAATTTTCAACGATCACAAAGAGGAGGATTATGAAGAATTTGTACAGAGATTCGATCATGTTCGTTTAGAATTGGATGATGTTAATGATTGTTTCGAAGTGGTGAAAAACATGGTTATGGATACAGCAGCGGAGCCTTATTTTTTATCTATTCTTCAACATTTACTTTTTATTAGAGATGATGCTTTGGTGAGGTGAGTGGGAGCTATGACGTTTCTCAAATCTATTTGAATAATCATGATTCACGAATTTCGTGGTTTTTTGTTTTCTAGACCAGCGTATTATAAATTGATAGAAGAATGTGTATCGCAAATAGTATTGCATAGATCAGGCTGTGATCCAGACTTTAGTGCAACCAGACGGTTTCAAATAGATGTACAACCATTAATCGACACGTTAGTAGAAAAATCACGAGCGGAAGAGGAAAGGCGGTTGGTCGAGGTATCGCAAAAGTTAGAAGAAGCGATAGCCAGTAAACAAGAAGCTGAGGCAAAACTTCAGCATGCGGAAAATAAAATTAGAGAATTAGAGCAAGGAAGATCACCGAGCAGTGTGGTGAGTGTGGAATTAATTTTCAAATAGTTATGTATCGTACAATAAAAATTGTATGGATGTTTTTCAGAAATCTGGTATGTGCCCACCTCCTCCCCCAATGCCGGGCAAAGGAGGTCCTCCACCTCCGCCACCGTTTCCAGGGATGGGTGGGGCCCCACCGCCTCCTCCGATGCCTGGAATGGGTGGTCCACCTCCACCACCTATGCCTGGAATGGGAGGTCCTCCTCCTCCCCCTATGCCTGGGGCAAAAGGACCTATGCCTCCTCCGATGCCAGGAATGGGTCCTCCGCCACCTCCTATGATGGGTGGTGCTTTTTCGCCCCCTCCGCCGCTTATGCAGCAATTGCCTCCTGGATTGAAGCCCAAGAAGAAATGGGAAGTGGACGGTCCCTTGAAGCGCGCTAACTGGAAAGCGGTAAATTTGATTTTTTTTTGTCTTCGCAACGATATCCAAGATTTTTGGTTCAACTTATAATACATATATTTAATCATGCATTGTAGATTTTGCCCCACAAATTAACTGAAAAGTCATTCTGGTTGAAAGTGCAAGAAGACAGATTGGCCAGCCCTGAAATATTGGACGGTTTAGCTCAGAAGTTTGCATCGAAACCGAGCGGTAAAAAAATTGATGATGTGGTTGACAGGTAAAAAATTCCTTGATTCGTTTTTGAAATTTACATCTCATAGATTTTGAGATAATTTTTCATATGTAATAGATTGGTCTTGAATTGCAGGTCAGCGCCAACGAAAAAAGTCAAAGACCTTAAAGTTCTCGATAGCAAAGCGGCTCAGAATATATCTATCTTACTAGGTGGCAGTTTGAAACACATGTCCTACGAAGAAGTTAAAACTTGTTTATTTAGATGTAATGGTCCAGTTATTTCCGATAATGTATTACAAGGTTTAATACAGTATTTACCACCACCAGATCAGTTGAATAAACTACAAGCTTATAAGGATCAATACGATGATTTGACAGAAGCGGAGCAATTTTGCGTTACGGTATAAATATCATAGTATAAAACAATTAACAAGAAAAAAAGAATTGAATAATCAATGTTCTAAAATTTATATTTCAGATATCCACAATAAAAAGACTGATACCAAGATTGAGATCGTTGAGTTTTATGTTAAAATATGAAGAATTAGTACAAGATGTTAAACCTGATATAGTTGCTGGAACTGCGGCATGCGAAGAAGTGAAGAGAAGTAAAAAGTTTGCCAAGATTCTCGAATTAATTTTATTATTGGGAAATTATATGAATTCCGGATCTAAAAATGGTCAAGCTTTTGGATTTGAGATCAGTTTTCTGACTAAGGTTTGTTAGATAAGCTTAATTTTATGATTGTAGTTATTTTTTTTATCTAAATTTTCATTCAATATTTCAGTTAACGAGTACAAAAGATGTAGATAATAAACAAACGTTGATGCATTATTTGGTGGATACGATGGAAAAAAAATTCCCAGAATGTCTAAGTTTTGCGGAAGAATTGGCTCATGTGGATAGAGCGAGTCGTGTTTCTTTGGAAAATATTCAAAGAACTTTGCGGCAAATGGATTCTAATATTCGAAACTTGGAACAGGATCTTGCAAATGCGAGAGTTCCACAATGCAATGAGGATTTATTTGCGGAAGTTATGACAGTATCCTTTTCTAACTCTATGAGATTGATATAATTCGATAACAACTTTGAATGTTGAATATGTTGGTATTGCATAAATCTCTGGAATTACATATTCAACGGAACAAATATTTTGCTGTTTTATTCATTGAAATAAGATCTCAATAACGATTGTATTTGTAAACTATTTCATAGATGTAATCTACACATGATTCCTTAACGTGAACAAAATACAGCCATTCGCGAAGAAAGCGAGAGAATCTTACGAAGTGATGCAGAATATGTTCAAAAATATGGACAATTTATATACAGACATCTCAGAATTTTTTGCGTTTGACAAACAGAAGTACACCATCGAGGAGTTCTTCGGAGATATTAAAAAGTTCAAGGATGATTTTATGGTACCTCTATTTACTAAACATCATCAAACGGTTTACGTTTCTCATTAATATTTTAGAATAATGTACAATGAAAATTTGTAATTTTTCTGTATGTAGCAAGCACAAAAAGAAATTATAAAATTGAGGGAGGGCGAAGAGAAACAAAGAAGGGCACGGGAAGCACGTGAAAAAGCGGAAGTGGAGAAGGCTGCGAGAGCTGCGCGAAAACGTGCCCTCGTGGATATGAACGCGCACGAGACGCAAGAAGGAGTTATGGACAGTTTAATGGAAGCGCTTCAAACAGGTGCCGCTTTCAGTCGACCAGACATACGACGCAAAAGGCAAACGCGCGTTGCTGGTGGTAAGTTCTATCGGAATCATTACGGAACTTTGAAATTGGCGAAAAAGGATACTATCAAACGTAAGAGATTACTCATCGACGACGCGATGGTAGCTTTAAATGACAAATCTCCATCTAACAAGCTCCTAGTTGCCGCAACTGTACATAACGAGGACTGGCATACACCAAAAGATAATCAAAATTATTACAAACAAGTTTTTATCAACCAAGCAATGAAGGCTCCTAAAAAAGAAGGACTTTTCTCCAGAGTTAGTTCGTTTCACAAGAGATATTGTAGTTCCTCTAATGATCATTCTTTTTTCATCGACGAAACACCTAAAAAAGAACTTCCTAATAAAATATTGAGTCAAATGAGGATGTTTCACGAGAACGATTTAGAAAATCAGATCAAATCTCCTCAGGTCAATCATCATTTGACGGTAAATCATCAAATCTATCAGAAGACACCGTACAGTTCTGTCGTTGGGGAATTACAGAAACGTATTTTGATTAGAAAACTCGACAATTTGATAACTCACACTCCAGAATTTTGTTCAAAACCTTCCTCTTCCATACAAAATTCAGTGGGTGAAGTTTTAAAATTGACACCGATCAAAGCAAAACGCGTGATAGTGAGCAAGAAACAAAAACGAAATACCATTGTGCGACGTACCATTGCGAGTCGTAAATTGCGTCAAAGTAGTTGGACTGTAAGAAAGAAGAAACGAAGTTATCGTACGTTACGATCTAAATCGCATTTGAATAGTCCGCCTAGCATGAATATCACTATGCCCGTTTCTTCACGTCGGAATATGTTCACGCCATTCCATGATATATTTTCCAGATCTGTCGATAATATATCAGATAGAATTCGAAAAAATGTTGCATCCCCAATGAAATTGAAGAGAACAAAGAATTTTGAAAATATTGCTGAATGTCGGGACGAAAATCAAAACAATGTTTCTATACAACAAAGCAATCATTCCTCGCTGTCGAGTATGTCGATTAGATCTGGGGCTTTAAATTCAGCGAATACGACGCAAATGGTGGGAGCTAGCGGAGTTTTATCGTCATCCAAAGATTATCATTTGCAATCAATCAATTCTAATTCTATTGTCAAGTCTAACGATCTCGTTGAAATCGATGAGAGTATTCAAATATGCGATAGTTCTAATAACTCACCGTCGCAACTAGAGTTGGGCGATAAAAATGGTTTCGTCAAAAATCTTAATCTTAGGAAAAAAACTTCGACATTCTCAAAACTCAAGCGTACCAAAAATGGTTGGAAATTTTGGCGAAAAGATAAAAAGTTTTAAGATTATTGATTTTATATTTAAGAAATTTAATGAGATTTTATCAAGAATCAAAGACGGACTGTATGTGAAGACTGAATATGTTTTTTCATAAACAAAAAAACTAGATAATTTAATTAAAAGATTTATGCATGCTTTCATGATTTGTCAATTTGAATTTATACATTTTATCGTCAGTTAATTGTAATTTTTTTTTTATATTCTTTTTCTTTTTTTAATAAAACTTTTAATATCATGGAATAAAGTCGTGATTATTTTTTGTTTTCGAATTTCGGTGATGCTTCGTGTAATCTATTCGAATATCAGATTCTCTACTCGCATGGTAAAACAGTGGATATTTTGTTATTGTTTTATAGAAGATTCATATCAATTTTCAAAATTTCAAGGACTCAATCGATAATACAGCAATGCGAGAAGTTTTGACAGGTATTTTGTTTATATCTTGTGAATACAGTGTCCTTGATGCCTTTTCATCAGTTTACCATCATATCCCAATGTATGACAATAATATTTGAGTGTTAATGTGTTGAAATTGCATTTTGCAGCAGAGAGAAGAGCTCAGTTGAATAGAAGCCGATCGCGAACAGGACTGGTTGGATCTGGATTATTAGGAAGAGAACTATCCACGTGAGTTTTTTTTTTTTTGTTTTTTTTTATAGTTATAAACTTCATTATCAAGTATCCTAATTCCATGCAAATTTGTTGTTACAGAGAATTATTGAGTTCCGCATGATCCTCCTAAAGTTTTAGCCTCCGTCCTCAACTCGATACTGTGATGTTTTTACATTTTATCATACAAATCGGAGAGGAAGATTTTATTAAAGTATAATAAGGAACGAGAAAAATAACAACTCCGATGGTTTATGTCTTTATTGTTTCTTTTATACATAACTATACTATGTATATACTGAGTTTAGAGTTGCGATGATTGGAGACACGTCAATATAAGAATGTGATTGTAAATACACAATCCACTATCTCACTTCTTGAGAACGTTTTTCAGTTCATGTTGATCTTTCAATAGAAGCGATGTGCGATAATTTGATTATACTATGTAATGTCGATGCGTGTGATTCGCAAGTTGAGTGAAGTAAGATTACGTCTTCCATGCATATTTTTCCACATATAAATTTTCATATGTAAACTTTGTGATTATGATTTTACAACTAAGTAGAATTTATCATAATCTATTCTCGTGATCCTTCATACCTTTTTCTCACCTTGAAAGATTATTTTTTATTCTATTTGTTGAGAAAAAGATACACGAGAAGAAAATTTCATGAGACTGCAAAATCATTTTTTAAAAAATCATGTGGAAAGAAAATGTAGGAAAAATGTATGCTGCCAAGGGACTTACTAGAAGTTTCCGTGAACTAGTTGAAGTGTATAAAAATAACGTTCTGTCAGGTTCTAGAGAACTAAATCCAGGTCTTTGTCATGTAAAACTGATTTGAAACCAGAATACAGCACTTTACGGATTTGAATTTGAAAGAAATGGAGATATGTGAGAATGAGAACTGATTCTAATAATAATTTATAAAACACATGTTCGGTATATGTATTGTGATCGAAAACACAATACGTTATATTTCTGTATTTTACAACAATGGATCATCAACAATGTCCACTATTTTGCACTAGATATTTATGAATTTTAAACTAATCTGGCATTAGTTGAAATAATAATTGATTGTAAAAAGTTCAACATAGTAAATATGTGTGTATATAGTGCAAAATCAAGTTTGAAATTAAACCGGAACATGAATTATGTAATAATTTTATCTTGATGTAGTGGAATTGTTGTATTTTGCATCAATATTTCACACGGTATGATTACAATTAGGTAGATTCACCAATTACCTATCCACTTTTGTACATAGTAGATAAATACAATGGATAATATGAAATATTTTTAATAAATTTTATAACTCCTTTTTTTATACATATTTCTCCAAAAGTTTAGAGTCATATTCTTCGTGCTCGATATGAAAATTTGAAATCCTCGTTTTTATCTCTTTTGGAACAATCAATGTGCCTGTAACCGTGGAAACATATTTTTTAAAAGCAAAGTTATTTCTTGAATCTCTGAGCCAACAATAATGTCCAATATTTGCATACTAGCTGAATTCGAAAAATTATTGTACCTATATTGTGAATATATAAACTTTAGATGATACATTACCATTATTTTATTATTATTATTATTATTATTATTATTATTATTATTATTGATAATAATAAATCTGTTAACTTATATTTATGCATTATTTATTTGGTTCTATCTTTACAAAAATTTCAGGAATGAGAGGATTAATTGTTTTCATGGACTATAATATTAAGATGTCGATACTTTGAAACTGTATCTCAAACGCTTAACAACTATGTTATTTAATTAGTTGGAAAACAAGTAAGTTGACTGATTTTCAAATACTTCTTTACAGTTTTTCTAATCCTCAGTTTGTTCAACACTGCCAATTCATGGCATGAATATAAAAGATTTATAAAAGATCTAAACTTATTTCATTTTATTTAAAGTTTCATTCAGATCTGTTTTCATGTTGTTACCTGGTGTTAAAGTTGTTGTTGAGTATTCGAAAAAGATGTACAATCGAAAAGTTGGATAATTTTATCCATTCATAGGCACATCAGTGCAGTACGCATATAAAACTACAGCAAATTACAATGAAAAGTTTTTTTATATCACAAACCCACATATCGTAAGGCATAGATTTCAACCAATATATCGAACAACAAATCTGACATATATCACTGAAAATGATAATACTCTAATAAAACTAAATACTTGTTAGATGTGATCAAAGTTTTTACTTCATTCTTGATGATTTTGTTAAAACAAAGAAATAATATCAACACTGTAAACAAAAATATTCAGAAGTGAGGATAATCAAAGTGGTTTTTGATCATAATTTTTGACGAAAACACTGTAAATCATGGAAATTCATGTAGAAAAATGATATAAGTTACATTGATCTACTACCTTTGTAGAAATATTCTATTAAAACCCATTATGAATGGTTGAATTTCTGATTGAATACTATTGAAACCTATTTATTTTCTCATTTATCAATGAGATTTTATAGAATATTTGTCACAGGATATTGAAATTTAAAAAAAAGTCCTTGTTGCATATCACTGAGCGAAAATATAGCAAAATGTCAATTGATGTATAACAATGCGCGTTTGAAAGATAGAAATATACATATAAATAAATTTCTACCTTCGTTTATGTCGAATATCAATTGATGATAATTAAAGCTGGTACTAACTGACAATATTCTTAAAACAAATCAAAAATAAAACAGATGCGTTGAATTATGCGCAGAAACTCAATTTCTGCTTCTACGCAGTATACCTCATTTTTCGAACTTCAACGGTTTTGTAATACTTCAATTCAATATCCTAGTAAATTCCAAATTCAGAAGATTGACATTACATTATTTGTTTGTTATAAAGAATACCATTTATTATTAACTTTTCGAAAGTTTTGATAAATCGGTAGGTATGTGTTATAAATATACGTGAGAAAATCATTTTCTGTCGTTTCTGATTATGGGGTTAAGTTGATATTATGAAGCTGAAATTAGCAGTTGTAAAACTGGCAGCCGGTTGTAATTTGCGATTAAACGTCGTTGAAGCTTTGTTTACACTAGAAATTGATCGAGCAGTATGCCACTGAACGTTTCAGATAATTAAATCCTTGATAAAAATGTTGTGAAAAAAGTTATGACATAAACCTGCTGTTAGTTTTATGGTTACCAGTTTCAGATTCATGTTGATGGTTTGATGGGATACCAATAAAAGTTTGAAAAATTAATTTTTAGAGCAATTTTTCACAACACGATGCATTTTTATACTTTTTCAATGCAAATTTGAATAAAACACATTAGTGAAATTCATGAATTTTAAATGTATGAATTCGTACAAGTGAATAAATAATACAGGGTGCATATGAAAATGTTATGGTCCAGTGAATTAATTTGTCTTATTACATGTGATCTGAGTGGTAAATACATAAATAAACAAATTAATAATTTACTTTGCTAATGTTTAGGTGACTGGAATTAGTAATAACATTGGATAACTCAATAACTTACAAATTTCAATTCCAATGCATCGAATATAAATATTAATAATATTGTAACAAAATTTTGAACGAGACATAATGATGTATTTTCTGTTGCAATTTACACTTTGCATTCATATCGTTGGAGTTTGAATCAATCATTGAAACAAATTGATAGTCGAAAAGAAAAACACTGGAACATTCATATCTTTGATTTGATCTCTAATAACATACGTAACTTTTATATTTCATTGGAGGGAATTTATTAACATTGCCATCAATTCCAAATCACATTCTTGGGTATTCGATTTTGATTCCATTTTGACATATGATTCGATCTTTCATATATATGTTTCTTAGATTTTAATGGTTTGTACCTTCAATTCATCTCTACTAGAAATTCAGGTATATTATTTTTCAAACTTCAAAATTTTCTCCATACGTGTATATAAATGTTGTGAATTACTATGTGTGCGACAAAACAGTTTTGATCTTATGAAAAACTAAAAATCTCATTTTATAATTTTTCAATTGAATCTTCGTCTCGTTATTAAGTACATTATTTTTTTTTCATCAAATATTCAGCATTCATAAATATGAAAATGTATCAATGAAAATTATAATATGAAATTAATTTCCCTAAACGATGAATGTTTACTCAACGCCATGCAAATTATGTGTAGGTTCTAAACTAAATTAACTATCATCTAGCAGAGCTGTACGAAACAGTGATTTTTATATTGAAAATATTGAATTTCCATAAATTTATTCAATCGAATAAATCATATTTCCACTTGCAGACATGAACGACGACAATTGTTCATCGTACAAAACTGAATCAAAATTGAAAAGGATACCACGATGAAATTAATCTGGTGGTAAAATGATATATTGATTCATAAGCGATAAAGAAAATCCAGTGAGAAGAAAAGAGCTCATTAATTTCATAAAAACAAAAAAAATGTTCATTCAATGTAAATAAATATAAATTTTATTGTAATTTACATCATAATTTACGATAAATTTTCACATCTTATGTCTATATTATATCCCAATTTTGAAGTATTGTTTTTTTCTAGTAAATATAACATGATTAATTCAAAATATTCGTATTGATTGAAAAAAAACATCATTATCCATGTTGCAGTGTTATCTTGGGAACTTCATAGTAATCGTTAGCATCGGCAACATCATCCGTAGTAGATTAATGGATAAAAAATCTCCAAAAGATTTTATATTTGGCAAGCAGATCGGCACAGGAAGTTTTTCTGATGTAAAGTTCTATTTATCTATTCAATAGAATATTCTACTTCACTTATATTCTTGTTTAATCATTCTCTTGTTTCTTCATTCCTGAAAAAAATAGGTCTATCTTGCCAAAGAGGTAAAAACGAAAGAAGAATATGCTATTAAAGTTTGCCATAAACATCAATTAATAAGAAAAAATCTGAGCAAGTATCCGATACGAGAGAAGGAAGTGCTAGTCATGCTCAATAATTGCAGCCACTCATTCGTACATTTATTTTGGAGCTTCCAAGATCAGGAATTTCTATATTTCGTCCTCACCTACGCGTCAAATGGAGATTTACTGTCCTGGATTGAAAAAGTTGACTTTCTCAGTATCGAATGTACGAAATTCTATTCCGCGGAAATTCTTTATGCTCTCGAATATCTGCACAACCTCGGAATCGTTCACAGAGATTTGAAACCAGAAAACATACTCCTTGACGATAAAATGCACATTCTTATAACTGATTTTGGCAGTGCTGAAATTCTTGAAAATTCTCACGAGTATGAAACCATCGACAAACAATCTTCTCCATGCTTTTACTTTGTCGGAACTCCTCAATACGCCGCACCCGAAATCCTCGCCAAGAATGTAATAAGTAAATCGTCGGATCTGTGGGCATACGGTTGCATCGTTTACCAAATGATTGCCGGTTTTCCGCCATTCCGGGGAAATAACGAGTACATCGTATTTCAAAATATTTTAAAACTCAAGTACGAGATACCAGATAAATTTTGTGAACAAGCGAAATCTCTGGTGAGTCAACTTCTTGTGTTGGATCCAGCAGAAAGACTCGGGGCACACGATGAATATACTCCAGAATACACAAGTGTCAGATTTCATCCGTTTTTCATGAATATCAATTTTGAGACTCTTCGTGATCAAAAACCACCCCCGATTTATTTCTCTAGTACGTACGCGGAGCAAGTGAAATCCAAATATAAAGTACCAAGCGATCTCGAATCTGGTTTCGATCAAAAACAATTGGCCCGACTTTTGATGTGATGTGTGCAAGGTAATTTGTCTAAATATGTACGCCTGTTCACAATTTATTAATATTGTTCGATATCTATTTGTGATAAAGATTTTATTAATATATTACAAAAAGAATTTTATTAAAATAAATGTGATATTGATAAGCTAGCGTAATTTCTTATTGGCCAGTTTATTTGAAAATCATTGTGGAAAATCTGTGAAAACTGAGTTTCAAAGATTTACAAGTTCATTTAAAACGATTCTTCACACCCACAGTTCCTGGTAATATACAATGACATTACGCTTCGTAACAGTTGAGTAAAGTCAGTAGCTATTCTTCAGGGGATAGGTTCGTTTTCTCTCACGAATCATCTTGTTATACGTGAAGTTTTTTTCACTACGAATAAGTTTATAAATTTATGAGAAGTGGAAAAAAACTCTGACCTTGAATTAAATATTTTCTTTTTCTCGTTCTCTCGATATAAAGGACTCGTTTTTTTTTTCTTTTATACATTTCATTCATCTTCCAGAGTATTGCTTTACCAATAATATTCTTCATGAAGTATTCAGTATGTACAATTTATTCGTTCATATGTTAAAATATGCTAATGAATAAAATCTCATTCTTCTGATGATAAGTTCTATGAATAATCAGTTTGAACGGTTGGAATTTCCTAACTCCAACCTGTGAGTTATTAGCTCTGATGCAACCTTCAATTGAGCATTGCGATTGGAATCTGGTACTAGGAAAAAATTGTATGACGATGGAAAATGCATTCAATTCTTCACAAGTTTTAGTATTTATATTGTTTTTCATCAAATATGTGCATCTTTGTTTATGGAATTTGAGGCGGATGCGTTTTTTATATCCAATCGTTTTTCATAAAAAATGTAGTAAAATGGGCAGCTGAACAGCGATGAAAGATTTACAAGATTTAATTATTTTCTATATTTAAAGATTTATTAATTAATTATGAATAACAGAACATTATATGAAAGTTAATCGATTTATTCTTGAGTTTTGTTAAAATTAAATTAATTCAGTTTTCTTTTGTAAGAAATATTTGAGAGTTTACGATGTAATAAATTTCATAATATCCAATTCATTGTATTTTTTCATGCAATCGCGTGTACCTGTTTACTTTCAGTGCGTTCATTTATTGATGGTTATGTGCAGGAAATGATGAAGCAGCAATGTATTAATTTTTCGTTCGATTTCTTCTTGTACTAGTTTCTCACCGATCTTTTTCATGCTCGAGAGTGCAAGGAATATGATATAATTTATACAAGGGTTTGAGTAATTTCAAAACTATCTATAACAACGATTAATGCATACCCAATCAATGAATATGATAATGGAATAAATAGTTTAAAATTATTATTCTTGTGTAAATATCCCAATGAAAATATTTTTGATACCTTGAGAAATTTTAAAAACGTTTGTGAAGGATTTGTAAAAATGTGTAGAATGTTCCGAATATTTATCCACAAATTACCTTACAAATTTTCATTCAATTTTGAATAGCTGTCTAGGTATCGTTCTTGATGGTGAAATTACAATATCAAAAGTAATATAAAACTTTTTTTAATAAAAGTCCCATCGTTGTCTGTAGGAAACGCACGATTCAAAAATTATGTGATATTGTATTTAAATTCAAATATTAACCGGTGTTGGTTTTTGTATTCAGATCACGATAAAAATCTCAGTCGTTTTTGAGGCCTTCGTGGACTATAATTATTCATTGTTAAATAACAATGAAAAAAAGAACAAATATTTTGCTTGAATACATGTTCTATAGTAATCGCATCCTATTATGCGATTCATAACAATCCTGAAATCGATCTTATATCATCTGAACTCTTTCGAATCCAGAGTGTTCTTTTGGTTATTGATCAAATCATTGTATCTTCAGAACAAATATTGAACGCATATGAATTAATAGTTACCCTTTTTGGGATTCACAGCAAGTTGCATAGAACTGATATCCACACTGAGGAAATTATCAGAGCAGCCGCCGATTTAGTTGAAACATTTCTAGTGCGAGTGTGGGATAGATTTGGATAGAAACTCGAAAACGGCGGTTACAGAGCCGTTTGAAGATTTCTTAAGGCCCTTGGCACATTTCCCATTTGAGGCCCCTAGGATTATAAAAATTTCACAAATTATATATAATTCATATATAATTCGATACAGTTTGTATGTAAATTGTATATTATTTTGAGAATTATTCCACTCAGGATATAGGGATCATGATCCTGCAGGAGCCTCGCCGCAGATGAGGCCCTCGGCAACTACCCCTTCCGTCGAGATCTTAAGACGGCTCTAAATGAATTAAAACATGGGATCGAAACCAGGGTTGCCAATCAGATTCAATCGTTTTCCACTCTTTAGGGGCTCAAATTCCCCTCTACTTACTCCCTCCTCCCCCCCCTTATTCCCCTTTTAATAAACATTTAAATGAACTGAAGCGAATACAAAAGCAAAAGATATGAAAATAACGCATTAAGTTTCAATGCATACTGTTCTTTTCGTCTGTCTATATTCTTTTATGAAAGTTCATTTGAGGTACGAGTAATTTCCCACCAAACACAGTTTGTCACCGTATCATCGGTGTAATGTAATTTCAAAATCACATGCAATCCCACATAACATCTTGCGCGCAAATTACAAGCGACTTGCGTGCGTTTCAGAGTTCCGATTCGCTTGCAAAGTCAGATCCATGTGCGTCGCTTTTTGTAGCGTGAATTGCGAGTGGAGTTGCGCGCAACTAGCTTGCATCTTATGCGCGTGAAATGCGTGCGACCGTTGTAAGGGATATGAGAGTGAATCCTCTACCTTTTGTCGTATTATTCAAACGCGGTAAACAACTGTATCGATAAGAATAACTTGGGGAGATTTTTCTCAACAATTCATCCGTGGAAATACGAAAGAAATTGTGTTTCGAATTGAAACAAAAAATCATATCTAGATTGAACTAATGTTCGAACATCAAGGGATTTTTTAGAAGACAGAATTCAATCCACCGCACATTCAAATAATGAACTCTACTCTTCCTTCAATGGGTATCGAACCTTTGACCGAAACCTACCTGAAGACACTCCTATCCTACCTAACCTATGCCCTAACGACCTCAGCTAAACCGACAACGCTGATCGCGTTTTCGAAAAAGGCTTACATATATTTGTAATCATTTCGATCGTTCAAATTTATAGCAGGTGTACAGTGTACGATGTTATATGTAATTTTACATTTTCATGTATGAGGAATTTCATCCTATGAGTTATATGAATTAAAATATTCAAAATTTAAGGCTGGATTTGAAAACTGTAGAATTCGATCAAATGCAACGACAAAATTTTTCACGGACTCTGTGCTCTGTCAATGAAGTACGGAGATTTTGGATTTCTCGGAAAATTTAGATATCTCACAAACGCTACGTTTCACATCTTTGAATTCAACACTTTTTCCGAGTCTGGAAGAGGCAAATATCTGGAGAAAACCCAGACAACACAAAACTCTGCAAACTAATATTTATGTTACCTTGAAGAGATTTGTGCTATCTGGAAAATAAATCATAATGGTAGAGGAAAGGGTCCGAAAATGGGCAATCGAAGTTGTAGGCTTGTATGGCGTTGCCGCTTGGTGGTGACCGATTCAACATGTTCCTTATCATCGACCAATTACGTGCACAGCAGTTGGCGATTACAGTACAACGTGTTTTTTCTACAAGTGAATTTATATTTTTCGGTGTCTCTCAAAACTTTTTCAGATATGCGATGTTTTCAATATTATTACTAGTCATCCGTTCCACTGGATCTGACACGATATGTAGTTTGATTCGGGAAGTATAGAAACGTAAACTAACCGGAGAATGAATTGATATCATAACAGTTTCCCCAAAAACCCCCAGCTGCCAATAGTTTCAACAAAATTTTACGGGTAGCCCATATTCGGACCCCACTTTCAAAAATCACAGTTTTTACGTGTTGCAGAAAAAATTTTATCAACCCTTCAATCATTGAAAATAAAATATATTGCACAAACACACACCTCTGGTAATAGTTGTAGGTTCTTGCTGTGATTCTTATTTGGATTTTTTGCGTGAGGACTGGCCAGTATGAGATGAAATCAAAGTGGTAGCCCATTTTCGGACCCTTTCCTCTATTATAGCGATTTGAAGTTATCGAATTCGGAATAACTGAAATTCCCAAAATTCTAACTCAATATATTAGGTGTACAAATAAGTTTCCGCGGTTTTTTATAAAAAATTAGGAATTTATTGTAAAGGAAAAGTACATTACGTTTTATTCAAAGTATTTTCCACCATTTGCCACTACTTTTCCCCATCCTTCTGGCAACATTCGGATACCCCGTCGAAAAAACTCTTCATCTTTTGACGCTATCCACAAATCTAGCCAATTTTTGGTGTCTTCATATGATGTGAAGCGCTGCTCAGACAGACCATGTGCCATCGACCGGAACAGGTGATAATCAGAAGGGGCTAAGTCTGGTGAATACGGCGGGTGGGGTAAAACTTCCCAGTTGAGTGTTTCCAAGTATGTTTTTACCGGCGCCGCAACATGTGGACGAGCATTATCGTGTAAAAGAATAATTTTGTCGTGTCTGGAGTAGTAATGGGCGCGTTTTTCCTTAAGTGCCTGACTCAATCTCATCAATTGTGTTCGGTAGAGAGCTCCAGTAATGGTTTCGCTTGGTTTCAGCAATTCATAATACACGACACCAAGCTGATCCCACCAAATACACAGCATGAGTTTTTTTCCATGAATATTCGGCTTAGCTGTCGATGTTGATGGTTCGCCGGGCTTAACCCATGACTTTCTCTTCTTTGGATTATCGTAGTGAATCCATTTTTTGTCACCAGTGACTATACGATGCAAAAAACTCTTTTTGATTCCTGGCAAGCAGCATTTCACTCATGCATAATCGGCGTTCAACGTCTCTCGGCTTTAGTTCATATGGAACCCAATTTCCTTGTTTTTGAATCATTCCTAACGATTTTAAACGATGTGAAATTGCTTGTTGAGTCACTTGTAGAGTAAGTGCAAGTTCTTTTTGCGTTTGGGACGAATCTTCCTCTAATAGAACTTCTAATTCCATGTCTTCGTACACTTTCGGCCTTCCACTGCGTTCTTTGTCTTTAACGTCAAACTCACCGTTCTTAAACTTTTGAAACCATTCCTGACAACTTCTCTCACTTAAAGCAGCTTCACCATATGCTTCTAGAAGCAATCGATGCGCCTCAGCTGCAGATTTTTTCACATTAAAGAAGTAAATCAAAAGTTCCCGCAAATGATGCTTATTCGGAATAAAACTTGACATTTTTGCACGAAAAAAATTACGTGATGCTGATACGGAATCACTAGTACTTTAAGGTTATGGTGTTGCCAGATCACTAAACTTGGGATATTACGTTTTACATCTGACAATTTCTCCATAACCTTCTGGTGGGGCCATCTTTTGACAAACCGCGGAAACTTATTTGTACACCTAATAACTCCAGGATGGATGACACTAAAACGATTGATTTCTTCTCATGAGAAGAGATTTCTGCAGGAATCTCTTTTCCCTAACTCCAAAACGGTCTTGTATCAAAAGATGTAAAACGCAACGTTTGTGAGAAATCTAAATTTTTTAAAGAACTCGAAAATCTTCATATCTCAAAAATTTAGCCTGTTTAGAATAAACATATGGGATAGTACACAGTTGAATGAAACAATTAGGCATTAATTGTTGACAAATTGTTGAAACAATAATTGTTTTTTGAACAATCGTTAAGAAATTCTGTTCTCCAACGAAAGATAAATTTCGAATAACCTTGATGCATACTGATCATTTGCAATTGTATTTCTCTTATTTCTGTCTTTTTTATAAATTATCTCAATAACTGCATTCTGGGAGTAAATTTGCGGACACTCTAGTATGTATATTTTTCATTCAACGATTTTCTCACAACTGCTCGCAACTTGCGCGCAAAATATTCACACAATATCCAATCATCTCACTCTCAGACAATCACCCTCAATCCACAGACTTCTGCAAGCGATATGAGAGTGAATTCGGGAAAAAATTGCGCAAAATATGCACTAGCTCTTCGCACGTGGTTTGTGGGCGACCGTATGAATCACGGGGGGATTGTACGCAAATCACACGCAAAATCCCGCGTGCATAATGGTCTCAAGTTTTGGTCTCGTTGCATGCAATGGACAGGTAACTTGTAATTTCACACTCAAGAAAAGTAGCCGCTACGTCACTATAACGAAACATTTTTTTGTGTTGGTTACATGGCGGTTACATGCAATTGTTATGGCCTCTCTATTTTGGAAAATATGCATCGTAGACACTTTTTGACCTTATATTCAAGGTCACCCGCATATATACATATATTAGGGGTGCGCGAGTACTCGAAAAAGTCGAGTACCCGACCCGACCCGAGTGTCGGGTTTCAGTCGGGTCGAGTTTTTATAACTACCCGACTTATTCGGGTTGCTCGATGAAATCGAGTTACTCGACTTTGTTCCAATTACTCGATGTGTTCGAATTACTCGATATGTTCGGATTACTCGATGTGTTCGAGTCACTTGATGTGGTCGATTTAAGGTAGATGACCCCATTTATGAACGCGACCCCTTTAATGAACGTTTTGGTTTTTGATTCATAGTGCTCTTCATTTAGTGCTTTAATTTCATCCAAGTATGACTGACTGGATACTAAATCAACCGCTGTTATGTAAATAAATTCAGAATAATATGCCATAGGAAAGATATAATAGATAAACGATTGTTCGCTAATGGGGGTTAAGGTGTTCATTAATGGGGCCTGTCACCTCACTCGATTTTTTTCAAGTTAGAAATATTTCAACTTGAAAAGTTCTAAATTCATTTCAATAATAACCACAGAAATCTTCATCCTTTGGAATAGTGTTCTTTCATACACTGAAAAAAAGTATGGTGGGGATGACAATAAAATTCCTGTCAAAACAAATTAAATGTAAGAATAAGAGATGCGATGATTACACGGAGAAAACTCGCAAAATATCACATCACCTAACCTTTCCGCGTTTTTTTCATCTCGAAACTGCATGAAAAAACATCACAACATCGGAGGACATAAATCTCGAATCCTGTAATATTATTTCACCGTGAAGTTGGGGATCTAAAATTAAGCAGTTTGGGGATCCAAACCACACAGTTGGAAATAGAAAATCATCAATCGGTTGATTTCGTGTCAATTGCGAGATGAAAAATCACAAAGGTTAGATGATGTAATATCTCGCGATTTCTCTTCGTGGAGTCAGTTGTCTTTTTTTGTATCCAGATCAGATTCAAACAGAGATAGCACTGCCTAAAAGTCGAATCTTTTACCCTTAGCTAACCACAGTCTTTGTAGTGTCCGCTCGTTTTAGTAGCATATGCTATGAGGTGTGGTACTCCAGCTATGCACTGATTGCTTATATCAGGCCTCTCCGACTCACACATTTTTCAATACTTTTCATTCTCACATAATGTCCATCAAAATCCAGATGGCAATACGATCTAGTGGTTCGAAACAACTGATAAACATAACCCACAATTCTCATTCCGCGAATAGTCAAGACAAGCTGGTGTTGTGATTTTCGTCAATTTATATATAAATTTTCCAATAAACTTATTTTCATTCATTTCGCGAATTATTTGACTACGCACAACTTAAATTAGATTCAAGTGTCGGCCAACTGTTGTGTGGAGCCATCTACAACTTTACAAAATGCTAAATTTAACAATTTTCAAATGGCTGTAACTAATCTTTCAGTTATGATAATCATACGTTGTTACTGAGTTTTGGAAACTGGTTATTTGTGAAACATTGAGTTAATCATGTGTAAATTCAATTTTAATAAAAGAAAAATGTTTCCTGTGTTGATCATATGGAACACTAAAATTCAAATAGCGACCTCTAAAAGTTGAGCTACAGCGCCCATCTTTGGTGAGAATTTTTTTCAATGTCAAGTAGAAACATTTGAGAGGGTGAGAGCCGAGAAAATAAAATAAAAATTCTTTTTGAAGCACCATATTGTACATATAAGTGACTTTCGTCAGAATATACCACTTCTCAAACACTCCCTTTCTCATCCCTGGGTCTTGTCTTTGAGGGAGGAGAGAGTGTGAGAGGTGGTGTATCTTCACGAAGTCCCTCACCTGTACAATAACCCCCCAGTCATGCTTTGAGAAATGTAGCATGCTTGGTACCAAGCTTCTGTCAATGCTAGTCAACATCGGACCTAGCTTGGTTGCTGACATTGGCACCAAACTAGATTAATGTCTGGGATGATCACAATGTTCAATGCTCGGCATCCGAGCTTGGTTCAATATTGTAATTCAATATTGGTTCTATCATGGCTTGCAATCGATATTGTTGCCATTATTGATATACAATACTAATGTGAGCTAAATGAGTGAGATAGATTTTTCATTGGCGTCTAAGTTTGAATGAACATTCACATGTGAGTAATTGACCAAACTTGGTGACAGGTTCGAGTCAATGCTAGTCATCACCAGGTTGTAGCTTGATGGCCAACAATGTTACCATGCTATTAAGCCAAGCTGTAATCAATGCTAGTTATCATCGAGTGTAGCCTGATTACCAAGCTAGATAACATACAATGTTATCAAGCTAGATTGATGTTTAGGATAACAACGTTTTCTGCTGAGCATTCAGCTTCCATATATACAGGGCGTCCCATTTGAAACAGGACAGCTGAATAACTCTTCAGGGAATGGAGGGAGAAAAAATTGTTCAGATAAAAGTTGTAGGGTTCGAAGGGGGCCATAAGATGGTGACCTTGAATTTTACCTTGAGGTCAATTTTGAGCATAATTGATGGTCAAAGTATGTTTTTTCGAATGGAAAACCCTACGTTCGACCTCAGAAATGGAAAGAGCGGAAAATTTTACGTCCGAATATGTTAACATATCAGGTCATTTAGAGGTCATTTGAAGGTCAAAAAACCATTTTCTATGGATTTTCACGGAAAAGCCTCAAACGAGTTGTTTCTCTGACCAAAGTTATTAAAGTTAAAGTGAAACCCCACGTTTCGACCTTGAATTGAAAGTAAGCAGAACTAACCTTCAGAGTTTATTCTTCATATCAGTACGAAAATGATCATTAAGAAGTTTTCATCGTTTACGGTGTAAGTGCGGGTTCAAAATGGTTTATTCACCTAACGAATGTGTTGATATTTCAATGATCTTGGGTGAGTGTCGCGGAGTGTATCGAAGAGCGTCACGATTGTACAGAGAGCGGTTTGGAGATCGGCAGCATCATCCTTCTCCAGAAGTCATTCGCCAAGTTGAAAGAAATTGTCGACAAGGAAGGATTGGTCAACGCCGAAACAATCAAGGTTTCAACTTTAACGACCCTCGATGCGTTGCTGTTTTAGCAATAATGAACATGAATCCTCATGTTAGTTTACGTGATATTGAACGCGATTTGGGTATTCCACGCAGTACGGCACACAGAATTCTACAAGCTGCTCAATATCATCCGTACCACATCACACTGACCCAAGAATTATCTCAACAAGATATGCAGAATCGGGTTAACTTTTGCCATTGGGGTTTACAGAGGTTGAACGAAGCGCCCGATTTCTTTCGATATGTTCTTTTCAGTGATGAATCAACGTTTCAAAGTACTGGCTTGTTAAATCGTCACAATAGCCACTATTGGTCAGCGCAAAACCCGCACTGGACTCAACAAGTTGATCATCAGCATCGGTGGAGTATAAATGTTTGGTGTGGAATTCTAGACAATCAAGTTATTGGGCCGTATTTTTTTGATGGAACTGTTAACGGTCCTAATTATCTACAGTTTTTACAGAATGAATTACCAGTTCTCATGGAAGATGTGACATTAGCAACTAGGCAGAGGATGTGGTATCAGCAAGACGGTGCACCACCACACTTTGCTCGATGTGTGAGGGATTATCTAAATATCCTTTTTCCCAATCGTTGGATTGGTCGAGGTGGATTTGTACTGTGGCCGGAAAGATCTCCTGATCTCACCCCTCTAGATTTTTATTTGTGGGGTTACGTAAAAAATGTCGTTTATACCAACCGACCAACAACACCTGTGGATCTCCAACAACGCATCAGATACGCAATTGCGAATATTCGTGCAGAAGTTTTTCAGTCTGTTCTTTGAAACTTTCGACGCCGGCTGGAGTTATGTATTGAAGTAAATGGCGGTCAATTCGAACATCTCCTGCAATAAGTGTGTCTTACCCGTCAACGGATTTGTGCCATCTGTAATTATAAAACGACGAACTGGAAAAATAAATAATTTTTTAATTATTGTTTCAAATTTGGCATTCATTATCGTTCTCAAGGTCGAATTCAAGGTCGAAACGTGGGGTTTCACTTTAACTTTGATAACTTTGGTCAGAGAAATAACTCGTTTGAGGCTTTTCCGTGAAAATCCATAGAAAATGGTTTTTTGACCTTCAAATGACCTCTAAATGACCTGATATGTTAACATATTCGGACGTAGAATTTTCCGCTATTTCCATTTCTGAGGTCGAACGTAGGGTTTTCCATTTGAAAAAACATACTTTGACCATCAATTATGCTCAAAATTGACCTCAAGGTCAAATTCAAGGTCACCATCTTATGGCCCCCTTCGAACCCTACAACTTTTACCCGAACAATTTTTTTCCCCCTCCATTCCCTGAAGAGTTATTCAGCTGTCCTGTTTCAAATGGGACGCCCTGTATATCGGAAATCCAACACGGCAAAATATGCTTGGTCCTAGCGTTGATGTTCAAGACGCTATCAAGGTTTGGTTAGCTATGACGGGCCAAGCATTGGTCAAAGCTTGGTTGACAAAAATTAAATCAAACACGACAAAATATGCTTGGTCCTAACATTGGTGTCCAAGACTCTATCAACGCTCAGTCATCTATGGCGGACCATGCATTTGCCAAAGCTAGGCTAACCAGACTTGGCATACCAAGCTTGACACTGATCATGGTGCAATTGTTAGTCTTGGCATTACGAGCCTGGGTCTCGTTCATTGTCATTTGAGAAAGTTTATCATACAAATCAGGATAGTATAGCTGAAATTCAATGATTTATTAATTAATTGTACTTCTGAGTGGCATGCTGGTATCAGGTCTACAAAAAACAAATGTTATTCAAAATAGGAGATTAGATTCTTTATGTGGATTGGAAATCGAGTTTTAAAGGGATCTCCCATAGCGATGCACGGTATTTCACGATATCGATATCTTATATACAATTTGTATATAGTTTTAATACCCAGCTAACCAAAGCTGATAAATAACCGATCAATTATTACCCAATGAGATTGGGTGGGATTGATCAATGATTGTCCATTTTTGTGTCCGCATTGGCGACCAATAATTCATCAATTTCAGTGGACCATTGGATTTCCCAATTGCAGGGCAATCTTTGGTCAATGGCATGGGCATAGGTGCTGCCATCAGCTGTGAAATAATGTGACCCATAATTTAGCAATTATTGGACAATTATTTTGGTTTGAGAATGATCGAAAATTGATCAATAACTCGTTATTGATTGATATATACTATAAAACTTTGAATCACTTTGAAATACTAGTATAATAACTTCAGTGTGAAAGAATTTTGTTCAAATTTGTTGAACATTTATTTTTAATCTTTTCATTTCAAAACTGTGATGACGGCACTGTGAAACTGAATCCGTTCATTCAACATTATAATACCCGAAGAGAACATGAAGCTTCAGCGAACGTTCAGATTAGATCTGTATAGATCGGGTCGAAGGTTCATGAAAGCTAACTTTTAGATTCACAAACATTTGACAAAGGTTCTACGGACGTTGAAATGTCCGCCTCGAAATACATCCAGGAAACATAGATGGAACGTTCGCTGAAGGTTCATCGAAGGTTTGAAGAAGCTTCACAAAAATATCTATACTTACATTAATTTATAATAATTTATGTTTATTAATTCATTTATTTTTCATATAAATTGATCAAAATTAATATAAGTATAGATATTTTTGTGAAGCTTCGTCAAACCTTCGATGAACCTCCAGCGAACGTTCCATCTATGTTTCTTGAATGTATTTCGAAGCGGACATTTCAACGTCCGTAGAACCTTTGTCAAACGTTTGTGAATCTAAAAGTTAGCTCTGATGAACCTTCGGCCCGATCTATACACATCTGATCTGAACGTTCGCTGAAGCTTCATGTTCTCTTCGGGATATATAATTGTCTACAATTTGCGTATTGCTAATTCAAGCAGAAATTATAACCCGAAACCACACTTTTTGATTGGAATCGAGTTCAATCGGTTCACTCAGTTATAATAATAATAATAGGAATTTGCATCCATGCTCCGAAATTGGAATTCAAACCGAAATTGGAATTATGAATGAACTCGATTCATCGCGACGATTTTACCGCACCACGAATAATATTAAATTCGACAAGTTGCGATCACTGATACGACGGAGATGAATGAATCGATCAATCACAACAATTTTTTGTAATAAACAATACATAATAACCCGAAGAGAACATGAAGCTTCAGCGAACGTTCAGATCAGATTTGTATAGATCGGGCCGAAGGTTCATTAGAGCTAACTTTTAGATTCACAAACGTTTGACAAAGGTTCTACGGACGTTGAAATGTCCGCCTCGAAATAGGTTCAGGAAACATAGATGGAACGTTCGCTGAAGGTTCATCGAAGGTTTGACGAAGCTTCACAAAAAGATCTATACTTATATTAATTTTGATCAATTTATATGAAAAATGAAACAATTAATAAACATAAATTATTATAAATTGATATAAGTAGAGATATTTCTGTGAAGCTTCCTCAAACCTTCGATGAACGTTGCATCTATGTTTCTTGAAAGTATTTTGACGCGGACATTTCAACGTTCGTAGTACCTTTGACAAACCTTTGTGAATCTAAAAGTTAGCTTTGATGAACCTTCGATCCGATCTATACAGATCTAATCTGAACGTTCGCTGAAGTTTCATGTTCTCTTCGGGAAATAATTCTATCCTATTAACCGATAGAAAATAAATCGACGCATGTTGAATGATCAATTTTTGGTCAATTCTATGGACCACGAGATTGATCAATAATTGTCCTGTTCTATGTCCGCATCAGCGACCAACAATTGGCCCTTGAAAAATGATCAATTTTTGATCAATCATTATCCAATGAATGGACATGCGCATAAAGATCCTACATAATTCCCAAATAATTGATCAATTATTAGCGAATGTCATTGGAATCAATCAAATTGACTAATGATTGGAACCAATCCTTGGTTGGCTGGGTATCATGCATCACTAACCCCTCAGCATCTTTCGATATTGGAATCGAATCCCATCGCAGATATTCGATACGATTTCAAAATGCCAACGAATATACGAATTCACGATAGTGAATCACTCCTACCTTTCTTCCGTAATTTGTATGAGCACGAAGACAAAGAGACATATGACTACCTTTTGGCGCCTATTTAAAAATCATCCAGGTGATCCGCGTGTACCACGCGCTTGCGCGCACGTGCGACGGTTGTGTTACCAGTTTCTCTTCATCACGTTGGAAACCACGTTTGGAATCGTGTGTAATGTTCTTCGAGGTATATGGCTTGCTTGGCACGACAGCCCCCAGAGGTTGGCGCAGTATCAGTGTATTCAGTATGCACAGACGGATTTAGTGGTTGTACACAAGCTGTAAGAGCTGTGCTCTAGACGGGTCAACGCGTGTGACAAATATTTGAATTTCAAAATTCGTCGGTTATTCGAATCACGTACGCAGGAGTGATAATCAAAGTTCTACCCAGTTTGCGATCGATCTGCATCGATCGATAGGGAAATTGAACTCTATCGTTGATTTTACATAGTTTTGAAAGTGATACTTTGTTACAGTGATCATTTATTGCAGTTGTATACGAAGAGTATAGGTGATATTTGAAGAAGTGTTTTTTTTACTTCACCGATAAAATTATAAACAATAACATCCGGTGACAAGATTGCTGCTGGTGACTATTTGAAAGTGTTTTTAGTGTCATTAAAAGTTCCCATTCCCTTTTAGTAGTACTCGTGAACGATATAATGCAAAGGATACAATGAACTATCCCATTGTGGCTGGAGACATCAACGACGATGATGACATTAAGAAACGATTTGTCAGGGTGAGTTGGTGATTGTTTTCATATATTTTGTTGTTGTTTGCTTGAGAGTATTATACCTACATGATATCTTGGATAGGATATTCGATAATGGCTTATTAAAAATGATGTCTCAGAGGGAAAGATAAAGGGCCTAATTTTATAGAGGTCAACTCCCGGCAAATGTAGAAAATTTTCTGTAACATACATATTGTACGTGTTTTTACACTCATACAACTTGTAATTTGTTATACTTATTAGGTATGAAGATCCTTGAAGAAGATTGATCCTTTTTATATAAAAAGTATATAACTTTTATAGATTTCGATAAAAATTAGATACTTTTCTACACAATAAAGGATCGATATTCTTCAAGGATCCACATCAATAATACGTATATAATATGACATTTATACAAAACAATTGTGGTATGAAAGATTACATTTTATAAGTAGGAACAAATTTTCACAATTATACATAATTTATGTACAATTATATACAAACTATATTGAATTATATAAAAATTATATATAATTTAGAAAATCCAACCGCTCGGTTAGATACATGACATAAATGGTCACATAGGAAAAAAATGTGATGAATATATACTTATATATTATAAATTATAGTTGATAAAAGAGTATTAAAGATTCATAAAAAAATGAGTGCAAGTTTCCGTAGGTTTCTTCTATTGCTTGATATGTTCTGAAGGATACGAAGATTATCCATTTACTTCGATGATCCATTCAAAATGAAGGCAAACACAATTTTTCTTGAATCTTTGAGAAGTTCTCATCAAAGTTGTTATATCACGAATTACTTTGGGCATGCATGACAATACATAACAATTGGAATTCACACGTTTTTCGATCTAAAAGGTCCATATCATAATCAATGCATTTTTATTTATACCAATTGGTTTGTCAATGTTTGAACCCTCTGGGAATACGCTTATAGTTTCCTCACACATGGGATACACTGGGTCAGTTTGTCCCAAGTGTATTTTGATCGCTCATATCTCAGCTTTAAAACATCGTAGAGCAACGTCTTTTCCTTTGAAGTTCATCGCCGAAGTCTGCATAATACGAATCAAACGATAGTTTCTTCAATATTTGAAGAAATGTGAAGGTACTTTTTCAGAGATATACAACTTTTCGAAATGAAGGATTGAGAGGGTTAAGTATCTCCGATTGTTTTTTGATGCCAATCGTACACGTTTTGCAGCTGGCAAACGATAAAAGTTTTTACGACAGAATAGGTTTGTTTTCGGAGGGTTAAGGGATACTTTATGATCGTATATGACAAACTACGGGCAAACCTGTGTTACCAGAAAATTCTAACGAAATTATTCAACAAGGGCGTTTAGAAATTAATCAAAATTCATATTTGTCGCATTAAAAATACATTTGAAAAATATTTATATTTTTCAGGCAAATATTCGAAATACTTTTCATGGTGAAAGATGCATTCCAGAAACATTTTGGTTGCATGAGTTGTAATCAAAATACCGCTCCGTATGGCACTTCTCTGATTCAAGTAGAAGTGCTGCAGGGAAGAGTGTCTTGAGTTAAAACAGTTCTTGGTTGAAACAATGGAGATAATTACTGTAAATGAATCATTCAAAATCTACGAAAATCATGCAAACTTTCTTTTACTATAACCCTGTAAAAGTTTCCATTTACGGTAATTATCCCCATTGTTTCAATCAAGAGCAATCTTTCCTGCAGAGCTATATTTTGATTAACCTTCGCAGGACGGGACTGGTAACAGGCAAAATAAAATGAAATATCGCCAACGCCATTTACATTTTTTTCCTGCCAGAATTAATAAAAAATTGCGAATTTGACGCTAAATGGTGACCCTGGGGAAGCATTCCTCAATGTGAGCTTGTTTGATGGATCTGAATATTCCCGAAACCTTGTCATGGAGATAGAATTAGTAATCGTAAAGCTGCCCAACAAACACCGAAGGTCTTGAAAACATCTACAAGATATCTTTAGGAAGATATCTTTGAGAAACATCTAAAAGATGTCTTTTAGATATCTAAAGAACTTCACAACAGAGATATTATATCTTCAAGAAATGTCAAAAACATGTCTTCAAGGTATTCCTGAAAGACATCTAGGAAATTGTCCAGGTAAGAAGAAGTTGCTGAAGTTTGAATCGTTTATTGAAACAAAACGAATATTCAAACCCAGAAAATCTGATGAATTATCGTTTTTTAACTTTTCAAATTAACTGTTCGGGACCGGGAACATTACTAAAACAAACTACTGCAAGATTTTGGGTCTCTGACAGCTCGGAACCGTTATTCGAACACTGATTCGTTTCAATAAATGATCCGAAATTCAGCAACATAGTAAGAAGGGCCAAAGTCATGCCATTTTCCTTTCTCAGAACCCATTAGTGATCTTTTTGTGCTGTCTTGGATGTCTTAATGATTTCATGAAGATATTTCAAATGCTTCTTAGGAAAATCTCAAACGTATCTTAAAAGAATCAGGCATCTGAAATATGTCTTTCACATATCCAAAACATATCTAAGACTTGGTGAAATTTGTTGCATAAGACACCTTTTAGATGTCGAAAAGATATCTTCACGAAAGTCTTCCAAGACATCTTTCATAATTTTTTTAGACATCTTTTAGATAGGGCCGTATTTTTGCAACTTTTTGACCCCTCCCCCCATGTAGCTCTACCGTGGCTTTTCTTTGAACACCCCCCCCCCCCCTACGTGGTAACGTAGTTTTTCACATTCAACTAAATTGATTTCAATCAAATGAATTTTTATTCAAATATGACCCTAATAAAATTGAAAGTAACTGAAATGAAAGATTTATTTCATTGAAATAAAATTGATCTCATTCCAAATGAAATTTGCTTGAATGAATGCTTGAGAATCTTATTCGATCCAATCAAATATATATTTGGGTTATATTCAAATGGATCATCTGTCTGGATATTTATATAGAATTTTCTTCCAAGCACAACATAAATAAAAAACCAGGTAGTTTGGAACCAACCCCGATTGTCAACCTTCCGTGGCAACCGATTGTCATAACTTCCTGCTAAAAAAATCTTATCAAGGATTAAAGCTCCTGAAATGTACAATTTAATGACGATGAATCGAAAAGTACAACCATCCGCTGCTATTTTCAGCTTTATAACTGTCCTCCAAATTATTTAGTGTTCTTCGACCATTATTGTATCATAAAATACTATCATCAAATTTGATATGTGTCACTCAATTACTCAACATTTTAGTATCGTTCTCTGGAGCTTCAAAGCGCACTTCTCTCCGTGCAGCATATCTTTTCTTTACATGAAGTTCTGAGATATACAGCTCAAAATTTTGTGTTGAAAATTAACATAAAAATTGTCAAATTAACAGATGTTTGCGTTGATTGGATACACTTTTTTTTATTAATATTTAAAATGAATTGCGAGTGGACGCTGTGGGACGTAATACACGTGTCTTAAAAATACACCAAATTTTTCACTACGTATTTAATATTCTGTGCATTTTTAGTTCATTATAAGAGAATAAAGATTGCTCCATACAAGTTTGAATTTACTTCGAACTTGAATAATTAATTTTGTAAACATGATGAATCCTGCATTTCTGTTATTCCAGTTTATTAAGCGAGTCTTTCATATATTCGCTCACTTGTAGAATTTTAAAATATAAAACAAGAAATATATATTTTTTTCCGAATACTATTTTTGACGTCTTTAGAATTTTGAATTCTTAGGCATTTCGTGTCTCGTGTATTTACATTTTCAGACGTCAGTCGAGCGAACAAAAATATAAAATATCAGTGTCAATTATTTAAAATTGTATTGATATATGGAGTTTTATTCAAATTTGATGAGACTACGTTTGTCCAAAATTATTGACATTTGATCTACCTTGAATTTGAATAAAACGGGGAGAAGAATAATTGCGAATTTATAATTTATATTCTTCGGAATTCAAAACAAAATTCCAGAATTAGAGTGGTATGGAACTACATTGAATTTCTTGTATCATCATTTTTGAATCAATACGTAAGAAAAAAAAGTATTTTTCGATTCAAATGAATATGTTGTTCCAATAAGGTGAGGTTTAAATATTTCATTTTGTTTTTGAAATACAAGATTTACTTGATTCGAATGAAAATGTGTTATTTCAATGAAGGGAAATTAGTATATAAACAATGCGATAATTGGTAATGAATAATACTTCCTTATAAAGTATTTTCAAAGAAACTATGAAATATTACTACATGGAACGCGTGATAAGGATGACAATGATCGTTCTTATAATTCATCTTCATTAATAGATAATTACCATTTTTCAAGGATATGAAGAAATATGTTTCAATTTAATTAAACTCCGCTAACAACGAAAGGAAAATTCAAATCCCAGCTTCTATTGTAGAACATTTGATTTGCACAAATGGATAAAAAACGCAAAAATATATTTTTATGCATTGACCATGCGTAGTTATCACTGTTTTTTTTTTTACGGTGAGTGGTAAATTATATCTATGCTCGGTGACACATACGGGCACGAATTGTAGTCCCTCACGTACGATTTTGTGAGTTGAAAATATTGATTCAACTGCTCGCTGTTTGCAGAATTGAGTAAAAATTCTATTTAAGTTCATGAATGTCACTCTCTACATCCGAAACAGTAAAAAGTACTGAGAACCAGTGAAATTTCACTGATTCTCAGTACTTTTTACCGTCTTGCATTTACAGAGTACAATAGGTTCATGCGCTCTCACTTCACGTAAATTGTTCCATCTTTCTTTCTTTCTTCGAATATAATTCAATTCCATTATACTGATGTTAGTGCTTTTTTTCAACAACATTCTTGAAGTTTGACGGTTAGGAGTGTTGGGATTTCTACGTCTAATTAATAACTTTTCACTTTCAAAATAACGGGTTTTGTGACGAATAGATAATCTATAAACATCAAATAGCTTCACTTCTGGAAGCAAATGAAGCGAGGAATTAGATTTTTGCATATTCAGATTGAAGAAAATACGTGTACGATATTTTACATATGAAAGTATCACTCGACTCATTCGAACAAAACTTTCTAATGTATCAAACAGCACGAGATTATTTATTCAAATTATATGAAGTTGAAGTTAAGTTGTTGCGTGTGTGAATAATGAAATGTCTTGTAAGGTTTAACTATGTCTCCTCATTTTTAACATGACAAGAGGAAAAGGACATGCAATACGTGGGCACGGTATTGTATAATGCACAAAAGCTGGGGAAAATATTGTAAGGATGGGATGAATGTAAATTTGTTGAATAATCTATCGTTGTTTATGATATTCATTTCATTGAATTCTTCTACGAGAATAGGTGGAATTAACTGAGTATTTTCCATCTTTAAAATGCATGAAAAATTATACTACTTGGAATTTAAATTACCAATCCTACACGGAAAGAAAATGCTGCTGAGAAATTTAGTTATTTCTAAGAGACTTCAAACATATTTGGTAGTTGCTTCGGTGAACGTAAAAAGGTTGAGATTTTTGTTGAATTTGACTCATTATTGATGCACACCAAAAATTGAAATAAAATGAATGAACTTTCGGAAAGTCGAGCAAGAAGTTTTACTACTTACTTTCTAAAATTCGTCACTTTCTTCTAATGTATCAGTTTTGCTGATAGAAATTTCACGAGAATGCGAACTGTTTTATAATTATTGAAAACACTACATTGTGAAGAGAATTTCGGTAAATGTACCAAAATTTATTGGACAGCAATTAACCCACCACAGTAAGTAAATAAAATACTACTCAAAAAAGGTAATTGTTACCCAAAATCTTGGTAATTCTCTCGAGTTTTCCTCCCAGCTAATTGCAGTATGAATCACCGAAAGATTTCTCAGTAAACTTACCGACTTTTTTTTCCGAGTGTAGGGAATATTCTTAGATTTTTCCAAATATTACTTTATTTTCGTGTATTCAATCGTTTGGAACAAAATATTTTTCTGAGAATTGCATCGGTCGATTCATTCCATGATTCTAAAGCAAGAGGGAAACTTTCGATTCTGTTGACCACGTGAATTCTCAATCATCATTTCAGTTTTATCCGTCGTGTCTATTCCTTTGTACCCCTATCTGTACGCATCATATTTTTATCTTTCTCCAAACTCACCTTGATTCGATCCACAAAATGTGTCACCTTGTGGACTTTTATCTCGAGATATGGAGGTTTAATATCGTGGAAACTGTACCGCGTCTCTCAACGGTATGTCTTTAATTCACACAGTATGAGTACACAAAGTCATATTGAGATTAAAAGTCTGCAATTGAGATTTAAATGAAACGTAGAAAAAGCAGGGGCTATTGTAGTTGCTCGATTTCACATTCCTATTTCACTTGTATGTGAAAATTAACGAAAAAACGTTCAAGATCTTTCTGAGATACGGACGCGTGGGCTCTCTTAGAATGAGAGGGTGAAATCGAAAGGATGTTGTGGAAATTCTAAAGAATTGCAGGATTGTTTAATCTTGTCAGTATGAAGGGTGGGTAGAAATCATTATTGTTGGATCGGCAAACAGGGAGAAAAACGTGGCTCGAAATTATATCACTTTTTATAAAAATCTGTGACTCTTTATTAGTTTTTTTTTTAATAAACCAGAAACTGTGAGGTTTCAAAAATTGAGTTTTGCATGAGGTGCAAAAATTTTGATTCGATTCGAAATCAGTGCATATATTAGCTCCTCTCAATTTGTTTCTAACAAGGTCATATACAATTCTTTTCTATATATTGATATACCTTCCACACTGGGAAAAATATTTATTTGTTCTCTCTCCATAGAATATTTATTTATAGGAATCAAATATTCATTTAGATGCAGAAACTGATTACTTGTGGCGAATAAATTATTTATTTGGGGCAAGCATTCAATTATTTGATTCGATTAAATATTTTATTAATCCTAAGAAATATTTTATGGAGAGAGGACAAATAAACTACTTATTTCGTTTAAAGACATTTTTTTTCAGTGAATTATACACTGAAAAAATGTATGAAGCTGAAGCTAGCGGCCAAAAGCTAACAGCCGATTATTATAAATTTTGTTTGAACTTGATTCGAATATTTTTCACATCAGAAATCGATTGAGTAGGTTGTAATTAAGCTATTTTGCTACCGAAATGCTTGATTCAGTGGTTCTATCAAAAGTTATGTAACATTCTTCATGGTTCGTACAGCCCTTGAGAACCCTTGAAAACCCCTTGAATTTTATTTGTCTTTTCAAGGGCTGAAAAGCCTGGATTCCGTTAGAGTAATGCATATCCCAGTGATTAATCGCAGGAATAAGCAAAATAAAATTTTTTGATACAATGGCGGCTTCTAAAAAAAAAAATCGATTTTGCGCAAAAATTTTGGCTTTAAAATGTTTATAAAAATAAAAATATTCATCGGTGAGGAGAAACCTTCGACCAATCACTGAAAAATATAGTCAACAAGCTCGTGTTGAAATTTGAGACTGATCGGTCCAGCCGTTTTCGAGAAATCTTGGTCACCGACTTTGAAAACACAGTTTGGAGAAAAACGCATTCAAAATTTCAAAAGCACTTGACACAGAGTGAAAAAATGTTACAAATATGCGTGTAACTTGGACAATAATCGCCGAATTGACTTAAAATTTTCTGTGTGTATACTTGAATGTATGTAAATTACGAAAATGAAATAAAAAAAAATCAATTTTTTGAAAATTTGAACTGTATATAACCCTTTAAGCGTTTAGCAGATAATAGACAGGGTTGGAGGATTTCATCAAACCAGTCATAAGACTGATTACTCCACGATGTGATGATGTGATTGAGACTTGTGGTTGTTATCAGAAAACTCTGTACACTTTATTCATATTCAACATTCCGAGTCTCAATTCTAGAGGTGGGCGAATCTTTACGAAGCGAATCTTTTGTATGAAAAAAATGTTTCATTTGTATCGAATTCTATAAAATTTTTATCAAAACTCGATAAGTATTTTATACAAAAGATTCGCTTCGTAAAGATTCGCCCACCTCTACTCAATTCTTTCATTACCTTTTTCCTTATCCGTTGACAATACCCGCGTACGACAATATTGTTGATGAATTTGAGATGAAATACTCGCAATTTCTCTTCAATCTATTCTGTTAACGATATCCGTGATCGTTATCAAGTTTGAGGCGATAGACACAAGACCTGTCTCAAATTTCTTCTGTTAGCGATATTCGCGATTGTTATCGGAATTGAGACGAAATACTCGTGATTTGTCTCAAATCCTTTCTGTCAGCGATACCCACAATTGTTATCAGATTTCAGACGAAATACCCTCGATTTGTCTCAAATCCCGTCTGTTCACGATACACGCGATTGTTATCAGTATATGAATACATATATATTCCGAGAACAATTATGCATTATCTTTTATTTCGAGACAGATGTCCTGAGATTGATTACAATTTATCAATTATATTAAAATCAATTCGAAAATGAAACTCTCGCGTTTATCAAAGTTTTAACTTTCTCGTAATTCAAAAGAGTGACTGCAAAAATCGCCTGTTTGTTTGGGACCGCGAATTTCAGGTTAGAATGCGTTATAAAAAAGATCGTATGTCTATCATTTGATAAGATTGCTTTCAGAGATAAAGAAATCGACAAAATCGATAGATTCTTCATAGAATCGATTCCTTTTCTATAAAGAAGTTGTCGAGGTTTATCGATTTTCATAAAATCTTGATCGAAATTTGATACTACTTTACCTCCAAAACCTGTGCTATGCTCATTGAGAAATGATATTCCCTCGCAAATGATGAGCATAAAGTATTCTTCAGAATGCATTCTCACCTGAAACTGGCGGTCCCAACAAATAGGCGATAAAAATACTTTTTTTGCGGTCATTCTTTTCTTCTACATCCCGAATCATTCTTTTAAACTCAAAATATCCTCATTGTTTTACCTTTAATTAATTTTTGTTGGGGCATAATCGATCAGACAATAAGTTTTTCTTATCTTTCTAGTGACTCTCTCAATCAAAGAGATTGTAGGAGATCTCCAAGAATATAAGAGACACATAGTTAATAATCTATTTGCCCTCAATAGACTTAGAATTACACACACGCAGAGGAAAATTCTTGCTGAAAAAGCGATTCTGAAAAATCTGCTGTGCTAAATGAGCAAAAGTGGTTGCTGTTACAGCAAAAACATTGCTATTTTAGCAAGATATTCGCTAATTCAACAAGATTTTCTAGCCGTTTGTATATCTACAATTTGAAATTGCTGAATAGCAAGCGCTTGTTAAAAGAGCCAGATTTTTGTTGTAATAGCAAATTTTTTGCAAATTCAGCGACGAGCCCAATAAACACACATACGTCTAAAAAACGTGAAAAACGCCCAATAACCACACGTTGACATTTAGTAATATTCTTCCGTTGATTCGACGTAAAAATGTCGCGGCAGATCACGTGTTTTTCAACTATAAAATAACGTCACAACAACGGTCCAAAAGTCGTTTATAAGACGTCAAATAATGACGTGTTATAATGATGGTTCCAAAATGAGAATCAAACCAGACATATTATTTGAAAAATTTTCTATTAATGCGAAAAGAAGAGATTTTTGATAACACAAAAATTTAAGAAGAAAAATATTCATGAATGAAGTCACGCTATTCATTATTTCACTTCTTGTTTAGATTTTTGTCCAACGTTGCTGTGTTTTGTTCGACATTCTCAACACGATATCTTCGATTGATGTTCGAGCATTGAAAATGTCATAAACAATACGTCCTCAACGCGTGATTGGAGTACATTTCAAAAACGTTTTTTGAAGACGTTTTTTAATGGTCATTTTTTACTATTAGTTTTAGTAATACGTTATCGAAACGTCATTTCTGGACGTCTATTCCCTCGTCAGACGTTAACCAAAAATGAACGTTATGAATTCGACGAATAACGTCCGTTCGATAGTGCAACGTTTTTTCAACGTTGAAATAACGTGCATGTGTTTATTGGGAGTCGTGCCATATCAACGAAGCAAATTTTTGAGGTTTGCTGTTCCAGCAACTTTTTTTCTCTGAGTGCAAAATTTGATCATGATATTAAATTATTGCACAGATGATTTTATGAAATTTTCTCGGTATTCTTTTATACTAAATGTATTCTATCATTCTATGAAATTCAATTTCGAATTCACTAAATTTCAATTCATCGTTTGCATTTTCTTGAATTTTTTACATTTTTTCTTCACGTTTTGTTTAACAATCAGTTATAACTCGAAATTTTAATTTTGAGTTAGGATGATTGAAAAAAACAATGAATTGAATAAGTGGTCACAGAAATGATGAAAATTATAAGAGGAGTTCAAGGGATAACATTTAGGGCATCGACATCCACGTTAGTCGAACCCTGACCACGCTTACGCATTTAAGAGTTTCAATGGTTTCTTTAATCACTTTAAATTCTTTTAATTACAGTAAGGGTTGCACTAGAGTATCGTATATTCTTAAGGTACTTTTCTGAGTTGAAAAACTCTTCCGTGGTGAATGTGATACAGGTCAACGACCGGATAATGCTCTTCAGTTTTCAAAAAAGAAGGTAGATTGAGTGAAGTTATTTTGTAAGTAAGGTTTCTTGAAGCACCAAAATTGAATAAAGATGTGTGGGGGTGTGTAGGATTTTCATGTCTATAATTTTTAGGTAAATACTTGCTTGAAAGAAGCAAATTGCTTTTGAGAAATTCTTTTACATTATTATATGATATTTACACGAATCATGATGATGGAATAAAATGAGAGTAGAGTTCAAAAAAGTTGCATTATTCAAAATTATATATAATATCTATTTAATTCTTGTAAAATATCTCTCTTTGGGAACATTCAAAATAGGGGCTGCATCCAAAGACGAATGTATAATCAAAACAGGGATAGCAATGAATTAATGAAATAATAACTTATGAGATCTACATGTAATTAAAATATTATCATAAATGCACACTAGGGTGGTTCTTATTTTATATATGAATAGTGTTTTTTGATTTTTTTGTTGTCAACAAACAAGTTTTCTGTACGGCCCACCCTATAATTTTGTTCTACATCATGAAGGAGTGCTACAATATTTTTTACATAATTTTCAAAATATTGTAGCACTCCTTCATGATGTAGAACAAAATGATAGGATGGGCCGTACAGAAAACTTGTTTGTTGACAAAAAAAAAATCAAAAAACACTATTTATATATAAAATAAGAACCACCCTAATGCACACTGAGAGAACGAGTTGATTGGCACAACACTCAGAGAAAAAAAGTTGGTGAAACATCAAACCTCGAAAATTTGCTTTGCTGATATGGCAAAAAATTTGCTATTACAGCAAAAATCTTGCTCTTTCGACAAGCGTTTGCCATTCAGCAATCCGGAATTGTAGATACATAGACATCTAGAAAATTTTGCTGAATTAGCAAATGTCTTGCTAAAATAGCAATATTTTTGCTGTCACAGCAACCATTTTGCTAATTCAGCAAAGCAAATTTTTCGGAATCGCTTTTTCAGCAGGAATTTTTCTCTGCATGAACAAAATGCTGTGGGCGATATTCAACGGTATCGATTATGTGTATATAGAATTTGTGTAGTGTTTTTATTGATATTTTATAAAATTCAATATAAACTAAAGATAATTCTATAGAAAATATCGATATTTCCACATATCTGGCATCAGTAGAGTTGGCTAAATCTTTTGTTAATATTTCAAAGTTATGTGAACATAACAAACAAGAGAAATTCATCAAAATAATTATTTTTCTTCAACAATATAATTTTATGTGAGGTAAGAGACCCTATATCCGATCAGTCCTTATATTCTAGGTTTTTGTGGTATTTTTTGTAATTAATGGATCGAAAATTAACTTTTTCATTCAAAACTTCTAGCTAAATTACTTCGTAAATTAATGTAATAATGAAAACGATCGGGTTCTAGTCCCTGATCGGGTTTAGGGTCTCTTACCTTATCATTACATTATGCGATTATTGCAATGAAATCACGTTTCCGGAGGAAAACAATTGAATAATAAAAAAAAAACGTCTCTCAGTGTGACATCATTCTTATGTGACAATATATTTAGCCGGCTTTTCGCGGGTTCATCAACAAATTTTGTTGTACATATTGTTAAAAAATTTCTTTGAGTCTTCCAGTTATAATATAATACTCTTCAGCATGTTTCGAAAAGTTTTCAAAATTATATATAAGTTTTATAAAATTATATGTAAATGACATATAATTTTGCACATTTTTCAACTCGGGTAAATGTCGTTCAATTACATAATTTATAGCTATTTTTATTTGTATACAGTTCATTCTGTGCATCGCACAGTATCATTCATAGCCAAACGTTCGTAGATGGAAATCGTAATGCAATTTTCCTCTTTCTCCGATATCACATCAAGTAATTGACGTTTATGTAAGAATGAATCGACTGATACATTTATGCAACAGATGTATTAGAAATCAATTTATATTCATCTTAATCTAGAGATATAAAATTTTCCATGTCCATCTCATTTTTTGAATTTAATTTTCATGGACCGTTAATGATAATATTAGACTCTACATTTACTATTTCTTTTCAACCATCGACTCGATATCTTATTCGATTACATTCTATTAAAGATTCGATATCTTATATACGTATAAATATTATATTTCAATGAAAAATATAGTTTTGCGTTGATAATTTAGGTTGAAAATATAACGGTTGTACCCATATTACCGGTTATGCGACCTTATTTGCGTTTCTTCTGATTTTACACAAGTGTGCTGATCTTGAAACGAAATATCAACAACAATCGCAAAACATTGAGTGGAATTTATTCCAGGCGATATATCACATCAACATATTTTCGTAATAAAAAAAGTGTTGGATGATCCGCGAGTTCACGATTCAAAAAAACCTGATATTCGAATGAATTTGATTCAAATCGTTTTTTTTTTTTCAATGGAACTGGTATGAATTACTTTTATCGAGAGACGATCATGTGCTGCTTCTAGCCTCATTTGAAAGTAGACGATTACGTGAGCAAGGTCGTTTCTGCAACCCACTACCATACTTTGTACATTATTTACTTATTCACGTGTTGTTTCTCCTTTACAATCCTTTAGATGTATTCGGAATATTTTTCATCGGGCTGCTCTTCAGTTTCGTGATGGAACGCAACAAAAAGATAATGTTTTGTTTGTGTTTTTTCCTCTTCACTTTCGTACAAACACGTTCGCAAGATTCGACAACGCGTATTTTTACACTTTAAATTTGTCATATCGACTGACCATCGTATCGATATGATGATATGGCTTCTTCTATCCTCTTAAAAGCGAACAGATTGCTTTGGATCAGTGGAAAGTTTCTGTTTGACATATACAACGAGTATCGAATGCATAAATTTTCAATGATATTGTGCAGAGAAATGTCGATCGAATAATGATCAACGACGCGATTCGTGGGAACAGAAATATTATGATTAGATAAAAAATGAGGAAAAAATTGTTGTTCGTGGTTTATCATTTGAATTTATTATCCGCATATATCACATTTCATTCGAGAATAAATATTTTCTAGATAACGAGATGTTGAAAGAGGTGATGTTTGCTTCTCAACCCTTTCGGGACCGCTGGAACATATTTCTGATATAAGTTTTTTCATTGTGGTTTATCTCGAAGAAAAAGCTCCTAGTATGTACTATGATTTTTCTCACTGAAAAAATGTATGTTCGAATGGAAACAAAACTCCATAAATTCATCAAGTTTTGAGAATGATCCTTTTATCCATATTTTTTAACTACACTGTTAAAAATTTCCACATGAATTTTAATGTAAATCTACCGGAAATTTTTTTCAAGTACGTAAATGAGAATTCATGTACAGGTTCCACAAATTTCAAGTCTACATACATTAAATTTAATGTACATGGATTTGAAATTTAATGTATGAATACATGAAATTTGTATATGAATTTTCATTCGCGTTCCAGAAAAAAACTTCCAGTAAATTTTCTTTGAAACTCATTAAGGACCTTCGAGCGATAGCCGAAACATATGATATTTTTCGCATCCTTCTTTTATAAAATATGTAAGAATTACAAATTTCAAATATGTGATAATAAAATACATGATGGGATTGCGCACTGTGAATGCAAATTCTCATTCCATATTGGTTCTGAAATATAGGAAGCCAAATTTTCTGAATTATAACCTTCAATCGTAAGAATTTTCCATCGATCCCATAATGTTTCAGAACCACTATGAAATTAAAATCCTCAATCCCAAGCATGTATTTTATCATCGTATTCATAAGATTTTTATTTCTCACGTGGTTCACGAAAATATTTCGCGCAAAATTTCGTACCCTTCCCCAACGGAACCTAAAATTTGTGTACGTCCAGGAAACGTCCAAATACGTTTCTCGGACGTCCTTCGGAGGTTTCCTGGACGTAAATTTTAGTTTCTGTTGACAAGACTCGTAGAGTGTAACCTAATGCGATTGAGAATAATAATTTCAAAATTTATAATCACAAAAAGATTATAATTATTCAATTTATTCACTCAATTTCAAACATCATTGATGGTTATGTTATTTTCTTAAATCTCTATCGATTTAGTCTAAGTTAATTTTTAATGTACCGATACTTGAAATTGTAATTCAATTCCACATGATTTGAAAATTAATGTAATAATACTTGAATATCATTTCATGTACCTTCAAGTTGAAATTTCATGTACCCTGGTACATTAAGAGTGCATTAAAATTCAAGAAATTTTTAATAGTGTAAAATACTAATATAAAATGTTCTTTTCAGAAGCACCTAGAAGGAATGATTCAAATATCTTTGCACTTTTCAATTTCAGTAACAATATATGACAGAAATCTTTTGTATTCACCTTGGAAAATTGTGGTCGAAACCTCTTTTCAGGACAACAGCCCCGAATACGTACCGTACTGTGGTCTGATCAAATACAGGAGCTGAAAATTCTAATGCAACAGATTTATCCTATTTGGTTGGGTGTAGATTGAGAAAATTTCCATTCTTCTCCTCTACGAACAGCCGCTATCTTATGGCTCTGAAAGGGTTAACGCGAGGAGCCACATAAAAATCTCTTGCTTGCGCCAATACTAACGATGAAAAATAGATAGGCGCAATGCTGACATTCAAGGCTGGGAAATCTATATCGAGCCAACGTTGACTGACAAGTGGCACAATGTTGCACCAATGTTCCATCATTGGCTCAAGATTGTGCCAATCATAGTTCATCATTGTCCCAATATCGTTTGGCTGAATATTAATCTAAACTTTGACAACGTTCAGAAGAAATGAGTACCCACTGTAGTACCAAGCCTGGTCGAAGCTTGGCTCAGGCTAGCCACGATCCTCAATTATACGTCTTCATACGAGAATTCCCGCCTCCGATATCAAAGCGCCACCCTTCGGTATTGTTTCCAACGCTCAGTTCGTTTCTCGCAAGCGCTCAGCAAACTATGCGGTTGATATACGAGGGTGGATTGATAAGTTTCCGGCCTGACCAAGAGATGGCGCCACTAGGCCTACCTTGAGGTGGCGTTCTATAGTACCATCCTTAGATAGCTTGTAGCTATAGTTTCAGTCCGATCGCCATGTTAGTTTAGTTTTGAGAGCACGCTGACCAAGCCCTGGTGAAAATGGAGCGTTTTGGGAAGAGTTACAAAGACGTTATTAGAGAGTCCTATAAGAGTAATCGAAGGGTCAATTCAAAGTATCAGAAGCGTTTTGCAGGAGTCATTTGGCGGATGTAAAGCGTGCATGAAAGTGAAAAAAAGAAAGTAAAAAAAAAGAATTTGCAAAGAGGAATCGAACCAAGAATTTCTGAACTCGGGAGAAAGTCCTTCACCGCTAGGCTAACATCGGTAATTGTAGAATCGGAACTTTATTTCCCTGATGAACTGTGTCATAAGGGAATGTGCTTTAAATTCAATCTTTCTCATTGAATTAAAATGATTTTTCATCCTGAAAGTTTACAAATCAATTTCAATACCCCATGTGTAATCATTAAATGTGCAAAAGAATTTAATTAACTTGCACATATCAAACATCATCAAATTACAGTTCGATAATTCAAAACAATTGTGGTTTAGTAATTATATTGGTATATGTATCTTGAATACGAATAAAATTTTTTAGCTTAACAACTGGTATAAAAGGTAAAGAATACCCTCTCAACATTCTAACCTCAAAATCATATAATTCTCAATCAATCAAAACATATACACAAGGGAAGTCCTATAAGCGTGTTGAAAACCTTCACTACCGAAACATCGTAAACATCAGGAAAGAGTTATTGAAGAGTTGGAGAAGAGTGTTCAGTAAGAAGGGTGCGTTGGACGTGCAATGAAATGTGATAGCACGCTCAACCAAATTGGCCTTAGAGTCATTTGGCGGTCGAAACTTTTCACAAACGCTTCTGTCACTTTATTGCACGCTTTGACGGTGTTTCAAGCACGTTCGATTTTTACCAGGGAGACGCCTCTGTGTTTTTCGTAAAAATGGAAAAGCCTGAAAATCGTGCTGTCATCAAATACTTTTATTTGAAGGGGTTAACGCCGAAGGAAATTAAAGAAGAGATGGACTCAACACTGGGGACATCCTCCCCATCATATACAACCGTTAAGCAGTGGGTTTCCGAGTTTAAAAAGGGTCGTGTGAGCACCTCTGATGAGCCTCGCTCAGGACGCCCCATTGAGGTCACAACTCCAGATATGATCGAAAAAATCCATCAAATAGTGCTGAAAGATCGCAGATTAAAAGTTCGTGAGATAGTTGAGACCTGTAAGATGTCATATGAACGTGTACAAAATATTTTGCACCAACATTTGTATATGGAAAAGCTCTGTGCAAGATGGGTGCCGCGTTTGCTAACAGTCGACCAAAAATTGATTCGAAAGAACATTGCTACTGCCAATTTGGCGTTGTATAAGCGTAATCCAAGCGAATTTTTGCGTCGATTCGTAACCGTTGACGAAACTTGGGTCCACCACTACACTCCTGAAACCAAAGAACAGTCTAAACAGTGGATTGGACCAGGGGAACCAACTCCAAAGAAGGCAAAAACAATTTTTTCGGCGAACAAGGTTATGGCTACTGTTTTTTGGGATGCAAGAGGTATTATATACATTGATTACCTTGAAAAGGGTAAAACTATCACTGGTCAATACTACGCAGACTTATTGCAACGTTTGAGCCACGAAGTGAAAATTAAACGACCTCATCTGGCGAAGAAAAAAATCTTGTTTCATCACGATAACGCACCAGCGCACACGTCAATCGTTGCGATGGCTAAAATCAACGATCTGAAGTTTGAATTAATGCCGCACCCTCCCTACTCTCCAGACCTAGCCCCGAGTGACTATTATCTGTTTCCTAACCTCAAAAAATGGCTTGGCGGTAAGAGATTTGCGGACAATGAAGAAGTAATCGAAGCTGTAAATGGGTATTTTGAGGAGCTTGACGAATCAGTCTATAGAGATGGCATTACTAGACTAGAACACCGCTATGAGAAATGTATCAGCCTTGGAGGAGATTATGTTGAGAAATAAAAAAAAAAAATTCTTAAAAACGTTGTTTTTCTTGGTCAGGCCGGAAACTTATCAATCCACCCTCGTATAAGCATCGTATAAGCTTTTGACTTGAAAATTGTTGTCTTCATCACAGGTCCTTCATCGAAGGAGAGTTGTCAGCTGTGCAGACCCATGGACTCGCGGACATCAGAATTTAAATTATAATTAATGTAATTGATTTGTGAGGTAACCACACGGAAAGAAACAAGTTATCAATACTTGAATAACGTTCATTAACATTTAGAAAAATGACTGTCAGTTTAGGGGAAAAAAGCACCGCTGAAAAATCTTTGCAGTAAGGTTATGAAAAATTCGTAGTGAAAATATTAAACGTTGATGGTTTTATTGTTATTGTTTACAGTGAATTTATCAACTTTTGATGAACTTACTACGAAAATCCTTCAGCGATACTCTTTTTCCCTGAATTGTCAGTCATTTTTCTAAATAATCATAACCTCTGTCTTTCCGTGCAGTAATCATTAAGTTATATTCAACTTATAAACACACCTTGTATTGAATTAATCAAATAAGTTTCTTCGTTTCAATGTATGCACATATTCTCTGACCCTGGTGGTATAAAATATTTCAGATTCGGGCTGTACGTCTCAACATGTGTGGAGGGGAAGCAATCGATGTCGGAAATATATGACTCTGAATTTGTATTATATTTTTGCAATCGTTTAACATAGAGTTGAACATCGGCGCAACGTTGAATCAATTTTGGCTGAATATTGGCTTAGTACTATCATAGTATTGACTCAAATTTATCAGTCAACATCATTTATGTGTAATAAATGATAGTACCTCCTTTAAATGCATGAAACATCTGACCATTGGCATACCATAAAAAAATTCGTCTATCAGTCTTGGTTTGTAATGAGTACAAGCATGATTCAATCTTGGAGTTAAATCTAGCGTCAAATTTTTTCATGGGTTGCCACCCGTACAGCACAACCAACGATTCTCCACTCAGGACTTCGGTGGACTGGAGGTGGAGAATCAGTGGAGAAATGAGAGCCGTGGAAATAAGTGAGAAATAAGGGAGAGTCTCCGTTTAAGCAACGGAGAGGCGACGTGGATTTGTCCGCCCCCTTTACTTTCAATGAAATTCATATCTGTCGATTTACACAACCAAATTTCAATGAGTGAATCCACTAACATAAATTTTATTGAAAATAAAGGGGGCGGACAAATCCACGTCGCCTCTCCGTTGCCTGAACGGAGACTCTCCCTTATTTCTCCCTTACTTCCACGGCTCTCATTTCTCCACTGATTCTCCACCTCCAGTCCACCGAAGTCCTGGGTGGAGAATCGGTGGTTGTGCTGTACGGGCAATGATGGCTGATTTGACTGCCATAATCGTATCAATGTTGGACCATGATTGGCAGAATACATCAGTGGAGCCTGTAACGATGTTATCATTTCAAGCTTGTACCTGCTAACCACCAAGGCTCGGCCAATCTTTGTCAGTGTCGCGCCATCCTAGTGCCAATCGTCAATTTTCACCTGGGGAGTGTTCCATGGTTTTGTTTTTTTCCATGGTCTGTAGAAAATCTCAAAGTTATTATCAAAGAATCCCTACCAAATGTTTCGGAAAAATTTCGAGTATGATTCTTCGATATGACAGAGATCTACGTTGTTTTCTAAGTTTACGTAAATTTGCTGGGAATTTGTTAGGCGTGTGATTGAGAGTTTCATGAAAACGGCAACAATTGAAGCTAAAATCCTAGATTTACAGCAAATTGTTGAGCATCTAGCGACGCAACGTTCCTGCAAATTGCTCCAAACTGTTGTGTGTTTTTAACATTCCGTTGCATATTTATTTAGCACTTTGCGGTTAGGGGTAGATCAGACATTTTCATTATTTCCTCGTACATGAAATAAGTATTCTCTCGATTATTCATGCAAATACCTTTCCCACATATTTGCAGTGGTATTATTGACATTTTACATCATCTCACAAATAATCGACTCTTACGTGATTCACATTCCAACTGTACTACAAGATTTAATCACATTAAATACCCATTGATACACGTGTGCGGTGTGACTACGCTTATTTCTTTCAAGTAGAATAACTGTATGCTGTTGAGCGAATCCACGTTTATTACAGAAGATCATGATCAGGACGATGAACGATGGGTAATCGAATTTTTGATTCGACACGAGGAATCTTATGTAGTCCTCAAAATATTTTTACAAAATCCCATGCGTTGAAAAAGTTGTCATTATTTGGTGAATTTCAAGTTTTATATCCGAATTGGAATAATAAATTCTATGTTGCTCAGGAGCTATGAGCTACACCTGTAGTTCTTTTGCCGTTTGAGGCTGTGAGCGAAGCACAAGAACAAAGTGAGTAAATTGAATTCTTCAACAACAAGTTTTAACGGGGCTCGAACACACCCAGAAGATGGGTATTTGCCATTTAAGAGTCGGTCGTTTACCAAGACGGTCGGTGCAAATGTTAATAATCCTATTATATACATACAGACACGAGAAAAGGAATTCACGCAGAAACGGTTACGTAGAAAGCGCTCGTGACATACCTCTCTCGACCTCGTGGATCGCGTGTTCGCACCATCACCGATGTAACAACAATACTTGTCTCACGCACACTTGTGTACATCATACACAATTAAATATATTAACTGCGGTTATTTATGTGCATTATGATTCATTTTAAGTATGATCCAAGGCGCACCTGTCGAAACAAAACGAGAGATCGATTTAAGAATACGATGTCGCGCATGTATCTTTTTGTAAACTCGAACAAAACCTCCTCTTTGATCCAAAATTTTCTTGAAAATTGTTTAAAAACTCCTGAAGCTCGGAGCAAAATTAATTCATCATCTCGCTGATTCTTTTGCAATTTTCTTCATAAACTTTTTTATGAAAATTAATTTTTACCGAACACCTATGATAATCGAGATAAATTACAAAACTAATCTATTCTAATTTTATTATCACTCACCAAATCAAATTAGGTTAAAAGTCTTGGCAAATAAAGCCAGAACCTTTGATATCGTAGGATTATGTAAAGTGTTTACGAAAGTTTGTATTTTCGTACAGTTTGTTTAACTCCACGTTCATTGTTCTCTGGCATTAGAGTGGTTTGCATACTACAGGGAAACTCGGTATCTGATTCGTCATCAACGAGATGTACTGTTTTAGTAAGAGTGAATAAGCTAATGAATTTATAATGTGTTTTATATTATATTCATTATTTTATCATACATCGAATAGTTACATAGTTTTTGTGACTTTTTCACAATGATACGGAATAGGTATTTTCAATATTGCAATTCAACGAGATCAATTAATCCGATAAGATTAATGCTGTTATTGAGATTTGATGTGAAATAAAGGTGTCCTGGCATTCAACGCAGAATAAACAATACGAATATATATTTCATCGACATTGAACAAAAATATCTTCCATTGGTTTCTAATCAATATCAATAAGAATTCTGTAAATATTTGGCTAAATTTTTTTATTATTTTCACTGTACAAAAAGATAACTTCATCAAAGTTGTTATCATTGTGTTCAAGATAAAGGCAGTCAGAGTCCTGTTTTTGACTGAGAAGTGTTGGTGAAATAACCGAGTGTGTTTAGAACAGAATGTTAAACCTGTATTTCTGGATAAAAATGTAAAGAATGTGATGAAAACACGCATTGTACATCAACATATTGAGGTTTATATTACATACTGCATCTCTCGCCAGTTAACATATGAAATAAGCGTGAGTAATTTTTTTTATCGAAACCCAACAGTGTGTAGATGTATATCACAGTTTGATATCACAGAGACACCGACAGTTTGATTTACTTGTCTCGAAATATGTATATCACGAGATATTTTAAGCTTTTCTGTTGACTTTTCTCTTTCCGTTTCGTTTTGTTTTGAAATGATGGGTAAACAGAGGGTGTTACGATAAGATATATTTTGACGGATTTTTTTTTGAAGAAGAAAAAGTTTTGAAGATATTGATTATGACTCCCTGAGAAGAAGACGAAGGTCCAACTCTAACAGCAAAGTGCTGAGCAAATATGCGGCAAATTGTGAAAAACACTCAGCAACAGTTTAAAGCAATTTGCAGGGACGTTGCGTCGCCAAATGCGCAACAATATGCTGTGAATCTGGGATTTTGGGTTGAGTTGTTGTCGTGTTGCTGGGAAGTTGCTCGGTTTCTTAATCACATGCGTAGCAAATTCCCAGCAACTTCGCGTAAATTTAAGAAACAACATAAGAGCAATGGTTGCACAGCAACTTTTGTTGTATGGGAAGGGATGCTCAATAGACCCAGACAGCACACAAGTCCCTTTTGAGTTCACCGAGAATTCAGTCTAAAGAACTCCCTACGGAATTCATTTCTATGAATTCATGGAGTATTCTGAACGAACACGTAGAGTATCAAAAGAATTCTTGAAGAGTTCTTGATGAATACATGTGGGAGTTCTTGAAATACACATAGAAAATGCACGAAGTATTCGTAAAGACCACCCGTTATGACAGTGAATAAGAATCTTTATGGAAGTTCAAAATGTAGTCCTGTTCTGCCCAAAAGAATTTATAACGAATACCATGAACTTCGATCAACAAGGATTCAATCAGAGTTTTCCTGAATTTGTAAACGCCTTTGGATAAAAATAATGTCCAAGATACAATTAGTAGTATATTTTCTCTTATAAATTCATTGAATAGGTGCGTGTACGAGATTTTGAGAGATTAAGAAGCGAAGTGAATTATTATGCAATGTATTAATCAGTTAGTGATTCATTTTGGTGCAAGAAACATATAATATGTGAGAATAAATGACATATCATATGATTTTAAGGTTCAAGTTTCGTGTACAACAAAGTGATGTAACTCTAAAGAAGAGAAGTGTGTGAAAATTCATGAATTGTTCGTGGATGATGAAGTAAATTATTCATTAACTCAAAATATGTGAATATTGACTGTAAAAATGCATTCATACAAACGATCTTTCATATGCGGAAGAACTAAACGATTGTATCGAGTGTGGAAAATCCCTTATAAAATAATTATAAAGGTTTATTGAATTACGAGAAAGTTCAGAATGCCTGTTCTGTGGTGTGATTTATTTATACTCAATGAATTCGAATGTAAATGCATTATGAATTCTTTTGGGCAGATTACGTGTTCTTTCTGAACTTCTATATGTTTTCATTTCTGCTGACACAACGGGGATACTTTTGGAATTTTGTCTGGATTCAAATGAATGATTGTGCGTTTTCTTGAAGAATTCTCTCAAAAAGTGTGTCGTTCAAATGGTATTCTCTAAGAACTGTTTGAGAACTAGTTGTGCTGTCTGGGAAGGTGCATTGTTCGGAGATTTGATGATCCACTGGACATTCTATGAACATTAATGTACGTACAATAAACGTACTCCCTACCCAGATAACACAAGAAATTCTTGAAGAGTTCCTGAAGAACTCGGCATTTGTAAAAAGCATTCATCAAGAATTCTAAAGTAATCGACAAGTGTTCTTTTCAGTTACCCTAAGAAGTCGTTAATGTCCTGTTGATAGAACTCTTGACGACCTCGGTCCATTAATTGACAGAAGTTGTTGCGAACTCTTGGCATGAATGATTAAAGAACTCTCACGAAACTCATGTGTTTATCAAATATAAAAATCATTGTAACATATTATGTGTATGAGGATAATTATTCAATGATTGATTCATCTGATCTTCTACGTTCATCGAGCTTTTATTTATCGGGCGATCATTCAATTAACAGAAAATATTGAAGTTCAGGCACTTTTTACAAATATAACCTACAAAATTGATCATACCAAATCAATCATTGAAATTTTTAGTATCGATGGATGTCAAAATGTTTGTGATTTACACGAGTGAAAAACAAAATATATATGATTAGTTTTTTGTTCTCATTAAATATTACTAATTACTAGGGTGTTTGAAAAAAAAATTGTTTTCGAGTGAAGGGTCTTGAACTCTTGATTCCGACCCCAAACTGAACCTCCTGCAACCTGGGGTCCCTAGCTTTAGATTTAGAGGTCGCTCGATCGAGTTTTATATTGCGATTTTAATGCCAGTCTGAAAAACCACTTAAAGTGGGGAATTCAGGAATTTTGTGTTCATAATCTACTACAGGTCGTAATTCTTGACCGATTTTGATGATTTTTTTTTAAAATGCTCAGAATTAAATTCTCAAGAGAACTGTCGTTCCACATTTTTCAGTCCCTCCCTAATTTTCTCAATAAATAAACAAATAGTGTGGAAAAATCTACAATTTCAGGTATTTGAGCTTGTATCTTCCGAAAAAGTCTTGGGATAAAGTTACTATACAGCAAGATTATTACAGGTGTGCTCATTAAACATGAATAATTCGAATAATTGCGAATTCAATAATTCACAATTTTTTCTAGGATAATTCCAAGAAACTAAAAATGAGAACTTCATATTTACATCGAAGATTATCCCAATTACTGATGTTTTAATGAAAATTGTTTATAAAATTGTTTATAATTATTGAATTCGTAATTATTCGAATTATTCATGTTTAATGAGCACACCTGTAATAATCTTGCTGTATAGTAACTTTATCCCAAGACTTTTTCGGAAGACACAAGCTCAAATACCTGAAATTGAAGATTTTTCCACACTATTTGTTTATTTATTGAGAAAATTAGGGAGGGCCTGAAAAATGTGGAACGACAGCTCTCTTGAGAATTTCATTCTGAGCATTTAAAAAAAAAAAATCATCAAAATCGGTCAAGACTTACGACCTGTAGTAGATTATGAACACAAAATTCCTGAATTCCCCACTTTAAGTGGTTTTTCAGACTAGCATCAAAATCGCAATATAAAACTCGATCGAGCGACCTCTAAATCTAAAGCTAGGGACCCCAGGTTGCAGGGGGTTCAGTTTGGGGTCGGAATCAAGAGTTTAAGACCCTTCACCCGAAAACAATTTTTTTTTAAACACCCTACTAATTACATATTTCTTTATTTTATGGACTCGAACCAACCATCATCACTCAATCATTCTTACTAAACGCTTTTTCACAATCATAGAAATCTGTGGGAATTCAACATGTGCATTGAATTCGTAGGAAGTTCTTCTTTAGCAGGGACAGAGCTTCATAAGAGTTCTAACAAGCGGACATTAAAGAGTCCTTCAAGTCATCTCAAAGTGTTCTTTCAATACTCTTATAGAACACCCAAGGGATTTATTATAGAGCTGTCGAGTAATTCTTTTAGAATTCAAAGAACTCTTGGAGAACTCGTCAAGAGTTCGGAAAAATAATTCTTCCAGAATTTAGTTCAAGAACTCTTTTGGAACGGCTCACGAATTATTGTGTTATCTGGGTAGGTCACAATTTTCAAACTAGAATATAAAACCAAAAAGATATTAAAAATACAGTCCACAATCTGGCAAAATGCGTAGGATTTTTATACAAGATTGATTTTTTTCACAAAATTGCATAAATTTGAAGGAAAAGTTGTATTTTGTGATAGGTAGTAAATTCGCTACATGACTATAATTTGAATCAAGAAATCCTACCCATCTCACTAGAAAATGTTATTAAAAAGCGCCACAGTTAAAATTCCAAATCGATCAGTTGAGAACTGGAGGTACCAGCCCAGACAGCACAAATCATTATTTTGAATTTACAAAAACTTCTGAAAGAACTTCTTGAAGAGTCCCCGTTATGACGGTAAAAATGAATTCAAAATGCATACATGTTGAATGCCTGAATATTTCTTTATAAATTCGCGATATGAATCCTTTCTGAAGATTAAGTTATTCATCAAGGGTTCGTTTTGAATTGAAACTATTCATAATGAATTCATGTGTACTGTCATAACGGGAGCTCTTTGCGGGGACTTTTGCGCTGTATGGGAGGAATGCGCCCGTGTGCAGAAATATAATTTCGAGCAAACGCTTAGAGAAATTGTCATCAAATGGGGAATATAATAATTGACATGTGATTACAAATTAATGGGTGATACCAGTAATTTCATGTGGTTATTCCAATAAAAAAAAAATGTTCATCGTTACCAACGTTTAACCTGATTGTTGTCGGGAAAATTTCGCTGAAAATCACTAAACTTTTCAGAGATTTTCAGTAAAGAGTTTTTCTGAGGATTTCAGAAATATCCATAGTTTCTCAGAGAGTTACAGTGATTTCCAGAAAAATTCAGAGTTTTTTGAAGATATGAAGTTTTTCAGACTCTTTTAGGGTATTTCAGTGTTTTTCAAAGTTTTGCAGTGGAATTCAGAGAAAGTCTCAGAGATTTTCAGAGAAACTTTTTCCACCAGGGTCGCTTCTTCCCCCGAAGCTCAGGAACATTCTTGGAAATGCTGTGGTTTTCAGTTCATATAAATCTCCACAACAGAGAATTTTTGTTTTTCAAATTGTGTCATAAGAAAATACTGCTTTTGAACATGAATTCTCACTAGATTTAAGTTACTGGTTGCTCTCATCAATTTGTGATCTCATGTCAAGTACATAAAATTATTATGTCAAGTATATCCCCCGTCTAATGGGGAATCCGGTAATTTTTAGTGATGAATTTTTCTCAGTGTACCTTTAATCGGCAATGTCCGGGTTATTCAATTTCCCTTTGAATTGAAAATTCCCGTGTTTCTGTCTCTTGTTTCTTTCTAGATTTTTCGCTTGGATGATGAAATCTTAAAAGCATTTGAAAAAATTTTCCAACTATTGCAAATTAGCACGAAAACCTTACTGGGAAAACCTAGTTCAGGGATCTTCTGAGCCAATAAAGAAAAATTGAACAAAATCATGAGGTGTTGTTGCTCCTTAAGATTGTCCAAGTGAGATAATTTTGGATGGGTTTGAAAAAAGTCTTGCTACAGCCTTCATTGAAGCTATTATTTTACGACAAGAATTTTTTATTTCTAACGTGTTGGTTCTACTTTAAACTAAGAACGCTCCCGTATCGTTTAATATTTTTCTGCTATACTAGTATAGTGAGTAGACAAAAAGAAGAGAATGATGTTTCTACAAGATGCTCTTTGTGGATTCGACTCGATCTTTTTGCTCAACTGTTGATTCGATATCCATGATGCATTTTTTTCTCAATTATCTAGTCATAAAGTTTCTCGCAAACTTACATTACGAAGTGTTTTTCGAAGAATAACTATATCGCTACTCCGAAGAATATCGTTTAGTTTTACAAATATGAACAATTTTCAAATTATATTGTATCTCCATGATTATCGTACACAAGCAATTATAATATATTTACAATCTGCTGATACGTAGCAACTCACGAGACTTTATACAGTATATGTTTAGCATCGCACAACTGATACCCATAAAACATTTAATCTGATCCAATATAATCTTTCGTGTACATAAACATTCTATACCAGCATTAATACTGAATAAATTATGTGCGCATCAAATCCAAAATTACCTCAGTAGACATGTGCTTAAGGTTTAACGACTATATTTCCATCGTGCAGGGTTGGATCAATGTTCAATAATGATCCAATGATGGGAAAAAGTGAAAATCATGATTGATTCAGCCAATTTTTCTTCTATAAAATTTAAAAATATCCGAGTCTGATATTGATCTATCGGAGTAAACCTAACATTTCAAAGAAATCATCATTTATAATTTTTTGTTCCGATTATATAATTCGATCATCGAATTTTTTTCATTATTCTCATTAGGCACCGTAGAATGGGGTGAGTAGGAACAGTGAGATTATAGTGGGGATCCTTGACAACCATAAAAATTCGATATTTTTTTATATAAAAAAGGATCGATCTTCTTGGAGGATCCCAATCACTACACTGTAAAAAATATATTTCCTAAACTGCCAAAGAAGTTTGGCAATTTCTTACACGAACTTTTTTTGTAAATTACCAAACAAAAGTTTGTAAACATTCGAAAAATTTTGTGATTTCACGAAGATTTTTGAGATTTCACAAACTTTTGTTCGGCAATTTACAAAAAAGGTTCGGAAATTATTTTTCCAAACCAAGTTTGTAAATTTCCAAGCATTTTTGTTTGGAATTCAACAAATTTTTTTACAGTGTAGGATGAATAAAAACAACACTTCTTTCGCACATAAAAAATGTGATTTGGAATTCAATAATTGGAAATTATCTGCACGGTGAAAAATAAAACTCGAAAATATCATAATTTATTATAAAAATCTTAGAATTTTTCTTAGTTTTTTAATAGACTAGAAACGATAAGGTTTAGAAAACTGATTTTGACTCCAAAATATGAAAGATTGTGAATACAAAGTGAAAAGTAACAAACACGATTGAATTTCAAAATGCCGAACAGCCGAATTTCACTATGCGTCTTATAGAATTCAACGTTCAGCATTTTAAATTTCAATTATACCTGTTACTTTTTGTATAGTGTTCGTAATTCTCCGTGTTCTCATGCAAAAATTCATCTTCTAAACCACTCTAAAGGCCGAAAGAAAGAAGAAAATTTGGAGAGGTTACTTTCAAAAAAAACTAAACAACGTAGCGAAATTTGGTAAAAAGTTCTTCCCCGTATAATTATAGAAGTGTATTTTAAAATTTTTTTGAAGCTTTTTCGGGCAAATTTGAAGATACAATCACAAACCAAGAAAATTTTGATTCAATATGATACAGCAGTTGGTAGGATTTTTTTGAATTGATTTTTGACAAAATGGCATGTTTTTTTTTGAAAACTCAAAGAAAAACGAAAAACAAAAATCGCTCGAAAATCGTGGATAAAAATTCAACTATGCATTATAAAAAAATCCGATGTATTGCTGTCACTAGTATTATGTTGGATTGAAATTTTTTTGGTTCATGATTGTATCTTCAAATTTGCCCGAGCTATTTATCCAACCACGGAAAAAAAGATGTCCAGTTGTTGACAGCTCAAATTTGAAAACACACTCCAATAGTTATATAATATAGAACTTACTACCAAATTTCAATATGTTGTTGGGTTGTTTTGAAAAAAATCCCCGAAATTTTTCTCGACCTCTAGAGTGGTTTCCCTCCTATTAAAAGCCCAAGAAAAAGTCTCAGATTGTATCCTCTATCGTAGCCTTTAACCTTATCTTTTCAAATATTCCAGTAATCCAATTAGAATTTGGACAGTTTTCCATTTTTATTCGATGCTGATTGATATTCCGTAGGGTTGTATTTTTCACCAAGGTAATCAACACGATTTTCAGAATGTATCTCAATTTGTCATTCAGGAATCGATTATAGGAAATTTCAAAAGATTAGAAACTCAAAGGAAGTCGGTTGAGCCCCTAAAAATATTCTTTGGTCGATTTTTAAATTTCAATATTCCAAATTTCAAGATTACACTTGCGAAAAGTATTTCCTACAAATTCATTTGAATCAAATAAATGTTATTTATCATTGCTAAATTTGTTATTTTGATCAAATAAGCCGTTTGAATCTCGTTTAGCTAGAATTCAGCTGGAACAATTAAATTTTAGTTATCGAAAATAATTGCTCTTCTTTCAATGTAGAATTGATGTATATTATGAACAAACATGACAAAAAGGTTGTGTTTTATATGGAGAAGTTCGTTGAATCAATTCAAAATAGTCCTTCTGGGCGGAAAAAGGTGGGCCTGTAATGACCCTATTATGTGAGAAAGGGGTAATATCTCTATACAATTAATTTGATTCAGTACATAAAAATTCCGTTTCATCCCAGTATTGTAAAGCATATGAACTTCGAACTGTTCATTGGATATAGAAGAATCTGTTTATATTTTTCCATGATATGTTGCTATTCCCGAAGAACTCGTTTGAAATCTTCACAGTGACTTCTATGCTTTAAAACATAATTAAGTTTCACAGTCAATATCATAAATTCAACGAGAGATAGAATAATTTCAAAACAAATAACATTATGCATTAATATCAAAGAAGGACTGAGAAAAGTGAAAATAGGTCAATAACAATCAAATTTGTCATAGATACAGGGTATTACGTCTATAATTGACATTGAATTTATTTTAATAAGCAGCGTGGAGGGATAATAAATGTCGACAGCGAGGCTTCAGGTGAATCATGTTAGAGTTTATACTTTTATCTTCATAAGAGGGGAAACCACTTGAAATGTATGATATGCTTTTGTACGGTCTCTAAAGAGTCGCTGTTTGTCCTGCGTACAAAAGAAACTTGGTAATAGCTCCTCCGTATGCTACCTGTGTATCTTTTTTAACAAGTTCCGGACGTTTCGGTGTGCGCCCGCGTCAATGTCAAGACCTGATCGAAACGCAGACTCTATTACTCGATGACTCAGAAGTTGGCTGGGTCATTGTATAGTCGTGTGTAAACGTAGTAGATAGTATCGAGTAACTTCAAAGGCTTATAATGTTACGTTACAGAGAAACTTTATTGTCTTAGAATTTCAATGATCTTTTTATTCAAAAGTTTATGTTTATGATTATTCTTTTTCTTCAATGAAATCAAGATCGTGCATGGAATTTGATCGTGCGTTCATAACTTCGATTCTATATTTATTTTTATTTATCTTGTTTCAAACAAAGTTCCCAAACGAAACTTGAATAAAACATGACTGATTTTTTAACATGAAATATCATTTGTGGTGTTTGAATTTTAATCAGTGGAATTATATCAATTCATGAATTTTTTTCGAATTCTTTGATATTTCATAACGCGTTGCGTCACATTTTTCTAAATCTATAGTCGTCGTTTAACATATTCCATAATTAGTATCCACTTTTTTGTAAATGGATATCTGAATAACTGAATGAAATATCTCCATTTTATTGGAACTGAATGTACTTAGTCCCCTTAGTCGATCTAACAAAATTTAAACCGGTAATATATAATATCATTATTCAATAAATATGTATATATATATTGACTAATCATACATATATACAATGAAAGAAAAAATTTCCAAGAATAATGAAATATTTCATCAATTTATTATAAAATATATACATTATATACTTAATATTATTGTATTTTCATTATATATATTTATTTATATCATGTATTAATATATTATATTATTATATTTATTTTTTATTCAATTTATTATTTTTGAAATATTTTAATATCTCATTCTTTTTCATATTGAGTTGAATAGTCGCAATGACATACTCAGTTGATTTGAATCAATTAAATATGCATTTTTATTAAGAAAATATTTTGTTAATAAGAATGAATATTTGATTCATTCTTTATTCAAATTAACTGATTATTTTGTTGCGACCATTAAATTCAATATCTTATTGTTCCCGGGAATTTTCCCTATCAGTGTACACTGAGAAGAAAGTATTTCAAAATTATTTGTTAACTATTACCAAATCTTATTTGACACAAAGATGCTTCGTTTGTAATTAATAAACCTTCTTTGTCACAAACAAACTCTCAGTGTGCATAGAAAATTGATTAAACGATTATAATAATTATCTGATTTAAAAAATAAGTATGAATTATATATATATTTTTTCATAACATCTTCATATTTATGATTCATAATAATATATAAATAAATATATAAACTATTCATATCAAATTTCAAAAAAATTGCCTAAAAGTTTGAAAACCGTCATTCGAGCATTGCTTACTATAATTGTACATACTAGAAAAAAAATTGATGAACCACAACGTGAGAAACATTTTCCTATCAGAGATTAGGTGCTGAGAATCATGAAATCACAGGTCACGCTCTATTACCGTTCAATCATGAAATCAATTATCAGGGATTAGATTAACGTGAGATTACGTAAGATACAACATGTGAACAATAATTCATCCGGAATTTGATCCGAATTTTGAAATGTTAAATGCAACAAGATGTATTTGATATGAACAATCTTTTCACAATCTCCCTACAAATGTTTTGATTTTATACACGATACTTATCACTTTGTTATGTTTTTATCTTTTTTTTTTACATTGTTATTGTTGCATATGTTTTTTTCTGTACGTCGAGTAACATTTCAAGTTGGTTCTCTGAAAGTCGGAGAATCAGATCGTTGAAGAGAAATACTCCGAAACTCACCTGTGTCCGAGCATAATTTCCTTGTTTTTCTCTTCGATACATTCTTATTTGATGCAAAGAATTGAACATTTCATTTTCAAGCATCTCATCGCACCATAAGTAAGAACAGCGGGGAGTCAGCTTTCTAACGACAAACCTTTGAAACCAGTTTTTAAGTATGCAGGCTAATAGATCGATTTCCCTGTTCTACGTTTAATGATGGAGTGGATACGATACTGTCACTTTGGTATTTTCATGTGGTAAGAGTTGTTCCTGTTTGCCATACATAAGTGCGGTACTTTTGAAATGAATTCTCATTCGTGACCTAATTCATGAATCCTTGATCAAAGTAATTCATCTTTCTTGTGTCATATTTTGGGGTGTGATCTCAGTATTGTGCAATCAAATACTTTTATGAATATCCTGCGCTTATATTTTGTACGCAATTTCATTTTACTTGATTCACCTTTTTGGTTCACAGTAAAACAATTCATAAATAAATTATATATAGTTTTTGAAAATTCTTTCACTCATTGGAAATTCATTGGAAAACTTTGTAGATCAATTCCAGAGCTGATCAGTTGTAGTGTACCATATAACAATTATTTTCCATCGAAGGGATACGACTATACTTTTATAATTGTGGCTGTCAGAAGAATGATTTTTGTTACTCAAAAATGGTGACTGTGGTGACTGAAGAAACTGTTGCATTCACCAACAAGGAATTATCGGATCCTTTTGATGGTATTTCTTCTAGTAACGGTGATTAATAATAATCTCTCTCAGTGGGCCATGCAAATTCTATACAAACTTTTCATTTTTCCTCAAACTTTCTCAATCATATTTGATTTACTTCGCGGAAAGTTTGTTCTCAATCACGTCCCAATAAAACTCATCAGTCGTCGAACCAACTTGTCACTTTTTGCGCAATCTCACCTTCTCTTTGCTTCAACATCAAATTAACGATCCAAAGATAATAATATTGAAATATAGACGATACGCCAGAGAATATGAGCCGCAAAGAACTGGTTTGAAAAATTAGTCGTCCATTAATAGTTTGAAGTATTAATTTTCGAAATGCTGTCCGATTAAATTCTGATGTTCGTAGAACCATCTGATAGCGTATTATGTTATTTTATTTAGAACGTTCAAACAACTTTAATATTAGATGCTCATCATGGGACGTAAACTTACACAGGGTGTGTGTAAAATTACCTTGAAGATTGAACGTTTCCCGAGATAATTAGTAACTTCATTTAACATTTACGAAGCTTCAAGGCCTTGTCCATGCATAATACTCCAGAAACACCATGATGCTTCATCAATGTTACCGTTCAACAGTGAATGGAAGCACGGTTCGGAGCATTGCTCGAAGGATTATTATGTGAAACGGTATTAATGAACACGGTACCATATATGTGTTTGCATATAAATATGCATATACATTCTTGTTCCTGAGTTTGCAATGTTCGGAGAAGCGTCACTTGAGATCAACAATGGTTATAGGACGAAAGTTCATCGTACCGTGCTGTGTCGTACGCATTAGAGAGAATATTGCATGAAATTTTATTAATAGAATAGAATACCTTGTATTTAAACATTGCAATGAAAGTGAAGAATAGAAGAATGACATTTTTCTTTCTTTCTCTGAGGTAACAAGAACTAGGTGCTGTTTTTACGTGAGAATGAAATTCATTGTTACCTTTTCTTTTTGTTTCGTGAAATAAATGAATGTTCAAAACTTTTCATCAAATCTCAAACTGCCCAGATGCCTTGAATTCTGACAAAGTATGTTGCAAAATATTGGACTAGCTATACACTTTTCTTGTTCACATAGGCAATGGTCTGATTAATTCCGTTATTTACTGGTATCGATGGAAAAAATTTTGAAATTATTAAAAATATGCAGCTAGAGCATTAATTCGACATTATGAGAACACGCAGATGTAAATGATCTGTGATATTTATAATCAATTAATTCACCGCCTACAAGTCTAAAAATATCAATCGCGAAAAAAAACGACACCAGGCATTAGCTTTCACCTCGTTTCCATATAAAATGCCAAACTCGTGCAAGAAATGACATTTGATATTGACAAATCTGTCTTCCTTTTCATGATTATAAATTATCATACGAATAAATTGTTCCGAAAGGTGTTGAATTGTAAATCCAATTAATTTGTGATTGACATTTTCTACCCTATTATGGAATTAATCTGGGTTTAAGTATATGGAATTTAGAAAGTAGGGTTTTCGATGGGACGTTGGTTACCATCGATAGAACTTGTAGCTGAGATAAGTAACCGATGAAAGAAGAACTTGAAAGCGAATCTCGTTCGTACAGTTTCGTATCGTTTTATTACAAACAATGAAAGTAGATTCGATTCCAACTCTCATCACCAGGAGAAAATTGAATAGTGAATTGGAAAATCATCATATAAATAGTTCCAGCACCGATGATTGGTCGGGCATCACAAACGTATCCTAAAGAATCTTCTGTTGAGCGTGTTTTTTGTACAATCATTATGGGAATTTTCATTCCTGCAGAATTGAGTTTGATGATATGAATTTTTAATTCATGACATCATTATGCAGTTCTGATGAAAAGGTATAACGATGCATAATGTTATTCAACACACCAAGTATTCGCAATATTTGCATAATCTTATTCAACGCTCAAAGTGTGTGTCATTTTCAGTAAAAATATTCTGTTTTATGTAACATTGTATGTTATTATGTCATTGATATTGAGATATTTTGTTATGCAGTGACAGCGAAAAGTAAGAAGGAGTGCTTTGTGAGTTAACGGAGGATACCAAGCGAATGTACGCTGGGAAAATACGATTTCAATAATGTCAAGTCAGGTGAAAGGTTCTATCGAAAAATTGAGGTATTACGTTGGAATTCGTGATTTGAATTTTTATTTCATTTTCTACTGTTCGATGTTTGTTTACGGGTACCTATTTCAAATTTTCTGCCCTGCTAAAAATCCAGGCAGAACCAGACGGAAATTCGTTCTGTGGCTTTGAGCGGCTTCTTTCTCACTCTCTAAATCTGGAAGAGTGAAAAATCACTCGTTTCACTCCTCACAAGTCTCAGAAGTGAGCCAGCCCGCTTTGAGTGGGATTTTCACTCATTTCGAGTGGACTCCCACTCTTTTAGACTGAGAAATTCACTCTAGAATTGAAGTGGCTGTGAATTTATAACCTGAAACCTTAGATTATGACTCTGAAAGAGTGGAGTTTTCACTCGAAATTTCAACAGGCTCACTTTTGGCTGGCTAAAGAGTGAAATACCACTCTAACAATTTTAGAGAGCAGGTACACGGAGAGGAAAGATCATGGAATGATTATCACTACCCATACAGGGTTCATCAATTGGCCAAATAATGGCACGTTACTGGACCACAAACGGCGTTCTTCGCCCGTTAATGGCGTCCATTAATGGCTCATCAATGCTTAATTGCTGGATGATAACGTGGGTCCAGTAATGGCAATAAATAATGGGCCATGTATAAAATTATTGATTGGCCCAGTGATGGAGCTAAATGATCCCGATTTATGGCCAGAAATTTCGGGATAATGTTCGAATGTCAGCCATCAATGGCAGATCACTGGGGCATAATAATGATGATATCCAATGGTGATATGACTGCGTTTCAGAATAATCGGTTCAGTATTAGTTTAAATGAGTGGTTAAGTGTGACCCAAAACACGTTTTTGTTTTAGGGAAATTTGTCATCCCAGTTTCCACAAGGTCAGAAATGGATGTTTTTTTTTTTCTAAATAGATTTGCATGCCCGATATTTCCACAATCTCAAATGTAAAATCATACGAGTCAAAAGCACTCTCGATAAATCAGTTGAATTCAGTAGCTTATTCCTTCAAATTTTTTGTTATTCACATAAGAAAGTAATTGATTATCTATATAAATAAGAATTCATTTGAATCATGTAAAACGTATTTGATGGATGTGAATTATTTATTCAGCGTAATAGAAATAAGGTAATTACGAATACAATACATTCAACTTTGAAATCCATTCCACTTAGTAATAGACCATATTTCAGCCAGTAACGGGGAATCAATTGTTCCCCGTTTACCATAGCCGTACATCGGCTGATTATCGGCTGTTTTCATTGATGACCTTTCTTATCAGCCAGTGGTGGGCCACACTTGTGCCAATGATGTGAATCCATTGTTGGCCATTTAATGGTAGCCATACATGGGCCGATTATTGGCTGTGTTTACATTATCGGGGTGTCCTGTATGGGTAGAAGGGATAGTAAACTGGTGACAACTACGAATTTCTGTACAAGGTTGCTAACAGAGACGAGTAATGGTTCCTATTTTGGTATAGTATATTCTATTCTATTGTATTGTATTTTCTACCCGATTTGGTCCGGTATCCCTAAATTGTGACATCCTGTCAAAACCTGGCAGGAAAATTGTCTACAGTCTGTGAATTCCAAATAGAACCGTCCCAAAAGAATTCTGTCAGTTTTTGACAGGATATTCCGAGTTGGTAATTCCAGACCAAATCAGGTAGAAAGTTTACAAGAATTTTCTGTCTGGTTCCGCCTGGAATTTTTAGCAGGGTTAATAAATATGTTATTTTTCTCAATAATATTTTACATTTCAACATTGTAGAAAAAATTCCTGGATGTTGAATTTTTATTGAGGAATTTAATTTCTTTGTTCTCGTATGGATTATATTTCTGTTTTAAAATAACATATATGTGTTGCAAGAATATTTTATGGATTTTTTGCGGTCTGATGTATTTCACAACATGCGTGGTAAAGAATCTTATATGACTTAAGGGCCACTATTTTATATGGCTCGAAGAGATCCTAGATTGTAGCAATCTTTGGAGGATATGGTAGTGTGACGAGGACGTTTTGTATACAATGATGTGTGGGAAGGTATATCATAAGACGTTTTTCATTGTACAATTGTAGTGTGAGGTGGGCATTTTCAGCACAAACAACTCCAAAGAATGCAAGTACTCGATGATCGAGTAATTACTTCGTATGTTGTAATTGATTATAGTACGATTATTTCAAATTAATAGAGGACACAGTTCGAATCTATTTTCATTACTCTAAATTTTTTAATGAATTAAGATTTGGTTGCAACTGAACCTTGGATCATAGTGCAATAACTTGGAGGAACAAAGTCAATATCGAATATCAGTAATTTTCTTATAAATTCTATAAGTTACTTGTTTCTGGATATTCCATGATTTTAAGGATTCATGTAATCCTTTCACACAATTCAACATTGTTCTCTGTGATAATCCAACGAAACGTTCTAACTTCTAGAATAGGTAGTAAGGTAGTAAGACGCTGCATGAGTTTCTCATTACTACTCGTCCTCTTCTTCCTTCCTCCTGCAGACTTCCTTCCCCGTACACCCCGTGCCCAACATAAACCCTACCCGGATACTCGGAGTCCTTATCCCCGCCATACATTCACTTGTTCGTTTCACTTATTATCTCACATACGAGGCACACACTCACACATACATTCCTTTCTTCTTCTTCCTCCAGATCGTCTTCTTTCTCATGTAACCCGCCACCGCTACATCGTACACTGGAAAACCAGAACTTAGCTAGTGCAAACACCGACATTGCGTTAGTACGAAGCGATCATTGTACGTGAAGTTCAACAGAATATTATCGTGCATCCCCGACAAAGTTTTCAATGACAATTATAATAAATACACAAAATTTGAATCGTGTTTGCATATTTATGGATAGGAAAAATTCAATGAAGTGGTGATGTGAGGATTTTTTCCTGTGTCGGGTTATTGGATTCGATCAAAGTGAAGTCAGTTACCTCCAGATAGGATTGTGTGCTGTAATTCGAAACATCTATACGTTTTTTGTTCCTTCCGTTACGAGAAAGAGAGAGTGGTTTTACTTTCGGTAATGGACAACAGAAACAATCTCTTTTCACCCATCAATGTTTTTTCTCATCACTTCTATATCTTGTGACGGTAAAATAGGATCTTTCGAAACTCATCGCACATCACAGGCACATCGTTTGATCACGATATCACAAAGAAATTAGACATTTTAGAGGATTTGTTGGTTTTTATTGAATACTTTAGGAATTTTTCATGTATTTGGAGAAACGTAATATATTTAATGTGATCCTGAGAAATGAAGCATGATGAAAACCTCAACCTCAAAAAATTTGCCGATGCAGCAAATCGAGGTTTTACGTAATGAATAGCAAATCTTTTTGCTGACCCAGCTAAAAATTCGCTGCAACAGCTGATTGGATTGCTGAGGGAGGAACATGATTATTTAAAATAGTAAATTTTTCAGTATTATATATAGAATAGTCAACAAATTTTGCTGGAGGAGTCGACATGGTTTGTTGTCACAGCTAAAAAAGATCGCACGCGTACATTGAGAAAAAAGCAACATGGTCACAGAAACAATACTCTCATGGTAAAAGATTTATGGTTACAGGGACTTGGAATTTGGTTATGATAACCAGAAAAACAAAACAAAATCACATAAATCTGGTTTTGATAACTATATGACATTGTTATGGGACCCAAATTTTTCACTCAGTGTAGGTAATAAGATCGGTGTTACAGCAAAAAGTTTGCCGCTCTTGCAAAATTAGATTTTCCTATCAAAGCCAATTTTTTTTTCTCCGTGTGTTCTCCTGTTTGGTCCAGCGAGCGAAATTCTGACCACATTCATAAGTCTCTCCGCTGCTATTTGAATTAATTAATTTCATGTTGAGAAGTCTAGAAGTGTTGTTCTTGTTTAGCTGCAGCAGCTAAATGGTTAGTGCGAACTTGGACAGCCGTTGAAACCTCAGCTCCTACAGCTATTCGTAGCTAATCTATTTGCTGGGACAATAACTAAGATCCAGCTGCGGGAACCGATTTGAAAGCCAAGTTCAGCTAAATTCGTTTTTTTTTCAAAGACTTGTCTATAGTGTTCGAGTTAATTCCATTGATTTTCCTACGCGTATGGACCACTTTCTCTTTTGCAGAGGACAATCATTATGTCATCAGATAACTCTTCATAGAAGAATGAAAATGTAGATTATATTTTTCTGTGGCAATACAAAACGAAACAAACAACGTTTCAAGAGCAGATCTAAGAGAATAACATTTGCTTCATAAGATGAATACATATGTCACCGTGTGATGTGACTTTCTCCCGCGACGTGTGAGTGAAAGCATTGTCTTTCCTTTTAAATATGCTATTGCACATTGTATAAACGAACCAATTAACATGTACATTCACAATCTAAGTTCAATATTTTCATGATCGGATGAGGTAGGAAATTTCAGAAACATTATTCCGGTGTTTTCAAATTATGCTGTTCCTTTGAAATCAAGAACAGCTCACCGTGACTCTGGAATGCACGGTTCGGAACTCAACCTTGAGGACTAGAGATTAGAGTAATTGAACTTTCGTAATACTTGCTTGTTCTATACTTTTCAAGGTTAGTGATTATAAAATTTCAATTCACTTTTAAATGATCAAATGAAGTTTGATATTTCTTCTGCGAATTTAAGGGGAAAGATTCGTTGAGTACTTATTAACGTTTCAAAGAGAGATATATAATAAGACAATAATCGGAGATACAAAATGAGGATTTGTTTCATAAAGTTTTAGAAAGTTAAATTCAAAGAAATGTATAAAAAGTGAAGTTGAATAACAATGATTGAATAACTCGATCGAGAGAAGAGGGACAACAGTACTTTTCGAAAAAGTTCGAAAGGTTATTTGTTGTGAGTTTGTGATTCTCTATAGATCAATTTTTATTCATTCTTTTTAAATTGAAATTAATCAGATTTGAGGGTGTTAAAAATTCGTTGCATCAGAATATATATATATATATATAATATTTATATAATTTTTCACATGGTTTGCACTGAGAACCCAATTTCTTAGATTAAAAGAAAATTTTCTTTGCTCTCATTCTGATAAATCTTTTTCTCAATGGACGAAAATTCAGTTCAATGGAGAAAAGTTTCATCAAACTACAACCAAGAATTTTCAAATTGAAACAAAAATATATTCTTTTCTAAATTCGAAGAATATAATTTCAATTCAATGGAAAATTGTTCCATTTCAATGAATAATGTTTTTCATTGAAAACAAGATTTATCAGAATGAGGGCAAAGAAATTTTCTTTAAATCTAAGAAATTGGGTCCTCAGTTTGGCAAGACAGAATAGAACAGGGAGAAGAACGATTTATTTATCCAACAAATTGGGGTAATATATGTAGGATAGTGAATTTTTTTGTGAACCTTGCTACAAATTCGCTGCCACAGCTCACTGGATTCTTGAGAGAGCAGCAAGATTAATTGAAACTTCTCAATATTATATACAGATTGGCAAACAAATTTTGCTGGCACAGTTGAAAAATTGCTGTGGTAGCAAATAGATTGCTGTGTGTAATTTGCGTCAAAAGGGGAGATCAACTACTTGAATAGTCGATTTTCGAGCAGTTTCTGCAACGTTTCTTTTTTTTCCGTGTAATAATACGATCCGAATCTTGGTGCTCTCGTTTGGCTTTTAGCTGGAACTGCGAATTTTCGGCTAGCGTAAGAAATAATCCGCTACCTCAGCTACTTATTAGAGAATTATTTGCTGTGGCAGCAAAAAATTCAGTATTATATGTAGAATAAAAAAAAGATTTACCTGGGGGAGTAGACACTTTTTGATGTCATAGCTAACATGATTGCTGTGATAAACCAAATTGATCGCCGAGACAGCCATAAATTTGACGCTCCCAGTGAAATCGGAGTTTCCTCACGGAGAAAACTGGTACAGTAAAATATGGAAGGACCAAACCAAACATTTGGTTACTATAATCAATCGCGTAGTTATTTTAATTAAAAGTATCGTTGATTCAATTAAGCGTATTGTGATTTCGATCGAGTCGTTGAGTTATTTTGATTGTGCAGTTTGGTCTGTCTATATTTGACTATTCGCTCAGGGTTTATCACGATTGACTCCCGTCAAGAAGGTACAGGACAAATTTTCCAAAAGTATTTGAGTAAATAAACATTGAGTTATCCATAATCATAGAGAAGACCTTCCTTCGAATCAAAAGTCATCCTTCCCTCTCCGTTATAACGATTCAATATTATTTGGGTACGTTGATTTTGGAATTGACTTTACTTTCGTCGGTTATGGTTAAAGGATGGCATGGACGGATAGATGTGCGTAGTGCATAATACACACAGACGACAGTCTTCCGGTTTTGCACAAGTGCGTGTAAATTGCTCGAAAGCGGTATTTGTACCTTCCCGTCCTTGTCAGGGTGTATGCGTGTATATATATATTTCTTACATGCGTATAGGAAATAAACGCGTCCAAAGAGCTGGAAGCTCCCCAAGTAAAGTGCATCAAAGTGAGTTGCCTGACTGACTGCAAGTCGAGAGTTGACTCTGTAGAATTGTGTACGAAGAGTCGTCAACCACGCGGTGTTTTGCGGAATATAATTATACTGTGCCGAGGATTAAGTGTCGAGAGAAAAATCATTACAGGCCGTCAGAATGTTGATACTTCCCGATATAAGGCTACAGGTAATTTTTAAATCTGTGTTTTATCTTTCATTCTCTTGAATCCCTTGTTGGCTTTATTACAGTATCGTCATCATCCTTTTACCCTTTTTCTGCCGACGATGACATTCCAATGTTTAATTGATTGGATTTTTCTGATATTTGAAGATAGTATTTCTATGAAACAAGTGCAAGTCTTATTAATTTCACGTGATGATCGAAGTTGAATAAGGAAAGCGGTGGTTTTATGTAACGGAAAATTGATATCCTACATTATGATATAATACTGTTTTTCTAATTCCATTCTCGGTGAATTTCTAATCATCTTCAATGAAAACACGATTATATTTTTCATAAATAAATTTTGTGATCGCTGAAAGGGGTATGGAATATCAGAATTTTTTGCAATTTGCAGCATTTATTGTTCACATATTAAAGAGTACAAATTTATTTTTCGGTGCAATTGTATGAAAGTTGAGGCAAGGTACTGCGACGGATATGAAAGTGTTCCCGAAAATTGTTCTTATACAGTGCACAGTGGATGCGAAAGGAAGAAAAACATTTTTCTTAAGTTTATAAATGGCCCATGCAGCAGAAATTTTGCTTTGTCTAAAAGATTCCTTTTAGATGTCTAGAAAATTTCTTATGCAACAGTTTTCACTATCTTTAAGATGTCTTCGTTTAAGAAATCTTGAAGGCAGTGAAAATTGTTGCACAAGAAATCTCTTGGACAAAGCAAAATTTTTGCTTGTATGGGAGATTTCTTAGCTACACCTCAAGAATTCATTATTTTGTGTCTTGATCAAAACAATTTTTTTAATGATTTTTTCATAAATTATTCACATTTTTCTGTTGATAGCAATCCTTTTTGAATAAATTTGTTAGTGCTAATCATTTTGAATTCAAAGCTAAAGTCAGTATGATTCATCAAGAATTTTTTGAGTTACCTTGCACGTCATGCAGGAGCATAATTTTCAGAAACACTTTCATATTCTTTGCAGTATATTGCTCGAACGTGCATACAATTGCACTTTTTAAAATGCGAAATATAAATGCTGAAAATCGCAAAAATATACAATGAATAGTTTTTTCGGAAGAGGAAGATCACATAAAGTGCTTGGTTTTCATGTTCTCTACGTGAATTTGGATTCAAGATCGAAAAGAAAACGTGATATTTTCTGAATAAAAAATTCAAATTCATCTTCTTATGTGATGGAGAAAGAATTTCAATCCAGGTCCAGAACCGCTTTTCTCTGGGAACGTACGTGACGCTTGGGAAGAAACACGATGATATACAACTTTTGTTTTCCAACGCATATACTATATCGTGGTTACGAAGAGTAATCATTTTATTGTGAGCCTCACCGTGAGAATGTCTGAAATATATTTGAGAAGTTTGTTTTTTCGTGTACATTTTAATGATACTGTGAAAAAGTCATGAGAAATTGCCCTTACGGTAATTGTTTGAAACCCATTATACTTTAAAAGAGATGTGATGTTTTTAAAAAGGAATAGGGACGACGTAGCGAAGCGATTACACTTGATTGAATACACAAAGAAAAGTGGTTTGGATGCACTATGAGAAATATCTATGCAAAAACTCATACAAATTTGTAAGAAAGTTTTTAGAGATTACGTGTATGAGAAACTTAGGGTATGTTGATCGGAAATTCTTACGAATTGATTAGAATCCAATGTTACACTGAGAAAAAAGCGACATGGTCATAGAAAGCATCCTTGCATGGTTAAGAACTCTTGGTTGCAGTGACCTGAAATCTGGTTATGAGAACCAAGAAAACAAGACAAAATCACGTAAATCTGCTTGTGGTAACCAGGTGGAATGATTAAAGGGTTATATACAGTTAAGTAATAGTAAGTCATAACTTGATTATTGTGAAAATTTGTACACATAATGAGACAACTTTGACCTATATTTTAATATTTTTTATTTGTAAAAATAATGATTTTAAGAGCTGTTATAGCTGATCTTCAGGAACTTCTCTAACAAAAAGCGCTTTGCGGTGACCACGATATCTCGGGACTAACTCTTTTAAAATGAAAAAACCAAATGGATTTCGTCAAAGTAATGCATAATCTAGTGATTATTCGAAGGAATAAGCAAAATAAAATTTTTTGACAAAATGGCAGCTTCTAAAAACAAAAAATCGATTTTGCGCCAAACTTTTGGCCTCAAATTGTTCATAAAAATAAGAATATTCATCGGTGAGAAGAAACCTTCGATTAATCACTGAAAAATATAGTCAACAAGCTCGTGTTGAAATTTGAGACTGATCGGTCCAGCCGTTTTCGAGAAATCCTGGTCACCGACTTTGAAAACACAGTCTGGAGAAAAACGCATTCAAAGTTTCAAAAGCACTTGACATAGAGTTAAAAAATTTTACAAATATGCGGGTAACTTGGACAATAATCGCCGAATTGACTTGAAATTTTCTGTGTGTATACTTGAATGTATGTAAATTACGAAAATGAAATAAAAAAAAAAAATCAATTTTTTGAAAATTTGAACTGTATATAACCCTTTAGAGCCAAAAACAACTACGTCGCCTGGTTATACAGACCAGATTTTTCTCTGAGTGTACAACAATGGACTGCTAGGCTTTATGATTACTAAATTAAGCTTCAATACTAATAATTAGGGATCTTCTTACATGGTGGACCATTTTTCCATCAAGAATCATTGGATATATTGTTGCCAGCGATTAGTGATAGAATTTTATACCGTTAAATAGTACGCTTTTATATATTTTTGACATATCGGGCTGTTTATCGGCGTAATTTTTGTATAGTTTTGTAAGGAAATTTATATTCATTCGTGTAAAAAAAGAAACAATAAGCGTGGCATAGATCATTTCGTAATCAAAGTATTATTCTGGGTCAATTCCCATAGTTGAGTAATGATAAGTATGGCAAAATTAGTGGCAGAATAAGAACTGCATTCTTTATTTCTGTATTCCTAAAAAACTGTATCCTCAAATATCTCTATCCTCCGAAAACTGTCTTCTTAAAGAACTGTATTCTTTGAATATTGTATTCTTGAATATCTGTCTTCTCAAAGAACTGTATTCTTAAATATTTTCATCCTTGAATATCTGTATTCTCCAAACACTGTCTTCCTGAACAATTATATTGTTGAAGAACTATTCTAGAGTATCTTCATCCTTGAAGAACTTTATTCTTAAATCTCTGTATTCTCCAAGAACTGTCTTCCTAAAAAGGTGTATTCTCAAAGAACTGTATTCTTAGTACATATATTCAGGGAAATGACTCTTGAAGACGTGTTGTTGATTAAATGAAAATCGATAGTAAAGACCTAGGGTTTCTTGTGCAACAATATAATTATATAATTCAATAGCAGCAGTCAACAACTTCTCAATATTCATACGCCCGAATGTAGGTATTGGAAATACAGTTATTCAAGAAGATATTTCTTACAGAATACAGATATTCAGTGGGGGATTGATAACTACTCTATCTTTCTTCGAATTGCGAGAAACAAAAAATGAAAGACCCGCGACGCCGGGTTTCTACCCTTTGTTTCTCGCGAGTTGAAGGAGGATACAGCAGTTCTCGGTCTACCACTGCAGATATTCAAAGATACAATTGTTTAGAAATACAGAGTTGAGATACATCAGTTGTTTTTCCTCTGTGTAGGCGTCAGACTTCACTGAAAAACACGATTCACAGTTTTGAATTGGAACAACAATCTAGCAGTTTTTTGGAATATCTGTGACCAGTGCGTTGTAAAACTAGACAGAAACCAGCTAACTATCCGGAACAAATCGCTGAGGCGCATTCACTCCTACTCCCTAAATTAGAATCAGTGAGATCTCACTATTTTTGAAGTCGATGGTTGATTGCTGTGTAGAAACTGGTAGATTTCACTGTATAATCAGTGGATAGTACTGATTGTGCAATTGAAATTATTCGTGCTAAAATCAGTTGTTATTCACTGATTCTGTAGTGCGTATGCACTACTTCGTAGTGGTCGACTCTTCACTGCGGACAGTCTTCCACTAGTTGAGCAGGTGGAAGACTTAGTACTGATTGCCCAGCGAAATTCACTGATTCGGATTTACAGAACATATATTATTATGTGAATTCCATAAACTTCAAGTTAAGGATAAATGAAGATTAAACGTTGTACATCGTAAATTCAAAAAGCATTGTCAGAACCCTCACAACCCGTTCGTCTATATATAAAATCACTGACAAAAAAAGATAAGATAATAAATATTTATATATTTGATATTCATCGTTGCAACGCTCACCTCGCGACTCGACTCATTTGTTTTATCTCTATTTATTAACTACGAGCGGTTATTGCTTTCATATCTTGGTTACAGATTTTAATTATTTCCTTCCGTGCGTAATATGCATTCGTGACTATTTGAGACAGAAGTGGACAAGGTGACTCTAAACTACATCGGTGTACATAAATTTTCATAAACGTGTTCATATCGTGTGAAATTTTTTTAGAAACGAGGATTTAATCAGTCATGTGAGGTAATATTACGAGCATTTGTTTTTGTTGTCTTGTTCTAGTCTCGGTGCTGTACAAATAACACGAGATTGCGTTGTGTAGGAGTCAATGACTTTCGATAAGCACGAAACACGTACACACGTACATCCCAAGTCCAGTTTCAGTTTTCTCGAATAATATTACACTCGAGAGGAGAAGATTAAGCTTCATTGAACACCAACAAGAGGAAAACGTAACAGGTAACGATGTCACTCATTCGTCGTGACTTGGAATATAATATCATTTTCTATTAGATACGGATCATTGACCCGAGTCATTGATTTCCATTCTTCCTGTTATTATTCAACTTTACAAATCTGTAATTGAAAAAGGGTGAAATTCTCAATTCTTCTCGAATGATTTTGAATGAAAAAATTCATATACCTACTCTGAATATTTCTTATGAAAATAAGAACATCGTTCAATCTTGTCTGAAAATTCGTTGAAAGTGAAAGGACAAATGACTGGTGGTGGAGAAAAAAAGTATCTGTAATTGCTGGTTACGTAAAGGTACCATGCAACATATATGTGAGAAAACTGGTACATGAGATTCGGAACTTACAAGGGAAATTCATCAGATATAAATGCATACGTCAATGCATATCCGGTGAATCTACATATTTCGATCATGGCATTTAACAAACCAATGTGACATGCGGATGTTATCTCGATAATTGAATAGGGAGTTGATTGTATACAATTATGAAAAAAAAGATGGAAGTGGGTTTGTGTAATTAGAACACTCATGGAAAGGAATAAGTGAAAATCGCAAACTTTATGGTATAATATTGGTTTATTAATCCAGCGTCTGCTGATTTATTGTGAAAGTATTTTTTCATATGTGTCCTTCCTCCTAAAAGAATTCGCTAAGATGGCAAGGATTTCACTGTTAGAGCGGAATTCGCTTGTTCTTCTATGGTCAACGAGCAAATTTGCTAAAATGAGCATCAATTCATGTTTCAGCGAATCGAACTTTACAAGATTGACGAGAGACTGATAATTATAACAAATCAGTTCGTAAACACAGCGAATTGGTTTGTTACACTGTAAAAAGTCCGACTGAGAGTAGCTACGCATTTTACTTCGAAATTCGACTGAAATTGAATCTTTTTCATTCCCTAGTAGAAATTTGACAGGGAATTCCCTATTAGAAGCATGGCCCTCGTAAGGCTGCAATAGGGAACTCCTAATTAAGGAAAACTTTTAATTACCTTATCAGGTCCTGACATGGCATCCTGTTTAGGACCTTACAATAATGTAACGCAAGGTTGTTGACAGGTCCCGGTCAGATTTTCCCTTTCATTAACTTGAGCATGGTATTCCCATCAGAATCTGATCAGGATTGCCTTGACTCATCCGTATTTGAATTGTGAGGTAACTGTCAAGATATCTTGATCAGGACCTGATCAGGATTGCCTTGGCTCATCCGTATTTCAATTATGTGACCATTCAACCAACAAGACAGCCGAATCAGGACCTGATCAATTTAGAACGATGAATGTATCAAACTATTCAGAATTTTCACAGAACTCATTAGACATTCACCTGTCTTTTTTAAATGTTCAACTGAGGTCTATTTGGATCATCAGTAGAATTTCTTCTGTTGGGGGAGTTTCAAAAAGTTGTATCAAAAGTGAATTCCATGAAAATGAAATTGAATGTTAGAATGTAGCTTAGATGAGGTTGTGATTGGGAATCCCACTACCACCCGGATCAGGTCCTGATTGGGAATCCAATTACTACCCTGATCAGATCCTGATTGGAAAACGTTTGGTTTTCCTGATCAGGACCTTGTCTTTTCCCTGCGTGACATTTTTGTCCGGGCCTTATCAAATACCCAAGTCAGGCCCTGAACAGAAATCAGGCATGCCTGATCTGGACCTGATGTTTTCCATATCAAAATTTCTACTAGGGTTGCGCTGGAATTTGTTTTTGGTGCTCATTTTCAGTTGGAGCAGGGCTGGTTTTGGCTGCATTTCAAAACAAACTGTTGTTCAGGTGGGAAGTAAGTTTCACTTTTTACTGTGAAGATTGGTGCAAAATTGGTCAGCGTGTGGTTAATCTAATTATCGGACGAGTACCGATTGAAACATGAAATCAAATTGGTTTAAGGGGAGGTTCTCATCAACACGGAGAAAAAGTTTTACAAATTACCACATTCCTACTGAACTGGGAGGAAAATATCACTGTTATTGATATAGAAGTGTAGTGAAAATGTGTCATTTACCATGCAGAAGTTTGCACGCTCGTACTGAAGAATATTTTGAATCATTCATTTTAAATGAATGTAGAAATGTAATAATTTTCAGGAATGTATTTTTCTCCGTGAAGCCTAGGGTTCTAAATTTTCAGGGAAAATAAATTTTTGAAAAAAAACCCAAAGAAACAAACAATTTCTTTCCGAAAAAAAACGTTTTGAATTATGCTGTCGAATTTTTTGTTGTAGCAGATTGTGGAAATTTGATTCTTGATTCTCCATCCATATTCGTGGTGGGGTTGCAAACACTTTACGTGCATTATGTCGCTGCATTTTGGATCGTTTATTGAAACGGAATTTAAAACTGCTTCGCAGAATTCATGTTTCCAGATAAAACATGTTATGTAGGAATGATATTGAAAAATCATAATTGTTTGTATTTTCAGGTTTTTGAACATTCGATTATTAATTTGTTTCAATAAATGATTCAAATCTCAATGACATACGTGAATTTCTATTGAGTGTGATGCCTTGGCATATGTCAGGGTTATAAACTCAATAGAACACCCCATAGAACTATTTGCATTAATATTAAGAAAATACTCAAAAAACAAGTAGGTTGTATTTTATTTTGATTGATAAGGACGTAATTGATATATATATATCACTTGATTCTTGTGGAATAAAGAGAATATTTTTCCATGTCCTGAAAATTGATGAAAAATTTTCATTTTTCGATATTTTTCTTGAAGAAAAATACGTCGGGAAATTTCCCCGTTTTGTTTCATGTGTTCTTCCGGTCATTTTGAACCCTAGTGAAGCCAATTCCGAAATGAGCCGATTTCCTCGAATTTTTTGTCTTGAATTGAGAACTCGAGTAACTTGAAACTCATTAAATGGGTCTTAAAGTACATGGAAAGAATTTTCTCAAATTTAAGGAGTCGTATCCCAAAACTTTAAAGGCGTTTTTCTCCAAACCATGTTCTTCAAGTTTGGCTCCACGATATCTCATAAACTACTGAACTTTCGCTCTTTTTTTGTTTTATTTTGAAGCTGATTGAATTTATTGGAGGATGAACCTAAATGGAGATGACATTTACATGCTTTTTCTTTTTATAACACTTTAAAGAGCGAAAAGAAGTTGAAAAAACGCTACCAAAAGTTTGCATGTCTGTCATTTCTTCAATTTTGGAGTTTTCATTGGTTTTATTGGTACAACCTCCAACAAATATAATATATTTCATTAAAATTTTTGGATTTTTGATTCCTGATAATTCTTGTAAGTGCTATAGTGGCGCCCGATTGATCATCGTTTTTTTAAGTGGTTATGTTTTAACACGTATCAACAATTCCCTTGGCATTATTTTTCACTGAAAAACATTTTTTTATGTACTTAAAGCCTCAATTAGCAAGTGTGAAAACCCCCAAGTTTACTTCCTTCCATGAAAAAAAATTCGAGAAAATCACCTTGTTTTGTCTTAGTACCGTTGCGTTTGTTACCCAAGTAAAAATATCCTATTCATTTCGATTAATTCCCAATCAACGTGCAGAATTCCGATTCAAATCTAATGGGGATTGATCGGTTTTGAATGGAATTAATTGGAATGAATGGAATTTTCTTAATCAGCGCACCGCCGCCTTTAAAATTGCATTTCTGCTTGGGGATTTTTTGTATGTTTATTCTTTGCACTCGATCGATTATTCATACATAAATGAACAATTTGTAGGACAAATGCTCACCATGATGGTCTTATACATATTATAAGATACATTATCGTACTTTCATAACTATGTCGATAAAGAAATAACACGATCGTTCGAGGCGTTGAATTCTCAGTTCTTAGAAAATCATAGAATTTTATGACTTGAATTTTTCACGTATGTGCAAAAATATCGAAAAGAATCCAGACATGGAGAACACAAAAAAATCGAGACTATTGTTAAGGATATTGCCACAAGTTAGAAGAAATTCCAATAACTGCGACAAATGTCTTCATTCAATACCAGAAATCCTCACAGATTCTCGATTTGTCTGTGTATAACGGAAGTCAGGAGACGACCGATCGTCTCATAATTATGAAAGTGTTGAAGAGATACTGTTTTCAGTGATATCCATTTTCCGATTGGTAGCATTCTTTGCGTGCAAGTTTTTTAAACGACTTTCCACATTCCATGCAGGATATATCTAGTCATTATACTTTGAATGCACAACACTTAAACCGCAATGTCAAGCACGTATCGAAAGAGAATTTATTACATCACCTTCACTGCGTCAATATCTGCTTTATTCTCGGCTTGTATTATATGTCGCATGCATGAGTTTCAAATCATCAAATGCGTACATAAATCCAATCATTATTGATTTTTTTAATGTGAAATTGTTTTACATAATTTTTACATTATTCATTTATAGAAATTCTATATACCGAATGTTATCGATTCATGTTATATAGAAGTTTGAATCGTTTATAAAAACGAAACGAAAATACTGACTCACAAAATATGATAAATCATCGTCATTTATCATCAAAAATTATTTAAATAATGTGCTGCAAGATTTCGAGTCTTCAACTGGGGTTGGGTCTAAGTATTTCGTTATTTGATTATTAACTCGTTTCAACAATCGATTCAGATTCCAGCAACATATCAAATCATTGTTCTGCTAAAACTTATTTTTAATTCTTTGAGCTTGGACATAGTATATGGTAAAAAGTTCCATAATTTATTGGGCGCTAGCCCGATATTTCAGGTCCATGATCCATTTCCCCGAGATTTTGGATAGCGGAAGAATGCACAGTGTATTAGGACAAATTGCGATGGTTCCAAATTCAGTGCTATTCAGAAGCTCTTGATGGGAAAATACCACTTACTACGCGAAAAGTTCTCTAAAAATAGATTTTAAAATACTTTATTCAACTTTATTCTATCTCCTTCGCACACTGAGAAAACAGATATCTTGAAAAATACCATAATTTATGAATTTTCGGCGTTGGTCTGACTTGAGTCAAAATATTTACGTGAACGAACCTCTAAAAGTCCTATAATTTCTTGGACTTTTATAAAGAAGTATGGATAACCTTCCTCATAAAAGTCCCAGCCATTATGGTACTTTTAGAGGTATCTTCACGTAAATAATTTCAAAAATTCATAAATTATGGTATTTTCCAAGATACCTTTTTCTCCGTGCATAACACCCCCCTTTAACCTGGAACCCTGTAGAGCAGAAAAATGAAGCATGCTGCAGATCACGAGCATTGATGTAACATCTGATTCCTGCATAAACACTTCCTTGGAAATAAATCTCCAACCACTTTATCCCATTCTCCTCTCTTGCTGATTTTGCAGTTGAATAGTAGCTAATTCTCCCGTTGAGAGCTTCCAAATAGCACTGTTATTTCTTTCAGTTCACCTTCACGGTGGAACCGCCACAATTTTTCCGGGATTTCGTATTGCAGAAAAATCAGCAATGTGGTAGGAAATTAGTAGTTCAATAGCATCTAGATCCTCCATGATTTCCAATTAGATCCGGTGTTGTAGCAGTTCCAGCTTCATAGACGTAGAAATTTATGCCGTGGACCAGGTCAGATGAACCTTGATCCAGTCTAAATTCTAATAAGATTACCTTATCAAAACTTGACAAATAATGTCACGCTTCAATACCATGAGGACCTCATCAGATAGGATTAATTAGGACTCAATGAGAAATTCCATACCAAAATCATAAGAATAAACGAAAATTCAAATATGGAGAGGCAATCTAATTTTCTTCGAAAGATTAGGAACAAAACGGAAAAGAACAATCGTTGTCTCTCGGTTTCATTCCGAACTTTCCGTAAATTTAGTAGTTGGAATTGTCTGGATTAAGTTTGTTTCATTCACATCAAGTAACTATTTTCTAGTTCCAAATAGATCTAGATAATTCTAATTACAACCAATGTATTGCAAGTGAATGTAGCTGAACAGACCAGTCAATTGATCTTGAAATCGACGTATTGGCGTGAATAATTTGATCTAATTAGATTCAAAAGAATTTAACCTTTCCCAACAGAAGGTCAGACTTGGGACAAGTTATTGATATAGTTTGTTGAATTCATATGACTTATCCTCTAACATGTTTATCCAGTTTGTTGAATAAATATATATTCATTCATTTTGTACATTAAAAACCCTCCTTCAAATAATATTCAACATACAACCATTTATATTTATCACAATATTTAACTGAATTGAATTTTCGAATTAAAACGTCCCTGACGTGGAAATAAAATAAAGTTAAGTCTTAAAGTTTTGCTTTGATTCAAAACTATAAACTTCCCAACTTACCGACCGAATAAACATTTTCTTTGGAAAGCTCACTGAATTTGTCAAAAGATGTGAAATTTTCAGAAATCAATCTTCAATATTTTGTTTAAAATCCATTACTCAAAACCGGAATGAATTTAAGGAATATTTCTCAATCCAGTAAAGATTCTTTTAATCAAAGAATATACAATCTCAAATGCAGACTGTACTTCTTTGCATTTACTTTACTAAACTATGGACTAACAAAATCCTGATAAGGAAAATTTGCCTTGACCCTTCAACATAATTTAAGAGAATCCCGATTAGGACAAATGGACGTATCTCTATATGGACAATCCACTCCTAACTCTGATCAGAATCTCAAAAGGTATATCTCATTTCGGATGACCTCGTTACGTCCTTATCATGTCTTGTGTTAACCCGACGATAATTTCCAGTCGGGAAGTAATAGATCCTGTTCCTTTGCTCATTTCATATGCAAAAATGGCATCTTCAACATATCTACATCGGCCAATTATCATTTTTTTCATAATCCAATGAACACGATGTTTTTATGTGCATGTAAATCCATGTGTAATGTACCTACATGTGCACGGGCACATGAATCTATGAATGAATGTATGATACAGATGTTATCGAAGACGACTGCTGTGTAGTTATTACATCGATCATACAAATGCAGATGATGTTTTTGAATTGCAAATCTCAATAGCACCCTAATCTACTCGGTACAAGAAATACAATATATGTGAAGAACCAAATAACGATCAGACAGCTACTGTAATTGTCAATAATTAAAGTCTGGGTATTCAAATGATAGTTTTGCTCGTTCCATCTTGAATAACTTTTCCTTCCGACCAGTCTGACTAAGAGATGACAATCGGAAGATTTTCCCGTGAGGTGTCGAAAATTCGACTCGTACCATTGGCTCACGCGCGATGAATCATTCGAGGCAGAAAGCCTTCCACGTTGAATCATAATTTGAACTGTTTTTTTTTGCGATGTTTGATCCTTTGTCTGCTGCTATTTAATCGCATGATACTGTATTCTGTATTTTCATTCACTCCCAATTCCACGAGTTTGTATAATATAATGCATATAAAATTTTAAAGCCATGAATTGCGTACCTACCCGAGCAGAAAAATTGTATGGCTGGCCTCATGTTCGATATAGGCCCGATCGGGCAGTGATAGAGCTCACCTTATTTTGGCACACATGATCTAGTCCTGGTGAGGCCATGATTTGGCACCCCTGATTAAGGTTAACCAGATCTGACCCTGCTAGGTTTGTAATTTGGCATCCCAGTGGACACTTATAAAAGTACGAGCTCTTTAAGAGGTCTTTTACAAGAGCTCAGTGATGTTATCATACTAATATTCGAATGGTACCTTTTCTCTGAGATCTCAGAAAAGAATCCTTTCGGAGAGTTCCTATTTTCCTCAGAAATCGACGCATCTGATAACATTCTGATACCTTTATGTTAACCTTCTGAAAGATCCATCTGACCTCTCACACATATTTGGGAGATCTTCAAGACTTCTTGATGATAACATATTGTTCACTGGGACGCCCTATCATGGTTCATTACATCGAGCTCTGATACAACGGTGCGTTACATTCCATATCAGGGCCTGATTTTAGATAAGGCTTCTTAGATCTGGTCCTGATCGAACACCGAATATGAATTTCTACTCGGGTACTTGTATGAGCATAAAACGAAAAAGAAAAACGAGCAGTACGAGTTGAAGATACGTAATCTGTTGAAAGTGCTGAATTTTTTTTCATTTTGGGAAAATACAAAATGTACGCACGTAATCGAAGTTTATAAAAATTCCTAAGAATTCCATGTAATACACACTGAGAAAAATCACTTAGTTGCTGTAACTAAATGATAGCCATAGCAGCAAAATAATTTATTCATATATCAGACAGCTAGACTTTTATCCAAATCAACGCATTTTGTTTAGTTAATTGAATTCAGTTGGAATGAGTAAAACTTTCATTTGACGTTGTGACAACCAAATATTCCGATTGAATCGAAATGTTATTCCAACTGAATTACTTAGTTGATAAAATATGATTGTACTGAAATATTGTTAGTTATCGAAAATCAAATATCTACTAGGAATCTCTGAACAACCTCACTAGAAATGAGTCCAGTAATTTTCCTAGGTTATTGTAAAGCCTTGCTAGGCCTTGAAAGTTCCTCACAAAGGCATCGTAGGGTCTTGCGAGGCCTAGAGAATGACTAGAGTGATTTCTACTGAGGATATTTTGGTCAGGAGGGATTCTGAAAAATTTGTTGGATTTCCACTTGCTCCATATTTTATCACAATTTCACTGCATAGAAAAAGATTTTGTGCGAATATTCTTCAGACAATACGATCACAAAACCGATAAAACGATGAAATTGAACACTTTTGTTATGGAGTAATGTATTCTTCCAAAAATAAAATTCAAAATTCCGCATCGCCATTGCACGTGGTTGCCGGCGTGTCGTTGAAGAGTGGGCATGGGTGAAATAGTGATGACGATGCATCGTCCGATGCATCAAGACCCATATAAAAATTTTTAGGTTTCACCAATGCTGACAATAGAATATAGCTTGGCGCAATGTTGACAGGCGAGGCTTGGCAATCTATGAATATTTAATGTTGATTAACAACAAATAAAATGTTGCACCGATATCGGTGTTCAACGAATTTCGGTTGTCAGCCTACCATTGATCCACAATTCCGCCAGGCTTGGCGCTTGCTAGGCTCATCCTTGGCCCAACATTGACTGAACGATAGATTCTATTGAAAATTAGGATCATTTGAAACGTGGTCGAATATTGCCACAACGATTGATCTAGTCTGGGTAAAAATGAGTTTTCAATGTAGCGCCGATCATTGGTAATAACAGGGCTCAATATTGGCATGCTCCTTAATTTCAACATTTGATGGCTGAATTGCTAACTACAAGTTACTGATCAAGTGTTTCTCGCAAGTAGGGAGAGATGTGTACGAGGAATATATAAGACTCAAATAATTCTCTGGAAGAACAGTCAATCGTTCTTTGTTACAGGTTACACCAGAGGGCTCCTACTGCTGATCCATACTATGTGTATACTTCTCATGACAAACTTTGACGACAAAAAACACCGAGTTGTTTACAGATGAATAAGGAAAACATAATAAGATCCCAAATAACATATATTGGAAATTGTGAAATGCGCATACTTTTTACATATTTTGGGGTTGATTATTTTTTAAAGTTTTATCATCGGCGCAACATTGATAAACAAATTTTTCTATTGTTTGCCAATGATGGTCTATTTCATTGCGACTTCTGCACCAATGATGGGGCTACATTGGAAAAACACATTGATAAATCATAAAATGATGTTATCATTTCAGTGTTGCGCCATGCTTGGTTGCCAAGCCTCGGCCATACTTTATCTACATTGCGCCATGCTAGCGCCAATGGTAAATTTCTGCATGGGGAATCGATCTGTTTAGAGCAAAAAGAATCGATTTTTTTATGATTCTCCTTCGGTCCGATTCATCGTGAATCGATTCTCATTTTCATTGAATCAAAGGCATCGATTCTTTTCTTTGAAAATTTCATAAAAATGTTCAAATCATGTCTACACAGTTTCCGTAGAAGTTTATGGATGCTTCAGATAAATGCTATGAGCAAGCAATAGCAATTTTTTGGCCAATCAGAAAATTCGGAAGAAAATTTCTAATTTTTTAATTGGTTGAAAAATTGCTATTGCTTGCTCGTAGCATTTATCGGAAGCGTCCTATGTAAAGGCCTAGACACACAAACACGTAAACGTGAACGTAAGAAACGGAAAACTGCGCAGAAATCGTATACAAATCGAAACGAAATTTTGTGGAAAGATGTGAGAATATGTTGTCTAAACACTAACATCGCAAACTTGATATAGAATGAAAGTTGTGATTGAGAAACTACATTGATAACGTTTTCCTCTGACCTGCACTGGTTGCATTCAGTGCACAGTGAATTGTGTTTATCCTTCATTATGAATCCGGTTATAAAAGTGATAGCAATAGCCCAGCACACCTTGAGTGCAGCCAATGGAAATCGCTCTGTTATACAAAACAAAAAAAGCGGTCGACTTAATTTTTTGTCAAAATGAGATTCTTGTGCCATTCGATTAAGAAAATTTCCCTGAATCGAATGAGGTGAAAAAAATAATTGCAAAAAAAAATTGAGTTCGCCATGTTTTTGCCTGATAAGGCAACGCTATAAGATGTATTTTTAGATTTATCAAGGTCCGATTATTGATTCGTTTTGATGAAAAGTTCAAATTTCGCTTATATTATTCAAAAGAAAGAGAGAAAATTTACTTCTTACTATTGGTAATTTTCATGGAGTTGTGCTATTCAAACACATATGTTATTATCATCAAAATAGTGAATCAAGCCTGGAAAAATGTTTACAAAACTGATTCATAAAAAAAGATTTCATCTGAAAACGATTCTGAAAAAAGATTAAAAATCGATTCTTCAAAAACGATTCTATTCATATACGATGCATCGATTAAATCGCTCGATTATTGAAAATGAATCGATACTGAGAATCGATTCGATGCTCGCCCAGAATCAGCAACACTAGGTGAAAATGCCGATAAAACGATTGAAGATGATGAAATGGTAGTCAGCGCATGCGGAATCAGATTCTATCTGCTAAAGAACTCGTTTGAATAAATATTTTGAGTTGCGTTGAATAAACATTTTTGAAATGAAACAATTCATTCAACGTGCATAAATTGTTAGCTGTCACAAATGAATTATTTATGCTACTGTCAACTAAACCTTTTCATCTGAAGTGAATAGACGTCGAATTATTGTTTTTGCTAACGGAAATGAATTTTTATTTGTATCAAATGAAGATTTATTCAAACGAACTAAAGGATTATCAATTAAAGTATTTTCGCTCACGCAACTAAGCAATTTCTCTCAGTGTACACGGAGAAAAAAGAAGTTCACTGTAACAGCGAAATCTGCTTTTGTTGGAACAGTAAATTTGCTAGCAATGACAGCAAACTATACGCTATTACTGCAATTTTCTTAGCTACGATGCCGGTGATTCAGCTGTCGCAACGAAAAATGCTCGCTCTTCCAGCAAAATTTGTTTGCTACTCTGTATATAATACTGAAAATTTTCTCTCAGCAGTCCAATTAGCTGTGGCTAGTGATGGCTAAACCTCGATAGTACTATCGATACTATTCAATTGTTTTTTCCATTGAAAACCATCGATGGTACTCTCTGAAATCTTTGGAGTGAGATTTCACTCTCTAGCCAGCCAGAAGTGAGCCTGTCGAATTTTCGAGTAAAATTTCCACTCTTTTAGAGTGATATTCTGAGGTTTGGGTTAGAAATTCACAACCAGTCCGACGCTAGAGTGAATTTTTCACTCTAAAAGAGTGAGAGGTCACTCGAAACGAGTGAAAATTCCACTCGAAGCGGACAGGTTTACTTCTGATACTTAGTGGAGTGAAACGTGCGATTTTTCACTCTTTCAGATTTAGAGAGTAGAAGTCAACTATCGATAATATCGAAATTCGTGGAGGGTAGCAAAGTATAAAATATATCCAAATTTCAGTAGTGTCATAGACCCAAAGGGGCATTTTATGTACTGTAATCTCTTAGATTTGAGATGTTTTCGTTATTGTCGCATCACCGATTTCTTGCGGTGTAGACATTTGGACTGCTTATATTTTTAAAGTACGTGAATTAATACACTGGCAGAAAAACGACCTGGTCATAAAACATTCGTGGTCGCAATAACTGGAAATCTGGCTCGATTCACCAGGAAATGTGATTGTGATGTCCAGAAAAAGTGGTTGAAGCCAAAATTAACTACACGGAGAAAAAAGTATTGCTGGCATAACAAGCAGGTCTGTTACTATAGCGCCTACAAAAAAAACTAGTTGGAAGAGCAAGAAAAATGATTGACACAACTAAACTTATTTGCTGACATAAAAAAATTTGTTAACAGAACTAACGTCCTAAGCTGCTGGAGTGAATATTTTTGCAAGGACAACAAATTTCTTTGTAGGCGCTATAGTAGCAAACCATTTTTTCTCCGTGTACACATTCTGGTTATCACACCAAGAAAAGAATCTGGTTTTTCTAAAGTGAAAAATGTACTTAATTTTTTACTTCAACCACTTTTTCTGGACATCACAATCATATTTCCTGGTGGATCAAACCAGATTTCAAGTTGTTGCGACCACGGATGTTTCAACCAGGTCGTTTTTCTGTCTGTCAGTGTAGATACACTTTGTTAAACACAATTAATATAACTTTATTACTTTTGATGAACAGTTATTCATACCACAGTTCATATTTAATGATGAACAATTCAATTCAACCATGAATTGAATATTGAACGGGTAATATTGGTTTAATTTCATTGATAAATCCGATAATTCATGCATAGACAGGAACAAGATTTCGAAGAATAATAATACTCAAGGAGCATTTGTAATTATACCACGAAACAAATCGCTTCACCAAATCACTCACGACTGAATTTTGTTCAAGAACTACTATTTCTTCTTTTGGATTAGTGTTCACTAAACATCGATGGCACATCGATGTGTCATCCAATAAACGGGTATCGATGTTTGACATCGCGAACATCGATGCTGCTAGAACCTGAGTGGTTGTTATTTTACCAATAAAAATTTTGGGATCTAGCGCCATTTCAAATCCAGCATAATCCCATTCAATTGTTCTTATTTGATGTCTTGATGTTTCAATGTTTCTGACAAAAAACATTGGAACATCAACCAGGTCGATGTTACATCGTTAATCGATGTAAAACATCGATGTCAGGCGATGTTATGATCGTCGATGTTTAGTGAACACTATTTTGGATATTATTCATTAAACAAAATCGAGTGCAGCTTGCACACTGCTCGCAAACAAAAACAAAAACCGATTTCACCTCATTCAAGCTTGATTCGCAATAAAGTCCCTGAAGGCCGTTATCCATTTTGGATATTACAGTACCTACATATAAAGTTATATGTAAATACGCTAACGTTGAATGATATTTTAATGAAATTTGACTAATGTTGAATGATTTTGCGGATTTAGTTAACAGTTTATATACTCTCACTCGAGTATTTGGCCATTAATTGCGTTTCTTTCCAGTGTATAGTTATACTTTCCATTATAACCGACCCTCATATTTTAAAAATTGTATTTTGAACTATAGTACACTCAGAGAAGTACTTGGATGGTACAACCAAATTCTATTGATAAATAGGAGCCGGCTAAATATTTTGTTAATATGTGAAAATAATACAAATACAGCGTCTAAAAAAAATTCATCCATATAATTTAGTTCCTCCACCAAAATAATTTTTATGCAACAATAACATTTTTGATAATCCATAGAATTGTTTTGTTTATTCATTCAAAAGCAGGCAACCAAATATTTAGCCGGCCCGTAGTCGCTGATTTTTTTTTCAGTATATCCGATAGTTTCTATCGAGGTTCAGCCTCCACTAGCTGTGGCAGCGAATTCTTAACTGTGTTAGCAAAGAGATTCACTATTCTGTATGTAAAACCTCGATTTGTTAGGTCAGCAACTTGTTTTTCTCCGTGTATCCTCACATACACAATGCATGTATAAAATCGGATCTTTTCCGCATGGATAGACACAAGCTCTCCGGACATCCTTCGGAGACATTGAAATTTCCACTGTAAACCGAAAATCGATGAAGTTGCTATTGATTTCGAATAATGATAACTCTTGTCACAATTTCTTAGTATCACGAGACATCAACATTATAAAATCTTACGTATCCTGTACATTCAGTACAAAGGTATATAATTAGAAAATACTCGGCTATCCTCGACGTTACTTTGTACCCACGACGGTCTAGGTCTTTGCACCTTTTTAACATCCACCTTCGTTTATCTTGCTTCGTTTCCAGCAGGAAATGCGAGAACAGGAGTTTTAATGCACGAACCAAAGTTCTGCACGCGTGCGTTTCGACTCGAGTGGTACGAACTATTTTGTTTGAACGTGAATGAAGAAGAAGAAGCAGCAGAAGTACAAAACCTAAGAGATAAAATATAGTTTCTAAAGATTACAATTTGAAGTAGAAACACATATATCGCTGCCGTGGAACATTCCATGGACCGATAAGGAAGCTGGATATGAGATTTGTCCCTCTTGAAAGAGTTCCTTCGAGTGCTGTTTAAGGAAATCTTGTGTATACACGTTGCAGGGAAAAGAAAGAAAACTTTGATCTCTGTTGGCGTTTTCACAATTCACGTGACCAGGATATTTCATTCAAATAGGAAGTGAATGATACGCGTAATGTAAGTTCGCATGCGTGTGACATAGAAATTGATTATGCTATATACTTATATAAAGCATCAAGTCAAACGAAAACTTCATGGTTCGTATGTAACAGCATTGTACGATTTCTTGGTAAAGTTGGATAACATTTATTCCAGGATTATGCGTAAAATTCTCAATCCCGTACTTACTTATAATTTTTAGTATCAGAACTTTTTATTTTGCATTCAAATTATCAAGATTTAATCACAAACCACTCGATAGAGCACTGAACTGCTGGTTATAATCTTAACGGATGGTAGACGATAATTATATTGAAAAAAAAACGTATTTTACGAATTCACATTTATAACTCGAGCTAGAATCTTCAATATCTTCATTTCATTAATTTATTCCCATTATTCTAAAAGGTAATTTCTTATTACAAAAAGATAACCATGAGCATACATCGTTAAACAAATTGATCGTTAGTTCTTGTCAAGAACTACAGTAGACTAATAAGCAGTAAAGTTTTTAATGAAGTGAGTCGTTAGTTATTCCCTACGTAAATTACTGAAAGTGATCATTCGTTGAAAATTACGTGAAATGAATGAACGTAATGAACGCAAAAGTAACTAGCATATGGAATTTTAGTTGATGTTTCGAGAAATTCATAAGAATATCGTGATGATTTTGACAGGAAACTGCTATTGATAGTTTCCTTTTTTTGGTGGTAATTACGCGTTGAATTGCTTAAGCAAAAGAGAGACGAATAGAATGTAATCGGCACAACGTGAACGTGACGCGCACCCTATTTCCTGTTTGTTCTCCAGTGTATGGCTGCTGTTACTCTTTACCAATGCTACCTGTATAGGTAATCGGAGGAGGTGGGGATTTCAAGAGTGGATTACCGTTACTCTTCTCTTTTCCTCGTGCTCTCCGTCGATGATGAGTTATACCCTCTTCTTCTGTGACTACTCTCATCTCTATTTTTTCCCTCCTTTCGCATTACGTTGTTTCGTTTTCTTTTTCTGCTTCAAAACATCTGGACCACAAGATCATGACATGCGTGTATTAAGGCACATTCGTGTACGTGTCAGTATGAAAGTGTTGAATACACATGCTTGGATATAATGGAGTTGTACCATGGGAAAAAGATAAAAAAATTAGCGATTCGTATCGATATGAGAGAATCATAGAGCGGTTATGAGTCGAGGGAATAAGATTCAGCTCTTGCGGTTCAGTTTTGCTTTCTTCTTCTTCAGATATTCCCAGTTCTTCAGTTTACAATATATTTATTGGACTCGTAACTGAACGGAATGTAATACTATTATATGTATGCATACTACAATTAAAAAAACTCATCGAATTTTTGATCCAAAAATCCAACCTTTGATGGTATAAATTATGTATACTCAGAAAATTTATCTACACGATCAGGTGTGATACCTTGAAAACAATCTATCTATGGACGGTGGGATGGGTGCGGAGCAGTGGAATACGCTGCTCTTGTGATTATAATAATAGGCACAGGAATTCCAATCGATTACAAAAGCTTCTCTTCGTACAATCGAATGGATTTGGTTGAGTTATTTATGAACAGTGGAATATCCAAATTTTTTGTGCAAAGTAAAATAGTTTGAGAATGAAGAAAAAGATGCAGCACTGGTGGACACAGGGTGCAGCTCTTCTGGCCACCTGTCTGTTTCTGTCCAATTAGCTGAGAACAAAGGAATGGTTGCAGCATGTGACTACTTACGTAGTCGATTTTCGATCGTCTACAAAAATACTTACGGCAACTACTTAGCGGTCAGGGCAAGTACACGCAGAAAAATATATTTTTGTAAGTCGTCCCATAATTTATTGAGGATCAGCGCCGGTCTGTGATTAATGGAGTTATTTACCTGGATATAGCTTCAAAAGTACCATTATTTCTCGTAGAAATACATCTAATTATGGGAGTTCTTAAAAGTTAATTCAAGTCAAAACTCTATCTGTCACAGACTGGCGCTGATCCTCAATAAATTATGGGACTTTTCAACACATCTGTTTTCTACGTGTACCACGTTACTTGGGTCAACTGATCCAACAGTTGCGCTGACTAACGTGTACACTGTACAAAATTTTGGTAGTAATTGTACCAAATGATTAGGAGTTTGTAATTTTCACAGTCAGGATCACAGTTTGTAATTTTGCCTTGAAAATGCCCAGTATCTGGGCGAAACGTTGGCTTTTGCAATAAAAAAGCACTGCTCGGCTGATTGGATTGTTTCTCCGTTAATTTTACCAAATGTCAATGATAACAGGATTTACCTATACAGCACTGAGAAGAAAAACAACATGGTCACAGAAACAATGCTCGCATGGTAAAGGATTTATGGTTACAGTGACTTAAAATTTGATCACGGTAACCAGGAAAACAAAACAAAATCACATAAATCTGGTTGTGACAACTATATGACATGGTTAAAGTCAAAAACATGGTTATGGGAACCAAATTTTTCTCTCAGTGAGTATCAGTAAAATTACATGAGAAAAAAACACTGCAAAAAACGTTTTGAACACATTTACCAAGTTCAGAGTTGATAACTTCATTATATTCTGAGAGTTGGACTTTTGTTATGAAAAATATAAATCTACTACTCTGAAAGTGAAGTTTTTACCAAACCTCAATGTGAAATCCCGACATTGAGAGTGACAATTTTTCAAAAATCTGTGATTTTACAATCTTTCAATCAAAGATTAGCGATTATAACTACTTTTCGTAGTTGCTGAGAGTATTCATTTTTTTTCTATGCGTAAGAACCCGAAAAGTGGTCGATTACACCGAGCAGAGGTAGACAAATGCCAGCCATAATTCTTCTATCGAAACTAAACGGAATATGGCCATCATCCGTCCCCGGAAGCTGATCAATTACTGATAAAAATATGGTGTGGTTTCTATCAACAAAAGCTGAACAGGAAATGCCTAATTGAGCATCACATCGCCCTTCAAAAATAAACATCATTACCACCTAATTTTTGCGCAAGTCTCATGAAAAATCCCACTGAGCATTTCCGTTAGAACCTTGCATTAACATTGCAGCGATATTGATGCAATCTTGAAAGTACTTTTCTTCCAATTTACAAATGCAATATCACAAAAGTAACTTGCAAAAATATCGTCGAAATATCACCTGACACCGTAACAGTGCTGCAATTCACTTGTGATTGGATGTTGTAATATTACTGTTGTAATTCTCATAATAGGTACTTTCAAGATCGCATCAACATCGATGCAATGTTAATGCAAGGTTCTAACGGAAATGCTCAGCGGGATGGCTGATCATTCTTCATTAATCCATCATGTTGCTGAAGTTTGAACCGATTATAAAAACGAATTGATAATCGAATAACGAAGTACTCAGTTTTTAACAGCTGGAGTCTTTAATTACATTTTTTAAACAATGTTCCCAGTTCTAGAAATTGATTTGAAGAAACAAACAACGATGATTCATCAAATTTCGTGAATTGGAGTTTTCGTTTCGTTTCTACGAACGATTCAAACTTCGAGAACAAAATCCGTCGGTGAATGATTAGGGTACAATAAATATGTATGCAAATCAGGGATATTTTTTCATCCACGTATTCATCGTATATCTGAACTTAATATTAAGTTGAATTACAATACGCTCTTCGGTATTATCCATCAACATTCAATGCCAATATTATATCACAAAACAAATTGCATAGGTGCATTTCTCTGTATAATTTCCTTTTTCTCTTCTCATTGTAAATTACAATGTATCCTCATATTCAAGTACATTCCACAGTCACGATACAAACTCACATTCAATTCCAACAATTTCCAATAATCCTAACATCCTCATTCTGCTGTGTACATAAACAATGACATTCTCTCAAGTCGATATTCGTAAAAAGTGCCTTGGAAGATAGATCAAACGCAAAAACACACACATTTCCAATGACATTTCCTACATATTAATTGGGAGATAGATGTTGAGAGAAAACAGAGAACCGGTGTTATCACCCTTTGATGGTACAAATTTCTCTCCTTTCACCACGCATACATGGTAAGAAAAAAGTGTATCTTCGTGTCTCCGTTATGTATGTGTATAACGATGGATTTATATAAATTCCTTTCGTCTTGTACAAATTTTAGTCCAATGTAAAGAGTATTCGCCCTAATTGTTGTAAAACCGGGACAATTCTGGAATACCTCTGAAAAAATTGATTCTCCCAATTTTTCTTCAAAGTAGTGGAGGAATTTAAGATGAATGAGAATTTTTATACAAATTGTATATAATTATAAGCGAATTATAGATAATTTAAAAAATTCACGCCATGTATGTATTTTTACATTTTTTCCTTTCAAGTGAGTTTTGGTTTCGGGACTTTTAATTGACATACCGTTGTGATGAATAATTATTCTGAATCAAATTCTGGTAATCTTCGCTCAACCAAATAGGAAAAATGAATGAGAATTAAAGAATTGTGTAAAAATCCTAACAGAAGTAATTTGAAGCAAAACTACGCCAATTAAATAACTAAGTCTTTGAAACCTAAAAACCTGAATCAAGAAAAATGTCGTATCAAAATTAAAGTGTATTTGAAGATAAACTTCAAAATTTATTTTCACGAAAAAGAATAATAAAAATTTTTAAATCGAATTCAATTTTAGAAATATTGTGAAGACTGGATCATATTCAGAATCATATCGGTTACCTAACGAAATATCCGTGCCAAAAATATCCGCAATATCCTTAACAGAAATTTTTGCCATTCCAGTACCTCATAAAATATTGAAAAACTCCATTCATACATTTCTTCAGCAGATAATGTTTTCATATCGCTTTCATCACCCTTCCAAATTAATACATACTTATTTTATTTCTTTTTATCTGAGAAATTCTGAAACTCACACGTGATAGGAAATATATGAACTGAGTTGTTTAATCACTTCCAGTGAACAAAAATTGTCTAAAGTACACTGAAAATAAAATTCTGGAATGGCTGATGTTTGAGCATCAATCGTCGATGTCTGTGAAAACATGAACTTGGTAACCATGGAAACATCACTGCCTCGTTTCATTCATATCAACTGTTGATGAGTCGGACAGTGGCAATTGATGTGAATGAAACGAGGCAGTGATGTTTCCATGGTTACCAAGTTCATGTTTTCACAGACAACGACGATTGATGCCCAAACATCAGCCATTCCAGAATTTTATTTTCAGCGTATAACATTATATCACTCATTCAAATAACGCAACCTGAAAATCACTTCAAACAATCAACCACACATTAGATACGCATACATCACCAATTGAGACAGATTTACAACCATTTTACAAATCCACGGATTGGCACGGAAATTTTGTCTAGGATATTTTGACCAAGGACATTTCATCGTGTTACCATCATATCAATTTTGTTTATCATGTCCTGAGGCTTGGAAACTGATTCGGAGTGATTTAGGCGTGTTAAATATGGAAACAATGTCATGTTTTGTGGATTATCTTATTTTTTATAATAAATTTTCATACATAATCTACATAAATAAATAAATTCTAAAAATGCACATTATTTTCAGAATGCAACACATCATAATCACTTCAAATCAGTTTCTGAAATCTCAAGAAACAAAGTGGCGAATGACCAGTGTAACTGACTAATTAAAATTGAATAATTTGAATATAAAGGTATAACAGACTGGTTTGTTATGCCAGCTATACTATTTTCTTCGTGTAAATGAGAGCGTATGCCAAATATTTTCCATCAGAAACTGAAGATCTTGAACCGTCGAGTCCGAGAGGTATGAATTATTTACGATGTAGCGTAATACACGGGATTAGATCAGAATAATTAAATTCCATCTCTAACATTGTTGATTAGAATAAGGAGGAGTTTATTTCTTGTACTCCAATATTAAATTTATCGTCATGATTTTGACGAATGGAAGATTGGATGATAATTTCAAACCACGATGCGTGTAACAATCTGATTTCCTGAATACGTTATAATATACGTGGAGTAACGCTGTTAACACAAAGAAGAATTTATAATGAAATTCATTAAATTATCTTATGAAATTGTAGATAGCTATATATATATATATTTTTTACCGTAAGGTTTATTAGGTATGTAATGGACTTTATTATGTATAACGCATGCTCGTTTCATACCAACAGTATTGTGACGGTTTTACATCATTAATTTAGATATATTCGTAATATCTAATCGTATCCTCTCTTTATAGACCAAAATATAAAACACAAGAATAGGATTTTCTCTGTGCCATTTCTCTGTGCATCATTTTATTCGAGGTTTCGGATTTATGACTCGATTCATAACTTCTTGTTTGGATTTTATTTTTCGGCGTTATGTGAATTTCGTTCATATTCTTTGAACCCTAGTAGAAATATAATTTTCTCATTACTGATGAGGCACTGATGAGGAAACGCTAATCAGGAAAAACTGATTATTAACTTATTGGGAACTGCTTTGTCTAATATGATTATTAAAATTCATATCAAACTGATCAAATTCTGACAAGTTATTGCCTCTATCCGCAAGAAATATCAATAGCGTCAATGTTTATAAAAAATATTCGGTTTAAAAAACACATTGATTGTTATTGAAGTGATATATTGCAATTGCAAAATTACCATTATTTTAGATATATGTCTTAACCAAAATTCAAAGTATCTCAAAGAAATTGAATCGAATTGGTTCGAATTATTTGATTAATTGATGAATTATTTACTTGTTGTGAAATAATATAGTTTTGTTATTTATTATGAGTAAGTATAGTAGTAACTTGAATATTATCTCATGATATATCATGATTGAGGTGGAAACACCATACATATGGTTTGATATATTCTTTGTCATTGTCAAAAACTCCTGTATTTTATCTAAGAAAAAGTCTAGGAAAATTTTTCCTCCGGATTTTGCTGAAAATTTACTATTTAATCCTTGGAAACATCTTAAACAAAAACATAAATTGTTATTTGAGTGAACCTAGCCAGCAAAGTGCTTCCAAATTCACTTTTCCGCTACTAGCAGTGCTAGTGGGAGCAACGTAGTAGCTTTTCCATTACCGTGAGACTGCATGCTACCATAACATATATATGATTCAATTTATAACGTAGCACTACCTCAGCGCTACCAAGTAGTGCTCCTAGTAAAAATACTACCAAGTCGCTCCTATTTCCATACATAAATGAAGCCATATATGTACAGAAGATTTTTAACTGTATTGTTATAATTTCACATCTTCATCGACGTAACCTGCATTTTTGTGGGTGATAAATGCTTCGTTAGTTACTCACAAATAACTCATCAACTACTGATCAGTCCCTCATCACCCTAACAGCAAAATGCTGAACAAATATGCAGCAAATTGTTGAAAACGTACAGCAACAGTTTGAAACAATCTGCAGAAACGTTGCGTCGCCAAATGCGTAATAACATGCTGTAAATCTAGGATCTTAGCTTTAGTTGTTATCGTGTTGCTGGGAAGTTGCTTGGTTTCATGAAACTCTCAATCACATGCGTAGCAAATTCCCAGCAACTTTATGGAAACTTGATAAAAAACTTAAGAGCAACGATTGCACAGCAACTTTTGTCGTATGGGCAGTTACTCGCTCATATCTGCTAAGTTTCATCAACCACACTGAGAAAAAGGTCTTCTTCTGACAAATCAACGCATTTGGTTGAGCATTTTCAAAAAGTATCATTTCATACAAATAAGACATATTGATTATAACCAAACATTGTGTTGAGTCGAGAAATTCATACTTATTTCATATTATAACCAAATCATTCATTTGATTCAAAGCGATTGAAGGGAAGTTCATAATCGGTATGAAGTTGACTCAAAGAAATATGTGGTGTATTCAACAACTATGTGATAAAATGAATATTAGTGAATATTTCTTTGCTCGTATCCAAATATACGATTTATTTACTGTAAACAAATCTTATTTGAGTCAACGAATCCTTTTTCCCAGTGCAGTTTTTCATTAGTCGGAGCGTTACACCCCTCGTCGGAAACTTGTAACTTTCCTGATCAGTAAAATGGAAAACTGATCAGTGCCTCATCATTCGCCAGAGAAAATTTCTACTAGAGAAGTTTTTGAAACAAATCAATGGTTCTGCTGGGGAAAGTCTAATTGAACTTTTTGATGGGTTTGAATAATCATTTAGCGTTACCATGGACGGTATTTTGACAAATTTACATTCAAATTGGGCAATGACCCGTGAATAGTAGAGCGAGGGATGAGGGATTGAATCAAGGGCATTCAAACACCAAAAGAATTATGCGTTCATCGGAAATTTTCAATCCACAATACTAAAATTCATTATCAGGATTAGACTCTACCCAAACACCACCACGTGCCACTGGAATGTTTATGAAACAGAGGGAAGGTTTTCTAAACGTTCAGAAAATGTCCCAGAGACGCATTTTGTTGTTAGGGTAAATCAATTAGTGAATCAATAGTATAGTTGGATACGGCCGAAGAAATATTCATTGATATTTATATCATCATACACTGAAAGGAGAGTTTGTTTGTAACAAAGAAAGCTCATTAATCATAAACAAACCATCTTTAGGTCAAATAAGATTTGTTAATAGTTAACAAACCTTATTTTATTGAAATAAATTTGCAATATTTTTTCTCAGTGTATAGTCGAGAAACACAGCGCATATTTCTTTGTGCCAACTTCATACTAATTATGATATAAGAAATCTAAAGTTGATAACAACACTGTCAGAAATATCTGGAAGTGTTCTTCAATTACGTACATATACATTCTGCATTAAATTTAATGTACAAAAACATGAAAAGACTATAGATTATGGTATAATTCACATTAAATTTCATGTAAAATGTGCATGGAACTGAATTCATGTACGTACTTGAAAAACACTTCCAGTAAAAACATTAAAATTAATGCAGACATTTTTAACAGTGAAGTCATATTTATTTGAATCAATTTCGATCAGCTTGGATCAAATAAATGATTTGGTTATAGGTAATGAATATGAATTTCTTGATTCAACGTAATGTTCGGTTATAATGACGGTTATAACCTCTTGAAAATGTACAACCAAATGCGTTGATTTGTCAGAAGGAAACCTTTTTCTCAGTGTAAGAAGTATAAAAGAACAGGAATTTCCAGCTATTATAGCTGAATTTGAGCTATTATAGTTAATTTCTCAGCTAAATTACTCAACATTCAGCTATAGAAGTCGAAAGAATGACTGTCCATCTCACAGCTAATAATTTTGTTTCCATGTAATCTTCAACTGTTGAAAATTCTCCACCCAAATTTATATTCAGAGTCCATTCTCAGGGAAAATTAAATTATTGTCTGTTCAAAATTCTAATTGATCAAGTAATTGGCGTTTCTTCAGGTGCTTGTGCAACCTTTGAGCGATGTCAAATTCCTCAAACATTCTGGAATATATTCAATTTCGTACGCGTCGAGTATTCTACAATTCCGTATACAAAACCCCAAACACGAGTGTTACAAAGTTTGCATTACTTGATTAGATTTGATACATCGTCCAGACACCACACACAAAAATCGCTAATGAAATTTTCCTAAACTCTTTTAGAACCCATCAAAGAATTCTCGATGATTTAAAAAATCAAAATTCAGAAGGAGCTCTTTTTGCAGGATCCATTGGTCTACAATCAAAATTTTAAAAGTCTTATACAAGAAAAGAATGAGTACTACATTTACATTCAGCGCACAAAGGAACGTAAAGGGTTGAATAATTATCCATCACTGGCAGAAATCATTCCATTTGTTTCATTTCGCTAAAGAAATGTCAGAGAATGCCTAGGATGCCGTGCGAGCCTCTCTTTACAGCCAAGAAAAGTCTAGAACGATTTCTAGTAGGAATTTCCAACGAGATACAGCGAGGGATGTATCTAAGATGCGACGTAGAACAGTTATCTGTTTAATCTCCGTCCTACAATCAAAGGGATGGAGTTGAATAAACTTCTATCCAGTTTGATTGTCCGATTTAACGAACCAGATATCCTTGATAATCCTTTCTTATCCTTTCTCGTCTTCATGAAACTTTATCAACTTTCTTATCCTCTTGTGTTGAAAGTCACTTCGAAATTCAACTTTAATATATTCTATCTAATGATAAGAATGTTTGTTTTTTTTTACGCAACCAAAATTGACTATCTTTGAAAATTCAAGAGTTTCGATTTTGTTACGTATATTTCAATTACATAAAATCTATCTTGAGATGAAATTTCAAATTCTCTCTCTCTTCTTACGTTTCACAGTTGTAGAGTTCTGAAAGGCCCAGTATGTAGACTCTCGACACAAATAAAATGTCCTTTCCTCCGGGGCCCGTTCTGGTACCGGACCCCTCCGAGTGAACGCGTTTGCGCATGCGATTACCTCCTCACTCTCCACCTCCTATCATCTGTTCATAGCTCACATCAGTTGTTACCGGTTATAAGTGCAGACTGCAGTGTAACGGTAGACTTATATTTGAGTGAAATAATGCATTTATATATAATATATAATATTTGAGTAAATTCATTCTTCAACACGTCGAATGTATTCATTAAACCATCAAGTGCGGTGATTGAAAGTTGTGTGGGGAATTACGTATAAAATCCTGTGTATTCGAACAGGGGATGTGGTGTATTTTCTGTATTAAGTTCGTGATATGAATTTTATAATTTCTATTTCTTCGTCATGAAGTATTTTTGAGTGGATATTTGTGATGTGCATAACAGACTTATAGTTGAATTTCGACCGGATAATCGAATCCTGCCATTTTTCTTAAATTCAAAAATTATATATCAACTGTATCCAGTGATGTTTTTGATACGAATTTATGAAGCAATCCAATTGCTTCGAATGAATATCTGCCGATTAGTGAAGGATCGATTCTTTCCTGTATAAAAAATATATAATTTTTATAGATTTCAATAAAAATTATATATATTTTATACATAAACAAAGGATTCTACCTACTGCCGATTCAGTCGAAGATTTCCTAAATCAATCGAAAAAATAATCAGAATTAGATCCTTTTTAGTTACTAAAAATAGATTTGAAATAATGAATTTTCATTTACGATTATGATCCGTTTCCTCAGAGAACGCGTGGTTCTCATGGAATAATTCATTTCTATTTGAGGATTTTCTCAACGAGGTGACCTGGAAAGAGTTATGAATAAAAACTGTTTATTATATCATTAACCTACAATGAATCAGAACATATCGTATTTCCAATTGATTTGAATATATATATATATATATATATATACATATGTACGATTAAAGAAATGATATGTGCTATTCGTGTGCCACTTTGATCATGCCGATGAGGGCATTGGAATTGCTAGATGAAACGTTGTCTCATAAGTTAACTGGTTGAATCCATATAGTGCATTGAAATTTTAGAAATGGCGAATGATGATAATATAATAACGACGACGACAATGATGATGATGATGATGATAATGATAATAATAATTAGTGAGACACGTGACTCAATGTGTCTTTTCACAGACTTGACAGACTGACAGGTGGTTGCACGATCTAGCAATTGCTGTCAGGACAAGTTATTAGTTGTATGTATTTCTATACATATATTCGCGTTGCAGTAACAGTAGTGGTACATCAACCTGTTCCTACGTATTGTAACTAAACCTTCATCGTTGATCTGTCTTTCTCTTTCACCCTCATAGCGATAAAAACAATCTTTATCGATAACGTATCTCAAAACTTATCGCGATGTGTGAAAAACATTCTAATGAGTCAGATTAATGTGAATGAATAATACTGAAATATGATCATTAATCATGACGAAAGATCTGGCACACTCCGATCGAACATTTTACCGATTAAATGTTGAACAATGTTTTCATTTTTATCTTATATTCGAGAAAGAGAGTGTTTATAAACTCGGTGAATTATATATTCAATCATAAAACTCGTAAAACATGATATGACATATCGTTTACTAATTTACCAATGAAAATATCGATTGAAAATTCATATTTAATTTACAAAAAAATATATCATCGTTTGTGTCAGATCGACCAAACGTATTAGAAAAATTAGTAGATGAGTCAATATTTGGACACCCGGGGATATCCTTCGGAAGCAAGAATTGCATGGCCTTGTTCCAGGAATCAATGCTGCTTTCGTTGCAAGAAAAGGAATAATACGAAGAAAGTTATGCTTCTATAGGAAATATTAGTTTTCAGAATGCGTGCACGGATGTTCGACGAGTAAACTATAATTCAGTCTGAAGAGGTGAACGTCCCTTCCTCCGTTCTTTCCATTCCATTCATATACAGCGTCGAGCTAAAAGAAAACTAAGAAAGAAAACATTTTGACTTGCGTATTGACGAAATGAAAGGAAATGAAAAGAACAAAGTATCACCATGAATTCTTGGACTCTTACTTGCACTTCAACTTTTCGCTTGTCACATGGAAACAAATTTTTAGCTCTATTAGCTAAGTTTTAGCTGATACAGCTAATTTCTTAGCCACACGGGAAAAAAGAAATAGTTGCAACAACTACTTAAATAGTCGATTTTCGACCATGTACTTAAGTAGTTGCTGCAGCTACTTAGTAGTCAGGGCAAGTAACTCGATAGTTGCAGTAACTAACGTAAATACCTGAAGTATTTTGAATTAGTTGAGACAACTAATGTGTTACTTGTTCTGACTACCAAGCAGCTGCAGCAACTACTTAAGTAGATGGTCGGAAATCGAGTATTTAAGTAGTTGCTGCAACTATTCTTCTTTTTCCATACACATTAGTTAAAATTTAGTTGATGAAGCTAAAAATGTTGTTGTAGCAGCTAACATTTGGCTATAGGAGCTGAAAAAATGGCTGCCCACTTCACACCTATTTATAGAAACAGGAACTTTATGCTAGGAGCATAAAAGCATAAATTCAAATGCGATTTAAGCCTCATATTTTTATTATCCTGGACTATGTAATTGAAATTAGGTTAAAATCCACAAGCATAATGAAGCACAATTCCCCACTCGGAGCAGCATAAGAGAATTTTAGCATATTGGCTGCATAATCGTTTTAAAAATTGCGAATTTCAAACTTCCAACAAATTTTTTTTCCAAAACTTTACTAAAAAAAATTTTGGTGCTAAATTTGCGAGAAAATCTTCCTTGAAATTTGGACTCTGTACCGTGATAAAAGGATTAATCAAAATCCATTAATTCCATTCAATATAAAGACCTTTGTTTTAGCTTTGATTCAAATTCTTCTCAACTTGGAACTTTTTCTGAGTACTCAAAAACAAAACGAATTCACGTTAGATGAGAATTAAGGGGGATTTTTGTCTCTGAATTCGCCAAAATTTCTCACTGCAAAACAATCGATTTGTTTTTATCACTGAAAACAGCGAATCCAAAATACCCGGAGCGATTTGGGGGACCTTTGGGTGCACTCAATGAACTCAACTATTGAATATTTCATATGATTATGACTTTATGGGATTATAAAATATACATATATCCAATAAAAGATGAATTATCAAGTATCGAATGCGAATGAAAAGAAATAAAAATCAAAATTCGCATATAATCTGATGTCTGGTTATCCGTGATGAATATAGCGGTGGAGATGAGTGATAATTCATTTTTGGATTAATTCTTTTAGTTCCTTCGAAATTGTAGGAAAGTGTAGCTAGCAGAAACAGAGATTCATTCATGTGAATTCTAGTTTCAGAACATCACCTCCCAAATGTACTACAATGATGAAACTTCATATTTCAGTTATTAAACTCTGAAATACGTACAGTAGTGTGCGAATTAATGTGAACACAAATGATAATTTGAAAAAATGAACATTCATTGGTTGCATATAAATGAAATCGAAAAAATCAATACAATTCAAATCGTTTCAATATGAAATGTGTCCTCCCTTGGCTTTAATAACTTCTCAAACACGTTTTGGCATGGAATCAATAAGTTTTTTTACAACTTTGAGTTATTTGCTGGTCCCAAAACCATATCTGGATGACAGCCTCAATGAGTTTGGTTTTTGATGTACAATCCTATTTTACGTAGTCTAACTTTTACGATTGCCCACAAATTTTCAATCGGATTAAGATCCGGTGAGTTCCCTGGCCATTCAGGGCATGATATTTTTTCATCCTTGAAATATTTCATCATCATCTTGGACACGTGACAAGGAGCAGAGTCTTGTTGAAAGACTGCTTGATCATGGGCATCAATTTTTCTCAGTTCAGCTTTCAATATATGATCTAATAAATCTTTGTATTTTTGCGAGTTCATCATACCTTTGATTGGCACAAGGGATTCAGTACCTTTATGAGAAAAGCAACCCCAGAACATCATCTTTAACGGATGTTTAACTGTTTGGTCAATATGAGCTGCCGTGAGTTCCTCGTTGTCACTTTTTCTTACGTCACGAAATCGCTGCCCTTGTACCAAAAAATGGCTCTCATCTGAAAATAACACCTTCCTCCAATCTTGCACAGTCCAGCTCTCATATTTTTTGCCCAACTATATCGTTTTTTCATCATAGGAGCAGTCAACAACTGTTTTTTTTTGAGGTCTCCCCAGATAACATGCTCTCACGAAGCGACGCACATGAATAAGTATTTGCGCGCAATATGCTTGTACGCTCACGAAGCGACGCACATGGATAACCTTTTGCACGCAAATTGCACGCAAACCTAGGGGGAGCTTCAAAATGTTATCTGGGTCATTGCTTTTCTTCTACCTTCTAGCAGTAGGGATGAGCGATACTGTATCGATATTCTGAATATCGTTATATTTTCATTCAAATGTCGATATTTCATATCGTCATTCCACTCGTCGATATTTTAGAGTATCGGTATCGAAGCCACTAATATCGCTGGAATATCGGTGAGTGGGGGAGGATGCTAATTTACCGATTGTCAAAATTTTGCTCAATAGATGTGATTTGCGTTCTCAAAGCGAGAATTTTCTCTCATTCCACATTGTATTCTATATCGTACCATTTCTGGTTTCGTATTTCTTTTTCATCAACAAGGATTCACGAGAGCAAAAAATACAAATAATGGAACAAAAGTACTAATTAACCCTAGAACGGGCACGTGAGAAACACAGGAAATTTCAAATGACTGTAACTCATTTGAAACTAAACGGATTTCAACTCACTATAAGCGGTTTTTGTTCGTCAGGATGTATACTTTGAAAATATTTGGTTGACAAACTACAGGGATAAAGAGAGGCTCTGTCCTAGGGTCCTAAAAGACCCCACATGCCCGTTCTAGGGTTAATTTTTGTTAACGTTACAGGAAAGTGATATTATTCAACTTTATTTCTTACTCTCAATTAATTATTCTCTTGTGTCTTTAATTTATAATTTCCCCCGAATTATTTGATGTTTTTATATTTTGAAATTTATTCATAAGTATTTACATCTTATACCAGAAGGGGTTAAATAATTTTTTTGAACAATTTTGTACCGATATTGAGGATATCGCGATTCATCGCCCCGATATTTTGGTGTATCGTAAAAGGGGTCATCGATACGTATCGATATCGAATATCGTCAAGAAAAAGGCGTATCGCCCATCCCTACTAGTCTAGCAGTCGTTTTCGAACGGTGGAGTCATGAATAATAACCCCAGCGTGTGCTAAGTCTTGCTGTAGTTGTTGGCTTGTTTTTCTAGGGTTTAATTCACTGTCTCTTATTAAAAAAGCTTCATCCCTCGCTGTTGTCTTCCTTTTTCTTCCACATTTCCCTTTTCTGTTCACCTCAATACTCTCAGTGTCTTTTTTTTTGCTTCGATATCGTATTTACGGCTCCTAAACTCACATTACACTCCTTGACAATATCTCTTTGAGTCATTGATGTGTGTTCACTCAAGGTAACAATCTTAGTGCGCTTTCTGGGACTAATATCCATCTTCGACAACTAAATTCTAATACAGTCCTAGTTCAGCTCACTTCACCAGAAAATAGAATAATTCAGAAAACAATCGATATACAACGCGTCTGTAGCGTGGCACGTTTTATTACTCACTGATTGTCAGAACTGTGGAACAAGATGGCCGCAACGATAACATGAACGGGTTGCCAACTGCGAAAAACGATACAATTTTAAAAGTTATGATGTGTTCACATTAATTCGCACACTACTGTATGTTCAAAGCTTTGACTATATAAGTATGGACTGCTGGTTGCTAACTTCAGACTTGTAATCAACATTGAGCAGCGCCGCCAGTAACCGCAAACTAAAATTTACTGATCAGCTGTTCGGTGTTGTGATTTGTTTTGAAATACAATCTAACCTCTGATCAAGGGAGTAATTCTTATTGAAATGAGTAGGATGTAATTCCTCAAACTCAATCAACTAATTGGGATGGAAATTGTTTCTGAATGTGTATTATGATTTTTTATTGATTGCAACGTATAGGTTATAACTTAAAATCTTCGTACCATGGTAACATAGTAATCATTACCATGGTGCATTGGAAGTATAACCATTCTTTTCTCTCCGTGTAGTGCCACTCAGATAAAGTTTTTTCACACACTGGACGTGCCTCTTAATTAGATTCCCTGGTTAAAGTCTCATAGCAATTCATAACAACATGTCCTTGTTATGAAATGTTACAGATTCTGCAACAGGAAATTCATAAGTAAACCACGAAGTCCTGTGAAATTCTGCTTATGATTCATCATGAATAATTATGAATATATTTTCATGTTTACTTATGAATTTCCTGTTGCGAAATTTGGAAAGTTTCATAATAAGGACATTTTCTTATGAATCGCTTTGAGACTTTAACCGAGGTTGCTTTTCCAATTTTTCGAATTAGATTATTACATTCGTATTCATCTAAAAGTACTTATAGCTTCATAAAATTTTACAAACTGAGACTAGATTTTCTGAATGTTCAAGGAATATCCCAACGATATACTTAGTATTGAGGTTGTTTATTATAAATGTTTTATAATTGCTTTAAAAATATTTTGAAAAATATATATATTTTATATTTTGATAAATATTTTGAATGATGATCATAAATAATAATTATGAGTAATCAGATGAATAAGTTGATAGATCTAATAATTCTCAAAATACATGCAAAAAATCAACCATCAGAACACATGATGCAATGCGACTGATATTCTCTGAATATTTATTTTACATTGTTTACGTCAATATAAGAATCGTATTTAATGCTTTTAACGATGATCCTCATTCTTATACTCAATGTATCAAACGTCAATAACTTATAACCTGTAATTCTTATCGAATCATTGGGTTTTTTTACGATTATTCATACCACATTTGGAATTCCCGCGTTTTCGGTCACTTGGGCGGAGCCTAAATATCGAAAAATATCGTTCAATGTTGGTTACACATTTTCGGCAGTTTATATAGGAAAAGTGGGGGTAACTGGCAGTCCATACTTATATAGTCAAAGGTTCAAAGACTGAAAATTCATTGTTTAATGTTCCTGAAGTTGGAATTTTTTGTTCATTCAAACGAATTGGTAATCGAATAACGAAATACTCGACTGTTAAAGATCTGAATTCTTGCAGTACACTGCATATTATCTTTTAAATTACTTTCTCAATTGCAAGGAATTAATTCAAACAGATAAACACCGATGATTTGTCAGATTTTGGGAGTTTAAATTTTCGTTTCGTTTCTATAAACGATTCAAACTTCAGGAACTATCTGTTGCTGGGTATTTTGCGTCACATTGACTTAAATCCACTCACAGAAATGATTTCTTGTCATTACCATCATTTTATTCTTGATATCGATTTTCTCCTCCGAAAACGAATAGTGTTCGAACAAAAAGCGGTTTTGTTTCAAAGTAATCATATCATGGATTGTTAATAGAGAAAACTATGATCCATGATTTTTGTTTAACGTAAGAATCTTTATTTTTTGTGGTAAGAAAAATGTTCTTATACTGAAACTAGATGGATATTCTTAAAGGCGATTCTCAACGATACGCTCTCGTCCCCTTGATTGGCAGCAGAGTGATAGCTAGTTTTCAAAATTGATTCCAATGTATCGTGTTGTAAAATGGAATAGTAATTATGAACTTTAAAACAGTGATGATCGAACAAAGCAGTGGACCTTGTGTCAAATACTGTCCCGAGCCATACGCCAATATTTTATTTGAAAAAAAAAAAACAATTATTGTAACCATTGAACATTTTGTGTTTTCCGATATCTTGGTTTTAGATGTCTTGTACTCATCTTTTAGATATCTTTCGGACGGGTTTGAAACAAGAATTGATCTGGAACTTATTTAAAAGCATTACATAGGACATTTAAAGCCTGTCTGAAATATATCGCAAGATACAGTAGGTTTACTGGGTAAAAAGAAAGATTTCATTACCTTCAATAAAAACTTCATTGCATCAAGAAAATCTCTAAGTCTTATTCGAAAAACGCTTATGGTGATCTCAGGACTATTTTTCTTGATCCAAGATTCAATATTCTAACGCCAAGATTATCAAATTTTACTTGAGGCGAGAGAATTTTTTTCTTATCAGAAGAAAAATTAGGATTGTCCCTATGTTGAGAAACAAATTTTCTCATAATACTGAAATATTTGTTACAATAAGAAAACCTTTCTGTGAGTGTGAGTTATTCAAAATCAACAGGAGAAACGTTTTAATAATCAATGAAGAAATATGAATAATGCACTGAGAAAAATCTGCATTGTAGAAATCACGTTTCAATATAGTAATGTATTTGACGGTGAAAAATACATTATTTTAGTTATTATTACCATCAGCTGGGTGATAAATACCATCTTTTTGGTGAATCAAACAGAATGTACGGCGAAATTCAACATTGAAAAGGTACTTTTCACTTTTGAAAGGCTGGCTTCAGTTTTCATTATTTGACGGGTGAACAATATACGAAATAGAGGTTATTTTCACATTTCATTTTTCTCAGTGTGAATAATTTTGGCAGCAAATATGAGCAGAATTTTGAAAAACAAAGCGCTCTTCAAAGAAGCAGAAATTTCCTATCTCTACCTATTTATTTTTTTCAGTGCAGTAATATCGATTTATTTCAGTGAAATGAAAAGTTTATTCGCGCTCTAACATATATGAGAATGGGGAGTCCCCTGATTGTAGGGGAATTGTTATTTCATCATTGGGAATTTTTCTCCACTGTGAGGAACAATTTTGCGCTTTTGGGTATTAACATATTCTACAAATGGAGAATCTTTCATTCATGCACGGAAAAAAATAATGAGCTATCATTTGGATAGCTAAAAATTAACTACGGGAGCTATTTTTTCAACTGTCACAGCTACTCACTTAGCGTTAGCAGCAATACATTTAGAAAATTCGACAGCTAAATTATTTGGCTATCCAAATACCACCCACAAAACCTGTGCAGTCACAGCTACAGCTGCAATTATTTTAGCTATAGCAGTGAAAAGCGTTTTCTACAGGGTGCATCTATGTGAGACAAAAATTTTCTATCAAAATCAACAATATCCTCCCCCTACATGATTGTTCCTAGAACATCAACCATCTCAAATTTCTGTATTTACACTTTGTCCAGGGATCTCGAATTTCGAGTATGGACGCGCGTATCCTTTCCTCGCCTCAAGAGAACAGTTATATCCGGCTTCGCAAAAACCTACTAAGGATGAAACAGATGCGATATCAGCCTCGATAAAATGAAAAATTTGCACTCTCGGTGTCACGGGAGATTTAATACTCGATTATATCGGGTTCTCGTTAAACTTCTCTCATATAATATCCCTATTTATACGGTGATGTTGAATGATAGTACTTATATTCGAACAAATTTCTACGTACATTGACCGTATGTGTACTGTACCGTACATATAAATTTATGTACGCATACTTATAAGGATGCATATATTGCGTAGAAGATAGTAATAGTATGCAAGAGCATTACACGAATATACATACAACATATCGCTAGTTGCTGCATAGACCGAAACGAACAGCGCTAAGCATTTGTTATGGTTTATACGCATTACAAATTATTACGGCATTGACTCTCCGTATTACATACACACGTACTACGTGTATGCAAATACGTATCGTATCACTACCTTCAAAGTTTTATACGATTTCAAACACTCCGCGAATCATCATCATCATCATCATCATCATCATTCGAGTTTGTATCGACGTAGAATAATTCAAATAGCGGAGAAGCATATTCAAAAAATACCAAAAAGCATGTAATTTCAAAACTGAGAGTGAAAGGGTATACGAATATTTAAAAATCACAGGTATATGTTACATCAGATTAGTTCAAATACATTATCACATAATATCTTATCCCGGTAAAATAAATGATATCTGTCCAAGCGTGTATCGCGAATTTAATTAAAACTTTTCTGTGAATTCCAAATCCAGAACAGATTTTATCTGGAGAACCTTGCGATGAAAAATATATCTACTTCCTCTCACTTCATAACATTCATGAGATATAGTATCGGGGTAAAGGATTGGCAGGTGAGATTTGCATTTCATGTTCGAAGAGAGAAAAAAGAATCAAAGCGCAGAAAAAACATTGTACATGTGGATATATTTTATCCATTCTCTGAACGGTATTTAAACAGTGCCCAGTTGCAATGGTGCCAGTTTATATTACCTACAGTCCCGTTCCGCTCTCATTACATTATACATATAAACACTACAACGCTATTACCAATACGGCGAGTGAGATTTTTTACTTAAATACGTGTGCATACGTCCGTACGTGCACGTTATATACACCTTGTCCTCGAAAAATAAAAAGCATTCGAGATTTTGCCTAATTCTTTCAACACGTTGTATGCCAACATCGCGGGATACGGTTTACAAATTTGCATATGTGTCTTCTTTTCTTTCCATAAACGATGAGTAACAAGTGAAAGAAGGAAATTCAAGTATAAACAATGTGGATTATTCTTGAGAAATGAGATGCATATTATTACACCTTTCTCTTCATGGAAGATTGCTTTGAAAAATTACTTTTTGATCATTTACTTGATCACTTCCTGCTTCTGAAGCGAAATCTCAATAATTTGAATCTAGCGTTAATCGATAGAACAACAGGATTCTATAAATTGATCGCTATTAACGGATAACCGATTTTCCGTGGGTGAATAGATTCATCAAATATTTAATGATCCGTGTTTCCGGAAGACTAAATTGTGCCAACATTTTGGGTTTTTTCCTTTTTTTCTTCGCAATCAATTAATTCAATGATAGATCCAAGGAATTTAGTTATTGTATTTTGAAGTATACCATTAGAACAGAATTGAGGGTACTATACAGAAATGTAGAAATGATTATTACTATTATGGCGAAGAGAAAAAACTAATGAGGTGTTAGTCAGGGACTGGCGAGTTGGATCAAGGGCGGCATGTATAGTCCTATTGGAAATCATTCTAGTCATTCTCTAGATTTTCATACTGAAGAAAAAAATTTTTTGCATTCAAATGAATTCGTGCTGTAACACAAAAATATTCATTAGAATCAACAGAATATTCTTTAGAACCAAAATAATTTATTCCTCATCAAATAAATGGTTATTTAAGTCGGTCAAGTGATAAAACGTATAATTATTATTTGTGTAATCACAAACATTTCTGATCGCGATCCCTCACAAATCTGGTATCAAATTGTTCGTTTGAACCTCAGCTATCCAGATCAATTCATTTCGAATGACGAAAATTCAGAAAAAATGAAGAAATTATCAAGTCACTTGTTATTATTTTGGTTCCATAGAATATTTTGTTGATTCTAATGAATATTTCTTTGCCACAGGACAAATAACCATTTATTTGACTGGAAGAAATTTTTTTTCTTGCTAACCCTTGTAAGTCTCTCCGAAGGGTCTGGTCAGACCTCGCCCCTGGTAGACATTTTCTCCAGTTAATCATAAGGCACTTACGAGTTTGCCCGTTCAACCTGTGAGGAACTAGTAAGGAATATTCACGAGTATAGCTAGTGAGGAATGTAACGCTCTAACTTATCAGATACTAGTTAGAAAAACTGACCAGTTGCTCGCTAGTATTTCACAAGGCACTTGTTAGTACACACATAAATATCAATAAAAAATCAAAAAGATTTTTCACTAACCTCTTTTCTTGTCGATTTCCAAAGAGAACCTTGTGAATACTTGGAATTTCATCCATACATGTTTCAAATTTTGTCCTCTGATGCCAAACCCTTTGTTCCAGTTCAGATAGCACATTTTTGCAATATATGTATATTCCATACAACATTTTTAATGATTTTTAGAAACAAATTATTTTGAAAGAAACGGATGCCTCTCAATTTATTCGTAATAATTATTCAAGACATTCGACAGCTATCCAGCTACTAAACTCCGTTCTAAACTGTTTTTGGTAAATCAGGGAGAATATTGTCTTCTCTGAGAATATTTAGCAAACCATCTAAATGTGAAAAACCTGGCTATCAATCGCCCATTCTCGAATTTTGTCTGCTGTATTCGGAATAGCTAAAAAATCTGGAACTTCAGTTGCACTGTTGCTTTCCTCTTCATCATCGGGACTATAGTGATCATCTTTAATCTCATTTAGTCCTGCATCGCTTGACGCATCATTCATCTCGTCAATTGTAGGGAGTTCTAACCCTGCTAAATTTTCCCAATAACGAAGGATACAAAACGATACATTTCGGATCGTCCATAAACCACGTGGCCTTTTTATTTGTTGTATTCCTTGTTGCACCAACTTCAGACATAAAGAGTGCGATAGAGAAGGAAGTGAAAAAAAGACCACGTGGTTTATGGACGATCCCTTTTTTCTATAGTTTTCAATGAGGTTTCTGAATACGGAATTTACGAAGTTATATCGTTATTAAACGATAAAACTCTATCGTTCCTTATCGTTTTCTATAAAAACCCAAAAGAATGTATGGGATTTTATCTTGAAATTTGTATAAGAAATTTGTACCAGTTATTTGGAAAAAAATATTTATGTGTTCCAAAATAAGTAGTACTTTTTCTATACGAATTTCACGATAAAACCCCATACATTCTGTTAAATTTCTATAAAAAACGATAGAGTTCTATCGTTTAATAACGATATAACTTCGTAAATTCCGTATTCAGAAACCTCATTGAAAACTATAGAAGAAATTTATCGTTTTGTATCGTTCTTTATGGGGACAATTTAGCAGGGAAAGCAGGTGATGTGACTGAATCACGTGAAGATGCAGACAAATAATTATCTGCAAATGTAGCATACTGAGATGAAGATTCGGACGTTCGAACAGGAATATTTGAATTCGTCATTTGGGTATTCTCATCGAAATCTGAGATTTCATGTAAATTTTTTATCCAATCTGGGAAATAATGATCGAAAAATATGCATGAATATACCAACATGTCTTTCAACTTATCGAGAAATCAAAGTATTGATAAGAAATGTGGTATATAGAGAAAACATTTTTATTGTATTTTGAAAATGGCAATACATGCTCACCTTCTAATTGCTTTCTTTTTCGATAATTTGATACCCGATTTGAGTTGAGATTCGTTTCTCTTCCATAATTGGTGTCGATTTTCATTTTTGCCCTTGTGAAAATATTTCTACGCCAAATTACGCCAAAAACTACGAAATATTACGTCAATCTACGTCCCATCGCTTGGCATAGTTTTACGTAACTAAGCATAGACAAAAATATGAATATTTGTGCCAAAAATACGCGAAATTGAAGCATGGGAGTAGAAATATGTAAATTTGACGTACAAAGTCCGAGAGTTTATCCCATTCTACGTATTTCTACACGCCACAGTATACGCGGAGAGAAAAGAATAGTTATATTCTCAATGTAGCATGAGAATGATTACTATGTTTTATGGTGACGAAAATTTTTAGATGGTGCGAGTCACTTGATATAGGGATGCTCCCGATTTTATGTGGTAACATTAGCCCTGTTAACATAGTAATGATTACCATGTTACATTGGAGACAGTGCTATGCAACTGAACATGAATCCAATGCTATAAAGTAATATTGAACATGATTTTTTCACTGATTATAACCTAAATTAAACTATTGACATGTATATACACACAAGGCTTTTCAGGGAATGAGGTTATAAATAAATAAATTAGGTTATGAAATGGTTAATAGAAAGAAAAGGGAGCCACACAGTCAGAAACAAATTATATCAGTCTTCTAAATAATAACTGTCTTTTTACTTGATTATTAATAGTGGACTGACTACCGTAATAATACGTATGATATATGGATGTCTATACACGTCGTGCCGATATTGCCCACAGCGTGCATATTTTCATTAACTGGAATGACAGCTATTGTAACATGGTAATCAGTACCATTTTACATTGCTTTGAGTTCTATTTGTCTGATTTCTATGTAGTATAGTAATCATTACCAGAAAAATGTAAAATAAAATAAGAACGAATACTATGTTAGCATGGTAAGTATTACCATACATTTATCTCCGTGTACGGGTAAAACTCTTGGTCATAGATTGGCGTACTTTGACGTAGAAATGCGTAGAATTTTCTACATTTTTTTACGGAAGTGTCCGAAATGCAGTATTTAGGCGTAGTTTTTGGCGTAATCTGGCGTAGAAATATTTTCACAAGGGTGCTCATTGACTAAGTTGAATAAAAACAAAAATACGAGTTAGAAATATCGGCTGCGGAAATTATCGAGAGTATTTTTAGTAGTAATCGCCAGTGATCGCTGTTAGAAAATTTAGACATAAGAGGTTAGACATCTTTTTCTCTTCTTTGACAATATCTGTTTTATTTTTTTGGGTTTTGAGGTTAGCTATTTCTAACTAGTATGGATTGGGGAAAATTTGTGAAATTCTGACCAGTTTTATCCATCTGTAATTCATCGGGCCCACCTCACCAAATATTCGCTAATAACTCTCCAGTTTATCCCAACTAGTTTTTCTTTGCTAACCCCTTCATGGGTGATCGGGAAAGACTCGTGATATTTCTACCAGGGGCGAGGCCTGGAATGATTCCTACAAGAGAGGCACGTCTGAGATGAGACTTAGTCCCAGCTCACAAGTTTATACCCAACTTCTTAGACTTGAAGAAAATGTCTTTGCCCTCATTCTGATAAATCTTGTTCCCGATGAGAAAAATGATTCATTTGATTGGGAGAATTCTTCATCGAGTTGAAACCATGTTCTTCGAATTCAAGAAGGAATATATTTCTGTTTCAGTTTGAGAATTTTTCGTTTCAATCTGATGAAAAATTTCTCCATTTGAAGAGAGATTTATTAGAATGAGGGCAAAGAAAATTTTCTTGCATTCCAAGAAATTGAGTTGTCAGTGTAATTACACATAAGGAAAAACTAGTGAGCTGCTCATTGATGAGCGATAAGTTGAACTGATTCTCTGGTAAAAATTTTTCTAATCGTTTTTAAGGCTTCTACAAAGCCTTATCAGACCTTGCAAGTGCCTCACAAAAACCTTGTGAGAATGACCATAGTAATTTGTACCAAAGTCATATTACTGGAGGAAACACGGGAAAAAATGATTCATTATAGTAGGTAAAAATTAGCTGTGATAGCTTATTCGTGTATTTGATATTTGGATAGCGGAGAATATTGCTGTAACAGAAAAATTTTAGCTACCATAGCAATAACTTCTGTTGCTGCAGCTGAAAAATAGCTACCATAGCCAATTTTTAGCTATCCACGCAGAGAAAAAATTGCTGTAATTATAGAGATAGCATTGAATTGCTGCACTGACAGAAAAATGTGATTTCGATGTCCAGAAAAAGTGATTGAAACAAAAATTAACTACATTTTTCAGGTTCGAAGAACCAGATTCTTTTCTTGGTGTAATAACCAGAGTATGTAGTTAATTTTTTGTTATTGCGGCCGAGTTATTGCGGCCACGAATGTATCAACCAGGTCGTTTTTCCGTCACTGTGTAAAATATACCGAAATTCCTGTTCAATCAACCAAAGTCCCCGATAAAAATGAAAATTTGCTGCAGTGGACACATAAATTGCGATAAATCCAATAGATATTGCGGTATAAATTACAGCAATTTAATGTTATCCCTATATTTATCGGACATTAACCCTAGCAGAAATCATTCTAGTAATTCTCTAGGCCTTGCGAGGCCTCACCAGGCCCTTGAGAGGGACTTGCAAGGCCTCGTAAGGCCTTGTAATCGCCTAGAGAATGACTAGAGTGATTTCTACTAGGGAAGATACATTTTACAGGAAAATTTTCTCTCTGCAAACATTAACGTCATTTTTCCCGTGGAACTGGCCAAACCTTGTTATCTTGGTATTTTTCCATCACACTCCAATTGAGATACTATTGAAACTTGCAATAATTTGAGAGCGAGGAAATGTCTATTATTGGAAACTATTCCTTACTATTCTATACCGAATCTCTTCAGATCGAGCAATTATAAAAAAAAAAATCTTTCCTCTTCAGTGTCTTATTAATTACTAATAAACACCTTGTGAGATACTGGTAAGTGCCTGCTCAGTTTTCCTAATGAGTTCCTCGTTAGTGAGAGCGTTACATCCCTCGTCGGTAACTCGTGCGTTTTCCTCATGAGTGCCTTACCAGTAAAAAGGTTGAACTGATTAGCGCCTAATAGTTTATCGGCGAAAATTTCTACCAGGATCTTTTTCATTCATTCATCTTACGACAGGGGAAAAAAACGAATCTGTCATCAGTTTAAGATTAATGTTTTTTTTTTGTACTAAAAAAGCAATCGTGAAACATGAAGGTATAATTCGACGCTATCTAATCGTATACATAAATATTGATTCTAATTTCATATATCAATTACCTATACGTATGAAATAATTGTACCTTCTGCCGTGTCAAAGACGCCTTGATTTCGTGAGGATATCGCGGCATTTCGATGATTGAAAAAAATCTATAATCACCATGTATAAACTACAGCACATATCTCATATATTTAAGCGATATAAAGTTAATTACACTGTAAGAAGTTGATTATCACATCAATTGATCCGATAAATCATGTCAAGTACGAAGAGACATGAGTTATTCGTGTTTAAAATTCTGTGACGTTCATACGATTCGTTTCTAACTCGGATAACGTAGTGAAAGTTGAAAAATCTTGATATATCTCGTAAACATTCCAATCGTACGCCAAAGGGCAATTACATTCGAACGTAAACGTAATAATAATATGAAATTACATTGTTTTATGATCTCATTGCGTATACTCGTAAGAACATAACCGAGTTTACGATATGATTAACTGATTATGTCCTTTATTATTTATTCGCAATCTTCGTAGTTTCGTGCAATCTTGATGATACAATTTTTGAATTGTCTCAAATGGTTTTCGAGTCCACCTGTGGATTTAATTTTTAGTGTTTGCTCGCGTTTAATTGAAATATCAATTCCTCACATAAGCATATTGTTGGAAAAACTATTCACGTATGGATGGTTCTTGAATTTTATGAATGCATATGATTTTTGATACAGGATTTATTCAATCTTATGAGTTTCTGAAATTTCATAACACTCGATAATGATGTGTGGAATTTTATATCAATCGTTGAATCAGAATTAAGAAATGTTTTGAACAATGCATGCACGCAAAAGAGCACAGTTGTGACAACCATTTGAATACGCAATCGATAACTGCATTCCTCTGGTTATTAAGAATATTATTTTTAAGGAGATTGTATTCTTTAATCAAATAATTCTAAAGTTGCTCTAGTTTAAAAAGTCTATTGGATCTTATCGATTAATCAAATTTAATGAAAACTTTGTAACGATGAATAACCATTCTCACTTGTTCAAAATCTTTGAGATCTATTGGAAACGGGTGAATTGATGAGATTTAATGGGAATTCAATAGGTTTTGAATGGTAATTTATTATTGTGAAGTTTTGTATTAAATTTCATTGATCAATGGGTTTCAATATACTGGTTTTTTTTCATCAGGGTGATCAATAAAGAATATGATACCACGAAGTTTATTTCATTGACAAAATTGAACATCAATTAAGGTTCAATTCAGGACGAGGAAACGAATTGAATTCTAATGTTTTTATTTACGCTTGCTAGATCCTAAGTGCGGCGAATGAAAATCTAGTTGTTTGGAATATGAATAAAATGGTTCATTCAATGGCAATGAAAATTTTGATTGTGACAAATAAAATTTAGCTCCAAGCAGTCGAATATTCAACTAGACTTTTTCCCTCAGTGCAGGGGGGGAAAAATTTTCATAACTTCTAGTGTGAATAAATGTCTTCTTTCTTATTTGAACAATGACTAACAACTTACTCATCTTCATTTATTGAAAGAAAAAAAGTAAATTTTACATTTTATCTTATCACCTTTTATGATGTGTAAGAAAAATATTCGTGAAATCATTGATCCGCAATCAGTGAATTATTCATCAAAGTATGAAAATATTCTTTTGAATAATGGATGTGGAATTCAGTTGTTTGATCGATCCTTTGAAGTATCGGTGAATAGGGTGAAAAATGGAATTCTACACGATGGAATGGTGTACGATTCAATAAAATAGTTAACTTTCTGATATACTCCTCCCCAAATGAAATCTTATACTCCAAGAATAACAATCAAATCTTGTGTTATATGAGGAAAAATAGCCAGAAAGGTGAACTAATTTTTTTTAAACCTTTCCATGCGGGTATTATTGTCGAGACTGAAAAAACTCGAGCTTGTCCCAAAGCTGGCACTGGTACCAGGAAAAAAACTCGAGTCAAAAACAATTGGGCAAATGTTGGAAATGACCCTGCGCTCAGCGCAAGTTTCGCACAAATGTGAAAACAAGCCTTGGTTAACATTTGGGGCAATATTGTACACATGAGTGGCACAATATTGATCATCGGTGATTGAATTTTGAATTTGTAACGACTGAAAACTTGTGCGTACTCAGTGGGTCAGCGCTGACCTCAGAGTTGCCACAATGAATTGGGGTCTGGCTGTAGTTTGATCCGATTCTTTCAACACCGTAGGTCTTGAAGACATGTACAAGATATCTTTAGGAAGACATCCTTTAGATACATCGAGAAGATGTCTTTTAGATATCTAAATGAAATCACAAAAAAGATATTTTCCAGATATGTCGAAATGATATCTTTTAGATATCTTGAAGAAATGTCAGGAACATGTCTTTAAGTTATTTCCAAAAGACATCTTTTAGATTGCGAATCAATATAGTCTGAAAGACATTTTGAAAGTGTCTTTGAATATCTGATCTCACACATCTCAAGAATTATCTGAGTAAGAAGGGCGAAAGTCACGCCATGTTCCTTTTTTTAGAACTCAACAGTGATTCTTTTGTACTGTCTGGAATATCCTCATGATTTCAAAAAGACATCTCGAAGATATCTACAGCTTATCCTGAAACAATCGAAAACATATCTAAAAGATGTCTTCCATATATCTAAAACATGAAAATAAACTTGTTGAAATTTGTTGCATAAGACATTTTTTAGATATCGAAAAGATATCTTCACGAAAGTTTTGAGACATCTTTTAGATATTAATAGATATCTTTTTGTTTGTTGGGTTTGTGACCTCAAGTTTTTTGCTCAATGGTGATATTGTATCGTTAAATGTAAAGATTGGGAATGCCTGACAATATTGGTATCTCTCGTCTCCATTTTTTATGACAATGTTTAGGGCTGGACTCGAGACTCTCGAGAAAAACCAACAAAATTCAATTTTACCAGTTCTAATACAAGATTCTTTGGGTCAATGTACAAATATTTAAAGCATGAAATGGGAAAACATTTTTTTGATTTCGAACACTAATGTTCATTCAGAATTGTTGCAGTCTCGAAATAGGTCTTGTCTTGTCTCTTCTTGGTCTTGAGTAGAGGAAAATTGCTTTATATTCTGGATGCGATCAATTTCATTCTCTCGAACGTGTTATTTCCAACTATGACATGCCCATACTCGACTTGATGTAGAAATTTGTCTACGAAGATCGTAAAATTGAATGATATTTACTATTTTTTAATTTTGCTCAAAAGTCTCGAGTCCACCTCTAACAATGTTAAACTGTTATTATTATTATTATTATTATTTTACCGTCGACAAAATGTCTTGGAAAGAGATGTTTTAGACAAATTGACGATGAAGACAAGGATGGGATTTCGAGAACAGTGACTGTTCTTTTTGTATGGAAAATATATCTAGTTTTTGTATAGTTTTATAAAATCCAATTTTGAAATTAGGAATGAAAATTCGATACACTGCTTCTAAAAATGGAACAAGTATTGCGTGCTCGAAGTTCCATCCTTGAATGAAAATATTTGAAAGAAATTTAAAAAGTTTTGTCATTCGCACAAGATATTTTGACCTTTCATGAGAGACATTTTCAAACACAGAACGTTTGATAGCCTTTATGTATAATATAATTTTTTCGTCAATGATGATTATCAATTTAATATGGGAGATCATAAATCACGATTTATCAAGATAGCAGTAGCAATGCAGGTCAAAGAAAGAAGAATGATTCGAAATTTTTGTAATCAACTCTGATTTATAGTTCCAATTCTGCCACATATTCTCAAAAAACTTTCTATATAATTCTTTGTGGAAGTTTATAGCGTAATTTTCAACACATAAAGTACAGTGAGAAATCGTAACTTTCCTTTTTGTCTTTTCTAAACGTGACAATTGTTATCTCTCCTCCAATAACCTCTTTCATGTCAAAGCATTCGACTTTATTTTCACTCTTCGAATTTTTTTTTCGTATTTGTGACGACTTCAAATGAAATTTCCAATCATAAAACCAGAATGATTTTGCATACTTTATGCATAAAATTATATATACATTATTTTAAAAGATCTTGAATATTTTTCTATTATTTCTTCTAATATACTTTTTTTGATGAAAAAAATTCAGTATAGAGTACGAATAGTCAAAATTGAGTATTCTGTACAAGAAGATAAATACATCCATGAATATCCAAACACGAATACAGAAGTTTTGGAAATGAGTAAATTCAGTGATGGTAATACCATATATTTGAAATTTATAAAGGTGATACAGTGATTTTACCAAACCCTCGTATGAATTCTCCACGATGAACAGTTTTGTAAATGAACATGTTGAAGTGGGCACATTATTCATCGATGCCAAATGACCGCGCGATAACCGTGGCTACAAATTTGTTACGAAGGAAAGGTCTTCAAGGAAGAAAGGAGAACGAAGACGAGAATAAGAAAGGGAAGAACGAAAATGCGCCTCGTTATTTACGACAAAATTCAAAGATGTACTCGTCCGAGGGAACAGGAAAGCAGGATAAGACATCGAAAAAATATTTTGGGGTAAGAAATATGATGAATAAAATAAACGAAGAAGACAAAATTCTTGATCATTTGTTATGTAGGATATTCTTATGGTACGAATTTCAATATCATGAACGGACGTTCGTTGTGTGCGTATATCGATGTATTGTTCTCGTCTTTCTCAATTTTACATAGACAGATGTGAAATACATAGAAGTCCGTATAAGGAGCATACGCTTTTATACGTTGAGAATACATGTAAATTATGCTTTCCCCTCTTGTGTGTGGTCTTGAAAACGAGGGTCGGTTTCAAAGGGAAAAGAAAGAACTGAATCCAATTGCTATTCCGTCTTTGGAGAATATGATTGTCACACTTTACCTTCGGATATTTATCCTTTGTTTCAATGATATCCTGTTACGTAAAGATAAAACATGTGTATGTTTTCGCTTTATCGTTTAGAATATTTGTTCTCAAGGAAGAATTTGAGATACGACTATCGTATTTTGCAACTTGGAATATTAATGTATCACGTTTATGAGTGTTAGAATGCATATACATGATGGTTTTCTTTTTTTTCCATGATCTGAGTTAGCGATACATTACTTCAAAATTGATACAAATTGAATGAGTGAAATGAATCATCAACTTGTTTACAAAATTATATTCGAACTCAACTTCATCCGGGAACTTCCTTTGTTATTAATCATGTGCAATTATATCACGTGAAATACACGGAGAAAAATGCAAGTCGAGAACATAGTGATATTTGATAGAAAATTCAGTATATTTCTGAAAATTTGGGAGTTGTTTTTAAATTTATAATAAAGATAAAATGATTTGAATTTTTGTTGAATTTCATTCGAAAAACAACGAAACATCAATACTTAATGAAAAATTCGAACTTTACAAAAGTGGCGCTTAAAATTTTACAAAGTGAATAATAAGATTTCGAAATGTTGTTATTCACCTTGTAACATTTCATGCGCGACTTTTGGGAAGTTCGAATTTTTTCCTATTGTTTGTCAAGTATTGATAATGTTTCATTGTTTTTTTTTTCATCTTTATTATAAATTTAAGAAAAACTTTCAGATTTTCAGAAATATGCTGAGATCTCCTATCAAAGATTACTATTTTTTCAACTTGTATTTTTCTCCGTGTAACAATTTAGCGCCGATTCGGAATCGAATAATACTCCTGTTGAAAAATTTTCAGAATTATATATAATTTATACATAATTGTTTAGAAATTATATAAAAGCTATATTGAATTTCATACAGATTATATATAATTTGGAAAATTTTTCCATATGGGTGCTTGTAATATGTTTGATCAGAAGAAAAAGAAGAATGTTTTTTTTTTACATCTATGTAAATTCAGCAAACTGACTGTCAATTTAGGGAAAAAGATTTGCTAACATGAATTAAATTTTCAGTTGCATTGAAAAAAATTGTGCGTTGAATTTTACAGAGGGATCAAGAGCAATTCACAGAAGAGGGAACTCATCAAAGTCTTTGGTCCAAGATTTTGGAGAGATTCAAGGGGTTGCAAAGAGATTCAGAAAATTTCAGAGAAATTTAGAGACAGATGAATAGGGTGAAATTGTGTGTTGAATATTTCAGAAAGATTCAGAAAACTTCACACTGAAGGAAATGTTTTGTTGTTTCAACGGAAGAGTTTTTGTTGCAATGTTATCGATTCAATTCTTTGATTGAAGCAAAAAAGTTTCGTTCAGTTAACAAAAGTTTGGTTATCATAACAAAAGATTTGAATGGTAGTAACGAAACTGTATGGTTGATAACATTTTCTGACAATGTTTTGCAGTGCAGAGAGAAGTAAACAGGGTAGAATTCTTGTTCCAAGATTTTAAACGTGTTCAGAAAGTTTTAAACGTTTCAGAGAGATTCAGAGAAACTCAGAGAAGTTCAAAGACAGATAAGATAAAAAAATTTTGCGTTGAACTTTGCAGAGAAATTTAGACAAATTTGGAGGGAAGTGAATTGAGTGAAACTTTTGGGCCAATATTTTGGAGGTATTCAGGAAATTTCAGAAAGGTTAGGAGAGATTTAGAACAATTTATAGAGAAGTGAATTGGGAAAACTTGTGTTTGACTTTTCAGAGGGATTCAGAAGAATTCAGAAAATTCAAAGAGAAATAAATCCGGTGGAACTTTTGGTTCAAGATTTCAAAGATATTCAGGGAGTACAAAAGAGATTCAGAAAAATTCTAAGACAAGTCAACTAAGTGAAATTTTGGATCTGAGATTTCAGAAGCATTCAAGAAAATTCACAGAGATCCAGAGGAATTCAGAGACAGGTGAATTGAGAACAATTGCTCGTTGAACTTTCCAAAGGGATTCAGAGGAATTCAGGAGAATTTAGAGAGGAATCCATTGACAAACATTTATAGTTCAATATTTCAGAGGCATTCAGGGAGTTCCACAGAGATTCAAAAACAGGTGAATCGTAAAAAGTGTTGTCTTGAATTGTTTCGAAGAATTCAGAGAGAAATTCAGAAAACAATGCTAGTGGACGATTTTGAAGGCCTTCAGGCCATTTAAGGGAGATTTTGAGAAATTCAGGAGAGGTTTTGACATGTGGGGTGTCGCACAGTGGGAAATTTTGATGTATTTATTGACAAAAATCAACCTAAAACCCAATTTTCATCCGATGCTGATGAATTTCCTTTCAAAATATACTCAGAAAGAGTTCCACTTTAACGTATCACTACGGCATTTTTGTTTGGAACAATCCGATATTTATACAATTCAACAGAAACTCGATAAATTTTCAATGAAAAAACATCGATACTGCAAAATATCGCTTTTTAATGATGAAAATTCTCGAATTTTCAATAGTTAGGAGCTATATAAAGCCATATAAAGTTGTCCCAGTTTTCTTGAGTCTTTTCTGCTATCCAACAACTAACTTTGATTTTGAGGAAGTTATTTATATTCACAAAAATTCTTGATCTTTGGGTGGATTATATAATTCCTATCAGATTTCTATAGCGTTTTTGTGCTTCTCCATCACAAATATTAGTACTTCCATGTGGAGAAATATGTTTCTTCACGTAAAACAGGAAAAACATTTCCCTTTAGATAAATAATGATTCATTCGTTCACCAAATCTTCTTTCTCAATTTTGATTCGAATTCTCCTCTAATTCAGTTCAATATTACGGAAATGCCGCAGTGATACGTTCAAGGGGAACCCTTTCTGAGTATTCTCAAATGAAATTCATCAGCATCGGATGAAAATTGAGTTGTAGGCTGATTTTTGTCCATGAATGCACCAAAATTTCCCACTGTGTGTCGTAGCAAAATCAACAATTTACATATCTACAAATTCTTTGGTATCAACAAAAAACTGTTCCATATTGTTAGTTGTCCTACAAAGCATTCGATTTTTATTGAAAATCAAATAAAACTCATTTTGAAAGTGAAATATCACTCATCAAATGAAGAACCGTGAAAAATGAAGATTCTTGGTTTCGCTACGACACCCCTTTTTATCTGAATCACTAAAATTATAAAGGATTCCGAGAGATATAGGGAGATTCGAAGAAATTCAGAGAGATTCAGACACACAGGGCCGAGTTTAGACCAGGTGCCGCCCAAGGCTGGAACACAAGGTGTCGCTCCTAACCCTTCAAACGGATATTAAAAAGAAAGTCATCAAATTGGTCGAGTGAAATCCCGAGTAGAAGAATTTTCAAAATTACATATAATTTATATAAAATTCAATATGGGTTTTACATAAATTGAATATAATTGTATGTAAATGATGTATAATTTGAAAATTGCATGACACCTGTGTCGCGCCCCCTCAAAACGTGCCGTTTCAGGCTCCAGCCTTTGCAGCCTAGGCGTAAATATGGTGCTGCAGACACATGCAGAAAAAGCTGTGGAATCTAAATAAATGAAATCCTAAGAAATCCAGAGAGATTTGGAGGAAACGAAAGATTCTGAAGAGTTCCTCAATGCCAGTAAGAATGTATCACTATCTGCCGAGTCCTTAACTTTTTCTGAATTATTCTAGATTACTTTGAATCCCTCAGAAAAATGTGCAAAAATCCGGAGAGGTTCAGAGAGATTTCTTATTAGAGTTTGTATATTTATATTTTTTAGACATCACCGCCTGAACGGAAATAAAAGTCGGCCCATTCAAGGCCACAAGTTAGCGCGATTTGAACCAAAACCAAGAGTCTTAGATGGCTCAATTTTCGATCGAGAAAATCTCTACACAGGCGTAACTCTATTGAACTTCTTAGTTTAATAAAAAGCCTATTCAAGAATCAAGAAATTCAGAGAGACTATATAATACTTGTTCAGTTCTTCACAAAAAAACAGAATTCTTTTAACATTCATCAATGAAGTAATCAGTCCTATGACTGCCCAGTAAACACACGCACGTTTTAAAAACGTCAAAAACAGTCAATAACCACACGTTGTGAATTGGTAATATTCTTTCGTTGATTCAACGTAAAAATGTCGCGGCAGATCACGTGTTTTTCAACCATAAAATAACGTCATATCAACGGTTTAAATATCGTTTAAAAAACGTTAAATATTGACGTGTCCTAATGATGGTTCTAAAACGTGAATTGAATCCAACAAATTATTTTGAAAACTTCTCATTCAATATCGAGAAGAATAATATTTCTGAGTATGGCAGAATTTGAAAAGTATGCCACACTATTTACTACCTTGCTCTTTGTGGAAGTTTTAACCATTGTTCGGGTTCGTTCGACATTTTTAGCAGAATATCTTCAATTGAAGTTCGAACATAAGGTGTTATAAACACATTTTAAACGCGTGGTTCAAATTCGTTCAAAACACGTTTTGTGAAGACGTCGTTTGATGGTTATTTTTGAATATTAGTTTAAATTACACGTCATCAAAACGTAATTATTCCTGGTCGTTTAATTGCCTATCAAATTTCAACTAAAAATCAACGTTATGAGATCAACGACTGACGTCCGTTCGACAGTTTAACGTTCTTTCAACGTTGAAATAACGTGTGTGTGTTTATTGGGTGGTTTGGTGGAATCCTGCAACCCTGTCTATTATCCCCCAAACGCTTAATTTCTACCCCAACAGAACCCAAAATTTGCTTACGTCCAGGAAACGTCCAAGTACGTCTCTTAGACATTTGAACCTATGAGGGATGTCTGGGAACCGTATTTGGACGTACACAGATTTTGGTTCTGTTGGGGTACATATCTACGACAGCCCTTGCCTTGTATCATTTGTTTCATATAATTTAATCTAGGTTTACCTTCAAAAGTTGTACCATTCAGTTTTCCTTCTAATATTGCTCTCAATAAACTATTATACCTTAACGTGTGTCCTATCAAATCGTGTTGTGTGTGTGTGTGTGTGTCTTTTTACGTTGAATCTTATCAAGAATCTTGCAGTATAAAAATCGTATTTTTTGATACTTTGATTTATCTTGTATATATCTTGCGCAGATAATCGTACACTCAGTTACATTTGTAGAATTTATACCACATATGACAAATCTCATCACTTTCAGAGGCTCACAAGTTTAAATGATAATTCTATAATTGAAAATTCTATTTCACATAAACATTTGGTATCTCACTTTTGTGGACCGGTTTCATCCCCTTTCTCACAATCAATCCTTTAATTATTCCATCATCTTCTCCTTTCTAATTAGGTTCGCATATATATCATCTTCATAGCCATACACTCTTATTTTCTATAATGTTAAATGAATTCTCGGAAACTCCTCATCATTATTTCACATTAATTGCTGTCCTTCGCCATTCAACTTGAGTTTATAATTAAAATTTCATGATCGACAAATTGAGAGAATATCGAAGCTTCCTCATTTATTTAATTGAGACAAGATCTCCATACCTGATATTTATTACATTTAATTCTTGTTCCACTCTAATTTGCAGTGTTAATTGAAATCTGTAGATCGATTGACTAAAATATGATATCTTCAAACATCATTCTGCTGAACTTAAAGAAGAGTAATCATCGATCGAATGCACACACATATAACGTATGATATCAAATTATTCACAAAGGTATTAATCTTGCATATCCGACGCCTATGGAGATCATTGGAAGGGGAAAAAGGAAATGCCAATAGCCCTAGTCCCATATCTTTCTGCTCTATATGAGATTCAATTGTATGCATTCCAGGCTTTAGCATTCAATAGTTTTCCTATATCCATTCACCGTGACCATTTTGATTTGTGGGATGTTTTGCTCTCTTTATTGTTCACTTAACAACCAACGAGGACAACGTCTCTATTCTTCACGGAGGAAGAATCGTTCGAAGAACAATCAAATCGATGAAACAGTTTTATTTTGTTATACGAGAAATCAATTCCATCGACGAGCTCGTGACGAGCGCAATTTGTCCCCCACATCGGGGGACAAATGAGAGTCTTTCAATGATTTTTTATCATCTATTCCTAATTTGTGGTGGAAACTTGAATTATGATATTCTTTAATCACGTACGTTGAGTACTGTACACTAATGGATTTCATTTTTTCTGTATGTTTGCAGGGTTCAGATCCCAGAGTGGCGACCTGTCGAGGAAAATTACAAAACAAACGAAGTAAACTCAATCAAGAAATTAATAAGGAACTTCGATTACGGGCGGGAGCAGAGAATCTTTATAAGTGAGCAAATGATATGTCGATTTTTAAATATCCAGTAGTTCATGTACACTGTTAGAAAAAATTTGTGAGCAATTAACACACACAGATTTTATGATATTTAAACCAATTTTTGTATGAAAACCATTTTAAGATAATATTGTGTTTGAATTCCAATAAAAGTGTGGAAGATTCTATACGAAAATATGTATGTTAATTGCTTCTGAACTTTGGTATGAAAATTAATACGAATATTTTCAACTATCGTGTCGTTTGATCAATTACGAATGGTTGATACTATATTCTTGAATTTATATTTTCAAGGGTACTCAAGCATCAAAAAAATTAAACGGAAAAGATTTTGCTCCAAATTTTTTAATGAATTATTCAATGTAAGTACGCTGAAAAAAATATGAAATAAATGTTGATAAGTGCATATTTGAAATTGAATTTCCTTATAATTTGTAAATATTGGGGAACGAAATTATGAAAAATGTTCTTTTATTTTTAATTTTCGTTTTAATTGACCAAATTTTGTCATTCGAAAAATCTTGGCTTTTATTTTCCAAAACAGTTAGTGCGAAATGTCTCATGTTTATTTTGATGCGTGAGCTTTCTTGAAAAACCCTACGTAACAATTTATACTTGCAATCTCGTACAACGTGTTTTGATATCTCAAACTTGTCTGAAAGATATCTTGAGACATAAGTTGTTACGTGGCACGTCCTTTTATTTTTGCAAAGAATTATAATGTTATCATATTTTGTATTTTAGGGCAACTACGAATAGGAAACTAAAGGAAACAGTCGCTTTGGAATTGAGTTTTGTTAATTCGAATCTCCAGTTATTGAAAGAACAATTAGCTGAACTGAATAGTTCAGTCGAACTATATCAAAATGTTGACTGGTAAGTGATATTAATTTCAACTCGCGTGTTACTCACGTTCTCATGAATCGAACAATAATTTCCGTGAATAATATTCTCCCCTACATATATAACAACGTACAGAGAAAGTTTAGTAGAATGGTTTGTTTTTTATTCCAATTTATAATACGCGAGATAAAGTTTCGAGAAGGCCTACATCGATGATTTCATAATTATGGAAGTAATCATCGACCACGCAAATTCACTCATTATCTTACTTTTTGTTACAGCGAAGAGCCTGTGATGCCAATGATCCCATTAGGTTTAAAAGAAACTAAAGACATAGACTTTCGAGATCCATTTAAAGTGAGTATATAGATTACGTTCGTATAACGAGAATTGTGTTATTACGTATGTAAAATATAATATCTTTCACGTAATTCATGGAAAATTGATTTAATCGATGGAAAATTATGATGTTACGAGAGAACGAAGGATTTTCACTTCTTAAGTAATCGTAGAAAGTATGGAAAACTATTTCGATAAATATCGAGTACGGGGATCATCTCTATTTGCATATATTATATGAGCGAAGATTGTACTTTCACGGAAGGAAACAATATATTTTACCACGCGAAAGAGTATTGTTGAAAAATTCAATTTGCTTGGCTTCTTATTTCATTATTGATATTGTGACATGGAAGTGAATATCGCAGTTGAAGGTATTGAATTTCTTCATTTATTAAAACAGCATAATGACTATTGATGAAGGTGTATATTCGTGATGTGGTTATTTTCAGAAGCAAGTCTTTTTTTCTTACAGAAATGATAATTCAATTTTCTCTTTTCTCTTGAATAAAAATCTGAACCTACATGAGGTTAATTAAATACCCAGATAATAAAATTACTTTCAAAATTCACAGGAAATGTAAATAAGATGTATGATACACAGGAAAGAGAAGATTAAATTACAAATAAGTCTCGACTCTTTTCATCGATTAAAATAACTAATTTGTGATATTCTCGTTTTACTCGAGTGGCGGTACATCCGGATTGTCCACAAAATCTTTAGACAATACTTTGTTTTCGATCTTATCGGTGTTGGCGGGTGGGTTTGAGAAGTTTATTATATCATCATTCCTCAAAGCTGGACCAATTTCGAGAAGTTGACGTTTCGAGATGCCTGGTCGGATAATTACAGAGGATTTGGAGTTTCTACCTTTAGGCACTCCATTGTGCTCCGTGTTAGATTCGATCTTTCCGATGATGGACAATTGATTCAAGCGTGGCATGTTTATTACCAAATGGCCGGTGACCGTGTTTCGCTTGGCAGTGCTCCTTTCAACCGATATTTCACTCGGCAATCTTAGTTGCAAAATCTTTCCTTTTATAGTAACTCGAACGTAATTGGGCTGTACATCGACCTCCACGTACGAGGTATCCAAATGTCTTGAAAGTTTATTAAAGAATCGATCAAATTAGATTTCAAGTACAATACTTTCTCCTCGTAGTATATGTGAAAGTAAATAATCATTCTCGTGTATGCAAATATTTGGAACAAATCCATAATCTGTATACACATACATTTTATACCAGACATCAAAATTGTTATTTTGTATTCATTAGTTTGGTTATTTTCCTTTACCTGTAGATCTCGATATCGAGGATAATATTGTCACGATCATCCTCGTCGTTGAGTCTAAAAGAGATTTTGGCTTGATTTACATTATACGGCATACCGTCGGGACTGAATAATCTCACTGCAGGTTTGGGTGGGTCTTTCTTTTCATCTGTAGATGATCTCTCTTTTTCCATTCTCATACATCGCTTAGCAATAGCGATACGTTCTTCCGGAGTATGCTCGCTTTTTTTCTTCCAGAATTCTTCATTCTCTGCTTGTTCCCGATCAGAGTTGATCGCATCATTCTGTAAAATTGATTTTCGAAATTTTTTTATTCTATCCCAATTATAGTATGAGATTAGATTGGTCTAGAATGTCCCCCAGTTGGAAATTTCCTTTTTTGAAAATTGGACCATCTAAGGCTCTATTTTGGCCCAAACCACCTCAACTTGGGCCGAAGCGGGGCCTCAGATTCAGAGAGTTCCATTTCTAGCAGAGAAAGAAAAGATTACTTGCAGCAACTACTTACGAAAATTCTCAACTATTCACGAAGATAGTAATTGGCGCAAACACCTTTATCCTAAACAATAACCTGAACTTGCTACAAGGTCGTCATGTAAACTTGTGACAAAATTGAGGTGAAATGACAAGTTTGACAAGCAGATAACATCCTCGCATACTATTTGTGAAGGAATTAGCCAGCGACTTGGGGGCTCATACATAAACATGTTGTTAAAGTTTAAATCGTTCGTTGAAATGAATCTGAACTAAGAAATAATGAAAGCTCAGTCAAAACAGATAACAAGATTGAACATTTGATTTTCACTATTATTACCCTGATGAAAATAAAGTGACAACAATGAAACGAAGTATTACGGAAATTGAATGAGCCGCGGATGTACACCGAGAGGAAATTCGCGCATTTTGAAATGTAAAATGACACTCCCTTATGCGCACGCACATCATATTCTTACCAAGGTAAATACTGGTTGCGCATAGTCCGGAGAAAATTAAATTATATGTATTTTAGTACTTTCATATTTAATTACAAATTAAACTTCAACAACATTGCCTACACGGAAAAAAATCCCCACATAAAAATTACATGAAAAGTCAGGTGGATTTCATGTAAAATTTACTACACAATTCTGTTGGATTTACATTGTTATTGAAGGTAATTCACAGCAACACTTCTCTCATTTACATAAAGCTGAAACTGACAGGCGTAAAGTTAGCAGCCGATTGTTGTAACTTTTGAATCAAGGTTATTGGAGCTTTGTTTATACCAGAAATCAATTGAGTAGCATCCTACCAAACATTTCAGATCATCAAATCTTTAATAAAAATTGTGTATAAAGAGTTATGAAAATCGGCTGCTAGCTCTGCGGCTACCAGTTTCAGTTTCATCTAATTCACTTTGGTAACAATGTAAATATAACATTGGTTCTGAAGTAAATTTTACTCCAATAGCATTCATGTGAGCAGTTACGTTAAATTCACAGCAGCCAATGTAAAATTCACATGGGACTTTTTGCCGTGTAAATTATGTAGCCCCGTGTTCACGACTTTTTCACATTCGTTATCCGTTTGGATAGACACCATAAAATAGCCCAAGTAGAAATTTTCTAGTGATTAACTTGTGATTTAACGCTGTGCTAGCCAAAAACTAACGTCCTCACCAGGACCTCACAAGTGCCTCGTTAACATTCTAGTTTTTGGCTACAAGTTACAAGTTAATCACTAGAAAATTTCTACTTGGGAGAATTGAAACAAAATTTTTAATATGTTAGGCTGCTACTCTCAAAATTTTAGAGTTCAATTCTAGTCATCTGCACTAAAAAAAAACACTAGAATTTCATTGGGCCTTGGTACTGGAAAATTTCAATTCTTGAAATATAAAATCCTTGTAAACGTGCTAAGATACTTGCACAAATTTACTGAAATTCTCCAGTAAATATCTTTTGCAGTGTAAGGTTTCTGGGAAAACTTGATGTAAAATCTCTCCCGCTTATTTTGAATCTTTCAATTCTTTTCCATTCAAATTTCTATGCGTGATTGCGATTTCGATTCCTTTCGTGTTTATATCTTGACAATTTTAAACACGTTTCAATTCTTCGGCACTTTGTATCAGAATATATCTATCAAAGAAACGAAATTGATTCAAATGAAAGTTCGAATTCGTTGAAATTGTTCCTCGATTGTTGAGATCTCAATTCGATAAAACTCACTTGGTTGTCAATTTCAGTGATCGTCGGAGATGAAGAATTTCTATCTTGTTGGTAACGGATTTTTTGCTTTTCCCTAAATTTGATATAATTCTCGTAACCTCTGATGATACTTCCTTCGGTCTCGGCGAACGTTTGTATCGCTTTGATCCTTTCCGATCTCTCGATAGGCACCATATCGAGTTCCTTCAATTGTGGAAGCATCACAATCACGTATTCTCTGTAATTTTCGTAATCGGTGCAGGGATTGCCAGTCAACATGAGTTGTTCCAAATTCTCATTACATCTTGAAAAAAGAGGACAAGAAAGAGAGAGAGTAAAAATCAGGAACATCGTAGAGAAGAGAAGAGTGATGATACCTCAATTTCTTGATCCCTCGAAGATCGCCGATGAAATTCACAGTGAGATCCAGTTTCTTCAAGCTCTCCAATCTTTCTAAATTTTCTATTACCTCTATATTGTTCAACGCTAGATTCAAGTACTCCAACTTCTTCAACATGTTCAAGTTTTCGATTTTGGATATCAAATTGTACTGCAGTAGGAGGATTTTAAGATTTCTGCACGTGTGATTCAGTAAATCTATTTTTTCTATGTTCTCTTGATGTAGAGATATTTCTTCCAGAGTCGATATCTCTCCTTCGTTGTGCTCCGATCGTTTGCGTATCAATTCGATAGTGATTTGTGCCATTTTTTGAGGAGATGATTCGGTAAATCAACTGTATTTCATCAATAATTCGAATAATGAAAAATTATCAAATAAGGCGCGACAGTAGTTCTGAGAAACTTTACAGGTTATACGAATTCCGTTGCTAAGGCTAAGGCGTCATATTGATCAAATAACACGTTTGGATACCGATCGGTACTTTCATTACTTGTGGTTTTCCATTTTCGCACCAACTGCACATTCCTTTGGTTGATTATTGGCTGCGTGAAAGGCGAGAAACGAGTCAAATAAGGTATTCTCTTAACACCTTGTTAAAACGTATTTCGAATAGAATTGATTTGGTATTCGAGTATGAAACGCGATAAGCTTGGTAAAAATTAAGAGTGCGAGAAGTGGGACCAAGGGTGCCAGAGAAGTATTTGCAAAGTCAGATAAAAAGCTATAAAAAGTTCGGAAAGTGTCATTTGGCATTTGTAACGGGAAGGATATACACATGTTTCTTATTTCGATAAACACTCTTCTCATACTCAGGCAACGTTATTCTTTCATTATAGGGAATACAACAATATGATATAATATTTTCATAAATGATACTCTTCCGATGGGATATAGGATTTGTTTGCTAAATTATATTTGAATATTTTCCACGCTGAAAATCCATGAAATTCGTTCTGTTACGTCGATGACTACAATGTAAGAAAATTTCTTCTGGAAATTCAGGAAATGTTACTGTAAGCTGTTACAGCCATTTTTTCCTGAATTTTCAGAATACGTTTCGAAATTTAGTTGAAGTTTCTCAAAATTCAGTAAAATTCATCTGAAAATGCAGAAAAACAGTAGCTGTAAAAAATTACAGTCACATTTTCTGAATTCCACCTCACGAAGGAATAATGTGGAAGCTTCCAATCAGAAAAAACCGAAGTATGCCAATGTTGACAACAAGCGGAGTACAGTGCCAGTATTGGGCCCCCAAGAGTCGGCTAGCACGTACCCAGTATGCTCTCTAAATCTGAATCAGTGGAATTTCACTGGATTGCAGTGATAAGTATACCACTGCGAACCAGTGCATATACACTGCGAATCAGTGAGTATTCACTGATTTTCACAGTGAAATACGACTAATTGTAATCAGTGAAAAGAACATCCAACTGCAGAATCAGTGACTATTCACTGATTATACAGTGGAATTCAACTGATTGAAATTAGTGGTATACTTATAACTACGGAATCAGTCGAATTCCACTGATTCAGATTTAGAGAGTGGAAAAGCGTTATCATTTCGGACAAATGCCAGTACTGCTGCAGTGCAGACCGCCAGTACCCCGCCAGTGTTAGCCGGTACTGGCGCAGTACTGCGCCAGTTGTTAAATTCTCATTGGGCTGAAGTCTTTTCTGGCTTCTACAGGCACATAATTTATTTTATAGAAGTCTTCCGGTATCTGTCTGTCAGCGGATCGGTCTGTTTTAGTAAATTTTGCTTATTGTCTTCAACATAAACTTCCCATGTTTTTCAAATCACAAATATTGCGACGAATGATTGCAAAGAAAATAATTTAATTCCTCTGTTTCTTTTTTACAGGACTTCATTTTAGAACATTACAGTGACAATGGCGATAATTATGAGGAGGCAATTGCAGAACTCATGGAAACAAGACAGGTGAATAATATCCACCGTTTTAATTAATATCATACTCGTTGATAGTTCCAATAAGACTTCGAAATCAATCTCCAGAATATGATTTAACAAAGCTTCAAACGGGACGTTCGGTATAAATTTTCTGTAGTAACTTGTGGATGTTCGTAAAAATGAATAGGAAAGTGAAAAATGTCCGCAAATTTTTCATTCACGTTCTCAAATAGAATGACAGTTTTATCTGAATACGTAATGTTAAGTTACTGAATGCTTCGATTTCTTTAAATGCTTACAAACCTTCTTATTTCATTGGAATCAAAACTTTTAGAAATAAAAGATACGTTTTTAGGATGTGTTCTTTACAAATTTGGTGTGAATTGATCTCAGAATATATTCTATAGAATCTCATTGATGGACAAAAGAAATGGATGAGTTCCAATGGAATTCAGTAGTGTTGATTCAATATTACTAGAATATTCTTTCATATTCGCGTATGTTATGAATTTTTACACGCAGATAACAAACAGAAATCTTCTTGGAATATTTATTTATATAGAAATACAATTTAACAGTAATATTGTAGGAATATTTCATAATATGTTGCTCCCGGGATGATTGGACTAACGATGAGCAATCCCGAGAGAATCGATTCTCTTTCATGGAATTTTAACCGAATTTGGATTGAAATTATATAAAAATCGATAAAAACTTGATAAATATAATCGATTCTGTTAAGATCACCCATCTCTAAGTTGGTCCACTTGTAATGAGGTTTAATAGAATATTTGCATCAGGGCTAAAACAATATTTATAGCTCGACAAAAAGGTATTTCGAACAAGTTTAAACATTGTTGCATTAGAAATCGTTTTTATTCCTCTTGGACAATACAATGAACATTCCTCTATAATTCCTCTATATAACGTATGTCCTCTTTATAAAACTGTCATGTTGCATACGCTTAAAATCTTCATAAAAGCCTGGGTCAAAAAATTTGGACGGTTTTTGTCCTCTTATTTCATTTTTAGACTGAATTTTTCCTCCAACGAATAAAAGTGATTGAGGAGAAATTCAGGCTAAAATCTTGAAAAAGTACTGTTTTTGTCCACATTGATCAACCATCAGAACAAAATCAGTCTAAAAATGAGATAAGAGGACATAAACCGTCCAAATTTTTCGACTCGGGAGATCATTTGTCGAAAGTATCAGGTAGAACTTGACAGATTTCCATCAAAACTCCGAACAAAATGTTGAAATTCATCTAGCTTTTGTCGTGGGATGTTCAAGTTCTAGTCGGATCCTGTCTGGCATTTTCTGTAGGATGAGAAAATACAGCACAAACTAGGTTGAAGAAATCAATTAAGTTCAACCTAATGAAATTTCATGAGATTTGAATGTTGCTGAAGTTTGAATCGTTTATTGAAACGAATTCATAATGAAATAACGAAATACTCGGCTGTAAAGATTCAAAATCTTGCAGTATATTCTTTGATCGATGCTTTCGGTTATAAAAAATTACAAGGAATTGAATCGAGAAGATAAATAACGACGATTCGTCAGATTTTGTGAGTTTGAACTTTCGTTTCGTTTCTATATAAACGATTCAAACTCTGAGAACATGAGATTTGACGAGATTTGAGGAGATTTTCGTTGAAGAAATTTATAAAACTGACCAAATCTCATTGATGAATGATTGATTTAATCAGACCTTTGTCCAATTCCAATGTTTCACGCCAAAAACGAATCAAATAGCACTGTACTGGACGTTTCAGATGCTTCAATCGTTCATAGTAGTTTTGTATGAAAAGGTGATTCAAATAATTTCAAGTAGCAAAAAGGAACAACGTTTCGAGCTCTTTTATCTCATCGCACATTTGTATGTTCGAATTAAAAACTCATGATTGTTTTTATTTTGAATTCTAGGCCACCAGAACTCCAACGAGAGATTCAGCAGGCATCGCGTTACTCATGCGATATTACAACCAATTGTACTTCATCGAGAGGCGCTTCTTCCCACCCGACAGAAGTTTGGGTATTTACTTCGAGTGGTTCGACTCCTTAACTGGTGTGCCAAGTTGTCAACGAACGGTTGCTTTCGAAAAGGCTTCTATTTTATTCAACGCGGGAGCTTTATATACTCAATTAGCTGCTAAACAGGATCGATTATCTACGAGAGGGTTGGATCAAGCTGTAGACGCTTTTCTGAGGGCAGCGGGGACCTTTCGTTACATTCATGAGAATTTCACCAACGCGCCGAGTATGGATTTAGGTCCAGATATGTTGGAAATGCTCGTACAATTAATGCTGGTTGGTAGTTAAATGCTTCTATTCGAAGAATCTTCATTACCTTGATTTAACAATGAAATTTTCGATTTTCAGGCTCAAGCCAGAGAATGTTTATTCGAAAAGTTGGAACTTCAATCCAGAGAGCAGAGGAATATTGATATTTGTTTGGATCTCGCTCAAGAAGCTGCGCAGGTAAATTTTAAATTAGTCAAAATTTAACAGTTCAAAACTGCACTGTGAAAAAATAAGGGGAGTTTTTCTTCACACCACTGCAAATTGAAGTGTGTTCTTGTAGTCAATTTTAACACACTTCAGTTTGCAGTGACCATTGGTGGATTTTGTTTTCATAAAAAATGTATGTAAATGAAGTATTTTATCTTTTGGATGTTGAATTCTCTCGAGATGAAGAAAAAGTCCACCGAATCATAGTGAAGAATAGTTTCTTATCCATGTTTTTTCGAGAAACTTTTACGATTGTTTTTTATATGTGCAGGTGATAAATGAATCACTTGAATTAACATAAATTATTGAAAATAGGTTGCAGCAGTTTACAATGATGTACATGGTTTAATATCTCGTGAACCAGTTCGAGATTATGTCCCGGAGACATGGATATCGTTGATACTGGTGAAACGTGAGCACCATTTAGCTCTAGCGCATAAGCATTGTGCCCTTGGTCTGTTACAAGACCGATCGATTGCGGATTTCCGTATGGAAACAAAATTAACGTTGGAACATATACAGAAGAGCGATGAGAAAACGCAGTTGGATACGATTGTTCCTAGAGATGATAACGAAAGGAAGTTATTAGGTATTTATCTCTGGTTTTTTTTTTTTCATTTCAAAGCATCCGCCGATGGAATCTAAATCATTCTGATAACGTATTACATAATACATAATACTTGCATTTCATGAATAATTTTGATTTTTTTTTCCGAATATCCATCGTGTTTTCTGACAATCAAATTAAATTAATGATATAATTGGTGTGTCAACATATGCGTCAGTATCTAAGAAAAAGATAGGATATCAATTACAGAATGATGTGGGAATACATTATCTTTAAAGTGGAGCAGTATGCAAGCCATATAATTCACATAAGAGAATTTAACAGTCATAATTTGCCTTTGTTTATTCGTTTACAGGTAAAGCACACTTGAGAGAAGCCCTTGTTTTGCACGAAGAGAGTCAACGGTTTCAAAGAATGTGTAGAGACTTGAAAGGGAAACAAGCCCTGGCTAAAGTTTTGAAACAGGCACAAGAATCTACTTTAGGATGTTATAATCGAACGGGGGAGGAAGATGAATTCCGAGAATTATTGGATCCTCCTGACATAATTGGTAAATTATATGATCATTCTTTTTCATAATTTAAATAATTAATATCTCTTTTCCGATAAAAGTCATCTCCAACGAGAAAAGTAATTAAAATTTGCTATATTTTTTGTTTTAGCGTCGACAAAATTCCAACTCAGTATCACTCATCCAGACTTTGGACAACACGGAGTGGAAGATCTGTTTAGAGCTTTAGGTCCAATAGCAATATTTTCTGCTAAGAGACATTGGACAGCGCCAAGATCGGTACAACTTCAAAGGGGTCCCGATGGTGAAGGTTTTGGGTTCAGTGTACGCGGTGATGCTCCTGTAATAATTGCTGCAGTTGATCATAATTCATTAGCCGATGTACGTATAAACGACACTGTTAAAAATAATACGAAATCTTTTATTCAAAATTATATTAGATTTCGTAATAAGCTATGATACGATATTTTGCATCAAAACTGATCCTAAATTTTGTAACAATGATATAAACAGATATGGCCACTTGTGTTCCCACACAGCACCACAGTCCCAGAAGAATTTATAAAGAGTCCTTTATGAATTCTTTATGGTTGACATGATACAACATTTTGTAACACTGATACTTAAAAAATTTCGTAAACGTGTTATAAAGTTTTGTACTGATTTTTCTAACTGTGGATATAAAATTCTACTCCTTGGAGAGAAAATTTCAATCAATCAAAATTTTTTAATTTTGCATATAATTGAATGCAAACTCACCGAATTAAAATTCTCTGTACTTCTTGCTGAACCCTAAACTTTTCAACATTGAAATGCAGGGTTCGATAGGTACAGAATGAGCAAAATGTCGGTTAATGTGATACCAGGCAAATTTTTTTTTCACAAAACATTGGAAAATATTTTTTCTAATACAGGAAAAGTGTACAAAATGATTCTCCGAGAGGAAATATTCCCAACCCAGCTAAAAATGATTTGTAGCATTTTTTGTAGCGCTTTTCACATCTCAATCAGGCTCTGATGAGATTCAAAAAAGCCTCATCAGATCCTCATCAGATTCCCAGGTCCCAATAAGATCCAAAGAAATGCAACGAATCATTTCCAGCCGGGTTGGAATTATTTTATTCATTTTTCCTTCACACTGAAAGAATTTTCTAATGAAGAATTACCGTAAAATTCCGGTGAGCGAAGAACAAATGGAAATTCTTTGAAAAATTATTGTAGAGTCTATAAAAATGAGGAATTAGTGAGTGCATAGTGTTTTTTTTTAAATTCTCACTTGTTCTGCAATTTCTGGAATTCCACGAGAATTTTTCAAATAAAATTCCTTCAGTGTATGATAATTAAATATAAAAACAGGTGATCTACTAAAAATGCGGTTTCATTGCTGATATTTTCCAGATAAAGCAATTCGTTTGCCTAAATTTAGTATGTTTCTTTCTCAATGTCAAAATTTCTTCCTTCATTTTCAATATTCAATGGTCTATCATGTTTATTATAATGTTTTTCTTCTAGTTGGGTGGAATGAAGGAGGGAGATTTTATAGTTGCGATAGGCGATAAAGATGTCAAATGGGCATCCCACGAACAAGTTGTGAGGCTAATCAAACAATGCGGAGATTTCATCAATTTGAAACTTGTCACACCAATGGATAGGAACTATTTGAAGGTAAATTCAATGAATTGATCAATGTTCGTGTAATTGAATTAATCAGAAATAAATTCGATTAAGTATGGCTTTACATAAGATATTCGTAAAATATAAAAGCACTTGGAAAAACAATCTATGAATTTATGAACTCAGGGATTTTACATTGGAGATTTTCTGTCATTGTACAGGTATCAAAAGAACAGAAATAGAACTATTATTATTCCCTTCCAAAGGTTGGCATGGCAGTTCTTTCAATTTTACATTGAGGGTATCCAATAGAAACCGAAGTTACTAGATTGTTTTTCCCAAAATCCTCAAAGATGACTCAATAGAATGGAATATAACAACCAGCCAGACCTTCTTCTTCAATATCAACAGTCTGTTGTTTTAATTAATTTTATTCAGTCATCTTCGAGTATTTTGGGTAGAGAGATCTAGTAACTTCGGCTTCTACGGGATACCCTTAAGGGCATTCATCAGAGGCAAAGTTACTAGATCTCTCCCCCCAGTTTTCTCAACGATTAATGAATATAATCGATTTTAATGAGCAGGTGCATCTTCTTAGCATATCAAAGAAAGTGCAGCTACTCTTTATTTTTCACTTTATTTGTTCGTTTCTGAGAAAACTGGGGGGGCGATTTTGGAATCTAGTAACTTTTTGGGAAGGTGGTGAATGCCGTTAAGGGAGTGCTCGGGTCAATTTTTCCACTAGAAAACTATTAGATCGTTTCAACCATTTTCCGTCATCAATATTCAATTAATTACACCAAACTTTGGATCAAAAGATTCAGAGTTATTCAAATAATCCGGGTCTGGTCTGATTTCTGTTTAACTGAATCATTATAATTAATTAGAACTAAAAGTCGTTATTAGCCAATTAAAAACCTCCATTCAGTGTTTTTTATATTATAATTAATATAACCCGTGTACAATTATTTTAAGACCAGAGCCGGCTTTTCTGATTTATTCTGAATTTTTCGACCCAAAGATCATTGTAATTGATTGAATATTGATGATTTGAGATGGTTGAAATTATCTAGTAGTTTTCTGGGGCAAGAATCGACCAGGGGACACCCTTAAAATATATCATGATATTTAAAGAGGAAAATCATAAAGTATTAGGAAAAGAACTCTATTATAAATGGTGTTGCACTAATGTACAATTCTTTGAACAGTAATTGTGAAAAGTAATAATATTCCCTATGAGAATGATCTCGTATATTCATTGATTAATTTCAATCATTATTTTCAAATGATTTAGGAACATCAGTGGTCAAATGGAGAGTATTTTTTGGACGTCACATGAAGAGCTTCTATTTGTATACAATTTTTATACCTTCCGATATGTTCCGTATGAAAATTATATAAATATTATACAACATTTTTTTTCAATACAAAAATATCATGAATTTGTATAAAAGTATGTGAGGTTTTGAAAGAAGAGATATTTTTTCCAATTCAGTTGATATCCCTGCATATACAGATGATAAATGAATGAATAAATGAACAAATAAAACAATGTTTATGAAATATTTCCAAGATAATAATTGAAGATGACTATAATAAACATGCTACAGATATTGATGTGATTTTCATAGCAATATCTGAAAAGTATTGTCTCAAAATCTCCTAGTCTCCAATGAAATCTGTAATTATCGAATATCTTGAAAATTATAAAACAATTAAGTTAGTGATAAATGTACAGTAGTCGTTGAACAAAATAAAATCAAGAATTTATATAAAATTGAAAACAAAACTTGAAAACTTGAAAACAAAATTAAAAACTATGATTACAGAAACCAGGAAAAGTGAGTCAACACGATAAGGGAAGTGTTTCCGCGAGTAGTTCTTCCGGTGTCTCTTCCGGTCATCCGAGTCCCGCAGGATCGGTTACCACAGCCCACGTAACAAGAAGACTACCTTGGAACCCCTTCAAAAAATCAACCGCACAACGGGACAGTAGGGATCTCACATTCGATAACGTCATTCTAAGATGACTCCGTTCAAAATCATGCGAGCCGAGAACAGTGTGTACCTTCAACCATCGATCCTCACGATACGATTGAAATATATTTTTTGTAATTACGATGTAATTGATTTATTTCCAAAATATTAATCATCGGAATATAAACGATGCAAGGGAGGGACAATATAAGTCCATATTTCGTGAAACTTGAATTGAATCTACGCGAATATATTTCTTTCTGAACTAAACATCAGTACTCTTTGGTATTCCCCTCCCAACAACCATGAGAGTATTCCTTTTACTGTACTCCAATTTTTGCCATGAGAGAAATAAAAAATTTGTTAAGCCTTGTTAGTCATTTTGTAAAGTAGTTTTTCAACAGAATGTTCTTTTTCTTTCTTAATGTATCGCTCTTGAGAATTTTATGACAAAAAATGAAATACATTCCACAGTCTATTGAAAGAAGAATGATTTTTTTATTTGAAATTCTGTTGAAAAACCGAATGAGATTGGATTTATTTGAATGAAATCTGATTCCTTTGGTTAGGTTTCTTATTGAAAACGATTGGCAAGGATGGTGATTTTATTGAATCCAAATCAATTCGGTATCGTCCATGTTTTTGGACCATAAATGTTTCTTTTTCTATTCATCCCGATCAAAAGACCCCATCTACAAATAGAGTATTCGATAAGAACATTTTTTTAGGATAAGAAAATATATGACTGAGGAAAGCCAGTTTTTCTCTTTTAGCGTTATCTCCGGAGTAAATGAAACTTTTTTTAGGGTGCTGATTAAATGGAATCAACGCTTTCCTTACTCATATTACGAAATTATTCACTATTTTATATAATCCAATTACATGAAATGCTGTAAAGATAATAATATAGTCAGCAAGCTTTATTTATGAACCTTTGCCAAATTATTATATTAATTAGATGACCGAAAAGTACTTATATATTACTTTACTTATCCTACAATAATATTTGTATGCGTGTGTATGTATGTGTGAATTGTTTTTTTATAGTACATATACACGTGGCCATGTACACAGATAATTATATAACCTATTTTGTAGATCCCTTCTTTTTATTCTGTATATGTTTGCTTATTATTTCAAATAATAATCATACGTTATATTATTCAGTTTCCAATTAAAAATGATTTATTATTTATGTAAAGATGAATTTCCTGTTCCGAAAAAGAAAAAAAAATAATATTCGTTTCATTTATTCCTTTTCATATACGCGTATACGAAAGGAATAAAAAAGAAAAAGTCATATAATGCTTTATACTCTAGATAGTCTTTTTCCATGAGCCATTGTACTCTGGTTTGGTAAAAAGGGCGATGCACTTTCACCGAACGTCTCTCGAGTATTTAGAGTTATCAGAGAAAGTTCAGTTTGCTGTCTGGCTGCAACGAGAGGCCCAGACGCCAGTCAAATTCAGTGCTCCGTTTCTTCATTCGTTTTAAAAATTCGACTTTTGAGAGGGAAGGAAAACTTTCTTCTTCGAATGGACTTCCAAATGGACATTGAAATCAAGGTATGTATATATTCGATATAATGATCCAGTCAATTATCGACGCGAGGTAAAATTGTATATATGAAATCTTCGATTCGAGGTTGAAATTAATTAACTTTGAAAGTCAGCTTCATAAATTCGTAATTTTGATGAAATTTATCAGAATAATTGACGCGGAATTGTAAAAATGTACCTATTGTTATATAGTTGGAGACTAACAATGGAGATAACAGTACGGAAAGATCAAAACAATGGATGAGCATTTGAAGTTAGAAAGCGTGGCATGCGTAACAAATAAATCGTTTCGCTTTATCGTACGCGAACATAAGGTGAGCACATTTTTTGAAATCAAGTTTAATTGCATCAACGAATTAGTTTGAAAAGTTAGTATATCGTTTGATATATCCTTTGATTATGAAAACAAAAGTTCATTTGATTTAAATTCATTTATTTTCTTTCTCACCATTAATTTCATTTATACTTGGAAGAATTGAACGAATAAGTTTGTGAGAATCGTTTAAAATATCTCAATTTGATATTCAACGACGTGGCATGTGTTTTTATTCAATTTAATCTATCGCTTAACCCTCAACATGCACACTTCTTTCTTCGAACATAACGTGCACACCAGGGTTATGATGACCCTGTTGATTCTCAATTTTCTATAACTTCAAAAGAATGAATGATAAAAATGTGGAAAAATTTTTTCACTTTGACCCTGGTGTGCATGTCAAGGGTTAATCGATTCAACGAACATCTCAAACTCACTTATTCCAAAACACATTTTTGTATTCAATAAAATGGTCATTAAAATTACAACCCACATAACAATTCATGTCTTGCGATGTCTTTTAGATAAGTTTAAGATGTCTTGCGCAACAAATTTAGATGTCTTTTAGATATCTTCTAGACCAAAGAAGAGTTTTAGACATCTAAATGTGCTGCGCAAGACATTTTAAAATCATCGAAAAGACATCGCAAGACATGAATTGTTATGCGGGAAGATGTTTCCTCGAGAAGAATTCTTCGGACATATCGTACAAACCCAAACATACACAAAGATATCTTTTAGAATTTTAAAAGATATCTTCCAAAAGTACAAGAAGTCTTGAAGAATTTTCTCAAAGATATCTTTTCGTATTCGAAAAGATGTGTTATGCAACATGAATAGATTTCTAAAAGATCTCTCGGAAGACTTCTCAAAGATATCTTTAAGAAGAAATTAAGAAATCTAAAAGAGTTTTCCAAGATTTCTTAAAGATGTCTTGAAAAATGCATAAAAATGTCTTGAAATAAGCTTGAATTTATTCACAGAGAAGTTCCAAAGTCTTTTTTCTCCTTCTTCCCCCCCTGTTTGTCTTTATCGCTTTCGCACTCCTATGAAGTTTACTTTTTCTCAAACATTGAGGTTGCGGGAATCGAACCCGCGCATTTTTCGATATATTTACGCTTCAGTGACCTGAGCTATACGACAGTTTTATTTTGATGCTTATAATTGTCAATATAACATAGTGAAATAGTGTCAGTGGTGTACATTTTCAGAATAGAAGTGATATTTTGAAAAAAACTGTTATTATATAAACAAATGTCAGATAAGTTGGCCGTGGATACCACAGATTCTTCTTGAATTATCTTTATCTCGTCGTTATTGGAGAATAACTTATAATTGAATATAAATGAGAATTTTTGTTGATTTACTCGAAGGCTGTACATGAAATTGAGCGGAAAAAGTTCAGTAATTTGTAAAATATTTATGTGTTGGAGATTCGTTAATTCCAGCGCGGGTATTAAAAGGTTACAAAATCGTACTATTCGCAGAATTTAAACTCTCTTGGTATGTATATAGATTTCTCAAGCTTTCGATTTGTGAATGAATTTATCACATCCTGCTGAAAATCTATCTTCCTCAACCTATCTTGTTAGGTCTTCCAAGAAGATATCTTTCAAACGCTTTCCAAAGATATCTTCAAGATTCCTTGCATAGTCGTTTTGGAGATGTCTTGAATCAAGACATCTTTTAGAAATCTTTTACAAGATGTCTTTCGAACACTTCTCAAAGATATCTTCAAGAACTCTTCAAGAACGTCCTTGAAGATCTCTTAATTGAGTATTCTTTCAGATATCTTCAAGAACTGGGTGCTGTGTGGGAAATGATTTGCTCTCGACATCATTCAATAATCCTCCGAATTGAGCAAAAATATTAAATATTGTAAACTCTTTGAATTGAATTCTTCTTCCGAACCAGCAAATAGGTTTGAAGGATGATCTCTTATCTCGAGTCTAAACACGTACATCAGTGTCTGTACAGCATGGAACTCTTGATAGGATAATGAATTTCAACCCTTTTCAAGTTCGTATGCCTTTACGAGTCTCAGAACCTCGTAACTTTTTCCATAAATACAATACAACAATTTGACGTGGAAGATCCCACTTAGATGCGATGATTCACCTATTTCCACGCTCCATAACGAACCCTTAGTTCAGTATTGTTCATCTATGAATTAAATATGATGAAAATACATTGTGAATAATTTGAAATTTAATCATTCACCTTTCTGGAAGTTTTAAATCTGTGATTGAAGAGCCATATCTATTCATCGCAGGATTCAACGTAACCTTCTTGTGCTCATTGTAAATTCGATGCCATTCACCACGAATTATGTTTAACCTCTCCTATTATAATTCTTGAAGCTTATTGTATATTCGTTACAAAAGCTGAACAAATCAGTTTAAGAATATCGATTTCAATGTATTATTAGTGCGCGGTTATATATTCCACATGTCGCAATCGTTCAGAATGAATTCAGATGAATACTTTTGGAACCATAAAGGTTCTCAAGGGCACTCAAGTATCAACAAAAGCGAGCCAAATTTTGCGCCATCTTTTTTCATAAATTATGCGTTCAATGGAAATTCTCAATAGAGAATAATAATATCCACGACCAGGAATAGACTCTAAAGTTGAGTTTCAGTCTTTTTCTGATTTTCTGGCAAGTATGAGAGGATTTCAAGAGTAATAACCTCACGGAGAAAGACGTATGGGAAATGTGTAGCAGGGTTTACCATAATAACGGCAGTTTTGGGACACATGAACATTTATGTGCACTCCTCCTTCAATTCTGGCAATCCGTACCTCATTTTGGTGAAAATAACTTTGCATGTGACACATATTGCTATGAGTTTAAAAAACATTACTACGAATTAAAGGAGAAATGTTCATAAATGCCCATGTGTCCCAGAAATGCTATTATTATAGGGATCTCTGCTACAAATTTTTCTCCGTGTTCCAACTGTCAACATTTTTTTGTAATTTTTTTTTCCAATACTTGTAAACTATGAAGAAACCTAAATTAATATTCAGAGTCCAATCTCAGGTATGTATTTAATTATTATCGATTTTAAATTCAATTTTATCAAGCAATTTATGAAAAAAGTTAGCGCAAAATTTTACCCGCTCTTCCTGATTCTTGAGTGTCCTTGAAGAATCTCTGGTATTAGTTATGATCAGCTCTGGTGAAAGTAAATTTTTCGGAATTTCGCTGAAAACCTCTGAATGTCACTGAAAAAATCTGAAAAACTCTGAATTTGTCTGGAAGACTATGAACATTTCTGCAAGCCTCTAAACAATTCTTCACTAGAAATTCCTGGAATTTTCAGAGATTTCCAAAGGAATGTTTCCACCAGGGAGAGGCTATGAAATTAATTTCAAAGTAAATGCATTTTATATATAGAAAATTTTTCTATAATTCTCATCTCATTATTCAATCCAAGTCTTTTATATGATAGAGACCAAGAATCATATAAGAATAATAAAAATCTGTCGATTTCGATTCCTGGTGGAAACAGACCTCGAATGAAACGCGTATTTGAACAATTGAAGCATGGGAACGTTATAATTAACCGCTTTCCTGGCGTTTGGTTGCTGTTTCGGTTATTTTTCCATTTTTGTTTGAAAAAGGCAATAACTTCGGATAGAGGAAACAATTCTATCCAGAATTGGTGTGTTTTGGTCACAGCAATTCCATATAAATACCAATACACGGGAAGAAAAAAGTTATCAATACTTGAATAACATTTATTAACATTTAGAAAAATGACTGTCAGTTTAGGGAGAAAGAGCAGAACCGCTGAAAAATCTTTGCAGTAAGGTTATCAAAAATTCGTAGTAAAAATACTAAAAGTTTATGGTTTTATTGTTACCCAAGCAACACAGGAGGTTAAAAATGCTAAGAACGTGTTTGGAAAGTCCTACGAACATGCTCAAAACTTCCAAATGCGACGTTCCGAATAATTATGTGCTATGCACCTCCATAGAATAACTTGACGAACTTATCGAAAATAGTCTCATTTGCACATTCTTTTCACATTCACTGTGTCTTCATAGCGTATTTGAGAAGTTCTTGTGTTACTTGGGTATTGTTTACAGTGAATTTATCAACTTTTGATGAATTTACTACAACAATTCTTCAGCGATACTCTTTTCCCCAAAATTGTCAGTCATTCTTCTGAATAATCATAACCTCTGTTTTTCCGTGTAGAAATTGAATTTTTCTTCTAAAAAATCAGGATTTATTGGAATTCATCAGCAACCCAGCTAGAAATTGTCCTTCCTCCAAATTGGACCATCAATGGGTCTAATCACGCCAACTTACTCAGAGACAGGCCCTGAGATGCCAAAGATTCACATTCTAGCTCGAATTTCTGGGTGCTAACTGGGGACTGTAGAGCATGAAACGGACATACATCCGAGTTTTTTCAAGAGTGAAACAGGAATCGGTCGATGAAATTCATCTATAACTTTGAACAGGTTTTCAATCCGGGTTTATTTGGATTCTATCTGGGACAAATGGTTTCGTATACGGATGGATCCGGGGACGGCATGCATGGACGTACACTCACAGAAAGGTTTTTTCCTGGCAAGAACTGAACGTAGTTTTGTCCCGCCGACAAAACTAAATTTCCTTGTTTGAAGTGAAATTTTTTTAAGACTAGCAAATTTTATTTAAATCAAAAAAATTTCTTCTTGTCAGGAATCAATGAATCACTGATAATTAGTGCTAATGCTGGATCTATCTGGGTTTTCTATTTGATAGTTTTTGGAGAATGGTTCTGTATGCAATTCCAACCGAGTTGTGCCTGTAAACTGCAAAACCTAAAAGAGGAATATGTGTCCGGGTTTATCCAGGAGTAATACGGCAATCAGTCACTAAATTTCATTCACCACTCTGAATCTGAATTCGATCCAGGCTGATTCGGTTTCTATCTAGGGAAATTTAAAAAAAAAGATATTATTCGCTGATGAAAAGTATTGAAAATTCACTTAGACAGCAAACAGTTTGTCAAAAAATTCTTTGAATCCTCTTTCTTCTATCTTTGAATTCTTCAATTGTATGTTGCCCTGCTCACGCGACACAAAGGTGTCACAAAGATATTTTGAGATGTCTTGTAAATGAGAGATCTTGAAGATCTTGAACAGAATGATTAGATTATCCTGATTGTGTTTCATGAGATATCTTTTTGAAAGCCGCATCCCATATAGCATCCAGATATTCATTAGATATTCATTGGATATTCAAGACATTTGTGATATTCAACGGAAATCTAATGGATGTCAAATGAATATTGCAAAAGTCAACATGTTCATAAGAAGAATTTACCTAGATCTCAGTAAATATTTTTAGATTCCTCTTTTGGATCACTCTGAAAGATATCTTGAAGAGATCTAAAATAGTGATGTCGATCCTGAGTGAGGATCCTAGGATCAGAGCTATTTGGATGGATCGGGTGCATAGATCGATTCTATGACTCACAAAAAAGATCGATCTTTTGGCATTTTTGAGGATCGATTTGGAAAGAATGGTCAAAGATAACAAACTCGAATAGAAATTGACCTGAATAGTATGGTTAACTCAGATGAAATTCGGCCTGGAATATCAACATACAATTGTTTCTATTTTCAACATATCATTCAATTGAATGTGGAATAATATATTCATATAATAAAATTAAAATTCATTGATCTATCTGAATATTTCCTTATTTTTGTTCATTTGTTATGTTCTCTTCAAAATCTCATTCTAAATTCGAACACTGTTGGAAAAATTCTCAAATCCAATAGAAAATTTCTTGTGAAATTCAATATTCCCATATTGAATCTGATAAAGTTTCTAAATTCAATATGATTTATGAAATTTCAGAAGTTTTTTTGGAATATAAGACAGTATTCATTGAATTTACAAATATCTTACCAAAATTCAGAAGAAAATTCTTCAAATCAAGAATTATATTTTGGAAATCAATATCATATTATGAAATTTGATAGACTGTGTTATGTGGAAAGTTTTTTAACACTTTTATGAAATTTAAGGCACAAGGAATCTATGAATTATCTCGATTGTGATGAATTTAAGAGACAAAATTTCGATAACTTCCAGGGTTTTGCTTTCAAAAATTTGTTGTATAAAATTCCGTATGAACATTGTGGTTGCAAACACAATTCATGGTTAAATAAAATGTCGTCAACAAACTTTGGAATGAAAAAAGAATCGATCAATTCGATCCTGAGAAATTTTGGATCGATCCATGATGGATCAGATTTTTCAAGGATCGGCAAAAAATCGATCTTTTTCTCTTCAAAAACATCGATTTTGAATGGATCGATCAAAAGATCGACATCACTAATCTAAAAGATGTCTCATCGAAAATATCTTTGAGATGTCTAAAAGACATCTTGAGAGAGCTTTAAGACATTTTGAAGGAAGACATTTTTAAAATATATCTTCCATTGTTTTATAAGACATCTTTTATATATCTCTAAGATATCTTTTAGAATGTACCGGAAAACTTCTCAAATTCGCAGGTAGAAACGTTCCCACACAGCACTTTTGGTCTTCAAGATATCTTGAGGAACTGTTCAGGAAAATTTAAGAACTCTTATACAACATGAGAAGATATCCTTAAGATGTCTAAAACAGTTATTACTTCTGGAAGACATCTAAAAGAGATCTTTTAGAAGATCTAAAACTTTTCTTCCGAGATTATATCTTTTAGACATCTTATAGAAATCTTTTAGAAGTAATAACTGTTTTAAATTTCTTAAAGATATCTTTTCATGTTGCATAAGACTTTTTGAATTTGGCTTGAGATATCTTTTAGATCTGAAATGCTGTGTGAGTTTCTTGGACTCGGGTCCTTTTGAGAATCCTCAGGAAACTTTTTCGAATCACTCTCAAAGTTATTTCGAGGAAAACTTTTTCGCAAAAAATTCGAATATCTTCAGAACAACTTTATACGTATATAAATACATCTAAAAAATATCTTGAAGGAACTTCAAAGCATTGAAAAAACAGACTTTAAATTATATATATCTTATACTATTATGTGAAGTATATTTGAGATATCTTCGAGGTACGCAGAAAAAAAGATTTCTTTGAATCTGAGAATTTGTTATTTGAATGATGGACCAAATAATAATAAGTTCTTTTACATGAACAGAATATTTATTTCTGTCAAAGAAATATCTATTCGGACCTATTCAAATAACAATTTCTTAGATTCGAATAAACACTCTTGTCTGTGTATCCTTCAGAACATTCCGGAAGAATTCCACATAAATTTTTGTCGACCAGTTTTCAGTATCATTAAGTATTTCATACACATTAACATTTCTCACATCACTCATTTGATTCCTATTCGCAACTCAAAATACTGTGTGAATTTGTATGGGAGCACAAATTATTATCTAACACATTGAAGGGACTCTAATATAACGTTGCACGGGATCAGTGAAAGTTGGGAAGATTAAAAATATCAGTGGTGACATAACATAGAAATATACCTGGCTAATATTCTAATGATAAATTCATTACGAAAGGATAAGCTGATATATTGAGTTTCAGTTGCGCCGTTAGAAAATACGTAGTGGTTGAGAGAAACACGGAACTTTTGATGATAAAACAGTCTTCTTCTTCTCTCTTTTCTTTTTTCTTTCACAAGTCTCCATACATTGACAGCAGGGTTTCCACCTGCACGTATACATTAACACAATCGATTGTATTTACGCCAAAAGAAAAACTTTCACTGGCTCAAGGAACGTTATTCCATTAACATTCAATCGATTGCGTAATTATTGATGCGATGTGTAACGTTATGTGCAGAATGATAATGTCTTCGATCTACATGAGTTTAGAATCATTTTGTAACATCTTATATCACATTCTCGAATTCTTGGTCTGAATAATCAAGTAACTACGGCAGTGATCGAAAGAAAATCAATAGATCGTGTATGAAACAGTAGATGACAATTTATACATGTTTTTGTAATGAAATTGAAAAAAAAGAATGCTCCAAGAATAGCATAATTTATTGAAGTTAATTCATGAGACATGTTCGAACTTGTCTTGTTATATCAATTTCCAGACAGCACAACAGGATTTTATGTATTCTTGAAAAATCTTTTTTGAATTCTCATAATTTCAAAGGTTATTTATTATAACAACCTCTTCTTGAACTGCCCGAGTAGAAAAATTGTATGGCCAGTCTCGTGTTCATTTTGGGCCCGATCGGGCGGTGTGATGGGGCTCACCTTATTTTGCCACACCTGATCTGGTCCTGGTGAAGCCATGATTTGGCATGCCCTATCATAGTTCATAGTTGTATCGGGCTCTGATACAACGGTGCACGGAGAAAAAGGAATAGTGATAATTACTAAGCGAATCGTAACATATGAACAGCCCAAACTGCGCAATCAAAACAACTAAACGGCTCGATTGAAATTACGATACACTTAGTCAAACCAACGATGGGTTCAGTTAGAATAACGTTAGAAAATGTTTGGTGCGTCCATATTTTACTATACCAGTTTTCTCCCTGTGCGTTACATTCCATATCAGGGCCTGATTTGAGATAAGGCTTCCTAGATCTGGTCCTGAACGCACGAAAAAAATAATTTAGCTGCAGCAGCTAAATAGCTAGCACAGACACGGACAGCCATCAAATTAGCTCCCGCAGCTGAATTTTAGCTACTACCGCAAATAAATTAGCTACAAATGCAAATTTTTTTGCTATAACGGCTGAAATTTAGCTGCAGGAGCTAATTTAATGGCTGCCCATGTCCGTGCTAGCCACTTAGGTGCTGCAGCTGAATTATTTTTCCCGTACGAACACCCAATATGAATTTCTACTTGGGTGGTATCTGGATTCATAATTAATTTCTGGATGAATTCATTGTTCCATCCAAAATACTTTATGAACAATTTGTTGAAATATAGAATATTTTGAACGAGGGGTTAAGGGGGGGGGGGGGGACCACATTAGAAGGCTCATTTTCACTGATTTTTTATGTTTTTTGGGTGGGAAGGATTAATTGGAATTCAATCCAATTTGGACATCATTTTATTCATGTTTTGAACAAGGTTCGTGAATTTGTTCAAATGATTTGGGTGAAAAATGATGGATTTATCCCCTGTTGTCCGGCAAATATGGTAAAGGATCTTCTCCGACTGCGGGACATGTAGCGGTTCTAATTTTCATCTGAAACCGAGAGGGTTTTCATTTTACTTCAATAACATATTTCCTAAGAATATAAACCGGAATTCTGGTGAAAATAATGGAAATTAAAAATTTGGCAGGTGTTGGAAAAATTTTTGTCGATTTTCACAACTTCTTTTCACCAATTATGCAAAAAAACACCCTTAAAATTATGATATCATCCCAAAAGTTGGTTCATGTTCTTCGTAATTTCATGAAGAATTAGGCTACCAAATTTCATAATGATCGGTTCATTAGTTTATGAGTGAGAACTCCCACAGATGTGGAAGAAGTCATTTTGAGAAAAACGCGTTTGAAAAGAAAATTCTCGGAAACTAGGAATTTAAGAAAGTTAACAATAATATGAAGTGCTCACCGATTAATCAGTTATTCCAGCACCATACATCAACCCTTCTCCTTCTTCGTAAGCTTCATTTTGCGCTTGCAGTAATGCCGGAAGCTCGCGAGGGATTAGTCTACTATTTTTCTCTGTGTGCCGAAATCAAAGTGCGCTCGGTTCTATGCTCATAACGTCTAAACGAATTGGAATTTCGTTTTGAAATTTTGACAGCACATTCTTGGATAGTTGAGCTAATGATTCATACAATAAGGAAAAAAATCGATTTTTTGAACCTCCTGGTGTGGTTTCTCCCCTTAATGATGTTGATTTTTACAAGAATCGATTCCTTTTTATATAGAATATATCACATTTTTATCGATTTATATACGGAGGAAAAAGGGCTGCTAAAAATTACCATACTTTATAGTGTCTGAGCATCAGTCTTGTCCAGATCAAATTATTTACGTGAAAATCCCTCTAAAAGTACCATACTGGCTTGGACTTTCCTACACTGAGAGCCCAATTTTTTAGATTGGAAGAAATTTTTCTTTGTCCTCATTCCAATAAATATTTTTTTCAATCAAGGAAAATTCAGTTGAAAGGAAAAAGTTTCCATCAAACTGAAACAAAGAATTTTCAAATTGGAACAAAAATATACTCCTTCTTGAATTTGAAAGAAATTACTTCAATTCAATTAAAAATTTTTTCATTGAAACGAATTATTTCTCCCATTGAAAACAAGATTTACCAGAATGAGGGCAAAGAAATTTCCTTCCAATCTAAGAAATTGGATTCTCAGTGTAAAGAAGTATACTACTTTTGTAGATATTTTCATGTAAATAATTTTATCTGGACAAGACTGATGCTCCAAGACTATAAAGTGTTGTACTTTTTAGCGGATTTTTTTTCTCCGTGTATAAATATCTATAGAAATCAAATACTTATGAGAAAAAAATCGATTACTATCGAGAATGAGCGCACTGTACACTGTTAAAAATGTCTGCATTAATTTCAATGTTTTTACTGGAAGTTTTTTTCAAGTACGTACATGAATTCAGTTTCATGCACATTTTACATGAAATTTAATGTGAACTATAGCATAATCTGTAGTCTTTTCATGTTTTTGTACATCAAATTCAATGCAGAATGTATATGAACCTGATTTCATGTACGTAATTGAAAAAAAACTTCCAGATATTTCTGACAGTGTATATAATTTTGAGAATTGTCCCACTCGAGATTCAGAGATGAAAAAATCTCACAGCAAATGACGTGAATACACTGTGAAAAAAACACTCACAGAAAAAAATATTCGGAATTACCATTGGAATAGTTGAATAGCCATTCATTATGAATTCTTGAGAATTCTTTTTGAATTCAAAAGTATACCTCATGAGAAACTAGAAAAGAACCCTTGATGAAAATAATATCACGCGAAAGTCCACTAATTGACGCAAAAACTACACAAATTGCTGTTGTGTCGCATGGTTTAGCATTGAATTTCAGTGGTAATTTGCATAGTTTCTACGTTAATTTATTTTCACCAGGGACATTGACTCATCGCCATGAATTTCAAAAACGAACTGTATTATTCAAAAGATTCTTGAGAATGAATTCTTGATTTCATCTGGTATAAAGGTTCTTAATAAATAGAGTAATCAATCTTCAGTTTAAATGATATATCTTGATGAGATACTGTAATGGGAATCCTGAATCGTTGAATCAAACCCATCGGTTGATGGATAGTGGAAATCTTTCGGTGGTATAATGAAGTCTATAACAAATTTTGTTATCAAGCGAATGTGTCTTTGTTCCTTTTCTTCCTTCACAAAATCGGAGTATTCATAACAGAATAGCAGATGTTTTTGTTAATTATCACAATAGGGTTGGGCGATTTGTGAAAACATCGGTGTTCTTTGATATAAAACATATCTAATGTATATCGATATTTTATGAAATTCGATGATAACTAGATATAAGTGATAATACATACTAGTCAACTGAATTGCTAAAAGAACAAGACCAAAATAGCAAATCTTTTGCTAGTTTAGCAGAAAAATTTACAATCCAATCTTGACTATTTCGAATTGCTGCGTTAGCGAATTTTTTTCTCTGTTTGCGTACACGTGATGTTTTATTATTCATTCCTCTTCCTCGACGTTTCGACATTCAGATTTCACAAACACCCGTTCAAACTTGGATCATTCTTCAGGTATATTGCATTCCATCAATGATATCTCTCAGTAATTCTTTACAAAACTTAATTCATTCATACGATTCCTCGAATCGATTTGTATATACGTTCAAGTTTAACCAATAAATCAATCTTCACGTTCATCCATACTGAATGAAATTCTATACAATCTGGTTTTTGATACTAAATCATACGTCTGTTTTGGCAAATTTCTAAACTCTTCTTATATAATCAACATATGAACTCGAAATTGAAGCATATCAGCGATATATAAAGTACCGTTCCATATTTTCACGTTTTATTCGCGTGCAATTCAACAGGCAATATCTTCGATCTATCTCAGTGTGTACAAAACTACCCTCAAATTAAGGTAATTTAGAATAAAATTACAAATTCTTCTCAAGAGGAGAAGTGCCCACACAGCAAGCAGTTCTTCGAGACGTCTAAAAGAGTCCTGAATTCATGTATCTTCAAGACATTTCTAAAAGACATCTTCAAGAAAGATCTCTTGCTGCGCGAGTTCTATAAGACAACTGTAATTGAGATATATTCAAGAACACTCATAAACATTTCTTGAAGATATCTTCAAGAGCACTTTTAGAACAATCCCAATAGACCAATTAGATAAAAGAGAATTAGAGAGAACATTGCAGTAATTCACGTATAGTTATTCATAGTGTCCCGCGCATTTGTTTCACGTGTGCAGTGAGGAACGACGACGCCGATGATATTGTGCAATATTATTTATATATAATTAATTATATATACATAAACATTCAAGATCCAATACTGGATAATAAAAGTATTGCCGCAGAAAAGAAACGTGTAACCAATTACATTACAATAATATATTTTGTTTTGTAGCGAATGATCCTATTTGCAAAAACTAACCTATCATTATGCAGGATCATATATTAGAGGAATATCAATTTATTATTTTATCCATTGTACTTTATTTTTTATGTACGTACGTGAATTAAATTTCCATCAAATTTCACATTTTTGTGCAAGATAGAATGTATCGAAATTCAGATTCAAGTGAATGAAATTGAATGTTAAAATATTTTGAATTTAGGTTATATACATGCATGAAAAATGCTTGAAGTATTTTTGCATTCGAATAATATGCAAACACCTCATATGTTTTGGTAAGCCTTTATTCAAATTAATAAATCAAAATAATGAATGAATTCGTATGGTTATGGATATTTTAAGATTTTAATCAAGACATTTTAATAATACTTTCAAGAAATCTTCAAGAGATATTTGAGAGTTCTTCAGAAAGTCTTCAGGAGGGATTTAAGAATTCTTCAAGAAGGATTTAAGATCTCTTCAAGAGCTCTTAAAGACATCTTCAAAAAATCATTGAGAATTCTTAAACATTTCTTGAAGATGTCTTTTAGATTTCTTGAAGACAACTAAAAGATATCTATTGGTGTTGCATAAGACATCTTTTCGCTCACGAAAAGAGATCTTTTGGAAAGGTCTTGCAAGAGCTCTTGCAGTTTTCAAAGACATCTTTTAGATATCTAAAAGAGCTCTTTTTGTCCGTGTGGGTGCATTCTTTCGAAATTCGAGGTTCAAAGATGTTTCCAACACTTTTACTGTGTGATTCAATTTGATGGGTTGATAAACAGAAGGTGTTACTTTCGAAATTCTTGTTATACCTTCTCACTTTTTGTGTTTCACAAGTGAAAGGTTTTCGAAACTGCACTGATATCTTTATGGATACCGTGTAATAATCAGAGGTTAACTTTGATATAGTAGGTGTGAATGTGAATTAGATCAGTTTTTTGTACTTGAATGATGAAAACTAGAACGAATCTCTGCTGAAAACGCCAGGCAGATTTGGACAAAAAATTGTTCAGTTATTCCAACCGATCCGGTTGATTGAAAAACACGACAACCGCTGTTTATAGTTAATTCAACTAATGCGAAGTTTTTGAGGTATAGTTGTCAGGCTGTGAACTGTTTGTGTTCCAGGAAATCCAGTCAAAATCTGACAAAATTTATGTTCTTGAAGTTTAAACTCACGAAATCTGATGGACCATCGTTATTTTTTATTCTTAATTAACTCCTTGGAACAGAAAACATCGTTCATAGAATGTACTGTAAGATTTTTGGTCTCTAACCGCTGAATATTGTGTTGTTCGAGCATTAATTCGTTTCAATAAACGATTCAAACTTCAGCAACATCAAAATTTGTACCTGGTTTCGTTCGGAATTACTGAACATGGAATATCTTGTCAGAGACTGACCAACTTTTTCTGTAACTTTTTGATTCCTTGGAAGAAAGATCGTTACAAGCCTGAGAACTATTTTTTGTTCGGACCTGCCGGGCATTTTCAACAAGAATAAAATGAATATATAAAGTATAAAACACAGAACCAACTGAGAGAAATCGTTTACCCTAAATCAATTTTCCTGAATATGTCTCAATGATAGAACACAACTATAGAAAATATCAACAAACATGCACACAACATTATACTCCACACACTATAAAAGGTGGTTTCATGCATTGTGGATGCAGAATATTTATCTCGACTTTCACAAAATTCCTAACGTCCGATTGGGATGCAAGGACATTCTGACGATATTTGAAATTCATTTGTTGAGTTCATTAGATAGCGCACGTTTCAAAAGACACGAAACTGTCCGGTAAAACCGAAACTGTAGTGTGCATTACTCAAAGCGTGTGAGGAAATGAATTTCAAACATCGTTAAAGTATTATCTCTACATTCATTCCTTCATATTTTCTTTCGCGTTTTGATGAAATTTGAATGTTCAGATCTTTAAAATTCATTGCACTCGAACCAGGCTGGCTCTTTTTACATCACAAGAGAAAGTGCGATTCGGAAATAAAATTTTTCTTCTTGTTCTCATGCGAATGGTTTCTGAACAATGCAAAAGTAACCGAAGGTTGTATATCCTATTCACGATACTCGAATGTATTCCATTGACAGAGGTACAGAGCCATAAAGAACATGAGGAGATTCTAGGTTTTCGATTCATCAGTTGACTAAGCAATCAGGTTATTCGATTCAAAAGAACTCGAAAACCTAACATCTCACTTTATCATCAAAACCCACATCTCTTGCCTCCTTTCACTTTCTTTCCTCCTTTCAGAATCTCCTAGTGCTCTCCTCTTGGCGCTTACATTATACGCTCAACTTGTCAGTTCTACTTCAACCACTGTCGTATAGATATATATGTATTATCAAGTGCACAAGACGACGCGATACCAAGTGAAGAAGGTAATTGAAAAGTGAAAGAAGAGAAAGAATTCAGTCGTATTCGAGGATTATTTTCATCGGATTGTGGGTGCAAAATCAAATCCGAACCGATTAGATGAGTTTGAGATTCGAAAGCGGTGTACGTTTGCATCGATTTTAAAACGCAAATCGCGAGATTCGAAGGTAAAGGTCGGCGTTTGCGACGGAGAAACAATCAAATACTAGAAATCAAATTATATAAATAACCAAGGCCGGTTGGAACGCTGATTTGAATTTTAAAAGAATTTTCATTCCAGAGAAGGAGTTTGGAAAGATCAGGGGGGGCGTATTGTTTTGAATTTCTTCAAACCTGGTTGCAAAAATCTATAGAATCCAATGGCATGGAATTCAATCAGATTTGGCAAGAATCAATAGTTTCGTTTAACCAGGAAATCCTTTTCTACTCATTTTTAAAACGTTTCAATTGTACTCGGAAGAAATGTTTGTGTTTATAAACATTGATTTAAGTGGGAATATATCTTTCAAATGTTCATGGTTGTTATCAGAGGCCAATAAACTTCGAGTCTGTCATCTCTCATGAATAATAATTGAAACCTTGATAAGCTCATCGCCAAGCAGAATCTATGTTTTTATGGTATTGTCCTCTAGACGCGGGGCTGCTTTCTAGAATTTCATATTATTATTGAGACTTCAATGGATACTAATTTATTATGACAGTGCGCAAGTTTCCTAGTAAAAATGAATCATATACGACCTTCACGTAATACGTACGTCTCTCATCGGTAATGAGCAATATGATATTTGACGGTATCTCAAAGAAATTGATTTTTCTTTATAAAATTTGTATCAAATTTTAAATGAGATTTTATCAAAATCGATAAAACCTAGATAAAGTTTCTTATAGAAAAAAATCAAGTTTGTTAAAATCGCTTATCTCTAATATGGATTCTCTGGAAGTATTTTACTAGGATTTTAAGTACCATGTAGGGGCGAGTTGTGTTGGTTGGTTTACCACCTTATCAGGGTGTCTACCAAACCTGGAAAACCTGGAAAAGCTGGAAAAGTCAGGGAATTTTTTGCATTCCCTATCACACTGCTAGAATTATTTGTGTTAAATTTCATGTACCAGATTTGGAAGTTTTTTTCATATAAATTTGTACATTGGATTTGAACATCCGAATGTCTATTGTGTTTGTGTGGAAAATCTTAGAGGAAGATAAACTTGAGAAAGCTAAAACCAAAAGAAAAACTCTCAGACGGATTGGAGAACTGAAAAATAAAATAGTAAAAGTGTTTGAGGAATACTGTTCATCAATGCAAACTATTGAACAAGAAATTACGAACTTAGAGGACTCATTAAAAACTTGAGTATTGATTAGTTTAAATCAAGTGTTTGTGAGATCATACTTCTCCATTTTTGTTGTTATTTTATATTCACAAAAAAATTCAAGACTATGTTTCGTACGTGTATAATGTCATTCAGTATGTTATCTACCAAAATTCATTAATGCGGTGGAATAAAGTCTAAAATTGAATTGGACATTTCTCATTCAATGCTATTGAATATTCAATCCCGTAAATATTCCTTTTATTTCCCATAAATTGAACTGAAAAAAAAATTTCATCGAAAATCAATTATATTTTGTTGTTAGGGTAACTGAATATCATAGTCAAGTCAACGAATATATGATCAGATTAACGGTATAATCGTTGACTTGACACCATGATGGTTGATTCAACTGCATGTAGTTGAGTCAACAGTGTATGTAGTTGAGGCAACAGTCAGATTCAGTTGGATATATCCAATCGTATTCTACTGTTGAATCAACTATATCACCGTTGCCTGCACCCACCTTTTTTTCAGTGTGGGATGATCGAATAATCCAATTGAAACCTATTGACCAATAAAATAAACAAACTCAAATCGAATTGGATATTCTGGATAGAAACCCAGTAAGTCTTGAATTTTGTACAATTTTCCCATTGGTTCCGATAGACCGAAATCACCGAAAATTCTGATAAAAACCGATAATTTAATCCGCTGAAAGGAATTCTGAATTCGAATTGGATATTTCTCATTCAATCCTATTCAATTTTCAGATCCGTAAATGGTCATATTATTCCCCATGAATTCGGATAGTGGAATAATCCGATTAAAACCTACAGACCGATCAAATCTGTACGAACTCTAATCGAATTGGACATTCTTCATAAAAACCGATTAAATTTCCCATTACGTAACATTCACGATCGGTTCCAATAGCTTTAGGTCATGGAAATTTCCGATAAAAACCATTTGCCTCATGAAATGGAGAAATTTTCATATTCTCAATCAGATATCTCTCATACAAACCGATTGATCACTGAAAGTCATATTAATTCCAATAAAACAAATATTTTTCTATCGGTAAATCCTCGATTCAATCCTATATATACCACGTTCCAATTAATTCCTATTCATCTTGAATCGGTAGTTGAGCCTCTCCGATTGACCCTATTCATTCCGATTAATTTTGAATCGGTTTTTATCGGTTTCTATTGGACCTTTTAACCAGGGATAGGAAACATCGGTTTCTTCTTCTATTACAATGTTTGTTATAATACTGAGGATTCTTGGATTATTTGAAATTTTTTCGAATTTTGAATTGCATTTTATGTCGAATTAGATTTCATTTGTTTATTCATTCCGATGTCAAGGACAAAGTTTTTTTTCCAATACAAGAATTTAAAATTTCAATACAGTAATGATGCATATTTTATCCCACTGAGCATTTCTGTTAGAACCTTGCATTAACATTGCAGCGATATTGATGCGATCTTGAAAGTATTTGTCTTTCAATTTACAAATGCAATATTACAAAAGTAACTTGCAGAAATATCGTAATTGGATGTTGTAACATTACTGTTGTCATTCTCATAACAGGTATTTTCAAGATCGCATCAACATCGATGCAATGTTAATGCAAGGTTGTAACAGAAATGCTCATTGGATTTTGTTCTCTATTCAAAATGAAGCTCAATAGTTTATTGCAAACAATCTTGTTCATTTTGGTTCTTATTACATGCGAATTTCTCATATATCAATAGATTAATTCACTTCATTGAACTGCATGGATGGTAATATGTGTATCATTGTGATGTATTACCATCCATGTATTGTAGGAGAAAGAGTTTAAATGATTCAATATGGAAGATCAAACGTTTTCTACCACGAACATGGGTAGAGAAAAACGTCCGTCCGATTGGGTGTCATTAGGTGTGCAAGTTGAAACTCGGCTTTAAGTTGGTTGCATGAAACAAAATATTTGAACGCATCCAATTCGTCCGCCATTTTAGATATATGTAGCGTGGAGATTGCAGTTGTCATATCAGTCATTTTCAACTAGTAATTTCCGGTGTATCAATTTTATGAGATGGATTTCGATAAGCAACATTTGTTCGCCATTGTATTCTATTCTGTTTTCAAATTAATAAAATTGCTGCTCAAGCTATGGAATTGATTAATACGACATTGGGTCAACATTCTGTGAACCATTCAACAGTAAAAAAGTGATTTACAAGATTTCGTAATGAAAATTTCAGTCTTGAGGACTGAATCCACGTCCAGGTGCAATCAAAAAATTTGAGGATGAAGAACTTGAAGTTTTACTAAATGAAAATCCATGTGAAACTCAAGAAGAGCTTGCAGCACAGTTAGGAGTTACTCGTCAAGCAATTTTACTTCGATTGCACGCATTGGGAAAAATACAGAAGGAAGGAAAATGGGTTCCTCATAAACTGACGGCAGAAAATAAAAGACAAAGAGTTGTCATTTGCATGAATTTTGCTTTCTCGGTTCAAGAAGAAGAATTTTCTGCATAAAATCATTACGAGTGATGAAAAATGGATTTTGTACGACAATCCTAAACGTAGAAAAGCATGGGTTGATCCGGCCCAGCTACCTACATCAGTTGAAAAACCGAATATTCATGCAAAGAAAGTTTTACTCTGTGTCTGGTGGGATTGGAAAGGAATCATTTACTACGAGCTTCTCGAACTTGGCCAAACTATTACAGCTGAGCGTTACCCGGCCCAGCTGATCAAAGTAAGTGATGCTCTGGAGGAAAAAAAACCATTTACGGGGCAAGGAAGGCGAAAAGTGATGCTGCAGCATGATAATGCACGTCCGCATACAGCAAAACCAACCTAGGAACTCATCTTCAATTTAGGCTGGGAAGTTGTACCTCATGCGGCATATTTACCAGACTTAGCTCCTTCTGATTATCACTTATTTAGATCAATGTCGTCATATTTGAAGGAGCAGCACTTCATGAATATCGAAGATGTCCGGAAATGGCTGGATAACTATTTTGTTTCAAACCCACCAAGTTTCTATCGTGAAGGCATTTATCTACTACCCGATAAATGGCAAAACACTGTAGATAATAACGGCGAATATTTTAATTGATAATTCTTGACAAAAGCATTTCAATTTGCACACCTGATATTTCTATTCATTTAAGTATGTAGCTGACAGTTTGGTCTCCCGATTTCAATCCCATTGAAGGGAATCAACTACTATCAGTGGCGGGGTGAGAGCGGGGGGAAAATCCCGCCTCTTATCCTTGTTTTCAGGCGAATTGAAAGAGGATAGAAATGTTCTCACCACGCTACTGACCACTATCGTTAAGAATTACAGCACGTTTGATCAGCCGGGTCCCGTGAACCCATGTATACAATATGAGAGGTAAAAATATATTCATACAGTTCTAGGGTTAAGGGGTTCCCAGACAGCACAGAAAGTTCTTTAAAACGTGCTCTTGGTTTTGCGTGTTTTGGTCCCGCTGAAGCAAGTTTTACAAACGTTTAGAGTACCTTTCCATTTGATATCCTTGAATACGTTCTAAGCACGTTCTTTTGATCTACGACCAGACGTTCTCATCATGTCTTCTAAACGTACTTTCATGAAAATTAACCTTGAAAAACCACAAAGTCACACGGGGACATAGATAGAACTAACCGAAACATTTGCATGTCCCTGGGACATACATGCAACGTTTTTAGAACATCCTGAGACGTTATTTGCACGTTCTCTGGGAAATCAAGCACGTCTTCTGAACTTTCAGGAAACCTCCCCCCAACCAGAAATTTACCACAGGCGCAGTACTGCAGCAGTACTAGCCAAGACTGGCAGGGTACTGGTATTTGTCCGGAATGATAACGCTTCTCAGTACTGGGGATCGAGTACTGATGCCATTATTCGCAATCAGTGCAGGGCCAGTACTGGGTTAGTACCTGGCCGGTATTAAGTTCTCAGTACTGGTTTATCAGTACAGGCATATTACTGTATTTTTATGTATCCAGTACTGATCCCGTACGTGTTGACCAAGTGTTGGAGACCCAATACTGGCACTGTACTGCACCTGTTGTCAACATTGGTATGTTACGGATTTTTCTGATTGGGCCGGTGCTGTATGGGTTATATCTGTTTGAAGCCTAAAAATAAGAGGGTTTTCTGTGAATGTTTTGTGACTCTGCAAATGGAACGATCGATATAAGGTTTCGATGATTTATTATACATATCTTGAGGTGAAAAAAAATTCTTATTTCAATACTGAGGACAAAATGGTGGCTCAGTTGTATATACAAAAGAAGCGTATTTTTTGAAGGTGCTCCACGGCCGACATCAGAAGTCTCGTACGTCTGCAGCTTGAACAATAAACAAAATTTTTTCTCAATCTACATGAATGTTGCTATAGAAATACGTAGGATTATTGAGAAATATTGATTTTTGCAATTTTGGCATCAATTTGAAGAAAAACATCGCATTGTCGACGAAAAAATCGACCATAATTTGTTTATAAAAATCGTAATCGTTCATCAATCGTGAAAATCCTATGTACTTCGATGGATAATCTATCCGAGAAGCTACAGTTGAATTTCCAACTCAATCAGATAAAAATTACTCGAGTTCTGATGTCAGCCGATTTTGAAAAAGTGGTTTCGAGACAAACGCGTTTGAAGTTTGAGAATGAGTTGACGATAGGAAATTCTTAAAATAGAGGCTTGCTGAAGTTTTTACCTTTGGTCTGCGATCCCAGCACCATATAACTGCCGTTCTGAGTTCCAATAACTTTTCTCCAGCTCTTTCTTGGATGATTTAGCAATTTTTTGTAACATTCAAAATCGCTACATGATTGAGAAAGAATTTGTTATTTCGAACCACCCAGAGTTGCCTCAAAAATTCATATTTTAAGAGTTTTCAAAAGATGTTTCCATCAACCCGTATGGAAATATTTCGCTGAAAAATGTCTGCAAAACTATGAAAAATCTCTGAAAAAAAATGAAAAAACTCTGAGAAACTCTGACAAACTCTGAGAATCTCTGAAATTTTGATGAGAAATCTAATACTTTTGGGACATTCTTTACAGACTTTTTTCAGACTTTTTTCAGAGTTTCTCAGAGTTTTTTCATACTTTTTCAGAGAAATAGTAACGAAATCGCACTCTGAAAAAACTCTGACAAAACTCTAATAAATTGTTGACATTTTTCTGATTATTGAAAAATCCTGAAATTCAATAAATACATTCATATGCCGTATTCAAATATCATGTGTGAAAAAGTGTTTGAAAATTTTTTAATTTTTTTCTAAAAGTCAGAAAAATGTTAGCAATCCATCAGAGTTTTGTCACAGCTTTTTCAGAGTGCAATTTCGTTACTATTTCTCTGAAAAAGAATGAAAAAACTCTGAGAAACTCTGAAAAAAGTCTGAAAAAAGTCTGTAAAGAATGTCCCAAAAATATTAGATTTCTCATCAAAATTTCAGAGATTCTCAGAGTTTGTCAGAGTTTCTCAGAATTTTTTCATTTTTTTTCAGAGATTTTTCATAGTTTTACAGACATTTTTCAGCGAAATATTTCCATACGGGAATAAATGTTGTTTGATATCCTTTTTTAGATGTTTTTACATCATTTGAGCCAATAAAAAAAATGGGAAAACAAAAAATTTCAAACAGATATAATCCCTTAAAGATATGGATGTTCAATTAACAGAGCCGTAGTTTGAATTTTTTGCGCCCATTTCGGGGCAATTCGGCAGAGGATTCTCCAAAAATTACCTGGATATTAAACAAAAAAGAATTTGGATCTTTAACCCTCGGTTCGCACACATGCTGGATGAATCATGCAGCGCACACTGGGTCCAGCGGACCCAGCCAACTTTGAACTGCCCTTGCATCCATGTGGTGCATAATAAAATTCACAGAAAAATCAGGTAGTCAGTTTGAACCCTTTTTCATAATACTGAACGGCGGTTTTAATGATTTATGCATTTAGATGACTGGAAAAATGTGTAGGTGCGAGTATGCCGAAAAATTGACTATTTCTACATAATTATTTGTAGTTCCTTAAGGGTTGAGTTTTGAAGGCTCATGTTTCGGAAGATTATAGTTCCTTAGGTGTACTTTAAGGTTAAGGAAATCAAAATTGAGTCCCCTCCAAAAAGTATGTTTATTTTGACATCTGAAGGTGGCAAAATTTCGGATTTTGAAATCATTGTTCGGCCGTGATTTTTTCTCACAAAAGACTTGGAAAAACGACTTTGATTCATGAAGAAAATTCAGTTAATTGTTCACAGATCACAAATAAACATTGTACTCGATACAAGCGCAATCCTCGCAGAGTTTGGAGCGATAATCCATGCAGACTGGGCGCAAACATGCAATGCACCGATGGCGTGTTTTCCTATCGGTTTTCGGAGGGCATATTTGGCACCTTTGTTATTTTCTCATCAGCCCAGCTTTCTCACCCTCGAAGTTCTTTCTCGAGGTTCTTTCAGTATCGCATCGATGGCACGTTTCAATGTAATTCGGAATTTTTTAATTTTTTGCCGTTTTGAGAGCCAAGGTTTTATAAGATGGAAGATGATTTGTTTCATGCAAACTCTCGCTGAATTTTTTCGGTCGTTTTGAATCATATGTGACCTGGTCTACGAAAAGGGGGCTTAGGTGTGGAAACAAGTTTTCGAGAAAACAGCTGTTAAAGATAAACAAGTCATTTTATCAGTTTCGCACACTGAGAAAGAATGCAGTGGAGCCAACCGCATATGAGTTTGGATACGGCGAATCTCGCCGCGAGGTTGACTCAACTGAATATCGATTGGAGTAAAAATGCCCATTCGGTCATTTCAATCGATATTCAGTGGGGTCAACCTCGCGGCGAGATTCGCCGTATCCAAACTCATATGCGGTTGGCTCCAATACATTTTTTTTCAGTGCTTTAGTTGTTCGCTTCTAATGTTCTAATGTTCTAATTGTAAATTTGTGAATTTGTATGTAAAATGACGTGGTTTTGCCTTGAAATAAAATTTTTTAACATTTGACCCTAGTAAAAATGAATCATATAAGAACATATAAAAATCATATGTGATCCATATAAAATTCATATATGGTCATATAAGGCCATATATAATTCCTACATAATCCATATTGAATTCATGTATGGCCCATATATGACCCATATATAATTCATATGTAATCCATATATGACCCATGAATGCAAGATTTTTTCACATATGAAAAAAAATTTGTCATATATGGAATATTCTTCATAGATGGATTATGTATGCATTATATATGGATTGTATATGGATTATATATGGATTATATATGATCCCACACGTTTTCATATATGGACCATACATGGATTATATATTTATTATGTATGAATTATGTATGGGTCATATATGTTTACTTTTTACTAGGGGAAATGATGTCTATTATTTTATAATTTAATCTCCAAATTTTTTTCATTTTCAATCATTTCTGCTCTTCTTTTTGTACATTTTTAGCAAACTTCCCTACCAGTTAGAAACTTCTGGTTTGCGCCATTCGGAAGAGCATATTTTACTCCATCCAATTCGCCAAAAAAGTGAAAAATGATTTTTTCACACCTAAGCCCCCTTTTCGTAGGCCAGGTCACATATTATTTTTGGATGTCAGAAGGATCCTGGCATTTACAATTGCTTGATCAAGCATAGCCCAGAAAATCCCCAATGGCCATTCCTCACTACTTTACCTACCGTAAATCACGAACAAAGTCAAATTTTGGGTCCCCTGGACCCTCGGTGCGAACCGAGGGTTAATTTTGTGCCTGGCGAGGGTTACGGCGCTGTCAATTAACCTATCAGTGACGCACAAAAATCGTTGAAAAATGTAATTCAAAAAATTCAATGTAGACACATTTCTAGTAACAATGAAAAGGATGACATTGGGTTACATTGATCACCCCATAAACGAAAGTATGGCTCATAATCAATCTTGTATCACGAAATGGCTGATATGATCAAATACCATACTCATCATTTTTATTTGGGATTTATCAGAGTTCCTCTTCTACTTTGTAGAGATGAATAATTGTGATTGAGTAGAAAAGTATTTTCAATAAATCTACTACGAGCTATTGATGATAATTCGAGAATTATTTACAACGATTATAATGAAAGAATAATTTGAGAACAAAATTTCTCCTCGCGTTTAATTCGAGTGCAGTAATATCATATCACATTGATAGATAGGTGCAATTATGTTGATTAATTATCTCTACCGGTAATTCCAATAAAATTCACACAAAAGTTGATCGAGCGCGTGCAATGAGTGTTAGTTATTTGCAAAGAAGGTAACACAACTGTTATCATCTTGGATTTTCTTCGTTTCATTTTGTTCTACTTATTGATCGCTGTCACCCAAAGAACTCTTTTTGAAACATAAAGGCGCAGAAAAAAAACCAATCTTTCATGACTGTTATCGAGAAAACGCCGACACTAATTATATATGAGTGAAATTACATGAAGTAGATATTCTATCTGCCATCAATCGACATTTTCCGGGCTATGAAAAAGTATAATTACGTTATACTATGTCTCTTCGGAGTTTAACGCATCTGTGTACTCTGATGTACTCTATTTCGAATTATTCGCACTTATAAAATTTAAATATTGTATAAATTGGAGAAGACGGTAATCTTAAAGCATTGAATTCGCAAATGACGTTGCAATGTCGTATTCAATTGTTGTAAAGGAAATGAAGCTGAAGCTAGCAGACGTAAACTACACAGAGAGAAATAATTACTACACGGAAAGAAAAAAGTTATCAATACTTGAATAACATTTATTAACATTTAGAAAAATGACTGTCAGTTTAGGGAAAAAGAGCACCGCTGAAAAATCTTTGCAGTAAGGATATCAAAAATTCGTAGTGAAAATACTAAACGTTGATGGTTTTATTGTTATTGTTCACAGTGAATTTATCAACTTTTGATGAATTTACTACGAAAATTCTTCAGCGATACTCTTTTTCCCTAGATTGTCAGCCATTTTTCTAAATAATCATGACCTCTGTCTTTCCGTGTATCATCAACAATATATTTTCTTGTTCCAAGAAATTCGTTCTTATCGTTCTCTACCCAGTAAACACACGCACGTTTTAAAAACGTCAAAAACAATCGATAACCACACGTTGTGAATTAGTAATATTCTTGCGTTGATTCAACGTAAAAATGTCGCGGCAGATCACGTGTTTTTCAACCATAAAATAACGTCATATCAACGGTTTGAACATCGTTTAAAAGACGTTGAATATTGGTGTCCTAATGATGGATCTAAAATGTGAATTGAATCCAACAAATTATTTTGAAAACTTTTCATTCAACATCGAGAACAATAGCATTTCTGAGTATGACAGAATTTGGAAAGTATGCCAGACTATTTACTATCTTGCTCTTTGTTGAAATTTTAACCATTGTTCGAGTTCGTTTGACATTTTTAGCAGAATATCTTCAATTGAAGTTCAAACACAAGGTGTTATAAACACATTTTAAACGCGTGGTTTAAACCCGTTCAAACCACGTTTTTTGAGGACGTCGTTTGATGGTTATTTTTGAATATTAGTTTAAATTACACGTCATCAAAACGTAAATTCCTAGTCGTCTAATTCCCTATCAAATTTCAACTAAAAATCAACGTTATGAAATTGACGACTAACGTCCGTTTGACAGTTTAACGTTCTTTCAACGTTGAAATAACGTGTGTGTGTTTATTGGGTATAGGATTTAAGAGAAATGTATCTGGTTTTATCGTGAAAATCCTATACAGGAAGTATTAGTTATTTAAAGAAATATAATGGTACTTTTTTGAATAACTGGTATTCCTTCTATAAGAATTTTACGATAAAACCAGATACATTTCTCTCAAATCCTATATAAAACGATAAAAACCGATAGAGTTCTATCGTGAATTCACGATGACTTTCCGGGAATTCCAGTTTCAAAAATCACATTGAAACCGATAGGAAAAATTATATCGTTTTCTATGGGAAATTTTCAGCAGGGGTGGTTTGGTAGATTTTTCATGATCGCGAAATAAACTTGATATTCGATTTCTTCATCATTCAGCTTCACCTCTCCCCTCTTCATTCACTCTCCCTTTCTTCCTCTCTTTCACTTGTCAAGTTTTAATAGTCCTCTCGGCACTCATAAGCGCGCAGTACTATTTCAACTTAGTGTACAGGTGATACGTGTTCGGATAAGAAAAGAAGAGCAAAAAATCTCAGGTAACTGACGAGTGAATTGCTTTGTAAATAACAATGTTCCGTTGCAATTTGCATGGTTATGTGAACATGGGTTGTTTTTAGTCAATTAGTAGAACTCGTTCTTTCACTTTTAACTTCACCTTTCATGGTATGCTATTATAAAAGTGTAAAAACGTGTATCATTAGTTTCGAAACATTGATTTAGATCAATGCTTTTTCAATGTTCACTAAAAAATGTTAAGTGGTGAATCTATGATTTACGTACCCTGCAAAAACATTTTTACTGCGAGATTGCGTTATAATCGGTGCATTGGGTTGAAAAATGTCATTACACTTGGAGTTTCATTGTAAGAACTGAAATTTTACAGTAAGAAATTTTCTAGTACCAAGATTTATAGTTTTTGTGTCCAAATGTATTAAGAGGATATCAGTATTACCGTGCGAGCACGTTTCTTATTGCAGTAAAATATTTGAAATTGAATTCATAAGAAAATCTGGAAATTTCAGGTATATTTTTCATATGAAATTCAAATTTTTTTCAGGCTTTGTCTAAAGCCACACTGTAAAAAAAATCTACGCAGAACTTCCAGTACTGTACTGGAAGCAATTGACCTGTACATTGGTGCAGGAAAATTATGTTCGAATCATGAAAAATCCAGCACACGTATTGGAAAATTGCTGTATTTATACTGGAAAATTGAAGTAAAAAACATAAAATTTCATGCAAAATACAGAAAAATTCCGGCACAATAGAATTTTTCCTGTACGTGAGCTGAAAAACTCATTATGGACAGAAATTTTTCAGTTCCATGGTGCCGGAAAATTCCAGTTTTTTGGATGGGGGCCGAATCAACGAAAAACCAAATCAACGAAACCGTTGGAAAGAATAAGACATCATACATTATACATCTCTTCCTTTTCAACCAATGGTTTCGTTGATTCGGCCCCCATCCAGTTTTTTTTTTAACAGTGCACGTTAGCCTGTCTTCAATTTCAAAATTCGAGACACGTTAAGTTTGCGAGTTCTCGTGGATACATTGAATGCTTGAGGGATTTTCTACAGATACGTGAAATTTTTCGGGTGTCTCAGTGTCAAAAAATTCAAGACACGGGAAATTTGACCTGTTTATAGAAAATCACGAGAATTTGAAAATCTCACGTTTCTAAAATTTCAAAAGTTAGAGACAGGTTAGCGTGTTTCTAGACAAAGTCTTTTTTTAACGAATAAAATATTGATTTCTGTCGAAGAAATATTCATTTGATCATACTTGAATAATGTTTCTCTTATAGATCCAAAAAAATACTCGGAAAAGAGAAATATATTGTGATGAGAAAGTGGAAATATTTCAATATGCTTCTAGATGCCTTTGCCCAAAAGAATATAGTCGTCAGTTGACAATTTTCAAATGATGAATGCATATGGAGGGAAATTGATAATAACGTATTGCATATTGTAGAATTTCCACTCATCGAACGTTTTATTTTTCCCTGAAGAAACCATCTTCAAGATGAACCCACTCCAAGAAAAAACCCTATAATTCAAAATTTTCCCCGAACGAATGGAAAAATTCACAAAGACTTCTGAAAGAACTTCTCGAACAGTCCCCGTTATGACAGTAAAAATGAATTCCATATGAACTCAATGAATTCAAAATGCATACATGTTGAATGCCTGAATAGTTCTTTATGAATTCGTGATATGAACTCTTTCTGAAGATTAAGTTATTCATCAAGAGTTCATTTCGAATTCAAACTATTTATAATGAATTCATGCTTACTGTCATAACGGGAGCTCTTTGCGGGGACTTTTGTGCTGTATGGGATGTGAAATCGCGCATGTTCGACTCGATGTAAGTTGAATACAACCAATGTAACGAGTAACATAACGTGTTACCGATGCTCCAGCTTTTGTTAGTTTCATCTATGAAAGTGTCACTCAACGTAATATGATGCACAACATCTCACGTCCACTACAGATATTTATGATTAATTTTCTTTTAGTCGCATGAATTTTTCATCACAACAAATTTGGAATAACATCAATGGGATGGGAGTATTATACATGTCAAAGGGATATCAAGTACAAAGCCTTACAAATGATGAAACTTCGACCAAGAGAAACTTGACAGAAATATTTTACGTAATGCTGCACGACCATGAGTCTCTTCGATGATTTCTCTTACTCGATTTGTATTACCTTCACGCCGTTAGGTTGCGAATTTAATTCTAGGGATCGTTGTTTATCTTGATGAATGAATTCTTGTGAAACAATTTATAACTCATAGTTGGTTGGGTATTTAAACAATAGGATTCCCTGAGATTATTTTACGATTTGTGAATGAATGGGAGATACGATTTGTCTCGTTTGAATTGGAATAGGGTACAGACGTAGAATACAGGACAGGGTAATTACTTATTATTGCGTTGTAGTGAGAAAAATAAAAAATTTCTCGATTCCAATGGTATTGAGGAATTGATCGAGAATTATTTTCTTCCATTATAATTCAGAGAAAGTTGATTTATACGAATATTTTTGAGGAAGATAGGTGCTGGCGAATAAACGTCATTCAAATTTTTTCTGAAGGATCATTCAAAAATATGTTTGTATTAAAATCAAAATATCGCTTGTGCCGTTGAATTGATTTCTTGGTGAAACGATCCCTCACTTTCAAATATAATGAAACTACAGTACGATGTTACAATTTTATTGCAGTACTCTGTAAAGTTGGATCAGTGCATGGAGCAAAAAAATTCGCTGTGACAGCGGAATCTGATTTTGCTGAGTACCTTTTGCTGGAGTGGCAAATTTTCTGGAGGGGCAAACATTTTTCGTTGCCACAGTTACACTGGACAAAAATTTTTTCCAGCTGAATAAATATTCATTTGTTCTGTACCAAAGAAATATTTATTAGAACTCACAAAATAATTTATTGGAATTAAATGAATGATTATAATCATTCATTTGGCTTGAAGACATTTTTTTTCAGGGTGAAAAATTGCTGTAATAGCAAATAGTTTGCTTTCAAAGCAAATTTCTTGTTTCTTAGTATGCAATTCCAAGGGCAATCAGTTCTAAATCTCGATTCTAAAAATCGATTTTTAGTAGATCTTATTAATTTCCAATACTTTTCATCGATTCGAATTTAGAAAGTAAGAAAGTTTTACGTCTGCATTTAAAGAGAAGTTGCTGGCTTCGGATTTTGTTGGTTAATTTGGTTTTCTTGAACATACGCAGACAAAAATTCTTGCTGAAATAGATTTTTTTCAAAAATTTGCTTTGCCGGATTGACAAAACGGTTGCTGATACAATAAAAATCTGCTATCCCAGCAAAACATTTGCTAATTCCGCAAATTTTCAAGCAGTCTGTATAACTGCAATGCTGGATTACTGGATTAGCAAGTTTTTGCTGAACGAGCAAGATTTTTGTTATAAAATGAACTTTTTTGCTGATTCAGCGAAACAAATTTCCGACGTTTGCTGTTCCAACACATTTTTCTCTCCAGTGCAGAGGCAGAGGAGATTTGGAATGAGATTTCACTCTCCAGCCAGCTAAAAGGGCGTTGACCGAATTTTTGAGTGCAATTTTCACTTTTCTGAAGTGATATTTGAAAATTCACAACTATACTTCAATTCCGGAGTAAAGTTTTCATTCTAAAAGAGTGAGGGTTCACTTGAAAGCGGTCAAAATCCCATTCAAAGCGGACCTACCCACTTTTGGAACTTAATGGAATGAAAGGTGTCATTATTTTTCACTCTCTCTCGAATTTAGAGTGTACTCCTTATACGAGAGATGAAATTAATCAGTATAGTCGTAAAATTTTGTGGATTGTTCTATCGAATATTTTCAGTGTGTAGCTCAAAGTACCCTGAGAATCCAATTTCTTGGATTGAGAGAAACTTTTCTTTGCCCTCATTCCAATAAATCTTTTTTCCAATGGAAAAACTTTGTAATCAGATTGAAACGGAAAATTTTCAAATTGAAACAGAAATATATTCCTTCTTGAATTCGGAGAATGTGATTTCAATTCAATGAAAAATTTTTCCATTGAAATGAATTATTTTTTCCATCGGAAACAAGATTTATCAGAATGAGGGCAAAGAAATTTTCTTCAAGTTTAAGAAATTGGGTTCTCAGTGTATAAGATTTTTAGAGCTACATTTAGTAAATATTATGCACTTCGGTAGGATATGTTGAATGTAACTTTACTAGTAAATGTTCCTAAAATTGGACAGTAAAATGGTTTATACTTCAAACCACACACAGAGGAAACTTCTTGCTGAAATAGTGATTTTTAAAATATAATACAGCAAATCTTCTAGCAGTCTGTATATCTAAAATAACGAGTTGCTGATCCAGCAAGCGTTTCACCAAACACTTTGCTAGAAGAGCAAGAATTTTGCTGTGATCGCAAACTTTTTGCGAATTCAACGGAAGGTGTGGTCTTATCAGCAAAGCACATTTTTTTCCCTCGGTGCATGCATTAAGAGAACTTAATACAACTATCCATACAATTTTGAAGAAGTTTGAATGGGTTTGATGGACATTTTATGACAGGGGTACCCCCCTCGAACACGGATTTTAACGTAAATTCATGATCATCGCGACTCCACTTTGGAAGCTCAACATCGGTCATTTCGGCGCATCGTAGACACTTCATTTCCGCCAGGATGCTCTGAACAGTTCTCGGAAACACTGTAGATCTTCATAAATCAGAATAGATGTCTTCGAATCCAAACTGGTCTAAAGCAAGTAGCAAACCGCGTCCTGAATTGCACGTCAATCCCAACGGATATCCCAACCAGAAATTTCCAACAGGCAAAGTACTGCCTTTGTCTGGGATGATAACGCTTTTCTGTACTGGGGCTTGACTACCAATACTATTATTCGCAATCAGTGCAGTGCCTGTACTGGATCAGTACCTGGCCGATATTGAGCTCTCAGTACTAGTTCATCAGTACAGGCGTAGTACTGTATTTCTATGTATTCAGTACTAATTCCGTACGTGTTGGCCCAGTGTTAAAAACCCAATACTGATACTGTACTAAACCTGTTGTCAACATTAGCATAATTCGGATTTTTCTGATTCCTGATTAATTTCTCAGGTTTTTCTCCATCCAATGAGATCCAATTAGATCTAATAAGAAGCTTTTGAATCTGATCAATTTTTTTCCTTATTTTATATCAACAGAATAGGCTAAAAAAGCGATCGATTATCATTAACTATATTTTATCTCTCAGGACACTCCATCCACGCCTTCGTTTCAATTGAAAACTCGTCAAGTTGATACCATGATTGAATTCAGTTTCAACATTGAAGATGATTAGGGTTATCAGGCCGGTTTTGAAGAGTGTTTTTTTTATCGTCAGTTTTAATAAACGGAATCGTGGATTAAGTTTGGTGCAAAATACTATATAATTGATCGCTTATTAACATATTCGTCGATAATACATCAAGGAAAAAATCGATTACGCTGCCCTACTGAAAACGTCTCATAAATTCTGATATTTAACTTTTATGAGATTTTGATGTGTATTTGTCCATGAGGCTATACTTATTTAATAGAATGAATGAGAATTATTATTATAAGAATGTATCAGAATTTATAAGGATCTCATAAGAGCTGTGAAATCTCATAATAAATGATAAAATAAAAAACAATCTATCAGTTTTTGATGTGTATTTGTCCAAGAACTTATGAGCATTTATGTGATCTTATGAAACTTTTTCAACAGGGTGAGAAAAATCAAATGAATATTGATTTGTTCTCTATTCAATCAATATTTTCTTCAATTAACTCACTTGATTGGAGATGAATAACTTAGTTTCGAATTCAACTATACATTTTATCTATTCGAATAAATATTTATTAGATGCAGGATAAATGAATACGATTTTGAGGCAAGCAAAGTTTTTTTGCAGTTTAAAATTAGATAACATCCAATTAGGTGTAATTGGATCTCACTATATGAAAAGGAACGAGAATTTTTTTCAATGAATATCAGCTTGAATTTTCATAATTGATCCGTTTGAATTGACATATATTATTAGAACGAAAACAAAGAAATTGAATTTCAGCGTATCTTGAAATCGGAAAAATCCATTCAAAAAAATACTTGAAAATGATATTTTCAATTTTTCTCAATAACTTCTCCCAGTCGGACTCAAATTCTGCACTGAGAAAAAAATTGACCTAATCATAAGAATATACACGGAGAGAAATGTATTTGGAAAAATTACCATTTTATTCATAAACTAGAACTATTCGGCAAAACCAGACAATAATTTATAATATAACTCCTAATCATTGTCAGTTGTGATGGTAAAAATCCAAATTAATCTCGATTTTTACCATCACAGCTGGCAATGATTAGGAGTTATGCTATAAATTATTGTCTGATTTTCCCGAATAGTTCTAGTTTACGAATAAAATGGTAATCTTTCCAAATAAATTTCTCTCTGTGTATATTTTTTTCTTATTTCAAGAAAATGTGTATTTGGAATGAGAAAATTTTCTCCATATCAAGCTGTATAGATTCAAACTGAGTCAGTAATTTCTCGTTCCACAGAAAGTTTGTTTCAGTCAAGAAAATATCGGATTGAACTCGGTCAATCCAATGTTTTTTTGATATAAGATTTTTTTTTCTCTCAGTGTGGAAGTACAGAGGTATGAAAATTATTAGGATAATTGTTATTTCCAAAATAACTCCTCCCATTCCTGAGTTAATTATTATAACAATTTCTCTTTCCAATCTTATTTTCACTCCAATGATCTCAACACCTCGATCTCAAACTAAACAGTATGTGACATAGATAGATACCCGCTGGGAATTTAGAATAGTTAACAACAAATTCCGACCGGGATTTTTATTGGTTTCATCGTAACTCAACTATCATTCCTTGTCTTGCGTATATAAATTTCATACAATGAAACACCAGTTCTTAATATCAAAATATTGCACATTGTTAGTCATTTAAAGACATACGAAGATGCTCATAATGAAAAAGAACTTTGTACAAATGAGATTGTTATATAGTAATCATGGAATATTCCTTCGTTCAAAAATGGAGAGCTTGAGAACTATTTATATCAAGAAATAAAACCAGTACTCCATGAATGATTGCATTCCCTTGGAGGAAAGTTGGAACAGTTTTGAAAATCACAATTATTCTAATAATTTCCACACCTCTGTACATTAAAAATGCATCCAAACGATTCTTTTTGATTTTTTTGCCCTCATCGAGAGGTTGTTAACAAATTAGCCTTATAAATTGAAACGTTCTACAAATATTCAGATTTCCCGGCATAAAAATTGTAAAATTACAGTTTGTGCGGCTTTCGCAAAGCTTTCGATTGCTTCACTCACAGAACGGTTTTCTTCCGACAAGAATAAAACGTAGTTCTGTCTCGTCGACTAGAAGCAATTTTTTCCTGGTTAGCGGGACAAAATTACACTGTAAAAACAAGAGTTTGAATTTCACAACGCACTTTGATGTCCCTGTTTTCAGTGCACATGAAGTGAATGATTTGAATTTGTTTCAGTGCATGTTCTCCACGCACTTCAAGTAATTGTGTATTTGTTACATGCGTTAAAATAAATGCAAGCCAATGTCTCTATGGTGCATGTACCATGGTGCATGTATTGTACTTTTCGATCTTGTCAGAACAAAACCTTTCCGTGGGTGTTCAAACCTCATGTCAAAAGTTGGAGTAGGGACCGAGATACGATGAAAATTTCGAACATTCGTTCTTTCGTTCTCGCGGCTGATCGAAATAGAATCGATACCGGCCTAAGAATTTCTGAATAGGTGTTCGTGTCTCATGAAACCAAAAAATGTAACGCGGAATGATTGGTGTAGTTCTAAGAGGCTTCCGAAGTAGACACAGCGAATTCAGGGAGGTGGCAAAAATAGGATGAAATCCCCATTTTTTTGAAAGTCATCCTACAAAACATGTTCTTGGAGTTTGGATCGTTTAGAGAAAAACACGAAACGGGAATTAAAACTCACAAAATCTGACGAATCATCGTTAATCATCTTCTCGAATGAATTATTTGGGATTTTTTGCAGTTAAAAACATCGGTCAAAGAATGTACTGCAAGATTTTGGGTCTCTCTCAGCTAGTGCTTTCGCGAGATGCGAGAAATTATCGATCTTGTCTTGGAAATCGAGACAATATCGAGACGAGATACGTAAAATAGCGTTTTAGACAAGAACAATATGTACCAATCGAGAAAAGCGTATCGTCGAGATCAGTTGGTCAAGATCTTGACTACATCTCGATCTTGTATTATCAAAATCACCAATGCAGTAAGGACAAATTTTAAAGTGAATTATTGTAGTATTGGTTAGGAACTTTGTATATCTATATATACTGTATATTTAGATATACAAACAATGTTAAATAACAAAGACGTAGTATAGACAGACCGAGCCCGTATATGGCGGGAGTTTAAGAGAGACAGAAACAAAAACTCTTCCAACCGTATTTCAAAATAGGCGGGAGAGTTTCTACACTGTAAAAAATATACTTCCTAAACTGCCAAAGAAGTTTGGCAGTTTTTTACACAAACTTTTTTTGTAAATTACCAAACAAAAGTTTGTAAACATTCAAAAAATTTTGTGATTTCACGAAGATTTTTGAGAATTCACAAACTTTTGTTCGGCAATTTACAAAAAAGGTTCGGAAATTATTTTTCCAAACCAAGTTTGTAAATTTCCAAGCATTTTTGTTTGGAATTCAACAAATTTTTTTTTACAGTGTATCTCTCCCAGACTGAAAAACGATGGTAAATAAACAGCGCTACAATAGGTCTGTTCTTTTAGAAATCTTGGGGCACCACGTTGGGGGTAATTATACTTATATTTTTTGTAATGGATCCTGCCCCTTATACATATTATATAAATAAATATAACAACTTTCTTTTTTCGAATATTACCTATTCATATTTTACTTATTATACAAACGTATATTTATATTTATATATTTCCTTGAACATATAAAATTCCGAAAGTTTACCGACAAGATCAATATTCTTGAGGTATTGTCAAGACAAGATCAAGATGATTAATTACAAGAATCATTCAAGAACAAGACGATATCATTATTTTCATATTTTTCAAGAACAAGACAATATTTCAGAAAATATCGTATTGTTCCGTATTGTGGAAGCACTACTCTCAGCTAATTATTTCGTCATTTATTGATTACTAATTCGTTTCTATAAACCGTCAGGGGACGGTGAAATTCACTCCCACCCAGGGCGGCAAAATCTTTGACGCTGGTTTTGTCCCTGGATCAATTTGAGCTTGATGTCGAGCAATATGAATTTATTATTCCACGCTCCAGGAAATTCTGGTGTTTACTCCGGAAAGCTCCCTAGTTGTATTCAAATAAAACTGCAAATTAATGAATCGTTGAACTACCAGGTTTCCTTTGAAAATACCAAATTTTCAATTATCTGCCATTCAATATATTTCATATATAATGTATATATAATTTTTTTAATTTTTCTCTTCGGGTGGTATAAGATTTTTGAAGAAATGACCCAAAAACACTAGCTGTCAGTAATGTCGTTCTGTACACTCGATCAAAATCACGCACAAATTTCCAATACACTGAGAGAAAAAAAATCTTCAACCAAGAAAATATTGGATTGAGCGAGTTCAATCCGATAATTTCTTGATTCGAGAAAACTTTCTTTAAAGGGAGGAAGCATTTTCTTGGTTCAAAATTATACAGCAAAATTACACATCTGCCTTAGATAAGAAAAATAAATATATTCTTAGCACAAGAATGTATGTTCTTATAATTAAGCCAATTTTTTTCTCAATGTACAGTTGTTATATTGAACTTTTACCTACTTAAGTTGTACCTCATGCACAAATTGATTCTTGAATTATTCCTCATGAAGGGTGGAATTCTGTAAAATTATTCCGGCGAAAAAACTTCTACGTTACAACTTATGTAATTAAAAATGAATATTTTATGCGCTTTATTTTCTAGAACCGCAAATGATCAGAGTCAAAGTTTATGCGATATTTAATTACAATTGCTAATTAACAATGAACAAATTCCTTTTATGTGTAATCCCATTAATTTACCCTCGACTTTTCAATTTCTTATTTAAACTGAATTCAATTTCTAAAATTCACAGTCTGGAAAGATAAAAATCTCAATTATTTACTATATAATGAATGTTTGAAACTATTCAACATGTATTCAAAATCTGTCATCAATATTCTCATTCATCAATTACGTTTGAGCGTTATAAATGAAGCAGCAGTTTTCGTAGCAACAAGTGCATTTGGTACAAAAATATCTCTTTCGTATGAGAGCATGAAATTTGGAAATGAGGAAAATATTCAATAGCGTGTGATATTCGACTGCTGTCCTGGTGAATATATGGTGTTGGTTCGCGCAAAAGAATGTCATTTTTACGCTCAAAAAGCTCGAATAAAATGAGGATATTTTTCAATTTCTGCACAACTCCCTTGCGTTATTGATACTCCATTCCGTTTCTCAAGAGAAGAGAAACAGAAGAAAATCTTGACACAGACCCTGTCACAAATAATCTATAAGGTTTCAATGAAATTCAATAGAATTTAATAAAACATTTTCACCTGGGGAGGGTGAAATATATATACACTGTTAAAAATTTCTTGAATTTTAATGCACTCTTAATGTACCAGGGTACATGAAATTTCAACTTGAAGGTACATGAAATGATATTCAAGTATTATTACATTAATTTTCAAATCATGTGGAATTGAATTACAATTTCAAGTATCGGTACATTAAAAATTAACTCAGACTAAATCGATAGAGATTTGAGAAAATAACATAACCATCAATGATGTTTGAAATTGAGTGAATAAATTGAATAATTATAATCTTTTTGTGATTATAAATTTTGAAATTATTATTCTCAATCGCATTAGGTTACACTCTACGAGTCTTGTCAACAGAAACTAAAATTTACGTCCAGGAAACCTCCGAAGGACGTCTGAGAAACGTATTTGGACGTTTCCTGGACGTACACAAATTTTAGGTTCCGTTGGGGAAGGGTACGAAATTTTGCGCGAAATATTTTCGTGAACCACGTGAGAAATAAAAATTGTATGAATACGATGATAAAATACATGCTTGGGATTGAGGATTTTAATTTCATAGTGGTTCTGAAACATTATGGGATCGATGGAAAATTCTTACGATTGAAGGTTATAATTCAGAAAATTTGGCTTCCAATATTTCAGAACCAATATGGAATGAGAATTTGCATTCACAGTGCGCAATCCCATCATGTATTTTATTATCACATATTTAAAATTTGTAATTCTTACATATTTTATAAGAGAATGATGCGAACAATATCATATGTTTCGCTCGAAGGTCCTCAATTTTTAGGTCCTTAATGAGTTTCAAAGAAAATTTACTGGAAGTTTTTTTCTGAAACGCGAATGAAAATTCATATACAAATTTCATGTATTCATACATTAAATTTCAAATCCATGTACATTAAATTTAATGTATGTAGACTTGAAATTTGTGGAACCTGTACATGAATTTTCAGTTACGTACTTGTAAAAAACTTCCAGTAGATTTAATTTAATCAAATCTACGGGAAACATCTCATAAAATCTCACAGATTTTTACACAATCATATTCCCGAGATTGTATTTTTAACGGGGAAATCATTCTCTCTGAGTCGAAAGGAACGCACAAGTACCTTTTGTCAGTTCTCCGCTGTACGTACATATATATTTTTTAATAATCACAAAAAATATCACACGACGGATTCAAAGCAATATAGTATAGCAAGAATAGCATCACAGGAGCATTCGTTTTATTATATGGTTTTACGAAAGCGAATATAATCTTTGTGATTCCCGATTGGTACTTACTCGTGTGGTAAACGCATTCGATTGTATGAGTTCATATTTGTATATCCGCACACTACTCGATGTAGAAAGCCGCGCTTGTAACTATATGAAAGACTTCAGGTCAAGTACGATCTACTATTATGAGTTCATATACCACATAAAACTGGTGTGAATAAATATACTATTGCTTCACCTCTCCACATATTTCTTTGTTTATTATATTTTGTTTTTTCACTTAGAAAAGAAACTTGATGCAATCGAATTTCAAGATAAGCAAAAACTAGATCCACCGTACAAAAATGTTTTCGTAATTCGCTAAAAGAGTATATAAACCATGAAACGAAGAATCAAATCCAAGGAGTTTGAATTTCACTGTTGTTATATCTATCGTATGATCTTGCATTTTCTAAAGTTTACGTGTAAATTGGTACTTCACGTGAACCGTTAGAAAATATAATACTTGTTATCTCGAAGAATTGAATAACAAAGGTGAACGTATGTTCGTTTCGGTTTCAATACTTTGATTCAATGAAAACAGACCTCCTCCTCCTCACTTGTACTAGAAGTTTGATCAAGAAACACGATGAGTTGCATGAAAATTTAGAGTCTGTTCACAATTAAAGCGAATATTATAGTTAAGGTTGTTCATCGCGGTCACGCGACCATGTCATTTCATATGCTGCGAGTTGAGATATCTTGATACAATGCAATACAATAGCAAAAAGAAACCGTGTTGCAACTGGGATTAATCCGTATACGAAAAAAAAAAAGAACATTACTTCATGGGTTTCATATTTTATCGAGTCAGATGGAAGATAAAGTAATTTAAGAAAGTCTTAATGATATACGGATAATCTTAATTTCGATTTAGAAATATCTGCAGGAAAGTCCTTCAACTATGTTTTCCTTGGTAATTAAATTCAATTAGTAATGAATTTTATGAATGTAATTTGTAATATACACCTTGGTTGCGATAGGCTCTCGATTTTCTTGCAATAGATTGTTTATTTATCGAACTCTATGTAAGTACAAGCAACGAGGAGGTCTATTTTCATTCAAAGTATTGGGAAAGAGACACATATCTCAACTGTTCCTATTCAATTTTAAGACATAGATATTGGTGTGTTTTCTATCGGTTCATGCGAATTGGCAATTTTGGAAAAATCTCTGAAAAATTTCTCTGGATATCTATGGAATATTTTTAAAAACCTCTGAATTTTTCTAAATATCATTGGAGCTCTCTGAAAAGCTCTTGAATTTTTAGGAATTTCCAGTGAAATGTTTCCATCACGAATGTTATCTTGAAAGTCATGATTGATTGAAAAGAAATTTGGGATGGAGTGTATTGGCACTCTTTGTGAATTTCTTTCATTATCTTATACACTGTAAAAAAAATCCACCTCTCGGCAAATTCTTTTATTTATACTGGAAAAGTGAAGTGAAAAACATAAAGTTTTATGTAAAATACGAAAAAATTTCTGGCCAGTGTAAAAATTCCTCTTCCTCTTTTATAAAATGATAAAATCCGTTTTTATTTGACACTTTCAGTAGGAAAACTTTTCAAAATTGAACGAACTTCAAATATCCAATTTCTCTGACCAAAATTCATACATTCACTAAAATCAAGCTGTTGACTCATTCTGATCAATTCGATCCATCACCCTTCATCGTTCGAACTATTGTAACCAAAACAGGAACTCTTCGGTATCATTACACTTTCTATCATCACATAACAAAATCTTTATATATCATACCATAAGATACAGATATGAGTAATTATAAAAAAATCACTGAGCAACTTTCTACTTCATCTTGACGATACTGCGCGTATCTTCAATTTGCAACCAATTACATCCATTTGCGATGTAACATCTTTCTCTTCGAGCATACGAAAGGGTATTCAACATAATTCTCGTAATACAAATTTCGAAGTAACTCCTGGAACTGTACGGAAGAGCGGTCGTGGAAAACTGTTACATTCAAATAAAATGGAAATTCGAACCTTGAAGTTGTTCGATGACGGAGGGGAATTCGAAAGAATGCTTATTTCAACATTCGTTTGAAAAAGACCGATGAATAGTTTCTCTTCTAACAAAAAGACAACATGTGCGTTTGGATGATTGAATAATTATTTTTCTTTGAAAACGAATGAATTCATTAAATTTCCATTCTATTTAGAGACGGAAATCGTTGTAATGGATGAGTAAATTATCTTCTCAAACTCGTGTTATTCTAACGTCTTGTTAACAAAGTTTATTTTTAGTAAGTTTATAATATTCTCAGTTTAGACGCAAAATTCAATTTTGAATTCATTATACTGGAAGGAATATCAATCAAAGTTGAATATTTTTCTCAACGACAAGGCGCATGGTTTCGATATTTTGAAAATTCATTTTTGAATTTGAAATATACACCGAAACAAAAGTTTTGTTGAAATGTAAACAACCAAAAACTTTAGTTATGATGATAAAATAATTTTGTTGAGAGCACAAAAATTTGGTCGAAGGAATTAAAGTTTTTTGTTGTTCACATTATCAACCAAAATGTTTTGTTTCAACCAAACAGTTTTCTCGGTGTAGGAGAATGTATCAAGTTTGTACCTTTCCTCGGTCAAAAATTTCCATTGGATAAACTCATCGAACGTACCGAAAAATTGGATTTTAATAGGCTTGAATGAGTATGAACGGTCATTAACCGTTGCGAAATGTGTAATAAATCTCATCAATCAATGGGATTCAATGGATTTTTAATGTCGAAGCTCTCGTCAACAGGATGAATGAAATTTACAAATTATTTAATCTATTCAGAAGTTTAATACTCGAATGTATTTAATCTGTTCTTAAGAATTGGATTTTATCGTACAATCTTTTCACCGAAAGGAATAAATAATGTCGTTGACATTGAGCAATATTTGATGGATGACGCTAAAAAAAAATTGATAATTAATCACTTCACATCACGATTGCTTTCATCGACATGAAATATAAATTATGCAAAAGAATGAAGAAATTTCATACACTGACAGATAAACGACCTTGTTGAAACATTCGTGGTCGCGATAACTTGGAATCTGGTTCGATTTAACCAGAAAATCTGATTGTGATGTCCAGAAACAGTTGTTGAAGCGAAAATGAGCTACAATTCTCAGGTGAGACAAACCAGATTCTTTTCTTGCTGTGATAACCAGAATATGTAGTTAATTTTGGCTTCGACCACATTTTTTGGACATCACAATCACATTCCCTGGTGAATCGAACCAGATTTCGAGTCATTGCGGCCACGGATGTTTCAACTGTACTAAATACATCCCCACGTTCAAGGGCATGGAAGAGTGAAAAATTAAGCGTTTCACTCCACTAACAAGTCTCAGAAGTGAGCCAGTCCGCTTCGAGTGAACTCTCACTTTTTGAAAATTCACTCTAAAATTGGAGTGGCTGAGAGTTTCCAACTTCAAACCTCAGACTTCCACTCTAAAAGAGTGGGAATTTCACTCGAAATTTCGGCAAGCTCACTTCTGGCTGCCTAAAGAGTGACATCTCACTCTAAAAATTTTAGAGAGTAATACGTACACGAACAAAAATATATATAAAAAAAAAAATAACAATTCAATTACAAAATCGAGATGAAGAGAGTGAGATTTCTGAAATCTTTATCACTTTCTTTAATGACATATATATATATCAACATGCGCGATTGAATGATTTTTTAAATCGGATCGTACGTGACGATAGGTTATCGGTGAATTATATTGTACAAAATACGTGCACGGTTCCATTATTATACGTCATTATTATTACTGGTATAATACAATTGAAGAAGAAGACCAAACAAAACCAATATTTTCAACGTGTGAATTGAAATTTACATAGGATCAACTTGGCTCTGTTCAATAATGTATACACATGCGCACACGTATTTGCATAAATAACATAATAATGTGTAAAAAACGATAACAACAACAAATTTGCGCATTCGCAAACTACTATTTATACGTGATTTGAACGAATGATGCCTGAATGTACCATGTTTCACTGAATAATGAGGTTGTAAGAATCACGGTGGATACTTAACAATGATGAACGTGTTTTGTGTTTACAGGGTTCAAGGATTGATAGAGGTATAAAAATCCATTGAAGAAAATGGGAGGACAAGAAGGAGAATACAAATGTAGATTGAGTCCTAGCACCCAAGAAATCGCGAGAGTGGAATTAAGAGAAGACGAAAACACGAGAGAGCAAGCATTGGAGCAATTCAGACATTGGATTCAAAAGCATCCGTCCATTAAGAATTGTCGTACGGATGCCGTTTTTCTACTCAGATTTCTTAGAACGAAAAAATTTAGTTTGCCGTTGGCGCAAGAGATGTTGGAACGTTACCTGACCATCAGACAATTATATCCCGATTGGTTTCAAAATCTTGATATCGAGGATCCCGATATCGAAGCAATCATAGATAGCGGATATTTGGTACCATTGCTGGAACGTGATCGGCATGGCCGGCAAGTTATATTGTGTTCCGCGGGTAGGTAATTATTGCTTACGATAACAAACGATCGATCATTCATATCTGATTCAAATATATATGATAAAAAGAATATTCTGTAGAGAAAAACAAAGAAATTTTGTAATTCAATAGTACTTTTGATATTATTTCATAGAATTACAACATTAATTCATTGATATCAAAGTTGGTATGGCTTCAAATATATATTCTTTGAGTGAATGAGCTTGAGAAATCAATCATTCATTATTATTCTGTTCATGAATCTGCTGACTGAAAAGAGCCAATGTACTGTGTAGTCGAAAAGATATCAAATATATTGAAAAGCATTATAATATCGTAGCTTTTTGGAATAATGACTTCCAACCCAGGTAAAAACACAACCATTCTCACCAAATCATGTTTTATGTTACATGCATGGTGTAGAATCTGTATAGAACCAAATCCTCACAAGAATTCTACACCATTTTTTCACCTGGGTTCCTTTATCAACATCATGTCTTGTAAACTAAAAAAGTAGTTATCGTGGTTTAAAAAATCTAATGAAATTATTTATCGAAGAACGTTCGGAGAATATTTGACGCACATTGGTGTTACTTGGGACTCGACGATATATTCTTTCGATGTAATAAGGTAAATGTCCCCTTCACCGACACTGTACTCAATTACGATTAATTATAAATTCATTATCATTTTGCCAACTTCCTCGTCACTCATATTTGGAAGCAAGAAAGAAGGTACTTTATTTCTCATTTCTAAACATCCATGACAAGAACGTTTAGAAAATAATATGAAATTATCATTGATCGTAATTAAGTACAGTGTCGGTGAAGGGTACATTTACGTTAAAGCACTCATCGGTCCAAACAACATTTCTCCAAGGAATTTTCTTCTCAGTGCATATATTTCAAGCTAGTTTCGAAAATATATTGAGAAACGGGGGCTTTTTTTTCAAGGTCGTTTTGATCCCTACAAATACACGTCAGCTCAAATGGCCAAGACTCACAGCCTCATCGCGGAATGTCTGATGGATGAGGAAGAGAATCAAGTTCGTGGTTACACTCACATAAACGACGAATCCAGTCTTACAATGGGTCATGTTAGTGCATGGTCGTTGACAGACCTACGCAACATCCTTAGGTGCATACAAAACAGTACCCCGATGCGGCACAAGGAGACGCATTTGGTTAATATTCCTTCATTCGCATCCAAAGTGTTGGAATTTGTACTCACCGTCCTCAATGACAAGCTCAAGGATAGAATTCGGGTAAGTGAACTCGGTTCGATTAAGAAATATACACTTTTTTTAGCGTATACACGATGACGTGCAAGCGATCCACGTGTGCGTACGGCAGGAGAAAGTACTCTTTACAGAGCCGTTGAAAAAGATCCTGTGTGAAAGTACGACGAGTATTCTGTATGGTTATAAGTATACTCGTACGTATTATTGAACCAACCTTGTTCTCCCGATACTTCATTGAAAGATAAATGTTTATATGTTTATATGACAAATAATTCAAATAAATCCTTATTTGAAGACGTACCACTTGGCTCCACTCGAAATCCGAATGATCTCTCAAATTTAAGCGTTTCGAAGCAATATTCTTCAAATATATTATATTTTTTGGATGATTTCGATAGGTGCATAAGAGCGTGGAGGACTTAAAAGCAGCCATCGATCCGAAGATCTTACCGAAAGAATACGGCGGGGAAGTCCCAATGTCGGAGATGATAGGTGAGAATTTTAAAATCCTCCCATGAATAAATAAATCTCATCCGCATTCTAATCGAATACTATTTCTCGTTCACAGAATCGTTCAAGAAAATCTTAAAGGCGAAGAGAGATCAAATAAAAGCTCTAGATAATATGTACATCGAAATTTTACCCAAGGATTGTCATTCTTCTTGTAATGATAATTTGAATGGTATATCTGGTTCATTTCGTAAATTAGAAGTAGATTAGTAATCCTTTATATTTATATTTCAATTTTGATTTAAGAGTTGATTATTATTATTATTATTTTCTTTTTATAATATAATATGATTGATGTTATCAACGCACCTTTGATATTCGATTTTATATTCTATTTACATGATTTTTATGATTATTGGTCAAAGTATTATAGATCATTGTTACGAGAAAATCAACAAATCCAATCTCCAAGAATTATCCAAAGTTCCTATCTCGGTAACTAATTTTGAAATTAGGAACTTGTTGCTTTACTACGTACAATGAACTTATGATGATGGTTGTACTATGCAACGATCCAATAGATTAGCGTAAAAGTTTGAATTATGAATGTTATCTCAATGATTGGGATCCAGAAGTTTTTCATTTCAACAGAAACTCAAGTAGTTTTTATTACTATTGTCAATATCATTGTGTAATAAATCAACATTGATAACTACTTTTGTAGAAGATCTTTGTCTTCTGAGAAATTCAATTGCAAACGTTGGAAAAAAACCACAAAACGTATATCAAAATAGATTACGTAACAACGTAATGTCCGTTGAAGAGAATCTCAAAGCTTTAGTGAAGACACAAAGCATGGTTGCTTTGGTTTCATTTTCTAGAAAAATAGAAGAGAAAATTTAACAATCCCAAGATTTTGAACTTGAACCAACTTGAAAGATCCAAGGAACATCTATTTTATGAAGAAATATGCAAAATCATGTGAGATCTTATAACTAAGACTTTCACAAATTATTAAAACAAAAACACTAACAATAACAGCAGAATGTTGAAAAGTAGCATGAAATTTCAATATGCTTCAATTCCTCGTTATAATGAAAAATTCGTAGAATAAAAGATAGAGTTGTATCAACAGTGTGAATAATTCATTGTAACATTATTGTGAGACACAGATTATTTATATGGATATAAATTCGATCACAAATAGAAAATTTCAATCCCATTAAATTCGCATGAAAATCTGAATGATACCTGTAAAATGATCTCAAATCATTTTTCTTTTAACAATGTTGAATTTTAAAGATTCTATCTTAGAGTTAAGAAGAAAATTAATATATAGAAACAGTAGCTAGATTTAAAAATTGTCTTTCCCTCTTCATTCGATCATGTGTAACAAAAGTTAAAAAATAGGCTGCGATCTATCATTTATTCTTCGTTGCACGTTTTTTGAAGGGGAACAGAAGAATCTCTAAACCCAGCTCTGTGTAGAAATGATTATTCTTAAATATTATGATATCGAGAAGCTCGGTGGTATAAGTTACCTCAAATGTACAATTAATCATTAAATTTCCGAATGGAAATAATAAAATAGGAAGAATAATAATTTTAGCAATTTAAGTTTGATATGCTCTTCGATTATTTCAAAATACTGTAACCAAGTTTATGAATTTTGTATTCAAGGTAATATAAGATTTAACAAAATCATTATAAAAAGTTTGTTCAATTTTTATTGTTGTATTTTTATTTCTGTCATTTACGATGTTATATTATTATGAATAAATATATATCAAGAAATATTCGGTTTATATCATAAAAAAAATCACGTATTGTAATGTTATTTCATTATTTCATCACATAAATTTTGTACTTTTAAAAACCACGTGTTGGCGTTGATGAGAGAAAATTTCATACATTTTGATATATCAATTTGATGGGTTTTGAATAGGTATTCAAGTAATTTATATTAGCTCCAACTTCTACACAACAACTAAACTATGGTAATTTAACTCTCTTCATCAAATTAATCCTGACAAATCTGACCATTGAGAAGATCCTCCCACCTTCGAATTCGATCATACTCATAATGTCTAAAAATATTCTTAAATATTTGTCAAGAGAAATTCAAAAACATTACGATGAGTAGAAGAATAATCCGTTTATTATTAAACAAACAAGTTTAATTGTTTTGTCACTCAATTTAATGGTATTTTCTTTTAAATTGAAAATAGTTATTTTTCAGTATAGAGAAGTAAGAAATACATCTCGGCTAATAAATTAATATTTTTAAATAATTTATCTATCGATAGATATCGAATATCATATGCTACAACGTTAATTACATATTTTACATAATTATTTTAAATAAGTGATGGCAACACATATAAAAAGATAGATGTTCATATAGAATCATCGAAAGAAGTATCGAGCAAAGTATTTACCTCATTATTCATTTCTATCAACCGATCAAGAGATTATAACTGTAATTATTCAAAAATGATTGAATACAGTCAAAAGATTTTCACAGAAACAGCCTCATTATTCTTAGAATACTGCTAATATGCGGATTAAAGTTTTAATTAGCTTCAATTCTAATGAATTAAATTTGAACAAAATGTGAATTAGATCATGAAAAATTGAATAACCAGGAGGGGTTTTGAATTGTTATGAGCCACGGATATGAAATCGTCAGTCACATGATAAAACGTGTCAAGTCAAGTTATTGAATAATTTTTATTTCAATGATAAATGTTTCCATTCGCAATCCCTCATAAATTAAATTGTTCGTTTGAATCACAGCTATGCTAATGAATTCATTTTGAACGATTATTCAACTTCCACAATAATGAGAATTGAAAAGAATGATCGAAGAAATTATAAAGTGACTTGTTACGTTTTGTTATGTGATCGACGAAATATTGTTGCATACATATCACGAAGTCTAGTCGAGTATGCGCATTGAGAATTCTACGGCAAAGAACCGTAGATCTATTAAACAATTGTATTTTATGTGCTATTTGAAAATTGCTGTACTATAAAATCCACATGAAGGGAAATGAGTGGCATGGCACTGGTCAATTTTTTCGAAACGATGCAAAAATTCATGAATTAGTTTAAAATATTTCAAAGTATCTCCAGCGTCTCAAGAAATGCTGTATTTTAAATCAATTCACGCATTTTTTTGTAGTTTGTATAAGAAAAAAAAATGGCTAAAGTGACATCGCTCGTATCACGTCAAAGTAAAAGGATCACCGATATGAAGAAGATGATGAATGATTTACGTCAAATGAATGTAAAGTACAATTTCTTATAAATCAAGTAACACAAGAATTGTTATATTATCTTTTAATTTATTCATCAACTTCCTTATTTATGTACTTTGAATCAATACCTTGAATACTATACGTTGTAAACTCAAAATTTTATGTATTGTAAGCGTGTTACCTTTTTCTTACTAGCAACATTACATATTGAAAGTTGGAAAGATTTCGATTTATATGCTCCAAGCTATTTAAAAATATATATATATGTATGTATATATACTGCACTGTACACTGAATTGATAACGTTAATTCTTGTTAAAGTCATTTAAAAGGTCTCTCAAGAATTCTGTACTCGCTGGAGCGGTGGTATATAAACTTCCTGTAAAAAAAATTGAGTATATTTCAATTTCACTGCAAGAAAAGTAACGTCAAACAATTTGATACTTGAAAAATGAATGAGTTGTTACGTAATTTTATCTCTAACAGAGACTACAAATTTCGAAAAATTCTTTCTATGAAAAGAGTTCAATTCTAATCGAATGAAAAATATTTACCAACAAAATTCTTTTGATTGCCGTCACTAGAAATGATTTTGCAATTATTTTTTTGTTCTATTTTGAAACCTAGACATCTAAATCTTTCATCGGTTTGATAAAGTGCGTTACTCTTGAGAGGACTCATGTACGGTTGACCGCTGAATGGATTGATGAAATCTGCCCAATAGCCAACCATTTTCAATTTCATACAAATATCAGAGGCCCCTAAAACAAACTGTAAAAACAAGAATGGAGACATAAAAATAAGGAAAAACGTCATTAGAAGTTTATATTTTAAATGAAAAGAAAAAACACACTCACATATTTAGCTAGTTTCTCAGTCTCCACCTCTTTACTCCATCTCATATTTTTGAGATTGGTTTTTTGGCTGATTGTGACTATGGTTAAGTGTATATTATTGAAATCGAGACTTCCTGGGAACAATTCTTCTATACTCTTTCTCAACAAGATTGGACATTCCTGTGCGACGCATTGTAACATGGGTGGACTTTGTTCAGATCTTTTATCGTGCTCGATATAATTTTCATTGAAATCTCTTTGTTTATCCTCATCGTTGATGTTGACTAAATGTATGTTGACTTGAGAAGTTGTGGACGAACCCAACCAACCTGGTCCTATACTACCCGGTAGATAAAATCTGAATCCTCTGGGGGTCAACAACTCCCAATTTGCATTTGTTCCGAATGAAGTGTTATCGATATCTGAAAATTAAATTGTATTGTATTATAATGTGTTTACTTCGTCATCCTTTCTGCGAGATGATTCTGTATTTAATAATAAAGTAAGTATCCTAAGATTTGTAAATTGTGGATTACAAATTTGGTTGAAAGATTGCAAATGTATAATTATATGTACATTTCATGCAAAAACAGAATTAAAAAGAGGATATGAATTGTAAATGAGAATTCTGTGAATGCACATTAGATTATCTCCATCTTTGGATATTTAGTATTGCAAATTAATATGCAAAAGAAACAAAATATATATAAATATGTACAATAAGAATCTTGATACGATATTGAGAAAAGTGTCAGAAGTAAATTGATTGAAGTAGTCAAAAATCGAATTCAAAGTTTATCTATTTTCATTTGTTTCGATGCAATATTTATCTTTGTCGATCGATTTTTATTCTGCATCACGAGCAGGATACTGATTTCTCGTATACAAAGATATCAAATGAAATTCATGAGTATGAGTATGCATATTTCATTTTACTCATTTGTGATATCGTAAATTATTGATAAATATGGAAATAAAAAAAAGTTTTATTGAATCTGCCGAGTGTTTCACATAAAATTGTGTTTACCGTACAATTCTGAAACTCCAATCCTGTATATCAAAGTGTAAAGGTGACTTTCAATGACTATGAATCTATTGAAAATGTGTTTAAAAGATCGATGACGAAAAATAATCTTGAGAAAAAAGTTTAGTCATCGAAATAAATAAATGTTAAAAATGAGAAATATTTGATAATCACAATTTTTATATGACAAACTGGAATTACGAGCCAATGGAGTTGAACAAAGAGCTAAATTTTGCTTTGCAATATGTGAGATTTACACAAGAGTCAATAAAGTTTGTATAATTCTTTGTTTGAATCATTAAAAGAATCTTGAAATTTATAAAAAAAAATATACATAAATACGAACAATGAGAACTGTTCAAATTGTAATCCTGAGAACGATTGAGTATACAATAAATTGATTCTTTAGACTTGAAAAAAGAATGATTCAAACTTCAATTACATTCTAATGAGAAGGAATAAATAAGGGAGATGATAATCAAGAACTCACTAAAAATAGAATAGATTGTCGCAAAAGGTTACTCTCAAAGCATATGGAATATACTACAGAGTATAAATAAATATCAGAAGAAGAGCGTGAAAAAGTTCAAAGCAAATTAATACATACTAAATTAAAATACAATACAGATTCAATTGTTGTGAAAATTCAATTATGCAATGAGATGTATATACGTGAATATTTACCATCCAAAGGCTCCCTATTCGACTTGACAATTTTGTACGAACTGATATTCTTGTCACTTCGACGAGAATAATTAGCTCTTGCAACTAAGTTGAACAGGTTCAACGTTCTGTTCCTTTTGGCGAAATTCACAAAATGCATCTGTAAGAAACATTGCACACGATAAAACTTTGAGGTTATGTCTCGTTGAAGAATAAGAATTACAATCAAAACAACACGTTTGTGGCTTCATCAATATCACTACAATTTAGTATCGATGTTTACCATTGAGCTGCGATTCACATGCTGGCTAAAAATTACATATAAATATATTTATTTATTTATTTTGTCCTAGTATGTAACATAATTATACATATGTACACTGGCACAAAATGATGCAATATTTTTAATAAATTCTTTCTCAACACTACACACTGCGCGTATGTACGTGACAATGTCAACGAACGACTATGAAATTGCAACGCGTGCAATTCAACGTTGGAAATGGGTTACGATTACGATAAAATCGGATGAATTTGAGCCATCTTCGGTAATTGTTAACGATCGAAGTTTCATGCGTGCGCAACTTTGGGCGCGTAATTCAATATCACGTGATTGAGAACGTACATCAAGGAGGGTAAACATTTATTTATTTTGATTTTATAAATAGATTGGATTTTTTTTTATCTTTCAATGTCTCAATAATTCGAAAAGAAACGTGGGGATCCGTCGGGTGAAATGAGACAGCGATGGCGAGAGAGGAAGATATGTTTTCAAAAACGCTTATATAATTTTTAAAAATATTTTTTCATATTTGGAACAAGGTCATTCCGATTATGCGTATTTCATGAACGCGAAGATAATAATTTATGTAATTTGAACTTTATCATCGTGCTGTTAAACGTCAATTGAATCCTAACAAATAATGATAACTGCTGGTGCAATTCCAGATAGTGCAAGAGTTCTAAAAGAATTCTTTATGAATATATTGTATTCATAATGAGCTCTTTGGGGAACCTTGTGCTATCTGGGATGAGTCGGGGATGGCCCTACAATGCCGGTGAAGCGCCGTCGCTGGCTGGGAAGATTTTCATAAAACCACATATTTCCCAAGTAACACCAATGTTCGTCAAATATTCTCCGAACGTTCTTAGAATATTTAAATGTCCTGCAGACATTCTCAGAATGTTTGACGCACGTTTTGTGCTACTAGGGTTGTGAAGTCGTTTTCTCAAAACCAATTCAAAATGAGACACAAAACAATTTTAAGCTGAAATTAATAGAAAAAGGTCCACAATGAATGCTGCTGAATAAATTATAAAAATTAAATATATTTCCAGGGAGAGCAAAAATATAAACCCAAGTAACACAACCCTCATGGAAAAACCCGATATCGGAATTTCATCGTTAAATCGTCAGTTACATTGTATTTTTATCGAACTCGTCCGATAATCCCGAAGAGAACATGAAGCTTCAGCGAACGTTCAGATCAGATGTGTATAGATCGAGCCAAAGGTTCATTAGAGCTAACTTTTAGATTCACAAACGTTTGACAAAGGTTCTACGGACGTTGAAATGTCCACCTCGAAATACGTTCAGGAAACATAGATGGAACGTTCGCTGAAGGTTCATCGAAGGTTTGACGAAGCTTCACAAAAATATCTATACCTATACTTTTGATCAATTTATATGAAAAATGAATTAATTAATAAACATACATCATTATAAATTAATCTAAGTATAGATATTTTTGTGAAGCTTCCTCAAACCTTCGATGAACCTTCAATGAACGTTCCATCTATATTTCCTGAACGTATTTTGAGGTGGACATTTCAACGTTTGTAGTACCTTTGACAAACGTTTGTGAATCTAAAAGTTAGCTTTCATGAACCTTCGACCCGATCTATACAGATCTAATCTGAATGTTCGCTGAAGCTTCATGTTCTCTTCCGGAACGAAACAACACGATAGATTTTCGATATTGTTACGATGTATCCGATAAATGTCCAATGTAACCCTGGTGAAAATCCAAGAGTGGAGGGAGAGGATATTGCAACAAATGGAGCGTGAAAAATGTTTCAATTCCCTTCTAAATTACGCCTAGATGACTCTTTGTTATGCTTAGATGACTCTTAGCTTACGCTTTCGTCGCGCTTTTGTCGCGCTCCAACGCTCCATTTTCACCAAGGAAACCCAATATAGATAGGTATCGGGAAATTATCAGTTTGCTGGTTGGATTTGTATGATTCAACGATGAAATTCCGATATCGGGTTTTTTTCATAAGCGAACAGGTTAAAAATGCTAAAAATGTGTTTGGAAAATTTTCTGAACATCTTTAGAACCTCCTGAACCTCCTCAAGCTGTTTCGAATAATTATGTGCTCTGCACCTTCATAGAATACCTGAACGAATTTATGCAAAATAGTCTCTTTTTCACATTTCTTCCATACTCATAAAATGATCATAACATATTTGAGAAGTTCTTGTGTCACTTATTAGCAATACTATTTACAGGACATACTCTGCAGTCAAAATGCATAACTTTTTTGTTCGGCAAAATTTGATTTGAGACTTAATTCTTGAGATATGAAATTTTTATAACATAACATTTTTAAATTGTTTTTTTCAAATTCAAATCACTAGCAGAAGCAGTGTGTGCTACATATCCCGAAGAGAACATGAAGCTCCGACAAACGTTCAAAATAGATCAACGTAAATCAGACCAAAGGTCCATTGGAGCTCAAGTTTGAATTTATAAACATTCGACGAAGGTCTGAGGAACGTTACAATGTCCGCTTGAAAATAATTTCAAGGAACCCAAGCAGCAACAGAATTTCAAAGTATATACGAAGTAGAAACGTTCGTAGAATGTACGGATGAGATACGAAGAATATATAATGAATGTTCATAGAATGTTCGGATGAGACTGTTTTAAATATACTTAGAACGTTCACAGTACATTGGAAATTCACGATATACATTCAATTAACGTTCAATCAACGTGCTGTCGTATATTCGGTTACATACGTTCGATAAATATGCATAGCACCTATAGAACGGTCTCATTCGAATGTGCATAGAACATATTTCTAATATTCCAAGAACGTTCATAGTATATTCTGGTACTGCTTGGGTTTCTGCCACCTTTTTGATGTCTTCTCAAGAGTTCTAAATGCTATGTAAAACATATTGCAGATAACTTTCAGATAGAATTTAGAACTCTTGAGAAGCCATCAAAAAGTTAGCAGAAATCGACGCATTAGAGAACATTCCGATATCTTTCAGATAATACCCAAGCAGCAACGGAAGTTCGAAGTATATACGAAATAGAAACGTTCGTAGAATGTACGAATAAGATACGAAGAACATATAATGAACGCTCATGGAATTTTCGAATGAGACTGTTTTAAATATACTTAGAACGTACATAGTACATTCGAAATGTACGATACTCATTCAATCGACGTTCGATTGACGTACCGTCGTATATTCGATTACATACGTTCGATGAACATGCACAGCACCTATGAAACGGTCTTTTGGAATGTACATAGAACATATTTCGAATATTCTAAGAACGTTCATAGTATATTCTGGTGCTGCTTGGGTATTATAACAGTTTTCAATGGTGTTGGCCGATTCTGAAAGAATCGATTCTTTTTCATAGAATTTATATCAAAGCTTTATCAAAATTATATGAAAAACAATAAAAACTTGATAAATTTTTCATAGAAAAGAATTGATTTTTTCAAGATCGGCCATCCCTAGTTTCTAATGTTGGCCGAAGAATTGTTCCCTGGGGATGATTCAAACTGGTTGAATTCTGATTGGCTGGAATCCTGAAAATTTCAAATAGCTACGACTTTGAACAGAAATATAACAGGATATTTCAATTTTTCTATCCAGAGACCCATCGTTTTTCAGCTCAGTGATTATCCTCCACCCTGTGGAAAAAATTGGGAAATTATGTATAATTCAATAAAATCTATATGTAAATGATGTACAATTATACATAAATTATACTCTTACAGCACCACAGTCCAAGAAGAATTCTTAAAGAATTCATAAAGAACACAATCAGTTCAATAAGAATTCTTTATGACTTCTTCTGGGACTTTGGTGATGTGTGGGTATAAAGGGGAGACCGAATACAGTTGGGACACAACAAATATTTTGCTGATTGTTTGAATAAGAAGTGAACCACGCAACGTGTTGTGAACGATGCGACACTGAGATTCGTGTTCGAACCTGAATTTCACTTCATCCCTTCCTGGATCTCTCTTCCCATCGGCAAGAATTGGCGAGATATCAATCTGTTTCAACCGTCCTATGCTTCAACCATACCCGATTTACTCTAATTTTACAAAATTTTTCATATGGGGGTGATGAGTCAATTTTTTTAGAATTCGAGGATTCGTGGGAATTTTTCCTTGTCAAGCGAAGTTCCTAACAGCGAGATATGTCTTTGTTATGTTTCATGAACGCTCAGAAAACCTTCCCTACGTTTTATAAACTTTCCATAAACGTTCCAGTGGCACTTTGTGCTGTCCGGATATTATTTATATCCCACACAGCACATAATATTGCTGCAATATTTCAATCTTGATAAAATATTACAAATTACAATACAATGCTCCCGCACAATTGCACACAGAAAAAAATGTTCAGCTGTGCCAGCTCAATTTTAGCTGCTGCAGCGAAATATCTACACGGAGAGAAATTTGTAGTTAAATTTACTATGTTATTATTGTCTCCGAGGAACAGACTGAACTATGACGGGTTCCCCCATAAAACATAGTAAATATGATCAGCATTCTATTGTTGTACCATAGTAAAAATATGCCCTTCATAGTGAAATCCGACAGAATTCAGTCTGTTCCTCGGGAACAATAATAACATAGTAAATTTAACTACAAATTTCTCTCCGTGTAGCTACGATAGCTAAAATCTAGCTGATACAGCTAAACATCTTTTTCCGTGCAGTATTATAAATCCGAATATGATATATTGTGGCAATATTGTGATATCATAAATTATAATCCAGACAACAAAGTGCTACACTGTAAAAAAAAACTGGAAATTTACTGTGCAACTGGACTGGAAATTTCCAGTGCTAGTACTGGAATATGGATATTCCAGTACATGTACAGAGATTTTGTTGTTACGTTACTGAAAATTTACCAAGCATAACTGAAAATTCAGTCATTGTACTGGAATTTTCAAGTTTGAGATGATGTACTGAAATTTTGCCATGATTTCGCGAAAATTTTACCGGCTCGTACTACAATTTTATAGTTCTTGTGCACCAAAAAAAAATATTCCCTCAAAAAGGACTTGAGAAAAAATTTGGAATTTAGAAAAAAAAACCTAATCGTTGGTATACTGGAATTATACAGGTTTTTAACTGCAATTCTCAGGTTTTGTGATGGAATTTTCCAGTTACTATGCAATTGAATTATACAGGTTTTGAACTGCAATTTTCAGGTCGTGTGATGGAATTTTCCAGTTGCTATGCAACGGAATTTAATCACTGTTGCACTGAAATTTTCCACTTCTATTGGACTTCGTCATTTCTGGCAGGAAAAATTTCAAGTCTTTATATTAAAAATTTCCTGATTGAGATTTTGAATAATAATTGTAATTGTAGCCAATGAAATTGATATATGAGGTTTTTCCAAGACTTATCCTCTTGTGTTCTAGATATGAAGCATATGTAGTAACCCAAGCTGGCCTTCCAACATGTCGCGCTATAGCTCATCGGTTAGGTCTTAGGTTTCAGTTGGTAGGCAGGTAGAAAAGTGTGGGTTCAAATCCTGTTAGGTAGACATGAGTTTCTGTCCATCCAAATGAACGATCAAAAGTTTCTCAATCATCTTGGAACACAAGGACCCTGCAAAATCACTTTGCGTGAGCAATTTTTTTTCAATTTTCATGGATATTTTCAGCATTAATTTTCCAGTACATGTCCTGGAAAAGTCCAGCTCGTGTACTGAAAAATTCCAGTACCGAGGCTCAGAAAATTTCCAGTTTTGATGCGGGAATTCCATAACGTTTGCACTGAATTTTTGCAGTACAAATGTGCTGAAATTTTCCGGTGAAATTTTTTTACAGTGTAGAAAAATTCGCAACAACTTCCCAACAACACGGAGCAACTGCTGTTGGGAAGTTGCTGGGAGATCGCGTCGCCAAATGCACATCAACATGCAGCAAACTTGAAAGTCGTTATCATGGTGTTGCGAAGATATTTGGATACATGGAGCTATGAAACGTGAGATCAAACAATCCACCAACAACCACTGGTGCATCTGCGCCTAGGCCAACCTGGGCTATGACCTAGGGGCGGTAGAACTGAGGGGCTACATCACGATATAATTTATATATACTAATATCAAACTTATATATAAACTACATCGAATTATTTATCAATTATGTATAATTCCGAGAATTTTCCTCCTCTGGGAGCGGTACTATATATCTGGTCTAGGGGCGGGGAATTTTCAGATGCGGCCCTTCCAACAACAAAACACAAACTGCACGGAAAAAAGGAATAGTTACAGCAACTACTTGAATAACCGATTTTCGACTATCTACTTAAGTAGTTGCTGCAGCTACTTAGCAGTCAGGACAAATAACACGTTAGCTGCTTCAATTCACTCAAAATACTTCAGGTATTTACGTTCGTTAGTGTGACTATCGAGTTAGTTGAGGCAGCTAACGTGTTACTTGTCCTGACTACTAAGAAGTTGCAGCAACTACTTGAGTAGATGGTCGAAAATTGACTATTTAAGGGGGGATCCTGCTTTAGGAGGCCTCAAAATAGTGTTTTTTCTGAGAATTTTTTGAGGTACCAAGAAAATAATTTCATCCAACGAACTTTCCATAGTATTTTCATATATTTTTCATGTGAATACAAAAATTTTGTCCAGTGTGAAAAGATCATATATGTAAGAGTTATGTCCACATTCGCAGAGCACTCCGCAATTCAAGTTTTCTATCGGTGGGAAAGATACAGGTCGTATTTCTCATCTAAAACAGAAAAACCGAACGACATTTCAATTTTCATAGATCATTCTTCTATGTGAACTAAGAAAACCCGGAAGAACTTGCTATAAAAATCGCTTAGACATGATTTTCCATAAACCTTTTAGGTTCAAATAGAAGAGGATACAAAACTGAAGATAACGAACTTTGATTCATTTCAATCGGACGTCTAGTTTGATTGCAATCACTCCCACCAGTTTATAAAGATTGTGGAAATGAAAACTGGAGAAAACACACTTTTCTTCATTATTTATCATTGGAGAAAAATTTTTCATCAACTTGAAACATCCACGAATACACTCCAAGAAATTCGTTTTATTCAATTATTTTTTTCGTATCCAAAAAAATTCTTCAAAAAAAACGCTTTTCCGAGACCCCCTAAAGCAGGGGATCCCCTTAATTAGTTACTGCAACTATTTCGTTTTTTTCCGTGATGGTGCAGCAACTCTGAAGCAACAGTTGCACTGCAACTTTTGCGGTTAAGGAATGTAATATTGTATCAATTTTTCAGAATCGAGAAAATATCAAGTATTGAAAAAAAAAAACACTTTTCCTAATCTATTTTTTCGTTGCAAGAAGACAGTTTTTGTTTCCAAATTATAAGAATACGGAAAATTCTCTTTTGATCAATTCCTTCCTAACTTCTCCAACACAAATATAAACTAGTTTTCAATTGATTATACCTACAATTTTTAATTACCTTATGATTATCTAATTCGCGAATGTCATTCATTTTATAAAAATTTCTGTGGTTGAATAATCTTACGTTGTTTTGTAATATGTTTTTGTCATAAGTTCTGAACAAATCAAAATTCTAATGAGCGATCATGAGTGATGATGGTGATTTGAGTGCTCTATTGTCATCTCGAACATTCACCGATGTGATAGAAGCGTTGATTCTCACTCCCAGGATCTGCGTTTGATGCTCCCTCAGGGAACTTTTCAATCATCTGACTATAAATTGATTGTCCCCTATAGTGAGGATTGAGGCACATGATTACAATCTTTCAAAATTATTTTTTCTCAGTACAATTCTCCTAGATATTTGACGTTCTGGCATATACTTTTGAAATATCACCGCAATATTACTGAAATAGTGCTGCAATATCACAAAATGACATTGCTGTAACATTGCTGAAATATTATGTACTATATGGGATCGCATTATAAAGGTATAGGAACCAGTGTAATCACGAAGTTCATTTCTGATAAAAATACAATCCAAATTCGCTACGTCAGGTAAGTATTTACCCACCAAACACAGTTCGTTACCACATCGTAACATAATGTCACTTGAAACAATTGCATAGAACCAACATGTAACGAACATAAAAAATGTTATGTTACAATGACTTTGCAGCTACTTTTCATGAATGTGAAATTACAAGTTACCTGCCCATGTAACAAGCAGGTTAAATTGCATGGGATTTTGAAGTTACATGATAATTATGATATGGTAACAAACTTTGTTGGGTGGGTAACTTCAGTTGCGAGTTATCGCTAGAGTTGAGACAGCTAAATTTAAAGTATTACATATAAAATAGCGAATAAATTTAGCTGGAGGAGTTGATACTTTGGCTGCAACAGCTAAAAAATCGCTGTCACAGCTAATAAGATTGTTGTAAGAGAAAATAGATTGCTCTTTCAGCAAAAAATTTGCTGTCCGAGGGAAAAGAACTCAGCGAAATTAGATTTCTCTGTCATGGTGAATATTTTTTTCTTGTTTGTAATTGGAATATGAATGAATTTTTCATTAGCATGAATAACTTTTGCTTCCATTACATGAGATTGAGAATTTAATTGAAGAATTTCTGACAGTTCACGTTGTCTCCATATCGTACTGCGTGGATTTAAGGTGGATGAACAATATTGGTGGATAGGACGTGGAGTTAATATAGAGTAGTAATGTCAATCTCCCACAGGATCGGTTTTGTTTTCATAAAAAATATGACGAATTCTTATCGATATTTTATCCAAATCTAAAAAAACTAGATATTCAATCAATGGAAAAAATCGTTCCTGATGAAGGAAACGTAGAGAAAACGACAAGAGTTCGCTTTACTTCGATCGCGGGCATCTCTACGTTGCAACACGTTGCACTTACGTCCTATTCAGCGATCTCGCTCATCTAACTCAAATCCACGCAGTGCGATGTGTCTCATCAGTGAGAGTGATGTTGAAATTGTTCTTTTGCCCTCTGTATCGTAATATAAACCAATAACAGATTCTGAAGTTCACTGTAAAAAATTTTATCGGAAAATTCCTATATATTTATGTGAAGTAATTAACACATACATGCGTTATAGGAATTTTCCCAACTCGTCCGGAAATTTACTGTGAAATGTTGGGGCCAATCCCATAAAGTTTGGAATTTTCAGATAAATGTGTAGGAAATTACAGTGTTGTTATACGCATGCGTATGTCAGCCATATCTCTATAAACAATGATTACTGGCACTTCCATGGGCTGTTGATGGTCCTGCAACGCCAATGAAGAAACATTATCGGCCCTTTGAAACGCCTACAGTCGAGTTTGCTGTATAAACTTGATACTTTCTGTATGAAAAAAGGATTAATCTTGTATTTTCATAGCTCAGATGGGTCATTTCCAATTATTCTCCCTCCCCTGCTGGAAACGGGAATGGTTTCGGTTTAATTTGGATAGGATGACAATCCATCCCAAAAATTTTCAATACGGAATCTGATCAAACGCATTCAAATTCAATTCAATTTAATCCAATTCTCTGTAGATTTTCTCTAGGGTCTATACATCCTCCAGAGTATTACACTTTTTTAAAAATAATATTACATTTCAATTTCTATCATTATGTGAAGATTTAATTTCAGTTTCTTCAAAGGATTTGAGAACAGAGGTAACACGTTTGCACGAATGTCTTGCTATTTCGGAAAAATAGTTATAATTTTATATAAAAGATGTTATTCCTCACCCCGCTCATAGATAGAAACCGATTGAAGAGAATAAAAAATCCTGTAGAAACACACGCAGGGAAAAATTCTTGCTGAAAAAGCGATTTCGAAAAATCTGCTTTGCTAAATTAGCAAAACGGTTGCTGTTACAGCAAAAATTCTGCTATTTTGGCAAGATATTTGCTAATTCAGCAAAATTTCCTAGTTGTCTGTATATCTACAATCTCGGATTGCTGAATGGCAAACGCTTGTCGAAAGAGCAAGATTTTTGCTGTAATAGCAAATTTTTTGCCATATCAGCAAAGCAAATCTTCGAGGTTTGCTGTTTCAGCAACTTTTTTTCTCTGAGTGCAGATGAACTTTGAATGTGGTTTTCGTCCATTCAATCGGTCTCTATTTGACTTTTTCGACAAGACAAGTTCTTATATTTCGAATTGAAGGAAAAAATTATCGATCCAAGTGTAGAACGGGGAATGGATTATTCCTTTTCACCATCTAAAACTTGCAAGTGGTTTGGCGCATCAGAGAATTGATCGTGCCAGTTGGCGCAATACTCCAATCACTCTCTTTTTTTTTTGTTTTGACGTATTATATTTCAAGGTTGAAGGACTATGGGTAGAATTTTTAGATAGAAGCATGGTTTCCTCTTAATTATTCCTCGAAACGTTGCCGTCCAGAATTAATGTTAAATCATATCAAGCAGGAATTCAATTAATTCCTCGGAATTTAATATCTCGAAATTCATTAGTGTGATAATATGATAATCTCCATACGGTATCAGCCAACACACATCTATTACGAAGTATCGCGAATTGTATACGATGAATGTACATCGACATATTTATTGTGGTATCGAGAAAATAATAGAGGTGCGCATCTCTATCGCTATTCGAATTTATCTTTCCATACACTTGAGACTCCCATTTTCTCTTATCTTACTCAATTCCATGTTCCTCATCATATGTGTTTCAATGATTGTCGATGGGGGCAGCGATAATGTTACGTATAAGCTCGTTATTTTCATTTTGTCAGGTAAGGTTGACATTTACAGAAAAGAAATTTCATAAATTGTGCACACGAAAAGTATAGATCAATTGTGTATAGAATCAATTTAAAATCATTTTTTTTTCTCATATCATACTTTGAGAGATTTAGAAGAAAAGAAGAATATGTTTTAAGGAATTGGTCAGAAAATTGAAGAATAATTAAAAAATTTAGTCAAATCTAATAATATCAACCATTCTAGCCGGAATGTCAGCTCCAATGAAAATTTCTACTCACAAAACTTTCAGATGGCTGTAATTTCCATAATTTCCAAAAACAAACCAATTTTCCATTGGTTACTAAACATTGTTCATATATTCATGACGCTGATCCATGATAAGGATTTTTTTTTTATAAAACATTTAACTAGTTTTTGATCCAAATTTAATAAACTCTTTATAGAAAACAAACACAATTAATTCTCTCCAGGATTGCTATTACACATAAAATTGTATATAAATAGGAAAACATAACAAAATGTGACCTTAAAATAAGTACACAGATAAAAGTGTTTTTCTGATTCTATAATAGAATTTACAATTATTTGGTTTCGATCATTTGATTTAACTAAATTTTCTTCCAGCCAAGTATAAATTTTTTGTGTCAAATAATCGAAGTTGTTTGAAGATTTTTATTCAAGTATTTTGATTTAAACAATTCAATATACAATATTATTGTTGAATAAATAATATTTTGAATCAAGAGAGTCAGAAACATATTATGTGGATTTCGAAGTGAATACATTTTCACCTGGAGTCAAGTAAATATTTGTTCGGATGATTTTAAAAACTATTCACTTCAAACAATTATAAGTTCGATCAAAAACCACCTATCACTGTGTGTCGCGCCATGGTTCCCCTCGGTCATTTGTACGTCTATCAGCCAGGGAAAATCACATCGTCGTCTCTGTTCATCAGCGATTTTAGATTTTTGCTTCATTGATAACCACGATTTTCAAAGAAGGAATTCTATCGACTGAAATTGCATGAATTGAATTCTATAACTTGATAACCAAACATTTTAGAATAGTTCATGAGTGATGAAATTGATGGCCTTTTTCCTACCTATTTGAATGTGTATAAATATACATTTTTGAAATTTGGAAGAATTCAGTTTTAAAACATTTTTTGTATGACTGGTATTCGTGTCTTGGAAATGATGCCTCAAATGAAATTTTTTAATTGAAAATGTCGAAAGCCGAAAGAATCTTGAAAGTACTTGTCTTTCAATTTACAAATGCAATATTACAAAAGTAGCTTGCAAAAATATCGTTGAAATATCACCTGATAACGTAACATTGCTGCAATTCACTTGTAATTGGATGTTGTAATATTACTGTTGTAATTCTGATAACAGGTACTTTCAAGATCGCATCAACATTGATGCAATGTTAATGCAAGGTTCTAACGGAAATGCTCAGTGGGTTTTTTCTTGAATAAGCGTTCCGTCTTTTCTAACCAAAGAAAGCAGTGTACAAAGTGGCGATTTCCGCCCATTGATGCAGAAGTGAATGGCGTGTAAATATTTATAGTTTTTGAAATGCTGAATTAAACAATTAGTGACAACGAGAAGCCCGAAAATCTATAGTGTAAGTGGGAAAGATTTGTGATAATCATGAAATTCGTACTCGACAGGATACATGCGCTGAATCTTGCACTGTTAAAAATTTCTATAGTAATTTTACAAAAAAAACGTTGGAAGTTTTTACGCACAACAAAAAAGTAATTTTGAAATTCTTTGTTGTAAGTTTACCACACAAATTTTTACAATTTTATTTAGGAAAATTACAAAATATTTTTAAAAATTTACAAAACATCTATCAAGAATTACTTTGGCGAAATTCCAATGCAAATGTTGTAATTTTATCAAACCAATTCTGTTGCAAATGTTTCGTAATTTTAATATCCTGCTTTGTGAATTCACTTTACAATTCAATTCAACTTAGTTTCAAAAAATTACACTGCATTTGTTGCATTTTTACAAAGCATTCATCAAAAAATTGTTTAGCAAAATCCTAATACACGGAAAAAAATAAACTGTTATAAAAAAGAAAAAATAACATCAACCTTCGCTTCACTATGGTGTTTGGTAGAAGGGTAATAATGACATCACAACATTAATCATTGATGTCTGGAATAACTTTGTTGGCAATGGTGAAAAGTTTTTAACCTAAACGGGGAACCGAACCTGCTCTATCCTACCTACCTAACCTATTGAAACCTAACACGTTGCCAACGTAGCTAATCTGTACTTTGAAATTTAGAGCTTATTTGATGAACACATTTGCTAGTAAACAGTTCCACCAGTCCCCTGGAGGTTGTACCATGAAAGTTGACGCGCTACATTTAAACTACACATTCTTCGTACTTTTACATATCGGAATCATCGCGCTGAAAAATTGTCAAAATTCATTTCCGTAAAATATAAGTGATAAAATTGACAGTGCTTAAAAAAGTGATTCCAATAAACATAACTCAAAGACATAACCCTACTTTCGGAATCTGTTTTTGTTTTGTATCTAATAAAACATGAAATTAATGTGATTTTTGTGATAAGATTATATTTTGGTTTAAATTCATTATTTTGTGCTTTCCACTGAAAAATTATTCACATTATGTTATGTGTAAGAAGTGAACTAGAAAATATTACAAGTTATGAATGTATCATCATGATGTATATACACTTATAATTGATCAGTTATAATAACTATGTGACTGGTATCCTTTACAGAACACGACAGTTGTGAGTACTTGATTTCTTGTTTTGGTAACCGAATTTTTCTCACAGGAGTAGTTTTGTAAAATTGACTGGAATATTTTCTTCCGTGTACAAATGTTGTAATTTTATCAAACAAATTCTGTTGAAAATGTCTTGTAATTTTAGTACGCTGCTTTGTAAATTTACTTTGCAATTCAATTCAACTTAGTTTCAAAAAATCACACCGTGTTTGTTGCATATTTACAAAACATCTATCACATTTTTGTTATGGTATTTCAATAGAAATGTTGTAATTGTATCGAAAAAATTCTATTGACAGTTTTTTGTAATTTCCTTATGCTGCGTTGTTAATTTCCTTTATGATTGAGATTAATTTTGTTTAAATGAATTACAATTTATTTGTTGCATGTTTACTCAACATACATCCAAAGTTCGTTTAGTGAGATTCAAATACTAATATTGTAATTCCATGCGTGATGTATGTGTTGTTATTGTTACGAGGCTTAATCTAATTCATCTTACAGAAATGGCTGTGTCTCATGGGAACGTAATTGAAGACATTTAGTGATATTTGAGGGAGTACTCATACTGGAGCCTTCCGAAGTAGCTGATCCAAGTGATCCGGATCACTTTTCAACCAATCAAAACGCGTGAAAAGTGATCCGGATCCTTACATCAGCTACTTCGGAAGGCTCCACTGTCCAAGATGAATGACAGTATTTCCCTGGGAAATGGTTCGAGTAAAAGTTTCTTGTTTTTTCACAGGTAATCCGAATCCACAACAAAAAGTAGCATGTTCCATTTAAAAAACCCAACTTTGGGTCAGAATGACTCATTTCCGGTTGGTACCGGACGTTGGTAATGGAACCAATCGATAGAGCGTACCTGATTTAGGTATACAAGCATATCGAGTTTTTCTCTTCAGAGCATTCAGGGGGCTCATAAACCGCTGGTACGGGTGTTCTGTCACACTTTATATAATACACAGCTATAGTTATTGCAGGAACTAAAATGAAAAAAAAAGAAAATTGACAAAATAATGCATTGTTGAAATAATTAAAAAAAATCAGTTTTTTCAATTCAAATTTGAACAGTGCACCATTTTGTCAATTTTTGAATGTCTTTCTTTTTTTCTTCAACAAAAGAACTCAAAATCTAATTCAAAATTGTAAAAATACTGAAAATACCCATAATATTTGATGACTTGATTTCAATTCTAGTTTCAATATTTTTTGGGAACTTGACAAAAAATTGTAATGGAACAAATTACAAACAATTTTCGGGAGTTTTAAATACTTGTTGTTGGGAACTCATCAACGGTTCAATAAAATTACAATCCGTGTTTAAAATATCTAAATTTTCAGTGAAATTACAATGCAGCATGTACTTTCCAAGTCAAAATTGTAAAAATACTAAAAATATTCGTAAATTTTTAATCACTCCATTGTAATTCCAGTTCCCATCTTTTTTTTGGAAATTCACAGAAAATTGGAGTAAAACAAATTACAAACAATTTTTGTAAATTTCAAAAACTTATAGTTGAAAACTGATCAACGTTTCAGTAAAATTACAATACACGTAGCATTATTACATAAAGATTGTAAAATTACGACTTATCTTAGTAGGTTTCTGAACATGTTTTGGTATAATACTCGAATTGTATTGTGTTTTGTATTAGCAACACACTGATTGGGAATTTTACTTATATTTTGTATTGTAAAAAAGTTGTAATTTTACAAAAATTTTTAACAGTGTGGGTGTCAGTGTGGTGTTTACTTCTGGATATATAATATGCACTATTAAATTCAGCTATTCTAAGACGATGAGCGATGTTCTGTCCAGGTCAGCATAGAACGCTACACAGTGACATACAAGACTTAGTGAAAAGTGTTCTGTAAAATATGGACTTCATACGATTATCACAACTTTTTCCCATTTTCCCATAAATTTTTGAGCTTCTTATTGTCAGTATCAAATTTAGCGTCTCAAAAACTATAAAATTTCACACTTCATTCACTTTTGCATCAAATGGCAGAATTTTACACAGTTCACATCCCCTCCTTTTACCTTGAAATGAAGCCAATAGTATCTTTCGATCAAAATAATATTTATTTGATTGAAAACCAGGATATGTTTCACATGAATGCAACAATGCGGCTCTCCGAATGAATCTTTCATGCTCTCTTACAGAATTCTGTATGCGAAACGAATGAATGTATATTCGAATCGAAGAACCATTTGTTCAATCGAAGGAAATCACATCTTCATTTCAATCCAAAACAACACTTCATCAAAGTATCGTATTGATTTGGACGAATGAATTGTAGAGTTTGGATATTCAGATAAATCCAAAAAAGGTATCGAATAAATATTCATTTCACCCTATTGAAATAACATATTTATTCGATTCGACAAAACACTTTTATCTGTGTATCTCCATCAAACAATCCGAATTTGTAGTCAAATTGTTGTTTGACAAAATCATCATAGTTAATTAGAACGAAATTTTTTTCCCAGAAAACAAAACGAACGAGTCCACGATCGCTCAATCTGATGGACATAATGATGCATGAACAATTCACCAATGGTTGTACTATCAGAATGGCTAATGCGTAAATACTATCAATCATTGTACAATCATTGATGCACAACAGTTGCAGTAGTCTTCAATGCATGCATCATTGGTCAATAATGTGTTAACATATCATATAGTTAATTGTAAAATCGTGAACGACCTCAAAGTGTCCATGATTGTACAATAATCATTGAACCACTTTGTTTCCTGGGTTGTTAGCCAATGCGGAATTTCAATTCATTTTCAAGTACTTCAAGATTAGAGCTGGATCCTCTGATTGATTCTGCATTTTTTGATTCAGAAATTGGGTTGATGAATTCAATATTAATGAAGTAAAATGGTTGAAACGATCTAGTAGTTCCCTGGGGCAAAAATCGACCGATGCAAGTTCTCCAAAACATTCGAGTTCAGAGATTGCGTTGCTACAATAAAAACAAATGTGGTGTCTACTTCAATTTATATGTAAATCACTCATTGGGTTTCACAGGGAGAAATTCATTTGAAGGATTATCGTGAGATTTTAGTATGAATTGTTCTGCGAATGATCAGAATTCCATAAGCATTCCCAAAAGTCAATAATAACGGATTCTAGAATTATTGATTGTTATAGGACTCCGCATCTTTCGTGTCACCCTATGTTGTGTGGAGATTGCAATAAAGGTATTCCTTCAACAATCCCTTCGGTATTTCCCTTAAAAATAAACATTCATAGATATATTTTTTTGTTTTAAAGTTTTTATATTAAAAACAATCACTCGATATTTTATCACGTTCAGAACTCTGATCTACTCCAATATTTTATTCTCAGGCGCTACCGGTTCTAACAGATGATGGATATCTCACGAAGAAACAGTGCATCAAAGTTTCCTTTCAAGAATAGATATTTTCAGTTGAAGATAAATTTTGTTTGTTAAAGGTATATTACATATATCTCCGTGAAACTGAGTGACGTTGGAGAATTGGTTTTATTGGATATATATTGTTTTGTAGTGGAAGAATTTTCAAAATTGTATATAATTTACCATACGATTCCATATAGTCCGTATATAATTTTGAGAATTCTCCCTCTCATGCATATCAGAGATGGACGATTTTTGGATAATCGATTCTTTTCTATGCAAACTTCATCAAAATTTTATTGATTTTTATACAATTCTGATCAGAACTTGATAGAAAAGCTGTTAAAGAAATCGATTCTCTCAAGATCGCGTGTCATTCGGATTTCTGTGGTGTATTCAAAATATAGCCAAAATGTAATGATTTCCCGTTTAAAAAAAATTTGTTGGAGGCTTAGTTTTCAAGCTATGAGCAGTTTTAGATTTTTGTTCGAATCCAAATAACTAAACAGCATTGTGTTCTACATTCTTGACCCTAACATAATTTTCTAAGTTGGGAAACGCCGGATCTCTGGAAAAAAAAATTAAATCATCCTATCATTCTTTGTTTCGGAGCTACAGCGATTTGAAATTTTTTGGCTTTTAGCAAATCAGAATCCAGCAACCTTGAATTACTATAGTTCCGAAACAATGAATGATAGGATAATTGAATTTTTTCTCCAAAGATCCGGCGTTTTCCAACTTAGAGAATGATGTTACAGTCAAGAATGTAGAACACAATGCTGTTAAGTTATTTGGATTTGAAAAAAAATCTAAAAATGCTAAGGAACTAAAAACATTTTTTCAAATGGGGAATTCCTGCATTTTGGCTGCAGAATACACCACAGAAATCCCAATGATGAATTCTGAAACACCCAGTATGATCACTTTATTTAGAATTTGGATTAAATACACAGGGTAGTTATCCTATCCAGGATAAAATAGTTAGAGAATTGATTATAATCAGCGTGATTCTATAATTGATAACAACAAATTTTTTTCTCCATCCCATATCTAGTGTGAGAAACTCATGCATAAATTATACTAAAACTATGTAAAAAAGGAATTTAATATAAATCCCACGTAAAATATACAAAATTCCTTTTAATGCAATTCCAGTTTCGTACATTGATTTATATTGATATTTTATATTGTTTTGTAAAGTTCTGTGAGTTCAATTCACAATGAGGTCATAGGAATGGAGGATCATACCAACTTCCAATAGAATTTACTGTAAAACATTGTCAATTTGATCAGGCTTCTATTGTTATGCCATGGTATAATAGATTTATTGTTCAAGTTCAAGAGATCCATACAAAGAGTTTCACGTTCACATTTCTCCATAATATTGTTTACATCAGTTTATAACATTTTATAAGCTAACTTATACTATCATAATTCTTAATCAATCATTGTAATTTCTGATACCTATAATGACAAAATACTGGAAATACCTAGTATGTAAAGTAATAAGGTGATAAGTGTAACCACTGTCAGGTTGATATTTGACACTTATTTCTCCCTATAAAAACGTCGCAATATGCTTTATAAATCCATATGTCTTCTGTATTCGCCATTTGTCCGGGTTGTTTATTAAATCAAGTCATACCTCCTTACTATCTTCCTGAGGATTGAAATTTTTGAATCAACAGTATCTTTTGTTATTAAAGACAGGCCATTCAACAAGCAAATGAAATAAACCGCATTGAACATAACTATTACAAAATTCACATTTTATTGGGAGGTCAAATTAATTCGGTCCGTTTTTTTACAGTTGAAGATGCGTTTATTTCAGAAGAACATGAATTATCAAATTAATCAAAGTATCGTCCATCGCTGGCTATCACTTTTTACCATCTTTCGGGTAATTTTCGAATCCAGTTACGGAAAAATATCTCGTCTTTCGAGGCGATCCAAGTTAGGAGCCAATTTGCGATTTCTTCGAACGAAGTGAACCGGTGGCCTGCCAAATCGTGCTGCATCTGTCGGAATAACCAGTAATCGGAAGGAGCAATGTCCGGCGAGTACGGCGGGTGCGGTAGAATATCCCACTTCAACGTTTCCAGATAATTTTTCACTACTTTTGCGACATGAGGCCGACCGTTATCGTGTCAAAGAATAACTTTGTCATGTCTTTCCTTGTATTCCGGACGTTTTTCTCGTAACGCACGACTCAAACGAATCAATTGTAGCCTATACCGATCATCCGTAATAGAATCACCAGGTTTCAGCAACTCATAGTATGTAACACCCTTTTGGTCCCACCAGATACACAGCATGATCTTTGAACCATGAATATTCCTCTTTGGTGTCGATGTTGAAGTCGATGGCAACGATTGACCGGGCATAGTATAGTATTTTCTTTTCTTGGGGTTATCGTAGAATATACATTTCTCATCTCCTGTCACAATCCGATGTAAGAACCCCTTTTTTCGTTGTCTTTGAATCAGCTGCTCGCAAGTGAAAAATCGCCGTTCAATGTCTCTAGGCTTCGAGTCATAAGGCACCCAATTGCCTTGCTTTTGAATCATGCCCATGGATTGTAATCGCACGGAAACTGCTTGTTGCGTAACTCCTAATGATTCCGCAAGCTCCTGTTGCGTTTGACTCGGATCTTCGTCGAGTAAAGCCTCCAATTCCTCCTTTCCGAATTTTTGCGGTTGTCCTGAGCGAGGCTTGTCTTCGACACTGAAATCGCCATTCTTAAAACGTCGAAACCATTCCCTATATGATTTATCAGTTGAAGCATTGTCACCATAAACTTCTACAAGCATTCGATGGGCTTCAGCTGCACTTTTTTCCAATTAAAATAGAAAACTAGCACCTCCCACAAATGCTGCTTAGTTAAAACGAAATTTGACATACTCCACTGAGTAAAAATCGGGATTCTAGAAGGAACTCGGAGTGATATCAACTGAATATGCTTCACAGTTGTCTAACCTCTCTGAAACAATTGAAATCGGTTGTGACTATGAAACATTCATGATAGCGAGAGTCATCTTTTCAAACCGGACCGAACTAATTTGTACTCCCAATATGTTATTTTGAAATACATATATTTGTGTGCCTATTATTACTCTTGGAGAGAATTCATTTAACACTCGTAACTGAGCGAAAAATTGTTGAAGGTAAACAGACATTTGAAGTAGTAGGTACTTTTGTGGACCCTGCACTAGCGTCAGATGAGGATATATTTGTAGAGAAGAGGCATGCCGAAGTCTCTGTAAATCTTTTTCATATAATATATTTTTATAACTGGTTATAAGGTTAGCTCTATTTTCCTGGATATTTTGCAGAGATAAGTTATCCCATATCTCCTCAGCGTTAGCCATAATAAACATTTCTTTCACTTGCGCTATCAAATTGTGCACAGAAAAAAAAACTATCTTGTATCAAGACAATATTGTTTTCGTTATATACGAAACACGGATTGTCTCAGTTCAATGCAATTTGTTTTGAATCAAACACAGGACAAAACAAAATTCTTGATTCAAAGCAAGTTGCATTGAACTGAGACAATCCGTGTTTCATATATAACGAAAACAATATTTTCTTGATACAAGATAGTTTTTTTTTCTGTGTGCTTAGTTTCGCGATTTTTATTATTTTTATTATCATTTAGGCTTTGCGCAGTGGCAATATCGTAACCAATGAGGTTTTACCGAGGTGCGATCATTGCTAGTTGAAAACTTTTATGCCATAGTAAATTTCACTGTATTATATTGAATTTCATTAGGGAGTCATTATGTTCCTTCAGCTTTATAACCCCATGGTAAATTGACCTTCAAATGAATTTTATATGATTAGATATCAAACATACAATTACAATCCCAACATAATTGATTCATGTGGAAAAAGGCGATCGAAAGGTGAATGATTTTGTATCTACAATGTACAAGTAGCTATTCTATTCTACAGAAGATAGATCCAATTCTTATCAATATTATATAAAAATATATATCAACAAGATATATTTGTTCTATAAAATAGAACATCCCCTATTTCCAAAGTCTTATCTCTTCATAGGATTCGTATGAAGAAAGAAAGTGAATATCAGAAAGGGAAATATGCATTCGATTTGATTCCAGTAGAGACAGTCAGAAGTGGTCAGACGCGCAATTGGGCAGACTCATCGTACGAGATTGTCGATTCACAGAGTGGGTCAACCACATGGATAAAATTTCACATGAGTATACACGAGAATTTTGTGACATGAATAAGCTTGATACGTAGATGAAAAGGTATTGAATATTCCTGTGAGTTTCAATGTTCCTCAGGATTCAAGATTCGAAACGGGAAGAAGAGGAAGGAAGAGAGCTTCGCATTGAACGAAGGAAGATAAACGAGAAAACCGCGTGGGTACGAAATCAATAGTGCAGTGTGTTGTTGCGTAGAGGTCAATCAACTTCTGCTTGTAGGTCAACTCTGTCGGTCAGGTAAACGAGGTGAACTCGCGCGCTCTATATCATCCAGTCCAAAAATGAATCCTATTTTCTTCTTGAAATAAGGATCACAAATCTTTCGTCTTATTCTCTCGAATCTGAAGAGAATTTATTTCCGGATAGGAGAAGCTTGAAATAGAAAATACGATCATTTGCGATCGGATTTGAAGAAAAAGTGATGGTTCAAAATAATCGAATAATTAGTCAAAATTTGTCGGACTCGAGGACAGGAAATATGATGGTAGGATATCTTTCGCAGAGAAGAGTGCATTGATTTTATTTTTCGTTTGCATACAAACATTTTTAGTGAAAAATATTATTTAGAAGAAATTTTATATTATATCGAAATCTGAAATTTGAGAATGTATGTTTTCATAATATCGTTCATGAATAGTGTTTTGTAAAATATGAAAATTGATCAATTTCGTTTGTTTCAGAAAAATTCTCATAGGGTTTGTTCTTAAACTTTCTCTAATTTTATTAATCGAAAAAGAATGACGCGAGGGAAGAAATTTTTAGCTGTTACAATTAAATATAAATTTTTTCATCAACATTAGCCAAAATTTCGCTGCACGGCGAAAAAATTGTTTGCCACTATGGCGCCTACAAAGAAATTTGTTGTCCTTGCAAAAATATTCACTCCAGTAGCTAAGACGTTAGTTCTGTTAACAAATTTGTTTATGTCAGCAAAAAAATGTAGTTGTGTCAATCATTTTTCTTACTCTTTCAGCTAATTTCTTTTGTAGGCACTATAATAACAGACCTGCTTGTTATTCCAGCAATTCTTTCTTCTTTGTGTGATGAAGCTAGGAATTCTGCTGTATTTCTGATAGCGAATTTACTTTTTCCGTGTGCTTTGACAGCGGAATCTGATTTTGCTGTGTGTCTTCTGCCAGAACGATTAACTTTTTGCTAGTTCACTACACGGAGAGAAAAGATTTGCTGACGCGGCAAATCGAGGTATTATATATAGAATAGCAAAATTTTTTGCTGACCTAGCTAAAAATTTGCTATAACAGCAATCGTGTTAGCTACGACAGCAATTTTTCAGCTGTGGCAGCAAAAAATGTTTGCTCCGCCAGAAAATTTTCAGTATTATATGCAGAATAGCAAACAAATTTTGCTGGGATAGCAAACATTTTTTGCTGCCACAGCTGAAAATTCGCTGTCGCGGCCAACAAGATTGCTGGAACAGCAAATAGTTTGCTGTCACAGCAAAAAAATTTGCTGCTCTGGCAGAGGAACCCAGCAAAAGTAGATTTCGCTGCCACAGCGAATTCCTTTTTCTCCGTGTACCTCAGAGAATTGTTCAACCGTTTTGGGTATTGAATTAACTGTAGCTACGAATTATATGCGAAGGCAGCCAAAATTCAAGTAATATATATAGGATAGTGAACAAATTCAGCTGCGGCACATGAACTTTTTTGCTGTAACGAATGAAGACTCAATATTGCGAACAATAAAACTGCTGTCACAGTGAAAATTTCGCTATTTTACAAAAAGATATACGGAATTTTTTTTCTGCTGTATACGACGACACGAATAATCGAACAATGATTTTCGGGACGATTTGATCATCCACGTATTCACTTGTTTCGCAGTTAATTGAAATTACTCATGTACCGATAGGCGAACTCTTCGCTTGATAATATATGTATAACTCTTGCGCTTAAAAGAGCATTTGAAAAAAACCTATACGTGCATCTCACGAGAGCAATTATTCATGAATTAGTTCATGTTCAAAGAGAATATTTCAGCGATGCAAGTACTCTTCATCTGTATAACGATTTAATTATGACGAAAAGTGATCTATGTTGAGTGAATTCTTGGAATGATGATAATGCAGATAAACCTGCAAGGGAGAACTGGTCGTACAAATTCTGATAACTTATAATAAAGGATACTATAATTGGGTGATAATACATGTTACACATTGAGACGAGAAAGTTGATCAGTTCGAGTATGCAACGTAAAACATGTTCTTACAGGATATCTGTGCTGAAACTGTTGTACATTGATACGCGTTATATAATTTTCCATCCATTTTTCTTGTTAATTCTTCGACGAGGCGTAGGAGGAGAGAAAGGGAGAGATCATGAAACACTTGTTACATTCGGGGAAAAGAATTCGCTGATTGGCAATTCTTTTCGCTGAATTAACAAAAAGTTTGTTATCATAGCAAAAATCTTGGCCTTTTAGCAAGTGCTTGTTAAAGCAGCAAGATTTTTGCTGCAATAGCAAACGTTTTGCTAATTTAGCACACGGAGAAAAATGCAGGTCGAAAATATGGTAATCTTTCATAAAAATTGGAGGATATTTCTTAAAATCTGAGAGTTTTTCTTAAATGCATAATAAAGATAAAACAGTCCACTTTTTTGTGGAATTATATTCGAAAAACAATGAAAAATTATCAATACTTAATAAAAAATAGAGAAACATGTGAACTTTCCAAAAGTTGTGTATGAAATTTCACAAAGTGAATAGTAGCATATTGAAATTTTGTTATTGTCTTTGTAAAATTTCACGCGCGAATCCTGGAAACTTCATATGTTTTTCTATTTTTTATCAAGTATTGATAATTTTTCATTGTTTTTCGAATACAATTTCACAAAAAATTGGACCGTTTTATGTTTATTATGCATTCAAGAAAAACTCTCAGATTTTAAGGAATATTCTCCAATTTTTATCAAAGATTACTATATTTTCGACCTGCAGGTTTTTCTCCGTACAAAACAAATTTTTTTAAATCGCTAGTGCAGTTAGAATTTTTCCTCTGCGTGTACCATCTCAAGCGACAATCTTACGAGAGTGAATGAACACATCAATCAGAATTTGAAGAATTCATTATTAAATCCTGAGATTTCTTTTTGAACTTTTGAGCTGTGTGGGCTTAAAAGGGGGAAATACAATTAGAACGACAAAAAAAAGGCGTTTTTCATGATTTTTTTTCACCTAGAAGTTTGTATTCGAACAGAATAAGCTTTCGTAGTGTTATTAGTATACTATTCAGATACATCAAGGTAATTTTTTTAATATTTTTTTTCCACAAAATGGCGACCGTACACAGAGTTCAAGTAACACCTACTTCGATGACGGCGGGGGTTCTGCTGACCGTAATTTTTATCTGAAAAAAAGACCAAAAGGCATTACCTTCAGTACACTCATAATTCGTAGTTGAACCAAAAAAAATGGAAAAAATATAAAATTCGCGATTCAGCAGAGTAAAATAGGCAAAAATCGATAATTCACTCCTGTTTTCAAGTCATTTTTGCAATAACAAAAGTACTTTATTTTTCAAAAGTAGCAAATTTTTTTGGTCTAACTATAAACTAATGTAATAACGAAGATGTCCCCAAAACTTCATCTCGATCGGGTCATTAGTTTTTTAGTTATCACCCCCGCCAACTCGGAAAAACATGTTTCGAGAAAAACGCATTTAAAGTTTTTGTTACTGAAAAAAATGAAAAAGAAAAGTACCTCAATATACTTTAATAACGTATTATTGACACCGCAAAATTATGTTTGAATCAAATACAAGCTTCTAGGTGAAAAAAAATCATGAAAAATGCCTTTGTTTTTGCCGTTCTGAATGTGTTTCCCCCCTTAACCCAATTATGACTATGGTAAAACTGCTTGGGCTATGGAAAAAGTAACTATTGGGGATAAAACTTCTGATTGAGGGGAAAAATCTTTAACAATTTGAACAATTATCACGTGAATACAAACCTCGGAATTCTATTCTACGGAAAATTTCACGCGAGGATCGGTATTCCGAAAAATTCTTAAGGGGGGATCCTGAATTGGACGGTTCAAAAAATTTTTTTAGGGTAAAAAAAAAGCAAGTCTAACGAAATTTTTAGATTATTTTATTACATGTCTGAACATGAGAAAACAATTTTTTTTCAAGAAAAATATTCACAGGCAACCGATTTTTATGCACATTCGTGCAACTGCTGTTTCCAATCGGCGGAACAGATGGAGTTCGTAATTTCCATCTGAAACAAAAAAATCAAAAACCATTTGAATTTTAAGATATTTTAATTCTATATGAACTAAGAAAAACTAAAAAAATGATGGAATTCGAATGTTTTCTCGGGTTTGAAACAGAAAATGTGCTTTTTGTGGAAAACAAAATCATTTTAACTTGCTTAAAAAGTTGTTCAGAATTTTTTTCCCAACAATGTTTTTAGTTCAAATAGAAAATAAAACAATACTGAAGCTAACAAGCTTTGGTTTGTTATGATTGGTCATCTAGTTTTTTTGCAATCACGCCCACCAATTCAGAAAAATCGTATAAACGAAAACTCGAGAAAACGGGCTTTAAAGTTTTCGGTCAAGAAAAATGTTTTTTTTCGGCTACTTACGGTTATAATACGCTAATCAGCTATCCCTACGCCGTAAAGTAAACCTTCTTCTTCCTCAAAAAATTCGTTTTGATGGAGTTGCTTGAGTCTACCCCAATCAGAAAAATCCGTAATATGCCAACGTTGACAACAGGTGCAGTACAGTGCCAGTATTGGGTCTCCAACACTTGGTCAACACATACGGGATCAGTACTGGATACATAAAAATACAGTACTATGCCTGTAATGATAAACCAGTACTGAGAATTTAATACCGGCCAGGTACTAACCCAGTACTGGCCCTGTACTGATTGCGAATAATGGTATCAGTACTAAATCCCCAGTACTGAAAAGCGTTATCATTCCAGACAAATGCCAGTACCCTGCCAGTCTTGGCTAGTACTGGTGCAGTACTGCGCCTGTTGTAAATTTCTGATTGGGACGGGCCGTGCGAGCTCCCTTGCTGGAAAAGGACGTACGCCGATTTTCCCTCTCGATTCGTTGTGCGTCGACTTCATCCGCAAACATCTTGCAAATTTGGCCAATTTTTAAATCGAACAGCTGCATAATATTGAAAACTGCAGAATATCCTTCGTTGAACATTCCTACAGCCATATATGCAGCAATTTCAATGATTTTTTTGCCAGAATTGAGAAGTTTCGGGTAGACGGTAGAATTGAAAGATTCGTTCGAATTTTGCGTATGCCCGCCTAAGGATCGCGTCAAAAGTTGATCATTCGAAAGTTCCTCGTAGATTGGACGAATATGTTTCTCCACATTTTCATCAATCAATCGAGCAGGATGTTCGAAAGACGCAAGAGACTTCGTGGCTTCAGCTTTATCTGTGCTGTATCTTTGGAAATATTTCGAATCAGTCTATATAACTTTGTGTACACATTCTTAGATACATAAGGAATACATTTGAACCATAAAAAAAACAATTCGATTTTTTGGACCTTCTAATTCAAAATCCCCCTCAAGTCATCGCAATTGTAAATAAAAATCATGAACAATTTCGAATTATCCATACCCTTTCGTGTCCACGGCGATTCTGCTCGAGCTGCAAAAAAGTGACTATTGGAAATGAGATATTCAGGTGAGGGATGAACATTCGTGGAAAAAAACTTTTTTTTTCCTGATATCCTATTTCCAATAGTTACTTTTTCCGTAGGCCAAGCAGTTTTGCCATGGGCATGAATGGGTTGATCCTTGTTTACCATACTTCACAGGAATCACATAATCACACTTGGGTGATTTTTACCCCAACGACAAAAATTCTTATAAAAAATGAAGTATTAAATATTGTCACTTGTCAATTTTTTTAGAACTTATTCAAAGTTCACTTTGAGAAATCTTATAGATTATACAGCCAAAAATCAAATTCAAGTGTACTAAAAAAATGAAGTATGAAAAGAAACATGGATTAGCGACTGTTTTCACAATAAAATTCATAATTTCATTATTTTTAAATATTTTCAGTTGAAAATTGGACATCATACTTTTGGAATGTTACTCTTTGAGAGAGAAATTAGTCCTCGAGTGATCGCTGATAGAAAAGTATTCATTCTGAGAAAAGAAAGAGAAGAAATTTGTAAAAAAATGAAATATTTGTTTTCATCGAAGATTTTGAATTTACAAGTTTCAATGACTGTTGCAGATAGACTGATAAGTCCAACGGAATGTTAATAAGTCAAAAAGTGGTGGACCCCGTGGCCTTGGATGAAAACACTCGAAATTGAGGTAGAATGGAGCTGAGGTGGATTTCACCCCAGTGTAGTGAACAAGGGTTAATACACAGTAAGCAAATTGTTAAAATCAAATACCACTTGAGTAACATCTCATCTCACACCGTATAAATATACTCAAATAATTTATAATTATATTCCAAATAATAAAACAAGTCTTTCGCACAGTTTTAACCTCCAGACAAAGTGTATTCTGCAAACAATAGTATTCAAAATAATATACACGATAAAAAACGGAGGGAAAAATTTGGCTGTGTACTTTTCGCGAATAAAACAGCAATTTTTTCGCTGGCTCAGTAAATCATTCCTTCCGTGTGAGTTTTGAACTTTGAAAATATTCCTGTAAAGCACCGCTATCGATGACTCACATTGTCTCAACACATTGCACTTTCCAAGCGGGGAAATTTTCAAAATTATATATAATTTCAATATAAATTATATATAATTTTGAAAATTCCTCCACTCGAGATCTCTCGACAAACACAACGTTTAAAACTTGTTCGAAAATGTTATATTTGTTGTGGTTGATTCCAGGTGAATAGATGTAGAAGCAATGTGACGGCAACGAAGAAATATTCTCGCGTGTAACAGATCCACTACACCACTGCCATAATTTCAACAACAATTCGCCGCGCCAGTATTTCTGCTCAATCTTGAGCAAGGTAGGGCCAGGGTTGAGCCAATATGGGCCTCTACATCCGAATCAGGATTCAATTTCTCTGTGAAAAGTTGAAAAACAATCACCGAAAAATTGGTTCGAGAGAGTATATATTTATAGTTCTCATCAGAACGACACATCGATACGTCTTTTTTTAGAGAAAGGGTTGATCGCGTCGTTCTATATCATCCCTCTCGTATTCCCATTTATCGATGGCATAGTAAATGCCCGCGAGCTTTCAAGATCCATCCCCTTTAGTACTTCACATATCTCAGTTCATATCTATCCGTAACTTTCAAATGTTACACGAATAGGAATGAAAAAAGCAAAATAATACGAACCAAAATCCGTTCGATAAATTATCTTCAAAAAGTTAATGAATTGCATCAACATTTTATGTACGTAACAATAAAATATCGAGTTGATTTATTGTACTTTGGCGTACGATCATACGTTTTGAGAGATCGTATCATTATCCGAGACACCAAATATACCATTCAGATTCGAGATTCCATCGAATAGAAGTGGAGAATAAAAGGAAAGACTCTTTATCCGTGATATGAGGTATTTCAAGAGCGCAAGCGCTTTCTTCATCGCGAGGCTTTCGAGTTCTGCTGTTGTGTGTCGCGCGATCGCACTTGCGTGTTGATGTGATGTGACGTTAAGTAAGTAGTTATACGTCGGTTGCGAAAGCGAGAGGTTGTCCTTTCCTCGCTAATGAGAAACAAATTTTAGGTACGCTTTTAAACAAGACAACAACCACTTCATCATCAACATCACCATTATCATTATCATTTACCATCATCATCTTCATCAAACTCGTCATCATTATTATCGTCGTTCTCGTCAAAAACTAGAAAATGAACATCAAGGAGGAGAAGGAATCAAATAAAAATCACTTTTCTATCCCAAACGGCTCATCGAATCGAGTGTTTCGTATTCACAGTTTGTGTTACAGTTCAGTGACTGCTCTTCTCATCCTCCTGCGCTCCACGCTTCTACTAGCCGAATTATAACTTTACCTTCTATCTTTTTTCCTCTGTCACGCTATAAAGCTTTGAGTTTTCAAACGCAGAATCACTTATCGTTTTCAAAGAAAAAAAAAGGGATACCTACCACGTATGTTGAATATAAGTTTCCTTAAAATTAAGCGATTCGATGGATCGTTTTGAAGCCTGTTCTCGTTTTATCAGTGTTGAATCTTTATGTATTCGACGTTCTGGAAAGAATGTGTGGAATTAATGATTGAATCGATCCCGTTGAATAGTACGACACGGAATTTGTCGTCGAAGAAACTATCCCATTATTTGTACGAATGTCAATACAGTTACGTAAGAGAAATATTGACATTCGTTGATGACAACAGAATAGCATAGGAATAATTTGATTGATCACTCATATAAAAATCGAATCGATGACCGCTGAAACTGGAAAAGCTTCAATCAATGTCGATCACGTAATTCCGTTCAATAAAGGTTTTTCTGGCGGTCATTGATCCGTACTTTACGCGGTTGTATTTGTGACTGTATTCGTGGGTATACGCGCGCGTGTTCGTATCGCTCATACAGATTGTGTATTATCCTTCGAATTTTGAATCAAAGCGATCCCTCGTTATTTCATTTGCGACATGTGTTCGTGCTCTTTGAATTCACGATATTCGAATATTTCCATCTGAAAAACAATGATGAAATAGAGGGGAAAGCAATTTTTCATATCAAAACTGTGTCATCGAATTTCAAAGCATTTTCAGTGTTTTCTTCCTTTTTCATCGTTCACGCTTTTATCGAGCATGATATTCATCAATTAATATTTTTGGTTCATCAATACGTTGAGAATGAAAACATGTAAATATTCAAGTGTTGTATTCAATGTTGTCCGGTACAGTGGAAGAAACATTGTTCGAAGAATGTACGAGGATCAACTTTCAACTCGAATGAATGTAAGTTGCATGTTGTCTTCATTCTTACTTGACACGTCATTTTTGGTATTCCAAATTTCAATTCTCAAAGTCACGCGATAGTAATTGGCGATAAGGATATGTATTATCTTTTATCTGTCCTTTCTTCCATTTATGGGGTGTTCAAGGGGAGTAAGAAATTTCATTGGAAAGATACTTTCAAACATACTTTCAGAATTTTAGAATCATCCCTTTTCCCTCGCCAAAAAGTGATTGATGAAACGAAAGCCTGGCTTTCGCTTTGTTGAATATTTTATGAAATCAGATAATTTATTCTGAAAATGATATTTGTATAATTGTCTACAGATGAAAGAGATTTCCTCCTCAGAAAGAATAGTAAGCAGGGGCTTTGAGGAACAGTACTCACTTTTGTTGCTTTATTTACAATATACTTGTTCATAATTGAATATTCATGCAGCACAAAAACAAGATAGGCACACGGCGTCCTGAAATTCTTTGATTTAATCGAAAAATAGTGCCGACTCAGCTGAAATTCGTATGATACGATTGTAAGATCAACACGGAAGTATAATGTAAGTTTCATTATAATTGGGAGCTCAGAAGGTATGATATGTACGAGAGGTATGCGTGTCCAAATGTACCAATTGTTGGTGCTATTTTTTCCCTTTTCCGTCTATTTCTTCTAAATGAATCAAGCTGAAACTCACATGGAACTATCCTCACATTGGTCCACAACTGCGACAGGGAATTGCATTTTAATCGAATTATCAAAATGGAAGATATCTACGTAACAGCGGCATTCACGAAACCCCCAAATTTTTGTTTTCAAAGTCTAATCCTAACTCCCTGCCCTCCTCACTTCTATTGCTCTGAAATTCATTGATTACAATCGTCGAGTAATAAAAACACATCTACCTCTGCTCAGGGTTGTATGTTCTGGCAGAAAAATTTCATAATATTCTATTGAAACCCGTTCAATTTCCCTTTCTTCAATGAGATTCTGAGGAATATTTCAAACCAGTCGAGATTTGAGTGGCTCACGCGGAGAAACAGCAATTTTTCAGCTGTGGCAGGAAAAAATGTTTACTCTATCTGCAAATTTTTAATATTATATATTAAAAGTGAAAGTATACTGTAGAAGGTACTCAGCAAAATCAGATTTCGCTGAATTTTGTCTTCTTCGTACAAACACGAGGCAAGCGTGCTTTGAAAATATTGCCAAATAATGCCGATTCTGAAAAATATTCTTCTTTTTTCATCCCTGCTCAACCACTTGACTGGGAATGACACACATATGTGCTGAAAGTGAATGGTTGAGTAGTTGCTTTAGTGAAAGGGAAGGGTGAATCGAGAAGTGTCTGGGAAGTTCTTCATAAAGCATTAGAAATGTGAATTTAAGCGTTAAAAAGGCACATAGAACCAAATTTGTTTCTTGAACTCTGTAACGTATTTTGGTGTAAAAATTTTGTTCGTGAACACTGAAGATTGTGAATTGGATTTTGGGAATTATTCATTCTTTGGCTCCAAAATCCATAACGGAGGAACAAGAGAGGTAACGCCAGTTCACCTGACGTTCATTTCTCTTTCGATCACAACTAAGGATATATTTGTTGTTCAATTCCACAATCCTGTAGAATTATTTCAATTTGAGTATCCTGGTGAGGGACGTATTGAAAAATGACGAGAAATGTGACATATTCTAATTTCAACTCGTTGGAGCGAATGAAGTGTATAATATTTGTTTGCCAGAAAGTACTAAAATTACGAACTTTGGATACGCTGTATGAACTTGATAAATTTTGGTGGAAACCACTAAATGTAGTGACTTTTTACTAGAATTTTGCTACGCTAAGCAAAGATACATGGAGAAAACAGATCATAGAATGATCACTGGAAAAGATGGTGAACTGGTAGTGTTGCCACGATCCAGAAAACGAGCTATCACGATCTTTACATTCCAATCTTCTTCAATTAAAATTATGGATAGTAAAAATTGGTTAAAATGTAGATTAGAACTGGAATTCGATTATGAGTCAGTTTACATCGAGCTGAAATGCCGTTAATCTTAATTTTTAGTCACTTAACACTCCAAGCGGTTCGAGCCAGATCGAAATTCAGATCGTGTCCAGATCGAATACAGATTAATTCAAAACTTGATTTCATAAACTTATATTTCAATTTGAATTCCCAAAACAAGTTGACTGTTCTCAAGATTGTATTTTCACCCAATTTTTGTTACTATGGAAGAATATACTTTCAGTTGAACGAGGCTGGAATCTAAAGATCGTGATAGCTCGTTTTGTAGATCACGGCAACACTATAAACTGGTGACAACTACGAATTTCTGTACACAGTTGCTAATAAAGACGAGTAATGGTTCCTATTTTGGTATATTGTGGTTTTGTATACTAAAATAGGAACCATTACTTATCTTTGTTACCAACTGTGTACAGAAATTTGCAGTTATCACCAGTTTAGTATCTTTTCCAGTGATCATTGTACGATCTTTTTTATCCGTGTATGGGCATTAAAAACAATTTGATAGAGCATTTTCGGTTGACATAACTAAATTTCGGTTAAACCTATTAATTCTTCACATACGCAAAATATATATTTTCATATAAATTTTATATTAATGAATAACGAGTAACGAGTAACGTACCCTTCACTGGTCAACAAAAACTTTTGGTCAGGCATATATCAACCAAATTCTCTTCTCTTAGCGTATCTTTTGGAAAAGTTTTAGTTGTTTCATGCAACGCGTCTAATCAAATACGTTCGACGACCAAAAGAATAGAAAAGATCATACTAAACCACTTTCAGTGCTTTGAAAAAATTTGATCAGCTTAGCTAAATCTTGAGGAAAGCCGCAGATTGCTCTCTAAATAAGCTTAGTTGGAATTCCAATTCTGCAAACATCAGATTTAGGTAAGGTATGCCTGATTCCTATTCAGGGCCTGACGTGAAGAGAGTTTCTAATAAGACTTTGACAAGAATGTAACGCAGGATCCTGGTTAAAGGAAATCATTTATTCCGATTGAAATTGAATTGGAATTTTGTACGTTCAATGGAAAATGATGGGTTTCTTTAGCCTTTGATTGGTATCGCTATCTCTGTGAGACCCTTTCAAATTTGAATATTTTTTTTTCATTGTTTATTCCACGGTACTATTTCCATCTCACGGAGATGGAGACGTTCTAAATATAGAAATGTATGGATACGCAATCTCCTTAAGGGGGGGGGGGGTTGATTCGATCAAAAAATAGCCTATTTTTATGAACTTTTATTGAAAACCCAGTTGATTTAAATGAATTTATTTTAACGGGATATTATTAAGTAACATTTGAAATATATTGTGTAGAATTCTCATTGAAAAATATCCAGATATGCGCCGGTGGAAGCAATTTTTAATGAGCGCCAAAAAAAAAAGGGTTTTGCGGTGGACAACATAACTCAGGATTGGATCATCTGAAACAAAAAAATCAAGAAGATTCTGTTAGTTTATGAGTTTTTGTAGGTAACCTCGTCGAGTTTTTTTTTTTAATTTAAAGTATATTTTATAACGACTTAATTGTTGATTTTTTGCGTCAAAAATCGGTATTTTGACTTATAAGTGCCATAAAAAATCCAAAAATTGAAAAAAAAAACTCGACGAGGTTACCTAGAAAAACTCATAAACTAACAGAATCTTTTTGATTTTTTTGTTTCAGATGATCCAATCCTGAGTTATGTTGTTCACCGCAAAACCCTTTTTTTTTTTGGCGCTCATTAAAAATTGCTTCCACCGGCGCATATCTGGTTATTTTCAATGAAAATTTTACACAATATATTTCAAATGTTACTTAATAATATCCCGTCAAAATAAATTCATTTAAATCAACTGGTTTTTCAATAAAAATCCATAAGAATAGGCTATTTTTTGATCGAATTACCCCCCCCCCCCCCCCCCTTAAGTTCAGTTCGAGACATTGACAATTTTTTCTTAGCGGGATCACAGACCGCGGTACCGATTCAGGGTTCAGGATCTCTCTACGAAGAAACACGATCTAAAACTAGAAATTTAAAAAAATGTCTCTCTTGCACTAGACTACTCTCCTTTCTTTTTATTGTAAGAAAGCGTTTAGATTATTCAGTATTTGTAAATTATTTTTGCTATACTAGATTCAGCCATAATTACATGAAAAAGTTATCTATGGATAAGCCGAATAGTTGAAGGAATTAAATTTTCTTAGTAAAAATTGTTATCAGGTCCTGATCACACTGAGAGAAAGTCACCTGATCGCGGGAATTAAAATTCAATTGTCACAGCTGAATTTTAGTTTGCGTAAATGAAAGTCTAGTCGTCTGAAATATGGATAAAATAGGTTATTCAATGTAAATAAAAAAATGTAGCTATGATAAATAAACTTTATTCAGTTCAACTAGGTTTTTATGTAGAGAGGCTGAATTTCCCAGCTGTCCAATATTCAACTAAACTTTTTCTCCTAGTACAGGACACCTTGATAGTGATCACACGATTCAAGGCATTCTTGAACTGATTTTAATAGAAATACCATTTGAGAATGATCTGAATGACTCCGAAGGGAAATCAGCCTGGGAAATCAACCTTAGAAGAACTTAGTGTTCAATTGTTTTGAAGTCCTGAACAGGATGTTATGTCAGGACCTAATAAGATGATTGCGATCTTTCTGCAATTGTAGATTCACCATGACCACGGTCTTGACAAGCAATTCTGTCACATTTCTACTAGGGTTGCTCCAAATAATCTTCAAATCTACTCTCGTTTCTTAACATTTCGCTTATGCCTCGTCGTACTTTTCACTATTAGATTTAGAAACTTCAAGAGGTTTTCTATATGAAATTGTTTCTCTACGAACTTCCCTTATAAATATGTGATAGTGATTCCTGTTATGAAATATAATGGAGCACAGGAAATTTTTTTTATACATTCAAAGAATTACTGTATCAATATATTCTTTTCATCGAGACGTGTAGAACACATGAGAAAATCCAGAGGATGATTCATGCTTATGACACACTCTCTTACCTTGAACATTATTTAAATTGAGCTCTAGGGAATCTATACGGAAGGAAAGATGGTTTTTAATGTCGAAAAAATTGCATTTGAGCGAAACAACGTGAAAAAATGTAATTTGCATCGTTTTACCGAAAGGAATTTAAGTTCAAATATAAACATATCAAAACACACATCGATTAGGACTCGATTAGGAAGTAGATCACCTTTGATTTGGACCCAACCAGGTCCTGATCGGGTCTCAATCAAACGCCGGATGAATTCGATCAAATGAAACTGGATTTTCGGTCGAGTATGTGCCATGCTAGAATTTTATATTTTATTTGTAGGAATCAATTTCAAAACATGGCTACCCAATGCAAATTTTGGCAACTAACAGATGTCTTTTAAACACAAAATATTTGTTAGACATCAATTTCGAGGTAGATTTTCAATTTGTTCCAATAAATAAATCATATTCCAACGATATCATCAAACGTTCTTTGATATAAAAGTAAAACATCTATCATCTCGGTTGGAGAATATTCGATTGATCTTGGGAATAAGTTCACTGTTTCGTTTTCAAAACATTATTGCTGCCCTATTGAAGAAAGCCAATATATTCCAATAGATTCCCATAGATAATCTGAAGAAACGGCATGGTTTTCCAATAAAAACATTTTTTTCATCAGTACTTATGGATTTCCCCGAAAGTACCGACAAAAACCGATAGAATATTTACTTCTACACAGAAATCAATAGGAATTCTATAGCGGCTGTGAAGAAACGACACGAAAAATCGCTAGAAACCCGTTGATTCTGATAAAATGCCAGCTATTGGTTTCCATTGGAGTGTACCCATAGAGTAAATTAAGAAAATAGTTGGGAGCATGATTGTTTCCGATGAATCTCGAGTTCCTCGGGTGACCATGATAATTCAGTTATTGAGAGTCAAACCTTTTGTCTTTGTGAATGTGTGGCTTTTTGTGAACAGAGAGAAAAATACAGTTCAAATTACTGTGTTAGGTCACTATCCTCGAACCAGACTGGAATAAGGAAAATTATGGTATTTTCATTCAATTCTACAAAAGTTCAATACCTTAATTACAGCATAGGAAGTTTTCATGAATATCGATGAATTTCTTGATTTCAATGACAGGGAATTTTGACTATGTGACTTGGAAAATAAACATTAATCTCTTATGACAGCTATTTTGCTGTTTGGAAATATAAATCTTCATAAAAATCCAAATCAAGGATCAAGGGTGGATCCAGAAATTGTCTATTTCTCGTGAATCGACGGGTAACAAAGGACAACTTAGGGGGAAGAGAAATGGACAATTTCTCACTGAGAGAAGGGCGATTTGGAAGTTCGGTAAATAGTGATATACTTGTTCGATGAATCTAAATAATATTGAACTTTCAGCGATGTTTCATGAAATTTTAAGAAGGATTACTGGAAGTTTGCTTTACATTACTCAGTATGTCATTCAATTCCTAAACATTCAGTAATTGAGTGATACACAGCAAATTTGATCATAAATATTGTATTATATAATAAAGATTGTAGAACACTGAGTAACGTAAGGCAGAATTTCAGTAATGTTTCTTGAAATTTCATGAAACATCGCTGAAAGTTCAGTAATATTCAGATTTATCGATCAAATATATAACTATTTACTGAACCTCCAGATTGCTCTTCTCTCAGTGCTGGATCTGGCGCTGCTAAAGATGGCCGATGTTTGAATTCATGGATGTTTTTTATATAAAATGTATCTCGTCCTTATCGAATTGTATAAAATATACATATAAACTGGATGTATTTTCTATGAAAAAAAAAAATCGTTGTTTTCTAACATTGCCCATTCCTAATTCACAAACGACCAGGCATTGATACACTCAGAGAAAAATTTGGTTCGCATAACCAAACGACGTAGACATTTTTGGCTTTAGCCATTCCATCTAGTTGCCACAACCAGATTCACATGATTTCGTCTTGTTTCCTTGGTTATTATAATCAAATTTCAGGTCACTGCAACCGCAACCATGCAAGGATGTCCAGTAAACAATTCTTCGACCAAGATTCAAAACTGTCATAATGTTATCTGAAAGATGTCGAAATGATCTCTAATGCGTCTTTATCCGTGATATATTTTAGATAGTCCTAGTAGAAATTGGACCAGGCATTCCCTATTTTAGGTTAGAATCCGGAAACCGTGAATAAGGGAAATCTTAAGAGGTCCTTACAAGGGTTTTATCTGATTTCCCTGATAGGATTCAAATAGGGTTGTAACGCAAGGGTACAATAGGGTTCTGATGAAGTTTCCATAAAATCGAGCGAAATAGGGAGAACCCTAACGAAACCTGATGAGGACCTGATGGGAAATCAGGCATGCCTTGTCAGGCCCTGATATTTGCCCACCCAAAATTTCTACCAGGGTGCATTTGGAACTCTTGAGAAGACATCGAAAAGGTGGTAGAAATCGGTGCATTAGAGATCATTTCGACATCTTTCGGAGAACACTATGAAGGTTACGAATAACTGTTCTCTGGATGGTTGTTGTGACCACATCGCCTTGTACTCAGTGTATGGAATACAGTAAAAAATATTTTATTCCACATAGAACGTAATGGATTATCCTTTCCGGGTAACATCAAGAAATTGAATCAGAAAAATGGCATTCCATTAGAAAATAAGGCAAATCGATCTTCAAGTAGCGATGGGGATCCTTTTTCATATAGAAAGCATTCAATTTTTATTGAAATTGATACAAATTATATATTTTTCATATAAGCAAGGAATCCTCTTCAAAGATCCCCCTTACTATCCTCAAGAAAATATATCCACGCTAAACTCTGCCAAAAAGTATGGCTAAGTTATTTTCAATACTCTGCATACACCGTAAGGAGACAGTCTTGAATTCAGCTTGTGTCATGACTGAATTTGAGATGCAGCCAAAACAAGCCTACTTTAAGTGTGAAGTAAGCACAAAAAACAATCGCCGACACAATGGAAATAGCTGAATTTCAGCTAGTTTTCAAATTCAGACGCAGTTAATTTACGCCACACTTTTTACAGTGTGAGTATCTTCGTTTTGGAAAATTTTGTAGAATGGCATGAAAAATCACAGTCATTTATATCCCAACAAACACATATACATTCAAAAAATAGTAAATTGGTCATATTTTTCCATAGATTTGACGTAAAAATTTCTCGGCAATTCCCGTGTTTTCCACACTGTGAAAAATATTCAGGATTTTTCCATACATATGTGAAGGAAATTTCCTATACTTTTACGGGAAAAGCGAATTCCCGTATACGTATAGGAATTTTCATATAAAAATATATTGAAATTGTTGTTTTCATGGAATTTTTACTGTAAATTTATAGATTTTTTCCCAAAGACTCACAAAATATGATAAATCATCGTCATTTATCTCCTCAAATTGACTTCTTAAAATTGAAAACATCGTTCACAGAATGTATCGCAAGATTTTGGGTCTTTAACTGGGCCTAGGTCTAAACATTTCGTTGTTCGATTATTAATTCGTTGCGATTCAAACTTCAGCAACATTCATCAAAATGGTTCCGAAAACGTTTAAAATACGTCAAATAGTGACGTGTCCTGATGATCGTTTCAATACAGAAATTAAACCAGACAGATCATTTTGAACATTTCGTGCATTGAGAACAATGGGATGTTTGGAAACGAGAGAAAAATTGAAAAAGGAAATACCCATAAATGAAGCCACGCTACTTATCATCAGGCGCTTTTTTTGAATTTTCATCCAATGTTGTTCGCTTCCATTCAACATTTTCAACAGGATATTTCCAACCGATGTTGGAACACCGAAGATTTTATGAACATATCCCAAACGCGTGATTCAGGTACATTGAAAAAATTTTGTTTCAGGACATCTTTTGATAGTTATTTTCGACTATGAGTTGAAGTAATACGTTATCAAAGGGCCATCTCTGGACGTCGAACTCTCCGTCGGACTGTAACCGAAAGTCAACGTTATAAAATCGACGATCAACGTCCGTTTGATTAATGTGATAACATTTTTTCAATATTAAAATAAAGTGTATGAGTTTATTCGGATTGAAGGACAACTGCGGATTTTTGGGTTGAATTAAATATATCATATCTACGGCAAATTATTTCAAAATCAGGAAGCTTTTCTCGTACCAGTTGTGAATTTCGTTCCCTAATCATGGGGGAATATTTTGTCGTCGAAAATAAGCGATTTTCTCCTACTCTGAGGAACTATTTTGCCTTTTGTGTGTTGAATCCTCCACAAATGAAGTAAAAAGAAAGTTTCCAATCCAGATTGTATTATGACTGAATTCAAATCGCAGCCAAAAGAAGCCTATCTTGAGTGTGAAGTAAGCACGAAAAACAATCGCTAACGCAATGGAAAAGGCTGAATTTCAGTAAATTTACACCACACTTGTTACAGAGCAAAATTTCCATATTTTTCTGCCCACTTTATCCTCAAAACATGGAAAAAATATGGGAATTTTGCAAGTTTGTGAAAGTGGGCAGTAAAAACTTATCCTCGTGGAATCCCACCTAGAAATTGCCGTTTCTACAAAATTGAACTTGGCCCCGATTGCGCCGGTTTGGCCTAAAGCAGGGCCTCAGATGTCAAAGAGTTACATTTCTAGCTGAGATCTACCAAATTATACTGAAGACTTCTCCACCCCTAGGAAAGTTTTGCATGTCCTTGCGAAATTTCCTCATTGTTTTTCCCGCTTTTTCCTCGAAACATGGAAAAGGGTGTGGAAATTTCGCAAGTTTATGGAAATGGACAGTGAATATCTTTCTACGGGCACCCATGAAGGAACTCTGCTGCCGCCATTTCTTTAGGGAAAATTCAATCATCATCCTTCACAGTATACGTGAAAACTACTTTCAAGTACATACTTTCAAATATTCTCATACCCAGATAGAAAAATGTCTCAATAATGCCATCATAATGGTGACATGCACGCCAACAAATGTTCACATCATGGTACCAAGGTGTTTCCGCATGAAGCATTGTTATTGGTAGCAAAACGAGGTGATGGTACCATAATGAAGACATAATGTTTACATTTTGTGCATCATTGCAAGCTGAGCGAGGTTTATGATAGTATGTTTACGGCACATTATGTTACAAAGTATTTAGGGCATGGCTTTCTATCTCGGATAGAAAGATGTAGACATTTATGGTTATTCATTTCAATTACAAACTGCGTCTCAAACAGCGCAATGGGCTCCTGGGACGTCTATGAAATGCCCAAGATATATAAAGAAGGTTTTTTGAACGTTCTGAAAATGTCCCAGTGACACATTGTGGATATTTTTACAGTGCATTGACACGTTGGATATCTAAAAGTATAGGTTGATAAAAAGCATTCACTATAACAGCAAAATCCTTTTAACGAATTTTTCACCATGACAATAATCTCTGCGTTGTGACAGCAATTTTATCAGGTACGGCAGTGAGTTTTGATCTTTTACAGTGAAAAAGATTCAACTATCGCAGGTTAAATTGTTTTTTTCTTCATCTCATTTTTAATACTTGAAATTTAGCTAAGATTGCGAATTGTTTGCTATGTTACCGAAAAATTTGCTGTCACAGCCAATTATTTTCTCCTTGTACACGGAGAAGAAGGACATTCGCTGTGACAGCGGGATCTAATTTTGCTGGAGCAGCAAATTTTTTGCTGTGACAGCAATCCATTCGCTATCACAGCAATCTTGTCAGCCACGATGGCGATTTCTTTAAACTACGGCAGCATGAAACGTTCGCTCCTGCGGCAAAACTTTTTTGCTATTCTGTATATGATGCCTCGATTTTCTGTGCCAGCAAATTTTGTTTCCCTGTACCACCGCGGTTAGGCGCGATTTTTGGCATAATTTGACGAAAATATATCTCCACAGGAGGAATAAGAAGTTTCCCAACTGTATAACATGTTGATTCTCATTCCAAGTACTCTAGTTATTTATGACTCAGTGTTCACAGTTCCCGGCTTTGGGGAAGACATTGCTTGCTTGCACAGAATAAGGAACATATAAATCATCTGTGAATACTGTGATCATTTCATGTGTCTTCCAAATACAATAGTTTCTATACATTATTAATGTTATTGGATAATATGGGAAATACATTCAAAATGGTTCGGTACAACTTTTTGATGAAAAATCAAATTGTCTTTGAATATGGTGATTCAACTGACAGGATGTGATCAAGAATGTGCATTCAGAGAGATCGCATTTCAATAAATTTAAACTTTATTATAGTTATATTCATTGGATGTGCCGAAAAGTGGATTATTTCTTCTTTTATTCAAATTGCATGGGATATTGATAAAAATAAATGATTCTCGGAATCTTCTAATTGATCACTGTATCATCGTTTGAAGATGCCATTCTAAAGTTGATTCATCCAACTAATTTAATGGAGCGTTCACCTGATTGAAATTCTATCCAACTTTCTATATTCATGTTAACCAAGATCAGTGAGTACTGTTTCATGAAATTATTGACTGACGTTAACGCTAATGCACTACGAACCTTGATAATTGAAATATTTTCGCTGCTAAATGACATTATCATTGTAATAATGGGAATATTTGTTCCACATGATACAGGATAACAAGGATTTATATTCCACTATAATGCGATGTGGTTTTGAGATCTATAAATAATTGGTTCTCAAATAAATGGAACAACGAATATATATTATTTTCATGTTTATCAAGTCATACAAGAATATGAGCTTATTGAAACCTTGTCTGAATTTTACACAGACAAGATTTTTGTCAACAAAGCTATGCTATGATATTGAGTTTCGACAAAATATTTTTTACTTCCAAGCTTATAATTATGTAGCAGTTTCGTGTGATCGAAGATACACGTTATACATCTTCGATACATTATCTCTATTTATATTTTTTACACTCTGTTGTTGATACTCCGCTTTGGATATCGAAGGTGAGAGGATTAAGTTAATTATTTTGATCTTGATTTAGTATTTTTGTGTAGAAATAACCCAATTCAACCCTGGCGGAAAAATTTTGTTGAATTTTTTTCACTTTTGGCACAGCAATATTTTAACCCTCAAATGGTAACGTGTTTTTGAGCACCCGTTAATGGTAACGATGGGTCATTCGTGTCCTGCGTATTTTAAACCAACTCAATGTACTCAAAGAAATTTGCGAAAATTCATGAATGTAGTTTAGGCAATCTATTTTGAGATTGTACAGTTCAAATTGCCCGACGACATTGTGTAAACATGTATTCTTCTACGTTTTTTCGATGTATTTTTCCACTTTGAATCAATTTTTTGTTTTGGTCTGGACACAATTGACCCATGGTTACCATTTCAGGGTTAATAAAATTCAAAAAGAATCCTTAAACTTCAACGAACTGCAATAGGAATCAACAAATTTCACTAAAAGTTATTGAATTTTACCGACATTTTGTTGAATTGAGTTAAATGTTGCTAACTTTAAATGAAGACCGGATGTGCCAGAGGTGAATAAAATTCAACAAAACTCAACGAAGTTTTTCTACCAGGGAATGCGATAATCATTGTTTATTAATTGTTGCCGAATTCAGTGGAATGTATAGAGAGGCCTGGCGAGGAATCAAACTTACACTGTTAGAAATTTCTGATTGAATTATATGTAATGGAAGCAAAAGTTATTCATGTAACTGAAAAATTTGTTGGAATTTCAATTACATTCGAATGAAATTTCAGTTACAAAAATATATATTAATGTATGATATAATATAGCAAAAATGTAAAATTCAGTTACTTGTAAATGAATCCTCATTTCAATCACCAAGAATTGGAAATTTCATTTACAAATGTAGTACATGAAAAATATATATTAAATTCAAAGACATTTTTAACAGTGTATTCACGGAAACAATACGAGCGATTTTAATAGACTATACAATAATCACTCGATACGTGTTTTAGATTAATTTTTTTTATTGATTTCAATCAACTGTCTACGAAGTATTTGTTTACTTCCATCAAGCTAAGAAGCGTGAAATCTTCAAAAGTATCCATTGAGTTACCTTCGAGACTGAAGACAAGTTGTTTTTCGCCATCACATATGATAGTGGATAAATAAAACAAAATTGACATAGGAAGCATTGTTAACGAGCATCCAGACTTTACGAATGAATTTACTGCGCCTCAAACATTTCTACTCGGTGTTTTGAAGATGTCTTTATCTCCTTCAAAGAATCTACACTGCATCTCGGATAGATCTCAAGGCATCTTTTAATTTTTCCAAAGGAAGACATCTTGAAGATATCCATTAAAAACCTTGTAGACAGAGTCAAATTCGTGTTGTCTGACTGGTGTCGAGTGTTTTCCCCTCTGCATTTCAAATCAATCGGCAAGCAAAGTCGTGTAAACAAAACTTGTGCTGCATAGATATCCAATAGACTTGACTGGTGAATTTTTATTTGGATGAATGCGTAAGCTGTGAAGTATTCTCAAGTCCACATAAATTTGAAGAATTTGTGAGAAGTTGGTGAGCGTGGGATTGACTTCGACCCTCATGTAAATCCCTTGCGAGATACTTCAACTGCCGATACGGAGAAACAAGTAACCGATACAGTTGATATTGACATTTCAAATTCACATCTTATGATCCAAGAGAATGATCCAAGACACATAAATATTGATCAGGAATAAAAATAAGAGATCTGTGTATAAACGTGGAGAATGTATTTTTATTTTTGTAATGTGAGATACTTGCGTTGAGAAAAAAAAAAACATACATCAATTGAAATGTTATAGACAGGAAAGGAATGGTAGAAGTATAAGTCGCAGATGTTCTACGTTACGCTTCCAAAATTAGTTGAGAATTCGAACGTCTATTGAGTTTTGTTCGCTTAAGATACTTTTATTGCCATCCTCACGTGAGTACACATTCTACATTTAGGCGAAGAACTTTTATAGAGTAGTCTTATGAACTGCATCAGGATTGCTTGTTCGATCAACTGCACAGAGGACAACATGTTGAATTCAACAAATTATGGTGGACGTACAATTTTTATCATTTTCTTATTGCAGATACAAAATACAAATTTTAGAAGAGGATTAAGGAAATAAAGATCTGTTGACTTGATAATTGAGCCTTCGGATGCAATAACGACACTTGCAAAAACTTACAATCTTCCGAAACAGCTGTAAATGGGGAAATTAATTGATCTTTCAAATACTGTCATACTGTATTTTTAGGTTCCAAGAATGCTAATTTTTTTTTCAACCCCTGACATCACAATTCGGACAATTCTTCCACGGCTTTTCAAGTGCGAGTGTCGTTATTGCATCCGAAAGCTCAATTCCTCTTTTTTATCCAAAAATACGTGGACGAAAACTAAGAATCCATGAGTATGCTGCGAATAATATTGAAAAAATCTCAAATATTGTTAGTATTGTAACATTGTAATGAGATATTCCAAAAATACATTTCTGCGACATTTTTGAAATATGGGACATTGCTGGGACATTTCAAAGATACTGTTTTCGCAGGAACAGTTCTCGTTTTGCACACAAGGTGAATTTCTTAACAAAAAATATTACAAGTAAAGCAAAGGAGCTAACCAAAGAGACATGTTCGTTGAAAAATTTGCTATTGTTCAACAAAATTGCAGTAATAAATGTACAAGGTACTTTGTTCCCTTATGAAAAAACCCAATATCGGGATTTTATCGTTCAATCATCAGTTGTATCAATATTATCCGAAATCTATCGTGTTGTTTCGGTATATTAGTCAAGTCCGATGAGAATACGATGTCTACGATAATTATCAGATCCAAAACCAAACCAGCAACCCGATGATTTCCCGATAGATATCTATATCGGGTTTATATTCGATAATTACCCTGGTAAAAAAAATCTCTCTGAATCTCTCTGAAATCTCTATGAGTTTTTCTGAATCCCTCTATATTTTGGGACAAATTTCAGAGAGATTCAGAGTAATTCCAGAGTAATTTCATTTTCAGAGAAAGTTAGAGACTTTTCCGATAGTGGTACGTTCTGAATTCTTCAACTTCCTCTGAATCTCTCCGCATATCACTGAATCCCTCAGAATTTTATATATTTGAATTTCAAAGCTCCCTCTGAATTTACCTGAACATCTCTAGATTTTTCTAAATCTGCCGGAATCTAATGCATTCAGATTTCAAAGCTTCCTCTGAATTCCTCTGAATTTCTCTGAATTTCTCTGAATTTCTCTGAATCTCTCTGACTTTCTCTAAATCTCCGGGAATTCAATGTATTCAGATTTCAAGGCTTCCTCTGAATTCCTCTGCATTTCTCTGAATTTCTCTGAATTTCTCTGAATTTCTCTGAATTTCTCTGAATTTCTCTGAATTTCTCTGAATTTCTCTGAATCTCTCTGACTTCCTCTAAATCTCCGGGAATTCAATGTATTCAGATTTCAAAGCTTCCTCTGAATTCCTCTGAATTTCTCTGAATTTCTCTGAATCTCTCTGAATTCCTCTAAATTTCCCGGAATTTAATGTATTCAGATTTTGAAGCTTCCTCTGAATTCCTCTAAATTTCTCTGAATCTCTCTCGATCACTCTGAATCTTTCTAAATTCCTCTGAATATTTCTGAAAAATTCCACGCACAATTGTTCTCAATTTATCTTCCTCTGGAAGTCTCTGAAACTCCTAGAAAGCCTCTGAAATGCAGGACCAAGAATTGTACCGAATTCATTCCTCTCTGAATTCCCCAGACCCCCCCGGATCTCTTTAAATTCCTCTGAATCTCTTTGAATTTTTCTGAATGATCCCACGCACAATTTTCTCTAATTCACCTGTCTCTGCGAGTCTCTGACACTCCCTGAATACCTCTGAAATCCTGAACCAAAAATTTAGCTGAATTAATTTCTCTCTGAATTTCTCTGAATTACGCTGAACCTCTCCAAATTCTTCTGAATATTCCTGAAAAGTTCTACGCACATATTTTCCTTAATTCACGTGTCTCTGTGAGTCTCTGACGTTCCCTGAATACTTCTGAAATCCTGAACCAAAAATTTTACTGAATTAACTCCTCTCTGAATCTCTCTGAATTACTCTGAATTTTTCTGAATCCTTCTGAAAAATTCAAAGCACAAGTTCTTTCAATCCACTGGTCTCTGAAATCCTCTGAACCACGCCAAATTGCTCTGAATTTCTCTGATTCTTTCTGAATCCCTCTGAAACGTGAAATTCTCAGAGAGATTCAGAGAGATTTTTTACGTAGATATCGTATTCTTATCGGACTTGTACGATAGATTTCGGATAGTATCAATACAACTGATGATTTGACGATGGAATTTCAATATCGGGTTTTTGTTTTCACGACGTTCGATTCGATTAGATATGATTTTATCCGATTATACATAATTGGATATAAAATTTGATCCTATTGTATACATAATTATACGTTTAATCGGGTCGCTATTTCAAAGTAGTTGCATCGACGAATTCGAAACGAGAACTGAATGTCGAGTATAAAGATGACTAACCTGCGACTGATTTTCTAAGATAAGTAGTCAGTGCGGAAACATCAGTTCGCTTTCTCGATAATACAATTTAAGAAGCTTATCGAACTGGCTTAAACTTTGAAACTGTAGTTCAAATTAATAATTCAAGACTCCACCGTTACAATTTTCAAGAAACAACGTAGGACCTTATTATTCGAGAATTCTATTAAGTTTTATGTTTCAGGTTTCGTTTTATGATTTCCTTTTCCTCGTGTGATATCGCCCTATATATATGTGCATATTCATCCATCTGTATAGTCATTTTTCATGTAATGTATGACACATATCGACAAGCCAAGTCAGGTGTCGTGATTCGATTGTATTTGTAGGTCAGGCTTTTGATACAAACATCTGAGAATGACGTAATAAGGACATTCCTAATTTCATGGAAGACGATCGAAAATGAGGCAGAAGTAGATGAAACTCTCAGTTGATATAATTGGGATGATGATGAAACGGTTTTATAAATACATGAATAAAGCGAGGACATTAATTTTAGATCATGTTGATTATTTCAAAGCGAACATGAATTTCCATACAATGTGAGTTTACAACTATGGCGTCGTTTCGAAGTTCCCCTCCAACAACAACATGCATTCATAATTTCAATGGAAACCCGGACGGATACGTTCCATGAAAATTCTTTTACTCCAATTTCGTACCTTGTTTGAATTCGACATTGATCGAGATTAATATTTAATTTTGTTTGTCGTATTGTTGGATGTTCCTTCGTACTGTAGGATGGCAATTTCATTTTCGTAGGATTAATAGAAATTAATTAGTGGGAGAGAATATAAATACAGGAAAGAAGATGGATGTTGTTGAATTATTAATACGTATTGTACTATGTTAATTAGGTCATTCTAACGAAATCTGTGTTTATTATATACAACGATCATTAGTTTCTGGAAGATATTTTTTAGAAATAACCTATATAAAAATTCACCAATGGCGCAAGGCTCACTCAGCCTTTACGAGCATTGGCGAAGCCTTGGGAAAAAGTCTGACTGAGGACTGAAATGATAACATCGTTCCAGCAATTAACGATCCTCAATTTTGATGCCTGGGGCAACGATGGTGAAAGATCGTCAACGTTGGTGCAGGTTTGATTCAATGCTTCTGTTATGATTATTAGCCGACAAAAAACTTTTGCTTTAAAAGCAACGTTGGTAAGATATTACCTCTATTGCCAATCAACATTGGCCCCATATAAATCCCCTATATACGCTTGGCTGTCACGCCTGGCCCAAGCCATTGCTCGTGTTCAACGTTACTTCTACATTATGCTTCTAAACGATGTCTTTTCGTATTGGATAACACGTTTTGCATTGTTCCTAATCGTTTCTGAAGATATCTTTTAGAAAAGGCGTGCTACGTGGACAGTGTGACAAGTTCTTCTCAGAGCATTTATGATATATATTAAATTCGAAAGATAGTTTCGAAATCTATAACAATGAAAAAATGAACGTGATGAGTTACAAAATACATGACGTAAAGAATGCCGATACTGATGACGGAATACCAAAGGTGACTCGTATCAATTATTAACAGGGAACTAAAATGGATTCGGAATATATTTCGGGATAGTTCGAATTGATGAAGTCAACGAGACGTCAGATCTCTATCCAATCCGAATACGATTCACAGAGAATGAGAATTGCAATGCAAGTGAAAGATATATGAAACGCAAACAAAGGGGTATTCCTAACAAAGAACATACGAACACAAAAATGATTGGACAAAAACAGGATAAAAATTATATAGCTCTGGTATGGTTGCAACCTGGAAATAACGGTATTACTTTGTTTCAAAAGAGGATCAAAATTATACAAGAAGGTAAAAAAGTGCGGGTTACGTGAAATACGAAATTTTTTCCACGTTGATGAAGAAAATCAACATTTTCCATTTTACTGTATGTTGTACTATTTATTTGGTATGGAATTGATTGAAATTTAATAGGTATCTATAGATACAGTATACTGCACTTCTGAGATTATAAAAATCGCTCAGTTCGGAAAAGATCCATGTCATTCGATTTCTCGCTCAATCATTTCTTTTAATATATTATACATGAATTTAAAAGAGTCTATATAGGAATATATTCAACTCAACCTAATTGTTTCCCATTGGACTTGATTTGATTTCGTTACAGTTCATCAAACTGGAGATAAAGTAGCTAACACGGACACGGACAGCCATTAAATTAGCTCCTGCAACTAAATTTTGGCTGTTACAGCAAAAAAATTTGCATCTGTAGTTAATTTATTTGCGGTAACAGCTAAAATTTAGCTGCAGGAGCTAATTTAATGGCTGTCCGTGTCCGTGCTAGCTACTTAGCTGCTGCAGCTAAATTATTTTTTCCGTGCATCAAGCGAGAAATATACGTTGTAAAAATCCATCGGAATTCTGCTGAATGCAGCGACCAGTAAATTTCGATTATAGAATAATCAATTTTTGGTACATGTGTATGAAATTCTCCATGAACAAAACTGAAAATTCCAAACCTCATAGCATTTTTACCATCATCTTGCAGTGAATTTCAGGTTAATTACGGAAAATTCCTAACGTGCGTATGTGTTAATTATTTCATGACATTCATGAGAAGTTTTCTATAGAAATTTTCAAGTGTACGAATTACATATCTTATTGGTCTAATAGAAATGTTTAAGTTTCATAAACGATCGCTGGAAGTTCAATACACAGTAAAACATTGTCTGTATTTTTAACACACCCCTATGGAAAAGATCTCATAGAACCTGATACGTAGAATCTATGAGACTTTATGAGATTTTATATGAGCATTTGTCCAGGGGTTTATGAGATTTTATAATGCCATTATGCAAATTAATGAGCACAAAATTGGATTTTATCAGGTTTTATAAGCAATCGTGGAAAATCTCATAAAGACGTTTGAAATGAAAATTCCCTATGAGATTTTGGTGTCCAGGAGTTTATCAGAATGTATCAGCATTTATAAGACCTTTTCAACAGGGACGGGCACTCCCCAAACGGTTCACTTAAAATTTGTGTTGAATGTTGACACAAAAGTGTTGAATTTACATTGAAAATCTGTCAATTTGACACTCAAATCTGTTGAGTTTTAACATGAATTTTGTGTGGACCGTTTATAAAACAAAATTTTTGACTGTGTAGTATTTAGATTCATCAAACAAGTATCTTAATTTTCACTGAACTTCCAAATTACACTTCTTTCAGGGTACAGAATAGTTCAAAACCGCGTGATGGCCATTTGAATGTTCATTTTGGCATAATTTTTCCGTGCTTTTGACCATAATTAGGCGTAGATATATTTCCACAAGAGCTACGGAGAAAATTAAAGGGCGAAAAATGACTAAATTTCCACTAAATTGGCAGGATGAGAAAAAATACCATTGTTATTGTAAGGCAGTGTAGTAAATATAAAAGATTTACCAAACATTATGAAGTACACTGTGAAAAGAAAGTTTTAAATTCAGCTTTTCCCATGACTGAAATCTATGATGCAAACAAATTAAGACTTCCTTTTCAAAGTGTTACTACATTAACGCAAAGGCACCGGTTTCCGACCACCATTCCCACTATCCGACCACCTGACACATTTTCAAATAATTATTTGAATACTCATATAAATGAATCAAATTCACTTGCAACGTGCATACTAGATGTTTATCTATTTATCCTTATTCTTTAAATATAAACGCGTGCAATCAATTTTTCCTAAAATATAAAATGGACGGATTTAGGAGAGTGGTCGGAAACCGGTGCCGTTGCGTTATCCATCAATAACAGCGATAGTGTTGTTACTTTCAATATTTGTCGTAGTGGAATTTTGGTTGTAAAGAAACTTCTTTCTCTTCTTGTTGCACTTCGTCTTATTTATTTAAAGATCCTTCTGATGAAGAAAGGTAGGGGAGACCGGGTACGGTTAGAACACAGGACATACGAGGGTGGATTGATAAGTTTCCGGCCTGACCAAGAAAAACAACGTTTTTAAGAATTTTTTTTTTTTATTTCTCAACATAATCTCCTCCAAGGCTGATACATTTCTCATAGCGGTGTTCTAGTCTAGTAATGCCATCTCTATAGACTGATTCGTCAAGCTCCTCAAAATACCCATTTACAGCTTCGATTACTTCTTCATTGTCCGCAAATCTCTTACCGCCAAGCCATTTTTTGAGGTTAGGAAACAGATAATAGTCACTCGGGGCTAGGTCTGGAGAGTAGGGAGGGTGCGGCATTAATTCAAACTTCAGATCGTTGATTTTAGCCATCGCAACGATTGACGTGTGCGCTGGTGCGTTATCGTGATGAAACAAGATTTTTTTCTTCGCCAGATGAGGTCGTTTAATTTTCACTTCGTGGCTCAAACGTTGCAATAAGTCTGCGTAGTATTGACCAGTGATAGTTTTACCCTTTTCAAGGTAATCAATGTATATAATACCTCTTGCATCCCAAAAAACAGTAGCCATAACCTTATTCGCCGAAAAAATTGTTTTTGCCTTCTTTGGAGTTGGTTCCCCTGGTCCAATCCACTGTTTAGACTGTTCTTTGGTTTCAGGAGTGTAGTGGTGGACCCAAGTTTCGTCAACGGTTACGAATCGACGCAAAAATTCGCTTGGATTACGCTTATACAACGCCAAATTGGCGGTAGAAATGTTCTTTCGAATCAATTTTTGGTCGACTGTTAGCAAACGCGGCACCCATCTTGCACAGAGCTTTTCCATATACAAATGTTGGTGCAAAATATTTTGTACACGTTCATATGACATCTTACACGTCTCAGCTATCTCACGAACTTTTAATCTGCGATCTTTCAGCACTATTTGATGGATTTTTTCGATCATATCTGGAGTTGTGACCTCAATGGGGCGTCCTGAGCGAGGCTCATCAGAGGTGCTCACACGACCCTTTTTAAACTCGGAAACCCACTGCTTAACGGTTGAATATGATGGGGAGGATGTCCCCAGTGTTGAGTCCATCTCTTCTTCAATTTCCTTCGGCGTTAACCCCTTCAAATAAAAGTATTTGATGACAGCACGATTTTCCAGCTTTTCCATTTTTACGAAAAACACAGAGGCGTCTTGGTCAGCGTGCTCTCAAAACTAAACTAACATGGCGATCGGACTGAAACTATAGCTACAAGCTATCTAAGGATGGTACTATAGAACGCCACCTCAAGGTAGGCCTAGTGGCGCCATCTCTTGGTCAGGCCGGAAACTTATCAATCCACCCTCGTATTCCAGTACACTCGACTCTCGGATCTTTCACACCCGAATCTTTTACTCAATCGGACCTTTTACTGCAATTCTCTCGAACCTTTTACTTTAGGTACAGCCCCTTCAACCCCCACCTTGCTGTTCGGTTGACCAATTATTTCAAACATAACCCCATCTTTTTTGGATAAATGTTTAAACAAAACACGAAATAAACTGAATTCGAATCTTACAGGGACCAAAATGTTTCTGAACCATTGCGAGACTAGCGAAGGACTGATAACACAGGCCTACAAAATTGAACTTTTTGTTTGGTGCAACAACTGTATCATACTTTTCCGAAGTATTTTGGCGCGCTGAATCCGAATCTGGCTTCAAAATTGCATTATTACGTGTGGTTTTTGAGATATTTTAACGTCAAAGTGTGAAAAACACCGTTTTTCGACATATTTGAGATTACGTGACGTCAGAATGTAATTTTTTCTCATGAAACTAGTAGATGCACCTCAAAATATAATCCATCCCCTTCCGAATGCCGTTGAGTTTGCTCGAATATCTTTTTTTTTACTGTGACACGACAATTTGAAATTTGTGTGTTCATGGATTTAGTGAATAGGTGAAATAACACAATTTTCAAACTGTCGTATCTCAGAGAAAAAAAAAGATATTTGAACAAACCTAATCGCATTTGGAAGAGAATGACTCATATTTTGAGATAATTTGAAGAATAATTTGATAAAATGTTGTTAACGTGTGGAATAATTGAATAAAACGTTTCAAAATCGTGCATTTTCATTTTATTTTACACCTGCGATTTCTTGAAAACTACACGTAGCATTAAAAAAATAAGTATATTTCCAGAGTCAGGGTATCGAATATACTCACAATCTGCTTTAGTTTTAGCGGCACCAAAATCATTGTAGACCTGTGTAATTATAACCAATCAGTTCTTGAAAATAACGAAACAGTCATCGTTAAGTTATTCAATTAACTCAGCAAAGACGGATTCGTTCGGACCAAAGTTTGAAACAAAAGCTTGAGATTAGATACATATGTCATAGAAAAATACATGCTATGAAATAAGATTACTTACCACTTTCGGGCACACTCATTGTTTTCATTATAATATCTCACACGTATCAAATAACCTTATTTGATGACATTCTCTAAATTGAAGCTATCGCATGTAATCTAAGAAAAAATTCTGAATTCATTTGTTTAAAAAATATCTCATGGGAAAGGTTGGAAGTAAGAGCCAATCATAAGTGAAAGACTCTTTCAGTGAAAGACTCGAGTGACTCTGGTCCCAAAATTGTAAAAGGATCGAGAGTCGAGTGTACCAGCACTGAAATTTTCCAGTCAAGTTGCACCGTAAATTTCCAGTTTTTTCTTACAATGCAGGTGCAATGTAATGGCGATGTCACTTCAATGCTGAAGAATTATGTAATTATTACAAAAAAAATCCATTTCTTTTATGTTCACATCCCAGCGCCCATTGAATGGAACATTGACACAACCGTTACCTACCCAAGTAGCAGAGCAGCGCCTTGAAGCACTTTGAATGCGCCTTTCTACCTGGATAAGCTGCTTAACATACAGTAATATTACAGTACTATATAGTCCAATCAATGTTACTTTCGGTGGTCACTGCGTATGTAGCTAAAAAAAAAAACTTTCTTGATTCTATACCCATATTTCGAACAGAGATAAAACCAACATTGTGCCAATACTCACGGACTCAGTGTTCTTCTGGTTTTCTTGTTTTCTTCAGGTCACTTGCATATGTAACTACAGCGTAACATAGAAATAACAAATTGTAACGTAATATGAGCGTAGAATGTTATATCATCGCTATATTCCGAGTACATAACAAAAGTATGTAACTTCTGATTTCTATGTTCCGTAATATTTACATACGGTACTACGTAACTAATACATAACAAAAATTCCAAGTCATATTTTCTGAAGGTAAGTTGCCTATGCAATTAATACATAACACAGAAGCAACAAATTTTTACGTAACATTAGCATAAGGTATTATATAATAATTACGTCACATATACATAACAGAGTTTAGTAACTTGTGATTACTGTGTTATGTAACATTTACATATGGTGTTCACTGCGGGAAGATGTCCAAAACGGTTCTTACTTCAAAAAAAACATCTAAAAGAGATCTTTCAGAAGATCTAAAACTTTTCTTCCAAGATTATATCTTTCAGACATCTTATATAAATCTTTTAGAAAGAAGAATTGTTTTAGATCTCTTAAAGATATATTTTCATGTTACATAAGATTTCTTAAATTTGGCTTGAGATATCTTTTAGAACTGAAATGCTGTGTGGGTAGTAGGTAATTTTTGAAACTTTATTTTTCCCTGTGCACATACAGTGATCCAAGTATAGATTTTGCACAGGGCGATATTTCCATTACATTTTTTTATTTTGGAATAATTTGTCAAAAACGATTTGGCTGACGTTACGGCGTTGTTATCCTCTCACTATTGTGTCAAATCCTCTTTAAAAGATGACCCGTTACGGGAAAAGTCTTCGAAACTCTGCAGAGATGTTTTGAAACGTTACGATCAGTGGATATGAATTCCATAAAAAGATTCATGTTTCAAACGTTTCATCAAAGTGTTACATACTCAAATATGTAGAAGGGACGCATTTTATATACGGGCTTTGACAATAAATTCAAACACTACCTCATTTTTTTTTTTAAATCGATTCACTTTCTCATAAAATGGTGAAGCATGAAAAATTATCCAGTTTTGGGAGAATACTTGGTTTTATCGGTCCGGCCATTCGGAAGAGTAATATTATATTATCGGTGGATGAAAGATCTCATAGAATTTCACTGGTTTGAAGTTATTTGAAAAATCACAATGCTATAATAAGGGGGAGAGAAAAGAGGGAAGAAGAAGAAATTCTCGGAAGGTTTTATGACAAATTCACAATCCCAAATTCTACGCATCCCACATTATGTACTTAATCGTGAATTTTTATAATAAATGACTCTCGCAACGACGATGGGAGAAAGAATACAAAAGTATCTGACAAAAAAAATTCAACCTCGATATCTCAGGTCATTACTTACGAGCATCCAAGTACAAATTCACTATTCGTTATAGGGTGGCACAATTTGGTCCAAGATTGAGCGATTTTTGACATTGAGATGACATAAATGTGAAACATCATTCCAGCCTACGTGAAAGAATTAACATGGACCAAGTTTGGGCCAAGATTGAGTCTATTGCCAATGCGTGAATGTTGTGGAAGTTTGAATCATTTATAAAAACGAAACGAAAATCAACGTCATTTATTCTCCCGATTTGACTCTTTGGCACTAGAAATATCGTTTGAAGATGCACCGCAAGATTTTTAAACCACTAACAGCTGATCTTTGTGTTACTCGGGTATCGATTCGTTCCGATAAACGATCCCAACTTCAGCAATAAAATGCTTGACGCAAATTTGTTTGATCCAATTCATAGGGTGTGAATGCTGAGCCAATCGTGAATTGATCAAACCAATTCATCAATTACCAATAATATTAGGACACTGTAAATTTGTCTCAAGTTTCATAAACATATCATAAAACTTCTTACATAACACAGTCTATTAAATTTCATAACATGATATCAATTTCAAGGATATAATTCTCAATTTTAGCAATAATATTTGTGAATTTAATCATAAATTTCTTACATTCTAATAAAAAATTTAAGAGCTCCATTGAATTCAATACGGCAATATCAAATTACACAAGAAATTTTCAATTAAATTAAAGGATTTCTCTAACACTGTACAACATTTTGTCATGTATCGACTGACATTGACTCTAAAAAGATCATCAAGATTGTGACCTTTCGTCGATGATTATGTCGCGTCGTTAATTACTCAATTAATCCCCTGTTGATGCTTCTTGCTCGTTGGAAAACCAAGGTTCGTTCCACAGGAGTGGGGGAACGTGGCCTTAATGGAAAAATTTCTCTGAAAATCACTGAAATTTTTAGAGATTTTCAGTGAAGAGTTTTTAAGAGCATTTCAGAAGTGTTCATAGTTTCTCAGAGGGCCTCGCAATGATTTTCGTAGCTACATTTCTTGCTGCTATCGCTAAGTGATTGGATGTGACAGATGAAAAATAGCTCCCGTAGCTAATTTTTAGCTATCTACATAATAACTATAATTATTTTTTTCCGTGGGAATATATACGCTACCGTGTGCACCAGCTGTCTCCTACTGCAATGTTCAACAAGGTGTTCATATAATGATATTTACGAAACGATCATATGGAAGGAGTGTGAAAATGACACACTTAATAATATGGAAATCATGAATAAATCGTACCAAATTTACAATCAAAATACTGAAGAATCCCGCTCTCATTCTTTTTTCGTTTTCTAACTCTCATAAACTGATGATAAGAATCCTTGAAAAAGATTGATCCTTTTCTGCACAACAAATACATCATTTTTATAGATTCCGTTCAAGTTTTTGTGAGGCAGGCCTGAACGGTTGTATTCCGAAAATAATATTCACTTCAATTTCATACGCATACAATCTTTTTTCATCTTCCATGTTATGTACTATATTTTTTTCATGCCTTCTGCGAATCCAAAGTTCATAATACTGTACCTTCGAAATAACGTTTTCTTGGATTCGATATGTACGTCATCTATTTGGTCACTGGCATTCTTTCAGTATCAAACAAGAGTTTCTGGAATATTTTCATTCTCCGACAAGACATTCTATGGAACAGACGTAACGTATCGATTCATAATAATTTTATTGGGAAAAACGGACCATAATTACAGACGAAACAGCAAACAAAAACTGTTCGGAGCTTAAAAAAGCTCTTGGGAAATGTCCATTTAAGGTTATACAAAAACATTTATGCGTGTGTGTATGTATATGTACGCGCCATTTAAACGTTAATGCATTAGGTATCTCAAGTCTTTATTTGCTTTTTTACAAATGTTTGTTCTGACCTTTGGAAAAAGGCTTGTTTGCCTTTTCACTGGATTCATTCCAAGTTCGTATTAAAAACACGATGTTGAGGGCAAAAGAAATATTGCCGTTCGGAACCTTATAGCGTTTAATTAATTATTTTGAAAATATGATTTGTAAGTGTGGTTCGTGTTTTTGTGAAATGTATGTAATATTTTCATGTGACGAATTCCCAACAAGTACACCACATTTATCGATAACCTAGTGATGGGCGATCTTGAGAGAATCGATAGATTTTTTTGATAGAATTGTAATCGGATTTTGCTCAAAATTATATAAAATTCAATAAAAACTTTATAAATTATTTATAGAGGAGGATAGATTTTGTCGAGATCGTCTATCTCTATTGATACCACCCTGAGAACTACACCTCAAATATATTTTAAGATATTAATCCATTTTAGATGGTATAGAGCAGATTTACAAAAGGTGATCCATCATCCATCATATTCTACGTCAAAATAGATGCTTACGATCATACGAGCAGCAGAAATATTACTGTTTAGGGGAAAGTAGGGACCCTTCGTACGGTTTTTACATTTTTCATGTTTTTGAATCAATTATTTGATCGAAAATTCAAGTGATTGTATTTATCAATAGAACATGTATCTAGGTTCAATGCGGAAGAATTACCAGTTGATTACATCTCATATCTATTAATTAATAACAACCTGAAATCAATTCGAAATTCGTATGAATGTTCCCCACTTATGGGGTACTTTCGGACACTATGGAATAATATTGTACAATGAATTCAAACTACAAATGAATCAATCTATAATTATTGAATATCCACAACTTTGTTACGTGTTCTTTGTTGTGTAATTGCGTCTCATGCTCCTGTTAGCAAAATTTTGATAAATAAATGGTCAATATAGCAGAATAAAAATATAGAAACATTGGTTTGTCATCAATGAGACACAAAATCCCCATGTGCCCCATTAACGAAACAACAATAAAACATGACTTTCCCACTACATTGATATGCAAACCAAAAAAATTGATTATTAAAATCATGTTTTAGGAATGTATCTTCGTTACTAAGAACATATAGTTTAGAAAAACATAACATAACGAGAGTGAACATAGCTGGAAGCATCGATGAAGAACTTACTTACGAAATGCAAAAATGCAATGCTACCTACAACTTCACTCTCACTGCTACGAATGACCTAAAACTGCATAGACATCATGGTGACTACTCAACTTATTCGTATATGAACACTCATGTTAGCACAACTTTTCATTCGTATTTTATAACTATACTGTATGAATGTGCCCCGCGTACGAAGGGTCCCGATTTTCCCCTAACAGGAAAATTCGTTGTATCAGCACATTCTGAGAAAGCGGTGTCAAAACGGTGTGAAAATAATTGTTACCACCCAAACTCTGCAGAACTTCGACCCAAATTTTGTTGTCAGAATAATTTGAAACCGTGTTGAAATGACAATATGCTCTCTAAATTCCTTGGAGTGAAAATTCACTCTTGCCGAGTGAAAATACTGCAACTCCGAAAGAGTGAATTTTCACTCTATAAGAGTGGAAATCAACTCTGGTGTTTGGAGTGAAAAACTCACTCTTAGAAAAAAGATTGAATATTGACTCTTAAAGAGTGAAATTCCACTCTCCAAGAGTTGAGCTCCCACTCCGTTCTAGAGTTGCAGTATTTTGACTCTTTGAAGAGTGAATATTCACTCCAAAGAATTTAGAGAGTGCGGTGTTGAAAGAACACTATTTGGTGTAAACATTTCCAGCACTGTCAATTTTTTTTTATAATACACGAGTGCGTATTGTAACTATGAACAGTTCTTCATCGTTGATGAAAATGCATTGATTATTTAGGAATCTTCAATGTCTGCGTTCGAGGAAAACTACACTGTGAACATCATTTCAGTGATGGATCGAATCCTTTGATCGTGTGAAAATTGTGTTTTCATCAAAAATAGGGAATTCTCCTGAATTTTGAAAAACTGATTCGCTTTATGTTTGTTGAATTTCCCAACAAATAAGGAAAACCTCTACCAAATCATAAAGAAAACTTTCCCGTCATGAAAGAAGTTCATTGTCATCGCTTTTTGGAAGAAAATTTCAAGTATGATAACGATTCGCAAAAAAAACATATATATATACATATGTACATGTCATGTAGGGCAACAATTTGAATTATTTAACAGAGCAATTTACTTTTTATCGTTGGATACAAAAGGATATTGGAATTTCACCTCATCGTCGAGGGTTAATGGCACTTGGCGTAGCGTGGGTCGACTTATGTCAATAGACTTCTTCTCTCTTCTTAGTCTTTCTGTCTGTCTTTTCTTCTCGAAGAATGTCCATATATATATATATTTCAAAACAGAGAAATTTCATAATCCATTTCATTTTCTGTATTGGTTCATGACACATTCGAAAAGACCTGGTTTTCATTATTCATTCCAGAAGCAGGAAACAATGAATCATTCTTGCGTTGTATATTCATTCGGTATTGACAAATTATACTCCATCATTCGTTTGATCCTTTCAAAGATATCTTTTATGAATGTTTTTTTAATGGGAACGATAACCCGATCGAATATGATTTTTGCCGGAACAAAATGAGATTCGGGGGAATGAAAGGAAACAATACAGTACAGAAAATTACAGTTGATTGACATTTTCCATCACGCGTTTGGAGGAATAACGTGATCATTCGTTTCCAATTTATCTGTTTTTTTTTTTTAATGTTTACGCTGTTTCGAGAGTGCTCGTTATTTCCGATACACTTTTTGCTAAGCTTGCTATTAACAAACAATCTATCGAAAAAAAAATAGAGGGGCAGATGGAAGAATGAAGATATGGGAATAATATGAGAGCTTGTTTTCTTTTGAACGTTCATGTCCATAGCTATATTGATCACCATATTAGCACTCTATTCGATGGAGATAGTGATTGAGAGTCGATGCTATGCGATGGTGGCGTGCGTCTATCTTATACAGGGCTTGTACGTACATTATGATGGTCGGCATATCTGTCAGGTGATCGCATGCTGCGTCTTTAAAGCACCTAATTACAAACATCGCGTGGACGTGTACAACGGTCCATTCGTTATCGACAAATATTTTTACTTGTCGACAATTAACGTGATTTTATTCGTGACATAATTACACGAACTCTTTTAAAACGATTCATATCCACTACAACATAACGTAAAAACAATTTAGATATATCTAGAGGTACTAATTTCATGAGGTATATTAATGAAAGATAAGAGAAAATGAGTACCGTATCGCTGTATAAAAGGAAATTTTTCAATTTTGTAACGTACGTGAAAGAGTGTCTCTAAATTCAGTTTGTTTCATGTCTGTTTCGATTGTTCTCATAAAGATATACCAACTGTCAATGTATTTAATCGATCCATCGAGTTTTGGCAGCGGAGGTGTAAAAGTGATTGTTTTATAATTGTTTTACAACGTCTCATTTAGCGCACACTCATTTCGTACCGTGCATAGGAATTCATACCCAGAGAGCATGAATAATTCGAAGACAATTCAATTTGAACATCAATAATTTCAAAAGAATTCTTCATGTAAAACAAATCAATTTGCTCCAAATGAGTTCAAATAATGAATAATCTTTTCACAAACTCATAAAAATTGAACAAATTCACTCTGTAATTATAAATTTGGAAACCGCAACCCCAGCGTGTATGAATTCTGGCAGCACTCTGGCTCAGTCTTGGGCCCACGCTGGGCCCCATGGTACATACATGCTGGGGAATTATAACTTTGTATAAACTGATTTATGAACTTTCTCTCAATGGAATCGATATTCTTGTTGATTATCCAACAAAATTTGTTCACTATTCTGTATATAATACTAAAAATGTTGCTAGTCCAGCAAAAAATTCGCACCCAAGTGTGTATTGACGGCGGGCCCCCTTTATGTCCAGGGTGGGTGCCCATGCTACCCAACGTGGGACCAACCCTGGGATGATAACACCGTTCCCAGCTTGGCCGTATTGCTTTGCCCGAGAATTGGTAACACCATGGGCCCAGCATGAACCCAGACTAGGCAATTAATACTGCCCCTTCTTTTTTGTTTGGAAATTGGAAAATCCCTAGCATGTATATACCATGGGGCTCACCTCGGGCCAGCATGGTCCCCATCCTGCCAATATGGGCCCAAGACTGGGCCAGAGTGGGACCAAAATTGCTGAGGATTGTACACACATGCTCGGGATATAAATTCACCTCAATCTTGGCCTAACGCTGGTCCAAATTGGGGCCAAGTTCAAATGTGCCCGCACTAAGATTCATTATCTCCATTTTTTTTTCAACTATAATTGTGTGGGAAAGCACAACAGGGCCAAGATTGAGCCAACATGGGCCCCATCGTTATTCCCCAATACTGGGTTAAAGAGGATGGACCCAGCCTGAGGCCCATTGTCAGTATAGGCAATACACGCTTGGGCATCTATGGCAGCGAATTTTTAGCTGGGTTAGTAAAAAGATTTGCTATTCTATACAGGGTGTCCCAGAATTCATCATTTGCTTTTCTATGGCATATTTCGCAGCCGAAATGCAATAATTTCCCGTTTGAAAACAATTTTTCTGAGGCTTAGTTTTTGAGATATGAACATTTTTATATTTTTCTAAGAATCCAAATAACTCAGGAGCATTTTGTTCTCCATACTTGAACCTGACACTATAGCCTGATTGAAAATTGAACTATTGTTCATTGTTCGTTCTGGAGCTATAGTGATTTGAAGTTTTTGAACTCCGATTGGCTGGAGGTCTAAAAATTTCGAATCGCTATAGCTCTGGAAGAAACAATCATGGAATAGTTCAATTTTTTTCTCAGAGATCCGCCGTTAGTGTCAGGTTCAAGTATGGAGAACACAATGCTGTTGAGTTATTTAGGACACCCTGTATATAATACCTCGATTTGCTGCGACAGCAAATTTTTGTTCTCCGTGTAGTTATATATTTCGAATTTCATACTCATATATCATCTTCATGGATGCTCATGTGCCTGTACTATATAACTGCTAGTACTAATAGGGATCTGTCCTACGCGTTTTTCACAGTGTATCATTAATTTTCACATGTTGTTGAAGTTTGAATCGTTTATAGAAACGAAACGAAAATTCAAGCTCGCAAAATCCGATGAATCATACATAGTTGTTTATATTCTCGAATGAATGAATTATAATTTTGTGTAACTGGAAATATCGATCAAAGGATGTAATGCAGGATTTTGAACCTTTAAGGGCATTCATCAGAGGCAAAGTTACTAGATCTCTCCCCCCAGTTTCCTCAACGATTAATGAATATAATCGATTTTAATGAGCAGGTGCATCTTCTTAGCATATCCAAGAAAGTGCAGCTACTCTTCATTTTTCATTTTATTTGTTCGTTTCTGAGAAAACTGGGGGGGGGGGGGCGATTTTGGAATCTAGTAACTTTTTGGGAAGGTAGTGAATGCCGTTAACGGCTGAGTATTTCATTTTTTGATGACTCACTCGTTTCAATAAAAGACAGAGGGTAATAGAACCTATCCAGTTTCTGAATAATCCAAACAACAGTTCCGGCAAAATGTAAATAGCTCGAAGACGTAGATAAAAATACATTCAATATATAGGAAATGTAATTACATCGGCTCGAAGGATTTTATTATTAGAAGATATTCCTCGAGTAGATTTACATTTCATTCGAGAGAGCTCGAAGGGAATACCCGCTTCGAAATTGACTTTATGAAAGATACGAGATATTATTGTTTCACCCACATATGAAAGCCTTCGGAAAAAGGGATTTCTATGATAGCGAGAAATCATGTGTTAAATCATAACAACGAATCGACTGATCAAAATATTTGAAGAAGAGAATCGAAGCCCAATAAAGTACAATCAGAAGGATATTTTATTTCATTTGGTATATTCGAAATTCATGTTACGTGCGGGAATCATCTCGAATGCTTGTTTATTCCTCCACGTGTATTGATGATCACCATTCTTTTTCTTCTTTCAGAGAAAAAAAATATACCGAAATTTCAACCAAAAATATATATATATTTTATCTTCGATTTGATGCATTTTAATGTTCAAAGAATAATCATAGTGGTGGTATGCCCTACTAACTTGCACAGTCGTACGCGCATCTTTACCGCACAACCACCCCTTTCTACCACCTCAATGACCGACCTCACTTCCATTCATAGGCGCCGAAAATGAGGGACAACAAGGTTGATACCCTTCTTCCAACATCACTTGTATCGGTCGCTCACAATCTGCTTTTATTTCGAACTGAAATTCGGGGTGAAATGTCTATTGTTTTCAATTTCAAGTGAATGATAGGGTAATTGTTCGTGATCTGGATGTTGATCTCTTTTTTACATTATAACAGGAACTCTCGTTGATAATTTGAATTTATTTGAATCGAGAGTGGTAAATTTTTTCTCACGTTTATAAATTCACAAATTCACAGTGTGCCACTGGTTATTTTGTGTATTTTATGGATTTTCTGAACTGTATGATATTGAGGTTGATTTCAGTTTTGATTAGCACAGGTGTCTCGTAATCAGTAATTTTCGGAATATTACGACAGTATCACGAATGTCGTAGTGATATTCCTAATTATCATACAAACATTTTGTGCTATATGGGCACAACTAGTCTCGCAATTTTATCTTGCTTTTTAGGCATTTTAAAGTGATACCAGCAACCCGCGGGGATGCTATTCTGACGAATTATTCGAAAATGAAATAATAAAATCGAAATATCACTCTGTACAGACTTTTTCTGATCAATAAAGATGATTTGTACATAGCGATATTTTGATTTTATTCCTGTATTTTGTGACGAACCTGTCACAAAGTTCGGTACCTGTGAAATAATAACTTTATGAAATGATAAATTCATGAAAAGAGAGAGGAACGATATAAACCTTACCTGGTGGCATTGTCCTCGCAATGCTATAATGGAGAATCTCCTTGTCGGAGAGGCTCTCCGAGCCAGAACATCCCCTGTCTTACTCAGACTTCACCTGTAAGAAGAGTAAAAATTAGTTAATGATTACGAAATAAATAAATTACCTGTATGCGCTGCAGTTGCAATGACTCCAGAAAGCGACCCACTGGGTCCCGAAGCTTTCAGAAAGAAAGGGTTATCTGAAAAATAAAGAGACGATTGATTATTCAATATCGTACAACAATAATCAGGAATTCAATACTTACGTAGAATCCCGAGTAAAAATTTTCATTTCGGGTTCGCTAAACAGGACTGGTGCGGGCGTGTTGCATTTTTCTGCGGTACTGTTGCAGATGTGATGTGCCCGCACTGAATCTGCAACAGTACCGCACAAAAATGCAACACGTCTGCACCAGTCCTGTTTGGCGAACCGAAATTAACATTTTTACTCGGGATAACATTGTAAACCCAATACATCTCGTTGAACACCCTCATCTAGGCGTGATTAGTGTAGAAATAAATCCCGGAAACCTGTTAGAATTTTCTAAAAGACATTTTTCAAAAGTTTTTAAAAGGTTTTTGAAAACGTTTTTGAAGATATCTTTCAGAAGTGAGAACACTTTGAGACTTCTAAAAGATGTCTATTCATAAGACTTCTTGCATTGTTCTTAATTATTTCTGAAGATATCTTTTAGACAACGAGTGCTGTGTGGGATGTAAGCGGGATCATTTGAAATCTGTAAAGTGATGTTTCAAAAATGTTGTTAGGGTCTCAAGTTATCTTTGAGACAAGTTCAAAATGTCTCATGCAATATATTCTCAGATATATCTTAAACGTTCGCCAGATATATCGACATGTGGCAAAAAACATCTTAAACTTGTCTAAAAGATATCTTGAGACATGAATTACAATGCGAGATGGTTGTTAACAACATCAAACGGTATTTCCATAGTTAGCAGTTCAGTGTATTACACAAGAGTCTATATAAAAGCTTCAGAATGGAAATGTTACGAAACCTTGGTTGAACAAAGATCTTGTGTACTGTTGTTCTTTTCAACTGAGGTTTCGCGAAGCTTTCACACAGACCCTCTGTTCCATAGATAACTTCTCTACATAAGAGTCTGTGGTTAAATCCATGTAGCGTGATCAATGGTCATTTGTTTTGCTTGTACCCTAAAATTCCTGGGGTTCGGATGACCCTCATCAATCAATGTTTTTCTGTAAAAAGGAACTACAAAATTACTTTTGGATAGTAGTACGAAATGTAAATATTTTTTTCTTTCGTTATTTAGTCATCCAATGATTAAATTATTAATATTTGCGATTCTTCTGAGAGGTTTTGATTTTAACCCGATTCTCAATGCGACGTATAAAATCAAATTGAAGATGTTTGATCTTGAGAAGAGAGCACTGGAAACGTTATGAATCAGTTCATCTCGGTTTCTCTTCAATCAAATTCTCATCGTTAATCTTCCTGTCATTCCTGATCATTTGTGCAAAATACACTTTATAATCTCATACGAACATATAAATAATGAGTATTAGAGATTTGATAAATGTAGGAAAGATTCGTTTTGATTTGAAATATCTTTTGATACGTGAAAAATATATTGAACCATATCTGTTTGATCGAAACAATAAGAAACTCAAATCAACTCTTTTGTATATTTCAGGAACGATTGTGAACAAAAAATGTCAAAATGCATCCCATCGAAATACGTATTCTACAGTTCGAGGAGTTCAACGACATCGTCATGGTTGGTGAGTTATGGCAAGTTGTGTATAATGTTGCGCTTGTTCCCTGCAATTTTGTTTCTGTTTGAACTTTCATGATCAAAACTTGTTATAAAAGAAATATAAATGTAGATGAAAAGTATGTCATACTTTTTATTTGTTGGGATAAGAATGATGTAATTTTGACGTTATTCTCGGTCAGAGGTACGGATCGATAGATCCGAAATTGGAATGGCCAGAGTAAAAATGGCACAGATTGAAGTTGACCCGAAAAAAATGACTATTCATCCTCCAATCACAACAATAGTGCTAGCCACTAACTTTTCTCGGATGAGCTTTCGTATTGTCCATTGAGCGAATCGATGTATGAATGAGGAAGATTTGAAATATTGCGTCTGGCGTGTACGTAAGTTCAAATCACAGCTCATTCGAATAATATTCATTGACAGGTATATTTCATTTGCTCGATACGAAAGAGAGGACATACTACTGGTTACTGGGAGTACCACCATCGATTGAAGAATAAATGGAAACATGTTTAACATCACAGAGATGATTATTGTAATGCATCCCGCCAATGCTGGCTGGACAATAGATAATACTGAGAAACGCAGTACTGCATAGCATGAATTTGAGTTCTGGTGGATTATCGTGATCCACAGTAATCATTACTGTTTTCTTCCCTGCGTTTACTCATCTGGGAATATACAAGATGTCCCAGAACACAGTATCGACTTTCCCCCAGCGTGCTCCAGAGAGAAAACTGAACAACTTTTCCATTCACCATTTTTTGATCCGAGGCTTAGTTTCAGAGTTGATTTCAACGAATCAAGTGGATGCTACATAAATATACTCTTCGATCATTGAACTAGCCGATGTACTTGCCACGTGAATGGTCAACTTATTTTGCTTGTAACTCAAAATTTTGGATTGAAAAATGTCAAATGGAAAAGTTGTTCAGTTCTCTCTCAGGAATACGCTGGTGAAATATTGATACTTTGTTCTGGGACACTCTGTATTCCTGACATGATGACGGAGACAGCAGAGTAATTGAGAGACATAGAATGATTGGGAATTTCTGCTTAGTGCTTCATTTGAGAGAACCGGAACAAATCACTGCATGCTATCGAGCTTCGAATTTTCGTGGACGTATACACTGAGAAAAAAATCTTCCAAATGTATTTCAATCGAATAATGTTTGTTATCCGGAGAAAAAAGGATAGCTGTAACAACTACAATGTAAGAAATAATCGGATCTTTCTTATACATAACAACCGGAAAATTCCTATCTTGGGATGGGAAATCATGTTTATGAAATTTCCCATGAATATCTCTGAGAACTCTAAACTTTATGGGAATTTTACTATCATTTTCCACACGGAAAGGAATCGGAAAATTTCGTTAGAATTGCCAATTAATTCATCGATTCAACCGATTGAGAATGATTTACTGAAAAAATTAGATAAACCAACGAAAAAAATTGTTATTCGAACGTAAAAAAGTCGGTCCATATCCCAGATAGCAATTCAGCCTTGCTGCAATGTTGTCAGGCAAGCTTGTGACAAGGTTGACATAAGTTCCTTAGTTGACACACAACAAGGGTGGAAGTTCACAAAACCCTTACAGCAGAGTTACACTGATAAAATTGTCAATAATGAGTCCCAAACAATCGAATAACAAGTCTGACAAGCCTATGACGAGCTTACATCTTTATCTGGGATGCGCTTGCAAGTTGAATAGTCATTTCAATTAATCTTTTTTTTTTTCGTACAGTAAACTTTCGGTGAAATACGGAAAATTTTTAACGCATGTATGTGTTGATTGCTCCCGAACATTTATATGAAGAACATAATCAATTCAATAAGCATTCTTTATGAATTCCGCTGGGACTCTGGTGCCGTGTGGGTACGTAAGTAGTCGTTGCAACCACTTAGTAGTCAGGACAAGCACCGCGTTAGCTACATACCTTGTAAGTTGCCAGATATTTACGTTAATTAGTGCAACTATCGAGTGAGTAGAGGCAGCTAAGGAGGTACTTGTCCTGACTACTAAATAGTTGCAGCAACTATTTAAGTAGATGATCGAAAATCGACTATTCAAATAGTTGCTGCAAATATTCTCTCTTCTCCGGGTGACTATTAATGAATCTTATTCGATTCAAAGATGGTTGGTTGATAATCAATAAGCCCACTTTGTCACAAACAAACTTCCTCTTCATTTTTTCAATCAAGTTCAGATAATCAATCTTGTTCGTTCAATTTGACTGGATGATTCAAACTCTTGGATAAAACAAAATCAAAATTCACTCGTGAGACAAAACACCCTGGGATGTCTGCCTATATTCATTTTATTCTACTGATTTTTAACCGATTGAGGTTAAAAATACTCTTCCTTTGTATCTCTCATGTATTGTTTTTAAGGGAATACCAGCGTACCGCCTGAGTAAACATTTTTCTTGGTAAGAATTCTCCGCACTGAATTCATGCAAAGATCTGAAATTATCAGGAAATAAGCTTTAGTACTTCATCTATTGCGGTACATCACCCAAATTTCGAATTTCGGAAGGCAATTTTCTTTTTACCGACTGAGAAAAAAAGTTTTCCTTCGAAATTCGAAATTTGGGCAGTGTACCGCAATAGATGAAGTACTGAATATCATTTTCTAAGAATTTCAGATCTCATCATAAATTCAGTGCGAGCAATTCTTGCCGAGAAAATGTTTACTTAGGCGACACGCTGGTATTCCCTTAAAATATGCATATGCATACTTGAGTATATGTAATTCCCGAGGTTTTTTATAGTCTGCTTCATTCGATCACTCACAATTTCTGATAGAGATTGTCGAATCCGTCAATTGTCTCTTTCCAAATTGTTTGGTTGTACATGTGATTGACATTTAGATAGCTAGAAATTACCTATGGTAGCTATTTTTTAACTGTAGCAACAAAAGATGTTGATGTAGTAGCTAAAATTTGACTGTTGCAGCAATATTTGTGGCTTATCAAATACATGAAGTATCCAATAAACACACGGAGAAAAGAGATCTTCGAAAAATAGTAAAGTTCGCTGTCATACGTAGCACAGTCGCCCCCGATATCTGGAATAGTAAATTATGTCACGTCGCATTTTGATTTGTAGGCACATAAAATTTAAATCCAGGGATGGAAATCACAGAACTTGCTAATCCTCATAGTGATTCACAAAAATACTACGTGGCATTACACTTTTGAATCCTTCGCATCACATAATCAGTAAATTATGTAGCTCATTCTGCTGAGAATATATTAAAAACATTTATTACGATATCAAATAGTGAACTCTGCTATTTTTCAAAGAGGCACTTTTCTGCGTGCATGAACATCTTCAAGATATCTTGAAGATATCTTTTGAAAGACATCTACAAGACACATCAAAAAGACATCTTGAAGATGTCTTTCAAAAGATATGTTAAAAATGTTTTGCCAAATGTATCTCTAAGATCAGCAGTTTTGAGGTTATGCGTGCATATGGATAACACTTCAAATGTCTTATTTGTTCACAATCAAATTGCAAAGAAGGTGAATTCGTTCATAAATTAAAAGCTTGATTAATCCATATAAATACTAACAAATTCTGTGAAAAGTACGATTTCGTAACCTTGCAGTGCTAGCATTAAAAGTAACGAATCTCCAAGTCACAATATTTTGCGAATTAACGAACTTCTTACGCTGAATTTCATGTACGGCCTTCGTGTACGGTGATTTTATCAAATTTTCATCCACATTTACTAATAAGTTGTTTTTCAATAACAGTGAGAAAATAATAATTTGAAGGTATCTATGATATTCATTAGACACTGACGATCACTGGATCATGTACTTCAATACCCACATAGTACTGAAAGTTCTCTAAACGTGGTCAGAACCTTTAGAGAACTTTAAACGTTTTAGAAACGTTCTCAGAATGTTCTCAAAACTTTCATGCTATGTAGGTATATTGCACCAAATTCATTGAACTGTTCAAGTTTTAAGCACAATCAACTTATTATCTCATACTTTTATATGTAATAAACACCTTGTTCAAAAGATCACTCTTACTCTGAAAATATACACCGCTGACATTATATCTCGCTATGTCGTATTGACAATTATGAGCACCGTCATCAAATTGGCCGTATGGCTCAGGTCATTGAAGCGTGGGTACGTCGTGAAATGTCTGGATTCGAATCCCGCAACCCCGAGAATCCGAAATGAAGTGAAATTTGTAGGACTGAGAGGGGGGATCAAAAGAAGAGAAAGAAGGAAGAAGAAGAAAAAAAGGGGAGAATTTTTTTTATGCACGATTCAAGATTTTTCTAAGATATTTATGAATTCTTCAAGACATTTTTAAGACTCGATCGAATAAGTCTAAAACATATCTTCCGCAAGACCTTTTTGAGATATCTTAAACTTGTCGAAATCAGTCGCTTAAGACATCTTTGAGATTTCTAAAAGACATCTTCGAGACCTTTTTGCAAGACACCTTTCAAAATTGCGAGATATCTTTTAGATATCCAAAATATGTCTTTTTGTTTGATTGGGTAGCTACCACAGCTAATTTCTAGCCACCATAGCGAATGATTTTGATCCGTGTGGTGGGAGCACAGTTTGAGAACACTCAAGAATTAAAAGCGAGTGAAATTTGAAATAAACTTTTTTCATATCCTCCGAGATTGATATTAATCAAGCGTATACCCGACATTGGATTCGGAGTATCAGTTTTGGTTCTCTCATGAATTGTAGATATCGAGGAACAAATTTCTTAACAATACTTGACCTATGAAGGTCATTACTTTCAAAGGTCTTTTATAATCACCAAAAATCAATAAAAAGAACCGCAACTCATATCCAGAGTCTAATCCCAATTGTATACTTTATTTTGATCCATTGAAAATTTTACACTCATCATGATACTTGAAGCTCCTTATTAAATTGAATATCTGGACGACCGTATTTCTTTTCGCGTCGAGAAGTTAGTCAAGTGAATGAAATCGATGTATTAAACTACTTATTATCTCTCTGAAATTGGAAATCAATTCCGCATGCTTTATTCAACGAAATTTCAACTTTTGATCAAAGCACAGAACTTTTTGAATGGAAAAAACATTTCAGCTCTTTATGTGATCAGTAAAAAAACAACACTGTAAAAAAAATCGGTAAATTCACTGAGTAATTCTCTGGTAATTTAGGCAGAAATTGACCCGGACAAAAAGTGGAGAAAATTACTAGGATATTGATAATTTTATCATGCAATTCGGATTTTCTTTGTGTCTAATCGGATTTGTGCAGAACGATATTGTCCCCAATAGCACATAATATCTCTACAATATGATCAGAATATTATATCAAAAAATTCCTGGAATGTTCTGAAGATATTATTCGCGAAAAAATCACTACGGAATATCAAAGGGTCTGACCTCTGGTTGAGAAAATAAGAGTCTGACGAAGGGGAAAAAAAAACAAAGGGCTATAACCTCACAATCATCATTGGAATTGTTTAATCATTTGTAAAAATCGTATTATTCCTAAAATATGGAAAAGCTCGAGCAAAAAGTTTTGTTCAGTGCCCGACTATTGAATATATACAAAACGTATGGCATATCGATGCATTATTTTTTGAGTAATAACAACTTATATAAAATTCAACCTATTTTTTGCTGAACCATATATACAGGGTGATCTAAGTCGGATAGATTATATTTGGGCAGCATATTCTGCAGCCAGAATGCAAGAACTTTTGTATTTGGCAAACTTTTTTTTGAGGCCTAGTTTTCGAGATATAAGCATTTTTAGATTTTCTTTCAAATCCAAATCACTCAAAACCAAGATATGCTACGTACTTGGGCTCAGGACCATTCGCTAAGTTGGAAAACGACGGATCCCTGGAAAAAAATTTCAACCATCCCATCATTGTTTGTTCCGGAGCTATAGTGATTTGAAATTTTTGAGCTTCTAGCTAATCACCGTTCAGCAACTTTAAATCGTTATAGCTCCGGAACAAACAATGATAGGATAGTTAAATTTTTTTTCCAGAGATCTGCCGTTTTCCAACTTAGCCAATGGTTCTAATCTCAAGTACGTAGCATATCGTGCTTTTGAGTGATTTGGATTTGAAAAAAAATCTAAAAATGCTTATATCTCGAAAACTAAGCCTCAAAAAAAATTTTGCCAAGCACAAAAGTTGTTGCATTTTGGCTGCAGAATATGCTCCCCAAATATAATGTATGCGACTTGGGTCACCCTGTATATATCTATCAATGTTTTTGTTTTCCCCCTTGGATGAGACTGCCATCTGGAATTCTCCAGGATCTACACTGTCCTCTATAAGGTCGTTTTTTCGTGGATAGGGATATTATGTGCTATTAGGGGTGTAGAATGGAATGACTCGAATGTCTGTTGTGTTGAAATGGGATTGCAAAGAAAAAAATCTGTGTAGATTAAAACGATTTGGATTTTCTTCGTATCGAATCGTAATTGTGTAGAAACATACTGTTCAGAATTAAACAATCCGGATTATGGGGAAAAAACATCAGTGGGCAGGATCGATTGTGTCGAACAAATTTGAATTGAAGTCCCCTCAATGACGCAACTGTGCAATGATAACATCTTTCCTTGTTCAATGAATTCTCTTCTTCGATGTAGAATCAACACTGGCAAAAACCTGGATCAAGCTTGGATTGAAACTGACGGTTGCAGCAAAGATTGAGGTTGGCTATTGCCAATACTTGGTGCACCAGTCAACTATTCTATCTAATCTATATTGAGCTGAGGATTGACGACACCCTGCTCAAAGAATCTCATTGAACCGATTGATTCTCATTGATTCCGATGCAAAAAATCGATTCAAACCCATTAAAAATTGATTCTCAATCGGTTTTCTGTATCGGAATCAATCAAAATCAATCGGTTCAATGAGATCCTTTCAGCAAGACAGCTTGCTCCAGGTTTGAATGAATGTTGAGACAACCGTAGTTTGACAAAATCAATTCACTAATTATCAAAAATTATATATCATTCCGTTCTGTTTCAATCAGCATGGACGCCACGTAGATTACAAAGATTTTGTAACCGGTTTCACACCAATAAGCCATATTCTATTGTCAATACTGACGAAAACAAGACTTGTTTATATGAAATTCGCTTCCATTATACTTTCCTTGCATTGAAATTTTAGAAGAGAAATTATAGATCGGGTTGGACATTCATGAAAGCTAACTTTTAGATTCACAAACGTTTGAGAAAGATACTACGAACGTTGGAATGTCCGCCTTAAAATACTTCCAGGAAACATAGATGGAACGTTCGTTGAAGGTTCATCGAAGGTTTGAGCAAACTTCACAAAAATATCTATACTCAGATTAATTTATGATAATTTATGTTTATCAAATCATTGATTCTTCATATGAATTGATAAAAGTTGATATAAGTATAGATATTTTTATGAAGCTTCTTCAAACCTTCGATGAACCTTCAGCGAACGTTCCATCTATGTTTCCTGAAAGTATTTCGAGACGGACATTTCAACGTCCATAGACCCTGGTAAAAAAATCTCTCTGAATCTCCCTGAAAATTTCCCATCTCAGAGAAATGCAGAGAGATTTGGGGAGATTCAGAGGAACTCAGAGAAATTCATTGTGATTCGGGGGAATTCAGAAGGATTCTGGAACGGCTAGATTAGGAAAAATTGTGCGTTGAACTTTTCAGAAGGATGCAGAGGAATTCAGAGAGAGATACATTGAGTGAATTTTTTGGAGCGAGATTTCAGAGACATTCAGGGACTTCTAGAGAAACTCAGAGGAATGGAAATTTGGAAAAATTTCGCATGGAACTTTTCAGAAGGATCCAGAGAAATTCAGAGGAATTCAGAGAGGAATAAATTGAATGGAATTCTTCGTTCAAGATTTCATAGACATTTAAGGAGATTCAGGGAAAATCAGAGACATGAAAATTAGAAAAAATTGAGCACGGAACTCTACAGAAGGATTCAGGGAAATTCAGAGAGATTCAGAGTAATTCAGGGGCATTCCAAGGAATTTATCGTTTAGCAATTTATCGCGATTCAGGAAAATTGAGAAGGATTCAGGGACGGGGAGATGAAGAAAAACTTCGCGTTGAACTTTCCATAAGGAGTCAGAGAAATTCAGAGAGTTTCAGAGCAATGCAGAGAGAGAGAGAGATACATTGAGTGAAATTTTTTGTGCGAGATTTCAGAGGCATTCAGGGAGATTCAAGGAAACTCAGAGACCTGGAAATTAGGAAAAATTGACCATGGAACTTTTTAGAAGGATTCAGGGCAATTCAGAAAGACTCAAAGGGATTCAGAGAAATAAATGGAATGAAATTTTTGATTCAAGAATACGGAGGTATTCAGGACGTTTCAGGGAGAATCAGAAACCCGACACTTAGCAAAAAGTATGAAACTTCACCGAAGGATTTAGACAAATTCAGAGTAAGCTTCGAATCCTCAATATTTGAAATTCAGAGAGATTCGAAGAGACTCAGGAATTCAGAGAGATTCAGGGAAATTTAGAAAAATTCAGGAGGATTCAGAAGAATTCAGGCAAATTCAAAGTAAGCTTTGAAATCTGGATATATGAAATTCTGATACATTCAAAGAGATTCAGAGGAACTCAGACTGTTTCAGAAGAATTCAGCATGAGTTTTGAATGGTTAATAAATGAAATTCTGGAGAATCTGGAAAGATTTAGGAAGATTTTGAAGAATTCCTAGATTTCCATAAAAAAAATTAAGAGATATTCAGGATGTATGACTATCCGACAGGTCTCTAACTTCCTCTGAATTACTCTGAAATTGCGCTGAATCTCTCTGAAAAATGTCCGAAAATATAGAGAGATTTCAGAGGGATTCAGAGAGATTTTTTCTACCAGGGGAACCTTTGTCAAACGTTTGTGAATCTAAAAGTTAGCTTTCATGAACCTTTGGCCCGATCTATACAGATCTAATCTGAACATTCGCTGGAGCTTCATGTCCTCTTCGGGGCTACCCAAAAAACACAACGTCCAAAACTTGTCGGGAATAAGATTGAATTTATTATACCTGCAAACTCATTTCCGGTTGAGTTGAGAGAACCTTTCTTACGAACAGGGTAATTCCTGTTCTTCTGTATAAAGAAACTCCTTAAACTTTGAATGCCAATAATTCTAAAATGAGTTTTCACTTTTACAAAGAATGATCTATCGCTTCTGGAAAGTTAAAGATCTTCTGAGACCCTTAAACATGTTTTCTTGAATCTCTTGGGTGCAATAATTTGTAAAATAATGTCTTCGATGTTCTGATATTTCTTGGTATCAGAATTTCCAATAAATCTTCGAAAACACAATGTAAAATGTTTTCTATTTGAATTCCATCATCTTCCGCATAACAGATGATTCGGAACAATCTCATTCTAGGACACGTTCGAATAGAATCGAGGAGAGAACTGAGAAAGGTTTCCTTCATACCTCAAATCCAGACTGAAAATCTTGGAAGGTTACGGTACGAGATCACGAGGAGTTATTCTTACAATATGAAATCCGTAAAAAATGTCTCCAGAAGCATTGAAAGTCGACGCCTATGATCCGCTCCCCAACCCCTCAACAAATCTCTTCAACTCCCAGCCCTTTTACCAATTTTTCTTTTTCTCCCTCCTTTTCTTCCACTTTTCTGCTTTCTTTCTCTTTTCTTTTATTTGCTTTGTTTTTTTTTTCTTTTCTCCTCTATCTTTCGCAAACACAAGAGTACATAACCCAGATACCGACATTTACCCTACGCGCGTATCTCGGATATAGAATCCAGTTTTCTATCACGAAATCACGATACGATACTGTGAGATTCACTATATGAATTTGATAAATGGCAAAGAGCGAGGAGTGACAAATGCACGCACCGCATGTTTGTTTGTCTGTTTGTTTATTCTTTTTTCCCTCATTCTTTGTCTCATTTTGTTATTCCACGAAAGAATCTTCGTATACGTGCATCCGCATATGTATGTGATATGAAGGAAAAATGTTTTCTCTAATTACGATGACGATGGCTGATATCATTCTCATTGTCATATTCTCAAATATATTCTTTTCCTCAACTTTAAGGTGTGTTGGGAGAGAAACGAGTGGTAATTAAATTTGATCAATTTTTCATGCAATTTTATCCCACTGTAAAACAATTTGTTCGTCGAGAATTCTTATTGGTGGGAATGTAATAATTATTGGTAATAAAATATTGAATAATTTTTGGTGATATTTTCATATAAACTTTTCACAGTGATATGTGCTGTGAAATAGTTAACACTGTTAGAAATTTCTGATTGAATTTCCAATTATATTGAATGGAAGCAAAAGCTATTCACGTAACTGAAAATTTTATTGAAATTTCAGTTACGAAAATATTTATAATAATGCATAATATAATGAATTCTCATTTCAATCATCAAGAATTGGAAATTTCATTTACAAATATATATGAAAAATATATTAAATTCAAAGGCATTTCTAACAATGTATATATAGAAGTTTTGTCGAGTTTATATTGAATTTTATCAAATATTGATTAAGAAAAATCGATATTGTGGAATATCGTGCATCTCTGCTGTGAAAAAAAACTAATATGTAACAAACAAGCGAAATTGATTATAACATTGTTACATTCCAATTATTGACGTATTGAATAGAAATAATCAGCGATTCTTTTTGACCTTCTACTGGCAATCCATTTTCGCTTTCAAACCATGTTTCAAATGAATATTCTACAAATTATCTACATCTACTTTTCATTAAGCTTATGTTTTCAATCTTTGAAAGCGAAATAAAATATTATGAAAATGAGGCCTTGCATACCAAGTATGCAACATATCTGTGTACGCGTAATGATTCATGAAAATGAAAAAAAGGGCACGCCCACGGGAAGGTTAACCGAAAGGTGACATAACGAGTAGACAAGAATAGTTTTTTCTTTCCCTTCAGCAGCTCAAAAAATATGCTGAAATTTGATTATCATTATTATCACATACATTCGTGGTCAGTGGAAGAATATAGTATTGCATATCATGAAATACCGCTTGATTAAGGGTGTCCCCTGGTCGATTTTTTCACTAGAAAACTACTAGATCGTTTCAACCATTTCACGTCATTAATATTCGATTAATGACATCCACCTCTAGATTAAAAAATCCAGAATAAATCAGAGATGCTGGCTCTGGTCTCAAAATAGTTGTACACGGATTATATTTGTTATAATATTAAAAAAACTGAATAGAGGTTTCTTATTGGCTGATAACGAAATTTCGTTCTGATTATTTATGACGAGTTAGTTAAACAACAAACAGACCAGACCCGAATTGTTTGATTGATTCTGAATCATTTAATCCAAAGTTTAATGCAATTGATTGAATATTTTTGACGTAAAATAGTTGAAACGATCTAGTAGTTTTTTGGTGAAAAAATCGACCAGAGCACTCCCTTAATTTCCAAATGGAATGTCGAGAGCGCGAGTTCAGCCATTATTTTATCCAATGTCTAGCAAAAATCTAATGTAGGAGTGAACAAATATTGAATACTTTCAATGCAGAATATGAATCGAATATGATCCTTAAATCTCTTCAATTTGATCGCAAAATCAGTTTTGCTGTATAGAAGTTATTTGAAAATATTCGAAGCATGAGAAACGAACACCGAATTGCTGCCAAATTCAAGTGGAATATTTCAAAATTAAGGAGTGTCGAAGAAGATGATTAGAATGCGATTTATCGCAATCGATTTTCAACGGTTTGATCAAGTCGAAGTGATCAAAATTGATGGCTCAATAATTATTATCGTTTCCACCAGCTATAAGAGTGAGCATATTTCCAATTATAGCTCAGACATATCTCTTTTACAAGACATTGTAAGATTTAACAATCTTGATCTATAATTACTTTACTAAATGATTCACGTGGAGATGGAAGATTTCTGAACTCACAAATCCCACGACCCGTAAACATAATTAATTGCCTTCTCATGAATTGTTTTCAACAGGAAAATGGGAACACAAGCGCATTATAGTTAACGATCGTTTGTCTCATTTCAATCTCTGCGAAATGATTTCTTAACTATGTTTAATAATTCCATTTAATAGAAAACGCTTTTGTTTGAACTTGCTGCGGTCTTCCTTACAACCTGGTATAATCGCTTTTCCCGACAGGTTCTGTACTGAATATCGATCGTATGACTTTTTCACGTCTCATTATTCATGTTTCACAATGAAGTTTTGAAGTGCTGAAAGGAGAAAAGAGCAGTGGTAAATAGCGTTCTATATACTCGGAAAAAAATGAATTCGCTGTGACAGCTATTCACTTTTTTTCCTTACTACGACTCAAATAATTTCAACTATTCATCGATTGCCACAGCATGGAATTCGTAACTCTCACAGTAGGGATACTTATACGGTGATTAATATTTGAATAGCGAAGAAATGTAGCTGTGATATTGTTGCTGTTACAGCTAAGTGAGTACACGAAGAACACTGATACGATCAAAGTTACAACATTTCCAAGTGGACTATTACTGTTATGTCTCATCCGTTGAAAAGTACTCCTTTGATGTAAAATAAAATGTTACAACTCCAATAATTTTCACTATACGATCTGTGATAAAACTCTTGAGATAGCAAGGTACTTGCAACGGCATTTGACGGAATACTACACTGAGCAAAAAAATTTGTGAGCTCAACGAAAATGTAGTTGACTCAACTACGCCAGGAGGTTAGATACGTTCAACTAACTCTGGAAGTTGAATTAAATCATTCACCAAGTTGGCCGACTCCGTTGAGTCAACTACGTGGATGGTTGAAGCAATAAAAAATTGGTTCCGTCAAGTATCTTAATACATTTGACATAAAACGATACAGAATTTTTTAGACTCATTATGTGCTTGACATACTATCTTACATTTTTGTGTCAAATGCACGTAACAATTGATCCCAAGTTTTTAAATTTCCGAATCAACTCAGATTTTCTTTTCAATCGTTTTTCAAGAGTCGTTGAATCAATTCTACACTCGGTTGCAATAAATTTCCAAAAAAGTTCATTGAATCCAATAGTATTTGATGTCCAATGTACAAATAACGAGAAAAAACAAATAAAAAATTTCGATTACACAAACCATTTAATGGAAGGGGAGTTCTTTTACCGATGATGAAAACTCTCTCTCCTCCACCAACGGCGGATAGAGAAGTACAGCGGGTTGTCAGTCAGAACAGAGAGTTTGGAGCCCTAATCGAGAATCGAACCTACCTACCAACGTGCTTACCTAACCTCATCAAATTCACGCTTTAACTGACGTAGCTATACGACGATATACGATTCTCGTGACACAGAATGCAAGTCATTCCCAAACCCTGTTAGTATCTTGTACCTCGTCATTAGAAATAAAAACCAATTTCAAAGACATTGTTATAAAATACTTCAGTGTGTCTTCTGAAATTTATTTCTATTGAATATCTCCTGAGATTGAAAAATATGTAGAATGAATACGGAAGTAAAATTCTTTTCAAGCAAATGCTGTGGTCATGTTTTGTGGATATATTGAAAAAAAAAACAATCAACTGGACATCTGAATACCCTGAACTCGAGAATAATGTTGATTAGTTCCTGGTGTATCATTAAATCAAACAATTGAATCAATTGGAATAATCAATTATTTTCATTCAATTAATGATCTGAAGTTTGTAAACGGAAACATTCTTTGTTCATGCAACTGTTCACGTGAGTTGATTCACTTCTTGCTTGGGAGGTTGACTCAACTACTTGCGATTTTGAATAGAATTTTTTCTGATTCCTTGAATTTCATTCGCGTTGGTTCATACAATCAAGTGATAGGTTTGAAACAATGAAACGCGTTGTAGTTGATTCTACAAATTCCAAGTCGTTTCAACGAAAAATTCATTGATTCGCTTAAAAATTTTTCAACTACACTAGGTGGTTGATGGCACTTTTATTTTTTTCTCAGTGTATTATTCCGCTACAGTATTTTTCTCCGCATAGTTGTGACCGCTGAAAAATAGCAAGATTTTGCCGACTAACGCTAAATCCACGATGCGTTGTTTATCGCCGACGCTGTGTTTTCCCTAAACTGACAATCATTCTTCAAGTATCAATAAATTCGATCTCCCTCAGTGGAATCGCTAAATATTAATAGAGTACCTTTCTTTGTATGATAGAATATTTTCTACACGGAGAAAAGAGATCTTCAAAAAATAGTAAAGTTTGTTGTCATACGTAGCACAGCTTCCCCCGATATGTGAGATAATAAATTATATCACGCCGTATTTTGATCTGTAGGCACATGAAATTCAAATTCATCGATGGAAATATCAAAAATTGCTAATCCTTATTGTGATCCATAAAGATACTACGTGGCATTGCACTTTGTAATACTTTACATCCCATAATCAGTAAATTACATAGCTCATTCTGCTGAAAACATATCAGAAACATGTGTTGCTATATTAAACAGTGAAATCTGCTATTTTCCAGAAGGCACTTTGCTGCGTGTAATTCCATCATGGTGAGAGCAATTCAAAAATACAAAAATCTGAATTGAATATCAATCGAATTGTTCCATTTGTCCAAACTTGCATGTTGATAAATAATTTCTATGAGAATCAATATCCACGGATATATTTCAATGCGTTTAGATATATTTTCGAATAATCAATCATAAAACTATGGGAAAGAAAGTCATAACAAAGGTATCATATAGTATAAACTTTGTATAATGGATAAGGTGATTGATGGTTCCTAATGAAACTGTAATTATGCATGGTTTATAAACTTGGGCAAGGTTCAAATATTCTCGTCATTCTTAGTGATACGCGAAACCTTTGATGAAAGAAGACTGCTGAAGTTGAAAGATAATGTGGAAGTATTGATAAAATGACACAATGTACGACTTGTTTGCGATACGATATCAAAGCGAAATAATGACAACAAAAATTACTGAATCAAGTTGTCCTTTTTGTCATGAATATTCATTGGTACTGTCCAGCTAACATTCGAATATCTCACAGATGTTAAGGCATTTGAAATATCATTTCCCCATTCGAAAAATCCAAGTGGGAACCCTTACAGGAATCCAGATGGATTCCTATGTTTTTCTGTTGGAAGTTGGGATGGTTTCCTATGAATTTGCTTGAATTTCTTGGTTTTCTACGTAAATGCTTAGCTGGTTTCTCATATGGGAAATTTTTTTCTGGATTTTCAAGCTTCCCATGGAGATTTCCGATGGGTACCTGGATTCCTACCTAAATTTTTGCAATGGGGTTTCCAAGGAAAGTTGAAAAAAAAAGAAGAAACGAATCCTTTGGAGAGTAACTGAAACCCAATAAGAGAGTGCGCACATCATAATTTGAATGTTTTTCAGGATTACTAGCGAAATTTGATTGTGCTGGATGCCTTTTCCACATCAGTCTTGTTAGCTATGACAGCAAAAAATGTCGATTCTCCCAGTTGAATTTGTTTGCTATTTTATATACGACTATTACTATTTTATACTGAAAATTTAACTACTTTAGCCGATAATCCTCTGTTACGATTAATATAATTAGCACGCGTGGCCAATTATTTGCTACGTCATAACAAAAATTTGCTGTTCCAGCATAAAGTGAGACAAGACAATCACATTTTGCGGTCTATCGATTGCCATTGATTTATTAATCACATTTGACCATTCAATGAATATAATCATAGATTATATCCGATCAGATATTCTACAAAAGAGATGAATGATGTTGTAATATCGCGTCATGAAGTTCCAAACGCAGATTCAAATCAACATGGCTGTGATGCGCTGTAATGCCTCGGGTGTACACGAAAAAAAAAATAATATAACTACAGCAACGAAGATGCTAGCACGGACACGGACAGCGATTAAATGAACTCTTGAAGCTAAATTTCAGTTATGGTAGCGAAAAAATTTGCTTCTATAACTAATTTTTTTGCTGTAACAGCTAAAATTTCGCTGCAGAAACTACACGGAATAAAAATATTAGTTTAGATAACTGTTCAACTTATAAGCGCATGTAGACCCATTTTTTGTCGTTAGAAAAATTTATTATTCAATATGCGCTTACAAGTTGAATGCTCATTAGTATTCCAACTAATTTTTTTTTCCGTGTAATTCAATGGCTGTTCGCGTTCGTGCTAGCCACTTTGCTGCCGCAGCTACACGGAAAGACCGGGTCTATTAATATTTAAAAAGAATTTATCAACGTTCAGAAAAATGACTGTCAATTTAGGGAAAAAGAGGATCGTTGAAAAATATTCGTAGTCAAAATATTAACAGTTGATAGTTTTATTGGTATTTTTCACAGTGAAACCATCAATTGTTAATACATCGACTACGAATTTTCAGTACACTCACTACGAATATTTTCCAGCGATCCTCGTTTTCCCTCAATTGACAGTCATTTTTCTAAATATAAATAGTCTCTGTCTCTCCGTGTACGACTAGTAATTCTAGCTGTATACATAGAAGATTTCTATCTTCATGAAAAGAAAAAAACACAAAATACTAGATGGTAACAATACTGCAAGTACGAAAAGTAATTGAGACTGCCCATCCTCGCTTAGAATTGTATTTTTCACAAGAATTCGGTATAATTCAAGTTCCTATCGATGATCCATAGAAGAATTATTTTGCGGTGATTTGGAACATTGTGATTTGTTATCAGCAAAACAGAATCGACAAACAAGCATTATCGTTGACTGGGAGCACTCTAATATTGAACTATCCTATGGATTCTCCGATAGTCCGAACTTGGGTGGATGGAAACATGTAAATAACGGAAGGGAGTTTCAAAATTGATGGTGTGTAGGTCAAGATATAATATCCATTTACATGGTGAAAACAACATTTGTGTGGTATTTAGTTGAGATTCAGATCAGCTTTCATTCAATTTATTAAGAAAAATTTTGTCGGTGATTTTTTTGATATTCATGTTGGTATAGTAATTATCATTTGAGTATTTTTTCATATTGAAAAAGTGTGAAATGATTCTCATCGTACAATCATTTATGATCCTCCCGAGGGAAGACAATTGAAATTATCACGGATTGGAACGAACCCTATTGAAAAATTCCAATAAAAACCGATAGGTGTAATTTAATTGGAATCAATGGGTCTCTATCGATTTTCCGTGTCGTTTTGTCACAGCCAATATTCTATCGGTTTTTATTGATACAATCTGTAAAACCGTATGAATACTGATGAGAAATGATTTCCTATTGAAAAAACCATGTTGTTTTGTCACAGGATCTATGGGAATCTATTCGAATTCTTCAACAGGGAATCCGCTCTGGCAACTACACTGTTAAAACTTTCTGATTGAACTTCCAATTACATGTAATGGCAGCAAAAGGTGTTCATGTAACTGAAAAATTTATCGAAATTTCAATTACTTTCGAATGAAATTTCATTTACGAAAATGTATGATATAATATAGCAGAAATTTAAAATTAAGTTGCTGCAAATGAATTCTCATTTCAATCACCAAGAATTGGAAATTTCATTCACAAATTTATATGAAAAATATATTAAATTAAAAGACATTTCTAATAGTGTACTCACTTTTTTGCTTCCACAAGTAAGATAAATGTAGCTACATCTATTTCTCAGCTGCAACAGCAAGAATTCGTAGGTGTGACAGTACAATTTCGGTGGTTGATATTCGGATACCGCAATAATCTACATTCCTTACCACTACAGCTGAGGAAATTACTATGATATCCAAAAAATATTAGGTGTACAAATAAGTTTCCGCGGTTTGTCAAAAGATGGCCCCACCAGAAGGTTATGGAGAAATTGTCAGATGTGAAACGTAATATCCCAAGTTTAGTCATCTGGCAACACCATAACCTTAAAGTACTAGTGATTCCGTATCAGCATCACGTAATTTTTTTCGTGCAAAAATGTCAAGTTTTATTCCGAATAAGCATCATTTGCGGGAACTTTTGATTTACTTCTTTAATGTGAAAAAATCTGCAGCTGAGGCGCATCGATTGCTTCTAGAAGCATATGGTGAAGCTGCTTTAAGTGAGAGAAGTTGTCAGGAATGGTTTCAAAAGTTTAAGAACGGTGAGTTTGACGTTAAAGACGAAGAACGCAGTGGAAGGCCGAAAGTGTACGAAGACATGGAATTAGAAGTACTATTGGAGGAAGATTCGTCCCAAACGCAAAAAGAACTTGCACTTACTCTACAAGTGACTCAACAAGCAATTTCACATCGTTTAAAATCGTTAGGAATGATTCAAGTCAAGGAAATTGGGTTCCATATGAACTAAAGCCGAGAGACGTTGAACGCCGATTATGCATGAGTGAAATGCTGCTTGCCAGGAATAAAAAAAAAGAGTTTTTTGCATCGTATAGTCACTGGTGACGAAAAATGGATTCACTACGATAATCCAAAGAAGAGAAAGTCATGGGTTAAGCCCGGCGAACCATCAACATCGACAGCTAAGCCGAATATTCATGGAAAAAAACTCATTCTGTGTATTTGGTGGGATCAGCTTGGTGTCGTGTATTATGAATTGCTGAAACCAAGCGAAACCATTACTGGAGCTCTCTACCGAACACAATTGATGAGATTGAGTCGGGCACTTAAGGAAAAACGCGCCCATTACTACTCCAGACACGACAAAATTATTCTTTTACACGATAATGCTCGTCCACATGTTGCGGCGCCGGTAAAAACATACTTGGAAACACTCAACTGGGAAGTTTTACCCCACCCGCCGTATTCACCAGACTTAGCCCCTTCTGATTATCACCTGTTCCGGTCGATGGCACATGGTCTGTCTGAGCAGCGCTTCGCATCATATGAAGACACCAAAAATTGGGTAGATTTGTGGATAGCGTCAAAAGATGAAGAGTTTTTTCGACGGGGTATCCGAATGTTGCCAGAAAGATGGGGAAAAGTAGTGGCAAATGATGGAAAAGACTTTGAATAAAACGTAATGTACTTTTCCTTTACAATAAATTCCTAATTTTTTATAAAAAACCGCGGAAACTTATTTGTACACCTAATAGCTCTCGTAGCCAATTGAGCCCCCGGATCGAAAAACTCGCCCAGCGCTCGAACACCCAGAAAAGTATTGTCCAAGCCGTGACTATTTATTATTCAATATCAATTAAATAATGTAATACCTTCATCAATTGAACCGACTTGCTGGTCTTTAGTGATGAATGAAGATACTCAAATTCGATATTCAAATTCTCTGACCCAAAAAACATAAACCATGGGTTGAGGAATCGAACGAACGCTATTTTTCCCCACGGGGTCTGATATTCAGCCGTATAGCCATTGGAAATTCATCAAAAATTTCTATCGCGCACTCATACAAAACTCGCTGTATTTTGCAAACTAATGATTCAATCGATCTGAAATTTTCCAAAAAGTTTGTCCATACACCGACGAACAACTTTGTCGCTGGTAGTTTTATGTAGCTCGTACTTCCCCCACCACTTTTTCAATACAAAGCATGGAAAATATACTTTTCACTTTGGATTCAAAAATTAATTATTTGTTATAAACTTTTACAATTTTTTCTAACGTCGTCGTCTTCGGAGAAGTCTTAAGAATCAAAATCTTCAAGAATTATTACGATACATCGAAAAATGACTGAGTTACGACGAGTTTAATGTTGAAAAACATTGATTTTGGTTACGCAAAAATACGTAGTTTTTATCTTTCATCTCGAAAACCATCAATCATAGAAAAAAATCGTAAACATTGATTTTTTAAGACCTATCACTCAGTATTTTTCAATTTTCGAAATTCCAACTTTGAATTTTGGTGTGTCACGTCACGGCTTGGACAATACTTTTCTAGGTGTTCGAGCGCTGGGCGAGTTTTTCGATCCGGGGGCTCAATTTGTGACTATCCAAATATTGGCAAATTATTTCTTTTCGTCCAGCTCAGGTATCAAGACGTAAATTATTGCGGGGATAGTTATTCACATGTTTACCTCACTTTTATTGCTGTTCCAGCCAGAATAGTTTTAGATACAGCCATATATTAACTATAAAAGCAAGTATCCACAGTATAGGGGCACAAAAAATCGACTATTTTTTATTTTCGTGTCTGCTATGAAAATATGCTAGTGTTTCATGTTTTAGGATCCCTGTCTAAAAATCAGCTCGAGATTAAAAAAACTTCTAAACCACAATTCGAATTTATTTTTCTTTTATTTGTCGATATTGTCCTCGTTGCGATCAAATTTAGTGACTAAAACAGTAGCAGCTTCCTCAAAGTTACAGCTAAACAGATTTATTTTTACAGGTGGCTCAAAATTTATTAACATTTTCTAATTCATTCCTTTTGATATTTCCGAGCGACTTTGAAGAATTCATATTAATATTCAATACGTCCTATTACTATCACTTCCAATTAGCACCTTGATGGATGAGAATACATCACGAGATGGAAAAGAAATTCAATACACCACAAAAATGTTGATTTCCCTAGTGAATGAATTAAATCAATTAAATTAATCAATGAAACAGATCAATCAGTTGCTTTCATAAATTTCAGGGATTATATTGTTTGTTTCCATAATTTGCGAGGTTTTGCTTGGAAACATTAAAAGCAATAAATTCAAAAATGTTCATAAATCTTGAGCAATGTCCAAAAGTAAATATTCTGAGATGCCAGCTTAGGGGAGTTATTATTTCTTTTAGGTATTAAATTTTACCTCAACGAGAAAAAATTGATAAAAACATCTTGAGCGATTGCTAAGGAATTATTCCTCAACCTGCACTGTAAAAAAAATTTGTTGAATTCCAAACAAAAATGCTTGGAAAAATAATTTCCACACCTTTTTTGTAAATTGCCGAACAAAAGTTTGTGAATCCTCAAAAATCTTCGTGAAATCACAAAATTTTTTGAATGTTTACAAACTTTTGTTTAGTAATTTACAAAGAAAGTTTGTGTAAAAAACTGCCAAACTTCTTTGGCAGTTTAGGAAGTATATTTTTTACAGTGTGATCTTTGAAACATAAAAAACGAACATATAAACAATGGTCAGTTTTTAGTGCCACCCCAATGCACAGTTGTGACAGTACAATTTTTGTAATTGATGTTCGAATAACGAAACAATTTTACTCTGATTTTTTTGCTGTAGCAGTTACATCCTTCGCTATCACAATCATCTGAAAAATAGCCTCCTTCACTAATTTTGAGTGATCAAAATATTAGCGAATGTGTAAATTCTTGATACTTTGATGATGCCGTGGTAATTTCAATAATAGAACAGAGTACATTATTTCACGAACCGATATCAAATTGATTGACATGATACCATACAATATACATGGAAGGTGGTTCATAATGGATACATTAAAATCCTATAACACCCTATACACACAGATATTACTGCTTCTCTGTAGCAATATCCACCAATATAAATGAATAATATTCTTTATCCACTCGAATCACCATTGTTCAATCCTGGATGATTATTTTTTCGAATACTGAAGTTATCCGCATTCCTCATTCAATATTGTGTTCCTCCTATCATATTTACAAAAGCCTTTTCTTTTTCATGTATAAAGGTGGAGTAACTCGTTAGAATGCAATAAAAGGACGGCAGGTCTATTGTTGCTCTTATGATTTGGTTTAACGATTCCCATACCAGGAACTATGCGCTAGAACATCATTGTCATGACCGAAAGAATAGAAAGACGGTACATATTTACCTTTGAGACACACGTACGTGATACATAGGAATTGTATACATGCACATTCCTCCGCTGCACATACACATTACTCGCACAATTTTCTTTATCATTTCTATTCGTCGGATGTCGGAATGCTTGTTCGAGGATTTAAAAAAACTAGCAAAAGACTTACATATTCCATACGCGATCAAACTCGATCCGCATTATATTCAAAAAATGTCGCATAAATCATGGATTAGATATCTCGTAGACGAAATTTTTGAAAAGTTATGGAAATCTAAAGAATGTCTCACGTGGGTGTCGGTCTTGAGTATTGACGTTTAATCAATAATCAATGAAGTGTTCGTTGAATCGGTACATTATTTTTCAATCAAGTTCCAGAGTTACAATGGTTGTAACAAATTCGACATGTTTGAATACCATCTTGGGAGTGTATATTTTCGTACTTCCAGACTTTTTCTCTTCATCCTTCTATCTGATTTCTCATGTTACTCATACCTTCCAAAACTATTTGTTTCACGCTTCATCAGTTCTTTCATTGTCACTGGGAATCTGATTGTCTTCGTTTCTTTCAGTCCTTCCATTACATTTGTCTCCTTTCCCCATGTCTCTCTTTCTTTCTCACTCGACTTTTCCACTCGATGTGGATTCTCTTATTGTCAGCGATCTTTTTATCGACCCACATCCACCTATGCCTGATTATCACCACTCGGACAATAAGCAGAATCGATCAGGTTTACAATGCAAGAGATATCTTGACAAGCGTTTCAAGATCATCGCGACAAACTCGAAGATGATAGAAATTTGGCATGATATTGTATGATTGTTGGTTTCTTCTTCTTACCACTGTCTACACGTGATCGGAGATGGACGATTTTGATCATTTTGATCAACATTCGATAAAAATTGTATAAAAAAGAATTGATTTTCTCGAGATCGCCCGTCACTCCATGCGAATTATCAATTGATTCTCTTGATATGATTTCGAGTTTACAATTACACCTTGAAACAAATCGAATTTCACTCTGATGGTAATTAAGACAATGTATCTGGGATTGAAATAGATACAAAATTACAAAAAAGGTGAGATGCTCATCCCATACAAAAATTTTTGGGCTTCGCCAATGCTGACAATAAAATATAGCTTGGCGCAATGTTGACAGACAAGGCTTGGCAATTTATAAATCTTCAATGTTGATTAACAATAAATACAATGTTGCACCGATGTCGGTGTTCGACGGATTTCGTTTGTCAGCCTATTATTGTGGCACAATTGCGTCAAGCTTGGCTCATCCTTGAACCAACATTGACTAAACGATAGATTCCATTCAACGCCAGGATCTTTCAAAATGTGGTTCAATATTGCCCCAAACTTTGGCCTAGTTTCGGTAGAAATTAGCTTTCAATGTAGCGCCGATCATTGGTAATAGCATGGCTCAATATTGGCAACCTATATATTATTTTTGCTACGTTACTAATCAAGTGTTTCTCGCGAGTAGTGAAACGAAGAATATATAAAGCTTACGAAAGTCTTTGAAAGAACAGTCGATCGCTCTTTACTATGAGTCACACTAGAGGGCTCCTAGCGTTGAGCTAACATACATTGTGTCTACTTCTCATTGCAAAATTTACCGACAAAAGACGCCGAGTTGTTCACAAACAAATGAGGGGAAAAACAATAAGACTTCAAACAACATATGTCAGAAATTGCGAAATGCGCATACTTTTTATACATTTCTGGGTCAAATATTTTTTACTTTGATCATTGGCGCAACATTGATAAACAAAATTTCCAATTGTTTGCCAATGATGGTATATTTCATTGCCATTGTTTCATCGATGATGGGACTTCATTGGAAATACACGTAGGTAAATCATAAAATGATGTTATCATTCCAGGTACGCGCCATGCTTGGTTGCCAAGCCTCGGCGATACTTTATCTATGTTGCACCATGTAAATTTCTATATGGGATCTAACTATTGCTTTCTAATTTTTGTCACCTTCGTACAACTTTTTAATTATTCGTTCATTCATAACCAAGAAACGTAGCTCTCATTAAAAAGTAATGATGTTTTTGAGTGCAATTTCATAACTGGGACATCAATTATGACGATACCTCACTCATTCATGCATGATACGTACAGTAAGAAAGAGCGAGATAACGTATTTACGTCCCACCGAGTTGGAGTGACACGTAGTATAATTCCAAAGACACATAGACCACTCAAAGGAATGTGTACGTATATAGAAGGTGTATATGTCTGATTTCGACCAATCCCTTTTTGTTACACCGTCTGGATGTAAAATGTATGTGTGAGCATACGTCAGGAAAATACTTGCGTTCATATTTATTACAGCCTCCTGGGATTTTTCTCATATTTTACGCTTAAACTCGTATGAAATCACTCAATCAAACTTGATTAGCCTTAAAAGAATGATAGCTGAAAAACGGGAGAAAACGGAAAAAAAGACCTTTCATTTCATCGTGTGCAAAATTTATCACACGCGCTTTGTGAAATATGACGTTGATTTCGTCGAGGGAAAAAACAAAGCAAGAGAAAAGTGTACATTTGATGAGAAAATGTATTGATACCGTACCGTAATCGTGTTATTTTGACATACGATAATGCGAAGTGATGAGTTCCTTGAATCTGATGTCCTTGAATGACAAGTCGTGTATATGTATACGGTATCGAGTGATGAATATATACATTGAAAATAATTCCCAAAGGTAAAATGTGTTCTGGGGATGAATAATGCATACAGGTACACGCGAGCAGTGTTGCGAGATGGTGGGGAATTCCCCAAATGTGGGGATTTTCAAGGCAGTGTGGGGAGGAATTGGGGAACGTGAATATGAGGGGATTTTGTGGGGAATCATGGAAAAATTGGGGAGATTTGGGGAATTCTGTTAGAACTAAAACATTTGGAAACTAAGGCTTCTCTCCCATGGACCGGAATTTCTAGGGAACGGAACGAAATCCGAAGACCCAATTGGTTCGTGGATAGTAACTTACTAGAATTCCCTGAAAATCCCCCAAAAATTCCGATCCATGGGAGAGAAGCCTAAGGGTACAGTCAAACAACTTCGTAACGTAACTGCTCAGATAGTACAGAAGTTCGTGAATCAATCGAAAATAACTCTTCTAATTAACTTCTTATTTAATAGTTTTTTGAATTCTTTGAGAGTTCTTTGAGAACATATTGAGTTATAAAATAATTTTGTGAGAATTCTCTAGAGAACTAATCATTTCTGTTACACGGACGAAACCATGATCCCTGCAGAATACCCCCTCAAAGCAAGGAGAAAATTCATTTTTCATGGAAAAACAATTCCCTTATGTACTGAAACCCCCCAGGTAATACACAAAAATCATTATAGAATCATTTATTTATTTATTCACCACTGACAAGTAGGAAACTGTTCTTGAATTATGAAGAGAAAACTTTCCTTGAACTCTTTTGAAATTCGAAAAATTCCCACCAAGAAGTCCAAGAACAATTTGATTTGTCAAACATTTGCGAGTGCCGTTAGAATTCTCAAAGAACTCCTATAGAATTTCAAGAGGAAATGTTTGATGAATCGAATTCTTTTGAAACTTTTTAAGAACTCGTCGTATTCTTCAAAAGTTATCAAGAACTTTTCTTTCAGAATTCATTTGGGATTCTTGTGTGCTATTTAGGTAATTATCATAATCACAATCAGAATTCATTTGAATGTTCTTAATTTGATGAAATTGAAAGAAAACGGATTAGATCCTTCCACTATACCATCAGTTGATCAGTTAGCTCTTTTTTATACTTCTCATCGATATATTATTCTTCCTTCACTTTCAACAAATGTTTTATTTGGATCATTATGTATTTGCCGTACATTTTTCAGATAAATCATTTTTCTTTTGTAACAGCAATACTTGAGATACATAAAACAAAGAAATAAAGTTCAATTGTCCAAGATTGTATGCTCAAGGCGGGAAAAATTAATTATTTTGGCGGAGAATTTGAAAAATAAAATTTTGGGGATTTTTTGAGGATTCAATGTGAAAATTGGGGATTTTGTGGGGATTTTGGTCATCAGAATTGGGGAATCTGAGGAAAAAATTCTGGCAACACTGCACGCGAGTAGTTCCGTTTGGAGGAGTTTTAATCATATAGTGAAAAAATAGCTCTCAAACGTAGCGAGTTTGTAACTTCCCATGCAGAAATTTACCATTGGCGCTAGCATGGCGCAATGTAGATAAAGTATGGCCGAGGCTTGGCAACCAAGCATGACGCAACACTGAAATGATAACATCATTTTATGATTTATCAATGTGTTTTTCCAATGTAGCCCCATCATTGGTGCAGAAGTGGCAATGAAATAGACCATCATTGGCAAACAATAGAAAAATTTGTTTATCAATGTTGCGCCGATGATAAAACTTTAAAAAATAATCAATCCCAAAATATGTAAAAAGTATGCGCATTTCACAATTTCCAATATATGTTATTTGGGATCTTATTATGTTTTCCTTATTTATCTGTAAACAACTCGGTGTTTTTTGTCGTCAAAGTTTGTCATGAGAAGTATACACAGTATGGATCAGCAGTAGGAGCCCTCTGGTGTAACCTGTAACAAAGAACGATTGACTGTTCTTCCAGAGAATTATTTGAGTCTTATATATTCCTCGTACACATCTCTCACTACTCGCGAGAAACACTTGGTCAGTAACTTGTAGTTAGCAATTCAGCCATCAAATGTTGAAATTAAGGAGCATGCCAATATTGAGCCATGTTATTACCAATGATCGGCGCTACATTGAAAACTCATTTTTACCCAGACTAGATCAATCGTTGTGGCAATATTCGACCACGTTTCAAATGATCCTAATTTTCAATAGAATCTATCGTTCAGTCAATGTTGGGCCTAGCAAGCGCCAAGCCTGGCGGAATTGTGGATCAATGGTAGGCTGACAACCGAAATTCGTTGAACACCGATATCGGCGCAACATTTTCTTTGTTGTTAATCAACATTGAATATTCGTAGATTGCCAAGCCTTGCCTGTCAACATTTCGCCAAGCTATATTCTATTGTCAGCATTGGTGAAACCTAAAAATTTTTATATGGGTTTATGTACTGAAATATCTTTTCAATATTCGCTTCGGTCACACGGAACAGAGATTGATTTGCTGTGGCCATTCATCAACTGCCACACTACAATTTCAGTGGGTGATAATTGGATAGCGGAACAGCTGGGCTGTCAGAATTTTTGCTGTGTCAGTTATATTTCTCGCTGTGAAAACTGAGAGACTATAGCTATGTCATCTAAAAATAGCTTTGCTGGTTAATATTGAGCTATCCAAATATTAGCACATATCGTATAACTCATTGCAGGCTAACTTTTCATGCATTGCTTCATGCTTTATCTATAAAAAATATTTGTTGTCTCAACGAAAGTATTCACTCCACTAGTCAAGATGTCCGTCTCTAGCGGATCTGGGTAAACCGACAAGCAACAACTTTCGGTTACATTTTGGTGAACAATCTTGGTTTTGGTAATTTGTTATCCTTTAGGACATTTTTTTCAACAAGAATTCAACCGATTTCAATTTGGTGATTTTCTGGGTTTTTACCTCAATGATACCATGAAGATTCCAAAAACGGACCACATTTTTTAGTGCCCTTTTGGTGGCAGATTTGTTCAAAGCAACCGTTAGTTTTCGGTCACAAATAGGTTATTGTATCTCAAAAACTATCTGGGCAACCATTTTACCACACCAAAAAACAACCAAAATTGAACCATAGAAATTGGTCACTTTGGAATCGCTAGGGGTTCTGTTTACAAATGTTTTCATGTCATCAAGACTATTTAGTTGTACCACTAATTTCTTTTGTAAGCGCTTCAGTTTATTATGAAGCACTGAACTTAAGAGTCGATTTTTAAAAGCTGACACCAACGTAACATGAATATTTGATTAGACTCGTCTGATCTCGAATCTAAAAAAGGTTGTAATTGATCCACCTTCAACTTGAAAACCTTTTTTCCCTTCCCAAATGAATGAATTTTTTCAGTAAAATCCATTCGTTTGATATCAGTTATATCAACAGTAGCAGTTAAAGTGATATTACCAGTACAGTTTCAACTGCAAAGAGAGATTAAATGACAGTTCCAAATAGCACACAATAGCATCTTCGCGATATTCTCTTCTCCCGAGAGGCACTTTCCAAGAGGAAGCTGACAGAATTCAAATGATTCGAAGAAAACTAGTTATTTCTGTTTCGTTCCATCGAATGGCGTATCAAGATGATAATATTAATACATTGTCGTAACGTTACAACCAATTTTGAACAAGATATTTCTTCATTCAACTCGGATAAGATACGATCTGATATGAATTGGAAAGAAAACTGATTGAGATGATCAAACCCGATGTGATCAAGATAATAGAAAGTGTCAATGATTTTTAAATAATTCCTTTCTAATGATGAAGGGACAGGAAAATTAAATTCCAGCAATGGAACACGAGAATTTATTTGCTCGAGTGTATTTATTCGAGGAAAAAATTGTTAGCAAAGTTTGTGGTTGAAAGAGTTTGGGATATCAGGTGATTCAGTTTTTTTTCTACCCGTTTCGACACAACTTACAACTTTTTGTTTGCTTCCATTTTGCTCTCTGGGAGCAAACTTTTATGGAGTTTCAACTACAATCTATATGAATGAAGTATTATTAGAATGCTTGAGCATTAGATGTTCCGTTGAGCTGACTCTCAGTATCAGAGTGAGTAATTAAATACATAATTAATTCTATTCGAATAACAAATGGGGGAGTAAATTATGAGTTTTCCTGAATGTATCTGGCATGGCAGAAAGCTTTTTGCTTAGAATATTAACCAAGACTGATTTGCTATATTCGTATTCCAACGTTTCCCTACTTTGAGTACTTTTGTTCTATTACAGTACACTGAAAAAAGAAGTCTAGTGCCAACGAAGACGCGGTATAGTTGGAACGAGTATTCGAGAGAAACAATGAACGGTCGTAGCGCTGTGATAACGGTAATATAGTTAGTAGAACGATCTGGTATTTGTCCTACAACGATACGAATCTTCTCTCCATCTACATTTTATCATGGTATTAACTATGCTTTCACTGCCACAGCAATGCGTTGCGAATGGCATACAGATTCGTAGTAAGAACAATATGTTTTTTTCAGTGTATCTTCATATTATATGGTCTGGGCCTTGGATGGTTCACTTCTTAATGGGGAAATTTATCGGTTCTACTGGACTGAACTCGGGTAGAAATGAACAGTGAACCGTCCAATACCCTGCCCGCCACCAGACCACTTCAACTTGGACCCAAACGAGGCTTTGAGTTGACTAATTTTCAATTCCACGTGACAAATTATAACGAAAATACAAAAGTAATTTAAGACTGTTCGAGCTTGTTCTTGGTACTCTTGAAATCGAGCGATCATCGCATGTTGCTCATTGTTTTCAAGGATTCTAAATTTTTTGTAACATAGGGGAGGTATTTCATACACAAAGTTGTGAGAAATAATATTTCTTTCTCCATGGATCTTTCATTTTTGACAACTCATAGATCATTTAACATAGAAGTATCGACAAAGCATCCTTCATTTCAAAAATAGTAATTCATTAGGTTCGTTTAGGTTATCGGAGCGAAGGGTGTACAAGATACTGCTTACAAACACACGCGGAGGTCAAATTGCAGAATGGAGTAAACAAGTAGAAGGCTGAAGAGGTGATCGAACTACCAATGGCCCCGATAACGGAATCAATCAAAGGATATAGGTTGCACCCTTTTTAAAAGTTTGACTGAAGAGAGAGTAAGAGAATATAAAAGGGGAAGTAAAAGAGGGAAAATTATTCCTTTATCTGCCATCCTATTATGTATGAGAGGTTATAGAAGATTGAATGGATGAGTGGTAGGATGGAAACAAATAATTGAGTACTTTCTTAGAATACGGTGCTAGCGTTTCAAAAGAATTTTATCTTTATTGAAATGTATCTGAGTGGAATGTAAAACTGAATGGATTCTCGATCATGCGTTTTATGACCTATATACACAGGACACAGTTCGATTATAACAGATCGAATGAGTGAATTGGGTGGGAAAGACTTGAATAGTAGGTCACAGTGATTACACGTAATCGAACGGATTTGATTCTCATTGCAATCCTTTCATTCTTCAATTTCAGCTGTATAAATTATATCTATTTTTGAACATACTAATAAACATCTTCACCTATATTTTCAATATTTTGTCAGACAATTTTTTATGGAATTAACTCAATACTTTAAAACGTCTTCCGTGTGAGTTTCGTGAACCTTTTTCTTTCCTTTATGAATTCTACATTTTTCTCTACCCGAGTTGAGATGATCAGTCAGTCTTCGTCTCAATATCATACAGTTCAATGCTCTCGCCATCGAATAAATTCATCATCATCCGAAAAGAAATGTATTTGGAGATGAATTATTAATCGATATCAGTTCAAAACACATTCCCAAGAGATTGACGGAGCAGACTCGTTTTCAGCCTCCTCTCCTTGTGAAATTATATTAAATATACATTAGGCAACACTGTCAGAAATATCTGGAAGTTTTTTTCAATCACGTACATGAAATCTGGTTCATACGCGTTCTACATTGAATTCAATGTACACAAACATGAAAAGATTATAGATTATGCTATAGTTTGCTTTAAATATTATGTGTAATGTGTATGAAACTGAATTCATGCACGTAAAAAATTAAAATTAATGCAGAAATTTTCAACAGTGAGGATTGCACGGAGAAGACTGGATTCGTTATTGCACACAGAGAAAAAAAATTCATTAAAACAAAGAATATTTCTTTGATTCTAAGAAATACTTTCATTCAATGGTATCTATACAATTATTTCATTAAATCATCAAAATAAATCATTTACAAGCATGTCGTGAAAGTTGGGTCAGAAGAATTAGATTCTTTGTGTCAATGTCATGGGCATTGGTACTGGAATTATATTATTTTGGATTGAAAAAATATTTCATTCGCGGAATGAACATTTCATTGAAAACAATAAGAGATTACTTTGAGTCAAATGAATATTTTTTCCATTCAAAGAAATGGATTCATTCAACAGTGACAATCAAGTAATGTATTCAAATCCGCAATTCTTCAGATTTGTTTGATAAAAAAAATTGTATTATTTGTCAATATTTCATAGTCCATTTGAGTGCTTCTGAACTTTTTGATAAACGGAAATTCTGCGCACTTTGAATCATCTTAGACTTTTTAATGAATGGTTGAGGAGTCATGCCATCTTGCCGGTTGAACAATGTTGTCACTTCGGGTAAGGATCTGTAATTCACCGTCATAATCTGAAAGAACTATTTATTTGGATCAAGTATTACTCCCTGGGAGGACAGCAACATTAATTCTTCATATACAAACCGTACAATCAGGCCAGAGCTTGTGAGAAAGTGGCGACACCTTGCGAAAACTAATCACAGTTTGTGAAAGTGAATAAAATTTTGAATGATTCCATAAATCGATTTCTTCATTTCAATGAATTATGCGGTTCAATCAATCCATGGATTGTATTGATTCCGTTCAACATTTGTTTTTGAAAAGACATTGCGTTGAGAAAATATTCCTTCGATTTGATGAAATAAAATTTTCCATTCAACGACGTAATCCATTATTCCTATCAAATGATCATCTTTGAATGAACATTGTATATTCGTTCAATAAAAGTTGAACCCGAAAAGATTTAGTTCTTTGATGCAATGACTATTTTTCTCAGTATATTGATTTCCATATCTTTCTGTGGATGATGAAAACTCTTTGGATACATATATCATTTTCCTTAATCCAAAGAAATCATTAGTTATCACTGATGAAGAAACATTTGTTTCCCTTCAAGAAGTAAAATATCATAGCAAAGATTATAGGATATAAAATTTTTGAATAATTAAGATGATAATCTTATACTTATATCTAAAAAGCTAAGTAATAGAAATAAAAGAATTATTCATAAATCAAGAATTGAAGTTTTAATGAAATTGGAAATTTCATTCTCAATGAATGGAATGATTGAAACAAGGTCTTAGATATCTCTTCAAAGAAATATTTCTTTGGTTTGAAGAAAAAGACTCTAATGAAATCGTTTATTAAATTCTATGACATAACTCATAGAAAAGATGAATTCATCATTGCCATGAATATCAGTTATTCAACTCAAAAAACTCAAAATCCGAAGAAGTGTATTTCTTTGGGCTAATGAATTTTTTCTCTCAGTGCAGCTACTCATTCTCTCTTCTGCTGAAATAGTTCCATGTTCAATATGGGCTCGATCGGGCAGTGATGGGCCTCATCTCATTTTGGCACACCCGATCTGGTGCTGGTGAGGTAACGGTGTGGCCCGCCTGATTAGGGTTAACTAGACCTGGTCATGATAGTTTTGTGATCGGGCTCTGATGCAACGGTGCGTTAAATTCCATATCAGGACCTGATCTGACATAAGGCTGTCCAGATCTGATCCTGATTGAACACCCAGTATGAATTTCTACCCGAGTATTACCCCGAATAATGAAATTCATGTTAGGGGTTCGGTCAGGACCAGATCTGGGTAACCTCATCCTAAATCGAGCCCTGATATGGAATGTAAGGCCCTGTTGCATTAGAGCAACGATGTAACAAACTATGTCAGAGCACGCCAAATTACAAACCTATCAAAACCAGATCTGGTCAACCCTAATCAGGCGTGTCGAATTATAGCCTCACCAGGGCCAGATCTTTTCGGTCGGTTTGGGGTGTCCCCGATCGAGCCCATATCGAACGTGAGGCTGGCCGTAACATTTTTCTGCTCGGGTACAAGAAAAATTTGTGGCTGTCACAGCACGATTTTAGTGTTTGATATTCGGATAGCGCAAAAATTGAGTTGTGATGAAGATTTTCGTTTTGGTAGATACGTTTCTCGCTGTTATGGCTATCACATAGCATTCAAGGAATGGCCTGGTAGTCTTAGGGTATGCCAAGTCATGGATGGAATGAGGTTGCCTTTGATGCTGGTCCAATTTAGTGTCCAATAGGGTCAGGAACATTCGGATTTGGCCGAAGTCTCATTTACTTATCTAATTGAGCGATCCCTGCTAAATTTTCCCAATAAAGAACGATACAAAGCGATACTCTATCGTTCCTCATCGTTTTCTATAAAAATTCAAAAGAATGTATGGGATTTTATCGTGAAATTCGTATAAGAAAAGTACCAGTTATTTGGAAAAAAATAGTTATGTATTCCAGAATAAGTAGTACTTTTCTTATACGAATTTCACGATAAAATCCCATACATTCTTTTGAATTTTTATAGAAAACGATAAGGAACGATAGAGTTCTATCGTTTAATAACGATATAACTTCGTAAATTCCGTATTCAGAAACCTCATTGAAAACTATAGAAGAAATTTATCGTTTTGTATCATTCTTTATGGGGACAATTTAGCAGGGATATCTGATCGGGTACGAAAATCTACACCTCGCGAGGATCTGATACGTAATTCTGAATCAGAAAATTGACTTCTCAGCAGAAGTTGTGGCAAGTTTGCTGGATCAGATCTCTATAAAGGCTTGATAGTTTTGTCTCGGATACAGAATTCTCTGAATACAATAAATTGAGATCAGGCGATATGATTGAGGACTCATCAGGCTCTCCCACATATGGTATTCATATCGTGGAACACTCATTCCACAACAGACTCAACCGTGCGCATTTTTGGATTTATTGGTATTTTTCTTAATCAGGTTAACTCACGCTTTTACATTGCATACAATGTAATGATCGAGTTCCAATCGAGCTCCATCATTACACGCAGAAAAATATATCTTTAAAAGTCCCATAATTTATTGAGGATCAGCGCCAGTCTGGAATGAATGAAATTATTTACCTGAATATAGCTTCAAAAGTACCATTATTTCTTGTAGAAATACATCTAGTGAGGGGGGTTTTTAAAAGTAAATTCAAGTCAAAACTCTATCTGTCACAGACTGGCGCTGATCCTCAATAAATTATGGGACTTTTCAACACACCTGTTTTCTGCGTGTAGAGCTTGACGACGAAATCAGGCGAAGATGATGAGAGTTTCAGCATTTTTTCCAGTTGGGTAGAAGAGTAGCTGGGGCATCTAAAATACAATCACCGCACCCAAATATTAGCAAATATTTTTCTCCTTTTAATTATGTGATATACAATAAGAATCTTATAAATTGATATAAACACAAGATTCCATAGTCATCTTATATTTTTTGTAATCGTGTATCACCTTCGTGACGGTTTTTATATTCTTAATAGAACTCGATAATCACCGGATTCCCCACATGATGAGATAAAGTTTCTAGTTGAAGGTATTTAGGGAATAGTTTGTGTTTACAACGAGGTAAATTTTCATGCTCGTTTAACCTTGTTTGAGTTGAATGTTCAAGGCAATCAAGGTCACAGCTTGGATGGAGTTGAAAACAAGGAAGGTTAGTTCTGATGTCGGTTAAAAAAAGATTTCTGAATTTATCAAATTGAACTTGTTACGAATCCCAGATTGAATCATAAGAATTCGAGGGACCTTCCGCTTCGCTGCTTGCTTCCCATTCTTTTGATGCTCAAAAACCCTGGGTAGATTCATAATACAATCAATTGCCGAAAGAATTAGGAAACGATCAATAATATCACTCGAAACATTTCATCGACCTAATTTAATTCAATTTGTAAATATCCTATTTGATAAATTTCATAGGAACTCTTAATTGAATCTCGAAGGGTTGGTTCAATTACCGCACCCTCTCAACCACAAAAGGGATTTCATTATATTCGAATGCAATATAAGTTTATAGACAGTTCCGAAGGATCGACAAGGCCACACCTAAATCTGATAAATCCTTATTATAATCTCCGATTTTTCTTCATTTTTTTTTTTCATTATAGAATCATTTTCATTGCAATTACTGAAAGAAAACGTTGAAATATCTTATTCCGATTCTTCATTTCTTTACAAAAATTTTCTAAAATTTTTCGAACACGAACAAACGAAATCCAATGATCCTAATTACGAAAGGATGCCGTGATGTATGTGAGAAAATTTTAGATAAGCTTTTTTCATTAGAAGCCAATGAAATGCTCAAATCCTATTCGTGATATCCATGAAAAGCGTTGTACTTGGAGCTTCGGAACGCACCATGTCCATCGATGAATCAAATTCATCATTCAATTGAAAGAATTGTGACAAATCATTCATGAATTCATCCTTATCTTGTCAATATTCATCATAAATGTGAATCTGCTTTGAAACCATTCACAGATCCATCCAGAGAACTCTTTTTTTTCTCCACTTTTGATTGACAAAAAATGTTTTGATGTTTTAATTTTCCGTTCAACCTTCTTTTGTATAATCCTTTTGCGGCTGTATCTCTGATATTTAATTACATCTAACCAACTCGAGGACATTTGACTCTGAAAATCTGTTATAAAGAGACAAGTTTTTTCCTCTTGCCATCTCTCGAAACAGAATTCTCCCTTCCCGCAGAGACATTAATTCATCATCATCACGTACAAATTATTTCTATAAGTGAACGATATGTACTCATTCCTCACGTTTAATTAGCAATCTTTCATGATGTGGAAAAACATTAATTATCGCTCTCGTTCAATCTGTTACATTCAGACATCGCTCCATCTCGAGTGGAAAATGGATGTTGAAAATTTCTCGTTCTATATTATTTTTCAGGGTACAATACATCCCACGTGATCTTTCAAACTTCATATATATATATTTATTTGTGGATTCCATGTATCACGAGAATCTGTGACTGTGAATTTGGATTCGTGTGCTTATCAGAAATTTCATTTGTTTGAATTTTTGCGATCAGCACAACAGTTGAACGCAAGATTCACTATAATTTACAAGCTTGTCGTGCGGATATACAATGCATACGTGCAGGTATATATTCAGGAAACACTTAATGATCGGTTGTTTCGACATGCAACGTCACTTTCTTGTACAGTTTTTATCGGATAATTTAATTGGCTGTTCAATGCATAAAATTCAAGGATTGAAAACTTGAGATTGGAAAACTAGGTGTAATTTCACGTTAGAATTGATCATATAAATTACAGAAAAAACGTTCCATTGATCGTTTTGTAATTGGTGTACGAGAGGGAATGAGTTATTTTTGAAGAGGTTGGGGTATCAGGTATTATTTTTACACATCAATTCACCGATATTGAAATATCTTCGTGAATTGAATTGGTATTTTCTGTTTTATTGATTATTCGTATAGGTTATAACTTCTTTTTTTTTGCAGAGGAATCATAATAAAATGTAATACAGAAGAGAGGAAATCCGGGAGAAATTGGAACACAATTCCTATATGTAACTTTTTGTTTAAATTTATCTCAGATTATAGCCTTGTTGAAAAAAAGTCTATTGAATCTCACTGATTAATGAGGTTTAATACAAATTCTGTAAAGGTGAATAACCATTCATACGTGATCAGATCGGTTGAAACACATGAGAACTGGCTAAATTAATGAGATTTCATACATGGACAAGAAGGAAATAGTTGTGGCAGCTATGCACTAATTTTAGCACCCTTTTTTAACCGCTGTAGCTCAAATAATTGCGGCTGTAGCTATTTTTTAGCTGCTGCAGTAGAAAATTGTAGCTGTCACTGCGCAGGTTTTGTGGTTGATATTTGGATAGCCAAATAATTTAGTTGTTGAATTCAACCAGAAATTCACAACAGGCGCAGTACTGCACTAGTACTTTCCAAGACTGGCAGGGTACTGGCATTTGTCTGGGATGATAACGCTTTTCTGTAACGGGGATTGAGTACTAACACTATTATTCGCAATCAGTGCAGTGACTGGATCAGTTGAGATGGCCTGGCCGACATTGAGTTGTCAGGACTGGTTGATCAATACAGGTATAGTACTGTATTTCTATGTATTTAGTACGAATCCCGTACATCTTGGCCAAGTGTTGAAGACCCAATACTGGCACTGTACTGCACCTGTTATCAACATTGGCATTATTCGGATTTTTCTGATTAGGAGTTTTCGCTACGGCAGTTACATTTCTTGCTGCTGCCGCTAAGTGAATCGCTGTGACAGCTCAAAAATAGCTGCCGTAGCTAATTTTTAGCTATCCGAATAACAGCTACAGTATCGCTCAAATTAATTGGAATACCAGGGAAATTACTACAATTCTTACATGACACACAGTTTATTAACCAAAAAAGCTACAAACAGTATCCTAATAATTGATAATATGTCCTCCTTTGTTCTTGAAAACCCAGGTAGCAGTGGTGCTAACTATCGTACAGCTGAAAGACCACAATTCATCTGGTGTTCCAATTGATTTGAGCGCTACTGACGTTATTTTTCTTCATGTAGGGATACAATAGGTTTGAATGGTCATCCATCGTTGCAAAGCTTGTATGAAATTTCATTGATGAATTTGTTCGTATCGGGATAGAATTTTCTATAAATATTCTGTCAATATTCATAGGATGTTCGAATGCGACTGTTCTAAAAATGGCATGGAGTTCCACGGAACACACATCCAGTTAGCAGAACGCTTCCACTTCTCAAAATTTGCTACCAACTTACGTTACTAGGTAGCAAGTGGAAGCAAATCGAATCGCCTCTGATACCTACTCCCGATATACTAAACTCCCACTGTTAAAGATGCATGTTTACATATTTGGAAAATATTATTTCTGGCTGAGGAAGAAAAATTTCATGGAAATTTACGAACAGTTACACATCTTGTCTTGATTTTCTTGGGGAAGAAAACGACTTGGAGTTCGATTATTGCAAAGTTCTTTTAGCGAGAGTTAAATCCGAATCCTCCGAGTGAGAGACAAAGCCTCTATCATATCAGCGGATCTCCAAGATAACGATGTAGTACTAAAATTATTATTTACGTGTACAAGGGACTTTTGGATGTGAAAGTTGACGGCAGCGTGGCTATCAGGAGCACTTCTTTGATTTTATAGACTGGAGGCTGTCATAAAAAAGATATTTTTATGAAGAAACGACGCTATCATCTGCTTCTATCGAGTCTTTTGCAATCTTGCTATTACAAAATAAGGAATTAAACTGTGACGTTTCGTTTGTCAGTCAGTGCGTTGATAATATTAATTATCCCTAATTCGATAATTAGTTTTCAATGATTATGCCTCTGGCTCGTTGAATTCTGAAGTTCTTTCGAGAGTATGGGGACGCGTGTCGTTTCACACGTTTCATTTTCATTAGCGCTGACAAGAGATGAAACTTCTTACGATTTTCATGATTTTTACGATATTCTTCGTAAAGAGCACTCAACGATGCTAGATTTTGAAAAAAACTTCGTCTTTCTAATCCCTATACACCCCAGAAAAACGCAAGTGAAATTTAATAACATGTTATGAATTTCAAATTACTTTTTATGAAATCTTATGATTAATTTCCGAATGGACATAACACATCCTCAAATTTCATGATCATCCCTTGAATATATGGATGTTCTGGAATATTCAGGAAATTTCTCAACAGTGTGGAAACTGTAAAAAATAATTCTGGAATTTTCCCTCAAAGAAGGGGAGCAGCAAAGTTCCTTCATAGATGGCGAATTTTTCACCATAATTTGGTGGACTTTTCCTTCATTTGTAGAGGATTCACCTCTCGAAAAACAAGATAATTTCTCAAAATGGTGGAAAATTCTTCATTTCCCATATTTCTTACAGTGTACCTCACATATCCCACATAACACAGAAAGTCTCAGTAATATTCTCAGAATATCACAAATATCTCACTCGAAACATTCTATGTTGAATATTTCTACGAGATTCCATAGATATTGTGGATAGAATATTCCATCACAAATACTCTGAGGATCTTGCAATTGAAATATCGCAGATATGATATCCTCCAATGTTCTGGGAATCTATGATGAGGGATATTTCATGTTTGTCGCAAATGAAATATTCTGAAAATATTTCAGTAAGCAATATTTTATGTGGCAGTAAGAATTTTTATTCATCATACCCAGTACTTGGTAAAATTGACAAGTCGAGGGCGAAAGAAACCTCTCTCCCACGACCCATTCAATTTCAGTTTCAGAGGATTTTGAATTGATTGTTCTACATCCCACGGAAAAAAATTTATCAGAAACACATCATCTGGATGACGAAGAATCGCACTTTGAGGGCATTGAAGTTATCTCAGTGGTTAGCTGAGGTGATAGAGGCTTTGTCTATGACTCGGAGAACTGTGGTTCGATCCTCACCGAGGGAACTTTTCTAATAATCGACTTTCAATGTGTAATTCTCTCACAAAGCCATCCAAATCATATTCTATACAACACTTGTAGAGGAATTTACTCTGAAGAAAATTTGTTTTCTACCAAAAGCAGTTTTTTGTTCCATTGTCATACACTTAATTATGAGATATTTTCCTGTATAAAATATCCCTGAGATGATCTCAGCAATATTTCAGGATGTCTTCAGAACGTCACAAAGTTCACCAGAATATTGCATATTTCAAATATATCCCTCATGCTAATTCGTTCAATCAATCATCTATCCAAGTACAAATCAGAATCTATTCTTCTTCTTCTTCTTCTTGTTACACATCTTTGAATCATTTGTAGATTCTGCTTCGAAGAATAGTGTACAAGCCGTTCAATTCACTTTGAATTCATAACAACTGATCTTCCAAAGTGAACGACTACATTCTAGATAATACGCATCAAAGAGCCAATTACAACAGCCAAATAAAGTCTTGAGTTTAATGTTTCTACCCTTCAATCGCGATAGCGATGGAATTTATGATTATTGCAGATGAGATCTTTTCTACCGAGCCGTTATTCTTTAATGTCATTGGTAGAGACCGTTGGTAAACGTTGATCCTTCACTGATAATCCGATACATAACACAAAGTGATTGCGTTGAATTTTCTTATTCGGAATTTCATTCTTAAACTTTCTCAAAATTTTCATTGTGGATAGCGTACAATTTTCATCTTCCGCGTATGAAATATTCTCACTCTTTTTTTAATTTTCAACTTGGTGGAGAAAGTTGAATTTGGTAGGAATGAAAATGGAGAAATTGGCATAATGACATAAAGAATTCAAGTATTTGGAAGATTAATCAGTTGACTTGAAGTACTTTGTGGTTTTTTTTTTAATTCAAAATTCATGGTAACCTGAACATTGCCTTTTCTTATACAAAACTTGTAGTTTTGTGCGGAATCGAAGGAAATGGGATTAATAAGGGATGTAATTTAGGATAGAATTTTGACATTTTGATGATCTCTTAAAGGGTGCCTAGACAAATTTTTATCAAAGATGCTACCGAAGTTTTTTGTTTTGTATGGACGTGATGGAAAATTTTCAGAAGATCTATACTGACAAAACATGTTTTGTTGGAATGTGAACAATTGAAAGTATTTTGATCATGTCAACAAAATTTTTGTTTTTTCCAACAAAAGATTTGGTATTTAAATATGAAATATTTTCATTGAATATGCAGTGATAAAATAATGTTGGAAGAACAAGAGCTTTTGTTGGTTCAAACATCGAACAAAATATCTGGTGTTTTAAGGGAAGGTTCTAGTCAAAATTGAAAAAAAAAATCGTTTTTTTTTGCTTTATTCCCATCCTCGGGGTCTCGAGAATGTGTAGCCAAAAGGATATTCCCCTATATAATTCATTCTAGGAATTATAGCGTTTTAGACGAGAGAATGCGTCGGCCGAAAAACAGTGATAAACACGCGCTCCGAGCGGCTCCGAGAGAAGCGCAGTTTTCACCGCCAAAGCGGTGTATTTACTACAGGAACCTTCTCTTTGAAGATGAAGAAGGGACCTTGTATGGTGCTGGAATAGCTGATTAGTCGTAAGTGTCGGAAAACAAACATTACTCACGGTTTTTTTTCTTCCTGAAACTTCAGACGCGTTTTTCTCGAAACAACTTTTTTTCGCGCGCGGGACACGATTCAGCTTCAACGACTTAACCGATTTCGATGTTTGACGACTCAAATTGAAGCTCCTTCAATTTGGGGGACCATATGGAAGCGTGTTTTTTTTAATTTTTGTTTGTTTTCTTTTTCAAGTTGAAGCAAAGCAAAAAAAACGGTGAAAAAGGTCTTTTTTTTCTAAATGACTGTAATTTTTTTTCAAAAGGGTTTTTTAAAAATCGAAAATCCATATGGCCCCCCAAATTTCATCTATTTCAAGAATATTTTTGGTTTTTTTTGTTTCAAATCCCTCGGCAGGGCTGTAGAGTGTCCCGCGCACATTGGCAATCGCCGCGCACGGCTTTATTAAATGAGGACTGGAGCCACCATTTAATTTTTTTTTTGACAAAAAAAACATGATTTGTATCTTGAAACATAGACTTATAAGTAACAATAAAGAAGCTTTTGAAAAAACATTGGCAATAGCTCAAAAAAAAATCATGAAATGACGTTAATTTTCGGTCTTTTCGACTAGAACCTCCCCTTAATCATGCACTTTTTTTGCTGATGGTACATTTGTGCTATGTATTTTATTGATTCAAACTGTTCAATATAAAACATCTACCGATTAGATAAGAACTAATGTCTCAGAGAAGTGTACAGACGGAGAGAATATTTAAAATTCCTGTGATTGTTCGCTATTCGCGGATAAAATGTAATCAGCAATGTAATCTCACGTAATCTTCAATGCAATATTCACTTCGTGCGAGAACAACCCACACAGCATTGTGTTTCAAGTATCTTTTAGAAAAGTTTGAGACACAAAATGTTATATATGGGACATTGGAGATTTCAATGAATTATTTATTCAACTCAACGCGTAGTTAGTTATTAAATGCGATCGAATGTTTCATCTACATCGTTAAAAATCATCGGTAAAAATGACAAATTATTCCTCAAAATTCCAAAATATTATCAATGATAAGTAATATGTGATCTTTATCTAAAGTTGTTTACACGATTAATACAAAAGATGACCTATTCTTGCCCCTCCGTCACAACATCACGGAGGAATTTTCCTACCAAATGATGAATCAATTTGCTTTGGAATATTAACGGAATGAATTTTGGTATACATTGTATGTTTTCTATTTCCTCTGTTCTTCTACCAAGCACATGTATTCAAATGCCGAAAATTTACAATACATCTTCATGTACCATTGCGAGGAACATGACTTTCCAGCATCTACATACGATCGATCAACTGTCAGTACATTTCTATTCTTGGAAAGTTCAATAGTTGAAGTTTATATCGGAATAAAAATATATATTCGTCGTAAGAACATGGCGCAACAAATTTCAAAGTATGTCAGAATACTATCTATTTATCGATACACTGTTTCTTAACTCCTGAATCATTTGTTAGGTTGCTCCCTACCTTTTGTACCATCGATCAATTTGAGAGCCAGTACGTAAAATATTGAAGAACTACACTGTAAAAAAATAATCCGCATCCTCCTGCATCCAGCAACCGGAAATTTTTTATTCATCATATTTGATTTCAATATCTCAATTGATGTCGGAATTTTCAATTCCATAGAATTTTTACGACAATTTCATTCTCAGAAAAATACAAGGAATTTGTCACTCGTATATATTTTTTAATTATTTCACATACGTTTACACATAAAAATTATTTATCGTGCGAGCATCCAACAATCTACCACTCTTTTTTTCAATATTTTTGCATCAAATCATTTGGAAAAACAAATCTGAGAGATTTTTAATGAATCTGTTTGGGACAGCAGTATTGAACTTTCCACATTCTTTTCTATGAATATTCCCCTTCGGGTCAAAGGAGATTCAACAGTTCTGTAATGGCTATAGAAAATACAATCGAAGTCGTGTAAGTCCATTATTCGAAGACCGAGTTCAATGGATTATTTTCATATCAATTGTTTTGAGTATTAATGGAATATGAAAATTTTTACTGTTCCAATTTGAAAGAGTATCTGAAAAATAATTGAAACGAAACCCGTTGAATGTCATTTATTTACTCCCTTTTCGCTCTCTTCGTACTGCGAAGGTACAAACACAACACGATGGCTTTGATATTTAATTGGATTCCACATGAATTCGAATATGATCAAATCAGTTCTCGATTCTCTGGATTTCGTCAGAGATTCATTATTTTATTCATTTGTCCATAGCCCGAGGAGAGCAATTCTGAATTCGAATATTCTTATCATCGAAATGAAATCCAACGAGCGTATTGTTTCATTTTGTAAAAATGAAACTGTTTCATTGCTAGAATGAATGACTATACATAGGGACTTTAAATTCAATAGATTCTGTTTTCAATATTCATAAACGTGGATTTTCAATGGAAAATGAATTCTCCAACCGAATGAAATAATTCGGTTAATAATAATAATTTTTCGTAATTTCAAAAATAGTTATATCGAGTAACTTTCACAGGGACGTGTGATTTGATATTTTCTTGGTATCACCTGTCTGAATTCATGTGAAAAACAACATCATATCCAGTAAATATATTGTGTCTTGCGATATCTTTTGAATAAGTTTTAGATGTCTTCAACTAGACTTTTAAATAAGTTTTAGACAACAATTGATTTGAAACTCATTGAGAAGGTTGTGCAAGACATCCAAAACTTGTCTACGACATACCAGGTGTGTAAGTATGAAACCGGAATTTTTGTACAGAAAAACACGTTTATTGTAATGATATGATACAAAGTAACTTATTCAAAGTATTGTCCGTCGCTATCTATACATTTTTTCCATCTTTCTGGCAATTTGTGGATTCCGCGCCAAAAGAACTGTTGCTCTTTTGAGGCAAACCAGTCATCGAGCCATTTTCGTACATCTTCGTAAGAAGTAAAGCGCTGCTCAGCAAGTGCGTGTCCCATCGATGCAAACAAGTAGTAATCGGATGGGGCAAGGTCCGGTGAGTGAAGCGCGTGCTGAAGAATCTCCCAACGGAACGACTCTATCGTTTCCTGGACCTGTTTTGCTTTGTGCGCTGGTGCACTGTCATGCAGCAAAATCACCTTGTGGCGTCTTTGTTGGTATTCTGGTCGTTTTTCACGCAAAACTCGATCCAAATCGATCATTTGTTGTCGGTAGCGTTGAGTATCGACAGTTTCCCCAGGTTTCAGCAGCTCGTAGTAGATTACGCCCTTCTGATCCCACCGAACACACAGCATTGTCTTTCGTCCGTAGCGGTTTGGTCTTGCCGTCGATGTTGATGGTTCGCCCAGAGTAACCCATGACTTTTTGCGCTTCGGATTCTCGAAATATATCCACTTTTCATCGCCAGTTACAATTCGATGGAGAATCGACTTCCTTTGAAACCTGGCGAGCAGCATTTCGCATGATGTTTTGCGGTTTTCCTGCTGTCTTGCGTTGAGTTCACGTGGAACCCATTTCCCCACCTTTTGTATCTTTCCCATGGCTTTCAACCGAACGGAGATGGCTTCTCGAGTCACCTTTAACCGATCCGCCAGTTGTTGTTGTGTTTGAGCGTCGTCTTCGTCCAACAAGGCTTGCAGGTCAGCGTCTTCAAACTTTTTCGGTGGTCTTCCACGTTCTTCGTTCCTGACGTTAAAATCGCCACTTTTGAACCGTTTGAACCACTCGAAACACCGTGTTTTACCGAGAGCATGCTCACCAAACGCCTCCACAAGCATTCGATGCGAAAACAGATGAAAACAGAAAAGTAGTGCTGTCCGCAAATCGTAATTTGTTGGCACAAAACTCGACATGTTTATCTCTAATAAACTAATGCTACTGAATGAAACCCGTGTTATTGTGAGTTGGAAATCTTTGTCGGATATCAATACAATAACAAGACACCGCTGACATGATGTGTCGGTAACTGCATCGACATCTAGCGCCACCTATGGGCAAATTCCGGTTTCATACTTACACACCTGGTATGGCAAGACACAAAACATTGCCTGGAATTGCAGATTTGGAAATTTCAGATTCCTAACAATGCATTCAAGACTTATGTTGAATATTGATGAAAAAAATTATGTGAAATTGCTATAAAAGTATTGAACTGCACTGAAAAAGATTGCTTCCCAAATTTCATATAAATTCATGCGAAACAATCAACACATAAATTTTGTATCAATTTAAAAAATTTTTCTCACTTTTTATATGAAATTTTATGACATCTCATACAGACCTATGATTCTTCATACATTTTTATATGAATTTTAATACATTTTGCAATGAATATCATGAATTTAAAGTTGAACTAGATTTCAATTATAAAGTTTGAGAATTCTCATCTTCGTTTGATACAGAAGATTTCAGACTATTTTTTTACAGGGTGTGCATACAAGAAGAGCGGAAGAAGAAATATTATAGATGGCATTGATCGATTTATTAATTTTCACCCTCAGTTTCGAAATCAGTAGAGTACTGCACAAAATAATTCATCGTATATTGGAATTTTGTACATTGAAATTATTGGGCACAACCTACGTAGGCGGGATGAAGATTGTTCAATGTTTTATACAGATTACCTGGTCGCTAGGAACACTCGTATCAAATCTATAAAGCTATTAATTCTGGAAATGGAAACACACATGCATGTGCACGTGTGAATGGAGGGTTTGTGATGGTTTAATATTCAATAACTAAATGTCAGGAGCTCAATTTGGAGGGATTCGGATAAGCGTCTTTACTACGGATGGTGGATGAGTTGGGAGAAATTGCTTACATCGTTGTTTAAACTTGAGCTGCTTGATTAATATGATCCTGCTGCTGCTGCAGCACAGAATAAAATTCAATGAATTCAAAGTCACCTTCTCATCGATTAACCGTGATGAATATTCAAGAGATATTTGTTTGTAACAGTATTTATATATTGAATGATAGAAGAAGACGCGGAATATTATTTACTCTGCTATACCAGAATTGGAACTTGGGCGATTCATTTCTGTACCACTTTTATTCACGAAAAAATTTGAAAACGACAGGGATTCTATTGAATTTTTTTGGAATCATTCCTCGTTCCGTTCTTTGAATCTTATTTCTTGAAGAAAAGGGGAGAAAATACTACTTTTAACCGATAAATTCGATTTTTAATGCTTCATTTTTTCTGAAGATTGATTAAATGTGAATCGATGAACCATTTTTCATATTGAAAGGGTGAGAATCCACGAGATTCCTCAGAATATATTTATGTGAGGACAACAACAACATTTTGAACTGAACATAATGTTTTTCTTTTTCCAGTCAACTCTTGTTAAGCAACGTTTGTACGTATTAGCTCGATCCGGGACAAAAACCGTTCAAAGCCTGATTAAAATTTCAGCCGCAGTTGTGCCTAGCATTTTCAACAGTACATATACTGTATAAAATTCCTATGCAAAACTTTACATAAATGTTTGCGAGTAATTAAACATATACACGCCTGAAGAATTTTCCGGATTTTCCTTGGAGAATAGTAGTAAAAATCCCATCAAGTTCGAAATTTTCAGTTCAATTTATGATAAATTTTATGGAAATTGAGTTCCTAGCCCATGGTCGAAATTTTCCGACTGCTGTGTGTAAGACAATGCTAATGATTCTCTAGAGTGTACCCTGAGAACCCGATTTGATAGATTTAAAGAAAATTTCTTTGCCCTCATTCTGATAAATCTTGTTTTCAATGGAAAATATAGTTCATTCCAATGAGAAAAATTTTTATTCAATTATATATTTCTGTTTCAATTCGAACATTTTTTGTTTAAATTCAATGACAAATTTTTCCATTGGATTGAATTTTTTCTCATTGAAAAAAATATTTATTGGAACGAGGGCAAAGGAAATTTTCTTTCAATTTAAGACATTTTTAGACAGAATCTATTATTTCTTTATAGAAAAAATATATAGTTTTTATAGGTTTATAGAAAATATCAATGAAGACTTTGTATACACAGTAAAAAGTAAATCTTAATTCCATGATCGACTGATTTTCAGATGAGGCTCAAAATCAGCAATGTTACGATTTCAGCCGTAATATGGGATGAAAAACAGTTATGGCCGTATTAAATGCAATTAAACCGGATAATATGCTGATTATCAGCAATGCATATCTTATAGGCAGCCATGTAGAGTTTGATGGATAATTCAGTAAAAAATATCTGAAAATAAGATTAGAATTCTTTCATTTTCAGTGTTACAATTGTTTATACGTACACATATATATTTGCATATAATTAATGACAGTTTCAGTTCAGTCAAATTATTTCAGGTTTTTTATTTATTATTCAAGGTGTCTAACAAATTCGGTAGCAGTTTGTAATATCACTTTCGTAAAAGCTTGTTATTGGATTTTCCGCACTGTCAATGGATTTTTTATGTCGACACTTTCACTTCAACATTACAACACAAATTGTAATTGATTCAAACTTTTGGGGGTATTCACATTTCCACTAATTCTCAGTTCCCGTGAAATGTTTTCCAAATTTATCTTCGACTCCACACTACACATACCATCAAATTATACTATTATGAAATTATTTATCACATGCGTCGATCGAAACGGTACCGTGGCGAAGTGGTTAAACGCAAAGGACTAGGACAGGTTATTCCAGCAACAATGTGGGTTCGAATCTCCCGATGAGGGTTAAAGATGTTCAATCTTCAAAAACTACGATCATGATATAATTGAATAGTCAACAAGTGAAGTGAATAAATTCACACAACAGGGAACTTTCATTTTGCATTCTCCGAATAAACACAAACAACTTCCTCATCGTCGATAGGTAACGCTATGTTGAGAAGAACATAACAAAAAACAATGGATGAACCCATTTATCAGGAACAATTTACTTTGAATTTCAGTTCAAAACCAGTTTTAATTTCAGTTCAATAGGGATCAATGTAAGCTGTATTCTTGTTTGAGTTTGAGAAGGTTTTCCAGTAGCTGACTTTAAGTCTAATGAGTCTTCTTTCGGCTGCATCTTAAATTCAGCTTATATTTTAACTGAAATCAAGTTTTTCTTTTTACCGTGTATTCTCTATAAAAATGAATCGACGTTACTAACAAAAAAGTAAACATACATCACCCAAAACGTGGGTGCATTTTGTTGAAAAAAATGATAAAGACAGGTTAGTCATCAGATTGAAACATTGTTTTCCTTCAATACTGAAATTAATGGATATGGAATTTATTTTTACTTCCATGTTCCTTATATACTATAAGGAAATGGAAATATTGCGATAGGGTGAAAAATCGATCATGCAGAAGGGGGTATTCCGCCTTTGCCAAACGCTTGAGAACGTCGAAAAAACGCGTTTCCCAAAAATGTCTGCGTGTCTGTCTGTCTGTATGTGTGTGTGTGTCTGTGTCCTTTTCTATGGTTAACGATAACTCTTCACAGAATGCACCGATTCGAACGAATGTTTTTGCAATTTGTTCGTCTCATTGAGGACTCGGCGCCCATCAATTTTCAGACGGATCGAATAACGCGTTTCGGAAATATTGCGGAATATCGTTTGAAAGATCCACGCATATCTCTGTTCCCTATCATCCAATTGCTATGAAATTAATTCCATGCTCGAGTTATGGTCACGTAGTGGTTTCATGTAAGTTTCATCCCAACTGGTTCAAAAATGTAGAAAAATTTTTTTTTACGATCCGCATTTTTTGGCAATATTTCAAAAGCATGCCTTTCCTATGTTTGTATCATCCGAATACCACGAAACTTGGACCATGTTCATTTGACGAGATGTTAGTTGTACCGTCCAAATTTCAAGCAAATCGAAAGTGAGGGAAGAAAATGGTAAGCGCTAAGCTTCGAAATAAAAGTTGATGATTTCGTAAAAGCCGCTATTATACGGATATTTTCGGTTCTTATTATCCGATCTGTACGGAGTTTTCACCGCAGGTTTATGAGTTGTCGATAGTGCTGCGATATAAGTGTCAACCCGATCTTTACAGGGAAAAGGGGGGAGAAAGAGAACACACGATATCGAAAATTGTGATTTTGCGACCAGGCATGTTTTCACTTCCTGTCATTTGATTGCCATGAAACTCATACCATTTTCATGTTATGATTCAATAGCTGTTCCATATACGTTTCATCCCGTTTGGTGGAAAACTGTGAAATTTTTTCTATTGCGATCCTCATTATAATTCCATGTTCCTCATATTTGAGGAAATGGAAGTATTGTGATAGAGTCAAAAATCCATTATGCAGAAGGGAGCATTTCGCCTCCCCAAACGCCTTTCTAAGTCGACAAAAAATGCGGTTTCCAAAAATATCTGTGTGTGTGTGTGTGTGTGTGTGTGCGTATTTTCATATGTTTGTATGTATGTATGAGTGTATGTGCAACGGATTCTCCTCAGAATGCACCGATTGGCGTTTGTTAAAGGCGAAATCCCCTTTCCTCGTTAACGGATTTTCGACCCTATTACAATTAATATTTTCTGAAATATCAGGAACATGGAAGTACTGTATGGTTCTCCATACCGATGTTTTTATTTTTCAGTACTACTTCGTTATTTCACTTTCATCTTATGTTATCGAGAAACAGGATCGGATCAACAATTTTTCATCGTAATATTAAATAATAAAGAATTATTAGAACAGACGGAAAAGATTAGATTAGTCGAACAGACAGAAAAGTTCATATTCGTAAATCAAATGAAACTCTCAACTGCGGTCAGATGGATTATTGCGTGGTTGTGTTGAAGGGGTTCATCAAGTGAAATATTTAATCCACAAGTTAGTTCTACACAATTCTCTATCATTCTCTCTATACCGTGCCAATCTCTTCATCTTCCGTGACTATATCACACAATCGTGTACTCTATTGGCGAGTGTCGATCTTTTTTCACGATCAATGTGGATTATGAATAGGGAGAGTGGGGCATGTTTTCCCACTTTTTCTTTGTCGATTTTTGTATTTTTCCTCGTTGCATATTTCAAGGCGTTTGGGGTACCATTTTACTCGTTGAAGCTTCCACTGCAACCTAGTATAAATGAATGTAATGATTTCATGAGCATGTTGTTGCAAAATAGTGTTATTTGCAGTCATGTCACTTGCGAAAACTTGCCCCACATACGGGGCAAGTTTTCCAACACCTTCGAACCATATGGGGGCAAATTTCCTCACTCATTCAAAATCGCCAAAAATAGATAAGAAATTGAAGTTTGAATCCAAATTAAGTATTTTATTCGATCCTCATCGAAAACCTACACAAGCAAACATAAAAACTTCAAACTTCACCTTCCCATCAAGAAACGCTATTCAATGTATACAAGTAATTTACACACTGGAAAAATTTACTGGAGTTAGATAAAAAATTTTCATTTGTCTCCCATCATATAAATATTCATAAGAGTCAATAGAATGTTCTTTGATTCCAGTGAACATTTATTTGATGACAATTATTAGGTGTACAAATAAGTTTCCGCGGTTTTTATAAAAAATTAGGAATTTATTGTAAAGGAAAAGTACATTACGTTTTATTCAAAGTATTTTCCATCATTTGCCACTACTTTTCCCCATCTTTCTGGCAACATTCGGATACCCCGTCGAAAAAACTCTTCATCTTTTGACGCTATCCACAAATCTACCCAATTTTTGGTGTCTTCATATGATGTGAAGCGCTGCTCAGACAGACCATGTGCCATCGACCGGAACAGGTGATAATCAGAAGGGGCTAAGTCTGGTGAATACGGCGGGACGGGTAAAACTTCCCAGTTGAGTGTTTCCAAGTATGTTTTTACCGGCGCCGCAACATGTGGACGAGCATTATCGTGTAAAAGAATAATTTTGTCGTGTCTGGAGTAGTAATGGGCGCGTTTTTCCTTAAGTGCCCGACTCAATCTCATCAATTGTGTTCGGTAGAGAGCTCCAGTAATGGTTTCGCTTGGTTTCAGCAATTCATAATACACAACACCAAGCTGATCCCACCAAATACACAGCATGATTTTTTTTCCATGAATATTCGGCTTAGCTGTCGATGTTGATGGTTCGCCGGGCTTAACCCATGACTTTCTCTTCTTTGGATTATCGTAGTGAATCCATTTTTCGTCACCAGTGACTATAGGATGCAAAAAACTCTTTTTTTTATTCCTGGCAAGCAGCATTTCACTCATGCATAATCGGCGTTCAACGTCTCTCGGCTTTAGTTCATATGGAACCCAATTTCCTTGTTTTTCAATCATTCCTAACGATTTTAAACGATGTGAAATTGCTTGTTGAGTCACTTGTAGAGTAAGTGCAAGTTCTTTTTGCGTTTGGGACGAATCTTCCTCCAATAGTACTTCTAATTCCATGTCTTCGTACACTTTCGGCCTTCCACTGCGTTCTTTGTCTTTAACGTCAAACTCACCGTTCTTAAACTTTTGAAACCATTCCTGACAACTTCTCTCACTTAAAGCAGCTTCACCATATGCTTCTAGAAGCAATCGATGCGCCTCAGCTGCAGATTTTTTCACATTAAAGAAGTAAATCAAAAGTTCCCGCAAATGATGCTTATTCGGAATAAAACTTGACATTTTTGCACGAAAAAAATTACGTGATGCTGATACGGAATCACTAGTACTTTAAGGTTATGGTGTTGCCAGATGACTAAACTTGGAATATTACGTTTTACATCTGACAATTTCTCCATAACCTTCTGGTGGGGCCATCTTTTGACAAACCGCGGAAACTTATTTGTACACCTAATAATTTTTCATGCAGTTCTTGAAATTTCAATTCACTCACATTCCATCTCTTGAAGTAACCGAAATGTGGAAAAATAATAGGGGTATCGGAGTCCTTCACAATTCTTTCAGAAGCATCAGATGGAGGCATTTCTGTTGGAAGCACTGGTAGTGGAGCTCCTTCTGGTCCAGGTACTTCGGGTACTTCAGCTATTTCGGATCCCACCCAACACAGTTTGTCACAACGATGTAACAGCGACAAACAGTTTTGTTACTGCTAATGTAACCTGTTCGTTGCAGGCAATGTCCTGGTTAGCAGTAATTTCCCACTCAAAAAATGTAACCAAGATGTAACCACCACAACACAGATGAAACATTATTATATATCTGCGATGTTGGTGTTACGTAACACGTGATTTTCTAAAATCACTGCAACATCCCAGTGATAAAGTTTGTAACATTCGAATTTCATACAAAATTTACGAATATAAATACGAATAATTGTTTCTTATAATAGTCTAGAAAACATATTTAAGGGAAAATTAAGGTTCTCATGGCAAAATTTTGTGAATTATTTCATCAATTCATTATTCAATGTTATTGGCAAATATGAATCTCGTCGTCCAACACAGAAAGGGCATCATGGCGCTAACCAAATTATTTTTGTAAGATTATTACATGTTACGTAACACCAGCATCGCAGAGATATAACGACGTCCCATCTACGATGTGGTGGTTACATCCTGGTTACATTCGTTGAGTGGGAAATCACTACCAACCAGGAAATTTCCTGTAACAAACAGGTTACATCACCAGTAACAAAACTATTTGTCACCGTTACGTTGCTGTGACAAACTGTGTTGGGTGGGATACGTTGAGTACTTCCGAGGGACATTTGTACTTGTTACAATAGTTGTTCAAAGTTCTGCAGCATATACCGAAATCTGAGGCAGCTCCTCTAATACTTCCCCTGGTGAAAATGGAAGCAGAAAGGAAAGGTAAATGAAGCGTATGCTGGAAAGTAACAGAAAAGTTAATGACAAGTATACGGAGCCTCAACGAAAGGTGTAAGAAGAGTATGTGAAGCGGGAATTGAAACAAACAAAGCGTATACAATCGAAAGAAAAAAAATTAAACTTCTTTGCGGGAATCGAAGTAGGGACTTCCACCATAGTGTAAGAGGGTCTTATCAACTAAGCTATAGACCACCGTTGGCATTGCCTGTTTAAAAACATTATTTGAACTTAGAATAGATATAATTCGCACACGCTTGATGTAACCTACAGTTACGTCACATGAAGCGTGTTTAAAACGGGATCAAAAGCTTATGGAGCGTATATGGAACGTATGATTCCATCACTTTACAGCAAACGAGCATCACACGCTCCAGGAAGAGGGAATTGAAACATTTTTCGCTTCGTATGCGCTTCCGTCGCGTTTTCTGTATGCACTTCATTTTCACCAGGGTCGTCCCGCTCTAACTGCTGAGACAGCTGCTTTCATTGAATCATAACTGTAGGAGCCACGATTCGTTTTCCTTTTATAATTTCGAACCATCCGTAATCTGTGTAAACTTAATGATAAATCATATCAAATAATATTTGCTTATCTTTTTCGATAAATTTGCTTGTAATACGTTACAACAATTTGATTGAGACTGAGATAATTTTCCGCAATGAAAAACATTGCTTTATCATTGTTTTCCAACTCTAAAGTGACTCAAAATCGCGAAGACTAATCATATAATATAAGAAATGCATTTGTAACACTCTAAAATCACTTGGTTGAGACCAAGACAAATTCTCTTTGTGAGAAAATTTGCCCCATCATCGTTTTTCAACTTGGAACTAGGTTGAAATCGTATGAACACGAATGATTCACAAAAATTATCACATCATTCAATTCAGGGGACTTTCGTTTATAAACACATATTCAACCAAAACAATCAAAATAACGTAAGTATGTTTTTTTTCAATTTGAATGAACACATGTAAAGTTTACTCACCAACGACAAAATCGTGAAAACAGTTCTCTTATTATGATGAAAGCAGCTATTAACCTGATATTGCCGTGAATGGTACCTTAGATGATACTACTCACGACCATTCTCCAGCAGCGCGCTCTTCCAGCATACTAAGAAATTATAACGCATTGGAAAACATGCCCCTATAGAAAACTTGCCCCACTCTCCCCTTCTTTTAATTCATACATCGCTAGTTTTCATTTCCTTTTTACTTTTTCGAAAGAAGCTTCGAGTACCTTCAGAGGTTTCATCAATGAAGGATTGCGTTGTTTTCATGAGAATTTCCTGATCAAAGTTGACATCAGTTCCTGAATTATATAACCAAAATTAGTTCTATTTCGAATTTCCAGTTAAATTACATAAATTCAGATTCAAACGGTGTTGGAATAATTTTTTTTCCAAACTTTCTACATAATTTCGTGATGTGAAAATATTCATCCAAATAATAGGTTCCACAGTCCAGAAGAATCTGGCATACAAAGATGGAATACAGTGGAAATTCAGAATTGGAAATATTCCTGTACCGTGACAAAAGAATCATTGAACTTCATATAGTATGAATATGCACCGCATTACCATGCAAATTGGGTTGGATAGTCAGAAGTTGCAATCCATGAAAACACCGTAATTATCAATAATCAACTACATCAAGTTTCCACATGGATTCTCACCCTCATTCCGTGGCTCGTTTACTTTATCGTTACACGACAAAAAAAAAGTGAAAGTATCCATTTTGAAATTTCTTGGGATACGATATACATTAATCAGGGTGCAAAGGAAAATTTGTGATTCTTTTTTCATCACATTTTACCAACGTTCTTCACGGTTCGTTAATAACGATATAGAAAAATTGAGGGTTGTTCTTTTTCTTTGCTCATGTCAGTACGAAGTACGGAATGAATGATACGATCAAGCAATCAGACCTTATAAAGATACCAGCTTTCATGCATGTACAGGGTGAGAAGGGTACATAACGTGGGAATATGCGTGGATAACAAGGATGGGAGAGCAGAAGCGCGAGGGAAAATGAGAAAAGGCGAACACAAGAAAATCGGAAAATGTGTCAGTAAAGGAAACATAAAGAAATGGATTGTACGTAGTCAGACAACGGTATGTACTGAGAAAAGAGCTTGTAGAATGAGGAAAAGGAGGAGTGTTTTGTGCGTAATGTTATGTAATGTACTGCAATCGATACCGCGAGGTTACGTTATACCTTTACACGAACGAACTCTCGATATGCACGTACTCAGACTTTCACCTTTTTATTGATTCACAGTGTAAAAGTGGATGGGAAGAGTGACGATTCTAATTGCCCAGTGCTTCATTGTTTTTATTATAAACGTATCAAAATGATCGATCGTTCGATAGAGAATAAAAAATCAAAATACGAAGATATACGATTATTGATGGATCTCAAACCAAGTCAACCTTTCACGTTCAATTAAATCCAAACGCATATGACCAATCGATTAATGAAACGTGGTTGTTCTTGCTAATCATCATTTATACGTATGGATTTCCTTGAACTTTCCACACGTTGATTTATTCCATTCTATTTTTTGTAAACTATTTATGAATTTCTACAGTCAGCGAATCAAGATAGCGAAACATAAAGCTATGATATTCCATTAAGACTTAATACATGTGAAAAATGTGCATCGATATATAAGTATATACGTTCTTCTTCTTGTATTTTTAGGATTACTTTTTGTATTTTAGAGCCCCCCATTCCAATAATTCGAATGTTTTGTATCAAAGAAGAACTTTGTACAATTTTCGGATGATCGGATAATTGGAATCCGTGCCTCAAAGGCTATAGGTCTGAAAATATTATACACGTATAATACCTTCAAAGCAAAAATTTACAATTCTTCAATCATCTTCAAACTCAGAACCATTTTCTTTGATCTATCGGATAAAAATGATGAAAATATAAGAGACGAAAAAAGAAATTGTACTTTGAAATATGTACTGCAGTGATAAAGTAAACCATTTACTGTGGTTACAAAGAAACATTCGTTGAGATGGTATGACGAAGAAAATAGAAGAATTAACATATGTTTTTGCTTATGAGCTATTTTCGGTCGATTAAAAAAAAATCAACAACGAAAAATACGTTCACATCAACGCCACTGTTTTTCCAGATGCATCTTTCGCGAAAGTCCTACGATGTTCACTTCCATTTGAAGTACACAGTAAAAAATTTTATGTATGTTCGAGGAGATCCACTCGCAATTTATGTTGCATATTGACACAAAAAATGAACAACATAAAAATTTTGAATTTACACTGAAAATTTGTCAATTTGAGAATTTTATAAGTTCTCTTCAACACAAACTCTGAGTGGACCTACTATGACACAAAATTTTTCACTGTGTATATTTCAAGAAACTTTTTGGTTTCTTGTTCCACATTCATAATCGTAACCTTTAGCGGTTTGCTCATGCGGGCCCATACAGCACAGAACGTCTCAGTAATGTTTCGGAACATTGTTGCAATGCTGTAATGTTGTAGCGATATTCTGACATATTCTGGAAATGTTTGTGCTGTGTGGCGATGAACAGATTGTCCTTGAGTGTGCTAATATGCAGTCATTTTGAATTGAAAGAATATAATAGAATGTGTTTTAGGTCCTCAAAGACTAGTACTTGCATGTTCACAAAACCCTATATTCGATAAACGTTTCTATCGTCTGTGGTAGGTCTTAGAAAATGACGTAAAATTTTGCGAGCGAACGGTGATATTACCTTTCAAGGGAGAGATACAACCCAGATAACATGTAAGCTTGTCATTCGATTGTTTTGGACTTGTTGTTGACAACCTTGTCAGTGTAACTCTGCTGCAAGGGTTTTGTAAGCTTGTACCCTTGTTGAGTGTCAACTAGGGAGCTTATGTCAACCTTGTCACAAGCTTGTCTGACAACATTGCAGCAAGCTTAAATTGCTATCTGGGAATTAGAAGGTCAAAAGAATTGACGTATTTTTTGCACAAAACGGTAGGTAATTTTCCGTAGAATACACTGAGAGAAGAGTTTATTTGTACTTGATAAATCTTGTTTTGGATACGGCGAAATAAATATTTATTACATACAAACAGGACTCATTATTTTCAGATAAGGTTTATTAACAGTCAAAAAGTATCATATCCCTGATGGGCTACTGAGACAAATGGTGGACATTGGATGAATGTCCGAAATTTTAAGCAGGTGAACATCGGTTGGACAACAACTGGACAACGATTGGACATTGCGAGACAGTTTTGGATGCGTTTCAGACATGCCAGGACACGCTAGACAAATCATGGACACTTTTCGGACATACAGATAAGAAGGTTCAGACGCGTTTTGGACAAACGATAGACATTGAATTCGACTTTGTCTAGAATTTTGAATGAATGGACATAAACAGACATCGTGGATATGTTTTGGACAATATTCAGACATATTTGGACATCATAGACTCTTTTCAGACAAAGTTTGGATGTCCCAAGCTTATCCATTCGCCCATTAGGGATGAGGTTTTTCAACAGTTAATGAAATTCATTTATAGTTAATAAGCCAAAGTAAGCTTTATTAAATACAAATACTCTTCTTTCAGTGTACGAAGGTGAACTTCCAGAATTGAAATTCGAAGCTTTCCTATTCGTTTTCGATGGTTTTCAACGAAGACGCTTTCCGGAGCGTGCACCAAGTATTTTCGAACGATCAGCGAAGGGAATCACTTCTATTCCATCTTACTCTGAGCTATTTATGGAAGGAATTTATATACTTAGCAGGGTTGAATACGTGTACATGCATGTGTACACTGTAAAAAATAATCGGAATTTTCCTGTGTACATTAACCGGAAAATTCCAATCACTGATTAGGGAATCAATTTCCAGTACATTTATATGAAATTTCCCATACATTTATCTGAAAATTCCAAACTTTATGGGATTTTTCCCAACATTTCACAATAAATTTCCGGACGAGTTGGGAAAATTCCTAACGCATGTATGTGTTAATTACTTCACAGGAATTTCCCGACAAAATTTTTTACAGTTTACGTATTGTGTATGACGTATTATCGATTAGAAGATAAATATCACTTCTTGGCAATCAGAACTTGGAATGCGTTTTTCTCGAAACAACATTTTTGACATTTGCGGGAAAAATAACTTAAAACGTTCTCAACCGATTTTTATGAAACTTGCAGGGTTTATTTCCTAGATTATTCGCTTCTGTGTGAACTACACATTTCTATGCTTCGATTTTGTCAAATATAAAAATTATTTCAAGAACTTCGACAATTTTTGGTGAATTTTGGACTTTATTTCGAGAAACTTGTGCCAATTCTTGATTTTGTTATTTGTTCCCCATTTTTATTGGTTCAAACGGAAGTTGTATCGCTAATTAACATAAATTCCCTTTGACTCCCGAGTGGAAATTATCATAGGGTCAATCTGACATATGGTGAGGACCTAACAAGGTCATCCGAAATACGGTATACCTGCTGAAATCCTAATCAGGATTGGATGTGGTTGCCCCACGTAGGGATAAACCCATTTGATCCTAATTAGGTTTCCCTTAAATTATCCTAAAAGGTTGAAATAGGGTTTCCTCGCTGTAATCTCATCAAGACCTTGTTTGGTTATCCTAATATTATGAACATATATGTTCATAATGTATAGTTCAAAAAAGTGAATGCAAAAATGTCTTACTTTAGATCGTATACTCCTTGGCGAAATAAAATATTTCTGAACAAATGTCAACTGTGCATATCTTTCAAGTTAGATCCCTCCATGTCGGGTATACAACATTTTTGGGGTGTGAATTTCCTGTTCATATCCTAATTTAAATTTATTCTGGAGGTTTTAGTATAGGATTCCGCATCAAATCCTAATTAGTCTTGCCTCATAAGGTCCTTATGTTAGCAAAGCGTGACATGACTTGTCAGGTCCTGACGAGGTTGCCTTACCAGGACCTGGGCTGGATCAAAGTTGACCTGATCTGGTCCATGGGGTGGATTTCTAGTCGAGCTAGACTGTTTTAGATAAGAATTGTTGCTTCCAGAACCCCCACATGTTCATGCCTGAGACTCAGATCTGATATCATACAAAATTTGGTCGAATTTGAATCAAAATTTTTGGGTCTAAAAAACTTGGTTTTTGGTGTTCTGATTGTACCAGGTCATTCAATATGTCCGTAGGAAAAGTAAGGAAAACACAAAAGTTTGACGAAACTCAATTTCATTATCCAACACAGTTGCCTTCGAGGGTGATACAATGAGTATAGCGATTTTCCAACTGTTCGATACCACTTTTATAGCACGATTTCTCTTTCTCTTTAAAATAGGCCTCAGATTTCAGCGATCACTTCATCATTGGACTTGAATTTCTTTCCAGCAAGCATTCTCTTGAGGTCTGAGAACAAGAAAAAGTTGCTGAGGGCTAAATCTGGAGAAACAGGTGGGTGGGTAGGTAAGCAATTCGAAGCCCAATTCATTCAATCTCGATTTGTGACACGGTGCATCGTCTTGGTGGAACAACACTCTTTTCTTTCGCAAATGTGGCCGTTTCTTTGCGATTTTAGCCTTCAATCGATCCAGAAGTGTACAGTAATAAATAGTCGCTGTTGATGGTGGTTCCTTTTTTGGAGATAGTCGATGAATATTATTCCCTTCGCATCCCAAAATACAAACGCCATCACCTTGCCAGCCGACTGTTGCGTCTTTGCTCGCTTTGGATTCGATTCGCGACTGCTGTCCACTCAGATGACTGTCTTTTGGATCCTGGCGTGTAATAGCGAAGCCATATTTCATCCATTGTGACATATCGACGATAGAATTCGATTTTATTGCGGTTTAACAGCGCCAAACACTCCTCTGAAGCATCAATCATTCGTTGTTGTTTTTGATCGCCTGTGAGCTCACGCGGCACCCACTTTGCACAAAGCTTTCGCATACCCAAATGTTCGTGTCAAATGGTAAAAACTCTACCATCTGATATCTTCACAATGTTAGCCAGCTCGTGCACCTTCAATTTGTGGATTTTTTTTATGTTTTCTGAAATAACAGCCTCATTTGGGCGTCCACTGTGCTCTGCGTCGTTTATGCTGGTACGGCCACGTTTGAATTCAGCAATCCACTTCTCTGCCACACAGAAAAAAATGTTCACGTAAGAATTACATGAAAAGTGAGGTTATAATTACGATGTGGATTTCATGTAGAATTTACTCCAGAGTCCTGTTGGATTCACATTGTTATCATGGTTACCATGGCAACACGCCTGCTGTTTACTTCAGTAGCAATGTACGCATAACATTGGTCCCAATGTGAATTTTACTCAAATTGCATGCACTTCGGCAGTTATGTCAAAATAACAACAACCAATGCAAAATCCACACGTCATTTTGTTCCCTGCAGTGTCCGATGGCGCAGAGTCCGGATAATATTTATCAAGTCATTGTTTGGTTTCCATTGTATTTTTTTTTCATCAAAAAGCAATGCTTTATCAAAACTCGGAATTCATCTTTTTCCATTTTTTTCAGTAACAAAAGTTGAAATTCACACAAAATGCTATAACTCACGAATCAATAGTCAGATTACTATCAAAATTACACACGTATCGTTTGAAGGTTAGTACTGAATAAAAATCATATGGAAAAAATTTTATTCGTTACTCGTTACTCATTATATATAAAATATATATAATGAGTAATGGTAACGAGTAACGTATCCATCACTGCCAATTAAGATGGTACCAGCAACTTCTGAAGATGGAACCAGAACCATTGATTAGAAAAGAACATAACCAAATCTTTTTTGACAGGTTATTCGATAAAAAAGCAATGAAATCAAAATATCGCTCTATACAAACTATCTTTAGTAATTGTAAAAGGTCTGTATACAGCTATCTTTAAAATACATAAATGTTCGTGTATTATAACACTTGTATTATTCTCACAATCTATTTGACGCATTTCCCGTACGTTTGCTTCATAGTACTTGCACTGAAATTTCCATACTTGATCAGAAAAAATGTGACAATTATGTACACGAAGAGAATGAAATAATGAATATAGCGATGTGAACGTGCTTCTGATTGGGTTGTCATCACAAATGATCGCATTAAACATAGATATCGCTTGTTTTTGAGGTAGTCAGCACAGCGAAACATGGTCATCGTTACGCTATATTCACGGACAGAAAAAATTTGCTGACGCAGCAAATCGAGGTATTATATATAGAATGGCAAAATGTTTTGCTGACCTAGCTAAAAATTCGCTATAACAGCAATCCTGTTAGCTACGACAGCAATTTTTTAGCTGTAGCAGCAAAAAATGTTTGCTCCGCCAGCAAATTTTCAGTATTATATACAGAATAGCAAACAAATTTTGCTGTGATAGCAAACATTTTTTGCTGTCACAGCTAAAAATTCGCTGTCGCTGCTAACAAGATTGCTGGAACAGCAAATAGTTTGCTGTCACAGCAAAAAATTTGCTGCTCTGGCAAAAGGAACCCAGCAAAAGTAGACATGCCACAGCGAATTCCTTTTTCTCCGTGTTCTTTTTTGACTATGTGAAATCGGAATAATTACTATTCAATTCTTCCCGTATACCATTCATACCATGAATCATCGGAAATGAAAAGTTCATTTATAAGCAGAAAAAACTCGAAGATTCTATCACAGTGATTCTATCAAGGTTCGAATGTGAATTTGTGAACTAGCGGTAGATTCGAATGTTACCGTGGTATACGGAATTTCATGATGCATGTATTCGCTTGGTTAATTTGAGTAGACGATGCATTAGACTCAAGGGTTTATCAGTGATCCAATGTCATGGAATATCTACGTTTGTTTCAAGTACACAACACAGTGGGTGGAATATTTCATTTTCATTGCCAGCATTCACGAAAGGTGAAGAATTTCTATTTCGTAGACTAGAATCAATTTTTTTTTTCGCGTATTTGAAAAGATAGAGATCCTAAAACATGATATGCAGAGCAAAAAAAAGTTCAACCAATTCCTTTCGATTGTTATCGGACGAGGGTATTCTTTTCTTCGTACTTGAACAATCAACAGGAATCGTATAATTTTTCTCATATACACATTTTTTATGAGCGGAAGAGATAAATATCCCGCTGTCATTCGCATTATCCCATAAATCTTGTATCGATTCATGAAACTAGCATAGTTTGAAATATTAGCTGAACACATTCAATGACAAACAACTTCCCTACACTTCATCAGGATAATACCAGACTATACGAGATCTATATACTTTGTACTTATATCGTGTACAACTTCTTTACTTGTACGATAAAAACTTCCGAGTTAAAGACGAAGAGTAATCGAATTCAAACAGATGTTTCCTTGACATGAACTTCTTATAACCTATGGAGAGGTGAAGAAAATCCCTCGTGTTATGTCATTACCTAATAAACATTTCATGTCTTCTTAAGGCATCGAATAAGACATTAAATTTGTCTCTGAGGTATCTCGGAACATGGAACGTTTGTTGGATAAAGCTACAAATAATACCAGGAATCGATAGCGATTAACTTGAGAGATAACTATCATGGATTTCACTTAAAAGACTGTCGTGTAATTGCGAGCACAATGAGATGAAATATCAATCATTTGGAAACTGAAATTGAATTGTTGAAGTGTTAAAAAAGAAATAAAATTTTGTATGGCAGTGTTGTTTTTTTTCAACTAGACTCTAAATGCTGAATTCAATGTATGTAACAGTGTTCATGAAATTGCCCAACCCTGTCGATAGATATTCCAAACATACATCACACTCAACCAAAGAGGAGAGTTATCCATTAGGGAATTAATATTGGGATATTCTCGGCAGAATTTTCTAGTTGATTGACGAATTCCTTTTTGAAATGCTCTTGATTGATACCAACTAACCAGGATAACTTACAAAGTAAAGTTTTTTTATTCATTTTTCGTGTTATTTATTCCATCTTTTCTTGTAGTTCAATACATCGCAATATTTTCGAGTTATCGGTGTATTTCGATGTTATTCGATTCATCCATTAGTATAGGAAACAAACATGTATTCCTCTGTTTTTTATTGATGAGAAAAGTATGTTTCGAATTTCTGTCCTATATCCTTTGAATTCGTTCAACTCATTCGTTTCAATTAGTTACAATTTCGAACTCGGATCGATTCTTTAACGAAGTGTAGCGAACACTCCGTTCACTTCATCATTCTTCCTTGATCATATTTATTGTTAGTAGGGATAGGCGATACTTGATATTTCGTGATTTTATATAAATTTTTATTCAATATTGATTGAAACTTGGTACAATTTCATACAAAAATATCGCTCCTCGAAACATATAGTATATCTTAAATTCTCGTACGGGTACGTGGAAATATAATTTTGATCACTTGCATGTGAATTGTTCTCAAGAAGTATTGCTTCTATGTTCCTGTATAAAGGACGTAGAAATATTATACGGTTTTCCATACAGATTACCAATCGTGTAGATTCAACACATGATTCGTGTAGATTCGTATGAAGTTTCTCAAAAACAAAAAAAATAACACACAGAGTTATTACGCCTGAACGGTACTAAGCTTAGTAATAACGTAATAAACATACAAATCTTAAAGACATCTAAAAGATGTCTAAGAAAAGACATCTTTTCGACATTTCTAAAAGACAACTTATAGACTTCTTTTAGATGTCTCACTGAAGACGAAAAAGGAGAAGTACCGGAAGATTTCCAAAAGAATAAAATTGTCGCTATCCCGAAAAAACAAGGGGCAGACAAATGCGAGAACTACAGAACGATCAGTTTAACTTCACATGCTTCGAAAATACTGACCAAAATTATATACAGGAGGATGGAAAATAAAATAGAGAGTAGATTGGCAGAGGATCAGTTTGGTTTTAGAAAAAATAGGGGAACGCGAGAAGCAATCTTAGCACTCAGGGCAGTAATAGAGAAAAGGATAGCGCTGAAGAAATCTGTGTACATAGGTTTTGTAGATATACAAAAGGCTTTCGATAATGTGGACTGGGAGAAGATGTTTGCGATCCTGAAGAAGGTGGGAATAAATTATAAAGATAGAAGAATAATATACGAATTATATAAGAATCAAAGTGCAATAATAGACATAGAGGGTCAGGAAGGGAAGCACAAATAAGAAGAGGGTGAGACAAGGATGCTCATTATCGCCACTGATGTTCAATTTATATATAGAAGAAGCAATGAACGAAGTGAAGGAGGAAATTCAATCGAAATTACAGATTCAGGAGAAAATATAAGTATGTTGAGATTCGCGGATGACATAGCTATATTGGCCACGAGTAGTACTGAGTTAGAAAATATTCTCAACACCATGAGAACAATATTATTGGAAAACTATTGTATGAATATAAATAAAGACAAAACAAAATTCATGATGTGTACAGCAGCGAAAACAGCTAGAAGAACGAGAATCAAAATAGATACCGAGACAATTGAACAGGTGAAAGAATTCAAATATCTAGGAAGCATAATTACAGAGAACGGCAAAAGCGAAAGAGATATAAGAGCAAGAATAGCACAAGGGAAACAGGCTTTTTATCAAAAGAGACAGTTATTATGCTCAAAAAATATAAGCTTGGAAGTAAGGAAGAAATTCTTGAAAAGTTACGTTTGGAGCACAGCATTATATGGTTGCGAAACTTGGACAATGGGGAAAACTGATCAACGAAGACTTGAAGCTTTTGAAATGTGGTGTTATAGGAGGATGCTCAGAATAAAATGGATAGACAAAGTCAAAAATGAAGAAGTACTCGAGCAGATAAATGAAGAAAGAAATCTTTTGAAACACATCGTGAAAAGGAGAAGCAATCTTATAGGACACACATTACGGCATGAGAGTTTATTGAAAACAATATTGGAAGGGAAAATGAATGGTAAAACTGGTAAAGGTAGACCTAGAGCAAGTTATATGAAGCAAATCGTACAAGACAAGGGATGTAGTAGATATGTAGAAATTAAACGTTTGGCGGATAATAGACAGGGGTGGAGGGTTTCATCAAACCAGTCGTAAGACTGATTACTTCATGATGATGACTGAAGACATTTCTGAGAAGTCTCTTGAAGTTATCTTAAAGATGTCTAATAGATTTTATTTCAAAGATGTCTTCAAAGATTTGATAAGAGAAATTTTTTAGATATCTTGGAAATCAAAATCACAATATTAATAATCTAATAATATACCGATAATGATTGTAGGTCTGAATTAAGAAAAAATATCAATTTTGATATAAAATCAAATAATTGGCGACTTTCATTATAAAAAGTTTCATCATCTCATAGTGTGCATTGTTTCTACTGACCAAATTGGATCACGTCGGACCACAATTAATGTTGCACGGATTGAAAACTTAATTCGTTCGAGTACTCCTGCTTAAAGAATTTCATTGAACCAATAGAATCTGCATTGGAATCAGTGGGTTCAATGAGATATTGTAAACAGGCGTACAAGAAAATTCTACGGTCATAGTTTGTAATTCCAAAAAAAACACGAAGGTCCAAAGAATATTCAGTGGAGGTGCATTGAACGTCCGGAGATTGGATGGTCCGAACATTCCTTGAACATAAATGTACGTATAATGAACGTGAATTTCACCCAAAAGATCTGTGTCTTGGGGAAGCTGCAGGGATGGAATATATAATTCGCAAGACATTTTCAGATCATCTGAAAATGTGCTTCAACCGTGGTTACCAAAACCTATTCATTCCTATTGAATGTAATAAATTCACATTAAAATTCTAATTCTGCACGTTTAATAGGAATAAATGGGTTTTTTATCAATCAGGGAAGAGGTCCTAAAAAAAATTTGCATCATATCTAAAACTCGTCTCGAAGAAATCTAAAAGATATCTTCTAGATATCTAGTAAGAGTTCTGAAAGATGTCTTACTCAAGACATGTTTTGGATGTCTAAAACTGTCGCATGAGACATCTTTTAGACTTCTTTTAGATATCTTTTAGAACAGTTTGTAAGACATCTTGCGAAGTCGCAAGACATCTTTTAGATTTCGAAAAGATATCTTTTTGTCTATGTGGAAAACTTCTCGTAGAATTTGTTAGAATAATTAAATAATTTGCATCTCACAGAATTATTATATATTTTATTATAAGAAGAGTATTTTATAGTTAAATTGAAAGACATATCTAAAATTGAGTTGTTACTTACAGCCATCATTGAAATATCAATTAAGAGAAGAATGTGTTGAAAGATCGAATCTATGTGCTCATGCGCTTGTATATAAATTTTCACCATATTGAAACAACTGATTAATTTTTGACAACCTTACAACTATACGAATAGCACAATTTTGTATACAGTCATATATTTTTATCGATTTTGTTAGGATGAAAATAGACCTTCTCTCATAATAAGGCGACATTTTTTTCATTAAGAAGTTATACTGCACGTATCACACCCACATAACTGTATACCTTCTCTCCGTTCTCTTTCTCTCATACTTCTCTCTCCTTTTACTTTATAAGTTGCATTTCCCTGATCCATCCTCCTCCCTTCTCCTCCCACTTCCGTCCATTAGCCGTTCCATTTCTCTATTTCTATTACCCGTCCCTGTGCATTCTTCCATCACATGTGCAGTCGACAACCCTTCCCGTTGCCCCTTACTATCCACTCACCTACGAAATATTTCAACCAATCCTCTTTTCCTCTCATTTTTTTGTTCATTTTTCGTCTGTCTTTTATCCACCATCTTATTATTGCATCCAGACCTCTATCGCTCTTGACCTTAATTCTTCATTTACTTCTTCTCAGCTTTAAAAACATTTTCACTCCCAGATCTGTCCTTTTCTAAAATTATTGCTTTGATAGAAATCGAATTCTTCGAGGAATCTTTCCAGAAGTCATCATGAAAATAATAAATTCCTTTGTAATTTGATTGAACTTGATGATGAAAGTTCTCGATCCCCGCACGGAGAAAAATGATTTTGAAATTCGTAGCGATGATCACTATCTTGCCTAGGATTGAAGCCAATTTTTGAAAAATAAGCAGCAATGATTGCTTGTGATGATAGGAATGAATAATAGAAAAATAGCAAAGGGTACTAACGTGTATAGTAATGAAAATGTGTGGATGCATTCAGCGACAAACGGAGTTAGCGATTCCCTCAGCCATTACAAAAACGTCAGGAAATTGAATATGAAACGTTGTATTGTCCGGTGTGGAGAGTGATTCATAATATTTTCAGGCAATGATTGCCAAGCAATGTATAGAGTAGATTCCAACACAGAAAAAAAGAATAGAACCATTACACGGGGTGGAATCATTCATAACATTTCGAGGTAATGATTCTCAAGCATTGTGTGCCGTACATCACTAAGATTATTCATAAAGTAAGTTGCTGAGGTGTAAGCACGAATCTACGAACGATTCATAAACTTTCAGTGAGTTGAAAATCTGAATCGTGCGGTAGAGCTAAGTCGGTAAAAGCATTACTTTGATTAAGTTAGGTTGATTAGGTATGTAGGATCGAATTCCCATTACTGAGAAATCAATTTCTTCCTATCACAGCCTTGCATCTCGGCTCAATCGGACGAGAAACCGTCGTGGAAGTATGAATTCTAAAAGAATTAATTTTTTTGCGTAATATTTGAGGATAATTCACGGCATCTTTCTTTTTGGATAATGGTATTGATCACTAAGTTTTGTGAGGAATAGGAAGTATGTTCGTGTAGTTCATATTGCGATAGAAACTAAATGAGTTAGCAGCGATCTTCATCCGAAGATGGGAACTATTACTACTCCCCGCATAAGCAACTGCTGATAGAAAAGTTCAGTTGTCACCAATTTGCTAACCTTTTTAGCAATGATCCCTCGTATTTCTAGCAATCATTCACTGTTCTTTTTTCTCCGTGCGTTGTCTATATGAAATTTCTATAGAGATACGTTATTTATTGGTTTTCGATCGATTATCGAATGCACACGGGTTCATTGAGAGCAGTTTATATTCCAAATACTGATAAAATCATCAAATATTTTGAGTAGAACTTATAAGCACATCATACGAAATTATTTCCCATGTAGGTCGCTCGAGAGAGTCAAGAATTCTTCTCAGACCCTCTTTCATTTTACTTCAAATTATACTTCACACGAAGTATATTCGATCCTTATTTTGTCGTCCCATTCAAATATTCTGCATACTTTGCGTGCAACTGAACGATCAATTATGATCACACTCTTTAACAAGTTTATGCATGGTCAATTTATCTGGTTCGCGTGTAACCAAATGACGTAAATTGTAACTCAATATATCGTTAACTTATGTTCATAGTCTAGACGGATCGTTATTAATTTATGATCGATTGTATGCACCGTAAATTGGGGGTGCACGGTTTTCACATCCTGTTGAAAAAATTGATACGGAATTAATGGAGATATGTATATATATATACACATTAGGAAAAATTCTTAAAAGTTCATGCTTGATTCTTTTGTGTTTCATAAAAAATATATTTAGTCCCTACCGAATTCCATAAAATATCTATAGAAACTTGATATATTTTCATGAGAATGAATCAAACAGCCCTGTTGACAATGTTGGGAATATTCACGGTGGAAAGTAAAACTTAAAGTATTACTTACTTCTATCCATCTTGAAAATTCAGTGAATCCAAGATGCAATCAGAACTGGTCCTGTTTCAATGCAAGGCAGCATCGAAAACGAATGCAGACACAATATAAAAGACTGAATGTCAGTCACTTTTTCAACACAGTTGGAAATTTTGTGTTAAATTCAACACATTTCACATGTCCCAAACGGTCCACACATATTTTTGTGGCGATATTACATGATGTGTGTGTGTTAGCTAGTAACTCAAGCTTGATGTAAATAATATAACACAAAAGGATGTTGATAAAATTTTGTTTAGAATTTCCGATCGTTTAGATTTAACACATAAGTACTGTCAAAGAAATCCAAAATAAGCAGTGAATCAACAGTTCACAAGTGTAATTTTATGGATTTTTCTACATCAATCGAATGTGAAAATCACACTTTTTTCGTGTTGAAACAATGCATAAGAATAAATTGAAAAAAACAGTACTTTATTGAGCATTGAACATGGATTGTCGGGACCGAATGTTGAAGCTGTATCACTCAAGCCACTGCCGGTCCTTTGGTTGAGTATACTTTCTTTGCGTATATCAACTCGCCCTCTGTCTTCAAATTTACATATCTAGAAAACGAATTCCCATGAGAATGAAAGCTAAAACCAAAATTGATGAATAGTTCTTACTATTAGTTAAGGGGTAATATCACCTTGTAACCAGACAAACTGATCCTTATTTCGAAGGCTTACTGTGAAGTCAAGAAAATTTTTTTTATTATGAGGTTTTGTATTAATGGAAGTACTAGTCTTTAAGTATGAGAAACATATTTCATTGAATTTTTAGATGGAAAATGGCGGCGTGGAAATACATTGAAAAAAAGCCGTTTTTTTGTATATACCTGCTCGGCCGTACCGCTACTGGTCACAATTTTTGATCTAGAACAAAAAACCAAAGATTTTCTCAAAATATATGGTAAAATCTATAGAACATCGTGGGATTTTTTTGAAAAATGAATTTAAAAAAAAATGGCATCGTTTTGAAGTTGAAAAACCTGTTTTCTTCGCAAAAAAAACGATCGAAAACCGGCTATAAAATCGGTTCAACAACAAATATCGAAAAAATCCTACGACGTTCTGTAGATGATCATGTTTTCAAGATACAGTGGAAATTTCAAAGAAATCGGTTGAAAATTGGCAGAGTGATCGGTACGGCCGACTCCAAAAACATGGTTTTGAGATAAATGCGTTTAAAGTTTCAAGTAGTATGTATGTAGTGAAATTTTTGTTTTACCTCTGATCTGCAATGCCTGCTCCATATAATTGGCCTTCCAAATGAAGGTTTTCTTGGTCTTCATCTTTTCTGGCAGAAGTTGCATCTTTCCGAGCCGCTTTAGCCTCTTCAGTGATGGAACGCTCGGAAAGCGAGATACGCACCGCATCGGCTTCTGAGCAGAAATTGTAACATTTTTCTCCAATTTTGATGCCCAATTGCTCCATTACTTTAAGTATTCCACTGTAACCATCATTGAAATATAAAACAGCAAGGAATACAGCCGAATTGAGGACAATTTTGCCACTAGAAATGTTCTTAGGAGCCATGGACCATATAAGTGAATTGAAACTCTCATTGGAGTTCTGTGTATATCCACCTAAGCAACGAGTAAGAAGCTCATCTCTACTTAATTCTTCGTAAATTGGCTTCACAGCTTCAAATACTTCCATTGGCATAGGCGCTTGATGTTTATAATTTTGTACATCTTCCGAAATCTCCTTCGTTGATTGCCAAGAGCACCATGACTTCTCACCTTCAGGGCAAAGGTGGTGTTGAGGCTCAACTCAAAATATTTTCCCCTCCATAATCGACATTTCCCATCATTCTTGAATAGTTTAGAAAGTGTTTGAGCCAATAAAAAAAAAATGAAAAAAAAAAGTTACAAGGTGATATTACCCCTTAATAGACGACTACTAAAGTCACACGTACGTAGAATTTTAATAAAAGAATAGCTCCCACCCCTGGCGATCTCCCCTTGGTAGTTGAGAATAACACAATTTTTGTGTTCAATCTTGAGTTGAATAAAATTTGTGTCATTTTGACACTTTTTTTCACTTGTTTGAATGATTTCACATTATAAATCAGTTGAGACTTGATTACACAAGGGCTGTCTGTAGAATTTACACGTGTTTGTGTCGAATATTGACCCCTCAGTTACCCCACGGGGGTCTCAAGTGAACAACAGGTTTTAGAAAATCTGATGTTTTGTTTATAGGGGTGAAGATGGACGATTTGAAACCAAAACAGGGATGAAGTTCAAGAACCATAGTACATTTTTGATAATGGGAAAAGCTCCATTTGGTTGATTGCAACGCACAACGAGAGATTAACAAAAACATGCAAAAATACGTGGGGTAACTGAGGGTGAACAGAAAATTCACGACACACGGATTTTTTAACACATTTACATAAAATTTCCAACTGTGAAGTAGGATGCAACCAAATTCAGTCGGACTTTTTACCGCGTTCAAAAACAATGGAGAAAGTCTTTCCGATTTGTTGTCATTTTAAACAGAGTAATAACATGAGAAACATTTTATTCTCTTTGTGGATATTGAAACTTTGAATGCCAACAAGTCATGACTTTCCACCAGACATAGAAGGATTAAATGTGATTTGAATGAATAGCATTTACTGGTGTCTCAGAATTGATGGACATTACTGTACACTGAGAGAATACCGTCGTAAAAAATGATCGCTTTCCCCATCAAACGAGGGATATATACTTGACATAACAGTTCTATATAACACATGGGGTGAAAAGTCCCGGGGCCTAATAAAGAAAACACGGTTTCTTCTTGTTCAAAATTAGCTTTATTCATCAACGTAATCTCCATCAAGAACAACGCAATCATTCCAGCGCCGCTCTAACATTGCAATACCACTTTTGTAGAACGATTTATCTTTTGCCTCAAAATAGGCCTCAGTTTCAGCGATAACCTCTTCATTCGAGCGAAATTTCTCACCGGCGAGCATTTTTTTTAGGTGTGCGAATAGCCAGTTGTCGCTGGGAGCCAAATCTGGCGAATATGGTGGATGTGGAAGCAATTCGAAGTTCAATTCATATAGTTTTGCCATTGTTTTGATTGACTTGTGACATGGTGCGTTGTCTTGATGAAATAAAATTTTTTTCTCCGCCATATGCGATCGTTTCTTTGCAATTTCGGCCTTCAAACCCTCCAAAGATGCGATATAATATTCACAATTGATGGTATTTCCCTTCTCAAGATAGTCGATGAATATTACACCACGCATATCCTAAAATACCGAGGCCATAACCTTCCCAGCCGATCGTTATACTTTCGGGCACTTTGGACGAGGTTCACCCGTGGCTGTCCACTCGGATGACGATCGTTTTGATTCCGGAGTGAAGGGATGGATGCATATTTCATCCATTGTAACATATCGACGCAAAAATTCCAGCTTGTTACGTTTGAACGTGGCCAAACACGGCTCAGAAGCATCAACGCGTTCTTGTTTTTGGTCAACAGGGAGCAAACGCGGCACCCACTTTGAATAGAGCTTTCTCATAGTTGAATACTCATGCGATATAAAGCCAACACGTTCTTTTGATATTTTTATGATGTCAGCTAACTCACGCGACTTCACTTTTCGATCATTCAAAACGATTTTGTGGATTTTTTTTATGTTTTCTGGCGTTACCGCCTCATTTGGACGTCCCCTGCGTTCTGCATCATCGGTGTCTCTACGACCACGTTTGAAGTCAGTAAACCAACGTTTTATTGTGGTTTCTGATGGAGCGGAATCCCCATAACACTTTTCAAGCCATTGCTTCGCTTGAACGGTATTTTTTCCCATCAAAAAGCAGTGTAAAATTAAAACACGAAATTGTTTTTGATCCATTGTTTTAAAAATAACAAAAGTAGCGTCACTCTTAGTACAATAACTCACAAACTAATGAATAGAATATCATGAAATTTTGATAGCCGTCTTTTGAAGGTTAGTACTAATTGAAAAACAACTGAATGCAGTGAAATTCGCGCCATCTATGTGTTAGGCCCGGGACGTTTCAGCTTTCAGCCCATGTGACTTGGCATGAGATCACAAATTGATGAGAAGAGACAGTAATTTTTCATACTATGAAGTTTGAAAATTGAAAATAGTGAGAATTCACGTTGAAAAATAGTAATTGCGTATGATAAAATTTGTAAAATTGATGTAAATTCAAAACCATACCGTTTTCAAGAATGATTCGTGGCTCAGGGGAAAGAAGCAAGGTCCTTGATTACGAACAATCGTGTTCAACGCTGATGAGGATACCATTTTTCTTCGGTTCAAATAACGTAATGAAAAATTACTGGCGTTTCCCATCAATTTGTAATCACATGTTGAGCATATCCTTCGTTTACTGACACACGGGGAATAAGGAGTAGTGATAATCACCATGTGAATAGTAAAATATGGACAGACCAAACCGCGTAATCATAAGAACTAAACGGCTCAATCGAAATGACGATACGCTTAGTTAAATAACGATGTGATTGATTGTACACGGAGAAAACTGGTATATAGTAAAATATGGACAGACCAAACATTCAGTCACCATAATCAATCGCATCGTTATTCTAACTGAACGCATCGTTGGTTTAACTAAGCGTATCTTAATTTCAATTGAGCCTGTTACAAATTATTTCACAATACTCAAATGTGGTTTAATATTTCTTTAATGTATACTTGGAATCAGGGACGTCTTTGGGGGGTGGCTCAAGGGTCTATAGCCCAGGGCGGCAAATTTCAGGGGGCGGCAGAATTATAGAAGTTTTTTTCCAGTTATCAAATGCGTTCGAGCACAAAGGGAGCGGAGAATGTGAATTCAAGGATTTTATGTTGATATATTCACAGTATTTAAATCATTTACTCACTTGTTAAACACTTAAAAGTATACAAATGTGTTGATAACTCAGATTAAGTATTTGATAATTGAACATGTAATCCATTTTATGGATATATTTACATGCTCTGAAGCGTTTTAAAAGCGACTACAGGCTTCAAACTCTGAGTGTATCAAAATAAAACATTGGAATTTAAAGTGTATGTACGGAAGTTGGATACATTCGAACACGATTTGTGCATGAACTCATCAAACTGCCGTGTATGGTTGTTTGAACTGTTCTATTCCTTACCCTGGTTCAAGTGTCATAGCAATTCATAAGAAAATGTTCTTATTATGAACCACTATGGATTTTGCAACACGATATTCATAAGTCAACCACGGAATCCTATGAATTTCTGCTCATGAATGTATGTTCGTGGGAATACATGATGAATCATAAACAGAAATTCATAGGACTTCATGGTTTACTTATGAATATCCTGTTGCAAAATCCATAGTGTTTCATAATAAGAACATTTTCTTATGAATTGCTGTGCGACGGAAATTCACGGAAATAATTTACGTATCAATCTGCTGTCAAAGTTTTTTGAATTAATGAAATTTTTTTTCAAATGAATGAATTTTCATTATGTATTTTTTATTTGATTCAAACAAATTTCTCCAGGTAGCAATTTAACCTTTTTCACAAGTTCGTATTTCCCTTTTCATCGGCAAGCATATCGTTATAATCTTTCCAACGGGAAGATTTTCCTGGAATTTCCCTGAAATACAATTTGTGAAATTTAATGTGCGACTTTTGGAAAGTTCATATTTTCTTTCCATTCTTTGTTAGGTATTCAGAATCTGTCATCAATTTTCAAGTAAAATTCAACAGAAATATGGACCGTTTTATCTTTATTACAAACTTCAGAAATATTCTCAAATTTTAAGAAATACTCTCAGATTTGAGGAAAAATTCTGAAATTGTTATTCAAAATCACTATTCGATCTTGGCACCTCTAGAGCTTCAATTCCGGTACCTCGTTGATCCTATACACTTATATAAAAGTTTCTGATCAGATGGATAAGTTTATTCAATAATTCCGATATTTTTTTCGATTAAGGAAATGTAGGTTACCAATAGTTTATAATGCTAAATGTTTAATCCTGTTGAGTGTGTCAAAGTTTTATTAAATGATATATTGGTTCGAGTTATATGACATAGTTTCCAAATCACATGAATACACCTGAGAGAATGATTGAAAATATTAATTCAGCTCAGGTTGGGGGCGGCGAAATATTATCAGCCCCTGGGCGGGGAAAACGTAAAGACGCCCCGCTTGGAATAAAATACAATCAAGCACCGTCAATATTCTATAAGATTTCACATTGATTCAAGGATGTTAACGATCATTACATAAACGTGCTTTTGGAGCAAAATTATTACATAACAGTGTCGCCTTACAAACGTTACTTATCTCTTCTTTCGCAAAGTCCGAATGAAGTAGGAGAGATTTCGGACGTAGTCCTTCGAGCAAGATGTTCCTTTTAATATCTCTTAGACAAAGCCGAGTCTATTGGATCCATGAACGTATAAGGGTCAAGTCCTTTTCATCCTTCCTTCGTTTTTTAATTGGTCCACACGGATATCGTATAAATTATTACTAATTTGTTTCGGGAAGGATTTGCTTCCGTTTTTATTATAAGACCCCTCTTCTTCTACATTTCTCCTTCCTAATCAGTTTTCAAATATGCTAGTATCATCGACACGTTACAAGCCGTTTAGTTACTTTGATTGCGCAGTTTGGTCTGTCCATATTTTACTATTCGCTTAGTGATTATCACTATGCCTTTTTCTCCGTGTAGTGAGCAAATGTTTGGTCCGTCCATATTTTACTATACCAGTTTTCTCCGTGCAAAAACCAGTAATTTTGGACGATAAATTCCTCTCAGTGTACAGACATTTTGCCCGATCAGAATCGAGCAACTTTTTCATTTGACAGAACTTTATTCAATGCTTCGTGTCTGAACTATGAATAAACATTTTTGAGTTTTTCAAAAAATCCAAATATCTCGAGATCGTTGTAATTCACGCGCCTCAATTGAGCGCCATTTTCCAAGCTGCAAAAAGCGAATGTCATGAACAATAATTGAATTATTTTAGTTTGCTTCGTTTTGGACGTGAATAGCAATACAACATTCTGCATTTGAATCGGCTGATATTATATGAAAACTTTCAAATAGCTATAACTTGAAAACGAAGCGTACACGGAAAAAAATCCCATGTAAATTTTACGTTGGTTGTTGTCAATTTAACTTAATTGCTCACATAAATTCAATTGGAGTAAAATGTGAATCGGAGTCAATGTTATATTTACATTGTTACCAAAGTAAATGGGAGTAGTGTTGCTGTGAAGCAACTATGATAACAATGTAACTCCAACAGGACTGTGTAGTAAATTTTACATGAAATCCACACTGTCATCGTTACTTCACACGGAGAAAAATAATGTTTTAAATATTACTACATGTTGTACTAAAGTAGCAGGATAAGTGAAATAGTATAATTTTTTACAACACAGTGTAGTAAAAATTCATGCGTAACGATTTGAAGAATCTTTCAATTCGGAGCTGCTTCACATTATTGAGCATGAATTTTTACTACACTGTGTTGTGAAAAATTATACTATTTCACTTATCCTGCTACTTTAGTACAAAATGTTGCAATATTCGAAATCTCATTTTTCTCCGTACACTTTTCATGTAATTTGTATATTGAGCACATTTTTCCGTGTACTAGAATAATTCAATCATTCTCCCTGAAATCCACCGTTTTACAACTTAGTATACCTTTGGTTTCGAATTAAAAGGTATGAATAGCAGCATTTGAATCTTTTGCAGAATTGAAACAATGTTTATATCTCAAAAACTAAGCCCTGGAGGAAATTTTGCTAAATAAAATACTTACTTTATTCTGGCAGTAGAATATGCCTGTGCAGTACAGACATGCTGTATCTCGTAAAATTCTAGATCTTTTGCTATTTATATGCAAATGAATGTTGAATTATCGAATCATTGAATTGAAAGCATGCTGATAATCAGCAATTTGGAATCTACACGTCTAGAATATTCCTAGGAGGTTCGGTAATCGTTTTTCCACTCTATTCGTTACTTGATAATTCAGATAAATTTTCATGTTGCTGAAGTTTGAATCGTTTATCGAAACGAATTCGTAATTGAATAACGCAATATTTAGCTATTCAAGACAAAAAATCTTGCAGTTTATTGCTCAAACGATGTTTCTAGTTCCAAGGAATTAATTGGGGAAGATAAATATATGGATGATTTATTAAATTTCGTGGTTTTGAATTCTCGTTTGGTTTCTATAAGCGATTCAAACTTCAAGAACATAAATTTTCGCTAGAATTGCACAGGAAGATATTTTGTGTGGTTGGCTCGAATATGTAATCGATTTGTTCTTACCAAAATTGAGTCACTATTACCAATCGTTGACAACTATACAACTGAATCGTGTTTTCAGTGTGTAGAATATAAGAATTCCAAGTTTATCGGTACAACTGGTAACATCATATGAGAATTCTAACTTTTATGATAAATTGTTTTCATAATCGAGATAAAAGTATAATGAAAATGCCATGAAACCATAAAAAATCGAAACTCAATAAATTGTAAAACTCTTATCCTTACAATCCAAGTTTTTAGTTGCTTCATTCATCTGAAGACTGCCGAAGGTTTGATACACCGAACAACACGATTTCACATTGATTCTAAAGGTATTAAAAAACTTTTATAACGTAGTATAAATTATACTTAGGATACCCGATAATATTGATTATCCATTATGATATCTAGATAGATACTGAGAAAGTTATCGAGATTTATGTTTCACGTAAAATGCATATTCATATAAACCACGGTTCTGAGTGTTCGATATTTATTCTGCTGAGATTGAAACAGTAATAAGGATACAACTTTATTTATTCACGACATATTATTCATTAAAAAGAAGAATGAAACTCGGAAATTCGTTTTTCAATAAACTAGAAACGATGAGGTTTAGAAAATGGATGTTTACTTAAAAATACTGATACGATTAAAATGTGAAAGTTGAACGTTGAATTTCATCAAGTGCGTGGTAAGATTCAGTTGTTCAACATTCTGAATTTCAACCGTGTTTGTTTTTCTCGTTCCTTTTCCAAACCTCATTTGTATTTTTATCAGAAAACCAAGAAAAAGTCTCTCATATTTTTGTGAAAATTATTATTATTATTTCCTCGAGTACCACTTTTCTCCGTGTGTAAAAAATTATACCTCATCTCCGATGAATTTCAACTAAGTTGAATAAAAAAGAAATCAGTGTCAAGGAGAAGAAGCAATAAATTTGTGACTCGATGAATCCATTCTCCCTGTCATAATTCTGCTTCTCGTAATATCTCTGTGGACCCGTAAATTCATCCGAGAGGGATCAGAATCTACATAGCTACCACAGATCAACTGACAACCGCAGGATGTGGAAACTCGAAGCTCTATTCATTTGGCTTCAGGATCAATTTGGAATCGAATAGACAAAAACTTTCTCCGAGGAATTAGTAGTTGCTAATTGAAATGATCCGCTTCTCCGCGATGGTCTTGTGTTCGATTATGCCACACAACACAACAATCAGCCTATGGATTTGTAGTACAATCATTGTACCGGGAGGAGTTTTATTCGTGTCTTAATATCGGCATAATGTAATCCTATTGTACCTCTACGGAAATTTCCCTGATTCGATGCTTAAAGCATGTTTAAGTTGTTCAAGTTAGGATTAAGGTTTATGAACGGGTAGAGAATTTGTTTCCGAAGTGGTTCCATTTTGATAGCACGACCAACAAATGTGATGAATCGTTCTTCAAACTTTTTTGATGAATTCCCACAGCGAACGTATAAGAAATGTGAATTTATTTAGTAATCTCATGAAGAAATCGCCGAAGTTGTTAAATTGCGTAGTATGGCAAGGTTGAACTCGTCATACTTGGTTTGTCAACAACAACGGTTAATATGTACACTGTTAGAAAAATTCTTGAATTAAATAAGAATTTATTTATGGAAATATCATATTTTCATATTGCATTTAATAATACTTCTTGAATTTTATATTAATGATGGAATTTCAGAATTTCTTTCTGGAATGTCACAAATATGTTATTGAAATTGAGAAGGAAATTCTAAAAATTAAGAAGTATATAATTGAATTCGATATTTCATATTATATTATGAAACTTAATAAATTGTTTATGTAAAAAATTTCATAATATTTTTATCAAGTTTCAGACAGATTTTTCTAACAGTGCAGGATTATTACTATTCCTCAACTGGCACCAATTGTTAGACGGATTTGAATTTAAATTGATAACAAACACGTGATTTATTTCAAAAAATACTACAAAAATGGGCAAAGAGCTCATAATAAGCCCATCAAATGCAGTCAAGAGATGAATTACTGACCAATAGATATAATCAAACAAATTGTTCCTACACAATGACGAAGATGTGTGCTTTTGAAGGGAAGAAAATCATAATCATTTGATGTTTTATTAATTTTATAATTATATCAAATAAATGATTTCCCATCCATCTATCGGTAGATGTCAATTTATCGGTTAATTTACTCAACATTATATTACTCTCATGTTTTTATATTTTTTGCAGTATTACTTTGTTTCTATGGATTTTTAATCCATTCTCTCATTAATTCCATCCATTTTTGATTACATCATATAATGTATTGTATTATTCAAGGTATTTAAAGTATGAAAATGTACGTTAAATGTATGCCCTACTGAAGAGAATATATTTCTTTGCTCATAAAATAGCTGCATAGAAGATAATATATTGAATTTTTGAATCCAACGCTAATTCCCATACATCACATGGATATTCAGAATATTCTGGATGTTGAATGAGAATATGGAAATACCATATTCAGAAATGCTGCATGAGTGCATATTAATACATATTTTTAACGCTACTCATCGAATCATCAAGAAATACTTGAGAATAGTAACATACGTAACCAATAGTACACTTTGAAGCATTATTAAAATTTTGTTAATACGTAATTCGATGGCTCGATATCGGTGATTGAGAAAATATGCATGATTTATATCTCGAGTGCATTCCGAACGGATTAACGTAGAGTTTGCGAGAAGTCTTTGAAGTGTCGCTTTGATTCTTTTTTCCACGGTAATCCTAGATGAGCCAATTATGTGTTCTGGATTTTCAATTACTCATTTAAAAGTTTTAAACACGTATTGTATTATATCGAGATTAAGGTAGTGAAGAATTCCATAAAATTTCATTCCATGCTTTAGAAAGTAATCAATTTTCAGAAACCAGTTTTTTTTTTTTATAATAATACGGATTTTTGCTATATGCATTTTTGAATGTATTATTGGTTTAAATTACAGCTTAAGCTTTGATCATCCTAATTAAATACAACAGCTAAGTACGAATATGTGAAGAAAACATGTGATATTGCGATATTCATTAGACGTATTTGATTAAATGTTAGTGTAGCATCAGGTCGTATCGAAAAAGAAACTCTCAACAAACAAACATTCTAGAAAATATCTCGAAGATATCTAAAACCCGTCTAATGTTTGATCATAGATATCTTCCTTCAAGATGTTCTGAAATTCTGTCAAAATTTATCCGATAAGATATCTGAATTCATTTCATAAGACGTCTTTCAATATGATTTAAAACGGGAATCAAAAAATGTTCATCAGGTGCTGTGAATGATGGAGTGATAATAATAATAATAATAATGATCCTTCATATCACTTGATTCGCGATCATTAACTGACTCTTATCATGTTTCTGAGAAAAATGTTAACAACGAAACTACATTCTCTCCGTCTTTCTTATTTTACAGATGACCGAGCTTTCTTCCCAAATTAATCACGAGTCATTATCGAAGAACTCCGACGGTGGAAGGCAATAACTTCGAAGGAACAAGAGCATGTAGAAGAAAGAGGATTGAAAAAATACACAACAGCTCACGAGCTCACTTTCGATTCTCATCAAAACAATTACTCGAATTCGAAGGGGATAGAAATTAGGGGACAAAAATAATTGGGGACAAAGGATAAAGCGGATCCGAAAGATAAGAGAACCCCCAAATCTGTGGTGATTTGATGATCGATCTAAGCGTGAAATGATCCGTGAGAGTGTTATCTCTGGTTGGAATCTTTCGATTGAGGATACCAGATGTTTCTTGGTTCCAAGGACCTGCGTTGATATCTCTGTTATCTCGGTGTTGGCGAGAGCGAAAATAATAACAACTACTACAATATCGAAGATAACAGAATTTGCAAAACTTACTGTGGAGAAACAGAAAAGCAATATTCATAAATTCACAATCGGAAAGAGGAGTCGAGGAAAAGAAGATAGAGGATAAATAAAATAGCCTCGTGACGGAGGGTATTCGTACGGCCCTGGCGCGGCTGCGGCACTGCTCCCCCACTGGGGGTCCGTTGCCAAGTACTTCGAATCCACCCTCTACCCCGGAGCACAAGGCCCATGTAAGTACCAACTAATTTTCACGGATAAATCCGGTAGTAGAGGACTTTCCTTTTTCTTCTCATTCTTTTCGTTCTTCTCCTCCGTTTTTTTCTTCTTCGTTTTCTTTCAACTGTAATTGGATCGGTTGATGTACCTCAGTACATCTATTTATATATACAGCAATGAGAACTTTTTAATACCTTCCAGTATTGATAAAGTAGATTCAACTTGAAAGAAAATCGAAGAGAATTTAATGACTGCATCGAATATTTCACTCCAGTATCATTCTAGGTACTCAAAAAATAATTAAGTTGAGAATTTACTGTAATCCATTGGGTACTGGATTGGATGGACGGAAAGTAGAAAGGACTTTTCGCATTTTGTGTATGGAAAATTGTTGGAATGAAACACTCTGTAAACAATCTGACTGAAAATTCTATGGAGAATCGTGGAATATATTGTTGCCGATGATCATCGATGAAATTTCACATCAATGATCGGCTTGATATTACACGGAGAAAAGAAAATGAAGAAATTCACCGATTAGGATGACAACGCGTCGCGCGCTTCAAGCCTTTGAATGGGAATTTTTACGAAATTTATTGTCAAACATTTCACATCATAAGAGAAACATCTACTTTTTTCCTATATAATGTGAATTATTTGATGATATATTTTGTAAAAATTTTCATTTAAAGACTCGAAGTGACGCGTTTGTCATCCTATACGGTAAAGTTCTTCATTTTCTTTTTTCCGTGCATAAAAGTATGGAGAATCATAGCTTTGAATCGTGTAAAATTCCACTATTCATCGTTGCTGGCAATACATCCAATGACAGTCCAGTGTATGTCCTAAGGACATTCCTGGTTAAATAATCCTATCAAGTCCTGTTGGAAGTGAAAAATTCAGATTCAAACCCAATGCACTGAGAAAAAAATAAAAGTGCCATCAACCACCACGCGTAGTTGGAGAATTTACGAATGAATCAACGAATTTCCAGTTGAAATGACTTGGAAATTGTAGACTCAACCACGCCATCTTTCATTGTCTCAAATCACAGAAGAAGTTTCATCTAAAATCTCATATAGTTGAGTCAACCTCGCAGACAATCAATGCTTCGTTATTTTGTGTCAAATGTATATGGATACTTGACGGAAACTATTTTTTATTGTCCCAATCATTCACGTAGTTGACTCAACAGAGTCGGCCAACCTGGGGGATGATTCAATGCAACCTCCAGAGTTGATTGAACGTATTTAATGCGCCTCCTGGCGTAGTTGAGTCAACTACGTTTTCGTTCAGTTCACTAATCCTTTTTCTCAGTGTGGGTATCAATCGGTTTCAATTGGAATTCTGTCCGTTTGATCGGAATGAATAGGTTTTTTTTTTATCAGGGATGTGAAAGATATCTCATAGAAATACATTGTCATAACCAGACCCCTCCGACTGTCTAGAACTTTTGTTCATATACTGATCAGAAAGTTGTAGAGGGCTCCGCGTGTCAGTGGGGCTATCGATTCTGTAGAATGAATCATTTATCGCGAAAATTCAAGATGAATAGTGAGAAAATGACCAATAATTACAGATCATACTAATGCATTTATAAATTTTTAACCTACAAGGAACCAAACTTCGCAACGTTGATATTTTGAGGTTATGATTCGGTCCACTAGATCAAATCGCCATCTGGATTTCTTGGGGATTTCTTGGTCAATACGTGAACAGGATTTCTAGGGGAAAATGCATGAGTCGGAGGGGTCTGGTCATAACGCTGCCACGAATTTCTCCCAAAATTTGGTAACAGTGAAGTTCCACCATATATAGAGAACTTTTCACCCTGATTTGGTGGAGTTTTTCCTCACCTTTTGGAGGATTCAACACAGAACAAAACGGATTAGTTTCTCAAAATAAAGGAAAAATCTCCTATGTTGAATGAAACGGCAACCCAGACAGCACTGAGACGTTTTGTAAACATTCACAAAATGTACCCCGTTACAAACAAAATGTTTCAGAAACGTTTTGTGACGTTTTAAAAAGGTCGCATGTATGTTTTTAAAACATGAAAATGTCCTGGTTTCTTTTATTTATATTCTGACAAAACGTGATTAACACATATGTTGAATTTGTCTTTATAAATCATCGAATTGATAACATGTCTGTGGATATTTTCATTAGAAACAAATCCTAAATCAATCATATTCAAGTAAAATAATCTTGCGTGTAAGAAATTACACGTACAAGTTTATGAAGTGCTAGATTCAGTGAACAATAGTTCGACTCTAAAGCACTTTTTAATATTTTTATTTTACTCTCTACAATATGTGTATTTTTTTTATTTTTCATGTTTTGCGGTGACAATCAGTTGATTATGTGCGAAACAATATGATTTCACTATTTTTTGATGTATTAGTCATGTATTAAACTTCGAATGTGAATGATTTGTAGGTTGACGTAGGTTAACGACGAAAGGGGAATTTTCATGAACCATATGAATGTTTTGACAATGTAAGTTTTAGAAATGTTTTGGAAACGTAATTGTTGGAATCAGAGATCTCGAAACCACGAGCACGTTTCTAAAACATTCCGAGCACCTACACCCTGGCGAAAAATCGGCGTGCACATAAAGTTCAAACAGCGTACCAATAACGTGATTCTGGCCAATATACGTTCAATGCACGCTTACTTCAATATAAGCGTGAGTACAGCGTGCATGAACGCTTTTCTTCACGCTCGATCCACGCTCAACTGCGCCAATTGACTCTTAATACACTCTCATGTGACGGTAATAACACTCCTATGCGACGCTCCAAATGCACGCTTTATTTTCACCAGGGCAGTGCTGTCTGGGAATTCCCTCACGATCAGGGCATAGAATTCATCACTGAAGTGAGGAAAAACTCCCCATATTTTTCACAGTGTGTATTCAAGAAGTCTCTCGAAGATGTCCTTGGGAGATTTCCGCGAAATCATCTCCAAGTGATTTCTTGAGGATGTCTTGAGGAGATTCCAGTGATGCCTCATCAAACATGTTTTCAAAACGTCAATTCTTCGGAAATAATTGAGATTGACGAAATATTAGTGAGATGTGTTTGAATTTCGAAGATCTCTTCCAGATATCCAAGAGATATCTTCTTGTTATATCGAATACTGTAAATTTAATCAATAACCGCTGATAACATATCGAGGTTATCAAGTTTCATTCCTCACAAGAAGTAGGATTCTAAGTAGGTAGGGTTGTCAACTCAAAAGACAGACACGACGTTGATCCGTCAAGTCTCATGGAAGCTCAAATGTGATTGGGTGTTCGAGAAGAATAGACCAATAAATATCATGTCCTTCCTTCCAGTCGGCAACCTCAGCTCTCAACATCACTACTGATGCCTCTTTATTATATACACTGGATAGGGGATACGTTGCTTTGTAATACAAAATTTTTACGATGAATTGAAGCTGAAGTTAGTCTTTTGGAGGGAGATTTCGAATTCATAAATAGACTTCATACAATGTATTAGTAAAAATTGAATTTCTACACGGAGAAAATATTTCATTGAATATTACAGTGTACCACCGGATCAGGGCACCATATGGGTCTTTTCGAGAAAAATTAATGTGTGTTTCTATGCAATCACACAGTAATTTTTCTCGAAAAGACCGATATGGCGCCCTGATCCGGTGGTACACTGTAATATTTAATGAAATATTTTCTCTGTGTACCATTATTTTTACATTATCTGATGAAAAAACTTTTTCAAATAATAATCAATTGTTACTTCGACGAACAAAAGCTAGTGAATAATGAGGCACTTACGAGTTTATTTCTTCTACTCATGAGGCACTAGTGGGGAAAACTCACAAGGCACTCACTAGAATGCAACACTCCAACTAACTAGATTCCATTTATCAAAACTAGTGGAACAGTCATCATTATCTAACGAAGAACTTATTAGAAACTAACATGGCACTTGTGAGAATAATTTGGGTATAAAAATAAAAACTCATTATTGAATTTATAATTGATTCAGATATGTTCTTAGTTCAACTCAGAGAATTTTTCCATTCGAAGATTTTGTTTTCTGGTAGTAACATTGTTTTCTTGTATCAAAAGAACACTGTCTGGAGAGAATTTTATTTTCCGAATAAAGACACATGTTTTCAATTTGATTAATTATTTTTTTTAGTGTACATGCATAAAACATTTTTTTACCAGTCATCCAGAGGAATTAATTAACCCAAATATGAATCTAATGAATAATATTGATCTAATAAATAAAACTGCTTATTAATGATTTCAGTTAATAATGTATAAATCTAATCTTAGTAATGTTTGGATTAACCTCGCCAGAAATTCACAAGTTTTATCCAAACATCACTCGTCAGATAAGATTTACAAGTGATTCTTCAGTCGCTCACTAGTTTTATTTAAATAAGGTGTTCCCTGCGAGTCACTTATGAGTCATGAGGAAGAACTTGTGATATTTCTACTAGGGAAAATACGGAAAATCAATATCGAGCACTATTTTGTGGTATATGTACGATCTTCCATAATTCAGGAAACAATTTTAAGTGCATTGAAGAAAGTAATTGATTGAACGATCATGAATATGGATAAGGGAAATATATTTGTAGAAAATATGCTCATATCGTTTAAATCTACGACCAAAAATGTGTAATTTGGCTTCCAAAAGAACGGCGACTTTCGATCTTCTATATTCAACACAAGAATTTTGACCAATCCCTCATTCGGTGTACAGGGTGTTTCAGAATTTATCATTATCGGATTTCTGTGGTGCATTCTGCAGCCAAAATGCAATAATTTTCCGTTTGAAAAAAATTTTTTGAACGCTCAAGTAGTTTTTGAGCTATGAGCATTTTTGGATTTTTGTTCAAATCCAAATAACTCAACAGCATTGTGTTCTACATTATTGAGTCTCACACCATTCTCCAAGTTGGGAAACGCCGGATCTCTGGGAAAAAATCCAATTATTCTATCATTCTTTGTTCCGGAGCTACGGCGGTTTGAAATTTTCTGGCTTCTAGTCAATCAGAATTTAGCAACTTTAAATTACTATAGCTCCGAAACAGAGAATGAAAGGATCATTGAATTTTTTCTACAGAGATCCGGCATTTTCCAATTTAGAGAATGGTGTTAGGCTTCAGAATGTATAACACAATACTTTCGAGTTATTTGGATTTGGAAGGAAATCTGAAAATTTTCATATAGCTCAAAAACCAAGCCTCCAAAAAATTTTTCAAACGGGAAATTATTGCATTTTGGTCCTAGAATACACCAAAGAAATCCGAATAATAAATTCTGAAACACCCTTTATATTGGAGGTCAGTGAGCGTTAGAAACTCGTTAATGTCTGAAGGATATTCATTACACTGTGAGGAATAATCAGAATTTTCCTGTATACAGTAACCGGAAAATTTGAATCATTGGATGGAAAATCGACTTTCGGTACATGAAATTCCCTATAAATTCAACTGAAAACTTGTAATATTGTTAAACAAATATTTAAGAATTTTTCATAGTGTACGACTATGCTTGTATTTTTTAATACTCATATATATTATTATTCTTGAAGATGAATTGAATTCTTCTTCTGTGGTGTTCAACGATTCGTCCGTATCGTCGAGAAGTATCCTGCTCTTATGTTCGCCTTAATAGAGAATAAACAGGAGGAAAGTTGTTTTATTTAGTGTATATATGAGTAGGTACACTGTGAAAATTTCTATGGGAAAATTCCTAATAATATATAACTGATTCGGACATTTACTGTAAAATGTTGGGAAAAGTCCCATAAAATTTGGAAGTTTCAGATAAATTTATGGGAAATTTCCTAATCAGTGATCGGAATTTCCAGGTTGATGTGTACAGGAAATGTGAGGAGATATTTTCTACAATGTACAGTATATCTACGAGTTATTTCTAAATCCTTCTACAGGGACGAATGAAAAACTAATCTCTTGACATACTTCCATTACGATATTATGAATAATTAATTAACTCCAGTTTACGATGTGGAAAACACAATTTATTCAGTTGCTGAACTACGGTTTAAAATATGATGACCTAAATTCGAGTAACAATTGGCATGATAGTTTGTTTGGCTTGATTATCGAAGCAAAAGCACTATATAAAAGAAAATAACAATTAACTATTCCAATTTCATTTAGATATCTTCCTGAATGATCCTTACCTCTCTTCGAGGTTTGAGAGTGGTTTTTCCTGTTTTCATGACATGCATTGATTTACACGAATGCACACAAATTTACGAGATATTTCACCTTTATCACATCTATATTTTAATTATTCGTTCCGATTTTCCGTTAACCTTTTTATCATACAATTAAAAGTTACAGGGTTGCTCCAAAATCGCTTATGATATTGATTTTATTCACCTTCGAAGGATTCAATTATAAGATACAATGAATATCAAAGAAAATGTTTTATCACAATCAAAAACTGTGCAAACTTTCCACCCTCTTTCTTCATCATTTATATCACATCACGAAATATCGTTTAACGATTGAATCCTACTTTACTGAAATATGAGAAAATGAACGTCGATGAAGATTTTCAAATATTAATCCGTTATTTGCCGAAGTATTGGAACAACGTAAACTCAGGAAATTATTTGATATTCTTCCATGAACAGTTTTCATTAAAAACATTTTTGCCAGGGGTATCGTGTTCTAATGAAGTGTAATGTTATTCGTTTACATAACACGAAGCACAACAATTATGCCTTGTATTTTTTGATATGAATATCTCATCAAAATTCATCGAAGTCTTGGTAGCAACTGAATGGGTCAGAGAATTCACTTGATCGACGTGTATCGGGCATTCCACGTCGAATCACCGAGTTTTTGTCCCGACTCTCTTCGATTTCGTTCATTTTTTGATATCTCTAAATACTCATCGAAACCAAACTGTACACCAACTTTGACAGGGTATGATTTATGCACGTAGGAATTATACACGTATCAATTGTACACGAAAAATAAAACCCACAAGTATTTACACTAATAATTTTGTTTTGTTAATACCTCATATTTAACACATAAGCTTCGGTGCACGTAAAATTATTTGATAAGAAAATTGTACACTAAATTTTCTTCATGCTTGAAAAAAAAAGTGATTCACAAAAATCGTACACATGTTTTTATGCACGGACAAAAAATGTAATTAATTGGTGTATAATGATTGCATAAACAATATGTGTACAATTTTTGTTGATTACATTTTTAAAGCTTGTAAAATATTTCGTGTACAATTTCTATTTCAATCAATTAATCGTGCATAAATAATCATTGCATGAAATATTATGTGTTAGACAAAAATTATTAGTGTAAATATTTTTGGGTTTTATTTTTCGTGTACGATTAATATGTATATGATTCTTACGTGCATAAATCATACCCTGTCCCAATTTTCAGCCTTTTATTTCAAACGGTTTTTGTATAATCGATTCCTTAGGTTTTTGAGTAACAAATAGTAACAAATATAATGAATATCAATATCGATAAAGAGTAGGGTATTATTTTAATAATTATTCAAAGTAATGATCACTCAAGTATTAACGTTTAAAAATTAAAATGCACATTTTCAAAAAGTCTGACCAGTTCGATTTTTTTTGAAGATTTTTCAAAAATTCTATTCTATATTACACAACTTTCGAGCCACAGTTGGAGATGTAATGATAATTTTCTCTATTTTTTTTCGAATATTGAAATTTAATTTTATTCCATTTTTTTTCAATGTTCGAATTGTGTATAACTTCACTTTTTTGACTGAATATCGTCCAAAAATTGTGGGCAATTCGATTATAAGGGAATAAATTTTATCAATCAACTTAGAATATTTAATGTGATCATATTACTTTATACGTTTCGTATAAATTTAATTATTATTATTTAATTTCACTTATCGATTGCTCTTCGTATTCTTTGATTGTAATGTGATGTGTAAACAATAGAATTCAAAAAAGGCTAATTTGATGGTTTTTCTGTGTCGCTGTTATCGGTTTCGCATTTCTGAAGCGATCTTCCAATTATTTTTCTTTCATTCTACTATCTTCTTGAATTATTAAGAACCGCATATTTATATATTTGCTGAATTTTTTGACGATCACCCGAACAATTGTAACGATGTTAATATTTGTACATGAGGTGGCAACTGCAAACTAGCACCACCAAATATATTATCTACAAAATACAATTACGATATAAACCTTTATTAAATTTGGAAAAATTTGAGAAGTCATCTCCATTATCGATAATTGAGGATTCTTGAATTATCGGATTAACTGCTAATTTTAGCAGTGGGTGAGGAATTTATATAGTGGCAAGTTTTGATTTCAGTCAAAAAATCTGAGAAGCAATTGCTAAGCGTGAAATAATAATAATAATAATATGATTATATGAAATGTAAAATATCAAATACAGTATTACAAGTTGACTAAAATAATTTAATCTCTCATGATAGAAAGTTGTTGTCAATTTTTTTGAACGATATCTAGCGATGAAAGTGAAATTATAAACAATTCAATCGTTAAAACAAATTCCAATCTTCAGAAAAAAATAGAGAAAGTGATTATCACATTTCGAACTGCGGTTGATTAGTTGTGTCATATAGAATAGAATGGAATTCTGGGAACATTTTTGAATAAAATCGAACGGATCGGATTTTTGGAGAACATTCTTTTCAATCTTTAAACGTTACCCTACCAGCAAAATGTTGAAAACATACAACAACAGTTTGAAGCAATTTGCAGGGACGTTGCGTCGACAAATGCGCAACAATATGCTGTAAATCTAGGATTTTAGCTTGAGTTGTTATCGTGTTGCTGGGAACTTGCTTGGTTTCAAGAAACTCTCAATCACATGTGTAGCAAATTCCTAGCAACTTTGTGAAAACTTGATAAACAACGTAAGAGCAACGATTGCACAGCAACTTTTATTGTATGAGTAATAACTGATAATTACTTCGAATAATTTTCTGATAATTTTTTTATGAAACTGGGTTTAATTTTTTACTTATTTTAATTTATTACTAGTTCATCAATAGTTGAAAAGTTTTCACTCAAAAATCTAAAAAATCCATTCTTCAATAATGGTTTCGAATAAAAGGTTGCAAATTCACTTTTAATAGGTAGGGGAGAGTGGCCTAACTCGCACCCTCATTTCTTTTTATTGCATTAAACTCTCCAATATTGACCAATCAGCTTGTATTATATGCCGTTGGTAAGATTTTTTAGTTCCTCAAATTTGTCCAAAAAGCTTTTGACATATCTCTTATCGTTTCTTAGTTATGGCTGGAAATAACAAATGTTGATAAATCGTCTGAACAGAAACAATATGGTTCCAACTCGGACCGCCCATTTTTTGAGCTTTTTATTGCGAATTTCGAACTTTTGAAAGTATGCGTGTGATTTTTTTTAAATAATTCATTGACAGCAGTGATTTGAGATGAAAAAAAGTCAAGTTTTATCACACATGTTGGTCACAATTCTCACTAAGAAAAATAATATACATCATGGTCGAAAAAGAGAGGAAACTGACATTCAACAAGAAAAAACTGGTGAGAAAAATTATTCTGAATCCGATGACTCATGATATGAAACTGGAACACTAATACGGGCCGATCGTCTGCCTTTGCTTGTGCTTGGTTGATTTTTAGTGGTTGTAAATGTTGGTTTTTCCGCTATGTGCCTCTTTATCAATTTTTTGGAGGTTTTGGATGCTTGTCTTTTTTTGGCTTCCATTGCAATCTCGCTCATCGAAAATGTCAAAAAAATTCATAAAGAAACTGGGATAAAAATCGCCTCGAAACGGACAAAACAGTCGGGTCTTTCCGTTTTTCATCCTACTTTTTTCCGAGTTTTTCCAAAATTTTCAACAGAAAAAGTAAATTTCACTAGATAGTCTAAACTTCTAGAGCATTCTCGACTATTGATAATCTTACTTTAAGACATTTGCGTTTTGATATGATGAAAAATGTGAAAAAATAGGCGGTCCGAGTTGGAACCACTGTTGGCGGTGCGAGTTGGAACAGAGGTTCTCTTCGAATTTTGCATCAAATATCACTAAACTTACGGAATGAATCACTAAAATGAATATATCCCCAAAAAGAGTGATGAATACCGATCTGAAAACATTCAATAGGGGAGACCGGGTACGGTTGGAACACAGGACGGTTGGAACACGAGAAATATTTTGCTAATTGTTTGCGTAATAAGTGAACCATGCAGCCTGTGATGAACGATGAGCCACTGAGATCCGTGTTCGGACTCAGGTTTCACTTCATTTTTCCCTAGATCCTTTTTCCCATCGCCAAGAATTGGCGAGATATTTGTTCTGTTCCAACCGTCCTGTGTTCCAATCGTACCCGGTCTACCCTACTTCATTTGAATCGATAATAGAAAAAACAATTTTCACGGATTTTTCGAAGATAGAAGAATTTTCGCAACAATGCTGAAAACACATTATTGTTTGTAAAAAATCGTAATAATAATTGATATTTGTCAACTTGCGGACAAATCATCAGTACAAAATAATGTATCTAGGGATGCATTGGGCGAGCTGGTCCGACTTAGAACATAGTCCGAGTTAGACCACTCTCCCCTACTACAACACATAAACAATTGAACAAAATCGAAGGGGTTCGGGTTAGAACCTCGGTGATTTGGCATGAAATGCCCCAAATTCAAACAGCTCAAAAAAAAATTCCTCAAAAGACCACACATTTTTCAGGTGCAATGTAGATTCATTGTGAATTCCCAAGAATTCTTTTCGACTTTCTGTGCTGTACATACCTTAATTCCACGAGAAAAGACAAAACATTTGTTCGGAAATATTTGATAGGCGTCGACGTATATACACCTCGTATTCTCACGCATCTTTTACCGTACAGATATACAGGATGTCCCATTTAATCTGTCACTTACAATATCTCGAAAACGAATAGATTCAGAAGAAAATGTTCCGGGAAAAAAATGTAAGAATCTGAGGGGGACATCCGATGGTGAACTTGGCTTCGACCTCAGATCCCACTTTCAAGGTCATTCTGAGGTCAACTCATGTTTTTCAATTGGAATCCCCTATTTTTTACTACCGGTTTAGATTCTACGCTAAAAACCAAGGAACTTTTGTCTCAAACGTTTTTCCGAAATCCCCATAGATGGCGCTCTAATTGATGAGAAAATGAGAATTCTCAAACCCTCGGATTGTATTCTATCTAATATAATGCTCGACTCTTGAGTGTTTCTCATCTCCCGGAAATTGCCGTCGGCATCAGCGTTACCCAATGTGCACCACGAGGAGGTTGCGCGATCGGACTTTACACATCATTGTGGCCCTGAAAAGGGCCGATTGTCTGAACTGGAGGTGTATCTTCGGGGACGCATTAGGCATTCAAAAGATGTTCAAAATGAGCGCCGTTTTGCCTTTAACAAAGCGCAATTCTTTTATGAAAGTTTTCTACAGTTGCTTGCAACGTAGCAGGTGTTATTGCTGTGCATGCTCTTCTTATTCGATCTTTCATGTCATCGCGTGTTGTTGGAGGTTCACGGAATACAACATTTTTTATGTAACCCCACAAGAAAAAATCAGGCGACGTCAGATCTGGCGACCTAGGTGGCCATCGCACAGGTCCTCCACGGCCAATCCAACTTCTGGGAAACTTCTCGTCCAGAAATTTTCGAACAATTAGCATGTAATGAGGAGGTGCTCCATCCTGTTGGAACCACATCCTTGATCTCACGTCAAGACTTCCATAAGAGCAGGGAGTTCAAAATGCAAAAAACGAAGATACTCCGCGCCAGTCAGGTTCCCTTCAAAAAAATACGGCCCTATGATCCTGGAATCTACAATTCCGCACCAAACGTTCACACTCCAACGGTGTTGATGAATAATTGTACGGACCCAGTGAGGATTCTGAGCACTCCAATAATGGCAATTGTGCCTATTGAGAATTCCAACATTGTGAAATATTGCCTCATCAGAGAACATAACGTGATGAGAGAAAGTACACTGAGAGAAAAATTAGCTCAATCCTAAGAACATATTTTCTTGGTCTGAGAATATGAATTTTTTTCTTATCTGAATGAAATACGTACTTGGGGTAAGAAAATTTTGTCCACACTACGTTGTATAGCTCCAAACTAAGGGAATGTTTTCTTCGTTGGAGGAAAGTTTTCTTGATTCGAGAAAATATCGGATTGGACCCGGTCAATCCAATATTTTCTTGGTTTGAGATTTTTTTTCTCTCAGTGTAGGATCTTCTTCAATTCTCCGTTGGGCCCACGTGCAGAAGTTCAATCTTGTTATGAAATCCTCAGCTGTTAGAGATTGCACCAAAGTGATATGGTACGGATGATAATCCAACGATTTCAAGATACGCTGAGCTGTGGATCGAGGAATCCCGGTCATTTTCTCAATATCCCGAAGACTGATATGGGGATTATTATATATAATTAATGCCAGCACAGCCAGCGATCTCACATCAGGATCATTGTCATCCGCATAAACTTTCTTGTTCCTCTGTCGTTTGAGGAGACCTTGACGAGCACGTTGTTCAAGAAATCGGATCGTAATGCGATTTGGACACCTCCGATCCGGAAAACGACGTTGAAACGTTCTCACAGCTCCAACATAATTTCCCCGCGCTTCACCAAGACACAACAAAACGTCAACAATATCGTTTGGCGCGTAATCAGACATGATATTTAGAAATGTGTTTCCTCCAAATGATAACAGAGAACTGAGCAGTTTGGGAATGCTAAATTTCTAAGGTATTCACACGTGAATCAAAACAATAACAATTTCCAAGAACAAAACCAAAACAAAACACAACCGACGGCAATTTCCGGGAGATGAGAAACACTCAAGAGTTGAGCATGATGTTAGACAGAATACAATCCGAGGGTTTGAGAATTCTCATTTTCTCATCAATTAGAGCGCCATCTATGGGGATTTCGAAAAAACGTTTGAGACAAAAGTCCCTTGGTTCTTAGCGTAGAATCTAAACCGGTAGTAAAGAATAGGGGATTCCATTTAAAAAACATGAGTTGACCTCAAAATAACCTTGAAAGTGGGATCTGAGGTCAAAACCAAGTTCACCATCGGATGTCCCCTTCAGATTCTTACATTTTTTTCCCGGAACATTTTCTTCTGAATCTATTCGTTTTCGAGATATTCTAAGTGACAGATTAAAATGGGACACCCTGTATATTATTCTTTTCATCGATGTGGCAATCTTCTGAAAGCCGATTACAGTCCGCTCTCTCAACAGTGCCACTCTGAATAGTGCCGATTCTCCTCATTCGTGTTCGAACACTACCCCCACCATCCATCACGCTATCGTGTGGCATCACATTTGAAACCGTTTCTCGCAATAGTGCCACCCGCAAATATGATCAAGAACTCTTCATAACTGATGTTCAATTACTTTGATCCATGTTCCATCATGGCAAATGTGTCGAGATGAAGAATAGAAAATTGGTGTGATTACTTTGGAATTAATCAAGGAGGAATAACCGAAAAATGATACAAATAAATTCAAACATCAAATATGTATACAGGAATGTGAACTCATGAATGTGATTTCATGAACTTTAATCATTTCTTTGGATACAAAAATATCTAATATCAAATGAAAAAGAAAAAAAAATATTATACTTAACATCACCAGAAGACAGAAGAGAGTAATTTTGCATACACAAGCGTGTGGCATTATTGCGAGAGTGGCTTACGAATGTTGAGAACATACGCGTACGCCAATGGTGGGGGTACATGAGTTCTAAGAAAAATACTCCCCTACTCTCCCATCACCGGCACTGTTGAGAGAGCGGACTGTATCTAAAATCCAGATTATCAATAATAAATCCCCGAATCATGGATAATTGCATATACTCTTATATTGATTCAATACCAACGCCAATTACTCATAAATTATGTTAAAACTTGAAACAAATGATAGAACTGTTCTCTACAAATTTTTCCCCCGTGTAACTCGAAGTTTCTAATTTTTCAGTACCATCCATCGCTTCGAGGAGTAATTTTTCCCGATTCATTTACCGCTCAATTTCGCCTCACGAAAATTCTAACTCAATATTCAAATGAAAGCCCGCTTCGTTTCACAGTCATCACACATACATTGATTTTATTCCGCGTCCAACGTATCGAACATTGATTCGTGAAAAAGAAAAATCCAATCAAATGTCCATAGTAATGGATTTTAATCTTCCATTTTTTATCCTATCTGTAAACTGATTATATCCATGCGGAATGGAAATTCTGTCAAAGCAACGATTCAATCCCCATGATTGTGACGAGCTTTTTATTATTTTTAATTGGCGGAAAGTTCAGGATACATTTTAATTGTGTAATCATCGTCACAAGTAGGTAGGACTTTATTGTCGATTCGATAACACAATTTTTTCCTTCCTTGGAATAATATTCGAACAGTTCAGGGTCTCGTTTTATAAATATATGACGATTGGATCAATTGTTCACCTCCGTAAGACAAAAATGAATAACAACACTTCTATTTCCCTCGAAGCGAAATTGGATCGTGATGACGAACTCTCCCAACTGTTGAACGATTTAAATGCGTTCGTTTCGAGATGCTAATAACGACGTGCACGCCATTGAACTGAATTTCTATGGTCCTCGCGTATACCTGCAAAATTCATTTTCATAGAAAAGTTTGTTCCAGCTGACTTGTGTATCAACTCTGTTATGATCATGGTTACCAGGATTTCATTCGTCTTTCACGTAAGTACATTTTGATTGTGGAAATGAAAGTTGTGTATGACAAACTTTCTATTTATATCAAAATGTAGTTAATGATTTACACCCGTTGAGGTGTTGCGCAATTCTTAGTAGTATTAAATTCATAATTTCCAATATATTGTCACTTTAGAAATTTTGCTTATCAATCAAAATTATAATCAATGATGGATTCCACAGTCAAATAGATCAAGACTGTTGCGTGTCCCTTAAACTGATTTGTTTAATCAAATTAAGCTGTTTCACTTTTACGCGAGTCACTGTGACTTGTATACAAGTCAACAATGAATGAGCACCGAGTGAAGTTTGTTGTAGGCACAATAACAATAGGGATATCGAGGACAAAAGCTTTGTGCGATAGCGTATCCCAAGCGTAGACACAACTGGTTTGTAACAGAGAAAGCCTTGTCAACTCTATACTAATTAACCTACCTTCAGCTAACCAATTACAAACTCTGGTTTCCGAAATGAATAAGCTAACATGTATATCAGTTGTTATATCTCTCAACGGTTTCGTTCGCTATTACACGTGAAGTTCAAATTTCAAGAGTGAAACGAAATCACGTTTATCGACGATAATGATGACGCGTGGAAGATTTATTATATTCTATATTTTGGTTCCATCAAATAGAATGAGGAAATTAATTATTATTGCAGGATATGTATGTTCGGTTCAACTCATTGATCATCAGGCTGTATATGCGATGAAATTGATGTATGGAGCATTGCACTTTTCTGTTATTGAGAATAATTGGGAGAATCATCGATGAAGTTGCTGATGGATGCGTTCTGATGATTCAGGACAATTATTTAACCGCTACTGAACTACCGATTGGAATACGCTTGATGGATTATAATGCATGATAACAAATCCAGGAACAGCAGAGAAATTAAGTCTACACGGATGATGATGACGAAAACAAATTTTCAAAAGATTTATCTAAAAGCGCATTCCTGTCGGAGTAGCTTTTCATTGAATCAAAATTATCTGAAGCTAAAAATTGTGGGCTTCTTTATCGAAACTTGAATGACACTGACAAGGTCCGTTTCCGTAGCAACAGTTACAGTTCAGTTATCAACGCTCCAAGTATAGAGATATAAGTACACTGAGAAACCAAAATCAACGCTGAATTATTGAGGTTATTATGGTCTTCATCGTTATGATGAGTGCACATTTTTTGAATGCATTATGACGATCAATCAATAAATGGGTTCCTGTAATCTAGTATTGCCAATGCAAATATCTATATTCTTATCTGAACTGTGTGTTCGACTATGGATAACCTTAATGCCATTACAAACCCCTGTTCAAAAAGTCTCCTTCAACCAATTGATTCCTACCGATTGCGATACAAAATCCGGATTCAAATCGATTTGCGAGTAATCTTGAATCCTAATTTTGCATCGGAACAAATGAGAATAAATTGGTTGAAATGGAATGTTTTGAGCAGGGTGACCACGCTTCTTTCTCTTAATACACACAAAGGATGTTGTGAAACAATGGTAATTCATTGCTCTGGGTAAAAAAATCCATAAAATCTGACGAAAAGAAATTTCATGGGATTTGGTTAGAACATTGTACAAAATTCAGTGAAATTCAGCAAGAGTTAATGGATTTGTTCAACCAGGGAACATGTTCATCTCCATATCCATTGTTCGAGTTCTCAAAAGACATCCATTCTCAACAGAAATCATTTTAATAATTGTCCAAGGCCTTACCAGGTCTTGCAAATCCCTCACAAGGGCCCCTAGTTAAAATAATCTATGAAACTCCATTGATTAGGGAGCTTTAACATAATACGAACTTTATAACGATAAATAACCATTCATACTTGTTCAAACCCTTTAGGATGGATAGGAATTAAGTACATTCATGGCATTCAATGGGAATCCGATGAGTTTGAAAAAATTGTCCACATCTGTTCACGTCTGATCAGGCCTCAATTTTGTACCCACGTGATGAGAACTGATCATGCCCAATCACGCCCAATCACGCTCAATTATCCTTCATTATGCATGAGGAATTCATACAAAATCAACAAGTTTTCTGTAAGGAATGGAACTGACAAGTTTATCGAACACTAATTTCCCGTGAAAAAATCGTCCACGCGTGATCAAGCCTCATTCATCAGGCGTGACCAGGCCTCAATTTTGTACCCACGTGATCAGGACAAATCACGCTCAATCACGCCCAATCGCGCTTGATTATGCTTCATTATGAATAAAGAATTCAGGATTAATTAGCTATTCGTGAGGAATAAAACTGCAACAATTTTATAAAGGACTAATTTATTGTCAATCATTTTTACTTACTGTGCTTATGTAGTTTCCAGTTCTCAGGCATGATCAGGTGTGATCAGGCGTACGCGAATGTGTTCGGGGCTGACTTGGCCTTATAAGACATGTGCATTCGGGATAAAAAAATCAACATAGCGTCATTTTGTATGGATATTCCTCATTTGGTACAATTTTGTATGATCATGGGCGAAAATGGTTTGTCTGGCATAATCGCACGTGGTCAAGCTCAATCACGGGTTTCCACGTAAGTGCAAAATTGAAGCCTTCTCAGTCATGACGAAGCTGAAAAATGAACGATGAGGCGTAGTCAGGCCCAACTGCGTGCGATCAGAGTTGAGTACGAATAATTTTGCCAAAAAATGTCCATGATCAGGCGTGAACACGCCTAATCACACCTGAACGATTTTTTCACGGGTTATTGTCAATCATTTCTATTTATTGTGCTCATGCCGTTTCCATTTTCTAGTTTTCAGGTTTCAGGCATGATCACGCGTGATCAGGCGTACACGCATGCGTTCAGGGCCGATTGAGCACGATAAAACATGGGTATTCGTGATAAAAAAATCAACGCAGCGTCATTTTGTATGAATACTTCTCAGTCGGTTGAATTTTGCATGATCACAGGCGAGAATAGTTTGTCTGGTATGGCGGCAGGCGATTGAGTTTGATCACGCCTGATCAGACCTGGACGATTTTTTCACGGGCATTTACCGCTGCAAAGTTTGTATTAAACTCCATCAATCGATGGGTTCCAATAAATCTTTTTCACCAGGACCTGGCTATAATCTAGAGAATCACTACACACGGAGAAAAAAATATCGCTGTCATAAAGATACTGGATAGTTGTGATGACTATCCAAAGTTTAGTGGTGTCAGTGTCGTAGCTATGATCATACAAATCATCCAACCCAAGTAGCACCAGAATATTCTATGAACGTTCTTAGAATGTTCGAAATATGTTCTATGTACATTCCAAGAGACTGTTTTTAGTTTGTTAGTTTTTATTACTGTTTCATAGGTTCTATGCACATTGACCGAACGTATGTAGTCGAATATAGTACGGTACGTCAATCGAACGTCGATTGAATGAATATCGTACATTTGGAATGTACTATATACGTTCTAAGTATATTTAAAACAGTCTCATTCGAATATTCCATGAACGTTCATTATATGTTCTTCGTATCTCATTCGTACGTTCTACGAACGTTCCTATTTCGTATATACTTTGGACTTCTGTTGCTGCTTGGGGAGGAACGATATAGATCGCCAGCATAGCCATCTGTATCGTCACCATAGCGATACAGTATTGTCACTACAGCTATCTCTTCTTAACCATACTTCAGATCGTTATAATAGCCATACTTTTTTTTTCCGTGCACTGAGAGAAATGCACCTAGCTGCGGCAAATAAAATTTAGTTGTTCCAGCTAGAGTTTAGCTGGGGTAAATAAAAGTCTAGTTGTCTGAAATATGAATAAACCAGTTTATTCAATGTAAATAAAACATTTAGCTGGTGTTTCGGTCTCGTTTCCATCTTGCCGTGACTGACCAGGTCTCGGTCTTGATTTAATCTCGGAATTTATAATTTTGTCTTGGTCTTGCTTTTGTCTCGACAAAATCAGTATCGTTCCGGGCTCGAAGAATGATTGTACCTCGTCTCGTATCGGTCTCGATTCCGTCTCGATCTTGGAGCCAATACCGAGACCAATCTCGGTCTCGTTTGAAACACTGCATACAGCTACAACAAATGAGATTTATTGGGTTCAACTAAATTTTTATTTAGAGTGACTAAATTTTCTAGCTGTCCAATATTCAAATAAACTCATTTTCTCAGTGTAAAGTAGTTTCTGGTAAGGATATTATGGCGCGCAAAAGAACCGTCTATAGTTTCGCGTAATATACTTGAAAGCCATCCGCTTATGATTCAAAATAATTTTACAATTCTTATCAGGGCCATTGATTTGATCATCAGAATACAAAGCGAATCAGATTTCAACACAAAAATCTTTGCAATTTGTATTTCATTTCCAGGGATGCGTGGAGAATCATTGTCCATCAGGAAGCAATTGCAAAAGCAGTGGAGGATCGGTTGGAATTGGAGGAAAAACGAAATCGGTCAATGCGGGAAGCTTAAGGGGTACTGGGCGTGATTCAGAGAAGTTGTCGCAGTCGCAGCCTTCCCGCGAAGCAATCAAGCAGCCTCAACAACAACAACAACAAGCACAACAGCAGAAACAGCATCAGTCACAATCATCAACGCATCAACAATCGTCCAATCATGACGACAGTGAGAGCTCGCGCGAGAAAGATGGGAACATCCTGTCGCATGCAGCCTCGGCGCTCCGAAGACTTCATTTCAAATCAGCCGGTGGAAGCCGTAGTTGTCGGACAGCTACGCCCAAATTGGTGTTCATGGGTTCCAGCACAGCTTCCGAGACGACGATCAACACCAGCACCGATAGCGCGAACACGATGTTCACGATGGTAAGATACAATTTTCAATCATTTTTCATATTTCTTTTTACGCTGTTCAGATTTCTTTTTGGACAAAATATGAATCACATTATGATTCACTATTTAATCATTTTCGAGTTGCAACTTTTCAGAAGAGTGAAGTTAGCAGCCGATTGATGTAACTTTTGATGAAATTGTTTAGTTAAGTAGCTAAACCGTATAGCTGGAAGGCACTAAATGAATTTCTGATATGGAAACGTTAGAATCAGTTTCGATTGAAAAGTTACATTAATCGGTTGCTAGCTCGTTGCGACTAGCTCCACTCCCATAACTTTTCAGAATTAGATTTTTTGAAATCATAGTAAAATTTTTTGGAATTTAGAGTATTAACATTCTGAAACGAATATCTATGAAGGTGCATATCAACTTTCCAATGGAGAAATACATCTCAAAGATGAAGTCTTCATGCACCATACGAATTATGAGGATTTGTTTTTCACTTCGATTGGAGATTTCGTCTCTCGATTTTGAGGGAAGTACTTTTTCACTCTGTGAGGTGCTACTTTATCTGCTGGGTGTTGAATCCGTCAAAAAGTAAAAGACAAGAAGTCAACCGAATTAGGATAAAAAGTTTCTGATCTATGGGGGCACTTTCCCTACAAACTTGTACCCTTGTACAAAAATGTGTGGGTTCTGTAATGTAAAATTTATTAGTGATGTAAGGCCGACCTATTCTTGCCCAGACGGCACAACGTGCCATTGGAACGTTTATGAGAGGTTTATAGAACGCAGGGGAGGTTTCTTGAACGTTCAGAAGACGTCTCAGAGATATATTTTGTTGTTAAAGTGGCGAATGTTGGTGCAATCTTGACAAGGAACTTGATTTTGATTAAGGTCTGGAATAGTAACATCTTACCAGCAATTACCCAAGTAGAAATGCTCTAGTTATTCACGAGTTTTGTAACGTTCAATTAGCCAGATACTAGACACTTGCAAGTACCTCGCCAGAACCCTACGAGGCGCTTGCAAGCGTCTAGTTTTTGGTCAGTCAATTACTAGAGCATTTCTACTAGGGTCACTCAATTCTGACGTGTGCACTGAGAAAAATCATTACTAATATTCTTGAATGCAGCTAATATGGTTGGAGCAAAGAGAAATTTTCTTGAATCAAGAAAATATTTTCTCAATTCAAGAAATCTATGCTCAGTGTTGCCGCGAGCTGTGAAACGAGTCGTGAAGAATTCTAGATTCTAAATTATCTGAATTGAAAATAAACTGCTTTTTAGTCAATCAAATTGATGTGAAATTCAGTTCAATCAACTCTCAACTGAATTTGAAGGTTCAAATTGGAATATACCTTTATGGAAACGGGTTTGAAATGAATTTATACTCGAGCCGGTTTCAAGCCAACGTTTCGAGCTGAATTTGTGCTATTTGATGTATGAATCGGTTGAAAATCCAAATCCACACGGAGAAAAAGTGTAGCACCGGATTAGGGCGCCACATCGGTTTCTTCGAGAAAAATTACTGTGTGATTCTATGCAACCACACAGTAATTTCTCTCGAAGAAATCGATGTGGCGCCCTGATCCGGTGCTACACTGTAATGCTTAATGAAATATTTTCTCCGTGCACGGAACTGTGCGATAACATAAACCTTCGAACTGAGCTACAGGACCATCCAACCAAGTATTGTAAGAATTTTTACTTCTTATAGTCCTAATTGGACCCAGTTAAAGCCAAAAGCTCGTTACAGCTCGTTTTGCGGCTCGCGGCAACACTATCTATGCTTGTTTCAGAAAAATTTCCTTGGATCTGGAGAAAATATTTTTGAAGAAATGAATTTCTTGGAACAAAAAAATATATTGTTGATGATAGTAATTATTTCTCTCTATTTGGGCAATAGCGGCAGAAGATCACGAATTTTGGTTGGTCGATAAAAAACTTTCGCTAAAATCAATCAAACCAATTTTGATTCAACTCTCCAGATAGGAATTAACAAATGATCCAAGCTTGGTCCTGCCTTGGCCCAATTTTGGAATGATAACCTCGTGCCAGGCTTGTTACACAATATTGGGCCAGAATATAACACTAAGCATGGCCCAATCTATCAGGAAACATGTATTATGAGTATTTTGGAGCTTGCCACATATGATCAAATCGGACCTGACCCGAACTTCAATTCGGTTCTTCATACTTCTTAGAGGAAAAACTCAAATCATTTTTCATGCCATTGATGATAATCAAAATCATGTCACATCGTAACAATAATTAATATTGGAACAACTCTGCATGTATGGATTCTCGAAGAATCAATAGTTTTACATTGACCCAATACTGGTTCACCATGCTTGACACTTTAATGTTTTGCCAAAATTCAACCACTCGCTGTAATGCATTTCCTATGAAATGTGCTACACGGAGAAAAATTTGGTTGTGAAAATTACTATTTTTTTGTCGTAAACTAGTCCTATCGGAAAATATTGACAGTAATTTGTAGCCTGAGTGTATTATTTTACACGCACGTAGTAAATAATCGTCAGCTACGATGGTAAAAAATGAAGGTTCAGCGTGAGAAAATATATTTCAGTAATAACAACTATGAACAAACGAAATAAATACCTTTTCTAATGAAAATGATCGCCACTCCACAAGAATAGATTTTGTTTGAACAACTATTCTGAATTTTGAAAGCCACGAATCACATTTACTACCAATGACGGGTCGGTATAATACTACAAGCGCCGATGGTAAGATTTTCCAACAGCGCTCGAGATTTTTTCACAATTATCGCACACAAGTTGTCCAGTTTAGGTTGCCTCGTTTAGTCTTTCAATGAAACTTCAAAACAGCAAATTCATAAGTGCGAGCGTAGCAAATCGACTTTAATTGTAAGGTTTATAGGTAGATATAAGTACATTATTCTTAAGTTCAAATCCCCTCCGCGTAATTAGGATTTTTCATTATAAACTGTACTCAAGAATGTATAAAAAATAACATGATTGCAATCAACAAATATGGTGGTAATAACTCGAAGGTTGGACAACATGAACTAACAAATGTGCCTGGAAATATGTTTTTGCAAGTAAATTTTTTTTCATTTTAGTGAATGATATTACCATCATCGATGGTGAAAATAATTGCCCTTGCTTCGATTTTTAGAGCTCTTGCTTGCGAGAATCTTGAAATAAAGTGTAAAGAAACATTACGATCGCTGATGGTAAAAAGTATTAGCATTGCTTGGAATCATCGATATTACCTTTGTTAGTTTTCCTGGAGAAATTTTGAAATTTTCTACAAAGTGAAGTTTACCATGGTGATAATTTCATTTCCAAGCTATTCCCAATAGTTTCAGTTTACCAATTTTGATGATGATATTACCTACGTATTTTACCACTTTCAACCATCAAATTTCTCTCCGTGTATAGATTTTCAAATAACAAATGATCTTATATTGAGCCGATATTGGTTCGCCATGCTTGACAGCTTAATGTTTTGCCAAGCTTAAGCCATATGTTGTATTGGCACTTTTTATGAAACATCCCAATTAACTCAATAAGAATACTCAATTAGGAAATCTTCAATAACATTCTTGAAGAGTTCTCAAAGATATATTTCAGAAATGCTGGAAAGACATCTTGTGAAAGAGTTCTAAGAGATATCTTGATTCAAGACAGTTCCAAGACAATCATGCGAGATTTAGTTTGCCATGCTTGGCAACCCCATATTTTCCCAAGCTTGCACTAGTTGTCATACGACAATATATATTGACATTTCCTATGAAATCAGGTATCAGTAACCAACCAATGAAATAACCAACGGTTGCATATTGAACAAGTATCGGTTCGCTACGCTTGGCAGCCCAATCTTTTGCCAAGTTTGGAGCCGTTGACATTATTGGGATTTCCTTCCTGGGATGTACTTGACATCATTTCACTGAATCCATTAACTTACGTATTTAATTTCACTGACTTTTCAGGTCAAATTCTACCGTACAAAGCAAAAAAGTACGTGAATGGAATTTCCAATGCAGATACATTTTATATAACGGTCGATCTATTGATATCAAAAACGTGTTTCGATTGAAAATTAGATTCACGTGTCTCTCTCTTTGGTAAGGTAGGGCTAATACACTAAATTATATTGTAATAAACAGGAAAAGCTTCACTCTGGTGTACACGTTATAACAGTTGGCGTTACACGTAACGTCAATCAAATCTGTCAATATGATTGCGATCAGCATTGGAGCTCTCATCGGGAAACAGATTGAGCGGGCGATCAGAAGTTTCCTCTCGATATCTGCTAAAAATTTTTACAACCATTTTGTGAAATTGTCGAGATACGGTGGAAGAGATGAATCGAGATACGGTATATTCTTTTGTTTCACTTTCCACGAATATAACAAAGGGAAAATGTTATAACTCCAATGGGAAGGGGGAAAGATTAAGAAGTATCAACACAAAGTGATGAGAATATATTCAAACACGAACAATTCGTCGAATTCTGTCGTCTCAGTTTCAAGTATTTAATTTGCAAAGAAGGTACAGAAATGATGAAAAGAAGATTCAAGTTGAAGATTTAATGAATTGATCAATTGTGAATGTAACTTCAAAGATCGCAGAGTTTCAAACATGAGTTTCGTTTACTCTGACTGATAATTCATTTTCTTTGACGTTGCAAACCGTGCTTGTATGATTTCGATGTAGCAGGATTGCGTTTAACACAACATTGTTCTATGATATTCAATATGTGAGAATATTTTTATATCGCTCATGCACGCAGAGAAAAATTCTTGCTGAAAAAGCGATTCCGGTAAATCTGCTTTGCTGAATCAGCAAAACGGTTGCCGCTACAGCAAAAATATTGCTATTTCAGCAAGATATTTGCTAATTCAGCAAAATCTTCTAGCGGTCTGTATATCTACGATTCCGGATTGCCGTATGACAAGCGCTTGTTAAAAGAGCGAGATTTTTGTTAATCTTTTGCTAATTCAGCAACAAGTTTTGTCATATCAGCAAAGAAAATTTTCGAGGTTTGCTGTTTCAGCAACTTTTTTTCTCTGAGTGTGTATAATATCATAAATTCATTATGTATACTGGGTGTTTCGAAATTCATCATTCGCATTTCTGTGGCATATTCTGCAGCCAAAATGTAATAATATCCCGTATGAAAAAAATTTTTCCGAGGCGTAGTTTTTGAAATATGAGCATTGTTTGATGTTTTTTCCAAATCCAAATCACTCAAAAGCATTGTGTGCTACCTCCTTGAGCTGGACGCCAATCGCTAAGTTGGAAAACGGCGGATTTCTGGGACAAAATCGAAATATCCCATCATTTTTCATTTCCAAGTTATGGCGATTTGAAATGTTTTAGCTTCTAGCCAATCAGCATTCGACAACTTTAAATTATTATAGCTCCAAAATAAACAATGATATGATTGTTCAATTTTTTTTCCAGAGATCCGCCATTTTCCAACCCAGCGAATGGAGTCGACCTCAAGTATGTGGCGCACAATGCTTCAGAGTGATTTGGATTTGGCAAAAACATTAAACAATGCTCATATTTCAAAAACTACGCGTCGAGAAAAATTTTTTCAGGCTGCAGAATACACCACAGAAATCCGAATGATGAATTCTGAAACACCCGGTATAACGCTCGACCGAAAGTTTATAGAAATACAAAAATACTAGATACAGTCCGACCTCCCAATAAGATCGCCCGCAATAAGAACGTTTCCCCAGTTTCTCGCTCGAACACTTCCCCCACTTTCACTGCAACTCCAATTTTTGGGTATTCGCGTGCGAATCTCTGCTCTGTGAATCCGAATCAGTGAAAAGTACTGAGAATCAGTGAATTTCACTGGCGAATCAGTGGGTTTCACTGATTCTCAGTACTTTTCACTGGTTTGGATTTGGAGAGTGAATAAGAACGCCCAACTTAGTAGAACTATAAAGAGTAAAATGAAGTAATCACTTGAATGTACGTTATCGTTTTGAATAATTCTCTATACCTTCAAAGAACTTTGCTGTACGGAATCCGTACTTGCCCGTCCCGTTGTTTTTCAAGTTAATTGCATAAATTTGATTTCCATGCACATTCAACGAATATGTGTGTATTTGAAGATTTTCGTATAAAATACCCAAAGATTCCCGTAGAAAAGTTTTCCCTGTCCATTCCCATAAACTTGCGAAATTTCCATATTTTTTTCCATGTTTGAAAAAAACATGATGAAAGGAATCAGGAAATTTTGCATGAACGAGGAAAACCTTCCTAAGGGTCCAGACAAATAATTGAAATTACATTCGTCTGTTCGAATGTTATTTTGACTCAGAACGCATTCGACTGCAAGTAGAGTATTTTCAAGGGAACCAAATTCTTCCACTGAAGATGAAGCCTCAGGCAAATGGATTCTTCAACATTTTCTTCTAAATACATGAAATAAAGCAATATACAATCAATATTCTTAAAAATCGTAGGAATAATATGTGCATCAACTATATGCATTGCATCAAACAGTATTCCTTTACAATCTAGGGCTTGTTTACATGGGGTCCATGGAAAAATTGACACTCGTTTGAGCGTTCTTATTAAGAGGATTGCATGACGGAAAGAAAGACAGAGACAGCACGGAGCGTGCGCCTGGTGGGGGTACTCGAATTTTAGGAAGAACTCTTCCCCTTGGAGGCTTTTGCGTTCTTATTAAGAGGTCGGACTGTATGTGTTTTCCTAGACAGCACAACGTGCCACTGAAACTTTAATGGAACGTTCGAAGAACACATAGGAGAGGTTTTCTGAACGTTCTACAAACGTTCGATGGACATTTTGTGCTGTTGAGCGTATGACCAAGGAAATTGTTCTTGTGATGGATCGCTGTCATCAATATGTAAGCACCATTCGATACCCTGAAAGAATTTTATTCGAAAAATCACCGTGAAATTTCAATGATCGAGAGACAAGTAGGAATTTTTGAAAATATTACTGTGTATTTTGTAAAATTTATAGAAAATATCCCTTTCAACTGCTCGAGCAGAAATCTGTTACGGCTAGCCGTAGTACTGATGCGGTCCGAATCAGGCTCTATCATGGTATACATTATCATCGAATCCACATAGGGTCTTAATGAAGCACACATATGAAATAATGAATAACGTAGAAATTCCGGTACTGAGCCAATGGTGACGAACGGATCGGTACTGAAAAAGGTATGGGCTACCAACGGTTGTCTGCCGATTGCGGATCGGTACTTAACCGACTTCATTTTAAGTTCGTGTCGGTACTGATTCGATATTCGAACCAACCGTTATTGACCACTTTTCCACCAATGTTGGATTAACAACGGCACAATTTCAGTACGCAAGCGTTGGCCTCCAACGTTGATTCGGTACCAAACCAATGTGAATAAATATTTCGTGTACTGAGAGAGAATAGACTTGATTGGCCTCGTAGAAATTGACGAATGGTTCAGTACCGGCTTGATACAGGCTGCCAGTTTGCAACCGTTGGCGGTCATCCTATAATCCCATAGTAAATTTCACTCCAAATTCGCCCTAGTGCAGAAATTTTGATAATGCGTTCAAAACCTTCCAAAGTTACAACAGCGCAAATAACGGTTGAGTCACAGTCGTTGGTACTTGAATAGCGATCAATACTAGTAGTATCAGTTCTCAATGTCGGAACCACACTGATTCCCAGTCCTGAATTGATGTTGGTAACCGGTACCGGATCAGAGTTATTTATTTTATTTTATTATTTATTTTATAACGGTTGCACCCTGGCAGCCTGTATCGGACCGGTACTGGACCATCCGTCAATTTCTGCGTGGAAACGTATCAAGGAATGCCATGTTAGGCCCAAATTTGTACTGCCGTAAGACTCTCGCGATGCGACATACCGTTTTTCATGAAATTCGGGCCTGATGAGATTTTCTAGTGTGGACTCTATTACGATTCTATCAACTCGGACCTGACATCGGTATTCTGATTTCAGACATACTGAATTCCACGCTTGGCATTATCGCCATGTCGTATCCCAACTATCTCTGTTTGGATCAAGTGTTCTTGATTTTATTTGCAAATGAGGTTCTATTCTGATCAAAATCAATTATTGGGTGGATTCCAAGAAGATTTTTCTCCTACAACAATTTTATGCAGGGCCCAGTTTTTGAGTTATGAGGGAATGGTTTTTCTCCAATACAAATCTTCATATTTCCAACAGCTTCTTGAGCCCCCTTTTTTCCAAGTTGTGGACTTTTAAAAATTCAACTATTTCAATCATTCATAGTTATCCATGTTCCAATAGCCACAACTCAAAAAATATGAATTTTAAAAAGAGATTAGGGAAAAAGTAATACGTTTTCATGGATAATCGGATGTCATGGGGAACAAATATTTACAACACAATATGTTCCAAGATGTTTACGTTCGCAAACAAAATTCCATCTTTCATAACTTTGTAATTAGAACCTTTGATGAAGAACTTTCAGAAAAAAAATCGGCCTAGAATTTGTTCGGTGATGAATCTTCAAAAAAATCGTTCGTTGAGTCAGAATTGCCATGGGAAAAGTCATTAGATGCGTACTACAAGCAGCTGATACCGCACGTAGCGCATGGAATTTTGGAGAAAAGGGCCGAATTCGATAGTCTAATATGGGCTGGATTTGGCAACCTAATCTGTGCCATACATTTTTTAGATAAGGAACCAGAATGGTCGGTCACATTTGGACCGTATCTGTTCAGGCGTTACATTTTGTATACGAGCCGGATCCGGCAACCCTCAGTAGGACCGTATTTATAATTTGGCAAACAGGACGAGGACCGCAATGTAGCCGTAACAAATTTCTGCTCGGGTGTTTGAAAATCCACTCATTTTTACAGGCTGTACAATAATTTTTTGAACAATGTTTACTTGTCATTCGATTATTGGAATTTTACAGTAATTTTGACGACAAAATTCTTTCAGTGTGAGCAACGAAATATCAACTCAATTTTTTAAACGTTTATTGGACTCAATATTTTGGAAACTCCTACGTATATTCAGATGTGGGTCATTTTAAAATTAAACGCAGATAAATTTTCCTCATTGACTACACGGAGAGAAATGTATTTGGAAAAATTACCATTTTATTCGTAAACTAGAACTATTCGGCAAAACCAGACAATAATTTATAATATAACTTCTAATCATTGCCAGTTGTGATGGTAAAAATCAAGATTAATTTGGATTTTTACCATCACAGCTGGCAATGATTAGGAGTTATGCTATAAATTATTGTCTGATTTTTCCGAATAGTTCTAGTTTACGAATAAAATGGTAATCTTTCCAAATAAATTTCTCTCCGTGTAGTATTTAAATATTGATAATATCGTCGGTAACATGATAAAACGTAACAAGTAACGTTTTTGAATGATTATTATTTTCATACCAAATATTTCTAATCGCGATCTCTCACGAATCTGGTATCAATTGTTCGTCCCAACCTCAGCCATCCCAATAAATTCATTTCAAACGATTGTTCAATTTCGAAAATAATAAAAATTCAGAAAAAATGAAGGAATTATGAAGTTCCTCGTTATGTTTTGTTATGTGATCGACGATATGGTGCTGAGTTTGGAACAAGTAATGGAGAATACTTCCATTCTTCAACCAACCACAAAATAGTATCAATAGTGTAACCTAGTGTTGATTTATTACCAGATTGTTATGATATCAGGGTTGTCCCTCTTGGTAAAAGAAAACCCTGAGCGGAAAACACTGTGACTATAAACTTCAACAATGATAAAATGAAATTTCATTCTACTATAATTATTTATACACTTATGTAATATATGGAACATGATTAACTTACATGAGGAACCACTCTATTGTCTAGAATGATTACTCTATTATTCCAAAACACTGGTGATGCATTAACACTATTTTCAGGATAGTTGTAGAGTTGATTAAATTCCTCAGTTCTTGTGTTAAATTTTTCACTTTATTACCGCTATGAGAATACTAGTCACCACAATAGATTATTCGAGTAATCTTTAATTCGCATACATGTAATTACAAATTCATCTGCACTAAATTTCTAAATAATTCATATATTTTGGATATCTAAAATTTTTCTTACATCCAAAAGATGTTTCAAAGATCTGTAACTGATTATTTCTCTAAAGATATTTTTGGCGACATAAAAAGAGTTCAACCACGTTGTGTAAAACATCTTCAACTCATCTGAAAGATAGCACAAGTCACAAAATATTTATCGGTTAGCTATCTTGAATGATCACTAATTGATTCATACATTTGAATAATCACCTTATACACTGTTTTACATGATTCATCGTGATGGACAATCTAGCAGAACGATGGAACGTATTTTCAACGTCGTTGGTGAACATTGATTACCGATAGTCGATAATCTAATACAATATCACGGTTACTAATTATATTCTTATGCATTATCAGAAGGAAATCTAGATGGAAAAAATTTCTCCGTTCTAACGAGTGGTACACAGTTAATAGTGTTTCTGCATTTTAATCCGTAATGACTTGCTTAATGGATCGTAACCGATTATCCGGAATAATTAATCCATGAAATTTCCTAGATTTCCATGCCGAGGGTGATTTTTAATTATTTTGATACATCCCGATTGCTACGAAATGTTATATCGTCAGCAGAAATTAGAGCAAAGATTTCGTCTTTCGACTCATGGAGAGTTATTGAGGTAGGTCTTTGTGAGTGCATCGTACCTCATTTATATTTGAAAGGTAGAAGTATGTATTGTCGTCCTTAGATCGATTCTTCCACGCATAGTCATCTCCATTCAGCTCGGCGCACAAGGGATGCTGGGTGAACGAACTGCATTATATCTGTAGAAAATTGCTTTGGAAAACTTATTTCAAGAATAATTCACTCCGCGATGTGAGTAATTTGTAATTTTCATTGGACTATATTTTAAGGTGATATCATTTAGAATGATAAATTATGACCCTTGAGTTGCCCGATGCTCGAATTCCGCAGGATGAATAATTCATTCGTGTGTTTTAAATCTTTCAGTCTTCAGATTCATCATGAATTTTCCTGAAACATATATCCCTTGGAATGAAATAACATTTATTCATGGTAATAGACATATTTTTCATCAAATTTCCCTAAAGCCTTCAGACAGACAGGAAGACAAAACCAAGTCCCTGAACTATTTGTAATATTAGAGAGAATTGTTCGAGATGATTTCCCTGTTTGATGCGTCGAGAATGTTAGAAAACAGGGAGAGAATGATTTCTAATTCTGTAAACTCGCATTGTTTCCGTAACATTGAAAATTAAACGCTGTAGAAAATAATCACCCCAAAAAGGAAGTTTAACCATGAAGGATTCAATACTCAACAGACAGAGTGTAGAAAAAATTCTCTATTTCTGACGAAATGCACCATCGAAGCGCGGAAGAATTGTTTTCTCTCAATTATTTTGACAGTGTAACGAATGATTGAAATTCATAATGATTACAGGTCACGACGACGGATGGAGAACAACCAGATGATAGCTTCGATTTAGTAGACGTACCCTCCGAAATGTCACCCCCTCCATCCTCCAAAGGTCTTTCGCAACCAAACGGCTCCACTGAGCATCAGACATTAAATTTCACGAATAATAATAAAATCAGCCATGTTGTAGAAGATAATGGAGGAGGATCTAATAATTTAGCACAATCCAGCACTGCCCTACCTGGTGTTCCCCAACAAACACCAGATCTAATAAGTAGCAGCCTCTCAGAAGGAACAGGCGCCCCGCCACCCACTCCCTTGCTTGGTGCTCATCAAGAACCTAGGTTCACGTTCGGTAGTGGAAAAAGTCAACCGCCTTCTCTACCCGATCTCAAAGCTGCTGAATTTTTCAGGTACCGCGTGTTGATTTTTCAATTATGAATTCCACAGTTGATAGTTTTTTTCTAGTTTTTTTCGTATCACTGGATTGGGTGGATGTGAAAATTGTATAGACTCATAATGGACAAGTGAATAGATTTTTCTAATCAGTTTTTGGCCCATGTAAACTTCCTGAAGAGTCAAATCGATCAACCGATTTTGAGGAATTGATTAAAACGACGTTTTTGTGATTTTTCCTGATGTACCTATTATCGTTTTGTTGCAGTACTGCCGTGAGAGATTCGGTAGATGCTGGCCAACCCACCAACGGGAATCACATCAATTCCCTGCACGCTTTGATAGCTGCCAAAGAATCATTAGGGCAAAATATCGATACGCCATCAAATCAAATCGAACATACGAGCGGGACCAGGAAGAATTCAACGGCACGACAGCAAAATCCAACCAATGAAGAGGATAAAACTCTTAGCAACGAATGTTACAAATCCGGACAAAAGAGGCCCAGTGTCAACGTTACCACGAATCCCTTAGACATATCTTTGATAGCAAATCAATCAGCGTCGTGCAATTCTCAAAATTCTACAAGTAACAGAACACCCAGAGGCAAACCAGCAGGTTAGTGCATGTTGGTGTTTTAGCCTTGATATATTATTCTACACTTCCGAATGAATGATCAATCCAACTATTTCTTCTCGTTTTCTGATCAGTGAAACGAGGAACGCGTAGAAGAAATGCACGTTTGTTTTTACGTTTTACCCTACTAAGATGATCTTTACATAAAACATATAAAACCCTTGTATAAGTTTACCTATAAATTATCTATATATGATTATTTAACGATCATAGAGTATCATAATGATATTCTATTTTATGCTTTATGGAATCTGAATTAATGAATTTCTTTTTGAACAATGAATTGTGAAAGAATTGTTTTCAGTCAATGACCATTTCCTCACCCTTATATTTTCCTGAGTGTTAAGACCTGCAGAAATGAGATCGCAGATTGAAATTGTTTAGTTTATCATATCTATGACTGGATAAAAAGATTTCGCGATTTTTTAGAGTATCTTTAAACGTTGTAACATTTAAAAATTCATGCTTCAGACCAAATATCATATGACCCGATGAAAATTTGCGAGAACTTTTATGGAATTTTCTTGAAGATATCTTAGAGATATATCCAACATGTCTGATGCAACATTTTCGGATGTCTTTCAAATTTCTTATTTGGGGTACCTCTAAGCTATCTGAAAGTTGTTTTGAGATGTGTTTTATATTTCTAAAAGATAGCTGCTAGTGTTGGATCAGTAATTTTGAAGATACCTTCAAGATTTTGGCAAAAGAAAATCACAAAAGTGTTTATCGGAGATCATCGTAATGAAAAAGTACACAGAGAAAAAAAATTATAGTCAAACAGGTTCTCCAACTGGATAGAAACGCATAATCATACCCATGTGGAAATTGAACCCTGCCGGAGTTACCAGCGCTGGCGAATTTGAACAACCAGTCCAGGGCCAGTTAAATGGAAAGTACTGACCCGAAGTTGTAATGATAACAATATTTTATATAAGGCAATATACCTATGGGCCTGAATTGCTACAATTGCAGTATTTTCAATGATCTGATTGATCTGGTCCAGGAATAATTTCATTATCAAATTCGTATCGGTCGAATCATTAGGTCAAACGAAATGAGAGATATTATTTAATTAATTATTTGAAAAGTAGTACTCCAAAAAAGAACTCATAATGATTTCGAGTGATTTTATGTGGGATGAATGTGAAATAAATCCGCAATAAAATGTCATAAAAATGGCTCTATCATTCCCAAATCAATCCAGATTCAAAGTTTAACTGTTTCTATCTGTTTCTATGCGATGTGCAAACACGGAGGAAGAAAATTCGCTGTGAGAGCGAGATCTGAATTTTGCTGGGTAATTCTTGCTGGAATAGCCACTTGTTGGCTGACAGTAATTTATTTGTTATTACACACTGAGAGAAATTTGGCGCACAGGTTATACTCGGTTCAGAGCGACAGCAGCACCCATCAGTAAGGGCGCACTGTAAAAAATAATCAGAATTTTCCTGTGTACATCAACCGGAAAATTCCAATCACTGATCAGGAAATCAATTCCCGGTACATTCATATGAAATTTATCTGAAAGTTTTAAACTTTATTTGCTGCGATTTTTCCCAACATTTCACAGTAAATTTCCGGACAAGTTGGGAAAATTCCTAACGCATGTATGTGTTAATTACTTCACATAGATATATAGGAATTTTCCGATAAAATTTTTCACAGTGCGGTCTACGCGTTGAAACGGAGTAACTATTGCGTTTTACCCAGCCCACTGCTACTCCAAATACTTCGCGTATAAGTTATACTTGTTATCAGAGTAGAAGCTACTCTGCATTGCGCATAGTTTACACTGATCGGAGTAGCTGCTACTCCGATGTCTCGTACAGGCCCTGACAGGCTAAAACGCGCAGCCATTGAACCTCAAGTATAGAGGGAGCACCAAATTTCTTTCAGTGCAGCAATCTCATTAGATATGACAGCGATGTTTTAGCGGTGGCAGCAAAAAATGTTGACTTCTTCAGCAAAATTTGTTTGCTATCCTATATACAATACCAATATTTGTTGAAGCAGCAGACATTTTTTGTTGTCACAGATAAAACATCGCTGTCATAGCTAATAAGATTGCTGTAAGAATAGGTAGATTACTGTCAGCCAAAAAGTTGTTATTCCAGCAAAAATGACCCAGGAAAATTAAATTTCGCTATGACAGGAAATTGAAGGGTGAGACTTTCGCAGCAAATAGGTAATTTGGATAAACTAAATAACTGGATATTGAAGGTTGGTTGAACACCAGCATAACCTCGGATCGTCAAATCGACGCCATGGGTTTGCCACAGTTGATTCAGTACCGCAGCGAATCTAATCATTCTCAAGACCCAGTGTTGTGTGATGTCTGTCAAATAAATTGCATCAATTGCAAAACAGTGCTGGTACAGTAACGGCTCTGAAAAATACCAGGTGTGTAAGTATGAAACCGGAATTTGCCCATAGGTGGCGCTAGATGTCGATGCAGTTACCGACACATCACGTCAGCGGTGTCTTGTTATTGTATTGATATCCGACAAAGATTTCCAACTCACAATAACACGAGTTTCATTCAGTAGCATTAGTTTCTTAGAGATAAACATGTCGAGTTTTGTGCCAACAAATTACGATTTGCGGACAGCACTACTTTTCTGTTTTCATCTGAAGAAAACCACAGCCGAATCGCATCGAATGCTGGTGGAGGCGTTTGGTGAGCATGCTCTCGGTAAAACACAGTGTTTCGAGTGGTTCAAACGGTTCAAAAGTGGCGATTTTGACGTCAGGAACGAAGAACGTGGAAGACCACCGAAAAAGTTTGAAGACGCTGACCTGCAAGCCTTGTTGGACGAAGACGACGCTCAAACACAACAACAACTGGCGGATCGGTTAAAGGTGACCCGAGAAGCCATCTCCCTTCGGTTGAAAGCCATGGGAAAGATACAAAAGGTGGAGAAATGGGTTCCACATGAACTCAACGAAAGACAGCAGGAAAACCGCAAAACATCATGCGAAATACTGCTCGCCAGGTTCCAAAGAAAGTCATTTCTCCATCGAATTGGGACTGGCGATGAAAAGTGGATATATTCCGAGAATCCTAAGCGCAAAAAGTCATGGGTTACTCCGGGTGAACCATCAACATCGACGGCAAGACCAAACCGCTACGGACGAAAGACAATGCTGTGTGTTTGGTGGGATCAGGAGGGCGTAATCTACTACGAGCTGCTGAAACCTGGGGAAACTGTCGATACTCAACGCTACCGACAACAAATGATCGATTTGGATCGAGTTTCGCGTGAAAAACGACCAGAATACCAACAAAGGCAACACAAGGTGATTTTGCTACATGACAGTGCACCAGCGCACAAAGCAAAACAGGTCCAGGAAACGATAGAGTCGTTCCGTTGGGAGATTCTTCAGCACGCGCCTCACTCACCGGACCTTGCCCCATCCTCGATGACTGGTTTACCTCGAGAGAGCAACAGTTCTTTCGGCGCGGAATCCACAAATTGCCAAAAAGATGGAAAAGATGTATAGATAGCGATGGACAATACTTTGAATAAGTTACTTTGTATCATATCATTACAATAAACGTGTTTTTTCTGTACAAAAATTCCGGTTTCATACTTACACACCTGGTACATCCCCGCCAATATTGGACCGTTTGTTCATTCCCGGGAATTTCCACATGGGCAGTCTGGCAAATCAATCCCCGCCATTACCGCCGGTAGCGGACTATGGCCTACGCCGACAACGCCATGGCGTAGGGATAGCAGGTCTTCAAAAGGCGGTACTTAATTCGAAAAATAATTTTCAGAAGAATAATACATTCTAAGCAATATAACAACATTTATCGGTAATGGATATTTTTGAATTTCTGGAAAAATTGACTTTTGCTGCTTTATAAGGGGCGGCAAGCTATAGATGGCATACGGGCGACAAAAACATAAGTCCGCCTCTATTACTAGATCGTTTTTATATTTCCAGTAATTTCCACATGGGTACTTTTTTCTCGTATTTTTTGTTCATGAATATTACGAATGTTTTGATAATATTTCAAATTTCCCTTGAGCATGTTTTATTGTGTTGGATCGCTTTGGTTGAACAGTATTCTATAGGTCTTTCAAAAGGTCGAAGGGAAATAGGAGGAAAAGTGATATTTAACAAAATTAAATGGTTATAACATCGACCTTGTATGACTTTTTACCCTTCTCCAATTTTTGTTATAGCTTGTTCGGCTTAGATATTCAAGAATATTTTTAAAATATCTTTGAATTATTGATTGCAAATTAGCAGCGGTAAAACACTATTGAAATCCATTGAATTATCCGAAAACTTGTTGTCAGTAGGTTTGAATTGATTCAAATGGTTATTTACTACTGCAAAATTTGTATTAAATGGATTTCAATGGACTTTTTTTCATCTGTAATTCGCATTTTCTACTGATTTATCAAATTAAAAATAAGTCTGATGGCTATAATATTAACTATAAATTCATAGATTGGTAATCATATCTGCATATACTGAGAAAATAAATCAAATGAAGTATCAAGAACGTATTTGGACCATTAATGAATTTTGTAGGGAATATGAAGAGGATATTAGTGAACTTGTACATGGTTTCTTTGGGGCTCTTATAAGATGATATAAGCTTACATATGTTCTACATAAAAACCATATGTTTCATAATTCACTGGAAGAACTTTACATACGTTACTCTGCAGTCAAAATGCAATAATTTTCCGTATTGAATAATTTCTTTTACCCTTAATTTTTGAGATATCAGCATTTTTAGTACTGTTTAAAATCCAAATCACTCAAAAGTACTGTGTAGTACATGTTTGAGTCAAATACCATTCATTGGGTTGGGAAACGTCGGATCTTTGGAAACAATTGGACTATCCTGCTCTTTAAATTTCTTGGAGTGAAAATACTGCGGATCCAACAAGAACCTTCATTCTGTTGGAGTAAGAATTCACTTTTATGGAGTGGAAAGTGAGTCTTCAGGGGTGGAATCTCACCCTTCCTTGACTTGCAATATTTTCACTCTTCAAGAGTGAATTTTCCACTCCAAGGAATTTAGAGAGTAGCATTCTTTGTTCAGGGGCTATAATGATTTGAAGTTGCTGGATGCTGATTGACTGGAAACCGAAAACTTTCAAAACTAACGGTGTAAGTTTGAATGGAAAAGTAATAGGATAGTTCAATTTTTTTCCAGAGATTCGCCGTCTTCCAACTTGGTGAATGGTGTCAGGCTCAAATATGTAGCATACCGTGCTTCTGAGTGATTTGAATTTAGAAAAACAATTCAAAAATACTCATATCTCAAAAACCAAGTCTCAAAATACTTCTAAATACGGAAAATCATTGCATTTTTGATTGCAGGATACGATATTTCAGTGAATTCTGAAACACCTGGTATAGATCATACGTGGGTCACGTCTGAATCATTTTAATATTGGAAATTCAATCCCCAACCAAAAATCAGTATTTTATCATCAAATACATTATTTTCATTCAAACGTGTAATAATCGTGTGATACGTGTCTGAAGTAATCGTAGTTATTAGTCCAAATTGTATTGCTTCGGTCCTCAATTCGATATGAGGATTTGGAAGGGACATTGATGATTGTATCGATTGACACGTAGGTTAACCAGTTCTGAACGTTGAAACACTTGTATGTAAGGTCATCAGTGTATAACAAAGGGGATCAATTAGTTCACATGACGATATCGTTTTATGAAATCCAATGTTGACTGAAATACAATTGAAATCCCTGGTCTTTGACAGATCATTACTCGGATACGTCACAATTTTGAAGCAATTTTGATAATTTGATACAATACAGGATCATTCAAAACGTTCGTATAATATTTCACGCACGGATTCTTCATGAAATTTGGAATGCGTCTTTCCTTTGGCAAATTCCCATCTGAGTCTTAGATTCTGAGACATGAGCATTTCAAAGTTTTTTGAAAGAACTGAATTTTTCGAAATTATTTTATCATGGACACTCGAATCCAACGCCATTCTCTGAGTCAGATCACGGAGGATCCCTGGAAAAAATCGAAAAATCGCAGGGTTTCTCCCTACTTTGAATCACTTTGAATCCATAGAGGGAATGTATTGACGAAAGATTATCCAAAGTTAAGTAAAACGGAGACATAGTGGCATTCCCGCGAAGTTCAAAATCCGATTCACTTCATTTTACTAGACTACAGATGAAAATAAATTCGAATGTTTTCATGATCTCCACACGTTGAATACCGTTGAAAAACATTTTAATGAATTTTCATCTTTAGCCGAGTAAAATGAAATCAACCGGATTTTGAACTTCGCAGGAATGCCACTAAGTCCCTGTTTTACTCAACTTCAGGTCATTCTTTCGCGAATACATTTTCTCCGTGTCCACAATGAAAAACGCAGGGATGACTCGTGATTTGACTTAGTGGATGGTGTTGGATTCGAGTGTCCACACTATAAAAAATATTTGTGAATTTTCAAGAAGAAAAGTATGGCGAAAAACTTATGAATTTGTGAATTCCCAAAAGATTTCAAAAGTTCTCAAAGAATGTTTGCCACCTGACAAAAATTCTTTGAAATTTCACCAAAATTGTTTGTGAATTCACTGAGTTCGTTGAAAAACTTCCAAATTTTTTTTGGAAGTCTCCTTTTACAGTGCAAGATACTCGTTTTTGTCGGAAAATTAAAAAATCCTCATATTTCAGAATCTAAAGCTCAGATCAAAATTTGCCAGAGGAAAAAAACATTTTGAATTTCATGAAGAATTCGTGTGTGGAATATTATATGGACATCTTGAATTATTCTGTATAATGAAAAATTCATTAAGAATATAAATCAAATGACAAAAATTCGTTGATTCAGATTTAAAACAAAGCACTCATCAGAGTACACGGAGAGAAAAAATTTGCTGACGCAGCAAATCGAGGTATTATATATAGAATAGCAAAAATTTTTGCTGACCTAGCTAAAATTTTGCTATAACAGCAATCGTGTTAGCTACGACAGCAATTTTTTAGCCGTGGCAGCAAAAAATGTTTGCTCCGCCAGCAAATTTTCAGTATTATATACAGAATAGCAAACAAATTTTGCTGGGATAGCAAACATTTTTTGCTGTCGCAGCTAACAAGATTGCTGGAACGGCAAATAGTTTGCTGTCACAGCAAAAAATTTGCTGCTCTGGCAAAAGGAACCCAGCAAAAGTAGATTTCGCTGCCACAGCGAATTCCTTTTTCTCCGTGTAGGTAATCATCAATGTTATTGGTCCGTGTATTGGATCGTTCGATACCAATTTTCTCCTTTGTTTTTTTTATAATATTTTTTGTATTCCCTCGAATATTTCTATTCCATAACTGCGGGCGATGGGAAAAAACACGCTCGTACACGGGTGAGAAAATAATATTTCAGCGCTCATGATAACGGGATGCACTGTGGGAATGAATTCTTCATTTGATTCTCACTTTACATAATAGTTGGAACTGTTCTGATTCTTCAACACGAAACAAATCGCTTCTAGTAATGAAGTTGAAACTTGTTGCTGATGTCGCCGAAAGAGAGCCGATGTACCGAATAAGGGGAATATTACATGACTTGACTAGTAGAAAAATTGATTTGATCATTTTAATTGCACGTCGAAACTCGAATATTCTCCCAATTGATGACTTGTTTTAATGCGGATTAGTCATTGTATCGATGCAAACGTGAATGATGTTGGGTATGATTCATTGAAAGTACATGAAGGAGATATTATTCATAGGAATTCAATATACTCCTTCACATCTCTCTACTTGATCTAATACCATTTTCACTAGAATTCTGAGCGAGAATGCAGTACTAGTACATTATTCGAAAATAGATCCTGGTTCAATCATTGATGTAGCCATATTCAGACTCCAGCTCTTCTTTTGATGATTCAAAGTCTCCGTTTAAAACGATAATAATAGATATTATTGATAGAAACCTATTGTACAGGATGAAAGGATATACATTTGTACAGACATTGAATGGTTACCAGGGAATCAATATTTATTTATCGCAGCTCTTGTCATATGTTTTCATTTCAATCGATTCAAATGTCATAATGGTTCGACTAATTGCAATCATTATTATTGTTCCTCAAGAAACATGAAATTGAATAAGTAAATACATCACGATTGAAAACTCAGCGTAAATATTATTGAGAACATTGATCATTGTGCGCTTTGTTCTCTCATTCATTGTAATGTATGGGCATATACGATTTATGAGGGAGAAATCAACTTTCAAAAGCGCGATTCATACAGAGTTCAACACGGTGACCAAGTTCCAATTCAAATTCTCAATCAATCCTTCATATTATCTCCTCTTTGATCAGGGTGGAATCCAAATTGTACTGTGAGAATTCTTTGATCGAACTTTTGGTTTTGTTGATTTCAATTTTTGAATGTATACAATTCATCCTTCTTTTCGCTCATCTTCAAGGAAATACAGTGTGAATAACTCATGTTATTGTTAATGTATTATTCAACTTTTCAAATTAACTATTTGGAATTTAAAACATCGCTCAAAATAAGTATTGCAGAATTTTGGGTCATCAACAGTTGAGTGTGCTCCCATGTGGAAATAGCCAGAGTTAACAAATGGCGCGGCACTGGCCAAGTTGCACTTGCCAGACTTCGGCAGATATAACTGTGCCCATTAAGAATCATTACCGTTCTTCAACTGGCGCCAAATGTTTGCCGGATTTCAGACACACGGAGAAAACTGAATAGTGATATCAATCAAACCAATGGTATCTCGTACTTAACGATTTAGTGAAATATGGACAGACCAAATGTTTAGTATTAGAAACCGAATGCACATACAGTTCATGTCACCATAACAAGTCAAATTAATTTTACCAAACTTTTATTTCATTCGATTACCCAAGCATTGTTATTCGTACGAAACAGTGAATGGTCGCATAATTGATTCCACCACACAAATCATCTATTCCGCGGAATGGGCATGATCATTTTTACTAAACAACAATATGAATTCGATTCAACAATAAAAAAGTTTTTGTTATATTATGAAGGTTGTTAATGTTGTCTTTAGAAATAATTTCCCAAAGCAGCAAAAATTTTGATTGCTTGACATTCATTACTGTTTAGTTGAGCGTGAAGTTGTAGCATCGAACATCGATTGCACATGACATTCAGGGTGCTGAAAGCGGGAATCGAACCTCAACATCCTTACCTACCTACCTACCTACACCTAACGCGTATACCATTTGAGCTAAACTGAACATATAATTTTGTTAGCTTTGCGTATCTCTTATAAGTGTTTGGAGAACTTATGATTAGAGGATACTGTTGAAACAATTTTGGATTTTCTAAATAAATTGATTTTGTGAAGTGTTGATTATTAAGACGAGAATCATGATAGGCATATTCCATATACGAGTTATCATCAACTCCTTTCCTGCCACTAACACATTTATGAGAAAAAAAATCGTTTATAAACAAAACAGTGTCGGTAAGCGAGGAGAGTTCGTATATTCGGTTATGTTCGACTCGTTTCGGTTCACTCCGCTCGAGCGCGAATAAAATAATTATTATTACTAAACAGCGTGGTAAAGGCAATTGAGTCAGTCAAACTAACTACACCATCCGTAATATTGATCATACATGGACTACTGCACCATTTTGTTGAAATCACGAATCTTTACTGAATTATATTTAGTAGAATAAAATGATTGCTTAGTGCTTTGAGCGAAACAAGGTTTTACTAAACGATAATGGTGAACGTCACTATTCCAGTTTTCTCCGTGCAGTACTAGCTCACGCGGTCAGACGGTCTCCAGCCAGTATCGAATCAATAATGTTCGGAGAATACCCAGTACCGAATCAGAGTTAGTTGGATGATTAAATGCGAACAAAAGACGATACTGCACCAGTATACGGAATAAATAGTGGATAGGAACTTCACTGATCTTTCCAATAACACGGTTACTTTGACGAGCCAATACTGCGCCACTACTGAGCCAGAGTTAGTATTAGCATTCAATACGTTCCATAGACGACAATGTGCCAGTATTGATTAGACTCTGACTGACTACGGAATCGGTAGTCAACTCACGTTAGAATCACGATCTCAGCAACTTGGCTGTTGTAATGGGCCGAAGTTTTGCCAGCATTAGGCCAGAGTTGGTATGATCGTTCAATATGTTTGAAAGACAACAATGTGCCAGTATTGATAGGAATCTGACTTTCCACAGAATCGGTGGTCAAATGACATTAAAATCCCGATCTTATACTGAAGGAAAAAACTTGTAAAATTTACATCATTGAATAAATATATGAATGATTGAGTATTTAGTGCAAGCGATCACAATTTTAGTTGATTTCACAACAATGCATGTGAAATATACCACAGCTGATGCGAAAGATACCATAGCTGAAGGGCATCCTACTTTCACTGCGGTGAAATTAGCTAGAATTGTAGTAGCTCGCACTACATTTTTAAATCGTCCATATATTTACTTAACAAGAGGTAAATTTGACGACTTTGTTTTCTCGGCGTAGTAACTCGGCTGTTGTAGTGAGCCGAAGTCGCGCCAGCATTGTGCCAGAGTTGGTATCATCATTCAATATGTTCGAGAGACGACAATGTGCCAGTATTGTTAGGACTTTATTCCTCTACGGAATTTATGGTGAATTGTATGACTTCAACGGTCCTATTACAATAAATAGCAATTTGAGTGATTCATCATCAACTCGGAGATCGGCTGATGTGATAGAGACTAGATTTCTCACTCGTAGGACCTGGGTTCAATCCTCACTCAGTGAACTTTCGAGGAATCATTTTCAAAGTGCCTTTCTCCGATGACAATAATAGGAACAATGAATTCTTCAGATTTTCAAAGTTCAAATTCAATGTTTTTTTTTTTTAATTGAAATATAGTCACCCAGGTAGGAATTAACAAATGGCCCAAGCTTGGCCCGATCTGGGCCCAATTATGACTTATATTGGGCCAGAATCCATGAGGAAAAATGACCCAAGCTTGGTGGAAGCTTGGGATGATAACCTCGTGCCAGGCTTGGTGTTCAATATTGGGCCAGAATGCAATGTCAAGCATGGCCCAATGTCTCATGATATATGTATTATGAGTATTTTGGAGGTTGGCTCATACGATTTAACCGGATATGGCCCAAGTTGTGTATTTCAACTTTTGCCGAGATTCAACCTGATTCTTCAAACATACTTCTTGGAGAAAAAAATGACGTCATTTTTCATGCCATCCCTGCTAAAAATTTCCTATAGAAAACGATAAGATTTTTAGCAGGGATATCGGTACAACTCTGTAAAAATCACAAACATGGAGATGTAGCATAGGTTCTGAAATAAACATTGGTTGTACATTGGCCCAATATTGGTTCACCATGCTTGACAGTTTAATGTTTTGCCAAGCTTCAACCACTTGTTGTAATGACATTCCCTACGAAACGTGGTATAGATTCTCAAATAACAAATGGTTTGATATTGGGCCGTTAGTGGTTCGCTATGCTTGGCAGCTTAATGTTTTGCCAATCTTCAACCACTTGTTGTATAGGCGTTCCTTATGAAACGTGGTGTGGGTTCTCAAATAACAAACGGTTTTATATTGGGTTGATATTGGTTCGCCATGTTTGGGAGCCCAATATTTTGCCAAGCTTGCACCAGTTGTCATATTGGCATTTCCCATGGAACCCGGTATGGTTTCTAGAATGAACAACGGTTGTATATTGAACCAATATTGGTTCGCGATGCTTGGCAGCCCAGTATTTTGCCAAGCATGGGCCAGTTGTCAATATTGGCATTTCCTACCTGGGCATTCCTGGTACCTTCGGTTACTGGTAGTGTGTCAGTACTGGGTCGGATTTGAATTTCTGCATAGGATGTGATTATTTCGACTCCTTGTCGTTTTTCATCCAGCTCTGGCAAAACAACTGATCCTGTTGCAGGCCAGAGTTCCGCCATAGTTGGCTCGCATTAAAAATCGGTACCAATTCGGTGGTAAATGTTCCTCTGGCCCTTATGTAAAATGATGTTATCATTCCGGCTCTTTTCCAGTACTGTGAATTGACTGGCCCAATACTGGCAGCTATGGATTTTTCAGTACTGGCAACTCTGGTGACAGTACTCAGTAGCAGCGCATGTTTCCATTTCCACATGGGCTGTTATCCGATTACTACACGATCCGTTTCAATGAATGATTCGAATTTCAGCAACATGGAATCACCCTTTCAAAGGAGCGTACTGTTTTCTAGAAAACCTTGAATGTATGTCATGGCAGCGAGGCTGAGGATGAATTGCATTTTCAATAAATTCTTCCATTCAATAGGGCTATACCCTGGTGAAAGGGAAGCGTGTATTATAAAAGTATCGGGAGCATAGTTGGAAAGTATTCGAGACGTGGATTCGAACGTATACCGTGTATCAAGTGGAACATCAGGAGTAACTCGAACGTATATTTGAAGTATGTGAAACATATCCGAAGGAACACCAATTTCTTAAAAACCGGGCCTCACGCCCGGACGCGTAATTGCAGAGTGGAAACGAAGCATGTAAGAAGTAATAGAAAACATTCTCACGCTTCAATTACTCTTTATGACACGCTTCCCTTTCACCAGGGTATCCATATTACAAACAGCAGAAGTATTTCATGATCTCTTTTGTCTGCGTCACACACGCAAAAACATTACTTGTCATATTTATCATTATTTGGAATAATGATTAAATTGCGGTATAATTTACTGCAATTGCTATTCAATCTACTGCAATTTAGTTGTAATTACTACAATTTTTTTGAATGGTATTAGAAATGGTCCCTGTCTCAGAATTCACCGCAGATTTCTTTTTGTGCATAAAAGCAAAACTGGGACTGAGAGGCTTAAGCAATGAAATCCAATAAAATTGTTCCACAAGAGTTGCATGGCAATAACTTCACTGTAAAGAGTGAATATGGAGTTTTCCTCCAAATTCGATGGCAGCAAAAATCCTCCATGTGGAGTAAATGCATTTCCCCTCATTCTGGGGCAATTTTCCTTCATTTGGAGGAAAATTCCTTTCAAAAACATGAAATTGTTTCCAAAATGGAGGAGAATCTCTTCAAAGTATAGGGGAAATGAATTTCCCTCACATGAGGGATTTTCGCTACCACTAAATTTGGGGGAAAACTCCACTCACTTTTTACAGTGATGAACTATCCCAAACCATTGTCTTCAATGATTCCCCCCGTGTCGAATTTAGGTCCGCCACTGCAGGGCATATTCTAAGAAAATTTAAGAACTAATCGAAACGCTGGACACTCGATTTCTAAAAAAAAAGGAGAATATTTGTGTGACAAGTACTTCGTTAATTTTACTTTTGGCATGAAGCCTTATTTTTTGAGAATCAATATCGCTTCTGAACTCACTATAATACCCCTTGATATGAGGCGAAAGACTCATCCTGTAACAGCCCTTGTTGAAAAAATCCATAGAATGTGACGAAATCAAATTTAATGGGATTTGGTCAGAACATTGTGCAAGATTCAATCAGATTTGGCGAGAATCAATCGGTTTGTTCAACCAAGAAGGGCAATATTGGATACTCGATTAAAAAAAAGAAAAAATCTCACTAAAAATTAGGCCTTTTATCAAGAACTAACCGTTTTTACGTTTGAGAACTGATCGTGCTCTGTCAGAACTAACCTTTCGGTAAGAACTGATCCTTATAATATGCCCTGCGCCACTGGTCCGTCGAAGAATCCCCCCGGTAGCATTACACGGAAAAAAGAAAATAGAGAAATTTACCTTGCAGGATGACAACGGGCCGCTTCGAGTCTTTAAATGGAAATTTGTACAAAATATATTGTCAGATAATTCACATTATAAGAGAAAACTCTATTTTTGTCTTATAATGTGAATTGTTTGACAATATATTTTATACAAATTTCCATTTAAAGACTCGAAGCGACGAGTTGTCATCCTACAAGGTAAATTTCTACATTTTCTTTTCTCCGTGTACAAAGACGAGATATAATCAATTGATCAAAATCAATGAATTGAATGGATTTTAAATTGATAAATTAATTGATTGGTTGAATTGATTTTGAATTAATTTGGAATCCTCAACGGGATGAGGCTCCTGGTATCCATCAGGTCCGCCAATGCATAAATCTGGCACTGTATTTCTGCGAAAATATTTGATGAAAGAATAACTGTGTAGAACGTAAGAAATATGAGATATCGATCCGATAGGTTATGGATACGGCTGGCGGTATGGAAATTCTGATACGAACACGATGAAGTATAATTGGTAGAAATCAAAATAAAAAAAACAGAGGAATAATAAATCGGTATACAAGATCGAGACAGAAAATATTGATGGTAGCATGACACTAATGACTTGACATGTTGATGCTTTTTATCTCAAGGTTTTTTTCAAATCAGAAAAATGTTTTCATATAAGACGATCGAGTTCTCAAATATTTGTTCTACTGTACTTATTCACTTCTATGTTTCTTCCAACAACTTCCCTAACATGCACACCCACCGTTGTTCACGTTGCATCTCCGTGGATGTGAAGTGGATGGATGGGAGACGTAAATACAACCCAAGTAGCACAAGAACATTTCAAACATTCTGCGTTCATTCCGTAATCATGCATAGGATGTGCAAATGAGACTGTTTTGGATAAATTCGAAAAATACGTTCTGAGAATGTACACAGAATATACTTATTCGAAACAGTTTCATTCGAAGATTCTAAGAATGTTCATGAAACATGCTCAGAACCTCCAACAACCTTCTTAGCATTTCTAACCTTTTGTGCTACTTGGGAAGGTGGAGGAACGGAGAACTCAAGTAGCACAAGAACTTTTCAAATATGCTATGCCCTAACAGCAAAGTGCTGAGCAAATATGCAGCAAATTGTTGAAAACGTACAACAACAGTTTGAAGCAATTTGCAGGGACGTTGCGTCGCCAAATGCGCAACAATATGCTGTAAATCTAGGATTTTAGCTTGAGTTGTTATCGTGTTGCTGGGAAGTTGCTTGGTTTCATGAAACTCTCAATCACATGCGTAGCAAATTCCCAGCAACTTTACGAAAACTTGATGAACAACGTAAGAGCAACGATTGCACAGCAACTTTTATTGTATGGGATGGTGACTCTATGAATGTGAAAGGGATGTGCGAATGAGACTATTTTGGATAAATTCGTTAAGATATTCTATGGAGGTGCATAGCGCATAATCATTCGAAACAGTCTCATTTGGAAGTTCTACGCATGTTGGTAGGATTTTCCAAACACGCTCTCAGCATTTCTAACCTCTTCTGCTACTTGGGAAGCGACCGAGAATTATTAGGTGTACAAATAAGTTTCCGCGGTTTTTTATAAAAAATGAGGAATTTATTGTAAAGGAAAAGTACATTACGTTTTATTCAAAGTATTTTCCATCATTTGCCACTACTTTTCCCCATCTTTCTGGCAACATTCGGATACCCCGTCGAAAAAACTCTTCATCTTTTGACGCTATCCACAAATCTACCCAATTTTTGGTGTCTTCATATGATGTGAAGCGCTGCTCAGACAGACCATGTGCCATCGACCGGAACAGGTGATAATCAGAAGGGGCTAAGTCTGGTGAATACGGCGGGTGGGGTAAAACTTCCCAGTTGAGTGTTTCCAAGTATGTTTTTACCGGCGCCGCAACATGTGGACGAGCATTATCGTGTAAAAGAATAATTTTGTCGTGTCTGGAGTAGTAATGGGCGCGTTTTTCCTTAAGTGCCCGACTCAATCTCATCAATTGTGTTCGGTAGAGAGCTCCAGTAATGGTTTCGCTTGGTTTCAGCAATTCATAATACACGACACCAAGCTGATCCCACCAAATACACAGCATGAGTTTTTTTCCATGAATATTCGGCTTAGCTGTCGATGTTGATGGTTCGCCGGGCTTAACCCATGACTTTCTCTTCTTTGGATTATCGTAGTGAATCCATTTTTCGTCACCAGTGACTATACGATGCAAAAAACTCTTTTTTTTATTCCTGGCAAGCAGCATTTCACTCATGCATAATCGGCGTTCAACGTCTCTCGGCTTTAGTTCATATGGAACCCAATTTCCTTGTTTTTGAATCATTCCTAACGATTTTAAACGATGTGAAATTGCTTGTTGAGTGACTTGTAGAGTAAGTGCAAGTTCTTTTTGCGTTTGGGACGAATCTTCCTCCAATAGTACTTCTAATTCCATGTTTTCGTACACTTTCGGCCTTCCACTGCGTTCTTTGTCTTTAACGTCAAACTCATTGTTCTTAAACTTTTGAAACCATTCCTGACAACTTCTCTCACTTAAAGCAGCTTCACCATATGCTTCTAGAAGCAATCGATGCGCCTCAGCTGCAGATTTTTTCACATTAAAGAAGTAAATCAAAAGTTCCCGCAAATGATGCTTATTCGGAATAAAACTTGACATTTTTGCACGAAAAAAATTACGTGATGCTGATACGGAATCACTAGTACTTTAAGGTTATGGTGTTGCCAGATGACTAAACTTGGGATATTACGTTTTACATCTGACAATTTCTCCATAACCTTCTGGTGGGGCCATCTTTTGACAAACCGCGGAAACTTATTTGTACACCTAATAATTAACAGGATAGTAGTGCCGTGAGAGCAGCCAAAATTTTCCTTGCATATTATTTGAAAGTTTCACAATGAGATTCAATAATCTTCATTTAGAGATCTATATTGATACATATACCAAGTAAGTAAATGAAAATTGGTTGGTATCATTGCACTACTTTCAAATAATCTGAAAGAAACATTTTGGCCGCTGCCTAATATCTCCTTAAGGGAACTAGAGCAAAGGGCAGTATGAAAGGGAAGAAGCCAAATTTTGCGCGAACTTTTCTCAAACGGTACGTAATTAATTCAAATTTAAAATTAATAATAATGAATTACGTACTTGGGATGGCGCACTGCCGCATACTTCGAATTTCTCAATGGTTTCTGAAGTCTAAAAAATGAAAATTATAAAATTTTTTGACGTTCAGAGGTTAAAATTTCACAATATCATTCTTCGGATTCCAGAAATTCTTGAGAGATTCGAAGTGCGTGGCAATGCGCAATCCAAAGTACGTAATTCATTATTATTCATTCTAAATTTGTATTAATTACGTACCTTTTGAAAAAAGTTGGCGCAAAATTTGAAGATTTTCTCCTCCCCCACTTCCCCACGCTCGAGTCCCCTTAACGATCATATACACCAGACAAGTGCGCACCAAGTTCTTTTTTGGACCATCTGGCTCTATGTGAGCACACGATAATTCATACAAAAACCGTTCTGATCCAGGAGTAAATGCTCGCAACTCAGAGCTGATGTTCAAAGTGTTTGTAATGAACTGCAAAAAGTGATGTTCAATACTTTTGATGTTATTCTATTTCGTCAGATCTTGTATCAAGTCTCTTATGTGCATATCCAAATTGAGTGAATTCTAATATTCACATACCACAGAGTCTATACAAATGGGTAAGAATTCACGTTGTGAAAACATCTTGAAGATCTATGCTCTGTGAATCTTTGAAGACAAATGGTCTCTGCAATATATAGGAATAGGAAGATCATCCCAAAGAGATTTCACGGGGGATCATTGATCATTTCAAATAGAAAGTTGAAGATGTAGAGAAATACAATATAATACAAATGAATAATACCAATAATGGAGATTATTTTATATAAATTGTGCACGAACGATCTATTTATACAATAATTCCCATCACATGTATCATGAGCTCGATTCACTGTTAGAAATGTTTGTGGATTTCATAACATTCGACATTCAGACTCTAAAGTTTAATATACGAACGTATGAGACAAAAAACTTCCAAATTTGTTACATGGAATTTAATTCTAACAGTCTGTGTAATTTATCGCTATCCCTGTTTTTATTATAAATTTCTCTCTGTAAATGGAAATCAGATGTTACAAGACAACGAGAGGAAGGATATCAAACTCTACAACGATAATCAAAGATCTTTCGTCGTGAAAAATTGAATCCTATTATCGTAGGGGGTTTGGATTTTATTCCACCTTGACGCGAGAGAAACGAGATTTCTCTCTCATCGTCGACAAATATGGAGTCAATTTTTTTTTCCACAAATAAATTCTTGTCGGAGAATGAAAAAAATAAAAACTTTTCTCTTTTTTCCTTTCCCTCTCCATTCGGCATTCGATATAATGAATAAAGATGGAAAAAAACAGAGGAAAAAATAGAAATAAGAAGATGAAAAAAAATAAATGTGATGTGTAAGATCAGTCAAGTTAACTGTGACACTTCTATTCGGTACATCACTAAAGCTTTCATTTTGATGAAAAGGTACACAAGTGAGATAGAGTCAAGCTCTCATAATCATAAGGTTCTTGGCATGCTTTTTTCATATTTATATAAAGACAAATCGCAGGGATCTCACCCTTTTAATCTGCACTGTGACAAGACAAGACACACGATATTAAGAGAATGAATTATGTATTCTTTTCTTTCAGAATCTCATCCCCTCGTTACAGCCATACATTCATGGGTCAGGCTCGTTTTCCCGTTTTGCCCAATAGGTACTTACATTGAGAGAAAAATCTAATATGATTTAGTAACTACGTGCAACGACAATACCGAAAGCACGAACCAGTAGGATTCCCTCCGCTTGGAACTCTAAATGTCTCCTGCCTCCCTGAACCAAGAGAGTACATGTAAAATAAAATTATAATCATCCTTCTTCGCTTATTCATATTTTTATAGGATTTTCGAGTGAAAACAAGTGGAAAAATGAGATTCTGATTGTTTTTTGACACGTGCTCTTTTGGCTCAGAAGGGTAGGGAAGTAGGTGTTCTCATCTACCATTTTGGGATGTGAGGGGAGAATGGGGTTACTCCGTACATAGAAGTTGATTGCATGAATACAACTTCGCTTCCAGTTCGGTGAATTTGGTTTAACCGAAATTCGATCAAAACTAAGCGTGGATTTGTGGTTATACTCCGGTAAATTCTTGATTTTTGTGAGTTTATGATTATTTCTGGACTTTTTTCAATTGTTCTCCTATATCTAGATGAGCAAAAACGAAAAATCCTAATAAAAGTGATCTAGGTATTGACAAGGCATGTAACGTTACCTCCTGTGTGCACAAATATTGGGGCCAACTTCAGCCCTCTCATGGTGCAAAATTGGCCAGGATTTGTCAAAGATGCGCTGAAATTGGCTCAATTTTGGTGTACACAGGGTACTTAAAAAAGTCTAGTCGTTCAGCATTTCCACTGGGGAACTAACCAATGCAAACACAGTTATTTTTCAATAATTCACTTCAGTATAAACCAGTTCTATTTCCAGTAAAAACCTTGTTTTCAACCAAATTTTCACATGCTCACCGTAAAAATCGGGCATTGTGAAATCATTTTCATACACGAATAGATCAAATGAATCCCCACTCCATTCACAAAGCCCAAAATAACTGATGGGAACACTCAAATCTATCACGCCTTGAGACTTCACGACCTTTCTACCAAAGTTACAAGATTTCTTCAAGATGGATGAATTGAATGAAAACCAAAAACTACACGGAGAGAAATTTGTAGTTAAATTTACTATGTTATTATTGTTCCCGAGGAACAGACTGAACAATGACGGGTTCCCCCATAAAACATAGTAAATATGATCAGCATTCTATTGTTGTACCATAGTAAAAATATGCCCTTCATGGTAAAATCCGACAGAATTCAGTCTGTTCCTCGGGAACAATAATAACATAGTAAATTTAACTACAAATTTCTCTCCGTGTATTGATAATGAAAATCGATTCCATTCATCAATCATTGAGAAAACTGGAGAGAGAGAGAGAGGGGGGGGGGGAGAGGTCGAGTAACTTTGCAAGTGGTAACTGCTTTTAACTTGACCAAAACATGAGTGTTTACTCAATATTTACAATAAGGTCACTGACCTTTAGTAGGAAGTGATGGTCCGCCAGAATCAATCCTTCCATCATGTGTTTACTGACTTCGGCTAATGTAATCTACTGATATAGCCAATAAATCCTATTGGATTTTTTTCTCGATGTATTTTGTTTTACAAACGTTCACGCTTCCACGAGAAAGATTATTCAAATAACCGGAACGTTATTAAGGATAATTAAAGAACATTTTCAACTAGAACCGCATGAAAATTTTTCGCCAAGGAAGTGGCAGCGCGAACGTGAAAACTGAACATTCAAAAACAGATGAGATGCAAATATGCTTGATCTATCTGCAGATTCTTTGGCTTATTGTTTTATTCCACGTTTATATTTTTCTGCTCTTCGATAATGGGTTGCTTTTTCTGCTTGTATTCGAAATAAATGAACAAACAGATGGATCGACTTAACGAGATCAGTTGATTCAAACGAATTGCGGTAAAAAGTATGTATTCGCTGATTGGACACAGTTGATATGTACTTATATTCCGTATTTTGATGTAACGTGGTATATTATGCTAGATTTTAATATAGCGGATTAGAAGAGCTAGAGTTATAATTAGTCATTTCAATTTGCACGGAAAAAAATGTTTAGCCGTATCAGCTGAATTTTAGCTGCTGCAGTAAAATATTTAATTGTAATAGGTACAATTTAGCTGATACAGCTAGACATTTTTTCCCGTATGTCATCTCGAATTGAATACTGATGTAAAAGGTGAAATAATAATCATTCTAATTTCTCTTTCAAATACATAGTAAACGGAGGATCGATCAGAATTTATTGAGGAGAAAAAAATAAAATCATTGAATAAAGTTTGAAAATTTCTTGAGAATCAAAATGTTGAACGCGCACGTTCAATAAGTTTCTGATAAACGCTACTGCACGGAGAAAAACAATTCGCAGTTTTAGCGAACCCCGCTTTTTAATCAATGCACGGAAAGAAAGAAGTTATCAATACTTGAATAACATTTATTAACATCCAGGAAAATGATTGTCAGTTTAGGGAAAAAGAGCAACGCTGAAAAATCTTTGCAGTGAGGTTATCAAAAATTCGTGGTGAAAATACTAAACCTCGATAGTTTTATTGTTATTGTTCACAGTGAATTTATCAACTTTTGATGAATTTACTACGAAAATTTTTCGGCGATACTCTTTTTCCCTAAATTGTCAGTCATTGTTCTAAATAATCATAACCTCTGTCTTTCCGTGTGGATGGCAAATAAGTTTGCTAAAATGAACGGCAATTCATTGTTTTACCGAATCAAGCTTTACAAGACTAGCGAAGGACTGATGACTACACGGAGAAAAAATGGTTTGCTACTATAGCATCTACAAAGAAATTTGTTGTTCTCGCAAGAATATTCACTACAGCAACTAAGACGTTAGTTTTGTTAACAAATGTGACTAGGTCAGCAAAAAAATGTAGTTATGTCAATCATTTTTCTTGCTCTTACAGCTAATTTTTTTTGTAGGCGCTATAGTAACAGACCTGTTTGTTATGCCAGCAATACTTTTTTCTCCGTGTATAACGAATCAGTCCGTACACGGAAAAAAAAAGAATAGTTGTAGCAACTACTTAAATAGTCGATTTTCGGCCAACTACTTAAGTAGTTGCTGCAGCTACTTTGTAGTCAGAACAAGTAACACGTTAGCTGCCTCAACTAACTCAAAATACCTAATTCACCAAACACCAAAATACCTAACCAAAATACCGGTATTTACATTAGTTAGTGCCACTATCAAGTTAGTTCAGGCAGCTAACGTGTTACTTGTCCAGACTACTAAGTAGCTGCAGCAACTACTTAAGTAAATGGTTGAAAATCAATTATTTAAGTAGTTGCTGCAACTATTTCTTTTCTTCCCGTGTAAACATCACGAGTTAGTTCGCTCACACACCGAATTGTCATCGTTGGGTTATTGAATCCATTTAGCGAATACGGATTTGTTAAAATAACGAAATCTTTTTTTTTCTGTATGTGAACCCAGGGTCAGTTCGCGTAATAAGTATTTATAATACTAAATACAATAACTACACGGAGAAGAAGAAATAGTTGTAGCAACTGTTTAAATAGTCAATTTTCGACCATCCACTTAAATAGTTGCTGCAACTACTTAGTAGTCAGGACAAGTATCACGTTAGCTGTCTCAAGTAACTGAAATACTTCGTAAGTTGCCAGGTATTTACGTTAGTTAGTGTGACTATCGAGTTAGTTGAGGCAGCTAACGTGATACTTGTCCTGACTACTAAGTACTTGCAGCAACTATTTAAGTAGATGGTCAAAAATCGACTATTCAAGTAGTTGCTGCAACTATTCCTTTTTCTCCGTGTGTCTCTCCCCCAAATACCACTTAATTCAGATATTCGGAGATATACACTTATAATAAGGCACTCATCCATTTTTCAGATAACAAAGAAAGTTTTTAGCCAAAATTTGGGAAGTTGTGAACGCAATTGTCCATTCTTGAGACAATTCTCGAATGATTTCCAAACAATGATCATGGTGTATAACAATCTTCAAGTAGGTTTCGAGTTTAATAACGCTCACGTTCAATCAGACAGACCAGGAGACAGATACGGGACCAAAAATTTTCCTCCAGTTTGGAGAACCATTTGAGTTTGAAAAGATGTTGACTTCTTTGAAATCATCAAAAAGCTTCCCTCCAACAAAAATGCAATATGCTACTGAAAACTAACGAATTTTCAGTTCAGTCACGCTAGTTTCAAAAGTTTCCAGGCGAACGTAGAATGATCGGCAACATGCTTCGAACAGTATTCAACCCATTCACTGGGAGCAATAGCAATAGTATATCCAAAGTGTTCTATGACGTACAAGAGTCTTTGAATAAATAACTCAGAGAGGCGTTTCCAAACGATCCTCAAAATCAAATCAAACTCCCCTGAAAAAGACAAAGAATGTCACACTATTAATACCACACTGAGAAAAAGAAACATTATTGTGCAGCGTCCAGGCAGCGATGATTCATGTCCAATAGAAATTTCAAATTAGCTATCATGAGTTGCTCGCCAGACATCAACTATTTGCGTCCAGAACGTACTCAGTAATGTCTTGGACGCGAATAGTTGATGTCTGGCGAGCACCTAGTGATGGCTAATTTGAAATGTCTTTTAGACATGAATCATCGCTGTCTAGACGCTGCACAGTAATGTTTCTTTTTCTCAGTGCATAAGATTGTTATGAGGATATTTCCAAATCATCTCGGCACAATTATCGAATAGTCTTGAAACAGTTTTGAAATTGTCCAGATTATATAATCCACAAATATATTCCTGCTGTTGCTCATTGAATGGATTCATTGATTCATTGCTAATCGGTTTCAATTTTGTTCCGTCCCAATTGAACCAGAAATATTACAGGACCGATGCTATACCACTATAATTATAGTATCCTTATAATACAACACCTTGATGTTCCCGGAATCATTTCCTCACAATTAACAAGCAGAGATCGGCAATAATGATTTTTTTCACGAATGATTTTGGGATTTATTATCATTATCTTTGGAATCAGAATTTTGTTTTTTCAGAATTTCAATTGAAATCATTATCGTCCATTCCCGTAAGTTCCGATGGAAACTGCGGGAGATCAATAATCTGATCCTAGAGAGAATGAGCAATCAATCCCAAAATCATTATTGAATAAATCATTACTGCCGATCTCTGTTGACAAGTAATATCAAAATAGTTGTGGGATATGATGCTGTTATTCTCAGAACAGATCTGGAATCTACTTTAACCAATTTCCGCATCCAACCTATTCAGCACCTTCAAAAATCATTCGGACCTTTATTTAATACAAATCTATATATACATGAATCTCAGAATCACCTATTTGACGTTCACCATCTTTGATTCTGTAATTGTGCCTCTAGATGATTCAGTCAATTAATCAAAATTCATCGAGAAGCAATTCACCCGATCGTAGTAGGTAAAAATTTCTAAATTATTGTTTAATTCATTGACCTTTTTGGTAGAATTACCTTCATCGGTAGAACCAGCATTCTTGGTGAGAAGAATTCGTACACGGCTTTCCGTGACAGAGGTTATCAGTATTTAGAAAAATGATCCATGATTCAGGGGAAACTCGTGAAAAAATCGTTCAGGTCTGATTATGCGTGTTCAGGCCTCATCATGGACATTTTTCGGCAGAATTCTTCGTTTTCAATACTGACTACACTTGAGTGAGCCTGATTACACCTGGTTGTTCATTTTTGAGCTTTGTCATCACTTCAAAGGCTTCAATTTTGTACCCACGTGGAAACCCGTGATCAAGCTTAACCGCCAGCGATCATGTCAGACAAACCATTCTCGCCCGTGATCATGCAAAATCTCACCGACAGAGGAATATTCATACAAAATGACTGCGAGTTGATTTTTTCATCCCGTATAAACATGCTTCATCATGCTAAATCGGCTCCAAACGCAGGCGCGTACGCCTGATCACGCATGATCATGCCTAAAAACTGGAAACTAGAAAATGGGAGCTGCATAAGCGCAATGAGTAGAAATGATTGAGAATGAATTGATGTTTAGTGTTACAGTTTCATTCCTTACGGAAAACTCATTGATTTTGTATGAATTTTTCATGTTTAATGGAACATAATCAGACGTGATTGGGCGTAATTGGGCATGATTAGTCCTTATCACGTGGGTACTGAATTAAGGCCTGATCACGCCTGAGTAGGCTTTAGTCATCAGCCGTGATCAGGCATGGACAATTTTTTCACTGGAAGGTGAACCGCTGGAAGGTATTCGTACACGGAAAAAAGAAAACAGCTATGGTTACTGTGAATCGCAGTGATTCATTGAAAAAAATGAAAAATCAAATTCACGCCGTTCATTACTGCGTCTCCCAGTAACCGTCAATGTCCAAGCAGCATTGACGAATTTCACTGCAGTATACGTCACTGTGACCGCACTAACCTCTATCATCCAAGCGTGTTTTCAGTTGTTTTTCAACTGATTGCTGTTATGGACAGTAACCAGTGCTGTTTTCTTCTTTCCGTGTAGCGAATTTATCAAAAGTTGATAAGGTAGATGACCCCATTTATGAACGCGACCCCTTTAATGAATGTTTTGGTTTTTGATTCATAGTACTTTTCATTTAGTACTTTAATTTCATCCAAGCATGACTGACTGGATACTAAATCAACCGCTGTTATGTGAATAAATTCAGAATAATATGCCATAGGAAAGATATAATAGATAAACGATTGTTCGCTAATGGGGGTTAAGGTGTTCATTAATGGGGCCGGTCACCTTAGTTTCACGATGAAAAATAACAATGAATCGATGAAAATCTTGTATTTTCACTACGAAATTTTGGCAATCTGACTGCGAACATTTTTCAGCGATCCTCTTATGTCAGTAAATGTTCTTTGAATATTAATCACTTTTTTTCTTTTCGTTTCCAGGTTAGAATCTTTATTCGAACGATACTTCAAACAGAATATATATGAAACACCCTATAAAATCCCTTGAATCAACTGATATTTTCTCGTATTCTTACAGTAGTATCCTCGATCTATGTCTAATGATAAAATGCTATGCTGAACATGATATACCAGCAAGATGATAAATCAATATCTGCAAAATGGCAATGGATTATACTGTGCTTCATTCTGTTTTATTTTTCCATCTATCCTCATTTATTTTATCTCACCCGCGACACACCGGATTTATAATATATAATACACTTGATTTTATGTACATACATCGGTTTGCACGAAAGAACCATGCAACAGTGTGTGCAGCTTCATAAACAGAATGAATGATATTGATTGGAAAGTTATGAATTGATACCGTATCTGATACTGCATTTTTCAAAATACACGTACAAATACATGCATGTCAAACTATCTCTCGAGATAGTTTTTAAAGATATACAATTTCTGGAAAGCCGAATTGTTAGTTTTGAATTGATCTCTGAACTATCAGGCATCACTGATATTCTGATTGAAACTTGATTTCCAGAAATGATTCTGTAATGATTAATCATTTACCTGTTAAGAAACGTACACGGAGAATCTGTGAGGCTCTCGTAACTAACTATTTTGGTGTGTAATCAAAAATGTGATTGTCATAACCTAATGTTTGGATGCAGTATCCAGAGGTTTTGTTGTGAGAATCATACAGGTTTTCCATGTATAGTATCTTTTGATGAGAAAAAGGGTTCAGTTGAATATTAGACAGCTATAGGAACTTTAATCACTCTGAATGAAAATTTAGTTGGACCGGATGAATTTTGTTTATCACAGCTAAATGTTTTATTTCCATTGAATGAACTGTTGTTTACAAACAATAATTGGTGGCATGCCAGTGGACCGTTGATGGCCCTGTAATTAGGGTTACCGTATGTGTCCGGGAAAAAACCCGGACATGTACTCTTTTCAAGAGTGCGGGAACATCCGCCAGGGTTTTCGACTTGTACTCTCAGTACTCTCAGTACTCTTTTTGTTCTCTTTTTAGAGAAGGAATTAGATCTACATTTTAATATCGGAAAAACCGTATTATAAAGAGTACATGTCCGGGTTTTCCCGGACGTATGGTAACCCTACCTGTCATGCCGGTGGAGAGCCATTACTAGCCTTTTTGAGACGCCTGCAGTCGTGTTTGCAGGGTTCCATTCATACTTTAGAAGACCAGACTTTTATTTATACTAACTCAAATTTAGTTGGGACAATGAATGTTGGTTGCCGCAGCTAGATACCTTTCTCTCAGTCTACACGGAGAGGAAAATTTACGGTGGTTGCCTCTTGCTGGAACAGCAAACTTTTCGTTGTCACAGAAACCTCTTCGTAACAATCTTGTTATCTGGAGCAGCAATTTTCCAACTGTAGCAGCGAAAAAATTTTCCCACAAAAAATGGTGGCAGCAAAGTTCCTTCACAGATGGGGAATTTTTCACCATAAATTGGTGGACTTTTCCTTCATTTTTAAGGAATTTTTGGAGGATTTAACACCAAAAAAACAAAATAATTCCTCAAAGTGGTAGAAAAATCCCTCATTTTTGATGAGAAACCAATTCCCCCACGATGAGGGGACAAAATCCACCAACAGTGTGAAGAAAAACTCCCCACATTTTTTACAGTGTGTATATCCCATGCAACCAAAATTTTGCTTTGTCTAAAAGATTTCTTATGCAACAGGTTTCACTGTCTTCAAGATGTAAGAAATCTGAAAGACATCGAAAAGGAATCTAAAAGACATTTTTTAGATTTCTTAAACGAAGACATCTTAAAGACAGTGAAAACTGTTGCCTAAGAAATCTTCCAGACATTTAAAAGAAATTTTTCAGACAAAGGAAAATTTTATGCTTGTATGGGATAATTCTGAAAATTTAACTGCTTCAACAAACAATTCGCAGGTGAGGCTGAATAATTAGCGGATATAGTAAATTATTTGCCACGTCAACACAACACTCGCTGTTCCAGCAAATAGTGACAAAGTGAAATTCCATTTTGCTGCACGGAGAAAAATTGTCTATTATAAATTACTAGACTCGCTAGTATATTGCGGATATACTTGCATTCTGAAGTTATATACCAAACATTCTCTTCAAAAGTACCAGACTTCCTGGGAGTTAATGGTAGGATAATGACATTTTATAATAGAAAGTCTGATGCTTTTGATGAGAATGTTTGGTATATAACCTTGAAATGCAAGTATATCCTCAATATACTAGCGAGTCTAGTAATTTATAATAGATAATTTTTCTCAGTGTGTGACAGAGAATTTTGTTTTCTTGAATTAATGCTTTGTCTGATCCTTACAATACGTTCACAAATTATTGCCGTCCGTTATTTTATCCTCCCTTGATGTTTATTTGAGATCAAAGATCAATATCTGTATGACGGTGTATGTAGATATATATATATATATATATATACGTACGTTTTTGTTATCCGTGACATGATTGAGGTATTCGCGTAAATCTCTGGTTTACTGGTAAACTGAATAAAGGATTGACGTATTAAATACCCATGAGATGGAAAACTGACACCGATTACAAAGAGTGGTAGCGTGCGGTTTCAACTCGATTACGATAGGTATTTGTGTAATCACGGCTTCTCGTACAAGCTCTGTTAAAAGCCACTCATTGTATCTCGGTCTAAAATCATAACGAATTCGTATGAAACCTCTTCACTCTTCTGGATTTAACCTCTCGGACCTTTGGATGTGATTTGAAGAGATAGATTGAGTTTCTCCTCATCATCTTATGAAAATGGAATCTCCCAATTTTAATTCACCCTTGAAGTATATGACTTTCTTTTCATGATTAAAATTGTACGTGTTATGAACTACACGCCTGTCATAATGTTCATGATCTTACATCGGAATGGAAAAAATTGACTTTTGAGGACATCAGTTTATCCTCTTCAATCTTATTATCTGTAATCTAGCGAAATAATTCAAATTCCTTGCATTATAAATATTGCAATCCCGACTAAAGTGAAAATTCCACTCCACAAGAGTGGAATTTCAACTCGCTTCAAAAAGGTCACTCTTCACTCTTTCTATGAGAGTAAAAATCCTGCAAACAATGATTGTTAATTAACTAATTTTCACGCTTATCGGAGCTGCGGTATTTTTACTCATCTTTAAGAGTGAATTTTCACTCGAAGAGATTCAGAGACAAAGATAAAAATGATACAAATTCAAGGGCCCGATCGAAGAATCGGTTGTGCGTATGACCTTTCGTCTCCCCAGCAACGTCATCCATGGAACTGTCTAGGGCCTCGCGAGAATCTAGCCAAGGGCTAGAAAGAGCCTAGGGGCTGGCGGGGAACTTGTAAGGGCCTAGTGAGTGCTGATATAACGCTTGCTCGGGCTAGTGCACCTTAAACACAGGCAACCGCCACTAATCTCGTTGGAGGACATTTATGATAAAATAAAGTAAGATATTTGCGATACTAAAGAAAACTTCCAGCAGGAAAGTTGGTGCGAATATATTCAACAACACTTTGACAAATTTTGAGACAATTCCGTACTGTAGGTTAGAAATTATCACACATGTAATGGAAAAAAGCCATATGCATCGATTGAATCGATTCGTTTTTTATTAAATCTGTGATAATTTTCAACCTACAGAAAGGAATCGTTTCACAATGTGTCGAAGTGTTGTTGAATACATTTGCAACAACTTTCCCACTGGAAGTTTTTTTAGTATCACAAATTTCTCATTTTATTTCATCATAAAAGTCCTACAACGGGATTAGCGGCGGATGCCCGCTTTCAGATGCACTATAGATGAAAAGCCACGCGCATAACCGATTATTTGATCCAGCCCTTCAATTGTATGACTCTTTTAATTTTTTGAAATGAAAATTCAATCTTGAAGAGTAAATTCCCGCTCCGGAAGAGTCAATTTCCACGCTCATGGAGTGAATATTCCCTGTTATAGAGTAAAATTTTCAATCTTATCTGACTGGCAGCACTTCCACTTCCTAGGAATGGATTCCCACTCCAAGAAATGTGGAGAAAAAAGAGATCGAATTTTCAAAGATCTCTCAACGATGCATTCGGGCTCAGACTGTCCGGAGATTATTATCACATCAAACTTACCATGTTATATGAAAATGTGATAATCAAATCCACTTTAAACGTATTCCTCGGAAAGGATTTGGTCCACTTCAACTATAAGCTTCTCATGTATATTCATGCAGATATATCATAAACGTATCGTTGAATCGATATCGGGAGTTTCCCACGTCAACATAGACCCACGCATGCAATCAAGTATTAAAAAATAACAAGAATCATCATTTTAATGTTAGCGGATAAATAAAATCGTGAATGTAGCAGGTTGTCATGCGTTTCTTCTTAAATTGACTGTAAGACATGATTTTGTTCGACATATTCTATCAACAAAATTATTTCTCTCCCTTTTGTGCAAAACACATAGAAAAATTATTCCAATATGATTGGTACCGATAAATTCATTTCTCAGTAATGTTAATTATAGAAATATCATGGATTTGACGTGGATTTTCTCTTCTGTATTTGTTTATTGGATATTCCATTCTATTCGGAAATAGGAGGTTATATTCAGCAGCGGCTTATTTTGACACGAGATTATGCAACGCGATTATGGTCGAAATGTGAGACAATTCACGTACGTATTTTCACTCGATTAATTCAAAGAAAACGTGAATTATTCTCATTTCCCACAGCTTTCTAGATTTACTTGTTATTTTATAGATGAGCAGTCTCATTATCTATTCACATTATTCCTAATTATGGGAATTATTGCTTTGATTCGATACTTGCTTACTTTGTTCAATAATTTTTATATTGAAAACAATATAATTCCCGCTGAAATGGGTTGCCCCAGCGAATTCATAGCTGTTCAGCTTTGGAAGTTAAATCATCACAACCAAACATTATCTAATCATCGTGTAGATGATTTCTTCCGGGAAAAATTTCTTTTGGGAATTCAGAAACTATGACTGCACACTTTTCTACAGTTACTTTCTTTTCAATTTTTATGTTGCGGAAGTTTGAATCGTTTACGGAAACCAATGAATAACGAAATACTCAGCTTTTGAAGATCCCAAATTTTGCAGTACATTTTTTCAAATGGCGTTCCCAGTGTCAAGAGGTTGAGATTTGAAATGATAGAAAACCACTATCCGTCAGATTTTTGGATTTTGACTGTTTATTTCGTTTTTATAAACGATTCGAATTTCAAGAACATCAATTTTTGGAATAAATTTTGCTGAAGTTTTTAATATTTTCTGAATTCTCAAAATGAATTCTTTTATAACGCGGCTAAACGTCACTTGGAACAGCCAACTCTAGCGAAAAGTTTCCTTCAATGCAGGGGTAGAAATTTAATCTTAAAAACGCAATGAAAAATCAACTGAAATGTGTGATAAAAAATGTGGGTAAATAATGAAAATATGAACTTTCAAGGAAAGAAAATATCGCCAAAGGTTTTCGTGCTTGCAAGTCCATTCGTGAAAGTAGCGAATAATCATTCTTTCCTGTTTTTATGATTCTTGCTTTTTTATTTAAGTCGAGGATTGTATCACAATATTTGGAAAATTCCATCCCCGATACATAAATTCAATGTAAGAAGAAAGGTGAATTTCTCCTCGAGATTTCTTCCACGTTTCGTCTATGGTATTCGATTTCTCAGTAACAAAACTAAACTGATTCCATCAATTTGGAATCAATTGACTTCAGAGTTGATTCGCAACGTCAAATTCCATTCAATACACACTTTCAATCCCGAGCCGTATTAACACAATCGCAAGTATGTCGATTTTTACTTCGTTATACATTTCTTTTGAGGTCTTGAATATTGCAATCGAATTGACCTGATTCAAAAGAAGTTCTGCTGAAAAGAAAGCGATGTGATTTCTCACAAAGAACCCGAGGAATGTCACTTTTCGAATTGTAAATCTATAAATTTTTATTCAAGTTTGCGATTGCTTTGAGATTTCTGCTTTTGAATTTCATCTGCAATTGCTCCGAATCTCGGATATTCTTATTATTGTTGTAATCCTCGTGAATGAGTTATTATTGGTTTTGAGGAAAGCTAGGTTTTCTCTAAATGGCAAACGAAATCCACAAGATATACTATACTTATCAATGTTTCATATTCTTCATACTTCTTACATGTTTTCTATTGAATTCTCATTATTATTTGAAATCGGATATTTTGAATCGAGCATAAATTTCTTTAGACGCTGCAATGTGAGAAACCAACAAAGATGTTTTTATTTATTCAATAACGTTATTTGTTCACTTTGAATCGTTAAATCCTCCACCGTTGGGAAGCGCGGGAGATAATTTCAAAGACATTCCTGCTCACTTACGAAAGTACATTTTTTCCATTATATTTTAATCATATGATCTCAATTATACTGAGATTCCATCGCTCCGAGAATGAACTATCGAGATAATTTAGGTGTTCCAATATACGAAGAGCTTGAGTAAGTACATGGGTCGGTAAATAGACGGGTGAGAGGTAATGAGTAGGGTAAGTAGGTTTGAAATCAACCGTCTTGGAGATAGAGATACAATGATCACTGATTGCAGAGAGGTGGAAAAAGCGATGGAAGGAAAAGTATTATCCTTTTTATTTCATTCTTCACGAATTCGAGAAGATCCATTCAGGATTCCTGTGAAATATGTTCCAGGATTTTGAATTTGTTATTTTGAAAAATATTGGATATCGTTTTGCGATATATTCTAAAATTCATACAAAAATACAGTAACGGAATTTCTATAGTATTCTTATCAGGTCATTGGCCGATAGTAACGATCAGATGATTTGTTTTTTCATTCAAAATTCATAACAGTCGAAGATGAATTGGCTTTCTATAGTTTACTTGAATTACAAACAAGTCCAACGGTGACTTATTCCACTCGAACGGGATCCTCAACTTTTTATTGGTAAAAAAATCTTGGAAATATAAAGAGAAAGAAGCAAGGGATTGAAACAATTGCGCCTGGCAAAGTTTTAACGATGCCCATTGGAGGAAGAAGAACTTTTGCGCATGGAATGAGGAGTTCGTTGTAGCCTTTTAAAAACATTTCCTCTTGGTATTTCCCTCTCTACTTCTCTTTATCCATGAAGTCTGATATTCTCTGATATTCTGTGACTGTTCTGATTTTATTTTCAAATACGATCGTAATTATGGTTTTGTTTCCTCCACTCACTCGACTACAGGGTACTCTGAACAACGATTGATCCTTTGTGGGTGCCACGGTATGAAACAGCATCTTTCTCCATAAAAGAGATACATGGTGGAGGAGGTTTGTCCCGAGGAAGGGTTGATTATTGACCGTTCATTTGGAAATATTCAATTATAGAGTTCATGTACACAGTGAAAACTACAGTGTGAAATTTATATATTATAAATATAAACTTTCAACACCTGCTCTAAGGAAAAACTAGAAACTTGCCAGTAACTTGCCAGTAATTCGCGAGTGATTGAAAAATTTCCAGTTTTTCCTTGAGGTAAGCGTTACAAAACCGCAATTGCTAGAGCATTTCTACTAGGATTAATACTGAAGTGACTCTCCCAAGTAGTTCGTACTGGTTTACACGCGGAGGTGTTTCTTTTCCCCACCATCACGATTGCTTATATTTCTGTATATCATATAAATGAACTCACCCTGAGACATGTGAAATTCAACACCACAAAGAACAAAATTTCCATCAAAACTTACAGTTTTTATACAGCTGAGTGTTGAAAATTACATTCAGGGATGTTGATTTTTTCGCTTGACCATTTTACCATTCGATAAAAATCTTAAACCCTCAGGAAAGTTTCTCTCGTCCATGCAAAATTTCCTCATTTCTCCCCAATGTTTCCTCAAAACACACAAAATAATACGGGAATTTTACAAATCCATGAAAATGGACGAAGAAAACTTTTCTACGGGTGAAGATGAGTACTAGCCACTAAATCACAGTGATTTCATCAATAAAAAATCCAACTATGTTATCACTCGCAGTATATAATCGCAAGAAAACATTTACGTCAATGGATTTATATGAAAATTATCGATGAATTGAATCCTATTCACGTACTTTCAGATCTTGAGGATTCAAATAATTTAGATCGACTCCTAACGTGAATGAAGTTGATACTCGACGACAAATCAAACTCAAAAATGAAACACACACAGTGCATCGAAGCTTGATGTATTATAGCTAGTCACTCGAAGCTACTGCTTTAAACGCCTGCTTCATTAGTTATGCAATCACTCTCTATCAATATAATGTACTTATACGTATGGTTTGTTAGATCTAAACAATTTTGCAACGTTTTGACGAATCGCAATATCAAAGCAATCAAAGCAACGTACGAAACCTATGCTTTCATCAAAATTGAATACTACTATCGACCCCTTTTCTGTGAAAGACGCTGCACAACTTTCATAGACATGAAGAAAGAATTGAAAACCGGAGTGCAGAGAACAATAAGATACCTTCAGGGGACAGAATTCGATCTACGTTCCAATTCTTCACCGGTTGCAAATATTTTCCTTTTGAATTACTAGGTGATTTTATTGATTGTAAAGGTTGTTAAAGATTTGAAGACGATCCAATGCGCTCGATCGCGCAGACTGCGCACGAATAGTGTCATCTAAACGCACCAAGGCATGCAAAAAGTGAATTAGCAATGACAACAGTTGTGGTTCGTTCATTTTCTCGTTTCAAAAATCGCTATCCCACCCACGTAGAATGTTGCTGTAATTTTATAACATCTAAATAATCTCGCAACAACATTTTCACTAGTAGAAATTTGATCAGGCATTCCCTATTTTCAATAAGGTTCTGATCAGGTTAAAATCTGGAAATCGTGGATGAGGAAAATCTTATGCGACCCTTACAAGGGAATTATCTGATTTCCCTAATAGGATTCAAATAGGGTTGTAACGCAGGGGTACAATAGGGTTCGGATGAGATTTCCATCAAATCAAACAAAATAGGGAAAACCGTAATGAAACCTGATGAGGATCTGATAGCGAATCAGGCATGCCTCGTTAGGCCCTGGTATTTTCTCATCCAAAATTTCTACTAGGGTTGAGACATCACCGTAATATTGTGTGCTGTATGGATAGATATTCTTTTCAATTGTTGAAAATAAGTTATTTGACCTAATAATTTGAAGTTCAGGGAGAAGCGTGGTGAGATAAAGCACTTTCCCGCTCCTCTAAAGTATAAAATAATGCATCAAACCTTGTTTATTCGAGAAAAATATGAAGATTCAATTACAATTTTTGAATTTCCGTCGAGTAAAATGAGGTTTTATGCATTATTCCGGGCTGCAGGGAAGAGGAAAGTGCGTCATTTTACCCTTCTTGACCCTATTCCGAGTGATAAAAAAAATAGAAGCTGATAACCAAAATTTACACGGGAAAGAATTTTTTTACTTGATATTTTGGAAGCTAAAAATTAGCTACGAGAGATATTTTTCAGCCGTCAAAGTCTCTTACGTGGTTTTGATAGCGAGAAATTTAGCCACCACAGCAAAAATATCACAACTTAATTGTTTAGCTGTTCGAATGTAGAAACCTGTACATTCATAGCTACGAATTCTTGTTGTCGCAATTAATAAATAGCTATATAGTTGCGATCATTTGAGCTGTAGCATTGGAAGAAGTGAGGTAAAAATGTTGTGAATTGTTGTCATAGCAAATTTGTTTTTTAGCGTGTCTAGTTGAGCCAACTTCAACTACTCTGAGAGACAAAAATTTGCTCTGCTGATATGACAAGTTTTCATTTTCATCTACCGGTTTTCAAATTATCGTCTTTTCAGCGAAGGGGTTGATCAATATCGAGTGGAATTGCTGATATTCTAATTAATTTAGAAATGACACATATTGAGACATCATAGATCGAAAAGTTCGAGGGTATAAGATCACGGACGTTGATTATACACGTTTTAACTTTCTATAAAGAATATCACAGAATTTACCAAATTTATCACACAGTTAAGAACGATGGAATCTATAAATAAGTATACAAAAGAGTTAATATTTTCGTCTCATTTCTATTCCTTTTTCGTCTTCCAAAGTATAGAAAATAGGCATTCCATAATTCAAATAATTCTTTACAATGATTTCGAGTTATAAAGACGAAATTAAAGTACAAAGAAAATTTTTTAAATATCACATAATAACGAGAACCTTTTTTCTTTCGTTTCCCAACTCACAAGTTTGAAAAATATTTCAATATAATCAATCTTGATAATTTTTAGAGAGTACGTGAGTGAGGAATATAATGATTCAAATACGTTTTGAACATGCCAGCGACATCCATTCCATCCAATACTACTCAGCTTAAAAAAGGTCGATTAATGAATTTCATTCGCGAATGCTCTTAGTTGTAACGCAATCGGTAAACGTTAGAAGTGTTGAAAATTGAACTGAATCGCTCATACAATCCCATTTTTGCTAGGAAAACAAGAAGTTTGTGTTCCACTTGAAAACCTGCCATTAAATCTCTACCGATCGATTTTCTCTTGATACATTTTGCATATTCGGCACATCGCAAATTACAAATTTATTCAGCAACGAAAGTTAAAAGTATTTACCTTTTGCTTCCTTCAATGATACTTGTGAACGATCTTCTACAGAATGCTGAAAATAAATCTTTGATTTTAATTACAAATTTCATATTTTTTACGCTTTAATCGGGAAATAATTATGCAGCGTCAACAGAAATTTCAACGACATTGAATACATTTGAATAATCTTGATATCGTATACACATGTGTACGTGATATTCAAAAATTCTCTTAGCTCACAGGATGGGAGGAACATATATCATTAGGATACGTACAATCTACATAAATTGCATGAAGTTAAAATTCAACGAATCTCCTCTTCCGATTTGTCTTTTTTCTCGTTTTCTTCCATTCGTGATATAATCGTAATATAACCGTGAGGTGCGATTTTATTACGAAGGAGTAACCCCTCGAAAGTTGAGGTAACGCGTAAGGTCGTAATAGAGCAAAACAAGAATCGATGTCTCCTCGATCGACCAATGATTATTCAGTCCCTCATTATTTCCCCATAAGAATCCTTTTACGTCAGCAATTCCGCTCCAACACATTTCAAGGTTTGATCACTCGTTCGTTCTATCTCAAATAAGAAATAAAAGACCCTCGAACGATTGATTAATAAACGATAATTCCCAATGGATATATAATATCTGCCAATTCAGTCACAAAAATACACCGAATGCGGCATCAAAGATATGAAATTTTCAATACCACACATTTTATGCATGACAGGGCGATGATAATAATATCGTTCGAGAGTGCTATATTTCACCCGCACTCGAACACTTACGATTTTCACTTCTTCCTCGTCTCACATGATTCTTTGTTCCTTCGAATGTTATTTGATTCATGATGTTTCTGTTATTTCTCTTGAAAGGAGGAAGTGGCGGAAGTGGGACCAAGAGAACTACTCAGGCGACCATCGTTGTTCAACAACCTTCTCTTTCGCTAGATGCACCCGCTACTACTATTTTGCTACATCCAGACGCCGACGCTAGAAGACGAGAAGAGAACATGAGACAACTGCTCGATGTTGCGAATACTCTTACCCTGCAGGAAATTCATGATTTTGAAATGAGGTGAGTGCCAGTATGACTCTATTTTGTTCTTACAAAACAACCGAAATTTCACAAGTGAAGCGTTAATAGGACTCTGCGATCGATAAACTCGAACGAAAGGTAGGAGTTGATTCTATGGACGATGAGAGTTCTTCGTTATCTTTTAAATTTGTTCCACAATATCAGAGATTGGAGTTGAACAATACCCACAACAATTTATCTGACAGACAGTGTCAGCTTGAGCTGTCCCCCGTGTACAGGCCAAATGACATGACCAATAAATTGTGCAATTTCAACATATGGTTCAGCTTCATGATTACCAGCTATATGAATTCAATTACCAAGAACGTAGAAAAGAGTGTTATGACGTGTGAAATAGAGAGACATTTTCATTTTTAAACCAATATCACTTTTCATACCGAGCAAAACAATTATCTACTTCCAAGAATTCAACATGAAATCTGTTGGTTTGAGATCACAGTTGAAGGAATATTATTGCATTTTCAAATATTACGGAAAAGTGGATAGATGGGTTCCATTGGTGATAATCAAATTACTAAACGAACGGTCCACTCAAAGTTTGCGTTAAATATTGACACGAAGAGTGTATGATTCTCCCACAAAATTGTTGAATTGACATCGGAAATTTTTGAATTTAATAATTTCTTGTGGTAATTTTGAATAAACCGTTAATGACACAAAATTTTTTCACTGTGTAGGGATAAACGGTATTCAGGACATCGATATATTTATAGAAACCCGAGCAAGCGTTATATCAGCACTCGCTAGGCAGTTACAAGTTCCCCGCTAGCCACTAGACTCTTTCTAGCACTTGGCTAGATTCTCGCGAGGCCCTAGACAGTTCCATGGATGACGTTGCTGGGGGAATTTGTCAAATTTATGTGAAATTTCATCAAAATTGTACACAAAAAATAATCACAATAAATAGAACAAATAAGAAAAGAATAAAATAGATATTTAAAGAATCAAAAATGTCGTGAAGCATGAATTTTTATAAAGAATATTAATGTCATCAAATGTTGCCCATAACTACTTTATGAATGTGAAAGAGCGAGAGTTCCAGTCAAAGGAAAAAGCTTTGCTGCACACATAGAGAGATCTTGATGCTCGAAATAGGTGTCCTCAAAAAAACGAAAAACAAAAAATGTCACTCTGCTTCAAGAATTTCATTGAACCGATTGATTCTCATTGATTCCGATGCAGAAAACTGATTCAAACCCATTGAGAATCAATTTTTAATGAGTTTGAAACGGTTTTCTGTATCGGAATCAATGAGAATCAATCGGTTCTATCAGATTCTTTGAGCAGGGCACCTGTTGTTCGTTGAATTGAAGGAAAAATGGGGTGCTGGTTTTTCACTCCGACGATCTAGTCACGCTAACCCTTTTGGCTGCCTAAACAGTAAATTTTCGCTCATACTGAATGAAATTTTATTGTTTAGATAAATATCTCTCGTTCGAGTTGAATGCTTACTTTTTCAAATTTCGAAAGCAAAAATTAAAACGCACGCGTTGATAAAGAACATTCCACGAACGGAGTTACCAAAAAAAAAGAAAATAAGAGAATTTGAGAAAGAAGTAAGAGTAAATTTTATGTTTTTGGGTTTGACGGAAGTTGTATTGTGTACAGAAAAGAAAACAAGGAAAGAAAACTCGTGTTCCACGGTGAAATATGGTGGCTACTCATTGTTGATCTACAGATGAATGACCAGGACTAGAAGAATCGGATCTCTGTCCGTGATTAATGATCTCATTTGTCATTAATCTGTGAACTAAGGAAAATAAACTACCCGTTCCTCAGATAGATGAGATTTGCTGTATGAACGAGTTCAATGAATTAAAATCCAATCAATATTTGAGGAGGTACAATAGTACATTACGATACGAGTGCGGGATGCCCACGTAACCAAAAACACTTTTAAAATGTATTTTAAATGCATCGGATGAATTTAAAATCGTTTTTGGAATAAAGGATTTTTCGTAAAAGATTTCAAATGCATTTCAAAAGTATTGTTGAGAAAAGGTTTCTTTGAAATACTTTTTGAAATCTATTTTGAAAACTTTTGTGAAAATGTATTTATCAGAATGTGAATAAAATACATTTAAAATGTTTTTTTTGTAATTTGATATTATCATCATGATACTTCAAATGAATTTGGGAAGAAAATATTATTGATGTATTCAAACAAATAGAAATTTGAAATCGAGCACTTGATGGGGCTTTAATCAAGATTTGTAAGTAAAATACATCCTGGATGGTTTGAAAAATATTTCATACTAATTGCACTTCATGGCATCAAAATCATTCTTTATCTTTGAAGATTGTTCTACAGCATGTGAAATAAATGTAATTCGGTTTTCTATCATCAACCATATGTAGACAGACAAAATTTTTGAGGCATCAAAAAGATTGTTTATAAATTTCTAAGAAAAAATTGGATACAACAGTCCTCATAGTTCGAAAAATATCCCAAGTGAAATTTCCAAACTTTTTCTCAATAATATATACATATATATGTTGTTACTATTTGAGATATCTTTTAAACTTTGAAAACTGATGCATTTGTTTTCTTTAGGAATCTGAAAATAATTTTTGCGATGTCTCAAGAACTGTGCGATTTGGAGTTTTACTTTGATGTACCCAATAATTTTGCATTCTCCTCTTAAAAATGTGGAAGTGATGATACAAGAAACGATTGATGTAACTGAGAATATATTTTATGAAGTTTCATCCTGTTTATTTCAGGTGATTCAAATACAATAATTCCATAACGTACAGACTTATAAAATTCCGTAAATAATAATCAATTTTATGTTAACACCTCCCAATGATTCGGCGGAACACAAGCTACATGAACTGGGAGGTGATTACAATGCATAAACACAACTTTCGTACAAATTTCCCAAACTAAAATAGCACTTAGAGGCTCAATATCTTTTTTCAAACAATAGAAATGTACAGGATTCATTTGAGTGCTAGAACTACACTTATATGAGTTCTTTGGAAATTTGGAACCAAATTTTCGTATAGAATATTCGAAAAACAAACTTAATGCTCTTCTAGATCAATTCACAAGGTATTACAAACCCCCAAAAAAATGCATTCCAAGTATAAATCGAGTGGTTTTGATAAATGTAAATTTTGTTAATCTAATTGCAAAATTAATACTTTTATAGAATCAGTTTTAAGCTTCAAAAGAGTATTTCCCATGCATTTAAAGTCAATTTTCAATGCATATGGTATATGAATCCAATGTTATAATTAATAGTTTTGAAATGCATTTATAGGTGTATGCACTATGCATTTTAAGCGTCCCATAATAGTCCTATTTGACGATCTTATTAAAAGAATTTGAAATGCATTCTGACAAATGCATTTGAAATACATTACGTACATTTAAAATGTATTTGAATACATTAAATGAATGCATTGAAAATATATTTCAAATGCTTTGGTAAAATGCATTTCAAAAGCGTTTTTGGTTACGTGGGTGACCTACGTGTGCACGAGTATCGTATCGGTAAAGTAACTTTACCGCACGCTTATTACTTTCCCGCACTGGTCTGACTGCCGTGTGGGAATCACTCACTTTACGCACGCAACACAGGCTTGGAAAACTGAATTTTGCACACGCTGTTAGGAAAAAATTTTTCTTGGAGCAAACAGTTCATCACATGGTGTAGGAATGACCAAGACGTAACCAGGGATACCAATAACTCACTCTTCAATTTTTTGTGACAAAACACGTTTCGAAAGTTACCCCCTCATTTATTTTCTTTTCCTTCTGTACAAATAATGAAAACATGCGCAACAGTACATCGTCTCAATGATTCGCTATTCGAAAAATCCTTAAATTGAATATGAAATTATTCATAAAATATCATATTCCCATATTAAATTTAATGATCGTCCTCAAATTTAATATTCGTGATGAAATTTCAAAATTTCTCCTTGAAATGTAACAATTATCTGTTGAACTTCATAAATATGTTAATGAAATTAAACAGAAAATTTTCAATATTCGGAAAAAAATTATTAACATCAGGAATGATATGATTGAATTCAATAGTTTATTATGGAATTTGATAAACTGTTCATGTAAAAAACTTCATAATATTTTCATGAAGTTTCAAGCATATTTTTTTTCAGTGTCGATCTAAAAATTTTAAATGCGCATGTTGATGTTTTCCATTAGAATTTGAAAACTCTGGCTCACACCGAGAGCAAAGTGTTTGTTCAAACAACAAAACCTTTCAGTTGAGTTGTAAGTAACAAAAATATTTTGTTATTCAAATGAAGTTTCCGTTGTTCCATGAAAATTCTTTTGCTCCTAAATTTTTGAGAGAAATATTTTGGTGAAGCATCAGAGAAATGTGGTTTTGAGTGAAAAAAATTACCTCAACAATTATCTTCGGACAACAAAAATTCGATTGAAGTGACAAACGATTTTGGTCGTTCACAAATCAACCAACATGTTTTGTCGTCTCGACAACACACTTTGTAAAAATGAATTGATGTATTCAAGAATGTTGTCTTCCAAATGATGTTTCAAGAGAAAAATTCTTCATCACCTTCCAAAAATTTCATAACAATCTATCAAACCAGTTGTCAATCTGAATTTCATTATTCTTGGTGTATTTCAATTTGAATCAAACCAAGTATTCTATTAAACTGTAGCGTAGTATTGCAAGGATTTAGAAAATACTTAGAATAAGTTCTCCCATACTGAGAGAAAATGAAATTAGTTTATTGATTGATTAGAAACTATTAAGCAGTCATCATAATTAACACACCGAGGAAACTGTTTTGTTATGCCCACTAAAACATTTTATTATTATATGCCCAACCGAAATTCTTTGTTGAAATAACTGAAAATTTAAATCTTACTGAATCACGTTCGATTCTCTGAACCAAAAGTGATTTGTTGAGATCTTTTTGGTTGGCATAAAAAAATTTTGGTTGAATTCATCAACTTTTCAGTTACGTCAACAAAAAATTCTGGTTGGGCATTTATCAATACAATCTTTTTCCTCAGCATCAATGATTGCATTTATATAGAGAAAAATGTGACTACAAGATATAGTAATTTTCAAAGAAACTTGAAGGATATTTCGTAGTTTTTTTTAGAGTTTTGTTGAATTTTACGCATAAGAAATGAAAACTTAATAATAAACAACAACAATTGAAAGAAAATATGAAGTTTTTTTGAGTCGAGGATGGAATTTTACTATTGACTTTCTAAAATTCATCGATATCTTTCAATGTATCAGTTTTGTTGAGGGGAATTCCACAAAAATGCGAACCGTTTCATCATCATTAAAAAACTAAAAAATATTCTTAGAATCTTTTCAAAATTATTTCATTATTGAGCTGCATTTTTCTCCGTGTATTCAAATGATACTTGGGATCTTTGTTGCATTATTTCCTAGGTAAAAGCAATTCATGATTTTTTCAGTACGGGGTATCAACTTGTTTCTTGTGTATCAAGTATTTGTTTACAGTGTAATGGTATTCACATTATTTGCCGGTTTAAATGACAAATTACATCGACATTGATTCTGTTTGTTTTACTTACACTTATCAATAAAATTTTCATTAAAATTCGTTTCAAAGAATTCAAATTGAGAAAGGTAAAATGCCGAGCGAAAATATATGAGTTTTTATTTTTTTTTCTTCATTTTTAGTAAACTAAAAACAGTAAGGTTTGTAAAATGAATTTTCACATGAAAGTACGGAAGATTGCAAATGCTTTCAAAAAGCAAAGAGTAAGATTGAGATTTCAAACACTAAACGTTGAATTTTATAACGTGTAGAATTTGACTTATTAATTTTTCTACAGCATTCGTAACTTCCCGAATTTCCATGTAAGAATCTATTTTAAAAATCTCACTAAAATAGAAAAATAATATTATAATAATGAGGAAAAGAAAAAATAATTATTCATAAATCGCATTTGTTTATTGAATTTTCTGAACAATTCTTGTCAATTGATAATCATTGCTTAGGAAGTCACTGTAATTAATTAAGGAAATTCACAGGAAAATTTTGAATTCCCCCAAATAATCCAGGAATTTATGAATCTATAAGTTTCTATTTCACACTTTTCTACTTGGAAATCTAGAAATATTGTTCTTACAGTGAAGCTAACATGGAATGAGTTTTGAGAAAATTGCATTAAAGAGCAGTATTTACCGATAACAGCAGCTCATTATCAAAGCCATCATTATAGACTGCAACTAACAACCAATTCAAATAACCGACAACCGTTATCCGATTTAATATTCGTTGGAATATTCGATGCTTTGGATTATTTCCAATTATCTATTTCTCATTATCTCCGAATAATGAATAAATAATCTTCGCGTTTACGCTTTTAGTTATGCATGACGAATAAATTACAAAGCATTTCATATCAATAATTAATGACATTGTAAATCAAAACTTCTGAAGATGAATATTAATTACCCGCGAAATAAATACAAAACTTTGAGATCAATGTTGAATAATGTAATCACATATTAGTTTGTGAAATTCTTTAAATTAACGATGAACCAAATAATCTACATTTCAAGGGGAGGTTCTTTTCTTGGGATAACTAAAAAATATATACTTTTGGAAGTGTGTGTCACCACATTTCATTCGATTAGCAATCGAGAGTCAATTCTTATTTTGTTGATAAAAAAGAATCCAAAATTGCAGTCGAATTTAGCAATATTCTGCAGGTTTTTAGTTAAGATAAACCAAAACCAGCCCAAATTCTTGTTAGATTTCACCTATGAAAGATGAAAAATTATTGATATAAGACAAAAGATTTAAGGGGATACCAGCGGCTGGGCTTTTAAAAATTTTTTCGGGACGAACTACATGAAAATACGTACATTAATTCAAAATATCTCTCTGTACAGCATTTCTCGAACTGCTGAAGAAGTGCTGTACAGAGGGATATTTTGAATTATTGCGTGCATTTTTTTTTAGTTTGTCCCGTAAAAATTATAGCGCTGGTATCACGTTAAGAAAAATGTAAACTTTCCAAAAGTCGAGCATGGGACTTTATATTATTTATTTTTTTAGAATTCGTCTATTCTTTTTCATTATCAATTTAGGATAACTAACAAATATTCTGACATTCTCAAATTCCCTGTACGGCTATCTATTTTTTTAGGTTTCGTTCAACCCACTGTGAATTCTAAAAAACTTGAGATGAAAAAATGTTCTGCTACTTATGAGTTTTTTAACACTTCAAGGGTGTGAATTATATAAGAATAACTTGAATTTCCCATCGTCATAAACGGTAACCTCTCGATAGAGACGTTCAATGCACATCACAATACAAATATTTTCTCCAATTTTATCCAGATTACAACAAGAGAAAGTGGTCCAAGTGGAAAAGTTATAATTCTGACGAGTTATCAATATACTCATTTGAAATGGGAACGCAAATTTGCACGTTTAAATCCTTTCGTATAGACAAGAAAACAAAAAATCAGTTCCATCTCACAGATCCCTCAATCTTGTACATTGAAGTTTACCTCCCTGAGTTTCCCCTTGCATCACATTAAATCCGTTTGATTAAAATGATTAATTGCTCTCCGGGTATTTTTTTCTTATCCAACGGATTACATTCATCTTTCGTCTAGTGCAATAATTCTATGAATACCGAAGATCTAGGACACCTTATATTCTAGTCGAACATGCAAGTCTCATTCATCATGTTACAAAACATCATAGCCAGCGTATCTTCGTGATATAGTTTCAGTCAAGGGCTGAAGCTATTAGTCTCAAATTTTAGTATATACCACGAGATCACAATACGACCAATGTACGCCTCTGCAGTTTCTGTGATTATACACACCAATTCCAGCTAGGTTCAGCAAATCTAACGGACCTCACTTCGATAACAAGATGAATCTCTTGAAATTAACGGTATCCTATCATAAACCTATCGTATTTTCCTCGTCTTGTCCACCTATGAGTACATAAAATAAATGGATCCTGAAAACCCGATTGAATTTCATTACGAAAGTTCAATGAAAACACCTCCAGTTTATCTCATTGAATCTCTCCTGATGCAGACACCCGTTTCCCATTCCATCGACTTGTTTTTCCAATGGAAGATCCGAATCCGATTGATCAAACAGGAAATACACAGGGAAGAGAAAAATAATTGGAAAACATTTGGATCTGATCACAAGTTCTTCAATTCAATCAATTGGAACGAATTATAAAATTTTTTCGCGTGTAGAATAGGTGAAATAATTGTAGCTTTGAATTCAATTGATTCTCGACAAATAGATGACTCGATGTTCAGGGAACGATATTTCACTCACGAAAACAAATTGTTGTTTCATTGAGTATGGATAAACATTTATTTTGGAAACAATGGATCAGAGAATCAAAAAAAAAGTAGAGAGACAGATAAATAGATAGATAGAACATTCTCTGACTGTCGGTTCAATTGACTGCTCCTCTGTATACGATTCTCATCCAATAAACGTTCATTCTCACTGTTCTTTGTAGAGAAGGATCTGGAAATTTATTTCCAAGACAAAACCTCAACTTCATGTTCGAAACTTTTATTTTCATTGAATTATTTTGAGTTTACACTGTAAAAAACGTGGGTAGTTTTTCCTCACCCTGTTTGTTTTTCCGTCAAAAATGAGGGATTTTTCCACCATTTTGAGGAATTACCCGAGAAAAAATGATCAGATCTGACCAGATCTAAACAGATCTATTAAGATCTGAAAAACTACGATTTTGGCTTGTGTTTGTCACGATATATGTGCAAAATCAAATTCACATACAGACAGATATCACAAAATTTCTGACAATTGAACCACCAATTGCTCATTAAGATTTAATCTAATATTCAATTCATATCTAACGAGATCTACTCAGATGTAACCAGATGTGCCAAGTTCTGATCAAATCTACTGAGATCTGAACAGATCTAATCTGATCTTTTGAGCCAGATCTGACCAAAAATCAGATCTACTCAGATCTATTTAGATCTGAATAGATCTAATGATTTTTTCCTGGGTATTTTGTTTTGTCGAATCTTCCACAAATGGCGGTGAAGTCCACCAAATTATAATGAAAACTTCCCCATCTTTGCAAAAACTTTGCTGCCACCATTTTTTGGGGGAAAATTCCACAATCATGTTTTACAATGTATAATAATAATTTTTATGAATGTGAATTTATAAAAGTCATATCACTCACGAATATTATATTCATTGTGGGAATATAAGTTTCCTTTCACAGTTCGATAAATTTATATTCTATCGATGTGTATTGACGAAATTATGGTTTTTGTTTCAATTTTTTAGATACGGAAGTCCCCATCACAGTCGTTCGCAATCCGTAAAAACTCCTGGAAGTCGTTCGGGACGGCCAAATTACTTATGTCTTCCCCAGCAGAGATCGAGAGTAGCGAGTATGCCGAACACAGGAGTCGAAGAGGAATATTACAAGTTGCGACATTTCAGCATAACAGGAAAAAGTGTTATAAACAGGGGTGATTCTCTCAAAAGCCGAAGATCTCGCTCCAACAATAGCGTAGCGTCTAGTAATTCAAGGTAAGTTCCTTTATATCATTTTCCCTCTTCTTTTTTTATGTGAGAAAATTGGAATTTTGTGAGCATGAGTTCTTTATTTTATTCCCTTTTCGTCATTTTCGATGAAAATGAAAACTAAAATTTTCTAATCACATATTCAGACCTTTTTCATGCTGACATTTAAAATATTCTGAATGTTTCTTTTGAAATTGAATTTTCGAAATCTAGGCAGTCCTGTGAAAAGTATTGAATATTTCCGAAGAGTATCTCATTCAGTGTTCCTTTCAAAAATATCTCAAGAATATTATACATCCTTGTTGAATACCATATCTCGATGAGATTCTTTTGAAGTATATACACAGAGCTTTCTTAAAAGAATCTTCAAAATAGATTGAAAAGGTATACAACCAAGAAACGGTTTTAGATCGAACGTTGCAGTCATATCTTCCTCTTCTTTCGTACTTCATTCAGCACTCAAACCAGGCAATAATTCCAACTCATCGTTTGTGAAAAACGGTGTTGATTTTTATGTTGGTGAAGTTTGAATCGTTTATTGAAATGAATTAGTAATTTAATAACGAAATACTCAGTGATTTAAGATTCACAATCTCGCATTACATTTCATGAATCATGTTTCCAGTTCGAAGGAGTTCATTCCAGAAGATAAATACTGATGATTTATTAGATCTTGTGAGTTTGAATTCTCATTTCGTTTCTATAAACGATTCAAAGTTCAAGAACATAAATTTTTATGCTAAATTCATTATTGAATAAGTCTTCAAACTGAGAAGAGAAAGAATCAAAATTGCTTATACCTTAAAAATCAATCGAAAATGCTCTTTCGCTATGAGAAACAATATCTTCAAATTATGTGACTTCTCGAAAAGTAATTGCCTATCAATTTTACTGTAAGACAGATTGATGAAATGAACCATCAATCGAAAAGACCTAGTTTCGTACTGAAAGTTCAGGGGAATAGCCCGTTCTTTTTCTCATTCCTTGTTAAAAGCATGGCATCGTTCTTCCACAAAAGCAACAAAAAATACACAGCTCTGCATTGAACAACAAAGTTTTACATGGTACATGCATTTTTTCTCCATCGCGTGTATACAAAATTTTCTTCATCTCTCCATTACTCGACCACTTGGTTTGAATAAAACGAATTTGTTTCGAATGAATAAAATATATGAAATTCGTTTCTAACTTTGCATGTTTTTTGTATCTTTGTATCTCATGTCTCTTTTTCTACTCCACAAATTCACATTTTTCTCTCCATCGACAAATACATAACTGCATAAAGAACATGTGCGCACACATTGTTCCTTCGCAATACATCTGTTTAATTTGTAGTTTTAAATGAATTCAGTAACCTGTTCTCGATGGTTTTAAGGGTGGATTAATGTATCGATGTGAAGTTTATTGGTGTTCCATAGCTCGATAAAATAAAAATCATCTATTATATAGTTGGTCAATATAAATTGGTCTTATGTTAATAATAATTTGGTGAATTATAATAAATATTCGGTATAAAATTACACGTGAATCAACAACTCAACGCGTAACAGCAGATATGCTGAGGAAGAATAAGGTGGCCAATAGTGAAATATTCAGGTATACAAAAAACAAGATCAAAGGTACAGTGTGCTTGTGTTTTTCACTTGTCGACTCGCGTATCTCGTAATCGTTGTTCATAACAAGTACTTTTAGGGAAGAGATTATCACTCTATATCGAACGCGTGAGTTTACGTGTGGCGTTGAGGGGACGTAGACACACGTGTTGGACCTTAGGGTGTAGTCTACTGACAACTTGATGATTATACGATTATTTTTCCTTCCTTTTCGGGAATACAAATATTTTTCCATCATCTCATTCAAAGTATGTTCATTCGTTTTCATTTCTCATTCTCGTATAATTGATTTTTCTGATAAGACAAATTTCATCAGTATTTGAAATCACAAAAAAATGTGTGCCTTGTATTTTAGAAACTTGTTCACTCCTGAACCTTCGTATTCTCGAATGAGAACGATGATCATCGTTAAAGCGGCAAGACGGAGACGAAACAAACCAAAATTACCACTCTATATCGAACGCGTGAGTTTACGTATGGCGTTGAGGAGACGTAGACACACGTGTTGGACGTTAGGGTGTAATCTACTATCAACTCGAATGAATGCAACCTCTATATTTTCAAAGGACGTTACGATTCTGAGGTGCTTCTTTCCTATTTGAAATTTATTAATTTTAAGAACTTATTAGAAGTGGATTATTAGAATGATGTTTTATCGTGTATTGCAATGTTTAAGGTCAGGTTCCTCCAAAAAAACGTGTTGCTTTGATACATTTTATTTATAGTATACAAAAAATATTTCAGAATCAAACTTTCCACAGGTGGCAGGACATATATTAAACTCGTAACACGTTTAAATATCCCAATCAAAAATATCCCTGGCAAAATATTCCCGACAAAAGATCCTAAAAAAATGGAAACCCCGAACAAGAATCGTCCGGACAAAATATCACGCAAATTTTCCAAACAAAACATTCATTCCGTGACAAGTACATGACTTCCACGATCTACTCACCTGAGAACGGACTGTATCTGGTAAATAGGATCATGGAGTGTTGTGTATATATGTTCGTTAATTCACAGAAGCAACGTATGCCGAAGTAAACTTTACTCTAAAACACAATATTAAGAGCAATTCCTTGTAGGTATTCTAGAATTTCAGCGTTCTTGTAAGTGGAAACAACATTCAATAACCTCTGGTCATAATCTCTGTGTTTTTTTCTTTTAGGATTACTAATTGTCCTGCCAGCAGTTTGTTGCTGTAGTAGCAATTCAGTTGTACTTTGTTCTGATTTCAAGGTGTTTATGAATCGGCCAATCGAAGCATGATGTATTGTTACAACTCTGTTCTTGAAAATAGTCCTCGTACAAACAACGCGTTGAAAGCAACATACTGCAACAAACTCCCGGCAGGACAATTAGTAATCCTGAAAGAAAAAAACACAGAGATTATGACCAGAGGTTATTGAATGTAGTTTCCACTTACGAGAACGCTGACATTCTAGAATACCTACAAGGAATTGCTCTTAAGATTGTATTGTAAAGTAATTATATTTGAATAAAACTTAGTTTACTTCGCCATACGTTGCTTCTGTGGATTAACGAACATACATACACAACAATCCATGATCCTATTTACCAGCCCAATCAGAATTGAACAACTGGTGCAGTATTGCGCCAGTACCGGCTAACACTGGCGGGGTACTGGCGGTCTGCACTGCATCAGTACTGGCATTTGTTCAAAATGATAACGCTTTTCCGTACTGGGTACTTGGTACTGGCACAGTACTGGTAATCGGTAATGGTCTTCAGTACCGGCGCAATACGCCCAATCCCAATTTCACAACTAGCGCTGTACTGCGCCACTACCGGCTAAGACTGGCGAGGTACAGGTGGTTTGTACTGCAGCAGTACTGGTATTTGTCCGAAATGATAACGCTTTTCCATACTGGGTACGTGCTAGCCGACTCTTGAGGGCCCAATACTGGCACTTTACTCCGCCTGTTGTCAACATTGGCATACTTCGGTTTTTTCTGATTGGGAGATACAGTCCGTTCTCAGGCGGGTAGATCGTGGAAGTCATGTACTTGTCGCGAAATGAATATTTTGTTTGGACAATTTGCGTGACGGGATATTTTGTCCGGTGGTGTTTTCACGCGGATTCAATTTTTTGGGATCTTTTGTCGGGGATTTCTTTTATTGGGATCTTTAGACATGGAGCCATTAAACTACTTGAAAAAATGTTTGTTTTTCTTTTATCAGATGGTGACTTTCAAAATGGCTGCTCAAACTCGCTTGATTTGTTGCACCGAGAAAAAAAGCATGCTCCAAATGCAAAAGAGCCCTTCATGCTTCTAACGCTGTTGTTATAACGTGCTTCCAACGCATGGTAACATGCTTAGAATGCACAAAAAGCATGAGCTCGAGCGTCAAAAGCATGGGCTCATGCATTTAACGCACGTTATAACAAATGCGTTAGAAGCGAGAAGTGTTCCCTTGCGTTTAGGGCATGCTTTTGCTCTCGATGTGGTAAGTGTCATCATTTCTTGGGAATGAATCATCTGAAAGTGAAAAACAAAACAGTTTCATGTTCTGTATCGAATTGGCTATGGTCGGTACTACGATGAAATATTTTCACCAGAGAAAAACAAAATGACGGAGATTTGAATTTTTCGACCCTTTTTTTGCACTTTTAATTGTTTATAACTTTTCTCAATAACAATTAATATTCTTGGTTATAGTACCCACCATAGAAAGACATCTAAAGAGTAGAATGCCGTTTGGTTAATGTTAATAAGTGCAATAGTTTCGAAGTAGGAGTGACACTCAGTTGAAAAAACGTGGTTTCAAGAGATAGCTCTTTGAAATTGTCATTTGTGAGAAATCGTAAAAAAAAAGTCAATTTTGCTAGCATATCCATTCCAGCTTCGAACACTAGTATTAATTCTATACCATTTCTAAGAGTATTTTCTAACAATCAATGGGAACAAAAATTTCGATTCTTTGATAATTGTTTGGACGAACCTGGCCTTGAATGAAGAATGTGCGTTACATTTTGTTACTCCATATTTGTTTCAATAATTTATATTTCAATAGTATAGTTCACTTAGTTGTAATCATTGATTAAAAACGTGTTAACGTTCAACGTGCGAGGCGAATCCCAAATATTATACAAGTGATAAATATGATTACTTATGGAATAGACTTTTGCATACGGATAGCGAGGATGACTTTTATCTAATTCCAATTGATAAATGCTATTTTATTTACTTGAGAAGTATTGTCGAGTTTATTTTGTAACTGCAGTACAAACCCTAGACGAACCATGCGTGCTCCAAGCAGTTTTGCCAGGTGAGGGAGAAAAACCTAGTCAACATTTTGTGCCTCACGATATCTTTTAAACCTCAGGTTTTAGGTGTCGTATATAACACTTTTAGGTTTTCTCTGAAACTCATCCAGAAGATATTTTCAACATGTTTTGGATTCGAAATTTTTCAGATACAAAACCTGTTGAAGATATCTCTTAGATGAGTTTTGAACAAGAATTGGTCTAGAACATTTCAAATCTGTTTAAAAGATATTGCAAGACACAAAATCATTCATTTTGTAGAATTCCTCCAATATGGTCATTCCATTCAATAGAGCTAATTCATTGGTAGATTCCTTTAGAAATCTCCCTAATTTGGCAACCCTGCCTCCTAGTGTGTTGTTTAAAATGTTAGAAATATTTGACGGATTAGTTTAGTAGTACTGTGAAACAGGTGATTTTTGGCGTACCGATGCTGTGGCGTGAATGCCAGAACTACGTAGATGACTGTTACTTTTGTCAGAGTGTGAATTGTGAAGGGCTCTTCTAAACAACCAGGAAAGTCTGTGAAATATGCTAATGTATCATTAGGATCGATGCTGCTACTCTATTTTTTTGGAAAATTTCTGATCCAAAATGATCTTCAAGTCCATTAGGTTTTACGGAAGGACATAGTGCACTCGCCCGTTTTTTTATTCTTCCGGAGTTTTAAATAGATCTCCCTCTTGATTGATTAATATAACTTCTCAAATCAAATCTCTAGAGAATATTGATGAGAAATATGGAAAGTTCAGACAAATTGACATAAGAGATCATTACTGTAGAATTTTCCAAGCCCGATAAAGCACAACACCCTGGCAAAAACGTCCGTCCCGGACTTAATGGGTTAAGAATTGTTACTTCCCAGTAAACAATATTTTAGCCAACATTGACATAGCATTTAGAACTCTTGAGGAGACATCAAAGCGGTAGCATAAATAAACGTATTATAGATCATTTTGTCATCTTTCAGATAATATTATGAAGGTTTCAAATGACTGTTTACAGGGTTCTCACGAATGGCTGAATTTTATCAAAATAATCAACAAATTCCTGGAAGATTTGAATTTTCTTGGATTCTTGGCGTTGGTCTGACTCGAGTCAAAATATTTATGTGACGATACCTCTAAAAGTACCATGATGGCTGGGACTTTCATGAGGAGAGTACCATACTTCTTTATCAAAGTCCAAGAAATTATGGGACTTTTAGAGGTTCGTTCACGTAAATATTTTGACTCGGGTCAGACCAACGCCAAAAATCCATAAATTATAGTATTTTTCAAGATATTTGTTTTCTCAGTGTAAATACTTACCGTCCTTCAAAGGAGCCCATGTTGTTTTGGACTTGAAAACAAAAGAATTTGAAATTGTCTTCCCGGTGCAAATTAACATACTATTTTCACGCCAAAATACGAATGATTTTGGTAAGGACAGTTATTGTTATTTTGCATCGTTTCGCGTAATTTAAAATCCCATTAATTTGCATACTAAAATTATTTCCATCGAAGACGCATTAGTGATGCCGATCTTGTGTGAGACATATCCCGAAGAGAACATGAAGCTCCGACAAACGTTCAACATAGAACAATATAGATCCGCCTGAAGCTCCGTTGGACCTAACATTTAGGTTCTTAAACGTTCAACGAAGTTCAGATGAGCATTGGAATGTCCGCTTGAGAATGGTTTCAAGAAAGGTTCGTAGAACGTTTATTAGGGGTTCTAGGAAGATTCATTTGATCTACAATTCAGTATGTTTCAGAGAGAATCACAATTATGATTATAATTCCATTGATTGTTCATTTTTTCGTGAAGAAAAAAAAATTTGTGGAAAAATCTTACATCGAAAAATTGAAACTCCTGTGAATCTTTGGTGAATGTTTGATGAACGTTCAATAAACCTTCCTTGAAAGTATTCTCAAGTGGACATTGTAATGTTCATCAGACCTTCGTCGAACGTTTATGAATCTCCAACGAAGCTTTAGTCTGATCTATGTTGATCTATTCTGAACGTTCGTCGTCGGAGCTTCATGTTCTCTTCAGGATAAAAGAACTTTCCAATGCAGTACTTTAAAATCGTAACCTGGGAACCCTTGTTGAAACGTGTCAAACGTCTACTGTTTCATATACTTTATAAAAGTTTCATTTGTACATTCTAAATGTTTTACATAAATGACATTTGCAAATCCCTACCATAAATTGTTAGAACTTATTGAAAATGATGATCCGAATCGAGAAGTTGGAGGTCATCTTGAGGAGAAGAAACCTTCTTTTACTCTTGAATGAATAAAATTAGTTATAATTCATGATTTCGATGCATAAAAATTCTTCAGACGTTTACTGTATAATTTCAACCTATTTCCTTCCAGCGCACGTAATTGATGGTTTTCTAGAGGATGAACATAAACTATAAGCCGTTTACTTCTACTCGAATGAAAAGAAGCAAGATATTACCTCATTCAATCTACGCGAAAAGAAAAGAACGGAAAAACGGAACGCCTTGATATATATATATATCGTATATAACCGTTTTCATCCTGACCTCGTGTATAAACCGTGGAAAAAAGATTAATTATACACGTAGAAAATAATATTCGGATATCATTGTTATTTGCAAAATAAAATGCAATAAATGCTCGAAAGAGCTGATTCACTGGCTCGTTGGATTAGAAAATGCAAAACTGATAGCTTTCTATCCTGCAATGATGGATAATTCACAATGATTAGAAAATATTTGTCTTTTTGAAAAATAATTGAATATTTTTCTTCAATGAAACCATAAAACCTTTAAAAATATGTAATTGAGGAATAGGATGATACATAAAAACATCCAAGTTCACTTCTGGAATTATTTAACATATAATCGATCTTGTAGAAGGAAAAAATACCTCCCGACTGATTGAATTTCCCAACTAATAGATTCACGTGAAAGACAAAGACCGTTCTAGTTAAATTACATACGCACCTTCATTAGAATTCACAATAGACCCTAGCAAATACAACCACGCCAGCCATTTTCTGGTCAAACGATGGCATGTCGAGTGTTTGTACATCGGGCCAGCATTAGAAATTTAAATTGGGCCGTCTCTTACATGAGACACCAGAATACCACCGACTATCTTCCAACGTTTCTGTGTTTACTGAGGTATTGAAACTATAAATTTTATGGTTTACTGAGTAGAAAGATCAATTTATTGATTCAAATACTCCATGCAGTGAGGGAAAATTTCATTGAGGCAAGAAAATTCATCGATTGAAATAGAATTTCATTGATCTAAAGAAATATTTTATAGATACCATTGGTTGCAATAATTTTTTTTTTAGTGTGTATAATTTTCCTAAAAGTGTAATTTTGAATTACATCAATTCTATATCTTCCACTCCAGAGATTATTGATAGATATCATCGCAGATATATGAACAATTGAGCATTATTTCTTCACAATTGAATTTTTCTTTGCACAGACAGAATCTCAAGCATCCGGAAGTCATCTGAACAACAAAGTGGATAATTCTGAAACTTGAAGAAATACAATAAACTCATTCTATTGAATGAATTTTTTCTCTTGATTCATCAACCATCCGAAAGGAGAATAAAAAGAAAGAATAGAAAGAGCGAACCTTTTGAACTTTTAAATACTCAGCTTATCACTGTTGTTCTTGGATTTATAATTAAATATAAGAATATTAATTTCCGTAATTCTCGAGTTTCATTAAGATAACACTCGAATGTATGAATTCACTGACATGGATACAAGATTTAAAAAAATTAAAATTTACATTTAATGAAATTTCCACGAATATATTTTAACATGTATGAGAAGTACTGTGTAGGTTATTACGGTAAGGGAGAGTGGGGTAATTACAAACGCGGTATGAAACCACACAATGTGATTTTTTTACATTCGCATTCTTTTGCATGTGAGATTAACTAGTATATGTATACCTAATACTTTCACTCACTTCAAGGTGAAGAAACTAGGTTGCTGTTCAACTTGAAAACTTACAGAATATTTCGATAATTTTGATGTAATTTTGATTTTGGTTTGTTGTACACAGTATTAGACTTCTTTGAGTTTTCATTAATATTGTATTGATTAAGTAGTTCAAAAAAGCTATATCAATAGAGGAAGTATATTATTCTTTAATTCAAAAATCTGATTTCGGCCCTTCATTGTCTTTTGTTGTGGTGAATGCTATGGGGTCAATCGTTACAAACGATTGAAATAAAGCAAATGCATCGGTTTGACGTCGCCATACGGCCGTATAAGAATTTACCATTGGCGTTGATATCCCGGGGAACGCTTTTGGATCCCTCTTTTAGATCCTTTTGAAGATATCTTAAACCTCCGTCTGTAAACCAGGGTCATCTGTGTCCAGCCCTTGTTTAATCAACTTAGAATGATGAAAAAAATCTGAAAAAATTCATGCTGCTCTTTAAAAACCTTCAAGTCAACATATCAATTATATTATTGTTCAAAATTGAATATTTTTTATATTTTTATTTCAAAGAAATCAAGAGAAAATTGACCAAAATCGTTTAGGCTGGGATATGAAATACCCTGGTTCACAGACGAAGGGTTAAAGAGATATGAAGTTATCTTATGTAACAAATTTAGATATCTTGATAGAACTATGAGACATCTTGAAGGAAGATATCGAAAAAATATCTTATAACGTTGCATAATACGTATTTGATATATCGTTAACACAGCGATGATGCAGCCTCACCCGAGAAAAAGTGAATTAGATCTAATGAGATCTATGTAGATCTCTTGAGATATATGTAGATCTCTTTAGATCTAAATTTTGGAAAAACAAGATCTACGAAGATCCAAAGAGATCTACTTATGCCTTAAGGAATCTGGTTCAAGAGAATTCCTTGAGATATAAGTAGATCTCTTTGGGTCTTCGTGTCTTCATGTCATGGAAATAAAAAAGTACTTTATGTGCGAAAAGTAATTGAGATCCCTGGTGGAAAAATTGCATTGAATTTTATTGAATTTGATTCACTTTTCGTACATTCGGTTTTCATTGAGAATTAGCAAAATTCAACTTAACTCAACAAAATTTCGGTAAAATTCAATAAGTTTCTATGAAATTCAATCACTTTTAATCAAATTTATTGACTTCTATTGAAGTTTGTGGGATTTTAATGAATTTTATTGAATTATGAATTATTGTGAAGAATTTCACAAAAATATTTATTCGGATAATGCTATATTGTTTAAATCCACTTTGTAAGCACTCTTCCTTGCTCTCTTAAGTGCTTACTTTATTTTCACCATGGAAACATCATTGCCCAAATTGAGTTGCCAACACTGTTACACAGATCAACAAATATACAAACAGAACCTAATATTTCTTTGCATCCAATTTGTTGTCCACAATTGATTCAGGTGTTGGAATTACCATCTCCATTCTTTTATTCTCCTCAAAACCATACCCCACTCAGAATTCACTATAGAATATGAAAAGTTGCCGAAAATGAATTTTCATTATATCAGCTCTCAAAGAATTGATGATAAATTCTTAAGAGTTTCTTGAAAATCTATGATTATGTGAGATCGTTGAATTGGAGAAATCAAATCAACAAAGCTAGTATGGAATGAAGTTTGAAATAACCACGTTGGGAGTTTGAGATAACGAAATTTGGGTAGACATGTACAGAACTTGGTATTCGTGCTTCTCGTTTTCATACCAGCATAAGTTCCATGTTTGAATAATGAGCTACATAGCTTCCAAATGTAAAAGCTCGACAGCCGTATAAGTCTTCAAAATAAATTACTGCTAATAATATAATAATATAAATAATCATTCATTTCATGATACACACTGTTCTGTGAGAGACGAAAGATCTCTTTTGGTATAAAAGTTGTGAAAAAAATCTCATCGAATGTTATTTACTCAACGTTCACACGCCCGAGAATATGACTCGAAAATGATGTATTCACCCAAAAAAAAAGTAATTTGGAAATGAGAGGAAAAATCTCTTTCAATCAGAGAAGATATTCCATCAGGAGTGGACTATGGCCTGCGCCAACAGCGCAATGGCGCAGGGGTGGCAGGCCGTGAAAGGGCGGTAATCGTGACAAAAAATTTTTTTTCTCATTTGAATAATTTGAAAATAATTGTTTTGAATTCCATTTAACAACATTTTTCTCAATTCCATGGAAAATTAATTTTTGCTGCCTTACCAGGGGTGGCATGTCGCGGCAAGCTACATGGCGCAGGGGCGGCAAAAACACAAGTCCGCCCCTGTATCCCACTTCTGTTTTCTTCTTCACACAGTAAAAATTTTATATTAGATATTAGCATATTTATATTGTACTTTTGGGATATATTTGATTATGTCGCTATGAACCACAAGTATACGAAGATTCACCATACTCTCAGGTGAGGATGAAGATAAATATGTTATAATTTAAAATAAATATAATTCAGAGCCTCATAATAAAGTATATCCCACGAGTACTACAAAAATATAGTAAGCTTTAATATAAACTTTTCTCTGAAAATACATGCCTCCACGAATGAGAGTATTTTGAACAAATAAAAATTCTTCCACCACAAAGATTAATCCTCTCAAATGGACAAGAATACTTTTGACACCATATATTGAAGGGGAAATTGCATTGAAATGAGAGGGATCCTCTTATTTTTAAAATCATTTTGTTTATAGAGCTGAAACTAGCAGTTAATTCTTATAACTTTTGATTAAACGTTGTTGAAGCTTTGTTCATACCAGAAATCAATCAAGTAGCATCCCATTAAAAGTTCCAGATCCTCAAATCTTAATCGGACGTTCAATGTAAAAAATTGTGACAATCGGCTGCCAGTTTCAGCATCATACTTTTTTTGGGTGTTGAAAATCTGAAAACAAGTTTTCGTTACTTTTTCTTCGAGCACATTCTTCCTTCGTATTTCCATTTATAGATGGAATACATTTATGATATTCATTCATGATGTCGACTCCCCAATTCCGTCACGTGGTGCATTATACGTGATATATTATACACTTGGATAAGCAACGGCTTGAATTTTAGTACGATTCCCACACGATGTATAAACAAATGCATCATTAAATAAAAAATTCAGCTTTTATTCCACCTCTCAAACTCTCGGGAAGAAAAAATACAACGAGAATATATGCGTTTTTCCCTAAAAATTCAAAAGATATAGCTTGGTTTTAAATCTTTGACAATCATTTACATTCCTCGTCAAGTTTACCAATTATGTATTCTATGAAACTTTCCTCGTTACAAACGCTATGACTCTCTAATTAGTTGAATATTTAATCTATCCTAGTAAACTCTGTATTTAGCAAACACAAATAAAACCTCGTTCCAGTTGAAGAATGGAGAATTTATATGTTATGATGTGCGTAATTCACAGTCTCTTCGTATTACAAAAAAAAACTTGAGTTTTCGTAGATTTTATTTGATTTTATTATTTCTTTCCTTCTACTTCCATCTTCATTCCCTACAAAGTTCATTTTCCTTTCATTATTCGCTGAAAAGTTTGGAGAAAGCGAATTGCTATTCACCAAATTTCAATTCGAATATGTAGAACAATTCAGTTCCAGCAATTTTCAACCAAACAATTCAAAGAACTTCCCCATTTACGGAGATGAAATTCAACACAATCTCAACGAATTGAAACAAGTAACAAGTAGAGATAGAGAATTCTCATCACAAATCAAAATAACGTTATATTCAAACTATACAACAGGACAAAATTACTAAAATTTGATAGATTCTGAACAAAATAAATCTAAATGAATAAACTAGAATAATCTCTAATGGTTTTGGGTGAAAACGAATGAGTCGTTTTTGGTTAAGGAACATTTGAAGATGTGAATCCCAAAGCGAGCTAGCCTCATGCCATGTGTTGCATCATTAAAGATCCTCACGTTGTATAAAGAACTTTCTTGCACGTCAGTCTCTAGGGATGTACTCGTTACGATCAAACCTGCAGTGTATTTGGAGATACAAGAAAACTCTCTACAGTTTCTTTTCCATGTATGTACATATGTCATGGAAAATCTAATGTATCATTCTACAATTTATTTTTCTGTGTGCAGTACGGAGCACTTAACGGCCTCCTATCCTGGATCAGCGAGGAATTCTGCGGCGGGCTCATTAGCGAGTTCACGCGAGAGTAGCGCATCCCAAGAACCAGCGCCTTACCGAGTTTTGATGTTAGGAGCATCAGCTGTGGGGAAGAGTTCTCTCGTTTCACAATTCATGACCTCCGAATTATACGCTTATGACACTTCGATCGGTACGTTTTCATGCAACTATTGCTTTTTAAATATTAAACTTGGTTGTAAACCCTTCAATTTTTCAACTATAATATGTGTCATCTGTTACTTCAACAAAATAGAAACTTCGTATAAAATTGTCTGTACATTTCTATGATCTTAGAATTCCAGACGGAAAAAAATGATATGGTTGATGTTTGGGTAGCCAAAAAGTAGCTATGGGAGCTATCTTTTAGCACTGGAAACACAAGTTATTGCTATAGGAGCTAAAATCTATCTTTTCAATCAATTATTTCATCAATTTTTCTCGCTATTCAAATATCCAATACACGAAATAGCTACCTACCGTAGTGAATTATGTTTTCCCGTGCACAAAAATGCGTGAAAGACATAGAAAATTTTCTACATTCATCTTTCGTTGACAATAGCATATTGTGCATTGTTGTGCGAGCGAAACCCGCATTGCAAGGATGCAAGGGAAGAATCGACCATTTCCTCAAAGTTACGCACATGACTTTATCCGACAAGCAAGTGAGAGAATATATATAACTCTATCCACATGAAGAACGCCAACAAAATAAGTGGTTTGTTAATTGGTCACTAGTGACACTTGACGATGACCTGCACTGACAAAAAGAGGAAGGTACCTCGCTACGGCAACTAACACTCACTCAAATGTCTCAGCTAAATTCTAATTGACGTGAATAAAAATCTAGCTGTTTGAAATATGAATGCAACAATTCATGAAACGGGGATAAAAAATTTAACAACTCAATTTTTATTCAGAGTGACTGAATTTCCTAGCTATCTAATATCCAACTAGACTCTGTATTTCAATGTAAGGTTCAGAAATATCAATTTTTCATATAGAAATGTAATGATCTCGCCAATATTGAGAATGAGTAATAGCTTAGCCCAAGCATCATAGCCAAGTATAGGGTATTCATATTTAACCAACATTGGCTGATAACAGGTATTATCGTGCCTATATTGATAATACAAACTTGAATTATGTTAAAACAGCATTGACGCAAGTTTGTGCCAAGATTAATTCAGGCTTAATGGAATCCCGTAGACCCTAGAGTTAATAGATCTCTCTACCCAAAATATTTGAAGAGGACTAAATAAAATAGAATAAAACAACTAGCCAAACCTTGTTCCATGCAAATAGAAGGTCTGGCTGGTTGTTTTATTTTATTTTATTTAGTTCGTTTCACGTATTTTGGGTGGAGAAATTCAGTAACTCTAGGGTCTACGAAATGCTCTTAACAGCATTGATTTTCCAATAGAGGTTTGTATCAGGTCAACGTTGCGAAATCTTGCGCCAACGTGGGGGATCTTTCACCATCCTTGACCCAGGCATCAGACTAGAGGCTCGATAATTGCTGGAACAATCATATCCAATACCAATGTTCTTGCAGAAAAAGCAGTCTTGGAGATATCTCATTCTTGAAGAACAACGGAGTTCTTAAATTGAATAAGTCAATTTTCAGAACTATTATAGTTGCAAGATACAATGAGATATCTTTTAAAAGTATCTGTGCTACGTCAAATACCATCATTTCAGGCATTTTCAGTCAACTTTCTTTCCAAGCCTTACATGTGTCCATCAGTTGAGAAATCAGTTACTTTATTGACGTTCTTGGAATAAATGATGAATATATGTTTGTCAAACACTTCTAAGAACACATCATCATTCATTTACCGCGTAGAAAGGGATTATTTTGTGGAAAAAGAAGTCCATTGAATCCTGTTGATTGATAAGATTTAATGCAAACTTTGTAACGGAAAATTACCATTCAAATTACTTTGAACTTATTCAAAACCGATGTTTGGATGGTTCCAAGGGGATTCTGATAAGCATTGACCGTTGCAAAATTCATATATTACTTAACCAAATTTAATGGACGTTTTTTACCAGGGTAATCGGTACAGCCTCTTCTTCATTGGTTCTACAACACCGTCAACGTCGATATTTCATTTTCTACGTGCGCATAACTTTATTTCCTTGATCAACTCACAAGTTCGCAACAACATACGTGTTCGCACTTTCCTTGTTTCTCGAGTCAAAGTTAGGTGTAAGTGGCAAGAGTATATGATATCATAGTATAAATGGGACAATTTCCTGACAAAATCATTATTCACCCACGTTAATTAATTCGATATCACCATTTCTCACGCCATGAGAACGCATTTACTCAGATTTTCAATAACGAACGGATGTTGCTGAAGTATGAATCGTTTTTTAGAAACGAAACGAAAATTGAAACCCACAAAATCTGTGGATCATCCTCTGGTTAAACCTTTTAAATTAACTCCTTGGAATTGAAAATTTCGGTCAAAAGGTGTAGTACAAAATTTTGGGTCTTTAACAGTTGATCATTTTCTTTATTCGATTACTTGTTCGTTTCAACGACATAATAAACAGGGGGAGGGGGGGGGGTGATGAAAATTAGGATACGGGAGAAAGTTTCCTTTTAGAATTTTTGTCACAATGCAAATTTCAACTCTCTATACGACCATGATTATGATTGTGACATCATTTGGTTTTGGAAAAATCTCTTAGTTTTCTGTATCGTTATTTTTTTTTACAGATGAATCCGGAGAGAAACCCGTTAACGTGATGTTAAATGGCGAAGAATCGGAATTGACGTTTATCGATCACCCTTGCGCTGAAATGGCAGTAAGTGAAATCACATTGTATTTTCATTATATCTCATCAATAGACCCTACGAGTAAAAGTACTTTCCTTGATCAGCATCCCTTTGACGGTGCACGTTCATAGTCAATTGCTTTAGGGTCTGATTCCTTTGGAAAGGTCCTCATTACAGAGCAGTAACGGCTAACTAGAAATATTTCATTATCGACGGAATGGCAATAGAACTATGTCCTTTTGAAGAACACCTTACGGAAATTGAATGTCTAATAAGAAAAAGTTGCATGATTCCCACACAGCATACCTGACACTTTAGGTTGAATTCAAAATAAATACCTTTGGAACTATATGAGAACTCGTACAGAGGTATTCTTGCGCAATCAAAGATTATTGTGCTTTCTCGGTTTGCTCAAGATTCTTCTCTTGTAATTCATGGAAACCCTAGCACAAATGAATCGTGTATGAGCCATTTATGATTTCGACGAAACATATATAAGGTAACCCACATACGCGCCAGATATGGATCTCATACGGGCTATTTATGACTATGGTGAAGAATGTCTTTTTGTAACCATCGCATTTGAAGCTAACAAGGAACGTGAAATATTCCAATCTTTTCTTGCTGGAGTGCATAACATTGCTTGTTGCGAAGTGCTGAAATGAAACGTTTCCTATACACTTTATGAACTTTCGAAGTCATTTCGGAAAGAGTTTTCTTACATTCCATGAAGGGTATGCGAAATATTTAACGCAGTCTTTGAATATTATCTTTAGATAATTGATATTCACAGCTTTCAATAGTGAAAGTCATGGGTTTAAATCCCCTTCATGAAGCATTAATCATTATATTAGAGTCAGAATTTCATTCTTGACAGCGGTTAAAAATTCCACTCTGTAGGATCTTCTTTTTCTGTCAGGAATAAATCACTGAGAGCCAACTTATTCGTTTGAAAACCTGCGCAGAAAGATTTATTTGATAAAAGGTCAATGTACATTGATACTAATACACTTCAATGATTCCGAAAGCTCCGCGGAGACACACAGCTTCACCGTATAGCTCTATTACTTTTCTACATAATACTTTCGTCCACGACATATCGAATATGACGACACACGTCTTCACCCATCTAGCTGCCGGCAACCTCTCTCATCACCACGACGACACCCATCTATATCTTCAAAATTGGCACGCTCCCATACGTCGATTACCGTAAACTGTAATAAGCGCTCACAACTTCAATACAGTAAAAAATCTGTATGAAAAACCATACATTACTTCCATATTCCTATTATGTTCAAAGCTTCGAAGAAATACAAAATCAACAGAATTTTACTCTTCAAAAAAAACCAGTCGATTCTTCTTACCAAGACAAACATTTTGGCGCAAAAATCATCCCAATCCATTGATTCTAACAAACATTATCCCATATCATAGAATACTCAATACCGAATTCTTATTTTTTTTCTAGCGCCTGAACCTCTTATTATTCGATCCGTCAGTTACGTAAAAACTTTGGGAAAAACAGTATTTAAAATCCCAAATCGTATCAAAACTTATCTACAACGGCAAATAGTCAATATTTCGCTAATCATTTTTTTCCAATTTTGAGCCAAATAGGAGGTTCCGGTATCCTTATTGAGACGAACGTTTTGACGTAAGAATTATTCAAATCTCTGCATTACAACGGAAGTTATCGTGAACGAAAGGAAACGCGGATTGACGAACATAAATAGATGCATACAAACAAACACACACACACACACACTTTTCGGAATCGCATTTTCTGGGCGTTTTAAAGCGTTTGACAAAGAGGATTACCCCCTCCTGCATAATGGTTTTTCAACCCTGTCACAATACTTCAATTTTCTTAAGGAACATGGAAGTGGAAACCACTCGTATGGAGTGAAACCTGATTTTTTTTTCTTATTTTGGAATTAAATTCTTACTCCTGTCGAATTTGCAGTATTTTCACTCCAAGAAATTCAGAGAGCAGATGATGAACAAATCGTATATGTTCCATAAGTAGCACTCTGCCATCCAAAGCAAGAAGACCGTAAATACATTTAACTTGAATTCGAGAAAATCAAGAAAAACTATTTCCTTTCAAAATCAATAGAACAACTCATCATTTTTTAATGGCAAATTATTTCTAGGGTATATGGAGGGTGCTCTGTCTGATTTCGTAAAAACAAATCAAGATTTTTCATAACAACCATTAGTTTCTGCACTTATGGTTGGTCCAAAAACACATGTCAAGAAGGCCGTAACTAATCTTACAGTCTTTTACCAAGGAATTGCGACCAAGTCCAGGCCACTTTCCAAAGCATGAAAATGGTTACCCTAACAGCAAAATGCTAAACAAATATGCAGCAAATTGTTGAAAACGTACAACAACAGTTTGAAGCAATTTGCAGGGACGTTGCGTCGCCAAATGCGCAACAATATGCTGTAAATTTAGGATTTTAGCTTGAGTTGTTATCGTGTTGCTGGGAAGTTGCTTGGTTTCATGAAACTCTCAATCACATGCGTAGCAAATTCCCAGCACCTTGACGAAAACTTGATAGACAACGTAAGAGCAACGATTGCACAGCAACTTTTGTTGTATGGGTAACTACATCCGAATGTCAGAACTGATCAGCCCTATCCGACTCTCTAACTAAACTATAGTAAATGAGGTATTTTTACTGTCGCCAAAAACATTGAATCAGTAGATAGCGCTGGCTGTACTGGTGGGCTGTTCCTCCTAATTTGATTGGATGACTGAGCGATAGGTATATTTTATGCAGCCTACCAGAACACTTAGCGCTGCGCTGCGGATTAGTTCAAATAGCGACATTAAGGAACCTTAGAAGTGGGGGAGTCGGATAGGGCTGGAACTGATGCACGAAGGTAGTTACGGATTTTTTATCAGGGAAATGGGCAATCGACTCACGGGATTTACAAGAGAAGGAAACCGTAATTACATAGAGGTGATTTTATTTTGTATTTGGGAGTCCGCTTCGAAACTTTTGCCGGAGAGAAAGACCGTAAGTGCACTTACGGTGTTGATATCTGGCGAGATGTTGACGTATTCGAATAACTTCACATTTTTTGTGTTAGTTACGGCGTTTCGTCTATAAACTTTTCAAATTTGAATAATTTTTTGTTACTTTGAACCGCTATTATTAAAAAAGTAATACGTTTTTTTCAAAATAAAAGACACAGTAAAATGCAGAATTCCTTCACGATTAAAATGATATGAAAAACTCATGTTCGTCAAAGTGCGACTTACGGTCTTCTTGGTTTGGACGGCAGCACTAATGTATACATGCAGAATTACTTCAAGTGCTCTTCTGCACTACGATATTGAAATTAGTTCAAAAATTGTCCATTGAAATTTATACCTCCTAATACTATTCGCTACCACCTTGCGTGGTTCAAACGTAAAACCGGTCGATAGAGGATACTGGCGATATACCTACGTGTACCTCCGAATTACCGATAACCAGGGATGTGTGAGGAAATTATTTGGAGTAGTTTATGTCGTTTGAGCCTCGTAAAACTCCATCTGATTCACGTGGAAGTTTTGGTACGATACGTATTTTACTAATCAATATAGGGATAAAACGGAATTTCCAAGAACATTCGATAAAGCATGTTTCAAAACAAATAAATATAAGTTCATTCATTGGAAAAATAAATAAATAATGCTAAATTAGGAGAATTATCAAGCGATTTACGGATGAGCCTTACTTTGTGTATGTGTAAAGTAGAATATCTTTAATAAATGCATGGATAGATTCGGATAAAAATTTGCCGATGGATATAAAAATAGGATTGAAACGAATAAAAGTGGATTGTATTTCTATCCGTTTCAATCCTATTTTTGTTCCTGGTGAAAATGGGAGCGAGGAGAAAGAGTAAACGAAGCGTATGCTGAAGGGTAACATTAACGTCCATGGAAAGTATACGGAGCTTGAATGGAAAGGAAACAAAGAGTATGTGAAACGGGGATTGAAACAAAGAAAGCGGGAAAAATTCCAGAAATCTAGACAAAAAAATGGAACCCTGTGGTGAGAGTCGAACCGGTGACTTGCACTATGGTAGGGTCATTTGAAGTCAGAATAGGTATGACTCGCATACGCTCCATATAACCTACTATTACGTTACATGAAGCATATGCGAAACGGGATCGGAAGTTTATGAAACGTATACAGGACGTATGATTTGATGACTTTCCAGCAAGCGGGTATCATACGCTCCAAAAAGAGGGAGTTGAAACGTTTTTCGCTTCGTATACGTTTCCTTCTCGCTTTGTGTATACGCTTCATTCTCACCAGGGGTATCCATCTGCAAATTTTTATCCGAATCTACCCGCGTTTTTACCAGGGCAGGGAACATTTTCCCCCCAACAGTTTGAAAATTCATTACGTTCTCTGAATGATATCAAAAAGTTCCCAAATGCGTCGATTTCGGAAATCTTTTGCACAGATCAAATTGGAAGTCTTCTGGACGTTTTAGCAACATAACCAAAGTTCTGCGCGTCTTGGTCTTCGGGGAGTAGGTTTTGATATGTTTGGAGAATCTTCATTTTTAGTGTACCCAAATACGCTCCCGGTACATTTTTTTCTTCTGACACAGAATATTCTTATTATATTTACCGAACGTATTTTCATGAAAACCCTAGCGGATCTGGGTGAACTGACAAACGTCTGGGTCGAAAAATCTTGGTTCTGGTAACTTGTGACTCGTTTAGGACATTTTTTTCAACAAAAATTGACCAAAATGCAACAAAAATTCAACCGATCTCAATTTGGTGATTTTTCGGTGATTTTCTGGGTTTTTACCTCAAAAATACCAAAAAGATTCCAAAAACGGATCACATTTTTTGATGACCTTTGGGTGGCAGATTTATTCAAAGCAACCGTTAGTTTTTGATCACAAATAGGTTATACATTATATGGTAGAAACCATCTGGGCAACCATTTTCTCACCAAATTTTCACCAAACCAAAAAATAACCGAAAGTAAACCAAAAAAATTGGCCATTTTGGAATCGCTACGGTAACTACCCGAGAAAAAGTGAATTAGATCTAATGAGATCTATATAGATCTCTTGAGATATAAGTGGATCTCTTTAGATATATGTAGATCCCTTTAGATCTTGTTTTTCCAAAATTTAGATCTAAAGAGATCTACTTATTTCTCAAAAGATCTACATAGATCTCATTAGATCTAATTCACTTTTTCTCGGGTAACCTTTACAAACATATATGTAGCATCGCAGAACGTCATTGACACCTTCGTTCAAAACTCGTTCCCAAAACTTCGCGTGGTGAAGATGGATAGAACATTACGGAACATTTGCATGTCCCTGGGACGTACATGCAACGTTCTGAAAACGTCGTGGGATCTCATTTGAACGTTCTCTGTGTGAGCAAGTACGTTTTGCGAATGTTTAGAAAACCTCCCGATGCTACCCAGGCAAGTCATACCAAGACTGACAATTGAACCATGACTGGCGTCAAGCTTGGTATGCCAAGTCTCGTTAGCCTATCCTTGGCCAATGCTTGGCCCACCGTAACTGACTGAGCGTTGATAGAGCCTTAGATACCAATGATAGGACCTAGCATATTTTGCCGTGTTTGATTCAATTTTCGTTAACCAAGTCTTGACTGATGCTTGGCCCGTTACAGCTCACCAACCCTTAAAAGCACCTCAGACATCAATGCCAGGATTGAACATATTTCGCTGCGTTTGATTCATTTTTCGTCAACCAATCTTCAATCGACACTTGGCTCGCCGTAAGCGTAGATATAGCCACATGACATGGACTTGGAATTTATTCGCATTTCAGAAACTTGAAAGATTATACGCCTGAATGTATGTCAGCCCAAATACGGGTATGCTCTCAACGTCTTCCCAGATAGCACAAGAGTCCTAAAAGAGTTGTTCATGAATCCATTCCATAAATTCTGAACTCTTTTAGAACTCTTGCGCTATCTAGACTAAAGTGACTGTGTCGAAATCCAATATTCCGAAATTTCATGTGTCGGAATATATTATATTCAATCAAGCTTGGATGCCAATAAGAAAACTATCCTGTTCGTTGAGGTTGATTGTATATCGACCATGGCACTAATATCGATTCAAAACGTGAAACCAATATTGAAACTCGATATTGAACCAAGCTTGGATGCCAAGCGTTGAACATTGTTATCATCCCAGACATTAATCTAATTTGGTGCCAATGTTGGTAACCATGCTAGGCCCAATGTTGACTAGCATTGGCTCAAGCTTGGCACCAAGCTTGGTACATTTGTCAACGCATACCTGGGTATCCGGGTGGTTACCCTTTCTTGTGAGGTCTGAAAGTTATCAGAAAGGTAACTCAAATCACTCGGATCCAATAAACAATCTTGAGTCCTAAGAGCTCGGTCAATACCATACCTAGAGATCCTCAAGGGAGAGAGTTGCCAATTAGTGGTGCTGTGATTGGCGTAATCGCGAAGTGGTCCGTATAACGAGTCGCTATATTAAAAATTTTACGTCATCGCGGTGCTGTAGTTTGCAATTTGTTCCAGGATGTCATAACCATAACATTAGCGAACATCAGTCACGGGTGGCGAACGGGTTATGAGCTTCTTCATCTCGGTTTGTGAGCTACAAATTTATCTCCACTTACATTCAGAGTTGGGTAACATCGTTATGATTGATGTTTCCTGATGTTATGGTTATAATAGCCTAAAACAAATGGTAAACTACAGCATTACGGTGACGTCAAATTTTTAAAATGATTACTCCCCATGGACTTCTTCGCGATTACGCCAATCAGAGCTCAGCAAGTTGGCAACTCCCTCCCTTGAGGCTCTCTGAACGTACCATATTGAAAGATCATACTATCTCAAATTAGGATCCCAGTAAACAGTCATTCGAAAGCTTCAAAAGGTTATTTGAAAGAAATCGAAATGATCTCCAATGCGTCGATTTCTGCCATCTTTTTGATGTCTTCTCAAGAATTCTAAATGCTATCTGAAAGATATCACGGATGACTTTTAGTTGGTATTTAGAACTCTTGAGAGGACATCAAAAAGGTGACAGAAATCGACGCATTAGAGATTATTTCGACTCCTTTCAGATAACATTATAACAGTCTTCAATATTGGACGTAAAATTGTTTACCGGGATGCTTTGTTTTCAATGGAAAAATATTGCAATTCTCAGGAAAAAAAATCTTTTGTAAAATAACAGTCCACTTTACCTGAAGTTTGATGCTGATGATGAAATCGGAAAATTATACTTGTGAAAAAAAACCAGTAATCATACGATCGCGTTCTTACCGTATTGTGGAATCTTTAGAAAGAAGAAGGTTGGCTAGAAAAGGGATGAATTCCTCTTTTGACCTCACCACAGCTGTATTAACGTCGCACCCGCTTATTTATAACGTGTTGTACTCGATTCTTGTTGGACCCGATGATGTGATATTCAAAATCAAATCGGACAGATCAAACTTTGATAAATCGATTCCCGCTAGAACCGACCAGTTGAACTTCATCCACCCGATTACCGCTAAATCTGACTAGTTATAATAGTGTTAAGACTTATTTTCCGTTAGATCCGATTACTTTGTACTGTTACCAACAACTATTACAAACTTGCGTGATGATTATGTTATGGTCTGTCTATATAAACAGAAATGAATCGCAGAGATTGCTAACGCAGTGTTAAAATCATGGTTCGTATCACGGTTTTTTCTTTTGAAGAAAATTGTGTGATTTGTCGAATTTTTCTTCTGAGCCAATCAACATGGAAGGATAAACGGGGAAAAACAGGAACTGGCCCAGGGTTTGGATATATCATTAGCAATCTCTACAACTCATCTCCGACATAACTGATGTAAACGTAGGAACGGATGCGCAGAAATCGTATATGAGATCTGCACAGCCGTTTATGTCTACGTTCTCCATTTTTTCGCCCGTGTCGACAGACCGTTATATTATGTGCTTCGCACATACGGAGCGAAAAATATTTCAATTCCCTCTTCCTGAAGCGTGTGATGCCTGCTTACTGTGAAATGATAAGATTATACGTTCCATATGCGCTGCATAAGCTCTCGATCCCGTTTCACACACGCTTCATATGAAGTATGAGTAACTTACATTAAGCGTGTGCGAATCATACCTATTCTGACTTCAAATGATATCTTCAAGCGATTGCTCTCAACGATGATTTATGGCTCACTGGATAAAACCCTCGTCTGCCCTGGTGAAAGTCATTGATTCGATTCTTGCTATGGGATGCAATTTTTTTATTTAGGTTCCATTAATTGTATACGCTCCCTTTGCTTCAATTCCCTCTTCACATACTCTTTGTATCCCTCCCATTCAAGGTTCGTGTACGTTTCGGTTGCCCTTCAACATACGCTTCGTTTACTCTTCCTTTCTGCTTTCATTTCCACCAGGGGGTCCGGTGAAATAAAAGCATGCGATGTTGAAAATGATTTTCCAACGCAGCAATGGGTCCCTGGTGAAAATCAAGCGTTGAAGCACGACGAAAGCGTGAGATAAGTCATTTAAGCGCAACAAAGAGTCATCTAGGCGTAGTTTAGGGGGAATGGGAACAATATTACGCTTCATTCGTTCCAATGCCCGCTTCCTTCACTTTCAAATTTTCACTAGGGGTGACAACTCCACCTCCACGCGATCATTCTAACCAACACATAGAGAAATCCCATGCGTTTTTTGCAATCGCTCCATGGTTACTGGTTAGAATAATTGCGTAAAGGTGGCGACACGGATTAGTTTGCCGTTTTCCTCTGCGTACGGATATAATTATAATTATTATTATTATTGTCTTTTCGTTTCATGATTTAAATTTATTTCTTGTATGTTTGGATGGAGATTTGATCTCATCCAATTTGAAATCGTTTGTTATTTTCCTAGTAATCATCTGTGACCTGCTTTCCCTTCCGCTAAAAGAACCTTGGAATCCAGTGAACCGCAGACAATATTTGGAGTTATTATTTCAATGCTAATTGGAAGCACCAACGCGTACCGCTAACGAAACATCACAGAACAACTATTCCGTCAATCACATATACGTGTATAATACACAACCAGAGATGAGTTGCAGAGATTGCTAACGCAACGTTGAAATCATGGTCTGTGTAACACGTTTTTTTTTGTTGAAAAAAATTATCTGATTGCTTGAATTTTTCTTCTGAGGCAATCAGCATGAAAGGATAAACGGAAAATGTGATATCACCAATTAGAAACTGGACCATGGTTTTCATATATCGTTAGCAACCTCTCCAACTCATTTTTCACACAACACTAAATATTATCCTTATTTACTGTATTATTGCATATTTGCAATATCAAAAGGGTATCTACTGACTATACATTCTAACGAACCCGATTAACTCCCAGCAAACACGACTGCTGGCGTTTCAAAGGGCCAGTGACGGCTCTTCAACGGCATTGCCAGACCATCAGCGGCCCATTGAAACGCCAGTAATCATTGTTTGTAGGGTTACAAATGCGCTCAGAATAGAATTACAAATAAGACACATAGAATTTCCAGGTGACACACAGAGAAAAATAATTTTGCTATGGTATCTAGGAATTACCTTTGATTTCTTGATTTAGGTATTCCATGTGGTAAGGTAGCAAGTGCCCGAAAGGCCACTCACTCGAAAGCGGTAAAGTGTGTGGCTATTTGAGGGGTGCTAGAAACTTCTAATTGTTATCCTCGGATCCACAAATGGTTTTCTTTCGGGTAAATGCAATTTCGGGGACTTACTACCTTACCTTTCGTGTATTTGATATTTGGATAGCCGAAAATTTTAGCTGTGATATCCCTGGTAGGAATTATGATTGGGAATTAGATGGACCACAGCTAGTTTTCCCGGATGTTAAGTTGGTTTCTAGCTAGTTTTGTAACGCACTTTCCAGCCTGTGCCCATCCAGATATCCCAGAGAATTGCTAGAATGTAGTTCAAATTGTTAATTAAAAATGTGAGATCATGTTTTTTCTGTAAAATCACATCTATGAATATAAGGTAACAATATATTTTGACATGTAATCTCAAGTCAAGAACGTCACTTTTGCATTTATTTTCATAAAATAATCCAGAGTGACGAGTTGGAACGTTTGGACTGCCTTTTGTTCCTCTGACTAACAATAATATTATTGAGCACTACAGTCAAATTGGCTGAAATGTGTTATCCAGATGCCCCCACATGGGTCCCAGCTAGTACGTGGATGGTAAATGGGACGCTCAGACAAATTTCTACCCGGAATAGCAATAACTTTTATTGCCAAAGTTCAAAATAGCTACCATCCCGGATAGAAATGGAAATTCACCTATTGAAGGGCCTGTTCGGGGAAATGATTTCATAATAATTGTTCCCTAGTATTATATGTTACATTGGCATTATTTCGGTAGATTGTTCTGTCATCGCGAAACCTAATGAAATATTTTTCTTTGCCAGTATAATAAGCCATTACTTTCGGAAACAAGTCGAAGAATGGTTGTAACTCAATATCCTGTAATGAAATTATAAGACATTTTGTCAGCCATCTTTCTTCGCCATTATTAGTTTATTTTCTCCGCAATACTGACGAATTGATTCGTCCATCGAACGAAGGACCATCCCTAATAACATCGAACTCAAATATTGTTCGTAAAGAATAATAATCGAATCAGCTTGATTGAGTGCTTCTCGAAACAACGCGAAATGTATAACCTTTTTTTTCCTCGAGTCACCTCTTTTTCGTCCTTCTATTTTATTTATCATTTTTTCTTCCTCGCATTCGTTCCCCAAGGATCTCTCTTTTTCCTGTACATTATCTTACACGTTATAAATGCATTGTCGTAATGGGAGAATAATTAACGTGCCTTTGCATCACCTTCTATCCAGCGAAATGCATGATCGTCACGATGGAGATGAATAATCAAATTAATGAAGTAGTGGGTAATAGTTTAGCAAGCTTTTGTAGGTAGGAAAATTAAATGAAAATCGATTTTCCACGGTTTTACTTTGTGGTAAGTTTGAGGGGGCACGAGATGAATGAATGAATGAATGAATGAATGATGAATGAATGAATGTATAAATATGGATGGATGAATTAAAGTATGGATAGGTAGATGGATGGATGGATGTTTGGATGGATTGACGGACGGTTGGATGAATGGATGGATGAGCGAGCTGTTGCCGAGAGAACGATGGAACAGCTAGAGGTTATTTCCAATATCAAGGGGAAAGGGAGACATGGTTTTAGGGATGCAGCGGTAGATCGTAGTCATGCTTCGCTAGACAATTTCAATCGAATTCGCTGTTTAATTAAAACGTTGGTACGATGGTATTTCATCACGGAACAAGCATGTGTACCCGAGAATACAAAGATTTTATCGGAGGTCAGTGAGTGCGCGTTCACATCGTACGTATCTTTTAGAAACAGGTTATAGAATGTATTTTATTTTGCCTTTTTTTATGGACTGCTTGATTCAATTATCAACCAAATCAAAACAAAAACCAAACATTCGTATAGAAAACAGACAGATCGATATGAAAATAATTGAATTTTTCTCCCTGTTGTGCTTTTTTATGTTTTGTACAAAATTTTCAACTCCTATGTCTAATTGAACTCGAAATTACATTACACTGAATTTTACTTGCGTGGTTCATCAAATTGTTACTCATTTACGGGGTTTCTTTGCATCGGATCATTAATTCACCTGCTTATTCTTGAATGTATGAGGTACGAGATTGTAATTACATTCCGGAGAATAATTCAATTCGATTATGATATCCAAGATTCTTATAACCGATATCAAATGAACTCTGAAGAACAATTAAACATTTCTCTACAAATAATGCTCGTAGGGAAGATTCTCTGTGATTTTGGAAATTCAACTTTTGATAGCAGAAATCATTTGTGAATATTTCTCTATTTTTAATTGAATCAATTTCCTCGTCACGAGGGAATAAAATTTGTCGACACAAGTAATTTCCCATGATTTTCATCGAACGAATTTACGTAAAATCTTCCAAACTTTATCCCAAATAGATGAATATTCATCAGAATATGGTATGTTTGATGAGTACAAACCTTTTACGAAATAATCACAAAGAAATCACTGATTTTCAATTTTTTATATATAATAATCCTTCCTCGTGTATCTCAGGTACAAGGTAGGGAATCAAATTAACTTCCCAACTCTCGTTCTTTTTCAATAAATTATCTCGTGATACCGTGCATCGCATAGGTTCAATACATTTTCCAAGTCCTTCAACAGTGAACTTGGAAGAAGTTCGACGGATTTTTCGTAGGGAGATCGGTCAATGAATCGACGACACGGCATTTACTTAACATCATGACTCTGCGAAGAACCTAAAAAGTCGGAAACTTTGTTCAACTCTTCGAACTCGATACATCTATCAATCTAATGACATAAGATTTCCTGAGATATTAGGGATATAATCGATTACTCCATAATTCAATTAGATATGAAAATTGTTGGTTAACTTTGAATCATCCTTGATCTGTGACAAATTTAAGTAAGATAGATTGGAGTTTGGTCGAAGACACGGAGAAGAGAAACAGAAGGGAGTTACAGAGACAGATATGTTCATTTTATCTTCCAGAACGGGGTTATATTTGTACGAGGTAAAGAAACATAAAAAATTGCAAAATTAACGACAAGCTAGAAGATCAGAGCAAATAAATGGTCTCACAGAATATTTCGAGATACGTTCGCAGAGAGTTTCGAATAGAAAATCATATTTTGTGCATTTCGTTTGAATGAAAATTATATAGAATTCACTGAAAATGGTAAATTGTGTATTAACCTACATCGAAAAGATGGTGGCACGGATGAGAAATTTATCTAATTATGACGGACATCTTAATTATCATGGTTAATTTAACTTCACTTTGACAGTCTGTGAACAAGAGAGGTTTAAAACAAATTCAACTGCACGTGGAGTTTTATTTTTGTTACAAATCGTCGACGTAATTTCGTAAGTGAAAAAGTGTGTGGTAATCGTGCATGTGATGTTAGATAAATACCTGCTCTGGTGCAGTACTCTGAAATGAAGGGACAGTAATTGAATTATCATTGAAGGTTAATTCAAGCTTGTTGAATCAAACAAAGGAGAAGAATTTTCATTATTCTCAATCGATTATCAAACCTGCTCAAAATACCTGTTAGATGCTGTTTAAAGATTTCTACATGCACGGGGGGAAAGCAACACTGGCAACAATCAATCGTGTAATCGATTATTCATCATTTATGAAAAATAGTTATGAAGTGCTTGTCAGTTCCTGATGGGATCCATCTCTGAACAAACTACTCACCTTCTACCAGTGGCCCGATGAAAAAATTTCTTTGAAAATATCTCTGTATTTCACTGAAAAACTCTGGAAATCTGTGACGTTCCTCGTCTAGATTTTAAACCTGTAGAATATAAATTCAATTAATATGGGTAAAATAATTTCAAAAAGGAACAATATCCCTCACCTCAATTGCACTGCACAAGGAACGCTACCTGAAGACATACCCTTGATTGTCTTGTATAAACACACATCCCCTGTCAAACAAGACGACAGTACCTGAAATGATATATTAATGAATATTGTACACTAAATATATAAGAAAAGGAACAATACGGCCTTACCCACACCAGGAGCACAGGCACACAGTTGAAAATTTTGTGTAAATGTGTTAAAAAATCCGTGTGTCATGAATTTTCTGTTAAATATTCAACACAACCACGTGTAACTTCTACAGACAGTCCTTGTGTAATCAGGTCTCAACTGATTTATAATGTGAAATCATTCAAACAAGTGAAAAAAAGTGTCAAAATGACACAAATGTTATTCAACTCAAGATTGAACATAAAAATTGTGTTGTTCTCAACTACCAAGGGGAGATCGCCAGTGGTGGGAGCTATTTTTTTATGAAACTTCTATGTACGTGTAACTTTAGTAGTCGTCGGAAGAACTGTTCATGCATTTTGGTTTTAGCTTTCATTGTAATGGAAATTCGTTTTCTAGATATGTGAATTTGAAGATAGAGTGCGAGTCGATATACGCAAAGAAAGTACACTCAATCAAAGGACCGGCAGTGGCTTGAGTGATACAGCTTCAACATTCGGTCCCGACGATCCATGTTCAATGCTCATTGAAGTACTGTTTTTTTTCAATTTATTCTTATGCATTGTTTCAACACGAAAAAAGTGTGATTTTCACATTTGATTGATGTAAAAAAATCCATAAATTACACTTGTGAACTGTTGATTCATTCCTTATTTTGGATTTCATTTGACAGTACTTATCTGTTGAATTTACACGATCGGAAATTCCAATCAAAATTTTATCAACATCCTTTTGTGTTATATTATTTACATCGAGCTTGAGTTATTAGCTAACACACATACATTATGTGATATCGACACAAAAATATGTGTGGACCGTTTGGGACATGTGAAATGTGTTGAATTTAACACAAAATTTCCAACTGTGCACATTGTCACATATTTACCTGAAAAATGAAAACATAAACATATTAGTTGATAATTACAATTAACATAAGAAAATGATTAAGAAAAAGGAAAACTTACCAGAGTGTAACGTACTCGTAAACACAAACACGCCAGAAATCAGAGTGAGCACAGCACTCCTGAAGTAGATGATATACGGGTGACATTCCGAATATTAATTACTGGTCGAGACCAGTGATGCCAGGAAAGAAGGTGTGGACCGAAAAATCAGCCCATGTACCGTGCACACGATGAAACTTTCGTATACATGTGAGTCACACATGTACGAACGTGTCATTGTGTGAACAATGGAGGGCAGTGATGCCTAGGGATCCTTTAATGAGGGATCGGACAATCAACTGCCGATTACGGATCGGTCGGCCGCCATTAGTGGGATAGGTACTGATATTTATGAAAATATTCGAGATACATATTTGAAGTCAGCTTATTCATGTATAATACTTACAATTAAGTGAATCTGAAACATTCTTCGAACAAAGCATGTAAATACATTTGAGAAAAATGATTTTAATAAAATAACATACACTATGCATGCTCAACTAAACTATAGAAAAAACCGGAAGTATCCCACTAATGGCGACTGATTGTCCGATCCCTCATTAAAGGATCCCATTGGAGGGGCTGATTCTTCTGTCCGCACCGTTTTTCCTGGCATCACTGCACACTGTTGCCAGGTCAGGGAGGACTAGGGTCTCTTCATTGGTCATCCCATTCAATGGAGCCAATTCATTGATGGATTCCCTTAGAAATTTCCCGAACTTGGCAACTTTGTCACTGCATCACAGTGATGCCAGGAAAAACGGTGCGGACCGCAAAATCAGCCCCTCCATTGTTCACACAATGACACGTTTGTATAGGTGTGACTCACATGTATACGAAAGTTTTATCGTTTGCACGGTAGAGAGGCTGATTTTTCGGTCCACACCGTCTTTCCTGGCATCACTGGTCGAGACTGTCCGGTCACTTTGTGATCGTATTTCGTTTACGATTTCGGCGCGTTTCACTGCGGAATTCTAGCTTTTCCTTAGGCTGGCGTCCCATGGACGGAAAAAGTGACGGAAAACGAATTGCGGTACCAATACTTTTCAAGTATGCCTAGTTTTATCTGGTTTCATCCAACAGTCACTAAAAATTCTGAAAATCTATTGGTGCCGCAGTTCGTTTTCCGTCACTTTTTCCGTCCATGGCACGCCAGCCTTAGGGCCGGTGGGGAAGTTGGTTTCACCTTCTTTAGAGATGAGTTGAAGAGATTGCTAACGAGATATGAAAACCATAGTCCAGTTTCTGATTGGCAGTATCACGTTGTTCATCTCTCCATGCTGGTTGGCTTAGAAGAAAAATTCAACCAATCATATATTCTTCTTCAAAAGAAAAAAACGTGATACGGACCATGATTTCAACATTGTGGTAGCAATCTCTGCTATTCATCTCTGCCTTCTTCAAAGTGTAAATTCCTTTAGAGCCGCCTTCTCACAGCTATGGATTGTTAGAGCCACCGTCTTATGGCTATTTACCGTTAGGGCCACATTCATACGGTCAATCACCAATGAATTCCGCTAGAGCCACCTTCTTATGGCTAGTATTTACCGTTAGGGCCAAACTTGTACGGCCATTCTCCGGGGAATTACCGCTAGAGGCAATTAGCCTAACCAGTTAAAATCATATTCTGTCATATTCCGTTAGATTCGCGTACACGGAGAGAATTAAATCCTAATGTTTCCGATTTTACATAGGACTGAATTCAAAAATTAATTGCTATTTTCATACTGCAGTATTTTGTATCATGTGAACAGAGGTGTAGAAACCGATGGACGTCCTAGTGTCATGAACAGTGAAACATATTGATTAGTATGATGAAAAAATCTACTCGTGAATGGAATTAAATCGTAATGTTTACGATGTTACATAATGACCTTCAGATAAGAATCTGGAAAAATTTGGCGTATGTTTCAAAGAATATTGAAATAAATTTATAAATATACGTCAATAAATTACATCTCTAATAAGTTTGTCTTAAATATAAATCAGAATATTTCACTAATTTCTAATGATTGTAAAATGAAACGCAACAAAGATTTTGTTATTTCAAAGTTAGGATTTTTATAATTTCTGTTCTTAGTTCATGTGCATGATGCGAAAAAGTCAATTTGTATTCAGAGTGCGATTAATCTAACAATAAATGTGGAACAGTTATTTGATGTGCTCAATCGTAATTCTTTCTCAAATCACCTTTTTTTAGGAATATACCGGTGTATCGTCGTTTCGTGAATATTTTGCGAGTTCATTTGTCTCAAACATTTTTCGATCATACACACTGATGTGTTAATTGTGCCGCATGAAGTTGGTATTGCAACATCGTACTTATTACGATGTACATCCCATCCACTACATTTTTACAGGGCTTTCCACAACTACGCATCTTTAGATCAATTGTCATATGTAAATTGTGGTTGTTATGAATACGATATAGCCTGAAATTTGTTAAAGAATATAGTTATCATGATGTTGGATTCGATACTATGTAACATTCTGATCATCATGATTTACGTGGAGGTTATTGAGATTCAATCGATCAAAGATTGATACAAAAAACGGTCTCCAATGCTATGCTGAAAAAATGTAGCTTATTTCGATGTTTACATAGCAGTGAGTGTTATTTAATTCTCTCCGTGTAAAATTGCGGTTATTTCCGTTAGATCGTGGACGATCTAAAAAATACACTCTTGCGTCATACTTCACAAACTTCGTATGCACACATATAAGAGTAATCGAACAGAAAGCCCGAACTAGTAGGATTATTTAAATAATAATTCTATGTAATGTTTCAACTTTTGAAGTTGTTTGTAACAATTGAAACTTTTATGTAGTGTTAAATTGATTATTATCATAAACAAGTTTCTTGAACAGTTCTGTCAATTTGACTCACTTTTTGTAATAAAGATATATTCATTTAAATCTTCCAAATTCGAGTTTTGATTTATTAATCTGTGGCACGCATTCTCCTCTTAATATTGAATCAACTTTGGACATCCGGCGAGCTGAAGGCATCATAGGGGACTTTTGATAAGTGGTATCCCCATATACCGACGCGTCTCAGATATCGAAACGTCACAAATCTATAAAAGTCTTTTTACACTCTGAAAAATTCTGCATTTTTCTGAAAAACTATGAACACCCCTGAAATCCTCTGAAAAACTCTTCGCTGAGAACTTCTGAAATTTTCAAAGATTTCCAGAGCGATTTCTCCACCAGGGTGTATTTCTGAGAGAAAACTGAGGAACCTTTTTCCTTCATCATTTTTCGATTCGAAGCTTAGTTGCAGAGCTGACTCGGACTCATCAAATGAAAGCTACACGAACTATTCGATGTACTCGACACCTGAATGATTAACAATTTATTTTGTTTTGAACTCGAAAACTAAGCTTCGGATCGATAAATGATAAAGGAGAAAGTTTCTCAATTTTCTCTCAGGAATACGCTGATAAAACTCGGGTAGCTCATTCTAGGACATCCTGTATATATTTGATTATAATCGTCTGTAAATAAGTTACTCTCTGACTTTTGAACGCACGAACCCATTGATCGCGCATTAGTTTTCCGCTTCCTTAATCATCCGTAATTCGACCATTCCGACCTCTGTTCTACGAAGTTCTGGAATTCTCTCTCTTTCTCTATTATTCTCTTCTCGACATACCACAATAATCCAAATTGTTTCTATCAATTATGCATTCAATAATTCCAACAATACATCACAATTCAACAAACTCCAGAGGGATGAGAAAGAGAGGACAGCAAAGAAAATTGTAATAAAATTAACGAACTATCTGTTCAGAGAGAATACAATCACGTACGATAATTGTATGCGCGGGCATTTATCCTCATTCAATGAGTCAATTTGATCTGAATAATGGAGTGTAATTAGCGATTGATTTGTACTAAAAACTATAATGATGGGAGAGGCCTGTTTTGTATGCATCGATGGAAATTAGATTGATTTTCGATATCTATTATTTTATTTCAGCAGATGTCAACATCGTGGGGGAATAAAGTTTACGTCAGCCAACGCCGTAATCGACAAATCAGTTTTATAGATTTACAGTTATGGAATGAGGTTGTGATTTGAATAATTGATTGAATCCACGATTTGAAGTTGTTCAACCTCTTGATACTCAAATGCATCTTCTAGGATAAAGTTTTAGGTTTTTCATTCACAACGAACAGTAGAAACGAAAGATTTTTTAGATGTCTCTTACCTTCATAGAGTATCTATTCCCAAGAAGAAAAGAAGAGGGCCAAAAAAACTCATTGCAGATATTTACATTCAACTAACGTGCGTTTAAACGCGGCGAAAGTAGATAATACCTTTCAAAGTCAGACAAAGGTAATTCCATTGATCCGATCTAAATGTTCATGATAAATAACAGAACATCGTTAGTTCTGAAAGAAAACGATCAGTTTTGAAACGTAAAAACGGTTAGTTCTGGAAAAATGACCCAATCTTTAGTGAAATGTTTTCCTTGTTCTGTTTATTTTTTTAAATCGAGTATCCAATATTGCCCTGCTACTGAATGAGCTTTCCGCCTCATATCAAGGGGTATATTGAGTTCAATAGTGATATTCATTCTGAAAAAATAAGACTTCATGCCCAAAGTAAGATTGAGGAAGTATCAACCCCAAGAGAACATAAATCTTCAGGAACATTCATTGTACGTTCGCAAACGTCCAGAAACATTCAATGAATGTTCCTGAAGGTTTGTGTTCTCTTGGGGAAACGATTCAAAAAATACTTGTCACGCAAATGTCTTCTTTTCTTTCTTTTTTTTTTAGAAATCGAGTGTCCACCGTTTCGGTTAGTTCTTAAATTTCCTTAGAATACGCCCTGCGTTAAGGGCATCCCGTAGACCCTAGAGTTACTAGATCTCTCTACCCAAAATACTCAAAGATGACTCAATAAAATGGAATAAAACAAGCAGCCAGACCTTCTATTCGTAGGGAAGAAGGTCTGGCTGCTTGTTTTATTCCATTTTATTGAGTCATCTTTGAGTATTTTGGGTAGAGAGATCTAGTAACTCTAGGGTCTACGGAATGCTCTTAATCTACGCTCTGAAGATTGTTATTCGTAATATGAATTGAAACAAAATCCACCAACGAGGTGGCTTATTCTATTAAACAATTGAAGATGAGAGCGCTCACGGCCGGGGTTCCATTGCTAGTAAGTGGATCACGTGAAACAGACCCACCGACCCCCTCTCTCATTTTTCACTTTTTCTATTCATGATAATGAAGAATCATATCCATTCGGTATCGATACATAAGGTAACTGACCCCATTAGTGAACATTTAAGAACACAAGCACTCTAAATATAAATTATTTCATGAATAATTTCTTTAAAATGAATTTCCACGAGTAAATGAGGTAGATTGAGCATTTCAATTTCCTCTTACCGTGATTTTTTATTCATTTTCTAAGTGATAACAATAAAAATAATGAAATTAATGAAATGTTAACAATACCCCCATTAGTGAACGGGTTGCATGAATTAGTGAACGCTGATTGACCCCATTACTGAACGCGTAGAATCTGAGGTTGCTCAGATGAGTTATTATCACTTTCCTGATGATATTCGAAATATATTCTGTGCACATTCTAATGAGACCTTTTCATAGGTGCTATGCATATTCATCGAACGTATGTAATCGAATATATGACGGGACGTCAGTCGAACGTCGATTGAATGAATATCGTACATTTCAAATGTACTATGTACGTTCTAAGTGTATTTAAAACAGTCCCATTTGTATATTCTATGAACTTTCATGATATGTTCTTCGTATCTCATTCTCAAATTCTACCAACGTTTTTATTTCATATATACTTTGAACTTCTGTTGCTGCTTGAGTTACTTTGGCAAAAAAAATTGTGAATTTCAAGTAGAGTTTATAATTTTACATGTTTATTCCAATCCTTGGAGAAATTTATAGATTGATTGAAAAATTATGCGCATTATGAGAATTCATGAAAAATTTTTCCTAGAGTAGATACCTATGATATGAATTGTTACGTTTATTCGTTCAGTAATAGATTCACCGATCATTTTCGTGTGTGTATTTCTGAACGCGCAATTTTCTGGGTTAGCGACTGACAGTTATTGAAAATAACCCTATATTATCTTAATTTGAATGATATCAATAGATTGGATACATAAAATAGTTCAATGGTCGCATTAATACTATGAAAATGCACAATTGAAAAAATGTCCATTCTTAACTCATCTTGTAAGATTCACGAAGGCAAAGCTCGTTGTGACACTCGGCATGAGTCTTTATTTATTTCGTGAATTGCATTTTTCTTTCTTCCATTTGTTTTCGCATTCATCACGAACAATAATGTTTGAAGATTGAAATAATCTTCACAGCACGTAATAGGTAAACACTTCTTGTTCGCCAAAGAGGTTTTATTATCTCGAGGTTCACTAAAGGGGTCGCGTTCGCTAATGGGGTCAGTTACCTTAATTAAATTTTAATTAAATACGTATTGAAAAGTATTCACAAGAAGTGCGTAATTTTTTGTGATTGAAAAATAAAATCACTGTGGGTCTGCTTCCATGATCCAACCGCCAGGAGGGCAGTGGAACTTTTACTAGCGGCGCATAGGTGCTCGTAAGCGCTCTCAGCTTCTCTCTGATATTACACTAAAAAAATACCGTCTAGTGATAAGACAAAGCTGCATAATCATGAGACGATCCCGTTTCAAAATACTTAGTTAGTAAAACTTTCTTCCACTGATAATACGGGGAAAATACTCAAAATGACTTATTCGGGAGTAGATTAGAGACATTTTTGCAGTCGTGAGACGGATCCCGTCTTGTGAGAAGACGAGATTCATTTCAAGGTTTGACGATTTTCATCTCTTTATAAAACTGCACGGTTATTATATTGAGATGGTCAATTCTAATGGTAAAACGGGTTCGTTTCCCCAATAAAACGGACTATGTTTGAGACGGCTGCCGTTTTATGATGAGAAAATTATTTTTATGAGTGTAGTATAAGATAGGTAAATCTGCTGTCGCACGAATTGGACTGAGATTCATGGCCCAGCTGAGCAAATATGAGATTGTACAGATTATGCACCGAAAGAAATCACCTTGATACGTTAACAAAAATACTTTAGTTAATAACCATTTAAATGAATTCTTATTTGATACATATAGAAATTTATTTCTATTAGTAAATAAAATAATTTGTTATCCATTAATTTTGAGTGAAGAAGTTTAGTTAAGGATGAATTACATGTACCATCACATTCAAAAGTTAATGAAGGTGAAAATCATCAACAAAATCATGCGAATAATTAAAAAATTACCAAAGGGTGTTTTTTCGGATGATGATCTCTGATGTATGATTTTTCTACCGAAGTTGATAGAAATTCCAAAGGTATTAGGTGTACAACTTTGCTTCCGCCGTTTACAATACATGGTTGCATCGGTAGATGGCGGTCGAAATAGGTTAGGCAATGAATGTCACACTGTAAGGTTGGCCATGTGTCAACATAACAACATTGTCGTATTAGTGAATTTTTGATTACATCATAAATTTTTACTCGATCGAAAATGTCAGTTTTCGAGCCGAATTCTCGTCATTTGCTGGAAGTTCTGATTATCTGCGTTTGTTTGGAGAAAACTGTGGCTAAGGCTCATCGAATGCTCTCAAGTATTCACGACGACGCTGCTTTGAGTAAAAGAACGTGTCGAGAATGGTTTCAACGTTTCAAGAAGAGTGATTTTAATATCCAGAACCGACATGGCGGTGGAAGAGAGAAAATTTTTGAAGATTCCGAATTGAAGTCATTACTCGATGAAGACTCGTGCCAAACGCAAGAAGAATTGGCAGAATCATTGGGAGTAACTCAACAAACCATTTCGAAACGCTTCAGAGCCATGAAAATGATTCAGAAACAGGGGAATTGGGTTCCGTACGAATTGAAGCTAAGAGATGTTGAACGACGTTTCTTTACTTGCGAACAGCTGCTTCAAAGACAGAATAGAAAGTAGTTTTCACATCGCGTTGTGACCGGTGACGAAAAATGGGTTCACTACGATGATCCCAAACGCAGAAAATTTTGGGGAATGCCCGGACATGTCCCCACGGCGACGGCTAAACCAAATATTCATGGTGCTAAAGTTATGCTCTGCATTTGGTGGGATCAGCTTGGTGTCGTGTATTATGAGCTATTAAAACCGAGTGGAACCATTACAGAGGATCGATATCGGACGCAGTTGATGCGTTTGAGCTGAACATTAGAGGAGAAACGGCCACAGTACCAAGAAAGACACGATAAAGTTATCCTCCATCATCCCGTGTGGAAATTTTTACGGGCGTCCTGTTTTGAAAATAGGCCTCATATGGGCTTATATTGGGTATCCAAACTTAGGATGTCCTAATCTAAGCCAATAGTAAGCCTAGTCGGGTTGCTGAAATTCAGCCTGATTTCTCCAAGTCAGGGAAACCCATATAAAGCCCATATGGGACCACGCTGCATTACCAATCTTTTCCCCGCTTTTCAAAATCTAGGCACACCAACTACAGCCTTAATAGGGCCTTACAAGGCTTCCCGTATTCTCCCGAAGTATTTCCAACGTTTCCCCCGTTTTAAAAATCTGAATGCACCCAACTACAGCCTGTATAGGGCCTTGCCCTTATATTAACCCATTAACGCCCAAGCTCCTCGATTTTGTATCAACTTTTCGACACGATTATTTGTAATGTTATCGTCTTCAAAAAAATTCAGTTTTCACATATTTTGGCGTGAAATTTTATGCTCTTCCAGGATCCGTGGTCAAAATTATGATTAGACCCCTAGGAAAAAAGATATAGCCAATTTGAACTCGGAAAACGTGAAAATTGAGAGAAAAAAATTTTCTTGATTTTTTTTCATAATATTATCGTCAATAATTTGTGCTCTAATTATGGACAAAGGTGGACAAAATACTTCAGGTTTGAGAAGAGATTTTTGTTATCCAAGTGAAATCGCTTTTTTTACAAAATGGCGGCAATAACGTAAAAATTTCATGAAAAACATTACCTACTTTTTTTCTCGAAAACTATGGACTTGATCAAAAAATTCAAAGGAACAAAAATGTCTTATAATTAGTCAAGGAATACTCAAAAATTTTTTCAAATATTTTTGACACGTTTCCGAATTTTCAAAAAAATGTAAATCGTCTCAAAAAATTCTAAAAGAATTTGTGAGTGTTCTTTGACTGATTCTAAGACACTTTTGTTCCCATAAACTTTTCGATAGAATCTAGTTTTCGAGAAAAAAAAATAGATAATGTTTTTCATGAAACTTTTACGTTATTGCCGCCATTTTGTAAAAAAAGCGATTTCACTTCGATAACAAAAATCTCCTCTTGCACCTGAAGTATTTTGTCCACCTTTGTCCATAATTAGAGCACAAATTATTGACGATAATATTATGAAAAAAAATCAAGAAAATTTTTTTTTCTCAATTCTCACGTTTTTTGAGTCTAAATCGGCCATATCTTTTTTCCTAGGGGTCTAATCATAATTTTGACCACGGATCCTGAAAGAGCATAGAATTTCACGCCAAAATATGTGAAAACTGGATTTTTCCAAAGACGATAACATTACAACTAATCGCGTCGAAAAGTTGACACAAGATCGAGGCGCTTGGGCGTTAATGGGTCAATTGATTTGGAGATTAAGTTTCGATCTTAAAACATGTAATAAATCGAGTTTGAATCTGAATGCCTCTGAAATCTTACACTGAGAACCCAATTTTTTTTAGATTGGAAGGAATTTTTCTTTGCCCTCATTCTAATAAATATCCCTAGTGGAAAAAATTGACCGCAGAACTACGCCAATTAACGCAAAAAACTACGCAATTCGACGCGAGTTTCTACGCCAAACCACGCAGAATAACGCAGAATAACAGTAATTGGCACAAAAAAATTGAATGCGAATTTTCAAATTCAACCCTAAATACAAAAAAAATTTATTCTTTTTGGGGTCGAACTTGGATCTTCGAGATCCAAGATCTGACTTCCTGACCTCTCACCTGTGCTCCTGTATGAATATAGCAGCCCTTTGAAATTCATATGGACTTCACTCAACTAAAATTCATTCATAGATTAATCAATTAACCTGATTTTGGAAGAAAACCCATTGAATTGCGTTAGGTCTTATATAAACTGAACAACCGTCTGATCAAATCTCATCCGATTATTTTTCAATGAGATTTGGTCAGTTTCATAAGTTTTTGAACGACATTGAATCAGAATTTCGGACACACCATTTACATTCGTATGATAAATTATGAACAATTATTCAGAAAGATATCATTTTTTAATCATTCCTCAAGTTTTTTTGGAAATAATTATCTCGAATATTTTTGAGAAATGTCATAATCACGTGAAGTCGACTTTATTCATTCCGTGCGGTGCATGAACCGTCTCTGTTTTACCGACAATCGGCCATTTGTGTTTCATTCCCGAAGAGAACACCAACGTTCAAAATACCTATTTAAATGTAAAATGAAGCTTTGGATATTTGAAGGTATAATGAACGTTCATTGAATGTAAATCTATCTAAATCTACCTAAAATAGATCTATTTGACTTTTGTTCTGTTCGGGTTGCATATCGATTCCTGAGATAACATTTTTTTCAATCATTCTTTTCCTTATTTTATAGACCATGAACCTAAATCATTCAGAGATACATAAAAATCCCTGTGTTTGATAAATCAAGCCTACATCTCACATTCCAGATGCATCTCATCCTCAAATTCATTGAGATTTGACAAGAGTCTGTCGTTGAAAAAATTTATGAAACTGACCAAGTGATTTATGAAATTGTCTCATTGACAAATGATCGGATGAGGTTTACCTAAGCTTTCATTCAATTTTGATAAGATTTGACGAAATTCAGTGAAGTTTTCTCAAAACCTGGTTAATTATTTTATGTATGAATGATTTTCAATTGAGTCAAGTCCATATAAATTTCAAAGGTCTGCTGTATTCATACAGGAGCACAGGTGAGAGGACAGGGGGTCAGATCTTGGATCTTGAAGATCCAAGGTCGACTCCGAAGAGTATACATTTTTTTTTGTATTTGGGGTTGAATTTGAAAATTCGCATTCAATTTTTTTGTGCCAATTACTGTTATTTTGCGTTATTCTGCGTAGTTTGGCGTAGAAATTCGCGTCAAAGTGCGTAGTTTTTCGCGTTAATTGGCGTAGTTCTGCGTTGAATTTTTTCCACTAGGGATGTTTTTCCAATGGAAAATAATTCAGTTCATCAGATTGGAACAACAAATTTTTTAATTGAAACAGAAATATATTCCTTCTTGAATTCGAAGAACATAATTTCAATCAACAGAAAAATTTTCCTCAGGAATCAACTATTTTTATTTTTTTTCTTTAACCCATTAACGCCCAAGCGCCTCGAACTTGTGTCAACTTTCCGACGCGATTATTTGTAATGTTATCGTCTTTGAAAAAATCCAGTTTTCACATATTTTGGCGTGAAATTCTATGCTCTTTCAGGATCCGTGGTCAAAATTATGAGTATATATTACGAAATAATGGAAGAAATCGATAAATTTATCAAATCCAGTGTACAAACCCTTTTCGAATTGAAGCTCCATCCAAAAGTGATGATACTATTCAACGAAAATGTGAATGACTTATTTTTCACGTGTGAATACAAATTTTCTGTGTTGAAATGGACTAAGATTAATAATTGATGTCACAAACCGAGGAATAAGCTTTTTATTCAATAATGAGCCTCTGTATTCTTCCATTTAATGGCTTCTACATAAACTACGATTCATTCTGTCTGTTCACCATCCGTTTTAACACTCTTACAGTAAATCTGATTATATATTCTTTTGGAGTTGTAAATGGGATGATATTTATATGGGGAATGTAAGAATTCTCACTTGACGTTGCAATACCTTCTTTACTATTGATTCTTGAGAGCTCCTAAGTACCTCGAATGCATACATAATTAACTTCCGAGATAAAAGCGCGTATAAAGAACCAAGAAGGTCTGAAGGAATAATGATCTCTTCCGCTTTAACAAGACCACTTTCTACCTTCAAACCTAATGCAAAATATGAATATGAAAAATCGAACCAAGAGTTATGTTTTTAAAGGTAACATTTTTCCCATACGAATTGTGTTTCTGTCGGTAAATCACTTGCTTCGAAATGTCGAAAACTTCCGATATGGCGTCAAAAAAGTGGACGAGAACGTAATGATCTTTGATGAGGTGAGAAAATAGCTTCCCCCGTAATTCTAGAAATAGAGGTGTTTGTATAAACGATGTACTCCTCCACTGAAAAGTTTTTGACTCAAACGATTTCTCGTAAATATATAGAAGCACATGGACACTCGCCATCCATAATGGAAAGTGTGTCGTACTGTATCGAATATCTGGGGATTGATCGTTTTACAGTCGAGCGAACGACTAACACATATCATGGCTCGATGCTTGTCAATGGCACGGGTTATAGCATGCCTGATTGCCAGCTGTGAGAGAACGGTCCAACGCTTTTACGCGCGAATGTGTACGAAGCTGTCTTTTTCACCATTATCCTCGTCCATAGGAATACCTGTAACACCTTATGTATTCGTTAGTTCTTTACCATACATTCAAAAACTTTTCCAGACTTACTAAACTGGAAATGTGATTCGATCGGTTGAATTTTCAGCTTTTCTTCACTCGCATTTAACGACAAGCCAACTTTCTCTCCAACGATCTTACATTAAAGCAATTCTCCTTCTTTCATCAAAGTTGAAATGGTGTGTCTAATCGTATGAATCGACTGTTACACTGACACACGAAACCTTCTGTATACACGTTATGTATAGAAATTCAGACCTTGATTATAATGATTTTTGTGGTTATTTGATTGTAAGGTTGTTCTATTATCGTAAAAGGTCAGTCGTGAAAATTAAAAGACGATAATTTTTTGTAACAAAATTTCTTCTCCTCAGGCTCAATTCCGTACAATTGTCATATCCTGTTTCTTAAGAATAAAAACTTTGACTCGAAGACACGAGATCCAAGTTTACGTCAGTCGAATTCTACTTGGATCCTCCAGTACAAATAGATTTGTGAATCCGAATAGCATCTTCGATATTTTTCTCTAAGGCATCTCTACGGAAAATGGTTTCCCATTCAACCCCTTTTTCTACAGAAAAGTACATTGGCAACTCAGAAAGATAATGATTCTATACGTTCGACGGAAAAAGATGTTATTTTCTCACAGTTCTCAGTTTTGCACTTGATAAAATACCCGTGAAGAATGTTTTCTCCGAGTGGTGAAAATCTTCAGAAATTTCAAGAAGATGAAACAATGATTTTTCTATTCTTTTATCTCGGAAAATTCATTCTTGGAATAAGAAACGAAAACCGCGATTGTTTGATCAGATGAAAGCATCATATGAAAATTGAGAAACTATAAATATGTCCAAGTATTTTGTGATCAGATTTTCTCGAAGCGAAAATTCAATGGTTTCGAAAAATTCTGTTACCGCGCACAAGAGATTCACTCCGTCATCTCGAGGTTCTTTCGAATACTTAATTGAATTTCTTGGAATACTATATCAGTCGGGTTCAATAGGCTATCCGAAAATCATAACTCTTTCAGATTCTTCGCTTCAATTTGGAATTTCATAACGTTACAAATTGTTCAATAACGTTCACATTCACGCCTATAGATCAAATTCATTTGAAACGATAGACAATTTAATTAAATTTATTACCTTCTCTGGCGCGCGTGCTACGTTCATCAAGACTTAAATTAGATAATATAGACAAGAAAGAAGTTCTTTATGAGAGAACAGTTACCGCTGGTAGTAATGAGAAATGATACACTGAGAAAAATAAAAATGCACTTTTGACGTTTTGTAACCTATTGGGCGGTTGGTATTTGATTATATCACTATGAATTATAGCCCCCTTATGTACCTTTCACAGACATGGTACACAGTAAAAAATTTTTCGTTAAATTCAACACACAAGCGAATGTTAACCATTTTTCTTCACACTCAACGTGTGTTGATTCCAGAGTGACACTTATAAAGTGTTGATTTGAACTCGAATAACATTTTAATGTGTTGAAAATGAATCGATCGAACAGTATTTGATCAGTGTGTTAAATGAATACACAAAAGTGTTAAATATTCAACACTTGAATTTTAACACGTAGTTAAATATCCAACACTTGAATTTTGACACGTACTTCTTTTTTACACAATGACGGAATTTTTTTTACTGTGTATACAATGTCACTTTTTCAACTGTTTATCACTTTCTTTTGCAATGTCACTTTTTTGTCACTTTTTCCTAAATTTGTCAGTCATCATCACTTTTTTAACAAAAATGCTTCAATGAAAAAAAAAGTTATTTCACTTTGCGTCACTTCTCCTTCCCGAGAAAAAATAATTTACATCCAAGTGGATCTAATTAGATCTTTTTGGATCTCAAAAATGGAAAATGTAGCTCTGGTTGGATCTAAATAGTTCGATTTAGACCTAAATTAACAAGAATTTCACGGTAATTAATCGCAATTTGCGTGCATCAACTGCACATTTCCTCTACTATTAGATGGTTTCTGAGACGTATTTTTGCGAAGAATTAACTCATCTCCTTAGATCCAAGTCGACCTGCACAGAAAGAATTTTTCCATTTTTCAGATCCACGTAGATCTGATTTGTTTTTTCCCGGGTTCTTCTTTTAACGGGTTAATTGGGATTAAGCCATTAAGTCCCATGGCTGGTACGGCACAAATAGCGCAAAACCATCGATGCCATTGATTGTATTAGTAAAAACTAAGATATACTTATTTTTTGTTTGACGATTCGATTTCTCATTGCTGAAATTGTGTGAACTAATCAATTAAAAGTTTCTACTTTCGAAAACGCAGAGTGCCACCGATTCTATGGGAAACATCATAGAAAGAAAGATATCCATTTTATCTAAAGAAAACAATTGTTTTGCAATGAACTTATAAACAATGATAATAGAAGGAATAGCGTTTATCCCATAGGCACGCTTTTGTTGGTAGGTTCAAACTAACAACTTCGTCGATTGTATTAGCGAGAAATGAGGTATATTTTCCTTATTTAACCAATCGATTATTTATTGCTAAAATTAGTCACAAAACGCTAATCTCTCAAATTATCATTGTTCATAATAATTTCGTTGCAGAACAATTTTTTCCAATCTCAGGTGGAAATATTCTCTCTTATGATTTTTCCCGTACAGTCGATTGGCACCCTTCGTTTTTTAAAATTCGAAAGTTTCAACTAAGTTGTTTACACAATTAGAGCATTGAAGAATCGTATCATCCAATAAAAGAAAACACGTATTTCTTATTTTTCGTCAATCCAATCGATGACGTTGTTGATTTGAACCTATTAACAATAGGGATCCTCAAGTGAAGGATAAGACAACGGGCCACCATTAATGGGATAACCAAAAAATACATACTCAATTTGTGCGTTATCTCAATAATGAAACTGAGTAATCTATTGAAAATATATCATAAATCTCATTGCCCTGCTATACTCCAAATGAATAATTCATTTTTATTCATTGAATGACACGCAAACTAACCCCTATCCCCTTAATCGCGCCAAATCTGAAGCTCCCCATATAAAAATCTTCAGGCTCCGCCAATGCTGACGACGGAATATAGCTAGACGCAAGGCTGCCAGCCAAAGCTGGGCAATCTATGTAGGGACAAGGATGGTTGACAATGGTCTAAACATTGTACCAATATCGGAAGTCATAAATCGACTTCGTTGATCCATCATTGATCATTGGCTGCGCCACGCTTGGCCCATCCTTCAACCAATATTGCTTGAAGGAAAACGCATGCTTTCAACAGAGGCTCTCTAGGGCCTGGCGGGACACTGCTCCAAGCATTAGGCAACTCTGAATGACAATGGATTCTCATGTTGCACCAAGCATGGGTCGTAGCTTGGTCCAGCTTGGGCAATAGATTGGCTCAGCTTGGGCGATGGCCTCGCTCAGTTTAGGCGTTAGTTTGACTCGACTTGAGTAATAGCTTGGCTAAGAGTGAAACTTCCTTCTCAAACAGCAAATTACAATAACTCTCACCAGAGTGATGCTTGTTTCCTGCGAGTGGCGAACCAAGCATTCAATCAATATATAAGTCTCCTTTGAAGATTCCATGACAGAAATAATTCTTCATCTGTTTCCAGACCCGCCTACTTCTACTCCAGGACCACCGGATTTACGTCATTCATCAGTTTAAACTAATCAGAAAAATTACATGTTGAAATTCTCCGACATTCATTTCGTTCAATCGAAATGATAGAATGGATTTTTTATTTTATTTCCAATTACAATAAAAAATAAAAGTGACCATTGGCATGAGATGGGCGCAACCCTGCCGCAAGATTGCTACAGCGTTGGCTCATCCTTGGCGAACAAATTTTTGTATGGTCTGCCATTGACGGCATATGCTATCACAACCCTGTTTCCAGTGTTGGGTCTTGATTGTGGAAACAAATGGGCTGAGGCTGAAATGATGTTATCATTTCAGAGTTGCGCCATGCCTGGTAGCCTAGGCTCGGCCCATCTTGGTGAGCCTTGCGGCAACCTAGCCCCCATGGTCAATTTTTACCTGGGTCGTTGTCTTATCCCTCACTTGAGGATCCGTAATTAACAATAGTGTGTCCCTGGAACAAGACACTTTTTCTCTTATGATCACTGCTTGTAATAATTTTATTGCCAAACAATTTTTTTTTTTTTACAAAGTGAATATATTTTCTCCTGTGATTTTTCCCGTAAAATCGATTGGCATCCCGCTTGTTTCGAAATTTTTAACTAATTTGATTAAATAATTTTAGCAGTAAACAATTGAATCATCAAACAGAAAATCCAGTATATCTTACTTTTGCTAATGCGAGCCTGTAAAAAAAATTTCCAAAATGAATTGTATTTTTGCATCGTAAATTCGCAATTGATTACGATTCACTGAAATTGCATGCAGAATATATCTATATATATGAGTGTATGTGGGGCATTCGACATTCCATGACAAATCTAACACTTTGAGAAATTTGGATTTTCGATTTCCTCAATTTTTTGACATTCTTTAGTACCCATCAAAGCACCTTGCCTGGTGAATTTCGAGATTTTTTTTATGAACCGTCCAAAAGATATCGATTTTTTTACAAAAATCGCGTTTCTTTCAGTTATTTACTTATGACTTCCCCAAAAATGGTCCAAATTTAAACTGTTTAATCCCAAAATTTTTGTTTTTTTGTGTACTTCCAAGAAAAAATATGAGAAAAATTTTCAAAGCGTTCTAATATGCGATTCTCAATTTTCAAAATTTAAGTCTCATTTTTCAAACTGTATGTACCCTTCAATTTTTTTTATGACTTTTGATGGTAGACTTCTATCAATTTCACAAATTCTAAGCTCGAATAGATTGTGGCATTATGTTATCACTATTTTTGTTTATTTTTGAAAATTGAAGAAAATTTTCCCCCGTTTTCCTTAGCCTTAAAACTACTTTCCTGCATTGTGCAATTTTTTTTTTTTTGTCATTTTGAATCTGTTCTTTTATAATTATAGTATTGAAGAGATATCAGCATACCATCCGAATAAACATTCTGTCTGTAAGATTTCTTTGAAACAAAATTTGAAAATTTCGTAAATATCGCTATCTTGCCGGATATCTTCCATTTCTATCATCCGATTGTCATGAAATTTTCACTACAGTTTTATGCAGCGCCGATAATGATCCCATACAAGTTTTCAATCTGAGCCTGACAGAAAAATGGGTGAGGGAAAGGAAACATCTTACCGAAAATTGTTATTTTGCGACAAAGCGAGTCTTCGCTTTCTGTTATCCGATTAAAATGAAATTTATACTACGATTCTTTTATGGTTCTATGTAAGTTCTTCCCCAATTGGTTAAGAAAAGTGGAAAAAGAGTCTTCCCTGGTTAAGAGAATCCATTGAATCTGACAAAGGAAATTCCATGGGATTTGGTCAGAACATTGTACAAGATTCAATGAGATTTGGCAAGAAACAATGGATTTTATAACCAGGGTTTAGCAATCTGCATTTTACGATATTTTTGTCCAAAACAAATGAGAAAGCCATGTGCCAATTGGCAAAGTTTTTTTCAATGATGTATATTCACTGGATCAATTGGATGTGATAATCCCAAATAATAAAACAAAAACGTTTTCTTTTCTTGTCTTATTTTATTTCCTTTCTTATTTGTATGTCACTTTTTGTCACTTTTTCCTGACAACTTGTCACTTTTCTCACTGTTTTTGATGTGCCGAACCAGTACCATGCCTACTTTTACTCGACAGGATTCTTTACCGAGAAAGGAATTATTTACGTTTGTTCCAAATTATTCAGAAATATCTCAATCAAATCAGAATATTGCTGTGTACGAATATTCTTGAGAGTTCAATTGCGTTTTTCTACGCAGTTTGACGTACTCATTATTGTTTGATTCTGAATGCATAATGTAAATCAGAAGTTGATAAATTTTTCATTCTCTATAAAAAGGAAATATATAATACCATAATTCATGAGATCATTACAGCTTCCTTTTCATTATGATTTCTAAATATAATATGTTTGAATCATGAATCCTCGCTACGTTTGTCGATACTGTCACGGCTGTTGGTTGGTACAATACAGTGATCGATGCAAAGCAATATCAACCACTAATAGCTGATATTACAAAAGATAAATGAACATTCTCCGTCAAAGGATGACGCCTTGTCATGGGATGGAAGTCTGTAAATGATTCGATCCATTGGCAACCGTATCTCTGGTACACTCCCTCCTTGTTGCCTCAAATTCTTCATATAGCATTATTATGTTTACAGCCAGAGAATTGCATATCCACGTACCAACCTCACGCATATTGCGTTGTTTATTCGACAACCGATCGATCGTCGTTTGCCGTCGCCGAACAAGTACTCCAAACTCTCTGGCGTAGCGATCACATATCGGCCAGAGCCGTGATACTCGTCGGAAACAAGGTCGACCTTGCCCGAAGCCGGGAAGTTTCTACAGAAGGTAATCGACTTTTTATATACTTATTATTCAATCATTGTGGATGAATACAGGGATTTATGCATCCAAAGGATACGTGTCAATGGACTAAAGTAACCCGCTCTTGTACCGCTACGGATGAGATGATGTTCTCAAAGAGTAAATTTCATAACCAATTGGTTCAGTTGACGAAAATTACATTTGGCTGGTTCCACAAACGGTAGATAAATAAATCCTATATTCAAAAGAATTCTAAAAAAAAAACTAGAATAATTTTATACAAAACATATTCTCTGTCCTCACTTTACAAAGAAAGGTGATGGCGTGATGAGATATTTCTTTGAACGGAAATTAAATTAAATGGTTTCCTTTCTTCCGTCCGAATACTAAAGATCCTCGTACGATATTCAGAACATGAATTAAGTGGTTGATTATCTGTGTTATGTTCTTCGTTCCATCGATTTTTCCAACACTTTTACTGATTAATTATTCTCACGCATCATATTCAGAGCGTTATCCTCATATTTCTACTCCAAGGGCATGATATGAGTCCGTTAACATATCAAAAAAACTTCTTAATAACATTCCATATCTCCTAACCTACTCACGGTTATGAAACTTTTTTGCTTTTTTCACTCGAAAATGAATGAATAAAATGATAAATGAACCAGAGGGACTGAATTCGGCATTGAAAAATCACGCTAAAATGTAATTCAAAGTGAGTATAGATGGGAGAAAACTTCAAACATGAGAATCCTGCGAACTTGCCGTGATACATGGGATATTGAAAAAGTCCCCTCGCGTTGCACTTTAAAAGTGTCAAACACTAAAAGTTCGCGTAAGATCGAGGTCAGGAAAAATTTTAGACGAATACATTTAGCGAATTTCATGCATCTTGTCTTATAAATTCTTTCCTGCTCATAATGTTCTATCTTCAACCTTTTTCCAAGTTTTCTGAAGTTTTCATCTCGATCTCGGATTCCAATTCTCTTTTTCTCTTTTCCGTTCTTTCCGCGAAGCACGTAAGCGTATAATATCTTCCACGAAATTAGATCTTCGATCACAAAGTACGTCCATAAAAATTCCTCCGTCCTCCCTTGTTTAATCTTAAAAACGTACCATTTATAAAATTGCGGAAAGGAAACACATTCCATTCAATTCAAACCTTTATGAACATTTTTCACCGAGATATCGAGGATAATCGTGTACACGCTTTGTATACAAGAGAACCACCCATCATCTTTGAGATAAACTTCACAGAAATATGTCACTCACAAATGGTTTCTCGCTACGTTTTTCCGCGCCATGATTCCACAGAAACTTCTGTTTGATATTTTCGTTATAAATCCATACACGAGGTCACGATAACAACACCGAGTTAATACGAAAACGCAATTTCTTTGTTTCCAACACATTTTTCTATAAATGCAATTCTCGACGTGGAGAAGAACCCAACTCCCACGTTCGATCAGTCCACGAACAAATACATAAAATTCATCCATCTCGTATCGTGTGATTGACTTTTTTACAGAAGGAAAATCCATGGCAACCTCGTACGATTCGAAATTCATCGAAACGTCGGTGGGATTAAATTTGAACGTCGACGAACTGTTAGTCGGATTGCTGACGCAGATACGATTGAAACTGGAGAATCCTGAAAGAACGCGCGATTTGTTCCGTAGAAGATCACGAAGAAATCGGAGCCGATCGCCTTTGGGGTCTTGTTCGGAGAATAATTCGCCAAAAAAGTATCGTGGTAGTCGTACGAGTGCCAGTCTCAAGGTACGAAACTTACTGGGTAAGGTGTGGGCGAGGGACAGCAAGTCCAAAAGTTGTGAAAATCTTCATGTTCTGTGAATAAATCGATAGCATAGTTGAGATGAGAGAGAGAGAGAGAGAGAGAGAGGTATGATCGACTTCCTTCGTCTCATCTCCGTCACTTTTTGATTCCCTCATACAAAAATTCATCGTTTCATGATCATACATCGAGATTATCGTGCATCGATTTACGTGCGCTACGCAGCAGGCTGCATTTCTCTCATCGTACATCGTGCATCACTCACCAAATATTTATTCGAATAAAAACAAAAAAGAAAAATGAAATAAAAAATCGATTAGGTTAATCGTAATACAAATATTTAACATAAATATTTTCAAGATTACAATAAAGTCGACCCTAGGCCGAAATGCATAATATACGTATACATCTATATATATATTATATACGTACGGAAATATATTTGATTGAATATGACGATATATCAAGTTTTTATCGAAAGTTCAAAAGTTGATACAAGAGTCTTTTCGAATATATAGGATAAAAGAAGAAACATGCAATTCTACGCTCGAGGGAATTTTGGAATTCACTTGTGAGAATTGTGTAAGAATTGGATCAGATTTCACTCGATAGACCTTCAAAGGATCTCGAGTTCGTGCGAATTCTAGAAAGAGATGAATGATATTTTTATCGTACAAGTTGTACACGAAATTCATATTCAAGGGAATAATTTCTCTGAATTCAATGATATGGGAGTCATTGAATATCATTACATGACATATACGATTCAAATATATAAACGAGTGCTATACAAACGAAGGGATATCGATGAAGAGCAGATAATGCGGTGACTGTTCTTTGTTTCAATTATTATAGCTTCAAAATACGTGAAAAACAGAGTAGACTATTTTTTTGTCCGATCTTTGAATCATCATTTATTCGAGTGATTGATTAATCATATAACCATAAAACACCGGTCATAAATGGAATAGACTGAATGAAAGTATAATGATATACTTGGTTTTACGATTATCCACGTAGAAATAAATATGATAGTCCAGGACCGGTTCGGTACCGATCCTCAACCTTCGCAAATCGTTGGCAAATAACATTGAATCTGTACCCTCATCTGTTACTCAACTGTGGAATGAATTTCGAAATTTCCATTCTTATTTCCATTTTATGAAAACTAGAAGCAAACTCGAGACTCTTCAGCAAAATTGAAGATGATCGAATTGATTCCGTTATTCGAGTTCAAACCGAAACAAAATGAAACGTATTTCGATAATGCATCAGTTTTGAATGCACCTCGTCGTTGGAAATCAAGAAAGTATTTCTTTCAATTTCCTTTCATTCCATCCTTGAGAGAGTTGTTCATTGATTCGGTCAATTTCGGATCGTGGGAGGTAAAAATAGTTTGTGTTGTTTTCGTTGGAGGGTCTCGAATTCACCTCTAATGAAAACTCATAAATCTACTTACCATGGATAACAGATGCGTGTTATGTCGTAGAACAAGTCAGAAAAAAATGTATCATCGGTTATTGGGTCCCCGAGAAAGAGGGTGAAAATAATATAAACTGGCTTGAATTTCAGAATCTATATAAACTAAAAGGATTTGTGTATTTGAAAGAGGCTGTTATTGAGTTCTTATTCTTTCGACAGTCTTTGCTGGTTCATGAATCAGTCGATGCTCATCGAATCTTGGTCATATCCAACGACAAAAGTATGGAAAATCTTCTTTCAAAGTGAATTGAATATTTATTTAAAGCTTGCTCACTAAAATCGTGCTGTTGTCGATCCAATATCAAGGGGAAATTGACTAACGATGGGTGAATCGATCAACAAATTCCTCGATAAGTCGGCCTAGTACCGATTCACCATCGGCAAATAAACGTTGGTGGACGATACGGATATGTACGTTATCGTTGGCATAGTACTGGCATTTCTACGTGAATAGTCGACAAATACCAACACCGTTCATATTTACCTATCCGATGTATAATTTGTATATATTCTCCACCAGGGATATTTTATATCTCTTCCCAAACGTATCTGATCACGTATTTCATGCCCGAGTTGAAAAATTGAAACCTGATTTCGAACTATTCAAAGACCGATCTTACCCTTTTGAACAGTATGAGATGAGGATTAATGAGAACCTGTTTTGATCCGTAATACGCAACGAATACGCATTCTGTCAGGTCGAATTTTAAAACCTGATATAGCTCTATTTTTCCTTCACCCTTATTTTCACCTGGTTATGGAATTTTGTGAATTCTATTCAGAAAATACCAGCAGCGAGATACCTGCTAAATCTAATTTTAAAAATTATTAAAGAATAATGATATATAATTAAACTCTTGAGATGTACAATTGTAGATTTGTAAAATTTCCTTGTTTAAAGTGAAAACGATCAATTCTTCCTCTGTTTTGTGATGTGATTTTTGAATCGTTAATTTCATACAACAATCAGGGAAATTTATTGTTTTTTATGGAAGATTTTTAGCAAGGTAATATACGTTTACAATTTGTACATCTCGATGATTCAATTATATTGCATTATTTTTTTATCATTTGTAAAATTAGATTTAGCTAGTATCTCGTTGCTGGCATTTTCTGAATAAAATTTACAAACAAATTATTATTATTATTATTATAGTCTTCAAAATATGAGTGTGAATGAAATTGTTACACCTGAAATATATTATTGAATCAAAATAGCAAGTTCCAAACATTGAGGAATTTTGAATGGATATCGAAATTTAAATATGAAAATTGATTGGATATGTATATATGGATGTAAGCTTATTATTCTAAATAAATTTCAAACATCTTATTTTCTCATGAAATTCATTCGATTTCATTTTCATTATACTTTTTCAAGTCTCATGTTATAGAATTTATTGACATTTCATTATTCTCAGAAATTATCAAAGTTCCAAATGCGATTAAATTTACGTTATGTTCATTTAGTGTAATTTTTTAATAATAAAATTATATTGATTAATCGATACTCAACTTTATCATCCATAAATGATACATACATTTGAATTTCATCATACATTTGCAAACCAGGTTAGAATCAAGATGAAAAGAACATTATCGGGTTGAAACAGTTGTGAGCAGGATTTATAATTCTTCCTTCAAATTCCAACAGATTGAGATCAGGTTGTGACCTGAATTTGAATCCCTATGTATAGAACAATATCAGGTTCAAAAGGAATCAAATCAGGTCGAATACAATACGAGATCAGGTTAAACAGACCAAGATCAGCTCTTAATTTTTCGACTCGGGCAGATTTCTTTTTAAATCCTTAATAGATATTTCAAATGTCTGAGAACCAAAAAATATTGATTTGTCTGAGAACTCAATGTAATTGGCTTTTGACGGAACCAAATGAGAATTTCATTTGATACTTTCATTTAGATTCTTCCATAAAACTTGACAAATATCTCATCGATCGCGAGAAGCTAGCCCGCAAAATTCTTTAAATATACCAATTTTTAAACCTCGATCAATACTCTAACAAAATTGGATTATGATAATCTCTTGAAATAATTTGAATCAATTTAAAATTAAAATATTATACATTTATATACATAATTCTATATGTCATGTATACGAATATACGTGAATATAATACATGAATATTTTCAATGTTCCATCGATGATGTATCGAAATTTATAAAGAATATTCGATGGAAAAACGCAAAACATCTCAAATCATTATGTTTGATGAGATTCATCGAATATAGTATTGTATTGCATTGTATTGTATTGTATTGTATTGTATTGTATTGTATTGTATTGTATCGATCTTGGAATCATATTCTACAATTATCGCAAAGGATCTGCGAAACTCGGATCTAAGGTTAGAAAAGTCACAACGCGAGGAGGAAAAATGTACGCAAAGGATTTTTCATTTGAAGTTTGCATTTTGACGCTTGTCATATTATATTTCTTACAAGAAAATAAAAATATGTCGATTGTTCTTCCCTGAATCAACAAAAATAAAACTTTCATCAATGATGTAATATTGTGGATTCTCTTGAATAGACGTTGAGTTGATATACGAATGAAAAAGCGAATAATAATAATAATAATGCGTTAAATTTTGATACTACTTGAAATATACATATGTATTTTATCTTATCCTTGTATTTAAATCAATGTCAATCTTTTGAATTTAAATACAAGTACCGTTTTGTCATTTCCAAACTCATGGTTGCAAGTTTAGCGGTGCAAAATATTTCAAATGTACGAAATATCAGTTGCATTGAATATTTGAAAATTTGTCCAACAGAAGCAGAGAATGGTCAATCGATCGTTGAGATATATACCATCAACTTTTTTCAAAATCTAATGCCAATCCTCTCTCCTCGTTCTCATACTTTTAATCTGATAATTTTCTTGAATGAACAAGTACGAGATATGCGGATATATGTTTTTTTTCTAGATAATGTTCCAACGATTATTCGATCATTCTCTTGAATACACAATCGATCAAATCAACATCATTCGAAACCGCATTTCCGCTTGGTAATCATGGTTATTAGATAAAATTTTACAAATCAATGTGGTAGACGTGTAATAAATATATTTATGGATTTACAAACATTTTTTACATTACGATTTTGTACGTTAATGGAATAAAATTCATCTTACGTATATATACGTTGATACGTATGTATACATACACCGATATACATACGAATTGTATGTTCACCGTTGTGAATTTTGAACAAAAAAAAATATATAACAAAAAAGATCGGAATATCAAAAGAGAAAATGCCAGGGATCAATGAAATTTAAACGAGAATGTGAAGGTAGTAGGGGAGATGAAGAGATTATTAACGAACTGTGGTTTTTCAAATTAGTCGACTTGTAAATCCGTTTTTTCGCTTCTCCGATTAGTTGAAAAATTTTTCAATTCAATGAACAATTGCTGCAATCGAGTTTATTATATACTAGATGAAAATAAACAAACACAAAAAAAAGAAATATAAGAAAAAAGCAATTTTAGATGAATATTGGGATTAGATTTACCTATATTTATACAAGTACATGTATATAATTGTCTATTTACGCGTAAAAGGTCCATTAGCGTGTAAGTAGGGGCTGCGTATTAGATACATGAGATTGAATGTTTAACATGGAATTAAAAAAGACATCTTGCGTAGAGATTGAAATTCATGAATCATTTATGTAACATTTCATCATTTAAATGCGAATTTATTATGCATAACATTTCCTCCTTAACGGACGATACATTCTTCGCGAAGTACGAAAAATAGAGGTGTCCTGTGAGGGTGCGGGTAACGTACGTATGGCGAATCGGAGTGAATTCGTGAAATATATTCGTGGAAAAAAAACACACACACACAACGGCAGTGGAATAAATTTGGAGGCTCGAAATCGTGTAGAAATAAAAAGAGATTTCATTTCAACGGCATCAATGATGCATGAGGATTCCGAAGTTTTGGATTGGAGAGAAGTAATAATCATCTCGTTGTATGAATATTGAGACTTCTCGATTGAATATGTAATTCCACGAACGAGGAACCCAGATTTTTCTCCGAATTCTTCGAATCAAGTTATTAACATCCGGTATGCGCTCAATCGCGAACAGAATTCTCTGGGGGTTTTCCTTGATTCGTTTTCTAATATCGTATAGAGATTCAGTTTTTTGTAAGAACGAATTCGGCGAAGAGCTTTCAAATCGAAGAGAAAAAATTTGTTGGAAAGTGCATTATTCATTTCGACGATGCATCGAGAGCATCATCGTGAGGAGACAAAATATATAAAAAGTATTGGAGAATTCTGATTTTCGATTAGACAAATTGATTTCTCAGCAGAGTCCACCATTATTTATATAAATTATTATTTGTCCATCTTATCTGAACGTCATTTTCTTCGTTATTATCGTTTGTTTGGGATGTTTCAATTGAAGATAAAAAAAAACACACAAGCAAGAAAACGTTGAAACATGACACACCGTTGGCTTCAATTTTTAGTTTCATGGAAAAATGTCACCTTCGGCAAAGTATAACGTTCGTGTAACTCTGAATGTGTTTTCTATCAAACTTCCAATCTATGCCTGCCAATAACTCAACGGAAAAGTGCTGACAAGGCGATTGTTTTCTCCTCTTTAGGAAAAATAGATGTTGTTCACTTTCATATGAACACAATCGATTATCGTGATGAACTTGGAAAATGAGTTTTGTAATAACATATTGTTATTGAAAACCTTGAATAGATGCAAATGAAGAGAAGATTATACTGTGAACAAATTTATTGATCAATTTATTATATTATTTCATCGTAATTACACTTGACAAAATTATTTTCTTGAAATGTGCACTGTAAAAAATATTTGTATTGATTTTAATACACACATATTTTTGTATTGAATCTCCCACACTTTTATGGAAATTCAAACACAATTTAATACACAAAAGTGTGTGTTATAATTGGTTCCAAATTTTGCGTGTGAGAATTCACAAATTTTTTCCAACAGTGCGGTCAACAAAAGAATTTTTTTATCCTTACAAGATTTTTATTGTCTTCAACAAATTTTTTTCGTTGATCATATTTCAACAAAATGATTTTTTTAAGTGTAATGATATAATCCACGTAACCAAAAACACTTTTAAAATGTATTTTAAATGCATCGGATGAATTTAAAATCGTTTTTGGAATAAAGGATTTTTCGTAAAAGATTTCAAATTCATTTCAAAAGTATTGTTGAGAAAAGGTTTTTTTGAAATATATTTTGAAAACTTTTGTGAAAATGTATTTATCAGAATGTGAATAAAATACATTTAAAATGTTTTTTTTTAATTTGATATTATCATCATAATACTTCAAATGAATTTGGGAAGAAAATATTATTGATGTATTCAAACAAATAGAAATTTAAAACCAAGCACTTGATGGGGCTTTAATCAAGATTTGTAAGTAAAATACATCCTGGATGGTTTGAAAAATATTTCATACAAATTGCACTTCATGGCATCAAAATCATTCTTTATCTTTGAAGATTGTTCTACAGCATGTGAAATAAATGTAATCCGGTTTCCTATCATCAACCATATGTAGACAGACAAAATTGTTGAGGTATCAAAAAGATTGTTTATAAATTTCTAAGAAAAAATTGGATACAACAGTTCTCATAGTTCGAAAAATATCCCAAGTGAAATTTCCAAACTTTTTCTCAATAATATATACATATATATGTTGTTACTATTTGAAATATCTTTCAAACTTTGAAAACTGATGCATTTGTTTTCTTTAGGAATCTGAAAATAATTTTTGCGATGTCTCAAGAACTGTGCCATTTGGAGTTTTACTTTGATGTACCCAATAATTTTGCATTCGAGTGGTTTTGATGAATGTAAATTTTGTTAATCTAATTGCAAAATTAATACTTTCATAGAATCAGTTTTAAGCTTCAAAAGAGTATTTCCCATGCATTTAAAGTCAATTTTCAATGCATATGGTATATGAATCCAATGTTATAATTAATAGTTTTGAAATGCATTTATAGGTGTATGCACTATGCATTTTAAGCGTCCCATAATAGTCCTATTTGACGATCTTATTAAAAGAATTTGAAATACATTCTGACAAATGCATTTGAAATACATTACGTACATTTAAAATGTATTTGAATACATTAAATGAATGCATTGAAAATATATTTCAAATGCTTTGGTAAAATGCATTTCAAAAGCGTTTTTGGTTACGTGGGAATATAGTTTTCAACTATCTACTCATCCAATTTATTGCATTGAAAACAGCATACATCCGTTCGATCTGGCAGGAATGTATTCTAAAGATTGATGTCGGAAAATTCGATTCTACGCGAATTTTAACTACAGAAACGATTCTATTGTGGAATGTCAAATTGAATCCTACAGTAATTGATTTCTACAGAGCCCGAATCCTACAGGAATAATTTGACTGTGACATATCGATACGACTGTTTTCAACATAGTGTCTTTCGTGAATTGTATGATGATTAGCAAATAAATTCTGTTCTGGTCAATAGAATTATTATTATTGATATTTCATAATCAAATTTTTTGTATAGGATTCGGGGTCTGTGAAATTTAATTCAACAATTTGACGGTCCACAATTGAATTGCGTGGAGAAAAAAGAAATTTGCTGTGACAGCGAAATCTAATTTTCATGGGTCCCTTTTACCGCAGCAGCAAATTTTTTGCTATGACAGTAAACTATTCGTTATCATGTTAGCTGTGGTAGCCAAAATTCGCTGTCATAACTAAAAAGATGGCTGTGATAGCACAAAAGTAACTCAAGGTAGCCAGCAAAATCAGATTTCCCTGTCACGACGAATTGTTTTTCTCTCTGTGTGGTTCTGGAGGACATGAATTCTGTGAAATCCAATATCTGTACACTGAGAACCCAATTTCTTAGATTGGAAGAAAATTTCTTCGCCCTCATTCTGGTAAATCTTGTTTTCGATGGGGAAAATAATTCATTTCAATGAAAAAATTTTTTCATCGAATAGAAGTAATTTTTTTCAAATTTAAGAAGGAATATATTTTTGTTTGAATTTGAAAATTCTTTGTCTCAGTTTGATGAAAACTTTTTCCTTCCAACTGAATTTTTTTTGATCGAACAAAATATTTATTGGAATGAGGACAAAGAAAAATTTCTTCCAATCTAAAAAATTGGGCTCTCAGTGTAGGATCAGATTTTCTGACCTCATCATCCTTCTGCAAAAAGTTCATTCCGTAGAATGAATTTCCACGTGTGCACAAACATTGAGCCAACATCAGCCCTTTCCTGGCGCGAAATTGGCCAGAATTTGCCAAGAATGGCCTGGATTTGGCTCTATGTTGATGCACACAGGGGTTTATGTAGAAAATATTTATTGTTTTCTACTCTGAGTGTAATAGTTCAAATCGAATTTATCCAACCTTCGACGTAGTTGAGCGCACTATTCTTTTTTTTCAGTATGCACGGAAAAAATTGGTGATCCAAATTTTCGTTGACTAGTATGTCACTTTTGGACGAGGCACACATCCGAGAAGAATTCATACACTGGATTTTAATAATTCGTTGACTTTGTCCATAATTTCACCCATGTCAATGAATCAAAGAAAGAGTCGACGAATTATTAAATTCCAGTGTACGAATTCTTCTGGAATTTGTGCTCCGTCCCAAAGTGACATACTAGTCAACGAAAATTTGGATCATCAATCTTTTCCGTGTGAAGTTGAAACTGACGGGCGAGAAGCTACCGGCCGATAGTCATAACTTTTTGCAGAAAACTTTGATCATGGATTTAAATATCTGAGATGTTTGGAGGGATGCTACTCAATCGATTCCCAGAGTGAACCAAGCTTCAGCAACATTCAATAAGAAGTTAGAATAATCGGTTGCCATGGTTACGGCCGACAGCTTCCACTTCATTTTCTCAGTGAATAAAGGAATTCGTGTGAACACAGATCAATAAGCATGAACAATTTGTTTACCGCAGATGAATCCGTTAACATTGTGGAAAAGAAGAATTATTTATTTTGATATATTCGAATGAACGCTCAGCCGTAATGAATTCAATTTCTAAAGGATAGAGGTAATGCAGGATAAGATGATTCGGTCAATGAATTTAACCGACTCTATCGAATGGAATCTCGAGTTCCTCGTTTTCTTTCATCCCCCTCTTATATATTCTCAAAGGTCTCACATTACATCCTCATTGGTCAATTGCTTCCTTTTATAACTTCGAAGTCGAGGAATAGATCAAATTCTAACAAAAGAGTAGTGCTTTCAGTTTCTCACGAGAGATCTCTTTGGAAAAATCATGGGGACTGAAAGTGGGATAATTATTTCATTGACAGAAATTTATCCGAAGTAAATTTCAAGGTAGTATTTTTTCACGTCGAGGGTTTTATATGTGGAATGTTAACGCTCGATTCAATGGGGCCTCACCTAACAGACGAATTGTCTAAAAATGGTCGGAAAATGTTGGATGAGGCGTTTTTTGAATATCGTTGGTTTCGATGGATCGTTATTAGCAAGAATATAATTAAAAACTTCAGAAAAGCTACTCAAATGACACCTTTTTTTCCAAGACAATCAAAATAACGAATTGTATGTTCGAAAAGAAGTGTTCGTGGTTACATTTGGTATCGATAGAAGATCGTGTTGGATCGATTAAGGAGGTAAATGGGACCAGGTGGATCCAACGTAAGACTCAATACGTTTTATGTGGAGCCATTTTTGTCCAAAAATTAATCAATTCCGCATTTTTCTTGTGACAGGATATCATTTCAGGTTTTATGTTTTCAATTTCATCTTAATCATCGAAGAAGAATATATATTTAGGCCATCCCACGTGGTTTTCATACCCAAATTTCAGAATCCAAAAAAGTAATTTCTTTTCGATTCTTGGTCGAAATATATTTTGAATTTGGTTTTTTGAAGCCCTTATTCGTCAATATAATTTTTTGAAAATCTTCTAATTTTCGAGCGCTTGTTACTTGGAATCTTTCAAACTTATCGAAAACTTTCAAAGACAGTAAGTTAGCTTTCAATTCTATGAGTTTCATAATCTATATACTTGGCGTTTATTAGGAATATTCCAATTAAAAACTAAAAAGTGAAATTTTTTTATAATAGGTAATTTTTATTTCCTTTGTTCTTTTACAGATAAATTTATAAGCCATAACGAATATTTAGCAATTTTTTCTACAATGATAAATATCAAAGTTTTTGAGATATTAATTTTTTTGTGGTCATTTTCGAGTCGTACGTCACGCGCGCGGCGCAATACGATGCTCCAAGTGTTGCGTTGTGAAATATTCGTCTTCCAAAACACGCTGCGCGACATCACGTGACGCTTGGAGCGCGGTATCGCATGGCGCGCGAGTAGGGCAACTCAAATGTGGCTATAAAAAATTAATATCTCAAAAACTATGATATTTACGTCCATTCATCACGAGTGGCATTTTTATAAATTTTTTGATCCCTCCCCGTCCCCTGGTGAGATCTCGTAAGATTTTCCGCAACTCTCTCCCCCCTCCCCTAATCTCACGTGAGATTTTTCAAAATTTGTGTTTCGGATGTGAATACGTTGGATTATTGAAGAAAAGAAACAAAAACACAATTCGTTCGATTACTTTTATTTAAGACTAGCAATCACTAGTATTTGAGAATATTATCGTAATTTAAGATCGCAGTGATGAAATCAAATTTTCCAAAATTTTTTGAAAACAATTTCATGCAATTTCACACGGTTTTCTGCTAGAAAAAAATTAAGTGATATTTGCCAAGATCCCCCTCTCCCCCAAGTGAGATTTGGAGAGATCTAGCTCAATCCTCTCCCCTTCCCTACCCCCCCCCCCCCCGAACACCCCACGTAATTAATGGACGCCCCATTATAGAAAAAATTTTTTAATTTTCCTTATGGTTCACAAATTATCCCGTGAAAAAACAAATAAAATCAAAATTAACTATTATTGAATAATCTCACTTTTTAGTTTTGAATTGGAATATTCCTGATAAATATATAGATTAAATTATATATAGATTCAAAAACAAACATTTCAACAAAAAATAAACTCCAGAATGTACACGTATCAAATATTTTTCGACCAAGAGTCAACAAAAATTAATTCCTTGAATTCTAAAATTTGGGTGTGAAAATCATGTGGAATAACACATATATTGGAATTCATAACTTTGAAAAATTTGAGGTAAACGTGGTGGGGTGCAATTTCGAAAGCAATGCAAAATTTTCACTGATTCATAGTCGAAAATTTTATAGTATGAAATCGCCATAGTGATCACTAAACCGTTGAAAATACGGAAAATTTGTTTTTAATCACAATATCAACCCAAACAGCACCGAAAGTTCTCAAAACGTTTTAAAAACGTATCCATAGTCCCACAGATGTTGGTTCCCAAATGTATATTTTCTAAACATCTTGAGAACATTCATCCAATGTGCTGGGAAACACGTTTTGGGGACATTGTTCACAAATGCTAGGGTACGTTTCCAGAATGTTCTCGAAACTTTATATGAAAACTAAGTATTTTATTCTAACCTATATAAATTTATATTTATAGTTTTACCAGGGACGAAAGTATCAAACAACTATAAAAGTATGTTTTGTATTGAATATTTGGGAAGATTTCATTTCAGAAGTCCAAAACTATTGGCAGAATATGAATCATCAACAATTAAGTCAATATATTAAGATTCACATAACCTCAAAATTGACGCGAAACAAAATCTCATTATATACAATGTATTAACAAGATGCAAATGTAATTTATTGAATCTATCGATGGAGGCCCCACCGCAGTTCATTCACATCGGCTCCGAATGAAGAATATTGAAAGATTTGGCACAAGTTTGAACATTAACAAATTCTCATTTCCAATGTCGCATAAAAGTTCCATGAAAATCTAAATAAAACTATACCAGACATTCGTACATCCCTGGGATATACATGCGATGTTTCCTGAACGTCCCGAAACATTTTCAGAACATTCCAATGTTTCAGAAGACGTTCCAAGGATATTGATAGAACCTTCCGGTGCTGTATGGGTAATAAGTGTATCGTTGGAGTTCGAATCGTTCATTGAGACGAAATTTAAACCAAAGATGAGGAAAAACGTTTTTTCACGAACACACGGAGAAAACAGAATTTGCTGACACAACAATCTGTTCGCTAACGTAACGAATTAATTGCTCAGGCAGCTAAATTTTCAGTAATATACATAAAATAGTAAACGAATTCAGCTGATGGAGTCGATATTTTCTGTTGTAACAGATAAAAATTGGTATCACAACTAACAAAGTTGTTGTTGCAGCGAATTTTTTTTTCTGCATACAAAATTTATATTCCCAGAAGAAACGATATTGAGGAATCATAGTAATTATAATGTTTATTATTTCTCAACTATCCACCAAACACAACGTCTGAAAGATATTCAATATATATTCAAAAAAAAACCTCTTATGTGCACTGTAAAAAATTTTATCGGAAAATTCCTATATATTTATGTGAAGTTGAATTAACACATACATTCGTTAGGAATTTTCCCAACTTGTCCGGAAATTTACTGTGAAATGTTGGGAAAAATCCCATAAAGTTTAGAATTTTCAGATAAATTTCATATGAATGTACCGGAAATTGATTTCCGCATCAGTGATTGGAATTTTCCGGTTAATGTACACAGGAAAATTCCGATTATTTTTCACAATGTGACTTTTTTCAACAAGTTCTAGACGTTATGTTTGTTGAGTATGTTCAAACTTCAACGATATACGATAAGTAAGAAAAATATTAACTATATGTGACCTGGCCTACGAAAAGAAGGGGGCTTAGGTGTGAAAAAAGCATTTTTCACTTTTTTGGTGATTTGGATGGATTAAAATATGCTCTTTCGAATGGCGCGAACCGGAAGTTTCTAACTGGTAGGGAAGTTTGCTAAAAATGTACAAAAAGAACAGCAGAAATAATGAAAAAAATTTGGAGATTAAATTATAAAATAATAGACATCATTTCATATGTTAAAAAATTTTATTCCAAGACAAAACCACGTCATTTTACATAAACATTCACAAATTTACAATTAGAACATTAGAACATTAGAAGCGAACAACTAAAGCGAAACTAATAAAATGACTTGTTTATCGAAAACTTGTTTTCACACCTCAGCCCCCTTTTCGTAGACCAGGTCACATATTATCTGTTTATTGAGATTGCAATTTGATTCCCGTCATAAATTAATACCATTAATCGTAATCACTATTTTGCAAGGAATTAATATTTTCAGTCAATGAATACCATTATTTTTGAACTTCCAACGAAGACTGTAACTCCCCTCTTTTGTGAACATTGCAAACAAATCACGCCCCAATCAACAATAATTCCTATTGTATAAATTCAGTATACCATACGTTTCACTGTTTCGGATTTGGAAAGCGCTTCTCCGTTTCGATGGTAACAAAATGAAATCGCAAAGGTTAATTGCAAAATGTATAGTTACATATACATATAAATAGAGCATACGAGTTTTATTAGGGTGCTATATTTCAATGACTCTTCCGATCACGAGTTTCCAAAAAGCGAATGAGTTGCGGTACTATTTTTTGTTATTCAGAATACGAATTTATGTCGTAAAATATGATAATCTAGATATAAAAATATAATCGTGTTAAGATATATCCCCATTAGCGTGAACCCTTGTTTCGTTGAAATTGTTAAATAAATATTTACGTATACATACATACATACATACATACATACATGCACGCATACACATGTCAATCTCTCTAAATCTGGAGGAGTGAAAAATCGCACGTTTCACTCCACTAAGTGCCAGAAGTGAGCCTGTTCGCTTCGAGTGGAATTTTCACTCGTTTCGAGTGACCTCCCACTCTTTTAGAGTGAAAAATTCACTCTAACATCGGAGTGGTTGTGAGTTTCTAGCCTCAAACCTTATCACTCTAAAAGAGTGGAAATTTCACTCAAAAATTCGACTGGCTCACTTCTGGCTGGCTAAAGAGTGAAATCTCACTCCAAAGATTTTAGAGAGAAAATCGAATATGGGAATAAGAACAAAATATTTGACTGCGTTCTGCGTTGTTTTGATTTGACTCAATCCTACTACGATAATTACTAATCAATATTCAAAATGAATTGGTGTGTGGATCAAATAAATAATAATCACATTGAAACCCGACGTGGAATATTGATTCCTGATGAACAGAAAATAAACTTCGAATTGAAATTCGTGAGCAATAAATGGGTACCTCCGATATAACGATTATAACGATAAGGAAAAAAACACGTGTGAATTTATAAATTTGAAGTCGTCATTTAGAATCGAATGATGTACGAACAATTCAAAATAAAAAAAAGAGAGCAATATATCTTTGAAGACTGCTTAAGAGAGAAGTAAACTATATTAAGAAACGTTGTGTTCAAAGCACGCTTTCACGTTAAGATTCAAAATTGAAACTCCACAACCGAAGGTACGCCGTACAACCGATGATGTTACTCAATTATTCTTTTCTTGTTCATCCCTTTGTTGTTCTAAGAAGTAAGATAAGAAAAGTCTTTCGAAACCCACCCTGCTGGATCTGTTGTGGTACTTTTGAAGTCGGTTGAAAAGATACCATATATCTTTATAACACACAGAACGAGGAACAAGAGAATGATAGTTCATGTGTATCGTGAACTAGGGTGAAATTGCCCGGCGCGTTGGAATTGGTCTCTCGAGAACAAAATGTTTGTTTCCTTACCTACTAAATCAGCTCTCGCTCACAATGGTTCGAGAGTTTGTTTTCGAGCATTTAATATTGAACTAAGTATGAATGTGCTTAACTCGAAGATAACATTTTCTCGCTTATTCATCGGTACCGAATTCGGAATGCCAAAATTTATGGAAGAGCTGCTGGAAAAGTTGTGCCATAAAATTCATATTCGTCAATGTAATTCAAGGTGATCATATTTTACGCGTGATTTATTATAAAATTTATCTGCGTTGGGTTTCAATCAATCAATTAAAATCGTATTTAGAATATTTAATGGATTGTATTCCACGTTTGTAGCATTTCGATTGTAAGTTACGTTTAGATATTTCAGGTTATTTATTAAAGATCAATTATTTCAAATATTTACAATCATTACCAAGACAATGCGAGTTTTACAACCGTCAATTTTTTTTTAGATATTTGGATACCTAAATGTTGAAGAAAATCAAAGTTATTGTTGAAAACTCACTGTTTTTAATATATTACACATATATTATATCATATCTGTGTATTGAATAGATCATATTTATAATTTTAAGCACTTGAGCGACCCCCGTAAACATTCCTATTCAATCAAATTTAACAAATCGATGATTATTGAATGTATAAAATGCATTTTACTGATATGTGTCTGGATTTCTTGTCATAAATCCAAGTGGACCCACATGACTTACATCTGAATCATTCATTCCCTTATTTTCAGAGAACACCAACAAATATTTCAAATTCAGGTTGATCATAAGCAATCAAGAAGCATTCAATGAATCTTCAAATGTCTTCACCCTACACTGAGATAAAAAAAATGGTCAGATTGTGGGTAAAAATCGGTCCATCAACTCGGCGATAACTCGAAATTAGTATGGTAAAATATTAAAATTCAACCTTATCAAAATATCCATATGGAAGTAACATAATTTGAGAATCATCCTGGTTAAAAAGATCCATAGAATCCGACGGAATGTAATTTCATACGATTTTGTCAGAATATTGTACAAGATTTACTCAGAATCATATTGAAAAATTACATTCATCTGATTAAATCTCGATGAAAATGGTTGAATCAATTAGAAGAAGATCGAAAATCGAAGTGATCTCTAATGGGTCGATTTCTGCGACCTTTTTGATGTCTTTCTCAAAAGTTCTGAATGCTATCTAAAAGATATCACGGATGACTTTTAGATAGCATCTAGAATTCTTCGAGCAGAGAAAAATTCTTGCTGGAAAAGCGATTCTGAAAAATCTGCTTTGCTAAATTAGCAAAACTGTTGCTGTTACAGCAAGAATATTGCCATCTTAGCAAGATATTTGCCAAAATTCAGTAAAATTTTCTAGCCGTCTGTATATCTACAATTCCCCTGGTGAAAATATACGCTCGTAGTAAGCGCATTCGAAGCTGAGACGAAACGTAAAAAGGTTCCAATCTTCTCTTGCCGAAGCGTATAATAATTGCTTGTTGTAGAGTACTGGAATTATACGTTATCAATACGCTTTATAAACGTTCAATACCATTTTGGGAAGAGTACTGTTACGTTCCATGAAAAGCAATGCGAATCATTTCATACAGATTTTGAGTATCGGTTTTAAATTGTCAGAGATCGTAGCATTCCATGGATTGCAATGATGAAAATGATGGCTTCGAATCTCGCCAAGTGGTTAGAATTTTTATCCTCTTATATTATTCATACTCTTCATTGGAGCGTTGTTTTCTATACGTTTTTTTTGTTCCAAACTTCGCTTCAAGTACTCATCGAAACCGTTCCATTTACTCTTTGTGCACTTTTCATTAATGTTTCTGTTACGCTCCACCATACTTTTCGTCTGCGCTTCATTTCAGTTTCCATTTTCACCAGGGTCCGAATCGCTGAATGGCAAGGGCTTGTTGAAAGAGCAAGATTTAGCAACGAGTTTTGTTACCATACCAGGAAAACAAATTTTCAAGGTTTTCTGTTTCAGCAACTTTCTGTCTCTGAGTGTTGAAGAGACATCAAAAAGGTGGTAGAAATTGATGCGATAGAGATCATTTCGACATCCTTTAGATAACATTATGACAGTTTCAAATGTCGATCGACAAATTGTTCACTGGAGAATACGTAAGAAAATTTCAAGGATATTTTTTGATTTCTCTCGTGTAAAGTATTATCGGGGAAAAAAAACATTGAAAATTATATAAAATATTTCTTGAAATTTATGAGAATTACTCCTATACATTCTCTAATGTCTCCGCGTTGCCGATTGCGTTTGAAAAATGTTATAAGCTAAATCGTACTTGTTTCCACAATTTTCCCCTCAGTGTATAGCCAAAATCACTCTCGTCATCCTTTCAGCCTTGCAAGGCCTTACGAGGGCCTTGTGAGAAATTTTCAAAGCCTAATAAGACCTTGTAATAGCCCAGAAAATCACTAGAATGATTTCTATCAGGAATTGTTTCATTTGAGGTTCAGCGAACGTTGATTGAATGTTTCCCCTGCTGAAAATGCGAGGCAAATTCGGGTGAGTCCGAAACTGCTAAGATCTGCTTGGCATTTTCAGCAGGGTCTGTCCTCTTTGGGTATAGCATGAAACAGAACAAGGGAAATTCGTAGAACAACGGAAAACGAATTGTGACGTATCGAGCTATCGTAAACACCCTAAATTTTTATAAATTGTTATATTTAGTAATTTTTCTTCATTTTAAGGATCACGTTGAAGTCTTTTCAATATCTCTTTATATGCATTTTAGTTCACAATGATTGTTGTTCAAGTTTTGATTAGCAGAGGATAAACAATTCATTAGAACTATATAAGGATTCGATACCAATTGACGATGAACGCGTCGAGTTTTTCTTTTCGTAAAGCAAAATAATCATTTGCACATATCAATTACAATTTGATTTCACATTAATTTAGTATATTATTAAGAACAATAGTTCTTGATCAAATCAAAATCAAGTGAAAATAAAAGAGGAAAAATGATACACGGAATCGAGCACCACGTGTAAATACAAACGTTCTTCCCGCTTGTAAATGCAAAATATACAAATATCTTGATATATTTATGTAATTGAATACGTCAGCGTTTCGCTTCTGAACTTGGAAACAATGATTTGAATATTCTAAGATTGATAAACATGCTATACCATTCATTGTTATGTGACGTAACTACGAAATAGCAATCTTTGCAAGTATTTACCTTGGAAATAACTTTATCGGAACCCGAAACCTTGGAGGAGATATTTTCTGAAACTACATTCTCACAATCTACAACCTGCAACTGAAACTCGATTTTCTTGATCAATCACATCACATACCATCCGGTCTCCCAACTTTTGATATCGAATAACTTGGCTATCGCTATCAAACTTTCAAAACATGTTTTAATACTCTTTCATTTCATACGTGCAGGAGTGCAGGTTCTTCTTGAGGCTGATTTCAATAAGTTCGCATTGAATCTCGTTCGGGGATAGACTGATAATTCGCTGTCATTCCGTTGCTTATTAATTTTCAACTTTGCTCAACCTCCAACTTAGATGGAATATCATGTCCCGACTTGGTTATTTTTTTGTATACCGTCACCGTGTTTCGTATTTCAAAGTAAACGAAGAAGTATAGAATCTTAAATGAGATGGAATTCTTTCCTTCTCAATTCAATTTCGAAACTTGAAGAACAAATAGATATGAAATGAACACGGTAAAAAGTTGTCAAATGTGTATTTGTGATCTCTGATAAAAAGAATATCTGTATTTCTGGAGACATTTGAATTCTGGCGGAAGGAAATTTATTCCCGTCAAATTTCGTACAACGGAGAAGTTCAGAGAAATGCAGAGATTGTTTTCTTTAGGAAAGAGTTTGAGAAAAAAGTAACAGTTGAGAAGTTTGAATTTGAAGAGAACAGGAATGAAATGCGAAACTTTTCTTATACCGGATGTTTCAGAATTCACTGGAAATATTTCACCGGCGTTATTTGCAGTCGAAATGCAAGAATTGGTTTTGGAGCTTAGATTTTGAGATATGAGCATTGTTAGATTTGTTTTCGTATCCAAATCACTCAAAAGTACTGTGTGCTACATACTTAACCCTAGAACGAGCACGTGAAAAACGCAGGAAATTTCAAATGGTTGTAACTCATCTGAAACTAAACGGAGTTCAACTCATTATGGGCGGTTTTTGTTCCTCAGGATGTATACTTTGGAAATATTTGGGTGATAAACTACAGAGATGAAGAGAGGCTCAGATCCTGGGATAGAAACAAATGTCCTGGGGTCCTAAAAGACCCCGTTCTAGGGTTAAGCCGCCTGACACCTTTCGCTGAATTGGAAAACGACGGATCTCTGGAAATAAAAATTGAACTATCCTGTAATTTTTCAATTCGAACTTATAGAAATTTGAAATTTTTGGGCTTCCAGCCAATCGGAATCCACCAACTTTGAATCATCATAGCTCTCAAACGAAAGGTGACAAGAAGTAATCGGACTCCTAACACTTTGTATTCACAATAAAAAGAGAATTAATAGAAATAAATAAGATGCAAATTTTAAATCAGACTATTTTTTAGATATCTGAATGAAAAGGACTACTGGAATAAGAAATCGATGATAATGTTGAATAAGAATTGAGTTGATGAGATGATAATGATAATCATAAATCGATAGTAGAATTATTGATTTAATCTCAGTCTACATCTCCTGGCCAAAATAATCCATCAAATTTAGCAAAGACTTTCGATTTACCATTCATCAACCAGACTTCATACATTATTATTGCCAGAATTCATCTGCACCTAGAAGAATTGTCACGATGCGATAAAAATCAAGCGGAGTCACTGAAAATTTTGATTGAAAATTTTTATAATTGTTTGCAACATAACTCGAACGACACAGAATCCCCTTGGACGTTTTAAAAACGTTCTCATATTGTTTCCAACACGTTCGAACATTTCAAGAACCTTCGAGTGCTTTTTAAAAAGTTCTCATTCATAATTACAATAAACATATGTCCCGAAATACTGTTATCACTCGATAAAAGAATCAGAAAATTTACTCTCCATCTTCTTTTCTCAGTGAATACAAAAGAATTAGAATCTAATTGTCATTTCAAAGGAAAACAAAAAGAGTCTCACAGTCGAAAGAGGCCAGTCAATTTCTGATCAGTCTTTTTCAAATATCTTCTTGAGAATATCGTACAGAAAACTCTTTATTGGCAGAATAAACCATTTAAAAATGAAAAACTTTGATAATCTGAGAATTCAAGTTTCCTCACCCGTTGTATACAGGGGATGAAATTTATTCATCTTTTTGATTTTCAAAAATCAAGGAGAACAAATATCTGAATCCTGCAGGTATGAATGAAAGAGGAACAAGAAAACAAAAATTTAATTGAATCATCTGAACTTTCGCGTTCATCGCGCAAACTATTTCCGTGAAAACGAAAAAATGCAACTCTTCCTCCAAAGGAATATCAAAGAACACCATCTAACAACTCACTTTGTACAGTCTTGAGAAAATGCTGAACCCGAACTCACAGCATATAAAACTGCACGAAAAGAGTTTTTTTCCACGTTATTACAAACAATACGAGTCGTTCAATCATTTTCCGTCCATCGAGGAAAGTGTGCAAGTATGAACGTTAATTACAATCGAATTTTATTAAATTCGTCGGAAATCAAAAGCGTGAAACCTGGTGTTAAGAAAAGAACGCTGAGAGCCCGAATGTTGTTTCAAATAAATACTATTGCGTAAAGAATATGATTATAGTATAAAAAACAAACATTGGAGAACAAGAACAACCATAACGACAAGCTTTAAGGAAACAATATAGAATTTAAGGTGATGCAAGTGATTTATATTAATGTAATAACATAAGTATGTGTACGTATATGTGTTATATGTGTGTACGTATAAGTATGTATTTTACATATATACGTATAAGACAAACAGATATATGCGGACCATAGCCTATCGATCAGGCAATTTTCTTAAGTAAATGTTACATCTGTGTATTGTAAAGAAACAAAAAAAAAGAGAAAAATTACTCAAAATATCACGTGTTTTAATTCATAAAATGAAAAAAGAAAAAAAAAGACAGAAAAAGAGGAAAATAAAACTAAAAAACAACAAAAATAATCGATCGTTTATCTCTTAGCTTATCGAGTATTCCGTATTCGCACCAAAATATATTTCTGAATATTATAGATAAAAAGAATTGATAATCTCAATATCGTTATCGAGGGTAACGCGCTACTGATAGGGAAAACAATTATTCGTTTTCCTTTGAACATACATTCATGTATTCGATATATCGTGCACAGATTTATGCTTTTATTCTCCGAAAGACCAAAAGTATGTATTATACCTGCGTGTAAGATATATGCTATATATTCGTATCAAAGACAATTAAATAGGATTTGTAATGTTTCGCGAGTTGTGATGAAAATGCATTGGATTTGATTGGATGGTGTGCGTACAAAAACGTGTGTTATGTTGTCACAGCTCGTGATATCACCGGGTATTCTGATTCGAATGTGAACAACTTTGTTGGTTTTTTGCTTTCATTTTTTCCGCGCAGAAATTTCTATTGTATTAACGGTAGCGAGTGATTTTCATACGTTATTCATGATGTATACAATTAATATAAATTTCGATTCAACATTTAATGTGGAGTACATATTTATTGTATGATATTGTGAGAGAAAAAGAAAATAAATGATTGAAATAAAATAACATGTCCAAACAGATAACGACCGTTTCATTTCGATTATTTTCCTTCATTTTTTCACATTTAATATTTAAGGTGACATCAGGGCCTGAAGTAGAGACACTTCAAGGTGCTCTATGATCCAAGTGAATCTTTACCCGTACAGCACAAAAGTCCCCGCAAAGAGCTCCCGTTATGACAGTGAACATGAATTCATTATGAATAGTCTGAATTCAAAATGAACTCTTGATGAATAACTTATCCTTCAGAAAGAATTCATATCACGAATTCATAAAGAACTATTCAGGCATTCAACATGTATGCATTTTAATCTCTATGAGTTCATATTGAATTCATTTTTACTGTCATAACGGAGACTGTTCGAGAAGTTCTTTCAGAAGTTTTTGTGAATTCAGAATGATCATTTGTGCTATCTGGGTTAATGATTTAATGATCTATGTTTTCCTCTGATCCCTTTTAAATGTTCTTGAAAAGATTTATGTGTTCCAGGATTTTACGGAAATCGTTCCGTGACCTCACAATCCCGTAAGACAACATTTTGGAAATCGTATGTTTAACTTTATATGTCTCGATAACCTTTTCGTTGATGTGTGGCAATTATCCGAGTAGAAGAATATCCAAAATTATATATAATTTGGATATAATAATCAAACCAAATAATGGAATCCAGTATAGTTCATAAATGAGTCACATATACTTATACTCGTGTGGAAATCAATCCTGGGCATCCTAAGGTAGGCCCTGGCCCCGTATACGGGGTATAACTTCCGATTATTAGGCATCCGATACAAAGTTGCCTACCCACGGTCCGTGTGGGCCCCAGTTGGGATTGCCAGTATATCCTTGGAATATTTCAATCTAGGTATTCCCACCCACAGCCCATATAAGCCCCGAGTTGGCTACCATTGTTTTGCTTGGATATTTGATACCATTACGGGGCCTAGATTGAAAAACGTGACATTCCAAGTTGGGGCCACTTTTCGAGTAGGGATGATGAACCCGACCCAGGTCTGAGCTCGGGAGAAATTTCCACACGGATAAATGTAGATTATATACAATTTTGAAAGTTTCTCCTGACGGGAAATCCTTGAGTACTTCAAGTATAGTATCTTAATATCGTTTTTTATTCAAATCTGCTGGAACCGTCTCAATATTTAAAATAATAGGATTTCAGATCGTGATTTGTTCAGGGTAAGTCCCAGACAGCACAACGCGCCATTGGAAAGTTTATGGAAGGTTTATAGAACGTAGGAGAGGATTTCAGAACGTTCAGAAAACGCCCCAGAGACACATTGTGCTGTTAGGGGTATAGCTGTCCTAAGCGTGAAATCCAAACGTGATTGATTTCTCTCTTTACGCAGTAATTCCGAATGCTCACAAACGTCACAACTGAATTGAATAGCGCATCGAGAATGTTGTATATCTTGATCCACTTTCATTTCTGTCAATGTTGGTGAAGGATCACTGTAAAAAATTTTCTGAAAATTCAGATACTGGAGTGTCTGAATTTTCAGACTCGAGTTTCTAAAAGGCAAATTTAGATAAGGTTTTCTGAAAATTCAGATTTGATATCTAGAATATTATATTTAGATACCAAGTTTCTAAAAAATTAGAGGAAATTTCTTCATGTTCATCACCAATACTTTGAAAATTAAGAATCTGAATAATTTAAGAAACTTACACTGAAAACATGCGCAGAATCGGTGCGTAGTGAATCGGCTTGCATTATTTTGTATGACGGTCAATGAACGGTAAGTAAAGGTGAGTTACAAAATCAAATTCAATATCATTTATTTTAATGAACAAATACTTACTGCACCAACAGTAATTACATGTTGTGCAATGTAATTTGAGCCAAATTAATTTTTAATGTGACATGAAATGTATTGTGGGATTCGGTGAAAAAAATGTTAAAAATGTGAGGTTAACCTCTTTGCCATTGGAACAAAAATCGTCTCTGAATATGACAATCAGAAAATCTCATGACGGTGGTATGAATAAATGATTAAAGGAAGGATGATACATTGAGATTTTTGAATTGAAAATGATGAAAAAAACATCCAATTTCTGAATCAGATGTTCTGATTTTTCGTGGATCATAAAATCAATTTCAAGTAGATTTATATTCACTGAACCACATGAACATGTAGTAATTACTGCGATTAGTTTGAAACTCAGAGAATGTGGTTTAAAAAACTACATTATTTCCATTTACTTTGTCTTCAACTATTTGTAATAAAAGAGATAGAACTGTGTGCTATGGGACCAAGTCTAATTAGGGCAAGGAACAAGCGATGAGTATGTGAAACATACAAACGTGTAATAAGTGCTCCAATGAAAAGTTTCACAAAGTATAACATTGAGTGATTGAACATGGAACAACTTATAAAATTCCTACCAAATCCAATTGATGCCATTAATTTCTGTATTATGTTATAGTTTAGTGAAAATCAGTGTTTGTGAGATTGATATTCTGATTTATCGAAAAACCAAAAAATAAATCATTTTCAAGAGATTGATTTTCACTGAATTATAAAAAAATACAGAAATTAATTCCATCAGTTTGATTTGGTAAAAATTATATAGGCAGGGTTGTATATTGCATCATGTAGGGTTACGCTTTGTGAAATGTTTCATCGATACCTTCAGTACCAGTCTTACATACTTATCGCTTGATTCTTTCATCAATTGAACTTTTTGTTTTAGAAGACAAAACCATCTCTTTCATCATTAATAGTTGAAAAAAAGGACATGAAAATGATAACATATTATAGTTTCATGACACTTTGAAACAATATTTTCTGGTATTCAAGGAATCAAAAATCAATCTCAATGATATTGATTCTCACTAAAGCATAAGAAAATACAGTAATTACTGCCATTAGTTTTATTCGGTAAAAATTATATAGGCAGAGTTGTATATTGCATCATGTAGGGTTACGCTTTGTAAAATGTTTCATCGATACCCTCAGTACAAGTCTTACATACTTATCGCTGGACTCTTACACCAATTAAATGTACATCGTAGAAGACAAAACTATCTCTCTCATCACAAATAGTTGAATAAAAGTACATAAAACTATAGAAACGATATTCTTTTCATACAGAAATTAATGGCATCAGTTGGATCTGGTAGAAATTATATAAGTTGTTCCATGTTGAATCACTCAATGCTATTCTTTGTGGAACTTTTCATTGGAGCATTTAGTACATGTTTCACATGCATTAGACTTGGTCCCATAAGACACAATTCTATCTCTCTTATCACAAATAGTTGAAGGAAAATTAAATGGAATTAAAATAGTTTTTCAAATCACATTCTTTAATTATCCTTTAGACATTCTTATAATTTTATACGTGCTAATTTGATTTCTCTTTTACCCAAATTTACGTTTCATTTTTTGGAGATATATGTTCTATGTATTAAAAAAATTGTAATGCTGCTTACCATAATTCTTCGATACACTGTTTTGGTAATAATCAAATAGATAGATTTTGTGGGTTTCCATACCTTCATCGTGCAAGATGAAGTTATAGAGATGCATAAAATCCTATATAATGTTATCAAAACAAACGTTATAAATGTTCCAGATAAATGTCTTCAATTTTTTTCATCTGGGAAGTGTATAATTTCCAGATACATTCCACTTGGGTTTTCGAGACTTCATCTACGTCACTATTCTCGGAAAAAAAATCGGTAATGATATGGTATGCGGTCTACTACCCACTACCGTAGACCGCATATTATACGTTTACCAAAGAATCTCCGGAATTAAAAATTCTGGCTCTTTAGTGACATAGATAAAATCTCGAAGAACCATCCCTGAAATTTCGGATTTTTTTCATGAAATCAGTTTCCAGTAATGTGGTAGAAAAAACGTGCTCGCGCATGGTAACTATCGCATCCTCTTAGAATTCAATGCGCATCTCTCAAAATTGAGAAAAATATTCCTTACAGTTCAGAAAAATGTTTCTTAAAATTGAGAGAAAATATCTTTGAATACAGAAGACTATTTCTTACAATTCAAACAGATATTTTCGACAATTCAGAAAAATGTTTCTCATAACTCAGAACAGCATGTCTAAAAATTAAGAAACATGAATCTTGCATTTAATGTGAATATGTTTGATGACTCAGAAGGCGTTTGAAAATCCAGAAATAAGTATCTTAAAATTCAGAACAGAAATGTTTCTGAATATTCAGACTCAGTGACTGTAAAAAATTACAGTCACTTTTTTCTTAACTTTCAGTCAAAATTTTTTTATAGTGATGTGAGTGGATACAACAATCAATTCCCGATTCCAAGTAATCTCTGGCGAGAATGGTCTCATAATTCCTCATAAAAGTCCAAATTCCTAAAGAAGTTATGAGATTTTATCATAATTCCTTTTAGAATTGCGACCTCTTCGCAAAATTATCAAGGAAAATGACTTTTATGAGAAATTATAAAAAATTGTGAGATCATTTTCGCATGGAGACCGTTCGGAGCCGTTACAGGACGATAATTTGTATATTTTATTCCGATAAAAATTACAGTCCGTTTTCCGAATCACGTCTTTCTCACTCTATCAAGGGCATGTACACGACACTCTATACTGTTTATATTCAATTCAGTGGCAAAAATTTGTTTCCCGACCAGATGGCGTTACTGTGAATTCCGGCGTACAATCTCTTTGCCCCTGACTTCCCTCGTCGACTAATTAAACATAAACAAAAACAGTGTCATTCGCGGTCAACCTCAAAAATTATTTCCAAACCTTATTATTTTATGTATGTTGGTATGCATTCAAATAATAATGAGATAAAATGATAATAATAATTGAAAAACTTACGACTTGATGTATTGCAGAAAATTTTGAATACATGTATATAGTTGCAAACGTGGTAAATAATTTGAAAAGTCAATTAAAATGCAGTAATCGAGAGAAGCGGTGTATTATATCGTTGTGCAATTTTGATCAAACTGAACCGAAGTTAAGCTGGTTCAAAGTGTCTCTTCACAAGAATCATAAAATTATTAGCGGACAAAATGTTGAGACGTAATTTGAAAGATTCTCACACCGTACGTGAAAAATATTTCATGAAAAATAATATTCTTTTTCAAACGTTGCAAAAAAAATCCGAAAATCGTGTGCATTAGAATATTATTCTTGATAATGCTGTTTCAATTCTCTTATTTATCATCACTTTAAATCTTACTTATTTTTGTTTATTATAAATCCTGCTTTCAAATGACCGGATTGACTACTAGCGCCACCACGATCAAAGGGAACAAATTTTTACCACCGCTAAGTTCGAGTGTCACCTATGTGATCAAGGTTAAGCATTCGAGCGAGAAAAAGGTCCACGGCACTATTCAGAAACTGCACTTTATGTAAAATCAGATTCGGAAAAATGAATCTATGTCCCAAATAACATGTGAGCTTGTTATGAGTAGTGTTGCCGCGATCTTCGAGCCGATCTCAATGATTTCAAACGATCTGATCTCCGAGCAGAGCTGAAAAAATTCCAGTCGATGCGAGTTTTGAGCTAAGCCAGAACTATGAGATCGACGAGCTAGATCGTTACTGAGAACATTTCGTAAATTGCGGTCACTCTTTAGCAATTCTGTCAACGCTAATGACAGGCAATGGCTTGGACTAAGCATGACGTAGGGCAGAGGGGGGGGGGGGCAAAGGGGATTATTTGTATTGAGCTAACTTTGCCGAACAAGGCCCTGATGAATATAAACATCGATCCAGTGCTAGCACGAATCTGCTCTAGAATTCGCAGAATCGGCCCAAGTACGGCCTAAGCATGCCCTGATAGTTGGGTACACAGAGACGGATCATGCCTATGTTGGTAACACGAAGATAAGTTATGTTGGTTGTGCCAGCATTGGATTCACAACAGACGTTCCATATCCAACTGATGAATTAGGCTTGCGCGAGCGTTGACGATTTTGCTCGATGATTGTGGAAACGATGTCATCATTGCAGGCGTTAGATAAACTTCCTCCCAAGGCTCTGCCAATGTTCGTTGGACCTGGTGAAATTTCACATCGGTCGCTCGCGTAAAGAAGTAGAGCGATTTTGAGTGAGATTTTTACGATCGCGCCAACTGTAGAAGCGATTCAAACCATTTGAGCCACAGTTTTGTCTGAATCAAATTCCATAGTTGCAGTTGGATCAGCTGATTGTGGAAACAATATGCAAATTGTATTGAAAGTTTCATAATATGATATTAATTGGAGGATTGATTACAATATTATTGGATCGAAGATTAAAAGAAGTCATCCTTCTATTGAGCATCGAGTGTGTATTTTAACGTCCAACATTTCGATCAACTGCTGATCATTCTCAAGGCAGTGTCATCGTAGAGATGACACTTGGCAGTTATCGCGTTTCCATGTATTCGTATTTGGAAAGGGTAAAAAGTCAGACAGAAATTTTCTAACAGAATTTAACGGACATTTCAAGGAGGAATTCTCGGCAAAGTGGACACTTTCTCCCTCGTTCCAACATGAATTTCAACAGGGTTTTCTTGGGGCCCTATTCAAGCATATGAGAAACGTACACGTATTCTTGGTGTTTCAGAATTCATCATTCGCATTTATGCCCAGAAAACAAAACGAACGAGCCCACGATCGCTCGATCTGATGGACATAATGATGCATGAACAATTTTATTGACCAATGGTTGTACTATCGGAATGGCTAATGCGTGAATACTATCAATTATTGTACAATCATTGATGCACAACAGTTGCAGTAGTCTTCAATGCACGCATCATTGGTCAATAATGTGTTAACCCAGTGAACATTTTTCCCTTCAACATTTCAAACATTCATTATGTTTTCTAAATGATATCAGAAAGTTCTCTAATTCGTCGATTTCGGAAAGCTTGTAGATGACTTTCTGATATCATTTAGGGAACATAATGAATGTTTGAAATGTTGAGGGGAAAAATGTTCACTGGGAACTTATCATATAGTTAATTGTAAAATCGTGAAGGACTTCGAAGTGTCCATGATTGTACAATCATTGAACCATTATGTTTTCTGTGTGTGGCATATTATGTAGCCAAAACGCAATAATTTCCTGTATGAAAAAAATTCTTTGAAGGCCTAGTTTTTTAGTGACTTGAGATTCTTCAGCTTCCAGCCAATCAGCATTCGGCAACTTCAAATTATCACACAGGTTAAAAACAAAAAATTTTGTCTCTGGTGCCGGAGGTCTGGTAACTGATTCGGAGTGTTTTTGCTGTGTTGAATGCGAGACGAATATCAAATTCCTTGGATTAGCTCACTTTCTGTCATCTTTTATACATGAGTTTCATATATAACACAGGCCTGCGAAATTTGACTTTTTTTTTCCCCCTCAAACAATAATATCTTTTTCCGAAGCATTTTGATCCGCTGAATCCGAATCTGGCTGCAGAATTGCTCTATCACGTCAGGTTTTTGAGATATTTCGACCTAAAAATGTGAAAAACACTGTTTTTCGACATATTTGGGGTTACGTAAAGTCGAAGGGTAATTTTTTTTCTCAAAACCAATACATGCACCTCAAAGTATAAGTCCTCCTCTTCCAAATGCCGTTGAGTTTGCTCAGATACCTTTTTTTTTCATTGAGATACGACAGTTTGAAAATTGTGTCTCCACCTATTTATTGAGTACATGAGCGCACAAATTTAAAATTGTCGTATCTCAATGAAAAAAAAAGATATTTCAGCAAACTCAACGGCATTTGGAAGAGGATGACTGATACTTTGAGGTGCATCTATTGGTTTTGTGAAAAATTACCTTTCGACTTTACGGAACCTCAAATATGCCAAAAACATTGTTTTCCACATTTTTAGGTCGGAATATCCCAAATACCTGACGTGATATAGCAATTCTGGAGCCATATGCGGATTCAGCGCACCAAAATGCTTCAGAAAAATGTTGAATGAATGAAGGGGATTGACTTTGGATTGTATTCTACATGAAACACCTTGAGTAGGCCAGGCGCATCACAACGATACGCTAAATTTTTTTCTTGAGCGAAATACGGTAGAAAATGCTTATAGCATATCACATAAATATATATTTATGCAATATGCTACACTATTATAATCGGACGCCTACAAAATTCTCGCGCCGGGCGGTAATATCCTTCGAGCCAGCACTGCTGAGATCGTAGATTGTTTGTTGCTATGTTCAGACATTATTCCACTAATTCACTCGGAATGTACTGATTGTTGTTCTAATTTTTTCCTCCGTGTACAAGTATCGAGTGTCCAGTAATTGTTGTGAATTTCGTGTATTTAAAAAAAAGTTTCACAAATGGCTTCTCGAAAATGTATCAATGCTCCAGATAACTTCTGCTACATATGTGGAAATTATGTAATAAAGAGACAGCAACAAATAATTTCTAAATGTATTGAAGAACTATACGATAGCTATTTCAAAATCAACATAAAAAACCAAGACAAACAATGGGCGCCTCATAAAGTGTGTTCGACATGTGTACGTGAACTTCGGAAATGGTCAAGAGGAGAAAAACATTGTTTTAGTTTACAGACTCCAATGATTTGGATGGAACCGCAAAATCATATCAACGATTGTTACTTCTGCTGTTCAAACATAAAAGGATTTAATTCTAAAAATAAAGCAGCGATAAGTTATCCTGATATTCGTTCTGTGATTTCACCTACGTATAAAGATCCTGATAGCAAAGAGTTATGCCATCCTGCTCAACCATTTTCATCTGATCCTAGTTTATTTCAAGAGGCTATAATGAATACTTCAGATCCTGACGATGAATATTACGAATGCAACGAAACACCACCACTGTTTTCTCAAAGTGAATTGAATGATTTGACAAGAGATCTTAATCTTCCGAAAGATGCTGCGGAATTACTCGGTTCCAGATTGAAAGAAAAAAACATGCTGGATCGTACAACGAACTTTTATTGGTATAGAAATAGAGAGAAGGATTTTCTACCGTATTTTGCTCAAGAAAAAAATTTAGTGTATTGTTGTGATGTGCCTGGCCTACTCAAAATGTTTGATGTAGAATACAATCCAAATGATTGGAGACTTCTTATAGATTCTTCGAAACGGAGCCTCAAAGTAGTATTGTTACATAATGGTAATAAATTTGCTTCTTTGCCTATTGGACATTCTACTCATTTGAAAGAATGTTATGAAAATTTGGATTTCGTCCTCAAAAATAAATTACTCCAATCATAACTGGACTATATGTGGTGATCTCAAAATATTAACTATGTTGCTTGGTCAACAAGGAGGGTATACAAAATACCCCTGTTTTCTATGTGAATGGGATAGTAGGAATAGAGCACGACATTGGATCCAGAAAGATTGGCCACAGAGAGCATCATTGAACCCTGGAAGTAAAAATGTTGTACACGAAACACTAGTTGACCGCTCCAAAATTCTGCTACCTCCGCTTCATATCAAATTAGGCATTATGAAGCAATTCGTAAAGGCATTGCCTAAAGATGGTCTTTGTTTCAAATATTTATGTGATAAATTCAAGCATTTATCGGATGCGAAGATAAAAGAAGGCGTTTTTGTTGGTCCAGACATAAGGAAATTGATGCAAGATCCTGACTTTGAAAAAACTATGAATAAAACCGAGAAGCTCGCTTGGAAGTCATTTAAGGAAGTCGTACAACATTTTTAGGGAACAGAAAAAGCCCTGATTATGAAAATATAGTCAACAGCATGCTTAACAATTTCAAAACCCTGGGTTGTAATATGAGTATAAAACTCCATTATTTGCATTCCCATATTGACTTTTTCCCCGAGAATCTTGGTGCTGTCAGTGAAGAGCAAGGGAGAGATTTCATCAAGACCTTAAGGTTATGGAGACCAGATATCAAGGAAGGTGGGACGTTAGAATGATGGCTGACTATTGCTGGATGTTAAAGAGAGATGAACCGAATCATGAGTACAACAGAAAGAGATCAAACAGAAGTTTTGAAGAAACTAGAAAAGATATCATAAGTCCTTTTGATTTATCTAGTATCTTAGGTCTTGTTTGAAACCAGTGCAGCCCCATGTCTGAATTTTATATAAAACGTATATATTTTTCGTTCATACAAATTGTTTAAAAAACTGTAAATATTCATATCTCACATAAAAATGAATCCCGATGTGCTGTAAAAAAACTGGCGTTATATTTTAGTTCCACAATCTGAATACCTGGAAAGGAACCATTATTGTTCGAAGGGAAAATAAAAACTTATATTCCGCAGGTCTGTGAATTATCAACCCTTTGGGGAACCCATTTTTTTGAAGGGAAATTTTCCTTGAATATATGAACATATAAGTTTTTGGGTCGCTGAATGAGAATATCATATTAGAAAATTAGAATTTTCATTCCCATACATCCTGGCAGCACCCTCAGGAGATCCTAGAAATATTATAATCTTGGGGATATATTTCACAACTTGGAATACTCGTAACTCTGCAAGGAGAAATTGTAGGTCACCGATTAATAGCTTATCTTGAAGAGTAAGAGTAGTACTGGATGATGCAATTAGAAGAAAAGACTAAAAAAAATTGTGCACTCAGTACATGAATTCCAAAGTAATCAAAAAACCCATTTTTCGTGGACCTAATCTTAAATATCTTGAAATGCTTACGCGATGGCCCAATCCTGACTCCGGATTTGGATTCTACGCAGAAAATTACTTCAGAAAAGAGAATTTCATTTGAAGGAGAATTTCATTGTCGATCAGTGTAATAAATGCGAATACTCATTCTGTTGTTGGGACATATTACACAACTTAGAATGGTCGTAACTTTGCGAGAAAAAATCGTACATGAACGTTCAATAGCTCATTTTAAACGGGAAGAGTAGTGCAAATTGATGAAGTTGAGAGAAAAGATCAAAAAAATTTTATGCGTCCTGTACATAACCTCAAAAGTAGCGAAAAACCGCATTTTTCGCGTATTTACCCTCAGATATCTCAAAATCCTGACGTGATAGCCCAATTCTGGCTCCGGATTCGGATTCTACGCAGCAAATTACTTCGGAAAATGGTCACCAGTTCCAAGGGGGAAGAACCTCGCAGGCCTGTGTAATCTATATAATTGATGAATTTTATACATAAAAAATTATGAAAAACCAGCTAATACAACAAATTTGATGTTGTTTCTGTATCCAGTGCTCTCAAGATACTTCGAATCAATTCTGAAACCTCAGGCACCAAGATGGCTGTGAACCAGTGTTATAGCTTCGAAACACACAATGATAGGATGGTTCAAATTTTTTTTCCCAGAGATCTGCCGGTTCCCAACAGAGTGAATGGCATCAAGCTGAAGTATGCAGCATGGTAGGGAGTCAAAAGTTCCAAAATTGTGGTTCCACTCTAAAAGTTCCAAAAACTTGTTTGGCCCACAAGACTTTTGATCCCATAGGTCCACTTCAATTGCAATTAGCCGTTTGTCCCATAGTTTTTGGTTTCATTTGAATTCTGTTCATATTATAGAATTTTGGATTGGAGTATCCCGGGCAACAAGTCAACATGATAATAAACATTAAACAATACAACGCTGTATGCCAAAAGCTGTCAAGTACGAATAACGTGTTTGAGGGATGGCATAATCGTTTCCAAATCGTTGTAGGGCGTCATCATCCGAGTTTATATAATTTTTTCAACTGACTTACAAAAAGAGCAAGCAGATAGTGAGAGTATGTTGCGACAAATGGGGCTCGGCCAGAAAATAAAGAAGGCTCGTGCACCTACTCGATATAATTTGCATTTCTGACTATTAATCTTCTTTCGGATCTGGTTTATTTTGAATCTTTTATAGTGTTGGGTAATATGTACTTTTGTAAAAATATAACATGGGAACTATACACTGTAAAAACAAGAGCATGAATTTCACACACTTTGATGTCCTCTTTTTCAATGCACATGAAGTGATTGATTTTAATTTGTTTCAACGCATGCATCAAATTCACTCCAAGTAGCGTAAATCAACGCATTTCAGATCACTGAATTGAATACACTTGAAGTGTCATAATCTTATGCTTCCTAAGTAACTGATTTTAATTCAGATTATATTCGGTTCAGATATTTGAAATTAAACAATTACATGATTGACATTCGTCAAGTTTGACCCAAAATCGAAGTGGAATGAAGTACAATGATTTAGATTATATTCCTATTTTTATCAAAAATTTTAATGCTCAATCCAGGTGACATGAAATATTGAAAATACTCAAAATCGTAATCAGTACGTCTGGCGAAGTGATTTTGAAAACATTTTAATATGGAGACCTTATTGTACACGGAGAAAAATGAAGTTTTACAAATTACTACATTCCTACTGAATTGGCAGGATAAGAGAAAATATCACTGTTATTGATATAGAAGTGTAGTAAAATTGTGTAATTTATCATGCAGAAGTTTGCACGCTCGTAGGGGAGCGAGGGGCTAGTTGTACCACGCGAATTATTCGATGGATTTCAAGTATTACCGCTGGATTTTGAATTATGACGTGCTCCATTACATACACACTATCGGTATCTCGTGAGACAGGGCTGCGAGTGTCTAGAAACATAGGATCCATTCGAGTCAGAAAATGAAAAAAACATTGTTTTGCAAACATTGATTTCAGTCCTGTTAATCGATCCTCTTCAAATATGTGAGTGACTATTCATTTTGTCTATGTATTGAGCTTTGAAATGCTTAAATAACTTTTTCATGAATTCTGTATAGTTTTTTAATAGTCAACGAACATATCCGAAATCATACGACGGGGCAAGTTGTAAAAAACTTTCGGGGCATATTGTAACATGTTTCGGTTCGTGCTTATTCGCCCTCGTGGAAATATATCTACGCCAAATTACGCCAAAAAGTACAAATAATTACGCGGAATTAGGCTTACCTGCAGAAAAATATATTTTGAAAAGTTCCATAATTTATTGAGGATCAGCGCCAGTCTGTGATGAATGAAATTATTTACCTGAATATAGCTTCAAAAGTACCATAATTTCTTGTAGAAATACATCCAATTATAGGAGTTTTTAAAAGTAAATCCAAGTCAAAAATTCTATCTGTCACAGACTGGCGCTGATCCTCAATAAATTATGGGACTTTTCAACACATCTGTTTTCTGCGTGTGCATGGCATAAAAATTTGTAAAATAACGTCGAAAAATATACGTGGTTTAATGCAGAAGTACGCCGGACTACGACACCTCTAACAACACAACACCTTTCAGTTACCTTTCAGAAACATGACTATCTTACATTTCATACAAATAACATTTGAAATGTAACTGTTAGGTTTCTGACACCTTGCAGTTATCATCTTTCAAATATGATGTTTCAAATACCTTTCGAAGTTATGTGTATGCCTATATGATGAGATTTTTATCACCCTTTTCAACATCTTGGTGATATTACAAATGTTACAGAACAAGTTAGTACGACAATTTCCAAAGCTTGACATGTGAAAGACTTTTTCCCATTTATTCTGCAGATGTTTGATTGAATCTCCACACTGATTCTGTTTTGAATTTGTTTCTCCATCTTTCAGCGGTTGGTGAAATTTACAAGTTGTCCCCAGAAAAAACCTTTGTCTCACAACCCAGACAGCACAAAAGTTCTAGAAGAGCTCGTGATGGATACATTGTATTCCTTAAAAGATCTTCTAGAACTTTTGTGCTGTCCGGGAATCTATTCATTTTCCGTTTCAGAAGATTCTGAATCGATTGGTCTATATAACATGGAGACAAATTTTTGAAATTTTTTTATTACCTTGCTTCAGCACTTGGTAAAATCTCGAGGTCCACTTTTTTCAAAAGTGTCTCAAAAGTGCTGTCCATATTCCGTTTCGAAAGGTTCTGAATCGATTGGTCTATATCCCACGGAGAAAAATTTTGGGAATTTTCTATTCAATTTGGCCCAGCACTTGGTAAAATCTCGAGGTCCAGTTTTTCAAAAACGTGCTTCTAACGCGCTGTCCATTTTCCGTTTCAGAAGATTCTGAGTCGGTTGCTTTACCTCTCTCGGGAACGAATTACTAAGAATTCTCACCTGATCCTAATAAGGAGTGCCTTGTAACATTGCACATTTGTAGTTTTGCGGAATTGTCCCAAACAAATCTGCGTGACTTCTAAGTAAGTTTCACCACGGAGATTATACTCTCTCCACCCAGATAGCACACAAGAATCCAAATCAATTCTGGGAAAAGAACTCTTGAAGAACTCTTCTAGATTAAAAAAAGTTCTTGAAGAGATTCAAAAAGAATTCGATTCGTCAGACATTTGTGAGTTCCATCAAAGTTCTCAAAGAATTCTCATAAAATTTTAATGGAACTCGCAAATGTCTGACAAATCGAATTCTTCTTGGAACTCTCCAGGAAATTTTTGTATTCTATAAGGGCTCTTTGAAAGTCTATTTCTCAGAACGCATTTAGGATTCTTGTGTGCCTTTCCGGTGAGGCTCGTCTCCCATGGACCGAAATTTCTGGGGAATGGAATGAAATCCGTAGAGCCAATCGGTTCGTGGATAGTAACTTACTAGAATTGCCCGGAAATCTCCTAAAAATTGCGATCCATGGGTGAGGCTAGCTACAGATTCTTTTAGAGCGTCCTATCAGGAATCTATAAAAGATTGTACATTGGTTCAATTTTCAAAAATCTTGTTGTACAATTGGAGCGCATATGTGTTACATAAAATTCTGAACTCTTTAATCTGAGCGTATTCCAACCACAAGTTGTTGAAAAACCAGGATTCGTCACAGGTTGAAGTACATATGCAGGACAAATGCAGGTCACATCTGTGTGTTGTCTTGTCGTCAATACTTTCCCGAGCAGAAATTGAAATAGGGACCACATCAGGCCACATCAGGGCCATGTGAGGCCATATCAGGGCCTGTGTGGCCTGATATGGCCTGATATGGTCCCTTTGTCAATTTCTGCTCGGGTTGTGCAAATGAAGTATAGATACGCAACATGTGGCTATCTGGGTAAATACACTGTGAAAAGTAAATAAGGAAATTTTCCTGAATTTGGTGGCAACGAAAATCCCCCACGTGGGGAAAATTCATCTTCCCTATATTTTGGAAGAATTCTCCTCCATTTGGAAGAACATTCTTCCTTTCTGAAGGAAATTCCTCTCCAAATGAAGGAAAATTCCCCCAAAATATAGGAGAAATGAATTTACTCCACTTGGGAGATTTTTGCTGCCACCAAATTGAGGAAAATTTCCTCATCTACTTTTTACAGTGTATGTCAAAAACAGATTAGAGCAATGAAATTTCTTATGCTCTGACCCACACACTGCAAATACTGAGTGGAACAGTCTTCAAATTTTGAGAAAAAATTGATAAATTTGATACTTTTTACATAATGGATAGTAATCATACCATTTTTAAATTTTTTCAAAGAGTTTTTGTTTTCTTTTCGTCCAAAATTCGGTACAAACCCATAATCGTGACAGGTAACTAAATCGTATCCATCAACTTTCAATACGTAACTGATATGTTTCTGCAAGGTTTCAGATACGTATTCTGTAATGAATTTGAGCGGACATTTACACCTGTTTCCAAGGTATCTGAAAGGTATCATCCACCTTTCAACACGTAACTGAAATCATTTCAAGCTTGCAAAGTTGAGTTTCAGAAAGCTTTCTGAAACATGTTGGTACTGTTAGGGCACACCGATTTCACTGAGGGACGGACTTGTGCGTAAAATTTAGTAGAGAGCTCGGGTTTTTACAACTTCTTACGAATTTTTACAACCGTGTAGGAACTCTGAAAACTTTTCACCACGGAAACGTGAACGTGAAGCAGATTGATTGGGGACTACGAATTCCTACGAACAACCAGGATTTTTGATACTGAGATTTTTCGTTCGTCCCGTTGCGGAGACATAGTGTTTCATAGATTTTTTTAGAACTTTCTTTTGATAATTCCCATTTTATACGCATTTCCAAGAATTTTTACGACACAGTCGGGACTTTGAGAACTTTTCACGATGGAACGCGAATATGCAACCAATTGCGTGGGAACTACGAATTTCTACGAAGAACTAAGAAAATGCGTAGTTTTTCGTAGTTGGGTATATTCTATATTTGGCGTAAATCGACGTGGAAAGCAGTACTTCTCTTCAATGTGAAACCTCTTGTACTTGAAGAAGCGTGGTTTTTCGTCATTTTGTATGTTTTAATTTTGGCGTAGATTGTTGTGAAAGGTGAAAATTTTCATCCATTCTTAAAATTATAACTTGAAAAGGCATAAATTGTGGTAGTTGTGAATAATTTGAGATATTCGAGCGTGGAAAGTTGTAGTTTTCCAACTAATATCGAAGCACCGTAATTTACTACGCCAACCTACAGATGTGTTCGAAACGGCGGACTTGGGAGTAGTTCTGGGCGTAATTTGTCGTAGGTTTTGGCGTAAAATGGTGTAGTTCTTGGCGACTTATTTCATCAATTGTTGATATGCAAATGTCTTTATTCCATCCATTCTTCTTCCATCTAAAAATGAGAAATTATAAAAAAAAATCTGAAACAGGTTGAGAAAATGAAAATGTCCTGATTCAGATATTATACAAGAAACAAGTGCAATACACAATAATCTTAAATTTTGCTAGCATTATTGTGTATCACACCTGTTTATTTGTGCTATGTTAAATGCCCAAATAATTATTAATTAATTCTTTATGGAATTGCGATGTGAATTCTTTTTGTGTCATCAGGGTGTTCTTCAAGAGTTCATTTTGAATTCAAAGTATTCATAATGAATACTCAATTGATAATCCTTATCAAGATAACGGATTTTTATTGATTCTATTTTGATTGATTGAATGTGATTCAATCTTAGTCATAATTATAAGTTGCTATGAAAATTAACTGAATAATATCGGAGTCCCATAATGATTGTGGTAATAGACTAATAAGTACAGGATGATTCTACAACCTTGAGCTTAATTTTTCAAAGTTTATTTTCGTAATAAGTGTTGTAAATTTGCATCAACAAGAAAATACTCAGCTCAGCTCATTTATCAATAAGTATCGTACCATAACAAAAAGTTAACATGTTTTCAATGAGCAGTCATTCTAGTGTTACTATTTGCCCCAAGTACGGGATAAGTTGTAACAGCTCACTTGTTTTGGAATAATGTCTGTTGTGCTAAAATCAGCAAAGTTTTTGATAAATATCTTTTTGCATATGATGAGTGAATGTTCACGCTCACGAAACATTCAATGATGAGCAAGAAATTATGTATACAGGGTGGGGCATTTAAAGTGTCGCGGGCGTTTTTTCCAAAAATAAAGTGAGATACGAGAAAATTTTTCGGACAAAAGTTGTAGGGTACCGAGGGGGACATCCGATGGTGGCCTTGGCTTTGACCTCAAATCTCATCTTCAAGGGCATTCTGAGGTCAACTCTTGTTTTTTAAATAGCATCTCATATTTTTTACTGCAGATTTGGATTCTAGGTCAAAAACCAAGAAACTTTTGTCTGAACCATTTTCCTGAAATCCGCAAAAATGGCGCTCTAATCGATATTGTTCCATTTTGAATCTGACATTCGAATAACTCGAAAACGAAGGGTCTTGCAAAAGAATGTTTCGTACAAAAGTTGTCAATACACAACACATTTCAATCGTCTACATTACCATCATTCAGAGCTCACGCGATGTAAACAAACGACGGGGTTTAGTGAAAATTCACGATTTTGAAAGTCAGTTTGTCAGTTACATTTGATTATTACTTGGTTTATGACAAATTGAAAATCATGGATATCCGATACACGGTTTCTGAAAAGATCGATATGATCTACATTTACGGTGAAGTGCATAAGAACCCCAGACAAGCATATGACTTGTATGCAGAACGATTTCCTGAAAGAACAACGCCATCCATTAGGTATTTTCAACGGATTACAAAATTATTCTCAGAAACGGGAAGTGTTACAAGGGGAAAACGACATCGAATGAGAACTGTTAGCGGAGAAAATCGCGGAAGTTAATGTACTAGCTGCAGTAGCCAATAATCCACACGTGAGCTCTCGTGAAATTGAACTCCATTCGGGAATTTCTCGAAAAAGTGTTCTTCGAATACTGAAACGTCACAAATTCCATCCGTATCACATTTGTTCGCATCAAGACCTTCACGGTGATGATTTCGAAAATCGTGTACAGTTTTGTCGATGGGGTCTAGCGTAAATGCACAATAACAACTTCATCAACATATTATTTTCTGATGAGTCGACGTTCACCAATCATGGTCAAGTAAATCGACATAATATGCATTACTGGGCGACAGAAAATCCAAGATGGTTACGTCAAGTAGAGCATCAACGACAATGGGCTGTGAATGTTTGGTGTGGTATTTTTCGATCTCGAGTAATTGGACCGTACTTCATTGCAGATACGCTAAATGGAGAGAAGGACAGACATTTCTTAGATCAAGTACTTCCAACATTACTTGAAGACATACCTATTCAGGAACGATTGAATATGTGGTATCAACACGATGGTTGTCCATCCCATTATGCAGTCACAGCTCGAGAAATATTGGACAGAGATTATCCTGGACGATGGATAGGACGTCGTGGACCAGTTCATTGGCCTGCCCGTTCTCCAGATCTTACTTCTCCAGATTTTTTTTTATGGGGATACATAAAAGATACAGTTTATCAACAAGCACCGACTACACCTGAGAATATGCGTCAACGAATCATCAATGCATGCGCGAGCATCAATGAAGATATTTTAGCACGAGTTCAGCAATCTTTTGTAAAACGTTTTGAAATGTGTATTGAAGTCGAAGGCCATCATTTTAAGCATCTACTGCATTAAAATTATCCAAGCGATGTAGACGATTGAAATGTGTTGTGTTTTGTCTGTTATACCCCATCACCTCCGTTTCAGTTCAAGGGGTGCCCCTTGGAATCAGACAACTTTTGTCCGAAACATTCTCCTCCAAGACCCTTCGTTTTCGAGTTATTCTAATGTCAGATTCAGTATGGAACAATATCGATTAGAGCGCCATCTTTGCGGATTTCAGGAAAATGGTTCAGACAAAAGTTTCTTGGTTTTTGACCTAGAATCCAAATCTGCAGTAAAAAATATGAGATGCTATTTAAAAAACAAGAGTTGACCTCAGAATGCCCTTGAAGATGAGATTTGAGGTCAAAGCCAAGGCCACCATCGGATGTCCCCCTCGATACCCTACAATTTTTGCCCGAAAAATTTTCTCGTATCTCATTTCATTTTTGGAAAAAACGCCCGCGACACTTTAAATGCCCCACCCTGTATATGTCACCACAATATTAGCATTTTTCCAAAAACTGTTACAACTAGCCCCTCGCTCCCTTACTCAAGAATATTTTGTTAATCATTCATTTTTACTATCCTGTCTATCAATAACAGTGATATTTTCTTATATCCTGCCAATTTGGTAGAAATGTGGTAATTTTCGAAAATTCATTTTTCTCCATGTAAAGGAATACCGAATTCTATTCCTTGCTATATTTTCACATCGCATTGTCTAAATCGATACCACGCCCAATACGCTTTTGAATCTTCTTCGAGACCAGCATACAGAATCAAAATTATCCGAATCGACACATGATGCGGGGAATCATCGTGAACTAAAAAATCTCCATGGATGGCAAACATGCACCCACTCAAGTGGAAAAATTTTCAAAATTATATAAAATTTATATACAATCAGATATAACTGATACATAAATTATATTGAATTATATATAAAATATATATAATCTTCACCTCCCCGACATCTTCGGTAACCCATTTTTCTCGATGTTGAAACTCACTTCAGTTTGAATCGAACATGAAAATAAAAATCCCTTCGATACAAAAATGAATGGATAGATAAATTGAAATTTATATATTTGTAACATATCCTCAATCGAACCTGTGATTATTCTACATATTTCTTCAGAAATAAACAAAATATCGCTTACACCTTACTCATCGAATCTCCAAAACGAATAGTAAAAAAAAAAAAAATAATACTGGAGACTTCTCTTTTCGTTTTGCGAAACATGTTTTTTCGTACAATAAATTAATGTATTTACTACATACGTATATGTACTGAAATGACAAGAAAAAGTAACACTCAAATGATCTTATAATATATTAATGTTTACATTCCTGTAAATCACCACAGTTGGAAAAAAAAATCTATATACACTCAAGCGCTTGCTCATCGAAACATCCTTCTTATTTTCACACACACGCGCATCGAAACATTCACTCTCATTTCGTGAAAACTCCTTGTACAGTGTTGTATTTCGTTCTTGCTTAAGATTATGCAGTAATCGAATAAATCACTATAATTTTTTTTCTTTCTTCACTCGTTCTTATAGTGTCTTTTACAAAGTGGCACTTCAACGCATACGATTACGTACGTTTTTATTACACGCTTTTGTCGATCTTCCCCCTCTCTCTCTCTCTCTCTCTGTAATTTTTTTTTTCTCCTCATTATTCTTCATTCTCATAATAATAATAATAATAATAATAATATTTTTTAATTTTTTATATCACGCCATAAACATTGAGTCTTAATTTAGAAGGAATATTACAGTTACATCGCACAACTCGTCGCTACCTTTTGAAATTCGATCCACGTGTCATGCCCGTTATTGCGTTCATATTTACATTGAATTTTGTTCAAATAAAGCAACGTTTACATCGATAATCATGAAAAATACTACAGGATATAGGAGTTTGAGAATTCATTCGTTTACACGTTCCGCAAAGAAGGCAATGCACGTCCGATGAATTCCAAAATTTTCTGATTGATTAATTTGAAGATTATCTATTATATACAGTAAAAAATACTTATTATAAAAATTAGTGTGTCTGGTTGTTTGTAGTTGGCCATTTCTTATTATGACTTTTTTTTTCTTCGTTATATTGAGTCAATGGACGCGAAGCGGGAACATATTTACAAAACAAGAATAAGTTTTGGGATGATCGATTTGATGATCGATTTATGATTTCAGATTTCATCGATCGAACGTAGGGTACGAAAAACGTCCTGTTGTACGACATGCCGGTCTTGTATATAATATATTACTGATCTATACCAGGATGAAACATGAAAGAGCTTTGAAAAATAATGAAAATATCAATGTTTTCGTCCAAATTTGATGCTATCAATCGTTTCCTGTGATGAATCAATTGGAAAATTATTGACTCATTGTGCCAAGTACAGATATATATATATATATTTATATATGAATATACGTATTCGATGATTATTCATTTATTTATTTATTCACTTATTATGGTTAGATGAAAATGAGCAAGGGCGGTAAAACACGTATTTTTTTTATAATTTTTAAAAACAGTCTTTATACAATATTCAAATTATCTTCTTGTTTTCTCTCGTAAACAGTATTCGATTTTATGTACAGCAATTATCGTAATTAGCTAATTGATAAAAATTGTCGCTTCAATTATCCCTAACTATGACATTTAAAACCTCACAATTAATGTTAAATCGATTTCGTATAATTACAATACATATGTTTTTTTGTGTTTGTTGTTGTTGTTGTTGTTTAGCTGCTTCTTTCCCATTTCATTTCGTCTTTCTTTTTATCGTGCTGTTGATTTCTTTGTCATCGAAACTGTCTAATCAAAATGGAAAATTATCTATCGTTTTTCGGATTAAAATTCCATACCCTGGTTTATATTTACAACAAGCCTTGTTTCTTAATAAATAATTTACATCAACTTTGAGATCTACCAACTATAGTAGAGAACTGTAAGTGGTCGTTATTTCAGTAACTGTGTTTTCTAGGATTCTCCCTCTAAAAGTTGACCTTCCTTTCGCTTTATTCAACTGATTATTATTAGTATTATTACCGTTACTTTTTTTCTTCAATTTTTCTTTCCTTTTATCTTAAGAGAGATTGATACAAAAATATAAATTACCCTTTGCACAACAGAGTTCTTTAAATCATTGCACAAAAGCGGACAAATTCTAAATAGCACTGGCAAGAGTTTCATCCGTTCCTCTTCATACATATTTACAGTGTACTTTTTTTTTTATTTTCCCTCTTTGTTTTGTTTTTTTTTCTCAAATTCAATATCCTTTCAAGGGAAAACATAAACGAAACAAAGTTGTAAAATTTGAGCTTCCATGTCATTCGATAAACAAATAAAAATGAAGCATGCATATGTATTGTACATATACATGTTGATAAAAAATACGAACACGGGTGATAAAACTCAGCAGTATAAAACGTAACTAAGCAAAAAGCAAATGCTATATATATATATATATATATGTGTGTATATATATATCTTGCCATGTGATCAGTCAAATGAACTCAACCAAGCGAATTATAGCTGAATTATAGTTATTTCATTGCATTACCATAGTCGCTGCAATGTAATATTACAAAATTAAAATTATAATAAAGATCTCCTCTAACGAGTCATGTCTTTCAAGGACGTACATTTTGTTTCGTATATCGTTTTTCGTAAGTAACCTTGACCACTATTTTGTATGTTTTTTTTTGCGTGTTTTTTTTGTTTAGTTTTTCTTCCTTGATGCTGTGAGAAATAGCTATCTAATACGTTACTTCAATAGCAGCCTTTAAGAATAATTCTCTTTTTTGAGGGGATTTCAATTTAATAGCTACACATCATCTCGATAAAAGTAATTTGTAGAGTGTCGTTGTTCCTAGAGATAGAGATAGTATAATTCTCGACAACGTGAAAGAGGAAGCTGCACTGGATGCCGCTTTCATCAAATCTTCACAGACCCCTGTAAAACGAAATATCAACGTGAAAGCTAATTTTGCTTTTGTTTTACAATATATCTATCAAGTCTAAACATGAATATTTTTATTCACCTTGATTGGCGAGTCTGTATACCCATTCTTTAGTGACATTCCTGAGACACGCGGTTGTTGGTTTGGAAAGCAACAACTCTTGTTCTTGATGTTGGGTTGGTAGTTGCTTGGGGCTGTTCCCTCTATCAGAGGTGATTTGCATGTCTTCTCCAAGCCGCATGGAGAAACAAAAAGTTGGCCCCAGTCCTGACTCGAGATCCGGTGTCTTTTGAGATACAATTGTATGCCATACACCTTTCTCCTCCCAACTACCATGGCAAAAATAATCTGCAACACGAATAATAATTTCAGTTTTTAGATTTCAGATTCCAGGAAACGATAATAAATAAAATTACTACGTTGTACTTCGTCGTTTTACTGTTTCAAGCACTTCAAACTCACCCACTTCCGCGTGTTCACAAGTATTAACGATTATCATTTCATTTTGTTCCGGCGAACTGCAACCTATTTGAATATCTGTACTTCTACACTCTTCATCCTCGGAATTATCATGCCACGTTCGTCTTTTAGCTGGTTTGGATAATTTTTCGCTTCTACGCTGACGTCGGAAATTTGACATTGACGCGTAACCCAAAATCCCATATCTCCCAGGATGAGGACATTTTCTTGGATGAAGAGAGGATGCTGTGAACATGAATGTTTAATTATCAATCCTTTCAGTCCCACGTGTTCTGAATCAATTTTTCAGACTCAAACCATTACTACATATTAATAAATCATATAAAAATTGGTCCTTTTTGAAGATCCCTATCAACAATAAAAATCAACCTGATTATCAGTAATTGTTTCTGAAGATGAAAACATGACTGAATTTGCAATGCAATTCGATTTTTCCGAGAATAACGCTTCGAAGAAACCCAAACCGAAAGATTGAAATTTCACGTGATAAGGATAACAGCATCATTGATCTGTCAATTATTCATCCTCCTAACAATTACGAAATTCATTCCAGAATATGCAGGTCACGAGAGCCGAGCTGATCGACTCTCACTGCTCGATCACTCTAAAATATATATTTTTCCTCTCTCTGAATTCCCTATATCATGAAATCCATTAGAACGGGGGACTAAAAAATCGTTATAAAAACTATTTTTCCAGTTCAATAATATTTTCTAATAATTACTCACTTATCAGAGTGGTGTATGGCATTGTGGATACATCGGAGGATGAACACGCCTCTTCCGGCATAATTGCTTTTTGACCTGTAAAATCGTCAGAAAATGGATTTATAAAGTAAATATGAAATTACGTTGCTCGTCCTCGTAAAAAATGAACTCACTAGATTGCTGAAGTTCGATAATGTGGTTATCCCTTTGATGGAATATCATGCACACGTAACCGATATCGCTGTAAAATTAAATTGTCAATTATTATATATTAATAATATTTGTCATCATAAATCATGATTACAACAAAGATATTTGCTACTTACCATCCGCTGGTCACGTGAGCGACTAATTTGACTTTGTTTCCAAGTTTATTATCGTTCGAATCGAATCTTTCTAAATTGTGACAAATTATTCTCTCTTCGTGATAGGTATCCTCGCTGGATTCCAAAGCCTTGACTTTCAACGTTGCATTTTTGCTGGTAAAATGATAAATTTTTGTTCCATCCAAAGAATGCCAATCGTGATGCGTGGTCACCCAATGTGGATATTTACATTTAGTGTGCTCTTTATCAACTGTGAACAGATGAAAAATCAAAATTTATTACAAGCTTCAGGAACATTAAAAAAGATGTATAGTAGCGAAGTTAGTGAAACTATTCTTTGGTTTTGAATCAAATTTTAGAGAAAATCCTCGGCTTTCCGCAGTTAGTTGAACATTATTGATCTGGATGTAATAAATTTGGATTTCAATGGTCGTAAATACTTCCTCGAGTTACCTCATAGCTCTTCAAGTTGAAAATAATACATTTAAGTCACATTAAATGATGTTATTCCGACTCGAAGTGCCGATGATTCAAAACTCCTTTCGAAACTGAATAATTCATTGTTTGAAATAGCAAGGAAATTTGTTTCTAAGATTGTTGAACGGATGATCATCGATTTTCCACGAAATTTCATTCCATTGGATGTTACATAAAGTTCCGAACTCATTTTTAAACAGTGAAACACAAAATTCACAATCATCAAACAAAACAGCAAATGATAGAAAACGAGAAATTAAAAAAAAAAAACAAAAGGAAAATACCTTGATACTCTGAAATGGCAAATGTCAAACAATGGAAGACGTGGAAACGGAGTTATCACGAATAAAAGAAAAAGAAATGCGAGAGAAACAAAAGAAAAGTGTCACGAAGAAAATACTTTTCCCCCAAACAACCTATTTTTATAATTGTTTTTATGTTTTTTCTCTTTTTTTCATGAATGAAACTGCTAATAGTCGAAACTTCTCATGGCGCCAAAATTAGGTCGCAACGTGGAATAAGAATATATGAAAGAAAAGCCAATGACAATATTCCTAACGTTTTTACCTTCATTGCAACATTCAAGTTGATTTTGTTATTATCTGAGTATCAAACTATCGTCCCCGCGGGTTTATTAAATTCTACAAAATATTTCGATTTGCTATCTGGTAAAGTGAATGGACTTATCCTTGTTTCCAAAAGAATCATCCTCCAAGAATGAAATTGTTTTGTTTACAGTTGAATACATTGAGATAATAATGCTCTTAACCTTGAAAATGATGGAACTATAAAATGGAAAAGCTCTGTAAGTGAATATTTAATCTGGTAATTCTTGAGACATGAATGTTTGACAGACGTAGGGGTGTAAATCCATGAAAAATGAATTCGGCTCTTTCTGTGACTCGTGAAGAGAGATTGGTCGATCAAAGTTTCTTCACTATACTTACTAATCCATTGAATAAATCAGATAGGAATCTTATATTTAATTCTAGTTCTTCTCAAATCATGTGGGTTAATGATTAGAGATGTATGCAAAAGATTACCCTGCACTTTTCGAATAACAATTACAACATAAAAACATCTCCTTATTAATGTTTTCCATATGCCTTAAACTTCCAACGTTCAATTGATTGACCAATTTCAAATGAATTGAAATTCACTTTTCTGGGTAGAAAATTTTCATTGATTCCCATGGAATCTGATTTCCAATTGAAATTGAAATTGTTTTTTTTTCGGAATCAATCGGCATTATCCAAAATAATTGTGAGAATAAATTATGAAACGACGATAAAATTGATGGATTTTTATCCCTGCTAAAAGAATCTCATGAAACCGATTAATTCTCATTGATTCCGATGCAGGAAACGTACTCAAACCCATTAAAAGTTGATTCCCAATGATTTTTAATGGGTTTTAATCAGTTTTCTGTATCGGAATCAACGAGAATCAATCGGTTCAATGAAATCCTTTAACCAGGGATTGGAATTTTCTTGGAACAAATAAGAAGAAACCGGATTAATCCACTCCATAATCGCTATTTTTTATGAGAACGTATTGATTTTATAAATATGGAATGGAATGTTTACAGCGTGCCTTGAGAAGCTGAAGAAATGCTATACAAAGAGATATTTTCAATCAACGCACGCATTTTTGCGTGTACAAGTGGAAAAATTTTCAAAGTTATATAAAATTCATAATCAATCCTATTATAACTCTGTTTAGAATAGAATTATATATGAATTATATATAATTTTAAACATTTTCCCAGTCGGATAGTTTGTGTGAATAAAACAAATCGTCTAAAGAGCAACTTCTTGATTACAACAATTTTTCACTCAAGAAACGGATTAGATAGCCTTCGGTTTAGTGATGAGGACCCTCGGAAAAGATCGATCTTCTTCTGCATAGAAATTATCTAAGGTGACCGCCCCGTTTGTCCAATGCCAAAATACCCAATTGCAAAAATGTCCAATGAAAATATCCACTGGCAAAGAAGACCAACGATAAAAATATCCCGTGGCTGTGCATCCAGTAAGTTGGATGAGTGTTTCGGGTGTTATGATGTTTTCAAGTCACGGTTATAGTAAATCGTATGAAAGTGTTGTGGTATATCGTTCTGATAGTGATGTTTTGAAAATCATTTACGTGTAGAGGTAAGAACGACGCTATGAATGATTGAATGTTTACAATTATATTAGGATAGGTAGTACTGTTTGAATGTAGATCATTGTTCGAGGGCAGTCGTGAACGTATTCATAACCATCCGTTTAGTGGCAGCAACGAGTCGCGTGTGACTGACTGTGTGGAATTTATGAAATAATAATGCCGTTGGAATTTATCCTTGGCCAAAAAGGGAAAAAACTTCTTATCTCGAATGGGTATTTGTATTCGGATCGGGATGAACGCATATTGCGAATAGTGAACGGGTATAGGAAGGAGGGGGCAATGCATTTTTTGGATAGTGTTGCTCATAACTTAATTTTTCAGATTTATTCCTACCGTTTTGTAATAAATCTGTGATAATAAATAAATAAATTGTAAAACTTGTGAAGGAATGAAGAGTATGTGATCTGAAGGTGTCTTTTTTTTGTCATTGGTTATTTTTGTTGTTGGATGTTTTTGTCGTTGGATATTTTGGCTTGGACATTTTCGCGATTGGATATTTTTGTGTTGGATGTCTTTGGGTAGTACCTCATCTAATTATTGATGAAATTCATAAAAATTATAAATTTTTTCACATAAAAGAAGGATCGATCCTTCTCAAAGATCCGCACCACTACTTCGTTTACAAGATTTTGAATATTTTAATTATAAGTTACATCAATACGATCCCTAGTTTTTTGCTATTCCTGTCAGCTCAGTGACCCGAATGAGATCCAAAGACCTCCTTCCAGAACTTTAATCATTCGTAATAAGATTTCATAAAATAATTCAAACATAACCATCCGCACAGCGATAAAAGATAGTGAAAACGTGACTTTGGAAGACTTTTTGCACCTCATTTATGTAAATTCGTGGCAATTCAACATACAATATTTGAATTTCATTTGATATAAATTTCTCGCCCCGTATTAGCTTAATTACCGATAGAAATAAAGAAGGAACTGTCATACCTTTCGTGAGTTTTATATTCGCTGATCCTTCATTAACCGTGTACAATCCGCTACACGTTGGATCCCCAGACTGCGCTATAGAATACAATACTTTCGATGAATGATGATTCTTCTCTTCTTCGTATAAAAAGCATCTGCGAAAAGATATACATAATTTTCAGTATGATCGTATATTACAAACACAAATATTGTTGACGAGAAACGTTCATTTGATAAAATGATTGACATTCTCATTCAGTAACGCAAAAGTTTCATGTTACATAATTTCTTTATCGAAAGACTGCAAAGGAATTATGTAATATTCAACAGAGGGGCGTAAACAGATGACGAATTGATGAGACAATTAATACGTGAAACTTCAATTACGCGTTACGATTAATTGGACGTTAAGTTGTCGAGAAACCCTGAATGATGAATAAAGTTTAGAAACTTATATTATGTCACATCGAAAACATATTTCAATAAAAATGTCGTTGAATTATTCGATCACTCATAAGTAACTTTCTATTGATTTTGATTCTCAATAAATGGAAACAACCTTCTATTGTATTACCAAAATTTATATTTATATTCTTATGCGGTGAATCTTTTCAAATTCCTTGGATAAAGATAATTGTTTTACGCAACGAAATAGAAGCTTCACACAGATCCCATCAAGAATGATTTTTACATCAGCATGAATACCGAAGTAAACTCAATTTACTTGAAAAAGCTCCTTTAAACTCATGACGTGAAAATAATGATCTTACCTATATGTTTTTTCGTTTGGTACTCCGGGGCTTTTCCTCTCCAAAGTTCCCACAAAATATTTGTTCCTTCCATCGTTCCAAATGGCTAAACACTGCAACTCTTCAGCTGTAAAATGTTATTAATCAACAAAAGAACAATGAAATTGGATAACTGAATACCAAAGCTAGATTCTTTTTATACGATGAAGCATTATCTTTGTCTTCCATTTCATTTGATAAATATTGCAATTCTGTCATATGAAATCGATAATACACTCACGAAAATATTGATAGAAAAATGATAGCAGGATGTTCTGTACCAAACTTATGGCTTTAAAAACGAAGTTAATATAAAAAGCGAGTACACAATATACGTATGATTGAAAACTGAAATCAATATATGAGAATCGTAATTATTATATGTTTCATCAAAAAACATAACGATATCATCGCGAACTCTTCATAAAATGATAATGATTGATTCCATTGTGCAACGAGAAACTCCATAATATGGAATTCAAAATCATTTCAATTCCATTGCTCGTAGGGAATAATGATATAAACAAATGATGTGTATACTACGTGAGTATATATCTATCAACTTCAATATGAATTCATCGAAGAAGCAGAGCAGGTATCGATTTTCTCTTCCAGTGATTTAATTCTGAATATGAAATTGTGATCTACCAAAATACGTGAATTTCTTGAAATATTCGGGAGTAGTTCAGAAATAACTGTACGGAAAATGTAAATTAGAATACAGTGTATGTTCAGAAAATTTCAAAAATCAAATCCTGGGGATAACAAAACCTTAGAAATGAACTAGAACATTCAACTGTTACTTCTATCACAATTGACGGTGAGTCCCGAGAGCTAACAGAGAACGTAGAAAATGAAAAACCAAGCTAAATGAAGAGATCAGAACGAACGAAGAGTACATTATTTCTAATTCCGCTATTTTTGCCTTGGACTCAAGAATAGAAAATTTCTACTCCTGAAATGTAACGTAAAAATCAATCGATCCTTATATTCAAAATATATTTCTCCTGCCTCCTTTTGTACTTCAATGGAGGAAATATGCTGACATGAAATAATAATCGTGAAGTAAATATTAAAAACTCGATCTAATCAATTTTTTATTGAATATATTCTGGAAATATATACCAGACAAATCGGTTAATGATTTTTTCACCTGAGAGGAACGTTATCGCGAAACGCATGGTTTCAAATTTTAAATGCTTCGATACTCGATTGCTGTTTACAGAAATTTTATCCTTCATACTGCACATCAAAATACACCACTCTCAATTTTTGTGCTCAAATTTCTGTTTACAGGAAGTTACTTCTTCAGAAGTTAATTACATCCCTCACCCTTGGCGCTCTGTGTAAAACGAGCAATCCCTTTCCTCTACTGTTACATCGAACTTCATGATTCCAGGGGAAACGACATAAATTATACACGCGAGCAAACAATGTAATTCTGTTGAAGGGCCTATCAAACTTGTATATTCTTTGTATTTTACCTTATATATTTTCGAAACGATACGAATCGTACAACTCGGATAAAGTTCCAATAGTAATTATAAAGTATATTTGGCATTAATGTTATTCCCCTTCAATTATTTGTTCAATATCATGAAATTGATTTCAAACAAGCAAACACTTTGTTATTGAAAATAATCAATACAAGGACCAAACATTCCAATTATTCATATCGTTTAATTTATGATGGTTTGTGACGGTGGAACCAATATACGATCGCTTAATTGATACGAGAAGGTTATTTGTACCAAATATTGAATTCGATTGTAATTTTAGATTTCGATAAATATCACATTGTCTTTTCGAAACAACAGCCTCGTGACTATTACGGTGAGGGACGTTGAGGATACTATAAAAAGATTTTTCAAATTCAACAACTGGAAATGAAGATACAATTAGGTGGAGTATCAATTGGTTCTATCTTCTTTATATGTTTTAACAGGAGAATTGAGAGATAAGATAATGAATAGATCATAACAACTGGTAATTGTTACAATTTCTTTGATTTCATTATAACAAGCCCTATCGCCAATCTATGAATCTTCTTTTTCATTTATTCATCTCTCATTCCATAAACGTATTGTCCAATGTTATATACTTGAGATTGTTTTGTTTGTTTCTGGAGAAGAAGAAGAAGAAGAAGGTTTGTTCTTCGAAACATTGAATGCAGCTAAAAGAATACAATGGATGCTATTATTCCAAATTTCCACTGTTCGACAAATCGATCAACGTTACAAGTTCTAAATTGTAAAATCATTCATCATTTGCATAAGTTTTTATATTTCCAACGACAGTACCACAAAGTTTGTTTGTTTTTAAACCAAAGCCGCTTTCATCAACACAAAATTCGGTTCAAGATTTCAACTCGAGTAATTAACAGTACAAACCCATTTTTTAAATCAAATTCAAAGGAAATTTTTCATCTAAATATGAATATGAATGCCCTAGTAATTTGTTCCTTTCAAACTGGTTCTACCTATAAAATCATCAAGCGTATGAAAGGTAATTCTGCTCCACAGTTTTCATTTCAAATGCATAAAAGCTGTTCACATGAACTGATTGTCTTAGAAATTTAAGAATATTTCTTTGCTGCACTAAAAATTTCTCTTGATAAATTTATTCTCCTTGAAAATAATTCACGCAATATTTTTGTACAAATTTGTATTCTCGAGGACCGCGTGGAAACCGCATGTAAAATGTAGATCACAATCACAACAGTAGTCTGTACGTCTGAAAATGTCACTTGAAAAATCGAATATCGAACTCAATGTCCGAACGAACGAACGAACGAACTTATGTGACTCTTCGCTAGTTCGATACATCAATCGCTCAAAGGTCCGAAACATTTGACCTAAAAACTTACTGTAACTCTCTGTGCTTTCAACGTCCGGGCAGGCCTGATATTTCAAAAGAAGTTTGCTCTCGTCGGTGCATCTCTCTGCCAAACTTGGGGGTGTTGCGCATTCCTTTTTGCCTCGATTGTAAGAAAAAGTGAATGGTGGTCCATTGAATGGACAAGGTACCGGCTTGGCATTCACTCGAAACATTGAATAAAGATTGTCGTCTGAAGAGATTTTCAAGCACAATTCCTCCGCACGCCTCCGTTTCTCGCCCCACCCTGTATCAAAAGAACCAAGATCTTAGATTGTTCGGGGAAAACAATAGAGCTAAAGGGCATGCATATATATACATAATGTATCGATTACTTATGAGTAAACGAAAAGAACAAAAATGAATCGGTTACCAGAGTTTTTCAATTCCAAGCGAATCGATCGATATTTTATTTTTAGTGTTATTTGTTCGGTATCGCTCGTGGAAAGTATTGAGGTAGGATATAGGTATTTTTTATAAGATTGTTGGAGGTTTTAAGAACTGCCCCTCCGCATGGCTTCTTGCTAATGACAAGATCGAGTAAGCATCATCGTCTAAAAGGTGTGTGTGGGTGTATGATGGGTAATTCATTGATACCTACTACCACCTTGCAGTACAGTGGGAAGTATCGATGAGTTCTCCTACTACATATACCTATTTTATGTGAGCTCACTTGATTTCCTGTACAACAGCACTGACATACTTCCCGAAAGTTCGTTTATAGAGTTTAGAGGCCACTGATTATTATTCCTGTGAGGAACAATAGAACAACATCTCTCATGAATATAACGATATAATGAAAATAACGTGAGATAATGACATTGTCTTCAATAACGTATGCAACAACATTTCTATAATAATATTTTCACTCAATTAACAAATTTAATTATTATCAGTCACTTATATTCAAAATTATTGCCTCCATTTTTTTTGTGAAATTCTTCCTCAACTGTTTGCATTTATTATCTCCTATAGAGATTTCACCTGAGAATGAATTTATTTATCAATTTTTCCAATTGCATAACGATACGCTTCCATTTCCAGCGTGATTGTAACTAATACGTGAATCAAGTTTCATGCTAAGCGATTCAATACATCCCAGGAGGATTCATTGTATAATCATATTAGTTTGCTCCGATTCACTCGAATATCCTGCGAATTCAACACTTTGAACGGAATCGGGGTGGTTTAGTAAAATGTAATCTTTTGAACAGAATTACAAATACTGTTGAACGAAGTACCGTCGTACGCAATGGAAATTTCTTATTGAAAAGTAAAATCAATGCGTAAACGAATATTATAATCTTTTATTCAAATCCATGCAAACTTTACAAAATTATGGTGAAAGTTTTACAAATTACTCACCCTCGCGGTATTGGATAACATTTTTGTGGGGACTGGTGATAATCATACACTGATAACAATTATCGGCGCTGTAACAAAAAAAGATATAAATATTTTCAATTATTCCACTCCCTTATTTGAAAATTGAACAAAATAGTTTTAGAACATGTGAGAATGTTTAGTTGAGAAACATCATTGAATATCGATTCAAATATGCCTGAAAGATATGATGTTTTTCTCTTCTCATTATGATCCTCATGAATCTTATTATTGTTATTAGTTATCACCCCGGACGGTGAAAACTTTCCACGATCTTCCACTGCAATCAATCTCATTGCAGTCCGTCCAAGTTTAGAGGAAAGAAAAATGTGATTAATGTTGCTTTTTTCAACTCGCCATTTTACGTCTTGTTATCTTAATTACTAACCTAAGAGTTCCTGAATCAAAATGAATGAGAATTATTCCTCCACTCGATCCTTTGAATTCAATTCTTTAATTTTCCCGTGATAATTATATAATTTTGACAAAATTCCAGAAAATCTTGTCAGAAAGCTCCAAGATAAATGATACGAACTATTGAACTATTGGTTTATAAATGAAATACGATGAGTCAAAAAAGTATCTCCGTGAGTGAACTTTAATGTATGTGAATGGAAAACAAAGTAAATCTACTTTCTGAAATTCACTAATTTTTTCGAATGGAATAGTTTCGTTGAGAGGAATTTCACGAAAATGGGAACCATTTTATCACATTATTAAGAAAAAAACAACTAATAAATATTCCTAAATTCTTCTAAAATTTACTATCTCTCATCTCAAAATTGTTGAATGGGATTAAAAATGTGTTTTATTTATCGCACGTGGTCGTTTTTCAATCATCACTGAGATACTCTCTACAGGCAATGAACCGTCAATTTTTCACAGTTCATAGTCCTAAATAAATAAACAAAAGAATTCTGATACTCTCTTACGAGATTGGATTACTCCCTATGATTTCAAGTGTTGACACCTAACACTGACATATACTTTTTTACCCTCTAATATATCTATGTGTATATATATATATATTTTATTTACACATCTGAAACGTGTTCGAGAAAAGGCACGCATTCGACATGTATCCTTATTCTCGATAACAACGAAATTCATTGTAGCTGTAAAAACCAACTGCATCATTTTTTCCTTTTACTTTCTATTCAGTTTTCATATATGGCGCCAGGCGCTTCCTATTTCCTTCGAACCTTCACTTTTTCATTCTTCCTGTACGGTTTTTCCTTATTTTTTGCTCCACGGTTATTCTTTTTCGAACGCGTTGCGGTTATGTTTCGAAATAAACTCAACTTCTAGAAATATCCTGTTATAAGTATTTTTATTGGGGTCAGTTAACCGTGCGATTTTCCTCATTTTTCTTGTTTTTCTCGCTTCAAAATTTCATTAGAGTCATTATTTTTATTTACTTATTTTCTGAAATTCTCTGCAAGAGTATTATAGGTGGTGTAATATCTCGAAACAAAAGTTAGATCACGAAAACAGGTCCTTCCTTTCCAATATTATCAATTCAAATAATAAATAATTAATATTTTAACAAATACTCTTCCTCTGTGAAAGAAATACAGATATAATTACGCCGAATGACGCAAAATGACAATAATAATTGGTCCAAAACAAATTTTCCGAAATTTGAAATATTTCAAATTTGTTTCATTTGGAAATTATTTATACTTGTGATATGCATTGATTGTGAACTCGGAAAAAAATGACGATTTCATTATAAATATAAAATCAACTGTAAAGTGTTTCCAAACAATTCCAAAAATAACCAGTTTCTTTTACCGAAATTGCGTGAACCCTTTTGGAATTGTATGTCCGACTATATTTGTTTTATTCTACTGATTCCATGTTTGATCTGTATCGATTGTTCGATGTTGGCTTGATTTATGTATATCATACCTTCAAATTGATGTTTCTTTCATATTTTCAAATTGATGAAACCTTTTCCAGAATTATTCATAAACCTTTAAAAATGAACAACCTCAATTTATAATCAGCAATTTGCAAAAAATGAATATTCCCATGTAAAAAGGCTTGAGTTAAGCAAAACAGGGCCAAAGTTAATCAACAACAGAACCTGTGTTAGGGATACACAGATAAATAATTATGTTCATATTAACGTGGTTTTATTTGTGATATCAAGTTTGCGCCAGCGTTTTTCCAAGCTTCAGAATTGAGGCTCGTTAATTGTTGGGACGATGTCATCATTTCAAACCTCAGTCAAACTCCCTTCCCACGTTCTAATATCAATGTTCATCAGGATTTGGCTTCAGACTTGCGTCATAGGTGAATTTTCACGTACACCAATACATTTTTTCAAATTTTATTTACAAATAAATCCATGTTCAAAAGCTTGAAAGATGATACATCGATACTTTTCATATTTCAATAAAACAGCTTCCGAAAGTATGAATTTAACTTCCATCATTCGATAAATTGAAGGGAAATACGAATCAATTAAAACAAAAAAAAAACATTCGAAAGTCATAATAAAAATAAATCAAAGGCATACACATCCGAATTCATCCGTACAGTTTTATAACAATTATCTGTCAAACGACGAACGCATTCGACATACAAACCATATAGGATTTCAATGTCGTTTCAAAACAGTCATAGATGTAACGGTATGAAAAGTGAACTACCTACAAAAACTTGTTATGTCCCTTCGACGCGTTTCCGAGAAATTGATACGAGCCTTGCACCAACCCGTGTAGGAGTACACGGTACATGAAAAAAAAAGACCAAGCCCCAAGACTACGTAATTTGATACGTTGTGGTGAAAACTGATATTTTTACACAACTATGAAATGGAACACTCTTTCAATCCAATCTCAATCGAACTAAATCTTCAGATAATGATTATATGTCGGGTTGTGATAAAAGCTTTGTGTTTAGTCTTCAATGATATGCGAGACTTGACGAATTGAAACTTGTTTATGAAAAAAAATGTCAAATTTCTGTCGGTTCGAAACTCAATAAATTGATTATTTGTACATCAAAAGCGAGATACGAATAATTTTATTATTGTTGAAATAAATTACTCCCCTCTCCTGCTGTATTCTGTTCTTACTTTTCGATTTTTATAAGATAATGAATTTCAAATATCAAGATATTCAATCAATTTCATTCCAATCATCTTTTATTTATGGGAATTATTCTGAATGTCAGTCTGAAAAAAACTGCAATAAAATGAATTACTACTACTAAATAATACTAGGAAATAAATTACTCTTCGAATCTGCCAATTGATAATTTTAATTGAATTACCAATTAAACTGGAAAGGATATTTTGAAAAATTTTCGAGTTCATATGTCATTATGTTTACCTCACGCAGGGTGTTGAAAAAAAACCTGATGCCCCTTTGTCTTTTCGGCAACAGCTGTAAAATGCTCATCCATGTAGAAATTAATCAATTGGAATGAACAATCGGCCCAGTACTGGCGGGGACTTATTTCCCAATGAATGCCATTTATCCGGCAGATGTCAAATGACACACTGGGTTTTGAAAATCGTTAGATTTTTCCACGCGTTTCTCTGATTGAATGAAGAGATTTCTGTCAGATTTTGGACGTTTTGAGAGAAATGTAGAGAGATGCAGAGAAAATTTTTATTAAGGAAAATCTTCAGGAAAATCTGTTCTATGTTCTTGAAACACATTATCAACGTTTCAATGGCTCATTGTGCTACCTTGACGTCATCCTGATGAATACAAATTCATTCCAAAGTGTTCAGTCAAACTTTTACTTCGCCCTTACACTTTGGAATAACAGTTACATTCATTTTCCTGATGGATTGAATATAGCTCCATCGATATTGTATGGTACGAAGGTGAAGTTTTCTCTAGTAAAAATCCTTCCATCAAGAACGGACAGAACCTCTATCCACATCTAATGGAATGTCATCTATTCCTTGCCAGATGAATTCAATTCTATCAGATGCCAATATGAATTCTGTTTGGGTCTGCTAGAATTTTTCCTAGAGGCCGAATACGCGATTGTATTTCCGATTATAGGATAGGAAATTGATTTCCGATACATATTGATAAAATTTACCATTAATATAACTGAAAATTCCAAACTTTGTGAGATTTCGATCATGGTTTCACACACGGAAAAAACTAGTGACAGTAAAATTACATCAAAATTGTTATCATATTGGCATTACACTTTTCCCATAAGATCTATGGGAGAGTCATGTGAATTCTACATTGGTATCACGTTCTCGTGACAACACGAATTATGCCAATTGTTTTGTATAAACTATGAAAAACTAACCAATATCGAATATGCCTTGTTATTTAATGAACAACAAATCACATTTTGATGAGGAAGATTTTTACAAATATAAGAGAAAAAGCATAATCAAAATTTATTTTCCAAAATTTTTGTTTATAAATCACGTTCAACACGCATCACCAGTTGGCAGCACTTACGGTTGTTTGAATGCGTGCCGTTCTCTTATTCCTCCGATCACTCGTTAACAGTCATTAACAGTCCTCCCAGACAGCACAACGTGCCACTGGAACGTTTATGAAAGGTTTATAGAACGTAGGAGAGGTTTTTAGAACGTTCAGAAAACGTCCCAGAGACACATTGTGCTGTTAGGGCTCCGAGCGTATGCATCGTTAAATGTTATACACTGAAAATACAGTTTGTTCACGCCAAACAAAATTTTGGTTGAAATGAACGCAAAGAAACTTTTTGGTTGGCTGGAATAAAATTTATTGGGGGTAAACAAAATTTGGTTTACAATAATTGAGGCTTTTATATAGACGAATAAATGTTGTTTATCCTGAATAAATTTTATTTCAGCCAAACAAAAAGGTTCTCTGCGTTCATTTCACCCAAAATTTTGTTTCGCCGGAACAAACGTTTTCTCAGTGTATTATCTGGACAATAATTCAAATGCTATATATTTTGAATATAATATTAATTTTCATATTAGTAACATATACATGTATATGTACATATATATCTCGGTGATATTTTTTGACGGGATTCATGATGGATTTATTTGTCACGCAATTATTGAAAGCTTGGAATTTGGAAGTGCTTATGCAAACGTTTCAAGGTAAATATTGTTATCAACGTTACAATTTGTTTTATAAAATTTAAACGAAAAATCATTCGCATAAATATAAAATCTCAAAACTTTCTCTTCTTCATATGATTCTCAAATGAAACAATGATAGTTTGATTTGAAAATAATTCAAGTTGTATATGGGTTGTGTTTAGAAACACACTAACCTTCCTTCGATTGTGAAAACAGAGACACAAGAAATTTTCATGAACACCATGGATATTTGAGGGAGTTTCTACAAACACGTAAAATCTCTCGTGTCTTGATTGAAAAATTCGATCTAGAGAACACTCCACATATCTCGATTTTCTGAGATCTGAGACACAAGAAATTTCGCGTGTCTAAAATTTTGAGGTTACCCAAGTAACACCAATGTGCGTAAAATATTCTCCGAACGTTCCTAGAATATTTAAACGTCCTGCAAACATTCTCAGAACGTTTGACGAAGATTGTGTGTTACTAGGGTAGAGACAGGTTAACAGTTCTGTAGACACAGGTTTATAATAACACTCCCTTACGTGAACGTACACTGTAAAAAAAATCTCTTGTATTTTTACCAAGCTCAGCGTAGGTAATAAAATTACCTACGTTCAGCATAGGACATTCACTGGAAAAATTGTAAATTCCCTATGCTGAACGTAGGGCTTTTACAACAAACATTTGTGATTCCACAAATTTCTGTAATATCTTCATGTTCAGAGTAGGTAACTTTATTACCAACGCTAAGCATGAACAATTCACAAGATTCTGTGATATTACAACGCTGAGCGTACGACTTTTACAATAGAACAAGTATTTTCCCTATGCTAAGCACAGTATTTTCACGAAAGACTGTGATTTTCCCCATTTGGAGTGGGTAATTTACAATAATTATTTTTTACAGTGTACATCATATTTTTACCAGGGTAACCTAGCCTCAAAAATATGGGAATTAATTATAATCTCAATTTGGATTTCGAATTACATAATTGATTGGATCATGATGTTTCTTCATCCGAACGTTTAGATATAATTTTATCAAATGATGATTGCATAAAGCGAGTGATCATAACAATCATGAATTTTGATTTTCTCATGTTCAAGTCTTTGTTTCACAATTTTCAACGTATGATACGTAGATTTATACAATTTATTGTTTCCATTCGAAATAAAATTGATTGATTTATGCATTCAACAAGAATTCTAAAGATGCAATAATATATCCATTTATAAAATTTATTTAACATAATTTTTATCGTTTCCATTTACTGTCTCAATTCAACATGAAATTGATTAATTTATATGCATTCAACAAGAATTTTAAAGATGCAATATTATATTCTTTCATAAAATTTATTCAACATAATTTTCATCAATTTCCCATCCGAAGGTCATGTAAATGTTTCAAGAATACCATGTAGAATCTACAAAATCAACGTAACATGGGTCACACACTGTAGAAATTACATGGGTCTCTTTCAGTGGATTCCACTCAATTTTCATGTACGTTAGAGGTTATGTAGAATTTACCACAACTGCTGTCAATGTTACATTCTACTTTCTTCCGTGCAGTACATTCCACAGTAAGCTTATCTCATAATATTTATGTCAAGTTTTTCATAGAAAATTTATACAGTGTAATTTTGAAACATCGGTTGCAGGCAATTCAAACTTTCCCCCCAATTATTTTATTCCGACCTCATGGGAATTCAACGTTAGCATTGTAGAACCCAATATCCCTATGATGGATGTTTGGATTTGTCAGGACTGGAAACTAAGGCAACAACACTGCACCTGTATGGGATCGGATTTCAATTTCCAACCTTTAGAATAGCTTTAGAACTGACGTCAACCATTCGAGTGAAATCCACATGAGTAAATCCATCGATAATTAAAGTAGCTGACTTACTTAATAAAGAAATAATCAACTCATTTTGCTTATAATTCCAAAACTAACTGAATTCAAATATTTTTAATGAAGGAAAGAGCGTAATGTTTTCTGAGACAACCTATGCACGAACTGTATTTAATAGTATAATAAATAAATTACATATTCCCGAGCAGAAAAATTGTATGGCCAGTTTCATGCACTGAGAGAAGAGTTTATTTGTATTTAATAAAGCTTACTTTGGATACAGCGAAATAAATATTTTTTCCACGTGAACTTCACGGAGAGAAAAAATTTGCTGACGCAGCAAATCGAGGTATTATATATAGAATAGCAAAATTTTTTGCTGACCTAGCTAAAAATGTGCTATAACAGCAATCGTGTTAGCTACGACAGCAATTTTTTAGCTGTGGCAGCAAAAAATGTTTGCTCCGCCAGCAGATTTTCAGTATTATATACAGAATAGCAAACAAATTTTGCGGGGATAGCAAACATTTTTTGCTGCCACAGTTAAAAATTCGCTGTCGCAGCTAACAAAACTGCTGGAACAGCAAATAGTTTGCTGTCACAGCAAAAAATTTGCTGCTCTGGCAAAGGGAACCCAGCAAAAGTAGATTCCGCTGCCACAGCGAATTCCTTTTTCTCCGTGTTGGCTTAATAACTATAAATGAAGTTTATTAGCTGTTACAAAACTTCGTATGACATTTTTTAACTGTTATTAAATCTTATCTGAGGAACATGAGTCATGTTTGTATGTAATAAATATTTATTTCGCCGTATCCAAAACGAGATTTATTAAATACAAATAAACTCTTCTCTCAGTGTGTTCATTATGGGCCCGATCGAACAGTGATAGGGCTCACCTTATTTTGGCACACCTGATCTGGTCCTGATGAGGCCATGATTTAGCACGCCTGATTAGGGTTAACCACATCTCGTCCTGCTATAAGTTTGTAATTTGGCATGCCCTTTCATAGTTCATTACATCGGGTTTTGATACAACGGTGCGTTACATTCCACATTAGGGCCTGATTTGAGATAAGGCTTTCCAGATCTGGTCCTGATCGAACACCCAATATGAATTTCTACTCGGGTTATTTTGAAAATTTTACCACATGGAATCAGAAGAAAATTTGTATAAAAATTATGTGCACCGGAAGGCAGTTTGGACTCACAAAACCATCAGTTGAAAAAAAAAAAAAAAATTTTCTCCAACGATAAGCGAAAAAAAATCACTTTCATCTATGCATCGAAGAAAGAAAGACAAGTGTTGAGAGGGAAAAATCTCTTTGGAAGTCGGTACGCAACGATGCACCGCAAAGACAAAGCAATCGAACGTTATCCTTGATATCTTATTCACAAATACAACAATTTTCTATGGAATTACAAATCAATTCTTTTCAATTTTGTTCTTTAGTTACCGAGGTTCGAAATTTTTTGTGCCCTACGTTTCATATACAGTTGGCTCGTTCGATGCCCGGGGTCAAAATGCGTCTGTTGCTCGCGTCCTTATATCTCTATGCTCATTTCACTACCACGAGAAACCGACCCTTCCACCATCATTTGATTACTGCACTCTGCTTTATCATACACAGTACCGATAAAGCAATGTATTAAATGAATAAACGAAACACATGAATTCGAATATATATTCCCAAGGGATATTCAAATGGTCGCAAAAATGAAAAAAACCAGGATCATTTGTAGTTCTAAGAATTCTAATATCAATTTAACAATATCATCGCTCAAGTATTGTGAAGAATACCAAAAGCAAATAACCTGTACAACAGATGTTGCAAAAGAATATGACAGACCCCGCTTGGAATTTTTATTCACATTTGTAAACCTGGTTACGTGACATGAACATGCCGAGCATTTGTAACGTGAAATCCGATTCCTTTTCTCCTTGTTTCGAATCAAACATTCAAATTGATTCAAGTAATTTCAGAAGAGCTTTACATGGAACACCAGATTAACTCTCGTTTAGTTGATATCGTTTTTTCATAATCCTTGAGATTCGAACCAAAACAACGATATCCAAATTCATTTGATCCTCACTCATATCATTTTTGAAGTTCGACTTCAATACACCGTAATACACCGTAGTTTGGAAATGGATCAGCCCGGGTAAAAAAGTTTACATCTGACCAGATCTGAAAAACTGCAATTTTAGCTTGTATTTGTCAACACACATGTTCAAATTTGAATTCATATATGGGAAAATATCCCAAGTGCGTATTAACGGCGGGCCCCATCTACGCCCAGGGTGGGTGCCCATGCTACCCAACGTGAGGCCAAGCTGGGCAGACAAGTGGGGCCAACCCTGGGATGATAACATTGTTCCCAGCTTAGCCGTATTGCTTTGCCCGAGAATTGGTAACACCACGGGCCCAGCATAAACCCAGACTAGGCAATCAATACTGCCCCTTCCTTTTTGTTTTGAAATTGGAAAATTGCTTTGAATTCTACCCCAGCGGGCATGAATTTCAGTCCCACTTTGGCCCAGTGTTTAGCCCCATCCTGCCCATATGGGCCCAAGACTGGACCAAAGTGGGGCCAAAATTCATACACGCTGAGGATTGTACACACATGCTCGGGATATAAATTCACCCCAATCTCGGCCGAGCGCTGGGCCAAACTGGGGCCCAGTTCAAATGTGCCCGCACTAAGATTCATTATTTCCATTTTCTACCAACTATAATTTTATGGGAAAACACAACAGGGCCAAGATTGAGCCAACATAGGCCCCATCGTCATTTCCCAAGACTGGGTTAAAGAGGATGGACCTAGCCTGGGGCCCATTGTCATTGAAGGCAATACACGCTTGGGATCAGAAAACTTTTGGTAATTGAACAATCAATTGCTCATAAAAATTAAATATAATTTTCAACTCAGATCTCACGAGATCTACGCAAATCTACACGGTAAAAAAAGTGACCCTCCCAAAAAAAAATCGGTGTCAGAATAATACCAAACAGTGTTAGAATGATACTTTACGGTGTTGAAGAAACACTATTTGGTATGAATTTTTTTCAACATCGCCAATTCTTTACAGTGTAACCAGATCTGTCAAGATCTAGTCAGATCCATTGAGATCTGAATGGATCTGAATCTGATCTTATGAGCCAAAATTCGGATCTTATCAGATCTGATAAGATCTAAATAAATCTAAACTTTTTTCCCCGGAAGGCCGAATGGAATTTGATGCCAGGTTTGATTTTAACATGAAATTCAATGCATTATTTTGATACTTCCCTGGTGAAAGTATGATGTACTATATGTTCACATAAGGAAGTGTAATTTTACACTCCGGAATGCGCGACATTCCTCACGGTGTGCATTCGCATTCAATTTCCGTGACACTGCGTTATATTGTTGACACTTTATTTTCACCAGAGTTCCAAAGGGGGAAATCCAGGTGTTTTAGCCAAAGCCACATTTCCAGTGAGGATTATAAGCCTGGCCCAGGTCTGAGCCGGGAAAAATGACCACACGGCTATTGTTCTCTCCATTTCGACTCTTCTCCAAAGGGATAGAGAATGTGGTTTAATACCATCATATGACCATTTTGAAAACATTATAACTCATTGAAATACTAATGAATGCATTTTAGCTATGAAAATCACTTATATTTGATGATGAATAAATTTGATAATGAACCACATTATTTATTCATCCATTCACTTATTCATTCATCTACTAATTTATTCACATGCTTATTCATTTATTATGTGTAAACATGATATCTATCCGAGTATTTGTTGACCTGCGGTTTTCATTGAATTGTCATGTAGTCAATCAATTATTCAATCATTTATGATCCATGATAGATAGTAACAGTAATTCAATACATATCAATTAATCGCGTAATTATCGAATGCACCTCTCATTCCGGACGTATTAAGAAAATATTAATTGACCACAAATAATTTCATGGTTTGCAACAATTTGCGACAAGTTGGAAGAAAAGCAGATTATAATTGAAGAGATCAAAGAGAGCTGCCAATGAAGTATGTAATGCTTCATATCCCACTGACACTGTCTAAAATCCGGCTGATTGTGCCCTGCTGAGAAGATCCGATTCAAACCTATTAACTCGGCAATCAGCACGAATCAGATTTTTCTCCAGGAATTTTCCTATTTGATCTTATTCAAATCTAACGGTTTGGATAGGAAATTTTCACTGAACGAGATATGATCAGGAAATTCAGATCATGTACATTCGAATTTGATGATTATATCCCATTGAGTAGAATAGGAAAATTCCCGGACAAAAATCTGATTCAAACTGATTGACGAGTTAATAAGTTTAAATCGGATTTTTGAAGAAAGATGGCTGTGTCTTACTTGAAAAATTGACTAAGAATCATTCTCTTGCATTGTATCGTTGTTTATTTTTGGTACTGACTTTTAATTGAAAAAGAGCTACCCTGCTAAAACTGCCAGTTGAAAATGTATTCGATTTTGTTACGTTTCCATACGTTGCAATGCGGTTCCTTTCCTACGTTGGGATTTCCGGATCAAAAGGTATTAACATTGGGGCTGTCTCCATATGTTTCAATGCGTTTGAATGCGGTTTATTTCCTCATTCCAGCAGGGATAGTTTTGACTGCATCTTAAAATAAGCTGATATCCAGAATGAAAGTAAGTTTTACTTCTTAATGTGAAATCTTCATCCGTAGCAACGCTAAATTCAAGGGTTTTCGAATTTTCTTTCTTGCAATATCTTTCATTTCTGTACTTCTTCATTAACTACAAACTGACAACAGGAATATTCGATCAAAAAAGAGCCGAATTACCGAGATTTTCACATTCTATCAGTTTTCTACACAAATATTTTGCACAGAGGCTGGAATGCTGAATAATGAAAATCCTAATTGATGAATGTTATTTATTGAATGTATATTTCAATATTCAGGTCATAATGAACAAATGAAAAGCGTCAAATACAAAATTAACATTTCATTTTTCACAATTCTTCAATCCATTTCAATAGTTTCCAAATGAGACGTAATATGTCATATTTAATGACCGCAATCCTTATGTGAATCATAACATGAACGGAAAGTTGATAAAACTGATTTTTCATCCCTATAGAAATTCGACAACAAAGTCCTCCTTTCTTCAAGTTATGAAAAAGAAGCTGTATGCCTCAAAATAAGAGAACAATCTACGATATCTAGTGTAAGAAAAGTTCTTCCTGAACGAAGGGGTTGAATTTTCCATTTCTATTATTTAGAATTTCTATTACTCAACGTAAATGTACTCGGTCAAAAACTTTTTGAAAATTTTTAAATCAGCATACTCACTTGGAATACACAACGTATTGGTCCTCGCTAATTTTTTGAGAGCACGTTCGGTCACCGAATGTAGTAGTATTGATATGGATGTTCAGTTTTCCATACTGAAACCATTCTCCGGCCCACTCTTCTGGAAACTCGCAGCTATCTGCAAATAAATGAATTGCAAATTACTATGAATAATATTTGCTGAATAAAAATTTTCTTAATTTAAATCTCACTCTCTTAGACCATGTCATTATTTGAAATCCAGACTCATAAAATTGAATTCAAATTCTAATTGTGCGATATAGTGTGAAGTTTCGTTAAATTAATGACACGTCGGTACATGAAGATACCACTGCGACTCGTAGTCCCTCATAATGCCTCTTTGCTCGTCGGATTGCCGGGGTCCTTTAATTAGGAAGGGAACGCGAGTCACAGATCATTAAATCAATTCGCAAGTAATTCAAGAGGAGCATGAGTTTATTAAAGTGTAAAGAATATTAATATAAATAAAGAATAATGATACTTCAAATAATAATCAAAAGTTATCTTGGATGTAAATTTCGACACATAAATTCTGCGGTCAATTTTGTGGTTCAACTGTAACTTAACACAAGAATACAAAGCAAACGGTATTTTCAATCAGAATCATATGACCTTTCTTCACATAGGTTCAATCAAGTTGAATTGATGAACAATCGCGGTTTCATTACCTTTCAGTTTAGTAATATCAAGTGAGTTATTGATGATTCGGTGGAAATCAAATCAATACCAGAGTTTCTAACGCGACAAAATCAATACGTCGAATTGAAGTACCAGGTTCAAATCGAGTAGAAATAATGAATGATCATTTTATTTCTTTCTAGTGTAATAATTCTAGTGCGGCGATACAAATAGGTATCACGATTTGAGTGATTCAAGATTAGCATTGGCGTATCCGATGACTAGTTTCGATAGAAGCCCTGGTAGAAATTCCTCTAATAATTCGCTAGTTGTAACACTTGCCCTCAAGAAAACCTAGAGTTTCAATTCAGTAACTTTTAAGTTCAATCACCAACTTATAAGTGTTCTTATATCTATAATATATATAGATATTACATTATATATTATATATATATACATATTATGTATATCTAATAACATAAAATATATAATAAATACACATATGAGGTCTCTAGTTTTTCACGAAAACCAATCAGCGGGAGCGTATGACGAGTTCTTGGAAAGGGGAATCTGTGAGACGACGGAGATGTCACGGACCTCGGCCCCTAAGACAGGAAACACAGAGGATTTCCATAACAAAATAATCCTTTGTCAATCCTCCCCCTTTGCTTCCTGATTCCACCTGTCTTCCCTGTTGAAAACACCCAGCATGGTCCAACACGGAACCAACTGGGTCCCAGCTGGACCAACTTGGTTCCAGTTAAACCGACTTGGCACCAGCTGAGGTCAATTTGGTTCAAGCTGGTGCCAGTTGTAGACCATGATGGTTGATCCAACAACCAAAATGCGACTAACTTGGTTGCAACTGGTGCTTGTTAGTTACAGGCCATGTCAGCTGACTCAACAACCAATGTAGAATCAACTTAGTTCCAGCTAGACTGGCCTAATTCCAATTGTAACAACTGAAACTTGACTCATTTCAAGTGCCTCAATATGACAGTGATTTTGAAAAATCAACCTGATGCACGTTCTTTTTTATACCAGGATCAATTGAAGAAAGTTATCAGGAAAATGTCAATAAATATAAGTGTATTGTGAATGCAAACAGCCTGAAAAACTGATAACCGAATCGTGAAGTCTACCTAATTGCAAAATTTAAAGAAACGATATCATTCAAAATAATCATGAATTGAAGAAATATATCGGAATGCCAGTGGGACAAAACTTTGATACAATTTGATAAGACTGTCAAAACTCTGAATGAATCGTACAGAAGTTCTGTTCTACTGGAATTTCCAAGATTCATTTATGACTATCTGAGGCCGTACCAAGCATGGTCTGCTAGGTCAGGTTGATACTAGGACTAGGTAGAACCATACAGGGTAGTAGCAACCTCTAAGTAGACTCATATTAGATAGTACCAGCCTTGGGCCTATTACCTGACATGGTTCGACCATGTAACCAAATTCCTACTGGTCTCACCCAGCATGGTCGAACTTCGCTGGAACCCAGCTGGGTTTTTTCAACAAGGTCCCCGGATAGTATCGGGAGGTTTTCTAAACATTCACAAAGCGTACTTGCTCACACAGAAAACGTTCAAATGAGATCCCAGGACATTCTAAGAACGTCGCATGTATGTCCCAGGGATAAACAAATGTTCCGTGATGTTCTATTCATGTTCACCAAGCGACGTTTTGGAACGTGTTCAATGAAGGTATCAATGACGTTCTGCGATGCTACACTCTCTCAATCTGAAAGAGTGAAAAATCGTACGTTTCACTCCGCTAAGTGTCAGAAGTGAGCCTGTCCGCTTCGAGTGGAATTTTCACTCGTTTCGAGTGACCTCTCACCTTTTCAGAGTGAAAAATTCACTCTAGCGTCGAAGTGGTTGTGAATTTCTAACCTCAAACCTTAGAATATCACTCTAAAAGAGTGGAAATTTCACTCGAAAATTCGACAGGCTCACTTCTGGCTTACTAAAGAGTGAAATCTCACTCCAAAGATTTTAGAGAGCACATATGTTTGTAAAGGTTAATTTCCATGAAAGTACGTTTGGAAAACGAAATAAGAACGTATCCAAACATATCAAAACCTACTCCAGGGCATATTATAAGGGTCAGTTCTTACCAAAAAGTTAGTTCCCTGATGGGCTACTGAGACAAATGGTGGACATTGGATGAATGTCCGAAATTTTAAGCAGGTGGACATCGGTTGGACAACAACTGGACAACGATTGGACATTGCGAGACAGTTTTGGATGCGTTTCAGACATGCCAGGACACGCTAGACAAATCATGGACACTTTTCGGACACACAGATAAGAAGGTTCAGACGCGTTTTGGACAAACGATAGACATTGAATTCGACTTTGTCTAGAATTTTGAATGAATGGACATAAACAGACATCGTAGACATGTTTTGGACAATATTCAGACATATTTGGACATCATAGACTCTTTTCAGACAAAGTTTGGATGTCCCAAGCTTGTCCATTCGCCCATTAGGGTTCTAAAAGAAAACGACCAGTTCTAAAACGTACAAACGGTTAGTTCTTGAAAAATCACCTAATTTTTGGTGGAATGCTTTTTTCTTTCTTTTTTGAAATCGAATATCCAATATCGCTCTGTTACAGGATGGTCCTTTCGACCATGTCAAGAGGTATAATGAGTTCAGTGATATTCATTCTGGAAAAATAAGACTTCAGGGGAGCATACCAATTAGAATCGTCAAAGAAATCGAATTTTTTTTCCATAAAATGATAGGAAGATATCTCAAGAATATTTCTGAAGAGTTTCAAAGTGAAATTTGGACGCGATCCCATGTTACACTCATTTTTGTGCTATAGATCGTATAGAGCGTCAAAATCGTTGGGCATTTTTCAAGATTGAAGAAGCTCGACAATCGCGAAAAGAAGAAATTTGCGATCAAAATCTATTGTACAAGGAAATTGAAGGGTTACTTCATGGTCCTGGTATCACAGATTAATTGGTAAAATCCTCAATTCAAAAGATTCTTACGTGTAATTCGTTTTTTTGTTGTGCAAACTTCAAAGGCGTTTGCCCACGAATTGCATTTTTCCAACTTACGTGCAGAACTACGCGCAAACTATTGATGCGATTGTCCTAAGGTTTTGCACACAACTTTCTAATACAATTTCGAAGAATATGAACCTAAATGAAAAATAAAAAAGTACTTCTTCATTGCAAAAAACTAGCGGAAAATGGTCAATTTTTGAACTTTCAATTATCTTTTCAAACAAAATCCATAATTTCAACTGGATTGAGGTTCATGTCGAGGAAAATGATGTTAATTATGAGAAACTATTTGGTTTTTTCATTGTGGATAAGAATTACGGTCGTTATCTTGCACGCAAACCAAAAAAATAGTCTCACATATCGAGCTGTAGGTCCGCCATCTTGTTTTTATACACTCGAATGTACGACTAATAAATCAAGAAAGTTTGAAACAAATTCTCATATTTGTTTTGCCTCGAAAAAATTCATTAAATCATGCCGTTCTAATTAGTATGCTCCCCTTCATACCAAAAGTAGAATTAAGGAAATCCCAGTGAAAATGGGAGCGTGGGGATATGAAGCGACGCGGTAAATTCAATGAAACAGTATCTAAGCGCGAAAGAAGCGAGAATTTGAACATTCTTATGCTTTATCCGTTTCAAAGTCCGCTTCCGGCGAGCAGAAATTTTCAACAGGGAGTATCAAATAATTCAAGACATACTTGTCACACAAATGTTTTTCTTTTTTTTTTTTAAATCGAGTGTCTAACGTTTTGGTTAGTTCTTAAATTTCCTTAGAACATGCCCTGACCTACTCCCCGGAGATCAAGACGCGCAAAACTTAGGTTATGTTGCTGAAACGTCCAGAAGACTTCCGATGTTATCTGGGAATTGAGAGGGTACACAACCTCTCCTCGCTCCCGTCTCTATCAGCAACCCCTCACAGATATCGCGGAATACGGCACCCGAGGACCTGGAGCTACGCGTTAGTGATGTCGATCTCTTGACCGATCCATCCCAATCCTTCAAAAATCTGATCCATAATGGATTTTGTGGGCCCATTTCCGCACATAAATTATGCCTGGTTCAGATATGGTTAAACCTAGTTTTTTCACATGAGAGCCTAGACATTTTCGTGAATCGCGCTGTTGGGGAAAGAACCCCTGCTAACAACTTTCCCACACAATTCATTAAAAGATAATAATCTTGAAAAATTATACTCCACATATCCCTGCTATAAGCAAATAGCCCCCGTAGGCGTATATCCCCGCTCTTCCCTATACTTTTCACATAAATTACTATGAATTCTGGAACATTTGACAGAGTCCCTCGATTCCCAATATAAAATATTCACCAATTCCATATACGAATTCCATTTATTTACCTAAACGCGTGTCGGTGACAACAATTAAAACGTCATTTATGTATCAACATGTAAACATGTATATACGCATATATATCCGTAGGTCATCGTTTATGCAATAAACACGCGAACGTAGGTTCTATTTAAACGCGATGTAAGAATTCGTTCGATAAAGTAATATAGAATTCTTTCGGTACTCAATAATTCATGTAAAACTGAATTGCGTTTCCGGTGATCAGCACGTGTCGTGGGCCATTATATACGTATCTACGTAGCCTCTAATACGTACTATACATATTCACACGTATATGTATACACGTTAGTTCACACGGAAAGGAATAATTGGTCGGAGAAGGAGTCATAATTTTGGTTGTGTCAAGCATAAAATATGTTTTCCTCGGCCTAAGAGGAGGAAGAGAAGGAGGAGGAGGAGAAAAAAAATTTTATGACAAGGTCGGTTATAATTTCATGATTAAGTGACAGTATACACGGAAGGAAAATCAGCGAGACACATAATTTCCCTGCGAAAAAAGGAGAGGAGAAATAGTGCAAAAAATAGAAGTCTTATTTTAGTTTGTTGGAAGAATCGTCGAAGTCGTTGGATAGTAGATTAGAAAAAAGTCAAATAACCTCTTCCAAATAATTCCCCTCAGGTGTAAGCTGTTTTGACATACATTCATCTGGAGCACATTTCCCTCGTACTCGGGTATTGGAAACGGATAATAAAAAACTCAGTTCCAAACATAGAAGATCGATTTATTTTACATGAATGTTCTTTTTTCTAATAAAACTTCCTTTGATTTATCCGAAAAGCGAAGTGAGTGTTACAAAAGAACTGTCTTAAGAACCACGGTCGAGCGATTTCGTTCGAGTATACTTTGAAAACAAAATGAAGCATAGTTGTGTCTTGTTGAGCTATTAATATCATCTCTGTTGGTTTACCTGTATTTTTAGGAAAATGGGAAATTGAAAGAGAAGAAGAAAAATTTACGTTCATCGTGTTCCATGATTGCTAAAATGTGTGAAGCGTACAACGTTTCAATCTTGATGGCTCCGAACAGTCCGGATGATCGAAAATTAGGTTATCATATTTTGAAAATACTGGAAAGTAAACGTTCAATGTCAGGGAGTGATGTAGGGGAAACACACGGTGCATCCAGGAATATGTAATAATTTAAAAACCTAAAAAGAGCGAAAAGTGCCAAAAAGTGAGGAGAAACAGTCTGATGTGGTCAGAAAACATAAAATTCGACATTCTCAGCGTAAAACATTCATTCGAGTAATACTCGGAGAAGAAATAAAGTGGCTGTGACAGCGAAATCTCATTTTCGCTGAAACAGCGAATTTTTGGCGGTGAAAGCAAACTATGTGTCATCAAAGTAATCTTGTTAGCTATGACAGCGATTTTTGATTTGCTACAGCAAAAAAAATGCTTCTTCTGTTAACAAATTCTAGTATTGAATACAAAATAGCAAATAAATTTTGCTGGGGTAGCAACATGCCCGGATTACGATATCAGGCGCCCTACGCCAACAAGAGGTCCACCGCCCACTTAAGGAATTCAAAATCACAATAAATACACTTTATCAGAACAATTTTATTTTCCAATCTTATGCCCCCCCACCAAGACCTGGCGCCCTACGCCATGGCGTAGTTGGCGTATTGGGTAATCCGGGCCTGGGTAGCAAATAGATTGCTGTCATAGCAAAAATTGGCTACTCCAGCAAAATCAGATTTCGCTGTCACAGCGAATTTTTCTTCCTCCGTGTATAACATAAATAATTTCATAACTATTTGACGTAGATTCACAAGAATATAAAAGATCCCCTGGAATATTACCTCATCTTTTGTACAAACTTTCTCAAAGTCGTTTCCGCACTTTTCGAGACAATATCTAATTTTAAGAACAACATTAGAATTTCTTGATAAATACACGAAAACATTTTTCTATTCACAAAATTGTGTTTTCAACTTTTCGCCAGGTTATCCTCATATAGTTATAAAAATCCACTCATCGTCATTCCATCGTTGTTCATACTAAATTATTACTCATTCCAAAATTGATTGGATCCCATGAATTATAATTATTAACGGAAACTGTGATCAAATATCATTCCATCGCTGCTCTAGTATTTCTCATAACTAATCCCACATATTCCTAATAAAAACCACATACATCAGAGTACTGCGGCAAGTTGCTGACGTTTTAATCAGAATTATTCTATAGCACGTGTACTCCGTTGATTATAGAAAACCCCAATGGCGCATATAGCGTATTTACCTCAACATCTATATCATACTAGATTCAAATTGATTTCAGCTAATAAAGCGAGAATAGATATAATCAATTGCGTTTAATATTGATACTCTGGATTCAGCGATATAAGCCATTCTACGGCAGTTCTCACTTTTTTAATATTCTTATTCATTTATTATTTATATTGAAGGAAGAATAACGGAAAATTTAACGTGGGAGTCGGGACACTCGCATGGTTATGAAATCCTATTTTTGAGAGGGATGGATTTTTTTTAACGTTAACATTCATATCTCGCACTTCAAAATCAATAGAAAATTATTCATTCCAGATTTGCACGATGATTTCCAGGAGAGATGATTTGTCGTTTCATTCCCTTCATCTCTTTCCACTTTGATTCCAAAATTTACATGAAAGCGGTGGATGTGAAGGAACAATGACTAGAATCCAGGACTAGATGAGCTATCTAATTTATTCACATGTGTAAGATTACTCGGTCTAGCGATTTCACTGAACAAACACATGAAACTTTATATCTCTAATCGTCAGGCCAAGCAATGATATTCACGTGCATAAATAAGACGAGTCATTTAATCCTTCTTCACTCTCATTAATCAGTTATTTCATTGCTCTTGTTTATATTCGGAGAGAATGAAATTGTATATCCTAAGTGATAGAAATGTGCGTATCGCGTTTTTAGACCCTCTAATCGAATCGAATCTTTGACAATTTTATCGAATCTGAATCGAATCGAATCACAACATAAAATCAGTACTGGATATAATAATCATTTGAATGGAATTTAAACATTGCATACGTATTGTACTAGTGTGGATGTACCATTCAGAGGCTCTTTGAATCTTCTTAGCCCATTGAATTCGTCTTAATTTTTCATATTTTAAACATAAAAAGTGAAGTCCTCATATTCACTATTTTATATTCGTGAGGAATTCATATTTATTAGCTCGATTTGTTAATTCATAATCATCGATCAAAATGGGATGAAAAATCTCTGATAAGCTTTGAAAAAACTTTGCCCCAATTCTATCATATTTTTCATCGAAATTTTAGAGTTGATCAGACTTTTTCGGATTTGTTCAAAAAGAAGTCCGATTTTTTTTTCTAGAAATTATAGAGAAATTTTCAAACATTTCTTCTTATTGAATTTGCAACCCAGATAGCACAAGAGTTCTGAAAGAGGTCATAAAGAATATGAAGTATGCTTATAGAACTCTTTTGGAATTATTGTGCTATCTGGGTTGTTATAACCAAACTTCGGGTTGTTGTACCTATTTTTTTTTCAGTGCCTATAGCGCTCGAGTGTTTTGTTATCCGGTCACTGATTCGTTTTAATAAATGATTCAAATTTCAGCAACATTGAATTTTTGTTAAAATAACGTTTCTTTGACTAATGTGTCTTCTACTTGAATATAACTGCGGTAATACTTCTTGATACACCGTGGAAGCTCAAATGAAGTTCAAAACAATTCATAAAGAATTTCCAAATTTCATCAAGAATTTTTTTGAATACTTGTGTAGTATGAGTCGCACAGCCAGTAACATTTAACAATCTTTCGATGATGAATATCCAATAGAATTATTTTGCGAACAATATTTTGTACACATTCTCAAATCAGGTACACTGAAGAAAAATGTATTTGACTCGAATGAAGGTTTTTTTCTTTCAGTGTGACATTAATTCGGAATCGAATCATTGCGATTCGAACATTTCGAATAATTTGATTTTAGATTTTTTTGATTCGATAACGAAACGAATCGAATCTACAAAAATTCGTTCGATTCGATTTCGAACTATTCGCACATCTCTACTAAGTGATCTATCTAATTCGTGCACAGAGAGAAATAACTGTAACTGAAAATGAGCCCAAAGACAGTTTTCAGCCACAGCGATTTTCATAACCACTTCATTGGAAAATACAGCTCCTACGACCAGAAAAATGTACTTGGGCTTGTTTTCAGCTACAGTTTTTTCTCAGTGTGGTGATCACAAAACAATGACATCGAAAATCACGAGTCTTTCATCAATATTTTCCCACATTTTTTCCTAATATTGGAATATTCAGAAATAATTCGTTAAATAACTATCATTCATTCCACACATTCATCATAAATATTTTTTCTCTGGTTGAGAATTTATTGCTTAATACCATCCTTCAATTACTATTTTTGTGGCGAATGAGGGGAATCTCACAATTTATATTCAAATACACTTGAATTTTGACGAGATATCTCTGCCGAAACTCAATGATTTCAAATTTAAATATCGAAAAATGCATTCTAGGCCAATTCAGATTTGTAAATTAGTTAATTGGCGAAACATACAATTAACAATTCAAATTTAATTCTCAATTGAATTTGTTTCAATCAACAATTGAATTTAATTCTCAATGGAAATTGTCTTCAATTCTCAATTGAATTCAATTCTTGATGAAAATTCTTTTCAATCAACAAATAAATTCAATGGATTCAAAATCAAGCGATAATCGATTGTTTTTCTGACGATTTTTCTGTTTTTGCTCAATCAGCAGATACAGAAGAAGAAAAAGAGTCGATCAATCATTGCTTTGATCAATTAAATCTATTTATTAATCGGAAACAATTTCAATGCAGAATCAAATTCAGGTATTAATTGAAAAAGATTTCAAGTTTTAATTGTTAATTGAACGTCAATTCAATTGAGTTTTAATTGAATTACTCCTAACCCTGGGCCCCTAACTGTTATTTTGCGTCATTCCACGTTAATTTGCGTATTTTCTGCGTTCAATTATTTCTGCCAAGGTCGATAATCCTCAGTTAATAACCTAAATTTATTTAAATATGCTCCACTCCGTTTCTAACCCTGGAATGAGTTTGAGGGAAAAATAAGAACTCTTCACTTCTCTGTTCTTCAACAATTCTATTCCAAAATATATCATGAAGCTGAAACTCGCAACCAATTGTTGTGATTTTTTATTAAACCTTCTCAAAGCCCTGTTCATGCCAGAAATCCGTTGAGTAGTCCGAGTGGAAAAATTTTCCAAATTATATTTCAATTCAATACATTTTATACAGATATAAGTTACATATGTGAATTTTATATAATTTCGTATAAAACTCTCGATCGGTTGTTACCTAGTGAAAAAAGATTATACTCATATGAAATTATGGAGGTTCATACGAATATTGTTGGGATTTATATGAAGACTTATATGTAGATCCCAAGAGAACAAAGACGTAAAAAAGAACGTTCGTTGAATCTGGAATCAGTGACGGGATTTTTGAATTGATGAATTCTTTTTTATATGAATTATATCGAACTTTCGTTAATAACTTATATAAATCTATGAAAACTAGATATTTTTTTTGTGAATAAGAGATCGACTTTCTTGAAAGATCCCTGTCACTACCTGAAATTCATTCAAGGCTCTTTCAACATAAATTCATCTAAAATTGACATAAAATCGATTCTTTTCCATAGAACAAACTATCAAGTTTTCATTCAATAATATAAAACTTTGATTGGAATTCGATATGAATTGAAAAATCCTGTCAAGATTGCTCATCCCTAAAGTATGTCCTTATATAAATAATATTCATATCCGACTGGGAAAATAAACAAATAAGAAACTAGAGAGCATATAAAAATATATTACAAATAAAAATGTATTCATAAGGCATATCAAATTCTTTTTTACTAGGATATCTCCATTCCAATGCAAGTTTATTCTCAAATATCTTGGTATTGAATATGTCTATTTTCCAATATCTGTCTCTTCAAATAACGTATTTGATCCGCAATTCACTGCATTTTGTAAGAATTCGAATAGAACCCAAAAAAGTTGGAATTCGCCATCGACGACACAAGTTCGAATCCTTATGATCTCAATAAACCGAACCAAATGCAATTCTCTGAACACCTGGGCCTAACATTAGTTCTCCTTCATTTCATCTCAATCATTCTTCGATCAAAATCATGTGAATTACATTTTTTGAAACTATCCTTCTGGGACAATATTCCAAGATTATATATAATTTTTATATAATTAAGATATTTTATATACAATTTACATTCGATTATATACAAATTGTATATAATTTCAAAAGATTGTTGCTTTTGCTTCGTTTGTTGAGGTAATATAACTTGCTCATTCATATTTTTGTTCCAAGAAATTTCATTCATATTTATGTTATTTCATGCAACTACCGTATTAGTTGAGGCAACTAACTCAATAATTCCCGTAGCTGTTTTCGTAAATAGCAGAAAATCGACTACGATAGTAATTAATGCAACTATTCCTTTTCTCATCATGACTTTTCGAAGCTAAGGACATCAATTCTACTAGGAAAGACCGGGTCTATTAATATTCAGAAAAATGACTGTCAATTTAGGGAAAATGAGGACCGCTGAAAAATATTCGTAGAGAGTTTACTAAAAATTCGTAGTCGATGTATTAACAAATGATAGTTTCAATGTGAAAAATACCAATGAAACTATCAACTGTTAATATTTTGACTACGAATTTTTGGTAGACTCCCCACGAATATTTTTCAGCGATCCCCTTTTTCCCTAAATTGATAGTCATTTTTCTAAACGTTGGTAAATTCTTTTTAAATATCAATAGACCCGGTCTTTCCGTGTACTAGGAAACCGTCTCATGGCAGCAGGAAGATTCGGTTGCATTAACAATTTCTCTTGCTTCTTTTTTGGCAATTTTTTCTTTGCAGGCGCTATAGCGACGATCAATTTCTATCATGGGATTTCTTCAACATAATCACGGTTTTTTTTATAGAGATCATATCAAATTGTTATCAATATTTTATACAAATATATAAAAACATAAACGCTCGCAAAAATACATCTAATTACGGTACTTTTAGGATGGAATTCAAATAAATAACTCCAAATTTAAACCGCAATGAATTATGAGACTTTCTCATGCATGTTTTATCTTCGTGTACTCATATTTCAGACACTCAAACTATTATTTAACAGACAACTAAATTCAGTTGTCGCAGCCAGATGCTTTTTTTCTGTACAACGATCTTCGGTGAAAATCATTTTATTCGTCGTCGGAAGAAACTGGAGGAGGAAATGTGCAAGCCAGCACGTTTCTTTCGCAAACACAGAGAGATATTTATTTCGGGAGCGGTTTCGAAAAAAATACTTGCTCTCTCATTATCGTTCCTGACACTCGGTTTCGGTGCACCAAAAGAGTCATGAATAAAAACTGCACGTTCGTAAAGATCGTAATGGGATAAATGAAAAACAAGATACAATATACATTTGTAAACATTTTCACACGTGCGAGAAGAAATTTCAAGTTTCCTCGATTAACGAAGATACTAATTGTTATAATTTCATCAAGCGAGTAATATAACATAATTTCCAGTGGACATCTGTTGACGTTTCCATTTTACTCGCCAAGAAACGTGGCGGACTGATAAAATTAGTTGAGTTAACAAGACTTTCAACATCTTTGTCTCCGAATACAAAAGGGAGACATCAAGCTTGTTTCTACAAAATCATCAACCACTTTGTTTTCCTTTGACCCGAGGTTCCGAGGAAAGTGATGACGCATGAATCATTATTATCCATTTCTCTCTATCATACATCATATATTTAACGTGCAAACTTTCCGAACCATTTGGTTAAATATTTGCTCATTCGGTGTGAGTGTGTACGTTGTGTGGTGGAATAAGGTGGATACAATGGCCAGTCGGCACGATCTCTAGAAATAACCCTAACTACTACTACTACTACTACTACTACTATTACTATCACTACCGAACTGCGTTCAGAGAATGAGAAACTGACTGGGAGTAGGAGTAATATGAAAGAGGAGAAGAAGAAGAAGAAGAAAAAGACGAAGCAGAAGACGAAGAAAAAGAAAATAAAAGAGATCTCATGTTGAAGCATGGCAGTTATGTTGAGGGGTAGAACAGAGGGGCAAACACGGTTTTAGAAATGCAGCTTTCGTCGGTTAGATGTCATTTATCCCATGCTATTGCTGCGTATTCTACTCCCCCATTCCGACGCGTGATGTATATACGTATATGTAAGAACACCATACCTTCCTCCATTTATCTATCATAGATTCTCCCTGGTATCGTAATATTGGATTACTTGGGTTCGCAAAATTTGAATGTCAACATTTGGTAAGATCAAATCTATATTCCCTACCGTTTCTCAAAAATAAACTTCCTTGAAATTTTAACCAAGAATTCCTTTTTTCCTACATTCGTCTTCTTCGGTTTGTCCCACGGGAGGAGGCGAGCAAGAAAATTAACGGGGAACGATGAAAATTCTTCTCTTTCAACGTTTCTCATGATTTTCTTGAAATAGAAATGTAAAGAAGTATGAATGAACTGGTTTCATGTAAATCTTGGATACCTCTTTGAAATATCAACATAACGGTGAATGATTTGAATTCTTATCGCTTTACGGTTAAGGTAATCGATAATGACAGTCGACTCATAGATCTTCAACCAATCTCATAACTTAAACCTCAGGAACAAGCCAACCTCTTCAATCCATTTCATTTTCAACCTTCACTTCTTTCCTCTCATGAAATTTTCCCGTACCAATAAAATAAATAAAGTATTGTATAATTCATGAAACGCAGTAACGATTATTTCAAGCTGAAAATGTTGATAATTAGGACACGGCCAAAGTACGGGGGAGACGCCGTGTCTACAATTGAATTTATGGATTCGTTCCACATTGTAAGTCACATTGATTTATAAAATTTTCACATCGACGAATCGTTTTGCCGAATAATATAAAAAGAATACAACCGATATACAAAGCAGGAAAATAAATATGTATTCATTTGTCACTGAACAGGATTTGTGATATTTCAAACGTTTACTACGTTTTATGTTTCATAATAATATATCATATTGTAAATCTCTCCGTGTACGACAGATAAAATTTCTCGATTTTACAATCGGGGAAAATTTATTCTCACATGCGGATGAAAAGTACACATGGATTGAAAGATTGTATGAAAATACACGAAATGTATTATCATATTATCATATGGATAAGAAATTCAGTATTTAAAGCGTATGAAAATATTGTGCATCTGTCATTTAAGTTTCCGTTATTGGCTCGGAAGTTGTATAGAAGAGAAAATCATTTTGTATTCGTAGGAAAGAAATTCCATGGAAAAATTATGTTGCTGAAGATTGAATAACTGATATATTTTTCAAACAATTTCCCCAATTCCTAACTAGTCAGTTCGAGAAGATAAATAAGTATGAATCTTCAAATTTCATGAGTTTGAATATTCCTTTCATTTTCATAAACGATTCAAACTTCTATGAACAATTAATTTCTTCAATTCTTGAATATATCAGTTATTATCGAAACGAGGGAATCAATGAGTCCTACTTTTGTATTTATTAATTCATATTCGTTATAATTATGCTTTAAAAAACGAACCAACAAATCACCATAACATAAAATTGAGATAATATGATATACGATTCATAAAACTTTGATATATAATACATGTTTCGAGATATTCAAGTTTCGCTTGATAGATCAAGAAATTTTGAATGATGATGTTATACTTTCATAAATCACGCATATAAAATGCGAACGGAAGACGATTTACTTTACATTATAATGCGAAACACGTCAACTCGAAAAGACATCATTCTCAATTTGAGGATTTTCTTTCACAGCTACAGTCGGATTCTCAGTCATCTCAGTTATTTCCTCTGCTGTTCTCGAGACTCCATCATATTTAAGTTTTTCCGTAACTGAAATTATTCCGTTCCAATTTATAAACACTTATTCGAATTAACTTCCACGTTGTATTCATTCGAATCGAGGGTATTTTGTTGTTGAGAGAAAATCCTGTTTATTATCAAAATATGTTATTTCGAGTATTAATTGGACGACGATAAGTACTGCATGATGAAGTTCATTCCATTAGTTCATTCATTCATCGAAGGAAAATGAGTGTAGTTGAATAGTTTTGCTTTTCGAGTATCATCGTCAATGTATTTACAAAAACAATTTAATTTTCAGTTAATGAGGAAAGATGTTACGAATTTACCAAATTCGATCAACTTTGTGTAAAAAATTTGCAACTTTTTCTAATATTCCAATGAAGATTTTTTATAGTTAACTTGTGCACATAATTTCCTGAAAATAGCTTTTAGCTTTTAAGCTTCTCAGAATTCATGTGAAGTCTTTATTAAAATATCGGGATTTTTCAAAGATGTTTTTCAGAGATATTGTCACATCCCCCTCGCGTGATGAAATTCTAATATCTCAGCACTTCGAGAGAGCCTTTTTTCAATAACTTCTCTGTGAATGTTCGAAATTCATGAACAAGCGGATTACCACTTGTATGATACGCTCTCACCTACGACTCTAACGAATTCTGTATTCCAAGACTACAGACAGGACTGTCTCCTGTTTTTTCGATACAGAAGAATATCTAAAATTGTAAACACTCCTCCCATTCGATACGATATTCAAACTATTCATCCAGGCTGTACGTAAACTTGACGCAAGGCATTAAAATATCAACTTCAAAGATTTTTTCTTCCACTTTCATAAATATTCAATACTCTGTAATTTCTTTGTAAAACTTGCATCAATCTTCCTTCCATTTTTCTCTCTCTCTCTCTTTCTCTCTCCATCCTTGTTTTTCTCGGGAGACGGAAAAGCTCTGCGTCAAAATCGATTCAGGGAAAGCACGGAGACGTAAGTTCGATTTCATTGTGTTTCTTGGGATTATGATTTAATCAACTGGGGGATTTCCTCCCTTGGCTAGCCAGCTTCGGTCAGCTCTCACTTCCCTCCTTTTCTTTGGTAATATTTGATCACTCATATACATACACGTAAAGATCTTTTAAGACTCCTCACCTTCACCCTCTTCCGCTCTCCCGTATTCGCTACCATTAAAACGAAAAAAAATTCCCGTTCCGTATAATGATCATTAATACCCATTTACCGTGTTCCAAAAACACCGCTTATTTTCTTACTCTGATATTACTGAATTATAACATTCATTCGGTGTATTCGTTTTTATCAACATAAATATCTTTATGAAAATTTCATCGTACGCTTTCTTCTTTCACTTCACGGTGCTTCTATATCTTTCCAAATCTTGGCAGCGATTCAGGAATGATGAGCGGTTCAAAATGAGAGAGGCATTTACCGATTCCTTGGCAGAGGTTTTTAATTCATCACACGAAAAAGTTAAGTGTGTACTAGACATTGAACATGACACCTAAATATTCTGCGAATTATCAATTCACATCGTCTAACGTTTTCATTAAGATAAATTAGTTTTCCCGAATAAACCTGTTCTTGACAAACATAGGCTCTGGATTGAATTGAATTATTCTTGAATAGGATGTTTTTAGGGACGAATTTCTCAAATTCCATGTAATCCTTTGACTCACATATATCCTTAACTATTTTCTGAACTAATCCCTGTACTCGCTAAATCATGTTTCTCGAGTATTCGACCGAATATTCTAAATTGAAATATCCATCGTAGATGAAGATATGAATGTACATCGCTACAAAACCACTCTTCTATCGGAGACCCTTTGTTCGTACCAAAAAAAAAACGCATTACTCAATATTTTTTCAACTAATTTACATCTCAATTTCTCTTCCAGGTATGATACTCGTAGGGGAACGGAAAACTGATTACGGGAGAAGAGCACTCCAAGGTTATAAAAGTAATTGCTGTGTCTACACGTTTGCTTTCTCTATATACGTGTCTTTGATGTAAGGCGGGTTGCTAAGTCATATCTTCGAATTGGACAGGGTACAAGTTGTTTCGAGAATAACTTTCCTGGACATGACAAGGTAGAATCTGTCACGGGGAGAAATAAAAAAGTATTGTCTCAACGTATTGTCTTAACGGATATCTCTCATTCGAGAACGGGCATGGATGATAAAATGGTTAACACGCTCCTCGACAACCTTGGACGAAAGTTAGAAGGCGTTCTTACGGATAATGTATCAAACTACACTAAAATCAACCTTATAAATAATCCAGATAACAAGAAGATCCTCTGGCAAAGGGTCATCAAATATTTTTGATGATTTATCGCAACATAAATGGTAAATTTACTTCGTTGTAAGCAATATATAATATAAATGACTCGACAGCGTCAAGACGAACATTCGATTGATTTTTTCTCTCCTTTGGATCCCAATTCTCGTAGATCCAGGTGAGAAAAAAACTTATCACTCGATCCATTAGCAGCTGAAACGCACAACATTCTCTGTCAACAAATTTTATTGAATTTTCAAGAAAAAATTCCATTCTTCGTTCATTTAAATTTCAAAAGAAAATAAAAATTGCTATAAACAGAATATAATTGAATCATAGATATCAATTAAAACTTGTCTACCGCTATCGATCGTACTTGCAATTCATAAATGAATGCGCAAATAAGGAACTGAGCATGTAAAACAAAGAAATACCATAGAGCAGAGAATAGCAAATAAATCATCAGCGCTTGTTTTGATCACGCTAATAATTTCACACGATATATTCTTATCTCCAAGATAATTTTTGTTCTATCGTACCATCTACTGGACACTCTTTCAAGTTCCTCACTCGAAGTGAACCCACATACGATGAGTTCTACTTCAATTGAACGAGACTCAATGCATTTGTAAGTAGGCCGCTACATGACGTGCTCGCATGTACGGTGTTGTATCGTGCTCGATAATCTTGATTTATTCTTGGTACAACAACATCCAACGTATGGTCGTTATAAATCCAAACACTAGGAATTCCATTAGAATCACTCACGTTGGTGAACATTCTTGCAAACCTTTGGAGAATTTCAAATGAGTTTTTCGAAAAGTTTTTGAATTAAAACTTCTCACTTTTCTAAGAATAACATTTATTTGGAAAAATTCACCGAAACGTAGGGTTTTTGAAAATCTGTCAAGTTCTCCTTACACAACATTTTTTCTCATTGAAATTATAATATGAATTTTCGGATTGAGATATCGATATATCGCAAGCGAAACAAGAAGATTTTCAGACGGATTACAGAGAAGAATAGTCCAGAGAATCTGAATCACCCCTGAAATTGAAATAAGTCATTGTGTGTATATAAGGGTATATATGATAGTATACATACACGAACGTGTACAAAATTTTCCCCTAACGTGAATTCCTGGCTACGTTCTTGGGTTCCACCCTCTTGCTACTACGCTTTACATTTTCAACAACAAGGATGAGGGATACATTAGAGAAGTACATTACTTTTTCTTTCTGGGTATTGACCGACTCATGTGAAACGAAATAGCCACTATCGAACTGATGCATATATAAATATGATCCGTTAAAATTTTCAGTTCTTTATTAGTTTAGATCAAAAAGATATCAATGTTGAAAACAAAAAGATCGATTGATCGTTCCTTATTTCTTCATGAAATGATGCATCCATACGTAGAGTATTTTCTAAAACACATTTTATATTAAATTTCCTTTTGCGGATGGAATATACCTGTACCACACGATAAGTGTGCATTGAATCGTATATTGTTCTATTCATGCATGATAGTTCGTTATTGCATTATCTATGCGTAAGTGATCACAGTTGAACTTTAGTTATTTTCTATGGATTGAAGCGAGATTGAAAAAAAAGGAAGACAAAGGTTGATGAAGTACGCTGTGAAAATAACTTCGCATACACTACACGAACGCGTATTCGCGAAGAAATAATATGGTTTATATCGTGAACTTTGTATCTTTGTTTTACCACAAACTGTTGGCCAAATTGTTTACGAAAATAATTCCGAATTCATGATTCGATTGTAAACCATAGTCAAAATGAAAACCTCATTTATTAAACGAAAAGGAATTCAGAGAAATAAATTGTCCTCGATCAATAGGGACGTGAATTTTGAAAATATTAAATTTTAATGTCGTCGAATTGAGTTTGAATATGAATTTTGTTGGGAATGGAGATTCGTAAATTCACTGATTTTATTCAATAATTTGATATTGAATTTGTTTTGTTTTATGCGAAATAATTCGAAATAATCTATAACAAAAGCTGTATTATTGCATGTATCAATTATGGAAATGAGATTCTAAGAATAAAAAGCGTGAATGCAAACGATTACAGAAGAGTGATGGTTCTGTCAAACTTCTTCATATTGATTATTTTATCCAATTCTTAATATTGATTAATTAATAGTTGAAAAAATACCCACTATTTTTCTTGATAAATTCAATACTTTTTGTAAACTTTATCAGAGTCACAACAACGGGAGGTCCAAGACTGTCTCAGGGCACCCACTCAATTATAACAGGCACCCTCCTCTTGTGTTGCATGAATGAAAAATTATCTAGAATTATATATAATGTTGAAAATTTCTCCACAAACCAAAGAACCATCCAAAAAAGCTAAACCATAGCAGTCAAATGTGTTCAAGTTCTCTGAACTTTATCATCAATTACATCAACCACAATCGTAAATGCGTAAACTAGACTTTTCAAGTAGTTGATTCAACCGTTAAAATTTTCTTGGATATCGATTCCAGAATATATATTTCTAATTCTTAGAAAGCTCTGCCAGTAATCACCCCTTTGTAAAACAGCAAAACACTAGATGGAACAACGAAAATGTCTATTTTTCTACTCTGAACATAAAATAAATAACGAAAATTGAATTACCTTTGAAGAATGGAACCTTTCAATGTTAAGCTTTCAGTTAATCTCCTACAAAAGGTTTTCTAATTTATATTTCACTTAGTACACGGCGACCCACACGAATATTTGACGCAGTTACAGAAATAGCGTGTACAACCGACAGCACGAAACTAATGACAATACATATCGCCATCATCAGTGAGAAACTACATCAAAAAATATTTTCCGCTCCGCAAGAACTAAACATATGCCCTATCAAAATAGTTTGCTACGGAAATGGTGTACGGGAAGTGATACATTACGAGTGCAGCTTGCTAAGTAATTCCATTAAACGTCAGCAAGCTGTAACACCTCCTTTCATAGACCAAAGTTACGTTTTCTAATTAGGAAGCCTCCCTAATGAAGCCTCTCTCTCTCCTTTACTATGACATTAGCGTACACGGAATGTCGATTGTGTATTTGATTGCGTAAAGTTTTATTGTTCCCTTGATGAAATTCTATCGAAACCTGTCTAATGTCTGTTTTTATTAGGATGAAACTACGATAACGAATTCAAATACTGCTTTACTGTGAAATTTTTGTTAAATTGACGTCTCACAAATTGTCGTTGAATATTCTTTCACAAGGTTGTTTGAATTAAATGCTATTCCAAAGGTATCCTCTCAGAGGGGCAAAATTTTTATCCAGGACGGGAAAAAATTGAAAGAGAGAGATAGAGAGAGAGAGAGAGGGAGAGAGAGAGAAGGTCTATCTTTACTCCCTTTGATGAGCCAAAACCTGAATTGACCCTAGTTCTGAGTCGAACAATCTACACCCTCGAGTGTCTGTTGTTTGAGACAGGTCTGGAAATAATTTAACCTTCTCCGTAGGGCTTTAATTTCATAGGATCCCATATCGAGCGGAGGAATAATGTAAATAAAAATGTGGTAGCGAGCAACGATTTGCACTGATTCGTAAAAAACAATCTGTATTCGGAACAATAGAAAAGTAATGGATAAGTTACGAAGACTGTTCTGTGAACAGTGTGAAACACTTCTAGCAGCGATGAGGTTATTTACACCGTCAAAAATAATGGTGAAATCTGCCTGCACAAAATGTTGGCAGCAAAAATCCTCCACGAGGGGGAGTTCTTCCTCTCTTCCTGGAAGGTTCGATACACTGCACAGTGGGCCAGGTTACACTAAAAACTGGCCAAAATTCAAAATGTCGGCAGAATCGTTTGAAACCTACACTGAGAAAACAGATATCTTGAAAAATACCATAATTTATGGATTTTCAGCGCTGGTCTGACCCGAGTCGGAATATTCACTTGCATGAATCTCTAAAAGTACCATAATTTCTTGGACTTTTTGAAATAAGTATGGTACCTTCCGTATAAAAGTCCAAGACATTATGGTACTTTTAGAGGTTTTTTCAGGTAAATATTTAGACTCGGTCAGACCAGCGCAGAAAATCCATAAATTATGGTACTTTTTAAGATACCTTTTTCTCCGTGTAGTGTACAAGGGTTTTTGGAGTCGTTGATCACGAATCTGGAATCAAATTTTGAAAATTCAAGATGGCGGGTCCAATATGGCGGATTAAAATTTCAAAATACACCAAATTCCCACATTTTTTTCAAAACTCTTCACCCAGGGGTTTTTGGGGTCGCTGATCACGAATCTGGTGTCATATTTCGAAAATTCAGAATTGCCAATTCAATATGAAGGCCTCAAATTTGAGAAATTTACAAAATTGCCTTCAAACATCCGTTAAAAGCGCCCAAATCTAGATAATATTTCCGCGCAAAAATCAATTTGATTTGATCATCATCAAGCCTTCATTGTAGGACATTGTAGTTTCACTTTCAAAAAGTAGGCAGTGTCATTGGGAAGAGATGAGAATAGGAGTGAACACGACAATTGATGCTCAACTCAGGACCTTAACTCTCCGATGATTTCTAATGTCCATTTGTCAAAACCATCCCAATAAACAGAAAGATATCTTAAAGATATCTTCAAGATATCCGAATGGATGTCAAGATGTTCTCGTAAAGATATCTTTAAGATACACAAAAGATGTCTCACGCAACATAATCGGATAACTCAAAGATGTCTTTTGAGATATCTTTTAAGAATCTTTTGCAAGATGAAATTAAGATCAAACGAATCAAAAATTTGGAATTCCGAATTTTTGTCATTGAATTCGAAAACAGGAACCCTGAGTACCCTCGAGTGAAGAATTCAAAGGAAATTCCGCCATATTAGATTGCCCATTTTGAAATTCCGAAGTCTGACTATAGATTCGTGATCAACGACTCCGAAAACCTATGGATACTAATTCTTGAACCATTCAAACGAAACTTTGAATGTAGGGTATCCTGACATCTTGGCACATCTTAACTATGTTTACGTAGAGGAATATACAAATATCCGCAAAATATCGCCGATTGAGTTCAACGTAGACATCATAAAGGAAACTCTATGACAGGTTCATTTCGTTATTAGAAGGTGGTGCCGCGCGGTGCGGTACAACGGAATGCCGTACAAAGATGTAAATCGTGGGAATGGTCTCACAAAAGGTCACAAAACGAAATTTCGAACGACCTCCACAGATTGTCACGAGTTCTTCCAGACTCAGGGTGCCGGAATGATGAAAATTACACGGAGAAAAACTGCAAAAATGATGAGCTCGATTTTTTACATAGAGCAAAAGAACACAGTAAAAAGTAAAACTTACTTCCAACCTTAATATGGGCTTATTTTAAGATGCAGCCAAAACTAGCATCATTTCAGCTGAAAGTGAGCATGTAAAACAATTGCCGACACAATGAAAAAGACTGAATTTCAGTCAAGTTTTTAAGTAAGATGCAGCCACTTTCAGCCGGACTTTTTACAGTGAATCATAAATTAATCAGAGAAAACATAACATCTTATTACGTCATTATGCTATTTTGAGCCCAAATATAAGCCAAACAGTATACAAATTTGGTAATGGATATTTCAAGTTGTCTATTTTATGATACCCTCATGATTCAGCGTGGGAGTGATTGTTGGTTTGTGGCCAACTTTGAGCGTCATCTGGCCCACTGTGCACTGTGGGAAAAAATATTTCCAAAACTACCAAAGAAAGTTTGACAAACTTCCTTTGGAAATTATCGTGAAAGAGTTCCGAAACTTATGTTTGTTGATCCACAAAGATCCAAGTTTGGTCATTATTTTTCCAAAACAAGGTTGTACATTCCCAAGCATTTTTGTTTGGAATTGAACAACTTTTTTCCATAGTGCACTCAAATAGTAAAATAATTCCTCAGAATGGAAGAAAAATCCACTGTCTTTGATGAAAAAGCAATTTCTTCGCGATCAGGGGATGGAATTCACCACTAAAATGAGGAAAAATTCAACATATTTTGTATGTTTGTAGATGACTCAAAATTATGTTTCAGTGCTGACTAAATCATTTTTTTTTCTGGAAATTTCTAATTGACGAGAATTCGTGAGTTTAGCAATATTGCTAATTTCTTTACCGGATAACGTGTAAGTTTGTCATAAGCTTGTCAGACTTGTCATTCGATTGTTATCGACAATCTTGTCAGTGTAAGGTTGCTACAATTCGTGTGTCAACCTTGCAGTGAGATTAAATTAGGTTTTTTGCCACCCTGAATAACGTATTTTTCAGCTATTACTTTTTATAGTTCCACATTTATTATGCTTTGCCAAGCGCTTGGCATTTTTCAGTAAGATAGGTGTACCAACACCCGACCCTGTGTAAGTATAGCACCTGACCCTCCGTGCGTGAATTCAATACATTAAGCCAAGTATTTCTTATTTGTTAAATCCTTATGCATTGAAATATTTTGCAAGCTCAGTACATAAAAATTGATGTCTCTTTCAATCATAATCTTCATAATTCCTAGACTATATTGCAAAGCCTTACACATTATTGGCGCAAAATCGGCTTTATATATCTCGAATGATGAAATCAAAAATAATATAAATTGATTCAAAATATATAATTGAAATTAATTTTTCCATATATGGTAGGAGATGAAATCACCTATAGTTTCACGAACAAGATTCCGCACTATAACGAAGACGAGGACTACTACTATATAACACAGTCTTGAGCATCGATAAATTGTTCTTCAAATGAACTTTAGACGATGATGGATGTTAATCCTCAGCTCAAAGTTGCAAAACAAATTAGAAATTGGGTCAACATATTCTCTCACATTTCCTTCCGAGCAGTGATAATATTGACAATAACTTTGAAATTGCAAGAAACTATTTCAACTTATTCGAATATATCCGCATGAACAACCATGTTGAATTTTCAATCCTCATAAAACAAGAAAAAAAGTACAGAATCTTTGCGAACATGTGTACACCCACATGCTTCTTCCCGATACCAATTTCCCTCTTCCTAAAGAAAAAGATGAGTGAACCCACTCAGGATCAGGATTCTTCATTTTTCAAATTAACCGCTACATTTCTTTCGACCATGTGCGAACGAATTTGAATTGTCTATTGTATCTCGACGACACGCGGGTCTAATTTATCTTTGAAAAAACAACTCTGGGATTGAAAGTGTGATACAATCTTTTAAAAATACCCCTGTCAGTGGGTGCGGTGTCACCATGTCAAAATGTTGGTTTCTAATCATGAAAAATAAATGTTATTTTAGCTACAAAGGCTCTTATTTTGTTTTCCCACCGTGCATATTCCGAACTTATAATTCTCGTGTCGTGTTCTCGTGGACGTGAAATGAAAAATTTTCATCTGAAATATGTGATTTATAAAAATATGATTTTTCACGCGTTATAGAGAACATTTTAACGAGCGGTGGGTGCGCATTTTTCTAAATTACGTACTAAACATAGACAATGCTCGAGTTGTTTTACCTACTCTCCCGGGTGAACGTGGATGAGTGAGTGAAAGAAAATTGTTTCGGTACACGGAGAACTCGCATACGCGCGAGTTAACGGGATAGTCTTTTAACAAAGATAGACGTGAACGAATATAGATGTTTCTTCTCGCCAGTCGCATGTCATATGGCATGTTTGAGTTTAAGAGATTTCAGAGTGGCGACAGTATGGTGAAGGGGCAGGAAATAAGAAAACGACAAAAAAAAGAACTCGTTAAGCTAACGAATGTCCACGTGACAAGGAATGCTTTCAACGAACTGGACTACTTCAACTTCGTATATCCACATGTATATAATGGGCGGGTGCGGGTACGCGCATACATGTATCTTCAACAACCAACAACAACAACAATAATGACAGTCACTGAGAATTACACGTGATTTTGAATGAGAAATGTGTTGAATTACTTGAATGAATTCTTGGGAGAAAAAATTGGGATACGGTGTCACGTGTTTCCATCTCGAAAGAGTTTATTTTTACCCTTCGAAAGGTTCTCTGTTTTGTTTTTTTCCCCTTCTCGTCAAGTGAGTTATGAATTTCATATCATTGTTGATTAGTTTCTAGTTCCCAGTCGAAGATGTGACAGTTGAAATCTAGTTCCCATGCTAACTTGTAATCCGATATACCGTGATTTTTGAAACATCGAATCTCACCCCGTACCTCGATTCAGAAGTGATTTTTCAGAGTACCTTTCATAAACAATTTTATTAATACACTGAATTTTCAAAATACAACAAAGCTGGTATCTCCAGATGATTATTTATCGAACATTTGTTTTACTTCAACCCTCTACCGTTATGTACCTTGAAACAATGAAGTTATTGATTAGATTATCATTGATGCACGCACAATAGAATTTAATATGATTATTATTATTATGGCTTGATAATCATGATGTTGATTTACACTGAATAGATTTATCGAATAAAGGAGTGATGAAAATTATTCTGATTGATAAACAAACTCATGGTCGGCCTGCTTAAAAACCGCGGAACGCTTTGTTTATATCTAACATTCGATGCTCAAATCAAATGGTAAGTATATGAATTTGAAAAACAACAACCTCCTTTATATTTTCATTGCAATTCTCGATTGAAATTGAAACGATTCTCCTGCACGCCTTCATTTCAAAGGAATCAATGCATACAACGATTCTTGAGTAGCTGAAAATCATTTATCATTCCGTAAACGTATTAAACCCTGAGTCTTTAATCTTCAACTAGAAGAGAGGAATGAAAAATCAATTCCCGATGCTACACACGCCTTTGATTACCTCTTTTTCCTTTATTTTCCTCGTGGAATCATTTGATAACAAAATTAAGAATTTGCCTCTCGGGCACTGCACCCGGAGACTCGGGACAAATCAAATCCACTTATCTGTTTATCCAATTTCTTCATCCCAGTGAGATAGTGGGAACACGAAAGGGAGAAGTGACAAAAAAAAATAGCAAAGAAGACGAGCGAGTCTAAGAAAATATTGTAAAAAGTCATGTGAGAAAGAAAAATGTCAAAAGCCGTTGACCGATGTACCTTTATCTAATAAAATTGCTATTCGCATTGCGGCAGGAGGAGGATAAGTTCTTGAGTCAAGAGAAGAGTCGTATACGTTTTCCTGGATTCACATATACTCATAAACGTACATATTATGGCATGTATGGTGGCTTATAGCAAAAGTGACTCACCTTCTGCAGTGAATCCCAGTGGTATCCCAGGCAAAAGTAGTAGTACTAGCAACGAGGATGGGTCGAATCTCCCTTTCCGACGCGGGAATGCCACTTCCTGCATCCTGAAATATATAGAAATACATATATGTCCTTTTACATTCCATTTGTACCAATGTTTTGTACACGTCACTTCTACAAGTATTATATATATATATATATATATATATATATACGCACACACATATACGTCCAGCTTCGCCCTATTCATTTTCCCCTGTTTCCCTTTTACTTCTAACCCTCGCATTATTTCCCATATCATACACTTTCCACGAAACATTATGAGACATTATCCATTCTCTAAACTAATCCTGTTTCTATGCCATCGCCACGATCGATATTACATTCGATTTACGAATGAAAAAAAAGTCGAGTGATGGACTTTTAATCCAATTTTTAGTCAAATAAACTTACGAAACTCAAACCGCGCTCTCAAACTGGACAATCGTCAAACAACGGAACATGTAAATATTGCTGACCTAGTTGCGGTTTTTATCCTCGGCAAACGGAATTGGTGTTAAAGTACTGTATTGAGGTTTCGAATTTTCAAAGTTCTCTGTTAGGGAGAAAGATGAATAAAATGTATCATATGACTCACCATTCGCGATCAAAGGATTTTTTATAAATATTCTTCAATATTAATCACGTGAACATTACATTAATGGGAATATTTAAATTCGCGGACAATCCCCGGAGATCTTGTCATCAGAACTTTTGATATGTTCCATGTTTTCATTTTATAACAGTGGGAATTTAATGTTTGATAAATTTGAAAAGTTTATTCTGAAACTTGTAATATTCCTCGAATTTGAGAATAAATAGGAATTCTTCTTGAGAATTAATGCGATAAAAGTATCTATGAACACACATGATCTAAAATCCGACTAGAAAGTCGCTTGATCACTCAGGTAGCCCTTCATGTTGATTTAATTCAGAGTCCAATAGGGTTACAAAATAACCCAGTAAACACAACTGCAGGCGTTTCAGAGGGCCAGTAACGGCTCTTCACCGGCATCAGGGGCTGAAACGTCAGCAATCATCGTTTGTGAAGAAGACCTCGACCAGGCTCTCATATAAAGATATGAGAGCCAGCTGAGGATGACTGTGCATCACTGGGATCTGATGCGTATTTCTAATATGAAATAATAATTTTCCGATTGAAACTGAAACAAAGATGTTGGAACGGGTCTTCATTGGATCTTAAGAGGATACCAGCGGCCCCTGACGATGAAACCCAAGCCAAATCTTTTCTGACAAATTACTCGAAAATAAAGCAATAAAAGGGAAATGTCGCTCTGTACAGACCATCAAAAAAATTTATTGATTGAAGAAGGTCTGTACGGAACGATATTTTAATATTTCATTTCTTCGTTTTCGAGTATTTTGTCAGAACAGTTTTGCTTATGTTCTTTTCTAACCAATGGGTCTGGTTGCATCTTCAGGGGTCGCTGGTATCACCTTAATGGATTTCCATAATCAAACCTTAGTTAAAAAAAGTCCATAGAATCTGACGAAATGATTATTTCATGGGATTTGGTCAAGATTGAACATTATGTACGAGATTCGATGAGATTTGGCGAGAATCAATGCACGGAGAAAAACGCATGGGAAATGTGTAGCAGGGTTTACCATAATAATAGCAGTTTTGGGACACATGAGCATTTATGTGCACTCCTCCTTTAATTATGATAATCCATACCTCATTTTGGTGAAAATAACTTTGCATCTGACACATGTTACTATGAGTTCAATACAAATTACTAAGAATTGAAGGAGAAATGTTCATAAATGCCTATGTGTCCCAAAACTGCTATTATTATAGGGATCTCTGCTACAAATTTTTCTCCGTGTGGGTTTCTTCAACCAGGGCAGTCCAACCTAATTCAATCATGATAATAGCCCTCACATTTTTTCCATAGTTGGGAATAATGAGTTTCCATATTTATCCCATGTAAGAATGTCTATGTTCTCCAATTTTGACAATAGAATTTAGCTTGAACTGTATTATCATTTCAAGGTTACACTAATCTCAATTGCCAAAGGTAGACCCCCATCAACGTTGTCCCATCCCTGCGCCCATGGTGAATTCCTACATGCTCTGTTAACCCTAGAACACAACACAACACTTATTTTCTTTGCTATTGAACACAACACTGGGGTATTTTTGTACCCCACGCCTTTGAACGCGATTTACGCAAATATTCATCATGGGAAATGAATTTTGCAACACATGATTTTCTTCGTTTTTTCAAGACGAAGACAACAGTGTGAATTCCAATGCAAAAATGTTATGAAAAGATGGCAAAATATCAGTTCAAGGGGAAAATAAATCACGAAAAATTCTATTTTGAATTTTTTCCAAAAAATGACCGTAATTCTTCGAATTTCCATGCGATTTTGAATATCCAAGAGAATTTGGAAACTTGAAACAATGTCTTAGAACATGGATAAAACATAATTTTGATTTTTTTTTCAAAGTATATTTATTTGAGAACGAAAGTCAATGTAAACGTAATGGAAACATGTATTCATGTGAAAATATAATTTTTTACGATTGTCATTGGTATAGAATAATACTGAGAAATGTTAGAGATAACATTTTTCAATTTCTTTCTTCGCATGAATAGGAAAAAATCAGTTACATTGGTAACAAAATTGATTTATAATTTCGTTTAACATGGAAACACTGCGAATAATGACAGAGAATTCAAATTCTGCAAAAACTGCTGCAAAACCCAAACTTTTCCTTCAAATTTTCGAGTATGAATTTCCCTTAGAGCATATATATATGGAGTGCTGATCCAGCCCGTTTGCCTGAGGCCAACATGTTTCGGATATATTCCTCGATTGCGCAGGTGCGAAGTTTCCGATCTTTTACGAAATCTTCCGATACCTACCGAGGTATAAAAATATATATATGTATGTAAGTTTTGAAATTAATCGTGAGTTATGAGGTTATAAAAAACTAAATAACGATACAGAATTTATACGATAATGCAAAAGAGACGCAATGTTTATTGTACATATCGCAAGATTATATTTGAAAATAAGATGACATCACGAAGCACGACGTGTTGATGACAAAACAACAAAGGAATTTATTCGACATAAATTTACAAAACTAGTATTATTTAAAAACCAATAAATTAAAATATGATTAAAGAATTGATTTTACTCTTCTTGCATGAAATCCTGGAATCCTTTATCAATCGATTCTATGAGAGAATTACTTTATTTAAAATATTTTGACGTGTTTACTTTCCACCTAGGCATATATATATCACCGAAGGAACCCGAAAAATCACGAGATTTGCCGATGAAGAACGCACATGCGCAATTGCAACTTTGATCTGAAACATCTTGGCTTCAACGAAGCTATAGAAAACGGGCTGGATTAGCACTCCATATATATATATGCTCTAAGGAATTTCCACACAATCGCACAAAGAGTACCGACGTTATTACAACACTGGGGTAATTTCGTACCCCACGCTCACTTCACGTTGTTGTTAGTCGCAATCAGAAGGCAAATTCAGGCTTCTAAACAACTCTTCCCTCTTGGAGAACTCTAAACTGAATTATGGTCATGATCCTGTGTCGATATGTAGCAATACCTCCTTATTCATCTACAGCTTTCAAAACGCCTTGGGGTACAAAAATACCCCAGTGTCGTGTTCTAGGGTTAAGAATGAAACTCTTTGGAGCTGAGATCCTGATTTCGATCAAGATAAGGTCTCAGTTGGTCCAATTTTCAGGAGAAGGAATTTTTAGCTGGATGAGTATGCTTTCATAGAAAATTAAGAAATGAAGGAAATATGAATACTTGATAATCCAAGAGCAAATTTGAAGCCTCATTTATAGATATCAAAATACAAATTATACCTGAACCCTATTCTGTATCTGACAGGATTTCGATAATTGAGATTACTTCGAGTTTCTGCTTCACGAAAAGCAAAATGACTCCTATACAAATTTTTTGCGTAATTTTTATCCCATATATAACTCCGTCAATTTTCTTAGAAAATACGTAATAAGACGCAACCTAATTCACAGATTCATCAGCAGAATTGTTTTTCCATGAAATTCTTCAACGTCTTCCTCCAGAAATTCTACGATTTCTCAGCTCTTTCTTGAAGACAAGAATAATAATCGATACACTCTCTGGTGTTTTTTTTTCCTTCCAAATTATTCATTTTCTTTATTTTAATATATTTTTGCAAAAAAACAACGTGCAATTTTTTCAAGGAATACAAATGATTCGGGAATGCAGAGCGCATAAATTAGTTTGTGTAAAATCAACTGAAGTCACGATTTGATCTGAATAGGAAAGGACTGAATATAAACAAAACTTGAAATTTTTAGAATCGATTGACGCAAAGCCGATACCATCTCCAGCTAAATGAATATTCATTCAATAAATAATATATATCGGTTAGATAATTCGATTGGTTCATGTACCTTAGTGGAAATGCTCTACTCATTGACGAGTTTCGTAGCACTCAACTAGCCACAAACTAGACACTTGCAAGTGCCTCGTAGGATTCTGGTGAGGTAGTCGCTAACTAAGCGTTATAAAACTCGTCAATGACTAGAGCATTTCTTACTAGGGCTGAATTCAGTTGAAAATCTCTTTGTTGTACCATGACCGTAGATTGATTCGGATCCATCATTGTTAAGTGAATTGATACACCCGGCCAACGCCTGTATAAGAATTTATTATTTTTTTCACGTTTTTGACGGGTCAAATGTTCAAAGAATAAACTTTCAATTTCATTAGCACGATAATCGATTCCAAACATCAAATGTCAAATATTGAATCACTCTAGACAGCACATGGTGAAGGAGACGCCAGACAGATGACAAAAAAAAGAATAATGCATCGATCAATGACCTTTTTAGACTCTTCCTTCACTCAAAGAGAGCTCTTTATATTTCAAGGATTTCTCGGTAACTGACGTATTAGACATTCTATTGACATTCCTGCAAAAATTTCATACTCCACTATGGAGAACTATAGGAAATTGTGTTCACTGAATATTTTTGCATACTTGAATCAAGTACAAATAATGTAATATCATCGAATTCAGTCCACAAATTCTTTCAGAAAAATTTGCCTTCGTTCAACCCTAAAGTCTCATGCCTTTTCCAAGTTCCAGGTCAAAACCGCCGTTCACAAGTTTCTTAGAGACTCAGACAGATAATTTATACCGAAAATTAAAAACATGATAACAAAATGTAGATTCACACCGAAGATTCGCCGATCAAATGAGATATGAAGCTTAATCGTTCCATTCAAATGTATAAAAATGTTCGATCTATATCCCGTACGTAGCGATTCTACCGCGCCCCAGTGAAAATTGTTAAAATAATCCAAGTGCTGATAAGTAAATTCAAATCAAGGCAAAAACCATCCAACCACAATATGAATTTATATCGAACGCGGCTAAACCTCGTCTTCGATATATCCTTTCCCTCAATCTAAAATCATACTCGAACATAAAATTTATTGGCACGATGAGATTATCATCAAAGAATACTTGAGGATCCTATTTCCATCCTATTTTCCATCTCATATACCACCACCTGTACATCAATTTCAACGAGATCGGTTCTTCAATAATAATTGAAAAAAAGATTTTATCATCATACCTTGTATCACATCTTTCACAAACAAAAAACAATTTGTATACGTACATCTATCAAGATCTTAGACCATAAACGATACGATTTTCGATTGATCGTTTCAAAATAGATTTCAGATCAATTTCCTTAGTGCCCGATAACCGTGAATTGAGTTCATCTAGGGAAATCGGTCTCGCAACCATAAAAGAAAACATATAAACGAATGAATGTATCGAGCATTCCCAAAGGAAAATATCCACAATATCACCACCATATCCTTTGAAGAGAGAGAGAGAGAGAGAGAGAGAGATAAAGAGAGAAAGTGGGGGAAGAAATTGAAATGAATTGAAAGAGCGTTTGATAAATCCGATGCAGAGGGAATTAAAACAAATCATGAAACGTCATTCCTTCGATTGGTATTTTTCACAATATTTTCATGATTTTCCGTTGCATCCACATCATCAATCGCTTCGATTATTTCATCGAGAGGAAGTGGAAGAATAATTGAATCGATGATTATGATAAATTTCAAAAAAAAATCTCGAGTATTGAAACATATTGAAAAATTCAAACCCAAAGAGATTCGAATTAAAATTTCTGAAGGAAGTTTGTCAATTACCATATCCGTCGACTAGATATTTCAATGAATACCCACGGTCTGGCGCTCTCGAAAATTCTCAGTTCGATATCGACCTGATTTTCTCAAACATTTACTCATTATCAATTCGATTATGTTGAAGGATTCAACTCAAGGTACACGTTCAATTTTTTTTCTCTTCTCTTGCCATCCAATTGGGTCATAGGGTTGATATAATCGAACTTACAATGGAAATCCTAGTTAATTATTTCCAACAATTAAACGAACAAAGCGGGGAAAAAAATGAGAGGGAGAGAAACGATTTTTTTTCCTCCTCCATGTCCCTAAGATATGAAATCGATTCACGATGGAGGAAATGGTATATACAATTTTGCTGAACGTGAAATAATAATTATGACAGATGAGGAAATGATGATGGAAAAAGATAACGCACAGGTAGCTCGATTCTGTCGATACGTATCACAGTACGTAACCGAACATACATTGTTCTCGTGTTGTTAGTTGTAATAGAAAAAGAGATTGATTGAATCTGAATATGTGAAAAATATAAAATATTCTCCGTGTGTTCGATTATATAGCTACACGTATACTCGATTTTATGTATTTCAGCTTTCACGATGAAAAGAATGATATGATTGTAAAATAAAAATAATCGATAACGAAGAGGAGTGGAATGTGAAGGATATGTGTCTTCGTCATGTACCATTTTTTTTCTTCTCTTCTCTTCTCTTTATACTTTCAACTGAGATTAGCTTGGAAATATATATATACATTGTCTCTCAAAATTCCTCCATAGCATGATGATCTTTGGAAGAGGAAGAGGTTAGATTTAATTAGTGTAGTACATTCCATTTTGGTGAATATTGCATTTTTCGAATAGTTGGATCTCATACCTTCTCGAAATACGCCCGATGATACAAAGATAACGTCACCATTAGTTTCGTAAATTTTTTCTAATCTTTTATTTATCGTTGAAGCTATTGATATTCCATTGGCCCAATATTTCAAAATAATAGAAAACAAGTATTTTGGTTGAGTACAGAATTTTAAACAAATCGAAATAAATATTGCTACCTATATAAAAATTCTTAGCTTCCGCCAATGCTGACAATAGAATATAGCTTGGCGCAATGTTGACAGGCAAGTAGTGTTGCCGCGATCTTCGAGCCGATCTCAATAATTTCAAACGATCCGATCTTTGAGCAGAGCTGAAGAAATTCCAGTCGATCCGAGTTTCGAGCTAAGCCAGGACTATGAGATCGACGAGCTAAATCGTTACTGAGAAAATTTCCTATCAGACGAAGGACCCTGGTTAAGAAAAACCATTGATTCTCGCAAAATTTCATTGAATCTTGGACAATCTTCTGATCAAATCTCATGGAATTTCATTTGTCAGAATCGCTTTATGAAACAATATTGTGTTCAATGTTTAATTAGTAGCAGAGTCGATATTAAGGAAATATGTTTATAAAGTGGATTTTTCTTCATCGCCAATCCTCTGGAGATGGATTTAATGATATATTTATCTATTTATTCATTGGAAGATGCATTCATTTATTTATGTATTTATTTATTTTGTTTATACGGGTATAAAAGACCCTTTGGTACATAGAATATACATTATTTGAACCACATTATATATATCATACATCAAAGCATTAAGCATCATGTTAAGCTCGACTACATGCATCTTATATTACAACAACAGTTAACGTGTATAATTATAGGTGAAAAGGACAATTAGATATTAAATTTGACAAATAAGAGAAAGAGAATTCCTAAGATCAGAATGAGATGAAAATAATTCAAGCACATCACTGTAAGAATTTGCTAGGATAGATATCCGATTTACCGGATCAGAATAACCGTGTCTCGATTTATAAGAAATTGGATTGAACAATTTAGGGCGCCTCAATAAACGAGAAGGGACATTAAAACGTACAAGTCCAAGCAGTTGAGGGCAGCGAATTTTCCCATTAACAATTTTATACAAAAATGAAAAATCATTGAACAAACGACGTGATTCCAAGGGAGGCAAGTTAAGTAGGGCCATAATCAATGAGTAATCATGACAAGTGACGCTCAACGGACGGCCTATCAGATAGGCAGCGAAACGCAGAAACTTATGCTGAACTCTTTCCAAGTCTGTACAATCTCGAATTAGATGAGGACTCCAAATTTGAGACGCATACTCAAGATGAGGTCTAACTAAAGTACAATACAGTGTTCGAAGTGCAACAGGATCACGAAAATCTTTACAAACGCGCTTGATGAATCCGAGAGATTTCATGGAAGTACCAACTATGTGATTTTAATGATCTGAGAAGTTAAAACGAGAGTCAAATGAAACTCCAAGATCACGAACAGTATTTATAGGTGATAACAGAGAATGAGACAAGTTATAAGGAAAATAAATAGCATTTTTACCTCTATGAAATCTCATCACATGGCATTTAGTGCGATTTAATGACATATTAGATAGCACACACCAAGATTGTAACCGATCCAAATCAGATTGCAGATTTTGAGCATCTCTGTAAGTTCTTATAATCATAAACAGTTTCAGGTCATCAGCAAAAAGAAGATGTGTGCAGTACTTGAAAATCGTAGAGATATCATTAATGAAAATAATAAATAATAAAGGACCTAGATGTGAGCCTTGCGGTACACCTGAGGATACAAAAAATGAATCAGAGAAATATTGAGAGACACGAACTGATTGCGTACGATTCAGAATATAACTCTGTAACCACGACAAAAAATTGCTTCGAATACCTAAATTACTTAATTTATTTAACAATATATTATGATCAACTCTGTCAAAAGCCTTTGAGAAGTCCGTATTCATGGAGTTTTTATAACTAACATTCATGAAATTTGATTTGCCAAGTCATAAAAATTTTGAGAAAACCTTGTTTTATACTTAAATTTCAAGAGCTTCAGAAATACAGTGCAGGCCAAAAGTTTGAATACACCCAAAGAAAAAACAATTTTTTCAGTTGATGTGTTTTTTTCAGGAAATCAACTTACTTTATTCACATAAGTTTATTGTGTTTGATATTGTTTAGACATTTTTGTGATTATTATTTATTAGGCGTGTGCGCGTACTCGAAATTTTCGAGTATTCTCGAGTCGAGTCGAGTCGAGTACTCGTCGAGTCGAGTATTGTTTACTACTCGAAATTTTCGAGCTACTCGAAAGTGTTCGAGTAATTTGACAATTTTTTTAGAATTATCACAAATCACTATTTGTAAAAAGTAGAATATTCTTAGAAAACATAAGGGATCGTTATTCACTGAAACATATAAATCAGATTCATATTCACGTATATTATATATTTTTCGAGTACTCGGCTCGACTCGACTCGAAACTTCAATTACTCGACTCGACTCGACTCGACTCGAAAAAATCACCACTCGCAGACCCCTATTATTCATGTAGCTTATATGAATTAAATCAATTTTGAACAGCGAAGATGTAAAAATGTTAAATGTTCCAAGGAAATGTAAATTGTGTTCCAAGGAACCCCCTGGATGCAACACTTTTTTATTCGCGTTTGTTTTGAACGAAGTAGGATCGTGAGATCTTCGATCTAGCTCGACGATCTTCGAGCCAATCCGAGCTTCGATCCGAGCAGTGGATCTATCGATCCGATTTGCGAGCCGAGCCTATTTGTCAAAAACAAGAGCCAAGCCGAGCTCATGCTCAAAACTCGGAGTAGCTCGGATCGCGGCAACACTACAGGCAAGGCTTGGCAATCTATAAATATTCCATGTTGATTAACAACAAATGTACACTGAGAAAAATGTGTTTCGTAGAACTAGCAATCACAGAATTGTTGGCATTTTATTGTTGGAAATACAATAATTTTTGTCCTTATAGCAATACATGTTGTCTTGTTAACAATAGAATTGTCAATTCAGCAATGTTAACGGTCATATTTTTACGATTTTTATTGTAGGTTGACATATGACAATGCTGAATTGTCACATATCAACCAGCAATAAAATTGCTGAATTGACAATTTTATTGTTAATAAGACAACTATATATTGCTACAAGAACAAGAATTATTGTATATTCAACAATAAAATGTCACCAATGCTCTTATCGCTAGTTCTACGAAACACATTTTTCTCAGTGTAATGTTGCACCGATAACGGTGTTCAACGAATTTCCGCCAGGCTTGGCACTTGCTAGGTTCATCCTTGGTCCAACATTGACTCAACGATAGATTCTATAAAAAAGTGAGGATCATTTGAAACGTGGTTGAATATAGCCACAAACTTTGGTCTAGTCTGGATAACAATTAGTTTTCAGTGTAGCGTCGATCATTGGTAATAGCATAGCTCAATATTGGCATGCTCCTTAATTTTAACTTTTGATGGCTGATTTGCGAGCTAAGTTACCGATCGAGTGTTTCTCGCGAGTAGTGAGAGATGTACACAAATAATATATAAGACTCAAATAATTCTCTGGAAGAACAGTAAATCGTTCTTTGTTACAGATTACACCAGAGGGCTCCTACCGCTGATCCATATTGTGTATACTTCTCATAGCAACCTTTAGCGACAAGAAACACCGATTTGTTTACAGATGAATGAAGAAAACACAATAAGATCCCAAATAACATATATTGGAAATTGTGAAATGCGCATCCTCTTTATATATTTTTGGTTTAATTATTTTTCACAGTTTCATCATTGGCGCAACATTGATAAACAAATTTTTCTATTCTATTGCCATTTTTGCACCAATGATGGGACTCCATTGGAAAAACACAGTGATAAATCATGAAATGATGTTATCATTTCAGTGTTGTGTCAGGCTTAGTTGCCAAGCCTCGGCCATACTCTATCTACATTGCACCGTGCTAGCACCAATGGTAAATTTCTGTATGGGTAATGGCAATGTGATGAGGCCATCGGCCGGTAATCATGATTATGACCGGAAATTAGGACTAGTAGAAGAAACGATTAAGTGAACAAACAGAAGAAAAAAACAATAAGGCAATATGAAGGGGATATCGAAGAATACAAGTGGATGTTTACAGGTATAATTATATACCCGGATCAAGTGAATTGGTTACGATCACCACTAATTCTATCCAATTAAGGAACTAAGGAAAAGTTGAAATTAATTAAGAAAACAGTTAACTTCAAATTCATCGAAGAACCTTTGTACACACTCATGAATATTCAATATTCAGAATTAGAGGTGTTATTCAAGGTTGCTAAGAATTCGACAGTAAAGTATGATATTGCCCTTTGAAAATTATGACACTCATCGACCGAAGAATTATATCCCAAAAAGTGAAAGATCTAATGAAAATTATTATCACTTCATCGATGGCGCGATCTTCTCTTTTTTGTAACACAGAAGGATATGCTATGCTAGGTTAAGCTAGAAATTGTTCAGAACAAATGATACGACAGAACCACAGACAGTTTTTTTTATAGTTTATTTATTTGTGATTCACAACTTGTAACAACACTCTCTGTCTAAACAACACAAATGGAGCATTGAAATACGGATGTATTGAATGAAACGTTTGAATCTTCAAACGCGGTACTTATTTAATGCATTCGATCAGAAAATCATTTGTATAAAATATATACAGAAATTATTTGAACATGTTTCTTATGCTTCAACGGTGTTCGAAGAATTCTCAAACCGTTCATAACAAAGGATTACGTTTCGAAAGTACCTACTCTTATCGAATCAAGATCATTCTCTGTGTATGCTTCATGAATTAATTGTCTTAATGTTCTGTAATATGATGGTTCGTTCTCATGCGCTGAGTATTTGAAGTAAAAGCCGGAAATTGAAATCAAGCTCGAATTAATCACAGCAGGGATCGAATTCCAGACTCTCAATTGATAGAACAATTCTTCATAGATCAAAATCAAACTTCAACTTAATATCCAGTTCCGTTATGCCAATGATACGAATGATATGTACTCTTCAAACAGCACAATCACACACAAAGATTCCGCGATGAAATTATAGAACAATTCAAATTAATTGGCAATTTTTCTCTGTTATCTGGGTTTGTTATGAAGATATTCGAAATTGTATTCTGTGAGAACTGCAGCGACAGAAATGGTACAAATCATCACAAATTTCCAAGGAAAATATAATTGTGTTCAATGATATTTATTCCTCGTGCACTGAGAAAACAGATATCTTGAAAAATACCATAATTTATGGATTTTTGGCGTTGGTCTGACCCGAGTCAAAATATTTACGTGAACGAACCTCTCAAAGTCACATAATTTCTTGGACTTTTATAAAAAAGTATGGTACCTTCCTCGTAAAAGTCCCAGCCATTATGGTACTATTAGAGGTATATAATGAATTTTGGTATTTTTCAAGATACCTTTTTCTCAGTGTGAATTAAAGCTTCCTTCATCATTGAACAAATTCAACAAATTGTGTGCAAATTTCTTCATCATGTTGACGGAGCAGCCATTGTAAAAACTTATCTACATACAGGGTGTTCCAGAAAACATTGCACCCCTTTGGAGGGGTGATTCCCGAGGCGAGCACAAGACTTTTCCCCCTTTGGGAAGAAGTTGTGAAATTCTTAGTTTCAGAGCCAACTTCAATCAATCAAGTGGGAGCTACATAAGTAATACTCATCGATCATTGTAGTAGCCGATATACTTGCCACCTGAATGATCAACTTCTTATTTTGTTCATAACTCCAAACCTTAGCATTTCCAAGTATTAGGTAGAAACAAATATATATATAATATAATGTTTTCTGAGTCTCTCTAAACAAATTATAATGATAATGATGAAGTTCCTTCTCTTGCAAATACAAAACAAATAAAGGAGCGAGACAAGATATTCATTTACAAGTTGTATCAATCCATTCGTGAATTGAATTCTTTATACAAGAGAAAATTCACGGAGGACAATGTATGAGATTAATTACCATTTGTTTCTGTTTTCGCCACTGTTCTAGAATAGATATTGAGTGATCCCTGCTAAAAATGTCACACAAAGCCGGATAAAACCAGACAAAGCAGCTTAATACGATTCAACCCATTCCTATACGTTTCGATGCAGTTTTTGTTTCATTTAGTCCGAATCTGACTATTCCTACGCTGAATTATTGTATGCATTGCGATATATGGGCCAGTCCACGTGGTTTTTACACCCAAAGTTTAGAATTGGATGAAGTCAGTTTTTATAGTCGAAAAATGATTTGATAGTGTTTTTAGATTTCATTTTTCAAGGTCTTTTTTACGGAAATATGATTCTTTTAAATTTTATGATTTTCGAGCGGTTGTTCGGGAATTTTCAGAGACATAAAATTTAGCACTTTCTCTCTAGTTTTCAAAGTTGGGAGTTTCATAATCTATATAATTATCGTGCATTAGGATTTTATAAATTAAAAACTACGAAGTCAAATTTTTCAAAAATAGGTAGTTTTTATTGTTTTTGTTCTTCCACGGAATGATCTGTAAACCATAACGAAAATTTAGCCATTTTTCCTATAATGGTGAATATTAGAGGCAGAGGTGGTATAATGGTTCCCTGCTGGTAACCCACACAGCACCAAAGATTTCATTAAGGCTGCAGAAATCTAACATCTGGAACATTGAAATATTTCTATGACATTGCTGTATGTCATACCGAGGTTTCAAAGTTCCCTCAGAAATATTGCAATGTCCGCTAATCTTACATTTCAATGCAATATTTCTCAATTATTTCTGCAATGTTTCAAGAATATTGATGAAATATTTCATTGTAATGTTTCTCTCGTAATATATCTAAGACATTCTAAATAGGTAACATTTCAATTGACAGATTTTTGACATATTTCTGTGAAAGTATACTGAGATGTAATGAAGGTGGAAGATTGAAATGTAATTGAGACATTACTGAAATCTGTGATGCTGTATGGGAATATGGGCTCCCTCGGTATCTGATTATCTAGGTCACGAATTCTAGCAGTGAACACTAAACTACTAGAACTAGTTCCCAAACGACACTGTAGATCACGCTTACCGCTCAGCTGTTATAATTTGTAATATATCAAGCAGTGAATTTTGTCATCTTTATCAAAAGTCTGAAAGGTAAGAGTTTGACTTGATAATACTACGGTTTTTTCATTCCAACTGGTAAAACCAAGTTCAGGTATGTATTTCCCAGCAAACACGACTGCTGGTGTTTCAAAGGGCCAGTGACGGCTCTTCAACGGCATTGCCGGACCATCAACGGCCCATTGAAACGCCAGTAATCATTTTTTGTAGGGTTGGTATGCTATAAAGATTGTGTTTTACATGAAGTGATGTCAGTTTACTTATCAAGTTGCGTGTAGGAAAATTTCATTTTACAAGAAGGGCAAGGTGGATATACGGGTATTATGGGCCCCGGGCCATATTTTGTGAAAAGACGTTTTCTGAAAACACGAGAGGTGAACTGTGGGTTGAGTGTGTGATTTGTGATATGTGGGCTCACGATTATTGTGCTGCACGGAGGAAAAATGGTTTGCTACTATAGCGCCTACAAAGAAATTTGTTGTCCTTGGAAAAATATTCACTACAGCAGCTAAGACGTTAGTTCTATTAACAAATGTGTTTATGCCAGCAAAAAAATTTAGTTGTGTCAATCATTTGTCTTGCTCTTACAGCTAATTTTTTTTGTAGGCGCTATAGTAACAGACCTGCTTGTTATGCCAGCAATACTTTTCTCTCCGGGTGGTTGCGAAAAAGATGTATACATTTGTAACTTCTGTAAATTAATTAAAACGAAAATAATTGCCAGTTGGTTTATAATAAGTTACTTTCTCTTATTTCAACGCGGTATCCAAGCGGACCTTCAATATATATCTAGATATTAATGTTTAAACAATGGTAGACCCAACTCTATTTTATATGAATTTATGAATGAATGAACATTTTTCCTCAATTGTTGTCCTGTTTTTTTTTTTACATAAATATCTTGGGGCCCGCACAAAAGTTGGTGATGGAAAAATAAGAAACTTTAGCAAAACCATTATATTCCTTTGAGGGCTGCGAAGAATACATCGGAATTTCATGCAATTAGTGTGAAATAGTTCAGACAAGTATTCTGATTTATTTCCAATTTTTACACTGAAAATAAAAAAAGTTATTATAAAAAAACCAAGTTGGGGCGCATATATCCACCCTTAACCCTATAGGTTTCGAGATATAAATTTTTTTGTGGACGCATTCGAGTTGTATTTCACGCGCACGATGAGATACGTGCTCCAAGCGTTATGTCGCGTTGCGCAGCGTGTTTTGGAAAACAAATATTCCACAGCGCAATACTTAAAGCACCGTATTGCGCCTTGCGCGTGACGTACGGCTCGAACGTGATCACAAAAAAATTCATACCTCAAAAACTATGATCTTTACCGTTATAGAAAAAATTGCTAAATTTTCGTTATGTTTTACAGATCATTCTGTAAGAAAAATAAAGAAAATTAGAACTAACTATTAATAAAAAATTGCACTTTTTAGTTTTGAATTGAAAAATTCTTGATGAACGCTGATCATATTGATCTTGGAACTTACAGAATTGTAAACTAGAGTAAAAAAACTGCAAAATTGAGTTGGAAAGATTGCAAGTAACAATCGCTCGAAAATTAGAAGATCTCAAAAACGTCGAATTTTCACAAAATCATATTTCCGAGAAACGGACTGAAAATGCAAAAATTCAAAAACACGTTTCGAATATTTCCCGCCCAAGAATAGAAAAAGCATTACTTCATTGAATTCTTCAATTTGAGTATATAATAAAAACCACGTGAAATAACCCATAAACAGTTAATACCACTCGATCCGCTGTTGAACAGTACGCATTACAATATTTCAATGTCTGTGACCTTGTTATTATTCTCTCTAATGACCGTTACCGCATACTTTTCTCCATGTTGATCGAAGAAAATATACAGCATAATTCAAATCACTAAAACAGCGTTAACAAATGAATCAAAAAAGAAAGAAGAAAATGATATTCGTCGCAAATGAACATAGGAATTTAAAGGGTAGATAAAAAAACACATTAACCGCAATGAACGTTTAAATCCTCTTTTTGTACACCGTTTTTCATGTCAAATTCAAACTCCACAATATACATCGTGAATGATCAATTTAAAAACAAAAACCTACATAAAAACAGGCAACAGACATTTTTTCATTGCAGCGAAATATCTTGAATGAAAAAGCATATTAAAAATACAATATTTTTTGTTGCTACAAAGAACCTTAAAATATGTATACGTGGTAATTTATGGAAAAAGTTTTACTGCGAGAAACTGAAGTCAATTTAGACAGCTCTTGTTATTCATACATAATTTAACATGGAATGTTTTTTGCGTCTTCATTCTTCCATAACATTACGGAGATGAAAATATGAATGAATGAATGAATGGATGAATAGTTTTTTTCATGATTTCGAATACCTTGAATTTTGTGTTTTTTTTTTCTCATCGAAATTATAAATCATATTCAAAAATCCAAGCGGATGAATATTGCCGGTATCTACGGAATCTTTGAAAGAAAATGATTTTGGTATATTCAAAAATGAGAGAAATCAACTGTTCTTCGAGGTAAATAAACATAGATAGGTGGAACACGTTTCCCACTTCTTTTCTCCCCGTGAATTCTTTCGTCAATACAGAGGTTAAAGGATACGATTATTGGTACCATAGCAGTTTCAGTCCATATCGGATGCCATAGAATAAAAGGATGAGGAAGAAATGAAATTTCCGTCAATCAAAGAACAAAGGAAGATCCAAGGTTGTGTTATCAACTAGAAATAATCTTTGGTGTACGTAAAACGATGTGTCAATCAATTCCCTGTCTGTATTTTCATCCGTCTGATCGAGTATCTGTGCTTGGTCTCTCTCAAACATTACTAGATTTTGATAAACCTTTCAGACATGATTTGTGATATTCTAAGAATGGCGTGAGATGTGCTATAAAAATAAACTTCAATATGGGAAAAATATATTTTTGCTTTGTGTCCATCTTCCTTGAAGATCATTATGAACTGGTCTTCAATGGCACACATTTCAAAATAAAGATCACTCTAGGCATTTTAACTTGCAAGGCCCGGTAGGAGTTGTTAAATTCCACGTGATGCTGAAACTAGCAGCCGTACATGGAAGCAAATATACGGTGGAGATTACCAGGAGGAATAGTAATTTGGTAACAAATATTACAAACTTAATTGTAATGAGTACCACTCGACATTGGTGTAACCAGCGATATCTGTGTTACATTGCCATAGGGACGGTCACCAGATCCCGATTTTATAACTGAACTCCGATTCTAAAGTTGCGATGAAAACCTGAGTGAATAGTAATTCGTGTAAAGCTACCAATCTTTTATACACAAAAAATTCTACCAAAGATTTGAGCGTCTCAAACGCATAGTGAAATGTTACTGAATCGATTTCTGTCCCTCCCCTGTGGTGGATGGCATCCCCTGACCGCGTGGGGATGGTTTGTCATTAAAAATAAGGCATTTTTCCCCACTTCGAAGGATAATGACGTGTTGGTGAAGAATTGTCCATCCATGGAGGAACTTTGCTGCTACCATTTTTTAGGAAGAAATTCCACAATGACTTCTAATATTTCTAAATATTGAAATTTAGTTCTTTTATTACATCAAACACATTCATTTGTTATCTTGTTATCTGAATACAAAGTTAATTTTTGCAATATATAACGATTCGCGTCTTGCTCCAAGCAAAATAAGCAATTCTTTTGACAATGATACTGTTTTGATATGAAGAACATATTTCATCGAAAATCACACGTAATGGGATATTTCTTTGATGTAATTCTTTGTTCTTTACTGTAGAAGAAGTGAAAAAAAAACAAAGGCAGCTTCAGAAAAAGAAGGTATTCTGCCAGAAGGAAAATTCTTTTTACAAGAAAGAAATTCTCAAGTATTGAGTTCAAAAACGTCCATCATGAACTGTGGAAGAAATCATTACGTTATTGATAGAAAAGAAAATATGTATCAATTGAAACTATGATTCTCATTGAATGTCCAACGCTCTCACAGGTTGCTTCCATATCTCATGCGAATTTCCACTGAATTGATACAAAAATTAAACAAAAACATCATTGAGAACTATAAAACACTCTGAAGAGACTTATCAAGGTTTTGAAAATATTCCAAACGTGCGTACAGCCTCCGTAGGCGCAAATCATACAATCGCAATGATATACGCGTGTTTGAATTATCATTAATAGCTGTGTAACTCAACAATATTAGCCGAAATCAATCGGAATTGACGTTAATAATGACTATTATGAATGTAGATAAATCGTAACATTCACCATCTGTCGATATGAAACTACGTTTGTGTAAAACGGATTGATCAGCTAATAATAAATCTAAATTTACCAAGAATTAATATTCCATTTATTCACAGGAATACTTGGATAATTAGTTTATATTCTGTTATAACTGGAATACTCATTAATAGTTATTAGATTTATCAACAGTTGATGAATACTTTGACGAAACTTTCAAATAAATATTTGTATCCATCTAACTATACAACCTACATACACACCCTTGAATTCAAATATTGATTATTACAGCAATAATATGGAGAATGAGGAACATCATTTTGAAAATGAAACTTGTTACTCAAGAATGTTTAAAGACTTTATTTCTCTCCATTTCTAATTCTCATTTCATCGTTTTTCCATAGAATTACTTTGATAGTTTCTAAGATGGAAGATTTTTTTTATAAACATCTTGCAACAATTTTGTACAATATAACAGAGATCATTGAAGATTTTTCCAGTAAATAACATCGAAATACAAATTCTTCCATTTTGCAGTCGACTGATAATTTGATCTGGCAAATATTCGAAGAATCTTTGATATTAATTAGCGATATGTCGGATGATCGATTCATCGGCGTTTCCAATAATCATCAAGATAGAAAATTCCCAGTTTATCGTGTGAACTTTGAAACAATGTGTTTTGATATGAAAATCATATCACCGGCAAAACGGAGGAGAATTTATGGATAGTCGATGAGGATTCCTCATCTTTTCCCTCAAATATGAATTAAGGGTAAAATGTTTTTCCAACGACAACAGCATAACAACAACAACAACAACAACAACAACTTTAAATAGAATTGATAATTTCTAAAAGTTTTTAATTAATCTCCAACTTGTTCATATCGCAACGATGGCTTGTGAAGGGACATCGCTATCATCCTTGAATATGAATTATAATTCCCATTATTCACCACCTCTTTTAGAAAACACCAACGGGAAGATCGTTAAATTTTCACGTTCAATTTCAAGAAAACATCGACTCTGCCATTGGGAAGGTTCTTTTTTCCTTCGAAGAATGAACAACTCCGATGTTTGAGTTCTCTTTAAAAATTAAAGGGCATAAATGTTCTTGAGGATGATGATGATAAAATATAGGGTAAATTCGGAACGAGAAGGGATGAATATCGGTGAGTTTGGTATGTAAAAAATGTTGTTCGAATGAACTGTCTCAAATTGTATGCTGTGAAAGACATAAATTCAAATTCATTCCGTCGGAACACAAGGATTTCATCATCATTTTTTTAAATATTAAACATTGAAAACAATAGAAACAAGTTGAGTGAGATTAATATGAGTTCTTTTTCGTGATTTTGCAACCCGTCATAAGCCTCTACTCATATTTTCAAACCAAAGTACTTTGAACAATTAAAATCCTCGAATTCGTTCTCTTGTGATGAGAATAAAAAACAAAAGAGTAGTAAAAGGAACGTCTTGTGCGATGTAATCAATACCTTTAGGATGAGTAAGGCCTATAATTCTCAGACTCACTTCACAAGGAATAAGAGTGAAGGTTGTACTGATTGGTGATTGGCTTTTATTACCAAGGGAAGATCTTTTTTTATGAGCTTGTAAGCAATGACGCATCTCTCATTGAGTAACAATTCATTCACGTGTTTCTTTCTCGAGTCATCAGTACTGCTTATCATTCAAACAGCAGATTGGATTGATCAAACGATTTCTCCACCCTCTCATTTCGAATGTAATTCTAATTTATTCGCTCAAGAGAATTTATCATCACAACTCTTGTAAATCAAACCAACCATCGAATGAATGTTCTTCTGTTCTTACATGATAACAAAGACTGCTATTTTTGGGTTGTCGCATCTTTTTCTTCAACGAATAATACACGTCGCTGATCTTCATTATCGTCTATCATGGATGCTTTTCACGAATTCGATTGAATTGTCTCTGGTTCAAATATCTCGATGTTGTACTTCGGATTTGCATCTCATTTTCTTATTTATATAGTATAATAACAATGAACATGGACCAATTTTTTATACTGAAAATATTTGAATCGATCGGTTGTTGCAACAATGGAAATGCTTCAAATTTTAGGAGTAGAATTTTACTCTCTATGGGATCAAACAAAAAATGAAACTGTAACAAATTCAGAGTGGGAATTCAAGAGTTTTACAATTATACTCATAAACAAAATAGGAATAAATTCTATAAACTTTCAAGCTTTCGAATTTGGACAACAATGCCACACGAGAATGATAGAAAAGCGTCCCTACTTCAAATGAATTTGATTTATTTTATTTGGTATTGTCTGGTTGCCATGAGTGGTGGAATTAATGTATTTGACACACAAAATCTCACAGAACTTGTCAAATCTTTTCAGAATCTTGTCCGATTGTATCTAGAATGAAACAGAAATTAGACAAGAACTTGTTGAGTAGGGACATCACATTGTATATAAAGGAATGTATTCTGAGTTATCTAAATCTGAAACAAATATAAAAATCCTTATATATCACAAATTGAGCTTCAACTTGAATTCCCGTATAAAAGTTGTCCCCTTTTGGACTTTGAATAGGCTTGAAGAATCCAAGAGGTGGATTTTTAAACACACGGTATATATGACAATACGTTTATACGAACGATATTTTAAGAGCTTTTCTCGAAGAAAACTTTATGCCACTTGCTTTAATGAGGAAATTAAGATGATAAAGGGAAAAGAATTAAATTTTCATCCTTTGTTACATCGTGCGGGCAAGAAAATGTACGATAAAATCTGGAACAGGGACAATTTTTCATATTATTTAGGACAAATCATGATTACGTGAATCATATTTTAACATACTTGACCCGAGTTTTAAGAGAATTCTACATTCCCTTTTTAAAATGACGGAAGTGTGCGGAAAGGTTCGGAAAGGTTCGGAAACCAATTGGGACAAAAACCGACATTAAACGGAATAGATTGTAAAGATTCGCAACTAAATTCTTTCCGTTTGTTTCCGTCATTTTTAACAGGGTTAATTCATTTCTGTACCTAATTTGATTTGACATGTGGCACATCGATATTATTTGTTTTTCTAAAATGTTTTTTTTACAACTTTAATAATTATCCGGAAGAAAATGTTCACTGCAAAATTCTTTTTATTGTAGTAAACGATGGAAAAAACTGGTGTTGGAGTGAGAATAAAAAAAAAGGAAACATTTTATGGATAAATAAATTAATTGAGGATGAAAATTTGCCAACTCAGTAGAGAACCAACCAGGATGATGACTGTGTTTCATTATGAAACTATATTTCGAATGACAGCGAGAAATGTTGGAAACTGAATAAAAATTCATACCATAAAATAATTTTAGATGATGAATTTTCTCAACTATTATAAATTGATCTCCACAGCGTGTATCAATCAAATACTGTATTCCCCGACCGAATACATATATAATCTCGATGGGTCAGACAGCTTTCCAATTTCTAGCCAATTATTCCAATTTTTCATCCAATGATGGAACTTTGAAAGTTCATCAGTCAGACAACCCGTATATTTGATTCACGGTTAAAAATCAGGTCAAATAGTCATTAGCATTGTCATTGTGGATGGTAAATTTATAAACGGGGCAGACGACGCATCGATCGATAAATATTTCTATACTTCTTATTTACAACAAAAAATACTGACAAATAATAGCTGATCTGATACTATAGCGCCTACAAAGAGAAATTGCTAAGGAAGCAAGAAAAATTGTTAACGTTTCAGCTACGAGAGTGAATATTCTGGCAGGAACAACAAAGTTTTTTGCGGACGCTATATTGAAAAACTATTTTTTTCACTGCGGAATTGATGAGAACTGATTTTCACTTCTGTAGAATCCTTACTCAATGAATATTCAAAATTCTTCAATTTTCAAGGTTGTTAATAAAAATTGACGTGAGATTGAAATTTTACAAAACAAAAGCGTTGAGAAAACATGCAGTGAAGGACTTGAAAATAATATATATTTCTTCACATCGATTTTTTTATACATTCCAAAAGAAAATCAGGATATCTGGTCCGGGAATTTCTCGCTTTTTTCATCTCCAGACATCCTGAAAATTATACTGCAGAAATAAACCATACAGAATTAAATCAAGACAATTACCATTCTTGTGTGCTTTATACGTATCTTTGTACAGGGCAACGATATACAAATAAGATTGCAATAAACAATCTACATATCCGTTGTGCATACACCCGAAAAGTATCCGAAGTTTCTTGAGAATCTCTTCCAGCTAACGTTTGTGGCTGCGTATGTACTACCACAATGTCAAATACAGTTTACTTATTTCGAAACTCAGTGCATATTAGTTCTCGGATACATTTATTCTTGAGATCTCATCTTTGATAATTCGGATAAAATACACCATGTTTCAAAAATACAGAGACAAAACTCGACGATGTACGTGTATATTGTTTTAGTCATACGAATGTATGATATGGTATGCTTCTTTTTCGAACTTCATTTTATTTCTAGAGCTTGAATTATATCCTGAAATATAGTTAACATTGAGATAACAAAAGGACATCGATCGTTTTTCTTTCCCATTGATACAAAAAGTTATTTTTATAATACTCCAGCTCTTTGAATAACAGGATGAATGTCAATATTAGTGTTTCTCTTGCATCTCAAAATCAAAAATAATGAGACATATTGGAAGAAAGGTATTGATCCCATTCGGAACTGATGATGAGGGTAAATCAGGGAGAGATAACGCACCACTACAGCCTAAAATAATACATAAAACCTCATTTATTCAAGGAAGATGTGAAGATTGTAATTGAATTTTTATAATTTTCTTGAATAAACGAGGTTTCATGCGTTACTTTGTGCTGCAAAGGAACGAGGAAGTGCGTCATCTTTCCCCGTTTCACTCTTTATATGAGAGTACATAAAAAAATGCTTTGGGTGATGAAAAATCAAAATTCGCTTCACATTTTGTTAGCACACATAAGGTAAAAGAACCTATACCCGATCAGTCCTTATATTCTAGGTTTGTGTGGTTTAGCTGTGCAAAAACTCTTCAACTAAAACATTTTTTCTAATTATTGGATCGAAAATTAACTTTTCCATTTAAAACTTCTAACTAAAATGCTTTGTAAATCCATGTAATAATGAAAATGATCGGGTTCTAGTTCCTGATCGGGTATAGGGTCTCTTACCTTACACGAATAAAATCGAGTGAATTTGATTGTTTCTTTTCCTTCAATCGAATACAAAGATACCGTATGAGAGTTGAATTTTATCTTTACAACCCCTTTCCAAGCAAAATATGGAATAAGAAAAACAATTCATTGGAATTTTGAACGATTTCTAATAGATTTCATCGGATCAATTTGTTTATAAACAGAAATGTGAAGCATGATACAATTACATACCAAACTTGTAAGGTTATAAACACATAAAATTTTTCAAAAAATCCGTAAATCATTATTTTCCTCAAAAAAATATTCAATGGCAGTACACCAACCAATATCATTCCTTTTTGAATTCTCGAGAACGTTCTCTCCATCAGCGTGAAGATTCCGCCTGTTTGAATAAACTGAAAATTATACAACACTACTCTTCCGTTGAAGTATCTTTCAATCCCACCCTTGAAAAGAAGAGAAAGAGAGAGAGAGAGAGAGATAGAGAGAGAAGAAACAAAGAGTAAAACTTTACATCAAGAAGTTCGCGAGAAAGCAGTAAAATTGAACGAGAAAAAAAGAATATCTTGAGGAGATTTTTGGTGGAGGTTCTCCTGTCTGGAGAACGGATACGTGAATGAATGTATGAATGAAAGAATCCAGAAGAGACAGAACATGAACCGTTTTTGTTTTAGTAATCTCCCGTTGATTCCATCGAATCACAGATCTATTCGCGATAAACTTCCACTTGTTTTATATTTTCAGATTACTTCCATACAAATTTTTATTTGTTGAAATGCCAAAAGCACGCGGTTCTTGCCAATGTCGATCTTCCTTCTCTCTTTTTTCACCTCGTTGCTAAGCTTCTGATACTCTTCGCTCACAGAGAGGAAAGTTGAAAGTTTCTCACAAGTTTTCCCCTCCGATGTTAAAGCAATTCCTCATCAACTCCTTCTAGTTTTCATTTTGAACGTAACATTTGTAAGAAAAAAAAAGAGAAGAAAAAAATTGTATTCTCTGCAGTGTAATGCAGAATTCATGGTGAAATTATCGAGAAATATTACGCGTCTAGAGATAATACTGAAAAGAAAAAATTTAGAATCTAACGAGATCATCAGTTTGACTTTTGATTTTTTAGTAAAAAAAAATTGTGATTCCCAATGTAGAAAAATTTGATTTAAAAATAAGAAAAAGAATAGTTTCAATCAAAGAAACAAAGAAAAAGTAAACATCCTTTGATCGTGGCAGACACAACTTTCTGTCCTGGTAAATCCAAATTTTGATTACTTTACCACATCGCGATATGCTTTACAGTAATTGCGGGGAATGCTAATCCGAATTGTATCTGTCCCCCAATTTCATTCCAATTTGCGATGAATATACGGCAAGTCTTTTCTTTCTGTTTGATGTGTACATTCGCATGGAAACCGTCATAAGCAGTCATAAATAACTTCGATATGCTCACGTTTTGTTTAGTTCAATACGCTTGGTTCATATACCATTTCAACGAGTTAATAGTTGTGGGACAAATAAAAGAATATCACGTTGACAGTCGTGTTAAATATTTATACCGGCGAGACAGACTAATCAGAAGTCTACTTTTGAAATGATATCGAATGAAAATACAATAATAAAAACACCGTGGGAGGAGGGTTATAAATGAAACGATCGAATCCATAACGCATATGTTAGTTCCGAGAGTTGAAGGAAAATGTAATCCGTTGTGTCCATGAAAACCATTCATAATTGGTTGAATTTCTAAGGGCCCCGAGAAAAAAATAATTCAGAACTCCGTAAAACGCAGATCTATTTGAATCCAAGTTGGTCTACGAGAAAAAAATTCATATGCATCAGTTATTCTTGTTTTCTTCATTTTTAAATGATTTTTAAGCATCAAGTATTTCTAGATTTCAACGAATCTAAGTGAACCGGGAAGGATTAATTTCCCTATGTTTTATATCTATGCAAATCTAACCCAATCTACACCCCTAGACCCTTGCAAAGAACTGACGAACGTTTAGGTTTTGCTCATTTTTTCGAGTAATTCAGAACTGTGAAAAGAGCGGTTTCAGAGCAGCCCTATCCGACTCCCCCACTTCTGAGGTTCCTTAATGTCGCTATTTGAACTAATCCGCAGCGCAGCGCTAAGTGTTCTGGTGGGCTGCATAAAATATACCTATCTCTCAGTCATCCAATCAAATTAGGAGGAACAGCCCACCAGTACAGCCAGCGCTATCTACTGGTTCAATGTTTTTGGCGACAGTAAAAATACCTCATTTACTATAGTTTAGTTAGAGAGTCGGATAGGGCTGTTTCAGAGTTACCATCCAGAGGCGGACTTTGGTAATTGCCGCCCCTTATATGACAGCAAAAATTTATTTTTCACGAAAATACCCTAACAGCACATCCACCGATTTATACGTTGCATCTCCGTGGACTCAACGTGAATAGAACGTGGATGAACGGAGATTCCACGTGGAGGCAACATAGAGGCAACGTAGAAATGTCCGGTGCTGTACGGATATTTATTACCAAAAGATGTTGTTTTTATTGCTTAGAATTTATCATTCTCCTAAAAATTAGTTTTAAATTATTCAAATTAAGAAAAATTTTGTTCGACTCGATTGCTGCCCTTTTACAGCCTGCCGTCCCTGCGCCATGGCGCCGTTGGCACAGGCCATCGTCCGCTCCTGTTACCATCACGTGAGTTTTATAAAACTCCACCTCAAAATCCAAGTACCAGAATAACTTCAAATGGTATTAAAATGACGCAATATCAAAATAACATCATGAAGTGCTGACACAGCAAAACTCGGAGTGGATTTGGTCCAAAACCTCAAAATTTTTTACAATGAGATGTTATTCAAGTTTGAATCGTTTATAGGAGAGAAACTAAAATTCAAACTGAATGATTCATTGAAACTGGATAAATGGTTTAAAGAATGTACCGCAAGGTTTTGGGTCAACAAATGCTGAATTATTCCAACATTAGACTAATAATCGGTTTCAATAAACGATTCAAACACTTCAAGATATATTGCTGGAGTTTGAATCGTTTATAAAAACGGAACGAAGATTTAAACCTACAAAATCTGATTTGACTTTGGAAACGAACTCTTTGGAACTGAAAACATCGCTTTAAAAAATTATTGCAAAATTTTGGGTCTTCGATAGTTGAGTATATCGTTATTCCATCGCTAATTCGCTTCAATAAACCATCCAAAATTCAGCAAAATGTTTGAGATAATACTTTTCACAACGCTTAAAGATATCTGAGCAATATTCTTCTTTGTTTGCGGAGACATTGACTACCATTTCAGGGAGAATTATAATTTGGGAATCATTAATTGACGTTTCATATTTCCAAACATAATGAAAAACGTAATTCCAAGTACACGGAAAAAAGAAAACAGCAAAGCTTACTGTGAATCGCAGTAATTCATTGAAAAAGAATGAGAAATCAAATTCACGCCGTTCATTACTGCGTCTCCCAGTAACCGTTAATGTTCAAGCAGCATTGACGAATTTCACTGCAGTACACATCACTGTGATCGCGCTAACCTCTATCATCCAAGCATGTTTTCATTTGTTTTTCAACTGATTGCTGTTATGGACAGTAACCAGTGCTGTTTTCTTCTTTCCGCCCTAGTAGAAATTACTCTAGTCATTCTCTAGTTGATTACAAGGCCTTACGAGGCCTTGCAAGTCCCTCACAAGGGCCTGGTGAGGCCTCGCAAGGCCCAGAGAATTACTAGAATGATTTCTGCTGGGGCGTGTATGAACGAGGCTTTGGAAAGAGATGTCACCATAATGATATGAAATATGGAACATTCTTGCTTGATTTCCACGGATACTTCAAATTTTCACAGAACTCATCCTTGATCATCAGAGGCTTCTAATTCCGACTTTGAAATTATGTTCCACTTGAAAATCTTCTCTCTCTTCCAGAGGATTGCACTGAGAGAAGTGGAGTATAATGGCTACCGTTCATACAAACATGGATACCAAATACCGTAATAGTAGCCATCATAGATCTAGCAATTATATCCCCAGATAGAAAAATGTCTCAATAATGCCATCATAATGGTGACATGCACGCCAAGAAATGTTTGCATCATGGTACCAAGGTGTTTCCGCATAAAGCATTGTTATTGGTAACAAAACGAGGTGATGGTACCATAATGAAGACATAATGTTCACATTTTATGCATCATTGCAATCTAAGCGAAGTTTATGATAGTATGTTTACGGCACATTATGTTACAAAATATTAAGGGAATGGTTTTCTATCTGGGATCACTTATACCCTGGCGTTGTAATGGACCGCTGATGGGCCTTCGAAACACCTGCAATCGTGTTTGTTGGGTAGCAACGATTATGTTTCAATTTTCTCAATGTATTTGATCGATCGAAGAGATAATGATAATAAATAATCATCTTTTCCATGTATATTTGTGCGTTTGACTACTCACGTATTCTCCAATTCCCGACTCGAACGCTCGAAGTAATCCGTTTTATCGACACCTACACTATCCACACGATACACGATTTTTTAAGTACTTTCCCACAACTCTACGAACAATGAATGAGTGTCTAAATAAACGTATGAAACAAATCTTGAATAAGAAACACTAAATGCAACGGCCAAGATTGTTTTGTTCTTTGACAATAGGGCTCTCAGAGCTTTTTATGGCGACGGTGTAACGAAACGACACGACGAAAGCTACACACGATAGTCTAGAGAGCACTGTCCCACACGTACACGTATGTATAGCTACGTGAATCGGGGAAAGACTCAACGAATATACATTATTAATCAAAGTACACGTGTACGAAGGTGCTTCGTTTATAAGTGCTTTGCGAACACCCTTACCGTTCATAATGATAAAACTATATTAACCGTGACGTACCATATCCATGTACCCTCCTTATTCTCATCCACCTACTTTGGATTTTGTCCTACATACTCTTTTCTTCTTTCTTTCCCCCCGTTCTCTTCTTCTCTCATTCTCAATGATCATTCATATTCATATGAGCGCACGTCAAGTCAAAGACTTGGAGTATCAAAACGATATAAAAGAAACGTGGAGGCTGTATTCATATCGCATTAGTTAAACTTAACACACCGTGACTTTTTTATAACTTGTATCTTTTCGTGGTGGCAAGTGGTCTTTTGATTTAGTCGAAAAACTGAATTCGGGAAGTGGTTATATATTCAAATACGATGAACACCTTGATTAAGATTTCGTCTACGTTTATATCAACTTCGTGGGAACTTTTGTGCGGACGGAAAATGTACTGTTACTAGGGGAATCAAAATTCGATGTGTCTAATTGGTATCTTATCGTGAATTCATTCATCTTCTTTTAAAAATAAAAGTACAATCCATAGAATTGATGAGCATAATTTTTACAGTATAATATATAATATCACACCATATCAATTAAAATTATATATAACATATCTGTGGTATTGGAAGAAAAAAAGAGATCAACGTATCAGGCTGAAAATTCGATCCCCCCCAGATTTGAAAACAAAATAATTTCGAAATATCAAACGTGCCCGACTGCTGACAATGATAAATCACAACAAGAGAATATCTTCATCGTCCTCTCCGGAAGAATGATGGCAATATAACTGTGTTAATACGATGATATCACTTTAACTGAAATCATTCTCGAGTTACATCATAATTCAATTGCGTTCATTGCAAAAATCTGACCTCAGTGTTCCTTTGGAGAAGCAAATAGAGTAATAAAATGAATGTTGTTACCGTCTCGAATATGAATTTTAATGCTCTTCGACGTATCACGTCGAACAGAAAGCGAATAAAAATCATTCAATAAAAGCATAATTTGAATTCTCAAGGCATGAATCTTCATCCTTTCTACATCCGATGATAATATAATGGGGGAGAAATACAATTAATTGAATCTCCCTTGCAATGATGTTTGTAATGACACACTCTAACACCACAGTCGTGTTTGTAAATTTGAATGAAACCATGTCAATTCGATATGAAAAGTTTAATCTGCGACTAAGGTTGTGAAATTTGACTAAAGTGCTGTGAGGAATTTTTCTCATTAGTATACCCTTTCAAGAATCATTTGCATCTGAAGATCTACTTCAATATTTGCACAGGGGATCTCAGAATGCTTTTGAACTAAAATATGCTGACAAAATTTTATAACGTATGGAATAGTTAAACAACTTATCAGGAAAGTAAAATGATGAAAATTTACGTGAGCTTATCCAATTAGGGTTGAAGTGATAATTTTAATTGTATTTTCAATACAGAATTACATCGAGTTGTACTACATTCCTATTGTATGGAGGATAAGAATTTTGCTGCTCTAGCTAAAATTTCTACCTCAGCACTTCCACTAGGATTCTTCGTGTCATCATCGTTTTATTCACAAAAATAATTGATTGTTTCAGTTGTTAAACTATATTCCGTATAATTTCACTGAAGTTCGAATCGTGTATTGAAACGAATAAGCAGTCAAATAGAGAAATAGCTGTTCACATGGAAAAACATAATTAGCTATCATTTGGATAGCTAAAAATTAGCTACAGGAGCCATTTTTTAGTTACCACAGGCCACTCACTCAAAATTTCACAACCAAATTATTCAACTATCCAAATATCAACCACCAGATCTGGGCAGTAGTCACAGCGACGATTTTCTACTATAGTGGCTCATAAATAGCTATAATTGCAATTATTTTAGCTATAGCAGTGAAAAAAGGAGCTGAGGAAGGAAGGGAGCAGCTGCCACAGCTATTTCATTCTTTTGCGTGCAAAACTCGAAATTTTGCAGTACATTTTTTGAAACGAGGTTTCCAGTTTTTGTGAGTTGAAATTTTTTGTTCGTTTCTATAGATGATCAAAACTTAAAAAACCTTACGTGAAATAATCTTGGATTCGTGTCATTCCAGCAACCTATAAACTGCTGGCGATTGTTTCCGATATAGTTCTTTTCCAACCACATTTAGACAAAGCTTCATTCGTATTCAATGATTCTTTATTTGGATACGGCGAAATGAATATCAAATCTGTATAAAAATGCCTGATTACCCTCGAATAAGGTTTCTTGACAATTAAGAAATGTCTCGCGAGATTTCCCAATTATTAATAAACCTGATTTGGATTGAATGAGCCATGTGAGAGAAAGAGTGTCTATTCCGTCGTACATTGTAAAAAGTGGTTGTAAAATTTTCCTAGCAAAAAATAGTGGCAATAAAGTTTCTCTACGAATGAAGAACTTTTCGCTACGATTTGTTGGACTTTTCCTTCACTTGTGAAGGATCAACACACTCGAAAAGCAGAAAGATTTCTCAAAGTAAGGGAAAAATTTCCTACTATTTATGAAAAAATAATTCCCTCGCGATCAGAAAATGAAGCCCACTACTGAAATGAGAGAAAACTCGCTGTATTTTTTACAGCGTGGATAATTCAAATACAGATTGATTGAATACAAATAAACTCTTCTCTCGACACAATGTTTTATCGGATGACTCATTTTTTTATCATTCTCATTATTGAAGAATGAACTGAATTTTCATTCCGACCACATGAAATTTGAAAAATTTCCATATTTATTCAACGAATGGAATAATTATAATCGATAAATATGAAACGAAAACTGCATGTATCGTGCAACACAGGATAAAAAATTTGTGAACATTGAAATTTGATCGGGAGTTTTTCAATATTTAACCAAACGAAATGTAGACACAGGAAAGTTTCATTGTGGAAAAAAGTTGTAATGAAAATCAGTGGAAAAAAGCAAGGGAAAACTCATTGGGATTTAGATTACTTTTAGAATCTCAACGGAATGCGTTATTTATTATTTTTACTTTTTTTTTTGCAGACGATATGTTAAACGGATAACGGCAAGCTTTCGGAATTGTAGAATACCGCATTTATCAATCCGCTTCGGAGTTAAGTAATGATCCAATACTTCTATACTCGTGCATCCTCCTGGCCTCTGATTGATTACAAACCCTGGCAACGTTCAATAATATGAAAACAAGTTCCCACGAAAAAAGAAGGAAAAAAAATCCGAACAAATAATACCAGACTCGTCTCGAGTCAATAAATACGTACACACATATATACCTCCAACTGCTCTTTTATTATTGTTTTTGATCAAGGAATATGCTTTCAATAGAAGAATTGTAATAAAAATGCTTTTTCTTGGAGTTTCCTTTCGGTTTATTTGTTAAACATGCACTTGTACAATATGATATCAAGAATTACGAATGAATTGAATATTTTACAATTCTATTAAGGAGAAAAATTGAGATATTATTCCATGTTGAGTTTATACAGGGTGTCCTAGAATTCGCGGACCGGATTTCACAGGTATATTCTGCAGCCGAAATGCAATAATTTCTCGTTTGAAAAAAATTTGTTCGACGCTTAGTTTTGGAGATATGAGCATTTTTAGATTTTTTTTTCAAATCCAAATCATTCAAAAACATTGTATCCTACATACTTGAGCTTAACACCATTCGCTAAGTTGAAAAACGGCATATTTGTGAATAAAAAATGAAACTATTTCATCATTGATAGTTCCGGAGCTATAGCGATTTGAAAGTTTTTAGCTTTCAGCTAATCAGAATTCAGCAACTTCAAATCGCTCTAGCTCCGGAACTATCAATGACAAATTAGTTCAATTTTTTTTCATAAATCCGCCGTTTTTCAACTTAGCGAATGGTGTTAAGCTCAAGTATGTAGCATACAATGTTTTGGAATAATTTGGATTTGAAGAAAAATCTAAAAATGCTAATTCCTCCAAAACTGAGCGTGGAAAAAATTTTTCTCAAACGGGAAATTATTGCATTTTGGCTGCAGAATATACCTGTGAATTCCTGCCCGCGAATTCTGGGACACCCTGTATATATGATTATTTTCAAAATTGTTACATTGATATTTGTACTTGACACAAAAAAAAACCATGATCATTGGAATATAAACTATTATCAAAGATAAATGAAGATTCATGGAATATTTGAAATAATTGTCCTAATTATAAGCATCTTTCAATAAAACTTTCATCATTTTCAGCTTGTGAGTGTTATTTTATACCCTCGCATATATTTCGCATGAATTCTTCAAAATGAGTAGCACATTAGCTGAATGAAAGGGGATCGGACATCAAATGAAAATATGAATTTTTCATGCAAATGACAATAAGCTTTTTGAATACCTCCACTGAATTTTCAAATCCACTTTGAGGCTATTAACGATTCAATACGTTTTATACTGTTAATCTCCATCGTCCCCATTTTTATTTATTTTTCATTTCTTTTCATAACCATTTAGGAGTGCAGTCGGTCGCGAAAAAAAGCATGAATATCGATCCTCGTCTTAAAAAAAAAAAAAAAAAACGAAAGATTCAATATCGAATAAATTTCCATACTCCACATAAACGACCGGGAGCTACTTGAATGCTGCATTTATAAGTCTGTTCCAAGGTAATTAATAATCCAATACGTCTGAACTCGCGCGTTTCCTCCCTCTTTTATGATTAATTATAAACGTGCCATCTAAAAATACATGGATACGAATTTCCGAGTAAAGAGAACTCGTCTCGCGTCGATATTTCTCTCCCCGAATATCTTCTCATAGTCGAGCGACATATGGTATTGGAGCGATATTAATCAGGTAGGATTTAGAACATCCCTCCAACTTCCCTGACATTGTAACAATTTTAATATCAATTCGAGCGTACAATCACCCGATGTATCGGAATATCCATTTATGAATGACGTTTAATTAGAATTTTTTATGCGGCGTCAATATTGTGAAGAGAGAAGAGAGGTGAATTGAATTTTTCATCATTCACCTTTGTCATTCGATTACTCAAAAAAATTAACTTTGTCCCAGGTAATTCGATTTGAAAGAAAAATGTTAAAAGCGAAATTTTGTATAAACTTTTATTGCGCTCGGAGGAAAAGTGGGTATTTCGGACATGATCCTGAAGAGAACATGAAGCTTCAGCAAACGTTCAGATTAGATCTGTATAGATCGGATCGAAGGTTCATGAAAGCTAACTTTTAGATTCACAAACGTTTGTCAAAGGTACTACACGAATGTTGAAATGTCCGCCTCAAAATACTTTCAGGAAACATAGATGGAACGTTCATTGAAGGTTCATCGAAGGTTTGCGGAAGCTTCACAAAAATATCTATACTTAGATCAATTTATAATAATTTATGTTTATTATTTCATTTATTTTTCATATAAATTGATCAACATTAATATAAGTATAGATATTTTTGTGAAGCTTCGTCAAACCTTCGACGAACCTTCAGCGAACGTCCCATCTATGTTTCCTGAACGTATTTCGAGGCGGACATTTCAACCTCCGTAGAACCTTTGTCAAACGTTTATGAATCTAAAAGTTAGCTCTCATGAACCTCCGATCCGATCTATACAGATCTAATCTGAAAGTTCGCTGAAACTTCATGTTCTCTTCGGGATATGGGAATTGCGCTATAGAATTTAGTGTTTAACATTTGTTTGAGCAGTTCTACACGGAGAAGAAGGAATAGTTGTAGCAACTACCCATGTGGAAATTGCCGGACTTGACCAATGGCCCAGTACTGGCAAGTTTGTTGTTGTCATACTTCGGCCAAAACAACTGCTCCCCGTACAGTGGCATTACTCTTTTTCAACTGACACCAATTGTTCGACGGTTCTCAAACGGTATTGGTTTCCTTGGGCAGACAGTCTTAGATCAGTACCGAATCAACACTGATTGGAGAACACCTAGGTTGTGGAAAAACGAAACCGTGCCAGTACTGAGCCAGAGTTGGTAATATTTTGAAGCGTTACACAGAGACGGTACTGCGCCAGCATCGACGCCACCTTGTTCTACGACGGAATTGTTAGTGAGTCGGGGGTCAACCCATTTCTGCTGAAACATGGCTACTTTGGTGAGCAAATACTGCGCCATTACTGACCCAGAGTTGGTAATCTTTTGAAATTTCACGAAAAGACGATACTGTGCCAGCATCGATGTTTCAACAGTGTTTCACTACGAAAGCGATTGTGGATTGGGTGTCAACTCACCTTCGCGGCAACATGGCTACACTAAGAGAATAGTTTGATTATTGTCTATTTTAAATTAAAATTTATCAAATAATTTATGGAAAAAGTTGACGCAAAATTTCACAGCACATGCAGTTTGGCTGCGTGGAGTCTACATGGGATCAATAACCTTGCCATTCAAAGTGCCAATAGTACGCCATGGAGAATCCCCGTTGAATGCATCGAAGGTCCAAATCCCAATGTTGGCTGGATTGGAATGCCGGTACAGGCAAGATTGAAATTCTGGTTCAGGTACAATTAAAATATCAATACGGGTGATATTGAAATACCAGTTTTGGCTAGGTTGAAATGATAGTACTGTATACGTTCGAATGCCAGTACCGGCAAAATTGAACGCTAATAATGGGCCTTATGTAAGACATTGTTATCATCCCAGTGTTGGTTCAGTACTGTCGAACGACCTGGGTCAGTAATGGCATTACAAATTCGATAGCACTGGCAGCTATGGCAGCGGTATAGAACCAGTACTGGGCCGTTCGTCAATTTCCACATTTCCACTTAAATAGTCGATTTTCGACCATCTATTTAGATAGTTGCTGCACCTACTTAGTAGTCAGCACAAGTATCACGTTAGCTGCCTCAACTAACTCGATAGTGGCACCAACTAACGTAAATACCTGGCAACTTACGAAGTATTTTAGTTAGATGAGGCAGCTAACGTGATACTTGTCCTGACTACTAAGTAGTTGCAACAACTATTTAAATAGTTCCTACAACTATTCCTCTTTCTCCGTGTAAATATTGGATTGAATGTTCATCCCTCATTTAGTTGAGGATACTGTCATTTCGAGGGTGGATTGATTTTCCACGGATTCGTTAATTCGTTGAGTGGGTTTCCTAACATCACCACAAACTCTTGTGTAAAGAAAAAAAATATGATGATATGAAATATTGTGTGCATCTCTGAATGTAAATCGAGACGTTATACGAATGAATAAATGTTGATTCAACGTGATTCGGATGGATGATGTTGAATCAACATCGTTTATTCGTCCAAATGTAAAATATTTCCGATCGATGCAATCGCAACATTTTATCCAAAACATTTAACTTCGAGCGAATTCAATCGATATCCAAGTAATTGTCCATAGCATAATCTACGAATCTGTTGAGCAGCATATTGAATGTTCTATAAAGTTTGCGTCCCTACACGGAAAAACCAGGTGTGCTGAGATATATCATTTCCCGCTGTTCATATATCAACAGGAGATCCAATAACACGATTAGTTCATTTTTTTCTACATAAATAAATCTTGCAACCCTATTTTTTTCGCCCATACATTTGATTACAGAACATTCTCTCCTAACCAACGCAAAATAATTTCGTTCGAATAAAAATTGTCTCACTTTTTCCAAGTTTATAATTACATTTTGAAAATTCCCTCATTATATTTATACTTGGAATATATGTGAATGTATACAAAATAAAAAAAAAATCATCATTTTATCATAAAAGATTTCAACGCCATTGTCTCGACTATATTCAACAAAATACAATAAGCGAATATAATTATGAGAATTTGATAGAGAAAATTAGAATAAAGAATTTCCCATCAACAAACAAAATTCAATATGTACATTAACAAACACGAAAGCAAGATCCAAAGGGGGAAAAGAAACCAATAATATCTTACGATGCATTATATAGGGCATTCTATCATTGTATTACTGTGAGCCTTGTTCTCAAAGAATATACATCTCCAAGGACATCAAATGAATGCAACGCTTTTGCTTCTCCTCTGCTCGTTTATAGAGGTAATGTCAAAGGCTATGTGGGAACAAGTTCTTGATCATATCACGTGTATGTGTAGAATATTCTTTCTATATTGTATCACTATGAATCTCGTCCTTACAGAATATGTGACTCTAACAATATTGAGGTTACCTTCTTTATCTCCGCGACATAAATCATCAATTTAACGTTCAATACTTTAGACATTGAGCTTTTAAATGTATTGTTACTATAGAGCAAATAGAATTCATAAATTGATCATGGTAATTATGGTAATTATGATGTACCCCTATCCTCAGGCTTCGAGACAACCCATCATCAAAGAATAATGTTAAAAAATTGTAACTCGTGATACATTGTGTACTCATTATTCTGTGTTGGTCAATTTCTGAGAAAGAACGACTCCAGAAAGTTGCTTGTTGGTCAGACCTCCATAACAAACTGTGACGACAAAAACAACTGAATACCATTTTTCATTAGGCATAAGGATGGTTATAAAATATATAATGATTGAAATATATGGAGAATATATATATATATATATATTATATATACATTGAATTTGAAAAAACACTGATAGTAGGGTCACTCTTTCTGGAATAAAATTTGCATTAGAACCACTGCTGTGTGAACTACTGTGTGTGCTTCTGAAATAAACAAGAGCAGTATTGCCATGGTAAATTCAACAGGGATCTGTAATAGATCTCATATGATATACACGTCCCAACCTCACTTTTCATCGAATGTGTACGTAAACATTTTTATGAAGCTCAAACCAAACCAAACCAACAACCATTAGTTGTTTGAATCTGATAAAATGAAATTCTATGGGATTTGGTCAGAACATTGTTCAAGATTCAATCAGAATCACATTGGAAAAATACACTCATCTGATTAAATCTCATTGAAAATCCCTGAATAAGATTTGGTTAGAACATTGTGGAAGATTCAATGAGATTTAACAAGAATCAATGGGTTTGTTAAATCAGGGAAATTTCAACTATAATTACTTACACTATAAAAAAATCTGTGTGACAACAATATTTTCAATGATCCTTGATGGAAGAATTATTTACAGAACAGAGGAATTTGATGAAACAATTCTAACAAAAGTTACGTCATTCGATGGCCCGTTTTGGGCCCCTGGTGGTAACACGTGGTCTGTGTTCGTATATCCTTCGATAACAATGATAAACGTTCGTTTTACTCACTTTCATTCGTGTATTGTATTCAGGATTTAAAATTTCGTCAAAAATAAGTAGGACTCGAATCATTCGCATTCAATAAACCTTCTACAAAGATAAATTAAAATCTACAATCGCATTGATTGGATTAAAGAATTTCGGATCAATAAATAAATCGAGTCCTATGTTTCTCTGGGAAAAGAATTTCGATGATGGATTGAAGTAGATCGAAGGAGGCTGAAGTGAATATCAATATAACTGATTTTCAAAAGGAATTTATGATTCCTAATGACTGAGAGCGTAGTCCTGAATATGAAAACGATGTATGCATATTCTCTCTTACATCATGTCAGGATAAAATGAACGTCAATTAACATGAGTGTAAGACTGTTGACCTAGAGAAAGAACTTCCTACGTCAAGAATAGAACAGAAATTCAATTGAATGAAGAGGAACTGTAGTTAATTTATGAGGATTCAAGGTTTAAAATGTAAAGAAATTGGTAGTTCAATTAATGTTCATGAGAAAATCAGCAGTTTCGAGTACCAAGTACTCGAAACACGAATTTAATTAATATTGTACACCAATCCTTGTCAAAGTTTTGAAATTGCAATATTTTTCAATGCGAAATTGAATGAAGTTATACGTGAAACCTGTCTCAAGCTTTTATCGAGGAAAGAAAATTCATTTGGTTGATACATGCATAAACAACGAGTACCATCATAATTGATGTGACTGAATTTTAATGGAAACAGCAAAATTTTCAGATATTCTGATGAAAATATGGAATGTGTGATTCGATTATTTCAATTCATTCGATATATCGAGTGGACTAAAGCCTCGCAAGGAATGGTTTCCATATTTTGCTTGACCAGTGAGTGGCGAGGAATTAAGCCACGTTTGGATCAGGATCACGTTCAACAATAGCATCAGTAATCTCTTCGAATGTCGAATATCTACATTCATGAGGTATATATCCATACATCCATACGAAATTGTCGTATCGAACACTCGAGATTCGAAGAAGTAATATCATCCAAGACTCTGACATCTAAATACCCAACTAAATAATATAATGTGATTGAACTCCGTGCAAGTTCAATTCATTTCCACTCTCTTTTAACGTCGTGTGGCATTAATATCATGTACACGTGAGAACGATTGTCACAAATTCAATGAAGTCACTACACAGAGACCAAGTCAATATTCCAAGCCGTCCAAATAAAATGCTTGACAGAGCATAAAACTCTCATTCTTATTATCTTCGCTCCTCATTCCTCTCTCCTTTATACTCTCTTACTCTAGACAATGAACTCTATAATTCTCACGACTTTATACCTGGAAAATCGTTGGCTAATCCTTACACGACCTGAACGTGATTTCACGTTTTTTGATATCGAACAATGAAACCCTTACGCAGAAATTTCGTCACGGATACTTGATTTTTTTCTCTTTTCTTCCTCTTTGTCTCACCAGAGAAATAATCGCAGCTATTCTGATGTACCTATTCTGATGTACCTCTTCTGACAGGTAGCTGTGGTAGAAAGCACATTTTCAAACGCGAATGAAGTCATTTCGAAAGAATTATCACGGTCTATGTTTGGGGTAGATTTTGATTTTACAACATTCATGCGTCTTGTGCAAGTTATTGAATATGAACAAATGTCATAGTGTATTATTCGTTTTAAAGTCACCCTGATGAAGAAATAACATTCCCCAAGCGTGAAGAACACCCCAATCCGCACCAATTCACTTTTTCCGGTAGAACGTATGATGAGCGTTGATAAAAAATTTGAGCACGCTTTGTAAACGCCCTGGTGAGGAAAAAAATTCATCTGAAAATCTCTGAATCTCACTGAAAAATTCTGAAAATCTATGAACATTTTTTTAAACTCTGAAATGGTCTGCTCTCTAAATTCAAATCAATGAATGCCACTGATTCGCCAGTGAAATTTACTGATTTGAAATCCTCTGAAAAACTCTTCACTGAAAACTTCTGAAATTTTTCCATCAGGGTGTTCTAGGAACTCAATTGGAATCACATTTTTGTAGAAACATTTGTGTTTTGTGCACGATTTCTGCATATCACAGGGTCCATTACTATTTATGTACACTTTGAAGCGCCGAATTACGCTCCTCAAATTTTTTATATTCTCCTAATTGGCATTGCAAGTGCTTTTCCTACATTCTTACTTATACACACTTCATTTTCACTACCCATACAGCACAAAAGTCCCCGCAACAGTAAACATGAATTCATTACGAATAGTTTGAATTCAAAATGAACTCTTGATAAATAACTTACTCTTCAGAAAGAATTCACGTCACGAATTCATAAAGAACTATTCAGGCATTCAACATGTATGTATTTTGAATTCATTTATACTGTCATAACGGGGACTGTTCGAGAAGTTCTTTCAGAAGTTTTTGTGAATTCAAAATGATCATTTGTGCTGTCTGGGTAGGGTATTCATGTAATTATACCTATACTATACATTCTTCATACGAAACAGCTTGTGTTAAAGAATCATTTTACAAAATTTATGTAAAATGTTTCCATAAAACATATATTATACATGAAAATTGAGCAGATAAATTTGAATGGAGGAAATGGTGTGGAAAAGTGTTTGAAAGATATTAAGTATAATATACAGTAGGATTAACTCAGACAGAAACGTAGATAACAGGTGAACATCATTAATCGATACATATAATTTTTAGTAGTATAAATAATTGAAGACAATTGACTTGAAATACTATTTCTCTCATCGCAGTGAATAATTCGCCTATCGCAAAAAGCATTGAATCGATAAACAAAATGAGACCATATACAAACTCTTTGAATTACTGTTGGTTATAATTTCCATCATTTCCCTACAATCAAATTTCTTACCCTAATGTATTATTACCTTCGATTTCCGATTTTCGGCATCGAAACTTACAATGATTGGCTGGTAGCCAAGATACCATTCATAGCAGTATTTATTGTCTTTTAAGGATGTTCTTACGTTGACCTGAATCGTATATACGTATTCGAGTTTTGGATACTGTACACTTTCTGTATCCACCCGCGCAAAAAGGCGAATGAGATTTATACACACTTTTCTGACGTCAAACGAGTTCAAAATTGTCACTTCGATTTAGCAAAAGGAGAATGAATAGTTAATTAGTCGTCCGAGTTCAATCTTAAGAAATCTTTTATCATCCTCGTGGGGATGTACGAAGATTAAGAATAATTTGACCATATACCGATGAGTGTTTATTAGAAACATTTGATTGTATTAAATCGGTATGAATACATAAACAAAAATCAAAACTCACAAAACCTGATCAATTATCGCTAATTATTTCCTTGAATCAACTGCTTGGGACTGAAAACATCATTTAGAGAATGTACTGTAAAATTTGAGGTTTTCAACTGCCGAATATTTCGTTATTCGATTACCTATGTGTTTCAATAAACGATTCAAACTTCAGCGACATCATAAACTCAGTTTATTGTTGAATTTGATACACGCAGAAAACAGATGTGTTGAAAAGTCCCATAATTTATTAAGGATCAGCGCCAGTCTGTCACAGATAGAGTTTTGACTTGAATTTATTTTTAAAAACTCCCATAATTGGATGTATTTCTACAAGAAATTATGATACTTTTGAAGCTATGTTCAGGTGAATAATTTCATTCATCACAGACTGGCGCTGATCCTCAATAAATTATGGGACTTTTAAAAATGTATTTTTCTACGTGTATGAGGGAAAACTTGAACATCAGTCTACGTGAAACAACTCATTAAATAAGAGATTTTTTCCACCATTTCAATTAATCATCAAAAAGAATGGAACATAAAGTATGTGAAATTCTATAATTTGTATTCACCCTGCCCTGCTAAATTTTCCCAATAGAGAACGATACAGAACGATACATTTTTTCTATAGTTTTCAATGAGGTTTCTGAATGCGGAATTTACAATCCTATTTAACGATATAGAATTTTATCGTTTCTTATCGTATTCTATAGAATTTATCATAAAAGATATGTGATGTTATCGTGAAATTCTTATAGAAAAAGTACCACTTATTCTTGAACACATGACTATTTTTGTTTCAAATAACTGGTACTTTTTCTATACAAATTCCACGATGAAACCCCATATATCCTGTTGAATTTCATAGAATACGATGAAGAACGATAGAGTTCTATCGTTTAATAACGATATAATATTGCAAATTCCGTATTCAAAAACCTCATTGAAAACTATAGAAAAAATGTATCGTTCTGTATCGTTCTTTATTGAGAAAATTTAGCAGGGTGAGATAAGATCAAATGTTTGATCGCAGCATATAAACTTTACATTCATAGATATATAACAAGATTTTCAATAAAAACGGTGTCATTTGCGAGTTCGATATCTGAAAGCTCAATTGTGTTGCCCTTTCCAATTTTTATTATGAATGTAACGCGCAACGGGAAGTATTGAAAACTGATGTTACATGGTCGATCTTGTCACGTGAAACAAATGTAAGAATATCGACATGTCGAAAATAGGATTCTAAATCCGTTCTATTCAATATTCCACTTCCAATACTGTACAATATTATGCATGTTTTCATATAAATAAAAGCATTGAATTCATAAGAGTGTAGAATTTCTATTGAAATGCTATTGAATGAAATAATAAATACATTCAAGATTCGAAGATATTACCTTGTACTGAGATTGTTTTGTGGATCAATTTTGGTTAAAGTTTCAGAATCACGTTGTGAATGTTCTTTTCCACTCTTTTAAGAATTTTTATTTTCCGCAGAGAAAAGTATCTACTTGAGAGATTTATAATAACTTGAACTATTTAAATGTACTAGTATAATACGTTTAGAAATTGAAAAATATCAGAATATTTTTATGCTTTATTTTTTTGTTTTTGTTTTTGTATATAGAATAAATTTGATGGATCGTTGAAAAAGAAAGTGATATTTGATTTGTAATATAATAATTTCAACTACCTTTGAAAATTAAGGAATTGAAAAAATACTTCGATTTGTTTCTATTTTTTGATTTTCCTGTTATTTTCTTATATAAAAAATAAACTTGATTAATCGTTAAAAGAAGAAAAGATATTATAAATTTATTGAATATCGAAAGGAAAATCAAAATTCGAAATGGGCATTTGAAAATCACATTCGTTAGTGTTGTCACCACTTTCACATCAAATCTGAATGAATAATTCCAATAATTCATTCAAATGATGGATTTGAAAATAGAACTCTCCCAATAAAGTTTTCATTCTCTCCCGTATGCTTTTTCTGGCGAACTAGCTTGGAAATGCTTCAAATTCATCTCAATCTTAGAATTTTGAACTAACCGTGTGAAAAATCGTGTGACACTCAATTCACGAGGACTTTTGATATTCGGTGAAAATTTCATAGAGTCCAATATTTGAAGAACCCTTTGTAAACTGTTTATTATGAAAATGATGATGCAATCAATTTCAGGTACAATCAAGTACTATCAAAATCATAGAACATTCTACAATTCTTCACTCAATACAATAATTTTGCAATTGAATGTCGCAAAACGACATATATTTGTACTCACAGTTTATTCCATAGAGAATAATGATCACTTTCAAATGCTCACCTGCAACATAAAATGAATCATTAGATCAGGGGAGTGGTCCTCATTTAAATATCATTAATCTGAGAAAAACAATATATTAACGATTGTTGGAAGGAATTCAAGCGACTCGGAATTTTTCGAGTAAATCGTTAGTTTTTTCAAATTTCCAGAAATCCTATAGATCTTTCTTTATTCAACTCTCATTCATTATTTTTTTCACTTTGTCTGAAGGCGGAATTATTTGGTCACTAAACATTATTTATTTGTTTAGGCTCAATGCCTAGTCTAAAACATTTGTCAAATAAGCAGCAAGGAATCAAGCAACAAATGAGTCAGTTTTTTCTTATTCATATGCATATTTGACTTCACATTGAAATATTTAATATATGATTTATTTAAATTTTCGATGAAAATATTCTTTTTCTTCTTCTAAAAATTACATATATTTATTAATCAATTCATTATTAATCCTTAGAAGATACATACGCTAAATATAATGTGAGTGAATATTTCAATATTATTTTCAATATTATGATTAGAATTCGTCTTCATTCCACCACGCATTACAATATGTGTTTTGAAATAATTCAGCAGCCCCCTTAGTTACACTTTTTACAAACTTTGATGGAAAATATTTGGATGATACTAAAATCAGTGAATGAGCCTATTGTAGGTACTTCATCTGGAATTTGTTTTGTTTAGATGAACCTCCATCAAACCCTGGTAAAAAAAATCTCTCTGAATTTCTCTGAAATCTCTCTGAATTTCTTTGGATCTCTCTATATTTTGGGACAAATTTCAGAGAGATTCACAGTAATTCCAGAGTAATTCGGAGGAAGTTTTCCGATAGGATGAAGACTTTCCGAGGAAGAGACTTTTCCGATAGTGATACGTTCTGAATTCTTCAACTTCCTCTGAACCTCTCTGCATATCACTGAATCCCTCAGAATTTTATATATTTAAATTCCAAAGCTCCCTCTGGATTTACCTGGATATCTCTAAATTCCTCTAAATCTCCCGGAATCGAATGTATTCAGATTTCAAAGCTCCCTCTGAATTCCTCTGAATTTCTCTGAATTTCTCTGAATTTCTCTGAATCTCTCTGAATTCCTCTAAATATCCCGGAATTTAATGTATTCAGATTTCAAAGCCTCCTCTGAATTCCTCTGAATTTCTCTGAATTTCTCTGAATTTCTCTGAATCTCTCTGGATTACTCTGAATCTTTCTAAATTCCTCTGAATATTTCTAAAAAATTTCACGCACAATTTTTCTCAATTTATCTCCCTCTGGAAGTCTCTGAAACTTCCAGAAAGCCTCTGAAATGCAGGATCAAGAATTGTACTGAATTCATTCCTCTCTGAATTTTCCAGACCCCCCCGGATCTCTCTAAATTCCTCTGAATCTTTCTGAATTCTTCTGAAAAATCCGACGCACAATTTTTTTTCATTCACCTGTCTCTGTGAGTCTCTGACACTCCCTCAATACCTCTGAAATCCTGAACTAAAAATTTAGCTGAATTAATTCCTCTTTGAGTTTCTCTGAATTCCTCTGAATCTCTCTGAATTACTCTGAATCTTTCTAAATTCCTCTGAATATTTCTGAAAAGTTCTACGCACAATCTTTCTGAATTCATCTATCTCTGAAAGTGTCTGACACTTCTTGAACGCCTCTGAAATGCAGGACCAAGAATTTTACTGAATTTGTTCCTCTTTGGATTTCCCAGAATTTCCCTGCATCTCTCTGAGTGCCTCTGAACTTTTCTGAATCCTTTTGAATAATTCCAAGCACAAGTTCTCTCAATCCACTAGTCTCCGAAATCCTCTGAACCACGCTGAATTGCTCTGAATTTCTCTGAAATGTGAAATTTTCAGAGAGATTCAGAGAGATTTTTTTACCAGGGAGATTATTGAAATTCTTTGCAACTTCCGATAAAGAAAATCCTCAAGAACTTGATGCATCGGCACAAAAAGTGAAGAAATATTTTCCAGAAAGCTTGGTGTCGCCAGATACGAATATCAGATCATGGTGGAAACCAAAGTCAAATGAATATCTTATAATACCTCAACTTGCTCAAATCTTCTTATCTATTCCCGCAACTCAAGTAAGCAGCGAAAGAGCTTTCTCCGATGCAGGAAACGTTGTGATCGCCACCTGTGCTAGATTATTGACAGAGCACGTTGAAGAATTATATTTCTTGCATAACAATTAAAAAATTGAGTGAAATATCGTTCAAAAGTTTTTGAAGGGATTTTCATCGAGAAAATATGTTTATTCGTATCATTAACTTCGCAAATTTTTTTTCCCATACTACATATAATCTTTTGAAATATTTCAATTTGTCGATGATTTGTTACATGTGATATGAAATGGAAAAGAATATTGGAGAAATGTGTTGGAGTATAAATTAATTTCATAAATGATTCTGATTAATTGCGATCAGTATGTACTGATGCAAGAACAACCTAAAATAAGATGTAAACTGCCTCACAGTGGCCAACAAAGCATCCCTCTGACGAGGAGGCAACAATGAAAATTATAATACGTCATTCTCCTATTTAAGAATCATTCGAAATAACTTGAATAACACAATATTGTCCCTTGCTTTGTGAAGTATCTTAATGAAATTTGAATGTTTAATATGTTCTGGATTCTCGAAATTCATTGAATACTCGGAAATTTATCGAGTACTCGAAGAATCATTGAATACTCGAAGGTTTTCGAGTCCTCGTAGATTTCGAATCCACTACTCCTAGTGATAGGTATTTTGAAATTGTAATGACATCGAAAAGAGTGCGATAAACTGTTTATTTCGCTGTGAAAACGATAAGTTAACATGGGAACGGTGACTAAATCCCGACACCATCACTCAACTCCTATTCTAGAACTGTAACGAAAGCCAGAACGAATGGTAATTAATCCCATTCACTCTTCTCCGCGTTTGCGGATGTAAAAACAAATAAACACTGCCGTGAACTATCATATATCTTTACTACATGCTCCCGAACTGTTGCGAAGAAAATTGATTTAGCTTTCTTTTATTCTTGTTTTGAATTGTGTGAAATATTAATCACCACTCTTTTCAGAATATTCGCTTCTTCCACGTTAATAAAAATCCAATTCCCAAATGATAGAAAGATATTCGAAATTGCCAAAATACTCTCTTCGATAAATAAACGTTGTAATATCTAATAGCAGGTTCATCCGTAAATGAGTATAGGAATTATCATGTATGATATTCTGATGTGAAAGCGTAAGAGGATTTCAAAGAATGAAGCTTTCATGCGATAATCCCGTTTCAACGTTAAGAGTTTATATTAATCCGAAAACTTATCGTTCAACCCGTTAACGATAATTTGATAAAGCATTCCGCGTTAAAACCGAATGTAATCATTTACACAGCCTTGATTCCAATTTTTTCTTGTTTTTCAACAATCAACTTCAAATTATATGAACTTCTCGATATTTATCAAAAAGACTTGAAACAAATAACTGTTACTCGAATACGATATTAAAATCATATAAAATCCTAAGTCTCCGGTACGAGAACATGTAAGTTTTCCAGTTACCTCCGACGCAAACTCTCCAAGAAATTGTTTTTATCGATATTGCTTTGGGAAATAAAACATAACGACTGTGTTAAGGGTATGTGAGATGATTGATAGAGATGGAACAGCAAACTTCATTCCTTGAATTCATATTTTATTATCTTTTATTATTACCAGAAGAGTTATGCATGGGATGATAAAAGCAATAACAAGTGTGAAACTTTTATTTGAGATGTCGAGTATAAATTATGTTCTTACTCGATATATTAGGGTAGAGCAAATTGTATTGATAATACGGATCAAGGTGAAATATTCATTTTTGATGCAAGTTCTCAACTAGAGGAGCATGTTGTGAGAGCAGACAATAGAGCAAACTTTCCGCAGACGTGTTTATATCACGCGGCTGGTACCGTGTACTCGTACCCCGAAAGTATTTTCAACTCGCCTGCGCTAAGTACCTTCAACATATCTTTGAATTTCTGTCGTCGCAGTAGGATGGGGATGGAAATGTGCAGTCAGCAAAGGTGAGTGGGGAATAAGAGGATCTATGGTTGAATGGTTAACGCGCTACACTTCAAATATCGAATCACGATACACGCATAAAAGATCGGGTTCTTCATCCGATCGATCATCTTTATTCGATGTAGAAATATGTCATCGTAATGGTTCTTCACGTTACGAGAAGACAACGACAGAGTTCCAATTTGTACTCGAGTACCGAAGTCACAAGTCCTCGTGATCGAATCAAGTTGCATTTTTAAATCTTCTGCTATCGAATGAGACTTTTTTAAACAATCGAATGGGAATACTATTCCAACAATTTTGAAACTCTCGTTACTTCATCCATCGAAGTGCCTCTGGATAGAAACGGAGATGGCTTATGAGAGAACGGAAAATCAATTGGAGTGGAGGTTAGGGGAAAACATTTCACAGCTATTTTTTCTGCCGAATATGGTGATAATATGAATAAGATACTCTGAGATCACATAATTTTGAAACGAGTGTCGACGATTCTACTTTGATCTGCGGTGTGTGACATGGAGAGATTAATTATAATGCCTCCATCACGTTCCACCATTTATCGAGTCAACTTGCGGACTTCCCTATCTAGATGTATTGCATATTCTAAAAAACAATCTTGTTCCTGTTCAGGGCATTTTCGAATCTAATTAATGACAATCTTATTGCCTCAACTAAGATGTCTTCTTATCTTCTCAAGGAGCTATACCACTGTGATACTTTAAAAAAATCGATTTTGTTTACCTTTTTCAACAGTTTGTACCCTTAAGAATATCCTGTCAAAATTCCAAGGCCGTATCTCAAATATTATCCGAGTGCCAGCCTGCTGAACAACAAATGGTTGCATCTCAAATTTACACGCAAGAAAATTACTTGTTGTAGTTACCACAATTTGGAATGAAATTTGTGATAGAGACAATTTTGGAGTGTAATTTACTGCAATTGACATTAAATGTACTCTAATTTAGTTGAAATCACCACATTTTGTTTGAAATATTAATAGAAAGTGTCCCGAAGTGTGAATCGATAGTGCAATCTTTAAACGAGTTTTTCTTGAAATGGGATTTTTCAAATTTGCTGCCATCATAACTCGAAGAGCAGTCAACCGATTGACTTGAAATTTTAACTGAGTGTTCTCGGGTGTATTTCTTCTACGGTGAACCACGATCTTTTTGATTGGATAATAATTGTCGATTTGACATCGAACAGACGCCCATTTTTTAGCTAAAAAACATAGTTTTTTTTTTTCAAAACACTGCCATTTTGTCAGATTTCGATATTTTTCAAAAATCCTGGTTCACCGTACGGAGTATACCTTCTAGTTTAACGTCATTTTTGTTTTTATTTTCATTTCAGCTACTTAAGCGACCGGTATGGTGGCAGCAGTTGGGGAACTTCTTTTTACGCCTCCGAAGGCAGCGCATAAGTCGCTCGTATGTCGATATTGCTGTACCAAAAAATTATATAATATAGTTAAGTTATAAGTAAATATATCCTCAAAGTTTCAGAACATTCGATGGAATACTTTTTTTTCAAAAAATTCCGAAAAATCATGCAAGTTTCAAGCGTTTACAGTGGTATAGCCCTTTAAGAATATAAACAAATTTTGAGGGAAATATAAAAAAGAAAGCCATAATTCCCAAATTTAAGGGGAAAGTCTGGATTAAAAGGCCTATAGAGCGTGTTCTGGAGATTTTTTTCTCACGCATGAAAAGATAACTGAATGGAACGAAATTTTTTTTATATTTTCTTGCATCTTGCAAGTTAATAAAACCAATTTTCTCCAAACGTAAAATCACCAGATATACAAGAGATGTGTCTACATTCGTTGAGCGGCTCACAAACGAAGCCTCCCATTGGTGTACAAGATAGAGGTTTCTTTTTCTCATCCAGAACAGCAAAACAAGGGAAAAATGTTGATTTTCATACATTAAAACAGGTCAGAAAACAACAATTTTTTCTCTGGTGCTCGGGGTTTGGTAACTGGATCAGCTCCCTTTCTGTTATCTTTTATACATGATTTTTATATATAATCTATACAGGCTGTCCCAGAACAAAGTATCAATATTTCACCATCGTATTCCTGAGAAAAAACTGAACAACTTTTCCATTTGACATTTTTCGATCCGAAGCTTAGTTTTTGAGTTATAAACAAAAGAAGTTGACCATTCACGTGGCAAGTACATCGGTTGGTCCGATGATCGAAGAGTATACTTATGTAGCATCCACTTGATTCGTTGAAATCAACTCTGAAACTAAGCCTCGGATCAAAAAATGTCAAATGGAAAAGTTGTTCAGTTTTCTCTCAGGAACACGCTGGTGAAAGGTCGATACTTTGTTCTAGGACACCCTGTATAATTGATGAATTGTATATATAAAAAATGATAAAAAAAACGAGCTGATACAACAAATCTGATGTTGTTTCCTTATCCAGTGCTCTAAAAGTACTCCGAATCAGTTCTCAAACCTCAGGCACCAAAATCGCTGTTGACCAGTGTTATTTTTCTATTCGAACTAACAGAAACTCGAAAAAATCATGGAATTTAAAATTTACTCGAGGTCTGAAGGAAAAAAATTACCTAAACTTACTAGAGAAATTGTTCAAAAACAATTTTTCAGAAATTTTCGTAGTTGAAAATTGATACAAAACTCAAGATAACAAGCTTTGGTTCGTTTGAATTAAAAGTCTAGGTTTTTTGGCAATCTTGTACAACAGTTTACAATAATTATAATGAAAATGAGACAACCATTGTCAAAACTTTTTTGTAAGCTTCAAATACACATAAAATTATCCCAAAAAAAGTATCAAAAACCACTCCTTTTCAAGTCTCCTAATTCATATCCCCACCCTCTCCTGAAAAGTACAAAATATTTAACGCTTTGTTCAATCGTTATTGAATTTTCTGTGAAAAATGGTCAGAAAATCATCTAACGGATTGAAATACTTCATCAAAATGTGGTTGTAACATGCAAATAGATTCAAAACATGTTTCGAAGGTACACCTTTAAGGAGAAATTTCGCAAACACGGTTCTAAGAACATCCTTCAGACTAGGATGGTGATTTTATAAATGCCTCTCCACAAAGTTTGTACGTATATGAGTTAATCCGGAACGTCCGTAACACTGCCTTCAACAATCCTATACCTGAGGCAGTTTTGCTTAGACTAGGCTTTTGATCTTGAGCTAGGTTTTCGTGTTAACCAACTGAATGATCAGTGTCTAACAATTATATTTAGACAGGATAAAAAAAATAATCAAGGTCTCTACAAATCCTTTCTGAAAACATACTACATATCATAAGCTGGAGACTATGTGAATAATTTCGATTTGAATCTGTTAATGATTCTTTGATGTAAATTTGGAATGTTTCAAAGATAATAATTCAAACAAATGATCGAATAAAATATCTAGATAAATTAGTGATGAACAATATTTTTTATGGGGAAATTGTCGAGAGTTCATTGAATTTTTTCAAAATACCGATTGAGAATTGATAAAAATTTTATGAAGAATATCATAAAGCTGAAACTGGCAGTCGTGAAGCTAGTAGCCGATTAGAATAACTTTTTACACAAAACTTTTATCAAGGATTTTAGCAGCTTGAACGTTTAGCGGTGAATGCTACTTGATCGATTTCTGGTATGAACAAAGCTTCAACAACGTCCAATCAAAAGTTAGAATGATCGACTGCCAGCTTTAAGGCTGTTGGGAATATTTTCGAAATCATGTCTTACACGGAGTAAAATGCCGCTCGAAAATATAAGAATTTTTGTTATTTTTCTTAGTGAACTAGAAATAGGAAGGTTTGTAAAATGAATTTTTACTCAAAAATACGGAAGATTACGAACATTGTAGAAAAAATACTAGGTAGAATTGAAATTTTAAACGCTGAATGTTAAATTTTATAAAGCGTATAGTGAAATTCAGTTATTCATTCGCAATCCCTCGTATTTTTATGTAAAAATCCATTTTACAAATCTTCCTGTTTTTGGTTTAGCGAGCAGAGTAGGAAAAATTAGTATATTTTTTTCTCCGTGTATTTGTATATAATTCGCATAATTCTGAATGCATTATATATGATAATATACCAATGATAAGATAAATGTACATCATTGTTACGTATTAATGTAACAATAATTAATAATAAAATTTATAACATGAAACCAATAATAATTATAATCACATATTTATTATACATTGTTTTGATAATATCTCTCTATTTGAAACCGGTTTTGGACAAAATTATGCATAAAATTATATACAATTTATATGTAATTTTTGACTGACTATGTTTATTTTGATATTTTCTGCTTGGTGTGATTAAAAAGTGTGGAAATCAAAATTTTCCCATCACAATGAATCATTATTCGATCAATTCCTTAGTAATGCAACAATATTTTGGTAGAAATCCAGTTACTTTTATGCTTTCAACTTACGATTTTGAATTTCTCATTTGACATTTCTAATTCATAATCAGTGATCTCATGCCATTTCTTAATTCTCCCTCCCTGTGAACTTATACTCGTTATATCGCCATCTTTCATTTCCACCTTTCCATATCAATTTCATCATCAACGATCTTGGATACGCATAGATTTTCATGTTTTAGTATCAGATTCATTATCAGTGACCTCAAGAATCCACGTATACTGAGTTTCGTACAGATTTGATGGAATCATGAATTATTAGCATTTCCCATGCCCCTTTCTTTCACCGTATGACGTGGAGCTCGAGTATCCTCTTACATCTGAGCTCAGTAGCAATAAATTTCGTATTATTCTGCTTCATATTCTCATATTTGAATCAGCTATGGTCTGAGAATCTGATAACCTCGGTTAATCATTAATGAAAAAGATTCCTTTAATATTTGAAAATATTATTGACAAACTAATTACTTTTCATATCCACGATGACTCACAATCAAAACGTAGAATCACATAGCATTCGGGTCAGGCGAGACTGTGAATTCTCAACAAAAAAGCACGCTGATAATGTTTCAAAAATGATTATCAAAACTTGTATTCTCATGGATAAACTTTTGAATTCAACTCAAAGTTAGAATAACTTCAACGGATGAAAAATTCGATAAAATGTTCCGAAAACTCCAAGCAGTGATACAAAGTACTTATTGAATTCCAGTAGCTAAAAGCATTTAAACATCTCACTCGCGATAGAGTTGAAAATGTGCCAACGAAACCCATTATTCGATTCGAATGAAATGAAAGTGACCCTTTCAGATCACTGTTCAGATATCAATGAGTTCATAACATGTATTTTTGGAGCGTTCATGAATTGTTTAATGAATTCCTAAATAAAGTTTTTGCAAAATTCAACTCGTGTTTCCACAGAGATACACGGAAAAACCGGATCTATTAATATTTAGAAAGAATTCATCAACGTTTAGAAAAATGACTGTCAATTTAGGGAAAAAGAGGATCGCTGAAAAATATTCGGAGTGAGTCTAACAAAAATTCGTGGTCAAAATATTAACAGTTGACTATCAATTGTTAATACATCGACTACGAATTTTTAGTAGACTCCCTACGAATATTTTTCAGCGATCCTCGTTTTCCCTAACTTGACAGTCATTTTTCTAAATATTAATAGACCCGGTCTATTGCCTCGAAAAAATGCCTCGAGTTTTTTGCTGTTATAGTTGAATGAAATACAACTATTGCAATTCATTAGCTGCTATTTTAACTCAAATTTCAGTGAGTGATATTTGGATAGCGGAATAATCTAGTTATGATATTTTTACAGTGGTGGTTACAATTTTCGCTATTAAAACTGCAACGGTAGCTGTAACATCTAAAAATTACCCATACAGCATCGAGACGTTTTGTACACAATCACAAAACGTATTTCGTTTCAGCAACGTTTTGTGAGGTTTCAGGAAGGTCGCATGTTTTTGAAACATGAAAATATCCGGGTTTGTTTCATTTACATGTTCAGAGAACGTTATCAGCACATGTTGAATTGGTCTTTATGAATTATTAGATTGATTGAATTCCTGCAGAACTTTTATTTGAAAACAGATCCCAAATCAAATATACTGAAGTAAAAAAATCATACTTGTAATGAACAGAGATGTGGAAGCATTTGAAATGCTTTTTTGCGAAATTTTGGCATTGACAAGGAATTTTGCTGAATATTCCTCGTTTCTGTACATTTTCTAGACGTTTCCGTAATTTTCTTCTGGAAAAAAATTCTCTTTTCCATACAACATGCAAAATGCATTTCAAAATATGTGATAAAATAGAAAATACAAAATATGTCATCTTCAGGAAAATTTTTTTTGAAAGAAAACTACAAAAACAAACAGTGAATATACAGAAATGGGAAAAAATAGCAAAATTTGTTGGCAATACCAAATTTTCGCTAAAAAGCATTTCGAATGCTTTCACATCTCTGGTAATGAATTACAGTATAAGCTTATGAATTACTAGATTTAGTGGAAAATAGGTCGACTTTCAAACGCAATTCAATATGTTTGCTTTATTCTCTACAGTACTGGTGTCTTCATGATTTTTCATGTTTTCCAGTAAGATTTAGTCGATTGTGTGAAGAACAATGTGGTTTTACTATTGTTTGATGAATCAGTCACATGTCAAAATTTGAAAATGCATGATTAGTAGGTTAGCATAGGTTACCAACAAAATGGGGAATTTTCATGAATCACAGACATATTTCCACAGTGTAGGTTTTAAACATGTTTGAAAAACATTTTGACAACTTGAGGGGCTGCCTGGATAGCTCCCACAATTAATTTTCAACTATCCAAATATGAATGAATTGATTTCGTACGTGTTCACTTGAATCTCTCATATTTTTCGTACAAATACATCTCGAGGATTTTTCGTTGGGACAGCAACATGTGATTTGACTGGTTTACTTTTTCCTGGGATAGCAAATTTTTTGCTGACGTTGCAAATGATTTGCAACTTCAGCTAATTACTTAGCCATAATTCAGTATTATACATAGAATAGCAAGCAATTTTATTTAGGGAAGACAATAATTTTTGCCGTCAAGTGAACAAGATTGCTGTTCCAGCAGAAGATACCCAGCAAAATCACAGTGAATTTTTTCTTCTCTTTGGATCAATCTATATCATGTTTCAATTCGATAAAAACAATTGACTGATAAATTACATTTTTGAATATGTGAGATTTCAACACGTTGAATACCACGGGAGTTAAATGTCACCGGTCACCGACGACCTCAAATTAGTAAGAATACATAATTTGAACAAATATCAACACTCATTAATTTTCCATTATTACCACCGTTAACGCATTGATGTGAAAAAATCAATACAGTCTGAAACATCTGAATATTGTTTATATCATATAATAGGAAAATGCTATGACATTGGAGTGGCATTCAATAATAAATAAATACACTAAGAACGTTCTCATGTAATTTTGCATCTCTCTAAAATGTAAATATGTTTATTAACGAATGTGTGTCAAGGAGTATTCAAATTTAGTTTCTATACATCAATAACTAACAATGCGCCGAATGTGCGACAAAATCACGATTGTTGAAGATGATAGTTATACAATTTTTTCTCGTCCTTTGTTGTTGGAGAAATTATTATCTTTGTAACTGTACTAGAAGATATTTTCATTGACTTTCTCTTACTCGTACGATTCATAATATCAAGAATTCATGTTGAAAAAGGAGGAGGTCTCTCCTCATTCGGTAAATTATCGGTAAATTAGAATATCCTCAAATCAGCTCCAACATTGGAATTTCGAGTACGGAGTTTCAGATTTCAAATGTTTTAAAATTCATCTCTGATATATAAAATAAAAGAATTATGAAAGCGAGGCGAAAGATACTGTCTATGAATATACGAATGAATTTATCGCGATGAATACAAATCAGTATGAAATTACGAACACAAATTCTTTATCTTTTTGCTTCAATCGTTGTATATTGATATGTAATTGAAATATTTCAACCACCGACATACGGAGATAAATTCACTATAATATAAAATTGAATTAGTGAATGAAAGAAATTTTAATTGAAAATGCTAGGACATTTCTTTTTTTCTAACCTTTTATCAAACACGCATAGAATTAATCTCATCGAAAGGAATTTAGGATTTTGTTGCCTCAATGTTTTCCAGTAGATGTTGCTGCAAATCTATATGAAATGATTATTCAAGGACTTCTTTGAAACAACTCATCCAAAAGGAGAAGCGAAAAACAATTTTTCATCAAGTCTCACGTGAGAAAGTTATAAAAATAGGGTTAACTGACCGGTAAATGGACGATGAAGAAGTCCATTCGGAAGTTGGTTAATCGATAAAACTTGTGTAATAATATTTATGTTTCAAATTGAAATAAACTTTAACGAACGTAAAAATTCATGGGGTATCAAACTAACCTCATGGAGAACCATACATAACTGAAGTCGGCAAATTCCTGTTCTTTTTCTTTCGAAGATTCAATTAAAAATAGATTGAATGGATAAGAGAATGGAAATTAAGATAAAAAATACTAATGTATGCTTTTACACTTTGAAAATTATTTACACATCGTATTATTAATTACATCTAGAGGCATAATTCACAGTGATAATGAATTTATAACATATCTTTTTCATCTTGAAGACATGAAACATTCAAGTGATGCACGAGATTTCAATGTTTGAATCTCTTCTGGTCATCCTTTTTAATAGATAGAAATCTTTTCGATTGACAAATCGATATCCGGTTGATTATTTTTTGTACAGACTTTCAAAATCTCTAATTGGAGGTGGACACGAAAATGTAGTACAATCATTAATGATTATTACACCCACTCTAATTATAAAATTTCGGAAAAGACATTTAGAACATATCTCATGATGTTTCATAAAATATCTTTCAGAATGTTCCAATAGGAGACTAAGAAAATATGTATTGGAAAATAAATAGAATCGTTGATTATTGAAAAATCGTAGTGTTAATCCTCAAAGCACACACGTGGTTAGCGTAGCCCTGTACATGTTCGCAACATACGGCATATGCAAATAGTGTAAGTTTCGACATGAATACCTTTCAAAGGTCAAACTACAGCTTGAATTGATGCATTGGTACCATTTCAGTAACAAACGACAAAATGCGGGTTTGCGTTAACTTTCATGTGCAGAAATATAGATCCATTCGAAATGGACATCAAGGGTTGACAAATAATTCTAAGAATTTATTTCATAATTTCCATGGAGTTGCGGATACAACCGATCATTCGATCGCTGCAATACACTCCCTATCTTTTCGCTACCAATATTTTGTCGATATGAGAAATACCTTGTTAATACAATGAGAGAACACCAGAACTAAATTTGAAACCAGTTCGATGTTTGTGTATACAGTAGCGATATTGCACTGCTCAACACCCATTTTGGTGCCTGAGGTGTGAGAACTGATTTAGAGTACTTTTAAAGCACTGGATAAGGGAACAACATCAGATTTAGATAAGATAATAGAAATTGAGCTGTTCTAAGAAATCTGATATTCGTTCCATATTCAACGCACCTAAAGCATTCCGAATCAGTTACCAAACCTCGGGCACCAGAGATTTTTTGTTGACCTGGGTTATTATTGAACTAGCTATGGAGATGAAGCTGAAACTGGCAGCCGATAGTTATAACTTTTTACATACAATTTGTATTAAGGATTCAATCATCTGGAATGTTTGGTGGGCTGCTGCATAATCGATTCATGATACAAACAAAGCTTCAACAACGTTAAATCAAGAGTTACAACAATCAGCTGCTAGTTTCAGTTTCATTAGTTATAACAATTCAATCTAAAGCTTATATTCAACCACTATCAACTTGGTTCACAACTTGGATAAACAAAGTCCATGTGATTCCAAATGATTACAATAAAAAATACTCAAGTTTTGAATTTTTCGCTTTCTCATCCAGTTCTGTCGATTAAATCAGCTTGAAACTTGTGATGGCCGATCTTTACAATTTGGATCGAAATTGTGGTCCACGACCATGACAAAAATTTCAATACATCCAGATAATCACGAGGGAAAATATTCGCGTACGAGGGGTATTCATAAAATTTTCCAATTTGAAGTTTAGTGCTTATCCTTACCTTCCCTCAATTTCGATTCCCCTGGAACCGGTATCACACAATTAATACCTCATAAGCTATTTATGTTCATAGTTCATGTCGTTGAAGTTTGAATCGTTTATTGAAACAAATTAATAACCAAATAACAAGATACTTGGCTGTTGGAGACCCAAAATTACACCTTGATCAACATCGAACAACATTCTTTGATCGATGTTGTCAAGTGCACAAAAAAAATATATAAATGACGATGATTTATCATATTTGCGAGTTCGAATTCTCGTTATTGGCATTGAATTGATTTCATTTAATTCACGTATGTATATTGAATATTCAACTCCTCAATCTTAAGTGTGTTCATAATTTGTCTAGCTTGTCTTGAAATGCATCAGAATCTTTCTCACAATGTCCAATTGTAGTCCAATCGTTGTCCAACCGACATCCACCCGTTTCGAATTCCGGCCGTTTACTTAATGCCTATAGCAATTGTCTAAGCAACCCATCATGGAATTCTGTGGTCATGTATTAGATCAGAGTTACGAAATCAATATCAATCCGTGAAATTCAATTTTCTCCCCTCAATTTTCATGAAATTTCTTTTATTCAAACGCTAAGTTCATCCACAAATTGTTCTTACACGAATATCAAAATATAAAACATACCTTATCAGAATACCGAAATTCTTTTTACATTGCTAAATGTTCAATTACCACGCAATCGACACGTTACTACTGACAATTCCCGTCACAATTAGTAAAACACTTTGAAACGTAATGAATTCGTTTAATATCAGAACAAACATCGTGTAATCAAACGAATCACTTATACATGATCATAAAAATCTGGATTTTTGAAGGAGAGAAAAATCATAATCGATTGCATTGGTCAACAACCACTCTGATGCCCAAGTTTTGGCAATTTATACAAAATTTATCAATTACATAGATTATATATTTAAAAATATGTATAAAAGAAGATGTCAAAGTGAACTAATCCGATGAATACAACATCTCGCATTCAACCCCCTCGAATCAGTTCCCAGATCTCGGACAACGGAGAAAAAAATGTTGTTTGTTGTGCTGGATTACATATTCTGATTATTTTCAATTATATTACATTTTTTATGTATCATAAAGATATCGTTCAAAGTGTTTCGGAAGAGTTTTAAAAAATGTCTATTGGATTTGTAATTCATTGTTACTATTCTGTGTTGAAAACGGTCCATTCAGAGTTCGCGTTGGAAATTAACATTCAAAATTGTCAATTGATTATTTAACGTGAATTGCGAGTAGAATGTTTGTTAAAAATACACAAAATTTGTCACCGTCAAAACTGTCGAGAACTGCACTTTTTCCTGTTTCACACGGAAAGACCGGGTCTATTGATATTTAGAAAAATGACTGTCAATTTAGGGAAAACTAGGGATCGCTGGAAAATATTCGTAGGGAGTCTACTAAAAATTCGTAGTCGATGTATTAACAATTGATAGTTTTACTGTGAAAAATACCAATAAAACTATCAACCGTTAATATTTTGACTACGAATATTTTTCAGCGATCCTCTTTTTCCCTGAATTGACAGTCATTCTTCTAAACGTTGATAAATTCTTTCTAAATATTAATAGACCCGGTCGTTCCGTGCAGATAACCTTGTTGTTATTTTCCTCTTTGCTCAGAATTTTTATTGAAAATTGTTAGACAAACGAATAGTTTTTAATGAGTGCTCGGAATCGATAATTCACTACTGATCTATAGTTTTCAATAATATTTGTAGTTTTTGATGAACAAAGGAACCGTATCGTGATAATTGTTTGTAATAGTGCAGCAATTTACAATAATACACTATTGAGAACAAACTACGTTATTAAAAACCGTTGTTAACTATAGCTATTGAAACGTTACATTATCATTCAAAACCACACAAATTATTGAAACTCACAGGTTCAAAAGCAAATTACCGATTCAAAACGCACACGGAAAATTATACATTGTTTTTTTTTATAGTAAATCGTAATTTTTTCTGTGATAAATTATAGTTTTTTTATGCAAAATTTCAAACATGGCTTGATATTTCAAGTCTTTCACCTCCCATTCTTACATTCTAGAGCTCTCATATTATTGGATTGTGGTCAATTATTTGAAAAATCGATGAGAAATCTAATAAATCATAGTAAAAATCAGACATATATGATCCATACACAATCCATACATAATCCATACATGAAAGCCATATATAATCCATATTTGACCATATAATATGATTCATATATAACCCATTTATGGAGAATATTTCGTACGTGGTAGAATTTCTTTTTATGGCAGATGTGTCATACATGGATTCAATTCGATTATTTTTTATAAAATTTTTATACAATTCGGATCGAAATTATATAAAATTCAATAAAAACTTGACAAATTTTGTATAGAAAACAATCGATTCTTTCAAGATCAGCCCTCACTAGATTGAATATGGATTATGTACGGATTATATATGGCAATACATAATCATATGTGGGTTATATATGAATCACATATAATTTTTATATATTCTTACATGATTCATTTTTATTGATAAAATTAAAGCATAACTTTATTTCACCTTTGAATTAAATTTTCTCACCACGATGTAAAAACAATTTGTGATTGACACGAAATTCAATGCCAGGCCAGTAGGTTGTCATTGATGTATTGAAAATCATTAAGATAACTGATAAAATTCACGACGATGACTCGTGTACTAATCCTGTACATTAGAATCGCTTATCTGTATAAACATGGATTTGTATACACAATGCTTGGATTCTTTACATTCGATTGACCAGTAGATTTTCAATGCTTCAGTTATCTTTGCTGGTAAGTATATATACATGAATCCGTGAATCCATATTCGTTCCAATCAGTTTCTTATCTATCGACGTAATGAATTGCTTGGCAATGTATTCGATTCCTTCCTCCTCCGATAGTCAGAAATATGTGAATCAACAATTTTTATCTTCTAATCTCATCGCTGTACATGCCACTTTCAATACATTAATAATTCCCCCTTTCTCTCTCTCTCTCTGAGCCACTATCAATTACAACCTGTACATTCAATACGTTGGAAAACAAGTTCCCCTATCTCTGATACTGAAAATTAAAAAAAAGGGAAGGAAGGAGCAAATAATAAAACAAGGCATATCGCCTGGAGGCTTCTGCCTGTGTAACGCGAAATGGAATCTCATCGATTCATCGCATGAGTAAGCTTTGTATAGGTATACAAGAGCGTAGAGAGTGGTATAAATGCAGCCACAGGAGGAAGGAGAACTAACCTTCACGCGGTACGAATCGGTCGGTCACCGTGGCGAAGAAAGGACGCTGGTTTCCTCAAAAGAACGTATAATAATCACATAGTGCACTTGCACCGACCGACCAAACTGCACACATATAACATGAAGAATGTATCACTGAATCACTGTACGATGAATTTGTACTCTCGTCTTTGACGATGGATTATCTTTTCGTCCATAGGAATTATAAGGGAGGGAGGAAAGAACGGTATACGAAAGGTATATCACTTGTTACGGATTTTGTTTTAAAATGAGGAAGGAGGGACTCGATACGGAAATGAATAAAAAAATGGAGAAAAGAAAAAATGGTTCTAGTTTCGATGGAATACACAAAAAGTGCATATTCCGTGGGATTATGGTTTCGGGAAAGAGGGAGCGGAGAGGAAAGTTCCGAACACACCTGCTGTCAAAAGCCAATGCCCGATGGCATTATATCCTTGAATGACACACTTTTGTCATATCACCGATCGACGTTCCACCATCAATTATTTGGAAAACCAATTTTCAATTGTTAATCAACGATCAAAGCACCGTGTTAAGAATCATATATGTACACATAAAAGAGCGTCTTTCTGTGCTCTCTGTCTTTTTCTTTATCCACTTCTCTTTCTCTGTCTTTCTTTCTCGTCTGCTTGCGCCTCTCGAACGTGCTCGATATAACAATGGCGACCGTACACACCGCGATTTCGGTACAAGGCGTATACACCGAAAAAACTTGGCTCTGACTTGGTCCTGTGTGGTCACGTCAATCCGGTAAACAATCACACGCAATCCAAAACTTTCCTCACGCACTAAGTACACTGGTCATCACTTCCGATCATCGATCAGCAGTCTTTTGTTACTGTTTCAAATTTATATCATATACTTGGTGACATTTTATGCGCACAGGAGTCTTCAGGATCAACCACCCCTGAGAAGGAATGGCTACACAGATTGGGGGTTATGAACTTTAGTACCTGTTCTTGATACCTGTTCCTTTTTGTTTCTTATGAAAATATATTGAAATCGTTTAGGTGATCCATAAGGGTAAAGCAAAAGGTGGAAACGCCGCGCTCTCGCGTCCTTAAAACCGTGTATACGAGAAACAAGGTAGTGTCCAATGATGTGGCGGCGGCGGCGGCTCAACGTTCCGATCCGGCGTGTTCACTATATACTATATTCCCTTGCTTTTGGTAATGACGATAGTAGTGGTGGTGGCGGTGGTGATCGTGGCGATGGTGGTGGGAAAAACTCTTGCCTCGGTTCTGTTCGGTTTTAGATTCGTTCGTTCGTTCGTTCGTTCGTTTGGTCGGGGCGCTGCATTCAATGATACAGGGCCGTCTCATTTTCTCACTGAACTCTTCGTAATTCTTCCACACGAACGTAACTAAATTCCTTCAACCCCTATGCTTCGAGAATCTTTATGGTTTACAACTGTCGGTAACACCAGAAAGCACGACAATTTTATCCAAAAGTGATCACACAATCTGCTGTATCGATACCATAGATTTAGAACACGAAAACATCTTTCGAGTTCCATAATTCCTCATGAATGTTCCTATCTTCGGATAAATCATGATCAAAAACTCTGATTAGGAACATTTCGGTATTGTATATAATTTATATATAGACTATATAAAATTTATATATAATTTTGAATATTTGTCCACTTGGGTCGTGAAATTTATGTGAATATTGAATTGAGGAGCCTTTGGATCCACGTCGAGTTGAAAAATAGAACATGTGCATGTAAATTTGAATATTCAATACAAATTATATACAGACATTTCTCAGTTTAAAATTCTATATTCTGTATTGAATTATATGTAAATTGTATATCACTCAATTCAGTTTATATATAAATTCTATATAACTTCGAAGTTTCTCCATGCGGAGTTTTGATTATATTTTATATATAAATTAAATTGATAGAATTCAGTGATGAGCGATAGGTTTTATAGAAAAATTGTCGAGTTTATATCGAATTTTACAAAATATCGATCGAAACTTTGAACAAATTTTATACAAACCATCGTTACTGTTGAATATCGTCCATCACTAAAAGAATTTGATTATAGATATTGTTATTACCAATTGCACTCTCAACAACAGTTCACTTGGGTTGAACTGACCAAAACTTTGTTTGACTGTTAAGCAAAACTAGGTGAAAAGCTCTCCACAAAAAAAAACTCCACCCATTTCTTGGAAACGGAACATCAGTTACAATATTGGTTCTGCGGTTGCCGGATGGTTATAAACTGTGTAACCTCAGTTTTCCCACACCGTCCAACATCAAACTCTCGAACCAATATTCGAACTGATGAAACAATAGATTTTCGAGCACAAAAACCGTTTTACGCTGGTTTATGCTGATGAAAAAATAATTCAATCTGATCAGATGGTTCCAGATTTGATGATTAAGGGAGTGCTCTGGTCGATTTTTTCACCAAAAAATTACTAGATCGATTCAACCATTTTACGTTAAAAATATTCAATCAATTGCATTAAACTTTGGATCAAATGATTCAGAACCAATCAAACAATCCAGGTCTGGTCTGTTCGTTGTTCAACTAACTCGTCATAAATAATTAGAACGAAATTTCGTTATCAGCCAATAAGAAACCTCTATTCAGTTTTTTTAATATTATAACAAATATAATCCATGTACAATTATTTTGAGACCAGAGCCGGCATCTCTGATTTATTCTGGATTTTTTGATCTCAAGGTCGATGTAATTAATTGAATATTAATGACGTGAAATGGTTGAAACGATCTAGTAGTTTTCTAGTGAAAAAATCGACCAGGGGACACTTTTAAGACTGCATTACTGTTGTCGAAAAATAGTGCCTGAATTTTGCACAGAATTGTATGCCATGTATTTCACATTGAGCACAAGATTGATTTTAGAGTCGAAGTGGAATGAAACACATCGACGTTTGGAAGTTTCGTGACATCACTTGCATTAAATTTTTTATATAATTGAAAAATGTCCTTCAGCGAACGTAATAAAAGAGTCCTGGTAGAGCGACTAGAGCGAAACTTCAAGTTGCTTTTCATAATTATAACAATAATAATTCTTTAGAATCAAACAGAGTAAACATAAGATCATACAACGAGCATTAGCTGAAACAACGAGTATACAGAATGTGCGTAACAAAATGTAATCTGAGAAATAAAGAATTTTCCTTTGTTCTTGGTAACACTTGACGTAAGTCCTCGAGGATATTGAATAGAATACATCTTGGTGAGTGTAAAGCTATTGTTTTATACGCGTATTATGCACATTTCGATAAATCAGACAAATTTCGTACGAAGATCAAGATCGATTGATGGCATAATATACCGTTTGAGGCACATTGTTGCCTCCAACAGGGGTGGAAAGGGAATTTCGTTTGGAAGTCAATAGTCTCGGCAGGGAGGTTGCATTGAAAGAGAACAACTGCTGTCATTACAATTCTACTGGAAAAATTCAGACCGAGACCTCACGAGAATAGAATTTCCCGTGTGGAAGGGCATAAAAGCTTTGCAATAAATTTAAGATCCAAAATCAAGACTAATCTGGCTTGAATTTCCATGCAGAAGGGGGTTTTTTGTAATACCATTGATCTGCATACTTCGAGAACTAAATCAATATAACAACAAAAAGATAAAACGAGGTTACGACAATGACTCTCCGGTAATAATACCTACTACAAAAAAACAGGGAATAAAATAAAATCGACTTCAATTTTCCATAGAATGTCTCGCCGGATCGCGCATAAAAATTTCTAATCCATGGTTGGCGAAGTTTGTATTTTCGAGAGATCGATAGGCAAATTTTAATCAGAAAATTTCAAATAAAGCTCGGAATCGATGAGGATATGTTGGGTAATGCATAAAAATGAAGCGATGTGTTTAATGTCATCGGTGACAAAATTTATAGCTCGTTTGAGAATTTACATGACGGTGATAACAAATTTTACGATAACCCGGTTGCGAAGCAATTATACAATAAATGATATAATACTTGTAATGGAACCTTGACCGAATTAGACCACAAAACTTTTAGTTTCTGGGTCACAACAATTTCTGATCATAAATTTGGTCAGCTTAGGAAAGCGGATTTCCTTTCGAATAAATCGTGTCGTGGAATTTTAACTCCACACTTGGTACAATTTATAGGTACATTATAATATTTTAACAACAAGCGTAGCTGAAATAAGATTCATTCCAGCTCTAGTTTCATTGCTGTAATGCTGTGTTGATGAATGTCGAGAGTTATTGAAATGTGTTATACTATACCGTGATAAAATTGCAACAGAGAGGAATATAGTTCGAAACACATCTCATAAACCTGGTTAAAAAATGCATATGTACAGATAACTTGATTTTACAAAATTCGATTTATTATATATATATATATATATATATATGCGAGTGATAAAGAATTTAAATTATGTTTCTGTTACGAGGAGAAGAATATTAGATGATTATTACATAACGGAAACAATTCCCGGGTGAACGAAATTTTCAGTTACGAGAATATAGATTGATGTGTGAGAGAATAAACAAAAATTCAAATGAATTTGAAATTTCATTTAAAAATTTATGAAATTTCCAATACCATGCGCTTTACTCCCACAAAGACAAATTTTCAAAATGGTATATAATTTATATATAATTCAATACATTTTATATACAAGTTATATATGATTATATATGAATTATATACAATTCTGAAAAATTTTCAAAATTATTGATTATTGCATTAGATTATTGAATTTTTCAAACTAATCTTTTTGAAGGTTTGTTGGAATTGAAATAATACAATGGTACTCACATCGAAATGCTATAAAAATATTTACAAAATATAAAAAGTTAAAAACAACATATAAAATACATAATTGAATTCAACAAGTGTTTTGATTGGAACGAATATTCCATTGAAACAAAATATTTATCGGTTAAAGGACAAATGAATATTTTCATTCGATTTTTTTAAATCTATATTTCTACCCTCGCTTCAAATAAAGATGTTTGAACATTTGAATTCATTACAACATTTTTTCTCAGTTTCTATACAACGCGTCTTGAGTCGAATAAAACTTGTATTAATTCAAAAATTCCCTCACATGGAATCGATACATGAAAAACGGAACATAACTCAATGGTTCGCTATGTTTCACTTCCCTCTGAGCGCGAAATTCGAATATTGGAATAAGAAAATCATAAATCCGATCTCATTCAACAATGTTCTTGCATTTTGCGCATGGTGGCGTTATTTTTCGCGATGAAATTATATATTTTTATTAATCCAAAACATATAATAATTACTCCTCACAGTTTATCGGATGAATATGAAACGGTCGGAAGTTGTCGATAAATCATCGAGATCTCGCAACCCTCGGAAGATCTTTGGAATCGACTTCAGTGAATATCGATTCTCTCTTAGAGAATATTTTAGTACCGTTGTGAGATGTCGTGAGCGCTCGAATCCACAAGTTTCACTCTGCCGACTTGATTCCACAGTTGTTTAATGGTGCGCTGCATTAAAACGCGACAGTGATAAAACAAAATGCAGTACTTATAACTAAATTGAATGTTTTCAGTGTGAATTCAAATTCAAAACTCATCACATTCAATCCATCACAGCTCATTACATATAGAGGTTTTTATTCACCGTCTTAATTGAAAAAGATATGTTAATCTCTTCAGATTCGCTCTCAATCTATTATTCTTTGTAACACCTTTGTCTCGAAGAATGTGCTGTTTCTACGGTCGTGATGAGAAAGACGATTCCAAAATATTTCAAAACATACTCGATGAATATCATGGTACCACATTGGATGACAATATTATTTCTCATACCACAGTAAATTGTCATTTAATTGTTATTTCACCAGCAAGAATAATGTCATGATATTCAGATATCTCTGGTGAAAAAAATTTTTGAATTTGGTCAAATTTAATTAAATTTTGATAAATGTTGCTGAATTTCATTGAATTCCACTCACAAATTGGACTCTCTTTGCATGAATCAAATCAAATTCATCAAACTTTGCCAATTTTCTTTGATTTTTGTAAAGATTCCTGGATTTTTGTCAATTTTTAATGAAAAAAAGTGTCTGAATTGAGAATGAATTAAACAAAAGTTTTTCCACCAGGAGTGTTTTGTCTGTAATTTTGAATTTGCATTACATATTCGATTATGAGAGTTTATGCAAATAGATTTTCATTCCAATTTTCATTTTTATCATAATATCTGAATTTTGAATTAGTGGTATGATGGATTTATTCATGTTCATTGAAGACATAACATAAATAAACCAATCAAAACAATTCTCTACCCCCTCGATAAACCTAATAATACATCCTCGAATAATTGAATATTATTCTGATGTGATAAGCAAGAAAAAAGGAAATATGAGATTATAGATATGAGAAATTATGCATGTGGATATTGTTGCATTTTTCACATTGCAGGTCACTCAATGAAACAATGTGTGAAGTCTCATTGTTGAATAAAAAAAACCAAATGATACTCAAGTTGAATTAATTGAAATTCTAAATTATTTGTATTTGAAATTTGAAGTATATTTAGTTAGGTTAAGGGACGTTTTAAATAGGGAAAGGTTGATTCCTTTGAAAAAAAAAAGAAATAATATTGAATGTTGTAGATAGAAATTGATCATTTGAAAGACAAGTGCAATTTCTGAGTCCTTAATTTCGAACAATTGAATCCCACTAGTCCATTGATTAGAATAAGTGCTTTCAAATGTCACAATGAGTCCATTCAAAGCTTTTAACAGAATCAAACTGAAGAAACATCCCCAACATATACGTATATATATATATATATGTAAAAAATAGATAAATTCAGTACAATTATTCTGTGTAAATTTAACGAAATGCACTATTATCCTTTGTTAAATCTTTTATGAAAAAATTTCTATAAATCAAACAGGATCCGTCAGCGTACTGTTTGTATACATGTTCATTTTTCTGGAAACTCCTGCCATCTGGTGGAAGATGCCGTACCACCTTCAAATCCCGCCAATGTACGAATCAACTTCGTAGTAGTTATCGGAGGAAACAGATCAACCAGTTTCGTTTGGGTAGGGAAATCTAGGAAACACTCAAAATTATGCAAATTTCCTCAAAGAAAGGGATTAAATGTTCCACCATAAAAGATTTTATCTAAATCATTCACATATTACCCTATTTCAAGTGTTTGAAAATTACTTCACGATTCAAAAATTTCGAGTGTTTTCTTTTCTTTTCATAAGACCGATCTTTTTTGTCATGAGGGAAATATCTAAGTTTGATAAATTTTCAGGAAATATCGATGAAAATTGAATGAATTCCCTATAAATTTTCGTGTTCAAAGATCGATATTTTTTGAAACCACTACCCCGAGTGAAAAAATTTTCAAAATTATATATAACTTATGTGTAATTCAGTATAATGTATATACAAGTTAACGATGAAAGGCTGAGAGTTCAAAAGGGCCTAACCCACACTAAAATCCCCCTCCTCAGTAGAATTATTATATGAGTAATAACATTTTGTTTGTTGAGGTTTTGAAATTGATTCGACGTGATTCCCGAGTAGAAAAATTTCTTAAATTATATGGAATTTACATGTAAATTGTATATGAATCATATAAATAAAACATATCAAATTGTATATAAATTGTATGCAATTTTGAGAATTCTTCCACTTCTGTGATGATGTGCTGAATGAAGAAATAATGTAGAGGTGGGCGAATCTTGACGAAGCGAATCTTTTGTATAAAATACTTATCGAGTTTTGATAAAAATTTTATAGAATTCGATACAAACTAAACATTTTTTTAATACAAAAAATTCGCTTCGCAAAGATTCCCCCACCTCTAAAATAATGTCCGATTTTTTGGATTGATTTTACTCTTGTAATTTCGATCAACCCCGAGTGAAAAATTTTCAAAATTATATATAATTTATATCAAATTATATCTGAATTATATATAAATTATATTGATTTCTATAAAAATCATCTATAATTTTGAAAATTTTTCCATTCGGGACTATGTATGTTAAATACATATAATGAAAATACTTTAAAAAAATCATAAGAATTGAGATAATCCAAGAAATCCAACATTGCTTTTGTATTTAGCACGCCAAAACCGTTTCGAACCAGTTTCCAAACTTCAGAAACCAGGGAAAAGAGTTTTTTTCGTTGTCCTGTATATGATTCATGCTTATCGTCGGGATAATTTCCAACTAGTGATGGGGACTCTTTGAAAAAAGGCGATCCTTCTCTTATATAAAGAGTGTGAAATTTTTATTGAAATCTATGAAAATGATATACTTCTTATATGAAAAAAGAATCGATCTTTTTCAAAGATGACTATTTCCAACAAGGATATCGTCATGATTTTCCCCTTTGAACTGCAAAATTGGCTTTGAACGCTCTTAACGCGGACTACAGAAGTATCCGAATACACGGAAAAAAAGTGTATGGCTATTATAACGATCTGAAGTATGGTTAAGAAGAGATAGTTGTAGTGACAATACTGTATAGCCATGGTGACGATACAGATGGCTATGCTGGCGATCTACATCGCTCCTCGGATGATTTGTATGATCATAGCTACGATACTGATACCACTAAACTTTGGATAGTCATCACAACTATCCAGAATCTTTATGACAGCGATATTTTTTTCTCCGTGTAGAAACATGTTCAACATTATATATAACTTATAATTCAACATGTCCCAGAATTCGCGAACCGGATTCCACAGGTATATTCTGCAGCCGAAATGCAATAATTTCCCGTTTGGAAAAAATTCTTTCGACGCTTAGTTTTGGAGATATGAGCATTTTTAGATTTTTCTCAAATTCAACTCATTCGAAAACATTGCATTCTACATACTTGAGCTTCTAACCATTCGCTAAGTTGGAAAATGGCAGATTTATGAGAAAAAAATTAAACTATTTTATCATTTATAGTTCCGGAGCCAGAGCGATTTGAAATTTTTTAGCTTTCAGTCAATCAGAATTCAGCAACTTCAAATCGCTCTAGCTCCGGAACTATCAATGACAAATTAGTTCAATTTTTTTTCCATAAATCCGCCGTTTTCCAACTTAGCGAATGGTGTTGAGCTCAAGTATGTAGCATACAGTGTTTTTGGATGATTTGGATTTGAAAAAAAATCTAAAAATGTTCATATCTCCAAAACTGAGCGTCGAAAAAATTTTTTTCAAACGGGAAATTACTGCATTTTGGCTGCAGGATATACTTGTGCGAATTCTGGGACACCCTGTATATAATTCTATCAAAATTTCATACAATTTTGCAAATTTTTCCAACAGAGTAGTGACGTCAAATAGGATACAATAGAATTGATAACACTGTTTTCAGTAATGATAAGCAATGTTTGAGAGTATCGACACTTTTTATTGGAATCTTGTTGAATTTTTATTGAATCCCAATAAATACACACAAGTTATAAAAACGCGTGATGAATTAATAATCGAGGTGGGCGAATCTTGGCGAAGCGAATCTTTCGTATAAAATACTTATCGAGTTTTGATGAAAATTTCATAGAATTCGATACAAATTAAACATTTTTTTTATACAAAAGATTCGTTTCGTAAAGATTCGCCCACCTCTAATTAATAATATTCTTTCGTTGATTCAGAGTAAAATATCGATATGTCCTGATTATGGTTTCAAAACGAAAATTAAATCAGAGAGATTATTGTGAGAACTTTCTATTAATATCGGAAAAAACGGTATTTTTGAAAATAAGAAAAGTTGAGGTGGAAAATAACTACAAATGGATGCCTTTGTCTGGATTTTAATCCATGGTTGATCGATTTCGTTCGATATTTCCAACAGAATATCTTCAGTTGATTTTTGAGCATCAGAGGTTTTATAAAAACAATCTGAATGCGTGATTCAGGTGCATTCAAAAAAAGTTTTCTTTGAACATCTTTTGATGGTCAGTTTCGACTGTTAGTTCGAGTAATGAGTTATCAAAACGTTATTTCTGCATTATAATCAAGAATCAACGTTATGAAGTTAACGATTGACGTCCGTTCAACGGTGCGACGTTTTTTTTCGACACTTAAATAACGACACTGGAATTTTTATAAATAATATCGAGACTTCCACATATCGTAGATCACTTATCTTCAGTTGTTGTGTTGTATTCATACACAGTGGTTATGATATGAAAAAAAAATATACAAAATCAAAATCACCGATATTTCATATAAAATTCATATCAAGATTTGATGAATCCAGAGCGGAAAAATGTTCACAATTATATATAATTTATATATAAATGTATGACAAATTATATATAACTTTGAAAAATTTTTCATTCGTTCCAACAAAACTCACGATACGGTCGAACAAATCTCATATAGATGAAAAATCCATTATTTGTAATCAATCGTGACGGCAGATATGAATATAAAATTAATTTTTTCAACATGGTTGAAAAACTCTACTTCAGTATTGAATCCCCCTCTGACTACGGGAGCACCAATTATCATGCAACATGAATAATTTTAACCAGATAGATCGATAAAGAGATTAAAATTCATCATCGAATAGCTGCTTATTTTTGTTTTTGTTTTTTTTTTTTCACAAACCAACGAAAAACGAATAATTTGATTTCATAGATCATTGTGGTAATATTGTTGTTGACAAATTTTCATCCATCAATTCAAAACAATGGTTTCAGTATCCGCGCGATACTCTATACCTTTTTTCCAAGACAAAATAAAGAGAGAATACGCAGTTTGTTGTACGTCGATGGCGCAGGTCTGTGTATGAACAAACAACCCTTCTTTTGGTCTCTCTTTCCCACCCTTCCGAACGTTTAACCCTCCTTCACCTCGTCAAAACATTCAACTGAACCTCTTGTTTGGAAATGAATAAATTTCTATACAACAATGTACTAGTTCGTTGCAAAACTTACACAGGTAAAGATACAGTGTATCCTAGAAAGTTTCGAACAAACTTCTCATCGTCAACTTTATAACCTATTATTAAAAATATGCTTCAAATGCGTTAGATCGGTCTACTTAAACGAGTGATTCGTGTCAAGGTGTAAAGAGCAATCATCGGTGATCGATAATCTATTTGAAATAATGAAACGGTTATGAATGATTGGTTTGTTATTTATTTATCGTGTATTTATAGATTTTGTTTTCAATTAAATCAGTGATCTTGGATATGAGGTTGTTCCTGAAATATGTTCTCTCGTTCAAAATATGATACCACGAAATACATGGTGAGTCGATGGATCGTTCGGATACTTCATTTCTTGAAAAATAATAATAAGAATAATATTAGAGATAAGAATATTGATATTCGAATAATATTTACTTATCGAAAAATTTAAATAGAGTGTCAAATAGAGAGAGAATTTGAAAGATCAGTGAAAATTCAATGACGGATAATCGAATTTCGTAATCTTATTTCAAACTGTGTGAATCTCGACTAATGGTTCTTGTAAAATTTTGAACATTATAATAGAATTCAGAAATCGTGTAACGCGTCGAATTGAGAACAGGAGTCTATGAGTACAGTCTGTACAGATTTTGAAGATAGATAACAGTGCGGAAAGTGGAATTGATATGTCAGTAAGATGTGGGTTAAATTCACGTCAGGTCCGGAATTCAGTACGATAGAAATATTCAGAAACATAATACATGATGTTGTTTATTCTGTTATTGTTGCGTATACGCATGGAGTCTACGGAGAACACAAACTCTATTGAGATTGTGCATGTAGTGAACACATTGAGTTTGTGCAGTGAATAATAAGTTTTTAACTAACCAGGAGACTTACGGAAGTGTTACTCACCGATTCTAATGAAACTTCGCATACTTGTAAAACATCGAAAAATAATCGACACGTATTTTTTTATATTGGCAATGGTGGGGGTTTAAGGGTAGCAACCACCCTTCGAACGTCACAGTGGGACTAATCGAGAATTTTGGTGTCAAAATCGTGGAACTCTTGATAGGAGAATGGTAGGGGGATGATTTTTTTTTTTGAATGAAGGGTAGAAATTCCAGATTTGAGAAATGATATCCAGAAAATTCGATAGGCCCATTTAGACCTTGAGAAAATTTATAGAAAATGAGATTTTTGAGCAAAAATACGAATTTTTCATGATTCAAGAGGGTGATAAATTTTTGGTCAATGTGTTATGCATCATTTCTTATGTATTTTGATGTGCTGAATCCAAATCTGGGAACAGAATGTGTGTATCTCTCCAAGTTTTTCCGGGAAACACAATTGAAGTATGAAAATGCTGATTACACGGTTATTTACACACGGAAAAAAATGAGCTGTTAATTTCACCAGAATTCCGGTTACTATATGGACAGCAAGGAATATCTGTGACTTTTACTGGAATTCTTGTTAAATTTACCGGAGCCCTTGTTAAATTTGCCGGAGACTTGATTCATTTAACTAGAATTCCGGTTAAAATGGCAGTAATTCTTGCTGTCCATATATTAACCGGAGTATTTTTTTCAGTGCATGATTCAAAGGAGAGACAATGATTTGATCGATAGATTATACATGATTCCCCAAGGAGTTCGGTACGCTGAATCTGAAAACAGAATTCGTCTATCTCTCCAGGTGCCTGCCGGAAAAATTGGTTAAAGTGAGGGAATCCGATGGAATGTTCATTTTACTATTATTTATAAAATTTGTAGGGGAGACAATGTGTTACTCGATGTATACACATCATTCTTCATAGACTTCGAATTCTTTCCACTTTAGCTGCATTTTCCGGAAGGACCTGGAAAGACAAACATATTCTGTTTTCAGATTCAGATTTAGCGTACCGAACTCCTTGGGGAATGACGTATAATCTATCGATCAAATGATTTTCTCCCCTTTGATTCATGTAAATAATCGTGAAATCCGCATCTTCATACTTTAATTATGTTTTCCAGGAAAACTTGAAGAGATAAACACATTCTGTTTCCAGATGTGGATTCAGCACACCAAAATACATGAGAAATGATGCATAACACATTGACTAAAAATTTTTCACTCTCTTGAATCACGAAAAAGTTGTATTTTTGCTCAAAAATCTCATTTTCCATGAATTTTCTCAAGGTCTAAACGGGCTGCTCGGACTTTCTGGATATCACTTCTTAAATCTGGAATGTCTGCCCTTCATTTGAAAAAAAATCATGCCCCTACCATTCTTCTATCAAGAGTTCTACGATTTTTACACAAAAATTCTCGATTAGTCCCACTGTGACGTTCGAAGGGTGGTTGCTACCCTTAAACCCCCACCATTGCCAATATAAAAAAATACGTGTCGATTGTTTTTCGATGTTTCACAAATATGCAAAGTTTCATTAGAATCGGTGAGTGACACTTCCGTAAGTCTCCTTGTAAGTATTTTTTATTCCTAATTGAACTGAGTGTAATGACTCAAATTCTCCGAAAACCCAGGGAAAACTATTACATCATGTGGAATGGATGTTCTCCATTATAAAAAAATTTTCTTGTTACTATTTTCTCAGGGAAAGTTCGAAAATTCTTTTTTATTGTAATTCAACTATAAATATATATCACACTGATCTCCACGTAATTTAATTGTATTTCACAAATTTAATTCTTTGGTCAAATTTTGTGTAAGTTTCAAATTCCATCGGTCTATAAAACTCGAAATATCGCCGAGTATGATCATCAGCTTCCTATCCAGCAGAACATCTAAAATTTGTCAGAAAATGTTGTATGTAATGTTGTAATAAGACGTTCAATAGATATCTAGAAGCGTTTTTATGCATCACTTTCGGATAAGTTTCAGACGCTATATTTTTGGATTTAAATTGAAAAATGTCTCCTCATTTGGTTTCCTGAAATTTCAAATCAATTGAATAATATCTGATGAAAAATGATTGAGACCCACACATCACAAAAGTTCAGAAACAATTCTCGAGAACTCATCATCAATCATTTGGACCTCAATTGAACTCTTTATGAACTCTTCCTGAAACAGTGTGCTGTACGGGGAAAGACATGTTTTTTATTTGTTTTACAAATTTTCTTTTTTGTTCTTTTGGAAATATACTTGGAATCATGTTCTTCATTCCAAGTACAAACACAAGAACACGAAATTTCTCGATTGGACAATGCAAAATTTGTTAATGTATTGTCGTCAAAGTGCGAGAAACGGAACCAATATACAAAGAATTGGCGAATTATTGTCTAGAGTTGAATAAACCGGAAACACGGTGGCACTTCAGCAAATTTCTGAGTTTGTTTAACTTCGTTTCACTCGATGTTTATTCACTCTTCTTTTTTAGTTTCCGTATGGAAATATTTAGCTGAAAAATGTCTGTAAAACCATGAAAAATCTCTGAAAAAAAATGAAAAAATTCTGAGAAACTCTGACAAACTCTGAGAATCTCTGAAATTTTGATGAGAAATCTAATATTTTTGGGACATTCTTTACAGACTTTTTTCAGACTTTTTTCAGAGTTTCTCAGAGTTTTTTCATTCTTTTTCAGAGAAATAGTAACGAAATTGCACTCTGAAAAAACTCTGACAAAACTCTGATGGATTGCTAACATTTTTCTGACTTTTAGAAAAAAATTAAAAAATTTTCAAACACTTTTTCACACATGATATTTGAATACGGCATATGAATGTATTTATTGAATTTCAGGATTTTTCAATAATCAGAAAAATGTCAACAATTTATTAGAGTTTTGTCAGAGTTTTTTCAGAGTGCAATTTCGTTACTATTTCTCTGAAAAAGTATGAAAAAACTCTGAGAAAAGTCTGAAAAAAGTCTGTAAAGAATGTCCCAAAAATATTAGATTTCTCATCAAAATTTCAGAGATTCTCAGAGTTTTTTCATTTTTTTTCAGAGATTTTTCATAGTTTTGCAGACATTTTTCAGCGAAATATTTCCATACGGGTTCACTCGACAAGTGAACATCATAGGAAAATTTAAACAAATTTCCGTCTATACCCGGGAGAAATGAATTTGAATCTAATGGATTAGATATACGTAGATCTAAAAAAATGGAAAAATCTGAATCGACTTGGATCTATCTAGATCTATGAAAATCTAATCAATTTTTTCCAAAAATACTCAATTTATAAACGATTTAACAGTGAAGGGAATAGATCTTTGAAGGGTTATATCACCTTGTGTCCACGAAATTTTTTGCCATTTTCTAAGACTTACCATAGACGATAGAAACATTTTTGAAGTATGGGGTTTTGTGCATATGAAAGTACTAGTTTTTGAGTACTAGAAACACATTTTATCATATTTTTACATCACAAAATGCCGGCATATCAACACATTCAAAATAAGTCTGTTAATTTACATGGGCGTACCAGCACTGCAGGTCACAATTATGGATGGAGGAAAAAAACTGGAGAGTTTTTCAAAATATAGTCCAAAATCTAGCGAACATCGTAGGATTTTTCTATAGAATTGATTTTAAAAAAAATGGCATTGATTTGAATTTTTTGCTCGATTTTTTTTTTGTTCGACCGATCGAAAACCCCTCATAAAATCTGTCGTATTCAATTTATTGAAAAAATCCTACGATGTCCACTAGATTTGGACTATATTTTGAGAAACTTTTTGGTTTTTTATTCTACATTCATAATTGTGACCTGTAGCGATGAACCCATGTAAATTAACAGACTTATTTTGAATGTGCTGATATGCCAGTGTTTTGTGATGTAAAAATATGATAAAATGTGTTTCTGGCACTCGAAGACCAGTAGTTTCATATGCACAAAACCTCATATTTTAAAATATTTCTATCGTTTATGCATGACCCCTCAATGTACGGAAATTGCAATTAAGTGACGTGAAATTTTCGTTGATTCGGATCTACACTTTACATTTTTTAGATCTAGCAAGATTCAATTGGATCTACGTAGATCTAAATAATTCTTTCCCGGGTAGTAGAGTGAAATAAATTGATCTCAGGTTTTGAAAATTCGCTGAAACGCCGTTATATCTTTGTTTCAGTCGAATTTAAGTAATCTCTCATCTATTAATTGTCTCCATGTTGATACACGGAAACACGGAAAATTGTCTCAATTGCACAACAGTGATGCGTTTCGAGGCTTGGAATTGTAAAGTTCACAAGTTTATTGTGTTAATAATAGCATATATTACACTAAAAATAGAGAGGAAAGTTGTAGTTTCCAAACGTAAATCCAGTACCTGTATTATCTTATGAACAATATTACATTACACGTTGTGAAATTGTTTATTTAAAGCGCTTCTTCGTCGCGCTACGTTGGTTGTCAATTTTTACGATTTTCTCTTTGCCGTATACATCGATCGATTACAAATGGCTTCGAACGTGAAAATAAGAAATCTGAACAACAGATCAATATTAGTTTTCAATGCGGGTAACTACTTAAAGCTTTAACTGAAATTGAACTTGAGTATTCTTCTGTAACAAAAAATCCATTAAAACAACATTATTTTCACATAATTCTGTGAAAGCTATTTTAGTTTGCAGTTGATGCAAAGATATTCGTTCCGAATTAAAATACCAATTTTTTAATTGTGACGAGTTACAAGCTACCACAGGGAACTTCTTCTTCAAAATCTAATTTTGGAAGAAACAATATGTGTTGGCAAAAGAAAGAATGATCATGGACATCAAACGAAGTTTGTATTCAATCACGTTATTACAGGTATAGAACTACCAACAACAACCTAATAAGAAAATAATTGCGATGTCCTTCTTCACGTGGAAGAAAGGCGGAGGAGAAAATAATGATCACACAGGACGAAACTTACAAGATGGTTTATATCAAATAGCTTCACAAGCGTGTCATATCTTAGTACAGGTGAGTTTTTTCTCCTTACCCAATAATTATTCAGGTATTATCATGTAATAGTGCTACGAATCGATCGAACTTTCTCTTATTTTCCCTCTTTGAGTAATTTGAATAATCGATCAGAAAATTTGCAAGGTACAACGAAGAATACGTTCAAGGACGCTAGGTGAATTCGAATTTGGTGAACAAGCGGTTCGAGTTGGCTCGAAAAGTATTGCGCATAAAGTGAATAGAAGAAAGAATTGAATCCCTGATTTCACGGTATTCTTAAATTCTAACTCTAGTTACGGAATGATAATAATTGTAATAATATACAATTTAATTGTGACATAATTTGTTGAAAAATCAGGATGAGAACAATGATTTTGTTCCGCTAATTTAAATTGAAGATCAGAATAATCGTAATGGTGAAATAAATATGATGATTTAGCGAAACTGGGTAAGATTTAATTTCATTTTGAAGAACAGAACAGCTGAGTCGTAGAAAAATCACTGTGCTGAGTTTCAAATGTTTCTGATAATAATAAGAAATGATGAATCTAGAAAGAATATATATTTACTGACACGTTAATTCGAATGGTTTTCGTGTTACTCATGAATGACAACAATGTACTATACTTTTGTTCACAAAAATTTTCTCTAATGGATTTTTGAACAAAATTTGAGAGAAATTGAAGTTTTGGGTCAACTGATAAAAATGCTTTATTTCCTCCGAATTTTGCTTGAAAATCAATTTTGTTTGTTTCGTTTGTTTGAAAATCAATTTTGTTTGTTTGTTTCGTTTGAAAATCAATTGTTTTTGTTGGTTTGGTTTGCAAATCCACTGGAGGGAATATTTGTGTAGAAAAACTGTCAAATTCTCTAGTGAATTCTCAAAGAAATTTTTTGCAGTGCACGAGAACATTCGTTTTGAATTTGACCATGAAATTTTTTGATAATTATTTTCTCTACCGCTTGAAATTTTTCAAACAGTTGAACTATAATTTATATTTTTTCGAAATGTTTATCGAGTTGAATGGTAAATGGTTATCGGACAAGAAAGAAAAAAATGAATACAAATTTTTCATTTACTTATATCTAACGCTGTAAGAAAAATTGAAAACACATTTGCAAAAATATCTTTTCTAAGATCCCGTACAACAACGAAATGTTACTTATGGAGTTATTTTCAAAAATTGATTATCAATCTTTGAAGTTGGATTACACGTATTAAAATCTATAATCGAAATTGATAACAGAATTAGACAATTTTGGCGTACAGAGTGGTAGAATCGCCATCTCAACAATCATATGAAGTTATTACATTGTTCAATATCATCGTGTTTCTACCTGGGAGAATTCAATCGAAATACAATAAATGTTCCAAAGAACGCTACAAATAACAAGTCTATGATGATGACGAATTTGGATGAATGTTGTTCCCGGCATAATTTATGGTCAAAGTATATGAAAATTTGTTCTAAACTTAACAATTCTATTCAAGCGCAATTTGTGTTAGAAAGAACTACAATCGAAGTTTGTAGTTATTTAAAGCCCATTTGCTAGATATAAACTTCAAGTGTATAGTTTATTTGAAGTTCAACTTGCTTTCTTTAACCTTTTCACGCCCAAGATGTAAGGAGTTTTCTTCCACTTCGCAGCTCTGTATTCGTTATTCAACGAGTAAATTTTATTATTATATTTATTCATTATTTTCCTATCATTTAAATTGATTTTATTCTATTTTATTTATTTATTCTTCTTCATATCCAAAACCAGTTCTCTCGTTATTTTTGCGATTGAATGATGTTGAAAGATATGAGAAAAAAATTTTATTAAAAAATACGACTTTTTTTCAAAAATAAATTTCATTCAGCAGAACGAGGCTTTCATTGAATTCGAAGCGAGGCTTCGAATCGTTCATTTTCAAGTTGTGCGTTGAGGTTTTGGAGCATAAAAATTCTTTTCATTGATAGCTGGACAGTCAAAATTGAGAAAATTTCTTTCCCCCAATACTCACAACTGGCTGATTCGAAATCGATCACTTGACTCACTTGTTTGTCTACATAAGGTCTCCCGACATACATTTCGATCCATTCCAAGAGATGGTTCCTAAGGCAAAACCAAGACGCTCTTTCTTTTGGACAAATGGCGGTTTTTCCTCCAGGAAAAGTGTTAAAATCAGTTAGCCGTCAGTTTCAAAGCTGAATTCGAGCATTCAAGTGGAAGATACACAAGCATTCTCATCGTTCATTGCAGGAGCCGATGTAACCACCACCTAATTGGTCAATTTATTTTGCTGATACAGTGCCGTTTTTCATAGTTAAGGGGCCCTAGGCTCAGAATGCTTGGGGGCCTATGTAAGGGAATTTTTTTACTTATATATAGGAATATTTTTTTGGAAATTTAAATCAATATGTTCGTTTGACTGTGCAATTTGAATATCCAAAGCTCATGTTTTACTTTTTTTATTATCAACAATCATTTTCTTGTAGAATTACAAGAAAATTGTGATTCAAGGAGTTGGGGGCCCCCATCAGCGTGGGGCCCTAGGCCCGAGCCTACAAAGACCACACAGAAAGACGGCACTGTGTTTATACACGGAGAAAAAAGAATTCGCTGTGATAGCGTAACCTGTTTTTGTTGGGTATCTTTTGCTGGAGCAGCAAACCTTTTGATGTGACAGTAATCTGTATGCTACCACAGTAATCTTTGTTTGCTATTCTGTATATAATACTAAAAATTTTGCTAGTCCAGCGAAAAAGTTGCTGTTCTAGGCAATTATATTGCTCCCTCGGCAATCCAGTTAGCTGTAGGAGTGAATTTTTAGCTAGGTTATCAAACAAGTTTGCTATTCTGTATATCACACCTCGATTTGCTGTGTCAGCAAATTTTTTCTCTTCATGTAAATAACGTAAATTCTCAAATATTTGTCCACGGGAATTCTCCCGTAAATATTCCTGTAAATTTTTGTATTTTATTGACTTGTATCATTGTAAATTATGTTTCCTGTCTATGCACTGAGTTTTTCAAAATAATTTACTAAATTACGACGAAACAAAAAATGTAAAACACATTCAAGCGAGATGAAAATGAACAAAATACAAAGGAAAAATAGAAAATGTGTGGAGAAGGTGAAAATCAATGAAATACAAAAAGAATATAGGAATACAAGAAATATTCAAAATCAATGCAAAAGAATAAAATGTAAATCGAAAACGAAGTTTGGAAAGCAGAATTTTTGTGAAATTTTGAGTTCCAGTCGCCACTTTCAATTAGCTACTGATAGAAAATGTATTCTGCTGCAAAATATTCAAGCACATCCAAAAACTCCACGGTTCATGCTTGTCAATCCTGATAAAGCCTCGTTTTGACAAGTAAAGTTTACTTTCAAAATCGAATTCAGGCAAGAGAATGGTATTTTTTAATTAAAAAAAAATGTGGAAATTTCTGTGTTGCTCTTCTCTTTTTCAATTTTTTCCTCAACATCATTTGAAAGAGCGATGCCGAAAATGGTAAGAAAGCTAGTCTTGGGTATAAAATTTATTCGTTGGATAAGAAAAATTCGTAAATCGAAAGAGCGTTAAATGGTTGATCTCAATTCACCTGTTGTAAAAAAAAACATTCCACGATTCACTTGCCTGAAAGGAAAAATCTTTTCAATTATACGTCATTTATATATGCGTGTATACATGACTTATACACTGTAAAAATTATTCGTGAATTTCCAATGAGAAAAGTATGGTGAAAAACTTACAGATTGGTTAATTTCCAAATTGTTTGAGAAACTCACAAATTTTCTGTGAATTTACAAAATTTTTGTGATTCTCAAGAAAAGATTTGTCAATTGACAGAAATTGTTTGTAATTTCACCCACTATGTTTGTAAACTTGCCAAAAAATGCTAGATAAAAAACTTCCAAACCTTTTTTGGGAAGTTTTTTTTTACAGTGTATATAAATTACATTAAATCATTATGTACAAATTGAATACAATTTTGAAAATTTCTCCACTCGGGTGCTTAGCTTTCTAAGAGAATACTGAGGTACCGATTGAGTAAAAGTTTCCAAAAGTTTTGAAAAAAACATGGTTTTTGAGACTCTGAATTTAGACTTTATGCCAAGATAGATAAAACCAGGGCATATTATAAGGAAATTTAAGAACTAACCGAAACGGCGGACACTCTATTTGTGAAAAGAAAAAAAAACATCTGCGTGACAAGTATTTTTCACTACAGTCTCAGAAGAATTCATGAAGAATTCTCATTGATTTGATTGGGTTCTTTATGAATTCTTTGAGAATTCTTCTGGGACTGTGGTGCTGTGAGGGATACTCCCTTAATTTTACTTTTGGCAAAAAGTCTTAATTTTTCAGAATGAATATCACTACTCAACTAACTATGTCGCGGAAGTTTGAACCGTTTACTTAAACAAATTATCAATCGAATGACAAAATACTCTATTGTTAAAGTTCCAAAATCTTGTAGTACATTCTTTGAATTATGTTCCAATTCTGAGGAGTCCACTCGAGAAGATGAACATCAATAATTCAACAGATTTTGTGAATTTTAATTTGTGTTTCGTTTTCATAAATTATTCAAACTTCAAGAACATGAACTCACCATACCCCCCTTGATATGAGGCGAGAGGCTCATTCTGTAACAGGGCAATATTGGATACTCGAATCAAAAGAAGCACAAAGAGGAAAACATTCCACCAAACATTGAGTAATTTTTAAAGAATTAACCGTTCTTACGTTTTAGAACTGATCGTTTTCTTTTAGAACTAACTTTTTGGTAAGAACTCACCCTTATAATATGCCCTGGATAAAACGCCTGAGAAATTTAATTCATGTAGTCCGAAGAAATTTACCGAAAAAGATTCTTCTTCTCCTTCTCCTTGTATAGTTGGTACGCTGGTGTCCCCTTAAAAAACCTAGCAAGCACATCGTGAAATCCTGTCTCCTTGAAATCTCGTAATTCAGGATATCTAGGAATTTCAAATAAAATCGACAATAATTACAGCATTGATACGTTTATAAGAATTTTTATGAAAATTCATAGGAACTGAATAGATATTTCATGTAAAATTGTGGATACTAGGGATGTGCGGGTACCCGAGTCATCGGGTTTTTATCGGGTCGGGTCGGGTCGGGTACCCGTCGGGTCGGGTTTTTCAATTACCCGAGTTTTTCGGGTACCCGATTACATTCGTGTAATTCAAGTATAGCAAACGTTTTCCTCAGCAGGAAATATTGTGACAGCAACTCGATCAAGATTACTGACAAAACATGTGGAAGAGTTGTGCTTCCTCCATTCACATTTAAAAATATGAAAAAAGAATGATATTTATAAGAAGAATATTTATTTTCATTGATGTTCAAGTTTCTATATTGTGATTACTAAATACGAAAATAGATAATATATTATTTATGAGATATAAATGTGATTATATTTTTTAATTGAATTAAAAAATAAATATAAACATTCCATGAAGCAATTTGGAGATTTCTTAATGCGCTGCATAATCAATTACATGGAGTAACAACCCTAATAGACTTGTAGTGAATATGGCATTCTTCACATTAGAATTGAATTCATATGAAATCCCCTTATTCCTACAATCGCTCAAGACAATTTGTCCTTAAAATATCAACGGCAATGGCAACTTCGAATAGAAGTTGAAAATATTAAATTCAAGCGATTTTATTATATTCGGGTACCCGACTTGGAAAACCCGATTTAATCGGGTACCCGACCCGACCCGACCCGAAAAGGAATACAAATACCCGAACCCGACCCGACAAAAAGTGCTACCCGCACACCCCTAGTGGATACGATAAATATTATTCAACTATGGTTCTGAATTTCCTTTAAATGGACCGAGAAACGTTCAATCCACTTGACTACGTAGCTACTTCCGTTAACTTTGAAATTTTTCACCGAGTATAAATCTAAAAATACATACAACATGAGAAAAAGAATACAAATTACAATTCAGACCCCAATATGAGAAAATCATGATTTATTGAACAATTTCATATCAACAATGCAATATTGAAGAAAATTAATTTCAATAAAATATTCATCCTGTTGAGTACGAGATCTAATTAATAACGATCATGTAATATTAATATTTGTCGACGACCAATCAATATTCATTTCAGTATTCTCATACCAATATTTATCGACAAATTTGAATATCCATCAACAGGAGCTTCAATTTATACCATCAGATAAAAATTAAAAAGGGGCTTATCAAATACTTTTTTCACTGGGTTAATGCGGAGAATCGGATGGAACAGGCGATAACGAAAGATCGATATCTCCTGGATTTCCTTGAAGTCATTTTTATTCAACTAACGGAATACTGCAATGGGTGATAATTTTCAGACAAGGGGAATGACGAAAAGGATATTATATGGAAAACATCACCTCAAGAAAGTTCCTTGAAAACACATTGTGTAGAATGTGAAATAGATTAGTAGATCGAATTATACGTAGAAGATTACACGATATGCGTGTTATAAAAGTAGAATGCAAGAGAAAGCATGGACTGAAAATCATAGAAGAATTGATCACAACAGAGTAATCGGTTTATCACTATACGAGCATACAATACACCATAAACTACTGTATATAATACTTACAATTTAGCTGCTTAGCAACTAACTCGCTGCTATGGCTAAATAATTGGCTGATGTAATAAATTATTTGCAATACACGGAGAGAAATGTATGGTAATATTTACCATGCTAACATAGTATTCGTTCTTATTTTATTGAAAATCGTAAATGTTACTATGCGAGAATAGAATCCTTCGCCATTTTTCTGGTAATGATTACTATACTACATAGGAATCAGACAAATAGAACTCAAAGCAATGTAAAATGGTACCGATTACCATGTTACAATAGCTGTCATTCCAGTTAATGAAGATATGCACGCTGTGGGCAATATCGACACGACGTGTATAGACATACATATATTATACGTATTATTACGGTAGTCAGCCCACTATTAATAATCAAGTAAAAACACAGTTATCATTTAGAAGACTGATATAATTTGTTTCTGACTGTGTGCTCCGATTTCTTTCCATTAACCATTTCATAACCTAATCTATTTATTTATAACCTCATTCACTGAAAAGCCTTGTGTGTATATACATGTCAATAGTTTAATTTAGGTTATAATCAATGAAAAAGTCATGGTCAATATTACTTTATAGCATTGGATTCATGTTTAGTTGCATAGTACTGTCTCCAATGTAACATGGTAATCATTACTATGTTAACAGGGCTAATGTTACCACATAAAATCGGGAGCATCACTATGTCAAGTGACTCGCACCATCTAAAAATTTTCGTCACCATGTAACATAGTAATCATCCCCATGCTACATTGAGAATATAACTATTCTTTTCTCTCCGTGTACGGTAGCAAACAAATTGGGTGTTCTAGCAAAAAGTGAGACAGTTTAAGCATATTTAGCTATTACAATGAACTTTTTTTCTTGGTTTAATGTCAACACAAAAAAGGCGATTCACCGATACGACAAATCCAAACATTCATAGTAAATTCTTCTGTTAGCCTAGTGAAAAATTCGTTGTTACAGCTGAATGAGTTGCGACCGGGAGAGAAAACGTTTGACTGAAGTAGCAACATTTTTTTCACTACGAATCGAGTTATGCTTTCGATGTGAACATGTTGCATATAAAGTTCTGGATCATTTGTCCTGTAGCCACCATTCATTCTACAAAAATCGTCTAATTTATTATCACATAATCTCTTGATCGATACTTGCCAAGAAATATTTTGTGGGAATATTTTGGTCGATAAGGTTTCGTGATGAAAGCATCCAATAGCTCTTTACCATGAAATTTCTCTGTCATTTTTTTTTTATTTAAAAATAATATATTTTCGGTAGGAATAAATTCATCATCGTTCCTTCCCCCTGTCCCTGCAAGTTCAAAGCACACATGAGTTCTGTTTTGTTCATCGAATGAATTATATCATCATGAATTGAATGGATATATTCAATTTTTCTCCACGTAGAATATTACTAAAAAATTCAATCCGCCTCCTGAAATTCGAGACAAGTTTTCAAACTTCAATGTACAAGTAAAAATTTCTTATCAAGAGGAAAATAAAACTACATCTGACGTTCCTCAGCAAATTGCAGCGACTTGAAAACATTTTTTCCCATCTTCACAAGCGTTGTATATTAATGAGGTATCATCATATTTGTATCATATTAGAATACGGAAATTACTCGAAATACCGCTCTTTTAGCATTAGAATATTGTATTATTTATTATAATGTTAATATTGTTCGTAAATTCCAGGGATTAATCGGAAAAAAACAGGTATATGGATTTTTAAAATAAATCTTGTGAAGTCTGGAACAATTGATTAAAAAATTCCAAGAGTAAACAAAGCTTGATTTTGATATAATGAAATATGATGTGATATTTCGAATTCAAGCCCAAGATCGATCTATCCTGTGTATCCTCCGCATGATACAAAAGTGCTTGCTTTTCAGTGCATAAAAGTACAAAAGGCTCATGGCGAAAATGTGATGTCCCGATGGATGAACGATAAAATAATTGAAAAGTTATGAAGCGAAGTTACACGGATCGATTCCTGACCAGAATAGACTCCGTTGAGCCCTTGAAAAGATTCTTTCCTTCTTCGTTATTGGAAACTTGAACGTGATAAGTTTCAAATATTGGACAAAATCATTCCGAAAGAAATATTTTCATGGTTTTGTTGCAGTCAGATCAAAATATTTCCACTTCCACAAAAATCTCCATGTACTTAATGATCATATTCCAATGAAGTTCTTTGAAATTGTGAGCAAATGTCTCAACCCATTGCTCGAAAATGTTTGCGGTAAAATAAATAGAACATCAAAATTATACAGACTGATCCAGGTTAAATAGATTATCATTCATTTCTATTCTATTAGGTAAAATGGAATTTCAGATTTGATTTTTACAAGCTTCTTCGTATGTTCCTTCAAATTCAAATCACTCAAAAGCACTCTGTGCAACATACTGAAGTTTCAAACCAATCGCTAAGTTGGAGAACGCTGGATCCCTGGAAAAACACACACACGGGGAAACCCTGGGTATACAGGGAAAAGTATACGGTAACGGTCACTAGGAAGGATACTCATTCCGTGACAGTCATTCCAAAATTATGATAAGTACCATTCAAAATCGAAATAAGTGCAATGAAGTGTTTACATTACCATGGAAACGATAGGTGAACATAGAAACGATCATTAAATCGCGAGTCAGTACTAAATTCCTATGATTCCTATCCTAAAATCGCGATGAGAAATAGGGGGAATGGTAATCAATCCCATAAACTTTTTTCCGTTTACATCGTTCTAATCGAGTTGACACCTTACATGTTTAAAATATTTCTCATTCCAGGTTAACAATACACATAATGTTTGTTACGGAGGCAGCAACAAGGTGACGAATATCACATATTCCAAATGCTCATCAGCCAATGATTCAGCCGCTTTGCAAACAAGTTCCTCTGCATTGAAGAAAACAGGATCGCCAACTTATCCTGCATACACGAAGAAAAATCTTCAAGAAGCAAATCAAGACGTCGTAGTTTTGTTACCACATCGTAAAAGCAGAACACCGCGATTAAAACAAAAATTATCAGTGAGTACGAAATGCTCTTTTATTTGTTTAAGGAAAAGTGAATACCCGTACAGCACCTGACATTTCTATGCTGCCTATTTTGAGGAACTATTTTGTTTTTTGAGTGTCGAATCCTTTACAAATAAAGGAAAAGTCCACCAAATTATGGTGACAAATTTCGTCTATGCAGGAACTTTGCTGCCACCTTTGTTTGGGGGGAAGTGTCACAATTATTTTTTAGAGTGCACAACACGGAGAAAGCAAAGTTCGTTCAAGCAGCAAAATCTGAGGCAGTTTGGATATCTCCACTTTTCGCTAAAGCAGCAACATTTTCAGTATCATATATGGAATAACAAATCAATTCACTGGTGAACTCTGAGAATCTCTAAAATTTTGATGAAAAATCCAATACATTTAGAACATTTTGTACACTAAGAAAAATAATTACTTTCGTCAACAAGGTATTTTCTAGTTCCATAAGAAATCCATCTCTCAGAGAATGTTGATCCTTGATACAAGGAAATTTTGCTGGAACTAAGAATAGATTTTATGAATTGAGGGAATATTTTATTGATTCAAGGGAATTTCTCTTGACCACATAACACATCAGCTGTATTTAAACATATGCATTCTTAAAAATATTCACTTCAGGTAATACTTCAGGTATATTTCAGGTATTAATGAGGTTGCGTATCTTGGAGGTATCATAGCAGTATCTTTGAGATACAGAGGTGTGAAAATTATTAAAATAATTGTTATTTTCAAAATAACTCCAACTTTTGTCTCAGATTATGCATTTATCTGTGGAGTACTATTTTGTCTTGTTGATATAATAGTTTTTCATCCTCCCATTTCTGAGTCAATTATTATAACAATTTGCTTTTCCAATCTTTTTTTTCACTCCAATGATCTCAACACCTCGATCTCAAACTAAACAGTATGTGACATAGATAGATACCCGCTGGGAATTTAGAATAGTTAACAACAAATCCCGACCGGGATTTTTATTGGTTTCATCGTAACTCAACTATCATCGCTTGTCGTGTATATAAATTTTATACAATGGAACACCAGTTCTTAGTATCAAAATATTGCACATTGTTAGTTATTTAAAGACATATGAAGATGCTCGTAATGAAAAAGAACTTTGCACAAATAAGATTGTTATATAGTAATCATGAAATATTCCTTCAAAAATGGAGGGCTTAAGAACTATTTATATCAAGAAATAAAACCAGTCCTCCATAAATGATTGCATTCCCTTGGAGGAAAGTTGGAACAGTTTTGGAAATCACAATTATTCTAATAATTTTCACACCTCTGTATTTACCTGAACGATACAATAATGGAACGTAACATGTGAATAATGATACCCGAATGTGATGTTGCTCTCAAAGTTTACGTTATACGAGGGTGGATTGATAAGTTTCCGGCCTGACCAAGAGATGGCGCCACTAGGCCTACCTTGAGGTGGCGTTCTATAGTACCATCCTTAGATAGCTTGTAGCTATAGTTTCACTCCGATCGCCATGTTAGTTTAGTTTTGAGAGTACGCTGACCAAGACGCCTCTGTGTTTTTCGTAAAAATGGAAAAGCTGGAAAATCGTGCTGTCATCAAATACTTTTATTTGAAGGGGTTAACGCCGAAGGAAATTAAAGAAGAGATGGACTCAACACTGGGGACATCCTCCCCATCATATACAACCGTTAAGCAGTGGGTTTCCGAGTTTAAAAAGGGTCGTGTGAGCACCTCTGATGAGCCTCACTCAGGACGCCCCATTGAGGTCACAACTCCAGATATGATCGAAAAAATCCATCAAATAGTGCTGAAAGATCGCAGATTAAAAGTTCGTGAGATAGCTGAGACCTGTAAGATGTCATATGAACGTGTACAAAATATTTTGCAGCAACATTTGTATATGGAAAAGCTCTGTGCAAGATGGGTGCCGCGTTTGCTAACAGTCGACCAAAAATTGATTCGAAAGAACATTTCTACCGCCAATTTGGCGTTGTATAAGCGTAATCCAAGCGAATTTTTGCGTCGATTCGTAACCGTTGACGAAACTTGGGTCCACCACTACACTCCTGAAACCAAAGAACAGTCTAAACAGTGGATTGGACCAGGGGAACCAACTCCAAAGAAGGCAAAAACAATTTTTTCGGCGAACAAGGTTATGGCTACTGTTTTTTGGGATGCAAGAGGTATTATATACATTGATTACCTTGAAAAGGGTAAAACTATCACTGGTCAATACTACGCAGACTTATTGCAACGTTTGAGCCACGAAGTGAAAATTAAACGACCTCATCTGGCGAAGAAAAAAATCTTGTTTCATCACGATAACGCACCAGCGCACACGTCAATCGTTGCGATGGCTAAAATCAACGATCTGAAGTTTGAATTAATGCCGCACCCTCCCTACTCTCCAGACCTAGCCCCGAGTGACTATTATCTGTTTCCTAACCTCAAAAAATGGCTTGGCGGTAAGAGATTTGTGGACAATGAAGAAGTAATCGAAGCTGTAAATGGGTATTTTGAGGAGCTTGACTAATCAGTCTATAGAGATGGCATTACTAGACTAGAACACCGCTATGAGAAATGTATCAGCCTTGGAGGAAATTATGTTGAGAAATAAAAAAAAAAAATTCTTAAAAACGTTGTTTTTCTTGGTCAGGCCGGAAACTTATCAATCCACCCTCGTACATGTGTACCTACCAACGGATTCGTTTTAGGCAGTAGTTTTTAAACTCAGAAATCACTCACTGTTTTCACCCTAGTGCCACAAGGATGTTTGGAATATCCTATAGATGTCCATAAAACATTCAAATATGCGAAAATATTCTATGGATGTTCATAGAGCATTCAAAACGTATTCAATATATTCTCTACATGTTCGTAGAATATTCCAAACATTCTTGTGCTACTTGGGTAGGCACTCATCGGTATATGTATTATACTGAGCACTGAGTGCCTATTGCACCCGCTCTCGTGGTCTCCGTGAGGATCTTTTAAAATATTCGAGTAATCCAATTGGGAGTTAAATTGATAATCCGTGGAGTTGTCTATGTGTCTGTCTGTCTGACTGCCTGGCTGGATGCCTGTTTGTGTTCGGGACTTATCTGGACCGAGTGGACCAAACGGATTGAAATGTATACGGTATCTTCCAGGGTTCAGAAGTAACGCATAAAGTGTAACGAAGTTACTCGTTACGTTATTCGTTACATGGTAACGCGCTAAATTTTTTAGCAAGTAACGACAACGATAACGTCGTTATTAATTTTTGGTAACTAATAACGATTTTCGTTACTTTCCCCGTTACTTTGAGGCAGGCCCCTCTGACTCGAGCTTCTACATGTTCACATAATGTCCAAACCCAGATAACATTCTGTGCGCGCAAAGTTTGAGCCTCGAGAGCCGCGTCTTTATGCGCGCAGTTCGCCAGTGTTTTGCTGGCTAATAACACTATCACTCGCCATATGCACGCTAATAGCAATCACGCTCACGTATGAGCGAGATGGCTTGCAGTTCTGTCAACAGAAAGCGACGCACTTGGATCCGACTTTGCTAGCGATTCAGTAACTCGATTTGCACGTGAATCGCTTACATTTGCGCGCAAAATGCTATCAGGGAAAAGTTGTAGATGGCTCCAAACGACTGTTGGCCGACACTTCCATTCAATTTAATTTACCGTAATCAAATAATTTGCGGAATGAAAGAAAATAAGTTTATCGGCTCATCAATACCCAAATTTACAAAAATCACAACACCAGTTCGTCTTGAAAATGTGCAAAATTAAACTTTTTGGTTATGTTTATCAATTGTTTCGGACCACTAGATCGTTCGCCACCTGGATTTTGATGGACATTATGTGAAAACAAGGAGTAATGAAAAATGTGTCAGTCGGAGGGGCCTGCTTTGAGGTATGATTTTTTTTCAATTTATATGATTCAGATCATACCTATGATAGGTTGCTAGGTCATTGCTGGTAATTTGTAATGGTAAGGTAGCAAGTGCCTAAAAGGCTGTTTACCCGGAAGCAGTAAAGTCTGTGGCTATTTGAGGAGGGCTAAAAACTTCTAGTCATTTTCCTCGAATTCACAAATGATTGTCTTTTGGGTATATTCTTCCAATTCTCTAACCGAGTTTTACGACTCCAGGCGCGTTCTGATATGTATAGAATTTACCGAGATTCTCTTCCGAAAACTATAATTTCGCTCTCAACTGTGGTTGTCAATGACTAAATGTTATATTAGGTGTATAACTTTGCTTCCGCCGTTTTTTCCGAAATTCGAGGCTTTACTGCAAAAAACTGGTTATGCATTTATGATTCAAAGTATTGTCCATCGCTAGCCACTACTTTCTCCCATCTTTCGGGCAGCATACGAATCCCGCGTTGAAAAAATTGGTCATCTTTTGAAGCGATCCATGAATCGATCCAATTTTTTACTTCTTCATAAGACCGGAAGTGTTGATCAGCTAGGCCGTGTGCCATTGATCGAAACAAGTGATAGTCCGAGGGAGCAACGTCTGGAGAATACGGCGGGTGGGGTGGGACTTCCCATTTCACAGTTTCCAAGTATGTCTTGACCACTTTCGCAACATGGGGTCGAGCATTGTCATGCTGTAAAATCACTTTATCATGTCTCTTTGCGGGAACTCTTCTGCTGTATGGGTCGTGAATGCCTAGGCGTTTCTACTAGGGCGATGAAAGTAACGTGAAAGTAACGGTAACGAATAGTAACGATAACGATAATTCGTTACATTTTTAAAATGGTAACGGTAACGGTAACTTCGTTAATTTCTTGATAATGCAACAATAACTGTAACGAGTTACTTTGTTAGGGTGACGTTTCGAACTCTGGTATCTTCTTCAAAAACCTCCCCCAAGAATCATTCAATTTTTATTGGAATCGGCCAAGTCCTTCTGTTTTTCTAAATTTGTTTTCTTCAAGAGGTTTTTTTTCTAACTATTATTTCATATATCCTCGGATATCTGAATTGCGTAATAGTTTCGAAGCTCAACGAATAGTCTGCTTTGAGATGCGAGCGAAGCGAGCATATGTGGGCTACGATGTGATCAAAATGAGCGAAGCGAAGCAGTCAGGGGGCGGAGCCCTCTGGTTCAAGTTGAGTTTAGATTGGAATGAGGGACATCTCGGGATGAAGATGAACCGTGAATCATTCCTGGGCTTGAAGAACATTACCCAAACGAATTGTCTGGTAGATTCAGAGTTGTACAGCCGACTCCAGATAACCGTGAACTGCATATATTGAAATTCATTCGGTTAATCTACTCTTAAATCGAAGAAACTTCAATAATTTATCATTCAAGCATGATAAAATACATCAATCATAACGTATATCATAATGACGAATGTGGTAGGATATAAATAATCCCGTTTGTGTTTTCTTTCAGACCGTATCAGAAAACGCGAGGCTAGATATAAATTCTCCAACTGCCGAAGATGATTTTGAATTGTGGGATCATAGTGGATTCATGTTGAGGCACGACGCAGATGATCCATTGAGTAATGCAAAGTGAGTAATTATTCTTTGTTCCGATAAAAATAACCTAATACTTTGATAAGACTTATTAATTCGTTTTAAATGACCTGAAGATTGTTTTAGAAATAGTCGTTGACCAATGATCGAACTTTATATAACAATGTTTGATGTGAAATTATTGAGTGCAGTGAGGCAGTTTGCGTACCTCGGACCGCGTGATGAATTAGAGTTTCCGTGTTTCAATGTCACCATATTATTTGGGATCAGCGTAAGTGTGTGAAATGTTCTTCAATTCACAACTCGCGTCAGATCATGTGATTGATCATATATGTTCTGGTGGAAGCATAGCGTGTATTGGAAAGTGTCAAGAAGTGTAATGCTTAAAATGAAATGTTGAGAGCAGTCCAAACGTATACTTGAAATACGTGAAACTGGCCCTTACTCATGGAAGTGCCACGGTGAAAATCATAATTCCAAGAAGCGGGAATTGGAACGGTTGAATTTTAGGTGTTGCAGTAAAATTTTTAGCTTCGTCAGCTGAGTTTCAGCTAATGTTGCTGAGAAATTAGCTGCAGCTAAAATGGACATGTTCCATGGGTGCTAAAATATTTAGCTATAATAGCTCAACTTTAGCTGATACCAGGCCTGGAGGAATATTCTCAGTCCGAGTAGGCAGGGAAGCGAGGGGGTGGGGAGATTAAGAGATATTTGCTACAAATATTGACAGATTTTATTATTTTACATGATCATAGAATGGGTGTTAAATTACTCGAGGAAAAAATTTATATATCATTTACATAAAGTTTGTATATAAATTATATCAAATTTCATGTAATTTATATATGATTAGACGGAGAAAAAACAAGAAATCCACTGTGACAGCAAAATCTAATTCTACGGGGTCTCTTTTGCTGTAGCAATAAATTGGTTGCTGTAACAGCAAACTATTTTTCATCACAGCAATTTTGTTAGCTACGACAGAAAATTTTGGGATTACATGTAGAATACCAAATGAATTTTGTCGGAGAAGTCAACATTTTTTGCTGTCACAGCTAAAAATCCGCTGTCATAGCTAACAAGATTGCTGTGATATCAAATAGATTACTGTTGAAGCGGATTGTTTCTCCTTCGTGTGAATATATTCTTGGACTTGGTTGGCCTTATGGAAATATTTCGCTGAAAAATTTCTGCAAAACCGTGGATAGTCTTCAAAAGAACATCACATTTTCTCTATAAAACTGAAAATCTTTGACAATTTCATGTGAAATTTAATAAATTTTCTAGATTTTTTTCCAGATTGCTCTCAGAATTTTTTTTTTAGAATGTTTTCGTTTTTTTTTTTCAAATAAATAGGAAAGAAATTGCGATCCGAAGAAATTCTGATGGAACTCTGATGAATTGTTGAGATTTTTCTGACTATTGAAAAGATATTCAGAAATTTTCAAACACTTTTCTACACGTGACATTTGAATATAACATATGAATGTATTTGTGGGGTTCAGAATTGTTCAATAATCAGAAAAATTTTCACGATTTATTAGAGTTTTGTCGGAGTCTTTTCAGAGCTCAATTTCGTTCCTATTCCTCTGAAGAAAAAAAATGAAAAGAATTCGGAGAAATTCTGGAAAAAAGAGTGTAAAAAATGTTCCAAACTTATTGGATTTTTCCTCCGACTTTCAAAGATTTTCAGAGTTTGTTGGAGTTTTGCAGAGAAAATGCAATGTTTCTCACAGACTACTCATGGTCGTACAGAAAATTTCCGGTGGAATATTTCCATGCGGGTGGTTGATGATCCACTCAACCGTTTTTCATGTGGGTAGTGTTTCCTACTTAACCCACATTATTTGCTGGCCCTGGCTGATACAGCTAAAAATTCCTTCCCGTGCGTAAAAACTGTTTCAATTCCCTCTTAAATGGCAATTGGATGACTGTTCGGTTACGTTTCCAAGGCGCTCTATACGCTTCATTTCCACCAACGCGTAATTAGGGAGTGGATAGGAAGGATGTGAGATGTAACAGCACGGAAAAAAATACTCCGGTTAATATATGGACAGCAAGAATTACTGCTATTTTAACCGGAATTCTAGTTAAATGAATCAAGTCTCCGGCAAATTTAACAAGGGCTCCGGTAAATTTAACAAGAATTCCAGTAAAAGTCACAGATATTTCTTGCTGTCCATATAGTAACCGGAATTCTGGTAAAATTAACAGTTCATTTTTTTCCGTGAGGAAAGTCATCTGAAACATTTTTACCTCTCCATTACTTTCACCAGAATTCTTTGTAAACAAAGGAGATGCAAAATATACATATATTCACATATACAGAGTGTGCCAAAAAACACTCTGCCCCTTTCAAGGAGTGATTTCTGACATAAAAGCGGGACACTTTTTCCGTTGAAAAAAAAAACCATAAAATGTTCAATTTCAGAGCTCACTTCAGCCAATCGAGCGAATGCCACATAAATATACTTCCCTGCTTACAAGATCCGATTCAAACCGATTAACCGGTCAATCAGTATAAATTAGATTTTTGTCCAGGAATTTTCCTATTTGATCTTATTCAAACCAATCGGTTTGAATAGGAAATTTTTACTCAATGAGATATAATCAGGAAATTCGGATCATGTACATTCGAATCTACTAATTATATTCCATTGAGTAGAAATTTCCTATTCAAACCGATTATATTTGAATAAGATCACATAGGAAAATTCCCGGGCAAAAATGTAATTCAAACTGATTGACGAGTTAATAAGTTTGAATCGGATTTTTGAAGCAGGGTTGTCGACCATTGTGGTAGCCGATGTGCTCACATTTGAATCAATTTACTTTGGTCAACTTACTCTGTTTATAATTCAAAAACTAAGCTCCAGATCGAAAGGTACACTGAGAGAAGTGGAATGTAATGATTACCATGTACAAATAGTAATTGGGGGACAACTTCGCGAATTTGGTTTCGGATACTATAGAGAATCGTAGCAATGGACGCACATGGGAATGGTTACCATTTACATGAAGATGGATACCAAATAACCTGATTCTGTCATTCAACTACTATTTTCGCATGGTAATGGTTACAGTTCACTTTTCTCAGTGTAGTCACGGAAAAAGTTTCTTGTTTTTGCTTCAGAAATCATTTTTTGAAAGCGCCCCTTGGAGTGTTTTCTGGGACATAACGCATCCGCAAAACCGTTTGAATTACCTAATCCAACTTGGCAAATAGTTTTGAACTTAAGAGTCGAATACACAGTATTTTCAAGATATTCGGATTTTTCGAGAAAACTTGAAGTCACTCCTATCTTAATTTAAGGCTCAGATCAAAATTTTCCAACAAAAAAATCGGTTTCAAATCTCGTAAACAAATTTATGAGTACGAGGTGTATCGATGTTCCGGAGCATCCTGTGTGGGGTTGATTTCAGTGTCATGTACCAGGTGTGTAAGTATGAAACCGGAATTTGCCCATAGGTGGCGCTAGATGTCGATGCAGTTACCGACACATCACGTCAGCGGTGTTTTGTTATTGTATTGATATCCGACAAAGATTTCCAACTCACAACAACACGAGTTTCATTCAGTAGCATTGGTTTATTAGAGATAAACATGCCGAGTTTTGTGCCAACAAATTACGATTCGCGGACAGCACTACTTTTCTGTTTTCATCTGAAGAAAACCGCAGCCGAATCGCATCGAATGCTTGTGAAGGCGTTTGGTGAGCATGCTCTCGGTAAAACACAGTGTTTCGAGTGGTTCAAACCGTTCAAAAGTGGCGATTTTGACGTCAGGAACGAAGAACGTGGAAGACCACCGAAAAAGTTTGAAGACGCTGACCTGCAACCTTTGTTAGACGAAGACGACGCTCAAACACAACAACAACTGGCGGATCGGTTAAAGGTGACCCGAGAAGCCATCTCCCTTCGGTTGAAAGCCATGGGAAAGATACAAAAGATGGGGAAATGGGTTCCACATGAACTCAACGAAAGACAGCAGGAAAACCGCAAAACATCATGCGGAATGCTGCTCGCCAGGTTCCAAAGAAAGTCATTTCTCCATCGAATTGTGACTGGCGATGAAAAGTGGATATATTTCGAGAATCCTAAGCACAAAAAGTCATGGGTTACTCCGGGTGAACCATCAACATCGACGGCAAGACCAAACCGCTACGGACGAAAGACAATGCTGTGGATTTGGTGGGATCGGAAGGGCGTAATGTACTACGAGCTGCTGAAACCTGGGGAAACTGTCGATACTCAACGCTACCGACAACAAATGATCGATTTGAATCGAGTTTTGCGTGAAAAACGACCAGAATACCAACAAAGACAACACAAGGTGATTTTGCTGCATGACAATGCACCAGCACACAAAGCAAAACAGGTCCAGGAAACGATAGAGTCGTTCCGTTGGGAGATTCTTCAGCACGCACCTTATTCACCGGACCTTGCCCCGTCCGATTACTACTTGTTTGCATCGATGGGACACGCACTTGCTGAGCAGCGCTTTACTTCTTACGAAGATGTACGAAAATGGCTCGATGACTGGTTTGCCTCAAAAGAGCAACAGTTCTTTTGGCGCGGAATCCACAAATTGCTAAGATGAAAGATAGAAAAAATGTATAGATAGCGACGGACAATACTTTGAATAAGTTACTTTGTATCATATTATTACAATAAACGTGTTTTTTCTGTACAAAAATTCCGGTTTCATACTTACACACCTGGTATATGAATTAGGATTCAAAATTTTCAAGAAAAATAAATTCTCTGAAGAGAACTACGGCCAAAAACAATATTGTTCTCCAAAAAATACGGGAAAATAATTGTAAATCCATCGAATAGCTGGATTGAATAGTCGCAGTTATTATGTGTGCCCTTTTGTTCTCTCGCGTGTGCAATTGTGCGTTGTGAACCTTTCGTTTGATGCACCTGAAACTAGGCAACCGCTACTGACCGCATGTGAGGTAGTTATGGACGATCTTGAGAGAATCATTTCTTTTTTATAGAATTTTTATCAAATTTGGATGAAAACTGTATAAAAATCAACAAGAACTTGAATATTTGTTGTAGAAAAGAATCGATTCTGTCAAAATCGCCCACCTCTAGTTTAAGGATTTTTTTCAAACGAAAAGAGTAAGAAATTCGCAATGTTGAAGTTTTTGTAAATATATCCAACAATAGTTTGATAAATTCTGAGATAATTTCGTATTGTAGGTGGGAAATTATCTCAAAATTTATCAAAATATTGTTAAATATACTCGTGACAACCTTTCCGCTTGAAGTTTTTTCAGTATGGCGAACTTCTTGTTTTTCTTCATCATGAAATGTCTCAAACGCGATGAGTAGTGGTTGCCTACTTTCAGGTGCATTAGACGAAACGTCACGCGCACAACTGATTATCGATCCGACCTTTCAATTATGTTGTCATATATTTTGTTTATTGTCGTAGGGTTCTGGGTGCTTCTGATAACTGCTTCGAGCAGAGCAAGATCAACTTTCCAAGCAATTCAAAGATCAAAAAGAGCATTTCTAATTTCCAGAACGCATGGTCCTTATATGTTAAGAGCACACCAGCGTTGAGATTGTAGCCATTCAGTATTGACCAATTTATTTACAAACTAATCAATAAATTTGTGAAAAGTAAATTTATAGGAATTCCTATGATTTATAGAATCTTTGGAAATTTAGTTTTGCCGAATTCATTCAATAATTTTTGATAAACCTGGATTTCAGAGGATCCACTGTTAGAAACATTTTTGAATTCAATATATGTTTCAAGTACATTTGTTAATGAGATTTCCAATTCTTGGCAATTGAAATGAAATTTCATTTACACGTAATTGAATTTAAAATTTTTGCTATATTACACTGTTGCGAATTTCTCGAAATTTCATTCATTTTTCGAGTATACTTGTGAATGAAATTTCCAATTTTTGGTGATTGAATCAGGAATTCAATTACATGTAATTAAATTTTCGATTCTTGCCATATTATATTACCCATAAGGATATAGTTTGGTAACTTAATGTTCATTCATATATGATTGAAATTTCAAGAGCTTTTTCAATCAGGTGAGTGGAAATTGCTTGCATTGCATGTGATTGAAGCTTCATGCAGAAATTTTTAACAGTGTATATCATGCATCAATATAACTGAAATCTCAATAAATTTTTCAGTTACATGAATAACTTTTGCCTCCATCACAAGTAATTGAAAGTTTAATCCAAAATTTCTAACAGTGTACAAGCGGTACTATCCAAGCACATCGGTTAAAAAAGGATATGCTTATGCGATAAAAAGTGACGTTTTAAAAAACTTTCGTATCGTCTTGAATAAAACTAAAGAGTTCATTTTAAACATACATATGATAGCCAAATTCTAACTTCTCAATCATTCATCAGCTAACAATGTGTTTTTTGTTACTTTTAGGTGGGGAGCACAAGGATGGTGTAAACCAAGCTGTATACCTATCACAATTATCTTTATATTAATAGTGTTAGTCGTGCTACTACCGCTTCTGGATCACACAGCCGAAAAATATGCCTTGGCTTCCAAATTCGATCAGCTGACTTGTATGGATAATTGTAACATATACTTAGTAGAATCCATACCAATCGGCTTAAACTACAACGACAGTAAAGCAGTACATGAGAGTACTTATAATTCTTGGATGAATTTAATATCTCTAGCACAAAATAGTATCGAGATAGCATCATTGTATTGGACACTGCGGAAAGCAGATTTTTATCCTTCGGATGATAGTGCGATACAAGTAAGAAAATGTACATTCATGGAACCTTTTATGAAAAAGCAATAGTTATATTTCTTACAATTATCTTCGTGATTTCAGGGTGAAAATGTATTCAAAGCTCTATTGGAGGCTGGACGAGATAGAGGAATTGCTTTGAAGATTGTACAGAACATACCTTCTCAACTAAGCCCCAATTTGGACACAGAAATTTTGGCCAAAAAAGCGAAAGCTGAGGTGAGTTATGAAATACAATCCCTCAATGGAAGTCCTCAATAGTAGGGTATTATGATGATCAAATTTGAATGTTTTGAAAATCGTGGAAATTTTTCTAATGACTCTGTTCTTTCTCTGCATATCTCTGGTAAAAAAATGGATGAGAATCCGAATAGTACTCGGATAGACTGTATCAGTAGGGGAGAGTTGGATAAAACCGGGTACCACAACATCTCCCTGATTAGTGCTTCTTCCTGATAGCAAACATTTGGACTAATAGCAGTAGATATATTGAGTAGTTGGAGAGAATAATAGCATCGATGCAACGCTCTTTCTCACTTAGAACGTTGTTTAAAGCTTTCTGCGAAAAAATTGTCAAAGTTCTTGCATTTGCGTAGTGAGTTTCAAGTGCCTCACCACTCTCTCAAGAAAGAGACACGTACATACTTCAATTGAGCATGTTTTCCTGCGTATTTTCATTCTTTAATAATTCGCCTAGAGCAACGCATAATCTATCTAAGCCATATTGACCTCAACAAGTTGCTGTGGGGTCAAACCGGGTACTTGAGATTGTATCTTTCAATTTATGAAATTTAACAGAATTTGTGTTTATATTCTAAAATAGTCATCAAAACATGTTCATTCTTGAAGATCCTTTTGCGCGTGCTTGCGACTTTCCTTGTCAACTGAGTTGGCCGCAAAAAAATTCTTTCTCTGAACAATTTTCTTTAGTTGGTCAAAATATATCAATTTTCAAACATGACTCACGTCTGTTTTCGGCATTTTTATCAAATTCAACAGTTGGTGCTAAAAATTTCACAATTCAGAAGTGTTTTGCATTGATTTAAACCAGTACCCGGTTTTACCCTACCCATGGAGTGGAACCGGGTTTTCGTACCTTTCGACTAAAACGAATATAAAAAAAATTGTATCAGTTTTACAGCAATATACGAATAGTATGTTGTTAATGAATGAATAAGGAAACTAAAAAGCTTTGGCTGGTTAATCTATTGCTAATAGAAACTTCTCTATGACCGATTGAAGTTATGGTACCCGATTTTATCCGACCTTCCCCTACATGTATGTGGCGAATCTTTATCCGATTCTATATGGATCCTATTCGGGTTTGGGAAGTGGACACTACTCGGAAAACTGGATAAAATTGAGATAGATCCGATTCCTTGTCCGGGCTTGATCTGAAATTTTAAACAATATCCAGTTCCAAAACCTGGATAGGATCCAGATAGGCCCGGACTAAGAACTGCTGCAAAACCAGTATTCGCGCGTGAATGCTCCTGGATACGGTATATCCGGTTTTCGTCCAGTCTCTCCATCCGGTTTTTCAACCAGAAATCTATATAAGAATTGAGAATTATTGAGGACAAATCGCTAAAAAATCAACTTAAGGCCTTATGCTAGTGTAGATACTTCGAAACGGACTACTTTTTTGGTGATTTTGTTGGGTAGGAACAAATATATTATTAATAAAACAATGTTCACCAAATGCTTACACGTATATTAAGGTACAAATATTTATTTTTCAGATGACAAAATTTTACAAAATGTCGACACACAACCGCTGTCAAAAAACTATGTTTTTCGAATTGGCTTGCAAGATAACTCTCTCAATTTTTATCCGATCGAGTTCAAATTATAACTGTAGCTTCTTGATTAGATTTCACAGGGAATGACGTATGCAATTTGCGAAATATAGAAAATTTCCAAAGTTGTTAACAAAAAACTGTAATTTTTTCGCAAGAAAATCGATTTCTTTTTTTCAAGAGCTTACCATTCTTTCAAAATTCAATATTTCTCGAATTCCGTACGTCATTCCCTGCGAAATCTAATCAACAAGCTACAGTTAAAATTTGAACTCGATCGGATAAAAATTGAGAGAGTTATCTTGCAAGCCAATTCGAAAAACAATTCGAGTTTTTTGACAGCGGCTGTGTGCCGACATTTTGTGAAATTTTGTCATCTGAAAAATAAATATTTGTACCTTAATATACGTGTAAACATGTGGTGAACATTGTTTTATTAATAATATATTTGTTCCTACCCAACAAAATCACCAAAAAAGTAGTCCGTTTCGAAGTATCTACACTAGCATAAGGCCTTAATGATGCACACGTGTAGGAACTTAACAAGAGAGAATACAAAAAGTTGCAGTGGAATTTTGATAAAAATAGTAGAATTGAAGTTATATGTTACCTGAAGAAAATAAAATAATACGAAACAATGCATTACATGTATTCCAATCTTTTATCGTTACACAATAAACAATGAAGTCGGGTCGAAGATCCTTTTCGAATGGAAAAAGATCGAGTGCTGAAATTAATAACACTGCTGAGTGTATTTTTTACCAATCTACTGTATTCGGAACGTTTGGTAAAAATTTTACCCTTCTCATTGTTGAATTCCACACGGAGAGAAATTCAATTGAGAAGATTACCAATTGATTCGTAAACTAGAACTGTTCGGAAAATTTAGACAATAACTTATAACGTCATTACCATCGCCAGCTGTCATGATAAAAATCCAAATTAATCTCGATTTTTACCATCACAGCTGGCGATGATGATGGCTTATGTTACACAGTTAGAAATTCGAACTCCCGGGGCCACTTTCTGGTGTGTATATGCGTTCATCAATTTCATGGTAGAATTTTATTTCCGATTTGTGTTTATGTTACACAGATTTGTGTTAAATTCTAGACATTACACTGTAAAAAGTCTGACTGAAAGTGGCTGCATCTTACTCGAAAACTTGATTGAAACTCAGTCTTTTCCATTGTGTCGGGATTTGTTTTGGATGCTTACTTTGGGATCGTCCATAAACCACGTGGTCTTTTTTTCACTTCCTTCTCTATCGCACTCTTTATGTCTGAAGTTGGTGCAACAAGGAATGCAACAAATAAAAAGGCCACGTGGTTTATGGACGATCCCTTTCAGCTGAAATAGGGCTAGTTTTGGCTGCATCTTAAAATAAGCCGATATTAAGGTTGGAAGTAAGTTTCATTTTTTTCTGTATAACACCAATCGGAGTTTGATCATCACGATATCCCGGTGTATATATAAATCCATCAATTCGGTGGTCATTTTTTTTTTCAACAGTGTAGAAGTTATTGTCTAAATGTTCCGAATAGTTCTAGTTTACGAATAAAATAGTAATCTTTCTAAAGTGAATTTTTCTCCGTGCACTCTCCAGTGTGAAATAATTTAGAAACAAACGAAAACATGAGCACGGAGAAGAGTGTGAAATAAACCCATCATCCACACGGAGAGAAATTCGGAGATATTTAATCAACGAACTTCTCATGATTTCGTATCTCGCAACTGACGTGAAGCAAAATCATCCGATTGGTGATTTTCTATTACAAACTGTATGCTTTTCGAGCACCGAACTGCTTGATTTTAAATCTCCAACTTCAATATCACGGGATTAGAAATTTCCCTAGTTAAAATAATCCATTGAATCTGACAAATGAAATTCAATGAGATTTGGTCAGAACATTGTCCAAGTTTAATCGTAATTTAATGAGATTTGGCCAGATTCAACGAGATTCACATGAAAGTTCTGACCAAATCTCATTGAAAAATCACCGGTGAGATTTGGTCAGAACATTGTCCACGTTTCCGATGTTGTGATGTTTTTTCACGCTGTTCGAGATACAAAATCATCTCATTTTGAGATGAAAAATTACATGAAGTTCGGTGATTTAATATCTCCGAATTTGTCTCCGTGCATAGTGGAAAAAAAGCTCTCGCGCGTGTGGACCCGTACGAACCACTTAGAGTGTTACTCGAGTACTAAATTTCACACTCAATTTTTTACTGTGTACATTCCATCAAAAACTTTATTCCATTGAGGTCCTCAATTTTGACTGTGTCAAACTGTTTGTAATGATTAGTAAATTTCTATGTAATTTTCTTTCATCTATAAACATTTTCCTCTGTTGAAGCTGGAACATTTTGATTTGAATCGTTGCAGGTTAGAAGTTTGAATTTCGCTGCGATTTTGGGAGAAGGTGTACTTCATACAAAATTATGGTTGATAGATAGGAAACACGTTTACGTTGGTTCAGCGAACATGGATTGGCGATCCTTAACCCAAGTTAAGGAGCTTGGTTTGATTGCACTCAATTGTACGTGCCTTGCAACCGATTACGCTAAAATTTTTGAGGTAAATGAATTAATCTTGACTCGTGTTAACAAAAATTGTCTATTCAGAAGTGAGATAATTGAAAAATTCAGTCACCAGGAGGGAGAAAATGTTGTTTCATTATTGATTATTGTTTCTTCAGGTTTATTGGACACTGGGAGCAGATGGCAAATTACCTCCAGTTTGGCCGGATAGTTTGAGCACACGAATAAACATGGATCATCCTATGAATATAACGTTCATGAACAATACTTACAAAACTTTCATTTCGGTGAGTATTCATTAGAAGAGTCAACGATCTAATGACATTGAAGGATACGCCATATGTTTCATAAGAGCTGTAAAAATCATAGGCGAGGCCAGCCACTCAGTAATGGGGGTGCCTTATATATAGACTATCTATAAACTATATGATAGGTGACTACGAATATTTATGGGTCATAAAAAGAAAAATATATATATACTTCTAATAATTGGAAGTGTTTGTAGACCCCCAGGCACCCCTTTGACCACGCCTATGGCGAGAATAATGAAATATCTGATCGAAATAATATTCAAACACTTCCTCTTAGAAATTAGATAGAGATTAAATGCTAGTAACTTCAATTCTCTTCCTATTTTCACACAAATTGAGCATTCTCCAACCAGATAGCGTATTAAATAATCTTTATACAGTAGAACATTTTGTGTATTTTCTAACACAAAGGTTTTCACTGTGTAACCAGAACATTCAATGAAGTCCTTTGTTCTTATACCCGTGAACAATTCAATATTTATCCATTACAGAGTTCTCCTCCACCATTCTCGCCTAAAGGTAGAACCGGTGACCTCGCATCAATTTTGAACTGTATCGAACAAGCCGACAAGTTCGTTTATATATCCGTTATGGATTTCTTCCCATTGCTTATATACGGGCCGAAAATCAAGTAAGTTTTAATTTTGCAGTTCAAATGAAACCTTGTACAACGAATTGAGAAGAGTGAAATAATGATGTTGAAAATCATGGTTTCAGGTATTGGGGCGTTATAGACAGCGCACTGAGAGCTGCAGCTATAGAACGTAAAATTGAAATCAAACTCTTGATTTCATGGTGGAAACATTCAAGACCATCCGAAGCTTTCTTTCTCAAATCATTAGAGGATTTAACGAACAGCTACAAAGACGTGAATATAGAAGTGGTCAGTAAATATGATAATAACATACACTATGTGCTGGAATGCAATAGAATTCCAATCTCATTTTTTTCGTACACCCAAGGCTGTAGGGTGAACTACCCAGTAGATGAACGATTATGAGAACGGCGCGTAGTAGATGAAAAGAATGTATTGAAAACGTATTCAGGGACATTCCAAATGCAGGTATTCTGAACGTTTAGAGAACCTACTTCCAGGAGCCCAAAACACGCAGAACCAAGTGTATGTTTTCAAAACGTTCAGAGAACTTTCTTTGCTGTCTGGGCATTGATGCATTCACGTAAAACATACACTGAGAGAAGAGTTTGTTTGTGACAAAGAAGATTTATTAATTGTAAACAAACTATCGTTTGGATCAAATAAGATTTGTTAATAGTTAACCAATCTGATTTGATTGAAATAAATTTGGAATACTTTTGTCTACCTTGGTTTCAAATCGAATTAATATTATTTTGGTCGAAGCATACAAAGCTTCATTTCAAAGTGGCGAGGGATGGTGTAAACAGTGCCAATATTCTATCAAATCCTATTACAAATCGTAAAAGTTTTGATTGAACATAATTGAATTTCATTGAATCCTATTCATTTCCCCATGACGACGACAATGAGATTTTATAGATTATTCGTCACAGGGTTGAAACAAAGTTTATTTGAATCAAATAATTCAAAACCAAATGATTGTAAATTCTGAAATCAAAGAAACAGTTTTATCTATGTGGGTGTTTTATTAGGAATCGCAAATAATTGCGCTTGTCCCTGATATCCCGACCGGCGCGAAACACCAATGACAAACGAGATATGGTACTGCAGATGCAGATAAAACCAGATGATGTAGGACGCTCATAAACACAAACATTCCAACTTCTCTCATTGTGAATGAAAACACCAATTCAACAATGTTGAATGCGTGCACACAAACATTATTATTCATCTTGAATCGCGCATAACGACAAAACTTATGAATTTGACTAAAATCGCGGATTCGTACACGGAGGAAAAAAAATTGCTAACTGAAGGATTGCTGATAAAGCAACATGATTGACTGAAACAGCAAATTTTTCGCTAGACTAACAAAACTTTTAGTATTGAGTATAGAATAGCAAACAAATTTCGCTGGGGCAGTCATCAATTATTGCTGTCACGGCTAAAAAAATCACTGTCATAGTTAACAAAATTGTGATGATAAAAAATATATTGTTGTCACATCAGAAAATTTGCTGCTCCAGCAAAATCAAGTTTCACTGCCATAGCAAATTCTTTTTTCCCCGTGCACATATGAGACTTAATATTTTAAATACGAATGGGAACGGATGACATCAAATTCCGTTCAACTTGAACATTCTGGGCACTTTTTTTAATACATCCTTTACTCTCTAAATTCCTTGGAGTGAAAAACTCACTCTTGAAGAGTGAAAATACTGCAAGTCCAGGGAGAGTGAGATTCCACTCTCAAGGAGTGACTTTTCACTCCATAAGAGTGCATTCTGATTCCAACAGAGTGAAATTTCAACGCGGTTTGAAGAGTGAAATCCCCGCTCCAAAGGAATGAAAATTCACTCATATGGAGTGAGAACTCACTCTTTAGGGGCGGAGTCTTACTCTCGTTGGGCTTGCAGTATTTTCACTCTTCAGGAGTATTTTCACTCCAAGGAATTTAGAGAGTTATCAAAGTCCTGAGTGAAAATTTTTCTAAAATTATATATAATTTATATATAACTATATAAAATGTATACACTGACAGAAAAACGACCTGGTTGAAACATTCGTAGTCGCAATAAGTTGAAATCTGGTTCGATTCACCAGGAAATATGATTGTGATGTCCAGAAAAAGTAGTTGCAGCAAAAATTAACTACATTTTTCAGGTTATCATACCAAGAAAAGAATCTGGGTTTTCTAATCTGAAAAATGTAGTTAATTTTTACTCCAACCATTTTCTCTGAACATCGAGATTACGTTTCCTGGTGGATCGAACCAGATTTCAAGTTATTGCGACCACGAATGTGTGACCGTACCAACGAATAATAATGCGAAAGTCATATTTTATTCATCATCAAAAGCAAGAATCAATGGAATTTATTCCTCGCCAACAATTCAATAAAATTCAAATCATCATGATCGATAATTCGAAAGGAGGGATAATGTTTCGTTATTGTAAATTATAATCTGGAAAACGATGAAAGATTATTCGAAACAAATATTTGGATTTTATTTAGTGGCGTATTAGGAATAAAACCCATTATCAAGTTTTAAGAAAAATTACAAATTGGCCGAAATTGTGTTTTATTGAAGATTGTCAATGTAACAAGATGAAAAAACAATAATTCGGTAAATTATTGAAGAATCTATGTAATACATTTTATTGTCAATATTATGTTGAAATTGATCCATCGATCATTTTTGTAAAATTGAACAATTTGTTAATTTATGTGAATCCATGCGATGGATCAAGGGAGGTATAAATAGAGGAGAGCCCGACGAGGCAGGCAGTGTTGCATTGGTGCGCTCCAGGGACACATCCCTGAAAATTGAAATAAAGATGTTTCCCAACAAGTTGTTGAAGTATTATTCGATGATTTTGAATATTTTCATAGTTTAGAAAAACTATTTGAGTCTTTCACAATTTCTCCTCGAAGTAGAAATTGTTTTCCAAACGATAGTGATCGAACGATTTCGTTTGGAGATTGTAAATTGAATCAATCCCAAGTGGATTAGAGAACTTCAATGAGTTTGTGGATTCACTTGAATAATAAGAAAGAAATCCTCTGGCGACCGTGTAAATGCAATAAAGTGTATAAGTACGGTTACAAATGCTTCAACAAGGTTGTTTTTCTGTCAGTGTATGAAAATTATATTCAATTATATTCACATTATATAAAACTTTGAACATTTTTCCACTCAGAACATTCTACACTGAGAAAAATGGATGGTTGCAGTAACCAATTCGTTGGTTAAATATGGTTTAACCAATTAATTGGTTGTCAAAACCAATTATGTGAGTGTCACAATCAATCCTGTTAGTTATGATGACCACGTCAAAGAATGCAGTTGGAGCAACCAACGAAATTGGTTGTTACAATCACATAATTGGTCATGATAACCAATCAATTGGTTGGACCTTATCGTCGGTACTATGGCAAAACCTCGTATCTCGATTTTCGACAGTATCGAGGTTCCATCGGAAATGTCATCAGTACACACTAAATACACATATAATCAAGTTATATGTGATCAATTATGTTCACTCAACAATAATCGAAGGCCTCTTTGTTCATAAAAGTCTTGTTTATATGTATATTAGCATGTGCTGACCATTTTTCCGATGGAACCACCAAACCGTCGAAAATCAAGATACGAGGTGCTGTCATAGTACCGACGTTATTTAACCAATGAATTGGTTATTACAACCATACACTTTTCTCCGTGTAGGTACATTTCTTCTTATTACTTCTTGACATATCAGAACATTCATCGAATATTTTGTTTTACATGAGTAAGAAGAACCAAACATTTTAACCACTCCTTTTTCTCAGCAAATAAAGTCGATGAAAGTCTTCCAACTACTCGTCAAGACAAACAATCTTCGATCCGCGTTTGTTCGTCTTTGATGCAAATTTTTAGTAGGGCTGTAAATCATGAATAACTGATCACAACGAGAAACATTTTATCAATAGAGGCTTTTATGTAAATTGAATAACAATCAATCATGTACAGTGAGTTCACAATATAATGGAAACATTGCATGTAATGTATTGGAATGTATTTTCTTGCGATCAATGGATTCATAACACGGAAGTCAATTCCAGTGATAAATATACTAATTTTATACATTTAACGCTACCTTACGTCAGAAATAACCATTGCAATGGTATGAAGGTTATTAAGGATTTATTATTACACGTACCATCAGACCCAAAAGTTGATGAAAAGTGGAAAACATTAATAAAATGCTGCAAATAATTGAAGAATCAGCAAAAATTGATTCCAAAAATAAAAAAAAATAGATAGGGAAAGCATTCTAAAAGATATCTCATGAAAAATGTTATTCTTTAAGAACAACGGAGTTCTTAAATTGTTCCCATTGTGTTGCATAGGATATCTTTGAGAATGCTTACCTGTAAAATATCTCGCAGAAGTTTTTGTACTATGTGGATGACTTCTGTAGGTAATTGAAAATTCATTCATGATAAATTTTCTCAATTATGATGCACTTTCAATCATAAATTTCTAACAATGTCATGGATTCACATGAATAGATGACATACGTCACTGGTTATAAAATCCTATTAATTCCTATTACACGTGCAAAATTCCAATTCAAATCCAATGGGTATGAATCGGTTCGAGGTTGAAATTTTGCACATTCTATTGGAATGAAGGAATTCTTTAATCCGAATTATGATCGGAGTAGGCTATTATAAAACATACGGTATTTATTAATACTCAATTGAACTTCAGATGATTATTTCTCATCCGTATAGATATTCCTAAGGGGGTGTCCATTAATTACGTGGGGTGTTTAGGGGGAGAGGGGGTCAAGCTAAATCTCACTAAATCTTACTTGGGGGGGGGGGGGTCTTAGCAAATCTCACGTAATTTTTTTCTAGCAGAAAACGGTGTAAATATGCGTGAAAGTGAAGTTGAAAAGGTGAAAAATATTTCTAGAATAAACTATGGCAAAATCTGACACAACAGTGTTTACACTAATTTACGCATTTACACCCAAAACACAAATTTTTAAAAATCTCACGTGGGATTTGGGGGGGGGGGGGTTGCGGAAAATCTTACGAAATCTCACCAAGGGGGGGTGGAGAGGGTCAAAAATCCTGAAAAATGACCCACGTAATTAATGGACGCCCCCTAACATATTAAAATACATCTTTATCAACTTGTTATTCTCCAAATTAGATGTCTATAGCTAAATGCGACTATAGCTTTTCAACAACATTAACCGCCAGTATTGGATTCACGCCTTTTTTTATGCATATTGTACAAATTATTTATTTTTTATGTTGTCCAAATGTTCCTGAGATATTCGAAACAGTCTCATCCAAGTGTTCTACACGGAGAGAAATTTGTAGTTAAATTTACTATGTTATTATTGTTTCCGAGGAACAGACTGAATTCTGTCGGATTTTACTATGAAGGGCATATTTTTACTTTGGTACAACAATAGAATGCTGATCATATTTACTATGTTTTATGGAGGAACCCGTCATAGGCCAGTCTGTTCCTCGGAAACAATAATAACATAGTAAATTTAACTACAAATTTCTCTCCGTGTAAGAAACTTCGATGAACATTTACGAATTTTTTTATCCTTCGTGCGATTATTCAATACAGAACATTTAACGGATTTTATTCACGTAAAGACCGAGTTCATTTCTAATATCTATAAAAATGACTGTCAATTTAGGGAAAAAAGAGAATCCCTAAAAAATATTCGTAGTAAATTTACCGAGAACTCGTAGTGAAGATATCAAAGGTTAATCGTGTTAGGGGCCGTCCATAAACTGCGTAGCCCTATTTTTGCGACTTCTTGCCCCCTCCCCTCTCTCACGTAGCTGGAACGTATTTTTTTCTCACGTTCAACTAAATTAATTGCAATAAAATGAATTATAATTCAATTTTATTTCAAATATGACCCTGATTAAATTTTAATTGACTGAAATGAAAGATTTATTTTATTGAAATAAGATTTCTTTCATTTCAAATGGAATTCACTCGAATCAAGAGAAATCTTATTTGATCCAATTGAAGATCTATCCGGGTTATTTTTCAATGGATCATTTTTCTGGATATTTATGTGGAATTTTCTTCTAAATACAAGATAAATAAAAAACCACGTAGCTTGGAACCGAACCCTCCCACCCTCCATTTACCCCCACTTAGCATTTCACCTTACCCCTCCCTCGCCCTTTATTGGCCACGTAGTTTATGGACGACCCCTTATTGTTATTTTTCGCAGTGAAACTATCAACTTATGGTAAATTCACTACGGATACTCTTCAATAATCCTCTTTTTCCCAAAATTGACAGTCATTTTTCTAAATATTAAGGGGTTATATCCCCCTTATTCTCTAAAAAAAAAAAGCTTTTTTCAATAATTTTTTTCGAGCATTTCCTTATGATAATCATGAACAACCAATACACCGATCGATTGAGCCGCTCTTCAGGAGTAAGAAAAGCTTTTTTTGTTGAAGATTTGTCACTTCAAAAAAATGGCAAAAAAACAAAATGGCGACTGTGGGAGCGTTTTGCAGGAACCCACACAGCACAAATGTCTCCAGAACATCTAAGAATATCGCTACGACATTACAGAGACATTACAACATTGCAGCAATATTCTGAGACATCACTGGGACGTTTTGTGCTGTATGGGAAAGTATGGTTTGAAATCGGCAAGCAGCAGAACTCGAAGAGTTTCCATCCGATCAACTTGAAAATTGAACTATAACTTCATCGTGTGATTATCTAGTGAAGTACTCACGATTTTCCCGATTGGTCAACAAGATTTTTTTTTATGAACAATCAAAGTCGATTTTTTTTTCGAAACTTCGAATTTTTTGTTCAAGGTCTCGCCGGTTTGCGAAAAAAATTCTTAAAATTATGATCGTGTGTACTTCGCTAGATAATCACACAATGAAGTTACAGTTCAATTCTCAAGTCGATCGGATGAAAACTCTTCGAGTTATGCTGCTTGTCGATTTCTAACCGGAGTTTCCAGCAAAACGCTCCTATAGCCGTCATTTTGTAAAAAATCTTCAATAAAAAAAGTTTCTCTTACTCTTGAAGAGCTGCTCAGTCGATTGATGTATTGGTTGTTCATGATTATCATAACGGAATGCTCAAAAAAATGATTGAAAAAAGCTTTTTTTTTTAGAGAACACAGGGGACATAACCCCTTAATGAAATCGGTCTCTCCGTACACAGTAAAAATTTCATATTAGATATTACCATATTTATATTGTACTTTTGGGATATACTTGATTATGTCGTTATTAACCACAAGTATACGAGCATTCACCATACTCTATTGTGAGGATTAAAATAAATATGTTATAATTTGAAATAAATATAGTTCTGAGCCTCATGATAAAGTATATCCTGCGAGTACCATAAAAATATAGTAATCTTTAATACAAACTTCTCTTTGTGTATGAAAATATTCTATCCCGATCAAAAAAAAACCTCAAGGGATTCCTCATAGGAAACCTCGAGGGTTCCCAGATAGAATCCCAGAAGGGTTACCCTGGGAATTCGGCACAAAAATTTTCCGCCTGGGACCCATCTGGGAACATAGAATCTTATAATTCGTCAAAATTTCTTGAAACTTCATGCTTTCCGTATGTACTTGTGAAATAAATTTTCAATTTACCCAACTGTGAATAAAATTAATTTATCACGGAGAGAAACAATTTGCTGACGCAGCAAATCGAGGTATTATATATAGAATAGCAAACAAATTTTGCTGGGATAGCAAACATTTTTTGCTGTCGCAGCTAACAAGATTGCTGGAACAGCAAATAGTTTGCTGTCACAGCAAAGAATTTGCTGCTCTGGCAAAAGGAACCCAGCAAAAGTAGATTTCGCTGCCACAGCGAATTCCTTTTTCTCCGTGATATATAATTGAACTTAGGATTTCTAAAATATTAAAACGAACAAATTATGAGAAGGTACGTGCAATTATTCATCTCTGAAATTACAATTCCATTCAAATATGAGAGATATCTCTACTTTCTCTATCTTCACAGGGCAAAGTATTAAATATTTCCATCTTCAAAATTCAGGGCAGCGTTATGATATTAGAGTTTACACCAGGTGACATCAATATCGATAATGTCAGATCACTGCAATTTTTATCAAATCCTTATAATCAAACTGTATCTTTTCGAATTAAAATTACAAATATATATTTTATATTTATCAACATATTTAATTTAAAGTATTTGTTTTTACAATACAAAAGTACGTTAGATGAAAATGTATGTCAAGCTGTACCATTGAATTTTACACATTTTAAACTTCATTCACATCAACTTCAGAAAAATTAGACAGATTGAAATATGAACATGAATTATTCTGCACCACTGAAAATTGCTGCCAGATTCACTCAAAAAATAGTTGCCAGAACTATCAAAAAGATATCAATTATTGGTAAACTAATGTAACACATTTTTGGAGAATATTTCAGTATCAAAAGAGATCACTGGGCCACTGTTGCGAACAGTATTCGTCCACCATTGTTTATACTGATCAAAATCATCTTTTCAGTCATCTAAGATCTTATTGGGGGAGATTTGATATGAGTATTTGAGAATGAAACGGTTCAAAAACCCTTCATGTAGGATCTTACATGAGCTCCCACGTGGGATCCCATAAGGGTTCCCAGATGGGTTTCGGTGATAATTTGTGTGCCAAATTCCCAGAGGAACCCTTATGGGAACCATCGAGGGTTCCTATGAGGGATCCCTTAAGGTTTTTGTTGATCTGGATGCTACTTGGGTTATATTGAAATTGCGTGTTAGTTCATCATGCTAAAATTGTATCAAACGTCCGAGAGTATCCATGGAGTTTTGTCCATTCCTCAATTATTTGCAGCAGTTTATTAATGATTTTCATTTCTCATTAGCTTTTGGGTGTGATGGTACGTGCAATAATACATCCTCAATCAATAGTCCATGAACATATTCATTAATATATTCCACCCAACTGTCCTGACTCGAATATGATAAAAAAAAAAATTATGAATAATAACTAGCTTCGTGAGAGTCCTTTGGTGTAAATTTCCGCCTTACTCAATTTTTTCTTATAAAATCGCCATTATCTTCCCATTAATTTAGTGATCTGAAATAATTGAACGAATGTACACAAGGATGATCAGAAAAACTGATCAATTATATATCCTTAGTTAAAATGTTACGTAAGGAACAATCAACGATCATTAATTTTCTAAGCAAAATGAAGTCTTACGTAGTGCGTAAGAAGTACTTTATACTTCAAAGAACCATTAATAACATCCTATCATTATATTTTCTCCTCTCAGTTGTATATGATAAATAAGTAATAGAATTCACGCTCATCGCGAAGTATGAGGAGAAAACTATTTTTATAAACAGGAAACAGAGGCTGAAACTTGATTACTTCAAATTTTTTAATTTCAGAGGAGATTCGTTGTTCCCACAACGCCTGAATTAGATAACATACCGTTCATCAGAGTCAATCATAATAAATATATGGTCACTGATACGGCAGCGTACATCGGCACAAGCAACTGGTCTGGGGATTATTTCATAAGTACAGCTGGTGAGTGTAAAAGTGTTATATGCCCACTTTAAAGAAGTATCTAACCTTTGTAGGTAGATAAAACTCGCACGATATGAATATGAACTGCATACAATTTGATTATTCATAATATAAGAATAGAAGATTCATTGTTCTTTAATTATTGATATTTTATGCAAATGAATGCTTAGGTTAAAGATCGGTTATTGCACCGATTCGCATAATTTTTCCTCCTATCATCATCATCATCATCGTTGTCGTGGACATCGTTGTCACTTGGTTTGATCGTATGAAATTTATGAATTACAGGTATAGGGACGATATTCGAGGATTCCGAGCATAATAATCAAGACAATATCAGGCAACAACTGGAAGATATCTTTCAAAGAGATTGGAATTCCAAATACTCCCATCCTTCGAATTCATGTTGTACAGCATTGAATCAATTGAACAACACTTTGTTGAAAAGTATACATTTTTCCTTCGCTCGACCCAATAGTATATTAACGTAATATGATAATGGGGTAACATTTGAAGAATCATTGCATATTCCTCTAATACGTCCCTCATCATCGCATTATTCATCGTGTTTTTCGAGTGCCTTTTTATTTTTTGATTTTATTTATACTACTCTTATTATTCGATGATACCGAAGTCTCAACAAATTCGTGCCTTATATTCTCGGGATATATATATATATATACACACATATAGTTTTTTATTCATGTTTTTATTGGAATTTCAAAATGTGTATATGATCAATCATTGTTTCAATTTTCACATGTAAATTAAATTATGTGAAATGACAGTTTGAAAATTTATCGTCAAGAATATGAACAAATTGAAATCGAAAACACAACATGTGTTCAAGAGTAAACATTCACATAGATTTCGTATAATAACTATTCATTCCTGCATAGAAGGAATCGAATAACTCCAATATATGTTTTGTTTGTACATTAACGAAAGCAGTAAAAATTAGTACTAGTTTTTGTGCTTTCGTCATTGGAAATTCTAGTTTTGCCCGTAATAACTGAGCAAATGTGAACATTTACATCATAATTCTCTAGTATTAGAAATTACTAGGAATCTTTGTCATATAGAGAATTTTTTGAATCATAAGGAAAATATACCATTTTAAAATCACTATTTTCCTTATTAATACGGGGGAACACTTGAAATGAGTATTAAAACTGACATGAGAGCAGCAATCTCTCATGTATGAAAGTAATTTCTGTAGTAACGAGTCAAACTTTACAGTATTGTTTTGAAAAATTCATTCTTTTTAATCCCTGAATTAATAACAAGAGTAGTAGAATTTTAAAGCAAACATTGTGATCGCATTTTCTTCTGGACAAAACTATTCGTAACTGAACTAATGAAAATCTGGAATATTTAGGAATGAATGAAATCCGAAGGTTTATGAATGTTTGCACAAAGTCGAAATTTGGGTCGAAAGAAAACTTCAGGGGAAGATGAAGCACGTTCATACAGTTCATCGTTCGTCAAATAACACTTCAAATTCCAAATTGTCTCCAACCATTGATGATATTAATTCATGCAGTGACATAAAAAAGAATTTTTAGTTGTAACAGCTCAATTTTAACTACTACAGCTGAATATTTTAGCACTCACGACAATTTTCGCAATTAGCTGATGAAGCTAAAAATTTGGCTGCAGCAGCTAAAATTTAGCTATTGGAGTTAAAAAGTGACTGTTCATCTCACAGCTAATTACTTTTTTCCGTGTAAATTTCACATGCAGAAATGTATGAATATGTTTCAATGTACAAAAGTACCCCATCTTCCCTTATCTTTAACTACTTCCACGTTACTTCCACGCGCGTGTTTTCTCTTGACCACACTGTAAAAAAAAACTGGAAATTTACTGTGCAACTGGACTGGAAATTTCCAGTGCTAGTACTGGAATATGGATATTCCAGTACATGTACAGAGATTTTGTTGTTACGTTACTGAAAATTTACCAAGCATAACTGAAAATTCAGTCATTGTACTGGAATTTTCAAGTTTGAGATGATGTACTGAAATTTTGCCATGATTTCGCGAAAATTTTACCGGCTCGTACTACAATTTTATAGTTCTTGTGCACCAAAAAAAAATATTCCCTCAAAAAGGACTTGAGAAAAAATTTGGAATTTAGAAAAAAAAACCTAATCGTTGGTATACTGGAATTATATAGGTTTTTAACTGCAATTCTCAGGTTTTGTGATGGAATTTTCCAGTTACTATGCAATTGAATTATACAGGTTTTGAACTGCAATTTTCAGGTCGTGTGATGGAATTTTCCAGTTGCTATGCAACGGAATTTAATCACTGTTGCACTGAAATTTTCCACTTCTATTGGACTTCGTCATTTCTGGCAGGAAAAATTTCAAGTCTTTATATTAAAAATTTCCTGATTGAGATTTTGAATAATAATTGTAATTGTAGCCAATGAAATTGATATATGAGGTTTTTCCAAGACTTATCCTCTTGTGTTCTAGATATGAAGCATATGTAGTAACCCAAGCTGGCCTTCCAACATGTCGCGCTATAGCTCATCGGTTAGGTCTTAGGTTTCAGTTGGTAGGCAGGTAGAAAAGTGTGGGTTCAAATCCTGTTAGGTAGACATGAGTTTCTGTCCATCCAAATGAACGATCAAAAGTTTCTCAATCATCTTGGAACACAAGGACCCTGCAAAATCACTTTGCGTGAGCGATTTTTTTTCAATTTTCATGGATATTTTCAGCATTAATTTTCCAGTACATGTCCTGGAAAAGTCCAGCTCGTGTACTGAAAAATTCCAGTACCGAGGCTCAGAAAATTTCCAGTTTTGATGCGGAAATTCCATAACGTTTGCACTGAATTTTTGCAGTACAAATGTGCTGAAATTTTCCGGTACATGTACAGGTTAATGACTTCCAGTACATGTACTGGAATTTTCCGGTGAAATTTTTTTACAGTGCAGTGGCCTTCGCTAGTAGAAATGCTCTAGTGATTTACAAGGCTTGTAACGCTGTTCTAAAGGAAAATTTGAGATAAAACCAATTGAATCGGATTGAAATCACTTTATTCAAAGTTTTCTTTTAGATCCACGCTACGCCCAAAAAAATTAATGTCAAAATGAGAATACCCCTCTTACTTTGATGCAACTTCTCCTTCAATATACGGTATCAAAAGTATTCCTCTCCATTTGAGAGAATTATTCCTGATGGTGGAAGAATTTTCATTTGTTGAAAATCGTAGAGGGATATTCTCAATTGAAGAACACAACAAAAGTGAAATATTTTTCCTGATTGAGAGGGATTTTTCCTCTCATATCCAAGTTACTTTCTTTTGGGTGTACAAGTATCGTAAATTATTAGACCGTCTCCACTAGGATTATCAGATTATACTCTCCCATTTAACACTATTCACAACATTTAGTGTCTCAAGATATTTTTTCGAAAACTTATTTAAAAGGTCTTATAAAATACCGAGAGATGTATTTAGAGAGAGATCTCTTAAATTATTCTTACTCCTAAAGGATTTCTGAAACATATCTTCAGAAAATCAGGTATCTGTGAAAATTTTGTCGATCAAACATCTCAAGGCATGAACTTTTGTCTGAAATACCTTTAATTTTTCGTATTCTCTCTCATTATGTTTAACTACGGTAATTAAGGGCACTCAAGTACCAACAAAAGCGAGTCAAATTTTGCGCCAACTTTTTTCATAAATTATGCGTTCAACGGAAATTGTCAATGTCAACTCCAACTGTCAAAACTTTTTTGTAATTTTGTTTTGCAATATTTGCAAACTATGAAGAAAGCTACATTGATATTCAGAGTTCAATCTCAGGTATGCACTTGATTACTATCGATTTTATATTCAATTTTATGAAGTGATTTATGAAAAAAGTTGGCACAAAATTAAACCCGCTCCTCCTGGTGCTTGAGTGTCCTCAATCGTCATACAAATTTCAGAAATTGATGACCGTAAAACGGGATTACTTTGTGTTTAATGATAACTTTGGCAGCCCTTAAAGACAAAGTAACCCCTCAAGTAACACGTGAATATTCATATCATGTTCTACGAACTTCCTTAGTACATTGAATTTCCTATGCATGTGCTATAAATCTCTCTCTCTATATATTCTCAACATGCTGTGCGAATACTGTGTCACTATAAGGCCCGTTATACAGTACATGATCTATCACTGAAAAAGTTTGAATGTTCACCGGATATAATGGAATTGTAAAATAATAATTAAAAAACCACGAATCCGTCAATATAGCCCCGAACAGCTCACACTCGAAGCATCTTCGTAAATACAAAAGAGCCAATGAAGGAAGGTGCAGATGACGGAAATCTCCGGAGAATCCAAGAACTATCTGGCTTGTTTAATCGCTGTTCGGGTCCTCTGAGTGTTAATGTGTATATTGAATTGCAAGATCATAAACAAACAATTATCATCTGATTTGAACTTTTCAACTCTTACTTTGAACTGAATATAAGTTCAATCATAATAATTTTCAACAAAATGAGAATTCTCTCTACCAAATATGATTCAATATACGCTTTATCCATCATGCAAATATTCTAAGACAACGACAAAAATGCTGATTACTGCAGTACTGTAAAACTTCTGCAGAATAATATTGTCACTATGATAAGTACATGAAATGTAAAAAAAAATATAACATCATATTCGTGAAATTGAATCACCAAAATGACACTGAATAATGTCAAAAAATTATTCAAGCTTTCATTAATCAATATTAAAGACTGATTTCCATTTAAATATTCTCATTCCAATGTTGATTATTCATGTTCTTTGAGCGTAACTCATCTATGCATAGGTGAATAATTCTGTATACACGTATATCGCTTTATCACTGATCTTCCGCAAACTCTCCTTGTTTTCGTTTACCGTTGGTTTTCTTTCTTTTTGAAGTTTATTTTAATTTTCTTATTAATTTTACGCGTCGTAATCATTGAAAAAATAATTGAATCAATAAGAACAATGAGCAGTTTAGTGATTCAAAGAACAAAAATAAAATGTTCTACAAACATATATGGAAACGCTTCCACGTTATTAACCATATACATTGATATACGTAAAGGAAATTGGGATCTGTCGAGAGAAAGAGTGAAATAATTTGTGGTGAATTTGGTGTACCGTTTACTTTATGTCAGAAATATGAATTACTGTGATTGTAATGGCGTTGTTGGAAATGAAAGGATCATTTACTTATTGTTGAACTCATAATAAAAATATTTCAATATGACAAAATGTGTTATTAACACGAATTGCGAAATAATCCGCAATACCCTAATATATATCCTTCATTAGCAATTTTATAGCGATTTATTATAATAGCACGAGAGGAACTTTGTTCAATTCTAATTCACTTTTTTAAACTTCTGTTTTTTTTCTTGCAGTATTCAATACAAATAACATGGTATTTATTCAATCATTGTGACAAGTGGACCATTTTTTTGACATATTTCTCCACTTATTTCATTGAAAGTAATTCAAAGATATTAGGAATATTTTTTGTCGAAAAAAATTTAATGACTAACATAAAAAATTTATACTCAACGGTAAGTATGAGTCATAATTTTGTTTTTCATTTATTCTCGTGAAACATGTTTGTTTCGAAATTCACGCTAGTCCACGAATTAATGTTTTCAGGAAATCAAAAATTTGGACTGAATGTCAATAAATTGTGAACAATAATTTGTTATTGAATATAAAAGACGACAATAACGATTACAACAACGAAAGAGATGAGCGAGAAAAAATTTGCAAGTGATAATCGGTATTTAAACATCTTTGATTGAAATTTTTTCCAATTTATACCCAAATTAGGAAAATTCTTGAATACTAAAAATACACTGAAAAAAAGTTAAATTTTTCTTCTATCCGATAAATATTCAATTGTCTCAATGAAATATTTGTGTCAATCAGATCACTTTACTTCATAAATAAACCAGTTTTCAATTTTATCATATGCTTTATCCATCTAATAAATATTTATTGAATACAGGAACATTTTATATTTATTTGAAACATATCAATTTTTTGTGTGGAGAGGGTGCCAACTCATGGTGTTTTTTTTATGGAAAAAAGATGTAGGGGAGGCCGGGGTAAGATGAACCGCGGGGCATGATGATCCAATTGTTGAATATGCCAAGGCACTGATGCCCTCTGGGAGTTGAACACGAAATTAGCAGGTTCTCAATTGTGTATCAACGGGCAGTTAGTTACATGACTCTCCGTCACATTTCATGTCGTGCAAATCGTAAACAAAGGTCACCTTCCAGTATGATTCTAATATCCCATTCCATCCTCGACAGCATCAGGTAATTTATGATACTTTTCTCGATTGAAGTTATTTGTGTGAGGAAAAATCAAAATTACTTAACCAACAACTGACCTATTGGGGCAAGATGCACCACTATGTGAGAGGCAAGATGAACCATATCGCAAAATGGTATCATTTTGCACATCAGGAGGGAGCTTAGAGAGGAATCTTTCGCTAATGAGCGGGAAGGGGAATCAGCTGCCGCCATATTGTTCTGCTCAATTGATGATTGGCTCTTTATTTCAGGACCTCATATGATTGAAGGAAATCATTGTGAGCCTGTCAATATGGCGAGCGGCGAGCGTTTTCCCCTTCCGTCTTTGTAGCGAAACCCCTCGCCCCAGTAGACCTGCTAATGCTCCCTCCTGTTATTCATAGCTCCATGGTGTGTACATGGAGAAAAATCCGAGTGTTTTTGGTATTCTTACGCACGAATAAAGAATTTGTGGTTATAATGACCTCTGACTCGCATAGCACAAATGTCTCAGTAATATCTCCGGAATGTTCTGGCGATATTACAATGTCTCCAGAACATTGCAGAATATTCTGGAGATATTACTGAGACATTTGTGCTATGTGGGGAATTAGTATGAACCATGAAAGCATAACGCACGTTGTTCCTTGAAAATTCATTCATTCTTTAATGACAGTTCCAAATGAAATGTTCAATTTCTAGGGATTAAATGAAAAATTCAATCACATGTGAATGAATTTTCAGTTTTTGCTATAATATATCATCCAATCTGTATGGTTCTGTAACTGTAATTTCATCTACATGTAATTGAAATTTCAAGCAATTTTTCAATTACGTGAATGAAAATTGCTTTCATGATATGTCATGAAAGTTTCATGCAGAAATTTCTAATAATGTAGATTTCACTTAAGGGGGCTCAAGCGGTTTATTATTCATGCTTTTCCAACATATTATTTTGTCCTCTCAATAAATAGGTTGGAAGAAGAAAAGCTTGTGGTATACCAGGGTGTCTAGCAGTCGGGAATTAGTCAGGAATTGTACTTCCGTCGGGAAAAGTCGGGAAAACGTCAGGAAATGAAAAAAATTCCGGGAAATCTTCAATTATATTTGTGTTTTTTTTTGTGTGCAGAATTTTTGAATTCAGAAAGGTTTTCCCCATCGATGAATAGTTGATTATATTGAATATTGATTATTTTAAATCTTAATTGAAATGAATATTGATTATATTAAATATTGATATCTTTTGTTATAATTTTGAGAGTTAAGCAAAGGTTCTCAGATATTTTCAGAATAATTTCTCCAGCCAGGTCTAGACAGCAATGAATGATTGAGTAAAGAATTCTCGAAAAAAAATTCTTCTGGAATTCTTATAGAATTCCAGAAAACCTTACACAACTCAAAAAGTCCTATCCCTAGTAAAAAAAATCTCTCTGAATCTCTCTGAAATCTCTCTGAATTTCTCTGAATCTCTCTATATTTTGGGACAAATTTCAGAGAGATTCAGAGTAATTCCAGAGTAATTCAGAGGAAGTTAGAGACTTTTCCGATAGTGATACGTTCTGAATTCTTCAACTTTCTTCGAATCTCTCCGCATATCACTGAATTCCTCAGAATTTTATATATTTAAATTTCAAAGCTCTCTCTGATTTTCTCTGAATCTCTCTGAATTCCTCTAAATATCCCGGAATTTAATGTACTCAGATTTCAAAGCTTCCTCTGAATTCCTCTCAATTTCTCTGAATTTCTCTGAATCTCTCTGAATTCCTCTGAATATTTCTAAGAAATTCCACGCATAATTTTCCTTAATTTATCTTCCTCTGGAAGTCTTTGAAATTTCCAGAAAGCCTCTGAAATGCAGGACCAAGAATTGTACTGAATTCATTCCTCTCTGAATTTCCCAGACCCCCCCCCCCCGGATCTATCTGAATTCCTCTGAATCTCTCTGAATTCTTCTGAAAAATCCCACGCACAATTTTTCCTAATTCACCTGTCTCTGTGAGTCTCTGACACTCCCTGAATACCTCTGGAATCCTGAACTAAGAATTTAGCTGAATTAATTTCTCTGTGAATTTCTCTGAATTATACTGAACCTTTCCAAATTCCCCTGGGTATTCCTGAGAAGCTCTACGCACATATTTTCCCTAATTCACCTGTCTCTGTGAGTCTCTGACATTCCCTGAATACTTCTGGAATCCTGAACCAAAAATTTTACTAAATTAACTCCTCTCTGTATTTCTCTGAATTCCTGCAAATCTCTCTGAGTTCCTCTGAATTTTTCTGAATCCTTCTGAAAAATTCAAAGCACAAGTTCTCTCAATCCACTAGTCTCTGAAATCCTGTGAGCCACGCTGAATTGCTCTGAATTTCTCTGATTCTTTCTGAAGCTCTCTGGAACGTGAAATTTTCAGCGAGATTCAGAGAGATTTTTTTACCAGGGATTTCACGGCCCTGTTACAAATAATCTATAAAATCCCATTGACGAATGGGAAAATGAATAGGTTTCAATGGAATTCAATGATATTTAATCAGAAATTTCACCATTTGTAATAGGATTTGATAGAATATTTCTACCTGGGGGAGATTTGAGAGTTTTTTCAGATATTCTCTCAGAGGTCTTGCGACTGTTTCAAGAATTTTCGAAAGAATTCCCAAATGTTCGTAAAACAATCTGTTTCTGACTTCTTTAAGATATACTTAATATACTAGATTTTATTTTCAAAATGCATCATAATTAAATGGAGCCGAGTTGCATATGAATGATTTGGATTATTGATTGGAAACATGTCTATTTAAAATAATCAATATTTGAATATTCAACGTCGAATTCATTTTTCTTATTAGATTGTATTATGCCATCGAAAATGTTGATGGAAATTGATGTGTGTGCATTTTATTTTCGATCCGGGAATTTTCCAAAAAATCCTGGAAAAAGTCGAGAATTGGTCGGGAATTACAAAATCATATTTTGCTAGACACCCTGTATACACTCGGGTGCCCTTAAATACGCGTCGTGTTCAGTTGAAAATGGTTCACTTTTCAGTAAATATAATTTGTAGAAAAGTAAAGAATATTTTATATTTTATTTGTGATTATCAGAATATTCAATTTTTCCTAAGTATGTTTGCTGGTGATAGTTATTTCGAATATATAAAAGTCACGTTTTTCATTGACTCTTCAATGATTGACCACTGAGTGAAAAATATAACATCCTGTAAAAGGCACCCGTGAAAAAATGATTTAGATGTAATTAGATCTAATGGATTAGATCTCCTTAGATCTAAAAAATGGAAAAATTCATGCTCTGTGGGCCGATTTAGATCTATTTAGATCTACGGAGATCTAATTGATTTTTTTCGAAAATATGTAGTTCCTCAAAACCATCTAAAAGTGAAGAAAATGGGCAGTAGATGCACGCAAATTTCGATTAATTAATATGAAATTTTTTGTGATTTAGATCTATGTAGATCTAACGAGATCTAATTAGATCCACTTGGATCTAAATCATTTTTTCTCGGGCAGTTATTGAAAGAATACGCTGAGAAAAATTTTCATTTTAGAAATCATGTTTCGGTACGATAGCATACACTGAGGAAAAACTGTAGTGTGGAAACGAGCCCAAGTACATTTTTGTAGTTACAGTAGCTACATTTTTCATTGAAATAGCTATGGAAATCGCTGTGACAGTGGAAAAATAGCTACTGTGACTAAAAACTGTACTTGAGCTCATTTTCAGCTACAGTTTTTTCTCTCAGTGTATTCAACGGTGAAAAATAAATTACTTTTGTGATCATTTTGATCATTTAGGGAATAAAATCTGTTCAGATCCTCAAATATATTATTTTTTTTATAGATATAACCACGAATTGTCATTTGAATTCTCAATATTATCTTCTGGGTCATCTTGCCCCGTCTTGTGGTTGATCTTACCCCAGGTATGGGGCAAGATGATCCATTCGATAAATTTTTACTTCCCTTAATTTCAGCCAATATATGTATTTTTTTAGGACATCGACATTACAATATTGTAGTTGTTGCTTCTGACGAACATTATACCAATTTGCAGTCAATTTTATTGGAAATTGCGCCATAGCCACCTGTTTGAGCTTAAGTGTGTCGTCTTGCCCCGACCTCCCCTACATATAATCAAAGAGCACACCGAAAACAACTGACGGGAGTATGAATAATTACTTGTGCATGAAAAAATGAATAAACAGTGATGTACTCTCTAAATTCCTTGGAGTGAAAATTCACTCTTGCCGAGTGAAAATACTGCAACTCCGAAAGAGTGAAAAATTTCACTCTTAAAGAGTGAATTCTCACTCTATAAGAGTGGAAATCGACTCTGGTGTTTGGGGGAAAAACTCACTCTTAGGAAAAAGAGTGAATATTGACTCTTAAAGAGTGAAATTTCACTCTTCAAGAGTTGAGCTCCCACTCCGTTCTAGAGTTGCAGTATTTTGACTCTTTGAAGAGTGAATATTCACTCCAAAGAATTTAGAGAGTAAGATTCAGAATCATACGATCGCAAAGAAAATTATCAGTCAAAGTTCGTTTGATACCTGAATCAACTGTTTTTCCATTTTCACAGCATCCGCAATCCATCGTGTCTGCACAATAATTTCATTATTCTTAACCTGCTGCAAACATTTTAAATAGATCTCTTGAAATATTAAATATGTACGTACGGATCAAAAGATGATTTCTCTCTTTGCTTCAATAATTAATGTATTTATGGAATTTTCTTAACGTATCCGCATATTCTATATTATACCAAAAGAATTGGCTAACTTGGTTTTTCAACCATTCAAGTTGTTTGACCAAGTAGTGAAATTCAGGGTAGTATATGGAGGATCGAAGGGATGCTAGCAGCGAGACGATAATATCTCCTCCTCAAATTACTAATAAAGTAAAACTCTTCCCAAGCGGGTTAATGCAGGGAACTTGCGGAACATTTCTCAGAATTGAATTTCACCGAACTTGACTGATTCCACTTTTGGTCCTAACCCGAAGAGAAGCTTCAGATTACATGTACGTAGATCAAGACTGAAGGTTCAGAGAAGCTATAATTTTTCAGTTCACGAACGTTGAAATATCCGCCTCAAAATGCTTCCAGGAAACACAGATGGAACGTTCATTGATGGTCGATGGATGATTTGATAGACCCATAAAAATAATCTTCGATGAACTTTCAATGAACGTTTCTTCTATGTTTCTTGGAGATAGACATTTCAAAGTTTGTAGACCCTTTGTTAAACGTTCGTGAACCTGAAAATTAGGTTCGATCTAAACAGATCTCTTCTGGATGAGAAGTTGAACGCCGAGAGTTTGACCAATTTTTCGAATTTATCTCTCTTGAACATCATTTTTGGAGTAGTTGAAGAAATCCGGGTGAAAAAACCATTCAAACTTTTTGACCCGGAAATGCAATATAGGGAGATATACATTTTCGCGTAGTTTGTCTCAAAAAAATTGACTCAAGTCCTGGCACTCGTGTCTCCTTAAAAACCTTTGAACATCTTCTGACAAATCTCCTGGTGAACATAAAAGATCCAGCAAGCGGAAACAACAGTGCTGAAGTTTAGAAATCAGCATCAAAAAATTAGAACGAATCAAACCGTTGATACTGAAACTGATCCTCATTCATGATTGGAGGACTCAAACATCTCTGCAGAGGCATCCAATTCCACACATCCTTGATCATTAGCTTGCTCATCATAAACATGTGTAAACATATCGGCACACATGCACAGATTTATATTACCAGAAATCAAATGTTACGTGCGTAAACTGTGATACAGTACTTACACATTTACCTGTGCCCCACCACCGATGATTGAACCACCACCAATATATGTTTCTGTCTTTTCTGTCTCGTGTACACTTGCCGGTGAGTCCCTCCTGGGCCGTTGAAATCCATACATACCTACACAATCCAACGAGAAAAGAAAAGTCTGTCGAATGCTTTCGAGCACATACCGCGATTGACCTCTTCGTCGCGAGGAGATACCTCTTTTCACTTCAAATTTCTATCGACTCGTTCTTCCGATTGAATAACCAATTATTTTTTCTTTATACTTTTTTGCAATTTTCTCATCAATCCTTTCAAAACCTATGCATCGAAAACAAGAAAGAAAAAGACTTTATTCTCCGATCTTCCGCTTGTCCCAAGGTGACTCCGCGATACCTCACGAAATCGTTTGAAGAGAAGAGAGAATTTGTGCGGGTGCCGAATAGTTGGAGAAAAGTGCGAAGAGAAAGTTGATATAACAACTATCCAATACGCCGACTGCTATTCTATTTCATTCAAATCATATTTCTCCAAGTTTTTTCTAGTGTTCATTGTGTTGTGTTATCTACTTGTTGTGTCCAAGTTGCAAGAAGAGGAGGAGAACATTTCGCGGTAGAACAAAAACCAATAAGGTTAGTGAAACTCATCTTCAAAGTAAAACCTATCGAAATCGATTGCGAGTGGAATGAATGTGGACGTGTGATTATATATTAGTCGAAGTGGAGTTGAATTACGAATAAGATAACAACGGCTTGGAGGGAAAGCGCGCAATACAGTGATTCGATCTGTCGATGCATTTTCCTTTTTCCGTCTTTGTTATCGACGATGCTTACGGTTGCATTGTTTTGAATGTAAATAGCGTTAATTATCTCAATGAGAAGAGCCGTGTATTCGGATTTCGCATTCAGAATTTCAAATCTACCCTAGTAAAGAGTAATTATATATGCTCTCCGGATTTCATGATTCTCAATTATGTACAGACATTGATAGTTATATCTGGAACTAACTATACACGGAAAGTTGATACAATTATATATCCAATAAAGAACGTGTTTAATTTTTATTATATATACCACTTCTAATTCTATTTTTTACCCCACTCCGACTATAAATGTGCCTAATCGTTTTTAATTCAACCCCGGGGAAAAAATTATTAGATTCAACCAGATTTAAATAGACCCAAACAGAAACTTGTATTTCCCAACATTTATGTTCAAATTTAAATTCATATGCAGATAAATATGAGAAAATATTGAATAGTTGAAGTCAATTCATCAAATTTATACTTGAAAATTTATCAAAGTCTAACAATTACAGTAACAAATCTGATGTTGTTTTCGAATTAAGTCCACCAACATTACTTCGAATCAGTTCCCAAATCTCAAGAACTAAATTTGCTGTTGACCAGTGTTCAAAGTTCGATAGGGGGTTACCAAATCAGGTCTTGGCTAGACCCACATATAATTGCCTGAAAGGGATACCAGCGCCGGGACATTAGCCAAATTTATTCTGACATTTTATTCAAAAATGAAGCAAAAGAATAAAATTGTCGCTCTATACAGACCAACTTTATCAATTCAAGAAGGCGTGTATAGAGCGATATTTTGATTTTATTGCTTCATTTTCGAATAAAATGTCAGAATAAATTTGGCCAATGTTCCGGCGCCTGGTATCACCTTAAATGAATTCTCATCGTTTCTCATTAATATCAGTGTGATCGATTGCAAAGATCTGCATCTCACCAAGATTGAATGTCTAATTCTGATATGAAACATCGATTTTCCGGGGGAGATTGCAGCACGGATGTTGAACTGCCCTTCTCAGACCTGAAACATAGGTTTGTTTCAAATATAGACTTCTCCACATACAACAGAATGATATCTCTGATGTGAAAATACTTATTTCATAAAATATTCAATTAATTAGGTCAACTCATAACGGTTTGATGATTGTTACCTCGTAGGTTCTCCACATTGAATCTTCGTACTGCCATATTAAAAATCACTATAGCCAGTCTCCAGGCACTTGTGAGGGACTTGCAAGGCCTAGTTATAACCCAAAAAATAACTAGAGTAATTTCTACTGAGGTGTACGGAGAAAAATAATGCACTAAAATGGTGTTAAATGTTATTAAATGTCGTCGCAATTGCTTGATGGTCTCAGAGGCTTTTTGACAGAATGTAATGAAAATCATTGCAGTTATAAGATTCTATTCCACATTTGAAGAGTACTTCTCAAGAGATGAGGCATAATACTATCAATTCACTAGGAAATTTAATTGTTATTGTATTATTTTTCTTCGTGTGAACATAATCCGATCTCGACAGAGTTTCATGATCAGGATCTAACTATTGAATCAGACTGACATGATCCGATCATGTTAATGACCGTAGCAATTTTTTTGGTCGAAATATAGAACTCTATACGTCCCTCTATGAATTTCAATGAGACTTATATAAAGAGTGTCTCTTAAAATCACTTGTTTTTCAAACCTCGAATTTTAAACTGAATTTTATGCCAAATGATATCTAATGATGATAAAAACAAAACATCAAATACCATCTTATATTGAGCATACGATTGGTTTAGGTGCACAGTAAAAAGTAAAACTTAAAGTGACCCCGAATATCAGCTTAAAAATGCAGCCAAAAGTAGCGCCTATCCCAACTGAAAGCAAGCAATGAAAAAGATTGAATTTCAGTTAATTCCACCTTACTTTGGAAATTAAGATGAAATTCTATCTTAATTCCAAAGTAAGATGGAATTAACTGAAATTCAGTCTTATTGATTGCTTGCTTTCAGTTGGAATAGGCGCTACTTTTGGCTGCATTTTTAAGCTGATATTCGGGATCACTTCAAGTTTCACTTTTTACTGTGATGATACAGAGCATTCATACACAGTACAAATTTTATATTAGACATTAGCATATTTATATTGTACTTTTGGGATATATTTGATTATGTCGCTATGAACCACACACTGAGAGGAAAAATTTCCGAGAACAATGAAATATTTAGTTGAATAGTCGCCATAAAATACTTAACTGATTTGAATAAACTTTCATTGACTTGATTAAATATTCATTCAATCAAACAAATATTTAATATGCTATGAAATATTTCATGAATTGAACAGTTATTTAATCAAGTCAATGAAAGTTTATTCAAATCAACTAAATATTTTATGGAGACTATTCAACTAAATGTTTTATTGTTCCCGGAAATTTTTTCTCTCAGTGCAAGTATACGAGCATTCATCATACTCTTTCGTGAGGATGAAGATAAATATATTATAATTTGAAATAAATAACTCTGAGCCGCATAATTAAGTATATCCCACGAGTATCATGAAAATATAGTAATCTTTAATATAAACTTTTCTCTGTGTAAATATATTCATACAATGGATTTAATTCGTTCCTTCCCAATTTCATCAACTTAACAACAACTACAAACAAATCACGATTTCAACCATAAGAATCGATTTCGTAACTATTCAATGAATCCCATTATTATAAAAAATTTGTTAATCATGACACACTTTTCTACACTGAGAGAAAAAATTTCCGGGAACAATAAGATATTTAGTTGAATAGTTGCCATAAGATTCTCAATTGAATCGAATAAAGTTTGATGAAATCAATAAAATATCTCTTTTCATTGATACAATATTTTATAGCAGATTAAATATGAATTTGAGTAAATCAATCAAAGTTTATTCAAATCTCCATTTTATGGAGACTATTCAACTGAACATTTTTTTCAGTACATATTATATCAATTTCATATTGAATAAAAACACGCGAATAAAAAACTTCTAATAATTATACATGAAGGATATATAATTGTTTCTCAAGTTCATTTTTTTTAATCCAATTCCGCATTGCATTAAACGGACGTTTAATGCGTTGCCTAATACCATTAAATATCACAATACGTGTTTCTCTAGCATTATACGAACACTTTCCCTAATTTAATTTTCATCGTAACTTGGCATGAATGAAAAAAGCAAATGATTCACATACGGTTCAACTCTTCACATTTGAAATTTTTAACGTTGAGTTGATGCGAAGCATGAGAACGTTCTAAAGAAGTACTAACGCCATGAGAGTAACTGTCTTCCTCTGTTAAATTTTACGATAAGGATGAAGATATATGGGGAAAAAATTTTCAGCTGCATCAGTTGAATATTTTAGCACCCAAAGAATTTTGGTACAGCAGCAAATATTTAGCTTAGTGGTTAAAAAATGGCTGCCTTTTCACAGCTCATTCCTTTTCTCCCTTGTAAGTAAGTTTTCTGCAGTATTGAATCGTGAGTAATTGAATTCAATTACTTTATTCAATATGATGTAAATTTGACGCTTAAAATGAGAAAGTTCACTGATATACCCTACACTGAAAAAAAAATGTATTCCAGTCAAATAAATATTTATTTGTCCTGTACCAAAGAAATATTTATTAGAATTAACAAAATATTCTTTGGAACCAAAATAATTTATTTGAATTAAATAGATGGTTTTAATCGTTTATTTGATGCCAATATATTATTTTGGTTCCAAAGAATATTTTGTTAATTCTAATAAATATTTCTTTGGTACAGGACAAATAAATATTTATTTGACTGGAATAAATTTTTTTTTCAGTGGTTAAAAGAACCCATTGATTCTGACCAATTCTCATTAAATTAAACGTGGACAATGTTCTGAACAAATCTCACCGGTGATTTTTCAATGAGATTTGGTCAGAACTTTCATGTGAATCTCGTTGAATCTGGCGAAATCTCATTAAATTACGATTAAACTTGGACAATGTTCTGACCAAATCTCATTGAATTTCATTTGTCAGATTCAATGGATTCTTTTGACCAGAGTTCGTCTGTCAACCTCTCTTTGGTATCCTTTCTTCATAAACCAGGGGCATTCATGTCCATTAATCGTTGTTTGAACAATTTGAAATGATGAAAAAAATATGAAAATATTCATGCTGCTGTTAACAACCTTCAACTCAACATATCAATCATATTATTGATGAAAGTGGAATATTTGCTTATGTTTTTGATGGAGAAAGTCGAGCAAAAATTGAAAATACCTCAGCAAAATCGTTTCGACTGGGACACGAAATCTCCTAGTTAACAGACGAAGGGTTGAAAATAATTCTCATTGATACGAATAAGTGCATTTCCCTACTTTTACAACTAACCCGAGTAGAAATATTTTTCAAATTATATATCGATTGCATAGAATTATATATAAAATATATCGGATTGTATATAATTTATATACAATTTTGAAAATCTTTCCACTTGGGAATCTCATGCTATACGTTGTAATTTTTCTATATTCTTGTTCTGTGTGTATTTATATTCCCGTCATTTTCCATTCCGAAGAATCTCGAATTGAGATGAGATAGGAGGGTTGAAGTAGGCTGTATCCTCGAGTCTCAAATTTCAAAGAACGTCATTCTTTGTACTTTAATTTATTACTTGTTCTTCCATTGTCTTGTGAGGTAACTCATAATGGTTTATAATGGACTTTCTTGAATTTTTTGTTATCCCACATTCTAAGGACATAATATAAGCCATCAGGAAAATTTGAATTGTTCCTCTATTATAAAAGTTTGTGGTGTGTGAAAGCTTTAGATAATTGTCCCCCTAATTACACCATCTGAACAGTTATATTCACATGATTCGATATAAACTCGTCCGACTCAATTGATTCCTTTATGAAAATTCTTCGCATGAAGCAATTCGAACTATCGAATTCTTGTAAAAAATTTCTGTAAATGCACAAGCAATTAACGTTAGGAACTGAATAATGAAACGTTATGAAAAAACGAAAGAGTTGTCTCTCGTAAGAATCGAAAGTCAAGTTCAAGTCATATTGAATTTTGCACATTCAAAACGAAGTAGTGAACTTTTTTGCTACGTAGCAGGAGTCAAACAGCTCAGAGTTCATGTCTACAAACATACATTACAACGCAGGAGGTTGTTTCTTTGCCTTTCTCGAAAACCTGATGGGATTAACAATTCTCAAGGTTGAATTTGAATTTGGTACACAAAATGATACCACAAATTACTGTTCATCCTTGAATCAGCAACCGAAATAAATCAAACCGTGGACTTCATCACAATTCACGCTTTAAAAAATCACCTCCAAAAATCCATATAAATGTTGTACTAGTTTTCATGTTCTGAGAACTATAATCCTTCGTGCATTATTATATCAACTTTGATACATTGAGCAGTAAATTTCATAAACTCATAATCAAGATCTATTTTAATGACAAGTTTCAGAGTTTCCATATTCGTCTATTATAGCAATTTAAATTTCAAAGTATTTTTCATATCGGTTACAATGATTCATATCAACTATTTACGCAATCCTAGTTGGAACGTATATTGATTTCTATAACTTTGAATGATATAATTCCCCGCTTTGATTACGTGAATTGATATATAATCCAGTTCTGGAATATTAAATGATGTGTGATAGAAAAACAGATTGAATATCTATATTTACACGGACAAAAAGTAATTACTCACAAGATGGACAGCGATTTTCAAATCCTATAGCTGAATTTTAGCTCTCGTAGCAAAATTTTTAGCTTCATCAGCGAAATTTGGACTAAAATTGCTAAGGAATCAGTTGTCCTGTAGGTGCTGAGATATTCAATTGTCCTAGCTAAAATTCAGCTGATACAGTAAAAATTCTGCCCTTGTCACCAACGAATTAATTCACTTGGCTGAGGTGTTTTATTGGTTTATTATCACCAAGATTTAGTAATAATGATTGAAGTTTTATAACTATAATATATGATCCAATTATGAAATTCGGTAATCATCACCAAATACTGCTAACTATAACAGAATAATTTGATCAAGGGGTAGAGTGAATACACTGAACAACGTGGATTTGATTTTGAAAGGCACGAAGAGAGTTACGTAGGCTAATTATTCAGACGTGACTGCGAATAATTTGCCGAGATAACAAAATTCATGTGGAGGAGTCGACATTGTTTGTCACAACGGCTCAAAAATCACTATTATATCGGATAAGACTGATATGGTAACAAAAAATAAAAGGTACGGAGAACAAAGAATTTACTATCACAGCAATCTCGTGAGCTACTATATCAATTTTTTAGCTGTGGCAGCAAAAAGCTTTTGCTTCTCCAGCAAGTTTTATTCGTTATTCTGCATATAATAATACCAATTCTGTCAGTCCAAAGAAAAATTTGCTGTTTTAATCAATCACGCTGCTCTTTCAGAAATTCAGTTACCTATGGTAGCGAATTTTCAGCTAGGTTAGCAAAAAAATTCACTCTTCCATATGTAATACTTAGATTCGCTGAGTCAGCAAATTTTTGTTCTTAGTAGGATATTCGATGTTTGCTCGAGAGAAGAATTAAAATTTTACATTTCATTAAATTCATGTCTTCCAAATTTTCAACATAACACTCCAATTTATTAATGTAAAGAAAACAAGGTTGGCTGTGACAGCAAGATTTGATTGTGTTGGGTAACCTTTGCTGAGGCAGCATATTTCTTGCTGGGCAGCAATTTTTGAACTATAGCTGCAAAAAGTGTCGACTCATCCAGCAAAATTTGTTTGGTATTGAAAAATTTGCTGTTTTAGTTGATCATTTTGCTCTCCCGGCAATCCAGTGAGCCGTGGCAGCGAATTTTCAGCTAGCTCAGCAAAAAGTTTTGCTATTTTATACATGATACTTCGATTTTCTACAACAGCGAATGGTTTTTTCCCTGCGTTACTATGTGGTTCACGTAGTTGAGTGCAGTATCAAAATTCCTAGGATAATTCTTAGTTGAATTAACGAAAGATTTATCGTAAACACCGAATCAGAAAACATTTCCTTGATCATATATCGTGAGTAATATAAAAATATCACGATTATATAAATATCTGATACTTGTCCTAAGCTCGTAGAGACGGCATTGTATTACTCGCGCCAACTGCACGCTTGACATACACGTATCTCTAAATCGCTCAAAAGGATATTATACATTTTGCATATACTATGAATGTACAAAGTGTCTTACACAAATACTCCACGAACATCCTTGAGACCTTCATCGCATCTCGTCAAAGAATATACATTATGAACGTTTTTATTTCGTGTATAAGTTCGAATGTCAGGTGTTACTCGGGATCTCTGTTAGAAAAGTATTCGAGTTTCTCTTCTCGTTTCAGTATCGATGATCGAATATTGTAGCAATATACCTACGGATCACTGAAAGCAGAAAGTCATCGTTTGAAAGTCATTAAGAAACGTGAACATCTAGAAGAGGTCTCAAAAGGATACCAGCGCAGTAGAACTAGGCGAATGTTTTTGAAATCATATCATAAAAAAAACATTACCCAAGACTACAAAGCGTTATAACCAAACATCTCGAACCTATTAAACTAAGTGACGAGAAATATACGAAGTTCAAAATGCGTTTCAACTCTAAAATAACTGTTAGTCATGATACTGCTCAATAGGAAAATCCAATGCTCAAATCCCGGATTATATTATCAGGATGAAGGCAGCGGTATCAAGCGACTATAATTTTAATTCTATTAAGCAATTTTGAATACTCCAATATGCTAATCGATGGCATAAGAATCATTCGCAAAATCGTTTCTCTTTTCAATTCTTCCGAATACGAATCACATCAACTTTTTCTGAAACACCTGAATCGACACAAATTGGAATTAAAGTACAATTCTAGACTAAATTATGTTGTCGAGAGAAAAACATTCAATCCAGTTTTGAAACAAAAGTTCGGTTTTGGAGGATGTATTTGACGTCATATGCATTGTTTATGTTCTTGAACGATTAAAAATCTTTTGATGAATTTCAAAATGCAGAATACTCAGAAATAAACGCATTCTCAAGAATTTATTGTTCTCCACGAATTCATAATGTTGGAACATAGAATTTTCAGTTTCGAAAAGAAACGTTGAAATACTTCACATAGCTAAATGAAGGAAGAGAAAATTTCTTTCAGATATTGAAGTAATATGTACGTGCTTGTCATGATAAAATGTACACACGTTGAAAGATATTGAAATTCAAAACAATACCTATTCACTTGAGCCACAAGTTTGTGATTTAACACGACAGATAATATGAGAATTTCATACGAATATGAAGAATATTATGAGAATTCAGTTTGTGTTAAAATCGTTCACATTTGGATGAAACGTTTAGGGAAAAAATGATATGAAAAGAATTAAAGTTTTATTAAAGGGTTACACCTATTTGAACGGTCTGAAAAAAAGCCTTCTTTGAGAAATTTTTTTCGTTGTGATAAAATAAATCAATGGGAATAAAATTTTGCAAGTTTATTATACATATATTAAAGTATACAAAATAATTTTTTTTTCAATTCCATTCTCCAAAATGGGGGATTTACAAATACTTTAAAAGAACGTGTTTTTTTTGGAGTGGTCTGCGGCAGGACAAATAACTCTTTCAATTTTTATTCAATCGAGTTGAAATTTCAACTGTAGCTTCTTAGATAGATTTTACAGAGAAGTACACACGATTTTTGAGATTCATGAATTATTACGTGTTTTATAAACGTTTAAAGATCGGTTTTTTTGGTGGAAAAAAAAAGTTTTGACTTTGAACTTGTGTCAAATTGCAAAAAATGATTATTTTCCAATAATCGTGTGTAATTTATCTCTGATAAATTTAATGTAAATTATGAATTATGAAAAAAATTTCTTTCTTGTCATAGGTGCAGAAATAAAGATGGGATTTGTCCTGCCGCAGACCAATCCAAAAAAAAACACGTTCATTTGAAGTATTTTTAAATCCCCCATTTTGAAGAATGGAATTGATAAAAAAATTATTTTGTATACTTTAATATATTTATAATAAATCTGCAAAATTTTATTTCCATTGATTTATTTATCACAACGAAAAAAATTTCTCAAAGAAGGCTTTTTTTCAGACCGTTCAAATAGGTGTAACCCCTTAAATCATTGTTTTATCAACCCTCTGTCTGTAAACCAGGGTATTCCATATCCCGGCCCAAACAATTTTAGTCAATTCTTGCTTGATTTCTTTTGAACAAAAATATAAGCAAATATTCACTTTTGAACAATAATATAATTGATATGTTAAATTGAAGGTTTGTAAAGAGCAACGTGAATTTTTTCAGATTTTTTTGATCATTTTAAATTGTTTGAACTGAGGCTGGACACAGATGACCCTGGTTTACATAACGCAAAAACGTTTACAGACGGAGGGTTAAATCATTGTTTTATTGTTCGTGATCAAAAAACTTGTAACAATACCTATTCATCTAAAATTAAAACGTCCAAAAAATGGTCAATTAAATCATTATTTTTCAAATCGATTTCTTTCAAATCCTTCAAGATAATTGTTTGTAAAATTAAATAAAGGTGAAGCTTTTTGTGATTCATTTCAATTTACAAATACACAAGTCACATACTTCTTCTTCAACTCGCAGTTGAGCTCTCGTCAGAAGATCAAAAATAAATGAATACAATTTCATAACTATTTTGTGTGGACGAGGTAAAAGGGGAGAAGGATAGGGGAATGGAATGCCATCCTATTCTTCAAAGCTTATTCAATGCTTTGTCTATAAATTACATTGTTGAGATGAAATGATAGGCCTTGAACAATATCTCTCAAATATTTTGCAACTCGTCGAAACGAACTAGCTCACATGAGCTTGGAAGGAAAGGAAAATCCTCCTGTGAAATATTAACTCAATATTACAACCCTTTCCTTCTTCGGCTTGTATAGAATCCACCGAAGTGAAGAGGATATAATTGTTCTCTGAATCAATTCTCCAAAGATCTTCGGAATTCTTGGACCTAACCATAGTCTCGAAGTTGCTGATGTGGCTGAGACCTTTATTTCGATATTTTTCATTATCAACTCCTAGTTTGAAGATCCCATTGAATATAATTGAAACAGGAAGATTTTCGATTCAAATTAGAGGGGGTTTTAAAGGGACGAAAAAGAAGACACCCTAAAGTTCCTATTCAAGACGAAAGAGAATGAATAGAAGGCGTTAGAGTGATAGAAAAAAAACAATCAAAAGAGATGTTTTAGAAAATTTGCAATATTGGGTTTCCGATCACTTCCATATGAATGCTGAATGAGTAGCAATTGGAATTTCCCAACATTTGTTTCAATAGCAAGGAATGTGGAAATTCCAGAAGAAGAACGTGGAATGAGTTCGTATAGGGAATTTACATTTGAAATTGCTGCTGCTCTTCATATTATTTCTCACTGAGTTTCTATTCGAAATTTCCAAAACCTGGTTTTGAAAAAAGAAATGGGACAGTTCCAAAATTCATGCTGGAAAAAAATGTTTTCCCGCCAAATACATGGTGTATTTGTCCCCTCTTTGTAGTATAATTTTTTGGGATTAATGAAATATTCAATAGTATCAAATAATAGGATGCTTGTCCCAAATGAATTAGTGTTCTAAATGAATAATTTATTTGCCACAAATAATCAATTCTTGCATTCAACTGAATATTCAATTTCTACAAATAAACACTTTATGGAAAGAGGGCGAATTATTATTTTTCCCAGTATATTGAAATGGAATAAAAATTTATATTTGACGCATTAAAAATACATTTGAAATGTACAGAATGTATTTGAAAAACATTTATGTTGTTTCAAAAAGAATTCGGAATACTTTTCATGCTGAAAAATGTATTTCAGAAGCTTTTTTTGTTATATAGGGGACTTGGATGAGTTTCTTTAGAAAATATCCACTTCGATCTCCTGTTGATTTCATATAAATGCTTACACGAAAGAAAAAAATTTATCGCCGCAGTGGAGCTGCACTGTTATAAATTTCTGATTGAATTTTCAATCACAAGTAATGGAAGCAATTTCCACTCACGTAAATGAAAAATAATGTACAGTAGTATTGAAAATCCAATAACCAGTTCTTTAAATTTCATGCACATGTTCATGGTTGTTGAGAGAAATCATGACTGAAAATTCAATAACAAGTTATTTAAATTTCATCCACATGTTCAAGATCGTTGAAAAAAAAGATCACCTTCACAAGATTTGAACGCGGGGCGTCGGAACCGGACGCCACAGCCCTATTACTCTAACCACTGCCACTTACGCGGACGGGTGCATTTTTCTGCCTATATCACCCTACGTTCATTCTTCAAACTTGTGAATCAAGATGTACTTATGATGTAGAAACACTGAACAAATCGTATGATCTAACTAATACATAGTTGAAATGGATACATGGATGACTTCGTCAAAGCGTTAGTATACAGGGTGACCGAAGGGAGAAAAATTGTATTTCAAGGGCGTATTCTGCAGCCATACTGCAAGAATTTCCGATTTTTTGAAGATTAGTTCTTGAGATATGAGCATTTTTAGATTTTTTTTCAAATCCAAATCAACTTGGATCACTTTGGTTATTTTCAGTTGGATACCAGTACAGCCCTGATTTGATTGCAATTATAATGATATCAAAATGATATTATTATGTTATTATAATGGATTAAATTTTTCCAAGTTTTTTCAATCACCTGTACATTAATTTCAATTTTCATGCACAATAATTTGAAAATTCAATAACATGTATTTGGATTCCTATTTCAGTTCACGAAAATTGAATTTTCATTCACATATGTTCATGAAAAGTACATGAAATTTCAAGAAATTTTTAACAGTGTGTACAAATATTTGCGCGACCCTACCCAGCTCTGTTCAGTTTTTGTCACAAGAACAATATAGGAACTTTTGACTTGATCGATACTTGAAAAAACTTGATATTCGTACCTGAAGAATGAAAGTTGCATTTTAAGCTTGGTCTGATGGAATAATACTTCGTGTAAGATTAGTTGCTTCAGCGAAGATTCGCTGTGCGGTCTTCCGTGGCTTGAAAAATTGAATAAATTTTTGAAGCCGCGTTGGTTGCCGACGTTTCGCCATCATTGCAACTGGCTTCTTCAGGGCGGTATGAGGCTGCGTTCCATTCCTAATTGGTATTGGATTCAAATGAATTAATAATCTCTCATGAACCTACAGTTTTTTTCACTTGAAAACTCTAGGATTGATAATATCGATATATACAATCGAGTGAAACCCTGGCGATTTTTAAATGCCTAATTCTCATTCCGAGTGACAAATCTTCAGGATCATATACAATTTATATACATCATATATGAATTATTGTATTTTTGCAATCGAGGCACTGTATTCTTAGTTATTTTTTGGTAAGCTAAAAACTTGGTCGAAAAATGACGATTCCATAGTTTTGACCAAATAATGCCCGATTTGTGATGAGAAGTAATTATTCGTTTGTAAAGCTTTCTCATCTAAAAGGGTGTAAAAAATATAATCTGTCTTTAAAATTTGTTTGAAATTCTTAAGATGAAAATAAAAAAAACAAAAATACCGAAAGCAGACCAATTCAATTCTGATCTTTGATTTTTAATTGAAAGCCACACCTTTTGATCGTTTTTCGGTTCACCGAAATTTGCCAGGGAATAATCGCACAAAAACATTCCAATCGCAAATACATGAGCGATTCGTAATTAATAATTCAGCTAGTGTTTGCAGGATAGAGAGAACAACATTGAGCAAGAACGGAGTATAGTGGTCTATCTATAACCATTGCAACGTTACATTGTATCCAATATAAGTTTCTTCAAAAGCATGCGTATTACTTGCATCGTGCACGGGAACAGAAAAAGAAGTATGAGAATTGGTGTAAATATGTATACGTAAAATTTCGAATCAAGTAAAATTTACACATCGTCATCCCATGTCAAGTTAATTTTCCCCCAAAATCCAATATTTTTCAATACTGCTCAGGTTTTCTAAATCTATTGATTACAACGTCAAATCAATTTTATTAAGTATTGCGAAATTCATTCAAGATTTTCAGTTACACCTGTAAGCGTGATAATGTTAAATGACAGTCGATAACATCAAACATGAACATATCGAATGAGGAATATTTTGTTCTTTAGATATAAATGTTCTTTTAGCACGTTTTTCATCGACAGTTATCGTATTGCGATGAAAAGAAATGGAGGATCAAAAAAACCTACATCGACCTATATCATCTGTTTCAGCACGTGATATATTATGAATCGACATCTTATAATCATCAATGAATTTATTCTGATCTTTACAGAATAAAATTTTTCATTAAAATTACAGTGCAAAAGAATTCATGAGACATGGTGTGTGTGGTCTGTCATTGTTTTTCAAATTTTTGCATACGCAATGACACCGAGGATGCAATTGACTGTGGTCAGTATCTTGTGCGCATATCTGAAAACAATGTTTCAACCAATACAAAATAATATGACAAGTGGACTTTGCGAGACCAGTTTCATTCATTATATTGTCAGGTTAATAAGGCAGCTCATATTTAATTCATCAGTTAATTGAACGCAATGAAAAATCAATCACGAGCATAAAATCAAAAACGAATGAGAGGTGACAAAAGTAGATGAGTTTCTTTTTCGTAATTAATACCAGATCGGAAGTCAAAAGCTAATTGACGATAATTTTTATGATGATTTACAATTGACTGACTTTTACCGTGACAAATGTCCCTGCTCAAGATTTATGGCTTAACAAAGAAATATTTCTTATTTTAGAGAGAGATTCATCGACATTCCTTCATCTCAAAATTATTCAGAAATACTTGTTATGAAAATTGGTCTGCATCATATTGCGTTAGCAAATATCTTGATAAAAATGCATTGTAACATATAATAATAAACACGAGGAAATTAATAACGCACGTGAAAAACTCTAATCACCTAAGTAATTGCAACCCTTGCATATTTTGCTCTTTTCGATTGTTTATCAAACTTCGAGGTGAACGTACCTTTCTTGAACGCTCTGTTTGGATATGAATGGGCTAAAGACAATCAATATTGATCCCTCAATTATTCAGCTTTGCATTCAATGGAAGATACTTGCATGGGAATCGATTATTTGCTGTTTATATAACGAATAAATTATTCTGATCGAAGTATCATCAATTCATCACATCGACCACACACGTAACGGAGATGAACAAGAAATAGAATGATGAACAATGAAGTATCCAAGGTTAAAAACTTACCATTGTCTTTTGTATCATTCGAAATTTTATTATCGAGCAAAAAAAGAAGAATATAAAATAATTTGTATGATATTTTTCTAATTCAACGGGATGACGAATCAGAAATAATGAAGAATCTTTTTTTCTAATTTTATTTTATGATGAAATCTACAACGCATTATTATTACCTCGAGGAAAGGATAGACAATATCAGCACTCAGGTCCTCTCGAGTTCAAAATGTTTGTTCACCAATTTATATATTCTTCCTTTCCCTTGAAATTGACATTTGATTATTCCATAAACTCAATTTCGTCTTCCTTGACTTTGACTAAATGGACGGGATTTTGTTCTTACCATTAAACTGGACGTTCAATTCGATTCAATTAAAATTGATAGAAGTGATATCAAGTTTTGGATTACGTCAAAACCTTTTTTTTCAATACAAGATGAATACTAATGAGTACTAATGATTACAAGAAACGAAATCGAGTTTGAAAGTAAAAAAAATTTCAGGTTTCTAGATCGGAAATCGATTTTAGATCTCTTCAATCATTCGGCAAAATCTGAAAACATTTGTAGATTACTTTTATTTCTCACGGCTCAGGAATTTTTCGTCATAAAATATATGGATACATGTTTTTTTTCTCACTCGATTGAACGAATACTTGAAAACGGATGAATTTGAATAAAGTTCAAGGTCAGTTCATATCAAAGGAGCAATAAACTTCCTCCACTAAAATTTCTCTTGCCGAATTGAAACGAATTACCGATCAGTTATGAATTCTATGGCATAATAAACGTTTCGTACCAGAGAATTATATCCAAATTTCTGAGAATATTTAATATCACTATCATTTTTTACATCGATTATGTGGAATCAAATTGTAAAAATCGAACTTTCATCATCATCAAAGAATGGTGGGAATATATATATTGAAAAGGTTGTATGATGCCTTCTATTTGGAAAAAAATATCACCCACAGCACAAATAGAGAAACGTATAATAAAAATAGGGACTGTAACAATTATGTAATAAAGATTATTATACAGATTGTGCGAATATTAAGATGATATATTTTATTATATAATATAGCTATTTCTATTTGTATCATAAACGGACCAAATATTGCTTCCTTTCGAACAAATAATGTCATGATTGTAAATCATTCCCTTTTTCTAAATCAACAAAATGTTTGTTGATGATGAACAATTCTTTGATCAGTATATCATTCAACATTCAACTTTCGTGTTTTCAGATGGTATCCTAGATCTTATTCGAGGTTTGCATTCGTACAAAGTTCCTGGAAGTTCTTTTATGATTTTTTTATTTTCAAATGAACTCGGCAATACGCAACGGCTAAATAATGGTATGGACGCTGGTATCCCCGTAACAGGAAATCCAATTCGAATATTCGATTTCACACTGTTGTCTTTCATCGCTTCCAATTAAAGACCTTAAATTCCTTCTATTTATTTGCTAACTGAAAAACTTCTATGCACATTTCAAAGGATTCCACTTCAAACAAAAGCATCCTTCTATGAGAAAGCATACGGCAGGGTTGTATTCCGTACTGAAAGAAATTCAATCCCGGAGCCAGTTTCGTTGTATCCAAATCCGTACAAGGTTCAGAGTATATCGCGATTTTCTCAGTGTGAGTGAAACAGTGGAATTCGAAGGGAATCGGATTATCATTTTCGGCTCAGAAACGATCAATTATTCTATTATAATTAGAAAGGACTAACCTACATATTGGTTGACAATTCTGATAGGTAGATAAGATCCTTCACTCGACATAGCAGAATGGGAATACAAAAACATTCTGTCAAAGATTTCCAGATATGTCAAGATTCTCTGTACTCGTCTTTGCCATACATAAGACTAAATTATCATGATTCGACAACTTAAAAGACACTTCAATCAATTAGATCCCCTTTCCTTTTTCCTTCCAAACCTCTTCTCACGTGACCTATCGTAGATCCAAACCTACAGTATATCGTGTCCTAGAATCTTACGAATTTTAGAGTTTGTTTATTAACGTGGTATTAGATCAGACAAGATTACCAAGCAATTATCACCATCGCTGCGTCAGTTTCACTTTTGTCCAATTTTAAAAGTCTCTTTAGTTTGGTTTACAGGGTTTTCAATGTTTATCTATACCATATAATCTTAGTCATACCTTCATAAAATAAACCCACGTGAATATGGTACATTAGAAGAAGAAATCAGTATGAAATCATATCCAGCTGACGCATAATCTTTATGTGATTTTGATCTATTCAATACAAAAATAGTTTAGTGGAAAATGAAATTTATAAATAGACGAGTTTAAACGAACGAAAATTAAAACTAGAAAAACAGCAATAAAATCATTTTTTTAAATTCAAAAATTTACGAATTCCACGGAGAATGGCAAAGTTGAGTGAATGAATTGAATTCAGTCAACGAACTCTTTTCTTTGTTGCCAGAACAGCGAAGTTTTTGAATACCGCTGTATCTCTCTTTTGCTGTTAATTCCATTCAATTCGTTTACAATGTCAAGATCAAGATTTTTTTTTTTCATGTACTATGAAGAATTAATACTTCGCGGTCTTATAATCTATGTACTCAACGCCTGCGGGGAACTTCTGTAATGTTCATCACCGTAAAATTACTCAAACTGATTCACAGAGGTCAAGGAACCTTCTCTTCTCATTTTTTTTTCCTAGCTTCGTTCTTCTCTTTCACAAAGATCCATGTTTTATCATATAAAATACTACAGGCATTACCGAAGGTTGCGTTACGATACGTAACCTTGGGATTCTGATGTAATGACAATATTTATGCCAATGAATATGATTGATAGTTTAGAAAAACTTCTTTATTGGTCATTTAATCATAAAATAAGTATTCGACAGAATTAACGAGATTGTTCAACTTTCTTTTTTTATGCATACACCTGTATTAATTGTTAAAATACATTTTCGTGTACCGATACGAATAGTTTACACACTTGAAATAGAAATTGCACTCCTTCCCAAGCAGCAGAAGAGGTTAGAAGCGCTAAGAGCGTGTTCGAAAAATCCTACGAACATGCGTAAAACCTCGAAATGAGACTGTTTCGAATAATTATGTGCTATGCACCTCCATAGAATATCTTAACGAATTTATCCAAAATAGTCTCATTCGCACATCCCTTTCACATTCATAGAGTCACCATAGCATATTTGAGAAGTTCTTGTGCTACTTGGGTTGGTTCAGAAGTCAAAAACTTTGTTCACAATTGAAAACAGCCTTCAATTTTGATATTTCAAATATGACTAAATATCATTCAATTCCTCATTCATTATACAATAAACAAACAACATACATTACATGATTTCAATTATAAATAATCTCAACATTCAATAGTTTCTTCCATACAGCTTTTTCGTTGAATTTGTTAGTTTATGTATGCAATTGTAATCAATCAGGATTCTTCAGAATTCATTACATACTTTCCTGTTGTTTCTCTTTACAATGTATGTACAACTGATCATCTTTCGAAACAAATACAAGAAGCATTACAAGCACAATGGATTGAGATAAAAATGCAATGTCAACCTGCGGTTGAGATGTTTCATCAGTTCCAGGTGACACCAATAGGTGTATAAATAAAAGATTACTCTGTCGTATATGCTTCTTTATTGATATATGCCAAACATTGAATATGGATTCGTTGTTTCCAACAATTCCCGAATTCTACAAAAATATGTAACATCAAAGTTGAATGCTAGAAAAATAGAATTTTCTGGAATTAACGATGAAATATTGCAAAACACAGTCTCAACGTGTTCTAAATATCTTGTATACCATGGCAAAAAAGTTGCCACAATTTCTAATTCAGATTAGTTATGATAATCATACTTTGTTATTGAGTTTTGGAAAGCTCGAAGACTCAACTTGAAGAATATACAATGGTTATTTGTAAAAAATTGAGTTTAGCATGTGAAAGTTCAATTTTAATAAAAAAAACAAAACAAATGTTTCTCATGTTAATTAAATGGAAAACTGAAATTAATATAGTGACCTCTTAGAGTTGCGCTACAACGCCCATCTGTGGTGAGGATTTTTCATCAAATAGAAACGTTTGAGAGGGTGAGAGCCAAACAAAAATAAATCCAATTTTTTTTCTGAAGCAGTGTTCAAAAATCAATGAATACCTGAACTAGGATAATGTTTCGAATTAAAAAAAGAATTCAGAAATTATGGCATTTTATGAGAAAAATTATGGAAAAACGTCAGATCTCATATTTGTAAATCCTTGAGAATTTATGAGGAAAAATTATGACCAAATATGAGACTTTTTTACAGGGTAACATATTTAAATGAGCTTCGGGTCAATGATCCCTGTTTACGACTCATCTAAAAGATGTCTGGGATACTTTTGATTTTATTGCCAATAATTATTTCCTGTTAAGAGAAACGTGGAATGTAAGACGTTTCAAAGATATCTTTCAAATAGGTTTGAGACAAGAACTAGTTCTTGAGCTGATCTAAAACTCATTTGAAATTATCACGAAGGACATATACAACATGCCTAAAAGATATTTGAAATCGTAAAGTGTTTATCGAGATACATATATAATATGAATTGATACAATCAACACTCTTATTTCAACCTTCTTTCCGTTCGAACTCATATATCTTGTGAATACCGACAACCATCCTGCTGCCAAACAAAATGCATTCTCATCTTGACTCCTAAACATGAACTGTTTCTTCATATACCGTTAGAGAAACATTCGATTCACAAATAAAAGCAACGGTCTTTTATATTAACAAATTATACTACGCGAACCATTGGATACCGTTAACTACTCTTTTGTAGAGATATTCTTTTTCATTCTAAATTTTACTCCGCGAGGAACAGCACATGGAATATGAAAGTATGATTTCAGTAAAGACAACTGAAGAACAAAAGATGTGATCATATATTGTTCATGCGTATAATTTTGTAATATAGTTTGGATGAGATGGATAAGAATTCATTTCATACACGCGTTAATTCCACATAGCGCAAAGACCCCTATAAGAGATGTTTCCATGTAGATCCTTTGCGAATAAGAGTTCCTCAGGATAATTCTTTTCTGCAATGTCCTGAAAGAACATTCGTTGAATAGATAAATGGTAAGTTCATTCGATATCAATTTACACTCCGGGAACCGTCAGATGTTATATTTTCTGTTATGAGAATGAAGTGCGACTACGCGAGTGTAAGTATTGCACTCGAGTTTCTAATTATTCATTTATAAGTCTTTATCTAGAAGAAAAATGTATAGAAAATGTATTCTTGAAGCTATTGAACAACATCATACAAACCATACTTGAGTCTTTTGAACTCTTAACTTCTAATTTACAAGAAAAAAGAATAAGGAAATTAACACAAAACAAGAAGGAAGTGAGAACTATGACTTCTCCTATCAACCTCCAACATTTTCATGAACAAAACAGTCCAAAGTGTAAACGAGACATCAATAATAAGAACCTAAATTTAATTTCCAGAGATGAAGATAAAATGAAATAAATACAGTTTATTCAAAATTACTTCCCAGTTGAACAAGTTTATGTAAATACATTCATTCACGTCCGGTAGAATTCGCTTATTACGAAATTTTAGAAAAGAATTCGTGCAATTGACTGAATTAACCAGTTATTCTTCGAGAACTATATATTTCTGGTTATTCCAAGGCTCGGATAAACATCAAGTTGAAGGATAAAGACAAATTCTTTAAAGAATCAAGTAAAATATATACGTCAACATCAAGTTTGTTCTATATCAAGCTCATTTATACATCCTTGTTGGACTTGAAGGATTACTAACGAATGATGTTGAATTTTTTTAAATAACTCAAGCTAAACTTTCCTGAGTGGGAAATTTTTCAAAATTATTTATAATTTGTATATAATTTAAAAAATTTTTCTACCCGGGTTATTTTAGATTCCGAACATCAATTTCAATATCAAGTTACGACAAACAGCATTAGTCTTTTCCTAGTTAAATTATGGCATACCGATTGTTAATACAGCGGATTCACGTTTTTCTGTTCCGCATATCACTTAACCTACACTGTTAGAAATGTCTTTAAATTGAGAATATATTTTTCATGTACATTTGTAAATGAAGTTTCCAATTCTCGGTAATTGAAATGAGAATTCATTTACACGCAACTGAATTTAAAATTTTTGCTATATTACATCGTGCATCAATATTTATTTTCGTGAATGATATTTCATTCAAATATCATTGAAATTTCAATAAATTTTTCAGTTACGCGAATAAATTTTGCTTCCATTACATGCAATTGGAAGTTCAATCAGAAATTTCTAACAGCGTATCGATGGCTCGGGGATGATTATTTGACGGCAAATGATGATTACTGATCTATAGAAACGTATAATAATAATCTTAATAAATGAATTTATTTGGCAGAAAAACATTATCTTGAAATGTTCCTTACACTGAAAAAAAATGTAGTGGAACGAACCTCGCGGCGAGTTTAAATACGGCGAATCTCGCCGCGAAGTTGAGTCAACTGAATATCGATTGAAGTACACTGAGAGAAATAATGATTAATATCAAGAATTCAAATTCATGAATGCTGCCAAGAATTCAAATTCTTGATTATAGCTAATATGTTATTGGCCCAAAAGAAATTTCCTTGATTTAAGAACATTTCTTTTGGGCCAATAAAATATTAACTGTAAGAACTCAAGAATTTTTATTCTTGGCAGTATTCATGAATTAAAATTCTTGATATTAATCATTATTTCTCTCAGTGTAATTGCTTATTCCGCCAATTCAATCGATATGGAGTTGACTGAACTTCGCGGCGAGATTCGCCGTATGTAAACTCGCCGCGAAGTTGGCTCCGCTACATTTTTTTTCAGTGTAGAGATTGATGAAATACTCACGAAGTGCCAAATATACGAAAATTAATTTTTTTAACCACACCAAAAAAAAAAGATCGCTTGAAGATGAGATAGCTGGGAAATTTATTTGAATAATTAAATAATAATAATTCATAATGTCCATGAATAATCATTATTATGGGGTTTGTATTTACAAATAGGATGGAAAAAACACAGGGGGAAAGAACCCATCCTTCCTGGTGAACCTTCGGCGCCCCAATCGATCCATTCCACACTTTCTTCAACACGCAACCAGCGCGCTGAGAGGAAGCGCAGGAATACTTCCTTCCACTTCACACATATTTACTTACATTGACACTAACGTTAACACGATTATCAATTATTATCATTTTTATTAATTAATTAATGATCTGATTTAATTGAATTGAAGTTTTTTAGTCCAATTTTACGCTCAGGAATTTAATTGATTTATAAATGATGGTTCGTCATTGGGTGAATAAAAGGTTTTCGATATTCTTTCGAAGGCTTTCATTCTGTATGATCACAATCGTATCAACATTGGTTCGTCGTATGGTTACCGGTGCCGGCAGTCAGCCGATGTTCTAACGTTTGCGGGGATCAGCCTTTTCTATCATTTCAACTCCGTTTTTGAGTTTATATTCAGAGGGCAGAAAACTTTTACTGCTTATGTCAACTATGTTGAAGGCAACTTGATATCAAAGAAAAAAAATTAGCCTCAATTTTCACTATGTATGTTCCTGAAATTTTAATCGTTTCTTGAACGAAATCAAATAACGAAATACTCAGGCGTGTATTTGAAAATGAAGGCCAAAAATTTCCTAATACATTCTTCAATTTATAGTTTCAGTTGCAAAAAAATCACAAAGAATTTATTCGAAAAGATGAATAACAATGATTTATCAGATTTTGTGAGTTTCAAATTTTTGTTTCGTTTCTATAAACAATTCAAATTTCAAGAACATGTGTATGTTTTTTCTATTCTGATATGATTATGTGACATTATATGACGGGTAGAACAGCATGAAAGGTAAAAGATAATACATAGTATTCCTTTTATCATCCGAAGTGACAATTCTACCCTATTCAGTCGTCTGAGTGACGCCGAAGCAGAAGGGTGCATTGCCGCGTGATGACCGTGGGGAAACGTATTTACAAAAGTTTTGACTGCTTTTCCTGCTAAAATCTGATCTTACAAATTCTCCTTTTGATGTAAAAATTTTACTCAAATATCAAATAATGGTGTGAATGCTCAGCACTAGTTTTTCATGCCTCAATTTTTGAACAAGAACGAGATATGAAATAGGCAAACGGTAAGTGCGCTTTATCCTGTTGCAAGGAGATACGTTTATGCACACTGTACCCTTGATTTTTATCGTTTCACAGAAACTCTTCCTAATTCGCGATTTGAATGTTTTTTTATCCCAACTTTCAAAATTGAAATTGAAAATTCCAAACATTTTACTGACTCTTGCCTCTAGTTTAGAGACCAGATCATTAACGAATAAAACCGGGACGTTCTACCACTCTTCCTTCAGCCCAACGGATAGCGACTTTGTTTTTAAATTAGGGCCGCACTGAGAAAAATCACATAGTTGCTGTAACTAAATGCTAGCCATAGCAGCGAAATAATTTATTCATATATCAGACAGCTAGACTTTTATTCAAATCAACATATTTTGTTTAGTTAATTGAATTTAGTTGGATTGAGTAAAACTTTCATTTCTCACAAATAAATGTTTTGACTTTGAGCTAACCAAATATTCCAATTGAATCAAGATATTATTTCAACTAAATTATTGAGTCGATAAAATATGATTGTACTGAAATATTGTTGTTTATTGAAAATCAAATATATACCAGGAATCACTAAACACCCTTGCTAGAAAGGACTCCAGTGATTTTCTAGGTTATTACAAGGCCTTGCTAGGCCTTGAAAGTCCCTCGCAAGGACATCGTAAAGTCTTGCAAGGCCTAGAGAATAACTAGAATGATTTTTGCTGAGGATATTCAGTCAGGAGAGATTCTGAAACATTCTTTGCATCTCCACTTGCTCCATATTTTAGCACAATTTCACTGCATAAAAAAAGATTTTATACGAATATTCTTTAGACAAAACGTTCACAAAACCGATGAACCAATAAAACTGAAAACTTTTGCTATGGAGTAATCTATTCTTCCAAAAATACAATCCAAAATTCCGTATCGCCGTTGCAAAATGAAAAATGGACATGGGTGGAAATGCCGGTGAAACAATTGAAAATGATGAAATGGTAGTCAGCGCATGCGTAATCAGATTCTATTTGCTGAGGAACTTGAATTGTTAGTTGTCACAAATAAATTACTTATGCTACTATTAACTGAACTCTTTTATTTAAAATGAATAGACGTCAAATCATTGTTTTCGCTAACGCAAACAAATTTTTATTTATATCAAATAAAGATTTATTCAAATCAACTAAAAGATTATTAACTAACATATTTTTGTTCACGAAACTAAGCGATTTCTCTCAGTGTGTAGATGAAAATTAGTGGATTTCATTGTGCCATTTTCAAATGATCTGAAGAACATAGTTCGATTTGGGCTGATGTCCGGCATTAGTATCCTCTTGAATCAACAATTTTCTCTTTACACTCGTGTTCAACGAGAACACGGTGAAAAATAGATACTAATGAGTACACTGAGAGACCAACTTTTTCTTCATTCCAATAAATATTTTTTTCAATCAAAGAAAATTCAGTTAGAAGGAAAAAGTTTTTATCAAACTGGAACAAAGAATTTTCAAATTGGAACAAAAATATACTCCTTCTTAAATTTAAAAAAAATTACTTCAATTCAATCAAAAATTTTTCCATTGAAAATAAGATTTACCAGAATGAGGGCAAAGAAATTTTCTTCCAATCTGAGAAATTGGGTTCTCAGTGTATAAGAAATAAAATATTGAGGTGGGGGGGGGGTTTAATGTTAGTTCGGCGTGAAAAAGGCTCAATTTTGAGAGTTTTTTAAAACGCTATAGGTATTACAAATTTGTTTACTTGATAGTGACATCATAATACACTATATGAAGAATCACGGAAAAAAATGTTTAGCTGTGTCAGCTAGATTTTAGCTATCATAGCTAGATATCTCGCTGCAGCAGCTAAAATCCAGCTGGTACAGTTATACATTTTTTTCCGTGATCTTTCCTGAATTGTTCAAACAAAAATATTGATAATTCACTCGATGGTAGCAAATCTTCAGAGGCGCCTCGGTGTTTTCACCAGCTTTTGCCGGTGCACAGTTCAAAACAAAATCTACTCGACCGATTCTTTTGGAATTTAGTATACTACTTCTTCACATGAATAACCAGGCAACCCTTGGGAGCTGTTTTTCAATAATTATTAATTTTACAATACAAAATAGGCCCATTTTTTAAAGCAAAAACCGGTGTTTTCACTTTTAAGTGTCATAAAAAATTGAAAAAACGGGAAGAAAAGCTTCCAGGGTTACTTGGTCATTTATGTAAGGAAGTAGGATACAAAATTCCAAAAGAATCGGTCGAGTAGGTTTTGATTTGAACTGAACACCGATTTCACCGAGCGCCTCTGAAGATTCGCTACCATCGAGTCAATTATAAATATTTTTGTTTGAAAAACTCAGGAAATATTCTTCATATATTGTACTATGATGTCACTATTAATTAAATAAAACAAAATTTTATCCAAAGTAGCTGGGGCCATACTCGTGGACACAATCGATCAGTGAAATAAGTGACGGGTGATCCATTTACGAGTGATTAAGCCAGGTTTATTATTGAAATTTGTCTCCTGACGTTTCGAGTGGTTTCCACGAGTACGGTCCCAGCTACTTGGGGTAAAATTTTGTTTTTCAACCCCTCCCGATGGAAGTGGGTCCGAGCAATTTTACTGCACCATCCCCCCTCCGAAATGTACCTTTGATAATGGGTGAAAACTACTCGAAACGTCAGGAGACAAATTTCAATAGTAAACCTGGCTTAATTACTCGTGAATAGATCATCCGTTACTTATTAATTGAATAAATTTGTATTACTTGTAGCTTTTAGAAAAATTCTCAAAATTGGGCCATTTTCTCGCCGAATTAACGTTATCCCCCCCCCCCCCCAAGTATTATACTCTTTAAATTTATTGGAGTGAAAATCCGCTCCCAAACAGTGACAATACTGCAAGTCCAACAAGAGTGAGATTCCACTTTTATAAAGTGGATCTTCACTCCATAAAAGTCAAAATTTCACTCTTATAAAAAGGTGAAATTTCACTCTTTAAATCGAGTTTTTCCCTTCACTCTTTTGGAGTGAGAATTCACTCTTATGGAGTGAAAAGGCACTCTTCAGGGCTGGAATGTCAATCTCCCTGGACTTGCAGTATTTTCACTCTTCAAGAGTGAATTTTCCACTCCAAGAAATGTAAAGTGTACATTTTTTATTGAATATATGAAGATAAGCGTCTAGAATAATTTCTAACATATCTTGTTATTCGTTTCAATCTGGTTCAACACTCTTTGATAAATAGATATTAGAGACTAAAACAAAATCTGTTTAATGCGATGTGTATAATCCATTTTTCTCCGTAAAGAAGTACGGATTCAGATTATCTACGGAATTTAGTTGAGTATTGAACAGTTAGGAAATGTAACCACTCAAAATAAAAATTTAGTTGAACCAAATAAATCTTATTTGTTATAGCTAAATTCTTTGTTTATCTTCAATAGACTGTTTTATTCATATTTTGAATAACTACACTTTCATTGACGCCAACTAAAATTTGAGATATAAGAGCAAGAATAGCACAAGGAAAACAGGCTTTCCACCAAAAGGAACAGTTACTATATCCGAAGAATATTAGCTTAGCAGTAAGGAAGATGGACAGGATTGGAGGATTTCATCAAACCAGTCATAAGACTGATTACTTCATGATGATGAACTAAAATTTAGCTGAGACCACTAGATTTTATTTACCGCAGCTAGGTGCCTTCTTCTCAGTGTGCAATTTTTCAATTTTCCCTGAACCTAAACCTGGTGCCTAGTATCCATATAGAAAGGTATTAGGACATTTGTACAAATAAACTCCTGCGAGTCTGGATTTTACGTTGTATTCTATGGAAGATATAACGAAAAATGAAAAAAAATACAACCGACTTGAGAACCTCTCCCTTTTTCTGAAGTCGGTTAAAAATATGATGAAGTGAAATGATAAATAGATTCTTCTTCTATTCATATGTACTTCTTGGAAGTTCGAGTGGAACTCGTTTGCTATTTTTCCTGCTCTGTCGTAGATTCCTTAAACCCTGGCGATTCCAAAGTGACCAATTTTTGTGGTTTAATTCCGGTTATTTTTTGGTTTGGTAAAAATTTGGTCAGGAAATAGTTACCCAGATGGTTTTTTTTACCATATAATAACCTATTTGTGACCAAAACCTAATAGTTGCACAGAACAAATCTGCCACCAAAAGGTAATCGAAAAATGTGGTCTGTTTTTGGAATCTTTTAAAGTAAAAATCCAGAAAATCACCACGAAATAACCGAAAAATCACCAAAACTGAGATTGGTTGAATTTTGGATGGATTTTGGTCAATTTTTGTTGAAAAAAATGTCCCCAACGACCAAGAAGTTACCGAAACCAAGATTTTTCACCAAAATGTAACCGAAATTTTTGGTCGCTCGTCGGTTCACCCAAAACCCGCTAGGGAATCTTTTCTATGTTTCTGAAATTCGAATTGTTTATTGAAACAAATTAGTACTCGGATATCAGTATTCGAGAAGATAAATTCCAAAGATTCATCATATTTTTGTGTGAATTTGAATTTTCGTTTCGTTTTTATAAACGATTAATTTCAAGAACATTCTTTTCTCCGATTATTGATATTCCATCGAATAATTCCGCTACACTATAGGATTGGTCCCTGACTGTGACGGAATAAAACTGTTGGAAGGTCATAACTGATGGAATTCCCTGTTGTATCACCATCACAATTTATTATTATGCTCGATAAGAAACGGTTGCTCATCGAAACTTTTTGATTCACAATCATGAAAGAAAGATTCTTAGAACATCTCAGCTTTAAAGGAAGCGAAATTTTTCAAGGTTTGGACGATTTGTTTTCCTTTTTGAATTCAGAGCTTTCCAAACAACAAAAAGTTTGCTTTGTGTAAAAGATTTCTTCAGGATCCTTCGCTTAACAAATTTAAAACAATTCTGAATTTTCCAAGCTAAAATATCTTCAAAAAAGAGTATTATTCTGAAATACAATTTTTCATGGCAAAAAAGAGGTATATTATCATCACATGCCGTTGCAGAATTTCATGTAAAATAGTTCGCCGTTTCTTCAAATAATGTAATTAATATTCAGATTCTTCGAGGCAAAATGATGATGTATTTGAACGATCATGGTCATGGTATATCCTCACGGCACGTAAACCTTCCTTTTTCTTTCTAATAAATCAACTTGAATACTCTCACACAATAATGAGGATTTATTCGTTCCATATTCATGATACGTCGCAATAAATATTCAATACATATCGATACATCGAACGTATTGTTTATTCTATTGTTCTCTTAAGTACATCGAACATGTTGCCCCCATTGATTGTTAGAATTCATTAAATTGAGGAAGCCAATATTTTTTCTTCGCAAGGTCTTATCTGGAATTTCAACACCTTTTATCATCTCAATTTAAATCTCATTTGTAAGAGCATAAAACCAATTCATACTTGAAAATCGAATTATCTTGCCACTTTCAAGATCAAAGGGCCATAATTTTACACAATATAAAATAACAATAGCATATAATAAACTGCTTGAATAATAATAGTAAAAATATTATTCCGGTAGACGTAACTCTTACCCAATGAATACACAATAAACAAGTAGTTTTATGTGATACTCACTGTTGAATGATCAAACGTAACGAATTTCTTGACGTAACGATACTCTCTCCTGATCATAAAATCGTTCCTTTACTTCCAAGGAACTAACGTTCCATCACTTAGCATCACCTATATCATTATAACATACATGAATCCATAATTAGTACACACTACGCCAGTCGGGAAAATTCTCGGAAAACAGGATTTTTTTTCCATTTAGAAACTCCTGGCTGCTAAAGCAAATCTCATCTACCCTTCCTGTAATACAACTAAATTAAATGTTGCATAATAAACCATTCTCCAATGACTCTCTAATCTCTCTACCGAAGTGAGAAAGAACGCTATCCCCGTACATGCATGTACCTACATTTGAAGAATACGCAAGATGTTTATAATCGCAACTTTCAAGCATGTAATGAAACAAATCTATATTCTTTTCACTCATCCAATATGAAATTTTTATGGAGACTTTTGGTCGAAGCAATCATGTTTGGATTAGAAGAACGGAAAGCATCATACATCGATCCTTAAGGAAATACCAGCACCGTGAGACGAGCTGCTTCCCTGCGAAGGATTTTTCGATGATGATGAAATCTGACAGGGACAATCAAGTAATTTCACGACGTCGGTAATTTTTTGCCAATATCCCATCAATTGAAATTCAATATATTTATATTTATGCTGATTGCGTTAAGTATTCAAAATCTCATAATTCTCCATAAAGTTTTAGATCTGTTTATATGAAAAGTATCATACATTTGCAGGGGAAACCAACATTTTCCATAAAATTTCATCATACAATACTATATTTTTCATTTTTATTCTCTCACATTGTAATCGAAGTAGCTCAAGAGTGCTGATGAAGAGTTAGAAAACTTCCAACTGGTTATATTTATTTGACCACTAAAAAAAATTCCTAGATGGAGTTGTAACAAAATCCTGAAACAAACTAATCTCAACTTCCAATGAAATTTGATGAGCTGCTTACAACATATATGTTTGTTCTGCATCAAAAGCGTCACCATACTGAGCGAGTTTCTTGAAATATTGAAGTTTGAAGCGAGAATAATAAAATAAGAAAATCGCAATTTAAAACAATTTCAGAATCTTATGAACCATTTATGAGGAAATATGAGGAAAAATTCTTCATAACACTATCTGAATTATGGATATTTATGATTTTTTATGAGAAAATGTCCAGAAAAATTATGGGATTTCATAAGAATTTATGAGAAACATTATTCCAACTTATGACTTTTCATGATAAAATACTTCTCATAAAACAGTCCCAATTCCTAGAGAAATTATGATATTTCAGGATAAATTATGAGAAGTTACGAAAAACAGTCAAGAGAAATTATAAGAAATGTTTTCCGCTCGAAAAGTACATTTGATTTTGAAAAGAGTAAGAAAGGAATTCGATGCTCTGCAGGATTGTCGGATTGGGCGATATATCGCCAATTGGGCGATTTGACAACTCAATTTGCGACCAAATTTTCAGATCTGCGGTTGTTCAAAAATTGGCCGATATTCGCTATTCTGGACGGCGACTTTTAGGCGATTTTTCCAAGGACCAAAAATTCTGAGAAAAGGAACAGAATCCGAAAATCGGATTGGTTCGCTAAGATTATCCAACTGAAATATACTAAAAATCCCCTAGAAATTCCATTTGATGGAAGAAAAGTTTAATTGGATGCCACGATCTACGAACCCACTTCCCACTTGTGCAGAACCTCCACACTTGTTCCTTTCATTCCAATCTATCGATGCTCCAAACAATCCCTGCTTAAAAAAATCTTATTAAAACCGATTTACAAAATTTAATCGGAATCTATCCGAATTTTCTTATCAACCCAATTCTCATTCAATACTACCCGATTTCTTATTTCAAGGGGATGTTTATTCAGATATTTCCGAACCAATCTGATTTATTTCTATTGATTCTTATTCATCGTGAATAAGATAGGATCGTGGATTTGCATCGGAATTGAATCGGTTCATATAGGTTTTAATAAGAATTTTGAAGCAGAGATAATACACTAAATAATCTCAATACAGAAAGGGTTGAGGTGTAATTTCATACGAGCATCTAGCGTCGAGCGTCGAGCGATTTTTACAAGTTTTAGATTTCAGCGTCAAAGCTAAACAATGTTTCTCTGTGAAGTTAGAGTAATTCAAGACGCGCACAAAGAACGACGTCCTTGATTTATACGAGGGTGGATTGATAAGTTTCCGGCCTGACCAAGAAAAACAACGTTTTTAAGAATTTTTTTTTTTTATTTCTCAACATAATCTCCTCCAAGGCTGATACATTTCTCATAGCGGTGTTCTAGTCTAGTAATGCCATCTCTATAGACTGATTCGTCAAGCTCCTCAAAATACCCATTTACAGCTTCGATTACTTCTTCATTGTCCGCAAATCTCTTACCGCCAAGCCATTTTTTGAGGTTAGGAAACAGATAATAGTCACTCGGGGCTAGGTCTGGAGAGTAGGGAGGGTGCGGCATTAATTCAAACGTCAGATCGTTGATTTTAGCCGTGGCAACGATTGACGTGTGCGCTGGTGCGTTATCGTGATGAAACAAGATTTTTTTCTTCGCCAGATGAGGTCGTTTAATTTTCACTTCGTGGCTCAAACGTTGCAATAAGTCTGCGTAGTATTGACCAGTGATAGTTTTACCCTTTTCAAGGTTATCAATGTATATAATACCTCTTGCATCCCAAAAAACAGTAGCCATAACCTTGTTCGCCGAAAAAATTGTTTTTGCCTTCTTTGGAGTTGGTTCCCCTGGTCCAATCCACTGTTTAGACTGTTCTTTGGTTTCAGGAGTGTAGTGGTGGACCCAAGTTTCGTCAACGGTTACGAATCGACGCAAAAATTCGCTTGGATTACGCTTATACAACGCCAAATTGGCGGTAGAAATGTTCTTTCGAATCAATTTTTGGTCGACTGTTAGCAAACGCGGCACCCATCTTGCACAGAGCTTTTCCATATACAAATGTTGGTGCAAAATATTTTGTACACGTTCATATGACATCTTACAGGTCTCAGCTATCTCACGAACTTTTAATCTGCGATCTTTCAGCACTATTTGATGGATTTTTTCGATCATATCTGGAGTTGTGACCTCAATGGGGCGTCCTGAGCGAGGCTCATCAGAGGTGCTCACACGACCCTTTTTAAACTCGGAAACCCACTGCTTAACGGTTGAATATGATGGGGAGGATATCCCCAGTGTTGAGTCCATCTCTTCTTTAATTTCCTTCGGCGTTAACCCCTTCAAATAAAAGTATTTGATGACAGCACGATTTGATTTCCAGCTTTTCCATTTTTACGAAAAACACAGAGGCGTCTTGGTCAGCGTGCTCTCAAAACTAAACTAACATGGCGATCGGACTGAAACTATAGCTACAAGCTATCTAAGGATGGTACTATAGAACGCCACCTCAAGGTAGGCCTAGTGGCGCCATCTCTTGGTCAGGCCGGAAACTTATCAATCCACCCTCGTATGTGTTATTTGATCAAGTATTTTAAAATGAAATTTTCGAGTTGGGCACCGCAATCCAAAAAGTTCATAGTTCTGCGACTGGGTTCAAAACTTAAACCAGATTTAAATCCAAAATCATCCAATCGGAATTCAGGATTCACGACTTGAACCTTGGTTAAACTTTCAATTTAGTTGGTAGAGTTGGTCTTTGAGAGCACTCGAGCGCACCATAATCTTTCTCTTTCTTAGCTTATTTATTAGACAAAAACAAAATGATATATTGAGCAAAGATAAATGATATAATACTTGATCACCTTTGAAAAAGAAATTTTTATAATTTTCTGCGACTTTAGGCGACTTGCACGTTAAAAATCATTTCTGCGACTTTGGGCGACTTGCGCGTCAGAAATCGGCGATTTATTGTGGATGGGACCTGACAATTAACCCTGTGCTCTGGACATGTGCATTTGGAAAAATTATTCGAACATGTAGATGTAATTTATTACGAGAGAGAAACTTTTCATAGTTTACAAAAGCCGTAGCTATACATATAATATATATACTTATGTAAGTATTATGAAATAATCACACGTACGAACCATAATAATTGTCTCAGTGATAAAAAAAAAATGTTACTCGAAACTATCAATTGTGCTATGGAAATATTTCAATCAATCCAATTATTTTAATTTAAAAAATCAAAGAGTTGGACGTAAGAAAAATCGAATTGAAAAATTAACACATATACGTGGAAGAGATTGTTTTCGTCGTGTAATAATCGTTGCTATTACGTCCAAACTAGTCAATATAATTGTTACCCTAGCAGAAATTTTGTAATAATTTGCGAGGCTTGTAATGCTGAGCTGAAGAAAAATTGGAGACCAGTTTCAAACCGATTTTATAATCAATTTTCTAGCCTTGTAAATCATTAGACTTTTTCCACTAAGGGCGCAAATGTATATCATATAATTTTGTTATCACAACAAACATTAAGTGAAGCTCGCACGAAAATTGTCTCCATGTTTATCAAATTTCCTTATATCATACTGATAGAGTAATCTGAAAGAGGCATGCATGTGAAAGATTCAATCGAAGACATTTGAAACCTCCACATTTTATGTAGATAATGCGTAAGTGAAAGTATATGAGAAATGAATGATAGTTCATGTTTAGATGAATGGATAGATTGAAAAACGTTGCAAAGATCTCGCTTGCCATAAGAATTTGATGCACATACACGGGGAAATAAACGGTGACCCCAAGAATGTTGTTTTGTGCCTGCTTTTATATAATATATAATATACAGGGTGTTTCAGAATTTATCATTCAGATTTTTGTGGAATTCATTAAGCTGGAACCAAAATGCAATAATTTCCTGTTTGAAAAAAATTGGTTGAAGACTTAAGGTTTTTAAGTTATGAGTACTTTTAGATTTTTTTTTTCAAATCCAAATAACTTGAAAGCATTGTGTTCTACATCATTGATCCTAATCCCATTCTTTAAGTTGGAGAACGCTGGATCTCTGATGAAAAAATTCAATTATCCCATCATTCTTTGTTTCGGAGCTATAGTGAATTTGAAGTTGCTGAATTGTGATTGCCTAGAAGCCACAAAATTTCAAATTTCTGAAGCTCCGCAACAAAGAATTATAGAATAATTGAATTTTCTTCTCAGAGATCCAGCGTTCCCCAACTTAGAGAATGGTGTTAAGCTCAAGAATGTAGAACACAATACTGTTGAGTTATTTGGAATTGAAAAAAAATCTTTGAATGCTCATAGCTTGAAAACTAAGCCTACAAAAAATTGTTTTCAAACGGAAAAGTATAAAAATTGCATTTTGGCTGCAGAATACACCATAAGAATCCGAATGATGAATTCTGAAACACCCTGTATATAATACTCGTCCTGTATTCATCTTTTACATATTTCATATATAAATATAATAATTCATTCCTCTTCAACTCTCTATATCTCTCAGACCGAATGAAAAATGGTATTCGCTTTTAAAAATCATAAAATATATTTCAGCATGCCATTCAGTTTCAAATTCGAGTTCTGAAGAACCGTTCATTTTTTGGGGTCATTCTTTGCCGACGTATCAAATCAAAATATTCTACGGAATGTTGTGGAACAAATCTTCCGCCTTTAACAAACATAGTTCTAAAAGCAAACTGACAAACTTTTTCTCCACCACTTTTCGATCCGTAAGTTTAGTTTTCGATTTATAAACAAAAAAAATTGATCATGAAGGGTCATGTATGCTCATTTCATGTAGACTTTCCTTGATTGGTTGAAGTCAATTCTAATAGTAAACTTCGAGTCGAAAAGTGGCGAAGGAAAAAGTTTCTAGGTTCTTTTTTTCAGGAATACATTTGTAAAAGAAGCAAAGTTTGTTCTGGGACATCCTGTATGTATGTAAACTCGCTATTTTATTCAATCGCTTTGTTCTCTCACGAACCCACTTGGTCATAGTAGCAAGGTTTTGGCTGGATTAGAGGAAACATGTTCTGCACTATGAAAAATAATCGAAATTTTTCTACACACAATAACCAGAAATTTCCGATAATAAGAAATTCAACTGGAATTTTATGGAATTTTGACTATCATTTTCCAGTAAATTTCCGGTAAAATACGGACGGAAATTCCTAACGCATTTATATGTTGATTACTTCCGAACATTCATGTGAAGTTTCCCATATAAATTTTTTACAGTGTATTCTATTTTCAATACCTCGGTTTGTGACATCAGCAAATGTTTTTTCCAAGTAAAAAATCTAGAAGGATGAATTTCGGCGATGGATTATATTCTTAAGTCGTAAACAGAATTAATCAATAACTTATTATAGGAGATTATGACGTGGTTTCTTGTCGCAAAGAAATGTGAAGATCAAAGAACCTCTCACGTCATTTCCCGGAGTAACTTCCTTCTTCATCGGAAAAGAATATTATATGATCGGCATAGAAGCGTTTTTCGCGTGATTATAATTTTTTCTTAAGTTTACACGTTATAAAAGGAGCTAAACATATCTTGGATACAGGGATGGGTGGCCGGGAGTACTTTTGTACTTCCGGAGTACTTTCTATCTTGGATAAAATATGTCTTCATACACGGAGAAAAATGCAGCTCGAAAGGATAGTAATCTTTAATAGAACATTGGAGAATATTTCTTAAAACCCAAGAATTTTTCTTAAGTTCGTAATGAACATAAAACGGTTCAGATTTCTCTTGAATATTGCTCGAAAAATAATGAAAAATTATCAATACTTAACAAATCATAAAAACAAATATGAAGTTTCCAAAAGTCGCGAATGAAATTTTACCAAGTGAATAACAAAATTCTGTAATTCGCAAATAAGATTTCAAAATTTTGTTATTTACTTTGTAATAGTTCATGCGCGACTTTTGGAAACTTCATATTTGTTTTTATGATTTGTTAAGTATTGATAATTTTTCATTATTTTTCGAGCAACTTTAATATTCAAGAGAAATCTGAACCGTTTTATGTTTATTACAAACTTAAGAAAAATTCTTAGATTTTAAGAAATATTCTCCAATGTTCTATTAAAGATTACTATCCTTTCGAGCTGCGTTTGTCTCCGTGTATGGGGTCACAGGGAATTTTCCCTTAGAAGCAGCTAGAATTGCACGTGAAATTAGCTGTTAAAGTATTTGTTTAAACAAAGAAACGCCCACCAAACAGTTGGTTACCACATCATAACTGCAATGTAACTTAAGATCACACGTAATATCACCTGTTCGTTGCATGCAATAGGCTGTTAAATTGTAATTTCACATTCATCAAAAGTTGTTACAATGTAACCAGAATATAACATGTTTCATTTCAGCAACACCGTGGTGTCATCCATCTCTTATAGGTGATATTAAGCGCAAGACCTCGAATCTAAGTTGAAAAAGTGTCTACGATGCATATTTTCCAAAATAAAAAGCTCATAACAATCGCATGCCACTAATACAAAAAATATTATGTTACAGTGACGTTGCAACTACTTTTCATGATAGTGAAATTACAAGTCACCTGTTCATATAACACGCATGTAACAAGCAGGTTACATTGCATATGATTTTCGGTGGGCGCGAGTTCCACACTCGCGTATGAATTATTCATTCGTTAAACGGGATATCAAGTTTGAAAAATTGCACCGTTGAGAACAATCTGTTTTCTTTACTCAAACATTCCACTTTTTGTGAATACTATTCTCCTCGAAGGAACACAAAAGACTCATCATGAACGACAGATTCTCGAACGAATGCATGTAGACTAATACAGCTAATGGAATATCTTGTGCAAATAGTAAAAATCACGTATTGACACTTCATACACTGACTTTAAAAGGAAAATCTTGATGTTTTTGTAGATGGTTAACACCTTGCAAGCAAGAACATAATATGCAAATATATGTATATGAAATGCGAGATGGTATAAGAATTATGTGAAGACGGAGTTGACTGAATTCCTTTTTAGAATATTATTTCTATATTATTCCACGAGAAGTCCATGAGATTGTTGCGAATTCTAAGCATGCATGAACAATCACTTATATCAGTCTAGTATGAACTCCATCCTGCTCATTTTGGTCCAAGACTGGGTCAAAGGGGAACTTTTTCAATATTCCCGAAGAGAACATGAAGCTTCAGATTAGATCTGTATAGATCGGATCGAAGGTTCATGAAAGCTAACTTTTAGATTCACAAACGTTTGTCAAAGGTACTACGAACGTTGAAATGTCCGCCACAAAATACTCTCAGGAAACATAGATGGAACGTTCATTGAAGGTTCATCGAAGGTTTGATGGAGCTTCACAAAAATATCTATACTTAGATCAAAATATAATAATTTATGTTTATTAATTGATTTATTTTTTATATAAATTGATCAAAATTAATATAAATATAAATATTTTTGTGAAGCTTCGTCAAACCTTCCATGAACCTTCAGCGAACGTTCCATCTGTGTTTCCTGAACGTATTTCGAGGCGAACATTTCAACGTCCGTAGAACCTTTGTCAAACGTTTGTGAATCTAAAAGTTAGCTCTAATGAACCTTCGGCCCGATCTATACACATCTGATTTGAACGTTCGCTGAAGCTTCATGTTCTCTTTGGGTTCATACACGCAGGAGATATTATATTCATTATATCACTATTATGTCCCTGGTGAAAATAACTTCACGCAAAACTCCGGCAATCGATGTAAAAACCACGCAAATTGATGCAGAATTTGAAACTATGTGAACCGACACAAAATGACAGCACATGATCCAACAACAGTTTTTCGTAATCGAGCGTAAAAATAATTCTGCATTGATTTGTGAGAAGGAAACAAGGATAATTACCCAAGTAGCATCCCAGACAAAAATTCCCAAATTCGCATGTGGACTCAAGTTCCTGGCCGGGACCCGCGAGGTCCTGGCCAGGTCCTGCCCGAGATCAGCCAGGTCGTGCCTGGAAATCCTCTGTTTCCTGCTCGGAACCTGTGAGGTTCCCGCCCGGGAACAGCCAGGTAGTGACTCGAGCGGGAACCTGACCCGGCTGCCGGGTCCCGGGCGGGAACCAGAGGGTTTGCAGGCAGGACCTGGCCAGGAACCTGAGTCCACATGCGGATTTGGGAATCCCGCCCATCCGGAAATTTTTATCTGGGATGTGGAGTTTTTCTAAAGAATTCTTATAGCTCACTCTGGATATGGTACACGGAGAAAAGTATATGGGATTGATTACCATTCGCTTTAGTTCTCATTGCGACTTTAGAATAGGAAGTGAGTGATGGCTCGCGATTTGATGATCATTACGATGTTAATCTATTGTTTCCATGGCAACGTATAAACAGTTTATCGTACTCAATCCGATTTCACATGGCACTTATTACAATTTTGAAATATCTGTCACCAAATTACTATTCTTCATAGTAACCGTTACCGTATACTTCTCTCCGTGTATATGGAAGTCGGTTATTGTTGAGAAAAAATGAAAATTATATAGGTCGACGTGAAATTTGAATTCCTTTGCTATATGCACACAGGCTTGAAAGGAAAAGGCTTCGTATGACATCAACGCATCCATTAGTATTGATCGTCGATATACCATTACACAGGACACCAAAAAGAATTGTTAACTGATTCGGAGTGCTTTTGGTGCACGGAGAAAAGTATACGATATGAAGAATAGTAATTTGGTGACAGATATTTCAAAATTGTAACAAGTACCATTCTGAATCGGAGTGAATGCGGTAAACTGTTTACGTTACCATAGAAACAATAGGTTAACATCGTAATGATCACCAAATCGCGCCTTGTCACTCAATTCCTATTTTAAAGTTGCGACGAGAATTAGAGTGAATGGTAATAAATCCCATATACTTTTCTCCGTGTGTGTTCAATGCGAAACGAATACCAGACTTCTTGGATTAGCTCACTTGCTATTATCTTTCATACATAATTTATATAATTGATGGATTTTTTGATTAATTTTGTGTATACAAATTATAACAATTGAACTGATACAACAAATCTGGTTTTGTTTTCGTAATCAATGCTCTAAAAGTACGCCAAATCAATTCTCAAACCTTAGGCACCGAAATGACTGTTGACCAGTGTTACCCACATAGCACAAATGTCTCAGTAATATCTTCAGAATATTCTGCAACATTATGGAGACATTGTAATATTGTCAAAATATCCTGGAGATATTACTGAGACATTCGTGCTATGTGGGTATTGAATTCACTAATTCTTGTTCCGAGAGACTGAGATTCATTCTGATCAAGCAGCCAAAGTAGGGTCATTGAACCATACAGTGAACTTACTGAGAATGTTCGAAAGAAATTACAACACTTTCTGAATAGTTAGAGGCTGTAAACTGTTGGAAATTAAGTCCTACACAGTAAAGTATTATTTTTCAAATGGAATGTATTTTGAGGATGAAATAACACTAAATTTTAAACTACAAAATTTAGAAAAAATTTTATCTACAGTACTAATGCTTCGAGTATGGAAAGGATATTCATCCCACAACACATGCTAGTAAAAGTATACTCATAAAAGCTTATTACATTGTAAAAATGGAAACCCTCGTAAATCAGTTGAAATCTCAAGAGATTAAGTCTCAGCGTGGTCTCGCAGTTTCCTCACGAAGGAAATAAAACCACTCAAAAAGTTCAAGATGAATTTACTGATATTCTATCATCATCTTAAAATGGAAGAACTGAGGATCACTAAATCTAATGACGTCAAACTATTTCAAGGAAATGCCAAATCCAACCATCAAATTATATTGATTTTCGAGCATACCTTGTAGAATTCTGTCGGTATGTAACCTCGACAAAAATAAAAGCAGGAAACATGGTTAGTCATGTTTGAGATGCTATGTAGTTAGAATCTTTATATCATATCTTTCAATCTCTTCTTCGGAATTACATTCATCACGTTCTGAATTTCATCACGAAAATAAATACATAAATGCAGCACTTTAGATGCATAGTACTTCATTTCATTTATGGTGCTATATCGAACACGTTGATGTTACCAAACAATGATGTTACCAATTGAATTTGGTCATTGACTTTGTTGCAAGAATAAAACAATAGTCCTTGAAGGAGAAAATTCCTCTGAAAAATTCTGAGGAACTCTGGAAAAAATCTGGAAGAATTTGAAAAGCTATACGGAGAGGAAAGAATGGTAATATTCACCATGCTGACATAGTATTCCGTCTTATTTTATATGAAATCGTGATTTTTACTATGTGAGAATAGAATTCTTTACCATTTTTTTGGTAACAATTACTATGTTACATATATATTATTACCAGAAAAATGGTGAAACATTCTATTCTTACACAGTAACAATCACGATTTTATATAACATTAGACCGAATACTATGTTAGCATGGTAAACATTACCATTCTCTTCTCTTCGTGTATGAACATTTCTTCAAACTCTGAAAAACTCTGCATGGAAAGAAATTTTTAGCTGTATCAGCTAAATTTTGGCTGGTACGGTAGAATATCTTAGCATCATTAACTGAAATTCAGCTAATGGAGCTGAGAATTTTGCTGCAGCAGATAAAATTTAGCTACAGAAGCTAAAAAATGGATGTCCATTTCACAGCTAATCACTTTTTCCCTGTGAACAAATTTTCAAACACTCTTGCTCATTGGGAACTTTTTTTCACTGAAAATTTCTCTGATAATCTGTGGATATCTCTGAGAAACTCTGAATTTTGTAGACATCATTGATACTCTCTGGAAAACTATGAACACCTGAAATCTTTTAACAAACTCTTCACCGAGAATCTTCAAAACTTCCAGACATTTGCAGTCAAATTTTCCCCCCCAGGGTCTCCTTATTTGGAACCACTAGTCATTTAAAATAAGCAAAGTTGACAAGAATTATTACAAAAACTAAACTTTCGAATTAGATCATTCTAGAAAGGAATCTTCTATTTTCCTAGATGAATACACTTCAATACGATACAAGTTTTGAGTTTGATGAAGTACGGATTGATGAAAAAAAGACAACGTCTTTAAATTTCATATTGAAAATGAAAATTTTCAAGCTCAGTATAACAATGGAATCCATTGAATCAAGATTCCTCAATGGAATAAAATTTCCACAGTGTATCGAGAAATTCTTGATTTCAATGCACGTGCGAGTGTTATGTGTGTAACCGTAACGATTCTCTTACTCCTTACTTTCTCCACTTGACTTCTGTGGAGCGTAGGAATAATAATCTGGCTCTTTTCTTCAACAACGTATATACGCGTATACGTGTAAACGTTTAGTTCGCGCGTCGATAAACTTCAAGCAGCGTGTAATAACGTAAGAATTACGTATCGAGCGATAACACAGCCAATGAATTTTTCATTAAAGATGAAAAGTCCCTGCTTCATGCGGACTGTGAATTATACACACAGTTTATTATATCAATCATGTTTTAATTGATAATTCATCTGAGATAATAAACGTGGAAACATTGAAATCAGTTGTACGAGCAGATAAGTTCGAAATAATTGATTTATCGATATTCGAAATCTGTTATGTAAAAACTTATAATTCAAGGTTTCAGTTGTGTCGTTGATCCCACTGGTTTTCAAATTCAATCAAAAATGTATTCAATGGTGAAACGACTGTCAAAAATCTACGTAATAAATGTTTCACTTTAGTGTAAATCAAGCGTGATTCTAGTAATTGTAATCCAATGCAATACAATATTGTGGGATATTTTTATCAGGGTTGGATTTGTACAAATCCACGCATATCACTATGTTATTGATGTATGAAATGCGCGGAACATCTTTATACAAAATGTTTTATGTATGCATGTCGTGCCAATAAATCGATCGTGTCTTATCATAAGATATTACGTGGATCATTGTTTCACTGAGAAGCTTCAGAAGAATTTCAAACTATAGGATTTCGTGACGATCCAAGATCCAATACCCTGATTACAAAGACCCATTGAATCTTGCCAAATCTCATTGAAATTGAACAAAAGTTTGGTTAAATATCATTTAATCATTCGTCAACGAGGTTTGATCAGTTGTTTCGAAGACAATTTTATTGAATCTCGGGCAATGTTGTGGCAAAATCTCACGAAATTTCATCATATTAGATTCAGTGGATTTCTTCAATAAGGATACTTCGTCAATTACAAGTTTTAATGAATTTTGAACACTTATATTGAATGAAGATGGAAACTTAGATTTGCTGACCCAGAAACTCGAAGTATTATATCGATACCCACGTTCTAATACGTCGTATCCTACTTTTAGAAATTTTTTCAGGGCACAGTGCCAATAGGTGCACAGGATGACTATATCATTTATGGAAAAATGGTTTTCTGAAATCCATTAAAATTCGTATCGCAGTCTATATTACCGCAGAGGAAAAAGTTTCGATGCCTCAAATTTTCCATCCGACTGGATTTGAGGACATCGCACACCCATAAATCTCTGTATATGCTACGGCTCCGTCTCTCTAAAATAAAAATAATACCGTGGAATTGACAATAACGAAAGTATTCAAATTTTTACAAAAATGATGACACCAATTGAAGGTTAACCTACATCAGGCTTCACATGGAAGCGATTCAGGATGAAAGAAAATTACACTTATATGTCTTTTTTTAATCCTAATTGTGGATAATTTCTTCATTAGATTCTGCATAAAGTCTGACTCCGTGCAGTTACAAAAAAAAAAATAAACTCGCCTTTCCTTGTCGCTAAAGCTACAATCTGTGCTGGATTTAGGAGCGTCAAGTTCCCCGCTACTTCCAAGAATGTCTTCCTCCTCTGGTTTTTTTTTCTCGTTAGTGATCGTTGACCCCAATTGATAAAATCTGGCAATGTTTGAATCCTCCGTCGGATGAGACCTTTCTAATAGGTGAGGATCCCGGCGTCTGCCTGCGTCGGATATGTAAATCCGACACTAGCTAAAATAATTGCAGCTATTTATCATACAGATAACATGTAAGCTTGTCATAAGCTTGTCAGACTTGTCATTCGATTGTTTTTTTACTTGTTATTGACAACCTTGTCAGTGTAAGGTTCCTACAACTCTGCTGCAATGGTTTTGTAAGCTCGTACCCTTATCGTGTGTCAACTAGGAGGCTTAAGTGAGTCCACCTTGTCACAAGCTTCTCTGACAACATTGCAGGAAGGCTAAATTGCTATCTGGGTAGCTGCAATTCTCAGCTCTAACAGCACAATCATAGTGGTTGATATTTGAATATCGAAAGAATAACTGAGCTGTGATATTTTTGCATTGGTTGTCATATTTCTTGCTGTTACAGCTGAAAAGATAGCTGTGATATTTGGAAAAAAACCTTGAATACTTCTCGCAGCTCATTCTTGCCTATCTAAATATCAGGATTCAAAATTAAATTTGGAGAATCACAATTACACTTGACGTTATTGTATGTTGAAAATGAAAAATTTCCATTCTCAGCCTTGTCGAGGCCGATTGTATTTAATAAAAGTGTGTCATCCTTCATCGTCTACATTATGAAAAACAGTTCCTTGGTGAAAATGAAGCGTATATACAAAGCGCGAAGGAAGCTTATACGAAGCGAAAAACGTTCCAATTCCCTCTTCTTCAAACGTGTGATGCCTGCTTGCTGTGGAGTGATGATATCATACGATCCGTGTACGCTTCATAACCTCTCGATCCCATTTCACACCCGCTCCATATAAGGTAATAGTGAGTTACATCAAGCGCATGTGAAACCTACCTATTCTGACTTCAAATACTATGTTTAAGCGTTCGATGCCAACGAGGACTCCATAACTCAATGGATAAGCCCCTCGTCTTCCACGGTGGAGATCACTGGTTTGATTCTCACCATGGGATTTAGTTTTTTAATTTTATTTTCTTGAATTTTATACGCTTCCTTTGTTCCAATTCCACATACTCTTTTTACCCTTTCCATTCAAGCTTCGTATACTTTGCATCAACGTCTCTGTTACCCTCCAGTATACGCTTCGTTTACTCTTCCTTACCGCTTCCATTTTCACCACGGTTGTTGAATTCTACCCCAGCGAAAAGTTGGGGAATTCTTCAATATAATTTAATGAACTTTTCCTCCATTTGTAGAGGATTTAACGCTGAAAAGGCAAAATAATCCCTCAAAGTGGGGAAGGAATCCCTTATTTTGAGTGAAGAAGCAATTTCTCCACTGTCAGGGGACCACATCAACCACTGATGTGAATTAAAACTCCCCATACTTGTTACATTGTACTCCCTGATTCCATCATTTCATATTTTCAATCATACTCCTGCGTTAACTTTATTATCCCCAAGAGACTAAGATGGCTTCCAAACGTTCAATGACCATTTAAAAAACATTTGATAAACAAACCTACGGAGAATTTGACTTTTAAGCAACATTCAACGAATGTACGTGAACGTTCCACGAACTTTTGAAGATCTTGGTTCGTTTGGGAATTTCTTTGTTATACTCAAAAGAATTTTCGAACAATCATATATTCCATTTTTTACATACAGATATAGATATATCTATTTTACATTTCATTGTGCTTTGAATAGTCTACTTTCTTGAAAGGACTGGAGAGTTGAAGGTTCAGAATCCTGTCTGTAGGCAACCCGTATGACGTTTTATTTGTCAGATAGACTGATTGAAGGCAGAATATTTTTCCACTCAACAGCGTACTACTTATTCTAAGAAACAGGTGCACATTTTAATCAAAATTCTATCATTTTGATATCAATGCCAACAAAAGTATTCGAAAATCAGGCCTGATACTCTGAGAAAACTGTTCAGTTGTAATGCCCAAAAATTGATTGAGATACGACATCGGATGAACAATTTAGTCGTCTCAACAAAATATTAGTTCCTTCGGTTTGAAATTCTTATTGAAACAATCAATATTTTAGCTCAGTCAACTCAATTTTTATAGTTTTTGGTTTTTGTTTCAAGAATTTCTGAACACTTTAGGGCAATTTAACGTTGAAATGATGGAGTTGTGGTCCATTGTAATTGAATTCAATCATCACAAATACACTGAGAGAAAGGTATCTAGTTGGGACAACTAAATGTTAGTTACCGCAGCTAGATTTTTATTTACGCTAGCTAGACTCTAGTTGGGGTAAATAAAAGGCTAGCTGTCTGAGATATGAATAACATGGTTTATTCAATGGGAATACAAAATATAGTTGTGACAAATAAAATTTAGTTGGCACAATTAAATTTTTATTTACAGTGACTAAATTTAGTAGCTGTCGAATATTTGAATAGACCCTTTCTCTCAGTGTGAAAACTTATAGTCTAAAATAGGAATGAATTAATTTATTTGAAATAACTCAAAAAATTCAGTGAACCTCTATTCGAATTCACTAAATTTTTTAATAATCTAATATGAAATTACACGGGAAAAAATGATGTGCACTGAGAGGAATTGCCATAGTTCCTGTAACTAAAACATATCAACTAAACATTCTTGATGAGAGTTACTAAAAATTTAATTGATTCAATCAAAAAAATATAGTTGATTCATTACTTAATTGTATCAACTATGCGTTCTTGGTTGGATTAAGAATATTTAGTTGGGATGTTTTAGTTACAGTGACCGTAAAAATTTCTCCCAGTGTGGTTGATATCTGGATAGCTGAAAATCATTTATGGCGGCTCAAAGTTACCTATTACTGCAATATTTTTAGTTATCCGCACTGAGAGAAAGGTACCTAGTTGGGACAACTAAATACCTAATACCCTCATAAACGTGAGTTGCCGCAGCTAGATTTTTATTTACGCTAGCTAGACTCTAGTTGAGGTGAATAAAAGTCTAGCTGTCTGAAATATGAATAAAATGGTTTATTCAATTGGAATAAACAATTTAGTTGTGACAAATGAAATTTAGCTGGCACAACTAAATTTTTATTTACAGCCACTAAATTTTCTAACTGTTGAATATTTAAACAGACCCTTTTTCTCAGTGTAGCTGTCTGAAATATGAATACAATGGTTTATTCAATGGGAATAGAAAATTGGGTTGTATTATTTTTTCCCATGTAAATATTAAATCATTTCTTTCAATTGAACATTTATTATGCAAAGTTGGCTATAAAAACGTGTTTCGCCATTTCAGATAATCAAAAGAGGTTAAGCAAAGAAGCATCATGGTAGAAGTTTTACTGGAATCAGGTGGACAAGATGTGGCGGTGGCCGATAATGGGTCTAGGGCCAGTACACCAACCGAATACTCATCACCGAAAGAAACCGAGATCTCCTCGATCGAAGAATATACTCCGATCGAAGAATTCTACAGCGGCCAAAGCATTTTCATCACCGGAGGTACCGGATTCATGGGCAAACTTTTGGTCGAGAAATTATTGAGAGGCTGTCCCAATATTGCCTTCATCTATCTCTTGGTCCGACCAAAAAAGGGGAAGGACGTTCATCAACGTACCGAGGAACTTTTCGATGACGCGGTAACTGAAATCATTATGTATCCTCAAATCCCCATCCGCGCGTACATGTATCAGAGTGTGAGAATTTTATACAACGCAATTCCAGTAAACAACCTATGTAATCCAAACACGTAGTTTGAATGCAATTTATTTACTTTGTCTGATGGAATTTTTTCAAATTTACAAAGAATAATTCATGAAAAAAGAATACTCGACAATGATCGAGTCTGGACTCGTGAGTTATAATGGAAATTGTGATTACAATGACATGAAATAACCAATCATTATCCATCACTTATCTGCAAGATTCGAAGAAATCATAGGCAATTTTTCCTCCACCTCTTTGACTTAATTTCTAAATTTAGTATTAAATTCTAAGTATTCGATATTCCAAGGAATTGAATTTTTCTCCAAGTATTTAATAAGGGGCTCAAACATTCTAGTACAAAAATATGCCAAACTGAAACATCCCAAATAAAAACATCACATTCACAAATATAAAAAATTCACATCTAAAACTTGACGAAATATATTGAATGAGACGACTTTTAGATATCTCCAAGGTACAAAAGGTATATTATAAATTATTATTTTGCTAGCATTTACGGGACAGACTTGTTGCCTATATGATATCATTCAATCAAACGCTTCCTAAAAATTACTCAATATCAATATCTCAATATCTTTAGCGTTTGTCCCAGGTGTCCCGGACTGTACTTGATAGCACCTGATGGGACAATTCTTCCATATTTTACTATCAAATACATTAATTTTTAGGAGTCGACTGACTAAATGATATCATATATGCAGGTCTGTCCTGTACGTGCTAGCAAAATAGTAATTTATGATGTAATTTTACTCTCTGTGTAATAGATATCTTTTAAAGCCATGTCTAAGAGGTACCTAATAGATATCTGAAAGACGTCTTATATAACATTCTTCGTCAAGTTTCAGACTTTGTGTTTGTTTGTCTCTTATGTATATTAATTATTTTGTTCATAGTGATAATGATAAAATTGCAGTTGAATAAATAGACCACATAAATAAGTTAATTTGACCCACATCAAATTTAACATGACAGGAAACATAGTTAATTTTAGCTTCGACCTTTTTATGTAATTACCATCACCAAATGTACGAGACTTTCTTTTGTTTTCCTGGTTATCATAACTAGATTTTAAGTCACTGCAACTGTAAGTTCTTGACCATGCAAGGATTATTTCTCTGACTATGTTGATTTTTTCTCTATGTATATTTAAAATTGTTGCAATGAGATTCATTGCCGTTATAATTTATGAATGACTTGCAACAGGTTGAAAAAAAGTTGCTAAGTCTATTATAATTATAATTATTAGAATTAATTCTACTATGAGAGTATTATCTGATGAAGGCCGCTGAATTGGTTATCCAGTTCCAGCCCCAGATGAAATTGATGTTGTTGAAATGAATCAAAATAAAGGAAAAGGTGGTGATTCACATCTCATATTATTTATTCGAGGAAACGTTATATCTAAAGCTTCTAATATCGAAGAGACAAATCAAGCTCCCTTAAATTATAAAAAGTGTGATTATAAAAACAATTGAAACAAATACGTGGTCAAAGATGATAGCGTTACAAATGTTATCATTGAAGTATAATAATCCCGAAATGGTCATATCATTTCGAATCAAATAAGTATTCTTAGTGCCGTTCCAAATATTTCAGCTCAAAGACTAAACCAAGAATATAATATTCGAATAGATGTAGGTTTATTAATGAAATGGTTGAGTTTCTTACAATATTAGCAAAGCAGCCGAGTATACGGCATGAAGGACGAGCGCTTTTTGTGAACTTTTTTGAAAGAAAACAACTACCCACATAACAATTTGTGTCTTGAGATATCTTTCAGACAAATTTCAAATGTCTTATGCAAGGCGTTTGAATATCTTTCAGAGGTCTGAAACACGTCTAAAAGACATCTTTTATGGACTTAAGACATGTTTTAGTCTCTAAAAGATATCTAAATACGTTGCATAAGACATCTCAAGTCGTCTAAAAGATTTTTTAAAACATGAATTATTATGTGGGTATTTATTATATATTTTTGCAATTCCCAGCTTTTTGGTTCTCATATTAAAGAGTTCAAATGAATTTTCCTCTGCAATTATATGAAATTTTGAGCAAAGTACTGCAACAAAAATGAGTAAAATTAATATAGTATAAAAATAGTATACTATTTGCATCATGGAATAATTTTTCAACTTTCATGAATATTAGAAAAAATACAACCCTACTAAAAATCATGTTTTTCTCGCCATTCTCTGTTCTGTAAGTACCCTGACTTGTAACTCTTGTCGTTGAGGCTATTTTGTGTTTATATGCGATTTCTAAGTTTCTAATTATAGGGATTATTTTCTGAGATGAAAATTATTTCCATTCCAGTTGTTTGCAAAATTAAGAGAAGAACGACCCAAATTTCGTCACCAAATCGTTGCCATAGCGGGTGATTGCAGCGCGCCTGGTCTTGGAATATCAGCAAGCGACAGGTTGACTCTCATGCAGGAGGTATCGATTGTGTTTCACGTTGCCGCCACTGTTAGATTTGATGAAAAAATGAAACTAGCCGTGGCTATCAACGTTCGCAGCCCGCGAGATATGTTGAACTTGTGCAAGGAAATGCCCAAACTGAAGGTAATTACAACAATCATGTCGAAACTCGTTCTGTACTCGCTTCGATACATTACAGCTAGAAGAGAAAAATTAAGCATTCTTAGAGATTTTTAATTCCCTTAAGACAAGAAAAATGAGTTGTAATAATTGATTTTCTTAATTTTGCGACGAAAGTCAATCATTTGAATTTTTTAGATTAAAAATTTTTCTTCTCGTTGATATTTTCTTGCTGTCATGAATCATTGTTGATTGATTCGTTTACTTTCAATTGGAAGTTCACTCTACACTGAGAGAAAGGGTCTATTCAAATATTCGGAAGCTAGGGAATTTAGTAACTGTAAATAGAAACTTAGTTGTGCTAGCTAAATTTTATTTCTCACAACTATATTTTTTATTCCCATTGAATAAACCATTTCATTCATATTTCAGGAAGCTAGCCTTTTATTTACCCAAACTAGAGTCTAGCTAGCGTAAATAAAAATCTAGCTGCGGCAACTAACATTTAGTTTTCCCAACTAGGTACCTTTCTCTCAGTGTATAACGTTCAATAAATCGGTAATTCAGTATAATAATTCCTTCTTATAGGTAGTATAAATCATCAGTTTTACATATAGTATTTTCTCAATGGAAATGGAAAACTATTGAACGTTTATTCACGTGTTGATTTTTGACCCACTTAGTTGAATAGAATCGCGCAGTGAAAACCAAATGAATACTCAATTCAATGATCTTATTTTGTCCTCAGGCTTTTGTTCATGTGTCAACGGCCTATGCTAATTGTCCTCATTATTTGATTGAGGAAAAATTCTATGACCCTCCAATGGATGCCGACAAATTAATTGCACTTATGGAATGTATGGACGACAAATTAGTCGAAGATGTTACCGGAAAGTAGGTATCTCTGCAACACCTTTCATGCAACGCAAAGATGTTTTAATATTTAAAAAAATGAAAATATGTTGTGAGGATGATCAATATATCTAATCATTTGGCTAATTTGTACCTAAAAAACTGGAAACGTTTGTTCCTTCACAGACTTTTGGGAAAATGGCCGAATACATACGCTTTCACTAAAGCAGTCGCTGAGCATGTGATAATGAAACTAGGGGAAAACTTACCCGTTGGGATCTTCCGTCCAGCAATCGGTTAGTATAGAAAAACTTTGATGAAGAAACATAGAATTTAGCCAACTTTTGACGAAATTCTCTTTGAAAAAATTGTTCTGTCAGTTTTGTTTCGAGATGATTGACGCATTTTGGCCTTATTTCACAATTTACAATGTAGAATTCAATCATTCTAGTCTTGAATTGTTGAATTAATTATGAATAGTATAAAACTTGATGTTACTTGAGCAAAAATGAATGATTTAAAAATTATTCATTGGAATATTGCGGTAATCTTTTGAGGACATTAAAACAATATTTGAGCAACATGAGAGAAATATTGTTAATACAATTTTAATTAAAACCACATACCAAAAATCGCTAAAGGAATATAAATTGGGTTTATTCGGGAATTGAATATATGTGAAGTGCAGAATCCCCGGTAAAAATGTCATAAGTTCTACCCTGTGACCAATAGAGCACTGAAAAGGGAAAATTAATTAACCAAGACGAGCAAGGCTGCAGTGAGTAACTGATAAAATAGATAGAGTTAGCGTTTGTTGGGAAAAACTAGTGAATTACTCATTAGCAGGGTTGTGAAATTTTGAATTAACAATTGAATTTTCAATTTTTATCTCAAATGTTGGGATTAAAAATTAAAGAAATTACTTTTTAATTCCAATGTCGAGATTAACGAATTTTTTTCCTTTTTAAATCTTTATGGTGGGGTTAGAAATTGGAAAATCATTTGTAACCCGAGTTTTTGGGATTAGGAAATGAAAAAAAATTTTCATTCCAGTGCTAATCCAATTATCTTTTCAATGCATTATTTACAACCCTGCACATCAGTATGTAATAAGTTGGACTAATTAGTAATAATAGGGTGAAATTGTCTCTGATAAACATAAGTGCTCACACTGCTCACTCAAAGTATGGATTAGATAAACACTGACGAACTTTTCAATCATGAAAATATTATACCCACTCAATGGGTGCCTCCCCGTGAGATGATCGCGAGTCTTCAGGAGGGATATTCATGATCCCTGTTCTTGATATCCTTTTTATCCATCTCTGGTGGTATCTGCTTTCCTTACGTGGTGAGGAGGATAAGTATCTCAGAATTGGGTCTCTTTTTCGGTTGGAATGAACTAATCGAAAGAGAGAATACAAACCAAGAGAAACCAAATCATCCCAACGCCGGGAACATCGACAAAAACCGAGGGCAAGCAAGGGGAAACTACCTTCCTCGACATCTTTCAATATTTCCGAGGGAATGGAATCGTTTTCCAAACCTAGAGTTGTCAATTCATAGAGAAAAAAAACCAACAACAAAATGATGGCGTTTTCTCGAGTAAAATAGCCTCCCGTTCGGATCTCCGGGTGGAGGCTGCCCGAGAGAGCTCCATCAAACAAGATGAAAAACCAAAGGAGATAGGGAAGGAAGAACACATTCTTCGAGTCGGAGCATGAAATATTAGATCACTGAGGCAAGCAGGGAAATTAGAAAATTTCAAATTAGAAATGAATAGATCGAATAGCGATGTAATGGGAATCAGCGAAATGAAACTCTAAATTTGAATCTGAAATGAATCTCTGCATTTCTCTGATTGTCCGGAATCTGACAGAAATAAAGAGAGACCAATTATTTTACCCCCTTCATCACGCCCCACATAATCAAATTTCTTTTGCCGGAGATTTCATTGTGTGTGTGAGATTTCTATACAGATGGATGGGATGAAAAAGGTGGAACTAGTCGGCCAACCAAATTGAAATTGGATCAATTTTTATTATTCATGTTCCAACAATTCATTATTGATTCAATATATAGTATGTAATATTCATCCCTCATCCAATACCCTAATGAAATTATAAACCAAACACACTACATTTCAATTATTGAATGGATTTCATCAGAGCTTTTTGGCTGATGCTTCTCGAAATTACAATTATCGATATTTATCTTTGACTACTATTTATCTTTGATATGTAATATCAATTCAAACTCCAAATAAACCAAGCGATTCAAAAATTTCAATCTCCGTTTCCATTTATTTGGAATGAAACTGTATTCAATGATAATCATGGTTGTATTGCGCAGTCATATCTACGTATCAAGAACCAATTCGAGGATGGATTGATAATATGTATGGACCAACCGGAGTGGCAGCTGGTGCTGGAACTGGATTATTACGTTCCATTCACTGTGATGGATCGATCAAAGCAAATGTGGTACCCGGAGACTTGACGGTAAATGCTTTGATAGCAAGCGCCTGGGACGTATACAATATTAGAAGGTATAATCTTCCACTTTAATTAAGTTGATTAATGAGATCTCCTGAACCACATAAAAGCATTTCTATATCGAAATAATTTCATACACTCTATATATAATTTTTACATAAAATATAAAAAAAAAATGAATAAGAATTATATAGAATTTTCATATGATAACTTCATTGTTGAATAACAATCAGAATTATGCATTTATCATATCATTGGCCGTTATCTATTCTATGCACAATTTATAGAATCAAAATGTAAAATAATCTACATTTCGAATATATTTTTTCGTTAAAATATATGTCTCGGAAACTCAATTAAGATACGCTTATCACCGAAGTTGGAATGACCTTTATACTCGACGAAAAGCGGAATAGAAAGGATTCTGTTCTAATGTATTTTATTAGATTGATAAACAAGACGAGACAGAATTCTTTTATCCGTTATCTTACGTTATTCGACGTTTTTTCATTGAATCTAGTGTATAATGATCAAAATATCAGCACCCTTTGTCGAATGAATTCGTACAGTTTCTATATGGCAACACATTCAACTATTTGAAATTGATCTTTCAATAGCTCATATAAATTTTACATTCTAAATTGATAACAGGAATAAAATAATCGTTTCATAGATATATTTGAAATTCGATGTAATTTGAAAATGAAACAGAATATTATAATTCAAATAGCTGATAGGCACACAGATCGAAATACTATCGGTTTCATTGAAAAGAATTGAAAGAAAAAAAATAATAATAAGTGGCTGGTAAATGAGATTTTCTGATGGGAAATTTTTGTAATAAATGAGGTTTGACGGAGAGTTATGTATCATTTCTCTCAATAAATCATTTCTTTGAACTCCCCGTGTGGGAATTTTTCCGGGCTCAGAGCTAGGCCAGGTTTTTAATCCCTACTCAAAATGTGGTCCTGGTTAGGACACCTAGATTGGCCCCAACTTGGGGTGTTACGCTTTGTAATCTAGGCCCCGTAATGGTTCCCAAACTCAGCCCACATCAAGAATCAACTTGGGCCAACTTAGGGAGTTCATTTTCATTCAGTTTCAGATAAAAGACAAATGAATTCGCTCCAGCAAAATGTTCTTTGAGGGTTAGCTTTTAATAGATCTATGCTTTATGTGAAATTGCCATCAAATCAAAAACAAATCAAAATTCCCATCCGCTCTTGTATGTAAATTTTCAGGAGAGTAATCAAAATATTTTTTTCAGTCAGCCAAAGGCGTATCAAATTTTTGGAATTTTAATTTCGAGCTCATAGGTTGTTTGAAATCCGTTTCAATTGTTATAACGCTGTAAACTAAGAGCACTGAAAGAATAACTTTCAAAAACATAGAAATCCAGATACGTTCTAATTCTTTCAGTGTCAGAGATTTCCCTAGTAGAAATAAAAGACAATGCAATTTTGACCTAAAACATTGAGCATGCTCCGAATGTATGTCAGCTTTGATTTTCACTTAAGAGGATACGAGAATTACAATCCGAAGTATTTGGTGAAAATCCTGTTGACTATTTTGAAATACTCTATAGACAATTCTATCAACGTTAATATGAAGTATTCCGTTTAAGGATGAATTACATAGATTTTGAAAATAATACATAGCTGATCGCCCGTGATTCAAAATTTGATCCATGGCACAATAAAACTACTGAAGATAAGTTCGAATGACTCTCATCCGAATGTTTTCATGAATATTGAGGAAGATATTTTTTTATTCATCTTCATTTACATATAGTTTCAATCTATAATCTATAAATCAATGGATTTTAATTTTGATGTAACTTTCGAAGGAAGCTCTGAATCGATTTGAAATTTTGCAGGAGTATTTGTTTGATCATTAAGAATCGTTTCGTAGATTTTCGTGAGTTTTTCATTATTCTAAAAATAGGTGTAATACATCCTCAATGACACTAGAAAAAAGTATTTTTTCTTTATTACCTCCTCCCAATGTTTGAAGAAAACTGAACGAAAAAAAACATTCGATTCACAAAATAATGAAATAAAATTTTAACCAGACAGGATTTTGACCCGGATCTGACAGGTTCTGTTTGTCTCTGTCTGGTAGTTCCATGAGTGTTCAAACTGATGTACAAACCAAACAATGTCAGACAAACCTGTCAGATCTGGGTCAAAATGTTGTCCGGTTCTGTCAGATATTTTCAATAGGGGAAACAATAATAGCCAACCTAGGGCATCTCTGGGGTGTGACTGGGCATGCTGCCTATATGGGCTGTGGGTGGGCATCCCTAGATTAAAATATCCGGGGAGTACACCAGCAACCCCAACTGGGGCCCACATGGGCCGTGGGTGCAAGAATCTTATATTGAATGCCCAAGTTATACTTTTACGAGGCCTGGACATCCTTTAGGATGCCCAAGATTGATCTCCACATGGGTCCTTCCATTCTTCAAACTTATTTTTGTCCCCGAACTTATTTATATCCCTTCACATAGTTCCTAGAAACTTAGGGAATTATGTCCATGAAAACAATCGTATATCGATTCTTTTGAATCATATTCAAAGATTTTCCAACCTTCCAAGAATCATCGACAATTCAACTCCACGAAAATTTTTTGGTACATTATATTCTCCCTACTAACCACAGCATTTGATACACAGAATTCTTATCGATATTTGTTTTTATCTATGGTTTTCAGGTCCGACAAAAACCACGAAATACCGATCTACAATTTCGTGTCGAAAGACAATCCAATAACATACGATCAACTCAAAGATATGTCCGCCAAGTACGGGATTGAAATCCCAACATCTAAAGCTATTTGGTATTACACTTTCCGCAACAACAAACATAGATTGGTTCATTTATTCTACGTGTACTTTTTACATTTACTGCCTGCACTCTTATTCGATACAGCTGCATTATGCGTTGGCAAACGACCAAGGTATACAATAAGATATATAAGAATATCGAAATATGAATTTCTCGAATCTAGAATTTAAAAAAAAATGACTTGCAACTAATACCGGATGTTATATTTGACGAACAGATTATTGAAAATCTACAAGAAGATCCACAGATTCATGGATGTACTCAATTACTTCACAACCCAAGAATGGGATTTTTCCAACTCTCGACTGAGAGGATTAGTTAACAAACTTTCACCCAAGGATCGTAAGAAATTCTTTTGCGATATACTAACCGTTGACTGGGATGTCTATTTCCAAACATATATTCAAGGAATCAGGGTTTACCTCATCAAAGATCCCTTGGATACACTCACACAAGCACGCATCAGATGGCAGAGGTGAATATCGATTCAACTCCTCTACAAATTGTTTCATTCGTTTTGATCATGAATGAATGAAATTTTCCTCACCCAGATAAAAAACACCGCACAAAATACTACGCGCAACGTTTTGATCAATGGTAATCCTTTTTTTTTCTTTTCAGATTATATTGGATCCATCAAATCGTCAAGTTGGTTCTTGGCTTTGTTCTTCTTAGCGTCACGTGGACGGTGCTCTCATCGGCTCTCAACGTATGAATTTTACGATATCAACAAAACTTCCCATCCAAGGTGATTGTATAGTCGTGGAATCTATTATTGTGGGACTTGGAAGATCCAATGAAGTTGGAGCGAAGGAAGATTAGGAGAAAAAAACAACAAACAAATCTTGATGAATTTGAATACCTTGCTCTCAATCTTTCGTTTTCTTCTTCTTTTTGTTTTTGGACAGTAGTATAACATGAGAGAAAAACAGAATGAATACATCTAAGGTTCTATAGAAACGAGTAGTTTCGTCGATCATATCTGAAAGGAAATGAAGTGTGGTGCAATCATACAATTTTTAATGAAATGTTGTTGGTCCCAGAAATGACAAATAAGAACACCGATAGCTTCGATGCAACACAATTGATGAAGAGTGAAAAAATTTCAAAATTTCACTCATTCCATGTAATGCGAGAAAATGATTTATCACTTTGATGGTTTGCGAATTTTATTGTTATATTTTTCATGTGAAAAGGAAAAATTCTCAACTAATCTGATAATTTTTTATCGATAAAAACTTGAAAAATCATTTTCTTCAGTATTTTTTTTTCTCATCGTTGAATTAAAAATCTAAAGGAAAGGTAAAAAAAAAGCAAAGCGATTGCTCATTTTTAAATATTTCACTCATAAAAATAATTCGCAATGTGAAAATTCAAAGTTCACGTATAGTATTTGTTTTGAAGAGAAAAACAATGAGTTTCCTATTGCAGGATAGTTTCATGTATCAAATTACCGACGTTTCTATCCCTGATGTAAATAATGTCCAGGTTTCCGGCATACAAGTATGAAAATATAATTCCAAGTACAAGTATAGAAAGAGTGACCCAAAAATCAGTGATGTTTCGTTATAAATATAAAATACATATCCTTTATATTTTGAACAAATTGTTTATATAAATATATTCTTTCAGTCCACTTCAACTCTCTGCACCTCCGAAATCAATTATTCGTTTGAAGCAACGTTATTCGGTTGTTGTTGTTGTTGTTGTAATTAAAAGGTATCATTTGATACAGAATTCACTTCAAAATTCGAGATCTCAAAACAAAGAGATTTTTGGTGTCACTCTTCATCATTACCCAGCAAACACAACTTCAGGTAATTGAAAGGGTCAGTAACGGCTCTTCACTGGCATTGTAGGGTCATCAGCGGTCCATTGAAACGCCAGTAATCAGTGTTTGTAAGGTAGCACCATGGGTGTACCCAGCGAAGAACAAAACAGATAGGATAGCGTCTCTTCCCCCAGAAGTTAAATTCTACGTTTTATTTTGACCACCCGCCCGACTCTTTCTCCTCAACTAGCATAATCTGCCTTCCCTTTGGTCAAATCTTGAGTACGCCCTTGCTTGGGACGATGAGAAATCCCATTTGTTAGGATTTTTACTGTACGTATTTTAATATTTCCTATGTACATATGTATGAAGTACATGAAATGTGTGAATTTTTATACATAAATTTGTAAATAAGAAACAATCAAACGGTAAAGTTAATTAATTCGAAATTGATAAGTATTATAATTATGATTTGTTATCCGTCGGTTCAATTCTGTTGATGGAATACGAAGAGTAGCCAGTGAATGACATTGTACGCATTTCACACATCACGATTTACCATTTGGTTATTGTATTCCGATTAGAATAAGCGGAGTTAAATATAAACGTTTTGAGGTATCGTAGTAATGATATGTTAAACCTCACTATTGTATATGTTTTATTTATGTTATTAAATCAACTTTTATACGGAAAATGTGATGTTTTATGAAAACTTTGCTTCAAACACCGGTTAGACCCCACACCGAGAAAAATGTTTTGTTAAAACAACCAAACTTTTGTTGTTTCGACAAAAGAATTTTGTTGAAATGTGATTAACCAAACGTTTTGTTGAAAACCATATTATTCCTTTGTTGCACACCTTTGGTTTCTAGGTAAATACATTTTGCTTGGGAAACCAAATCATATCGTCTGCATACTGAAAATATTTTGTCCTGATGAGAAAATCATGGGCCAGATTGCAAAAAAAAACCACCACCAGCAGACTTGAACACAGGTCTTCGGGATTGGAGGCGGAGGTTCTATCACTCAAGCCACTGCCGATCACTTGGATAGAAGGACCTTCTTCGCATATATCAAGTTGTGTTCATGTTCCAACCTCGAACATCAAATACTAAGCCGTGTTAGGAAGTGAGTTCTTGAAGTGAGGATGATTTTCATCACGAATATCTATGCCACGCGTACACATGACTTTCATTGAAAAGTAGCTCTGGGCTCTTGCGATATCTCCTTGTAAGATTCAATTAACAATGCATTTCAGTGCACAAGTTTATATGATTGTAATAAATCAAAGTATTCTTCCATGCAGGAATGTATTATTTTATTAAGAGGATACCAGCGAATAGGTGGCTCCATCTGGTGGCAGTTTTGTTTGCACAAAAATACTCGAAACTGGACTCATAAAAAGGTCTGAAATTTTCAGGGATGATGAAGGTTAATCTAGTTCTGTACAGAGCCGGAATTTTGAATTTCGAGAAAAAGGGAAAAATTTTTTTTTGTACAGACCTAGATTAACCTTTAAGGATTCATCACTGAAAATTTCAGACCTTTTTATGAGTCCAGTTTCGAGTATTTTTGTGCAAACAAAGCTGCCACCAGATGGAGCCACCTATTCGCTGGTATCCTCTTAATGACACAAAACTTTTCATGTCAATTTACGTTTCAGAAATGCAAAAGAATATTTTCACTACAAAGATGAAGTCATTATGAAGTGACAAAATTATTTTGTTTGTGGAACAAAACCGCGTAAGTTTTGTAAAAACCCTGGTGAAAGGGAAGCGTGTCATAAAGAGTAACGGAAGGGTAAGAATGTTTCAGATTACTTTTCTAATACTTCTTATATGCTTCCTATCCACTCTCCAACTACACTTCCGGGCGTAAAGCCCGGTTTCCATGAGATTGGTGTTCCTTCCGATACGCTTCACACACTTCAAATATACGTTCGAACCACTCTTAATGTTCCACCTGACGCTCGGTATACGCTTAAATCCACGTTCCAAATACTTTTCAACTACGTTCCTGACACTTTCTATTGCACGCTTCCCTTTCACCAGGGAACAACCAAATAATATGTTTTCTTCAAAGAATGTGGGTAACCAAGAAATGTACTTGATCTTAACCAAACAATCGAAATCAGTATAGTTTGAGGTACAAAATGATTCATCCTTTTGGTTCCCTTGACCAAATTATATAGTATGGTCATGAGAAATCAAACAACAAAACACTTTTGCTACTATTACCAAAACTTTTTTTTCAGTACAGATAAAACCCAGATAGACAGTGAAACTTCATTGGGGTCTTGCTTGAGCCTGAATCTTGAGTGGATATTCTGGTTTCTCCAAGAATCAAGCTGGCTTTTGTATCCGAGTTCCAATCAAGTCGTATTCGAGTCTCATTCACTCTCTGAAGTTTTGAGAGTGAGATTTCACTCTTTAGGCAGCCAGAAATGAGCTTGTCGAGATTCCAAGTAAAATCCCCACTTTTTTAGAGTGGAAATCTAAGGTTTGAGGTTGTAAACTTAAAACCACTCCAATTCGAGAGTGAATTTTCCACTCGAAACGAGTGAGAATCCCACTCGAAGCGGACTGACTAACTTCTGAGACTTCGCGGAGTGAAACGCGTGATTTTTCACTCTTCCAGATTTAGATAACAGAATCCATCTTAAGAATTTTGAATTATATTATTGAGCTGGAACAACTTTTCCGTTAGAATCAGATTTTATAAGCATTCCTGATGATTTTTGCTAACCTATTAGCGACAAAAACCAACTTAAGGGGGGGGGGGGTTGATTCGATCAAAAAATAGCCTATTTTTATGAATTTTTATTGAAAAACCAGTTGATTTAAATGAATTTATTATAACGGGATATTATTGAGTAACATTTGAAATATATTGTGTAGAATTTTCATTGAAAAATATCCAGATATGCGCCGGTGGAAGCAATTTTTAATGAGCGCCAAAGAAAAAAAAGGGTTTTGCGGTGGACAACATAACTCAGGATTAGATCATCTGAAACAAAAAAATCAAAAAGATTCTGTTAGTTTATGAGTTTTTCTAGGTAACCTCGTCGAGTTTTTTTTTTTCAATTTTTGGATTCTTTATGGCACTTATAAGTCAAAATACCGATTTTTGACGCAAAAAATCAACAATTAAGTCGTTATAAAATATACTTTAAATTAAAAAAAAAAAAAACTCAACGAGGTTACCTAGAAAAACTCATAAACTAACAGAATCTTTTTGATTTTTTTGTTTCAGATGATCCAATCCTGAGTTATGTTGTCCACCGCAAAACCCTTTTTTTTCTTTGGCGCTCATTAAAAATTGCTTCCACCGGCGCATATCTGGATATTTTTCAATGAAAATTTTACACAATATATTTCAAATGTTACTCAATAATATCCCGTTGAAATAAATTCATTTGAATCAACTGGTTTTTCAATAAAAATTCATAAAAATAGGCTATTTTTTGATCGAATTAACCCTACCCCCCCCCCCCCCTTAAGGGAAACGTGTAGAAAAACGATGTCAACCCAGCTAGAGATGATTCTTGACATTCCCTAGCGCTTCTGAGAGCCTGACCAAGACCCAATGATATCAAAAAGAGGCGTCATCGAGACCTCCGCTGAGTCCTCTGGCGCTAATAAGGCTAGGGAAAGGCCGCAAATCATTTCTAGCCAAGTTGGAATAATTTTCTATACTTTTCCCTTGCGAATCGATTAGTAAAAGTTCGCTCAATGAAGACTTAACCGAGATTCTGGGAACAAGGTCAGCCTTAGGCCACTCGGAACCTGATTTCCGATATTTTAGCGGGGTCCCTAATTATAGACAAAGTGCCACCAGAGCACAAGCAAACCCTGGTCCAAACGCGAATGGATTTGGATAAAAATATGAAAATGAATACAAGAATAGGATCGAGATGGATAAAATTGGGATGCATTTATATTCGTTTCAATCCTATTTTTGTATCCATTTTCGAATTTTTATCCGAATCCATCCACACTTTACCATGGAAAAGGAACGTACTGTTTCCAAATTAGGTTTGGAAAAACAATGGTCACCCGAGTATAAAATACCCAAGCGTGTATTGTCTATAATGACAATGGGCCCCAGGCTGGGTCCATCCTCTTCAACCCAGTATTGAGGAATGAAGATGGGGCCCATGTTGGCTCAATCTTGGCCCTGTTAAGATTTATTATGGCTGGTAGAAAATGGAAATAATGAATCTTAGTGCGGGCACATTCGAACTTGGCCCCAATTTGGACCAGCGTTAGGCCAAGATTGGAGTGAATTTATATCCCGAGCATGTGTGTACAATCCTCAGCGTGTATGAATTTTGGTCTCACTTTGGTCCAGTCTTGGACCCATATAGACACGATGGGGCTCAACACTAGGCCCAAGACTGGGCCGAAGTGGGGCTGAAATTCATGCCCACTGGGGTAGAACTCAAAGCAATTTTCCAATTCCAAAAAAAAAGGAAGGGGCAGTATTGATTGCCTAGTCTGGGTTCATGCTGGGCCCATGGTGTTACCAATCCTCTGGCGAATCAATACAGCCAAGCTGGGAACGATGTTATCATCTCAGGGTTGGCCCTATTTGTCTGCCCAGCTTGGCCCCACGTTGGGCAGCATGGGCACCCACCCTGGGCTCAGATTGGGCCCACCGTTAATACACCCTTGGGAAATTATATATAATTTTGAAAATTTGTACACTCGGACGGTTAAACGCGAGGCCCGATTTGGAGAAATCAGTTCAATGGACTCTGTAAGTGACAGACTAAGTCTCTATTAGCGCTCCTCCGAGATTACAACAAAGCATTCACAAATCCATTTATTAAGACCATCCCGTCTACCTTTCTATCCTCCATTTACGCGCTCATTCAAACAGATTCCGAGAGAGAAGGATAATTATCTCGAACGGGGCCTGGATTCACACAACGTGCTGTTTTTGATAATTTGGAACAATTTTCAAATCAAATCGTGAATAATCAAAACCAGCTCTGCATATCGAACAAGCGAAACGGTCAATTAACTAGATTGAAAAAATGCATTGTTAATTTTTGAACCTTGAACTGGCCTAGCAGTCCAACTCAATCAGTTTCCATTCCTTCCGAATAAACCGATTATTCGATCGTTATTATATATTCGATGTTACATATGAACTGATAGATAAGCATTCAATCATAATGAGAATCAATATTAATATATTCTTAAAAATTGATTAAAAAACGCACGATTCCCATGACGTCTATATCTTTCAAGTATTTGCGTAACATCAAAAGCTGATTCACACAAATATTATTGCACTTGGATAGTTTTTTTTTTGCACCTACAAGTTTCTCTCTCTCTCTCTCTCTTTCTTTTCTCTCTTGCATGCGTAACGAATGACGATATCAATTGAATAAGAAACTAATATCTTCATGACTTTTAAAATATGTTTTACGCCAAGTGCGTTTCCATAAACCGACAGAAATAATTGAGAAAAAAAAAGAAAATTCTACTCATGTTTCTACAGTAAAATAATCATGGCGAGTTGGAAAGAGTACACATTTCCTGATTATAGGTTGATCGTGATTCTATTATGTTCTTTCTTGAATGGAACGGTTGATAGGTAATTGGAATTCAAGAAGTCCAGGATTCCCGCCCAAGTGATTATTCAAGCGCAGACATTCTGTGGATTAATCTTTATATACGTATACAATGTAAATCGCACGCATGTGAGTGTACATGGTTGATTGCCGATTCCTGAAACGTGGAAGTCGTGGAATAACCAGAAGCTAAGAACAATTGTTAAGGTATCACATTATTTTTCTCTCTCGGTATTGTGAATTTCCGTGGACTGCATATACAATTTCACAAAAAGGTTTAAGAAAACAAGCTGATCCAAGTGACGTCAAGGGCGACTACCGCACACGTATCTAAACAATCACGTCGTCATTATACACGTTGTTATTATAGTATATATACGTGCATATTAATCTTTAATGTGCCTTTGCATCGCGTAGATGTCAATGTTTATTGTCACTTTCAATTAACGCTGGCTCTAAGTTCTTTTGAATTACTGCTCAACACTTTGATGAGTTGTTCATACATTGAACAATGGAAACACTCGGAGGGAATATTCTTAATAGATGATTACATTCATTGTTTCAAAATAAGATCATAAAAGAACTCATTATGAATATGGTTTTCAAAATACTTACAGATATCGGTTTTTTAAAATTATTATTGCGTTATTACGCAATCAATCATTCGATTCGACTCATCGAATCGACGTAAAAAATTTGACAATTTTTTAGAAATATTTTCATTGGAAATAAACCAATGTGGCCTAGGAAGATGATTAAAAACTACGTCAGTAAAAATGAATTCACTTATGTTGATTGTTCGGGTAAATTTCTTAATGAATCAGAATCCATTGTTCACTCGAGTATCATAATAATCATGATTTATAATAAAGGAATTTTTAGACAAAAAAAAGAGTAACACGATAAAAAAGGTCGCTCCATTTCCGAAATTGCAAGTATCGCCTTGAACTCCAATGAAAAACATCCATTCAAATCTTGAATAAGTTTACATAATGAAACTGGTTTCATCGATCTTCCGTTACGTGTCAATTTTTGTTATACCCGGGTCTTTAAAAAGTTCATCATTACCACCATATTTACATTTTCTACGAATAAGAATGATGTTGTAAAAGATACATCTGAAGAGCTGAACGCAAATGCATTAGTCAAATTTTATTTACTACACTCGATAATCAAATGCCTTATTTATTCCAAGTTTTTATCATTCAACAAGTTCAAATTTGGAAATCTGAGTATGATCAAGTATAAACGCATTGACTTCCATCTTACATTCAAGTTTTTACGATAACAAAAGTCGTAACACGTCGATATGACAAAAACCATTTTCTACGTTTCGAAACACAGACATCATTATTTTAATTATCGATTCCAGACCTATTTAAGTGCATGAACGAATAAGTGTAATATTTCGAGGTATTGCGACAGAATTTCCAACAGGTGCAGAGAAATCTGCACGGAAGGAATGTAACCATTTGAAATTATTGCGATAGTTCGCCAAACGTGGACAACACTGTTAGAAATGGCTTTGAATTCTATGTATTTTTCAAATCCTTGATAATGGAATTGAGAATTCATTCGCGCGTAACTGAATTTTTAATTTTCGCTATAGTATATGACATATTAATGTATATCTTCGCCATTCAAATTGGAATTTCAATTAATTTTTCATTTTTGTGATTCAATTTTATTTCTATTACATGCACAGTGAAAAATTGAGTACACTGTGGAAAATAATCGGAATTTCCCTATCTATATTGACTGGAAAATTGGGGGTCTGGATGCAATAACCGGGCGACCGCTCGAACTCGTTTCAGGTCTGACACGGGAGACCAGCAGAACGAGAAATAAAAAATTCGTCAAAATGAAAAATAAAAAATATAGCCTGTTAGAACTCATGAAGACAGACGCTTTCCCCATAGAAAAATCTTTTCTATCATCAATAGTTTGTGAGATAAAAATTGAAAATTTTTCATTTCCTCAAAATCAATACAATTCAAATTATATATTGCGATTACGCGGCGAGAAGTCATGGGAATGACTTGAAATTCAGAAATACACCTTTATCATTGATCCCCAAAGACAACTAGTGAGTGAAAGTTGTCAAAATATTTCATCATTCAATGAATATTTAATAATAAACAAATGGTTTCGAGAACACGCGCTTGCTAGGTTTCACGGAAAAAAGTGTCGAGAGAATTTTCGATTTGAGAAAACTCAAAGCGACAAAGTTGTTTATCGATGTTCGGAGAAGTTTTCCTGAAATTTTCAGATCAATCGAGTGAAAAATCTGGGAGTTATTGAACAATGTTTACGGTGCCGCGGCTCGCTTACCGTCACGGCAATGCTATGAGAGCCTGGATGCAATAACCGGACGAGCGCTCGAACTGAGGTGGAAGTATTGTCCAAAGCTGTCTTGGAAAATCAATTCAAGTCTCTTGTTATGATTTTTTCCTATGATCGATAGTTTTTGAGAAAAAAAAATAAAAATTACCTATTATTTTAGAACAAAAATCAATGTTTTTCAACATTGAACTCGTTCTGACTCTGTCATTTTTCAACGTATTAGGATGAATCTTACGTATTCTGATTCGTAAGACTTCTCCGAAGTCGACAATGTCGAAAAGATTTGTAAAAATTGATAACAAATTCATAAATTTTTAATTCGAAGTGAAAACAACGTTTTGCATGATTTGCGTCAAAAAAACGTGCAATGCTTTGCATCAAACGTTATAAACAATTCAATTGTTCATAACGTATTTATGGGCAAACTGTCCACTTTGGAGAAAAATCGTCTTGACAAACAGAGTTTCTCATCTTGTGAAAGATAAGTTTTGTACACAACATGTTTGTTACGTGCAAAAAAAAATGTTGGCTTACAGGAGAAATTGTTTCTTATTTTCTAACAAATCAATTTTGTACAAACCAGTATCAGAATCATTTATTCAAATAATTATTATTCTTCTCATGTTATGTTTTTCAATATTTGCTTGATATAGACATTTTATTGATATATACATTTTTACATTCCTAATAAAATCTTATACAATAGAATTTATAAAACAGACTTTATGAACAGATTCAATGAAATGTTTTGTAATGAAATACATATTATACATATTGAATTGTTTATAACATTTGATGCAAAGCATTGCACATTTTTTTGACGCAAATCATGCAAAACGTCGTTTTCACTTCGAATTAAAAATTTATGAATTTGTTATTAATTTTTACAAATCTTTTCGACATTGTCGACTTCGGGGAAGTCTCACGAATCAGAATACGTAAGATTCATCCTAATACGTTGAAAAATGACAGAGTCAGAACGAGTTCAATGTTGAAAAACATTGATTTTTGTTCTAAAACAATAGGTAATTTTTATTTTTTCTTCTCAAACACTATCGATCATAGGAAAAAATCATAACAAGACACTTGAATTGATTTTCCAAGACCTATCTCCCAGTATTTTTCCCACAGCTTGGACAATACTTTCACCTCAGTTCAAGCGCTCGCCCGGTTATTGCATCCACCCATATAAAAATCTTCAGGCTCCGTCAATGCTGACGACGGAATATAGCTAGACGCAAGGCTGCCAGCCAAAGCTAGGCAATCTATGTAGGGACAAGGATGGTTGACAATGGTCTAAACATTGTACCAATATGGGAAGTCATAAATCGACTTCATTGATCCATCATTGATCATTGGCTGCGCCACGCTTGGCCCATTCTTCAACCAATATTGCTTGAAGGAAAAAGCATGCTTTCAACAGAGGCTCTCTAGGGCTTGGCGGGACACTGCTCCAAGCATTAGGCAACTCTGAATGACAATGGATTCTCATGTTGCACCAAGCATGGGTTGTAGCTTGGTGCAGCTTGGGGAATAGCCTGGCTCAGCTTGGGCGATGGCCTCGCTCAGTTTAGGCGTTAGCTTGACTCGACTTGAGTAATAGTTTGGCTAAGAGTGAAACTTCCTTCTCAAACAGCAAATTACAATAACTCTCACCAGAGTGATGCTTGTTTACTGCGAGTGGCGAACCAAGCATTCAATCAGTATATAAGTCTCCTTTGAAGATTCCATGACAGAAATGATTCTTCATCTGTTTCCAGACCCACCTACTTCTACGCCAGGACCACCGGATTTACGTCATCCATCAGTTTAAACTAATCAGAAAAATTACATGTTGAAATTCTCCGACATTCATTTCGTTCAATCGAAATGATAGAATGGATTTTTTATTTTATTTTCAATTACAATAAAAAATAAAAGTGACCATTGGCATGAGATGGGCGCAACCCTGCCGCAAGATTGCTACAGCGTTGGCTCATCCTTGGCGAACAAATTTTTGTATGCTCTGCCATTGACGGCATATGCTATGACAACCCTGTTTCCAGCGTTGGGTCTTGATTGTGGAAACAAATGGGCTGAGGCTGAAATGATGTTATCATTTCAGAGTTGCGCCATGCCTGGTAGCCTAGGCTCGGCCCATCTTGGTGAGCCTTGCGGCAACCCAGCGCCCATGGTCAATTTTTACCTGGGCAGGCTCTCATAGCATTGCCGTGACGGTAAGCGAGCCGCGGCACCGTAAACATTGTTCAATAACTCCCAGATTTTTCACTCGATTGATCTGAAAATTTCAGGAAAACTTCTTCGAACATCGATAAACAACTTTGTCGCTTTGAGTTTTCTCAAATCGAAAATTCTCTCGACACTTTTTTCCGTGAAACCTAGCAAGGCGCGTGTTCTCGAAACCATTTGTTTATTATTAAATATTCATTGAATGATGAAATATTTTGACAACTTTCACTCACTAGTTGTCTTTGGGGATCAATGATAAAGGCGTATTTCTGAATTTCAAGTCATTCCCATGACTTCTCGCCGAGTAATCGCAATATATAATTTGAATTGTATTGATTTTGAGGGAATGAAAGATTCTCAATTTCCAATTTTTATCTCACAAACCATTCATGATAGAAAAGATTTTTCTATGGGGAAAGCGTGTGTCTTAATGAGTTCTAACAGGCTATATTTTTTATTTTTCATTTTGACGAATTTTTTTTTCTCGTTCTGCTGGGGTCTCCCGTGTCAGACCTGAAACGAGTTCGAGCGCTCGCCCGGTTATTGCATCCAGACCTTCAATTCCAATCACCCATTGGGAAATCAATTTTCGATACAATTATGTGAAATTTCACATAAATTTTTCTGAAAATTCCGAACTCCATGGGATTTTCCACAACATTTCACAGTAAACTTCCGAACAAGTTCGGAAAATTCTTAGCGCGTGTATGCGTTAATTACTTCACATAAATATATAGGAATTTCCCCATAGAAATTATTTACAGTGTATGAAATTTAACACTCAAATAACAATCTGGGTGGGTCGTACAGCTCCACACGCGGGAGTTTTTTTTCTCTACCACGCACTGTAAAAAATATTCGTGAATTTCCAAGCAATTTTTGTGATCTTCCAGAAAAGATTTGTCAATTGACAAAAATTGTTTGTAATTTCACCTACTATGTTTGTGAACTTACCAAAAAATGTTCGGTAAAAAACTTCCAAACCTTTTTACTCCCATGTTCCTTATAGATAAGGAAACGGAAGTATTGTAATAGGGTAAAAAATCGATGATGCACAAGGGGTATTTCGCTTTTGCCGAACGTCTTAGGGTACTCTCACATAGCACTGAAATTGAATCGGAATAGAACAGGGATTTCAGTAGTCTTTCCGTTCCGTTCAAGCCAAATAGCGCTGCTCTCCCATGGATCGGAATCATTCCGGCCGTAACAACTTTAAATGGAATGTATTGGCTATTTCTCATAAAGAGTTCCAATGGAAATTTGTATTTCATCATTGATTTGTTAATTTTCCATTCCGCCGGATCGTATCATGGTTCATGGGAGACAAGGGCACCCGTTTCCAACGGAACGGAAGACGGAATGTTCCGTTCTGGTTGAATAATCCATTCCATGGGAGGGCACCCTCAGAACGTCGAAAAAACGCTATCCCCAAAAATGTCTGTGCGTGCGTGTACAATTTTCTCTGGCGCACGATAACTCTCCTCAGAATGTACCGATTTGATTAATTTTTTGTTTCAAATGTTCGTCTCGGAGAGGACACGAGGCCTGTTGATTTTGGTCTCGATTGGATAACACGTTCTGAAAATATTACGGAATACGTTTTTGAAAATCGTGATTCTGCGACCGCTCATATCTCTGCTTCCTATTATCCGATCACCATGAAATTTGTACCACGTTTTAGTTATGATCCGCCAGTGCTTCCATACGAGTTTCACCCCAATTGAGTAGAAACTATAAAAAATTCCTTCCGAGATCCGCATTATTGGACGATGTTTTGGAAGCGTGCCTTCTCTGTGTTCACTGTGAAAAATATACTTCTTAAACTGCCAAAGAAGTTTGGCAGTTTTTTACACAAACTTTTTTTGTAAATTACCAAACAAAAGTTTGTAAGCATTCAAAAAATTTTGTGATTTCACGAAGATTTTTGAGAATTCACAAACTTTTGTTCGGCAATTTACAAAAAAGGTTCGGAAATTATTTTTCCAAACCAAGTTTGGAAATTTCCAAGCATTTTTGTTTGGAATTCAACAAATTTTTTTTACAGTGTTCGTATCATCCGAATTTCGTGGAATTTCGAGCATACTCAATTCGCGGGATGGTGATTTGGTGCTATCAATCTCAAGCAAATCGGAACGGAAGGAATAAAAAGGTGACACCAAAGGTTTGGAACAACTTTTGAAAATTTCGTAAATACCGTTCTCATGCAGATATCTTCCGTTCCTATTCTCCGATCGTTATACAATTCTTACCTCAGTTTCATGCAGTGCCAATTGCGGTTTCTCATAAGTTTCAGCCTGATCTCTACAGAAAAACGGAGAGAGGAGAGGAAAAGTTTTATCGAAAATTGGGATTTCGCGACTACACGTATTGTCGTTTCTGGTTATTCGATTGCAATAAAATTTATGCCACGTTTTAATTCAAATTCAACAACCGAAAAGGTGCAATGAACATGTATTCTCATTTTCATTGAAAACATGGAAGCACTGTAGGGTTCTCCATACCGATTTTTTTGCAATTTTTTACACCGTGTGGACGGCGAGTGTGTTTCACATTTTGTGTCTTGAAATTATTTCACACTGGGATGAGTGAAATTCAACATTGAGAAGAGTGAAATTTTTACCAAACGTTCTGAATGCAGCTGAGTGTTGAAAAAAACATTCCGCGGTGTTCGTTTCAACATTCGATTATTCCACCATCCGAAAAGGATCTTGCACCCGCCCTGCACGGAAAAAAGAAAATGAGAAAAATTACCATCTAGGATGACAACGCGTCGCTTCGAGTCTTTAAATGGGAATTTTTACACTGTATATTGTCAAATAATCCACATCATGAGAGAAAAATTCATTCACCCTGTGGTTAAATAAACCGATTGATTCTCGCCAAATCTCATTGAATCTTGCACAATGTTGTGACCAAATCCCATTAAATTTCATTCCGTCAGATTCTATAGATCTTTCAAACCAGGGCGACTTCATTCTTTAGGGGCTGTCCATAAATTACGTAAAACTGAAAGGGGGGAGGGGGTTTTTTTGAAAGCGTTACACAGCGTTATCAAAGGGTGGGAGGGGGGCAGAGCTAACGTTACGTAATTTTGGAAACCATGTTTTGCTGAACACTTCACGATTTTCCTTATGAAAAATCAATGTACGCCGTGAAAAATATTCGTGAATTTCCAAGCAGAACCGTATGGTGAAAAACTTACAGATTGGTAAATTTTCAAATTCACCCACTATTCCAAACTATTTTTTGGAAGTTTTTTCACAGTGTACGTTAAACATCGAACTTACTCATCTGAGTATAAAAAAGGATATTAGAGACAATACTACGGAAATCCGAATCAATATGAACTATACAATATTCAACTCTGGAACACAATACTGAGGTATTTTCGTACCCCACCGCGTCTCCAAAGTTTCTCCTAATTGCCATTTTTCATCTCATCATGTTTGCTTTGAACTCATGTCTCGCAATTTTTTCATAACATTTTCGCGAGTTCCAGTCAAATTCTCAAAATAGTCTCATCAAGTTTTAAAACAAGTCGTGGATGTCTGGTGAATCGGATTCTTTTTGGAACTCGTCAAGAACTCTCTGTATTCTGAAAGAGTTCTTGAGGAGTTTTGCAAACGAGGAAGCCATGTCCCATTAGCAGAGTTTTTTTACAGTAATAGACTAACTAATGGCTTGATGAAACAGTACAGCTTTTTTCCTAAGCAACACACTCATCACAGCAGCGTCACAGCCACGTAACAGCGACATAGTGAGCCACTGCGATGTCACTGCAACGTCGCTATGACTGAGTGTGATGCTTGGGTTACTTTGAAAAATAGATTTACTGGGTATACTTCTCCGAATCGTTGAAAACATGTGAATACACAAAGAAAAAGTTCGTATTATAAATTGCTGGACATCACGGTGAATCTGGACGTGTCTATGGTTTGAAAAAAATTCTCAAACTTTGATTATTCAATAGATTATCTCACGTTATGGGAACCAGTTTGGCATTTTTATACAGAAAATGCATTATATATACTTTGAAAATGCCAATATATCCTTAATTCGTCAGAAAGTTTAGTTTTTTCGCATATATTCGATTCTTACCACAAATATATTGATCATTTTTATTCATTTTCTGCACTTGAAATATGGGATGAGAGAAATAAAGCTCTTTATCATAAGAAATTCAGTTTTCTCAGATTATCTACATCATGTGGATAAAGAAACATTCCAACGTTTATTATAATTTAAGATGGCATTCGAGAAAAATATGATTTTTAGTAGAATCTACTGTGAAACGGATAAACTTCGGTGGTATTCACCATCATTTTAGCAACTTAGATCAGAATAAATCTTTTATCAAGTAATTACTTGTTTTCAATTTTCTTCAGTTTTGAAACGAGTAGAGGGGGAGGGGTTGTAGTCAGCGTTACGTAATTTATGGACAGCCCCTTACTGTGTGTAATTGAAAGTTCAATCAGACATTTCCAACAGTGCACATTAAAAAAACAACGCAATGGATCGTGGTTTTTAGTGTACAACTAGATGAAAATACTACCCAAGTAACACAAGAAGTTCTGAGAATGTGCTCGAACATTCTGAGAAGGTTCCAGGGCATTCTCAGAATGTTCGAGCACATTTTCAGAACTTCTTGTGTTACTTGGGTACAAGTCATATTGGGTTCTGCAATTTAATCCGTGATTGATGAACTACGAAAGGGATTATTCTCCCCATATGAGGAGTATATTTGTTTATTACATATTATCATTCACCTATTCCACTTCATCATAAGATGATTTTTTTCTTTAATATTGATTCTTAAGGGGATACCAGCGTACTCTCAAAATAAAGATTTTGCGTGCAAGATATCTCCCAACTGAACTCATGAAACTATCTGAAAATTTCAGGGAATAATCTTTGATACTCTATCAATTGCTGTACAAAAAAAATTTCTTTTACCAACTGAGGAAAAATATTTTTTTTCGAAATTTGGGCTTTGTACAGCAATTGATAAAGTATCAAAGATCATTCCCTGAAAATTTCAGACAGTTTCATAAGTTCAGTTGAAAGAAATCTTGCACAGAAAATCTTTACTCGGATGGTACGCTGGTATCCCCTTAAGAGAACATTTTTTCAATTTAAAACAATGTTTAATCACTTATAGTATTCTGATGGAAAAACCGTGTCGTAAAAACGAGCGTATCGGGTGTGCACGAGTATATTTACAGGTCTTTTACGAGGCTTCATAAAACACGATCTCCCGATATCCAGTACGCAACGTAAAATGAATTACAATCTGGAATATATATGTGAAATCCCTTATCTTCAAGATTTTATGCCAAACTAGAAAAGAGGAAAAGAATTTTTTGAGTTGAATTTGGGATGAATTTTTTTGTGCGTTAATTTAACGGAATGCCGTTTTTATTCCTACCACACTGGGATATGTGAAAATTCAACCGGTTTAATCCTAGGGTCATTGAAACGTCTGTCATTTTACTTCAATTTCGATTCATTCTCTTCACATTGTGTCCGTCAAGATCATTGTCGTCATATTCATTCATCGTATCCCTTCGAGAAGACCTTCAGGTTTCTCCGGAACAAACGTGTATGAAAATTCTCTATGCGTATATTAGAATGAAATTTTGAATACACATTTGAGGATTTTCTTGTGAAAGTATACATATAGAAGACCCAGTTTCTTGTAAAAATTTCCCCATGTGAATGAGAGTATAACGATAAAAGTATGACTATAAGAATTTTGTTTTCTCATTCGCAAGACTTTTTTTTTCATTTCAAAAAGTTTCTTTCTATGTTGTAAGAATTCGAAAAGAAAATCTTATCACATTGATTTGGTACATCGAGAGAAAATTTTGTTCTTCTTCTGATTGCAAACTGTACAATTTAGAATTTACCGTACCGAATCAAAAATTTTTTTCTTTCATATTTAAAGACAAGTTCAATACAGGATCTTGGAAGTTCTGGGTCAAGGATTTACATCCAATCGATCCTCGATCTCGTCGTATGGGTATGAATTATTTAAAAAGCTTTCAATCCTGAATAATTATCCATCTTTACCGAATAATGAATAAGGAATGCCGAAGAATATCCACAGAAAACACTGTTTAATTGAATAAGTTGGAGCAGCAAATTTATTTCATGCTCAGACAATATTTTTTCAATAAAAGGAATATAAATACTTTTCGTGTATCTAAATGAATATTTGTATTTTGTTTTTTGTTTTTGAACTGCCCAATCCGCGTGGAAGAATTAAATCTCAACTAGCAATATCAATTTCACTCGAAATATCTATTCGTTATTACCTGAATATATCTTGTCAAAGTTAATAATTTTCACGTGATCCGATTATATAATACAAAGTCACGACACATCCCCACTCGAAAGAGTTTCCCACAAGGAGAATAGTGCTTTCATCACTTGGAAATCCAGTGATAAATGTTTAGAGAGTTTAAATGTGGAGGGTTGTATGAATCTCACAATTTTATTTATTCATTTATTTACTTATTCAAAATTCTATGGGTTTAAACTCATTACAATAAAAAAAAGAGAAATAAAAAGTACATAAATCATATCATCTGGCAAAGTAGAAATTAAATTTTATAACAATATCAAATCACAAATGTAAAAAGTATAAATCATTGAACAAGAAATATATCTTATTTATTAGGTGTACAAATAAGTTTCCGCGGTTTTTTATAAAAAATTAGGAATTTATTGTAAAGGAAAAGTACATTACGTTTTATTCAAAGTATTTTCCATCATTTGCCACTACTTTTCCCCATCTTTCTGGCAACATTCGGATACCCCGTCGAAAAAACTCTTCATCTTTTGACGCTATCCACAAATCTACCCAATTTTTGGTGTCTTCATATGATGTGAAGCGCTGCTCAGACAGACCATGTGCCATCGACCGGAACAGGTGATAATCAGAAGGGGCTGAGTCTGGTGAATACGGCGGGTGGGGTAAAACTTCCCAGTTGAGTGTTTCCAAGTATGTTTTTACCGGCGCCGCAACATGTGGACGAGCATTATCGTGTAAAAGAATAATTTTGTCGTGTCTGGAGTAGTAATGGGCGCGTTTTTCCTTAAGTGCCCGACTCAATCTCATCAATTGTGTTCGGTAGAGAGCTCCAGTAATGGTTTCGCTTGGTTTCAGCAATTCATAATACACGACACCAAGCTGATCCCACCAAATACACAGCATGAGTTTTTTTCCATGAATATTCGGCTTAGCTGTCGATGTTGATGGTTCGCCGGGCTTAACCCATGACTTTCTCTTCTTTGGATTATCGTAGTGAATCAATTTTTCGTCACCAGTGACTATACGATGCAAAAAACTCTTTTTTTTATTCCTGGCAAGCAGCATTTCACTCATGCATAATCGGCGTTCAACGTCTCTCGGCTTTAGTTCATATGGAACCCAATTTCCTTGTTTTTGAATCATTCCTAACGATTTTAAACGATGTGAAATTGCTTGTTGAGTCACTTGTAGAGTAAGTGCAAGTTCTTTTTGCGTTTGGGACGAATCTTCCTCCAATAGTACTTCTAATTCCATGTCTTCGTACACTTTCGGCCTTCCACTGCGTTCTTTGTCTTTAACGTCAAACTCACCGTTCTTAAACTTTTGAAACCATTCCTGACAACTTCTCTCACTTAAAGCAGCTTCACCATATGCTTCTAGAAGCAATCGATGCGCCTCAGCTGCAGATTTTTTCACATTAAAGAAGTAAATCAAAAGTTCCCGCAAATGATGCTTATTCGGAATAAAACTTGACATTTTTGCACGAAAAAAATTACGTGATGCTGATACGGAATCACTAGTACTTTAAGGTTATGGTGTTGCCAGATGACTAAACTTGGGATATTACGTTTTACATCTGACAATTTCTCCATAACCTTCTGGTGGGGCCATCTTTTGACAAACCGCGGAAACTTATTTGTACACCTAATAGTTACCATAGCACTTCTAAATTTAGCTTTAAGGCTAAATAAACTCATATTAAGAATATCCATCCAAAGAGAACAATCATTTAATAATGTACACATTCTCCAACGATCTAGTTAGGATATCAACATGAAATATATTCTGATTATTACGAAGCAACCTCCCTGGAACATGTAGACCAAAAAGCAAGAGCAAGTCACTACAATCAATGAGATTATTTAAAATTTTGTGTGAAAAACACAAATCAATCTTTTTGAATGAGATTTCAATCGTTGGAATATTTAACTGACCAGATATTTGTCTATAGTCATGATCATCATACCGCATTGGATTACCAATTGAATAAGCAACAAATCGAAAGAAGATGTGGTTAAAGTTTTCCAATTTTTCAATTTGATAGTCCCAGATAGGATGCCATATGGCTCCACAATAAGTTAAATGAGGATATATGTATCCATAATATATACATCTGAATGCCTTCAAATTGGTAAATTCTCTGCAATACCTCTCAAAGTAGTTTATTCTTCTTGAAACAAGAGTATGAACATAATCAATATGATGATTAAAAAGTAGGTTTGAATCAAAATACACCCCTAAGTCCTTAACTAATGTTATCTCATCAATTATTATATTATCCATCCTGTATTCATACATCGCACTTATTTTTTTGCCAAAACACATCCTAGAGCATTTTTTAATATTAAAAAATAGCCCATTCTTTTTAACCCAATCGGAGATCGAGTCTAAGTCTCTTTGTAGTAAACCTTCATCAGACTTTACTCTAATGACTCTGTATATTTTCAAATCATCAGCGAACATTACAAATTTGCTGAATTTTACAACTTGCTCAATATCATTACAGAAAATTAAAAATAAAAGAGGACCCAGATGCGATCCCTGACCCACACCAGACGCGACATGAATATCTCTCGAGGCAACATTCTGTACTTTTACTCTTTGAATCCTACCACATAACATGGATTACAGAAAACTCAGATTGTTACCTAACACACCATAATTCTTAAGTTTTTCAGTATATACAGAGTGTACAACAGAATTATCATCAAAGGCAGTGACTATATCATTGGAAAAATACAAAGATTAGTGTTAACAGACCTACCACTAATGAAACCGTGCTGTTGTGATATGATAAATTTCCTAAAATAACTGAAATATGCCTTATATAAAATAGAATCAAAAATCTTTGCAAACACGCATGGTTTATTAATAGGTCTATAGTTGTTTACATCAGTCTTGTCGCCACCCTTAAACAATGGAGTGATGAAACTAACTCTCCAATTATCTGGGAAACACCCATTTTGTAAACATTTATCATATAGTAAAGTTGAGACATCAACAAATGACTTCTTGCAAGATAATACAAATAAGGGATGAATGTCATCAGGTCCCGACATAGAGTGAGAATTAAGCTCATCTAATGCAATCCGAACATCTGATTTCGAAATACAAATAGGGGGCATAGAATCATTAACCATTACCTTAAAATTATATGCTTGCAATTCATTATCACAATAAACTTCTTCAAACTTTGATGCAAATAATGAAACTACATTTTTACTATTTTATTATGAATTTTGTTATTCGTTTCATTTTTTATTCATCGATCGATAGAATTGTTCGATTGATGAATTAGTTTATAATCACTATGTGAGAAAGTTATTACATAACCGAGTGTTGAAAATGCAGTCAAGTTCTCGTTGAGAGAAAAACAAGGTAATTCACCTAATATCGGATATTAAATCGAACTAATAATTATACCGGTTTTGTGGGATACGTCATTGAATACTGGATGAATTCAAAGTGAATCGAATAGCTCAACAAAGTAATAAGCAATTGATTGAGAAATCAAAATTCAATATGAATGTGAACATACTATCCACAATAAAGAAAAAATTCAATCCCATATTCATTTGTCTGAACTGAATCCTACGGGAAAACTTTCTTTGAAAATGTCTCAAAATGTTAGAGAAATTCAGAATGGGATTCTTGACAGGCCCCACATAGCACGAAGACTTCTAAAAGATATCTCATAGTATCTTAAAAGATGTTTTATGCAACACAATCAAAACAATTTAAGAACTCCGTTGTTCTTCAAGAATAAAAGATAGAATTAGAATTTTAACAGATATCTTTTAGAATGCTTTTCCTGCAAGAACATTGGTGTTATGTGGAGTATTGAAAGTTTCAGTGTTTACACTGAGAAAAATCATCTATTATAAATTACTAGACTCGCTAATATATTGAGGATATACTTGCATTTTGAAGTTATATCCCAAACATCCTCTTGAAAAGTACCAGACTTTCTATTATAAAATGTTATTATTCTACCATTCACTCACAGAAAGTCTGGTACTTTTCGAAAGAATGTTTGGTATATAACTTCAAAACGCAAGTATCTCCTCAATATACTAGCGAGTCTAGTAATTTATAATAGATAATTTTTCTCCGTGTATTAAAGAAATTCAGAAAAATTTTCTGCTCCAGCAATTTAGGTTTCAATTTTATCCATTTATATCATTTTCAATAGTATATAAATAAATTTATGAATTTCAATGACTTATCCTTGAATTTCATAATCATCTCTCGAATTTAAGAATGTTCTTGAATTTAATGATCACTTATAAAATTTCATATTGATTTTTGCATTAAAATCAAGCAGTTTTCTAAATTGGAAACTGAAATATTTGTTCATTCTATAACCACCAATCCGAGTTGCAATTTTTTCACGCATCAAATAATGTGTTAAAATCTGACACGCTATAGCGAATAATTCGTAATTAGTGTCTCATCCATAACTAATGCCCATAAAAAAATTCAAATGAATACATCATCCCACTAATTTAGATTATCTATAGTTTGACATTTATAATCAACATAATTTAAGAATATCTTGTCATCTGTATATAAATATCATGAACTTTTGAAATCCAATCTAAGCCCTTCTCAATACATTTCGTGGACACTCATATAAGATTATTTTTATCAAAATATTGCGTACATTCATGTTAGACTGGTTTAAGAATGATTTAGAAAAAAAATCACGAGGAATCCCCGCTGACGGATAAAATCTCGATACATGTATACGACACTTGATCTCTCATGACTTGCCTAAAATTTTGAATATATTAACTCATCGGTATACGTTTTTCATTTTTCGAGCATTCCCATATAACTGGCTTTTTTCCCTTGATATGTCCAACGTATTCCGTCCAAATGACACGAGAATTTCAATTCTCCGAAAAATACGTAAGTTCGAATGAGTTTCGTCTTTATGTTCTCAATACCATACAAAATTCATATATCTTGGCGATGAAATCACATTTTAGTCGCACGGATCAACAATGTGCGTAGCTTTGATAATAATTCATAAGAAAAAAACCTGTCCACAAATTGCAACTAAATCAAAAAACTTATATAATGTTGTATTGGAAAATCAAATCAACCACTATTTCACTCAATTCACTTGGATAATAATGTGGTATAATTATTGGCTATGATTATGAGGAATCATCAAATATTAATTGATTTCATGATTTTTTCTAATTACATCTTATGAAATCGATACACGGTTTTTTCATTGGAAACACTTCCTAGGAAAATATTATGTAGTCCTGAAAAACGTGTTTGGATTGAAGTTTACATATCGTCAACAACATAATATCTTATATTATTTCTCATCAAGTATCGATGCACTTGAATTTGTCCTGGGAGAATTGCTTATCCCATTATTTTTTTATTCCAATATGAGCAGTTTCCATTCATTGTACGTCCATTATATATAATTTCTAGCACATAATTGGAAATGATTATCATGGAAAATGTCTTGGAATCGATCTACTCGAAACCCACTTGACGTGAAATCAAATACATGTTTTATTAATATTTAACGATTGACGTATTTCAGCGATCAGTGTGAATATAATTTCATATCATTTCGACCCACGGAGTAAAAAGTATCGCTGGCATAACAAATGAGTCTATTACCATAGCGCCTACAGAATAAAATCACTGACAGAACAAGGAAAATTATGAGCAAAACCACCCTGAGAACCCGATTTCTTAGATTTTAAGAAAATTTCTTGGTCCTCATTCTGATAAATCTTCTTTTCAATGGAAAAGATAGTTCATTCCAATAAGAGAATTTTTCATTGAATTGAAATTATATTCTTCGAATTCAAGAAGAAATATATTTCTTTCTCAATTTGATAATTTTTTGTTCCAATGTGATGAAGAGTTTTTGCATTGAAAAAAATATTTATTAGAATGAAGGCAAAGAAAATTTTCTTTCAATCAATTTGGGTTCTCAGTGCAAATTCCTTTGCTGAGATACACAAATTTGTTAACAGAACTGAAATCTTAACTGATGGAGTGAATATTGTTGCAAGAACAGCAAATTTTTTTACGTTTCAAAAACATCCAAGTACATTTTTTCCAACTGAAATGAAGAAAAAACTTGGAAATTTGAATCCAAAAGGTTGAAAAGAAAATCCTAAACACTGTTTTCTGTATTCAGAGAAATGTTTAAAATCCAAGCCCGTGCGAGGAGGTAAACAAAAATGGCTGTGACAGCTAAATCTGATTTGCAGGAATAGCGAATTCACCACTGTGACAGTGAATTCTCAGTTATTACAGCGACAAAAATAAATTATGAGAGCTAAAATATTTCGCTGTTCTATACACTGGAAAAAATATTCATTTGTCCTCTCTCTATAAAGTATTTATTTGTAGAAATTAAATATTAAATTAAATGCAAAAACTGATTACTCGTGATGAATAAATTATTTGTTTAGGAGACCAATTTATTTAGGGCTAGCATTCAATTACACAGGTCTACAATGATTTTGGTGTCGCTAAAACTAAAGCAGATTTCGAGTATATTCGATACCCTGACTCTGGAAATATACTTATTTCTTTAATGCTACGTGTAGTTTTCAAGAAATCGCAGGTGTAAAATAAAATGAAAATGCACGATTTTGAAACGTTTTATTCAATTATTCCACACTTTAAGAACATTTTATCAAATTATTCTTCAAATTATCTCAAAATATGAGTCATTCTCTTCCAAATGCGATTAGGTTTGTTCAAATATCTTTTTTTTTCTCTGAGATACGACAGTTTGAAAATTGTATTATTTCACCTATTCACTAAATCCATGAACACACAAATTTCAAATTGTCGTGTCACAGTAAAAAAAAAGATATTCGAGCAAACTCAACGGCATTCGGAAGGGGATGGATTATATTTTGAGGTGCATCTACTAGTTTCATGAGAAAAAATTACATTCTGACGTCACGTAATCTCAAATATGTCGAAAAACGGTGTTTTTCACACATTGACGTTAAAATATCTCAAAAACCACACGTAATAATGCAATTTTGAAGCCAGATTCGGATTCAGCGCGCCAAAATACTTCGGAAAAGTATGATACAGTTGTTGCACCAAACAAAAAGTTCAATTTTGTAGGCCTGTGTTATCTGAGTCGATTAAATATTTCATCAATCCTAAGAAATATTTTATGAAGAGAGGACAAATAAACTATTCAGTTGGTTGGAAGAAATTTTTTTTTTCAGTGTATATAGAATCTATGGATATTGACATCTGATTCTATTATCTTTATAAAAAAGTTCATAGCTACACCTATAATTCAATGGGTGCAACAGCAATTGAAATGTGCGATTTACCGTGCTTTAGCGATAAATTCGCTGCTTTAGGAAAGCGCATACCCCAGGAAAAATAATTAGCTCTGACAGCGAATTCGTGTATTTGATATTTGGATCGCCAAAAGTATTAATGCAATAGCTAAATTTAGTCACTATAGCAATAAGTCTTGTTACCACAACTAAAGAATAGCTACTAGAGCTAATCAATTATGGTAGAATCCGCTAGGGAGTTGACTGAATCAATTGTGCTCGTAATACCACAAACAGTTTCTTATAAACTCAATCTCACAGCCAATTTCGCAGTATGCCGAATCCCTATAGACTTTTAAAGCATACCGCGTTTTTCACAGCGTATAGATAGTATATTTCATTTCAGGAAATTCATTAATTTTTCAACTCCAAGAAGATTCTTTGAAAACTTGTCTTGGATCTCTTTACATTTTTTTTTATGATCACTTTGAATGAACAAACCCTTCCCCAATGACTTTATGGAATTTGAAACTAAATTGATCTTGTATCAATGTCTGTTTCCATTTTACCCTCCACTGTTAGAAAAATTCTTAAATTTAATACGAAATTCTTTATGAAATACCATATTTTCATATTGAATTCAATAATAGTTCTTAAATTTAATATTGATAATGAAATCTCAAAATTTCTTTCTGAAATGTGACAATTGTTTATTAAATTTCACAAACATTTGATTACAATTAAGAACAAAATTATCAACATTGGGAAAAAAATTCTTAACATTAAGAATTATATTATTGAATTCAATATTTTATTATGAAATTTAATAAAATGATTATGTAAAAAACTTCATAATATTCTTATGAAGTTTCAGGAAGATTTTTCTAACAGTGTGTCTATTCTCCCGTTTGCATGTGTTGATTTCTCATTAACATTTCTGGGCGCGTATACCACCCAACCAATTATCCAAGAATTTGCATTTTTAATAACTCCATATCATCTTTGTGAATTCTCACAATCATAGATTCTATCTTCCAAATTATATCATATCACGTAATTTGAATAATTCATGGAATACAAATTTGCGAAGAAAAATGAAGATAAGTCTCAAAAAACTAAATGTCTTCTGAAATATAAATACCACGATTATAAAGCAAAAAATGAAACATATTTTTGAAATTTACAATGCTTAACGTAAATTCCGTCAATCGAATATGCCGCGTTCTCCGACTTGGGTGTGTTTTTTAATAGAAATTTATTTTTCAAAACTTACTGTGTGCAGCTTATTGGAAATGTTTAAATATGTATAAAAATTACAAAATTTTTTATCTCGTATGGTCTTTTATATACACTCCAGTGCATATATGGACTGAGATAATTTATGCGACCAAATATCATGGAATATATTCGCCACTCTGTTATTCTTCACTTCTTCTATCTTGATTTGATTGAATTTTAACTACATTATCATGTCTTTCGCACGGAAGAAAAAACTTATGTTAACTGTACGTTGAAAATGATGTAAGATACTTTTTTTTTGTTTGGCGTTGAACTAAAGACACACTGATATTGAATCTATAATGTTACGGGATTAGAAAGACGTCATGATTTTGATTAATACACCAATTAGCTTCGACATTAGGACTGATGTATTTCAGCTTATAATTATCATTGATTGACTCCTTCAATCCTGCAATAACATACCAGAACTGACAAATATCGCATGAGATTTATAACGTATATCAATATGTACTCTCCGAATTTCTTGGGGTGGAAACCCGCACGAAAAAAAATAATTAGCTATTATTTGGATAGCCAAAAATTAGCCACGAGAGCTATTTTTTAGCTGTCATAGCTACTCACTTAGCGGTAGCAGCAAGGAATGTCGCCACCACAGCGAAAATTTAACAGCTAAATTATTTGTCTGCACGGAGAAAAGAGTATTGCTGGCATAACAAGCAGGTCTGTTGATATAGCGCCTACAAAAAAAATTAGCTGAAAAAGCAAGAAAAATGATTGACACAACTAAACTTTTTTGCTGACGTAAACAAATTTGTTAACACAACTAACGTCTCAGCTGCTGAAGTGAATATTTTTGCAAGGACAACAAATTTCTTTGTAGGCGCTATACTAGCAAACCATTTTTCCTCCGTGTGTCCAAATATCAACCACAAAACCCGTGCAATTAATTTAGTTACAGCAGTGAAAAAAGGGTGCTAAAAAAGTGAGTAGCTGCCTCTAAAATACCTCTAAAAGGTATCTTGAGATATCTTGGAAATAAAAGGAAATCCATTCTCAAAGGGTGAGAATACTAGAACTTAGAATAAGAATTTCACTTCATAAGGATAAATTTTCACTCAACACGGAGAAAACAAATTTGCTGTTGCAGCGAAACTTGATCTTTCTGGGCACGTTTTAGGTAGTGGTAAAAATTTTGCTGTCACAGAAATCTATTTGCTATGACAACAATCTTGGTAGCTATGACAGCGATTTTTTAGCAAATTTGACAGCAAAAAATGTCGATCCCTCCAGTAAAATTTGTTTGCCATTCTGTGTAGAATGTTGAAAACTCTGCTAATCCAGCGCAAAATCTGTTGTTCTGTTTAATCATGTTGCTCTCTCAGCGATTCAGTTTGCTGCAGGAGTAAATTTTTAGTCAGATTAGCAGAAAAATCCCTTATTGTATACAGGGTGGGGCATTTAAAGTGTCGCGGGCGTTTTTTCCAAAAATAAAGTGAGATACGAGAAAATTTTTCGGACAAAAGTTGTAGGGTACCGAGGGGGACATCCGATGGTGGCCTTGGCTTTGACCTCAAATCTCATCTTCAAGGGCATTCTGAGATCAACTCTTGTTTTTTAAATAGCATCTCATATTTTTTACTGCAGATTTGGATTCTAGGTCAAAAACCAAGAAACTTTTGTCTGAACCATTTTCCTGAAATCCGCAAAAATGGCGCTCTAATCGATATTGTTCCATTTTGAATCTGACATTCGAATAACTCGAAAACGAAGGGTCTTGCAAAAGAATGTTTCGTACAAAAGTTGTCAATACACAACACATTTCAATCGTCTACATTACCATCATTCAGAGCTCACGCGATGTAAACAAACGACGGGGTTTAGTGAAAATTCACGATTTTGAAAGTCAGTTTGTCAGTTACATTTGATTATTACTTGGTTTATGACAAATTGAAAATCATGGATATCCGATACACGGTTTCTGAAAAGATCGATATGACCTACATTTACGGTGAAGTGCATAAGAACCCCAGACAAGCATATGACTTGTATGCAGAACGATTTCCTGAAAGAACAACGCCATCCATTAGGTATTTTCAACGCATTACAAAATTATTCTCAGAAACGGGAAGTGTTACAAGGGAAAAACGACATCGAATGAGAACTGTTAGCGGAGAAAATGCGGAAGTTAATGTACTAGCTGCAGTAGCCAATAATCCACACGTGAGCTCTCGTGAAATTGAACTCCATTCGGGAATTTCTCGAAGAAGTGTTCTTCGAATACTGAAACGTCACAAATTCCATCCGTATCACATTTGTTTGCATCAAGACCTTCACGGTGATGATTTCGAAAATCGTGTACAGTTTTGTCGATGGGGTCTAGCGCAAATGCACAATAACAACTTCATCAACATATTATTTTCTGATGAGTCGACGTTCACCAATCATGGTCAAGTAAATCGACATAATATGCATTACTGGGCGACAGAAAATCCAAGATGGTTACGTCAAGTAGAGCATCAAAGACAATGGGCTGTGAATGTTTGGTGTGGTATTTTTCGATCTCGAGTAATTGGACCGTACTTCATTGCAGATACGCTAAATGGAGAGAAGTACAGACATTTCTTAGATCAAGTACTTCCAACATTACTTGAAGACATACCTATTCAGGAACGATTGAATATGTGGTATCAACACGATGGTTGTCCATCCCATTATGCAGTCACAGCTCGAGAAATATTGGAAATATGCGTCAACGAATCATCAATGCATGTGCGAGCATCAATGAAGATATTTTAGCACGAGTTCAGCAATCTTTTGTAAAACGTTTTGAAATGTGTATTGAAGTCGAAGGCCATCATTTTGAGCATCTACTGCATTAAAATTATCCAAGTGATGTAGACGATTGAAATGTGTTGTGTTTTGTCTGTTATACCCCATCACCTCCGTTTCAGTTCAAGGGGTCCCCCTTGGAATCAGACAACTTTTGTCCGAAACATTCTCCTCCAAGACCCTTCATTTTCGAGTTATTCTAATGTCAGATTCAGTATGGAACAATATCGATTAGAGCGCCATCTTTGCGGATTTCAGGAAAATGGTTCAGACAAAAGTTTCTTGGTTTTTGACCTAGAATCCAAATCTACAGTGAAAAATATGAGATGCTATTTAAAAAACAAGAGTTTACCTCAGAATGCCCTTGAAGATGAGATTTGAGGTCAAAGCCAAGGCCACCATCGGATGTCCCCCTCGATACCCTACAATTTTTGTCCGAAAAATTTTCTCGTATCTCATTTTATTTTTGGAAAAAACGCCCGCGACACTTTAAATGCCCCACCCTGTATATAATACCCCAAGTTGCTGCGTCAGGAAGTTTTCATTGAAGTTGCGTCAAAATTTGAAACTGAGGAGGTCGCGTGGGGTGTGAATAGTACCCTAAGACATTTTGGCTGTAAATAGCGACGATATGACATTTTTCTCACTATCCTAAAGTATTATAGGTGTTCAAACGTATTTTTCATAGAATTCTACATATTCTCATGAAATTTTCAACTCCTATGAATGAGAAACAAACTAATCTAATCAAAAATGCAAACAATTTCATTCTCGTAGAATTTAAAATAATGAGACTTACATAAACCTTCCGGTTACAGAACTCTGTCTCACAAGGGTTGTTTCTTGGAAGAAAGGTCACTGGCGTTTTAATGAACTGCTGATGGCCCTGTGATACTGGTAAAAAGCCGTCACTGACTCTTTGAAAGGCCCGCAGCCGTGGTTATTGGACTTTATCTTTGATCACTGACATAATCGTTTTAGGTTTTTTCTTCAAATTTAAAAAACATCTGTCATACTTTCATGATTAAGTTCCTCCCCAAGTGAGGAACATTGCAGTTGTTATTTTTATAACTTCTGTATCTCTCGTAATATACTTACATACTTCATATAATCCTGACTAATAATAATATCTCATTAATTTCTCGACACCGATTTTTTACTCATCGTTCTTGAGTTCTTGTCGCTCACTTGTCTATGCTCGATAATAGGTCTGAGCGGATCTGCTGGCCAGAAAAATACTTCACAAAAACGTTATACGTATTATTCCTACCGAACAAGGCACTTCCTTGAAATAATTTTTCCCCAAATAACACGAACATACGGAAAACGTTCTATGCTAGTGCATCAAATATTTAATATGCTATAAACATTCTCAAAACGTTTTATCAATATTCTGTGCTACCCCTAACAGCACAACGTGCCTTTGAGACGTTTCCTGAACGTTCAGAAAACCTCCTCTATGTTCTATAACCCTTCCATAAACGTTCCAGTGACACGTTATGCTGTCTGGGACTAGCGTCGTGAATGAGAATAATAAAAGATTTCAATACTCATGACAAGGCTTCGGGAAATTGATCACAAAGTACTGCACGTTACACCTTTCCTGTCCCAAGAAAACATGAGTCAAATAGATCGATTTTAAGTTGATTTTAGATGAATTCACATTCAACGAACGTTCAATGAACCTTCAAATGTCCATAGCTTTATTTTAGGTTCAACGAACGTTTTCTGAACGGTCATGTTCTCGTTGGAGTGCATAAACCAGAGGTGCCAGAAAAAGTAGCCCAACTGTGATGATTGGATGCTTCTTGTATAACCACCCAACCGTATCCTCGATTCCATAAGAATTCACCAATGACCAAAGTTTGGGCTACTTTTTCTGGCAACTGTGGCATAAACACGTACTAGTTATTTCAACATGATTGTATTTTAAAGCGAAAATTAATCGTTGATTTCATAATGTTTATTTTTAGTAACATTTCGATGAGGAAAAGTAGATACCGACAAATGATGTTTTGATAACATATTACTCAAACTAATAGTCTGAAATAACCATCACACGAAGATTCTGAGTAACGTTTTTTGAATGCATCCGAATCGCCTTTTTAGGTTAATCAATAGACACACGTACGTTTAAAACATGTCAAAAGAGGTCAATAACCACACGTTGTCAATTGGTCGTATTCTTCCGTCAATTCGATGGTAAAATGCCGCGGTAAAGCACGAGTTTTTCAACCGTAAAATAAAGTCATAATAACGGTTTGAAGATGGTTCAAAAGACGTAAAACAGTGACGAGTTTTAACCCTTCGTCCGTAAACCAGGGAATTTCGTGTCGCGGCAAAACCGATTTCGGTAAGGTATTTTGAATTAATTAAGGGAAGGGAGGCTCCCGTTGCCCCCACCTAAAAAAAGTTATGGAGGTAGTGGAACGGACCCCCAATCATGAAGGCGCCAACCCCCTCCAAGCCGTTGTTGCGAGCGAGTGAATTTCCGAGTGGACACAGAATCCCCTGGTTTACAGACGGCGTATACCAAACGTAGAGGTTAGCGAAAATTATTTTTTGCTTTTTACCTGTTATATTGCATCAGAAAACGTGAAAAAAGAAATCAATCTAGATGAATATGTGTATATGTATATGTATACAGGATGGTTGATAATTGCCGTACACTTTTTCACAAGCGTACTCTACGCATGAAAACAAATACCATTTTCCGATCTGAAGCTTAACTTCAGAGCTAACTTGAACCAATCAAGTAGAAGCTACATGAGTATATTCGTTGATCGTTGGATTAACCCATGTACTTGCCACCAAATAGCCAACTTGTTTTGTTGATAAATTGGAACTTAAAACAAATTCAGTAAATACTGTACATCTTCAATTCGTATTTTTGTTCATTTTACCCCTCCAAACTTGAGCATTCAATTTTTCTTAAACAAAATGGGATATTTTTCCCTTGAAAAGTATATTGTTGACCTTCAATTCGCTGTTTTTTAAGTCGCGCTATAATAATTTTTCTCAAAGTTATGATTTCTTTTAGTAACTCAACATAAAATCGTGGATTGCTCAATTTGTTTAACCAAAAATATATGAAAATATTCAATTTTCCGAAATAATATAATTGATATGTCGAGTTGAAGGTTCTCAACAGCAGCATTAATTTTTTCAGATTTTTTTTTATCATTTTAAGTTGGTCAAACAACGGCTGGACACAGATGCCCCTGGTTTACAGAGGACGGTTGCCAAAAAAACGCTTACAGACGAAGGGTTAATAATAATTTGAAAATGAGAACTAAACCTAAAGAATTATTTTGAAAATATTTCCCAATCAGCCTGCAACCAAAAATCCATGTTACGAAATCGAACGTTACTTTGATAGTGGAACGTTTTTTTATGGGAAAAAATAGTATGTTCACCTTGGAAGGAAGTCGAACATTTTCACTCGTTTTTGGGTCAAAAGGATAACTCGAGTAAAAATTTGAATTTCGGGTTCGCCAAACAGGACGTGCGGGCGTGTTACGTTACTGTGTAGTTCCGTTGCAGACATGATGCACCCGCACTATGTCCGCAACAATACCGCACAAAAACACAACACGCCTGCACCAGTCCAGTTCATCACAATCGTTGGAAATTTCACACTGTCCCCCTGGAGGATAATATACTATTTCGCCCGTTGCGGGCGAGCAAAAAGTAGACTTACATAATATTTTATGGTATCGATATGTTTATAGAAAATTTGTCGAGGGTATATTGAATTTTATAAAATATTGATAAAAATTCTATACAAATTGTGTATAAAATATCGATACCGTGGAATATCGCGAACCTCTAGCGGGAAGCATTTTCTCTTCGCAGTGACATCTTCGCTTGGAATTCAGTACTTTCTCCCGTAAAAATAGATCAGAAAACATCAATTTTCCTTACAGGTGTTGGAAATAGTATATCACGTATCAAGGGAGGAGAGGACACCATTGCCAACGATTGTGAGTTTGTCGCATGAGCGAAGCGAGGGTGGCAATACACGAGTTGTGATGGCGTACTTACCCAAGCAGCAGAAGAGGTTAGAAATGCTAAGAGCGTGCTTGGAAAATCCTACGAGCACGCGTAGAACCTCCAAATGAGACTGTTTCGAATAATTATGTGCTATGCACCTCCATAGAATATCTTAACGACTTTATCCAAAATAGTCTCATTCGCACATCCCTTTCACATTCATAGAGTCACCATAGCATATCTGAGAAGTTCTTGTGCTACTTGGGTACCTCTCGAGATACGTATACTATTTTTCATAACACTGACGCGGAGTGTTCACGCAATTTACGTAAGACAACGCAAGAAACATAAAAATGGGCGGGGACCGTTCATCAGATCAATGCAACGGATACTCTCACAGCTGAATATGAAATTCATCTATATTCTCTCTCTAATTTGTATTATACATATGATGCTTGGCCCTGCATCACAAATAAATTATCAGTTCTTCTATGTTTTCGCCCTCACTGGAATCGAGAGATGAGGTTTGCTCACTTTCCCTCGCTAGGAAGGGAAAACATACTTTCCTTCCTCTCTACAGTCGTGAGAAGTGACACTTTCCGCGCAAGTGTTAGCTCAACAGAGTTGCCAAATGTACGGATTTTTTCCATAGATTCACGTATCAAAAGACACCATTAAATGAAAGTGTCCATGAGGAAAACCGGAGAATCCGTAGGCTGGTAACACAGGTTATGAACAACTATTTTTCTCCCCTCCGGGCGGAAAATGGCAACTTTCTGCCCGCTGGCCAAACCGAAGTTGCCACTTTCCGGCTCCGTCGGGGAGAAAAATAGTATACATACCTCGGGCAGTAAAAAAGAAAGGCTAAGATCACATGTTTGTCGGGCTTGGCTTCGCCTCGGCCGACAATTACATGTGATCTTAGCCATTTCTTATTTTACTGTCCTAGATGTGTAATATACTATTCCCACGTCTGCATAAAGACAAAAGTAACAATTTTCGTCCCGCTCTGCAGGAAGGAAAATTTTCGACCAGCCGCCTTCCGTCTTTCCGTGTGGAAATTAATTCTTGGTGGCAGTTTGAGCCAAATTAAGGGTCCTCATTTTGTTTCAGGCTCTGTTTTGGTTACCCTTACAGGGCCTAGACAGGATTGTCACGCACTCATCTTCAGGGCCTGCACAGTATTCCCAACTTGAGCCTACCCACGTGAAAATTTCTTGCTTGCGCCAATATTGACGATGGAAAATAGATAGGTGCAATGCTGACATCCAAGGCTTGGAAATCTATATCGAGCCAACGTTGACTGACAAGTGGCACAATCTTGCATCAATGTTGGGAATCATAATTTCCAATGATCAATCCATCATTGGCTCAAGATTGTGCCAATCATGGTTCATCGTTGTCCCAATATCGTTTAGACAAAAGAAATGAACTTCATACGAACAATTTCATAGCACGGCTGAACACGTTGACAACGTTTAGAAGAAATGAGTACCCACTGCAGTGCCAAGCCTGGTCAAAGCTTGGCTCAGGCTAGCCACGATCCTCAATCATACGTTTCCATACTAAAAATTCCCGCGTCCAATGTCAAAGCGCCACCCTTCGGTATTGTTTCCAACGCTCGGTTCGTTTCTCGCAAGCGCTGAACGAACTATGCGGTTGATATCATAAGCATCATATAACCTTCTGATTTAGAAATTGTTGTCTTCATCATAGGTCCTTCATCGAAGGAGAGATTTTAGCTGTGCAGACCCATGGACTCGTGGACATCAGAATTTGAATTATACTTGATGTAATTGATTTGTAAGGTAACCAGTAATCATTGAGTTATATTAAACTTATAAACACATCTTGCATTGGATTAATCAAATAAGTTTCTTCGTTTCAATGTATACAGATATTCTGTGGCCCTGGTTGTATAAAATATTTCAGGTTCGGACTGTACTTCTTAACATGTGTGGAGGGGAAGCAATCGATGTCGGAAATATATGACTCTGAATTTTTATTATATTTTTGCAATCGTTCAACATAGAGTTGAACATAGGCACAACATTGGCTCAACGTTGGCGCGGGATTGTCGCAACGTTGAATCAATTTTGGCCGAATATTGACTCAGTACTATTATAGTATTGACTCAAATTTAGCAGTCAATATCATTTATGTGTAATAAATGATGGTACCTCCTTTAAATACATAAAACATTTGACCATTGGCAGACCATAAAAAAATTCGTCTATCAGTCTTGGTTCGTAATGAGTACAAGCATGATCCAATCTTGGATTTAGATCGAACGACAAATTTTTTCATGGGTTGCCAATGATGGCTGATTTGACTGCCATAATCGTACCAATGTTGGTCCGTGATTGGCAGAATACATCAATGGAGCCTGTAACGATGTTATCATTTCAAGCTTGCACCTTGCTAACCGCCAAGGCTCGGCCAATCTTTGTCAGTGTTGCGCCATCCTAATGCCAATCGTAAATTTTCACCTGGGTATGTGGGACAACCATAATGAGACCAACACAGGCGTTGGAATTAGGACCTTCAAAAGGATAATAAGTTGTTGCGAATATAATAAAATCAAATAAATATTGCAAGGAGAGAATCCCAGGTGGAAACTTCCTTGATTGAAAATTGGGCTATCCAAGGCTCTATCTGTCCCTTGGGCCTGGAATGAGCCGATTTCCATTTATACTCAGATATTACACCCAACATTACTTTATTCATACATTATCGGACGGTATCAAAAAACAGAACAGTCTCGTTATGTCTTGTGATTAACCTTACAGTCATGTTTTTTCGATTTTTGGACATTGTTCACCGATAGTGTGAACACAGGAAACCACGATGAAATATCTTTTTGTATGCATATATCGCAAAACATCTATGATTCTGCATTTAAACACTTTTTGTTAAAGAAACAGTTTTTTATATATTGTCACACCTGTATTCACTCTGACATGTAATGTATACTGCCGCACATCAATGTTATGATTAGTGAAACAGGCACATAAGGAAACCACCAATATGATTTGAATAAATTTGTTATTAACGTTGGTTTATTTTTTAAAAAAACTTTGCCAATTGACACACGGCTTCCTCGTTCCTAATCGATCAATTATGATTGAACTTTAGAAAACATAGTTAAACAATGCAGATTGCTGAAGACTCTATTCCCACTTTTCTCAACCGATTATGATGAGACTTATATGGAACCACTATGGGATCATAACTGAACCGTGGTATAAATTTCATTGCAATCGGATAACACGAAGCGACAACATGCCTTCTTTTCCGTCTTCCGTTTTCTTGTGAATATCAGGTTGAAACTTATATGAGACCACTATCGGCACTGCATAAAACTGTGGTAAAAATTCCATAACGATCGGCTGATAGGAACGAAAGATATCTGCATGATACCGGCACTTAGGGACCATCCATAAATTACGTAACGCTTTTTCTTCTGTCGTTCCTTGTTGCACTAACTTCAGACATGATGAATGAGATAGAGAAAGATATAGTCAATAGCGTTACGTAATTTATGGACGATCCCTTATAAGATTTTCAAATTTTGTTTCGAAGCTCAGTGCTCACCATCTTATTCCCTCACTTTTGATTCGCTTGAAATTTATACCGTACAAATAACGCCTTATGAATTGAATGTGCTCCAAAGTGCTTCCGTAACATTTGGATGATATGGACATGGGGAAGGCCTGCTTTCGAAACATTGCCCAAAACTGCGGATTGCCAAAAATTGCTAAAAGTTACAACAATCGGCTGCTAACTTTACGCCTGCTAGTTTCAGTTTTATGTAAATGAGAGAAGTGTTGCTGTGAATTCGCTTCAATAACAATGTAAATCCAACAGGATTGTGTAGTAAATTTTACATGAAATCCACACTGTAATCGTTACCTGACTTTTCATGTAATTTTTATATGGGGATTTCTTTCAGTGCACGAAACCAAATTTGTTTTCTGAGTTCTGGAGGGTCGTTTGATATGAGAGATTTTCGTTTAGGAGACGAGAAGAATTTCGGCCCCCGGAAACGATCACAAAACTTCCCTCTAACGAGGAAGCAAAAAAAATCAATACAAGGGGAAGGTTATATGCGGGTTGGTAATTGGATGCACCCAGATTTTTGAAACGGGGGAAAACGTGGAAATGCAGCTTGACCCTACGTGGGTTGTGTGAAGACATCCCACCCAGCACAAATATCGCAGTAATATCACAGTAATATCACAGCAATATTGGAATATTGCAGTAATATTGCATCAATATTACTGCGATATTTGTGCTGAGTGGGATGCCGGTGTCGCCCAATTTGGAAATGAAATTATACTACCGGGTAGAATAAAAAAATACTACCTAATACTATCTTCTGTTGAGAAAAATACTACAGAAATACTACTCAAGAAAATTTCTAAGAACTTACTAGAAATTGACAAATCAGCGAATTTCGAGCTATTGAACTTCCAGAACATCGTTCTTTGGGGATATTCCACTGCTGAGGACTAAACATATCTATGAATACACGTTGATATAAGCACAAATGGAATGCGTAGAATCTCAAGAATAGGTTTTTCGCATCCTGTTATGCTTATACTTCTGTTATTTTCCGTCTTGGTGCATTTTTGTGCTTACTCCTTTACCTTCCGGAAACCGCAGAATGGTTCGCATTCTTTGAAATCTGTGAAAAATAAGCGATATTATTAAACAAATAAATATTTGAAACAATCTCAACAAAGTAGAAATGCTCTAATCATTGACAAGTTTTGTAACGCTTAACTAGCCAAGAACTAGACGCTTGCGAGTGCCTCATAGGGTTCTGGTGAGATACTTACAAGTGTTTAGTATTCGACTAGTTGAGCGTTACAAAACTTGTTAATAACTAGAGCATTTCTACTTGGGAATTAGCCTTGTCCGGGTCCTATCCGGGCCCTGACCTTTCCAACCAGAGCCTGAACGGGGCCTGGAATGGGTTGATTTATATTTCTATCCGTGATTCTCCTTCGGGACACGAATTTTCGGATGAGCCATCTCTCGGGATGGTTACCTCCCGAGATATAATAGGGCTACCGAGAGAGTACTTCTTTTCAGTACTTCTTTCTCTGTTCAACACACCTAAATCGATATTCCTCTCTTTATTGGCTGAGGAACTCCATTTTTTTTGAACAAATAAGTCAACCCTAGTGAAAATGGGAGCGTAACATTTCACGCTTCATTTGTTCCAATATTCGCTTCCGGAACGTGGACATTTTTACCAGGAAATTCTCTCCCTCTAACCGCACTAATGTAGGGAGTGCTCATTCCAATATGTATGAAGTTCAATGTGCTAAACTGGAAACAAGTTCTCATTGGTGAATTCAACATTTTTCCTTCAGCCACTGTCTCTGATTGCTTTCCCAAAAACAAGCTAATTATTCAATCAATCAAAGCATAAATTGGAACAGAGATCAAACTGTGACTCTGCAACATTTTGTCAGTGCGTTAGTAATTCCTCCCATCTCATTACTAATAATTTTGATTGTTCATAAAAATGCCATGTTTATACAATTTATTCTTGAAAATTACTACAAAAATACCACATACTACGAAAATATTACTGGATTAAATTAAGCCCGAAAAATACTACGGTAGTACTAAAAATAGGGAGAGATATTCGGGAGAATACGGGGAGCCTGGCTCGGCCCTATGCAGGCTGTGGTTGATGTGCCTAGATTTTCAAAACAGGGGGAAGCATCGGTAATGCAGCTTGGCCCCATATAGGCTTCATATGGGTACTCCTGCGTTAAAAAATCAGGCTGAATATCAGCAATCCAACTTGGCCCCTTAGTGGCTGAGGCTATGCGATCCTAAGTTTGGACACCCAATATAAGCTCATACGGGGCCTAGGTCATATTCAATACAGAACGCCAGAACAGAAAAATTTCTACCAGGGTTGTGAGTAAGTTTACCACATTGGTCCTGAATTGATCACTCTCTCCCAAAAAAATCACTCGACAAAGAGCTGCTTCCCGTACTCTTTAAATCTGAAAGAGTGAAAAATCACGTGTTTCACTCCGCTAAGTCTTAAGAGTGAGCCAGTCCGGTTCGAGTGGAATTTTCACTCGGTTCAAGTGAACCCTCACTCTTTTAGAGTGGAAAATTGACTCTAGAATTTGAGTGGCTGTGAGTTTCTAACCTCAAACCTTAGAATATCACTCTGAAAGAGTGGAAATTTCACTCAAAATTTCGATAGGCTCACTTTCGGCTGGCTGAAGAGTGAAATCTCACTCTGAAAATTTTAGAGAGTACCAGCGTGGAGAAAATATATTTGTATTGGATAAATATTTCGTTAAATATGCTGCAAACAATATTTACCCCGTTTTAATGCAGTGTCTCCCTCTCAAATGGATATGTCTTGAAAGTTAATAAATCGAAATTTGATACAAATATATCATGGTTGCATTAACCCATTAACGCCCAAGCACCTCGATTTTGTGTCAACTTTTCGATGCGATTATTTGTAATGTTATCGTCTTTGAAAAAATTGAAAAAATTCAGTTTTCACATATTTTGACGTGAAATTTTATGCTCTTTCAGGATCCGTGATCAAAATTATGATTAGACTTCTAGGAAAAAAGATATGGCCGATTTTAACTCAAAAAACGTAAAAATTGGAAAAAAAAATTTTCTTGATTTTTTTTCATATTGTTATCGCCAATAATTTGTGCTTCAATTATGGACAAAGGTGGACAAAACGCTTCAGGTTTAAGAGGAGATTTTTGTTATCGAAGTGAAATCGCTTTTTTTTACAAAATGGCGGCAATAACGTAAAGATTTCATGAAAAACATTACTTATTTTTTTTCTTGAAAATTATGGACTTAATCAAAAAATTCAAAAGAACAAAAATGTCTTATAATTAGTCAAGGATTACTCAAAAATTTTTTCAAATATTTTTGACACGTTTTCGAAAAATCAGATTTTCCAAATTTTCAAAAAAATCTAAATTGTCTCAAAAAATTCTAAAAAAATTTGTGAGCGTTCCTTGACTGATTTGAAGACACTTTTGTTCTCATAAACTTTTCGAGAAAAAAAAATAAGTAATGTTTTTCATGAAATTTTTACATAATTGCCGCCATTTTGTAAAAAAAAGCGATTTCACTTCGATAACAAAAATCTCCTCTCAAACCTGAAGCATTTTGTCCACCTTTGTCTATAATGAGAGCACAAATTATTGGCGATAACATTATGAAAAAATATCAAGAAAAATTTTTTTTTTCAATTTTCACGTGTTTTGAGTTTAAATCGGCCATATTTTTTTTCCTAGAAGTCTCATCATAATTTTGACCACGGATCCTGAAAGAGTGTAAAATTTCACGCCGAAATATGTGAAAACTGAATTTTTTCAATTTTGTCAAAGACGATAACATTACAAATAATCGCGTCGAAAATTTGACACAAAATCGAGGCACTTGGGCGTTAATGAATTAAATGAATAATTCACTTTCTCTCAACGAACAAAAAAGATCTTCAACATAACCATTCCCTTTTTACCAGTGCCCCGTCAAAGTTTTATGCACACTGATTCATATAAAATCTTAATTTCAATTTGTTTACATAAGCACCTGTGTACAGAATTCTGCGTCAACGACGTTCAAAAAAAAATAATTGATTCAACGGAATTTGGATCTATCAAAATTCAGATCAACTGCATACGAGTCAAATTCACATTAAACTGTAATCATATAACTATGCGCGCACTATAAATTACATGTAAACCCATTTTTTAACACAATCTTCTTGACGTAGGTACAATTATCAAGGTTCTTCCAAACGAGACGAATATCACCTGGAAATGATTCATATCAGGACATTCCCCAAACCGAGACAGCGATATCCCGTCCAATGCCCTGAAGTATGAATTTTGTTTTTGTCGAATCGAGTAAGTACGTAAAGTAATCAAGTTTGTTTCAGGTATCAGGTAGCGAAATCAAAAATATGTGTACATGTTGATAAAAGCTTTCGGAAGACAAAGAAGGGGAACATCTTCTATTCCCAGGCTATATAAGAGAGGGGAACACCAGCGACGTCGTTGTACTTTGTGTTGATACTTTGGTACGTTGTGGTGCAGTGGCTGTAGTGATATTTCAATCTGCCAAGAGAAGCATAGACACATAGGATTACGAAATTTCAACCACAGAGATTCTTAAGAAAAGGGAAAGGTAGGTGTTGAAATTTTATGAAAACAGATAGAAAACTTTTTCACCCTGTCTACATACTTCTTCGGAGAACATTCACCAAAATTCATTTCATCTTCACTTTCTCATTGAAGATCGTGGTTCGGAACACGAATTTATAACATTTTTATCATAGAAGCAATATGAATGAGAGAGATCATTATTACGTGTTGAGTTCAGTAATACTGTTCTTGTTGAGTTATTCTACACGGAGAAAAAGGTATCTTAAAAAGTACCATAATTTATGGATTTTTAGCGCTGGTCTGACCTGAGTCTCAATATTTACCTGAACAAACCTCTAGAAGTACCATAATGGCTGGGACTTTTATAAGGAAGGTACCATACTTATTCTGAAAAGTTCAAGAAATTATGGTACTTTTAGATATTCGTGCAAGTAAATATTCCGACTCGGGTCAGACCAGCGCTGAAAATCCATAAATTATGGTAATTTTCAGGATATCTGTTTTCTCAGTGTATAGAACATTGAGAAAAGCTATCTAAATCTCGAATATCCTCTACTTTGTTTATCATTCATTGACTGAAGTAGATTCAATTCTCATCCTTACGATACATGAGAAATCATGTTTACTTCGGGGTTTTTCACCAATTTTCGGGGTAGCCAATTTCATCTTGATACGTGTAAATAAATAACTTTATCTTTGGCGAAACTTTTATCAATCCGTGTGAAAGTATGATTTAATTAAGTGAGAATAATTGTGGGACTTCCTTCGTTAATTTACCCTATAAAAATTATTCCTTTCTCTGAGGAAAAATAAGAGTCTTCAGTACTATTTCTGTGTGGAATGGGTTGTTTTGATTCTTTTGAAAACAAAAATAAATTATTTTAATTATAAGTAAGTTGTCAAATGAATTCAAACTTTTGCTATCTATGTCAAAAAATTATTCATTTGAAAAAACATCAATCATCAGGTCAGATTTCCGACGTTTAGAAATTCCTTCATCCCTTATTTTTGAATCACATTTCCATGTATTACCACGTGGACTACAAAAGATCAGCAAAATATTCTTTGTGAAAGAGAAAATTAGAAAATAATCCTCAATGTAACACAAAGAATATTAGAATAAATCTGTTTCAAACGTCCTCTGAACGTTTATAAAATATACTAGAGGGGAATATTCTAAACACTTTCGATAGATCCTCTACACCATATTATGGATGTTGTGAGAAAAATTGTTTTTGATTATATATAATTTCTATATAATTACAAATAACTTTGAGAATTCTTCCACATGATATCTGGGTATCATTCTTCTTTGCATGTTATTGAAATATTTCCAGGATATTCTGTGCTGAATGAACGACATTAATTTTTCTTTCTGTGTTTCTTTCATCAAATGTGAGGAAATGAAAGTCGCTGAGGTTGGGAATTTTGAACAATGTTTCAAAGATCATCGAGCTGGAAATGGGACAGATAAAATTTTGGCACATACTTTTCGAACAACCAAACAATGAATGAAAATGTTTAATATGCGGTGATGAGAGTACATTGCCGGAATTAGTTAGAATTTTCACGATAAACCTGCTTTAAATTGAAGACAAAAAAAATGTTTTTCCAATTCAAGAGAAATTTAAAACTCACTTTTGCCCCAAAACCATATTTTATCTCAATTCATAGCACATTTATTTGGAGCAAGGGAAATATTGTTTACATTATACGTGTATGAGACAGCAGGTATTGAACCAAGAGGATTCTTTTCTGTATAGTTATTTGAAAGAGAAATAACAAAATTTCGTTCATTGCTGTTGATGCTTCGAGGCCGTTCATTATTCGACAGTTGACAAAAGTAAGTGCAATGAAATCCAAGTATTTTGTGTATGTCAGTGACAGGTTCGAGTGACTTCCCAAGTAGTACCAGAATATACTATGAACGTTCTTAGAATATCCGAAATATGTTCTATGTACATTCCAAGAGACCGTTTCATAGGTGCTATGCATATTCATCGAACGTATGTAATCGAATATACGACGGTACGTCAATCGAACGTCGATTGAATGAATATCGTACATTTCGAATGTACTATGTACGTTCTAAGTATATTTGAAACAGTCTCATTCGAATATTCCATGAACTTTCATCATATGTTCTTCGTATCTCATTCGTGAATTCTACGAACGTTTATATTTCGTATATACTTTGAACTTCTGTTGCTGCTTGGGTTGCGATGAGTTTGAATTCATACACGGAAAAAATAATTTAGCTGCAGCATCTAAGTAGCTAGCACGGACACGGACAGCCATTAAATTAGCTCCTTTAGCTAAATTTTAACTGTTACAGCAAAAAATTTGCATTTGTAGTTAATTTATTTGCGGTAACAGCTAAAATTTAGCTTAAGGAGCTAATTTAATGGCTGTCCGTATCCGTTCTAGCTACTTATTAGCTGCTGCAGCTAAATTATTATTTCCGTGTATTCAACAACGAACAGAAACGAACAGCGAAACATGAAGTCAAAATGAGATTCAGATAGTTTTGGTCAAGCATCAATAACATATCATTTGGATCTTTTCTTGACTGGCGCACACCAAAAGAAGTTTAGTTAAAAAATTATCGTGGAATTCAAATAACCGAGGAATAAGTGGAAAATAAAAAAATTAAATTACTGTACAACTTGTGAAAATGATTAAATTCTCAAATAGTTCCTCACAAATTTTACAAAATTTACCATAATCTTTTGAAGAATTCACACTCGCCTTAAGATCACTTGAATGTTTTCCAATTTATACAATTTTTCAATATAGTTGTATTTAAAAATTTGAGAAGCAGGTCTTGCAGGTTTTGATATCAATGAACAGTTGAGGAAATAAAGTACCAGAAGCCCGATATAATTAAAAAGTAGAAAAAAATGTAACGAAAAATATCGATTCACATGCTATTGAAAATAAAGAATCAATTAACAAAGCATATATATTTAATCAAATAACGGGATACAATTTATCATTTCTTCCAACGTTAAGGATACTCAGCAGTCATAATGTGTGGTTTTCCTCATCACATGCAAATTCGCATTTATGTTACTGAACTGCGGTTAAAACGCTCATTGTGTGTCACGACACATCCTCGAAAACCGTCTCCTGCGGAATCGAATCTTTTTTTCTTATTTCATTATCGCTGATCATCCATTCGTATCTGAATATTCAAGAAATTTCCATTAATGAATATCAAATTGATTCAGAATCATATTCATATCAAGAACTGTTACACTAATGTGACGAAAGCGAGTGGGTTTTACCAATAAAATGTATATCTTTCCCTCGCTCCAAAGGAATATAATCTTCGCACTAATCGATGATTTTTGCAGAAAAAGAGATTGAAATATATATAGACACCACAAAATAATAATTCATCCAATCCTAAATGTTCATTGGTATAATTTCAATTTTTTACTAAATAAAATGTGCGTCTCTTTTTACGTTTACGTAGAAATTATATGAAATCACTCACATTGATTAAATTAATCAAAATAACTCTGGTTCGCATCTAGAATACAGCTTCTTGTGGTTATGTAAACTGTCCTACGCTATAATTAATCAAAATTCTTCGTGAGGAACGCGAGAGAATGTGCGACTTGGTTTAGGAAGAAAATGTGAAACAGGAATTGTTCTCAATTAACATCAAACGAACGAATTTCTTTCATTTCAAAACATCGCGTGACTTCAATTTTCAAACCCTAAATTTCATTGAAAACGTTGGAGGTTTGAATAATTATAAAATCTTCTAAAGAAACTCGTGGGAAACAAAATTATTCCACAGACTTTCTCGAATGATTGTATTTGAATCCATTTGAAACTGTTTAGTGCAGAATCTGAAATCAGCTCCAATAGTCAAATCAGACCTAAATATTCGATCACTGTAGTTGAATTATCCTCTTCGCGTATGTATGTTTGTTCGCATCTCTAATGAAGCGAAAAATATATTCGAGCCTTGATTGGATATCTCAAATACCTGTCCAAGTTTCAACTACAGTCCAAAACATTAAAGTAAATTCAAAGAGAAAGCGGTTCAACGCAAAAACTTTCGACAAGACTTCAATTCGGAGGATAATACCAATTTCTGCTGATAGAATATAAGAATGTGCTGTATCATTTCAACGGAGTTGAGTTTTTGTCTCCTAGTTGTCGCATATACGTACACCACTCTTTGTCATCACTGACAATCTACATCTCAATTCTATCTAAATTCACTATACATAAATCATTCATTCGATCTTCATGATTTCAAATGTGAATCGAATTCTAAAATTGTTGTTAAAATGTTATAAACGCTTGATGCGTTTGAGACAAGAGAGACAGAATTCGTTCTCTGAAAGCAATTTCAACTACGAATCCGTTGTTCGCACACACACACATATTATACAGTCTACAGCAATATGGTGTTCGATAAAATGTGAGTGGTACATTCGCAAACATTTATACGTACCATGAGAAAAATTTCAAGTAAATGTGGCAATGATGAAATTAATTATTTCGATACAAACGCCATGAATACTTGAACTTCGAGTTTAAAACTATTATGAAAAATTGTACACGTTGTAATAATATTAAGTGAAAACAATGTTTAAATCTACATCGCGTATGTAGTATCTATTTTTAACTCAAGACAAGACCTTCCTCATGTCTGATCCGGATAACAAACTCATCCAGTACTCGATTGCATATAAAAATCAGATTTACAACACCTCGGATCCAGCGGCTGAATACTCGTTTTGAACATGAAAAAAGAAATCAACATCCGTTTCAGAAATTCCTACTGCTCATTATTACGGAGGTTCATGTTGGATAAACGCCTTACCACCGATCCTCAACAGGGTTCTTCTACTCCTCCATTTATATCGAGCCTGTACCTCTCTTTACCCATTTACCTTGGGGACTTATATGGTACTTTTTTTTCAAACGAGAAGCGAACGACCCAGACTTCTTCGAATAATGCTTCATCATTGCCTGGAATAATAACTTATGTTCAATTCTCATCAATAACAAGAGTTTTTATACACACGTGTCGAGAAAAGGAATTTTTCATTCATAAATGTGTTTTATAAATAAAAAAAACCCTAAAAATCATTCTCTCGAATGCAATGGATTCAGAGAACAGATTCTCTTCATATTCCTCTTGAAAAATATCATCTGTCAAAATGATGTGAACACGAGATAGTGTCACTACGAAAGTAGCTTTCCAAACAGTATTAGTCTTTTGTATTGACGCTACGAAAGTGAATGTCACGAATAATTGTAAGACCACTCAACGAGCGCATGAGACGATAGAGAAAGTGATACACAATCGGTAGCGGTATATTTTGTTTTCCTATATTATATATATATAGTAAAAAAAAATATGCTGCAAGAACAATTACAATTTAGCACTTTTGCAGACCGTATTATCTCTACGAGTTTCATAACAATACAGGATTGTGGTGTTACTTCATTCAAATTCAATGAAGAGGAATGTACAGAAATTCATTGTTGTACACAAATGATCTGCAATATTTGTTCTCCAATTATTCAAATATTATAAAAATGAGCATTATCAAATTCGTACCCAATTTTGTGAACTTGGAATCTTTGTAAGAGAGAAATAAGGAATCAATGAAGAAAGATAAAGTCTCTGTCCATTAGCGATCTTTACATGAGAAAACAAATAAAACCGAAGTCCTTTTCTCGAATGTTCTTCCACGGCCATTTTCTTATAGAATCATTGAATTTTTCCTAACAGAAAATTTTGTTAATGTATAAAATTTCCAGGAAAACATCCTTGATTGTAGAAATTGAACGAACGATGAACTTCCGAAAGATCAAAGAGTTTCTTTTGTGAGTGAAATCGCTCAATTACGTATCATTCATATGAAGAACTGTGGTGATTGGAATTCAGACTGCTGATTCTTTCCAATACTCTTAAACTCGATGCTTTTGATAAAGATGATTTCTCCGATAGTCGTGATGAAAACAAATACATAAAGGAATGAGAAATGTATATACAATTTAAATTCAAATTACATTATTCAGAACTGTAGGCAATTAATTTGATATTGAAATCAATTCATGCGATTTTCTCATGTTACATTTCTTCTGGTGGTTCACATTGTGAGTTGGATTTTGTAAACATCCTACACGGAGAAAAATGCAGGTCGAAAATATAGTAATTTTTAATAAAGATTTGAGAGTTTTTCTTCAATGCATAATAAAATTTATCACTTAAAATCAATACTTAATATAAAAAAAACGAGAAACATATGAACTTTCCAAAAGTTGCGTATGAAATTTCACAAAGTGAAGAGCAGGATATTGAAATTTTGTTATTGTCTTTGTAAAATTTCACCTGCGACTTTTGGAAACTTCACATGTTTCTCTATTTTTTATTAAGTATTGATAATTTTTCATTGTTCTTTTAATACAATTCCACATAAATGTGAACCGTTTTATTTTCATTATGCATTCAAGAAATATTCTCCAATTTTGAATAAAGATTACTATATTTCCGACCTGCATTTTTCTCCGTGTATGAAAAACATTTCATAAAATTTTTACGGATTTCATTCAAACATATTTGTGTAAAATTTCTCTTGAGTGCCATTCGATGTTATTTCCAGGACATGGTTTTATTATTTGAAACCTAAAATACATGGAAAATACATATTTTGTATTAAAAGTCATATAAAAGTGTCGATAGGATCAATCGAACGATGTAGTACGAGAAATTCGATACATCAGAGACCAGTAAAAGATTCAGAATATCCGTGAGAGTGTAAAAAGAGGGCTGCCCTTGAACAAAATTTTTATATCAAATTTTAAAAGCAATCTGATGAAATTGTTGAGGAAGAGACCACGCTCCCTTCTCTGTTCTCTGTATCCACCATTATTATATCCGTCTGTAGTTTTAAAATAGTAACGGAAGTTCCAGTCCTTCAACTGATTTGAAAAAATGTTTGATCATACAAACCAGTTTTGGTGCCAAAGTATACACTCTCGTGGTTCCAATAAAAGATAAAAATCAATCCTTATTTTTGGATTTCCCCTTGCGATTTGTCTCCGGACGAATATAAGATGATTAAAATGTTAATCGACCTGGACGTTAATGAATGGAACTAACCACGAGCGTATATACATATAAACTGAGCTGATATCTTGGAAATTTGATTAACAAAGTCTTCCCTTCTTTGACTTCTAGTAGATAAAGTTTTCCAATAAAAATAAATTGTTTTTTGTCTGGATATAATGTTTATGACAGTTCTTCCAGTATGATCGATATACAAAAATGAAGAACTCGTTACAACTACGTAGAACTTGTTTTCAAAATTCAATCTCGAAATTATACGATTCTGTTTATTGCTAGTCGATTGATTCCAACATTAACATTCTCGCCACGTTGAGGACCAACTCTAACTAAACCAGCTATGTGTGGAATGGAAAATCCACTTTACCAAGTTTATATAAGTGGCGTTGAATTTTATATTGCTACATATATAGACACCAACATACCTATAGGAGTTACGTATAGGATTTAAGTTAATTGCATTTGAGTAATAGAAATTATACATGTTTCTTATACTGTATATAATTGAGTCAACTTTTCATGTGCCTTTATATAAAATTCAACGACACCTCAACCTACTGGATATAATATTTTCGTAAACGACTTTTGAATTCATAACCAAACTGAAAGGAGATTCAAAAAGTTCCTCTAAAAACATGATGTTATAGAAATTGTTCGATGATCTCTAAATAACGAGACAGCAAATGTTATTTAAATGATAATGTTGTTCTGTCATGTACTTTGCTCTTACATCAAGGTTTCGCGTACAAAATGGATGCAATCAAAATAGCTTGTCATATTCCTAATAATAAAAAAAGTACACGAAACAGAATAAATCACTTCTCCTTCTTTCATGGTCTTTGAGTTCATTTATTTCACGATATATGATCTCTCATGTATTCGTCGTATCATCGCGAACTAATCAAACTAATTTTTAATGATGTAATAGGTTCCGTTTGAGAAGGTTGCCAAATTCGTTCCATGAAATACGTACGATGGAAGATTGGATTAGAGTCGGTAAATCAAATAAGTTGTTCCAAGTCTAAGTCACACTTTAGCTTTTGCTAGATCAATTTTCCATCCTCGTATACATAATTAATCTACGACGTTCATCAATGTCAGTTTCCTATTTTGAGAATAAATTACATGCAGGAGAAACATGAAGTCTTTGTTGCACTGAATGTGATATAAGAATCACACATACTAATTTTATGACGCACGCTCGATAGATGTTAATATGAAATACTTGTGTAATAGTTAACAAAACGTGTTTTTAATTTGTATGCTGTACGTTTCTTTCGATTTATATATGCTATATGCTAAACGATTATGGCCTTTTCTTTCTAATTGACTTGTAAACACCGAAGAAGATGTATCTTACTTTGTTTGAATCGTTTCCGTATGTACAAATGATAAGTGCGATTAACGTGCGATGGAAGGATACAATGTTCATAAAAATCAAAGTAGATGAATAAAAGAATAGAGGTTTCTTATATACAGCTACCTTACTCGAATCTCGTTGATTTTCAATGTTTCTGAGTTACATTCTGAGAAATAATTGACACAATTTTCCTTTTCAAAATGATGGCATACTTTTGAATACAATATGTATCTAGTTTCTATGAAATTTTGATAGAAATTGGATACATATTGCATACAAAAACATCGATACGGTAAATCTCGCTCATCTCGAGAAATTTATACCAAACTGTACGCAAAACAACAAAAATTCTTTGAAATTCAAAAAATATCTTTGTATTTGCAAGTGAATTTTGAAAAGCTTCTTATCCAGAAAAAAGATAGCAAATCTGATTCCACAAGATTGCTCCTTTTCACAGATAAGTGAATTTTATGGAAGCATTAAATCAACTTCGGAAAAGTACACTGAGAAACAAACGGTATGGTCAAAGAAGCCATACTTGCATAGTTGATTGACGGTTGTAGTGGTCTGAAATCTGGTTGTGGAAACTAGATAAAATGATCAAAGCAAAAATTAACTACGTCGCCTGCACTCAGAGAACAAAAGTTGCTGAGACAGCAAACCTCGAAAATTTGCTTTGCCAATATGGTAAAACTTGTTGCTGAATTAGCAAAAACTTTGCTATCACAGATGCTAATTTGCCATTCAGCAATCCGGAATTGTAGATATACAGACGGCTAGAAAATTTTGCTGAATTAGAAAATATCTTGCTGAAACAGCAATATTTTTGCTCTAACAGCAACCGTTTTGCTAACTTAGCAAAGCAAATTTTTCGGAATCGCTTTTTCAGCAAGAATTTTTCTCTGAATATTTGATTTATCTGTTATCTCTATTGTTTTAAATTGCGTCGATTTGCACAGTTTCTGCGTTGATCGGTGCACGTAACTCCGCGGTAACTTATTTCTGCCAGGGTATCACGTGTTTATCCTGTTTTTTGTGTTGTTCGGTAACGCACTTTTCCTAATATGTAACGCATCGTATGAATATGAGTCCACTCCATGAAGTAATAACTATGACATAATACCCGGCAAAGAAATTCTCGTTCGAACGCAATATCGTACATTTGATAGGGTAATCGAATCATACTGATGCAAAGAAATGTTCTCGTCGCAAAATTCAAATCTCAAAGTTGAATTTTATTTCCCTAATGCGTTTCGATAACTAATCAGCTGGATTGAATATACCACTTTGATATGCGTGATACACGAATGGACGTATCGCAATAAACGTAACATCTAAAATTATCTCAATTGACATCTTACGTGACACTTTCAGACGTGTATATAGTTTACACTTATTCATACATAATGACATAAATGTTTTTATAAAATATCGATTGAAATTTCATAGATATCCAATACAACAGTATTATCCATCTCTAGCATCAATTTTCCTGAGAATGCATGATCGAATATTTGAAAGCTCGTCTCATTAGAAAGCAATATTCTGCGCATCAAGTTGAAACCTCACATTTCCAGTTTTAAATACATTCTTCGACTATGAAGTCGTATTGAATGCATTACGCTGCTAAGAATTGAATGAACATATGCATCGGTAGATTAGTTACATAGTTTGATAGAAAATTAATTCCAATACCGGTTTGTCTAGCACTTAGAGAAAGTGATTAGTTTCAAATTGAGATGTAACTCGGTATTACGTTATGCATTATAAATACGCGGGAGTAGAAGACCTTTTTACCATCTTGGTTTCGTAATGAAGACGGGAGATTTGATTTTTTATACAATGTCTGTACGTAAAAATTAAATTTTCGAAAACAAATGTGATAAGAAATTGTGAATGGAAGAATCGTTGAATTATAAATCTCGCTTTGAAACTCGAGAGTTCTGGAATAAAAGTATGTATATGTTGTAAACACGCAAAATGTTAACGAATGTCCACGTAACCAAAAACGCTTTTGAAATGCATTTTACCAAAGCATTTGAAATATATTTTCAATGCATTCATTTAATGTATTCAAATACATTTTAAATGTACGTAATGTATTTAAAATGCATTTGTCAAAATGCATTTCAAATTCTTTTAATAAGATCGTCAAATAGGACTATTATGGGACGCTTAAAATGCATAGTGAATACACCTATAAATGCATTTCAAAACTATTAATTATAACATTGGATTCATATACCATATGCATTGAAAATTGACTTTAAATGCATGGGAAATACTCTTTTGAAGCTTAAAACTGATTCTATAAAAGTATTAATTTTGCAATTAGATTAACAAAATTTACATTTATCAAAACCACTCGATTTATACTTGGAATGCATTTTTTTGGGGGGTTTGTAATACCTTGTGGATTGATCTAGAAGAGCATTAAGTTTGTTTTTCGAATATTCTATACGAAAATTTGGTTCCAAATTTCCAAAGAACTCATATAAGTTTAGTTCTAGCACTCAAATGAATCCTGTACATTTCTATTGTTTGAAAAAAGATATTGAGCCTCTAAGTGCTATTTCAGTTTGGGAAATTTGTACGAAAGTTGTGTTTATGCATTGTAATCACCTCCCAGTTCATGTAGCTTGTGTTCCGCCGAATCATTGGGAGGTGTTAACATAAAATTGATTATTATTTACGGAATTTTATAAGTCTGTACGTTATGGAATTATTGTATTTGAATCACCTGGAATAAACAGGATGAAACTTCATAAAATATATTCTCAGTTACATCAATCGTTTCTTGTATCATCACTTCTACATTTTTAAGAGGAGAATGCAAAATTATTGGGTACATCAAAGTAAAACTCCAAATGGCACAGTTCTTGAGACATCGCAAAAATTATTTTCAGATTCCTAAAGAAAACAAATGCATCAGTTTTCAAAGTTTAAAAGATATCTCAAATAGTAACAACATATATATGTATATATTATTGAGAAAAAGTTTGGAAATTTCACTTGGGATATTTTTCGAACTATGAGAACTGTTGTATCCAATTTTTTCTTAGAAATTTATAAACAATCTTTTTGATACCTCAAAAATTTTGTCTGTCTACATTAGGTTGATGATAGAAAACCGGATTACATTTATTTCACATGCTGTAGAACAATCTTCAAAGATAAAGAATGATTTTGATGCCATGAAGTGCAATTTGTATGAAATATTTTTCAAACCATCCAGGATGTATTTTACTTACAAATCTTGATTAAAGCCCCATCAAGTGCTTGATTTCAAATTTCTATTTGTTTGAATACATCAATAATATTTTCTTCCCAAATTCATTTGAAGTATTATGATGATAATATCAAATTAAAAAAAAAACATTTTAAATGTATTTTATTCACATTCTGATAAATACATTTTCACAAAAGTTTTCAAAATATATTTCAAAAAAACCTCTTCTCAACAATACTTTTGAAATGCATTTGAAATCTTTTACGAAAAATCCTTTATTCCAAAAACGATTTTAAATTCATCCGATGCATTTAAAATACATTTTAAAAGTGTTTTTAATTACGTGGGTGATCATTATATATGCGTGCTATATTGATTTATTGAAGTGTTTGTATATAAATTGTATGGATTTTTTTGTAAGAACATTCATTCATATGTAGCTATAACCGATTGAAAAAAATTGTCAAATTTGTGTATAATTTTTGAATAATTATTATACATTCGCTAGTAGATTGACGAAAAAGTTCTGACGTATTTTGATGTTATATAACATAGATAAAATGCGTCAAAAATAAATTTTATTTACCACAATTAAATTTGTGTATTTCCATTCAAGAAGCTGGATTATTTATATTTTACACAACTAGACTTTTGTTAACCCTACACTGAGAAAAAAGTATTGCGAATTCATTCCAATCGAATAAAGTTTGTTAACTGTTAACAAATCTTATTTGACCCAAGAATGGTTTGTTGATAATCAATAAGCCTTCTTTGTTACACACAAACTCTTTTTATAGTGCAGCTGAAGTTGAGCTGGAACAACTAAACATTATTTACCGACGCTAGATACCTTTCTTCAAATGTACCAAAATAGGAACCATTAGCGGTTCGTTTGCGTTACATTAATGAAAGTAAAGCGTTGAACGTGACGAAAGCGTACACTGTAAAAAATATACTTCCTAAACTGCCAAAGAAGTTTGGCAGTTTTTTACACAAACTTTTTTTGTAAATTACCAAACAAAAGTTTGTAAACATTCAAAAAATTTTGTGATTTCACGAAGATTTTTGAAAATTCACAAACTTTTGTTCGGCAATTTACAAAAAAGGTTCGGAAATTATTTTTCCAAACCAAGTTTCCAAGCATTTTTGTTTGGAATTCAACAAATTTTTTTTACAGTGTAATCTGAGAGTCACCTAAACGTCTCAAAGAAGGCCACGATGGAAGAAGAATAGGTGGGTTATCTTCGGTGTGAGAAATTTTTACCGGAGTTTTTGTTATAGTTTCAATTTTTGCAGAAATATCGTTGAGGCCAGATAAACTTCAATTTTTTTAAACCAAATCAAGTTCAAATGAAAAATAACTTCCCTCTGTTAATGTTATGTCTTATAACACGATTGTAATTTTTTTCTTCATCACTTTGCACCAGTATTTTCAACATCTAATTTAAATTTGTCGCTTTTTTTTTGCCTAAACCACTCGAATTTCGTGGTGGCAAAATCAAGAACTATGTCAGGAAAACAAAAGATAACTCACCTGTTCTTCTTACATCGTGATCTACACTGTGAAAAATGTTATCGGAAAATTCCTTTATATTTATGTGAAGTAATTAACACATATATGCGTTAGGAATTTTCCTAACTCGTCCGGAAATTTACTGTGAAATGTTGGGAAAAATCCCATGAAGTTTGGAATTTTCAGATGAATGTATGGAAAATTTCATATAAATGTACCGGAAATTGTTTTCCTAATCAGTGATTGGAATTTTCCGGTTGATGGACACAGGAAAATTCCGATTATTTTGTACAGTGTAGGTGTAATTTGGGAGGGAATTGAAACATTTTTACGCTTCATTTGTTTCAATACCTGCTTCCTTCATTTGTTCATCTTCACCAGGGTTAGCGACTGTCCCTGGTCCAAAGGATACATTGAATCTAACAAATTGAATTCAATGAGATTTGGTCAGAACATTGTCCAAGTTTAATCGTAATTTAGTGAGATTTGGCGAGATTCAACGAGATTCACATGAAAGTTCTAACCAAATCTTAATTGTAATTTGATGAGAATTGGTCAGAATCAATGGGTTCTTTTAACCAGCGGTGTACAATAATCTGTGATTATCACAAATATTTTCTCTCAGTGCCTCGTCAGTATGGGCATGATCGTTGAATTTGTACATACAGGTAAAAATATTAGTGTTTCAGAATTGATCTCTTCAGATAAAACCTGTTATTCAGAAACAACATCTTTCGTCTCAGATTCGCCATTATTTAACCATCAATTCCTCTTAATGAAAGATTCAGACTCCAATAAGATCATGTATAATGAATTTTACTATGTTGGCTTTAAGCTTTTTAATTGAAGGAATTAAATATTTCACTATCACAGGATGAAGTCATCCAATACTTACGAATAAATAGAAAACTCTCCCATCACTGTGTATATTCGAATCCGGAAAAAGTACCCACATAGCACTTTGAGTCTTCGAGATATCTTGAGGAATTGTTCAGAAAGGTTTAAGAAGTCTTATGCAGCGTGAAAAGATATCCTTAAGATGTCTAAAACACTTCTTACTCCTAAAAGACATCTAAAAGATATCTTTTAGAAGATCTAAAACTTTTCTTCCGAGATTATATCTTTTAGACATCTTATAGAAATCTTTTACAAATGAGAACTGTTTTAGATCTCTCAAAGATATCTTTCCATGTTGCATAAGACTTCTTAAATTTGGCTTGAGATATGTTTTAGGATTGGAATGCTGTGTGGGTACTGCTCCTCAGTAGAATCTTATTGATTCTCGATATTGTTTATTGTTTCGGATTTAGAGAGGATCCACTCAAAAACTGGTTCTTACTTGAAATTATCGATTTCACAGAAGTATTTTCAAACGAGATATTTCTATTGTGAAGACACATTTCAATATATTATATAATGTACGATATATAACTTCGGTAAAAGGGTAATAACACACTCGTGACTTTTACTTTCCTCAATGATTCATGCAGATCACCTCGCACTGTTTCACTTTTCAGAAGAATGTAAGAGTTTCAAGAAGAGATTCAAAACCGTTTAACAATACAAACAGCACGTTTTTGTTGATTTTTTTTGCCAACCATAATAATATAAAAGTCATACATCATCCAAGTTTCACGATACTTCAAATACTCGAACATTAAACCGGAATACCCGTTATAATGTGAGGAGCAAAACACGGGCTTTCACTTCCATTCAAATAATCGTTCTACATGATGAGAAATTCTTATCTACCATTCATTCGGTACTTCCTTATCTTCGAAATAACATACAATTTGCATGCTTCGGAATTCATTTCGCATACATATCAACATTCGCAACAATACAATGATCTTCATATATATATTTCGTCTCACTATTAAGATCAGTGGTATTCAACGGCACGAATACGATGATGTCTAAATGCACTCTAATCAATTTCATTGAATTTGGTGCTTTCTTTTGTTTCAGAGATGACCGTGATAATGGATAAAATAGATCCGGATTCAAAATCGGCGATACAAGAATTTTATAGCGGACAGAATATATTCATTACTGGTATGGTATTTGCAAATCACTGTTCGGTGACTCACCGGTAGAAAATTGTTCGTAAAATCAGATGATAATTTTTTGAATTAGGTGGAACTGGATTTCTGGGGAAGTTGTTGATAGAAAAATTACTCACATCGTGTCCCGATATAGCCTCGATTTATCTTCTAATTCGTCCAAAGAAAGGAGAAGATATGGATCAAAGGATAGACAAAATACTAAATGATGCCGTGAGTATTGTCTTCATTATTGACTGATCGATATTATTATTCAATCAAGTTTGTATTTTGATTAAAATTGTGAGAGGTACAAAACAAATTTCATGTTGAGATAAAATCATGAAAATCCAGTCTTGTGATTCACGAATCGCACGGGATATCCAAATGGAATATTTTGAATTATGATCGCATCTTATATATTTCTGTAGGAAGCTGTACCTACTATAATTTATTCATGTATTCATTGAGTGAGATTATGAGAAAGATTAGAAAAATCGAATCATCTCTTATTCATTCTTCCGTTCATTCATGTAAATCGGATCCTCCATCAATAGAATCAGAGATGTACGTTAATGAATATAATTCTGCCAGTCCATCATTACATTGCTTGAATTTCCCTCGTTAATTCATGCTATATCATAGTTCAAAGAGAAATCATTTCAAATATGCTCGATTGATGTATCTCATGATTGTAATTTGCTATCTCATTCAATTATTTAATTAACACTATAATCCTTTCATAGATCTTTTTCTTTTAATTGGGTTTAGACGGACAGGTGTTCAAAAATCTTCCCAATGTCATTATAATTTTTTTCTTGTCAGAATGGTCAACAAACTGCCAATTTGACACCAAACCACCACATTTGGCAAACGTGACCTAGATCAATTAAATTCATTCGAATCAACTAAACTTCTATTTAAAGCCGTCGCTTGGATCTAGTTTGTGCACTCCTATATTCATCATAGTACCCAGAGAGCAAAGAGTTCTCCAAAAATTATCTAAATGTGATTAAAACAAAAGAAAAGGAAAAATTTGAATCTCTGATCTTGCGTCCCTGGTGCAGGCAGCATTTGCCTCACCTTAGTTACACAGATGATGGAAGCGAAAATTTATTCAATTCAAATGAAATTTCATTGATTTCAAATTAAATTTACTGAAATCTATAAGGAAACTTCATTCCCACACAATACCAGCATGTTCCCAATCAACTCTCGTTATGTTAGTTCTGAAAAAATTGGGGCTGGACTCGAGACTCTCGAGTAAAGCCAACAAAACTCACTTTCACCAGTTCTAATGCAAGATTCGTTGAGTCGATGTACAAATTTTTGAAGGATGAAACGGGAGGAAATTTTTGAAAGTATTTTTCAGATTTTTAACACTAAGGTTTATTCAAAACTGTTGTAGTCTCGAAAACAGTCTTGTCTTGTCCTATCTTGGTCTGGAGTGTAGAAAAACTGCTACTTGTCTTGGTGCAATCAATTTTATCCTCTCAGACACTGTCCCACACTTGACTTGACGTAGAAATTTGTCTTTGAAGATCGTAAAGTTGAATGACATTTGCTATTTTTGAATTTTGCTCAAGAGTCTCGAGTCCACCTGTAGAAAAAAAACGTCATTCTGAAATGTCACAACGGGGACCCATCGTGGAGATAACTCTATGATGAATTTATAAAAAATTCTCTGTAACTACATTGGGACGTGTTCCCGATTGGAGCCTGTCCGGGCCTAAACCTCTCTAACCAGGGCTTGAACGGGGCCTGGAATGGGCCGATTTACATTCCTACCCGGGCAGCATGCTGCGTAGATTAAATTCAATTGGATATCAACTGGACTTATTTACCTTTAATTGTACCTTTATCACTTTTCTGGATGTACTGACAAAATTTCTTCTCACTGCTTAGATTTTTGTACGTTTGAAGAAAGAAGTGCCAAAGTATCGTCACAAAATTGTGGCAATTGGAGGTGATTGTTCAAAACCTGGGTTAGGACTGTCTCCCATAGACCGAGCCATGCTAACACGGGAGGTGTCGATTATATTTAACGTAGCAGCGACTGTAAGATTTGATGAAAAACTCAAACAAGCGGTTGCCATTAATGTTGCTGGAACAAAAGAAGTCATGGAACTCAGTAGGTGTATGGAAAATTTGAAGGTAATTGTTTGTCTCGATGATACACCTTACAAACCTTAATAAAACACATGGTTGGAATTTGAGTGATTTATTGAAACAACATCTGAACTGCGGATAGAAGAATATAGTTAGAATCGATATTGAGGAATTATAGACCCTTGTATGGTTACAAAATCCCATTGGGCCAGTTGATTTCTATCAATTCGGGTGCAGAAACAGAATCCAAACCCACACTGAAACAAAAAATGTCTTCCAACCGAATAAATAGTTCATTTGTCCTCTCTCCATAAAATATTTCTTAGGATCAATGAAATATTTAAGCGAATCAAATAATGGAATGTTTGCCCCAAATAAATTGGTCGTCCAAAGAAACAATTCAATTGTCACAAGTAATCAGTTTTTGCATCTAATTGAATATTTAATTTCTACAAGTGAATATTTTATGGGGGGAGGACAAATAAATATTTTTTCCAGTGCATTCGTTTCATATTTTATATGGGTTTGCATCGGGGGTTACCAACCGTCCAGGTTTCCCCGGATTTGTTCGAGTTCTAAGCCAAAAATTCGCAGTTCTTTAGCTTCCCTGTAAACAATTTTTATGAGGAATTTCACATACATGTATGTGGAGTAATTAACACATACATGGAGAAGAAATTTCCCGTAAATTTTAGGAAAAATCCTATGAATTTACAGTGAAAATCCAATAAAAATAGCAATTTTCATATATTTTTATGTGAAAATTGCTATACGTGTACGGGAATTCGCTTTTCCCGTACAAGTATGGAAAATTTCTTTCACATAGGTATTGGAAAATCCCGAATATTTTTACAGTGTTCTTATCCTGGGTCGATAAGTTTGTTTTATAAGATGGCAGCCTTAGTTTTGATTGTGCTCCTGCACACGAATTAATTGAAGTAAATCGGTTCAATAGGATGTTCCCACACAACTTTATACATTGTAAAAAATAATCGGAATTCTCCTATACGCAGCAAGCGGAGAATTCCGATCATGGGATAGGAATCAATTTCAGATTCTGAAAATTCCAGACTCTGTAGGATTTTTACTATCATTTTCCAGTAAATTTCCAGTGAAATATGGAGAATTTCCTAAAGCGTGCATATGATAATTACTTCCGAACATCTAATGAAGTTTCCCATAGAAATTTTTTACGGGGTATCAATTTGTTTCAATAAACGATTGGAACTTCAACAATATGAGACACTCTATTTTCAGAAAATATTCTCTGATAACAACTGTTCTATTTCTCTGAGCGTAACGATTTTGATACTTATTATTAATATTTCAGGTCGTTTTACACGTTTCCACGGCATACAGTAATTGTAATCGAAAAAACATTAGCGAACAAATATATGAGCCTCCTCTCACAGGTAATTATTTTATCCATCAGGAAAAATTACATCGCGAATGAATTTTTAGATTCACTAGAATTGAATGAAACTTAGTAAAAACTCTTCATAGAGTTAAAACGCTGAACAATAAATTGTTTGAAGTCTACGTTTTTTTCTAAACTAACAATTTCCTTGTCATCATGACTTTAGCTGACAATTGTACTTGAAGAAAATATCGAATTTCCATGTGTAACATATGATTGTAAATTAGTAAATGAAGTAATTTTCAAGAAAGAGGTCTGTTACTATAGCGCCTACAAAGGAATAGAGACAACTGAATTTTTTTGCTCAAATAAAGAAACTTGCTAACGAAATTAACGTCACAGCTGCTGAAGTGAATATTCTTGCAAATAAAACAAATTTTTTTGTAAATGCTATTTGGAACAAACCATTTTTCTCCGTACAAATAACATTTAAGCTCATCATGCACGGAAAAAATAATTAAGCTGCCGCAGCTAAGTGGCTAGCGCGGACACGGACAGTCATTAAATTGGCTCCTGCAGCTAAATTTTAGCTGTAACAGCAAAAAAATTTGCATTTGTAGTTATTTTATTCGCGGTAAAAGCAAAAATTTAGCTGCAGGAGCTAATTTAATGGCTGTCCGTGTCCGTGCTAGCTACTTAGCTGCTGTAGCTAAATTATTTTTTCCGTGTGAGCCTCTTAATGAACATTTTGTGTCTTTAGGTTTATTTGAGGCGGGTTTTAAATGTCTTTTACAACGTTTTCAGATAAGTTTTGGACAAGAATTGGTCTAGATCTCATCTCAAAGTGTTGTACAAGACATCTTAAATTCTTCTAGCAATTATTGCAAGAGACAAAACGTTTACTGGATTCTATTAGATTCTTATTGATAAGCTTGTCAGCGTGAGGTTGGTGCAACTCTCGTGCAATGGTTTTATAAGCTCGCATTCTATCGTGTGCCAACTGCCCCAAGAATTCACATTCACGGAATGTTCAATGGACCTTCAAATGTCCGAACGTTGGATAGACCCCCTGCTTAAAGAATCTGATTGGCCCGATTGATTCTCATTGATTCCGATGCAGAAAACTGATTAAAACCCATTAACAATCAATTTTTGATGGGTTTGAATCGGTTTCCTGCATTGGAATCAATGAGATTCTTTAAGCAGGGCCTCTACACGGAAAAAAGAAAACAGCAATGGTTACTGTGAATCGCAGTAATTCATTGAAAAATAATGAAAAATCAAATTCACGCCGCTCATTACTGCCTCCCCCAGTAACCGTTAATGTCCAAGCAGCATTGACGAATTTAACCGCAGTACACATCACTGTGATCGCGCTAACCTCTATCATCCAAGCGTGTTTTCATTTGTTTTTCATCTGATTGCTGTTATGGACAGTAACCAGTGCTGTTTTCTTCTTTCCGTGTACTGAACATTCCTTGAACCTTCATATTCTCAACCTTGCCACAAATTTGCCTAACAACCTAGCAACGAGGTTAAATTACTATCTGGGTAATGATCGGCAAAATTTTACACCATTTAAAACTACCCCATACAACCAACGTTGCTGTGCAGTAGTTGCTCTTAAGTTGTTTATCAAGTTTCCGTAAAGTTGCTGGGAACTTGCTACGCATGTGATTGAGAGTTTCATGAAACCAAGCAACTTCCCAGCAACACGATAAAAACTCAAGCTAAAATCCTAGATTTACAGCATACTTTTACGCATTTGGCGACGCAACGTCCCTGCAAATTGCTTCAAACTGTTGTTGTACGTTTTCAACAATTTGCTGCATATTTGTCCAGCGTTTTGCTGTTCGGGTACGATGTTACACATTTTTATAATACTAGACTCATAATTGGTGTAAAATTCCGCCAATAATCATTGGCAACAATGTATCCAAATGAGGTGGGATACGATGAACTTCGTCACACGGTTAATTTCGCTATTTAATTATTTGCTTCAGTGCAAGGATTCTTAAGAAAAATTTTATTTCTATATAAATTTTTCACAGAATACATTCCGTTCCACAATGTTTATCCAATTCTAGTGAATTTTCCCATCAATTTCAAATCCCTATACTATCTAAAAAATGTTCGCTATATTTATAATGCTATTTTTGGTTTCATTTTATAGGAGATAACATCATAAAATTAGTCGATAGTTTACCCGAAGACAAACTAGAAGCTATAACTGAAACGTTGTTAGGGGATTTCCCAAATACGTACACGTTCACCAAATGTATTGCTGAACAGATTGTACAGCAATACGGAAAAGATTTACCTGTTGGAATCTTCAGACCAGCTATAGGTTAGTACATTCTCGAAAAATCCATTTTATTCACTAATTGCTATTATTGAAAATTAAATTCTTCTCGTAGTGAAGTGCAGTCATAGATTTGAAAATATGTTTTACCATGTTGCTGAAGTCTGAATCGTTCATAGAAACCAAACGAATATTCAAATCGACAGAACCTGATGAATAATCGTTATTTATCTTTCCAAATCAACTCTTTGGAACTAAAAACATTGCTTGAAACAAGGACTGCAAAATTTTTGCTGCTTAAAAGTCGAAGATTTCGTTATTCAATATTATTAATTCGTCACAATAAACGATTCAAACTTCAGCAACATTGTTTTGCCAGTTTTCATGATTCAAAGATTCAATTGACAAATCAACAGTCGAATCACTGTAAAAAGTCTGGCTGCATCTTATTTGAAAACATGACTGAAATTCAGTATTTTCCATTTCTGTTATGGCATTTGTTTTTGATGCTTACTTTCACCCGAAATATAGAGCTAGTTTTGGCTGCATCTTAAAATAAGCCAATATTAAGGTTGAAAGTAAGTTTTACTTTTTATTGTGATGCTCTTTCGATTTGATGAAACTTTTGTTCATCGACAATTTTCAAACAAATACTATAATAAAATATTTCAAAACTTTTTTTAGTAATGAAATTTGTTTTTCTTCTCCTTTCATATCAATATAGTCGTATCAACTTACAAAGAGCCCGTTGAAGGATGGGTGGACAATGTTTATGGACCAACCGGAGCTGTTGTAGGTATTGGCGCTGGATTAATTAGAGTTTTATTGGCGAATGATTCATCTACAGTTGAAATAATACCCGCTGATATGACTATCAACGCAATGATTGCCTCGGCATGGGATACAGCGACTAATAAGTAAGTTAATAATCATTCAATAAAGTCAAACTCATGCAATCAATTAAATTCGTAAAATTTCTAGATATCTCAAGATGAAGTTTAAAATGTCTTATACGATACCAAAAGATACATTTTAGATGTCTTGAACAGTTCTTACGCTCGAAAGATCTCTCGAAGATGCCTAAAAGATGTTTTTTTAGAAATCTTGTACAAGTTGGAACTATCTTGGACATCTAAAAGCCATCTTTTCACATTCTTTCTCATACTTTTCTGTATAAAAAAAAACGTATGTTTTAATTCGAATCTTATTGTACAGAAATGAAGCTGCCGATCCACCAGTTTACAATTACTATGCCTCTTGGAATAAAGAATTCACTTGGGGAGAATACATGGAAAAAGGATTTAAATATGGTCTTCAAACGCCTTCGGTTCGAAGCATATGGTATTACAGTGCTGTGACGACAAGCAATTTGTACTACTACTATTTCCTCGCTTTCTTCCTCCATACAATTCCCGGGATACTCATCGATTTAGGACTTATGGCATTTGGTAAAAAACCAAGGTAAATCGATAGTCTACATTCTTCATCTTTGAGTAAATTGATCGAGTGGAAATAGTTTTTTTATAGCTCTTTGTCAACTAGCTTTTAGAGGTGCGAGTAATCAATTCCAGAATAATGTTGTCAAACTGACTCATGGAACTGTAGGCAGCGAGTTGAAAATCTTTCTCCCTGTGGAGTGGAACGGAAGTAGCAATTTTCATCCCTATGCAAGTGTGGAAGAAAATATTGTTTCCCTCCGGAGGAGGGAGTCCTCGAAAGGAAAATCTTTCAAGATTGTATATAATTTATATAAAATTATACGTGAATCATATACAATTTTGAAAGTTTTTCCTCTTGAGCCAGTTTTCACTTTCCTCCTTTGGTGAACAATATACTATAAATAACTGTGTGCATACATAGATTATAAATCAAAGATGTTGTTGAAGTTTCGATCGTTTTAAAAAACGAAACGAAAATCCAAACCTATAAAATCTGATGAATTATCGTCGTTTATCCTCTCGAATTGACTCCTTGGGACTCGGAAACATCGTTTAAACAATGCATTGAAAGATTCTCAATCTTCAACAACTGAGTATTTCGTTATTTGATCACTAATTCGTCTCAATAAACGATCCAAAACTTCGAACATCTAATTAAAGTGATATTATTACGAGCAAAATATTAAATTACTATTGAAAATATTATATTTGTCTTTTACAGAATGGTTAAAACCTACAAAAAAATCAACAAATTTTTCATGGCCACATCGTACTTTTCTATGCACGGTTGGAAATTCGAGAACGACAATATGCAAGCCCTTTGGCATAAATTGAGCGCAAAAGATAAAGATATCTACTTCTTCTCGATGAAGGACTTCGACTGGGATGATTTCATGAAGAAATCTGTACGTGGTTTGAGATTTTACGTATTCAAAGATACTCCTGATACCATCGAGTACGCGAAAAAACGTATGGACAGGTATGTACGGAATATGAATACTAAAAATGTTCTAAACTTTTGCAATATTCAAATATTAACTTAGTACTTTTTCCCAAATACCCTAATGAGAAAAATTCGCTCAGAGCTGTGTCAAAATGACATTTAGTGGTTCTTGATACTATTTTGATGTTAATTTGATATGATTAGTCAAGATATGACATCTAAATGACATCAAAATGAATCAATCCAGAATAAACTTGACCAAAGTGATTGAAAATTTGGTTTATAAATTGACAAGTATTGTTAGAATCAACCTTTGATTACTATCCACATGAAAGTCAGCTTGCACAGTATTCCTAGTGAACCTACAGAATATATTTTGACATTTCACTTTTTGTTCACAGGTTATTCATTCTCCACAGTACAGTGAAATACGCGACGTTTGCCATCATAGCATGGTTCCTGTACCGTCTGATTACCTTGTTTTTTGACTTCGATCTGGTCAATAGAATTTCATTCATAGACAAAACCCTCATTGGTTAATCGGATTTAAATAGAAATCTGAATTCGTATTATCACAGTGAGCTGTTCTGTATGTAAAACACCCTGTATGAATCAAATAATTCATACCTTTATATACAAAGGACACAATTTGAATTCTAAAGTTCGAAGATTGGATAAAAATAATAATTAAAAAATGAAATAAAGTCCTTCTTCGAGTTTGACGAAATGATGTACTGAAAAAACTATATCTCATAGAATGGAAATACAAATTGTGTACCATAAAAACCAAAATCTTATAGAATATTAATAAGATTTCAAGACAATGAACGAAATGAATTTGAATTAATAATCAATGAGTTCAGATATTCAAAAATCATCTTCATCGATTCAAACTGATATATTCTACGATTATTTAATTCTTATTGTTTTTCATAACATCATATAAATTTTAATTAAGTAATCCGATTCATGGTAGACATTTCCTATCGCATTCCATTCTAATGTATTTATTCCATTTTATTATTTTATTTATATAATAACGTTACCTACTTGTTTTTCGAGAATGCAATTAACGTATCATCGAATTGAATGTACTCTAATATTCACGAAATGATTTTGTTCGTCTTATAATTCTTTTTTTAGAATGTGATTATTTATTTTTTTTTAATCATCGTTCACGCGAAGATTTATATGAAAATTGAAATTGTATTGTATTGTTGTAGAAAAATGAAATCTTTTGAAACTTTCGTGATCACATTGATCATGAAATATGTGTAACGCGATTCTAGATGAGTTCATGATGAATTTATACGTGATTATATTTTTATGAAGAATTTACTTTACTCACCTTTATACTGTTCAGAGAAAAACAGTTAAGATTGGAGTTGATAAAATTGTATAGCGCATTTCAGTTTTTCACACCTCTTCTTGAGTTTATAGTTCAAATGGAATGATTCCTAAAATTCAAACAATAACAATTACGAGTGATACTGTGATTGATATTGATCAATAAATAAGCAGTGCATAAGTGTACTTGAAATCGGTGTCCGAACAACAGTTGGCTCAGAGTGTTTGGCACTTATTTCAAGCATTTGAAATTTAGATTGTACAAAATATTTTGGAGGTCTTAGAAACATAGGCTGTAGAAATATATGACTTACCATAAAGAATATATGTACAAACACCATATATGACTTTTTACTAAGATGCAAAAATCGCCCAGCTCAATGTGTAACTAAACTAAACTAAAAATTTCAAAAAGTCTTCAATTTCATTCAGCATAAATAATTTTGTCATATACAATGAATTCATAAGAACTGATGTATTGATTCATTATTTAGAAATCTTCAACTTTTCAATGTCAAAGTGACAATTGTTCCTGCGATTAGCATAGTAATATAGCTGATATTAATAAAAATTATGAATTTTGAATTTCACATTGAAAATTGTAAATTATTTTGATCTTCACAGTGTGTGTCCGCACAGCGGAAAATTTTGTGTCACAGAAGGTCTACTCAGAGTTTGTGTTGAAAATAACATAAAATTTTCGAATTAACAGATTTTCAGTGTAAATTTAACATTTTTTTGTATCAACTTGTGTTAAAGATACACAAAATTTTTCACTGTGCGATGTAGATTTTTTAAACTATAGCGCTTTTCTTTTGTACAACGGTTATAATAAGGAGGAATGTTTGAAAAATATATTGATACTTATTTGCCTCGATGTAAGAACATATTCTCATAGAAACATCAAGTTTTTCTCGAAATTTTATACGAAATTATAATAAAATCATTTAAAAGAGATATTTCTTGTTCTTTTTAAATGATCCCTCACTGTTTCCACCCGCATATTTCAATTTTGCGCTTGCATACCATGCGAATAATAGGGAACATTTCAACAGCGAAATGCTCATGCTTATGTTTGATCCCATTTTCAATTTTGTCTCCATTTCAGATTCAGAAACAGCAGAAGGAAAATACTTTCCTCCGCAGCATCACAGTCCCAGAAGAATTCTCAAAGAATTCATAAGGAACACTATAGGTTCAATGAGAATTCTTCATAAATTCTTTCGGAACTGTGGTGCTGTGTGGGCTTCTATTGAAGGTCCAAGAAAAAAGTGTGAGAATCAATACAAAAAATAGAGGGCGTGAGGAACCCTGGTTGAAAAAATCCATAGAATCTAATGAAATGAAATTCAATAGGATTTGGTCAGAACATTGTACAAGATTCAATGAGATTTGGCGAGAAGCAATGGTGTTGTTTAACCAGGGAAGGGGAACAAATAAAAACTTTCGGAAACAAAAATATTGTCGGTCCCTAGAAGCTATCGCAAAGCTTCCTCCAAACAAGGAAACAAAACAAGGCGCAGGGAAGGGAGAATTTTCCTATGGGATGTGTTACAGTGCAACATGTGAATAAGGCCTCTTCTAATTTGTGCTGAACCGAGCACAGTTCGTTGGTGTAAACTCTCCCCTGCAGCCCTAAGCCCGGCCATATCCACATATCGCACTGTAATTCCTGGGGATAGCATTTCATGAACACGAAGATCACACAAGTAGCAGTTATTTTCATGTTGTATGTGTTATTCGAAAATCATATTAAACAATTGTAAATATGTACAATGCGCTCTCTGATCAGTGCCACGGACCTTCGATAGAGTGAGGAACACACCATTCAACACCCAGACTGGAAATTATCATCGGATTAACCCAATATATGATGAGGACCTAGCAAGGTCATCCGAAATGGGGTGTACCTTTTAAGGTCCTGATTAGGGTTAGGTATGGATCACCAAGGTAGGGATGCGCTCATTTGGTCCTAATCAGGATTCCCTTAAATTATCCTAAAGGGTTGAAGTAGGTTTTTTTCGCCGTATTCTCATCAGGACTTTGTTAGTCCATCTTCTGAAGATGACAAACGTAGTTAAATGGAGAAAATACAAAAATGTAAAGTCTTGATTTGAAATTAAATATTCTTTAATCAAAGAAATCTTTCTTGGACTAGATGATATTTCTAAACAGATTTCGACTGTACATATGTTTTTAATTAGATCGATTCACGCCAAATGAGCTGTTTTTCAGTGCTGTTGACTGTTCTGATCAGATACTTTAACATCCAATGCATTACATATAATTGAATCTTTGTAAATGCACTTAGAACTGGAAAACGGTTATCTGATACGAAAAGATAGTCACTAAGCCTCCGAACACACGAAGAAAGAAATGAAGTATATAAAAAAGGAAAACGTTTACTTGATGTGAATGGAACTGAGTTGATATAGTCAATTTCAACTACGTTGAATCTCTTTTATACTTGGTTTTGTCTTGTATTTCACGCTCATATTATAATTTTGATTGATTTTGGAGGTTTTGGTATGGAATTCCTCATCAAATCTTAATTAGTCTTTCCTGATGAGGTCTTTATGATAGTGAAGCGTGACATGACTTGTCAGGTCCTGATAAGATAACCTCATCAGGACCTAGGCCGGATCAAGGTTTGCCTGATCTGGTCCATAGGATAAATTTCCAGTCGGGACTATTCAGACAGCGCACTGTACATATTCTTAACTTCCCCAACATTCAATTAATATTCCTTTTCAATAATTCAAACTTCAGTATCATAAAGTAGAAAAAATCTTCATGACTATTTGTTGGAAGTAATATATTTCATTGTTTTTATGTACATTCATTATTTTCAATATCAAATTTAATGTTTGAACCGCCCGACGTTCTCGTAATTATATTATTTTATGCATAGAATACCTTATTGGGAAGAAATCGTTTGAATATAATGAAGGCAATATCAGGAGAAAAGGTTCATGATAATGATGAAACTTTAACACAAGCGATACCCAAATCGAAATTTCCATGTCAAAATCTTAAGTCGCAGATCTAAACTCAGCTAGCGGTTTGTTTGTTTTTTCTTTTCTTTTCAAAAAAGGAAGATGGTCTGTAAATTAATACAATTATCTTTTTTCAGTATTCCACCATGAGAATATTCCTACCGCCGTACAATACAAGATTTATTACAATTCTTGTGGAAAATATTATCAAAACAATATGAAATTGTATCTTATCTGTGCACATGTTTTTTATTTGAAGCTTGCCACACTTCTCAAATAAAAATATTACAAATAAATGTGAAACATAAAACATAAAATACACCTTATAAATACTTAAAATATGTACACAAAGTGTTGCATAGAATTCGCAAGGAACATAGAACATTAGAATGGAATATTAAAAAATTTGTTTATAGTTCTTTGAAGTTTACGGTTCCTCGTGATCCCCAGGTCTGGCAAGATTAAAATCCAAAATTTCATCGGATGTTAAGAATCTTACATCACTGTCTTCAGACAATGCTGAACCATTGTTACCTCTCTTATACGTTTTTCTTCGCTTCACCACTACCGAAGCTATTGTCATAGCAATAACGGTTGCAACTAAACCACAAATTACCACACTCACAATGCCAGCTACACCGATTTTTCCATTACCGAGATGAAACTTCTGGGTATCGTGGATTCCTACAGCCGCGCGTGGGGCTGAAAATAATTTCCATAACAATTTGCAGAAATTCTTGAACAATTTAAATATGAAAAATTAAAATTCCCGATTGAAAAGGCCAATAGATTCGATGTGAATATTTATATTGCTTTACCCGAACGTATAAATATTCACGAAGAGATCCTTGACATCAATAGGATTCTGTTAAACCCGAGTCGAAAAATTTGGACGGTTTTGGTCCTGATTGTTCAATAATGCGGACAAAAACAGTACTTTTTCATGAGTTTAGTCTGAATTTCTCCTCCAACGAATGACAGTGATTGAGAAGAAATTCAGATTAAAATCATGACAAAAAACGTTCAAATTTGTCGACCCAGGTAATTCAATGAGTTCCTTTGACTAGGAATGACAAAGCATTCAACTTTTAACCCTCAAGGGGTGATTCTCAATTGGGAGGCTTAAAAAAATGGTCCTTCTTTGAGAATTTTTTAGCTACGGGGAGATAACTGAATCAAGCGATCCTTCTGGAATATTTTCACGTGCTTGCTAAGAAGGTTTTTGTCACGCAAACTCTGGTTGAAAACTGGGAAACTTTCTACCCAATTTCATTCGGAAATCCTGAATCAGAACAACCTGAATGATCTCAAAATCTGATGACAATATTTTTGTTAATTTTCAACAGAATGTTCCAATTTTAGTGATTCGGAATAAAATCTAATCAAAGATTTCGAGCGTGATAAAAACCTCTCAAAGCCTAACAAAAACTTTTTGCACGATTTTACCTAGCTCTTTTAGCAGGGGTATAATTAAAGTTTACGAAAAAATTGTTTTCCACAGGAAGTAATGAGATAGAGTGAGTTTTTTTTCCAGTTTCCATTCATATAATTATCATAAACTGGTGTGCAAGATTGCAAAAAATGTAAACGTCCAATTCAAACGAACCAAAGCGTGTTATCTTCAGTTTTGTGTCCTCTTGTATGTGAACTACAAAAATTTATGAAAAATTGCTTTGAAACGATTTTTATAGCAAGTTCAAGTCATTTTTTTCTTCAAAGAACACATCGTTATTCAAACTTGGAATAAATTTTCTATTTCACGATTTCTTCGGGTTTTTGTTAGTTTACGTAGAAAAATAATGTATGAAAATTGAAATTTTTGAATGATATATCTGATATATCACTCCATTTGTTTTTCTCCACTTGAAAAATCCTTCAAGAAACTCTCCTAATGAGCCCTTTGATTGAGGAAATTTCTTCTCAATTCAAAAACTGTAGCACAAATATTGTTTGTGAATGTGTTTCAAATGTGTTCGTTTTGTGTTGAGCGTAGAGGTGCACGATATTTCTCAATATCGATATTGATGTACAAATTTTATAGTTTTCATCGATATTTTATAAAATTTAATATAAACTTGACAAAGTTTCTATAAAAAATACTGATACCGTGAAATTTCGTGCACCATTAGTTCGTGAGCAACAGAATCGTTAGATTGATGTTGGTAATTACGTTACTTAGTATGATATGTTTGTATAAACATAGCCAATTTAGCAATTTATAATTTTTTATATAATGTGTGAATGCCGCGATGTAACGTTGCATATTTCTTTTGTACTTTTAATCTGTCCCCCGCGGATGACCCTAGTGTGCTGTTTAACTATTACTTTCTGTTTATAATATCCTTGATACAGCCACTAGGGTCAAGATTTTAATCGATTTTATTTATACAACTTTACTCTTATCTATACACATTTATTTATTTATCTAGCTATTTATTATATGAACTTCCACTTTATTTGCCAGTATGTCTCAAGACTGAAAACTATGATAATTCCGCGGGGACACTTGTTAATATTCTATGTGTAGTTTATAATGTTTTCAATGTTTAATATAAATAATAAATAGTAACCATCAACTTGAACCTAACCAGTATATCGTTCAATAACGATGCAATATTGTAAATTCTATATTCAGAAAATTTATTGATAACTACAGAAAAAATGTATCATTTTTGTTTTGCGTTTTGTATTGGGAACCTTGAACCTTGTGCGTAATATTATTATAATTTGTACATGATAATCATTATTTTCGATCTTTTTAGGACACAAAAGTAACAAGATCAAAAATATAGCTACCTATGTCCTCCTGTCTGACTAATTTGGTTGCAGCGGTTATCGGTGCATACGGCGTTTCTCTCATTGAGATTCTCTCGGTTGTCTCAGCAGGGATAATAATTCTTGTACGTGTGACAGCTTTTGTTGTCTTTCTCTTCTCAGTTGTCCTCGGTTTCGCAATAGTAAAATCTTTCGTACCCGGTGGTTTCGTTCCATTCGGATCAATATCATCCTTAGGATTCATTGGAATGACATTGTGATTTGAATTCGATGAGGAGGTAGTGCTCTCCGTTTCTTTCGGATCACTTCGCTCAGTTGGATGAACAGGGAATACCGGACGAGTCGGAACAGGGAATACCGGACGAGTCGGAACAGTGGTAACTGTCACATCCGTCAGGATTGTATCGTCGGTAAAAGCTAAAATAAAACACAAAGAAATTCTTACACTAGTAATTCATTTCAAGATGCCCATAACTCCTCAGTTATTTCGTTTCTTATCTGTTCGATTTATAAATGATTGCATGAAGTATAAGATATGAATCAGAGAAATATATTTTCAATATTGAACTAGATTTTTTCCATTTTATTACATCACTTGATTGTGCAGTGAATGAATTGCTGGAGTGGAATGAAGATTATGAAATGCTGTCAAGGGGTGTCTGAAATCTTGAGATAACTTTGCCCAAAAATAATAACTGAATCAACACGTAGAAAATGTAATAGTTGCAGCAACTACTTAAATATTCGATTCTTCACCACAGTCAACTGGGGTGAAGCCGATCACTGTGGCGTGGAGCCGATCATTGATTTTTAATGCCCCAATCGATATCTATCCCTAAGAAAAATGCTGTATCCAAAAGATCGCCTTCACCCCAGTTTACGGCATTCACTTAAGAAGTAATTGCTGGGACTAACCCGAGTAGCAGAAGAGGTTAGAAATGCTAAGAGCGTGTTGGGAAAATCCTAAGAACATGCGTAGGACCTCCAAATGAGACTGTTTCGAATAATCATGTGCTATGCACCTCCATAGAATATCTTGACGAATTTATCCAAAATAGTCTCATTCGCACATCCCCTTCACATTCATAGAGTCACCATAGCATATTTGAGAAGTTCTTGTGCTACTTGGGAATTGAATAGATGATCGGAAATCGATTATTTGAGGAGTTGCTGCAACTATTCCTTTTTTCCTGTGAAATCGCAAAAGAATTATGATCCGCAATCACGTGGTTTCCTGAATCGTGAAAAAGATTCAGATGATGCTAATTATATCGTATTTTCGAAGCTAGTAGATGTAGAATGTACAATGTTCATTGGCGGAGCTGGACTGAAAGGTCTACAAGATTTCATAAAAAGCACAGTGTTCTGGTTTTGATACCAGAAAATTCAATCACAAAGATCTCTGACTGCTTTCATATGGAACTTCGACTACCCAGGTAGGAATTAACAAATGGCCCAAGTTAGGCCCGATCTTGGCCCAATTATGACTTATATAGGGCCAGAATCCATGAGCAAAAATGGCCCAAGCTTGGTGGAAGGTAGAGATGATAACCTCATGCCAGGCTTGGTACTCAATATTGGGCCAGAATGCAATGCCAAGCATGCTTCAACCTGATTCTTCAAAAATACTTCTTGGAGAAAAAAATGACGTCATTTTTCATGTTATCCCTGCTAAAAATTCCCCACAGAAAACGATAAGATTTTTAGCAGGGATATCGGTACAATTCTGTAAAAATCACAAACATGGAGATGTGGCATAGGTTCTCAAATAAACATTGGTTGTACATTGGTCCAATATTGGTTCACCATGCTTGACAGTTTGATGTTTTGCCAAGCTTCAACCACTTGTTGTAATGACATTCCCTACGAAACGTGGTATAGATTCTATTATAATCCATTCATTATTGTCTTGAGACACTGAAGAAGGAATTTGTGAACCAGTAATTTGCTTGAATTTGAGAATGCTCTTAAGAATAAAACAGACTCGAATGTGGAAGAGAAATTTATCAATAATAAAAATCATAATACAAGGAGAAAAATGCGGCTCGAAAATATGAGCATTTTTGTTATTTTTCTCAGTGAATTAGAAACAGGAAGGTTTGTAAAATGAATTTTCACACAAAAACACGGAAGATTACGAATATTGTAGAAAAAATAGTAAGTAGGATTGAAATTTTGAACACTGAACGTTCAATTTTGTAAAGCCTATAGTAAAATTCAGTTATTCATTCATAATCTCCCGGATTTGTATGTAAAACTCCATTTTACGAACCTTCTTGTTTCTGGTTCAGCAAGCAAAATAGGAAAAAGTAGTATATTTCTTTCTTCGTGTACCGAGTGGACTGTTGATGTATACATTTTTTTGAATCAATAAAAAAATTCTCATTTTTAATTACCTAATACACAATATTCAGCATAATCGGGGCAACAAGTGGAGTTGTCCGCGCACTCGACCGTACACTGGCATGCATCTGGTGACGATGGTGGAAGTATAGTTACTGCAGTTTCTGTAGAATTGTTACATCTGCCGCGACAACTTTGAAGCGAGTTGATCAATTCAATTTCATCTAATAAGCATGAGATTAAAATTATTCATCAATATCTCAACTGTATTTACATATAGAAATATATAAACTTATAAAAACATTCATCCTCACCACGATCGTACTCTGCTACATTATTTTTTACAGCTTTACTCGCCGTACATTCATCTCCCTGTAAAATGGCAACATCGTCGACTGCGATGTCGCTCACGTAACTCGAACCCCTCACTCCTTCAATTATTATCTGTAGGAATAAATATTTTTCTTTCATTATTTGGTAACCATTCACTGCAAAAAATCGTATTCTAAAAATGTGAAACTCTCCTATAATAGGCACTGAGAATATCTTCCTCTCCACGTAAGTGGGATATATTCTAATATTCAGATCTTTATCCGAGTATTAGAAGAATTTACACTTATGTTGAGAGGAATATATTCCTGGCGCTTATTATAGAGGAGTTTCTCATTTTCAGAATATGATTTTTTTAATGTAATATCACTAACAATTCGAGCTGAAAATGAAAATTCACCTGAAAATTCTTGTCAATTTTCGGTAAATCGAAGATGCCGTGTAACCATTTGTTTCCCTGATTTCCATCTGCGTTGAACATTAACAATACTAGTGGTGGTTCTCTTTCCGCTTTGAAATAAACTCGTAGAGATCCAACAGTCGCTCCGTACATGTGATACCTTGATTTTTGTGAATCATTATTTAAAATATGTACACAAATACGCTACGAAACACTGCCCTACTAGCAATCTTTTTTCTTCGACAGAACCTTCAAAGCAGGAACTGTAAGGTTATTCACTTTCGTTACCCATTGTATATAAAATATCATATATTTATTGGGTATGGGAATAAGTTTCCGCCCTCTTGGCAAAAGTGTTGCTGCTGATACTATTTTTGAGTTTACTCAAGTGCTATACTTGTGATTTGGAAGTGTATATGTAAGGTGTCGATTGCGGTAGTTGACATTCGTTACAAGCGTAAACATCATTTTTTATCTGGTGTCAAAAATGACAACGTTTGTCCCGACAAAACAGCATTTGCGGGAAGTTATGCTTCATTATTTTATTTCGAAGAAAAGTGCCGCTGAAACGTATCGTGTACTGTGCAATATTTACGGTGATCACGCTCCGTCTAATACAACTTGTAAAGAGTGGTTTCGACGATTCCAAAGTGGCGATTTGGACGTGAGTGATAAAGAACGCGGAGGAGCACCGAAAAAATTCGAAGATGTAGAACTGGAACAATTATTGAATGAAGATGCCTGTCGAACCCTAGATGAGTTGTCTGAAGAGTTGGGTGTTGACAGGTCGACCGTCGGTAAAAGCTTGCACAAGATGGGAATGGTCCAAAAAGGAGGTAATTGGGTGCCGCATCAACTATAAAGGAGAGAGATATCGAGAGACGTTTGGTAACGTGCGAGATGCTTCTTGAACGGCAGAAAAAAAGAGTTTTCTGCATCGTATTGTCCCTGGCGATGAAAAATGGATCTATTACGATAATCCTGAGCGTCGAAAAAGTTCGGGGCTGCCAGGTGTACCAGGTCCCTCGACAACGAAAACAAATATCCACGCTCCAAAGATTATGTTCTGAATCTGGTGGGATCAGAAAGGTGTCATTTATTATGAACTTCTTAAAGCATCAGAAACAATCACTGGCGATCGTTACAGACTACAGCTAATACGTTTGAATCGAGCTCTAAAAGAAAAACGACTGGAATGGGACTGTAGACATGATAAACTTATCTTGCTGCATGATAATGCTAGGCCACATGTTGCTCAACCTGTTGAAAAATATTTGGAAGGAGTGAATTGGGAAATCTTGCCCCACCCGCTGTATTCCCCAGACATTGTACCTTCGGATTATCATCTATTTTGATCTATGCAATCATCCATTACTGGAGAGCAGTTTACTTCTTACGAAAGTGTCGAAAACGGCTCAATGAATGGATCGAGTCAAAAGAACCTGCTTTTTTTCTCCGAGGAATCCACATGCTGCCTGAAAGATGGGCAAAAGTGGTCGCTTCCAATGGTGCATACTTTGAATAACATTATGTAATAATCCATTGTTTGAATAAAAATTTCCAACTTTGCTTGAAAAAGGGCGGAAACTTATTCCCATACCCAATATTATATATATTTTATATATAATGAGTAACGAAAGTAAATACCCTTACAGTTCCTGCTCCAAAGTCTGTTCATATCAGGTCTGTGGGACAAATCTGTATCAAATCTGTTGTGATTCAAAATTTAGGAAATTATGTTAAAATCTATTATCACACATGATATTTCGATCTAAAGATAAAAATTACAGTAAATCTGCAAAACATTACTTGTCCAAACTACTTTTGTGAGCAGGCTCAGTAGGTTCTGCTTAAAAAAAAAAAATGATTGCCATCAGGGTGAATATGTATTATTTGATTACCAAAAAGAAAAACATCCTGAATCTGTCAATGAAGAATTATAAATAGGTGAAATTATCCTCGCTGTATCGTTTACTAATCGACCAGATGCTTCAATATACAAATAATATCCTAAAAGCAGATGAAAATAAATTTCAATCACTAAATTAATAATAATAAATTCAATCATCTCAGTAAAATATAAAATCTGTTTGAATCAGTTTGTATTGAATAACCCAATCTCCTGCTATCTTCTCCTTCTCGAAGAATGTTATCTCTTTTGAATACCCTAATACATACCTGTAAGAACTATTAGCAAGAAACACTGAAGAAAGAAATGATGGAACCAACCACACCGCAGAATTGACCGCATCCAACCCTAACGTCACGTTCTCCAAGAGAACACAGACCTTTTAGGCCAAATGTAGATTCATTGTACGTGAATTCGCATTCATGGTATGTACAATGGACCTTCAAATGTCCAGACGTTTAATGCACTTTTATTGAACTTTCATTCCTTGAACCTTTGTGTTCTCTTGGAACACAGGTTGGTGCCACTATCTTTTTTTTCATTTGAGAAGTAAAAATCATGGACAAAAATAATTCTCCCATAAGAATATGAAATGTACATTGACATAAAATGTGGGAAGTTTTTTTCACGCTGTTAGTGGACTTTGTCCCTCATCAAAAATGTGGAATTTTTCCACCACTTTGAGGAATTGTGTTGAATCCACTCCAGATGCAGTAAAATCCACTGAATTGTGGTGAAAAATTCCCACAATTCTATGGAGGAACTTTGCTGCCACTATTTTTTGGAGGAAAATTCCACAATTATTTTTCACAGTGTGAACAAAATTTGCACCTCTACATCATAGTTTTCACTTACCATCATTGTGAGGTCCTAAAGTGTGATCAAAAGTAGGACCAGTTCCAATATGGGCACTCGGTGTTTCAAAATTATGCCGTCTCCAATCAAAATCATGTTGAGGATCTTGTTCCCACCAACAAAGATCTGGTTTTTCAAAATCACATTTTGTAGGAGGTGGTACGGTTGTATCTACATGAAAAAATAGAATATACATTCATTATTAAACTCTTCAACGTCAATATTTTCTACCCATATATCGAAGAGTTCTTCAAAGAATTCTTCAAAAATTCTTGATTAACTCTAAACCAGTATCAAAAGAATTTCTGAACAAATCTTCAACGAGCTCCTTAATTCTTCCTAAAAAATCCTCACCCCGACAATGTGGCGCTGTACCATTCCATTGTCGTCCATCACAATAAATTTCTGCAGCCCCGATCAAAGTATAACCAGGTTCACAAAAATATATTAATATCGCTCCATTGTACTTAGGTCCTACTAAAGCATGCTCTGGAGTAGCAAGCTGCGGACATTGGGCATCTGAAAAGTGAATAGAATCACAACATTCGACTCGAATTCGATTGATATACTAATGAAAATGTGACTTGATGAGTAATCGATTAAATACTTACTCACGCAAACAGGTGGAGGTGTATCCCAAACGCCTCGAACGCAGGTGGAATATCTATTCCCCACAAGCGTGTATCCATCAAAGCAATTGAATCTGACGACTCTCCCTCTTGCTCTCGCGCGTACCCGACCATTCTGCAATCGGACCACAGGGCATCGCACTGCAATTCCATTTCATTTATATTGAACTGAAGCATGACATCTCATTTCTGTATCTTGGTAAAGTTTCATTCCTTTATTCAGGGTGTCCACAGAATTTTTAATAAAAATTTCTCTGACATTTCGATCCGGTATTATGCCAAGTTGTTGAGCGAATAAAAGTGAGTGGATTCAATTTTAATGTTTCATGAGATCGAATGAACATAAATACATCTTTAAGAAATATTTGTGTAATGTACACGGAGAAAAGTAAAAATAGTGATTGAGTGACAGATATTTCAAAATTGTAATAAGTACCATTCGGAATCGGGGTGAGTGCGGTAAACTGTTTACGTTACCATGGAAATGATAGGTTAACATCGTAATGATCACCAAATTGCGGGTCGTCACTCAATTCCTATTCTAAAGTCGCGACGAGAACTGGAGCGAATGGTAATCAATCAAATATACTTTTCTCCATGTAGAATTATAAAAATATCTTAGAATTTGAATACAAAAAAATGTCTTCAACCCTGGAATTCATATAGTATTACTAAAATATTTCAACAAATGCTACTTGAATGAACACATCTAGTTTCACTAATTCAAAATGAATTTCAGTTTATCGTCTTTGGATTGAATTTGATTAAAACTTGGGAGAAACATAATTCCTGGCAGATAATGGGGTTCCTATGTGATTCAACCGAATTTTAAATCATGAACGAATGTAACGAAAATAAAACTATCTCTGAAACTTCAGTACTTCACTCCTCCCCAAGTGACACCAATGTGCATAAAATATTCTCCGAACGTTCCTAGAATATTTAAACGTCCTGCAAACATTCTCAGAACGTTTGACGAAGATTGCGTGTTACTAGGGTCATTTGTTCGAATTCATTGAACTAAGTTGACTCTATAGACTGTTTGATTAACTTGAGATATTTTTGATAAATATGCAGATAGATATATGAGATATGTCATGTGTTGAACTTCACATTATTGTCTCGAACTTTATTCGTAATATCTTCAGAAGAACTCAGGAATATTTTGGAATCTTCTCAAGACGTTGTATTATCTCCAAAATATTTTGGAAATATTACCAAAACAGTTGTGCTGTGTGGTCAATTAGGCATTGAATGAAATTAGCAATGAACAAATACAGGATATTCCATGAAATTTATTCAAACTTTATAAACTTATGAATGATACAGAAAACGATTTGGTAACTGAAAATGCTTTGTTTTATCAGGAAGTTTTTAGTTTTTTGTAGTTTGTTTTTGCGACTTTTTGTCCTCCTCCTCCCCCCCTTCCCCCGTGTAGCTCTATCATGGCTTTCCTGAACCCTCCCACACCCACCCTCACGTGGGAACGTAGTTTTTGACGTTCAACCAAATTCATTCCAATCAAATTAATTTTTATCCAAAATATGACCCTAATAAAATTTCAATTACTCGAAATGAAAGATTTATTCCATTGAAATAAAACTTCTCTCTTTCCAAATGAAATTTACTTGAACCAAGTGGAATCTTATTTGATCTAATCAAATATCTACTCGGTTTATATCCAAGTGGATCATTTTTCTGGACGTTTATATAGATTTTTCTTCCAAGTACAAGATGAATAAAAAACCACGTAGCTTGGAACCATGTAGCTCAGCGTCGCATTTCATCTTCCCCCTCCCTCCCCCTTTATGGGCCACGCAGTTTATGGATGATCCCCAAGATGAAGTAAATGTTCCATGCGGTGGAAATTTAGTATCCTGACAAGGACTCATTATTCATAAAATTGAAATCAATCATTCAATTGGAACAGTCCATGTATTCAATTGATTGATTATGGAGAATGAAAATGATCATCCAATCATAAATTAGTGGAGAAAACAGGTGGTTTTTTGAATTTATAGTGATCGTTTTTGATTAGAATTATAGGGAACAATTTTTTTCGTACTGCGTGAGAGGAAATCTCTGACTTTCCAGACTTTGCGAAAGTTTCCATGACATTCGCTGACTCCCCAGAATGTGGACACCCTGCTTTATTGAAACGAATTGATGATCGAATAACTAAATACTTGACTATAAAAAACCCATAATCTTGCAATAAATTTTTTAAACGATATCTCCAGTTCCAAAGGGTTAATTTCAGAAGACAAATAACCAGTGCCGTCTTTCCGCTTGGGCTTTGTAGGCTCGGGCCTAGGGCCCCACGCTGATGGAGCCCCCCGACTTCTTGAATCACAATTTTCTTGTAATTCTACAAGGAAATAATTTTTGATAATAGAAAAAGTAAAACATGAGCTTTGGATATTCAAATTGCACCGCGAAACGAACATATTGGTTTATTCATAATTGATTAAAATTTCCAAAAAGATATTCCTATATAAAAGTAAAAAAGTTCCCTTACATGGTCCCCCAAGCATTCTGAGCCTAGGGCCCCTAACGATAATTCATTAGATTTTGTGATTTTACAAAAATCGGCACACTACGACAAAGATTTTCGGTAAATTTACTGAAATTTTTTGGGAAGCGATTAACCCGATTATATGAGGTAAAAATTCCGAAATTTTTGGTAAATTTATTGCATTTTTTCGGTAGAATTCCTGAAAAATTGGTATATTCGCCACATTTTCTGATATAATTACCAAAACCCCGGTCATTATTTTCACGAGTTTTTCTTCGGGTTAATTGCTGCCCGAATGACTGAAGAATTTCTTGGTAAATTCATCGATTTTTTTACAGTGCTCTTTCTTGCGGACCCCATGAATCACGATAAAAACTCATACGTGAAAAAAACAGTATCCAACGTATATGATGAATTCACGATAAAACCGTACCCAGGTAGCACAAGCACGTTCTGAGAATGTTCTAAGAATATACGTTGAGGATATTCGAATATTCTATGGAAATTCTTATTACGTGCGAATATATTCTACGCACATTCTCAGAATGTTTGAATGAGACTGTTTCAAATATTCTCAGAATATTATACCACGAATATTGTGGGAATATTATAAGAAAATGCTGTCAAAATAGAAATTCCTGCCAATATAACTTCTGAATACAACCGAAAACTAATTCACAATCAATTTTTTCACTCATCAAACATCTGTAATCATGGATCCTTAGCAATATCATGGATTAACATGGATGGGTGAGATACTTATGATCGCAACAAGCAATCATGATATATACGATATTTCTTTATATTTTATTACACTTTTGTTGATTATTTTTCACGCATGACACTCTCAGAATACTCGGGATATTAACATGCACATTTATAAATTTCTCATTCCCCAAATACAAATTGAAATAATGTATTATCCAAGGGTCTGTCACCTGTCAACAACATTATCCGCCATTACTGAATTCATGTCATTAAGATGCTTGCGCATGCGCTGCTCATCAATCTACCTACAAACTTTGTACGTATATTGTACGAACGTTCCTAGAATATTCGAAACAGTCCCATTCAAATGTTCTAAGAATCTTCTATGAATATTTACGAAGCTTCTACGCTCTTTGTAAGAATATTCGATGCAGTACGTTTTACGGATGTTGTGAGAATATTCTCAGAATATTCTGTGTTACATGGGTATCCATTTGAAGAATATATGAATCATTGATTGTTCCTGAGAAAAAATTCGGATAGATTCGAACCAAAAGGAAACCAACACAGCATCAAAACGGATAGAAACAGGTTAAGGGGATACCAGTGCCTTGAGGTGAACTTTTTTTCTATGTAATTTGATTGAGCAAACATGGAGGTACATCGAAATATTTCAAATCAATGCCATTCTTTTTGCAAGATCTCGCAAAGAAAATCAGTTAATCTCATTCCTAGGTAGCACACGTACGTTCTGAGAATGTTCTGAGAATATACGTTGAAGATATTCGAATATTCTATGGAGATTCTTGTTTTGTGCGAATATATTCTACGCACATTCTCAGAATGTTTGAATGAGACTGTTTCAAATATTCTTAGAATATATTGCCACGAATATTGTGGGAATGTTAGAAAAAAATGCTGTTAAAATAAAAATTCCCGTCATTATACATTTCTGCATGTCACCGAAAACTACTTCACAATCAATTTTTTTGATCATTAAACATCTGTAATCATGAATTGTTAGTAATATTATGGATTCACATGGATGAATGAGATACTTATGATCGCGACAGGCAATCATAATATACACGGCATTTCTTGATATTTTATTACACTTTTGAAGATTGTTCTTCACACATGGCACTCTAAGAGAACATTTGCGATATTAAAATGCACCTCTCATAAATTTATTATTCCCCAAATACAAATTCAAATAATATTTCATCCAAGGGTCTGTGGCCTGTCAACAACATTATCCTCCATTATTGAATTCATGTAACCACGATCAGTGTTTCCACACGAACGGAAAAAAAATTCCCACTAACTAGAATGAAAAATCTCTAGTTATCCCTTTTTTCTTAGAAAAAAAAACAATCCCTCTTTATCCCTCTTTTGGAAGGAAGAAATCCCTAAATATTCCTCTTTTTGGGAAATGAATGTCTTGTTAAAGATACATTCTAAATACCGAATTTTAGTTCGAGTTTTGTATTCCCATAAAAACAATTATCCTGTCTAAAAATCCCACAAAATCCCTCAATCCCTGTTTAATCCCTTAAGAGATCCAAAAATCCCCAAACTGGGATAATAATCCCTGAAGTGGAAACCCTGACCACGATACTTGTGCATGCGCTGCTCATCAATCTCCCCACAAACTTTGTACGCATATTGTACGAACGTTCCTAAAATATTCGAAACAGTCTCATTCAAATATTCTAAGAATCTTCTATGAATATTTACGAATCTTCTACGCTCATTGTGAGAATATTCGATCAAGTACATTGCACGGATGTTGTGAGAATATTCTTAGAATATTCTGTGTTACATGGGTTGATATCCATGTATAAAGGATGCCTATAGGATCCTATTGAACGAAGTTTCTCATTCGAATCACCACAATGTCACGGTACAACCAAATGCTGCAAAAATCTGGGGTTTTACTGTAAAAAATGACTTTGTAGATGCACAAAAAAAATTTGGAGAAGATCGAAGTAAAGTTTTTGTCAACTAACAAAAATGTTTGATTTTCTCCACATTTTGTTTGAAAATCCACTAAAAGAAATATTTATGTAAAAAGACTTCCAAATTTTCTTTTGAAATTTTTGATACTAGATTCAAGAGCAAATCTACATGAGAAACCTGCAAATCCAATGCAAGTTTCAAGGCTGCTATCCAAACTTTCTATTAGGATTTCTATCAAACTTTCCGTTGATTTGGTTGAAGGATCAACCAAAATCATAATTCAATTCAGACAAACGACCAAAACGGAGCAATTTCTTCTTTTTTCATGCAACTATTGGAACCATGGAATAAAAGTCTAATTTCTTTGTTTAAAAAAAAATAAAGAATAAATATTAGAATGAAATCATTATCATCCAGTGAACATTATAAAGATTATCTTGAAGATAACTCGAGGAGCTCCCTAGGAGATATTAGTGCCGTGATAGGAGGCGAATAGTTTATTCAGAATTATTCAAAAGTAGTTCAATAAAATCAAAATATCGCTCAGTATAGCAATTTTTCACAACATGTAAAATTTCTGTGCGAATCAATATGTTGATTTCATTGAAGCATTTTCGAACAGTTTAAAAACAAAAATATGGCTCATTACACAGCACTAGTATCCCCTTAAAGGGATCTTGAAAAATCATCCACTGCGTCGATTTGGAAGATTTTATACATCTCTTGGTTAATACCACTTTATTCCATCTGCATGTTATAAATGTTTTCTTAAAAACGAGATAAAGTGATTTCAGCCATTCCCGCTGAAAAAATTTCGGTAGAAAATGATAAAATTGCTACAAAAACCGGATTAAAACTTTAGGGATTCACGATATTTCACGATGTTGATATTTTTTATAGAAATCTCATCAAATTTATAATGAATTTTGATAAAAACCATATTCAAATAGTATATAGAATATAATATCGATATGGTAAATATCTGATTCTGTTTCTATGGGGTCTTTAGAACAATCCTATCATTTCCTATCAAATGTTCTTAGCAGGGATAGTTCTTCTGCAGTAAACAAAAATCAAAAAAGCCTTTTTCAAAGGTCTGAGAGCTGACCAGTGTCCAACCAAAAGACATCTTGAAGTTTATTTTCGTCTTCAAGTAATTTTCAAACTGCAATCAAGCTCAGAAATGTCTGTTGGTCAGCTGTAAATGCTCTAAAAAAGAGGCTTTTCTCATTCGCGTTCACTGGGATAGCATAACATTGGATAACATAAGAATCGCCTCAAGAGCTTTTAGTATATTGTTTACAGCGTTACCCTCGTTAGTTATGAACGATATTCAACGGTGTCGATGTTATACATAAAGTTTTGATTGATAATTTAGAGAATTCAATATAAATTCGACAAAGTTCATATGAAAAATATCAATATTGTTGAATATGGCTTACTACTAACTAACCCTGGTGGAAACGGGGTTGTTTTGGATCGATTTGGATAGGAATTCAATCCAATTCGATCCAATCTTGCCTAAATCAATCCAATTTGATCCGATACTGTCCAAAATTTCCACCAGGGAATCCATATTTTTAATTCGCTGACATGCGCGCAATTCAAATCGGATCGGTAATCTATGAATTATAACAAACTGTCCGAATACACTTCTTACTTCATCGAAGATAAATGTTCAAGGGATTTTATTAGATGCACTGAACACAGAAACACATTTCTAAGCCTTCTGAAAATATTAGTCATTTTGCCTACGTCACTTCGGAACACCCACACAAGAACTGCAAGTGATGTTATAAAGACATGTTTTACAATGTAGCAGAAAATGCATGTTAACAAAATAATGAATTCCTTTTAGTTAGCACTTTCCTAAATTCGGAAAACTTTCTGTAATTTTGATTTTGAAACCTGAAGATTTGAATATTTATACCCTGAATAACACTCGAAAACTAAACTTGACACTCACCCTGTGCTTGTAAAGAATTATCGATACACTGACCGAGGAATGCTACCAGTAGAAAAAAATTGGCAAAGTGCCTCATCTTGTAAAGTTCTCCACTACGCAATGATCGCACATTCTGCCCTTGTACCAACTCACTCCCGAAATCTCACTCGTACTTGAAGAAATTTTGATGAGGTTTATCAATCGTAAGAAATATTTCAGTCTCGAATCAAAAATCACATGGTGCCATTTTTTTAATCTCGTCGAACACGGTCAACCGGAAATTATACGCAAATCACACGCAGTTAGTCGGTATTACAGACGCAAAAAGAACCCGTTGAAGAACAAGAGAGAGTCTTTTGAGTGGAGTACGCGTGAATGAAAAAGAGCAACTACTCATTTTGGTATTTAGTGTTCAAGAAGACACAATGGCATAGCCCGAAGGCGGGGGATGTCACATTTCCTGCTGCTGTTGCTGGTTGCTACTGTGCGTCCATTCGAGATTGGTCCGTATCTACTTCCGCTTTTGGCTTATCATCGATGTCGGACAGCCGGTAGGCCTTGAAGGGAATTTCCACAAAAATCTAACAATACAACATCTCTAGGTTCATTTATCTATAAAAACATATGGAAAGGATTTTCTTTCCAGTACAGAGCAAGAACTTCAAATGTCATCCATGTGAAAGCTGATAATGATTTCGAGTATGAATTCCAAAGGGTTGATTGGATTAACAAATATTTGTGTTCCCACTGTCCATGAAGACAGAATACTCAAGAAATAGCTTAGATATAAAATTGAGTGTATATGGTATGTAGATTTTTCCCCGCGAGGGGAGAATTTCCTCCCTAAAATGATCAACAAAATCATCGTTGCTGGAGCTCCAGCTTCTTTAACAAAGGTTACAAAAATTAACACATTGACAAAACAATTTGAATATAACGAGAAAGTGAATGAAGAAATGAATAGGATAATTCATCCAAAAGCTTGCAACGTTCGTATTACTGATAGCCAGCAATTGACGCCATTCAGGCGCCAGGACTTCCGGTAATGACTGTTCACACAATTCCTTGACTCTTATTAATCTCGCGTTACGTTCATTCGAAGCATGTGTAGTACAACATAACATCGAAAAAATATTGAATTCTAAAAAATCACCATACTTATCATATTCAAGATCAAGTTCTTATATCATATCGGGTGAAGTGAATTCAAGTACATAGACACTCTAAATGCTGTTTGTATCAACTCGCAGAAATTTATCAATTTTATTATTTTTCTTTCTTTTTTTGACAATTTTCTTATAACTCGCCAAATATTTATCATCGGGTTATCGCGAACAATTGTTTTCACGAAAAAATATGTATATTATAAAGAACTCATTATTAATCCAACCCTCATTCTTAATGCACATTGTTGCCAGTTCGAATCTTCAATAAAAAAAAAAAAAAAGGATGACATAAACGTATGTATATAATTTATTTCATTTCCACCGTTTCAACGTTTCATGTAATTGATAATATCCTGTCATATTTAGACGGATACGCGTTATAACGATAATGATATATAAATATAAACAAATTCAAATTGTTACTGATTTTCGTAACTCAAATAAAGTCTCATGAAAATAAAGAATAATAAATAAACGATATTTAACTTTGATCTTATCTACCACCGGGGTAAATTTTTTGGACTCAAAGAACAAAAAATGAATCACCAATATCCGCATACTAACCCTACTCTTCGCAATACAATTATGTGATTGAAATACATAGTATATTATTGATCTATTTACATTCTATCGTAAAAGCTAACAAAGGAACAAGCAATGCGAATTTCATTTCATCTGTATCGTTTAATTCTTCACACTATAACAGCAATCGCAATCACGATTGATCAAAGGTATTTGTTCGTAAGAAATATTTCGAGTTAAATAATTTTCAGGTACATTGCGAGTAACCTGTTTGTAGTTTGAACAATGTGGTTCGTGTTTATACTCTAATTTTCTATTAATGTTATGACGTGGTATTGAAGTGTGATATGTCTTCTCGGAAGGACAATTAATTTTATTTGCCAACTCATAAACAAAATTGGGTTGATCTAAGTTTCTTATTCTTGAATTCACCTGACTGTTTTCTACGCGGTGTGAAAAATTTGAATTTACTATTCTAGACGATTCATTGGGTTGTTTCATCTCTTGTATCAAGTACATCTGATTTGATTCCGTAGAAGGATTGAATTCGGATACAGGTTTGAACGATATATGACCTTTATTCACAATACTCGGCGTGCTATCTCTCTGACATTTTTGTCTCAGAATACCGATCAATTTACCGGAGGATCTTTTCTGACATTGTGGAAAATGATACTCTTGAGTAGAGAATATGGGTATCTTTTGCGAAGTACTTCCACCTTCAACTGCCAAATACTTGATAGGTTGCGTGATGCTTTCCGATTTGTCAACTCTAGGATTTCCATTAAACTCCGATCGATTGTTCGGACACTGGTCGTCAAAACCGAGAGATTCAAGATTTTTGAGCGTTCGATTTAAACCAGAATTGAAAGAATCATTCCGCGTTGCGTAAATCAACTCGTTGTCGATGGATGGTTCTGTCACAGCAACATAATACATTCCTTTGTCGTCTTCAATTGCCTCTCGATGGTGTTGAGTATTTTTCTTCTTATTACCAAGCGCATTTGTTGGTCGTCGGAATAAAAACTCTTGAGAACCTGTACCCGTTGGTAGATTCCCAAATTGCATCATTCCGACGTTCGCTGGTAGTGACACTTCTTTCCCTAATTCTCTAGGGATTTCGATATAAGTTGCTGCATGAGAGGGTCGTACCGAAGGATGTGACACATATTGGCGTTCAATTGGATTTCTCTTCTCTGTATCGTTGGAATCCAATTTGACTGGAACCATATCATTCGAACCGTAATTCTGACGAATAAATTGTTCTTGTGGTTTCTGTTTTCTTTTATGATCCAACTGTTTGAATTCGAATAACTCTAAATTAGGTGCAATCGGAATATTATTTTGCTGATTTGATAGAGATTTCGGAGAAAGTAAACAAAACGTATGATTATATTCACTTTCGGGAACTACTGTTTCTTCAAAATCCTTTCTAAACGCTGTATAACGAGTATCCGAAGTTGGGACGTATCGAAGATCTTTCGCAGTTCCAGGTTTTTCATTTTCAAAATTAAAAATCATATTCCTTTTCTGGATGTCAGATTTTTTTACATGAGAACTCCTATGTTCGGCAATAGCGCGTGATTCGAAATCTTCGTTTGATATGTTACCAATAGATTCTTGATGACCACTTTTTTCCGTTGAGCTGCTATGATGATTCGAACGGCGTAGAATCGCAGGAATGTGTCTACTATGTTTCGCATGAGATTCTTTCATAAATTTTCTCAAAGGATCGTTCAAATAATGTTTCCTCAACTCTACTTGAGAGATTCCCGATTCCGCAAACGACGCCTCGTCGATGAATGAAGAATCCTTCCGTCGTTTTCTAGCTGCCTCAACATCTCTCAGGTAACGCATCATAAGATGTTGTCGGGCATCGAGTTCTGAATCGTTATCGAGCGATGGTTTTACGCTACCAGGATCAAAATTCACTTCTAAAGAAAAATGTGCTCTGTTTTTAGAATGTGAATTATCGTACGTTTGCGTGACATTTGTATTGTGATCGGATCCCTGAGTAACATGTTTATTTTTACATTCTTCAACTTTTTTCGAAGGTTTCATTTTTTGATTTTGCGGGAAGATGTAGGACTCGGTATGCGTGCTGGAAGAATTGATGCTTTTCGTATTCGATTTTGATGAGCTTCTTGAATCGATAAGAATTGGCTCCCGCATTTGATATTTGGATGCGCTCGTATCATTCGCTTTTGTCTTCGCATCCGATGAAAGTACGGATTCTTCCGAGTGTGTACAAGCTTGTACTTCGAAAACTGTTCCTTCTTTAGTATCGCCACGGTCTCTTTGTTTCAAGTATTTTTTCTTGAAAGTTTCAGTGTATATACACTTTAATTTCTTTTTGATGCTCAAAACTGGATCTGAATACAACAAAATAAAAGAAGTTTTGAAAAATTACTTTTCAAGTTTACATCTAAAGCCAAAATCCATACTGATTATTGGTAAATTATCATTTGAACCATTGATTCTTTGGAGATATAATTTAGAATGTTAATAAACAAAATTCTGAGACTTATGAAAGATGTTTCTCAATATTCAATTCATAAAGGATTCTGAAATTATCAGGAAATCCTCACCTGAAAGGTTTTTTCCAGAAATGCGTAAATTTACAAAATTGTCGGAACGGACTATGGTACAAAGCTGTTGGTATCGACTCATCGGAGACCAACACAAAGCATCAACGTTGCTTGATTTTGCTTTTGTGATTGTATTTTCTTTATCTCTGGAAAAAGGAAATTTCTATTAGTTTTACACGACAAACATAATTGTATTTCAGAGACAAAATATTCTCACGATGAGAGCTCGATTATATTTTCTTGAGCAATCGATACTGCATCTCCTCCATCATCCGTAAATAATCTTCTAGCGCATCTGTTCGATTTGTTAAATTGTTTCGTTTTATCCTGTTCATTCTCTTCATCATCGAGATCGTTGGAATTTCTCGGAACATCGGAATCATTTTCTTGCTGCTTCTGCTTATTTCTTTTGATCAATTTATAATTCCTGTTGGAAAGAGAAACTGATGAGAGAAAAGCAAATGCAAATGACAATAAAGAAATCATATTTACTCTTTACATACTTTTGGTGTATCTGATCCACAACTGTATTCGAACAAGGACTTTGATCGTTATTGTTGATCACTTTTTCCTGGTCATCCGAACTTTTATCTATCGGGTAATCTTGTAGAACGGTGTTCAGTTGCTGTTGAGCTACTTTTCTAACAAATCATCGAATCAAATAAGAATAACGTTTTCACGTTGATATATATCGAGACTAATTCGAAATAAATAGAAAGTTGATTGAAACGAATCTATTCAAAACACAATTATGTTGAATTTGTCTGAATACGCAAAATAATAAAGCTTGAAGAAAGGAATAAATGGACAATGAGGAACTTTTGCCACTCACTTTACGTCATACGAGCTTTGTAATAATTTGAATAAATCTCCTTCCAAACGTGCTTTGCTTGACTCGTCCAAGAGAATAGCTGAAATCAGGAAAATCTTATATACATGAAAAAACAGCTTTACGTTTAAAATTTTTCGGAACTTACGTTTTTTCAATTCTTGTCCTACCACAGCGTTGTCGTAAATACCAACACGCTGTGGATGAAAAATTTTTAATATGAATGGGTTTAATTCATCAATTATTAGAGCCCTTGAATGCAATCAGAATACAAAATAAACATTTCAAAGGAATTAATTTTATACCTGTTTAGGAAGAAGTTGATCGGATATTATCCTTGGTCCCTCTTTTCTTCCAGTTTTATTATTGATTCCACGTGCTTCATTATTCTAGAATGAAAATTATAAATTACTTTCACTGATATCATAGTTCGCAATTATGTAATGTAGAAAAAGAATTACATTTTCTTGTCTTCTATTTTGGAATTTTTTGACGATTTTCAAAAAACCTGCTTCCGAGGCTTTGCTTGGGCCTTCATTCTGTTTCTGAAAAATCGTTGAATAGAAAGGAGAGGAAATATTCATTATAACGAATAATTCATAATACATTCTTCAGCTGAAACTATCAGACGATTGTCATAACTTTTTATATAAAAACTTTATCAAGAATTTGAGCGTCTCGGACGCTAATGGAATCGTGTAGTGACAACGTTCTACGTCGATTCATGATAGTAACAAGACTTCGAAAACGTTTAATCAAAAAATATGACAATCGGCGGCTAGCTTGACAGCGACTAGCGTCAACTTCATCCCCCTCAGACACGCTTTTTTCACATAGTAAGAGCCTGCAAGACTAGAATTAGACAACTTTCTTGCAATTAGGTTGCATTGTGCAGGCTTTCCCTATACGTTCTTCATCCTTTTCAATATAATTTGTGAAATATCTGTTATAATTCTCTTCATCATTGAGAACCAATTAACGTTGATCTCTTAAATTATTGAATGAAAACCCTAACAGCACGCGAAAGTTTTCAAAACCCTCCAAGAACGTCCAAATGTGTTGAAAAGATCCTCAGCACGTTTTGAGAACATCCAAGGAATTTTGTGCTGTTAAGTAAAGGAAATACAGGTATTTCAGCCATTATATTTGTTCTTGAATTCATTTGAAATTTCAATATAATAATAATAATATTGTTAATAATAATTTTTTGTGAATACTACTGCAGTAACATGAAAGTTTCTCCACGTTTTTGAGATGACCTTGGACTACACACACTCTATGAGACATATTTAATTCTATAAACAACAAGTAAATATATAAAGATCAATTTTTCATACTTACACAATGTTTCATTAATATTCAAACTATATTTTTATAATCATGTGAAATGAATCGAGTTCTATTTAATCTAATGTGAACGTTCAAATGAGTATGATATGAAAATCCTGATTAGAATTCCAGAACAAATTTAAGAATGTGTCTAGAGCCACATTAGCCTGTTTCCAATTTCAAAATTCGAGACACGTTAAGTTTTCGAGTTCTCGTGGATACAGTGAATGCTTGAGGGATTTTCTACAGACACGTGAAATTTTTCGCGTGTATTAGATTGAAAAAACTAGTCTTAGTGTCAAAAAAATTCAAGACACGGGAAATTTGACCTGTCTGTAGAAAATCCCTCGAAGACTTACTATATCCACGAAAATTTGAAAATCTCACGTGTCTCGAATTTAAAAGTTACAGGTTAGCGTGTCTCTACAGAGCCCAAATTTTTTTCAGTAATTTAATTCAAAACCAGTTGAGAGTAACTTATTGCAAAGTAAATGAATAAAGTAACATTAAATATCAATAACAATTCATTTCTATGATCTTTTTATTCGATGCTCCCTTTGACAAATCCATTGCATTTCAGAAAAGAAAAATTTAAAGAAAATATTTTTACAATTTCACGCAATTATAATCAGTTATGCACAACTTTATGGCGAATATTTATTTCAACAACCAAATATCAAAACTTGTAACTAAAATTTGTTTATAACCTCTTTATTCTCATAAACATGTACTAAATTAATCAACCGCTAACTCATATCTCTAAGATCCTGATAAAAGATAAAACTCAAATCTTTAGATCAAAGCAAATCAAAATAAAAACACCAAATTTTTGTCCATGCGAGTCACAGATACAAAATTGGAATTTAACCTCAAAAAAATTGTTGAAGTTTCATAAAGATCACGTTGAAATCGTACACATGGGACGATGATTTATAATTAAACGAGCTTTCAATATATTTTTATCGTTTGAATGAATGAATGCATCGGTAATATTACTACATACAAAATTTGAATACCTTACCAAATTTCTTTTGGTTTCTAAAACCTTTTGATGGAGTTCTCCAAGATCCTTGATACGCCTTTTCCGCTTAACTCGTAATTTGTCTTTTCTAAACACATTTCCACTTTTACTGCTTTCACCACCACTCGTTTTTACCACTTTTCCCATATTTTCGAATACTTGATCAATGTCGGAATCATTGGCGAATACAACTCGAAAGTCATGTTACCCGAAGTCGGAAAACAAATATTTACAATGGAAGTGGATACCTCGAAGTGTTCACGAATCCTTCTTGTTCTCTATTCTTGTCTACATATATGTTGTGATACTTTGTTGACATAACACGAGTGTTACAAAAGCACATAGTCCGCGAAGCTCTTGATGTCACATGGATGAATGGACTTAAACCCGAAGTGGACAGTTTAATATTTATTATTTATTTTGATCATGTTATTACGAAATTTGCAGCAACGCGTAGTGATGAATAAAACGCAAACAGACGTTTTCTTGGTAAATAACTCTTATTGTGTTTACTTTCTATCCCTCTTCAGTAAATACTTACATCCTCGTTTACACATCTCTCTCATTGAACTCTTCGCAACAGGAGAAACAACAATTTGATGAATGTAATGAATGCAAAGTTGAAATAATATGATAGTTTGATTGATTAAAAATCATTTCGTCTCTACAATAAAGGGTATTTTTCACTACCGCGTGTGGATGGACACCAGTCGACAATCGGTCTGTGTCGGCAAAGCAGTTCGCAACGAGCTGCATGAAATTGCCTAGTGCCAGGAGCGGTATGATGGAAAAGATTCGAAGATTTCAATCCTTTTTATTGCTGACAAAGATGAATTGGAGAGATTGATAACGCAATGTTAAAATCATGGCCCGTATCACGTTTTTTTCTTTTGAAGAAAATCATGTGATTGGTTGAATTCTTCTTCTGATCCAATCAGCATGAAAGGATAAATCACTAATCAGAAACTTGACCATGGTTTTCCTTCCAGACAACACAAGTTATTCCATAAGAATTCGTTTGGAATACCAAGATTTTCGAAACAGTTCTTCACGAACATCGGAAGTATTTAAAACGGATTCATAGGAAGTTCAAGGAAAATACCAGTTATGTTCGCCTAAAACTGTTCGTAGTGGTATATTCAATCGACATACCAGATGCGTTCGCAAAGAATTCATCTTCACAACCAATTGTATTTACCATAAAATTCTAAATCAAGTAATTTTGAGTTCCAATCAAAATATATTTAGAATTCATTATGAATTGTTCCTGGATGTCAAATTAAAATGTTTTATGAGCTTTTTCTACAGTATATAATTGAATATGTATCGGATAAATGTTCAAGATATTCAACACTCCTTATATTTGTTTACGCGGAGAGAAATTTTGTATGTTAAACCCCTAGACTTCATACCGGATTGAGGATATATCAAAATTTTGAGGTTATGCCCCAAACAAGCTTCATACAAATACCAGACTTCCTTTCATTTAAAATCATGAAAATATTATACATTTCAGAAGACACAAATAACATGACGAAGATTACATCGAAGCCATTCTTCAAAATGTATATGAAACCTAACCTCAAAATCCGAAGGAAATCTTTATAATCATGCGCTTGTAGTGAATACCATTACCAATCAAAGAAAAGAAAATTCATAGTTATTTCTACCCTATAATCTATTCCTCTGCTGTAACCATTCCATGCGTATATGCAGATTTTATAGATGTCAACAAATATCTATGGTATTATAATAATTAGCGTCTGGGTGAGTAGAATAAATACATCTCAACTTTTCAAGACATAACCTATAAAATTCCAAGAGATGAATTCTGAACGTGTACCTTGCGAACTATTTATAAGGATTCATTTCAATCATTTTCTGAATTGAATTCTGATTCTATTTGAATACCGCTATGGATATTTTCAGGTGGACATAACGGATAATCCCTAAGTACTGCCTTTGAATTCTGTTTGAATACTCTGAGAATTCTTATATGAATTCCAAAACAATTCCAGCAGAACTCATTTCAAATCAAATGAATTCTATGAGATTTCTGTACGAATTCACTCAATGTGATTCTATTAGAATTGAAAAAATCGAATATATTCCGAATTCATATAATGAGGCTCGTGTGTTGTCTGGAATGGTTTCCCTGATAGAGTATCGTAAGCCCCCCATACGCCCTCGTGGAAATATATCTACGCCAAATTACGCCAAAAAGTACGGATAATTACGCGGAATTAGGCTTACCTGCATGTCATAAAAAGTTGTAAAATAACGTGGAAAAATATACGTGGTTCGATGCAGAAGTACGCCAGACTAAGACACGAGGTTGGAAGAGCATAATTTTGAAGTAGTCAGGAGTATAATCGACAGAAGATGTTCATGTGTTTGAGTACAAGTATGAAGGATATAAGAATATTCAAGAATATGATGACACTGATTTCACTGAGGGACGGACTTATGCGTAGAATTTAGTAGAAAGCTCGGATTTTCACAACCTCTTATGAATTTTTACAACCGTGTAGGAACTCTGAAAACTTTTCACCACGCAAACCCAAACGTGAAGCAGATTGATTGAGAACTACGAATTCCTACGAACAACCAAGATTTTTGATACTGAGATTTTTCGTTCGTCCCGTTGCGGAGACATAGTGTTTCATAGATTTTTTTAGAACTTTCTTTTGATAATTTCCATTTTATATACATTTCCAAGAATTTTTACGACTGAGTGGAGACTTTGAGAAAGCAGTACTTCTCATCGATGTAAAGTACTTGCACTTGAAAAGGCGTAGTTTTTCGTAATTTTGTATTTTTTACTTTTGACGGATTGTTGTAAAAGGTAGTAATTTTCATCCATTCTTAAAATTATAACTTGAAAAGACATAAATTGTTGTAATTAAGTACTATTGCTTTGGGCGTTGATTTACGTAATGAGTCGTAGTTCTGAATAATTCGAAGTATTCGAGCGTGGAAATTTGTAGTTTTCTAACTAATATCGAAGCACCGTAATTTACTACGCCAATCTACAGATGTGTTCGAAACGGCGGACTTGGGAGTAGTTTTGGCGTAAAATGGTGTACTTCTTGGCGTACTTTGGCGTAGATATATTTCCACGAGGGCGGCATCGCAGACTCCATCAAGATTGCAGAAATTTGACATTTGAAACATTGAAATATCTCTGTAATATTGCTGTACCCAGATAGAAAAATGTCTCCATAATGCCATCATAATGGTGACATGCATGCCAAGAAATGTTCGCATCATGGCGCCAAAGTGTTTCCGCATAACGTGATGGCACCATAATTGAAACATAATGTTTATATTCTATGCATCATTGCAAGCTGAGCGGAGTTCATGATAGTATGTTTACTGCACGTTATGTTACAAAACATTCAGAGCCTGCTTTTCTATCTGGGGTATGTCGCACTGAGGTTTCAAAGTCCTCTCAGAAACATTGCGATGTCCGCCAATCTTACCCTGTTGAAAAGATCTCATAAATTCTAATGAATTCTAGTTATTTCTAGGACAGAAACCGCATGAAATCTAGTACACACACTTGATTTTATACGGTTTTATGAGATTTTGCAAATGGTTCTAATTGAATCTCATGAAGTTCTCATATAATTCTTGCATTCTCATATGAAATCATATAAAACCCATAAGTTCTAGGACAGAAACCGCATATAGACTGATAAAAACTTATTGAAATTCATATAAACTAATAAGATTTATATATGAGAATGTATGGGACTTTTTCAACAGGGTACATTTCATACAATATTTCCCAATTATTTCTGGAATATTTCGAGAACATTGATAAAAAATTACATCGTAATATTTCTCTTAAGATGTATAGAAGATATTGCAAACAACTAACATTTCAATTGATACATTTTTAACATATTTCTGTGAATGGATACTGAAACGTAATGAAGGTGAAAGATTGAAATGTAATTGAGACATCACTGAAGTCCATGGTGCTGTATGGGCCTAAAATTCATAAGCCCTGAAAATAATTTCCCCGAATTTCAGAAACCCGAAAGGCTATACTCCCGAATGTCCGTAAGTCCAAAGTTGCATAACCCTGAATAAAAAATTACGAATCTAAGTATAAATCAATTATTAGATACGCTTTTACAATTTAAAAGTGAAATATCCCTGCTCAAAAGATCCGATTCAAACCTATTAACTGGTCAATCATCAAGAATCAGATTTTTGTCCAGGAATTTTCCTATTCGATCTTATACAAATCTAATCGGTTTGAATAGGAAATTTTTACTCAATAAAACATAATCAGGAAATTCGGATCATGTACATTCGAACTTACTAATTATATCCCATTGAGTAGAAATTTCCTATTTAAACGTATTATATTTGAATGAGATCGAATAGGAAAATTCCCGGACAAAAGTCTGATTCGAACTGATTGACGAGTTAATAAGTTTAAATCGGATTTTTGAAACAGGGATGCTTCTGTTGATGATTTATCGATGCTTTGAATCATATGAAAGTATCTAATAATTGATATATACTAAAATTCAAAATTTTTTATTCGGGCTTATGATTTTTAGGGCTTACAATACTCTACCGGTTCTTCTATATCGTTAGCTATCTTTCCAACTCATCTCTGCTGGGTAGGATTCAGCAATACCGAATACTTTTAATCCCGGAGGTCAGCCATCTTCTTAGAGCATCTACTACTGGAGCGAGCATTGCTTATGATTTCAGTAGAAATAGATGTGGTCAAATTATGAGAGAGAGAGAGAGAGAGAGAGAGAGAGAGAGAGAGAGAGAGAGAGAGTGAGTCATTTTCACCCAATGAAATTGACACAGAGATAGCACTGCCTAAAAGTCGGAACTCTCATTCTATCCTTAATTCAAACTGACCACACTTCTCTATAGCCTTTGCTTGCTCTAATAGTGTATGCTCTAAGACATAAACCGTGTTTCGATAAATGGAAAAACAATTGATACGAAATTCGAAAAATAGGAATTCATTAGATGGTAATGATCGAACTTCTTGAGACCCAATAGCACAGAGTTCGTGGAAAATTTTTGAAGATTCAGTCCAGAATTCATCAACGAACGGTGTGTTGTTTGAGAATGAAAGGACACTGTGATCAAGACAACCCCAGATAGCACAAGAGTTCTTCATGAATACATTGTATTCATTAGAAGCTCTTTGAAGACTCTTGTGCTATCTAGGACAGTAGAAATTCGCATAAGGGGTAGTTACCAAAGAAAAAATCTGGAATATAGAAGAACTGAAAGGATAAGCAATCCTATTCTTCTTGATTTCTTTCAATTCGAATTTTGTGACAGAAGCATATATAAATTTTTGGATTTTAATCCAGCGATCACGCTGTCTGGGTGTTTTCCTCACTTCGATAAACAGTTTTCTCACGCTTGGTGAACGTTACTTTGCACTGAGAACCCAATTTCTTAGATTGAAAGAAAATTTTCTTTGCCCTCACTCTAATAAATCTTTTTTTCAATGGACGAACATTCAGTTCAATGGAGAAAAGTTTCATCAAACTAAAACCAAGAATTTTCAAATTGAAAGAAAAATATATTCTTTCCTAAATTCCAAGAATATGATTTCAATTCAATGGAAAATTTTTCCATTGAAAACAAGATTTATCAGAATGAGGGCAAAGAAATTTTCTTTAAATCTAAGAAAAGGGGTCATCGGTGTGTTTTTGGGTAAAGGTCAATTTGAAGTGTATGCATTGAGAGTTGAAATTAGTATATTCCAAAAGTCAACAAAACCACAAGCTATTACATTCTGCTAAAAATGTCACATAGGAACTATTTGAAAAATCTTGCTAGAATACACTGTAAAAAAATTTCACCGGAAAATTCCAGTACATGTACTGGAAGTCATTAACCTGTACATGTACCGGAAAATTTCAGCACATTTGTACTGCAAAAATTCAGTGCAAACGTTATGGAATTCCCGCATCAAAACTGGAAATTTTCTGAGCCTCGGTACTGGAATTTTTCAGTACACGAGCTGAACTTTTCCAGGACATGTACTGGAAAATTAATGCTGAAAATATCCATGAAAATTGAAAAAAAATTGCTCACGCAAAGTGATTTTGCAGGGTCCTTGTGTTCCAAGATGATTGAGAAACTTTTGATCGTTCATTTGGATGGACAGAAACTCATGTCTACCTAACAGGATTTGAACCCACACTTTTCTACCTGCCTACCAACTGAAACCTAAGACCTAACCGATGAGCTATAGCGCGACATGTTGGAAGGCCAGCTTGGGTTACTACATATGCTTCATATCTAGAACACAAGAGGATAAGTCTTGGAAAAACCTCATATATCAATTTCATTGGCTACAATTACAATTATTATTCAAAATCTCAATCAGGAAATTTTTAATATAAAGACTTGAAATTTTTCCTGCCAGAAATGACGAAGTCCAATAGAAGTGGAAAATTTCAGTGCAACAGTGATTAAATTCCGTTGCATAGCAACTGGAAAATTCCATCACACGACCTGAAAATTGCAGTTCAAAACCTGTATAATTCAATTGCATAGTAACTGGAAAATTCCATCACAAAACCTGAGAATTGCAGTTAAAAACCTGTATAATTCCAGTATACCAACGATTAGGTTTTTTTTTCTAAATTCCAAATTTTTTCTCAAGTCCTTTTTGAGGGAATATTTTTTTTTGGTGCACAAGAACTATAAAATTGTAGTACGAGCCGGTAAAATTTCCGCGAAATCATGGCAAAATTTCAGTACATCATCTCAAACTTGAAAATTCCAGTACAATGACTGAATTTTCAGTTATGCTTGGTAAATTTTCAGTAACGTAACAACAAAATCTCTGTACATGTACTGGAATATCCATATTCCAGTACTAGCACTGGAAATTTCCAGTCCAGTTGCACAGTAAATTTCCAGTTTTTTTTTACAGTGTATGCTGGTTCTGTCCTATAAAATATATACTGCAAAATTTCAGTATTTCACTGGGAGCCATCGGCAAGTGGAACAAAAGATGGGGTACTCTCGTACACTGGGGCCCATTTGTACAGTCCATCATACGCCGAATAATGATTCAAGTTCCAAGAAATCTACACATGCGCTTTTCAATCAATATTACAACGTCCTGTACGAAAGTACTGTATTTCCCCCACATTTGCAGAAATATTTCAGTGCATTGACTGGAATTTTACTGCAAAAATTGAAATTTTACATCACAAAATTCGTAAAATTTAAGTAAATATATTGGAAAATGAAAGTACTGAAATTTTCCAGTACCAAAACGCAATAATTTCCAGTTATCTTTACAGTATAATTTCAAATCAAACAACTTTCTGAAGCTTTTTCCCTGATATTCTCCAAGAGAAGACAGAATTTTGAATTGTGTTGAATTCTATAGAATAGGATAAGAAATGATAGATTTCTACCGTTTAAGGGGATACTAGTGCCGAGGGTCAGCCAAATTTTTTGAGTTAGATTTCGACACAATAATTGAATATATTCAAAATATCGCTCTACACAGCATTTCTTGAATGTCTATAGATATGCTGTATCCCAATCAGAAAAATCTGAAATATGCCAATGCTGACAACAGGTGCAGTACAGTGCCAGTATTGGGTCTCCAATACTTGGTCAACACGTACGGGATCAGTACTGGATACATAAAAATACAGTACTATGCCTGCACTGATAAACCAGTACTGAGAACTTAATACCGGCCAGGTACTAACCCAGTACTGGCCCTGCACTGATTGCGAATAATGGCATCAGTACTCAATCCCCAGTACTGAAAAGCGTTATCATTCCAGACAAATGCCAGTACCCTGCCAGTCTTGGCCAGTACTGGTGCAGTACTGCGCCTGTTGTCAATTTCTGGTTGGGATAGAGCAATATTTTGAAAATATGACAGTATTTTGGAGAAATCTTACACGAAAAATTGCGCTAGTATCTCCTTAAGAGGATACTATTGGTTACCACATGAGCAAGTTTTTTTCCACCAAATCACACGAAACTGAATTGATGAAAAAATCTGAAATTTTCATGAATGGAGTTTCGAGTAATTTATTAGAAAAAATCCGTACTCGGTCGGTACGCTGGCATGCTCTTAATAACGATCTCGTGCTGTAAATTTAATATTCAAAAACTTGATTAAGAACGATAGAGAAAATGTATCGTTTTTTATCGTTCGGGAACTTGGAGCAGAGATTTTGATTAAATGGAGAAAAGTATACACTGTTAAAAATTTCTGCATTGATTTTAATGTTTTTACTGGGAGTTTTTTTCAAGTACGTACATGAATTCAGTTTCATGCAAATTTTACATGAAATTTAATGTAAACTGTAGCATAATCTATAATCTTTTCATGTTAAATTGATTGCAGAATGTATATGAACCTGATTTCATGTACGTAATTGAAAAAAACTTCCAAATATTTCTGACAGTGTACGGTAACCATTACTAGAAAAAATAGGAATTGCGTGACAGATATTCAACAATTGTGATAGGTACACGGAGAAAATATATTTAAAATCACAATAAAAACATACCAACGAGGGACTAGATTAGCTACATGAGACGAAATCGTATGATCTTAGTTTAATTTACTATGAAACAATCATCAATCTTAGCACCCACGAACATGATCACAGTATTTTATAGCTAATCTCACGTTTCTTTTCATCTTTATGCGGTATGGTCCTTCCCCTGCTAAAAAGTCCCGATAAAAAACGATAGAAAATTTTTCTATCCTCTTGTATGTGGTTTCTGAATACGAAATTTCCGGACTTGTATCGTTTATTTACGATTTTTCTCATCAAGTACACAGAGAAAAGTTTATATTAAAGATTACTACATTTTTATGGTACTCGTGGGATATACTTTATTATGAGGCTCAGAACTATATTTATTTTAAATGACAACATATTTATCTTCATCCTCGCGAGAGAGTATGGTGAATGCTCGTATACTTGTGGTTCATAACGACATAATCAAGTATATCTCAAAAGTACAATATAAATATGGTAATGTCTAATATGAAATTTTTACTGTGTAGTACCGTAAGTTCACCATAGAATTTTTACATTTTTTCAAGCATTCCACCGAACGTCAACCATATAAATTTTCTGCTTTTTATGGGTCTCTATGCGGATATTTTTCCATCGTTTTGTATGTAATCTTTGAATAAAAAATTTTCCGAGTGACATCGTTGATTGCATATAGGTGGTAAAATGGGTCGTGGAGCTTTGAACCCTACCGCAAAAGTTACAATGTAACTGTTTCTCCAGTGTTGATGCACCAGTTTGTGTTTTATTGTTGGAAAATTGTTTCATCCCATATGCCACAGTTTCATGTATTCAAACATCTTCGCAGCATCACGACAACAACTTTCGTGCAGTTTCGTGCATTTCGCTACTAATTGTATTCTACGTTCCCCATACAAAACAGTCAAAACTATATATGTTCAGAGTTATTGATATGATGTGTATCGTGGAAGTACGATAAAAACCAATCGAATTCTTCTTCGAATTTTATTCCTCAGGAAAAAGAAGAAAAGAATGTATAGGAATTCCACAATAGATACCTTTTGTGTGTTCCCCATACAAAACGATCATTACCATGTTCAAAGTTGTTGATATGATGTGCATAGTGGAAGTACGACAAAAACCGATACGTTCTTCAAATTTTATTCGTCAGAGGAAAGAAGAGAATAGTGTATAGGAATCTCACGATAGATACTTATACATACCCTCTCGCGCATTTCCCATACAAAATGATCAGAACCGTGTTCAGAGTTATTAATATGGTGTGTACCGTGGAAGTACGATAAAAACCGGTGTGTTCTTCAACTTCCATTCCGCAGTGAAAAAATGTAATAATGTAAAGGAATTTCACGATATATACCCATAAATACCCTTTCGCGCGTTCCCCATACAAAACAATCAAAACCGTGTTCAGAGCTATTAATATGATGTGTATCGTGGAAGTACGATAAAAACTAGTACTCTTTTCGAATTTTATCTCATAGCGAAAAGATTAACACATACAACACGATGGAATTCGTAAATGAAAAAAATGGTATCAAATGTATGGTGAACTCCCGATTAAACCATATACTACGACCATATAGTACGACTGAGTAAGGTCAGAATAATGTATCGTGCACAACCGATGAGAAACGATAAAACCCATAGAGATCTGATAAAGACCCATTCGTTTTGTATCGTTTTACCACTATAGAACCCCATTGGTACCAATTTCTTTATGGGATCACGCTGATGTCCCGATACACTCCATACAAAACGATAAACAACGGACTTGAATACTGTCGAATCCAATTTTACTGTCATGACAATTTTTCCATAATAATTTGTTAATACAATATTTTCTCCGTGTAACATTCAAAATCGGAATGAGTGCGATAAACTGTTTACGTTACTATGGAAACGATTGGTTAACATAGGAACGATTACCCGATTACTAAATCGTGAGTCAGGACTCAATTCTTCTTATCCTAAAGTCGCGATGAGAACTAGAGCGAATGGTAATCAATCGCATGCACTTTTCTCAATGTATCAAAATCAAAGATATTAATGCTATAGTACTTGCGTATTTGACTACAAATTATTAATTCTTATCTTCCCCGATTATAACCGCGTGTTGACAGTGTGAAATATTTTCAATACATAAAAAGTTTGATTGTTCAATGTAGATGGTAAGGGATCTGTGGCCTTTGAAATTACATTGTCATATTCCTCTAAAACAAGCGTCTAATAAGTGTACAAGATATCTTTTAGACACCAAAGTTTCATTGGGAAGAGGGTATCAACGTCCCCATGGGCACTCTCATTGCAAACACGTACCAAACACATTTCAGTTACGTACCTGCAATGAATTACTTGCAAATACGTAATTGAAACGTACGTGATACCTTTTTGCAATGAGAGTGCCCATAGGGGTTCCAATTCATCAATTAGTCACCTTTCTTGAACAGTTTTATTATCGAACACTTATTTGATGGAGAAAAACATGACTGAGAACTGTATTCATCAACTATACGAATTTTCATTCTGTTGTTGATGGAATTGCACTTTTCAGCTTTATTTTCGAAACTCTTTCAAAACCTAAGGGATCCCACATAGCAACAGAGGTTATGTCGTTCCAAAAGTATTCTAAAAGATATCTTTCAGATGTCTTATGCAACATGAGAAGAACGATTTAAGAAATATTTGGTCTTGAGAAAGGATCTTTCTTAAATTCTTCTTTTTATATTGCATAAGACATCTTGAAGATATCTTTTAGAATACTTTTGGAACGACATAGCCTCTGTTCCTATGTGGGATTTTGCATCAAAAACAAAGTAATTACATTATATGATGTTGATCAGTCAGCGAATACAAACCAAACAGAATCACGATTCCTCTAATCCTTATTCCATCGCTACACATCGGTGCTTTCACCCTAAAAATTATTTGAAAAATAGATTTGACTAGCGTTCTGGCGCTAGTATACCCTTGAACTTTACAGAGAAATTTTATTCTGAAATTCGGAAATTGATTGTGCTCCCATACAGCACCACATATGTCAGTAATGTCTCATTTACATTTTAATCTTTCACCTTCATTACATTCAAGTATACCCTCACAGAAGTATGTCAAAAATCTGTCAACTGAAATGTTACCTACTTGCAATGTCTCAAATATATTACGAGAGAAACATTACAATGAAAGATTTTATAAATAATCTTGAAACATTGCAGAAATAATCCAGAAATATTGCATTGAAATGTAAGATTAGCGGACATTGCGATATTTCTGAAGGGATTCTGAAACCTCAATGTGACATACCGCAATGTCATAGAAATATTTCAATGTTTCGAATATTAGATCTCTGCAATCTTGATGAAATCTTCGGTGCTGTATGGGTTCATTTTTTTTTCATCAATTCATTCACGGATTTATGATGAACTATATGATGATATATCAATCAAATTATGGAAAGATACGAAATTTACTTGTCTTAATGTTTTCAATATACACTTTTACAATAATCAAAATGATTGTGAGATCATTTTTTGTTTGCTTTTTTTAATCAAATTGTATCAACAGATATGACTTTGGTATGTACTGTTGATCGCGGTCTCACATGAGCCTCTTTAGCTCAGTGGCAGAGCACTGGTCTTGTAAACCAGGGGTCGTGAGTTCAATCCTCACAGGAGGCATGTCATTTTTCATACTTTTTCTTTAACTCACATAACAAGTAGAAGAGGTTTGTTTATTTTTTTTCTTTTTTTTCAAATATCATAGGTAATAGGGTTTAGAGCATAAACTCAGAAAAAAAGCAATAATCTCCCTCATATCCTGTAATTTTATCATATTTTAACAATTTCAAAGAGGAATATCGTGTACTTACATAAACAATCCCTTCCCAAGACTCAGCAACTATACAGTCCAAGAAACTCAGGAGGTTTAAAATGCTAAGAACGTATTTGGAAAATCCCACGAACACGCTTAAAACTTCAAAATGAGACTGTTTTGAATAATTATGTGCTATGCACCTTCATAGAATATCTTGATGAATTCATCCAAAATACTTTCATTCGCACATTCTTTTCATATTCGTTGTATCATCATAGCATATTTGAGAAGTTTTTGTGTTACTTGGGAAGAATGGAAAATTATAATGAAGCTTCAAATGTACATTGACGCACTTAGAAATTAATTGCACATTATTATTATTCGATAACCCTCATGACATTTCTTTTTCATATCCATTTGATATGCTAAAATGTTGTCAAACATGAAAATTCCCTTGAAGGGAATGTTTAGTTGAGTTTTTTTTCTTTTTTTTTTAAGACTTTTTCTTAACAATCTAAAGGATCAATCTTGTGGAAACTTTCACATCATATCCATTCATATTTTGAGAGTATTGATGAATTTTCAGAAGTTTATGTATCGTCAGGAAACCGCTGTAGAGCGAAAAGGAAAAAAAAGCGACGACCACGATATCTCAAAAAGTTTTCAACCGATTTCGCTCAAGTTTTGCACACATCTGCAGACGTCGAGTTTCCTCCCAAAACTTTTCGTTATCAACAACACTGTAGAAAGAAAGTCTTAATCTGTTTGCATCTTAATTTCAGACAATGCTTTTACCATTGTGTTGTTGAACGATTGTTGTTGTTTTTTTTTCGACTTAATTTGTATGCATCATAGATTCAGTCATGAAATGATCTGAATTCAACTGTGACCTTCTTTTCACAGTGAATAATGATGTCCTTTTTCTGTGAAAAACGAAAATGAATTCCAAAGATTTTTTCCGGTTGACATACAATGAAAAAAACAAATCTCGATCAAGTCTTAGTTACACTATTTATTTAAAGGAAAAACTCGTTTCAATCGGTTTAGATCAACCAAATGGTCCAAATCAAGTGCAGCATTGGATTCTTCACACTCTGAGCTCTTTTATGACTTTCTCTACTTCTTGAACTTCTTTAGTTATTATTTTTTTTCCATTTAATTCGATACACAGCTTCATTAATGCACTGTTAAAAATTTCTTGAAATTTCATTCATTTTTCAAGTATCCTTGTAAATGAAACTTCAAATTCTTCGTGATTGAATTTAAAATTTTTGCCATATTATATCACCAGTGATAGTATAGTTTAGTAACTGAATGTTCATTGATATGTAATTGAAATTTCAAGAACTTTTTCGATCACGCGCGCTGTCAGAAATAACTGGATTTTTTTTAATCACGTACATGAAATGAATGGAAATTGCTTCCATCACATGTGAATGAAGTTTCATGCAGAAATTCCTAACAGTGGTACTCGGGTCGAAATATTGTCCCTACTTTGCTGCTAATAATCCCCTTTTCAGTAGGATCATCAGATAGGAAAGTAGGAGCTGTTTCAATGATATATCATCTCCTACTTTGCCCCTGAAAGTGGTCGAAATTTGCTATTTCACCACTTGTAGGAGCAAAGCAGGTGTAAGGTTTACCTCCCTTTTTGAACCTACCCTGAGAACCCGATTTCTCAGATTCAAAGAAAATTTCTTTGCCCTCATTCTGATAAATCTTGTTTTCAATGGAGAAGATAGTTCATTCCAATGAGAAAAATTTTCATTGAATTGAAATTATATTCTTCGAATTCAAGAAGGAATATATATCTCTGTCTCAATTTGAAAATTTTTTGTTTCAATCTGATGAAGAATTTTTCCATTGATAAAAATATTTATCAGAATGAGGGCAAAGAAAATTTTCTTTCAATCCAAGAAAATTGGGTTCTCAGTGTACCGCCTCTACACGGAGAATAATGCAGCCGAAAAATATGACTTTTTTTCATTCTTTCAGTGAACTAGAAATGGAAAGATTTATCAAATGAATTTTTACATGAGAATACGGAAGATTACGAGTGCTGTAGAAAAAGTGATGGGTAGGATTGAATTTTCATACTCACAGTTTGTTCAAAGTAATCGTAAGCTTCCGTATTTTCATGTAAAAATTCATTAATTTGACAAATCATACGATTCCTGGTTTACAAAAAAATGTTTCAGAAGTCATATTTTGATGAGCTTATGTGCCAGGGCCAGTCAATAAAAAAGAACTTGAGTAATTTCATAATTTTGTTGTAAATTTCCTCTTATAATCTTAGTTGGGTACCCTATTTTTCATACACTCAAATATATCATTAATTCAAAAAAGAAACCTCATAGATATTCGTTTGGGTAAAAAAATTTCATTTGATTCCAAAAATATTTCATTCCATGAAACGAATAAATGTTTATTTGAATGGAATATTTCATCAAGTGAAATTATTAGATTCGCATTCGAATGGAAAATTTATCGGTTTGACCGACATAATTTGAATTGAATTCAAATTTTTTTTTTCAATTACATTGTCGAATTGATAAAAATGTGCGTTATGTAATATTATTATTCAAAAAAGCCAACACATACGCTGAGAAGAAAAAATTTTCGGGAACAATCAAATATTTAATTGAATAGTCGCAACAAAATATTAATTTGAATGAAGTTTTATTGAATCAACAGAATATTCATTTGATCAAACAAATATATAATATTGTACAAAATATTTTGTCAATGAAAATGGATACTTGATCGATTCAACGAAATTCCATTCACATCGACTAATCATTTCATTACGAGTAGTTTTTATATCATGGAAGGAGGAGCAATTTCAGTGACTGGATCGACAAAGCAGGGGCAAAATTTCGCCCGGGGTATACTCTCCAAATATGAAACAGTGAAATTCCACTGATTGCAGTGGGAAGTCGACCATTATGAATCAGTGCATATACAATGCACAATTAGTGAATATTAACTGATCTTCGCAGTGAATTCTCACTGATTCAAATAGTCAGGAACACTTCCAACTGCATAACCAGTGACTATTCACTGTTATTCCAATGATTCCATTCAGTGGTCAACTTTTCACTGCAGAAATGGTGAGATTTCACTGATTTGGATTTGGAGAGTATATACAAATGAATTTTCAAACGGTTTGTTAATCATTTTGCTCGTTTCTTTGCTGAAATTAGCAGCCGAGTGTCATGACTTTTCATATACAAATTTTATTTAGGATTCAAGCTCCTAGAACGTATAATGGAGTGCTACACAATCGTTTCCTAGCATGAACGAGACTCGAACAACATTTGATCAAAACTTACAACAATCAGCTGCTAGTTTCAGCTTCATGCGTACAAGCTGAATAAACATGCTCTCGATAAGAATTCTCTCAACTGAATTCATAAGGTCTAAAATCTTGAGTACTTTGTCTATTTTGAATTGAAAAGAAATTTCGTTATCACAATCTGAATTGAAAAATATTGTTTTTCGATTAGAAATTTGAACTCTGTACCGCGATAAAATGTTTCCTCAGGATGTACTTGCTGATATCTCATCAAGGAGATACGAACGGCGTGGCGCTAGTAAATTTTTTTCCGAAACAAACTATATATTCAAAATTGCGTACGTGAATTCAAAATATTTCTATGTCCAGCATTTCTCGAGACGTCAAAAAAATGATATACAGAGAGAAAGATTTTCAATCCCACAATTTACGCATTTCTGTGTAGTATCACGTTAACACACGATAAAATTGGAATAATGATCGGATCGTTCAATGACTTTATAATAATATTAAAAAAAAACGGACCACGATAACAAGCACCTACATTGTTCCTTTCACAAGATAATCTTGGCTAAAAATTCAGAGATTGATGATGACAGCAATAAATATGTGTATAAAATTGATATAATACACCGAACATGACATTTTCCCTCATAAATCGACGTTTCACCTTCCCATTATATCAATTATATTTTTTTTATTATTACTTCATATTTTACGCGGTAACTCGTACGATATACTTTGATATTAACTCTTCGCTGATGGTGTGAAACTCGGAATATGTGCTTTTACAACCAATCGACTTCCATATATAGGTGGGTGGGTTCGAGTAAGTAATTTACACGACACCAGCCCTCATCCCTTTTAACGACTTTTGGAGAATCGTTTTCGTTGAAAGGGACAAGACTGGCTCTCCAGAATGAACCTACAAAGGTTCCACCTCTTTCTCTTCATCTTCTTTTTCTCCTTCTTCTTCCTCTCCTCTTCCTTGAATGAGCAGAGGTCCTACACCCGCGGATATTGATTTATATATACCTTGTCACCTAACAACCAAGACAATTTGGGGTTCGTTAAAGCAGTTGTACAAAAGCAAAAGAACATTGACCGAAAAGAGAAAAAATAGGAAGACGAACAAATTTTCATCAAAATAAAAGTTGGAATGGTGTAGCAAAAATCACGACATGGAGAAAACAAATAGAATCACGCAAAATTTTCCCGTATAGCGGGAGACGAAGAAATTCACATTAACGATCAAATGTGAAAAAAGAAATAATAATTGAAACATGCTGATCGTTCAACGTACGATCTTAATCAAGTTTCAATCAAATAATATTCCATGCGGCTAATTAGATTCTCATATTCTTACAACAAGTCCATCAATCATATGTTTTTATTTTCTTATTTTCTTCCCTTTATGTTCTCCTCCTTGGATTCTCCGTCCATGGATATGGACGTATGCAAGACCCGTTTTGATTGCATTTCCATGGAAGACGCAAAAAGGGTACCAAAACCCATCTAATTCATCCTCGAACCCTGCACCTTCGGTATTTGATTTCTTATTTCTCTTTTAACGTTTATTCTCATTCTCGTAATGCAAAGACGCTTTCAACAAACTAAATTGCATCTGCAGATACTCCCGAGGAGTCTATATAACGTGTATAAAAGCGACGGCCAGACGCAATATACCGTGAATTTCCAAGAAGTTCCTCTGCAAATAACTTCTTCTCGTATTAAAGATTGGCCCTCGGTAATGTATAGTAAAACTTTTGCCCGCGTTTCATACCTGGAATCGTTCGTTTTTTTTGGCTTTCTGACGTAGCTGTTACATCATAAGTATTTTCAAGTTCCATCGTACGTTTGGCTTTCACTTGGTAATGATCTCAATGTTCGCGATAATGTATTCAAAATTAAGTATTGCAAATGATTTTATGTATAGGATATTCACGGAATATGTAAAAATTATATACAAATTCTATAGAATTATGATTTGATATCAAATATGATTTACACATGATTTGAATAATTTTCCTTCAATGACTAACAAACTCATCAATCTCCAGCCCCTTCCACTCTCTACATCTGGAAGAGTGAAAAATCAAGCGTTTCCCTCCGCTGAGTCTCAGAAGTGAGCTAGTCCGCTTCCAGTGGGATTCTTACTCGTTTTGAGTGGAAAATTCACTCTAAAATTGGAGTGGCTGAGAGTTTCTAACCTCAACCTTGGTAAAAAAATCTCTCTGAATCTCTCTGAAAATTTCACGTTTCAGAGAAATTTAGAGAGATTCGGAGAGATTTGGGAAGATTCAGAGGAATTCAGAGTAATTCATCGTGATTCAAAGAAATTCAGAAGGATTCAGAAACGGGTAGATTAGGTAAAATTGTGCGTTGAACTTTTTGGAAGGATTCAGAGGAATTCAGAGAGAGATACATTGAGTGAAATTTTTTGTGCGAGATTTCAGAGGCATTAAGGAAGATTCGAGGAAAATCAGAGAAACGGAAATTCAGAAAAATTGAGCACGGAACTTTACGGAAGGAGTCAAAAAAATTCAGAGAGATTCAGAGAAATTTGGAAAAAATCAGGAGAGTTCAGAAAGATTTAGGCAAATTTAGAGTAAGCTTTGAAATCCAGATATATGAAATTCTGACATATTCGAAGAAATTCAGAGGAATTCAGAGAGATTCAGAGGAATTCAGCATGAGCTCTGAATGGTTAATAAATTAAATTCTGGAGAATCCGAAAAGATTTAGAAAGATTCTGAAGAGTTCCTAGAATTCCATAAAAAAATCAAGAGAGATTCAAAGAAAGTTGTTGGTGGGATTCAGGATGTATGACTATCTGACAAGTCTCTTACTTTCTCTGAATTACTCTGAAAATGCTCTGAATCCCTCTGAAAAATGTCCGAAAATATAGAGAGATTCAGAGAGATTTTTTTCATCAGGTCAACCTTAGACTTCCCCTCTAAAAGAGTGTGAATTTCACTCGAAATTTTGACAAGCTCACTTCTGGCTGTCTAAAGAGTGAAATCTCACTCTCAAAATTTTAGAGATCATACGGGACATTAGATATCCATTGGATATTCAAATGCCTGTCTAATATTTCCATATTGGATACAGGGAGGGCAAAGTTATATTATGACCCATACAGCGCAAGAGTTCTCGCGAAGAGCTTCCGTCATGCTAATCAATATTCATTCATTATGAGTATTTTGAATTCAACATGAACTCTCAATAAACAACTTAGTGTTCAGGAAGAAATTATATCCAGATTTCATAATGGATACATATTGATCGACATAACGGGAGCTATTTAAGAGGTATTTAGGGAGTTTTTATAAATTCAAATTGATCATTTGTGCTGGCTGAGAAATTACTATTTGCCTAGCACGTACGGAACAAACTTGCTTAAGTGATATCATTTAGTCAGACACTTTCTAAAAATTACTATATTTGATAGTACATGATGGGAGAATTCTTCCATATTGTACCATCAAATACAGTAATTTTCAGGAATGGACTGACTAAATAATGTGTTAGCAAAATAGTGACTCATAATATAACTTTTCTGTCCAAAAATATCCATGTACTGTGAGGGAACTCATTGAAATTCAAAAACGAACAGGATATTATAATCAACTGATATCCTGTAATTTTACATCACATAAAATGAACATAGAGATATTCGCCACGAACAACAGTACCGTCTCTTATACTTCATTTTGAGCATCCAAGTCGAATCAAGAATCGTGGTATTTGGTTCAATTGTATTCCAATCAGACTGACGGAAGATTAATCTCTTTTTGCACAACCTCTCAAAAGAAAAAGAAGAGAGAACAACGTTACTTTCCAATCGTGATGCGAGAATTGTACGCTTGTATGTACATACCATGTAACTCACTCTTTGCTGTGGCGGCTTTTGTGCACACCCGGTTTTCGAGCATCTGTTCTCGGCCTTTATTGGCAGAACTTCTTGGAAATGGTACGAAAACCGGCAGGATATAACGAGGTTGCATTCAAATCTTACATGAGATAAATGGCACAAGCTATGAATTTGGGTACATTTTTGCTTCTTGGATTTCGTGGATTTGAAAAATCAATTGAAAAAATGAACTAATTTGTTGCTCCGAAGAATAAGATTCATGATTTCCAGGAAAAGACTAGGGATTAAACTGATAACAAAAATCAATATATTCTGACGGATTTATTTCGATTTCACACTAAACTGAACTTTTATAATTTCTGATTTCAATGCTTGACATTGTACACTTCTTACAACGATGATCAAACATGGATTGAGCGCGAGGAAACACTTGTACACATCGACTACCATATTCCATTTGGTAATTTTCGAATCGGCCATTCGTATCTTCGACGTTATCGATTGGAACGTTTATTTTCAAGTAAAAGGATTCTTCGAATGCTTCGAGTTCCACGAAAGCCATGAATTTTGATGAAATTGATGACAATCGTTAACAGAATAATTCTTCGTCCACACGGAGGAACGTAACACCGTATAAATATTTTGTTATAACATACACAGACGAAAAATGGATTTCCTGTTAATCGATTGAACTTGTTCATTCCACGAATCACATACAATGCTACAGTGCGTTACCATCCAAACGAATCACGGGCTATTATATGGCGGATGCTATATCATAAAAGGAAGAGAAGGTTCATACGAAGAATTGTACATCTGCAGGAAATAAAAAAGTATTGTAATTCGGTAGGAGGACGAAGAGAAGCGCGAGGGGAACGAAAAAGACCTCGACGTTCCAAGAAATAATTCGTTTTCAATCATCTACGTTCACAATTCAAACTACATCCACTCGTACGATGGAACTACATATTATACGATATGATACCTTCCAAAGTCCCTGCATATAATTCATTGGAAGTCAATTTCGAATTGTACTGAGAATTCACCTATCTATATTTATCGGCCGATTACATTGTATGTCAATGTACTTGCTCACACATTTTGATGATAAATACGTATACAAATCTTTTGATTCAAAATTGCATACTTATACAGTCTTGTATGAACGTGTAAGTACTTCACCCGGCGGCTCCAGTCGCGCAAAGCGGATTAAGAGTTTCGCGGAATGCAATTTCCTCTTAAGATACGTGCTTCGCGTACAAGCACTTGTGCGAGGATGGCGGAATCGATTGATGTTTGAATAGATAGCAAACTTACGCATGTCGAGGGGCCGTTCGAGTACGAATAGATTTAGAAATCACAATTGATATCATCATACATCTGGAACGGAGTTTTTACTTTCCGCATTCCTCGAATTCATACTCCATCTGATTTTCAAATCGAAAAATGAAATGTAAGGGTAGAATGAGTGCGAGAGGCTGGAGGTAAAGAGTAACGACGAGCCCTCTTTACGTTTGAAAAATAAGAGTTGGGAAAACAAGTGTGCATTCGAATCTACTTTGGTTTAATCATCCCTGTCCACAAATTTTCCATCGGTGTTCATGAGGTTTTACCAATAAAAACCAATAGAATATTGAGTTCCACGAGAAATCCAATAGAAACCCTATAGCGGCGGTGACAAAACGACACGAAAAATCGATAGAAACCCATTGATTCCGATAAAATTACACCTATCAATTCCCATACAAACATTTTTGGGCTTCGCCAATGCTGACAATAAAATATAGCTTGGCGCAATGTTGACAGACAAGGCTTGGCAATCTATAAATCTTCAATGTTGATTAACAATGAACACAATGTTGCACCGATGTCGGTGTTCGACGGATTTCGTTTGTCAGCCTATTATTGTGGCACAATTGCGCCAAGCTTGGCTCTTGCTTGGCTCATCCTTGGCCCACCATCGACTAAACGATAGATTCCATTCAACGCCAGGATTATTTACAATGTGGTTCAATATTGCCCCAAACTTTGGCCTAGTTTCGGTAGAAATTAGCTTTCAATGTAGCGCCGATCATTGGTAATAGCATGGCTCAATATTGGCAACCTATATAATATTTTTGCTACATTACTAATTAAGTGCTTCCCGCGAGTGGTAAAACGCGTATACGAAGAATATATAAGGCTTAAGTAAATCTTTGGAAGAACAGTCAATCGCTCTTCACTATGAGTCACACTAGAGGGCTCCTACCGCTGAGCTAACATACATTGTGTCTACTTCTCATGGCAAAATTTACCGACAAAAGACGCCGAATTGTTCACAAACAAATGAGGGGGAAACAATAAGATTTCAAACAACATATGTCAGAAATTGCGAAATACGCATACTTTTTATATATTTCTGGATTAAATATTTTTTATTTTGATCATTGGCGCAGCATTGACAAACAAAAGTTCCAATTGTTTGCCAATGTTGGTATATTTCATTGCCATTGTTTCATCGATGATGGGACCCCATTGGAAAAACACGTAGGTAAATCATAAAATGATGTTATCATTCCAGGTTTGCGCCATGCTTGGTTGTCAAGCCTCGGCCATACTTTTTCTACGTTGCCCCATGCTAGCACCAATTGTAAATTTCTATATGGGTTTCTATGGAAATTTTTCAATAGGGATCCTATAAAATTCCATTACGAGTGGTCAAATTTCTGATTTTCCACTTTTGAATTCTTTCGAAACCCATACAATTTTCCATTCATCAATGCGGAATGTTTTTACAGGATATGCATCCAAGAAAGAAAATTCCAAGTCGAGCTGATCGTCGTGAGTACGAATGAAAACAGATTTGAAGTGTGTACGCCGAAGGTTGAATGCATTGCAAGAACAATCCAATCAATCTGTTTTCTTCGGTCTTGATGAGTTGTGATGGAATAAGCAGCAAGTTTTTGCTTAGTGAATCCAGGGACGCGGTAGCACCTCGATACAAAGGACATGAAGAAAGTTGTTAAGCTGGCGTTAACTGTATCTGTTTAATACAGTTACTTTCGTCACTTCAAGTACTTATGATTATCGGGGATTTTTGCAATGATTTTGCAACATGTTGTTGAGCGATTGCTTGTCGTGGATTCTTGGATTTTGGATTGTTTACTCAATTTGTTAATCTGTTCTGCAAATTTTCTTCAGAAAAGTGAAGTATAATATTTGTGGACTGTCAGCAGCAAAATGAAGAAAATCGCGGTCCTGATTTTAAATTTCAAATTGACTTTTGTACACGAAGGAAACAATATATTATATAATCCACTAGATTTATTAGTATCCAGACAAACAATAATTCCTACACTGTTAGAAAAGTTATGAAGCTTTTTTCATAAAAAATTCATTAAACAGCCCAGCAAACACGAATGCAGGCCATTCAAAGGACCATTGACGGCCCTTCGCCGGCATCGCAGGATCATCAGCGGCCCATTGAAACGCCAGTAATCATTGTTTGTAGGGAGGATTCATAATAAAATGTTGAATTCAATAATATAATTCTTAATACTCAGAATTTTATTCTTAATGTTGAAAATTTCCTCCTTAATTTTAATAAAGTATTTGTGAAATTCAATAAATAATTATTAAATTTCAGTAAGAAATTGTGAAATTTCATCACTCATATTGCATTTAAGAATCAGTATTGAATTCAATATGAAAATATGATATTTCATAAAGAATTTCGTATTAAATTTGAGAACTTTACTAACAGTGTAATTCATTTATAAATAATTCTCCAAGAATTCTCATAGTTCCTAAGGTATGCATTATGAAATCATGCTGAACTATTGTGCTGTTTGGGTATATTGAGGACAGATTTGTTCAAAAGATTCTGGTAACGTTACAATGTCTCCAGTTGCAAAATTGCAGAATATTCTGGAATACTACTATCAAATTTGTGTTATGTAAAGTATTAGAGGATTTGGCCTAATTTCGATCATTCATAAATTTGCATTTTGAATGTGTCATAAACATTCCATAAAATCTTTGCTAAGATTTATATCTGATATCAGCGGACGTTCGTACATCTCTGTTATGCACTCAGAGAAAAATTTTGTTCGCATAATCATACGACGTCGTTATTTTTGGCTATAAACATTCCATCTAGTTGCGACAACCAGATTCACATAATTGGTCTTGTTTTCCTAGTTATAATAACCTGATTTCTGAAGACTCGGAAGAAATAAGCAACACCCTGGTGAGAGTTACTGCAATTCGTCATTCGAAGTGCTGTCATATGAGCTTAAGGGGATACCAGCGATTCCCGTTGATGCAACCCGCCATACAAGATTACATTTTATTCTCAGTCGGTAACACCAACTTCTTTTTCGAAATTCAAAATTCTGGCGATGTACAGCAGTAGATAAAGGATTGAAGATTGATTCCTGAAAATGTCATCCTTCTTCATGAATTCAGTTTAGAGTATTCTTGCCGAGAAAATGTTTACTCAGTCGGTAAGCTTGGATGGCGGATTGCATCAGCGGGGATCGCTGGTATCCCCTTAAAACATCAAGTTATTTAAATTACCCAACTAGCCCCGTTCTACCCTACTCATCTATCGTATATCATAAAAAATTGCTTGCCAATGAGCAAATGCCGATAAATCTGAATTGAATACATTTTGGGGTGATCTTATTGAAACATGGGTCATGTTAAAATTTGTCATTGTGCTCAAATATTCTATTGTAGCAACTAACATCCGAGCTGAAAATGTGACCGTTTGGCATCTCAAGCCCTGCCTTGAACTAAGTTAGGGTCTTCAATGGTCCATTTCCGAGAAAGGGCAATTTCTAGCTGGGATTCCAATATTGATAATAAAGTGGTAAATTTTAGACGAGGACTCAAAAATTCAATCAATTCTACAACAAACCTCAAAATACACGGAGAAAAATGTATAGTTAAATTCACTATGGGACTTTGTAACCGAGGAACAGACTGAACTTACGATGAAATTTACTATGACGAGACAATACACTGAGAGAAATAATTACTATCACCAACAACATATTTTCATGTTCGAAGAAATCCGTTGCTTGAGAAATATTTATCCTTGATACAAGAAAGCTAAGAATATAATTCTTGAATTGAGAAAATATTTTCTTGGGTCTACAACATGTCAACTGGTTATCAAGAATGTGTATTTTTGAAAAAATTCAAGGATACATTTTCTTGTTATTAGTAATTATTTCTCTCAGTTTAAAAACATGATCAAATTCACTACGTTTTACAGTAAATGCCATTAGAAAGTCAGTCTATTCCTCGGAAATAATAATCACATAGTAAATTTAACTACACTCACAGAAAGGATTTCTTGAAATGAGAAAATTTTTCTTGTCGCTGGGACGAAACTCATTTTTTTCTTGAACCTAGAAATTTTACTCGAATCAAGAAAATATCTTTTGAAATCAAAACGAATTTTCCTTAATTCAAGTAAAATTTTCTAGGCTCAAGAAAAAAATTAGTTTTGTCCCAGCGACAAGAAAAATTTTCTCATTTCAAGAAATCCTTTCTGTGGGTGTACAAATTTCTCTCCGTGTAGTGCCAATTTATCACTATTTTGTTGGAATAATAGAGCGATTTTTCATGTAAGTTAAACATATCCTATATATCGCATAAGTATATAAACAATCATACCCTGTTAGAACATAGGTCAGTTACATACCAATGATATAACGAGGGCATTCAAATGTCCGCTTGAAACGCGTATCAGTTACATCATACAGGGTGTCCCAGAATTCGCGAACCGGATTTCACAGGTATATTCTGCAGCCAAAATGCAATAATTTCCCGTTTGAAAAAAATGTTTTCGACTCTTAGTTTTGGTGATATAAGAATTTTTAGATTTTTTTCAAATCCAAATCATTCAAAAACACTGTATGCTACATAATCGAGCTCAACACCATTCGCTAAGTTGGAAAACGGCGGATTCGTGGTAAAAAATCGAACTATTTTATCATTGATAGTTCCGGAGCTATAGCGATTTGAAGTTGCTGAATTCTGATTGGCTGAAAGCTAAAAAATTTCAAATCGCTATAGCTCCGAAACTATCAATGATAAAATAGTTTAATTTTTTTTTCACGGATCCGCCGTTTTCCAACACAGCGAATGGTATTAAGCTCAAGTATGTAGCATACAGTGCCTCTAAATGATTTGAATTTGAACAAAAATCTAAAAATGCTCATATCTCCAAAACTAAGCGTCAAAAAAATTTTTCTCAAACGAGAAATTATTGCATTTTGGCTGCAGAATGCACCTGTAAAATCCGGTTCGCGAATTCTGGGACACTCTGTATAGCCTTATACATATTTCCCTGTTTGAAGCGGACATTTGGATCCTTTGGTATATCATTGGTATATGAAAGACTCTGTGACATCATTGGTATGTTCGGTTCTAATAGGGTATATTAGAATAACATTTCATTTTGTAATTGTTGAAATTTGTAGCCAGTTTTGAGGTAGCAGTCTGGTAAATTGTGTTGAAAAAATCTAATTTTTTCTTCTGATCATAAAGTGATCACAAATCAGGCCTATGACGAGGTGGAAGGCTTATTGTATGCACCAGGGATAGACGATTAGTGTGAGTATGACATTTTTGTATAATTAATCCATAAAACCTTTGAACGTGATTTTCTCGAAACGTTTTTATGGTCGGCCAACTTCATAAAAAATGTTATATCCAACTGAATGGGTTGAAATTTGAATATCTTATTCTACTTATCAACACCTCTTGTAGGAACTAGGATCTTTTTTTTCATCCCTAACTTTCCATTTTACGGCCTCACTTCCACTGAACAAAAGTCACTCTCTTGTCACTTGGAAGTTCGCCATTTTGTTGTTTTTTAATTAAATTGTCCCTAGTAGAAATTTCATCAGGCATTCCCTACTTTAAATAAAATTTTGATCAGGTTAGAATCCGGAAACCGTGAATGAGGAAAATCTCACTGCAAAAACTGATGTCTTATTCCAAGACGTTTCGGTAGTCACTTTTAAGACATTTCACAACGTTTCCATGCAAAAGGTACACGCAGAAAAATATATTTTTAAAATTCCCATAATTCATTGAGGATCAGCGCCAGTCTGTGACGGATGAAATTATTTACCTGAATATAGCTTCAAAAGTACCATCATTTCTTGTAGAAATACTACGTCTAATTATGGGACTTTTTAGAAGTAAATTCAAGTGGAAACTCTATCTGTCAGAGACTGGTGCTGATCCTCAATAAATTATGGGACTTTTCAACACATCTGTTTTCTGCGTGTATGGCAAGAAAACACCGCAACGTCTCAAAATAGGACATTAGTTTTTGAAGTGCTTATGAGGCCCTTACAAGAGATTTATCTGATTCCCCTAGTATGATTCAAATAGGATTGTAACGCAGGGGTACAGTAGGGTTCCCCTAGTAGAAATTTGACAGGGAATTCTCTATTAGAAGCATGGCCCTCGTAAGGCTGCAATAGGGACTCCTAATCAAGGAAAACTTTTAATTGCCTTATCAGGTCCTGACATGGCATCCTGTTTAGGACCTGACAACAATGTATCGCAAGGTTGTTGATAGATTCCATAGATCCGCATAGGTCCCAGTCAAATTTTCCCTTTCGGTAACTCAGACATGGTATTCCTATCGGAACCTGATCAGGATTGCCTTGACTCATCCGTATTTGGATTATGAGGTAACTGTCAAGATATCTTGATCAGGACCTGATCAGGATTGCCTTGGCTCATCCGTATTTCAATCATGTGATAACCGACAAGACAGCCGAATCAGGACCTGATCAATTCGGAACGATGAATGTATCAAACTATTAAGAATTTTTACAGGACTCATTAGAAATTGACCTGTCTTTTTTAAATCTTCAACTGAGGTCTATTTGGATCATCAGTAGAATGTTTTCTGTTGGGGGAGTTTCAAAAAATTTTATGAAAATTAAATTGAATGTTAGAATATAGCTTAGATAAGGTTGTGATTGGGAATTCTGCTCCTACCCGGATCAGGTCCTGATTGGGAATTCAATTACTACCCTGATCAGATCCTGATTGAGAAACGTTTGGTTCTCCTGATCAGGGCCTTGTCTTTTCCCTGCGTCACATTTTTGTCAGGCCCTGAACGGAAATCAGGCATGTCTGATCTGGACCTGATGTTTTCCATATCAAAATTTCTACTAGCGTCGGATGAGATTTCCATAAAATCGAACGATGTAGGAAACCCCATAACGAAATCTGATGAAGACCTAATAGAAAATCAGGCATGCCTCGTCAGGCCCTAGTATTTTCCCTTCAAAGATTTCTGCTAGGGGTTTAATCCTAGTTCCGACGAGAATGACAAGCTTCCTAAACAATAATCTTTTTAAGTTTTTCATTTCAGATGTCCTGGGGCGACGCAATCATGTGGAACAGACCCTCACCTTCTCTTTTAAGGCGTCACTTTGATACTAAAAATCTTTCACAATAAATTATTAAAACAAAAATAATGTTTTATATACTAATAACTATACTTCTCGATAATATATCAAAATATCAAACTGATTGAATTTTATTTCCCCCCAAAAATAAACATCTCCGAAAAGAGTATTAAAAAACGTGCCAGTTACCAGACTACTACCTTAAATTAATCCAGATAAGTGGGACAGGATTAACTTGCATGAAAAACCAATCTGTTACCAAGAGGGAGGACCACCCTGTTCCTGCATAAATATGGTCGTGAATCAACACCACGTTACACTATTGATACTATTCTATGATTTGTTATAGAATTGGATTATTCTTCTTGCTTGTTCCGAAATTGCCACCATATCATCAACATCCAAACCATAGTCATTGCAACAGAATATTCGAAAACAGAAAAATACATTTGCGCCAAATTTTAAAATACCCCACATATTGGTTTTGAATTGCAAAATTTCATAAAAATTGATTCGATTCATGAAATATGAAAAAATGTCTATAAATACTGATCAATCGTGTTTATCGGCAAATACCAACAGACACAAAAAAATATGAGTAATCTGAATTCAATGTAATAGATTCTGCAATGTAACTGCATACACATTTCTGTCAATTCTACAAAAAGTCTTTTGTTCCAAACGGACATCATAGAAACCGATAGATTCCTTATCGGAAACTATAGAATTCTATTGATTCTTTCGAATAGGGAGGGGTATCTCCAGGTGCTGTATGAGATATGATGCTTCCGCGATTGTACTACCAGATATAGGAATGTGGAAAAGATATTTGACTAAATAACATCATGAAACGAATCTATCTTGAACAATCTAGCAAATATATTAATTCATAAAGTTACGTCTTCTTTCAAGTCCATCTTTCATCTCAAGCACGAAAAGAGGATTCTATCTGAAATAAGAGTGAATTTTCTCATGCTTTTACAATAAAAAATCGCTTGTATCATGAACCCAGGTGCCATGCTTCGCACTGAGAGAAAGGCCCCTAGCTGGGACAACTAAATTTCAGTTGGCGTAAATAAAAGTTCAGTTTTCTGAAATAGGAATAAAACGATTCAGTATTCAAGAGGAATAAAAATTTTAGCTGTGACAAAATTTATTTGAATTAAATGAATTTTTATTGACAGTGACTAAGTTTCCCAGCTGTCTAATATTTAACTAAACCCTTTCTCTCGATGCGTACACAAAGGAATGACATTTGACATTGATTTCATTCGCTCATCTTTTAGCAATGAAAAGTGCAGAAAAGGACAATGCTCAACTCATCGGAGGAACTACTCGTTTTCAATTGCTTTTTCCAACAGCCGAGTAGTCGCTGAATTCGACCTTGAAGGTGAGGATTTCAAGAAATCCAATAAAATCTTGATAACTCTTGAATCAAATAAGAAAATCGGGTGTCGAATTACTTATTGCGAGCATCGTGTTCGAGCACATATATGTATACTTGTACTCCGAAGGTTTTAAATCTCACACAGCACAAGCATGTCTCATATGAGCTCCTCCTATCTCAGTTTCGAAAGAATTCCTGATGGATCCTCTCCAAGAATTCTTCATAAATATCAGGGATTTATGAAACATTCATTCTAAACTATCGTAAGGGGGGCTCTTGAAGAATTCTATGACAAAGTCATTGAGCATTTCTTATAACATCATCGGGATCATCATGGTATATGTGAGATCATTAATATTAAAAACATGCTTCCCAATGATTTTTTCATGACTCAGGAAACAGAACATCTGTAATATTCATTTTGAATAAGTTTACCAAGAATCAACGTGATAAGAATCGATTTTTCAAATAACGAATAAAAGAAAAAGTCTTTCTTCGTATTTATGCGTCATTACCCATGCAAAAATATATCACATAATAAAATATCTTCCTTTCAAGTCTGTCAGTCTTTTCGACCAGAAGAAACATTCTTATAAATCACTTTCCTGAAAATGAAGAGACAAATTAGAACTTTCAAACGTTAATTACATCGAACAATTAAATAATTACTCCTTTTCTTAGAACTCCGCTTGCGCTGTTATTATCGAGGAAGTTACCGTTCTGAGAAATTCAGAGAGAAATTATTTAAAATACACAGAAGAGAAATTCGATTTTCATTCAATGTTTATTTTATGATACGAACGATACCATGAAGACGATTTGAATAGTTCAAAGAAATATTATGACAATGTCATAGTAGCGACCCTGTTGTTATACACCCAGAGTCTTGCATTATATAGATGGTCTCTCTCAGCTGTTCGCCTCGTCAACACGTGCACTATATTGACATCGCCGGAAGCTCATGAATTATTCTAGGTAAACGACTTAAACGTAAGTCGTATTGCGTGTACAACGATGCGTTGTTATTTTTTTTTTCTTTCAAACCAGCGTATTATTACTATCAATTTCGTTGAAGTGTATCCTCGTAAATTCTACCCTGTAAAAAGAATATACTCGAACGAATAGGTTATTTTCACGGTTAACTTTTATTTCACATTCTTCAAATTTTTAAGGCAACAGCGGAATCTCATTTTTATGCGAAAGCAATTCTTCTTCCTTTCACTCTGGTTGGACCGATTGATTCTCGCCAAATCTCATTGGATCTTGCACAATGTTCTGATCAAATCCTATTCAACCATTTTCAATGAGATTTAATCGAATTGGTGTATTTTTTCAATGTCCCTTACAGCACCACAGTCCCAAAAGAATTCATAAAGAATTCTTATTGAACTGATTGTATTCTTTATGATTTCTTTAAGAATTCTTCTGGGACTGTGATGCTGTGAGGAGTGATTCCGATTGAATCTTATATAATGTTCTGACCAAATCCCACACGGAAGAAAGGAAATAGCTGTGGCAGCTACTCACTTTTTTTAGCACCCTTTTTTCACCGCGGTAGCTAAAATAATTGCAGCTGTAGCTATTTTCTACCCAGATAGCACAGAAGTCCCTGACTCGTCAGAATGAATTCACTTAAATGAATTCATTAAGAAGACAATTTTATGAATTCATAATGGATTCTCAAAGAATACATTCGATCCCCGAAGTATTCTTTATGAATTTTCTAAGAACTCATATAGGACTTCATAAAGTACTAAATTTGAATCTATTAAGGATAACAAATGTATTTCAGTTATGTCAGTTCAGAACGCATTACTGGAGGAATTCTTTTATTAGACCTGAAGAATTATGAAGTCATTTAGATGTCTTTACAGGACGCGATAATTTCAACATTTAAAAAATTTTTCCATCTTTTTTTGAATTTGAACTCATGTGCGATATCACTGTAATATTATAATATTATAGTATACTGTGATATTATATACGTATGTTATATGGGTCTATGTAAAAACTTCGCATTGTAAATGGTTCGAAAACTTGGTTGAAAAGAATAGCCATATGCAGTCTTTTTATTCAACCAAGGTTCCAAAGCATTTACATTCCGAAGTTTCTATATAGACCCAGTTATATGAGTTATTCAAGTTACAGTCGAACTTCTCTATATGCAACCTCTTTACATGCAACTTCTCTCTGTTCCTCCTCTTTTATTTCTCTTGATAGGAATGAGACGAAAGTTCGATATAGAGAGAGAATTCGGTCCCGAGCAGTTCGGTATAGAGAGGTCTGACTGCCCTCACAGCACCACAGTCCCAGAAGAATTCTCTAAGAATTCATAAAGAACACAATCAGTTCATTAAGAATTCTTTATGAATTCTTCTGGGACATTGGTGTTGTATGGGTGTATTTCTTTTATAGGGATATGATATTTGAAAATCTCAAAAAAAGCTGTTGACACTATTTTTTTTTTCAAACGGTTGAATTGTGTCATTTTGTATTGTTTATTAGTTTTTCTGGAGGTTTTTATGAACCGTTTGGGACTCCCAATTCATGTCATTTTATACTCTTTTCAAATTCATTTTTGAATTCTTAATGAACTCTTTTGGATGAAAAAAGATGTCCCTCGGCACATCATTCTGAACTGTCATAACGGGACGAGTTTAAGAACTCTTTTTGAATTGATATGGATGAGTTTAGGCATTCATAAGACATTCATTCTGATATAAAAAGAATTCATTATGGATTCTTTCTGAACTGCTTGTGCTATCTGGGAAGGCCCTATCTGTAACCAGACCACTTCGACTCGAGTCCAGACAGGACCTGGAATGAGCCGATTCCAATTTATATTGGGTTATTCCACCCAACATTACTTTGGGCATACACTGAGAAAACGTTTCTTCCAGCTAAACAAAATTTTGGTTGAAATTAACGCAAAGAAACTTTTTGGTTGGTTGAATTAAAATTTACTCGTCCGTAAGAAAGGCTCAATTATTGTGAACCAAATTTTGTTCATCCCAAAGGGGTCATCCATAAACTACGTGGCCAATATAGCGGGAGGGAGGGGTAAGATGAAATGCTATATTAGGCTACATAGGGGACCGGGGGAGGTCGGTTCCAAGCTACGTGGTTTTATTTTATTTATGTTGTACTTGGAAGAAAATTCTATATAAATATCCAGATAAATGATCCATTTGAATATAACCCAAATATATATTTGATTGAATCAAATAAGGTTCTTCTTCATTCAAGTAAATCTCATTTGAAATGAGAGGAATTTTATTTCAATAAAATAAATCTTTCATTTCAGTTAATTTCAATTTTATCAAGGTCATATTTGAATAAAAATTCATTCGATTGAAATTAATTTAGCTGAACGTGAAAAACTACGTTTCCACGTGCGGTGGGGGGGGGGGGGGGGGTCAAAAAGTTGCAAAAACAGGGCCACGTAGCTTATGGACGGCCTCAAACGAATTTCATTTCAGCCAAACAAAGAGTTTCTCTGCGTTTATTTCAACCAAAATTTTGTTTGGCTGGAACAAACTGTTTTTCCAATGTACATCACCGGGCTGTTTAAAAAAACAGAACAGCTTCATTCAGTCTTGGAATCAACCATACAGTGATGTTTTTTTCGATTTTTTAACATTATTTACCGATAGTGTAAACACAGTGATCATGGATGAAATATTTTTTTGGGGGCATACACCGCAAAAAGTCGAAATTACCAATAGTACGATTTCAGTTAATTTGCTTTTTAGAGTAGGTTTATATTCGAAAAAGGACTTTATATAAGGGCGAAGCCCTAAGCAGGCTGTAGTCCCAGATAGCATTGAAAGTCCTCTGGACGTTTTAGAAACATAACCTTAGTTGTGGGCGCCTCGTCTCCGGGGAGTAGGTTTAAGTACGTTCAGAGGACGTTCATTTTTCATGCGACTGAATACGTTCCCAGTACGTATTTTTCATTTACCACGGGACGTTCTCGTTACGTTTCCCAAACGTACTTTCATGGAAACTAACCTTCACAAACATATGTGTAGTATCGCAGAACGTCATTGACACCTTTATTGAACACATCCCCAAAACGTCGCTTGGTGAAGATAAATAGAACATTACGGAACATTTGTATGTCTCTGGGACGTACATGCGACGTTCTTAGAACGTCCTGGGATCTCATTTGAACGTTCTCTGCATGAGCAAGTACGTTTTGTGAATGTTTAGAAAACCTCCCGATGCTATCCGGGGTTGGGTGCATTCAGATTTTCAAAACGGGGAAAACGTTGGAAATATAGCTTGGCCCTACATGGGTTGTATACAGGTATGCTTTAATCAAGATCTTCGGGAGAATACGGGAAGCCTTGCAAGGCCCTATTAAGGCTGTAGTTGTTGTGCTTAGATTTTTTAAACCGGGGAAAAAATTGGTGATGCAGCGTGGCCCCATATGAGCTTCATATGGGTGTCCCTGACTTAGAGAAATCAGGTTGAATATCAACAACCCGACTAGGCCCCTCAGTGGCTAAGATTAGGACATCCTAAGTTTGGGTACCCAATATAAGCCCATACGGGGCCTATATTCAATACAGGACGCCCGGAAAAATTTCCACGCCGGTAAATAGGGGTGCACGAGACGAGATTCTCGACGATACTTTGAAAGTCTCGTCTCGGTATCGAGAAATACTATCAGATGCGAGTATCGTCTCGGTATCGTCTCGGTATCGTCTCGGTATCGTGGACACGGTATCGGTATCGTCTCGTCAGTATCGGTATCGCCTAATATTTCTTATGAAAGTAACAATACTCCACCATTATACTCTGAATATCAGTGTAGCAGTATCAGCTGGTCAAATGAACAGCACAGCTTTGTTCAGTTGCTCAGAAAGACATAGAAAACCGATAATTCAGAGTACAGAAGTAAAGTTTTGGGACACAAGCCTAGTTGTATACAGGGCCGTGGAGAGAAAATCCGGGCCCGGGGAGAAGCGACTTACGGGCCCCAATTTTCTTGAAATTGGGTTGAAAAACGGTTGAAAAACTTTATTTTCACAAAGGAATAATACAAAGTTCCTTGACTTCAAAATCAAAAGGATATAACTCATCATATATCTTTCATTTCATTTGAGTTGGAAACCGTTTGACAAAAACGGAAGGAGATGAAGTACTTGGGAAAAATCCGGGCCCCCAGAAAACTCCGGGCCCGGGGAGAAACACCCTGGCAGTCCCCCCCCCCTCTCGTCAGGCCTGGTTGTATATAATCACGTTATTCAGCAGTAGGGTCTCCATCTCAGCGAGGAACTCTAAAATTTCTCCAGAATAGTATACAATTTCGAGAAATTTCCAAGTTGAAAGTGAATTCTCTAATAGAAACATTTTATCGGAGTTCATTAAAGGGATACAAGCGCATCATTCGAATAAACATTTTATTGTAAGATTTCTCTGAAAGAATATATGAAACCCCTGGTGAAAATGAAGCGGATGGAGCGACGCGGAAGAGTAAACGGAATCGTATCTAAGCGCAAAAGAAGCGGAAATTGAAAGGTTTTTACGCTCCATCTGTTTCAACATTTTTCACCCGGACAGTCTGAAATTTTCAGGAAATAATATTTGATACTCTATGTATCGCGCTATCGAAGATTATTCTTTGAAAATTGCAGACTGTTCCATACATTCAGCACACAGAAGTCTCACAGACAAAATGTTTTTTACGCTGGTATACGGATAAAAATGCCGCTCGAAAATATAAGGATTCTAGTTATCTTTCTTAGTGAACTAGAAACAGGAATATAATATATGTAATATGAATTTTTACATAAAAGTACGAAAGATTACGAATATCGTAGAAAAAGTCATAGGTAGGATTGAAGTTTCAAACGCTGAACGTGAAATTTTATAAAGCATATAGTAAAATTCAGTTACTGATTCGTAATCACCCTTATTTTTCTGTAAGAATCCATTTCACAAACGTTCCTGTTTCTGGTTTAGCAAGCAAAAGGAGAAAAAGTAGTATATTTTTTTCTCCGTGTATCTCCTTGAGATGTATGTTGAATTTGTCCTAACAACTGATGATATTCATATGATATTACTGGAATATTATCCACAATTTCCGTGTGGTATTGTGTACAGCCGAATGAATGTTCAAATGATCTATTATTTTTGTACTAATATCAATCAATTGGAGTTGGAATTCAATATTGATGTATAATTAATTTTTCTATCAGTCTTGATATCTTGGAACACTGTGTTTTTCCACGGAAAATTCCTCTGAATATCTATGAACATCTTTGAAAAACTATGAACACCTCTGAAAAACTGCACTGGAAGTCTTTGAGATCTTCAGAGACTCCCAGTGAAATTTTTCCACCAGGCAATTTTCAAAATAAGCCCATATACATATCTTATAATTTGAGAGAGATATACAGCTCTTTTTGAAGAGGAATTTTGTCACATGTATCATTTTGAAATACTCCTTTTCTATTATTTCCATATTGAAAAAAATCAACACTATTGGTGATATGTCCGAATATTAGATCTTTATTCTCAATTTCGTGTCAATTCCAAAATGATACCGATATTAGTCTCGTGCTTCTATGCACCCCCAGTATCGACGATATTCTCGAGTATCGAATATCCGGTCTCGGTATCGTCTCGACTCCAAATACAACAGTATCGTCTCGGTATCGTCTCGTGATGTCAAGACGATATCGAGAAGATACCGATACTGGTCTCGAGTCTCGTGCACCCCTACCGGTAAAGAATAGTCCCCGTTGCTAATGTTTAGCTATCCAAATAATAGGTGATTATTTCTTCCCGTGCATTAAATTTCGTTTCATCAGTCTCTATGGATTTTTTTAACTAGGGCAGTTAATCCTCTCATTAGCTTCGGATTCCATTATCCTTCGTGTTCTAATGAATATTATCGTCGAACCTGTTCTTAATTTCTTCATTTCAACCGTGGGTACATAGAAAAGTCAACAATTACTTTTCAAAGAGCATCCAATGAGAAAAATGTGATCAAACCCTATACGGATGAACTATAATACAAACCAATAGGGGTTAGTTTATCGCAATCAACGGAATTCTATCGATTTTCTGTGTCGTTTTATTACAGCCGTTATAGAATTTTTATCGCATTCTGTGGAGAAGGCGATATTGTATTGAAACCTCACGAGTACTCATGAAAGAAGAATTTCTATTGTGACTAAGCCGTTTTTATATAGAATAATTTATACATTTTTTTACACTCTGGGGATACACTTATAGTTTCTTCCCACATGGGATACGTTGGGTCAGTTTGACCCAAGTGTTTTTTGATCGCTCATATCTCGGCTTTAAAATATGCAATGTTTTTTTTTTATAAATTCATCGCAGAAGTCTGCAGAATACGAATCCGAAACCCGCTTTGCTCTACAGTTGATAGTTTTTTCAATATTTAAAGCAATGTAAGGGTACTTTTTCAGGGATACACAACTTTTGGAAATGAAGGATGGGTCATTTTGACCCAGTGTATCCCCTGAGGGTTAAGGATACAAGAGGATCTTTTTGTGCTGTCTGGGTGTCCTTTTGAATCCTTGATTCATAACGCATTCGTAATGTATAGGATCAATGTAAGATGCTCAACCTCATTTTATTTGAATCGTCAATAAATTTGGAAGTAAATTATCGTACATGAGATTTTCTGAGAAAAACCACCAAAGATTTCGAATTATTTGAGAAATAAAGTTGAGATATTTATGAAATTGTTGAAATTCTTTGTGAGAGAGGTTGACACGCACATGGATTTTCGGAGCCACATTAGTTCTACCAATCGTGAAGGAAAAATGTCAAATATCCAGAACGAACGAAGTAAGTTCCGGCCCGTACTATTGCTAATGAGTGGAACGAAGCAGGAAACGTTGTAACGAACGACCAAATGAGCGAGGCTTATCACCGAAAATAGTACGTAACTCTCATTATATAGTGAAATATATATCGTATCAATTCCAAACTCGATGTTCCGAGTGATGAGCATAAGTATCTTCAAAGATGACAATCTCCACAGATTTCTCAAAATCTATTTTCATATAGATGTTTCTTTTTATAGCCAATTCAAAGTGAAAGATAAGAATGATCTCTTTTTTGCCTCTGAAGAAGAAAACTCTCCCAAGCAGTTAGGATCCCCGTTTTAAGAGCAGTTAAATAAAATGGAAAAAAAAGAAAATCTTAAAGGTTAGTGTGCCTCGCGCAAGTACGCGACCAGCTCCCACGCGTCGATCTTTCGATGCAACTAACGACGCGTAGTTTTCTTCGAAAGGAACTAAGCGGGATATTTATTTTAAGTCTACGAAAGATGGAACGAGCCGGGGTTGATTATCTCCTGCAACGACAAAGACGGTGACGATGATGACGACAACAGGGACGACGGATTACGAGGGCGGAAACAAGTTTCGGTGGGCGGATCGTATATACAATCACCTCTCCATAAACCAAAACCGAGTAGATTAGAAGTGTTGTGATACCGTTAACAAATTTACACCGAATGATTCTTAAACGGCTCATGGTAAAAACATTTTCTTGATAACATTTATATTTCTTGTACAAAAAAACATAATATCAAATATAGACTTGGCTGATTGGATGGCCTGAAAATAGGATAGAATGTGTAAAATAATTTTTTCTCGATATGTGGATCGTTAGTTCCAAATTGAATTCCGTACTTTGAATCTTCCATCGTTAATTACGAATAATAGGAATGAGTATGAAATCTTTACGATGCCCTAAAATGCAAGTAAAATCCATTCACCCGAGCTTTCTCTCTTCCCATTCTCTCCTTGTCTGTCGAATATTTATGGGAACGAGTTGCAGCAACGGCACTAGCAACGCCACCTCCTGCCTTGCCTTGCCTTGCCTTGCCTTAACTTTACTTCATGACGATCAGTCTTGCAGACGGATATTTCCGCGAATCGGTTCATCTCTCTTTCTGTCTTTCCAGCTAAAACGACTGTCTGATGATTAGCATAATCGTTTTACCCTCTGAGCGTATGCTCAAAACTCTCTTGTGGAATGAGCCAGTTTTAAACCAACGGGCGAACAGAGAGAAGAATACTATATTTTTTTTTCCTTTCCAATTTTCAAATCGTTTGAAAGAGCTCTTTATTTGATGTAGCTTAATTTGATGCTTTAGAATTTTTAGATTTTCGGAAATCGGATTCTCAATTAAAAAAAACGATCAGTGTATGCGTGTTATCTTAATTATTCAATCATTATAACGGGACTATTTGAGGCAATTATATGTGTGGAAAATTATATATGTTTTTTGTTATATCGACGTTCTAATTAGTAAATTGTCCAACTCCATTTTTTTCGAAACTCGTTTTTTTGTATTCTTCGTTGGAAAAAAAATGTGAAGTCCTATAAAATTCAAAAAAATGGAGTTGGACAATTTACTAATTAGAACGTCGATATATAATCTTACAATTTTTACATATATTGCCGCATACGCGTAACACAGTAGGAAATGACCAACATGAAAGATGTGTTAGAATCGAACCATCCGAGTAGACTGTTGACACAACCTTGAATACCTGTTGTACTAATATTGGAATAATTTGAATCCAAACTAATGAGTGAAATTAGGGTGTTTCAGTCATCAATTTGAGTATAATTTAATTCCATTTTTATATAACACATCATGTAGATCATTTTCAACACTTGAAAATCAATTTTTGTAGCAATGAGATTCTTTTTTTTTCATAGAGAACGTACCTAGTTTTCATAGATTTGTGTAAAATATTTATAAAAAGTCAATATGATTTTTGTTTGAAGAAATCGCTCGTTTCAATGTTGCTGAAGTTTGAATCGTTTATTGAAACGAATTGATGATCAAATAACGAAATACTCAGTTGTTGGAGCCCTAATATTTTGCAGTACATTCTTTAAACAATGTGTCCATTTCCAGGGAAACGACAAAGGAAAAAAAAACTACAGATGATTCATCAGATTCTGTGAGTTAGAATTTTCGTGCCGTTTCTATAAACGATTCAAGCTTCAACAACATTTCCTTCAAAAATCCCCATCACTACTGACGGAGTGGAAAGATGTTGAAAATTGTATATAATTTATATATAATTTTATGCAAGTTATATACAATTTGGAAAATTTTCCTACTCGGGTGGGTTGAAATGATGAAAGGATGAAATTAATAAGATCGAGTGTGAGTCTATTTCAAAACCATACTTTAAATTTGTGTTTCTGAGTTGTACAAATTATTTTTCCAGATTTATCAAATTATACGGTTAGAAATGTCCACGTGAAGTTCTAATCACATATGATGGAAGCAATTTCCACTCATGTACTTGGAAAAAGATATCAGATAATATGTAAGTAGGAGATATTTCACGACATTCAAGACAGGGCTGGATCTATAATACAACTTTGTATGGAATTTCTATAAATTTGTGTAGAATATCAATTGAAATTCAATCACATTATAGCCCCAACTCCAATTCGAGATTATGAAAATGTATTTTGTACGGTTGAAATGAATTTCGACCGAGATTAAATACTTACAAAAATGATTTCTTGTTGTTACTATCATTTTATTTCATATATCGATTTTCTTCTCCGGAACAAATAGTATTCGACCGAAAAGCGGTTTGGTTTCAGAGTAATCCCATATAGAAATTTACAATTGGCGCTAGTATGGTTCAACGTAGATAAAGTACGGCCGAGGCTTGGCAACCAAGCATGGCGCAAACCTGGAATGATAACATCATTTTATGATTTACCTACGTGTTTTTCCAATGAAGTCCCATCATCGATGAAACAATAGCAATGAAATATACCATCATTGGCAAACAATTGGAAATTTTGTTTGTCAATGTTGCGCCAATGATCAAAGTAAAAAATATTTAACCCAGAAATATATAAAAAGCATGCGCATTTCGCAATTTCTGACATATGTTGTTTAAAGTCTTATTGTTTTCCCCTCATTTGTTTGTGAACAACTCGGCGTCTTTTGTCGGTAAATTTTACCGTGAGAGGTAGACACAATGTATGTTAGCTCAGCGGTAGGAGCCCTCATAATAAAAAGCGATTGACTTCTCTTCCGAAGACTTACTTAAGCCTTATATATTCTTCGTATACTATACGCATTTCACCACTCGTGAGAAACACTTGATTAGTGACATAGCAGAAATATTATATAGGTTACCAATATTCAGCCATGCTATTACCAATGATCGGCGCTACATTAAACGCTAAGTTCTACCGGAACTAGGCCAAAGTTTGGGGCAATATTGAACCATATTTTAAATGATCCTGGCGTTGAATGGAATCTATCGTTTAGTCAATGTTGGGCCAAGGATCAGCCCAGCAAAAGCCAAGCTTGGCGCAATTGTGCCATAATAATAGGCTGACAATCGAAATCCGTCGAACACCGACATCGGTGCAACATTGTGTTCATTGTTAATCAACATTGAAGATTTATGGATTGCCAAGCCTTGTCTGTCAACATTGCGCCAAGCTATATTTTATTCTCAGCATTGACGAAGCCCAAAAATTTTTGTATGGGATCATATCATGGATTGTTAATAGAAAAAATAATGATTTATGACTTTTGTTTCACGTAAGAATCTTCATTTTTTGTGAGAACCATCGCTTCTTGTGGTGAGAAAAATGTTCTTACATGGAAAAAAATGTTCTTACATGGAAAAAAATGAACTGTTAATTTTACCAGAATTCCGGTTACTATTATGGACAGCAAGGAATATCTGTGACTTTTACTGGAATTCTTGTTAAATTTACCGGAGCCCTTGTTAAATTTGCCGGAGACTTGATTCATTTAACTAGAATTCCGGTTAAAATAGCAGTAATTCTTGCTGTCCATATATTAACCGGAGTATTTTTTTCAGTGTATGCTGAAACTAGATAAAATTCGTAAAGGCGACGTTTGACGATACGCTTCCCTCCCCTTGATTGGCAGCAGAGTAATAGAGTTTTCAAAATTGAATTCCATGTATCGTGTTGTAAAATGAAATAGTAATTATAAACTTCGGAACAGTGATAATCAAATAAAGCAGTGTACCGTGTGCCAGATACCGTCCCAAGCGGTAACCAATATTTCATTTGAAAAAAATCAATTGTTGTAACCATTAAACATTTTATGTCTTGCGATATCTTGGTTTTAAATGTCTTGTACAGCCCATCTAGATATCCCCCAGATGAGTTTGAAGCAAGAATTGATCTGAAACTTATTCAAAAGTGCTCCATAGGACATTTAACGCCTGTCTAAAATACGAGGTGTGTTCAAAAAGTAACGAGAATTTTTAAATTTCGCGGGTTTGGAGAGTCCGCCTGTATAAAATTTTTCTTCATTATGTTGGTACACATGCCCCTGAAGGACGATAAAATTTTCAGCAATATTCATTGCTTACTTTTTAAGTAGCAGCCGCTAACGTTAGACGTGTTTTTCGAGCTCGGCGATTTTCGTTTGTGAAAAAAAATGGATCAAAGAATTTGTATTCAATTTTGCGTAAAAAATGAAATAAAGTGTAGTGAAGTTCGTAAAATGTTAACAAAGGCATATGGTGAGTCTGCTATGAGTAAAGCAAGGATTTACGAGTGGTATAAGCGTTTCCAAGATGGCCGCGAAAACATTGAAGATGACGAACGACCCGGACGCCCAAGCACATCAACAACCGATGAAAACGTGAAAAAAGTGAAAGAAATGGTTATGAACGATCGCCGAATCACAATCAGAGAAGTCGCCGATGATGTTGGCATATCAGTCGGCTCATGCCATGAAATTTTTTCGGATGTTTTGTGTATGAAACGTGTGGCAGCAAAATTCGTTCCAAAAGTGTTGAATTTCGAACAAAAACAGCGGCGAATGGAAGTTGCTCAGGAGTCGCTAAATGAAGTTAATAACGATGCAGAACTACTAAAACGTGTTATAACAGGTGACGAAATATGGGTTTACGGATATGATGTCGAAACTAAGGCTCAATCGTCCCAGTGGAGGCATTCTGGAACGCCAAGACCGAAAAAGGCTCGACAAGTACGGTCGAATGTGAAGGTTATGCTCACTGTGTTCTTCGATTTTAATGGCATAGTACATCATGAATTCTTGCCACGAGGTCAAACAATCAATAAGGCGTACGACCTACAAGTTCAACGCCGTTTGCGTGAAGCAATCCGAAAAAACGCCCGGATTTGTGGCAAAACAATTCATGGCTTTTGCACCACGATAATGCACCTGCTCACACTTCATTGCTTGTTCGTGAATTTTTGGCCAAAAACAAAACTGTAACGATGCCTCAGCCTCCATATTCGCCAGATATGGCTCCATGTGACTTTTTTCTATTTCCAAAAATAAAGAGAACATTAAAAGGCTGTCGTTTTACAAGCATAGATGTCATTAAAAGCGAATCGCTGAAAGAGCTAAAAGCTATTACAAAGATCCAGTTTCAAAAGTGTTTCGAGGATTGGAAAAAGCGTTGGCACAAGTGTATTATATCCGAGGAGGATTATTTTGAAGGGGACAAAATAGATATTGATGAATAAATAAATATTTTTTTCATAAAACGAAAATTCTCGTTATTTTTTGAACACACCTCGTATATCGCAAGATACAAAATGTTTACTGGGTAAGAAGAAAGATTTCTCTACCTTTAATAAAAACTTCATTGCATCAAGAAAATCTATAAGTCTTATTTGAAAAATGCTTATGGCGATGTCAAGACTATTTTTCTTGATCCAAAATTCAATATTCTAACGCCAAGATTATCAAATTTTGGGTTGAGTTTAGATCCCCAAAAATTCCAAGCAGGTTTTTTGTCGAACGATAAGTTTATTCGCGTCCTTCTGGCCGATCGACGTTTCGGACAGATACTGTCCTTTTTCAAGATACAAATTCGTAATGTTGAGAAATGATCCTTCTCAACATCATTTCTTTCATCATTCAGATGGGTCCGGATGATCATTCCTCAACATTACGAATTTGTATCTTGAAAAAAGACAGTATCTGTCCAGAAGGACGCGAATAAACTTATCGTTCGACAAAAAACCTGCTTGGAATTTTTGGGAATCTAAACTCAACCCAAGTCTACCGAGTCCTGCTATCCAAGCACTACCCAACCAATAATTATCAAATTTTACTTGAGGCGAAAGAATTTTTTTCTTATCAGAAGAAAATTTTTTATTGTCCCTATGCCGAGAAAAAAATTTTCTCATAATAATGAAATTTTTGTCACAATAAGAAAACCTCTCTGTGGGTGAAAGAGAGAAGAAAAAGTTTCGAATAAATTTTTCTGAAAGAAAACAATTAATCTCACTAGAATCATCCGCGAACGTGTGATACAGTGCTTTTGAGAGCACTCCAATTATCTAGAGTGCGAAACACGATATGTGAATAAATGGATTGTTCAAATTTTCTTAGTACAATGATATTGATTGAAAATGAAGAGGATCGATTTCTCTGTTGTTTTCGCAAGGGATACCAAGCAAATTGTCGGTATCCGGCAAGTTGCCGGGAGTGTCGGCAAATATTCTGACATTTTATTCAAGAATGCTTTGATATAATTGAAATATCTCTGTTCGTAAGCCCATTTTAGTTTTTTCCATACGGTTGTACAGAGAGACATTTCAATTATATCAAAACATTTTTCGATAAGATGTCAAAATAAAATTGTCAAAGTCACTAGATTTTTTTACTCGAAATACTCAAGGATGACTCAATAAAATGGGATAAGAAAAACCAGCCAGACTTCCTGTTGATATGAAGGAAGGTCTGGCTGGCTGATTTTTTCCATTTTATTTAGTTTTCTTTGAATATTTTGGGTTAAGAATGTAAGAACTTTGGTCTCTATGAAATATTCTCAAAATATAGGCTTTTAAAGTCCATTTCGTCCTTAGCTCGCCCAATTCGACAGAATTCATGACTCTGGTCTGCTATTATTAAAGAAATACAGATGGATTATCTGAAAGAAAAAATCGATTTTTGAGAATCGCAAAATTGCAAATTTTCGATTACTATTTTCTCGATAAGTCGGTACAAATCATTCATATTTTGTAAACCGATATACATTGCAGAACAACAGAAATCACCCGCCTAGCATTTTTCATTCTCTGTTTGAATCAACTGAATCCTTTTTTTTTTTGGGAAATAAGAAGAGGAATAAAATTTATGTACAGTCGGACCTCTCTGTATGCACCCCTCCTTTATATGCAACTTCTCTCTGGTCTTCCTCTTTCATTCATCTTGATAGAAATGAGAAGGAACTTAGATATAGAGAGATATTCCGGTCCCGAACAGCTCGATATAGAGAGTTCAGACTAACAGAATTCTTAATCACCAAGAAGAATGATTTAGATGATTTTTAGAGAGTTTTTCAAAATTATGCATATACACTGTTGCGAATGATCAACATAAAAATGTTTTGGAATCAATTACATCGAATTGATGTTGACATAAGATCATAGCATGTTGTACTAACATTTAAATAATTTCAATCTAAACTCATGTGATAGATTAATACATTTTAGACAACAATTTATATTCAATTGCATATCATTTCCACAGATCATCTTACGTGGACCGTTTTCAACACTTACAAATACACTTTCAACTATATGAGAATTATAATTAGAAACGACATTAGAATATTTATTATTCAAATTTAGATTATACCAATTTAATTTATTAGATCACGAAGGTTCAATTTCACCCATCCGCAATTGAGATATTCGATAGAAATAATTCAGTTCCGATACATCGATCATATCATTATAAATAATCGCACGCTTCCCTCCAATATAATTCTCTATGCCATGAATTATTTTGCAATACATCACTTTCCGATGTGAATTTACATAATGAAAGAAAATGATAGATTAATGCTTCAAGGAATAGTTTATTCCCGTATTTCGATTCAAAAAAGCAGGGGGACTGGTACGATGATTCAAAGAAAAGATAAATTACCTGGATATGGAGTTACGAAATAATCATTCTTTCGCGTCAAAATGGAATTGTTCTAGAATACAACGTGTATCATACATGAAAACTTTTTTTTTCATATCTCGACAATTCCTTGAATTGTTAGAATTCATTAACACACACACACACACAAGGATGCGCTTTGCAAATAATTTTAATGAAAATTAATAGCTCGACAAGTAGAATAGAATTAAATATAATTAGTGGCAAAAATTATCTCTTGTAACAAATTTTCATGTCATTGCTAATTGTTTCTCAGTAAAGAATAAAAAAGAATGAATAAAAAATGGAAATCGATGTTTTAATTTCCGTTCCGACAGATGTTCAAAACCAGACCCGAGATCGTTGAAATATTCGTAAAAAGAAACGTATCGAATGAAAATGAAATGGAATGGGGATTCGTTGAATGATAGATGAAGGGAGAAAGAGAGTTGAGAAGACAATTCCTGGAATTCATATCCCCTGGATCGCTAGACCAAAATAAAAGAAACTAATACCCTCGTTTGAGAGAGATGACAGACTCGATTTGGAACTTCGGTGTCATAATTGAGAAATAAACCATGTCAAAAACACTCTCGTAGTTTGGACAAAAAAAACAAAATCATGCATTTCGTAAAAAAATTCCAATTGATTGTTATTTTGAGATACTTCTACGATGTTCCTTCAAAATTAGTTGAAATTCCATAAGAATTTTGTGGTTCTTTAAATTCGGCGTTTGGAACTTCTAATTCTGATTTTCACAAAAACTTCTAATCATTTTTCGAAGAAACTTTAGGTGCACGGTAAAAATTTTATGTACACGGAGAAAAATAATATTTCAAATATCACTACATTTTGTACTAAAGTAGCAGGATAATTGAAATAGCATAATTTTTTACAACACAGTGTAGTGAAAATTCATGCGTAATGATTTGAAGGATATTTTAATTTGGAGCCACTTCACACTATTAAGCATGAATTTTTACTACACTGTGTTGTAAAAAATCACACCAATCCACTTATCCTGCTATTTTAGGACAAAATGTTGTAATATTCGAAATCTCATCCTCCTCCGTTTAAGATAGTACACTGAGAAAACGTTTGTTTCGGCGAAACAAAATTTTGGTTGAAATGAACGCAAAGAAACTTTTTGGTTGGCTGAAATAAAATTTATTCAGGATAAAGAAATTTATTTGTCTGTATGAAAGCCTGAATTATTGTGAACCAAATTTTGTTCACCCCAAATAAATTTCATTTCAGCCAATCAAAAAGTTTCTTTGCGTTCATTTCAACCAAAATTTTGTTTGGCTGGAACAAACTGTGTTTCCAGTGTACCATATTTACATTGTACTTTTTCTTATTGTAATAAATATGTTATAATTTGGAATAAATATGATTCTGAGTCTCATAATAAAGTGTATCCCACGAGGACCATAAAAATATGGTAATCTTTAATATAGATTGTTTTCTGTTTAGATTAATTGAGGGGTTGCATGCAATAACTCGACAAGCGCTCGAACACGTTTCAGATCTACTCCGGGAGACCAGCAGAATGAGAGAAAAAATTCGTGAAAACTCATCAAAACACACATTTTCCTAATGAAAAATTTTTCTCTACCATCAGTAGTTTATGACATGAAAATGAAAAAGTGAAAACTTCGATTTCCTCAAAATCAGCACAATTCAAATTATATTTCGCGATTACTCAGAGAGGAGTTATTGGAATTACATGAAATTTGGTACACAACTTCGGTATTGATGCTTGAAGACAACTAGTGAGTTAAATTTGTCAAAAGATCTTATCATCCAATGGATATTTCATCGTAAACAAATAATGTTGAGAACATACGCTTGCGAGTTTCCACGGAAAAAAATGTCCTGGGAATTTTCAATTTGGAGGAACTCGAAGCGACAAAATTGTTCGTCAATGTTCTTAAAAGTTTTCCTGAAATTTTCAGAACAATCGATTGAGAAATAAGAGAGATATTGAACTTTTTTTACAATGGTGCGACTCGCTTATGGACCGTCGAGCATATAGCGTCGTGTGTCGGAGTTCAGTAGCATTGCCGTGAGGGTGAGCAAGACGCGCTATTGTAAACAATGTTCAATATCTCCCTCATTTTTCACTCGATTGATCTGGAAATTCCAGGAAAACTTCTTCGAACATTGACGCACAACTTTGTCGCTTTGAGTTTTTCCAAATCAAAGTTCCCTCGACACTTTTTTCGGTGGGAACTCGCAAGCACGTGTGCTCACCAGCATTTGTTTATCATTAATTATCCATTGGATGATGAGATCTTTTGACAAATTTAATTCACTAGTTGTCTTCTGGGGTCATTACTGAAGCTGTAGACCAAATTTCAAGCAATTCCAATAACTCCTCTCCACGGGAAAAAGAAAACAGCAATGGCTACTGTGAATCACAAAAATACATTGAAACTCAAATTCATTCCATGCAGTACTGCGTTTCTCAGTTCTCATTACCGTCCAGTCAGCACCGACGAATTTCATTACAATACCCATCACTGTGATCGCGCTAATCCTCATTATCCAAGCGTGTTTTCATTTGCTTTCAACCGATCGCTGTCATTCACAGTAACCAGTAATGTTTTCTTTCTTCCGTGACCTGAGTAATCGCAAAATATAATAATTTGAATTGTGTTGATTTTGAGGAAATTAAAATTCTCACTTTTTGATTTTTATCTCATAAAATCATATCGAAGGTAGAGAAAAATTTTTCATGTGAAAAATGTGTGTTCTTTCGAGTTCGAACAGATTATATTTTTTATCCATCTATTTCTGTGTTTCGTGGTAATTTGTTATTTTTTTTATTTTCAATAGTGGAATAGTCATACAGTATTATTATTATCATTATTATCTCCTTAATACATACACAAATAATTCTCATTCCAATACAACCACTGAAAATGATTAATAAATACGAAATTTAATTGAAACGTGAATTTGATTATAGACATATTCATACATCTTTGTTCATCTATCAATATTGACATGATTTTTGTTTCAAAGTAAATGAAGATGATTGAGTGATTCAAATTGAAATTATTCCTCTCAGATTCTTTTGCTCATTGAGTTGAGGCGTGGGGGGGAGGAGGGAAGGTTAGCTTTTTTCAATACAAAAGAGAACATATTTTTGATGACCTCCCTGACCACGCAGTTGATATATGTTCATTTCCATAATTACTACATAATCAAGTAACATCTGAAGAATCCCTGCTAAAAATTTCCCTTAAAAAACGATAAAATTCTTCCTATCGGTTTCAAAGTGATTTCTGAAACTGGAATTCCCGATGCTGTATCGTGGATTTACGATTTAATTCTATCGATTCTTATCGTATTCTATAGGATTTAAGAAGCATGCATCTGATTTTATCGTGAAATTCCTATGGAAGATGTACCATTTGTTTGGAAGGGAACAGATTATACACGGAAAAAATTGGTGATCCAAATTTTCGTTGACTAGTATGTCACTTTTGGACGAGGCACGAATCCGAGAAGAATTCATTCACTGGATTTTAATAATTCGTTGACTTTGTCCATGATTTTACCGATCGAATTCACTTTTCATTTTGATTGTTGAAATAATAGAAAGTGTCAACGAATTATTAAAATCCAGTGTACGGATTCTTCTGGAATTTGTGCCTCGTCCCAAAGTGACATATTAGTCAACGAAAATTTGGATCACTGATTTTGCCGTGTATTTTTCCGAATGATTAATACTTTTTTTATGGGAATTCCACGATAAAACCAGATACATATATCCTCAATCCTATAGAATACGATAAGAATCGATAAAATTCTATCGTAAATTCACGATACAGCATCGAGAATTTCAGTTTCAGAAACCACATTGAAACCGATAGGAAAAATTTTATCGTTTTCTATGGGAAATTTTTAGCAGGGATATGCTGTTGAATTTTCATCCATCTCCATGAAGGAATGAGCCATTAATAGCGGCTCTTCGTGGACGCCTGCAACAAAAAGCGGCGCCCCTAGCAAATGTCATCATACTGTCATCATACTGAAATTATCCAGTATATTTGTAAATTTTCCATACCTCAATTATACTCAAATAATACTATTACCGAAATCAAACTGGATATATACTAAAAATACACCGGAATTTGATAAGTCTCCGGTAATAATTGGGTATGGAGGATTCATACCAAATTCGTACGGAATAAATACCGAATGATTGGAAATATTTCGGTATACTTCAAGTACAAAAATTTCACGAGCATTCGGTATGTTTTCAGTTCACTTTTTATCACAACTTGGTATTCTACTGAATTACTACTAGATTCATACTGATTGCATACTGTACCAGAATTATATTCATAGAATATTGAGAATCGGATTCGCTAGGGGCCTCTCATAACTCATCACTAAATCATTCAAGGGGCACACCTAGTGTGACCGCCTAAAAAAAAGGTGACTTTTGGGAATTTAAAAAAAAAACTACTGCATGAAATTCTCTAAAATTTGGAGGGTTTATTTATACATTAATAATGAATATTTAGTAAAATTTTTGGATCAAAATAATCAGATCGCAAGGAGTTATAAGGAATCTCCCGAATGGAAAAAAAAAAGTTGCCCCACTGCTGGGATGATTCCGGCCTTCCCCGTGGCTGAAATAAAAAAAAGTGAAAATATTATTAAACTAGAAGGTATTGTCCATACCATGAACCTCCACTTTGAAAAAAAATTGAAATCCAATAAAATGGCACAGTTTTGAAAAAAAAAATGTCGAATTTTGCTCGAAAATTGGATGATTTTTCGCCTGCCAAAATTATATTCTTCATGCAATCGAAGAACTGGAGGTTCATAGTATGGAGAAACATATACAAAATGCGCAGAAACAAAAATCAAAGTGATCGGACAATTTGTCTTGCAGTTACAACCCCAGCAAATTTGAAAAATGTAGTTTCGAGAAAAACGCGTTTGAAGATAAAATGATTGATTTCATTGTTATAAATAGATAAAACTCATACTTACGGCTAATCTATGACTCAAAATGAGAACGTCATGAGTACCTTTTCGGTTTGAATATTCAAGGTTTTCACTGCTTTTTATGAAAACAACTCATGAAGTGTTCAGTGTAACGGTCATAGTGAATAAATGTATCTAGCTCCGAAACGCGAATTTCTGACTACTGAGCAGCTACTCTTTAAAAGGCTGTAATTCGCAAACTATTTGAGATATTCATTTGAAATTTTAATATGTTATTCTTGAAGGTACAAACTATCGAAATATGCAAAAAAAAAATCGATTTTTTCAAAGTGTCACACTAGGTGTGCCCCTTAAAATTAATAAAATTCTTCAATTTCATTAATTGGTAAGTTCCTGCAGGTAATGACAAGAATCGCTAGCATTTGCCAAGAATGGGCGGTGAAATTGGCTCAATGTTGATGCATTCAGAAGGAGCAATTCCGGAATGATCAATTTTTATGGACTACTTTGAGTTATTTTTGGTTAACTGAAGACTGGGTCAGAAAATGTTTTCTCCATATGATGACCGATTTATCCCCGAAAATACCGTACCCCTCGTATAAATCATTTCAGGCATGTCTTTGGTGCGAGGGTGAGTTTTCATACTACCTAGAATGTCTTGCTTGCCCCAGAGTAGGTACCAGAATGTTTCCTACCATGGCTCGTTTGTGCAGTTTCTCCATCAAAAAGTGGCCAAAAAATGTAGTCTATTTTTGGATTATTTTGATATTCTTGGAATGAATCCTCAAAGCGATGATTAGGAATCAACTGAAAACTCACCAAATTGAGATAGGTTGATTTTATATCAATTTTCGGTTCAAAAATTTCGAAGCAACCATAAAGTTGCCAAAATGGAGGTTCTAGATCCACCTAGATCCACTAAAATTCACATTTATTCAATTTTCTATTCCACGGGAAAAAAAAACAATAAAAGAAAAATATGTATTCGCAAAATATGCTTTCCAAATTCAAATCAGTGAAATCTCACTGTTGATGCAGTTAAAAGTCGACCACTGAATGGAATCAGTGAAATATCAGTGAATAGTTCCTGGTTATGCAGTTGTAAGTGTTTCCGACTAATTGAATCAGTGAGATTTCACTGCAAAGTTCAGTTGATATTCACTGATTGTGCATTGTATATGTCCTGATTCGCAGTGGTCAATTTTCCACTGCAATCAATAATTGAGATTTCACTGTTTGAAATTTAGAGGATGGGGTGACAATTGATTCGAATAAAAGTCAAGTTACTTTTAAAATTAGTTTCAAGAATCCTGTGTTCTTAATCTGAAATTTACGTGGTTTATTGTGAAATGACGTACATATCAAATCGATGGGCAATCCCCAACTCCCAAAAAGATAAATACGTGTATTTTTCTAATGTCATTACATCACTCCAAGATTTGTTTACCAGACGTGACTTTCAAGATGCTCAAGTATTGTTCGAGATATAACGATATCATAAAAAAGCATGTGAATCATCATAAATCGACGCATAACCCAAACACGTTCTAACATTCTTCCTACAATCATCCATTGTCCGTCCATTATATTTTAGAATACTTCCCAGAAATTATTTACAACATAACTCATATCATTATAGACGATAAGAAAGAAGGTTCATGGAATATGTATTAAAATTTCTATGAATTCTATGAATTTTTAGAACTCGTAACGTATTCGATGATATACATCATATTTGGCAGCTTGTTTTTGACGAAATCTTATTTGCTTTCCTGTGATAAGGAATGATAATTTAATGCGTCGAAGGTAACGCCAGGATAATGTATGTATTGTCCCCGATAAAATACGTGAACCTTGCGAAAAATAGTATACATATATATATATATATATATATATATATAGAGTCTGAAAAAGAGCCGAGTAATCCTATTATGTCGTCTTGCGCTTCAAAATGAGGATCTCGCGTGTCGGAGAAAACATTCTCGGAACTGTATAGATGTTAAATAAGTAAACCGCCACTAACATTGAAGCGTTATGTATGCATGAACGGTTACTTAAATAGAACGTGTAAAGTTCATGTACAAAGAATATATGTTCATTATAATGGAAAGATTATCATAACATGATTTATTTATCTCTTTCTTCGTTTCCAAGAATTCAAAGGGAACGAAATATTTTTTTTCTATATTTTGACTTCACATCTTTGCTTGCTCAAACATCAGTTTTACGATCAATGATTTATTCATAAACCGAGGCATCGGTACCTTATCATTGACCTCGATATTTGACCCGATCATTGAAATAATTGTGGAGTCAGTGAATGTGAACCCACGGTACATCTCAACATTGGAATATCGAAAAATGGGGTCCATGATATTTTGGTGTCATTCGAGAACCTTGAGAAGTTCTCTACATTTTTAACCCTCGCTTGAACATCGCGTGAACTCAGATTTGAGGAATATTCAAAAGCATCCCTAACAGCACACTCCTTCGCATCTCCGTGGTCTCCACGTAGATACCACCTATCTCCGCGGAGACCACGGAGATGCGACGAAGTGTGCTGTTGGGAATCCTCGTCAAGATCTTCTTCCTTCCAAAGGTTGAATTTCTACAATTTTTAAATTTCGAGCCAATTAAATATTAAGCATGGGATATGAGTAGGGATTCTCCCCTAGTGACATGGCATTCATCCAGCATGCTGACAATATTCACACGATATGCGTAGAACATTCAATGCGCTAAGAGGGTTCGTAAAACATCCCTAGCAACACTTCCACTGATTTCTACGTCGCATCTCCGTGGACTCCACGTGGATGAACGAAGATTCCACGTAGAGGCAACGTAGAAATGTCCGGTGCTGTACGAGATGTTGTGCTCTGCAAATTCAAATGAGTAAAATCTCACTATTCCTGCAGTTAAAAGTCGACCACTGAAAGGAATCAGTGGAATATCAGTGAATAATCACTGCGGGTATGCAGTTGGAACTGTTCCTGACTAATTGAATCCGCGAGATTTCACTGCACAGATCAGTTAATATTCACTGATTGTGCATTATATATGCCCTGATTCGCAGTGGTCGACTTTGCACTGCAATTGGTGGAATCTCACTGTTTTTTAATTCAATGAGTGGACACACGGAATAAAAAGTGTGGTTATTGTAACGATCTGAAGTAAAGTTAGAAGATATATAGTGGTAGTGGCGATACTGTATCGCTATGGTAACGATATAGATGATTATATAGGGTAACCATCCCCAAGCGTGTATTGCCTATAATGACAATGGGCCCCAGGCTGGGTCCATCCTCTTTAACCCAGTATTGGGGAGTGAGGATGGCGCCCATGTTGGCTCAATCTTGGGCCTGTTGAGCTCTCCCATACAATTATGGTTGGTAGAAAACAGAAATAATGAATCTCAGTGCGGGCACATTTGAACTTGGCCCCAATTTGGACCAGCGTTAGGCCAAGATTGAGGTGAATTTATATCCCGAGTATGTGCGTACAATTCTCAGCGTGTATGAATTTTGGTCCCACTTTGGTCCAGTCTTGGGCCCATATAGGCAGGATGGGGCTCAACACTAGGCCCAATACTGGGCCAAAGTGGGGCTCAAATTCATGCCCGCTGGGGTAGAATTCAAAGCAATTTTCCAATTTCCAAAAAAAAAAGGAAGGGGTAGTATTGATTGCCTAGTCTGGGTTCATGCTGGGCCCATAGTGTTACCAATCCTCGGGCAAAGCAATACAGCCAAGCTGGAAACGATGTTATCATCTCAGGGTTGGCCCCATTTGTCTGCCCAGCTTGGCCCCACGTTCCAATCCTGGGCTTAGATTGGGCCCGCTGTTAATACACACTTGGGTCTATATCCTTCCTCAAAGGATCGAGGATCGTGCATTTGTGTGTTACTTGCACTGTAAAAAATGTCGAGAGTTTTCCTTCACACTGTTGATGGATTTTGTCCCCTCATCGTGGGGGAATTGTTTTTCCATAGAAAATAATAGATTTTCCCACCACCTTGAGGGATTATTTTCTTTTTTGGGTATTGAATCTTCTGAAAATGAAAGGTGAGTCCAGCAAATTATTGTGAAAAATTTCCCATGTATGGAGGAACTTTGCTGCCACCAATTTTTGGGGGAAAATTTTGCATATATTTTTTATAGTGTGGATTGTAATTAAAAGCACATAAATTTGAATAATATGAGTATTAAATATAATTATTGTAATATATATATTGAAGTCAACAGAGTACAGATTTATTCGCAACATCGAATTATTTAGAGTGCATAATTCATTCGCTACACAAGTCGTGTTTGAATCCGCAGGTCTCATTATTTCATTAATTTTTATCATATTTGAAGACGATTACATAGTAAGTGTTTGATTGGATAAATACATATCCACTCGGTCTACACACCACCGCGTACACCACTTCATCTTTTATACATTTAACGTGGCATCGCATCTGCCGCAATCTTTTCCAAGAAATTGAGAAGCCGGCTGATCCTCCGAAAATCTTGTCGAGTGTATTCCCTCTTTCTCTCTCCCCGTCTTCTTCCCCCACCCCCCATCTCTTTCCATTTTATCCGAGGAGTACAGATAACCCCAACCTGTGCTTTGCTCCTTTTTTCTTTCATCTCCCCTTTGAAAAATCTTTGTTCACCTCGGGACCCAGATTCAAAGAATCATCCTCGATCGATCAATTCGTTCTTCCATTCACGAGGATCGTTTAATACTTAGCATTTTTATTTTTCTCCAATAAAACATCGAAATTCCGCCCTGGAACACGCGTGAACATTTTTCTAAAGTACTCAATTTCGTGAATTCATCCCATAATATTACATTGTGAATCTTCCGTTTTACCTGGATGATCCACTTCTTTCGAGCTTTGCGAATATGTAATCTAGATGATCAAACTTCAGAATGTTCTTGGCAAAATAACAAATGAAAATGTATAATTTTGGTTCAGACTTACATGAAAAAAAAGTGATTCCACTATGAAGCAAAAAACACCACAATTACATAAACCGATGACGAAAATTGCTACCTTGGGAGATAATTTAATGTAACTGCAAGTTTACCTTATTCGACAAAACGGTTACACGCCAATTACTTTCTCGCTAATTATTGTTGCAACAAAAGACCACGTCATGTAGTACACTGGTATAATAATTGCACTGCTAAAAATGCGGAGTGAGGATGACATCAAAGATGTTTTTTTGTGACAGCTAATTCCGAATTGTGGTGGTGAAATCGCTGCATTTAGAATCGAATTGATACATTCAGGCGTTGAATTCGATACGTTTAGATGGTATTTCATCTCCAACGCAGAGGTCTTTCTCATTACTGTTTGCATAAATCAATTAATTGTTACTACACGTTTACACTTTTGGAACGACACAGCGAAGAATTTTGTGTCACAAAAGAAGCTCCACTTAGAGTTTGTGTTGAAAACAGCATATCAAATTCCGAAATTAACAGATTTTCAGTGTAAATTTAACATTTTTGTGTTGATTTCATAATTGATTCATTTTTCTTCAGTGTATTTCACCATTTTCTTAGATCCCTATTAGAAATGTGCAAATCGTATTTTTTCACCTGTAATTCGAATCGAATTTCACATCATTTCTTCGAATTCCAATCGAATCGAACTCAAGCAACGGAAAGGTTGAAGAGACGTCTCATAAACTCACTCGGTACGCTGGCAGAAGAACTGGCTTTTCCTAAGAAAATATTTTCTTATTCTGAGAAAATATTTCTTTTTCTTATCTCAAGAAGATATGTACCTGGGATGAGAAAATTTTCTTCATAAGCTGTATAACTCCAAACTGAGAGAGTATTTTCTTCCTTCGTAGAAAGTTTTTTTTAAATAGGAACAATATCGGATTGAACTTGGTCAATCCAATATTTTCGTGGTTTGAAATTTTTTTCTCTCGGTTTATATTTGAAGGAGTATAGTTTCGAATAATTGATTCCTACACAGTGTCAATGTTTTCAGAAAATCTCAGGATATCGTTGCGGCATTACTAAGCATTGTAATATTCCAATATTGCAGCCATATTCTAAGACATCCTGTGATGTACGGGCTCCTATCCTATACAGCACAAAATTATTCAGTAATATCTTGGAGAAGCCCCATTTTAAAACATTTTCAGCATTATATGCAGTTTATATATAATCATGAAGAAATTATTTATAAATTATATTGAATTATATATAATTTTGAAGATTCTTCCACATGGGACCGTTCTTCTGATGATGTTCTCTTCCACACTTGAACAGAGTGGAGTTCTCATTCTTTCAGATTCAAAAAGTTTAGGGTGTTGATATTTTTACAGGTTTTATTTTCTTTTGCTTCAAGGTAATAGCGTCTATCTATTTTTTTGAAGAATAATTTCATTGTAATATAAAGAATCTGTTATTTCATTAGGTAATCAAATCCTCAATATCCTAGCATGTATGACTATGGGGCCCAAAGTGGCCTGCAAGGGCCCGATCCTGCCAATATTGGCCCAAGACTGCGCCAGAGTGGGGCCAATGTGGGCCAGAGTTCATACACGTTAAATTAGTGACGGAATTCTTATCCCACGTTATTTTATAAAATTATATTAATCAGATTTCACTGGGATTTTTGAGTTTTCAGGTTCCATTTGAGTTCTTGGTGACTATCCTGATTGTCAAATCCAATTCGGGTTTCGGCGTGGGTCTTCAAGTTCCGATCGAGTGACTGCATCCCCCTTGGGTTTCCGCATCGCAACTGAATTTTCTGCGACGTATAGGTTTCCGAATCTTGCCCGGGTCTCTGTATTCTGCCTGGGGTTTTTTCGATGTTTGTCGATTGTATTGAATAATCGATGTTTCGAAAGCCCGATGTATGATATCGTTGATGTTTTTCTTCCAGATATCGATGGGCCATTTCAATCCAATTGCATTCTCTCAGAATCATCGAATGGATCCCTGAAATTTCAGCAGAATAGAACGCTCGAAGAATTGAAATTAGCTTTTATGATACTATAAATATTATGTTACGTATAATATAAATATGGTATGACAATAACCAATTTGAATTTTCCAAGGATTGTACCCTAGATAACATGTAAGCTTGTCATAAGCTTGCCAGACTTGTCATTCGATTGTTTTCGACCTGTTATTAACAACCTTGTCAGTGTAAGGCTGCTACGACTCTGTTGCAAGGGTTTCGTAAGCTTGTACCATTGTGGTGTGTCAACTAGGAGGCTCATGTCAACCTTGTCACAAGCTTGCCTGACAACATTGCAGCAAGGTTAAATTGCTATCTGGGACTCTGCAGACATTTCAGGGTTTGATTTGGTGGTTCTGAAAGAATGCGATTGGAACTTTTGCTATCTGGCATAATATTGTTGATCAAAAACCAAAATTCTACATACGTTCGCATTTTTGTGAATGGAATAATTTCAAAATTAGAATTTTCAGACTGATGCCCCATTCGTTACACGAAAAAAAATCCAAGGTAAGAAATTACTACATTTTCTGCTAAATTGGCAGCATAAGGAAAAATACCAGTGTTATTGTTAGACAGTGTAGTCAAAATCACTGATTTAACAAACATTCTTTAGTATGAGCGTGCAACTTTTATGCACGATAAAGTACACATTTTTACTACAGTATCTATCGATGACAGTGGTATTTTCTCTTATCCTGTCAATTTAGCAGAAAGGTAGTAATTTTTGTAACTTTATTTTCCTCTGTGTAAGAATTACCTTCATTTGACTACTTAATGAAAAAACTTAATTTCAAAATCTTTTCCCAGGTCGGACAATAATTGATGTATCAATTGATATTAACCAATGTTTCCTGCAAGCATCGATTTAATCAACTATCGAGACTTTAAAAATATGTAGATTTTTCAACAACGATGATTTTATTCGACATCGCCCATCCCTAGTTTTCACTTGAGATGCCATTTCCAGAATCACATGCGGGTCAACTACTGCCTGGATAACCGGATATTCAAGTTCCTAGGCGGAAATTTTCAACTGGAAACCCGCGTTAAACATACTGACAACATTGAAATACACATGTGCATAAAAAAATGATTCTGTGTCAATTTTTGATACAAATATCAATTACTGGTCCAACTTGTAACCAGTACATAGGGGGAAGTCTCCCAGTACCGGACACTCAAAGTTAATGGTTCATAAAAAAATAAAATACATAGAAACTTCAATATTTTTATAGTATTTACATATTTATTTTATTTGGAAATAACGAAAAAATATATTTGTATTCAATACTAAAAATTGACGAGTTTGGAAAGTGGCACCTAGTACCGGACGCTTATAGAAAAAAAGAAGAAAATAAATTTTAAAAATTATCTAATCTTGCAGCAATCACAAATATAATTGTTTGTCAGGGCATTCAGGAGCATCCGCATACGCCTCCTGAGCTCATTCTTCACAATTTTGACACTGAATCCATCTTCATCATTATTTTCAAATATGTACATGTAAAAGTTAGAAGCGACACAAAAATATATAAGGCTGAAATATGAATTGATTCTTGGGAAGGCGCGCATGCACACAGCTGCCTAGCGGTACGTTTCGTCACTTCGCTCGATGCACGTATTCGAACTATGCAACAAATATATATGTATTGTTTTCAGTTCGATAGATATTCTCAGTGTCCGGTACTAAGTGCCGTCCGATGTTACGGGACTTCCCCCTATGTGTATTTTTTCATCAATATGACACGATTCACGCCTCAGATGATTTAGAACCTTGAATAATCAAAGATCGAATGACCGAGATGTAATACTTTAAAAAAAAATGACGGTGTTAGGAAAATTTCACCCCAAATAGTGTTCTTTTCAAACTGCATGGTGTGATTTTCACAGCGTGAAGTGTTATTCTAACACCTTTTCGAGTTATTAGAATCCATGCTGTGTTAATTCGGACAGCGCTTTGACTCCGCTTTTCCTACAATGTACTGTAATTCTTCAAAATCTTGTCTGTTTGGGCGTGCAACTTCAATTTCAGAACGACGGTTACACGGGTGCTAACAGTAGACCTGATTCATAGAACGTGATTTCTACACAGTAAAAAATGGAGTCGGTAGAAGATCCTTTTCGGATGGTGAAATGATGGAGGTTTGAAATTAACACCGCTGAACGTATTCTTCAAAACTCTGCTGTATTCAGAACGTTTGGTGGAAATTTCACTCTTTTCAGTGTTGAATTTTACTTGTCCCAGTGTGAAATAATTAAAAAAACATACGGGCACATGACCACACGAAAGAGTGTGAAATATACCCGCCGTTCGTGGTAGAAAAAAACAGTCGCGCGCGTGGACCTGTATGAACCACTTAGAAGGTTACTCGAGTGTTAAATTACACACTCAATTTTTTTACTGTGCATGCAGCAACATTAGTTTGAAAGTTGCACGAATTTTTCGATAAACATTTCTATTATGCTTTGAACCTTTTTAGGAATAATACGTCAACATCAAGCAACAACTTTTGACGTGTGAGGTATCATATTCGAACAAGATATGATAAAATTCGTTCCAATACAAACACTAGATTCGATAAGAGCCTTGACTTTTCTTACGTTCATAATAAAAATTTCGATAATTAATCTTATCGTGATACTCAGACATGAAATCGCTCTTATATCACATTAGTGCATCATTGGATGAATCTCAAATGGATTTTCCCATAAAAAGTAACTTGTGTTGATTTACCTCAAGATCGAATTAGATTCGATAACTTCAAGTGGATCGATAGACCTTTGATGTTCTTCATCAGATCTGATAAAGTATTTAGGAATGGAATTATTGATGAATAATCATGATTTTACGTAAACCAAACAGATCCTCCCTGCTTCTAAAAAAATGGATAACCAATGTGCAATTCATTCCTATGAATTTCAGAAGTGGTCTTGCTCGATTCGAGTTATATTTTCTCTTTGAAGGAACTAAATCGAACTTGAATCAATATTCCATAAAAATCTATGAAAACTAGATACTATTAGGTGTACAAATAAGTTTCCGCGGTTTTTTATAAAAAATTAGGAATTTATTGTAAAGGAAAAGTACATTACGTTTTATTCAAAGTATTTTCCATCATTTGCCACTACTTTTCCCCATCTTTCTGGCAACATTCGGATACCCCGTCGAAAAAACTCTTCATCTTTTGACGCTATCCACAAATCTACCCAATTTTTGGTGTCTTCATATGATGTGAAGCGCTGCTCAGACAGACCATGTGCCATCGACCGGAACAGGTGATAATCAGAAGGGGCTAAGTCTGGTGAATACGGCGGGTGGGGTAAAACTTCCCAGTTGAGTGTTTCCAAGTATGTTTTTACCGGCGCCGCAACATGTGGACGAGCATTATCGTGTAAAAGAATAATTTTGTCGTGTCTGGAGTAGTAATGGGCGCGTTTTTCCTTAAGTGCCCGACTCAATCTCATCAATTGTGTTCGGTAGAGAGCTCCAGTAATGGTTTCGCTTGGTTTCAGCAATTCATAATACACGACACCAAGCTGATCCCACCAAATACACAGCATGAGTTTTTTCCATGAATATTCGGCTTAGCTGTCGATGTTGATGGTTCGCCGGGCTTAACCCATGACCTTCTCTTCTTTGGATTATCGTAGTGAATCCATTTTTCGTCACCTGTGACTATTCGTTGCATAAACTCTTTTTTTTATTCCTGGCAAGCAGCATTTCACTCATGCATAATCGGCGTTCAACGTCTCTCGGCTTTAGTTCATATGGAACCCAATTTCCTTGTTTTTGAATCATTCCTAACGATTTTAAACGATGTGAAATTGCTTGTTGAGTCACTTGTAGAGTAAGTGCAAGTTCTTTTTGCGTTTGGGACGAATCTTCCTCCAATAGTACTTCTAATTCCATGTCTTCGTACACTTTCGGCCTTCCACTGCGTTCTTCGTCTTTAACGTCAAACTCACCGTTCTTAAACTTTTGAAACCATTCCTGACAACTTCTCTCACTTAAAGCAGCTTCACCATATGCTTCTAGAAGCAATCGATGCGCCTCAGCTGCAGATTTTTTCACATTAAAGAAGTAAATCAAAAGTTCCCGCAAATGATGCTTATTCGGAATAAAACTTGACATTTTTGCACGAAAAAAATTACGTGATGCTGATACGGAATCACTAGTACTTTAAGGTTATGGTGTTGCCAGATGACTAAACTTGGGATATTACGTTTTACATCTGACAATTTCTCCATAACCTTCTGGTGGGGCCATCTTTTGACAAACCGCGGAAACTTATTTGTACACCTAATATTAGTATTAAAAAGAATCGTTTCTGTTAACGAATTCCCATAACTAATTTTTACTCGTTCCGAGTGAAATGTCATTTCAAATTGTTTGTTGTCATGCAAAGAGAAGTTAAGTAGATTACATCCTGTTATTTTCAGATGAAATGACGTAAAGAACATTCATAAAACTCTGACACTGAATCTCCTTCAATTACAATCATTTTCTCCCATTATTTTTCAATATTCTTAACCGATGTGACTTTTATACCTCTTTTTATTTTCAAACTCCATAGAATTTCCATTGATTTATCCATCCACTTTTGAAATCCTAACAAAAACGCACAATAATTATTCTCCGACGGTATCTGATTGTACCGAATAAATTGAACGACAACCTGATAATTTCCTTCCAATCAACAAAATACTTAATCATTTCAGCGAATCAAGCCGCCATTGAGTCGATGAAACATCTTATTCTCACGAATCTTGAATTAAAAATAAAAATAAAATCTATAACGATCTAATTAAAGGACCGTAATTGCTCAATACTTCGCCACATTGTATCATACCCTCTCTCGTTCTTTGGCCCTCAAATTATACATAAATGTATTTTTTTCACTAGTGCTAGGGTATGAGTGTACTGAATCGCATGTAATCAAACCCACCTGTAAAGTGTACCGAAGATAAGCTGCCATTGGCGTATGTATGCCGGTGGAAAGGAGATACGAAACCGGGACTTGTAATTTACTTAGAGTATCTCCTCTTCTCTTTTCGTGGAAGAGATTATTAAGTTTGTTGGAGCTGAAGGAAAAGCTAGTACCTATGCATTAAAGAAAAAATATAGACCTCAACAGACTCTGCTCGATACGATTCTCGTTACTTCGAATAATCACTCCCATTCGACGCATTAATGAATTTATCTTCGGTCCATTTCTTTGTTCTTTTTTTCAATCGGAATTTTTTTTCCATGCCATTATTATCATCTCACTTTGATCGGATTGAACAGGAAAAAGGTATTCGAGATCATTAAACGAACCCGTAGTTTTGAATGAAGTCTATATCGTATTTCTATTGAGTATCGTATGTATTTTGTGATTTTATTCCATTTCCAGCCGGATGTTTGCTTTTGAACACGAATCCTAGGATAATATTGTGCAGTTGAACAAATAGAAACGTATCAATCCTCATTATTTTCGTATATGTATATCGTTGCTACGAAGAAAATGTGATGCATCATTGTATTAAATGGATATAAAATAAGGTTTTATGCATTAAACATTTTCTTCTCAATATCTCAAATATCGGGAACATCGGTTTGGAGATTTTTTGTTCATATCTTTCAGCAAACATGACGATGGTTCAAAATGTGGAGAGGAGAAATATTTAGTGAATGTACTTGAAATGATGATATCTCTTCTGAGTAAACAAAAAAATTCCAGTCATCGTTTGAAGAGATAGGAAAAACTCTCAACATCATCAGGCATAAAAGCTTTGATATAGTTATTTGAAGTGTATTAGATGATTTGACGATGGAATGTTCTGATGAATGGAATCCAAAATTCCCATTGATGTCACCTGAGATTCTTATTATTTCTCGAGTTCGTTCTCTACTGTGAGTCAGCCTTTTATACAGAAATTTTATCAAAGATAATTTTATCTGAAGATGTTATCGAACGATTGAGAGGAGTTCACAATTAAAAGTACAAGATTTGTGTCGATACACATGAATATCTTATGAAATTCTTTATATCGTATTGATCAAAAATCGAGTTTATATCAAATTAATCTGGAAAGTCCTTATACGGACAAATAAGAAAATTGAAATATCGAGTAGTATTGTTATATCTCGTCGAAAATACTCAAGAGAAAGATAAAATGTCTTGATTAGAAGAATTTACTGATAATATAGAGAAATTTTTGATTCGGTCGGCTCAGTACATATTTTCTTTTTCCTTGCAAAGATACTTTGCATATAGAAATCCCTCAGGAATATTCGATGTGTTGTAAAATCTTCGACTTTGAATATTCGACGAAACATATTTTCATCGTCTTTGCAGAGTACGAAGAAGAATCAAACAATCGACACAATCGGACGAAGATAGAATTTTTTGTAGCGTAGATCAGTATGATAATTTTGTAATGGTGCTTCCCAGCATCACGGAGCAAGTGTTGTTGGGAAGTTGCTAGGAGTTTGCGTCGCCAAATGCACGACAACATGCAGCAAACTCGAAATTTGTTGTCATTATCCTCCGAAGATATTTAAATATATAGAGCTATGATACGTGAAATCAAAGGATCCTCAAACAACAAAACACAAACTGGTGAAGCAACACTGAAGCCACAGTTGCACTGCAACTTTTGCTGTCAGGGGATATACTGATACATTTGAATTAAAATTACTCAGTGCACAGCCACACTGAGAAAAATTATCTATTATAAATTACTAGACTCGCTAGTATATTGGGATATACTTGCATTTTAAGGTTATATACCAAACGTTCTCTTCAACAGTACCAGACTTTCTATTATAAAATGTTATTATTCTACCATTAACTCACAGAAAGTCTGGTACTTTTGAAGAGAATGTTTGATATATACCCAGGTAAAAATTGACCATGGGCGCTAGGTTGCCGCAAGGCTCACCAAGATGGGCCGAGCCTAGGCTACCAGGCATGGCGCAACTCTGAAATGATAACATCATTTCAGCCTCAGCCCATTTATTTCCACAATCAAGACCCAACACTGGAAACAGGGTTGTGATAGCATATGCCGTCAATGGCAGACCATACAAAAATTTGTTCGCCAAGGATGAGCCAACGCTGTAGCAATCTTGCGGCAGGGTTGCGCCCAATGGTCACTTTTATTTTTTATTGTAATTGAAAATAAAATAAAAAATCCATTCTATCATTTCGATTGAACGAAATGAATGTCGGAGAATTTCAACATGTAATTTTTCTGATTAGTTTAAACTGATGAATGACGTAAATCCGGTGGTCCTGGCGTAGAAGTAGGCGGGTCTGGAAACAGATGAAGAATTATTTCTGTCATGGAATCTTCAAAGGAGACTTATGTATTGATTGAATGCTTGGTTCGCCACTCGCAGGAAACAAGCATCACTCTGGTGAGAGTTATTGTAATTTGCTGTTTGAGAAGGAAGTTTCACTCTTAGCCAAGCTATTACTCAAGTCGAGTCAAGCTAACGCCTAAACTGAGCGAGGCCATCGTCCAAGCTGAGCCAAGCTATTGCCCAAGCTGGACCAAGCTACGACCCATGCTTGGTGCAACATGAGAATCCATTGTCATTCAGAGTTGCCTAATGCTTGGAGCAGTGTCCCGCCAAGCCCTAGAGAGCCTCTGTTGAAAGCATGCTTTTTCCTTCAAGCAATATTGGTTGAAGGATGGGCCAAGCGTGGCGCAGCCAATGATCAATGATGGATCAATGGAGTCGATTTATGACTTCCCATATTGGTACAATGTTTAGACCATTGTCAACCATCCTTGTCCCTACATAGATTGCCCAGCTTTGGCTGGCAGCCTTGCGTCTAGCTATATTCCGTCGTCAGCATTGGCGGAGCCTGAAGATTTTTATATGGGTAACTTCAAAATGCAAGTATATCCTCAATATACTAGCCAGTCTAGTAATTCATAATAGACAATTTTTCTCAGTGCAGGAATACACTGTAAAAAATTTGGGGAGTTTTTCTTCACACGGTTGGTAGATTCCGTCCCCTCATCGCGGGAAAATTGTTTTCCCATCAGAAATGAGGGATTTGTCCACCACTTTGAGGAATTATTTTGTTTTCCAGGTGTTGAATCCTCTAGAAATGAAGAGAAAATCCACCAAATTATGGTAGAAAATTCCCCATCTATGGAGGAAATTTGCTGCCACCATGTTTTGGGGGAAAATTCCCCAATCATTTTTTACAGTGTGGAATCCAAATGAATGAAATTTTGAGGAATTCGAAGAGATGTAGAAACATTTAGGATAATTCAGGAAGATGCACACAAATATAGAGGAAACTTTGGAATCCAAATGAACGGAATTCTGAGGGATTCAGATAGATTTAGGAAAATTCAAAAGAATTGCGAACAACACTGTGAAAGAATTATGGTGGAACTTTCACCCAAATTCGGTGATAGCAAAATTCCTCATATTTCGAGGGAATTTTCCTTCATTTGGAGAGCAATTCCCTCCAAAAAGAAAGAATTTTCTTCCAAACGGAGGAGGATTCCTCCAAAATATATGGGAGATGAATTTCCCCCGCGTGAGGGAGATTTGCTGCCGGGGGAAAAGTGAACTTTTGAATCTCGACCAAAAAAATTCCGAGAGATTCAGAAAGATTCAGACAAAGTTGAGAAAATTCAAAATGCATTGCCATTTGAGAAGCCTTTAACTTCCTCTAAATTACTTTAAGTCACTCCAAATGTCTCAGAAAAACGTTCCAAAACTGTGAGAGATTCAAAGAGACATTTCAGAGAAATTTTTTTCACTTGGGGAACGATGGGAAAACTTGAACTTGTTCTAATTGTGTTTCAGAATTTCCCCATACCTATTTAACGGAAATTTAAAATACTTTTCACGGGAAAAGCCCGAAATCCCGTACATATATAGGAATTTTCACATACAAATGTATTAAAATTCCTGTTTTTATGGAATTTTTACTGTAAATTTATAGGATCCCCCCCAATATTCCCCCCACATACACTTTAAGAATTAATTGTGGAATTTTCCCCCAAAGAAAAGGTGGCAGCAAAGTTTCTCCATAGATGAGGAGTTTTTTTTACCACAATTTGGTGGACTTTGCCTTTATTTTTAGAGGATTCAACGCCCGAAAAAAAAACAATTGTTTTTCACGGTGGTGGAAAAATTCCTCATCTTTTATGAAAAAAACAATTCCCCCGTGATGAGGGAACAAAATCCACCAACAGTGGAAACCCTGCTTGGAGAATCTCATCGAACCGAATGATTCTCATTGATTCCGATGCAGAAAACTGATTAAAACCCAGTGAGAATCAATTTTTAATGAGTTTGAATCGGTTTTCTGCATCAGAATCAACGAGAATCAATCGGTTTAATGACATTCTTTCAGCAGGGAAGAAAAACTCCTCACATTTTTAACAATGCACATGTACACTGTTAGAAAAATCTGTTTGGAATTGAATGTAAAAAGTTTGGAAGCAATTAACACACACAATTGTGTATTAATTTTCAAACATTTTTGTATCTCCAAAAATAATAGACAGAATTTTGAAATTCAAGCCACAACATTATAAAAATCGATGTAAAAAAATGCATGAATTTTCAACACTATATTACTTGATTTCCAAAATTCCTCCCAAATGTTTCATCATGTTATGGTGTGAAATTAATACAAAAAATTCTGAAAATCAAAATACATATATCAATGAATTATTAGAATCGCGTGATTTGATTTTACGATGAATTTTCAACACCACATTATTTAATTTGAGAAATCCCTCCTGAATACTTCATCATGTTTTGTTAAAAAATTAATACACAAAATTTTGAAAATGAAAACACATATATGAGCGAATTATTGGAACTGCGTGATTTGATTTCACAATTAGTGATGTTGATTTTACAACAAGTAATTTTCCCTACAAAAATTCACATCGAAAGGGTAGACCACGATTGTCCCGAAATTTCCTGATTTATTGAAAACTAGTACTTTCTAGTCATTCCTCAAAATCTACTAGTTTTCAACAGATCGGGGAATTTCAGGTTCACACACTTTCGGGATAATCGCATATATCGGGATATGAATTTTCATAAACTGTGGTGAGTATCAGAAACTTTGTTTGAAATTTGAGAAATATGTGACTGATTTTCCAATATTCACACAGAGGAAAAATGGTTTGCTACTATAGCGCCTACAAAGAAATTTGTTGTCCTTGCAAAAATATTCACTCCAGCAGCTAAGACGTTAGTTCTGTTCACAAATTGGTTTATGTTAGTAAAAAAATGTAGTTGTGTCAATCATTTTTCTTGCTCTATCAGCTACTTTTCTTTGTAGGCGCTATAGTAACAGGCATGCTTGTTATGCCAACAATACTTTTTTCTCCGTGCAAATAAATACAGAAATTCAATATCTACAGTTATGAATTTCAAAACTTTTGTTTGAAGTTCATGAAATATGTGATTGATTTTCCAACATCCAAATGTGGAATACAATTCATATAGCGCCCTTGGAAATTAATGTACTTTTTCCTATGAACGTATATTAAATTCACAAACATTTTCAACAGTGTATATGAAATAACATTTTTTCACAATGTATCTTTGAAAACTGTCAATCGCAAGATGCATGGAAGTATCTTTTACAAGTCTTTGCGCCGTGTGGAAAGCCACTTCCCAGTGGAAAATGAACATAATTATTGACATTTTACATAGTCGTTTAAATGGCAGCAAGAAAATTTCACATCCGATTTCAGCAACTGAATGAATTGAAATAACAAGAAAAACTGTGGATGTTCGATCTTTTAACTGGTCATATTAGTGAAGTTCGAATCGTTTATAGAAACGAAATGAAAGTTCTAACTCATGAAATCTGATGAATCATGGTTATTTATGTCCTCGAATTAATTCTTTGCGACTGGAAACATCATCGAAGAATGCACTGCAAGATTTTCAGTCTTCAACAACTGAGTATTTCGTTTCAATAAAAGATTCAAACTTCAGCAACATAAATGGTCGTGGAAATGAACTTTTTCTTCGTAACGAAGCCGATGAAGTAACTTTGGAAACCTTTCATCAAACATCAATCAGTTTTATAATGATCGAGTAGTCAGGTGAAGGGCGTATAGTATAGCGATTGATCTTTTCCTATTTTTCTGTTTGCTTTTCGCTTATAGAATACTCATACGCTTACAACACTAAGTTACTTTTATTATCCGCTACTGTAAATGATATTTATAGGTCGATATTGTGAGTATGTTAAGCATGAAAATTTCTCAGAATCCCGCTAATGGTTTCATAACCAGCTTCCACAATCATCCTACGATACAAATATACTTGCATAATTCCATGGATATTTCTCTGATGAAATCTTACATAGCAGAACGTGGAATCATTACATCATACAAGAAAAAAAGGGCATATCATTAATCAAGAAAATTAATTTTTGCTTTGTTGAAAAATTATTCTCAACATGAGAGACTTGTACTTTTTGTACAAATAGGTAAATTCTTTTCAATATTCAGGACGAATGTTTTTCGTTTGATTACAAGTTGAAATAGGTTCGTATACAGCATCAAACAGGTGGCTCGAAGAGGTATTTCTTCGAATTTTTGTATAGATATCGAATATGGATATCTAAGAATCTCAAGAATGATATCTGAAATTTTATAACCAACCGCAGAGTTGTCATGGTATGATAATAAGATATGCGAAGACTACCCGAATGTTTGGATTTCAGTTTCTCATCCAACTCTAGAGTATAATTATCAAGGTATTTTTTTCCTTCACAATTCTACATTCTTCCTTGCCAGACGTTGAATTAATTTCTTTCAATTATTCTCGATTGACCCTTTTTTTCACTTCTATCATCATCTCCTACGCATCAGGACGAGAAAAAGAGCAAATTAGGTTTTCTTTCAGTAGGGAATATAAAATTACAAAGAAGAAACATGACAAAAGGGGTGGAGATGATGGCATAGCACGAGGACTTGAGCCAACTCATGGTACCAATCGTTGTGAAAACACTGATTTCGACAAAGAAGGCGGAACTTCCACGAAATTTGTCCCCCTTTTGAAAGAGTCTCTAAAATGCACTGGTCACAATAGAACGCATTGCACGTCCCTAATATAACGGAACCAGCTTTCTACCATTGTCTGGGAAGAGGGCGTAAAAGTTTCTCGGAAAACCTTTCGCCCTCTTTGTATATATACTCTCTTATACACATATATATATCCGTTCAGGCGAGTGTATCTTTATATCTTGAACCAAGGGAACACATATCGACTCCAACTTCTTCTTACATCGATTCGATTTGAGATATTAAGGAGAGAATGAAAAAAACCACATTTATACGTTTCAGTGTGATCGTCAGCTCTAAAGATTTGCTTTGAGATTTAAGAACTGGATTTTAACGATATCAAATAGGGTCTCCACATAAAAGATGCTCATGTGATGTCAGGGTGATTGTATCGTTGTTATCATCTTTACGTCATGAGAGTGAAATTCAGAAACATTTCATTCCATTCGTTAGAAAATGATTTTTCATTAACACCAGTTCACCAGTTGAAAACTGCTGTTTACGATAGTTCTCGGGAGGAATGAGTAGGTCACAGAAACCATCCTTGCATGGTTGAGGATTTACGGTCGCAGTGATCTGAAATCTGGCTATGATCCCACACAGCACCACAGTCTCAGAAGAATTCACAAAACATTCTTGTTAAACTGATTGTGTTTTTTATGAATTCTTCAAGAATTTTTTTGAGGCTGTAATGTTGTATGAGATAACCAGGAAAATAAAACACAATCATGTGAATCTGGTTGTGGCAACTAGATGAAATGGTTAAAGCCAAAAATAACTACGTCGCCTAGTTACGCGAACCAGATCCTTCTCCGAATGTAGACTTGTAACACCAGTGTTCTTCTGAATTTAGATGATTGTTCGAGAAACGCTTCACTTCATTGAAATAATTACTCGAATCATATAATATCAAAGCCACTGACTTGCATGAAAACCTGCCTTTGATCCTCTTGTTATTTATTCTCCTTTTCTCCTGAAAAATAATACAAAGAAAAACAAAGGGAGAAACTGCGTATTCTCTAGTTTCGATCTCGACATTCGTAGAATGAGGATTTCGTCTTTGAACCGCAACAGTGTCTGATAATTGGACACGTATTTCATGACATAAAAACTTTGAATCAGTATGACTAATGATCCCTATATATAACTTTAGAATTGCCTTTATATCTCAGTTACGTGCTCACCCTGAGAAAAAATTCTAACTCGAATGGCATTAATACGTAATATTCTCTTGAAGCGAGGAAGTGTTATGTGCTTCATTATAGCACCACAAATTTGAATCAAATAAAATTACGGTAACTTCACACTGTGGGACACGGAAAAAAATGTAGATTGAGAATATAGTTATCTCTAATAGAATATTTCTTAAAATTTGAGGATATTTCTGTTGAATATTATGCGAAAAAGAATGAAAAATTATCCATACTCAACAAACAATAGGAAGAAGTACGAATTTTCTAAATTTTATTACTCGCTTTGTAAAATTGCATACACTGAGAAGAAAAATTTCCGGGAACACTAAAATATTTAGTTGAATAGTCGCCATAAAATAATCAATTGATTTGAATTAACCTTCACTGACTAAAATAAATAACTGTTTCCATTGATGAAATATTTCATAGCATATTAAATATTTGTTTGATTGAATAAACTTTTAATTGAGTCAATGAAAGTTTATTCAAATCAATGAAGTATTTTATGGCGACTATTCAATTAAATATTTCATTGTTCCCAGCAATTTTTTCTCTCAGTGTACCCAACTTTTGAAAACGATATTTTTTTCTATCGTTTGTTAAGTATCATTGATTCGTCATTCTTTTAAAAGTAAAATTCAACAGAAATGTGAATTGTTTTATCTCCATTATTTGAAAAATATTCTCAAATTTTAAGAAATATTCTCCAATTTTCCATTAGAGAATACAATATTCTCGATCTGCATTTTTCTCCGTGAAGACTATTTTCACGCTATATCCGCTTGAAATTTCTCTCCATGCGTGTACAAAAAAAAATTAAAAATACAGATTATAATCAAATTCATATGTTCTCCGAGAAGAGTGTACAATAAAGTTCCCCGTACTTTCAGGATTCAAATAACACAACGTGTGTATTTTTGATATTCCGTCCTATTATTTTCCATCGAATTTTCTTATTCACGTATCGAAAATATTCATGAATAGATGGAAGTTGAATAAAAGAAAACTCTTTGAAATTTATCGGGTGCTTGACTCCTGAGGTAGATTCCCGAGAGATAAAAGGAACATCCACTTCCCAAATCTGTTTCGAGTATGTTTTGCTTCTTTTCCTTCCGTCTCGTGAGTCCAGGTGTGCGTCGTCAATTCCATCGTGGCCAGTAACTCGGATACCATCTGTCCGTATCCATCTCCTTTCCTCGTTTTCGATCACAACGGTCCATCTTACTCTTTTTTCCCTTCCCGTTCGACGATATGTATTCCACCGTCGTTTTCTCTTGAAAGGAAACACGAGATCGACTTGTCTGGATACTTGTGGCGATTATAATGACGATGACGATGGCGACGACGACGAAAATGACAACGGCAATGATCAGAACGGAAATCCTGGAAGAAGTAGCATGTGGTACCAGAAGATATACACGTTGTCATACAAGTCATTCCCAACATCGTTCAAAGTATTTCGAGATAATTATCTGTAACCGGAATCGTCCTTTGGTGCTACGTACATGTATTTTTAACCACCATCAAATCCGAATCCGCGTTATCTTAACTTTCTTTTGAAAAAGATACAAATATAAGTGTCACTTAATGTAAAGTAGCGACGCCTCAATGAAAGATTGAACAATTTAAGTGGAGTAGTTTTGTAACTTGTAAAGAAGTGGACATTGCTTCAGAATTATCATCTTATAAAATCATTTGCAGGCAACGGTTGTTGACAAGTAGACAAATTACATAAATGAGCTAATTAGCTAGGTTCCAGAGGGATGTGGATGTGGGAATTACAAGATTTTTGCAATGTCGTTGAAGGATTTAGAATGGTTCGTTGAGAAAGGTTTGGCTAATATCTCATTGCTTTCATCCCGTTCAAGTCCTTTGATGGTTAGTTTTACGTTATTCTGCCACGATGACGCGTGAATAAACCGATGATGGCCACGAAGAGATCGTGAACACCTGGTTGTGACTCACATGTGCTAAAATACAATGTACCATGACCGCCCACATCCCTCTTGTACCTTGTCTTTCCCTTCTTCATTCTCACATCACATCTCTTACGCGTTCTCTTCAATAAATCTTAACTGTAGAGTCTAGAACACGTGAATGTCAGTTTCTTCTCCTGATTGCCTCTTAGAAAGAACGTATGTGATATTCTCGCCACTAATCATATCTTACATTGGATAGCCTGCGAATGAAGGGTGAGATGAAACAAAATGGAAAAAAGAATTCAAAGAATTTACCCATTTATTCCATAAATATTCTGTAAATATTCATGGCATATTAAAATGAGACTACTTTAAACATCCCATGTTCATTCCTATGAATATTCATTAGAAATTTTATAATCTCTCGACCAATGTTTGATCAAACTTTTGAACTATTTTTTCTGTATTTCAGAAATATCTGAAACAATTTTATTAGAATATTCTAATATTAATATTTATTGCACCATGATAGAATATTCTGAAAACCTTTGGATTTCAATCTCCAACAGCACATCCGTGGATTCTACGTGGATAAATGGTAGACGTGAATGCAAGGTGAATGAACGAAGATGCCCCGTAAAGGCGACATGGAAATGTCCGGGTTGTATGGGAATTGAACTATCTTCCAAAAAAATGATGGCAACGAAGTTTCTTTATAGACAGGGAACCATTCGCCGTGATTCAATGGAGTTTTCTTTCATTTGTAGAAGACTCGACCTTCAAGCAAAATAGTTCCTCAAAGTGGAGGCAAAATCCTTTATTTTTTATTAAAAAATCAGAGCATGAAATACACCATTGATGTGAAGAAAAATTCCCCATATTTTCATTAATCCATCACAATCAATTATAGAAAATGTTTCCCCGCTCGATCAAAATCAAATGATAAAGGTGCATAGTTCATTTCCTGTCCATTCGTATGAATTCTATCGAATTTCTAAATTCATTCTTGAAGGAATTTATTACAAACTCTAAAAAGTACACTGTTAAAAAGAACTGGAATTTTCTGGTACCCAGGAATTGGAAAATTTCTGTTCATGACGAATTTTTCAGCTTACGTACAAGATAATTCCTGTCGTACCGGAAGTTTTCCGTATTTTACATGAAAATTCATGTTTTTTACTTCAATTTTCCAGTATAAATATAAGAATTTTCTGATACGTGTGCTGGACTTTTCATGATTTGAATCTAATTCTTCAGTACAAATGTACAGGTTCATTGCTTCCAGTATGGTACTGGAATTTTCCCGAATTTTTTTTTACAGTGTACGGCTGAATGTGTTTGCATTTAACTCAGAAAATTGTGTAAAATTTAGGATTTTCAATTCCATCGGCATTCGTTTTCGATGCTTACTTTCAATTAAAAACAAAAAAACACCTCATCTTCTCTGGTGGAAAAATGACGTTCATCAAGGGTGAGAAAAATGTTTATCAAAGTGAGGAAAAAAGCGTGATTCCTGCACTATCAGGAATATCTGAAAGTTTTTTTCAATCACGTACATGAGTTCAGGTTCATACACATTCAACATTACATTTGATGTACAAAAACAGGAAAAAACTATAGATTATGCTATAGTTTACATTAAATTTAATATAAAATGTGTATGAAATTGAATTCATGCACGTACTTGAATAAAACATCCAGCAAAAACATTACAAAAATCAATGCAGACATTTCTAACAGTGTGCCAATCGACTTTGTCCGTCAGGAAGTGCAATGAGCGTTTATGAAAAGTAAGCACACGCTTTATATTCTACATGCAAACGTGTACGCTTTCTGCGCATCACGAATTCGATCACCTTTCATACACGCTTTCCCAATGTACCAAGCTTGGTGCCAAGCTTGAGCCAATGCTAGTCAACATTGGACGTAGCATGGTTACCAACATTGGCACCAAATTGGATTAATGTTTGGGATGATAACAATGTTCAACGCTTGGCATCCAAGCTTGGCTCAATATCAAGATTCAATATTGGTTTCATGTTTTGAATCGATATTGGTGCCATGATTGATATACAATCAACCTAAATGAATAGGATAGTTTAATTATTGGCATCCAAGCTTGATTGAATATAATATATTCTGACACATGAAATTTCGGAATATTGGATTTCGACACAGTCACTTTAGTCTAAATAGCACAAGAGTTCTAAAAGAGTTCAGAAATAATGAAATGGATTCATAAAGAACTCTTTTAGGACTCTGGTGGTATCTGGAAGGACGTTGAGTAGATATCCGTATTTGTGCTGACATACATTCAGGCGTATGCTCTTTCAAGTTTCTGAAATGCGAATAAATCCCAAGTCCACGTCATGTGGCTATATCTAGGTTTACGGCGAGCCAAGTGTCGATTAAAGCTTGGTTGACGAAAGATAAATCAAACGCGGCGAAATATGCTTAGTCCTAGCATTGATGTTTGAGGTGCTATTAAGGGTTGGTTAGCTGTGACGGGCCAAGCATCAATCAAGACTTGGTTAACGAAAATTGAATCAAACACGGCAAAATATGCTCAGTCCTAGCATTGGTAACCGAACGTCTATCAACACTCGGTCAGCTACGGTGGACCAAGCATTGGTCAAGGCTAGGCTAACGAGACTTGGCATACCAAGCTTGACGCCAGTCTTGGTCCAATTGCCAATTTTGATATTACTTGCCTGGGTTGAAGCCCCACACTGAGAGGAAAAAAATAGTGAATTAATAGGAATAGTTAGCTGATTAATGCGTACACTAACTAATTCATTTTCATTGTAAATATAGCTAATCTAAATAGTAATTTCCACAATCAATATTGTCATTTAGATTGCGAAGTAGTAGAACTTGCTGCACAGCACCGGACATTTCTACGTTGCCTCTACGTTGCCTCCGCGTGGAATCTCCGTTCATCCACGTGGAGTCCACGGGGATGCGACGTAGAAATCGGTGGATGTGCTGTTAGGGTTATTATCAGTTGTGGTTGAGTCCTCTCCTAACCATTTCAATAGTAATTCCGACTATCTTTTTCTGTGAGTGTAAATATAGCACCCTAACCTGTGTACGTCCTCTTAAAAGTTGACTTTCCAAGCGCTCTTTTTGCCATGCACTCTCAGTTACACGCTTCATTTTCACCAGTTATTGGCTGCATTTTGATAAGCTGATATTCAGAATGAAATAAAATTTTCATTTTCATTGACAAATGCATATGATATAAGTATCTTTGTGAAGAAAAATTCCTATAAAATCATGAAGGATTCAATAAAAGTACTTGTTTGGTACAAAGGATTCCGATATTTTAGTAGTGCAAAGCGTGCCAAACATTGGATACTACAACGCATTCTTCGCATCAAAGATATTAATTTGTTTTCCAACCCTTTTCCATCCTACAAAATTGATTAATATAGAAAATATCTCAAGTATTCTGAAAGGTGACACAAGAAAATTTACTCTCGGAATTTCCCATCCTCGAAGACATTTTCAAAGATATATTCGAAGATTCAAGATCGGATGTAACAAAAACAAACACTCGGTTTAACGAAGAAATATATTTCGTCGAGCAAAAATGGCACGTTACGTAGATTTGCGTGGTAGTTGTCGTGCGGTCGGAAGATAATTTAAGAAAATTCAAGAATAGTATGCTATTTCTCAGGATATATCGTAAACAACCACGTTTTTGATGACGTTAATTTAAACGATCCTCAAACCTATATCGATGTAGATATTAAAATCTTCCTATGAAATTCAATTTGGGCGTCAATCTTGCGACTTGGTGCCAAACTTTCTTAGTTGTGTGCAGAGGTGTAGGAGAGATCGTCTGTTTGAGTTAGACATGTCTAACTTCACTGGGTAGGTGTATTTATCTTCGCTTATGATTCAGTATATCAAAGTTTTTGACAGTAATATATACAAGTATGGATGAAACGAGTATTTTGATGATCCCCCAAAGGCACACTGAAAGATTTAGATCCGCGATATAACGTTCATCGATTCAAGTATAAAATCTGCACTGTTTCTAACGTTTCACCTTCAATGTGATAATATCACCACATCTGTATGTTATTTGGCAATGAAATTTTTTTCAAATCTCTATTTCATATGCAGATATATGTTCAAGTTTAGTAAGTTTATAAACTAGAATTATTGTCATATGTGCGACGACTGTCGATTGAATTGAAGACGTACAAACCATCCGTTAGAAAACATTCAGTTAAATCTCGTCATCAGCAATTTTTGTGTCTACCTTCTGTTACGTATCCAACCGTTCGCTTCGGGAAAAAAGAAAAAAAATGAAAGACGTCGCTATAACGAGATTATACGGAATATCCAAGTTCAGTTGCGTGCTGCTCGTTTCCTATCCTACAAACAATGACTACTGGCATTTCAATGGGCCGCTGATGGCCCTGCGATTCCAGTGAAGAGCCGTTATTGGGTATTTGAAATGCCTATGCTAGCTTGATATTTTCTTCCAAACTCGTGATATTCAAAATAGAGTCAAAGCAAGTAAAAGTTGTGATCGGAAAAATAGAAATCCAACGAAATATTCCCAAATTTATACAAAAATTGTTCATCCGTCCATTATATTCTCAACAAATTCATTCATTCATTTTCATCCTAATGAACGTGAGATAAAAAGACGTACAAAAAATTTGAAAACTAATGTGAATTCGCACCAAACAACATTTAAACGAAGAATCGTATGATTTATATACTTCCAAGATCTAACGTTGCTTTTGTCTCGCCACGATTACTTTGGACTGAATTCTGAGAACGAATTTGTACAAATCTTCTAAGAAAAAGGAAAATAGAAGAAAATAAAATACATTCTCAAAGCAACTATTCATACCAGCACGTTTGAAATCATGTTAATGTTTACGTCTAAGCGATCTTGCGTATTCGGATATTAAAATCATTCTGTGAAATCGAACTGAGCCATCAGTTCCGAGGTTTATTGCCAAAGCATTTATTTAAATATTAGGATGAATGCCGCGCGTCTTCGCGTACACTAGTTGAATCATCGAAAAGAAACATACGTTTTCACAAATTCCTTCGATTCTGAATACCGATTCATGATATGAATAGTCATCAGATAAATGATCTGTGCGAAAAGTATGAGACGCGCAACTATCAAAGGGTAATGACTTACATTTTATTTATATAATGCACGATATTAGATAATTTGTATCTATGTAACAATATATGATCGATCAGGTAAAATCGTAGTGAGATATGTCATGTGTAGTACGATTTTTTCGAATCGGTAATGAGAGTATGTTAACTGAATTTCAAAATCATCCAGATTTATATTAATAGCAAGGCAAAAGTATCAAGGGCAATGGACTGTATTGTTTTAACTTTTCAAGAATAAAAACATTGTTATTGCAACGATCTCGGAGAAATGTTGCTGAAACTCTGACGGTAGGCAGGGACGGACTGGCCAGGTGGAAAATGTTCAAAATTCACAGATCAGATCAGATCAGTTCACATCAAAATTCAAAAAACAATGCGCACTTGACGGTAAGCCTGCGAAGATATTTAAGGCAATATTCTACTTTACAACTTTGAAAAAAACGCTGTTTTTGTGAATTTTTTCTGATATTGCAAATGCTGCTTAGTTAAAACGAAATTTGACATACTTCACTGAGTAAAAATCGGGATTCTAGAAGGAACTCGGAGTGATATCAACTGAATATTATTCACAGGTGTCTAACCTCTCTGAAACAATTGCAATTGGTTGTGACTATATGAAACATTCATGAGAGCGAGAGTCATCTTTTCAAAACGGACCGAACTAATTTGTACTCCCAACCCGTGTGGGAATATTTCGCTGAAAAATGTCTGCAAAACTATGAAAAATCTCTGAAAAAAAATGAAAAAACTCTGAGAAACTCTGACAAACTCTGAGAATCTCTGAAATCTAATATTTTTGGGACATTCTTTACAGACTTTTTTCAGACTTTTTTCAGAGTTTCTCAGAGTTTTTCCATTCTTTTTCAGAGAAATAGTAACGAAATTGCACTCTGAAAAAACTCTGACAAAACTCTGATGGATTGGTAACATTTTTCTGACTTTTAGAAAAAAATTAAAAAATTTTCAAACACTTTTCAACACATGATATTTGAATACGGCATATGAATGTATTTATTGAATTTCAGGATTTTTCAATAATCAGAAAAATGTCAACAATTTATTAGAGTTTTGTCAGAGTTTTTTCAGAGTGCAATTTCGTTACTATTTCTCTGAAAAAGTATGAAAAAACTCTGAGAAACTCTGAAAAAAGTCTGAAAAAAGTCTGTAAAGAATGTCCCAAAAATATTAGATTTCTCATCAAAATTTCAGAGATTCTCAGAGTTTGTCAGAGTTTCTCAGAGTTTTTTCATTTTTTTTCAGAGATTTTTCATAGTTTTGCAGACATTTTTCAGCGAAATATTCCCACACGGGAATACTTCAAGAGTATATTTATTGAGCATTTCAAACCCTACATCCATTATCTTCAATAGTATTCTCAGAAAAAATTCACAAAAATAGGGTTTTTTTCAAAGTCGTAGAGTAGAATACTGCCTTAATTGAGTCTGGACCTGAAGAGAACATGAAGCTTCAGCGAACGTTCAGATTTGATCTGTATAGATCGGGTCGAAGGTTCATGAGAACTAATTTTTAGATTCACAAAAGTTTGACAAATGTCCTACGAACGTTAGAATGTCCGCCTCGAAATACTTTCGGGAAGCATCCCACACAGCATTTCAGTTCTAAAAGATATCTTAAGCCAAATTTAAGAAGTCTTATGCAACATGACAAGATATCTTTAAGAGATCTGAAACAGTTCTTAGTTCTAAAAGATTTCTATAAAATGTCTAAAAGATATAATCTCAAAAGAAAAGTTTCGATCTTCTAAAAGATATCTTTTAGATGTCTTTTATAAGTGAGAACTGTTTTATACATCTTAAGGATATCTTCTCGTGTTGCATAAGACTTCTTAAACTTTTCTGAACAGTTCCTCAAGATATCTTGAAGAACAAATGTGCTGTGTGGAATAGATTGTACGTTTGTTGAAGGTTCATCGAAGGTTTTATGAAGCTTCACAAAAATATTTTTACTTATATTAATGTGTATCAATTTATATGAATAATCAATTAATCAATAAACATAAATCAATGAAAATTAATATAAGTATAGATATTTCGATGAACCTTCAACGAACGCCTCATCTATGTATTTCAAGGCGGACATTTCAACATTTGTAGAACCTTTGTCAAACGTTTGTGAATCTAGAAATGAGCTTTGATGAACCTCCGGGCGATCTATACAGATCTAATCTGAACGTTCGCTGAGGCATCATGTTCTCTTCGGGCAGAGATCTAGCAAAAGTATTCTTCAAGGACTCTACTGATCCTTGAAATCTCTCAGGTTCTACAAAGGTCGTTACTTGTAGAACTAGTAGAACTGAACAATCTAGACAAACATGTACATTGTCAGAAAAATCTATCTGGAACTTCATCAGAACATCATGAGGTTTTTTACATGAACAGTTTATTAAATTTCATGATGAAATATTGAATTCAACGATGTAATTCTTGATGTTAAAAATTTTTTTCTTGGTGTTGAGAATTTTCTTCTCAATTTTAATAACATATTTGTGAAATTAAATAAACAATTGTTACATTTCAGAAAAAAATTTTGACATCTCATCATCAATATTAAATATCACATTCAATATGGAAATATGATGTTTCATAAAGAATTTCGTATTATATTAAAGAACTTTCCGAACAGTGTAAATTCATAAAACTGAGGTTGTAGGATGGTTACTTGTAGAACTGAACAATCTTATGTTGCTGAAGTTTGAATTGTTCATTGAAATGAATTAATAATCAAGTAACTAACTATGCAGCTCTTGTAAATCCCAAATCTTGTAAATGCAATCCTCTGATGAGACCCCTGAAGATGCAACCAGACTCATTAGTTAGAAAAGGACACGACAAAAATTATTCGAAAACGAAGGAATGAAATCAAGATATCGCTTGGTACAGACCTTTTTCAATCAATAAAGATGGTTCGTACAGAGCGATATTCTCCTTTTATTGTTTTAATTTGTCAGAAAAGATTAGGCTCGAGTTGCATCGTCAGGAACCGCTGGTATCCCCTTTGGATGATGTTTCCAGTTCCGAGGAGTTAATTCAGGAAAAATGAATAACGATGATCTGTCAGGTTTGGGAGATTGTATTTTCGTTGCGTTCCTATAAACAATTCAAACTTCAAGAACTTACGATCTTAAAAATAATGTAGAATTCTAAACTTGAGGTCCTAGGATCGTTACTTATAAGGTCGAACGTGTCGATTTCATCGTGGTTTTAGGATTGAATAGATTTTCTACAAATTTAAGTGGTAGACCTGACACTTTTAGGATCAATAATGCCTTCTCGTTGCCCTATTGAAAACGCCAGGCAGATCCGGCAAAAGCAAGTTGTCAGGCTTTGAACGATCTGTATCCCAGGAAATCTGGTCAAAAACTGACAAAATTTCTACCTGGTTTTGTCCGGAATCACCAAATTGAAATATCCTATCAAAACCTGACAACATTTTTTCTGTTAGTTTTTGACAGGATATTCCATGTTTATAGTGATTCCGGGCAAAACCAGGTGAAAATTGTGTCAGTTTTGACCGGATTTCCAAGGGACAAAAACCGTTCAAAGCCTGGCGACGATTTTTTTCTCCGGATCTGCCCAGCATTTTCAGCAGAGTGCAGTGTTTTGCTTGAAATTTAATATAATTGCACCGAAAAATGCATTTGAACTCTCAAATTATGTGAACAATGAACGCTGAAAATTGCAAAAATATGTAGGGGAAGTGCGCTTAATTTGCACCATTGCTTGAATTGCACCACTAGCGTATCGGTAAAACGGAAATCTTTCACGCAAGTATACATGAACATGAACTCCAATTCAATCAAGTCCTGAGTTTTGATTTGCTGGGTTGTGTCTTACATTAGTTACAACAAATTCTGTTAAATCGTCTCATTTTTGGTTGATTTCTTGTGTTGATAAATGCGTGAAGTTTATATTCCTTCATACGGCAAGTAAAACTATGAGTATAAAGTTTCAAAGTGGTCAATTTGAGTGTTAAAATGTCTCATCGTGTGATTTGATACATTCCCCTGCACTCAAAATAACCCTGGTAGAAATTTCGAAAGGGAAAATACCAGGGCCTGACAAGTCATGCCTGATTTCCCAACAGGTCCTCATCAGGTTTCGTTAGGGTTTTCCCTATTTCGCTGGATTTTATGGAAACTTCATCAGAACCCTATTGTACCCCTGCGTTACAACCCTATTTGAATCCTATCCGGGAACTCAGATAAACCTCTTGTAAGGGTCTCTTAACCCTAGAACGGGCACGTGAAAAACACAGGAAATTTCAAATGGCTGTAACTCATTTGAAACTAAACGGATTTCAACTCACTGTGGGCGGTTTTTGTTCGTCAGGATGTATACTTTGAAAATAATTGGGTGACAAACTACAGAGATAAAGAGAGGCTCAGATGCTGGGATAGAAAAAAATGTCCTGGGGTCCTAGAAGACCCCACATGCCCGTTCTAGGCTCAAGATTTCCCTTATTCACGGTTTCCGGATTCTAACCTGATCAAGACTTTATTAAAAATGGGGAACGCCTGATCAAATTTCTACTAGGGAATTTGAAGGCGTACATAGGCGTGTTGAGTGTACATGGTGCAATTGAAGTGCAATTTAGGCAAACATTGTCCGTTAATCATTCATTTAATATCAAGTACCCAAGTAGCACAACAGGTTAGAAATGCTAAGAAGGTTCTTGGAAGTTCTGAGCATGTTTTATGAACATTCTTAGAATCTTCGAATGAGACTGTTTTGGATAAGTATATTCTGTGCACATTCTCAGAACATATTTTCCGAATTTATCCAAAACAGTCTCATCTGCATATTCTATGCATGATCACGGAATGAACGCAGAATATTTGAAATGTTCTTGTGCTACTTGGGTACACTCTTCATTTTCTCCCAATCTCATCATGGAGATGAGATTGTATGAGTCAAGAGGAATTTTGTGGGCATGCGATTTTCATTTCATCAATTTTCTACGCCAAGAAATGGAGGCAAGTTCTCAAGTGGTGCAATATTGGCACGTTTACCCTAATGAATAGTGTTTTTGAACAAACAATCCCCACAAAGTGCTTATTCTTGATACTCTATTCCAGACTTCTCCCTTCTCAGCATATTAAAAACCTTAATACAATTCTCCCCTCATCAGATCCTCAATGGTGAACCAAGATCAATCTAAGAAAATGTCACTGTTGACCAAAGAAAAAATTGAAGAATGTAAATTCGGTGGAAAAAATGTTCATATTTATAAAAATTTCAAATCTAGTTGACTTTATGAATCATCCATCTTTCATCAAAGTCGTTCTTTCTTTGGTCTCAAAGTATTATAACATGGACACTCTGATTCCGTTGGATCACCTTACACGCTCATACACGCACACATGTACGGGGCCGAAACGTATTTCGTCTGTGAGGTCAGACTTGTCTGACTGCGATCACTTCACAAACTCATGCATACTCTTCCCACGTACACATCGTCGAGTACATGTACCGCTTGTTTCGCGTGTATTGTATGCACACGAGTTGAATTCTTGTGTGTACCGATCACGAGCCGATCTATACTTAGAAACGAGCAAGAATAACATGTCTTAGATACGCGGAACTCTCCTCTTTCTCTTGTCTTTCCTCCTCTTCCATCACGCATTCATTTTTCATATCCCTGTGTGTATGCATATACATGCAATATCGTAGTTCTCGCGTGTCGTTGTGTCATGTGTTTCATCTTCTTCCTTTCTCCGGTTAGCCTTCGTACACGTACATGCATATAAAAAAATCTTTCTTTCCTAGTACAATGCAACATCAGATGATTCAGTTCAACGTTATGTATGCGTGTATAAATACCGTATCCCTACACGCATATATTCAAATATGCACGAACGTTGTTTGGACAAAAGGCATTTTTTGGAACTTACGCATGATGCTTCGGTTACGAGTTTGAAAACTTGCAAGTTTTTCAAAATACTCGTTTCGAATTTGTTTGATGGAATTTTCCACGGCTAATGTGGCGTGTGACATTTTGTTGTTTTAATTCGAATTTAATCCGAGAAGCATCAACAAGTTCCCACGGCCAGATCTAAGGGGGGGGAGGGGCAAAAGGGGGCATGTGCCTCGGGCGCCGAGGAAAAGGGGCGCTCTCGCTACAGTTCGCAAAATCAGACATTCACATTCTGATGAACTGAAACCTCATATATGGCACAAATGAGGGATGAATATTCGAAGACATTCTACACGGAAAGACCGGGTCTTTTATTATTTAGAAAAATGACTGTCAATTTAGGGAAAACGAGGAATGCTGAAGAATATTCGTAGTGAGTCTATGAAGAATTCGTAGTCGATGTATTAACAATTGATAGTTTCACTGTGAAAAATACCAATGAAACTATCAACTGTTAATATTTTGACTACGAATTTTTGATAGGCTCACTACAAATATTTTTCAGCGATCCTCTTTTTCCCTAAATTGACAGTCATTTTTCTGAACGTTGATAAATTCTTTCTAAATATCAATAGACCCGGTCTTTCCGTGTACTGTCGATTATACTAAGCAACAATTCATCTACCGAGGGTCTCTCCAAGTCATTTTGAAATAAATAAGACCCAGGTAGGAAATGCCAATATTGACAACTGGCCCATGCTTGGCAAATACTGGGCTGCCAAGCATCGCGAACCAATATTGGTCCAATATACAACCGTTGTTCATTCTAGAAACCATACCGGGTTTCATAGGAAATGCCAATATGACAACTGGTGCAAGCTTGGCAAAATATTGGGCTGCCAAACATGGTGAACCAATATCAACCCAATATTGAACCATTTGTTATTTGAGAATCTATACCACGTTTCGTAGGGAATGTCATTACAACAAGTGGTTGAAGCTTGGCAAAACATTAAACTGTCGAGCATGGTGAACCAATATTGGGCCAACGTACAACCAATTTTGATTGGAGAACCTATGCCACATCTCCATGTTTGTGATTTTTACAGAGTTGTACCGTTATCCCTGCTGAAAATCTCATCGTTTTCTATAGGAAATTTTTAGCAGGGATGGCATGAAAAATGACATCATTTTTTCCTCCAAGAAGTATGTTTGAAGAATCAGGTTGAAGCATGGTAAAAGTTAATATACACAACTTGGGCCAGGTCCAGTTTAATCGCATGAGCCAAGCTCCAAAATACTCATAATACATATATCATGAGACATTGGGCCATGCTTGGCATGGCATTCTGGCGCAATATTGAGTACCAAGCCTGGCATGAGGTCATCATCCCAAGCTTTCACCAAGCTTGGGCCATTCTTTCTCATGGATTCTGGCCCAATATAAGTCATAATTGGGCCAAGATCGGGCCAACCTTGGGCCATTTGTTAATTCCTACCTGGGGAGTATTCTTACTCGAGTGTGAAAATTCTCAGAATTATATATAACATATATATATTTTTATATACTCCTCGTATAACTTATACGGAATTAAATATGAATTATATATAATTTCGTGAATTTTCCCAATGTAGGGGACGCCGTGATTGGGTTGTGTCCCTGCACGGAGAAAAATAAAGTTTTACAAATTACTACATTCCTACTGAATTGGCAGGTTAGGAGAATATATCACTTTTATTGATATACAAGTGTACTAAGAATGTGTAATTTATTATGCACACTGAGAAAAAGATTTATTTATAGTTAACAAGATTAGTTTATAGCAAACGAACCCTATAAGTGTTTATGGCGAAATAAATATAAAATTATTATCACCAAGCTGCATATTTGTGCGATGCTCTTTAAATAACTTCAACATTCGTCAACCATTAACAAATCATATCCTTGTATGAAATTGATTTTCAGTTGATTGAAAAATTGAACAATTAAATTCAAAACTACTATGAAATTCTTTGAGTACAATACAAATTTTAGAATATTGTCACATTATTCGGGCCAAAATCGAAGCATTAATCAATTGGAGAATAATGTAATTTGAAGAAAGATTTTAATGAAGTTGAACTCACATCACGATTCATTGATATAACCATTTCACCCAGTTGATACACATCACTGCTTGCTTCAAATTTTCTGTAAAAAACCATTGTGAATGGGAATAGTTTTGAATGAGTGTTTTGAACCTATAATTTATTATTGACTCTACCGTTTTTAATATCATTAGTTTATGTAGTTTTGAATGAGGAACTGTATCAAAATGATAGTTCACAATAGCGTTAATTAAAAATACAGTTAAATGTCAGAACTGGTATTCTATAATGGCTCCTAATAGTTTCACATGGTGGATTTTAATCTATGTTATTACAAGCTGTTATCCCAACACAGTCCTTTTCTCATTCAAAACTATATAAATTATAAAAAATTATAGATTCAAAGGTTAACCTGGTGAGACGAATCCATTGATTCTCACCAAATCTCATTGCATCTCACACAACGTTCTGACCAAATCTTATTCAACCATTTTCAATGAGATTTAATGAGATGAATATGCCCTAGTGAAAATGGAGAATAGGAATGGATTGGAATGGATTGGAATTCTATCCTTCTGAATCCATTCGAATCTATTTCTATGACGTCTATTCCAAGAGAAGTGAAAAGTCTATCCGATGCATTCCGAATTTCATTCCAATATAATTGTATTCATGAGAAGGTAAAAAAATTGATTACATCTTTATCCGTTCGAATTTTTAATCCTTCTCAATCCCATGCAGGTATTGCCAAGACTGAAAAAAACCCAAGCTTGTCCCAAGGTTGGCACATGTGTCAGAAACAAACTTCCGTGAAGAACAATTGGCCCAATATTGTTCCATGATTGTCCCGTTGCTCCCAATGAATAGTCAGTCATCGTACATTTGTTAATATTTTTGAAATGGTCACTACATTTGGTACAAGCTTGACACAAGTGTAAAAATCGAGCATTCGTTGAAAACAATTGTGCCAATATTGCCCACATGAGTGGCACAATGTTTATAAATATTGACTGAATCTTGAATCTACAATGACTGAAAACTTGGGGATCACCATCGGACCAGGGCTGGCCCGATCTTCCTGCCATAATTAATCCTACACGCTAGTTTTACACACCAAGCTAGATTTTATTGATCTAAGTAAGGATAAAACTTCACTTAATGGTAATAGGATACTTTTAAATGTAATCATACACGGAGATCAACTGATTTTGAAGAACTCTTCACAGAATTTTAGGATGTCTGGCTCATTCTAAAGACCATCAGTTTTTCGGGTGATTCGGGGGATTCCAATGTTGGATTCCGTACAGGATCAGATCATTATAAGATTTATGTTATGGTATTTCAGTAAGATCTTATTAGTTCAGTTCGAGCATAATCCAACAATAGAATCAAAATTGATTGAAATATCAAAGAACGCAAATTTTCCAATGATCATACAAGCTTGTCCCAGTCTTGTCACATTTTTTCTATCGTTTTAGAATAATCCATGTACGGCATTCTGAGGGAGAAAGTCATGAACTGAAATATTAATCAATTGCTTTTTTCATCCATATCTGCGATCAAAGAAACATTGGTTGGTGCTTGGTAAATGAATTGGACCGGGCCTGGCAAAACCACTGGCCCGAGCTTGTCCTGATCTTATCATTCCCAAGCCTGGGCCAAGTTTGGTAAATTGTTCAAGACAAGTCTTGGCAGGTCTTGTGCCAGGCTTGGTCCATCATTGGGCCATTCGTCCATACACACATGGGATGCTAAATTTGGGATATAATTTCTATTACATCCCAATAAACACACACACGTTATTTCAACGTTGAAAGAACGTTAGACTGTCAAACAGACGTTAGTCGTTGATTTCATAACGTTGATTTTTGGTCAAAATTTAATAGGGAAATAGACGACCAGGAATTACGTTTTGATGACGTGTAATTTAAACTAATATTCAAAAATAACCATCAAACGACGTCCTCAAAACACGTGTTTTGAACGGGTTTGAATCACGTGTTTAGAATGTGTTCATAACACCTTGTGTTTGAACTTCAATTGAAGATATTTTGCTGAAAATGTCGAACGAAACCGAACAATGATTAAAATTTCAACAAAGAGCAAGATAGTAAATAGTGTGGCATACTTTCCAAATTCTGTCATACTCAGGAATACTATTGTTCTCGATATTGAATGAAAAGTTTTCAAAAAAAAATTTGTTGGATTCAATTCACGTTTTAGAACCATCATCAGGAAACGTCAATATTTGACGTCTTTTGAACGATGTTCAAACCGTTGATATGACGTTATTTTATGGTTGAAAAACACGTGATCTGCCGCGACATTTTTACGTTGAATCATCGCAAGAATATTACTAATTCACAACGTGTGGTTATTGACTGTTTTTGACGTTTTTCAAACGTGCGTGTGTTTACTGGGATTTAATGAATTTTCAAGTCGCGATAATTCAATCCATTTTTATACTCATCACGGTATAGACATTGAATCCGTTTCAATCGTTTCTCATCCCCTATCCATTTCAATCTCTGAATTGATAACCAGAATGAATCCACATATATTTTGTTGAATTCATTTTCTGGGATTGGATAGAATAAAGATATTTCATTACAATCGCAAGATTAAGTGACATTCAGAATGGTATTTAATCCTCATTGAAAATCATAATTAACTCCAATTCATTTTTATGTATTGAAATGGATTGAGCGGATTCATATTTTATTGGAGATCAGAATAAATCAACAGATGTACACTGAAATCCATTTTTTGGGATTGAATGAGGTAAAGGGATCTTATTACAATCGAGAGTTAAAGTGACATTCAGAATGGTATTTAATCCTCATTGAAGATCATAATCAACTCTAATTCATTTTGATATATTGAAATGGATGGAGTGGATCCATATTTTATTGAAGATTAGAATGAATGAACAGATGCACACTTGAATCCATTTTTTGGGATTGAAAAAGATAAAGGAATCTTATTACAATTGAAATATCAAGTGACATTCAAATAATATTTAATTCAAATGGAAACCCGATTAAACTATAATTCATTTTCATGCGTTAAAGCGGATACAACAAATCCCTATTCAGGCCCGATGTTAAAAAGCGGTGCAGAAAATGACATTGAAAGTGGGTAGGAATGAATACAAATTTCCTCATCCATTTCTATCCTCGATCCTCATTTTTCCTAATCCATTTTGATGTATTCAAATGGATTAACCAAATTTCTACACGGAGAGAAATGTATTTGGAAAAATTACCATTTTATTCGTAAACTAGAACTATTCGGAAAAATCAGACAATAACTTATAACATAACTTCTAATCATTGCCATCTGTGATGGTAAAAATCCAAATTAATCTCGATTTTTACCATCACAGATGACAATTATTGGAAATTAGGTTATAAGTTATTGTCTGATTTTTCCGAATAGTTCTAGTTTACGAATAAAATGGTAATTTTTCCAAATACATTTCTCTCCGTGTGTCCAGATCAATGTCCCAAGTAGACAGAAGCGAATACGAATTTTTCTATCCATTTCTATCCTTGATTTTCACTAGGGTGTTTTCTCAATGTAATTCTGATTGAATCTTGCCAAATCTGATTGAGTCCCGCGCAATGTTCCGACCAAATCCCATTAAATTTCATTTCGTCAGATTCCATGGATTTTTTTAACCAGCGAAATTATAAGTGTTATAAGTGTTATCGTGTTGTGGTGACTAACATAACGGCTATCGCGCATGCGCCAACACTCAGACCGCCACATCCAAATATGTGAAGAGTCACGCCAAATTTGAAATGTTTGTCACAAATCAGATTTATACAACTACTAACAAATCTCCATTCCAGCAAAATAAATCTCGTATTGATCGAAAACTTACATCCAACTAGTTCTCAAATTCAATTTGAATGATTTGTATTTTATGTGGACTCATACTTAACTGTTATTTATCATATGAAAAAGTTAGAGATATCAAATCACTTTGTTATGGAATAAGAATCATTCGTTATTTATGCAATAAACGTACCAAATGAATGGTTTTCTGATTTAAATGCTGTATAAAATAGATCCTACCTGTCCCAACTGTCATATTCGTTAATAGTTCCTATATTTGTTGACAGTAAATGAATATTTCTCACTAAGTGACAAATAAATGTATTTATTTCATGTAACCAAATTCTTTTCTCAGTACAGAAGTTTGCACGCTTTTACTATAGAATATTTTATTAATCATTCATTTTTACTTCACTGTCTATCAATAACAGTGATATTTTCTTATATCCTGCCAATTTGGTAGGAATGTAGTAATGTTCAAAAATGTATTTTTCTCCGTGTGTTAATAAATTGACTAGATTCTGCTCTACAAGTTCCTAAAGATCCATGTATCCAATCACAAATTTAAGCTAGCTATTAAGAAAGTATACTCTGTAAACACAAATCGGTGAATATCGGTACTGATATTTTGGCACTTTTCGCTAATAGAAAGTACCAGATTCGTTTTCACAAATTGAGATAATCTATACCTGGAGAGTGCAATAATTCCTGATACATTCTTTCCGAATTTACATATACGAAAAGAATTTTATTTGAAAAATTATCGTGAAATTTCAGTAATCGAAGGACAAGTGAGAATTCTTCAGAACATTACTGTGCGTTCTATAAAATTTGCAGAGAATACTTCTCAAAACTGTTTGAGAATTCACTCCTTTGTACAGGCGGCACAGTGATTTTTTTGAAGAATTCTCACTTGTCTCTCGGTCACTGCACTCAGAGGAAAAAAATTGCTGAAACAACAAACTTGGAAAATTTGCTTTGCTGATATGGCAAAACTTGTTGGTGAATCAGCAAAAAATTTGCTATGACGCTGAAAAAGAAGAATAGTTGCAGCAACTACTTGAATAGTCGATTTTGGACCATCTACTTAAGTAGTTGCTGCAGCTACTTAGTAGTCAGGACAAGTAACACGTTAGCTGTCTCAACCAATTCAAAATCCCCCAAATATTTACATTAGTGAGTGCAGCTATCCAGTTACTTATCCTCACTACTAAGTAGCTGCAGCAACTACTTAAGTGGATGGTCGAAAATTGACTATTTAAGTAGTTGTTGCAACTATTTCTTTTTTTCCGTGTACAGCAAATATCTTGCCTTCTTAACAAACGCTTGCCATTCAGCGATCCGGAATTGTAGATATACAAACAGCTAGAAAATTTTGTTGAATTAGCAAATATCTTGCTAAAATAGCAGTATTTTTGCTGTACTAGGAACCGTTTTGCTAATTTCTCTGCGTGTGGAATTTCACGGTAATTTTTACAGAAAAATCCTGCCAGTGTAGTTTCGAAGGCATTCATTATCAACTCATCCTAAACTGTTGTGCTTTTTGAGTACATATTCTGATCAGGTATATGAAGAGGCCTCAAGTCACCCGAATGACAAAATATTCAAAATTATATATAATTCAATGTAATCTATATATAAAAATTATATACAATTTTGAAAAATTCCCTACTAGATAGTGAGAAACGGTTTCTAAATCAGATTTACAGAGCGACACTCGACGGTGTCGATATTTCAAATAAAAAAAATTCAATATGAATTCGACAAACTTTTCTTCGAAAATGTCGTTGTTGTCAAAAATCGCTCATCACCACTTTAAGTGATACACTGAAAACACAGTTTGTTCCAGCCAAACAAAATTTTGGTTGAAATGAACGCAAAGGAACTTTTTGGTTGGCTGAAATAAAATTTATTTGGGGTGAACAAAATTTGGTTCACAATAATCAAGGCTTTCATACAGACAAATAGATTTTGTTTATCCTAAATAAATTGTATTTCAGCCAACCACAAATTTTCTTTGCGTTCGTTTGAACCAAAATTTTGTTTCGCCGAAACAAACGTTTTTTTCAGTGTAGATCTCCAATTTGATTCAATGATGAAAGACATCGCTTCACGTTAATAAAACACACACGATATCAGTTCCCCAGTTTTTTTCAAGTTAATGTATGTTTTAGATCTTTAAAAAAAACCAAGATAATGATACATAGGAAAAACAGAATGAATAACAGATTCATCAACTAAAGTAGGTTCTTACCGGGTAAACGGTGGTGAAGTAATCGTAACAACACGAAACAACAATTTACATTCCGATGTTCAAGGTTTTCGAGTTAAAATAAATCGCCGGGATGCATTCTGATACCGAGAATTATATATTTTAAATGGGCACTTTGATGGGATCGTAATCAAAGCTTATTCCGTGCCGTGGTCGTCGGTGTCGTTGTCGTTATTCTACGGAAAATGATGTTCCGAGAAGCACTTTCTCTACATACTCGGTAATTGATGGGTTCCGTATAAAAGTAGAGTATACGCGTAGAACTTTTATTTCATCAGGAAATACTTCAATTGGAACAAATCGAGTATACGCACATGATATAAATATAATACCAATCTTCAGGGGAACGATGAATTGAGAATTTTGAGAAGAACGAATAAGATGAATGAAATTTCAGAAGAGGTAGCTGTATTTATTTATCAATTTCAAAGTGTATACTTTAGGTCGTGCGAACACAGAAGAACGGGATGAAACTACCACAAAGTTCATTCATTCAGATTTTCTTGAGTGAAGTATATTTTTGAATAAGAGTATTTTTTATGTTATTCATTTCTATGCCCTTTCAATGTTCACATAATACATTTCAGGGTCATTCATATTGAAGTGGAAAGTATGTAAATTGTGTACAGCAACTTAGATCTGTACACACACATTTTAGTGCATACACAATACACTGTATGTCAGTATATTCCTCTTTCACATGGATGTATTCGTAACAATGACGAATTCCAAAAGAATTTTGAATGATAAAAGCTTTTTTCTCTCACCGTAAGAAAAAATATTAAATGCACGTAAAGTCAGTAGTGGAGTTCAAGAGTACATTGAATGGGGATTCATTTAATACAGTCCATACAAAATTATAGAAATTTAAGTTCATAATCTTGGGAGGTAGAGTACCTGACGCGAGGAAATCAATATTGACCGATTTGATGATATATAGCTTCTACAGGTGATGGCCACGCCTGTCTTCACCACATAAAAGATCGGCAATCAGAGGAAGAAATTCTACAGGAGGATAGACCTTCGAGTTACAAAAGTATAGTCAATAATGAAATATACGACATGGAATTGGAATCGATACAATGAGAGTGCATGTGAGATTTATGAGCCCGAATTTCAATGATAATAATACTATTGTTGAATATCTAGAAGTGAAATAATGTCCAACACCAGCTGTTGTGCAGGTACTTGAGGTGATGGGAGGATTCAACTGTTGTAAAAATCCATTTGTTCGATTAGCTGGTTCACTTACATTATTCGGAATGAAGGATTATTCGCGTAGATATTTAGGGCGGTATGCAGAGTCAGGTCTGAGACCGGTTCTACGCAATGTATAAGCTTATGGGCTGGGATTAGGTCCAGTCACAGACCTGACTCTGCAAACCGCTCTTAATGTTTAACTCGGTACATCATATGATACGCTAAGAGCAAAAGTGACACTCGAATTGTTGTCAAGCAAAAACAGGACAGGAACTTTTGAGAGCAAGCCCAATAAACACACACACGTTATTTCAACGTTGAAAGAACGTTAGGCTGTCAAACGGACGTTAGTCGTTGATTTCATAACGTTGATTTTTAGTCAAAATTCGATAGGGAAATAGACGACCAGGAATTACGTTTTTATGACGTGTAATTTAAACTGATATTCAAGAATAACCATCAAACGACGTCCTCAAAAAACGTGTTTTGAACGAGTTTGAATCACGCGTTTAAAATGTGTTTATAACACCTTGTGTTTGAACTTCAATTGAAGATATTCTGCTAAAAATGTCGAACGAAACCAAACAATGGTTAAAATTTCAACAAAGAGCAAGATAGTAAATAGTGTGGCAGACTTTCCAAATTCTGTTATACTCAGAAATACTATTGTTCTCGATATTGAATGAAAAGTTTTTAAAAAAAAATTTGTTGGATTCAATTCACGTTTTAGAACCATCATTAGGACACGTCAATATTTGACGTCTTTTGAACGATTTTCAAACCGTTGATATGACGTTATTTTATGGTTGAAAAACACGTGATCTGCCGCGACATTTTTACGTTGAATCGACGCAAGAATATTACTAATTCACAACGTGTGGTTATTGACTGTTTTTGACCTTTTTAAAACGTGCGTGTGTTCATTGGGAGAATGAAACGTCAAAAGTTCCGAGCAAAAGCAATACACCTTTAATAACACCGGCCAACACGATTTTTCACTCTCACTTCTGAATGTCGAATTTTGTTTTCTTGTACGTTACTAATGGCGGGAAAAATAGTTTTTTTGATCAAAGTTTACTTTTGTAGAAACCAGAGCAAGTTTTTGAATTTTAAGAAAAGTAACTGATTTTTCCATAATTTCACTATAGATTACAATCAGAATAATTTTTGCTGAACATCGGAGTCTTTTCAATTTAAGAGTAAGGATTAGTAATAGCATACAAATGTAAAATAATACCAAATCTAGTTCGAAAATGAAGATTTCTAGTGGTTTTTTTTGTTCAAAACTGTTTTATCGACTACTTAAGATGCATAAAAGCAAACTCCAAAAGCTAAGAATGGATATTTTTGTGTTTTTCGAGGCCTAGTATCAGAATTTATGCATGAGAGCAGAAACCCAGAAAAAAAAACATATTTTTTGTCGACTTGTGTAATTCGGAACAAAAGAGCAACCACAAAAATCTCCGGGCGAAAATGAAACACTGAAGAGCTCGAGCAAAAACGAACCAGCGCACAGTGGCCGGATTTCCCAAAATAGCTGGCCAAAAGTCCGAAAAAAAATTTGCGAAATCCCCTAGTTTTACTACATGATATTGTACAGGTGGCATCACTGCGTATTGTAACGAGCGGAAAAATTAATTTCGATAAAGATATTGTGAGTGAAAAACAATTGAAAGTGGTCCTTCACAGATCGAGTTGATAAGAAGTGCTATTTGAATTTTTTGAAGCGATTTTTCATGATCTCATCCAATGGAAGGTGTAAATGGAGGTATGTATAAGTATACTATATGAACATTTTATTACAAATAAAGAATTCGCGGTATGAAAACCGACGTCAGCATAACTATGCACGGCTGACTTTTTCGTGTTGGAATATCATCTACAGCGAAGGAAATAGTTACGAGTTCCACAGAGTTCCGTGATCTCGTTTGATTTTTCTGATAGTTCAAAGTATAATTCATTGATTCTCGGCGGAATTGGCTGTCCCTTCGTTTTTGACATATGTTTTTATCTCGCAGTTCCGAGCGTCCGAGAAGCACAGTCAAACGAAGCAGTCGAATCGGGTTTTGTTAAAACACCATCATCGTTCTTTCCACATATTTTTGATATTATGAGTGTATTGATTTGTAATTTTTTCATGTTGGTTCGTCCCAATTTTCAAAAGGAATTCAAAAATTTCTTGGAACAGTCAATTATTGTAGAAGGATGACTTTAAACTGAAAAATCATCAATATACAAATTTTACTATCTTTAGATACCACTCATTGGTCACCTCAAATTTGATCTTGACCGACACTTCCCAAACAGCACTACAGTTCAGAAAGAGTTAATAATGAATTCATTTTGAATTCGATCTTTGAATTCTGTCTCAAATGCGAGCGCGAAGTCGACATCGAAGAACTCTGATATCAGCTCAGATGCGATAGAAGATCTGAAATCTGATAGTGATTAAGATCATGAAGGATTATGATATTGTGTAGTGAAATAAAGAGTATTGAGGAAGAAATATTTTTGGTTTCTTTCACCAGCAACTCCTGTTGAAAAAGTCCCATCAATTCTCATATATAAATTTTATCAGTTTATATGAATTTTAACAAGTTTTCGTCAGTCTATATGCGGTTTCTGTCCTAGAACTTATGGGTTTTATATGATTTCATATGAGAATGCGAAAATTATATGAGAAATTCATGAGATTCGATTAGAACCATTTACAAAATCTCATAAAACTGTATAAAATCAAGTGTGTGTACTAGATTTCATGCGGTTTCTGTCCTAGAAATAACTAGTATTCATTAGAATTTATGAGATCTTTTCAACAGGAATGCATTAGTTTTCATATTGTTGGAGTATGATTCCAGATTCGTAGTTGATAATCTCAAAAACCACCGATTAAAGAATTCAAGGGAAGTTGGAAACTTTTGAAATTGCAATCCGCCATATTAGATTCATTGTTTTAAATCTCTGAAATTGAAATTGATAATTAGCAACTCCAAAAACCCATAAGGGGATAATTTCAAGGGAATTTGATAACTTTTTGAATTTCAGCCCGCCATATTGGATCCACCATTTCGAATTCTCAAAATCTGACTTCAGATTCGTAATCAGCGACCATGAAAACTCCTGAGTTCAGGGTTTCAAACGATTCTGAAACCTTTTTGGACTTTTGGCCGGCTTTTGAGGGAAATCGGCCACTGAGCAGCGCATAAATACAAAATTAGGTTGTGCATTGGTTCGTTTTTGCTCGAGCTCTACAGTGTTTCATTTTTGCCCGGAGATTTCTGTGGTTGCCCTTCCGTTCCGAATTATAGGTGTATCGCTTTTGCTCGGAACTTCTGGCGTTCCATTCTTGCTCTCAAAAATTCCTGTCCTGTTTTTGCTCGACAACAATTTGAGTGCCACTTTTGCTCTTAGCATATCATATAGTCATTGAAATGAGTGAATAATGATACAACATTAGAAAATTGTAGAATAAAGTTAGGCGTGATTTTTTTTCCATACCCGAGTAGAAATCTTCCCGATTGAAAACCGGCCCATCTCAGGCCCTATCCAGGCCCAAACCTCTCTAATTATCAACAGATTGAAAACATCACGGATCGTGAAAGATAATCGCTCCCCATTAGTTCAATAAATTACTATTCAAATAATAATTTTGTTTCTTTCAATAGTAATTCATCAAAGTAATGTGAACCGATTATCTTCTATGATCCGTGAGTCTTCAATCTGTTGATAAAGATTGTAATTTTTACGCTTTCTTTTCTCTCATCGTACGAAGTACAAATGCACTTCATATTTTGCAGGTGCAATTCTGCCTATCTGTATTTCCGAGTACTCTGAGATGATCATTTCACAAAAATACAACGAAAGAGAGAATACAAATAATCAAAAACAAGAAGATCATCTGTACTCTCAAACAAACATCCCGCCAATTTAATCTTATCATAAATTCTCACAATAAGTGTTTCCAAAGCTTCTATCTAGAGAGTTGATTGATATTGCTAAAGCGTTAACAAGAAGCACAGGAACTCGCATGCTCCTTGATAAAACGAACGGATTTCCTTTCATGACTCCTCCAATCTCATGAGATATCATAACGCTCTCAAAGAAGGATGTTGTAAAAGAGAAACCGTGATCTACCATGTGAGGATTCAAAAGTCAATCCGTCGTTGACTTTGACCAATTAAATAAATCGATGGAAACCATTAACGTTAAATAGCCGAATGTGAAGTTCGGTTGAGGATTTTCATGGAACGCATAAAATGTACCAGCTGAACGGAAAGTGGGCTAAGAATGCATTTCTCGAACAGTATTATCTCATTTCTTGTACGCAATGTTCTTTCAGATGAATTTCATAAATTTAGCTGTACAGTTATCATTATTGTTTCTGCTACGAAGTAACGATTGCTTTTCTACAGTTACGCTTTATCGTTACATCTTTCGTGTTGGAAGGAAGATTCAACGACGAAAACCCATCTATCTTTATTCGTTTTCTCAGAATCACAAAACGTATTCTCTAATTAATTTCTACATGCTTTTAAAAATAGAGAACTTTCGTGCCTGTGAAACGATGACGTTACACGTTCAGAAAGAGGATACTCACGTAATGATTTTGGAACACTTTAAAACATATCTTACAGAATTTGAAACGCAGTCTTATGCAACGATAATTTTGAATTTCCGTTAGAATCTCGCATCAACATTAGGGTGACCATACATTCCGGTTTTTGACAATATTGGGGAGAGTCCCGGTTTTGATTCGAAATGTCCCCGTTTTTTCAGAATCTATGAAATTTGCATTTCATCGATGATAATAAATAGGAAGAAAATTGGTCAAATGGTTTTTTCGAGGGCATCCCAAAGTACAAAAATTTCTGAATTTGTCCCCTACCCCAATTTTCCTCGAAAATGATGAGTACATGCATTGTCTCTGTGATACAAAGAGAGTACGTTTATTGAGCTTTTTCGATTTTATCCTCGTCTTTTTTGAGAGCAAACTGGGAGAAAAATGTCATCATTTTGAAACTTCGGAATTCCCTTGAAAAAAAAGTTCTCGTCTGTCGGGCTAGAGAAAAAGTGTTCCGAATAGAAAAGTTCTGAAAATTATATATAATTCAGATATAAACCATATTGAATTGTATAAAAAATTATATATCATTTCGAATCTTCTTCCACTCTGGGAAAACTGTTCCGGTTTTGCACCTCGACGATCTGGTCACCCTAATTAACATTGCACTGGAAGAAACGATTGCTAACAGTTATCGAATAAATGTTCTACTACAGCCAATCGAATATCAATAATATCAATCATATGCGTTTTATGTATTTCATACGAGAATACATATATTTAATCATTCGTTTCACTTTTTTTGTCATATTCTTATCATAAGAAAGTATTATTTGGCATACAATCAGTTCAACGTTCTAGGTATGGAAAACAGACGATTTTTCCAAGCCATTCTTTCACATCAGGGAAATGAACTTCATAATTTTAGAACCAATATGACGTCTGAAAAAAATGTAATTCATCTGAATATGCTGATTTTCCATTAAATCCATGTGTTTAAGTTCACTGATTTTGCTTGGAAAATCAAATTTCATCGTATTACAGCTATTTTGTTATCAATGAAGACGTTTCCAGGCACCAAAGTTGGATTTTATATTTCTAGGATCAGTTGGAACACTAGATTCAAATTCACTGTTGCCAACTGAATTTCGTGCAAGTTCGCATGTCGTGTTAGTAAAACATTGTTGAATATTATCCCTGTGAATCTTGTGTGAACGTAATGGAAAGAATTACCCAATCAGAAGTGTGGTTAAGCTGCTTTACAACTTTACAATCTGTTTGTCATTCAATTACCAACGTTGAATTGATGCTGCTGAAAATTGCATCATTCATTGACACGAATTAGTGATTGAATAACACATTTATCTGTCAAAGATGAACATTTTGCAGCACATTCTTTTGTTGAATTGACAAAACTATACAAACGACAAACAGATTGTGAAATCATGAACTTATATTGGTCTTTTATGGAAAAATAACGTCCTTCATTAACCAATACTTTTCATTAAGTTTACACATAATTTTCAGTAGGAATATTCAACACCATTCTGATTTGTGTTACACATGAAACTTTCGTTCAGTCTAATTAGTAACAATGAATTTCAATCCACAGCGTTTCAATGGGTCCTTGGAATATGAAATACAACTCACATAGTAAAGTTGAATCCACACACAATTATAATTTGAATACACGAATGTTCTTGAAATGCACAAACATTTCTACGGGCGAACCTTTTGTCCATGTGAAATAAAATTCTCGATCTGCTAATGAGATTACGACGTTGAAACAAAAGTGTTTCGATAAAATTTGGCGTCGATGTTTCGTCACGGTATAAGAGTTCTCAGAAATTTTCTTTCAGGTTACCCAAGATTTCGCAGGAAATCTAATTGTTTGATCATTACATTTCACCGAATTAGTATCGAATAAACGATGTATTCGCACAATGAGCCGAATTTATGTACGTATTCGATATCAATTGAGAAAAACAATAATAATTGAAATGATTAAAATATTATATTAAACTTCATGTACTACATTCATGTATTTCTATATGTGTCATTCAGAGAAATTGTATATGAATATATATAGGTTCGTTGAACAATGAAATTCCACAGGAATTCAAAATCGTTCCAACATCGAATTGTTCTGAGAATACAAAATTGTTCGGAGATGAATTTCGTATAATTGGGACATGAATAATGAAATCGACCGATCACAACTTTAATTATACCCAACTCGTGAACACGAATTGAACACAAATCATTTGAATTGATTTTCTGTTGTAGATTAAAATAGAATTCGCCAAATTTTAAAATTCGCTGAAACGCTATTACGTTTCCGTCTCAATCAATTTTGAGTAATCTTTCATCAATTTATTTTTTCCTTGTATATATTTTTCAATATGTAACCACTCGAGTCTGACGCGATAGATAATTGTCGAAATCGGATTTATATCCAGTATCTTTAGCAAAATTTTCAGTACGAAACTTCACAGAGTCATCATGAAGTACCCACATTTTTAATTTTTTGAAACGATTCATTTTTCAATTCAATTTGAAATATCAATGTTTGGTGATATCTTGAAATGTAAGGAATCAATCGAACAGAGGTGTTTTCGTGTAATTAAAATTAAACCTCCCTTGTCGATTCATTTATTCTTTTTACATACAAAAATCATTAATATTTAGAACAAGTGACCTTCAATTCAGGGAAATAGAACTACGTTCGAGGAATAAATTGACCATAAGTTGATAGTTTCACTGTAAGAGATAACAATTGAACTATCAACTTTTGATAAACTTATTACGAATATTCTTCAGCGATCTCTTCTTCCCTAAATTGGCAGTCATTTTTCCAAATATTGATAATCTCGGTTCGTCCAGGTAAGATTATTCTCATAATGTATATATATCATCAACGTGTCATCTGTTTAATAATTCATGAATCAAAATTTCTCTTCGTGTATGATATGCAAAAAAAAATTCTTGATCGAAGATCTTCTTCGAGTGCGAGACACAACAGTCAAAATAACATTGAAGTGAAATCTGTTCTGTGAGAAAAAGATTGAAGGCAGGCAATACGGATGATGAGTTCATTCATTTGTCATTAGACTGTTTTATCATGGGATTTATTAATCGTGTCTTTATTCGTGTTCTGTAAAGTGTTCTGAAAAGAAAAATCTCCTGTTTTGAAACGAAAGGAAGAGCCATATATTATAATTATAGAATTACTAAACAAACTCGGCGTTGATGGTGAGTGTCATTCATATAACAAACTACGTCAGTCGTAAGTTAAAAAAAGAGCAAAACATGTGTCATATGCAGTTCTTGAAAAAAATAACGGATTTTAATATCCAATTTTCAACAGAAATTCCAAGAATTTCTTCAACGGTTCAAACAAATCGAATCAAATTCACAGAACGTGGTGTACAGGAAAATTATTGTGTATAGAACTGACGAGCGATTTATACCAATTCAGTAAAATTCAAGAATTTTTTATGGAACTTTTTTATAAAACACGAACATCCGTTGATATCGCTCGTTCGTTGCACTCTGTGGATATATCAAAAATTCTTGGAAAAAACACAAAAGCTTTTATAAGATTCAGACGAATTCAACGACCATGATTTTATCGAACCCCATCCCTGCTTGAAGAATCTCATTGATTCGGATGCAGAAAACCGATTCAAGCCCATTAAAAATTGATTATCAATGGGTTTGAATCAGTTTTCTGCTTCGGAATCAATGAGAATCAATCGGTTCAATGAGATTCTTTAAGCATGGATATGACAATTTGTGTCTCAAGATATCTTGTAGACAAGTCGAAGATATGTTATGCAACATATTCGAACATTTTTTAGGGGTCTCTGAGACGTCTTACGTCTAACAGACATCTTTCAGATTTGTTATGGACGTAAGACATGTTTTAGACGTCTAAAATAGATATAAACACGTTGCATAAGACATCTTGAATCCACCTAAAAGATATCGCAAGACATAAATTATTGTTATTATGTTGGAAGGCTTCAAGCTTTGCGTGTCAATTCCAAGTCTCAAGAAAAGAACGTTCATCGAATGTTCCTGGACGCCGTAAATGTTCCTTGAACGTGCCTAAAGATTTGTCTTCTCTTGGGAATCATTCAATTCTACAATGTTAGAAAAATTCAAGTGAAATTTAATAGCACATTGTGAAATGATTCATATTGCCATGGTTCTGGAATTTCATGAATTTATATTATTTTCATTTTAAGCACTTTTTAATTTCAAATGTAAATTTATCAAATCCTATGATGGATTCCTCAATTTTATTATGAATCCATTCTCAAATTTCATAATCATTTCTTGAATTTACCATTTATGGAATTGCATATCTATTCTTGCATTAAAATTCATCAATTTCTTGAGAATGTAAATAGTTTCAGTTGATTTATGAAAAGCTGATAATAAAAATTCAGTCATAATCATTTGAAAATCATACAATTTCAAGGAGTGAATTTGAGGAAATGAATATATAGACGATTTATTAGTTTCTGTGAGTTTGAATTTCCGTTTCATTTTGTGTCTATAAAATACCAATACACGGAAAGACCGAGTTCAGTAATATTTAGAAAAATGATGAAAAGTTGATAGTTTTACTGTCAGAAATAACAACAAGACGATCAACCTTTGATATTTTCACAATGAATTTTCGGTAAACTCCCTACGAATATTTTTTAGCTATCCTCTTTTTCCCTAAATTGACAGTCATTTTTCTAAATATTAAAAGTAACCTGTTGATTATTAATAAACAGGGTCTTTCCGTGTATCAGTGTCAACCTGTACCGCATAAGCCTTGCATGGATTCCAAGATTTGACCCCAAAAGAACATGAAGCTATGAAGAACGCCCAATAAACGCAGGAACGAACATTTAAACGTTCAGCAAGACTTCATTGAATGTATATTAACTTAAGATCAATTTAAAATTGACCTACGGAGCGTACGTTCTCTTGGAGCAATGAGAATGGCATAACATTGAGCAATAATTGTTGGCTGGGTTTTTCAGTTTCATATAAAATTCAAATTATTATCCGGCCATTGCTCGATTTTCGGGATATTTGAATTATTGATAGCTGATGGATCAATCAGACTTGAAACTAAGCATTACAGAAAGAACAAAATGATTCTTGTGGCTCGTCAATGATCAGGGATTGATAGAATATTTAGTAGATATCTTAGTATGAGCCCAGACAGCACAACATGCCACTGGAATTTTTATGGAGGGTTTATGAAACGTAAGGGAGGTTTTCTTGAGAGGGTATTCCAATGTGAACATCGAAAAAAAAGCATATTTTCAAGAATTTTTCTCTCGGAGACTATTGAATGTAATTGGACAAACGTTTTCTTTCTTCAAAGGCAGACCAGGGAGAAAGTAACAAAATGCTCGTTGGTCGAGAAAAATATTTATTTATGCATTTATAAAATAAGATACGAGGTCCGAAAGAAAAAGAGCTTCCTGCCAGTGCGGGTGATTCGGGCCCTCCTGGTGATCTGAAACAGGAAAACGAAGAACTTCCTTGATCTATGTTGTCGTCCCTATCGTCCATACCTCAGCTATTTTATTTTACCGAGAATCAACGAAATGGCGGCGGTTCTTGCAAAAGTGTAAAAAAACTAAACCTTTGTTCTGTGTCATAAATCAGGTAAAATTATAAGTTGAAATCAAAATATCAACAAGTTCGAGGTACCCCTAGCGAATCTGATCATACCGAAATTTTTTGTATTCTGTGAGTATGATTTTGGTATGGTATACAATCAGTATGAATCTAAATTCAGTAAAATACCAAGTTGCGATGAAGAGTGAACTGGAAGCATACCGAATGCTCGTGAAATTTTTGTACTTGAAGTATGCCGAAATATTTCCAATCATTCGGTATTTATTCCGTACGAATTCGGTATGAATCCTCCATACCCAATTATTACCGGAGACTTATCGAATTCCGGTGTATTTTTAGTATAAATCCAGTTTGATTTCGGTAACAGTATTATTTGAGTATAATTGAGGTATGGAAAATTTACAAACATACTGGATAATTTCAGTATGATCACAGTATGATCAAATTTGCTGGGGACGGATGATAGCCATAATAGTACTGAATATGGTGTTCAAATTTGATACGCACGGTTGTTTTTCAGAAAATCCATGAAACTGGTCCAAAAGTCGAACGCACGGAGTTTGAGCCTCTCTTTTGGAGGGTTATAAGACAGAAAAACACCTCAAACGACTACAGGATATCAATTTCATGGGTAGAAACAATCGATCAATGCCCCAAAAAACCCGTCACATTGGAATGTCCTCTTAACGTTCAAAAGACGTCCCAGACACACATGTTGCTGTTATTTCATTTTTATACACAAATATTCTCACTTCATATATACTTTGATATAATAATAATAATAATAATAATAATAATAATAATAATAATAATTCCATTTATTTCTTGTTGAAAGAGAACAGATATTGTTGTCAAAGTTCCATCCCTTGTAAAAAAGCCGGATGAGAACCCGATTCGAACCCGGATGAGAACCCGATTCGAACCCGGATGAAATCTCCGGGATTCCATCCGGGTGTATCCGGGGGCGTATACGGTGTTTGCGGCGATTCTTTATCCGGTTTCATCCGAACCCTATCCGAATTTCAATAGTGAATATTTATCGAAATCCCACACGAAATTTGGATAGAATTCATTCGTCTCCTTGTCCGAGTTTCATTCGGGATTCCAAAAAAGATCTTGTCCCAAAACCCGGATAAAACCGGACAAAAAATCACCGCAAAGCACGTATACGCGCCCGGATACACCCGGAAATTCCATCCGTGTTTGAGTCTGATTATCATCCAAGTTCCTATCCGGTTTTTTTACCAGGGATCTCCAATGCGGCCTAAGTGGCAGAGAAGAAAATTCTCATCAGCAAATATGATAGGCCTGTTTTATGCTAAAATTCAATTATTCCGACAGACGATTGCTCCGAAATTTCGTATCCCGAGAAACGGATGCATATTTCGGATCTACACTGAGAAAAAAAATGAAGTGAGCTCAACTTGAGCGTGTATTTGGACTGTATATAGTGACCACGAAGGAATTGTGAACTAAATTTGAATTTGAACTAAACATAATTTCTTTGAGGCAATCACACAAAATTACGCTGATGTCGTTCAGCCAACTACATCACACTGTTATAGTATCATCAACGTTCATTTTGTTCAAACATCAATGTGATTCACTGGAGTTATCGTTGTAGTTGAATCAATTCATTTCGTTAGTTGAAACAATTGTGGGAGAAATGTAATTGAACGCATTTTTAGTTGTAATGAAGAAATAATTATTCGAAAATCACCTGATCAGAGATGGTAGAATACAGGGTATGCAGTATATTAACAACTTTTGCAAGAGCAAAATGCGAAGCGCGCTGTAGACAAACGGTTAGGACGTTAGTGTCTCAGATAGGTAGGTAAACTCAAGATAGGTAGGTTCGATTCCCCTCAACTGAGATTCGATATATACACTGAAAAAAAGGTATGGCTCTTACAGCTCTACTATTTATGTGGTCTTGCTGTCAGGAGGTATAAGGATGCCAGTATAGCTCCAACATCCGACAGATTGCTATGATAGCGACGCGTTTGACTGTGGGAGCTATACTGGCATCTTTATACCTCCTGACAGCGAGAACACATGAACAGTAGAGCTGTGAGAGCCATACCTTTTTTTCAGTGTACACTTACCGGTATCATCATGGTGAGATATCGAAGCATTTCAGAGATTGAACAGTAAACAAATGAAGATTAACTTTTTGATTTACATTTTTTTTTACATAAATATATTTATGATTTGAAATGAAACATCTTGTAACCTTGAACGGATTCTTCTATTGAGTTGATTGGAATAATTATTGAATCTAATGAAATATGGTACAATTGATTGTAATGAGTATCATTTTTATGTTAAAAGAATGATGTATTTGATCAAATTACCATTTAGTTCTGTCAACATCTGTAGTTGATGGGAATCAATCTTTACAAACATACGGTGTAGTTGACGGAACTATTCCGTGAGATTCACCGTATTTAAGCCCACGATGTAGTTGAAAGAACTAAACCGTCTTTGAGTTCACAATCTTTTTTTCTCAATGTATATATTCCAAAAGTTCAGTTTATTTCTGATCCAACGATATTACGGATTTCTTATGAATTGCAACGGACGAACCAATGTGTGGTTTTTCGGAACGACGAGATTACGGAATATAACACGTCGAGATACGATTTTCGGAATAACCAACTGTCAGGATGACTGAACTCCGGTGTAAAACAGGTCTACCAGCAGATATCTCTTCATGTTCAGTCAGAAGGGCCACAATATTTCGTGTCTCACCAGGAAAACTCTTATATGGCCAATTCCGATTTGTAGCTGGGATGCAAATACCATGAATTCCGCCAGGGTTAAACAAAGTGGGGAGAAAATTTCTGACAGTTTGATTGATCGATGAATTGTTTGAAACTAACATTCAACAGTCTTTGAAAATATTCAGAATTTTATATATATACAGGGTGTCCCAGAATTGGCGGACCGGATTTCACAGGTATATTCTGCAGCCAAAATGCAATGATTCGCCGTTTGAAAGAAATTTTTTCGACGCTTAGTTTTGGAGATATGAGCATTTTTAGATTTTTTTCAAATCCAAATCATTCAAAAAAACACTGTATGCTACATACTTGAGCTCAACACCATTCGCTAAGTTGGAAAACGGCGGATTTTTGGGAAGAAAATTAAATTATTTGATCATCGATAGTTCCGGAGCTATAGGGATTTGAAATTTTTTAGCTTTCAGCCAATCAGAATTCAGCAACTTCAAATCGCTCTAGCTCCGGAACTATCAATGATAAAATAATTCAATTTTTTTCTCACAAATCCGCCGTTTTCCAACTTAGCGAATGGTGTTGAGCTCAAGTATGTAGCATACAGTGTTTTTTTGAATGATTTGGATTTGAAGAAAAAATCTAAAAATGCTTATATCTCCAAAACTAAGCGTCGACAAAATTTCTTTCAAACGGCAAATTATTGCATTTTGGCTGCAGAATATACCTGTCAAATCCGGTCCGCAAATTCTGGGACACCCTGTATAATTTAGATATCATCATATCCTCAAGGGAACCAAAATCTCCGAACCTTCACGTGCATTCGTTGAATGTTCCGTGAACGTATGAATGTTCGTACGTTTATCAAATGTTTGTTGAATGTTTATTGAACCTTTGGCGGCCATTTTTCCCTCTTAGGGATATGATGTATAACAATTTTATTCAATCACATATAATTTTGAAAATTATTGGAGTTTATATAAACATTTTCAGAATCATACATAATGTTTCTATTATTTTATATTTTTCCACCTCAAAAGTCGCCTCTTTTCACTTTTACAAATTTTAACAATACCCACATGAACTATAATAATCATACATGCCCTTTATATGCATAATTATCACAGTTCATTACGACAGAGGCTATAATTTGACTCAATGTGATTATATGAAATTTGTATCGAGTTTTAATAAAATATCGATTGAAACTCGATATAAATTAAATGCAAACTCACGTGAGGTCACATTACAGCCCCAGCCCTGAAGTTTATTGTTAAATTTGATATATTTAAAAAGAACATGTATAATTATCTCAAATTCCGTACGTATCTTCAAATATAACTACATGTATACCCCTATATAAACTTCAATAATTATACATATACAACGCATATAAAATTGGTTTTTTTTACTAAAGAAAAACTCTTTATCCTCCACCTGATCTGACGATAGATAAAAATCACAGTGTTAACGGAGTATGAATTCAAGGGCAGAGTTCTAAATAATGAATTAAGAAGATAATTGGATTAGCACTGGAATTGAAATGTTTTTCTCATTTTCTAATCCCAAAAACTTGGGTTAAAAATAATTTTTCAATCTCTAACCCCGCCATAAGGATTAAAGAATGAAAGAAAATTGTTGATCCCGACATTGGGATTAAAGAGTAATTTTTTAATTTTTAATCCTGACATTGGGATTGGAAAGTAATGGAAATTTTTAATCCCGACATTGGGACTGAAAAGTAATGTTTTAATTTTTAATACCGTCATTGGCATTAGGAAGTAATATTTTAATTTTTTATACCGACATTGGGATTGAAAAGTAATGTTTCAATTTTTAATACCAACATCGGGATTGAAAAATGATTTTTCAATCTCTAACCCCGCCATAAAGATTAAAAAATGAAAAAAAATTGTTGATCCCGACATTGGGATTAAGAAGTTATTTTTTAATTTTTGATCCCGATATTGGGATTGAAAAGTAATGTTTTAATTTTTAATTCCGACATTGGGATTAAAAAGTAATGTTTTGATTTTTATTACCGACATTGGGACTGAAAAGTAATGTTTTAATTTTTAATACCGACATTGGGATTGAAAAACAATTTTTCAACCTTTAATCCCGACATTGGGATTGAAAAGTAATTTCTCAATTTTTACCCCAATGTGAACATTGAAAAATGGAAGAAAATCTTTGATCCAGATCTTTGCATTAAGAAGATGATAATGATCGTCTTCATCATACACATATATATATAGAGCGGAGACAATTTTCTCCCATTTTTCAGGAGAAAAATAAAAAAAAATGTTCAATTCAGATCTTTGCATCAAAAAGTAACTTTCCAATTTTCAATCCCGACATTGGGATTAAAAGATAATTTTCTAATCCCCAATCTCAATATTAGGATTAAAAACCCAGATAGAAAATGTCTCAATAATGCCAGCATAATGGTGACATGTCGTGCGCCAAGGAATGTTTGCATCATGGTACCAAGGTGTTTCCGCATGAAGCATTGTTATTGGTAGCAAAACGAGGTGATGGTACCATAATGAAGACATAATGTTTACATTTTATGCATTATTGCAATCTGAGCGAAGTTTATGATAGTATGTTTACGGCACATTATGTGACAAAATATTTAGGGCATGGTCTTCTATCTGGGAAGTAAGTTTTCAATTTTTAATCCCACCATCGGCAATAAAGAATAATTTATTCATTCCTCATCCCAACATTGGGATTACAAAAGGATTTCTCAATTTTTAATCCCAACATTTGAAATAAAAATTGAAAATGCAAAATTTCACAACCCTGTCCAAGGGATTGTGAATAAGAATATTTAATTCACACCCATTCCACTGTGAATTTTCACAATAAAATATGTACACTTTGTAAACCTTATTGAATTTGCGAGCCCCTCGAGTCGATGGAATTTAATTGTTCAATTATCAAAAGCCTTGTGTATGGTATCAAAGGGATCGAACGTTTTTCGTAGCTAGATATTCTCTCGCCTTTATTTAATAATAGCAGTGATAATTAAAGGTAGAAGGATTCATTCACATGTCTGACTTATTGGGTGACGACACGTAACTATGCCGTAGAAGAAGCTTTTCAACTTCTACGTTCCGTCTGTTGGAACGTGTTTACACGGACTTGCCCATACCGGAGAGTTTGCGCAGAAACAGACTGTCGAGGAGTGGGGTGAAAAAAATGGATTTCTGCGCAACTCCCGAACCTGACCAGGCGCCCGAACAAGCCCTCTGTAAACACGGCCTTACTTACTGTCAGTTGCTGTCAGTCGCGCATCCATAGTTGCGAAGCGAACGTCGAGAGTCGCGCGACGGTTATGGAAAGAAAACGAATTCTCTCCTCTCTAATCTTGAAAATTGACAACTCGATGAGGTTATGAATCCTCTCTTCTACTTCGAACGCCACAATATTGCGCATTTTCATAATATTTGACAATTTCAAAGAACTCTTCTCGTTCTTTCTTTGTTCCTGAAATATTTATCAATTGTGTGACAGTGGGTCGTGTCTGTTTTTATTTATATGTACATACATATATATCGTATATGTACGTACCTAATATATATATATATATATACACGTATATAATGCATATTTGTGTCTGTAGTTGATGGATCCTTTTGTTTGTCTTCTTTTTTCAATTTAGTGCGAATTGTTTTGAATCTTGTGAACCAGTGATTCTTCATTGTATGTGCGTCTGTGGAAACCTAACCAGACACTTCTCCGTACAAGTTATTTCGGTGAAAGTTGTCCAAGGGGAATTTCTCTTACGAAGAATAAATACTGACACACATTGTACATCGGATACGAAGAATTACTTCAATGCCTTCATGGGATTAGACTGAGAGAACTTGTTTTCCAGTGATCGAACGGAAGGAAGGACACACAAAAACTTTTTTCGGTAAGAAAATACTTGCGGCTTTTTCACTCATTTTCATTTTAGAAGAACTAATTCGCCTTTTCATATGTTTCCAAAATCAATTCTAACAACAGTGACGATAAATAGCACCATATCGCGTTATGAACAACGATACGCGATTCGATTGATGATCGGAAAAATTTCTTTGCACGTGACAACTGGACTTGCATGATATTTCACGGTATCGATATTTTCTATAGAAACTTTGTCGAGTTGATGTTGGATTTGATAAAATATCGTACACCTCTAGTGAGAACGAAGTCGGAGTATGATGGTATAAGAATTATACAGTTCGCTTGAATTTTCCTGCACCCTGGAATCAGAATTCTCGATAATATGGAAATATTGTACTCCTCTGTGGATGCATGAACTTGAATTTTTTAAATTATTATATACAGTGGATTTTTTACTCAAAATTTGTTTGCGAATTTCTTTTGTGCAAGTATGGTGAAGGAATTAAAGAAAGGATTGATGAATAACGGAAGTTATGAAAGCCTTGGCTGTAATTTGCAAAAACTTCAATATGTTTTCTATACATCCTTAATTTCATAACTTTTTGTTTGAATCACAAGGCAGGAATTTAACTAAAAATTTTCGTAGCTTCGTGACATACGTGTACACAATTGTTTTTTTCCAAAGAACCATGTGACAAACTAACCTTTCTTTCAGTTATGTGTCATCACGCAATGACGATGTCGGTAAGTTTAAGTATTATACTTCCAATGTCTCGAAGGCAGATATTAGAAGCAACTTTTATATAATTGAAGTATCGTATTCTCATTTTAGTTCATACTATTAATTTTTCCTCGAATCCCAAATTTGGAAGTTCACTCGAGTTCCATTATTCATCTTCATGGATGAAATGTGAGTATCAGATCTTCAGAGAGATTTGTTCTGAAGAATATTGACTGTGAACAAATTGTATCCTCAATACTTACGGGTATACAAAAGGAAAACTTGATAAATACAATATCCTTTATGGCAAAATTCCAATTTCTATAAAAACTTCCAGTAAATGCACTGGAATACTTCTATGAGTGTATAGAAATTTTGTGCAGTGTTCTCCATTGATCGTACAAGTTTCATAACAATATATCGAACACAGGAATTGAATACATTTCCAATTGAAACATTGATAGAAGGTTTTAATCTCATATCGGATATGAATGTGATGGGCAAATTGGAGTTGTAAAGCTAATTTTGATCTATTTACAGGATCAGACGTTTCCACAGTCGATTGAGCCACGAAATTCTATCCCCACATCCCTGATTCAGATCATTATGGATACATGAATGAAAGATTTTAATTCAACTGAAAAAACGTGATGGTTCAAAATGAGAGCTCAATTGTTAATCCGATTCAACGTTTGCTGGCGAAAATCTAATTTTACATTACCAAATGAACACGAAGAACGAAGGCGCCTAAAAACAATCGCCATTGAGAGATGTTCATCGGGACTTGACACTCTCAAGAACGAATAGAACGAACATTCGATAAAAATGCATGATTCATTTTCCACATTGGTTTATAATTTCACAATGATCTATAAAAACAATCGAAATTATATATATATTCAAAATCAACTGAACGCCACAACAAGGTGAAGGAAAAAATTCGTTCCCCTTCATTTCCTCGTTCATGTTCTTGAAGTTTTTGTTCGAATGTTTCCTAGAAAGAATGTGCGTAGGTAGAATACGGAGAAAAAGAAAGAAAAAAAGGTATCGCGCGTGGGGATATTTAAAGTTGCTGCTGTATTAAGCGGACCAATTAAACCCACCAATTTCATTTACGAGAATTGATTAATAGAATTTCAAGCAAAAGCAGAATCACGGTAATTTATTTTTTGCCCCTCTTGACAATTGTTGATGTAACAATTAACAGGATGTATATACATATAATATCTCTTGTTCTTTTGATATTGAAATTTATGCATAATTATTTTTATCTCCTCGACGTTGAATTCAACGTTCAAGTTTTACAAATTCAATGCAAGTACTCAATCGATAATCATCACATTTGTGCAGACTTTGGAACATTTTTTTCGATCCTCCCTCGGTCCCGTAGAGAGCATATTAACGACAAGTCGTTTTCGGAAATGAAATTATTCAAAGGATCGATAAACGTGGGATTACTTCACGGAATACCTTTTAAAGAAATATTCCATGAAATTCATGGTTCGAAATCACGGGAAATTATTGGAAATACGAATTATCGATCGCAACTTGAATTCTACCTTTGATAAAATTTGAACATTCGTTTCTAGGAAAGCGGGTACCCAATGCCCTGTAACGTTACCAAGAAATACGTTCCGTATAAAAATTCAGACACGTCATTTTAGAGATAGTTATCGATGGAATAATAACAATCGATAAACATCGGAATTGCTGGAAAAGGTGTACATAACTTTTATCGATTAATTGATATATAACGATCGCGAAGAAGTATCCCAGTATTTTCAAACAACAAGGATTAGCAATTTTACAAAATTTGTATTCTTCTTCTATCCTGTACTCGATGCAATATCAATGAATTTGAAGAAATTAGCGTACACAGGGAATAATCGAAATCAGGTTGAGTGGTGCAAAGGGTGGTTCCAAGGAATTCTTTTTAATCAATTTTGATTAGATGCACGAAGAAAATGTTGTATTATACACCAACCTGAAAATTCAGCGGACGATATTTTGCATGGAATCTTAGACCGTGTACGTGTATGATGAACATACATTTGAATTGAATCGTGGGATTATCTTCAAACGAATCTGAGTTGATTTCTTAGAAAATATGCTCCAAACGCTTTTCAGATTTAATTCATCACAATTATACTCTGCAATCCTGCAGAATAACTTCGGTAATGATTGAAATAATCACTCCTTTCAATTCATTCTTTCATTTATCTTGGGAGTTTGAAGATCATTAGCTCGAGGAAGAAAATACCAAAGCCAAGACTCGAATTGACTTTTCTTTGTGTGAGATTATTGACCATTCAAACGCTATTAATGCACATATTCGTCTAATTCAAATAGATTTATTCGCTTCGTTCTTCATTCGTAGTACTTGGAATGATATTCAGCCAGAACTTTGAATATATCGAATTGACCTACATGTGCAAAAATGAATTAATAGCGGTAAACCAAGGTAAAATTGTTGGCACAGATCATAATTAAACTGAGAATAATTTCTATTGAATCTCTCACCTTTCCAAAGTTGATATCCAACAAACATGAGGAAAAATGTTTCTTACGACGTCTTTTAGATATCTTTCAGAGAATTGTTTGAAAGATATCGAAAAGACTTCTCACGCGACATTTCTTGTCAATTTATGGACGTTGTGTTTGTTGAGTAAATGGCCTAAATGCCTCGAACTAACAAGATTGTATTTGTTCAAACTCGGTCGAAACAATTAGTCGTATTCAGGATTATTGCTATTGAAAATTTTTTAGCTGACGTTACTCGGTACATGGATTTACAACAGTTTTGGTTAACATGAACAGACAATCTTAGGTTGGAATGCCAGAGTTCTACCATAGTAGGCGCATATGGATAGTAAGCAGTCTTGACACATTTGTAAATGTTTGTACCAGCATTTAGGCGAAACGATGTTATGATTTTGACTCTTGGACAGTTTTACTAGCTTAGGATTTGCCAGTACTGGCACCTCTGGCAATGGTACTGAACCAGTACGCGCTCATTTATATACAAGATTCATAAAGCCAGCTGTGTTCAATTTCGAAGCTTTATATCATTTTGCATCAAACATCTCCCTTTCGTTTCATACAGCGTGAACGACAAAATACTCGATGACGAAACAAATAATGCATGGGAAATTTACATGTATGTGGTTTCCTTCGAGAGACCAAGCACCAAGAGATACGAGATACATAAATGTCAGAGTAAATCAACGCGTAATAACTTCTTCCTGTGAATTATATCCGCATTATAATTTATTCCAACGTTTTAGAAAATTGTTGTTCATAATCTTCTAAGGAATCGAGATATATTCAACAATGAGATATGTCCCGCGTATGTATATACGTATTTATTCGCGTAAAATGATACGTACATTAAGTCCTAATGTTATAAAGAAACGATTTCGTAGAACTCGAGGAGCCGGATTATAAGGTATATCATATCATGTCTCTTAAAGGTTGCCTGCTATTCTCTGCCTTCGTTCGTTGCAATCTTACCCACTTATATCTGTGTTTCGCCACGTACATACAAGTACAATCAAAATTTACGCTAGAGTGCACACTAATTTCATCTTATCCACGAACAAAGTTTCATTGATATAATTACAACCTGTATGTACGTACACGTATATGCATATTTTATTACCCTTTTTTTACGTAACAAGAACACACATGTGGTCCCACCTCGTTACAGTTTATTAAGGAACTCGTTCATTTGTATGCTAATTAGAAAATATGTAATGTTCTTTTCATCTGATATCTTCCTTTTCACGATAATGGTGAGAGAGTTACCTGTGAGGTAACTTTGCATATTGCAGAAGAGGAGCTAAGGTTACTGTTGCAGTGGGAATTCAAATGAAATTTTTCCACTCTACGTGGAGAGAAATTTATAATAAAAAAATAAAGATTGTAATAATTAAATTATGAGATATGTAATGAAGATTGTTATATAGATTGTACATGTACAAAGCTCATTTACTTATCTCTGTGTATATTGTTAAATATCGATCGCAATCTCAATAATCATACAGTACAAAATTTGATATCAAAGATTGTCAGAGTTTGAGTATGAAACTGTACCAGTAACTATAGAAATACGATAATCTTCGATATTTTCATTTTAAAAGAAGAAACTAATTCCACTAACTCGTACCGGTGGATTTATGTCGAAGATGAGAGCTCTACATTTCATGGATAATCACTTGTGTTCTTGTATTATTTAATTTTGATCAATTTATAATATGAGAGATAGATCTGTGAGGCTCTATCTAAAAGATATTTTTAAAGTATTTTGTCCTGAACAAATACACTGACAGAAAAACGACCTGGTTGAAACATTCGTGGTCGCAATAACTTGAGATCTGGTTCGATTCACCAGGAAATGTGATTATGATGTCCAGAAAAAGTGGTTGAAGCTAAAATTAACTATATATTCTGGTTATCACACCAAGAAAAGAATCTGGTTTTTCTAACCTGATAAAAATGTAGTTGATTTTTGCTTCAACCACTTTTTCTAGATATTACAATCACATTTCCTGCTGAATCGAATCAGATTTCAAGTTATTGCGACCACGAATGTTTCAACCAGATCGTTCTTCTGTCAGTGTAAAAGTAATTGAGCAGAAATTCGGACTAAAATCTTGAAAAAGTCCTGTTTTTGTCCACATTATTCAACAACCAGAACAAAATCAGTCTAGAAATCGAATATGAGGACAACAAACGTTCAAATTTGTCGACTCAGGAATGTGGATTGTCGTTTTTGTCGCATAAATTTTTCATCACATATTGTTATAGAGAGATTATTCTTTTGAGAACATTTCAAACATTCAAAAAACTCATATTATGTTATTTCAATCTATCTAATAAAATTTTCTGCAAACCTTGGCGAGAAACATTTGATCTGAATTTTACCTTTCTGAACATTTTGATTGCTCGTAACATGAACTGTTTGATGCGGCAAATTCTGAATAGTGCACAGAAAAAAATACTTGGTCACCCTCACTCCAAATCAGTTCCAGCAACTAGATACAATTGTTGATATCTGGATACCTAAAACGGGCGTTGGCTCAACTAAATTCAAATTTAATTTCAGTTGCTGTTACTAATTTGAAGTTGCCTTTGCCACAGCTTTTATTATTCGGAACTAATTTTCACAACTAACTTCAGTCCATTCGGTCAGATAAACATGAAACATTGGTTTTTAACATTGTACAAGATTGAATTAATGATCGTACAATGTTTCTACAGTGCCGCTAATTGAGAATGATTTCCCTACATCGATCCAATATCTGTCCAACGTTATCCCCTGGCCTCAGTCAATTACAAGTATCCTGACTCAAAACCATTGTCAAGTTATTGGGATAATAATTGAATGGTAATGAAAGTCTCAACAATTCTTCCACATTTTCAAACGTGTCTCATAGACCGAGTATTTTTCTCTGAGTTCTTCTTAGTTTTGAGTTATTTTGTTACAATCAGTCGATGTACTCTTGCAGGTTTTTAATCGAACATCTTCTCATTCTTTTAGCCCTACACGGAAAAAATAATTTAGCTGCAGCAGGTAAGTAGCTAGTACGGACACGGACAGCCATTAAATTGGCTCCTGCAGCTAAATTTTAACTGTTACAGCAAGAAAATTTGCATCTGTAGTCAATTTATTTATGGTCACAGCTAAAATTTAGCTACAGGAGCTAATTTAATGGCTGTCCGTGTCCAGCCTAGCTACTTATTTGCTGCAGCTAAATGATTTTTTCCTTGTAAACTCTTCAAAAATGACTTCTTTCTTGAGGGGTGCTGGGTCCTAAAATGAGCCCACAACAATATTTTCAAACTTTGCCCTTAAAAACAAAGTCATCAGAAAGAATATACAATAATTCAATTAAATATGAACTTGCGAAGTACAGTAGACTCTCGATTTGGGCATCATACGTGTCCTTATTCTACTTGGAATGCAATCTCATGTGAAAAAAAGACAAAGATGGTGCTTAAATCGAGAGTCTACTGTACCCAATAATTTTGCTGACATCCCCGAAAATCCAGTATCGAGTCTGAAACTGACAACAGCCTCCTCGATTTCAATCCACGTTTCTCTTGGAAAACAAACTTGGAACTGGAAACGAAGGCGCGAAGTTCTCTGAAATTTCCCCCAATCCTCAACCGAAACGCCAACGTACGTTATTTTCGAAGGCTGGTGGTAGTAGTAGTAGTAGTAGTAGTACTCGAAGAAAAGAGGTCTTCGCCTTTCTCTTTCTCCTTCATTACTTTTGTCCTCCTTGCACGTTGCATTCCTACCAGATTCGAATGAGAAAGACGAACGAAACTTGGAAGGAAAGGAAGAAGAAAAGATAGTGTTTGGTCCTTCTTCTTTCCCCTACGTTTCCCTTGATAATTGTTGCCGAGAAATTGGATGAATGCAGCAGGTAGATAGAAGACCGACCTCTTTTTTTTGTGCCTTTCTCTCCCATCTATGTCCAGGGTCGAGAGATACTTTTTTCATCTTCTGTCTTCATTTCATGTCGAACCAGACACTTGTCTGACGAGTCCTCCCCAAATCACAAGTCAAATTCGAGGGTCCGTCGACTCAATGAGCATCAGGCTCGTCAGATTTATAAGTGATTCGTTCGAACATGAAGAAATTGATTATCAAGATTCCACCCGTCACGATCCTTTGCTTGAATTTATTTGAGAATATTCTGATTACACTTGATATATATTTTCTTCGTTCTCTCCATTTATTTGAAACTAAAATTCTTCTATCTATATAATTTAATGTGCAAGGTGGTATACAAAAATATGAATACGTACTATGAAATTTATGGTTCCGAGCAGGAGTTGATGGAATTTTAGTATGAAAATGTAAAATGAAAATCATGAAACCACGTTAAACGTAACATCACTCATCGTTCCTGTTCAGCACCTCTCAATTGTCGTTCAACGAAATGCATCGCAAGACTCTTTCAACGCGTTGAAATCATCTTATACGAATATTACATTAAATCTAAATGATATCAGCTAGAAATACATGAAATCGCATGAACGATAATACGACATCATCACTCTACAAACACGTGACAATTTTTCATAATAATGTACATTGATCCTCAATGAACAATCGAAGATTAAATATTAAATATCGATGAGACAAGAGGTTTTACCGAAGCAAATATTAATGTTATTATTTGCCGGTTGAATATCGAGATTCAAATCGACGACGACACGTCCCTGATAGCTATAATCGTCAATTGGATTCCTCGAATCGTCGTGCGTGCTTCCTGATTGCCTCGTTCGAGTCTCCGCAACCTTCTTTTCACTTTTTGTGCATGCCGTCGATTCATTTGAACACACGACTATTCATTATTACCAGCGAAATGCGCTCATTTACTTGTAAAAATGCGAAAATAGTATGCTTTTGAAACGGTAACTGGAATTAGATGAGATCTAAAGTTCATACGATAAACGCGCACGCGTTGTTATCTGTCGACGAGGGAAAATATTATCATGATCGAGTAAATTTTTTTATGTGTTTTTCTAACGAGACAAGGTTTTGAAATATTGATTTTGGCTCTTTTTTTTCCCCCTCTTTATTCGTATTTAATCTCGTTTAATTCTACGTCGATATCAAGCTTCTTTTCTTCCTTAATCGTGTCGTTGAATCGTATCTTCGATATCTTTTCCAGTTCATTATTTCAGTTTTTTTTTACTATCTTAATGAAGTTGATGACAGTTTGTAACGGAGGGATTACCATTTATTCTAATGAGATCATAAGATTCGATCATTTATTTATGAAGGGGATATACGAGGAAAGGAAAATTTTAATATGAGTTTCTCTCTGTTGCTGGTATAAAGATGAATTTGAAACAATGTCCTTTCTGGTTTTGAGGAGATACATCAGCGCCGTGATACTGGAGGCATTTTTTGATACATCACTCGTTGAACAAAGTTGTAATTTTTGATCGAACTTCACTCGAATGAAAAGTTACACGCCATTTTTGGTGATCGAAGAAGGTCTGTGGAGAACGATATTTTGATTAAATTCGCTAGCTTCGAAGCGTTCGATATCTGCTCGAATTATGTGTTAGGAATGGAAATCATGAGTTATATATAAAGCTGAGACTAGCAGCAAGGTTTTGTAACTTTTGATTGAACATTGTTTCAGTCTTGTTCATACCAGAAATCGATCAATGTAGCATTCCATTGAACGTTTCAAATCCCTCGATCTTCAATATATGTTTAATGTAAAGAATTATGACAAACTTTACGGCTGCCAGTTTTAGCTTCACGAGTTATAATGGGTCTTAATGCATTGAAATAATTTGGAAACATCGACAAAACCCAAATCCTCTGTCTGTTTTTCCACTGCTCGGAATCACGATTCGATACTTTATCAAAGATAATTTCATCCGTTCAGCGATTACGAGTTTAAATACTGAAATTACGTCTCACATAATATTCGTTCGAAGATAACAAATCAAATACGTCAGAATACGTTACGAAATCCCGTCAACAATAATGCAGCAGTCTTATTGATTTAAATCGAACATAACTCAGATAGCGAAATCAAATGATCCAGTCAATTTTATCGTGCTACGATTACCACTGAGACGAAAACAGAAAAATCATTGTAAAATGAAAAAAGGTTTCACGAAGCAATGAATAATCGAATACACGATATTATATCCTGTTCTATTGGAATGAAAATTTTCCAAGAATGCGAATGATAACCGGAGACAAGGCACACATAAGTGCCAAGTTCGGACATCGTCTGTTGTAATTCACATTTGAATAACGGTTTTACAGCACGCTTTACCGAGAATCCAGGTGCTTTCACCTGAAACGGAAATCCTCCGATTCTGAAAAGTCCAACTCCATTCTTGGGTCGTAATAAATATTCATTGATTCTCGGGAGGCATGAGGACCGGGGCAGAGGGATAGTAGAAGAGATGGAGGAAGGAGGAGTAGGAGGCCTCGGTCGAACGAATAATTTCACGCGGTTGGCTTGATTTATCGTACAAATTCAGTCATCGTAAATCGAAGAACAATTTTAAATGGATGTGGAAGCGTTAGTTCCTTTTTCAAGCGATGAAAGGAAGAGATTTGTTTTTATGCGTTTCAATGAAATGCGTAAAAATTCTTCTGTATTCGCCTGAAGAAGAAAAATCTTCAAGAGCGATTTGGAAGTTCGGTAAATACCCATGTGGGAATTTGAACCGAGCCAGTACTGGCCCTGACTTAGAGAATCTAGGCCAGTACTGGCCCGATTTGAATCTCCACATGGGTAGTGATATACTTGTTCGATAAATCCAAATAGTACTGAAATTTCAAAAAGGATTACTGAAAGTTTGCCTTACATTACTTTACAGTGTTCTTCAATTGTTGTTATATAATGCAATATTAATGACCAAATTTGCTGTACATCGATCAATTACTAAACGTTTAGGAATTGAGTGACACACAGCGAATTTGGTCGTGAATATTGTATTATATAATAACGATTGTAAAACACTGAGTAATGTACAGCAGAATTTCAGTAATGTTTCTTGAAATTTAATGAGACATCGCTGAAAGTTTAGCAATATTCAGATTTATCGATCGAATATAATACTATTTACTGAACCTCAAAATTGCTCTCCTCTCAGTGCAGAGTTTTGATTGGAAATCTTCTCCTCTCTATCTCCGTGAACGAGGAATTCTTTTCCTAAAAGCAATAAATAAAAGTATATGGATCCCCATTGAACCTCGTTAGAGCACATTTTATTATAAACAATGCGTATTTGATGTATCCACTTTGGTTCGTAGAATTCCAAAGATGAATTTCATTGAGATGTACGAGCAAAATAATGACATGTATGTTGTAATATCATTTACTATTTGTTTTGAATTGTCTTTGTACACGAATTTATTATGAGGCCGAAACTGGCAAATCTTCATTAGGAATTTGAGCATCTGAAAAGTGTTGTGGAAGGCTGCTCAACCGATTTCTGGTATAAAGAAAGCTTCAACAACGTTTAATCAAAAGTTACAACAATTGGCTGCGAGTTTCAACCTCATATAACTTGAATTTGAACGCATAATGATTTCGATTCATCAATCTCATTTCCTTAATGATACAATCAGGGGGAAGGATATCGATATTATATATTATAAAATCAAATTACGCATGTACTATAAAAAAAACAAATACCTTCATATTTAATCGTACATTTGAATTTTTTGTTCCAGGTGAGTAATCAGTTTGAAAATATGGATTATCATAACCGAGTTGCAATTGGCGGTGAGTTTATAATAATTCGATAACACATTTTTGTCGATGAAAAGAATTCTTCGATATCTCTCAACGCAATCAAAATTCCACCAAAACAAATTCTACACTTCCCACGATTGGAAGAAAAGAAATTTTTTGATGACTAATCCCCTGCTACATTCTCTTTGTATTCTGTGGAATGAACCGTATTGTATTATCAATCCTCCCCTTTCTCCACTGTAATTCGATACCAAAAATTAATATCGAAAGAGGCGCACGTTTATTGTTTAATTTCTTCCTCCTGTATTCGCGTATTTTTACTCCCGTCAATGAATACACACATTGAAAACCCCCCCCTGCTTGTCGCCGATTCACGAATACACGAGAATTGTATTAGTCTATATTTTGTACGAGCTGCGGTAGCTCTTACAATGAGTGCATATGTACTTGTGCCTCGGACATGTTATCAAACACGAACAAATTAACGACGTGCCTTGGTCAGAATGTGTGTTCGTTTACAGAGTCAGCTGAGCGAATGATGCATGACGTGTGATGCGTCACAAAAGAAGCCTGAAAGTTACATTCTTCGCAATGAAAAAAGATGCGAGGAAATCAGATAACGTTGGATTGGAGAATTCAAAGGGATATATGCTCGTTGCATAATGATTCGATACATCCGGAAAATTTTATTATTCCGCATAATGGTGGTTGTTGCGCATAGCACTGAGCTTCGATTTTTTATGTAATGGTCAGCATCCCAAGAAACCGCTTTTATAATGCATTTCTCCGACACATTATGCAATGTAAAACTTTTCATAGAAATCCTCAATTTCCAAGAATGATTTCAAATGCACTTGATGCATTGATAAAGCAATTCGAGAGCTCTTATGGTTGCAGATGCGAAGGCTTTCGATTCCCGAATATTGAAGAACATTTGGCCCGCTGATTATCATTTTATCGTTGATACGATATATCGAACAACGATCGCGAGTTTTTTTATCAGCTGGTCATACTTAGACTGTTTTGATGGTCCACCCGTAGCAATTTTTGACTTCGCACATCGAAATACGGCGCATATGAACAAAAAAAATTTATAATCACGTGACAGCTGATAAAAAGCAACGTGTGCGCACAACGATGATCGTTGTTCGATACATCGATACGCAAATTTGTTAACAATGAATGGCGAAATATCAATCAGCGCGCTGAGCGGACAATAGCAAACGTTGCATCGCTCAGTGTTCTTCAATATTCGGGGATCGAGAGCCATCGCCCATCGTTCCGCGCAACAGTGAGTGTAAGGTAGAAATTTCAGTATTCTTGGTTCAGGGGATGGCACACGGAAAGAGAAATTCGTCCTTTATTGTGTGAACAACAAGCAAGTTCGCTAAATCAAGTGGCAATTGAGTTTTTTGCGAATCAAGCTTCGCGAGATTAGAGAAGGATTGATAATTATAATAAGTGATGGGAATCTTGGAGAAAGATCGAATTTTCATTGGAATTTATAAAAATTATATGTTTTTCTGTATAAATAGGATTGGTCCTTCCCAAAGATTCCCATCATTAACGAATTAATTCGGAAACACAGCGAATTGTCATCAATCGTTGGGTCATTAAATCCACTTAATCAAGACGGATTCCATTAAAATAACTAAGGTAAGAGACCCTATACCCGATCAGCCTTTATATTCTAGATTTTTGTGGCTTAGTTGTGCAAAAACTCCTCAACCAAAACATTTTCTGTAATTAATGGATTTTTCATTTGAAACTTCTAGCTAAATTACTTCGTAAATTCATGTGATAGTGAAAATGATCGGGTATTGGGTCTCTTAACTTGAATCTTTTTTCTTCTTGCCGATCAATTCAGGGGGGGGGGGGGGACTACTGGGAATGTTTCTATTTTCGATTGGTTGTTCTGTTCAATAGAGATACGTCATAGATCAATTCCGTTGGAATTCCCGGTCAGTCGCCACCCTTTATTGCGCGTAGTTGCTAATGCCACGGTGTCTCACAATGATAGATGCACGACATTTCACGATATCGATATTTTGCATAAAATTTTTATCGATGTTTTATAAAATTCAATGTAAACTCGATAAAGTTTCTATAAAAAATATTGATACCGTAAAATATCGTGCACACACTCGTCTAATGAATAATGATTATGAGACAACTCTGTCGATGAAATTGTAATTCAATAGTTTGTAGTTCCCAGTGCCCATAATTTTTGTTGAAAGATATTGAATTCTTTTTTTATATTCAATCGTATCGCATGAATGTATTTTTTCATCGGAAGTACCGAATAATCATATATAATAGAGGTTAATTATCGCAATCCCACTTCATGTGATTTATTGGAATTGTAAAAGAAAGTATCAAGGTTTGATAATTACTCGCTCAAGGCGTAGAATTATCGAACGAGGACACGATATTATTGTCAACTATATGAAAATATGTGATAAATGTTATATTAGCATTTCAAATGACTAAAACTACACCAAGAACAAAGGAAGAATCGTGAGACCCAAACAAAATGAAAGCTGTGCCAGTCTTGGAGTCGTCAAATGCTAATAGGAAAATCAAAGAAGTTGTACGAACTTGTATGCTATCAAAGACTTGGAAAGAAAATTATGAAAAATTTGATATTCGGATGAATATGAATCAGCTATGGGAGCTATTTTTCAACTGCATCAACAAAATTTGTTGCTATACCAGCGAAAATTCATTGTTCCAGCATTATTTTTGGGTATTCAGATATCAAATACATGAAGTAGCTACACATGGGAAAAAATGTTTAGCTGTATCAGCTAGATTTTAGCTATGATAGCTCGATATTTCGCTGCAGTAGCTAAAATTTAGCTGGTACGGCTGAACATGTTTTTCCGTGCGCGAAGAAGATATAAACCGTATTCTTTGTTTTTTCAGGTAAACCAGCAACCAAAAGTTTGTAAGATGAATACGTCAGATTACGGATACCGTAGAAAAAGTAATTGGTAGAAACTTCTAAACGTTAAACGTTGAATTTGGTAAAGCGTGCAGTAAAACTTGGTCGTTCAGCGTCTCAAATTGTAATTCTACCCATTGCTTTTTCTACAGAATCCACAATCTTCCGTACTTTCATATCAAAATTCATTTGAGAAAACTTTACTGTTTCTGGTTGCCTACAAATCTCAGAAAAAATCTTATATTTTTCAGCAGAGGTTTCCTCTTTGTGCCGCAGTCGATTCTAGCTACCATAACGGATTATTTTCGTTTTGGGTGTCCGTAGAAGTTTGGGAATTCATATACGGCAGTATGCTACAAAGGTTTTAGTTGAAAAAGAGTACCCCGTGTGAAGTGTCCAAAAGAATCCGATCAAAAAAAATTGTTGTCCGGCTTTAAGGGGAAAAATACAAGCAAATGTACTTTTTTTTCTCAGAATTTATTGCAATTCATTGATTGAAGATGGAATAATGAAATGAAGCACACCTTAAAATATACGTTCAAAACTATCTTGACAATTTTTTTGAGACAAAAATATTTCAATATGGTGGAGCTACGAATTGGTACCTCATTTTTGCGATGTGCAGCCTACAGGTCTCAATTTTTATCTAAAATCAAAAAACCAAAATCCTATCGTTAAAATATATCAAAACGCACAACTTGACTCGAGCTTTTATCAACTTTTAGACTGAAAACAAAAGTGTGTTTTTTTTAAAACGCTTCTGAATTTCCAATTTTTTATTTGTTTCGACTCCGTCAAGTTGTACGTTTTAACATATTCTAACGATAGAATTTTGGTGTTTAGATTGTAGACAAAAATTGGGCCTGTAGGATGCACGGCGCAAAAACGAGGGACCAACTTCTAGCAGCTGTAGTTCCACCATTTTGAAATATTTTTGTCTCAACAAAATTATCAACATACACAGAAGAAGAAAACTATCTTGTATCAAGACAATATTGTTTTCGTTATACATGAAACACGAATTGTCTCAGTTCAATGCAATTTGCTTTGAATCAAACACAGGAAAAAACAAAATTCTTAATTCAAAACAAACTGCATTGAACTGAGACAATTCGTGTTTCATATAAAACGAAAACAATATTTTCTTGATACAAGATAGTTTTTTTTTCTGTGTGGTTTGAAACGTAGATTTCAAGGTGTGCGTCATTTCATTAATGGATCCTCGCCCAATTTTTCGTAGTAAAATTTTCAAAAACCGGTCAAAAGTTGTCTAATTTCGTACTCGCTTCTATCCGGAATTCCTAAATCGTAACATTTCGTCAAAAAATGATTACAATTATTTGGAATAATTTTTTTCGCAATTCTCAGACGGTGATATCCAGTCAAAAACCGATAAGAATTTAGTTCACGAATTGCAAAACAAACTTATATCAATTCCTCGTACGGAGAAAGAGAACCTTTGATATCCCTGCACATGAAGTTTCATTGAGAATTGATTTGTGATGAACTAACCGATCCTATTATGAAGAAAGAAAATCAATAAATGTGTGCCATTGGAAGGTTACGTGCGAAACCTGTTACTTTCAATTCCGTAAACTCAATAATTCAAACGTATAGTTTACTATAAAACATATTCTTCTGTCATTGACATAGATAATCAATGTTTTCTTTGGTCGGATACACGGAAAGAAAGAAAACGTTGATCGACAATGGAAGGTTTTGAGATATCGAATTGTACGTTTCACGTTATGGGTGGGAAAACATCACAGTTCAAAAGAGGGAAACAGATAATTCTGTTCGTATGTGAAAGATATTTGACTCATGTCATGGAAACTATTCGAATTCCTTATGTGGAATTGTCTTCAACAAGGCTGGAATTTTGAAAAATAATTGATGAATTTTATAGGATAAACTCAGAAAAGTGAAACCAGTCAACTCAACCAAAAAGTTCCCCTACATTTTTATGATTTGACTTATTGAAAAAACTTTTTTAACTATTTTTTAATTCAGTAGCATTGACACATGTTTTTATCGGTGTAAATAGTGAAATTCCGTACGTGATTTTTGAAAAGTGCATGGGTTCTTTAATCTTTTGTTATGTATCGATAATTTTTAACCCTACAAAACGCACACACGGGGGGAAAAAAATTTGCTGACGCGGCAAATCGAGGTATTATATATAGAATAGCAAAATTTTTTGCTGACCTAGCTAAAAATTTGCTATAACAGCAATCGTGTTAGCTACGACAGCAATTTTTTAGCTGTGGCAGCAAAAAATGTTCGCTCCGCCAGCAAATTTTCAGTATTATATACAGGATAGCAAACACTTTTTGCTGCCGCAGCTGACAAGATTGCTGGAACAGCAAATAGTTTGCTGCCACAGCAAAAAATTTGCTGCTCTGGCAAAAGGAACCGAGCAAAAGTAGATTTCGCTGCCACGGCGAATTCCTCTTTCTCCGTGCAGGAGTCCATCAGACCCCAGAAAGTATTCCCAGATAACATGAAAGCTCGTCATAAATTTATCAGATTTGTCATCCAATTGATTTTGGCTTTTCATTGAGAATCTCATTATGGCAAGGTTGCTACAACTGTACTGCAAGCGTTTTGTAACCTTACACCCTTGTCGTATTCTACTGGTAACTCGTAACCTTTCGCCAATCTTTTGACAAACTTGTCTGACCATATTGCAGCAAGGTCGAATTTCTATGTAGGTCGAAGATAGTTTTTGAATCTAAATTATTTCAAACTATACACATCGACAAACAAACACCAACCATCCTGGGCTCAAATCTATTCAACTTTGAATAATCACACGGAGAAAAGTATATGGGATTGATTACCATTCGGTCTAGTTCTCGTCGCGACTTTAGAATAAGAATTGATACGCTAAGAGCAAAAGTGGCACCCAAATTTTTGTCAAGCAAAAACAGGACAGGAACCTCAAAAGTTCCGAGCAAAAGCGATGAACGTATAATCCGGAACAAAAGAGCAACCACAGAAATCTCCAGGCAAAAATGAAACACTGAAAAGCTCGAGCGAAAACGAACCAGCGCATAAATACAAAATTGGGTTGTGCGTTGGTTCGCTTTTGCTCGAAATTTTTGACGTTCCATTCTTGCTCTTGAAAGTTCCTGTCCTGTTTTTGCTTGACAACAACACACTCTTTCTAAGTCTGAATGGTACTTATTACAATTTTGAGATATCTCTCACCAAATCACTTTTCTTCCAAGTAATAACCGTTACCGTATACTTTTCTCCGTGTAACAGCCGTTGGAAATTTTCTGGTTTCTTCTTCGTGTGCGTGTTGTAGGATTTCCTCGTGAGTAAAATTCCACAAAAAGTCGAACCGCTTTATGTTTATTGAAAAACTACGGAATATTCTTAAATTCTCTTGAAAATTTACGACTCCTTCCAGCCGCATTTTCCTGAATGTACAACAATTAAAAGCAACTCTACACTCGAAGGTCTTAGAATGGTTTCTCTCACATTCCCATGAAATTCGAATCGCAGATCGAATGGAGATCTCGAGTGTATTTTCACTCAAATTGTCACATGGACCAATTTCGTCCCATCCTTGAGCTACCACTCGCATCATTATTATGAAATTGTAATGAGCCAAAGACTCGTCACAGGAGAATGAACCTGGAATGTGTGCTCAGGCAAACCCTGCGCATCTAATCTCTCATTCATAAACGTTGTATAAATCTAATTTCGCATTCATATATACTCGAATGAATACGTGTCATGACCACTGGACGAGAGAGGAAAAAAGGTGACGAATAATTGGAGAGAAAAATTCGCTTTCATCCTCATTATAATCTAAATATAAAATCCATGTCCGTCGAACCGTGGAAAAAGGACAGAGAGAGAAAGAAAACAGTCATCGACGACTTCTAAATGGAGGCTTGGCCTTCTGGCATTGCGACATATACATTTATACGTTTACACGTATACGTATATCTCTACAAACACTCCGCCAAGCTTGGTTCGGTTTGCTCGAGGCCCGAGAGTCCGACAGACCGCTTCGTGGAAACGCCCTTTCGCGTTACTCCACTAATACTACGAATTCAACGACACAACACGAGCGAGAACGGTCAGAGATATCGAGAAAACACATATGTACGGTTTACAAGTGCATGTATGCCATGTACGCATCAGGAGGGTTGCAAACGAAAAGAGCACAATTTTTTGTATCATATCTTCTCTTTTAGGGAACCCCTGAAAAATTACTAATTAGTGAGAAATTATGGTACCGAAGTTTCTGTTGAATCGAATAGCGTTTACAACAATGATTTTTGCTAAAAAAGAATCACAAACTTTGTTTACAAGGGATTTCTTTATGTATACCCAGCTGTTTGTATTGTCCTCTGAAAGTGAACCGCAAACCCCACGGGTGGAGTTTAGAACCGGTAGAACTGGCAACTATGTCGTGTCATGTCTCTCCGTTTCTCGTCCTTACTAGCATCATAAAACTCCAGTTTTCGTGTCGTGAACGTCAGTCTTGTGACATAATTTTTCCTGATCTATGAAAAATAATCGTTTCAGAGCCTTCCTTTTCTATCCCTACGACCGATGTGGGTTTGAGACAAGAGAACGAGATGTTTTTGATCTGATGTATATTTCGTCGAGTTACTGACTCGACGAAATTCATTGTGCGATGATTAAATTTCAAATCATTCGTTTTACAATAAACCCCAAGTGAAATCAGATATTCGAGAAGCTCTCAATCCAGGAGGTTGGTACTCTTTTTGGGACGGAGCCAAAACACCAACCGAATACGAACGTTCCAAAGATTCAAATTTGTACAATTGGGGTTATACATATGGGGATAACTCATGGGGTGATTTTGACAGTGAATTTTGGAATGGACTCCCCCCATAGAATCTGTACAGTGATAATTTTTGGATCATACACTGAAAAAAATACTCCGGTTAATATATGGACAGCAAGAATTACTGCCATTTTAACCGGAATTCTAGTCAAATGAATCAAGTCTCCGGCAAATTTAACAAGGGCTCCGGGAAATTTAACAAGAATTCCAGTGAAAGTCACAGATATTCCTTGCTGTCCATATAGTAACCGGAATTCTGGTAAAATTAACAGTTCATTTTTTTCCGTGTACGGTCCTCACCAGTTCCGTCTGACGAACCGAAATTAACATTTTTACCAGGAGAGCTACGTCCGAAGAAGAAACTTTGGAGCAAAGCCTTGGCGATACATTCGATAATTACACTCATCGGGGCGATCATATAAGCGATGTAAAAAAATAAAAATAAAGTTTTCCTCAAATTTAATGGTAACAGAAATGGAAATTTCTTTCCAAATGAAGAAAAATTCTGCCAGAATTAATTGGGGTAGAAATCTACATTTATTTTTTACAGTGTTGAGAAGGAACACGATTTTCGGAGATCCCTACGAGTGAGAGAATGAAAAAAGAAGCAACTGAGCAAATGGCGAGCCCAAACATTGAGTCACCTCAAATCCGATCGAGTTCTAAATTTGAGAACACAAATGTCTTGAAACAAAATGGGATAGAAACTGGCCTTAGATTCATGCTCACGCGGGATACTGCGGGAACATTAAATCGAGATTCCTAGAACCCTGGTAATCGATACGAGTACACAACCGAGAAGAAGGAACACGGCTCATCGAAAATAGCTTTGAAAATTCATAGTTAAATGACACCGGCTTATATCGTGATGGAAAATTCCTTTCTCTCGTGTATCGAATTAAAACCTCGAGTGCATTCAATAGAATTTCTTGAGTTGAAAAATCTGAAGCAATAAAAAATACCAGGAATCGATGATATCCCACCGATTCCAACTACGCTCGGGCGATAAGCCAGTGGATGCAACAAAATCTTATTGACGAATACGAGCCGACCAAAGTGATATGAATATGACAACCAAGACAAACTCATCAAAATGATTATTCTCATTCGAGAAAATAATTTCATACATGATTAAAAATATAGTTGTCGCACTGGTATCATTTTCATGTGTCAGCGAGGTGTTTGAAGTTCTCAAAGTACAATGCTCGATATTTTTATCAATTCAGATAAGATCAAGATTTTTGAAATATTGAAAGAATTTCTGTGAGAAATGTTTTATCGACAAACATCACGAATTTATATTTATTCATATGACGAATGGAACATTTCTGAATGTCGAAATTGTACACACGAATCAATACAATTCATTTCATTTTCTTTCATTATTTCGTGCTCTTTCATTCGAATTTCATTCTCGGTAATGCTTATTGAAGTTCCTTGGACGGAAATGATACTTAAGATTTCTCTGAAAAATCGAATACAGTAGGTTAATAGGCTCTTCGTCTTAACTGGATTATGCATCATAAGGCTTGATGGTGGTTGAGTTCAATTTTCTCTTTCTCTCTTTCAAGTCTCGTACCGGAAGCCCCCACGATATATGTATGATGATCTACACGATAACTGCAAACTACTTCTATTTGTTATTTTGTTTCCTTGAATCAGAATACTTGTCAAGGAGAAATCGCAGTTCTGAAGAACGAAAAATGAAAAACGTTGTGTACAGTATTTAATGCACGACAATTAGGAATGAATTGATGAAAAAAAGTACTTGGGAGAAACCAAGTCAGAGAAAGGAAAAATAATATTGGATTTATCATCCTCAGCTAAAGTATACTGTTTTTATCAGCTATTTTATGTAAGAATCATAGTTCGTTTTTGTCGGTAGTTTTCAATCGGTATTAATCGGATTTAATTAGTGAAATTATTTGAGTGAAGTTCGGTTCAGGCTTCAACAGGTTTCGTCGGATCAAATCCAAAGAAAACAACACTGAAAAAATCTAGTACATATTCCTCTGAGTTTTATAGGATTGACATGGGAGTTCCTCTGAACGTTAGAATATCTATCACTGATATTAGAAGGAAAATGTACTAGGCTCATATTATGAAGTAGATTCTCATTTTTGGAATATGATTTTTTGGGTGAAGGTCTATTTCCGTCTAGCTGGAGAAGAAAAGCGTATCGATAAGAAGATTGTGTTTTTCCTGTTGCAAAGTGTGGCATTTGATGCATTCGGCGTTGCAAAGGTCACAAATTCGAGGTGCACATTCGGAATATTTGAACACGGCATGTTTTAGTAAACTAACTGACTAAAGGGAAACTGTGAATGTTTGACTTTTATCGCGCGGTCTTCGTGGAGAAAACCTTGGGTTTGTTATCTCAGGAATCTGTTTGAGCGTTAGTAAGGGAGAAAGTTGCAAATAGACTCCGTGTCGTCAAAGACCCTCCGGAAGATAGTTCGTTCATTCTACATATGAATCTCTGTCTCATGTAGCTAAGTTCACACTGTTATTCTTTTATTTTCCAATTACGTATTCGTGAGTGGCCTTCAAATAATTTCATATACAATTTCAATCAATTCGTAGTGACTTTATCAAGTTTAGGAGAGAAAAACTTTCTTATATTGCCGAATATTGTGTTCGCTCACTGATATTCTTGAAGAACAGTTTGTCCCCTTCTTGTAGATATCTTATTTGCCGGCACGGAGAAAAAGAAGTAGTTGCTGCAGCTACTTAAGTAGATGGTCGAAAATCGACTATTTAAGTAGCTGCTGCAATTATTCTTTTGTTTACGTGTGCGGATCTAAGTTTTATATATTTTTGAAGATGGCGAGACAATTCAAGAGGAAAGATTCAAAGCTTCCTTGAATTTTATTTTGAATTTTTACGACATAATCAGCGACTCTAAAACCTCTCAGATACAAAGTTTCAAAGCTTCGGGCCGCCATAATGGATTCGCCATTTTGAATTTGGGAATTTCGAGAATGAATTCATAATCAGCGACCTCGACAAGTCCCAACCACCGAGTTCCAAGGAAATCCAATGAATTTTTGAATTTTGGTCCGCCATATTGGATCAACCATTTTGAATTTTGAATTTTTTACAACAGATTCTCAATCAGCGATCCCGAAAATCTCTAAAAGGTAAGTCTCGAGTCATTCTGATTGATATTGAATTGAATCCCGCTGGATTGTGGAAATGTCACACTGTATGTTGGTTGAAAATTATGGACACCAATAGATTACAATTTTCACGCGAAGTAGGATGAAAACAGTAGCACATGGAGGAAAATGCAGTTCGGAATGAATAGAAAATTGGAGAATATTTCTTAAGTTCGTGATAAAGAAGAAAACGGTCAACATTTTTTTGAATGTTATTTAAGGGAATACCAGGGCCTGAGCTTTTAAAAATTTTTTCGGGACGAACTACATGAAAATACGTACATTAATTCAAAATATCTCTCTGTACAGCATTTCTTGAACTGCTGAAGAAGTGCTGTACAGAGGGATATTTTGAATTATTGCGTGCATTTTTTTTAGTTTGTCCCGTAAAAATTATAGCGCTGGTATCACGTTAAAAAAGAATGAAAATTGATTATTACCTCACAAAGTCGCGCATGAAATATTACAAAATGATTAATGAAATTTCGAAATCTTGTCATCCACTTTGTAAAAATTCATGTGCGACTAAAAACATTTCGAAATTTTATTATTCAGTTTGTAAAATTTCATGCACGATTTCTGGAAAGTTCATATTTTTTCCATTTTTCGTCAAATACTGATGAGTTTTCATTCTTTTTCAAATAAGATTCAACAAAAGTGCGAACCATTTTATCTTTATTACAAACTTAACAAATACTCTCAGATTTTGAGAAATATTCTTCAATTTCTTATTGAAGACCACTATATTTCCGAACTGCATTTTTCTCCGTGCAGATGACCCTAAAACGATATACATGTGCCTGACGAACCCACGGCGTTTTTGTAAGTTCATGCGGTTTTCAAACACGCGGATCCTTCTCTCCCCAATGATGGCAAGGAAAAATTTCTGGGTATTATTCATAAATAGCTGAGTGCATTGAACTTGAATTTGACACTGAGAAAAAAGATACGTTGAATGGAATAAAAGTTATTCGCATAGTAAATAAATAGTATAATTGGATATTTATTAATATTTATTTCATCGCGTAGTTGATGAATACAGGACGCATTCCTTTGAGTCAATTCCAAATTAATTTCGATTACACTGAGAAAAATTATCTATTATAAATTACTAGACTCGCTAGTATATTGAGGATATACTTGTATTTTGAGGTTATATACCAAACATTCTCATCAAAAACATCAGACTTTCTATTATCAAATGTCATTATCCTACCATTGACTCCCAGAAAGCCTGGTACTTTTGAAGAGAATGTTTGGTATATAACTTCAAAATGCAAGTATATCCGCAATATACTAGCGAGTCTAGTAATTTATAATAGACAATTTTCTTAACTAAAACATCTCAACTAAATATTCCCAATGAGAGCTACTAAAAATTTGGTTGATTCAATCAAAAAAGTATAGTTGATTCATCACTTTAGTTGTATCAACTATATTCTCTTGGTTAAATTAATCAAATTTCCAGTGGCTTTCACTAAGAATATTTGGTTCAGGCGTTTTAGCTACAGTAACCTCAAAAATTTCTCTCAGTGTAGTTTGAATCGAATAAGTGATTTGATTATAGTTAAGGTAGTTCTCCGGGAGAATTCAGGATCAAATTAGAAAAATTATTGTCCAGCAGAGCACCAAGGTTGAAGGGATTCGATAATCATATTTGTTGGGACTTATATTCTTATTCATGACAAAAGAAGAACCAACTCGAAGTATAAATAAACAACCTTGTAACAACAACGCGAAATTTGACATGGTTGTTTTCTTAAAAAATTTTTCTTTTTGATCCGTTTATGACTTATAAGGGCTCATTTTGTTCCTTGTGAGATTTAAAAAACCTTTACCATAGGGATTTTTTCATATGAGTCATCATGACACTGTTACACGCTTTTGTTTATTAATAGTTGTATGCACGGAGAGAAATTTGTAGTTAAATTTACTATGTTATTATTGTTTCCGAGGAACAGACTGAATTCTGTCGGATTTTACTATGAAGGGCATATTTTTACTATGGTACAACAATAGAATGCTGATCATATTTACTATGTTTTATGGGGGAACCCGTCATAGTCCAGTCTGTTCCTCGGAAACAATAATAACATAGTAAATTTAACTACAAATTTCTCTCCGTGTGGGTTTCAGAGGCCAAAAAAAGCTAATTCTCTCGATTTTTTTTTGTCTTACTGCAGAAGAGATTTTTCTTCATGTTTTTTGCATGTTATTAGATAATTTTTGAACAACATTTTAAAAATCTTGGATGGGAAAATATGATAGATTGAATTGATGGCAATCGATTTTCGGAGGTGCCTCGACAAAAAGGTAGTTTGCGGTAGTCAAAATTACTTGCAACTGTTCCATCTGAAAAATAAAAAAAAAAAGATTTTCTTTTAATATTAGAGTAAAACTAGTCCCTGAACGAAGGATTTAAAAAAACAAATGAGAATTAAAGTTTTGGCAGTGGTTTGAACGAAAGTGTCACTTTTTCGGTAAAATTGTCGGTTATTCATTACGTTGTCAAATTTTTTGTAGACGAAGGAAAAAAAAAATCTTTCGTTCAGGGACTTCAAAATAATATTTCTAAGAAGTGTTTGAAATTTGGGCGAGATCAAACGATTAGTTTCCGAGAAATTTTGACTACCAATCTCGGAAAGTGTGTTTTGAGAAGCACGCGTTTGAACGACTTTGTTTTTATCACTTCGGGGAATTTTAGATTTTATCATATTGCACTGAGGAAAGGTATTAGTTGCCGTTATCTGAAAAAAATTAGTGAAATGACGTCTTAACTATTTTTCTTAGTATCACTTACTAATTTTTATTGTACGATGTAACCAAAGGTTAGGATCGAAATTACTCGATTCTTAGTAAACACAACTATTTTCCACAGCTACCTTTTAATAGTAACCCGGACAGCACAAAGCTCTTGAAGATAACATATATGTTATCTTTTAGAGCAACTAGCTCCCAAAGATGACATATATGTTATCTTTCAGAGCTTTGTGTTTTCTGGGAAGCTACACCATAGTAGGATAATTTATAAATCCTAATTGAAATGACTTGTAAATTCGTACAAAATAATAACCTACATAATAATCTACAAAAATCATACGAAAAAGGGTAAAAAATTGACACTCGTATCCATATTTGTCTCATTTTTGGTCATTTAATCCTCTTTCATCGCACTTCGGCCATGGAAACTATATCTTTTGATTCTAATTCATAACCTATATCAATACTTGTTACTACATTTCTGTGCACAAGAGTAAATGCCTTTTGGAAATAGCACTATCATTGTAGAGGAAAGTACGCATTCAAAACCAATTTAGCCTTCAGACTTCGACGATATAAATTGCTGAATTTAAAGCGGCAATTTTGACAACTTTGACTCACGCGTCCTACACTGTAAAAAAAATTTGTTGAATTCCAAACAAAAATGCTTGGAAATTTACAAACTTGGTTTGGAAAAATAATTTCCGAACCTTTTTTGTAAATTGCCGAACAAAAGTTTGTGAATTCTCAAAAATCTTCGTGAAATCACAAAATTTTTTGAATGTTTACACACTTTTGTTTGGTAATTTACAAAAAAAGTTTGTGTAAAAACTGCCAAACTTCTTTGGCAGTTTAGGAAGTATATTTTTTACAGTGTATACGTGTGAAAGAAAAGAAGGTGTCCAAAAACAATTGAATGCGAAAACAAGCTTGATTATATTGACTATAATTTCTTGGTTGAATCAATCAAATTTTCAGCAGCTTTAGTTGAGACGTCTCAGTTACAGTCACTATAAAAATTTCTCTCAGTGCGCAAAAAGAAAAAATTAAAATACTTGTGTAGCTGTGTACAAGCTATTTTTCACACCTATAACCTCAAAAATACCTTGTGGCTTGGCTACTAACACTGCACTACAATATGTGCTCTTCACTGTACAAAATATTCTGAAATTTCCGATATCAGATGTATATGAAAATTCTGAAACTTGTAATTGAAATCAAGTTCAATCATTAATTCATGAAATTCAATGCAAAATGTGTGAAAAATCATAATTCTGTATGAGATATCATAAAATTTCATATGAAAAGCCAAAGAAGTTTTGAAAATTCAATACAAAATGTATATGTTAATTGCTTCACATATATTTCTGTGAAATTTAGGAAGCAATTTTTTACAGTGTTTCACACAGTCAAAGAAAAAAAGAGAGAAACGGGCGCTACAGTTTTCAGAGGGAAAGTCAATGAAAATGCTATATCTCCTAGAGTTTTAGTCGGATCGATTTGAAATTTTGGGAATATATTCTTAAAGACCTCTGACCGTGTTGATCGTTACTGTGCGATCAGTTGACACATGAAAAATCTACATAAACCATCTAAATGTTTGGGCACTAAAGTAAAATTGGGTGAAATGTGTTATCCGGTTGCCCTCACGTGGGTCCCATCTAGTACGTGGATGGCGAATGGGACGCCCAGATAAATTTCTACCACACTGTTAGAAATTTCTGCATTAATTTTAATGTATTTGCTGGAAGTTTTTTTCAAATACGCGCATGAATTGAGTTTCATACACATTTTACATTAAATTTAATGTAAACTATAGCAAAATCTATATTTTTTCAATGTTTTGGTACATTAAATTTAATGTAAAATGTGTATTAACCTGAATTCATGTACGGTATTGAAAAAAACTTCATAATAATTCTGACATTGCAGGGAGGGTTAATGAAAATGTTCACACGTATTCATTCCCAAATACCTGTACATTGATTATTTTCATGTAAGTTCAGGGAAATGGCTTCAATTCCATTCATGGAATTCACAAATGACAAGGTGAAAAACAACATCCGTGATTTTTTTCATAAAATTTGCATTCCCGCGAGCGCTGTTCAAAAACACAGAATTTATGAGAATACAATGATAAAATAAGAATGTGGGAAAATCATCATAAAGAAATATATATATGTCAATTGCTTCGAACGTAAACGTTCGAAAACTTTGTTCAGAAATTTTCAACGGGGATTGTGAATTCTCTCGTGCTTTTGCCCCGCAATATAACACGAATCAACGACCATCAACGACATCATCGTGGAATCAGATAGAGATGAAAAAAAAACGGGGAAGAAAAAACACTATCGTACACAAGTACGATCATTTGTTTCTTAGAAAACCAAGAGAAAGAATTAAATGAACGTGAGTGTGATTTTCTTAGAGGATTTTGTTGATAGATAATATAACTAAAAGAGATTCTCTCGTAGACGCGTGTACACGGATGTATGTATGATAGAAACGAAGAGAAAGAGATTGTTGAAGAGAAAGGAGAGGGGGGGAGGACAAAAAAATAGTTGTTGTCGGAACCAAGAATGCACGCCGCGGGCAAATTCTTGGTACCGGATAGCAGTGAGTCGTTAAAAACGACGAGCGCGTGTTATGAGGACTGCGAGAACGAGACAAAGATATGATACAGGAAAAAGGTGAACTACTCACGACGATAGGAAGTCATTATTCGTGGACGAGAGGATGATGGCACTTTCCAACTTTTAGGTGCGTGTCATGTGCGTGTCAAACTCATTCGAATTTTTCTACGAATTAATAAAACGCTCATGCGCCCCCAGATGTGCGTGTCGAGTTTCGAGGGCAAACCATTATTTCCACCATTGTGTGTCGTGTCGTGTCGTGTCGTATCGTATCGTATCGTGTCCTGTCCTGTCGTGTCATTGGCACGTTACGTTCACTCTCGGACCATCAAATCTGCGAAATATAATTATACGAGAGCTAACGACTTTACCCGGTACACGTGGCTGACGAAAAAAAATTATCCTTTTGGGGCTTGAGGAATGAATTGTTTCTTCGCATCTTCGTGTAGGGTAAAAATATTGATACTTTCTGTTATTTTTTATGCATATAACGTTTTTATATACAATACATGGAAAAGGTATTGCGGTCTCGTAACGTTTCCTTGTGCGATTAATTTCGTGGAAGGAATAAATCATCAATGTTATCTACGTACTGTCTTCCTTTGTTTGTAAACTAATACGTCTTTTAAGATCTTAACGTATGATAATTACGCCGTAATGTTACGTTGTCAGATTCTTTCATCCATATAACTGGAAATTCTTCGAGTTGAATTAATACGATCTTGAATTCTTCAAAATTAACGATCACTTAAAGTGATTGGATCTATCACGATCCTCGATGAGCTTGAAACATCTGGATGAATGTTTGATTATTTTATATGCTACCGAGATGTTCGAAAAACATTAATCTTGAGATTTTTCCCAACAAGTTTGAAACCCCCAGATTCTTCGAATGAAAATCCGGTTTTCACGACATTCATCGGAACGATTCTAGATAACATATTCCATTACCCTCCATTGTATCTCATATGCGGAGATTGAAGAGAAACACATTCCTGTGAGATCGATTCTCATAATTCAATTCAGCATCACTTTGAGACATCCCTAATCTACAAAGGCGGAGCAGGAGCAATAGCAGCAGTTGAGCCATGCAACAATTACGAGGAAGCATCACGACTATGTAACATCACGGGGGTTATCGGTTTCTCGTTTTAACTTCTCGGTATCCAGAAAACGATTATTGTTTCAAGACCATCTTACTATTATTAGAAGAGAAGCGTCGTCGATTCCCTTTACCATACGTTATACTATATAGAAGCACATCATCGCTTTGTCCCTTTCTCGTTTCCGTCTAGAGAAAATCATTTTTCATGTCGCGTATCTTCATTCTTATCTCGTAAACACGAAAGAAAACATGAAAACCATTCCATTTTAATGACTTCACGTTAAACACCAAAGACCATAATATTCGTTTTAATCTTGTCACAAAATATACTCATTAATTCTTGTCAAATCCAGTCGAAATTATTCTTTATACATACGTATATATATATACATATGAATACGTTCCGAACAATCGCTTTCGTTCGAAGAACTCCCTCGTCAAAACACTCGTACGCGGATGAAAATGAAATATTCTACGAACCCTATCTCCATTATTTTTTCACTTCTCACATTTTATCCGACAAGATAACGCGCGTGAATTACATGCACTAATTGCATACAAATTTGTTTTTAATGTACAGAGATAACGTTTTTTCTTTTTAGATTTTGTTCCATTTCGCCATATAATTACACACCAACGTATTCAAATATCATGATTTTGATATATCTTCTTATTCACGGATTGACATTTGACTCGTGTTATTCGGAGATTAAATGACGAATTCTACGATAACTATTTTTGATCCCAATTAATACTGTTGCGAGGACGAAGAAAAAAATATTTATCACGCGTGAACGGTGAGTAATACACGGAGAAAAATGCAGGTCGAAAATATAGTAATCTTTGATAAAAATTTGACAATATTTATTAAAATATGAGAGTATTTCTTAAATGCATAATAAAGATCAAATGGTCGACTTTTTTTGTGGAATTGTATTCGAAAAACAATGAAAAATCATCAGTATTTGATGAGAAATAGGGAAACATATATGAACTTACCAAAAGTCGCGTATGAAATTTCACAGAGTAGTAGGATATTGAAATTTTGTTATTGTCTTTGTGAAATTTCATGCGCGACTTTTGGGAACTTCATATCTTTCTCTATTTTTTGTAAAGTATTGATAACACAGTGCTACAAAAAAGAAAAAATTAAAGACACTCCTCAAAGAACCTAGTGTAGGTTGTTGGTCTGATCGAATACAACACAAAACCATTTTTTGAAACATTTTTTACACCCTCAAATTTCCAAGTTATGGTCAAAAAAACTGATTTTTCGGAATTTAGTACATTTGAAAATTACGAACTCGGCCATTTTTGGACCAGTTTCAAAGTTCCATACGGGTTCTAAAAGGGGAATGTTGGCACTTTCGAGAAATATATATGGTTTTGAGTATTAAATAGAACTTAGTGGAAATTTTCACCTGTTTGTTTCATTTTTTCTATTTCAAAAGCATTTTTTTGCGACTATACTTGAAGAACCAATGGTTTATCATATATGGTATGGAGGAAGTAGTGGGTTCAATTCTGTGTGAAATAAGTCGTTGTTCATTGAAATCGATCAAGAATTGTCGGAGTCGTACAATTTTTCCCAAAAAAGAAAATTTCGGTCTCATACGAAAATTGATGTGGAGTTCAATTAATAATATTCTATGCATCATATGACGTATTATGGTATCGAATATGATGTTGAATTGTTCTATCATTACGCTGAGAAAAGAATATAGGCCGAATAGGTAGAACTCAGGCTAATATAGTAATTATATTTTCGTACGAGACCGAAATTTCCTTTTTTGGGAAAAATTGTATAACTCCGACAATTCTTGATCGATTTCAATGAACAACGACTTATCTCACACAGAATTGAACCCACTTCCTCCATACCATACATGATAAACCATTGGTTCTTGAAGTATAGTCGCAAAAAAATGCTTTTGAAATAGAAAAAATGAAAAAAAAAAACAGGTGAAAATTTCAAATTCTTGAGGAAAAATTTCCATTAAGTTCCATTTAATACTCAAAACCATATATATGTCTCGAAGGTGCCAACATTCCCCTCTCAGAAACTGTTTGGAATTTTGAAATTGGTCCAAAAATGGCCGAATTAGAAATTTTCAAATCCACTAAATCCCCAAAAATCAGTTTTTTGACCATAACTTGGAAATTTGAGGGTGTAAAAAATGTTTCAAACATGGTATTGTGTTGTATTCGACCGGACCAACAACCTACACTAGGTCATTCGAAAAGTGCCTGACCAGTGTAGCACTGTGTAATTTTACATTGTTTTTTTCTCGAATACAACTCCACAAAAATGTGAACCGTTTTATCATTATTATGCACTTGAGAAATACTCTTAGATTTTAAGATATATTCTCTCATTTTTAGTAAAGATTACTATATCTTCGACCTACATTTTTCTCCGTGTAATCAAACGAAAAATATTGTACGCGTTATGCGAAGAAACTACGTACGCGACTAGGAGGTACGTTTGGAAAAACACATTGATGAAGATTGTTTGAATAATCGTTGGAAATTATAGGCACATTATCGTAAATATTCATCATACTGGTTTAACATGATCGTCCTTGTCGTATATCATCTTATATGAAATCCATCGACCACACCTAATAAATAATCGAGAAATAAATTCAGTCGAGAGACATGAAAATGCCTCGTTGAGATGATAAATCAAATATTCAGGGACACCGTCGATCATTGTGGTGTGTACGTACGCGAATTGTGGAATTTCATCTAAAACGCTTCCAGGTGATCGCGTGTGTATTGATACAGTCCACACATTTCCGCACGACATAATTTTGCCCCGAGCAATTTGGATAGGATGTTCCGTTCAGGAACGGATATGTTGATGGCGGTCGTTGTGCATTTTTGGATTTGATATTGATCAATCGAGGAGGGATATTTGAACTTTTATCTTATGGAATTTCTGTTAAGTGAGAGTTTTTGTAGTAAAAATTGATATATTTGTATTGCAGCCGTGAGATATACTTTATTGTGGTGGAAAGAACCATGAGTATGCGATAGATTGCCACAACTCTTCTTGAATTCAATATGCGGAGCAATGAGGAAATACAGAGTTATAGTTCCTATTGACATAATCGAGTATATCCCACGGGCGCGATACTGTGTTTAATGATCTTCGATATAAACTTTTCTCTGTGTAGAGTCGAGAATGCCTATACGAGAGAGTATGGATGTATCCATTGAAATCCTGGATTTTTAAGATTGTCACCCCCCAAGCGTGTATTTACTACGGGTCTAATGTGGGCCCAAAGTGGGTGCCCATGCTACCCAACGTGGGACCAACTCTGGGATGAAAACATCGTTCCCAGCCCAGCTGTATTGCTTTGCCCGAGGACTAGGTGATACAATGGGTCCTGACTTAAGCCGATCTTGGCTTAACTTAGGGCCGGGCCCGGACCAAAGTTCAATATTTCCATTTTTCACGAATTATAATTGTATGGGAACAAACAATAGGGCCAAGATTAGTCCAAGACGGGCCCCGCTGTCATTTTGCAATGCCGGATTCGAACGAATGGACCCTGCTGGGGCCCATTGTCAATATCGGCGATACACACTTGCGCTTGTACGACGAAGGGAAAAATTCTTCTATCCAATTTAATTTTCACAAACTTTCCTTCCCTGGCAAAAATATGTGTACTTGAAACTGAATATTGTCTATGAAGAGGAGTGGATTCAGAACAAGGATCCTGAAGACCCGGAAACTGGTCAATTATTACCCAAAATGTGGTGCAGTTTTTGGCTAGGAAAGTTAAATATAGCCAGAAAATAGCTTGTGAACGTTCGCTTGTGTAACGCTTGTTTAACTGGAACAGATTTTTAATATTTTGAGGGGTCTTTCTGGTTAGAATTTTTATGGAAAATTGTGTTTCCAAAAATCTTTTTTCCATAAAAAGAATGAAGATATGGTTTCAAAAATTCGTAGGTATGTTTATTGAAGATCAAGTATTACAAAAGAATTTTCTTTCTGGACACACTGATGTTTTAAAAAGAACACCAAAAAATAACAGTTGGCATGATTATGTGCGACTGCTCTCTAAAATCTTTGGAGTGAGATTTCACTCTTTAGCCAGCCAGAAGTGAGCCTGTCGAATTTTCGAGTGAAATTTCCACTCTTTTAGAGTGATATTCTAAGGTTTGAGGTTAGAAATTCACAACCACTTCGACGCTACAGTGAATTTTTCACTCTTTCAGATTTAGAGAGTGGATGATTAGAAAACGAACAAAAAATGGCAAATCATTCCTTGTTGAAGTGCACCGAAAGAATTTTGTTTGAAAAATATTACCATGAAATTTCACTTATCGAGGGACAAGCAAGAATTTCTTTAAATATTACTGTGTGCGTTTGGAAAAATTAGAGAAAATATAACTTTCAACTGTTGAAAGATTCACTCCTTTCATAGACTGCACAGTAATTTTTTGAAGAATTTTCACTCGTCCTTCGATTACTGGATTTTCACAACAAAATTCTTTCAGGGTGGCTATCGCATGAGCTAGAAAATCCTTTTGATCGGTCAAAAGATTTTTTGAATCTCACTCGATTTTCTACACTGAGAGAAAAAATTTCCGGGAACAATAAAACATTTAGTTGAATAGTCGCCATAAAATACTTAATTGATTTGAATATTTCATAGCATATTGGATATTTGTTTGATTGAATGAATATTTAATCGAGTCAATAAAAGTTTATTCAAATCAATTAAGTATTTTATGGCGACTATTTAATTAAATATTTCATTGTTCCCAGAAATTTTTTCTCTCGGTGTACCCTAAAAAATCGGGGGATTTTAAAATGGCCGCCATACTGTTTTTCTTTCAACAAAATAAATATCCTAGTTCATGCGATAGCCAGTCCAACGAAGAATAATTTGCCATTCTCTTGTTTTTGTTTTTTTTCTTTTTCAGAACATCCAGTCTCCCAAAATCATGCTTGCCATCATTTTTTGGTGCTTTCTTTTTCAACTCAGTGTGTTGAGAAAAGAAAATTTGTTTGACAAACAACAATTTCAACCAGAAAGACCCTTTAAATTACTACACGTAAAAAGAATGAATTAGCTGTGACAGTTACTCACTTCTTCCATCACTGTCGCTAAAATAATTGCAGCTGAAGGTGCACGATATTCCACATTATCGATATTTTGTATAAAAGTTTCTATGGAAAATATTGATACCGTTAACTATCGTACACGTCTAATTGCAGCTATAGCTATTTTTTTGGGTATTCTAAAGAAAATTCTAGCTGTGACTGCACAAGTTTTGTAGTTGATATTTGGATTCCACCTGTGCACGGAAAAAAATGGAATAGCCGTGGCAGCAACTCGCTTTTTTGGCACCTTTTCTTCAGCGCTTTAGTTAAAATAATTGCAACTGTATAGGTATCATTTTTTAGCTACCGCAGTAGGAAATCGTAATTGTAACTGCACAGATTTCCTGGTTGATAGTTGGATGGTCGAATCATTTACCTGTTGAATTTTCGCTGCGGCAGTTACATTTCTTACAGCTACCGCTAAGTAAGCAACTGTGACAGCTAAAAAATATGGAGCTGAAACTAGCAGCCAGTTCCTATAACTTTTGATTAAACGTTGTTGAAGCTTTTTTTATATCATAAATCGATCAAGTAGCATCCCATTGAACGTTTCAGATCCTCAAACCTTCAATAAACGTTTCATGTAAAAAATTATGACAATCGGCTGCTAGCTTTACGTCTGCCAGTTTCAGTTTCATCTAAAAAATAGCTTTCGTAATTTATTTTTAGCTGTCCAAATAGTAGCTGATTATTTTATTCCGCGTGGGAGCTGAATTTCTTGCTGTTACCGCTGTCTTAAGCCAAAAATCCGTATGTAAAAATTTTGAAGTTTCGAGATATCAAGCATTTTATTCAAACTTATACATTGTCAATGATACAAACGCCTTTATTTTTTAATCAATTCTTTGAATAATTTTCAATAGTGTAAAGATTCTTCTTTGAATTGGAACACCCATTGAAAATACCTATTAGAATATAAATATGTGGAAAAACACAGATAAAAATTTTTCCCCACACAGGGCTTTTTGACTTAACACGGCAGCATAGCTCATTTTTATCCTTAGCTATCCAAATACTAGTGAATTATTATTCCCGTATAGACTTCCCATCGAATTTAGAATACTCTATTATTCATCCAAGATTTCCATTCGATTATGAAATTTAAATTATGAAAAATGCAGTTGAATTCTCCTTTTCCGAAAAATAACCTCCTAAAAAGTGAGAATGAATGTTTTAATTGCGAAGAATAAAAGGGATGGTGAACAAAAGTGAAACCCGCGTATCACTTTTTTCCCCCTCGAAATACCATCTCGAAGTCGTCACTTTAACGATCCGTCCCTGTTCTTTTCGTGTAAAATTGGAACCCAAAGCATTGTTCCACGCAAACTAGTAGTCGGTTAATATGATATATATACGCATTAAGAATTTATTTCTCTTCTGAAAATCCTTCCTAAAAGCCCCCGTGGTTACCCGAAGAACCAGTATACCGAGAGCGATTCAGAGAAACGTCTTCCTTTTCTTTCAGAAACCCACAACGTACAACAATATCTTCGGTCTATCATATTCATTCCTTTTCTTTTTCTTTCCCTTTCTTTCTTGTTTCCAAGACAGATGGGGAAAAAATGCAACCGGGAGAGGAGGCGTATTCCTTCTCGACTTCATAGCTTCCTGGTAGAAATATACATATATCGTTTGGTTCTTATTTATTACTTTTGATCTTGATAGAGGCATTCAATTTTCGCGTATCCCATGAATCGACAACAATTTCTTTCGCATTCGCAACGGCAGGTATATTCTTTCCCTAATTTACATGATATTCCATTCATAATCCATTCGAAGCGTGGAAATACTAATCTTGTTTCAATTTTACAATGTTTATGTTTTCGGAATTGTATGGACGTCCTATGAAGATATCTGAATGAAATTATACGCTTTCGAGAGACATCGTTGGTAGGATTTTTGAAATTTTTTATGCAGTAACGAAGAGTCAAGTGTTCTTTCGGTGGAACTGATTTTGAATAAGAAATACGCGAATGTTATTGAATTTTCAAGTTATTGTGCATGAAAACTTAGAAAAATTTGATCCAGTATAATAACATAATATCATTATAATTATAATCAAATCATGGCTCTAATGGCATCCAACTGAAAATAACAAAAATAATCCAAGTTGGTTTGGATTTGAAAAAAAATCTAAAAATGCTCATATCTCAAAAACTAACCTTCAAAAAACGGTAAATTCTTGCATTATGGCTGCAGAATACGCCCTTGAAATACAATTTTTCTCAGTTGGGTCACCCTGTATACTAACGCTTTGAAGAAGTCATCCACGTATCCACTTCAACTATGTACTAGTTAGATCACACGATTTGTTCAGTGTTTCTACATCACAAGTACATCTTGACTCACAAGTTTGAATAATGAAGGCAAGGTTATATCAGCAGAAAAATGCTCCCTTCCACATAAGTGGCAGTGGCTTGAGTGATAGAGCTTTAGCGTCCGATTTCGACGTCCCGCGTTCGCATCTTGCGAAGGTGATTTTTTTTTTCAGCAATCATGAACATGTGCACGAAATTTAAAGAACTGGTTCTTGAATTTTCAAGTACAGTGCGAATTATTTTCCCATCACATGAGTGGAAGTTGCTTCCATTCCATGTAATTGAAAATTCAATCAGAAATTTCTAACAGTGCAGCTGCGACGGTTTTGACGAGCCAATGCGCGTTTCGTCGTTCCGCTGCTCGGCAAATATTTTACATTCAGGCCCAATAACTATTTCTAATTCGTCGAATAAATGCATTATTGACCCATAGCCTGCATTGGAAAATTCCAGCAGCAAGGAAACCCGCTATTTCGACAATTTTTAGGTCTGAAGCCAGATCGTCGAATTAAAACTTTCGTTGGCATTTTGAGTGTGTCCACCCAGACACTCTCGAAAGTTCTTTATAAATAGGCTTTAAAAATTGCTCGAACTGTTGAGGTAAAAGGAGCGATGAATTGAGAAGTTTTGGATCCTTTTGCCACTTGCATCAGCTGTCGACTCCTTTTGGGCAGCTGTCGTGACTCGGATTTTCTGCGGTCGAGAAAATGTGGTTAAAATGCTGCCATTATATCTCTCTTCGTGCGCAGAACGACGATTCTATATATGCATTTTTCAAGCTATACAAGGACAAGGTTTGTTCTTCATTAAAATTCTATACCGAAGGTTTTTTGAGAGTGTTCTTTATGAATTCTAGCTACAGCTAGATTTTTATTCATGCCAGCCAAGGCAATCAAATTTGAGTTACAAGGGATGTAGATCCAAATTTCTCCAAGAAATCCATGTTCGCGATCGAATGAATCCGAATACAATCTCAGATGTCATTGGGATTGTTTTCTTTTACCAGGATTCCATTATGAGATCGATTTATAATAACTAGACATCGGATTATACGCTTTTGCATATATGCTCTCTAAAATCTTTGGAGTGAGATTTCACTCTTTAGCCAGCCAGAAGTGAGCCAGTCGAATTTTCGAGTGAAATTTCCACTCTTTTAGAGTGATATTCTAAGGTTTGAGGTGAGAAACTCACCACTCCGATGCTAGAGTGAATTTTTCACTCAAAAGAGTGAGAGGTCACTCGAAACGAGTGGAAATTCCACTCGAAGCGGACAGGCTCACTTCTGACACTTGGCGGAGTGAAACGTGCGATTTTTCACTCTTCTAGATTTAGAGAGTGCATATGCAAAACGCATATGATGACTTTTCCATACAATTTTGCATATAATGATATTTCTTCGTTGATAGTGCATATTTTAGTGTAAAATGTCAAGAGTTTCCGAAATTGGAGAAATGAACAGTGGATTTGAACAATAAACGGAATTTTCAATTTCGAGATATATATCATCAAATTCTTTCCTAAGAGATTCTTCATAGTTTTATTCTGGAAGCTCTACTTTCAAACCCCAAGGTTTCAATACAGCGGGGTCTTTAACTGAATTATCGTAATGAAAATAATAGAAGAAGTTGCATAATTGATACGCGCACTTCCAGAATCATTGTCGATTGAAATCCGAAATAAATTAGACACTGTGTTTTCAAAAAATCCAAGTTTCAAAGTGCTCGAATGAGTGAATTCTCATATTAACGGGACAAATCAAATTCTGCCTGAAATGATTTCTATGGAAATTGCACCATATTTTAAATTCTGTCTGATGAGATCGGTAGATGTAGAACGCTCATTTTCGGCTTATGAATTGATACCTAACGACAAGCGTCACAAATTTCACATAGAAAATTTGGAAAGAGACATAGGAGTATATTTTTATATGAATTATGATTCATAATTTGGGATTGATGCTCTGGAAACAATTGTATGGTCTTCATTTTCTAAAGTATATTGTGCAATTTGCGGAGATTTATTTGATTTATGAAGCTTAGATTTAATATTGGAGCAATAAAATGTTGATTTCAAATCAAATTGTGATTTTTTCATTAGTGCATATTGACATGCATGTTTCGGCATTTCGATAGTGCATATAATCCGATGTCTAATAATAACATTCTTATGTTCCCATTTGATTATCCTCAATGAATTTTTTTTCAATTAAAACGGCACTGAAATAAATGGCATGAAACTTTTTATACCCACGTCACAAACGAAAAACTGGTTTACGAAAAGGAATAGTATGTCATACGATGAAATTTATCTCAGTATATTCCTTCGTTATTTTTTTTTTATCTTCGTTCCATCAAAAAATCTCAAGAATGCCAAAACTTCATATTGCATATGATCTCTTTTTTTTTCTCGTCTTCTTTATCATCTCGAGAAATCAAGTTTCTTATCGCCTTTACCCATCATTCCTTCCTAATAACTTGTACCGGGGGGGGGGGGGGAAAGAAATCTTTTCGATTCACCGACCGATCTCAGTCTTATGACGAAGTAAACTTCAGTTCTGTCACATACAATCGATTATTTCCAGAGATACCATTGTACGACAGTATCTATCTCTCCGCCCATATTCCTATGACTCAAATTCTTCTATCTAAATTGTACGAGATTTTCGTTATTATTTCAATCGAAATCTCGTGTTTGTCGTTCATAAAACGAAATAATCTTACTTATCTTCGATTTCCTCGAACACTACCCGGGATGACCTATAACTAATGTATATTTCTCAGAACCTCGTTGCACTCTCGCCTCTCCTCCTTCCTCTTTCGCTCTTTTATAATTGGATTATTGTAGTTGTTATTATCATTATTATATTACAAATAATCATCTATCACCTTTTATTCTTGGTATTGTGAATGATGCACCATCATCATTGACATCAACTCCAACGATAATCAATCTCAAGAATTCGATTAGTTGGATCATTACCAATGTCGAAGCCATTATCACGGTTAAATACATATACCCGTAGGCATGCGTTTTATACCGTGTACGTTTATATATAGGAAACAAGGACGCAGAATTGTGAGAATTTTTTTCCCTTCTTTTACGTTGCATTCATGCAAGATGTGTAAAGTGATGCAATAACGTGCCCAAAGATAAATACACATATATACATATATATATACACTCGTTCCTCGAATTTCATAATGTACCATTATCCGAACGTGATCTCGTGATTAAAAAAAACGAAATTTATTCGATGAAAAAATAATAATAAGCACCAACTTGAATATTTGTAACGAACACCCGTGTGTTCTCTCGATATTCGAGGGAAGATTCGCGGGGCCGCATCTGGAAATTCTCATGAAGTTGAAACTGCTGGCCGTTGGTCATAACTTTTCTTAGAAAAATATTATCACGGATTTAATCATCTGAAACGTTTAGGGCAATGCCACGTAATCGATTCCTACACTGTAAAAAATGTACGGAGTTTTCCTTCACATTGTTGGTGGATTTCGTCCCTTCATCGCGAGAGAATTGTTTTTTTTAATCAAAAATGAGAGAATTTCCCACCACTTTGAGGAATTATTTTGTTTTTTTGATGTTGAATCCTCCACAAACGAAGGAAAAGTCCACCAAATTATGGTGCGAAATTTTCCATCTGTGGGGGAACTTTGCTGCCACCATTTTTTCGGGGAAAATTTCACAATCATTTTTTACAGTGTAGGGCAAGTCAAGTTTCAACAACTTTAAATCAAAAGTTACGGCTGACAGCTTCCGCCTCTCAAAATTCTCCGCCCCTGTACTCAGAGAAGGGTTTATGTGATAATACAATAAAACCTGTTGGTAAATAAATTCATTCATATGCGATTTTCTCCGCGTGCCAAAATTAATTCATTGCGACAGCCATATGATCTAATGATACTTACGTAATATTATTTTGTTTTGCTTGAGTATATTTATATCATTTTGATGTGTCAACAATATAGTTAGCCGGCTCGTATTTATCAATATGATTCCGTTGTGTCAGCCAATTCGTTCTCTGAGTGTGGATCAGATATACACTGTAAAGAATGATTGTGGAATTTTCCCCCAAAAAATGGCGGCAGCAAAGTTTCTTCACAGATGAGGAAGTCTTCACCATAATTTGGTGGACTTTTTAAGGTGTCTACTACTCCTTAAATATCCTCAAATCCTGGAAATATCCTGGAAAACCAGAATCGCTCCTTAAATCCTGGAAAAGACCTGGGATCATTTGTTTTATCCTGGAAAAGTTGAAATTGCGATATTCAACTTCTACTTAAATACCTGGAACTTAAAATTTGATCGAATGTGTTGTCCATATCCAAAATGAAACATACCTGTTACTAATATTCATCAAAAGAACACGGAAAAAATAATTTAGCTACAGCAGCTAAGTAGCTAGCACGATGTAAGAAGAATAGGTGTGTTATTTTTTGTATGTGTTGTGAGATTTTTCTGTCTTAGTTCTTGATTTTGCCACTACGAAATTCGAGTAGCTAAGGCCAAAAAAAGCGGTCAATTCAAATTAGATGTTGGAAATACTAATCCAAATTGATAAAGAAAGAAATTAAAATCGTATTATAATACATAACATTTACAGAGGGAAGTTATTTTTCATTTAAACTTGATTTTATTTTAAAAAATCGAAATTTATCTGGCCTTCACGACACTTTCGCCAACTGGTGGCGAAATTGGAACTAGGACAAAGCCCGCATCAAAGAATGTTCACACCGACAGGGAAGATAACACACCTATTCTTCTTACATCGTGGTAGCTAGCACGGACACGGACAACCATTAAATTGGCTCCTGCAGTTAAATTTTAGCTGTTACAGCAAAAAAATTTGCATTTGCAGGTAATTTATTTGCGGTAACAGCTAAAATTTAGCTGCAGGAGCTCATTCAATGGCTGTCCGTGTCCGCGCTACCCTGGTAAAAACGAAGTGTAACAAAATACATTTGCGATGCATTTCACGGCGCGAAACACCACGCCGGGTACATTCGGATGAACCTCGCATTGCACTGTAACTACAGTGTAACACTTTATTTTCACCAGGGTAGCTACTTAGCTGCTGCAGCTAAATTATTTTTTCCGTGAAGCATTTTCTTCGAGTTTAAATTTTATTCCACGACCATTACTCGATGAAATAAAAACTAACAAGTGAAAATGTCGTCCCTTTTGAAATAGATGTCTTATAAAACGTATATGACGATTACTTGGCGAAATCTGATTGAAACATTATAAGACTTTGAATCTAGTTTCGTTGGACATTGCAGAAGTCGAAAATATGATTTGAATGATCGAAAAGTTCCATCGATAGATAATATTTAATCACAAGTCGATATCAAAATCCGAGCTGGTCGAACTTTGAACAGAACAAGTATCGAAGAAGGTTTAAAGTTGAAAATTTATTCCTCTGTGTCGGAGAAAGACATGATGAAATTGTGTAGATACAGGAAATTAACGAAAAATCGGGAATACTCTTCATATTATTAGATTTAGAGAATGAAAGGTAACATGCGAAGAGTGAAAAATGAGATAAATATTGTCTTTGTACGTTGTTCACACGTTGTATTATTGCCGGAGTTGTCAAGTGCTGCTGGTTCGGGCCTTTGAAGAATTGGCGAAAATTTGTTTTCATGAGGTATAAACCAATCGATTCAGAATCTTCTAAAATGGAAAATGAATAGGTCATGAGAGTAAGGATTCTTTCAAACTTCATTTGCAAATTTTACCAAGTGCTGGAGCAAATTGATGAAAAACTTGCAGAAATTCGTCTCTGTAGGATACAGACCAATCGATTAGGAATTTTCTGAAATGAAAAATTCATAAGACTTGAGAAGCATACATGTTGATGTCTCTATCTCTTTATGGACGTCTAACGAGCTCATCGCATCCTCAAAGATGCATAACGAAACAAAATTATCACAGTCCTAGAACTTTTCAATTGATTGTCCTGGAAACTCCTGGAAACTCCTGGAATCGAATTTTTGGATAACGGTAGACATCCTGACTTTTCCTTCATTCGTAGAGGATTCATCACTCAAACAAAGAGGGAAAATCCCTCTCTTTTTCGATGGGAAAACAATTCCCCCACGATGAGAGGACGAAATCCACCAACAGTGTGGAGGAAAGCTTCCCACATTGTTTACAGTGTACAGTGCCGCTCTCAGAGTGGGAAAATTGTAGAAATTATACGTAATCCGTATATAATTAGCTTATATAAAAGTTCCATAAGTATATCAGCTGCGGCCTAGGTTGGCCTAGGCGCAGACACGCCTCTGATCATTCGATAAGATATATGCGTGTTTTTAGATCTCCCTTTCAACACAGAACAAGAACATAATTTGTTGAATACGATGGAACAAATATTGACTCCGTTCAACCGTAAAGTCTTCCTCCTCTCAAATGAATATTTCTCAATGATTCATAAATGAAAATTCGAGATAAACCGTTATTCGTTCAACATATAAACAATTCTTTTTTATCAGCGTATGGTAGATAATTTTTTTTTCTTCTTGTAACCTGATTAAGTCTCTATCGATATTCAAATAGAGTATTTCTAAAGCACCGTTCGTTTTCTCTTCTTACAGAATATCCGTCGTCTGTTATGCTGAGCACGATAAACCTTGGGTCTACCTCGATCACCAAATTCCACGTCATTGTACCTCGTTCTTCCGCCACGAAAAGAATATCAACGTTAGAACAAAGATGCTGACGGTTATGTGTCCGAATTGTCGGCATAGATTTCCAGCGGCGAACTCGGGATGCTGCGAGAACGGATCCGCAACGCGAAAGGATAACTTGGTCACCAACAACGACATGGATTTCGGTTACTACGAGAATCAAACGCCGTTTCTGGTACCACGAGGCTTCACCAGCGGAGGTGGTTGTTTCATAAACGCCCCGACGATCGTCAACGGGCCAGCCATTATCCATCAACAGACCGGGAACTCCGGCGGAGGAGCTTTTCAAATATGCGATTCCATGAGTTCCGGTAAAATAAGAACCGACGAAGTATCGAGAACATCTAGAATCGGTGATCTTTCGAGTATAAGATGCGGGGGTGGGAGTACCCAATCGCCAACCTCTCCCGAATGTCAGGGAACGACCACCTGCAACTTCACGGGTGGCGGCGGTACTGTAACCATAACGACATCGAGTATACATTCCGGTGGTTATCTTATACAGAGCAGGGATTCCGAGGATAGAATAACACCGTCGTTGGCGTCGCCCTACATAGAAATCCGACCGAAACTCGCGGCTGGAGTCGGTGGAGGTAGTTGTATCGTTCAAACGAACGATACCATGCTCATGGACGATTGTTCGACGAATCCTCGGGTACTCCTGTTCCCACCGAGCGGATGTCAAGAACTTCCTGGGAGCAGAGGAAGGAGAGAACATTGTAAAGCAAACGAGGACTGTGGAATCGTACCGACGACGAACGTCGACGACGGATTCATAAGATCTCAAAATTCCAATTGTCATTGTAGAAATCTTTCTAGAACTCAATCCTTGATCGAGGGATACCCGAAGAATTTGGAGAACAAAGATGGGCCAACTGTAACGGTAGCGGCGACCTCGACGTCCTCGACGACGACAACATCGCCGGCGATGGGAGGTGGAGTTCAAATTCAAGTCAACGCCACGGTCCAGTTGCCAGCGGCTGCAGCTATTTCCAATCAAGTTTGTACAGTCAACATAACAGCTACCACTGCCGATTCATCGAACGACGTTACTACTCCTACATCAACGTCGGTGGGAATCACTAAGAGTCGTCGTCATTTCAACGGAGGTGGTATCGTTCAACCGGAACAGGATAGTAATCACGAGGAACGACCTCATAGTAGCGCCAGGGAAGAGGAAGAAGAGGAAAGAGGAGGCGGACCGCCTGGAACTCCAGTTTCTTGGCTGATGCCGTGTCCTTGGGGATTCGATTCTTATTTAATGGGAAGAGATATGACTCGATTGAAGGAAGTCAAGAAACTCCTCGAAGTCAGCGGATGGTATCATCAGGGATTGAGTTGGCAGCAGGGCGAAAGTCTTCTTAAAGGAGCCGAAGTTGGAAGATGGCTGATGCGGGATAGCTCCGACAATAGGTATCTTGATTTTTCATTTTTTTCAATCTTCAATTCTAGTGCTCATATATTCGGCTAAAAATAGATTTTTGATAATTTACTGTTGGAAAATTGACTAAAATTCACCTTTTTATAAAAACATTTCCAATGCGGTGATTTTAAAGTTCTATCAGATTAGTTTTTGTGTTCTTTAAACGAGATCTAGCAGATATAAATTATTCCAAAAAGCTCTTATGTCAGATCTCTGTGAGATTTCTTTTAGATCACATCTTCTCTCGAATGACGCATATATGTGCTGTGAAAGTTGTCTTCAAATTGAGCTCATAATGTTATATTTAAGAGGTTTGTGCCGTTTGGGGTATAAATTCAGTTTGGAACCTAAAAATAGCACCGGGGAGTCATTAAATTTGGAATATTTTGTCAAGAACTGACAGGATATTTCAATTTGGCGATTCTCTGAGAGAAGAAGCGTTCAAAGCCCGGCAACTATTTTTTGTTCGGATCTGGCTGGTATTTGCGACTCGATTCTCAAAATATTTCAGTCTGAATGAATATTGAAAGATATGTTTTCACCATTTTCAGATTCACCTTTGCGATATCGGTGCAGACGGACAGAGGTCCAACATCGGTGCGAGTACATTATTTCCTTGGTTATTTTCGATTGGATGCCGAGCCGAGACTTGCCTTGACAATGCCCCTTTTCGATTGTCCAATAAAAATGTTGGAACATTACGTGGATTATTCGAAATCGATGAACGAGGATCGCCGAGAAGTTTGGGTTGATTACAGCGGCAAGCTCTACAGCCAAATCTACTTGACGAAACCTTTACTCAAGGAAGTTCAGTCTCTCTCCCATTTAGCCCGGCTCGCTATCAACAGAAATAAATTACCTTTTTCGCATTTACCGTCACTCGTAAGGAATTATATATCCGAATACCCTTACACTCTTTGAATTTTAGTTGGGAAATCGTATACATATTTCTTGTACTACCGTATTTGTTTTCTGTCTGAAATGAGCCAACTTAACTTTCACCTCTATTCACAAATTTATACATAATAATATAAAATCTATTTTTATACTCAAACGAAACATCGTGAAGGATTTAGGGTTTGGGGGATGTAATCCGGTTCAATCGAGTTGATTGAATCAGAAGATTATAGCCCCAGCCCTAGAAGGATTCCATGTAAGCTGCCAATTGAATTAGATATGATTAGTCGACAATATATCTACAAAACCATGAAAATAATCCTCTACGCGAGATATTAATTTCAAATGTCGTGCTTTATGTAAGTAAAAGGAATGTATTGTTTTCTTTGATGAATTTTAAATTCCAAGAGAAGCGGAAGGAGAATATTATATGAGAGAAAAAGAGACTTGGTTCAGGTTTGTGACGACCATAAAAAGTTGGAGAACAAACCATCGCGAGCACAATTCTTTAAGCATAATATTAATGGTACTAATAAAGTTTGTGTAATTGCAATTCGTACTCCGAGAAAGGAATATACATTTTCTTTAGAATACATCTTTCGATTCGGAAGATGAGCGACAATAAACAATTAGATTATATTAGATAAAACCAAATTGAACTACATTCGAGTATCGTACGCGAAAACGTAGTATTTCGTATTTACTTCGATATACCGATGTTTGAAGATAAATGAGAATTGATTTATCTTCAAGGTAAATCGTTTATCAAGTCAAAACGTAAATGAGAATAGAATAGATTGGAGGAAAGTGTAATATTATTATTCCGAGCTGGCATTGACCGACTTTTCAGTTCTATATTCACACAACTACTACCGATTTTACGACCTCCGGAGACCTTGGTCTTTTATTCTTCTTTTTTTCTCTCCCCACATCATTGAAAATACATGAAACCTAAGTTTTGCAATTACACTTCTAATGATTACTACTTAACCACTCCCCCATGTATTATTGTTATACATACGTAATAATGTCGTCATGTAATTTGGGAAACGGAAGAAACATTATTGTGATGAATTTCAACAAATTTATAAGATTCCCAATTCGTATTTTATATTTTTGTTTTCCTTTTGTTTTGTTTGTTCTCTGAAAAAAGAAAAGAAAGAAAGAAAAAAAGAAACATTGATCATGTTTATTGAGTTTTGTATATTCGAAGAAGAATTTATGTATATTTATTATAAGAGAGATGGAAAAAAAAGTACAACTGCGTAAATTCCGTGTGGAAAATATTCGGTTTCCAAATTTGTTGGAGTTTTTGTATCGAATCTATCGATTGTTTTTATCATATTTTATGATATGTAAGTGAGAGTAATGTTTTAAACTGATTGTTGATGTTTTTTTCTAAAAAAAACATGTATTTGTCATTGGATATAAAACTTTATATCATCCACCATCTTCTTCTTCTTCGTGTGTTGAATTCGTTGATTACTCCAAAACAACGTTTCTTTTTTCTAAATATCATATATAAATATAAGTATCTATACACATATATGATGTGTGTATGTATATTGTTGTAGGCATCGTATGTGTGAAGTGTAAATAAACGTTTGTAATTTTTTTTTCTTCTCTTTTACATGGTTATATATGATTTGAAGAAAGAAAGTGAATGAATTTGAACGATGTCTCTACATTAGAGACATGAAAATCTATTATCGAATAATTATTTGTTCATACAAAACAACCTTAGATGAATTCAATCAATTATTTAATTGAGTACATTTCGTACTTCATTATTAGACTACGGAAATTTCTGCAAATATAGATTTTTCGTGTCACATATTCTTTTTTAGATTTCGCATAAATGATACAAATGATTCATCCGGATAACAGGGTGTAACGTGTTTCTTCACGCACATAAAATATTCAAAAGACTTGCGATACGAAACGTCTATATTTGCTCCGACTTCCGCAATCTATCTATTATGTATATTAATTCCAATGCAAAGGGTATGAGATTCTTGTATCAATTTGAAAGAATATTTGAAAACTCGAAAGATCAAAATGATTTGTAAGAATGATTCTTTAATCAAATATTTGTGTATTTAAATTATTCGAAAGGATCAAAGAATTTTTCCATTAATACACAGACTGAGAATGTGAAAATACGATTCTTCGAAATAACGAATGTATTTGATTGGTATGATGGATGGTTTTATTACCGTGGAGTAGTGTTTGATGATGAAGTTCAATTTATAATATTTAACGCAGTGGCCGGGCCCTGTATATTATCGAATAAATACAAATCTTGACTCATCGCTCGCAAATATTGATGAGCGGAAAACACCATCATCATCCTCAACATCATTACATAGGCCTAGAATATATTTCTACACATTTTATATATACATATACAATTCGTATATTTTAATCTTAGCGCATTATTATATTTTATTATTACCACAAACCATGATTAATGCAAGAAAGCTTGAGATATCTGAAAATTCAATGTATTTTGAATGATGAAAAAGACCGAAAGCATGTAGAGTAAAATTACGAGTTAAATTATTAAAGAATTATTTATTATCCATGAAACAGCGATGTGTTTTCATTCGACCGTTTTCCAACACATTTTATTTCTCTGTGCGTATTAAGGTTCATAGATGAAACATAGAATACCTTTTACAGGTGTTCTCTTATCTTTGTAAATTTGTTTGAACGATGAAGAATGGAAAAATAAGTTGAAGAAGTTTTCAATTGTGAATCATAAAACTGATACGCGTATATACATACTAAAATATATATGTAGATATTTGAGCCACGATATGTGTCACGAAGAAAGGGGATTTTTTCCTATAGATCCAAAATACTTATTGAAAGCCGCGTACAGATGTCCTGCTCGTTGCACCTCTTCAGCTCTATAATAAACCAGATAACATGGTCACACAAGTTGAATTTGATTCTCAAATGAATCCATGTTGCTGAAGTTTGAATCGTTTATTGAAACAAATTTGTAATTTGTTCAGTTCCAAGAAATTATTTCGAGAGAAGATGAATAAAAATAATTCAATACTGCCGTACAAGTTAAGAAGACACTTGAGTAGCTTTTTTGACGAAAATGAGATTCCGACATCAATCGATTTGGAAGAGAATTCTGAATCTATCCGTCGAAACGAAAATTAGGAAAGATGAATAGTTTTGGTGTTATTGCAAGTTTTATGCGACGAAAATTCGTTCATCCCTGATGAAAAAAGACCAAAGTCTTGAAAAAGTTGTAGTTGATGTGAAAAAATGCTCGTTCATCATCAATTTATAACTGAGAGCGAACCTAAGTCGACTTAGGTTCTTCTTGATTTGTGAAAATGTCGAGGATTCGCTTGTGAGGCGAACAAACGCATGTCGTTTTTCTCAGTACCAATAACAAAAAAGTTGGAATTTTGTTACGGAATCGGAAAGAGAATGATCATTTCGCGTTAAAAATGTCTTAACATTTATTGAAATCATATTTTTCAATACCTTTTCGTCGATTATCTCCGTTCGAGGCTGAACAGACTCAAGTGCCTTTTTATTAACTTGTACGGCAGAATAGATTTTGTCAGTTTGAATTTTCGTTTCTTGTCTATAAATGATTCAAGCTTCAACAGCAATTGAGCCTTCAGGAAAGAATAACTCGCTTAACGTTCGGGAAGTCGTGTAAATTATTGTCTCCAAACCGTCACAGCAAGGGTTAAAAAATTAATTGGGATTTCGAAAAACAAAAAACACTGAATTTATAGAGCTTGAAAAATCGTTTCCTTTGATCGATAGTTTTTGAGAAAAAAATAAAGACTCGTTCTAGCTCGGTCATTTTTCGATGTATCAAAATGAATTTTGCGGATTTCTGCTAGGGACTGGGGTATGAACTAACTTTCTGGAAAATTTCAGATCGATTGAACTGTTGGTTTGCGATTACTTTGAAAGGGCGTAACGGAATTGTTCACGATTCTGCGTTGTTTACGGACTGAATATCAATTTTTTCAACTTGGGTTTATGTTTTTTGAGTCGGAGAATTCGAATATCCAACGATTTTTGCAAGATTCGTTATTCCATTTGTTGAAAAAACAATTCAATTGTTCAGAGCTTTTGAATGGACGAATCAATGACTTTAATAATAATTCATTTAAATTGCGAGTTATTCTTTCCGAGAGCTGATTTGAATTGCACTATTGTGTCATTTACCTTAATTCATTGAGCTCACGTTCCTTATTCGCAATAGTTTCCTTCAGCTGTTTTCTTTCTTTATCCCTTTCTCGTAAAGTCTCGGAATGTTCATTCTGCATTTCATTGATCTGTGAATTCAGAGCAATGATTTGTTGATTGATTTTTTCGATTTGTAAATTTTGTTCCTTCAATCTAATCCTTTCGTCGTGTAATTCCTCCTTCAATCTCGCGGTAGTATGTCTCTCCTGATTCAACTCTTGTTGAAGAAGTTCGTACCGTCTTTGGGGTTCGATTAATTCTTTTTGAAGGCACGTTATTTGTCTTTGCAGGGTAGCTACGATACGTTCCGCATCCACAAGCTTGTCATCCGCCACGGCTTTTTCTTCTTTCAATCTTTTCCATTCGTCTTCCAATTTTGTGTATCTAAAACATAAATGCGTGGTTAGATTTTTATAATTTGGGAAAAATATTTCAAAAAAAATCGAAATATGAAGCGAATCAAAACAAAACAAAAAATAATACAAAACACATTACTTGAATACGATATGTTCTTTTTCACTGAGTTGAACTTTCCATATGTTATGAATTTCATTGAGTTCGCGTATTTCGTTACGACTTTTCTGCAATTGACTCTGACACTCTTCCAAAGCTTGCGTAGTTTCTTTCAACGAATTTTTCAAAGCACCGATTTCTATTTTAGAACGATTCTCACGTTCTTTCAATTCTCTTCTGAGTCGATGCATTTCCGTTTTATCTTTGGCCAAAATATCTTCGTAGGCCGCAGTTAGATTGAGCAATTTCTCTCTCAGCAAAGTAATTTCCGAAGTATTCTTTTGAATATCCTTTTCGTACTTTCTCATTTTCGAATCCGATTCCTTTCTATCGTGCAAACATTTTTCTAAAGTAGTTTCCAAATCTTTTTCCGCTTTCTGCCATTTCTCGTCGGCTAAACTGCAAACGCTTCTCAATTCCGCTATCTCTTTTTCTTTTTGCTCCTTCATTCGATTCAATTCCATCTCCAAGTGATCGATTTGAGATCTCGCTGCTTCAACTTGAGACGATTTGGATGAAATTTCTTTGGTCAACAGATCGATGGCTGATGTTCGTTCTTGTAATATTCTGTTCAACTCTCTTATCTTGAAATCAGTCTGAATAAGGGGGGAGTGTCGATTTTGGGGATCAGGAGCACTGATTTCAACCTCGGAAGAGATACAATCGGATTCAGATTTCGGAATATCGTTCACTCGAGAATTCCTACGGACATTTTTTTGGTGAATTCTTACGTCGCTGTCGCTGGAAGAGGATCTTTCGGTGCCTTTAGGTGTGACTGTCGTTGCTTTCGAAAATTTGGATCTCACTCTTGTTGTACTCAAAGATTCTTGGTCTTTTACCGTTAACGATCTCATCATTTCCACTCCTCTGGATATATTCGCATCGGATATTAATCGATTATGTCTATTCCGAGACACGCATTTCTCAATGTTTTTGACAATATCTTCGGGAATGCAGTTGCCGCATAAATCAAGCACGGTGATGTATTTGTTATCCTCCATGGCGCTGAATATCGATTCACCTCCTTGCAGACCCAGAGTATTCCAAGCCAGGTTCAGATTCTTTAGAGATTTGTTCCATCGGATAACTGTACCGAGTGGTTCGGCGCACCGCGGAGACAATTGATTGTACCTGAACAGTGTTGAGTCTAAAAGTAAGTGTATCATGTAATCCATCAGGGATTATACGATTGCAAAGAAAAGGATCTTTGATTCTGAACGTGATAGTATGAAAAAGTTCACCTTATATCCAATTCTTCCAGATTATGATTCTTCGAGAGACCCTCGCAAAATTTAGTGAAGGATTCCAGATCCGTACCCAAGCTATTCCATTCCATGTGCAATTGTTTGAGAGTATTGTTATGCAGGAAAACTTGTCCCAAAAGCGTAGCTAATGCGCCGCTTATGTTGTTGCCCTTTAAATTGAGATACACGACGTTGGTGCCCTCGCATAGAGCATCGAGGATGCAGCTGATGCTTTTCGATATGAGCATGCAATCGCCAAGATCTATATTTCGAATGGTCGTACTCGAGGCTAAAACTTGAGCGATCACTTCGCATACCGGTATCATGATGGACATGCAAGATAATTGTAGTTCGCCGGTGGAACTGATGAGGATAGAAATGTATCGGGATTAGAAAAAAATTTATTGAACAGAAAAATCAATGATAATTGTAGTTTTATAGAGTTTTGTGAAATGCACTTGAGATGATGTTGAAAACAATTTTATGATAGTTGAATGAATCCAAGTAACGTTTACCTAGCGATTTTGATCGCAGCAGAAATTTCTGGTGGAGGGTTAATACCTCGCTTATTACACATTTGAATGAATAATTTGTAATCTTTCAGCATGGCCACCGAGATCTTTGGAATTTCATGGATCGTATCCGAATCAAAATGGAAATACAATTCATCGACAAACACTTTTTGATTTTGATATTGTACGTACATTCGTCAATTAAAATAGACGCCAAGAAGCAGAGTGACCAACTTAGAGAGATTAGCTGCGTTGCCAACATTGTGGGATAATCCGAGGTACGGCAGTACTAGATAGCACAAGAGTTCTAAAATAGTTGTTTGTGAATACATTGGAATCATGATGAGTTCTTGTAGAACTGTTGTGCTATCTAAGGCAGGGTTGGGTTTATTACGTGATTTTTCCATTGAGGCGGTAGCTATAATAAGGGCATATACCGCTATGTGCCCTTTTTGCAGAGAACGTTGAAAATCAACCACTATTCCTTTCTGAACATACCCTGAAAATTTGGTTCCGATATCTTGTGTCTTGGGGTTGGTATACCTGTTTTTGTTTCGATAAGTCTGTTTGATTTCTGTGTTGCGCTCGTCAGGCTGCCTCACTTGACAATTTCAGTTTGTTCACTGATGGTTTGTCAACAAGTTCATAGATGAAGAGAGCGTAGCTTGGATAGAAATGCTTTTTTTGAAGAAATGACTGTGAAAGAAACACCTTGTGAAACCGTGGAAGAGATTAGTGATGAAGAGTCTGACGACGAATGACTGACGACATCTACAAGGCTAAAAGCTTTAATGAATATAAATACTTTTTCTTCTTGAATTATATCAAATATGTGCAATTTTTCGATACTAATTCATCAATGTTGATTAAAATATCTTTTTTTAGTGTAATAATGAGTTTTTACTTTAATAATTTCACACTTGCCCTAATAAAATTATCGTTAGCTGTAAGAAGGGCACATGACGTATTTAAAAAAAATTGTATTATTTAACCTTTAATGACACTTTTCACGTCATTTCACGGTCAAATCTTAAACAAAAAGGATGAATCTGGTTGGTTTGAACATTTCAGAATCTTGAAACAATGCTTAACACGTTTTAATTATATTCTAAAACTTCAACTGCTGTTTCTGAAATTTGAGTTTTTAGCTATGTGCCCTTCTTATAGCTACCGCCTCAATTTCTTACGTATCATACTTGGTTTCTGAAGTTGTAATTTCATGCAAAGCTAAACAAGGTTTAGCTTTTAACGATACATTAGCTAAAAAGAGGTAATGTGAGACCTTTCCCTTTATCTAAGGTATCGCTCGTCGCTCGTCGCTTGTACGAAATTACAGCTTGACACGTAATATATGTAAGATACTTGAACCCTCCTGTCCCCCCGAAGGCAAGGGGTTGATTCTATGCGTAAGATACTCGGTTTCTTACGTGTCGTAAACTATGTAAAATACTTAGAAGTATATTACGTGCCAACCCTGATCTAAGGCTGGCGTCCCATGGACGGAAACAATGACGGAAAGCGAATTGCGGTACCAATATTTTTAAAGTATGCCTAGTTTCATCTGGTTTCATCCAACAGTCACGAAAAATTCTGAAAATCTATTGGTGCCGCAATTCTCTTTCCGTCACTTTTTCCGTCCATGGGACGCTAGCCTAAAGGTGAAATTACATGCGTGCGTTTGTCGCATGCGGTATCATTAGATGAAAAGAGAAGTCCTAGGGAAAAACAGTTTGCCTCTCCTTTCATCTAATGATGTCGCATGCATGTAATAGAAGCTTAAGTCAATAGGTTCGTTCGTTCTACCTAGAGAGCCTCAAGGAAGAGAGTCGCCAACTTGCTGTGCTCTGATTGGCGTAATCGCGAAGAACTCCGTAAGGGAGTCGCCATATTGAAAATGTGACGTCATAGCAGTGCTGTGATCTGCAATTTGTTTTAGGGTCGTCATAATCTGTCAGGGCCCTGCATAATATGGAGAATTTTGATCAGTTTGGATGTATTTCCCAAACTTCCATGTATTGTCAAAAGACAATAAAGTAACTTAATTAAACAGCATTTATTTCCTATTTCACTCAAATGATTATTCAATTCAGATCATTTGAAAGTTTCATGGAAGGTAAACGAAAGTCTAATGATGAAGATATTGGATAATAATAATTCTAAAAAAAGGTATTTATTTATTCATTTATTTAAATCCGTGATGGGTGTAAACCCATCACAAAGAAAATACCTACTAAGCGTATTGAAAATTACATTCTGGTTCTTTACGCTTCTACACTTAATAAGTTCCCTCAGTGTTGAATAATAAAAATTGATTTCTAGAACTGCATGGTTGGTAATTTATGATTTGTCTTAGGCTGTAATAGTTGCAATGGCGAGTAAATTATAAGCTTCTTGTTTTACTCCAACCGATACTATCATTGGATGACTTGGAAGTTATTAAGAAAACCCATCGTTGTGGATGGAGAACAAAAGTCATTGATGCCACTTATTCAGTCGAGTAAGTACCTTGCAGACTTGAAAAGGCTTTGAATCGAGCCACCAATGAGGCCAATTAAAGCAGATCATGAACTTCATTTCAGTTTGTGACCTACAGATTCGTTTGTAATGTTCAATCAGTTTCGTATACTTCAGTTAATATATACCCAGATAGCAATTTAACCTTGCTGCAATGTTGTCAGGCAAGCTTGTGACAAGGTTGATATAAGCCTCCTAGTTGACACACGACAAGGGTACAAGCTTACAAAACCCTTGCAGCAGGGCTGTAGCAACCTTACACTGACAAGGTTGTCAATAACAAGCCAAAAACAATCGAATGACAAGTGTGACAGGGTTATGACAAGCCTACATGTTATCTGGGTAGTATCTGCTCTCAAATATATCTCAGGAAATACAAGCTTCATAAGAATCATATTTTAAACCTGAAAAATTTGATTAGTCACTCAATGGTAAAACTCAGAGATACTTTCATTCTTTTCCAGGTTTTATCAACTACTTGTGGACAGATACACTTGTTATAAATCCACTGAATTGAAAATCATTGACATCTAAAAGATTGGCGACCACATGCCAACTCGTTGCAGTGCTCCACGTTGCACTAACAACACTGATGCTGGATATTGTGTAACTCGTGTGCCAAGAACTGACCCAGAACGGCAAAAATGGATAGATGCAGTTGGTAATACTTGGCAGCCCACAGCAAATTCTAATTTTTGCGAAGTAAGTGCATTCATCTTTTATAACTCTCAGTTTACACTATAACTCAAGAAAACAAAAACCTCAATGCCAGTCATCTTAACGTAATATGAATATTTGCAAAAGGTTTCAAGTTCTATGAGTGTTCGAGGTATGTTGCAATGCCCGGTTTTTAGTTTTTGTTCTCTAGTTTCATTTACTGTTTCAAATACTTGAATTCATTATTATGCGCATATGTGGTTGAATTGTTTCCAAAAATGATTATTCCGCTTCTGACATTTTCTTATCAATTTCGCTCCACTAATTCTAAATTTTCTACAGGTCCACTTCGATCCTAGAAATATCGTTTTCGTGGGGGAGAGGAAATTTATACAGAAGGGATCTATTCCATTATTCTTCTGTAAATGCAACCCATCGAAAAAACTCATCGTCTTTGATCATACTTATTGGAATACGCGGAAGGAAAAAATGACGACCAAACGCATGGACCACATCTACTCTGATAAAGAAAAACGTACAAGAAACAACCCAGAAAAAACAACAAGAAAGAAACGCAGATTTTATTCTCATGTCCCTGAATGTGTCGTAAATAATCCCCCGGTTGTCACCTGTAAAAACGAAATCATTCAAATCGATTAATGGTACAAATCTCTGATTAAAATGATTCAAACTTATTCAGAATCATTCAATCCTCGAACAGCTAATTCGAAATCTGAACATTTCACATTGAGAAAATTTTATTTTAATGAGAACCAATCATTCCAATGATTTCTTCCTTACAGGGTTCAGGAAAGTAAGAAACAGCTCCAACCGTACAACAACTCAAGAATAATTCATAATGACTTTCTGATGTATCATTTTTCAACTATTATGCCGTTCAGGAATCCTCTGTCTGGAATGGATTATGAATGGATTGAGTATATTAAAAACTGTCTCATTCGAAAATTCTATAAACGTTCACAATATGTTCTTTACATCTCATTCATGCATTGTACGAAAGCTTCTACCCAGGGGACATTTTTTCACCTCAATCATTTGAAAATTCATCATTCCTTTCAAAAAATAATCATTTTAGGCAACCTTTGAACCACTTCTGTACATCACAAGAAAGGTATCTAAAAGATTCGCTCAACAGCAAAATTTGTTTCTGGGACGTCTTCTGAATGTTCAGAAAATCTCTCCTACGTTTTATCAATGTTCAGTGGCACGTTGTGCTGTCTGTGTTCAAAACCGACGCATATGAGTTATTTTGTGTATGTGTTTTAGATAAGATGATGAATGTTTGAAATGTTGGGTAAAAAATATATTCAATGAGTATTTCGTATATGTATACGTCTGAACACGCTTGTTAATACTTGGGACAGGATTCAATGATGTAGAACTTTATGACGCTCCAGAACAATGACTTTTTTCGTAAGTCAAGTCATGAATATACAATTTTTTCTTGGTGATTCACATGTGAACTAAATAAATGAATACTTTGTATATAATAGTAGAAATTCCAAATCATTGAACCTATCAGTGTTTGAAAAAAAAATTGAGAATTTGTACAAAATATTGGAAGTTTTTAGAAAGAATATATCATATTTTTTATATTTCTCAAGATTCATTTCTTATATCATTTGAACACATCAACTTTCATAAAAATATTCTTACTGAATTAACAATCTGTACTGGACGGAAATTTCCACACTATACTCACAAAATCTTGAAGAGAATTGAAGCACTGTAGCCCATGTCACATCTGGTAAATATGATTAACTTATGAATTAAGGAAATGAAGAATCTCAAATGTGATGAAACTTCACATAAAATACAACTTATTCGCTACATCACAACATGTAACCTCATATAGCAAAAGTTCCAAAAACTAGATCTCATTGAATCCTTCTGTAATCACAAAATGAATTACTGAAATGTCAGCTGAATACTCCAGGGACTCTATTCTGCTGACATTCCAGTAATTTATTTCGTGGTTCTAGAATTATTCAATGGGATATAGTTTTTGAAACTTTCGTTATCTGGGAACTTATCCATATGTAAATAATCTGAAGTGTAGGTTCACATACAATACAATTCAACTTATCTGCTATATCACAAAACGCAACTTCGGTTTGAATCAAGGCACCTTAGAAATAAAATATGTAGTTAAATAATTATTAGGAACACAATTTAGAGAATCACAAATTTTTTCCTGCATGTGGGTTAAATCTATTTGCCAAAACACTAGAACCCATTGTTTTGCTACTCAATGCAGATATCTTATTTCCAGCCACTTCATTAGAAATTAAAAAAGACAATTGCCGCAATCGCATAGATATGAAGCGGTTAATCAATTTTTCCTTTAGGCCATGACAAGTGCTCAAAGGCATATGTGCCAAGATTGAAACGAGATGGGTACCCAGTGTTTTTATCAAATTCTTCCCAGCAGAGTATAAATTTGATTTAATTCGCCATAAAACTCTTTCGACACACTTCAGTATGTCATAAACTTCGTCGCTTACTCTTATTTGGGCGAAAGGAACGTAATCTGTCATTTCCACGAAAGCAGATGAAGAATTAGAGTTGGAAGCAGGAGTAAAAAGTCAGAGTCTTTCGAAGTTGCAAGTCACAATTTTCACACTTCATTTGAGACTTCAGCTTGAAAACCACGTAACCACAAACTCGATACAATATTTGCTCTATGTCTTCAGATAGGGCATCGCAGTCACTAAGTTGTGGCAAAGTGATTGGAAATTCAACTGAATCATGAGAGATTTCCGTTTTTTGTAATAGTACATCGATGAGTGACGGTGCATCTTCGAATGCGTAACTTGAATTTGAAATTTTTTGATCTTGACCTATTATGGTGAGTTTTCGTAATCTGGATTTGAATTGAAGCGGAGATGGTTTGGGAGTTCCTCTCCTCACATTGGAAAATCCACTCTCTGTTCCGTCTTGAGTCACTCTTCCTGGGGAAAAAAATTTGAAGCCTTCTTTTTTCAAAAGATGATCTTGAATTTCAATCATGGCTTCACTGCACATGGGAATATGAGTTTATGATGGTCTCCAAGTACCGTTGGAAACTTTCATCTCCTGGAAAACACGGGAAGTAAGTTTCAATAAAGCGATTGCACTGTTATAAGCTTCCATATTATGGAAACTGAAAGCGTTTATCAGGGTACGACATGTCATTAAATTGAACCACGATGATAGTAATTGAATGAACCATGCTGTGGTTTCCATTTCTGCAGAACCTTCACCTTTTTTAGCAAGGAGAGATAAAGCTGATGCTGTGTGACCATTGATGACATTCGTTGCAGTGGAAACCTTCATTTTAGAAAAGTGATTTGGTTTTATGTCGGATTTTTTCAATTTAGGCGCAAACTTGAGTTGGATGCAATTTTGACTCTGATACTCATCTAACCAATCAATGTGATTCATATCAACTACATTGGTAGGTAACTCGTATTCATTTACGATATCCTCAGGAAGAATGATAGATCTATGCTTGCCCAGCCAACAAAATCAAGGCAGCGCTTCTGGCAGTGGTGCTACCATTCACTTATACAGTTAAAAATCTTCTGTACATATATGGCTTCATTCATGTATGGAAATAGGAGCGACTTGGTAGTATTTTTACTAGGAGCACTACTTGGTAGCGCTTCCTGATAATACTGGTAGCGCTGAGGTAGTGCTACGTTATAAATTGAATCATATATATGTTATGGTAGCATGCAGTCTCACTGTAATGGAAAAGCTACTACGTTGCTCCCACTAGCACTGCTAGTAGCGGAAACGTGAATTTGGAAGCACTTTGCTGGCTGGGTGATAAGCATTTCCTTAGCGTTTTTGAAAGCATGAATTGGATCAGGAGAAAAAAAAAAGAGTTTCATTCTCATAAAAAGGATGTGGCATAGAGGAGATCATTGAATTTTTCGTGGCCCTGAAACCCAATGCATTAAGAAGTCTACGATTACCCATATCGCATATAATGACTAATATCTTTAGGCCTACTTCACTACTTTTTTTCAAAATATCAAATATCACATTTTTCACGTCTTCATCAAGGTTATAAGAAGGAGTTAAATGGTAAGCAACATATTGTTTCCAATTATGACTCAGGCCATTAAGTTGAAATTTCATCGCTTTTGATGCTAAATCATCTGGATGTTTTGGATGAGGTAGAGTAACTTTGCCGATGTTTGTACCAGTACTTCGATCGAATTCAATTTTGCTAGTAATTGCCATCTCATCAAAAACCAATGAAGTGATTCTTGACATTGGAATCATTTTTGGCACCATCAATTTGAGGCAAAAGAAAACGTCATCCAGTATGCCTGGTTCGAATTGGATATGTTGAATTCTGCGTAGTAACGTTCGAGTGGAAGGAAGTGGAGTTCCCAATTCTTGGATTCGTTTATAGCCAGTGGTTCCACAAGCAAACTGAAGAATCAAGCCTTTCTTGATTGACGCATCAGACCATTTAACACCTCGATGATGGCCTCGTAACATGGCAAATTGTTGATCCTTATTAACAACTTCATTTAAAATATGAGAGGGAATTTTCGACTGCTCATGGCATTGAACAATTGGCTTTTTGATGGTTTTTACGCTCAATTGTTTTATAGCTTTGTCCCTCTCCGATGTCGCATCGTAGGAAGATATAATACAATTGTTGTTATTCATGTCCACAGTTTCAAGAATTGGCTGAAATGGTATACTTGAAAGATTGTTGTTAGCATCCATATCCACAATAGAGAATTGTCTCTGGTTTTCCTGGAAAATCGGGGGATTATTGACGACGCATTCGGGAACATGAAGATGGAGTCTGCGTTTCTTGTCTCTTTTTGCTTCTACGGGATCACCTGCACGTTTCTTTTGATTGGAATAGGCATGGTCCATACGTTTGGCGACTGTTTTCTCACTCGGGGTACGACAATAAGTGTGATCGGCAACGTTGGATCCTGGTGGTAGGTTGCAGTTGCAGAAATATGATGGAACAGACCCCTTCTCCACGAATTTTCTTCTTCCCACAAAAACAATTTGTTTAGGATCGAAGTGGACCCATGGAAGATCAGGAATTAGTGGAGTAAAATACGTGAGAAAATGTCAGAAGAGAGAATAAGAATTTTGGAAAACAATATAAATTCATACTACACATCTCTAACAGCACTGAGAGGCTTTTAAAACGTTCTCGGAAACTCTTAACGTGTAAGAAACATTTTTAGACCGTTTTGGAAGAGGTCAAAAAAACTTGATGCTGTTAGGGGTAGTCCGAGATTCTAATACTTAGAAGCGTGAATATGGTGTGGGGCAAAAGTTATGATGAAGAATCCACTAACTTCGCAAAGATTAGGATATCCTGTAGGCTGCCAAGAATTTCCCACTAAATTTATCCATTCTTGCCGTTCTGGGTCAGTTCTTGGCACTCGACTCACACAGTACCCAGAATCCGTGTTGTTTGTACAACGTGGAGCACTGCAACGTGTTGGCATGTGGTGAGAATGAGTTGGCTTTCAAGGGTTCGAAATATCCACGTAATTGTCAACCAGTTGGGAGTTTAATTGAACCTGAAAAAGCAGGAAAATCTTTCTGGGTCACTCCATTATGGGTATAATCAAACTGTTGAGGTTGCAATATGATTCTAACGTTTGTATTTTCTAATATGTATATGACAGTGAACATTGCATGCTTATTGAATTATATGAAGTGAATTGAATGTTGATAGAAAATTTTTAGAAATCAATTATTATTGTTCAATACCGATGGAAAGTTGAAAAAGAAAAACACCACCATAGTCGTCATTCAATTACTACTTACTTTGAATATAACTTTATCGGTGAAAAATGAAACGAAAACACTGGCCACTCTTAAGTTTTCAGCCATCACAAATACAAGGTATGGTCAAATTGCATCTGCTCTGTAACCGAACGATACACGAATGTAATGAACACTTTGGCAGTTTCCAAAATGAGACCAACTTCTATCCTTTGTCTTCCATTATCCAGGAAGTAAGGTATAGCGCTTAGTACTAATGGGAATTCTAGAAAAAGAATTTATGAGTTTTCACATATGTTCTTTATATTCATTCAAACAGTTATCATCAATATTTCATTACACTATGCAGTCTGGACAAGATTACTATTTTATTGTGAATGTCAATACTTCACATACACAATTTTCATGCATTTGTGAATTAGAAGAAGAAATACAAGACTCAGAACGTATTATGATTACTTTGTTGAACAAGCAGAATGTGGGATACGAGAATTTATAAAATATGTTCTAATAAATGAATTTGAATCCACTGAAAGTTCTCAAAGAAAAAGCAGTATTATATTGAGATTATACCTGTCCGGAACAGTTTTCATAATCTTCATCCACACTCTCCACATCATTTAGTAGTAGTAGACTTTATTGTTCGTTCCAACAATACAAAGATATACAAAACACTTCCCATATCATGTACAGATATTGGTTATGAGTGACAAAAGTGGACAAGTGCAATCATGTGAGGTTATGACGGATTATGATCAATTATGATACCCCTAAAACAAATTGCAGATCACAGCACTGCTATGACGTCACATTTTCAATATGGCTACTCCCTTACGGAGCTCTTCGCGATTACGCCAATCAGAGCACAGCAAGTTGGCGACTCTCTCCCTTGAGGCTCTCTAGTTCTACCTGTCCTGAATTGCTGCAACTTGTCCCAAACCAATCAATTTGTTTCTATCACTGGGAATAGTGAATTCGGAATATTTGGAGCAAGTTGGGGTAACTTGAGACGCCAGTAAACGGTACACTGGGAAAAAATTGGAAAGACCAGCTTCCCAAAATTGCCGTGAATGTTGCTCCCAACATACTGGCGTATCTGTTCTTCCACTTTGGGTAGTTGGATCTCCCAAGATGAAAGAAATTCATTCAGCAACTTCAGCTAACTCCAGCTGATGAAATATTTTCTCATCTTGGGGGATCTGACCACCCAAAGTGGAAGAACAGATACACCAATACGTTGGGAGCACTATTCACGGCAATTCTGGGCAGCTGGTCTTCCCAATTTTTTTTCAGTGTAGTATGCAATAAGCCCGACTGGCGTTAGCCCGACCGGACTATAACCCGAACGACTTTAAACGCGAATGACAGTTGACCCGACTAGTTATAAAAATATACCCAGACAACACACGGAGAATTCTTTTCCAAGAGCAAGAATAGAACTCTTCAAGAATTCTTTTCGAACTAATGAATTCATATAGAGCTCTGGAGGAGTTCAATCTGTCGGACATTAACAAGCCCTTTGAGAGTACTCAAACAATACTTCTGATATTCTCAAAGAGCTTGTTAATGTCCGACAGATTGAACTCCTCCAGAGCTCTATATGAATTCATTAGTTCGAAAAGAATTCTTCGTGTGTTATCTAGGTAATCAAATAAAATGGAAAACTAATCGAAATCAAAGCTTATTCAACCTTTTACTGTAAAGATGTATAGATTAAAGGTTAATTACGCTTTGATTTCGATTAATTTTCCATTTTATTTAATTATATTTTCATAATCAGTCGGGTCAACTTTCATTCGGGTTTAAAGTCGTTCGGGTTAAATGCAGTCGGGCTTAAGTGTCATTCGGGCTTATTGCATACTACCCAGTAAACGAACTTAGCTGATGTTTCCACATTATCTCATTTTCCAAGGAAATTAGCCAATCACAGACTTCTGTTCAATATGAGCTAGCACATCTTAGGAGGTAACGATCCAATTTCCCGAAAGTGCAGTGAAAGTGCGCGATGTCCAGAAGTTCGATGGCCCAAAATCCGCTAATTGGTCCTAAGAAGTTTCTGGTAGGTTACTAGGAATGGAACAATCAGCGAATTTTGAGACATCGCACCGTTACATCTTAGGGCTCGTAGAACGAACAAACTATTCCCAGATAGCAAGAGAAGAATTCTTCAAATGTCAGTGAAATAGGAGGTAGTATGCGACAAGCCCGACTGGTAATAAGCCCGCATGGCACTTAAGCCCGACCGGATTATAACCCGAACGACTTTAGACCCGAATTACAGTTGACCCGACTAAGGTAGATGACCCCATTCATGAACGCGACCCCTTTAATGAACGTTTTGGTTTTTGATTCATAATACTTTTCATTTAGTGCTTTAATTTCATCCAAGCATGACTGACTGGATACCAAATCAACCGCTGTTATGTAAATAAATTCAGAATAATATGCCATAGGAAAGATGTAATAAATGAACGATTGTTCGCTAATGGGGGTTAAGGTGTTCATTAATGGGGCCGGTCACCTTAGTTATAAAAATATGATCAAATAAAATGGAAAATTAATCGAAATCAAAGCTTATTCTACCTTTTACTGTAAAGATGTATAGATTAAAGGTTAATTACGCTTTGATTTCGATTAATTTTCCATTTTATTTAATTATATTTTCATAATCAGTCGGGTCAACTTTCATTCGGGTTTAAAGTCGTTCGGGTTAAATGCAGTTGGCCTAACGCCAGTCGGGCTTAAGTGCCACTCGGGCTTATTACCAGTCGGGCTTCTCGCATACTACCGTCCGACCCGGGGCGTCAGGGGCGTGGAATGAACCAATAGGAATTCGTACTTCACGCCCCAGACTTGGTAGGGGGTCTTTTTGCCGAAAAAGTTTTCCGCCGAATAAACTTCATTCGACAATCGCTGGTGATTTCTAGAGGTGCCTATCGATTGTCAAATTACAGTGTATTCGGCAAAAAGACCCCCTACCGCTAAGCATAATCATATCGCTATCTTTGTTCATCTTTAAGCCGCAATAATATGTAAACACGGCATGAGGTTTCAGTTTTCGGGTCAACTGATCTTCGGGCCTATTCGGTCTATTGGAGTCTACCACAGCGTTGCCAGTAATTTCTAGAAAAATCTTCGGCATCTGATGATTGGTTATTTCTTGTACAACCGACCAATCATATTTTCAATTTGAAAAGAAATGACCAATATCAAAAAATCTGAAGATTTTTCTAGGGAATACTGGCATCACTGGCTACCATTCGCCATCATGATGAGCATTATGTATTGTTGATGTTGTTGTTTTTCAAATCTCGAAATCACATCGTGTGTTGATATTTATCTATTTGAGCAGAAATTAAATTCGTACCGTGAATGATGTCTTCGTCAGAGGATTCTTTCGACCTAGCTTACCGATGTAAAACTGCGGCTGTTAAAATTTTATTAAATGAAAACCCAAAACTTATCACCAAAGTGGATCAAGTTCGTAGTATTTTCTGACTTTTCGGCGTATCGATTTTGAGGTTACAATGGTATAACATTTCATTTATTTTGTAGAATCAGAGGCTGATCTTACATTGGGCGGCTCTAGGCGGTGACGATGAGTTAGTAAGGCATTTACTATCTCTTGGATGTCCAGTTGATCCGGTGGACGATGTGAATAAAAATTTGTCATCATTCGTATTATATCAATGAATAGTCAATCGATATCTGTTTCGATATTTCGAATACAAGCGGAAAATTTGAATTTTTCATCATGAAACTGTTTTTTTTCTTCTGTGAAGATTGGTATGACGCCTCTGATATTAGCATCTTCCGCTGGTCGTGAAAAAGTAGTTAATATTCTACTCAAAGAAGGAGCTGACGTTAATGCGACAACCGACGAGGGTCATTCCGCTTTACAATACGCCGCTTCGAAAAATTGGAAATCAATTTGCGTTTCTCTGCTCGAACACGACGTGGACGTCAACATTACCGACAAAAGGGGAGAAACCCCACTTCACAGAAGCGCCGCAAGAGGAAATGTAGCGATTGTAAAGTTACTCCTGGAATGTGGCAAACGATTAAATATAGGTTTGGAATGCACTTTTGCCAATCGCATCGACTGTGCATGATGTATATTTTGAGTAATCTTTTGTTTTGTTATCTTCAGATCAACAAGATGGATATGGAAACACCCCGTTACATTTGGCGTGCGATGAAAATCGAAGCGACGTCGCAGAAATTTTGATTTCCCATGGAGCAGATTTGACGAAGAAAAACAAAGAAGGGCACACCCCGTTGGATCTTGCCAGCCGTGGTTTAGCTCGAGAACTCAAAGCTATCAAAGAAAACCAAGAGAAAACTAAAGAATGAAGAACACATACGATACTTTTACATATACCCCCCTTTATTTTAATCTAACGTAACAAATGTATCGATATAATTGGTTTAATAAAATTGTACACTCGAGTAGACTTTTTTTTCAGTTTATTATAGTTTCTTTTTGTATACTCATATCAGATGCAACCGATCGATTTCTGTATGTTTCTGTGTATGTATGTAAGTGTATACAATCCATATAAAATGTATCAAAATTTTGCCTAATCCTCTTATTCTTTCTTATCGCGCCTAAATCAATTTCTCTTCTCTTAGCTGTTATTTATTTCTCGATTTCCTCAACGCATCGATCAAAGTATTATTCCTCCCCGTGGGTGATCACTTATTCGAAACACGAATCTGAAGTTTGAAAAATATTTTCACTCCGACGATAGATTACAATCCAGTCCCAGAAAGGACGAATTATTCAAAAGTGAGCACCCTTTGGACATATTTATATACACATTTCACAGGTGTTTTGAGAGAATAATATAGTTTCTAGATCCCGAGACAAAAGTGTTTGAACGTATCATTGTAATAACGTCGTATAACAAACTGTCTATAGATCCAAAAATACATAATCCCTCTTAATTAGAATTTGGTGTTCTCTATATTGCTCCCTCTCTCTCTTACTCTCATCCTTATCTCAAAAACTGTTAATTCTTCTTTGACCTGGACTTTCATCATTTTTATATTTTTACATAGATTATCCTTAGAAAAAGCCATGTCTCGATTTCTCCCTTCGTCTAAACTGGTAAAGGCATATTCGTTATTGTTATAAATGTTATACAATAATTCATTCACGTATACATGCGTCAGAATTCATATTGAAAAAAAAAGAAAAAAATACATTCCATCTGACGCGAGAAACGTTCATCAAATGCTCTTTGTTTTTTCCTCTCGCTAAAATGCATATCATAGAGAATTTTATGAAATCCTATTTTGCGCAAGAAAAAAAAAATTAAAAAAAAAAAACTAAAGAAAAGAGAAAAAAGTCTGTATAAAATTGTTTCTTTTCTCAATCGATCTTACAATTCAGACTTCACCGCGAAACGTGAGTTTCGTTCAATTTTGGTCCTCGATCGATCTTCAATGATTTATCATGATTCTTAATGTATTCCCTCTTGTTTTTGATTCTAAACCTTGATTCCTTCAATTCATTTTAAAAGGTTAGTAAATATTTTATAACTTATCAACAATGAGTAATAGTAGTAATAATAAAGATAATAATTAATAGTAATCGTTCGAATGAACCGAGAAAAGAAATTATTACATGTACATGTAAAAAAAGGGGGGAAAAAAACCACGAAATCAAAAAGCATTTAAGTACAATAAAATGAATACTTGAATGGAGGAATACTTGGTTCACAATCTTTTCGAATCTTTTGTTTTCTTTGTTTTTCGTCTTTTCCTCAAATGCATGCAGTACGACGACGATTGGAAGAATATTTTTCATACAACTCGAACGTTCATAATGGAAGAAAAATAATCACTTATCCTAAACTGTTCCATTTCTATTGCGTAACAAGTGTTGAGTATAAATACAATATTTCTCGAGTATGGGAACTGTTTATATGTATATTATGTGTATATCTAAAAGAACAAAAATAGACCAAAAGTGCAAAGAAAAAGACGAAAATGCATAGTAAAATCTACAAACCTTTCAAAATGAAACGAGAATGCAATATAATACAGAATGCATATACATGTTTGTGTATACAAATGTATTGATTCATCTATTCATTCGTGTGTATATATATATACACACGAATAGCGTCTCTCTCGAACCTCCGTATTCTTTATGCCCCTACGATTCGCATATAATTTTTTTGTTTCTTTATTAGTTTAATTATTAAAATAATTAATAATTACTGCATATGTGTGTGAGAAATGATGCTAATTGATAGCAATAAAAATAAAATATAATAATAATAATAATAATAATAATAATAATAATAATAATAATATAATATAATAAACATTAATATCTTAATTCTACCTAAGAGTGTTATTTTATTTGTTTTTAATGCATTATGCAGGTATCTGCCTCCTTCCTTCAGTTATTCTCTGTTTCTTCGTTAAAAAAAAAAAAAATTGTCGTTCCTTCTTATTTTCTTGTCCCACTCTCCAACTTACAACAAAAGTTATTTGTCTCAAATCCGCCTGGCGGTGAAGTTGTAAAGATATATACACATTTTCAACATTTCCTTTTCCTCTGCACCCACCACATCTACAGTTCATGGCAACATAGGAGAAGTGTACAGGTTTATCAATTATATATTCAATAATAATAATAATAATAATAATAATAATAATAAAATAAAAAAGATAAAGAAACATGATAGTTTCCGATCACTTAATAAAGACTTTTCTAGGTCCGACTCTGGTCCATGCTTTGCAGTTGGAACGACTACAACGGTCAAATACATTGAAATGGACCTTCGCTGCTACACTTCCTTTGTCTCTAAACATGATATTGAAACAAACGTGAGAACCTTTTTTCCATTTGAGTTCATACTCCACATCAAGTATACTAAATTAAGAACCCAATCGTGATTAGATACGATCTATTATGCTTTTACGCTTGATGTTTGGTACGGGATTTTGTAATTTCAATTCCTCATGCGTTTGTTCACATCGGGGATTTCAATTGGCATTCTCTTCTCCGTCGATGCTTTCGTCTTGCGTTGTGGAATCGTCCCCGGAGCCTCCAGTTTGTACGGAGCCACGTTTCAATCTTGTCGAGCTCAAACTTATCGAAGGACCACCGCGCCTTGAAAAGAAAATCATAAAAATATTAGATTTTTCAATTGTATATTAAATAAATGAGGAAGGAGAGGATATATTCGTTTCATGTTTATTGAAAATAATAAGAAGAAATGTATGTGTACAGTTGTTACATACATGAATTCTTCCGTCATTTCAATAAAATGAATGAAAATTGAGCGTAAAAGTCAATGGTACGCTTAAAAGTTTTCAAATATCAACGTCACAGTGAAAAATGCACACACCGCACTCAATTGGGGGATGGTTGCTTGGAGATAACACCAAATACGCAAGGCAATTACTTGAGGGTAGGGGTGAGTCGGGAATTGTGATTTGAAGATTATATTAGACAAACTGACCAAAGAGCATTAAACTCACTGGAGAGAGCACAACACTTGGGACTAATTGGGATTGTTTCCTATAGCATTCAAAACTCTCTTTTTCAGGTAGGAGGATACCAATCGTTTTTTCGTTGTTCTTGACACCTACTTATTTGAGAAGCTGATCACTTCCTTTAAAGATAAAATATTACTGTTTTTTAACGATGCTTCGTTACGTTCGTGAATATTTGGTGATACGCACTTCCTAGAAAGTACAACACACAGTATATGTATACATGGAACTCATTCACCAATATGATTGAGTTAACGAATGAGCACAATCGATATTTTCATAAGGAATCATTTTTATATCTTCATTCTCCAGTATTCGTTCCAAAAAAATATTGAATTTATATTATCTTAAATGGGATGTAATGTTTTCTTTTCGAAATGAAGGATATAAATGAACATTCATTTTCTTTCACGAAATCATTAAAAGAACCTATAATTTCACATAATAAATTAAAAGAATACTCTGAAAGCAGTCTACAAATTACCATACGCATTGATAAATCAAATAATTATTCCAATTGAAAAATAATCTGTACATGAGCAAGATATATAAATGTTTCAACTCAAATATCGATGGAACTAATTAAACAATTATATGGATTAATAACAATCACGTGAATGGTGTTACAAAGGGAAGGAAACATACATTTATTTGATACTATAGCAATGATTTCAATCGCATAAATTATTCGTGATGTATTCTAAGAAGATGTTATATGTAGCAAAAGATTCCTCTCGCTTACAATTAGTGAGATGAATCATGCTAAAGGCGATTTAGGTGAACGGAATAATTCACCGTCAAGAATTCATTGTCTCGATCATAGGTCATATCAAGAGTCAAAAATGTTCATTATAATAATGTCAACTCTGGGAAGCATGATCGATTCAATTTACGAATTGAATAATGAAGCACAGAAAGAGGAGTCAGAGATTGCTGTTCCTCTGTCTTTCAAAACTTCATTATTTATCAAAAATCCTTTTGAATTTATCCCCTCAACTGTACAAGGCATTTGAAAAAAATCAATAAATCTCGCAATTAATTTATTTTAAATACTCAAAATGCTGAAAATTTGTAATTCTCGTGATGCGTTAGATCTAATTTCAAATTATATCTATCAGTTCTATGGGGGGGATGAAAATTCAGTATAAACTTTTCAATTAAAGTATGAATAAATCGATGAAATAAATTATACGATGAGAATCGGGTGATCTCGCACTGAGAAAAAGTTCGTTTCGGCGGAATAAAATTTTGATTGGCTGAAATAAAATTTATTTAGGATAAACAAAATTCATTTGTTTGTATGAAAGCCTTGATTATTGTGAACCAAATTTTGTTCACCCGAAATAAATTTTATTTCAGCCAACCAAAATTTTGTTTGGCCGGAACAAACTGTGTTTTCAGTGCGTAAGTAATAAAATCAATGTGCTTTGTTTGCACTCTTCGGAACATTTTTAAATGTTTGTAAATAATGGGTTCAAAATTCCGCAAGGGATCTGTATTTTTAGTAGTGTTACGACGTTTTGGATCACCTGGTGTAGTTGAATTCAGGAGAAATCTACTTGAATGAACATAAAATTATAGTAGCGGGATGGAATGGAAGTACAGGGTCCCCCCAAACGCAGAGCCCTAGTGAAAAAATGGAATTTCTATAGAAAAATCCATAGAAAGCTATGGAGAAGAGAATTATTTGTCGAAGTTCTATAGAAATTTGATAAAGTTTGCATAGAATCGAATCTTGACGTGAAATTCTATGAAATCTCTTCACTAAAGAATCCTTTCTCAAGAGCAGGCACAGAATTCCTCAAGAATTCTTCTCGAACTGATGAATTCATGAACAACTCTGGAAGAATTCAATGTTTCCAGACATTCAAGAATACAAAATGCTATCTTAGAATATTAAATCTCTTTTACAGTTCGGCATTACTGAAGTTTATTGAATCTCTTATCGTCAAATACAACCCGAGGTTTTGTACGTGGATATTAATATTGACGTACAAAATATACATGAAAAAAAAATATACATCAAATCCAATTTTTTCTTATTGATAAACTGTCTTGAACTTCTATGAACATTTGAATAAAATAAACTGTTCTCTAAATTATACCAAATCTAACTATCCACTTACGATCATCTACATTCATTTAAACGATTATTCAAATACTTTTAGTCAAAAAATAAATTAATCAATCTCTAAGATTTATAAATCAAGTGAAAAGCTGTTAAACTTATCCAGGTGCAGATGAAAAAATGTATTCTTCACCCATACAACACAAGAGTTCCCGTTATGCTCATGAGTATGTATTTATTATGAACACATATTTTGGATTCTCAACGAACTCTTAACGAACAACTTAATGTTCAGAAAGAATTCGTAAAAAGACTTCATGATGAATTCTGCGGGCATTCATCTCGAACTCATTAAATTCTCATTGAATTCATTATTAGTTGCATAACGGGGACTATTCAAAAGGTCTTTATGAATTCAAATTGATCATTTGTGCTGGCTGCGTAAAAAATACACAAGTGAACATTACTCCTTGAAAATTTTCTGCTGAAATCAAATGTTTCAATTCTCCCTGACTTTTAATGTCTGGGGGGGGGGGGGGGGGGGGGCCTGAAGTAGGTCAGGATATTTTTTGGATGAAATGAATGGAAATGAATGGTCAGGGTCCAGATGGTTGCGAGGTGAGGAGAGATATTTTTGTCCAGAACGAGTTGTTGTTCGGGATATTTCAAGTGAGATAAATTAGCTGGGATCAATTGTCGATGAGCCAGTGCTTTCGTCCCTTCTGTCTCTACTCTTCGCTATATGAAAATTACAAAGATAAAACAAATTAAATACCACACGGAGAGAAATCTCAAGATATTAAATCACGGAACTTTACGTGATTTTCTTTTCATCTCGCAACTGACTTGAAACAAGATCAACCGATTCTACATTTCAAACTGCGTGATTTCAGATCAAACTTCACAGTGACGTGATATCAAACGATTCGAAATAAAAAATTAGCTAATCGTGAGATGAAAAATTACGTCAAGTTTCGTGATTTAATATTTTGCGATTCCTCTCCGTGAAAAGTCACAATAATGAAATAAATTCATGTGAGATGTTAAAATTTTAGATGGGTTTTAAAATAATCTACCTTCGAAACTAGGCCCAATGAAAAAAATACTACTTAATTGTGTTTTAGACCGAATTTTGTGATTAATTTTCCCAATACTTGTCGCCAAATAATAATTTTCAATTAGTCGATTGTCAGACTACAATTATAGCATAATTTCTAGATGTTCACAAATTTTCCAATACTCCTAGTAAAATCATGTAACTCAGAAATAATAATCTCTCAATTAAATTTCAATACCCAAATTCTTGTATAACTGATTAGCCTACTCTTATAATAATTTAATGGTTCATCATATCGAGCGAAGGACTAATCGAATACGTTATTCAAACTTTCTCTCTTCAACATTTCTTTTACAATATTAATGAATCAAGGGATTAATAAAAATATCTCAAAATCAAAACCTAATCCAAACAAAAATAGAAACATTCGAAAATAGTACCATAAACTTGTTATCTGCTTTTCAAATCTTCTCGTTTGCTGTTTTTCTTTTGTTGTTCCTTGATGTAAAAATGAGTAAAAGAAAAAAAAGATAATATCAAATAAATGTACGTATCATATTTTCATGACGAGGACGACTACTCTGAGAAGAGTTTTGTGAAATACAGAAAAGAAAAAACCACGGAAAACAATTACCTCAATTTATTTTTCAAAGTAGCAACCTCGCGAGTCAATTCTTCGTTAGATTCCATCATATCGTCCATGTCTCTTTGAGCTTTTCTCTTCATCGCCTTGTGCCTACTGATCTCTTCTTCGGCCTCATCCAGCTGTCTCTTGAGCGTCTTAACTCTGGCATTAACTTTTTCCGCTTGTTCCTTATATTGATCAGCGTTTCTTCTCTCGTCCTCCAATTGCAGACTCATCTCTTTCAATTTCTTTTCTAATTTCCTATTGATCTTTTGTTGGGCGAACAGTTCCTTCGCTTCGGTTTCGAGTTGCTCATCGAGATTATTGATTTTAGATTCGAGTTTTTGTATCGTGGCTTTGGTTTTGGCACGTTGGGCGGTCTCCAGCTCCGCGAGTTTCGCTTTGAGTTCCTTGTTCTGTCTTTCGAGAAGCATTTTGTGAGATTCGAGTTTTTGGGTGGTGGATCTCTCGGTGGCCAAATCCGTGGTGAGTTGTTCGATGGTGATTTGTCCCTTCCTGCAACGATCCATCAATATCGCGCCATTGGATTGTTCCTCTTCCAATTCTTCCTCCAAGGTCTGAATTCTGGCATCCAAACGACGTTTTTCGTCTAGAATCAAGGTACCTTTGTTGGCGTTGTTGTTCAACTCTTCTTGTAGTTCGTCCCTTTCGCTTTCGGCGGCTCTTCTAGCGCGTTCGCTGCCCGCGAAATCTTCGGTCAGTTGCATAAGATCGGCTTCCAAGCTCTTGACTTTTCGTTCCGTCTCTTTCGCGAGAGCTGCCAATTCGTCCCTCGCGGCTCGTGCTTCTTCGGTCTCTCTGGTACAATCTTTGATCTGTGCTTGGAGTTTCTTCAATTGCTTCAAAGCATCTTCTTTGACTTTGTTGTGCATTTCTAATTGTTGTTCGATATCTTTGTAATCGGCTTCCATTTTTTTGCGCGCGGCGATCGCAGCGGCACGTTGTTTCCTCTCGTCCTCCAACTCGGCTTCCAGATCACGTAATTGTTTAACCAAACCTCTACGTTTCTCCTCGGCCTGTTCTTCTTTAGTTTGAAGATCGCGTTCGAATTGTGCTCTCAGGGCTTGCATGTTCACTTCGAGTCTCAACTTGGCGTCTTCCGTGAACTGTAATTCGTCTTCCATTTCTTCGACCTGAGATCTCTGTTCGGCCAATTTAGCTTCCAAAGCGCGTTTCGCTTTCTCAAGTTCGTGAACATTTTTATCCGCTGTGCCTTGATTATTGACTAATTCGTCCAACTCGGATTGTAAACCTCTACGACCTCTTTCCAATTCTTCAACCTTTTCATTGAGTTCTTCTAATTCTCGAGTCAACGAAAGGACTCTGGTTTCTTTCTCCCGCGCTTCTCTTTCCGCTGCATCGCGCTGTTCAGCGTATTGCTCGGATACAGCTTTTTCCTCGGCAAGTACCTTATCGAAGTTCTTTTGTTTCTTTTCCAATTCGAGTACCTTTGCTCTTTGTACCTCCAATTCTATGATGCTATCTTCGAATTCGGCTTGTATTTTCTTTTTGGATTTATCCAATTTGTCGTTGGCGGCTTGTAATTCCTCGACTTGTCTTTGAAGGGCTTCGATGTCTTTCATACAACGTTTCCTAGCTTCTTCTAGAACAGCGGCTGCCTCAGCTTCCTCGTCGGCTCGTTTCTTCGCTTCCGCCAACTGCACGTTGAGACTCAACACTTGTTTGTCGAGAGCACGTTTAGCTTCCTCCTCTTCTTCCAACTGATCGTGTAAACTTTCTTTCTCGCTCTCCAAAGCACGAAGTTTCGAACTCAAGGCAAGTTTTTGTCGGGTTTCTTCCTCGAGTTGTTGCTGAAGTTCCGTAAATTGTGATTCGCAAGTGGCCGAAGCTTTCAAAGCCGTGGAGGCTTTCAATTCCGCTTGTTCTAATTGTTGCATCACGCTTTCGGCCTCCTGTTGGAGTTTCGTCACTCTTTCCGCTAGTTCTTGTTTCGTTCTTTCGACTTCCACTAATTTTGCTGTCACCTCGGCCAACTGTTGTTCGGCTTGTTTACGACGACGATCGGAATCCTGTCTACTCGCACTGACGGATCTCAATTCCGTAGCTAAATCGGCATTTTCAGCTTCCAACGTGCTCTTGGCTTTCTCCAAAGCTGCTTTAGTTTTCTTCAAAGCATCGATTTGTTCGTTCAGAGCCGTCAATTCTTGGGTGTGCTTGTGACGCATATCGGCGAGCGTAGCTTCGTGAACGGATGTTTCTTCTTCGAGATTCTTCTTCAACGTAGCAAGTTCTTGCTCACGTTTACTTCTGAGCTCTTGTTGAGCGGCAGTGGTGTCCAAGGAATCGAGTAATTCGTTTTTCAGTGCTTCCAATTCTTCGTTCAGATCGCGTTTCAATTTCTCAGCTTTACTTCTCGCTGCTTTCTCAGCCTCTAAATCTTCTTGAAGTTCGGTCAACTGGGATTCCAATTCTCTCAAAGCTTTCTGAGCTTGAGCTTTGGCGGCCGCCTCTTCGTCCATCTTTGCCATGATTTGATTGAGTTCTTCCTCGCGTTTACCGAGTTGCAACTGTAATTCTTCGACTTGAGCTTTTCTTTCGGCAAGCTGTTCCTTCAGATCGGATACTTCGGTCTCCACTTTCCTCTTCGATCGATCGACTTCTTGTCTCTGTTGATGATCCTTGAGAAGTCTCTCTTCCAAATCCGCTATCGTGGCTTCGTGTTTGGCCTTCAATTTGGACAAGTGCTTCGCCTTTTCCTCCTCCTCCGCCAGAGTCTGAGACAAATCGTTGGCTCTTTCCTCGAGAACCTTCTTCTCTTTCAAAAGTTTCTGATTGGTATCGTCCGAAAGAGCAAGATCTTCTTCCAATTTTTTAATTTTCGCATCACACTGTACTTTTTCCAATTGTAATTTCTGTCTCGCGGCTTCTTCCTCTTCCAATTGTTCCTCCAAATCGCTGATATTCAATTGCAATTTCTTTTTCTCTTGGTTAAGCGCGGCACTTCTTTCCTCCTCCTCTTCGATTCTCGCTTCGAGATCATGTAAAATCTCCTCGAGCTCTTGTTTTCGGGCCGCTAATCTAGCTCTCATCTCTTCAGCTTCGGCACAAAGTTCGACCTCCGCTTGCAATTGTTCCGCCAACATGGTTTTTTCCTCTATAGCCTGTTGATACTTTCTCTCGTACTCCTGGGCGGAATGTAACTGCAATTCCAATTTATCTCGCACTTGTTTCAATTCGTCCTCCTTTTGAGTCAATTTTTCCTCTTGTTTCGTCACCTCGAGTAGAGGTTTGACTTTCGTATAAAGTCTCCACCATTGCCAATTACGCAACTTCAAATATGCCGCACAATTTCGTTGAATGATACGAATGGCGTTCAATTGTTGTAAACGTTTCTGATAATTCCGTCTTGCTAAAAATCCTCGACAGAACGCTTGGAAATTGACTATAAGATCTGTGATTTTGTAATCTCTTTCCTCTTCGAGATGAGCCAATACTCCGGCACGGAAAAAGATCTTTGATTGTCCAACTCTGTAGAGATTAGGATCTAACTCTAACGCTTGAATCTGTAAAGAAGAAATTTATCATATTTAGATTTTCTATACGCGATAAACAAATGTAAAGAATTTGTGATATTTATCGAATATTATCGCACTTACCATCTTCTCGCAAGCTTTTTTGCCATCCATAAATCCTTTGGGGATGACATTGGGGGTAAGAAGTTCGTAACGTTGTCTGAACTCTTGGAACGGAATCCTGTTTGGAAAACCTTGACGGCAGATACGAATTCCTTCTAATACACCGTTGCATCTCAATTGATCTAGGACTAACGGAGCGTCGATCTTTCCTGCTCTCTTCTCGTGATTTGGAATAATGCAACGAACGAAATTAGGATTGGTATTACGCAACGTGACCATCAATTTAGCCAACTGTTCTTTATATAATTGAGACACAGTTCGAAACATGCCTTTTCTGGTTCTTGCCCCAAATTGTGTATCCGTGAGAGCTTGTTGGGCCATACCAACGATCTCGGCGTCTTTCCAAATGTGGCAGACGAAAGGATCCTGCGAAGCTTGCAACAAGCTAACAACATTCTCGTTCAAAGGATCCATGTTCTTCATAAGCCACTTGGCAGCGGAATAATCCACTTTACCGGCATAATGTATGATAGCGAAGTCGGCAACTCCGCGGAAATCGGTTTTCATAAATTTCGGATGAACACTGTGAGCACCGACGAGTTTCTCAACGAATGTTTTATCGGTTGCTTTCGGGAACCAACATTCCTCGTCCAACAAGGCCATGATACCCATCGGTTTATCTATTAAATCAATGGTAGGTTGTAAATCTAATCCAAAATCTATGAATTTCCATTCAATACCCTCGCGTTGATACTCTTCCTGTTCCAATATGAACATCGTATGATTGAACAGTTGTTGAAGTTTCTCATTTGTATAATTGATGCACAATTGTTCGAAAGAATTCAATTCGAAAATCTCAAATCCAGCCATATCTAGAATACCGATGAAACTCGCACCCTGACGCTTAGTACGATCCAAAGATCTATTGATTCTATTGACGAGCCAACGAAACATTCTCTCGTAACACGCTTTCGAGATCGCCTCGACGGCAAACTCCACTTGCTCTTTCGTCTGTGCTTTTGTTACAAAATCTCTTCCAACCTTGATTCGCGGTTTCAAAAATGCTTTCGTCATTTCCGTCACACTGAGACCCAACAAATGCGAGATCTTTTGAGCCACCGTGTTATCCGGTAAAGTTGCTTGATCGGAATTTCGTTCCTGACGGAACTGCATGGAACCGAATAACATGACAGCCGAAACTATACGGAATATGGAAGAGAAGTCTTCGTTCGTCATTCCCATGATGTGCATGGCTTTCACGGTTGAAAAGAATTCAGCCGAATCGTCGACTCCGGGAACTGGTAACGCTCCATTTGATAAAAAAGGATAATGCTTTGGATCTTCCAAAATAAATTCCTCTGTAACGTTAAATTCACAAATTAGTAAACATGTAGTTTCAGCGTTCAAAATTTCAGGCTATATAATATATACTTTACTTTTTTGTTCTGGCGAAGCACCAGCTAAGAGCTGGTAGAATATATGGAAAGTTCTTTCATCCTTCGCTTGTCTGATGGCTCTTGACTTTTCCAAAAGATAAGTTTCGATGTTCGCTCCAGCTATGTAACCGGACGCGTCGAAATTGATTCTAATGAATTTACCCTGAAAATAAAGTTAAATTTATTAACATTTGCGAAAAGGCATTCGAGTATCGAATGAGAAGAAAATTACTCTATCATTATTGATGATCAATGAAATTCGTAACGATCGAACGATTTTTTTTTTTCTATTTCTTTTGAAAATCAAGGTTGGTTATTATATGGGTGGAAGAACAAACGATGATTCATGGAAAATTATATTTCATTGGCGCAATTATAAAGACAGAGAGAAGGAAAAAGAAACAAAAGTGCTCGGAGCAAAACAACATATTTGTTCGTTGATTCTAAAATTTCAACTAGTGGATTCTTAATCCATTTGCTGAAGATTTGATTTTCAATATACAGATTTTATCAACCTTCTAAGAATATTTTCAATCTTTTATTCCACGAATATATTCCCACGTAATAAGATTCTCCATAGAATATTCAAATCTCCTCGACGTAAGTTCCAAGAATATATCTTAGAATCTGCTGGGTATCGATTTATGAATCTTTTTTTTCTTACATCGAGTTATACGGAGAACTTTTTGCCGTCGTCGATCGAATTGTGAATACCATAACTTTACATATTGAAATTGATGAAGAAATATTGAAAGCATTATTATGGATCGTTTTTTACAATATTTACCGAACGAATAAATACTCACGAAACGTGAAGAGTTGTCGTTCTTGACGGTTTTTGCATTTCCAAACGCTTCTAGAATTGGATTCGCTTGTAGGAGTTGTTGTTCAAGTTCGCCCTATAATTATACAAATAACATGAAATATTGTTCGACCAATTATTTTATATCATGAAAATGATGAATTAAAATCCGCAAGTAAGCCAATGAAAACAATCAAGTATTGTTCACATATGACGGTTATGTGGAAGAAGAGGTACGATCTTCGTCCATGAATAATAATATACTACAATGAACGGTTGATGAACTTGATTAATGATCAATTCGCATTATCATCGTTAGACACAACTTATTTTTAGTAAAATTATTATAAAAGGACAATGAGGTTCCTACGCTTCAACAGTTCTTACAATTTACATTGAGTTTTATGAATTATAAAAAATTCAATTAATCTCAATGAAACATATCGTCACGTGCGAACAATTCTTCACAAAACACGAGGACAAAAAAGAATGCTGTTACCGAGTATGAGTTATACCAAGAACGTAACGCATACTAGTTTTCTCTTGTCTTGTCCGAAGACTGGCTAAGCTTGAATATCGTAAGCGATCGTTCTTCCACGTTACACGCTCATTCTTAGGAATTCTCATTATCTAGGGATGCATTGATTCGTTTCATTTTCATCGTTATCCCTTCAAAATTACATTTACGCAACAATTAAGAGAAAAAGAGAATGAGGACTTTGATGAAGAAACGTGCGTGAGGATCGAACGAACACCCACGGATGAACGATAACGGAATCAAAAGAAATATTTGTCAGCAAAGGAACTTATCATTACTCAAGCGACAGTGATAAATTGACTCTTCTTCTGATGCAGTTTAAAACCCGCTCCATATAAAATATTCAAGATTTGTTACGTTTTAAGCTACATCTCATTGTTGAATTTATGAGACGACGCATGACAACACATTAAGAGTGATTTTGTTCTCGAAACGAGTATTAATGCAGCATCATGAGAATGTCATATCATTCATTTGATGTATTCTGATTTCGAACTTGAAGATGATAATATATGAATCTCTTCTCTCTCTCTCTCTCTCTCTCTCTTCCATTCTCCACTCTAATGGTGCATTAATTTTTAAACACAAGTCAATGACAACACAAGTAAATGTACATTTCACCTTAAAGCAATATCATGACATGAGTGCTATAAAATAATAATTAAGAAAAAAGAAAACACACGTATTATGATAAATGATACAGACGTGGTCTTGAACACGTTCTTATACGGCAATGCCAATGCAGAAAAACAATTTGATGGATGTGAAACTGAATTTGGTTACAAAGATTCGTAGTTTGAAAAATAATAATGAGAGGAAGGAGAACGACGACGACAATCGATTTTTTGTTAAATTATGAGATGAAAAAATCCCTTAAGAAGTAGTAGCATTCGGAAGATGATAAGTATGTCCAATAAAAATGTTCCGTTAGCGTGGTTGTGTTAGAGTTATGCCAAACAATCCATGGGAAAGGGAAAGATGGAATAGTGGGCATTTTTCATCTATCGTGTTTTATGGTTACACAATGTTTATCATTTCGTTAACGTTCCGGGGAATTCATTTGAAAATAATATCAAAGAGGATTCACCGGGGATCGTTGTGAAATGATCGATGGGTGAAATCAAATACACGAGAGAAATGGAAATAAAATGAACAAAAAGTAGGGCACGATATTGTGTTAATTCGATAGCAATGATCGTAAGAGAAAACATAATGACCATGAGATAATGATAACGAAAAGCCACAAATTCAACACCACGTGTAGCAATCAAATTTTGCATTCCATGAATCTGATATGTTTTTATTTTGCCCTCACATTACTTGCCGCCAATTTGTCCAATACAATCCCAGATCCCTGGATTCGTAGAAGACAGCGGGAAGAAGGCAGCGAGGAATAAAGGAGGTATTTGTTAGAATGGATCGAACAACAACGGTCGTTATTAAATTTTCAACGAATATACAGAGGCTGTATTATCCCCATCCATTTTCCCCCCTGAGAAAAAGCAAAGTTCAGCACGCAAAACATCAATTTATAGCAATCGACATTTCTTTTGATTTTCAAAAATCGAGTAAGAGAGTTTTTATAGCTTTTAAAATACAGCTGTGAGTGGATATGCGATAACGTATATTCCATACCAATGAGAATATCCAAATTCGGTAAGATCTTAATTATCCGAGGTGTCTCGCATTTGTATCAGAACTCATGAAAATGCCATAGTTTCGCTAAAATCTCATTGAATTGTAATTGTATTGCTTTGATTTGTATATATAACACAATAATTGTATAATTTGCGAACATATTTCATGCGCAAAACATATTATCATAAATGCAATATCTCTCATTTCGTATGAACGTACACGCTCTCGTATACCAAGATTATTAGTTACTTTTCCTCTCAAATCCCACATTTGTTAGTACAAAGCGACAAAACATTCTTTATTAACCTTCCGAAAAACGAATGAAAAACATTTATACACATAATTTTTTGCCTCCGGGCGCAAAAAAAAAGTGTAATGAAAAGTGGTCCTCGCTTTGCGACCGTTTTTGTTTACCATAGGCACCCTAATTTTTGCGAATTTCTTATTTTCTGTTGTTTGTTATTTCCACTTACTATGATCAATGCCGGGCTTGGAGACTAAGGGTGGACGGCCGCCAAAAATCAGCACCGAAAATGAAAGAATTTTCAGCATTAGATCATAAGTTTGACCTTTGACATGACTTTTTTTTCTTCTTCTTTCCGATGAAGGTAGTGTGTGTTTTTACTCTCAATTGCATATTTCGTAAACATGATCGTAAGAAAAAAAAAAAAAAAAAAAAAAAAACAAGGCGTGTATAAATATTTACACACGAATGTGCGGGTCGATGTACAAGGAAAATAGGTGGTGAAATGGCATCTAATCGTGCAATACATTCGTATGAGTGAAATATTTATGCACGAAAAAAAAATCTTTCCCTTAGAGATATTGCAAAGAAATATTCTCATTTCTAAGAAAAGTTATACAGTGATAAATCTTGGAACGTATTGGCAAAGAATGCATGCATGATACGAGTATAGACGTATGTGAGGTCGTAAAAGCGATTCTCAGTCTTTTATCGATAGTCTGTCTTTTCTCCTTTGCTCTGCCATACCATCGAGCTTCTTTTTCTTCTTTTCTTTTTTCAGATTTATAAAACAATAAAGTACGAGGAAACGATAAGGAGATATTTGAAAGTGATTTCTCTTTCCTTATTGGAAGATCGCTTTGTGTTCTAATACTATGTCGTTTTCGTGTACGATTGTAAATGGGATATATCAGATTCTATAGGCAACACACGTGGTACTCTATTTCTCTTGATAACGAGAGAACGTACAATGAATTATGTGAAATTCAAATTATCTCTTGCGTTGAATTATCTATTATTTGATGGAAATTTCGAAACACAGGGTTTCAAGTAATTTTTCTTTTTCCGAGGAATCGTTTGAGAATCAAGATGCTTACAGACCTTCCCCTTTTCCACTTTCGTTTAATCATCTCGTCACGCGACGGTGACTAATTTTATTCTAATTGTCAAACGCCATTCGATAACGCTCGAATAATTAAAAAAAATGAATTATACTAATGGAATATAAATAATCAGCAGCCTGAAAAGGAATAAATATACCTACTAACTCACTAGACTCATGAAGACTCTTCTTCGTGAATGATTGAACATTTTCAAGCAACATGAAAAAAAAAAACAGCCTTTTACTCCTTTAAATTCATCTTCTAAACGTATAAAGAATGAGTATAAAAATTTATAAGAATTCCCCTATGCATATTTACATGAATAATACAGTTCATGAATATATTCATTCAATATTTTAATCAACCGTACGCCGATATCGAGATATTTAAAGAACTCTCATCATTGTTTGATCAGCTGAAAATTCAACTCTAATCTCGAAACCTAAAATGTTTTGGTAACACCCGATGACCTTAAAAATACAATATTTTTCAAGTACTCCAACTTTACACGTCTACTCATATTACGATAAATTTCAACTTTGCAATAGATTCGCTGAATGCCATTGTATTATGTTAAAAACAACTATTATTTCTCTCCCCTGGGAATCCAATTTTTTAGATTGGAAGACATTTTTCTTTGTCCTCATTCCAATAAATATTTTGTTCAATCAAAGAAAACCTCAGTTGGAAGGAACAAGTTTTCATCAAACTGGAACATAGAATTTTCAAATTGGAACACAAATATATTCCTTCTTAAATTTGAAAAAAATTACTTCAAAAATCAAAAATTTTTCCATTGAAATGAATTATTTTTCCCATTGAGAACAAGATTCACCAGAATGAGGGCAAATAAATTTTCTTCCAATCTAAGAAATTTGTTCCTCAATATCTAAGAATATTCCTTAATTGCATAATAAAGATAAAACGGTTCACATTTTTGTGGAATTGTATTCGAAAAACAATGAAAAATTATCAATACTTAATAAAAAAACATATGAAGTTTCCAAAAGTCGCGCGTGAAATTTTACAGGGTGTCTACTGAGGCCACTCGATGAAATTCCAGTATATTTCAAGTACTCTCCAGTATATTCCATGAATCACACAATTCTTTAGTAATAGTGTTCTGAATAGATTTATGATCATTCCATAATGAGAAGAAGTGTAAATTTCCTCAGATATGTTATGCGTTCAATTGGAAAAATCATCAATAAAAGATTAATGATTATATTTGTAACTAATTACATATACATACGTCGATATGTTATCATATTGTTCTGGTGATATTGGAGTTGAAATTCTTATAGTATATTTCATTATTATACATTCTAGAATGTCAATATAGAGAAAATATATTATATAGAATTTCAAAGTTCTCATTTAACGAAAATTTAGTGAATTCATTACAAATGTACTGACAATTTATTCAAATATTTGAAATCGTGTACATTTGGATTTGATAGGATTTCTCGAACAAAATGTCAGCAAAACATACAAATTTGAAAAATTTCTTCTGAGAATTTTTGAAGAACTAAATAGAATATCAACACCAAGGATGGAATCAAAATGTCCAACGTGATTTGAAAATAAAAACTTCGAAGTTCGATAATTAATGAGAACACTAAAAAAATTTTATACTTCAAAAGTTAACGTAAAATTCTAATTTTGGGGAAATATAGTAATTAGGTAATTTTCAAAACATTACCGCACCCATCAAATCTCACGCTTCAAATTCTTTCCATATTCGCTGTAAAAAATATTTATAGATTTCCAAGGAAAATAGAATGCCGAAGGACTTATGGTTTCGTAAATGTTCAAATCATCTGGGAATTCACCAATTTGTTTGAGCAATTTTCAAACAATTTTAATGACTTTCTAAAAAATGTTGAATTTCAACTGTTGCCTCGAAATTTACTGAGAACTTTTTTTTTACAGTGTTGAAAAAATATACACCAAATCAGTTGAATGTTTATTAAATCCAATTGATATTGAATATAAAATTGAATATTCGGTCTGTGTTAATGGAATTTTAGAATTCAGGAATAAGAACGTCATTAGATTTAATGAGACTAATTTGTAGAGTCTCATAGAAATTTGTTGAATCGAGAATCATTGGTTACACTGTTAGAAAAATTCTTAAATTTAATACGAAATTCTTTATGAAATACCATATATTTTCATATTGAATTCAATAATAGTTCTTAAATTTAATATTGATGATCAAAATTTCAAAATTTCTTTCTGAAATGCAACAATTGTTTATTAAATTTCACAAATATATTATTACAATTACGAACCAAATTATCAACATTGAGAAAAAAATTCTCAACATTAAGAATTATATTATTGAATTCAATATTTCATTATGAAATTTAATGAAATAATTAGGTAAAAAACTTCATAATATTCTTATGAAGTTTCAGGCAGATTTTTCTAACAGTGTACAAGATTTTATACGGTTCCTGTCCTAGAAATAACTACACCTTATGAGAATTGATAAGATCTTTCCAATAGGGATCACAAATTGATTCCACATACAACATAATTGTTCAAAATTTTACTATTATTGTAATAACATTGACTCCTCATAGTTCATTTTCAACACGAAAAATGAATTCCTTAGTTAACTTGAAACACGTGCCTATTTTCTCAAACGCTCTCATTCTTCTTGACGATTTTATTGAGCACTAAAAAACAAGCTCGTTCAAGTTTTTTGTATTCTAAGTACGTTTGAAAATCAAAAAGTATCCTCATTAAGAATATTTTATCAATCCATTATAGTATTTAGTCAAAGCTCATGAGCTAGATAATTTCTTCTGGATATCAGCTAATTCAAAATTGTTTCCTCAACGTCATAAAATGATGCTTCGCCAATCGAATTTGTTACACTCGCGCATTCCATATTTTATTCTTCTAAAACAAGAACTGCATTAACATGAAAGTTTAAAACCTTTTGCAAACTTTTTTTCTTATTAAGTATAGCACTGGACAAATTTTTAAATCTCAGTATTTTTCCAGTATTTCCAGTATTTCAAGTATGCAAGAAAAAATTCCAGTACATTTCCAGTATTTTCAGTATCAGTAGACACCCTGTTTTACAAAGACAATAACAAAATTTCAAAAAATAACTTTTGGAAAGTTCATATGTTTCTTTATTTTTTATCAAATATATATCATTTTTCATTGTTTTTTCAATACAATTCCACAAAAAATGTGAACCGTTTTATCTTTATTATGCATTTAAGGGACTAGTACCAGTTTCAAGACTAAAAAACGACCCATATTGGAACTTTTTGTTTCTTGTTTCTTTTATTACAAAACTTTATACAAGCTTTCGGCCTTCAATGTGTACATCTTTTGGGAGCGTATACAAATTTTTTTCCCTTTTTTTCTGTCGATCATTATTTGCTACAAGGCGCCAAAGTCGAGTCCTCGAAAATGAGACCCTCACACACACTGCGCTGAGATAATCTCAAAACTGGCATGTCTCAAACAGAAATTTCAAGAAGCATTTCAAAGAGGAAGGTAGTTTACATCGTAATTCACCACCTACAGGGTTGGAAAAAACCCGGGTTTTTTTGAAAAAGCCCGACCCACTTGGGTTTTTTCGGGTTATTCATAGTTTTCGAACATCTTCGTCTTTTTCCTTATTATCTCTTATATTTTCAAGATATTTACAGTCTCTTGAGCATTATATCTGTTTCATGAGTTGAAACATCATGGAAAAAGTATAGGATCAGTATGTTCAAACCAGTCATTACGTTGGAAGAAATTCGGGAATAAAAATTACTGGTTCTTATTCCCAAATAGGGAATAATATACTTGACAACAGATGAAAAATTGTTGAGGGAGATCATTGATCTTTCATAATGTTATTTTAACTGCAAAAAATGTTCCCATCACCAGCGTTGCACATGATTTTTTGTGATCGAGAATCTTACTTCTTTCCCTGAAGCCAAAGATCATTCTTGACAATATTAAGGTTTTCACTTTGTATCAACTTTATCAATTGAAAGGTTCTCTCCCAAATTTGCATCATAAGCAATCTATTCCAGACAGCACCAGATTTTCCGTTTACAGCTCCAATTATGCGACTTACAATGAGTTTAATATGAATTCAAACTGAACTTTTCACGAACAAGATAGTATTCAGAAAGAACTGATATTGAGACTCCATAATAAATTCTTCGGGCATTCAGTGAGTGATCATTTTGAATTCATTGAATTTATACTGAACTCATTGTTAGTCGCATAAAGGAGACTATTCAAAAGGTATTTAAGAACTTTTCATGATTTCAAATTGATAATTTGTGTTAGCTGCGCTGTTTTGGATGAATTCGCACTAGTTTCGATTTTCAAACTTCTAAGTATGGGAAAGTACTGCTTTTTTGCAACAATTTGTGTTTTCATGTCAAGTATATCCCTCATCTAATGAAAAAAACCAGTAATTTTTAGGAGCAATGATCGCGTTCAAGATCGAAGATGATAATTCATATCCTACTTCAATGTTTCGAGCAGAAGTTAAAAAATTATAATATGGAAAAACACTCCCAATAAATGGTGGAAACTGATGGGAGCCAGAACTAATACTACACATGAACTACTCCCGAACGGATTCTGTGAATTTTGCTACCAACTGTTGAGTATTCCACCGAGTTCAGCGGGACTAGAAAGAGTTTTTTCAACTTTCGGACACGTATGGTCCAATGTACGGAATAGATTAGGTGTAGAAAAAGCTACCAAATTAGTCCAATTGTATAGGTATCATAATACTCCTACTGATCAAAATGAATGGTGAGATAGACATATCAAGTATATAAGCACACTTTTTAGATTATATATTCAATAAAAAAATTTAATGCTGCTGAGGGAATTTCATTTTATTGTTCTTTAAGCCATCAATCAATAATTATTTTCAGTGGGTTTTTGATTGGGTTTTTTCGAGTGGGTTTTACTTGAAAAAACCCGGTGGGTAAAACCGGGTCGGGTTTTTTCAGACCAACCCTGCCTATTTATGAAAAATTAACAAAAAAAAAAACAAAATGACGGCTTTGTGAAAAAAGCGATGTAAAAAACACGTAGTTTTCCACCTTTTTTCCCTTTGCCCAATTTTTTTTCACCAATTTTTCTGCAATTTTCTGGTGAACTACGGCAGAGGAGAGCAAAATAAACAAATGCACCAAGAATAAAACAAATCTATCCAGTGGTTGCGGAGAATAAGTCAGCGCAGTTTGAAAAAATGCTATTTTGAGTAAAACGCTTTAGAAGTCTTTTTACGATAAATTTTAAGAACATTTGAATTACTAAAACTCTCCAAGGATGGGCATTTTTGTACTCCCAGAGTATTTTCAGTAAGGAATACTTCTTGTTGACAAGACAAGAAAGTACCCCACTGAAAGTACTCCAGGAGTACGGAAATACTCACGGCTGCCCATCCCTGCAACTCTCTTATTTTTTCGAATTTCATTTTAAAATTTTAGGAGGTGATTTTTGAAGGTATAAGGTTACACGGAATGTTATAAAAGAAAAAATGAATTTTTTCAAAATTCTAACCGGTACTATAGTCCCTTAAGAAAACCTCTCAGATTTTAAGAAATATTCTCAAATTTTTATTAAATATTACTATACGTTCGACCTACATTTTCCTCCGTGTAGCTTCGCAATTTTTTTTGAATTTTTTTTTTACTGAAATCTGATGATGCTGCATATCATTGTCATCCTTTTATTTCAATACGGATTTCAACAGTCGATGTAAATCCACTTGAAATGATTTTAGAATGTGCTGATTGTTGAACTCACGGCTGTAAAGCGATAATGCAACAATAGAATTCGCAGTCTTGTCATCGCGTTCTCATTTGGCATATTATATTTTTCATACGATTATTATTATTATCATCATCATCGTTAAACTTTATACCATTCGATATATATATATATATGTTGTACAATACTCTTCGCGCCTTCACTTCGATATTTATAGAATCGATCATCAAATCGATGATATATCTTGTCTCCAAATTCGTACCCAAGGTTTTTTCAGAATTTATTTAGAGTCTGATCTTTAGTGTAGAAAGAGTAAAAAATTTCGTATTGAGAATCAACACAGATGAGTGCGAAATAATTGTCAAATTTTCAATGTCAATCGAATCCCAATTATTTTGAATGAATCGTTTGAGACATGCAAAATTTTCTACTACGGTAGTAAATAATTCATCGTTCGATCTAAGACACTTTGTGAATCATAGAATTTTTCAAACCCCCCCGATGGACACGCATTATTATCTAATTTTTGCCTGCACTTTATATATTTACATAAACATAATTAAAATTCTTCAGTCTCGCACTTGACGATACTCGATTAATGTCCAAACCGATAAAATATTTTTTATGGAATCCTGACCTAAATAAAACGAGCTTATCGCGTTATTCCATCATCTCGTTAATTGAATATAATGACCGAATTAATTAATTTGCTTGTTTTTCCGGCCTTGTTTTGAAAATATCGTTTCGAAAGACAATGTTCTAGGATATGATTTACGATTATTTTGAACAGTGGATTCTGATAAATCGAGGTTATAGGGGGTATATTTAATTGATTCCAAGGGACAACCACCACACGTCTATTCTTATCATCGAACAGATTATGACATTATCTATTCAAGTGAGTCACACCGAACGTATGAAATGATGATAACACGAACCGTTATCATTATTCCACACATTCGCAACGCTTGGAAAAATCGTATAAAAAAGAAATGAAATATTTCATCTCTCATAGTTTCGTTCTGTAATGTCAAAGTCCTTTCGAGTTTTATCAAGGCACGGTTTTGCTGACTATGACGGTTGCTTCCGCGTTCGCTGTTTTCGCCATACCGAAAACATTGCTGGCAAGAATGTTGTCGAATCGACTGAATTTTGACGGAACAAGTTATTCGCGTTGCGAAGATAGACATTCAAGAATTTATATGAGAAAATGTGTTTGAGATTGAACGAATGATGAAATCCAATTAACTAACGTTAACTGGGGTTTGACCGACCTCAAAGATTTTATTTTTAACTCCTTTCCTCTCGATTCGAGAGATCTAGTTTTTCTGGTCTTAGAAGGATCTAAGAATCTCGTTACCTTCCGTGTGATTTTCTCCAAAATAGGATGGAATAAGTTCAATCGTTGCAAGGTAACGTAATTCTCTGTTTGTTTAGGTACGAGTTTTATATACTTTTAAGTACATCTAATCGATAGTTCAGATAAGACGTCGAAGTTGTTGGATTTCGCAGGCTGAGTCAGACTCGGAGAATGAGACTCGTACGCAAGACAGGTAACGTAGCCTCACCTCGGAGTCCAGATCGAGGATAAGTGGATCGTTTGATCCAAAAAAGGAGAGGTCCTTCAAGAGACACTACGCGTGTGTACGTATTTATATGGATAGGTGGTGTGTGTGTATATGATCCTACATGAGCTTCAAAGTAGTGCCATCTAGGCTCAATATAAACTCGATTGGACCTAATCCATACGGATATTATCTTTATAATACGCATTTGCATGGAAAGGGAACAGAGAATCCAATCACACCGTACATACGAATTTCTTTTCTCTTCTCTTTTAATGGTACTAAATCGAAATCGTGTTAAGGTCCAAGGTGCGGCCTTCGATCTGTAAAAGAAGACGAATGTTATAACGTATCCGGTTGTGGATGATGATGCAACGATATCGCAAAAATCCTGCATTACATATGGTTAAGGGAATGAAGTTTCGTTGGATTTATTGTAAGTTTGCAATGAAAATCCGATGTTCACTCGAAACGCTCGAACCACACGGTTCATGTAAATACTCTTACACAAATGAGACAACCAATGAAATTGATCAATAAATAATGAGAATTTAATTGAATAAATGAATTTAAGAATTATCGAATATATTCGATTTCTGTACATATCTGTCTGATACATTCTCCGAACAGTTACTCCTTACATATTACATTTCACGATTTTTCGAAGGGAAAGGAGAGAAAAACCTCGATGAAGCAGAATTGCAACAACCTGCATACGAAATATCATCATCACAGTGGATGATTCATATTTATATCTTCAATAAAACCAAATGAGCGTAGCATATTCGTTCCTCATGTACAGTCATGGTTCACATTTTATACTTTATTGCGTTCTTGAGACAAAGAGATTCATTGTGAAGTACATATATACATATATATATATATATATATATATATATGTGTTTGAAGAAAAATTACTGCAACCTTGAATCCGTTGAAACTCGAAACCAACCGTTTCATTTGCGAAATCTTGACAAAGTGAATAATTTAGAGTACTCGGTGCATCTAAATTGACCCGAAACTTGTTCAATCATCGATTGTTTACTCAACGACGAAGAGGTTGTGTGCTACAATCAATAGTCGCGATAAGGAGAAAAAAGGCTTATCTTGAGCACAATACATGTGCGAGTGATTTCTCACTTGCCGCGATGGTGGCGGTGCGCATAACAAATCGCACGTAAGAGATAAGAAAAATAACCAATAGAGTGGGTCTCGCGAATTTGAATTTCGATTAGACGCCTGTCGTTATGATTTCATTTCTATTATGACTTCACAAATATTTAATCTTGCGGTTTTATGATTAAATTCAACAAATCGGATATTGCGGTGCGGCGTTGTGATTTCATGACAAATTACTATATATTCGTTTTTTGACTTCATGAGAATTTTATAAACCATTTCTTTGTAAGACCAGCGGATTTGATATGAGTAATATCGTGAATTTAATTTATTCATCAAACGTGTGGGACGATGGAAAGATAAGACAAGTTTTATTGTATAAGTTTATTGAACAATAACGATGACTGGAATGATTAAATAATGCTGAACCTTTAATCCCATAAACTTACTGACACGCGATTGTTTATCGATTCGTAACGATTTGGGTTAATCGTATCGATATATCGTTCGAGTTACTACTTAATTAACTCACATCAACGGTAAAAAGTCTTGAAAGTTCATGATTGTGGCATAAATGATTAATCATTTTTCAGGCTGCTGATTCTGTCGTTCATTTCTGGAGGATGTTAGATGTTAACCATATATTATTGATAAATGAATTTTCATAAAAAACATATTGGCCGGAGAAAAGACTACGAAGGAATATTCCCTAAAGAAATTGTTCTCACAGTACATTGCATAGGATATAAAATTTAATACTTCCAAGTGCGAATCTGAAAACCAAAACTCTCAATTTAAATATACAACTCTTGTGGTGTTTTTTTTTTTTAAATCCTTACCGCGTTCGATTTAGGTTTTGAAGCAGCAACGTAAGCCAGATACTGTATAACTTTTTTTGTGTTTTCTGTTTTCCCAGCACCGGATTCACCGGTACATAGAATGGACTGATCCTCTCGATCTATGAAAATGAAACAAAATTTAGCTTTCTTTTTAATCGATTCAAATTGAAATGATTACAGAGCTTGAGATGTCAATTTCATCATTCATATTTTGTAATTCTTTTCCACTTTGATTTATTCTTGGTTTTCTGTTTCTCTGGACTTTCACGTGAGATGTTCGATAATTGTTTGATTCGACATTTGAAAAGAATGACCGTGATGTTACAATATTCTATCAAACATGGTGGTAACAGAGTCTGTACACGAATACGGAATTTTTCGCAAGCATATTTATTGGATTTTTCCCTCATTTCTTGGACCATTCAACATCCAAAAGATAGAACGATTCCTTAAAATAGACGAGAAGTCCGACGGTACAAATCTACACGGAAGAACTGATACTTGCAGCAGCTACTCCATGTTCGTAGTCGATTTTCGACCATCAAGGAAAAATAGTTACAGCAACTGCTTAGTAGTTAAGACAAACACCACTTTAGTTTACGCGATCATCAAGTTATTTGGCCTAACTATGTTTCGTAGATGGTCGAGAATTGATTAGAAAAATCGAGTAGCTGCTGCAAATATCCCTTTTTTTCGTGTAATGCCATCACCTGTTACTCTCTAAATCTCTTGGAATGGAAATCCACTTTCAAAGGGTGAAAATACTGCAACTCTTCACTTCATAAGAACAAAATTTCACTGACGTCGAAGATTGAATTTTTCATTCCACTCCTAAGGAGTCAAATTCCCACTCTTATCAGCCCATGTGTGCACAAACATTGAGCCAACTTCAGCCCTCTCCTGGCGCGGAATTGGCCAGCATTTGCGATTGTCATAACTCTTTACACACAATTTTCATTAGGGATTTGAAAATCTGAAGAATTTTGTAGGATGCTACCTAATCGATTTCTGATATGAACAAAGCTCCAACAATGTTTAATAAGAAATTACAACAATCGGCTGCTAGTTTCAGCTTTACATCAGAGTTGCAAAATTTCCAATCCAAAAAATTGAGAAAGTACCAAAGAACTTCATCGAAACTGATTTTCATTGTAATTTGAGGGGATATCGGTGTAACTTCTAGATAATTTTACGTAATGAATGTTTCAACCGTAGATGGTTCAACTGAATGATTTTTTTCAAAATAAAATATTCCGAACAAGAAAAAGAAATAATAATGCGTTGAAATTTTACCTTGTAACATCGAACGATAGGCTGTGTCGGTGATAGCGAAGACATGCGGAGGTACCTCGTGCCTTTTGATGCCCTTATACCTTTCCATGATTTTTTCTGTGTAAATTGGAAGCCTTTTGTATGGATTCACTACAACGCAAAATAGGCCGGAGTAAGTCTGTAATGAAAAAAACAACAAAAACAATCATAAAACTGTTTCGCACGGTATTGAAGACACATAAAATATCCAATTAGATAACTATAATCGAACTTTCTTTACTCCCTGTGAAAGAACTCAAACTTTTTCCTTCATTACTTTTTGAAAAAATACATATGGCCCAAGGGGGTCGAATCTTCCCTATATACTTTATGATACCCCTACTGAATGGGACTCGATGCAAACTTTGCACCGTTTATAAAGTTTGTATCAAGCCCATTCAATTAAATTCCATCGTGTATGAATTTTGCCCTCATTTTCATGGAACAGAGCAAATGAAGGAGTTTACCGTGTAGGATGACAAACGTCGCTTCGAGTCTTTGAATGATAGTTCACATTATAAGAGAAAAATCTATGTTTGTTTGATAATGTGGATTATTTGACAATATATTTTGTGAAAATTTTCATTTGAAGACTCGAAGCGATGCGTTGTCATCCTACATGGTAAATTTCTGCATTTTCTTTTTTTCGCGTTCGCTTAGTTTATAGCCCATTTATACAGAATGGGGCCTATGCGAGACCAATGTAGGTCCCGTTGTACACACGCTGAAGGGGTTCATTTGTGTCTATATATTGATCTCAATATCATCAAGATACCAGGATTTTTTGCAAAAACTCGACTTAGACCGGTGTTTTCGGGTTTTTTTTTTACAATTAAGTGGATTTGTTTAGGCTTTTCTGGGTTTTATGTCTTTTTTGTAATTTAGCATCTTGGATACCATTATTAGATTTATGTTTTTTATAATTTTGATTAATTTTATAGTTCTGTTGATTTAAAATCAAAATGATTCCTCGTTCGTATCATGGTCTCACATTCCATATAACACACGAAGAAGAATTCTTTTTCAAGAATATGAATAGAATTCTTGTAGATCTCTTTTCGGAGTTATGAGTTTCCCAATCAGAATTTAACAACTGGCGCAGTACTGCGCCAGTACCGGCTAACACTGGCGGGGTACTGGCGGTCTGCACTGCAGCAGTATTGGCATTTGTCCGAAATGATAACGCTTTTCCGTACTGGGTACTTGGTACTGGCACCCAATCAGAATTTAACAACTGGCGCAGTACTGCGCCAGTACCGGCCAACACTGGTGGGGTACTGGTGGTCTGTACTGCAACAGTACTGGCGTTTGGCCGAAATGATAACGCTTTTCCATATTGGGTACGTGCTAGCTGACTCTTGGGGGTCGAATACTGGCACTGTACTCCGCCTGTTGTCAACATTGGCATACTTCAGTTTTTTCTGATTGGGTGATTTCCTATTTGCAATCACTGCAGTGCCTGTATTGTATCAGTACTTGCTCGACATCAAGCTTTCAGTACTGGTGTATCAGTACTGGCATAGTATTGTATCAGTACTTGGTCGACATCAAGCTTTCAGTACTGGTGTATCAGTACTGGCATAGTACTGTATCAATACTTGGTCGAAATAAAACTTTCAGTACTGGTGTATCAGTACTGGTATAGTACTGTATTTCTATGTATCCAGTACTAAATCCGTACGTGCTAGCCGACTCTTGGGGGCCCAATACTGGCACTGTACTCCGCCTGTTGTCAACATTGGCATACTTCGGTTTTTTCTGATTGAGTTATGAAGATTTCTGAAGATGTTCTATTCCACTAACATCAACGAGTTCTTTTGAAATGCCTTTTAGATCGTTTCATTGCTCTCAAAGAATTCTTTAAGGGGGAAAATACATGTAAACGTACCGGTTTTCAAGAATTTATTACGAAAAATTAGCCGAGGATCCATTAATGAAATAACGCACATCTTGAAATCTACGTTTCAAACTATCTTTATAATTTTGTTGAGACAAAAATATTTCAAAATGGCGGAGCTACAGCTACTAGAAGCTGGTCCCTCGTTTTCGCGCCGTGCAGCCTACAGACCTCAATTTTTTTCTAAAACCTGAAAACTCAAGTTTTATTGTTAGATTATGTGAAAACGCACAACTTGACGGAGTCAAAACAAATGAGAATAAAAAGTTGGAAATTCAGAAGCGTTTAAAGAAACACACTTTTGTTTTTAATCTGAAAGTTGGAAAAAGCAGTGTAAATAAATTTCATTTTTTGTCTTTCTCTTCGTCAAGTTGTCCGTTTTGATATACTTTAACGGTAGGATTTTCGTTTTCTGATTTTAGATGAAAATTGAGACCTGTAGGCTGCACGGCGCAAAAACGAGGTACCAACTCGTAGCTCCGCCATTTTTAAATATTTTTGTCTCAAAAAAATTGTCAAGATAATTTCGAACGTATATTTTAAGGTGTGCTTGATTTCATGATTGTATCTTTAACCAATGAATTGTAATAAATCCTCAAAAAAAAAGGTATATTTGCTTGTATTTTTCCCCTTAATGTCAGTAAAATAGAGTTCACACTTTCAGAGTTCTCGACGAATTCATCAATTTGAAAAGAAGTCCACAAGAATTCTATTCACATTCTTGAAAAATAATTTTTTGTGTGTCATATGGGATACATTGTGGTTTATCACGTACATTTGGTATGACGCATGAAATACGTAATTGAAATTCTACAATTATACTTTACATTCCAATTCAATATTGTTCTTCGAATGATCTCAAAATATCTTGATACTAAACATTAATTATATTCTATTTATGAACCATAAAATTAATTGGAAATGCGTTTTATTCCATTATGATTCAGTGCTTATATAGTTATCTTTTGGATTTCACTTCACCCGCATTTGTTTCTTTCAGAAGTAATTTCTTCTATATCCACAATCATAGAGGTAAATTTTGAATAATTCATTGTAATGGGAAATAACAACTTCTTATACGATACCTTTTTCACTTTTTTCCGGTTTTTTTCAGAGTTTTTTGGGGTTATTTCAAGAAGGCATTTTCCAAAAAAAACCCCAGTGGGTGAAACTGGGCTGGGTTATTTTGAACTAACCGATACACGAAAAAAAACACGAAAGTATTAATTTTTCTTGTAATATTTATAAAAGTTCTAGTACACGGAAGAAAGTAATTGAGGGACAGTCATATTTTTTCATCACCAATAGCTAAGTATTAGCTGCTGCAACAAAATTTTGAGCTCCATCAGTTGAATTTTAGCTGATATCGCTGAGAAATTAGCTGTGCTGGAGTGCTAAAATATTCAACTATAATATCCGAGTCGAAAAATTTGCACAGCTTTTGATTAATTTGATTTTGTCCTGATTGTTTTAGATTTTTATTCGTTGGAGGAGAAATTCAGACTCAAATCATGAAAAAGTACTGTTTATGTTCGCATTATTGTACAATCAGGACAAAATCAGCTTGAAAATGGAATATGAGGATAGAAACCGTTCAAATTTTTCGACCCGGATAGCTAAAATTTCGCTGATACGCGGCAAAAAAATTTCTCTCCGTGTAGGATCTATAATGATCACAACAGTTGAGGTTGATTTCGCGCTAGTAGATTTGACATGCCGCGGAAAAGAGATATGTTTTAAAAAAAAAAGATGTTCTAATAAATTTAGCAAAATTTGTGGGGAAACAACTTGACCGATCAATTGAAATAACTAAATGTTAATTATGCCATAACTGCACGGAGAAAAATAATACAATAAAAATTACAACATTTTCTAGTGAATTAATACTATTAGGTCTCATATCTTGAGAAGTACTCCTCAAATAAGGAACAAAATGTTACAACTGCAATAATTTTTACTACATTCGGTAAGAAAGCCTCTGAGACCGTCAGGCAATTGTGACGACATTTGACAAAATAGTACTATTTCACTATATTATTTTTCTTCGTGTAGATGACTTTCTCTCAATTAGTACAATTTGGCTATACTAAGTACAGAACATTCCAAAATATGAACCCATGATCAATGCGGCTATTATAACACTGGTACTGATGAAAACTCTATTGAAACATGACTAAAAGTGCTAGCCAGGCCTACGTTTATCATCACTCTTTTCTCTCTGTACTCAAATATCCAATAGAATTCTAGAAAAAATGTACATCAATCGGCTGTTGATTTCACTCTCGTTTTTCAATTTCTACATACATGGATGAATATAATATATGCGAGTGAGTGCCGTGTCTGAGGAATGTAGACGCCTAAATCCCTCGTCTCTGCAGCACATTATCGAGCGACCTCCCCTTTCGTTGAGAAGCAAAACTCGTATAAAATATAAACGTTCGCCACGTATATACGGTTATATATATAAAAAAGTATTTTCACATCCGTTGCAGCAGTTAATCTCTGTTTCGACTTTGTTTTTCCATTACGCGCGTTGGCCCCCTGCAACGGGTGTTGGAAATGCAAATCAGAAAATCTTTCGTCACGTACCGTGAAGTATTCCAATAGTGTTCGTTGCAATTCTATTTTTCAACTTGTTATCTATGAGATTTTTGTACGAAGCCGGCACACGGCAAGAATATTCAATTCGAGATATAAATTCCATGAAACAGAATGGAAGGTTTTCATTCAAATGTCAATATCTCAATGTATGTTACTATCATTTATCACAACAGTTATTCTTAAAAGGATTATAATCCTAGATATAAATAGGATAATAACAATAATCGTATGCTTTTTTTATATATTTGTGAAATAGAATGTAGTGTTATGTGGTGATTGCTAACCGTGATTCTAAATTACATATATTTTTATTTCGAATTACCTACAATTGAAATCGATATGCGAGTTATTCATCCCTGAAACGAATTATTATAATTTGAAAGGGAATACAGAAAATAGCTCCATGTTTCTCGTGATATAATTTTCAAGCCAGAATTCATAACAGTGGAGATGTACGCATGCACGGAAAGAAGTGATTAGCTGTGAAATGGACAGCCATTTTTTCAATTACTGTGGCTAAATTTTGAGCTGTATCAATTAAATTTTAACTAATGTTGCTGGGAAGTTAGCTGTCCTGTGGGTGCTGAAATATTTAGCTCTAATAGTTGAAATTCAGCTGATACAGCCAAAAATTCCTTTCCGTGTGATTTAAGGTGTTGTATCCCCCTTATTCTGTAGGAAAAAAAAGCTTTCATTTTTTTCGAGCATGCCTTTATGATAATCATGTACAACCATAATACACCAATCGATTGAGCAGCTCTTCAGGAGTAAGCAAAACTTTGTTTATTGAAAATTTTGTGCAAAATGGCGGCTGCAGGAACGTTTTGCTGGAAACTATGGTTTAAAAATCGGATATCTTCCGTTCTTACCATCCGATCGTTATGACATTTTTACTACAGTTGTATGCAGTTTCGATAGTGGCCATAAATTAGTTTTAACCTGATTCTTCCAAAAAAACGGGAAGAGGAAGAGGAACATATCTTGTATCAAGACAATATTGTTTTCGTTATATATGAAACACGGATTGTCTCAGTTCAATGCAATTTGCTTTGAATGAAACACAGGAAAAAACAAAATTCTTGATTCAAAGCAAATTGCATTGAACTGAGACAATCCGTGTTTCATATATAACAAAAACAATATTGTCTTGATACAAGATAGTTTTTTTTTCCTGTGTATTTGCGTTTCTGGTTATCCGATTGTGATGAAACTTACACGACGTTTTATTCACAATCTCATAGTAGTTCCATACGAGTTTCGTTCCAATTGGTGGACAACTGTGAACAAAAATTTTCCCCCTGTTTTGAAGGAAGAAGTTTCCGTTCGTTCTATGTGACTGTTTGATGGCAACTAAACAAATATAAATTGTATGGTTCTCCATACCGATTTTTTTATTAATGCAATTCCGGGTGATTCGGTTGAAAAAAAACAGTGTGCAAAATTAAACTTGTTCCATCTGAAAGGAAGCACTGAAAACAAATGCCGATGGGAAGGAAGATCCTAAATTAATTGCAGGCAATATTCCAACTAAAATGCAGCCACATTCGGTTGGACTTTACTTTTCACAGTGCACTCCTATCCTCTTAAACGCAACAACAAAAACAGTTAATTACTATAATTCCAAGTGATATGTATATAATTAAAATAACGATAATAACAATAATCAACAAATATATTTATCTCATAAATGATTACCGGCGCAAGTAAGCTTATCAAATGGAAAAACCGTCCCTATAATCCAATCCGCATAATAATAAGCCTTCAATTGTCAATTGTTTCTACCATAAAACATAATAATTAAATCGACATATAATATATGTGTCATTGAATGCACTCTGGTTTTTGTTTTTCTCATTTCTTACCAACTACAATTTTAATGAAGATTTCACGTATGTCGAAGGATAAGGATAATTAAGAAATTAAGATCTTGAAAGGTCTGAAATAATGAGAAACATCTACATGTATTATACAAACACTGGTTTGTCGAAGTTCAACGATCGGGGGGTCGATTAGTGACTGCCTTTCACTCTCGAAGTCAGAAAATCCTTCAGCTGTTCTTTACACGAATTTGAATCAGAGTCACAAACGTACATGAACATACATAAACTATTCACGATGGAAATTTTCCAACCACTCCGATGAATACTGATAATTGAGAAAATAGTTAGTTGTTGAAATATCTGTACATCAATCATTTTTTCAACTACCGTTGGCAAGATAATTCAATGTCTTAAGACGCGTATGGTAAAAATTGTTTTAAAATCACATATGAATACTCCAGATCAAGAAATAAAAGCTGATTCAATTTTTATTCGTTGTTTTGCACGAATTACACAATAATCTCACTCGCAAGAATTCCCAAGATTCCGGATACTAATATATCTTTTTAGATTGATTATTCCTTGAGACAAAGAGAAAAAAAAGCACAATTAACAATATGAAAAACGAGACGTTTCATCGCAGTTGTTGATCCCATCAGATTTCATGTGAACACGATGGGATTTATCGAATATGACTCCATTAATTGAAGGTTAACGAACGTATTGTTACTTCAATTCAACGTTTTTCTTTTGCGCGACTCTACGAGTATATGAATAAATAAATCGCAGCGATGCTTAATCAAAAGCCTAATTGCACTCAATTTTTTTGTTCGAGAAGAATTTGAGAAGGCAATTTTTTTTTCTCATCGCTCGAACGCGGAATGCACGATGCGGAGAATGAAAGAACAAAAATTGAAACTCGTCGTTGTAAATGCATTCGAATTGAAACATATTGAAATATTATTACAGAATTATATTAAAGATGATATAATTTGTAAAATTCTAGTGCACATTTCAAAATTTCAATCACGTTTATTGTGGATAGTAGAAACCTGCAAGTTTCAAAATTAAATATCAAATATGAAGCTGAGGCTGCCGGTCGATTGTTGTGATTTCTTGGTGGACTGTTTGATCGAATATTTCATTAGTCAAAAGTACCGTTACCGACTATAACTTGGATGAAAAAAGTCGTTAAATCAATTTCTTATATGGAAAATATTCAAATTGATTTCAATCACGAGTTAAAACAATCTACCGCTTTAGAAAAGGTGATCAAAATATCCCTAACATCCTTCAGGAAATCTGTGCTCGAGTCCGATGGGATGGAGCATGATGGATTATGTCATCCGTCACAGACGTCTGTAAATACCATGAAATTGAGATCATGAGAAAGAAGAAATGGAATGAAAATACCATTTCAATTATGGAAAAATCTCTTGGGCTGTATAATTTTATGACTTTTGATGTATTCAGAGTTGAGCATCACTGCAGTGCAAAAAAAGCTTTTACAAAAGATGACCGATCGATTCCGTCTACTCTGCTTTTGCACTGCTCCTTCTACTACTATTATCATTACTACTACTACTACTACTACTACCACCACTACTACATTCTTTGCTCCATCACTTCCTCTCCACTTGTGCACCAGCTTTCCTTTTTCCACAGTTTCTTCAGCAAATTGAAAGCGTTCTCTCCCTCTTGATTCACGATATGAAAACGAAAGGGAAATCGTATCTTTTTTCCATATACAGCTTTACGAAGGTACCTGCGTTTTTCTTTTCAACGTTCTTCGAATTGATTCACGTCAAATTCTTACGCTCCTTGCAACTTTATTACGGAATGGCAATTCTATAAATTCAAAAATTGTTGGATTTTATGTGCGTTACTATAAATATAATAATTCGGAAATGGTACCTGAGCGAATGAATTGGTGATAAAAATATTTGTCAGTACATCAAAATAAGCACTCTTTGAACCTGGAGGAGTGAAAAATCACGTGTTTCACTCCACTAAGAGTCAAAAGGGAGTCAGTCCGCTCCGAGTGGGGTTGTCACTCGTTTCGAGTGAAAAATTTACTCTAGAATCAGTATCGCTATCCCGAGTAGAAATTCATATTGCACTCAGAGAAAAAAAGTTGCTGAAACAGCAAACCTCGAGGATTTGCTTTGCTGATATGGCAAACCTTGTAGCTGAATTAGCAAATAATTTGCTGTCACAGCAAAAATCTTGCTCTTTGAACAAGCGCTTGCCATTCAGCAATCCGAGGTTGTAGATATACAGACAACTAGGAAATTTCGCTGAATTAGCAAATATCTTGCTGAAATAGCCGAATTTTTGCTGTAACAGCAGCCGTTTTGCTGATTTAGCAAAGCAGATTCTTCGGAATCGCTTTTTCAGCAAGAATTTTTCTCTGCGTGTGGGTGTTTGATCGGGACAGCCTTATCTCAAATCGAGCCCTGACATGGAATGTAACGCACCGTTGTATCAGAGCCCAATGTAATGAACTATGATAGGGCATGCCGAATGACAAACCTAGCAGGGCCAGATCTGGTTAACCCTAATCATTGCCCGATCGGGCCTATAATGAACATGAGGCTCGCCATACAATCTTTCTGCTCGGGATGAGTTTCTGAACTCAAACCTTAGATTATCACTCTAAAAGAATGAAAATTTCACTCGCAATTCCGATAAGCTCACTTCTGGCTGGCTAAAAAGGAAAATTTTACTCTAAAACTTTTAAGGAGCACCCAGATAGGGATCAAAACTGGTCCTATACAGTTCTGATACTAATACCAAGAATATTCCATGTTCAATGCGTTTAAGGGCATTCCGAAGTTCCAAGAAATCCCAAATCTCTCCCCCACCACTTTTCTCGAAAAATCATGAGTTTATGCGTCTTCTGTGAACCATGATGAAGATGCGTCGACTCATTATTCTTCAATTTATTCAGTCATTTTCGAGAAAAGTGGGTGGAGAAATATACACAGTAAAACATTTTTCGTCATTGTGTAAAGTGTTAAACTTTGTGTGTAGAATATTCAACATTCTAGAGTGTCGATTCAACACAATCGTTGTTAACGCAAACAAAAAAAAACACGATCGTGTTGAATCAACACTCTAGAATGTTAAATATTCTACACACAACTTTTAACACTTTACACAATGACGAAAAATTTTTCACTGTGTAGGAATTCTTGGGACTTCGGAATGCTTTTAATGGAAGGAAATTTTTTGCTCCATCAGCTAAATTTCAGCTATTGTAATTAAATGTCTTAGCACCTACAAGGCAGCTAATTTTTCAGCAACATCAGCAAAAATGTAATTATAGAAGCTAAAAAATGGCTATCCTTTTGATGAAGTTTTAGCTAGTGGCGGCGAAGCCAACGGCGGACTGATGTAACTTTTGATTGCACTTAATTCAAATATTTTTCACACCAAAAATTGGTTGAGTGGTTCTCAAATATGCGATTCAACTACTTAAATATTTCAAAAAACAATTATATCCAAAGTTACATCAATCCGCTGCTAATTTCAGCTTCATGTCCTTCTGAAAAATTCCCAGGAATGAACAAGCGGTTTAATACTGGCGGGGATTTATTTGCCAAACTCTGGCAAAAAAAAATTGAGCCATTACTGTATCATCACTGTTTGTCAATTGATGCCATTTATCTGACAGGCACCACACAACAACACTGGGCCTTGAGAATGGCCAGATTCGTTGCGATACTGAGTCAACTCTACACTGTAAAAAGAAAGTCTTAAATTCAGCTTATTTCATGACTGAATCTATGATGCAAACAAATTAAGCCGAAAAAACAATCGCCGATACAATGGAAAAAGCATTGCCTGAAATCAAGATGCAAACAGATTAAAAATTTTTTTCTTACAATGTGGCGAACCCCTCGCCGCTGATCTGATGAGCCTAGATCATGCCATTGTTCAACTAACGATTGATATACATTTCAAACAACGAATCTCTCGAATGGTTTTGGTTTAAAGTAATTCAATTTATCCGAATGTTCTACTCGCAACGAGATTCTTAACCTTTGGACATCGCATGGAATAAAAATAGAAACAGTTAGACTTTGAATCCGGATCAATGTGGACGAGAAAGTTACTTTTATTACTTTCTCGCCCATATTTATTTCACATTCAATTTCAAATAGGATCATCCGAAATAATATCTAAGCTCTCTTTCGAACCATGAGAACAGTCATTTGATTTCTTCTTCTATTGTGTCGTCTGTTTCTTCAAATCAAGCGATAAATACGTAGTAATGGAATTATTCCTGAACCAGATGTATCAGAACAACCAGCTCATCAGAAATTCTGCAGTCGTGGCAGTACAGGTTCATGAATACTGTCTGTGCCGGCAGTATTGTATCCCCAGTACTGGGCCTTATGTAAAACGTTATTATCGTTTCGACTCCAGGTCAATACTGTCAAATCAACTATATAGCCCTGAAGCAACTAGTTGTTCATATTTGAAAGCGCTGGTGAGTCCCACAACAGTGCAGCGCCAGGTTTCAATTTTCGACACGAGTAGTTACTTTTTTCCGTGTAATACAGTCCTTACACACCGTAGAAATCTTGAAAAATTCTCTTGAAGGAGAAGAATTTTCATAATATTTTAAAAGATGTTCTATGCAACATGAATGGATAACGGAAAGATATTATGACGCCAGTGAATTTATCAACTTCGAACAGCGCATGAATGATTAGTTCAGGCTGAATGCTTCACAATCCTCCTCGCTTTCGCTATAAATCTCCTTGGTTTATAAGATCACGTTGACGAAAAATTCAGATCAGATGTACAGCGTATATCCACTGGCTGTGGATTATAACGGAATTGATCAGCCACCGCAAATTCACATTCAATAAAATGACCAATGGAACGCATAGAACTTCTAGAAGATAGATAAACTGTAAAAAATGATTGTGGAATTTTCCCCCAAAAAATGGGGGCAGCAAAATTCTTCCATAAATAGGGAATTCTTTCACCATAAACTGATGGATTTTCCCTCCATATGTAGAGGATTCAACATCCAAAAAACAAAATAATTTCTCAAAGTGGTGGAAAAATCCCTGATTTTTGATGGAAAAATAAACAGTGTGAAGGGAAACCCCGCAAATTTTTCACAGTGTACCATGATATAGCAAGAACGAGGGCCATATAAAATTTGTATAGGATCAACCTCATTACGGCTGCAATTACTCTATCTTTATCCCTCCCGGATTCGAAATTCCCCGATAGGTTTTTATTGACATAAGCCTGGTCGAGCTCAGATATGATGCCACATATATTAAACAGAGAAAAATAATGTAGTAAAATAGTATTATTCTGTCGAATGTCGTCAAAAGTACCTGAAGGTCTCAAATGATTTTTTACAGCATGTGGTGTAAATTATTGAACTTGTAATATTTCATTTTATATTCGAGTACCTGTCAAGAGATGAGACATAATGGTACTAATTCACTGAAAAATGTTGTAACTTTCATTGTATTATTATGCTCGGGATTCTTCTCCTCCGTCGGTCAGCGCTTGACTACCCATGGGATGGGGAAAGAGAAACACGGGCCGATACTGGCTCAGTACTACTGTCAGAGTTGCCAGTACTGGCAAATCCAAAGCTATCAAAACTGGCAAAAAGTCGGCGTGATAACATAATTTTACATAAGGGCCCGTATAACATTTGTAACCGTATCCGTACCGTTTTTTCGTATGTTCCGACTATGGTAGAATCCTGGCATCCCAACCTTGTCCAAACAGTAACGATCTAATACTGGTCCAAGACTGTCTGTTCACTCAAATCAATACCATTCAAAATTCGTCGAATAGGTCGTGCCAATTGAAGAATAATAATGATTCTGGATCGGAACAATTAATTGTTCCCGCTAAAGTTCGGCAAATATAGACTCGCCAATACCGAGCCATTTGTCGATTTCGGCAATTTCCACATGGGTAGCTTCGTTCACTTTCAACAGACAAATCATGGCCGACAATTGTACAACTCTGCTCGATAACGAGCCGTCGATTAGATCCTTATGATGGCTGTTTTTGGTCCAGTTGCCATGGGCAGTACTCAGTTTCAAGCGTTCATATTTTCGGCAGTAAAATTAATTCCAAGTTACATAGAACGTACCTATTGTTTAGATAATACAGTTTGGGTAGGAACTAACTGCTAGCCATAAAAACTGTGAACTTCTTCCGTTAGGCGAAATGAATAGAAGTTATTACCCCAGTAAAAATGTTCCGGTCATGACAAGGCACGTAAAGTCGAGCTGGAGCACTTACAAGGACCTTGCGAGTCGTCTAAGTTTTCTCCAGTTCAGTAGGTTCATTCCTTGTCAACAAGTCAGGTTAGCATGTACGTTAACCTTTAGTAACCCTTCAAGAAGCGGTGTCTAGTAAACTTACGGAAACCCGATACCTTCATGCACCACCACGATCTTTGAAGGGTATAAAACTCAAACGTATTACATCCTTTTGTTCATTCCACAATAAGCGCATGATGATGATTTAATATCTTTCTGATGGAATGAAAACTAGCTACAATGGATTCAAATTAGCATACAAAAAAAAAACAAGTGAAAACAATGTTGTACGATGAGGTTTTATGCGATATCGATAATCATTCAATTGAAGGTAATCACGATTGAATCAGACAGTAATAAGTACCATGCAGCCCAATACAGTACCTTTTCCATTTCATTACTACCTTTCACATGAACCATTACTATTTGCTTTCCTTCGAGTTCTCTTTACTCCGCAAGGGAATTCAACACATTCAAATCAGTGTAGAGGTTGGACTTAATCACTTATACGGTTAATGGGCTTCGTTGAGTCAACTATGCGAGTGATTTCTATTATCGACCAAACTTTTTCGCCGAAATTGTGTTGAAATCCATCTCCCCTCTATTACCTTCATTTTATATGGCACGGATTCAAAAATATTTCTATGCATTTGGTGGATATTAATTGAAAATTCCTTTTCATTACTTGAATGCGCGAAAAGAGAACTTGTACTGAAAAATTTATGGAATTCAAATTTTCTCTAAAAGTATAACGTAATATGAAACAAAAAGAAATTATCAGTCCACATTCGCTCTATGATCACGCTATTCGTAACGAAAATAAAATATTGAATTTTGCAATTTAGGGTTGCAATGGAATATCCTCAAGACAATATGAATCCTTCGGAAAATGAAACGAACGACAAACAACAACATTGTGACTCCATTACAGGAATGAATCGAGTTTATTATCTCACGAATGAAACATGGTATATAACGATACATACCGCTAGATACAATTTTCAATTTTCATAATTGAAGTAGTATGTACAGGGTGTCCCAGAATTCATCATTCGCATTCCTGCGGCATATTCTGTAGCCAGAATACAATAATTTCCCGTTTGAAAACATTTTTTTCGAAGCTTGGCTTTTGAAATTTATAGTTAAATTTACTATGGGACTATTGTGGCTGAGAAACAGACTGAATTTCTTATGGAATTTACTGTAAAATATCGTAAATTCGATAACGCTTCTATTGTCTCGTCATGGTGAATTTCATTGTGAGTTCAGTCTGTTCCTCGATTACACAGGGCCATAGTAAATTTCACTCTAAATTTTTCTCCAGGTAGATTTTTTCTCCAAATCCAAATTATTCAAAAGTACTGTGTGCTACATACTTGAGCTTGACCATATTCGCTAAGTTGAAAGACGGTGGGTCTCTGGAAAAAAAATTCAGCTATAATGATTCGAAGTTACTGAACTTTGATTGGCTGGAGGTCCAAAAATTTCAAATCGCTATAGCTCTGAAACGAACAATGATAGAATAGTTCAATTTTTTTCTAGAGATCCGCCGTTTTCCAACTTAGCCAATAGTGTCAGGTTCAAGTATAAAAAACGCAATGGTCTTGAGTTATTTGGATTTTTAGAAAAATATAAAAATGTTCATATATCAAAAACTAAGCCTCAAAAAAACTTTTTTCAAACGGGAAATTATTGCATTCTGGAACACCCGGTATATTGTTATAGTATATTAGGTGTGCAAGTTGAAACTCAGCTTTAAATTGGTTGCACGAAACACAATATTTGAACGCATCCAATTCGTCCGCCATTTTGGATATATGTAGCGTTGACATTGCAGTTGTCATATCAGTCATTTTCAAGTAGTAATTTCCTGTGTATCAATTTTATGAGATGGATTTCGATAAGCAACATTCACGCCATTGTATTCTATTCTGGTTTCAAATGAATAAAAATGCTGCGCAAGCTATGGAATTGATTAATACGACATTGGGTCAACATTCTGTGAGCCATTCAACAGTGAAAAAGTGGTTTACGAGATTTCGTAATGGAAATTTCAGTCTTGAGGACGATCCACGTCCAGGTGCAATCAAAAAATTTGAGGATGAAGAACTTGAAGTTTTACCGAATGAAAATCCATGTGAAACTCAAGAAGAGCTCGCAGAGCAGTTAGGAGTTACTCGTCAAGCAATTTCACTTCGATTGCATGCATTGGGAAAAATACAGAAGGAAGGAAAATGGGTTCCTCATAAACTGACGGGAGAAAATAAAAGACAGAGTTGCCATTTGCATGAATTTGCTTTCTCGGTTCAAGAAGAAGAATTGTCTGCATAAAATCATTACGAGTGATGAAAAATGGATTTTTTACGACAATCCTGAACGTAGAAGAGCATGGGTTGATCCGGGCCAGCCATCTACATCAGTTGAAAAACCGAATATTCATGCAAAGAAAGTTTTACTCTGTGTCTGGTTGGATTGGAAAGGAATCATTTACTACGAGCTTCTCGAACCTGGCCAAACTACTACAGCTGAGCTTGACCGGGCCCAGCTGATCAAAGTAAGTGATGCTCTGGAGGAAAACAGACCGTTTACGGGGCAAGGAAGGCGAAAAGTGATGCTGCTGCGTGATAATGCACGTCCACATACAGCAAAACCAACCCAGGAACTCATCCCCAATTTAGGCTAGGAAGTTGTACCTCATGCGGCATATTCGCCAGACTTAGCTCCTTCTGATTATCACTTATTTAGATCAATGTCGTCATATTTGAAGGAGCATGTCCGGAAATGGCTGGATAACTATTTTGTTTCAAAACCACCAAGTGTCTATCGTGAAGGCATTCATCTACTACCCGATAAATGGCAAAAAGACTGTAGATAATAACGGCAAATATTTTCATTGATAATTCTAGAAAGAAGTATTTTTTTAATAAAATTGAATTTGACAAACAAAAGCCGAGTTTCAACTTGCACACCTAATACCATTGTGAATTTCGTCATTGTTCTTCCTTCTATTCGCGAACAAGAGAATTTGACCCGATAAATTCGTGATAATGTGGAATTAACTTTATCAAATAATTACTTGGGAAAAATGTATACTACCATTTTTTTCCCTTCGTGTTTAGCTGTTTTTCTTTTACCTCAATGTCATCTGCAAGTAAAACATGGTCGGGGAGCAACGTACGGATACATGATAATGGCAAAAAGGTAACACACGTAGAAACATGTACGTCGAAGCCCGATGGAATGTCAGATCAATGACGTCACTTACAACTCGTCCATGCGTGCAGAGAAACAGAAGAATACAAACAAGACGAATAGAACGTGAACGTGAACGTGGTTGAAAGGAGATAGTCCGTTACATACAATTTCTCTCTCTTCGTTTTCTTTTATTAATACAATTATAATTATTTCTTTCTTCTTTTCGTGGTTGCTTTTATTATTATTATTATTATTATTATTATTATTGTGGGTATGATTGTTCTTCCCCGGCACGTTCCCTCGGCGCCAATTGGTGCATTATCGTACATGTATATGTACATGTACATGTACAAACGTGCGTGGTTAGTTTAGCTTTAGCCCAAGCATTGTGCGAATAACCGAAAGACGGAGGGGTAGAGGAGAGCGAAGGAGAAGAAGGAGGGGTTCCTAAAACCGAGGACCTTGACTCTCTGTCTTTATTCCACTTCTCCTTCTTCTCATCGGCTTTGCAAAATTCATTCTTGTTTCGCATGGGACATGAATGAAATCGTACACGCCAGTGTTGCTTTTAACCCCGCCAGTCGAGATTCTTTTAATTTCATACTCAAGGTAATGAGAGAGGTGTGAAAAGGAAGTTTCGAGCTCATTGTTTCTTTTATTATCTTAGCAAGGAATGGGATACGTGAGTTGAATGTGAATCGATGAATGAAAACTTACGGAAATGCAATCATTTTACTTATTCGTCATTCTTCGTTGTACGTTAATTTTGTACATCTTATGTCATTTCTTATTAAAGTATTCAACCCTTCAAAGAACGTTGTCTGGAGATTCGAATACCAGTGTTGCCAGATGAAGGATTTCCCCATTCTAGATTTAGAGGAGTTTTGGGGGTATTGAAAGTTGAGCTACTGTGAAGGGAGCCTTCCCGTTACAAAGTTATGAATCTGAATCTACCAGCGGATTTGCAACCACTGATTCGTTCGAGCAGTGGTTTTCAAGCCCAGGAATGTTTCAATGGTTCATTCTCACCCTGCGGTTTCCCTCATTCCAACCTTAAATCCAACCCGAGAAACACTGAGTAATTCTTGAGCTTAAGAACCATCGCCTGAATGAATCCGTTGGTAGTTTAAAATTCATTACAAAGTTTTCTCTATTGATTCCTACATGTGTGCGAAATTGCCATATTTATATATGTTTCAAGAAAAAAATAGGGAAATTTTACAAGAACGAATATGATAATAATAACCCTTTTCTTTTTTCCGCTTGTTTTTAGAAATTCTTCGAATCCACATATTTGAGATTTTTATTTCGAATCTAGGGTTAAATCAGATCGGATTTGAGGATTTGCATAAATTGATAACACTGTCCAAAGACTGTCAATATAATAGTTTTTTTCCCTTCAAAATTCTTCCTGAATTTGATACAAGTATGCAAAAGAAAGAGGATCTCACACTGAAAACACAGTTTGTTCCAGTCAAACAAAATTTTGGTTGAAATCAACGCAAAGAAACTTTTGGGTTGGCTGAAATAAAATTTATTTGGGGTGAACAAAATTTGGTTCACAATAATTAAGGCTTTCATACAGACAAATAAATTTTGAAATGCGTTCATTTCAACCAAAATTTTGTTTCGCCGAAACAAACGTTTTCTCAGTGCACTGCTGAATATTCGGAGAATGTGAAAGAGGTTTTCTAGATGTTTGAAAACTCCATGATCACTCTGAAAAACCCAATGATTTTTGAAAGACCCAGGTAGTAGTATGACTAACCAACGAAATCAAAGGGAGTCTTTGGGGAGTTAAATGAGCTTCCATTTGAAAGGTATGTCTAAATGTTCTTCACCGATTAGGATTTTCACAGCCAAATACACTGGGAGGATCGTGATGTCCTTGTTAACGTAACAATGTTTGAGGAGTGGAATGTCAACACGACAAATTAGTATGCGTGTACAAGTCTACAGATTTATGTCGGTAATCATAATGGAAGAATTTGATTTGAAAGATAACCGTGAAATTCCGGTAATCGAGGGACAGACAGATGCAGTTCTGAAATATAGTAATCTTGATTAGGAAATTGGAGAATATTTGTGAAAATCTGAGAGTATTCCTCAAGTTCGTACACTGAGAAAAATTTCCTTGTACCATTTCCCATCATTGCTAGTATATTTGGGATTATACTCTGAAAATGACGAAACACGCTGTCGATTATGTGTGAACTTTGTAATCATTCTAGCTATCTTCACTCGCCTTGGTTGTAGACGTTAATAGAATAACAGTTCAATTTACCGTGTTTGACAGTACATTTTGTAGTTTTCAGGTTATATCCTAAACTTACCAGCAATGATGGGAAATTGTAAAAGAAAATTTTTCTCAGTGTAATAAAGATAAAACGGTTCACATTTTTGTTAGATTTTATTTGAAGAACAATTAAAATTCATCAATACCTCACAAACAATAGAAAGAAATATAAACTTCCCCCAAGTCGCGCATGAAATTTCCAAATTTTGTCATGGACTTTGTAAAATTTCATGTGCGATTAACAAAATTTCGAAATTTCATTATTCACTTTGTGAAATTTCATGCGTGACTTCTGGTCCTTCTGGAAAGTTCATTTTTTTTTCACTTTTTGTGAGGTATTGAAAAATTTTCACTCTCTTTCAAATAAAATTCAACGAAAATGTGAACCGTTTTATCTTTATTACGAACTTAACCCTAGAACTGTCTCACATAGCACAAATGTCTCAGTTATATCTCCACGAGATTCTGACAATATTACAACGTCTCCAGAATGTTGCAGAATATTCTGGAGATATTACTGAGACATTTGTGCTATGCGGGGTATACATGGGTCTAGTGTACCCAGAGCGTTTTCTCAAATTCATGTCGCTTTGCACTGCGCGGGTTTTTGCTACCACAAACATGGGTGGAGAAAAACTTTCGTGCGATTGAATTCTATTTTCCTCAATCTGAGTATGTAGTTTACAGTTTGGTGTTTCGAGTTTAACCCCATTGAAGGGAATCACCTACTATCTTCAAGAATTACAGCACATTTTGTCAGTCGGGTCCCGTGAACCCATGTATACAGTACACGGAGAAAAAGGTATCTTAAAAAGTACCATAATTTATGGATTTTTAGCGCTGGTCTGACCCGAGTCTCAATATTGACCTGAACAAACCTCTAAAAGTACCATAATATCTGGGACTTTTATAAGGAAGGTACCATACTTATTCTGAAAAGTCCAAGAAATTATGGTACTTTTAGATATTCGTGCAAGTAAATATTCCGACTCGGGTCAGACCAGCGCTGAAAATCCATAAATTATGGTAATTTTCAGGATATCTGTTTTCTCAGTGTATGAGGGGTAAAAAATATTTATACAGTTCTAGGGTTAAGAAATACTCTCAGATTTCAACGAATATTCACACAGTTTAAGGAATATTCTCCAATTTCCTATTAAAGATTACTATATTCCAGAACTGCATTTTTCTTCGTGCATCCTGTAAAACTTGTAGGAAATGTTTCTTCAAACTATCCGAAAATTCACTCATTTTTGCAGGTTGCACAGTAATTTCTTGAATCATTTCTACTTGTCCTTCAGTTACTGGAATTTCACGGTAATTTTTACAGGAATATTCTTTGACTCCAGTATATTTTCTTACACGGAATGACCGAGTTTATCAATATTTACGAAAATGACTACCAATTTAGAGGACGAGGGCACTATTGGATCCTCGTAATGAGTTTCGTCATGAATTTACCGTAAGTTCATAGTTTCACTGTGAGAAACAACAGGAAAACTATCAACTTTCAATATTGACACTACGAATTTTTAGTGAATTCCCTACTCTCTGGAATTTTTAGAGTGAGATTTCACTCTTTAGCTAGCGGAAAGTGAGCCTATCGAAATTTCGAGTGGAATTTCCACTCTCTCAGAGTGATAATCTAAGGTTTGAGGTTATAAAGTCACCGCCACTCCCATTCTAAAGTGAACTTTTCACTCCAAAAGACTGCACAGAAAAAAAAATTCTTGTATCAAGGAAACATGGTTGTCTTCGTTATATATGAAACACGGATTGTCTCAGTTCAATGCAATTTGCTTGAATCAAGAAATTTTGTTTTCCCAAGCGTGTATTCACTACGGGTTCAATGGGGGCCCATGCTACCTAACGTGGGACCAGCTCTGGGATGATAACATCGTTTCCAGCCTGGCTGTATCGCTTTGCCCGAGGACTAGGTGATACAATGGGCCCTGACCTAAGCCAATCTTGGCTCAACTTAGGGCCGGACCCGCACCAAAGTTCAATATTTCCATTTTCTACGAACTATAATTGTATGGGAACGAACACTAGGGCCAAGATTAGTCCAAAATGGGTCCCAATACTGGATTCAAGCAAATGGACCCTGCTTGGGCCGATTGCCAATATCGGCAATACACACTTGTGTTGATTCAAGCAAATTGCATTGAACTGAGACAATCCGTGTTTCATATATAACGAAGACAACCATGTTTTCTTGATACAAGAATTTTTTTTTCTGTGTGGGAGTTCACTCGAAACGAGTGAAAATTCTACTCGAAGCGGACTGGCTCACTTCTGAGACTTATTGGAGTCAAGCGCGTGACTTTCCATTCTTTCAGATTTACACGCAGAGAAGAATTCTTGCTGAAACCGCGATTCTGAAAAATCTGCTCCCTACCGTGTATGAACTCTGGCCTACTCTGGCCCTGCTATGGCCCAGTCTTGGGCCCATATTGGCAAGATGGACCCCATGCTGGGCCAGGGTGGGCTCCATGGTACATACATGCTAGGGCTTTGTTGAATTAGCAGAACGATTGCTGTTACAGGATAAATATTGCTATTTTAGCAAGATATTTGGTAATTAATAAAAAGATATTGTTGTATATCTAGAATTGCGGATTGCTGAGTGGCAAGCGCTTGTTAAAAGGGCAAGATTTTTGCTGTAATAGCAAACTTTTTGCTAATTCAGCAACAAGTTTTGCCATATCAGCAAAGTAAATTTTCGAGGTTTGCTGTTCCAGCAACCTTTTTTCTCCGAGTGTAGAGAGTACAAAAATTTTTCAGCTATGTTCTTTTTCCCCAAATCAACATTCTTAAAAATATTGATAAGCTCCGTCTTTTCGGGTGGAGTAGAGAATTTTAGAATGTCTATTCATTTTATTTTACTTGAATATTGAGAACCGAATGGAACCAGGCTTCAACACAGAAACAGTTTCTTCTTCTCTGTCAAGACAAAAAAGATATTCCTATTCCGTCGACGAGGAAAATGTTTCAATTCAAGTAAAATTTGCCAATCTTAAGGGAATATTACTTGAATCAAGCAAATTCTTCTTGTTAACGGGGCAAAAATATCTTCTTATTCTTGTCACACTGATAGAAAAACGACCTGGTTGAAACATTCGTGGTCGCAGTAACTTGAAATCTGGTTCGATTGACTACGAATGTGATTGTGATGTCCGGAAAAAGTGGTTGAAGCAAAAATTATCCACATTTTTCAGGTTAGAAAAACCAGATTCTTTTCTTGGTGTAATAACCAGAATATGTAGTTGATTTTGGCTTCAACCATTCTTTCTGGACATCACAATCACATTTCCTGGTCAATTCAACCAGATTTCAAGTTACTGCGACTACGAATATTTCAACCAGGTCGTTTTTCTGTCAGTGCAGAAGAAAACAATTCTGTCAATGCGAATATATAGTATGATATACAAGAACGACAAAAGAATTTTCTGAAAGTAAGTCAACAGAAATATCATAAAAATTGATGTTTAAGAATTTTGTTACTGCCGAACAATATTCATCGTGCTTGTACTGAGAAAACACGTTTTCTTCTGACAAATTAACGCATTTGGTAGAATATTTTTGAGATATATCATTCCATACAAATAAGACTTATTCATTATCACCAAACATTGTGTTGAGTCAAGAAATTCATATTTACCTATCAATTATAACCAAATCATTTATTCGATTCAAACTGATCGAGATTGATTTGAATGAATATGACTTCTTCTCAAATTTAGATTTATCGAATCATCATCGGTATGAAGTTGACTCAAAGAAATATGTGCTCTATTTATCAACTATGGGGTGAAATAAATATTAATAAATTTTTCTTTGGCCGTATCCAACTATACGATTTATTTACTATAAACAAATCTCATTTGAGTCAACGAATCTTTTTTCTCAGTGTGTAACAAGGCGAAGAGACGTTTTCAATTATTTTTTTATTCGACGACTATCCTCGTAGGTTGTGCAAAGAAGAAGAAGAAGAGCTCTAATCTACGTCGATATGCGAAGTTAAAGGAATTCGAGTAAGCAAGAAAAGGTATCAATTGATTACGGTCGATTTCCGCAGACGGATTTATCGTCAGCCCCGAGTAATTACACAGGCCTGCGAAATTTGACTTTTTTTTTCCCCCTCAAACAATAATATCTTTTTCCGAAGCATTTTGATCCGCTGAATCCGAATCTGGTTGCAGAATTGCTCTATCACGTCAGGTTTTTGAGATATTTCGACCTAAAAATGTGAAAAACACTGTTTTTCGACATATTTGGGGTTACGTAAAGTCGAAGGGTAATTTTTTCTCTCAAAACCAATACATGCACCTCAAAGTATAAGTCCTCCTCTTCCAAATGCCGTTGAGTTTGCTCAGATACCTTTTTTTTTCATTGAGATACGACAGTTTGGAAATTGTGTCTCCACCTATTTATTGAGTACATGAGCGCACAAATTTAAAATTGTCGTATCTCAATGAAAAAAAAAGATATTTCAGCAAACTCAACGGCATTTGGAAGAGGATGACTGATACTTTGAGGTGCATCTATTGGTTTTGTGAAAAAAATTACCTTTCGACTTTACGGAACCTCAAATATGCCAAAAAACAGTGTTTTCCACATTTTTAGGTCGGAATATCCCAAATACCTGACGTGATATAGCAATTCTGGAGCCATATGCGGATTCAGCGCACCAAAATGCTTCAGAAAATGTTGAATGAATGAAGGGGATTGACTTTGGATTGTATTCTACATGAAACATCTTGAGTAGGCCAGGCGCATCACAACGATACGCTAAATTTTTTTCTTGAGCGAAATACGGTAGAAAATGCTTATAGCATATCACATAAATATATATTTATGCAATATGCTACACTATTATAATCGGACGCCTACAAAATTCTCGCGCCGGGCGGTAATATCCTTCGAGCCAGCACTGCTGAGATCGTAGATTGTTTGTTGCTATGTTCAGACATTATTCCACTAATTCACTCGGAATGTACTGATTGTTGTTCTAATTTTTTCCTCCGTGTACAAGTATCGAGTGTCCAGTAATTGTTGTGAATTTCGTGTATTTAAAAAAGTTTCACAAATGGCTTCTCGAAAATGTATCAATGCTCCAGATAACTTCTGCTACATATGTGGAAATTATGTAATAAAGAGACAGCAACAAATAATTTCTAAATGTATTGAAGAACTATACGATAGCTATTTCAAAATCAACATAAAAAACCAAGACAAACAATGGGCGCCTCATAAAGTGTGTTCGACATGTGTACGTGAACTTCGGAAATGGTCAAGAGGAGAAAAACATTGTTTTAGTTTACAGACTCCAATGATTTGGATGGAACCGCAAAATCATATCAACGATTGTTACTTCTGCTGTTCAAACATAAAAGGATTTAATTCTAAAAATAAAGCAGCGATAAGTTATCCTGATATTCGTTCTGTGATTTTACCTACGTATAAAGATCCTGATAGCAAAGAGTTATGCCATCCTGCCCAACCATTTTCATCTGATCCTAGTTTATTTCAAGAGGCTATAATGAATACTTCAGATCCTGACGATGAATATTACGAGTGCAACGAAACACCACCACTGTTTTCTCAAAGTGAATTGAATGATTTGACAAGAGATCTTAATCTTCCGAAAGATGCTGCGGAATTACTCGGTTCCAGATTGAAAGAAAAAACATGCTGGATCGTACAACGAACTTTTATTGGTATAGAAATAGAGAGAAGGATTTTCTACCGTATTTTGCTCAAGATAAAAATTGAGTGTATTGTTGTGATGTGCCTGGCCTACTCAAAATGTTTGATGTAGAATACAATCCAAATGATTGGAGACTTTTTATAGATTCTTCGAAACGGAGCCTCAAAGTAGTATTGTTACATAATGGTAATAAATTTGCTTCTTTGCCTATTGGACATTCTACTCATTTGAAAGAATGTTATGAAAATTTGGATTTCGTCCTCAAAAATAAATTACTCCAATCATAACTGGACTATATGTGGTGATCTCAAAATATTAACTATGTTGCTTGGTCAACAAGGAGGGTATACAAAATACCCTGTTTTCTATGTGAATGGGATAGTAGGAATAGAGCACGACATTGGATCCAGAAAGATTGGCCACAGAGAGCATCATTGAACCCTGGAAGTAAAAATGTTGTACACGAAACACTAGTTGACCGCTCCAAAATTCTGCTACCTCCGCTTCATATCAAATTAGGCATTATGAAGCAATTCGTAAAGGCATTGCCTAAAGATGGTCTTTGTTTCAAATATTTATGTGATAAATTCAAGCATTTATCGGATGCGAAGATAAAAGAAGGCGTTTTTGTTGGTCCAGACATAAGGAAATTGATGCAAGATCCTGACTTTGAAAAAACTATGAATAAAACCGAGAAGCTCGCTTGGAAGTCATTTAAGGAAGTCGTACAACATTTTTAGGGAACAGAAAAAGCCCTGATTATGAAAATATAGTCAACAGCATGCTTAACAATTTCAAAACCCTGGGTTGTAATATGAGTATAAAACTCCATTATTTGCATTCCCATATTGACTTTTTCCCCGAGAATCTTGGTGCTGTCAGTGAAGAGCAAGGGAGAGATTTCATCAAGATCTTAAGGTTATGGAGACCAGATATCAAGGAAGGTGGGACGTTAGAATGATGGCTGACTATTGCTGGATGTTAAAGAGAGATGAACCGAATCATGAGTACAACAGAAAGAGATCAAACAGAAGTTTTGAAGAAACTAGAAAAGATATCATAAGTCCTTTTGATTTATCTAGTATCTTAGGTCTTGTTTGAAACCAGTGCAGCCCCATGTCTGAATTTTATATAAAACGTATATATTTTTCGTTCATACAAATTGTTTAAAAACTGTAAATATTCATATCTCACATAAAAATGAATCCTGATGTGCTGTAAAAACTGGCGTTATATTTTAGTTCCACAATCTGAATACCTGGAAAGGAACCATTATTGTTCGAAGGGAAAATAAAAACTTATATTCCGCAGGTCTGTGAATTATCAACCCTTTGGGGAACCCATTTTTTGAAGGGAAATTTTCCTTGAATATGTGAACATATAAGTTTTTGGGTCGCTGAATAAGAATATCATATTAGAAAATTAGAATTTTCATTCCCATACATCCTGGCAGCACCCTCAGGAGATCCTAGAAATATTATAATCTTGGGGATATATTTCACAACTTGGAATACTCGTAACTCTGCAAGGAGAAATTGTAGGTCACCGATTAATAGCTTATCTTGAAGAGTAAGAGTAGTACTGGATGATGCAATGAGAAGAAAAGACTAAAAAAAATTGTGCACTCAGTACATGAATTCCAAAGTAATCAACAAACCCATTTTTCGTGGACCTAATCTTAAATATCTTGAAATGCTTACGCGATGGCCCAATCCTGACTCCGGATTTGGATTCTACGCAGAAAATTACTTCAGAAAAGAGAATTTCATTTGAAGGAGAATTTCATTGTCGATCAGTGTAATAAATGCGAATACTCATTCTGTTGTTGGGACATATTACACAACTTAGAATGGTCGTAACTTTGCGAGAAAAAATCGTACATGAACGTTCAATAGCTCATTTTAAACGGGAAGAGTAGTGCAAATTGATGAAGTTGAGAGAAAAGATCAAAAAAATTTTATGCGTCCTGTACATAACCTCAAAAGTAGCGAAAAACCGCATTTTTCGCGTATTTACCCTCAGATATCTCAAAATCCTGACGTGATAGCCCAATTCTGGCTCCGGATTCGGATTCTACGCAGCAAATTACTTCGGAAAATGGTCACCAGTTCCAAGGGGGAAAAACCTCGCAGGCCTGTGTTAATTAATGAGGCCACGACAACGACTGTGTTCGTATACAGAAGCCGCCATCGGTATTTATGTTGTATTTTCGAGGGCAACTGCTTATTTGAAATGAGAAAACGATATATCTTGCACTATATCTTCATGTACGTATTTATCTTACACGTACGCTTGTCAATGAATCTGTTTGAAGTTAAAAAGAAATAAAAGACCAAACTCTACGCATCGAGAAAATTTGTTTGATGCATAAAAAAACTCGAACTCGGATCCATGCATTTTTGAATACGAAGTTATGAATTTTTTGAATTCAACGAAATTATGTGAAGAATGGGTGAAAATTTATACCCTGTAAAAAATCAGTAATTCAAGCAACAATTCACCAGAAGAAGGACTCAGAAAAATCACTAAGATTTTGATATCTGATCACACACGATGAAGTTATCAAATATTTTCAGATTTTTTACTCATTTTGATCGAATTATTTGCTTCCCGACACAGATGTTAACTATTTGAAACACTTATTTTCATATTTAAATAGATTCTTGTAATTTAGTTGTTATTTTTATATTTAAGTAGATAAGTGACCTATTTTTCATTTGAAAAAATAATGTAAAATGAGAAATAATTTTTTCGGCTGATAATTCCACACAAATTGCACGAGCAATTCAGTTTCACGCTATGAATTGAAAAATTCATTCTGTTATAAGAATCAAAAAATTTCAGACTGACAGTTGGTTTGGTAACAGCACCAATGAACGCGAATCAATATGACCAATCAAATATTCAATAATTTTAAACTAATATTTGATACTCATCACATGTTCCATGACGATTATTGTGGAAGAATTCTTTCCAAAAATTCAGGGAATGTGACTGTAATTTTGTACAGTCATTTCGTTTGGAATTTTTCAGATAAATTTCATTGTATTTGATGAAATTCAAGTAAATCATCTGGAAGTATTTTGGAAATTTAATCAAATTTTTTCAAATTCAGAAGAGATACTTTCACCGCATGTAAATTGAACCAATTCAGTATCAAATCCATCCATTCAACCAATAAAAAAACCTCAAATAAATATGTTGTTGAAGTCAGTCGAAATAGCTCAGCTGTTAAAGACCGAAATCTTTGCGATACGTTCTTTAAATGATGTTTCCAGTTCCAAGAAGTTAATTCGAGAAGAATAACACCGATGATTACTCAGATTTTTTTGAGTTCGAATTTTCGTTTCGTTTCTATAAACGATTCAAATTTCAACAACATAAATGAATTATGTTTGGAAAACTCTTTTTGTACATCCGAGAAAATGCTATCGAGAAAACTATAGAAAAATGTGTAACGCCTAAAAAGAATTCTTCAGAACTGACCTAAAAATCAGATTTTCTTATGTTTTTATTTCGGATAATCATGAAATTGTAGATTGATGTAGTTTTGAAAATTCACTTGAGATCCGAAGAGTTCAACAGCCTTGAACAGAGCAATATTTTTACAGTTGAACAGTGGATAATTTTTTTAATAAAATTACATCATTCATTTGTTGAACATAATAACATCAATGATAAATGGTTTAATGTAACATGGATTTCAAGAATTAACTGCAGAATGAATAAATATTCGGTGTACAATGAAGAATTTCTCTCATTGACAGCGTAAATATTTGTTGTAGTAAATTCACATTCCAAGCGACAACAAATTGTCAACAAGCTCTCGGTAATTTTGCACGCATATGTAAAATTATATGAATTTTTTACAATGTAATTACGCACGAACTTATAACTAAATACCGACTCTCGATACCAATTTTTCACGTCCTTGAAAATTTTATTGAAACATCGATGTTTATTTTACACAAACTTGACGCAATATTTTTCCCAAGGTTGCCTATCATCACGATAAAATCCTGAATATGCGTACGCGTACAGATATATTTGAGGTCACGCACAAGAATCGTCATACCTGCTACCAAGTTGCTTCCTGAACTTCCTACGATGTGATTCATAAGTTAATACCCCCTCCTCTCAGCTGACAGGTGTGTAGGTGAGGAAATTATAGAACCACTGGATGGGAAGCACGTTTAGTTCTTCATACGCACAATATCTTTCTTTATCTTTATGAGAAAGAAAAAGAGAGAAAGAGAAGAAAAAATAGTCCCCTTTCTTTTTTCTCTTTCCTCGAAGTCGTCGTCTTCGTAGTCATCGTTAAAGGAACTTCACGGGAAATCCATAGCCGTTGGAACGTTTGCTCGATGATTCAAAATTCAAATGACTAAGCACGGTCGAGAGATCGTTTGTCGCCTCTGTACCATTCAAAGCCTTTGTTGTCAAATTTTCTTACTTTTTGCTTTCTTTCTAACATTACATCATTACGTTCATACTGAAATCAAATTGTATCATTGTACAATTGTACTTATACGAAGTATTGGAAAAATTCATGTACGGGAAGCAATTTTTCCAATTGAATACTATGAGATACAGGGTGGCAAACCGGTTCTGAGATACAAATTACTGACTTCACTGACTAAGAATCTTCAAATACTGACGTCAAACTGCATGCAAATTGAGTCTGTGTACCGTGAAATAGAGTTAAAAGAAATGTTGCTGAAGTTTGAATCATTTATTGCAACCAATCGGTAAATCGAATAAAAAAATACTTTGCTGTTAAAGACCTAAAACTTTGCAATACATTCTTCGAACGATGTTTTTTGTTACAAGGAGTTGGTTCGAGAAGACAAGTAACAATAATTTTGTGATTTAAGAATTTTCGCAGTTTTAAAAAAAAACATTCCTGTCAATTCTTCACTGGATATTCCAATTCAATGATTCCAAACAAAATTGGGTAGGAATTTTGTCAGTTTTTGACTGAATTTCCTGAGATAAAAATCGTTCAAAGTCTGTAAACAATTTTCTGTCCGGCATTTTTAGCAGGGATATCAATGAGTTATTTGATTCCAATGAATATAAAACCAACTTGAAAATGATCTTTCCAATTGTACTATTGATGTTGGAATCTGATTCAGTTTTGTTGTAAGAATCGACAGCTCTTCATATACAGGTTGATAAAGCTCATTATTTCACAATAAAAGTCCGTTTCCAAAAAATTATTGGATTGATAAATTTTTGAAGATATGTTGAAAGTGATTGATCAAGGAAACATAATGGAGTTGAAACTGGCAGCCGATTGTCATAACTCTGTACGCACAATTTTTATTAGGGATTTAAACATTGAAAGATTTGGTGGGATGCCACCTAACCAATTGCCGATAGGACAAAGCTTCAACAATATTTGATGAGAAATTAGAACAATCGACTGTTGAATTGACTACTAGGTTCAACTTTATCGAAACATACACTGAGAGAATTTTATTTGCAACATTATCGTGAGATTTCAGTCATCGAGGGACAAGTAGAATTCTCTTTAAATATTACTGTGCATTCTGTAAAACTTGTAGAAAATATCACTCTCAACTGTTTGGGAATTCACTCATTCTTACAAACTGCACAGTAATTTTGTGAAGAATTTTTACTTGCTCTGCGATTACTGAAATTTCAGGGTAATTTTTACAACAAAATTCTTCTGAAATTAAATTTTTCTACATGTGTAATGTAGAAAGCCGTTAAAATCGTGTATTTTAACATTCCTGGTCATGGTAAATACATTGTTACCACAGCAAAAAATTCGTTGCTTCGGCAAAAGGTATCTAGAAAAATCAGATTTCACTGTCACAACGAATTTTTCTTCTCCGTGCGACAAAAAAAAAGATTTTGTGATCAACGCCTCATCGTCATTTCGAACCATCATGATAGTGATACGAATTTTTGACAAAGATTGATGCTTTTCTTATACAAAACAAAAATAAAAAAATATGAATCTTCATAGATTTTAATAAAAATTCGATACTTTTTAGATGAAAAAAGGATTGATCTTTTTCAAAGATCCTTACATCACAATGATCAAATGTTTATTTAGCTATGATTCGCTCTAACAGTGGATTTCACTGATTGATCACTGGATTGAATGAGGTAAGTTTGTGCACTTTGCAGGACCATACACTGTTAGAAATTTCTGCATGAAGCTTCAATCACATTTGATGGAAGCAATTTCCACTCACGTGATTGAAAAAGTTCTTGAAATTTCAATAACGATAGAATGGAAATTCATCTAATAAACTGTACTATTACATTGAGAGAAAAAAGTTGTAGACTTTACCTCTTGTTGAGTAAATATATGGACGATTTAAAAATATAATCCGAGCTACTACAATTTTAGTTGATTTTACCGCAGGGAATGTAATGTGCACATCAGCTATGGTATATTCCACATCAGCTGTGATATATTTAATATTCGTTGTTATTTACTCAATGAGATGTCGATTTTACAAGTTCTTTTTTTCTCAGTGTATGAGTAATATAATATAGCAAAAATTTTTAATTCAATCACCATGAATCGAAAATTTAATTTACAAGGGTACTTGAAAAACGAATGAAAATTCAAGAAATTTTTAACATTGTAGTCACACGGTTGAAAAAACCAAGTTCTAGTACTTACACTTTTTCGAATAATATAATAGCCAATTTCAACACAAGTATACGTACCTGAAACAAAAAAATACAGTATTTTTGAGTTATTTTGACTGAATATTTGAAAATTTGGTTAAAAGGGAAGTTACATAAAATAACCTATAAAATGCTGCTACTGGTCCTGGTAATTGAAACTCTGTCTGAATCAAATATCATTCAATTTCCCATCCAACAATCAAATTCCACAAAATATTTTATACAGGTTTGGAGGAGCTGCTTTTATTATTTCATTCCTTCCAATCACGTAGATAATAGAAATATACACACCCATATAAAAATTTATCAATTCTACCAATGTTGAAGACAGACAAAAAAGGTTTGGGATAAGCACGGTATCCTAGCATGGACAGTTCATCATATTCATTCAAAGTTGATCAACAATACAAATGTTATTGCACGTGTGTTAGCGATACAAAGAAAAATTATTTTGGGGCAACATTGGTGCAAGTTCGTGCTCAAAAATGGCAGTTTTGGGTCACATGAGTATTTATGTGCACTTCTCCTTCAAGTTATGGCAAACCACACCTTCTTTTGGTAGAAATAACTTCGCGTCTGACGCATATTAGTATAAGTTCTCAGAAAATTATTACGAATCAAAGGAGAAAAGTTCAAACGCTCATGTAGGTATTCCCAAACCACCAATGCCAACTACGGATTTTTTTCCTTCATGGATCGACAAATCATAAGGAATTTTCAAGTGGAATTCCCAATAAGAGAGAACCTGAAAAATCTGTAGATTGACATTGCTGCCCAAAACTGCTATTATTATTATGGGAATCTATGCTATGAATTTTTCTCAGCGAGCGTTGCCTTTGATACGAGAATTGAGGCTCGTCAATTGCTGAAACAGTGTTATTGTTCCTCCTATTCTAGGACTTCACTCTGGAGGCCGAATCTTCATCAGTGAACTGGGTCAACTTCGCATGATTGGTAAGTTTTTACTTGGACAACCACGATTTTTCTTACGAATGGCATTGTCAAAGAAGAATATAATCCGCTTAAAAGCCTTTGGAATACCTCATCTCCCTGTTCTTCCACAACTTTGTTGTAACTTAGAAATTTCAGTTATTGAGTGAATAAAGCAATAGTAATCTCGCTTCTATTGAAATCGAACAATGAACGACGATTGAGCAAACCACTTACAATATTCGATTTTCGTATGTTTGATAAGATTAGACCTGATTTGACGAGATTATATAAAGCTACAGTTGGTTTTATTTCAATGGGTGAACCGATCTTCAGGCTTATTCTCTTTGAAATTCAGTGGATTATCTGAGGGTGCATTCGATAGCCGCTCTTGCTTTGTTCGAAGCAGTTATCGGAAACATTTTAAATCACTTTCACGGAGGAAAAAGAATTCGTTATAACAACGGAACCTGATTTTACTGAGTACTCTTTGCTGGAGTAGCAAATTGTTTGCTGTGACAGCGATTCTTTGACTGTGGCAGCAAAAAATGCCAACTCCCTCAGCAAAATTTGTTTGCTTGTGTATGTGATACCAAGACTTTTGCTAACCCAGAGAAAAATTTACTGTCTTAGTTCATCATTTTGCTCTCTCAGCAATCCAATTAGCTGTGGTAGCAAATGTTTAGCCAAATCAACATAAAGATTTGCTATTTCACGTATATTCTCCGCCTCAGCAAATTTGTTTTCTGTATGATTATATACGGATAGAAAAATGACTGTCAATTTGGGGAAAAAGAGGATCGCTGAAAAATATTCGTACACGGAGAAAAAATGGTTTGCTACTATAGCGCCTACAAAGAAATTCGTTGTCTTTGCAAAAATATTCACGCCAGCAGCTAAGGCGTTAGTTCTGTTAACAAATTTGTTTATGACAGCAAAAATATCTAGTTGCGTCAATCATTTTTCTTGCTCTTCCAGCTAATTTTTTTTGTAGGCGCTATAGTAACAGACCTGCTTGTTATGCCAGCAATACTTTTTTCTCCGTGTAGTGAGTCTACCAAAAATTCCTAATCAAAATATTAACAGTTGATGGTTTCATTGGTATTTTTCACAGTGAAACTATCAATTGTTAATACTTCGACTACGAATTTTCAGTAGACTCACTACGAATATTTTTCAGCGATCCTCGTTTTCCCTGAATTGACAGTCATTTTTCTGAATGTTAATAAACCCGATCTTTTCGTGTAACTATGAGAATTGTCACCACAGTGTTCTCCAACTTTCACTCTTTAAAAGTGAGAATACTGCAAGTCCAGGAAGAGTTGAGATTCCACTCCTAAAGAGTGACTTTTCAATGTATAACAGTGAATTCTCACTCCAACAGAGTAAAGGTTCAACTCAGTTGAACCCTTTCAGGACCACTGGCACATATTTGTGACATGAGTTTCGAAATTTTTCATGAAAAGTGTATTCGGTAGAGGTCTTTTCATTGTGGTTCATCTCAAAGAAGAAGGTCCCAGTATGCACTATGATTTTTCTCGCTGAGAAAATATCTGTTTAAATGAAAAAAAAACTCAATAAATTCATCAAATTTTGAGAATTATCATTTTATTGATATTTCTTGAGTAAAATATTAATATAAAATGTTCTTCTCAAAAGCACCTAGAAGGGACGATTCGAATATCCTTGCACTTTTCAATTTCAGTAACAATATATGACAGAAATCTTTTGTATTCACTTTGGAAAATTGAGGGCGAAACCTCTTTTCAGGACGCCAGTAGTCCCAAATACGTGCCGTACTATATCTGATAAAATACAGGAGCTAAAAATTCTAATGCAACAGATTTATCCTATTTGGTGGGGTGTAGATTAAGAAAATTTCCATTCTTCTTCTCTACGAACAGCCTTAATCTCATGGTCGTGAAAAGGTTAAAGAGTGAAATTTCACTTATTCACAACAGTGAAAATTTACTCTTACGGAGTGAAAACTCACTTTATGAGAGTGGAATCTTAGTCTTGTGGGATCTGCAGTATTTTCACTCCAAGAAATGTAGAGAGTGATCATTTTGTCAACTTGTCCGCTCTCCACCCTGCCAATTACATCGAACATTGCAATATAATACATATATTTGTCGAAAAATTGAAAACAAGGAATAACAATTTCGTATTAAAGAAATGTCAGCAACAAGATGTAATTTTTCACTTCCATTAACTTTCATATCAACATAATCCGATGGGTTCAATTTACTGTTACCGTGAACGATTTATGGAGTTGATTTATTGACAATTTCAGGAAAGCTAAGAAAAAAAAAACATCATACATTACTTCTGATGACTTGATGAGGATAATGAATCAATGTAAAAGCGTAGGGCTGCGTTTACAGCGATTCGGTTCTCTATTATTATTCCATTTGGCATACCGTGTATCGAATGCCTCGTTATAAAGATAGCTATCTATTAGTTATATTACAAAGGATTTTATCAACATTGAGATTTTTCCATCTTTCCAATCCTCTCGAATACGTACAATCAAAGTTATCCGCTATATCTTTATTAATATATTATTTGCTCAAGTATACAGGATCGTTCCTTCGCTGTGAAGAGTTATAAAAACATCAGAATTGTAACTTTAGCTCTTACATTTGATGTATGAATTGAGTGTTTTTGACTTCTTAAATAAACAAATATTCACAATAAAATTCCTATATTCTTGGCACGTGTTATTGTCGACGAATTTAAATTTGAAAATATGAAAGAAAACAAATAGAAAAAACAATGAATATATAGATGGGTAGATATAAATTTAGTCCACCTCAAGCATTATTCCATTTTTTCTTATCCTTTCAAACAGATCTTTCATTCAAATCAAATTCATTCGAATGAAATCATCAAGAAAGTGTTACGTGTTGCGTATTGATTATATTTTTTTTTCCTCGTCATCGTTTTTACAGCTCACTATTTATATATATATATAGATATCATGGCAAGGAAATATTTCATACGAATTCTTATCGCGTGTCGTCATGACTCGTTTAACCGTTAACACATTTTCTCCCATATAAGGCATTTTAATATCATAGGTGTTCCGTGGTCGTAACGTCATTCGGCCCATACGAAAAACATTTTTCTCCGATGTGTCACGTACGGACGCGACTAAAATGAACATTTTCACCCGCCTTTTCAGTTTTGCATTTTCGACAATGATTCCTCGAGATACAAGTTTCAACCACAGAGAACAGGGACACGGATTAGAGATCAAATGAACCAGAAAAAGAAGGAAAAGAAGAAGAGAAATTGTTTTGTTGCCTTTTTTTCCTGTTTTCATCCAGGCCAGGACCGTAGAGTCGAAACTTTTCGAAGGTCCTCAAAACCGGTCCTCTTAGAAATTTCTCTCTCAGGTGTCGTCGACCTGTCCAACATTCCTTCTCTCAGATCTCTGTTCTGTGTGTATATATGAATTTTTCTAAGGTAAAGAGAGTAAAACTCGAACCCTTCACGATGTTTTTCGTTTGGGTTGTATTTTTCTTTCGCACAATGTATTGATATTTCTAAAGAATCATATAAATGTTCTATCTGCGATAAATTCATAAATTTTGCATTTTTAATTCGCTTCATTCGAATGAAACGATTGTACGATTCCTTCGAAATGTATTTTCTTTATAGTTGAAAAGAATAAAGAAACCTCAATTCAGAAAAACGATTGAGGGTCAAAGTTTGATCGAACCTTCGATTGATTCTTTTTCTTTGATTTTTTTCAAACTTCTTCACAGAAGAATATAGGCTAACCATAAAAGGTACAATGTTGTTGTTGTTGTTGTTGTTATTGTAAGACTCGTGCGCAAAATCAGTCGTTTTACGTTTACCGGTATAGCTTGTTGCTGCATCAAATACGTATATATACACACATACGAGTAGCAGAAGTGCCTTTAAGGCACCATGAAGAAGCGGGTTAAGGACGTCTCTCATCCTTATAAGGACGGGTCTTTGCTTTTTTGTTTTTAATACATATATGTATGTACACACATACCCGCACGACGTAAGTACTTAAATCTTACGTTCCTTCTTTTTTCATTGCTTTTCTCTTTCTTCTTCCTCTTCTCTATATATCTCTATTAATTGCCAGTGTGTCTTTGCGACCCACTACTCTCTCACGAAGACGAGATCGAAAGTCTAGATCAAACTCAATATCGAGAGTTTTGCTCTTGGATAATACATTATATGTGCACGATAAAATCGAGCATAAATCCATTACATCGTTACATCATAAAAAAATTCCTTCAACCATCATCATCGTTAAAATGAATTTGCAAAGAGGAATCAAGTTTTTATTCATGAAAATTAATTGTATCTAAAATGATAATCAATTAGTTTTTAAATGAAAAACTAATTAATTTGATAGCGAAAAAAAGAGGAGTGTTCTATATACAGAGTCCTGGTTGCTCGCATGTTGTTGTGGTCAAATGCAGAAGCAGCTCTTTTCGTTGCTTTCATAAATTCGTTACTACTGGATCAATATCGTATCATTACCTTAAAATCTGGCACTTGTGCCAAATCTTATCTGAATGATTGAAGAGATAAGAGATAATTCAAATACGCATGTGCCAGATTTCATTGTATTTCAAAAGTGTTGAGGAAAATTTGTTAGAATGAAAATACAATGAGAATTGTCTTATTTTTACAATCAAAAATGAAGCTGGAACTAGCAGCCGATTGTTGTAGCTCTTGATTAAACCTTGTTGCAGCTTTGTCAATATCAGAAATCGGTTGAGTAGCCTTAAATCCTTAATAAACGTTTTATGTAACAATTTATGACAATCGACTGTTAGCTAGCTCTATGGCTGCCAGTTTCAGCTCCCTTCAAACCATGAAGCTGAAATTAGCAGCCGTACACGGAAAGACCGGATCTATTAAGGGGTTATATACAGTTAAAATTTTCAAACAATCGATGCTTTTTTTTATTTCATTTTTGTAATGTACATACATTTAAGTACACACACAGGAAATTTCAAGTCAATTTGGCGATTATTGTCCAAGTTACACGCATATTTGTATGTCAAGTGCTTTTGAAACTTTGAATCCGTCTTTCTCCAAACTGTGTTTTCAAAGTCGGTGACCAAGATTTCTCGAAAACAGCTGGACCGATCAGTCTCAGATTTTAACACAAGTTTGTTGACTATATTGTTCAGTAATGAATCAAAGGTTTCTCCTCACCGATGAATTTTTTTTTTTATGAACAATTTAAGGCCAAAATTTGGGTGAAAAATCGATTTTTTCTTTTTAGAAGCCGCCATTTTGTCAAAAAATGTTATTCTGTTCATTCCTTCGATTAATTACTACATTATTCATTACTTTAACGGAATCCGTTTGGTTTTTTCATTTTAAAAGATTCAGTCCCGAGATATCGTGGTCACCGCGAAGCGCTTTTTTTTTTTTAGAGGAGCTCCTGGAGATCAGCCATAACAGCTCTTGAAATTATTATTTTTACAAATAAAAAATGTTAAAATACCGTTGAAAGTTATCTCAATATATGTACAAATTTTTACATTAATCAATTCAACTGTCTTTTCAGGAAAAATTCTTGAAAAATCGGTTTTTTGCGCCTCTTGACTGTATAATAACCCCTTAATATTTAGAAAAATGACTGTCAATTCAGGGAAAACGAGGATCGCTGAAAAATATTCGTAGTGAGTCTACTAAAAACTCGTAGTCGATGTATTAACAATTGATAGTTTCACTGTGAAAAATATCAATGAAACTATCAACTGTTAATATTTTGACTACGAATATTTTTCAGCGATCCCATTTTTCCTTAAATTCACAGTCATTTTTCTGAACGTTGATAAATTCTTTCTATAAATATTAATAGACCCGGTCTTTCCGTGTCAAGCCATCAGCCGATTGTTGTAACTTTTGATCAAACGTTGTGGAAGCTTTTTTTATATTATAAATCGAATGAATAGTATTTCAATAAACGTTTCAGATGCTTAAATCCTTAACAAACGTTTGTGCAAACAGTGATAACAATCGGTTGCCAGTTTCAGCTCTATGAATCGACACCATGAAGCTGAAACTAGCAGCCGATTGTTGTAACTTTCGATTAAACGTTGTGGAAGCTTTTTTTATATCATAAATCGATTGAGCAGCCTTCCACTACATATTTCAGATACTTAAATCCTTAATAAACGTTCTGTGTAAAAAGTTAGTTATGACAATCCATCGCTAGCTCTACTGCTGCCAGTTTCAGCTCCATGAATCAAAACCACATTACCGTTGTTATTTCTTTTGCTCCTACTATACTTGAATACTTTACAATTTTTATCTCTTCCGATAGATAGGAAGAATCAAGAGCAATTGTACTTAAGGTGTTAATAATTTGGAGAAACTATAATTTGAATCGCCGTTTGTACGTTGAATATGGTTTTGTTTTCGAACGCTCGACCCTTGCTCGTGTCAGTTAATTTGTATCGGTTATACGCATCGTAGTTACAACGTATTTCTTACTCTCTCTTGAGCCACATAGGTATTTGATATATCCTTCTCACACGGGCACATGTGCATGTATACGATCTGTTAAAATGCAGAGGACGCAGGCAGGTGTTGTTCGCCATGGTGGAACAAAATTTTTCGCCCACAAGCTGTCGGTCTTTTATTTTGTAATTCACTTGTGTATTCCAACGATACACGACAAAATAAAATGTATTATCTTATGTCGTGTAATGCACGGAACGCGAAATTTTACAAGTTTCCAGTTTTAAAAATGTTATTTCAATGTACTATTTTTACGTGATATCGCAATTTTGTTGCTTACGTTATTCAAAAGAAAACGAAATTACGATACTGTTCAGTTATAATTGTTTTCTTCTCATTCACGTACAACTGAAATCATCATAGAGTAAATGTACATAGAGGAAAAATTTGAGGTAGCAGATACAGCAGTTGACAAAATCCACATAAAATAAATTTGGGGATAGCATTTCTGCGGTGGAAATTGTACACCACTTTTGCTATAAATCGCAAACGTTGCAATTCTCCCGCAATCTGATGTAATTTCACAATGAGCGGTTTATATTTATTACATATATCAAACCTCAATTCTGTTGATGTAATGAATAAAATGTAAACAGTATCACAAACGATATTCACTTCAAGCTCATAAAATTTGTCAATGAGTCTGATGTAAAACACATGTCAGGATTTTTAATAAAATTTCAATCTCTGATTTATATATGTTTCATGTATATACGAGAACTGCGATAATAACTACACGGAAAGATCGAGTTTATTATCAATAAACTTTTAATTTTTAATATTTAGAACAATGACTGTCAATTTAGGGAAAAACAGGGTCGCTGAAAAATATTCGTAGTGAAAATATCAAAAGTTAATTGTTTTATTGTTATTTCTCACAATGAAACTATCAACTTATGGTAAATTCACAAAGAATATTCTTCAATGATCTTTTTTCCTAAATTGACAGTCATTTCCAGCAAAAACATTAAAATTAATGCAGAAATTTCTAACAGTGTTGGTGCCAATTCATTGTTGGTTGATTGATTAGAAACATTTTTAAGTAGATAAATATGTGAGGAATAATGTTTTGAACATCGAGAACTGATCATAAATGTTTTCACTTGAACAAAAGTAAATTACCAACAAAGTTCTATCGAAAAGAAGAAAACGGATTGATTGCGCTGACTGTATATTTGAGGATGAGAATTGAATTCCTAGGAAATGAATTAGATTATGATTCAAGAAAGTATAGGCAAGATTAACAACTGTATTTGTTGAATGTACATTAGATTGAATAACTGGAAATGTGATTGATTATCCGTCATGGAATGACGTTCGTAAAAAGTAAATTTAATCGACTGCAATGGAAAATTTACATCTTTTTTCGGTAAATAATACCACAATAAGCATCCCGAGTCGAAAAGTTTGGACGGTTTTTGTCCTGATTCAACAATTGTTGAATAATGCGGACAAAAACAGTACTTTTTCATGATTTTATTTTGAATTTCTCCTCCAACGAATGCAAGTGATTGAGGAGAAATTCAGATTAAAATGATGAAAAAGTACTGTTTTTATCCGCATTATTCTTCAATCAGGACAAAATCAGCTTAAAAATAGAATAAGAGGACAAAAACCATTTAAATTTTTCGACCCGGGATATTTTTGGATTCACATAATTTTTACAACCTCCTAAAGCAATTTTCATGAATGTATCATGTGAATTGTATCAAAATTGATGGAAAAATTACATTTAAAGTTTCATTTATGCACTGATGTTAAATTCGCATTATAATTTCCCTTCTCGCCGAATGAATTCATCAACAATTCGAAGAGATATTTCCTACAAATCTCACAAAACACACAGTAGTAATTTTTTGAAGAATTCCCACTTGTCCCTCGTTTACTTGAATTTCACGGTAATTTTTCGAGTGAAATTCTTTCAATGCGGTTAACTGACAAGACGGATAAGCTTCATACAAATTCCTACTGGCGAATTCCATCCGGTTCTTCAGGTTTTGAATCAAATTGACTTTTACAAGTTTAAATATGATCGCTTGTGCTGACGTGAAGAATGTATACAATAACACCATTCATATTGTCATAACATACGAAAAACAGGAATTTGTCCACGTAACAAATATGTATTTGGGATAGAGTAGTAGGAGAGAAAAAAATGACAAATCTCGATTCATTAAAGACATTTTAATTCTATACAAATGTAAGTTACAGGGCATGATAGATGTGTACTTGAATTTTTGTCTTCACACTTGTCGAAGTCAATCTGATTCAACAAAGTTCTTGAGGAACACGATGAAGTTTGCAAGTGAAGTTGGATATACACATATGAAGCATACACGAAGTTCACATGCCGTGTTCGTTCAACCACTAAAAGAACCACAAAGCAAAGACGACATTGTCAGGTACTTATTTTGAAAATAAACTCAATGACATGTAACTGTTGTGTAAAATCCTTCTCGATTTACATATCACTGCGAAAAAAAGAAAGAAAATTTGTGAGAATTCATGATTTGCGACGGTAAGTACTGTTGTACACGAAGAAAAAAATGTCACTTTTTAACGGAGCGCAAATCGAGAAAAAATTCCTAGTATCCTGAGAATATCAATGAAATTACCCTTTTCCATTATTTCAACAATGGAATTCAATATTTATCTTCATTGTGGAAATGATGGAAAAGGACAGTAAATTATTTTAATCGAGTTTAAGAATCCTTTCGAAATTTGTGCTCCGTCCAAAAGCGACAAACGCGGTAAACAGAAATTTTGATAACTCGGTTTTTCTGTGTCAAATCAAGTTCGCGGTTAAATATGAATAACTGTAAACTTTCATCATTCTTTTTCCAAGAGAATGCATGATCTTCTCTTTTCATCATCCGCATGCTCCTGATGTTGTTTTCACAATTTACACAGTTCTTATTCCGTATTGTTTAATTGAAGTATCACACCCAACGAATATACGATTCTAATTTAAATGTACAACATTATGTTGCTGCAACAAAGATCGTGTGCAGGAGTGTGAAAGAAAAGGTCGCTGTCTCTAAGATAATATCCGAAAGGACAATTATCCGAGCGATACTCTCAACACATTGAAACATACATAACGTGGCACATACAGAAGCAACGTAACCGGCACATAGATACTAATTGACGCGACGTTCTTACTTAATGAAATTAGTATTGGTACGTGCTTAGGGCGCTCCCTCAGTTCTACGTGTTTTATTATACGCTGAGTTTACAACAAAGATGTAGATTGAAGAAAGATCTGATGTGGCAATATATTACATGCAGAACTAATCCAACTTTCGCGTTATGAATTCATGTTTTCCAAGATATCAAAGAAATCTATACGCAAATTCAACCTTCTGAATTTCTTTCTTCCTTTTCACTTCAAAATCGATGGTTTAAAATCAAGATTAATTTGAAAAATTATCAAAATATTCACATTCTCATCAAATTCAATAGATGGTTATTGTTAATTTATCACGAAATCAAACACCGGAGAAAAAATGTTTTAATATAACGAATTCAAGTTTCCCCATTCTTATGTTATTCATGAGATGATTCAATTGAAGAATGTAATTGAATTAGTGGTTTTGTTCCTGGATAGATTCAAATATATAAAATCCTTGATAAAGTGCATGTTTACGTGTTCTATCTTCTATAGGAATTTATAATAGGTTATGATTTCGCATTTCTTCAACATATCATTACGAAGTTATTGCTGCTAGACAGGAGATAGTAATCTCAAAGTTAGCATACTTTCAATTTCTGTATTCTGTTAGTCTGAATCAGTTGAATTCCACTGCAATCAATTATAAATTTATAACAACCACTGTTCAAGTGGATTCCATTGATTTAGATTTGAACAGTGTTATTCAATGTAGTTATGAATCAGTGTATAGAGCAAGAATTCAATTAGTATGTCTTAGCTTTTGATGAGTGTAGATATATTTTTCTACATACAACCCACAAAATGTTACTCTTTTACCATTTCTTTTACACACGAGCGAAGAGAATAAACCATTTTTGAGACATTCAGTGACGAGGAATCATACAAATGGGTCATCTACAACAATGTCGTGAAGAGAAAATTTTGGAGTGAAACAACTCAGGGGCAATTAACAACTCAAATATTCAATTTTGCAATATCATGTGGTTATTTCAATAATTTATATTTACCTATTTGAAAAACATTACTTTTGAGTGAGGAAAAAAATTTTTCATTGGAATTTATCCCTACAAACATTTTATTTACGATGTGGTTTAATTCATATGCGAAGGAAAACTGATTGTAAGTTCAAATATTAGAAAGTTACTTTAGCGAGATTCGAACCCGGGTCCTCCGAGTGGGAATCAAAGCTCTTATCAGATCAGCAGATCTTTAAGGTGACAACTGAGAACTTAAATTGCCATTTATGGTAATCCTCGACTTTGTTGAGATTTAACGATGAAAATATATTCAAGACAAACATAAAATTGTGCACATTGAATAAACGAATCAGGATTTGAATCACAGGAATTTCTTCAGAAATTAATGAAACTCGTCAAATTTGTTTGTTAAACTCATGTAATGTTTGTTAATCAATCAGCAATTGGGATTGATTCTTATGTTTGTGAATTCAAGAAAAACTGCATCGAAGAAGGGTTTGTAGAAGAATGTATATCACTTGGAGATCAATCTTAACTGTCTCCTGAAGTGGATCAAAATCAATTTCTCACGGGAATTATGATATGGATTTCGTTACGACAATTTCCTTTGTTAATTCTGTTATACTTATTGTTGTCGATGCTTGATATTGTTTTGTCAGATCAACAATGTTTATTGTGAGTTGGAATAGCAACTCATATTGTGATTTCAGCAATACAATTCTTGTTAACGAAGCAATGTGCTGTGGCTCTACGAACAGCAAATTATTGCATAGCCAGCAATAAAATGTTGACAATTCTTATATTGCTAGTTCTACCATACACATTTTTCTCCGTGAACGAGTATAGCGATTTTCCAACTTTTCAATACCACTTTTATAGCATAATTTCTCCTTGTCTTTGAAATAAGCTTCAGTTTCAGCGATTACTTCATCATTGGACTTGAATTTCTTTCCAGCAAGCGTTCTCTTGAGATCCGAAAACAGGAAAAAGTCGCTGAGGGCTAAATCTGGAGAATACGGTGGGTGGGTAAACAATTCGAAGCCCAATTCATTCAATTTTGCCATCGTTTTCATCGATTTGTGACACGGTGGATTGTCTTGGCGAAACGACACTTTTTTCTTTCGCAAATGTGGCCGTTTCTTTGCGATTTCAGCCTTCAATCGATCCAAAAGTGCACAGTAATGGGCGCTGTTGATGGTGGTTCCTTTTTGGAGATAGTCGATGAATATTATTCCCTTCGCATCCCAAAATATAGACGCCATCGCCTTACCGGCCGACCGTTACGTCTTTGCTGGCTTTGGATTCGATTTGTTGACTGTTGTCCACTCAGCTGACCATCTTTTGGATTCTGGTGTGTAATGGCGAAGCCATGTTTCATCCATTGTCACATATCGACGATAGAATTCGATTTTATTGCGGTTAAACAGCGCCAAACACTCCTCTGAAGCATCAATTCGTTGTTGTTCTTGGTCGACTGTGAGCTCACGCGGCGCCCACTTTGCACAGAGCTTTTGCATACCCAAATATTCGTGTAAAATGATAAAAACACTACCATCTGATACCTTTACAATGTTAGCCAGCTCGTGCACCTCCAATTTGCGATCGTTCATACCTGATTTGAGGATTTTTTAATGTTTTCTAGAACTAGAATAACAGCCTCATTTTGAGCCTCCACTGCGCTCTGCGTCATTTGTGCTGGTACGACCAAGTTTAAATTCAGCAATCCACTTCTCTACCATCTGCCTCGATGGAGCAGAGTCCGGATAATGTTCATCAAGCCATTGTTTGGTTTCCATTGTATTTTTTTTTCATCAAAAAGCAATGCTTTATCAAAACTCGAAATTCATTTTTTCCTACTTTTTTTTTTTTTTTCAATAACAAAAGTTGCTTCACACAAAATGCTATAACTCACGAATCAATAGTCAGATTGCGACAAGAAATTACACACGTACCGTTTGAAGGTTAGTACTAAATGAAAATCATATGAAAAAAATTCTAGTAACGCCATCTATGTGTCACCCTACGGTTTTTTTGAATGGTCCGTTACTGAGCTGTTGAATACCCAAAAACTTTGCAGGACTTTCTTCGAACAATATTTCCAGTTGCAAGAAATTAATTGGAAAAAATGAATAACGATGATTCATCAGATTTTGTGTGAATTTGAATTCCCATTTGGTTCCTATAAAGGATTCAAATTTCAAGAACATCAAAGTCAACTGAGTTATCGATGAATCAAAATGAATTCTCGAGTTCTAAGATTTCTTATAAAAATGAATTTTTCAAATCACCATGATCATCTTCCTCTCTTCGACAATCGGGACTACGCGACCAGGAGATTTTAGTTGTTTCAAGATCGCATCAATTCCAGTAACGCACTCTCTTCGACTCGAGTTTCAATAAATTTGTCTGGCTTAAGATGAGTATAATACTGCATGACTACAAATGAATATAATAACACAACACGTGTTCGCTTTTGCATTTTCTTATACCGAGTATCCCATTCACCGATCTCTTGGCAATGCTTGTAGGAAAAGGAGGAAGTAATTTGTCAATTCCTTGGCACCGCTATTCGGATCTTAATCTCGCTTTTGTTACATTCCTTACACATTATCGATTGAATATTTCTATGAACATACAATCGTAGCATAAACGAATGTAGGATGGTTTATAGAAGAGAGAGAGAGAGAAAAAAAGTTTGATAGCAAATGAAGAGGTTTGAGGTACGATGCAAGATTTTGCAACTGCAATGGACACGAACGATACGAATATGTATGAAAACAAGTCAAATAGTGACTATCGTATCATACTCGTTCGTTGTGTGTAATAATGTATGAAAACAGGATCGCATAGGTTAAACTCACGCTTCCATAAGGGGATATAAAAAAAAAATCAGTCGAATTCGCTCCGTATATGGATCGGGATAATGAAGTACGTAATCGTTGCACAAGAGTGATACAACGTTATCCTTTATGGTTACCGCTTTTACAAATTGAGAGAATATTACGGAGAAAAAATCAATTGCGAAGAAAAAAAAATGAGAATTTGTATACCATTTAAGGTTCTACGATCTATTCAAGGTTCCATTAAAAATTAGTCGACTAAAATAACTTGGCGGTACGAGAGAGAAAAAAATCTGTCCAAAGATTGAAGCTTTGATCCCAAGAGATCTACGGCGATTTAAAGTTTCCACGTTTATAAATATTAATATCTTCGATAACGTTTTATCGAGTGACTTTTTCGAGAACAACGCGCATTGAGAGAAAAACATGAATATTCAGTGATGCACAGTTTGGACTTGGACTGAAAATTATGAGATAAGCGATACCTTCTCTCATTTTCATTGCTGGAATAACATTTCATCGTGAAACAAATTATCACGAGGTTTCCTAGGAAAACATTCGAAGCTCATTAATTTCTTATTTACCAACCCACGTGTTCTCATCGTGGAAAATAAAAGAAATACTTTACAGTACAATGAGAGGTATTGAAATCTATTATTAAAACCAATGCACACAATGGATAATACAATTAGGATGAGTTTTATATTTCCCAATCTTTTTATATCAACATTATTAGCACACGTATACACCACTGCTCATCGTATTATTATATCCCTATTGTTCTGCCGCTTACGAAGTATGCGATGGTATAATCGTACTCTTGAATTGTCTTATATGATACGCTATGAACGATCTATTACTTATCTTAATCGATTCTTCCTGACATAATGCGAATTTTCTCAGAGCGACTATATGAACGAAGAAAATACAATCATCATTAGAATAAAATGACTGAACGATAATGATATCCTACGAAAAGAAATCAAGTATGACATTAACATGCGCATGTAAACATTCACCATGGGCGCAAGGCTGGCTGTTCCAGCCTTAAAGAACATTGGCGGACCCTTGAAGGTAAGTTTGGCTCAAACCCTGGAACAACATTGTTTCGGCAATTATTGACGTTGAAACAACGATGGTGAAAGATCGCCACTTCTGGGAATGTTGTTTTGAGCCTGAATCGGCTCTGATATCGACTTTATGCCAATATAGGCACGATAATATATCTGGGCGTCCCATTTACCATCCAAGTACTAGAGATGGGACCTACGTAGGGGCAACCGGATGACACATTTCAGTCAATTTAACTTCAGTGCCCAAACATTTAGTTGGTTCACGTTCATTTTTCATGTCCATCAACACGGCCAGGGGAATAAAAGGAAGCTCCAACGTTTCAATTCGCATGTCAGAATACATTGTTACCTCATTCATAGGTGTGATTTTGCAGAAAATACATGATTTCACATCTCTAATTACCAATTTGAACAACATTCTAAGAATTCCCTGGGACATTTGGATGGGCACAGGCCAGTAAGTGTGTTACAAAACTAGCTAGAAACCAACCTAACATCTGAGAAAACTAGCTGGGGCCCATCTAATTCCCAATCATAATTTCTACTAGAGAAATACAATTTTGTGCTTCAATATGACCTCTTGAAAAATTAAAAAAAAAAAAATTGAAATACACTTTTACTTCTTCTATTCTTATTTAATATTCTAAGTAACAAAAAAACATGATCCAATTCATATGCCAATCACTCAATCATTCTACTAAATTTTTCAACGACAATAATTATTCTGCGTTGGAACATACCGCAAGATGATTTAAGTTTAGAATTTCGTCACTAGCCCAATTTCGTACAATGTATATGCAAATTTCATGAAACAATCCCCTCACTTCTATTCTCTCTTGACCTGTTATAAACATTCACCATTCACTTTTTTTTTTCATTCCGAATTCACATAGAAAAATTGCTCATCGCACAACCGTAAGACTCAATTTGTTCTGAGGGTCGACACTGAAACAAAATAAGTGGATTTCTTCATTAAAGTTGAAAGTTTTTATCCCCCCAACTTATTCTCTGCTCGATTTTCCGATCCTCCGATGCACATGTGGATGCATATAAACGGGGAAAGGTAGTATAAGACAAAAAAGAAAAGAATAAAGAAAAAGAACACACAACTCATTACAGATTGTACGTTACAGGAGACACGCAAACGATATTATTACAACCACAAATCATCATCATCATTATCAACATCACGGTGCATTACCACGTGGGTTCCGTGTCAACGACACGTAAACAACAATGTGTATATAAATATACGCATAGTAGAAAGAAAGTATACAACCGAGTTATATTTTAGTAACGTGCCAACTTGCCAACGTGGAAGCCAAAGGGCTATTTATAAAAATCGCGAGATCTATTTTGAAAGAGCCGGCTTTTGCTTACCGACTATGCGTGATTCGCACAGATCATCGTCCTGCAATCTCTTCTTCTTTTCTCGTGATAATTTTCTCCTTCAATTGCGTATACCTATATACGTGTCTACATGAAACAATCTGAATACAAATGATTATGGATAACTTGAGAGCTGATCTGTGAGTACTTTGGTGATTTAAACGATTGAAATTCAATGTGTATGCGTTGTTCGTATGTACCTTCATCACTCTTCAGAATACATGAAATTGATTTCCAATTCGTACGAATTTCTATAGAAATGTTTTTTGTTTTTTTTTCTGAAGATTCAATTATAAGATTGAACTTCAAAAGTCGAATAAAGAATCGCGTTCATTGGATTTTATTGGCCGATCATTTTCAGTTTTATTCATGAATGCGCGTGTTCAGGAAATTTTGCTTACTAAAGCTCAAATGAAATAGAGGTCAGATTGTGTGATATACAAATATCAATAATTTATATCAACAATGAATGATCGTTATTCAACTTTTTGTTGAAATTTAATTGAAAATTGTAGGTCATCAACGGTCGAGGATTTCATTATTCAATTACTAATTCGTTTCAATAAACGATTCAAACTCAAGTAACACAATTTTTTAACATTTAGTTATCTGAGAAAATGCATTCATAGTGTAATATCGATCATTATTATTGTTTATTTTAAATAATCTTTTCAAAGAATTGATTTAACGTGTAATTTAAAAGCACGTGGGAAGAGAGAAGAAATGCTTTTAGTCGGCTTCCGTTCTGTTTCATCGGGTAGAACTAGAATTTTTCAAGAGAAAAAAAGTCGTTGTACAATATACATATATGTATACATAGTAACATCTTTTAGGTCACTTAGTATTCGTTGTGTACGACTTGTAGTCACATATTATATACGTTACAAGACTGAAGACACGAGATCGTGCGTGCAAGTCTTTCCCTCATACCGATCCCGAATTCAAGAAGGGAAAAAAACCAAATGTAAAAATAAAATATAGCATTTTCCAGGAACAACTTCATGGACGATAATGGACAATGATAGGTTCATATTTGTCTGTATGGGAATGTGAGTATGAAAATGTAACGAGACAATCGTATCGAGTTATTCAATTATTTGTGAGCCGATAATCGACTTGCTCTTGAACAATATTATATCGAGAGAAGACGAGAAGTTGTTCTATACGTCTGTCCTAGTAAAACGTTACTCGAAAAATCCTTCAATAATATTACACTTGTGAACTTTTTCAATATACTGTACAAAAATTCTAGTATTAATTTTACCAACACGCCACGGCAATAGGATTTATTTATACATTATTTGAAAAATCATTTGATATATATTTCATGTACTATTTCCAACTAAATACACGGGTGAATTGACACATATAAAATGTAATTATGTATACATCAACAGTAACCTCACAAAATTGAGGCCCATGGAGTTTCAAAAAGTGAGCAAAATTTTTCTACTCATTTTTCCAACAACTGAGCGATAAATAAAAATTTGTTAGAAGCAGCAATTTAGTACATTATCAAGATTGAACTATAGGAATATCAGATTGAAACTACAAACAATGATAAATGTGATAACCTGCAAATGTCAATAATTTTTATAACTTGTTTTCTCGAGTTCAGAAATCACTTGGAACTTTCAAATAATATTTAGAGCGAAATCCTGGCAGTGTAGAGTGAAATACCCAGTGGATGAACGATGGACCAGTAGATGAGCTAATTATAAAAGAAGTGATTATTAAAAATTTCTGCTACCTTAAAATAATTGGTTTGTTATCGCAATAGAAGTAACTTCTTCTGAGAACAATCGAATTATTTGAAAGTAGCAGAAATTTATATTATTTACTTCTTTTATTAATCCTCCTAGGGATCTTCCAGTGAGGGATAAGACAACGGCCATCATTAATGGTATCCCGTAGAAGCCGAAGTTACTAGATCTCTCTACCCAAAATACTCGAAGATGACTGAATAAAATTAATTAAAACAACCAGCCAGACCTTCTGTTGATATGGAAGAAGGTCTGGCTGGTTTTTATGTTCCATTCTATTGAGTCATCTTTGAGTATTTTGGGAAAAACAATCTAGTAACTTCGGCTTCTACGGGATACCCTTAATATCATAACCAAAAAATAGATAGCTAATTTATGCATCATCCAATGAATAATACTGAGTAATCTATTGAGAATATAATATAAATCCCACTATTCCGTCCTGTTTTCAATGAATTATTCAATTTTATTCATCGAATGACGCGCAAACTAACCCCTATCTCATTAATAGTGGCAAGTAAGAAGCTGAGTGTTTTATCCTTCAATGAAGGGTCCCTAGTTTGCCCTACTTGAGTGCTGCATATTCAAAATTTTCTTTCATTACTTAGTTTCCCAAAAATTACATAGCAAAGTCTCATCCGTTTCTTCTAATTTTCCAGGGCCGTTATGGGCCATGGAGTCCTTGAAGAAATGGGCGAAATTTTGCTACGTACTTTTTTAACAACTTTAAGCGTTAAACACAAATTTTGAATCTGAAGTGATAAAGTACATTGCTTTGAATATGAGATTGGAACTGCAAATGATTCCTCAAAATCATGGAAACAATTATAAACATATCAACCTACAATTGTCAGTGATTTTGATACTTAGAAATATGTTTTGGGCTTTGGATTTATTTTTAGAGCGTTATCCTGACAGTGCACTTTATTGCTGTATATTTAAGATTTCTGATCATTGCTGAGTTGTTTAAACAGTACGTAACAAAATTTCATCGATTTTTTGATTTTCCATGGACCTTAATTGAAAGTTTCTTGAAATGATCTCATATTGATATTTGCGTGTGAGGCAATTCTACCAATCCTTAGGGGCCATGGAGCATCAAAAAATGAGACAAAATTTTCCTACGTAGTTTTTAAATAGCTAAATAATGATTACAAATTTCAAATATATAGCAATACAGTTCCCTTCTAGGATTTGACTCTAAATATAAATCCAAAGCGCAAAACACATTCCTGAACATGAGGAAATAAGTTAAAAAATTATTTACATTTGTAGGTTAATATGTTTATAATCGTTTGCATAATTTTGAGCAATCATTTGCAATTCCAATTTCATGTTCGAAGCTCAATTTAAGTAATTTACTTCATCATTGTAGATTTAAAATTTGTATTTGTCGTTTAGTTGATCAGAAAGTACATAGCAAAATTTTGTCCATTTCTTGAAGGACTCCATGGTCCTTGAGGGGATTCTAGCGGGGTGACAGCAGCCAAATCGTTTATGACAAACTACGGCGAAATATTACATTTATAAATCAAAATATCCCTCTGTACAGCACTTCTCTGATTCAAGTAGAAGTGCTGTACAGAGTGATATGTTCATTAATATGAACTGTTTACCCGTACTTTATTATAAACGATTCGGCTGCTGCCACGCAGCTAGTATCACCTTGATATTTAAAAAAATGACATCAGTAGCGCGATAATTTGATTCTACCAGGACTTAGTTAGTACATGGAGAAAAATATAGCTCGAAAATGTAATAATTCTTTAAAAGATCGGAGACTGTTTCTTAATTTTTGATTGAACCAGAAACGATCAACTTTAGAAAATAAATTTTCACTCCAAAATACGAAATATCATAAATGATATGAAGTGAATGGGTAACGAAAGACGATTGAAATCTAAAATGTGCATTTTATAAAATTAAACGTTCGGCATTTAAAATTGTAATCGTATCCGTTACTTTTCTTACAATGACGGTAATTTTTATTTGAAGAATTCATTCTCCAAATCTTACAGTTATGAGTTTTGTCCTCCAATTTTCACAAGAATTACTATGATTACTATTTTTTTTAAACTGCATTTTTCCCCGTGTATTTGTAAAATTACCGAAGAAAGATGCATATGAAAAACATGGTAATTCCTCAAAGAAGCCGAAAATTTCGTAGTTTTCTCTTTTTTTTAAACATAAAACGCTTCAGATTTTGATTCAATTCCACTTATGAGAAATCAAAAATCATAAATATAGATCATTTTTTAGTTCATCTACTTGCTAACATTCATCAATCTCCTATAATATTTCAGTTTTCTTGAGGAAAATTTCACAACAAATCCGAATTGTTTTATGATTATTCAAGAATTAGGAAACATTCTCAGATTCTTCTGAAGGTTACTCTATTTTCGAGCCGCATTTTTCTCCGTGTATGAATGTACAGGTGACGTACAATTAATTATACAGTGAAAAATATTGGGATTTTTCTTATGCACATAGTATAGGAATTTTCGTGCTTCCGTATAGAAAGTTTAATAATAATTTTTTGTATTGTACACCAAGGATGGAAAGTGAGAAATTACCGACGAGTGGGAAATTCGGCCCTTCCCTTCGAGATGAACATATTACTTTTTTCACAACTACAAGAAAAGAGTGAACTGTCTGTATACTTTTACGAACAAAATCTACAACGAATTGCTGACACATCAACAATCTTGTTGTTGTATATCTCAGAGCAGGGGGAAAATATCAACTTTCCTACCGCTCTCAGCCACCGAATAGAAAGTGTGCATTTTTCTTTCTCCAAAATAGGTTTCCAAACAAACACTTTCCACTCAGAGGTGAAGGAAAAAAGAATTGTTCACGTTTACAGGAATTTTTACATAAAAATATAGGGAAAATTCATATTTTCTTCAGATTTTTTCGAACAATATCTCCAATTTTTCTAGAATAAGAATTTAATATCTCTTTGTGAGTGAGAGACAGTTAATAACAGGGTGTCTATCAAATTTGAGTCAATTCAAATTCCCGGCTTTCATGACTGACATATGTAAGATCTTTACAACAACAAAACCATACAAAAATCAAGGTCGGATTTCCTTTTTTTTCTATTTTGTTGATAAAAAATGTTCCCAGACGTAAATCATGTTTGGAAAGGAATAAATATTCATTTTATTGAATTCATCAGATATAAATTCTAAAATTCACATCTTCAACAAGAATGAGAAACTCATTCTGAATTTGAGAGGAAACTTTTACGTCACAAGAGCCAGTTTTCTCTCGATCAGAGTGATGTTTTGCCCTCCCCGGAGTCGCAGCATTTTCACTCTTCAAGGGATAACAAAATTTCCAAGGTGATAACAGAGGTTTTCACGTTTAGTGATTATTACTGGTATATCAAGAGGTTAGTATTTCGATTTCGTTCACAGCACGTATTTATGGATAATACGTTCAGAAGTTAATGTAACAGTACATGACATCGAGTTGACTTCCTAATTTCCACCAGGAATCGACAATCCCAATTCCTTCTTGTGTTTCAATTATTTTCAGATATGACATTAAAAAATTCTATTTTATAGAAATAGAAAATTACTCCAAGTACGAAAAGTAATTTAGGCTGTTCAACCCTGGTTTCTACGTATATGAATACTGGTCACAATGAATGTTAATGATTTCACAATGAGAAAAGACCGGTATGTTACAAAAACCAGACTCACATAGCCAATAACTCACGGTGGGAGTGACTCAAAATATGCTTATTATTACCTGGAAAATAAAATATAATTGTATGAATCTAGTTATCACCGCAACATAATCCGGTTAACGGCAAAATTAACCAAATTCTCTTCTCAATGTAAAAATCTGCGGATAAAATCATTTATACAGATGAAAAAATATTCTGAAATTTGATCAAAATATCGAGATCTGTTGTACTAGCAGATTGGAGGTAGAAAAGACATACATTCTAGCTAATTGTAAAATGATCATATCTAAGATGATGAAACTCGTACCAATAAATAAATTCCCGTCCGATCTACTTTTTCCTTGTCACATCTGATTCCCGATTGACAATTATGATATATTTTGCTTAAAGCTGCTAGAAGATATAATCTCGACATTCCGGAACAAGACCCACACATAGTTACCCTCAAATTGAAAGACAAAAAAAAATTAATCTAGTATTATACTTTTAATACCCATCGTAATTCCTAAAGACGTAGAAAAAATAATAAGTTAATGGATTGAACGTGAGAAAAAAGAGACCTCGAAATAAAAGTACAGGAAAAAAAAAAAAGAGACGAGATATTTCGGAATTCTCTTGAAATTCTTCCCTCATAGGCTTAGTCATCGTAAGAACCATGCCTCCTTCTCGCGTGTTTGTGAATACTGACGCATGCTAATCGTTGAACCAACCCGAACTTCTTCAAATACCTGTTGTAACCTTCACTTGCGATAAGTATAAAAACAAACGCTTGAGAAAATAAGAAAGATCAGGTCACGTTATCTGGTGAAATCTTAATTCGTCTATGACTAATCAAATGTCAAATGAAATTCATAAAAAGAAAAACATTTGGAACATCAACTTCGAAGAATTTTTCAATTCAACAGAACTTTCCTTGTAACTTGAAATATTTATACACTTTTTCTTTTCCAACAATGATCTTTCTCTTACGTCTCTAAACTCTAACATCAATATAAAGTATTCTGAAAGTATTGATGGAACATTATACAAAATGTGGTACAGTAATTGAATAATTGATTTGCACAACTTTGAAGAAGTTAAACTATAACAATTATTTTGGTTAAAAACTGGCAAATGAAAGAACCTGTACGATAATGGTCCTGTTAAGAAATTTCAATCGGTTGTGTACAGCAGGATAAACATTGTCACGTGGCACCGTGGTTACGTTAGGTATCGTACAAACAAATACGAATATTGTTCAAGGGAAAGATTCAGCAATGAAGAAACCAATCAAGGAACCATTTTACACGAATTTAAGCGCGTGTAATATATGGTTCAGTGTGGTTGTGCAGTTTCTTCAAGGTGACACGGCTCAAATTTGCAAGATGGCGCCATAAGATCGTAAAAGGCTACCACCGCTAAACCATCGTTGTCGTCTCCATCGTCTCTACAGACACCGTCCGTATCGCCAATTCAGTTCTCAAGGAACAAATGAATATTTGCCTTTTTGGGACTTGTTTCTCTTTTTCCTCTTTCTCATCGTCATCATCATCATCATCATAGTTTTGTCCTTTTTCCCATTTTCTTCTATTTGTGATTTTGTACGTTTCGCATCTCCCACTTCTCGATCTTTCCAATTCTCTTTCTTCTTTCATCCTTTTCTGAAAGTTCTTCATCCTCCGTCTTCTCCTTTTCTTGCCTGCTGCTGAATCAGTCACGCGTGAGTCACTACATGCGAGCATCGACTTTCGTTCTTTAAAAATTTGAACGAAAAATAAGATCAACGCATGTTGCGGCATGTTTTTTCTCCTTCTCTCCTCGTCCCTTTCCTCGAATCGAAATATATATCATTGAATTCTCATACAATTCAATTACATTGCTCATGTCAAAACGAATTCTTGAATTTTCAAAGGTGAAAGATAAATTATGAAATCAGAAAATCAAATGCGAAGAATTTCAGTAACGAACACGTTATTTCTGAATCATTACCGAGGATCGCTATTCCGGTTGTGAAAATAGCTGGGAGCTTCCAAGACAGTTTCATATTCGTGGAAATTAAAGTAAATGTTACGGGCGGTGCAACCTGTCGTTGACTGCGCTCTATCCGCGTACTTGCAACACACAGTTACACGTCATGATTTTGAGAAAGTAACAGTCGTTTGCTCTTTCTTCATTTTACTTTGCAAAAGAAAATTATATGACATAAGTTATGAGGACAGTTTCTTATAAGGTGTGGACCGTTCTAATGAGGATAATCATGAAAATTACTGTGTTCATCGATCGTAAGAGAGCGAAAGAGAATATAGAGAGGCACGTGAGAAGTAAAGAAGAAACAAAGGATTTTTATTTTCATTTGAATTTGAAAAATTTCGAGTATAAATGAAACGAAACATGAATTTCAAATCAAACCACGAATCAATCATAACGCCGAACACGATAAAAAGTCGGTCTGAATGCGGCTGCATCTTCACAGTAAAAAGTAAAACTTACTTCCAACCTCAATATCGGCTCATTCTAAGATGCAGCCAAAACCTAGCCCTATTTCAGCTGAAAGTAAGCGCCCAAAACAAATGCCGACACAATGGAAAAGATTGAATTTCAGTCAAGTTTTCAAGTAAGGTGCAGCCACTTTCAGCCAGACTTTTCACAGTGTTGCTTGAAAACTGAACTGAAATCCAATATTTTCCACTGTGTCGGCATTTGTTTTTCGTGTTTACTTTGGGAGCTAATTTTGGCTGATTCTTAAAATCAGCTGATATTCAGGATGGAAGTAAGTTTTACTTTTTACAGCAAAAAAACTGATTCATTCAACCCGATTCAAGTTTTTTACCTCATTTCATTCAATCACATTGTTGACCTATACATCTTTTCTTTAGCGGAAATGATTCTAGCGATGTCAAGGCCTTTTCTAGGAACTAACTTCCCTGCGAGGACCTTGACCCTGAAACTTCAAACCGGGATAGATACCTACCTCATGTGAACTTTAAACTACGTTCCTAGGTTAACCAGTGACACAATCCACTGGAGACCTATACCATAATTTTGCTCAAGGTTCTAAACATAGGGCGAGATTGATAGACCCCTTCAGTTCCTGATTTACCGTGACGGGGTGAAGACTTCGAGCTTTTGTGGGGTTGATATCTACCCCAGTTTGTGGCTCCAGTCAGTATTTCGTGTAGGTGAGTCAAATTTCTCTTTTTCGCTAAAATAAATGTAATTCACATATTATGCCCTCATTTTACAATAAAACAGTAGATATATAATTCTCGGCGATCATCTGCATATTTCAAGTACCCATACTAAATTTCCACCGGCTAATGAGTCACCAAAAAAGCACGCGCGATGCAGCTTATGTTCCTGATCGGAGGCTCGCAAAACGCAAATACATTGCATAAAATCTCTCTAAATGGAAAACAGTGAAATCTCAGTGATTGCAGTGAGAAGTCCAACACTGCGAATCAGTACATATGTAGTGCAAAATCAGTGAATATTCACTAATCCCTGCAGTGGAATGTCACTGATTTAATCCGTGAGGAGGAACTCCAACTGCATAACCAATAACTATTCACTGCTATCTCACTGATTTCATACATTGGTCGACTGTTAACTGCAGAAGTAGTGAGATTTCACTGATTTGAATTTGGAGAGTGTGGGAATCACAGAATACTCTACTGCAGCGATTGTGGCGCCTTTGAATAAGTTAAATTGTAACTCTACTTTTGAATATTTTTTATATGTATCAAATTTCTCTTTCTTTTACATTTCATATGGAAGAAACGGAAATATAGTCGTGAAAACCAATATCTCATGGATTTTTATTTGACTTTTCCTGAGATCAGATTCCCATTTTTTTTTAATTTTCAAAGTCCCAAATAAATATACTTTTTTGGCAGAACATCATGATGATATTTTTTCTCTCAAAACTTCATGTGTCTTCTTTAAAATCCCGTTGGAAATTTAAAAATCAGTTGGTTAGAAAAATAGGTATGAATTTTTGTTTGTTAAATGACGATTTGACCGTCTTTTGTGGCACTTTTACCCAGGTAAAAATTGGCCATGGGCGCTAGGTTGCCGCAAGGCTCACCAAGATGGGCCGAGCCTAGGCTACCAGGCATGGCGCAACTCTGAAATGATAACATCATTTCAGCCTCAGCCCATTTGTTTCCACAATCAAGACCCAACACTGGAAACAGGGTTGTGATAGCATATGCCGTCAATGGCATACCATACAAAAATTTGTTCGCCAAGGATGAGCCAACGCTGTAGCAATCTTGCGGCAGGGTTGCGCCCATCTCATGCCAATGGTCACTTTTATTTTTTATTGTAATTGAAAATAAAATAAAAAATCCATTCTATCATTTCGATTGAACGAAATGAATGTCGGAGAATTTCAACATGTAATTTTTCTGATTAGTTTAAACTGATGAATGACGTAAATCCGGTGGTCCTGGCGTAGAAGTAGGCGGGTCTGGAAACAGATGAAGAATTATTTCTGTCATGGAATCTTCAAAGGAGACTTATATATTGATTGAATGCTTGGTTCGCCACTCGCAGGAAACAAGCATCACTCTGGTGAGAGTTATTGTAATTTGCTGTTTGAGAAGGAAGTTTCACTCTTAGCCAAGCTATTACTCAAGTCGAGTCAAGCTAACGCCTAAACTGAGCGAGGCCATCGCCCAAGCTGAGCCAAGCTATTGCCCAAGCTGGACCAAGCTACGACCCATGCTTGGTGCAACATGAGAATCCATTGTCATTCAGAGTTGCCTAATGCTTGGAGCAGTGTCCCGCCAAGCCCTAGAGAGCCTCTGTTGAAAGCATTCTTTTTCCTTCAAGCAATATTGGTTGAAGGATGGGCCAAGCGTGGCGCAGCCAATGATCAATGATGGATCAACGAAGTCGATTTATGACTTCCCATATTGGTACAATGTTTAGACCATTGTCAACCATCCTTGTCCCTACATAGATTGCCCAGCTTTGGCTGGCAGCCTTGCGTCTAGCTATATTCCGTCGTCAGCATTGGCGGAGCCTGAAGATTTTGATATGGGTAGCTATTGAAATCGACTTTTTACAAACTAAACTTCAGTAAAATTGAATTTGCTCTTCGCCATTCTCTTTGGCATGGAAGAACAAAGAAATTCATGTACTTATCATTCAAATTACTGCTTCTAGAACGATTTTACTAGCAAAAAAAGCGCGGGGTAAATATTTACCCCGGTTTGTAGTTTACAGGTAAAAAAAAATGGGTTTGTAGTTCTAGAGTTAAAAGATCTCAGCTAGCACATAAGGGTTCCAAATGAATTTTGAAAAGATAATTCTTTTAGAATACAGAGTTTCGAAAGGACTTCGATTCGAATCCTCAAAGAAGTGTCTCATAGGATTTTAAGAGAACTCGCGAATGTCTGACGAATCGAATTCTTTTTGGAACTCTTCGTATTCTCAAACAGTTCTCTTTTCGAAATTCATTTGGAATCCTTGCATGCTATCTGGGATAACGAACAACGGCTATAATCATTTTACATCAGAATTCATTCGCCATATATTCGTCCGTACTTCCACATTTATTCAATTTACAAACCTTTGGTGGAAAAAAAAAAAACGATATCAATCGAAGGATGTATTTCCATTGAATGTATTCATTATCCCCGTATCATATTACATTTTTTCGAATCACTTTGAAAAATCGAAAAATATATAATGTATTCACAAACAAAGCGTACTGGAGAAAGAAAGAAGAAAAAAAATCTCGTTAAAATTCTACCAATACAACTCAATGGCGATTCATTGATGAGGAAATGAAGTTATTTATACAGCTAATGGAACTGGGTAAAAAATTCGGTCTGTTGATTCATCGCACACAAGAACCTTCAACGCGAGTCTCTGTTGTGTGTAATGTTCTTTCATACCACAACGTAAAGTTACCTAGAAGCGCACATACTTTTCCAACATACGTGTACCGTAATAAACATTGAAGCATGTACAATATATATCACACTTTTAAAAAATAGTTGTCATCGACTATCTGAAAAAAAGTTGTATACGTGTATGCACATATATATATTCCATATGCATATAAACAGCTGCGTGACTCATTATCTTATCGGACATGCTGCATTATCGCCGGAACGTGCTGACTTCTTGCTGGCAAAAACAGTATTTGAGAAAGTACATTGGAAAAATTTGATATGATAATCCAGAAAAGAACTATGATGTACATGAGAACAATGAACTTATTATTGTACGAAATAAGAATTCAAGAAGATCCGATTCACTCAGGATGAAAGGAATATTTATACCATGACTAACGTCCATAGACATATTTTTCTACTCGATATGGAACATCTGTTATTAAATACGAATACAATTATCTTCATACAAACGTATGAATAAACTTTCGTTCGAAATCTGGCCAGTCTCATGATTAATCTCCGAATATTCGACAATGCAGAATCCAATTAAAATTATTTAATAAAAGTCTGCAAAGGATCATGCCACAAAACAAAAATAATCATACGTCGATTACATAACTTTTTCTCATATTCGAATGAATATGTTACACTTTCGATTACTTTCCTCCCCTAATCTTAAATTGCGGTTGTGGAATTTTTGATATTTATTTCGAACAATTGTTTTTTTGTACGGCACTGTACGTGCGCTTTCTTTTAAAAAGAAAATCCGAATTGATTGACGCACGATCGTCTGGTAAGAAACGTGCTTAAAATGAATATGAGTCATTAAGAGCCCGAGGAAAGGTGAGGTAAGACCTTATCGACTGGCCGTATACTGATAAGAGAAAATGCCTGAGGAAGTGGATACACGTATGATTTCTAAGTATACTCGCATACTCAACGTACACATGTATAATATTTTTGATTCGCGGAGAACCTCGCCTATATCTTCTGCAGTTCTACATATGTTCAAATATTGATGTTGACGATAATGTTGAATGAGAGTGACAATTATGACCCCGTTCTTTAACCGTGTAAAGTTCACAAACGTGTATACGTACTCCCTGTGGCTCATTAGCGTGAAGAGCTTGGAAAGAGAATTCGTTTTGGACAAAATGTTGTTTGATAAATTTTATTCCACTTTGGTAATATTTTTCTGAACGATCGTTGAAATTTGGTGAATATTTTTCAGAATTATTCCTGCCGCTATGCCATGTTTCCAAACTTCTCGTAGGAAAGTTTAGTTTGATTCAGGGTGCATTCTTTCACACTGTAAAAAGTCTGATTGAAAGTGGCTGCATCTTACTTGAAAACTTGACAAATTCAGTCTTTTCCATTGTGTCGGCGTTTGTTTTGTATGTTTACTTTCAGCTGAAATAGGGCTAGATTTTGACTGCATCTTAGAATGAGCCGATGTTAAGGTTGGAAGTAAGTTTTACTTTTTACTACGCAGCATCACCCCTCGTCAAAAAGTGAAACCTGATTTTGCTCTGATTCCTTGCGTATTACGGAGTGAATCAGGTTTAATTTCATTTTTCGCCCTGATCTCACCCTGTTCTCAACCTGATCTCGCTTTTAACATTCTTATTCAACCTGATCTTGACCTTTTTTCGACCCGATTGAACTCTAGATCGTTGCGTATTACGGAGTTGATCAGGCTTTAAAAAATATTATAATTCTTCGACTCGGGACATCAATGCATATGTGAATGTTCTTAAAATTCCAAAATAATTCTAATATTTCGAATGTATCAATACAGTTTTGTGATATACATGTTTTCATATTGCAGCATCACCGAGTTCAACAGTTGAAATCGAATGTACACGGAGAAAAAATATTCTTGTGTGTCACGTTTTTCTTCTGTTTAACCCTAGAACCGATACACTGTAAAAAGTCTGACTGAAAGTGGTCGCATCTTACTGGAAAACTTGACTGAAATTCAGTCTTTTCCTTTGTGTCGGCATTTGTTTTGGATGTTCACATTCAGCTGAAATAGGGCTAGGTTTTAGCTGCATCTTAAGGGGTTACTAGCGCTTACCAACAGAGCACGTTGGATAGAAAAGGATACGCCTATACGATAGAAAGAGAGAGGTTTGGTACCATCGCTAGTATCCCGTTAAAATGAGCCGATATTCAGGGTGAAAGTAAGTTTTACTTTTTACTGTGTACATGAAAAATACAGAAAATTTCAAATGGCTGTATCTCAATTGAAACTAAATGGATTTGAATTGACCATAAATGATTTTTCTCTATGTCAGGGTTTATAGTTCAAAAATATTTAGGTTGAAAACTATTTTCAATAAAGATATGCCTGTTCTAGGGTTTATTGAACCATTGGTCACCATTGATCATGATGAAGCTGAAGTTGGCAAAATATTCGAAGATAATTCAATAGAGTTGAAAAAATTGACTAGCCAAACCTTGTTTCGTATATGTTATTCAAGTTTGAATCGTTTATAAAAACGAAACAAAAATGCAAACCCACAAAATCTGATTGAATGATCGTTATTTAACTTCTCAAATCAACTCTTCAGAACTGAAAACATCGCTTGAAGAAGTACTGCAAAATTTTTGGTCTTCAACAGTTGAGTATTCCGTTATTCGATTTCTAATTCGTTTCAATAAACGATCCGAAGTTCAACAACATGTTCTGTATCAACAACAACCAACAGAAGATTTGGCTCGTTGGTTTTTTTTCATTTTAAGAAATCATCTTTGCAGGGTTGACCTAGTTTGAGCCGAATTTTTTTTCTGGATTATGTCATTAAATAAGCTTATTTAATACGTGTGAGATATTATAATGAAAACAATGAGTGTTCCCGAAATTAGGAATTATGTAGGAAATTATTTACCTAGCTTTCAAGTCAAGAAAATCCCCCAAAAGAAATCTTTAATTCCCTATCTGCGATAGACAATTTTATAAGAAGCGTTGCGTTGCTTGAAAACATTGAAAGTACTAAATAAATATTTTTGTAGAATTATCTGGAATTAGTATTATTCAAATAAAATACAAACATGAAGAAAAAACTGTGATACGAGAGGCTGTCATAAAACAAAAGTGTTATATTATATCCGTAATTATTTTTCATAAACCTAAAAAATAACGAGATATAACATATATATTACATCAGAAATAAACTTGATGTTGTAATATGCTCGTAATTCATAATGTTCATTCAATTCATGTTCAATAAAGATTCCTGTGATTGGAAATTATGGATTTTTTGTATACTGTTGCAACATTAATACAACCTAGCTGCAACTTTGGAACTTTGCTGTTTCGAACCTTCGTCCGATCTTTTAATTATTCAAAAACCTTTATAATTCATAAACTCAATGGTTCAGAAACATTCTGGTGCCTGTAAGTTAACCAGTCTCGACTATGATTCGAATTTAGTTTGTTTCGTGTTTTGTTTAAACATTTATCCAAAAAAGGTGAGGTTATGTTTGAAATAATTGGTCGAGCGAACAGCAAGGTGGGAGTTGAAGGGGCTCTGTACCTAAAGTAAAAGGTTCGAGAGAATTGCAGTAAAAGGTCCGATTGAGTAAAAGATTCGAGAGTCGAGTGTATTTTGACACCCAAACTGATTGGATTGTCGTCACGAGTACTCGCATTAAACATGGACATTTCTTGTTTGTTGAGGTAGTCAGCCTTATGAAACCTCCAAATCGTTACGATTTATCCTTATCCGAATATGGCATCGAAATAAGCACACGGAGAAAAAAATATAGTAATCGAAGGATATGATTCATCATGACGATCAATGACAGTCGTTATATGACAATTCATCATAACTTTCGTAACAGTTACTATATTTCTGCTGAACACTGATAGATGTATAGTATTTGACGTCATAATGAATTATGTCCTTCGATTACTATACTACATACAGAATTAATACAATCTGAAAGCAAGATTTCTAAATTTTTACAATCATTTGCTCGACATTAACATTGAATGATATTCATCGTGATATCCAATGTGAAAATGTGAAATAAAAATCAAAGCCTGTACACAACGACTCGATACACTTTAAGTTTTAGCGCAGTGGAGTGTTGCACATGTCATGTCACGCGATGAGAAAACGTAACATACACAGGAACCGACTGTCAATCGTTTTGATATGATCGTCGCTTACTCGTGGGCAGTTTTGTAATTGGAAATCTCTATGCCAGAGTTGAAAACAGCCAAGCCTCTTCGCGGTCGTCCGTCGGTGCATCTGCATAATAATTCACTCTCGATTCTCGTAGTTTGCTCAGCAACGGCAAAAGCGGCGGTAACAACATTACCAACTACACACGTGTACGTATCCACGTGTGTGCGTGCGTGTAGGTACATGTTGCTCGTTAAAGGCCGGTTCTCACTTTTCCGCCAATGAGACCGAGAGTAGGTGTACTTTATGGTTGGAAAACACTTCTCTAGGGCATGCGATCGCAACCACTTTGAATTGTGGAATATTATAAAATTTCGCTGAAGCGGTTATTCGAACGATCAAATTTTGAAAGTTCAGAAACAAAAACCTCGTGTTGTTTTATATTTCATGAATCATCGCCAATTAAGTGATTAATGAGTCATTCTGTTTCTGATCATTGATACTAAATATCAGATTTTCATCAATTAATTAACACCCATATTCGTTATTTGAACTGTGATATTTTTTGGGAAAGAATTTAAATTGCGGATTTTACGATGTAGGGTTTGAGGCTAGCAAACGTAAAATGTAATTCTCTGACAAATTTTGAGCTAAAAAGATATATAAGTTCGATATACGTTGTTGGGTTGCGGAATTTTTTTCAATCATAGATACACAGAGAGAAATAATGACTATCATCAACAGTATATTTTCTTCTCCAAAAATATTTTCTCTTGATTCAAGAAAATTTCTCTTGGCTCCACACCATATTGGCTCTGCATTCAAGAATATATTTTCTTGGTATTAGTAATTATTTCTCTCAGTGTAGGTCTGTAAAATGAAGCTGGAACTGGCAACCAACTGGTTGTCATAAGTCTTTACACGCAATTTTTATCAAGGATTAGAGCGTCTAAAACGTTCGGTAGGATGCTACTCAATCGATTTCTGGCATGAACAAAGTTCCAACAATGTTTAATCGAAAGTTACAACAATCGGCTGTTAGTTTCAGCTTTTTGTCTGTAAATCGATATGTTCCTGCCACACTTTGTACGAGGGAAAATGGTGAAATTTCTGATCGAATTCCATTGAAATCTATTCATTTTCTCATTCGTCGACAAGATTTTGTAGATTATTTGTGAAAAGGATAAAAAAAAATCAATATTATCAAAACTCATCGATAAACGATATCGTTCAACTTCGAAACGTTTATTCAAACAAAATATGATAAAATATCTGATTTGATCAGAAAATTTGTCATGAAATTGATCGTTTCAGATATAATATGTACTTCAGCAATTTCAAACGTTCATTTTCTCTGTTTCGCAAACATTCCGTGATCAATTCCTTTTTGATAAACGATTCGAACTTGAATAATGTTTTGTAAGTATTCAAGTGTTACTTCAATTATACTTCGCAAATTGAGTTATTGTAGTAATATATCGAATCATTTATGAAATGTTAATATCCTACTTTGAACCCAATGCCTGTGGGTAGTATTTAAAATTCAATCCTGTATTTACAAAATATTGATCAATTTATAGCTCTCAAGGACGTTTTTCTTGCATCTAACATCAATTTTGGTATCATTGAACCTATGGAATCATGTTATACATATCCACTTGTACATTTGTAATGATACGATGTTTTTAAACCTGTAATTGGAAATGAAAACAAGGGAGTTTCTTTGCTATAACCTCAAAATATGAAGCGACGAAGAAAAGGTAGGAGGAGAAAGGTTTAGAAGATTACTCACGTAAATAAGACCGGAATAGTATCGGTCCTTAAGGTTATGTAGTACAGACGCCTCGTTAAGACAAGTTAGCTCCGCCATGTCCTCGACCTTGTCAAATTTCGGCGGGTTCATTTTTTGGATGTCATCCTTAGGTACGAGGACGCGTTTGCCGGTCTCGGCGATTTCTACCTCGACCTCGTCCCCACGTTCGCCTTTGATCCCAGCGGCGACGAAACCCTGGGTTTCGTGTGGCACCCACACAAGTTTTTTCTGCGTCCATTCTGCCTGTGTAGCCGGATCGTTAAAACTGTTCCTATCAACCGAGAGGTATCTCAACTCTGGATCCGACCGGTCTACCCTCGAGTCCGCGTCCGCCATTTTTGTTTAGCCAATATCTCTAGCGCGCACACACAATGAACGAAAAAAGGTGCGGGTATGGATGGTTATATATGTATATATGTATATATGTACTTATTTAAATATACATATATATGAGCGTATATATTAGCACACACACGATAGAATTTTCCGTAAAACCACACGTACGAACACTGAACTAACGCTGACCGAAGGGACCAACTCTTTCTTGTTCTTCAGTAATAAATATAAATATTATAGACACTATAAAGAGAGTATAGGAGGATCAACAAGTTTTCTTTTGGTCCAACGGTCTTATGCTTTGAACACGTCGGATGATCCCTCGGCCTCGAGAGTAATATCGTACTACTCGCAACGAAACCGCACATGTAAAAAAACCACCACCACCACCAGGGAGGGGGGCTACACCACTTTACTTTCCCTCTTTCTGTATATCACACACACACAGCCTTCCTTGCTACCACTACCACCACTAGTACTATTTTGTATCGAGTTCAACTCGTTCTTTCTTTACAACTAAACTCCACTGGCTGGTCTTTACCTTTCGCGTTGCTTTTGACTACTCCCGGCTTCTCTGGACATGTCCTCTACCCCATGACTGCTCTCCACCAACGTCTCATCGTTTATCTCTTTTCAACTCGTTCGGTTTACCTCGACTTTATTCGGTTCTTCTCCATTCCCCTCTCAAGACTTTCCAATGAATTTCAAGTTGGTGTACAAGGTTAAAGTGAAATGAAGCAGGCTGAACCGTCATCGGAAGAGGGAGTTTTCAATCGGTTGGTCAAGGCTTTATACATAAAAGTGTGTACACTCATGGGCAGTGTTGTCAACTACAGATTTTTTTCCCTATGGATCGACGAATCGTGAGACACCTTTAAATGGAATTCCCAATAAGAGAACCTGAAAAATCCGTAAGTTTTCTTATTTCCATTTCCATTTAACTCATGATTATCATAGGTTGATCTACCGGGAATTGTACTGAAAAGAACATCCCTAGTAACACAAAAGTTCTGAAAGAGCTCATAATTAATACAATGTATTCGTGAAGAACTCTTTTAGATCTCTTGTCCTATCTGGGAAGAATCGAGTAGGACACTGAGTTTAATACCCACATAGAAGTCATACAAGAATCTCCAATGAAATCCGAAAGAACTCTTTTAAGATACAAAGTGTTTTCAAAGAGTTTTAAAGGGAATTCGATTCGTCAAACAATTGAGAGTTCCGTTAATTCTCGAAGACACCTCAAAGAATTTCAAAATAACTTGTAAATGTCTGACGGGTCGAATTCTCTTTAAAACTAACACTTTTTTGAAGACGCTTTGTATCCTAAAAGAGTTCTTGAAATGTTATTTTTCGGAATTCACTTGGAGTTCTTGTGTGCTATCTTTATACAGTCGGGTGGACATGTTTTATACCGAGGTTCAGTTATCTCAACAGTCGATAATCCCGAAAATCGTATCTCAGCGAGTTATATTCCGAAAAATTACACATTGTCTACAGCTGACATTTCATGGGGCGTCGAACGGCAGCGTCAACATTGGAAGAAAAGGGAGGTCCGATCGGTTCCCTTTTTTCTTCCAATGTTGACGCTGCCGCTCGACGCCCCATGAAATGTCAATTTACCTTTCCATCGTGGTTTTTTCTACATTTTGGATTAATGAATTCAGCCAATTGTAAAGAAGATCCAAAAGTAAGAGCTTATAGTATCGCAAATTCTTTTAGAAATGGACTTATAAATCCCGGATTTAGCAGATAGAGGATGCTTCCGATTGCGGAAGCCCTTGGCCCCGGGGGCCATGAATCAGCCAATGGGAGTTCATTTTCATGGCCCCTGGGGCCAAGGACTTTCGCAATCGGAAGCATCCAGAGTATCGCAAGCCCTAAAACCATATGTCCGAATTTCAGATGCCCAAATGTCCGTAAGTCCGAAATTCCATAACCCCGAATAAAAAATCATGAATTTGATTATAAATCAATTATTAGATACTTTTATACAATTCAAAAGTGAAATGTGCTTCTGTTTATGGATTATCGATGCTTTGAATCATATGAAAGTATATCATAATTGATTTATACTCAAATTCATAATTTTTTATGCGGGGTTATGCAACTTTGGGTTTACAAACATTCGGATATATGGTTTCAAAGCTTACAATACTCTACCGATTTAGCACACGTGGAGATTGAATCATTGGTTTGTGCGTTCTCAGATCACTGATCTCTACACACACCGGATAGAGGCAGGGTACCCAAGGCACAATAAGAACTTGAAATGCCAGTAACCCCTGGTGAAAGGGAAGCGTGTAATAGAAAGTGTTAAGGACGTAGTTGGAAAGTATTTGGAACGTGGACCAAGCGTATACCAAGCGTCAAGTGGAACATTAAGAGTGGTTCGAACGTATATTTGAAGTGTGTGAAGCGTATCGGAAGTAACACCAATTTCATAGAAACAGGGCTTTATACTCGGAAGCGTAATCGAAGAGTGGATAAGAAGCATGTAAGAAGTATTAGAAACGTAATCTGAGACATTCTTACGCTTCCGTTACTCTTTATGACACGCTTCCCTTCCACCAGGGACAGCGCCACTAGGGATATCCCCGCGAACTAACGTTCACGCATACAACCATAATTATCTATATGTACACACTCTAATGATGTGTGGGTGAATTATGATTGGTATTAGCGTGTGTACATATGGAGCTTATGATTGTATGCCTGAACGTTAGTTCGCGGGGATATCCCTGGTAGCGCTGTAATTCGCATTTCAAGTTCCTATTGTGCCTTGGGGTCGTCGTTCTTTTGTAGGCCAAGTGCCAGGTTTTTGATGGCAAATTTGAACAATATCAGAATATTTTCTACAAATATATTTCATGTATTCATATGAATGTTCGTTAAATTAATTACTCATTTCGATGTCGTCAAAATTGCATTCTGAATTATGAAAGATCGTACAGATACCTCAAAACCCAAGCAGCACCGAAAGTTCTCAAAACGTTTTAAAAACGTGTCCAAAGTCCCGCAGATGTTGGTTTCCAAACGTCTTAGGAACATTCATTCAATGTGTTGGGAAGCACGTTTTGGGGACATTGTTTACACATGCTATGGTACGTTTTCGGAATGTTTTCGAGACGTTATATGAAAACCAAGTATTTTATCTCTAACCTATACAAATGTATATTCATAGTTTTACTAGGGAAAAAAGTACAAAACAACCATAAAAATATGTTTTGTATTGAATATTTGGAAAGATTCCTTCCCTGGTGGAAATTTTCGCTCGTCGGAAGCGGACTTTGAAACAATTGAAGTAGAAAATGTTTCAATCTCTGCTTCTTTCGCGTTTAGATACTGTTTCATTTACTCTCCCGCGTCGCTTTATACCCTTCTTACGCTCCCATTTTCACTGGGGTTTCTAAAAGTTCAAAACTATTGGCAGAATGTAAGTTATCAAGAATTAAATCAATGTATTAGGATTTACATAACCTCAAAATTGACGCGAAATAAAATTTCACTACATGCAATGTATCAAAGAGATGCAAATGTGATTTATCAAATCTATCGATACAGGTTTCACCGCAGTTAATTTGCATCTGCTCGAAGAATATTAAAAGATTTCCCAGATAGCACAGAGTTCGTGAAGAATTCTTCAAGAACATCATTTGAACTCTAGAGTTCTGAAGAGTTCTTTAAGAATTCATCGACGAACTCTGTGCTATCTGGGTTGGCATAAGTTAGATCATTAACAAATTCTCATTTTACATGTTTCATAAACGTTCCATGGGAACCTAAATAAGACTATACCGGACATTTGTACATCCCTGGTATATACATCCGATGTTTTCTGAACGTCCCGAAACATTTTTAGAACATCCCAATGTTTTAGAAGACGTTCAAAGGATATTGATGGTACTTCCCGGTGCTGTATAGACGTGTTCCAAGTTGCCCCAACCTGCTCCAAGCATTTTTCATTCGCACTTCTAGTTGTCAGGTTCGGACAACTTAGAACACGTTAGAACGAACACAGCTATTATTTTGGAAAATCTTGCATCATATAATAAGAGAATAATGGTGAAAATTCAATTTTCATTGATGAATTGTATGAAAGTATATTTATGACTTCTGAATCTTCCTCCAAGAATTGTCACTGGACATGCAAACTTAAGGTCTTCTATCATCTCCAATTCATCACAAAAATTTTGTATTACGAAGTGGCTCATCCCATACCCAGTGTATAGTAGAGATCAGTATCCCAGATGGTACACAATAATCCCAAATGAATTTTGAAAGAAGAACTCTTTGAGAATTTTTTTAGAATATACAGGGTTGAAGAATTTAAAAAACAATTCGATTCGGTAAGCAACCCACACAGCACAACAGTTGAGAAAGAACTCATAACGGATTCATTTGAAACTATGAGAATTCAGAATGGATTCATTATGAAGTGTTCTTGAACTATCGCGCTGTGTGGGAAATGCCTGAAAGGCCATTTACCCGGAAGCGGTAAAGTCTGCAACTATTTGAGGAGGGCCAGGAACTTTTGGTCATCATCTTCGAATCCACAAATCTTTGTTTCTCGGGTAAATGCAATTTCGGGCATTGCTACCTTACCGGCAATGCTCATCTGGCAGCTCTGCTACAATCTACTCCCTCGGCGTCGGAAGCACCCACGGAGATCAATGAACCCAGATAGCACATAAGAGAATCCGAAATGAATTCTAAAAAAATAACTTTTTCAGAGCTCTTTCAGAATACAAAGATTTCTTAAGAAGTTTCAAAAAGAATTTGATCCGTCAGACATTTACGAGTTCTCTGGAAATTCTATGATACTTCTTTGAGAATTCTAACGGGACTCGCAAATGTCTGAAGAGTCGAAGTCTTTTTGAAACTTTTTAAGGAAACTTTGTATTTCAAAAGCGCTCTCAAACAGTCCTTTTTCCAGAATTCATTTGAGGCTCTGAAAGAAGTTTACTCTTTAGGCGCTCTTTCAGAAAACAAAAAGCTCTTAAGGAGTTCCAGAAAAAATTTGATTCGTCAGACATTTGCGAGGGTAGTATGCAACATGTCCGACTAGTAATAAGTTCGACTCCACTGTCATTAGTGGATCGCTAGTAATATTTAATAATTTCACCAGAAATTTCTACTTTTCAGCCAATGACAAGCAGCCGGGCTTCTCGCATACTACCTCTGCGAGTTCCGTTGAAATTCTATGAAACTTCTTTGAGAATTTGAATGGAGCTCGCAAATATCTGATGAACCGAATTCTTCTTGGCACTCTTAAAGAACTCTTTTTATTCTCAAAGTGCTTTCAAAGAGTTCTTTTCCTAGGATTTATTCAGGATTCTTATGTGCTATGCGAATAAAATTCACTATCAACGAACCAATCCAATATTCGGATTCCGTTCCGTTTTCCAGGAACTCGGGTCTCTGTGAGACCAGCCTTATGTTTTACGATTATGCGTTTTTGTGCTTATCCCTTTACGGAAAATATCTTCACTCTTCGCAATTTTCATAATTGGTGAACTACATAATGTAGATGATGTTCCTGAAATATGAACTACGGTGCAATGTTTAGAACAGTTAAACTATTCACTATTGCTTGATATTTCAAAGCAAAGTTGAAGTATTGTGAGTACGCATTCAAAATTCATCAATACAAGATGACAGTACGAAACTCTGTCCACTGAATTATTCAAAATTGTACATGGAGTGTACTTCAGGTGCTGCAAATATTCCACTTGCGAAACCTTAGCAATAACTTCCAACCAGTATCAACTGTAATGTAAGTGTATTACATGTTTCTCTTATTCATCTAATACTTATAAGTCACGAATAAATTGAATTAAAAATCTATCTTTCCATCAGGTATAATGGAGACTGAACATTCAATAGTATTGAGTACTTGCAACGAAGAGTCTGTACTCATGCAAACTGTAAACGTAGTTTCTCAAAATGAACATACGGCATTAGTAGATGAAGAAGAATATTTCTTGGTAACAAATGTTCCTAGCGACCTGCAAAGAACTACAGAAAGTCTTCGTAAAGATACCAGTGAAACTTTAAATCATATCAAAACAACAGCATCGTTATCGGAAGTGTGTAGAATATGCGCTAATGTCAATAATCATATGATCCCAATTTTCAAGGATGAAGGAGTGGAACATGACCTGTGTCATAAAATACACAAGTATTTGCCTATACACGTACGTTATATTTAAAAACACTACTGTCAAAAATCATTCAAAAAAATAAAAGATGAAAAATAGATCAGTTCATGGGATACATTAGTTCTAATTATGTTTCTGAAATATCTTTGAGGTATATCATTATTAAACTAACTGAAATAACAGTGCCCGATACCGATATATGATTAATATAGATTGTTTAGTTCCAATAAAAATGCTCAACTCCTCAGGACTATTTCAGAAATGTATTTGAAACCCCATGAATGTACAGGAAATTCAATTTGTCAATGACATATATATATTTTCCATGTTTCTTCGATTTAAACTCTTATTCATACTTTTATAAATATACAACAGGTTTCAGTGAGTGACAATCTTCCATTGCAATTATGTTTTCATTGTGCGAATACTTTATTGGCATGGCATGAATTGTCAGAAGGATGTTTAGAAGCTGAACGTCGGCTCCTGGAAATGCAGACTGAGATTCGAGGAAAAGAACAGGTAAGATTTAAAAATACTCCTAAATCATTTCACACTCACAAACTCTTTATCGCTATAATTGTTCGCAAAAGCAACAACCTAATGCAAAGTGTCTTTGGAATGATTGAATATCTTGTGGAATTTATTGGAAACAATATACAAAACAGGATGGATTATTTACAGAATTCTCTGTATTGCTATAATGAATATACACAAAACCATTATAAAAACAGAGGAATAAAATCTCAAAAGATGAAATTCTAAATCTTGTTCATAATAAGTAACTTTTATTCATAAAATGATGAAAAATCAGATGTATTCTTGAAATGTCTCCTATAAAAACAGAGGAGAAAATTCTGAACTTTTCAGTTTGATATTCACAAAGAAAGAATCTATGGCACCAATTATAATCACCAGGATTGTTAGAAACCAGAAATTATAACAGAACTAGGCAATCGCGCATTTGTTTTGATATATACAATATTTGCAAAGGTTGTTGAATAAACAAAACATATCGATACATCTATTTTCCAATTTCCTGGTTGAAAAGTTGAGAGACTAAAATTTATAAAGAAAAAAAAACCAAACAGTCGTGGGAGACAATGAATGTTACACAGTTGTTAAGTGAAAATGATGTTGAAATCTATGAGTTACATTTGAATAATTCTCATTACATCTATGGATCTTTCTAATTTTTCACAATATATTATCAAACTTTCTCCATTTTAATTTTAAATATATTCCTTTTTATTGTTTTAGTACTTCAGTGAATCATCGCCGTTGGATGTGTTAGATGGATCACAAAAGAAATTATTAGTACGTATTCAATGAATTTTTCAATTCAACAAACATATAATCCACTTTGACTTCAACCACAAAAAGAACAAGAAAACATATTTGATTTGTTAGAAATTTATATTCAATATTCCATCATTTCTCCCTTCGATATTTTTTTCAAAACATTCATTTCTTTTCAAACAAGAAGACTTTTGAAAAGTTGATAAAGATTCATATCATTTACTTTCGTGTTACTCTCTATGTTCCATTCTCACCAGGGAGACAGTGTAAAATAAGAAAGTAATTTTAAAAAGTTTTACAAATCACGGTTCAAAAAAGTGTTCAATTTCTAAGGTAATGAAAATAAAACCAGAATTCGCTTCTTTATTTTCAGATGAATCAACAGGTTGAAGCAAAAGATGATGAACAATCGTTATTCTCCAAAGAACAAAGTTTGGATTCACCTGTTAACGATTTAGAAAGGTAAAAGAGTTCTTTTTGATCATACACTTCTCAATTTCAGAACTTGCGATTGGAACGCTAGTTTCATAAAATCATTATAAACCTACCATGTTATCAATAACAAATAACTCCAGATATTGGTTTTTCAATCAGCTGTTCCACTTGCGAGATCTATCAATACAGATTTAATATTTTTAGAAAGATGAAATTAAACTTCTTATTGGATGAAAATAAGTATTTCAATATCAAAACTATCACTTCCCCCGTTACCGATAAAAATGAGAAGATTACGACATTGTACATCCAATTCGAGTGAATGAAAGAAATATGCAGCCCGATACAAGATACAAGCATACTTGAGACATTTTCTGTATTTTACAAGAACTGAAAGTATACGAATACACGAACCACGAAAAAATTTATTCAAGAATTTAAAATAGAATTTATCTGATCAAATTATGCAACCGCAATGAAGATTGTTTCAAAGAGCTTATTCGATTGAAATACATCACGTAAAGAACATAGACAAAAAAACCGAGACGATAAAAAACAATTATTAATAATCGTTCGTAAGAAAATTTTATCTGTGGGAAAAAATGAAAATTCCAATACATTAAAATCCGTTCATCTACGCCATTTAACCAACGAAGTCAAGTTTTGGCTGTTTTGCAGGTCCTGTAGTATGCGGACGCCATTTAAAGTATTCCTTGACATGCAGAATGTATTTTGGAAACCATTCAAAACCAAATTACGAGAAAAAGAGAAAAAAAACGATAATGGAGAACAATTCGATTCGGTTTGGCTTACCGTTGTGGATTCCAATTTCGAATCCAATGTTTTGAATGGAAATGATATCAACATTAAAGAAGAAACCAATGCATCTAAGCGGATTTCCATTCACGCGAAAAACGCAAAGCAGAATGGATTATGTAATTTAATAGTAAATGCGAATTTCAATAACGAGACGGAGAAGAATAATGTTGTTACGCATGAAATTTGTTTTGATAATTTTGACGAGCCTGAAAAATTGTCTAGCGTCGAGGGAAATAACGTAGAGAAAAGTAGCGATCGATATAAACTGCACAACTCCAAGGAAAGCACTTTTGATTTTGAATTAGAGGAATCGTTGAAAGAAGATCCGAATTTCATTTCCGACGATAACCACGACAAAGAAGATAAAAATAAGAAAAAGCGATGTTCGAAATATGCGAAGAAATCTAAAGAAACGATCGCCACGCAAGACAGTTATCAGTGTTTAGAGTGCGGAAAATGTTTCAGATTGAAGGATTCGTATTTGAGGCATATGAGAATACACAGAGACGAACGACCTTTCACTTGTCACGTATGTGGTAAACAGTTCAGAGATTCGGGTGGTTTATCGAGACATTTGAAAGATGTACACGCGAAGCTTAAAAATTTCACTTGCGATATTTGCGAAAGATCATTCGCATCCAAAGCAACGAGAGACGATCATCGTAGAACGCATACCGGAGAAAGACCATATATCTGTGACTCGTGTGGTAAAACATTCAAGTCGAAAGCTTCCCTTTATATTCATAGCAAATTACACACGGATGAATTTCCACATCCGTGTTCTTATTGCAATAAAAAGTTTCGCAGAAGGCAAGAAATGTTGGCTCATGTGACCACTCATACAGGAGAAAAGAACTACGAATGTGATGTATGCTCTAAGAAATTTCGAGTCAAATCAGAACTTGTTAGGCACAAACTCATCCATTCGGAAAACAAACCGTTCGTTTGTGTAAAATGCGGTCTTGCATTCCGACAAAAGCGTTATCTTAATAATCATATCAAAAGTAGACATACCGAATCGTTGAGAACTTGCTAGTATAATAAGCGTACTTAATAATATCAGTTATTGATTTCAAAAACAACATTTAAATTCATGTATCTCGGTCAAGAAATTGAAATTCATCAAATTTCGTCAACAGGCAAGCAAATATTCATATTATTACTTTGATTTTCTATGCGTACATTGTTTCGAACACTCGAGAGATACAAATCATTCAAATTTGCGTATCCAAACGATCGTTGATGAACAAAATAATATTTCTCGAGCAATAGAGGTTATTAGACATAAGATGAACAAAAAAAAACACAGAATAAACGGATGGGAATAATTAAAATATCCTACGTTTATTATGTTTCCAGGTTCAATCTGCGAAGGAAGAAATTCGCTGCGTGCTATTCCTCTATTTCACCTGCTTTATTGAAAAATAATATTGTAAAGAATAATGCGAAAAATTTGGCCGAAAAAAAAGCACTAGACTCGGCAATTGTAATCGAGAATACTAAAATTGAAGAAACAAGTACCTGTGATAGTAAAGATATCATTTTGAATGATATAAAAAGTTCCTCTAAACAACTTTCAAGTAATTTCAAAACCACATATACGTGTGTATATTGTAATCACACATTCGGATTGAAGTTACATTTGAAACGACACATCGAAGATTGCAAATTGAGAAATGAAATGGATTTGAACAAATATGAAATCCCTGAACATGCGAAAAAAAGGTTCACGTCGTATCCCTGCATGTATTGCAATTACACGGCAAAGCAAAAGAAGATGCTCAACGAACACGTCGCCAACTCTCATCCAGAGTTTTCTGAGAAGAAGAAAAAGAGGAAAACCCTACGTAGCATCGATAAAGATATCGTGAAACAAGCTCGAATGGAAATCGAAGGCAAAGTTTATTATCATTGTAACGAATGTGGAAAAAATTTATACTCCCCTTATACTTTCTCCTGGCATGTGAGAATTCATACTGGCGAACGTCCGTTCACTTGTCACTTGTGTGGAAAACAATTTCGCGTAAGTCAGGGTTTGGCAAGACACTTACGAGAGACTCACGCCGGCATAAAGAATTTCCCATGCGATATTTGTGGACGTATGTTTTCCACCAAACGTAACGTCGACGATCATCGTAGAATTCATACCGGAGAACGACCATACGTGTGTAACGTATGCGGTAAAGCTTTCAAACAGAAAGCATCGTTATTTGTTCATAATCGAACGCACACCGACGTGTTTCCATTCAAATGTAATCATTGTAATCAAAGCTTCCGAACTAAAGGTCCCTTGATATTGCACATAACGACGCATACAGGGGAAAAACCTTATCCTTGCGACATATGTGGTCGATGTTTTCGAATAAAATACGAATTAAAACGGCACCGTCTTGTTCACTTTGATGAAAAACCTTGGCAATGCGTTAAATGTGATCTATCTTTCCGACAAAAACGTTATTTAATTCGACATCAAAAGCATAATCATCATAACGATATTTCGCTTCCTGAATAATTGTATCTGGATAGAACTTGTAAATGGATCAAATATTCCTTGTTGTGCAATCGAAACGTGAATTGATTATTAGAATATGATAAAGATAAGGAATTCTTTTCAGGTCTGATCGAGGCATTTTAACCGAACAAAAATCACGTACGAATGATGCACAAATTTTTGAAGAACCGGGGGGGCACCGGAATTCTAGCAACGAAGAACGTAATTTTGAAACTGAAAATAAAATAGAAATCACTTCTGACGTTTCATCGAAACATCCTGCCGCGCGTACAAAAAAACCTATGGAAGAAATGCAAGAAATACAATCTTCAAAAGTAATCGTCAACAATTGTACACTCTACGAATGCCGTGACTGTAAGAAAAGACTGACTACCGTGTATAATTTTCTCATTCATCGTAATATTCATAACGGAGAAAGACCGTACTCCTGTGATGCCTGCGATAAAAGATTTCATTCGAAATCCGGTTTGAATAGACATTCGCGAGAAGTTCACGAGAAGATAAAAAAATTTTCTTGCAATTTATGTAATCGCGCGTTCGCATCAAAAGCGACTCGAGATGAACATACGAATACGCACAAAGCAGAAAGATCGCACATATGCGATACTTGTGGAAAATCATTCAAGCAAAAAGCCACTTTACGAGTTCACAAACTTTTTCATTCGACGCACGCCCTTCACCGATGTACCACTTGCGATCGATGTTTTAAAAGAAAACAAGAATTGAACAAACATATTCTCACTCATGAAAGACAGAAACTGTACCCCTTAATCCACACTTGCAGAATTGGGTTCACTCAAAAGCAATATCGCGACAGTCATAGGAAAAAAACGCACCAGGATTTGAATAAAACATGATTTTGTAAATTCAAAATGATATTTCATCGAATATTCAATTGTGAACCTCTACGTAGAAGACCCGAAACGAATTGAAATGATTTAAAATAATAGATTTGAAGTGATTTCTACAATGTGAACGTTACAAAAGGAATGCATTGTAGTAATTTCTGTTCGTATGATAAGGGAATATGTTTGTTTTTCAGATGGGAGACTGAGATCGAAATATCAACGGTTGAAATTCCGGATATGACGGCAGAAGAGCGTGCTGAATGTGATACAGCGTTCGTGAATTGTAAAGATTTAACGGATCGTACGAATATAAAGCATAATATCGAATTTTGTTCGCAATCTGCTGTACCGTTCACGGGACCAAAAGAAAAAATATCCAAAAGCAATAATGTGATACCAAAACAGAGGAAAAATATGAAGAATGAAGAAACCCCGGGATACGTTTGTTATTTGTGCAAAGCGAGTTTTACGAAAAAACATGATTTTGAAGAACACGTGAATAATCACAGGGACGATACTACGAACGATGTTCAAAATCGAAGTGAAATAGAACTTTTGAAAACATCGAAACAAGTGATCGATGATCGTGTGTCTTACAAATGCGAATTATGTGAGAAGATTATGTTCACCAAGAGGGGTTTTTTAAGACACATGCGAGTGCATACCGGCAAAAGACCGTGCAAGTGCGATTTATGTGGAAAATCTTATCACATCGATCAAGATTTAGCTAGACACGTCAAAGATGTTCATGAAAAGTTGAAAAAATATGAATGTGATATTTGTGGTCGAGCTTTTGCGACTAAATGCTCGAAAAATGATCATCGAAGAATTCACACGGGAGAACGTCCGTACGCTTGTGAACATTGTCCTAAAATGTTTCGTACGTTGAACTCTATATACATACACAATCGAGTACATACCAATTACAAACCTCACAAATGTTCCTATTGCGAAAAGTATTTTCAAAGCAAACAAAGATTGAATAATCATATGACCACGCATACCGGTATCAAAGCATTCTCGTGCGAGATTTGCGGTAAATGTTTTTCCGTCAAGGGTGAAGTTATGCGACATCGTTTAATACACAGCCAAGAAAAACCTTTCTCTTGTCAAAATTGTGGAATGAAATTTGCACAGAAAAGATATTTGAGAAATCACATTAAACAACATCACAGGGAACAATCCTCCGAACTGTTGGCCGAAGCGATGAAACCAACCAGTATATAAACGAGTAATTTTTTATGTTAATATTCTGATTTTTCATTTTTTTCGAAACAAAAAACAAGAGGGCATTCTAATTTTTTAAACTCATTGCATTTCAGTCTCTCACGATATTTATACGTATATTAAATATTAACATTTTATGTAAATTATTAATAAACTTACTCAACACACAATGTACACAATTACTAGGCTATATTTTTAAATATCGTCTCATCGGAATATGTTGTGTTTTTATGTTTTTCAAGTTTGAATCGTTCATAAAAACGAAATGAAAATTCAAACTTATTATTCATCTTCTCGAAATTGAAAACATCATTTGAAGAATATACTACTGCAAGATTTTGGCTCAGCTGAGTATTTCGTTATTCAATCATCAATTCGTTTTCATAAACCTTTCAAACTTCTGCAACATGTGTTTTTAATTTTTGAACAAAAAGTTTTTTAAGAGATTGTTTTCTAAATAAGTTTTGTATTTTATTATATTATCCTCTCAAGTTTTATTCTTGATGCTGCAGTGTAAAATAAATCGATGTAAATATATTTTATAACTCATTAAATTTATTTAATTTCTATTACAAGTGTGTCTTTTATCATATCCCAATTAAATTGATATTCAATAGGTTTAAGATTCTGTTGGTAGATTTGTGAATTCAAAATATCGATTGGCTTATCAATGATGATCCGAGAAAACCGTTCATTAAGGATGAATTACATAGATTTTGAAAATAATACATCGGCGATGGCCCGTGATTCAAAATATGATCCATGGCACAATAAAACTACTAAAGATAAGTTCGAATGACTCTGATCCGAATGTTTTCATGAATATTGAGGAAGATATTTTTTTATTCATCTTCATTTATATATGGTTTCAATTTTCAATCTATAATCTATAAATTAATGGATTTTAATTTCGATGTAACTTTCAAAGGAAGCTCTGAATCGGTTTGAAATTTTGCAGGAGTATTTGTTTGATCATTGAGAATCGTTTCGGAGATTTTCGTGAGTTTTTCATTATTTTTAAAATAGGTGTAATAAATCCTTAAAAATTACCGTAATAGTCGAAGAAATCAAAAAAATATTTAGAGAACATCAAAATATTGACAAATAATTTTTCATTTTCCATACGCGCAAAATGATCATGAAGGTATTAGATTTGAACAGAAAAGTCATAGAAAATCTGTGAACGAAAGTGTAATATCCAACAAAAGCAACATGAATACAAGAAGCAATTATAGCCCTGAATAGGCATTCAATCCGAGTTTATTTTGATTCTATTTGGGAAAAATGGTTTCGTATACAGACTATTTGGCTGCTGTCCGGGAAGTGCAAAGCATGGGACAGATATACGTCCGAGGTACGATTGCCATCTACAAACTCATCAACCTAGGACAAGGACGTATTGTGAAATATCTTCAGTATTGGAATTTTCATGTTTCGCATTGAGAATTCTAGTCTCATGAGACACTCAAAATGTATCTGTATGATATTAAAAACCTCGCCCGGACGTTTCACGGACGCCCTGAAAACTAGGACAAATTCGGGGCCATTCGGAACTCATACGGCAAAGAGTGATTAGAATCAATTTAGTAGGGGAGACTGGATACGGTTGAAACATCGCGAATAACTGAAGATTAGTTAACAAACAAGTTTCTACATGCGAGGAGCTCTCCACCAAAAAAATAATTTATTTGACCGGATGGACTGAAGTTAGTTGTGAAAATTAGTACCGAGTAATGAAAGAATAGAAGCCGGTAATAAAAGCTGTAGTAAAGGCAAATTCAAATTAGTAACAGCAACTAAGGTCAGAGAAATTAAATTTGAATTCAGTTGAGCTAACGCCCGTTTTAGTTATCCAAATATCAACAACTGTATCTAGTTGCTGGAACTAATTTGGAGTAAAGGTAATAATTCATTATTTTTTTCGGTGTCCGCTCCCTTTGAGATGGTAGCGATTGCGAGTTCATCGTTAATTATTCGCGATGTTTCAACCGTCCCCAGTCTCTCTTACTGATGATTGGTCCTCAAACTCGCTCCATTCTGGTTCAAACTGGGCAAGTTTGTCAGAATCGTGCTCGGATAATGCAAAGTGTAAAACTGCGTTATTGTATCCAAGGAAGATACAGGAATTAGTCACCAAAATTAATCCACAATTCTGAATCGGGATTCGATTTCAGTATCTCCAGGAACTGCGAAGCATGGGGCGGAAATATAACCGGATTCATCGATAAATCAACGGAATTCCCTGGGGAAAAAAATCTCTCTGAATTTCTCTGAATCTCTATATTTTGGGACAAATTTCAGAGAGATTCAGAGTAATTCCAGAATAATTCAGAGGGAGTTAGAAACTGATAGCGATACGTTCTGAATTCTTCAACTTTTTCTGAATCTCTCCGCATATCACTGAATCCCTCAGAATTTTATATATTTAAATGTCAAAGCTCCCTCTGAATTTACCTGAATATCTCTAAATTTCTCTAAATCTCCCGGAATCTAATGTATTCAGATTTCAAAGCTTCCTCTGAATTCCTCTGAATTTCTCTGAATCTCTCTGAATTCCTCTAAATATCCCGGAATTTAATGTATTCAGATTTCAAAGCTTCCTCTGAATTCCTCTGAATTTCTCTGAATCTCTCTGGATTACTCTGAATCTTTCTAAATTCCTCTGAATATTTCTAAAAAATTCCACGGACAATTTTTCTTAATTTATCTTCCTCTGGAAGTCTCTGAAACTTCCAGAAAGCCTCTGAAATGCAGGACCAAGAATTGTACTGAATTCATTTCTCTCTGAATTTCCCAGACCCCCCCGGATCTCTCTAAATTCCTCTGAATCTCTCTGAATTTTTCTGAAGAATCCCACGCACAATTTTTCCTAATTCACCTGTCTCTGTGAGTCTCTGACACTCCCTGAATACCTCTGAAATCTTGAATCAAAAATTTAGCTGAATTAATTTCTCTCTGAATTTCTTTAAATTTCTCTGAATTACGCCGGACCTTTCCAAATTCTTCTGAATATTCCTGAAAAGCTCTACGCACATATTTGCCCTGATTCACCTGTCTCTGTGAGTCTCTGACATTCCCTGAATACTTCTGAAATCCTGAACCAAAAATTTTACTGAATTAATTCCTCTCTGAATTTCTCTGAATTATTCTGAATCTTTTCAAATTCCTCTGAATATTTCTAACAAGTTCCACGCACAATTTTTCTTAATGTATCTGTCTCTGAAAGTCTCTAAAACTTCCAGAAAGCCTCTGAAATGCAGGACCAAGATTTTACTGAAGTTATTCCTCTCTGAATTTCCCAGACTTCCCCCGCATCTCTCTGAATTCCGCTGAATCTCTCTGAATCTTTCTGAAAAATCCCACGCACAATTCCTAATTCACCTGTCTCTGTGAGTCTCTGACACTCCCTGAATACCTCTGGAATCCTGAACCAAAAATCTAGCTGAATTAATTCCTCTCTGAATTTCTCTGAATTCCTTTCAATCTCTCTGAATTACTCTGAATATTTCTGAAAAGTTCTACGCACAATCTTTCTAAATTCATCTATCTGTGAAGGCGTCTGACACTCATTGAACGCCTCTGAAATGCAGGACCAAGAATTTTACTAAATTTGTTCCTCTCTGAATTTCCTAGAATTTCCCTGCATCTCTCCGAGTTCCTCTGTATTTTTCTGAATTCTTCTGAAAAATTCAAAGCACAAGTTCTCTCAATCCACCAGTCTCTGAAATCCTCTGAACCACGCTGAATTGCTCTGAATTTCTCTGATTCTTTCTGAATCTCTCTGGAACGTGAAATTTTCAGAGAGATTCAGAGAGATTTTATTACCAGGGTTAATATTGAATAATAAGATTAACTGAAACAACCGGGCATCTAAAGACATATCTGCTTTTTTCCAGCCCTAAGATGTTCGAATTCTTGAGAATCACGCCTCTAATGTATTTTGTAATTTCCAAACGACGTTGTAATATATATAGGCAAAAGAGCCTTGTGCGTGTATATAATATGACGAAAACTATTTATAAATGTAATGTCGTCACAAGATTATTGACTGAAATAAGTCGCCAGCAAACAAAACACACTGTTCCATAGATTATTTTAATGATATGAAATATAAGTCAAATGAATTACGAACGATTAACTATTTCATACATGTATTTGAAGGAAAATTTCGAAAAGAAAAGTAAATTAAATAAAAAAGTGTTGACACGTATTCCGCGCGTCGATATACGTCGAAGTAAATTAGCTTGAATCTCGAAAGTGGGCGAGTCTCGTAAAGAAGACTGAAGAAACAGAACGTCCTCGCCTGTCGAACGGCTAATCATGTTCTCTTGTTCCAAAACAACCCTTAATCGACAAATCCTACGCCAACTAATGTAGAATATCATTTCTGAGAATCAATAGTAAAAAATTTTGTTTTTTATCAAACTGTTTCATAATCTTTTGTTTCTTGCAAAAGTAAATTACAATATATTGTAATGCATATGCCATTTTGTTTCATGAATCGGAATTGGAATAGGATTGCATCGATGATACATTTGATACACTTTCAACTACTCCAATTGCAAAAAAATTCCCCTGAACTGATGTCATAAAAGGGAATAAAAGCCCCATTTACACGAACACGATCTCATACTTTGATTATTAAATCTTTGTATATAATCAACTTAGGCCTTCAATTCGAAGGAGGATTCGTGACCGTTGCATTATAATAACTTTGAAAGTCTTGCGACCTTGCAGCGGAATACAAAGGAGGAATAAATATTTCAGTTCTATTACAAAAATCATCCTTCCCTCTGGGAATAATTTCACACATGCAAAATCGTGTAATTTTCAAACAAGTTGAGGATGAAATTTCCAACCTCGAGCATCGGCATTACTTCGTCCTACGATCGTCATTATTCATATTTTCATCCAAAATTGAACGTTCCAAATGTTGGAGAGAACAACTTTTGAAACTCTTAAAATTTCGACGAAGGTGTTGGATTTTTCTAAATATATCTCTGTATACGATCTTGAATTTGAGAAGTTCAAGAGCAGTTGTCGTTGAGCGCCTCATGAAAAAGATCCGCGCTGTTTTCAGTGGAACTATGATAATGAGAGGAGAACGAGGTTGAATCGCTGGTGGTTTGAAAAACATAATTAAAAATGCAACGAGTGTTGAGTTATCAAATGGCCCAAGGCTTCGGCGATGCCAGTGAATTCGTGACCAAACGTATGTGCTGTTCTGTTCTCTTTTCAGTTGGCTTTCTCAGTATTTTACTAGGCTTTTTTCTTGGTCGATTTGCGACCGAACGGACCGTTGAATATCGCGCTATAAAGGAGGGCATGAAATTTGCGGGTAATGGACTGGAGAGTACGCAACACCTTCAACATCAATTGATTCAAGAATTGACGATCAAAAATGTGTTCGATAACGATTACACGTATGTATTTCCAATTCAATTCTGTTATATCGTTTGTTATTTTATCACGAAAATAGGATACGAATTATTCTAATATAGTTTAGTTTGTAATCTTATACATTTATCATACATATGTGAATTATCCGCGTTCGTGGCGAGTTCCATATCTACTAAATTTATTTTTGTTCATCAATTGATCAATCAATTAATTGTCCCTTGAACTGTAGCACGTGTGAATAATATTTTGCGATCAAAAAACCATAATTGATTATAAATATACAGTCGCTATATTCAAATATATTTTTTACATTTCGCCAAGTATTTTATATCATACATCTCCACGATTTGAGCAAAGATAATCTGTATGAAGGACGTAAATAAACATGTACGACTATTTATTGATTTGTTCAACATATACAATGCTCGCACCTAACAGCACTGGAACGTTAAAAGAAACGCATGTAACTTTGCTGCGTATTTTTCAAATAACTCTGCAATCATTGCAAATATTGAACATGCAACGATAAAATATAATACTACATGATTTTTAAACATAAGAAAACAAGTCAAAAAAACTTATTTATACCCATCAGTTATTTTGTTTATAATTGTTTACATAATTTCCATAAATCATTTGCACGTTTCGTTATTCAATTTTGACGATATGCTCAATCACCGCATATTGAAAACTTTCATTCATTGCACAGTTTCTTTTGGGGTTCAGTGGCTCCTGACGTATAAAGGGCACGTGTTATGTTTCCTACAAAATTTATTCATCGATCAATTTCCACGCAGCCGAATTATTATACAGAAGTCATATCGATTTATGGAATTTTACTATATTTATAAATATAAATACCCCCTGGTGAGAAAATAACATTCATGAAGCGTGAGAAAAACATTTATCGAAGGTGAGAAAAACACTTCAACAGCGTGATTCGCGCCAATTGACTCTTTCCGGCAGAGAGTGCGATAAGCATTCATAAAAAGTCCGAGCACGCTTCAATTTTTACACTTTTTAAACGTTCTAAAAACTTAATTCCTAGCTAACATTCCGAAATCTTCAAGATGTTTTGCTAGATATGAAGATTTCTTATAAATATCTTACGGAATCTTGAGAGATGTCTTATGAAACACGATACACGGAAAAAATCAGTGATCCAAATTTTCGTTGACTAGTATCCCAGCAAACACGACTGCTGGTGTTTCAATGGGCCAGTTACGGCTCTTCAACGGCCCATTGAAACGCCAGTAATCATTGTTTGTAGGGATGTCACTTTTGGACGGAGCACAATTTGGAGAAGAATTCGTACACTGGATTTTCATAATTCGTTGACTCTTCCCATTATTTCGATGATGAAAATGAAAAGTGGATTCCATTGTTCGAATAGTGAACACAGTTAACGAATTATTAAAATCCAGTATACGAATTCTTTTCAAACTTGTGCTCCGTCCAAAATTGGCATACTAGTCAACGAAAATTTGGACTATTTATTTTTTCCGTGTAAGAACAATTGAACGACAATTATTGATTCTTCAAGAACAAATTGTTCTTAAGGGGGTGGTAAACCACTCTGAAAGCCGCAAAACAAAGAAAATTTCGAGAATTTTTTTCAAAAAGAAACTAAACACCATATCGAAATTTGGTAAAAAGTTATTTGTTATATAACAACGAAATGGCGACTCCTTAGTGTTTTACCCTGAACATATTTTTCTTGGTAGATGGATAAATAATTGCTGCAAAGATACAATCATAAGCCAAGAAAATTTCGATTCAATATATGTATTAGTTGAAGTAGTGCGTAGAATTTTCTTTTACAATGCATAGTTCAATCTTTATTAACGATATTCCAGTGATTTTCATTTTTCATTTTCTCGAATTTTCTTAAGAAGATACCAGCGGCCCCTGACGATGCAACCTGAGCCCAATCTTTTCTGATAAATTATTCGAAAATAAAGCAATAAAAGGAAAATATCGCTCTGTACAGACCATCTTTATTCATTGAAGAAGGTCTGTACAGAGCGATATTTTGATTTCATTCCTTCGTTTTCGAGTAATTTGTCAGAATAGTTTTGAATGTGTCATTTTCTAATCAATGGGTGTGGTTGCATCTTCAGGGGTCATTGGTATCACTTTAAACATATGCCATTTTGGCAAGAATCAATTTCAAAAACAATACTACGTGCATGGAGAAAAATGCCACTCGAAAATATAAGACTTTTTCTTCTTCTTCTTCTTGGTGAACCAGAAACAGGAAGGTTTGTAAAACGAATGTTCACATGAAAATATGGAAGATTACGAAGAATGTAAAAAAAGTAATTGGTGGAATTGAAATTTTAAACGAATAGTAGAATTTGGCTATTGATTCGTATTATCTTGTATTTTCATGTGAAAGTTCATTGTACAAACTTTTCTGTTTCTGGTTTAGCAAGAACAATAAGAAAAAGTCTCATATTTTTTCCTCCGTGTACTGCTTTATTACCTAATATCATACTAAATCGAAATTTTCAAGATTTATGATTGTATTTTCAAATTTTCCGGAGTTATTTGTCCGGCCAGGAAAAAAAAGATGTCCAGGGAAAAACACCGAGGAGCCACCATGTTTTGTTTACAGCTTCGAGAAAATTTAAAACACACACTTCAATAGTTATTTGTATAATAAAAGATTTTTTACCAAATTTCAATAAAGGGTTTAGTTTGTTTGAAAAAAGTTCTCGAAATTTTCTTTCTTTTGTGGCCTCTAGAGTGGTTCACCTCCTAAAAGGGATGCTAACGTTAGTATCGCACCTTACTTTCTATCTCACGATTCCCACACAGCACGCCAGTCCCAGAGGAATTCTTAAAGGATTTATAAGGAACACAATCAGTTCAATAGGAGTTCTTTATGAAGTCCTCTGGGACTACGGCGCTGTGTAGGTTCTGTTTCTTTCTCATTAACGATGCGAGTTACTGACGACAGTATCCCCTTGAATTGTTCTTATCATGTTTCATAACCTTTTAGGATTCTATAAGACATCTGTAAGAAATATCTCAGCAAGCCATGTTGAAGATATCTGAATGTTAACAGGGCGTGAATTAGTGATGCCGATTTTCGAACAGATTCGGTTCTGTTTTCTAGGAAAGGTATTCAGTTCTTACATATTTATATAAAATATCGATAAAAATTTGATGTGTTCTGTATAAATAGGAATCGATTCTTTTACGGTGATACTAGCGGCGTGGCAGGAACCAAATCGTTTATGACAAACTACGGGTAAATGCTTCAATTGAATAAAAATATCGCTCTGTACAACACTTCTCTGATTCAAGTGGGAATGCTGTACAGAGCGATATTTCCCTTAAATTGGAGCACTGAGAGAAGAGCAATTTGAAGGTTCAGTGAATAGTATTATATTTGATTGATAAATCTGAATATTACTAAACTTTCAGCGATGTTTCATGAAATTTCGAGAAACATTACTGAAATTTTGCTTTACATTACTCAGTGTTCTACAATTGTTATTATATAATACAATATTCACGACCAAATTCGCTGTGTATCATTCAATTACTAAACGTTCAGGAATCGAGTGACACACAGCGAATTTAGTCGTGAATATTGTATTATATAATAACAATTGTAGAACACTGAGTAATGTAAAGCAAAATTTCAGTAATGTTTCTTAAAATTTCATGAAACATCGCTAAAAGTTCAGTAATATTCAGATTTATCAATCAAATATAATACTATTTACTAAACCACCAAATTGCTCTTTTCTCAGTGAGCGTTTGCCCATAGTTTCCCTGTTGAAAAAACCCAGCTGGGTTCGACTATGCTGGGTAGGACCAGTAGGAATTTGGTTACATGGTTGAACCATGGAAAGTAAGACCATGCTGGGTAGGACCTACCCATATGGGACCAACATGGTCCTACCTAGGTCCCCTATAGGTAGGCCCTACTCAGCATGGTTTTACCTAGGTCGGCACTATCCTGCATGGTTATACTTAACTTAACTGACTTAATGCCTACATAAGTCAGACCATGTTCGATATAAACTCTGATAGCAATAAGCGAATCCTCAAAATGCCAGTAGTATGAAGCAGAATTACTCACGGGTTTTAATTTTTATTATATTTTACTAGAGCTTCATTTCGCTGGCATTTCGAGATTTATTTTTCATTTGTGATTGATTCAAAAAGAATCATTCTCCAAAATTTGCAATTGTCGGTTATGATAATGATTTTCGAGTGTAGTTGGATCCAGTAGAAGCAAAAGTAGTTGGTGGTCTCTTATTGGTTGTTGGGCCAACTATCATGGTCTGTATGGTGAAACCAACTTGGTTCAGCTGGGACCAAGTTGGTCCCACGTTGGTTATTGGGCCACCCATCATGGTCAGTGTGGTGGAACCAAGTTGGTACAGCTGGGACCAAGTTAGTCCATCTGCAACCAAGTTGAGCCAGTTGGGAGAAAGTTGGTTCCATGTTGGACCATGTTGGGTTTTTTCAACAGGGTTGTTACAAACGATTTGACTGTTGCCACGTCGCTAGTATCACCTTCACTAGCTAAAAACTACTCCAGCAGCATCGGGAAGAATTAAGATGCGTACAGTATTCTATGGACATGCATGGAAGAAGATTATTCAAAATAGTCTCATTTAGTGGTTTTAAACATGTTCATGTCACATCTGAAACATCCGTGTGTCGCTTGGGTAGACACTGGCAAGTTCCTCACCAGAATCTTACGAGGCACTCGCAAGCGTCTAGTTTTTGGCTAGTGAAGCGTTACAAAACTCATCTGTGACTAGAGCGTTTCTATATACTAGGGTTTGACCACTCTTGATGCACGCTCGGAAGTTCCGAAGCGCACTCTCTAAACTTGTTATATTCTTTCGATCGACTAGTGCTTTTCCCGTACTCTTGGTTGCACATATACATCGCCAGCTCACGGATTTTTCGGTTTCTCTCATTGACTGTTCCATTTAATGGTGTCTTTTGATACGTGGATTAGTAATGCCAGATTCAATGAGATCACCCCCTTTATCAAATTCATCTGTATAGAAATCTCACACACTCAGTGAAACCGCCGACAGAAGAAATTTGATTGTGTAGAGCATGTTGGAGGGGATAATCATGTTGAATCTGGCATCACTGACGTGGATCTATGAGAAAAATTTGTAGACCTGGCCATTCTGTTGCACCCTGCATCCCCATACCCACATAGCACAGATATCTCAGTAATATCTCCAGAATATTCTGCAACATTCTGGAGACATTGTAATATTGTCAGAATCTCGTGGAGATATAACTGAGACATTTGTGCTATGTGGGTATACACGGAGAAAATATTATCTTTCAAATTACGATGCTAAAATCGTAGCATAGGACCATACTTGAAAAAGCAGGAATTGTCAGATATTAGAAACAGATATTGCTGTTATAACCTTCTTTTGTGGGAGTTACATCGTACACAGTAGAAAATTTTTCGTCATTGTGTAAAGTGTTAAAATTTGTGTGTAGAATATTTAACATTCCAGAGTGTTGATTCAACTCAATCCTGTCGTGTCGTGCCGTGTCGTGAATCGTTCGTTTGTTTCAACACAACGATTGTGTTGAATCAACACTCGAAAATGTTGAATATTTTACACACAAATGTTAACACTTTACACAATGACGAAAAATTTTTTACTGTGTAATATCCAACGTGATTTAACAAAAAAAAAACAGCACAATTTACGATGTTACATTTCGAATAGACTAATTCCGCAAATACAGTTCTCCGTTCCAATTCTCACATCGTAATTTATACGATATCACAATAAAATAATGCACTGTTATACACAAGTTTCACTGGTATGATTTAATGGTCAACGTGCCCCAACCCATCCGCACGTCAGGTCATCATGTTCGCGTACTGATATCAACCCCAAGACTGCCTTGTAATCCAAACAATTTGTCACGAAGTCTACACGGAACAGGTAACATAAAGGGGGACATGTGAAGAAGGATGGTTCATTGGAGGAAACATCCGGGCACCAATCAGAATTCAGAATCATCTTACCGATTCCTGCGTACATGATTCACGTTTGAGGTTTTTGAATTCGCGCAAAAATGACCGATAACCAATCAGAATCGCGGAAAAGGAGTCACGGAACTTCCGTCACATGTCTTTTATATAAAGAGAATATTTTTCCCGTGTAGCACCAATGTTCTTGCAAAAAAAGCATCCTAAAAGATGTCTTGTGCAACAAACTCAGAACAATTTAAGAACTCCGTTATTCTTGAAGAACAACAGAATTCTCAAATTATTCAGATTGTGTTTCATAAGACATCTTTCAAAATACTATAAGATATTTTTTAGAATGCTTATTAGCAAGATGTCTTTCAGAACCCACACAGGACCCCTAACAGCACTGGGAGGTTTTTAAAACGTTCCAAGAACGTTGGGACGTTTTTAAAACATTCTCAGAACGTTTTCAAAACGTCCAGGGACAGTCGCCGTAGAATTGCGTCGCATCTCCGTAGAATTGAGGGAGAAGAAAGGGAGCGGTGGATATTACGTGGTACACGATGGAGAAGCAACGTTGAGGACACGGAGAGATGTCCGGGCCTTTTTTTCGGGCGAACATTTCTCCCAAGATAACATGTCAGCCTGTCATTCGATTGTTTTTGGCTTGTTATTGACAACCTTGTCAGTGTACCCAGGTAAAAATTGACCATGGGCGCTAGGTTGCCGCAAGGCTCACCAAGATGGGCCGAGCCTAGGCTACCAGACATGGCGCAACTCTGAAATGATAACATCATTTCAGTCTCAGCCCATTTGTTTCCACAATCAAGACCCAACACTGGAAACAGGGTTGTGATAGCATATGCCGTCAATGGCAGACCATACAAAAATTTGTTCGCCAAGGATGAACCAACGCTGTAGCAATCTTGCGGCAGGGTTGCGCCCATCTCATGCCACTGGTCACTTTTATTTTTTATTGTAATTGAAAATAAAATAAAAAATCCATTCTATCATTTCGATTGAACGAAATGAATGTCGGAGAATTTCAACATGTAATTTTTCTGATTAGTTTAAACTGATGAATGACGTAAATCCGGTGGTCCTGGCGTAGAAGTAGGCGGGTCTGGAAACAGATGAAGGATTATTTCTGTCATGGAATCTTCAGAGGAGACTTATATATTGATTGAATGCTTGGTTCGCCACTCGCAGGAAACAAGCATCACTCTGGTGAGAGTTATTGTAATTTGCTGTTTGAGAAGGAAGTTTCACTCTTAGCCAAGCTATTACTCGAGTCGAGTCAAGCTAACGCCTAAACTGAGCGAGGCCATCGCCCAAGCTGAGCCAAGCTATTGCCCAAGCTGGACCAAGCTACGACCCATGCTTGGTGCAACATGGGAATCCATTGTCATTCAGAGTTGCCTAATGCTTGGAGCAGTGTCCCGCCAAGCCCTAGAGAGCCTCTGTTGAAAGCATGCTTTTTCCTTCAAGCAATATTGGTTGAAGGATGGGCCAAGCGTGGCGCAGCCAATGATCAATGATGGATCAATGAAGTCGATTTATGACTTCCCATATTGGTACAATGTTTAGACCATTGTCAACCATCCTTGTCCCTACATAGATTGCCCAGCTTTGGCTGGCAGCCTTGCGTCTAGCTATATTCCGTCGTCAGCATTGGCGGAGCCTAAAGATTTTTATATGGGTAAGGGTTGCTACAACACTGCTGCGAGGGTTTTGTAAGCTTGTACCCTTGTCGTGTGTTAACTAGGAGGCTTATGTCAAACTTGTCACAAGCTTGCCTGACAGCATTGCAGCGAGGTTGAATTGTTATCTGGGTCCGTTGCCTCTACGCTACTTCTCCGTCGTACCACGCTGTATCCACCGATCCCTTTGTTCTCCCTGAATTCCACGGAGAGGCGACGTAGGTGTCCTGTGTGGGAAGTCTTTGTGCTGTATGGGTTTTCACTAGGTCGTGCATCGTACATTGACCATCCCGTACAGCACAACCACCGATCTTCCACCTATGACTTCGGTGGACTGGAGGTGAAGAAATGGGAGCCGTGGAAATAAGGGAGCAATACACTGAGAGGAATAATTTCTATCATCAACAACATATTTCCATGTTCGGAGGAATCCGTTGCTTGAGAAATATGTATCCTTTCATACAAGGAAATTTTTCTTAAGCTAAGAATATAATTCTTGGATTGGGCAAATATTTTATCGATTCAAGAAAATTTTTCTTGGGCCTACAACATGTCAACTGTTTATCAAGAATGTGTATTCTTGAAAAAATTCAAGAATACATTTTCTTGGTATTAGTAATTATTTCTCTCAGTGTAAGGGAGAGTCTCCGTTGAGACAGCGGAGAGGCGACGGAGAAATGTCCGCCTCTTATATTTTCAATAAAATTCATGTTGGTGGATTAAAATACAAGGGGCGGAAATTTCTCCGTCGCCTCTCCGTTGCTTCAACAGAGACTTTCCCTTATTTCTGCCTCATTTCCACGGCTCCCATTTCTCCACCAATTTCCCGCCGAAGTCCTAGGTAGAAGATCGGTGGTTGTGCTGTACGGGATCTGATTTGAAAAAGTCAATTTAAGGAATAGATTCACTCAATCTGTATATAATTTGTGTAGTGTTATAATGAACACACGATTTTATTATAAATTATCAAAATTTCTTTTGGGAAGTATGAATCAATAGAAGGATTTGTAGAGTTGAAAAGAAATCTGTCATTGCCAAGTAATGTTGTAATCAAACAAAATTTATTTAGAATTGTCCAGACCCGCATCAACGCTGATGTCGGTATTTTTCATTATTGGTTGGGAAAGTACTTGGCCGAGGAACACGAGTATTGAAAGCGGGTTGAAAAGAAATCTTTCGTTGCCCAGTAATGTTTTAGTCGAACGAAATCTATTTAGAAATCCTTTGTCGATCGGCGTTTCGGACAATCACTGCCTATTTATCAAGATAAAAAATCGTATTGCGAAATATAAATAACGTTTATACGTACATGATAATTTTCAAGAAAGGATGATTATCTGCTCAACAGAATTGTGAACAATTTGAAGGGAGAAAGAATAGAAAGGAATCAAGTCAAGGAGGTGCTGTCAAATTCATCTTTGTTTCACCAAATCGTTGAAAACGGATCACATATCGATGCCATCGTGCGCGGTTCTCGAGAACCTGGTGAGCCTCTAATAATAAATAAAATATCATTAGCTTACAATTAGGACTGCACGGAAAAAAGAATTTAGCTGCAGCAGCTAAGTAGCTAGCACGGACACGGACAGCCATTAAATTGGCTCCTACAGCTAAATTTTAGCTGTGACAGCAACAAAATTTGCATTTGTAGTTAATTTATTTGCGGTAACAGCTGAAATTTAGCTGCAGGAGCTAATTTAATGGCTGTCCGTGTCCGTACTAGCTACTTAGCTGCTGCAGCTAAATTATTTTTTCCGTGTGGGGCTATAATTGATTTGATATAAAATTTGTATCCAGTTTCTATAAGTGTGCATTAAATATCCAGAAAAACTTGATGAAAATTCTATATAAAATCCAACACCGAGAAGAAAAAGGTGTAAAAGTTCCCTCTTGTTAAGTAAATATATTGGACGATTTAAAAATATAATTCGAGCTACTACAATTTTAGTTGATTTTACCGCAGGGAATGTAATATGCACATCAGCTGTGGTATATTTAATATTCGTTGTTGTAAAATCGACTGAAATTGTGGTCACTCGCGCTATATTCTAAATCATCCATATATTTACTCAATGAGATGTAAATTTTACAAGCTTTTTTTTCTCAGTGCATTGAGTTACATTGTAGCCCCAGAGCCTTATTTATATTATAAATTCCATTCGAATGTTTTCATTTTGATATAAATCATACGCGGGATGTGTAAAAATTATATAGAAACTGTTCTTATACAATTTTGACACAATTTTCACGCGAACGAAAGAACTTGTTGAACAGTTTAAAGAACTGATACTTATTAACAAGATGAACGTATTTTCAGACAGATACATTATTTTATCAATGAGCGGCGATGGTATCGCTATTGCTCTAAGATTAGCCAAAGCGTACGAGAAAATCTATCAAGAATACAATTGGAAATTAAGACGTACTCTGATCTTCTGTATCTTCTTTGATCATGCGGACCCTTGTCCAAACTTTTTACCGGATTTCACGAGGGACAGAGTTGTAGCTTACTTGGCTGTTCATGGCAATACTATAACAGGTTTGTCAAGATAAATCTAATTTTTTCCCAGGATATCGTGAAAGATTTTTTTTCATCAAGTCATCTTGAATTTATAAATAATCTAATTTTAGAGAATGGTCGTTTCGTTGTATCAGGATCCGACATTACACAAGCTGTGGTTTTGAGAGCATTTCATTCGGTACAAAATCTCAATATTCAGACAGATGGAAATCAACAAGGAGTGCAACAAGACGATCCTGGAATTCCTCGTCTAAAACTTGATATTCCCCACGCACTCGTGTCATTCACGGTAAATGCGTATGTCGGTTTTGCATGTTAAAAGCGATAATTCTGTTAGAAGAGGAATAATGTATCAGCTGATTCAAATTATTATTATCATTATATATATGTTTCAGCAATGGGAAAATACAACGCAAGATAATAGAATCCGTAATCCTGAAAAACTTGATCTCTATCGCACAGCTTTGGCTCAGATAATTGGTTTGAGTATTTGGAGATTGTCGGAAAGTTTGGTGTTAAGATGGGATCCGGCATATTTCAGCGATAGAGTCATCAAAACGTTGAAAAATATATTTGATCCAAGATATTCGGATCTGAAAGGTAATTTACGGATAGTTATTTCACTGAAATTTGAAACCTACAGTAAAACATGAAACATATGACTACCCTTTTCCAGATAAAATTAAAACTACCTTAGATAAATTGATATTCGAAGTGAAGAATTTCAATGAAAAAATTGAAACTACGGATGGAACCAGGTACCAATTGAAATCGTTTCAATTTTGTATTCTTTGAATTATTTTATCATTTTTTTCAAACAACCAAAAAATTATGTTCTTGAAGTTTGAATCGTTTCTAGAAATGAAACGAAAATTGAAACTCACATAATCTAATCAACCATCCTTATTTTTCGCCTTGAAATAACTCCTTGCAACTGGAGACATCGTTTGAAAGATGTAATGCAAGATCGAATTTTTCGAGCACAAATTTGTCCCAATAAACGATTCAAACTTCAGCGTGCGAACTCGGAATTCCTATCGAATTTTTCGGTTGTAAATATATATGAATTAAAAAACGATACAAGTGTTATTACTATCTCTAAAGTCTATTTTTTAAATTCTTTCTAGATCATTAGATACAAGGATACTGAACGACATCATAATGGATTTGGATCGTGTTCTCTTATGCACAGATCAAAATTCGGAATCCAAAAGTGATTTAGTAATCATTTCTGAATCCTCTCTCCCAAATAAAATCTCAACGTCTCTTCGTGAGACACTGAAATGTTATAGTACGGCAATTGAAATTTTACAAACTTTACCGGATAAGATACTTTAATTGGAAAATGTTTGTTCTTTTCTTTGGAATAAGTGACACCGCTCAAAGTGAATTTAAATAGTATCTTCGCATAATTCCTCTATTTTACATTTGTATCAAATCAATGTTGCACTGAAAAAATCTTCAGCATTGCGAATGACCTAGTTATGTGTGATTGTATTTGAACTGCACCAGCATTCTATGAACGTAAACAATATATCTTCGATATGGTGCCATCAATAACAACGCTTTGTGCGGAGACCCCTTGGTACTGTGATGAGTGCCAGTTTCCATTACAACGGCGTTATTCAAAAAATTTGTTCATCTGAGAATATGAATAAAAGATACGTGTGGATGAGATGAAAACGAATGTAGATAGATAGATTCATAGAACTCTACAGGACCTTCTTTAATTAGGATAACTATAGACGATTTGAAAAATAAAATAAAAAATCAAATTCATGTAAATTAATGACATTGAGATGGTTAAATCGATGGCTCGAAACTAGAATAACGTAATGTAACTAAAATTTATGTCAGAATTAAAGTAACGTAACTTCGTTTTTTTTCACAAGAACTTATGTTATTTTATCACCGAACGGAAGATCACAGTGACGTTATTATAATTCGAAACCGTTGAAATATGTTTCTAATTATATTTTCACAACAAAATTCAATAGGAAATTTCGTTTCAATCCTACATTTTTACATCTTGGATCTTCAGAAGAACATACATCTATAATTATAGTGGGAAAACAAACTTTATAAATCTATAATTTTGAAAGAATTCTACTGGATGAAATGACTAGGATTCTTTCCCAATAAAAGCCATTGTGAAGCTCTATAATAATAGTTACATTTTAGCGGTGAAGGTGGAGAGCTGAGAAAAATTTAAGTGTATATTAAAATTTATTAGAAATGTATTTTTCATACTTTTCATACACCATGCATGAAAATACTTTATTTATTTATTTATTCATAAAAATAGATCTGTATTGAAAGTTTGTGTTAGAATTAGATATATATTATACATTTTAGACTATATTATAATCTGATTTTTGCTTTAATGTATTTACAATAGTACTGCAAATGATTGATATGTTTGATAAATACTTATAAGAAAATTGTATATAAAAATAATTTCCCCTAAAAATGTGGAAAACTTATAAATGAATTCCATAAATAAGCTCTCTTTGAAGTTGTGATGCATCAACGGTTCCTTGAATAGGTTCACAATTTGGATTAAAAACTGAATACGCACTCAATTCACCCTTCTTTTTGGGTCTTGATCGAGTATTCAAACAAATGAAAAGGAGAGTGGATATTATAAAATATACGGCTCCAAATTCGTACTTGATAGCAATTATGTACAATATTGCCCAAAGAAGAAAATATAGGAAATATAAGATATATTTTATTAAAGATATTGGTGTTGTGTCTTCCGAACTTTCCTCAGAATCACTCTCGATTCCTTCAACTTCCTGCAATTTAAAGAATTTTGATTTGTGAAGAGTGAATAATGTTAATAGCGAATAAGAACCAGAGCGATTCGATTTATCAACATAATGCAAAGATTGAAGAAAGCAAAAGCGTAATTAATTTATACTGAATTTGGAATTCATACGAATGCTGCACGATGATATGAATGGTTGCATCTTTTGAAGGTTTAGATGTTACGGAAATCGTAAGGATGTGCTTTCGACATTGAATGTGATGTTCTTTTGAATATATAAGTTAGAAAAGAACAGGATTATGGTTCACTCGAGTAAATTTAACTGAATATGCTACAAATATTCTTCACAAGAGTTTTATTTTATTTTATTTTTTCTTTTTCAATCCCATCGAATGAGCTGTGGGATTGTTGTAATAAATACTGAAGGAGAATTGAAAACTCATTTCTAAAATTTCGTCAACTTTAAAAAAAAACATCAGTCAATTTCACAGCACTATATCGATATTTTTTATACAATTTGTATGAAGTTTCAATGGATATTCTATAAAACTCAATATAAACTAGACTAATTTTCTATAAAACATATCAATATTATGAAATATTGTCGATCGCTACAGCACTGGTAACCTCTAAAGTTTATTTCGATTCCATATGCACTCTTTAACATTTCAAAGCAGGCAAAATGAGTGTGAATATCGGGAAACTTCATAGTATGTGCCCTTATGACAATTCAGTGAATAGTTCATAACAGTTTTCATTAGGATGATATACAAGACACAATTTCTATCATTTTGTTTTTGAATAAAATAGAAGATACAGAATAGCTAAAGTTCTTATGCATCAGCTATCGTATCTAAAGACCATAACACATAATCGATGTACATCGAGTACATTTATAAACAATATCGAGATAGAATTCATCTACAAAGAATGTTATGTTATTCTAACACTAGTATTTTCATAATAAAGGTAGTAACTATGTCTCGATGAATATTGCAAATTGCGATAAATCGATTGTTTGCTTCTTTTACCATTATAAATCCATTTCGAGTGGTGATATGACTTAACGTTATCCACATACGTTTATAAAAAATATAAAATGTAATTGAAATTTCCGAAATCAAATCAACAGAAATGGTTTATTCACTGATACGTCAGAATACGTTGAAGAAGAATTTTAAACTCCATGTAAACATAGCAATGGACTAAACTGTTGATTAAGTGAATATAAGTGCTATTGAAAACCCAAATAATTTGATTCAGAGTGATTTGATCGGAATAATTGCAGGGTACTTGAGATAATTCCCAGGAATGTAAAGAGGAGAACAAGAAATTGTATCGCATGAAAGAATTATTTTTTCCCTGGAATTGGATAATCTCACCTCTTTGAGTAACTTTTCTTCACTTTCGTTTGTTATCTCCCTCGAATTTTCATTCCAATGAAAAACATTTTGAATAGAATTTTTCACCGCTTCAGCCATCTCCTGAGCATTTTTTTTCCTTCTGTACGCCTCTAATCTCTGCTCTATCATCTTTTACATCACTCGAAGTTATTCACACTGGAAATAAAAATCTTTTTATTAATTTCCATATAATTTATAAGAGACCGGATATTGAATTTTTAACATATGTTGATACTGCTTTCATTGTGTCAGTTTTCAATTAAAAACATCACATAACCTACATTGTTTACACTTCTTTCTTAATAAATATATGTCACTATATGCTCATTCTTCAGAACTTCTCGGTCTGAAATATCTAATTATTCAATTGAATCACTTTATCACCACTTACTCAAATATTAGTCGAATTGTCAAATTCAGACAGGTTGTGGTTGGTTCATTGTTATGCCAAGGCAAGAATACAACGGTGCTTGCTTTATTTGCAGGAGCGAGGGGCGATTGAATCAGATTGAATTGGCAACATAGTGCAGAAGTTTCAGGGCCGGCACAACACAGCCGACCCAGGTGGGTAGTGTTCATGGAATAATCATCCCTGTAACCAATTGACAAATTGAAACCATCAAAAATTTGTGTACACAAAGATTTTCGCGTGCGTACTCAGACAGCACTGAGAGATTCTTCGGACGTTCAGAAAACGTACTTAGTCAGAAGAAGAACGTTCAAAAAATGTTCCAGGACGTTTTAAAAATGTCGCATAGACATTGCAGATTGCAGGGATGTACAAATCTCCGGTATAGTCTTATTTATGTTTCCATGGAATGTTTATGAAACATGTTAAATGAGAATTTGTTAAAGATCAAACTTGTGCCAAATCTTTTAATATTCTCCATTTCGAGGTGATGCAAATGAACTGTGGTGAAGCCTGTATCGATAGATTTGATAAATTACATCTGCATCTCTTCAATACATTGCAGATAGTGAAATTTCGTTTCGCGTCAATTTTGAGGTTATGTGAACCTTAATATATTGACTTAATTCTTCATAACTTACATTCTGCCAATAGTTTTTGAACTTCTGGAAAGGAATCTTTCCAAATATTCAATACAAAACATATTTTTATGGTTGTTTGGTACTTTTTTTCCCTAGTAAAACTATAAATATACATTTGTATAGGTTAGAGATAAAATACTTGGTTTTCATATAACGTCTCGAAAACATTCCGAAAACGTACCATAGCATGTGTAAACAATGTCCCCAAAACGTGCTTCCCAACACATTGAATGAATGTTCCTAAGACGTTTGGAAACCAACATCTGCGGGACTTTGGACACGTTTTTAAAACGTTTTGAGAACTTTCGGTGCCGTTTGAGTAAGGGTATCCCTTCAACTCAATTCAACAAAATTTCAGTAAAATCCAATAATTGTCCACAAAATTCAATAACTTTTAGTGAAATTTATTGACCTCCCTATTCCAAATGTTCGGCAGATAATTTTCTGTCAGGATTTGGTCGGTTTTTTCCCAGGCATGATGATTTCCGACAGAACCAGACAAAATTTTGACCGGAATTCGTCAGGTTTTGTTCGGCTTTGTCTGGTATTCCAGTCTGTGCAGGATTTGATCAGTTTTTGTCCCAGGCATGATGATTTCCGACGTAACCAGAAAGAATTTTGACCGGAATCTGTCAGGATCTGTCGGACATTTTTAATAAGGCTTCATTGAAGTTCGTTGAAGTTTGAAGATTCTTATTGAATTTTATTGAAATATCGCTGTGCCAAAAGTGAACAAAATTCAACAAAATTTTTACGCCAGGGGTCATACGCCGCTTTATTCAAAAAGTTCGATGGATTCGAATAAATTCTCATAGGTGCTGTGACAAAAACCGCATAGAAACCGATAAGTTATTTTGTTCGTATCAGTATTTATCAGGTTTCGTCGATCATACCGGTAAAAATCGATAGAACATCAAATTCCAGATAGAATCTCATGGAGATCCTTATGTACTGTGACAAAACCGCATAGAAACCGATAAGATATAAGATTCCGATAGAATTTGGCCTATCGGTTTGTAACCCTGGCAACAAAACCAGGTTGGAAACCGGATGATAATCCTGATGGTAATCCGAATGATAATCCGACTCAAACCCGGATGAAATTTCCGGGTTTATCCGGGTGCGTATACGGATTTCGCGGTGATTCTTTATCCGGATCCTATCCGGGTTTTGGGACAAAATATTTTATGGAATCCCATCCAGATAACACACGAAGAATTCTTTTTCAAAAACAAGAATAGAATTCTTTGAGAACTCTTTCCGAACTAATAAATTTATAAAGAGCTCTGGAGGAGTTCAATGTTTGGGACATTAACGAGCTCTTTGAGAATGCTGGAAGTATTGTTTTAGTACTCTCAAAGAACTCGTTAATGTCCCAAACATTGAACTCCTTCAAAGTTCTTTATGAATTCGTTCGTTCGAAAAGAGTTCTTGAAGAATACTATTCTTGTTTTTGGAAAAGAATTCTTCGTGTGTTATCAGGGCAACTAAAACCCGAACAAGCCCTATTAGAACCGAACACACTAATGATATAACAAAAGTATCCAAATGTCCGCTTTAAACAGGGAGTAGTTACATCACATAACTTTTGATATATCTGTGTAATAGAAATTATGTATAAAGTTATATGATATAACTGGTACGTGTTTGAAGCGGACATTTAGACGCCTTCGTTATATCATTGGTATGTAACTGGTTGATGTTCTAACAGGGAGGAGACGAATTAATTCTATCCAAATTTCGTGTGGAATTTCGAAAAATACTCAGTATGAAAATGCGGATAGGGTTCGGATCCCTGTCTGAAAAGTCCAATAGATTCCCATAAATTCCCATAGATGCTGTGACACTAGCCACTATTGAAACTGATAGGATGTTTTATTCCTATTAGTATTTATCAAGTTTCGCTGATCATACCGATAGAAACCCATAGAACATCGGATTCCCCATAGAATCTTATAGAAACCCTCAAGTCCTGTGACACTAGCCACTATTGACACTGATAGGAAATCATGGATTCCAAAAGGATTTGGTCTATCGGTTTCTATTGGTCTTTTCGGACAGGGATGAAACCGGGTAAAGAATCAGCGCAAAAACAGTATACGCGCCCGAATACACCCGGATGGAATCCCGGAGATTTCATCCGGATTTGAGTCGGGTTCCCATCCGGCTTTTTTTACCAGGGATTGATTCTTTTGGACAGAGCGAATAATGACTCAAATTGCGAAAAGTCCGCACATGTGTATTTCATTGTAATATTGATTGAAAAGCTGACGTGTGGGTTTTTTGGAATTCGAGTTATTATTCGGCGGATGATGGACTGTACGAATGTGCCCTAATGTACGAAAGCGCCCTGCTAAAAATGCCAGGCAGGACCGGACAGAGAATTGTTTTCAGGCTTTGAACGGTGTCTTTGTCAGGTAATTCAGACAAAAACTGACAAACTTTCTACCCGATTTTGCTCGGAATCACTAAATTGTAACATCCTGTTAAAACCTTGCAGGAAAATTATCATCAGTTCTTGACTGAATATCACAGTCTGTGAGTTCTAAACAGAACCGTTCGGAAAAAATTGGGACAGTTTTTGACAGGATATTCCGATTTGGTAATTCCAGGCCAAATCGGGTAGGAAGTTCGTCAGTTTTTGCCTGGATTACCTGGGAAATAAATCGTTCAAAGTGTGACAACAATTTTCTGTTCGGTTCTGCCTAGGGTTGTCAACTGTCCCGATTTCAGACCTCAGTGTCCCGGGTCCCGACGGAGACCCTAGCGGGACGCTATCTGTCCCGATTTTTGAAATCGATCAATTTTCAACATATTCATCAGATTGTTAAACTGATATAATGTACTATATGAGGTTTTGCATTACACCATTTTCAATGATATATGATTAAAAAATTTTTTCTCGACTGTCCCGATTTTCCCTTGTTGGTCCCGATTTTTTTTCAACAGAATCCCGAAAAATTGACTTTCAGAGTTGGCAACCCTAGTTCTGCCTGACGTGCAAAACTTTTTACATGCTTCCTATCCACTCTCCAATTACGCTTCCGTGTGTAAAGCCCGGTTTCTATGAAATTGGTGTTTCTTCCCATACGCTTCGCACACTTCAAATATACGTTCGAACTACTATTATTAATAATCTCTCACTTGACGCTCGGTATACGCTTAACCCTTAAACCGTAACCCTGCTCAAAATCACGTCAACCTTAACCCCCGGTCTAACACAGACCGCTATCATCTTCTTCTAGATATTCAAAGTTGTTAGAAGTGAAGAAAACATTTTTTAGATCATTAGAACCCGAAGAGAACATGAAGCTTCAGCGAACGTTCAGATCAGATGTGTACAGATCGGGCCGGAGGTTCATTAGAGCTAGCTTTTAGATTCACAAACGTTTGACAAAGGTTCTACGGACGTTGAAATGTCCGCCTCGAAATACGTTCAGGAAACATAGACGGAACGTTCGCTGAAGGTTCATCGAAGGTTTGACGAAGCTTTACAAAAATATCTATACTTATATTAATTTTGATCAATTTATATGGAAAATAAATTAATTAATAAACATAAATGATTATAAATTAATCCAAGTATAGACATTTTTGTGAAGCTTCCTCAAACCTTCGATGAACCTTCAATGGACGTTCCATCTATGTTTCCTGAAAGTATTTTGAGGCGCACGTTTATGAATCTAAAAGTTAGCTTTCATGAACCTTCGACCCAATCTATACAGATCTAATCTGAACGTTTGCTGAAGCTTCATGTTCTCTTCGGGAAATGTCTACGAGGTAGGATAGTGGGTTTATGTACAGAACTTAGTGAGCAATTCTGTGCAGAGTAGGAATGAAATGTCAAACAATTTAACCAAAAAAGTTCGAATTACGAGCAAATACAATTTTGATAGCGGTCTGTGAGACCGGGGTTACGGTTAGAGGGTTAAATCCACGTTCCAAATACTTTCCAACTACGTTTCTGACACTTCCTAACACATGCTTCCCTTTCACCAGGGCCATCTTGGTATATAGAGAAGAAAGTGGTCAAGTATAGGGCCGGAGACTCATGCTGGCGACTGTCGCGCGCGACATGATTAGAAGAAAAAAAAGGGAAGATGTTTTCAACCCTGATCTCTTTTTTCTTCTAATAATGATGTCGCGCGCGACTATCGCTAGCATGAGTACCCGGGGTAAGATAGATATATTCTTAAACTTATAGTTTTTAGTCTTGATTGAGAAATGTTTGATTCACCTGATTAGAATCTTATCCTTTTCCTGCGTTATATTTTTGTTAGGGCCTTATCGCATACTCAAATCAGGTCTTGAACAGGAATCAGGTATGCCTTACGTGAACCTGATGTTTTCCACATTGAAGTTTCTACTAGGATCAGCTTTTTTTCCTATCATCATAATTAATCAATTGAACATCATATGTACAAATGTTTTTATAATCAATCGGATTATGATTTTTTCTAGTTTACGCACGTCTTCGATTATTTTCATTCTGTGTTTTTCGTCCTAAGTTAATCAACTGTTTCTGACGGTAATTTTAGGGTGACCTTTATGGTGACTTCGACCTTTATGGTGGTTATTTCCCACGATTACAATGGTCTTCCAGAGCGCGCCCGGAACTGGTAGAGTTTCCGTTTAACATGGACCTGACTGGTTCCGAACGAGACCCTGAAGGGTAACACGGAACCGGACTGGTTCCACATGCGAATTTTTCCATCCTGTCCATCTTGAATCTTTAAAATTCACAGGACAACAATGAAAAAACTGGTTTCTCTTCCTGTATTCTGGAGTTTGGGAACTGATTTCGAAGTAGTTGTGGTGTGCCAAATACGAAAACATTCCCTGCTAAAAATGCCAGACAAAACCGGACAGAAAACTGTTGTCAGGCTTTGAACGGTTTCTTTCCCCTGGTGAAAATGAAGCGTATACAAAAAAGCGCGGAAGAAGCGTATACGAAGCGAAAAATGTTTCAATTCCCTCTTCATGAAACGTGTAATGCCCCCTTACTGTGGAATAATGAAATCATACGTTCCATATACGCTTTATAAGCTTTCGATCCAGCTCCACACACTCTTCATGTGGAGTAATAGTAATAATAGTGAGTTATATTAAACGTATGCGAATCATACCTATTCTGATTTTAAGTAACATCTTTATGCGATCGATCCCAACGACGATCAATGGCTAAGTGGATAATACCCTCGACTACCATGGTAAAAGTCACCGGTTCGGTCCTCGCTGTGGGGTTCAATTTTTTAAATCACATTTCTTAAATTTTGTACGTTTCTTTTGTTTCAACTCCGGCTTCGCATACTCTTTGCATCCTTTCCATTCAAGCTCTGTATACTTTTCATCAACGTTTTTGTTACCTTCCAGCACACGCTTCGTTTACTCTTCTTTCCCGCTTCCATTTTCACCAGAGTTCGAGGTAATCCAAGCAAGAACCGACCAACTTTCTACACAAAGAAAAAACAATTTGTCTTGATTCCACACCCATTATCTCAAATATAATATAACGAAAACAATACTTCTCTTGTCCCAAGTACATTTGCTTTGAACTAAAAAAATATTGTTTCAGTTCAAGAGAAATTTGAACCGAAACAATATTTCCTGGGTTTAAAGCAAATGTACTAGGGACAAGAGAAATATTGTTTTCGTTATATATGAGACGATGGGTGTGAAATCAAGACAAATTTTTTTTCCTGTGTAGAAAGTTGGTGGGCTTTTGCCTGGATTACCTGGGAAAGAAACCGTTCAAAACCAGATAAAAATTCTCTGTCTGGTTCTGTCTGGCATTTTTAGCAGGATGATCAGATTTTTTGGGTTGTCTCAAGTTTTATTGTTCTCCATATATAATTGTTATATATAATCTACATTTGACAAATTCATGCAGATGAAAAATTACAAAAGTAGAACGAATTCAGGAATCGCTGTTGACTACCCTGGTTGAACGAACCCATTGATTCTCACCAAATCTCATTGAATCTTGCACAATGTTCTGACCAAATCCTATTCGACCATTTTCAATGAGATTTAATCAGATAAATGTATTCTTTCAATGTGATTCTGATTGAATCTTGCACAATGTTCTAACCAAATCCTATTAAATTTCATCTCGTCAGATTCTATGGATTTTTTTAACCATGGCAGGGACATCTAAATTAGCTGAGAATTAAAAAAACATAGAAAATCAATTGAAATCCGCAATCCCAAGTAACACAAGAACTTCTCAAATATGTTATGATGATACAATGAATATGAAAAGGATGTGCGAATGAGATTATTTTTGATGAATTCGTTGAGATATTCTATAGAGGTGCATAGCACATAAATTATTCAATGCAGTCTCATTTGGAAGTTCTTGGTGTGTCCGTAGGATTTTTCAAACACGTTCTCAGCATTTTTAACCTCCTGTGTTGCTTGGGATGAAGGGTGTTTCAATGAATTTGAATTTTTTCTCTTCAATAAGTTGACCCAATTACGGCCTTTATCAGTTCTTCACAGTTTGGAGAATTAAAGAAAAACATAATTTCAAATACTTTTCAAGATAAAGAGAGAACCGTAGAAATTTTTAATTTTTATTTAAATATGCAACTTTTATTTAAATATCCTCGGAGATAATAAAGTTATTACAATTTTAATGATCCGATGACACGTTTGATTGCCTTATCAAAAAGTATGAGAACACGTTTCGAAAACTCCGCTCCGTATGATCCGAAGAGAGATACGAAAGGTTATTTTTGCAAATTCGTGTTGAATGATTGTGACTATTATCAGTCAAGGGTTAATGCTAAACATCTTGATCAATGACATAATCAAAACTGTCAATTACTCATGCATCGTTACGTATTCATAAGGAGCTAGTGTTCTGGCTTGAAATATAAGGTGTGAATAAATTATGGATATCTATATAAGTTGTGCGGTTAAAGCGTTCCGTCTTACGGGAAGGGGCAATATGTCTAGTCTTCATTGTATCAAGATCAGGAGCCACGAAACGAGAGGAACGTTAATATTAGAAAGAGGTTGAGTGATAAAATATTTCACCAGTACATATGATACGCACATTATCGATTAAGAACTTCTCAATGCTCTTACGTAGATTTGTCGCTAGAGACCACACTGAACGCATTTTTTCAAATTATGAATGATACATTCTGAACTTTTCTCGTTATCGCGATAAACAAAGTTTTAATGAAATATTTCTTGTGAAATCGCAATGAATGGAAATATTCCAATGTGTACGGAAGCTAAAGTGCACGAGCTGAGTGACAATATGTTGCAAGTGAATTTGGACGTATCAAAGCAAAAAGGATCAACATCGAATTTGACAGGAATGAAGAGGAATGCGTCTTCTGGAAATTTACCCAGCGAAAAGAAACCCGAAGGACGAGTTCTTGTGTTATACACAGGAGGTACCATTGGAATGATACGGAATGAAAATGGAGGTATTTTTTCAAAGCGATTTTTCAAATTTTCTTCAAGTTTTTAAACAGTTAAAATTGGTTGTTGTTGTTGTTTTTTTTTTCAAGTCGTAAACTCACGTTGACTGATGTTTTTGATTATGCAATTATCATTGAGATTTACATTGACCAGATCAACAAGTCGAAAATAATCGAAATTTATAATCAATTTATAGTCAATGTAAATATTTTTCTCGTGAAAGAAACATGAAAATTTATTTCGTTCTTGTTCTTCTTATAAACAAGTCAATTCGAGAATTGTATTCTGCCCACGTTTATTTCATGTTCATGTGCCAAATAAGTACATTAAACAATTTATGATGCTTCTGTTCCATAACAAATATCATAAGAATGTGTTTACTTTTCTATTTCTCACTTTCTATGAAGCTAAAAACAGCGGTGGGGTGCTAACGGCGAAATGATGTAACTTTCAATAAAATTGTTGTATGAAATACTTAGGTGGCTAAATCGCATAATCAACAGCTGATATGAAAAATATTCGAATCAAGTTTAATCGAAAGTTATATCAATCCGCCGCTAATTTTAGCTTCGATATTCTGTCAAACGTAAATTAGCAAAAGAAATCAACTAATCGAAACAGTCAAATCTCGTTACGATTGAAGAATTTCTTGATCCCATTCGATTTCTCATTGAATGCGTGTCCCTGCTCGGAACATCCAGGTTCAGGCCAAATTGGGTCCCCCACATAGCACAAAATATGTCAATGACATTGCCAGAATATTATATTTGAAATGTGCAATATTCTGGCGAACATCTCAAGAATATTGTCAGAATGTCTTATGTCACCATCTTTGTGATATTCTGGAGAAATTCTGACAATATTGCTCAGATCATCTCAGGGATATTTTATACAAGAAAACATCTCATAATGACGTGTAGCAACAATGGTACAAAATACTGCTTTTGGTGGAAAAAAATTTTTCTCCAGAGTGAATTCCTCTACAAATGTTGTATAGAATACGTTTTGGATGGCTTTGTGAGGGCAATACACATTGATAGTCGGTTATTAGGGAAATTTCCTCAGTGAGGATCGAACCCCAATTCTCCGAGTCACAGACAAAGCCTCTATCACTGACATGACTTCAATGCCCTCAAAGTACCACTTTTCCACATCATAATGAGGTATTTCTGATGAACTCGTTTCCGTGGGATATAGACCAATCAATTCAGAGTCCTCTGAAACTGAAATTGAACAGGTAGTGGGAGAGAGGTTTCTTTCGCCCTCGACTTGTAAATTTTACTAACAAGTAAGTACCGGGTCTGATGAATGAAAATTTTTACTGCCACATAAAATATAGTTGATGAAATATTCTCAGAATATTTCACTTGAGACAAACATGAAATATCCCTCATCATAGATTCCCAGAACATTGCAGAATATCATATGTGCAATATTTCAATTGCAAGATTCTCAGAATATTTGTAATGAAATATTCTATCCGCAATATCTATGAAATCTCGTAGAAATATTCAACATAGAATGTTTCGAGTGAGATATTTGTGATATTCTGAGAATATTACTGAAACATTGTGTGCTATGTGGATCCAAACGGACTGGTATCCAGGTCCATCCCAGACAGCAAGACAGTTTTGAAAGAATGTCATATGAGTTCTTAACATGAACTTCTCAAGAATTCTCAGCATTGAATTCTTTCAGAATTCAATCAGAACGTATGGGGTTCTCAGAGAATTCTTCTGAATGATTTAGGGAGTTTGTAAAATGTTCGAAAACAACTCTTAAAATGCGATTTGAGAACTCTCAAATGTCCAATAGTATTGACTCGTGCGGTGTTCTCTATTCAATCCGAAAAAATTATTTGCGGATTCGTTGAAAATGTAGACGGCGCTGATAAGATCATATGTTTTTCAGTTCGTACATGCTAAACCAACTTATTGGCGGAAGTTTTAAATATCTTTTTGGAATTTCTTTTTTTCACCCTAAGATTCAAGTAATTTATATTCTCTTATCACGCTGATATTCATGCTTTTATGAAGAATTGTAATAAATAATCGTTATCAATACGAAAAATTGAATAAATATTAAAAAACCTCAAATAAAACGTTCCGGGAGGTGATTTCATCGGTATACTGAGAGATACTGAAATGTCCTCTATAGAGATTTGTGTTCTTTAAAATATTAATATTTCGAAAATAACTGACATCTAAAATTGACGATAGTTTTATAGGGATTGCAATGACACTTCTTTGAAGAATAATTTTGAAACAAAAATTTGTCCCAATTTAAAACTAAACTCTTATAAATCAGAATGTACGTTGAATTCTCCCAAATTCCAATGTCAAATATAAATTCTTCTTATGTGCAGGCAGGAAAAAATATTTAATAACAAACGAATAAAAAATCATTTAAATACTTGGATAAAACTGTTTATTGATTTCAATGTACCCAATGTAAACTAATTTTATATTATCCAATTTATGAAACTCTCCAATTAACACATACATTTGAAATCCAAAATAACTCATTTTATTAAAGAAATGAGTTTCTTGAAAAGTCTTAATTTGCTCTTTATTTATACTTTCAATGTTCTCAAAGAATTCTCTAGTGAGTTCATAATGAATTCCGATGTGATGGAAAAAGAACACCAAGAATGCTCTATTGGCTGGACATTTCAGAGTTCTGAATATATTCTACCAGAATTCTTCCGATCACTTTTGGTGCTCCTGAAGAATTCTTTCGAACATCCGAGAATTCTTTGCGGATTCTTTTAGAACTCTCAATGTTGTCTGAGATGTGGGTTATATCCGGCGAAGGTTTTTCGTTTCGAGTATACTCGGAGAAAGAAACCTGCAATAATATTGCTGAATCGACAATAAAATATTGTCATATATCAATCCACAATAAAATCGTAAAAATATCGTTTAAAATTGTTGAATTGGCAATTTTATTGTCAACAAGACAACTATGTGCTGTTAGAAGAACAAAAATTATTGTATATCCAATAATAAAATTTCAATAATTTACTTATTGCGAGTCCTACGAAACACATTTTTCTCAGTGTACACAGTGTATTATATCCACGGCCCGGATGTTGTTAATGTATTGTTCAAACGAAAACACACAACTTTTTCTTATAACAAAATTTTCTTTATATATAGGAAATTATATACATTTTATGTATACAGAATAACAAATTCTTCCACTACCCGTGTGGAAACCAATCCTGGGCATTCAAAGGTAGGCCCTGGCCCCGGAAGGTTGGGGTTGCCAGTATATTCCTGGATTATTTCAATCCAGATATGCGCACCCACAGCCGATATACGCCCCGAGTTGGCTACCATTGATTCGCCTGGATATTTGATACCATTACTGGGCCTAGATTGAAAAGCGTAAAACTCCAAGTTGGGGCCACTTTTCAAGTAGGGATTATAAATCTGGCCCAGGTCTGAGCCCGGGAGAAATTTCCACACGGGTAGTTTAGCCTAGCCTAACCAAAAACTTGCGACCACAGCTAACTGGATTGCTGACACAGCAAACTCTCCATTGGGCCAACAAAAGAATTGACTATCCCATATGTATATAAATACTTGGGTTTGCTGCATCAGCAAATTTTTGTCTCCGTGTAAAATATTAAAATTTTTCCATTTTCCGAAAAATTCATCTAAAGTCCTAAAATGTGCTAACAAAGTCCCATGTACGTGTCCCTACACGGAGAAAAAAGATCATGGAATGATCACTAGGAAAGATAGTAAACTGGTGACAACTACAAATTTCTGTCCTATATTGTATTTTAGTATCCCAAAATAGGAACCATTACTCGTCTCTAATAGCGACTGTGTAAACGTAGAAAAAATATTGCTGACATAACAAGCAGGTCTGTTACTATAGCGTTTACAAAAGAAACTAGTTGGAAGAGCAAGTAAAATGATTGACACGACTACATTTTTTTTGCTAACATAAACAAATTTGTTAGCAGAACTAACGGCTTAGCTACTGGAGTGAGTATTTTTGCAAGGACAAGAAATTTCTTTGCAGGCGCTATTGTAGCAAATCATTTTTCCTTCGTGTACAGAAATTCGTAGTTGTCACCAGTTTACTATCTTTTCTAGTGATCATTCCATGATCTTTTTTCTCCGTGTAGTGATGCCGATTTTTGAACAAAATTAATTCTTCTTCATAGACAAAATATTTAGTTTTTACAGATTTGTATAGTATATCGATAAACATTTGATATATTCTGCATCAAAAAGATTCGATTCTTTTAAGAATCGGCATGAGCATACGGCAATGAGTCATCTAAATCAATCTATAACTGATAATTGGTATTGAAATCGGGTTTATCCGGGTTCCAACTGGGCGAGTTTTTGACACATGTACGCGTCTATTTGGCAAGGGTGGACTGACACCGTCAAAAGGGCGATAGAACTGAGACGACAGCATATCCCCCGTCTAATGGGAAAATCAGTAATTTTAAATGATAAATTTCTCTTATTGTACAATTATCTTCACGGACGTTGATATTCCAGCCAGTAAACGACGCAAAATAGTATTAAACTTCCGTTGCGCGCCAATAAAAAAATCACTGTATTTTGGAACTACCTGTGCAATCGAGCTGAAACTTTCCAAAAAGTTTGTCCATACACTAACAAACGATTTTGTCATTGAAAGTTTCATATAACTCTTACTCCACATTTTACATGGAGAAAAAAGAATTCGCCATGACAGTGAAATTTGATTTTGCTGGGACAGCAAATTTAGCTGGTCACTATTCATTTGGTGTCTTGAGGTTTGGACATTGATTCGAAGTGAGTATGATGTGCTGAATACGACAATGGGGTCAGATTTCTGGAATTATTTTGTTCTTTTATCATATTTTATATACAAAAGTCATACGTAAAGAATTATAAAAATTGAACTAATTTAAGAAATCTGACATTGTTTTCTTATTCGGCACAACAAAACCACTTCCAATCACTTTCCAAATCTCAGAATAAAGAAAAATACATTGTTTTTGTTGCCCTGTGTTTTTGGCCGTGACAACAATCTATTTGCTATCACAGCAATCTGGTTGGGTACGACAGCGATTTTTTGGCTATGGCAGGAAAAAATGTTGACTCCTCCAGCAAAATTTGTTTACTATTATGTTTATAATACTACACTGAGAAAACAGATATCTTGAAAAATACCGTAATTTATGAATTTTTGGCGTTGGTCTGACCCGAGTCAAAATATTTACGTAAACGAACCTCTAAAAGTCCCATAGTTTCTCAGACTTTTATAAAGAAGTACTATATGGTACCTTCCTCAGAAAAGTCCCAGGCATTATGACACTTTTAGAGGTATCCTCACGTAAATATTTTCAAAAATTCATAAATATTTATGGTATTTTCCAAGATACCTTTTTCTCAATGTAAAAATGTTGCTAATCCAGCGAAGAATTCGCTGTTTCATTTAATCATGTTGTTCTCTCAGCAATCTATGTGCAATAGCTGTGGTAGCGAATTTGTAGCTGAGTCAACAAAAAATTGTTATTCTGTATGTATATCATACCTCGATTTGCTACGGCTGCAAATTTTTCTCCGTGTAACGCAAAGCGTGAAAAACGCGATTTCCACTCCGACTTGAAAATTGATTACCTTTTACAGAATTGCAGGACATTTTCATCTTCAGGAAAGTTTTACAAATCGAAATCCGCAAAATTTAGTTTTGATATATTGACAAATGACTGAGTTGGAACAAGTTCAATATTAAAAAACAATAATTGTTGATGGGAAAAAATGTATAATTTTGAATCGTGTTCCTCAGAAACTAGCGATCAAGGGGAAAAATCGTGAATCGACCCTTGCATTGATTTTTCAAGCCCCATCACCTAATATTTTTGGGTTTTCGAAATTCTAATTTTTTTCTCCAACCCTTGGCGTGATAGTTTGAATAATACTCACACGACCTGTCAAACACTAACCGAGTTATTTTTCTATTATCATAAAAGTGCATTCAGTTAACTACAAATTGTGTTTACTTATTACAGCGTGGAAAAATCTAAACAATTTAAAGAAAATAATTACCCTAGTGGAAATCATTTTAGGCCCTCATTCGCCCCTTACCTGGCGCTATCGAGGCAGAGTAAGCGTATCCCTGGCCCTGATGTGGGCCAGTAAATTGCCTAATATAATTTCTACTAGAGTAATTATTCTAAATCATTTCAGATTGATTCAAGGGTAAATGTAATTAATTGAATATTAATGACGTAAAACGATTGAAAAGATGTAGTAGTTTTCTAGGGAAAAAACCAACCAGGGAACCCCCTTCAACTCTTCTCATTGATGTAATAAGATATTGTGATGGATTGATTTAAACGAAAAAGTGCATGAATTACGAGGGTGGATTGATAAGTTTCCGGCCTGACCAAGAGATGGCGCCACTAGGCCTACCTTGAGGTGGCGTTCTATAGTACCATCCTTAGATAGCTTGTAGCTATAGTTTCAGTCCGATCGCCATGTTAGTTTAGTTTGAGAGCACGCTGACCATGACGCCTCTGTGTTTTTCGTAAAAATGGAAAAGCTGGAAAATCGTGCTGTCATCAAATACTTTTATTTGAAGGGGTTAACGCCGAAGGAAGTTAAAGAAGAGATGGACTCAACACTGGGGACATCCTCCCCATCATATTCGACCGTTAAGCAGTGGGTTTCCGAGTTTAAAAAGGGTCGTGTGAGCACCTCTGATGAGCCTCGCTCAGGACGCCCCATTGAGGTCACAACTCCAGATATGATCGAAAAATCCATCAAATAGTGCTGAAAGATCGCAGATTAAAAGTTCGTGAGATAGCTGAGACCTGTAAGATGTCATATGAACGTGTACAAAATATTTTGCACCAACATTTGTATATGGAAAAGCTCTGTGCAAGATGGGTGCCGCGTTTGCTAACAGTCGACCAAAAATTGATTCGAAAGAACATTTCTACCGCCAATTTGGCGTTGTATAAGCGTAATCCAAGCGAATTTTTGCGTCGATTCGTAACCGTTGACGAAACTTGGGTCCACCACTACACTCCTGAAACCAAAGAACAGTCTAAACAGCGGATTGGACCAGGGGAACCAACTCCAAAGAAGGCGAAAACAATTTTTTCGGCGAACAAGGTTATGGCTACTGTTTTTTGGGATGCAAGAGGTATTATATACATTGATTACCTTGAAAAGGGTAAAACTATCACTGGTCAATACTACGCAGACTTATTGCAACGTTTGAGCCACGAAATGAAAATTAAACGACCTCATCTGGCGAAGAAAAAAATCTTGTTTCATCACGATAACGCACCAGCGCACACGTCAATCGTTGCGATGGCTAAAATCAACGATCTGAAGTTTGAATTAATGCCGCGTCCTCCCTACTCTCCAGACCTAGCCCCGAGTGACTATTATCTGTTTCCTAACCTCAAAAAATGGCTTGGCGGTAAGAGATTTGCGGACAATGAAGAAGTAATCGAAGCTGTGAATGGGTATTTTGAGGAGCTTGACGAATCAGTCTATAGAGATGGCATTACTAGACTAGAACACCGCTATGAGAAATGTATCAGCCTTGGAGGAGATTATGTTGAGGAATAAAAAAAAAAAAATTCTTAAAAACGTTGTTTTTCTTGGTCAGGCCGGAAACTTATCAATCCACCCTCGTATGCACAATCGGTCACTTTGCTGCATAATTTGGCAATAGATGGAACTACATAAAAGTACAGAATAAAATCACTCAACAAAATACATACACTGAAAAAAAAATTTCTTCCAATCAACCCAGATAACACAAGAAATTCTTGAAGAGTTCCTGAAGAACTCTCACGGAACTCATGTGTTTGTCAAATCCAGATAGGAAGATGTCTCAATAATGCTATCATAATGGTGCACACCAAGAAATGTTCGCATCATGGTACCAAGGTGTTTCCGCATAAAGCATCATTATTGGTAGCAAAACGGAAGGATGGTACCATAATGAAGACATAATGTTTACTTTTTATGCATCATTGCAAGCTGAGCGAAGTTTATGATAGTATGTTTACGGCACATTATGTTACAAAATATTCAGAGCATGGTTTTCTATCTGGGAAATATAAAAATCATTCTAACATATTATGTGTATATGGATAATTATTCAATGATTGATTCATCTGATCTTCTACGTTCATCAAGCTTTTATTTGTCGAATGATCATTCAATTGACAGAAAATATTGAAGTTCAGGCACTTTTTGAAAATATAACCTACACAATTGATCATACCAAATCAATCATTGAAATTTTTAGTATCGATGGATGCCAAAATGTTTGTAATTTACACGAGTGAAAAACAAAATATATATGATTAGTTTTTTGTTCTCATTCAATATTAATAATTACATATTTCTTTATTTTATGGACTCGAACCAACCATCATCACTCAATCATCCTTACTAAACGCTTTTTCACGATCATAGAAATCTGCGGGAATTCAACATGTACATTGAATTCGTAGGAAGTTCGTCTTTAGCAGGGACAGAGCTTCGTAAGAGTTCTAACAAGCGGACATTAAAGAATCCTTCAAGTCATCTCAAAGTGTTCTTTCAATACTCTTATAGAACACCCAAGGGATTTATTATAGAGCTGTCAAACAATTCTTTTAGAATTCAAAGAACTCTTTGAGAACTCGTCAAGAGTTCGGAAAAATAATTCTCCCAGAATTTAGTTCAAAAACTCTTTTGGAACGGCTCACGAATTACTGTGTTATCTGGGTAAATAAATAGTTTATTTGTCCTCTCTACATAAAATATTCCTTGGGATTAATGAAATATTTAATAGAATCAAATAATGGAATGCTTACCCCAAATAAATAATTTATTCGTCACAAGTAATCAGTTTTTGCATCTAATTGAATATTTAATTACTACAAATAAATATTCCCAACAAAATTTTTGTTGTTTCAACAAAATTCTTTCGTTGGGATAATAACATCTATTTGATGTAATAACAAAGAAATGCCATCATCCCAACGAGAGAATTTTGTTGAAACAACAAAAATTTGGTTGGGATAATAAAATTTTTTTGTTGATCACATTTCAACAAAATGATTTTTTTCAGTGTATGGAACTCAATATTCTATTGGCTTTTATTGGTACAATCGGTAAAACCTCATGAACACTGATGGAAAATAGTTTCCTACTGGGAAACCATGTCCTTTTGTCACAGAGTTTAAAGGAATCTATTGGAATCCCAGATAACACACGAAGAATTCTTTTTCAAAAACAAGAATACAATTCTTCAAGAACTCTTTTCGAACCAATGAATTCATAAAGAGCTCTGGAGAAGTGCAATGTGTGGGATATTAACGAGTACTTTGAGGGTACTGAAACAATACTTCCAGCATTCTCCAAGAACTCGTTGACGTCCCACACATTGAACTCTTCCAGAGCTCTTTATGAATTCATTAGTTCGAAAAAAGTTCTTGAAGAATTCTATGCTTGTTTTTGAAAAAGAATTCTTCGTGTGTTATCAGGGATGTATTGGAATTTTTCAACAGGGCAGAAGAACCGTTCTTTCCAATCTTTTGAAACGGTATCATATTCTCCGACGAACTCTATTGTAATATTCAAATGTAATCGAAATCTATTGATTTCGATCTAATTATTGTTTCTGATTGGCATACAATCAATAATAATCATGTGTAATTCACATCAATTGACCTTTATTGCATTTCATCAAACTTCGTTTCACATTTTTGATCTAAGAATTATTTTCATTGTGACAAAAGGTTTGTGTGTTCATTAGGGTAATGCGTTTGCCAAAGACAGAAAGAGAGAGAGAGAGAGAGAGAGAGAGAGAGAGAGAGAGAGTCTCAATTAGTGAAGGGCATCCTTCAAGAAGATCGATACTTTTCTATATAAAAAGCATTTAATCTTTATTTAGATTTATAAAAATTATTTTTCATAGAAAATCTATCGAATTTATATTATATTTTATGAAAAATATCAACCTAGATAACACACGGAGAATCCTTTTTCAAGAGCAAGAATAGAACTCTTCAAGAATTCTTTTCGAACTAATGAATTCATATAGAGCTCTGGAGGAGTTCAATCTGTCGGACATTAACAAGCTCTTTGAGATTATTAGAAGTATTGTTTGAGTACTCTCAAACAACTTGTTAATGTCCGACAGATTGAACTCCTCCAGAGCTCTATATGAATTCATTAGTTCGAAAAGAGTTCTTGAAGAGTTCTATTCTTGCTCTTGAAAAAGAATTCTTCGTGTGCTATCTGGGAATACTGTCAATCAAATATCGTTCATCACTATATGCTATAAATGTGCATAGTGTATATGCATAGAACATTCTGGCGCTACTGTACAGACGAAAATAAATCGCTAACATTTCGAAAGTTAAAAAGTAGCTACGGAAACTACGTTTTACATTCCATAGCTACTGTTTTCACAACAAAAAACAACAGAAAATGGAACTGTCATATAGCTAAATCTTGTCGTTCTCCAAATATCCATTACTAAAATTGTACAGTGACGGTTACAGATTCTAATTGTAGCACACGGAAAAAAATTGAAATAGTTGATATTTGGATAGTTCCAAATTAGCTATGGTAGCTATTTTTCAGCTGGGGCAATAATTGCTATTGCCATAGCAGCCAAAATTGGCTATTACGGCAATATTTTTAGCTATCCAAATGTCTAATACACAAAGTAATACGCACTCAATAAACAGCTGTAGTTGCAATTATTTCAACTATAGCAACGGAAAATGTGAAGTAAAAAGTGAGTAGCTGTTACAGTAAATTCATTTTTTTCTGTGTAAGGTAGATACTCAATGAAAGATTACCCGAGCAAGCGTTATATCAGCACTCGCTAGGCCCTTACAAGTTCCTCGCTAGCCACTAGACTCTTTCTAGCTCTCGGCTAGAGTCTCGCGAGGCCCTAGACAGTTCCATGGATGACGTTGCTGAGGTATAAACGTTGTGATAACGTTTCAAGGATATCCTGGTCAAATAATCCCATTGAGATTTGGTCAGAACATTGTTCGAAATTATAAAAAAAATTTATAAAACTGACAAAATCTCATTGACGAATAATTAGATGACATCTAACCAGATCTTTGTCCAACTTGAATGAGATTTGGCGAGGTTCACCCCAATAAACAATTTTTCGGTCAACATTGGAAACTGTCATAATGTTATCTGAAAGATCTAAACGCTACACTGTGGAAACAGATATCTTGAAAAATACCATAATTTATGGAATTTAAGCGCTGGTCTGACCCGAGTCGGAATATTCACTTGCATGAATCTCTAAAAGTACCATAATTTCTGGGACTTTTTGAAATAAGTATGGTACCTTCCGTATAAAAGTCCAAGACATTATGGTACTTTTAGAGATTTTTTCAGGTAAATATTTAGACTCGGTCAGACCAGCGCAGAAAATCCATAAATTATGGTACTTTTTAAGATACCTTTTTCTCCGTGTAGTCGCCATGATTAACTTAGAGATTTTGTCATTCAACTACCATTTTCGCTTGGTAATGGTTACAGTTCACTTTTCTCAGTGTTCAAATATGTAAATATATATTGTTCAATGAGCTTATATATGATTCATCCCATACACCAAAAGAGTCCCCACGAAGAGCTCCCGTTATGACAGTAAACATGAATTCATTATGAATACTTTGAATTCAAATTGAATTCTGGATGAACAACTTACTGTTCAGAAAGAATTCATGTTGTGAGTTCATGAAGAATTCTCCTGGCATTCAACATATATTCGTTTTGAATTCATTGAATTCATATTGAATTCATTTTCACTGACATAACGGGGACTGTTCCAAGAACTCATTAAGGAGTCTTCAAGAATTCAAACGGGTCATTTTTGCTGTCTGGGATATTCTTGAAGCCGATACGTTGTCACAGAATGAAATCGTGTTTTCTGGTTGAAGGCGTTTTTCACTCATATTGTTCTGCTTTTCATGTTCCTTTCACTTTTTCTTGTATTTGCAACGACAAGATGCGCAGAAAAGAAGATTCCTTGAACATAGTAATGATTTGTTACGTCAAATAGTGAAAATTACTTTCACTGTTGTTTTCGGTAGATAACGATAACAATTCACGTAGTTAAATGTACCGTACAGATGGACGAAAAATTCCAAGTAGTTTGTAGCACTGTTAGCACATCCGAAGTCAAGATTTTGGGCTTCTATACAATTCATATTACAGTTCACTAAGATCATATATCATTATATTTCAGGGACTGAACAGAAACAATTCTTTTTTATCCGCGGAGAAGAATTCTGCTTAAAAATATAAGAATTCTTTTTATTTTCCTTATTAAGGAATTACAAATACTGTGGAAAAATTAATAGATAGAATTGTGATTTTCAACGCTGAACGTTAAATTTTTCTAAAGCGCAGAGTAAAATTCGAGCATTCATTTGTAATCTGCCGTATTTTTATCTGGAAATTCATTTTACGAATCTTCCTGTTTCTGATTTAGTAAGAGAAATAAGAAAAAGTTCTATATTTTTTTCTCCGTGTAGAAAGAATATCAAGTTATTATAGATTTTGATAAAATATCGATAGAAATTCGACATATTCTTCATAAACATCAATGATCGCCGTCACCACTTTAATCCACATGAAACAGCATTATTTTTAAACCAATTATACCTACAGTTGAATACAACGAAGGACAACATTTTGATAAAATATCGATAGAAATTCGACAAATTCTTCATAAACAAGAATCGACCACATTAATGATCGACATCACCACTTTAATCCACATGAAACAGCATTATTTTTGAACCAATTATACCGACAGTTGAATACAATGAATGTGATCATTTATGGACTCCGAATTCAATTTAATCAGTTCCATCTTTTAATCGACTTAGTTATATGATTATGACATGATGTACTCAACGTGGCTATTGTTGAATAGATAACGTATACTCCTACATTTGCATGGATCATTTTAATCAGCATTTGAAATTTATATGATCTAATTGAGCCTATTGAGTCTATTTCAAATTTGTACTGTTTTGTTCTTCAGATTTATTATCATTTTTCAAAGATTCCACCTTGAGAAGAGAATCAGAGTATTGAAAAATAAGACTGATTCACTGATCGATGATTATCTGGAACCTTGAAACAAGGCACTATAACAGGACTGTGAAAGAATTTTTACTTACACGGGAGAGAGTAATTAGCTGTGAGGTGGACAGCCAAATTTTGAGCTCCATCAGCGAAGTTTTAGCTAATATCGCTGAGAAATTAACTGTCCTGTGCACAGAACCATGGTTACTAAAATATTCAGCTATAATAGCTCAAATTTAACTGATACAGCTGAAAATTCTCTTCAGCGTAGCAAGCACACAGTAAAAATTTTATATTGGATATTAGCATATTTATATTGTACTTTTGAGATATATTTGATTATGTCGCTATAAACGACAAGTATACGAGCATTCACCATAGTCTCTCGTGTGGATGAAGATAAATATATTATAATTTAAAATAAATATAATTCTGAGCCTCATAATAAAGTATATCCCACGAGTATCATAAAAATATAGTAATCTTTAATATAAACTTTTCTCTGTGCATATTGTACGTTTCAAAATTTGTGAATTCATTTTTATGGATGAATTTCCGAATTGACATTTTTCTTTCTTCAATTTCAGCTTTGGTTCCAGTTAAAAATGCGTTTGTGAAGAATTTAAGGAAATATCCTAACATGCACGATCGTGAATACGCGGAAGAACGGTTTGGATCAATGGGTCCCCTAGTTTTACCGTGAGTAGAATAACAATAACAAAATGAGAGAATTTACTTTGACGTGTGCTAAGTGTAGAATTAAGTTGGGTCCAGTTTAGATCTTACAATTAAATCAAGTGAAATGCGCTTCTGTATCTTCAGAAAATAATTGTTTTTCTAATTGAATTCGAAGTATTTTCAATGTCACGTTAAAATGAGCGTTGGAAGTGCTAGATACATTTTTTAATCTATCAAAAAAGATACAAGAATAACGTTTATAACTAGGAATAAAATTCAAAAACAGTAACTGTTCTTTTTTCTTTTCACAGAAAATAGATTCAATTTTCATTAATATTATATAAAAATTATATAGAAAAATCATATTTGTTGTTTTAGAAGAAAGAAAAGTCATTGTTCTCCAAGTCACACAAATAATTAACTATGAATACATAGTTTGTTTGTTTTTTCTTCGATTTATACATTAAATAAATTATTCTACAGATTAACAGCGACAGATGGAAGACGTGTGATTTACAGTGTATTGGAGTATTCTACACTATTGGATTCGAGTAACATGACGATGGACGATTGGATTCGTATAGCCAACAGTATTAAAGTAACAAACAAAAGAAGGACGTTTCAAAGCAGTTTCATAGTTCATATAATATTTCGAATAATGGATCTAATCATCGTTTGAAGACATTTTTTCACAAATCTCAATCACCAAAATTATTCGTAATAAATTTTCAATGAAGCTGAAACTAGGGGCCAGGAGCTGGTAGCCAAGTGGTGTAATTTCTGATAAAATCATTCCATTTTTTATTCAAGTAGCCATATTGTTTAGTTGAAAGCTACTCGATCAATTTCCGATATAAAAAATATCCGAATCAAGGATGTTGCTGAAGTTTGAATCGTTTATTGAAACAAATCAGTGATCGAATAACTGCACGGAGAAAAAGGTATCTTGAAAAATACCATAATTTATGGATTTTTCAAAATATTTACGTGAGGATACCTCTACAAGTGTCATAATGGCTGGGACTTTTATGAGGAAGGTACCATACTTCTTTATAAAAGTCCAAGAAATTATGGGACTTTTAGAGGTTCGTTCACGTAAATATTTTGACTCAGGTCAGACCAACGCCGAAAATTCATAGAGTATAGTATTTTTCAAGATATCTGTTTTCTCAGTGTGAATACTGAGCTTTCGAAAGACCCAAAATCTTGCAGTACTTTCTTCAAGTGATGTTTCCAGTCGTCTGGAATTCAGTTGAAAAGTTAAATAATGATTCCTCAGGTTTTGTGAGTTTGAATTGTCATTTCGTTTCTATAAACGATTCAAACTTCAACAACATGAATCAAGATCAATCAACGGTCACAACAATCGACCGCCAACCTTTACCCGCCGATTTCGGTTTCATCAACTTTCGATAGATGTGACATCATTTTTTTTTCTTTTCTCTCTCATTAAAATGAGCATATTGTGTTCTTTTCATCATTCTTGAAATTCTACATATTTGAATTTATTCAGGAGTCTTACGAGCACTTCGACGGATTTGTAATCCTACATGGCACTGACACCCTCAGTTACACAGCCTCGGCACTCTCATTCATGCTCGAAGCTCTCGGCAAAATCGTGATATTAACCGGCTCTCAATTACCTATATTCGATACAAGAAGCGACGGATTAGACAATTTCCTCGCTTCTTTGGTAATCGCTGCTAATCACAACATACCCGAAGTTTGTGTATTTTTTGGAACAAGGTTAATGCGAGGAAATCGTACTACTAAAATCTCATCAACCGCCTTCGATGCATTTGATTCTCCGAATTTCTCGCCTATCGCTGTAGCGGGCATCGATATCGAAGGTTGAAAAAGATTCATTTGTGTCAAGGGGATACCAGCGAACCCTGACGATGCAACCAATTTTTTCTGACAAATTATTGCTTGATTTTGGAATAATTTATCAGAATATTTTTTCTAGTGTCCCTTTCTAATCAACGGTTATAGTTTCATCTTCGGGGGTCGCTGGTATCACTTTAAGAAACGCATAAATTGAAGAAATTTGTTTTTTTTTTATTCAAAGTGGATCATCGAGCTGTTTTCCGTTCCTGCGATCTGAAGAAATTTTATGTGCATACCTCTTTGAACAGTAACGTTGGTCTGTTACGTTTATTCCCCAGTATTACTACGGGTTTAGTCAAAGCATTTCTCCAGCCACCCATCGAAGGAGTTGTACTTCAAAGTTACGGAGCAGGAAATCTACCCACTAATCGAGATGATTTGATAACCGTGTTGAGAGAAGCAACGGATCGTGGAGTTATCATCGTTAACATTACTCAATGCACCACAGGAGCCGTTTCGGATATGTATGAAGCTGGAAAATTATTAGAAGAAGTCGGTATGGAATAATATTTGAAAATTCAATCAATTTAGTTGCATAAAAACATTTTTTGTACAATAAATTCCTACATCAGGAGTGGTATCCGGATGTGATATGACGCCAGAGGCTGCACTGACAAAACTCGCTTACGTTTTGTCTAAACCCGAATGGGATTCAAACACTAAACGACAAATGATGCAAACGAACTTACGGGGTGAGTTGACCTCTGGACGAACGCCAATAATTCGAGATTTAGACTTGGTGGAAGCTGTTGCAAGATCCATGGGCCTGTCTTCATCTTTGGAAATCCAAGAATTGGGCTCCATACTGTTCCCCGCTATGTTAAACGCAGCTGTAATGAAACAAGATATAAATAAATTAGAATCCTTGAAAGAATATGTGAGTTATATTAATACGTTTATTTAAAATTAACGATGGCACTTTATAATTCGTTTCGTAAAATATCCAATGTTTTACAGGGTGCGAATATTTCTCAAACAAATGCAGATGGTAGAACAGCTTTACATATAGCTTGTTGCGAAGGGAATGTCAACGTTGTACGTCACCTGTTAACCCTAGGCGCTAACGTCCATGTAAAAGATAGATTCGATAACACGCCATTGACGAATGCCATAGAATACGATCATCATGAGGTAACTAATTTTCGGGATCCATTGAAAACATTCAAACAATGAAATCAGATTCGTCTCATCCTTTGTGAATTCAATTCAACAACTATCGTATGGATCGATTCGAAATGGATTGGAAGCAAAAGATTATATTTCTTTTCAACAGATCATAAACATTCTCATACAATGCGGGGCTCACCTTCACGGAAGCGCTCGTTTGATAGGAGAAAAAATGTGCGCGGCAGCAGCGATTGGCAACACAAAACGTCTTCATTCGTTTTACCTTGCCGGCGCTGATTTATCTCAAGAAGACGTTTCCGGAAGAACCCCACTGCACTTTGCTGCACTTCACCAAAGAATCCCAACTATGAAATTCCTCTTGGATCACGGCGCGGACGTAAATTGTGTCGATATAATGGGTCAAACGGCACAAAATCTCGCAGAAAAAATCAACGCCACAGAGATAGTTCAATTCTTATCATCTTTCAAACCTAGGAATTGAATTATCCCTCACAATTAATCATTTTACTATGGAAAATTATTTTTTTATGAAAAATAATATTTATTTATTTTTGATATAAAATCGTATTGTACAAAATCGTCAACTTTATGAACAAATTATTCATAGAAAACATTCTTATCTTAAGCTTTTAACAAATCATTCCTCCAAAAGTGAAAGTCCGTCAACGTAAATTATGTATATTTATATAACACTGTCGTGCAAGGTACGACATTTCACACTACACGCGTTTCGATAATGAGGATACTTGTGTCTATTTCGTGGGTCATAAATTCGTCTATGTCCCAATAAGTCTTAGAATATATTCAAACAATAGACTTCGTATTGCGTTATTACAAATCATATACAAACTGATTTCGTTAATTTATCCTTTTTCGATCGTAAAATTTAAATATCCAACAAAATATAGTGAAGACGTAGTAGCAGCACTCAAAATACTGGCAAAATAATTTCTTATATTATTCCTTAAATTTATAAAAGAGTCACATAGAGATTATGATGAATTATGATTTGGAATGATATCCTGAAAGTAAAATAATAAGAAAGTTGATAATGAGAGATGATGGATTATGCAAGTTCAAGATTTCAAGAAACTTAAACTAAATTTTGATTTATGTTTTTGATAACAATCAGTCCTAGAATTTAAAATAATTTAATTTTCGAAATCGAAATATCACTTATGTAAAATTATATTTTTATCGTCGTTTGGATTAAACGATACCCATCTGACTCATTATATTCTTGATTAGCCTCGGACTGAGTAAACAATTTCTGTACGTGGTTGAACAATCGTTCCCTTGTCGTCCTTTGTTAACAGCATCTTGTATGACGGTGCCATTTGTAGCGTCATCAAACCATTTCAAACTGATGGTTTTATTAAAAAAAAAAAAACATAAGAATTGTTATTATAATGCTATTTTTGTATATTAAAGTAGTAAAAAAGAATGAAGTTTCCGAGAATTATTGCATACGGTACCTGGACAGACCATCAATGATTTTGTCAGCACTTGTAGGATTACCAGACCGCCGAGAACTCGAAATCATCATACAAACAATGCGTTGTACACAAGGTGCGATATAATTATTGTCGAATATCATGTCATTGAATAAATTTCCCATTCCTCGCCATTCTAAATTGTCTTCAGAACCTGTTTACAGATGAATGTCTCTTTTTATTATGTTTTCTTTAAATGCATTTATATTTCATCAACATTTATACTCACGATAATGGTGGTAATTGCCAGAAGGTGCGGTATGTGTTAAAAGAGGTGTAACGAACGAAATCATTGCTATTATAAAACTACCGATGCTCAAGGCTTTTGGATCAACGTTGACTAGAGTCGGCGGTCTATTACCTTCACCTTCGTTTTTAACACTTAATGGAATACTGAGAAAAGGTATAGACAAGTCTAGACCGATCTGTAATGACAATGACAGAACATTTAATCCAGAATTTAAACAGATATTCATTAATCGATCAATCATCTATTATTAATTCTTAAGGATTTTTTCAGAAGCACAAGTATATTTCTTACGCATGAAACATTCTCAATATTTTCAAACATAACAACATCCTACATGGCACTGATTATCTTGAAATTGTTTCTTATGATATTTTATAAATCACTTTTCTTCGCATAAAGCTTATTTTGCAAATGAATTCTAGTATCCTTAAACGCTTTTAACTAATTCGATCAAATATGTACATAAATTTGATTAAAACTCACACTAATTTTTCCATCTTCGCTATCGAAAGAAAGAAACCTGGGCGCAGCAAGATTTTGCGCGAAATTATAAATCTTACTGTGCATTTTGGCACTATCGTGTGGTAAAGCGTTATTAGAATTCGCATTAACGAAAGACAGCGTCAAAGAGAATATTAATACGATCACATAATTTGACATAAAAATCTTCATTTTCCTGAATTCCGTCTTTTTACCACTATATTTAAAAAATGACAGAACACCTATCGCACAATTTAAAAATCAACTTGCACAAAAAATCCACTGTTCTTAGATGTATATATAGAGAGAGAGAGACTAGGAGACTTCAACGCCTTGTACGCAATTGAACTGTTTTCAAAGAAATCCTGACGATAATGACACCCGAACACGTGTAGTCTTTCATTACACTTTTTCTGGTCTGTATATAATCGGTAGCCCACCGTCTCTTTTTAACGACATCACCAGGAAATTTTGTTTTCTCGTGCGACGGAATTAGCGAACCTTCGCCACACCGCGTGCGCACGCGACAAATTTTCACACAGGCCATGAATTGACAGCTAAACCTACTTTTACATTCCCAAAACGACACCTCCGTTGGTTGCGAATGTCTGGTATTATCTGAAATTAAGTTAATTCGTTGTTGTCGTAATTATACACTTTTCCTATATAGATACGACGACAACGTAATGGTATCCATTTGTTTTCATTACGCTAGAATGTTAAAAAAATATTCTCATCCGTTTGTGAATTATTTGTCGCACGGGTATCCAGGTACCTATTGGACGTAAATTTCAACTTTCGTGAATTTTCTCAAGCAACCTGCAGAACTAATTCCTTTTCCTTTCATTCGTTCAAAGGTTTTACAAATATATGTATATATATATATACACATGACCGCAATATAACGCAAACAGAATTTCTTTTATATAATTCATTATACATATCATATAAATTTCATCGACTTTAATGATTCTCTTGTCCCATGAAAGCACTTTTCTCCCTTCCGCGATAACGCAATGCTTGAGGGGAATTAATGTTTCGGATCTTATCTAGATTATTATTCTCTTAACAGTGGTAATAATTAACGGATTAATTTGTTTTCACATAACACATGCATATTATGTGGAAACAAAGTATATCTACACCGTTGCTCGTTTAATTAAATATGTGTTAAGAAGGAAGATAGCAGTAATTCAAAAAAATAATATCTCATCTTCCGTTCGAATATTGCTGCAAATGGATGAATATATAAACAACAATGTTCAATCTATCTATACATTCTTTGAATTGAATTCAATAACTTATTTTTCATCTATTTAATCATACAATTATTACAAAAGAAAAGTATAAGAAAAGGATATCGAAAATTTCTATAAAACTGATACTGTTTGAAATTTGTTTGGCTGGATATTTACAAAAAATGTGATCAGAATATCGCTTTTTTATATTGAATAACATTCAATAAAACATCGAATTTGAGTAAATTTCAAACTCTTGTATACAAAATTTGAAAATATAAACAATCTTGAACCCATGAGAAGTATAAAATGATGAATACAAGGACATTACGAAATTTAAGATCTACATTTTTTGGCGAAAGTGGTCAAACGGAGCGCACTGACCGACGTTGCGTGGGTTCATGGTGACAATGGACAGCAAAAGCGCATATCGCTATTTACTCTCGAAGACGACGACTCGGAACGTCACGCACCGTGATGACGTTCCATGGAAATCTAACAATGAAAGCGAAACTACGAAACAATTATGTCCTCGGGGTAAGTCTCGTTGAGAAGATTATATGAGGCATCCGGGGCTATATATAGGAGAAGTAAAGAATGTGATTGCTCAGTTCTTGATGAGAATTTACAAAAAATAATCTACATATTTTCGAAGGTATATACATGCATATTTATATTCATTGATCACATACAACGCGCGAGGAGCGTTTAATTCTGTCTCATATCTTTACTACTTTACAGATGAATTCAATCAGATTGAAAACCCTGATTTTCGCAGTGTTATTTTCTCTAATATCAGTTCATTGTGTGCCAAAGTTTGAGGATGCAGGGTATGTACAATACGTTTTTTTGTTCAGATTCAAATACTTGTATCGACCTTGAGCATCAGAAATTTACGTTACTTTTACTAATGAATATTTTAGATTTATACCAAGTTCGATCACCTTCCTGGACAAAAGTGGCAAGGCTCACGATCAAATAGCTATGCCATCCTCTCAATCGGATTCGAGAGTTGAAGAGCCTTCGAAACGAACCGCAGCTGACACTAATGAAATTTCTGATCGTACTCATGATCCAAGATTTGGTTTTACCAATGTCGGTGCCACTGGATCTGTAAATATCATTGATTCATTATTTCCCTATTGTGGATAGTATTTGATTTTGAAAAAAATTGAGAATTCTCAATCACTCTTTGTTTACGTTTTGTAGATCTTGAGAAGCATTCTTCTTAACGAACACTAGTTTTGTATTCTCTAAAAATGTCGGAGAACCTTAGAGTTGTTCAATTGTCGAGAGTTCACGCATTTACTTTAATCAAATCTATGTTTTTCTCAATAAGAAATATGTCAAATTAAATTTCAATAAGAGGAAATTAAAAAAAAACAGGGAATTGTTGAGATATTTAAAAATATTTTAGGGATATGGAGTATCACCTTACGCAGGACCGGCGAAAATAGACCTTGGTGGGCTTATTTTAGGTGCCATCATAGGAGTTGGTTCTATCTTGATCATTCCAAAAATCTTGTATTTACTCTCAGGATCATACGGAGCGTACGCCAGAAGTAAGTTCTATCAAAGCACATAATACGTTATAAACAACATTATTAGACCAAACCTGCAAAACACAAAATATATTATATTCCAATACAGAAGAATGAATATTTTGTTTCTGGACATCGATGTTTCATCATTCCAGGTGAAGAGAGCAGTTTCGGACAAGCCATAACTAAATTAGATGATATTCTCGCACGACATGGAATAGATACAAATTCTTGTATGCAACGTGCAGTATGTACATATTCGCAACAAGCGGCTACAGCCATGAGAACAGCTTCCGATAATGAGAATATCGGTACAGATGACAAAACTTCATCTTCCTTCAATAAAATTTTGGATACCATAGCTACGAATCAGATATTTCGTACAGCGATGCAAGGTACAGCGATCGAGGAAGCATTAGACGCTGGTCGCAATGGAAGGAATTGTGCTCGAGTGTATCCACATTGTGGATTCTCCATGGAAACGATGATATCACTTTTATCAACGGTGCTTTCTTCTATTACAGTGGCTAATGCAAGCACCGTCCCTTCGACAGGCTCCGCCGCTTGATAATGCATCTCGAGAAGTTATCTCTTCTAACCAAAGATATTGTTGGAATTGAATAAAATCTTCAGTTTCTAGGCGGTTATTAACGCATTTCAATTCAGTTAACAAAACTCAGAAAACGGTATGCTGTAACAAGTTTAATATCCTTCGGCTAGCTTTACATTTCAATTAATGCTATAACCTACACGTGAATGGGATTACGAAATTTTCACTCCAACTAAAATTCAATTTCATTAAAACCAGTTTCAACATACTGTTTTTTCGGTGAAGAATGGATAAGATACAAAAGATACACTGGAACTGCTTCGTTTCATTCCTATATCTTACGTTTTATCCAATGCTTGTTAAATAATTTTATCCATACATAATTGTTCTATTTGATAACAGTTGACCATTTTAAAACAACTTTTATGTACATATATAAAGTAAAATGTTTGTATAATGAAGACACTGATTTTCCCTATCACTTCATTTCATATTTATTCTCTAGCGTTTGCTTCATACACATCCATTGTTATAATTAATTGCATATTTACATGTAAATAAATAAAACGGAATTTCTTGACGTGTAAAATGATATATCCATGTTTTTATTCATCACCACGTCTAAAAAATTAACTTTGTTCGTTCATGGGTGTATGAAAAAAAAAAGAAATTTAATCTTATTGAACAAAAACATACCTGAATAATGATAATAATGTGAGCCAATAAAATAGTAAAAACATGGAAATAGAATGCTCTTTTGTACACCGTTCATATAAATTGAATAACATTATGTCTATTTGTATGAGAATTTCATTTAGAACGTTTCAACACTTTCATTAAACTTTCATGTTTCAATCGGGTATTGCATTGAATAGATTTCAATGTTTACACTGGAATGGAATGAAATTTGATATCATAAAATAATACTCATCGTTTCAACATTTGTTACATCGTTTGAGAACGACAACTTTTGAATTAACAGAGCATGAAAAATATATAACACCACAATATTATCTTTTTTCACTATTCCATTTACATAATTTGTATTTACATGACGAATATCCATAGAATATTTTATACAGTTTGGACTGAAATTATTTTCAAATTGATTCCTATCCAATTTGAATGACACAGTACACTCTCGCAAGTGGGCCTCTCCTTTTTCAACCGTTTGAGTGAGGAACGGGGTGAGCGTCCCATTTGCGATAGTGTGTCGTACTGGAATGCTATAAAAATATTATTGTTCATTGCTAATCCCAAAAAAGACGAATCTAATACTGTTTTGTACACGTTAGATTTGTTCAACAAAACAAATTTAATTTGAATCGAGGTAGTACAAGTTGTTGTAATTATAAAAGTAAAGTAATTACTTTGAACTTTCTATCAAATTCTATTTCAAATCTAATTATCGATAACACATCCAGCGTTTCATTGGAAATAATATCGTAACGATTTCAAGTTAAATAATTATTTAATAAATGCATCACAGTACTAATCTTTGGTATTTTTCGTTGAGACATGCATTTTTTTAAATGATTTCTTTGTTAAGCACCAATAATACGATTAAAACAACAACGTAACTAATCTATACACAACAGTTCATTATTATTAAAAACTAAATTGTTGTGTAAAAATGAAATTATAATCTAAAATAATATTTTCTATCTACACTCCTTTTAAGTCATTCAACTTAGGTTTCATTGGAGTATAACAATTTGATAAATTAATAACTAACTTGAAACGCTGCGAACTCATTGAATAAATAATAGTTTATATTCTGGAAACTATTTCATATATTGACGCTTAGGTAACAGGAATATGACCCCCAAAGCAACGCAAACGTGCCATAAACTATGAATCGCGTAATAATTCTTTCGAGTTTGCAGGAACGCGTAACAAATGAGACCAATAAAAACGATTAGAAGACCAGCTGGAAGATACACGTTTCTGAAAATATAAGAATATATTTCGTCATTGCTGATTCAAGAATATGAATTCATTGATTCGTTCTCACCTGTACGGACGTTGTGGATACTTGTGACTTCTCAACCTTTTGCATTTGAGCCCCCAAGAAATTCCAATCAAAATTGAACCAGTGACAGCTGGTAACAGGAACACCCAAAGTGCGGTGCGATCCATTTCTGCGCTCAAAGCTAGGACGATAGCACCAGCGATTTGAAAAAATGCGGTGAGTTTTTGTCCAAAGGCTGCCATCGCGACTAAGGTAACCCAAATCGAGAGAAGAGCATTGAAGAAATCACAGAATTGTAATACGTTCAGCCTCATTATGCAAACACTGTAAATATCTTCTCCAGCCTCGCAAGCGTGATAAAAAGTGGAAAAGAACATGGCAGCTGCATAAACGACCGCTTCCGTAAAGTATTCTCGTTTTATAGCTACGTAAACGGATCCGAGAAGTCCAAAGTTACTGAACGTAAGCACTAGCAGTTGTAAAATGATACGAGTATTACTTAGAAGATAAGTATCATCGGCACAATCGAAACCACGATAACCACCGAAGCAATAGCACGCAGAAAATACAGTACCCCCGCTCATGTAGTGCATACATTTTCCCTGAGAACTACACTGTCCCTCCACACAAGGGGACGAAGAGATCACAGTTTCCACTCTTGTTGCACACCCGTTGATACATTCACAATCATCACAGATTTCAGTACCGTTGAGACATCTTTCAGCACATTCACAGTCCTTTTCAGGACAAAAAGCTCGTAAACTCCAATACCAAATTCCTGGTTCCGGATATGGAATGTGAATGAAAACAGGATCCGTTGAGTTGACACGGATATCATTGATCGTAGTATTTTCCGCTCTCACGCAACTCCCGACGGAAGTGATGTTCGAATAATAACCTGAAATCAATTCATGTATTACAAATTACGATACAATAATGTCATAAGAACACAAATATCATTATCATCGTACCTAAGGATATGCAGCCAACAACCACAACGTCTGTAGATTTTTCTTGGTTTTTCTTGACATTTTCGTCATCAAAGAGTTTCAAACCGATGGATAGGGTTCCTCCGATGTCAAAGACCCGACCGATTTCGAAACTCAAAATCGATAAGGCGTCGGCAGTCAAATTCAAAGGTGAAGGTTTCGTGTTGTTTCCGACCAGATATTCGTAGTCGAAAACAAAAAATTTAGGTAAAGATCTTCTCATTAAACCGAACGATTGCACGTCATCCGTTTCCACAGGTGATTCATCGAATAATTGTATAGTTACATTAGAAGCTCTCCCAGAGAGTAATCGAAGTGTCACATAATGAAACGTATTTTCGTACGGTTTAAAAGGCACTATGAACTCGGTGGTATTGGTAATAATACCTACTAAATGATCCTGTGCTGTCACGTGTACCGCTATACTGCAGTTCTCCCCACAAGAGGATGTCACGTTCAACACAGAGTTCTGATAATTTTCAGGAATGAGAAATTGTAACACCAAAGAGTCTTCATTTTCGTTCAGTTGACCCTCGTATTCTGCTTTAGAATCTATTAACGATACCTGGGAAGACATATCTACAAATAGTTCTGCATCTAGGACGGTATCACAGGACGCACCTAAACCTAAAGACACGACAAATTCAGAAATATACTCATTTGAATAAGTAGTAATAATCCTCACCTTGTTGAGTAATTTTTCCGTTATCAGGATCGCTCCAGGATCGAAAAGCAATCGCGTACCAATCACCGGGCGGTGGTGCTTGAATATTGATCATGTGTTGATCGTTATCACTTTGCATTTCCAAATTATAATGCCTACGTCTTTGTTTCATGATAGGTGCCGCTATTTTTGATCCATCCGGTTGTACAAACGGCAAACTACCGGATTTCAAGTAAAGAGATACGTTCCGTGGCGAACAACTACCGATTCCTCCAATTTTTTCTTCTTTGACGGTGAATCTGAAATCATTATTTTAATATCCACGAATATATCCGTAAGATATCACGATTTTATTACACTCACTTGAATCCTGCGACAACAGTATACTCCGGGATATTGAAATGAATAATGGATATATGACGATAAGCATAAAAATCGTCCAATATATTGGTCGGTTGTTTCAAGATTTTCTCCAATTTGTCGCAAAGTCCTTGTATTGCAAACAGATTCCATATTAGTAGTAGAATAAAGTTACTCTTTGGCATATTAGTCTCCTTGGATAATCTTAAACAGAATATACAATATCGAAAATTAATGTTGATTATTCAAATAAATGTATTTCCTTAACGTATCTCCTTGGAATCGTGAAATATCCAAGCTTGAATACGAGAATAAGGATTTCCTTCGACCCACGTCGATAATTTACACTGCCTACACTTTGTAGTACGTTACATCATTTCCGAAAGTATGTATAATCTACACAGTCAACAGTATTTTGTTCATACTTGTTTAATTCAACATTGCTCAATATACACAGTTGTCATTCTTTACGGTAATTGAATGAAACTTTGAATAATGTATTGCTATTTGATTTCCAATATGTTCGAGCCATCGAATTAAATCAATCAGTCGGTACATGTACAACTCTATGAACAATTTATAATGCACAATACAAAATAGACTCCTTCTGTATAACAGATGTTGATAAATTATTTTCGTTGTTTCGCTCTTTTTAAGACTGCAAAAGAATGTACATTGAGAAGAGACTTTGTGCATTAATGAAAGTAATGCTTGGAAGTTATATCTCAACAAATTTTGGCGTAAGTTGTGATTATTAAATAAATATAAATTTTAATCAACAATCATTATTCTTGCCTTGATTCGAATCAAGATTTATAAATTGCCTGCACAATTTTCTCAATGAAACAATCCTTCAATATCAGTAAACCCTGACATTGCTGAGTTGAATTATTGTTATTTATCTGATCGATAACAAATGTTTGAGTGACAAGGACAATGTTATCAACCCTAAAGCACATCGTAACATTAGCGATCAAAATATTTTCAATAAGTAACACTTGAATGAATTTTAAGAAGATTTGATGAATTGATCTCAATTGCACAAATAATCAAGACCCTGAACGGAGTAAGAATTTATTATCAATTATTATAATGGATTGCAATAATGAATTCTCATCCTATTCAAAATTTATTATTAATACTATCCAGGTTTTTACAAAGGCATGTACAGAAAAAAGAATTTATTAGATTCAAAGCAATACTTTTTTCTGTATATGGGTCTGATCTTTGATAAAATTCAATTTTTATAGTTTTAGCCGAAAAACAGAAGTGAAACACTCGAAAAAGTACTCAGAGAATTCTCTATATCCACTTAATAAAGTTATTTAATGCCGCTCACAATATAAATCCATGGTTAAATCTTTGTAAATTTAAAACTAGAAGAGTCCATATGAACGTTTTATATTCTCAAGGTACAGGCCGAAGTTTCAAATAACTTGGAAACATTTCAAAACAAACTTCCCAAAATATAAATGTTTGAAGACCGGTTATTCAGTTGGGTACTTGCAAATTTTTGCTGCAAAGAGTTGTAAAAAAACATAATTATAAATTGTAGTTGTGTTTTAATAAAGATATGCATGAATTCGACATTCAATCATGTCGATTGTATCTAATTTTCTCTAAAAATAGAAACATTGATTAATTTATAAAATCACTCACAAGAAAACACGATGAAAGATGATCATTAAAAAATATTCACTCAAAATTCGCGCGCAGAAGCGATCCCTTACCTTATTAAATTGTGTCTTCTACTACCGCCAACAGCCCGATGTTTTCGAAAAAGCTAGTTTTGAGAGGGTAGCTTTAACGAATACACCTGGTATATCCAACTCCAAATGTATCTTTGTATACCTCGTGTTACACCACCGCCAAATCTTGTCCGCATCGAGAGATCTCGTAACCGGAGTCCATATCATGCTTGATACATCAATGTATATGTGATGTTACATAGATTTGTCTCATCGAGGTCACTTTACTTGCACCACTTTGAAACCACTTATCTTCATTCACTGTGTATAACATGGGCGCGTTACGCGGAGGCCACTGTAAAAAAAAAGACCAGCTGGAAATGAATCATGAGATATGAACGACAAGATTCTGTGAACACTCTGAATCGCCTAAAAATGTATTATACTTGAAAAAAAAAGTTGAAATAATCCAAGTGCATGATCCGAATGAATGTTCATTGTATGCCATGCAACATCCGATGACAAATGTGTGTGAATTAAAAGAACAATTGATGCTTTTATCAGGCCAACTTCGAATTATAGCGCATACATACATACGTGCACGGATGCATGGCATAAAAAGAGATTTTAGGATATAAACCAAACGAAAACGATCGATGACCAGAGAACGTACACCAACGATAACATTCCTTGCATCATCGATAAGATTATTCACACGCGCCCGCGTACTTGCATTTTATAGAAATCTCATAACAAATGATTGATTTCGTTCAAATTAAATGTGCGAAATGAAATAATTTCATTCGTTCAATTGTTTCGAATGATCGTAGAACCAATCATGATTTATCTTATGAACGAAAAGTCGCATGGAAAATTAATTCTCCAAATAGAATGCGATAGAAATATTTTTAAATCATAACCATTTTGTTCTTATTTCTTTAACAATTGTATTCATTGTATAAATAAAAATGTATCAATATAACTTATAACTCTCACAAATGTTGAACAACAGAACTTATACCGGGCGTATTATATTCAAATCCACGATCCAATCACGTTTTAGTTATATTCATTCATCGCGCCGGATATGGTTTATTTATGAAATTATGTATTAAACCATCAGACTTCTTAGACTAACTAACGTATTTAAACTGTAATGCACCTTGCACGAGATAACCCGACCAACATTCTGAATGAAAGTACGGAGACTGTACGCAGGATGTAAAGTTATTCACAAAAATATCACTGATGAAGCTGCAAAAGAATTTCAAATTTCCAATCATGTGATATCAACTTTCGACAATGAAGGGTCGAATACATTATAGTATAAAACGATTATCTTATATCATAGCTGTGGTGCATAATGAGCTTACCCTCGGATGTAGATATTCATTTATGTAAAATGAATGTAGAATGTGTTTTCCAATCAAAAATCCGCCCTGATGATTAACACCTCTCTCTCTCTCTTATGACTCCAAACATTCATGCATTCCTTTGAAAATTAAAATAACTGATGAGTTGAAGAGTAAACGAGTAACTTGAAAAAATAATTGTGATAATATAAATCTTGTAAATCAAACTCAACATAATACAAATCCTGATAAAAACGAACTCCGTATTTCTCTTCGCTTCTTTCAGATTTCGGACAATCAGAAAAATGCGGAGAAATGTAGAGGTTTTATCAGGGAATTCAATAATAATAAAAAATCATACTCTTGAATTGCAATACTTTTCTCAAGATTCATGAAAACACTCAAACTCATTCATGGTAGGGTTTAAATATTTGTATTTACATTCAATGTTAATAAATAAAATTGTATTTGTGTAAAAATACTATAAAAGGATAAAATGTATACATTTTATCAAAACTGAACACTCTTTTATAAATGCGATTGAATTAATTTTACCCTAATTATATATTTAAAATATAAAAACATCAACTTAGTCCTCAGTCTGTTCTGCTTCTTAGAAATATCTCCTTGGACCCTTCGTATACTTACCAAAATAAAATGCAATACAATTTTCAGAGGATGAGGTATAAATGGGAATATATGAAACGTTCAATGTGATGCAACTATCAAGAAACGTAACACCTTAATGAATCAAAATTCCCAAGAATCCATCCATCTTAAAGAATGCATTGAACTGTTCGGGTCTAGAGCAGAAGGGCCTTCCATTCCATACGCCAAGGGAGAGAACAGATAAAAACTGTAATAAAAACACATATATTTTTCAGTATAAGGAATTTACACCTTCATGCGAGGAATTCAAAAAATACTCACCTATAGACGCAAATGGAGACAACTGTACCAAAAATAAGATGGTACAAAGTGTGTCCTATTTGGTTTGGAAGTAATATTGACAAATTATCAATGATATAACTTATAGTGATTCCAGACAACATTGAACTGTACAATAGGGCTGGGAAGTAATGATGAAAGTACAATATTCGACTCATAACCCAAAATGGAGCATAATGTAATATCCATCCAACGAATAGCCATTTTCCAGCTTCTAATATTCTTTTACGTTGTTCCAATACGATAGGACTTTCTATACACCCTCGTTGTTCTCTCACACAGGCGTGTATGTACAAAATGAGAAATGTTCCAAGACATACGATGTTTCCCCACCATATAATTGGATTACCAAGTAAATAGATTCTTTGATTATTTCCAGAGAAAAATTGACCCTGCAAGAGATGTAGAATTTTATAAATAATATATCTTAAATTCTTATAAGAACTTTGATTCACTTACTCTATAATTTATCGGCCACTGCCATGGCTTTGAAGATACCTCCCCCTCTTTAACTTTTAAATCTGAATTTCCTTGCAGCATAACTGCATGTGATTCGAAAAATCTACTTAAAAATCCTGGGGCGTAAACTTGAAAACTTACATTTGGCACTACAAAAGAAAAATAATATACAATTCTTGTGATTAAAAGTATGTTACAGCGATTTGTATAAGAAAATTTAATTTGAATATCCAAAGGAGAGTTGAGAATCTGTCAAATTAAACAAAATTTGAAGTCCAAAAGTTATAAAGAATTTTCTTAAAGGTAAGCTCTTATGAATATATTTTTCAAATAATCATGAAAAACTTACGCTTTGGATAATTATTATCTTCGATATTCCACAAAGCATTTTTGTCTCTCATATTTGGATTACAAGAAACCTCTTGTTGACTGTATCCCCTGTAGACATAAATTGATTCGAGTTTAATTTCGGAACGAAATAAATATTCAAATTCTTCGAGTTTAAGTGAGTTTTGTTTTCAACTTTTTTCTGGTAAAAATCTTCAGGTTCTAGAACTGTTATCAAAACTTCTCAGAATAAAGTTACATTGAATTCAATATCAAAGCCCGAGTAAACAAATTTTCAAAATTATATATTTGGGAGTTTCAAATCTGGAGTCAGAAAGTATTCTGAAAATTACTGTTAATTTAAAAAAATAAATATACTTTTATATAAATTTTTAGTTTAAATTATATAGCTGAGCAAAAGTGATATCCAAATTGTTATCAAGGGGAAATCAAAAGGACCTCAAAAGTTTCGGACAACGCGATACACCTAAAATTCGGAACAAGAAATATTGTATTGCGGATGATCAAACTTTTAGTGTAATATTGTGAAAGATCTTGGTAGTTTGTTTTTTTATTCAAAACTAAGTTTTAATTATTATATTGATTATGTTGTTATTACTGTTCGGAGGAAGATCAATTTTGTTGAACGATATACGCGTGGTTTTAATAATTTTAATTCTTTTAGAACTTTGTATTATGCGTTCCTTTATCCTATCTTGACATTTGGGGTATTGATATGGTATCCGATGTGGGATTATCAGATGAAGCGTCTTGATAATATGAATCATATTTATTTTAAATATGTATCCTATAGGATTGGCGAGCCTATGCGTTTCTTTGGACATGATTGTACGAGTATTGCTGGTAAATTGAATACTTTAGGTCTTTTTTGGCTAGAGAGAAAAATGATTCGATTTTGTTTGTTAATTGATCGTGATGAGATTCTCTCGTTATTACAATTTTTAATACCTAGGAAAGTTCTTAGAAGCTATGGTAATACTTCTCATACGGTTCTACTGAATACGTGTTTCGATGTTAGGTTGCCAATTTATAGAGTATGTGTGCATTACAATAAGAATTCCAACTGGCTTGATTTTTCTGTTATGAGCATAAATACCTTGAAGGTTTGAATATTGCTTTTTAAGAGAATTGATTTTGTGCCATTTTTTTTTTGTAATTATTATGTTTATTCGGATACTGGCAGTTATCCACCATTTGTTTTGCTATTGTAAAGGGTTTATCTCGTGGAATATGTTCAAATAAATAAATAAATAAAAAAGTAACCACAGAAAGCTCCGGGCAAAAATGAAACATTGGAAAGCTCCAGCGCATAGATATTAAATATGGGTTGTACGTGGGTTCGTTTTTGATTGATCTTTTCTGTATTTCATTTTTGTCCCAAGCGTTCTGTGGTTGATTTTTGTTCCGAATTTCAGGTGTCTCGCTTTTGTTCAGAACTTTTGACGTCCTATTCTTGCTCTCAAAAGTTTCTGTCCTGATTTAGCTTGGCAACAATTTAAGCGTATCATATCAAAGTTAATGATTCAATATACTTACCATTTGGGCAAAGTTTTTCCGCTACAAGTTAATACACAATGATGAAGATAATGGACAAACTTTAATTTACTTGTAACAGTTTCAACTGCATCACCTTCTTTTCCATTGTAAATCAGTACTTTCCAGATATCGTTGGCATCTCCTGTACCATTCTACATAGAAAATTCAATTCAGATTACAATTTTTTGAAACAAACAGAAATATCAGTTGTTGATAGGTTTTGATAGATCTCACCTCTCCATAACCAGTAACTTGATAATGTTTTTTAGAAATCGGCGCAATTTCTTTATGAGAATGTAAGTTGCGTCTAGTAATAGAATGTTCTAAACGAATTAGATCTCCATGTTTCACCAATACTGGATCCGAAGGAATAACTTCGGTATCATATTTTTTTACCAACCACAAATTATTATCATCTTTATGAGAATAAGTAGTGATCTGCAAATTAATTAATTCGTTATAACAAATCCATTGAAATGATAAAAACGAAATTAATGTCATCACCTGTTGTTGTCTAGCCCCTACACCTTCTGGATATAAGTGCCAATGCGAATGCAGATATCCTCCACCCGTGCGGTGATTTTTGAGAGTAATAGTGGCGCCGTAAGCTAACTGCCGAGGCATAGTAGCGTTGTGCAAAGAATTTCCTTCCAACAACGATTGAAATTCAGAACTATAAAATCCGTCTCCGCTTCCACTAAAAAAGAACAATTTCGATCATTCAAATCCCTGAATTGATGAATAAGTGCAAAAAAAAAACAAGAAATTCATTCTATTCACCTTTTATTAAGAACAGAAAGATGAATGTAGAAAAATAGCATATATAAGAAAATTGGTACCAAGATCAGACATAAACATCTTGCTAACAATAATTTTCCAACAACTATCTGCAAGATAGAAAATATCAATTACAGAATCACAGTTGTCATAATGTTACAATTTTTAGTAATCAAAAAATTTTACTCACTATAGGTTTCTTTAAATCGCCTAGTTCTCGCCACAATTCATAAATAGTATGAAATCCAACAAGAAGTACAACAAAAAGCCCAACAAATTTTACGCTTATAGTACATGCGAGTGAAACTCCTGTGAATAATAACCAACCCCACCATGCCAAGGTAAATGGTTGATCTCGCAACGCACCCACACGAGTCATACCCCAAGTGGCACACATCATAAAACATAACAGTATGGGATCCAGAAGGATATACTGGTTAAGCGTAAGTAAACCTACATCTGTTCAAAATATCTTCATGAAAACTTGCTGTTATTTTCAATTTGAATATAATATTTACCAAATAAAATAAATACAGCAGAAAGTACAGCCGATGATAAAGATTTTGTTAAATCCCATACTATGAGAAATGATAAGGGTACTATAGTTGCTCCAAGAAAAGTACAGAACTGAAACACATACATTTTATGCATGCAAGGTTTGTAAAATATCTTATAATCTTTAATGAAAATTTCTACTCAAATTTACTTTTCAATTGTACATTATGCTGGATCCAAATGACATACACTTACCACTCTCATTCCAACATATTGCACATATTCATACTTGTCCCCTGGTTTTTCAAAAGCAAACTTTCCATCGTATCCAGTTAAATATCCTGACAGGGCAATGAGCATCTGAAATTTATTTATTTGTTTATTTGTATAGATGTTGAACAAATACATGGAAACTTGTATACGAAAACTTTATTGAAATTCCCATATTTTGAATAAACAAAGTTTCTCATATATGTAAGAAGTTTTTCTCCTGTCTAATCTTCTCAAAAAATGAAATGTCAAACAATCATCGACTGAACTTGATGATTACATTTTCTCAAATTCTTAAAAAATATTCATCAACATTACCTTTCCAAGAGGTGGATGCACATCGAAAAAGAAAGTTCTGTTTATGTACCAACTTCCCATTTTACCAAAGTGTGTTTCATCCCAGCTGAAATGATACTGATTATTATTTGGAGTTGAATTTTTATTTTATTATTTTTTTTTGTTGACGGTATGAAAAAATTGATAATTAAGAATTTTTTTACTAGAAGTAAATGTATATATTCTCAATACGACATTGAGAAAAAGTTGTTTTGTTCTTGTTTTTGAACATTCTGTAATCTATAATTGTTGCTGTGAATGCAGCTCTATCAAGAATGTGTAAGATTCGAAATGCGATGCATACATATTATGTTATATTGATTTTGTCAATGATAATGACAAAAATACTGGTACTTTCATGAATACATTTCGAATACCCAACACTTAACGTGGAACTCTGCGCGACAAATCGATAGGTCATTCCCGTACATGTTGATAAAATATGATACAATTTGATCAATCTGTATTTATTCATCATCAAAAATATTTACCAAACATGTGGTGGTTCCGCAACTTTGTAAAATCTTATTCCCACTGTCAGAGCGACAATAATGAGAAACGATATCCACCAGTAACTAGAATCATAGAAAAGTCAGAAAATCATTTTGAGAATTGTACAAAAGTAAAATTCAATAATATATATTTCACATTGTTGAACTTCGAATCATTTATTGAAACGAATTGGTGAGCAAATAACAAAATATTCAACTGTCGAAGACTCAAAATTTTGCAATACTTTTTTAGAGTGACTTTTTCAATTCCAAGGAGTCAATTTGAAAAGTTACATAACAATCATTCATCAGATTTTATGGGTTTGAATTTTTGTTTCGTTTCTATAAACGATTCAAACTTCAGCAACCTTATGATTCAAATAGTAAAATAACTTACTCAATATTCTGTTTTTCTACAGAAATGGTCTTGTTGAATTTTTGTGCATTTTTCATTTTACGTGTACTTTCTTTGGTATCTTCAATAATTTTGGAAGCTATCGATTGTGAGTTTTTCATCTTAAATATCGAATCCAAAAATTAATTGAAACTTCAATGATTTATTCTAAAATCAGAATAAAAGGCAACGAAATTTCAAATTATTCACAATATTTACATGGAATGAAGCTCTGCAAACAAGAATGTTGGTTGATCTATGAAGTACACTTACTGTTTAAGTACTTCGTATTTTCGAGTTTAATAATGTATACAAAAATCAATCGAAATAAGAAAATAAACCTCAAAAATAATGTATCTTGGCAAGTAAAAAATCATAAACACAAGAATCAAAGTGCCCAACGTCACCAGTATTTGGGAAAAAATTACTAAGCAGAGGGCGGTGGTGTTTCTCAGGCTCGTTTCACATGGAGTTGAAAAAAGGGCGGAAAGGGAAAGCAGATCCCGGAACCCTTGGTTGAAAGGAGAGGTAATCATTTGCATCCCTTTTTAACCAAGGCTTTCCGCGATCCGCTTTCCGTCCATTTTCATCTCCATGTGACACGGGTCTAAAGTTTTGTAATATAATGAAATAGTTGGTGTTTAGCAGTGTTTAGTTGACAAGTTGACAAACAACAAATTTCACCAATATACGTTTGATTTACTATTTCATTAATGTTCGAAACGTTGAATCGTGTATTCGTGATACCCATATTTTATTACAAAATGCATTAATAAATTTCGTTGATCATACGCAACTGTCTAGTCACAAACCTAATGTTTCATTAAAGTTTTATTTGAACGATTCTCTAAATAATGGCCGGTAACGAGTCAATTTTGCTACAAAAGCAATTAAAAGATAACTCTGAAGATTTACAACAAGAATTTCTTGACATGAAACAATGGGAAATGCAAATGAGACGAAAAGATCAAGAAATACAAAAAGGTCATGTAGATACGGTAAGTCAATTTTACTGAGATAAAACAAGGATATAAAAATCAAAATTCAAGACTTGATATTTTATTTAATCACGTTTGTTAAGGTTTTACCTCCAATAAGACGTAGAAAAGTCAAGAAATCTGAATCTAAATCCAGTAGAAGTACAGGAAAGTCCAAACGAATTAAGGGATACGATTATTCTTCTTGGGACAAATTTGATGCGGTATGTTGATTTCTTTCGTAAAATTGATCTTAAAATGAAGATGAGATTTCTATTATAGGAAGCAGCTTGCAAAGAAATTGATAAAAGCGATTCCGATTCTGTTGAAGAAGTTATGTCGAAAGAGGAACTGGAAAAGAATCACAAATTGGCTACAGATTATAAAGTCCAAGGCAATATTTTTGTTAAAGAAGCCAAATGGGATAAGGCAATTGCGTGTTATAGCAAAGCTATAAAAGTATTTCCATACGACGCTACTTTCTATGCCAATCGTGCTCTTTGTCATCTAAAAATGGATAAGTGTGTATTTCTGATTAAGTATAACATCACTCCATAACCTTTTCTTTGAATAATTATATGTTGTGTGCATAGCTTGTACTCTGCCGAAGCAGATTCTTCTTCGGCGATTCAATTAGACAATATGTATGTAAAAGCTTATCATAGAAGAGCAACAGCTAGAATGGCTTTAAAACAATACAAAGAAGCTAAACAAGATGTGGAAAAAATATTGAGTTTCGATTCAACCAATACAGAGGCTAAATTATTACTCTCGCAGATTAACGCCAAAGTACAAGGATCCAAAGTATCTCCAATTGTCACAACCGAAAAATCTAATTCCCCACTTGAAAAGCCTGAAAATGTGTTAAAACGAGAAACAGTCATCAACGCATCGAAAAAAACGACGGGTAATAAAAAAAATCCTCGCATCCCTGAATGGGTATTAGAAAAAGATGTTTCTATTGTTGAAATCAATCCAAAACTACCTCATTTAAGATCAAAGGTAATTCATATAAATTGATAAAATTGACAGATTTTAATTTTTAGATCCATTTATAAGGAATAAATTGACTTGTAATAAATAATTTGCTAATTATCACACAATTTCAGCTTATTAAATGAACTTTTTTTCCACTTCACCACACATCATTCTTTTGCGCAAATATTTTTAGTTAGAATCATATAAAGAAAAATTATTTGCAGGAACCTATGAAGAGGATAATTGTAAAAGAGGCTGATATCACAAAACTCAATATTACAAATAATAATCAACAAGATACCGATGCGATTGAAGTCAAGGATGAAAAACAAACGTTTCAACTTGGAAATCAAAATTCTATTTCTACAAAGGAAGTAAAATTTGATCTCACATCAGATGCTGTGGTACCACCAGTTCCAAAAACAGCTGTTCAATTTCTAATTGATTGGAGAAGACATAAATCTATGGAAATTCGTTATAAATACTTGAAGGTATTATTATGAAATACATAAATAAATAAATACACAGGTATCATAATACATGAATACAAATATTAAAATAGATTTTCTATTTCTAAACATTTTCAGCAATTACCTCCAGACAGTATACATACCATATTTCAAGATTCAATGGAATCTGATATTTTTAGTGAAATCATTCAAGTTCTTCAATTGGAATTCATCAAAAGGAGAGAATCCGTTTGTGAATACTTATTAGATTTGAGTAAAGTAAAGAGATTCAGAGCTCTCATTATGTTCATCACCAAGGCCGAGAAAGAAGGTACGTTGATATAATTTGAAAAATGAATATCGAATGGTAATTAATTCAATTTTTAGGTTTGGCAGCACTCTTTGATTACTGTGAAAAGGTAGAACATAAATCAAAAGAAGTTGCGGAGTTACGTAGAGTATTTCAAGTTTGAATAAACCTCCTTTTTTGCTCATTAAAAAAACAATGAACATTTTTCTTTTGTTCTACAAAAGTTTTTATGTGATAATTTTTGTGTTTTTTTTTTCATTTCGATAAGTTCATTGAGTCCAGTCATGTATAGTTGTTAACTTACAGAAATAGGTACTATATATTTTATATCTAAAATAAATGTAAATTTTTGATAATTCACGAACACTGTACGATTATTTAAAACCTGAAAAACAAAATCCAACATTCATAAATGACCATTTAACAAACGTTGAATTTTTTGGTCATTTTTTATTATCCTTGATTTTACTTGACATATTTTATCTAACTGATCTTTCATATTGTTATCGATTTCTTCTAAATTTTTCCTCATAGGTTCTATTAATTCTTGCGTTTGTCTGGAATTAAAAGATGCAAATTATACTTTCTGGCAAGGTGCAATAAGGACATTATGAAAAATCTTACATTCGTTCTTTCTCCAACTGCTCACTTAGATTATTATACTGAGTTTGCCATTCGAATAATTCTTTTTGCATGATTTCTACATCTTCCTATATACAGAAAAATTCATGAAAAAATGAGAAAACAATTGATATTCGATTTGAAAAATTATTTTTGATTTACTCATACCTGTAAATAATCCAATAATTTGCCTAAAGGATTTGTTGTTCGAGTTAAAGTTTGTATGGTACCACGCAATTGATCGATTTCTTTCAGCATTGCTTCGTGATCGCGTTTTGATCCTGCTTCCCATGTCTAAAGAAATTTAATATTTGCCAAAATAGATTCATAATACAATAAATGTTTATTTTTATTCTCTTACAATATCCACTTTCTTGGGTAGAACATCAACGTTGTCGGTATGAATAAGTTCTCTTTGAGTTTCTAAAATCTGGGCTACCAGATGCCCATGTTCTTGGGTCAATTGATTATCGATTGATTTGTAACTGTTGTCATTTTCTATTGCATCGATTATATTGGTCTTTGATTCCATAACTACCATATCCTCGGCATCGTCATCATCTTTCATATTCATATCTTCCACGATGACATTGATATTTCCTAATGGAGTCCTTTAAATATGAAAATTATCAATATAAGAGATTGTAGAACATTTTAATACAAAATGTCTTACGCAATCTCTTCGTTCACGATCATTTCTGTTTTTGCTCTCATTCTTGGAGCTGCTGGTCTTGCGCTTGGAGGCCTCGCTGACGGTACACGTAAAGAAGTCTTTGGTCTGGTTACATTTTCTTGTAAAGGGCTATATAAAAAAATAAAAAGTAGATAATTTTAATTCATAATAATTCTGAAGTGATAATTATAAATTACCCTGTGTCTCCCGTTTCTGGTTGATTATGCGAAGACTGAAGAGCGACCGGTGCATCACTTTCAGTTTGATTCAATTCTTTATCATTATTTTTAACTGCTTCGCTATTATCTACATCATCAGTTTTTTCTATCACGTTATTTGGTAATGTTTCATCACTGGGTATAGAATTGAGTGTGCTTTTTTCCAAATTGTCAGTATCTTTTGGTTCCAATGGGATTGCTTGTTTTGATCTGATCGTAGAACTTCTTGGTTTATGTCGTTCATCGCGTTTTTTAATTTCTTTTGACGACTGAACATCATTTTTAGTTGTTTCGGATGGAACTGTTGAATTATTGTATTTATCTTTTGCAGAAGTTTTTTTTTGTGGTGGTGGTGGCGATGATGATGAAGTTTTCTTTTTCTTCAACTGTAAAACAAAAAACATCAAAATCAAGATTTCAAACAACCAAAAAGCTCTTTAACCTAGCAGACTAGTTTAGCACTTCAGTTTAGTTTGTAGAATCACCTCTTCGTTTTCATTGTTTATATCATTTTTCACCTCTTCAATTTCCTTTTTCTCATTTTCATTCACCGAAGTAAGATCTGAATGAGCGTTGTCTTCTTTATTAACTTTAGTTTCCTTATTAATAGTCTTCCCGAGGCTAGGAGATCTTCTTTTCGCGTCCGTCGTAGGTTTACTTCTTTCCGTTTTTCGTGATGGAGCAGCCTGTTTCGATGGTTTTTCAACATTCTTATCTTTTGGCGTAGATTTACTTTTTACCGATTGTTTTGATTTTTTATCAAGACCCTTCTTATAATGCTCTATCGCCTCTGAACTACTTATCTAATTCAAAATTGGTTTCATTTATTCATATGAAAATATAAATTCTTTTCCAACACAATAACTTACTTTCTTATCAAGAGCTTTTCCAATGACTTGCAATAACTCATTTGTTTTTGTAGGCTCTTGTCCAGAAATAATTTTGCTAGCTCTAACTGTTATATTCGTTCCAGTTATTAATTCTGTAAATAATTTGAAGTTAGAAAAAGTGTTCTTTTTTTAATTCTTCATGATACTATTTTATATTTTCCACCTAGTATTTCAATCTGCCTATTCCCTTGTAGAAAAATTTCTCTGAAAATTTCAGAGGTTTTCATTGAAAAAATGTGTCTAATAAGCAAGGTTCTTTCAGATGTTTTAGACGATTTTCAGAGAAATTCTTTTTACCGGGGTTGACTTTTGTGATTGTATTCAATTACATTGTAATGGGATTTTGACCCGTAGAATGATCAAATGAGTAAATAAATGAATAAGAATCAATACTAACTAACAACGTCTATGAGTTTTGTCAGAAAAGCCAATTTTCCTTCTTTATCCTTTATGTTTTCGGAATTCAATTCTTCTTCGGAGTACAAACCTTCTAAAAATCCAGTCTCTCTGATTACCTGACGAAATATAAAATATATCATGAAAGTCACTGTGAAAACTCATTGGTTAATGTAATTATTCTACGATTCTTTGATTTGCAGAGTTTTTGACAGATATACATACAGACCCTTCTTATTCTTATTTTATCGAAAGAAAATACCAATAGAATGAACGCGACAGTTTTTTTTCAAACGAATGAATAAATCAAAAGATTGAAAAATAGTGAAAAAAAAGTTTTTCTAAATACTTTACTGCTGTAATAATGTCATGAAGGAAACGAAAAGGTGGTTTCCTCAATAGTTTTTCCGTCAAAGGTGGTTTATTAAAGTATTTCCCCAATAGATCTTGGGTTTTTTTAATGACTTCAGGTTTTACTTCATCAGTCATGATTGAATTCTTTCTTCTCCTTCGTCAACATTGTTTTTTCAAAACTTGTCACAAATGTGGAATGATGTAGGCACCGTGCAATGTATTGTCGTGTGGTTGCCATGAGCAACGAACACGTGCTTGAAGCCAGTTCTACCAACTGAGAACCAGCCCCACCAACCAGAGTCGTCAGTTATCCCTAGAAAAATCGGTAGAGTTGTACCCTGACGGCACACAAAGAATTCTTTTTCAAAAACCAGAACAGAATTCTTCCAGAACTCTTTTCGAATTAATGAATTCATAAACAGCTCTGAAGCAGTTCAATGTTTGGGACATTAACGAGTTCTTTGAGAATGCTGAGAGTATTGTTTGAGTACTTGTTAATGGCCCAAACATTGAACTGTTAGAGAGCTGTTCATGAATTCATGAGTTCGAAAAGAGTTCTTGAAGAATTCTATTCTTGTTTTTGAAAAAGAATTCTTTGTGTGTTATCAGGGCAGCCATCATAAATTACTTGAGCCCGTGTCAAATGGGGCGGAAAGCTGAATGCGGAACCCTTGGTTGAAGAGAATAGTGAATATTTGCATCTCTCTTCAATTAAGGGTTCCGTGTTCCGCTTTGCACCCTTTTTCAACTTCATGTGACACGGGTCTTAGATGTCTGACGAATCGAATCCTTTTCTAAACTCTTTGTAATCTAGAAGAGTTCTTCAAGAGTTCGGTTTTGAGAATCCCAAATGAATTCAGAAAAAAGAATTCTTCGAGGCCCCTTTCAAAATACAAAGTATTCTTAAAGAGTTTGCAAAGAATTCGATCCGTCAGACAAGTGCGAGTTCCGTTAAAAATCTATACGACTTCGTTAAGCATTTTAACGGAACTTGCAAATGTCTGAAGAATCGAATTCTTTTTTGTAATATATGAACCATATACATATAATTGAATGAAAAGAACTCGTAGTTGTTTTAGACAACTCTCTCTCTTCTTTAATCGTGGCTCGAAACAGACTGACTGTCATTTTTTTACAAAAGCTGCCTTATTCTAGGAGGCGCTCGGAGCACCCTCGTGTTTTATCTTGCTACTTACATGTATACATTACATTTTTGAAACTCTTTCAGAACTCTTTGTATTCCAAAAGAGTTCCTCAAGAGTTCATTTTTGAAAAAAAGGATGAGATTCTTGTGTGCTATCTGGGTATAGATGTTGAACGCACGGTAAGATAAAAGAGGCCATGTTAGAACTCATCCAGGGCGATGACTTTTGCACCCCTCTACTTCATTCATCTCATTTCCTCATGTTTCCTCATTCATTGATTGAGATTAGATGATGGATCACGTAACTAGTATTTATTAAATTTTGGGACGCGAATGCAATGTTTATTATTTCATGAGAAGATATTTCGAAAAAATTTTAATTTATCGATAGCAATGTTGTATGTGTTCAGCGATTGTTTGTGTCTCGAAGAACATTGATTATTTTAATAGGAAACGTACGAAATGGCCCGAGTGAAGCATAAAGCGAATACAGATATTTGTGCAGATTGTGGAGCATTGGGTAAATATGATACATTATTCTAAAAATACCATTAGACGATTATTCGTTTACTCGAATGAATGAATTTGTATGTACATTGTATACGCTTGTGATATTTATTTGATTTTTCATATCCTTTTCTCGGATGACAATTTTGTGCAACAATGATACAAATATTTAATTGAAGATGAATTAGTAATCATTAAAGAATAAATCCACTTATTATTGACTATTCAATTGATAAATAAACTGATTAAATAGTGTGTATTGACACAACTGTGTTTCTACATGTTTCGGAATGAAAAAGTGAGATTTGAAAAATTTAATCATCATTGCTTAGCATTGGAATTAATATTCGATTGCAATTTCGTCTATAAAATTATAACAGAACATGAAAATCATCTTTGAAATTTATTTTCTATCTGTTAGTTGTTGAATCGTAGTTTTAATAATAGAAGTGTACATGAAATTTAATATTGAATAACAGTTTTATATATAGATGCTCTAAGACGTTATAGATATATCCATATAAGACATAAATATAACCTGTTCTCATTCAAGGAACCCCCAAGTTTTCTCATTGGACTTCTAATTTTCTATTATCAATCGGTTTATTATCCCAATTATAAAATCCGTAATTCATTTTATCATATAACAATCCGACAAGAAGTATAGAAGAATATTATATACAATTAATATTTTTCTATGAATCATGTTCCATGTGTCAACTGGTGCAACCTCATTTGCATCAAGTTCAAATGTAATTATTCAGATTCGTATTATATAACTGATAGTGATTTTCAATGCGTTGTTGCAATTTTTTTTTTTTCATCTATTAAAATTAATGACATGAAATTTTTTTATTCAGTTTCATTTTACAGAAAATTTATATTTAAAATAATTACATTGATTTGTATCTTTTTGTTTGTTTTTAGATCCAGCATGGGCATCGTTGAATAGAGCTATCTTATTATGCGACGAATGCTGCAGCATTCATCGCAGTTTGGGACGTCATGTGTCTCATATCAAATCTATCAGCAAAAGCAATTGGAGTCCATCTACTCTCAACGTTAGTATATATAAATAATCAAGAAAGAAATATTCAAAAGATAGCCAACAAGATGAGATTTTTGAAATCATTTTTCAGATGATTTACATGCTCAATGACAATGGGGCAAACAACATATGGGAACATTCTCTATTGGATCCTGTTAATGTGAAAATAAATAGAAGAAAACCACAACCTAGAGATCCATTGATGTTAGTATTAAAAAAACAGAATATTTTATTCATTTGATTCGAATTTGTCACCCTTTCAAAATGAATAGTCCAAGCCAATATTTCCCTCCTTCATAGTATTTTGTTGGATATTTTTTCGAGACAAGAACAATTAACGAAAATAGAAAATATCCAATATGCGATGAGTTAAAAAATTTTTTTTAATCCAGAATCGAACATGAATTCATAAACTTTGTTATCTTAGTCCAGTGAAAGCTGAATTCATCAAAGCCAAACATCAGCATTTGGCGTACGCACTGAGGCCCAACAAGGAAGAATTTTGCAGCGAGGAAGATCTTAGTCGACAATTGCATAGTAGCGTTCGTACCGCTAATTTAGAAACCTCTTTGAGATTATTGGCACAAGGCGCGGATCCAAATTATTTCTATGAGGTTTGTTTTCACAATTTTACCTTTTATTGGGAATGATATTGTACAGCTGATGAATCAAATTGAATTTCTTATTGTAGGAAAAGGGTACAACACCTTTGCATGTGGCAGCACGTGCCGGACAAGCACTACAAGTGGAATTGCTCATAGCTAATGGTGGAAATCCTAGTGTGCTTGATTCCAATGGCCAAACACCTGCTGACATTGCCAAGTTAGTGATTTTATTAATTTTATAGTTGAAAAAAAAAACCTAAAGCTATGTGATATATTATCAAAGGGATTTTATATGTATTTTTTCATTTTTTAGAACGATGGGTCACTTGGATTTATCTGATCGTATAATCGAGTGCATGTACGAAGTAACAGATAGATTATCGTATTATGTGTGTTCTCGCAAACCAGATCACCGTTCGAATGAACATTTGATTATCCCAGATTGTTCTCCAACGACCGATCAAAATGATCATGCCATTGAGGGACGTAACAGACTTCAAATGGTGAATATAATCTTCTTTTTTTCATATTTAAAATCAATTCTTCGATCAGGTTGTTCTCCAAACAAATTCTTAGATCACTTCGATTAGTTTTAATGGATATCCCTCCACAGACTATCTGGTGATTCAAAGACCTAGAAAATTTTCTGCTTTCGAACTTCTTCTTGATTTCAATGCAAGTATAAAATAAATAGAAGATAATCTTACAATATTATGATCTTAAAAAGTGGTTACTGAAGGTTGGAAAAATATACCAGAAGTCTTTTGAATGTTTGAAAATTGAATGATTTCTCAGAAACTCAGGTAGTCTGACTAAACAGCAGAATTCACGATAGGGTGTGGAGTGCTAGTATATAAATGAATTAAACCGCGCTAAAACTAAAAACAAACACTGAAAAGAATGGATAACAAGTGTCAAAAAAATACTCTCCATGCTTAACATTTATTTATTATATGCCGAGGAAATGAGAGTTTTTGAAATTCTGTTTCAATTATTGTCTGTTTCCTTTTTAATTATTCAAAATGAATTATATAATGTGAAATTAACGTATTTTTTACTGTTAGGATCATGTTTAAACGTGGATTAATGTCTCATTGTTCTTTTCTTCAACAGATTCATTCAAAAATCTTTATATACCTGGAATTAAAAATTGTATTACTGATTCATTCATTAGCATAATTCATTTATAGATGGAAGGAGCCTCGAAATAACTTTTTTCAAAACAAAATCAATTGTATCGCAATAAAAATACTGGTTCCAATTGGGTATGGGAGGAAAAGAATTCGAGTATTTAGGAAATATAGACAGTGTATAAAGGAGTAACAGAGATATACGAGGGTGGATTGATAAGTTTCCGGCCTGACCAAGAAAAACAACGTTTTTAAGAATTTTTTTTTTTTATTTCTCAACATAATCTCCTCCAAGGCTGATACATTTCTCATAGCGGTCTTCTAGTCTAGTGATGCCATCTCTATAGACTGATTCGTCAAGCTCCTCAAAATACCCATTTACAGCTTCGATTATTTCTTCATTGTCCGCAAATCTCTTACCGCCAAGCCATTTTTTGAGGTTAGGAAACAGATAATAGTCACTCGGGGCTAGGTCTGGAGAGTAGGGAGGGTGCGGCATTAATTCAAACTTCAGATCGTTGATTTTAGCCATCGCAACGATTGACGTGTGCGCTGGTACGTTATCGTGATGAAACAAGATTTTTTTCTTCGCCAGATGAGGTCGTTTAATTTTCACTTCGTGGCTCAAACGTTGCAATAAGTCTGCGTAGTATTGACCAGTGATAGTTTTACCCTTTTCAAGGTAATCAATGTATATAATACCTCTTGCATCCCAAAAAACAGTAGCCATAACCTTGTTCGCCGAAAAAATTGTTTTTGCCTTCTTTGGAGTTGGTTCCCCTGGTCCAATCCACTGTTTAGACTGTTCTTTGGTTTCAGGAGTGTAGTGGTGGACCCAAGTTTCGTCAACGGTTACGAATCGACGCAAAAATTTGCTTGGATTACGCTTATACAACGCCAAATTGGCGGTAGAAATGTTCTTTCGAATCAATTTTTGGTCGACTGTTAGCAAACGCGGCACCCATCTTGCACAGAGCTTTTCCATATACAAATGTTGGTGCAAAATATTTTGTACACGTTCATATGACATCTTACAGGTCTCAGCTATCTCACGAACTTTTAATCTGCGATCTTTCAGCACCATTTGATGGATTTTTTCGATCATATCTGGAGTTGTGACCTCAATAGGGCGTCCTGAGCGAGGCTCATCAGAGGTGCTCACACGACCCTTTTTAAACTCGGAAACCCACTGCTTAACGGTTGAATATGATGGGGAGGATGTCCCCAGTGTTGAGTCCATCTCTTCTTTAATTTCCTTCGGCGTTAACCCCTTCAAATAAAAGTATTTGATGACAGCACGATTTTCCAGCTTTTCCATTTTTACGAAAAACACAGAGGCGTCTTGGTCAGCGTGCTCTCAAAACTAAACTAACATGGCGATCGGACTGAAACTATAGCTACAAGCTATCTAAGGATGGTACTATAGAACGCCACCTCAAGGTAGGCCTAGTGGCGCCATCTCTTGGTCAGGCCGGAAACTTATCCACCCTCGTATAAAGAAGGAAAAATCGCTGAAAATATGGCACTCCGAGATGGATAATGGCTAGGAAATTGGGCATAGAAGAATTCAAAGTTCAATAGGGAAATACAGCGATGAAGTGCAAAGAAAAAATAAGAAAGATGTTGAGAAATAAATAGGTAAAGAAATGCGAGAGGGAAAAGAAAAATATAGATTGAAGGATTTTTATGGAAAAGAAATAAGAAAATTCCATAGTAGAAACGGGTGGAGATTAGAAGAGATAGAGACTTCAAGGATAAAATAAGACAAAGAAATGAGGAAGTAATATGGCATATTGCAGAGAATAAAGTTTATGGCACAAAATATGATAAAGATATAAAAGAATATTAAACCAGGTAGAGAGGAAACCTAATTATCTATGGAAAGTAAATTTAAGAAAGGGAGAAGAGGAAGGGGAATCGGTAATATTAAGATATATCGGAATATGGAGGAATATAATGAGTAATGGTTAGGAGACGAAAACAGAAAAGCCGTACCCAGTAAAAATAAAATTTAAAACTTCTGAAACTGCCGCGTAAGAGAAGTTTCGAATTTTATGTCCATTGGATGTTGTGCGAGAGGGGCAAAAATAATCCTAGAGTATTTTGTAGAAGGATGTACGATTGAAAGGTGGCATAAAATTGAGAAATAATTAAAATGTAAACATTGAAGGAAATTATAGGAAGACAAAGAGGAAAGCAAAATACATGAAATAGAAGGGAAAAAACCAAATAACGATTTGAATATTGTGAGAAATTGTTAATATTAAGATTATATTTATTGAAATGAAAAGATAAAAATGAATAAAATAATATTGTTTTCACTTGAAATAACTTTTGATAGGTTGACAAATTAGATTTAACTTTAAAATTTTTCTTTCAGTTAAATTGAGAACATTCTCAAATTTCTGAAATCCGAATAATTATTCATTCAATTAATGCATATGATGATGGATATTTTTATTTCAAATCAGTTACAAGATGTTCAAATTTGTTGTCTTTTCAGTTGCCAAATCATTTACTGGAAGAACTTGCGATGGATGTATACGATGAAGTAGATCGACGAGAAACCGAAGCTGGTAAGTTTATATGATAAATTTAACTCTCTTCATTGATCCATATAATCGATAGAATAATAATTATCACAATGAAAATTAGTTATGATGAATCTGTTTGTTTATATTCAGTTTTTCATTCTCAAAACATGAAAACTTTTCCCTTCGAGTTTAATTATCCAAATAAAATTCAAAATTCAAATTTAAACTGTTTTGTAATTTTATTGTGAATATGCAAACGTTTATTTATTCATTAGAATCATATTACAAAATTTATAAATATTTTTATTATTACTCTTTCAAGTGATGAATACGATGATTAAATTAAAAGTGGTAATTTTATTTGTTTTCTTGCTCTACTTTAAGGAGAGGTAAGTTGAAAGTTATGTTTAATGTGTTTTCCAACTGTTACTGTTTAATAGAAAACTTTATTCGCGTTATGTTCATTCATTTGAACTATTATTCTTATATTTATTCGTAGTTTGCGATAAAATTGAATCATTTCATATTAAAGAATTCTTCACAAATTCAATCGTTAAATACCTTGGCAGAAATTATGATTATCCAGTATGGTTCCATTTATAAAACTGAAAAGAGTTTTTCCATCGTTTTCATTAAATTATATTTTCCGTAGTTTGGTTTTCCACGGTTTCACTACCGGAAAGATGTACTGTACCATTTTTACCTGTAAATCCTCAACTCTCTTCTACAAGAAATCAAGGAAGACAAAAGTTGGCAAGGTTTTCATCTAAAGAATTTGCTACTCTTATAGTAGATCTTCTAACAGAAATCGGTCGCCGACACGCATTGGAGAATACCGTACCCCTTCAAGGTTTGTAAAATATTCATTTATTCTGTGTGTAACACACTTGTAATGATTTTTATCTAGCTCATCTTCGATCCCTTGATTTATTTTCAGATCCAAAAGTGTCGTTATTACGTAAAGAACAGCTTGGAAAGCATGGCTCCCAAACCTCCGACGACGAGCCTTTATACGACAGTGTGGCATCCGATGACGACTATGCTTTTACTCCGATGGATGACATAACCGATATTTCGAATCAATCTAAATTCGACGATAAGGTGTTATTTCAATCGATGCAAAGTTTTCTTATCTCAATTTGTAGTGGAATTCCCGTAAAGTGTTATTAATACTGAATTATATAATTATAGGACGCTTTCACACCTTTGGCGAGAGGCTTACCATCCGTGGTAGAAGTTCTCAAAAAGCAGTTAACACTTTCAGAATCTACCATTCGAGATTTGAGAAATCAAATTTGTAATCTACAGAATACAGTGAGACAATTGACTCAAGAGAATATTGAATTGAAAAATAAAATCAAAGTGAGTTGGAGATTTATGATCAGCAATCATTGCAAAATTTTTGATATTAAACAATTTGTGTTCATAAACAGATCGAATCGGCTGTCAACATGGTAAATGGACACATCGGGGGAGAACAAGAACCAGAATTGGAGCCTGTGCTGGATATTAAAATGTCCGTTAATAAAAATAACCAACGACCTGCTTCTATGTATGAAACCAGAGAAGGTTTCAGAAAGCCTTCCTTGTGGTCTTCTAATATTTGTCAAGTAATTATCTTGAGAATCTAATTTCGTTGTGTGAAACAAAGACTTTGTATTCTCATGTTCATCTACAATTTTTAGCCAAAAAGAGACGATCCTTTATCAAGATCCAATACTCAAAGTTTATGGGAATGCACTGGTCCTACTCTGCCCCGCAGCGAAGAAGTTACTAAACGAACTGAACTCGTTACAAGAAGAATTCAAGAACTTTGGATGGCAATGCAAGATCCACATCAACAAGAAGCTTTCGTGCCATGCGCGGAACGTATTCGGGTAGCAGTCGCGGAATTAACGGCCATATTTCCTCACGTGAGTAATCCTTGAATTTTTCACTACACCTTATTCATTCCAAAAGAAACAAGAACGAATATTTCTGAGAAGAATAATATCTTTATATTCGACAGAATCCTGTTGAAGAGAATATTAGATCAGCGCTGCGGCAATTAGCTGGCAACACTGGAAGATTACAAGCGGAATGTTCAGGACTTCAGAGGTGTACCAGCGACGCTGATCATATGGACAGATGTCTTCAACAAGTACGTTCGTGTGCTTACGATATCGCTAAAGCTACAAAATTGCTTGTTACGCAATTTCAAGTATCATAAGTCGGTCAGAGAGAGACTAAAAATGAATTTAAAAAAATTAAATCATGTAAATATTTTGTACAGATTCGATGATTGTATTGACATTAGAATTAACGAAATTCTCATAGAGTTCTCTCCTCCCCTCATCTCTTTAGATGTCAGCTTTTTTAATGCTTTTTTTCGTTTCTCAATCGAAGCATTATCGATCATTGTTACCGTACCTTGATCAGCCATGACGATTCAAAATCGAGGTTTTGATATTAAAATTATAGAAAAATAACATGCTTTGTTATTAAAATCATGTTGTATCATTTTTTAAAATGCGTTTTACAATTTTCTTTCAAATATAACAAATTATGTTGTTTCTCTATAGTTTTATGCGATGAAATATAATTTATTTTTACCAAGAGTTTCAAGTATTTATAAACAGGGCATTCCAAACATCATGAGATCACATCATTCAATATTTTTTCATTTACCTAAACTTTAAATTGTAGTATATATATTATATACATATGCACGCACATGTTTGTTAACATTTGTTTTCACTTGTATCGATTTAATTGATATATAAGCGTTGATCAAAATTTTTGTAAAATTTATTCAGTGAATGTGGATTATGAAAAGTACACAATAGATTTATGAATGCAATGTCATATTACAATCATTTAAAAGATGATAATGTACCTTTCAGACAATTTTAATTGTAATATATCAAGTTTTGTTATTTTCTCTTTATCAGTCAAAGAGAAAAATATAATTTTTGAAAGTAAATGTGAATAGGTGAATTCAAATGGATTTCATATCCACAATCATGCGGAATCTTACTGTTTATTCGTAATGATCGCAAACACACAAACGGACTGGAAAGTAGTCAAAGTCGTCGAAAGAACACCACCGTACATCTAATGAAAAAATTTCTGTTCACGTTCGAGTACATCTTTGTACCCACAATTTCCATTGAAAATAGAGCGACTGTGACTGAAAATTGTACTTGGGCTCATTTTCGACTACAGTTTTTTCTCTCAGTGTTAGATCATTGATACATTTATGAGTCACAAGTTTAGAAAGTATATACTACTTTCGTAAGAGAGATGTCCCCATACCATATCTTATCACCAACATACAGAATATTTGTGTTTTAACGCTACATTTTGTAATCAAATTGATTGTGCAGTATAATATTATTAAGAGTGAATTTGATGAAAAATGCTTTGTATGAATGGCGTATCGATGTACTTTGTTTTCAAACATCACATAATTCATGACGTTAGCAATTAACTCCATCTTATAATGATCATTTGTTATATTTGTTATAAGTTTGAATTTTAATGAATAATTTTATGTGTATTGAAAGATTCGTTTATTCGAATTACGAATTTATGGACATGAATTGAAATTACCATTGTTAAATACGAATAAAAAGAAATATTCAAATCGAAATGTTGTTTGATAAAATTTATTGATCTCCTATTGAATTATATGTACTATTCACAAATTTTTACAAATATTTTCATAATCCATGTGACTATGGTTATTGGTTTTCTTACATTCACATGTAGGATTGTACTATGCATGTAAAAGGTTCAATTATTTCAAAATTATAAGTATTAAAATGCATATAGTAGGTAAATCATATACCTTGTAAATGTATAAAATATACAAACTCTTGTTAACATGTATTTGGACCTATGAAAATAAATCCCGTGAGAACTTGTTAGTTTTTTCTCAATTTTCATGATTGTGGAAGGTGAATAATCATTCGAACTGAATTCATTAGAATAGCTATGGTTTGGACGACCAATTCGATACAAAATTTGTGAGAGGTCATGATCGGAAACATGTGTCATCATAAAAATAACTATTATTCAATAACGCGACTTGTTACTTTTTCGCGTATAAACAACGATATGTCAACAAAGAATATATTCTGTAGACAAAAGATCTCAACATTTGTCACTTTTTAGTTTAGGAAATGATACCTATACAACAATGATTAGTTGAAAAATCCCTGAACACATTATTGTTCTATACAAAAGAAAATAATTGATGTTGGTAATCAATTACTAAAAAATTACTATATCTAAACTTTCTTGATCGATTATAAAATTGGATAACTTTGATTGCAATAGAAAGTGAAAGGAATTGTCAACTGTTATTATAATGAGTTCAAAAATTCCTGGTTATTTGATTTTCAAGTTCTCCAAGTTTATATCATTTCGACAAAGACTGTACAGCGATGAATTATATATTTTTACATATATGTTTGGAAAAATAAAAAAAAAGATGCAGATAATCATATATCTTCGTGTCATAGTACATCTATGGTCAGTGAATAATATAAAATATTCATTAATAACGTCAAATAAACTCAGTACAAAGAACCGATTTTTTCTTCGTTCCTCCTATGCGCCTTATCATACAAATGTCCACGCAATTGCGCAATTCCAACTACAGTAATGCCGCATAAATCACAAGTAATCTCCTTGAAACCAATTTTTTTAGGATCTCTGTAACGAAAGTATTATATTAAGTAAAAATAAAAAGCAATATGCCATAGAAATGTAATGAACTTACTCAGCGGCTAATATCCTTAAATTCTTCAAATGATCACGCAATTCCTCGTACTCGTCATCTTTCTCTACTAATTCTAAAGCTTCGTGTAAATGATACACGTTATTTCTAAGAATTCTGACTTTACCAGGTTTGAGGAACATTGATTCGTAATATAAATTCCAACGACTGAAACCATCAATCGTTTGTATGGCTCTGGGTTTCCTTAATGTTTGTAATAAACGGAGCAATACACTGCTCACTCGATCTTGACAGGCCAATATCCCTGCATCCTCCGTCACATTATCCCCAAATTGGTCTTGGGTTTGCGGTAAGTGCATTCCAATACTCATCCAATGTCGTAAAATGTTGATCTGTAATCACAAAGGAATGTATAACTTACAATAAGAATTGAAAGCACCATTTGAACTTTGAGGCAAACGATTAACTCACTTCTTGCAAATCCTCCATGGTGATTTCAACATCAAAATATATTTCCATATCGTGTTCTGGAAACAAACTGTTCTTGGTATGATAATCGTATCCAAGTCCACATAAAGCTCCAATGTACGAATTACCCCGAGGATTGCGTCTTAATTCTAAACGCGGGGTGAAAATCAAAGCAAGCAGAGCCGTGAGTCCAGGAAGATTCGGCATCAACGTGGTATTACGTAGAGTTAGATTTCTTCCGGTGACGCCTTGACTGATAGAACCAGCTACCAACAGATGTTGGTGAGGATCTTCCGGATCCTGATCCAGGAGTACAGAATTGACGGAATGTTGATCGATTCGAACTCTTTTTCCTCTACCAGCGATCGTGAGATGCGACAATTCGATTTCCAAAGGAGAAAAAGGCCCACGCAAATGAACCGTTGATGAATATTCAGAAGGATCCGGTAGTTCTGGATACGGTTCGCAAATATCGTTCAAATCATACTGCATTTCTTCGTAGCATTTGCGCTGCGCATCCGACATTTCGAGATATGTTTCTCTTATATCGTGATTCAGTTGAGAACAATGATTTTCTTCTTTGAACACGGCAAATTGTTTTTCGATCAGAAATTCATTGACATTGATGTTCTTTCCTTTCTCATTAACACAAAATAACGTTAATCTGATAACACTATTATAAATTGAATATATTTGTCCGAACAGATTGATGCCTGTTTTGCCAATTAATTCTATAAACATATCGTAGGCCGATTGGGACCACTGCCCACTCAAATCATACATCACGGACGGTCGTATGTTTGCCAAGGTACATTCTATCGCCAATGCTGGAATTTTAGTGATATCGGAAGTAGTTTTTAATTTTCTTAAATCGTTTGCTTGAATTTGTTGTCTCCAGCCGTAATCGATGTATAATAATCTGACTAATAAATTACTCGACCTGTCATAACCTTCGACAACAGCTCGATAATATGTCACAGTTTTATTTTCTACGTAAGGCGCGATCACCAATTCACCGACCGAGGGAGGCGATTCGAACTCGGTTAACGAATTTTCAGATTGAATTATCGATTTTATTCTTGTCAATTTATCCCAAGTCTCTTTGTCTTTGATGTGAATCCAAAAATGACCAGGATCTATGATATGATGTATAACCAAAGGTATGTGGGAAACGTCTAAAGTAGGTAAAATAGGCCTCGTAATAGGCGCAGTCGTATTCTTCTGGTTATGCACAGATTTTTCATTGAAAAAATTATCTGATTTTTTCCCCACGAGATCCAGTTTTTTTGCTCGACGGATGGCAAGTTCTTCGCTCATCACGGGTACTTCAATGGGTATTTGACATTGTCTCATTTTGATGGCCTTATAAACAGGAAGAATTATATTTTGCGTATATTGGTTCCTGGTTTCAGATGTATCGCTTTCGCCGAAATACACGCAAACCCGACTTGACGAATCAAAAGATACTTTGATTTTCTTCTTGGACGAATTAACGCAATCTTTAAAAATCTGTTGAAAAGTTCGAGCATAAAGCTTTCCTGGATTTTTAGATGGCCAACCTTGCAGATAAACTGTTTTATTGGGATCCATTCCGGACAATACTTTCATCGAAGAGAATTTTTCTTCTGAATCTTTTGCCAATCTAACGAAGTAATTCGGATAAAATGCACCAGCGATTACAACTTTTAGAACAAAAGTTCGCTCTACGTCGTTCCAAACAATTTTACGCACACCAACCGATTCGGCAATTCTTATTCTTTTCAATCTGGCGGTGACATCGTTTATCAGAGCATCTATTTCACGTAAAACTCGGATTTGAATGAAGTTTCTGTCTGCCCATTTCCTTTCGAGTAAATTGCTGGTTAAACGACGATTCGCTTTTTCATTTTGCCATGATCTATAAACGTGCAAAAAGGCCAGACAATCGCTGCAAGACTCACCCGCCCAATCAAGTTTTCCATTGTAAGCCAATATCTTTTTTTGAAAAGGATTGCTAAACATATTTTTCACAGCCATACTGCAACCGATGATAATACTTTCTCTCAATACACTGTACACATGTCCTAATACTATGAGCTTCGAAATATGTATATCCATTGGAAGTTGTGACATTATCCGACCAAGATCCGTTAGTTCTCCATCAAATTGACGATTTTCGTCATCGATGTTATTAAGAGCACCTGTTTCTTTCAGTAAGAGTATCGTACGCTCCAAGTTACTTAAATCTGGGGGATCAAGGGAGAGCGCTAAAATTGCCTTTGGCGTTCCCATATCCAACATTTTTGATTGAAGTACCAAGTTTTCGAGAGGTGCTCGAAGCATTTCCGGAGCTGCTTCGCTGGGTAATACTTCCTTCAATTAATCGTATATATAATATGTTATTCATTTTTGAATTAAATAAATATCTATTGTTGAATTCATTTTACATACCTCATAGAATTTTTTTGGTACCAATCTGTATACTCTTCCATCCATGACACGACCAGTACGTCCCGCTCGTTGGTCACAATTTGCTTTGCTTGCCCAAATCATTTCCAAACATTGAAAATTAGTATTTGGATCAGTCACGAGTTGTTTTGTGAGACAAAAATCGATAACTGTCGATAGGAAAAAGATAATATAATAATATTATACAAGTTCTTTGTATATTTTAAGTAATTAACATCATTACCATATTTTACATCAGGCACTGTAATACTGCTTTCTGCGATGTTCGTCGAAAGAATAATACGACGATACCCTTCAGGAGGTTTCATGAAAATTCTTTGCTGTTCTTCCTGAGTTATAGATGAATGTAAAACTACGATATCCCATTTTGAATGTTTTGTAGATGATAATATATTGTGCATCTCTTCGATTTCATGAATTCCAGGTAAGAATATCAATATAACATGACGTTCAAAAGATCCAGTTTTTGAATCGTAACAAGCATCGTCCGATTGTCGATCTAAATCATCAAAAACTATGACAACCCTTTTACAAAAATCCATCATCGCTTTTGATACATTCGGATCTCCCGCTGAAACCTCGGGAAGCTGCAAATAATTTTTGCTATACTGATATTACATTATACAATTTACTTTGCAACGATGCATTAATACTTTCAATTGAAAAAACATCAAGTCATAATTCTGAAGATACAAAATTTCTCAACTCACCGGTCCTAATGATCCAATTTGACACAAGTAATAAATGTTTAGATTGAAAAAATTTTTCTTAGCAACATCGATTATGGGAGCGGGAACGAGTTTATCCAATACCGGAGACGAGAAATATTTGGCAAATTTGTTGACGTTAAATGTTGCTGACATTAAAACGATTTTAACATTTCGTGAATTTTGACGTAATAATTTCCTGACGACCAACAAAAGAAAATCCATTTCTTGATCTCGTTCGTGAACTTCATCCAAGATGATATGAGTGTAATCCATCATATGTTTGGCATTTATTAATTTGTGAAGAAGAACTCCAGTCGTGCAGTACGTTAATCTCGTATCCGCAGATATTTTGCTTATCATTCCTACTTGAAATCCTACCAGAGAGCCTTCTGGCCAATCCCTTTCTTGACAAACCCGTTTTGCAATACTTATTGCCGCGATACGCCTTGGTTGGGTAACTAAAAAGTATCAAAGTATTAATCACTCGGAGAATACTCTTCAATTTCCATAATTACTTATTCATAAAATCGACCAGCGGTTTATTCATTTTTGTAAAAGTGAATCCTTTCGATCAACTTACTATATTTTAAAAGTTTAATATTGAATTTTCAAATAAAAAATGTGAAATAGGTCAAATAAGATTGGATCCTTTTGTTATTTCATGTGTTTCGACATCAAGAATTAAATATTATCTAAGTTTGACTCTTAGTATATCATGATCAAGATCGGATTTGTAATCTAGAAGTTTAAAAGCAAATTTTATATTCGATAAATTGCTTACCTATAATATTACAATGCTGTTTTTTCCTACAACATGAATCCAAAATGAATTGAGGTACTTGTGTTGTTTTACCACATCCAGTAGGACCTTGAATAACAACCACAGGATTTGTATCGATCATAGAAATGATTTTATCTCTCATAGATGTAATTGTCAGATTTACTTTTGGACGATAAGCGAAATTATAGGTCCGATAAATGTTGTTTAAATGATCATGAAGGTCAGACATGGAAGGAGTTACACCTTGAGAGACATCTTCAAGATTCTTCTCCGATGTACATCCTTGTATAGAGTTGGCATACTATTTATCGGAATGGACATAAATATGTAGTAATACTGCAGTAATAAAATCAAGTTAAATACTTCGTAAAAAAGACTTCTTTTCGGTTTACGTAAAAGCATCAATACTATTTGAAAAATGTTATAAAAATAAACAAAATTATCAAAATATTGTATTTTCAACTAATTTTTCAAAAGTAAATTTCAAAAACATTACCTCGAGAAGTTGTCTTTCTTCTTCCTTGACATACTCTTCGACGTAAGCTGTGCCAGATGTCGTAACTTGAGACTTTACATTCAATTCTTCATCCAAAGCACTCATTCCTTGAGGAACGTGTGACTGACTGATCGGGGATGGCAGTACTGCTCGTTTGATTGTTTTCTTTGTAGTAAAAATATCTAAAACCTCCATCTCAATTTTCTTTTTTCTATATATTGGAAAATATTATCAAGATAAGATTTAATCAAGAATTCTTCTCTAACTCTGAATCAACAGTTATAATGAATAGATAAATAAATAAAATATGTGCTCCAAAATAACTAAATGAACAAATTTCCTTTCAGTTTGAAACAATTCAATCATTTCAGGAAGAAATATATTTTTTTGTTTACAGAAATCTGCTGTGTACAAAATTATTTCTCAAGCACAAAGAATTTGAGTAATTTCAATGAAAATTTGAAACCTGTGTACTTCGATTAATTAATTTTTGTGTTTTCTTCATTCATCAGTTCCACACAAAAGGATTTAATAACAGAAATTTGAACAGGCAAATCCTTGAATAAATCGAGCCTCTCCGAAGTAATGTGTAACCTGTAAACAAAAACACGGATTTATTCAAAAATTTTGATTCTTCGTATATTCGAAATTTTACAATAAAAGAAACTCACAAACTGAAATATCCATAGTGTAATAAACATTTACCATATTATCCCATTTTTTTTACTTTCATTGCTGAAACGATTATTGAATCACTTGATTTGAACCGGCGATTAATCTTCTTTTGTTAACTCATGTAATGGAAATGGAAGGAAACTGAAAAGAAAATTGATCTATTGGTTGTAAAGAAGTAAACAAACAGCGTTCAGTGTTGCCATTTTCAGCGATGCTTAGGCCGGTGTCACATGAAACTGCAACAAACTGGGCGGAAAACGGAACGCGGAATGGTGTTGGTTGAAAAAAGAGGCGACTGTTGACCTCACTTTTCAACTAAGGATTTCGTAGTCCGCTTTACACCTGTTTTTAGTTCCATGTGGAACGTAACCTTAATTCAATCCGCCATTAGAGTTTCATGAAAATTACAAATATTGAGTTTACGCTCCATAATTTATTGCATGCATTGAAGTTTATTATAATCACAAAAGAATATTCTCACATTAAATTGTATTAAATTTGATAGAATTCAAGTGCAGAATAAATAAAGTGCGAGTAAAATCGTAATTTACTCGGGCAAAAGATTTTTTGAAATTTCAGAAGTTCGATTTCTCTGTTCAACTTGTCAAAAACATATTTTCCATATTCAATCTTAGGACCTGTAAATATCCAACATTTTATGCAACGAAATCGTAATTCAGTCCAAATATAAATCATATAAAGTGACGAGTGTTTCACAAAAAGTGAGCAACATAGATAAAAAAATGCCAGCCGTAGTCGTGGGACCTCCTCAGCGAAGTGAACAGATGTGGCAAGCGTTAAAGACTCATATTACCAGAGAGAGACAAAGAAAAAAGCAAGGTATCTATGATTTCATATCTCATCAAAGTATAGAATATTCTCATGTATGTTAACACATTCAATTCCAATTAACAGCATTTCATCTTCTTTTCGATTACGAGGATCATGAAATTCATATTTGACGTTGACGTAGAGATTTCAACAAAATAAATAAAATAGCAGGTTACAGCAAATACATTTATTAATTGACTTTTCTTTGTTTTTCCACGTAGAGCAGGAAGCTGATGCAGAGGAAGAGCGTCAGAGGAAAGAAAGAGAACGTCAACAAAAGCAAGATGTAATGACGTTAGGAGAAACTCGAGAGCAAATATCAAATTTAGAAAATGAATTAGCGCAACTGAAAAACGAAAAACATCAACTATTTGTACAATTGAAGAAAGTTCTCAATGAAGGTGACAACAGAAGACGACTTATTAAAGAAACCAGGTAATTTATATAAGATCTTCATTTTATAATAAAATATTAGAGTCTCGATACCAGGATCGATTTCATCTTAGTCGATAAAAAACAACCTGTATATTTGAACGAAGAATATTTTGAAAAATATCAATTATTTCTTGTGCGCAGTGTTTGCTCTGAAGTTTTAACAGCAGTTGGAGGATATCCCACGACGGGTCCTAGAGTAGTACATTCACAACTATTTTTACCATTGCCTCGTAGTAACAGTCCTTTGTACAAAGTTACTGTTGCTGCCCCAACGCACACTCTATTGCCAACGGTAAACGAATATTTGATTTATACATTCCGAAATTGTTTCTTCAAATCAACGTATCTTGAATGTTATTTTTCAGGTGCCTATGAAAAGAACTCATAGTCCTTCGCCGCCGCCGCCTGCATCTCCTTATCACACGATATATGGATATAAACCTCCACCTTCTATCCCAGCTTACAATCCACAACCTCCTAGTAAGTATATTTAAAATATTTTGCTTAAATTACGAAATGAGAATGAGAAAATATTAGTAAATTCATGATAGAAAATTCCTATACTCCACACACAATGAATAAAAATGCAATTAGTCGAAAGGGAAACTAAATATAGGTGTTTGTGCCTCTATAGAATCTGAGGAAGCTGCTAGGAGATCTGGCGATTCCCGAGCCGTTCTCTGGAACAGTGAGTTGAGCATTCTGCGAGTTCAATACTTTTCATTTTAAATAATCCTCAACTTTTATTTTAATAAATTACTTATAAACTGAGTCTCATTATTTCTTTTACTATCCTACAGAGGGTAATCAATATTCAGCTTCGGGTTTCTATACGGCACCAACGGCGCAAGGAGTTTATAGTTATTCCACTCCAACCTCGCAACCCACTAGGGAATCGGAACTGGCAAAACCCATTTACTTATCTGGCAACAGAACCGCATTGTCCACACATCAAACAGGTTATTTATTTATCAATAATTTATTAATTATTTTTGTCGATAGATCTAGTTTTATTTGTATGTTTATAATGAACCGTTCACAGCATACGTGTCTAATCTGCATCCATTGGAGCATAAAGGTGCTTATGCGGAAGATAAATTTTATCTAAGACCCAGTAGTCATGTTACAGTCCATGGTGGCGCTATTCCAATTCAACAACCACCCCAGGTATTTGAGAAAAAAAAAACAAGTAGATCATTAAAGACAAAAAAAATACTATCAATTACTTCAAACGAAGCTTTATTCAAAGGGAGCAAAAACTGGAGGGATAACATCAGGATATCCTGTCCGACCGCCTCAACCACCACCCGGTCCTTATCCTCCACCGGGAACTTACGTCAGTGGCTCAGCTGTGAATGTCCCTGGTCGTTTATTATATACTACACAAACCAACGCACGTTATCTTCAGCGAGATGTATGAATTTACAAAACGCAGCTGAACTTGGTTTCATCTTAAGAATAATTCGATTTCATTAGTGATAAATCGGATTTTATCATTATTGCAGGTAAATTTTTGATACAAGGGAAGTACATGATAAAAATTCACCCTACTGTAATTAATTGTCTTCACAAAGATACAGACAATATTTATTATTTTGATTTTAAACGAATAGAAATATATTGATATAACCATCTTAAAGTGCCCAGTTTTACCTCAGACTCTGAATTTTCCATTAATCCTAGAACTCTTCTTTATATCGCTTTTTTTGACTTACGTGTATAAAGAGTGATAAATGGACTCTGAATGGAAGAAGTGTTCTAGGGTTAAAATCTTTATTAAAGGGTAATATCACCTTTCATGAAGTCAACAAAAACAATTATAAATATATGGGATCTTTCACATATGAAAGTACCAAAGTCTAGGTAAAAAAAAACACTGTTCATTTAATTTTTCAAGTACAAAGTGGCGGCATGACTGCACACTGAAAAAAAAATCTTTTTTTTTGGCATATTTCAGCTTAAAGCCAATGAAAGAGAAATGAAAAAAAAGTCACGAGGTAATATTACCCCTTAATAACTTTCGAATCCCGATTTTTCAATTAAAACCTATTAAAAAATATATTCTTTTAAACATAAAAACTTTCATTCAAGGTTTAAAAAATCGGCAGTATCCACATCGGATCACCATCCTCGCAATGAATGCAATGTTGAAAAATATGAACTTTTAACTATATTACAATAGCGATCATCATATGCGCCAATTATTCATGAAGTGTTCATCTAAATTCTAAGAATACTTTCATTTTTTATGATCTAAGTCTAATAATTTTAGCCAATGTACATATACTTATGAGTGGATTACTATTTTTTTTATGTATGTGTTCTAAGAAACGAATGCGAACGGAAGTTATATACATATATAAATTTTGGTGTAAAGTTTACACATTTATGAAAAATATGAACAAAAGATTTGGACAGAAATAGATGACAAATGTATATTTCATTTTCAATCATGAAACGTTCAAGTGATTTCATTCAATGATGGTTAATTTATAGCAAAGTAATGAATTAACAATTCATATATTTTTCCTTCCCGATGAATATCGCTGAGAATAAAAATTTATCAATTACAAGATTTGATGTTTCACCTCAAATGTAATGTCAACTCCAAGGGTATCCGAAGTGTTTGGGTTTCATTAAAAATGTCCTTGTAGCATTTTTTGCATAGTTTAATCTTCTTTATTTAAACTAGAAAAACAAAAACTAAAAAAATAAAAAATGTAACTTTTCTTATACATGGTCAATCAACTAATAGAAATTATAAATGAAATAATGAACATGATAATGATTTTCGCGATTTTCGTAAGTACGTACTTATTGTGCATGAAAACGGTAACAAATTTCAAAGTCGAAGATAAGAACTTGATAAACGCGTAAAACAAAATATACGAAAACTAAATTTAATTATATGATTGATACACGTCATTGAAAATCATACTATATACATGTGTTATTAATCATAGGACAATATTTTAGTTTGAAAATGCAAATTTGTGATTTTTTAAAATAGAACGCCAAATTGGTTTTCATTTTGTCTATGCGAAGTCGCGTATAAGTGCCCGCGGAGTTCAGGGATTCCAAAAACGTTAATCCGACATAATTTACACTCGATAGTCGTAGCGCCACCTGTCACTGAATCATTCCTAAAATTCAAAGTCAATATATAATAAAAAGTTTCATTGAATTATCATACAATTATGAAGTATATAATTACTGTGCAGCTAATTCTCGTAATTTTCTAAGATGAGCAGCCATTTCCTCGCGCTCGGTGTTCGTCTCGTTCAGTAACAATCCAAGATGAAGATGATAAACACTGTTCGTAGTTATAGGATTCACTCCGGGTTCAAGTATCAAATTCGCGTCATATAAATCCCATCTGTTGAAATACTCAGTGGTGTCTATTTCCTGTGGTTTTCTACTTGTGTGCATTAATTTGAATAATAAAGCTTTGACTCTATTTTGACAAATCAGAATTTCTTCCATGCGATCGTTGATGTCATTTTGTGGGGGAAGTTGCAATCCAATGCTCATCCAATGGCGTAATTTATTGATCTAATATAAACACAGATGAATATATTGAAGAAATTTGTATCAATAAAATTCATTACTTACGTCTTGCAAATCATCTAGAGTAATTTTGACATTGAAATAAATTTCCATATCATGTTCTGGAAACAAATTCAATTTTGTACGTCGATCGCATCCGAGTCCACACAGAGCACCCACGTACGAAGTACCAGAAGCATTACGACGTAGCTCAATTTTCGGTGCGAAAATCAAGGCCAGCAAAGAAGTTAATCCAGGAATGTTGGGCATTAAAGTCGTGTTGCGTACAGTCAAGGTGGTTCTACTCACTCCTTGACTCACAGACCCAGCGATTAATAATCTTTCCTTGGAAGCCGTTAGATCGATATCGCAAAGAACAGAATTGACGGAATTTAGTTCGATATTAACTTTTTTCCCTTTACCAGCGAACGTGAGAGAGGATAATTGAATCTCCAAGGGAGAATATGGACCTCTTAGCTGTACCGTTGAATTGTATTCTTCTGGGTCGGGTAATTCCGGATATACAGGCACGTTTATTCCATACTGCAATTCTTCATAATACTTGCGATCTTCTTTAGGTATTTTGGTATAATCTCGCCTGAGATCATTATTGAATTTTGAAAAGTAACTTTCTTCTTTGTATGAAGCGAATTGTTTATCAATTAAGAATTGATTTACATCGACCTCGCCATATTTTGCACTTTTAACGATTAAAGTTAATCGCACAACACTGTTGTGTATGGAATATATGTTACCATAAAGTTTTGTTTCGTCTCCCGAGATCAATTTTTGGAACATCGTATGAGCTCTTGTGGACCATTCGTCATTCCAATTCTGTACTACGGATGGTTGGATGTTTATCAAAGCGCATTCAAACGCTAAAGCCGGAATGTCGATTATGTCTTCGGGATGTTTGAGTTTTCGTAAATTAGATACCGGTATTTGCGCTGTCCAACCATAATCAACATAAAATACCGTGGCCAGGAAATCTTTTGAATGATTAAAACTTTCTATAACGCCCCGGTAATATGACGTCACATGATTGTGTTCGTAAGGAGCTATTACAAATTCGTTTACGTTTGGCGGCTTAGTAAATTCTTCCAAAGAATTCTTAGAATTAATCGCTTTGTTAATCCTCGTGAGATGATCCCATACGTCCCGTTCCTTGTGATGAGCCCAGAAACGAGCAGGATTAATGATCTAAAAGAAAAAAAAGGTTTCGTTCAATGCACTTCTATGGGTATTGAAATGTAAACGCCTATTGCTCGCAAATACATACATGATGTATAACCAGAGGCATGCAAGATATATCCAGGGTTGGTAATTTCGGTCTCTCAATAGGCAACGAGGGTTTCTGAATATTCAATTTATCATGTTCGAAAAATGATGTCGCGGGTCTATGTGGAATGCCAAATTTTTCTGCACGTTGAAGAGCAACTTCTTCGCTCATAACAGGTATTTCGATAGGTATATCGCACTGTCTCATTCTAACCGCTCTATAAACAGCGGAATATATGCCTTTATCTTCCATATCTTTACTTCCAAATTGAGTTTTTTCTTGGAAACTAATGCAAACGCGAGCGGAGCCATTGAAGAAAACATGTACATCCCCGGTCGGCGAAGTTAGGCATTCTTGGAAAATCTCCTTAAATTTCCTACCGTACAGAAGTCCTGGTTGTTTGAATGGCCAACCTTGTAGATACACAGTTCTGTTTGGATCTAATCCGGATAAAATTTTTATAGCGTCAGATTCTTCGTCGGTTTTTGGAAGTTTAGTGAAATAATTTGGATAAAAAGCACCAGCTATGGCCACTTTTAAGACAAATGTTCTTTCGATGTCGTTCCGAACGATGTTACTCAATCCGACTGTCTCGACTATTTTCATTCTCTTCAATCTTCTGGTGACGTCGTTTACCAAAGCGTCGATCTCACGTAAAACTTTAATCTGAACAAAATTTCTTTGCGCCCATTTATTTTCGAGAGCATTGTTATATAACCGACGATTCGCCTTCTCGGTCTGCCAAGATCTATACACGTTTAAAAAGGCCAAACAATCGCTCGAAGAGTCCCCTGACCAGCAGAGTTTACCATTGTAGGCCAATATTTTCTTTTGAAAGGGATTACTGAACATATTTTTCACTGCCATACTACAGCCGATTATTATGGTTTCTCTGAGGACACTGAAAACATGTCCTAAAGCTATAAGTTTGGAAACGTGTATATTCAACGGGAGTTGAGCCATAATTCGACCAAGATCCGTCATCTCTCCATCGAATGGAGAATTACAGTCGTCGACCACGTTGAGAGCACCAATTTCTTTCAACAGCAATATCGTGCGCTCTAAATTACCTAAATCGGGTGGATCGAGGGAAAGCGCTAAGACAGATTTCGGTGATCCCATATCCAACATTTTCGTTTTAAGTATCACATTCTCGAGGGGAGCGCGTAAAATTTCGGGAGACGACTCTTCGGGTAAAACATTCTAAAATTTGAATAAGTTTTTAATATCGATGATTCAACTTGATAGATTTAACTTTTTTCTTACTTACTTCATAAAACAATTTTGGTACCAATCTGTACACTCTTCCATCCATCACCCGACCGGTTCGTCCTGCACGTTGTTCACAGTTAGCTTTACTCGCCCATCTCAGTTCCAAAGACTGGAAATTTGTCACCGGATCTGTGACTAACTGTTTTGTGAGACAAAAGTCGATAACTAAAAACGCGAAGAAACAGAAATTTATATACATAAATTCTGATTTTAAACGAAGTTTGATAATGAGAAATAAAAAATCTACCGTATTTAACGTTGGGTACTGTGATACTGCTTTCAGCTATATTTGTCGAAAGGATAATTCGACGATAACCTGCTGGAGGTTGTCCAAATATTTTTTGTTGTTCTTCGTTAGTTATGGTAGAGTGTAAAATAACTATATCCCATTTGGCATTCTCATTTTTTGGAGAAGATAGGAGACTATGCATTTCTTCTATTTCATGTATGCCTGGTAAGAATATTAAAATCACGTGTCTCTCGTAAGCATCAATATTCGAATCGTCAGTCGAATGATCCGCTATTTGGTCAATTTCATCAAAAACTATGACAATTCTTTGACAAAAGTCCATCATCTGATGCGAAATATTTGGTTCGGTCTCGGAAACCGCAGGAATCTGTACATCATTGCATGTACATGATATTTGGAATTATGTTATTGTACATTATTATAATGACAAAATACTTACAGGTCCCAATGACAATATTTGACACAGATAATAAATTCCCACACTGAAATAATTTCTTTTAATTACATCGATGATAGGTGCGGGTACAAGCTCATTTGATACGGGAGAAGAAAAATATTTCGCGAATTTCGTGACGTTAAATGTCGCGGACATCAATATCACTTTGACATTACGAGAATTTGTACGTAATAATTTTCGAACTAATAATAAAAGAAAATCCATTTCTTGATCTCGTTCGTGAACCTCATCCAATATAACATGAGTATAATCTAGCATATGTTTGGCAGTCACTAATTTATTCAGAAGGACTCCCGTCGTACAATAAGTCAATCTGGTATCGGGAGAGCTATTGCTTATCATGCCTACTTGGAATCCAATAATCGAACCAACGGGCCACTCTCTTTCTTGAGCTACTCTTCTAGTGATACTAATAGCCGCGATACGCCTTGGTTGTGTGACTTGAAAGAAACATTTTTCATTTAAACATTCATTGAATAATTTCAATTCAACTGTACGAATGATCGTATAAAGCGATCCTCACCTATGATATTACAATATTGCTTTTTCTCGACACAAGAGTCTAATATAAATTGCGGAACTTGCGTCGTTTTACCACACCCGGTAGCACCTTGAATCACAACTACAGGATTGGTTTCCACCATAGAAATGATTTTATCTTTCACAGACATGATTGTCAAATTCTTTTTCGGACGATATGAAAAATTATAAGTATTATAAATTTCTATTTGTTTGTCATTTTCGATCTCGTTGATAGAAGGAGTAACACCTTGCGAGACTTCTTCTAATTTATTTCCTGGTAAACCTTGGATGGATTGAACATACTAAAACATAGTGAAATAGTTAATGCGAATCATTAAATGTCTTAGTTTGTAATATACCTCGAGAAGTTTTGTCTCTTCTTCTTGGACGTATGGTTTAATATAATCCGTGCCAGTGCCTATCATTTGACGATGAATATCCAAATCTTTATCCAGATCTTCCATTCCCGAAGGTTTATAACTATGACTCAACGCACCAAGCAATTGAACCCTTTTCAAGGGTTTTGTTGTTGTAAAGATATCTAAAGGATCCATTATGATCTATTCAAGAGCAAAAGTAAAGTTATAGCATATTTGGATTTTAAACATGAAACAAAAGAGAATGTTCTAACGATTGTTGATCTTAGAGAACAAATTCAAGACTTGAGAATCAAAACAGGTATTCGCCGATTACAATTGTAAAACACTTGAATAATATCCTTTTATTCTGAGGTATTTATATATTACCGAAATAGAATTAAAGTTGGTTCAATAAAATTTACCTGATATTCGCAGCTGTATACTCGATTTTGTGTATTCAAATAAACGTTCGATACATTCTTTCAATCGTAATGACTCTGATAAGTAAATTCGTATATGATGAAGCATATGGAATGCGTACAATGCCGGTATTTGAATTTGATTCTTGGAAAAATCGGTCATCGTTCCGGAAAAAAAATATGTACACCGGGTATTCACCCAATCAAACCACCTGGTCTCCCACTACTTCCGCTGTCGAGCATTCCTGTCAGTGTTTCCACAACGGAATTTTTCTTTTCCATTTGATTAGGCTTTCTATTTATTAGAAGTTGGTGATTGACTAATCCCGTTGGAAAAAGGGATAATGGAGAAACACTGCCTTTTTCTCGATTTGATTCATATATGTGATGCTTCTATCAGAGATGAGTTGAAGAGATTGCTAACGAGATATGAAAACCATAGTCCAGTTTCTGATTGGCAGTATCACGTTTTCCGTTTATCTCTTCATGGTGGTTGGCTTAGAAGAAAAATTCAACCAACCATATATTTTTCTTCAAAAGAAAAAAACGTGATACGGACCATGATTTTAACATTGCGTTAGCAATCTCTGCTATTCATCTCTGCTTCTACATTGCCTAAACACTAGAAATCACTAGTTTTCGACCGAAAATTCGTTCGGCGAATTCACCTCCTACCAGAGAACCAGAGTGACCAATTATGGAGCTTTCCGAAGTGTTTGACCCGGGGCGTCTGGGGCGTGAAATATGGATTCCTATTGGTTCACCCCACGCCCCTAACGCCCCAGGTCAAGCACTTCGGAAAGCTCCACTGTATTGTTTATGCACTTTTTCGGTTATATCAACCCATCACAGTGTCTTATTGAAAAGAATGACCAATGAGAAAAGTTGAGAAATTTGAGAATCGGTCACCGTGCCCCCTACCTGTTTACCCTGGTCGGTAACAGTTCGGCTGGGCTCCCATGCAACGGAACAATCCTAATTGGTAGAATACTAGTCTTATTTGAATATAATTATAACAATACTAGAGATCCACCAATTGTGAGCGGCCCGTTCCATACGATTCAGAGAAATTTTTTTTTCGAAATTCCAAATTCGGGCTTCGTATAGACATAGATAAAAGGTTCGTTCGTTCTACGTGCTCTGAGTTGCTCCAACTTGTACCAAACCAATCATTTCGTTGCTTAAACTGGAAGTAGCGAATCCAAAACACTTGGAGCGAGTTGGGGTAACTTGGGACATCGGTAAACGAACTTAGCTAAAGTCTCAAAGAACCATCCCTGAAAATTTCAGATTTTTTAATTAATTCAGTTTCGAGTATGTTAGTGCAAGAACACGTGCTCCGATGGTAACTTTGGTATCCTCTGATGTGTAAACACCCGTTGAACCGAGAGCCCGTTAGGCCGAAAGACCTTTGGACCGAAATTTATTTTACCGAATGACAATAATCCGAAAAAGTCTTGGTGACATTTTGTCTTACTCGCACACGACTAGTAACATATAGTAAGATTTCGGATTATTGTCATTCGGTAAAATAGATTTCGGTCCAACGGTGTTTCGGCCTAACGGGCTTTCGGTGCAACGGGTGTTTAGCCCTCTGATGACATTGCATGTAGTCAGTGGCGGGGTGAGAGCTTGTCTGTCTTTCTTCAACTGACACGAAACAAAGAATAAGAGGCGGGAAAATCCGGATTACGATATCAGGTGACTCTACGTCAACAAGAGGTGCACCACCCACTTAAGGAATTCAAAATCACAAAAAATACACTTTATCAGAACAATTTTATTTTCCAAGCTTATGGCGCCCCCACCAAAGACCTGGCACCCTGAGCCATGGCATAGTTGGCATATTGGATAATCCGGGCCTGGCCAATAGTTTTGAACTTCTGAAATGAAATCTTCCCAAATATTCAATACAAAACAGATTTTTATGGTTGTTTGGTTTTTTCCCCATAGTAAAAACTGTGAATGTACATTTGCATAGGTCGGAGATAAAATACCCCAAACAGCAAAAGTTCCAAAAATTATATTTCATTGAATCCTTTCGGAATCACAAAATGAGCTGCTAGAATGTCAGCAGAATAGAGTCCTTGGAGAATTCAATTTGCCTTTTGTCATACTATATATTGTACAATATACAGAATGTCGCAGAAAACACTTCCGGCCTTTCACCAGCGTGTTCCTGAGAGAAAACTGAACAACTTTTCCCTTGACCATTTTGCTCATGTTCCAAAACCTTGCCTTCGTACTCTAGAGTATCAGTGTAAAGGTGTAATTTCATACGAGCAGCAAACGTCCAGCGTCGAGCGATTTTCACATTTTCTGGGATTCAGCGTGAAAGCTAAACAGTGTTGAGCTTTGACGCCGTTCTAACCCATAATTGAGTTTCAGCACAATCCATAATTATTCAATCATTCTCAATAGTGCAGGATAAGGAAGGCACTTCAGCTCAAACAATATATATTCATATATGTTTAATATTCTTTCTTACGCACAGAAAATAGTCAAGAGACAACTTTCAACTCCCAAATTGAGCGTCGAGAAACATCATGAAGCTTTGAGGCTGAAATCTAGAACCTGGGAAAATCGCTCGTCGTTCAACGCTCGACGCTCGTGTGAAATTACAACGTTGAAGTCTCCATCTGATATTCCAAACCTGCACCTCCAAATTGAGAGGAAGGAAGATTTTTAAATGGTATCAAAATATTATCAATATGGGATCACGATCATGTCGGATAGATGGAATGTATTCTGAAATTTTTCTTTGTCTTAAATCGGCATTGCAGATTTGAAATATCACACTAAAAATGTTGGAGAATAGGACAGTTCGAAGACGTATTTTACAGACAAAAACCTGCATACATTCGAGCAAACCTCATTCAATAGCATCTAATTGAGATTTTTAGCAAGGATTCGTTACTTTGTAGCAGCCATTAGCCCTTCAAAATTCCAATGGTGCGAGAAATGAATTGGTTGAACCGATACGGAATTTGTATTTGGCCAACCAGCATTCTCCAGCATCATTGAAACGATGTAGGTTTCCCAGGTCTCACCGCGTGGAGGTTGCTGCTAATGGAGACCCACCCCCCTCCTCCGTCTTCACATTATTCTTTTTTCCAAAAAATTTCATCCCGATAACTCATCAGTTGTACGACACTTTGAGATATCAGACGATGAAATTCGGAAAACAGAAGCGAATACGGAGATCTTTTGCTACGACTAAGATGAGAATTTATTCCTAACAGTCCAAGTAGAATTAAATGAATCCTCTGTGGATTCGTTTATATCTTCTTGGAGATAATTGCATTGCGGATAGATACCCGAGATTTCGTTTGAAACTATCGTACCCGGAAACCGGCATGAAACGGAATTACAATTACATTGGAATATTCGCGTTCCGGCTTGAATTTTTTCCTTCGATCGTGATGTTGGACCGTATATTGCCAAACGCGAAGTTGCGACCTGTTTGAAAATTACGTTTTAATTGATCCGATATAAAGCAGGTGATCGGAGTTTTTACCGAACGACCGACGAATGTTCGCTATCAATTCGTTCCTTCTATGACCTTGGGGCAGAGAATATTATGCAATTAGTATCAAATGCATATCATATGAGAAACGATTCGCGAAGAATATCGAGCTACCGCGTTTAGTGATGCCGCAAGAAACGAGAGAATCGAGACGACGCGAGGAATATACGAAACGAGAAGAATGATGCGATGGAAAACGAGGAACGATGTTGTGCGAAAAATATGCTGGAATTTCGAGACGAGGTGAGACGGAACGAAACGAAACAACATACCAAAAAATTAAGACGAGACAAGAATGCCATGGTGAACAACCAATCGATATCAGAGTGATTTGACGAGGAAGGAAAATTCAGTGTGCAACAGTGAAGAATGATGGAATATCGAGATGAGACAAAACGAGGAAGACTCCCCCGCCCCAAGAAATTTACGAAATGAGACGAAAATGATTTGATGAGAAACAAAAATTCAAAGTGAAAGTGGAAAGTGAGACCATCTGAAATAAACGTTGAAACGCCGAGAAGAGATTTCTCGTCTCGCGGCATCACGAACCGCGTTCAAGCTACTTGCGTCCCGCGACTATTAATATAATTAACGGATATAATTTACCGCATTTTTCAAGATAAAAAATGGAATTAGGTAATCTTTGCCCCAAAGTATATTGAAAACACCGGAAATATTGCAATTAAGTTACGATCAAACCGATATAAAACGGAAAACGCGTTGTTTCACCGATCAACCAATTTTTCGCCGACACGTCGGATACAGTTTTGAATGAGTACCGAATTTCGAAATTTTGAACCCGAGTTCCGGTCCGAATTTTTCCTTTGAATTTCTAGTTATATTCGTTTTACCGAACACGCCGACCGACCGAGATGTCCTTCCTGCTGATTCGTGTCGTTCATGACCTTGGTGCAAAGAGAATCATCTGATTAGTGTAATATGTATATCATGTGGTAAAAGGTTTCAAGGGGACTTTGAAGCTACCGCGATGAATCTACCCGCGTGCCGCCTTGAAACTTTTTCCATGATCCCCTCGGCTAGACCCGACTGACCGAGACCGCAACAAGTTGCGAATCACTGCGTGTTGCACGTGAGGTAGGATGAAGCCCCAAGGAGGCTCTTTCGAGGCGAAAATCATTATAACGACCGAATAGCGTACCGCGCGTATCGAATTGAAAAAGGGGAACAAATTCTCTTTCCACCAAGGTACAATGGAAAACGCGGGAATTTTTCAATTACGTTATGATCGACTCGATATGGAGTGCAGGAACGAATGGTTTTGCCGAACGACCGAGGCACTTATCTTTTTTTTTTAATCTTGCAGTACCGCGAATGATTCACGAATAACGTTCCTAATAAATATCACGCGGGAAAAAAGTGAAATCGAATCTCATCTATATAATCGATTCTTCGGTTACGGACCTGAAGTTTTTTCTGACGTTACATTCTTCTCACTAAACGCAAAATCACGATTACCGCGCGTCTATTGGGAAAATTCACAAATATAGGTTCGCAATGAGTGGGATGTGAAAAGTAATTGAGTTTAAAACCGGATGTGAAATGGAGTCCTAGCTACATAGTATTATTTGAGTCCCGTCGTCAAAGTTTTCCTCTAATCTTATCATCCGACGCGTTGTACCCGAACCGATGTCACGAATACCGCGATATATTTACGTGAATAAATTCTCATCGAGTTATTTGCAAAAAATAAACAAACTAATGAGTTTAGAGACAATTTAGCATCAATGAAACCCCAAAAAGTATGTCACATAAAGAACGAATCGTACACTTCGTTGTTTAAGTGTGCTGAAAGAAAAAACATGATTGTTCCATGCATTAAATTCAATGACCAAGCCTAGAGGCAATGTCAGGTAAATCGAGAAGAATTTGAATACAGCACGGAATTAAAATTGACTCCCGATTCTGTTCCTACATATTTTGCACAAATTTCCCTACCCTCATGATCCCTATGTCCTTCAAATTTTCATCAATTGAATATTTCTTATGAAAAAACCTCCTCTGACGCACTTGTAAAATATTTATGTTCAACTTCAAAAACGTTCCCACATACCATTTGGATTCGGAAGAGGAGAACAAATGGGGTCTCCTCTTCCGTATCGTGTATGATCTGCTCTGTTCCGTTCATTCCTGAATGTTTTGCTTCCTCGTTAGAGGGCAGCTTTGTAATAGTTTCCGAAGACCAAAAATCTTTTCATCTCCAAAATCAGAATTCCTTGGACCAAAATGTTTCTCTGGACTCTAGGAAAAATATTGGTTCCGCGTCTATCCCTTTGTCCGTCTATCTGACAACGGACTGCGAACGCGCATATCTTCCGTTCTCCTATCCGGTTCAGATTAAATTATTACCGAGGTCGTAAATTGGAAGGATGACGGTCCCATACGAGTTCCAGCCCAATCCATCCAGAGCAATTGGATGAAGAAGGATGAATATGGGGAAAAATTATGATTTTCGCGGAAGTGCGTATCTAATTTTTGAATTATCCGATTCCCACGGTGGTCCCATATGAATTTTAGTTGAATCAATTGACTGGTGAGAATTTGTCCCTTCGGAGTAAATATATTTGGGGATTCTTTTATAGCACGTGTTTTTTATAATCCAATGATCCGAATATCATGTGATCGGTCGATTCAACGAAATTGATTCATACCGTTGTATGGAGAAATAATTGCAGATATTTTCTATCTCAACCTCGTTTCATTCATCTTGATTGGAAGTTAGATTTCATATCACACTTTATCATGAATTCAAAAACGTGAGGCAATTTCTCATAGAAAGAACTCTATGAGCTCTGGGAGAAGTCTGATGAATGGAACGAAGTTGAGAGGATGATGGAGGTGATGATAATATGACACTAAAAATACTTAAAACTAGGTGAATCGAATCGGAAAAAACAACAGGGGCCACTGCTATTTCTCCCGATTGTGTTCCACGTTCTAACGACTCTGTCGACATTTGAATACATATTGATAATGGAACAAATAAAAAAAGATACCGCGAATTCATCTGGATTTCAGAATAGTTATGACGTGGAATAAAATAGTTATGTTAGTAGAAAACACACATACCCATGCACATGCACTAACATTCATTCCATCACAAATTTCTGGTCCTCAAAGTACATGGGGGTGATAATATATTTAAGAAAATGTCTGCAAATATTTTTCTAATATACGGAATATCCTTGAATCTGGATGATATAGATAACATTTGAAAATCAAATCATCAAGCTACCTTATATCAAAATTGTTTGGTATTTCTAAATGCGCTCTTCCAGATAAATAGAATATACTATTCGATATAAATTAATAGTTTGAAGAACATAAACTGAAAAGGACGATGACACAAAAAAGAAACGGATACACAGCCACATAAATTAAAGAGGAGGAGAACATAGAAACCAAGTTTTCCCCGACTCCGGAGAGAAATTTTGGTATCGGAGATTTTCATTCTAGAAAGAAATGGATTTTCGGTCCCTCGAAACTATCACAAAGCTTCCCTTTAACGAGAAAACATTAACCTGGATAATTTATTTAATCGAATGCCCTCTTCCACATGAATTGAATATACTATTCGATATAAACTAATGGTTCGTATCAAATTTTACATTCATTCTGAGCATCGCATTATCGAATTTCATTCCTACCGCGAGTTGACATGCCTTTTCTCCTGACGGATGGAATATATTATTAGATACGAGTTATAATTCTTCGTATCAAATATTATATCCCTTCCAGGCGTGTAAAATGATTATCTGTTTATAACCTTGATCTATCCCTGCACGCGCGTACTTGCGCTGAATTGTTTCTTTTATAAATGTTTTTCCAAACAATTCAGGGAGATTTATGTCAGAGAAAATTCCGTGACGCATGAAAACCGAGACGCGAATGTGATTTGGAAATTACGCGGAAAACAAAAACATCAGACTCTAAATTAATGAAATATATGAAAAAAGGACAAGTCGATGAGGAAGGTTTTATTCACCATTTTTTGCCTCTAGACTTGTCATTTTCGAGTGAAAAATATATTCATGCAGTTCGTCTGCTTCAGAAGTTGTGTGATTGATTCATTAATCATGAATGCAGTTTCTGATCAAAGCCTACACATTTTAATTTGTTGAATTGAATCAAATAATGTCAAACCACACGACTTTATCCACAAGATTGATAATAAAAAGAAAAATGGAATCAAATATCTACCACCCGTCGCCGAACAGCAAAGACGCGAGTATCCTCCGAGTTGCTAAACAAACAATACAAATATTGAATTAAAACTCGTGAACTCATGAATAAACATTTGAAATACGATTATCTATCGTTGTTTACTAGCATTACATATTATCTGAAGGGAATGTACTTCGTTATTGAATTCGCAAACCAATTCCCTTCCTCAACATTATGCAGCGTTGAAACATCGGATTATTATATTCAAACTATATTCAATGAGATCTGAACGAATCAAACGGATGAACTTACCTGTTTGGCGACGACTGCTCGCTACGAATGATCCTCAGCTCCCAACTGCACCACACGAACCCTCAAGCGCGTCTGAATTGGATCGGCGACGACAGTGGACCGCTGACCCGCTCCTTCTGCTCCCTCCACCATCCCCAATCATGGCTCGTGATTGGAGAGCCCACGATCATCTGCCGACCCCCTCCGAGGGACCTGTGTTAATATCGATATGCATCCCCTCCGATCTGCTGAACACGCGATATTATCATTGGTTTAAAACTTGTGAACTTATAAATATACATTTTGGATTGAATCATTCGTCACTGTTACTATCATTACATAATAGCTAAGTTCGTTTACCGATGTCCCAAGTTACCCCAACTCGCTCCAAGTATTTTGGATTCGCTACTTCCAGTTTAAGCAACGAAATGATTGGTTCGGTACAAGTTGGAGCAACTCAGAGCACGTAGAACGAACGAACCTAATATTCGAAGGAAATGTAGTTTATGATGGAATTTGCGAACCAATTCTCTCCTTCAACATTGTGCAGTGTGAAGGCATCGAATTGTTCAATTCAAAGTATTTTCAGTGAGATCTGAACGAATTACATGGATAAACTTACCTGTTTGGCGACGACTGCTCGCTACGAATGATTCTCAGCTCCCAACTGCACTACACGAACCTCAAAGCGCGTCTGACTTGGATAGTCGACGAAACTGGACTGATGGCTCGCTACTTTTGATCCCACCACTGCCCTCGCTGAGTGCTTCCAATATCAAGGAAATAATGGGGAGTGGGTTATCTTTTGACCAACCGAAAATTAGGAATTTTCCCTTTTCAATTTTTCAATCCGTCAAAAGATACCTCCTCACTACTCTCTACTCTCCACTGCCCCGAGGTGTCGAGAGCACCCACTACTTGTGTACGGTTGGAGAGTTGACGATCAAATGCCGGTTTCCCTCAGGGGTCTCTATATCTATAGGGTTTTCCGATATGGGACTCGACCAATCAGGCGCTGTCTCGCTTGACGTTGTTCATTGGTCATTTGAACTCGATCGGGAATTGCGAGAAGGAGAGCCCTCACAATGAGACCAACGGAAGGAGAAAAATGTTGGAAATCTGAATGATATTGATTTTGGGTTGAGGAAATTGAAATTCCCACTTTTGAATTCTCATTTCATGAATAATTGATGATCGACAAGAAATTTTTCACGAGGAGAATGTTTATTCCGAAGAGTTCCAACATTGGAAACATATTCTCACAAGAATTATTGCATTGGATTTTCCCACAACGGAGCACCATTGCTTTTTGCCAATTATACAGAGTCTTAAAATACGTCCGTGTGAAATGTAGTACGGAGGTGTTAGGAGTTTCATTCAAACACGCGGAGAATGTGACATGCAAAAACTTTGATGTCACACGGTAATGAATGAAAAGAAGACGTTTATTGTTTACAATCCGCTTCATATACCTCTCCGATATACCTGAGCGGTACACAATGATTCCAAACAAAACCTCTTGTTGAACGGACTTTGAATGAATATGAAACAAATTGGAATACATTTTCACACTATTTTATGACAGATGTTGAACATTTGTAAATACATATTCTGAAAATATAACAATTATTATTTCTTGAGAACAAAGCTTCTCGTATAACGCGGAAAAATTACCGACGAATTTGAAAATAGAAAGGACTGTTCCTCTTCCCGGATTATAGAATTGAAGGTCTGGATTGGATAACTCGTCGAGCACTCGAACACATTTCGAATGTGATTCTGGAGATCAGTAGAACGAGAAATAAAACAAAGTTCGTCAGAATGGAGAAATAAGAATATAGCCTGTTGGAACTCTTCGGAATAAACATTCTCCTCGTGAAAAATTTCTTGTCGATCATCAATTATTCATGAAATGAGAATTCAAAAGTGGGAATTTCAATTTCCTCAACCCAAAATCAATATCATTCAGATTTCCAACATTTTTCTCCTTCCGTTGGTCTCATTGTGAGGGCTCTCCTTCTCGCAATTCCCGATCGAGTTCAAATGACCAATGAACAACGTCAAGCGAGACAGCGCCTGATTGGTCGAGTCCCATATCGGAAAACCCTATAGATATAGAGACCCCTGAGGGAAACCGGCATTTGATCGTCAACTCTCCAACCGTACACAAGTAGTGGGTGCTCTCGACACCTCGGGGCAGTGGAGAGTAGAGAGTAGTGAGGAGGTATCTTTTGACGGATTGAAAAATTGAAAAGGGAAAATTCCTAATTTTCGGTTGGTCAAAAGATAACCCACTCCCCATTATTTCCTTGATATTGGAAGCACTCAGCGAGGGCAGTGGTGGGATCAAAAGTAGCGAGCCATCAGTCCAGTTTCGTCGACTATCCAAGTCAGACGCGCTTTGAGGTTCGTGTAGTGCAGTTGGGAGCTGAGAATCATTCGTAGCGAGCAGTCGTCGCCAAACAGGTAAGTTTATCCATGTAATTCGTTCAGATCTCACTGAAAATACTTTGAATTGAACAATTCGATGCCTTCACACTGCACAATGTTGAAGGAGAGAATTGGTTCGCAAATTCCATCATAAACTACATTTCCTTCGAATATTAGGTTCGTTCGTTCTACGTGCTCTGAGTTGCTCCAACTTGTACCGAACCAATCATTTCGTTGCTTAAACTGGAAGTAGCGAATCCAAAATACTTGGAGCGAGTTGGGGTAACTTGGGACATCGGTAAACGAACTTAGCTATTATGTAATGATAGTAACAGTGACGAATGATTCAATCCAAAATGTATATTTATAAGTTCACAAGTTTTAAACCAATGATAATATCGCGTGTTCAGCAGATCGGAGGGGATGCATATCGATATTAACACAGGTCCCTCGGAGGGGGGGGGGGGGGGGTCGGCAGATGATCGTGGGCTCTCCAATCACGAGCCATGATTGGGGATGGTGGAGGGAGCAGAAGGAGCGGGTCAGCGGTCCACTGTCGTCGCCGATCCAATTCAGACGCGCTTGAGGGTTCGTGTGGTGCAGTTGGGAGCTGAGGATCATTCGTAGCGAGCAGTCGTCGCCAAACAGGTAAGTTCATCCGTTTGATTCGTTCAGATCTCATTGAATATAGTTTGAATATAATAATCCGATGTTTCAACGCTGCATAATGTTGAGGAAGGGAATTGGTTTGCGAATTCAATAACGAAGTACATTCCCTTCAGATAATATGTAATGCTAGTAAACAACGATAGATAATCGTATTTCAAATGTTTATTCATGAGTTCACGAGTTTTAATTCAATATTTGTATTGTTTGTTTAGCAACTCGGAGGATACTCGCGTCTTTGCTGTTCGGCGACGGGTGGTAGATATTTGATTCCATTTTTCTTTTTATTATCAATCTTGTGGATAAAGTCGTGTGGTTTGACATTATTTGATTCAATTCAACAAATTAAAATGTGTAGGCTTTGATCAGAAACTGCATTCATGATTAATGAATCAATCACACAACTTCTGAAGCAGACGAACTGCATGAATATATTTTTCACTCGAAAATGACAAGTCTAGAGGCAAAAAATGGTGAATAAAACCTTCCTCATCGACTTGTCCTTTTTTCATATATTTCATTAATTTAGAGTCTGATGTTTTTGTTTTCCGCGTAATTTCCAAATCACATTCGCGTCTCGGTTTTCATGCGTCACGGAATTTTCTCTGACATAAATCTCCCTGAATTGTTTGGAAAAACATTTATAAAAGAAACAATTCAGCGCAAGTACGCGCGTGCAGGGATAGATCAAGGTTATAAACAGATAATCATTTTACACGCCTGGAAGGGATATAATATTTGATACGAAGAATTATAACTCGTATCTAATAATATATTCCATCCGTCAGGAGAAAAGGCATGTCAACTCGCGGTAGGAATGAAATTCGATAATGCGATGCTCAGAATGAATGTAAAATTTGATACGAACCATTAGTTTATATCGAATAGTATATTCAATTCATGTGGAAGAGGGCATTCGATTAAATAAATTATCCAGGTTAATGTTTTCTCGTTAAAGGGAAGCTTTGTGATAGTTTCGAGGGACCGAAAATCCATTTCTTTCTAGAATGAAAATCTCCGATACCAAAATTTCTCTCCGGAGTCGGGGAAAAACTTGGTTTCTATGTTCTCCTCCCTCTTTTAATTTATGTGGCTGTGTATCCGTTTCTTTTTTGTGTCATCGTCCTTTTCAGTTTATGTTCTTCAAACTATTAATTTATATCGAATAGTATATTCTATTTATCTGGAAGAGCGCATTTAGAAATACCAAACAATTTTGATATAAGGTAGCTTGATGATTTGATTTTCAAATGTTATCTATATCATCCAGATTCAAGGATATTCCGTATATTAGAAAAATATTTGCAGACATTTTCTTAAATATATTATCACCCCCATGTACTTTGAGGACCAGAAATTTGTGATGGAATGAATGTTAGTGCATGTGCATGGGTATGTGTGTTTTCTACTAACATAACTATTTTATTCCACGTCATAACTATTCTGAAATCCAGATGAATTCGCGGTATCTTTTTTTATTTGTTCCATTATCAATATGTATTCAAATGTCGACAGAGTCGTTAGAACGTGGAACACAATCGGGAGAAATAGCAGTGGCCCCTGTTGTTTTTTCCGATTCGATTCACCTAGTTTTAAGTATTTTTAGTGTCATATTATCATCACCTCCATCATCCTCTCAACTTCGTTCCATTCATCAGACTTCTCCCAGAGCTCATAGAGTTCTTTCTATGAGAAATTGCCTCACGTTTTTGAATTCATGATAAAGTGTGATATGAAATCTAACTTCCAATCAAGATGAATGAAACGAGGTTGAGATAGAAAATATCTGCAATTATTTCTCCATACAACGGTATGAATCAATTTCGTTGAATCGACCGATCACATGATATTCGGATCATTGGATTATAAAAAACACGTGCTATAAAAGAATCCCCAAATATATTTACTCCGAAGGACAAATTCTCACCAGTCAATTGATTCAACTAAAATTCATATGGGACCACCGTGGGAATCGGATAATTCAAAAATTAGATACGCACTTCCGCGAAAATCATAATTTTTCCCCATATTCATCCTTCTTCATCCAATTGCTCTGGATGGATTGGGCTGGAACTCGTATGGGACCGTCATCCTTCCAATTTACGACCTCGGTAATAATTTAATCTGAACCGGATAGGAGAACGGAAGATATGCGCGTTCGCAGTCCGTTGTCAGATAGACGGACAAAGGGATAGACGCGGAACCAATATTTTTCCTAGAGTCCAGAGAAACATTTTGGTCCAAGGAATTCTGATTTTGGAGATGAAAAGATTTTTGGTCTTCGGAAACTATTACAAAGCTGCCCTCTAACGAGGAAGCAAAACATTCAGGAATGAACGGAACAGAGCAGATCATACACGATACGGAAGAGGAGACCCCATTTGTTCTCCTCTTCCGAATCCAAATGGTATGTGGGAACGTTTTTGAAGTTGAACATAAATATTTTACAAGTGCGTCAGAGGAGGTTTTTTCATAAGAAATATTCAATTGATGAAAATTTGAAGGACATAGGGATCATGAGGGTAGGGAAATTTGTGCAAAATATGTAGGAACAGAATCGGGAGTCAATTTTAATTCCGTGCTGTATTCAAATTCTTCTCGATTTACCTGACATTGCCTCTAGGCTTGGTCATTGAATTTAATGCATGGAACAATCATGTTTTTTCTTTCAGCACACTTAAACAACGAAGTGTACGATTCGTTCTTTATGTGACATACTTTTTGGGGTTTCATTGATGCTAAATTGTCTCTAAACTCATTAGTTTGTTTATTTTTTGCAAATAACTCGATGAGAATTTATTCACGTAAATATATCGCGGTATTCGTGACATCGGTTCGGGTACAACGCGTCGGATGATAAGATTAGAGGAAAACTTTGACGACGGGACTCAAATAATACTATGCAGCTAGGACTCCATTTCACATCCGGTTTTAAACTCAATTACTTTTCACATCCCACTCATTGCGAACCTATATTTGTGAATTTTCCCAATAGACGCGCGGTAATCGTGATTTTGCGTTTAGTGAGAAGAATGTAACGTCAGAAAAAACTTCAGGTCCGTAACCGAAGAATCGATTATATAGATGAGATTCGATTTCACTTTTTTCCCGCGTGATATTTATTAGGAACGTTATTCGTGAATCATTCGCGGTACTGCAAGATTAAAAAAAAAAGATAAGTGCCTCGGTCGTTCGGCAAAACCATTCGTTCCTGCACTCCATATCGAGTCGATCATAACGTAATTGAAAAATTCCCGCGTTTTCCATTGTACCTTGGTGGAAAGAGAATTTGTTCCCCTTTTTCAATTCGATACGCGCGGTACGCTATTCGGTCGTTATAATGATTTTCGCCTCGAAAGAGCCTCCTTGGGGCTTCATCCTACCTCACGTGCAACACGCAGTGATTCGCAACTTGTTGCGGTCTCGGTCAGTCGGGTCTAGCCGAGGGGATCATGGAAAAAGTTTCAAGGCGGCACGCGGGTAGATTCATCGCGGTAGCTTCAAAGTCCCCTTGAAACCTTTTACCACATGATATACATATTACACTAATCAGATGATTCTCTTTGCACCAAGGTCATGAACGACACGAATCAGCAGGAAGGACATCTCGGTCGGTCGGCGTGTTCGGTAAAACGAATATAACTAGAAATTCAAAGGAAAAATTCGGACCGGAACTCGGGTTCAAAATTTCGAAATTCGGTACTCATTCAAAACTGTATCCGACGTGTCGGCGAAAAATTGGTTGATCGGTGAAACAACGCGTTTTCCGTTTTATATCGGTTTGATCGTAACTTAATTGCAATATTTCCGGGGTTTTCAATGTACTTTGGGGCAAAGATTACCTAATTCGATTTTTTATCTTGAAAAATGCGGTAAATTATATCCGTTAATTATATTAATAGTCGCGGGACGCAAGTAGCTTGAACGCGGTTCGTGATGCCGCGAGACGAGAAATCTCTTCTCGGCGTTTCAACGTTTATTTCAGATGGTCTCACTTTCCACTTTCACTTTGAATTTTTGTTTCTCATCAAATCATTTTCGTCTCATTTCGTAAATTTCTTGGGGGGGGGGGGGTCTTCCTCGTTTTGTCTCATCTCGATATTCCATCATTCTTCACTGTTGCACACTGAATTTTCCTTCCTCGTCAAATCACTCTGATATCGATTGGTTGTTCCCCATGGCATTCTTGTCTCGTCTTAATTTTTTGGTATGTTGTTTCGTTTCGTTCCGTCTCACCTCGTCTCGAAATTCCAGCATATTTTTCGCACAACATCGTTCCTCGTTTTCCATCGCATCATTCTTCTCGTTTCGTATATTCCTCGCGTCGTCTCGATTCTCTCGTTTCTTGCGGCATCACTAAACGCGGTAGCTCGATATTCTTCGCGAATCGTTTCTCATATGATATGCATTTGATACTAATTGCATAATATTCTCTGCCCCAAGGTCATAGAAGGAACGAATTGATAGCGAACATTCGTCGGTCGTTCGGTAAAAACTCCGGTTACCCGCTTTATATCGGATCAATTAAAACGTAATTTTCAAACAGGTCGCAACTTCGCGTTTGGCAATATACGGTCCAACATCACGATCGAAGGGAAAAATTCAAGCCGGAACGCGAATATTCCAATGTAATTGTAATTCCGTTTCATGCCGGTTTCCGGGTACGATAGTTTCAAACGAAATCTCGGGTATCTATCCGCAATGCAATTATCTCCAAGAAGACATAAACGAATCCACAGAGGATTCATTTAATTCTACTTGGACTGTTAGGAATAAATTCTCATCTTAGTCGTAGCAAAAGATCTCCGTATTCGCTTCTGTTTTCCGAATTTCATCGTCTGATATCTCAAAGTGTCGTACAACTGATGAGTTATCGGGATGAAATTTTTCGGAAAAAAGAATAATGTGAAGACGGAGGAGGGGGGTGGGTCTCCATTAGCAGCAACCTCCACGCGGTGAGACCTGGGAAACCTACATCGTTTCAATGATGCTGGAAAATGCTGGTTTGCCAAATACAAATTCCGTATCGGTTCAACCAATTCATTTCTCGCACCATTGGAATTTTGAAGGGCTAATGGCTGCTACAAAGTAACGAATCCTTGCTAAAAATCTCAATTAGATGCTATTGAATGAGGTTTGCTCGAATGTATGCAGGTTTTTGTCTGTAAAATACGTCTTCAAACTGTCCTATTCTCCAACATTTTCAGTGTGATATTTCAAATCTGCAATGCCGATTTAAGACAAAGAAAAATTTCAGAATACATTCCATCTATCCGACATGATCGTGATCCCATATTGATAATATTTTGATACCATTTAAAAATCTTCCTTCCTCTCAATTTGGAGGTGCAGGTTTGGAATATCAGATGGAGACTTCAACGTTGTAATTTCACACGAGCGTCGAGCGTTGAGCGACGAGCGATTTTCCCAGGTTCTAGATTTCAGCCTCAAAGCTTCATGATGTTTCTCGACGCTCAATTTGAGAGTTAAAAGTTGTCTTTTGACTATTTTCTGTGCGGAAGAAAGAATAATCAACATATATGAATATATATTGTTTGAGCTGAAGTGCCTTCCTTATCCTGCACTATTGAGAATGATTGAATAATTATGGATTGTGCTGAAACTCAATTATGGGTTAGAACGGCGTCAAAGCTCAACACTGTTTAGCTTTCACGCTGAATCCCAGAAAATGTGAAAATCGCTCGACGCTGGACGTTTGATGCTCGTATGAAATTACACCTTTAGGGGCCCATTTCATGGGAGCTTCCGCGTCAAGCGTCAACATTGGATGAGAAGAGAGAGCCTGTCAGACCTCTGCTTTCTTCCAATGTTGACGCTTGACGCGGACGCTCCCATGAAATGGGCCCCTTAAGAAATTCTTTAACAGCGTCAGGTTTCTTGGACATTTTCAAAACCTTCTGCGGATGTTCTCGACATATTCGGGTGTTTGTAGAACGTTATGAAACTCTCAAAGTGTTGTGGAGATTGCTCAATTGTGAACCATTTTGTAGAGGAAAAAAACCGCATAGATTCCCGCAGCATTCTTTCAATCCAATACAAAGAAGGTTTACCATACATCCGGGGAACCCCGGACATGTACTCTCCCGGAAAAATCCTTTCAGAATGAAAGGAATTGGAATGATAAGTGATATGTGAAATAATATTCATTTTTCCTCGAAGTGAAATTTCAAAAATCGCACCAAATTCCCCACAATATCCCAAATCCACCGACTCCCCACAATATCCCAAATCCACCGACTCCCCACAAGTTTCACGTAAGCCCATGGAAATTCACACAGTTTGAGGAATCCCCTGCAAATCGGTAACCCTAAGCAGACCAAATAATTCTGATATAATCTGTGTCACGTGAACATTCATTCAATATGCTGGGGAACACGTTTTGGGGATGTTGTTTACCCATGCTATGCTACGTTTTCGGAGCGTTCTCGAAACGTCATATGAAAACCAAGTACCCAAATAGCAATTCATCCAAAAACTAGATCTTATTGAATCCTTTCGGAATCACAAAATGAACCACTGGAATGTCAGAAGAATAGCGTCCTTGGAGAATTCAACCTCCCTTCTGTCATACTATACAGGGTGTTCCAAAAAACACTCCCGGCCTTCCACCAGCGTGTTCTTGAGAGAAAACTAAACAACTTTTCTCTTCACCATCTTTTGATCCGAGCCTCAGTTCCTGATGGATAAACAAAATAAATTCACCATTCAGGTGGCGAGTACATCGGCTACTTCAATGATCAATGAGCAAACTTATGTAGCTTCTACTCGATTGGTTGAAGCCAACTCTGAAACTAAGCCTCAGATCACAAAATGGTCAAGGGAAAAGTTGTTCAGTTTTCTCTCAGGAAGACGCTAGTGAAAGGCCGGGAGTGTTTTCTAGGACATTCTGTATATTGTACAATATATAGTATGACAAAAGGCAAATTGAATTCTCCGAGGACTCTATTCTGCTGACATTCTAGTAGCTCATTTCGTGATACCGAAAGGATTCAATGAGATCTGATTTTTGGAACTTTTGCTGTTTGGGGTATTTTATCTCCGACATATGCAAATGTACATTCACAGCTTTTACTATGGGGAAAAAACCAAACATCCATATAAATCCGTTTTGTATTGAATATTTGGGAAGAATTGGCTCCGTTCGGGAATTTCTCGAAGAAGTGTTCTTCGAATACTGAAACGTCACAAATTCCATCCGTATCACATTTGTTTGCATCAAGACCTTCACGGTGATGATTTCGAAAATCGTGTACAGTTTTGTCGATGGGGTCTAGCGCAAATGCACAATAACAACTTCATCAACATATTATTTTCTGATGAGTCGACGTTCACCAATCATGGTCAAGTAAATCGACATAATATGCATTACTGGGCGACAGAAAATCCAAGATGGTTACGTCAAGTAGAGCATCAAAGACAATGGGCTGTGAATGTTTGGTGTGGTATTTTTCGATCTCGAGTAATTGGACCGTACTTCATTGCAGATACGCTAAATGGAGAGAAGTACAGACATTTCTTAGATCAAGTACTTCCAACATTACTTGAAGACATACCTATTCAGGAACGATTGAATATGTGGTATCAACACGATGGTTGTCCATCCCATTATGCAGTCACAGCTCGAGAAATATTGGACAGAGATTATCCTGGACGATGGATAGGACGTCGTGAACCAGTTCATTGGCGTTCCCGTTCTCCGGATCTTACTTCTCCAGATTCTTTTTTATGGGGATACATAAAAGATACAGTTTATCAACAAGCACCGACTACACCTGAGAATATGCGTCAACGAATCATCAATGCATGCGCGAGCATCAATGAAGATATTTTAGCACGAGTTCAGCAATCTTTTGTAAAACGTTTTGAAATGTGTATTGAAGTCGAAGGCCATCATTTTGAGCATCTACTGCATTAAAATTATCCAAGTGATGTAGACGATTGAAATGTGTTGTGTTTTGTCTGTTATACCCCATCACCTCCGTTTCAGTTCAAGGGGTCCCCCTTGGAATCAGACAACTTTTGTCCGAAACATTCTCCTCCAAGACCCTTCGTTTTCGAGTTATTCTAATGTCAGATTCAGTATGGAACAATATCGATTAGAGCGCCATCTTTGCGGATTTCAGGAAAATGGTTCAGACAAAAGTTTCTTGGTTTTTGACCTAGAATCCAAATCTGCAGTAAAAAATATGAGATGCTATTTAAAAAACAAGAGTTGACCTCAGAATGCCCTTGAAGATGAGATTTGAGGTCAAAGCCAAGGCCACCATCGGATGTCCCCCTCGATACCCTACAATTTTTGTCCGAAAAATTTTCTCGTATCTCATTTTATTTTTGGAAAAAACGCCCGCGACACTTTAAATGCCCCACCCTGTATATTGTATTCCTGCATAGAAGAACCAAGTTTTATTCATTCAACTCCTGTTATCTTGTATCAAACTACTAGGGGTGTGCGGGTACCCGAGTCATCGGGTTTTTATCGGGTCGGGTCGGGTTTTTCAATTACCCGAGTTTTTCGGGTACCTGATTACATTCGGGTAATTCAAATATAGCAAACGTTTTCCTCAGCAGGAAATATTGTGACAGCAACTCGATCAAGATTGCTGACAAAACATGTGGGAGAGTTGTGCTTCCTCCATTCAAATTTAAAAATATGGAAAAAGAATGATATTTATAAGAAGAATATTTTTTTTCATTGATGTTCAAGATTTTATATTGTGGTTACTAAATAAGAAAATAGATAATATATTATTTATGAGAAATAAATGTGATTATATTTTTTAATTGAATTAGAAAATAAATATAAACATTCCATGAAGCAATTTGGAGATTTCTTAATCCGCTGCATAATCAATTACATGGAGTAACAACCCTAATAGACTTGTAGTGAATATGGCATTCTTCATATTAGAATTGAATTTCTATGAAATCCCCTTATTCCTACAATTGCTCAAGACAATTTGTCCTTAAAATATGCACGGCAATGGCAACTTCGAATAGAAGTTGAAAATATTAAATTCAAGCGATTTTATTATATTCGGGTACCCGACTTGGAAAACCCGATTTAATCGGGTACCCGACCCGACCCGACCCGAAAAGAAATACAAATACCCGAACCCGACCCGACCCGATAAAAAGTGCTACCCGCACACCCCTACAAACTACAAAAATATTCAAAACAAGATTCTCCTTGTTTCAAATAAACTGGTTTCAAATTAAGAGAATATTCTCTTGGGTGAAATTTAGGTTTTAAATTTCTTTCACTGTTGCCAGCAACACGCGGTTTCTTTGCTGATTGGGTACTTCATTTAGAGCCAACTATTCATATTGTAGTCTTCAGAAGACTGAGCCAATCAAGGTTGTGCGCCGCGTTTTATCTGGTACCACTGATTTCTCTTGAACTGAAACAACATCCCCTCAATTCAAACCAAGTTTGTTTGGGAAGGAAAATATTGTTTTCGTTGTACAAAAGAAAACGGGTGTTGAATTGAAACTATCTTTTTTTTGTTTGTATTCAGGCCTGCTACTTTGTATTTATCCTACCAATTATGTATGTAACATGTTTTTTGAAGAATTGCACAAGTGCTCTGATTTTTTAGGAATATATATTGTAGAAAAGAGTGCTATGAGTCACCCAATTACCAAACCTACGGAATTGAAACGAAACGGTGGTTTTATTCGCGATTTTAGATGTACTGTATCAAAGAAAATTGAATGATTTGGATATAATGTTGAGAGAAGGTTCCAGGTGCATGTTCAAAGTTTTTTTTTGTTTCATTTTACCGAGGAAATAGTGTTATGTCTTCTCAATTTCAACATTCCGAAGAAACTCCCAAAATTAATTCATTTCAGGTCTAAACCAATACGAAATAAAAAAGCGAATTTCTCTGCTTAGTTCAAGGTGCAAATTCAGAGAAGTGATTCGAAAAATTCGTGTATCGAAATTTCAAATAGAAACTTCTTGCCATTTTCATCATAAATATATCTAGGATGGAAGTTCCTTCAGAGATTTTGTGCACTTGAATGTTGATGATGTTGGAGTTTAGAGGTTTATGAAAATTATCGTCGAATACAAAAGTACCTTAGGAAAAAGTTTATCGGCGAATGCACAAATACTAAATTGTTCACCTCTTCGATTTTTGTAATTTAATCCGTCTAATTTGTATATTTTATTCGAAGAAATCAATCTTTGGACCCTCTCATCAGTTTCTGGTTCGATTTTCCTGTCTGACTCTGAATTTGTCTCCATAAATAATTCAAACTCCAACGATTTTGTTGACGGGTAATATGAACAATACACGAATATATACATACTCTTTTGTTTTCCCATAACAGAGCCTGTAAATTAGGATTGACTTTGTTTCAACTGAATAGTCGTGAACATTCCATCGTTGGCGAAAAATTTCCTAGGCAAACGCATCGTTTTTTTCAAACATCACAGGCATTATAGCAGGTAATCAATACACTAATTATCAAAGTAGTTAAGGAGGGGTTTGATCCATCTAACTTGGAGATGTAACATCTCAAGAATTATCTTTCGAAGAAAGTGAAGAGAATGGATGGGAAATTTCTTTTGGCAATGATGAAAGAATTCGGAGAGATAGGGAGGATATGTTAATGCGCTGTGGATATCATTCTTTATGGCGATGAGGAATTATAATTCAAAAAACACCTTCGTAATCGGCGTGAGTCATTCAGGCTGGTAGATTATCCTCAACCCGGAAACAAAAGATCTCCTTCTTAGTCTAGAGAATATATGAAGTATTGGCGATAGAAAAATCGCAAAATTCTATTTAGGAGAGATTTTTGAATGATCTTCTGAAAAAAATTTTCTATTAAATTTCTTCAAATGTTGATGATTTCAAGACGTCTTCCAAATTCTGACTTTTTCAATCATCAGCAGTTTATATATTCTCTGAACTGAGAATGAAATCTTCGTTTTTTGGGTCATGGATAATGGTTTGGTTCAATCACGCAGGTCACACAAAGTTTTCCTGAATTCTCACTCCTTATTGCTATAGGGAATAATAATCAGAACACATTTGCTTGACTTCTTCATCTTTCTAAACCTCTTCATCAGTACTGAGAGGAATTTCTCATCTCTTCTTTGTAGCTCTATTAAAGAACAAATCCAGAGATATATTTTTGAATGAAATCACACTCCCCCTCTTTACGTGATCAGAGATTCAATGAAGACTATCTACCATTTTTTATTGATAAAGTTCCTCATTGCTTTGGTATTTCATATTATACAATGTTACGCGATATTGAAAGATGTTCCGAAACTTATTGATGTAGTTGTAGCTTTTAATGTAATTACTCCGTTACAACAGCATAACAGAATGATTTTGATGGTGAGGGTGTCTCACATAAGAGAATAGTTCGAAAAAAGAAGATAAAAAATTTAGAGAGAGTTTTTCCAATCATGGATCAATTTTCTTTGATCAATTGAGGGTCCGGATGCAAGAACCGACGATACGCTCGAACTGCGGGATAAGTATTGTCCAAGCCGTGACGTCAGGGGTCGAAGAAAAAAATGGGAATTCCAAAAATCTGAAAATACTGGGTGATAGGGCTTGGAAAATCAATACAAGTCTTCGTTTACAATTTTTTCCTATGATCAATAGTTTTTGAGGAAAAAAATGAAAACAATCCATTTTTTGCAACCAAAATCGATGGGATACGATGGGATACGATGGGATACGATAGGATAGGATAGGATAGGATAGGATACGATGGGATACGATGGGATACGATGGGATACGATAGGATACGATACGATACGATAGGATACGATGGGATACGATGGGATACGATAGGGCACGATTGGATACGATAATATACGATCGGATACGATAGGATACGATAGGATACGATGGGATACGATAGGGCACGATAGGATACGATAATATACGATAGGATACGATAGGGTACGATAGGATACGATAGCGCACGATAGGATACGATAGGGTACGATAGGATACGATAGGATACGATAGTGTACGATAGGATACGATAGGGTACGATAGGATACGATAGGATACGATAGGGTACGATAGGATACGATAGGGTACGATAGGATACGATACGATACGATAGGATACGATAGGATACGATAGGGTACGATAGCGCACGATAGGATACGATAGGGTACGATAGGATACGATAGGATACGATAGGATACGATAGGGTACGATAGCGCACGATAGGATACGATAGGGTACGATAGGATACGATAGGATACGATAGGATACGATAGCGCACGATAGGATACGACAGGGTACGATAGGGTACGATAGGATACGATAGCGCACGATAAGGTACGATAGGATACGATAGGATACGATAGGGTACGATAGGATACGATAGGATACGATAGCGCACGATAGGATACGATAGGGTACGATAGGATACGATAGGATACGATAGGATACGATAGCGCACGATAGGATACGATAGGGTACGATAGGATACGATAGGATACGATAGGGCACGATAGGATACGATAGGGTACGATAGGATACGATAGGATACGATAGGGCACGATAGGATACGATAGGGTACGATAGGATACGATAGGATACGATAGCGCACGATAGGATACGATAGGGTACGATAGGGTACGATAGGGTACGATAGGATACGATAGGATACGATAGCGCACGATAGGATACGATAGGGTACGATAGGATACGATAGCGCACGATAGGATACGATAGGGTACGATAGGGTACGATAGGGCACGATAGGGTACGATAGGGTACGATAGCGCACGATAGGATACGATAGGGCACGATAGGATACGATAGGATACGATAGGGTACGATGGGATACGATAGGGTACGATAGGATACGATAGCGCACGATAGGATACGATAGGGTACGATAGGGTACGATAGGATACGATAGCGCACGATAGGATACGATAGGATACGATAGCGCACGATAGGATACGATAGGGCACGATAGGATACGATGGGGTACGATAGGATACGATAGGATACGATAGGATACGATAGCGCACGATAGGATACGATAGGGTACGATAGGATACGATAGGATACGATAGCGCACGATAGGATACGATAGGATACGATAGGGTACGATAGCGCACGATAGGATACGATAGGGTACGATAGGATACGATAGGATACGATAGTGTACGATAGGATACGATAGGGTACGATAGGATACGATAGGATACGATAGGGTACGATAGGATACGATAGGGTACGATAGGATACGATACGATACGATAGGATACGATAGGATACGATAGGGTACGATAGCGCACGATAGGATACGATAGGGTACGATAGGATACGATAGGATACGATAGGATACGATAGGGTACGATAGCGCACGATAGGATACGATAGGGTACGATAGGATACGATAGGATACGATAGGATACGATAGCGCACGATAGGATACGACAGGGTACGATAGGGTACGATAGGATACGATAGCGCACGATAAGGTACGATAGGATACGATAGGATACGATAGGGTACGATAGGATACGATAGGATACGATAGCGCACGATAGGATACGATAGGGTACGATAGGATACGATAGGATACGATAGGATACGATAGCGCACGATAGGATACGATAGGGTACGATAGGATACGATAGGATACGATAGGGCACGATAGGATACGATAGGGTACGATAGGATACGATAGGATACGATAGGGCACGATAGGATACGATAGGGTACGATAGGATACGATAGGATACGATAGCGCACGATAGGATACGATAGGGTACGATAGGGTACGATAGGGTACGATAGGATACGATAGGATACGATAGCGCACGATAGGATACGATAGGGTACGATAGGATACGATAGCGCACGATAGGATACGATAGGGTACGATAGGGTACGATAGGGCACGATAGGGTACGATAGGGTACGATAGCGCACGATAGGATACGATAGGGCACGATAGGATACGATAGGATACGATAGGGTACGATGGGATACGATAGGGTACGATAGGATACGATAGCGCACGATAGGATACGATAGGGTACGATAGGGTACGATAGGATACGATAGCGCACGATAGGATACGATAGGATACGATAGCGCACGATAGGATACGATAGGGCACGATAGGATACGATGGGGTACGATAGGATACGATAGGATACGATAGGATACGATAGCGCACGATAGGATACGATAGGGTACGATAGGATACGATAGGATACGATAGCGCACGATAGGATACGATAGGATACGATAGGGTACGATAGCGCACGATAGGATACGATAGGGTACGATAGGATACGATAAGATACGATAGGGTACGATAGGATACGATAGGATACGATAGGATACGATAGCGCACGATAGGATACGACAGGGTACGATAGGGTACGATAGGATACGATAGCGCACGATAAGGTACGATAGGATACGATAGGATACGATAGGATACGATAGGATACGATAGGGTACGATAGGATACGATAGCGCACGATAGGATACGATAGGGTACGATAGGATACGATAGGATACGATAGCGCACGATAGGATACGATAGGGTACGATAGGATACGATAGGATACGATAGGATACGATAGGATACGATAGCGCACGATAGGATACGATAGGGCACGATAGGATACGATAGGATACGATAGGGTACGATGGGATACGATAGGGTACGATAGGATACGATAGCGCACGATAGGATACGATAGGGTACGATAGGATACGATAGCGCACGATAGGATACGATAGGGTACGATAGGATACGATAGGATACGATAGGGCACGATAGGATACGATAGGATACGATAGGATACGATAGGGTACGATGGGATACGATAGGGTACGATAGGATACGATAGGGTACGATAGGATACGATACGATACGATAGGATACGATAGGATAAGATACGATACGATAGGATACGATACGACACGATCCGATAAGATACGATAGGATACGATACGATACGATACGATGCGATGCGGTGCGGTGCGGTACGGTACGGTACGGTGCGGTACGATACAGTACAGTACAGTACAGTACCGTACAGTACAGTACAGTACTTTACAGTACTTTACAGAACAATGCAATACAATACAATACATTACAATACAATACAAATATAATATAATATAATATAATATAATATAATATAAATATGAATATAAATATAAATGTAAATATAAATATAATATGATATAATATAATATAATATAATATAATTCCCCAAGGAACGCAATGTATTCTTCGAACCTGACCAACACGTTTTATAAATGTTTCAGAGATTTTCAGCGACAAGTTGTTATGCAGAGACAGGGCCGGTGATTTATGCTATTTATGAGAATGCATGAATAATAATCTGTGAGTAATCTGTAGATTTTTGTAACTTAAGACTATCTATGTTATTTCCGAAAACAGTGTGGAAAGTTTCACGAACATTAAGTTCATTTTCATATTATATTGAGTCCATGTGTTTGGAGTTGATCCATTGCAATGATCTCAGAAAACTTGAACATTAAAAAATGAGAGAGAGAGAGGATAAAGTTGAATTCTACGTAAACTTGTTTCAGAAAAAACGTCACCTCAATACAGATTTGAAGTGCACCCTATAAAATACATGTCCAAAATTGCGCATTGCCGAAAACTTTCTATTCCCCTGTAACTTCTGAAGGAAATTCCTTGACGTTTGAAGGTTAAAATCTTATAATTTCATTTGTTGGCCTGCAGAAATGATTGGGGAATGCGAAGTGTCCGACCAGGCACAATCTCAGGCATGTAGTTCATTGGTATTAACCTAAAATTTCTACTCATAACCGTCGTTCCTGCAAACAGTTTGTGCAAAATTGGACTCCCTCCTCTCCCCTATTTCTGGCTGCTTGGGGCCCCTGAACCCATCATTATTCAATTGTACTGTAACAAGAAAAAAATAAAGCATTTCATCATTGAAAAATTCTGCAACATCATTATTGTCGAGAGGAAAGATTCAGACCTCGGTTGGAAATGCGTTTCTACCACTTTTTCTATGTGAATCTCAACAAAATAACTTTGAATAACTTTTATGAACTTTTCATCATTCTACTAGATATGATAAACTTTCGCGGAAAACCGATCACGCGCGCCGAAGGCGGCTAGTGCGATGAAAAGTAGGAGTTGATATTTGGAAAATTGAAGTTGACCTCATTTTTACCGACCACAGCGCCATCTACTATGGAACTGATATCGCCATTGTGTCGTCCCCTCTCTTAACAACAACATTCGAATGAGATATTCCGGCTCTTGGATGCATTCCTGAAAATATCCGCATATTGTTTCATAGACTTTATTCTTCATCGATTGTGGCGCCATCTTCAAAAATTTAGAAAAACGTTTCAAACCAAAGTCACTCAGTTTTTTGCGTAGAATCAAGATATGCAATAAAAAGTGGGGGTTCCCGTTCACAAAAATGATGTTGACCCCATTTTAATCGATCATAACGCCATCTATGATGAAACTGATATCGTAGTTTTGTCGCCCCCTCTTTGTATAACGACTTCGGTATGAAGTACTTTTGGTTGAGGATGCATGTTTTTGAGATATTTGCATTGAAAGATTGAAATGAGACACCCTGTACAACACATTGGATTGTTTATACTCACACATTCTTGAATGAAAGTGATGTATGTGATGTGTGCGGAGTTGCTGACATAACCTATATTAATGTTAGTTTTTCTGTCAGGCCGGCTCCATGACTGAACGGTTAACGCCCTAACTTTCAGACATGGATGTTCGGCAGGCTTGGGGGTTCGAATCCCTGACTAATCAATCCGCCTTTCTCCCTAACGGTAATGCCGCGAGAGGGGAAATGGCGGTTGGTGCGTCAACCAAAGTTTATTCCGAAAGAGGCTACTACCAGAGATGAGTGGAGAGATTGCTAACGTAATACTGAAATCGTGGTATGGTTTTTGGACTAGCGACATCACGCGGCAATGATACCAACTAACAAATGAATATTTGATAATTGCTCAGATCGAACGGAATTCCTGAAATCCAATGAAATTAACCAATCAGTGTGGTTCCACTTTTTAGTTGGTATCATTGCCGCATGATGTCGCTAGTCCAAAAACCATACCACGATTTCAGTATTACGTTAGCAATCTCTCCACTCATCTCTGCTACTACCGTAATAGGGGAACGGCGTTGATAAGTCAGGGAATCTTACCCCTGCCGCGTAGGTTAGGTTGGAAGTACGCTTCCCCTGGTCCAATTGGCCTTGGCAGCGTAAAGAGACCGAGTTAACGGTAGACCTCCGTTGGCCCGAAGGTCCGTTAGCCCGGATTTGCCTATTGATTGAAAACTAGTAGTTTTTAGGGAAATTACTGGAAAATACTAGTTTTCAACTGATCAGAAAAATTCGGGCTAACGGACCTTCGGGACAACGGAGGTCTACCCGGGTTAACAAAAACTGAATAAAAAAAAAAAAAAAGTTTTTCTGTTAATCTTTCAATCATTATCCATTCAGTTCATATCCAGCTTTTATGTATTGATTCATTTTATTTTTCAATCGTATTTATAGGTGACTTATGGAACATAGATGTCTCGGAAGTAATGAGTTCCATAAGTCACCTATAAATAGGATTAAGAAATAAAATAAATCAATAATTAAATAATCTATTATGGTTGATTGAATATGGAACTACTTACTTCAGAGACGTCTATATTCCATAAGTCACCTATAAATACGATTGAAAAGTGAAACAAATCAATGCATAAAAGCTGGATATGAACTAAATGGATAATAATTGAAAGATTAACAGAAAAACTCACGTTAATATAGGTTATGTCAGCAACTTCGCACACATCACATACATACATTCTCATTTACGAATGTGTGAGTATAAACAATTCAATGTGTTTTACACATGAAAGGGGATTCCCATTTAGTTCCTGCGCTCAACTCAGGTGGCGCTGAATATCGTTCTCAAGTTCATTCATTTGAGTTTATGCCAGCCCTATATGCCACTGCCGTTGTGATGTTCATCGAGCTGCAGTCTTAGAGCATATATATATGGAGTGCTGATCCAGCCCGTTCGCCTGATGCCAACATGTTTCGGATATATTCCTCGATTGCGCAGGTGCGAAGTTTCCAATCTTTTACGAAATCTTCCGATACCTACCGAAGTATAAAAATATATATATGTATGTAAGTTTTGAAATTGATCGTGAGTTATGAGGTTATAAAAAACTAAATAACGATACAGAATTTATACGATAATGCAAAAGAGACGTAATGTTTATTGTACATATCGCAAGATTATATTTGAAAATAAGATTACATCACAAAGCACGCCGTGTTAATGACAAAACAACAAAGGAATTTATTCGACATGAATTTACAAAACTAGTATTATTTAGAAACCAATAAATTAAAATATGATTAGAGAATTGATTTTACTCTTCGAAATAACTTGCATGAAATCCTGGAATCCTTTATCAATCGATTCTATGAGAGAATTACTTTATTTAAAATTCTTATGCTTTTTTCATGAATTAATATTTTTAATTTACTAAAAACCAACTTTGTCAACCAAGAACCAAATCTGTCAAAGAAATAAATATAACCTTAAAATATTTTGACGTGTTTACTTTCCACCCAGGCATATATATATCACCGAAGGTACCCGAAAAATTACGAGATTTGCCGATGAAGAATGCACATGCGCAATTGCAACTTTGATCTGAAACATCTTGGCTTCAACGAAACTATAGAAAACGGGCTGGATTAGCACTCCATATATATATGCTCTAAGGTTTATGCCCCCTGGCAGGGGTATGACACTTCATATATTTGCAATGTATAAACTATGTTCAGAGTTTATCCGATCCCCCCGCACCACCACTCACCCCCGTTTTGCTAGGTGGCGACACTTGCATTTGTCATACGTCTCATAAACCGAGGGAATTCAAATGTTTTGGGTGATGAAATTTCGCAGATTACATATTATGACAAACGCAAGTGTCGCCACCTAGTCAGTTATAGAGATGAGGGGCACAGAGGGGATCGGATAAAGTTTGTACACGTTTTGAGAGTAAGTGTCATACCCCTGCCCCCTGGTAACAGTGCAATGTACAATGTCGCCAAATTCGATTGTCCGAAAATCACTGATTGATCCATTTCTAGGACTTTCGGGTAAACACCAGTTGGTCCGAATTATAAAATTCCGAATAATCCGAAATATAACTAAACGTTACTAGTCATGTGCGAATGAGATAAAATTTTACCAAAACGTTTTCGGAATTACTTCCATTCGGAATTTTATAATTCGGACCGACGGTGCTTTGGACTAATGGGTGTTTACCGACTTTCGGACAATTGGGGGGATACCCCTTTTAACCAATCAACTAATCTTTCCCAGATACCAACATTTGAATAAAAATGCATTCTATTCAAATAATTAATGAATTCAAAAATGGTCCTTAAAATGTCAGTGAAATAAAGTACTCATAGAATCCACCCAGATAGCACACGAAGAACTTTTTTTCAAGAACTCTTTTCGAACTAATGAATTCATATAGACCTTTGGGACATTAACGAGGTCCCTAAGAATACCGAAAGTATTATTTCAGTACTCTCAAAGAACTCGTCGCTGTCTCAAACGTTGAACTTCTCCAGAGCTCTGTATGAATTCATTAGTCCGAAAAAATCCAGTTCTTGGGAAAAAATTCTTCGTGTGCTATCCAAGCAGGGAAAGCTTTTGAAAGGTTTGAGGTTCGAAATGAATTCTTCGAAAGCCTTATTCCACAGGTAGGAATATTCTATTGAATCCTATCACAAATGGTGGAATTTCTAATTAGATATTGAATTCCATTGAAACTTATTAATTTTCCTGTTCGTCAATGAGATTTCATAGATTATTTGTAACAGGGTGACAACATCTCAACAATTCTTTTTTTTTCACCTGGGTTGGACGAGTATTCGGATAGCAAACGTGCCAAAAAGTAGAGTTCATTAAATTTATTCGGTACTTCCAAATGAATCCCTGCAGAATATAGTCCTTGGAGAATTCAAATTGGGTTTTGTCGTACAATTAATTATATAGTGTATCCTTCTTTTACATTGTACTCTGCTTCGGTAGTTTCAGAAGAATTCAATTCATCAGAATTTTTGGGAATTCAAAACACTAATCAGAATCAATTTCAAAATAACATACTCTATGAACAGTATACATGATCATATACAATAAGTAATGCACAACAAATCAAACGTGAATATTTCTTAACCAGATTGCATTATTTTATTTTTACAGTTTCTCCATACCAATTTTGGAAATAATCATCCATCCATACTCCATTCAATTCATTCATTCAAGTTGATTTCAAATGTGACATTTAAAATTGTAGGTTTTTTGAATGGATTTGAAAAACAACAAAACATATTGATTCATTTCCCGATTTTTGTTTGTGAAATCTTTTTTTTTACATTTTTGTAAAATATTCGTTCACATTGATTTATGCGTCGAGACACGATGAATTTCCAATGATAAAAGATTCATACAACAGTTCAACATTTAATTTGTGGAATTTTCGATAGCGTTCAAACAGATTATAATGTATCAACACCTGAGATATTTTTCGTTCAAAAACGAAAAAACATTTTATATATATTTGTTTTTCTCTATTCACAACCACAATTCATCCACGAGTTCATCACAATGTAAGCTCTTGCAGTTCCTTTAATAATTCGTCTTCTTTTTCGATCTTATTCAATTGATTGATTTCCAATTGTTTCCCTGTTTTCCTCTGTTCTTTCAATTTTGATATCTGATCCAATTTCTATTGAAAACAAGAAAAATTCGAATAATGAGTAATGATACATTAATATGTATATTTCTCTTAGAGTATATACTATTGGAGTGAGCATTATTGCATATGAGTTCAAGAGGATACGAGTTTACCAATCGAACACGGGTTTTCCCGATTTCATCCCTAGGGATGATTTTTTGAGACTTAATCTCTTTTTTTTTCAGTTTCGAGTAATTTGGTCAGGAAAACCGTGCTCGGTCATTGAGCTCGTATCCTCTTAAGGATATATTACATGGACCGTCACATGCTAAAGCCAATAAACAGAAAAAATCATTGATAAATAGCTGCAAATAAGTGACAAGTGGATAAAAATGAATTTATCTAAGAGCCTGAATCATAACTCACAACATTTGATATGGTTTTCCCACCAACATTGATACTGTACGGTTTTTTTGACAGTTAATCTCAATTTTTGGCATTCAACTTCGATATATAACTTTTGGAACAATTTCTATCAACTTCGTGGGAAAGTGATACCGAATGCGTGAGTTTCCATTGAATTTATCAGAAAAATCACTATTTGTTTATTCTTCAATTATTCACATTATTTTATCGATGGTTTTCATTTTTCATTTACTTTTGGATGTGATGGTACGTGTAATTCATCTTCAAGGAAAATGAAGCAATGAAATTGCTTGTTCTGTACAGAGCAGGCCCCTGGCGCCCCTGAAAATTCCCGGCTAGAGTTAACGATGGCACAGCCAGCGCCTCCAGGACAAGTTTTGGACAGATGAAACACGGGATTGTCAGAGGCCTGGTACAGAACAATATTTTGATTTTATTCCTTTATTTTCGAATAATTCGTCAGAAAAGATTTGGTCTAAATTGCATCGTCAGGGGGCGTTGGTATTCTCTTAAGGGGATACAAGCGGTCCAATTCTTTCGAGACAAAGTACGTGACAATGCGTGCATCGATTCAAAATATCTCTCTGTACAGCATTTCTTTAGCATCTCAAGAACGTACTTTGTCTCGAAAAAATTCAGAAAAGCCCAGCCGCTCGTATCCCCTTAAGAGATTACTAGCGTTGGTAATTCGCATCAAGTGCAGCTCAAGAGGACACAGATTTTCGAAGGTAAATGGCTATATCTTCGTCACTGGATATTATTCCGTCAGGTCGTTGATAGAATTGATCATTAAGCAATTGTAAACAAATTGAGTATATTTTGTGTAATCATGAGATGCATTTGTGACGTTTTGTACCGAAAAATATTCATAATTTGCTCAAAGGAGCTTGATTTATTAATTTTATGATATCCTGACGAAATAATATTCATCTCACCAATGTGTCGAAATTATAGCCATTTACCTTAACTCAAATTTGGATTCATTGTACATACATTCACGTTTAGAGAACCTTTACCTAGTGGATCATCCAATGTCCGGACGTTCAATGCACCCTTGTTGGATATCCTTTGGACCTTCGTGTTCTTTTGGGGGTTAACCATGAGGAAGGGGGATTCGATTATCAGACATTTGTGTGTCTTTTCATTCCAGGAGCGGATTCAGGAATGAATTTTGGGCGAGGTTATGAGCATATTTTTGCGACCTGAAAATCTTTTTTTTAGGTCGAACTTTGATTGTTCTGAAATTCAATTGTCAAAATAGACTTTTTCTTAAGTTTGGGGGGGGGGGGGAAGATCATGATCTCCAGGACTTCTTCCTTTCCCCTTCGAATCCACACCTGTTTCATCCAGTGAAATTTGAACAGACATAGCATGGCCTAAAAAGTCGGATCTCTCATCCTCAGCTAACCACATGTTATCGTGGTAGAGAATCATTTGGACGAATGACATACTTATATTCCTGAGGTTTGAATCGTTTATATACGTAGAAAATCTTACACTAGTGATTACTGTAGTCCACACGACTAGCTCGTGTTATGCTAAAAAATCATTTCAATACTACTGGCTACTGTAGTAACACGCAGTAGAGAGCAGTTTTTCTGTACTCTTATCTACTGGAGAAAGACGACTTATTCGTGTTACCACAGTAACCCAATAGTGTTGAAATGATTTTTTTTTGCATAACACGACCCAGTCATGTGGGCTATAGTTGTTAAGGGGTTATATACAGTTAAGAGGTGCAAAAAAAGCGATTTTTCAAGAATTTTTCCTGAAAAGTCAGTTGAATTGATAATTGTAAAAATTTGTACACATATTGAGTTAACTTTTAACTGTACTTTAAGATTTTTTATTTGTGAAAATAATAATTTTGAGAGCCGTTATAGTTGATATCCAGGAACTCCTCTAAAGAAAACCGCTTTGCGGTGACCACGATATCTCGGGACTGAATCTTTTAAAATGAAAAAACCAAACGGATTTCGTCAAAGTAATGTATAATCTAGTAATCAATCGAAGGAATGAGCAAAATCAAATTTTTTGACAAAATGGTGACTTCTAAAAGAAAAAAATCGATTTTTCAGCAAAATTTTAGCCTTGAATTGTTCATTAAAAAAAAAAATATTCATCGGTGAGAAGAAACCTTCGATTAATTACTAAAAAATATAGTCAACAAGCTTGTGTTAAAATTTGAGACTGATCGGTCCAGCCGTTTTCGAGAAATCTTGGTCACCGACTTTGAAAATTTTTTACAAATATGCGTGTAAGTTGAACAATAATCGCCGAATTGACTTGAAATTTCCTGTGTGTGTACTTAAATGTATGTACATTATGAAAATGAAATAAAAAAAAAAATCGATCTTTTGAAAATTTTAACTGTATATAACCCCTTAAAAAGATTTTTTTCACGAAATTTAAAATTCTGGCTTTGTACAAACCTAGATTAACCTTCGAAGTGTCATTCTTGAAAATTTCAGATCTTTTTATAAGTCCAGTTTCGAGTATCTTTGTCTACCACCGGATGGAGCCACACATGCGCTCGTATCCAGTCAACAGCTGAATATTTCGCTAATCGATTATCCATTCCTTCCAATAAACGATTCAAAATTCAGCAAAATACATCATCCACAATCGCTAGTCATTTTCAAGCGATTTTTAGAAATGACTAGCGATCGGCAAATCATGTTCATTCGGTTGAATGACTTCCTACTACCGTCTTCGCAGCTTTTGCTCGCTCCAGTAGTATATGCTCCAAGATATTTTCAATAATACTTACCATTTTGATTTTCTTTATTTTCTTATTCTTTTCAGGATCATCCGTTAAATCCGCTCCACCAAAATTTGAACTTTTTGTTTTACTTGAAGTGAAGCCATCTTCCTTTTCCGCGACATTCTGAGCAGACGCTTCCAATTCTTTCTTAGCTTTTTTCGCTTCTCTGTGTTTTTTCTGTTTAATCGCCTTCTTAGACGGATTGGCTGTAAAAATTGTTATTCCTTATACTTTTTTCTTTAGCAATGCAATTGAAGTAATACTCTTACCCTCGGTAGTTGTAGGTTTGGATGGTTTAGAATCAAATTCATCGTCATCGTATAATTTGAAATTTATTGTGCGACCTCTAGCAGAGGGGGGCCTGTAGACTTGTTTGGATGCTTGAAAAGAAGTACATTTTTTTTTATTCCAGCGCTACATATTTAATGAAAAAAAAAATCACGAAAGGTTCAAAATTACCTTGTGGTTGACTAGGAGTAATACCCTCCACCGCTGTATAATTAATTGGTTTCTGGGGAAATGTTTCTGGAGGAAAAGTTTGCCAAGCAACTTCCCAAAGGGCTGCTTGGTTGCTCCAGGGTCTCTCATACAACAGGACACCCGTATAGTGCCAAATGTTGAACCTATGAATATGATTTCAATCATTATTTCAAATTGTATAGCTTCCTACCGCACAAAAAATAAACTGAAATAGATTAAATTTTCAAATTCATTCGAATTCCGTCCGTGAAAAAGTTAAATCGACAACAAATGTATAATGTCTGGTCTCAATTCGTATGAATGAAAATTAACTGAAGTCAGTTTCACTTCGCTTGGATACGAATAAGTCGAAATTGGAAAATTAAAATTCTTGACGGTTAAATGGGCTACGGCGGAACTCAAAACTAAAGAAACAGTATTGTAAATTTTGTATTCGATTGTATCTCGTTTGTTGGTATTACAGATGAAGAACGATACACAAGTTCAGGTCTGAGGCTTGACCTGATCCTAGTCCATAATCTTATACATGGCGTAGGATCGGCCCTACTTTATTTCTGATTGTGCATAGCACTCTGAAAGACAGACCACTTCGGAATCCACGTCCGATCGATTTACCGATTAATCGATAAACCGGATTCAAGTGCAATTTCAACCAATCAGAATTTAGAGTTTAGAACTCAAACCTTGATTAAATGTTGAATTTAGTTGGTGGAACTGACGCTAATCGAAAAAATGATCAAATGGAATTCTTCGATCAATCAATCAATCGTCAACAATTAACGATTTCAATAGATTGAAGCAATTATCAACTGTTCAACACAAAAAAACAAACAGTAATTTGTTTATTCGTTAATATAATAATTCTTCAAAGATTAGTTCAAATATTAATTAAATAAAATTGAAATATTTTTTAGTTACAATGAAGTAATATTATTTGGATACCAACTAATGATAACACATGTTTTTCGTTTTACACTGCACGCTTGACCTTTCAAAAGAATGAAACGCAGAACTGTCAGTATGGAAAACATGTATTATCTATACTGTTCAATAATTAATATTTTTACCGGTCATTCTGTATTTACCCATTGCCCACTCGAAGTCTTGGTGCAGTAGTAGCAGTCATGAAATGCTCGCCATCGGGAGACCACTGCAATAGTGTTGTGTCAGGAGCATCGGTTTTGGCTATAAGTTTCTTGTTTCCTACATCCCACAACTCGATAGAACCACGAAGATTTCCAAAGCCACCCAATAGAAGAATTGCATAGGAGTCAAGGAAAATTCATGGATAATTACTGAAGATTTCAATCAAGTTTTTATAGTAAAAAATGAAGTATTAAAAAGGATATTATTTCCTTGAGGGTTGTAATATATACTATTCCGATGTAATGCACCGAATTCATGTACTGGCTCGGATTTCAAGTTGAACAACGTTGCTCTAGCTGGCATGAATCCATACACAACGCAAAATTCCACACTTTTTGGTGACCATTGTATTTCATGAATGGGTCCTTCCTTACCTAGACACATGAATAATGAGATTTAATGAACAATGAATACACATTTTCTCGATAAGATCCGAGATTCCTAAGTTTTGCAGAGAAATATTTTTCAAAAATTGAAATTCTGGTTTTATATCGCAGTAGAAGTGTGAAAGATTGATTCCTGAAAATTTCAGACCTTCTCATGAAGGTAGAATCTAGCAATACTGAATAATTTAAATCCCGAAGGTCAGTAATACCAAATGGAATTAGATTCGGATGAATTTTAGGAACTTCTGACGTGCTTGGTGGTTGCCCAGTCACTCATGGCGTTTATTCGGCCTTATTCCATTCGGGATTCAGAATATTCAGTATTGCTGGACCCTACCTTTATGAATTCAGTTCGAAATAATTTTACTGAGAAAATATTCACTCGGTTGATACAGTGGTATCCCTTTAAGAGCATCCAAGTGCATCCGTGGCCTCATTTGATGAAATTTTTTTTTCAACAATTCCTCAAAAGTGAATTTCTAAAAAATTCTGAAATTTTCAAGAATGATTCTTCAAGATCTACATTCCAAGAGAACGCACAATTTTGAAGTTAAAAATTTAAGCTCTCTACAAACACAAGTGGAGTTTTGGAGAACTATCTTTAAAATTTTTAGAATTTTTTTATGAATACAATTTCGAGTAATTTAGTACGGAAAAAAATCTTACTAGTCAGAGCCATCTATGCTTTCGTGTTTACCGTATACGAAGTATTTCTCTTTTTGAATTCTTTTCAATTTTAATGAGCAGGTGTATTTCCTTGAACTATTCAAGAAGATACAGCTAATATTATTTTTTTTTATTCAATTCAAATTCATCTTGAAGCAACCTGGGGGAAATTTAAGATTCGGTAACTTTGCTAGAAAGGTCATGAATCCTCTTGAAAGAAGAAAAATCAACTCACCGAGGATAACCATGGCAGTTTCTCCTTTTATACTGAGATGATGCAGATTTTGTTTGCCGTAATAAGAAGCCCCTGTTGTATCAGCGTCCATACTCGTCATTAATAAAACATTAGTTCCTTTTTGATTCCAATACATATCGACTCTGTCAGTCTAAAAATAGAAAATATGAATTTTCGAACCTTCGACGAAATTTTACTTCAATACAAAAATATAATTACATCGTTATTTTTATAAATCACAATATATTGTTTATAGTATATGATAAAATATGGATCTGTATTGTGTTTGAAATTTATGTTACAAATAATTCAAATTTGAAATCATCCCTGTTAAAATAAACCGTTCGAAACCGATTATATAGGTCAAAAACCACATGGGAACAAATTTTAATCGGTTTATTCCGCTTCTTTTTAATGGGATACCAGCGTATCATTCGAGTAAAGATTTTGTCTGCAAGATTTCTCCGAACTGAATTCATGAAACAATTTGAAATTTTCAGGGAATATTCTTTGATCCTTTATTATTCGCGGTACACAGCCCGAATTTCAAATTTCGGAAAGAAACTCTCTTTTACGGACTGAGAATAAAAACTTTTTTTCGAAATTTGAAATTTGGGTTCTGTACCGCGATTTATAAAGTATCAAAGAATATTCCCTAAAAATTTCAAACTGTTTCATGAATTCAGTTCGGAGAAATCTTGCAGACAAAATCTTCACTTGGATGGTACGCTGGTATCCCGTTCACATGGGTATTCAATTAATTCTGGAAAAAATCAATTCGAATTCACAATGGTTTTGTGATTTGGATTGAATAAAGCTCTGAGAAGAGATTCCAGGATTTATTTTAGGAGAAAAATGTTTTTTTTTCTTATTGGTAATGTGGATATATTTTACCTGGAAAAAACTTTTATTTGCCACGGTTTGATTCGCTTCAAATTTCGGATATTGAAAAAGTTTACCAAATGACGACTGACCAGATTTTCCTGAAAATTGAATAAAATAAGTTGACGAATGTGGCTAATCGAGTAAAAATGGATTAGTTTTAAACAATTTAAAAAGAAGCAATAAATTATGAGATTAAAATAAACAACACTTTGATCTTTTATCTTTGAGAGATATGAAAACTATTACTTTGCAGTTTTTAATTTATTTGAATAGTTGAAATTTGTTTTTTTTTCTAGTAGAATGAAAACTTTACCTGGCATATAACATAGAATATGACACAAGTCATTACCAGGAGCTATACTAAACTTTGCAATTTTGGCCATATTTATCCTATGCATTGGTTTTTCAAAATTGGCGTCTTCGTATAAAAGAACTTCATTATTGATCAATATTCCACAAACTTTGTCATCGCTTGACCAATGGGGCTTCCTAAAAAATATTATTCAGACTGAAATCAGATATGGATTGTGGATTGTTCCAAATTTTCAAATAGCTTCTATTGAAACAAATGTTCTCTAGTGGTATTTTCTTACCAATCCATTTGATTTTTTTGTATACAACTCTTGACCAATTCTCCATTCTCCGATCTCCATATATGAAGATTAGGACTCCCTCTGGGATTATCTTGTGTTGCTGGAAAATAAAAATATAATTAGCCATAAAGAATGTCTGAAAATAATGAAAATCTTTTAGTAATAAATTTACCTATGAATGTTTCTATGGTTATAAGATACGTTTCTGTGCTAGAAAATTGAAGGCCTACAACTTTTGGTTTATTGATTTCAGCTACGACTTTCCATGTACTGCAAAGGGCAATTTGGATATTAACTCCATTCGCCCATGCAAAGTATGTTCCTTTTGGGCTAAATAGCATCGTTTTACAATTCTTGCTGTCATCTTTGGGAAATGCAGATACCAGTCCGTAAGAAGGACCCTGGGATAGACTGATTCCAGTAGAACCCCTCACTGTATAATAAAATTAAACACATATAGTTAATGAGTCCTTGTGCAAGAAGACGAAATTACTAGGTATATTATAAATTTGATACTCCATGTGACTGAAATTTGAATTCTTTATTAAAAGAAACTCCCAATCGAATTTGGAGGATTTTGCGAATTGATAAGAGCGTTCAAGATATATATGCTTCAGTACTCTTTTACTGTGTCATATGATATTTATTGTTCACAGGTATACTAAGACTGAATTAAGATACCTGGAAATAATAGGATATCGTGATCATTTAAATGATTAGAATATTCAAACTACTGAAACTAAAGCTGTCAAATTAGGGCCAACAAAACATGTATTATGTTGAAAGACACAGATCTCGTACCTCTAGATAAAGCCTTTTTTTAAATTTGCTCTCTGCTAACTCTCATCAATCCTGTTTTATTTAAAAGTTTCTTTACAAAATTGTATTAAAAATGGAAAAAATGAAATGATGGATGAATCATGTAATTTCATAATACTTCACGAATGGAAGAAGAAAACATCATTCCACCGCATTAACCCAGACTGTGTGAGTAAACCTAATAAATTCATGTGTGATCATTTTGAATATCTTGAATACAGCAATGATTGTACACATATAATTATTGTTCAAAAAAGGTATTAGATTTCAGAGAAGTTAATGAAAGATTGAAGATGAGGAATATCTGGGTGCCTTGATTCAAACTTTCTTCCAATGGAAAAGAAGCGATGATTGAAGAATGAGAGCAATTGGTTAAATAACGCTCATTCAAGTAATTTTATAATTCATAATCAGTAGGAATATCAACAAAGTAATAAATATGCACACAGTCAAGTTCATTATAATTACGCGACACCACTTCAGTAGGAAAATATAAAAGTCATATCTACAGAATTGGAAATAGGTAGTGCATAATCTTCAAATTATGGAATTAACATTATGGCTTTTGGTATGGTCAAAATGTCACATGTGTCAAATATTTGAGACAAATGAAATATGAAGTCAAATAGAATTTTTTATGCAACAATATTGTTTTACATGTAAAAGATTTTATTTGACATATTTTTATGTATTACAGAATCCAACTAAGATGAGAAATATATTTGAAATATAACTTTCGTATATCAACATATTTGATATGAACTTTTGAGTAAAGATAACGGTGTACAATGAGACGAATTGAAGGATATTTTTGATAAATGATACTCATTGTATAAATATTATTTAAGGTTTAATCAGAACATGGAATTGGTTAAAAAACAGCAAAATTATTTACCAGCAACACAAGGAATTGGTAACGCCATGATTAATCCTCTGACACCATGTGCCCCTCACCTTAGCCGCAGAACTCGAAGTGCAATGAGAATTGAATTGGATTATTAGAAATCGCCAATAGATAAAAGAATTGATTGTTTACAACAGAATGTATAAAATAACTGATTCGAGATTGGCTGCGTTGAATCCAGTCTCTCCTACTACTTTTGATGAGTTGTGGAAAACCAGAGAGTATGTTATTTTTGAGATCCAACGGCCTACATCCAATCAAATTTACTTTTTTCAATTGGATTGACCAATACATCCCAGTCTCGGAGCTTTTGTTCCTTTAATTCCGGCAACATTTCAATTCTTGTATGTATTTAGAATTGAAATAAATTGATTAGAATCAAATTCTCTAATATTTAAACCTCAAGACCAATGTAATGAATTGAATAATAATGACGTAAAATGACGAACTTGATTTTTGAACGTACCTCGAATAATATTTCGGATGTTTTGCACTTCGTGAGTGCTCGTGAGTACAAAAATGAGGTGTTCGTCACTTTTTATACCATCACGTATTACATTGGTCCAACAACGAAACTACCTGTTCAAACATGATTTTTCAAACTTATATTTGAAACGTCAAATATACACACGAATAAATCCAATAAAATCATATTCATCCACTTTTTATTCAACGAAAATGGACGGAAAATCCTTACCAAAAATTCTAATCACTCGTCCAGATATCCCAGCTGTTGCTTTGAGTATATTACGAGATGAGTGAGTAATACAAATTATTGAAATGATCACAGTTCAGTTAATTTTGATGACATCATTTTCATTGTAACATTCAGGTGTGATTTAATTATTTGGAATGAAGCCAAACCTATCCCTCGATCTACATTCTTATCCAAAATAAAAGGAGTAGATGGAGTATTTTGTATGTTGACGGACAAAATAGACGACGAAATTCTGGATGCAGCAGGACCACGATTGAAGGTAGTGGCTACAATGTCAGCTGGCGTGGATCATTTAGATTTGAAGGCTTTAAAAAAACGAAATATACTTGTAGGCAATACTCCTGGTATTCTGACAAATGCTACAGCCGAATTGATTGTAGGCTTGTTATTGACTACGTCGAGAAGATTGTTGGAAGCGAATAGAGCTGTTTATGAGTAAGAATTTTCGATATTTTTCTTGAAAGGAAATATATCTTGTGTATTTAGAATTATGGAAAAATTGTAGAGGAGAATGGGAAGGTTGGGCTCCAACATGGATGTGTGGTCCTGGTTTAGCTGGTGCAACTGTAGGCATCGTTGGTTTGGGCAAAATTGGATGTCAAGTAGCGCGATGTTTGAAACCTTTCAATGTAGAGAGAATTTTATATACCAGTCGAAGCACGAAAGAGGAAGCTTCCAAATTTGATGGAACGAAAGTTGAATTTGATAAATTACTCCAGGAAAGTGATTTTGTTATAGTCACTTTGTCATTGACTCCAGAAACAAAAGGGCTGTTCGACAAACAAGCATTTGAGAAAATGAAAGAATCTGCTGTATTCATCAATGCCAGTCGTGGAGAAGTTGTCGATCAGCAGGCATTAATTAATGCTTTGAAGGCTAAAGTTATAAGAGCAGCCGGATTGGATGTTATGACACCTGAACCTATCCCTTTGGATAATGAACTTTTAAAATTAGATAATTGTGGTTGGTATTTCTCCTACAATATTTTTTTTATATTTTCATCAACATAAAAATACTTTGACTAATTTGAATGTATCGGATTGCAGTGATTTTACCCCACATAGGAAGTGCCACTACCGAAACCAGAGAAGAGATGGCTAAAATGACAGCTGAGAACATCATAAGTGCATTAGCAGGAAAGCCAGATAAAATGCCAGCCCAACTCAAGTTATGAATATAAAAATGATACATTTTGTATGTGATTCATTTTATACATGTATAATGTTGCATTATACCTCTTGATTGTTAAACTATTCAGAGAAACAGAACTGCCGGACTGGCATCTCTTCTCGTGCATCCACTTATCATATAGTTGATAGGAATTACTTCTATTGCTAATAGGAGGAAATAACTTGATGCCAGTTTGGCAGTTTTGCGGCGAAAGATGAAGCAATTAGTTTTTCCTTGGAATATCTTTTTAGGCACTCAACAGCATAAGTAGTATACCAAGCACGGAGTGCCTATTGCACCTGGTATCGTAAGGTTCGTTCATTCTACTTGTCTCGAGTTGCACCAACTTGTATTAAACCAATCAATTGGTTTTCATAACTGGAAATAGCGAACCCGAAATACTTAGACCGAGTCGGAGTAACTTGGGATGTCACTAGACGAAACCAACGACGTTCTTGGGCTGTACCTAGACAGCACAAGAAGTTCCATAAGAATTCGAAGAGAATTCTTCCACTATATCCCTCTGACTGTGCGGATCTAGGGAAAACTCATGTCGGTTTATTATAAGGTTCGTTCTACCTGTCCGAGTTGCTCCAACATGTACCAAACCAATAGACAATCTAAAATACTTGGAGTAAGTTGGGGTAACTTGGGACAACCACTAAACGGACTTAGCTATAGGAGCCTCCCGAAGTAGCTGATCCCAGTGTTCCGGATCACTTTCCAACCAATCAAAATGCTTGAAAAGTGATCCAGATCACTTGAATCCCTTGAACTCTATACATACTGGAATGAGCACTCCCTAGATTAGCGCCGTCAGAGAGAGAAGTCATATACGCAGTGAATGTACGACAGTCATCGCCTTACCCTGCCACTTACCACCTTCGCTAAAAGCATGGATGATTTCCACAATTTTTGTAGCAAAGGTAGTAAGTGGCAGGGTCAGGCGATGTCTCTTGTACATTCACTGCTTTTTCTCTCTCTGACGAAGAATTTCTATTGAGTATCTGGGGAGTGCTCATTCCAGTTTGTATACAGTTCACTGCTTGAATCGGCTACTTCGGAAGGCTCCATAGAGTTCACTGATTGATAATAACGCAGTTCGGTGACGGTGCAATGTTCCGAAGTTCGACAGCTCGAAATGAAAATGTCCCGAAATTCGCTGATTGGTTCATTTCTAGTAACCAACTAAGAACTCCCTAGAAAATGAAAAATCCGCGACTTTCGGGCCATCAAACTTCAGAGCATTGCACCGTTACCACGCAGTTCCGATCGTCTCAGGAGGTTGCTCCGGTTCAATTTTCAACCAATCAAAAAATTGCAGAATATCCGGAGCAAGCTCCTGGATGTTTCCGACAAAACCTGCACGATGTACATAGTGCACTAAGCGTTTGAGATTTCCATTCTGGACCAATCAAATCGGAGCATGAAATGAATGGAGCATGTTCCGCTTCGCGGTGTTGTCGGGAACACTCCTTGAGACGATCAGAAGCACCCACTGCGTACCAGGCCCCTCCGATTCACACATTTCTCAATATTTCATGGTTCCATTTCTGATCGGTGGTATCACGTTTTCCGTTTATCCTTATATGTTGATTGACTTAGAAGAAAAATTCAACCAATCACATAATTTTCTTCAAAAGGAGAAAAACGTGATACGGACCATGATCAGAGATGTTCTTTCCATTAGATCAACCTATGATGATCGTGAGTTGAATGGAAATACCAATCAGAAATTTCGAAATTGTACCGAACATCCCTGACCCTGATTCTAACATTGTGCTGGCAATGGTTAGCAATCTCTCTAATTCATCTCTGATGCTGTGGAAATATTACATACATGCATAGTCCATGAGCGTATGATGCAGTTCAATGGTGTTAGTGAAATGACAGATTCTCGTCATTGAAAAAAAGTTTATTTCCCTAATCCAATACGTAATTTTTAAAACTTGTTTTCTTAAATGGCTGAACTTGAATATATGTTGGAAAGATATTCATCCATTGCACTTTGCAAATTGATAATAACGCGTCAAAGAGATCACAAACAGAAAGTTACATTCAAAACTCGTTGACAAATTTTGATTGAACAATGGGTTCATTGACAAGTAGACAAAATGCTGGAGTAGAAGAAGTTGATATTGTGTCAAACCATGCATACAAATATCCTCCTCGGTCTGGTCAGTATTCAGAACAATCATTTTCATTCCCATTTATCCCATGGTTTCAATTCAATCGAAAGTAGCAATAATCCAATTGGGAATCACAAGTACATTTCTTTGCATAATTGTAAACATTTATTTATTTATAACTGCTTTGTTTTTTTTTAAGTGTGGAAATTCATATAGTATCACTCTCCATCCGTTTTCTTATTCAATGACCTTATTTAGAATGATGCAAAGTATCGAAGGATCATTGTAGTTTTTTTTTTTTGCTAGTAGTATAAGAATATTTTGCATAGGGATATATAAAAATATTTTTTATTTATTGTAACATTATGACTCATTAGCGCAAAGAAAGAATGAGATAATTCATAGAATATTTTGCGTATATTCAACTATTGTATTATATACCTTTCAGAATTTAATTGTCTATCGATCAAATTCTGTTTGCATTGTGTTTGAACATGTTTGAATACATTTTGGGTATCATATTTGAGTATCAATTTCTAAGACATCTCAAATGCATAAAAATTATTATCACTATGAAGCTGCATATTTCTACAAAACACAAAATGTTTCAATAATGTGTTGAAATATTGTATCGATATTGTGTAGCAATATTTCAAGATATTATTGCAACATTTTGTGCTGTATGGATTACCCAAATTATGAATCCTCAGATTGTATTGTATTTTTATAGGTAGTTATTTCGGCAGCCACTTCATCATGGGTGGTGAGAGATTTGATACACCACAACCAGAAGCATATCTTTTTGGAGAGAATGCTGATTTGAACTTCTTGGGAAGTCGACCAACACCTGTATGTATGTTGTTTGTTTATTTTCGAGTTTAATAATAAATTAAATAACATAAAGTAAAAACAATGCATGCTAGAATTATATATATGTACGATTTTACATTATTTAAAACCAAGCATACAATTTTTCATTTCAAATAATTTTTCTTTTTGAAAAAAGTTCTTTGCAGGTTTTGTTTATATGAAACTAATTTTATAATTTTTTCAAAATTTATAATGGTCATTACATTTTTTTGTTTGGAAGTTTCCATATCCTCCACCTCAGGCAAACGATCCTACAAAAACTTTGAAGAGTTTGGTGAATATCAGAAAAGAATCATTAAGACTCGTTCGAAGTCCTGATCAAACTTCAACTTCATCTCAAACTCATAGCGCTAAACATTACGGAGATGGGGATGCAGATAAAAAATCAAGTCGTTTCAATATAGAATTTACATTTGACTGTGATGTAAGATGTGCTATTACGATTTACTACTTCTGTACGGAAGAAATCACATCTAAAGGAGTCATGTACGTGTTAATATTTCATAAATCAGATCTTTTATCTTTTGATTTTCCAAGTTTTGAAAGATAAAATTTCATTTATATCACACGTAACGGCATCAAACATTGGTATTTATGGATATTTGAAATGGATTTTTTGTATACAGGTATACTCCTAGGGACCCATCAATGAATTCTGGTACTTATCACTATAAGAAAGGTGCCAATCAATTATTTTCTCAAATTTCGCATGTATTCGACCCCACTCTGCACACCGAAGAAGATTTAATATATAATCCAGATCGAGAAGTAAGTTCCTTCAATATTCAAATTTGAAATTTAATTGACAATCAGTATTATATTGAGAATTTTCTTACAATTTATAGATTATACCTATAGCGATTCATTGTGTGGCAGAAGAAGGATCGGATGATCCCAAACAATCTCATACCACCATTGCCGTAGTAGAAAAACATTCTGATGGGACATACGTTTTGAAAGCTCTGAAACAAAAATTATTTGTCGATGGGTTATGTTATTTGCAACAAGAGATATACGGAATTGAGAATAAGAATACTGAAAACGCGAAAGTATGAAATATAAGCATATATAATATGAATTGTTTGTAGAGTTGTTTTTATACAATTTTGTCTTTTACATGAAATGTATTTTTACAGCAACAAAGTAGTGACGAGGATGCCGACGATAATGGTTCAGAATGTGTCATTTGTATGTGCGATGTTCGTGACACTCTTATATTACCTTGTAGACATTTATGTCTTTGCAATGGATGTGCAGATTCCCTTAGATATCAAGCTAATAATTGTCCCATATGTCGTGCTCCCTTTAGAGCACTTTTGCAAATCAAAGCTCTTCAAAAAGCAACTGGAGTTATAATAACAAATCCACCTTTATTAGAGGTAACTTTTTTTCTACATACCACACATTATTTGCATTATAAATGTATGTATTTGAGTTTGAATAACGGAATATTCGTTTGCAGGGAAGTTGTGAGAATATACCTTCAGGATATGAAGCAGTGTCTTTGATAGAAGCTTTAAATGGGCCGTACATTCCAAGAACTGCAGTTCTTGCTCCAGAATCTCCAGATACGCCTGATACCGACATAGATAGCGCTATTCAAGCCGCTGAAGCACTAAATCGGTACTGACACGTTACATTGATTATGAAAATTGAAATATTGCCCTTATACACTGGATAAATAACCCCTAGAAAAAAATATCGATAGAAACCGATTGAGAGGCTCGAAAACCATTCGGGCATAAGAAAAGATTGATTTTCTATGCGTCATTGGCTCTTTCAATCGGTCTTTATCGTTTCTTTCTACTAGGGACTACTAAAATCGGTTATTTTTCATTAATAAATGATAAATAAAAATTTCAATCGATCAAAACATTTTATCACAGTTTTTATGCTGTTGTGATGATAAATTGAAATTATTTAAAAAAAAGGAAGTTGTTGCTTTACTAATAATTTGAAACGATGTTGAAGAATTGAAAATTTACTTGTATAGATCGACAGAACGCACTCCTATATCCAAACGTGCCAATACCTTCAAGCACTCAATCATATCTTCCAAAGAAGGAGATTTAACCGCGAGATCAAGCGGTACGCCTTGTCCAACGCCTGAATTTCGAATGTCAGTATTATTGGCAAGAGATGAAAACTTGAGTCCTCAAAAAGATCTTCATGGACGTTCTCCAGTAACCAGATCTAAAAATTCTAGCCATCCACGTGAAAAATCTAATACCAGATCCAGAGATACTCTTAGATTGGTCAACGAAAAACAACCTGCATCTGTTTACGAGGTATTTAACAAATACGCTGAAGCGTCAGGATTCAATTTACATTCAAAAAATACTTATTTTTCTTTTAGAGTCAAGGACAAGATGAGGATAGCGAAGCAGAAAAATTATCTCCGTTATTGGACGCGGCTACTAGCACAGAAGCCATAGATACTCATAATCATAGAATATGCGATATCGATATCGACATAGATGATGAAATTCAAAATACGGAAAATGAAAATGATGTTGATGTTACTTGTCATTCCCATTAGTGAATAAATTTTAATGCATATTTTACATGATTTTAGGATATAGTTGAAATTTTTCGATTGAATGTATTTGATTATTAATAAAATATATATTTATTGTTTTATATTTTTGGATATCGGTCTTTTTATTTTGTACAAGCAAGCTCCGAAAACATTTTTAATGCTCTGTCTGGTCGAAACCATAAATTTTACATGAAGAATTCAAAGCCTACTACTGTATTCATGAGATTTCGTGTGTCTATTTCGAGAATTCTAACTGAGTGCTCAGCTATAAACTATTTATATCTTAATATATAATTATTAATTTAGATTCCATTTAAATGATAGTGAATGGATTAGCTGATTTTCTCTTTATGCACTTTTGTTTGCCGATTCAATAAGAATACGGTGAACCTATTGAAAAGGGATTCCAAAATTTTCAAAAACCTTTTCACATATAGTAGCTGAACATAATATATGTATGTAATTAAAGGATTAAAAAATGTTTCCATCATCAGAGAAATATTAAAAATTTATTATAATTTTGTCAGAATTTTTTAAAAGAAAGTGCTGTTTTTTCAAGGATTATTCATGGTTTTGTAGAAATGTTTCAGCAAGGTATTTCCGTAAGAGAGGTGCTGATATCTCATTGAAAGGATTGTAATTAATAAACTCATAAGATGATATTTTTTATAATACATTTTATTAAACTGATTTAAAAAATATCAGTATGAATTTAGGCAGTTGCAAGAATTTCTCTGAACTTTTTCCATTGATCGAGAGGTCCATGTTCTGGGAGATACTTGACATTGCAACCATCTGGAGCAAGACGACCAGCCGTTTTCAGGTCTTCGTATTCTTGACGGTCGTATTTGGTGAAACCCCATTTTTTAGAAACGTAAATTTTCTGTCTGCCAGGGAACTTGAATTTGGCACGACGAAGTGCTTCTATTACAGCTGCCTTATGACGATCGGAAGAGCGTACGCTCATTATAGGTTGACCAATGTGAACTCTAGCCACCGTTCCTTGAGGTTTACCAAAAGCTCCTCTCATTCCAGTCTGAAGCCTAGAAGATAGATCTTTATAAGAATGGAGAAGCTTGGTACTACAGCCATATAAAAGTATTGAAAACTTATTTTGAACTTTTGACATCATTTTGAAGGATTACTTTTTTTTATTAAGATATAACGATGTAATTTTTAGACAAAAAATAAATGAGTGAAAAACTAATTCAGCATTAGAAAAATTACTCAAATTTAAAATTTAAAACAAAAATAATTATCATGGTTTTTGATTTTCATGGATGAGAAACTGCTCAATCAAAAAGACAAAAACAAAAAAAAGAATGCAACTGTGGTTAATTTTTAGAATCTTGTCAAATCAGTTTCGCATACGATAAGTAGAAAAATTTAATAATTTTAGAAACCATGGAATGGCTTTGAGGGTATCCTGTAGATTCGAGAGTGACTACATTGCTTCATTTAGAATGCCAAAATGAAATTCAATAAAATGGAAAAACATTTCTGCAAAAATTTTTGCTAGAGATCTAATGACCCGGGAGGTATGAAATACAGTTAAAAATGATGTTTTAGTATTTTTACCTATCAGCTCCAGCACACGACAACATCTTATTGATTCTGATGACATGGAATGGATGAAGTCTCATACGAATGTGGAACTGATCTTTGCCAGCATTCTTTACCATGTATTTGTTAGCACAGATTCTTCCGGCTTCAAGAGCTTCAGAACTTAGCTGTTCATATTCATCGGAAACCAAGTGTACGCACAATGGAAAGTCTTCTACGGAAGCTTTCTTCTTACCCAAATCGAAAATACGAATCTTGGGGTCAGGTACACCACGACAAAATCTTGATTTTGGGTATGGTTTATTTTTACAGTAACGATAACTGAAAAAAAAAAATTTACATTGAAAATAATTAGTAACTTATTATGAGTTTGTACAATTATCAACATAAAATATGAGCAAGCATCCATTGAATTGTTGTAAAAGAGACAGATAACCTATATTGAACTGAAGTTTTGTTTGAATATTACAAAATAATTTGGAAAAATGATTTAAAATTTGAAACTTTTGATTGAAAAATGTCAACAATTGTGGAAAGCATGGATAAATTATGAATAATTATTGAACCAACTTACCATCTAGCAGGTCTGCGACCCATCTTGATCTGAAATTTAGAATGAAAACAATAATTTATTACATGAAATAATATGATAACATGTGGTAATCTTGAATTGTTATTCGTTTAGTGTTATAAATATAATATTAAATTGTGAGATGTCATTGATATCAATTGATTATTAAAAAATAACCTTACCGATTTCCGACAGACCTAAACAAGGAAAGAGGAAATCCGTGAAATACGTATTTCTACCATAGAGAATGTAATGAAAGCATTGAACTGTAGAGTTGCCAAGTTAGGAAAATGTTCTAAGAGAATCAACGAATCTAAATATGTTGTTGAATAGAATGACCAATGGGCATTGAGTTCAATTGGTCTGGAGCTTAGAGCATATACTACTGGAGGTAGAGTGTGCGGTTACCTAAATACTTGCAGTTTGAGTACAGCTACACCGAATTTTTACCGAATCCACTTTCTTACTACTAGAGGAAACTAAAAGATATTGTCGCAAAAAATCCACAAATACATCGTGTTTTCATGGTGAAATAACAAAATACTTTGAACTGACACTAAGTCTACACCAAAAACCCAGATAACACACGAAGAATTTTTTTTCAAAAACAAGAATGGAATTCTTCAAGAATTCTTTTCGAACTAATGAATTCATAGAGAGCTCTGGAGGAGTTCAATGTTTGGGACATCAACGAGTTCTTTGAGAATGCTGAAAGTATTGTCTTAGTACTCTTGAAGAACTCGTTAATGTCCCAAACATTGAATTCCCCCAAAGCTCTTTATGAGTTAATTAGTTCGGAAAGAGTTCTTGAAGAATTCTATTCTTGTTTTTAAAAAAGAATTCTTCGTGTGTTATCAGGGAAAACACAGTTTCACATTTTCATCAGGGGTTTATTATTTATAATCTGCTTCTTATACACGAAGAGAATTGAATGGTAATGATTCTGATGTGAAATTTTCAAAGGAGGATACATCGTAACGATTACGATGTTCCATGGTATTGACTAATTTGAAAACAAGTGATGCCTACGTTTTATGCGATTTTTCGTGATAGCGACTGAACCCAGATAACACAAGAAATTCTTGAAGAGTTCCTGAAGAACTCGGCATTTGTAAAAAGCATTCATCAAGAATTCTAAAATAATCGACAAGTGTTCTTCTCAATTACCCTAAGAAGTCGTTAATGTCCTGTTGATAGAACTCTTGACGAGCTCGGTCCATTAATTGACAGAAGTCGTTGCGAACTCTTAACATGAATGATTAAAGAACACTCACGGAACTCATGCGTTTATCAAATATAAAAATCATTCTAACATATTATGTGTATATGGATAATTATTCAATGATTGATTCATCTGATCTTCTACGTTTATCAAGCTTTTATTTATCGAATGATCACTCAATTAACAGAAAATATTGAAGTTCAGGTACTTTTTAACCATATAACCTAAAATTGATCATACCAAATCAATCATTGAAATTTTCAGTATCGATGAATGCCAAAATGTTTGTAATTTACACGAGTGAAAAACAAAATATATATGATTAGTTTTTTGTTCTCATTCAATATTACTAATTACATATTTCTTGATTTTATGGACTCGAACCAACCATCATCACTCAATCATTCTTACTAAACGCTTTTTCACAATCATAGAAATCTGCGGGAATTCAACATGTACATTGAATTCGTAGGAAGTTCTTCCTTAGCAGGGACAGAGCTTCATAAGAGTTCTAACAAACGGACATTAAAGAGTCCTTCAAGTCATCTCAAAGTGTTCTTTCAATATTCTCATAGAACACCCAAGGGATTTATTATAGAGCTGTCAAATAATTCTTTTAGAATTCAAAGGACTCTTTGAGAACTCGTCAAGAGCTCGGAAAAATAATTCTTCCAGAATTTAGTTATTTAAACTATCATTCGCAATAATAATCTCCATGCGAAAAGAAAAAGAATTTTCCGTGTGTTCAAAATAATTTGAAGATACGTTCAACAAAAGGGTGCCGTTTGGAATCATTGGAGGCTTCCGAAGTAGTTAATCCTGATCCGATCACTTTTTAACCAATCAAAAAGCTCGCAGATAACACACGGAGAATTCTTTTTCAAGAGCAAGAATAGACCTCTTCAAGAATTCTTTTCGAGCTAATGAATTCATATAGAGCTCTGGAGGAGTTCAATCTGTCGGACATTAACAAGCTCTTTGAGAATATCAGAAGTATTGTTCGGGTACTCTCAAAGAACTTGTTAATGTCTGACAGATTGAACTCCTCCAGAGCTCTATATGAATTCATAAGTTCGAAAAGAATTCTTGAAGAGTTTTATTCTTGCTCTTGAAAAAGAATTCTTCGTGTGTTATCTGGGCTGGAAAAGTGATCCAAGGATCAGGATCAACTACTTCGGAAGCCTCCATTGTGTATCACTCAGGTATTCCGAAAAAGTATAAACAGCGGATTGTAAATATCGAACCGTCGTTTTTATTTATCAAGCGTGTAACATGAAAGTTTTTGAATGAAACATTTTCTTTGTGTTGAAACAAAATTCTTTTTCATTTTTCGATTGAACAAAATCCTCTTAAAATGAAGGAGATTAGACTGATAAGAGATGAGTAAAATAATATCCATTCGTCCTTCAAGTGCAATTTCAAAAAACGCATTCACCAAATTCCCCACAATTCTCCAGATACACCGTCTCCACACCAGGGATGGAAATTCACGTGTCATGAAACATTTTCGACAGTAGTTTACATGTGAAAAAACGTAGATCACAGTAAATTACATGATTTACAAGGTATATTACAGTATTTTAGCTGTAATTTACATGTAAAGTACCATGTAGATTGCAAGGGGGTAAATTAATTGCCCATCCCTGCTCCACAAGAGTTCCACTCAAGCCCATGAAAAATTCATACAGTTCAGGGATTTCCCGCAAATCAACAACCCTAACCAGATGGCAGTATTTGGATGCTTCCGATTGCGAGAGCTCTCAGCCCCAGGGGCCATGATTCAGCCAATGGGAATCCAGTATTCTAGCCCTAGGGGCTAGCCCCTGCCTGCAATCGGAAGCATCCTCTATGTGCTTATATCTTTTGAAATAAAATTTGTCTGAATCCATAAACGACTTCATGGGAGTACGGCAGTGGTAGAGTATCGTAAGCCCTAAAACCATATGTCCGCATTTCAGATGCCTGAAAGGCTATATGCTCGAAGTTGCATAACCCAGAATGAAAAATTATGAATTCAAGTATAAATCAATTATTACATACTTTTATATGATTTAAAGCATCGATAAACCATGAACAGAAGCACATTTCACTTTTGAATTGTATAAAAGTATCTAATAATTGATTTATATTAAAATTCATAATTTTTTATTTGGGATCATGCAACTTCGGGCTTGCGGACATCCGGGCATATCGCCTTCCGGGCATTTGAAATTCGGACATATGGTTTTAAGGCTTATGAACTTTAGAGCTTGCGATAATCTACCGAGTATTGCAGACCCGAAGGTTCATTTTCCCGAAAGTCTGATGTACAGAATTGCAGAATCCTGAAGGTGCACAGTCCCAAAAGATTTTCAGTAACTTTTAATAGAATTGCCAGATGACTAGTAACGTTTAGGAATAATTCGGGACTGTGCACTTTCGGGATTCTGCAATTCGGTACATCGGACTTTCGGGAAAATGAACCTTTGGGACTGCGATACCCTACCACTATTGTGAGTAAAGGCTACGAAGAAGCCGGGTACAGTAGGTGGATTTAATCCGTCCCCTCCCCATTTCATCATTTCAAGAACACCCACAAATAAATTTCGATTGTAATCATAATATTTAATTTGAAAACTTTTCAACTATATCATCGATCAACGTGGATCATTCCTCGAATGTTTAGGTAATTGAGTTTCAATTTTTATCAAGATTTGTGAATTATGACATAGTTTTCTACAACTCATCAAAGATGAACGGGAACGAATTAAATTGACCGACTGTCCATGAAAATGCTTTTGAAACAAGACGTTGAACGAGGTCCGGAAACATCCAGCTGCGCCACCAAGTGCGCGCGTCTGTTATTATATAGTTCTTCTAATTTTGCTGTACTTTGCTGTAGCTGTAGTCCTTCACTTCCTTCAGTTACCCGTACTTTCAATGTGATTTCGATCAGACGGTTAATTTTTTGTTAAACCCACTGGTCGTATCCTAATCAAATTGTTATTTCTAAAAAGCCGATTATGAAAGTCACATGTCTTCTTTAGTATTATTAATTCATAACAATCAACAGTAACTATTAATAAATTTAATTATGGGTCGGTACAGAAGGTGAGTAGGTTTATGTGACCATACGTTTAAAATTCATTTTTATAGCAGAAAAAAATTGAAATCCTTACATGGTATAATTGTGTTTGATAAATGTGTCCACCGTTCATCTGTAAAAATATTACTCTGATTCGATTACTGTGTGAAATTCAATATATTCGATTTTTGAATCGACATTTTTTGTTTTCATTGTAACGAATCCGTGACATTCAACTCGCACAGTGCCTAACCTCTAATATTTATCTATATTTTGAAGTTTTACAACAATGCTCTTCCCCATTTGTTTTTTATTTGAGTTTTAGTTTGAATCAATCATTCTTTACATAAAACAATGAAGCAATATATACCACTGTGTATTGCAATTGAATATTTGTGAATGTGGTTATGGTAATTCAAATTTTTATTGCAATAACTGTTTTTTCACATTTGTATTCCAGCCGTAGTCGTGATCGAGATAGAAGATACAGATCACGGAGCCGATCTCGCAGCAGATCACCAAGAGACAGGAGAGGTTGGGGTGGAGGCGGTAGTGGACGTGATAGGGGAATCAATAACCGTAACGGTCGTGGTCAACCTGGAGCCAACTTGAGAAAACCAAGATGGGATCTTAGTAGATTAGAACCTTTCAAAAAGGATTTTTATGTACCCAATGAGATAGTTCAAAGTCGTGATCCACGTATCGTAGAACAATATAGGAGTGAAAAAGCAATCACCCTCAGGGGGAAGAATATACCTAATCCTGTATTGACGTTCGAAGAAACAGGTTTTCCTGATTATGTTCTCAAGGAAATCAAGTGAGTATACGTCTGAGAAAATTATGAAAAATAGACAACAAACTGAACTTTCAATAAGATTTTTAAGATTGGTCATTGGACATGTATTGACATGTAATAATACTGTGTTTTGAATTTTGTAGCTTTAGTATAGCTTACAATTTATAGTTTCTAAGTGAGTCATCACAATGTTTAAATTAAAAAAATTTGTGGGTGCAAATAATATAATGATAAATGGTAGTATTTAAAACCAAATTCAAAGTCTTATTTTCCAATGTGTTCAAATTCTGGATTGAAAAATTATATTTTCCAGACGACAAGGTTTCAGTGAACCTACATCCATCCAAGCTCAAGGTTGGCCCATCGCATTGAGCGGACGTGACATGGTCGGTATCGCTTCCACTGGTTCCGGTAAAACCCTTTCGTACATATTACCTGCCATCGTACACATCAACAGTCAACCCAAACTAAGCCGGAAAGACGGCCCTATCGCATTAGTATTGGCTCCCACGCGTGAACTTGCACAGCAAATACAACAAGTTGCCGATGACTTCGGTCATTCGTCGGGTATTCGAAATACGTGTTTGTACGGTGGAGCGCCAAAAGGTAGTCAAGCTAGAGATTTGGATGGAGGAGTCGAAATTGTGATAGCTACTCCAGGTAGATTACTCGATTTTCTCGAGTCTGGAAGAACAAATTTGAAAAGGTGTACCTACCTAGTATTGGATGAGGCGGATAGAATGTTGGATATGGGATTTGAACCTCAAATAAGGAAAATTATCGAACAAATTAGACCTGATAGGCAAACGTTAATGTGGTCAGCCACGTGGCCTAAAGAAGTAAAAAATTTAGCAGAAGATTTTTTGAAAGATTATGCTCAAATAAATGTCGGATCGTTACAACTTGCAGCAAATCATAACATATTACAAATAATCGATGTATGTCAAGATTATGAAAAAGAAACTAAGTAAGTTTGGAGTTTTCATTTTTGCAGTTTTTTATTTCAATTATTTCGATCATTTTTATTTGTTCCTTGTGTATTTTTCAACAGGCTAAGTACCCTTTTAAAAGAGATAATGGCTGAAAAAGAGAATAAAACTATCGTGTTCATTGAAACAAAGCGAAGAGTGGATGAGATTACAAGAAAAATGAAGAGGGATGGTTGGCCGGCTGTTTGCATTCACGGTGACAAAACGCAACAAGAAAGAGATTGGGTTTTACAAGGTAATACGTTACATCATTTATTTTCGTACCGCATATGGCTCGTGTTTGTCTTTTCTCAATGCAATTTTACTTCCTTGACCTAAGGAAGGTCACAAGAATATTGGAATCATATGGTTTCGCGAGCAGAATGGTTTGGTATCAAATACTCTTCATCAACTTTACAACGTCATCTACCGACGTGAGCAATGAATCTATTGATACAGGGAATCATTCTTTATACTCATCTATAATTACTCATTTCGCTTATTAGCGTTGTGAAAGGTATTTTGTTTTAGGTACCTAGATAAAGACACTCGATAAAAAAATACACCCGAGTATACTTATAGGTAGTTTCTAAGCCATGTATCTAGGTACAGGTACATTGAATCATGGGAAAGGAGAATAAATCGTACACAAAACACTTTCAAAATCTCGAGTACTTGCTATAGAGTATCGTTTTCAAATCCGAAGGTGAAGAATTTGAAAGCAAAATAGGGAGTTATTTAATTTTACACTTTTTCATTTATGTCTTATTGTAGACCATCAAACAGATATGCGAAAAGTATCTTTGAATGCACTTATAACTACAAGTACGAGTATACGAAAATGTATCTAAGCACATCGCAACACCATTGTATAAAGAGCACAATTAATTCTACTGTTTGACAATCTGAATTTATTCAGAAATATTGTGCTCAGTTTTCGCCATTTTCTTGTAGAAAAGATTATTTTAAAATTACAAAGGCATTGAATAATAATTCCTGGAATGAAATAACTCTTTATGAATTGAGTTCGATATGATCTTACAGAAGGGAAGAGTTCTAAATGACGTTATCCGCATTGTTGGAGTCTCCTTACGATAATACCATTTCTGAGAATCGAAATACATCTTCTACAAGTTCATTTAGAAACGGTTGTATGTGATTTAAATGTATATTTGTTTTGTACCATTTTGGTATTCGTTGTTCACATTATTTATCATTTCTGAATAATCTCTCGATACATAATTTTTAAATTCATACGTTGCTATGCAATCGAGGGAAAATCTACGTTGGAGTTTTGAATATTTTTTATATATGTATTGGCACAATCAAATTCACTATCCTCTATTGAAACCCTTTCATTACGAGGATGATATTTGTACAGCGGTGATGGGTGAATCCAGATATTCCATGCGCGTTTTGTGTTATGTGGGGTAATCAAAGTTTTCTGCAACAATGATTCTTCAAAGATATTCTTAATTTTATTTCACTTCTATGTTTTGGATTAGAGAAAATGAAAATATTCTCCTGTTTCTTTGACTGTTTGTACATCTGTGTGTATCTGTAATGCAGTTTTTATAATTTCACAATACACAGTTACAGAAGTTCAATGAAAAATTCATGTTACAATTTTTTATCACTAAAAACTTGATCTCGAAATTTCATAACTTTTATTATTTCAATCATCCTTTGATCATCATCAAGTGTTTTAAAAATTTTTCCATTCGGATTGATTCATTATAATTATCCCGAAGAATGCTCATCTTTTGATATTTTGAGAATACAAAAGAAAGCACTGTTTTACTATTGAATGTTTTATTTTTTCTACCAAATTTACCAGATCTTTGGCATAACAATGATTAATTATAATAATTCGATTTGTCTCTTTTACAGATTTCAGGTCAGGCAAAGCTCCAATTTTAGTGGCAACTGACGTTGCTGCTCGTGGTCTCGGTGAGTAATTCATTTTTTTCATTATTCCTTTACATAAAAAATTATTTATCGTTTGTAAAATACATTTTGCATCAGGGGTAGATAATAAGAATAGTTTTTGATTTTTCAATTATTTTAAAATTATTATGAAATATATAATTTTATATTCAGCATGGAGGATTGAAACTCGGATACAAATGATGAGTGATATGTAATGTACAGTCCGTCTTCCGAATACTGCCGCGGATCTCTACTTAATTCCATCGCATCAAGACGTTTGAGCGAGAAAGAGATCCGCGGTATCATTCAAGGGCGAACTGCATGCAATAAGTTAGCTTTATTCAAAAAATTGCATAGTTTCAGTATATAAATGAAAATTCTAGCATGACCTTGATTCAAACTTCCATGCAATGTACATGGAATATATGAAAATATATATTTTATTTCGTTTGAGTTTGATTTTATTTATTTTTCAAGTCGATATAATGTGTTATATTATTATCAGACAAATTTTATTTATCCATTAATCTTATCGGTTGTATAAGATTTGCTTAATATTTCTAGATATGTTTCAAATGAACAGAAATTTGAACGATCAAAGTATATTCCAATTTTGTCAAGTTGCAACCAAAGTTTGAAGAAAAAAATGTTGAATGTGATTGATTAAAATTGATTACCGAGTATATGAAAATTACGTTGGTGGATATATAAAAATATATATTGTCTCGTTCACGTATATATATACAGGGTGGGGCATTTAAAGTGTCGCGGGCGTTTTTTCCAAAAATAAAGTGAGATACGAGAAAATTTTTCGGACAAAAGTTGTAGGGTACCGAGGGGGACATCCGATGGTGGCCTTGGCTTTGACCTCAAATCTCATCTTCAAGGGCATTCTGAGATCAACTCTTGTTTTTTAAATAGCATCTCATATTTTTTACTGCAGATTTGGATTCTAGGTCAAAAACCAAGAAACTTTTGTCTGAACCATTTTCCTGAAATCCGCAAAAATGGCGCTCTAATCGATATTGTTCCATTTTGAACCTGACATTCGAATAACTCGAAAACGAAGGGTCTTGCAAAAGAATGTTTCGTACAAAAGTTGTCAATACACAACACATTTCAATCGTCTACATTACCACCATTCAGAGCTCACGCGATGTAAACAAACGACGGGGTTCAGTGAAAATTCACGATTTTGAAAGTCAGTTTGTCAGTTACATTTGATTATTACTTGGTTTATGACAAATTGAAAATCATGGATATCCGATACACGGTTTCTGAAAAGATCGATATGATCTACATTTACGGTGAAGTGCATAAGAACCCCAGACAAGCATATGACTTGTATGCAGAACGATTTCCTGAAAGAACAACGCCATCCATTAGGTATTTTCAACGCATTACAAAATTATTCTCAGAAACGGGAAGTGTTACAAGGGAAAAACGACATCGAATGAGAACTGTTAGCGGAGAAAATGCGGAAGTTAATGTACTAGCTGCAGTAGCCAATAATCCACACGTGAGCTCTCGTGAAATTGAACTCCATTCGGGAATTTCTCGAAGAAGTGTTCTTCGAATACTGAAACGTCACAAATTCCATCCGTATCACATTTGTTTGCATCAAGACCTTCACGGTGATGATTTCGAAAATCGTGTACAGTTTTGTCGATGGGGTCTAGCGCAAATGCACAATAACAACTTCATCAACATATTATTTTCTGATGAGTCGACGTTCACCAATCATGGTCAAGTAAATCGACATAATATGCATTACTGGGCGACAGAAAATCCAAGATGGTTACGTCAAGTAGAGCATCAAAGACAATGGGCTGTGAATGTTTGGTGTGGTATTTTTCGATCTCGAGTAATTGGACCGTACTTCATTGCAGATACGCTCAATGGAGAGAAGTACAGACATTTCTTAGATCAAGTACTTCCAACATTACTTGAAGACATACCTATTCAGGAACGATTGAATATGTGGTATCAACACGATGGTTGTCCATCCCATTATGCAGTCACAGCTCGAGAAATATTGGACAGAGATTATCCTGGACGATGGATAGGACGTCGTGAACCAGTTCATTGGCGTTCCCGTTCTCCGGATCTTACTTCTCCAGATTCTTTTTTATGGGGATACATAAAAGATACAGTTTATCAACAAGCACCGACTACACCTGAGAATATGCGTCAACGAATCATCAATGCATGCGCGAGCATCAATGAAGATATTTTAGCACGAGTTCAGCAATCTTTTGTAAAACGTTTTGAAATGTGTATTGAAGTCGAAGGCCATCATTTTGAGCATCTACTGCATTAAAATTATCCAAGTGATGTAGACGATTGAAATGTGTTGTGTTTTGTCTGTTATACCCCATCACCTCCGTTTCAGTTCAAGGGGTCCCCCTTGGAATCAGACAACTTTTGTCCGAAACATTCTCCTCCAAGACCCTTCGTTTTCGAGTTATTCTAATGTCAGATTCAGTATGGAACAATATCGATTAGAGCGCCATCTTTGCGGATTTCAGGAAAATGGTTCAGACAAAAGTTTCTTGGTTTTTGACCTAGAATCCAAATCTGCAGTAAAAAATATGAGATGCTATTTAAAAAACAAGAGTTGACCTCAGAATGCCCTTGAAGATGAGATTTGAGGTCAAAGCCAAGGCCACCATCGGATGTCCCCCTCGATACCCTACAATTTTTGTCCGAAAAATTTTCTCGTATCTCATTTTATTTTTGGAAAAAACGCCCGCGACACTTTAAATGCCCCACCCTGTATATATATATATATATATATATATATACATTTGACATTTTTATTTTTTCAAACTATTCCGCAGAAGTTGGTTGTTGTGGTACCTACAGAATTTATTAGGGTTAATATAATAAATGTATGAGTATATATTTTAAATTGTTGATATATCATGAAAAGTTAATCATCTATGAAAATTTTCGTACTTTGTCGATTTTTATCAGTTGCCAAAAATTAAATCTTTCAAAATATTTGTTTAACTATGTTCAGTGCATTCCGTGCTTTGTAATAAAATCTGGGGAAAAAACCAACATTCACGAGTATAAATTTATATAGTCATTAGAAATTTGATAGACTCAGGGTTCAATTAATCGAGTTTTTTCCCCCGGAATTCAAGGTATATGTTTTTTATTTGTTACTGCATTATTAGAAATGTAGGACCACAAGTTCCCAAAGCAAATAGATAAATATAGTTGTTGGACTTGAAATTATATACTGTAAAAGTATTTATTTTCAAGTAGAGTACGATAAAAAAAAGGAAGAGATGATTTGCTCTTACAGACTTGAAAACTTTAGTTTTGAGTTAGCAGCGATTGAAAGTAATGACAGAGTATATATAGATAGATAAATAAAGAAATTAACATTGAAGCAAAATGTATAATATAGCTAACGCGGTTGGATGTTTGTTTGCATTGCCACAGGCACATTGCGCGCAGGCCCACGCCGGGTAATGCAAAGCAATAATATTGTGGGAGTGCCCCGCCGCCTCACTTTGTTATTTCGGTGGTGCACTGGTTTGCATTGTCTGCGCTGGCTGCGGCGCGTTGCGTGCCTTCCAAATTACACACACGATCAAGGGCCAAGTTCTCTCAAGCCCACTCTATTCGCGGGAGTGATCTACTTAACTCTACTCTGGATATCTCGCTCAGTCCTACGCAACTACTGGCAGTCCGTGTGTTCGCCACCTGGGCTACGCTGTGTGGCCAAGGGAAGCTCTCTCTCTTGGTTTTCTCGCCAGGAGAGAATATAGTTCCCCCAATTCCACTGGTCGAGAGCTAATCAGATACCCAATATCAACAACACGGTCCAATCAGAGGCAGTTGGCATGATAGAGCAGAGTGATCAATGCCAGAGCCTCATTAGTTGGGCCCTCGAGTATAAGAGCAACAGACCGGCGGAGGCTGTAGCTGAAGCGAGCGCAAACAGCAAGGCCCTGTCCGTACGTTGCTAGCGACAGTCGCCCACACTGCTTCTATATACATACATATGTATATATAATTTTTGTATTTTTATATATGTATGCATATATATATATATATATATATAAACATAATTTTTATATCGAAATCAATATATATATATATATATATATATACATATACATACGTACATATCATATTTTTCACCATGATTCACATTTGTAAACAAAAAGAAACCAAAAGTTGTTTGCTCACATTTTCCTATCACTTTTTTTTTTCTTTCAACTCTTTACAATAATCATGTTGTCATTCATTTAATGTACCAAACTTTTTTTTTCTTTTTTTCATTGAGTAAAATTCCATCATTCTGGTCTTTTTGTCAATCACTGGATCATTCCATTTGCTTCGATCGATTTGAGGAAATTATGGGATTTTTCTTTTCTATATTTTTTAAAATCGAAATTCTATTGAATACGTTGGAATGTTTGAAATTAGATGATTCTTTACAACATCCCATAATTTCGATGGATAGAATATGTATTGATATTCTCTCAGGGTAGTCATTGCGTGAATTAACAATAAATAGAGATTATTTTTCATTGAAAATGTTTTTTTTTATATTTTCTCTTTATAGAATTCATTGAATGCATGATGATTAAACTTTTATTTTTAAATTTACAATTCAATTGATGAAATTTCACATTTAGATTCATACGTTTCCGAATTGAGAAAATGACCAGAATTTTATCCTAATATTATACATATATATATATATATATATTCTACAACTTTGTACTCGTTCGAATCGCTCTCGAAAAATGAATCTACAAACATACCAGAGAATAGCCCATGGTGTTGATTTCGAATGTATTTGATGATAAAAATTCAAGATACAAGATTTGTGCACTAAATAATGAATATTGAATATTTTTCGAGAGCGTATTCCGTTTTTATACACGTTCCATCGCAATAGTTCATGTTAATTGAAATATTGCTGTACATCGCTGACTCTGTACACTAAATTGGCTGTAGATGAAGTCATAAAATAATACATATAATTTATTTCAGACGTTGAAGACGTCAAGTTTGTCATCAACTTTGATTATCCATCTTGTTCGGAAGATTATGTTCATCGAATTGGCCGAACTGGTCGTCGACAGAAAACTGGAACAGCCTATACTTTTTTCACACCTAACAATTCCAACAAGGCTAACGATCTGATTCAAGTACTGAAAGAAGCCAATCAAGTTATCAATCCTAAATTATTGGAACTTGCGGATAGTAAATCTGCATCATACGGTAGATACAAAGGTAATTAATATTTATATTTGGGAATGAATGAGAGAAAGTTTTTAAAATAATATTTCATTTTGATAGGTGGAAGAAACAGGTGGCGTAACAGAGGAGGCGGAGGAGGCGGAGGAGGCGCTCGTAATGGAAAAGAACGCAGTTATTCCAGAAGCAGGAGTCGAAGCAGAAGTTTGAGTAGGGAACGTAATGGACGCGGAAGTCGACGTAGTTATAGTCGAAGTTATTCGAGGAGTCGTAGTCCAATAATTGATCGAACAGGCAAGTTAAATTGAGAGAGTGAATGAACTTGATAATTCTATTTATATCATTGATTGATTTGTATCGTTTACAGAAGTGATCGGTAAAAGTTATTGGAGTAACGAGAGATGATCATCTCTTTATATTTAAAAGATCAAGTTAAGGAACAATTATGACAACAGTAATAATTATTATGAAAGAAAAACAAAGTAATAATATTAATATTATGTAGGTAATTTCCTATGGATTTTTTGTAATATTTAGAACAATGATGCACTTCATAGATGAAAATATATTTCTTTAATTCATATTCATTTCTGAAAGTACATATATAAATCCTTATGTATACATCACGTGAACATTGTAAAAATCTTTCTTTGACAACTAGTAGAAGAAATTGAAAGGAATATCATTATCATCGTCTCGATAGAGTGTCATAGAATATATGAATGTGTAGCTTTTTATTGCAATTCATTCCTTTTTATTTAGATATTTATCGGTAACATAAATCTGTGTACAGTATTTAACGTATAATTGTAACAAACTTTGTTAGGTATATTAAATTTGGACATATTATTTACCAAGCATAATAAAAATCATGAAACGAAAGTTCAGTTTCTCTTGAATTATTTGTTATAACTTTTCCAACCGTTCCTTCAATTTCTTATATTACACGCATGCATGTATTGGATTTGAAATTTCAGAAGTTCGCGTTGAACCGTTGAAAATATGAGAGGTACGAGATCCTGCTACTAGAGGTCGAATTTTCATACATGCTTATAATATTTCAAACGCGTTTAGTCGGTTTTGGATACTCGTCAAGTCTACAGTCTTCCATAAACGTCTGAAAATTTATATACGCGCGAAATGAATCTTAGAGACGCTTCGCCATTTAAAAGTCGTGACGATAAAAATGAACGTGTACAAGTATTTGTGCGGGTTAGGCAAGTATTGTTTATTCGATGAATCACAAATTGATGCCTTTCGAACGTTTTCGTGGGAATTTCGAAGATCTTGAAAATTTTATGTTGGAAGGGAACAGTATTCTTGCAAGATTTCTGTAGAATATTTGAATATTTTATAATGTTTATTATTATTTTTACTTCCCTGTTACAAATAATCTAGAAAATCTCATTGAAAAATGGGAAAATGAATGTGTTTCGATCAGAAATTCCATCATTCGTAATAGCATTTAATAGAATATTTCTACCTGAGTTGAAAAATTATTGTATCAGACATTAAAAACTACGATAAAATATTAAATTTGAAATTTTCAAGGCATTAATTATGAATGATTTTAACATTTCACATTATGTTAATTAATTTTTCCAAGCTCATCTGTAACTTGAGTCTTGAAAAGCATCATAAGTTTGGGATGACCAAAAATGTAAACAAACAGATCAAATAACAACAACGAGTTCATTGTATATTGACTTTCAACAGACCTCCAAATACTAGAGAAAAACTTGGAAAAGCATATATGGCGGTAGATGTATCTTCTGGTAAAGAGGTCACAGTACATCTTAAACACAACGAACATATTTCGAAAACATTTAAATTCGATAAAATATTCGAATCCAAAACAACGCAGGTTTGTGATTCAATACAAAGATACGCAATGGTTAATAATAATTGAAAGTCATGAGTTGACTATTAAATTAATTTTATATGTAATTTTAAGGTGGATATTTATAATGTTGTTGTAAGTCCTTTGTTACAAGACATTTTATCTGGATACAATTGTACGGTATTCGCATATGGACAAACCGGGACAGGTAAAACGTATACAATGGAAGGTCCAAATGTAAATTATCTTTCACATTGGCAAAACGTGAGTTTAGCAATTTTGTCCATTAGCTCGTACATTTTTCAGTTTTTTAATATTATGATTGTACAGGATACCAGTGATGGTATAATACCACGATTCTTGAGTCACTTATTCCATAAATTACGTTCATTAGAAGGAACTGATTACGTGGTCAGAGTAAGCTGTTTAGAAATATACAATGAAGAATTATTCGATTTGTTAACGCCTATCGACGATATAACTAAACTCAGGTACTGATTGATTCATATAATTTTTGTTGACGTTCATTGATCTAATTCATTCGAATGTCATATAATAGGATATTTGAGAATACATCAAGGAAAGGTTCCGTGATAATCAGCGGATTATCAGAGATAACTGTGAACGATGAGACACAGGTTCGTCAAATCCTGAAAAAAGCATCGGAGAAAAGGCAGAAAGCGTCAACTCAATTGAATGCTAATTCAAGGTATAATTTTTTGTTAGCTCGATGAATTAATATATTCGTAACAGATATAAAATTCCATTTCAGCCGATCTCATACAATTTTTTCCATCACCGTTCATACGAAAGAAAATGATTCGAATGGGAAAGCACTTTTGAAGACGGGAAAATTGAATTTCGTTGATTTGGCTGGTAGTGAGAATATTGGGAAATCCGGGGCATTGGATTTCAGAGCGAAGGAAGCTGGGAGTATCAATCAATCTCTTTTGACTCTTGGAAGAGTTATAACGGCGCTTTCGGAAAGAGCATCTCACGTGCCTTATCGGTAATTGATTCAAGTATGTTCTCATATTTTAGATAATTAAAAGAATTTTCTTTCCAGAGAATCTAAATTAACGCGATTGCTTCAAGAATCGTTAGGAGGACTTACGAAAACATCGATTATAGCTACTATATCACCTTCTCATTTATACATTGAAGAAACATTATCTACTTTGGAATACGCGTATCGTGCTAAAAATATCACAAATAAACCCCAAATGAATCAAAAACTGTCTGAAAACGAACTCGTTAATGAATACTTGGACGAGATATCCAAGTTGAAAAAACATTTAGTCATCACACGTGGGAGGAATGGGGTTTACGTTGCATCGGATAATTATAAAGAGATGACACAAAAAATCCAGGATCAACGTGAAGCGTTGAAGAAAATGATTTCACAGATTAAAGAATTAGAGAAAAATCTTGAGAGCAGAGAGGTGAATATATAGGGTATAATATTATGGGAAAATCATTCTCAAAGGATATATTGAAATATTTGAATTACCTGACTTGACTTTTTATCAATTTTTACAAATGAATTTTACCTTCAAGAGGATTGTTGTCGATTTTAGGGAATGTGGAATAATTTGAATTCAGAGAATTTTGAATTACTTGAAGAACTACGTACAACGGAGACGAGGTTACAGCACTTAGAAGATACTATAAAGGAAATTAAGCATGAATTAAAAGAAGTGAAATTCGATATAAAAGTAAAAGAAAATCTTTTAGCAAATCAAGTTTCTACTCAAATTAATCTTGAATCTGAAATACAGAAAATTATTAGTATTGTGAAAATAGCCATCGAAGACAGTTACAAATTGATGGATAAAATTAATCGTAAAACGTGAGTTTTGATATATGATGTTGGAATTGTTTACTTCATGAAATTAAAAAAAAACCTATCATCCGTACAGTTCGGTAGAAAAATACAATGAGAAAATTTGTAACAAATTTAAAAGAGGTATGAAAAGAGATTTCGATTGCGTGCAAAGTGAATTGTTGATGTCTCAAGAGGATTTGAACTCCTTCTGTTGGGGAGTGAAAAATGAAATTGGTATGTCTCAGCATAGATTTCAATCAAATCAACAATTATTTGTGAAGAAATGGAAATGTATTTATTTAATTTTATTCTTAGATGCTCAAGCAGATAAAAGGATAGAATTTTTAAATGGTATAATAAAACATACGTCACAAGAACTCACGAACCAAAATAAAATACACTTCATGTTGATGGAAGATGTGAAGGATGCAGTAAGTTTTATAGGGTTTTTTATTTGCTGATGGGACTTTTCACATACATGTAGTATTTTATTATATATGAATATTCTTTTTACAGTATGAAACATACGATAGTTGGTCTAAAAATGATAAAAGCAACGTAACTGATGCAGCGGGGACAACCTGTTATCTTTTGAAAGAAATGTCTAAAACATTTGTACCAAAAATTCAAGATTTAATTCTTGATGAAACAGTAAAAAATATGCAAATTATGTATAGAGAGCTGCATAAAAGCATAGTCAATTGTGGTGTTTTTGTCAAAGAAAGTGTGGATGAGATGTGTAATTATCGGTTGAAGGAATGTGATTCCATGATTCGTCGCATCGAAAACCTTGAAAATACTTCGAAATTATTTTTTGAACAACACTGTGATATTGATAAGCGTCAACGGAATTTTGAAACGGTAAGTTAAATTACTGTAATAAATTTATCAAAAATGAATGGAATTTTTTCAGAATAAGTCTACAACGACATCAACATTTCACACTTGAAGGAAAAATCAGGTCCGCATTACTAATAGTATCTCCCTTCAATCAATCACACTAACAGAGTGATCAGTTGAGTTGAACAAATTTAAAATTAAAAAGTCAAGTATCAATATATTGTCAATTATTAGTACGGTTATTTCAAATCATAGCTTGTAAAACAAAACACTTTCAAAGCCTTAGCAAACACGACTGTGAGCGTTAAGCCAGTAACTGCTTTCCACCGAGATTGCAGAGCCATCATTGTACCAATTATCATAGGAAATCATAAAAATTTCTTTTTACTGATATTCAAAAAACATGTATTTGTATAATGGTATTCTGGCATTTCAGGCTCTTGAAAATGCAAAACTTCAAATGGGTGAATTGTTGAACGCGAGTGAAAAATATAAAACTAACGGTTCTTGTATGATGAACAACAGTCTGAAGGTTTGCAATGCTATCAAAGAGGAGGTATCGAATGATTGCGATACTTATATCAATATGCAGAAATTTGGATATAATAAACAAAAAGAAAACATCACATCGATTCAGACTTCCCTTTCAAACATTGCGGAACAGGTATTCGTTTGCACCATCTTTGATTTTTCAATTGCTGAAAGATATGGAAAGCATTTGTGATGATAAATTTATAGAACGCCGTTGAAGTGGATGATGCTGTGAAAAATGGAAAAGAATTGGTGATGAATTTAGAAACGAATATAAATATGTGCGGTAAAGCATTAACGGAATACAGGGATGCAACTGAATTCAATACCATGAACCGTATGAAGCAAATGAGACAAGATCAAATTGCTTTACTAGATAAATTGAAGGTATGAAATTTAAATATTATGAATTTAGTACACGCTGTGAAGAATTTGATGTAAGAGGTAGAAAACAATTCACTCGGACATCGACATCAAATATTCATGCAAAATATTATTTACGTTTGTTAATTAGAATCGTCATTCGAATATTTCGAATTTGTCATCCTTGGCAACTAATTTATTGATGAGAGACAATGCTCAAATCAAAACTATTTCTGACGACATGGATTATAAACTGGAAAATCAGACAAAAATTATTGAAGATACTCGTGACAAAATAATTGAGCAATTTCATTTTATGAAACACCAAGTGGATAAATTATTTCTTCAAGACTGGCAGCGGGATGTTTCTACAGGTTTGTTGAAAGAGATTCATTTATCGTTTTATTTCGCATGGGTGAAATACATTTGATTCAATATGAATCATTTGATAAATGCTTTACTAATATTGTTTGGTTCTGTTGTGTAGAAAATTTCACAAATCACTTGGAACTGAGTTTATCGTTGTTTATGACGTAACAATATAAAATAGTGATTGTGTAATACATATAATAAACCTCGACATTTAAAATATGTTCAATTGGAATTCAAGAGTGAATTTTTATGGTTTTTTAATATCAATGTTTATGAGTTATCCCTACTGACAAAGGTTGAAAGAAATTCATTAAAATGAACACAATCCAAAGTCAAAATCTATCTTTTTTCGTTCATGCGATTTTTATCCATTTCAATCAATTTTTATTGTATTTTTAGTGAAAGTATCAGTTCCCAGTTTGAAATGATGAAGATTTTGTTTTTAAGGTACAACACCGGAAAAAAAGCAATTCAATTATCCTCGTCAACTCACGAGTACATCTCCGTATGAAAGAATTATCAAAAGATTCCGATTTTATCGAGATTCTCAGCTTATGGATATATCGTTTGAAAATGAGGTAAATTATACAAATCACATATTTTATTTTATATAGGTATTTTTCTTGAATTATTGTCACGTAATTTTTAGGACGAGTCGTTAGAGGAGAATGATCGAACTTTTGCGGAGAACTCTACGGCACTCAGTGTATTTGGCAATGGAATACCATCTAAATTTCAAAAGTTATTAGAAACGTCTGCACTCACGAATGAACTTGAAGATTCGGTATTTGAAAGTCCTACTAAACTGGAATTGTCAATGGATATGAATGAAACGTTGACTCAAAATAGTGACAGCTAAATGGCGAGCCATTGTTTTTAAATATCAACGACGCCGGAAGGGTTGGTTGTCTTGGAATTCATAATTTTGTTACAAATTTTCCTGTTGTTTGTAATTTTAAAGATTTTCAGACAAACATTTCTTGTGATTTTACAACATTTTTTTTATCGACAATCATTCGAGTATATGAATCTATAAGATGCTTGACAATTCCCTTCGAGAAAATCAATGAATCGTTATCATTTATCATTCTCATTCTTGAGAATCGAAAACTTTTGAGAAAGGTTGAACATCATTTGCGTATCGTCTAGGAATGTGTGGATTCGGAACGCAATAAGTGCAGTATCATACTTGATTACATGATTTTAGAAATCACATATTTGTACATATTTGATTATTTGATTTGCTAAGTAATATTTACAATGAAATCTGTCATTAATAAGCGGTTTGTTTTTGTAACTTATCTCAAATTAACTGAACGTATAATGAATGCGACAAATCACATGATGAATCAGTAAAATTTCAGAGGAAGGAAAAATTATCATTACCTGAAATAACAGTGTGAAACGGAATGTTATACAATACATGAGAATTGATACATCAGAAATACTGTATTCTTTATGAATTGTTTATTTTGTTTTTTCTTTTCTTTTTGAATCGCAATACGTACGTTTGACAAAATTGAAATTCTTGTTTCATTCGATAGTCATTATGCTCATTTTGTATATATTTTCAAGTGGATCGAACAAAAATTAAAATTAAGATTGTTTTTTCATCGAATGACAATTACCCGGAAAAAGTGTTTCAGACGTGTTGAGATTTCATCGAATATATATAATTCCTCGGAAAACGGATGTTATTTTATTAAATATGGATTCATTGATTTGTTTCAGATCTGGAGGGAAAAAAGGATTACGGTATCCCCCGGGTGACAAGGGCGATAAAAACAATCATTGAAAGATTTCTAAATATCGATGAATTTTCAAAAAGTTAATTTCAATAATTTTTGAATGAGTGTAGTACAAATATTTAAATTGGTTGTAAATCATACATTTTTTATTTCGAATAACACATAATGTTGAGTAAATTTAATATATTTTATAATATGATGTAATGAAAAGATGTTAGTTAACATGTGCATGATCAACATAGTATATAAAATTTCAACTTTGAAATTTTTGAGTATATATTTAATTACCTTCGAAACTAGATAACACATGCTCGGTATTTGGTTATTTTTGACACGCTAATAACAATTTTGCGAAAATGTTCGTACAGATTTTTGTATCAGTCTCGAGAACAGTGACAGAGCCTTGGAAGGAAGCTTAACCAAGGCCTGGAATGATTACATCGTCACAACAATCAATGGCCTGAATTCTGACGTCTGGGACAACACTCGCGAAAGATCGCCAACGTTGGCGTGAACTCGATTTGATGATTCTTCAGCGTTAGTCTATACAAAACTTTCGCTATAAAACCAACTACGATACAAGCACGATAACATGTATGTGTTGTCAACCAACGTTGACTTCATATAAAGCTATTATCCGTCATCAGCATCGGCAGAATCTCCTTAACGTTGTTTTCAACATTGGAAACAACGTCCTTGCTCAGAATGCCAAATAGCACCGAGCAAAAATTCATCGGATTGGCCAAAAATGGGTTGAAGTTGGCCCAATGTCGATGCACACAGGAAAAATTGTTATCCGGCACGTGAAATTTGGTCAAACACTGACAAATTTTCTTCCTAGTTTTATCTTGAATTACAAAATTCCGAACATCCTGTCAAAACTTGGTAGCAACACTTTTGTAAATGTTTCGATAGGATGTTGCATTCTGTATAAAATAGGGTGAAAAGTTTGTCAGTTTTTCACCAGACTTGTTCTGTCAGAAATCCTTCAAAGCCCGACAATTTTTTGCCCGGTTTTACCTAGCATTTTTAACAAGGGTGATTTTTTCCATTGGATCAAAAAGATATTTTGAAGAATTCTAAGTGATGTCTTAGATAACACAAAAAGATATTTCTTAGAGATTCTTATATGAGATTTCTTAGTTTTCTGAAAGTATCCTTCAGTGTTTGAATGATATTTTCTATGAGATACCTTGGAGATATCCATTGGAGTTGCAAGAGAACGATTTTAGATTTGCAAAGGATATCTTTCAGAATAATCCAAAATTGTTAAATGCGAAATTGTTTCAATTGTGTTACATAAGACATTCTTTTAGAAACTCATAAAATATCTTCGAAACTTGTTCTACTCCAGGTAAAATCATGCATTCAATTTGAAATATCCCTGCTTAAAATGCCAGACACATCCAGACAAAGCCGAACAAAAATTTGACACGGTTTTGTATGGTTTTGATCTCAGTATTTGTCTTACGTTTTCAATAGGGATATTTAAATTCAAACATACCAGATCAGAGAGAATTTGTAATGAACTCAATTGAGATTTGAATACTTCATTTTAAGTTTTCACGCATTGTTTCTGAACTTGTGTACCGTGTGGGAACTTGCGATGACAATATCAACATTCTTATCATCGTCAAACAAGTGAAATTGAAAATACATACAATAAATCGTGGCTGGAAAGCAGCGTGAAATCATTTTGGAATACGACATTCATCTCTGGATTCATGACGCATGCGTCGTTGTGGATTTTCAAGCGGATCACGTGAATCGCGGGTCTTATAAGTGTCGTTGGCGCGCCGGCCGGTTATTACATTTGGAGAAGTCCTCGCGATCGTAGTAAACGTAGTACACGCGCGCCTGTGAATTCAAGCCTCGCGTCTCGAAAACGTACACAAAAGATAAACAAAAGAATTCCGTGAAAATATAAGCAGAGGGAGTCAGGGACGTATTCATCGTATGTTTTTATGAGACAGTTGTCATCGATGATCTTCCAATTTTAAATACCAAAACTTTTTAAACGTCAACCAAGGATAGTACGTCAAATCGATTTTTGATCGGTTTATTTTATTGAAATTCTCAATTAAAAAACTCCCGATACTAAAATACAACAGTATTCAAGTTGATCGTGAATCAAAACCTGAGTGTGTCACCTCATTTTCGTGCGCGAAATATATTCTCGTGGTGATAAACACGAGCGTGAAGAAGAGTTCGATTCAAAAGAAGAGTATTATAAGTGGACAAAACGAGCGGGTGCAAGCTTTACTCGGATCTCAACTTCGCGGACCTTAATTTTCGATAAAACTCACTTTTCCATCAACTACGATGGATGGCAAAAATCAATGGGATTATTCTCAACAACATGGTGAGTCTTGTTTTTTGTTTTTATATTTTGTCTTTTGATTTTCAAAATTCAAACAAAAAGTTTCGGTTTTGAATACAAGTTTGCTCATTGAAATTTATAAGGTATTTTAAATTCACTGTTTTTTATCACACACAGCAATTTCAATGAGCAGTCTTTGAGAGTATTTATTGTTTTTTATTCAATCTCATTATCAACGTCGTCGTCGTTTACATTTATTCTTATATTTATTGTAAACAAAATGATAAGTATGGTTGAAAGTTTATACAAAGCGGAGGAAAATTAGTTTTGTACGAAAATTGATGAGAAAACATGATAATTGTTCTTGGAGTGTTAATTGTTTGTTGATGCAGATGGAATGAATGCGCGAATTGTCGCTTGGATGTCAGAAAATGAATGACAGCCCCATTCATGGTTTTTATTTACGATTTGTGTTGTTTCTCCTCATGCGATTATGATTTATTTTATATTTTTCTGTGATACTCGAGTTCCTTTTGTACATTCCAAGAAGAATCGGTGAATTCTTCGAGAAATTCTTCGGTTGTTCAATTAACTATTGATCCTAAAGAGAATTTGAAAAAATCACCGGGGTTTTGACAATTACACCAAAATATGCGGTACATTTGACTTATAATCAATCTCTCTGAATTCCTTGGAGTCAAAAATTCATCCTCGAAGAGTGAAAATACCGCAAGTCCACCCAGTGAGAACAGCTTGTCAAAATGACATGAAATTGACAAAACAGTGACGTCAATTTGATGGAATTTTGACTGAAGTATTCTCATAGGGCAGGAAGAGTGAGATTCCACTCTTCAAGAGTAACTTTGCACTTCATAAGAGGGAATTCTCACTCCAACAAAGTGAAGTTCCAACTCGGTTCAAAGAGTGAAATTTCAGCTTTTTATAAAAGTAAAATTCTCACTACAAGAGAGTGAAAATTCACTCTTATGCAGTGATGCCAGCATTTGGTCGACCGACTCGATTTACCTGTATAAAAATCTTACACACACAATTAAACCTCCGACAAAAGAAATTTGATTGTTTAGAGCGCGATGGAGGGGGTAAAACTCGTCGGCCGGCCGAATGCTGGAGTGAAAACTCACTCTTTAGGAGAGGAGTCTCACTCTTGTTGGACTTGCAGTGTTTTCACTCTTTAGAAACAGATTTTCACTCCAAGAAATTTAAAGAGAATCAAATCGGTAATCGAATATGGAAAAATGTTTGTGCAACAGCAAATTTCTTGTAAAAAAGAATGATTTTCAACACAGTTCTTTCAAACTACCATGCAGCAGTGTACAAAGCATCCCCTAAAATTAATGATTGGATTTGGAAAAAATATGTTGTATTCTATAGAGTATAACATTTCACACGATCTTAGAAAATATTTTCTGAACCTACTATCAATATTTTAGGCTTGTATTGAGTTTTATGCCGAAATGTACAAGAATTAAACAATCAAACTCTTCTGCCCCTCACAATGACGTTCACATTTCAGCGGGACACTGGTAAAGTTATTGTGCTATTTCAATTAATGAACGTATAGCAACGATCGTGAAATCAGGATAAATGCTAATAAACGTGTAGAGAATTATTGCTTCTTTCGTCATGATACCTCCCACGATAATCATAATGTGTTTGATAACTGGTATTTTAACTTTTCTTTCTTGTGTCTTCTGAAACGTAAAAAAACGTAAAAAAACGTAACGATGATGATGATGGATAAAAGGGAAATATATATATATCACAGAATGTAAAGAGATCCATAACTGGAAGTGATCAATCGGTCATACAATGTGATCCAGTATCGATTAATCGATTTTTCAAAAATTTAGAATTTTGTTGTAATCTATTTGTACTCCAAGTGTTTCAGGTCCACGGATGCGTTGGCTATGTCGTTTCTTTCAACATCTCACCGAAAGAAATAATTTATTTCAACGAATGAACTGAAATCAATTGTGAAAATTAGTTCCGAGTAATAAAAGAATAGAAGCATAGATGGTCATAAAAGCTGTAGGAAAGGCAACTTCAAATTAGTAACGGCAACTAAAGCCAAAGAAATTGAATTCGAATTAAATTGAGCCAACACCCGTTTTAGTTACACAAATATCAACAACTGTATCTAGTTGCTGGAAATAATTTGGAGTCGGGGGAACTAATTATTTTTTTCGATGAAGTATTAATTATTTTTTTCGTTGACCAACGAATTGAAGAAAATTGATTCATAAGAATATCATCGAAGTTCGAATCATTTATCGAAATGAAGTGTAATTTGAGGATGGAACAATATGGCGTGTGGTGAATACTATTGTCGCAGAATTTATGTTGCTGAAAGTTTGTGCCAGAACCGTGCAAAGAATTGTTGTCAGGCTGTGAACGGCTTTTGTCCCTGATAATCTGGTTAAAAACTGACCTACGACATTGAAATATTCTCCAGAAATTGATCGCGAGTTTTGGATCGTTCTGTTTTTGACTGTGATATCCATTTAAAAATTGAAGAAATTTTCCTGCCAGGTTTCGGAGAAAATGAGGTAGAAAATTTGTCAATTTTTGACCGAATTTCCAGAGACAGGAACAGCTGAAAGCTTGACAAGCATTTTTTGCTGGGCTTTGACGAACGTTTTCAGCAAGGTTATGGTTTAGATACGATATTGAAAAATTGTTTACTAAAATCTACTAAAAAAATGCGATATGTATTTAACAAATCTTTGGAGAATTTTACTCCCTTTGATTATGAAGCTGAAACTGGCAGGCATAGAGCCAACAGCTGATTGTTATAACTTTTTACACAAGTTTTTTTATTAGGGATTCAAGCATCTGAAATATGGAGTGTAAGACTGCTCAATCGATTTCTGATACAAAAAAAACTTCAACAACGTTTAATCAAAAGTTACAACAATCGTCTGCTATTTGAAGCTTCATCCTCTGATTGAGTTGATTGCTTCTCGACAAATTTCGGCAAGTTTAGGGAAACTGCTTCTATAATATATTCTACAATTTTTGGAGTGAGATTTCATTCTTTACCCAGCCAGAATTGAGCTTGTTGAAATTTCGATTGTAATTTCCATTATTGTAGAGTCATAGTGTAAAGATTTGAGGTAAGAAATTCCGATTCAAAGCCATTCCAATTATAAAGTGAATTTTTCACCCTAAAAGAGTGATAGAATTCACTCGAAACGAGTGGAAATCTCACAAGCTCACTTTTGAGACTTGGGGGATTAATACGTGTGATTTTTCATCCTTGAGGATTTAGAGACTAACTTTCGATTATCAATTCGCTTCAATAAAAAAAAGATCTTATTTAATAGAAAAGAAGGTGCATAGATATGAATTGAAATTTTGATGATGGTTCGTTAACCTTCTTAAAATTAGTCAATTCCTGAAAAACCATCCAGTTTATGGGATATTCTTTGAAAGCAGCATTGCGACCGCGCTACTGCAGATCTTTGCTTGACGTTTCATCACATTTTGCCAGGAGATTACACGGATTTTGCTTAAAGTAATTACGCAGAGAAACATTCTTGCTGAAAAAAGCGATTTTCAAAAATCTGCTTTGTTGAATTAGCCCAAACGTTTGCTGTTCTAGCAAAATATTTGCTAATCCAGCAAATTTTATGGGCAGTCTGTATACCTACACTAAGAAAAATCACATAGTTGCTGTAACTAAATAGCGCATGCAGTGCATGCGTAATCAGATTCTATTTGCTGAGGAACTTGAATTGTTAGTTGTCACAAATAAATTACTTATGCTACTATTGACTGAATTTTTTTAATTTAAAATGAATAGACGTCAAATCATTGTTTTTGCTACCGCAAACAAATTTTTATTTATATCAAATAAAGATTTATTCAAATTAACTAAAGTATTTTTGCTCACTCAACTAAGCTATTTCTCTCAGTGTACGATGCCGAATTGCTCTGGCTCAGCAAGCGTCTGTTAAAAGCGCAAGATTTTTGCTAATTCAGGATTTGTCATATCAGCAAAGGAAATTTTGGACTTTTTAAACTGGAATATTCGATTCAATCTTCGCACTTATACGTTTCCGAACTATTACTGCAGTATTTGATTGCAACAAGTGTTGTGTCGTTAGATGCATTGGGAGAGAAACAATGATTATTAGTGTGGCTAAAAGTGACACGGTATATGCATGATGCAACAGGTGCCGTAACGAAGTGCTATACGGTTCCGGCCAGAAATGTAATATATTGCATTGTGAATATATAGTTTTTTGAAAATACTCCTTAACGTGAATTATGGGGAAATAAAAAACATATTGTAAGCACATTGAATCTTTTGCACGGCTGTAATCGAGTACATCAATTATAAACTATTTGCAACAAACACACGGAGAAAAAAACTATTGCTGGCATAACAACCAGGTCTGTTACTATAGCGCCTACAAAGAAAATTAGCTGAAAGAGCAAGCAAAATGATTGACAGAACTACACTTTTTTGCTGACGTAAACAAATTTGTCAACAGAACCAACGTCTTAACTGCTGGAGTGAATATTTTTGCAAGGATAACAAATTTCTTTGTAGATGGTATAGTAGCAAACCATTTTTCTTCCGTGCATATTTTTACTTAATCTCGTTGCAGTTAGAAAAATCAATAATTTTCTCTTACGTTTGAATTGATGTAGCTGAAACTAGCAGATTTTAGCTAGCAGACTTGAACTCTAGCTCATCGTAGAATTCTTGTAGAATGATGAAATTTTTGAATCGTAATTTTTGAGAATATGTATTGAAAAAAACATTCAAATTTACATCACTTCAGTGCATAAACGCGGCCTGTTAGTTTACGTCTGCTAGCTTGAGCATCATTTTGAATTGCCATGTTGCTGAAGTTTGAATCGCTCATCCAAACGAATTAACAATCGAATAACGAAATACTCGGACCCAACCTTAGTTGAAGACCCAAAATCTTGCAGCACATTCTTTAAACGATGTTCTCAATTTGAGAAAATGAATAACGATGATTTATCATATTTTGTGAGTTTGAATTTTTGTTTCGTCGTTATAAACGATTCAAACTTATGTTGCTTAAGTTTGAATCGTTAATTAAAATGAATTAGTAATCAAATGTAATCAAATAACGAAATACTCACACGTTAAAGACCCAAAATTTTGCAGTACATTCTTCAATAGATATTCTCAATTATAAGAAATTGATTCGAGAAGATAAACAACGATGATTCTTCGGATTCCACGTGGATGTGAATCTCCGTTTCGTTCCTATATAAACCATTCAAATTTTAAGAACATTCAAACTTCTGTAAAATGAATTTGCAGTACTTCGAAATCATCAACAATCTTTACCAAACGTTCCAAATTTTCTGGTATTTTTTTTCTGAGTGAAGAGAGATTCAATAACCTTTCACAATTCGAACTCCCGTCAATCTTTACATATCCACAATGACGATACTGTTATAAACAGATAATACAGATATTTGGATCCAAGAATAGTTCTTTGATTATGAATCATTAAAATGATGTATGCATATTAAAGATCGAACGCGAAGATTGATACGTTCGATTTAGTGCGGTGCTTTATCGCTATTTTTTTCACTCATTCTTCTTTCCGTGCATAAACTAATAGAGAAGAATTTGACATTAATATAACACATCAATCGTTATAAAATGATTGGACGTAAAAGAAACAATTAAATTACACCCTAGCGTTTGTCCTATATTCAGCAAATGTAAATTCGTGCTTTATCAATCGTGTCATATCTCTCTTTATTTCATTCATAATAATAATAAGGTCATTGTCTTCGAATGCAGGGCGTGCTAGTCTGTGCCATGTGGCGCATATTCGTGGGGTTGAAAGATCTTTTTACTTTTCTTCCAGTGTAACCCGACCGGATACCAATTCAGGCTTCGTTAATGAATGGAAATCGATATGTTTCCCTCTTATCTATCTCCCTTATGTGGTTTCATGATGGATGTTTTTTCGCTACAATAGCTCGTAAGAGTCATATAGTTTATTAGACGAATTTCATTCAGTATTGAGGGGATCAGGTGTTGTAGCCGAGTGTGATAAGAAAGTAATTGTCGTATCTATAAGTATTATTTAAGGTATGCTAGTTATTCACAATCCAACAGTATGAAGAGGTTATACATGAAAAAAAGGGAACCATATGCGGCTTTGAAGTTGGATTTTTTTTTTGACAGGTTCATACCATTCAATTCAATCAAAGTTCAATTTAAGATGGGACTAGCTTCTTGATATCCAATTTATTCTTTGATCGCCTTATTGAAAATGTCGTGGAAGCTCAATGAAAATTTAACACGATTCAATCGGTTTATATTCAGTTTAATGCAGTTTGCGTTGTCTTTTCGTCAGAATTTTCAGATGAATTTTACTGGGTTTGGAGAAACTTCAATTGAATTTTGGAACGTCAGTCAAATTTTTCTAAAAATCCAAAAGACAGTGGCGATGAAAAATTACAGTCAATTGTCTGAATTTTCAGACGGAATACATTGGCATTCGTAATATTCAAGAATTTTCAGATCGCAAAAATTTAATTCTGAAATGTCGAAAACCGTAGGAAAAACGAAACGTATTTCCGACATTCCCGACAAACCATGCTGATATTGAGCACTATACCAAAAAATTCCTTCTGAATATTCAAAAAATGTAACCTCAATTTTTTACATTTAATTTCCACTGAATTTTCTGATAAATTTTATTGAATTTTAAGAAACTTCAACTAAATTTCAACACGTATTCTGAAAATTCAACCAAGATTCTCGAAATTGAGCAAAAATTTTTCTGAAAATTCAGAAGAAAGAGACTGTGAAAGATTACAGACGCATTTTCTGAATTTTCAGAAGGAATTTACTTACAGTGAAGGAAAGGAACGATCAGGAAATATGTTTCGCTGAGATATGATGATTCATATATCAATACTGATAATTGATGCTTTGAAATATTTTATGCGCATTCTTAGAATAAAATTATTCTAAATAATTTCATTTGAAACATCATCCTGAAGATATTTTTTATTATAGAGAATCCATCTCAATTCATAGATGATTAGCACATGTCTCAGAAGTATAATTGCCATGAAATGACGTGAAGGAGGAAATATTTATATCTGGTCATCATCTATAGATGAGGTCAAAATAATTACAGTTAATAGATCGAATTTGATGAAGTTGAAACTAGCGAGCCAGCGACGGATTGATGTAACTTTCGATAAAACTTTTTTGGTTAAATTCTGATATGAAAAATATTCGAATCAAGTTCCATAAAAACTGACGTCGATGCGCCGTTACCTCGACGCCGCTGGTTTCAGCTTCATTCGAATTTGGACATTCATTGGTCTTGAATCGTGATTCACGTGTGGTTCCGTATATGAGACCAAATGAATTTTCGCTTTGGTAGCTACACACTTGCTTTCAGAGTTTTGTAACATCTGTGCTAGCGAAAAATGAGTGAACTCACTAAATACTCGCAAGACACTTAGCAGTCACTAATTTTATGCAAGCACAGGCGTTACACACGGGAAAAATAATTCACTGTGGTAGCTACTTTGTGTATTTGCTGCAATAACTAAATTTTAGCCACCACGGCCATAACTTTGCGACCATAAGTCAAAAAACAGCTACCTCAGCTAATTTTCAGCTATCCAAATACCAACAGCATCATTTTTTTTCCGTGCAACTTCGTGAATGGTTAGAGCATCTTGAGTATTCTAGTAGAAATGCTTCGGCCATTCACGACCCGAGTCGAAAAATCATAATACTTTTTAAAGCCTGATCAACTCCGTAATACGCAACGATCCAGAGTTCAATCGGGTCGAAAGAAGGTCAACATCAGGTTGAATAAGAATGTTGAAAGCAAGATTAGGTTGAGAACAGGGCGAGATCAGGGCGAAAAATGAAATTAAACCTGATTCACTCCGTGATACGCAACGAATCAGAGCTAAATCAAGATTCACTTTTTGACTGGGGCGAGTTTTGTAATACCACGCTAGGGGACGAGTAGACATTCCCAGGTGCCTAACTAAATACTCGCGAGCTATTTGTCAATTCTAGTTTTTCTTTCGTGCAGCGTTACACTGCGAAAAATGATTGTGGAATTTTCCCCTGAAAATGATGGCAGCACGGTCTCTCCACAGATGGGGAATTTTTCATGAAGTGGAAACTGTCGGGCGTACAGCTATCGGCAGATGGTCATAACTTCGTACAGAAAACTTTTATCACGGATTTGAGCATCTGAAACGTTTAAAGCAACGCTGCTTAATCGATTCCCAGTGTCAATCAAGTTTAAGCAACGTCTAATCACACTGAGAAAACAGATAGCTTGAAGAATACCATAATTGATGGATTTTTGGCGTTGGTCTGAACCGAGTGAAAATATTGACGTTAACGAACCTCTAAGGGTCCCATAATTTCTTGGACTTTCATAAAGAAATATGGTACCTTCCTCATGGTACTTTTAGAGGTATCTTCACGTGAATATTTCGACTCAGGCTAGACCAACGCCAAAAATCCATAAATTATGGTATTTTTCAAAACACCTTTTTCTCCGTGCAAAAGTTAGAACAATCGGTTGTTATAGTAACGGCCGATAACTTCCACTTCATGAATTTTTCCCCATAATTTGGTGGACTTTTCTTTCATTTGTGGAGGATTCAACACCCAAAATACAAAATAATTCTCCAAGGTAGTGGAAAAATCCCTCATTTTTGGTGCAAAAACAATTCCACCACGATGAGGGAACGAAATCCATCAACAGTGTGGAGAAAAATTACCCACATTTTTCATAGTGTACAAGACTCACGTATGCAGAGAGTATTCTGATCCGGTGGTAATGTCTACTACACTGTAAAAAATAATCGGATTTTTCCTACACGCATCTAAGGGGAAATTCCGGTCATGGGATAGGAACACAGTAAAAAGAAAAACTTACTTTCATCCTGAATATCAGCTTACTTTAAGATGCAGCCGAAACTAGCCCTATTTTACTGAAAGTAAGCACCAAAAACAAATGCCGACACAATGGAAAAGACTGAATTTCAGTCAAATTTCCAAGTAAGATGCAGCCACTTTCAGTCGGACTTTTTACAGTGAAATCAATTTCCGATAAATTTTTTTGAAATTTCCTCTAAAAATTTAACTGAAAATTCCGAACTTCATGGGATTTTTACTATCATTTTGCAGTAAATTTCCAGTAAAATACGGAAAATTCCTAACGCATGTATGTGTTAATTACTTCCGAACATTTATGTGAAGTTTCCCATAGATATTTTTTACAGTGTAGGGTAAGGTAATTGAAGCTATATCTATTTATTACACTGAAGAAAGAAGGTTATTAGTATTTGGAAAACCTTTATTAATACGCTGACAGAAAAATGATCTGGTTGAAACATCTGTGGTCGCAATAACTTGAAATCTGGTGCTATTCACCAGAAAATATGATATGCTGAGAGCAAAAGTGGCACTCAAATTATTGTTGTCACACGGAGAAAAAGGAATAGTTGCAGCAACTACTTAAGGGGTCTTTATTTTTTTCCAACCATTTGTTTCTCATAGAAAAAATTGAGATATCGTTTTGAAAATTTGTAGATGTGTTTATTAAACATCCAATATTATTACAAAAATATTTTTTTCAGATTTAAACGAATTTTCTTGTTCGTTACACTAATTTAAACAACAAAAAAACTGAACAATGACGGTGGGAGTGATTTGGGGCGACTGGATGATCTGAAAAAAAAAAACAAAAAGGAAAATTATTCCTTATTGAAGTGGCTATCGCATGGACTAGGATCTTTTCGATTGGTCAAAAATTCTCCGATTTTCCACCCTCAAAAATCGATTTTCTCGAAAAATGGCGACCATTTTGTTATATTTTGATGGAAAAAAAATATCTCTAGTTCATGCGATAGCCACTTCAACAAGGAATGATTTACCATGTTTTTTTCCTTTTTCAGATCATCGGGTCGCCCCAAATCACTCCCACCGTCATTTTTTAGTGTTTTTTTGTTTGAATTAGTAGAACGAGAAGAAAATTTGTTCGAATCTGAAAAAAAAACATTTTTTGTATAATAATATTTTTAATGTTTAATAAACATACCTACAAATTTTCAAAACGATATTTCAATTCTTTCTCTGAGAAAAAACTGTTGGAAAAAAAAATTTTTCTTGAAAATCTTAACCAGAAAGACGCCTTAAATAGTCGATATTCGACCATCTATTTAAACAGTTGCTGCAACTACTTAGCAGTCAGGACAAGTATCGCGTTAGCTGCCTCAACTAACTCGATAGTTGCACTAACTAACGTAAATACCTGGCAACTAACGAAGTATTTTAGTTAGTTGAGGCAGCTAACGTGATACTTGTCCTGACTCCTAAATAGTTGCTACAACTATTCCTTTTTCTCCGTGCAGGCGAAAACAAGACAGGAACTTTTGAGAGCAAGAATGGAACGTCAAAAGTTCCGAGCAAAAGCGATACACCTTTAATTCGGAACAAAAGAGCAACTACAGAAATCTCCGGGCAAGAATGAAACACTGAAAACCTCGAGCAATGTATTCTGTATTTGTGCGCTGGTTCGTTCCCGCTTGAGCTTTTCAGTGTTTCATTTTTGTCCGGAGATTTATGTGGTTGTTCTTTTGTTCCGAATTATAAGTTTATCGTTTTTGCTCGAAACTTTTGAAATTCCATTCTTGCTCTCAAAACTTCCTGTCATGTTTTTGCTTGACAACAATTTTAAGTGTCACTTTTGCCCTTAACGTATCATATGATTTTTAATTTTGGCTTCCATCATTTTTTTCTAGACGTCGCAATCACATTTTCTGGTGAATCGAACCAGATTTCGAGTTATCGCGACTAAAAATGTTTCAACCAGATCGTTTTTTTTGTCAGTGGATTCAGAAAAATCACTGTCAATTCAGGAAAACAAAGTTTCGCTGGAGAATGTTTTCAGGGAGTTTATTTAAAATTTGTAGTGAAAATACTAAAAGTTGATAGTCTCATTGTTATCTTTCCTCAGTGAAACTATCAACTTTTGCTGAATTCTTTACGAATATTCTTCTGCGATACTTTTTTCCCTGAATTGTCATTCATTTTTCAAGATATCGATAAATTTTGTTTTTCCGTGTAGCCACTGCAGCATTTGGATGGCGGGAAAGTCAAGCTTCGGTATTCTCGCTGTGGCAGATACATTGCTCTTTGTGACAGTTAACTGAATAACCATGACAGCTAAAAAATAGCATTCCTATGGAAAAAAAAAAGTTTTGTTCATTATTCACATTTTTAAAATATCAATATCAAATTAATTTCAAGCCATCGAAAATGAATGATTTATCATGACTTATCACATCATGACCTACATGCGTACCTCATATACGTCTGTTAGCTTACGGACAAGATGTGACGCAAATAAAGTAATCAGCATCATCTGGCTATCGGGGTAATCAAGTTAATACAATTATAGCTGTACACGAATTTTTCCATAACTTGTATTTTAAAGTTTCATTTCTCTTACGTATATCGATTCACTCTCGACCTTCAACGATAAAAAGTGAATCGATGTCGATCAGTTGAGTTAAATTCAAGGTTAAATCGGATGATCATTCAATTAGGATGTGACTTGGAATTGAAAAGTTTAGACAAACGATATAATTCTTTTTCCTTCGCTGCGAATGCGTTTGGAGGTGGTTTTGTACAAAGGAGTGGCGATGGTTATAAATTTCTTTTTTTTTTCTTTCGTGTTTACTTCAAAGGTTTTATAGAATGCATATAGGTGACGATATTGCGATTTTAATCGATAGTTATCACATCACATCGACTTATTATGAATTGAATTATTGAAAGAGGTGAAAAATGTGAAGATTCATGATCATGTTTGAATTGAGAGTGTTCCATACTGACTGTTTACCGATCAAACAAAAGTTTCTGTATTTCATGATCGAAACATATGCCATTACCGTTAAGGGGATGAAATGGTGTACGTTGAGTGCAAGGAATTCATGATAAAGACACGTGTAATAACAGAAATCTAATTTGAACAAAACATCTTCTCGAAATGATTAACGATGTGAAAATATTTTCATGCTTTAAACATTCGTTTTCTGTTGAAATTGACGAGAACAACGATAAACTTATCTTTTTTTTTTCACTGATAAGAGAGATTATTAGATGTTGTCAAATGGGGGATTGTTAGGAAGGATTATTTATTAACAGTATGAAAAATGTATTCAGTGATATCATTTTTGCATCAGATCTAGTGTACATTTTTCTGAGCATCTTCCGATTTTTTTAAGACCTCCGTAGAATTCGATAAGTTCTTTGAGCAAGCTAAATAATCTCTAATTATTGGTGAACCTTAATAAAAAATCTCAATAATGAGAGTTTTTCATTAATTTTCAGAAATATTCTGAAGGTTACAAAAATTTATAGAAAATCTTTTGCAGGTTTAGAGTTTTTCGGAAATTGTCAGAGAAAATGTTTCCGTTAGGGAAAAACATCAATATCTCATGATATTACTGTTACAAATTGTTAGTGATAGCAATTTTTGAAAAGGATCAATCCTCTTCTGTATAAAAAGTGTCTACACGGGGAGAAAAAATTTGCTGACGCAGCAAATCGAGGTAGTATATATAGAATAGCAGAATTTTTTGCTGACCTAACTAAAAATTTGCTATAACAGCAATCGTGTTAGCTACGACAGCAATTTTTTAGCTGTGGCAGCAAAAAATGTTTGCTCCGCCAGCAAAGTTTCAGTATTATATACAGAATAGCAAACCAATTTTGCTGGGATAGCAAACATTTTTTCCTGCCACAGGTAGAAAATTCGCTGTCGCAGCTAACAAGATTGCTGGAACAGCGAATAGTTTGCTTTCACAGCAAAAAATTTGCTGCTCTGGCAAAAGGAACCCAGCAAAAGTAGATTTCGCTGCCACAGCGAATTCATTTTTCTCCGTGTAGTGTTTATTGGAATCTATAAAAATTAGATATTTTTAGGATATTTTATCTCCTCTTCAAGGATCGCCATCCAAATTCACGAAAACAAAAAAACAATTCAACTGCAGCAGCTCAGTACACTGAGAGAAAGTATTAGTTGCCATCATCCAAAAAAATCAGTAAAATAACGTCTCAACTATTTTTTTTTTAGTACCACTTACTAATATTTTTATTGTGCGATGAAACCAAGGGTTAGGATCGAAATTACTTCATTTGTAGTTCAAACACAACTACTTTCTAATAGTAAGCAACACTATAATAGGATAATTCATAAATCCTGGTTAAAATATGCCTTGTAAATCCGTACAAAATAATAACCCAGATAATAATCTACAAAACTCATATGAAGCAGGTTGAAAAAATGACACTGGTATCAATTCTTCTCTTATTCTTGAACATTTTATCCACTTTTATCGCAATGTCGACCAGGCCAACTACCGTCGATATACCGTTTGATTCTAATTTATAACCTATATCGATAGTTGTTCCTACGTTTCTGCGTGTAACAGTAAATGTCTTCTGGAGATAACACTACCATTGTAGAAAAAAATACGCATTCAAAATCAATTTAGTCTTTTAGACCCCCGACGATCCAAACTGCACAGTTTGAAACAGCAATTTTATAAAAATTTGATCCACGCATCCTGTACGTGTGAAAGAAAGGAGAGTGTCCAAAAACAATTGAAGACGAAAACAAGGTGGATTATATTAACTATAATATCTTGGTTGAATCAACCAAATTTTTAGTAGCTGTCATTAAGAATATTTAGTTGAGACGTTTTAGTTATAGTCACTATAAGAATTTCTCTCAGTGTAGTTGGCGCGGACACGAACAGCCAGTGAATTAGCTGTTCCTGCAGTGAAATTTTAGTTATCACATTAAAAAAATTTGCATGCGTAGCTAAACTATTTGCTGTAACAGCTCAGGTTATGAAGCTGAACCTACTCTCTAAAATTTTTAAAGTGAGATTTCACTCTTTAGCCAGCCAGAAGTGAGTTTCTCGAAATTTCGAGTGAAATTTCCACTCTTTCAGAGTGAGAGTCTAAGGTTTGCGGTTAGATACTTACAGCCGCTCCAATTTCAGAGTGAACTTTCCACTCCAAAAGAATGAGAGTTCACTCGAAACGAGTGAAAATCCCATTCGAAGCGGACTGGCTCACTTCTTAGACTTAGTGCAGTGAAACGCGTGATTTTTCACTCTTCCAGATTTAGAGAGTATATAGCGGTGACGAGTTAGCGGTGGATTGCTGTAACTTTTTATTGAATTGTTTTTTAAAATATTCAAGTACTTAAATCGCATATTTGAGAGCCACTCAATAAATTTTTGATATCAAAAATATTTTAATTGAGTTCAATCAAAAGTTACACCAGTCCGCCGCTAGCTTCAGTTGCATCTGAAATTCAACTGCGGTAGCTAATTAAATCGCTCTACTCGACTCGGATTAGAGGAATGCAATCAAAGACGAAGAAGTCTTTCGCCTATTTATTGGCATAGTATACTTTTATTTCAGCGTTCATGTGTTTTCAAGTGAAATTTTTGGTAGATCACATTTTAATTTGAAATTCTGCCCGACTATGCGAAAAATCCGTTCACATCTGTTGTTTTAGCTGGAATGTTACAAATATTACATTGTGTTTTCAATGCAGGACATAAGAACCAAGTATGAGGTGTAAAATAATACTATGCGTATTCATACACAACTATATAGAGATGTACACCAAGGACGTTAAATTGCATAAAGATTATATGGTTATTCAAAGATAATTGTTACTTACCTATTCCAATCTTAGAAACATTTTCTATCGGAAAACACGAAGATGCAACGAAATTTTATGATTTTTGTATCGTCGTTGTATTACTTGTCAATACATTCGATCTATTTGAATTTATTTTCATTTCTTTTCATCGCGTTTGAGAGAATGTCAAATTTGAAGACATGCACAACGTACAATTGTATGCATTCGAGATCTTATGCACGAAGAATGTATATCTATAACATGAATATACCTATGTAAAAGAGAGTACATAGGTCACAGACCCAGTTTCACTTTACTCCGATCGTTTTATAACTATAGTTTCCGTTTCGTGCACATCGTTGAAACGTGTTTGTCCTAATTAATCTTGTACTTCAATTGGTCAGCACTTCCTATCTGCGCCGTTAAATTGAAACAATCAAAAGATTTATCTATCGGGAGATCAAAAAACTATCAAAAGGTCATCATCTCGTTGAATTTACATATTATACAAATGTAGTTGCCATTTCTTTTCGGTATCCAAACTTTGGAACACGTAATTACGAGTCAATTGTTGCTTTTTTCTTAATAAGTTACTTGAGTGGACTCTTCCAGTCTTCGAAATTTTATACAATTTTTTATATATATTATATATAACTGGAAGCCGATTGGTTGAAGTTCTTTACTGGACTCGATTTGAATATTTTTTATTTGAAACAATTATATTAAATTCATATTATATTTATATAATTTCCAAAAGTTGTAGTTACTAAAAATCGTTATTTCTGGAAAAAATAATAATAATGTACACACACTTTGACGTACCGCTTCAAACATTTCTGTTCATTTTTTCTCGTGCTCATCTCCAAAACAAATGAATGATTTCATTAATATTATTTCAGATACAGCCAGGATCTAATTTTCTGAGCTATTCGAGTGGAAAGTTGGAAAAACATCTGTATAGGAATTTCAATTCATTTGGATTAATTTGTGAACTATTTTTCACTCCAAGCGGTTTGATGATCGTTTTTCTGTATCAGTCAGGCAAAATCAGATAAGCGCAGGGTCGTTGAAATTTTATCCATTTTCGCTCGGCATTTTCAAATAAATAATGAAATAGCAACAGTAAAGTAGAGGTAATATTTGTCAACCTTGAATTTATTATATCTATTCGATCGTATCTAAGTTCCTTGAATGTGAATGATTATCGGAAAATAATCATCAAAATGTGAAGGAAAACTTAAATTTTTCCTATTCTTGTCTGATAAGGGTCATCGATTCGGAATGTCTATTTGAAATTTCAAAAGCGTTTAATCATATCTCACAGTCAAAACAACTTTGCTTTCGTTTTCAAAACAATTTCCTTGAATAGGTCTATCACGTGCCGTGAATTCGCCAAGTGAATGACCTAGATAACAATGCGCGTAAAGACACGAAACCTAATCTGCAATTTTTTTAACTCGTAATGTTATTGCATTCACTTGAAATATTGAATATTATTTTACCTTTGCTAGTGCGGCCGCGTAGTCTATCAAAAGTCAAAGTAAGAGACAATGATGAAGAACTCTATCGTCATCGCGTCATTTTACGTAACATTGATAAGAAAACTTGTTATCATTGTTATGTAGAATTTTTTTGAAACATTGATTCGTATGTCGGTTCTATTTAGGACGGTAACTACCGTGTATATAAAATCATTATCATCGACACGATCTCCGATGACTGGTCGTATTCCTTTGACGAATGAGTGTATTCATTCTTATAGACCGCGTGTTTCCGAGTGATTAAAGTTTAACGGCCGCTCTGACGAACCAAGTTATCGTGTATACCAACATTGACTTACCTCACATGTGTATAAAAGGACTCACTATAGCGTAATGTACATTTCGCGACAATTGTATTGATTTCGAGAGTCGTTGAACGAAGTATACAATTTCAATGGAATCTAGAACGGATCGCAATGGGTCTTTCGGGAGCTACTTTTTCTCTTTTTATCTGATGTATTTTTTTTCCTTTTGTGTCATTAAAAGTTCTTGTTCGCTGTGAAATTGAGGATCCTTCGTGCCTGATATTGGTGCACGAATCACATGTTTTGTGTGATAGTAGAAGCTAGATTTTTATAAGAAACGTTTACTTTAATACGTGGTTGTCTTGTTTATGAAATTCGATTATTCTTCAAACATTTATGTGCATAAAAATACGTGCCATTTGATAAAACTAGAACAGAATAATCTCTTATTCAAGTTACGTGAATTTACGTGAAATTACAATTTCCGGCATGATGTAATGTTCAATGAGTTGTTTGAAGATTCAACGAAACGTTAGATTTTCAGTTTTGCAAGGAACTTTACGAGACGACCGGTTGATACGGCTATATAGTCGAGATCAAGGTTCGTTCAACCTCGATTGTAATGATTTAACGAGCCTTGCGAGCTGGGTGAATTGATCAGTAATCGCAGCTTCATATCTAACCGATTCCTTTCGTGACCTTATTGTATCCATGATACAGGAATTTCCTTATGGAGATAAAATACAGCAATGAAAATGAACTTGAAACTTTTATATTTTTCAGTACTCCTTTGGATTTATAGTCCCACGCGGAAAGAATAATTTAGCTGCAGCAGCAATTTTAGCTGTTGAAACATATAAATTGGCTGTAAAAATCAATGTTTTTGCCGTCACAACTGAAATTAAACTACAGGAGCTGATTTCATGGCTGTCCCTGTTCGTACTAGCCATTTCGCTGCTACAGCTAAATTATTTTTTTCGTGTAGTTTGGTTTTCTCTTGATTCCACACAAGACAATTCTTTTGAAAGAACAATCCTTATTACATCGCCGCAGTTAGTTGATTCAAATTCCAAGAGGATAGGAGGAATCCGACTCATATTTGATTCAATGTAAACCAATGATATTGAATATAACATGAACAATTCGAATTATCTTGAAATCAACGATACACCCAAAAAAAGACGTCAAATTTAGTATTCCGTTCAAACCAATAATATTCTCTATAAAGAAAAAACAATCGTATCTCTCACGTGCTTTTGTCAAACATGCGAATTTTCAATGTAAAAACTGCTATTTAAAATCCTTCGATCAATACAAATTATTCCGATAAGAATATATAATGATAAGAGTGGATAAATAATGTATGAATCTGGTAATAACACGTTAAGCACAATCAATTCATTCTAATATACACACGAATGATTTATAGTTATATACCAAATACAAGTGTCAATGGCGGATGACAAATACTAATTTTAATAATTTTTATCATCAATGACTCATCTGCCCTTTGCACGTGTTCGAATTTAAATGTAAAACAAATAATAAAAAAGCCTGACCTGTTCCATTGTTTGCACAACCAGGTAAACCATATGTTTTGACGATAGATGTGAATGCATGTAAATTTTCCTCTCGCTCCCTTAAAAGCATATGCACATATGCTTTTTGAGAACAAGTGTTAATTACGAAACATATCGAACTCAATTATCCAAACAATGAACAGTCGTGTAGGTCGTTAATTGACGAACTCGAAGTTAATGTACCAACTCTGCTGCTGATCCGAGCCATCTGTTGATTCTTACGTAAACTGTAATTTAGATGTATTTTAATATAAAAAAACAGCAAAATAAATATCCATCCGTTTAGATATTTTATCCCAAATGTAGATATCGCTCTACTCCGGTAATCGCACTTATCACGTTGTATGTATCGTGATGGAGAAAAAGGAAACAAACATAAATCATTCCACCTTAGTTCTTAATTTGGCTACGTTGATAAAGAACACGTGTACGTGTGTATGAATATTTTTCTTTTCCCGGTAAGATCAGCTGATTTTTCTTTTCGTTTGACGTATCATTTCCTTCGTACAACATGATTCGATACCACACTGAATCTTTCTTTTCAATGAAGCTGACATCGGTAAGATGGATTCATGGAATTGATATTTTCAAAATGATCTAGTGTGCAAAACAAGGTTCTTGATCCGTAAGAGTCATCAGATTTCATGGTTATTCCTTATGATATGAATTATTTTTTATATCAGCGAGAAACGTATGTAATCTATCGTTTTTATTCTGTTTGAGAATCTTTATCTTCACTATTTTCAGCAGATTTGAATTTGTGGCGAAAATTTTGAGATAAGTACGTTGATACTCGCCGTATGAAAATGATAAAATACAAGTTAATTGTTATTTTTCGTTATAGCGGTTGGTCAGTCGATGTGTATACATTACATTCTTCGGATCATTAGATCTGCCGATAACCGGTTTGAATCGTTGGAATAACTTCTTTTATCGTCTCGAGTTTGTCCATCGAGATATAAAATTTGCCGACTTTATTGTTCTTATCAATTTTCAAATTCTCAACTTAATGATCTTTTGATCCCATTATTGATGTTTGAAAATGTATGTGTATGTTAATGAATATACGCAGATGCATTCGTTTGATTGGATCAGTCATTCCAGAAGATGATTATTTCGAACGTTGAACTATTTTGTAACATTTCTGTAACGTAGAATCATTCCGTAATGAAATGTCATTGTTAGTACCACGCCTAAGGAAGAGGCTGAATATTTCACAACAAACAGATTTCATGAGTCATCCTTTTGAATAAAAATCATTTCGAAATGCTTAGAACGTGTAGAACGTTTCTTTGGCTCTGTTTATATGGCTTATATGGTCTTGATTTTTCATTTATAAAACAAGATTGGAGATTTCAGACTTGGAAGAATTACATGAATTGCAAACATTCTGTAAAAATTCACTCTTGTGCCATTTCAAACCACTCCCAAATTTTCAGAGTGCTAAACTGAGAAGAGAAACAATTTATCCAAGTTTTTTTTAGTGATGTTACATCGATGTATCATTGAAATTATTGACACACAGTAGTTTGGATGATGGATCTAGCTGGATTGAATTAGGAATTTCGTTGAATTTGCATGGGAATGTTTCTCAAGGGTTCGTGGAGTCCCAGAGTTCGAATTAATTGTTTGAGAATCCAAAATTTTAAATGATGTAGCCAGTAAAACTGATGTGGCCATACATTCTGCATACAAATTACTGTAACAATTGAGGTAATTGAGGAACTACTCACGCTATGAGAAAACTTGTCGTATATACCATGTGCTCATTGAGGGGATCGATCATTCCGTGTGAAGACTGTTTTTTTTGGGATCATATTTTGAGCATACTTTTCAGTTCAAACTCGTCGCTCATTGCTGAAGTATATATGTACATGGCAACTCAATTGCTCATCTTCATAGATGAAAATGCAGGGCAAAGATGTAGTAATCTTCAAAAAGAATTTGAGAATATTTCTCGAAATCTAAGAATATTTTTCAAATTTGTAATAAAGATAAGACGGTTTATATTTTTTTTAAATTTTACTTGAGAAGAATTTTGATCGCTCATATCTCGACTTTAAAACATCGTAGAACAAGGTTTTTTTTTTAAATTCATCGTCGAAGTCTGTAGAATACGAATCCAAAACCCGCTTTGCTCTACAGTTGATAGTTTTTTTCAATATTTAAAGAAATTTAAAGGTACTTTTTCAGAGATATACAACTTTTCGGAATGAAAGATGGGTCATTTTGACCCAGTGTATTCTCAGAGGGTTAAAAACAAGTTTTTTGCGGTGACCGCAATCGCGGGAGTTCTCCCGAGTCGAAGAGCTTGGACAGTTCTCGTCCTCTTATTTCAGTTTTAGACTGATTTTGTTCTGATGGTTGGATAATGCGAACAAAAACAGTACTTTTTCCAAGATTTTAGTCTGGATTTCTCCTCAATCACTTTTATTCGCTGCAGGAGAAATTCATGCTGAAAGCTTGAAAAAGTACTGTTTTTGTCCGCATTATTCAACAATCGGAACAAAATCAGTATAAAAACGAAATAAGAGGACTGTTAAAAACCGTTTAAATTTTTCGACCCGGGGCTGCTTATTTAAAACAAGAAAATCCAATGGAATTTTAAACTAATTTTCAAATTCTAATCATCAAAGAATGTTGAAGGATACATTTTTGGCATCTTGTTGAACATTTTTAGATTGATTTTGGTCTTTTTTTACGACTTTCTGATTGTGAGAACAAAAACGGTTCGATAAATAAGTACATGCGAGTATTAAATAAATCATTGAAATTTCAAAGGAATTCGTTCGATGGGTTTAGAAATATCGTGGTCATCGTTTAAAAACATGCGTATGAAAGTTCAAATCCGCTTTTCAACAATAAAATTTCGATTCACCCTGAATATGTTATGCCTGATCTACAAAGTGAACTTCATTCCGGTTTTCTCACAAAAATCCTGCAAAGTCAATTGTTGCTCCCTGGTATCAGTTCTCGCTCTTTCGTTCGGGCGGTGGGCGTAAGCTTGAATTGCGTAGACAACTTGAGATCCAATTGTGACTAAAACTTTTGAAATGTCATTAAATCCTTTATTAAAGATAACCACGTTGAGAAATGTAGCTCTTTCAACGATCTTCATGTCAGAATGCAAGTATTCAAGAGCTAAATACTCAGATCAATGAAGTTGATGATTCATTGTTATTTTGTGGTGCATATACTGGTTTGATGACTTTTTGAATTTTTGCAGCTGCTAGGAGCAAGGAGTTGTTGATAGAGACTCTGTTTGCTGCTCCAATGAGTGGCGATTTTCATGAAATGTTCGTCTTCTATTCGAATTAGATCGAGTTTCTTGTTTTATAAATCACTCACGACACGTATAGTATACTACTATACAGTGTTCTATTCGAACGCTTTGATTGCTCAGCCAAGACTCAACTAACCTTTATAATCGAAACAGGAAATAAGTTTAGTGAATATGATAGTTTCTCCATTGTGCATTTATACCTGTGTTTGTATTTAGAGGGCTCAGGTAAGAAACTAAAATGTAAGAATGGAATCGATGGGGATCTGCCTTATCGGGTGCTCGAACGCGCGCTTCGAACACCTGGTGTGTTCAACGCGCGGTAACTTCCAAACGATTCTGAATATCGGAAAATCATTTCCTTTTTACATTCTATGATACATTTGGATGCAATTTATGAAAAAATACGGAAAGAATGAATTGAATGTGAGAAGAACTGCCACTTTTTTCAGCTGCTATAGCTGAATTTCCGCTGATGCAGCAAAATTTTTTGGTTGATGTTGTTAAGGAATCAACTGTCCTGTGGACTGCGGGATACAGTTAAAAATTTCTGCCTGCTCAACACAGAAGTTCAGAAAGAATTCTTGAAAACTCAGATGTTGTGATAGTTGCAGCAGCCATTTAAGGGGAGGTTCTCATCTAGCGACCCCAAAATAAGGTGATTTTCTCGAATTTTTTTTTCATGGAAGGAAGTAAATCAAGAATTCGGGAGTTTTCACACTTGTTAATTGAATCTTTAAGTACAGAAAAAATTTTTTTTCAGTAAAATATAATGCCATGGGAATTATTGATATACGTGTTGAAACATAAACACCTTAAAAAAATTATCAGAAATCCAAAAATTTTTATGAAATATATTATATTTGTTGGAGTTTGTACCAATAAAACCAATGAAAAGTTCAAAATTGAGAAAATGACAGACATGCAAACTTTTGGTAGCGTTTTTTCACCGTTTTTCGCTCTTTAAAGTGCTATAAAAATAAAAAAAAAGCAAATGTCATCTCAATTTAGGTTCATTCTCCAATAAATTCAGCTTCAAAATGAAAAACAAAAGAGCGATCTGTTCAGTAGTTTTTGAGATAGCTTGGAGCCAAACTTGAAAAACATGGTTTCGAGGAAAAACGCCTTCATAGTTTCGGTATACGAATCCTTCAACTTGAGAAAATGTTTTTCATGTACTTTAAGACCCATTTAATAAGTTTCACATAACTCGAGTTCTTAATTTACTTCCTTCTTGAGAAAAAAATTCAAGAAAATCACATTATTTCGGAATTTCCTTGATGAGAACCTCCCCTTAAGTATTCGATATTCGAGATTTACGAAAGCATTTACGATACCTGTTTAGTTAGTTGCATTAACTATTGTAAACAGCTCGTAACTAACGAGGCATTTGGACATTAGATTGCGCAACTATTGCGTTAATCGCGCTTGTCTGGACTACTAAGTAGTTGCCGTAACTACTTTCATATACTGAGAAAACGTTTGTTTCGGCGAAACAAAATTTGGTTCACAATAATTAAGGCTTTCATACAGACAAATGAATTTCATTTCAGCCAACCAAAAAGTTTCTTTGCGTTCATTTCAACCAAACTTTTGTTTGGCTGGAACAAACTGTGTTTCCGGTGTACATAGTCGAAAATCGACTACGTAAGTAGTTGCTGCGACTATTCTTTTTTATCCGTGTTGTTGTACTATCAGATGATTCTATAACGAAGTCACATACAGTTGCGAAAGATTCAAATAATCACTTATTTTTTTTGTATTAATTCTCAATATTTCAAAGATTGAACTATTTGCTCGGGTTAAATGGATCGAAAAATCTATTTTTACTTTTATTCAAGAATTGTCATGAATCATCTGTGTATATTTGTCTTCTAATGTACATTCATAAATTATCATTGAGTTGTTATTATTAACGACAAAGTGTCAACAATGAAAAGTATTTTCTGTCAGTTATGATCGAGGATTTGTTGTTGAAAAACAATTCAAGCGAAGTTAACTGTTTCAATAGGGTTGTTTGATCACGATTTGATAAGTCAAAGAAGAAATGTCGAAGGAAAATTCGTATTCCGAGAACTCGGGATAAGGGTATTTTTCATCCAATGTACAATGAACGTGAAAATATTTCTATTCGTATATGTAAATGGGTGAAAAATCAAGGGAATCATAGATTTCATATCACGACTTCAATGCCTTCTTTCACGAATCTTTAGCTAAGTCGATTATCGTGAATTTACACATGAATTATTTTGATTTACCTCGGCCAAAGTTTGGAGGTTCATAACACGCTCGGGTACAATCCAAAAGGTGTGTTTAACGTTAGAGTATTCGGTCACAACGATGTCGATTTATGAATCAATCATCACGTGCTTGATACGTTTAATACGTGTCATTATGTCATCGTTGCGTGCGACCTTGGAATTGAAAAAAATTATTGCAAACAAATCTCTCATAGTCGTTGTCGATATGATCTTTTTAAATTAATGCTACTATTTTCTGTTGATTTTGTTTCTTCGTTGGCTTTTTAGGGATTTACATAATCGCGTGATTTTCATTTTAGACATCAATGTTCGAATTATTATCGCGTTACTTCTTTATTCGTGTCCATACACTGAGAAAAAGTATTTGTCTTCGATATCTAAGAAAAATGGTTCAAAAGGGATTCAACCAATTATATCACTTACCATAAGAATTGTTAGCTATTACTTATAGATGCTGATTATCTTGACTATTTTATATCAATTGAACATAAAATCAGTAATTCATACCAGTAAACAGAAAGAATTTGTAAAGGAAACATTTTTTGAAATTCGCTCAACGAGTCACAATTGTCGTGATGCCGATGAATCGATAGTAAAGGAAACATAAGTAAAATTCTAATTATTGTTTTCCAAAAGCTCAATCCAGGTACCACATCTTTGAAAATAAGCTTTGATTGAACATCAATGAAGTGAAACCATTTGCATTATGCAATCCAACTTTTTAAATGAAATATATTTGTACTTTGAATAAAATGGAGCAATATTTTAAATTATTATTCATGTGGTATTTGCATCACTGATGTAGTTGATTGTTTGAAATTGAGTTATGCAAATACTAATTGATAAATGCAAATAACATAACATCGAAAAATTTAGAGATTAGTATTTTTTCTGATTCCAATCTTTTCTGATTTTGTTGATTTCAAAGGAAGAATTTCATCTCAACTAGAATGATGATTCTTATCGTTATTTCTGTAAAGTATTTCTTGATACTTGAAGTTTACAATCACAATTCACCATTAATTATCATTAACAATAAATATATTTAACTCAGTTAATTTCCAATAGTTCTGAAAGCTTTGTGTTGGCAAGCTTCATTGTTAACGATGACAAAAAATTATAGTTTTCAATTTGGTTACATGCACCTATATTTTTGGTACCATGATGGTATTATGACCATAAAATAATTGTTGGGTCCTTCTGGTAAAATTAACTAATTTTATCCCTCTCAGTGTAGTTCGTTCGTTTGATGGGAGAGTGATAACATTGACAATTATTTAGACTTATATAAAATTGGAGTGTTAATAAACTTGTTTTTTGTTGTTTGATTGGTTTCTAGGGCCAAGCACGTGGGTGGATAAATTCCCCATGGCCGCGGGTTCGAGACAGAGTCCGGTGAATATCGAAACTGATCGAGTGGAATCGGATCACGAAGCTCTGAGCAGCAAACCTTTGCGATGGAAATATCCAGCGACAGCTTCGCGGAAGCTCGTTAATCCTGGATATTGCTGGCGGATGGATACTGACAGCGATGGAACATGTAAGTCTTATCTTCAACAAGTTTAAATTCAAGATTGTACTACCCGGAAAGACCGAGTTTGTTAATATTTAGAAAAATGATTGTCAATTTAAAGGACAAAAGGATTACTGGAGAATATTCGTAGTGAAAATACCAAAAGTTGACAGTCCTATTGTGATTTCTCTACATAGTAAAAAGTAAAACTTACTTCCAATCTTGAGGGGATACCAGCGCCGGGACATTAGCCAAATTTATTGCTTCATTTTCGAATAAAATGTCCCGGCGCTGGTATCACCTTGATATCGACTTATTTTGAGATATAGCCCAAACTAGCTCTATCTCAGGTGAAAGTAAGTATCCAAAACAAATGCCGACACAATGGAAAAGACTGAATTTCAGTCAAGTTTTCAAGCAAGATGCAGTCACTTTCAGTCAGACTTTTCACAGTGTAGTAAAACTATCAACTTATGATAAATTCTCCTCGGTTTTCCTAAATTGACTAAAATGATTGAAACATTATTCGCTATTCTAATTTTCATTAATTATTCCAAGTCATTAATTTCACGGGGGAGAAATGTAAACTAATGTTTTAATTTTCTGATGAAGCTTTTGTGAATTTTTGCTCTCGCTCCCAACTCATTATGCTCACGTGGTACAATTATCAGTCTCTGGAGCAAACCATTATCCATCTTCGTCATCATTGTTTTGAAAATTGATCTCATTAATTTGATAAAGACTATTAGGTTATATAACAGAGACCGGTAGTTTGAGTCAACGAGAAATACTAACTCACATGGAATTCATTTCATTATTCATATATATAATATTTGATACTTCCTTCGACTGAATAAAGTATTATTTTTATTCGCGGATATGATGTGACAGTACATATCTTCAAAGTTCGGATACGATTCTCTTTGCGTACGAAAGAATACATGTCTCATTCGAGTGTTGGGAACAACGAATCCTTGATTATCATTAATCTCGCTGTGGTAGTAAATATCCTCAATAGGATTTAATTTCTTCTATTTTAACAACGCGTATTTACTGCTTCGTGAATTTTAGAAAGTCAATGTTAGAAAGTTAATTATTGATGAGCACCAATGATGTACTCGATAATAGTCAACAGCGGATCGACTATACGTTCTTGATATAAAACATACTCTTCGATGTTATGTGCTCGTTTGTCGGTTCGTCGTCTCTTTATCGAAACCCAATGCGAAAATGATGGATCGCGTAGTAATCAGTTTTGAAATGTCATAATTATATGCATAATCAACGTATTCTTTAAAAGGATTACACTAATTTTCAGTAAGTGCTTGTATTTTTGATCACACGCGACTTTCTCTATTTATGAATATTTCTGACTTTAATCATGAATAAAAGGTTTTGTAAATATAGCGTCTTGTTTTTCGCGTATCGTTATCCATTGTTTCAAACTCACTCACTCATTTAACGAGGTAATTGTGAAAGACGTGATACGATCTCGATCTAACGTGCAGAATTGAATCGCAAATCGATAAACGTATACTCGATGCAAAATAGCAAAATCAATATCGCGTATATATGATTGAGGTTTGAAATAGGGAAACTGTTGTGACGAGTCTTGAGATTCTGATAACAATTATATGGTACTTATAACGAGTTTTTGAAATATCAAAATTTTATGAAATTTGTATACAATTAGAGGTATTAACCGAAGAACAATAGGTACCGTATGAAAATGGTTTCAGAAAATTAATACCTATAGTGGTTGAATAACGTAAGGGTAATTATCCTCATGTGTATAACCACGCCTTTGTATACACTTGACTCGTTAAGTGACGTATCGTAAAGGAGATAATGACATCACTTATCCCTCGTATCATTTCCAAGAATAAAATTTCCAAATATTTGTGCTTACTTGTTTCAGTGCGAAGTAAAATGAAGGTGTACGTTGTTTTGATTCTTATCGAATGAAAGATTTAAATTTGAGTTGGATCCTTGAATATCATCCTCGGTGATGTTTATATTGCATTTAACATGAATTACTAGACTTACTCTGAGATGGTTTAATTACATCAACCCTTTAGTGCTGCAATTCATCGAGAACAAAAGATAACATACATTAACTGGATTAATGATTCACGATTGTGCTTGACTTGAAATTTGCTCATGACGACTAGAAAAATAAGACAAAGTCGCGTGCATGTAGTTGCTCCTGATTAAAAAGATCCATCGAATCTGGTCGAATTTAATTAAAATTCGATAAAGTTTTGGCTGAATTAGAGATGGGTGATTTTGACAGAATCGATTCTTTTGTATAAAAAGATCTATCAAATTTCCATTGATTTTTATACAATTTGAATCTAAATTCGATAAAAATTCTATAAGAAAAAATCGATTTTCTCAAGATCGTCCATCACTAGGTCGAATCTGAGATTTTGTTACTTTATTGATTCCTTCAATGACAATTTCGTTGAATTTCAACGAATCTCGGACGATGTTCTGGTCAAATTTTGACAAATTGAATTGAAAATGAATGATGTCTGAACATAGGTTCAATTTGCCTCTAATAAAACAATTTTTCTCCAATTTCAATATCCTGATAAAAGACTTCTATTGAATTCGATTGATCAATACAAACTGTACAACGATGAATGACCATTCAAACTCATTCAACCTCTTGACAAACCAGTTTTTGATAGATTAAAATGATTTTGAATAATCATTCACCGTTGCGAAGTTTGTATTAAATCTCATGATTCAATGGGATTCAATGGATTTTTCCAACCGGGGTGGTTTGTTTATGAAGATGTTGTGAACAATTCAATTGTTTTTATGAAAAAGAAAAACATGGCTAAAGATAAGATAAAGTCTTGTAAAAATAGTTTGGATTTTCCGACCCAAAAAGCATAAACCTCTGTCAACCTACGTGGACACATCAAGTAAATCAATTTTCTTCCTTCGAACGCTGATATTCAGCCGATAAACGACGCGGATTCGCGAACATTTTCCATTGCGCGCTATTGAACAAGCGACAGAACGAGGACTGTATTCCTTATTTCTGTATTCGTCAGGAACTGTAACGTTATTCACTTTCGTTACTTTTTATACATGAATATTTTGTATTATAAAGAACTGTATATTCATGATACCTGTCCTTGATATCCTTTTTATCCATCCCTGGTAGTATCTGCTTCCTTTACGTGGTGGGGAGGATAAGTATCTCAGAGTTGGATCTTTTTTTTTGAGTGGAATAAACTACTCAAGAGAAGGAATACAAACTGAGAGAAACGAAATCATCCTAATGCCAGAAACATCGGCAAAATCAAACGGAAGGAAAGCAAGGGGAAACTACCTTCCTTGACATGTTTCAATACTTCCCGAGGAAATGAAACCTTTTTCCTAACCTGGAATATTATGTAACAAAAACAAACGAACAAATTAATAAATACATGATGGCGCTCTCTCGAGTAAAATATTCCGGAGGTAAACTAGTCTCCCGTTCGGATCTCCGGGTGGAGGCTGCTCGAGGAAGCTTCATCAGCAAGGAACGAAAACCGAAGAATAGGATAGGGAAAAGAAACAACATTCTTCGAGTCGGAGCGTGGAATGTTAGATCACTAAAGCAAGCGGGAAAATTAGAAAATTTGAAATTAGAAATGAATAGGTTGAATATAGACGTAATGGGGATTAGCGAAATGAGATGGCCACAAGAGGGCGATTTCTGGAGTGGGGATTATAGAATAATTCATACAGGATCAAAGAACGGTCAAGCAGGTGTAGGAATTGTAATGCATAAAAGAGTGGGAAATAGAATAGAAAATTATTTGCAACATAATGAACGTGTGATGATGGTTAGAATCAGAACAAAACCGGTAGACACAGTCATAGTCCAAGTATACATGCCCACATCTGCATATTCGGAGGAAGATATTGAAAAAACGTACGAAGAAATAGAAGAAGTGATAGAATATGTGAAGGGAGAAGAGAATTTGATAGTGATGGGGGATTGGAATGCGGTAGTAGGACAAGGAAAAGAGGACAACATTATAGGAGATTTCGCGTTAGGGAGGAGGAACGATAGAGGACAACGTTTAGTCGAATTTTGTGAAAATCATAGGATGGTTATCACAAACACTTTTTTCGAAAATCATCCAAGAAGAATCTACACTTGGAAAATGCCAGGAGATACAGCAAGATACCAAATTGATTACATATTAGTGAAACAAAGATTTAGAAACCAAGTGAAAAACTGTAAAACTTATCCCGGTGCAGATATAGATAGTGATCATAATATGTTGATGATGAAATGTTCTCTGAAATTCAAATCTCTGAAGAAGAAAAGGAAAATGCAGAAAAGATGGAATTTGAAGAACCTCAAGCAAAAACAAACACATGAGGCATTCGAGAAAATGTTGGATGAAAAATTGGGAGATCAAAAAGAGAAAGACTTGGGAATAGAGAGGAGATGGACAAAGATGAAGGGGAATATGAGAGAATGTGCGGATAAGATTTTGAAGAATGATGGAGTAGAAGCTAAAAACCCATGGATAACGGGAGAAATTTTAGAATTGATAAATGAAAGAAGAAAATACAAGAATAATGATAGCCAAGAAGGCCAGCAACGATACAAATCATTGAGGAATAAAATAATAAGAGAATCAAGGAAAGCAAAAGAACAGTGGTTAGAAGAGAAATGTCAGGAAATAGAAATAAGATTGCATTTAGGAAAAATAGATGAAGCATATAGAATTATTAAAAGATTTTTCGGACAAATGAAATCTAGAAGCCATAAGATTAGAAACTCTCTAGGACGACAATTGATAAAAACGGAAGAGAAAATAGAACAGTGGATCAATCATTTGGAAGACTTGTATAGAGGAAACGATGATATAGCACTATTAGAGAAGGAGGAGGATGTAGATGAGGAAGAATTGGGAGATTCGATATTGAGATCAGAATTCGACAAGGCTTTGAAAGAATTGAAAAATAATAAAGCGCCAGGCATAGATGGCATAAGTGCGGACCTTATAAAAGCCTCCAGTGAAGGAACTCGCGACGCACTGTTTGAATTGATTAGAGATATGTACGAAAAAGGAGAAGTACCGGAAGATTTCCAAAAGAATAAAATTGTCGCTATCCCAAAAAAACAAGGGGCAGACAAATGCGAGAACTACAGAACGATCAGTTTAACTTCACATGCTTCGAAAATACTGACCAAAATTATATACAGGAGGATGGAAAATAAAATAGAGAGTAGATTGGCAGAGGATCAGTTTGGTTTTAGAAAAAATAGGGGAACGCGAGAAGCAATCTTAGCACTCAGGGCAGTAATAGAGAAAAGGATAGCGCTGAAGAAATGTGTGTACATAGGTTTTGTAGATATACAAAAGGCTTTCGATAATGTGGACTGGGAGAAGATGTTTGCGATCCTGAAGAAGGTGGGAATAAATTATAAAGATAGAAGAATAATATACGAATTATATAGGAATCAAAGTGCAATAATAGACATAGAGGGTCAGGAAGGGGAAGCACAAATAAGAAGAGGGGTGAGACAAGGATGCTCATTATCGCCACTGATGTTCAATTTATATATAGAAGAAGCAATGAACGAAGTGAAGGAGGAAATTCCATCGAAATTACAGATTCAGGGAGAAAATATAAGTATGTTGAGATTCGCGGATGACATAGCTATATTGGCCACGAGTAGTACTGAGTTAGAAAATATTCTCAACACCATGAGAACAATATTATTGGAAAACTATTGTATGAATATAAATAAAGACAAAACAAAATTCATGATGTGTACAGCAGCGAAAACAGCTAGAAGAACGAGAATCAAAATAGATACCGAGACAATTGAACAGGTGAAAGAATTCAAATATCTAGGAAGCATAATTACAGAGAACGGCAAAAGCGAAAGAGATATAAGAGCAAGAATAGCACAAGGGAAACAGGCTTTTTATCAAAAGAGACAGTTATTATGCTCAAAAAATATAAGCTTGGAAGTAAGGAAGAAATTCTTGAAAAGTTACGTTTGGAGCACAGCATTATATGGTTGCGAAACTTGGACAATGGGGAAAACTGATCAACGAAGACTTGAAGCTTTTGAAATGTGGTGTTATAGGAGGATGCTCAGAATAAAATGGATAGACAAAGTCAAAAATGAAGAAGTACTCGAGCAGATAAATGAAGAAAGAAATCTTTTGAAACACATCGTGAAAAGGAGAAGCAATCTTATAGGACACACATTACGGCATGAGAGTTTATTGAAAACAATATTGGAAGGGAAAATGAATGGTAAAACTGGTAAAGGTAGACCTAGAGCAAGTTATATGAAGCAAATCGTACAAGACAAGGGATGTAGTAGATATGTAGAAATTAAACGTTTGGCGGATAATAGACAGGGGTGGAGGGTTTTCATCAAACCAGTCGTAAGACTGATTACTTCATGATGATAAAGAACTGTATCCTTGAATATTTGTATTCTTGAACAACTGCCTTCTTACAAAAACTGTACTCTCAAATATCTGTATTTTTGAATACCTGTATAATCTAAGAACTATTTTCTTGAAGAATTGTATCCTTAAATAACTGTTTTCTTTATTTCTGTAATTGTGAAGAAATGTACTGTCTTATCAGAAAGCTGTATTCTCGAAGGATTGTATTTTTAAATATCTCAAAGAACTTGATTTTTAAATGCCTCCATCGTTAAATATGTGTATTCTCCAAGACTTGTCTTTCTAAAGAACAGTATTCTTATTACTATGTTCAGACGAATGACTATGAGGAATTCAAAGCTCTGCAAAAATACAGATATTTAAGAATATAGTTCTTCCAGTGGAGGTGCTCCTTTGAGAATACAAATATTCGAGGATACAGGAATCAAGAATACAGTTCTTGCTCTGCCAAACAAACCGTTGTACTTGGCGAATTATTGATCCAAATGATCTAAAATTTTTCAGAAAGCGGGTTCATATGGAGTGTACACTCGCGAACAACTTTGTTACTAGAAGTTATTTGTAGCTTATACCTACCCCCGCCATTCTTCAAATACAAAGCCGTGGCAAAGACATGACTTCCAGTTTGGATTGAAAATTCATTAATTTATTATTGATTTCCACAAATATGTTTTCCTTGACACTGAAATCTTCGATGAAGTTTCAAAACACACCATCCTTGATTTTTATATCGAATAATCGAAAAATGAATGAGATGAAACGAGTTTCAACGAGAAAAACAATGATTTTTAGTACAAAAAATTTTATACTTTTTAGTTGTTTTCTCAGAAACTATCGTTCGAGGAAGAAAGCCTCAAAAGAACATTTCACCCTATCACTTGGTGTATTTTTGATTTTCAAAATTTCGATTTGTTCTTTCGACCCTTGACGTGACAGTTTGAACAACATCTTTTCGGTTTCGTGAGCGCTGAGCGTGTGATTATTTCCGTCACCTCAATTACGTACTGTAAAAAATGTGTGTAAGAAGTTCATTAAGAATCATTGGATATATTATTGTCTATGATCGTTGGTGGAGTTTTGTACCAATAATTAACTTGATATTACAAAAAAATATGAAATCATAGTCACGAATGGTGTAAAATTCCACCAGTAATCAATCATTGGTAATAATATATCAAATGATTCTTGTTGAAAAGATTTTTTACAGTGTGAGTTCGAACACATAATGAGATACTTTAAAGGAAAGCATGTAATTAAGACGTCTCGAATGCGAAGGTAATCATTTAAATGATGATAAAAAATCTAAACATACAGATTTGAATTGAATTGGATAATAGACATGATTTATCGGATTACTTTTTCTTTTATTCTCCTTTAGATTCGTATCCAATAGGTATTGAATCAGGGAAACTTATCAGAAGCGAGGGATTTATGATTTTAATGTAATGTATAATATAGTTGTGGACTTTCAACGAAACAAAGAATAACTTGATGATGCACAGAAAGCATAGATTCAAAATGAACATTAAGAGCAAATTACGTATTACCAAACTTGTCAATTATTTTTACGAAAAATGCGAATAAATATTCACACATGGAGAAAAATAAAGGAGTATATTTTACTCCATACAATTGGTCAACATTTTTTGATAGCTCTCACGGTATTCTCAGTATGGTTTACTCTTTACAAAGTAAATATCTCTTGAACATTAGTAAAAAGTACTCCACGCGAAGAGAATCCTACACTATTGATTACCGTAGTCCACACTTTTGCTCGTGTTATCCAAAAAAATCATTTCAACACTACTGGTTACTGTGGTAACACGAATCCAGTCGTGTTTCCGCAGTAGAGAGTCGTTTTCTTACACTATTCTCTACTGTGGAGACACGACTGATCTGTGTTACCTTAGTACCCAGTAGTGTTGAAATGATTTGTTTGCATAACACGAATCAGTCGTGTGGACCACAGTAACCACTAGAGTAGGATTTTCTCCGTGCAATGGAGTAATTTCTACTCCAAAAATAGTCATCCATATACTGACTGGGCGCTGGAGTAAGAGCTATCGCGATCGGAATATGAGTTACTTCTCATTTTTCTCCGTGCACTAAAATATAAAAAACAATAAACTAAATAAAACTGGAAATATTGAAATGAAATTTTGATATGCATAAATAATTAAGGGGATACAAGTGTCACTATTCGAGCACGTTGAGTAGAAAAGGATACGCTTATACGATAAAAGAAGAGGTCCGAAGAAATAGAAAAGTGTATTGAATAGAAAAACATAATGTTAGTTGACAATGGGATTTGTTAATATTCATTTGAGTCTCTCAGGGCGTTTATGATCTTCCGAGGATCATTGTTATAACATCCTTGCACATGATTTCTCTATGAAGGTTTTTAGCTCAAAGAAATGCTTTAGGCTGCTTTGAAACGAGGACAAATGTCTCGTGACTGGTGTGTGACGTGTATCACATGGGTGCTTATCTATTAAATAGATGTATCTACCACAATTCATTGTTTGTGAAGGTGTATAAGATATTATGTATGTACACAATGTACATGAATATTCAATGTGACAAGGCAATAAAATTGATGAGAATAATGACATAAATAATGATTATCCTGTTTCGAATTATCGTGAAATGACGTATGATTTGTTTGGTACGGGAATAATAAAAAGAATCTACACATGGAAAATAAGGAAATAGTTGTGGCAGCTATTCACTTTTTTAGCACTCTTCTTCTCACCGCTGCAATTGAAATAATTGCAGCTCTAGCTATTTTTTAGCTACCGCAATAAAAAATCGTAGCTGTAACTGCACAGGTTTCGTGGTTGATATTTAGATACTCAAATAATTCAGCTGTTGAATTTTCTCTGGGGCAGCTATATTGCTTGCTGCTACCTCTAAGTGAGTTGCTGTGACAGCTGAAAAATAGCTCCCGTAGCTAATTTTTAGCTGTCCAAATGATAGCTAATTATTTTTTTCCGTGCAATTGTCGCACTTCGTGTAAGAGAATGAACATGTTAATATTTCTTAATTTAAATCCAGAAAACTGAATGCTTGGAATAGCTCCAACAGCCGTTGTTATTATTTCGTTTAAATCAAACGTATTGGGCTGAACAAAACACTCTACTAATACAGTAAATCGAGGTATCATACGAGAATAGTGAATGTTTTCGCTAACGTAGCTAAAAATTTGCTGCCACAGCTAACTGGATCCACCGTGAAAAATTTTCTGAAAATTCAGACTATTTCTGTAATTTTTTACAGCAGCAGGTCTGAGTTATAAGAAAGTTCTTCTGAGTATTCAGATTTATTCTTCAGGATTTATAACTTCCCGATAATTATTCAGATCTGTTGCTGTAAAAAATCACAGGAATGGTCTGAATTTTCAGACATTGGCTGCAACAGCTGATACATCACTGTCGCAGCACTGTCAGAGCAAAAATTTTCCTGCTGTAACAAAAGTATCCAGCAAAATTAGATTCTGCTGTCATAGCGAATTTTTTTCTCCGCGTGATAAAACAGTCTTGTTTTGGATATATTTCTGTCTAAATCATATATACACTGTAAAAAAAATTTGTTGAATTCCAAACAAAAATGCTTTGGAAAAATAATTTCCGAACCTTTTTTGTAAATTGCCGGACAAAAGTTTGTGAATTCTCAAAAATCTTCGTGAAATCACAAAGTTTTTGAATGTTTACAAACTTTCGTTTGGTAATTTACAAAAAAAGTTTGTGTAAAAAACTGCCAAACTTCTTTGGCAGTTTAGGAAGTATATTTTTTACAGTGTAGGTATTCTATGTTGCACGAAAAAAAAGTAATTACACGGAGAAAAAAAATCACTGTGACAAAAGAATCTGATGTTGTTGGGTACTTTTCGTTGCTGCAGCAGATTTTTCGCTGTGACAGCAACCTACTTGCTATCTTGTTGCTTTGCAATTTTGTTGGCTATAACAGCGACTTGTTAGCTGTGGCAAAAAAATATTATTGGCTTCTCCAGCAAAATGTCTGTGCTATTCTATGTGTGATACAGAACTCCGCTGTAGGAGCTAATATTTTTTATTGCCACAGCGAAAAAATCGCTATCGCGGCTAACAAGATGCCTGTGAAAGCAACTTGTTTGTTATCGCAGCAAGAAATTTGTTGCCCTGGGAAAGATAAAATTTTGCTATTATAGCAAATTTCTTTTTTCTCCGTATAGCTGTGTGATGGGGCCACCATTTTTATAGCTGAATTTTAAGGTTACTGCCGTAAAATCTCCAGTTTTGTCAGTGAAATTTTGGCTGATCTTGCTCAGAAATTAGCTGACCTTGTGGGTGCTAAAATATTCAGCTGGTACAGTCTAAAATTTCTTTACGTGTGAAATCGAGTTAAAGTATGCTTACGCCAAATCCTTAGTGAGTACAATCATCGGCCCAATGCTCGTCCGAGCCTGTTCCAGAGTTGATAGGTTCAACCCAAGCACGGCACGAGCTTGCTCCAATGGTTGTGCATACAGGGAGTGCAATTATGCTGATATCAAGCTTGATGCATGCTTTGATTCACGCTTGATTTGAACGGAATGATATTTGGAATAATTTTAGTCATGTTCTGAGCAGTAATAAGAATCGCTCACTCATTTTATTTGTTCAAATCTTTTAAGAAAACTTGCTATGAAAAATTATAGCAGTCGGTCGATGGATTTCACCCAATGTCTTCAAGTTCATTTCATGTTCCAATACATTCGCTGAAATTTTACGGATTCTGTACCGCGAAATCCCCATTTTTGCAATAAAAATCCAGTGAATGTGTTGAAATACTTCTGCAAATTTACTGGTTAATGATTTCCATTGAAACACTGAGATTTCTCAGATAAAAATTTTTTGTAGTGTAAGGTAAATTGCCCAAATACCGTGGAATGCATTTTTAAACATGAATAACAGGTATAATAATGTGTCCAAGTAATTTTATATGTTTCCGATCATATTAATTTTTATTATTCGTGTTCAAAGATGGAAATTCACGGTATTTAGGCAGTATTAGTAACAGTCAGGGTATTTGGGCAGTTTACCTTTCGTAAAGTTTATCTTGGATACAAATGCTGTTTTCCCATAGTTCCACGATGTTTAATGCTTGATTTGATTGAATACAGAAGACGAGTATAATTTCCTATAATGACCCCCCGCTTACGAACTATTACGAGGGATTTATGTCCCGTTGAGTGCATGATTGATCAATGAAGCGTATCCTGTAATACCACTCGCCCTATCGGTTCATTCTACTTTTGCATTTGACTTCAGTCTCATATCATAATAGTAACGACATCAGTCGAAATATTTTATTATCGTCGAGTATGAGTAACATAATTATTGATTTGAAATATCATTATAGTTGTTATTAGCTTGGAAATCGACATCTTTCAACCTTCATTCGAAGAGTGAAAAGAAAGGATGACTGGGTACACTGAGAAGAAAGAAGTTGTAAAATTTACATTATGCAAAGTCAATATTTGGACGATTTCAAAAGTAGTTTGAGTTACCGCAATTTGAGTTCATTTTACAACAGATTGACTGATGTAAATCTTACATTCCTCGCTGTAAAATCAACTAAAATTGTGGAATCTCGAACGATTATTTGAAATCGTCCAAATATTGACTTCAAAAAATGTGAATTCAACAACTTTTTTTTCTCGGTGTACCTTCCCATTCACATGAAGGTTCAAAACCTGACAGGGTTATGATGAATTTTTGTAACAGAAAGGCTCAGGGAGAAAAAATTGTCATCTTAAGAAGTTATACTGTTTTTTTTTTTTTTTCGTAACTTAGGGATGGTAACTTTGGATAAGAGCTAATTAATTTTCTGTTATCTTCAACTGTTTTCAAATTCACATATTCAAATATATTTTTACATGTAAAATATGAATTTGTAAACCAAAAATATTGCCTCGTCATAGTTCTTGAGTTGTACGTTTTATATTTATACCCTAGTATGAAGTCGCGGTGTGTGTACGCTTTTAATATGTACATCTTTGTACACAGTTGGAAATAATTTGTGTAAATGTAAAAAAAATATATGTTGAAAACAACACGGCATATCACTTGGAAAACTTGTTAATTTGACATACGGTTACCAACACACCAACGTAAATTAGACGTACCTAATGTGTTAAAATTACATTTCAACATTTTTTACGATGTTCTCATGACATGAACTTGAAGTAACTCATTGTTTCTAATTTATTCTAGTTTAACATACAATCAGAGTTACTGGTTTGTATTTACAAAAGACATCTGAAGTGTGTTGAGAAAGTTATTCACATGGGATATGTCAATTTAACATTTTTATTCAATGTGAACCGTTTTGGACATGACAAATATGTTATATTTGACGAATTTGTTTCAACTGTGTACCATTTATCAATATGGATGCAATTCCTTTGTCATTTTTTTTTCGTAAACATTCGTCAGCAGTTTTTTGAAATCACAATAATGTTTTATACTTTTAAATCAAGAAACATAACAATTTCGATATTCTTCAAACAGTACAATGTTGAAGACGCGTATCGAAAAATTGTACTATACACACTGAAATAAATTTAAAATCAAATTTACTAAAGAAATTTGTAACCGATGAACAACCCGACTTCAAATTGAAATTAACTATGACAATGATAGAAGCCTTATGAAATTTACAATGTTTCACATTGAATTTCGTGGGAAAGTCAGTATGTTCCTCTATCGCTATAATCACATAGTCCATCAAACTCTGAATGTCTTTCCGTGTAATATATTTAGATTCAACTAAACAATATAATAACTCTGGCGATTCCAGAACGACCCTTTTTCGTCGTTTACTTTCGATTATTTTTTGGCGAGCTGAAAACTTGGTCAGATAATGGTTTTTTACCATATGATGACCGATTTGTGACCGAAAAATCATGGGTCGTTAGAACAAATATGTCCCCAAAAGGTAACCAAAAAAATGTGGTTCGTTTTTGGAATCTCTGTAATATTCAGATATCTTCTTCTTTGCATCAGGTTTCATTGTATAATAAATAAACACTTCAATTCACGTGGAATATTTCATGTGATACTCTTTGATTGCAGTTTTAAGCGGCGGGCCGTTAGTAGACGATGTATACAAATTGGAACAATATCATTGTCATTGGGGCTGCAGTGATTCTCGAGGATCCGAACATACCGTAGATGGACAGGCTTTTGCCGGTGAGGTGAGTTTCGAAGATTATACAGCCAAAGAAAAAGAGATACACCTTGATTAATCGCGTTGATCATCTCTTCTTTATCTGAATTGTACGTATCGAGAAGAAACTGTCTCAATCTTTTGATTTATTTAATCATTTGTTTATTACCAACTGATGGGTAGAAAATTTCTGTAAGTTTCGGACCGGTTTTGTGCCGTACGAGTTAAAAAGACACTTAAGTCTGTTCAGCCTCAAACGGAGATGATCGACGAGAACGATTTTCTTACGAAAAGGTATTGGAAAATATCATTTCAATAAATCATCCTCTTTCCGATTCCGTAAAAAAATTCCGACTTCTCCGTTATTGGCACTGAGAAAAACAACATACTTTTGTTTATTTGGAACAATACAAGGGTATTTTACTTGTAAAACCGCCCACGTCGTGTTCGCCTCACAAGCGAATCCTCGACACTTTTACAAATCAAGAAGAACCTAAGTCGACTTAGTCGAGCGTTTTCTCACGCCAAATACAACTTTTTCAAGACTTCGGTCTTCTTTCATCAGGGATGAATGAATTTTCGTCACATAAAACTTGCAATTACACAAAAACTATTCATCTTTCCCAATTTTCGTTTCTACAGATAGATTCAGAATTTTCTTCAAAATCGATTGATGTCAAAATCTTATTTTCGTCAAATAAGTGACTTAACCCTTAATGGCCACACGGGGTGACTAGTTACCCCAGGCTTGAAAAAAGTGGAATTAGAGGTCTCAAACCTCAAACGTGAGGTGTGACTTCACTACATAGTAAGCTTACATAGTATTTTCACGTTCCTAATCATGAATATGTATTTGAAATCTAATAAAACGCAAAAATAGCCAATTTCATGATTTGTAATTTTTTCATTTTTCTTTCCAGTAATTTTGCAAAATAAATATACTTTTTGAATAATTGGTGGATGCTGTTATTTTTTTTGTAGCAGTGGAATATATTGTGCGAACGACCCTGGAATTTTAGTCGTTAATATTAGGGGCGTCTTTACGTTTTCGCCGCCCAGAGGCTAATAATATTTCGCCGCCCCCAACCTGAGCTGAATTAATATTTCCAATCATTCTCTCAGGTGTATTATGTTATTTGGAAACTATGTAATATAACTCGAAAAAATATATTATTCAATAAAACTTGGACACGCTCAACAGGATTAAACATTCGGCATTATTAACTATTGGTAACCTTCTTAAGTTTGTGATAAAGATCAAACGGTTCACATTTCTGTTGGATTTTACTTGAAAATGGATGACAAATTCTGAATACTCGACAAAGAATTGAAAGAAAATATGAACCTTCCAAACGTCGCACATTAAATTTTACAAATTGAATAAAAAAATTTCGAAATTTTATTTCAGGAAAATTCCAGGAAAATCTTGCCGATAAAAAGGGAAATGCAAACTTGTGACAAAGGTTGAATTGCTATCTGGAGAAATTTGTTTGAATCAAATAAAAAATACATAATGAAAATTCATTCATTTTAATAAAAATGTCATTAATTCAAAAAACTTTGACAGCAGATTGATACGTAAATTATTTCCGTGAATTCGAAGAAAAACACACTACCCTGGTCAAAGTCGCATAGCAATTCATCAGAAAATATTCTTATTATGAAATACTATGTATTTGGAAACAGGATATTCATAAGTAAACCATGAAGTTCTATGAATTTCTGTTTATGATTCATCATGCATCCCTATGAACATAAATTCATAAGCATTCATCATGAATTATAAGCAGAAATTCATAGGACTTCATGGTTTACTTATGAATATCGTGTTGCAAAATCCACAGTGTTTCATAATCAGAACATTTTCCTATGAATTCCTATGACACTTGAACCAAGGTGGGGAATAGAACAGTCCAAACAACCATGCACGGCAGTTTGATGAGTTCATGCACAAATCGTGTTTGAATGTATCCAATTTCCGTACATACACTTTCAATTCGAATGTTTTATTTTGATACACTCAGAGTTCGAAGCCTGTAGTCGCTTTTAAAACGCTTCAAAGCATGTAAATATTATCCATAAAATGGATAAAATATTCAATTATCAAATACTTAATCTGAGTTATTAACAGATTTGTATAGTTTTAAGTGTTTAAAAAGTGAGTAAATGATTTAAATACTGTGAGTATATTAACATAAAACACTTGAATTTACATTCTCCGCTCCCTTTGTGCTTGAACGCATTTTATAACTGGAAAAAAACTTCTATGATTATGCCACCCCCTGCAATTTGCCGCCCTGGGCTATAGACCCTTGAGCCCCCCCCCCCCCCAAAGACGTCCCTGGTTAATATTGTAAAATGGTGGAGTAGTGAATTTTTCCCTGAATTTTGACTTATATGACCAGTTTTTAGAACGCCATCTATAAATTAACCGAGTTAAACCATTAGAAATATTGAAGAACTAGTCAACGAATATGACACAATTAGTTAGAAGTCTCAAAACATCCACACATCTTGTCCGACCAGGTTTTTCAGCGTGGGGTAATGAGTTAACCCATGCACGGAAAAAACAAATCACGCTGAAAGACAGTGCTACCTATCGCCCCAAAACTCAATGCTAGTCTGCATTGTAAAATGATATGGTTGCCTCGTGTTGTATGGTGCGCGCGCACCGTGTTTCACGGTGTATATACACATGGTACTATGCTCGCACGCCGATCCGAAGTGTTTGCACGTTGTTTTTCGATGCATGAAAACAACAGTGGCTCGACAGTGTCGAGATGACTTGTGTTCGTGCACCGAAAAACAACGTGCAAACACTTCGGATCAGCGTGCGGACATGGTATAGTACCATGTGTATATACACCGTGAAACACGGTGCGCGCGCACCATACAACACGAGGCAACCATATCATTTTACAATGCAGACTAGCATTGAGTTTTGTGACGATAGGTAGCACTGTCTTTCAACGTGATTTGTTTATTCCGCGTGTGGCCGTTATGTGGCCTGGGTGAGGTGTGGCCGTTAAGGGTCAAGTGTCTCTTCAACTTGTACGGCAGTTTTGGTCACGTGGATTGCTGATAAAAACTCTTAGAAAATCTACCAGTTTCAATAAAGTTTCAAGAGGCAAGGAAAACCGAGCAGGAATTTCCAGAGGATCATCTATTCGGCTCGAGGAATTTTTTACGTGATGTGAAAAGCTTATGGAACCAAATAGAAAATTTTCTGCGAGTTTCTAACCAGTTCTCCATACCTCTTAGAACCTGGTACAATTTCTGGGAGTTTTTATCAGTACTTTACGTGACAAAAACCGGTTAGGAACTTGAAGAAATTTTCTGATCGGTTTTGATGGGCATTTTCAGCAGGGATGAAACATGGTAATATGATAAGAAAATAATAATAATCACAACAGTAGGTTAGAATTGAACGTGATTTGTCCTCCGCAATGAGTTACCAAAGACCGAGTGTAAAGAAATAAAGAGCCCCAATGAATTACAAAAAGAGTTTGCTGTTGCAAAAATACGGGGTGTTTCAGAATTCACCATTCGCATGTCTGTGGCATATCCTGCAGCCAAAATGCAATAATTTCCCGTATGAAAAAAATTTTTCCGAGGCGTAGTTTTTCAGATATAAGCATTTTAACATCATTTTTCAAATTCAAATCACTCAAAAGAATTATGTGCTACACGCTTTATATTGACGCCATTCGCTAAACGGCGGATTTCTGGAAACAAATTAAAATATCCCATCGTTTTTCAATTTCAAGTTATAGCGATTTGAAATTTTTTAGCTTCTAGCCAATCAGCATTCAACAATTCCAAATTATCATAGCTCCAGAACAAATAATGATAGGATACTTCAATTTTTTTCTAGAGATCCGCGGTTTTTCAACTCAGTGTTTGGCATTGAGTTCAAGTATGTAGCATAAAATGCTTTTGAGTGATTTGAAAAAAGGAATAAAAATGCTCGTATCTCAAAAACTAAGCCTCAAAAAAATTTTCTCATAAGGGAAATTATTACATTTTGGCTGCAGAGTACGCCACAGAGATGCAAATGATGAATTCTGAAACATCCTGTATATCGGTGTACCCATACCTAGATTTGTAAGAAATAGGATAAAATAATTTTAGCCGTCTTACGGAGCGATTGGGAATATCAAAACTCTGTTGTTGTATTATTCATCAAGTATGTTATATTCTTTTTTCCTCTTACGATTTGCAAATGTTTTGGAATCTATTCATTTTCGAGGAAACCTTGAAGTCTCAAAATTACTACATCCCTTTCCTTAGTACTCCTGAAAGAAACTGAACAAAATCAAAAAAGCTCAATCCATGCATCTTCTTTGAATGATGATGAATATCAAGAAGATATATCAGTTGATTTTTTTTTATTTTATCTCATCATTTTTGAGAAAACTTGGAGAAAAGATCTACGATCCAGTGATATAATTTTGTATATAATTCAATATAGTTTATTTATCATTTCTATATAATTATACATAGAGAAGTGATGTAAGTATAATTCTGAAAGTTCACAATCCACATGGGAAGGAGTGATGTTAATCAGTTCATTTTCATAGAGAAAATATCCGACATATATCGGATTTTTATCAAAATTCTACCCAAATCTACAAGAATTGAATATCTTTTTTACAAAAAAAAAAAGGATCGATCCTATTTGAGGGGATACGAGCACCCCTGACACTACCCAAACTGTTCCACAATGCTTTGATAGAATCAAAATATCGCTCTATACAACAATTTTACACGCACTAAAAAAATTGTTGTACAAAGCGATATTTTATTCTTATTAACGCACTTTTGAATATGTTGAGAGGAAAAATACGATTGAGCTCGAATCACGGTACTGATATCTCTTCAATTTAAACTGGCAGAGAAATCTAGCGACTTTGAGAACTCTGAAAAGCCCTTGAATAACCCGGAAGTTCTATCGTTTACGTTCGTCTGTTCGTGAATTTTGATCTTCATCGTGAGAATCTCGTACCGCGAAATATCTGATCAAAACATACCGTCGACGATGCATGATTTTCTCTTGAAAATATATAATTCTCCATGAAAAATACCGTTGATTTAAATTACACGTGCACAACTTACGGCAGACGTGTGATTGCGGAAAAACAAACTCGATGTTTCTATAATTACGTTTCAACTCTATGAGTGAATTTGAAGTATCTCGTTAGCAATTCATTCAGACGTTGATCATGATGATTCACGTTTCAATCTTAGGATTAAAATTATGGCAATACTGACCTTGAAGGTAGGAAGAAAAAACGAAGCGAATAGAATTCATAGTACACCTCTGAACAAGGACACAAAGGATTCGTCGAAAACAGAGACAAAATTGGTAATAAAACATAGTTGAATGATTGTCTATCGTGAATAGTAATAAAAACAAGAGATATTTTTCTTTATCTTTGTCAGTTTTTTATCCTAATCATTCGATCTTTTTTAGTAACATTTTTTCAGAGGTTTTAGTGCTTCTGGAAAGAAGGTAATTGTAAAATCTTCAGTACATTGAACAAAATTTTGATTTTACAATGTCAACTATGGTGGTAAAACAACAGCTGGAACCGTTCTTTCCTTGATTTTGTTATTCTCCGGTTGCAAATTCTCACAGTTCTCTTCTTTCCATGCAATAGTGTAGTCAATAGATATTCGATAATAATAATAAATAATCTCGATGGACTTACGTGATTCATTGTTCGTCTGATTTATAAAGCACATTAGCATATAGCATTGAGAGAAATTTTTATTTGAACAATGAATTCATCATACGCAGAGGAGAAAAAATATAATTATTATCGCTCTATCCTTCCACACAAGCTTAAGATATCTCTAGGATATCCTGAACAGATTCCACACATCCCGGGATATGCGGGATGTTATTTAGATTCATACAAGAAGAATGAAAAAGAAAACTGTAAATTCCTTTGTATAGCAGAATTAATGGTGCGCTTCGAGACTTTAAATTGTGAATTTTACAAGTTTATTGTTATTCTTAGAGCATTCATCATCCTGGGAGTGAAGGGAGTGGAAAAATTCAGTAGTTTTATTATCTTATGAACAAGATTACATTATATACACGGAGAAATGAGATTGATATTTGGTTAATTAAAAATGAGGTATGGTAGTTATTTCTAGCTATTATAGCATTTATATGCTATTTATAGCAAAAGCTATTCATATAATAATTAAGATTTAGCTGTCGCAATAATATTTTTGGCTATTTGAATATTAAATACATGGAGTAGCTACCACAGCTAATGACCAACTACCATAGAAAATTAATTTCTTCCATATATTGTCAGATTTTCGATTTAAAGGCTTAATTAAAGGGGTAGGGTTGTCGCCCTACGTAGTGAATTTTTGCAAGTTTCTCTTTTCCGCGTACACTGAGAAAAATTGTCTTCTACAATTTCCCATCATTGCCGGTAAATTTAGGATATAACCTGGAAACTACAAAATGTACTGTCAAACACGGTAAATTGAACTGTTATTCTATTAACATCTGCGACCAAAGCGAGTGAAGATAGCTAGAATGATTGCAAAGTTCACACACAATCGACAGCGTGTTTCGTCATTTTCAGAGTATATCTCAAATATACCAGCAGAAATTTTTCTCAGTGTAGGATTCTTCAACCAACACCAACCGTGTGAACCAACCAATCGAATTCAATATTTGTTTGTTCAATCAAATTCGATCAGATCTGCAAAGATCACACCAAATTAAATTTTTTACAACCTTTTTAGAATATGTCAAGAACTGCAAAATTTCAAATCCTAGGGATGTCCAGTAGAATATCCCATGAATATTCTACAGGTATATCCCTGGGATATTTTCAAGATCAAACTTTTGTATATTTCATGGATATTCTGGGGATATCATGGGACTTTTGAAAGATCATTCTAAGATATTTGACATATTCCGCCGTAATATCTGTGTTGCACTGAGAGAAGAGCGATTTGGAAGTTCAGTGGAGATTAATATACTTGTTCGATAAATCTAAATAGTATTGAACTTTCAGCAATGTTTCATGAAATTTCAAAGAGGATTACTGAAATTTTGCTTCGCATTACTCAATGTTTCCCAATCATTATTATTTAATACAATATTCCTGATCAAATTCGCTGTGAATCACTCAATTCCTAAGTTTAGGAGTGATTCACAGCGATTTTGATCAGGAATATTGTATTATATAATAATGATTGGGAAACATTGAGTAATGCGAAGCAAAATTTCAGTAATCCTCTTTGAAATTTCATGAAACATTGCTGAAAGTTCAATACTATTTAGATTTATCGAACAAGTATATTAATCTTTACTGAACTTCCAAATCGCTCTTTTCTCAGTGTGCGTAGGTTGGGTGACAGGTCTAAAGTTCCCTGGACAGAATATCCCGGTCAAAATATCCTGGTCAATGTATCCCTTTCAAATACATCCCCATACAAAAATATCCCATATTCAAAAATATCCCGGGAAAAGTATCCCAAGGAAAAGATCTCCAACACAAATTTCCCAAACAAAATATCCCCAACAAATTGATCCCCGGCTGTGGAGGTTGGGGAAGAGGGAACGGGTGGAAGGGTAATTCCATAGGTTTGTTGTGTTTTTCCGTGTGGATGAAGTGATGTTGTACGGAGTTTTTGGAGGACTGTCTATGCATGTTTAATTCCGTTGAACGTACGAAGATTTTTTTGATAGTTCTTATGATTTAAAATTTGTTGTGATTTTGCGTTTGAATTTAAATTCGTTTCAAATTATAAATACGAAAAATAACAGGAAATTGAGAAACAGAGGTGTGAGAGTACGAGATGTGGTTGTTCGTCAGCGGGCGCAGTCTCAATGCGATATAGTGTTAGGTGAGGGGTCTAGGGATGGAGCACCTGGCCGAGGGGGATTAGAGGTGGGGAGGTTACCCCCCGATAATTAAAAGACTAGTGTCAAAATATAAAATCATCCTCAAATTGACAAAACATATATAATATAACGCGTTGGTCTCTCCTGCGAAAACATTTTTTCCATGAAATTCTTTTTACATGATTCCCTTGTATTATAAGAAATACTGAAAAATATTCTCACGAATTATTTCTATCAATTAAATGATTTTTATTTTGCGTTTTAAATTATAATCATTTTGAACTTTGCTTGAGCACACTGAAAATCGTCAAATCTTCAACTGCCATCCCCTCCCTTTACACGTCCACATCGTGAGTCTGGGATAAGCTGAGTTTGGCCAAGTGTTCAGAAGAAGAATGACTACTTGATACTATGAATATAGTATAATTATTTTCGGGAAAATGTGTTTTCGAAAAAATGTTTTTCCGAAGAAATGTTTTCGAAGAAGTGTTTTTTGAAGATTGTACCTAGAACCAGATGCATTACATTGAATTACATTTCATGTTTGTTGGTGGAATTTGTGAAATATACACACAGAAAAGTTTATATTGAAGATTACTATATTTTTATGGTACTCGTGGGATATACTTTATTATGAGGCTCAGAACTATATTGATTTAAAATTATGACATATTTATCTTCACCCTCACGAGAGAGTATGGTAAATGCTCGTATACTTGTGGTTCAGAACAACATAATCGAGTATATCCCAAAAGTACAATATAAATATGGTAATATGTAATATGGAATTTTTACTGTGTAGACATTTATGAGCAAATGCACGATATTTGAGTACGGGATATTCTTGTATAGAAATCAATCTGATAGGGAGATTTTGTTTGGGGTATTTTGTGGGGGATATTGTTGTATGGTGAACAATTTGATGGGGATATTTTGTCTGGAATATTTTGTCCGGGGATATTTAGGCATGTAACCGTAGGTTGAAGTTGAATCCCTCTCGGATCGAAAAATTTGAACTTCATTTGTCTGCTGCTTCCATTCTTAGGCTGATTTTGTCCTGATTGTTGAATAACGCGGACAAAAACAGTACTTTTCCATGATTTTAGTCTGAATTTCTCCTCCAACGAATGAAAGTGATTGAGAAGAAATTCAGACTAAAGTCATGAAAAAGTACTGTTTTTGTCCGCATTATTCAACAATCAGGACAAAATCAGTCTGAAAACGAAATATGAGGACAAAAACCGTCAAAATTTTTCGTCTCGGGAGCTGTTTTTGGTACATTTATACACGAAGGAAAAAGATTTCGCCGTTTCGACAAATTTGACTTTGCTAAGTGGATTGAATGTCTTGACCATAACAATCCACTGTGTTAACCCTTTGTCGTTGGAAATTCCCCCCACCATTTGCTTTTTATAAAGCATGACCCCCATTGACGTTCGCCAAGTCTCATTCAAATTTGACGAAGGTCTGATTGATTAATCAGATCTCTGTCTCATTAAAATGAAATTTGGCGAAGATCAATGGGTTTTTTCAAACTAGGGAAGACTAAGGAGTTGCTGTTTTTTGCAGTTCCAGCGGCAAAGGGTTGACGAACTAATTCGTTACAATTATCAGTTCTTCGTTCGTCTTGCAAAGCTTAGTTCGTTGAAACGATCAATTGCCGTTCATTTTTAGCAAACTTGCTTGCTATCCATATAATAACAAGCGAATTTCGTTGAAACAGCGGAATTCTTGCTATTTCAATGAATTTTTTTCTCCGTGTACCTATATCCATATTTTCGAATCATGGAAAACATCCCGTGTTTAGTACGCAAAGTTGTACTGGAATTACAAAAATACTTTTAACAACAACTTTCAAATGAACAAAATGATACACGTGAAATCGACTTAGCAAAGGTTAATTTTGTTTATTTATAATTGGGAAGAAATTTACCGAAAGTTTAAGAAAGAAATTCCCTCGATTGTGAGTTTAAAGAGTATTTTTGTGCACGAGTTGTATAATTCTGTATAATTAATACACTCGAGTATTCGATTGAATTGCTCAAATGATTATATACATTTTCCTTAGTACACGAAGAGGAAGATATTTTCCAGACAAATAAATATTTGACAGATAAGCTAACAAATATTTACCAAAGTACACATAATGGATGCTCTTACAGATCTCATGCTGATATAGTTTTAGTAAATATTTGCTTAACAATTGGTTAGTGGATATTTGAATTTTGTGAAAGTATTTATTGGTTCTTTCAACGCAAACAGAAGACAAAGTACGAGTAAATCAATTTCAAATATGGGAGTAATAATCTAGTTTTAACGAATCTAATTGTACTCTGTATTTCCTGGGTTTTTATGAATTCTTGCTATTAGGAATTGGAATTAATTCGTAGCGTGTTTTTAATGAGAACAAATTATTTATTTCGAATGCAAATCAAAGAATACATTAATCAAAGTATTGTTCATCGCTTTCGACTCCTTTCGACCATCTTTCGGGCAAGGAATTAGTGAATTTTTGCTCAGACAAGCTATGAGCCATCGAACGGAACAAATGGTAATCAGATGGCGCAATATCTGGAGAATACAGCGGGTGGGGTAGAACTTGCCATTTAAGTGTTTCGAGGTATGTTTTCACCGATTTTGCGACGTGCGGACGAGCATTGTCGTGCAGCAAAATGACTTTGTCGTGTCTTTTGGAGTATTCCGGTTGTTTTTCTTTCAATGCACGACTCAAGCACATCAATTGTAGTCGGTAACGATCCCCAGTTATGGTTTCATCCGGTTTCAACAGTTCATAATAAATCACACCCATCTGATCCTAGGAGCTTAGACCCATGGATATTTGGCTTTGCCACCGATTATGATGGTGGTTGGCCGGGCTTAACCCATGACTTTCTGCGCTTCGGATTGTCGTAATGGGTTCATTTCTCATCGCCAGTGACAATTCTATGCAAGAAACCTTTTCTTTTCTGCCGTTCACACGTCAAAAAACGCCTCTCAATGTCCCTTGGTTTCAATTCATATGGGATCCAACGTCCTTCCTTCTGGATCATGCCCAAACTTTTCAGACGTTTTCCTACCGTTGGTAAGTCAATTCCCAATGACGTCGACAATTCTTGAAGGGTTTGACATGAGTCTTCATTGAGCAACATCTTCAAATCAGTATCTTCAAATTTTTTTGGCTGGCCAGGTCGCTCCTTATCATCCAAGTCGAAATCACCAGCTTTGAAACGTGCAAACCATTTTCGACACGTTTGCTCACCTAGACCATGTTCGCCATACACTTCCACTAAACTACGATGGGCTTCAGCAGCTTTGTTCATATTGAAGTAATGGAGTAAGACTTCCCGCAAAAACACTTTATTCGGTATAAATTTTGACATGTTCAATAAGTTATGAAGTGTTGTTATTTACGATTCAAGAAAAGGTTATGTAAAACAAATGACGTCCAATAACAGCTGTTTCACGGCGAATAGATTATTGTAGGTAACGACGGAGTACTGCACTACCTACGTCAGCTTTTGTATAATTAATTCCAACACCTAATAATGTTGAACGATTTTTTTATCATTCCACGTATTCAGCGATGATGTATAGGACAGAGTTATCCATCAATCAGTTGAGAATTTGGTCACATTACAATGATCGTCAATGTCTGTTTTTTCAATATAGATACATGTCTGTTGAGATGGAAATATTATCTAAATCAAGACGGAATAAGAATTCATCAGACGGGCAGGAAAGCGAGGACATTTTCTGTTCCTTTCCATCCTTGGAGACCTCGCAAAAGAACTAGCGCTCAATCGAAAAGAGGAAGTAATTTACAAATGTACGAACAAGTTGAAATCATTCTAGCGCAAAGTAAACTAATTAGCGTACCAATTAATTCCGAATGTATTTGAGTAACCAATTTTTATATCCAAGGAATAACTGATGAAAAAGTTGGAATAGAAATCCATCGGAAGTAAATTCGTTTAATTGATCAATTCAAATCAATTGGAAATCGTTTGAACGTTTTTATTCGATTACCGGTCACGTACGCGATTGTTCCTCGTATACTCTTTGATTGTTATTTATTAAAAATGCTAGTCACATTCAGTGTTACGTTATCAAATGCATGAACGTCTAGCTATGGTCAAAGGAGAATTGATCATTAATTATTTAGCAATTCGTTGGATCAAGCAACGAACGTATGAGCATCCTGCATGTTTGCCGAAGCGTATTGAATAATTGATTCCCGACTTTGATTTATTCATCTTCCTCTTGCGACATGCAAAAAATGTCTTTCCTTTCTACGCTAGGAAATAGAATTATTCGAAAACAGAAGAATGGGAATTTGAGGTACGATGAAGCGATCAAGACGAGGGCAGCAAATGGGATGGTTTCCGATGGCAGAACAGTCCATTACCCTAGTAGAAATCACTCTAGTCATTTTCTAGGCGATTACAAGGCCTTACGAGGTCTTGCAAGTCCCTCACAAGGGCCTGGTGAGGCCTCGCAAGGCCTAGAGAATTACTAGAATGATTTCCGCTAGGGTAGTGAGAAATGCATCCAATAATTGTGATTGAGCGACGATGAAACGAATGAGCATCTAATATGTGATCTCCAAGACTTGTAGAAACTGTGAAATATATTATTTTCTTGATGAATTCGTTTCAAATTCAGGCAACATCCGTGTTATATTTCGATTGGAAGAATCAATCGAAAATCTTGAATCTTTAATATAGTTGGTTTATGATGGACATGGAAATCATTTGGAAAGGATAGGTATTGATTCGAAAATATACATAACGCACAATGGTTAGGAAATATTGTTAGTTCATGGCTTATACGATGATGAAATATAGAATTTCTTTGATTTCATTTGCATTGAGTAGGTAGGTATAATTGAGCATGTAAAAGTTATAGTCCTTCAACTTACGTACTTTATATACAAAAAAAATGATTCGTATAGGATCTCCGGTGAATACTGACGTACTTGAAAGAATATTCATTTATTTTTAGCTGCATCTGGTCCACTGGAATACAACTAAATACAAAACATTCGCTGAAGCCGCCAAAGCACCGGATGGTCTTGCTGTTCTTGGAGTCTTCCTCAAGGTCAGTTTTCTACGTTCTATCTTTATTCACTCTTTGATTATGTTTTCCATCTGTTGTTCTTCTTCATGCTTGGAAATTAATACTCTACGAAAGAATCGTATGATTAATCGTCCATGAAATCATGATGACACGGTAGCATGACAAAATATTAGCAATAAATGCGTCTAATTGTAGAATATCAACTCACGTACGTATAGAGGAGACTAGTGTATTGTTATAACGTCTACAGAAAAAACAACTGTACTTGCAAAGATTTTTGTCTCAACAGCTAAGCCGTTGGCTTCGTGGGTGAATTTTCTTATCTCAACAATTCTTTCTTATGGGCGCTATAGTGACCAAGCTATTCGCAGTGCCAGCAATATTGTTTCCTTAGTATCATAATTGTATGAGAATTCAATCGTCGACTTGATTGATTTGCTTCTAAATAATTCGTTACAGAAAAACAATAGAATTAAAATATAAATAAATAAAATTTGTACTTGCAATCCGTTTTTGATTTTGAAGGGCTCATTTTGTTCCTTATGAGATACTGTACTATCGATCAACAAATGCAAGTAATTGCTTATAAAGGTGACATAAATGGAGAATTCCTAAGATTAGGTTTTTCAAAATTCCATAAGAAATAAAATCAGCTTCGTTTCAGTTACAGACTGAAAACGGATTGGAGATAAGAATTTTTTCTAAAAAAGTACCTTGAAAATTTTGTTTGGCTTTTACAAAGTTGTTTGTTTATGCATTAGTTTCATTTTTTTTAATAATTAAAGAATATGGTTATCATATTATTTCGACTTTACTCCTCTACTTGATAAAACTGATGAAATTGGATTCTAAATTCAGCTAGGCAACTACCTTCATGATTTGGTAACGATAGTACAAAGTTACTTTTCTCGTTTGAAGAATTTTCGATATCATAAACATTTATTTTTATCCCTCAGTTTTGATAGTATAATTTTCAAATTGAAATATTGAAATTTTAATATATAACGTTTAGAAAAATGGAATAGAACTTTTGTTTATAATATTAACAATTGTTTTTGTGAATTCATTAACATTGAATCTTTTGACTATAGTATCCTATAGGATATAAAGAGTATAAGAATGCGTTGCTGCAGATTGCCCTTCGTTTTGCTTGATGATAACATCAGTTTACCCTTCGAACAAGGAAGAGAGCGCATCGTCGAAGCCCCAACAATACCCTTAATAGACTATAATTTATTTATGTACACACAATACACTTATACCGGTGGTGGACAGTTTTATAACCTTTCAATCCATTCTTTATACGGATGCATGGTATCGGGTGAAAATTGTGACTTAAAGCTTTTACATAAGCTTCTAAGCTGTATGTAAGCAGAACCCGTAATAGTGGATCAGTAATTACGTAAACAGAGCATGGACCGTCCATTTTTCTGCACGTTATTCAAAGTAATGTCTTTGTTTTAATCTCAATAAGTGATATAGTTGATATTTACATCCTCTACGTAACAGTTTGCGAATTGTCGCAAATTTTCATTTTTCAATGAAAACAACGAAACCCGGTTTTTATCTAAGAATTTAAATCTTGTACTTTTTATCACTCAAGGCTGATTTGATTTTATCGGGAAGTCATCATATCATTTTTTTGTATTTAAGTATATTTAGATAATAAACTGGTTTCTTATCCACTTCAGATGAATGAATGAATGAATGAATGAATGATGTAAGATTTGATAGCACAGAAAAAGTTGTTTAATAATTAATGAATTAGTTTTTATGCAAATACAATAAGATAGGGAGATAAATATATTACATTGCACGAGCATGTTCGCATGTTGATACAATTTTTTCAAATACAGAACAGATCGGTTGATGTTTTATGTTTCTTCATTTGACTTCGTTCATGTAATTATTCATTACAAAACATAATTCAGTCATGCGAGAGATCACAGCAAATTAGATATTTATTATTCACGATCATGTTCAATTCTATCGATTTTAATGATGAACTCGTGATAAATCATCATGAGATGAAGATTATCAAAATGTGAGGTAAAATCGTCGCTATTTTCCACGATTTTTGCGAATTTAAATCCCAGAAAAATAGCTATCGCAACGAATCATACTAGGTGATTAATTGATAATAATTTGAGTTACCAAGAGTTAAACGTTCAATTTAAAAATTCATATTTTTCGCAGAGTAATTCTCTCAATCGATTCGTGCAGCTCTCTGGTATCAGACATTTATTGCTTCTACATTGTATTTCAGGTTTCCGTAATCACATATCAGATTCACAAAGAGATCTTGAGAAAAATAATATCACGTTCCCATGTGACGTATTCTTAAAATGTATAATAATTCAATTGTAATTTCCTTCAGTTATACGACGGACAAAGAAACAATGACCCATCATTTTTGGCAGTGATGATAGAAAATAGAATACCCTAGAGACAGAAAAAACTGAAAGAAATCGATCAAAGAGCGCCCCCATATATTTCTCACTCAATCATACAAAATAAGGAAATAATTTGATTTACTTTTTTGTTATCGATTGGAATAGATGAACTGTAATGCCGCAATAAACTCGAATGTGGTTATATCACTCGCGGAAATAATAATTTCTGTTTTTTTTTCCTCTCATGTGAATCTCTGAGTTCTCTAAATATGCAGTCAATAAATTATGAAAGTTATATCTAATCGATGAGGAAAAGTCAGCAGAAAGAATATATCTGTGAGAGAAAAAAGTTAACGAACTATAAATTCCTTCCACGTGGTTTTGTACCGACAGTGAAGGAAGAGTCGTTACGTAAATCCACTTAACAAATTGTATTTTATGCAATTCGCATGTCCACATTGTGCGCAATATTCATCCTCATGTACGAATTCAATGTATTCCGAAGTACATTTTATAGCGATGAATAATAAATTTTTGTTCATTCTTTTTGTTTTATATCGTTCAAGTATGTAAGTTGAATTCTTTTCTTTATTAATATTTTTTTCGTGAAGGAATGACGTAAAGAATCCGAATTTACTAATTTGTGAATTCAAAGAGAAACAAAGAGAGGAGCCGGACAGACGGAGACTGAGAATTTGAAAATTATGAAAATATATGATTGTTTGTGGTAAATGACGGTGATTATTTGGAATTAGTCTTGTTATTCAATCAATTTGGATAATGATTTGATTCGAATGATAGAAAGAATAGAAATGTTTTAATGATATCTTCGAAGACTCGATAGAAAAATTGTCACCCCATTATGTGGTCTGAAATAAAAATCCTGGGAAAATATATTAAGTTTTCAAAATAATTTTATTTGAAGAAAGAAAAATCTCTTTGATGTGCAGGATAATTCATTGAATTAACGAACAGAGTTCTTATTTCAAGAATAGTCTAGTAATTATCTCTCGCAAGTGCAATGTCATTTTTTTCGTACAGATGAAAAGAGTCGCGAACCGGTCTTCAAAGCACAAAATTCATACATTTTTTATGAATTCACTTACATAATTCACTTGAGCTTACAGATGTTTAACCTTGTAAAGTTATATGAAACGAATTTCTATCATTCAGTGGGATACTTATGAAGTGTTGCTTGTTCAAGACAAGAAGAAGGTGTAATTGTTGTACATTTTGAAGCAGTTGCTGCACTCTGAATATAAATTGAGGAAGTTAATTCAAATCGATCATCGAGTTACTAAGGATAGCTTGAACACAAGTCTTAGTTGAGAAATGCATTAACATTCATGCGATTCAACATCAAATGATACGATTTGAACTCCAAATTCTTTTTAATAATAAGTTTAATTTATCCGAAGTGTTCTTTTCTTTGGAATTCTTCAGGTTGGCAAAGCCCACGACGAAATGGATAAAATTGCACGATTGCTACCGTATGTTTCTCATAAAGACGATATTTTGGAAATCAACGAACCCATCGACCCAGGCAAATTTCTTCCAGGTATGTCAAGAGAATTGAATTATAATTATTCTTATCACAATTGAATTCGATTGATGGAGAATGGATATGTCTATTGTTTTTCACAATCTCGTTTCGAGGACGTGATTTTTATGATGAATAATATTTACAGCGAGAGTTTTTCACCATAAAATTAATGAAAATTCATTAGATCCATTTTTCGATAACTGATGTTGAAAGATAACCCAGTAAACATCGTTTTGATATCATTTAGATGTCTTGCAGAACATTTTTAGATAAGTTTGAAATAATAATTGATCTAAAACTTATTTAAGAAGAAATAAATTTCTAATTTTTGTAAGCGCATATAGACTCATCTTTTTTCGCTGGAATAACAAATTTATCCATCGATTTAACGTTGAATTGATTGAATCGATGAAAAACGTTGTGATTTCAACGGAAAAAATGGGTACATATGCGCTTACAAGTTTGAATAGTTATTTAAACTAATTTTTTTTTCTTCCGTGAGCATATCGCAAGACAAAAAATGTTTATCGTGAATGCATTGATCGATATCGTGCGCTAAATTAATTTTCAACCATCGTTCACATGCCTTTGCTCGCTGCAAGAATTTAACCATTGAACATTTCAACTCCAATTAGAGTTGAGCAAAAAATATGACAATGTCTCGTGATATATATTTTTTACACAGTAAAAAAAATTCCGTCATTGTGTAAAAAAGAAGTACGTGTCAAAATTCAAGTGTTGAATATTTAACTACGTGTTAAAATTCAAGTGTTGAATATTTAACACTTTTGTGTGTTCATTTAACACACTGATCAAATGCTGTTCGATCGATTCATTTTCAACACATTAAAATGTTATTCGAGTTCAAATTAACACTTTATAAGTGTCCCTCTGGAATCAACACACATTGAGTGTGAAGAAAAATGGTTGACATTCGCTTGTGTGTTGAATTTGACGAAAAATTTTTTACTGTGTACACAAGTTTATCATTTATTGGTAGATTCATAAATAAATGAATTATTCATTATCGTCGAACGATATGAAACTTTTCTGACATCACTTGGTATTCATATATAATCAATCAATGTACATACATACTGAATAATTATTAGTCACAATAGTTTGATAACAATTTCCAACTTGATCTCAAGTGCAAGGTTATTTCAGCGGAGGAACACGTGTACGGTCGCGTACATGAAAGCTATGAAAGAAATTTTTAAATATATCCTCATTTATCGAAGAAATACATCGATATCGAATGTTCATGTCCAAATGTGTGTTTAGATCTTCAAGATCTGTTATCTACAATTGTTTTGGGTAATACTTCAAGGATTTTAAATTTATCGGAATTTATCATTGTAACAGGTTGTAGGTTGGAAAAGAATCTCCTTTTGAACTTAATAATCAAAGTCACTTAATCAAAGAACATGGAAAAATCCTATTCTATTTCACTATTGTCAGTGAGGATTCATAGTTGATTAGTTTCATACTAGAGTTAATATATATCCGTATTCAACAGTGAATTTACAATTTAATTTAGTTTCTCCATTAGTGCCAGCGTATTCTCTGATTTATAAATATTAGAAATTCTCCTTTGAGTAATATTAACACACATTTTTCTAATGCTTTGTCTTATCTGACATGTAAATACCGCATGTATCATCTATAATCTACCACTAACTCTGTCACGTTCATAATAGTAGTGGTTTTAATGAATTATCGGTTGTAAACATCTTTACTGGTCATTGTAGCGTAAAACAGGATAATTAAGCACAAAATTTGAAGAAACTTGTTTCTGCGACTTGGATTTAGACAACACTTGAGGACGTTTGAGACTGGAGATGTCGAAAACGAATGTTAATATGGAACATAAATTATGTACTAATAATTCTGTTTCACGATGGTAATATCAATAAATGAAAAAGGAAGATCCCACGTGTTCTTGAAAAAATTTGTGAATGGAAAAATTGTTTTTCTGTGTGTTGGAATTCAAATTTGAGTAGTCAATACAATTAACGAATCTAAACTCTTATTTGAATGATTGTTGTACCCTAAAAGAAAAACGGAATTATCGAGTATTGGTAATTAAAAATTATATCGCACTTTGAGGAATTTAGAAAAAGTAGTTCTTCTTTTTTCATTCTAGTTGAAACCCTATTGAAAGAATCCAAATAAGAATCCATCCATTCTATAAATCCCCATGCTTCCTTGAAGGAAATTTGAATGGTTTCCTAAGGATTTGCTTGAATTTCTTAAATGGACAATTTTTGTGATGGATTTCCAAGAGCTTTTTATGGGGGTTTTGTTTGGGTAGCTAGATTCCTCTCTGGATTTTTGCAATAGGAAGTATTTGCTGCTATCATGTAACATCCTACTAAAAATGATTTTACTAACAAATCGATCATGTAATGCTTTTTGTTTTATTTGCTGTAATGATAAATAAAGTACGCGGTGGACGCGCGGGTACGCAAAGATGCATTAACCCATGCATGCGTTGGGCTGACCGTATCATACGGCACGAGAAAAAATGGAGTTTCCAAGGTTTGTACCACCTTGGTTATAAGATTTATCATTCTCCGCTCGGTCGGATATTCGTGCACGCAAAAGTATATCATTATTATATTTTATCTTTTCATTTCTTTATCTCATTGAATTGAATTTTCGCTTTGCCGTTGCTTGTATTATTTAGTCCCTCAACTTCATAGTAATTGAATAAAGTATGGGAATTCTAATCACAATTTTGACTTTTAATTTTAATTTTTAATATTGTATGTAAATGTATCCAATCAGGATATCGCAATTTTTCCTCAATCTCCAAAGAAGAAAACTTCGTGCTATAAAATATTCTTTGTTTGATAAAATAAGAAGTGGTAAGGGCTGATAAATTGTGAGGTGACGAATTGCATCAGGGTGCCGTTTTTTAGTACGTCTAGGATGTATACTTCATATGTATTATTACACTGAGAAAAAAAAATGTTTTGGACCGATGAATATTTCTTTGAGTCTGAGAAATGAGTTCATCCAATGGTATCTGTAGAGTTATTGCATCAACTTCATTTAATATGTGATTCACACGGAAGTGGTGGGATCGTTAATTGGAATATGAGGTACTTAGGATTGATGAAAAAGTTATTGAATGGAAAATTTTGATTTTCGAATTCATGGAATATAATTTGATTCAATGAATGATGCATTTGATAGGCAGAAGTCATTCATAACACTGTAATAACCAACTGTAGTGCCGAAATGATAATTTCTCCTTTCAATCAAATATTTAATTATTTGAATGAAAAAAGTTTTGAAATAGGAAAATATCAATATGAATAATATAAATATTTCTTGCATTCGGAATAAAATGTTTTCATGAAATGAAATGAAAATTTTCTGTAAATAAATCAATACTCGAAACAATGAATATTCTTCCCTATCTAAGAAATTATTTCATAGAATGTACAAAGAGATTTTCTAATCTTTCAGAGAACTTATCGATATAAATAAATCTTTCCTCGAATCAATGAAATTCATTTTGATTGGATGAATGATATTTTACAAAATTTCCACAATAAAAAGAAATAAGCAGGAGTCAGAGCATTCGCGCAAGGGCGGAGACGACCTTCTTCTAGTTCCTATGTGATCTGTACTTCATTTGAAACAATTGGGTTACTCGATCAGATGATTGATATGATCAAGAAGTTCGAAGAAACTGTTTTTCTCCGCGATCAAGTCATATCCGTTGATAATGTTCGATGCCGGAACCCGAAAGAAATGTTTATCAGGACGGAACATTACTTACTATGGGTTTACGGTGAATTAGTTCTTTATATGCGAACTGCATTGCAGGCAGATAGCTTGTGAGAAAGTATTGCCACCTTCTGAGAAGTAAACGCAATTTGTCGGAGTGAATTCAATACATTTTTATTTTCAAAACATATTTCTTTGTTTCAATGAATTCATAAATTCGATCGATCTATCCATTTTATGGACTCGATGAAACCTTTAATTGCAAAAAGCACTGGAATTTTGCAGAATGTATCAAATTTTGACCTCATCAAACGTAGTATTGACGAGAATAATCAGGTTCGCAGTTTATTGATTAGAATCCTTCTTCAATCATAAATGAGGTAATTTTTTAGCTATTGCTGAAGTTTGAATCGTTTATTGAAACTAATTAACCATCGAATAAGATAATATTCAACTATTAAAGCCAAAAAATCTTGCAGTACATTATTTAAACGATGTTTCCAGTGGCAAAGAGTTGATTCGAAAAGATATGTAACGATGATTTATCAGATTTCACGAGTTCTAATTTTCGGTTTGTTTCTATAAACGATTCAAACTTCGAGAACACATTTATTAGCATGAATAAAATAGCTTCATTCGATTTGAATTCCCAAATCGTGGGTTATAATACTTCATTTTATTGATTTCAAAAGTATCCAAACTATCATTGTTCATATGAAATCTGTTCTATCAAATAGATTTTATCCAAAGAAATTGCTCTGAAGTTTGAACTGAAAAAGTATCTCATTGTGATCATGAATTTAGTTTTCTGTTGAAAAAATAGAACTCTCGGAATTCAAATTCACAACTATTCGGTATATGATTTGATGTTATTATCTGAACAAAACCACTTGCATTGAAATGAATGAGATTATTATACTCTCAACTGTACCGGTTTATAAATAACAGTATTTTTGGTCCTATAACTTCATATTCTTGAATATAATAATCATTTTATTAACCTGATCTCGCGTTGTTTTTCTCATGATGGAAGAAGTTCATCATTTGTCAGCCATGTACATTCATTTTATGAAATATATTTTCACTTGGAGTCAATAATTATTCTGGTGAAGAAAACGATTATCATGTGAAATACTTGATTGTTAAGAATTTCAAATACTAAGTATAATCAACCTTGATTTCCATACGAAACTTGACGTTATAAAATTGAAGTTGTATTTCATTGATTTTCACTTTGGAATGCATCAAACGAGTGTTATAAATCGGATGACAGATGATATTGACAAGAATCATCAGTTATTCAGTCAATAGAGTGCGTTTTTAATTTCAAAAAATAAATTTCAAAGAGCTGATTTGATAGTATGAATGAAACGACTTTTTATGGTTATGAAATCATTTTAGAGTCAAAAAGACATTTATTTAATGCAATGAAATTGGAATCATTGACTCAAAGAATTTTTTTTCTCAGTGTATTGGTGGAGGGATTTTCAAACGAAAATTTAATTCGAAATGTATACCATGTATATTTTTTAACACGTTAACTGGAAGTTACTGCAATGAAAACCACCCTGGCGGAAAAATTTATGTGAAAATCTCTGGAAATTTTAGAGGTTTTCAGTGAAGAGTTTGTCAGAGATATTCATAGATATTCAGGGGAAGTTTCAGGGAAAAAACGTGTCCAATGAATAAGAATTTTTCAAAGTTCAAAAAGATACTCACACACTGCAAGGCTTTCATTTCTGTGTATTTTGTAAAACTCATAGAAAATATCACTTTCAACCATTTAGAAATTCACTCATTTTCACAGACTGTACAGTAATTTTTTGAAAAATTTGTCCTTGTCCTTCGATCACTGGAATTTGACGGTAAATTTAAAACAAAATTCCTTCAGTACAGGTTTTCAGAGTTTTTCAGAATTTCAAAATGAAATTCAAAGAAATTTCCAGAGATTGTCAGATAATTTTTTTTACTAAGGCACATAATAAAAAAATTTCTTACTCAAATAACCACGTCAAGCTTCTCACTTATCATTCTACATATTTCTTTTATCCTCGATCATTATAGTCACCGTAGTCATTCAGCAACGCACGCGTTGAACGTTTTAGTTCTCTCAATAAAGAACCAAATCTTTGACTAATCCAAATCGTATCTTCCACCATGGATGCGTTCACAGTCAAGTTATTGTTACGCATATCATTTTTTCTACTAATCATTTTTACAAACAATATATATTTTATCCATTCGTGTGGAAATAAATAAATACAATATTCTCTCCATCCGTCTATGAGAACTTTTCCGAGGTCGATGGAAATTGATTTCGTTTCGATTTCCCTTGTGACAAGTCGGACAAAGTCATGCGATTTCGTGTTATATCGCTGATAAGGCGTGATATCATAAAATTACTTGTCCACAGAACCATTCGGAATCCATAAAAATTATAAATCATTGTTGAATAATTTCCAACGTTTCGCTAAAGGAATCCAGTTGTTCTTGTAATTCATCAGATTATAGAAGCAAATATAGCGGATTTCGTGTTGTTGGATTTTGATTTTCTATCATTTCAATGTAATTCGAAGTGTGAGGAAATTAGAATGCTCGAATCGATGCCAACGTGTTTAATTCCAGCAAGGAATCTTGTTGGCGGAATTTTATATTTTATATTAGAATATTTTTGTAGTCATTGCCTATATCCTGTCCGCTCTTATTTGTATTTTCTTGATTTCGAATAGAATGCGTGGAAAACAATGTTTAATAGAATTTACCAACGAGGGTGATGAGATACGGCATTATGGAAATTTTTGTTGATATTCAATAGAACTGTTGTCAAATCTAGTGTTGCAATAATAATCTTGACTGTGAGAATCGTAGATTCTACTAAAACTTTTATAAATATTACGAGAAATGTTAATAGTGCCATTGTTAATGTTAATGAAACATTGTTTTTTGCGTGATTGTAGGTGTCTAGAAGAATTTATTGTTTACACGCTCTGTACAATGAAATATATGATTAAATGATAGGATGAGTTACAAAAACATTGAAAGTATTTCCTGGAACAAAGTCCATTAATAATATTGTTGTTTGTCGCAATAATATTCAAGATAGTTATTCCTCAAAAATATGTTTAAATGCGATCATGAAATTTGAGAATCACTGTGGAAATTCAAAAATCGTTGTTTATACAGGCCTGGAATATCAACGCGGAATGTTTTATAATTCTTGAGTATTTATAATTTTGAATTTGCTCAGTCATGTGATTCTATTGTGGATTTATTTAGTTGGACTGAAGAACTGTCATGACAGTATTCAATATTTTTTGTATCAATAATTTATAAAATGGACTAAAAAAAGTTTGAATTATTATTTAAATTTATTACTATTGGAAACAATGAGGGTCACTGTATTAATCGTCATTTGGAGTATAATGTCAAGAATATGTTACATTCAAATTGGATTTGACTGTGGGAAAATCATATCTGTGATGTATCCAATTTATAACACCCTTTTGAAAACCTTCAACGTAACAAATAAAAAAGAACTTTATCTCGTTATCGTATTTTATCGATTTGTCATCAGTGTGTCCAAAGTAACTTGCACAAGTCTTTACATTATGGAAGATAAACATTGTAATCGATCGAATCATTTATTCCTTTTGTAGCATATACGGTACACTCATTCATATCGCACTTTCGCTCTGGAAATTGGTTTTCACATTTCTAATTGTACATAGTTCATCAAAGAGAATTGTATCGTTATGATTACAGTGCAGTCATCAATTTTTATTGAAGAGAAAGTTTTACCTTTGTGATAAGATGTCTGAATCGATCATTAGAACCATATGTCACATGAATTATTCTCAATGTTTGTATATTACATCGAAATTACATTGCAAACGTTACATTATTAGTTATTTAAATCCGACTCGATGTAACAAAACTCCAAGAATGATCTATTGTTTTTATACATAATAACATAATTGAAAGACCGAGAACTGTATTTTCATTTCTATATTCCTAAAGAACTGTATCCTTAAATATCTGCATTCTCCAAGAATTGTCTTCTTGAACACTCGTATGCTGAAAAAACTATATTCTCAAATATCTTCATTCTCAAATATCTGTATTCTCCAAGAACTGTCTCCCTAAAGAACTGTATGACTCATGCGAAGTTGCAATAAAAGATCTTTACTATCGATTTTCATTTGATCAACAATAACAATTCTTCAATAGTTATTCGCCTGAATATAGGTATTGAGAATACAGTTCTTTAAAAAATACCTCTCTGAGAATACAGATATTCGAGAATACAGTTATTTAGGAATACATTTCTCGGAAGATACATATATTTAAGAATGGATATATTCAAGAATGAAGTTGTTCAAAAAGACAGTTTTTTGAGAATTTGAGAATACAGATATTTAAGGATAAATTTCTTTAAGAGGATAGTTCTTTAGGGATACAGAAACAAAGAATACAGTTTTTGTTCTGCTTAAAAGTCAAGCATTATACATTAATTCAACGGACTGTCAGTTAACTGTCGATGTATATTATATCATGTATACAGACAATACATTATTGTCAAAGTTATGCTATATTACATTGAGAAAAATGAAATCTGTCAACTCAACCAAAATTGCGTCGAAAAATGAATTTATATGTTCCAATTTTCGTGAAATTCGAAGAATTCAATGACGGTATCACAACGAGATTTCGAATATCCTAAATTTATAGAGAAGTAATTGTTGTTAATTTGAACGCACATCCTTGAAATTTTGAAAACATAAAGTGAATTCTTGATTGGTGATTTGATTGGATCTTTGATTGCTCGACGAAGGAAATACAGAGAGAAGATAACAGATTGAACATGTCTTATGAGGTTAAACGTGTCTCATTCGTATCTTTTTTTTTGGATGTAGATGACAACGGATACTGGACTTATCTTGGTTCTTTGACAACACCACCGTGCAACGAAAGTGTCACTTGGATACTCTTCAAGAAGTACATCGAGGTGTCTCATCATCAATTGAACATTTTCCGTAATCTACGAAAGTTTCCACGTGGGGAAGAATGTCCTTGTCACGAAAATCATGGAGTGGTAAGCGGTTTTTTTATTACTAATGGTTTCCTCTTCTTTTATGCTTTAGCGATTACACAGGCTTTGAACGAATGGAATAAAAATTGAATGATGGAGAGAAGAATTCAAGGATGATTGATAAAATCGAAATAATAAACGAGGGCATGAAAAGTGTCAAGCTCATTTCTTGAATGTGATGAGTTGTAATAAACAAAAACAAAACCATATGGATCATAATCGAATGTGAAGACAAGAATCATTGATCTATGGTTCAATGGTGTTCTCAATTCTTTCTACGAGTCTAATAATTCGCACGCCTTTTTTCATTTTTTTTTGTACATTCAGTGTTGTAACCGCAATTTTTGTTGTTGAAAATGTTGGAAAGATTTGGAAAAAAATGGTATATACACGGAAAAAATGAGTGATCCGAGTTTTCATTGATTAGTATGTCACTTTGGGACGGAGCACAAATTCCGGAAGAATTCGTACACTAGATTTGAATTTCACCAATGGAATTGACTTTTCATTTTGATCGTCGGAATAATGGAAAAAGTCAACGAATTATTAAAATCCAGTGTACGAATTCTTCTGGAATTTGTGCTCCGTCCCAAAGTGACATAATACTAGTCAACGAAAATTTGGATCGCTAATTTTTTCCGTGTTTGTGGTGGTTGCTGTCATATTCTTGAAGTCTGAACATTTATAAAATCGAAAAGAAAATTCAAACTCATAAAGTTTGATAGATCAACAGTGTTCATCTTTTCGAATCAACTCCTTATACTGAAACACATCATTTAAAGAATGTACTTCAAAATTTGGGATTTTTAAAAACCGAGTATGCCGTTATTCGATTACCAATTCGTTTCGATAAAATCTTTCCGGTATTCTCAATAGGGAACCAATGGGAGGAGAAACGGAGAATCCTAAAATCTGAAGTTGAATTCGCATCAGGAAGTATTCGAAATAATTATAATATTGAGAGAAATTTGTGTGAATCGATGAAGTTTTTTTTGTTCATCCCATCCACGGTTGAAACAGAGCTCAGCCAAATGTTCCACCAAATAACCCGAAGAGAACATGGAGCTTCAGCGAACGTTCAAATTGGATCTGCATAGATCGGGTCGAAGGTTCATTAAAGCTAATTTTTAGATTCATAAACGTTTAACAAAGGTTCTACGAACGTTGAAATGTCCGCCTCGAAATGCCTTCAGGAAACGTAAATGGAACGTTCTTTGAAGGTTCATCGAAGGTTTGATAAAGCTTCACAAAAATATCTATACTTAGATTAATTTCCAATAATTCACATGAATAATCAATTCAACGATGAACATAAATCAATGAAAATTAATATAAGTATAGATATTTTTGTGAAGCCTTATTAAACCTTCGATGAACCTCCAATGAACGTTCCATCTACGTTTCCTGAAAGTATTTCGAGGCGGACATTTCAACGTTCGTAGAACCTTTGTCAAACGTTTGTGAATCTAAAAATGAGCTCTCATATGAACCTTCTGCCCGATCTATGGAAGATCTAATTTGAACGTTCGCTGAAGCTTCATGTTCTCTTCGGGAAAGAATAGATGCATTTTCCGATAAGAAAATAAGTCCAATTCAAACGATACACGAAGATGCTTGGAATTGTTCATTAATAATTCTTTCGTTTTTATGTTTCAGGTGATCAATAATTTCCGTCCACCATTACCACTTGGGAATCGTATACTACGCGAATGTGGCAGCTTTTAAGCACCTTCTTTCTATGTAAACCACATGGTCGTCCGGAAGATGGAGAGAATCCTCTCTCAGCATTCTTGTCTTCTATTTATGGGTTAGGAGGGGGAGGGGGAGAGGAGGTATGGGGGAGAGATGAAGAGAGAATGAGAAAGAAAGAGAGAGAGAGGGGGGGGGGAGGGAAAAACAGAAAGTGCACTTTGTATCGAGTAAGAAATACCTATTATTGGTTCTCGTTTTTACCAAGCTTTCTTATTATAATATATGTGCCTTCCAACCGATGACGAGCAAAGACTTTCATCTTTTTTTTTTTTTCTTCCTCTTCAGAAATACTGAAGAGTAATGATCAACAAAAGTCAATACGATCTTTTACAGAACAAGAAAATTATCAGAATCAAGTGGGAAAATTGAATTTTTTTTCCGAAAAGAAAAAAAAATACCGATATATAATTATACGATAGATTTAGAATCTCTTATGCTTCGACGTGGATTTGAATTGGGAAGAGTAAGATCTTTGATTGAAAGTCAAGTGCAATTACGGTGTCCGACCGATGACACACGATTCAACTATATTTCATAAATTGTTATATTTCCTTGTTAGAAGTAGAATTGAAGATTTATCGTCATTTAGATGGGATACTATTTCAACGTGCCTAACAATTTTAACGTCGCTTAGAAAAAATCTATGCGAATTTGAAATAAGAAGAAACATAACTATGGCGTTGTGCCATTTACTTAACGTGATAAAACAAAATATAGGGTATAGGGAGAGTTGAAAATTCTTCTGAGAATCGTTGTTTGTTCTTAAACGTGTGTCGTGTTATTACGCGCGGATGCCAGGAAAAGAAAATCCAAAAATTGCAAAGGTTTTTGTTACTCTCGTTTATGATTTCTTTTTTTGTTTGTTGTTGTTTAATACTTGGAAGAGTGAGTATTGTATGGTTTGTCATATCATACGTATACAAACTGATCGTATCAAGCGTCTGCTCTATTATCATATTTGTATTCATCATATTTTAAACGACTCGTTGATCGAATACAATAATATTTTCGATCACCCATAGTACAGTATCAAATACGTGTTTCGTGAGTGATTCAGAATATTTGAATCTGTATTCAAAAGTTTCAAGGTAAATCAAAGTTCTAACGAGTTATGTGGAGTTTTATGGATTCTCAAGAACACGAGAAAAAGTTCCTAAAATCATTGATATTCATTTTTCGAATCACAATTTGGTAACACTTTGTCTGAATGCGATTCAAGCTTGCCATGTAGGTTTCAATGTACGTAAACGGCTAGAACTGAAGTAACAATCGTTCACAAAACATTGTAAATGTCAAGATGTCATGTTCGACGTTGAAGATACCTTTTGGGCGAGTTTGCGACAAGAATGGGTTTAAAACTTATCTGAAATGTTGTGCAAGACATATAAAACCTGTCTAAAATATATTGCGAGACATAAAATGTTCATTGGGGAGGAAAAAATTGTTATGGACAGTGAACAGTCAGAAACTTCTTGTATAATACAGTAGCGTTTAATTGAAAATTCACTATCTGGGTTTTACGTACACGAGTGGATACTTATTTGTGCTATGAGTTATGATTGGCATAAAAATTATCTCAACGATGACAATTAGCGTGATTTGCCATTCATTTGAAACATAGATACATATATTGTATATATTTTCATACTCCCTAATCAAATATTCATATTATCCCCAACGACGCAACTTCATTTAGAACTATTCCAATAATTTTCCGAGCGTTTACAAAGTGTTATTTTTTTTCGTGTTGTATGGGATACTATTTATGTTTATAGAACGAATCTATTGTGATGAAAATATGAGAATCTTATTTGAAATCGTAGACCTATATATATATATATATATTTCGAATTTTTCATATCATTTGTTTCTTTGATTTTGCAAAATCATAGGAGTGAATGGGAATTTTTATCATTCATTTATATACTAGCGTTTTCAGCCAGTTTTTATTCCTTGTTTTGCATATTGCAACTTTATGAAGATACTCTCTAAATCTGAATCTATGAACAAAACCGAATAAAAATTAATTTATTATCTCCGTATCGGGACGTTTGTCGTTGGAAGATTGAATTACCAATTTAATTACAAAGGCATAAGACGATAAAGATTTAGAGAGCCTCGAGGGTAGTAGTCTTCTTTGAATGAAGGCATTGAGAAAAGATGGAGAAAATTTCATATTATTCATGAGATTTACTTGATTAATTTGCAAATGCATTTTTTGACATTTGGTTATCTATCATTATTCGCTTATTCATCATTCTTCAGGAGAAAAAACCTATTTAATTTCATGTTTTTTTCAGGTTGATCAGTGATTAAATCTTTTATTCATTCGAAACATCCGCGAGACGTTGTGGGGTTGGAATTTGAATCGTTCGTCAAAACAATTAGTTATAGAATATGACAAAATTTGATACGATAATCCAATTTCTTAATGACCAACGCTAGTTGAACCTCATCCAGAAAAAGCAAAACCATATATGTTTAATATCATAATATTTTACAATGTGTTATGAATTAGTGTTGATAAACGATTCGAACTTCAACCAGATTTTCCTGATACATCTATCGGATAAAGTTAACGACCGAGGAAAATTTTCGCGAAAACAAGATTGTATCTCTATCCCGCTAATTCGCTTGATTCAATGTTGTTGAATAAAAATAAGTTGTATATTCATTTTGTAGAATCGACTGTGATAGAAATAAAACAAAATAAAATCTGTTTAACCTGATATTTAGGAAAGTTATTCTCATATCGCATCCATTTTTTTGTTCCCTATGAAATAAAAATTCAGATACCGATTCCAGACTCGATTACATCAGTCATTCAATCATATATGTTCCTATCAGTTTACTTGATACGAAACTCTTTAAATATTCAATTTCGCCTCAGGTTATTATTCTTCGAGGCTGATACATAATGATTCGAGTAAAACGCAATATTGAACACGACTGCTTCTCATTCTTCGATTTTGCGAACATTTGAAACTTAAATTCCAAGGATCGCATACGATCTAACGTATTATCGCGTGGTGAATTAAGTATTAAGGGTATTGAAAATTCCCTCTTCTCGAAATTAGGAAGTGCGGTATTATACGATCTTTCGATGAATATTTTCATCTACTTGATACGAGAGTCGTCTGATTTGATCATTTAATATTATATAGATCTGCTCCATTTTCGATTTATCCGAACCCTCACGGTGAAATGTGTCTCTGGGGCGTTTTATAAACGTTCCGGTGGCACGTGGGGCTGTCTGAGAAATAATCATTGTGGTTTTTTATTCTATTAAATATAAAAACGACTTTCAAAATGAACTTATGAATTTTTATAAAAATACTTTTTATAAATGTCAATTCAAGCTTCGTGCAATGCATAATTTATTTATTGTTCTTTCTCTAGCATTTTTGATCAATTAGAAGAGGGAATTATAGAAAGAATCATCTAAACTTTCAGAATTTGGTAGGAAACCCACATAACATTTAGATGTCTAAATGTGTTGCGCAAGACATTTTAAACTTATCGAAAAGACATCGCAAGACATGAATTGTTATGTGGGAACTAGTTAAAAAGAAGTATAAAATTTGATCCCAATTTGATGTAAAATTAAGTGGTTTTAGGTTTCTATAACAGGACAAAAGAGGATTGAGCTTTGAGAATAATGATAATTATTATTAGCCTATTCGATGTATTTGTGAACGATGCTTTAAGTGAAAGGTTTCAAAACAGTTCTTCGAAGTGTTACGGACTTCGGTTGCTGCCCAGTATGTATTGGTGAATCCCATACGTGACGCTGACCGGTTTCAAGGCATTCTACAACACATAGAAACCACGCAAACTTCAATACATTGTGGTAAAACGTATGTACATGCATTATTGTGTGCAGGGTGTTCTAAAATTAGCAAATGGAAATGATGTCGCATATTCATCACAAAAAAAATCAAGTGGTTCGTGAAACCTTGAACAACGAATATCGCTATAAATGTAATTCGTAGGTATGTGGTGTTAATGCAATCACGAATCAAATTGAAATCAACGATAAGTTCATAACTTGCGAATTATATCTCGATAGAGCTTGAAATATGAATAAATTGTCGAAAGCTCGAAAATTCACATCTTCGAGCTTCGAGTCGTTTACCGAGACGAATCAGTAACGTATTGTGTTGAATGAAACATGATTTTTGTGAGGCCAAATGGTTCAGAAAAACGTACAGTCGGTTTTACGAATAGTACCGCATATGTAATAGAGTTTTCATCACCATTTTCAAGCCATTTGAGCGAAGGAGAAAGGACCGCGACACTATTCACAGAGCGGATTGTGTGTTTCTATATTTCGTTCAAATTTCGTGTCAACCACTTCTATGGTACAAAAATCCAATGTATAGACATCAGGAAACGCGTATAGCGTATAATTAACCTGCTGTTGATAATGGGGAAATTCAATATACCGATGGATAGTCTGAGAGATATTTGTTGCACTGAGAAAAGAAATTCTTTGAATTAATGAAATTGATGTCATTGATTCCCATTTCATTGCATTAAATAAATGTTTTTTGACACTAAAATAATTTCACAACTAGACATCGGATTATATGCATTTGCATATGTGCATATGCAAAACGCATATAATGATTTTTTCACACAATTTTGCATATAATGATATTTTTTCGTTGATAGTGCATATTTTAGTGTAAAATGTCAAGAGTTTCCGAAATTGGAGAAATGAATAGTGGATTTGAACAATAAACGGAATTTTCAACTTTGCACGGAAAAAAATGAACTGTTAATTTTACCAGAATTCCGGTTACTATATGGACAGCAAGGAATATCTGTGACTTTTACTGGAATTCTTGTTAAATTTACCGGAGCCCTTGTTAAATTTGTCGGAGACTTGATTCATTTAACTAGAATTCCGGTTAAAATGGTAGTAATTCTTGCTGTCCATATATTAACCGGAGTATTTTTTTCAGTGTGGGGTATCATCAAATTCTTCTTCTAAGAGATTCTTCATGGTTGTATTCTGGAAAATTTACTGTCAGACCCTAAGGTTTTAACACAGCAGGGTCTTCAACTGAATTATCGTAATGAAAATAATAGAAGAAGTTGCACAATTGAAGGCCCGGATGCAATAAGGGGACTAACGCTCGAAAACACGGAAAACTATTGTCCAAGCCATGACGTCACACGTCAAAATCCAAAGTCGGAATTTCGAAAATTGAAAAATCCTGGTTGATAGGGCTTGAAAAATGAATATGAGTATCTGTTGACCATTTTTTTCTAGAATCGATAGTTTTCGAGAAAAAAAATAGAAACTTCCTATTTTTTCGCACCAAGAATCAATGTTTCTCAATATTAAACTCTTCCTAATTCGGTCATTTTTCGATGCATCGGAATGAACTTTGCGAATTTCGATTCGTAAGACTTTTCCGAAGACAACAATATCGTGAAAGTTTGTCAGAATTAAGAACAAGTGAATAAATTTTGAATTCGAAGTGAAAATCACGGTTTCCATGCTTTGCTTCAAAAAAGTGTCGGGGGAAGTATGAGCTACAGAAAACTTCCAGCGACAAAGTTGTTCGCTAGTATATGGACAAACTTTGTGGAAATTTTGAGATCGATTGGACTATTAGTTCATAAAATACAGCGATTTATTCATTAAAGCGGAACGAAAACTTTTTATGATTTTGCGTCGTTTACAGGTTAAGTACTGAAATGCGTAGGAAAAAATGTATTCACTGGATTTCTCATCGTGAATTCATGTTTCTTGTGTCGGAGAATACAAATATCGAAGAATTTTTGTGAAAATCGTTATTAATTTTTTTGTTATAAACAATTTCATTGCAAAATAGATGAATGAATAATTGGATGATGAATTTCACGAAAATTCTTCGATATTTGGATTCTCCAACCCAAAAAACATAAACCCACGATGAGAAATGCAGTGAATACATTTTTTCCCACGAATTTCAATACTTAACCTGTAAACGACGCAAAAGCATGAAAAGTTTTCGTTCCGCCTTAATGAACAAACCGCTGTATTTTACGAACTAATAGTCCAATCGATCTCAAAATTTCCACAAAGTTTGTCCATATACTAGCGAACAACTTTGTCGCTGGAAGTTTTTTGTAGCTCATACTTCCCCCGACACTTTTTTGAGTCAAATCATGGAAAACGTGATTTTCACTTCGAATTGAAAATTTATTCACTTGTTCTTAATTTTTACAAACTTTCACGATATTGTTGTCTTCGGAAAAGTCTTACGAATCGAAATTTGCAAGGTTCATTCCGATGCATGGAAAAATGACCGAGTTAGAACGAGTTTAATATTGAAAAACATTGATTCTTGGTGCGAAAAAATAGGAAGTTTCTATTTTTTTCTCGAAAACTATGGATCCTAGAAAAAAATGGTAAACAGATACTTATATTCATTTTTCAAGCCCTATCACCCAGTATTTTTCAATTTTCGAAATTCCGACTTTTGATTTTGGCGTGTGACGTCATAGCTTGGACAATAGTTTTCCGTGTTTTCGAGCGTTAGTCCCCTTATTGCATCCGGGCCTTCAATTGATACGTGCACTTCCAGAACCATTCTCGATTGAAATCCGAAAAATTTCAAAAAATCCAAGTTTCAAAGTGCTCGAACAAGTGAATTCTTATATTAACAGGACAAATCAAATTCTGCCTGAAATGATTTCTATGGAAATGGCACCATATTTTAAATTCTGTCTGATGACATCGGTAGATGTAGAACGCTCATTTTCAGCTTATAAATTGATACTTAACGACAAGCGTCACAAATTCCAAATAGAAAATTTGGAAAGATACATAGTAGTATGTTTTTATATGAATTATAATTCATAATTTGGAATTGATGCTCTGGAAACAATTGTATTGGTGAATTTTTATTTTATCAAGTATATTGTGCACTTCGCGGAGATTTATTTAATTCATAAAGCTTAGATTTAATATTTGAGCAATAAAATGTTGATTTCAAATCAAATTGTGACTTTTTCATTAGTGCATATAATCCGGTGCATATTTTGTTCTTTTTTCGTGCATATTTGGTGCATATTTTGTTCTTTTTTCGTGCATATTTGCATGCATATTCTGGCATTTTGATAGTGCATATAATCCGATGTTTAATTATAACCCATGATTTGGGAATTCAAATCCAATGAAGCTATTTTATTCATGCTAATAAATGTGTTCTCGAACCAATTATGTGGTTGTAACAACCAATTTCGTTGGTTGCTCCAACTGCATTTTTTGACGTGGTCATCATAACCAACAGAATTGATTGTAATACTCACATAATTGGTTGTGACAACCAATTAATTGGTTAGACCATATTTAACCAACGAATCAGTTACCGGAACCATCCATTTTTCTCAGTGTATTCTCGTATGGAAATATTTCGCTGAAAAATTTCTGGAAATCCCTGTAAAATCTCTGGAAAACTCTGATTTTCCTCTGTGAAAGTCTGAGCAACTCAGAGATTTCGATGAAAAATCTAATATTTTTGGGACATCGTTCTGAGAGTTTTTTCAGAGTTCGTCAGAGTTTTTTCGGAGTTGATCAGAATTTTTTCATTAAAATTTCAGATAGATGATAAAACTCTGAAGAGAGTATGATAAATGTCCGTGTTTTCTCCAAGAGCTATGAAAAATCATAAAATATGAGTAATTTTTAGAATTTTCTCGGATCTTTTTCCGAGTTTATCAGAGATTTTTCATTGAAATTTCAGATTAATGGAGAATAATTCGTTCCTGATGGAACTCTGAGAGAAGTATGATAAATGTTCGTGTTTCCTCCGAGGGCCATGAAGAAAAAAAAACATGAAACATGAGTGACATTTGACGGAATTTAATATAAAGTCAGAACAATCGTCTGCTGTCATGGATGTACGGTTGCTGGTTTCAACTCAAAAATGACGAGAAAAGTTCTAAACATTACTGGCTTTTGATAATTTTTACTTACCCTAGGAAAAATAATTATAGCGGTTGTCTAGCACCTTTCAAGGGACTAGCAGTGTAACTGGTCACTAGAAAAGGCCTTGACATTAACTATGAGGTTGCAAGAGTCATTTCTGCTAGGGTACCTGTCCAGGAAAACAGGAATTTATCACATTTATTCCAGAGTTTCGTCAGAAATAAAGTCATCATAATCGATCTGAATATTATCTCATGTTTCATGATTTTTTCATAGCCCTCGAAGAAAACACGAACATTTATCATACTTTTTTCAGAGTTTTATCAGGAATAAATTCATAATGATCTATCTGAAATTTTGATGGAAACTCTCTGATAAGCTCCGAAAAAACTCTGACAAACTCTGAAAAAACCCTGAGAACGACTTCCCAAAAATATATCAGATTTTTCATCGAAATCTCAGAGTTTCTCGGATTTTATCAGACTTTTGCAGAGGGATTTCAGAGATTTTACAGAGATTTCCAGAAATCCTCCAGCGAAATACCCCCATGCGGGTTTATACTGAACATTTGAAGTAAAAAACATGAAATTTCATGTAAAATACGGAAAGAATCCGGTACAACATCCTTTCTTGTACGTAAATTGAAGAATTCGCGATGAACAGAAATTTTCCAGTTTCCGGGTATCGGAAAATTTCAGTTCTTCTTAAGGGGATACCAGCGATTCCCACTGATGCAACCCGCCATACAAGCGTACTGAGTGAGTAAACATTCTCTCGGCAAGAATACTCTGAACTTAATTCATGAAGAAGTATGAAATTCTCAGGCATCAATCTTCAATTCTTCATCTATTGCTGTACATCGCTCGAATTTTGAATTTCGAAGAAACATTTTTTTCTCAGTCGATAACACAAACTTTTTTTTCGCAATTCAAAATTCGGGCGATGTACAGCAGTAGATGAAGGATTGAAGATTGATTATTGGTTACGATGAAGAGGATCTGTTATAACGTTTCTCCTCGGAGTCTCCATAATTTCAAACGCAATAATATCTTTATTTTTGCATAGTCATTATAAATAACTGACGTAAAACAGGTAATGAATTCTTCTATTGTGTTTTGTGGCGGAGTTTCAGCAGTTCGTCAAGATTACTCAAGAATCAGGAAAAATGGATAAAATTTGACGCCGATCTCTCTCACAAAGTAGTTGATAAATTATGGTGTGGTAGTTTGAATCGTTTATAGGAACGAAACGAAAATTCCAACTCACAAAATCTGATGAATCATCGTTGTTTATCTTTTCGAATTAACTCCTTGGAACTGGAAATATCATTCAAAGAATGTACAGCGAGAGTTTAGGTCTTCAACAGCTGAGGATTTCGTTATTCGGTTACTAATCCGTTTCAATGAATGATTCTTCTTTCAATAACTTCAGCAACATGATAAATTCAGATTCAAAATAGATAGCAATTGAGTGCATTCTCAAGATTGGACTCTGAATATACACTGTTATAAGAAACTGGAATTTTCCGGTACCCAAGAACTGGAAAATTTCTGTTCATGACGAATTTTTCAGCTCACGTACAAAAAAATTCCTGTTGTACCGGAATTTTTTGGTATTTTACAAGAACATTCATGTTTTTACGGTACTGGTTTTTAGTACGGTACTGGAATTTTCCCGAAGTTTTTTTTTTACAGTGTAAATTTGATTAGAAAACAAACTTGTGAACAATTTTTGACATTCGGAGGTCATTATTTTTCAAACCCTTTTGTACTCCTCGTTTAGTACAATGTTGCTGAAGTTTGAATCGTTTATTGAAACGAATTCGTAATTGAATAACACAATAATTGACTATCCAAGGCAAAAAATCTTGCAGTTCATTGTTCAAACGAGGTTTTTGGTTCAAAGGAGTCAATTTCGGAAGATAAATAACGATGATTTATCAGATTTCGTGGGTTTGAATTCGCGTTTTGTTTTTATAAACGATTCAAACTTCAAGAACATTTGTGTACATTGGTTCCAAAAGTATTTCATGAGTATTTCTCGAGAACTCTGTAACGTGCACTGAATTATTTACATTCTGAAGCCCCTGGAAATATACACCCTACATGCACCCGTGCATTTTGGAAAATAGTCGGACGGGCCCGACTCCTCCTCTTCGTAATCAACCGTGCATACACGGAGAGAACGAAAGTAGTGAAAAGTCCTATAATTTCTTGAGGATCAGCGCCAGTCTGTGACGGATGGAATTATGCACCGGAATTTAGTTCAAAAACTTATATGACCAGATGTATTTCTGTAAGCAATTAGAGTACATCTAGAATTCAAGGGGACACCAGCGATCCCTGACGATGCAACCTGAGCCAAATATTTTCTGACGAATTCTTCCATTATAAAATCAAAGCAATTAAATTCAAATACCGCTATGTACAGATTATTCTTATCGATTGAAAGAGGTCTGCATACAGAGTGATATTTCGATTCCATTGCTTCATTTTAGAATAATGTGTCAGAATAGTCTTAGTCGTGTTTTTCTTTCAATCAGTGGTTCTGGTTTGATCTTTAGGGGTCGCTGGTATTATCTTAAGAATTATATTATTGAATTTAATATTTTATCATGAAGTATAGTAGATTGTTTATGTAAAAAGATTCATGTTATTCTTATAAAGTTTGAAGCAGATTTTCTTTACTGTGAATTAGGGGCGCTGCAATCTCACGCTGTAAACAGATGCCCGCAGCATCTATCGGTGAGTAAAATAAAAAAATGAACTTGACTTAAAAATGCATTTAGCTGCTATAATCCAGCTTGTTTGGATGTTTTTCTATTCTGCGGGAAAATTATCAAAATTGTATATAATTTATATATATTTCAACATATTTTGTATATAATTCTATACGAATTAAATATAATTTCGCAAATTTTTTCACTCTAGCATCAAAATTGAGGGGGGTGCTCATCATAATTGAGTAGACGCCCTGTTGTTGCACCTCTGCTGTGTACTTCTCTCTCGAGTGGACAAATTTTCACAATTATATATAAACTTATACATAATTAGATATAGTTTATATATAATTCATATGAAAGTCTGTTCAATTCATACCTCATTTTGAAAATTTTTTCATTCGGCTTATTAAAAAGAATTTTTCAATTATTCACTGTACGGCATTGAGAGGAGCAAATTCAATTATTTCACAACAAATTCTTCAAGTATTTGAATTCGAATTCCAATAGTGACATCTTACAGCAGAAGCTTCATTTCGACATCGAAGATATTAGCTTTATCAATGGAGCTGGTGGTTTCCAACCATTGAATTCCCAACCGACGAAGGATAACATCTTTCATTCTTGGAGAGTTCAGTTCAATATTTTCTTCATTCCTCGCGAATGAAACAAGAAGAATCTTACTACAGCAAATGAGATAGTTGAAAACTTCTGTTGGAATGGCCGTAGATAATTCCCTTGGAGCAGAACACTGGGAAAACTCAGATTGGAATTCCCTGAATCTACATTTGTGAGAATTTCTGCATGGAGCTCCAATCACATGTGATGGAAATGATTTTCACTCACGTGATTGGAAAAATCCTTGAAATTCCAATTATATTTGAATAAAAAATTTAGTCAACAAACTGTGATATTATGGGCAAAAATAAAAAATTCAATCACATGTGATTAGGGGTGCACACGAGACTCGCGTCAAGAACTTGGAAAATGATCCATATTCATCATTCTACTGTTTATAAGACATGGTTTACTAAACTCAATTGAAGCTTCGCATCAGACGGAACAAATTCGTGACAGGTTTTGATCTTGCAAATGAAAATGATCAAGATCTATTCGAGATCTGCATTAAGCGTTGCACCGAGACGAGACGAAACGAGACTGACAAACGATACCCGAAGCATATCTTGGTTGATCTTGTTTATGAAATCGGAATGATCGATTATTCTGTTTCATTAGATACGAAGTCGGAATTCTGTGCGGTGGATACCTCATTGGAACACGTTTAAATTAAGATGATCGATTCTTTTTCAGTCTCGACGAGAATATCGTGTGCACCCCTACATGTGATTGAGTTCCTAATTCAATGACCGAGAATTGGAAATTTGATTTACAAGTACACTTGAAAAATGAATGAAATTTCAAGAAATTTTTAACAGCGTACTTGAGCTTTTTTACCAAGAAGATCCTGGTAACGGGCATTTCACAATGGTAATCCCCACTTATTCAGTACTAGTAATATGGGAATACATCCCAGCCAACAAAATCAAGACAGCGATCTCTGACAGCACCACAGTCCCAGAAGAATTCTTAATGAATTTATACAGAATACAATCAGTTCAATGTGAATTCTTGATGAATTCTGCTGGGACTGTGGTGCTGTTTAGGATGCTACCATCTATTCATACATTACAAGTTCCTAATAAATATACGGCTTGAGGGGGTATTATGGTATTGAAGTTTGAAAGAATCGAGTTTTTTTCTTTTTGCATATTTTCAAAGCTCAGACTTTTAAAAATATATTCTCAAAAGAATTTTCGTGAGAAAAGGTGAGCATTATATCCGTCGACTTACCTGGAAATTTTAAATTAACACATATCAAGTGATTTTTCTATTGGTATACTGCACGTCCATCTTGTCATAATCATTTTGGTGACTTGCTGCGATAATTTTCCACGGTATAAACTCTTGCCCCCTCGTATAAGAAAAAAATATTGAAAAATCTCACATGGACTTGTGAAAATAAATAGAATGTCAAATAGAATTAGTGGATATGCAATGATATCGTCCAATATCAGAAGATATTATTCAAATACTTCGGAAATAGATTTTTACGAGGATCTTATCTCGCAGTATAAAATCAAAGTGATTCAGAAGGCAGAAGAAAAAGAACTGGTGTCACTTCAAAATTTCACGCCATAATGGAACGTTTTCTTATTATACTTCTTATAACACTGGATTCAATTCGCCTAATGGAGTGTTATGAAGATCAATCGACGAATCGAGTTTGCAAACTCACCCAAATGTATAGTCCCATTATTTTAAAACAAAGTGACGATTTTGGGGTTGATGAAGTCATTGCCACTTGTTTCAACGTCAAACCTACATTCTCTGCCATGATTGCAAAATTTTTTGGATGGCGTAATATACCTCAGGGTGCTGGGTACGAAATCAAACCTCAGTTTAAGTTATTCTCGAGAGAGACGCGGCAACCGATATTGGTTGAACCATATATATTTAGTCAATTGGATGACTCATATCACGTATCCAAGAAAACTGTACTCATCTTGCACGATTTAATGAGTAAAATTGAAGACGATTGGATGGACACCATGAAAGATGCTCTTTTGCTACGGGTAAGAGACTCATTGTGATTTCATCTGCTATAATATCCAAAAAGATAGAAAACTCCAATATTGACACAACCCAAGCGTTTATTGCCTATATTGACAATGGGCCCCAGGCTGGATCCATCTTTTTTAACCCAGTATTGGGGAATGACGATGGAGCCCATGTTGGCTCAATCTTGGCCCTGTTGTGCTTTTCCCGTACAATTATGGTTGGTAGAAAATGGAAATCATGAATCTTAGTGCGGGCACATTTGAACTTGGCCCCAATTTGGACCAACGTTAGGCCAAGATTGGGGTGAATTTATATCTCGAGCATGTGCTTACAATCCTCAGCGTGTATGAATTTTGGTCCCACTTTGGTCCAGTCTTGAGCCGATATAGGCAGGATGGGGCTCGACACTAGGCCCAAGACTGGGTCAAAGTGGGGCTGAAATTCATGCCCACTGGGGTAGAATTCAAAGCAATTTTCGAATTTCAAAAAAAAAGGAAGGGGCAGTTTTGATTGCCTAGTCTGGGTTCATGCTGCACTGAGAGAAATAATTACTATCACCAGCAACGTATTTTCATGTTCGGAGAAATCCGTTGCTTAAGAAATATGTATCCTTGATATAAGAACATTTTTCTGGAGCTAAGAATATAATTCTTGAATTGGAAAAATATTTTCTTGATTCAAGAAAATTTTTCTTGGGCCTACAACACGTCAACTGTTTATCAAAAATGTGTATTCTTGAAAAAATTCTGCCACGCTGGGGACGATGTTATCATCTCAGGTTTGGCCCCATTTATGTGCCCAGCTTGGCCCCACGTTGGGCAGCATGGGCACCCACCCTGGGCTTAGATTGGGCCCGCCGTTAATACACACTTGGGAATTGATTCATGTAAGACATTCCGCTTCGCCTACTCCTTGAATTTGAATCAGTGAAATCTCATCACTGTTTTTGCAGTTAATCTTTGACCACTGAATGGGATTAGTGAGATTTCATTGCATAATCAGTCACTGAATATGCCCTGATTGTGCAGTCGAAAATGCTTTTCACTGAATTAATCAATAACGTCTCACTGCTACAATTAGTTGATATTCACTGATTCTGCAGTGTACCAGGTGTAGAAGTATGAGACCTGAATTTTTTTGTAAAGATCACACGTTTGTTGTTTGAGAATGATAAAAAATATTTTATCCGAAATATTCTCCATTGCTGCATGGAAAGACCGGGTCTATTAATATTTAGAAAAATGACTGTCAATTCAGGGAAAACGAGAATCACTGAAGAATATTCGTAGTGAGTCTACTAAAAATTCGTAGTCGATGTATGAACAATTGATAGTTTCACTGTGAATAATATCAATGAAACTATCAACTGTTAATATTTTGACTACGAATTTTTGGCAGACTCACTACGAATATTTTTCAGGATCCTCTTTTTTCCTAAATTGACAGTTATTTTTCTAAACGTTGATAAATTCTTTCTAAATATTAACAGACCGCAGTTTATGAATGCCACACCAAAAAGCAGTTCCTCTTTTGAAGCGAACCAGTTATCGAGCCATTCTCCTACATTTTCATACGAATTGAAGCGTTGTTCAGCAAGAACGTGTCCCATTGACGCGAATAGATGATAATCGGACGGAGCCAAGTCTGGAGAACAAGCCGCATGCGGTAGCATCTCCCAACTGAACGCCTCGATCGTTTCCCTGACCCGGTTTGCCGTGTGTGATGAGGCATTATCGTGGAGCAAGTTGACTTTGCGTTGCCTTTTTCTATATTCCAGTCGTTTTCCACGCAATGCGTGATTCAAGTCGATCATTTGCCGTTGGTAGCGATCAGTGTTGACGGTTTGCCCAGATTTTAGCAGCTCATAGTAGATTACACTACACCCTCCTGACTTCACCAAACACAGAGCATTGTCTTCTTTCCAAAACGATTTGGTCTTGCAGTGGATGTCGATGATTCACCTGGATTCATCCATGACTTCCGATGGTCAGGATTCTCAAAATATATCCATTTTTCATCACCTGTCATAATTCGATGGAGAAATGTCTTTCTTTTGTATCTGTCGAATAGCATTCCACAAGTGGTTTTTCGATTTTCTTGCTGTCTTTCATTCGGTTGACGCGGAATCCATTTTCCCACTTTTCGAATCTTTCCCATGGCTTTCAAACGAATGGAGACCGCTTTTTGCGTCACATTCAGTTGATCCGCGAGGTCTTGTTGAGTTTGAGTATCATCTTCATCTAATAAGGCTTGTAATTCGTCGTCTGCGAACTTTTTCGGTGGTTTCCCACGCTCTTCGTTTCTCACGTCAAATTACCACTTTTGAATTCTTTGAACCACTCAGAACACTGTGTTCTACCAAGGGTATGGTAAAACTTTTTATACTTTTCGATTTTTATATTTCATTGAATAATAAATGCATGTAGGATGATATGAACGTGATAATATTCGATTGGACATACGTCGCGCAGAAGGTTCAAATTCTACAGTTGGCGCAAAATTTCAGAAAAACAGCGGATTTTATATTGAGGTGAGTGCGAAACATTCAAAATTGGAATTGAAACATCTAAAGAGGTGAGAATGTCTCAAAATTTTGTCTGGAGAATGTTTTACGTGCATGTTCAGATTTTTGTTGAGTATCGCGGAGCAACGTACAGAGAAACAGTTCAACGACACTCCAATTGAACTCCATATGATCGGACATGGTTTTGGTGCTCATCTCGCTGGATATCTGGCAAAAATATTGAAAGAATCCTCTCAAGATAGTTGGATAGTACATAGAATTACAGCATTGAATCCACCGATAGCGTGTTTAGAGATATGGGACTTGAATCTGAACAGCGACGATGCAGAATTTGTGGATGTTATACATACTAGTACTGAGCACTTTGGAATGCTCAAACCTTTGGGTAAGCGGTATATATATCACCACTGGTCAACCTGAGTCATTTTTTGGTGCCTGAGGTTTGAGTACTGATTCGGAGTACTTTTAGAGCACTGAATACGAAGACAACATCGGATTTGTTGGATCAGCTCGTTTTTCATCATTTTTTCTGTATGAAATTCATCAATTATATAGAATATATATAAAATTTATGTATAAAAGTTAATAGAAAATGAGTTCATCCAAGAAGTCTGATATTCCGAATCAGTTACCAGAAAAAAAAATGTTTTTTTGAACCTGTGTATTCAACGATAAGATGAATGTACTAAGAAAAGTACTTTGTTAACGTGTGAAAATAATACGAATACAACACCTAAAAAAATTCATCCATATGATTTAGTTTCTCCAACAAAATGATCTTCTGCAACAATCCCACACAGCACCACAGTGCCAGAGGGATTTATAAAGAATTCTTATTGAACTGATTGTGTGCTTTATGAATTTTTTAAGAATTCTTCTGGGACTGTGGTGCTCTGTGGGATAAAATTTTTGATATTCCATTGAATTGTTTTGTTCATTCATTCAAAAGCACGTGACTAAATATTTAGGCGGAATCTACACTGAAAAAAACATTCTAATGCTTATCGAGATATGGTATGTTTGAGACAACTATTCGGAAGAGAGATAGAACGTAGGCGCTTTGATAACGGTAGCATGATTGGTAGATTGGCCAAATTCTATCGGAATGAATGATATCCTATCGATTTTTATGTGGTTATCGTCACAGTTCTCAAAGGTCTCCATGCGCCCAGAGAAATTGTTTGCTTGAATATGAAAACACTAAACATTTCATTGCATCTAATACAATTCCACTCGACTCAAGGGAAATTTATTCGGAATGATTATCTGTAAATTCTTATTTAGGAACGATAATTTTTCTCAGTGTATAGAAAAGTGTATCTCAATCGAAAGAAAAGGATACAGGATCAAGATTTCTTGTATCCGAGAAATCTAAAGCATGGTCGGCGAATAATTTGGATTAAGTGGCGAGCGCTACCTACAAGGAAAATGGTTGAGTGGGTCATACGGAATTCAATGAGCCGTTTAACCAACCGTATGAAAATTTCTAACAAACATCGCATTTTTTCTGCAAAATTCTGACAAACTTTGAAAATCTCTGAAATTTTGATGAAAAATCTAATAAATTTGGGATATTCTTTACAGATTATTTCCGTAGTTTCTCAGAGTTTTTTATTCTTTTCAGAGGAATGGGAACAAAATCGCACTATGGAAAATCTGACAACACTAATGAATTATCAACATTTTTTGGATTATTGAAAATGTCTGGAATTCTATGAATACGTCTATATGCTGTATTCAAGTATCATGTGTGAAAAACGTATGAAAATTTTGTAATTTTTCTCCAATAGTAAGGAGAATGTAAACAATTCATCAGAGTTTTATCTGAATTTTTTCTGAGCGCAATTTCGGTTCTATTTCTTTGGAAGAAAAATGAAAAAACTCTGGGAAACTCTGAAAGAAGTCTGTAAAGAATGTCCTACATTTATTAGATTTTTCATCAAAATTTCAGACATTCTCAGAGTTTGTCAGAGTTTTACAGACAAAAATGTGCCGTTTTCAAGAGATTATTCATGAATTCGCAGATTTTTCAGCTGAATATTCCCATAGGGTTCCCAAAAATAAAAATATTCTCGATTGTATATGATTTTCATAGAATTCAATATGACTTTTTTTTCAACTTCATCAATTATTATATACAAATTATACATAAATTTAGTTCAACACTTATGATATGGTTGTTTGAAATAATAAAATCTGTCAATATTTGGAGCAAACCCAATCAGGACAATTCCAATTATGCCAATGTTGATAACAGGTGCAGTACAGTGCCAGTATTCGGTCTCAAACACTTGGCTAACACGTACGGGATGAGTACTGTATACATAGAAATACAGTAGGGGAAAGTAGGGACCCTTCGTACGGTTTTTACATTTGTCATGTTTTTGAATCAATTATTTGATCGAAAATTCAAGTGATTGTATTTATCAATAGTACATGTATCTAGGTTCAATGCGAAAAAATTACCAGTTGATTACATCTCATATTTATTAATTAATAACAACCTGACGTCAATTCGAAATTCGTATGAATGTTCCCCACTTATGGGGTACTTTCGGACACTATAGAATAATATTGTATAATGAATTCACACTACAAACAAATCATGAAAAATTTTCTTTTGACAATAAAACTAACATTTATATTAATTGATGCAATGTAATACTACAATTATTGAATATCCACAACTTTGTTACGTGTTCTTTGTTGTGTAATTGCGTCCCATGCTCCTGTTAAAAAAATTTTGATAAATAAATGGTCAATATAGCAGAATGAAAATATAGAAACATTGGTTTGTCATCAATGAGATACAAAATCAACCGTCAGCAATTTACCGTTCACCTATTGTGTCTGCAGGGGTACTTCCGTTTGTGTCTGAATGTGCCCTTCCTGGTTCTGTACGAATGTGCCCCATTAACGAATAACAATAAAACATGACTTTCCCAATATATTGATATGCAAACCAAAAACATTGATTAATCAAATCATGTTCAAGGAATGTATCTTCGTTACTGAGAACATATAGTTTAGAAAAACATAACGTAACGAGTGTAAACATAGCTGGAAGCATCGATGAAGAAATTACTTACGAAATGCAAAAATGCAATGCTACCTATAACTTCACTCTCACTGCTACGAATGACCTAAAACTGCATAGACATCATGGTGACTACTCAACTTACTCGTATATGAACACTCATGTTAGCACAACTTTTCATTCGTATTTTATAACTACTGTATGAATGTGCCCCGCGTACGAAGGGTCCCGATTTTCCTCTACTATGCCTGTACTGGTGAAGCTCTACTGAGAGCCTAATGTCGGCAAGGTACTGATCCAGTACAGACACTGCACTCATTGCGAATAATAGTATCAGCACCAAATTCCCAGTACAGAAAAGCGTTATCATATCAGACAAATGCCAGTACTCTGCCAGTCTTGGCCAGTAATGGTGCAGTACTGCGCCTGTTGTCAATTTCTGGTTGGGAATATCTATTAATCTCACTCTCCCCCCCCCCTCCCCCTCGCTTTACTGCCCATTCAGGCTGAGAACGTTGCGTCAGGCCTGATTCAAACACTATATCTTGATTTGAGAGGAAAATAGTTTCTAAGACAATTAGCATTCGATGTTTATTATTCTTCACATGAAAACTGTTTCTTTGCGAAGGGCAAGTTGATTTCTATCCCAATGGAGGAAACCTTCAACCAGCGTGTCAAATTGGCACAACTCATAGGCTCTTGAAGAATATCATATCCAAACTGAATCCTATGTTCGATGAAGAAGGTGATTCTATATCGGGTGAGTGAATTTGAACGCGTAATATACTCAAAACAAACTCTGGTTTGTATAATCAAACGACGTAGTTATTTTTGGCTTTAACCATTTCATCTAGTTGCCACAACCAGATTCATGTGATTTTGTTTTATTTTCCTGGCCACCATAACCAGAGTTTAGGTCACCGCAACCATGAGTTCTTAACCATACAAGGATGGTTTCTGTGGCTACGTCGCTTTCTTATCAGTGTACATGGAAAAAAAAGTTTAGTTGGAATAACTATTTAACTTGTAAGCGCATACCCGAGGAAAAGAGATTAGATCCAATGAGATCTAAGTAGATATCATCAGATCTAAATTTTGGCAAAAATCTCTACAAATCTGTTCATATCTACTTCCACCTGAACGTCTCAACTTAGGTAAGAATCTTTGGAGTATCCACTCACTCCCAAAGATTCCAATTTTGCAAGGAATCCAAGGAAATCTAGGGAAATCAAAAAAGATTTCTGGACATCTCTGTGGATCTCCGTAGATCTTTTTCTGCCGAAATTTAGATCTAAAGAGATCTACATATATCTCAAGAGATTTACCTAGATCTCAGTAGATCTAATCTTTTTTTCTCGGGTATGGACCCATTTTTTGCATTAGAATGACGAGTTTATTCATTGATTCAACCAATTTAGAATAATTCACTAAAGAAATTAGTTAAATGAACGGAAAAAAAGGATTATTTCGATGAAAAGAAATGAGTCCATATGCGCTTACAAATTAAATAGTTATTCCAACTGATCCTTTTTTTTCCTGTACTGCATTTTCACATTATCCTCCTGCACTATCTGACTCACTACACTAAAGAGATTCTTTTATGAAACTCGGTGACTGAAACGTGTACCTTCAAAAGTGACCACGCCAAAATTTACTGCCAATAATAATCGAAACAATTCGTATGAAAAATCAATTTCCAGTATGAATATAAGAAATTTATCTTGAATTCATGTAGAAATCACCAATTTTATGGAATTTTCACAACGATTTCTGATAAATCTTTTTTTTCGATGAGAAAGGATTAATTAATTGATATATGTAAGTATGCAATGAATGTAATTTCAATTGAATAAAACATTTTCCCATTGGAATTAATTGTTTTGTCCATTGTAAAGAGGATTTATCAGAATGAGGACAAAGAAATTCTAGTCCAAGAAATTGGGTTCTTCGTGTATATGGGATTTTTCATAGAAATTTTTCAGATTGATAATAAGAAAGAATTCAACATTCGATATATTGAAACCATATTAAGTACAAATATATCATTCAAGTCTCAGAACAAATGGAATTGGCATCCGCGATCTGCAGTCATTGGATATCTTACGAGTACTTCATTGAATCAATTATGCGATCAATGTCATCAAGTACTTGCAAATTTTGGGCCAGTTTGTTTGATTTATCCGACGACATGGATACCGTTGAAGCAGACCATGTTACTCTCGCCTCATGTGACGATGGAAGATGTATACAAATGGGCATTGATACTCCTAAATTTCCTGCAGTTGGAACATTTCTTGTATTCACATCAAATAGACAACCATTTTGTGGTATGTAATTATCTGAATGTATTTTACAATTTCAACTTGCGTAATAGAAAATCATGCTTACAGACCATCTTGACTAGACCATTTCAAGTATTCCCACCCTAAGAGAATACGAGCCGAGTAGATCAATTTTAGGGTGATTTTAGATAGATTTCAATTAGCGTTCATTTAAACGTCAAATGTTCCTGTCTTTATTTTACACGGCAAGTGAGATATAAGGAGGGCAATCTCACTGTGAAAAAATTTCACCGGAAAATTCCAGTACATGTACTGGAAGCAATTAACCTGTACATGTACCGGAAAATTTAAGCACATTTGTACTGCAAAAATTCAGTACAAACGTTATGGAATTTCAGCATCAAATCTGGAAATTTTCTGAGCCTCAGTACTGGAATTTTTCAGTACACGAACTGGACTTTTCCAGGACATGTACTGGAAAATTAATGCTGAAAATATCCATGAAAATTGAAAAAAAATTGCTCACGCAAAGTGATTTTGCAGGGTTCTTGTGTTTCAAGATGATTGAGAAACTTGACTGTTCATTTGGGTGGACAGAAACTCATGTCTACCTAACGGGATTTGAACCTACACTTTTCTACCTGCCTACCAACTGAAACCTAAGACCTAACCGATGAGCTATAGCGCGACAGGTTGGAAGGCCAGCTTGGGTTACTACATATGCTTCATATCTAGAATACACAAGAGAATAAGTCTTCGGAAAACCTCATGAATCAATTTCATTTGCTACAATTACAATTATTATTCAAAATCTCAATCAGGAAATTTTTAATATAAAGACTTGGAGTTTTTCCTGTCAAAAATGACGAAGTCCAATAGAAGTGGGAAATTTCAGTGCAACGGTGATTAAATTCCAGCATAACTGGAAAATTCCGTTGCATAGCAACTGGAAAATTCCATTACACGACCTGAAAATTGCAGCTCAAAACCTGTATAATTCAATTGCATAGCAACTGGAAAATCCCATCACAAAACCTGAGAATTGCAGTTAAAAACCTGTATAATTCTAGTATACCAACGATTAGGTTTTTTTTCTGAATTCGGAATTTTTCCCAAGTCTTTTTTGAGGGGATATTTTTTTCTGGTGCACAAGAACAATAAAATTGTAGTACGAGCCGGTAAAATTTTCTCGAAATCATGGCAAAATTTCAGTACATCATCTCAAACTTGAAAATTCCAGTACAAGGACTGAATTTTCAGTTATGCTTGGTAAATTTTCAGTACCACACCAATAAAATCTCTGTATATGTACTGGAATATCCATATTCCAGTACTAGCACTGGAAATTTCCAGTCCAGTTGCACAGTAAATTTCCAGTTTTTTTTTACAGTGAGCTCTTATGGAATCATTTTCAGAAAGTGACACACTTTTTTTCGCCAACTTGCAAGTCAACTTCTGCCACTCGTGGCACTCGCAACAGGCAACAGGTCATCTGAAATTAAGGATGGAATACTATTTTCAATCTAGGATAGTTTGATATTTCATGTATGCGAAAAATTACAAGTTATTTATAAGAAGAATCCATACCCAATTGACGAATCATTTTTCTTCCAATTCTGAGCTATAATAAATAATTTGATCGTGAATACAGTCCGCTTATACAAAGCTTATAAGAGGGAATTTTTTGTATGCTCTGAAATTGGCTCCAGATCCTGAAGTTAATCAACGACACCCTGCTCGTAGCACCTCCAAGTGACGAATTTGAACATGCAAGTCGGCGAAAAGAAAGTGTGTCACCTCGCTTTTATGGAGATTGCCCTCTTTATATCTTACTTCGTGATTTTACATTTATTGAAAGTTTTTTGAACGTTAGTGTTCTCTTGGGTCAGAATATGCTTCTGTCATGTGTTATTCATGAAATTCCATACGAACTATCCCAGATAACATTCTGTGCGCGCAAAGTGTAAGCCTCGCCCTAACAGCGAGATGCTGAACGAATATGCAGGAAATTGTTGAAAATGTGCAACAACAGTTTCAAGCAATTTGCAGGGACGTTTCGTCGCCAAATGCGCAACAATGTGCTGTCAATCCAGGATTTTAGCTTGAGTTCTTATCGTATTGCTAGGAAGTTGCTTGGTCTCATGAAACCTTCAATTACACGCGTAGCAAATTCCCAGCAACTTTACGGCAACTTGATAAAAAACGTAAGAGCAACGATTGTACACCAACTTTTGACGTATGGACGAGAGCCACGTCTTTACGCGCGCAGTTTGTCAGTATTTTGTTAGCAAGTAACACTATCACCCCTGACAGCAAAAGTTGCTACGCAACTGTTGCTTCAGTGTTGCTCCACCAGTTTGTGTTTTTTGCTGGAGGCCCCCAGACAGCAAGACAGTTTCGAAAGAATGCCATATGAATTCCTAACATGAACTTCTCAAGAACTCTCAGCATTGAATTTTTTCAGAATTCATTTAGAACGTATGGTGTTCTCAGAGAATTCTTCTGAATGATTTAGGGAGTTTGTAAAATGTTCGAAAACAACTCTTAAAATGCGATTTAAGAACTCCCAAAAGTCCAATGATATTGACTCGTGCGGTGTTCTCTATTCAATCCGAAAGAATTATTTGCGGATTCGTTGAAAATGTAGATGACGCTAATAAGATCATATGTTTTTCAGTTCGTACATGCTAAACCAACTTATTGGCGGAAGTTTTAAATATCTTTTTGGAATTTCTTTTTTTCACCCTAAGATTCAAGTAATTTATGTTCTCTTATCACGCTAATATTCATGCTTTTATGAGAAATTGTAATAAATAATCGTTATCAATACGAAAAATTGAATAAATATTAAGAAATCTCAAACAAAACGTTCCGGGGGGTGATTTCATCGGTATACTGAGAGATACTGAAATGTCCTCCATAGAGATTTGTTTTCTTTAAAATATTAATATTTCGAAAATAACTGACATCTGAAATTGACGATAGTTTTATAGGGATTGCAATTACACTTCTTTGGAGAATAATTTTGAAACAAAAATTTATCCAAATTCAAAACTAAACTCTTATACATCAGAATGTACGTTGAATTCTCCCAAATTCCAATGTCAAATCTAAATTCTTCTTATGTGCAGGCAGGAAAACATATTTAATAACAAACTAATGAAAAATCATTTAAATACTTGGATAAAACTGTTTATTGATTTCAAGGTATCAAATGTAAACTAATTTTATATTATCCAATTTATGAAACTCTCCAATTAACAGATACATTTGGAATTCAAAATAACTCCTTTGATTAAAGAAATGAGTTCCTCGAAAAGTCTTAATTTGCTCTTTATTTATACTTTCAATGTTCTCAAAGAATTCTCTAGTGAGTTCATAATTAATTCTAATGTGATGGAAAAAGAACATCAAGAATGCTCTATTTGTTGGACATTTCAGAGTTCTGAATATATTCTACCAGAATTCTTCCGATTACTTTTGGTGCTCCTGAAGAATTCTTTCGAGCATCCGAGAATTCTTTGCGGATTCTTTTAGGACTCTCAGTGTTGTCTGGAGGATTGTTTGATCTCACGTGTAATTGCTCCATGTATCTAAACATCTTCGCAGCATCATGACAACAACTTTGAAGTTTGCTGCATGTTGCTGCGCATTTGCACTCACAGAAAGGATTTCTTGAAATGAGAAAATTTTTCTGTGAGTGTGGCGACGCAACCTCCCAGCAACTTCTCAACAACAAATGCTCCGTGATGTTGGGACGTTGTTGCGAATTTTTTTAGCACTTTGCTGTCTGGAACTCGCTATATACACGCAAATAGCAATCATGCTCACGTATAAATGTAATAGCTGACAGTTCTGTCAACAGATAGAGTTAAATATCGATCTGTTAGCGATTATTAGCTACATTTGCACGCGAATCGTCTAAATTTGCGCGCAAAATGTTATTAGAAATGTCAACAAAACATGTAATCTCATGTGTTATAATAATATTTTACGATCCTTATGAGAATATTCATTTTCGTGTTACAGAAGTCCTTGAAATATAGTAATTTTCTGCAATTCAAATTTCAGATGCTATTGGAATACACATGACCCCTGAAAAAGGTCAAGACACCCGTAAAAATACATAAATAGATTTGATCATCCAATCATCCGTACTTCATACGTAAATTTGACCGCAGATTGTCAATACGATGCCATGTTTGACTTGCTACATCACAATCAACAGTCGAAATCATCAGATTCAAAAGATATCATCATCAATCACGCATTCAAAGGTGGATCTTCAAGGAAAACAGTGCTTGATGTAATGATTGGATATTCCTCTAAAAACTTCAATTCATCGAATGAACGTCTATTTATTTTGATTCCTGGTTTGTTCGGCGATGTAAATACCACCATGATTGCATTGGGGAAGGAAATCCAATCTATAGTAAGTTCTTCTGAAAATTTAAAATCGTAAGATCAAATGAGCCTTCGGATACAATAACGACACTTGCAAAAACTTCCAATCCTACCAAACAGCTGTAAACGGGGAAATGAATAAGGTTTTCAAGACTGTCACACAGTATTTTTAGGTTCCAAGAATCCTAATTCTTTTTTGGACCCCTGACGTCACAACTCGGACAATTCTTCCATGCCTTCTCAAGTTCAAATATCGTTATTGCATCGAAAGGCTCAAATGACCTCCCGTTTGGAAAGGATGGGTATAATAACTTTTCCCTTTTTCCGAGAAGCCCTCCAAATTCTTCCAGTATTTTTGCCAGCTCGTGCCTAGTTGTCCAGCCAGATCTCTTCGTACACGGAGAAAAAAATATACTACTCTTCCTCATTTTGCTTGTTAAACCAGAAACAGGGAGGTTTGAAAAATGGATTTTTACATAAAAATACGGGAGTTTACAAATGGATAACTGAATTTCACTATACGTTTCATAAAATTTAACGTTCAGCATTTAAAATTTCAACCCTATCTATTACTTTTTTCACAATATTCACAATCTTCCGTATTTTCATGTAAAAGTTCATTCTACAAACCTCCCTGTTTCTAGTTCACTAAGCAAAATAACAAAAATTCTTATATTTTCGAACGGCATTTTTCTTCGTGTACCTATCAGTCATCAATATCATTATATCTATTTTTCTTATGCAGGCTATATCACGTGAATACTTATACAATATGAGCATATCATTCATATTTTGATTTGTAAAAGTTTAAAGGTGATGAAGTATGGGTGGTCGAATGGTTCCGCAATACCAAGGATGTAGAGAATTACAATAAAGCGGCTCTGACTTTGATCAGAGTTGCCAGGGACATCTTCAGGTCAGATTCGTATCATCCGATACGTTTTTGAAATATACTTGAAATCGGTTGGATATTTCGGTTTCAGGTTGATCGATGCTTATTTTGAAAAATGCGGAGACGAATGCGATGTGCTTTTCCATCTGATATGCCATGGTCTTGGCGCCCACATTTGCGGTTATATCGGACGAATGGTAGAATATACAGAATACAACGACAGGATATCTGCTTTGGATCCATCACCACCATGTTTTGCAGACTGGTCGATAGAATTGAATCGGTCTTGCTCGAGATTGGTGGATGTTGTATACACGAACCGTCCCAGAAAAGGCCAATTCGGTCTAGGTTCATCAATACCATTCGGTAAATTTAAAAAAATGTTTTCGGTGTTGTGTCACGGAGGAAAAAAAAGCAAAGAAATTTTGCTGAAAGAGCAAACACTCCAAAAGGGATCCAGCAAAATTAGATTTCTCTTTTCTCCGTGTGAACAATATATATTCACGAATATTCTTCTCTAGGTGATTACAACTTTTACCCTGAAGGGGGTTACAATCAATCTTTGTGTCTCTTGAGTTATCCAATCCATCCACTTATAAATACAGGTGATGTTCGCAATGCCTTGGTTTGTCATTTCGATAAAATTCATGCTGAGCTAATTTTTACAGATATATGTAGTCATCTGGAAGCTATTGAATATTATCGCTTAACTGTGAAACCGAAATGTCATTTTTGGGGATTTCATTGGAATCCTCTAGACGATGAGGATTTTGAATTATTCAAAGATATGGATACCGAATCATGCAATCAACAAATTTGTGCAAATATGGGAATGTTTCTGTCTGAACTTTCAAAATGGTTCCAAGGGGGATCATTTTTTATAAAAATAATCATCAATGAAGATGATCGAACGGCCGTTTGTGGTACGTTTAATATATGTTCCCGAATATTTTCATGAATTCACGTTTTATTCTACGTTACAGATTTAGAACCAGTATCCTATTTCGCCGAAGGTAATTAACGTTTTTCAATGGTTAAAAATGCAATTTGCGCTAGAATTTGTTCCTCTTCGTTACAAAATGATGATTCATGTGATATAAATTGTTTGTCATGCCTAAAGATGATGAACTGAAATGTTATGGTATTCCCAAATTTCACCCTATGGTCGTGAAGAGATATTTACTCCAAAATCGGCATAGATTGGAATCCGCCGTCCAATACTATTATGCACATGGTACAAATCATCGATTCCGAAGTTTAACAAAGACTTCTCTTAGGAATTTGCAATACAATTATAAGCGGCGCTTCGAAGATTGGACGACTCAAGTGATTATTCCTGACTTCTTGGCATATGACGATGAGTGGGCATTGAATCAATACATCAAAAATATCCTCGAAACGCATGTAAGCACGGTTTTTTCCAATGGACCGTCGGATGTCTTTGATCCATCTGCAGGGTTGGTTTTAAGCCAATTGGACTGATCTCTCCAAATATACGGGAAAAAAATAATTCGCTATGGTAGCTAGAAATTAGCTGTAGTAACGATTCCGTGTACCCAGACAGCACAAATTTTTGATTATTTCAAAGATTTTCACTGGATGTCTTTAAGATATCTTCGGTTGAGAAATCTAAAAGATGTCTTCAAATCTCTTTTAGATGAGTTTTGGATTACTTACTGAAAATATCTTGAAGACAGTAGAAACTGTTGCATAAGACATCTTCGAGATATTCAGTGGAAATCTTTTATACAATGACAAATTTCTGCTTGTCTGGGTATTTAATAGTTGGATAAAATTGCTCCGAAGGCTAGATTCCATCTGCTTTAGCAATAACTTTTGTTACCACAGCGACCACTTCATAAGTTATACATAGAATATGTATAAATTATATATAATAATGCAAATTTTTCATTCGGTTGAGCATTGTTTTTCCTAACGCGGTCCGCAAAGTCCTCACCTCGCACACTGTTTGGCGCGTGCAAAGTGCCACATTCCCGCACGGTTCCTTGAGCCCACTTTTTTACACGTTGTTAGGAAAAATAGGGTACACTGAGAAAACACCAGGTTTGGCTCAACCCCGTAAGCGTTTGGATACGGCGAATGTCGCCACGCGGTTGAGTCGACTGAATATCGATAGAGATGATTAAGCGGAGATTTACTTCAATTGATATTAAGTTGCCTCAACCGCGCGGCGACATTCGCCGTATCCGAATACTTACGGGTTTCGCTCCACTATTTCTTTTCTCAGTGTATATGCAACTCGGCCGCAAAGTTGGCGATACCCCTACTTTGTGCCCTTGTTGCACAATGTACTGTTTCCACACCTAATTTGGAAATATTACGTTTCTTTTTGTTTGTCTGGTGGCACTTTTTTCATACTTCGCGGGATTCGCAAAAATATCGGAAATCAGACCTCGCGTGGCCTGAGGCCGACCCTGTTCGTGTGTTACACCAATTTCTTTAATTATAGAATGATTTCCAAGAGTGTGTATTTGAATCATCCAATTGTTACAGGCCTACACGGTTGTGATAAAAGTGATGTGGAATTTGATGGATGCAGAATCCTTTAGAAACACTTCAAGATCTCTATTGAGCATACAAGAAGAAATGATACAGTATAAAATTGATGATTATCCCCGTACAGCACAACCACCGATCCTCCACCTGAGACTTCGGTGGACCAGAGGTGGAGAATTGGTGGAGAAATGGGAGCCGTGGAAATAAGGGAGAGTCTCCGTTGAGGCAACGGAGAGGCGACGGAGAAATGTCCGCCCCCTGTATTCTCAGTAAAACTTAAATTCGTGAATTCATACATTCAGATTTGGTTACGTAAATGCACCAATAAGAATTGTATCGGAAATACAGGGGGCGGACATTTCTCCGTCGCCTCTCCGTTGCCTCAACGGAGACTCTCCCTTATTTCTCCCTTATTTCCACGGCTCCCATTTCTCCACCAATTCTTCACCACCAGGCCACCGAAGTCCTAGGTGGAGGATCAGTGGTTGTGCTGTACGGGTCCTTTATCAGATTCAAAAAATGTCGCATTATTTCGCATTTTTTAACTCTTCAGATTTATGAAAGAATTCCTCTTTGGTTTCAAACGGAGGGTAATTTGTACTGGTCATGGAGTTGGTGCGTTTCTGTGCATGGGTTTAGAAAAACAGCTTCTTTGGGACCCTAGAGAACACCATTTAGCATTGGATCCAACACCGCGTTGTCTTCGCCAATCTTTGGATGAAGTGAATCCAAAAGCCAGGAAAATTGATGCTTATTATACAAATGCGTTAATGGGAAAAGGTTTGAAGATTGGTCACATTCTTGATTTAGGTAAGTACTTCAGTAAAAATCACTGTAGATTTCCAGATGACCCTGGTCAGGTATTGGAAGATTCTCATAGACCTGCACTGACAGTAAAACGACCTGCCCATGTAACACAGAATATTTTGAAAATGTTCTCACAACATCCGTAAAATGTACTTGGTCGAATATTCTCACAAAAAGCGTATAAGATTCGTAAATATTCATAGAAGATTCTGAGAATATTTGAATGAGACTGTTTCGAATATTCTAGGAACGTTCGTACAATATGCGTACAAAGTTTGTAGGGAGATTGATGAGCAGCGCATGCGCAAGTATCATGATGACATTAATTCAGTAATGGCGGATGATATTGTCGACAGGCTGCAGGCCCTTGGATAATTTATTATTTTAATTTGTATTCGGGGATTAATAAATTCATGATAAGTGCATTTTAATATCGCAAATGTGCTCTGAGTGCCATGTGTGAAAAATAATCCTCAAAAGTGTAATAAAATATTGAAAAATGCCGTATATATTATGATTGCCTATTGCGATCATAAGTATCTTATCCATCCATGTGAATCCATAATATTGATAACAATTCATGGTTACAGATGTTGATTAATCAAAAAAATTGATCATGAAGTAGTTTTCGGTAACATGCAGAGTTCATGTTAACGGGAATTTTTATTTTCACAGTATCTTTTCCTAATATTCCCACAATATTCGTGGCATCATATTCTGAGAATATTTGAAACAGTCTCAGTCAAACATTCTGAGAATGTGCGTAGAATATATTCGCACGTAATAAGAATCTCCATAGAATATTCGAATCTCCTCGACGTATATTCTTAGAACATTCTCAGAACGTGCGTGTGCTACCTGGGTGGTTGAAATATTCGTGGTCGCAATAACCCAAACAGTAACAGGATTTCAAAGTATATACAAACTAGAAACGTTGGTGGAATGTACGAATGAGATACGAAGAACATTTAATGAAAGTTCATAGGAAAGAATCTGGGTTTTCTAATCTGAAAAATGTAGTAAATTTTTGCTTCAACCACTTTTTCTAGACATCACAATCACATTTTCTAGCGAATCAAATTAGATTTCGAGTTATCGCGACCACGAATGTTTCAACCAGGTCGTTTTCTATCAGTGTGGGCTAGTGTGGCCAGTTTTTTATTACCAACTGTAGCCCAAAGTAGCCGATAAATTTTTGTAGGAGCCCAAAAGCAGCCTGCAATAGAATCTAAACAAAGAAATCAACATTCGATCTCAAATTATACACAGTCCAATCTGGTCATCAACCTCGCTTAGGGGTTGTAGGGGAAGACAGTGTGGAGAAATCGACGTCCCTTCCACTATAAGTAACAATTTTGTCTTGCACTCAGTGTTGCCAGATGGCATCCATGCGAACCCCCCAAACCCCACGCGGTTTTCCCCTAGATTTTAAATAAAGCCCCTAAATACGCAAACGCGAACACTTTCTACCAAAAAAAAAGGTAATCAGGTGTTTCGTTGCATAAGATGGTTTTTAGAGCGTTCAGACAACAGGTTAAAAGCTCAGACAGAATTCTCAATCAATAGATTTCAAATTCGTGTAGACCCAAATAGAGAAAGAATTTATATCTGTTCGAATTTCTCTAAAGGCCTAGACACACAAACGCATATGCTTGTGTATCACGCTTATGCGTTTGTGTGTCTAGGCCTTAAATTCTTGAAAATTTTGAATCAAATACCAAAATAGCCCCCGAAAACCCCCAAATTTCTCCGAAAACCCTAAATTTACCCCTATAAATTTCAACCCCCCAAAACCCCCCTAAACGGCTGAAAAACCCCTAAATTTGGGGGGGGGGGCACCTATCTGGTAACACTGTTACACTATTTTTTATGAGCCTCGCCCAATCCATGTTGCAACATATCACATGTATCAAATTGTGCATGTTGAAAATTTAACATATTTTCATTTCCAACTTCGAGTATACGTTATAAGGACATCTTTGTGCTCAGTGCATATCAAAATGAATTCAACATTTTCCATCGTCTTCAGCTGACTAATTACTCAGGCCAAGGATTCGATACAAAAATATTAGGTGTGCAAGTTGAAACTTTGGCTTCAAGTTGGTTGCATGAAACAAAATATTTGAACGCATCCAATTCGTCCGCCATTTTGGATATATGTAGCGTGGACATTGCAGTTGTCATATCAGTCATTTTCAAGTAGTAATTTCCTGTGAATCAATTTTATGAGATGGATTTCGATAAGCAACATTTACGCCATTGTATTCTATTCTGTTTTCAAATGAATAAAAATGCTGCTCAAGCTATGGAATTGATTAATACGACATTGGGTCAACATTCTGTGAGCCATTCTGTGAACAGTTAAAAAGTGGTTTACCAGATTTCGTAATGGAAATTTCAGTCTTGAGGACGATCCACGTCCAGGTGCAATCAAAAAATTTGAGGATGAAGAACTTGAAGTTTTACCGAATGAAAATCCATGTGAAACTCAAGAAGAGCTCGCAGAACAGTTAGGAGTTACTCGTCAAGCAATTTCACTTGGATTGCATGCATTGGGAAAAACACAGAAGGAAGGAAAATGGGTTCCTCATAAACTGACGGAAGAAAATAAAAGACAAAGAGTTGTCATTTGCATGAATTTCCTTTTCTCGGTTCAAGAAGAAGAATTTTCTGCATAAAATCATTACGAGTGATGAAAAATGGATTTTGTACGACAATCCTAAACGTAGAAAAGCATGGGTTGATCCGGGCCAGCCATCTACATCACTTGAAAAACTGAATATTCATGCAAAGACAATTTTACTCTGTGTCTGGTGGGATTGGAAAGGAATCATTTACTACGAGCTTCTCGAACCTGGCCAAACTATGACAGCTCAGCGTTACCGGGCCCAGCTGATCAAAGTAAGTGATGCTCTGGAGGAAAAAAGACCATTTACGGGGCAAGGAAGGTGAAAAGTGATGCTGCTGCATGATAACGCACGTCCACATACAGCAAAACCAAGCCAGGAACTCATCTTCAATTTAGGCTGGGAAGTTGTACCTCATGCGGCATATTCACCAGACTTAGCTCCTTCTGATTATCACTTATTTAGATCAATGTCGTCATATTTGATGGAGCAGCACTACATGAATATCGAAGATGTCCGGAAATGGCTGGATAACTATTTTGTTTCAGAACCACCAAGTGTCTATCGTGAAGGCATTTATCTATTAGCCGATAAATGGCAGAAGACTGTGAATAATAACAGCGAAAATTTCAATTGATATTTCTTGAAAGAAGTATTTTTTCAATAAAATTGAATTTGACAAAAAAAAGCCGAGTTTCAACTTGCACACCTAATATATGTGTTCATTGCGACCAAACTTTTGTATTAAAATCAATATAAACATTTTTCACAGCCCATCTGATGTACCATATTTGCAAATATGGAGTGAATTCTGTGTGGAAGTGTAAATGATGAATGCTTTCCAATAGAATTCATTCACAGATAGCCCACTAGATTTTTCAATACATTTTCGTATTGGTATTATTTGGATCCTATTGTTACGTCATGGGAAACATTTCATATTAACCGACGAATGGATTATAGGAGAACATCTTCAGATAAGTTTCCCCTAAAAATCAATTCCCCAATTTAACATACGTAAGGAAGGGGTAGGATTCTTGGAAATGGAAAATCTTCAGACTAAAGGAAATTCAGTGTATTCGCTTCTACAGCATTGAGGTTTTTATAAAAATTCTCCTCTTTCTCCCCTCTTCCGGAACCGTCACCGAACGGATGTGATGGTATTTCTCCATAATCCGAAATTTGATTTTTTTCACGATGTAGTGGATTCCTTCAATCCTTGCCGATTCCACTAAAACAAAATTTCGAATTGAATCACAAAATGAAAGGGATGATTTTATTGGAAATAAAAAGAAAAACTGATTGCGAGCGAATTGTATACTTCAAGTCTTAGTTATTTGATTTCTCTTTATGGTTGTTAACTTATTGCGTTTCCGGAACCCCTATTGGTGCTATTGAACAATGTAATTCACCTCAGGTAAAGATTATAAAAAACGAAATAAGTCCACACCATTGACTGTGACCTTTCAAAGTTTATCAACCGTGAGAAATCCACTGTTTTATCACTTGAATATATTCACAAATATAAAGATTCACAGACACGTCAGGATTTTCACAATTAAGTCACTTTGATGATTGATTGAAACCCGGGTTTCTGGGCGCGGTTTCACTCTCAGTTTCCATCGAGAATAGTTGTACGGAACACAACCCAATGGAAACTACGAGGTTTTTTTCAATATAATTTAATTGGAGTTTCAATCCAATTAAATTAATACACGGAGAAGAATCCATTTTACATATGTTTAAGCGAATATAGTTCTACGTATAAACGTACAGGTAGGTATTGAAATGCTCCCTTGGTCGACTTTAATGAATTCGATAATTTCTTCGATAGAGAGTATGGAGCAGAGAGCAGATCTCTTAAGATTTTCTTTTCGATGAGCGAGTGATCATTCCATTGTCTCATGCTGTAGCGCACTCGTATTTATACATGCGCCCTCAGACCAAGTCTCAATGATTGGCTGTAGGTTCCCTGGAGGGAAATTTTTAGGTTTTAGCCAATCACTGACGCAAGTCCAGGTTCTCAACCGAGGGATCTAGTCTAATTTCTGCAATTTCATCGATCGGAAAAATTTCTTTTTTCGACCCCCGATCAGTAGCGTTTAGTGCTCCGCTGGGTTAGGGAAATCGCTCTCTATACGCATATTGTATGCTTTCAGGTTTGCCTGGCTTAACAAGGGTTTTCTTAAATTCTATGCATATCTTCTATGATTTGAAACATAAAGCAACATATTAGATATCTTATTAATACGTTTTTGCACGGTTGATTGATATTTATATGTATTTACTTCAATCATGTTCAAAATGCTATAACGTTTTACTTATATAACGAGTTCAAATGATATGAATATTCTCTAATTATATTCCAACTGGAATATCTCCATTAGTAAAGAAAGAAAAAATGAAAAGTATGATGAAAAGTATTTTCTTTTGGTAATGCTTTGGTTCAATTAATGTCTCATCGAAAGTAATATGAAATTTCTATCAACTAAATTGTGATTTTCGCTCAACTTGAGATCTCCTGATTATTCATATCACTCCTTTTCCTCTATCTTTCGATATAACGCATTTTATGAATTAGTTTCTACAGAGGATGATTGACATATGAATAAATGAAGATCTCAGGTGTTTCGCGATTCGCAGTTAATAAACATTGTTTATTCTTAAACGAAAATCTATTTATTTTGTATCGTTTTAATTTGGACTTCTGAAATTTGCTGGAATATTTAATATTGAATTTGCTTTATCCCAGTCTTACTTTCAACAATTATACCTGTTGTCAACACAATTCTCTATTAGAATTCGTTGGTTGTAGACTATATGGACCAAGGATTTGAGTTTCCCAAATTCGAATCTTTTTTGTTCTTTCAGAAATTTCGTTGAATATCTCTATTCTGTTGTACGAGAGGCAATCTTATGGATTTCCAGGAAATTTCAACTTGATTTATCAAACTCTATTCCAAATTGTTGTACTAAATTTTATTATTATTTCACAAAATGAATTTTGTATTGGAGAATATTATTGTAAATATCATTGATTAATTTTCATTTTTTAATTCAACAGAATGAGTGAATTGCACGCTAGATGCCTATTGTTGTTTTGGAAATAGTAATTAATTTCCTGAAAAATTCATTCAAAATATTTCATACATATAACTTTCAGTTGGAAGTATTTGGAGTTTGTGGCTGACCACATTCTCAAGATAAGGGATGTTTATATATACAAAAAGGAGTCTCTAGTTACAATAACTCTTTCGATCCACGTGGATGAGGCTATAGGCCGTTTCAGACTTGTAGATCTAACATTAGCGTTGTCGCCAGTTTGTTTCGGCTCCTACACTTTTCCTCACATGCTTCTACGCGAGCGAGAGTCGATGACAAGTCGTAGGGCACTACGTCATTCCACGCACAGGTGTTTGTAAGGAGGAGTAGTAGTGCCTGTCTGCCTTTTATTCCTTTTTCTTATTCCAGAGTTGTATTACGGTCGCATATTCTTTAGGGGTTAAGAAAAAAGATGGAGTGAAAGATACGCTCACGTTACACTATATAGAAAACTGAATAAACAAGTTTCTTCAATGGATTTCACTAGAATTATAGAACTGGGTTATTTTGTGCATCCCGATGCTAGATTCCATTGGATTTTACACGGAAAAAAAGGAATAGTTGCAGCAACTATACTGTTCAACATTTAATGTACTTTTCATGTACATATGTGAATGAAAATTCAATTTTTGTGAACTGAAATAGGAATCCAAATACATGTTATTGAATTTTCAAGTTATTGTGCATGAACATTGAAATTAATGTACAGGTGATTGAAAAAACTTGGAAAAATTCAATCCATTATAATAACATAATAATATCATTATAATTATATAATCAAATCATGGCTCTAATGGCATCCAACTGAAAATCACAAAAGTGATCCAAGTTGGTTTCGACGTCCCGCGTTCGCATCTTGTGGAGGTGATTTTTTTTTTAACAATCATGAACATGTGCATGAAATTCAAAGAACTTTGTTGATGGATTTTCAATACTACTTCACATTATTTTTCATTTACGTGAGTGGAAATTGCTTCCATTACATGTGATTGAAAATTCAATCAGAAATTTATAACAATATACTTAAATAATCGATTTTCCGACCATCTACTTAAGTAGTTGCTGCAGCTACTTAGTAGCAGGACCAGTAACTCGATAGTTGTACCAACTAACGTAAATACTTGAGGTATTTTGAATTAGTTAAGACAGCGAACGTGTTATTTGTCCCGGTCACTAAGTAGCTGCAGCAACTCCTCCAGTAGATGGTAGAAAATCGACTATTCAAGTAGTTGCTGCAACTATTCTTTTTTTTCCGCGTATGGAAAAATCCCACCGAAAGATGTTATTTTCAATGGAATCCATTTGGAAATACCAAACTCGATTATACTTTATCACAATGGTTGTTCCTTTACAGCACAAGGACACTTTGTTTACAATGGAGGAGATTATCAAAACAGTTGTAAAGTCGAACCACTTTTCATGAAATCTTACAGAAAATATTCCTCTTTATTCCCAGGTAAATTTTTATGCCTTCCTGTCTATAATGAATATTTCTTTATATGATCCTTTATTAACTGAACACTCCGAAGAAGACACTAATTGTATGTTATAGGTATTGATTTTGCGATGTGCTCTCACGCAATGGCTTATGAATATATGTTTGCGCGATGCGAATTTTATGAAGCTGCAGGTGCCCACTCGATAGACTCGGTACACAAGGATCTGAGACTGACAAGACCTTCGAACATTTCATCTTCTGCAGTTCACTACTACAAAATTCCACACAATCCTCGGAGCTGTGACATGTAAATCCTTTGAAATTCAGAATATTCCATGAACATTTGAACTCATATTCCTGTGATATTCGATAGGATGTTTCGTTCTGTATTGACGAATTACATTTCGTTATGAGAATATGTTTGGGAGAAAATCTGGATTCGCATTTAATATTTTCCTCTTTGCAATCAGTCAAAGAATGAGGTATTTGAATTCTCACTTATTTTCATTCGATTACAGGATCTCACGACGTCACAAATTGGAAACTGTTCCCTCCGAAAATTAAGGAACAGAATGATAATATTGCTTCATACATGTACACATGCCTGCAGACCTTGTCAATCAATAAAGTTGGTCTCATACAGCGATGTTTTTATTTTATTGCTGTATTTCCGAATGATTGGTCAGTGAAGATGTGGCTTGGGTTGCATCATCAGGGATCGCTGGGTCTCCCTTTAAATCAAATGAACAATACACACACGGAAAAAAATGTTTCATAAGATTTACTAACGCGTTCAGTAAAATACAGCACTATTAGAATTTCTTGTAATATTTATAAGAGTTCTCGTAAAATCTACGATGGTCGCAGTCAAAATTACTACCGCAGTAGTGGATTTCACTACAGTTCTAGTAAATATTAACAGAAATTCTAATAGTGCCGTATTTTACCGCCCTCGTTGGTAAGTTCTATTAAACAGTTTTTTCCGTGCACTGGTAGAAGAAAAATGGTGAAGTCTCGGGTAAACTATTCAGTAGAGGAATGATTCATAAAAGCAGTAACTATTAAAAAGATTTGCTACATTGAAATAATTCCATTGTTTTCATAATAGAAGTAACCGTTTATGAAAAAAATCGAATCATTTTTCATAGATACTTCTTTTATGAACCATTCGTCTACTGAATAGTTCACCCTATACACAAAATTTGAAATCAATTATATGTACCTCAAGTTCGAATCGTTTATAGAAAAGAAACGAAACAGAATACTTTCAGAATCTGATGGATAATCATTACTTATCTTCTGAAATTGGCTCCTTGGAACTGAAAACATCGTTTGAAGTAGGGCTTCGTACGAGACTCTCGTCTTGAATTGCAAAATGATCTATATTTACTGTTTTAAACATTTGAGGCATGAAAATCTTGAACGGAATCAAGCTTCTACCTAAGGTGTCACAAAATCACATAAAATTCCGTTTACATCGAAAAGGATAACTTAGATAGTCTCTCAGTCTCAGAATTAGTCTCGGTCTCGGTGCAGGTCTTGTTGCATATTTTGACATATATCTCTGTCAATTTCGTTTGAATGACCAACGTTCCATCCCATTCCGTTGATTCCATTTATACTCTCAAATTATCTTGATCATTTTGGTATTACAAGGGATTGGAATACTTATTGGTAACTATTTTATTTTTGAAGCCCTATGGTTTGAAGGATGTGGTGCAAGATTTTTATTCCTCAACAACTGAGTGTTTTGTTATTCGACTACTCATTCATTTCAATGAACAATTCAAACTTCAGCAACATGTAATTACCACATACTTCTGTGTATCAAATTTACCACAGATTTCATAAGAATTTAAATCAATTTCTGGATAAAAACCATTTCAACATAATATTGTGTTTGAATTTCAATGGAAGTGTGGGAAATTTAATTAAAAAATATGTGTGTCGATTGCTTGTAGACGTTTGTATTAAAATCAATACACAGTGCATGGCTGTGGAATGAAATTGTATTATTGTGTAATGTGAATTACTTGTATGTGAAATATGTAATAAAGATACTTTGATAAAAAAATTTGCAGAATTTTCCTTTGAATAGCATTATGCAAAAATGTAACCGCTCTATGATTTACATGATCATGAGATCTTTCAAGTTCGCTGTATACAATGTTTTTGTGAATTCATACAGAAATTTGGGTGAAAAACTGCCAAACACAGAGAAAAAATTGCTGTAATTATAGGGACAGCATCAAATTGCTGTAATATATACTGAAATTCCTGTTCAATCAACCAAGGTCTTCGATGAAAATGAAAATTTACTGCAATGGTCCCAGAAAATACGATAAATCTAATGGATATGTCAGTATAAATTACAGCAATTCAATGTTATCCCTATATTCATCGGAGGCATAGTAGATTTTACAGCAAATATTTCTCCGTGAACATTTCTTTCAGTTACTGTTTCGGTCTCGTTTCGTTTCGTCAAGACTGGCCGGGTCTCGATCTCGGTCCCGATTTAGTCTCGGAGTTTATAATCTTGTAACGGTCTCTCTTTCGTCTCGAAAAATAATTGTTCGTCTCGTCTCGATCTCGGGGTCAATATACCGAGAACAATGTCGGTCTCGTCAGAAACACTATTTTCAGTGGATTCTTAAAGTGTTTCCAGAATGTTTGATTTTCTCCAAATTTCGTTCGATAATTCCCTATACATGAAATGTTTAGCAGCCATTCCACACAAATACCCCTGCGTATTCACAAAGCAATTCTCAACAGTTTAACATTTTAAGAGAATTAGAATCCAGTAACCATCACTCTTTGCCAAGCGTTTGGAAACAGCACTGGTGGCAGCATCTTTGAAATCGCTTCTGAGACACCGTTGGCACTGAGATTCATAGTTGGAACGATTTGAAATACAATATAAAAAGAAGCTTCCAATGAAGTTTGAAAACTTTCTACAAAGGATTTTTTTAGTGAATTTCCAAACGTTTTCAATGAATTCTAAGACAATAATATACAGTGAAATTCAAAGCAATTGACGAACATTATTTGGAAAGTGACTGAAGATGCTTGGTGATATATGTATGATTTCATTATACACTTCATTTTTTGTATTTGCAAAGGTTTTTCACAATATTTCACGATTTCAATTGACCAAAAATTCTATTCTGCTAACATTTTAGTGATTTATTTTATGGTTCCGAAAGAATCCAATGAGATCTATTTTTTGAAACTTTTGCCATCTGGGTGCTCCTTAGGTAAGTTTTTCTCGTCCTCGCAAAATTTCCTTGTTCTTTTCCCTATTTTTTCCTCAAAACACGAAAAAACAATATGCAAATTTTGCAAGTTTGTAGAAATGAACAGGGAAAACTTTTATACGGGTGAGTCGATGGATTCGAATAAATGATATGAATTTTAAAGTAGTAATATTACCCATATGAGATGTATGTGAAATATGAAAACCAAAATATTTAAAATCATTCAATTATGGAAAAAAACAAAAAAATTCCAGTATCAAAAGCGATACAGCGTTTAGTAAAATCACGTGAAAATATAATATATGAATATGGACCATATTTATTCTCAACGGCCGGCCCTGACTTTTGACCACGTGATGTTGATCATTATGTTTCAGTTCTATGATGTCTCGTTCAGTGCTGCCACTATCAGATCGGCTTTCTGCCCTAGAAACCTCCATGAATTACCCGGAATTACCTGGAATTTTACATGTTGTACCCTAGAAATTACCCTGCTATTCCCCAAATAACGTCGTAAGCTTTTGTGATAGTTGAAAAACGTTTTCGTTGTTTACTCATCGATATATAGCGCTGGATGGACCGATAGATGTAACAGGGCTTTTATCAGGGCTCATAAACGCAACTGGGAAACTCTGTAGAACTGTTTGTAGCATGGAGCTATGAATAACTGGAGGGAGTCTAAGGCTGGCCTCCCATGGACTGGAATTCGTTCTGGCGGAATGACTTCAAATCAATTGCATTCACAATTTCTTTTGGAGTGATATAAGAGAAATCTGAAGGAGATTGTGCATTGGTTCAATTTCAATTCTGACGGAACGTATTCCGATCCATTGGGGGCCAGCCTGAGGGCCGAGTCACATGGAGCTGGAAAAGGCGGAAAGCGGAAGCTTTGGTTCAAATAAGAGACAAGTAGTCACCTTTCTCTTCAACCAAGGATTCCGCGTTACGCTTTCCGCCCTTTTTCAGCTTCATGTGACGGCACCCTGAGGCTCGTCTTCCATGGACCGGAATTCTTTCCGGCAGAATGACTTTGAGCCTATTAAATTCACAATTTCTCTTAGAGCGGCACATAAGAAATCTATGAAAGATTGTGCAGTGATTCGACTCTCGTTCCGGCCGAATGTATTCCAGTTAATCCCTTAGCAACCTTCGTGTCCCGAAGGAGGATATCTCGGAAGGTTATTGTTCCGAAAACTGTAGAATGGTTCGTCTTTTGGAATCCATGAGAGATGAATGGTAAGGTAGCAGGTACCCAATATTGCAGTTACCCGAAAAGGGATGGTTTGTGAATTTCAGAATAATCAGCATGAATTTCTAGCCCTCGTCAAATGGCCACAAATTTCACTGCTTCCGGGTGAATGACCCTTCGGGCGTATGCTACCGGAATAGAGGATACTATCGAATCAAGAATATCCGGAATCATAGTTTCGGGATATCTTCTTTCGGAACAAGGATTTTAGGATCATCTAACTCCCGGAACAGTTTGTTCCAAGGATATAACAGAGCTACCCATAGAGCTCAATGCCCTGTGAATAAGAAATCATTAAAATGATTGATTTTTATAGAATTTTTCTGATGAGAAATGTGCAGATTTCGAATTAGCTGTTCGAGACTTCAATGATTCCAAATGAGTGTGAATTATTTTGAATCAGAGATTTGCATCATCAATCGGTTTGAATGATTTCGTTTTTACAGGGTGATGCTACCTTACCGATAGAGTTCAATGAATTCAACGGTAGCTCCTTAAGAGGTCGAAAACTTCATATGTCGAACGATCAACGGATCGGAAAATGTTATTCAAAATCGAAATGTTCCGAAAGAACGATATTCCGAAAACTTTTGATTGGTTCTTTTTGTGTGATCTAGAAGTAAGAGACAATCATCATTGGTGGTAGGGGGTCATAACCCCGAATGTTCATGAGCCTGAACGTCCACCACCCCACATGGCCATATGCCTGAATTCCCGTGAGCCCGGAGGTGCATAACCCCGAATTATTGATCATAAATCATATTATAAATCAAATGACGAATACTTTATACGATTCAAAACCATTGACAAATCATCAACAGCGCAAAATTTTGCTTCCCTATCGTATGAAAACGTCCAGTGGTTGATTTAAACCATAATTCATAATCTGAAATCCGGGGTTATGCACCTTCGGGCTTGCGGACATTCGGGGTTATGACACCCTACCGTCATTGGCTTATCCCAAATTTGGAATATTGAACTTTCGAAGTGATACATTTTCGAACAAATGAATTTCGACCTAATGATCGTTCGGAATATGTAGTATCCGACCTATTGAGAGGCTACCGATTCAACGCATGAAGGAACGTAACCCAGATGAAGTTTCAGAACGTACCCTAAAATGGTAACGTCAGCGTTGTCGATCGTTGAAGTATTTCGAGATTCGAGATCTCGAACATTGTGCTGAACTACCTGTATTGAATCACCGTTTTGAAGATAAAACTTCTATCTCATACTATTTTCTGAGAGTGAATATCATAGAATGTCCTTTTGTTTATTCTCTGAAAAGAATTATAAGAGTAGTTGTGCAAAGTGCAAGAGTAATTGTGCAAACCTTCATTATAAAATTCCTCTGATTACTGGGACAAAGTGGAGCGTTCTTTTCTGTCACATGTAAAACGGGTGATTTGATCTTCGTTTTCATTCTCTAAGTCTGTGGAATCAGTATCTGAAATTCAATTTTATGTCTCTTCATTGCATGTGATTCTTGTTGAAATTTTCCACTAGGTAGTACGGCGTGGATTCTTGAATTATGAGTGAGAGAAATACCTCAATAACCTCTTTTTTCAATAAAAAAGATTCTGATGGCAATTTACGTACTGAACCGATGTCCTCTCTCACTTCAAGTCAGGAATTAGATCTGCCTCCTATGTCCTCATCATCACCGCTCTCGCAAGAAAATTCCGAAATTGATGATGAAAGTGTTCCTAGGAAGAGAAGGAAGAGAGCGTATTTACAAAAATATGTTTATGCTTGGGAGAAATTGAGTAACTGTAAGGAATGGTTGTCTAAATTTTCAAGACAAAATATGACAGGAGGAGATTTAGCCCATTGCTCTATATGTAATTGCGACATTACTAGTGGAAAATCAGAACTCATTAGACATTCTCAATCTGCGAAACGTTGGGAAATGCACCCTAAACATTTCCAGAGCAATATTCACTCCTGTAGATACGGCTGCAAGAAGAGCAGAGTTGAAAATATGCGCTTTACCCGCAGAAGAAAATTTGCCTTTATCCTTAGTGGATAAACTCATTCCGTTGTGTGCCTCGATGTTTAATGACTCTAAAATAGCGAATCATTTGGAATGTCATCGTACTCAAGCTACAGGTATCATAAAAATATCCTTGCACCAGATGTAAGTGAAGGATTGTTCAAAAAATGCGGGAAAACAAATATACCATCATTATGGATGAAACCATGTGACTTCAAAAAAACAATGCGCTTACTGTGTAATTTACTTTGATTCAATGGAGAATAAGAAAATCACTGCGTTTCTCAGTTTGCAAAAAAGGTGATGCTGATAGTTTGTATTCGAATTTGGTGAATTTTTTGAATAATAATGATATACCACTGCGTAACATGATCGCATTTTGTAGTAATACTACTAATGTAATGACAGGTAACAATCATCCGGTATTTTCACTATTGAAGCGAGATTCACCTCAAATTTGTACAATTAAATGTACTTGTCACTTGCTCCATCTCGCTGCGGACAAAGCTTGTGCAAAATTACCTCGATCGCTCGAAGATCTATTACGAAACATAATCGCTATTTCCATAGAAGTCACCAGAGACGAGTGGCTTTGAAAGAATTTCAGGAATTTCATAATATCGCTACCCATATACCACAAATGTCTCAGTAATATCTCCAGAATATTCTGACAATATTACAATATCTCCAGAATATTCTGGAGATATTACTGAGACATTTGTGCCATGCGGGTACGCATTCAATTTTAGGACCCAGGCAAACCCGGTGGCTAAGTTTAAAAAAGTGCATGGATCGTGTTCTTGAACAATATGATGCCCTGAAAGCTTATTTCATCCAAGTTGTTTCTGATGACCCTTCGAAGATCACGGAATCTATCCTGGAAACTATGTCAAATGATTTCACTATACCGTACCTACAATTTTTGCAATATATTTTAACCAAAATAGTGGAATGGAATGTGATGTTCCAAAGTGAACAGTCTAAAATTTCCAAGCTGAAGCCAGAAATTACTCGTGTAGTAAAGATTATATGTATGAATTTCTTCAAAGTCGATTATATAAAAAAACAGATATTAGGAACATCAATCTTGATGATAATAGTAATTATATGCCTTTGAAATCTATTTATATAGGTGTGAATGCTAATACATCAATTCAAGGGGTAGTTGTTTCCGATCAGACTGAAAGTGATTTGCTCTTTTTTTTCGAAGCATGTTTAAGTTTTTACACAACTTCAATTCGCGAATTTTCAACCAGGTTTCCATTCGATGATGCATTATATACGCATGTATCAATGCTTGAACCAATAGAAGCTCAGGCTTTGAAAATTAGTAGTTGTGTTGATGCATTCAATCGATTCCCAACTTATTATGATGGTCTCTCTATTCAGGATATTGACAAAGAATAGAGGAAACATTCTTTGTTGGAGTTTCAAGAACTGAAACCGAACTCAGATCTATCAGTGGAAAATTATTGGAAGACTGTATTCAGTTTGAAAAATGGAGCAGGCCAACAATTATTTCCAAATTCAGCAAAATTCTTAGCCGCTCTTTTATGTATACCTACTCCGAATACTTCTGTTGAAAGACTATTTAGCCAATTGCATTTGATCAAAACGGCCTATAGGAATGCTCCAGGAACGGACACTATCGCCGCGTTGATGTATACAAAAACCATCGACGCAATTCCATTTGAATCATTCCGAACAATGGTGGAAAAATCTTGGAAATAAAAATTCTACATAATGTCCATTTTCGCTTTCTCGATTAATTTTTTATTCTTGATGTTATAAAATTATTATTCTCAAGATAAAATACTCTTTTGTTTTTTGATTACTTCTTTTGATTTCCAATAAAGCTCTCATTCATAAAAAATTATTTGGTCACTAAAAACCCTAGATTACCCTAGAAACTTGGTTTACCCTAGAAAATACCTGGGACTGCCAAAATTACCCTAGAATCGGGTAATTACCCCAGAAGTGGCAGCACTGGTCTCGTTACTGTATCATACACGGAAAGAATTCTGGAGCTACCGTAGTATGTGAGCCCGTCGCACTATAGTAGCTTGGCTGCCCACATACGAGCGTAGTGCCGCTGTGTACCAAAGTTGATTCGACAGTCAGCCAATGTGGTATGACGAAGCGCCGAACTGAATTTGCTCCCGTGTAATACCACGATGGTATGGCTCAGGAGCAAACAGGCCTCGAGGCGCGAGTCAAAACAAACGAACTACGGCAGAGTGGGGAGCAGCGCGAGTACGCGCGTCGAGGCCTGTTTGCTCCTGAGCCATACCACATTATATGTCATACCACATTGGCTGACTGTCGAATCAACTTTGGTACACAGCGGCACTACGCTCGTATGTGGGCAGCCAAGCTACTATAGTGCGACGGGCTCACATACTACGGTAGCTTCAGAGTTCTTTCCGTGTAGTGTGGCTCAAACGGTAGCAGGTTAGACTTTAGTCGCGTAGGCACCCTAGTGAAAATGAGAGCGTGAAAAGGGTATGAAGTGACGCTGGAGGGTAAATGAAACAGTATCTGAGCGCGAAAGAAGCGGAGTTTGAAACATTTTACCCTTCATTTGTTTCAAAGTTCGCTTCCGACGAGCGGAAATTTTCACCAGGGTAGGTGGGTAGGTAGGTAGGTTCGAATCCCCGTCGGCGTAAAATTTACTTCCCAATTTAATGATGATGCTGATCAGCGTCATCAGAAATCTTAGGAATAAATTAGTGAAATGATTTTTAATTCTCCAATGTTAAAAATTTTTCTTAATTCAATATATATATATATTTTTTTTATTAAATACTTTTGATAGATCTAACCATTGATTTTGGTAAAATTGATGTATGGTGGTAATATGTTTTATGACTTCATTGAACATTGTATATAAGAGGCATTGGTGAATCTTACTAGATATTTTTATACACTTCGTCTTGAACAGAGAGTTAGGAAAGCATTAAACAGGGACCTCGTTTACAAACATGTGTGGTGACTCTTAAACAAATGAGCAACTTGACTGAAGTGGTAAGAGTTACTATTCAGTTTGATAATCCCGTATTTTATGGATGTCTTAGGTAAAATGAACCACAGTTCTGGTAAAGTTGACTACTTTTTTTTTCCGAGTGGAATTCCACTACTTACTTTTTAAAATTCATCACTTTCTCCTAATATTCCAATTTTGTTGAAGGGAATTTCACGAAATTGCAAACCATTTCAACATTATTAAGACGATTAGAAAATATTCTTAGATTGTTATAAGAAATTACTCACGAGTCGCATTTTTCTCCGCGTGGCGTATCATCATGAATAATCCTTGAAAATCCGTGATTTTTCCTGCACTTGTCTTCCGAACAATTTTGGAATAAAATTATCTTGTTTCAAATTGAATTGGAAATTCTAGACCGTTCTAAATCCAACCTTATAGTTTCATCTCCCTATGCACCGTAATAATGATAACACGCGCGACTCAAGCGTATTTCCGTGCACGAAAGAATAAGGTGGCTATTCTGCATGGATCTTGCAGTACTTTTATGTAATAATAATCGCGATCCATACACAGGGAGAAATAATTACTATCATCAACAATATATTTTCTTGTTCCAAGAAATACATTTCTCCAAAAATATTTTCTCTTGATTCAAAAAAATTGTTCTGAAACCAAGCATAGATTTCTTGAATTGAGAAAATATCTCTTGATTCAAGAAAATTTCTCTTGGCTCCACACCATATTAGCTGCATTCAAGAATATATATTCTTAAAAATATTCAAGAATATATTTTCTTGGTATAGTAATTATTTCCCTCAGTGTAGTTGTTTTGGAAATCAATTTTGAAATGAGGGCCATTGCACTGGAAAAAATATTTATTTGTCCTCTCTTCATAAAATATTCATTTGTAGAAATTAAATATTCAATTAGATACAAAAACTGATTGCTTGTGGCAAATAAATTGTTTAGTTAGGAGACCAATTTATTTGGGGCAAGCATTCCATTATTTGATTCGATTAAATATTCCATTAATTCTGAGAAATATTCTATGGAGAGAGAACAAACAAACTATTTATTTGGTTGAGAGAAATTTTTTGTTTGTGTGGATTTAGTTCAGACTCTGTAGAGTTGAATAAAGGAAGAAGGACATTATGATGGTCGGAATTCGAGATTTATATACAGGAAGAGTTCAAATAATTTACCTTCGTTTGACTGAGAATAAGTATTCAATTGATAGGCAAGCTTTGAATTTACCTCTCTCTATACGATTCACTTCATACCGCATAATTAAATGTTGATTCTTTCCTTGTCGATCATTCAAATAAATGATTTGATGAAGAGAATATATCTCTTTAAACAAAAAATGTTCTTCAAATTTTAATTCTTCTCACATTTTTTGAATTTGAGCGCTTAGCATCGAAAGTTATCAAAGGCCTTGACAATTCATTTTATTTCAGTACATTTTATGAGAATGATATCAGTTTTTATAAAAGTTCTGTGATTCAAAGGAAGAGTGACATTTTTTCATGTAATTTACGAACAGTAGCCACAATGGCACGTATATTTATCATATCCTGTATAATAGTGAATCTACTGATTTACGTGAAATGTTACTCGAATTTCGATCGAAGAATACAACTAAGGGAATGTGATCATCGACATTGCAACTTTAGATTAGCAAATGGAACACTTCTTGGAGGAAATGTGGGAAATGAGAAAAATGATCATGACATCATGACCTGTTTGGGGATCTCTGATTCTTATGCTGACATAATAACAGAATTCCTCGGTTCGACCTTCGAGCAAGCAGGATCCAAACGTCACATTGAAATTTATTTCAAATTGTTTTCAAACAACATGCCTAGCGGTGTGAGAATTGCACCATATTCGTTCGTTAAAGTGAGAAAAGTTTTCGATGCATCCAGGGAAACTATTATTATTTTGCCTGATATCAACAAAAAAATTTATTACAATTGGATGGAACCTATGAAAGACGCTTTGCTTTTGAGGGTAAGTCATCGGTTTGGAATTTCCTTTTTATTCCAGCAAAAGTTCTAATTATATTCTCTTGTAACTTTCAAAAGTGACCGAACATTGTCCAGTATCTGCTCAAATTGTGGGATTTTCTAATACAGAATCCTCATCTCATCTCATAGATTAATGCATACGGAGAAAAAAGTATTGCTAACACAACAAACTGGTATGTTACTATAGCGCTTACAAAAAAGAGATTACTAAAGAAGCAAGAAAAATGGTCGACACAACTTTGCGAGGATAACAAACATTTTTTTGTAGGCGCTAGAGTAACAAACCGTTTTGTTTGTCTCCGTGCAAATACCACACAAGAAATATTTCATTCCTCAAGATATGTTTTTATTATCTTACATTTCTTGATTCCTCCAAGACCTCTCCGAGTGGATTTCTTTAAATAAAAAAAATGAAATGCGGTAGATCTGCTCAGATCTAAATGATGCATCAACCAATGAATCTGCGTAGATCTGAGTAGACCTACGTAGATATAATTGAAAAAAGCCGTGACCTACTTCAATTTAGCTCTAAATAGATCTGTTTTGATGTAATGAGATTTAGATACAAAAAGCGCTATCATGTGTACTTGGATCTGTATACTCTAATGAGATTATATCATATTGTTTAAGCTGTTGAGAAGTCTGATTGGATCCAATTAATTATTCCTCAAGATGGGAAGTTGAAATATGTTTGGGATCCCTGAAAACTTCGCGCAAGGTATTTTACATATATCTAAAATATACACGGAGGGGAAACAATTTGCGTTGACAACAAAATCTGAGTTCCTTGGATAATTTTTGCTGGTGCAGCAAATTTTTGGCTGTCACAGCAATCTATCTGCTCTCACCGCAATCTTGTTAGCTACAACAGCGATTGTTTAGCCGTGGCAGTAAGAAATGTTGACTCCTCCAATATCATCCCAGGTAGCACAAGCACGTTCTGAGAATATTCTAAGAATATACGTTGAGGATATTCGAATATTCTATGGAGATTCTTATTACGTGCGAATATATTCTACGCACATTCTCAGAATGTTTGAATGAGACTGTTTCAAATATTCTCAGAATATTATACCACGAATATTGTGGGAATATTATAAGAAAATGCTGTCAAAATAGAAATTCCTGCCGATATAACTTCCTAAGTAGCACAAGAACTTCTCAAATATGCTATGGTGACTCTATGAATGTGAAAGGGATGTGCGAATGAGACTATTTTGGATAAATTCGTTAAGATATTTTATGGAGGTGCATAGAACATAATTATTCGAAACAGTCTCATTTGGAGGTTCTACGCATGCTCGTAGGATTTTCCAAACACGCTCTTAGCATTTCTAACCTCTTCTGCTACTTGGGTTCTGTATATAACCGAAAACTAATTCACAATAAATTTTTTTTTTCATTGAACATCTGTAATCATGGATTCTTAGCAATATTATGGATTCACATGGATGGGTATATGGGATGAGATACTTATGATCGCAACAAGCGATCATGATTTATACGATATTTCTTAATATTTTATTACACTTTTGATGATAATTTTTCACGCATGACGCTCTCAAAACATTTGGGATATTAAAATGCACATTTATAAACTTCTCATTCTCCAAACACAAATTGAAATAATATATTATCCAAGGGTCTGTCGCCTGTCAACAACATCCCACACAGCACAAAATATTTTGTATATCTATAAAATATGTATACGATATTCTCTACATGCATACCATATGTATACAATATTCAAATATAAAAATATATAGTATAGATATGCATGAAATATAGGGTGCTGTTTGGGATTATCCGCCATTACTGAATTCATGTCATTAAGATGCTTGCGCATGCGCTGCTCATCAATCTACCTACAAACTTCGTACGCATATTGTACGAACGTTCCTAGAATATTCGAAACAGTCCAATTCAAATGTTCTAAGAATCTTCTATGAATATTTACGAAGCTCCTACGCTCTTTGTGAGAATATTTGATACAGTACGTTTTACGGATGTTGTGAGAATATTCTCAGAATATTCTGTGTTACATGGTTTCTGTTTGTTATTTTGTGTATAATACTCAAAATTTTTCTTGGCCAGCAAAAAATGGCTATTTCAGTTGATCAGTGAATTTTCAGCTAGGTTAGCAAATAGATTCGCTATTCTATATATAATACCTTGATTTGCTGCATCAGCAAACTTTCTTCCCGTGTATTTCAATAGATGAACCGTTCAATCGAAAAAATCATAAAAAATGACTACGGTATATTTAATGCATTATATAGGATTGATCTTAGAGTTGATCCGCAGGTTTCTATTCCTTCATGGAAACAGTTGTGTTTCTTGAAGATTCAAATTTAATTGTTTGAGTCTACCACTTGTGAATTCGTCATTCTTCGTTTTATTTTAACAATGCTGACCAGACCTTTCATAGAGAAAAAAAAATCGCTCAATGTTTTCTAAAGTTGGTTTAAATAATTTCATATCGTGTCGCACAATCAAAGCCCCGTGCAGGCAAGATATTTCGAATTTCAAGGTAAAGGAATGTGCATTAGGTGAAGATATATTTCTATCATTCTCTGAACACACGTGTGGCTGGCAATGATGGAGGGGACATGTAGGATATCTAACCATTGTTTCCCTCGAAAACGATGAAATATATTGCAATAAAATGCGATACATCCATATAAAAATTGAGATTTCATGTCCACGATAACATGTATTCCAATAATTCCAGACTAGAATTTCAGTCATTAGAATCACATTCTGTCCATAATGATGAACCCAATGTATGTTCAGATGCTAATTACCGAAGCCATACTTGAATGACCCTCAAACACAATGACCGATACTGTTTCTCGTGCTTTAGTTCAACATCATGTTTTCTGTTTTTATCATCTTCATAGATTATTCAGCGATATAATTCAAATATGGTGAATATTCGAATTTGAATCATCCAGTTGGATACAATCAGGAATAGAAAAAAAAGGCTAGGAAATGAACACTGATAAAAAAAGATCATGGAATGATCGCTAGAAAAGATACCCAACTAACATTCAGATATCTTGAAGATATCTTTAAGAAGTCTCAATGCGTTTGTGAGAAGTCTTAAGAAACTTTCTGAAAGATACCGAAACGAATTCTAAAAGATATCTTATGAAACACTATGATATTTTTAGTATCCATTTTTTTATGACTTATTTATTCATATTTCAAGAGTACATGAAGAGATAAAAAAAATAAAAATATCAAAATTTCAGCAAGTTATACGTTGTTGAAGTAGAGGGGAAAAAAGCCGTGTCCTGGTCGTCATAATATCTGCCCTCCTGGTCACCTGAAAAATGAAAGTATGGATAAGTTTTGATCAGTATAAATGCCAGTATCGTATGAACCAGAAAAAGTGGAGGAAAAAATTTGTTTCGCAAAATGGTGGCTAATTAAAAATAAAAGTCGATATTTTCACTCATTTTTCAACTTTCCCGGATCTTTTTAAAATATTGAAAATGAAAAATTTCTAGTTTTTAGGGGTTCATACGGTGAAGGCGTATATAAAGAACATTCATGCCAAATTTCAAGTAAATCGGTCAACTGGAACCTGAGATATCATGACGACCGCATCGAAAAAAGTAGTTTCGAGAAAAACGCGTTCAAAGTTTTACGTTAAGTTTCAGGCAGTGTAACTGATAAATGCGTACATATAACTCATATTTTCTTAATCAGCCATCCCAGCTCCATACATCGGGCCTTCTTCTACTTCATATTGCTGATTTTCAGCGTTTCTTTCCGTAAAACGAGCAGCTCTTCCTTCCTTTGAAGCATTTGAAGATCGAACTTCAGAACGTTGAATTCTTACTTCATTGCGCCTAACAACAAACCCATGGGTGTCCACACCAATTTTCATCCCCATAAGCTTCATCATATTCAAAATGGGATTAAAGCCTGAATGGGATTAAAGATACTGACTGTTAAATAAGGAGCAATTTCGATTGTCTGGACTCCAGCATGGACGTATTTGGGTGCAAACGTCCATATCAAAGAATTTAGTGATTCGTTATTATTTTGAGTTTCGGAACCCAAACAACGTTCCAATAAAGAATCATCTGACAGGCTTTCGTAAATAGGTTTTAAGACTGTTGAAACTTTATCAGTAAGTGGTGGATTTGCGTGTTGAAAGTCATCCAGAGTTCAGGTAGCCGGAGCCTTCAGTCGCACACTGTTACAGCCGCTTCGCCCAAATCAGTCTGGGTGCTATGTCACTAAAATTACTATAACTTTAGAAATAATTCGAATTTTGGAAAATCCTTTGAAGGAGATATTCTTGAATGTGTAACCTATCGAAATATGGAAAAAAATTTTTTTGGTTTTTTCAAATTTCCAGACTAGGATACCCCCTCAAATATGTCTTGAAGAATCCATAAAAATGTCCTGGCAGACTCTTGAATTTGTTGCCAAGACTACTCTTAATTTTTTCTTTCTCTTCCTCCTTCTGTTTCTTCACTGTTCTCGCGTCCCGATGAAGTCCCCGTACAGCACAACCACCGATCCTCCACCTAGGACTTCGGTGGACCAGAGGTGGAGGATTGGTGGAGAAATGGGAGCCGTGGAAATAAGGGAGAAATAAGGGAGAGTCTCCGTTGAGGCAACGGAGAGGCGACGGAGAAATGTCCGCCCCCTGTATTTTCGATATAATTCTTATTGGTGCATTTACGTAACCAAATCTGAATGTATGAATTCACGAATTCAAGTTTTACTGAAAATACAGAGGGCGGACATTTCTCCGTCGCCTCTCCGTTGCCTCAACGGAGACTCTCCCTTATTTCTCCCTTATTTCCACGGCTCCCATTTCTCCACCGATCCTCCACCTCTAGTCCACCGAAGTCTTAGGTGGAGGATCGGTGGTTGTGCTGTACGGGTCTGTTTGATTTCGACTCTTCCCTGGTGAAAATGGGAACTGAAATGAAGCGCAGACGAAGAGTATAGTGGAGCGTAACAGAAACGTTAATGAAAAGTGAACAAAGAGTAAACAGAACGGATTCGAAGAGTATTTGAGGCAAAGTTGGGCACAAAGGAAGCGTATGAAAATTAACGCTTTATGAAGAGTATGAACGATATAAGAGGATAAAATTTTGACCACTTGGCGAGATTCGAACCAATGATTTTCATCATTGCAATCCAGCTTCTTACCTATTCAGCCATGAAATGCTATTATTCCTGATAGTTTAAAACCGATACTCAAAATCTGTATGTGATGATTAGCATCACCTTTCATGGAACGTAACAGTACTCTTCCCAAAACGGCATTGAACGTTTATAGAGCGTATTTATAACGTATAATTTCAATACTTCACAACAAGCAATTATTATACACTTCGGCAAGAGAAGATTGGAACCTTTTTACGTTTCTTGTCCGCTTCGAGTGCGCTTACTACGAGCATATATTTTCACCAGGGTTGTGGTTACGGGGAATCGAACCCGATCATATCACGACGTATTTACGCCTCAATCACCTGAGCTATACGTACAATATGGTAGAGATGCCCATAATTATCGATATGACATAATGGAATATAATGTCAGTAGTGTATAGTTTCAGAGTGAAAATGACTTTTTGAACAAACTGTTATTACAAGCATCAACATCAGAAGAGTTGAATGTACTTACAAATAGAATTCCTTAGTGGGAATGAATCATATATGCCCCATATATGCCTCATATATGTGGCCGAAGCCTCATCAGTGATACATATAAAGCATATATGGTACCGCGCGCAACATATATGTTTGCAGGAAACGGTCAAAAACATATATGATTCATATTTGGTATAATTATTTGCTATGTATGGATCATGTCATATCGGATTTCCCAAGAATTCATAAATCTTTTTGAAATGGTTATCCCGAATTCTCTGTTGAAAAATGTGAGATACGTATCATTTGTTTCTTTTTTTCCTTATTCTATTATGATTCCAGGTTTACAACATATGTCGAAGTTCTTGGTTTCTAAAACCCACTCTCTTCCAAATGCCTGTATTTTGGAAAGCTTTCAGTACAAAAAATTATTGCCAAGGCATGGAACTTAGGATTTCGCCTCAACTTTTCACAAAGTCAAGAGGAAATTTCTTTCCGAGGACGTATTTTGCCATAATTCGACGATGGAAGTGAAAAGAGTATTTTATTCGAATTCGAATACGTTTGATTTTCAAATTCCACAAGCAAAACTAATTTCTGGAACATAACGATCATTTTCGTTCCGTTTTCGAAAATGTTACTCCACGGCAGAGAGAGAAAATTCGGCAAAAACTATAAGGAGTGATTGAATTTGCTTGAAATCCCATACTCGGGAGGTTTTTGGGGTCGCTGTTTACAAATCCGTTGTCAGATTTCCTGAATTCAAAATGGTGGATCCAATATGGCGGACAAAAAACCGGAAAATCTTTGAATTCCTTCAAACTTGGTACCTGGTAGTTTTTGGGGTCGCTGATTACGAATCCGCTGACGAAATTCCCGAATTCAGAATGGCGGAGAAAAAACCGGAAATCCATCGGATTTCTGTCAAACTCAGTACTCAGTAGTTTTGAGGGTTGCTGATTACGAATCCGTGGTTATAATTACCGATTTCAAAATGACGGATCGAATATGGCGGACAAAAAAACTGTGGTTAGAATTACTGATTTCAAAATGGCGAATCCAATATGGCGGACAAAAAACCGAAAATTCATCAGGATTCTTTCAAATTCAGTACTCAGTAGCTTTTGGGTCGCTGATTACAAATCCGTTATCAGAATCCCTGAATTTCAAATGGCGACAGTGGGGCAAATAAGCCGAAATGCGAGAAAACTCCATATCGTCGGAACGGATAGTGTTATCACCTTGGAATTGGTTTGATTCGACTCGAAATGAAAAATCATCATACAAATCGTCTTTTGAAAGAAATGAACATTTTATTCGGAAACTCCATGAATATTCGCCAAATTTCTTCATCTACGATTCAGAGCAACATTGGATAAACTGAAAAAAATGTGAGTAAATGTATGAATCTTTTGGATGGGAAACATACAGAAACTCAGTTATAAAATGGAAGATGCTTTCCTTCAACATAATTCCACTGTTATGCAATCATACAACTAAATATAATCGTAAAATGAAATTCAGATAAAAATTTCTATTTTTTTTTTATTCTCAACGTAATAATTCAGGAACTTCTTCACCCACTGGTAAATGTTTCTTTTTTGGTTCAAATCGCAAACTTGTAACAAACGGATCCGATGTTTCCAAAATTTTGTGGAATATATCTTCGTTTGTCGATAAACGGAAGTGCTTCCTCGAATGGTTCAGCCTGAAGGTGGTGTAATCCTTATTTCGGCTTTCCTGTGCTTCTCCAGAGAGCATTCCGATTGGAAGAGCTGCAGCATTTATAATTTCTGAACCGTGAATTAAAATTTTGTGCATCGTTGAGGGCATATAATATCATGGGTATAGTTGAAGCGCTAATTCTGCTGTGCCTTTAGCGTACGATCCAAATTTATTTGGGTCAATATCATGAGTGCTGTTGATTACTTCCAAAATGACTGCAAGTCGGTGAATCAAATTTTCATCGATCCTTGTGATTTCTGCTGTTGAAGCTGGATCAGCAAAAAACCTTCGGGATGTATTTCCTGTGTTTGATGAGCCATATCCTTGTTTTACGAAATCCACTTCGATTCCGAGTTTACTAACGAATTCTTGTTGGATACGTATTTTCTCAGCCTCTTTAATCGGAAGCGTGTTTTTAGAGGTCCTCCATTGCTTAAAGCTCAGGTTGTAGGCGAGATGGAGTATGTATTCCATGCATTTTATACGCGCATGGAGAGGCGATATACCCAGCTTAAGAGCTTCTTCATTTACCTGATCCTGTTGAATTTTGGATAAATTATTCATTTCTGACGGACGAGTTTTACAAATGAAGCGATTGCTTGATCATTTGGCGTCCGTCACAGCTTGAGCAACCTTTCCGTCCAACATGGAAAAGATCAGAATATGTCTGACAGTGATGGTGATTGCACCGTTGCTCACTTTCGTGACAAGCAATCTAACTAAAAGAAAGAACTGAAAGCTCTGACACATTGTAAACCGGTGAACACAATAGAATAAAAAAGAGCAAACAAACAAATTTGACAAGTATCTCATATTTTTCAACGAAGAGTTCAAAAATAATTGTTCTACAAACATTGAGGAACTCATTGTGAATCTGACCTGCAATAACTCATATATGTTTTATATGTGATCGACAATCGTTGATCTACCAATTCGGAGTTCATATATGAGCCATATATGGTTTTCAAGAATAAGCGGGAGTTCATATACGTGAATGGAGTCGCTTCTTTCAAGCGACCGGCGGTGGCTCCAGTGAAAGGGAGATGGAGTCCGGTCCCAACGAACCGCGTTCAATTCTCGTGGGAGATACTTTTTTTATACCCCTCAATAAATGGAAATGAATCATATATAGGCCATATATCGGCCATATATGGGCCATATATGGGCCATATATGGTTTATATATGGGGCATATATGGGTCATATGTGGGTCATATATGGTGCATTCCCACTAGGGAAAAAATGAATAATTTTAGTGAACCATATTTAGGAATGAATTCCGTGTTCTAGTGGTCGTTAATATTTCATGAATACTACAGATCCTTTCTAAAGTATTTCTGAAAAATTATTGTGAAGTGGATATTCGGTAATTTTAGTATGCACATCATGAGGAGACCAAATCGTACTTTTTTACAAATTTTCAAATTTCTTGGTATCTCTATGGTTGATACAAACTTTCAATTCTTCAATGAATTCACCCTATTTGCAATCCGATTGTAATAGCAGGTACATTCAAAGTTTTATTCTGTGTTATTCATGATCATGTGCTCATATAACCTCAAATCTGCTGGAAAATTTATCTTCTTAAACGTATCTTAATCAAGACATCTCTCAGAAATATTCCCAGTACTCCTAAAAGATATCTTCAAGAACTAAAATGTTAGTTGAGTAGTAAACTGGTGATAACTACACTGAGAGAAGAGGCATTTGGAAGTTCAGTGAACAGTACTATATTTCCCTAGTGGAGATGCACCATATATGGCCCACATATGACCCATATATGCCCAATATATAAACCATATATGGATCATATATGTTATGAGTAATCCAAACATATATGGCCCATATACATAGGGGTATAAAAAAAGTTTTTCCTACGAGAATTGAACGCGGTTTGTTGGGACCAGACTCCATCCCCCTTTCACTGGAGCCACCGCCGGTCGCTTGAAAGAAGCGACTTCTTTCACGTATATTAACTCCCGCTTATTCTTGAAAACCATATATGGCTCATATATGAACTCCGAATTGGTAGATCATCAATTGTGGATCACATATAAAACATATATGAGTTATTGCAGGTCAGATTCACAATGAGTTCCTCAATATTTTTAGAATAATTATTTTCGAATTCTTCGTCGAAAAATATGGGATACTTGTCAAATTTGTTCGTTTGCTCTTTTTTATTTCATTGTGTTCACCGGTTTACAATATGTCAGAGCTTTTAGTTTTGACAAATCCAGTTCTTTTCAAATGCGTGTATCTCGAAAAGGTCTCAACACACAGAATTACTAATAAGGCTACTCTCCCATGGACCGGAATTTTTGGGGGATTTGCAGGGAATTCTAGTAAGTTACCATCCATGAACCAATTGGGTCTGTAGATTCCGTTCCGTTCCCTAGAAATTCCGGTCCATGGGAGAGCAGCCTAAGGCATAAAAGTTGGGGTTTTTTCTGAACTTTCCAAAAATTCGAGTGAAATTTTTTTTTCCAATTTGTGTCTAGTGGAATTCCTACGGTGGAAGTCAAAATGGTAGTTTATTCGAATTTGGACATTTTCGGCCCTTTGAGATCACCAGGAGTCCAAAAGGTTCCAGGGGAAGTCTGTGGTTCCGTACCCTGACGAAAATTTTTGTCATAATTTCTCATTATCCCGATTCATGGAGAAAATATGAGGAATTCTATTGTTCTTTCTCATATTTTCTCCATGAATTGGGACAATGAGAAATTATGAGAGATTATGACACAAATTTTCGTCAGGGTAGCTTACAGTGCTTGTCGTGAATTTTAATTTGTGCTGCCTTCTGTTATCGTCAAAAACACCGGGATGTAAATTTTACCGAGAAATCTGCAACAATATTTGAGAGACCGCGTGAATGGCATCTGTTGCTTTGGTTAGGGGTCCAAAAGACCCTGTGTAACCTTCACGTAAGTACTTTGAAGTGTGACCTCAACGGGTTAATTTTTATATTTAACAAACACGATCGATCTATGGTGCATAGCAATACTTTTGGTTCAGTTCTGAAAATTGTAATTTTCCACGACATTCAAGAAATATAAATGAAACAAGACAAAAAAGATAACTCAATAACTTGAAATTACACATCAATCCGTCCATGAAATGTCTCGTATCTATGCTGCATTACAAATCTTGAATAATCGAGCACGCGGAGTTCTCAGGCCGCCCTTGTTTTGTCTAGATCTGTCGAATGCTGTGGAGTAACATTTTCGAAAACGAAACGAAAATTATCGTCATGTTCCAGAAATTAGTTTTGCTTGTGGAATTTGAAAATCAAACGTATTCGAATTTGAATGAAATACTCTTTTCACTTCCATCGTCGAATTACGGCAAAATACGTCCTTGGAAAGAAATTTTCTCTTGACTTTGTGAAAAATTGAGGCAAAATTCTAAGTTCCATGCCTTGATAATAATTTCTTGTATTGAAAGCTTTCCAAGATACAGGTATTTGAAAAGAAGTGGGTTTTAGAAACCAAGAACTTCGACATATGTTGTAAACCTGGAATCATAATAGAATAAGAAAAAAAGAAACAAATCATACGTATCTCACATTTTTCAACAGAGAATTTGGGATAACCATTTCAAAAATATTTATGAACTCTTGGAAAATCCGATATGAAATGATCCATACATAACAAATAATTATACCAAATATGAATCATATATGGTTTGACCGTTTCCTGCAAACATATATGTTGCGCGCGGTACCATATATGCTTTATATGTATCACTGATGAGGCTTCGGCCACATATATATGGGGCATATATGGTCATATATGTTTTGTGGGAATCGCATATGGATCATATATGGGTCATATATTGGCCATATATGATTCATTTCCACTAGGGTTATTCGATGAATCTGGATATTACTGAACTTTCAGCGATCCGTCATGAAACTTCAAGAAACATTACTGAAATTTTGCTTTTCATTACTGAGTTTCCTGCAACCGTTATCATATACTACAATATTTATGCCCGAATTCGCGAGATGTCATTCAATTCCTCAGGAATTCTTAAAAAATTTCAGTAATGTTCCTTGAAGTTTTATGAAAGATCGCTGAAAGTTCAGTAATATTCCCCTGGTAAAAATGAAGTGTAACAAAATACATTTGCGATGCATTCCACGGCGCGAAACAGCACTCCGGGTACATTCGGATGAACCTCGCATTGCACTGTAACTACAGTGTAACACTTTATTTTCACCAGGGTCAGATTCATCGAACAAATATAGTGATGTTCACTGAACTTCCAAATGCCTCTTCTCTCAGTGTACTAATTTCTGTACACAGTCGCTAACAGAGACGAGTAATGGTTCCAATTTTGGTGTATTGAAATACAATATAGTATACCTAAATAGGAATCATTACTACTCGTCTCTGTTAGCGTCTATGTACATGTAGGCAACAGGCGAGAATTCGCCATAAAGTTTGTAATATTGTGAATCGACCTTTAATCTTGTAACCGCGTCACCGCGTAGAAACGAGCGGCAAAGACAGAAGCTTCTCTCGCTTGAAACGGGAAACACATGAACGTACGTTATATGAACAAGAAATATAAATTAACACGTGTTCGCGAACAAGAATCAATAGTTAATCAAATTAACGTGTTTCCTGCATATTAAGTCTGATGATCTGTGAGATCAACTCATTGAACTTCATACATTTTGAATGTTATACGAGGACGATTTATCGTGTTTCGTGCTATCTAAGTGATTAACGATTTCGCTTCGGATTTGTTCGTGGTATAAACTGAATTTAACGATAAGTTCGTTTGTTTAATATTGTAATAACCCGCGTTCACCTGTTGTTTGAACAGTGACTTATAAGTGTAAAAATCCGAATGTTTAAATATCTGATTTGAATTTGTTAAATCTTTATTTGAAACCTGACAATTTACAATTATAATGAACACCAACGCCCTCAATACTAATTTTGTGTGTCTTTATTTCAAAATTTTTACAAAAATCCTACATACAGATATTTGTAGTTGTCACTAGTTCACTATATTTTCTAGTGATCATTCCATGATCTTTTTCCTCCGTGAACAAAAACTTGCATATTTTAATATCATTTGGTCTGTTTGATACACCAAGGAAATCTAACTCAAATAAATTGATCAATTGCAAACCGTACGTATTGAATTTCACCGAATTTTTGTGAGAGCCATTCTGTGATTTTCAGATGTGAAGCTTCTGTGATTGGATTTTCATAAACAAACTGAAACCTATCGAACGACAAGCTGACATGCCTGACAACAACAAGCTATGAGGCCACTGATCTATAATATATACTGGATAGTGAATAGCATAGCCTTCCCATATGCGAACTTGGTTCCCATCAGGGCGCCGCCATGGAGGGTCAATTCCACTGCTTTTCTGATCAACAGCCGCGCAGGATTGGTTGATTCTATTACATTCCGTTGGATAGGGGCAACTCCACTGATATATAAAGCTTTCTCAGTGGAACACGTTCGGTGAGCTATGCGCTATCCAGTGTATACTATAGATCAGTGTGCGAGGCAGTGATGTCAGGAAAGATGGTCTAGAATATAGACTTCCTCTGTTCATATGGACACGCGGTGAAACCTTTGACTATATAAGTATGGACTGCCAGTTACCCCCACTTTTCCTGTATAAACTGCCGAAAATGTGTAACCAACATTGAAAGATATTTTTCGATATTTAGGCTCCGCCCAAGTGACCGAAAACGCGGGAATTCAAAATGTGGTATGAATAATCGTAAAAAAAACCCAATGATTAGATAAGAATTACAGGTTATAATTTATTGACGTTTGATACATTGAGTATAAGAATGAGTATCATCGTTAAAAGCAATAAATACGATTCTTATATTGACGTAAACAATGTAAAATAAATATTCAGAGAATATCAGTCGCATTGCATCATGTGTTCTGATGGTTGATTTTTTGCATGTATTTTGAGAATTATTACATCTATCAACTTATTCATCTGATTACTCATAATTATTATTTATGAGCATCATTCAAAATATTTATCAAAATATAAAATATATATATTTCTCAAAATATTTTTAAAGCAATTATAAAACATTTATAATAAACAACCTCAATACTAAGTATATCGTTGGGATATTCCTTGAACATTCAGAAAATCTAGTCTCAGTTTGTAAAATTTTATGGCGCTATAAGTACTTTTAGATGAATACGAATGTAATAATCTAATTCGAAAAATTGGAAAAGCAACCCTGGTTAAAGTCTCAAAGCGATTCATAAGAAAATGTCCTTATTATGAAACTTTCCAAATTTCGCAACAGGAAATTCATAAGTAAACATGAAAATATATTCATAATTATTCATGATGAATCATAAGCAGAATTTCACAGGACTTCGTGGTTTACTTATGAATTTCCTGTTGCAGAATCTGTAACATTTCATAATAAGGACATGTTGTTATGAATTGCTATGAGACTTCAACCAGGGAATCTGATTAAGAGGCACGTCCAGTAAGTGAAAAAACTTTATCTGAGTGGCACTACACGGGGAGAAAAGAATGGTTATACTTCCAATGCACCATGGTAATGATTACTATGTTACCATGGTACGAAGACTTTAGGTTATAACCTATACGTTGCAATCAATAAAAAATCATAATACACATTCAGAAACAATTTCCATCCCAATTAGTTGATTGAGTTTGAGGAATTACATCCTACTCATTTCAATAAGAATTACTCCCTTGATCAGAGGTTAGATTGTATTTCAAAACAAATCACAACACCGAACAGCTGATCGGTCAATTTTAGTTTGCGGTTACTGGCGGCGCTGCTCAATGTTGATTACAAGTCTGAAGTTAGCAACCAGCAGTCCATACTTATATAGTCAAAGGGTGAAACAGTTTAGTGTCCCACCGACCGCGTGGTGGGGGCCGCCAGCTCCTGCATTCTGAGATCACTGTGTACTCAGCGATATTTTGAATTCATTCTTTTGTTTTCGACGGAGAAAAAATGAGAGTGCGCACGGCCGGGGTTCCATCGCTAGTAAACATTGAAGCGCCCTTTATCGGATGGAACACGGAACCGATTACACCGACCCCCTCTCTTATTTTTCAATTTTTTAAATTATAATAATGTAAAATCATATGCATTTTGTGTCGATAAATAAAATAATTTTAATCACATACGTATCAAAAAATATACAAAAGGAATGCGCGGTGTTGTAATATTGCAAAATAAAATTTCTGTGTAATCATTTCCATGATCCAACCGCCAGAGGGCCGGTGGAAGTTTCAATAGCAACGAAAAGGTGCCCCTGCGCACTCTCATCTTCTCTCTGTTTTCGAGTAATTTGTTAGAATAATTTTTGTTGGTGTCTTTTCCTAACCAATGGGCCTGGTTGCATTTTCAGGGGTCACTGGTATCACCTCAAGAACTTCCATTGATTTAATATGTCTATATTGAATTTCACAAGGAGTGTTCTATTGAATCTAAGAATTCTTCAACTAGTGCACATATTTAATCACACTCTGATACTATAATTACCGATGTGATTCAGCTGGAGTTAAGGGGATTCATTACTGCTTGCAAAAGTTACTAGATTCCAAATTCCTCCCCCCAGTTTTCTCAGAAACGAACACATAAAACGAAAAATAATGAGTAGCTGCATTATTTTCAATAGCCTAAGAAGATGCACCTGCTCATTAAAATTGATTCTATTCATTGATTACTGAGAAAACTGGAGGAAGAGATCTAGTAACTTGGCTTGTGGTGAATCGCCTCAAGGGGTTCATCTTATCAGGATTATTCAGATATCAATGTTTTGTCATGAGACTCATTTGCGAAATATCCGTGGTTATCAACAGTAGAAATTGAAGACCTTTTGTACAATAATAAACAACATTTTCGATAAATTCAAAACCCTAACGGCATATCCACCGATGTTCACGTCGCATCTCCGTAGAAATGAGGTAGGTAAGAGCTGGAGGAACGAAGAAGCGACGTAGAGGAGACGGAGAGATGTTCAGGGATCGGTGGCTGTGCTGTACGGGAATACATGCAAGAAATGAAATAGTTGTGGCAGTTACTCACTTTTTGACCCCTTTTTTTTAATGCGATAGCTGAAATAATTGTAGCTCTAGCTATTGATCAGCTAATGAAGGAAAAAATCGTACATATGAATGTAGAAGTTTTATTGTTGATGTTTGGATGGCTAAATTGAGTTGTGAAACGTTTGCTGCGGTACATTTCTTGTTATTACTGATAAATGAGTAGCTGTAACAGCTAAAAAATAGTTCCCGTAGCTCATTCTGAGTTATCCAAATAATGGTGAATTATTTCCTCCTGTGTAGCTTTAGTGATCCGTTAAAAGTTGCATAAAAAATTTGTTCGTGCATAATTCTTGTCAAAGGCGGTGAAACGTAACCCCAAAAGGTGTGGAGTTCTGTTACACAGTGATGACCGGAAGAGGGGAGTGGGCGGGGGGTTGGTAGAAAACATTCAAATTTATAATCCAATCAGAGAGAAAATGAGAGGGCTCACGGGCACCTTTTCACTGATAGTAAAAGTTCCACCGGCCCTCTGGTGGTTGGATCATGGAAGTTGACACACTGCAATTTTATTTTTTAATACTACAAAATCGCGCATTTCTTTTGTATACTTTTCAACACGTATTTGATTAAAATGATTTTATGTATCGATGTTGAATGCATATAATTTTTCATCATTATGAATAAGAAAAATGAGAAATGAGAGAGGGGGTTGATGGACCAGGTTCCGTGTTCCATCCGATAAGAGGGCGCTTCAATGTTCACTATCGATGGAACCCCGGCCGTGAGCTCTCTCATCTTCTCTCTGATCCAATCCTATTTGAAAGGTGCAATGCACTTCTGTATTATCAGTGTTCTATGGGTAACGGATTATCTATTATTATCTGTCATACATTCAAATTCATTGCCAGCTCGTTCAAAACATTTTATCCTAACAAGTTTGAAGAGTAGCGTATTTCTGAATTCTGAAAAGCGAGTAATTCAGCAGGTGTGGAGTTTCACACTTCCTCTTTTAGCAGGTGTGGGAATTCCACAACTGTTATTTTGGCAGGTGTGGAGTTACTCCACACTTGTTACTTTGGTGGGTGTGGAGTTACTCCACAGCTCCACACCCGTTTCGCCAGCCCCGATTCTTGTAGCTGAAAAATGTTGAGACGTCTAAAATACAAACTCATGAGATATAGTTTCAATTCACATTTTACAATTTGTTTTATCATTCTCAATTCAATATCATATTCACACAGGGAGATGTGAACGTGATAATCATAGATTGGACATCCGCACTCGGGTCAACCCAACTCCTATATATAGTGGAGAATTTTATGAAGGCAGGAAAAAACATCGTTAAGTATGATATCTCATAATGGCTTTCATAATGGGTTTCATTGCTTTATTTGAAAATTTTTGGCATTTCTGTATCAAATTTGATGGATGCTTATAGATTTTTGATGAGTATTGGAAATCAAGATAAGCGAAAGCCAAAAAACAAATCTTCCTCTCAACTTCACATAATAGCCCATGGTTTTGGAGCCCATCTCGCTGGATACATTGCAAAGCAGATGACATTAGACCAATCTCATCGTTGGAATATCCATAGGATTACCGCTTTAGATCCACCACAAGAGTGCTTAAAACCTTGGAACGTGTATTTGAGCATGGACGCCGCAGATTATGTCGATGTTATTCATACCAATGCTGGGGAATTCGGAACAAGTAATGTTATGGGTAAGTGTTCTGAAAGTTGATTCGCTATGAGAAAGAAACAGCTATGGAGGAAACATTAAAACATCTTGAATGAGGATCTAGATGAAGAACTCTTTAGCCCCGAACCAGTGAAAACACCACTGTTTCAACCAGTGACTTCTCTAATCACTGGAGATTCGGTAAATTTCACTGATTTGATAGGGAAAAGTACAGAGAATCAGTGGAATAAGTACAGGAAGTTTTCACCTAGGATTCTTTCCTTGCAATATTTATCCAATTTAATAATATTCGCAACAATTTATTATCCTTTTGAAAGTCCTAGTTTCAGAGCCTGCATTGGCTCCATCATGGGTGTCCTACATAGGCCTAAGTTGGGAATACTATGTAGGCCCTGAAGATCAGTGTCTGACAATCCTGTCTAGGCACTGAAAGGGTAACCAAAACAGGGCCTGAAATCAGATAGGGACGCCTAGTTTGGTCCAAACTGCCACTAAGAATTAATTTCCACTCGGGTGGTTCTAAGTGGGAACCTGAGAGCTGATGGAATCAATGAAATTCAATTGTGAATCAGTGGTTTTTTACTGCTTCAGATTTAGAAAGGAACATGAAACATAAAAAGATCACCCACTTTTTGCTCCCCGTTTTTTTTTCCGAAAATCAATCCTTGACGGCAATTAGGGCCAACCTAGGCATCCTTATTTTATTCACCAGGTGTAGAAGTACACTGAGAGAAAGTATTAGTTGCCATTATCTGAAAAAATTAGTAAAATAACGTATCAACTATTGTTTTTCAGTATCGCTTACTAATTTTTATGGTACGATTCGATGTAACCGAAGGTTGGGATCGAAATTACTTGATTTTTAGTAAACACGACTATTTTTCACAACTACTTTCCAATAGTAAGCCACATTATAATAGGATAATTTATAAATTCTGGTTAAAATGACTTGCAAATGTGTAGAAAATAATAACTTAGATAAAAATCTACGAAAATCATATGACAAAGGTTAAAAAAATGACACTAGGGTTCATTTTCGTCTTGTCCTTGAACATTTTATCCACTTTTATCGCAATGTCGACCAGGGAAACTATATCGTTTGATTCCAATTTATAACCTATATCAATACTTGTGATTACGTTTGTACACATAAGAGTGAATGCCTTGTGAAGATACAACTCCCATTGTAGAGAAAAATACGCATTCAAAATCAATTCAGCCTTTAGACCCTCGACAATCTGAATTGCTCAATTTGAAGTAGCAATTTTGACAACTTTGACTCACGCGTCCTATACGTTTGAAAGGAAGGAAAGTGTCCAAAGACAATTGAATACGAGAACAAGCTTGTTTATATTGACTATAACTTCTTAGTTGAATCATTCAAATTTTTAGTAGCTGTCATTGAAAATATTTAGTTGAGACGTTTTAGTTACAGTCACTATAAGAATTTCTCTCAGTGTATGCAACCGGAATTCTTTGTAAGAATCACACGTTTGGTGTTTGAAAATGATGTAAAATATTTTATTCGAAATGATCTCCATTGCTGTTCATACATTTTTCCCACCTTTCCGGCAGTTCATGAATGCCACGCCAAAAAAACAGTTCCTCTTTTGAAGCGAACCAGTTATCGAGCCATTCTCCTTCATTTTCATACGAATTGAAGTGTTGTTCAGCGAGAGCGTGTCCCATTGACGCGAATAGATGATAATTGGACGGAGCACAGTCTGGAGAATAAGCCGCATGCGGTAACATCTCCCAACTGAATGCCTCGATCGTTTCCCTGACCCGTTTTGCCGTGTGTGATGGGACATTATCGTGGAGCAAGATGACTTTGCGTTGCCTTTTTCCATATTCCAGTCGTTTTCCACGCAATGCGTGATTCAAGTCGATCATTTGCCGTTGGTAGCGATCAGTGTTGACGGTTTGCCCAGGTTTTAGCAGCTCATAGTAGATTACACCACACCCTTCTGATCTCACCAAACACAGAGCATTGTCTTCTTTCCAAAACGATTTGGTCTTGCAGTGGAGTCGATGATTTGCCTGGATTCACCCCTGATTTCCGACACTTAGGATTCTCAAAATATATCCATTTTTCATCACCCGCACAAGTCGATGGAGGAATGCCTTTCTTTTGTATCTGTCGAACAGCATTTCACAAGTGGTTTTTCGATTTTCTTGTTGTCTTTCATTCAGTTCATGCGGAACCCATTCTCCCACTCCCCGAATCTTTCCCATGGCTTTCAAACGAATGGAGACCGCTTTCTGCGTCACATTCAGTTGATCCGCGAGTTCTTGTTGAATTTGAGTATCCTCTTCATCCAATAAAGCTTGAAATTTGTCGTCTGCGAACTTTTTCGGCGGTTTCCCACGCTCTTCGTTTCTCACATCAAATTACCGCTTGAAAATTTTTTGAGCCACTCAAAACACTGAGTCTCAACAAGGGCATGTTCATCGTAAGCTTCGACAAGCATTCGATGTGGTTCTGCAGTAGTTTTCTTCAAATGATAACAAAAAACCAATGCTGTCCGCAGATCGTAGTTCGTAGGCACAAAACTCGACATGGTTAAGGTTATAAAACAATTACGGGTTTACAGAACTTCTATTGTTTTGTGTTGAAAATCTTTATCAGCTGTTGAGGGGAGATGATGGCGATGAAGGAGTGGTCTTAGGGTCCCTAAACTGATGGCCAGTGCTATTTATAGGGAAATTCCGGTTTCATACTTCTACACCTGGTAAGTGCGTGTTTTGGTTGCTTTTATAGTCCCCGGACAGGATTTATCTTATAGGGACTCATTTTCAAGGCCTGCACTACATTTCTAATTTGGGCCTATGTGAGACACCCTTGATGAAACCAATGCATACTTTGAAAATAGGACCTCCGAAGGTGTAATATATTTTCGTGGAGATCATTGAATTAAATGAATATTGCAAGGAGAAATTATTACACCCAGCATTATTTTATTCGCACATTATCGGACTGTATTGGAATTTCCATGATAGTCACATAATTTTTCTGCACAAATGTGAAGTTCCATTATTTCCAATTCGCTAATGGAAGTTGACGGTAAAATTTTTGTACACTATGAGGTGGAGAAGTAATTGAGACAAAAAAATATTGTATCCAATCGTATCTATAAAATATTTCTTTGGATTATTGAAATTCCACTCTAATGGATGAAATGGGTTTTCAGTTGTGAAATATTTAATGCGGTGAAGAACCATTCCGTCCATTGGAATAATATTGAATTGGTTCAAAGAAATATTTTATACATACAAATATTTTATACAATGACTTTCTTCTCTCAGTGTACAGTTTATGTACACAATAGCTTGTGTCAGATTTGCACGATTGCTAACCCAGTCAGCACAAATATCGCAAGAATATTGCTGCAATATTATGATGTTGCTGTAATATTACTTTGATATCATGGGCTGGATGAGAAGCTACTCTTGAATTGACCGAATCAAGTTATCGGTTACCAAAATTGGTACAGCGTATTCTCATACGTCGATCAAGATTAACTTCATATACACTGTTAGAAATTTCTGCATGAGCCTCCAATGGCATATGATGCGGGTAGTTTTCACTCAGGTGATTAGAAAAGTTCTTGAGATTTCTATCTGATATCGATGGAAATTCAGTTACTAAACTATATTATTATGGATAATATAATATAGCAAAAAGTGAACCCTGGCGAAAGAATTTCTCATATTTTTGCATCATTTTTTTCCATAATTTTCTCATAAAATTCCATAATTTCTCAAGGATTTGGAACATCATTATAAGATATCATTTTCCATAATTTTCTCATAAAATTTTCATATTTTCTCATAATTTGTGCATAAAATTCCATAATTTCTAAAGGAGTTTGAACACTCTTATGAGAAATGCTTTTCACATAATCCTCATACTATTTGATAATTTCTCATAATTTTTCATGAATTCTCATAAATTTTGAATAAAATCTCGCCATTTTTCAAAAAAAGAGGTGCTGTTATAAAAAAAAAACAATTCTCTTCCAAAATTTCTAAATTTTTTATAATCTCTCCAAAACATTATATGTTCACAAAGTCACATGAGATTTATCATTTATTTTTTTGATAAGACGCTATGGAACCTTCCGAAGTAGCTAAACCAAGTGATCCGGATCACTTTTCAACCAATCAGAAAACTTGAAAATTGATCCGGATCACTTGGATCAGTTACTTCAGCAGGCTTTTATGTTTCATATGTGTTGATATTTCATATTATCCTTCTCGTCTTTACGGATGCGAGAAGAAACTGTATGCAATGTTTTTGAGAAATTAGAAAATTATATGATGATACACTTTTATTTATGAATAATTGTAACTTTTTTGTTCAGAAATTATGAGTTTTTATGAAAAATTATGACTTCTCATGAAAAACCATATCTCATAGGCATCATTATATTTATGAAAAATTTTATGTAATTTTATGAGAAATTATGAAAATATATGAAATAATATGATTTCATTTATGAGAAATTATGACTTATTATGAGAAAACATTCCTCATACTAAATGTTCCAATTCCTTGAGAAATTATGAAAATTTATGACATTTATGAAAATATATGAGAAATTATAAGAAATATGAAAAAATACTGAAACATATGAGAAATTATGTAAAACTTTGGCGCCAGGGAAAATTCAATCACATGTAACTGAGTTCTAAATTCAATCATCAAGAGTTTGAAATTACATTTGCCAGTGTATTTCAAAAATGAATGAAAGTTCAAGAAATTGTTAACAGTGTAGATTGTGGAAACGTAGAAATCAACCTTGCACCAAAGTACATATATTGCCACCGTTGTCAAAAGCAAGGAATTTTCCAACGGTGATTCTTCATTTTTAACACATTTTTTTGTATAGGAACTGTGGGTTATTACCCGAACGGAGGTTCTTTCCAACCCATGTGCGCAACCGGATCTTCTCATAGGGTCTTGAAAAACATCTTAACCTATCTTGAACCCATTCTGCTCAGAAGAAACCTCCAATATTCATCCTGTGAGTAATTTTCCTGCTATTTCAACTCTAATTTCCGTCGTAAAAGATTCAAAAGATTCATTCGGAAGATTTTTTCTAGTGAAAGAGAAACTGGGGTCCATGATATGCAATCATTGGATGGCCTTCGAATATTTCACGGAATCAGTTATGCGATCTTGGTCAAAAGGGAATTGCAAGTTCTGGGCAAATCCGTGTCTCTTGCAGGATGGATCCATTATTGATGAAGCTGTTCTGAAACTTACATTGTGCGACGACACAAAATGCCCACAGATGGGTATTGACGCTCCTAAATTTGCTTCTTTAGGAAGTTACTGCCTCAATACATCCAAAACGGAACCATTCTGTGGTAATGTATATTGAATTAACGTTGTTAGAAAATTTCATGTATAATACTCAGGTGTAATTGAATTCAGAAATCAATGAATAACTCGTGAGAATAGCAATTTTTACAGGCATCACGATTGCTTTTTGTTTCAACTATCATTACCCATATGTGCCATGACCAGCGTTATCAGACTCCTACTTTCTTCCTATGGATCAGCATATCACACACTGTTAAAAATTGCTTGAAATTTCATGTACTTTGCATGTACATATGTGAATGAAAATTCAATTTTTGTGAACTGAAATAGGAGTCCAAATACATGTTATTGAATTTTCAAGTTATCGTGCATGAAAATTGAAATTAATGTACAGATGATTGAAAAAACTTAGAAAAATTTAATCCAGTATAATAACATAATAATATCATTATAATTATAATCAAATCATGGCTCTAATGGCATCCAACTGAAAACAACAAAAATGATTCAAGTTGGTTTGGATTTGAAAAAAAATCTAAAAATGCTCATATCTCAAAAACTAACCTTCAAAAAAACGGGAAATTCTTGCATTATGGCTGCAGAATACGCCCTTGAAATACAATTCTTCTCACTATGGGTCACCCTGTATACTAACGCTTTGACGAAGTCATCCGCGTATCCACTTCAACTATGTACTAGTTAGATCACACGGTTTGTTCAGTGTTTCTACATTACAAGTACATCTTGATTCACAAGTTTGAAGAATGAATGCAAGGTCATATAAGCAGAAAAATGCACCCTTCCACATAAGCAGGGATGGGTTCTGTGCGCGTGAGATAAGTAATATGCGTTCACAGATTATGCATGAAACATGTAGAATACGCAGAAAATGCAGAAAATGCATAAAACATTGTAAAATTAATTCCGACTTGAAATTCAAAATTCAAAATATAAGAAATGGATATTTATGGGGGTTGAAATGGTAAACAATTCATAGTTTTAAAATTATAACCCAACTTGACCATAAAAAAAGAGGATGCAGAAAACCCCCTTTAGTTATCTGCATTATCTGCATGAGTTTTATGCGCACATTATTCCTTGCATAAAACCTACCGTATTATGCGTACCCAACCCTGCACATAAGTGGCAGTGGCTTGAGTGACAGAGCTTCGGCGTCCGACTTCGACGTCCCGCGTTCACATCTTGTGGAGGTGATTTTTTTTTCAACGATCATGAACATGTGCATGAAATTTGAAGAACTTGTTATTGAATTTTCAATCATGATTTCTCTCAACAATCAAGAACATGTGCATGAAATTTAAAGAACTGGTTATTGGATTTTCAATACTACTGTACATTATTTTTCATTTACGTGAGTGGAAATTGCTTCCATTACTTGTAATTGAAAATTCAATCAGAAATTTCTAACAGTGCACACAGTTGTTGAATGGAACGTCCGATGACAAGGGTTGAAAAAGTAGGAGGCTGGCAACACTGGTCATGACAATCGTGCCGCTATGGGGTCCTTATCGCATGAGAATCGGTCCGAAATAGGCGATGATAATACTGTTTCAGAACGCGCCAGCATAACAACCCTGTTGAAAAACCCAGCTGGGTTTCAGCTGGGTTTGACCATGCTGGGTAGGACCAGTAGGAATTTGGTTACATGGTTGAACCAGGGAAGGTAAGACCATGCTGGGTAAGATCTACCCATATGGGACCAACATGGTCCTACCTAGGTCCCATATAGGTAGGCCCTACTCAGCATGGTTTTACCTAGGTTAGTATTACCCAGTATGGTTCCACCTAGCTCGGCACTATCCTGCATGGTTGTACGTAACTTTACTGACCTAATACCTACATAAATTAGACCGTGTTCGATATAAACTCTGATAGCAATAAGCGAATCCTCAAAATTCCAGTAGTATGAAGCAGAATTACCCAGGGGTTTCAATTTTTATTATATTTTACTAGAGCTCCATCTCACTGGCATTTCGAGAGTTCTTTCTCATTTGTGAATGATTCAAAAAGAATTATTCTCCAAAATTTGCAATTGTCGGTTATGATAGTGATTTTCGGGTGTAGTTGGATCCAGTAGGAGCAAAAGTAGTTCGTGGTCTCTTATTGGTTGTTAGGCTATCCATCATGGTCTGTATGATGCAGCCAACTTGGCTCAGCTGGGACCAAGTTGGTACAGCGGGACCGAGTTAGTCCATCTGGAACCAAGTTGAGCCAGCTGGGACCAAGTTGGTACAGCGGGACCGAGTTAGTCCATCTGGAACCAAGTTGAGCCAGCTGGGACCAAGTTGGTTCCATGTTGGACCATACTGGGTTTTTTCAATAGGGAAGAAGATATCTTCAAGTGGTATGTAACCAATGTTCCACATAGTACAACTTCCTGCATTCAACCGAAATAGGTGAATGTTGCCATTTCAAAGAAAATGTCAGAATGACAGTTGAACGAATTTATAAATATGAGTGAATGAAGGAGATACACTATCATCCCATACAGCACTAGGACTCGGGTTCGAATCTCGCTGAGGACACTTCCCTACAATCCACCTTCCAACTGATTTTCTTCTGTCAGGGCGTTGTGACAAAATTGATATAAGAGTTTTAGTCCAAATTCCGAAAAAAAGTTTTTTGTTTTTCAATGACAAATAGTATTTTTCAAATGGTAATTTTTTGCAATGTAACATATTACATAAGGAACGATAGCAATATGTGAACGAAATTACGAAAGGAATTGATGACATTTGTATATGGGGCATTCCATACCAAATCGGCCACTTTTTGAGATCACCCCCTCCGATATTTTTGGAAAATTTCTATGTTTTTGAGACCGATGAAAAACGCTTTCATGAATTTTTTCAGATTTTTTTGGCTACCCGTTTCCGAGATACCGATTTTTTTCAAAATTCGAGGTTTTTTTCTTCAAATGCTTATAACTGTGCGGGAAATACACCAATCGGGCTGTTTTTTTTTCAAAATTCCCGTTTTTAGATGTACTTTCAAGGAAAAAATACGTTTTTAATTCATCATTTATTTTGAGTTTTAAGCAAAAAAACCGTTTTTTCGAAATTTATACCCCCTTTGATTTTTTTGAATAAATGCTCAAAAAAAACTTGGATGAATTTGGAAAATTTGGAGACCAGTCCGATCGTGGGCGAACGTCCCGTTCTATTTTTTTTCTCAATTCGAAATATTGTTTTTTTCTTCCAACTGTTATTTTTCGACTTAATTTGATCAATAAAAATTTTTAGATCGGTCTATGTAGCCACTACGAATGTTTTTCAAACATTTTCCCTTTCAGAATTCATTGCTTTTTAAAGTTTTTCTTCTCATCAGTAAATTAATTTTGAAAATTAACTCAGTACTACTTATAAGTTATCTTTATAAACTAAGGAAGGATAATAAACGATACACGGAGAAAAAAGATCTAGGAATAATCGCTAGGAAAGATAGTAAACTGGTGACAACTACGAATTTCTGAGCACAGTCGCTAACAGAGACGAGTAATGATTCCTATTTTGGGATACTATATTGTATTCTAATATACCAAAATAGGAACCATTACCCGTCTCTGTTAGCGACTGTGCACAGAAATTCGTAGTTGTCACCAGTTTACTATCCTTCCTAGCGATCATTCCATGATCTTTTTTCTCCGTGTATTATTAATAATAAATTCATCCGTATTTAAACTTCGAAGTCATGAGCAATATTTATTTTTCTTCACCCTCAATCAATTTGTGAATTTCAAATTCATTTGAGTTTGAGTATTTTTTAATAACATAATTCTGATCCAGGCAGCATCAGAATATACTATGAGTGTTGAACGAAATTTCGAAATATATATATTTATAATTATTATATTACTGGGTGATTCAAAATTGCCGTACACTTTTCTAAGAGCAGATTCTTGATGAAATTCTGAAAAGATTTTGGTCTAGAATATTCAGATTTGATCCTTAGATCCGGAGATATGAGCATTATTTAATTTTTTGAAAAATCCAAATACCTCGGAAGTACCATATTTCTGACTTTTGAATCCAACACCATTCTCCAAGTCAGATCACAGGGTATCCCTGGGAAAAAGTAAATCTAATTCACTCCCTTCGTGGTGGGGTTATAGCGATTTAAAATTTTTTGCATTCCTGCCAATCAAAATTCAACAACTTCAAATCGCTATAACTCCACAACGAAGTAAGCTAAATGAGATTCATTCTTTCCCAGGGATACCCCTTAGGATGACTTAGTGAATGGTGTTGGATTCAAAAGTCAGAAATATGGTACTTCCGAGGCACGGTGTAAGAAAATTAGGTGATCCAACTCTTCAAAACTGCTGTGATTATTTCATGCAGTTTACTCATAATGTCACATGAGTGCGCTACTGATTTTGGTAGGCAAATGTAAACAACAATGGCCGCTCCCGTGGAATGAATATAACCTCATAAAAATTAATATGGAATAATATTTTTTATTTATTATTACTCCCAAGTAACAGACGGATGTTTCAGATGTGATATGAACATGCTTAGAACCTCCAAATGAGACTGTTTTGGATAATCACCTTCTGAGCATGTCCATAGGATACTGTCCGCATTATAATTCTTCCTCGTGTTGCTTGGGCTTGTAACAATAAAGTCAATCACTACTCATATTGAATAATGAACCGGATTGGAATACAAAATTTTTCAATGTTTTCTTCACCATAAAAAAAATCCTCACTGATATCAAAGAACAGTATTTTTGCAAATAAATCAGGGAGTACGAAAAAAATAGAAAAAGATTAATCGTTATTGATATTTTGGGAATAATATTGCAAAACAATTTTATTTTCTATAAATCACCAATAGAAATTCAAAAATCACAATGCGCAGATGATAGGTTTTTAGAATTCTCGAATTCAAAACATACAACCATGTAGCGAATTGCACTTCACGAATAATTACTTCATAAATCACATTCCCGATCACATCACGTACAATATTCCCTCGTTTTGTATCATATTCTTGAAAGTGTTTTCCACAAACAAAACTATTCTTATTCAAATAATTATCCGATTTTTTGATAACATCAAACCATTTCTTGAAAAGTTCAGTGTCTTTCGGTGCACGAAACATAGATACTTTTTCTTTCGTATATCCACTGTCACATTCAATAATACAGCACTTTTATACCATTTTAACTTATTTTTTTTCAATTCCTTGAGAATGAAAATACATTTTTGTGATGAAGAAGGAATTCAAATAGATGCTACAATATTCCGCCATTGTTGTTTACAAAAACCTACCTCGAACACATAGGACATCTGGAAAACACTAGAGAAAACTGCAACAAATAATCACACCCCCACTCCCTCAAAATCCAGGAAGTTGGTTTACCTATTCTTTTACACCGTGTTCCGAGGTATTCGGATTTTTCAAAAAATAAAAAAATGCTCATATCTTCGGATCCAAGGATCAGATCTGAATATTTCGGATCAAAATCGTTTCAGAAGTCCATCAAGAATCTACTCTCAGGAAAGTGTGCGGGAATTTTGAATCACCCAGTATATTTCGAATATTCGTTTCGTATATTCTGATGCTGCCTGGATCACATTTATGTTATTAAAAAATACTCAAACTCAAATGAATTCAAAATTCACAAATTGTTTGAGCATAAAAAAAATAAATATTGCTTATTACTTTGGGGTTTAAATACGGATGAATTCATTAAGATTATTATCATCTATTATCCTTTCTTAGGTTATAAAGATAACTTAGTTAGACAAAGTATTTCTTAGTAGTTCTTAGTAATGGTAGTTCTCAGTTAATTTTCAAAATGAATTTACTGAATGAGAAGAAGAACTTTAAAAAGTAGTATATTCTGAAAGGCAAAGTGTTTAGAAAAAATTCGTAGCAGCTAAATAGACCGATCTAAAAATGTTTATTGGTCAAATTAACTCGAAAAATAACAGTTGGAAGAAAAAAACAATTTTTCGAATTGAGAAGAAAAATAGAACGGAACGTTCACTCAAGATCGGACTGATCTCAAAATTTTCCAAATTCATCCAAGTTTTTTGGAGAATTTATTCAAAAAAATCAAAGGGGGTATAAATTTCGAAAAAACGGTTTTTTTGCTTAAAAGTCAAAATAAATGATGAATTAAAAACGTATTTTTTCCTTGAAAGTACATCTAAAAACGGGAATTTTGAAAAAAAAACAGCCCGATTGGTGTATTTCCCGCACAGTTATAAGCATTTGAAGAAAAAGACCTCGAATTTTGAAAAAAATCGGTATCTCGGAAACGGGTAGCCAAAAAAATCTGAAAAAATTCATGAAAGCGTTTATCATCGGTCTCAAAAACATAAAAATTTTCCAAAAATATCGGAGGGGGTGATCTCAAGAAATGGCCGATTTGGTATGGAATGCCCCATATGGAATTGAAGATAGCTAACGAAAGTATGAGGATGTAGAAGAGAAAAGAAAGGATATCATTGAACTTCTATCAGGAATAATATCAGATAAAACGTCGAGAAACGACGAACCACTACAAAATATATACAAAACCAAAGAAAAATTTTCTATCGTTTTGTATCGGATTTTTTTACCAGGGATATTCAATTAATACTTATCTCATCCAATCCAAAGTGCTCTTCCATCGAAGATTGGTTGAACAAATGTCTGAAATTTCAATTATCTTGACTGGTTTCAGTAGTCACGAAATGCTCGAATTGAACAGTTTGAGAAAATTTCTTCAGTCGATATCAAAAATTGATATAAAATCTGATAAATGGATATTACATTTGAAAAGATTCTTAAATTCGATTGCCGATCATGAAATCTAAAGACATGGTAAGCTGTGTGATTGAAATTCATCAAGAGTGATGTTTTATGAAATTTCAACCCATATTATCCACAACAGAACGCAAACATCGTAAGTCCATTTTATATCAATTTCAAACTGACAATGAAGGTTCCTCGAACTTTGGAATATCCACATTATTGATCTACGTTTATGAAATTCGTTTTTGGAGGTTCTTATTGTCTTAGGGATGCGAATAATTTCCCGAATAACGCGTACTCGGAATATCTCGGTAGATTCAACGAAGACGACAGTGAGGGGTGCAAATGATTGGGATATCTCTGTAGACAGTGATGCCAACGAGCTATACGTTCTCATGGAATCATTCCATCAAACTTTTCCATTGAATTGCATAACCAGTTGTTAACAATAAGAACTTACATTCCGACAAATGCAGGAGCAAACTATGCTCTGTGCCAACGGCGCTATGGCGCAGGGGCGGCAGATCGTGAAAGGGCGGCAATCGGGTCGAAAAAAATTCTTCTCAATTTTAATAATCTTCTCCTAAAATAATTAATTTTTGCTGCCATATAAGGGGCGGCAAGCTAGATGGTGCAGGGGCGGCAAAAACCAAAGTTCACCTCTGAATCCATGTCTCTTAATTGTTGTTCAATATAACTTTTTCGTAAGATTTGAGATCAAGTTTTCAATAGCGCATCTCCTTCATTCTTTTATCATTCATGAATGCGTTCAACTGTCATTCCGACAACTTCTCTGAAATGGCAATATTCGCCTATCTCGGTCGAATGCAAGAAATTGTATTATGCTGAACATCGGTTACATATCGCTTGACGATATGCTCTTGTCGTCCTGGCTCGATCTAAAACAGTGTCATTATTACCTACACTGTAAAAAAAAACTGGAAATTTACTGTGCAACTGGACTGGAAATTTCCAGTGCTAGTACTGGAATATGGATATTCCAGTACATGTACAGAGATTTTGTTGTTACGTTACTGAAAATTTACCAAGCATAACTGAAAATTCAGTCATTGTACTGGAATTTTCAAGTTTGAGATGATGTACTGAAATTTTGCCATGATTTCGCGAAAATTTTACCGGCTCGTACTACAATTTTATAGTTCTTGTGCACCAAAACAAAATATTCCCTCAAAAAGGACTTGAGAAAAAATTTGGAATTTAGAAAAAAAAACCTAATCGTTGGTATACTGGAATTATACAGGTTTTTAACTGCAATTCTCAGGTTTTGTGATGGAATTTTCCAGTTACTATGCAATTGAATTATACAGGTTTTGAACTGCAATTTTCAGGTCGTGTGATGGAATTTTCCAGTTGCTATGCAACGGAATTTAATCACTGTTGCACTGAAATTTTCCACTTCTATTGGACTTCGTCATTTCTGGCAGGAAAAATTTCAAGTCTTTATATTAAAAATTTCCTGATTGAGATTTTGAATAATAATTGTAATTGTAGCCAATGAAATTGATATATGAGGTTTTTCCAAGACTTATCCTCTTGTGTTCTAGATATGAAGCATATGTAGTAACCCAAGCTGGCCTTCCAACATGTCGCGCTATAGCTCATCGGTTAGGTCTTAGGTTTCAGTTGGTAGGCAGGTAGAAAAGTGTGGGTTCAAATCCTGTTAGGTAGACATGAGTTTCTGTCTATCCAAATGAACGATCAAAAGTTTCTCAATCATCTTGGAACACAAGGACCCTGCAAAATCACTTTGCGTGAGCAATTTTTTTTCAATTTTCATGGATATTTTCAGCATTAATTTTCCAGTACATGTCCTGGAAAAGTCCAGCTCGTGTACTGAAAAATTCCAGTACCGAGGCTCAGAAAATTTCCAGTTTTGATGCGGGAATTCCATAACGTTTGCACTGAATTTTTGCAGTACAAATGTGCTGAAATTTTCCGGTACATGTACAGGTTAATGACTTCCAGTACATGTACTGGAATTTTCCGGTGAAATTTTTTTACAGTGTATTCGGGACCGATTTTCATGCGATATAGATCCCATAGCGGCACGATTATCATGAAACACATGGGTAGTTGTATTGGAAGTCCTATATCAAACTAATTTCGTCCAACTGACATTAGTTTGAATATCCCAGTTCTTTGGTATACTAGATTGAATGAACATCAAACTTGCCGATTTGATACGAGTCTCAAGATAAATGGTATGATTTTCAGCCACGACAGAGGAGCATAGGAATTCTAGTGGAGGTAAGGAAATTTTCATCGATTTGTATTAACTACACTGTTAGAAATTTGACCTCCCGTGATCACTTTTTGGCGTGTATATGCATCCATCAATTGTGTATTGAAATTTTATTTCCAATTTGGATTGACTTCACTCAGATTTGTGTTGTATTTTGCAAATCAACACCGATTGGTGTTGAGTTTTTTTAACAGTGTAAGTTTCTGAAATTATCTGACAAAGTGTAATTTGCGTTTCTAATATAATTAAGTATTCTGAATTTGGCAACAGCCTGTCATTTCGAGCAAGTGTCGGAGGCACTTAGATATGCTCACCTACCAAAGACTTTAGTGCGAGATATCCAGATCGTTGAAAAACGCAGCAACGGCGGTCTTTCGTACATCTCCATGAGTGAAAAAATACAACGTTCTCAGGAGTCCAGCGATACAGATAAGTTTCCGTGTGAATTTATTGTGGTGCCTGGGTTGTTCGGCTCTATAAACTCAACATTCAAGCCAATGCTAGATGAACTTGTAACTTTTGTAAGTTCTTGAAACCAAGAGACAGCAAAAAGAGTTTAAAGGCGAAATATTTGCATGTGGATTTTCTTTCTTCCTCAGAATAAGGGTAGGTATAATGCAGCTTTCATAATAGATTGGATGCGTAATATCAAGGACGTAATCAGCTATAATGCAGCCGCAAGAACGTTCATTAAAGTGGCACGAGAAATCACGAAGTGAGTACGAAGTACAGGAATTCGGTAATTCCACGGAAAAGCGGATAGAAACGTTGTCAGTTTTTGTCTGGATTCCACGGGATAGCCTCACTGTTAGAGAATTCAGTACAAAACTTCGTATCAGTGTTACGAAATTTTGTATCATGTCAGCACATATGGTCATATCTGTTTGTATCATTGTTTCAAAATTTCATATAATAGCTTGTTACGAAATTCAATATCATTTTTCATACAAGATTTCGTATTATTTTTAACAGTGCTAATATCAATTTTTCGTCTGGTTCTACATGACATTCTTGGCAGGGTTGTATATGGATCTCATGTAAAATTTATGTCAGAGTTGATATATTGTATTGAAATTTCAATCTTGAGATATTCTTATGTTGTAGATTGATTAATGCGATGAGCGAACAACAGTGCAGCCCATTGGCCAACTTGTGCAGGCGAAGCATACACCTCATATGTCATGGGTTCGGTGCTCATATCTGCGGTTACGTAAGCAAAATGGTCAATCATAAGGGATACATCAGAAGAATCACAGCACTAGATCCACCAGCACCCTGTTTCTCGGCTTGGTCACTGGAATTAGATAAATCTTCAGCGGGTGTTGTGGACGCTATACATACTAATCGTCAGAAAGATGGACGTTTTGCTTTAGGCTCCGCGTTCCCAGTAGGCAAGTCTTATTGTACACTGATTTTGCGTTTGTACATTGCTAAACTTGTTAAATTTGGATTCCCGCCTGAATTTTTCATTGATGACAGAAGAATTCATTTGTCAAGGAACTTATCGTCCCGCAACTACGTGAGCCATGGTATCCTATTTCACATCTTGTACGCGGGGAAAAAATCTTGCTAGAAAAGCGATTCCTAAAAATCTGTTCTGCTAAATCAGCAGAATGATCGCTGTCACAGCAAAAATATTGCTATTTTAGCAAGATATTAGCTAATTCAGCCAAATTTTCTAGCCGTCTGTATACATACAATTCCGGATTGCTGAATGGCAAGCGCTTGTTGAAAGAGCAAGATTTTTGCTGTAATAGCACATTTTTTGCTAATTCAGCAACAAGTTTTGCCATGTCAGCAAAGCAAATTTTCGAGGTTTGCTGTTTCAACAACTTTCTCTCTCTGTGCACGGAAAAAATAATTTAGCTGCAGCAGCTAAGTAGCTAGCACGGACACGGATAGCCATTAAATTAACTCCTGCAGCTAAATTTTAGCTGTTACAGCAAAACATTTGCATTTGTAGTTAATTTATTTCCGGTAACAGCTAAAATTTAGCTGCAGGGGCTAATTCAATGGCTGTCCGTGTCCGTGCTAGCTACTTAGCTGCTGCAACTAAATTATTTTTTCCGTGTGTGTTATATTTCTTCAGCCAGACCCGAAGTCACTTCGAAAACTGTGTTGATTTTTCACTTAGGAATTGTGATATTACACAAAATAACGTGGGTAGATAGAACTAAATATGAGAAAGACCCGAATGAAGAAAGAACTAGAATCATGCCAATGGCAGATATGCTACCATTTCTGCCAGAAGTCCTCCCATATGCATTATCGCGAACTAGTGCTGCACTGTAAAAAGAATCCTGTCTGAAAAGTCCAATAGATTCTCATAAATTCCCATAGATGCTGTGACACTAGCCACTATTGAAACTGATAGGATGTTTTATTCCTATCAGTATTTATCAGGTTTTGCTGATCATACCGATAGAAACCCATAGAACATCGGATTCCCCATAGAATCTTATAGAAACCCTCAAGTCCTGTGACACTCTCCACTATTGACACTGATAGGAAATCATGGATTCCAATAGGATTTGGCCTATCGGTTTCTATTGGTCTTTTCGCACAGGGAAAGTCCTAATCTGTTTGCATTTTGATTTCAGACAATGCTTTTTCCATTGTGTCGGCGATTGTTTTTTCGGCTTAATTTGTTTGCATCATAGATTCAGCCATGGAATGAGCTGAATTTAAGACTTTCTTTTCACAGTGTGTCATTCTGTTCCGTGAACACTGTAATCTGCTCTAGCAGATGATTGCCTACAATTATACACAGAAATGAAAATTTTTCACGCTTTGTAATATTCTATTTCTGTTGAAATGGCTGTCTCGTTTATTTGGTGAATAAATAAATATTTAGATTTTCAGTATCGTATTTCTCCTTCCAGGTAATTTCAGCTTTTATCCTAACGGAGGCTATGAACAGCTTGCTTGTACGGGTCAAGGTTTCACACGAGGTAACGGAGATGAATTATTTATCACACACAATTGCATTACATTCAAATGTAATCATTGGAGTGTTCCATTTTTAGGTGTTTGTTTCCTCCTCCTACCTGAAAATCTGACTTTTCACAGGAATTAGATAATGCTGAAAATGTCAAATGGATTATTAGAGGCTCAGCTCATTCAGAAACTCAATTTTCTATTTGAATTACACAGATAAAATTTTTTTTTTTTGGTACCCACTCAATATTTCGGGATTTGAGAATCCTTTTCTGTAAAAAATTGGGATGATTTCTTGAATTTGAAGGGCATTAAATTTACCATGAAAAATTTTATGTAGGCTAAGGCATAACCCATACAACCCGTACAACCCATTGTTGTAACCCATTACAATTTTGAATTTCTTGGTCTTACATGTAAAATTATCCTATGATGTAGGCTGTGAAATTTATAATTTTAAAAACTACTGATTCAAATACAGTCAACAAATATGAATTGTAATGAATGATTGATCAAGTATTCTAGTAATTATAACGATTTATTGATCAAAGTTTACATTCGATTACTGTATTCAAATAAGTAGCTTCTATAAAATTATAAATATTACAGCCTATGTTTGTTATAGGTTAATTTTACATGTAAGACTAATGAATACAAAATTACAAGCGATTCGATGTTTATTATTATTCAACTATATACAACTCGCGCTGCTCCCCACTACGCGCGTCGAGGCCTGTTTGCTCCTGAGCCATACCATCGTGGTATTACACGGGAGCAAATTCAGTTCGGCGCTTCGTCATACCACATTGGCTGACTGTCGAATCAACTTTGGTACACAGCGGCACTACGCTCGTATGTGGGCAGCCAAGCTACCATAGTGCGACGGGCTCACATACTACGGTAGCTTCAGAGTTCTTTCCGTGTATTACTTTGAGACTATTGATCGTATAGGCTTCGCTCATGGGAACTTTTTTGTGGCAAATTCAATGTCCTACAAAGCAGCGTACTTATACCTTTCCAGAAAGTTTTTCTTATGTTATCCAATGAGAAAACTGGTACAGTGAAACATAGACGAGGCAAATATTTGATTACTGCAGTTGATCGCGTCATTATTTCAACTAAATGTATCCAACATATCCAACATATCCAATGTATGTTAATAACCAACTAAGCGTATGCCAATTAGGCGTATCGTAATATCAATTGATTCGTTTAGTTTTTATGATTGTGCAGTTCGGTCTGCCCATATTCTTCTATTCGTTCAGTGATTATCCCTATCCCTTGTCCTTCGAGCTCGAATAAAAAATCGAATTTTTTGATGAATTAAGCCTCTAATTCACTTGGAATTTTTGTTTCAACGGTAATATGTTTTCTTTCTATGAAGGATCTGATCTTCAGGTAGGACAGGGAAAAAAATATATCGCCCAAAAATGAAACACCTTGACGTTCATTATTACAGATGTATGCGCTCATTTGAGAGCAGTAATTTACTTTCGGGCTAGCATCCCACGGAATTGTACACTTTGGGCTCACCATTGGGATCCTTCTAGTCAAGAAGATCTCGACTTGTTGAGACATACAAATAGCGAATGGTGCAATGAAGAGTTATGCGGGCAGATGGGGTTGGATTTCATTGAACATGCAGGAGCAGTGATGGAACAGGGACCATACTTCGTAAAGATGGAACTTGATGAACATCTTGATGTGATTTGTTGTATGTATATTCTATTCTGCAATAGAATCTGATCGAATAAAGCATTTAATTATTGATATACATTCCAGATAAAGGGCCACAGGCGGAGTACATGAGAGGTAATGATACATACTGTAAAAAAATACTACGCTGGAAATTGGCACACTTCTCCCTCGTTTTTATTCCGAATAACTGTGAAAAATCTTTCACCTCAATCAGCTTTTCACAACGAGAGATATCACTGCGATAGAGTAAAAATTCGTGAAGTGAGCCCATGAGTTTCATTATGGTCATAAAAATCGATGAGAGCTCATTGAACGTCAAGCACTCGGGTATCTTATATCACTCCTCAAATATTACTTTGAAAATCGAATGTGTTTTGTAACCATGTTTATGGGAAAATTATTGTCCTTTGAAGGAAAAAAATGGATTATTCGCAAATGGCTGAATGGATTTGAATAAACATTTCATCGCATATCAATGTATACCAGGTGTTTCGGAATTCAATGAAAAAACTTACAAACTAACTTTTTAAAATGCAATAATTCCCCGTATTGAGGCATGCTTTTTGAGCCTTAGTTTTTCAGGTATAAGCTTTTTCTTAAATCGAAATCACTCGCAAGCATTGTATGCTACATACTTGAGCCTGATACCATTCGCTGAGTTAGAGAAAGGCGGATCTCTGAAAAAAAAAATTGAAGTATCTTATCATTTTTCAATCCAGAAATCCAGCAATTTCAAATCATTCCTATGTAAAAATTCACCAGCCCTGACGAGCATTGCACTGGGAACCCAATTTCTTGGATTCAAAGAAAATTTCCTTGCCCTCATTCTGATAAATCTTGTTTTCAATGAAAAACATTATTTATTGAAATGGAAAAATTTTCCATTGAATTGAAATCATATTCTTGATGAAACTTTTCTCCTTTGAACTGAATTTTCGTCCATTAGGAACAAATTTATTAGCATAAGGGCAAAGAAAATTTTCTTTCAATCTGAGAAATTGGGTTCTCAGTGTGGCGGAGCCTTGGCAGAAAGCCTGACTGAAGACTGAAATGATAACATCGTTTCAGCAATGAACAAGCCTTCGTTTTGACGCCTGGGGTAACGGTGTTGGAAGGTCGCCAATGTTGGCGTAGGCTTGATTCAATGGTTCTGCCATGATTGACCGATCCAAAACTTTTGCTGTAAAACCAATGTTGGTTCAATCCTAGACCAATGCTGACAAAAACTTGTGCCAACATGGTTTTCATAATTTTCATGTTTGTATTGCCGACACAGGCACAATATTGTCTCTATTGTCGATCAAAGATGACCCAATATGATTCCTCTACGTTTGGCTGCCATGCCTGGCCCAAGCCATTACCCTTGGTCAACATTGGTGGAATCACTAAATTTTTACATGGGTTCACTTGACTAATCATTAAGCTTTCTAACCTAGCGAATGGCGTTAGAAAATGAAGTATGTACTACACAATGCTTTTGGGTGATTTGGATTCAAAAGAAAATCTAAAAATGCTCATATCTCAAAAACTACGCCTCAAAAAAAATCTTTCAGTACGGGAAATTATTGCACTTTGACTGCAAAATGAGAGATATGAAGTTTCTTCAGCGAATCCTGAAACACCCGGTATATGTCCTTCATAATGAAAATGAAAAAAATTTTGAATTCTACGTCCTTTGCATTTTTTGTTCAAAATTTTATAAAAAAATGCAAATTCAACTGTGTTCTACATACAGTAACTGAATTTTCTTTCAGGCATATGAGAATATATACTTTTACAGCCTTCAAACTGCAAGAAAAAATTTGTAATTGTTATTGGGTAAGACAACAATGAATTTTGTTTAGCGCGGGTGCAAACGCGGCGTTCACGTCCAGTGTTGTGATATTCGTCGAGCTGGGAAATCGGAGCTCGGTCACGTGACTACTTCTTGCACCAAAACATGTATGTGTTCTTGTCGGTGAGCGGTCCACCCATAAGAGCGCTCCCATGTGTCAGTACAAGACGTCCCAGTAAATACGACTCCTGGCGTTTCAAAGGGCCAGTAACGGGTCTTCACTGGCATCGCAGGGCCTTCAGCGGCCCATTGAACCGCCAGTAATCATTGTTTGTAGGGGTAGTCACGTGACCAAACTGCGATTTCCCAGCCCGATGAATATCACAACACTGTTCACGTCCGTATTTTGTGTTCATCGGTTTCTAACGATAGGCAGTAGCGGACTAAAAATGTATCTGTGCTTCTCCAACTCGCGCGGAAAAGAAAACAAGAGGGGGGAGACCTCCCGCCTTTTTCCTTGATTTCGCGTGTGTTGGAGAAAGATATATAAGGTCTCAGTCTACCACAGACGATAGGGGAATAAAATTATCATCATTTTTATTTACAAACTCATAACTTATGTCATATGAAATCTCAATTAAAATAGACGTTAACAGTGTCTAGCTTTTGGTTTCTTTAGATCGAAAAGTTTGATGAACGAAAAAAATACTACGCCATGGATTTTCTGTTCGTCCATTTTTTTTTGTTTGTCCCTTCAAAACCGATGAATTTTTGATTTGTTCCAACCAGCCGTTCAATTGTTTCATTTGTCACTTGCTTATTGTTTCTCATGACGCCACCACTTGTTTCACCCACAAACCCAAACAGACACAAAGATATCTTTTAGAATTCTAAAAGATATCTTCCAAAAGTACAAGAAGTCTTGAAGAATTTTCTAAAAGATATCTTCTCGTATTCGGAAAAATGTCTTATGCAACATGAATAGATTTCTAAAAGATCTCTCGGAGACTTCTCAAAGATATCTTTAAGAAGAAATTAAGAAATCTAAAAGAGCTCTTCAAGATTTCTTAGAGATGTCTTGAACAATTCATAAAAATGTCTTGGAAGAAGCTCGAATTTATTCACAAAAAAATTGTAACGTCTTCTTTTCCTCTTCCCCCCTGTTAGTCTTTATCGCTCTCGCACCCCTATGAAGTTTACTTTTTATCAAATCTGGAGGTTGCGGGAATCGAACCCGCACATTTTACGATGTATTCACGCTTTAGTGACCAAAGCTATACGACGGTTTGATTTTGATGCTCATATTAGTCAATATAACATAGTGAAATAATGTCAGTGGTGTACATTTTCAGAGTAAAAGTGATCTTTTGAAGAAACTGTTATTATATAAACAAATGTCAAATAAGTTGGCCGTGAATACCACAGATTCTTCTCAAATTATTTCTATCCCATCGTTATTGAAGAATAACTTATTGATGAGTATAAATGAGAATTTTTTTAATTTACTCGAAGGCAATACATAAAATTGAGTGTAAAACGTTCAGTGATCAGTAAAATATTTGTGTCTTGGTGATTCGTTAATTCCAGCGCGGGTATTAAAAGGTTACAAAATCTTACTTTTTGCAGAATTTGAAATCTCTTGGCATGTACATAGATTTTTCAAGCTTTCGATTTGTGAACGAAAATATCACATCTGTAATATGATTATTATAAAAGGCAGATTCCAAGTGTTATTCATGTCAATTGATATGATCAGATATTCATAACCTAAACCTGCTGAAAATCTATCTTCTTAAACATATCTTGTTGAAGTCTTCCAAGGAGATATCTTTCAAACGCTTCCAAAAGATATCTTTAAGATATCTTGCATGGTCGTCTTGGAGATGTCTTGAATCAAAACATCTTGTAGAAATCTTTTACAGGATGTTTTTCCAGCATTTCTGAAAGATATCTTTAAGAAGTCTTCAAGAACCTTCTTGAAGATCTCTTAATTGAGTATTCTCTTAGATATCTTTAAGAACTGCATGCTGTGTGGGAATAGACCATCTTGTTTTGTTTCCACTCCCGACATGATAAGAATTATATTTGTTTCAGTTGCTTTGAGAAGTGGCATGCGATATTCAACAATAATATAAAGTTATTTTATAATATAAAATTATATTTTACAATATTGCATGTCACTTCCTTATGCGGTTGTGATCACCTCTTTTCATATCATACTAAAAAAGGTTGGACAAATAGAAAATCCATGACGTAGTGTTTTTCTCGTTCATCAAACTTTCTAATCCAAAGAAACCACAAGGTAGACACTGTTCACGTCTATTTTTCATTGAGATTCCATATGATAGAAGTTATGAGTTTGTCAATAAAAATAATGATACTTTGATTCTAATAAAATGTTTTTCATTACCGATATATATCTCCTGCCCGTACAGCACAACCACCGATCCTCCACCTGGACCAGAGGTGGAGGATTGGTGGAGAAATGGGAGCCGTGGAAATAAGGGAGAAATAAGGGAGAGTCTCCGTTGAGGCAACGGAGAGGCGACGGAGAAATGTCCGCCCCCTGTATTTTCGATATACTTCTTATTGGTGCATTTACGTAACCAAATCTGAATGTATGAATTCACGAATTCAAGTTTTACTGAAAATACAGGGGGCGGACATTTCTCCGTCGCCTCTCCGTTGCCTCAACGGAGACTCTCCCTTATTTCTCCCTTATTTCCACGGCTCCCATTTCTCCACCAATCCTCCACCTCTAGTCCACCGAAGTCTTAGGTGGAGGATCGGTGGTTGTGCTGTACGGGTGTATTTGGAAACCGATGAATATAAAATACGGACGTGAACGCCACTTGCGCGGTAGCCACTGTGCTTGCACCCGCGCCAAACAAAATTCATTGTTTCCTTACCCGACAACAATTATAATTTTTTTCTTGCAGTTCTAGGGTCCTAGACTGGGTATACTGGGTGATTCGAAATTGCCGTACACTTTTTTAAGAGCAGATTCTTGATGAAATTCTGAAACGATTTCGGTGCTGAAGATTTTGATCTGACCCTTAGATTCGGAGATATGAGCATTTTTTGAGTTTTTGAAAAGTCCAAATATTCCGGAAGGATCCCGTACAGCACAACCACCGATCCTCCACCTAGGACTTCGGTGGACCGGAGGTGGAGAATTGGTGGAGAAATGGGAGCCGTGGAAATAAGGGAGAAATAAGGGAGAGTCTCCGTTGAGGCAACGGAGAGGCGACGGAGAAATGTCCGCCCCCTGTATTTTTGATATAATTCTTATTGGTGCATTTACGTAACCAAATCTGAATGTATGAATTCACGAATTTAAGTTTTACTGAAAATACAGGGGGCGGACATTTCTCCGTCGCCTCTCCGTTGCCTCAACGGAGACTCTCCCTTATTTCTCCCTTATTTCCACGACTCCCATTTCTCCACCAATTCTCCACCTCTGGTCCACCGAAGTCTTAGGTGGAGGATCGGTGGTTGTGCTGTACGGGATCATATCTTCGACATTTGAATCCAATATCGTTCTCTAAGACAGATCACGTGGTATTCCTGGAAAAAATAAAACTAATTTAGCTTCCTTCGAGGTGGAGTTATAAGCGATTTAAAGTTGTTGAATTCTGATGGGCTGGAATGCAAAAAATAACGCTATAACTCTACAACGAAGAGAGTTTAATTGGTTTTTTTTTCCCCAGGAATACCCCGTGATCTGTCTTAGAGAACGATATTGGATTCAAATGTCAAAGAGATGATCCTTCCGAAATATTTGGATTTTTCGAAAACTCAAAAAATGCTTATATCTCCGAATCTAAGGGTCAGATCAAAATATTCAGCACCGAAATCGTTTCAGAATTTCATCAAGAATCTGCATTCAAAAAAGTGTACGGCAATTCCGAATCACCCAGTATATTTCAATATGCCTGAAAGAAAATTCAGTTACTGTGTGTTGTTACGTCAAAAGTCCGTGAACTTTTCAATAACGCACGATTATTTTAAGGAATTGCCAAATCAAGTTTGACAACCCCTTTGATCACCCCGCTTTAGATAGGATTGACCTATACAAGGACCCGGGTAGGATGCTTTTCAATGAAAATCGTTTCATATATGTTGAAATTACAATTTGTTTATTCGAAAAGAGAAACAGAATGAAAAGTTTATTCATTTATAATATTTAGGATGATGGGGAGTATAATGATATGATGTTTTTATAAAAAATTTAATTCAATCGTTCAACTAATATTCATGTAATGAGAAGAAAATATTCTAGGACATCGAGGTTTGGTTTGTAATTTTGATTGACCAATATATTTCTTCGGGGGTTACCCAATGGAAATTAGTGATATAGGGAAAAAAACATCCCATTTTACAAAGAAAACCGTGGTTTTCTTCTGGAAACGCAATCAGCTTGTACTCCGAGGGTTACTCGGTAGTTGTAAGTGATTGTTCTTCCTATCGTGTGAATGACCTTATATAAGAGTCAAACTCTTTAATTCATGCTCTTCCAGGTGTTAAAACATATGTATATACCCTTTAAACACGGGAGTGAAAGAGAAAGATTGAAGAATAGGAAGTATCGTAGAGAAAGAGAGAGATATATAAATAGAAAGAGAGAGATATATGAATAGAAAGAGAGAGATATCCGTCCTCCTGAAATACATGAAAATTTACGCATGAAGTCGAGTATGGGGAAAGAGGATCGCTCAGTTAGCTTCATTGCGATCGAAGGAAGATAAGGAAAGAGAATTTGGATAGGAAATCTCTACTCAAAAAAATCCTTGTACGACGAGCACTAATGCTGACAGAAGTAAAAGGTTGGGATGGTAATTAGTGTTTGGAGTGAGTTGTGGGAGAATTCATGAGGATGTGATTATAGAATATTGGGTTGTTAATCCCAATTTTCTCTAGGGGCGAAAAGTTCGCCTCTAATGTCAAGAGATGCTAGAAATAAGTTTAAGTTTTCCAACTCTCGTGTGTAACGAACGAGGTTTTTGTCATCTCGCGCCCCGTTTCTCAGAAAAATTCTTAGTTTGGGTCCCGGAGGGGGAAGATCACCGCGGTCTGCCTTTTCATCCCGTTCCGCGATGCGCTGGTGAATGCTACGAATCAATCTTTTAATTTTTGTTATCCGTTTGTTCACCCGGTCCCTCACGATAAGAAACCAAAAAAAACGTTGAAGTTGGCTCGAGTTAAATTGCGATGATTTTGAAAGAAAATTCTAATAAAAGAGGAATAAAAAGGGAGGTGGTTTCCATTAAAATTTTTCCATCACTTTAAAAATCACTTTTCACAATAGGAAGGATAAAAGCATGCACAAAAAAAAACACAAAAACACTGGTGAGAGAAAAAGAAGAGAACAGAAAAAAGGAAACAAGGTTCCTTTTCCCCCCGAATTGTGGAAAAAATCCACTTACTATTTGTGCTTCCTAAAGTTTCTCAAAGAAACTAATCTCTCGTTCTGGGCGGATTGCGCTTCCTGCTTGTGGACCTGGTTTTCGTAACTCAGGACCGCAGAGTTGAATTTTGAAAATATTTATAGTTTTGAATAGCCCTGAAAAGGACTATGTTCTTTTCTTTTCAAAAGATGGATGATGTCAGGTGATACACGGGTTGAACGTGTGTTCCTGGTTCAGCAGGTCGAAGAAAAAGAAGTTTGAGGAATCAGCGGTAGTAGCAGTGAATATAATATGCGTTGTCGCGAGGCGAAGAAATATTGTTAATTCATTAGCAGAAACTCGCCGTATTTAAAGGGTTCGAGCTTCCTTCTAAGACAATGATTGGTCAAGGGTCTATTGGTGGGAAATGTTCTTGTCCGCACCAATGAGGAATTGAAATCACTGCTCCTAGAAGCTGTCGAAGTGTTGAATCATGAACTTAATCATCTTCGAAATCATCTGATTTTTTATCTTGCACCCAACTCTCGATGTCTAGCGTTGCTCTGCGTCGAGCGTTCGTGTACTTGACTTATATACATTACTTGAAAATTTTTGTCTTACAGGTATTTATGAGGAATGAACGAAGTTTACAAACTAAAATTTGATCAAAACGAGAGTTTGGATTCCCATCAATACTTTGTTCATTCATTAATAAAGAAGTTTTTTACAAACTATTAATCTATCTAGGGGAGAGAAATAAAATCATTTCACGATGATTTCATCCCTCACCGAAATCTTTCTATTCTATCCAATGGTGTAGTTGTCATTTTACGTGCTCTGAATTTCGAAAATGAATAGTCCATTATGTGCAACAAGAATGCACTCATACGAACGGTCTTCCATACATGGAAGAGATAATCGATTGTATCGAATAACCAATGGTAATTTCTATTATTTTCCATGGGGAATTCGTGAAGGACAGGTTTTCATTCAGTATTTAGTTTTCGGAATTCTATGGCATGATGTAAATACATTATGAATTCTTTTGGAATCCTTTGGGAATTAGTTGTGCGGTATGAGAAGATGAGAAGGTTTTTCTTATAATTACTATGATGTCCACCTGAAAGTTGGAATAAATATAAAAGGAATCATTCATTTTATTCAGTTTTCGATGAAAACTGCTATTGAGGATTGTATTCGAAATATGAAAATAATTTGACTCGGCGACAAGAGTAGAGTTACTCGTCTACGGAATGCAGGGTTGTTTATGATTTGGCCACTGTTTACAATGATAACTGATTGAGTATTCGTATTACCGGATATCTCTCACGTAGTAAATTTACTTCGTTTCTTCTTGGTTGCATTGAGAGGTTGGTAAGGCGGAGAACTATATTTCTCAACAGGTTTGGTTCGGAAGAGAAGAATACTATTGTATCGATGTTGAGGGCGTCGAGAAGGTGAGGGTTACTCACAGGTTTCTCGCTCATTAGTCATATGCGTACGGATCTCTGTAAGTAGTAGGTCCTGGCTGACTATCTTATTGATTGCAAGGGAGTAATGGAGAAAAGATGTTTTTAGGGGCAAGAAATTGGGAAAATTTCAGTGCACGTTACAGTGTAAAACACAGTTGAATTTTCATTTGTTGATAAATTTTTTAATAAAAAATAGTAAGTATGCAAAATTCAAATTGTTTTTCATTGTCATTATGAAGGAGATGTATACATTGATATGTGATTGAATTTTTATCCAAATCCATTCAGCCATTTGCGAGTAATCCATTTCCTCCTTCAAAGGACAATAATTTTTTCAAATAAACTATGTTAATAAAGAAATCCGATTCTCAATGTAATATTTGAGGAGTGATATAAGATATCCAAGTAATGATGTTCAATGACCTCTCATCGATTCTTATGGCCAAAGTGAAAATCATGGGCTCATTTCACTAATTTTGGTTCAATAGAGACATTTGCGAAACCCTAAAATTGTCTTTGAAATTGAATTCTTGTCTGCTTTCGATCAAATCATCAACTCATAAATTACACTGTGAAAAATATTTGAGACTTCCCCAAAAGGAAAGTATATATCCATCGAAATGTATTATTTTTTCCATCGGAAACAAGATTTATCAGAATGAGGGCAAAGGAATTTTCTTCAAGTTTAAGAAATTGGGTTCTCAGTGGAGTTGAATTCTTGCCAGCTTTCGATACAATCATCAACTCATAATTTACACTGCAAAAAATATTTGTTCATCTCCAAGAAGAAGAGTATGGTGAAAAATTTATGCATTTTCTTATTCCCAAATTATTTGGGAATCCACAAATTTTCTGTAAATTTTCAAATAATTTCCGTGATTGCCCAAAAAATATTGCATTTGATGAAAAATGTTAGTCGAAAAATTTTCAAATCTTTTTTGTGATTTTTTTTTCCACGGTGACACTGTGTACTGTGGCATTCGAATGATGCAAAAATGCTTCCTTAGGCAATTCAGGCAAAAATTGACGAACTTTCTACCCGGTTTTTTCCAGAATCACCAAATTCGAACATCCTGTTAAAACCTGGCAGGAAAATTTTTGTCAGTTTCTGACTGGATATCACAGTCTGTGAATTCCAAAAACAATCCTTCTAAAAATCGCTCTTAGTTTTTGACAGGATATTCCAATTTGGTGATTTTAGACAAAACCGGGTAAAAAGTTTGTTTGTTTTCGTTTGGATTATCTAAGAGGGAAGCCGTTCAAAGCCCGACAACAATTTTCTTGTCCGGTTTCTTTAAGCATTTTTTGCAAAGAGGACACACTTTCAAAATATCATTAAATAATGCCATTCTCAAAATAATTTCATCCATATCTCTGAAACGATTCACTCACAAAAATGGTTTACTTGAATATGCACCTATTAGACATTTTATTGCATCCAACAAAATACTGTATTACTTGCTTTGAGTAAATTTGATTTGGAAATTATAAAAATTCATTCGGATGCAATAAATTGTTCATTTTTCCCGATTAAAACTTTAGTAGGTTCATATTCAAGTACACCGAGAAAAAATGTATGGAGGCCAACCGCATATGGGTTTGGATACGGCGAGTCTCGCCGCGAGGTTGACTCAACTGAATATCGATTGAAGTAAATGCTCATTCGGTCATTTCAATCGATATTCAGTTAGGTCAACCTCGCGGCGAGATTCGCCGTATCCAAACTCATATGCGGTTGGCTCCACTACATTTTTTCTCAGTGTAGAAATGTAGTTGATTCAAACAAAAGTTAGTCAATCAAAATAAACGTAAATCCTCGGTGCTTGGATAAACTTTATGTAGAGTCATTATGAAAGCATGGTATAAGTTTGGTTGAAATTGGATGATATGAACGGCAACTCCTGTTCCCTGGTGGGAACTACAGCGTGCGTAAAGCCTGCATGGCCACCAATTCACTCTACCCAAGTTTTCTATCTTTCATTAAACATACCGTCAGAAAAAGATAGATAATTTGAAGGGATACCAGCGGCCCCTGACGATACAACCCGAGCCAAATCTTTTCTGACGAATTATTAGGAAATAAAGGAAGAAGAGGAAAATATCGCTCTGTACAGACTACCTTTATTGATCGAAGAAGATCTGTACAGAGCGATATTTCGATTTCATTCCTTTGGTTTCGAGTGATTTATCAGAATAGTTTTGGTTGTGTCCTTTTCTAACCAATGGGTCTGGTTGCATATTCAGGGGTCGCTGGTATCACCTTGAAAGAAGTGAATTTGGGACCATGCACGCTTCACGCACGCTTTGTTACTACCAGAGAGATGTACGCATTCATGAGACATGTTTGTCTTCCGTTCACATTCTCCCTTCCCCGTCCGCTCCAAGTGAATGGATTATTCCAAACCTTATACGGGCTTACTATCGCTTTGAGTCCAAACCATTGTACAAAAAATCCCGCCTGAAAATTCAGGAAATGTGACCGTGATTTTTCACAGTCGTTTTCTTGTCAATTTTCGGACAAATGCTACTGAATTTTGGGAAACTCCGACTGAATTTCGAAATGTATCCTGAAAATTCGGAAGAAAGTATCTATAAAAAATTAAGATTACATTTTCTGAATTTTCAAAAAGAATTTTTTAACAGTGAGTGTTACAAAAGTTCTACCATACATATTCACGTAATAGCAACGTTAAAGAAATTCCCCAACTTCCTCTTGAAGTGTAATACTTACCCTCCCTGCTTCTGGATTTCAATTTCTCAGAAATACTATATGTATCGCACAATCAATATCCCATAAATTGGATACGCTCAAAGTTCCATAACACTCAAATGATACGTACACAGGGAGGTATGCTATCACAATACTTCAAAGAATGCCGATTAAAAAACGTTGTTTCTCAAATCTCTCAACTGATTCGGATTAAACCCATATGGAGCCCACTATGAGACCATAAATGAAAGCGTGGCATATATTCCATTCGATTGGATAATAGGAACGGGAGACAGCTACGTCCGCGGTGTCTCAGGACTCCATTCATTCATCCATGCAGACAGAGACAGATGGACAAATACGAAACTAAACTTATTTCCCGAGCTCGATGAAACTTTGTCGTGTAAGAGATTTTCCTTTTGGAGACGAAATAATTTTTGCTTTCCTTGAACGATCACAAAGCTGTTCTGGTAACGAGGAAGCAGAATTGTTGAAATTCGATTTATATTTCAAGAGGATGGAGGACTAGGCTGCTATGGTTATGGAAAACTTCATCCGTTAATTGTAGAAAGATATTATCAAACATACAAAACGAATAAGTCATTCTCCAGGATGGAATGGTCCTTTGCGACAGTAAAATTTCCAAAATTAAGACCGATGAACCCAAGTAGCAAAGATGCCAAGCGATATTTTACAAAAGAAAAATTAACTATTGTGGTAATTCCGGATTTATTATCATACGATGATGAATGGACAATTGATCGGTCTGTTCAAATGCTTCTCAAATCCGTGAGTAGTCGATTCCACACTCTTTCGCAATTGAACGCTGAAAAACATAATTAATCGATTTTTGTATTTACATAGAGTGGAGCCGAAAATGTGATAAAAGTTATGTGGAACCTGAGGATCAACGAAGTCCGCAATAATCCTGAACGATCGATCATATCATTACAAATTGAGTTTATGCGGTACGAATCTCCAATACCTATCTTCGGAGCATGAAACTTGTTTCCCTGGAGAAATCATGCTTTGACGTGTTTTCAGAAATTTGAAAGAGCTTTTCAACGATGGAACCTACGTGACACAGAAGCCACCAAGGCTAGGCTGCGCTGGACACGGCGTTGGTGTATATTGGTGTCTGAGGTTGACGCTAGAAAAAGATCTCTGGAACGATCGTAATTATATATACGCATTAGATCCAGCACCGCTCTGTACCAAACATCACGGGCTTCAAGATGTGCCGATGATAAGAACAGAAGTTTACTACACCACCGCTTTTGCAGAGAAAGGAATGAGAATGGGTAGAAAATTTGCGTACGGTGAGCGAGTATTTCCCAAGATATATAAATTGTGGTCATAACAGAAAGATAATCAAGTTTTTCCCTTGTAGCATATAAACAATGGATTTACCATAATGGTGCTGATCAAACAATATGTAGAATGAATCGAACCCTCATACAATCTTATGAAAAGTATTCTTCTTTCGTTCCTGGTAAGTTCTTATCTCTATTTTCTCCAATGTATTTCGAGAATAAAAGGATAACCGGTCTCTCGTAATATGTCTTTCCTTTGACGGGGAAAGTCAAAAGAATTACTTTAGCAGAGAAATAACAATTTTTCACAAACATACCGTACACTGAGAAAAAAATAAAAGTGCCATCAACCACCTAGTGTAGTTGAAAAATTTTTAAGTGAATCAATGAATTTTTCGTTGAAACGACTTGGAATTTGTAGAATCAACTACAACGCGTTTCATTGTTTCAAACCTATCACTTGATTGTATGAACCAACGCGAATGAAATTCAAGGAATCAGAAAAAATTCTATTCAAAATCGCAAGTAGTTGAGTCAACCTCCCAAGCAAGAAGTGAATCAACTCACGTGAACAGTTACATGAACAAAAAATGTTTCCGTTTACAAACTTCAGATCATCAATTGAATGAAAATAATTGATTATTCCAATTGATTCAATTGTTTGATTTAATGATACACCAGGAACTAATCAACATTATTCTCGAGTTCAGGGTATTCAGATGTCCAGTTGATTGTTTTTTTTTTTCAATATATCCACAAAACATGACCACAGCATTTGCTTGAAAAGAATTTTACTTCCGTATTCATTCTACATATTTTTCAATCTCAGGAGATATTCAATAGAAATAAATTTCAGAAGACACACTGAAGTATTTTATAACAATGTCTTTGAAATTGGTTTTTATTTCTAATGACGAGGTACAAGATACTAACAGGGTTTGGGAATGACTTGCATTCTGTGTCACGAGAATCGTATATCGTCGCATAGCTACGTCAGTTGAAGCGTGAATTTGATGAGGTTAGGTAGGCACGTAGGTAGGTTGGTTCGATTCTCGATTAGGGCTTCAAACTCTCTGTTCTGACTGACAACTCGCTGTACTTCTTTATCCGCCGTTGGTGGAGGAGAGAGAGTCTTCATCATCGGTAAAAGAACTCCCCTTCCATTAAATGGTTTGTATAATCGAAATTTTTTATTTGTTTTTTCTCGTTATTTGTACATTGGACATCAAATACTATTGGATTCAATGAACTTTTTTGGAAATTTATTGCAACCGAGTGTAGAATTGATTCAACGACTCTTGAAAAACGATTGAAAAGAAAATCTGAGTTGATTCAGAAATTTAAAAACTTGGGATCAATTGTTACGTGCATTTGACACAAAAATGTAAGATAGTATGTCAAGCACATAATGAGTCTAAACAATTCTGTATCGTTTTATGTCAAATGTATTAAGATACTTGACGGAACCAATTTTTTATTGCTTCAACCATTCAGTAGTTGACTCAACGGAGTCGGCCAACTTGTTGAATGATTTAATTCAACTTCCAGAGTTAGTTGAACGTATCTAACCTCCTGGCGTAGTTGAGTCAACTACATTTTCGTTGAGCTCACAAATTTTTTTTCTCAGTGTATGCTCCAGGGATCTTTTTTGAAAATATGATTTTTAATATTTAACTACCAAAATACCAAACTGGTATCAAACTGACCCGCATCAGCAATTCAGCATCATTTCAGTACGATTGATTTCGCTAGGAAGAATCCAATTCATTCATTGAATGGAATCACAAATCGACAAAAGAAATTCATTTGAACGTACTTGTTTTTTCCCTCCTATATATGATCAAAAAGTGAGAAAATTTTCTTCTCTATAATAGTTATGCTTATCATATTAATTCCTTTCAACAGGTGTGGAATACGCAATGTGTTCCCACGCAATGGCATATGAATACGCATTCATGGATTGTACGTCGCACATTGATCATCGTTATCCAAAATATATAGGAAAATCTGTTTACCAATCATTTGAAGGATTGAAAAATTCCATGAACTTGAATAATGTCAAAATTTACCACAGAATTCCAGCGTACGAAACCCGACAGTGTGGTACGTAATATTGCCTAAATCGAAAGAAAGATCTACACGGAGAAAAATGCAGCTCGAAAGGATAGTAATCTTTATTAGAAAATTGCAGAATATTTCTCAAAATCTAAGAATTTTTCTTAAGTTCGTAATAAACATAAAACGGTTCAGATTTCTCTTGAATATCGCTCGAAAAACAATGAAAAATTATCAATACCTAACAAATCATAAAAACAAATATGAAGTTTCCAAAAGTCGCGCATGAAATATCACAAAATTCTGTGATTTGAAAATAAGATTTCAAAATTTTGTTATTTACCTTGTAGAATTTCATGCGCGACTTTTGGAAACTTCATATTTGTTTCTATGAGTTGTTAAGTATTGATAATTTTTCATTGTTTTTCGAATAATATTCAAGAGAAATCTGAACCGTTTTATGTTTATTACGAACTTAAGAAAAATTCTTAGATTTTAAGAAATTTTCTCAGATTTTAAGAAATATTCTCCAATTTTCTATTAAAGATTACTACCCTTTCGAGCTGCATTGTTCTCCGTGTAATAAAGAAAGAAATCTAAGAAAGAAGGATCTAAAAAAGATCTAAGAAAGAAGGATATAATTCTAAGATCGGTCATGTAAACCTTACATAGCATGGAACATTTTTAGAACGTTCATAGGACGTAAGGACGTGTCATGAAAATTCACTACATGTTTTATACATGTAAATATTATGTGAGGTGAACATCAAGGGGAAAGTTTTACAGCGCCGACACTGAGACAGTACCGACACCTTATGATTTTCGTTAATTAACAATAAGAGAGAATAAGGCAGAGTCGGCAGCCTTGGGTCATTTTTCATTCCCCATTTTTTTCGGCTAGAAGATCATGAAGAATGGAAAAATGATTATCATACTATTAAAGTATCGCTCTTCAGCTTCATTTTGAAATTTTTCCCGTTTGGCTTTTCGAAAAATTTGTATTTATAAATTCAACTTGAAAATGAGGTGTCTTCTGGCCCAGGGCACCTTCTTCGGCGAGTGCCTTGTCTCACAATTTTCTATGTATTTCCACATTACAAAAAAGAAGAAATAGACCATTGTTCTCCGCAATATTGTTCAGCACGGTGAAAAAATGATTGAGGATGTTGTTTATGAACTTATAGAAAATTTTAGTAGTATGAATTCAACTACAACAAGGATTATATATGATATAATAGTAAAATACCTTACCTGTAAATAAAAAATGATGATGATGCGCTACAGAAATCTCAGAAAAAAGATTCGTTCACAAAATAATTGGCAATAATAACGCCCAAGCGCATGCTGTGACCCAAGGCAACCGAACGCGATAGTCATGTGTTGCATGCATAGAGATATACCTTCTGATCAAAAAGTACCCGGAATTCTCTATTCCAACAAACCGCGCTTGAGATATTGTCGGAATCTTTTGTTTTCCATGTTATTTCATCTGTATTTAGCGCTCAAATGTCTGCTTGCACTTCATTCGTCAGAAGTTAGTGCGTGTTGCCTTGTAAACGAGTCAGTGTTTGTTGTGTTCTGCGAATTTCCCAATGTCGAATTTGGTTCAGCAAAGAGTTTGTCTAAAATTTTGTGTTTTTAACAAAGTTCCGTGTGCGGAAGCGTTGAAGATGTTAACAGAAGCCTACGGGGACTCGACGATGTCGAAAACACAAGCGTACGAGTGTACAAAGAGTTTAAAGCAGGTCATATTGTGGTTGATGATTTGCCTCGTTCCGGTCGTCCATCCACCAGTATCACCGACGAAAGTATTGATAAAATTAAAGAAATCGTCCTCGCAAATCGTCGTGTGAGCATTAGGGAGATAACATCCGATCTTGGTGTCTCGTTCGGATCGGTGCGGAACGTTATGCACAATATTTTGGCCATGAGACGAGTCGAAGCACGGCTTGTGCCGAGAGTGTTGAATTTGTTGCAGAAACAGCATCGCATCGATGTTGCTAAAGAAATGCTTTCTTTGGGCTAAAATGTTATCGAAGGCATCATTACCGGTGACGAAACATGGGTCTATGAATATTACATCGAAACTAACCAACGATCATCGGAATGGCGCTTTTCAGACGAGTCAAAACCTAAAAAACCGCGACAGAGTCGATCTAAAATCAAGGTTTTGTTGACTGTTTTCTTTGATTGCCGTGGTGTGGTCCACTCCGAATTTCACCCACCAGGTCAGACAGTGAATAAGGAATATTACGTGAGCGTATTGAAGCGTTCGAGGGAAAACATTCGTCGCAAGAGACCAGAATTGTGGTTTCTTCATCACGACTTCATCAACGCACCGGCACACACATCTCATCTTGTACGCGATTATTTGACTAAAAACAATGTTCATACCGTTCCTCAAGTTCCGTATTCACCTGATATGGCTCCTTGTGATTTTTTCATATTCCCCCGACTCGAGTTACCACTTCGCGGAAAGCGTTTTGAGACGATTGAGGCAATAAAGCACAATTCGCAGGAGGAACTGAAGGCGATTCCGAAATCGGCCTATGCAAAATGTTTTGAAGATTGGAAGAAGCGTTGGAATATGTGTATTGCTTGCAATGGAGATTACTTCGAAGGAAATAAAGTGAATATCGATGAATAATTGAGCCGTTTTCGTTTCATTAAGAAATTCCGGGTACTTTTTGATCAGAAGGTAAGAATAGAGGAGGGAAGTTAGGCGAAATCTGTGAGTGGAAAAGTAACATCGGATAAAATAGAGAGCAATACAGGAGTTCTCTGGCTAGCCAATCGGCGAAGTTGTCACAGAACTCCTCTATTCCTCTCTCTTTTTACACGGTGGTACACGTTTTCGGCCAACTCACCTCCTCTATTCTTATATCTTCATGGTTGCGTGTGCACGGAGGGAAAAATAGTGGAAGTGCTAATCCGTGCTGCCACTTTCTCGCAATCATTCTAGTTAGTAAATACACCGAAAATAAAATTCATCAAATGCCAACGTTATGACATCAATCCTCGATGTCCATGGAACCATAAGAGCGAAAAAATCACTAGCCACTCTCACTCACATCAACTGTTAATATGCTAATCATTACTAGAGATGAATGGCAATAGTGCACTCATTCGTGTACAAGACTCCATTTATTAGAGTGCAGACATCTTTGAATGCCGTTGATCGCACTTTTCCGTGACCAACTTCGCACGAGCGCTCAATGTCTCTAGACATCGATCAAGGATGTACTGGACATCAATCAGTGATGTCCTGGAAATTATGGGAAAGTACATATGGCGCGATCTTCTGAGTTCAATAAGATCAAAGTCTTATGATTAGAATTGTGGTTTTAAAATTTCGAGGATCATTGATTAATCCAATATGTTAACGATTTTTACATAAAATAAGTGGTGTCCTTAATCGAGGTAAAATTGATTTATATTGAAAAGATATTGAATTCCTTGTATTCAAAAAAACATTTAGTGGACATAAATACTCGCACGAAATACCTGAGTAACCTAGAACAATTGATTTTTTTTAGTTTCCAATTTCACGCACGTATTTGCGGATTACACTCTTCTTTTAGTGCATTATTTTGCAAATGTCAAAATTTTTAATCAGAGATATTTCTCATTATTTATTGTATGTAATTATTTTTACATAAAATGAATGGTTATCACCACTGATTTTATGTAAAAATCGTTAACATATTGGATTAATTAATGATCCTCGAATTTTTAAAACCACAATTTTAATCATAAGACTTTTATCTTATTGAACTCAGAAGATCGCGCCATATGCACTTTTCCTTCATTTCCAGGACATCACTGATTGATGTCCAGTACATCGTTGATCGATGTCTAGGCACATTGAACGCTCGTGCCAAGTTGGTCACAGAAAAGTGCGATCAACGGGATTCAAAGATGTCTGCACTCTAATAAATGGAGTCTTGTACACGAATGAGTGCACTATTGCCATTCATCTCTAGTAATGATTAGCACATTAACAGTTGATGTGAGTGAGAGTGGCTAGTGATTTTTTCGCTCTTATGGTTCCATGGACATCGAGGATTGATGTCAAAACGTTAGCATTTGATGAATTTTATTTTCAGTGCATGGACCGATTGCAAGCGACGCATAGCATTTCTCCACACGGAGAAAAATTTGAGGTAGCAGATACAGCGATTGCGATAAATTTGACAAAATCCGCATGTAAATATAGGGACAGCATTTCTGCGGTGGAAATTCTGCATCATTTTTGCTGTAAATTGAAAACGTCGCATTTCTATTGCAATCTGATGTAATTTTAACACAAGCACTTCACAACCATTACATATATCGAATGTAAATTCTATTGTCGTAATGAATGAAATATAAACAGTATGACAAGCGATATTTACTTCAAACTTATGAAATTTGTACATCAATCTGATGTAAAATACATGTTAGGATTTTTGAATAAAATTTCAATCGTTCATTTATATATTTTATGTATACGCGAGAACTACGATAATAACTACAAGAATTTTTGTTAATTTTCCAAGAGTCACGAAGATGGGGATAAAATTTAAGTGATTAAAATTTTACATTATTTGCGCCGCATTTTTATGAATTTTCACGGACAGTTGGAATAAAAAAAATTGTATCTTCCCAATTATTTCTTGCTGTTGTGTTTTTTGTTGAATTTGCAATGAGACAATATATACAAATGCATTTTTGAGCAGTGAAATGAACTTTATTACATATTACATATTACAATAAGATATAATACAATGTTATGTCGCTTTATTCTATCATTATCACTAACCGTACGCTATGAGTGGAGATTCAAGTTTTTAATATATATCAAATGTAGGAACAAACTGATACTCGCGGAAAACTGTTGAAACTGTTCGCGCCATCTTTGTGACGCGATTTTCATAATTTTGAACTGAAAGGAGTGTTACAACGCTTCTCAGTAGTATTAACAACACAGGCGGGTGGTTTTTGCAGAAGCAATTGTTCAATACACATCAGATTGGGGTCACTGTAGATTTGAGAATAAGAATAAAATTCCTGGGAAAAAAATCAGATTATCATTCCAAAAAGCATAGATAAAATTAGCAACTGTACTTGTCGAATGCACATTAGATCACGTTCGTGTAAAGTAGATTTAGTCGAGTGTAATGGAAAATTTACATTGTTCGTGGTCAATGATATCATAATAAATATATTTTTGGATTGGCGTAATTTTTACATTCTTCCAAAACAATGATCATGTATGTATCATGTGAGTTTCGTCAAAATTAATGTAGAAAATTACATTTAAAGTTTTATCTATGCACTGATGATAAATTTACATCATAATTTTTCTCCGTGCATGCGTTGGTTAGAATGTTAGAACGTTACATGCTATTCTTTTACCGAAACTTCACAAGGGATTAGTCCGCCATTTTTCTCCCCGTGTGGCTAAACCCGGTTGAAAAAGTTTCATAAGATCACATAAATGCTCATAAGTTCTTGGACAAATACACATCAAAAACTGATAGATTGTTTTTCATTTTATAACTTATTATGAGATTTTACAGCTCTTATGAGATCCTTATGAATTCTGATACATTCTTATAATGATTCTCATTCATTCTCTTAAATAAGTATAACCTCATGGAAGAATACACATCAAAATCTCATAAAAGTTAAATATCAGAATTTATGAGACGTTTTCAGCAGGGAAGGCAGTTGATCGCGTTGTGACCCAAGGTACTCGATTTTGACTTTTGACACATTTTTTTAAATAAAATCATTTCTAATAATCACTTAATCCTCAAATTTTTTGAAATATATTCTCTGATATTTCCTTCAATGCCCTGATTCGTTTTTGAGAAATGGAAATTCAGTTTTGTTACTTATGATAGAGAAAAACTTGAAAAAATAAATTTACTTTTGTCTTTCAGAAATGAGGTGTATTTTTTTCAATGTAGGGGAATCCAATCTTTTCGATCAAATTTGGATGAATATTGTCAAAATCACTCCCTTTACTTCCTTTAATAATTAAAAAATTTGTCCATCAATACTTTTTGTAACAATACAAGTGGCCCAAGGCATACGCCGGCCCAAGGGTACCGACTCTACCCTGATATAAAGACGTGTACACGGAGAAAATAGTATTGCTGGCATAACAAGTAGGTCTGTTACTATAGCGCCTACAAAAAAAATTGGCTGCAAGAGTAAGAAAAATGATTGACACAACTACACTTTTTTGCTGACATAAACAAATTTGTTAACAGAACTAACGTCTTTGCTGCTGAAGTGAATATTTTTGCAAAGACAACAAATTTCTTTGTAGGCGCTATAGTAGCAAACTATTTTTGCTCCGTGTACTTCAAAAGACTGTTGTGAAACTAAACATAGTTCGAGTATGACGTTTTTCAATTCTTATTGTTAGCATATACCCGATGATGAAAATTTTTATCCTCATTACGAATGCCAAAAGATAATTGTGGATCTTTGGATCATTCCGTTGAAGCAGGTGGTATTTTTCCGAATATATAGTATATGTTTTTCTTATGACCGATGGAGGTATTTCAACCATGATTAGTTCAGTAATGTACACAGAGAAAAGTGCAGATCGACAATATATGGTAATCTTTAACAGAAAATTGAAGAATATTTCTCAAATTCGTAATGAAGATAAAACGGTTCACATTTCTGTTGAATGTTACTTGAAAAAGAATGGAAAATTATCAATACACAATAAACAATAGGAGGAATATGAATTTTCTGATAGTCGCACATGAAATTTTATGAAGTGAGTAACAAAATTTCTAAATTTTATTATTCACTTTGTAAAATTGCATGCGCGACATTTGAAAAGTTGATATTTTTTTCTATTATTTGATAAGTATTGATAATTTTCCATTCTTCTTCAAGCGAAATTTAACAGCAATGTGAACCGTTTCATCTTCATTACGAATTTAAGAAATTCTCAGATTTCAAGAAATATTCTTCAATTTTCTGTTAAAGATTACTATATTTCTCAACTACATTTTTATGCGTGTAACCTGTGTTAAGACTTATATCAGAAATAATGTGGAAACGCCAGGGTTTTCTAGTACAGACGCCTGATGATCAGAAAAATAGTTCGATAAACACACGGAGAAAAGTACATCTTTGAAAAATAGCAGAGGTCACTATTTAATATAGCATTCAATGTTTTGAATATATGTTCAATAGAATGAGCTGCGAAATTATGTGATATGAAGATAGTATTACAAAGTATAATGCCACGTAGTATTTTTGTGAATCGCTATGAGGATTGGCAATTTCTGCAATTTCCATCACTGAATTTGAATTTCATGTGCCTACAAATCCAAGTGCAACGTGATATAATTCACTATGTCACAAATCAGGGGCGGCTAGGGATCCTCTAGTGAGGGATAAGACAACGGCCGCCATTAATGGGATAACCAAAAAATAAGTACCTAATTTATGCATCGAAAATATAATATAAATCCCCCTTCGCCGTTATGTTTTTAATGAATTATTCAATTTCACCCATTGAATGACGCGCACACGCAGCCCTATCCCATTAATGGCGGCAAGTAAAAAGCCGATTGTCTCGCCCTGCTTAAAAGATCCGATTTAAATCTATTACCTGTCCAATCAGTATGAAACAGATTTTTGTCCAGGAATTTTCCTATTTGATCTTATTCAAATTTAACCGGTTTGAGTAGAAATTTTCTATTCAAACCGATTATATTTGGATGAGATCAAATAGGAAAATTCCCGGACGAAAATCTGATCGTAACTCATTGACGAGTTAATAAGTTCAAATCGGATTTTTGAAGCAGAGTCATCCCTCATTGAAGGGTCCCTAGGGGCGGCTGTGCTACGTACATCAGCAAACTTTACTATCTTTTGAAGATCTCTTCCCGCCGTGCAGACAGACTACCAGACAGACAGATGAACAGACACGGAAGCAAAATGATTTTTTCAGGTCGAAGAAACGGACCTGGTATCAGAAATCTACACAAAATTTTCATTTCCTTTTTTTTTTGTCTGCGGGAACTATATCAGAGAGCTTCCCGTTATTTTGTGACAAGGAGACAATCTGTGAACTTACTTAGAACCTTTTTGTAAGGCTCGGTGTTCATATTTTGATGAAGATATAACGTACAAAGCATCCAAGTTTCCGTTTTCATCTTTGGAACATAAAAAAATATGTAGGTGTCAGTATACTGGAAGGAAATTTTCTTCGCTCTTATTCTAATAAATCTTTTGCCCAATGGAAAAAAATTCAGTTGAATGGAAAAAGTTTTCATCAGATTGAAACGGAAAATTCTCAAATTGAAACAGAAATATGTATTCCTTCTTAAATTCGAAGAATGTGATTTCGATTGAATGAAAAATTTGTCTATTGAAATGAATTATTTCTTCCATTGGAAGCAAGATTCATTAGAATGAGGGCAAGGAAATTTTCTTCAAGTTTAAGAAATTGGGTTCGCAGCTTATACGGGGCCAATTTATTGGTAGATTCCCTTGGAAATCTCCTAACCTGGTAACTCTGGTATCAGTACTGTAAGACTTTCCCCTACATACTTATTTCCGAATGATAAATGTTCTTTTATCAAAAACCCAGAGGGAATTGGTTCGAATGCGATCTTATTATTCATGGTTTTTATAGTTCATCAAACGAATAAGATTCATTACAACTCATAAGAATAATTATCAAGAAGGAAAAGTTGTTATGGATATTGATGAAAGTTTATGGAATGAAATCATTTCAAGTAGATAAGAATTCGTTAGATAATGTCTGATTCATAATTTTAGCCGAAATCTCTACAATATAATATTTTCTCTATCTTTCCAGCCTTGGTTTAAGATTTTCTCGTGGGTGCCCCAAAATGGATCGCAAATCAACCCAAGATGTGTGTATATGTATGTAATCAAAGTGAGCATCGGAGATGATGTTGTTAAATGATTCCACACAGCACCACTGTCCCAGAAGAATTCATGGATAATTTTTATTGAACTGATTGCGTTCTTTATGAATTCTTCAAGAATTCTTCTGGGATTGTGGTGCTGCGAGGGATGTCAGATGATATCTATGTTTCATGTAAATATAAATCGCAGATATGAAAGACGTACTCATGTTATGTTGAATAAATTTCAATTACCTTCATTCAATTCCTGATTCTACAATTTGAAGAATAATTTCAGAATTTCTCCAAAAAATGATGGCAATACACCCGATTCGAAAATCAGTTTTCTCCGTGCATATTTATTGCATGGATTTCAATTTTTTCCTCTAACTTCTCAAATTCGCCACAATGAAAAAGTGATCACGAGTAAAAGAAATGATGGATAGCCCTTTTTACGATTCCGAAAAAATCGAATAGAAGTTTAAAGTCATTATTTTACCTGTGGTAACAAAAGAGAGGTTGTAATTCAACGAGCAATAACATTTTGTGGTGTACCACATATCCTGTCTACCGATAAAAACCACAATGTATTATAATTCATATGGAGAGCAAAGAAAGAAATCATGAGATTATGTTTTTTTGAACCCACGCATGGTACGGCATTGGAACCGATTTTACTGTGATAACTGGAATAACTTGTGTTCCAACTGAACGTTTGGATGATGAATTTCAATTGAAAAAATTCTCATGTTGCGAGTTATCAAAATGCGACAGTATGTGCAGTGAGTGGAGGGAGAGGGGGGGAGGGTGTTGTATGGCGTGATGACTTGAATCAAGTTTCTGACCTATTTATAATTTTGTAATTCTTCATTCTCAAAATAAAGGACTCAATAAACTCAACTGTGTGATAATGCTCTAAGAACAATCTGTTCAATTCACTTCAGTCATTCGTTGAACGCCATATGAATGACAACCAGATCAACTCGAATGTGCTTCTTATATTTGACATTGCCTATGAATAGGAATTCAGATGTTTCAAATTTTGCCTATAAACTACATAGAAAATTGAGAAACTTTCCTCAAATATTGTAATCCATATAAAATCAAATACCTAATAAACCCAATCAAAGAAAAAGACATCTTTTAGAAATCAAAAAGATATCTTATGCGACTAATTCCGACAAATCCAAGATATCTCAAACAGATCTTGCGCGAGATATGTTTCAGATGTATTCTATCAACTCTGAAGAATGTCTTGTAGATATCCTTCAGGCGTCTTTTAGATATCTTGAAGATGTCTTGAAGAATTCATAAAAACATTTTACAAAATCTTGATTTCATTCATGGAAAAATTCCTCTCCTTTTCTTCTTCTTCTTACTCCCCTCGGTTCCTTCATCCCTTTTTCACTCCTATGGTATTTTATTTGGGTTTGGATGCTTGAGGTTGCGGGATTCGAACCCGGGCATTTCACGACGCACCTGCGCTTCTTTAACCTAAGTCATACGAATAATCTAATGATGGTGCTCATAATTGTCAATATGACGTAGTGAAATATAATGTCGGTAATGTATATTCTCAGAGTACAAGTGATCTTTTGAATAAAGTGTTATTACATATACAAATATCAGAAAAGCTGACTGTGCCTAAAAATTGAAAAGTTTGATGAATTCGGTGCAATATATTGAGAAATGGATTTCACGACCAGTGGTCGTTAGTGTCTGATGAATATCATATATTCTTCTGAAATGATTTCTATGTCATTGTTATTAAGGTGATACCAGCGACCCCTGAAGATACAACCAGACCCATTGGTTAGGAAAAGACACAACAAAAATTATTCTGACAAATTACTCGGAAACAAAAGAATGAATTCAAAATATCGCTCTGTACAGACCTTTTTCAATCAATAAAGGTGGTCTGTACGGAACGATATTTTCCTTCTACTGCTTTATTTTCAAATAATTTGTCAGGAAAGATTTGGCTCGGGTTGCATCGGCAAGGGCCGCTGGTATCCCCTTAGGAACAATTTATTTAGTGAGCAGCGTATAGTGTATTTAGCGGATAATAGACAGGATTGGAGGATTTCATCAAACCAGTCATAAGATTGATTACTTCATGATGATGATGATGATTTGGTGGGAATGAGAATTCTACAAATTCTCTTGTACGCTGTACATAAAGTTCAGCGTAACAAGTTCGATAATTTGCAAAATATTGTGACTCGGGGATTCGTTACGTTTAGCGCTGGTATTGCAAGGTTATAAAATCGTACTTTTTGCAGACCCTGTTGTAAAATTCTCATAAAACCGCATGAGATTGATTTTATGGGTTTCGATTCAATTTCGTCAATTTTTCATGAGGTTTGATATGTGTATTTGAAACTGTATCTATGAGATTTTATGGGATTTTACAAGACTTATGAGGTTTGAGAGGATCTCACCTGGCACTAACCACTTCCCTCATAAAATCCCATCGAAACAAATGAAACCGAGAAGTTGATGCGGTTTGATATGTGTATTTGAAACAGGAGCGATGAGGTTTTATCTGTATTGATTAGAATTTGACAGCAGGGGAATCTCAAATTTGTTGGTATCCATTTACGTAGATTATCCAAGCTTTTGAATTATGAACGAATTCATCTGCTTCGTAATTTGATTGTGACATTTGAAGTGCGATTCACATAATCATGTAATCATAACCTCAGAACTGCTGATCTTCACTGAGAGAAATATCCATAGTTGCGGCAACTAAAAAGGGTCACCCATTTTAATTTTGTTTTTGAAACTATGTTTTTATAGCTGCTGTGACTATGTGTGGTTTCCATAACTAAAAAACATTATTACGATAACTAATATGCTATAACCATGTGTTCATTGTAATGTTAATTATAAATATGTAGTTGGAATACTCAAACTTCAATCTGTTATCATCACTATCTTTTCAAACTGTACACAACTGGAATGTATTGATCTTTCAAATAACTTTTCTTATAACTGATTACCTGTTACTGATAGTGATTTACCTGTTTGATAGATTTTGTGTATTTTTAACACACGTGTATGTCCCAGGAGGTCCACTCGCAATTTATGTTAAATATTAATACAAAAAATGTATCAAATCAACACAAAAATGTTGGATTTACACTGAAAATCAGTGAATTTCAGCATTTGATATGATGTTTTCAACACAAACTCCGAGTGGACCTCCTTTGACACCAAATTTTTCGCTGTTTTCGATTTTATATTTCAATGACTATGAAAATATACTTTTAATCATGGTTATGGGGGTTTGGAAATTACGATTACGATTACAAATGGTTCCGGTTACAATTTAGCTTATACGTCATTTTTTATCGGTGAATGCTTCTTATTGCGGAAAAGTTATAGACAACAGGACCAATGTTGACAAACTTCGTTCACTCGTGAAACAATAACTTCTCTTAAGTTGCCCTTATATGAATTCGCGGTATAGCTTATCGGTTAGGTGTAAAGTTTGTAGATTGTTAGGTAGGTAGGTAGGATTCATAGGTTCGATTCCCTGTCAGGCGAGGTAGGAAATTTTCCTTGTATTCTTGAGTGATCAAAAATCACAAATATTGTTACTTCAACTCTGTGACGTACATTGGATTACATTTTTTTTCATCATACAATTTGTTCAATCTTCTGATCGTAAATATTGATTAATAGTTGTGGTAACTAACTATTCATAGTTCTCTCAAGTATTTTCAGTAATTCTAATGACTATTTTTTCTGAGAACATAATGTTACTGACTCGATTTCAATTACATTTAACTCATGGTACGTCAAATCCCAAAAACATAGTTGCTTCTACTATGTCATATGAGTTTTCACCAAGAAAAATTTCTAGTTTCTACAACTTCACTGAAACAAAAATTACATAGTTGAGGTGCTATTTCACCACATTTTCGTAGTTGGTAATGCCATTTTTTTCTCTGGGTGTTGAAGATACATTCAGGAAGACATCCCTGTTACAAAAATCCAGCTGGGATTCCACATGGATTCCAGATCCGGAATTTACCTGCGTTGCCAGCTAAGGCTCCACTTGGAATCCAGAATCCCAATTAGATTCCATGTGAGATTTCCAATTCCACCTGGGATCAGAAATTCCAATTGAAATCCCACGTTGGAGTTGGAATTCTAGCTGGGATTCCACCTGTGAATAGGAATCCCAGCTGGAAACGCAGGTAAATTTCGGAGCTGGAATCCACGTCGAATCCCAGCTGGAATTTCGCGACAGGGTTTTCAAACATATCTTGCGAAAGACATCTTCGAGACATGTCGAAGATGTTCATGTTCATTGTGTTTAAATAACCATATATTTTTCAATTTACCATCATAAAGACATCTGATTTCCTAGTCTGTTCGCTTTCACCAGGGTTGCCAGATGAAACCCAGGACAGTCGATGATTGGATAATTTTCATTTATCTAACCATCCATATTCCAGATAGACGGAACCAATGACCAAACTAACCCGGTTTTTATCTGACAAACCTAATTGTCACAAAAATTTTATTGGTCATGAAAATGTGTTTTTAGCTGTTCCAGGGAAAAATTTACCCCCTACAGCTGAATTTTTTCCATCATATGATGCACAACACTCAAAATTTAGCGAATTCGCAGTTATTGTTGATTCAACAACTACAGTGGTTTCATAAAATCACTGAATAATAGTTCACTGATGTAGCAAATGACTTGCTGAACTGGTGAAGAATTTGCTGCATTTGAACATAAGATTTCATTGCCATCACAATTTCGTTTGCTCCACACAGTATCCTCTCAATGACTATTCATAACTGATATTTCCACGAAATTGTATCAACGAGCGAGGGACAATAACCGTGATTGGATTGAATTGAGCTAAAAATCCACGGAAGGAACCTTTTTGTACACCGCTAGGAATAATGAATCAATCCACAGATTGATATTCGCAGACGAGAGAAGAAAAGAAATAAAATTAGAAAACCGTGAGAAAAACTTTGGTTCAAAGATTATGTCTAGATTTGAGAAAGAAAAGAGATTCGAAAAGACAGGTTTTGGAAGTCCTTTATACCCCCTTAAAGAGAAGAAATCTTCCCACGTCGTACTTCACGGTCTTCTCTATGAGACTTGGATGAAGTTCGTGCTCACATCAGGTAAATTTTATATAGGAACAAAAGTTCATGTATGGGTTCCGGTATTACATAGTGCAGAATAATGTTGTCCAATGAACATGAGATGACCTACTTATATGCGAGATGCGAAAGAATCGGAGAAAACCTAAAAGAGAAAAAAAAGATATAAGAATACTTGTGACTCTTGAAGCGTGGGAGAGTCCTTTTTTCTATATTACATGTTCAATTGTTATTTTTATAACCGTTGAATACTTTGATCATCTTCCGGTTTTTTGACCCTCCTTCTGCTACTCATATACGGGTTCTGGATTATCCAATTGTCGCATATTTTTATCAATGTTTTGCTTTGAATTTATCAAAGTTGGAATATGAGTGCCCGATTTTGAAATTTCAAAAATGTCGCTCAAATTCAATCAGTTGAAAATCTATGATTTATGAGGTCAAGAACTACATATGTACCGCATATGCATCCACATCTGTTTGCTAGTTGGTGGCGAGGATGTGACGTAAATAAGGTACAAATAATCATCCAGCTACGCGAATGATTGATGTAAGTTGTATGCTTAACGATTTCAAATCACAATTCCATGCATGTTTCAATATAGAATTACTTTCTTGGGTTCTGATGAGTAGTGATTGCAATATCTTTCAATCTGATTCTGTGTATCAAATGATAATCCCATGGATGAAGGAGCGTAGCGTAATAATCTTTGTGAAGTTTGTATACTTTGAAGATCCTGTGAAAACTTTTCAGGATGTGTGTTTTCTTTTATCTATTCGAAAGGAATTCTAACGATACTCTCTCGAGGATCTTTTAACCGTGGAAACTTTTCTTCCTCTCACACGGCGTGGCAAAAGTCCTTTCACGGAGGTGACCTTGTGTGAATGAAAGAATCCTTAGTAATACGATCTTACGCTGCAATGATCTTACTTTACTACTACTACTACTACTACTATAACTACAACAACAAGTACCACTTCGGTATCTTCTAGTGCTTTTACCACAATGTATAACTGTTCTTTCGGCTTTTCTGAATCGTTTCACTTTTATGAATGAAGACGACCTGTCGGTGTTTACATGCAAGATGCTATGAATGAGATACCAGTTTTTTACGTGGCTAACCTGAATCCGTGCAAATTCTTTCCATCATTCGTAGAACTCAAGCATCAATTGGAATTCTTATTGTCGGGGAGAATTTTCTCGTCAAGGTATATCGATTTCTAAGCACTCTCTCTCCCTTGATCGCTATAAATTTCTGTTGAAACGTTTAAAAATTCCTTAGGCCTTAAGGTTACCGTCAGAAATTTTTCAAAAAGACTTCATCTATTTCGGGTTTCATGGAAAAAAAAATTCAAATCGAGATCTTGGAGGGTAAAGTTAGACGAATCAGGCGAGGATATAAGATGTTACAAGGATTAGGTATGTTGACAATCTAAATTGTGCTTGCTACCCGCGCGTCTCTATCTTAGACTGGGGATCGCTACGCTTGTTGATTTCATAGAATTTATGCAAGAAATCGAACAACTTGTTGTGCGTCCATTGAAAACACCAGGCGGAACCTGACAAGAAGTTGTAAAGCCGTGACAAAAATCGGGCAGGTTTTGAAGGTTTCTTTAGCTTTCACCGAGACGGTAAAGAAGCTCTAAACACTCTTTTATCACCCTCGGTAGCAATAATTACGCAGAATTGAATAAAAGGTTCAGAAAAATCCAAGTTACCCACATAGCACAAACTATCTCAGTTATCTCAGTTGCTGAGACATTTGTAATATTGCACCAATATTCTAAAACGTTACTAAAGCATGCTGAAGTACATCAGATTTTAATCCGAAATAGAAGAATTTCTTCATTGGTGGTGACTCAAATATAAAATAACGACATCATTCCATGCCCCACGAATGGCTTTTTCCAACATAAAACCAATGACCATGAGACCTGTCAATCCGATTCCTTGCCGGATTATTCTAAACATGCTTCGCATTGATGCAATTCAAAGGTCTTATCTTATGGTTTAAACCCAACAATTAGGGGCGTGTAATGTTCCTTCATTCCATTCACTGTAATTAACACCACCTGTTTTCGGGTCTCGATAGCTCAAAAATTACAGGTTTCATTGTCACACGCAAATTCCCACAAGATATATTAGGCGCTTGAGAACAAAAAATCATTCGAGTGGTTGTCAATAAACCCACATATGGAACCCAAAATTTAGCTCCTCATTAGATTTCAGGTTGCATCCGAGGCCGCAGTGCAACGGTATACTTTCCTGCAGGTCTTTTAATTGTACAATAGAGGTGGTGTACATTCATACATAGCGGTACAGAGCAGACAGATGTGCATATTCCTTTACCCCTATAAAATACGGTCATATAATATTGCGTGGTCGATGATCGTTATCCGAAAACCCAGCGGTGAGAATCCATTGAGCCTTCGGTGAATAGCGAAATGATGACTTTGATCTTAACGACAGATATTGATGTCGAGTATGAGAATTCGATCTAATCTCTGTCACAGTCAATTAAATAGCAGAACTATTTGAACGATGTAGATATCGGTAATATGACATTCAAAGAAAACCTATTTTTCCGCGGTTCTAAGAACCATTGCACTTCATAGCAATTCATAGGATTGTAGAACGTTAGCGCATCGAGAGATGTTCATTGAATGGAAAAGGACTTTGAGTTGATGTCGAGTGAAGCTCAAGGCTTGTGCCTTGATACCAAGCTCCCCCTTTCATGCTTTGCCTACTGCGGCTTCGGCAAATGTTCTGCCTGTGAACGGAAGACGCAGTGGCACAGCAACATGCTCAATGAATTTGTCTGCGGCCGAATGGTAATGTTACTGCGTGTGGGTCTTATGTGGTCGACGAGCATATAATAGATAGGCACGTAGATAGACAAAGGAAGATGCGGTAAAACAAAGAACGATGTACTTGCATGTAAGCAAGGAATGAGTTGAGGAATCGTATGGTATCGAGATAGAAATGACAAATCTATTAATGTTTGAATATAAGTTTCAGGATTGGTATCTTCTTGGCGATAGGACTACTACGATCTACGGTTTCATACTTCCTAAGGTCTTATGACGTGAGAGAAGTAATCCCTCAACATCGTCGTCGTCGTCGGCTGTTTGCAATTTATCGTCTGGACTCTAATTTGCCAAGTGAGTTAGTTGTGGGCGCTACGCCGCCGCTTCCGACGGATATTCGGCGTCGAAAATTGCCAATTGTCTCAATAGAACTCGATTTGTATTCCTGTGACTACCAATATAAGTAACCTTCTTACAATCTCATGTATATATCTCATGTATGTTCCTTTCATGTCTTCTTACACCCTTCGGTCTAGGTGTTCTAGACTGCACTGGAATTATCCTAACGATGCTCCGATGATTCGCATGCAAATTTACTTGTTATTTTTTTTTTATATGTAATCAAAGATATCGAATAATCCGATCTAATGTTCTTTGTCCACAATTGTCGTCATTGTCATCGTTCTCATCGTTCTTGTGTTCTTAGTTTTTCTACGAAACATACCGGTCATGAATGCACAGTTGTTTATCGAATAAAGAAACTCGGCTTCGGATCTTACCACAAAGAAAGAAGTAAAAACTATATATATATATATATATATATAGTGCGCAAATTTACGCTCTGGATCGAACTTGATATTTTGTTGCTGGGAAAGCACGAAGACGATGATTTCTTATAGTCCCTTCAATCCATTATTTATGTTCCAGCTTTGCGCCGGCAGGTTCATGACTTGTCGACTTGAAGCCAATTACACACTGATCGAGCATAGTACACAATAGTTTTGTTTTTTTCATCGCTTGTCAAGAAGTAGGAGTTCGAGGATGGAAATTGATTGTCAGTTATGAATTCTCAAGGATTCAATAGGATACCGAATATTTGTTATAACTTAATTTTTTTTCCAGAGATATTTAATTTTGTTCGGAAAATTTTGAAATGTTCATCTTGAAAATTTGATTTTATTGCTTTTATCTTAATTTCAATTTTTGATTCCTAATTTATTTTTCTTATACCTCAAAATCTACTCTTTAAATCTGAAAGAGTGAATAATCACGCGTTCCACTCCACTGAGTCTCAGAAGTGCGCCAGTCCGCGTCGAGTGGAATTTTCACTCGTTTCGAGTGAGCCCTCACTCTTTTAGAGTGAAAAATTGACTCTGGAATTTGAGTGGCTGTCCCTGCTGAAAGTTTCCCATAGAAAACGATGAAATTTTTTCTATCAGTTTCAATGTGGTTTCTGAAACTGGAATTCCCGGAAAGTCATCGTGAATTCACGATAGAACTCTATCGGTTTTTATCGTTTTATATAGGATTTGAGAGAAATGTATCTGGTTTTATCGTAAAATTCCTATAGAAAGAATACCGCCCAGATAGAAAAGCATGCTCCGAATATTTTGTGACATAAGTTGCCATAAACGTACTATCATGAACTTTGCTCAGCTTGCGATGATGCATAGAATGTAACCATTATGTCTGCATTATGGTGCCGTCACCTCGTTTTGCCACCAATAACAATGCTTTATGCGGAAACCCTTGGCACCATGATGCAAAAATTTCTTGGCGTCCATGTCACCATTATGATGGCATTATTGAGACATTTTTCTATCTGGGCAGTTATTCAAAAAAGTACCATTATCTTCCTCCAAATAACTAACACTTCCTGTATAGGAATTTCACGATAAAACCAGATACATTTCTCTTAAATTCTATAGAGAACGATAAGAACCGATACAGTTCTATCGTGAAATCACGATGACTTTCTGGGAATTTCAGTTTCAGAAACCACATTGAAATCGATAGGAAAAATTTTATCGTTTTCTATGGGAAATTTGCAGCGAGGGTAAGTTTCTAATCTCAAACCTTAGAATATCACTCTAAAAGAGTGGAAATTTCACTCAAAATTCCGACAGGCTCACTTTTGGCTGGCTGAAGAGTGAAATCTCACTCGAAAAATTTCAGAGAGTAAGACTCATATTCAAATCCGTATCGAAAAAAATCGATTTCACATTTCACGAAGAATTCATGCGTGGAATGATGTTTGGATGTTTTGGGTCACCCTGTATATAATAATTTAAGTTGCATGTAAAAATTCGCTTCTCATGTTTACCACAATTTGGAATGAAATCTCACCAATGAATTTACTCCAATTCTTAATTGAAGTGATGACAATTTGTTTTCGAATGGTGATAAAAATGATCCCTGCTGTAGAATTGACTGCAAATTTGTTTCCGTGTACCGTGATACCAAAGTCTGCTGCAATTGACAATCTCGGATATGCAATATATCGCATGAGTTCCTCTATGCTGGATACGAATCTTCAAATTCGTACAAATAATCTACGAGAATGTTGTTTCAGAACGAAAGAAGTACAGTTTGTTTCACACTAATCTGTATCTAATCTCAGTCAGGTCCTTGAAAAGCACGGGTCCTCCTCGTTTTGATCTTCCTTGTTCCATCTTCATGTTGGAAATTATTGCTATACTTTCGTCCCTTTCTTAATGATCCCCAACGATCAACTTTTGTTACAAAAATTTACCAATCGAGCAACATCTTTGGAAGATACGAGAGAAATCCGTTAACGACGAACCTCTCTTTCTTGTCTTGATAGATTAGCTCATCTTCATTGAGACGAATGTGTGAACTCGATGGCCGTCCATCTCATAGCGAATGTTTTTTCTTAGAATGTTTCGTACGTATACATGCATTACATGGGACATTTTTCGTTGAAGACTTCGTAATGAGCGTAGTACACGTGTTTATTTTGTGTTAGAATTAGATGAATAGAGTCTTCTAAACAAAGCTTAATGACGACACATTTCAACTTAAGAAGGATATGATCATTTGATAGGCAAGCAGCGAAGGGGTTAGGCAAACTCAACAATGCCCTAATACATTCTTATACACGTATGATTTATAGCAGTATATTAGGGTACACAAGACACTCGAAATTTCTTCTCTTTATAATACCGCACGCGGTCAATGCACTTCATTTCGTGGGCGTCCTCCAGCGAACATTATTATCATTATTATTATTATTATTATTATTATTGAGAGTTGCATTTCATTTGCACTTTGACACAAAAGGCAGGAACGGTATAATAAAAAGAAAAGGAAAGATAAAAGAACATTTCCATTGACTTTCAAGTGAAAAGGTTGGTAGAATATCCATCGAAATTGAGCGACTCTTTGAAATCGAAGGTACAAAACAGGAAGTAAACTTCAGCATTCAATTTATTCAACATGAAGTTCTTCTTTATTTTCCTTTCCTCTTTCTTTATTGTTCTATTGGGTATCCGAGAAGTTTGGAAGGACAAAAAAGAAAAGATCAAAGGACCCTTGCCTTGTGCTACATTGATACAAAAAAAAGGAAAGCTCCACCTCGACTTCTTCAACATTCTTGAACCTTCACTTTTTGGTAAACATAAGAAGAGAAGAGGGTTTCGAGAAATCGTTTGTTTCTACAGGCGGTAATAGGCCTCCTCCGTTGAAGGGACAGTACTAAGGAGACCCCATATACTTTCCTCTTAATCCTCAAGCAACCATGTTGCTAGTTGACAAATGCAACTTTGATATTCCGTTAAACGACATTCCACAAGACTCAACGCGGTGATCTGTTTTTTTCATTTGGAAAACATACCACCTCATGGCGAGCATGAGAGTCGGTTGTGGGATCCAAGAATGACAAAAAGTAGAAGTTAATGTATGGCTTCCAAATTCTCTTCTCGAATAAAAACGTGCATCAATGTGATTACAATTTGCTTTTTTTTCTGACCACCTCCGGAATATTCTTTCCAGAATTTCCTCACGGCTTCAGCTGCGCCCAAGATTTTTGACAATAAAATATGAAACGATTTTTCAATCCCATACATCGAAGGGACAGATATAACCCTGAAATATTTTAAAAACATCTCGAGAGGTTTTCAAGAACTTCCTATCAACTTTGTATCCTTGAGCACACGCAGACACGAATAAATTCCTCCCGATTTAGACTTCCTTGTGGAATGTTCGAAGAGAAATATACGAATCCAATTGCAATATTCGATTCGATATCAGAGGAGGGGAATGATAAAAGTACGAAGCGGCTACCCTTCGTCTCGATAATATCGTTTGACGGACGTCGCGGGTAGTTGAACGCCATATGGCGTCTTTCTACACGTTCCAGCACCAAGGAAATAGCGAAGTGTACGGTATGAGAACGGAAGGAAGACGGAAGAAAGAGGGAAAAACCAAGGCGAGGTTATTTATCACGCTACTCTTAGTCCTAACGGAAGTCTGGACTATTATTTCTTGACAGAAAACTCAATTGTCGTTGGATTGTACTTGAAGCAGGTTTCAAAAAAGTGGGAGGAGAGAAAACACAAGCACCTACGCCTGATTCTACAAAAGTATCTTTAGAACCTCTTGTAACTGATTCCACGAAATCCTATTCACCGAGAATCATTTCTATACACTCTACATATTATTCCTGGTTTCTTTCAACTTCTTGGAACACCTGAACTGTGTAGTTTCTTCAAGCTCGACTTGTGACGACGAATCATTCGAATTATGAACCATTCTAAATATTTGATGATTTTCCGTCAAAAGATGATGTGTTTATCGAACGATACGAATTAATACACCCACAGGAATCACTTGGAGTCCCTGTTTTCCGGTATGTAAGGAAAGTTTTATAAGGGTCTTCCTTCCTCGAGAGTGAAAAAACATGTGTTCCTTTATGTCCCTTGATGTTCCTCGTAAAGAACCGTAAGTCTGACTTCCTTTTTTCGATGACCGGACTAACCTTGCTCCCTCGCTAACTCGGAAAGGACAATCATGAAATTAGTGGTATCAACAGTAGTCACGAATATGAAAGAAAATTGGCCACTAAAGGTGGTGAAGAGGAAGTTGTCGAATCAGATATAAGCGTCGTTATAATCCATATTCCTTCCCGATGTCTTAGAACTCCCGGTACAATTCTTTCTACAAAAGAAAGTGCACGTGATCATCCTGTATATGGTGTTTGCACTTCCTTAAGGTCGTGTTCTGTGTTTTGTTCCTTTTTATTTCCATTCGTGCATTGAGCGTGACATTTATCCTGATAAAGATCGGACAATTCCAACCATTTCGATAAGCATGAAGAAAATTCAATTATGTTTGTTTTGTTATTTGTGGTGATTTTTGGGTTTTTGTTAATTGGAATTTCGTCTGTTTTGTTTGAGTTTCCCCTTTTTCTCCATAAATCCAGATGATGGAACAATCCCCCTGTCGGGGCGCCTTTTCCTAGAGAAATGAATCAATTTAATGAGATCCACCTGTCTTCTAGTCTCCTTAGGGTAGTTTCTTCCAAGATACAGTCTAGGTTCTTAGATCGGTCGAAACTGAGGGTGTGGATTTCTATTGTTAGAAATCCGTGAGAATCAACATCATATCTTTAGTTTGCAATCGATTCGAAATAAAAAGAAAATCTGTGATTTTCCAAGTGGATTTTCAAAATTATACATAATTTATTATATATAATTTGAAAAATCTTTCCACGTGGGTTATCCCAGAAAAAATGAGTATTTTATTATACTTGGGTTAAGGAAATTTCATTTCTTTGAATATGAATATCTTTTTTGAGGGGAGTTGGTGATGGAAAAAACTTCTTCTATAAAAAAAAAAAAAGTGAAGAGAGTGTCGTAGTTTCCTTGCTTGAGAAATCCCATTTATCCTTATCGAAATGAATAGAATTCCAAAATCACGTACAATGAATTCACCGCTCCTGAGTTATTAATCTGATTTTGTATGTTGAACTGATGTCGTGATTTTCAATTATTATGGTTCAATTGATTCGAATGTACCCATACAGCCCATGAGTCCCAACAAAGAGCTCCCGTTAAGTTATTCAATATGTATTCATTATGAGTATTCTGAATTCAAAATGAACTCTTAATGAATAACTTAATGTTCATAATGAATTCTGGGGGCATTCGATACGTTTTCATTTTGAATTCGTTGAATTCTCATTGAATTCAGTATTGGTCGCGTAATGGGGACTATTCAAGAGGTTTTTGGGAAGTCTTTATGAATTCTAACTGATCATTAGTGCTGGCTGGGTAATGTCAAAGATTCATATCAAATATTGGTGTAAAAGTTCCATATACGGTAATGATGTCAAAAGGGATCGATTTTTGAACAAGAGCGATCCTTTGTTTATAGAAAATTTGTAAATTTTTTATCGATACTTTTCTGAAAATCTACACCGGGAGAAAAAATTCGCCACGATTTTGCTGGGTACCTCCTGCTGAAGGGGCAGATTTTTTGACGCGACAGCAAATTTTTTTTTCTCCCTCTATAAAAACTAGATATTATTTATATATATATATAGAAAATAGAAATTCCCGCTAGTAAACTATGAGGCGCTAATCAGTTCATCCTTTTTACTGGTGAGACACTAATCGGGAAAACTTACCAGTAATTGGTAAGGGATGTAACGCTCTCACCAACGAGGAATTAATCAGGCACTGGCGAGTAACTGATGAAATACTTATTAGTACCTCATATGGCGTTCATTAGTAATTGATACGAGGGTGGATTGATAAGTTTCCGGCCTGACCAAGAAAAACAACGTTTTTAAGAATTTTTTTTTTTTTATTTCTCAACATAATCTCCTCCAAGGCTGATACATTTCTCATAGCGGTGTTCTAGTCTAGTAATGCCATCTCTATAGACTGATTCGTCAAGCTCCTCAAAATACCCATTTACAGCTTCGATTACTTCTTCATTGTCCGCAAATCTCTTACCGCCAAGCCATTTTTTGAGGTTAGGAAACAGATAATAGTCACTCGGGGCTAGGTCTGGAGAGTAGGGAGGGTGCGGCATTAATTCAAACTTCAGATCGTTGATTTTAGCCATCGCAACGATTGACGTGTGCGCTGGTGCGTTATCGTGATGAAACAAGATTTTTTTCTTCGCCAGATGAGGTCGTTTAATTTTCACTTCGTGGCTCAAACGTTGCAATAAGTCTGCGTAGTATTGACCAGTGATAGTTTTACCCTTTTCAAGGTAATCAATGTATATAATACCTCTTGCATCCCAAAAACAGTAGCCATAACCTTGTTCGCCGAAAAATTGTTTTTGCCTTCTTTGGAGTTGGTTCCCTGGTCCAATCCACTGTTTAGACTGTTCTTTGGTTTCAGGAGTGTAGTGGTGGACCCAAGTTTCGTCAACGGTTACGAATCGACGCAAAAATTCGCTTGGATTACGCTTATACAACGCCAAATTGGCGGTAGAAATGTTCTTTCGAATCAATTTTTGGTCGACTGTTAGCAAACGCGGCACCCATCTTGCACAGAGCTTTTCCATATACAAATGTTGGTGCAAAATATTTTGTACACGTTCATATGACATCTTACAGGTCTCAGCTATCTCACGAACTTTTAATCTGCGATCTTTCAGCACTATTTGATGGATTTTTTCGATCATATCTGGAGTTGTGACCTCAATGGGGCGTCCTCAGCGAGGCTCATCAGAGGTGCTCACACGACCCTTTTTAAACTCGGAAACCCACTGCTTAACGGTTGAATATGATGGGGAGGATGTCCCCAGTGTTGAGTCCATCTCTTCTTTAATTTCCTTCGGCGTTAACCCCTTCAAATAAAAGTATTTGATGACAGCACGATTTTCCAGCTTTTCCATTTTTACGAAAAACACAGAGGCGTCTTGGTCAGCGTGCTCTCAAAACTAAACTAACATGGCGATTGGACTGAAACTATAGCTACAAGCTATCTAAGGATGGTACTATAGAACGCCACCTCAAGGTAGGCCTAGTGGCGCCATCTCTTGGTCAGGCCGGAAACTTATCAATCCACCCTCGTAAAGCATTGACCAATACCTCACACAGTGTTTATTAGTAACTAGGGGTGTGCGGGTAGCACTTTTTATCGGGTCGGGTCGGGTTCGGGTATTTATATTTCTTTTCGGGTCGGGTCGGGTACCCGATTAAATCGGGTTTTCCAAGTCGGGTACCCGAATATAATGAAATCGCTTGAATTTAATATTTTCAACTTCTATTCGAAGTTGCCATTGCCGTTGATATTTTAAGGATAAATTGTCTTGAGCGATTGTAGGAATAAGGGGATTTCATATGAATTCAATTCTAATATGAAGAATGCCATATTCACTACAAGTCTATTAGGGTTGTTACTCCATGTAATTGATTATGCAGCGCATTAAGAAATCTCCAAATTGCTTCATGGAATGTTTATATTTATTTTTTAATTCAATTAAAAAATATAATCACATTTATATCTCATAAATAATATATTATCTATTTTCGTATTTAGTAACCACAATATAGAATCTTGAACATCAATGAAAATAAATATTCTTCTTATAAATATCATTCTTTTTTCATATTTTTAAATTTGAATGGAGGAAGCACAACTCTTCCACATGTTTTGTCAGCAATCTTGATCGAGTTGCTATCACAATATTTCCTGCTGAGGAAAACGTGTGCTATATTTGAATTACCCGAATGTAATCGGGTACCCGAAAAACTCGGGTAATTGAAAAACTCGACCCGACCCGATAAAAACCCGATGACTCGGGTACCCGCACACCCCTATTAGTAACTCATGGAACACTGAGCAGTAACTAGTGAGGAATTTGTTACACCGAGAAAAATTATACACAATGCCAATTATACATGGATCATGATCGTATAAAGTTCTAAATGACTATAGAATGCTATCATTATCAGAATTGAAACTATTTATTACATTACTTGAATAGTCGTGTTATTCACGATTCATCGTTTATTCGGTAAAAATATGTTGATTATTGCTCATTGATTGGGAAACTATGAATGTTGAATTTAATCTGTAAAGTATGCAGGAATTTTATTTTACTGTTATATTTAATATATATGTACATAATATAAATATGTGCTATTTTGTTTATATATGTTTACGAGGCTTTATAAATTTATTTATTCGTTGAATTCATAAATAATTTCTCAAGATAAAGAATTCTTCTTCTTCTTATTCTTAACGACTTGTAAGGAGATAACCTTTGAGAGTCCTTTTTATCCATGGAATGATTAAGAAATGCACATTTTTCACAAGGTCTGTCTCAGAGTATTGTTGTTGGATTTGTTTGCAATTCCAAAGTGAATTTAGCAACAACACTGCCCCATTTAATAACCAGTGTGAATAATATTTTTTGCATTACATCAAGATTAAAACGCTCATCTCTTTTCATTTCGTGTATAGACGTAAGGAAAAGTTGCAGTTATTAAACAGTTTAATCCTATTATTACTAATTAGTTCATTAGTGATGAGTAACTTACTAGTTTTACCCAGCAACGCTAATTGGATCAAACTCATCGGTTACTAACTAGCGCGTTGCTAGGTTTTTCCAATCAGTTTTTCCTCTTTCGTGCCTCATCAGTCATAAGGAAGAACTTGTGACATTTCTACCAGGGTAAAAAAGGATCTATGTAGTTCAAGGATCGATCCTTTTCAACATCAATAATGTCAAGGACTAAATCCTTACAAACTCATATTTATATTCCAATTCGAGTAATCTCTATCGAATTATTCCTGAATTTATAGCAATGAATGGAATTCTTCAATCAAGATTTTCATAAGAACTTTTTAAATGCTGTATTCTCCACCGTACGTGCGGTATTCGAATCCACAAGATCAACATTTCAAGTGGGCCCAATCGTTATTTCTCATACTCGATTCGTACGAACAATATACTTTGTATAAAATATGTATATACATTGTAGAAGCTTTATTACCAAAAGAGTAGTCGCTACACGATTGGAATAACCAATTGTAAATATATACTGGACGAGCAAATCGTCACATATACTCCACCAGTAGGATAATTCGCCGTAAAGAAGTGATATCTGGAGGATACAAGCTTTCACTTTCTCGGTCCGTCGTTTATCGTCTGATTTTGTTTCCCGTCTCTGTTTCTCTGTTCTCTCAATGTAAAATGCTTCAATGGAATTCCAACAGTTCTGTGGTTTGTCGGCAGTTTTGTGAACACACTTACCTCTTCCATCCCGATTCTGCCCACTCTAGTCTCTCTCGTATCTGCTTTTTTATTATCTCTTTTTCGTCTCCTTCTTCTGCCTTATGCAAATTTTTCTCACAAAGTTTCTCACGCCTCGCTCAAATATCATGTAGAAGAAGATATCCTATTATTACATCTCGGTAAACGAGATGGGTTTACGTAGATCAGTTGTGTTAGCTACGTGATTGTAATATCAAATTGTTCAAATCGACGAATATTCGATTAGAAATATCTATAAAATGGACTCACGCGAGGGAGTGCACTTGCATAGATGCTACCGCGTGAGAAAAGAAAAAAGTACGGTAATCAGTGCAGGATTCGTTTGGTGGTCTTTTTTGTGCGTCATTGGCGTCGTTCATTGCGCACATGCTCCTCAAGGGACAAAACACTCGATAAAAAAATATTATGCCCGCGCCAGTGGACACCTTATACACATATAGCTGGTCCGTTTTGGTATGGCAGCCGGCTACATCCTGTGATATTTTACGAGATCCTTCCGAGAATTGAGACACCGCCATATTATAGACATGAGTGAAATATAGAAAGAGAGAGTGGATGAGAGAAAAGGAAATGAAGAGCGAATTTAAATGAACAGCTGAGTTGAAATGATAAGGGAAAAGATCGGAGAAGGAATTGCCCCGTTCTGGATTATATCAGAACATTGATATGAATTACAGTTTATGATGCGTGTTCCTGACCTCTCCTATGAATTTTTATGATCTTTGTTCAAAAGAATCTTCTATGTTTACCTTCAATTTCAGAATCCATCGAATCTGTTTAGAAATAGCTAATTAAAAATTTCAACTCAGGAATGTAAAGCCTTCATATTGTTGTGTGATGATCAAGAAAATTACATTTCACGCAAAGATCATCTAAGCTATAGCTGAGTGTTGCTTTGAATTTGGAACGATGCTTGATGAGAATAGGTTTTCAGTGTTGCGCCAAAAATTGATGAAAGATGGCCCAACCTTGGCATAATCATGAACTATAAAGGTTTCGAATGAGGAAGAGTGAATGCTGTTAATATTCAAATGATTTCGCAGATATAGTTTGATGTAGAATCATTTGTAAATCGGCGACGAAAGGAACCGATTGGGTAATTGATTGATGATTTATTCCCACAAAGAAATTTCATTCGACTAGTAAAATCACGATCGGATTGATACCAATTTATTATCACATCCCAAACGAGTGAAAGTTCCTTTTTTTAGTCTTGGTGGAATAGAATTGACAAATTTCCACGCTTTTGATTCCAGAGAATGTATTGACGTGTGTATGACATGTGTATCTCTTTAAGAGTCGAGAAAACGCTGGCAACCAATTTGAGAATGCGATGATCAATGTCCCATACAGCACAAAATATCACAGTATTGTCTCAGAATAATTGCTGTAATATTACAAGGTATAAGTAATGTTGAAGCTATATTTTGAGATATTCTGGGGACATTTGTGGTGTATGGGGTCGAACTAAAATAAAATGAGGTTAGATTTCAACCATCCCTACAAACACTGATTACTGGCGTTTCAATGTGCCATTGATGGTCCGGCAATGCCGTTGAAGAGCCGTCACTGGCCCTTTGAAACACCAGCAGTCGTGTTTGCTGGGATTCTAACTTTGAACCGACAGGTTGGGACACAACTGACGTTGAGACAACGTAAAACCGATCTTCGATTCCTGCGTAGGTTAATATTACACTTATATTCCTATTATTTGTTTTTATGCTTCCAAGATTGGTGCAGCATTGGCGCCACATAGCATGAGGCTAGTACTTACGTCAGCGTTTGAGGTTTAACCAAGAGTAGCTCGAATGAAACCGAAAAAATCATTCAGAGCTCGAATACCCTGATGGGCGTGTTCGAACACTTCAAATTTTCAGATTGATTTCGACTCTTCTTCTTTCGTTACGACCCTGTTTTATGAAAAAACGAGTCAACAATGGCATAATTCCTTAATCCATATAACATAATTCCTCATGATGGATCTCAAATGCTTCATGTAAGGAACAATCACGCCTATCCACCGATCCGATACTTTCACCTCACCGATGATGATGTTATTCAATTCCTCTTTTTCAGTATCACATTTCACGTAAAGAGTTAGATTTCATAATTCATCAACAGCACGTTAATCCTACGCCTTTGGTATTTTGTGGAACACAGGAATATCTCAGGGAGACATTTGCATACGAGTTGTACATGTAAAGATGTGTTTGAGTATGAAAAGAAGGGAAAAAGTGGAAAAAATTCTGTTTGAAGAAGCCGAAGAATTCGTGTTTCTGAGGAGTAACTTTTTTGTTATCTATAGGGTGATCAGAAAAACTCATGAATGAGTTCTTGCGCAACCATACTTCTTTATGAAGATTTTCCTTGTCGCGGAGGTGGTTTTCAAACGTTCGTTGTGAAAATTCAATCACCTGGTGAGATTCTTGGGGTGAGTCTTTGGTATCTTTGTATTTATCATGAAAATTACCTGATTGATATCTTGAACAATTCACGAAGAGCTACAACAACAGATGAAAACACTTTTTGTTGAGATATTTTGAATCTATAAAATTTATCTCAATGTATATAAATAATCTACCAATATTGGTCCAATTGCGGCTCGATATAAACCCAGGGCCGTGCCGACCCTCAGTGGCGCCTGTGTCCAGAAATCTTTTGGCGCCCACTTATGGTTTCGAAATTTGAGTGCAAACATGAATGAGAATCATAGATGATAAAAAAAAATCAAATTGATTTATTTCATAATTACAATATATAAACGCATGTTCCTTTCAAATCTTATACTGAAAACGAGTCAAATATTTAAATAATCTCAATTCTTCTTGCTTTTCGACTAGCAAATTCTTTTATGAGATCATAAACATCATCTAGATTATCTAATATGTCGTTCTCAATAGATATTATGGCTAAACTTGTCAACCTTTCCTGTGACATCGTTGAACGCAAATAATTTTTTATTAATTTCAATTTTGAAAAAGATCTTTCTGCGCTCGCTACAGATACTGGTAAAGATAGCAAAATTCTCAAAGCAACTGTAATATTAGGATAAACAGCTGTTAGATTCTTTGCAAATATAAATTGTAAAATGTGCGTCAGATTTTATACACTCAGGTTCACCTCCCTGGTCGGGACCATACCCAGACAGCACAACGTGCCACTGGAACGTTTATGGAAGGTTTATAGAACGTAGGAGAGGTTTTCAGAACGTTCAGAAAACGTCCCAGAGACACATTGTGCTGTTAGGGATACGCCGAGGATCTATCACTCAAGCCACCGCCGGTAGTTCAAATCAGTTCGTTTTCTTTGCATATATCAACTTGCCCCTGATTGAGCTTATTCTTCAAAATCAAATATCTCGAAAACTAAGCCGCGTTAAGATGAAAGTCCAAATGTTAACTCACGGGTGCGTAAGACACACGTACACGTAAGTTTCATTGAAAAATAACTGTGTTCCGACACTGTGTCATCTTTTGAAAACGATGAAAAGTACGTATATAAAAAATTCTTTGAAAATTGATAGAAATTCATTCATAACTCTGTCTAACATTTTCCATTAGGAACTAGTTTATCACAAAGAAAATGATCTCATGGAATATTTTTAAAAGATAGATATCTGAGAGATCTCCAAAACCGTCGCATTAGAAAACTCTTTGATATCTTTGAATGAATGTTTGAAATGTTGAGGAAAGAATGTTTCGGGAGACAATATTCATTATGGAACATGAATAGTTTTTAATGAGTGCTTTGAATTGGTAATTCAGTATTGAATGTTTTCTCTTCAATAGTTTGTTGGTTTTGTACTGGGAACTCAATTTCTTAGACTAAAAGAAAATTTTCTTCGCCCTGAAATTCAGTTTAATGGAAAAAGTCTTTATCACATTGAAAAAAGAAATTTTGAAATTGAAACATAAATACGTACATTCCCAAGTAACACAACAAGTTCTGAGAATATGGAAGGTTCCAAGGTATTCTAAGAAGGTTCCAGGTCATTCCTAGAATGTTCGGACACATTCCTAGAACTTCTTGTGTTACTTGGGTTCCTTCTTGAATGTGAGAATATAAATCCAATTCAATGAGAAATTTTCCTATTGAAATAAATTATTTTTCCCATTGAAAACAAAACTCTGTTAGGAAAATTATGAAGTTTTTTTCATGTACAATTTATTAAATAGAATTCATAATGAAATATTGAATTCAATAATATAATTTCCAATATTAAGAATTTTCTTCTCAATTTTAATAACATATTTGTCAACTTTAATAAATAATCACCAAATTTCAGTAAGAAATTGTCAAAAAATTGAATTGTTCAGTAAGGAATTGTCATCAAATTATACTCTTGAGATATTCATTCTCAGAACTTCTTGTGTTACTTGGGGTTTTTGATCCATTCATTTCATCTCTCAGTAAAGTTGAAATTTCTCAGAATCCATTGAAAAATTAAAGGCACCCGAAGGCGCCCCTCACACTCAGGCGCCTGTGTCCACCGCACACATTGCACATATGGGCGGCACTGCCCTATATAAACCTAATGTTGTCGATAAAATCGGACGGTGAATTTCCATTTCATCTGATACATTGAATTATTCTCCCAACTCCGACTCGGTACTGGTAAAACTTGGACTCCCTGCAACAGCTAAGTTTCCACGTGGATTAATTATCGATTTCAGAATCAATCGATGGCTCTTATCGATAATGACACATTATGGCTTCAGCAGAAATACTTCGGGCTTTCACGAGGTCGTAACAATAGCGTTGGGTAGCAGTCAGGGTTGGGAATGTATCATACATTAGGGATCCTTTAATGAGGGATCGGACAATCAGTCGCCATTAGTGGGATACTTCCGGTTTTTTCTATAGTTTAGTTAAGCATGCATAGTGTACGTTATTTTATTAAAATCATTTTTCTCAAATGTATTTACATGCTTTGTTCGAAGAATGTTTCAGAGTCACTTAATTGTAAGTACATACATGAATAAGCTGACTTTAAATATGTATCTCGAATATTTTCATAAATATCAGTACCTATCCCACTAATGGCGGCCGACCAATCCGTAATCAGCAGTTGATTGTCCGATCCCTCATTAAAGGATCCCTAATCATACATGGTATAATATTCCTACTCTTATACAAGTATTATACATGTATAATACTGATAAGGTTTTATACAAGTTTAATACATCCCCGAAGGGAACATGAAGCTCCGACAAATGTTCAGAATAGATCATGATAGATCAGACTGAAGCTCCGTTGGAGCTCAAGTTTAGATTCGTAAACGTTCGACGAAGGTCCGATGAACGTTGAAATGTCCACTTGAAAATAGTTTGAATGAACGTTCATAAAACGTTCATCGAACGTTTGCTAAAGGTTCGTTCAAGTTGCAATTTTTCGATCAAAGTTTTTTTCAAAGTATATTTTTCCACGAAAAAATGAAAGATTGAGGCATTTCTAACTATAATTGTAATTCCGTCTGAAACATAAAAAACCGAAGGTTGAATGAATCTTCGTAAAATCTTTAATAAACGTTCTATGAACCTTCATTTAAGCTATTTTCAAGCGGACATTTCAACGTTCATCGGACCTTCGTCGAACGTTTCCGAATCTAAACTTGAGCTCCAACGGAGCTTCAGTCTGATCTATCATGATCTATTCTGAACGTTCGTCGGAGCTTCATGTTCCCTTCGGGTCATAATGGCGCCCGTAGGAACCAAATGTGATTGGTCCATCAAGAAATCCACTAGAAATTACCAACAATTACCTTTTATACGTATAATATATGTATTATACAGGCTATGTATTATACGTCAGAAACCTCACTCGAAATGTCAAATTCCCAACCCTGGTAGCAGTGAGCCCAGAATGCGGAAGCTCAGTGTTGCCAGAAGGTTATAGACTCGCAGAGCTAGATGACGCAGCAGTCGGTGCTGTTCAGAGCTAAATTAGAATTGGTGACAGTGCTAGATTTTTTTCGATGTTGCCAAATGTTAGTGCTAAAAAAAAACGCGGGAAAAATAGAGAATTTTGAATTTGTGAATTTTGCACATTTTGTTATATCAGGAATCTACATTCAGCAGGGTCAGAGTGTTTAGTGAGATACCTTGTATATTTATTTTCCCATTTTACATTTCCAAATAGATGTTCAGGGATATTTGATTCGATATTCAATGATCAAAATCATGTATCAATATACTGTAAACCAGGGTTGTAAATTAGTTAATTGAAGAAGCACCCAATTAACAATTAGAATTTAATTCTTATTTGAAAGTTTCTTCAATTAAAAATTAAATTCAATTCTTAATTGAAGTCGTTTCCAATTATCAAATAAATGTAATTGCTTTAAAATCAAGCAATGATTGATTTTCCTGATGCGATCTTGTTTTTCTGTATTTGTTAATTAAGAAAGAACAAGAGAACATAAGAAAAATGGATCAACCATTGCTTGATTTTGAATCAATTAAATTGGTTTGTCAAATGGAAATTACCTCCATTGAGAATTTAATTTAATTGTTTGTTGCAAAAAAATTTCAATTAAGAATTTAATTTAATTTTTAATTGAGAAAAATTTCAATTGAAAATTAAATTTTTATTGTTCATTGAACGTCAATTCAAATGAGTTTTAATTGAATGACTTCCAACCCTGCTGTAAACTGGACTTTTTTCTAACAAAACAATATTTTTATTTGACCAAATATATATATATATAATGATTTTTCTCAAAATAGATATGCTGCAAGACCTTAGGGTGAATCAAACTAATCCTTGAAAATTTTGCCATCAGGTAATCATTTATTCAATAATCAACATATTTCCAATAATAATCCTCAATCACGATACAATACATACTTTTTATTCCAACGAATAATTTCAATTTAAATAATCCTTTGGCATAGAAGAAAACTCTTGATATAAATTATAGAACTTTCCATTATGCAAATAACTCAGATAATTAAAATTTTTAATTAGTAATGACCTATAAATATATGTTCCATTTGAAAAAATAGTGCTAGATATTTAATCTAAGTGCTATCCATAGTGCTAAGTGCTGTACTTAAGAATTCAGGGCTAGAAATGTTTTCATAGTGCTAAATCCACGCGGTGGAACAGTATTAGTGTCCCACCGACCGCGTGGTGGGGGCCGCCAGCTCCCGCATTCTGGGCTCACTGTTGGGTAGTCTTCCGAAGCACGTATAAGTCTCCAGTTCTTCCTAGCGTAAGCGTTACAACACTCGTGAATGCCTACACTGGGAAGAAGTATTAGTCACTGTTACTAAAAAAAAAAATAGTATAAAGGAACGCAACAACTGTGTTTGATAAATTTAACTATTTTTTAAGTTACCATGACTGTTTTTTAGTAGCCGCAAGTATTTGTTTGGCGGCTGCATAAAAGCGTAGTTTAGCTCTTTTGGTAGAATTAATCGATTTTATCTCTCTTGGTGTACCCTGAACAGTATCAGCACATTTCAGGAATCCTTCTGGAACGTATATAACTTTGCAAAATTGAAATGATTGCTGTCACGTCCCATGTAAAAAAATATTCAGAATTATATATAATTCCTATATGATTATACAGGGTGTCCTAGAATTCGCGGACTGGATTCCACAGGTATATTCTGCAGCCAAAATGCAATAATTTCCCGTTTGAAAAAAATTTTTTCGACGCTTAGTTTTGGAGATATAAGCATTTTTAGATTTTTTTTCAAATCCAAATCATTCAAAAATACTGTATGCTACATACTTGAGCTCAACACCATTCGCTAAGTTTGAAAACGGCGAATTTGTGGGGAAAAAATTGAACTATTTTATCATTGATAGTTCCGGAGCTAGAGCGATTTGAAGTTGCTGAATTCTGATCAGCTGAAAGCTAAAAAATTTCAAATCACTATAGCTCCGGAACCATCAATGATAGAATTGTTCAATTTAGCATACAGTATTTTTGAATGATTTGGATTTGAAAAAAAATCTTAAAATGCTTATATCTCCAAAACTAAGCGTCGAAAAAATTTTTTTCAAACGGGAAATTATTGCATTTCGGCTGCAGAATATACTTGTGAAATCCGGTCCGCGAATTCTGGGACACCCTGTATAGGAAGTATATATGAACTACATCGAATTATATATAATTTTGAAAATTTGTCAACATCAGGGTTTGAATCGATTCTTTCAAGAATCGAAAGCGCGGCAAAAAATGTTGACTTCTTCAGCAAAATTTGTTTGCTATTCTATATATACACGGAGAAAACAATACGGGAAATATTTCGATTACTTCGATTAGATTCTACCATAATTTGTAGCAATCCATCGCCATAGTCTTCCTAATACACATATACTCCTAATACATTATATTTGTATAATTAATTCAAGTATACAGCGATGAAAAAAAGTACCATAATGATAGGAACAGACTTGCACTTCATGTAGTAAAAATTAAAACCATGATTTTGTTCAACCTATGTTGGTAAAAAGTCAGAAGAAAAATTCACTAATATACTCTTCCTTCGAGGCTCGAGTGCAATATTTTTATAGTACTTTTTTTCAACTCAATAAAAGTACCATCCACTATGGAGAATAATAGCGATTTAAATCTCAGATTCACCTATATCTAAAGGAACACTCACAAAACATCAATTGTAAAGCCGTTCGTAGCAGTTCGGTAGTTTGCCGAACGTATACGAACGCGTACGAATGTTGAATTTCAAATTCTCAACCAACGAATCAGTTCGAAAACATTGGACATAATTGTAATGATATCTGGATTTTATTCTCATTTTCCCGTATTATATTAATGAATAAACTGCAGGCTTCCTGTGATATTTCACTGTTATGATTTAAGTATATGTATAATTATATTTAACCTCTTCCCTCGAATCCGTTGAGAATCTTGAAATATCAATAATCAATTTTTGTTATGATTCAGGGCGCATTTGAAGGAGGAGGTTCAGATAAAATCTTTTCAGCGTAAGACCCTCTCCTTGGAATGTATCGTAGTGGAATATCCATGATGATTCATGACGTTTTCGAGAGAGCGGTTTAATTATATTATTTTTATTTATTCACTGATAGAAAAAATGTATCAAAATATCATGTCTTATTCATGTTGAATAAAAATTACATCTGATCAGCATACCATACCAATGAGTTCAAGTTTCCCTGCATATTACATCCCATGATTATGATTGCATATTGTATTCATTTGAAATTTTATATTTTCGTCTTGACTTGAGAATTTGTTTCATCACTGCATCATCAGTTATGTGTGCGTATGTCCTGACAATACATCTTGCCCAAACAATATTGGATGAAAATACCGGGATTTTTTTTCCAATTTTGATATTGAATTATTCATCATTTATTTTGTTCTTAATAAATTGCAATGTTGGATTTATCCATTCGTGTTAATTGGCAGAATTAATTGATGAATTGATTGATTAATTAATTAATTGATGATTTATCAAAGTCAAATTGTCACTCATTTCAGAAATATGAACAACGAAAGTTCGGTCTCACAATATCTTTTGGTAATGCGAAATGATTAAAATCATAATAGCTTGAATCATTTATGAATAGGATTATATATTGAACAAAAGTATGTTCAAACACGTATGTGTTCAATTGAAGATACTTCTTCCCGCCTCTAATTCAAATTAGTTCAATCGAGTGTCACGATACGGCGTTTGTTATTCGGATCGATTCTCGCGAGAGCAGTTTGAATACTTCACATGATATATAAGAATTGAAAGACAGATCGCTGATAGAATTCTGTTACACTCTAAGTTTTATGGATATTATATGTGTACTGATATTTACAGGAAACAATCATCACCAGGTGGAGGAGGAGGAGGGGGGACCTCTCAAGGAGCTGTGTGTGGCTGAGAATTGTGCTTGTTGCGAAAATGATTATAAATGCTAATGCTAATGATATAATTAAATAATGTTTCATTAGGATTCAAAACTGTAATACCAAATTTTCTATGTTGCAATATCAGATGCTACACCTGGCTTTTATATTTGTCAGCCCATCTTAATTAATTCACACAGGAAAAAATATGGCGGCCGGGTGGGGGTTCGTTGTTTGTTATAAGTGTCTTGAAAAAAAGAGAGGGTAGAGTGATGAAACATGAGATGGAAAAAAAAATTCTCACATTTTTCAATTTTCGGTGAACTTAATTTTTCCAATTTATACTTGAAAAAAGTCCCATACTTGATGGATAAATGTTCATTGTACAATAAATAAAAATTCCGATTCACTGCTCTGAAAAACTACCATACTGCCTTGGAAAAATGAAAGTAAATACTGTTATTTTTTACAATATGACACTTTCCCCATAATTTGTGGCAATTTTTAACATAGGTACGGACTGGTTCCAATCATTCATAAATTATGGTACTTTTTCATCGAATTTATAATTTTTTTCCGTTCTGTTTTCTCCGTGTAATACGAAAATTTGCTGGAGGAGCAAACATGTTTTGCCGCCACAGCCAAAAACTCGTTGTCGTAGCTAAAGAATTGCTGTGATAGCCAATAGCTTGCTGTCATAGCAAAAAATTGGTTGTTGCAGCAAAAAGGGACCCAGCGAAATTAGATTTCGCTATCACAGCGAATTTCTTTTTCCTTCGTGTACGTATCTGAAACATTGCAGAAACGTATCAGTTAGATATTAGGATGATGGATATAATTTAGTATTACTTCTTACGATTAGGAAACATTACAGGATAGTGATGTACTGTAAGTAAAAAATCTAACAAACATATCAACAAATGTGCAAAATATTATTCCTGCCCGGAACGAAATTTATTCAGAGTTCATTAGAAATAATGCAATAAAAAAATGTTTCAATCTTTCGACAATTTTTTTAACAGCATGTTCTCGAGTTACACCCAACACATTATCAACAAAATAGTCTCCAAAGTCCTGCGTCTGCTTGATATGTCCCATTGGAAAAGGGAAACACGGGCCGATACGGGCTCAGTACTGGTTTCAGAGTTGCTTGCAATGGCAAACTCAAGACTACCGAAGCTACCAAAACTGAAGAGAAGTCGGCATGACTTAGCAAAATCAACCTAAACTAAAGTGATATTGAATTGATGTGGATCAGTTTTGTATGAATTTGGCAATTTTTCAGTAAAGTAGGGGAGACCGGGGAGTTATGAGACACACTCACGGCACCTGTATTTTTAAAATCCGACATCTAGGGACCACTGTCAATTGTTTTTCTCGTTCAGATGTCACTTTTCAATTGACATTTGTTAATATCGACACACATGCATAGTCTCTTCAAGTAGAGATTTGATTGCCGTTGGAAAAAGTTTTTTTGAGCATTCGTTTTTGTGGTATCTTTAATTAGTTTTCCAAGCTATTCACAAAGGTGAATGTATACAGAGTATGCCTTGGAAAACCGGCTTTTAACACGTACAAGAATTCTTGCATAAATATTTGATGTAGCCATGATGCAGTAACCATTTTGAAAATATAGGAATTGGGGTGTTGCGAGACAAGATTTTCGGGGGCTTGTGAGACAAGGCATATTATACAGCTGTCGATTTAAAATCGTGCTTTACATACGTATGTCGCATTTTTCGTGGATATTTCGAATGTTTCATGCAATTTCAATGTTCGTCTTTTGTGAGCTGAGTGTTTCTCAAGATTTTTCTATGATTTCTTGTAATTTCTCTAATCATGCCGCTTCATAAGTATAATCCGGATTTAGAATTCTTTAAACTCCTTCAGCCAGAAGTTGTATTAGGAGTTGTATTAAAGATTGAAACCGCTCAAATGTAAGAAAACATTATTTTCATAGTATTTCTGCGACAAAAACAAAACCCGTCTCGCGAATCCCCAGTCTCCCCTACTAAAATTATACTCACAAGATTCCTGAAACATACGGTATGATGTTTAAAATTTTATACCCGATTATTCATACCAGAAACTCTCTTCACGTTCCATACCGAATGCACGAAAAATTCTTGATATTTGGATAGCTAAAAATTAACTAGGGTAGCTATTTTTTTTAGGTGTGGCGATAAAAGCTATGGCTGTAATAGCTGAAATTTAACTGCACTGTGAGAAATTTCTGCGTTAATTTTGATGACTTTGATGGAAGTTGTTTTCAAGTACGTTCGTGAATTCAGCTTCATACATATTTCACATTGCATGCAATGTGAACTATTGTTTACATTAGCGTTATCTATAGTTGTTCCATGATTTTGCCCATCAAATGTAATGTAAAATTTGTATGAACCTGAATTCATGTAGGTGATCGAAAAAACCTCTCAGATATTGCTGACAGTGTATTACAGCAATATTTTTGGCCAGTGCCGTCTTTCTGCATAGGCTTCGTAGGCTCGGGCCTAGGGCCCCACGCTGATGGGGGCCCCCGACTCCTTGAACCACAATTTTCTTTCAATCCTACAAGCAAAAAATGTTTGATAATAAAAGAAGTAAAACATGAGCTATGGATATCCAAATTGCACAGCCAAACGAACATATTAATATATTCATAATTGATCAAAATTCCCAAAAAGATATTACTATATATAAGTAAAAAAATTCCCTTACATGAGCCCCCAAGCATTCTGAGCCTAGGGCACCTTAACTATGAAAGACGGCACTGTTTTTGGCTATTGAAATATGAAATACACGAAATCGCTTATTTTGAAAACAATTGTACCAAAATCATATCACATTTGTTCTTGAACTATATAAATTAGAAATTTATACTGGAATTCTCGGTACTAATTTCACATCAAACATAAATGCAAAGATTGGCTGGTTCCCCTCGTCCCTGGCGAACATGAAGCGTGCTCTAAGCGTAGATATCCGCCAAATTACTCTTCAGAGGTTATCTATCTCTTTCCACACGACATATTCGAAAAGAGATGGCCAACTTCTGAAGAGTAATTTGGCGGATACGCGCGCTCAGAGCACGCTTCATTTTCGCCAGGGGTCTCACGCGCCACGCTTGCCAGATTAAGGGATACTAGGGTCTCTTCATTGGCCATTCCATTCAACGGCGTCAATTTATTGGTAGATTCCCTTAGGAATCTTCCTAACCTGGTAACTCTGTCACGCGCTTAGCTTCCCTGCCAAACTCACTCAATCCATTGTCCGCGAGTAGATCATATGATCCCACCTAACTACCCACCAAACACAATTTGTTACCGTATCATAACTACAATGTAACTTAAGATTACAGGCAATATCACCTGTGCGTTACATGCAATGGGCTGGTGACTTGTAATTTCACACTCATCAAAAGTTGCTACAATGTAACCACAATATGACATGTTTCATTTTAGCAACATCGTGGTTTCATCGATCTGTTATAAGTTATACTATTAAACCCGGTATATTTTTTTCACGCCAGTTTTGAGGTTGAACACACACAAAGCGAGTGACCTCGAATATAAGGTCAAAAAGTGTCTACGATGCATATTTTCCAAAATGGAAAGGTCATCACAATTGCATGTAACCGCCATGTAACCAACACAAAAAATGTTTTGTTGTAGTGACGTAGCGGCTACTTTTCTTGAGTGTGAAATTACAAGTTACCTGTCCATTGCATGCAACGAGCAGGTTACATTGCATGTGATTTTGAAATTACATTACACCGATGATACGGTGACAAACTGTGTTTGGTGGGTAATCACAATTTTTGTTACAAGAATGTTGAATATAAGGGAATTGTAGCTTGTGATTTTACGCTCAAAGATGTGACAGGTTACATCACAGCTGTTACATGAATATAATGTCACATCGACATTGAAGAATTTTTTTATGTAAATGCAATATAACATTGATGTAGCAGATGTAATGTAATCTGTTGCATCTTTGAGTGTGAAATTACAAGTTGTAACTTCATTACATTCAACATTTTTGTAAAAAAAAAACAATTGTGATGTGTGAGGTGGGATTTGATTCATTTTATCCAACCAGCACCACCCTAATTCATTTGGAGACAAGTTTAGCGCAAATGGAATGCTGAGAAGTTTTCTTGTGAAAATCCGGTGGGTGTACTAACTCAAAAGCGTACAGCCAAAAAATTAATCGAAAATTTGTACTGTGCACTTTCATCGTTTGCCAACAGAAATTATTCTATCAATTTTCTAGGGGGTTACAAGGCCTTATTTAGTAGGCCTAGTAAGTCCCTCACAAGGGGTTGATGAAGTCTCACAAAGTCTAGAGAATCATTAGAGTATTGTCTACTAGGGTCTGAGTGCTTTTCTCCGTAATCTGAACAACATTTATTCAGTATACCAAATTCAGTCAATTGATTTCACACAAAAGCCATCCTCAACGTCATTAAAAATTTCTTTTACCAACACGGAAAAAATCACGTGTGGATTCTGCATTGGTTGCTGTTATTTTGACATAACTGCTGACCAGTGATGCCAGAAATGTTGAGATCCAACTGCCTACATACAATCAGATACTTCTGTTAATTGGAATGATGAATATATTGTTTTGTTTCTGCACTGAAAAAAAATACGCGATACAGGAAAAAGATCCTTGTCTCAACCAAACTCACGGGTTGTTTTGAAAACAGCCCAGTCGTATAGCTGTCACAAGGATATGAATATTGTGTACAGTAATTTGTTTGGACTTCAGAATGGATATAGTTCATACAGCTAAACATCACAGGTCATATGGCTAAACATGAATCCGGAGTATCCCAGATTATAAAATTGCCGGCATAATGAAACTCTGTTTATCAAATACTTCTACATTCGCCATCTACATTGATTTGAAATGAGATTGAATAACCTCAAAATTAAAACATATTGTTCCAACCTCATCTAACCTCAAATAATGTCATATTGTTCGCAAAATTTTCCGGTAAAAATCAAATGTCCAGCAACTTGTACGTTCCCTGGTGAAATGAAGCGTATACACGATGCGCATTTCTCACAAAAATTTTCCAAAAAATGTGACCACGTATACTGTATGCATTCAATTGAACATATTGAATGGTTTCAGACGAGGATCAATTAATATACATATTCTCTGTGCCAAGAACTGAAATTGCACACCGCTTTTTCGCAAACATTACGAAAGTTACATGACAATATTATAATTATCAACCGTGACTATATGCATGTATTTATTGATCACAAAACATATGAAACGAGATGGTGAGTTAATCACGCTTTCATTATACAATAAAATTCACATTATAAGTTCATCCTAGAAGCAATCTTCTGTCCTGAGTCCTGATTTTTGAATCTACAAACAAATCTTCCACATTTCACGTGTATATAGGATAGAAACAAACACCGTCATATCGATCGATATTCACACATCTATCGATTACTGTAAGAGGGTGCTCGTATAGTTGTGAGCGGTATATCCTTACCTTAGGACAGTAATAAAAATATTCACGAATATTAAGCGTACGTATTCTAGTCATTTGACATTTTGAATGGTTGTGTGGACATTGAGGACAACAAAATTTATATGGCCTCAGTAACTAAATTTATTTTTCATAACACACATTGATACACATAAAATTTCACAGACATGTGCTTAACACGTCAATAATCCCTCCAGCCCAACTGATATTGCTCTTGAGCAGAAATAATTTTTTTCAGTGTGGTAACACAGCTGCTGACGTGAATGCAATTGAAGTGAAATTCACATTGGAACCAATGTTGCTATGGTAACCATGACAATCTAAATCCAACAGGACTCTGGAGTAAAATCTACATGAAATTCACACCGTAATCATAACCTCACTTTTCATGTGATTTTTATGTGGTCATTTTGTTCCGTGAACGTTCCACGACTTTTATGAATTTACAGAAAATTTGACTGAAAACAAAACATTGTTCTACTTCCCTGAAAAATATTCTTTTTTTCAGCAAAATCGTTTGAGCCGGTTCCGAGACAAACCACTTTCAATGTTTCTCTTTCCTAGGGTTGCCAGATAAAAACCAGGACAGTTTGGTGATTTTTTCCGTCTTTTAGAATCTGGAATATGAATGGTTAAGGATATGAGAATTGTCCAATCATCGACTGTCCTGGTTTTTATCTGGCAACCCTATCTTTCCTTCTCCATAACTCCTGAACTCTTCAAACTTGAGATTAATATTCACGGAACGTTATAATTTCATAACTACCTACTTGTGTCGTGAATCTCAGCTGGGGCAGATTCCCCTACCTTATCTTGTTATACTCTTTTATTTTTTTATGTCAGTGAAAAAATTCAGTTTTATCAATCATTTTTCTTGTAATTTGTTTTTTGAGCTCTATAATACCGAACTAGTTCACTATGCCAGCAATACGCGTAAATGTCTTAAGGTATTGTCATCGAAAATTGAAATTTGGCATATGGCTGGGGCTACAAATAGATTAAATGTGATTTCATATAAAATTTTTATGAAAAATTGATAAAAATTTTATATCGAATCCCATTGAATCCGATCATAGCCCTAGCCCTAATTTGTCAATGTTTATGACGTGAAGATGAACTTGAAAAATTTTAGGCATTTCTTACAAACTACCAGAGATTGATCTATTTTGTGTAAACCCTGGTGAAAATAGAAGCGGGAAAGAAGAGTAGACGAAGCGTATGCTGGAAGGTTACGGAAAAGTCAATAAAAATTGTGAAGAGTTTGAATGGAAGGGATAAAAAGAGTATGTGAAACGGGAGTTTAAACAAAAAAAGCGTATAAAATTCATGAGACCTAAATGACAAAATTGCACCCCATAGCGAGAATCGAACCGGTGACTTTCACCATGGTAGATAAGGATCTTATCAACTGAGCCATTGATCGTCGTTAGTAACGATCGTATGAAGATATTATTTGAAATCAGAATAGTTATGATTCGCACACGCTGAATGTAACTTACTATTACTTCACACGAAGAGTGTGTGAAACGGGATCGAAAGCTTACCAAGCGCATATGGAACGTACACGGAGAAAATGTATTGGCGAAAAATCACCCAAAGTTGAGTAAAACGGGGACATAGTGGCATTCCCGCGAAGTTTAAAATCCGGTCGAGTTCATTTTACTCGACTACAGATGAAAATAAATTCAAATGTTTTCATTATTTCAACAAGTTGAATACTATTGAAAAACATCTGAATTGATTTTCATCTGTAGTCGAGTAAAATTAAGTCAACTGGATTTTCAACTTCGCGGGAATGCCACTATGTCCTCGTTTTACTCAACTTTGAATAATTTTTCGTCAATATATTTTCTCCGTGTATGATTTCATTACTTCACAGCAAGCGAGTATTACACGTTTCATGAAGAGAGAATTGAAACATTTTTTGCTTCGTATACGCTTCCACCGCGCTTTCTGTATACGCTTCATTTTCACCAGGGAAACGTGTGAAACGCCTTAACGGAGCATGTCAAAACATCTTGTGCAATTTTCAGAACGGATACTTCCACAACCTCACAAAGAGGATTCGAATCATTGAAATGAATACCACGGAAATGAAAGTAACATCAATAATTTCAATTCACCGCATCGTTGTTCCGTTTCGTTGTGTAACTTCTTGGAATACAGAAAAAAAACAAAGTGACTCAGTCACATAAATATAGATCCCGCGTGATCTGGATACAAGTTAATTGGACACTCTATTAGCACACAACGATCTACTTATTTATGGAAATACAGTCACCGCCGGATCATCGAAAAGGACGAGTGATTCGAATTGGCAGAAATGACCACCAGGTATCAGGATTATTTCAACGAAATTTCAAAATTCTTCTAAAGTTGAGAATAAATGTTTCTGAAATACAATTTTATATATCTTATGACACTCGTCGATCATTCTCTCAGTCGTTAAATACAAAATACAATATTAGAAAGGTGTATACGAAATTTCGAACTTGTCTTGAAATATGATAATCACCCCATCAACTTCTACAAGCTCTTTTCAGTGGGGTTTTGATAAATGTTTAGAAGTTATACCCTCTCAACAATGATGCAATGTTTGATCATAAGACCATTTGTTGGAGATCATTTTAGGAAATAAGGACGATCCCAGTTTATAAGCTTCCCAGTGAACAATATGTTATCATCCGGAGCTCTTGAAGATCTCCTAAATATGTGTAAGAGGTCAGATAGACCTTTCAGAAGGTTAACATAAAGATATCAGAATGTTATCAGATACGTCGATTTCTGAGGAAAATAAGAGATTGCCAGAATGTTATCCAAACGAATTCTTTAAGAGGATTTTTTTCTGAGATCTCAGAAAAATGATACCATTCAGATATCAATACGATAACATTGACAGAGCTCTGTCAAAAGACCTCTTAAAGATCTCTTCCCCTTCAGAGTGTTCACTGGGTTATCAATCAATTTTTAGGAAATTTTTAAGTTGAATGAAAATCTGTTGTATTCAAGAATGTCATTAACCCTCAGTGAAAAAGGGTGTTTGAAATCCAACCTGCTGTTCTCAGGGATGAAGAAATACAATTTGGAACAAGAATAGAGATCAAGTTGAAGAATTCAAATACATTTTTGATAATTGAAAAAGCTGCATTTAGTTGACTGCAACGCACAACGAGAGGTCAACGAAAGTACGCGAAAATACGTGGGATAACTGAGGGTTAATTCAAGTCTGTTGAATTATATCCTCTTAGAGGAAGTCAGGGTAAGATGACGCACTTTCTCGCTTCATCACAGCATGAAATAATAGATGAATCTTTATGTCGTCCTTGAATGAATAAAACTTGATGAGTTATTTCAAGCGAGAAAGTGCGCCATCTCACCCGATTTCACTCTATTTGAAAAAACATCTCTTATAAGAATTTCGAAAAAAAATCTGATATCGATAATAATTCCAATCCATCGAAACATGTCACAAAATTAACCGTCTACAAGACTCCATTTGTTTTTCAAGATAGTAATTTGCTTTTGATGATATAACGATCTGTGTCAACGTTTCTGGTTACGAAAAAGGAATCCATCGTGATCCGAGGAATTTCTAACATGTGATCATCATCCTCTCCTCACAATTTTATTAGGAAATATTCTTCATGTGCTTGGCGTCGTGTTGGTTTTTTTTTTTTTCATTGGGATACGTTACACACTCCGATTGTGGTTGTATGCAGATTTTTCGGAATGTTGATTAACAGTTGGTATTTTCATATGAAATACGAAGTCGTATTTTGACTCACCCTGTATACAGGCAAAGGGTCCACCATGAGGTTCTCGCACTATGAGGATCGCGTGCCGTGTCATTACGTCGCCTGCCGCGCTGCCGCTTCAAGCCCGCGTTCTCGAATCAACAGTTTCTTCCTTCTTTTTACTCCCTTTCTTCTTTATCATCATCTTCTTCTTCTTCTTCTTCTTCTTCTTCTTCTTTTCCTGCTCCGTCTGCTCTTCGTTCTTTACACATACTGCTTCTTCATCGTCTTTTTAAACGAACTAATCATGCCCTGAAATTCCATCACAATTCCGGTATCGTAATCACGATCGTTGGTCCTCAAACTCCTTTTGTAGAAATGTTTTATCATTGGAATTTATGTATTCGCATTTGATGTAACAGAATTTTGTAATACTCGCATTCCTTGCGATCAATGATCGATGTTAGGGGTTGTAACATCAAATGTTATGATGCATTCTCAAAATCCAGGTAAAAGGTATCAGCTATCTGTTCTAGCGATGAGCATTCTTGAGAGAATCGATTCTTTTTCATAGAATTTTTATCGAATTCGGTTCAAAATTATATAAAAATACCCTGGCGGAAAAAATTTTCTTGAACTTTATTCGCTTTTCGTACAAGGTTTCAATAATTCATTAAAATTCCACAAACTTCAACAGAAGCCAATAAATTTCAATAAGAGTTATTGAATTGGAACGAAATTTTGTTGAATTTTACTGATTTTCAATGAAAACCGAATATACGAAAAGTGAATCAAATTCAATAAAATTCAACGAAATTTTTACACCAGGGTAACGAAGAATCGATTTTGTCAAGATTACCCATCTCGAATTCGTTCTCATAAAGATTTTCAGTTCAGGAAATTGTGGAAATCTCAAAATATTTGTAGAAAACTTAAATGATGTATTTTAGTAATTTTCCCATAAATCTAAGAAGATTTTTCCGTGTTCTTGTGAACCTTGAAGGGTAGGTAAGCGTGAAAAAAATTGTTCACTTGAAAACGCATAATGAAACTACGAAGACCAGGTAAAAATTCGGAAATTCCATTGCAATTGAAAATATGAAAATTTTCACTTGCACTATCAAATTAAAAATTTTCAATCTCAATCAAATTTTCGACTCTTTATTTTAGTTCTCTTAATTCTACGTATTTTTTTAAAGAAACTCTCATTTCTCAAATCTGATTGTTTCAAGTTGAAAAATTGACTAAACTTTCGAACCACTGTTCTCTCCTCGAATCCTCAGAATTCATCCATGAATCATTGACGAAAATTATTTGTTCCTCGACTATTGAGTCAAAAATTGATGTTTCTAATCGAAAATTATAATTTGCATGTTACACAGCAATCCCCGCTAATTCCCTGGTAAATGCGAACGCTCTCGATTATCCACTTATTTCCGCCCATTTGACTGATATTATATGATTAAATGCTGCTGGCGATCTACGAGAGTTGGTTTCTCAAAGCCCTATCTGAATAATCTCCACGATAAACTCATCTTGTACATACATACAACACCGTTCGAATCAACGTAAGAACATTGAAAAACGATCATGAAAAAGAGCAAAAGCGAATTTCCGTTCTTTTAATTTCTCTTCAAATACTTTTAATTTACAACGTATCATTATGAAATCGCAATTCGTTGTTTAAATTCCCGTTCATTCATCGGAACGAGAAGAAAAAAATGGATGCGTTGAAAACATCAAATACACCGTGGCTGGAAAGACGGTAAGATAATCTCTACGTTCACTCCATTTCATGTGCGTGAGTGATTGTATTTACCACACGAAAGTGCAAAGTAGAAGGGCTTGCCAGACAAGAATACTCGTTTCATCTAAGTTTCTTTTCATTCCTTCGGTGCTTCCCACCATACTCTTCTTCTTTCCTGTTTCCCAAAACGATGATGGAAGAGAATTTCATCCTCCCTTCGACATGAATTGTCCATCATTCCGCAAGATCAGAACGATTCATTCAAAATTAGCTGCCCGCCTCTTCTTTTTCTTTTATTCCAGCTTTTCACCCCACATAGAGTATATATGAGATCAAAGAGATAAGCAATCATCGATTCTAATAGATTCACGTGAATCCGGAGTATAAGATAAGACTGTTGCAGGCCTTTGTAGGGAAGGAATAGGGTACAATACTTTATTTTATCGGAATAGCGAATATTTATAAATAAGTATAATTATGTGAATAATCGAGTTGATGATCGCATAGATTGGGAACGGTTTTTTCTGAAAAACAAAAAAGCAACCGGTACGCGTGCGGGGCGCGTGTGTCTTGCGTTGATAATTATGCACCCTCATATTGCTTGAGGAATGAAAGAGTGCACTAACGAAATGAGATGATGGAAGGCGCCTTATGTTCAAGACGGTTGTCGTCGTCGTTGTCGTTGTTCGCATCGTTACAATACTCAACAACTAAAGGTGCAAGGGGGACAACAACCAACTCCGTAGTACCCTGACTGTTGGGTTAAAACCGCCTGGCGGAAAGCTGTCATTCAGGTGATCCTTGATGCTTGGAGAATAAGAGGGACCGAGAGAGTGCAATAAAACTGACGGGGAACGTTACCCACATTCAATTTATATATCATGAATTCTTTAAAACGCGACGCATCACGAGCTTTAACTATCTATTCTCATGCATTTATTCTCCATGATTCTTGATTCTTCGAAGTACGTTGGAAATACATGAAGAGAACTACACGGAGAGAATCAAATAATAGAGCCGCTGATTGTGTTGCTATTACGAAAAATCGCATAAAAGTTTTCGGCACTACGAAACATCGTAATCGTTACGATATATTCTCCTTTGAAAATTTCATATCGCAATCATTATTATTTCATTCTATTCAAAATGAAATTCAAAATATAATATATGAAATTTGTTGAAAATGGTTCTAACACCGAACGATGAATCATAAACCTCGCATGGTAAAGTATACTCAAGGGGTTTCATGCTGTTGTAGAATACAAGAACAACATACGGTTTGTTCGGCTTGTCGAATCTCGGCTTCGTGGGAAGATGTTTGGAGAATATACTTAAGAAATTAACAGAAAAAGCTTCTAGAGCGGCACTGAGGTGGGACCAACACGAAGATTGGGACGCTTATACGCTTAATAATGTCAAATTTAATAACGGATCAAAGTTGATAGATGAAACGGTGACAGAGCACTGGGAGAAAAAAATATCTACGGAACATATGCAATACATGTGCAGCATTGATTTCATGTACAATACTGAACTAAAAGCATAAGAAGAGAATTTTTCGATCAAAACGACTCTCCCAGATAGAAAAATTTCTCAATAATGGTGACTCATACGTCAAGAAATGTTTGCATTGTAATTATCAAGATATTGTTGTTATTGTGACATTCTATGCATCTTTGCAAGCTCAGCGAAGTTGTGATACACCACAAAAAAATAATCAGCTGTGAGAAGCACAGCCATATTTTCATTTCCCATAGTTAAATTCTTCACTTGAATCATGGAACTTTGGTTAATATCAAAGCTAAAATTTAGCCAAGATACCTATTCCGTAGGATTTTTCATATAATTCGCGTGAAGAATTCTCGAATGTGGTTCAAAGTGTATAAAAGAAGTAGAATTACACAGCTACGGCAACTGCACGAGTGATGGCAAAGGAAGAATTGAAGAGAGCCAATATCCCTTAAGTTAGGGGTTGCTCACCCTAAAGACTGACTTGCACCTCCTGGCCAAGAGTAAGCCAGCTCGTGCCAAGTAAAAGCAGATGTGTTATTGTCATGCTAAGGGATCAGCATGTACAAAGTACGAAACCTGGTCTTGCGCGATGAACGTAACGTCTTTCGAAGTTTTTCTAGCCCCTCTTTGACAATCGTACCTCGCGCAGTCGGGTTTCTACTCGTTTGGAATTATTTAGAGAACAAACCAAGGAGCAACACGGATCGTAAGGGGAGGACATAACGTATTATCGAAACAACCCCACTTGCCTCTCTCTTTCTCCTTTTCCATTCTTCTCTTCCATATTCTTCAGGAGATATACGTTATGAACTGTTCTATGAATTGCAACAAGTCCAGGATTCGATTCGTGACCTAGGCAAAGAAGAATTGCATTAATCAAGGAAAATTTTCAATTCACCCATAAAATTCTTTGAGAAATTCATGCAGTTTTGAAATAAGTGATAGATATCAACGATGAATGCAACCAAATTTTATTTTTGATTGTTAGAATTTTGTTTATAATTTTCATTATAATTGTCCGCGTGTTTAGATTCAATACAGCAAACAATTTTTCGGGCAACATTGAAAACTATCATAATGTTATCGGAAAGATGTCGAAATGATCTCTCATGCGTCGATTTCTGCCACCTTTTTCATGTCTTCTCAACAGTTCTGAATGTCTAAAAGTTGTTTGAGAAAGACTTCAAGAAGATAACAAAAATCGACAGCTTCCAGATAACATTGTTAAGGTTTCGAATGACTGTTCACTGTATGAATGACTGTACTGACAAGACAAGAGTGGATGAGTTTCCCCCTGAAGGAATACGCTGACGTGGAACAGTCATAAATGTTCAGGACCGTGGGTGATAAGGCTCTTTCAGTGTGGTTGACGCGTAAAAGACGATTTTGAAGCTTTGAATAAGTCATCAAAAGAATTCAACCACAAAATAAGAAAAGTCAGAATAAGTACCAACGACAAAGTCACAGCTCTACAGGGAATTTTCAGGTTGAGGAGTGTTTCAATGGAGACATCAAGAGAATACAAACGACACCGAGGATGTTTCTTTTCTACTAAATTAATAAAAGATTCTGAAATTTTTGAAAATTCAGTTAACGTTGGGAAATGAATTTTGAAATTTTTGCAACTCTCGCATCATTCTTCGACTGGTTTGTCGAGACATTTCTCGCCAAGATTCGCAAGATTCATTATCCAAGGGGATATTTCTTTAGCTTATTGAACAATAATTCTCCCTCTTCTTCGAACCCTCGATCGAAAGTCATTTCGGTAACGCAGTGCACGTTGGTACACCAGGACCAGTCGAAAACCATTACAAAAGGCACGGTAACAATAAAAGTCTTGGCCCATACTTCGAGTATGGTAGAAGCAACAATATGCTGCAGCAGCTGCAAGCGTGTGCAGAAAGAAATCATTTTCATCTTGAACTTATCGTTGTACAGACGCGAGAAGGAAATCTGTCTATCAATGTTTTCATATTACTGAGTAGGTACTCGAAGGTCGATTTGAATATCGCGACAATCGTGAATCCTCGTTTTTGGAATATGTTAAGGTATTCATAGTGATCGATTTCACGCTGGTAAATTGTAAGGAAAAATGTAAGAATGAAGAAAAATAGTAAGAATATGTGACACGTTAGACGGAGAGGAGAAGGGGAGGACGCGTGCCAGCACACCTGCATATCGGGGTGTCCATATATAAGCTTTGTATTCCATACTCCTTAGAAAAGTTGTTGGACACCTGGCTGTCGACTGTCGTCTACTACGCACCGCGTGTGTGCTTTTAACGTAATAGTATTTCGTAATACAAGAAGTGGATGTATGCAAGGGTGGAAGAAATAAGCAAAAAGGAAAGAAAAGGTGAAGAAGAAGGAGCAGGAGGGGCAAGAAAATATATACATACTTATGCACATAAGCCGTGTGTTGGAGGACGCGAAGGGGAGGAAGAGAGAACAAGTAGCACGAGCCAAAACCCACCCTCCACTCAGCTCTTTTTGAATCAGCTCCTAGGCGACACGATCCTTCAGAAAAAAATACCCTTCACGACACCTGGTTGTTTCGTATATATTCTTTCAAATAATTATTATTATTCTGGAATTATTCGTTTCACTTATCAACGACTCCCAACCGACAATTCGAATAAGCGGTTATTCGAAACGTTAATAGTTGCTGAGGTAATCGATTTTTTTTCTTCTCATTGGACTGGGAGTACGTTGAATGTACCGGGGAACCGTTTTTACTCCAGATTTCAAGCAATCCTTATATAAAAACTTTGGAATTAAATATCGATCTTTGAGATGAGTTACGGAAATTGATAAAATCTATCACCATATACTTTCCTGAGAATTCACGATTACAGGTTCCGAGCTACACAAAAAGAACCTTTCACATGGAATTCCCTCGTAACGAGGATGATTTTAGTGTTTTTGATTTGATATACTCGAAAGGAGTGGCTTGGGTTGCCATTCAAAGTCCCCCGTGAGGTACAAAAATTATCTTCGGAGGCAGATGACGAACAAATTTCAATAATGAAATTAATGGCCTCGATTAATCATTCGAGAGAGGATGCGATTATCACATCGGATACCGATACATTATTGATACATTTAATAAGATCAAATTCGCCAACCCCCCATGGAATATTCCAATACGGAGAGGAACTTTCATTTTCAAATCTCGAAAATTAATTTTTTATATATTCGAGATATAGGGAGTTTCTCGTATTCCTCATTTTTGCATCAATATCTTGTGTCTGGACGATAATAAGATGGAATGTGGTTTTCAACCGTGTATATCTCTGTACACACGAAGATTGCGGGAGTAGCGAAGAAGTGGTAATCGCTTTTCCCTTCTCTTTTTCTTTCTTTTCTTCTTTTGCTCCACTGTAACTTTTTCTCATCTTGTCGTTACTTTTGGCCTCCATTGAATCCTCGAACGTGAGTACATGTGTTGGTAAGTCTACACGTTGAAGGTAACAGGGATATGAGCCGGCCTCTAATCATCTACAAAGGGTTTCACTGAAGACAACTTGAAACGAAAGACGTTTCTCCTTCTCCCGCTCAAGGGATAACGCAATGAAGTTCGCCTTTGGCACATATCAGCCCCCGAAGGAGGCTCGACTAGGGGCTCTGATTCTTCTCGGGCTACGATAATCATACTTATCGTGTTAACATTACCGATCTCGTTCAATGAAAGATGTTAAAATTCTCTCATCGAAATGAATATTTTATGAATCGATGAAATTATCACTATCCCACTTGAGTTGATGTATAAAAGATAATTTGTAAGTGATTTTATGTCCATTCGTTGGGGTATAGTGACTTCGAAACTTCAGGATGCGGTTTCAAAGTTGAAGACACGATACTGAAATGTGTGAGGAAGTTTTTTGGTAATAACGTGATGATACGTGTTATGTATATTAGAGGAGAAATTGAAATTCCAGTTGGGCCATTATTGAGTCATTTACCGCTCCAATTTAGGAAATCTGAGACTTGATTTCTGAAAATCATATGTCGAATATCTGGGGTTAAATATTGTAATCAGGGAGTAAGGTACATAAGCTTCGAGTATCGTCTGAATAACGAACGCTCTAATGATACGATGAAAATCATTTTGCATCAAGTAACGACGATGTTGAACTTCAGTAAAATTATCCTTAATGCTCAGATATTCGATACGATCTTCAAAATTTGTACTAAAAATTCATTTTTCGAGTTGGGATGATTATCTCTCTTCACGAATAGATCCGTCCTTATAGTTCTTCCCTGTCAACTCAACTTCATTCCCCTGGAACATAAACGTAATCGCTAGGTTGCAGGACTCTTCGCCAAGACGTTTATATTATACCGGTACGTATGCGGTACATTCATTGATTTGTTTTGTACATTTTACCTCAACACTCGTAACGTACATCTCAAAATAAAACACATGTAGTTGCGTCGAAAGAGTAAAAGGAACGGAGGTTTTACACGGCAAAACCACTTACGATGGGTTACGCACTTAAAACCATGCAGGGCTTATAAATCCTCGTCGCAAAATCACGCGAGCATTACGGGTATTTCTCAAGGTACTAAATCGTGTGCGCAAGCTACGAATACCGAAGAACATTTATGGACAGAATTACCGTGATATGTTTCCTTTCCCCGACTCACCGTGGAGAAATGATATTTCTACATGAAAAGATTGTTGTGCGGTGTGAGGAATCAGAACGGTTCAATTCTGTCTTAGCTATTATTTTTCACTCAATCATTCTATCGAGTTGTATGAAAAATAATGAAAGAATAATATCAAAGTTATATCAAATCCTTTGTTCGGATACTCGTTTTTCAAATTTTGTTCGAGTTCCTTAACTCGCTCTGCATAATAAATCGTCGATCCGTGCGTGATCGAACGAGCAGTCAGAACAACTCAGGGTGGGCTGTAACTTTCCTCTTCGCCACTTAATGATTTGTCTGTCCTCAGCTTATCTCGTTAACGTGCTTTGTGTTTCTTTATTTCTTCTCTGTATTTAATAATATATCACTCGCTCGGTGCAATGAGGAAATTTTATTATTGCTAATTAATGAAGAAACTGAAAATAGTTAGAAACATCAATTTGAATAGTTTGCATCATTGAGAATATATCATGGAAATTCACAGAAGAATTCGAAAGGTATGAATAGGTATGTATTTTTAGAAAATTCAAGAATTATAACTTCAACCGATGATGTTTTCAAGGAGGACGTGAAGTTCTTCGAAGGTGTGAACACGATGATAACTTCACGCACCGTCCCACGATTTCAACAACAGGGGTTGAATTTGATGAATCATCGTGGAGATGATTATATCTCGGATGTATCGTGCGATCACAATGATGCGGTAAAACTGTTTATAAATGCATGTTTTGGCAACTGTTTGAGTGTGATTGTACATCTTGGTGTAGGAATATTGGAAATGATTTGGAAATCGTTGTACAAAAGCCACTCCAAGTACTATGGCTGGTATGAAATTCCAGAATATCAGAATTGAGATGGACGTATTTGATTTCAGGTGGAGTCTTCATTACGACGAGATAAAAACGTTCCTTTTCTCTACACTGAAAAAAAAATTTATTCCAGTCAAATAAATATTTATTTGTCCTGTACCAAAGAAATATTTATTAGAATTAACAAAATATTCTTTGGAATCAAAATAATTTATTTGAATTAAATAGATGGTTTTAATCGTTCATTTGATTCCAATAAATTATTTTGGTTCCAAAGAATATTTTGTTAATTCTCATAAATATTTCTTTGGTACAGGATAAATAAATATTTATTTGACTGGAATACATTTTTTTTTCAGTGTACATATTTCACCATTTTGAACATTCAATTTACCGGCTGTAGGAAGTTATACACTGTGAGAAAAATATGTCTGGAACCTCATCAGAATATTACAAAGCTTTTTGCATAAACAGTTCATTGAATTTCATAATAAAATAGCGAGTGCAATAATATAATTCTTAAGTGAGGAATTTATTTGAAAATTTCATCATCAATGATGAATTTGTAAACTACATTATTAAATTTAATATGGAAAAATAATATTTTATGAAGAACTTCGTAATCAATTTAAGAATTTTTCCAATAGTGTATTCTACACTGGAAAAAATATTCATTTATCCTCTCTCCATAAAATATTTATTTGAAGAAATGAAATATTCAATTAGATGCAAAAACTGATTATTTGGGGCAAGCATTCCATTATTTGATTCGATTAAATATTTCATCAATCCTGAGGAAGATTTTCTGGAGAGAGCACAAATAAACTATTTATTTGGTTGGAAGAAATTTTTTTTTCAGTGTATGTAGCGTTTTTATGTTTACTAAAAATTTTCTATAGAAAACAAGAGATTTTTCCTATTATTTTGAATGTGGTTTCTAAATCGTGAACCCTCGGCTTTCTGTCGTAATTAAACGATAAAACGTAACGTGTTTTATTGGATTTATCACAGGCTGTATGGAATTCTATCGTGAACCTCCTATGGAAATAGTCACGGACATTTACGATAAAATCCTATATAACCTGTGATAAATACTATAGAATACGATACGTTTTATCGTTCAATTACGATAGAAAAACGAGAATCCACGATTCAGGAACCACATTCGAGACGACAGGAAAAGATGGATCGGTTTTTATGAGAAATCTTTAATAGGAATTCTATCGACCCTAGTGAAATGTTCTAGTCTTTGTCAAGTTGTGTTACACTCCCTAGCCAAAAACTAAACGCTTACAAGTGCCTCGTGAGCAGGAGCGGACTATGGCCTGTGCCAACGGCGCCATGGCGCAGGGGCGGCAAGCCGTAAAAGAGCGGCAATCGGGTCGAAAAAATTTTTTTTTAATTTTAATAATTTAAAAATAATTTTCAGGAGAATAATAAATTCTAAGCAATAAAACAACATATTTTGGTAATGAATATTTTCGTGAAAAATTAATTTTTGCTGCCATATAAGGGGCGGCAGAAATCAAAGTCCGCCTCTGCTCGTGAGTTTCTGGCGAGGGACTTACAAGTGTCAACTTTTTAGCTAGTTAAGTGTTAAAAAATTTAACATAGCATTTCTATTTGTGAATTGATAATGTAAACAATGTTTTTGGAGATTTTAAATTTCGAGGGAATCATTGAAAAATGATTTCTCCAGAAAAAATCCTGCACACTGAGAAAACTGTTTTGTTGTGCCTACTAAAAAAATTTATTATCATATACCCAACCAAATTTTTCTGGTGGCATAACAAAAAACTTTGTAGGTTTTACCAAAATTTTGCTGAGCTAAGCAAATCATCTTGCAGAATCACATTTGATTCCCTGAACTAAAAGTGATTTGATAGGATGTTTTTGGTTTGCATAACCAAATTTTAGTTACGACAATAAAAAATTCTGGGAGAGCATATATCAACCAAATCTTTTTTCTCAGTGCAAGAGTGACTGTTTTCCTCTTCATAACGCACAGTGGGAAATTCTGGTGTATTTATTGACAAAAATCAACCTACAATCCAATTTTCATCCGATGCTGATGAATTTGCTTTTAAAAAACTCAGAAAGAGTTCCACTTCAACGTATCACTGCGGCATTTTTGTTTGGAGCAATACGATATTTATAAAATTCAACAAAAACTCGATAAATTTTCAATAAAAAAACATCGATACTGCAAAATATCACTTTTTAGTCATGAAAATTCTCGAATTTTCAATAATTAGGAGCTATATAAAGTTGTCCCGGTTCTCTTGAGTCTTTTCTGCTATCCAACAACCAACTTTGATTTTGAGAAAGTTATTTCTATTCGAAAAATTTTTGATCTTTGGGTGGATTATGTAATTTCTATCAGATTTCTATAGCATTTTTGTGCTTCTCCATCACAAGTATTAGTACTACTTTCATGCGAAGAAATATATTTCGTCACGTAAAACAGGAAAAACGTTTCTTTTTAGACAGATAATGATTCACTCGTTCACCAAATCTTCTTTTCCAATTTTGATTCGAATTCTCCTCTAATTCAGTTCAATATTACGGAAATGCCGCAGTGATACGTTCAAGGGGAACCCTGTCTGAGTATTCTGAAATGAAATTCATCAGCATCGGATGAAAATTAAGGTGTAGGCTGATTTTTGTCCATGAGTGCACCACAATTTCCCACTGTGTAACGTAGACACTCTCCTTGTTGAAAATGTCCGAAAGATTTGATGAAAAAAAACTACTGAATTTCAAAATTTTTAGACTTATATATAATTCATGAAGAATTAAATATAATCTACATATAAGTTGAATATAATTATGTATAGATTATACATAATTTAAAAAAATTTGTCTACTCTGGTTTATTTGCATGCGATGATGCGTCTGTCAATTTTTATAGAATTTATGGGAGGAATCAAATATCTTGTCGTTGATACGGAAAATCCAGCCGGCTAATGCACGTTCACATTTATAATAACTTCTCCTAATTTGAAGAAGAGATCAATTTACATTTGCTTGATTTTCATATACCCTCACTTTTTTTACAGGAAAATAAAAAATAATGGTGAAATTTGCCTCCACAGAATGGTGGCAGCAAAAATCCTCTATGAGGGGGAGTTTCTCCCATGATGTGATGAAATTTTCTCTCACTTTTTGATGAATTCAAGATCCAAAAGCGGAAATAGTTTCTAAACATGGAGAAAAATGCAGGTTAAAAGCAGGGATGGGCAGAAATGTACTCCGCCAAATACAAAGTGAAAAGTATAATTATACTCAATACTTCATTTGTTACAGAACATCAAATATAATTGTACTCTGTACTCTGACTCTTTTAGAGTATCAAATACAATACTAATTGGTATTAACCCATTAGCGCCTGAACGGACACTTTTGGACACCAAATTTCAGAGATTCATTGTACAATGAATTTGGTTGAAGAAAAATTTTGGAGCCACTGTATCCTATGTTTTGAAGGTCGCTCTTTCGAATGGTGATGTTCAGAAGTCCCTAAATTGAGTTTTCCTGTGTGAAAATTGCAAATTAAAAAAAAAGCACCGTTTTTTTTTAAAAAAAAATTTTCCAAGATCATGTTTTTGTTTGCTTTTGCATTTTTCTACATACTTAATACCGATAAATATCGCGTCCATGGACCGTCAACTGAAAGTTATCGGCTTGAGATTAATAAAAAAAAATGTTTATCCATACAAAAAGGCGTCCGAAACAATAAATTTTACTTTCAATCTTCAGCAATTTTTTTCTCGATTTCTAAGGACTTTGGGACAAATTTCCTAAGAACAAAAACGTCTTAAAATTGATCAAAAAATACCCTCAAATCTTTTCAGACCCGTAAAAAAACATTTTTGATTTTCCGGAAAATGGAAAAATTGGCATTTTTGAAAAATTGTTTAAAGAATCTGAAAAAAATTGAGGGTATTGTTTGACTGATTTTGAGACTTTTTTGTTCTCACAAAATTTCCTCGCAAGTCCACAGTTATTACGAAAAAAATTGCTGAATGGTTTCTGAGATCACCAATTACAAATTCAACATTTTCATTGTGTAATTATTAGTATGTAATAAATATCAAAATATATTTTCTCAATAAATCTGTGATTTCATTTATTTATTTCAAATTCTGTTCAAATTGAGATCCAAATCAGTCAAACAATACCCTCAAATTTTTTCAGATTTTTTAAACAATTTTTCAAAAATGCCGATTTTTCCATTTTCCGGGAAATCAAGAATGTTTTTTCACGGTTTTGAAAAAATTTGAGGGTATTCTTCGACCAATTTTAAGACGTTCTTGTTCTTAGGAAATTTTGTCTAAAGTCCATAGGAATCGAGAAAAAAATTGCTGAAGATTAAGAGTAAAACTTATTGTTTCGGACGCCTTTTTGTATGAATAAACATTTTTTTTTATCAATCTTAAGCCGATAACTTTTAGTTGAGGTTCCATGGACGCGATATTTATCGGTGTTGAGTATGTAGAAAAATGCAAAAGCAAACAAAAATATGATCTTGAAAAATGTTTTTTTAAAAAAACAGTGCTTCTTTTTTTGATTTGCAATTTTCACACGAAAAAACTCATTTTAGGGACTTCTGAATATCACCATTCGGAAGAGCGACCTTCAAAACATAGGATACAGTAGCTCAAGAATTTTTTTTCGACCAAGTTCATTGTACAATGAATCTCTGAACTTTGGTGTCCAAAAGTGTCTGTTCAGGCGCTAATGGGTTAAACGAGGCTTTCTTTACTTCCGAGTACAAAATAGAATTGTACTTCCACTATTTAGGAATTTGAAATACAAAATCCAATTGTAATTCCCATTTCAAAAGAGAGGAGATGAAGATTACAATACGAACGCGTACTTGCGCTTTGAAGGTGTATGAGGCAATTTGTATTTTATGTCTCAATATTGAGAAGAAGAGTGGCAAAATACATGATCATGGAATAAACATTGTGTTAAAAATTACATCCTTATATCGATCTATCAATATAATACGAGAGTCTATCTTTAATTTCTGAAATGAATATTAATACGGTCACATGGTTATTAATTGTAGTTTGAATTTGGCCACGAACATGAATATACAACATATAAATACTCGGAGGGTTCAGTTTGCTGTAGATTGATATATTATACTGCAAAAAATTTCTAGAATGAGATTTGACTCTTTAGCCAACCAACGGTGAGCTTGTCAAAATTAAGAGTGAAATTTCCACTCTTTTAGGGTAATAGTCTAAGGTTTGAGGTTAGAAACTAGCAGCCACTCCAATTCTGTAATGCATTTTTCACTCTTAAAGAGTGAGGGTGCACTTGAAACGAGTGAAAATCCCACTCGAAACGGATTGGCTCACTGCTGAGACTTAATGGAGCGAAACACGTGATTTTGCATTCCTTCAGATTTAGAGAGTGGACATTTTCAGTGTTTCACTGGCAATCGATAAACATTAGCCCATTCGACTAAAAATTCAGAAACATTCCAACACATTTACTGGCATCCTTTTGCAAAAATTGGAATTTTTAAGTACAAAATCTGTCAAATTTAAGTAAATATCAAAGTTTTCCAGCACCAAGGCGCGATGAATTCTCAGTTTCTAATTTTGTACTCTACGTACTGAATATCCAGATGATTGTTGAAGGTAACAAATAAGCTTCTTGTATCAATATAGAGCAAATAAACAAATTACAACAATTCGTAGACTGGATTTTTCAAATGAAAACAAACATTTTTATCATTTACTATTTTTTTATCTGAAGCTTAGGTTCCTTTAAAGACTCTGTTTTAGTGGCGAAGTATGTTGTGATGAAGAATACATAAAAATGATTTTATTCACACGAAATATCATGGACTCTGATTTGTATGACAACCCACTGAGCATTTCTGTTAGAACCTTGCATCAACATTGCATCGATGTTGATGCGATCTTGAAAGTACCTGTTATGAGAATTACAACAGTAATATTACAACACCCAATTACAAGTAAATTGCAGCAATGTTACGTTGTCAGGTGATATTTCAACGATATTTTTGCAAGTTACTTTTGTAATATTGCATTTGTAAATTGAAAGACAAGTACTTTCAAGATCGCATCAATATCGCTGCAATGTTAATTCAAGGTTCTAACGGAAATGCTCAGTGGGAAGTGTTTGGAGAATACAGAGAAATTTCAAATAATTCTTCCGCATTATCTGATGTGATATTTTTATTCTTCCTTTTTAATATCATGTTGTCTTTTCTCAACCCTCAGCCTACAAACATGGGTTAGCGTAACCCAGTGAGTATTTGAATCATGCGGGTTTTAAAAAGGATATGAGTTTCAACGTCGACATATTTGAAGGAAGCAATTTGAATATGAACTGATGGATCAGTAAAACTTGACCGATAAGTGAAAGTGCAAGTTCATGTGAGAAAAAATAGGTCAATTTGAAGTTTAGATATAGGCTGAGGTTAAAGGACGTTTCTGGGAACCTTACTCATATGTGGCTTTTACTTGATTGGGTTATTTCCCAAGAAATGAGCGATCTTGACAGAATCGATTATTTTCAATGAAAAAAAACAACTTATCAAGGCTTCATTGATTTTTATATAATTATGATCAAAATTCGATGAAAATTCTATAAAAAAGAATCGATACTCTCAAGATCGCCTATCGCATTAAAAAAATCGCCGTCAAAGATATGTCTCGAAATAAGACACGCTATGTTTGATCATTCAAAACAGACACATGACTGTTTTAACTGGAAACATCAGTATTTGATTTCGCAACACCGACGTTCAAATATATGTTCGTTTGCAAATAAAATCTCAGAAGTTTGATTTATCACATATTTGACTTTAAAAAATAGATCATATCGATGATTTCTGATCATTGATTAACATCCCGTTTTAGTTGTGCTTCAAAATGGCACAATTCACATTTCAAACACATTATTTCTGTTCTTCACTTAAACATTGACGTAGTAGTAATTCGGAGTTATGTTTCTACATAAAACTTTCAAATATTATTGTCTTGAATCAAATATATTTTTGTATTTTGAATATGATTACAGTGATATTTTAAAATGTTCGAAAAGTGACTACAAAATCGTCTTAAAATAAGAAATCAGTTTTTGCAGTGCACTGGTTGTTTCTAAGTGAAAGAGTGTCTTGGTGAGCCTTGTTCATAGAAATATTTGATCATGAATGTGTGTGAGCTTTTAGATATTTACATAACGAATGATTTTTATAAACACCGATATGTGTTTATAAACATTAGCACTGGCACAAAATTGATGAGGCCTCGAAGGATCCAAATTCTTCAATCTGGGGCATGGAAATATGTTGCTGAAGTTTGAATCGTTTATTGAAACGAGTGAATGATCAAAAAACGAAATACTCAGCTGTTGAAGGTTCAAAAACTTGCATTACATCCTTTGATCGATGTTTACAGTTGCAAAAAATCAAAATTCATTCATTCGAGAATATGAACAACTATGATTTATCAGATTTTGTGTTTGAATTTTCGTATCGTTTCTATAAATGATTCAAAATTTAACAACATCATGGAAATTACATTTCATTTCAAAGTCATCCATATCAAAGTCTAGTTGAATTTTCGAGAAACTCTTGATCCTGCACTAATTTGTCAGGATTTTATGAAAATATTAGATCAATTTGATGATAATTTACAGTTGAGTGACGAACTGCAGGTCACATTACAAACACTCACCAGTATTTTTCACCCCTCTTACATCCGTATATGAAACACTATTTTCTTCGGAAATTATCCATCAGATAAAACATAATTTCGTTCCCTGTGTTTCCTCTGTAATCAGTCACGACACTACAGGGTTTTCTCTCTCAATTCCAAGCCCTTCGTTTTTAGTATCTTATCTTCAAAGACTTAGATAATGAGCAATGAAAAAAATGAGTAATTATGCCGAAGCAATTGTACTCGGTACTTATAAGTGTTAACTCATAATTTGTATAACAGAAATAATAAATCGAAAAAAAATATGAGTTGCAAAGAACATGTCTTTTTCAAAAAAATGACAAAAAATCTATTATTTTGCTAGAAAGAATTCTTCATTGCCAAGCATAAATGAATTCTAATTCCATGGTACAAGTTCTGGAAACTTATACTGTTCTCTTTTATGTACGTTTTCAAATCTCTCTACTTTGTATGTTGTACAAATATTGATAAACCGATGTTGACTCGATGTATGGTTTTACATTCCTAAGGAACTCAGTAACCAACAATGAAGTACCATCGATGTCCCGTCCTCATAAAAGCATCATACCGTGTGTAAATGGATTCTCTTCAATACGATGTTCCAATTCACAATTAAATATCAAAGAAGCACTTTGTCAAAAGACGAAAGCAAACATTTGATTCTGATTGACAAGTGCTAACCTTCTGTGAATTCACAATAGAATACATCGTAGAAACTCAAGAAATATGAAATCTCTTGAGTTCGTAGACATTTTCCCTCCACGGGCAATGCAAAATTCATCACATGCTCTCGATGAGAACTTACAACAAAGTTTCAAATTCTTTCCTCTATCCCGCGATATTATTTTTCACGATACTATCGTATGCAAAAGAAGATCTCGTATGCACTTTCATATAATACTGCACACACACACACGCACACATGCATGGATTATCGTAGTTGGAAAAAGTATTTCGTAACGCATTCTTCACATCATGTCGTCATCGTTCCCCGGTTCTCCACTTTCAATATCGAAGTACAATAAGGAGAATAATGTCATCCACTTAATCCATTTCTACATTGTATTTCTGAGAATACAAGTTATCGGAGCCAGCGATTTCATGGAATAAGAAATATTCGCCCCACCTGAAAAATGATGATTTTCTTTTTTATTCGAGTTAACGAATCGATGACAGATATCTACAAGCCGAGATCAGGGCTTTACAACCTTGGCGGGTAGAGTGGAAAAGAACCAAAGATCTTACCAAGAGCATTTCTCTACTCTGCACTGCTGCAGGGTAGCCATATGGTGTGAATTTGATTAATTGCTCGACGCAACACAAGGATAGTAGTACTGCACATTGTACTTTTACGTAGACCCATACGCGGGTACGTGGACATGTAGCACATTTCAAAGGAAGAACGTTATTGTACAGAGAATTCAACTACTTTGTACAACATTGCGGCATCACAATAAGAATGGTGCAATCTTCGATTATTCTGTATCGTGCTTTTTACTTCGTCCTGATTGGATGCAGATGATTTATGGGAGTGCTGGGGCACAATTTTTGGTCTTACGTCGCGGTAATTGAGTATAATCGATCATGCTGTATGATTATATGCACTTAAGATGGAATGAAACACAGGTATAGAGGGTTTTGTGAGCTCTGCGCATCGTTGACCGTTTGTGATGCGAAAGAAAAATTAAAATCAACAATGGGGTGATATATAGATCCACTGGAGACCTGGAGTGGAATGAAAATACTTTGTTGAAAAATAAAGAAAAATGGAAAGGACTGATCAATGAGGATAAATCATACGAATGCGTGTATGATCCGCGCATGAAGATCAGATAAATCTCGCAAATTTGTTGTGAGCGCATAGGACAACCGCAGACTAGAACTGCCTGTAAAAAAATTTCACCGGAAAATTCCAGTACATGTACTGGAAGTCATTAACCTGTACATGTACCGGAAAATTTCAGCACATTTGTACTGCAAAAATTCAGTGCAAACGTTATGGAATTCCCGCATCAAAACTGGAAATTTTCTGAGCCTCGGTACTGGAATTTTTCAGTACACGAGCTGGACTTTTCCAGGACATGTACTGGAAAATTAATGCTGAAAATATCCATGAAAATTGAAAAAAAATTGCTCACGCAAAGTGATTTTGCAGGGTCCTTGTGTTCCAAGATGATTGAGAAACTTTTGATCGTTCATTTGGATGGACAGAAACTCATGTCTACCTAACAGGATTTGAACCCACACTTTTCTACCTGCCTACCAACTGAAACCTAAGACCTAACCGATGAGCTATAGCGCGACATGTTGGAAGGCCAGCTTGGGTTACTACATATGCTTCATATCTAGAACACAAGAGGATAAGTCTTGGAAAAACCTCATATATCAATTTCATTGGCTACAATTACAATTATTATTCAAAATCTCAATCAGGAAATTTTTAATATAAAGACTTGAAATTTTTCCTGCCAGAAATGACGAAGTCCAATAGAAGTGGAAAATTTCAGTGCAACAGTGATTAAATTCCGTTGCATAGCAACTGGAAAATTCCATCACACGACCTGAAAATTGCAGTTCAAAACCTGTATAATTCAATTGCATAGTAACTGGAAAATTCCATCACAAAACCTGAGAATTGCAGTTAAAAACCTGTATAATTCCAGTATACCAACGATTATGTTTTTTTTTCTAAATTCCAAATTTTTTCTCAAGTCTTTTTTGAGGGAATATTTTTTTTTGGTGCACAAGAACTATAAAATTGTAGTACGAGCCGGTAAAATTTTCGCGAAATCATGGCAAAATTTCAGTACATCATCTCAAACTTGAAAATTCCAGTACAATGACTGAATTTTCAGTTATGCTTGGTAAATTTTCAGTAACGTAACAACAAAATCTCTGCACATGTACTGGAATATCCATATTCCAGTACTAGCACTGGAAATTTCCAGTCCAGTTGCACAGTAAATTTCCAGTCCAGTTGCACAGTAAATTTCCAGTTTTTTTTTACAGTGTGCTACATGATTTTGAGAATGAACGTTACTCAAAGTGCACTATAATTCATTCGTGTGCTACTTTAGTACAAGGTCGACATAATCAAATCAAGTATCATACCGACATTATTTCTACCTCGCATTGTCATGTTGATCGTTAAAACTCATGTCTTAGTTTCAACAATTGAACAAGTATGCGAATATCTAATTTTCATGAAACTCTTGAATTCTTGAGATTACCTTTCAAAAACAAGTTGATGAGAATTCATCTATCAAAGTATTGTGGTCGGTGGTTTTATTCTCATCTTGATGGGTGTTCTAACTTTAGGATGAACGTTTGGGAAGGTCTCAACTATCTCAGGTATATCTCAAGGTTTTATACGTGAGTTATTTTTATTCTCCGTATATATTATGGATTTGAACGATGGTATTGTAAGCTCTCTCTATTGGAAAATATGTTAATCTGTATTTATCTATTCGAATTCAACTGTCGATAGCTAGGATCAGGTTTAATAACTGTGTATGATTGAATAATGAAAATATTTTCTCATGCTTCAGCATTCTCGTATAAATAAAATCATAGCTTGTAAACTTTTCACTGTACTGTGAAGATTCGATACCCCGAAGTTCTCATCCATCAAAGATCTCAACAGTCACGAATTGCGGCTTTTGGCTAACGGCAGACTTCAACTTAATTGGATTGCCGCAAAAATTCTTCATTTCCTGTTGTGGAAAGTTTTGAATATCTAAAACTGCTTGAAGAACAATTTATTTGATATCACATATTCTTTCATCTACCTTCTCTCTTGGGACTGGATTTAGGAGATGTAATATTTAAGGAATCATTAATAACGCAACAATGTAACTCTTTGGCAGAGAAGAAAAATTCTAATCCTCAAAGAAATTGTCCAATAATTTGTCAAAGCGTCGAGAGGTAAAACCGAAGGTATGAGTTTGAATTATGATAGAACAAAACGAGAGTATTGGCTTTGGCACACGAAGGTCCTGATTAAGGGCGACGAGAAACGGTGAGAGAGGAATGTGGTCTCCTTGCTGGAACGCTGTCTCTTTCTCTCGTTTATTTCTTGTTATCTTTCTCCGTTTCTTCAAACGCAACCAAAAAAAGCCACAAAACGTTTTGAACCGCAGATACAGATATATATCAACATCGACAAAAAGAACAACGCCCGTTATTCTTATATGTTCTGAAAATTAATTAGTCTAAAGGAGTAACGATCAGTCTTTGCTTTGTTTTATACATTCATCCATGTATACGTATATACATTATATAATACCTTATTCTTCCAATTCCTGTGGGAATCTAGGGGAGAGTGGGTTAAGTTCGGACGAGTATACGGAAAAAACATGGTGTTGATATTTGGATAGCTTAGAATTGGGTTGTGGTAGCCATTTTTTAGCTGTGGTAACAAATGTGATTGCCATAGTAGCTAAAATTTAGCTGTCGCAGCAATATTTTTTGCTATCCAAATACCAAATACACGAGATAAATACCACAGCCAATTCTTAGCTACCATAGCGGATTATTTTCTTCCGTTTATACATTGGGAGAAAAAATTTCCGGGAACAATAAAATATTTAATTGAATAGTCGCCATAAAATACATAATTGATTTGAATAAAATTTCATTGGCTCAATTAAATAACTGTTTCCGTTGATGAAATATTTCATAGCATATTAAACATTTGTTTGATTGAATGAATATTCAATCGAGTCAATGACAATTTATTGAAATCGATTGAGTATTTTATGGCGACCATTCAACTCAATATTTTATTGTTCCCGGAAATTTGTTCTCTCAGGGTACGTTGAGACAATGGAAAGTGTTTAAAAATAATTGATATGAAGATTCTGAAAGAAATTCCTCACAATATATATTATTGTATTCAACTACTGAATGAATTTTTATGTTGTACAATTTTTCGAAATATGTATGAAAGTCACTTTCCAACGGCTTCATCGTTAGTAAATTTGATTTTGAATCTCTCCATGTGTTGGAACATTTTTCAGCGAGATTCAGATTGGTTTAGAGGTTTGTCGGATAGTGATACATTTAATTTGTCTGAATCTTCATGGTTCTTTTGGAATCCCGTTTTCATTGCTTCCTCGTTTAGAGAAAAGCTTGGTGATCGTTTCGAGAGACCAAACATTTTTCCGTCTCCAAATTGAAAATTTCGCAGACCAAAATGTCTCTCCGAACTCGGGGAAAAATTTTGGCTCCGTGTCTGTCCGTCTGTGTGGATGGATGTGTGTAGTCCTGTGGAGAAATTGTGAACGCGAATATCTTCCGTTCCTATTATCCGATCATCATGAAATTTTTACTACGGTTATATGCAGTGTCAATAGTGGTCCCATATAAATTTTTAACCTGAGAGTTTCAACCTGTTTCTCACAGAAGAACGGGAGACCGCAAGGAAATATGTTATAGAAAATTGTGATTTTGCGAACGCGCATATCTCCGCTCCCTATTATTCGATTACAATGAGACTTATACCACGTTCTGGTTATGATCCGGTAGTGGTCCCATATGAATTTCATCCCAATCGATCGAGAAATGAAGAGAAAAAGTCCTTAGCGAATCGCAATGTTCGACAATATTTTCAAAGCATGCCTTCCCTGTGTTGGTATCATCCGAATTCCATGAAACTCTGAGCATGGCCAGTTCATGCACTGAGAGAAATTTGGTGCTCCCTTTATGCTTGAGGTTTACTGATAGTGCGTTTTTGGCCTGTTAGCCCTTGTACGTTACATCGGAGTAGCAGCTACTCCGATCAGTGTACGAGAATAAGTCAATTATTATCCGTAATATAGTTATAAAATTTTATTGTAATCAAATAGGAAACTCACAAGTAAATCATTTTTCGACACAGTCCTCTTGCTTTTCAACGCACTTGGTTCATCGTTGTTCAAGTTTCTTGATACCTTCATAAAAGAAGGTTTTTGGTTGAGATGCAAGCCAGGAATGCACCGCTTCTTCCGTGGTAAATCTTGGATTGGCGGTTTTTTGCGACTCACAAGGTCCAGTATTGGAACATTATCAGGAAAGGGGGACAACAATAAACAGTGTACGTTACAGTGAGATGCTTACTGCCAAGCTAAAGCCTGCAATTCGAAGCAAACGCCGAGGACTGCTGTCAAAAGGTGTTCCCTAGTAAAAATGAATCATATAAGAACATACATAAAGCATATAGAAACCATATATGGTCATATATGACCATATATAATTCATACGCAATCCATATTGAATCCGTATATGATTATATATGGCCCATACAGAATCCATATACAGTAAGACCTCTCAATAAGAACGCAAAAGCCCCCACGGGGAAGAGTTTTTCCAAGAATCAGGGTTCCCCTACCAACCCTACATTCGCACTCAATTACTGAGTTTTTGTCTCTCTCTCACATTTTAGGTTGCGACCTCCTAATAAGAACGTTTGCGCTGAAACATTAGAAAACACTTTCTTGCTTTCACTCGCAAAAAGACTCTTTGTTGCGCTGACCTGACGATACATATTGATTACAAAAATAGTTTTTTATTAAAACTATCAAACAATGGTGTGAATATTAAATATGTTCGTGAAAGAGGGATCTGAAGAGTCACAAATTTTTTGTTTTAGTTCCAGAAGTCACCCTTGTTACTCCTAATAAAGACAATTCTTTTTCACTTGAATACACCCCGGACAGCACAACGTACCACTGGAACGTTTACGGAAGGTTTAGAAAAAGTAGGGGAGGTTTTCTGAACGTTCAGAAAATGTCCTAGAGACACATTTTGCTATGAGGGATCCTCTAAGAATTTCTGTCTCATCTCATCGCAGTTTAAAATGATTTTCAAAACGACCGAAATATACATATTCATGATTATCAATCAAAAATTTATATTCATATATTTATTATTATTTTCAAGGGTAATTAAAGAGTTTCGTTTCATAAATATTCAAATAATATTGAATTTCATTGAAATGAAGGAAAAAGAGAAGTATTCAATTATGTATAACTTGAAAATACTGGGCTTTTATTTAAATTTTGACTGTTCAACTCTCTAAGACTGAACGTTCTTATTGAGAGTCCACCCATAATTGTAATTTGAGCTCAGAACCGGTAATTGGAGTGGGGGATGGCCCACGAGCGGAAAGCGGGGAAGCGTTCTTATTGCGGGCGTTCTTATTGAGAGGTCTTACTGTATGACCTTTCGATGCAAGACTTCCCCATACATGTGAAAAAATTCTGTCACATATGAAATATTTTTCGTATGTGGATTTTATATGGATTATATATGAGTCATATATGATCATATATGGATCACATATGGATTAAATATGGATTGTATATGATTCTATGCATTTTCATATATGAATCATATATGAATTTCATATGTATTATGTATGGATTATGTATGGGTCATATATGTTCGTTTTTTACTAAGGTTGTGTTGTTCCACGACAATGCCCGTCCACATACTGCTGCCCACACTGCTGAAACGCTCCAGAAATTAAATTTTGAAGTACTAGCCCATCCTCCATATAGTCCCGATCTTGCTCCTTCTGATTATCACTTGTTTGGTCCACTCAAAGAGGCATTAAGAAGCCGTAGATTTACCACGGACGAAGCATCGAAAGAAGCGGCGCATTCCTGGCTTGCATCTCAACCAAAAACCTTCTTTTATGGAGGTATCAGGAAACTTGAACAACGATGGACCAAGTGCGTTGAAAAGCAAGGGAACTATGTCAAAAAATGATGTACTTGTAAGTTTCCTATTTGATTACAATAAAATTTTATAACTATATTGCGGATAATAATTGACTTCGCCTCGTACATTGCGTGCAATCCGGAGTAGCTCCTACTCCGATAACAAGTATAGCTTATGAGCAGAGTATTTGGAGTGGGGCAGGTAAAACGCAGTAGCTGCTCCGTTTCAGCGCTTAGACCGTTCTCACTGATGGGCGCTGCTGTCGCTCTGAGCCAAGCATAATCTGGCATAACCTATGCGCCAAATTTCTCTCAGTGTGGGGTGTCAATTGTGTGGTATAAGTTCCGTGCAAATCAAAATTGAGGAAAAAAAAGGGTAAGCAGTAAACTTGAAAAGAAAATTTGGAAATCTCGTGAATGTGCTATTATGCGGATGTCTGTCGTTCCTATCATCCGATCCTGATGAAATCTTTACCACAGTTATGTGCAGTATCAATGGTGATCCCATATAAGTTTTAACCTCATTCTCACAAAAGACTGGTAGTGGGAAAGGAAATATGTTATCGAGAATTGTGATTCTTTGGTCGTTCATATCTATGTTTCTGGTTAATCGATTGCAATTAAATCCATACCACGTTTTAGTTACGATCTCATAGTGGTCCCATACAAGTTTTGTCTCAATTGGTTGAGAGTTGTGCAAACAATGTTTTCGCAATCCGCAATATCCCGACTAGAAATTTACCCCATGGACCAGATCAGGTCAACTTTGATGTAGCCCAGGTCCTGGTAAGGCAACCTCGTCAGGACCTGACAAGTCATGTCACGCTTTACTTATACCCGTGTGGAAATCATCCGTGGGCATCCTTGAGTATGCCCGGGCCCCGTAAGGGTGGAACTTAGGCATCCAATATAAGAGTCCCACCCTAGGCCCATGTGGGCCCTAGTTAGGGTCGCTAGTGTACTCCCCGGATATTTTAATCTACAGATGCTCACCCACAGCCCATATAGGCCCTGGGCAACATAAATTATATGTTTTATACTTGTTGTGAGAAACGTTCATCCTATGTTCATATGAATCAAATGCACATTAATTGTTGACAATAATAATGAATAACTTTTTCCAGGTGCTCTATAAGCGTTCATGTATGTAAAAGTGACATAACAAATATTTCACATATTTTTTGTGATGTATTAAGTTTCATCATGATTAATTTCCTTTCCACAAAATTAAGAGGAAAAGTTGCATTCTTAACTGATTCTGGATCAATTTCCCATCCTTGGACTATATTTGGTGCTTCAGGAAAAGAATACATTCTCTTTTTCGACATTAAGATTTTCCCGTAAATAGATATTGCGGATGCCATTGCTTCAGAACCATACATCTTTTCGATTTCCATTACATAACTCTTTCTGAGGAGAACCACATTATTTGGAGTTTTGGTTGTTAGGTAAATTGAAAACTTCACAACTACTTCTTTTACAAACAAAGTAGCATCAATGAATTTGGATTTTTTAATTTTGAATTCGATTGGCAATGACATTTGCTTCTCTTTGCTGGAGTAAATTCATTTGTCTTTTATCTGAGGAATATCACCCAAATATCCTGGGGCCCAGCGCAGGATGAAATTTGAAAATTCATATGAGCTAAAATGGACTCCCTGAGTTGGTCCGAGTGGAATTCTTGACGTGGGCTAAGTTTGGGAACCACGACGGGGCCTAGATTAAAAAACGTAACATCCCAAGTTGGGGCCAACCCAGGTGTCCTAACCAGGGCCACATTTTAAGTAGGGATTATAAACCTGGCCCAGGTCTGATCCCGGAAAAATTTCCACACGGGTATAAGGACCTTATGAGGCAAGACTCATAAGGATTTGATGCGGAATCCCATACCAAAACCTTCAGAATAAATTGAAATTGGAATATGAACCCAAAAACGTTGTATTCGGCATGGAAAGATCTAACTTGGGAGATATGCACAGTTGACATTTGTTCAGAAATATTTTCCTAATTTAGAGAAAATTCATTTCACCAAGGAGTATACAATCTAAAATTGAGACATTTTTGCATTCACTTCATTAAACTGTACTTTATAAACATATATGTTCATAATCTCAGGATAAGCTAACAAGGTCTTGATGAGATTACAGCGAGGAAAACCTATTTCAACCTTCTAGGATAATTTAAGGGAAATCTAATTAGGATCAAATGGGTTTATCCCTACGTGGGGCATCCACATCCAATCCTGATTAGGATTTCAGCAGGTATACCGTATCTCGGGAGGCCTTGTTAGGTCCTCACCATATGTCAGGTTAACCCTATGATAATTTCCAATCGGGATTTGACATTGATTTCAGCAACGATGAAGCTTTGTGCCTATAAATTGGCGGAGTTTTGAAATTTCGAAGCTTCTCTGAATTTGCTCGGATTTGTCTGTATTTCTTTGAATTCCTCTGAAAACTTCAACGCACCATTCTTCTGTATTTACCGGTCTCTGAAGTTTTCAGGATCTCTTCAAATTTCTCTGAACCTCGATCCTTGATCCCCTTTGAAATTTTGAAATAGGAATTTTCCTGAATTTATTTCTCTTGGAATATTTCTAAATCCCTCTGAATCTCTCTGAATTCCTCTAAAAACTTCAAAGTACATTTTTTCCTAACTCATTTGTCTCTGAATGTTTTGGAATCTTCCCGGATCTCTCTAAAATTCTCTGAATCCCTTTGAAATTTTGGATCGGACATATTTCGCAATTCACTCCTCTCTGATTTCTTTGAATTTTTCGGAATCTTTCTAAATTCCTCTGAAAACTGCAACGCACAGTTTCTCACAATCCAACAGTCTCCGAATTTCCCTGAATTTCTCTGAAATTCTGTCTCAGAAGTTTTATTTAATTCCATTCTTTCTGAATCTTTTCAAAAAGTTGAACGCACAATTGTGTCCAGTGCATCTGTTTTCGAATTTTTCTGAATCTCTTCAAATCTCCGATAATTCTTATGAATCCCCCTGACTTCCTTGGAATTGGTCTAGAATCTCTCCAAATTGCTCTGAAACATCAAATCTTCAAAGAGATTCAAAAAGATTTTTATAACCAGTGACATAGGGTGAAATTTCAGTGCAAAAATATATCAATTAATAAATCTGTTCGATGAGTAACGAGGATAATTCGTATTTTGGAATTTACAGCTCATCTCAATGTGAATTTGCCAATACTTTATTCTATCTTACTCTGGTCTAGGTTGAGAAACTTTTAATATCCAGATGAACTGTTCTAACATGAAGAAAGTTGAGAAATAACGATTATTCTTAGGGCACCATTTTGTAGCTTAGGGTTGAACCTGATGATTTTATGCAAAAAGATTGCTTTTTCATTGAAGTTTGTATTGTACATGGAGAGATTCTAAAACAGGTCGTCAATGTTCGTATATTGATCATCAATGTGCAAGGGAAACATATATTTCAGACTTTGACTTTCAGTGTAGGCGCATTGATCACCAATGTGAATACAACGCTGGTCACTATTCACTCATCAGTTATCGATGCAGTTGCATTTAACATCGAGCTTGGAAAATTTATTTTTTATTACATATTGATGATCAATGTACGGACATTAGCAGTCTGTTTTAAAATTTCTCCGTGTATGAGCAAACAAAAAAAGTATCCCAACGTACACTGTAAAAAGTAAATGTGGAGTTTTCCCTCAAATTTGGTGGCAGCAAAAATCCTCCATGTGGGGTAAATTCATTTCCCCACACTGATGGAAAAACAACCTGGTTGAAACATTCGTGGTCGCAATAATTTGAAATCTGGTTCGATTCACCAGAAGATGTGGTTGTGATGTCCAGAAAAAATGATTAAAGCAAAAATTAACCACATCTTTCGGGTTAGAAAACCAGATTCTTTTCTTGGTGTGATAACCAGAATATGTAGTTAATTTTGGCTTCAATCACTTTTTTTGGACATCACGACCACATTTCCTGGTGAATCGGACCAGATTTCAGATTATTGCGACCACGAATGTTTCAACCAGCTCGTTTTTCTGTCAGTGCATATTCTGGGATAATTTTCCTTCATTCGGAGAAAAATTCCCTTCACAAAGGAGAAATTTTCTTCCAAAATGAAGGAGCATCCCTCCAAAATATAGCCGAGATGAATTCCTCTCCCCTACATGAGGAATTTTTGCTGCCATTAAATTTGGTGGAAAACTCCACTCACTTTTTACATTGTAGGCTACTCTCCCCTATTGAATAAAGTCCCATCAGTTAAAAAGTTTTTAAACCCAAAGCAGTTAAGTTTCACAAGTTGTTCTGTCCAAATCTGTCTGGTATGTCTATAATTTGTATGATCTGTATCATGGCGAGTCAGCAGAAATCTAAACAGAGATATGGATTTTCATCATTCTTTGCTATTTCTAAAGAACCAAAATAATTTATAATTTCAAACGATGCGATTTGTCTGAAACTTTAAGAAAAATTCCGAATGACAGAATGTCAAAGAAACGTGACGATGATGAAGAGATCGAGAGAAAGATAAATATATATAATCAAAAACTAATGTAAGTGGAGAATATATCATTTATATGAACGTGCAAGCATTCCCCAGTCATTGTGCAAGGGCAAGGAACTTCTCCAATGCCCCTATTAAGTGACTTTTGGGTTTCGACTGATATACTTATTTATTTTTGAACACAATGTAAGAACATGTATCTACGTACAAACGTGGATGTTGAATTGGTTCGTTTATATGTACACATACAAGCCCATAGTATGGAAACTGAATCGAAAGGTTGGGGTCAGTTCAGTTCTTTGCTACACGTGCACATATTCGGGAAACACGAGAATCACGTTCCCTCCAATCACTGTTTTCACGTTCACAAGCAAACCAATATACTTCCAAACATCTCCTCGTACAAAAGTATGTATCGAATCACAATCGTGATATAAGATTTCCAAGTGAAACGTAATCGTAAAGAATATACATTCAAATCACTACGAGATAATCGAGTCGTTCGGTATAAAATTCAGGATGATCGAGGGTGAAGGATTTCAAACCTACCCCGATGAGCTTCGAGAGAGAGAAATAGATTGAATTCTTGATTTGTGTATATAATTTCAAACAAATGATCGAGATTTAAAAGATTATACACTTTATGCATAGTTTGAATCGATTTTGCGATGGATCAAAAATGAGGTTCGCAGCTTATGTGTTGTTGATACTTGATATAACACTCCTAGCGGATCTGGGTGAACCGACAAGCGACCAAAAATTTCGGTTACATTTTGGTGAAAAATCTTGGTCTCGGTAACTTGTTGGTCGTTGGGGATATTTTTTTCAACAAAAATTGATCAATTTCCAACCAATCTCAATTTTGGTGATTTTCCGGTTATTTCGTGGTAATTTTCTGGGTTTTCACCTCCAAAATATCAAAAAGATTCCAAAAACGGACCAAATTTTTTGGTCACCTTTTGGTGGCAAATTTGTTCTAAGCAACCATCAGTTTCCAGTAATAAATAGGCCATTATATGGTAAAAACCATCTGGGTAACTATTTTGTGACCAAATTTTTACCAAACCCAAAAATAACCGAAAGTACAAACCATAAAAATTAGTCACTCTGTAATCGCCAGGGACTTAACTATTCCATGTAGTAATTAGGGTAAAGCGGGATGAGATGACTCACTCTCCCGATTCTCTGAAGCATCAAGGAAAAAAAATTTATGGTTATGGTACACTGGAATTTGGTTTCTACAACCAAATACGTTGGGCTATATTTGGCTCAGCCAAATGCTTGGTTGTGAGAACCAAATAAAATAGTATACGCTCACTTAGTTCAAGGTACAACTTCCAGTTGCACAGAGAAAAGTTTATACTGTGGGCAAAAAGTAAGCTGAATTTGTTTGTAAAATAAAAAATCTTCATTTATTCTTCTACATGAATTTCATCCCCTTCACAGTAACCCCCTCTCGATAAAATACACTTACTAGTATTAAGGATTACCATATTTTTATGGTACTCGTGGGGTATACTTTATTATGAGGCTCTGAATCATATTTATTTCAAATGATAACAGATTTATTCTTGTCCTCGCGAGAGAGTATAGCAAACGTTTATAGCAAACGCTCGAATACTTGTGGTTCAGAACGCCATAATCAAGTATATCCCGAAAATACCATATAATTATGGTAATCTCTAATATAAACTTTTCACAGTGTGGTTATGGAAACCAAACGCTTTTAGAGACATTCATTCACCCTCGAGCATTTGGTTGTGGCCAATAAACGAGTGGTGATGAGATTCCGCAGCAAAACCTCAATGTTTCGCTTTTTTTCATATATAAATGTTGGTCAATAATGAATCCGAAAAAAAAAGAAGTGAAAGTATTTTTTCACGTTGAAATAAAAAAAATTTTCTCAACGTGATTTCGGCTGATGATAGAAACTTTACAGTGATCGAAGACCCAATCGTGAAGTGTTGATCAAATTGATCGTGTCGAAATCGAGATTCGAACCTGCCTACACCTACCTAATTCTACCTATCTAGAGCCTAACACCCTAACCACGCGCCTATACTACCGTATATGATTGCTGTGCATAATATAATATATGTCGCGCAAAAAAATCAGAATCTCGTGATGCATTGTTTCTGGTGAAAAATAATTCTTTAAACTCCAAAATTGAGACTTGGATCGTTTTTGTATAATTATTACGTTCAACAAAATGTGTCAAATGAAGTTTAAATTAGGTTGAAACCGAAACCACAAACGGCACAAACAGTTGCGCCAATGAAACGTTTGTATCGAAGAATATTGCTTTGGAATAATCATGAACACGTTGATTTTCTATGTGCAATTAAAAATCAAATTCATTCAGGTTCCTTAAAAGAACTCAGGGTATAAAAATACAAAGACAGGTTTTCTTTCACATTCTCCATAAATTATATTCATGAATACAAATTTTTAATTAACAAAGAAATATATTCCAGCTTTACTTTTCTCATGTAAGTTAATAATGCTGGTTTAGAAATATTCAAAATCATATTAGAATATTCGAATGATTGCAATCAGAACTACACTATAATTTAATTAGGTATGTAACTCACACACGGACTCAAGAAATACTCTCAGATCTTAACAAATATTCACAGATTTTAAGAAATATTCTCCAATTTTCTATTCAAGATTACTGTATTTTCGAACTGCATTTTTCTCCGTGTAGATTTTATCCCGGAAAAAGTTTAAGAAATTTTTCCTACGGAATGTCTCCTTTATTTCTAATCAAATTTATAAAAAACAGCTGGAAATTTCATAAATGAATCCACATTGAGATGACGAAATTAATTTGGTTACTATAACGAACCATTTGGTTATCATAACCGAACAAGTCTTACCATATTATATCAACACCATAACCAAATCTATCGAGATGTAGTGACCATATAAAAGTTGTCTCGCCTAAACGAATAGTTCTCACAACCGACCCGTCAACAGCCAATTGTTTTGAGTTATCCTAACTATATCATTTTTTTCCGTGATGGATTAATACACCAAACCTTTTTCCCTCAAGAGAAATATAAAGATTCAATTACAATCTTCAGATCTTTCTCGATGTTTTATGTATTATTCTATGCTGCGGAGGAACGGGAAAGTGCGCCATTTGACTCTGATTTACCCTATATTGTCGAAGTTTGAATCGTTTATGGAAATTAATTCGTAATCGAACAACAAAATATCCAGCTGTGAAAACCCTCTTCCGAAATCGTGCAGTACATTTTCGGAAAGCTGTATCCAGTTCCAAGGAGTTTACGCAGCAAAGTGTCTCTTTGGAATATAGTCCCACTAGCAGTTGAAGTTCACTATTTGATGTAGCCATAAATGTTTTTATTTGTTTTCAGTAGAATGAGCTATGTAATTCACTAATTATGAGGTTGGTAAGAAAATCTTGCGACACTTTTTTTTCAATCAATCCATTTTTTCTAATAACAAAGTTCGAGAACATTCGAGAGTCGTCTATACGAGATTAGTCTAGAACCTTCCATACCGCAGTGGTTTAGTAAACCAGTCAGTCGTTCCGCGCAGTCAGTACGAGCAAAAATGGAACAAAGTGCACTTCGAGCGATCGCTTATTACGAATTTTTACAAGGGCATTCTGCGAGAGCTGCAGCCGCTAGTATTTACAGCGCGTTCAAGTCAGACGTTGTTCATCATTCAACTGTATCTCGCTGGTATCAACGTCCCCGTTTAGGCGATATATCTTTTGAAGACAAACCCAGGTCCGGCAGGGAATCAGCTGTTAACGATGAAAAACTGCGTGCACTCATAAAGACAAAGCCTAACACGTCGTCACGAGAATTAGCCAACAAACTCGCTTGTAGCCACCCCACGATTCTCCAACATTCACAAGAGATGGGATATAGAAAAGTTGTATCGTCTTGGATACCACACGATCTGAGCGCATCAAACAAAGCGTCACGGGTGTCTATATTCCTTTCTTTCACTCCTGCATCGTCCGAACAGAAAGGATTTTCTTCGAGAAATCGTCACTGGAGATGAAAGTTGAGTGCTCTATGTTAACCACACACGCAAGCAACAGTGGCTACCGAAAGGAGAAAAACCAGAGCCAACCTCTAAACTGCCTCGCGGAGTACAGAGAGTATTACTCTGTTGTTGGTGGGACTCTGAGGGCTTACTCTATTACAAATTGCTACCAGCTAAAACCAGGGTATCGGCGGAGACTTACACTAGACAACTGCAAAAACTGGCTGAAATTATGAAACTGAAAAGACGTAGACGTGTCCAAGTTCGACTTCTCCATGACAACGCTCGACCCCACGTAGCTAAGATGACACAAGACTGTATTTCGCAGCTAGGTTGGGAAGTTTTACCACATCCACCGTATTCACCAGACTTGGCTTCTACCGACTACCATCTTCTCCAGCCATTGAAAAATTATTTACAGGATAAGGAATTTGATGATCTCGCCGATCTCGAAAATGCGCTGAACGACTTTTTTAACTCACGACCAAAACAATTTTGTACGGAGGACACGAGTTGTAGATGCAGAGGGAGCGCACATCACTTAATAATATTATATCCCAATCAAACAAAAAGACATCTTTTAGATATCTAAAAGATATCTCGCAATTTTGAAAGATGTCTTGCAAAAAGGTCTCAAAGATGTCTTTTATAAATCTAAAAGATGTCTTACGCGACTGATTTAGAAAAGTTTAAGATATCTCAATAAGGTCTTGCTGAAGATATGTTTTAGACGTATTCGATCAAGTCTTGAAAATGTCTTGAAGAATTCATAAGAATATATCAGAAAAATCTTGAATGTGTCTATAAAAAAAAATTCTCCCCTCTTTCTCTCTTCTTCCTTTCCTCTTTTCTTTTATCCCTCTTCCACCACTCCCGTGTATCATACTTAAGTTTGGAATCCTTGAGGTTGCGGGATTCGAACCCGGGCATTTCACGACGTACGCACGCTTCATTGACCTGAGCCATACAGACAGTTTTATGATGGTGCTCATAATGGTCAATATGACATAGTGAGATTTCATGTCAGCGGTGTTTATTTCCAGAGTAAAAGTAATCTTTTGAACAAGATGTTTATTACATATACAAATATAAGATAAGTTGATTGTGCTTAAAACTTGAACTTGAAGTTCAATGAATTCGGTGAAATATATTGAAGTACATGATCCAGTGATCGTTAGTGTCTGATGAATATCATAGATACCTTTGAATTATTTTTTTCACACTGTTATTGAAAAACAACTTATTAGTAAATGTCAATGAGAATTTGATAAAATCACCGTACACGAAGGCCGTACATAAAATTCAGTGTGAGAAGTTCGATAATTCGCAAAATATTGTGACTTGGAGATTCGTTACTTTTAGTACTAGCACTGCAAGGTTACGAAATCGTACAAATTTGATTGTGAACAAAGACATTTGGAGTGTTATCCATATGCACTCATAACCTAAAAACTGCTGATCTTAGAGATACATTTGGCAAAACATCTTGAACATATCTTTTGAAAGACATCTTCAAGAAATATCGAAAAGATGTCTTTTTGATATGTCTTGTAGATGTCTTTCAAAAGATATCTTCAAGTTGTCTTTTTGATATGTCTTGTAGACGTCTTTCAAAAGATATCTTCAAGATATCTTGAAGATGTTCATGTTTATTGGGATTATGAAAATAATAAAAACTTGTTTTCTTACTTCTTTTGTGTGTTGCAAGACTTTCTTACCCACCTAACATAACAAATTGATCTGATGACGGTTTTAGCTTAGGGACTTACTTGGACATGATGTGGTCTATTCAATAGACCGCATAATGCGTTGAATGTTTCCTGGGAAGTATCAGACTACCCAATTCACCAATTATGTGATGTGGAGTATTAGAAAATGTAATGCCACATAGTATCTTTGTGAATCATTATGAGGATTGGCAATTTCTATAATTTCCATCACTAAATTTGAATTTCATTTGCTTGCAAATCAATATTCGACGTAATATAATTTACGATGTCCCATATCGTGGGTGGGTGTGCTAAGTATGTTAACGAACTCCACTATCTTTTGAAGGTTTCTTTTTTCTTGTTAATTCGGAAACATAAATAACGATGATCCAACAGATTTTTTAAGTTTGAATTTTCGCTTCGTTTCTGTAAACGATTCAAACTTCAAGAACATTAGTATTTCATGTACAATGGGGTGAAAATTGACAATACTCTGCTAAAAATGTCCTTCAAAACCGACCAGAATGGTTTTTGTCAAAGAAATTCTATGAAATTCAATAAGGTTCTAAAAAGTGGGCAAAACCGGTCAAAAATTTCAAGAAAGTTTTTTGTCCAGTTCTGTAAGCTTTTCATATCATGTGAGAAACCTCCCTAGTATGTGTGTACGAATGGGCCTACATTGGTCCACCATGGGTTCCATACTGCCGATATGGGCCACCGGACTGAGCCTAAAATGGCCTAAAATGTAAGTGAGTTGTCAAAACGAACCGTAAATTTTATGTCAATTGCTGACCGGTTTTCCGTACTCCTTCGCATCTCATTAGCCCTGATAGGATTTCTAAGAGTTTGATCAGAAATTCTTACGACAAAAACCGGGCAGACACTTATAAAATTTTTCTAACCAGTTCCGACGGGTATTTTCAGCAGGGTAGTTTACTCCAAGTTCGAATCGAAGATTGAAGAAACCAATTCACTAATCGTTAATATCAACTCACACAGCACCACAGTCCCAGAGGAATTCATACAGAATTCTTATTGAACTGATTGTGTTCTTTATGAATTCTTTGAGACTTCTTCCGGAACTGTAGTGCTGTGTTGGAATCCAGCATTTTATGTTTTGATCAACATCAGCTTCGCGCTAAGCTGTATTCTATCCTCGACATTAACGAAAGCAAGAAATTTTGATATGGGTTTTTTTTCTTGACGAGAAAGCAAGGATGAACAGTGAATAGTTGAAAGAACAGTTGAACAGCCAATTTCTATAACCGACGTGACCCATAATCCATTCGATAATCTATTTCCCCGTAACGCGTGAATAATCAGAAATACATCCCCTAAGAGCACAATGTGTCTCTGGGACATTTTCTGAACGTTCAGAAAACCTCTCCTACGTTCTATAAACCTTCCATAAACGTTCCAGAGGCACGTTATGCTGTCTGGATACAGTTCGACTTCCCAATAAAGGCCTAGACACACAAGTCACATAAACGTAAGAACGAATGCGCAGAAACCATATCCGACATCTGCGCAGTCTTCCGTTCCTTACGTCCACATTTACGTAGCTTATGTGCTTAGGCCTTAAGACCGCCCGTAATAAGAACGCTTCCCCCACTTTCACTGCAACTCCAATTTTTGGGTATTCGCGTGCGAACCTCTGGATAAGAACGCCCAACATAGTAGAACTATAAAAAGTTGAATGAAATAATCACTTGAATGTACGTTATCGTTTTGAATAATTCCCTATACCTTCAAAGAACTTTGCTGTACGGAATCAATCCCGTCCCGTTGTTTTTCAACTTAATTGTATAAATTTTATTTCTATGCACGTTTAACATGTAACGAATATGTAAGTATTTGGAGATTTTCGTATAAAATACCCAAAGATTCCCGTGGAAAAGTTTTCCCTGTCCACTCCCATAAACTTGCAAAATTTCCATATTATTTTCCATGTTTGAAAAAAAAAAATGATGAAAGGAATCAAGAAATTTTGCATGAACGAGGAAAACCTTCCTAAGGGTCCAGACAAATAATTGAAATTACTTTCGTCTGTTTAAATGTTATTTTGACTCTCAACGCACCCGACTGCAGGTACAGTAATTTCAAGGGAACCAAATTCTTTCACTGAAGATGAAGCCTCAGGCAAATGGATACTTCAACATTTTCTTCTAAATACATGAAATAAAGCAATATACAATTAATATTCCTAAAAATCGTAGGAATAATATGTACCTCAACTATAAGCATTGCATCCCCAATAAAAATATTTCTCTTCAAAATTCTTCAAAACTCTTCAGATTTTTCTACATAATTGTCAGATTTCGGACGCTTTGAGGAATTTGCAAAATTTTTAACCATAAATATTACTCTACAAATTTCTGCATTACTCTGCAAAATTGTACATAATTCTTCCAATCTTCGTAATATTTTATGAATTTCTCCACAAAATTCGTACAAAACTCGCCAAATCTCCATATTACATTAAATACTTCTCTGCATATTTCTGCATTACTCTACAAATCTCTGTTTCATCTATTCACTTTTCCTTGAGAAAAAAAATTTTTGTTCAGAGTTTATCTCTACAAATCTCCTTCCAGTTCGACTTGAATGACATTACGGAAGAAACACCACATTGAAAGTCCATTTTTAGGAATTTTCCTCAGTGAGGATTGAACCCGGGTCCTGCGAGTGAGAAGCAAAGCCTCTATCACATCAGCGGATCTCCGAGATGACTACAGTAATCTTAAATTACCACTTATGGGAATCATCGCAATGGAAAATTTTGAAAAATTCGTTTTCGTGAGGTATAGACCAATCAATTCAGAATCTTCTGAAACGAAAAATGAATAGGTCCTGGGAGAGGGGATTTTTTTGACCTCAACTTGTAAATTTTTCCAAGTGCTGAGTCAAATCGATAGAAAATTTTGAAATTTCGTCCCTGTAAGATATAGACCAATCGATTCAGAATCTTATGAAACGAAAAATGAGTAGATCGTGGGAGAAAGGTTTTTTTCGACCTTAACTTGTAAATTTTTCCAAGTGTTGGGTCAAATCGATAGAAAATTTTAAAAAATTCGTTCCCGTCGGATATAGACTAATCGATTCAGAATCCTCCGAAAGGAAAAATGAGTGGGTCGTGGGAGAGAGGTTTTTTCGAGGCCTACTGGTGAATTTTACTTAAGTTGTTTTGAGTCGATTGAAAAATTTGAAAAAATTCACTTTGACTCCGCAAATGCGTTTTGAGAAAAATGTATGAATTTGTATAGAAAACCCAACTCTCCGCCACAAGCCGTAATATTCTTTGAATAGACAAATAAAGAAAAAATTCAAATTTTTTTTTGCAAATGTAGTTTGCAGAGAGATGTATGAATTCGTGGAGAAAATTCCTTTTCTCATCAAATGTTTCCACCATTTATCAAGTAGAAAAATGTTGAGAAAATTCCTTTTCTCATCAAATGTTTCCACCATTTATCAAGTAGAAAAATGTTGAGAAAATTCAACATTTCTCAACAAAACAACTTGGACCAATAAGTTGGAAATGTACAGAGAAACCTTTACTGGCAATAGAAATTTTCAGAAATATGCAGAATTTCACAGAGTTTTGGAAGATGAATCTGTTGAAAAAATTCTTTCTTTCTCTAAGAATTGCGATAATGAAGTTTTGCAGAGAAATTGTTGAAGTTTTGAAGAGAAATATTTTTATTGGGGATAAAACAGTATTCCTTTACAATCTAGGACTTGTTTACATGGGTGCCATGGAAAAATTGACACTCGCTTAAGCGTTCTTATTGAGAGGATTGCATGACGGAAAGAAAGACAGAGACAGCAAGCGTGGGACAGCACGGAGCGTGCGCCTGGTGAGGGTACTCGAATTCTAGGAAAAACTCTTCCCTTTGGGGGCTTTTGCGTTCGTATTGAGAGGTCGGACTGTAATCAGCTCATTTACTAACATTCAATGCTCTGAGTCAAATCTTCATCCAATGATGTGTGTGATGTGGCATCTTTTGCTGAACTTTGTTGGTTGGCGTAAGCGTTTCTTCTATCAAAAATCCAAATCAACAGTTCAAAACTGTTGAAACTAGTACTCACGCGTTCTAAATAATGAAGATAGACTCGAGATAACGTTTTCCGAGATGAATCGGTGAGCTTGAACAGCTCAGCTCATTCTCAAGTTTCCAATAAAAAATGCGGTGATGTTTCCGAAACACATATCGAATCAACTTGACGATGATTTCCTCTCAGAGGGACTTTTATCAACCCACATTCCCTTTCCCTTTTTTCTTTCAAATTCCCTCAGCAACGTTATCCGTTCGATACGATCTGACGTTAACGTAATGATGATGTTCCTCGAAATTTCAAACTTTCACTTGGAAATATTAAACTTTGATACAAATTCGTTGACGCGAATTTAAAGGTACGGCGTTTCAAATTACCCTATTTCTCCTTTAACAAGCTGCTGTCTAGCGCGTGTGTAAGATCAAGAGTGGTGGTGATGGTGGTAGTGATGCAGCGGTGGCACAAACACACCATGAACAGTGCGAAAGCACAGAAAGGGAGCGGGGAGATGCTGGGCCGACTATGCGGCAAGTACCAACCCTGCGGGCATTCCATCAAGATACTATCGGGAGAATGGGGAGAGGAAGACGGAAGAAAGAAGGTGTTGGTGGTAGTGGTAGTAGGGAAAGACTAAGGAAGAAGACGAGATTGAAGGAGAAGAAGAGGAAGAAAAAACTGATGCTAGTAGTGGTAGTAGTGGCGATGGTAGTGGTATTGGTAGTTGCCTAACTCTCGCAGAGGCCGGCAAAAGATATTAAAGGACGCTGAGCCGCCGAAGAGAAAAGGAGGAAGGAGAAAGAAAGAAAAGTGGACGAATCCCATAGCATAGTATATAGCGCACAGCACGGCATAACGTGGTGGGTCTCTCAAGCGCACCGCAAAACTTGGGATAAAGGAATGGAGGAGAGACGAGGAGAGAAGGAGATGGTCCATCCAGGCCCACACGATGTTGACGAGCAGCACTGGCTTAACAAAAACCTTCTTTTTGTTTTTTGGTTTTCTCTCCTCGCCGGATGTTGGTATGTATATGGCATAGTTATGCAGTTTCAATCGGTAGAGTATCGTAAGCCCTAAAAATCATATGCCCGAATTTCAGAAACCTTACAGGCCATATTAAGGCCAAATTGCATAACCCCGAATAAAAAATTATGAATTGTAGTATAAATCAATTATTAGATACTTTTATATGATTGATAAACCATCGACAGGAGCATATTTCACTTCTGAATTGTATATTGTACTTACGATACTCTGCCGTTTGAACTATTCTCAAAACTCCAATTCACCGAGCTCTCGATGGCTATCAATTTGAATGATTAACATGAAGAAAATCGAATGCATGTCTCATACAAATATTTACCCGGCCACACGTGGCATGAACGTGAAGTGGTTTCTGGTCAGAGGTAAATACACCCAACGGTATTTCCCGCGCTTTTTAAAAGGTACATCAAACCGGACGCCCACAAGTGGGATTAAAGGTACGCGAAGGGGAAAAGGAAAAAAGTAACACCATGCCAAAGAGGAAGATTAAATGAACGAGAAGAACGAAGAGCAACGGATAATCTTTATCAGTGTATTCAAGGTTTCACCGTTTTCCTAAGAATTTGTGAATGAACGTCCTTGTTTATGCTTATTCAGTTATTTCAATCCCGCATGCTTATAGCAACTGCAGACGAATACCGATAGAGGAGAAGAATTCGTTCACGTTGCTTCCCAATAGAATATGAAATTCATGATTGATCCTCGAAGGGGAACTAAATTTCATTACTAAATAAGATTATTTGTAAGAATATTATGAATCCTAAACAACACTCGAATTGAGATAGTTGGAAATCGAATGTAGGGATGTGTTTTTTGGTACAGAATGCGAATGAATGCAGGTACACCCTGTATGTATGAATACACACATACACACACACACACACGCAGAGTTGTATAGCGTGTATCCACGGATATCCACATATATCGGATTAAAGGTCTAGCTCGATTGTCGGTAAAGCGGTAGACTGGAGGGCGGCCCCTCTACACGATGAAACGAGAAGAGGGTTTAGGTTAAGACAAGAAGGGAAGAGCAGAGAAGGTATGCGATACTTACTCACACATCAAGGTCTTACATACATGCGTGTTTGTAACCCACGGTCTGGTACATACATACCTCAGAAGGGATCAGCCCGCCGGCCCACCTTCACAAGGTGATTCACTGCAATCCACTGGTGCAACACGGTCGATCATTACATACTCCTTACCTCACTGAAAATGGGCCATTTACCATAAGTTTCAACGCACTTTTCTTCCCTAGACTCAACACGTTACGCTTATTCAACGTGTACATTACACAACAAAACATACACTGAGAAAAAAAATTCTTTGAATTGATGAAATTGATTTCATTGATTCCTATTTCATTGCATTAAATGAATGTCTTTTTGACTCTAAAATAATTTCATAACCATAAAAAGTTGTTTCATTCGTACCATCAAATCAGCTCATTGAAATTTATTTTTTGAAATTAAAAACGCACTCTATTGACCGAATAACTAATTATTTTTGTCAATATCATCTTTTATCCGATTTATAACTCTCATTTGATGAATTCCAAAGTGAAAATCAATGAAATACAACTTCAATTTTATAACGTAAAATTTTGTATGGAAATCGAGGTTGATTATACTTAGTATTTGAAATTCTTGACAATCAAGTATTTGACATGATAATTGTTTTCTTCACCAGAATAATTATTGACTCCAAGTGAAAATATATTTCATAAAATGAATGTACATGGCTTACAAATGATGAACTTCTTCCATCATGAGAAAAACAACGCGAGATCAGGTTGATAAAATAATTATTATATTCAAGAACGTGAAGTTATAGGACCAAAAAGAATGTTATTTATAAACCGGTACAGTTGAGAGTATAATAATCTCATTCATTTCAATACAAGTGGTTTTGTTCAGATAATAACATCAAATTATATATTGAATAGTTGTGAATTTTAATTCCGAAAGTTCTATTTTTTCAAGAGAAAACTAAATTCATGTTCACAATGAGATACTTTTTCAGTTCAAACTTCAGAACAATTTTTTTGGATAAAATCTATTTTATAGAACAGATTTCATATGAGCAATGATAGGTTGGATAGTTTTGAAATCAATAAAATGAAGTATTATAACCCATGATTTGGGAATTCAAATCGAATGAAGCTATTTTATTCATGCTAATAAATGTGTTCTCGAAGTTTAAATGGTTTATAGAAACAAAACGAAAATTAAAACTCATGAAATTTGATAAATCATCGTTACATATCTTTTCGAATCAACTCTTTGCCACTGGAAACATCGTTTAAATAATGTACCGCAAAATTTTTTGGCTTGAATAGTTGAATATTATCTTATTCGATGGTTAATTAGTTTCAATAAACGATTCAAACTTCAGCAACATCTAATACATTACCTCATTCAGAATTTTCATTTATGATTGAAGAAGGATTCTAGTCAATAAACTGCCAACCTGATTATTCTCTTCAATACTACGTTTGATGAGGTCAAAATTTTATACATTCTGTAAAATTCCAGTGCTTTTTGCAAATAAAGGTTTCATCGAGTTCATAAAATGGATAGATCGATCGAATTTATGAATTCATTGAAACAAAGAAATATGTTTTCAGAATAAAAATGTATTGAATTCACTCCGACAAATTGCGTTTACTTCTCAGAAGGTGGCAATACTTTCTCACAAGCTATTTTTCTGGAGTGCAGTTCGCATATAAAGAATTAATTCACCGTAAACCTATAGTAAGTGCTGTTCCGTCCTAATAAATATTTCCTTCAGGTTCCGGCATCGGACATCATCAACGGATATGACTTGATCCCAGAGAAAAACAGTTTCTTCGAACTTCTTGCTCATATTAATCATCTGATCGAATTATAATCCAATTGTTTCAAATGAACTACAGATCACACAGGAATTAAGAAGGTCGGATCCGCCCTTGCGCGAATGCTCTGACTCCTGCTTATTTCTTTTTATTCTGGAAATTTTTTTAAATATCATTCATCCAATCAAAATGAATTTCATTGATTCGAAGAAAGATTTATTTATATTAATAAGTTCTCTGAAGGATCAGAAAATCTCATCTTTGTACATTCTATGAAATTCATTGTTTCGAATATTGATTTATTTACAGAAAATTTTCATTTCATATTCATGAAAACATTTTATTTCGAATGCAAGAAATATTGATATTTTCCTATTTAACAATTTTTTTTATTCGAATAATTAAATATTTTATTGAAAGGAGAAATTATCATTTTGGCACTACAGTTGGTTATTACAGTGTTATGAATGGCTTCTGCCCATAAAATGCATAATCCATTGAATCAGATTATATTCCATGAATACGAAAATCAAAATTTTCCATCCAATAACTTTTTCATCAATCCTAAGTACCTCATACTCCAATTAATCATCCCGCCACTTCCGTGTGAATCACATATTAAATGAAGTTGATGCAATAACTCCACAGATACCATTGGATGAATTCATTTCTCAGATTCAAAGAAAAATTCCTCGTTTCAAAACATTTTTTTTCTCAGTGTAACCTTGTGCTCGCATCAATGTCAAATAAATAAATAGAGAATTTCGCGATTGCATGTCAATCATTTTGTCAATCAAATTTTGCGTTAGCTACTCGGAAGGTCGGTTTGTTTATTCTACAAATTTCGTTATTCCAGTAAATTCTGGAGAAAGTTTAGAGAGAGGTAGAGGAATCTACAACGAAGGTGAAAATATTTGTGGGCTGTGGTACTTGTCGGGCTCTAGAGGTAACCTCGGGCATATCCGAATCGAAAGGAGAGGGAGTCAAGCTAAACAAAAAAAAGAACAAACGGAAAGAAGAGTGAGGGAGAGCTCAGAGGTAGATTTGATTTACGTATTATGTCATTAAATCGGATGTATTGTGCGTTAGAGCATGCCGCACCATGGTGAGAGGGAATGACTTCACGAGATTCCCTTAATAAGATCTTAATTATTACATACCCTCCTACCTGCCGTGATCGTTGACGATTGATTATTCTCGTGCAAGAATTGTGCGAGTCTTTGAGAAATGCAATCCTTACCAAAAACGAATCGTTGAAACATTTTCATTACTCTGCCATCGATGTTTATTGAAATGAAAAATTTATTTAATCACTGCAATCAATAATGAATTTTAAGTTACATTGATTTCGATTCTCAAAATGAAAAGTGATAGATAATTCCTTTTGGCGGGGAATAACATTGATAAATATTTCTCAACAATCTTTGAAGAATTGAATAATTAAGAACATATGTATTCGGAGAAGCGGCGATACAGATCTCCAAATACAGCTGTGTCTAATATACATTTTTGCGTTCTCACGCTTTTCAAACTTATCTCTCAGAATAGAATTAATTCTTCATTCCCGAGGATTTATGTTCGCTCTATCTTATACATCGTTCCAAGTTCCAAGCCGTAACTGTAAAATTGTAAAATCATCCCGATGAGAGAAGGAAAAAAAAATGGCAATACATGATGGATCTTGGGTGAATCTTCCTTTTAGCGTGAAGGAACCTGGTCAAGGACGATGATAGGGACCCTAGATCGGAGATTCGCTGAAAGAATGACGGCTATTCACAATGACTAGAGCAAGATACGTGTATATAGTTTCGGTCCTTGACTCATAGAAAGGCACGTGGACTGAGATTTTAAATGGATAGTTACGAGGATATATGTATATATACTCATTTCTATTCAAACTCGTATTCCGCTTGGTGAATGAATGGGAATCTATGATGATTGATGCTCCTGTATATTCAATCCCAGCTAAATTTTTGCGAAAATCTAAGACCTGGGAGGTCGTTGGACTCACGGTATGCATACATGAAATTCTTTATCAAGATAAAACTGAGATATGTATATATATGTATGTTTTTTTTTCACAGTGTTTGAAATGGTTTAGAATCGTTTGATATGATCCGCCAGCGGAGCAAGGAGTAAGGTGAAGTATGAAAACATCAACAGAGGGAGCAGAATTTTGAATATACGCGCAGAAAATTCTATACCTACAGAATCTGCGTTCCTCTGCCCTTGGCAAGTAGTAATGGCAGTTATGTTCAGACTATATCAAAAGTTGTCGCGCTTTTTTCAAACTTGGGAAATATGATTTTGAATTCTGTTGAGTTTGGTCTATCCATGGATTTCTAAACTATCACAAAAACTGTTTGTTCTAAACCAAACGGAAAGTCCTACAACAAAACATTCGATTATGGAAAAAACATACCCGAGTTTAAAATTTTGGATTTCAGAAATCTTGAAACAATCATCGACTGAAGAATAAAACCTCGATTCATATGGTCCTTTATGAACAGATACCTACTCTCAGTTCAAAAGTTGAAATAACTTCACAATGATATGAAAAAAATATGGTAAATTTCCCGTCGTTAATTCTCGATATCTGGACGTTTTTTCTACCCAAACTCACCAGCCAACCAACGCATCGATACATTCCTACCCAGATCCGGTTTTTTCTCGTATTTTGCGTATTCTCCCCTTGTCTACCTTTGATATCTATTTCCTGATCTTCGCGGCAATTTTTGTCATCCTTTCTTCTCGGCACATGGAATACCCCCCAGACTCCTTCAATTTCCATTAATTCGCGTGGAAATGCAATGTAAGACATAAATAATCTTGCTTCAGTTTTTTTTTTATCACAATCCGAGCTCCTTTCAACTAATTCTTGTTCATTCTCACTCCAGAATACACGCAAAAAGCTACCTCATCGGTCGAGGAAACTGGAAGTTCAAAGCAGGACATCATTCGACATTCGTATTAGGAAATATATGTTATCGAAAAGATATTAGAAAATAGAAAATAAGGTAGTTTATAGCCCATGATTGAATCAATCCGAGTCGGGAGAAGACATTACACAACCGAGAGTGAGAATAAAAATTCTCTGATTTCTGTTGGGTGTAGGAAGAAGCTATCTATCTTGAAGCAAATCATCCAGGAACATCGATCGGTGTGCAAAACAAAGGGCGTGGAAGAGGTTTGCCAGGGTGAGAGTTCGCTCTACACGTAACAAGAACGCAGCGGCTCTCGTGTGTATATGTATATGTATATATATATGAGTGCGGCAGAACTCATTTTAATTAGAAGGGGTCCTTCGCTTTATCGAGTTATTCCACGAGGCTTTTTCTCTCTTTTTCTCTTCAATCTTCACTCACACTTTCCTACGTCTCTCTTTCTTTCTCTTTCTTGAGTTTAAGCCATCGTCCTCCTGGTCGTCGTCGTCGTCGTCGTCGTCGTCGTTGTCGTTTACGTCTTCGTGGTCGTGGGCCAACATCCATGGAGCCGCCTTGGAATGCGGTTCTACGGGGGCCCACGAGGTTTGCACGGGGAGTAGAGTTCGTCTGCGCAAACCTGTGTGAGCCTTCTTAATTGTATTTGTGTGTGTTGGGTAGTGTGCAATGGATATAAGTGGATGTACGTATGTGTGGAGAGGAAAGGAACCGACCGAGACTCTTCGAAGGAGAGTAAAAGGAGAGCTTGTCCTCCACGCGGGCTCGTACCTCCACCTCTTATTCCTTCTTCTTCTTCTTCTTCTTCTCCTCCTCTTTCTGTTTCTCTTTTCCCTGTTGGTCTTCCCTCTCATTCTGTTAGTCCCTTCTGCACAGTGCCTAGTGCGCCAGAAAGATTGGGCGGGAAAAGGGGAAGAGACGCAAAAGAATGAGAAGAGAGAACGGGACCTCCACCGAGCCGAAGTCCAGGGAGGTCCTTCCTTCGAATTTTTACACATGGGTGTTGTATAAGAACACACGAGGGTGTGTGTAAAGGTATGTATACATCTTATATACGAAACAGAGCCAAGGATTGGCGAAAATAAGGACCTGTTGCGAGGGATCGAATCCATTTTTGTATTTTTTTCCACTCATTTCAATATGAGAAAAAGTTGAGAGCAAAGCCGAATACAAAATTCTCATGAAAAATCTTACATTGTGTATCTTATGGTGATAGATATTCGATATCGAAGAATTCGCTTGTATTTACGATTGTAGATATTCTTTTAAAAATTCACGCAAGTATTCTGGAAATTTAGTAATGCGTGGACAAAAATTCGCGAAGGAAGAGAGTGTAGCTCTATCTTCATGCAATAAAATGTGATATAACGAATGCATGATTTGTCGACTCTATATATTAGATGTAAAATATTTAGCTGTCAAACTAGTTCCAGACAATCTTTAATCATTGTTTGTAATCAATCAATCAATCATTCTGTCTGTAGATATACTTTCTACATTCAACATTTCCTTTAATCCCCCTGGTGTACGCTCAAGCAACATTTAATATTGATATATTATCCCGTTTGGATGTATCTCATGAAGTATCCGTTGAGTGTAAGAATTTCACTTGCAAATGTACTGATAATTGTACAATATTCTGATGAATGTACAGAAGAAACCTTACTATTGGGGTGATAATTATTAATTGAAAACTCCAGTATTTTGACTCCATAATTTAGGATGTCATTTTATTGAAGAATTATAACTTTCTATTATCGTTTTAAGATCAAGCGCAAATTTGTCCAGTTTCGATACCCTCCAATCCCTGTGAAAAACATTTCAATAGGGTCTTCGGCGCCCAAAGAAGCCTCAATGGCGATTAAAATGACTTTTACCTAAAATATATGCCGATTCTTCATCCGCACAGTCAGAATTTTGTACTATAAATTGCATGAGAAACATATTCATATTACTATGTTCTTGTAAAATTGAATTATACTGCTATTACGGTAAATATTACTATGACGTTGCTGAAGTTTGAATTGTTTATTGAAACGAATTATTAATCGAATAACGAAATACTCAGATCCAATCCCAGTTAAAAAATCAGAAACTTGTAGCACATTTTTCAAACGATGTTTCTAATTTCAAGGAGTTGACTCGAGGAGATAAATAACGATAATTTATAAGATTTCGTGAGTTCAAATTTTCGTTTCGTTTTCATAAATTATTCAAACTTCTACAACATTATGATAATAATGGGAATTCTGATAAAATATCGGTAATTTGGAAATAAAGCGAAGAAGAGATACAATTTCTCATTCGTAAAAAGAGATGCATGTACTGAGAAAACATTTGTTGCAGTGGAATAAAATTTTGATTCAAATGAACGCAAAGAAATTTTTTGGTTGGCTGAAATAAAATTTTTCAGTGCCAATGGAGTTTATTTGTATATGAGGAATTATCAATTTCGGTGAACCGAATTTCATTCGTCCCAAACAAATGACATTTCGGCAAACCAAAAAGTTTTTTTGCGTCCATTTCAAACGAAATTTTATTCCCAAGGGACAAATTGTGTTTTCGGTGTGTAAACCAGGGCTGTCAGGTTGAGAATTTTTCAGCTTCTCTCATTGATAAGTCTTACCAAATAAGGAATGTTACGAGTAAGACCAATCCTTCGTACAAATACCCAGAAAAAGGGTTTAGTTGAATATTGAACAGTTAAGGGGCTATACCAGTGTGAACGTTCATAATTTAGGTGATTTTTTTGGAATCTTTTCAAGAGAAGGCATCTTTTGGAGGCATCAAGAAAAAAATTGATTGAATTGCATTTTGAAAAATGTAGAAAAATTGTTTTTTACGATCCGCATTTTTTGGCAATATTTCAAAAGCATGCCATTCCTATGTTTGTATTATCCAAATACCACGAAACTTGGACCATGTTCATTTGACGAGGTGTTAGTTGTACCGTCCAAATTTCAAGCAAATCGGAAGTGAGGGGAGAAAATGGTAAGCACTAAGCTTCGAAATAAAAGTTGATAATTTTGTCAAGGCCGCTATTATACGGATATCTTCGGTTCTTGCTATCCGATCTTCACAGAATTTTTACCGCAGGTTTGCGTTGTCGATAGTGCGGCGATATAAGTGTCAACCCGATCTTTACAGGAAAAAGGGGGAGAGAGAGGACACACGATATCGAAAATTGTGATTTTACGACCAGGCAAGTTTTCACTTCCTGTTATTTGATTGCCATGAAACTCATATACCATTTTTTTGTTATGATTCAATAGTGGTTCTATATAAGTTTCATCCCGTTTGGTTGAAAACTGTGAAAGTTTTCCTATTGCGATCCTCATTATAATTCCATGTTTCTTGCACGGAGGAAAAGGAATTCGCTGTGGCAGCGAAATCTACTTTTGCTGGGTGCCTTTTGCCAGAGCAGCAAATTTTTAGCTGTGGCAGCAAAAAATGTTTGCTATCCCAGCAAAATTTGTTTGCTATTCTGTATATAATACTGAAAATTTTCTGGCGGAGCAAACATTTTTCGCTGCCACAGCTAAAAAATTGCTGTCGTAGCTAACACGATTGCTGCTATAGCAGATTTTTAGCTAGGACAGAAAAAAATTTTGCTATTCTATATTTAATACCTCGATTTGCTGCGTCAGCAAATTTTTTCTCTCCGTGTGTATTTGAGGAAATGGAAGTACTGTGATGGAGTCAAAAATCCATCATGCAGAAGGGAGCATTTCGTCTTCCCAAACGCCTTTGTAAGTCGAAAATCTGTGTTCGTGTGTGTGTGTGTGTGTGTGTGTGCGCGCGTGCGCGTATGTACATATCTTTGTATGTACACTGTAAAAAAATTTCACCGGAAAATTCCAGTACATGTACTGGAAGCAATTAACCTGTACATGTACCGGAAAATTTTAGCACATTTGTACTGCAAAAATTCAGTGCAAACGTAATGGAATTTCAGCATCGAAACTGGAAATTTTCTGAGCCTCGGTACTGGAATTTTTCAGTACACGAACTGGACTTTTCCAGGACATGTACTGGAAAATTAATGCTGAAAATATCCATTAAAATTGAAAAAACATTGCTCACGCAAAGTGATTTTGCAGGGTTCTTGTGTTCCAAGATGATTGAGAAACTTTTGATTGTTCATTTGGATGGACAGAAACTCATGTCTACCTAACGGGATTTGAACCTACACTTTTCTACCTGCCTACCAACTGAAACCTAAGACCTAACCGATGAGCTATAGCGCGACATGTTGGAAGGCCAGCTTGGGTTACTACATATGCTTCATATCTAGAATACACAAGAGGATAAGTCTTGGAAAAACCTCATATATCAATTTTATTGGCTACAATTGCAATTATTATTCAAAATCTCAATCAGGAAATTTTTAATATAAAGACTTGAAATTTTTCCTGCCAGAAATGACGAAGTTCAATAGAAGTGGAAAATTTCAGTGCAACAGTGATTAAATTCTGTTGCATAGCAACTGGAAAATTCCATCACACGACCTGAAAATTGCGGTTCAAAACCTGTATAATTCAATTGCATAGCAACTGGAAAATTCAATTACAAAACCTGAGAATTACAGTTAAAAACCTGTATAATTCCAGTATACCAACTATTAGGTTTTTTTTCTAAATTCCAAATTTTTTCTCAAGTCCTTTTTGAGGGGATATTTTTTTCTGGTGCACAAGAACTATAAAATTGTAGTACGAGCCGGTAAAATTCTCGCGAAATCATGGCAAAATTTCAGTACATCATCTCAAACTTGAAAATTCCAGTACAATGACTGAATTTTCAGTTATGCTTGGTAAATTTTCAGTAACGTAACAACAAAATCTCTGTACATGTACTGGAATATCCATATTCCAGTACTAGCACTGGAAATTTCCAGTCCAGTTGCACAGTAAATTTCCAGTTTTTTTTTACAGTGTATGTATGAGTGTACGTGCAACGGATTCTCCTCAGAATGCACCGATTGGCCTTTGTTAAAGGTGAAATCCCCTTTCCTCGTTAACGCATTTTTGACCCTATCACAATTATTATTTTCTGAAATATAAGGAACATGGAAGTAAAAATTGCTCAACTGCTGCCATGATTCCGGTCGCTTGAGTGGCTCAAATAAAAAAGAATAAAAAATTAAAAAATGACGTTAAAGTAGAGGGCATTCTTCGTACAATGAACTAGGATTTTTGGGAAACATCAAAATCTGACAGAATGGTAGAGGCTTCAAAAAAAGCTGCCCTTCTAGAAACGCCTAGGCATTCACAAGTTGTGTAACGCTCGCGCTAGCGAAATACTAGACACTTGCGAGTGCCTCACCAAATACTTGCAAGTATTACGAGTGCTTTACAAGTATTTAGTGAGGCCCTCGTAAGTGTTTAGGGTTTCGCTAGCGCGAGCGTTTCTACTAGGGTACGAAATGGTCGCACACGGAGAGAAGTATACGGTAACGGTTACTATGGAAAATAGTAATTTGATGACAGATATTTCAAAATTGTAATAAGTCCCATTCGAAATCGGATAGAGTAGGATAAACTGTTTACGTTACCATGGAAACGATAGTTTAACATCGTAATGATCACCAAACCGCGAGTCATCACGCACTTCCTATTCTAAAACCGCGATGAGAACAGATGAGAACTGGGGTGAATGGTAATCAGACCAATATACTTCTCTCGGTGTATTTCCTATGCCAAATTGATAATTATCCGATCAAAAATATCTTAGTTCACGGTACGAAGAGTACCCTCTGGTTCAATGTCATTTTTGGTTTTTTTTTCATTTCAGCCACCCAAGTGACCGGAATCATGGCAGCAGTGGAGTGCCCGTGTGGAAATTTTTCCAGGCTCAAACCTGGGCCACACTGAAAAAAAATGTGTTCCAGTCAAATAAATATTTATTTGTCCTGTACCAAAGAAATATTCATTAGAATTAACAAAATATTCTTTGGAACCAGAATAATTTATTGGAATCAAATAAACGATTAAAACCATCTATTTAATTCAAAAAGATTGATTTGGTTCCAAAGAATATTTTGTTAATTCTAATAAATATTTCTTTGGCACAGGACAAATAAATATTCATTTGACTGGAATAAATTTTTTTTTCAGTGCAGGTTTATAATTCCTACTTGAAATGTGGCCCTGGTTAAGACACCTGGATTGGCCCCAACTTGGGGTGTTACGTCTTCTAATCTAGGCCCCGTAATGGTTCTCAAACTTGGCCCACATCAAGAATTCAACTTGGGCCAACTTAGGGAGTTCATTTTAGCCCATATGAATTTTCCAATTTCATCCTGCGCTGGGCTCCAGGATATCTGGGTGATATTCCTCAGATAAAAGACAAATGAATTCGCTCCAGCAAAATGTTCTTTGAGGGGTTAGCTTTTGATGGATCTATGTTTTATGTAAAATCACAATCAAATCAGAAACAAATTGAAATTCCCATCCGCTCTTGTATGTCAATTTTTAGAAAGGTAATAAAAATATTTTTTCCAGTCAGCCAAAGGCGTATCAAATTTTTGGAATTTCCATTCCGAGCTCATAGGTTGTTTGAAATTCGTTTCCATTGTTATGACCTGGAAACTAAGAGCACTGGAAGAATAACTTTCAAAAATATAGAAATCAAGATACGTTTCAATTCATTCAGTGTCAGAGATTTCCCTAGTATAATAGAAATAGAAGACAATGCAATTTTGATCTCACAACATTCAGCATGTCCCAAATGTACGTCAGCTTTGATTTTTACTTGTGAGGATACGAGAATTACAATCCCAAGTATTTGGTGAAAATCCTGTAGACTATTTTGAAACACTCTATAGACAATTCTACCAACGTTAATATGAAGTATTCCGTTGTTGCATGTATATAGGTTAATAACACCAAAAAAAAGTATTTTTTGTTCATCACCTCCTCCCGATGTTTAAAGAAAACTGAACGAAAAAAAATTTCGATACACAAACTAATGAAATAAAATCTAAACCAGACAGGATTTTGACCCGGATTTGACAGGTTCTGTTTGGCTCTGTCTGGCAGTTCCATGAGTGTTCAAACTGATGTACAAACTAAACAATGCCAGACAAACCTCCCTATTCCAAGTGTCCGACAGATAATTTTCTGTCAGGATTTGGTCGGTTTTTGTCCTAGACATGATGATTTCCGACTAGTGTTGCCGCGATATTATCGTCAAAATTCAGAAATAATCGATTATCTTAATTTTGACAGGTTTTCATGGAACTTTTAACGCGTAGATCTTCGACTGTGCACGAAATGAAACGGGATAATGAATCATCTTGGTCTTTTAAACATAATGAATCAAAATATTCTTACATTATCGTAACGATAATTATCGATATATCGTAACGATAAATGGGAGCATATCTTGGTTTATTTTGTGTACAAGTCTGGGATTATTCATTATTCCGTTTCATTATGAGCATAATCGAAGATTCGTGGATTATATATTCCATAGGAACGTGTAAGGATTGAGATAATTGATTATTCCTCAATTATCGACGATAATATCGCGGCAACACTATTTCCGACAGAACCAGACAGAATTTTGACCGGAATCCGTCAGGTTTTGTTTAACTTTGTCTGGCATTCCATTCTGTGCAGGATTTGGTCGGATTTTGTCCCAGGCATGATGATTTCCGACGGAACCAGACAGAATTTTGACCGGAATCTGTCAGGATCTGTCGGACATTTTTAATAGGGCTGTCAGATCTGGATCAAAATGTTGTCCGGTTCTGTCAGGTATTTTTAATAGGGGAAACAATGATCACCAACCCAGGGTCTCTATAAGGTGTGGCTGGATATGCTCAAATTATGATATCTGGGCAAGACGATGGTGGCCCGCCCAGGGTCTCTACACTGAGAAAAATGTGTTTCGTAGGACTAGCAATAAGTAAATTGTTGAAATTTTATTGTTGGATATACAATAATTTGTGTTCTTCTAACGACACATAGTTGTCTTGTTGACAATAAAATTGCCAATTCAACAATCTTAAATGATATTTTTACGTTTTTATTGTGGGTTGATATATAACAATATTTTATTGTCGATTCAGCAATATGATTGCTGGTTTTTTCTCCTTGTGTGGGGGTTGGCTAGATATGCCCAAATTCCAATACTTGGGCTAGACAATGGTGGCCCGCCCAGAGCCTCTATCAGGTGTGACTGGGCATGCTCATATTACAATACCTGGACGAGACAATGGTAACTTGCCCAGGACCTTTATGGGCTGTGGGTAGGCATCCCTAGATTAAAATATCCGGGAAGTACACTAACAACCCCAACTGGGGCCCACATGGGCCGTGGGTGGGAAACTCTTATATTGGATGCTCAAGTTATACCCTTACGGGGCCCGGACATACTTTAGGATGCCCAGGATTGATTTCTACACGGGTGACTGTTGTTTTTCCAAAAGCAGCGCATAAGTCACTCTTATTTTAAGGTTTTTGTACAGAAAAATTATATAACATAGTGCAGTTATGGGTCAATATATCCTCAAACTTTCAAAACATTCGATAAAATACTTTCCTTTCAAAAAATTTATAAAAAACCACCTCACTTCTGCGCGTTCCACCTGTCATAGCCTCTTGAGAGAACGTTATCCCTGCAAATAAAAATTTAGTTGAACTGAATAAATTTCATTCATTACAACCACACTGAAAGACTTTAATTTGAAAAATTACCGTGGAATTCCAGTGATCAAGGGACAAGTAGAAATTTTTCAAAATATTATTTTGCATTCTGTAAAACTTGTAGAAAATATCACTCTCCACTGTTTAGAAATTCACTCATTTTTACAAGCTGCACAGTAATTTTTTGAAGAATTTTCACTTGTTCTTCGATTACTGAAATTTCACGGTAATTTTCACAACAGAATTGTTTCAGTGTAACTCAATTTCTTATATCCTCTGAATAAATTGTTTTTTCATATTCCAGGTAACTATACTTTCATTGACGTCAACCAAAGGTTAACAGGAGCAACTTAAGTTTAGTTTGCTTTTCTTTCACCAAAGTATATATGAATCGCCATTCAGTGAGTTTAGTTACAGTATCATTATAGTTGATTTTTACATAATAATTTTAGTAATTTATGCTACAAAGTTCTTTCAGGGTGAATTTCGTTGTGATTCGTCAATTTCAGCTGCCATCCAATCGCGAGCTGCGTCATGTCTCAACCAATGTCTTTGATCCAAATTTTCTCATTCGAATTCAAATAAAACTACATTTCGTGGAATTTCACCCTATTACAAACAATCTATAAAATCTCATTGACGAATGGAAAAATGAATAGGTTTCAATGGAATTCAATGATATTCAATCAGAAATTTCACCATTTGTATTAGGATTCAACAGAATGTTTCTACCTGGGCAGGGATTAACAAGGTCAAGGTCTTCGTGAGAACGGATTCTTGCACGTGGAAGAATGATTGACTAGTATAACTGAATCGTTAGACGAATATGGCCCAGCTAAAGCATTGAATATCACAACCAAACGAATTCATTGCCGTAGTCAATAAACGGTGTAATCAATCCGTTCGACGTACATGTTTCAGTTTGAGTTTGATTCGAATCGAATCATATTGAAATTAAAGGTTCGTTCCGAAACAGAATCAGTTCTGGACTGCCTATATGATTGCAAATTTATGGTTTCTGCTGAAGTTGATGGCTAGTCGGTTCTTTTCACACTGATGTGTAATTGTGAAAATATTGAAATAAAAGTGGTTGTGTGTGAACGCAAAATCTGCGGGATGAAACGAAAAAGAAAAGGAAGAAAAAATATTTTGTACTCCATACTTTCCGTGTTCTCTTGTATCGAAGGGCACGGATACCCACGGTTTTTCACTTTCTTTTCTTGATTGGAATGTATTCACTTGTCATGGCTTTTGTGAACTTGAAAATCCTGATCAACTTGATCCTCCTGATTCCTGAAGTCCTACGAAAGCACTGATGAAAATGTTGACGGTTCTCTCGGAACTTTCTTCAAGAATTTCCACTGAAATTTTCCATGCGACATATTGCATGAAAACGAACGAAAATATTCTCTCCTTTGATATTCCTTGAATCTGTTCTGCAAAAGATTTGACAAATAGATTATAAAATGAGAAATTAAATATCCAGGATCACACTTTACCCTCAAGGATTGTACATAACAATAAAAATTAGATTGGGTAAAACAATGTGTCATTATATATAGGATACTCAGTAAACGTTTTCTCTTGCGATATCTTTTAGACAGATGTTAGATGTCTTGCACAACACTTTCAGATAAATTTTGAATCAATTCTTGTCTAACACTCGTCTGAATGATATATCTTTATTATGTCTCACATATGAAGGATGTATTCAAGACAAGTTCTTGATGAAAGACATGTTGTAGATATCTTTTAGATAAGTTTTAGACAAGAATTGGGCTAAAAATAATCTAGAATTATTGTGCGAGGCGTCTAAGACTTGGCTAAACGTTATCACAAAGCATAAAATGTTCACTGGGTAACTAGAATACATTTCCCAAGAGAACACAAGCATCGTAGGTCAATTTTAGATTGATTTCAAGTTGATGTACGTTCAATGAAGGTTAATTGAACGTTCGAATGTCCGCATGCCTGATCCCAATCAGAATTTAACAACTGGCGCAGTACTGCGCCAGTACCGGCTAACACTGGCGGGGTACTGGCGGTCTGCACTGCAGCAGTGCTGGCATATGTCCGAAATGATAACGCTTTTCCGTACTGGGTACTTGGTACTGGCACAGTACTTGTAATCGGTAATGGTCTTCAGTACCGGTGCAATACGCCCAATCAGAATTTCACAACTAGCGCTGTACTGCGCCAGTACCGGCTAAGACTGGCGGGGTACTGGTGGTCTGTACTGCAGCAGTACTGACATTTGTCCGAAATGATAACGCTTTTCCATACTGGGTACATGCTAGCTGACTCTTGGGGGCCCAATACTGGCACTGTACTCCGCCTGTTGTCAACATTGGCATACTTCGGTTTTTTCTGATTGGGTGATTTCCTATTATTTGCAATCACTGTAGTGCCTGTATTGTATCAGTACTTGATCGACATCAAGCTTTCAGTCCTGGTGTATCAGTACTGGCATAGTACTGTATCAGTACTTGGTCGACATCAAGCTTTCAGTACTGGCATAGTACTGTATCAGTACTTGGTCGACATCAAGCTTTCAGTACTGGTGTATCAGTACTGGCATAGTACTGTATCAATACTTGGTGGAAATCAAACTTTCAGTACACTGAAAAAAAGGCTGGTAACAGTTATCAAATGATATTTTCGAATATGACCAATCAAATATTCGATAACATTAATCGAATATTCAATAATGTTTATAAATTATGTTTATAATTATCGAATATTCAATAGATATTATTGATATTTAATTAATGTTATCGAATATTTGATTGGTCATATTCAAAAATATCATTTGATAACTGTGACCTGCCTCTTTTTCAGTGTACTGGTGTATCAGTACTGGTATAGTACTGTATTTCTATGTATCCAGTACTAAATCCGTACGTGCTAGCCGACTCTTGGGGGCCCAATACTGGCACTGTACTCCGCCTGTTGTCAACATTGGCATACTTCGGTTTTTTCTGATTGGGATTCACGTTCATGGAACGTTCTTTAGAGCTTCGTGTTCTCTTGGGGTGGTAACTGCTACTGTATTTTATGGCGCCAGCTATCACAAGAAATACACTGTAAGAAATTTCTGTGGGGAACTTCGCATGAATGTTTGGAAGTCATCAACACATGTTTACATTAGAAATTTTCCGTATTTCACCGGAAATCTCCTTGAACATGATAGTAAAAATCCCATGAAGATCGAAATTTTTCGGTTGCGTATAGGAAAATTGTGATTATTTCTTACAGTGTACGTCTCACTACGACCAAGTGACTTATGGAATTGAACTTCGGTACTGGCAATCACAAGTTGGTGTTTTGGGATAACTCATATTGCAAAATATTCATACTGTGATTTTTACTACACGGAGAGAAAAGTATTGCTCGCATAACAAGCAGGTCTGTTACTATAGCGCCTACAAAAAAATCAGCTGTAAGAGCAAGAAAAATGATTGACACAACTACATTTTTTTGCTGACATAAACAAGTTTGTTAAGAGAACTAACGTTTTAGCTGCTGTAGTAAATATTTTTGCAAGAACAACAAATTTCTTTGTAGGCGCTATAGTAGCAAACAATTTTTTCTCCGTGTACTTGAACGTCCTATTCTCATGTACAAGTACACTGTAACAAATAATCGGAATTTTCTTATACACAGCAACCGGAAAATTCCGATCATGCGATAGCAGATCAATTTCTGATGAATGTATATGAAATTTCCCATAAATTCAACTAACAATTCCAAACTTTGCGGGATTTTCACTATCATTTTCCAGTAAAATTCCGGTAAAATACGGCAAATTTCTAACGCGTGTATTTGTTAATTACTTCCAAACATCTATGTGAAATTTTCCATAGAAATGTTTTACAGTGTACATATAAAAATAGATTCAAACCAACTGTTTTCCTGGGTATGGGCAGTTACACAACCGATTAGACTGCGGAAGTTTATGCAAATATAGACTTTTCATTTCACGTATCTCTCTCGCGTATTTCACATGATTGACACAGAATGGTACATTGTATGTTTGTTTCTCAAATTAAAAAATGCTGGACATTGTTTTATATCATTTTTGTAAACTGCATAGAAAATATGTAACATGAAGAATCCATTTTTGCATAAACTTCTGCAGGCTACAAGAAAAAACGTTTGAGCTTTTCTAGCATTTTGAAACATCCAACAAGGCTCGTCCAATTCGTATTTCTACAACCTCAATGGGGCTTGTTTCGCTCAAATAGTTCAGGCGAATAATATGATGAATCGTCCATTGATTTGAGGAATATTGTGAAACAAATTAAACACTTCAATGTGAATTTCGAAAAACGCACATTCTACCCTGTTGAAAATAGCTATCAGATCAGGTCAAAGAATAGTTGTTAGGTTTTGTCTCTGGAAGTCTGGTGAGAAAATGACAAACTTTCTATCTGATTTTGTCCAGAATTGCCAAATTGGAACATCTTGCCAAAACCTAGCACGAAAGTTGTTGTCAATTTTTGACTGGATATCCCAGTTGTGGATTTCAAACAAAACCATCCTAAAATTTGCTGTCAGTCTTTTAAAAGATGTTCCAAATTGGCAATTCCGGACAAAATCGGGTGGAAAATTTGTCAATTTCTAACTGGATTTTTAGAGACAAAAACCGTTCAAACCTTACAACTATTTCTTGATCGGATCTGACAGCGATTTTCAACAAGGCATGAGAAAGAAAATTTTCTGATACAATGAATCAACCCTAGCAGAAATCACTCTAGTAATTCTATAGGCCTTGCGAGGCTTCACCAGGTCCTTGTGAGTGACTTGCAAGGCCTCGTAAGGCCTTGTAATCGCCTAGAGAACGACTAGAGTGATTTCTACTAGGCAAGGTATTATATACGGAATAGCAAATATTTTTGCCATCCTGGCAAAAAATTCGTTGCTATAGCTACCATGGTTGCTAACAGGGCAATATGAATAACTAAATTAGCAAATTTTTCGCTCAACCAGTCAAATTTTCATTATTATTTACAGAATAACCAACAAATTTTGCTGAAGGAACAAACATTTTTTGCTGTCAAAACTGAAAAATCACTGTCGTAGCTAACAATATCATTGTGATAGCCAATAGTTTACTGTCACAGCAGAAAAATTTACATTTCCAGCGAAAGGAACCCAGCAAAATTAGATTTCGCTATCACAACGAATTTCTTTTTCCACCTCTCTTAATTAATCTATTAATCTCTCTTTCTTATCATAAATTTACTGAATTCTAACAGTCAAATATGCGATACATATAAGAGAGACTCAACACAAAAAAGAAAATTCATATCAAAATAAAAGGATCCCTCTCATTTGATGCAACTTCTCCTCTGATATATGTTATCAAAAGTATTTCTCTCCATTCAAGAGGATTAGTCTTTGTGGCGAAGAAATTTCCATTTGTTCAAAATCTCCTAAATCGTCGAGACACATTCTCAATTATTGAAGAAGAAAACAAAAATGGGATATCTCTTCTGATTGAGAGAGGTTTTTCCTCTCATTCCCAGATTACTTTTTTTTTTTGGTATGATTATGAATGTTTTTGACATTCAGATATTCAGAAAGTCAACAAAGTTCAACAAGATATTCAGGAATGATAAGAGAACGAATACAGGAGTCTTTCCAGAAATTCAAAAACATTTGCAAGTCCAAACCTACTATCGTTTCCTCCCGTTGAAAGTTCAAAGTACGATTGAACGCGTTCGATATTCGTTGTGGTTGTTATTGTTATGGCATTCCCATTCTATCAAATGAAATATTTTCCATCCATAAAATTCCATTCATAACTTAACCCAATTACATTGAGAGTTTATTTTCTCAATGTAAGCCGCATGTAAATAAGTGGAACGGATAAGATAATTTGTGAATTGTCGTAGTTGGTGTGTGGGTGCAGAGCCAACCGGCAATGCACATTACAAAGATGAAAAGAAAACAACGTCTCATTGCCTTCCGTACCCTGATTGAAGTTGTATGGACTGTCAAGGTCGCATGGCTCATATCAAGGCCGGATGGAACCGCTGATACTCTTGCATATACGTGAAATTATCATCTGGATTTTCCAAGATTGTTGGATGGTGGTGTCGTGTAATTCATTTATACATCCGACACTCCTCTTGTTCTTTTCACAGTGGCGTTGTAAATAGATCGAATTATTCCGCAGTCCACGGGAAAACGCGTGTACGGTAACGTTCAAAAGGAAGTCCTAGTAAAAATCAAAGCAGGGAGAATAGTAATTTGGGAACAGGTATTTCAAAATTTTAACCAAATCATCCAACATCTGAAATAGTGCAATGATACGATTAATGTTACCATGAAAATGAAAGTCGACATAGTAATGATCACCACACGGGAAGAAAAAAGTTATCAATACTTGAATAACACTTATTAAAATTTAGAAAAATGACTGTCAGTTTAGGGAAAAAGAGCACCGCTGAAAAATCTTTGCAGTAAGGTTATCAAAAATTCGTAGTGAAAATACTGAACGTTGATGGTTCTATTGTTATTGTTTACAGTGAATTTATCAACTTTTGATGAATTTACTACGAAAATTCTTCAGCGATACTCTTTTTCCCTAAATTGTTAGTCATTTTTCTAAATAATCATAACCTCTGTCTTTCCGTGCACATCGCAATGTTATCGCTCAATCCTAGTTTGAAAGTGCGATAAGGGCCAGAACAAATGCCATAATCAATCCCACATACTTTTCTTCGTGTGAAAATCCACAGTTAAAAAAATTCTGTAATTCGATATGAAATTCTTCATGAAATATCATATTTACATAATCAATGTAATAGTAGTTTTTAAATTCAATAATAATGATGAAAATTCAGAATTTCTTTCTGGAATGTAACAATCGTTTATTAAATTCCATAAATTTCTTATTAAAATCAGACAAAAAGTTTCAACACTAGGGAAAAAATCTTATCATCAAGAACTACACGTAAGAAAGAGATCTTTAAAAAATAGTGAACTTCGCTGAGGTACGTAGCACAGCCGCCCCCGATATCTCATTTCTGGGAATCTTTCTTAGGAAGAACCATTTCTAGTAGTAATATATCGTAAAAACATTTGGTTTTCCGAAAGAAAAAAACCGTATTGTGTCCAACATTGAAAACAATGTGGAAAACAAAGTTGTTCAAGATGATAAATCGAACTCACCTTGGAAAAGGAGGAAATAAAGTTGAAAAACACGTTATTTTCAACGTTGATTCCCACACAGCAACACGTGTTCTTTGCGTTCTTTATGAATTCTTCAAGAATTCTTCTAGGACTGTGATGCTGTGAGGATTATGACGTGGTTTTACCAAAAATATAAATCCCCAGCAATTTACAAAGTATTCACGTTAGTGAGTGCAATTATTGAGTTATTTGAGGCAGCTAACGCGATACTTGTCCTGATTACTAAGTAGTGGTATGCAACTATTTAAGCAGATGGTAAAAAATCGAATATTTAAGTACCTGCTGCAACTATTCCTGTTTCTTTGAACATCAATGTTTGCATCCCAATGAATGTTGAATTCTTGCAAATCAATACTTTATAAAGGGAGGACAAATAAATATTTTCTCACGCTGACAAAAAGGTACCTACACTGTAAAAAATATTCGTGAATTTCCAAGGACAAAAGTATGGCGAAAAACTCACAGATTGGTGAATTTCCAAACAATTTTTGTGATTTCCCAGAAAAGATTTGTCAATTGACAAAAATTGTTTGTAATTTCACCCACTATGTTTGTGAACTTACCAAAAAATGTTTGGTACAGAACTTCCAAACTTTTTTTTGGAAGTTTTTTACAGTGTAGTTGGGAGAACCAAACCTTAGCTAGATAAAGATCTTTACGCTAGTTAGACTCTAGTTGGGGTAAATAAAAGTCTGACTGTCTGAAGTACGAATGAAATGGTTTATTCAATGGGTTGACAAATACAATTTTGCTGACGCAACTAAATTTTTATTTACAGTGAATGAATTGCCTAGCTGTTGAATATTCAACTAGACTCTTGCTCTCAGGCCACAGTGTAGTCAAGGTAATTATTCATCCAAACAAATGTTCATAATTCAAAAAATCAAATAATAGTTAACTTCATTGAAATTCATGAAAATATTGGCGTTTCATCTATCAGAAATATTTTATCCAAGTGCATTCCAAGTCAGAATTCATATTATTCTCTCTGTAAAAATTCATACCCGCGATAGAATACTTTTGGATCAAGAAATACCATGCATCATTCATGGGTAATCAAAAATTGATTTGCAAGAGTGAATGTATTTGAATGTTTGAAATGTATCAAGCGGGGAACCGTAAATTATATGGAAAATATGGAATGGATGACACGAAGGTGAATGAGAAGATTACGTATTAATATGCAGCACGAGATTATTTCATAATTATGAGAAACGTGTAATTTACAAGCCGAGTAATGGATGAAAGATGTGGAGTGAGAAGATTATCGTGACACATAAGAGCTACAACGTAGTCCTCGGGTTCCAATGATATAAGAATTCAAGAATTTCAATTGACAAAGTTTACACCTTTCAATTCATCCATAATTTCACGTTCATACATTATAACGTTGGCGGAATGAAAATATTCTTTCACGTTGGGACGATCAAAACAATTTGCTCGCGGTTTTGCTAATGCGATGAATCAATTCTACCCTTGATCTCACACGATGTCTCATATTTTCTTAGATGAACCCATCTGCGAGATCTGCAGTTGATTGCAAATACTGTACGAGATCGTCTACAAACTTCCTTCGCCTGATATCTCTAGTTTCCCTAGAAAATATTGAAGTATTATAATATTGAGAGAAATGTAACTAGCTGTGGCAACTGAAATTTAGTTGTCCAAGCTAAATTACAGCTGGCGTGAATAGAAAACTAATTGTCTGAAAGATGAATAGAACAATTTATTCGAGACAAATAAAAACTGTAGTTGTGCCAAAGAGAAAAACTCAATTTTTATTTAGAGTGACCAAATTTCCTAGCTGTCTAATATTCAACTCAACCTTTCCTCTCAGTGTATTATGACGAGGGACAGGGTATTATCACATGTTGCTCGATGTTGCTTGAATGCGAGAGCTCGTATTTTTGTAGCCCTCTGGCATTTTCTGATCCAATAAGATCTTGTCAGCTGTCGTAATGGAATATAAATTCTGCTGAAAATTAGCTCGATACTCTCATCGTCATATATCTGGAAAAAGTCTATTCTCATTCATAAATCGAAGTTTCAATTAACTTCCGATCGTTCTCATCCAATTTCCAATTCTTCTCGCCAAATGATTCTGACGGATTCATAGGCAAATCTGAGATACCAAAGTTCCAAATCCACCGAAACCGCCAAGAACGATTCTCCAAAACGTTTATTTAATTTAAAATTCAAAATAAGCAAAGGAATATTCAATCACGCGAAAGATCATCATCATCTTCGAAGGGAAGAGAAAAAGAGCAATCTTGGTACGATAACTTTCGTTTCACGATCGATGTGGTATTGATAATTCTTAGAACCGTGACGTAACGAAACTCGAGCACGCACAAACAATTATTCGTTGAAATTATCTCAACTACCCGAGGTTTGAAAATGTCAGAAGCGCATCATTGTTGCCAATGAGACATTTGAACATAATATGTACTATTACCAAGAACCCATGGGACCTCATAATTTTTGTCAATTTATCGCAATCATTCAAAACTAATGTACCACGAATTCCTTTGACCAAGAAAACCGCCATTCTTTCTCAGGATTTCATTCATGAGCAATTTTCCAGATATTTCTCTCGATTTCGGTTTACAGTACTCCAAGAGTATTCAAGATTTGCCGAAATTGAAGGTTACTAATGAAAGGTCCACGAATTCTCGTGTCGGATGGTTTTTGTTTTTGCAGAACGATGGATACGCAAGATAAAAAAGAATCGAGAGGAATGAAAGATTCTTACGTTTGAAATTATCTTCAAATTAGAATGAAAAAGAGACCATCGCCGTGGAATTTTCTCGTGACCTTGACCCCGCTCTTCTTCTCATTTTTTTTTTTTCTTTTTCCTCATTCTGCGTGCGAAAACGAAAATGAACGGAGGAAGAAAAACGAAGTCACGATGAGAGATAAGATGAAACAGAAGAAGAAGAAGAAATGAGAGGAGAATGAGGAAGAAAAGGAGACGAATAAAAATGAAGAAACAAGAAAACAACTGTAGGCTCAAAAGAGAATTGCTGGCCGAATGAAGAATACGTGCGTGGAAAGAGACTGTCTTTCTTCTTCTCCCTCTTTGTTTCTCTCTGTCCGGATATGTGGATGAAAGGGCGGAGAGAAGCCTGTTCACAGTCCAAAAAGGTGGATCGAAAAGTGGGCACGAAAAGAGGCCCACCAGGGCCTTAAACTCGAAACTCGGCCCCATACATACAGACTTGACTGGATACTTGGTGTGGGCCCAAAAAGGCCGACTGAATCGACGTGGCGGTTCTGACTTGCGTTTCAGTCTCATCCCGAAACGAATATGGCTGTAGGGTCTTAGCACGCGATTTCTTCGATGCCCTTCGCGCCGAACTCGCTTCTTCATATTACTATATTATATCATTATATTATATTATATTATATATACTTCGTGGAGGGTGAGAATGCTGTGATCAACGTGGTTTAATTTCGTAAATATTATATATATATATGTGTATATATATATATATACAGGGTGATTCAAAATGTATGCAACCTTCTTCATGAAAATACAATCCCAAGCAGCCCTCGATGTTGACAAACGAGGGCTTTCCCGCCATAAACTTCTACAATATTCTTTGTTCCGTTAACACTCAATCCTCGATTCCAAGAGACCATTTCCCTTCTTCGAGGAAGAAATAAATACCTCGAGGAATAACAGGAGTAACAGGAATGAGGAAAGAATCGTCCTTTGACGAATACACTTCCCTTGTTTGTCGCTAAACCTTTTGAAGCTTCAGGACATGTTCCAGGTCATGTGAAACCCTGGCCGTCCTGTTGAACCATCGTTCTTGAGTTTTCCGTTATCATCTTCCCTTGAGAAACCCGTTTGTTTTTTGCATCAATGAAATGATATTTTGTGTTACTCAAATCCGAGAATTCAGTAGGTTTCCAAAAATTGTACATGATATAAGTATCATACGAGGAACCTCAGAGAGGATCCTCCTTACGCTTTCGAGAAAAGCGAAATTCTGTTCTGAGAAGTGTTGAATGGGAGATCGAATTTTCCACTGTGTATTTTCTTACCTCGAAAAATTGACAATACCTCTGTAAGGTGGAGGTTTAAGAGCTGCGGTGATTCAAAGAAGAGACCAGACAAAATGAAGTGATAAAATCTTATGGAAAGTTCTTATATGGCAAAAAAGAAGTAGGTATTTATGAATACAAGGCACACTCCTTTGTCAGAAACCTGAATGAAAACGGTGGAGTAGAAGTGGAAGTGTCCATGAACCAGCGTTTGAATGTACAGTAGTGGAGGAGAGAAGGAAAGAGAGAGAGTAGGAAGAAAAAATGAAGGTTAGAAAGGGAGGAATTCGAGGTCCGAGTTGGAGCATATGGAAGGAAGAGAGGAAACGCTGGTTCAAGAAAGAAGGATCTATGATCCAGTGAAACTTGGGTAGAGGAGGGAAAGAGAAAGAGTGAAAATATTTGCTGTAATTCGAAGAAGAGGTGGTGCTGGTGGTAGTGCTGTATACGAAAATGAAGGAGGATCGAGTGGGAGTTGAAGAGTGAATGACTGAACATATGCTACGAAGGGCAGAATGTATACCAATACGTAAATACGTATACTCAGATGTGTTATTCAAGAAATGAAAAGATCAATGGAGTGGATTTGGGTTGGTCAAGTTTTATCTCAGAAATGAAAATACAACTCTCAGATAATACCTCGAAAATAGAAGTCCCGACGCAACCAATGTTTCCATCCATGATGGATCAATTACACAAACGTTTCATTCGTATCCCGTGGTGGGTTCTAACGTTCTTTATGATGAATATGAAACTTTTTCCCCACGAGATGAATCACTCCCATCCGTTGAGTATCCAGAACATGTAAATGTATGCGACTTACTTGCGCGTCTGGGAAGTTTGAGGAGAGAATAAGCGATTTGCTCAAAGGCGAGATACGCGCATATGTCAGCCTTGGAGACCTTAATGGAACAATAGGAAGAGAAAGACAGGTCTGTATGTATATGAGGAGATGAAGGAGAAGAAGGAGAAGAAGAAGAAGAAGAAACAGAAGAGAATGAGGAAAGAAGAGATAGCCAGCCGGTGCTAAGTCTCAAGGGCCAGTCAATGAATCTGCTGGCCTTTTCCCATGCCCGAGAACACCAGTAAGAGAGAGATGCTTTCTTTCTACTCTTCTCTCTTCCTTTCTCTTTGTTTATAAGAAGAGTTTTTCTTCGTCGCGCAGCCGCCGCCGCCACCGCCTTTGGGCTCGATTTTATTAGCCTCTGACTCATTCTCTCTTTCACTCTCACTCTCGCTCTATGTCTTTCTCTCGTTGTCTCGCATTCACACATTGGTGGTTTTGAATATACATATACTGACATAGCATGCATACGCTTATACATGGAAGTCTTATCTTCCCACCAACCGGGCGTTGTCCAGAACCTTGAAGATGTGTCTCTGATGTCGTCAAGTGAGGAAAACGAGAATAGAAATACCCTATTGAAAATTCGCTTGAATCTCATCGAAGCAAGCTAGGAGAATCACACGCGCGAGACAGCACATCTCACCCTCGGGAAGAGAAGAATGAGGATTTATGAATTCCGAAGTTCAATCTCACTTTCATGAATAAAACATCGCTCACGGTGGGCAACGAAAACTCACTTGAATGACAAATTTAATGACGTTTGGAGAAAGATGTAATGAATGACGTTATTGAATGAAATCAAATGTGGTGGGAAAGACTTTACGGAAGAATTTTCTATTTCCATGTGTTTTTACAATTAAAATCTTCTTGCGTGTGTGGAAATTTATCACGTGCTCCTATAAAGTAAATGGGGGTGGAATGACGCACTTTCCTGCTCCTCTGCAGCACAAAATAATACATCAAACCTATTGAGAAAAATATGAAGATCCAATCACAATCTCACAATTATCTTCGAATTTTCCTTGAGTAAATGAGATTTGTTGTATTATTCCGTGCTGTAGTGGAGAGGGAAAGTGCGTCATCTTACCCTCATTCACTCTTATTCGAAATGTTAGAAAATTTAGAAACAAAAGATTTCCAACAGTACTGTAGATTTAAACAGATCTCATTAGATCCAATACGATTTACAGAGATGTAAATGATCTTTTGTCTGGAATAAAATGACTTGATGCAGGAAATGATCTCTGTATATATCAGGGCGGAGTCGAATGTTACTTCATCGACTCCGACTCCTTGAAAAAAAAGTTAGTTTTCATGAAAGTACGTTAGAAAAACATTACGAGAACGTCCTGTAGTATATGAAAGGAACGTTTTCAGAACGTGTTTAGCTGCATTAAAAGTGAAAATGCTCTAAAAATTGGAAATATGTGCTTTTGGGGGCTAAGACTCGCAGAACCTAGACTATGTTTTTAAAACAGTCAGAGAACTTCGTGTGCTGTTTGGAATACGTTTTCATTTCTTTGGCTCATTTTTTCAAATACACATATTCAATCTTCTCAGGTGAATCTCAGGTGCATCAGTTGAGAGATGAAATTTGCATGCAAAAAATTTTTTCAATTTTTCTCCAACACAAACGAGGAATCCATATGTTAATTTATGGACAATGTATTTTCACACGTTGATTCGAAATTCAAAGTGTAATGTTTCGAAATTAAATGCATAGAATTCTCTGTTGACATAAATAAGATGAATAAAAAAATTAGAGTAGGAATTGATGTGTTTGTTTTCATATTCTGTTCGTTAAGAAGGTGCTATAATTCTTTATATCAATGGAACTATAAAGGTATGAGAATGGAGAAAGGGAGTCATGGGAAATCTCTAACCAGGAATGTAACGTCCCCATAAAACTGAGATCATTCAAAGAATTGATTCTTATCAAAATGAGATTTTTCCAATAAGAAATGTACAAATTTCAAATTAGCCGTTTCAGATTCAAATGATTCTAAATAAGTTCGAATCATATTTTTGATCAGAGATTTGCACTATCAATCGTTCCGAATGATTCCGTTTCTTCAGGGAGAGCCAAGGTTGTGGCAGCACTGAAATCTCATATATACGGCATAGGAGTTGAAAAAGAATTCTTAAGAATTCATATTGAATTCATCCGACCCCAATTGAATTCTCTGCGCACTCTTTCTGAACTGATTTGCTGTATGGGATTTCTCTCTCTTTTTATCAGTATGACAAGTTTGCAATAAATACGAAAGTTTCAAATGAAAGATAAGTCCGTAATTATTACCTAATTATTCAAAAAGCTCCATACTGCTCATTTCCAACGAATCTTGCTATCACTCCATGCTTATTTGATTAATAGATTTATATTGCACTTATTCTCATTCGCAGATTGTGTTGATTCATTGATGTTATCAGAGATGTGACAGATTTACAAACATTAGAAAAAATATGGGGAGTTTTTCCTCACTTTAATGGCGGATTCCATCCCCTGGTCGTGGGAGAATTGTTTTTCCATCAAAAATAGGGGATTTTTCCTCCATTTTGAGGAACTATTCCGTTTTTTGGGTGTTGAATCCTCCAAAAAGTAAGAGCAAACTCTACCAAATCAGGATGTCAAGTTCCCTATTCATGGTGGAAGATTTTTGGTGAAATATTCCACATTTATTTTTTACAGTGAAGGATGAAAACATTCAGAAAAAAAATATTTTTGATTTATTTATTTTTGTGTTTATTATATTTTGAGGTAATCAAGAAACGTGCTTTTTCATCTACCCTGTTGGTTCTAATTGTTCAATAAGCTGCTGCATATAAAAACATACAAATTTATGTACTGCATCGGATCAACGGTTCATGAATGAAAGTTTTAGAGAAAATTCTTTGTCGAAAGTTATTGACGAAGTTTTTTCTAACATTTGGAATATTTATATCTGTTGAACAATGTTGATGGGAGACATAATTCATGCATAAAATTTTGAAATAGAACATTAAAATTAGTTACGACTTGCAATTCTGTTATATTGTTTGCATTTTAGCCTCGACATATTTAGCAAATCAAACTTCAATAATATATCAATAAATAAAATATTGAAACACACGTCGAAAAAGCTCGATAACGAATAATGTCTATCTTATGTCCAAGTTTGGTTCTTTTGGAATTTTTATTCATGAGAATAAACACTAGAGCCGGGGTCGGAGCCGGAGTCGGAGTCGGCTATGTGAAAGCTTCGACTCCGCAGCCCTGTTATATATGCAAAAACACAAATGTTTTGGAAGGAACATTTGTATCAATTACTCTTCCTATTTTTTTTTAATGTATTTTATTTTACAGCATATTTCACCCTTTTTTTGATTCTTGATGAGGCTACACTTACACTGTAAAAAATTTTTGTATGAAATTTAATAGAAAAGTATGTGAAGCAATTAACACATACATTTGGTTGTGAATTTTCAAAGAAACAATTTATTAAAATTCAAGAAGAGGTTTTGAAAATGTGTGAATCATTTCATGTTAGTATGAAATTTCAAAACGATTGTTGAATTTTCAATGAAATCCTTTTGAAAATTAATTATGAATAGATATCAAAATTTCAAATGATTATCGTAAATTTTATAACCTATTAATTAAACTTTCATGTACTGGGAAGTATGAAAAATCAAAATACTAATTTTCATATTCAGTATTGATTTTTTGACTATCGTATTTCCAATACAATTCGCATATCTGTATTATAGATATGTGAGATTATTTCTAAATTAAGGAATAAAATTCCGGAATTCTGGGATTGTGAAATCTCGATTCGAGCTTCCTTCATATTATTGTAAATCTTTCTTATATATATTTATATATTTATATATAAGAAAGATACAAAGATCATATTGAAAACATTGTAGTTCAAAAGTTAATATTGAAGATGAAATTCAGCTTATGGTTCTCATGTGGATATACATCAATATATCAACCCAAAACTTTGTAATTGAATTCTGAAAAATATTTAGCATCTTAGTGAACTTGATTATCATCGAAACAGATGATTTTCAATTAACAAATTATCACCACGTGATTTATCAATTTTGCTGAAGAACGTTTTATCATTTTGCAGGTACGATTATAAAGCGTAGATCTGCAGAAGACATGCGCAGTGACTTCGGCGCACAGTGAATTCATACACTTGTGTATTATTTTTCAACAAAACTATTGAAATTTCATAAATAAAATTGTGAATATTCAAAATGTGATTGAAATTTCATAAATGAAATTTTGAATATTCAAAATGTGTTTGAAATTTCACAAAAATGATTTGAATTTTTCACATTCATTTAGAATTCTCATATGGTTGTTATTGAAATTTCATATTACACTGCAAAATTCAACCATGTAAAAGAAAATTCAAATTATAGAACTGAATCTTACAAAGCATGTTGGAATTTTAATTTTAATAAAGAATTTTAATACAAAATATTTTGAATTATAATAATACTGATCAAAATTCAAATACGTCTGTGAACATTAAAATAGTAACATGAAATATTAGTGCTATGTTATATTAAATACGATTCAACTTGCATTTATTTGGAAGTTCATAACCAATTTTATATTAGAATTCAAACCTTTTTTTACAGTGTAGGAAAAAGAGTAATCTAATCACTTGAAAAATCATCTGAGTTTGAGCCATCCTCGTTGTTTATATCTTCGAAATTATCTCCCAATGGTTGCATATTTTGGTAATTCCAAGAGAAGAGGAAATATACTTACCCTTTAAACACCTTGTCATTTCCTGGGGATCATGCAAGCAATCATTATGATAAAAATAAAATGCAAACCAGACGAATAGCAATGAACGTCCCTTCTCTCGGTCTTCTGAATTTGCCCGTATGACACTTCCAGATGGCAAACTATGAAGGGTAGAAATCTTGACCTTGGTTAATGAAAAAACTATAAGAGCTCTCCAATTTTTGTCACCGGCTGAAAATAATTTTGTATATAATATAATCTCTTTCTACTAGTGCCTCTTAGTTGGTTTCTCAGATTTTTTAGCATTTCATTATTTCAATTCGAGTTTATCTGTTGATAAAATCATTTAGCTATACCTTGAAAAGATATGTCTTCGCAGCATTGAAATTCAACATTTGACGGATTTGTTGAAATGGTGATTTCATTTCCGTTTGTTATTGAAAATCTGAAATAGAGATAGACATTCTTGGCACTCTCTAAAACTGAATCAGATACACTGCGAATCAGTGAATATTCACTGATTTTCATAGTGAAATATGACTAATTGTAATCAGTGAAAATAACATCCACCTGCAGAATCAGTGACTATTCACTGATTACGCAGTGGGATGCAACTGATTGGAATTAGTGGTGTATTTATAACTGCGCAATCAGTGAGATTTCATTGATTCAGATTCAGAGAGCAGAATCGATTCTCTTAGAGATCACCCATAAAATACGTTTGCTTTCCAATATGTTTGTTCTTTGTCAGACTTCTAACTTTATCTAACTTCACGTTGATGTGACGAAGATATAAAAAATAACGAAAAGAGAACGTATTTCACGGATGATCCATCATATAAAAAATTTATGAAGTTTTTATTGATTTTTGTATAATTTTCATCGAAATTCAATAAGAATCCTATAAAAAAGAATTGATTCTCTCGAGATCGCCCATCACTGATCTGAAATCTGTCTAAAATGAATTTGAATAGAATATTAGTTTCCATTTTGAAATTACGAAACATTTAATTATTCCAACAGCACTATTCTTCTCAAATCCAATGGGAGTCCGTTTCAATTGATTAGTAGTCGAATATATTTATCCATATAGTAGTCCATATATTCAACTTGCGAATATTTCGTTATGCGATTACTAATTCGTTTCATTAAACGATTCGAACTTCAACAACATGAATATTGAGTACGATTTTCCTTAGTATTCCTCTCAAAGTCATTCATTTTCTGGACCAAATAGTCTGAGTGAACCCAGCTAGTAATTTATTTCACTGGAAATGAAACCATCTCAAATCCTATCATGGCCCAAGGCAAGGTCCCAGATCCAAAAAGTACCCACTGCAAGAATATTGAATGAAAGGTCGATTCAACATTGTGAAGAATATGAAGTGTTTTTTCTCACTTCAGAGATGAATTGCACCCCTGATCGTGAGCTTTCTCATGAAAAATATAGGATTTTCCCTCGGTTTTGTGAAATTATTCCGCTTCTTGGGTGTCCAATCCTCCAAAAAATAAAGAAAAACTCCCCCTCGGGCAGGATTTTTGCAGCAATCATTTTGTGGAGGCGAATTGCACCGTTATTTTTTATAGTGAATGTAAAACACTTCCGTGGTTAAAAATTCTCATTTTACGGTCTGTGACTTTCATGTTAGTGACATCGTCACTGTTGATGCGTAACTAGAGTTGCAGGCAGAAAAAAATTCTTGCTGAAATAGCGATTTTCAAAGATCTGTTTTGCTGAATTGGCGAAACTTTTGCTGTTACAGCAAAAATTCTCTTGTTCCAGGAAAATATTTGCTCATTTAGCGAATTTTCTAGCAGTTTAGGAATCTACAATGTTGAATCGCTGGATCAGCAAGCGCTTGCTAGGAGAGCCAGATATTTGCTGTGTCAGCAAACTTTGTACTAAGGATTTGTTATATCAGCAAAGTAATTTTTTTACTCTCAGTGTGAACAAGTGATTCACTTACCGTAATATACACAGTAAATTACAGGTAAAATACTGTGATTTCCTTTGCAAATCATGTAACTTACTGTAATCGATGTATTCTACATGTGTATATCAGATTGTAAATTACTGTCGAAAAATTTTTATGACCCGCATATTTCCATTCCTCTACGGAACTATTTAATTACGCTCGATGTTTTCATCACACTCAGAGAAAAAAAGTTGCTGAAACAGCAAACCTCGAAGATTTGCTTTGCTGATATGGCAAAACTTGTTGCTGAATTAGCAAATAATTTGCTGTCACAGCAAAAATCTTGCTCTTTTGACAAGCGCTTGCCATTCAGCAATCCGAGATTGTAGATATACAGACAACTAGGAAATTTTGCTGAATTAGCAAATATCTTGCTAAAATAGCAGAATTTTTGCTGTAACAGCAACCGTTTTGCTAATTTAGCAAAGCAGATTTTTCGAAATCGCTTCTTCAGCAAGAATTTTTCTCTGCGTGTATAAGAATTCCAAATTGATAGTGGAAATACTCAAAACAGCATTATAAACCGCCCGTTTCATAACGTTTTCTCTCATTTGAATGGTAGAACCTGAAGGTTCTACCCCTGATTGCGAAGGAATTATTTCTCTCCCCCAAAATAGAGGTTTTTTTCCACACTTTGGCGAACTATTCTGCCTTTTGCATGTCGCATGTTTCACCAACTGAGAGAAAAGTCTATCAAAGCATGCAGAAAAGTTCCCGATCTATGGAGAAACTTTGCCACCACCATCTTTGAGGAGACAAATTCTTTCTATCGAGAACAAAATATTTTTGTTACAAAATCAGTCGTAAAATAATTTTGTGGAGTAAAAAAAAATTTGGTTGATGTTTTCGGTTGTTGACATATAACAAAAAAACATTCCGTTATTTGAATGGAAGACTTCCTCGGTGCGGTGCTAGAGTTTTTAATGTGGAAAATATTAGATAAAAACATGGAAAATTTTCCATAGTTTGAAAAATCCTCGAACACAGGATGGGAATGATTATACTAGAAGTCAAAAAACCCGAATACAGGCATTCTATAAAACCTATGAAGAATTTTTAACACTTCACTGAGAGGAAAAAAGCGTAAAAATTACCATTTTTATTCATAGATTGAAAACATCGCGAATCATAGGAGATAATTACTCTACATTAGTTCAATAAATAACTATTTAGAAGTACTTTTGTTTCTTCTGATAGTTGTTTATTGAATTAATGCTGACTTATTATCTTCCATAACCTGCGATGTCTTTTATCCGTTGATACAGATTGTAATTCTAACGCTGTTGAAAATCAAAAATGCCAGTGATCAATTTCCAAAGAGTCGTTTTCGCCAGCAAGTCGTTACATTCTTGAACCATAAGAATCACGTTGACGAACATCGGTTCAACCAAACCTCGGACCCGAATAATCGTTTATTTATTGTTATATTTGTATGAAAAAAAACTGAATAAGCTGTGAGGAGGAAAGTCATTTGTTAGCTGTTATAGCTAAATTTCCGCTGCTACAGCAAAATTATTAGCTTTGTCAGCGAAAGGTTAGCTAATAATCTTATGGAATCAGCTGTTCCGTGGGTACTGAGATATTAAGTTTCAATGACTAAAATTTAACTGATACAGCTAACAATCCCTTCTCGTTGTAACAGTTGCAAATTATTTCCCCCCTGCAGAAAAAGGACAAAACCAGAGCGATGTCTCAGATAAATTGTGTATTTGGCAGTTCTGTCATTCCAGAACTGAAAATGTTCTCATCAGCACTGAACCTAATTATAATTCAGAATACAGTGTTACAAATGCACAACATATCAATATATGGTAAGAAAAGACAAATGGAGATTTAGGAAATGATTGATGACTGGAGAATAATAAACGTCAAAAGAGTATCATCACAGCCAAGACAAGAGCATTTATTACGCAACGGTTTTCTCCTCGATCCTCTATTCACGTATCTTTTTCCGTCTCCTTTCATTATTCGATTTGGAGTTCATTTATAGATTGACACGTGCGCATCTAGCGAATCACTTTTCCCTTACCGAAGAGAAACAAGAGACAGAGACAAAGTACGCGAGGGAATTCGTCGCCCTCGACATGGTATGTTGCTGTTGGCGGATTAAAATGAGTCCCTCTTTTTTTTCTCTTTCTCAGTTTAGTATCGTTGGACTGACTTATTTTAAGCGATTACGTACCCGACGAAATCGAGTTAGCATCTCTCCTCGAACGTCGTTTCATACGTCTCTTTTTGTTCCTCCTCCACCCCTGTGGACTCCTCTTCCGATGCAATTACTATTTAAACGAAGGAATTCACAGGAGGCGCCCTCGGTTTACTAATTTCGGCAGGAAACACACATTTATAATCGTGCTCTCATGATCTTCGATATGATTCTACGAAAAAGGGACACGTACGGCAATTGCTTTTGCTCTCGTTTTGCGATTCGCGTTGAACAAATGTATCGTTCATTGTTCGATCGAGTGAATTTGTTCACAGGGTTCGAATGAGCCGAAATCGTGAATAATAATAATGGGATATGCATCGCATAACCCATATGGTATGTCGCGTCAGTCGCGAGGCTGAAAATGACCAATTAGAAGGAAGACATCTCGTTAATTACGAACGTTAGACGATCGTGATTAAAAAATATCGAGTTGCCCGCATTACGAAAACGATTTCTCAACCTGTTTTCGAAGAGGAAGAAGATAGAATATGCTGTGAGTGCTGGGAGTATATATACGAGTTAGTGCCGAAAAGGGAGAGACCATTCGTTTTCGACTTTGGAGTATCCCTCAGGGTCCTTCTGTCTTCGTCTCATTATTCTTCCTTTTCTTTTCTTGAAAAAGGCGGCATTTTTGATCCGTTTCGAACCATACCCTACGTTCGAACATTTTCACTTCGTTAAATTATATACCTCCCCAGAATTCTCAACAACGCGTTTTGCAATTTTTTGTTCCTCCTGCCTCCTCGTCGCCGATTATGCGATGACAATTGAATTCGTGATCTTCGTATTCTTCGTTCATCGATCTAATCGCGATACAAATATCCAACGCTATCTCCACGGATTTCGAGTACTAGGCTTATCAACAACGTGCAATCGATCACGGAGTAAGGAACTTTCCAAACAAGTTGCAATGAAGTTTGCTCCTGGTAAACTTCCACTTCCACTTTGGGTCTCACGTTTTCTCGCGAAGAATGTCGATCTACAGAGGAGAAGAAGTGAAAGAAAAAGAAGAATAATAATAAAAAGGAGAAAAGAAGTGTGCAATGTACATGAACGGCGCGAGGGAGAAAAGAGAAATGGCGGGTCTTGGGGAAGAAAAAGAGGGCGGGGACCAAAAAATATGAGCTGCGAGGGACCTGAAGAGCAGAACGCACAGTACAGAACACCATAGCCGTCTTATTTCAATATTTTAAGCGCACTCCGGGGTATCACGCATACCACGAGTGGACGGCTAATATTTGAAGCGGACCACAAACGCCGTTCTTCTTCAGTCTGTGCCACAAGAAGGAGGAGATGATGATGATGATGATGATGAAGAAAAAGATGCAAAAGACAGATAGCGCAAGAGAACTCGAAATATACGAACATAGAAACAAATGATCATTCGCTTTGACGCTTCGTACCTGCCCTACTCGACTAATTAAATGAGAAGAAGAGAAAAGGAAGAGATGAAGAAACCGAACTTCCACATCTGCAGGCTCCCTCTTGAAATTTGCAACAAAAATTCCAGATGCAAAATCCTTTGCGCTTCTTTATCTCTACAGTTTGATAGCTTTCAAAGTGAAGTGTATTAATAGTTCCGATAACTTCTCGAGAATACTGAGAATATTCTACGAAGGTTGAAACGAATCTGAAATTTTATGTCAGTCGATTTCACATTACATTTGAATATTTTGAACTACCAAATTCAAATGATAATCAGTTAAAGATTCCGTTCCCTCGGTAAAAGAACCCATCGTTCTTTTCATTTTCCATTGCCACAATGTGTGAATTTATATTGGGATACCTCATTTACATTTCAAATCACTTATGCAATCTTATTAATTATTTATTCGAGACTCTTTATTTAAAACAAAAAGCATCGAAGAAAGACGCAAGAAATATTTGTTGAATCAACAGTTTAGCTTCAAGGTCATTGACTCATGAAGCACCCGATTGTTGCAGAATCGTTTGTTCTAAACGAAAAGTATTGATCATTCAGCGTAAGGAATATTTATGCGCATTGAAATAATTGTAGGAAGTTTAAGTTTCTGTCTTTTGAATGTTGAATCCTCCACGAAATAAAAGAGAAGTGCTGGAAAGTTGCCAATCTATGAAGAAGCTTTACTGTTTTAAGAAAAAATTTCGAAATTATATGTTTTAGACTGCAGCGGTATATCTACATTTTACTACGTCGCAAATTCAATTGAAATTTGTTCAATTTGTTCATTGAATTTATCGCAAACGAGTAAACGTGGAACGGATGTCTCATTGTGCTCCGTAACAAGTGTGTATCGTATTTTTTTATCAAGTTACCTACATAGTAATTGATTAATGGTGTTTGCGAAAGATGACATGGTTTCAAAGGCAGCGATGATTCGTTATCTAATACTCCACTTTGTATATTTTTCATCCCACTTTGAATGTTATTTTTATATACAGACATTTCATCGATATAAACAGTACATTACAATATATTAGAATCTCATTACGCGAAGAAAGTCAATCCCAACTCGAAAATATATTAAAAGAGACAGAAATCGCGGTACGTTATGCACAAAACCAGCTGTTGCATATGTGCAAATTCAATGTGCGAATATGATCGTACCATGAATGAGACCAACGCAAAGAAGAAACCGATTCCAACACGTGTCCAGACCGGCAAAAATGTTTCCATTTTTTCTTCTTTTTTTAACCATATGATCTAAGAAATTTCCGGCGAATCACATTTTAGCTCGAGACCGCGTTTCCGTTTCATTTAAGGGCGATGAAAGATATTTTTATCTAAAACTGTTTCAAGCGCACTGAAAAAGAACCTAGAGTCATGGTTAGCAAATTGTTCCAGTTGTCTCAAAAAATTGATTGTGAATCTAAATCAAATAATGAGAAATTTGATAGCCGTTACTCAATGCTGGCGATTAAGACTAAATCTGAGAAAATTTGAACCTTGAGAGTTCACGTTTTCTTTGCTGAGATAACATCAAACTGTAAAACAATTTTCATATAATTCGGTAGATCGCTCAGACGGTACTTACAGTACTTACAGGGCCGATACTCGAACTAAGTATATGATGCATATAGAAACAGTGTTCGTGGTTTGTGCAAATTTTGCACAAGGTTCATACGGGACTCGTATGAACTCGGTATATACAGGTTTGCACACTCCAGCACTTCTTTCTCTTCCTTCTCCTCTTGCATTTTTTCACTCTTATTTTTTTTCTTCATATTCTTCTCTGTCTTCCCAGTACCGTATTCAAACTTCATTCTTGATGCGGTTGCACGAATATAAACTCTGCATTTGTTCATTTTTCTCTCCACTGAACGTACGTGTATGGATCTTTAAATAGATTCACTGAATCCTGAATTATTCTCATAGAAAAAACAAAAATCATTCAAATTTCTTTGTACGAAGCGACTGAAATTTATCCTATGAATTTTAGAAAAATAAACTTCAGTTCATGCTTTCTTTTTGGTAAAAAAAAACAACGATGAAGTTGGCGTATCGAGTTTCCTCGTGTTCAGTATCATTCGATGAACCGGTCACAGAATTCTGTGTGGTTTGGAATTAGTTATCTATAATTACATGATTTCAAACTGGTACCGTTTTACTGCGAGAGACTTCCCATTGTTGGTGCGTCGAATAGAAAAGTGCAGGAGGCACGATATGAATTCGCTTCACGCTCGTAACCTGTCCTATATATTAAACAACCTACGTGGGGGAAAAATTGATATTTATGAGTATGGGAAATCTATTTCGCTACGTGCGCATTTAATATTTTATTTCTATAAATGTGAGAGGAGATAACCAGGTTCTATAAATCAGTATGAATTTATCTTCGATGCAATATTGTGATAAACTTATATCAAAATATTTTGGAGTAAACTTTTGTCAATGTTTTCATATTTCCTAGCGTTTCATGCGAATTACGTATATAATCTTTTCATATAATTGTACAAATGTATATGTTTAACTAAAATCACAGAAAAAATGGGATTAAGTAAATGCGGGAGGATTCCAAAAAAAGTTTATGATTTCTGAGGATGGGTGAGGAGAATACAATGGTGAGAAAAAGATCAGGTAGGGACCGTGGTTAGTGAGTTTTAATTTGAGAGGTGAAAGTCTGGATCTTCGAACTACGCCTGAGGATGGATATAGATTTCTAGGTGGATTATATTTTATCCAATTGTAATTGTAGATTCATATGTTAATTTGATAATAATAACTGACTGGACGTTTGGACCCTGACAAACTGGATTTTCGAAATAAGGAGGTTTAAAGATTCTAGAATAATTACAGGAAGTAGGGGAGAGTCGGATAATACCGGGTAGGTGGGTCAAACCGGGTACCTCAATATCTCTCCGATTAGTGCTTCTTCCTGACAGCAAACGCTTGGACTATGAGCAGTAGATATCTTAAGCAGTTGGAAAGAACAACAGCATCGATGCAACGCTCTTTCTCACTTAGAAGCTTGTTTCAAGTTTTCTGCGAAAAAATTGTCAAAGTTTTTGCATTTGCGTAGTGAGTTTCAAGTGTCTCACCACTCTACATGCACTCCACGTACATACTTCAATTGGGCATGTTTTCCTGTGTATTTTCATTTTTTAACAATTGGCCTAGAGCAACGCATAATCTATCTAAGCCATATTGACCTCAACAAGTTGATGTGGGGTCAAACCGGGTACTTGAGATTTTATCTTCCAATGTATGAAATTTAACAGAATTTGTGTTTTTATTCTAAAATAGTCATCAAAACATGGGCATTCTTAGAGAGCCCTTTGTGTATGCTTGCGACTTTTGTTCTCAACTGAGTTGGCCGCAAAAAAATTCTTTCTCTGAACAATTTTTTTTTAGTCGGTCCAAATATATCAATTTTCAAACATGAATTATGTCTGTTCTCGGAATTTTTATAGAATTCAACAGTTGGTGTTAAAAATTTCACAATTCAGAAGTGTTTTGCATCGATTTAAACGAGTACCCGGTTTGATCCTACACGGAGAAAAAAGAATAGTTATATTCTCAATGTAGCATGAGAATGATAATTACTATGTTACATGGTGACGAAAATTTTTAGATGGTGCGAGTCACTTGACATAGTGATGCTTCCGATTTTATGTGGTAACATTAGCCCTGTTAACATAGTAATGATTACCATGTTACATTGGAGACAGTACTGTGCAACTAAACATGAATCCAATGCTATAAAGTAATATTGACCATGATTTTTTCATTGATTATAACGTAAATTAAACTATTGACATGTATATACACACAAGGCTTTTCAGTGAATGAGGTTATAAATAAATAAATTAGGTTATGAAATGTTGAATAGAAAGAAAAGGGAGCACACAGTCAGAAACAAATTATATCAGTCTTCTAAATAATAACTGTGTTTTGACTTGATTATCAATAGTGGGCTGACTACTGTAATAATACGTATAATATATGTATGTCTATACACGTCGTGTCAATATTGCCCACAGCGTGCATATTTTCATTAACTGGAATGATAGCTGTTATAACATGGTAATCAGTACCATTTTACATTGCTTTGAGTTCTATTTGTCTGATTTCTATGTAGTATAGTAATCATTACCAGATAAATGGCGAAGGATTCTATTCTCACATAGTAACTTTTACGATTTTCAATAAAATAAGAACGAATACTATGTTAGCATGGTAAATATTACCATACATTTCTCTCCATGTACCCATGGAGTGGAACCTGGTTTTTGTACCTTTCGATTAGAATGAATATAGAAAAAATTGTATTAAGTTTACAGCAATATACGAATAATATGTTGTTAATGCATGAATAAGGAAACTGAAAAGCTTTGGTTGATTAATCTATTGCTAATAGGAACTTCTCTATGACCGATTGAAGTTATGGTCCACGGTTTTATCCGACCTTCCCCTGATTTTCATGATCATCTTTCCCAAGTATTCATTCAATTTTTATGAAATTGTTGTTTTTGACCAAATTTTCATGTTCATATCAAATTCTGCACGGAGAATCAATTGGAAATAAAATAAGTTGTCATCTGCTATTCAGAATATTCTATAAGATCCAGAAGCGAGGAGTTCAAATCCTGAAGGACTTTATTGGAATCGAATAGACGGTACTCAATTCCCAAAAAATATATATCCAAAGATCATTATTTGATGCAAGTGAAACTCTACAGACGAATTTCAAGAAAAATTGCAGACCTTTCTTCCAAAATTGGATTGTTTGGAGTTTTTTCTCCAAATATAAATAGACTTAGTGGAATACATCAGTAGGGAGTATTTCAGTGATTTTGTTGACTTTGAAGAGACCTTACAAAGTCTTGCGAATATAGGCGTGGCAGGGGAATGCTTGGGCTGCATTTGCACCCACATTAACTGAGAAAACACTTACCTGAAGACCAAATCCATTTTTCCTGCTCGATGACGTGTTTTCTCAGGAAAACCAAAATAAATAGATCAAAGTCTTTCGGGTCAACGTCGAGAATGTCACAATGAATTGCATTTTGTTGAAAATTTTCCATGTATCATAAACCATTCAAAGCAGCAATTGCCAAGTTCTCAAAATACAGACCTCAATTGCACCCGCTTAAACGCTTAATCCCAAAGGGCTGTTTTACATCTATATTTTTTCATGAATTGTCGTAAATTCTGCAAAAACATTTTGTATCGGTATGTATGAAGTTCCATCTATTCTATTTGTGAGAACTAATAGATTATTGACTTCCACACAGAATCCAATACAAATCCTACAGTGGTTGTGACACAACGACACGAAAAATCGATATAAACCCATTAATTTCCAATAAAATTCCACCTATTGCTTTCTATTGGAGCTGATCTATTTGGATTTTTATTTTAGAAATCACATGTGTGCGTTCCTTTTGCATTTTTCATACCTTTCAGGAGCGTTAATTTTTACGTGCTTCCTTTGTTTCGAACTTTGCTTCAAATACTCTTCAATTCCCATATGATCAATCTCTTCTAACCTTTCAACAATTTTTCTCTTACACGGAAAAAAAAGTATGCACTGAGAAAAATTATCTATTATAAATTACTAGACTCGCTAGTATATTGAGGATATACTTGCATTTTAAGGTTATATACCAAACATTCTCATCAAAAGCATCAGACTTTCTATTATAAAATGTCATTATCCTACCATTAACTCCCAGAAAGTCTGGTACTAAGAGAATGTTTGGTATATAACTTCAAAATGCAAGTAAATCCGCAATATACTAGCGAGTCTAGTAATTTATAATAGACAATTTTTCTCCGTGTGGCTATTATAACGATCTGAAGTATGGTTAAGAAGAGATAGCTGTAGTGACAATACTGTATCGCTATGGTGACGATACAGATGGCTGTGCTGGCGATCTATATCGTTCCTCGGATGATTTGTATGATCGTAGCAACGATACTGATCCCACTAAACTTTGGATAGCTATCACAACTATGCAGTATCGTTATAACAGCGATATTTTTTCCTCCGTGTACGCTCCAGCGTATTCTCCGTTTTCGATCCAAAAAATAATTTTTATACACATTCGAACGAGATCATTTGAAATGCATTCAAAACTCATATTTGACGCATCAATGATTCATTTGGAATATACCCAATGTATTCAAAAATCCATTCAAGATACTTTTCATGCTGAAAAATGCATTTCAGAAGCTTTTTTTTTGCTATCCGGGGCTTTACTTCAGTTTCCATTTTCACCTGGTTTATCATTTTTTACGAAAAGAATGAAGTAAGAAAAGCCAGGATGGTTTTTGTACTGGATTTTACTTTAGTCACATCGAAATAAGATATTCCCACCTACACGGAGAGAAATGTATTTGGAAAAATTAGCATTTTATTCGTAAACTAGAACTATTCGGAAAAATCAGACAATAACTTATAAAATAACTTGTAATTATCGCCAGTTGTGATGGTAAAAATCCAAATTAATCTCGATTTTTACCATCACAGCTGGTAATGATCAGGAGTGATGTTATAAGTTATTGTCTGATTTTTCCGAATAGTTCTAGTTTACGAATAAAATGCTAATTTTTCCAAATAAATTTCTCTCCGTGAACAAGAAAATCACATGCTCCTTGAGAAACGTTTGGAGATAAATTTTCTCCCCTTGCAGCTCACCAACTTGGTTGCTCGATAGGTGTAAATTATCATGATTACACGTCAATTATGCAGAAACTGCACATAAAATCCTTAGAATCTCGTGGATCGATTAACGATCTTATTTTATTGCATAAAGTGATAAACGGTATCATCGATACCTTACTCATTCTCGAATGCATCGATTTTAATCTATCTATTGAAACGCCAGGAAAACAATTTTATCAAGTCTCAATAAGTATAAATCTGTATACAGATTCAACGATCCTTTCCATCAATATGAAATATTTTCCCATATAATGCAAATTGAAGTTTTGATTAATCAACTTCGAGTTCAATTAGAGTTGTTATCAGAAATCTACCCATGGAACTGAGATTCGAAGAGAAATGAAAATCCTCGATATTTGGAGGGGCGATTAAGGATAGAATTCCAAATTATTACTAATTCATTTCCATGGAATATCGATTCCCTCAGCAACGTTTTCCTTGTTCATCCAAAATTTCCTCATTCTTTTCCCCATTTCTTTCTAAGAACATGGAAAATAATATGAAAATTTTGCAAGTCTAAGGAAATGAACAGAAAAAACTTGTCTACGGGTTGTAATGATATTAAAAAAACAGAATGTTTCTATTGGATTCATGATCAATGTTCCAAAAAGTAAACATCAGTGGTAATGAATATGAAATGATAATTGGAAATAGAAAACATCGATATATGATGATATCAAGCGATTGCATCTGCTTCGTTAAATCCGTTCGTAATTACTCTTCGCTATTAACCATAACCACAAATAACAAAACAAAACGAGAGTTTACAATTAAAATTATAGGAATTGAAATATGAAATCCCTATGGATTCAACTTTTTCAAACTACGTATTGAATATAAAAAATCTATTGTTTCGTTCAATGAACCAAAGTTCCATCGAACTGATCAAAATATTTCATCATTTCTCAGCTTAAAGGCCTAACCCTTCCCGAGTCGAAGAATTTGGACGTTTTTGTCCTCTTATTTCATTCTTATTTCATCTTGAAAAAGTATTGTTTTGGTCCGCATTAATCAACCATCAGAACAAAATCAGTCTAAAAATGAAATAAGAGGACAAAAATCGTCCAAATTCTTCGATTCGGGTTATTCACACTTTGAACCAAATGAAAATATCAGGCACAGACTATATAGGAAATCTTGAATGCGAAAGCGCATGGGTATAACAAAATGGGAATATGAAGAAATTACGATGTTCGATTTTACCCCGCGATTCTAATTAGACATTTTCAATTATCTTCCGCATTCTTGGGTAATTTGACTCGAAAAATTTGGCTAGTGCCACCGCATGTAGCCCCTCAAACTCTTCTCATATCTGAAATATGTTTAAAAAACACTTGAGTGGAGAAAATAATCAAAATTTGATATAATTTGGACCTAATTATATACAAGTTAAATATCGACTATACACAATATAATATATTGAATTTCTGAAGAAGATTTCGAGTTTTTTGATCATCTATCAGACGTAAAAAGACTTTTAGATATCTAAAAGATATCAACAAGTGTTGCACAAAATATTTTCACAAGTCCAAAGATATTTTCAAAGAAAACTTTCAGAGGTCTTTCAAGAATATTTTGAGGGTGAGTGAAATTTCAGACATGTAACAGATATCTAAAACTCCGCTTCACGTTTGAAGGAATAAAAATAGAAGTTTCAGTCATTTTATTTCAAAATAATGACGTTTCGAGTCAAACAGAGCCTCATCTTTAGATATTTTCGGATTTATTTATGATGTTGGAGTCACGTTCTTTTATTAACAGGTATTTAAGAGCGATACGCACAGTCGGGTCTGAGACTAAATTTAATGGTCCCAATCCATAAGCTTATGCACGGCATAAGACTAGGACTAATCTCAGACCTGACTCCTTCAAATACATATACATGTCTCCTTCAAACTCGCCTAAAAGATGTCTCACAGCACGGAATGTTTATTTGGTGACTAGTGCGTCATTATGTGCGTAGTAAACATAAGTAACATTCATACTTTTATAAAACGCTCGATATCACACTCAATAATATTTCGTAGGTACATAATAGAATTTTTCCTAATCCTAGGAAATATAAACAGAATTTCCTTGTATGATTCATTAGAACTGATGATTTCTCTGTGAATATTTGAATTTATTGATTCACCAAACTATTTTGGCTTAGCTAGTTTTTCCAGATTATCTATGGGGACAAAAGAATAGTTGCAGCAGCTACTTAAATAATTAATTTTCAATTATCTGATTGAGTAGTTGCTGCAACTAGACTACTTGATAGTCAGGACAAGTACCACGTTAGCTGCCTCAACTGACTCGATAGTTGCACTAACCCTCACAGCATCAGAGTCCCGGAAGAATTCTTGAACAATTCATAAAGAACACAATTATTTCAACAAGAATTCTTCATGAATTCTCCTGGGACTGTGGTGCTACGTGGGAACTAAGGTGAATACCTGGCAACTTACGAAGTCTTTTTTCTTTGCATATTTGCATAAAAATGCATATTTTTCTACAACGGTCACCCGTATCACTAACTTTTGGGCTACAGAAACTGATTATTTTGGGTTTATTGTTCTAAATCAATCCTGGATTAAGGGGTTTAGGGTAGATTGTAAAAGCTATTTTTGTAACAAAAGTTTTAATAACATTTATTCCATACTTCAATAGTAGCATAACACTCTCCTGTACTTTAATTCGAATGAAAACTTCGCAATCCACCAAAACAAACCATAAATCACGTAATTTTTGAAGGGGTCCAAGTGGTGTTGGCCCTCAAAGACATTTGGAAATGCTTGGTTTTGTATTAATAGTTTTGTAGTAAAATGATCATTTTCACATTATTTTTGTTAATGTTGATCTGATATTATCTTCGATAATCTTACAGAAACACTCTGCAAGCCTTCAAAGCAGTGAACTCTTCTGTATGTGAATTATAATTGACTCCTGAATTCATTACAGCTTCACTCCGGTAGAAATCATATCAGGCAGTTCACTAGCACATATTTGTTCTTGCCCTTGAATAATTTTTCATCCGTTTGAATACATGAAATGACAGGTTTCCTGAACATTTGATTAGAAACATACATCAGAAAATTCGTGGAACAATATTCTGGAATAGGTATTTACATAGTTCTTAGATAAATGTTCGGTCGCAGAAATACTCTTCTCATGTAGGAATTCACAATTGGCGCTAACATGAGGCAAAGTAGATAAAGTATAGCCAAGACTTGGCAACCAAGTATGGCGCAAACCTGATTTGATAACACGATTTTATAATTTATCAATGTCTTTTTCCGATGGAGTTCTATAATTAATGAGAAAAAGGCAACGAAATAGACCATCATTGGCAAACAATTTGAAAATCCGTTTGTGAATGTTGCGCCAATAATAAAACTGTAAAAAATAATCAATGCGCATTTCACAATTTCCAGGATATGTTATTTTGGATCTTATTGTAATGTGAATCAGCCGTAAGAGCCCTCTCGTGTGGTCTGTAGCAAGGAACGATTGACTGTTCCCACAGAGAATTCTTTGAACCTCATATATTCCTTATAGTGGTTGCCACCCAGTGTATGCGGAGGGTTAACTTTGATTGTGTTGAAGTCAGTAAAACATATCACATCAGACCAATAATAAAAAAGCAACTGATCAAAATTTGTAGTTAAACTGGATTGATTCCTAAATACTCAACACTTTCAGTGAATAATATGAAAATTCTGGGAAAATTTTGAATAATTCAATTTAATTCGAAAATTCAAAGCATTTCGAGTGATCTGATGAAATGAAAAACTCGAAATGTTCAAAGTAATTTAATTGAAATCAAAAACTCAAAATAATTCGAATATTCCAATTGAAATCGGAAATTCAAAGTATTAGAATTCTCGAAAAACTCGGATATCTGATCCGACAACGTCAGACCCGATAAAAAGTGTTTCTCCCACACAGAGAAAAATGAAGGTCGAAAATATAGTAATCTGTAATCAAAATTTGAGAATATTTCTTAAAATCTGAGAGTTTTTCTTAAATGCATAATAAAGTCCACTTTTTTGGGGGAATTGTATTCGAAAAACAATGAAAAATTATCAATGTTTAATAAAAAATAGAGGAACATATGAACTTTCCAAAAGTCGCACATGAAATTTTACAAAAATAGTAACAAAATTTCAATATCCTGCTATTTATTTCACTTTGTGAAATTTCGTATGCGACTTTTGGAATGTTCATATGTTTCTCTATCCTTTATTAAGTATTGATAATTTTTCATTGTTTTTCGAATACAATTCCACAAAAAAGTGGAGCGTTTTGTCTTTATTATGCATTTGAGAAGAATTTTCAGATTTTAAGAAATCTTCTCAAATTTTTATCAAAGATTACTATATTTTCGACCTTCATCTTTCTTCGTGCACACCCCTACTTTCTAATATAGAAGATGCGACTCTGATTGAAAAATTCGATTGAATCCCTATGCTCAATGAAATTCATTACAAATTTTGGAACACTGAATTACCATTTGAACTCCTTTAAAGTCCATTAAGAACTGGTTTTTGGATACCTTTAATAGGCCTCAATGGTTATATTTACTGTTACAAAGGTGGTATCAATCAATGAGATTCAATGGACGTTTTTCACCAAGAGAGCTTCATTTAAATTGTACAAATACTCAAAATATTGTGCAATCCAAATGACAGTTTCGTTTGTTTTAGGATAACTAACTTTTGCGTACATATAATAAAAGTATCTAGAACCGTCTTTGTTCTTGATATCACTTTGTTCTTTCTCCTTCGCAATAAATAGGTGCTGTGGTCTGCCACGGCAAATTCCATAGCTCTGAAAAGCTTTGGGTAACTTGATATGTTTTGAAGACTCAGTCTGATATACAAGCAAATTATTCAACCCAGACCATCAAGCAGTGCTCGCCTACTCCCACTTAAACCCCACAATCTTCCGTCATGGAAAAACCTCTTCGAGAATTCTTCAGAACTTTCGAGATTCTTCGAGAAATCAGATCCCATTCATCTTCCTTCAAATTTTCATAAATTTCTCAGAAATTTTTAATTTCACATTTCACTTCGACCTTTAATTACTCAAAATCTTGTTAGTTTTCTCTAAATTTTTCAGGAATTTTCCGTCTCATATTCATACAAAATGATTCACACCGAATTTTTGAACATCTCTCTGAATATTTCCGAATTCCTCTGGAATTTTTTATCCCAATCTCACCTCGCATGTTCGAAATAAGTTTTTCAACTCAATTTTACTCCAATTGCTCAACTCTGAGTTGTTTCTAAATTGTTCTATATTTCTATGAATTCTTCGGAAATATTGAATGTCAAATTTAATTCGAAATAATGATCAACTCCAGGCTCTTCCGAATTTCCCTGAACTTCCATGAATATTTTTGAATCTCTCAGAAGTTTTGAACTTTATATAATTCTGTTACAAAAATAAAATTTCTCATCAACACTTTTTCATGTCTCATACCTCCTGATAATCTTGTCCAATCTGTCCTAAAGTCTAGGAGTTGCTGATAGAAATATCAAAATATCTTCACGCAAATAACACGATGTCCATGTGTGACTGAAATTGGTCAAAATTACATTATTCCCACAAGATCTTACCGACTTGCTCTCTTTGAACACTCTGTTGAAACTTCATCGTGTATTTTGATGGATAAACATCAAAAACTGTGAAGTAAGAGTGAATCAAATTGAATTGTCATATCGAATCACACTTTATTCACTCGACTCGCGATGACGTGTTGAGTGGAAGGGTTCGATATTATCCAATCTGTTATTTCAGCATTTCATAATGATTGCATGCGAATTCAGAGGCACTTCGTATTTACAATGGTCCAAATACGGTATGCATTTCTTTATTCATTTCTTCATGGATCATTGGATAAATTTGCGAATTGTGGAGTATGACTTATCTTACCAAGGCCTTTAATCGTGTTAATAGTCTCTCTTTCGCAGATGTGTCGGACAAGCTTCGTAAGATGACATTTTCTTTATTACGCATAACATTTCATCTCTCATAACACTTACGCGCTGTTGCAATAGTTGCGCTGTTGAATAATTTATCACTGTAATCGTCGTTTATGCATAAGGCACATATCTCCATCAAAGCATATTCACAGGGAGATAAATAATTGCGTTTCGAACATTATCTCTCATTGATAAAAACGAATTGTCATTACATCAACAAATTTTTCAGATAATCCGTGTCGACATTTGAATCACCTGTACTCCAGAAAATGATGAATGAATTTATTTTTAATTTTGATTGAGAACTCATCCAAGAAAGATTTGGTAATAATTCAACTGCTGTACCTGGTGTTTCAGAATTTGCGATCCAAATGCAATAATTTCCCGTATTGAAAGCTTTTTTTCAGGCTTAGTTTTTGAGATATCAGTATTTTTAGATTTTTTTTTTCAAATCCAAATCACACAAAAGCATTGTGTAGTACATACTTCAGCCTAACGCTATTCGCTATGTTGGAAAGCGGCGGATCTGTAGAAAAAAATTGAACTGATTCTGATTGGCTGGAAGCCCAAAAATTTCAAATCGCTATAACTTTGGATTGAAAAATAATAGGATACCTCCATTTTTTCCCAGAAATCTACCGTTCTCTAACTCAGCGAACGGTATCAGGTTCAAGTATGTACCATACAGTACTTTCGAGTGATTTGGATTTTAAAAATAATCTGAAAATGCTTATATGTACTCAGAAACTAAGGCTCAAAGAAAATTTTTGAATACGGGAAATTATTGCATTTTGATCGTAGAATAACGCCTGTGAAATTTTTCCAGTGAATTATGAAACACCCGGTATACTTCAACTTCCCCTGATATTCTCAATCAGTGAAAGGCGTACAAAATGATAACAAAGCATTCATCAGCGGACAGATCTGCCGTCCAAAGCAAGAAAACCGTAAGTCGCATTTTTGCCGAAAATTAGTTTTCCATATCATTTTGATCGTGACAAATTCTGCATCCTACTGTGATTTTCATTTTGAAAAAAGCAGCGGTTCGAAGTACGAAGAAATGAATCGAATTTGAAATGTTTATAGAAAAAAAACCATAGCTAACGCAAGAATGGGAAGTCTTATATAGTATATATAATATTTCAATAGTCTATAGACTTCAATGGCAAACCATTTCTAGGGTATTTTATACCTTAGAAATACTTTGCCATTGAAAAATGATTTGTTTTATTGATTTTAAAAGAAAACAGTTTTTCTTGATTTTCTCGAATTCAAGTCAAATGCACTTACGGTCTTCCTACTTTGGACGGCAGAGATCTCCTATTGTGCATCTTTTATTTCCGTAGTTTCGGAATACTTAATGTACATACAGAGATCCTCATATGCTTCACCGTAAACTTGTACAAGGAAAAGATTGGCCAAGGAAAGAGGATGGGAAGAAGTAGAAGTAGAAGAAGAAGGAGGAAAAGAAGGGAGATGAAGAGAGAAAGGGATGAGTTTCATTCATAAATGCCCGGGTGGAGGCGTCAATGGATGCGCTAGTGAACGAGCGAGACGAGCATCCCCCTACTACCTCCTCTCTCTCCCGTCTTCGCGTTTTCCCTCCACTCCTACTTTGCTCCTCCACATCCTCTGTTGCTCACAGATACACGATTTTGAGCAGACAATCTTTCCTCTTCCTTCGTTCGAAGCAGCCGCAACTTGACGCCAACCAACCGTTGTACAATGCAGCGCATCGAACCAGACATACAGGGTTCTCTTGCTACAGGTGCTTTGCAATACTTTTCTCGAGGTGACTGTCTTACCTCACGTCTATTCAAATAAGCAAACCATGAAATCTCTATCAATTTTCTTCCTCCGTGCCTTTTCGCTAAATTTATTCTAAGAAAGATTTATTCTCCAACTCCCTTTTCTGAAACAAACCTCGAATCACTTTGAAAATATAATGATGGTTCATTCTATTCTATCAATGTCGAAGTTTTTTATCACTACCCTTGTCTTTCATCTAATGAAAATGAAAATACATTTTTAATTGATCAAGCTTCAATCAATGCGTTGTCACCGTACAATGAAATTGATCGGATATCAAAAAGAAAATATGTAAATCCAAATTATAAAAATTAAAAATCCTGCCGTTTGTTCTTTGTTCGAAATTCCCGATTGGAGAATATACTTCCAAAGCAACCCTCGATAATATATGGTTCGTATAACCGATATGTAAATGTATTTATTTACCTCACGCACGGACGACTTCCTATAGTAAGGTTGTGCTTCCCGCGTTTGGCCGAAGCCGACCCTGCTAACGTAATAGAATACGAGTTCTTCATTTCATCAATTCTAAGACGAGAAGAATTTGAGAGGCTACCCAACTCTGTTGGTGGAATATCTTCTCCCTGGCCAAAAAAAAAGATTCTGGATTTGTGTCTACATAAAAGCAAATTCTTGCCATACTTTTCTTTTTTTCTTCCAGATTTTTGTTAGGTTTGTATTGTATATTATCTATAGGATTTGAACATTCCCAACTTCATGTGGAGATAGGGGAGATGCTTGTAGTAATCTACAATAGGTCAGAAATTCCGATGTTCTTGACAGGGTTGTTAAAGTAAAATACATGATGCTTTTTGACACGTAAAAAACTATGTATTTTACGTTAAAAAATCGAGAGTAATTTACATACGTATTTCACACCCGCGAAATTCAAAATTCAAAAAATTGCATTTCTATATATTTTATAAAGTTGAATCAATAATTTCTAAGTTTTCAGTTAGTTGTCGGGAGAAAGAATAATAATTATTATTTCAAAATCAAATCTGAATGAGAACATTGAGTTTCCAATCCATAACGTATAAACAGTGGGTTCAATTAATCCTCTTCTTTCTTTCCGATAGATCCATGTTGTCATTTCATTATTAATTGATTAGAAACATTTTCAAGTGCATGAATATGTTCAGAGGAATATTCCTCACATATTTATCCACTTGAAAATGTTCCCAATTAATTAACAATGCATTGAGGCATTAAGGATCTATCGGAAGGGAGGAAAGAAAACCCCTGATAACACACGAAGAATTCTTTTTCAAAAATAAGAATAGTATTCTTCAAGAACTCTTTTCGAACTAATGAATCCGTAAAGAGCTCTGAAGGAGTTCAATGTTTGGAACATTAACAAGTTCTTTGAGGGTACTAAAACAATACTTTCAATATTATCAAAGAACTCGTTAATGTCCAAAAAATTGACCTTTTCCAGAGCTGTTTATGAATTCATTGGTTCAAAAAGAGTTCTTGAAGAATTCTATTCTTTTTTGTTGAAAAAGAATTCTTGTGCTATCTGAGATCTGGGACGTTTTTCTACAGTATTAGAATGTACCCATACAGCATACCAGTTTAGGAAGAGTTCGCGAAGAATTCATTATGAATTTTTGAGAATTCTTTTTAAACTCCTGTGCTGTGTGGGTAGCCTACCAATAATCAAACATTAATAACAGGCGTTCAATCAATCGTAAAGTATTATCCATTCATAACCTGTAAGTCACATAGCCTGAATAATTTGAAAATTGAGTATTGAAGTTTATGTATTGCTGAGGATGAGCAATAAAGTCAATTTCCACACAGCAAAAAGAGTTCTGAAAGAATTCTTTAAGAATCCCACATGAATTCTTGAAGAACTCCATAACTCGTCCGAAAGAATTCAAAAATAATTCTCAAAGGATCCCCGGAATGTCAGTTCAGAATGTATGGCTGGGGGAATTCTTTTTCTCGTCCAAAAGAATTCTGAGAGAATCCCAAAACAGTTCGCAAAGAGGTCTTGAAGAATTCATAAAGAATTCTACAAGAGTTCATGAAGAATTCTCCAAAAGTTCATTAAGAATTCTATATGTGCTTTTCAAAAAATTTGAATAATTCATTGAAACACTCCAAAAACTCTTCAAACCGTTCACCCGAGAATCCCGGGATATTGTAGAAGAGTTGAAAGAATTCGTTACAAATTCATTGAAAAGTTCAAAGTGAGTAATTCTAATCGAACTGAAAAAGATTCAACACAAATCCATAACAATATCGAAGGATGTTATGGAACAGACATTCGGATACTGGTGTATGTGTATTTAGTCACTCTTCGACCTTACAGTGAGGTGTCTCCATGTATGTGCAAGATTTCATTGCTTGATCTCAGTTAACAGAAAGAAAACAGCGTCACAGACTCAGCGAAGGAATTGCAGAAATGTTTTCAAGGGCCATATTTTGATTTTACCAGACTATTTCTAAATACATTGAAATGTGATCAACCATTAGCAGTGTAAAGGACATGTAAAAAAATTGAGAGTATTTTTATCGGGTAATGTGAAGCATTAAATGTATCTTATAACTTGACGCAAGGTACATTTAGAATTGATTTCATACAAAACTATTTGCTAATAAATTCTGAAATTCTTTATACAATAAAACATTGCATTATAAATCGCTGTAACATTTCAATCAAGTCAAGTTTCAGCAAGTTGATGGAAATGAATTTGAAAAATTAGGAAACTTATAAACAAAGATGGGCATCCTCAATCACTTTTTGTACTCAAGGTACTTTTTTCCTGTCAAGTACTTTTATATTTCTATGAAATAAATAGAAATTTTCAACATTAACTTAAAAAGTACTTGATAAGACTTCTTTTTGAATTCTTCACAGAGCTCTTCAGGAGTTCTTTTGAATGAGAAAAAGAACTCCCCCAGCAATTCATTCTGAACTGACATTCCGGGGATTCTTTGAGAATACCTTGCGAATCATTATGAATACTTAATGAACTCTTTTCTGAGCTCTTTAAGAACTCATTTAGAATTCTTTACGATCTGATTGGATTCTTTATGAATTCTTTAAGAACTCTCATTAAAGAATTCATATTGAATTCTTTTTATGGAGTTCTTTGCGAATCCATATGGAACTGTGGTGCTGTGTGGGTTACTATCTAAAAAACTCTGCCAATTGGCACATGGCTTCCTCGTTTGTGTTGAAAAAAAATACATGTTTTCTTTCTCTCTCCCGTTTTTCTTAGAGAATCAGGTTGAAATTTATATAGGACTGCGATCAACACTGCATAAAGCTGTGGTGGAAATTTCATGACAATTGGATGATAGAAACGGAAGCTATTCGCATGTTAATGATGTTTACGAAATTTTCAAATTTTGTTTCGAAGCTCAGTGCTTTCTTCCTTCAATTCCGATTTGTTTGTTGAAATTCACACCATACAACTAACCCCCCGTAAACTGATTATACTACAAGTTTCATGGCATTTGGATGATACCGACATGGGGAAGGCATGCTTTCAAAATATTGTCAAATAATGTGAATCGCGAAACACATTCCGAAGAAAAATTGTCCACAGTTTCCAACCGATTTGGATAAAACTTATATGGGACCACTATCGGGTCATGAGTAAAACGTGGTTGAAGTTTGATCGGATTCGGATAATAGGAAGCAAAGATACACGCGTACGCAAAATGCTCATTTTTTGTCAGAGTTCTTCTCATCCACCCAATTATTCTGAATGAATCAGGTTGAAACTTATATGGGACCACTATCACCCTAGTCCACAACTGTGATGAAAATTTCGAAACGATCGGATAAGCAGAACGGGAGATATGCGCGTACGAAACTTAGGGGAGGCTACAGCCACACACACACACACACACACACACAGACAGACAGACAGACACGGTAACAACATTGTTCCCCGAGTTCTGAGGAACATTTTGATCTAGGAGATTTTGAATTTCGAGACAAAAAAATTTTCGGATCCACGCAACGATCACAAAGCCCCCCTCTAAACGAGGAAGCAATACACGATTCTAACGGATTTTTACATTACGTGTAGAAAAATGTAAAATACATCATGTAAATTACACCCTATATGTAAAAAACGTAAAATACTCAATTGAATTGAGGGGAGAAAATGGTAAGCACTAAGCTTCGAAACAAAATTTGAAAATCTCGAAAATGCCATTACCATGGGGATATCTTTCGTTTCTATCATCCTATCGTTACGAAATTTTTACCACAGTTTTATGCAGTGTCGATAGTGCATCCGTATAAGTTTCAACTCGATCCTTACAGGAAAATGGAAGAGAGGGAGGAAACGTGATATCAAAAATTGTGATTTTGCGACCAGGCATGTTCTCGCTTCGTGTTATCCGATTGCAATGAAATTTTTGTGATGAGTTTGTTTGCATGCAAACGTATTATATATATACATTTTAATATTTGGGCAGAGTATTTGGGTAAAAATACGTTTGCGTATCACTTGGACAGGAACGAGGAAGCTTTGTGCCTATCAATTGGCCGAGTTTTTTAATATTCCTGGTTCTTGAACATAGGAACAATAAGGATATGTGGGGAAGAAGAGAAACAATTTCATCAATTCAACTTATCAGGACTAATACCATGGATAGAATATTTTTCAAGTACAGCACATAATTTTGCTTCCAAGTGAACAGAGTCGGGCCTTTTTCTAACCAACGTTTTCGGTAATAAAATTTTAAAATCAAAGTAACATTGGGTGTTGGCTTGCGTTGGAATTCGAACTGAAAACCTTCTTTTAGCCAGGCATGATGGTTATCTAACAACTGAGCTATAATATACCAGATATCTAATCCGATAGTTAATCAAAATAATTTTGCTTTTGCGAAATATGAGATAGATAACTTGTGATTATGTTCCTGTCCAGTAGAAATGGGAACTGAAAAAACGCGACAATGAAGGGTGTCCTGAAGCGTAAGGAAAACATCAATGAAAGGAGAGCAGTAAATGAATAGAACAGACTCGAGGAGTTTCGAATGCTAAGTTTGGAACAAAGGAAGGGGGTGAAAATTAACTCATCATGAAGATTATAAACAACACAAAAGAAACGTGTATTAAGGAATCCCAATATAAAAATGTTGCCAACTTGGTGAGATTCGAACCCATGACTTTTACCTTTGTGATCCAGCACATTATGTATTTGTCTATGGAACGCTGTAGTGATTGCATGGAGAAAAAAATTTTGCTGTAACAGCAAGATCTAATTTTGCTGCGACAGCAATCCATCTGCTATCACAGCGATTTTTTTAGTTGTAGCAGCAAAAAATGCTTTCTCCTCCAACAAAATTCGTTTGCTATTCTACGCATAATACGGAAATTTGCTGAGGGTAAACGTTTGTTGCTGCCACAGCTGAGAAAATCGTCGTAGCTAACAGAATTCCTGTGATAGCAACTGGATTGCTGTCACAGCGAAAATAGATTTCGCTGAGACAGCGAATTTCTGTTCTCTCCTTGTGATTATTCAAAAATGATATTAGGACCTTGAATAAGTTCTCGCTGTTTTTTTTACAAACAAAAACTTCATTTAAAATATAAGGAACAGAAACGTTTTATTCAAAGTATTGCCCGTCACTACACGGAGAGAAATTTGTAGTTAAATTTACTATGTGATTATTGTGCCCCAGGAACAGACTGACTTTCCAATGGCATTTACTGTAAAACATAGTGAATTTGATTATGTTTCTATTGTCTCATCATAGTAAATTTGATCGTAAGTCCAGTCTGTTCCTCGGTTACGAAGTTCCATAGTCAATTGAACAATAAATTTTTCTCCGTGTAGAGACCACTTTCTCTGATCTTTCTGGCGGTGTATGAATTCCGCGATGGCAAAACGACATGTCTTTTGAGGCTATCCAAGATTCGACCCATTTTTTAGCTTCTTGCCATGTGCCATCGAACGGAATAGGTAAAAATCGGAAGGGGCTATGTCAGGTCGATACGGCGGGTGGGGTAGAACTTCCCATCGAAGTGTTTCCAGGTACACTGAAAAAAATACTCCGGTTAATATATGGACAGCAAGAATTACTGCTATTTCAACCGGAATTCTAGTTAAATGAATCAAGTCTCCGGTAAATTTAACAAGAATTCCAGTAAAAGTCACAGATATTCCTTGCTGTCCATATAGTAACCGGAATTCTGGTAAAATTAACAGTTCATTTTTTTCCGTGTAGGTTTTTACTGGTTTTGCAACACGAGGCCGGGCGTTGTCATGTAACAAAATCACTTTGTCGTGTCTCTTCTCGTATAGCAGCCGTTTTTCTTTTAGGGCTCGGCTCAAACGCATCAATCGAAGTCGATAGCGATCCCCCGTGATAGTCTCATTCGGTTTGAGCAGCTCATAATAAATTACACCTTGCTGATCCCAGCAAATACAGAGAAGAAGCTTCGAATCATGGATATTTGGTTTTGCGGACGATGTTGATGCATGGCCAGGCTTATTCCATGATTTTCTACGCTTTGGATTATTATAGTGTATCCATTTTTCATCGCCGGTCACGATACGGTGCAAAAACTCTTTTCTCTCCTGCCGTTGAAGCAGTAGTTCTTACGTGACAAAACGCCGTTCGATGTCTTTTGGCTTCAATTCATACGGCACCCATTGTCCTTGCTTCTGGATCATTCCTAACATTTTCAAACGTTTTGAAACAGTTGACTCATCAACTTGTAATTGTTTTCCGAGTTCTGCTAGCATCTGAGATCGGTCTTCATCGATTAATTCCTCCAATTCTTCTGGTGCGCCAGAACGTTCTTTAACCTCAGGTTCAAAATCATTATTTTTTAAGCGTCGAAACCAGTTTCCGCATGTCGTATCCGACAGAGCATTGTCACCATAAGTCTCAACAAAAATTTTATATGCTTCAGCTGCAGATTTATTTGGATAAAGTAGTGCAATAAAATTCCCCGCAAATACACTTTAATTGGCACAAAAGTAGACATTTTCAAAACTGATAAACAATTACTTTGTTTACACTAAAGTGAACTATCATACCCTGAAATTTCAGGTTAGATACAGTAATTCTTTGCAAGTGCGTGACACTTCGAAATTTCAAGCACGGAGTACTGTTAGTGCCATCTGTGATGAAACAGCGAGAACTTATTCAAGGTCCTAATTGTTCAATTGTGTATGAAATATAAATATTATATATACTTCATGAAACATGAATACGGAGCTCTTAGCACCTGTCAAAAGTTCTTCTGACTTTATAGAAAGATAATTAATCATCTGATCAAACGCTCAAAAAGTATCATGAAATCGGTATAAGAATTACAAAAAACGAAATACGACATTCAATAGCCAAAACTTCAAAACCATATCCTCGGATCCGGAAGAACTTTAAGATATCAAAAAAAATATTCAAAGAGACACAAGCAGAATTTCAATTTTCTAATAACTTTATGTTTCGAGTATCGAATTCTTTTCGGTTGTACCGCATCGTCCGTATATGTACCATTATTCGGATATCGATGAGAGTGGAGTACATGGACCAGACTTGACCTCCGTCGCCCGTAAATTACGATGCATTCCAGTCGATGTTCCACGGTGATAAGTCGCGGCCTCCAAATGTTCCTCGTCGTCGCCAACGGGCATTATTTCGCCCCACGTGCGATATACTGAAGATATGTATAATGTATATACACCGCCAGCCGATCGACACCGACTAACAAAGTGTGGATCGGTGTATATCCGACACCTTCTTCCTCTTCTTTTTCTCTTTACATTTATCCAATTTCGAAGTCGGCACCCTTGTCTCAGAAAATATAATACCTCTCGGAGAAACGTTTAAAGAAAATCACTTCCCACATCGTGCATGAGATTTTCAATGTAAAATATATTGTTTATTGATGAATTACCTTTCGATTTGATTTTGTTTATCGAAAAGTCAAACCAGGACCGTTAATGATATCCAATTATATGCTGGGATTCAAGAATTCTCACGATACATTTTATGAAGATGAAAAGTGGAACATAGTTGAGAGTTTTCGAAGATAAAATCATCATATTTTAAACTTGATGAATAGAATTTACATGCCCGTATATAATCCTTTCTTCAACAAAGACGTACATATGTGTCAAGGGTTCATAAATTTTTGTAGAACAGCTCGATTTCACTGGTGAGAGATATCTGGAGAGCGGTTTTTTATACTGGATGATTACCAGAACTAAGACATAGGTTTAAAAACGTGCACGAAGCACTGCAGCTCGACTATTATGTCAAATACTACAACACGAGGTTTTTCAATGTCGTATGTTTTCCACATGGACCCCATGGGAAGAAATAACGTATACGCAGGAGGATCAACGTCATAAAAATCTTACTTATTAATCACGTTAATTAATTCTATTATTTTATTATTTCATTATGATTGAAAAATATTTGGATATATCGTTCTATCTGTTGATTTTACAAAAACAGAAATTCAAAGATTTTAGCTTGAAACTGGGGATCTCTTATAAATGCGTTTATATTGCAAAAACAAACTTCTCAAAAAATTCGCTGCATGCTTAGTCGAATTTCATTGCACTCGTATCAATATCTTTTTACATGTCAAGGAAGGAATCATTTGAGGAACTTTGGAGGTGTCTCTGAACCTTGGAAAAGTTTATAAAAGAGAAAACCAGTTTAGCAAAGGAAGTTGTCCCTGGAAAAGGATTTCACCCTCAAAGAGGGGTTGAGGGCAGGTTTTAGAAGCTCCAGCTTTCCAAATATTTCACAACACTTCGGGACATGCTCTTGAAGGAGTTTTGGTTCCGAAGTTTCCCATTGAAGAAAATACAAGGCCAGTTTTTTTCATAGAAATGAAGATTACACCCCAATAGAAGGGTGAAGGGTTCACGCGAAACAAGAATTAGCTGTGACAGCTGAGCACTTTTTTGACCCTTTTTTTTCACTGCTATAGCTAAAATAGTTGTGGTTGATATTTAGATAGTCAAATAATTTAGAAGTGAGATTTTCGCTGCGGTGGCCACATTTAGTATTGTTACAGCTAAGTGAGTAGCTGTGACAGCTAAAAAATAGCTCTCGCAGCTAATTTTCAGTTATCTGAGTAATAGCTACACGGAGGAAACAAACGTATCGAAAATTTATTGAGCATCAGGGCCAGTCTGTGACAGATAAAATTATTTACCTGAATTTACTTCTAAAAGTACCATAATAATTACATGTACTTCTATGAGAAATTATAATACTTTTGACGCTACATTCAGGTCAATAATTTCATCCGTCACAGACTGACGCTGATCCTTCAAAAAATTATGAGAATTTTCAAAATATATTTTTCTGCATGTAATTATTTTTTTCCGTGTTGATGATGGAGGTCAAGTTTCAGATATACTGGAGGAGCGAAAATTTGTTGCTGCCACACCTAGTGTTGCTGCGATCCGAGCTAATCCGAGTTTTGAGCATGAGCTCGGCTTGACCCTTGTTTTTGACAAATAGACTCGGCTCGCAAATCGAATCGAAGCTCGGATTGGCTCGAAGATCGTCGAGCTGGATCGAAGATCTCACGATCCTACTTCGTTCAAAACAAACGTGAATAAAAAATTCTTGCATCCAGTGGCTCCTTGGAATAGAGCATACAGTACATGCCATAAGTTTGAATTAACCTAAAGACATTTAACATTTTCACATCTTCGCTGTTCGAAATTGATTTAATTCATATAAACCACATAAATGATAATCAAAAAATGTCTAAACAATATAAAACACAATAAATTTATGTAAGTAAAGTAAGTTGATTTTCGGTAACAAACACATCAACTGAAAAAATGGTTTTTCCTTTGGATTTATTCAAACTTTTGGCCTGTACTGTACCCAATCAGAATTTAACAACTAGCGCTGTACTGCGCCAGTAGCGGCTAAGACTGGTGGGGTACTGGTGGTCTGTACTGCAACAGTACTGGCGTTTGGCCGAAATGATAACGCTTTTCCATATTGGGTACGTGCTAGCTGACTCTTGGGGGTCAAATACTGGCACTGTACTCCGCCTGTTGTCAACATTGGCATACTTCGGTTTTTTCTGATTGGGTGATTTCCTATTTGCAATCACTGCAGTGCCTGTATTGTATCAGTACTTGCTCGACATCAAGCTTTCAGTACTGGTGTATCAGTACTTGGTCGACATCAAGCTTTCAGTACTGGTGTATCAGTACTGGCATAGTATTGTATCAGTACTTGGTCGACATCAAGCTTTCAGTACTGGTGTATCAGTACTGGTATAGTACTGTATTTCTATGTATCCAGTACTAAATCCGGACGTGCTAGCCGACTCTTGGGGGCCCAATACTGGCACTGTACTCCGCCTGTTGTCAACATTGGCATACTTCGGTTTTTTCTGATTGGGTATTTCTGAAGCTCTTGAAGTTTCAGTATAAAACAACGTTTTCTCCAAATTTTTATGACTCGGCAAATCAAATTTCATAAATGTTAGTTATGAAAACTCCATGAATGCATCTCCCAATGAATAAATAGATAAATATATCATTGAACCCATCTTCAAAGGATTGACGATGAAGAAAAATCCATTTCATAAACATATTTTCTTAATATCGACTCTACTACTAATGATGCATTAAACACAATATTGTTTCATCAACCGATTCTGACAAATGAAATTTCATGAGATTTGATCGGAACATTGTCCAAGATTCAATGAGATTTTGCGAGATTCAGTGAGATTTGGCGAGAATCAATGGTTTTTCTTATCCAGGGTCCTTCGTCTGATAGGAAATTTTCTCAGTGACGATCCAGCTCGTCGATCTCATAGTTCTGGCTTAGCTCGAAACTCGGATCGACTGAAATTATTGAGATCAGCTCGAAGATCGCGGCAACACTAACCACACCTGAAAAGTCGTTGTCGTAGCCAATGGGATCCCAATAAACATTTCATTTCTTGAGATAAGTTTTAGACCCTAGTAAAAAGTAAACATATATGACCCATACATAATTCATACATAATACATATATAATCCGTATATGGTCCATACATGAAAACGTGTGGAATCATATATAATTCATATACAATCCATATATGACCATATATGATCCATGTATGGAGAATATTTTATATATGGCAGAATTTTTTTACACGGAAAGAAATTTGTAGTTAAATTTACTATGTGATTAATGTGCCCGAGGAACAGACTGACTTTCCAATCGTATTTACTGTAAAACATAGTGAATCCGATCATGTTCTATTGTTTCGTCATAGTAAATTTCATCGGAAATTCAGTCTATTCCTCGGTTACAAAGTTCAACTATGAATTTTTCTTCGTATACATATGAGAAAGAATCTTGCATTCATGGGTAATATGTGGATAACATATTAGGGTGATTCTTATCTTGTATATAAAAAGTGTTTTCTGATTTTTTTTTGTCAACAAACAAGTTTCCTGTACGGCTGACCCTCTAATTTTGTTCTACATCATGGAGAAGTGCTACAATATTTTTTACATAATTTCCAAAAGGGATTTGCGGGTCGCTCACGAGGTTTTGAAACGCCTGTTTAAATTGTTTCCGGAAATTTTTTTCTCAGTGTATCTTGGATTTGTACGGATTATATTCGGCCATATATGACCATATATGAATTTTATATGGATCACATGTGAATTATCTTGAAAATGTCTTGGAGGTCTTAAGAGGTGTAAGCCCTGGACATCGGCTCGGCTCGGCTCGTCATTCTAAAATCAAAGCTCGGCTCGAGCTCGGCTCGCTCCGAGCTGGCTCGAGCCGAATCGAGCTGGAAACGTAATTCAAAGGAATACCAACACTTGTGCTTCACTACATTTTGTTTATGTATTTATTCAATGATTTGAGCACACAGAATGGAAAAATATCATCAACGAGAAATAAAAGAAATTTTATGAGCAAACAATCTTTCTCTCAAAATTCATCAAATTTCTTGGATCTCATGAAAATTTCATAAAATTTTGTGTATCTAGTTTTGAATCCAAATATCACATTCCATTCGTAATCATTAATTTGTATACGTTTATTTCATCTTGTTTCCCACCATGTTGTACATGTTGTAGAAATTTGTGTTCAAAATGATGTGCGATTAAAGTCATTCTTACCCCAAGAGAACACCAATGTTCGATAAACCTTTATTAGACGTGCAATGAAGCTATGGACATTTGAAGGTTTGATGAACGTTCATTGAATGTGAATTTATCACACCCTAAGAGAACACAGAGCTTCTAGGTGAAATTTAGGTTCATTATACGTACTTTGACGTCCAGGGAACGTCCAGTGGACCATCAAATGGCCTTACGTACAATGAACCTCTATTGAACCTTCTTTGGAACTTCGTGTTCTCTTGGGAAAAATCAATCTAAAATCGATTTATTCAGGTCGTGTCCTTTGAGGGGAAATTTTGTATTCATGAAACAAGCAAAGTAGAATCGTCACAACATTTTACTATTTTAGTATCATTTACAATAAGTTGCGTAAAATTGCACTGATCTACATTTCGGACAAACCCCCCACCGATGGGATACACCGCCTCAACGCAGAATTTGAGTGGAGAATCGGTGGATGAACGGTTGCTCGTCAGAGATGTGACGTTGAGGCAACGAAGAAAAGTCTGGGCTTGATCTTCACGCGGACTTTCCTTCGTTACCTCCACGTCACTTTTCCGACGAGCAACCGTTTATCCACCGATTCTCCACCCAAATTCTGCTTTGAGGCAATATGAAGTTTTGTACAGGATGATATTTCCTGCAAAACCATTCACGCAGAGAAAATTAATCGAAGTATTACTACGCTATACAGTCAAGTAGGGACAAAATCACATTGTGACGGTATGTAGTATGCTTTTTTATTGAAATCACCTTATTTTCTAGTGGAGAGTGAGAGAATCCTGTTATCAATTAGCAGAAAGTATAGCAATTTCAATGACAAAATATAATACATTTGCTCACAATGTGATTTCTTCCCTACTTCATTGTAAAGTGTAGTCATTTTCAAGATAACTCTTCTTTGCGTATAGCAGTTGAATACAATGTTTCAAATACAATGAAACATATTTTCGATAGATTCTTGCTCGTTTGAAGTAAACTCAAAGATGCCAATAGTATAGCTCTCCATAATTTGAGGATAATTGAAATGAAGGATGGCAAAATAGCACATTTCGGTTAACACAAAGTAGTCGAAATCAACATATATTTTTTTGAAAATATCTATTGTAGCCAATTGTTTGCTCAACACGAGAGGACACATATATTTGAAACATGAGAATGATTTATGGTTCTCTATAACAGTTTTTCAATTGGTAATCAAAAGCTTCACGAGCTATGATACCTCAGCTCGACGAGCTATGAAACATCAGTTCGGCTCGGCTCGAGCTATGGCTCGAAGCTCGACCGAGCTCAGCTCGAAAAAAAAATCTCCAGCTCGGCTCGAAGCTCGCGGCAACACTAGGTGTAAGATATCTTTAGGATATCTCAAGATACGTTAAGATATTTTTTAGATATCTAAAAGTGTCGTATAAGACATCTTTAAACATATCTAAAACATATCTTATAAGGTGATACCAGCGATCCCTGAAGATGCAACCAGACCCCTTGGTTACGAAAGGACAAAACCAAAACTATCTTGACAAATTACTCGGAAATGAACAAATGCAATCGAAATATCGCTCTATACAGAACTTCTTCGATCAATAAAGACGGTCTGTACAGAGCAATATTTTTTTTTTATTATTTCATTTTCGAATAATTTTTCAGAAAAGATTTGGCTTGGGTTGCATCGTCAGAGGCCGCTGGTATCCCCTTAAGAGATAGAATATTTATTGGAACTGCTATGATAGCAAACAGTTTGTTTTCACAGCTAAAAATTTGCTGCTCCAGCATGTCTCTTTTCTTCGTAAACCATTGACCGGAAATATAATGAGCAATTATATTTGTCGAAGAGAAAAAAATCTATACACAAAAGAGATATCATCCAGTTTATGTATCTTCAAATACAGCCCACAGGTTCCCACCCATTGGTCGCAGGCTTTTTTTTGGAGCCGACTGAACCTCTTAAAGAAGAAATAATTTTTCGATTCATCTTATCGCGAAATGATTACACGCACTTGAAACTCTTGAAAAGCCTCACTCGATTCCACCACCTATTTTGCATCGATATGACACATTAACGACTGCACGAAGATTCCACGAACTAAATTAAACAAGATAATCAAGAACGGACTAATGAAAGTAGCGATTCCAAGCGACTCTGCGGTAGGGCGCGTTCTCGTGAACATTCCCGCACTCGAATATTGATTCTCCAAATTATTCCTGCAATACTCCAATGAAAAATCTTCAGAACTACATCTCTGCGGTCTAGTTATCTTGCGCTTGATACGGAATAGATAACCATTCACATAGAAATAAATCAACTAAGATCTTTGTCACGATGTGCCATCCAGACTCACCGCGGCACGTCGAACGCACTTTGATCGAGTGCGTGATAGAATTCCTTAGACAACGAATCCTCCACGCGTGACACGAGATGAATAATTTACTCGTATGCACATTGCAAGAACGAACTTTTTTCGCATCGTATTTGAGTGACTAACATGGGACACGTCTGACTGGTGTCTACGTTCCTACGTACGATTCAATCATGTCTCGATTGTTTGTGGTTTGTTTGAAGTGAATGAGTGATCACACCGTAAAAAAAACACCAACACTTGTTTACATTGGTGATCACTCTCTTGTTTATTCCTTGAAATGTGTTTATTATTAGACGCTAAAGATGTACGTAGAAACACCTTGAAGCTACAGCTATAGCAATATAATTTATGAGAGCTGAGGTTTGTTCAAAAATGTATATAATCGGTTTCTAATATGGGACAGGCGATATTATTCTTCATTTGTATGAAAATTGAATATGTTTGATAGAGTGACAAAAATTATTCACATTCCTGCAATGGTTTTTACTACGATAATTTATGTAATGATTAATGGTGGAAGGTAGCGAGATAATGAGATGGTAATTAAATGGAGCTTTGATTACGTCAAAGCATATCTGATGTCTTTCAACGAGTTTCTCCACGTATCTTCGTTAACATTCTCCAACTTTTCCTCTACACTTTTCTTCACTTTTTCCGATATATAATTGGAATCCTCAAGAGTGTACAGCTCCAGAGTAGACTACAATGGAATGCGTTTTATCAATTTTGATAAAGGTACAATAAAAAACAATACAGAGAAGAATGCCCTGGTTAAGGGGTCTTTCTGGTTAAGATGTTCAAGGAAACATTCTTTTTCAAACATATTTTTTCATAGAAAAGATTGAGATATCGTTTTGAAAATTTCTAGGTATGTTAATTAGACCTTGAATATTATATTGTAGAAAAAGTTTTTCGGATTCGAAGGAGTTTTCGTTTCGTTTCACTAATTTAAACAACAAAAAGCACTACACAAATGACGGTGGGAGTGATTTGGGACGACCAGATGATCTGAAAAAAAATGAAAAGAATGGCAAATTATTCCTTGTTGAAGTGGCTTTCGCATGAACTAGGATCTTTTTGGTTGCTCACAAATTGTCCGATTTTTTTCGAAAAATGGCCGCGATTTTGTTATTTTGCGATGGAAAAACGATATCCTAGTTCATGCAATAGGCACTTCAACAAGGAATGATTTGCCATTTTTTTTTTGTTTTATCATCCAGTCGCCCCAAAACACTCCCACCGTCATTTTTTAGTGTTTTTTTGTGTGAATCAGTACAACGAAAAAAAAAACTTTTTTAATCTGAAAAAAATGTTGTTGTAATGTTTAATAAACATACCAACGAATGTTCAAAACGATATCTCAATTTTGTCTAAGAGAAAAAAATGTTCATTGCAACTCTTAACCGGAAAGACCCCTTAGAAAAAAAACATTAATTCTTGCCAAATCTCATTGAATCTTGTGCAATGTTCTGACCCAATCCTATTAAATTTCATGTCATCAGATTCTGTGGATTTTTTTAACCAGAGTTGTTTGTTACTGTAGCGCCGGCAAAAAAATTAAACGTTAGTTCTGTTGACAAATTTGTCTATGTCAACAAAAGAATTCAGTAGTACCAATCATTTGTTTTGCTTCTTTAGCCATTTTTTCTGTAGGTGTTGTTGTAGCAGACCAATGTGTGATATCAGCAATACTTTTTACTTCGTGAGGAAAAAACAACAAAGGTAATCGAGCAAAAGATTAGGAAAAGAATCTTTGTCACGCACGGCGAGTGGTAAGCATTTTTATGATGGAAACAACAATGTGGGAGAACTTTCATTATTATCGGTTAACTTGAGAACTGTGCAGATACAACAGTTACATTTATGCAGAATGCATAGGGAAAAGGAGTAGGTGTACGAAAGCAATCCTTCGCATTCCCTGTGTTGTCGGGCTCTTCTCCTTTCTTCTCGAAACCATCGTGATAAGTGCACACAGCGAAAAACGAGATGCCGGACGTGACGTCATATCGTTGAAACAGCCACCGACATCCCATCAACGAATATGCATGCACGCACGATTCTTAGACTTCGTGTTGATTTTGAAAACTTATCATGCCTACCTATATAGATTTCTGCGAATCCCGTTCAGGGGAATATCGTTGATTCCAAATATATATTTACTCCATGTAAATGATGGGATTCGTCGATCATTCATTTCAATGTGTCTCCAAAGAGAGGACCTTATATTCCCCTTGGACACTTTAAAGGCAAATGTTTTTACTCATGTGGTATCGCGTACAGAATAAAATGAGGGTAAGTTTTTAAAAACGTTCACTGAATCCCGTGATTAATCCCAGCCAACATTGTAAACTGCTGGCATTGTCCCCTTATGGAAAAGCCCGATATCGGGATTTCATCGTTAAGTCATCAGTTGTAGGGGAGACTGGGTACGGTTGAAATACGGGGGTTGGTTGAAACATCGCGAATAATTGACGATTGGCTAATAATATGGCATGAATAACTGGAAAATAAGTTTGTATACGAGAAGAGCTCTTCATTCCCTTTCAGCGATCTGAGCTATTACGATCGTAGCTGATCGTTGGTTATTCACGATGTTTCAACCGACCTCCGTGTTTCAACCGTACCCAGTCTCCCCTATCAATACTATCCGAAATCTATCGTGTTGTTTCATTATCAGACAAGTCCGATAAAAATACGATATCCACGATAATTACTCGATACAAAGCCGAACCAGCAACCCGATGATTTCCCGATAGATATATATATCGGATTTACATTGGATAATTATCGTAGCTATCGGAGTTTTATCGGACTTGTACGATAATAAAACAACACGATAGATTGCGGATAGTATTGATACAACTGATGATTTAACAAGGAAATTCTGATATCGGGTTTTTTCAGAAGGGTTGAATATATATTGGATCAATACAGGATTTGTGATAACAATTACCGTCTAGTGTCGGTATCACGTTTATTCCTGATGCCAATGAAGGACGGTAGAGTGGTAATGATCCGAGACGATGCCAATAGCGGTGACCCCCTATCACTGTACACGGAGAGAATTAAATAATAAACATTGCGATGTACCCTCGTGGAAATATATCTACGCCAAATTATGCCAAAAAGTACGGATAATTACGCAGAATTACGCTTATCTGAATGGCATGAAAAGTTGTAAGAAGTCATAGAAAAATATACGAGGTTTTATTGTTGAACTACGCCAGACTAAAAGAAGGAAATGAGTGGGCGTAATTTTGTAGTGGTCAGGAGTATAAACGACAACAGATGATCATGTATTCAAGTCAAAGTACAGAAAATATACGAATAATTAAGAATACGATCACATCGACTTCACTGGGGAATGGAATTATGCGTAAAATTTCGTAGAAAGGTATGGTTTTCACAGTTTTTCACGAATTTTTATGACCGAGTGGAAACTTTGAAAAATTTTCAACACGGTACCGTGGAACTGGAGTCGATTAGATGAGAACTGTGAATTACAACGAGAAATTGAGATTTTTATGATAATGAGTTTTCATTTCTTCCTCCGCAATGAAGTAGTTATTTTGAGCGGTTTTTTTTAAATTCCTGGTTTTTTACGCATTTCTAAGAATTCTGACAACAGACTGGGAGTTTGGAGAACTTTTCTTGACGGAATGCGAATATGAAACCAAATAGTACGAACTATGAATCTTTACGAAAAACTAAGATATTTATGACAGTGATTTTCTTTTCGTTCCACTGCGGAAACGTACTTATCCGTAGATTTTTGTAGAAATTTCCATTTTCTACGCATACCTAAGAATTTCTACAACAGTGCGAATACTTTGAGAACTTATCTTGACGGAAGGCGAATATGAAACCGAAAACGGGTAAACACCCGTTGGTCCGAAAGCCCATTAGTCCGAAGCACCGTTGGTCCGAATTATAAAATTCCGAATGAAAGTAATTCCGAAAATGTTCTGGTGAAATTTTATCTCATTCGCACATGACTAGTAACGTTTAGTTATATTTCGGATTATTCTCATTCGGAATTTTATAATTCGGACGAACGGCGCTTCGGACTAACGGGCTTTCGGACCAACGGGTGTTTACCCGAAAACGTACTAACTACGAATTTCTACGAAAAACTAAAATTTTCATAACAGTGATTTTCTTTCCGTTCCACTGCGATGACGTACTTATCCGTAGATTTTTGTAGAAATTTTCATGTTCTACGCGAAGCTAAGAATTTCTACAACGGTGCGAATACTTTAAGAACTTTTTTGACGGAATGCGAACATGAAACCAAGTACGTACGAACTACGAATCTCTACGAAAAACTAAGATTTTCATGACTGTGATTTCCTTTTCGTCCCACTGCGGTGACGTACTTATCCGTAGATTCTTGTGCAAATTTCCATTTTCTACGCGAAGCTAAGAATTTCTACAACGGTGCGAATACTTTAAGAACTTTTCTTGATGGAATGCGAACATGAAACCGAATACGTACGAACTACGAATCTCTACGAGAAACTAATATTCTTATGACTGTCAGTTTTTCGTAATTTTGTATTGCTCAATTGTGGCGTAGATCTTTGTAAAAAGGAGTAATATTCATTCTTTCGTGAAATTATAACTTGGAAAGGCGTAGATTGTTGTAATTAAGTACTTTCGCTTTGGGCGTTGATTAACGTAAAAAGTGGTATTTCTACATAATTTGAAGTATTTGGGCGTAAAAAATTGTAGTTTTCAACTAATGCCGAAGCGCCATAATTTTTTACGCCAATTTACAGACGTGTTCGAAACGGCGGACTTGGAAGTAGTTTTTGGCGTAATTTGTCGTAGGTTTGGGCGTAAAATGACGTGCTTTATGACGTATTTTGGCGTAGATTCATTTCCACGAGGGTAAACATGCCGCTGATTGAGTTGTTATCACGAGAAATCGCATAAAACGTAGGCATCACTTGTTTTCGAGGTAGTCAGTACTACGAAACATCGTAATCGTTACGATGTATTCTCCTTTGGAAATTTCACATCGGAATCATTACTATTTAATTCTCTCCGTGTACCGTAGCCGCGCTCTCTAAATCTGGGAGAGTGAAAAATCACTCGTTTCACTCCACCAAGTCTCAGAAGTAAGCCAATACGCTTCGAGTGGGATTTTCACTCGTTTCGTGTGGACTCCCACTCTTTTAGACTGAAAAAGTCACTCTAGAATTGAAGTGGCAGTGAGTTTATGAACTCAAACCTTAGATTATCAGTCTAAAAGAGTGGAAATTTCACTCGAAATTCCGACAGGCTCACTTTTGGCTGGCTAAACAGTGAAATACCACTCTAACAATTTTGAGTCTTCAGAGAATAGCTTCAGAGAAGAAATTGATTTCTTTTTTGGATCTGTTTCTATCTTCGAATCTTCTGCGATCAGGGTCTGTACTAATTAAGAGTTGTTTTCTGAGTGATTCATAGATTTTAAGCCTGCGTTGTGGAATTTCTTGTATTACAACATTTCTTTTCGTAACACCTGCCCTTTGCTTAGTGCTCACATTTGTACGCAAAGGGCGTAATAGCCCGTTGAATAAATGAATAAATAAATAAATTAATTAATTTTAGAGAGTGGGATATACTTTATTGTGGCGGAAAGAACCATCCCAACTAACATTCAGACATCTTAAAGATATCTTTAAGAAGTCTCAATGCGTTTGTAAGAAGTCTTAAAAAACGTTCTAAAAGATACCGAAACGAATCCTAAAAGATGTCTTATGAAACACGTATAGAATTCGAAAAGATATCTTGAAGAGTTCTTAAAGATGTCTTGAAGAGTTCTTAAAGATGTCTTGGAGAATTCATAAAAACGTCTTGGAAGACTCTTGAATTTGTTCACAAAAAAAATTCTTAACCTTTTCTTTTTCCTTTCCCTCCTGTTTCTTCAACTGCTCTCGCGTTCCGATAAAGTTTACCTGATTTCGACCCTTGTTGTTACGGGAATCGAACCCATTCACTTGACGATATATTTACGCCTCAGTCACTTGAGCTATACGTACAACATGGTAGAGACGCCCATAATTGGCAATATGACATAATGAAATATGTCAGCGGTGTCCAGTTTCAAAGTGAAAATGATCTTTTGAACAAACTGTTATCACATGAATAAATATCAAAAGAGTTGAATGTAATTACAAATAGGAAAGATGAATAAATTTAGTGAAACATATTTAGAAATCAATTCTGTGTTCTAGTAGTCGTTAATATTTCGTGAATACCGCAGATTCTTCCTAAAGTATTTCTGACGAATTGTTGTGAAGTGGATATTCGGTAATTTTATTGTGCACGTCATAAGGCGACAAAATCGTACTTTTTACAAACTTTCAAATTTCTTGATATCTCAATGATTGATTCAAGCTTTTAATTCATGGATATGGAATCACCTCATTTGCAATACGATTGTAATAACAGGTACATTCAAAGTTTTATTCTGTGTTATTCATGATCATGTGCTCATATAACCTCAAAGCTGCTGAAAAATTTATGTTCTTAAACGTGTCTTAATCAAGACATCTTTCCGAAATCTCCTCAAGACTTCTAAAAGATATCTTCAAGAACTCTTCAATAACGTTCTTGAAGACCTCTGAATCAAGACATCTTTTAGAAATCTTTTACAAGATGTCTTTCCAACACTTCTAAGAGATATCTTTAAGAACTCTTCAAGAAAGTTCTTAAAGATCTCTCAATTAAGTATTCTTTTAGATATCTTCAAGAATTGAAATGTTAGTTGGGATGGGTATGCGACAGATTACTACAACTCTTCTTGAAGTTAATATGCGGGGTAATAAGAAAATACAGAGTTATAGTTTCTATATAAAAGATATCCTCATGATATCTTAAAGACATCTGAATGGATCTTGAAATATCTTAAGATTTTTTCATAAAGTTATCTTGAAGATAATCGGATAACTCAAAGATGTCTTTTGAGATATCTTTTAAGAATCTTTTGCAAAATGGGATTAAGATCATCGTAAAAACTCACGTTTCAGACATCTTCAGGGATATCTTGAAGATATCTTCAAGGCATCCCAAAGCTATCTCCAGAATACGTTTGAGATTCCTTTACGATATATTCAAGATGCCGTAAACAATAACAATGCAAAAAAAATAATCTTTAATTGACATAAAAAGAAGATTCATCTCGGAGTTTTCTCCCTGTCGGTTAATATTTCAGGTATGCTTTCCGTGCCTGAGAAATTTTCATTCCTCGAAAGGGATTCGAACCTACCTACTTGACCTTTCACCTACCTGAAGAATCGGTCTTAACGGCTTAAGCTACCGCGTCAAATGATTATACACTGAGAAAAATCATGATTAATATCAAGAATTTTAATTCATGAACACTGCCAAGAATAAAAATTCTTGATTAGAGCTGATATGTTATTAGCTCAAAAGAAATGGTCTTGAATCGAGAAAATATTTTTTGATTCGTGAAAAACTTTCTTAGGGCCAGAACATATTATCTCTAATCAAGAATTTTTATTCTTGGCAGTACTCATGAATTAAAATTCTTGATATTAATCATTATTTTTCTCAGTGTATGGTGGCTTATTATAACGTTACACGACTGGTCAAATTTTCGTTTATGTCACACTGCTCAAAATGTACTTCGTTGAAAGGTCTGGAATTTTCTAGGAATTAATCCAATTTTCATCCAATGTCGTACAAAAACCGAATTGCAGAAAATAATTTTCTTCAAAATTTTCTTATGGAAAATATCTTGACTTCATAACTGACGTATCTTTACCATACATCTTGGAGATATCTTTGTGAAGATACGGAACCGTTGCATCTTTCCGGTATCTTGCGGAAAATATCTTAATTTCATAATTTCAAGATATCTCGAAGAGATTTTTTAGGTGTATCCCGAAGATATCTCCCTTGAGATGTTATCAAGACATCTTCTATTAATCTCAAATTGGGTATCCAAATTTCATTCCTGAAAGTTATCTTAAAGATATCACTATGATATATCTTGAATACATCTTTGAGGAGATATGGAACTGCTGCATCTTTCAAGTATCTTCGTCAAGAATTGATTTTATTCTCGTGTTTTTTTCACTGATCAAATGAAATATTTGTGAATTTTCTTCCACACCACGTTGATCTTCACAGTTTTCCCTTCAAATTGAAGAAAAGTAACGTCAAATTGGTCGAAAAGGAACCGAGTTATTAATCGGTAAAGTTGCGTGGTGCGAATTTGCACCTGTGTGTCCCAGGCTCGTAATGCCAAGACTGACAATTGCACCATGATCGGCGTCAAGCTTGGTATGCCAAGTCTGGGTAGCCTACCCATGACCGATGCGTGGCTCGTCATAGCTGACTAAGTGTTGATAGAGTCTTGGACACCAATGTTAGGACCAACCATATTTTGTCGTGTTTGATTCAATTTTCGTGAACCAAGCCTTGACCAATATAATTGGCTCGTCATAGCTAACCAAACCTTGATAGCGTCTTGAACATCAATACTAGGACCAAACATGGATTTCCGATATATAATCAAGGCTGAATGCTCAGCAGAGCACGTTATTATCATCCTCAACATTGATTCCTCAACCTAGCTTGATAACATTATTGGTAATTAGGCTACACCTGGTAATAAGTAGCATTGATAACAGTTTAGCTCATTAGCTTAGTAATATGGTTGGCCACCGAGTTACACCCAGTGATGACTAGCATTGACTTTAACCTATCACCAAGTTTGGTCAATCGCTCAAATGTGAATGTTCGATCAAACTTGGACGCTAATGAAAAATCTATCCTGCTCATCCAGCTCAAATTAGTATTGCATATCAATAATGGCAACAATATCGATTGCAAATATGGAACCAATATTGAATTTCGATATTGAACCAAGCTCGAATGCCAAGCATTAAACATTGTTATCATCCCAGACATTAATCTAGTTTGGTGCCAATGTTAGCAACCAAGCTAGGCCCGGTGTTGACTAGCATTGGCTCAAGCTTGGCACCAAGCACGGTACGTTTGTCAAAGCATGCCTGGGGTATTCCGAAGGTGTAAAAGGATGTGTGTACTTGAAGGGTTAATATGAACTTTTCTCTGTGCATCAGGTAAATTTCAGTGATTACAAGTATATATCTCAGCACCCACAGGGCAGCTAGTTTCTTAGCAAAATTAGCCAAGCTTTCGATGATAAGACTAAAAATTTTGTTGCAGCAGCTAAAATTTAGCTATGGCAGCTCAAAAATAGTGGTTTTCACAGCTAAACATTTTTTCTGTGCTATCTGTGATGATCCTTCTAAAACCTTCCTGTTTGTTTTATGAAATGTCAATAATCTTATCCATTCAGATAATATTCTTGAAGAATTTTTCACCTAATAATGAATTTTCACATGATAATTCAAAGATAAAATCATACTTAATATCGTTCATCGAGTCAACCATATAGGTTTTACTTCATTGGAATGTATTGTCAGGTGATTTGAATAAACAGAGTGATAAAATTATGAGATTCCCTATCGAATGACAACACATGAGAATATTTTATCAAACTTGGAGAAGTACAAGCGTCTTTGCTCGAAGAAAAAGATTAGTTGTGATAAACATAATTCTCCACACATGATGATGCCATGTAAAAGTAGAGATTAATACATGGGTATTTGAGGTGCTGTACACATTAAAAATAATTCAATTGCAGTAGCTAAGTGGCTAACACATCCTGCAGCTAAAATTTGACTGCAAGGACTAATTTAATGCCTGTCCATATCTGTGCTACACTGTCAGAAATATCTGCAAGTTGTCTTGAATCACGTACATGAATCCAGGCTTTTACACATTCTACATTACATTTAATGTACAAAAACATGGAAGAACTAAAGATTATGCTGTAGTTTACTCGGGTAGAAATGCGAATTGACCCATTCCTGGCCCCGTTCAGGCCCTTGTTAGGAAGGTCTGGACCCGGGTAGGGCCCGGATTTTCAATCGGGGAAATTTCTACCTAGGTTATATTAAATTTAATGTAAAATGGTTATGAAACTGAATTTATGCGGGTATTTGAAGAAAACATTAAAATCAATGCAGAAATTTCTAACGGTGTAGCCCCTTGGCTGCCGCAGTTGTATTATTTTTCCAGTTTACATACGCAATCAGCCATCCTTTCAATAATTTCATTCCCTGCAATGCCACGAGATTTCAACGAGAACGACGAACTCGCAGCAGCACATCGACAATTGTTCAAGTTGATGTTTGGTGTGTAGCAATTCCAGATGCAATATGGGTTTAGATGGGTACCCGTAGACACAAAAAATTTCTGAATATTGTGATTTTTCAAGATTCTTCCGCGTTGAAGTTTAGGATATACTATGTTCCCAGCAAACATGGTTGCAAGCATTGCAAGAGACCGGTAATGGCTCCTCACTTACATTGCAAAATCATCAACGGCCCATTGAAATATATCGCCAGTAGTTATTCATGTGGGATCATGTTTGGAATGTAGAATCACTGTGGATAAATATCATTCACATAATGAATTTTGTCATCTCATACTTGGCAATATTCTTTTTTATCTTATCGTCACGATTATATCGAATCTAAAAGAAATTCGTGATCACATTGATGTTTAAAGGATTCCAGATAAAACCCGGAAGTTAATCTGGATCAAATCCGGATAAAGTTTTCCGGGGTTTCATCTGGGTGTATCTGGGCGCGAATACGGGTTTTGCGGTGATCCATTATCCGGTTCTATCCGGATCTAATCCAGGTTTTAAGACTAGATATTTTTTAGAATCTCGAATGAAACCCGAATGAGAAACCCAATGAGTTGTATCCGAGTTTCATACGGCATTTCAAAACATATCCAGTTATGAAATCCGCATAGAATGTGGATGGAGCCGGATAAACAATTACTGCAAAATCGATATTCGCGGTCGGATTTCACGGTAATTTTCAAAAGAGAATTCTTCCAGTGTACTTGAATAGCTGTTCCTTCTGTGGAAGTATGGAAATGCCGTCAACTCTGGAGCCTCGACGAGAAAGCGAAACCGACGGGATAATTTCCTTTGGTCCCGAAGTTCCCTTAGAGCGCCAATTTTCACTCTGAGTTTTCCAGGGAATGGAATTCAAGAATAATATATCTGTGCGAAATTGGAGCCCATAAGTTAAATCTAAACAGCAATTCGTTACACTTATAATATTCTTTTTTATTTCAACAACCTTCTAGAACATAAATAAATTCCAATTTGCGTTCAACGTGCTCAACGCCCCTTTCAAGCAAATTGAGGTTAAGAAATTATGTATTTTCGGCAAAAGAGTCGACATAATTTTGATTGATGTTCTCATTCAGATTGAATTGAGGTTTTAAAATTGATTCATATCAAAATGATCATATTATTACCAAAAATAACTGTCCGGGATGAAGATGTAAAAAGAGGAAAAAATGGAATGCCCTGAAACCAATTCAGAAAAAAATCAGCAATATAATTCTACACAACCCACTGCGGGCGTTTCGGAAGTTCATCTCGATGAAAGTTGACCGATATTGTTGAAGCATCATCGGGCCAATAAGTCATTAGGGTTCACTAACGACTCCAAAGGATCACTGATGGCTCAACAATGTTAGGGTCATTAGTGTTTAGGAGGTTGTCTAAAGACAGGAGATAAAGGCAACTGGCACGTGACTGTTTTCTCACAAAATCACAATTATGATGCTGTTTTCTTATGCACGTGTTTCTGGAAAATCCTGGTTCGAGGTTCATATCGTATTAGAATTAATTGTGAACTGGTTCAATAAAATTGATAATTAGATACTCAGGATGTCCTAGAATAAACTACCGCCTTTCACCAACGTATTCCTAATAGAAAAATAAGAAAATTTTTCGTTCTCTACTTTTTGATCCGAAGCTTAGTTTCAGAGTTAACTACAATCATTCAGATAAGAACTCAATGAGTGTACTCATAGATCGTTGAAGTAGCCGATGTGCTCGTCACCTGAATGATGCACTCATTTTGTTACTCAAGTACTAAGCTTCGAATTGAGAATTGAGAGAAAATTTTCGGATGTTTCGATGCAATTCTGGCCTTTATCAAGGTACAATACAGTCGAACAAAAGGAAGGATTCAGAGAGTCAAAAGGTGGGGAAGGAAAAAGTTTCTCAGCAATAGATTGGTGAGGCAAATAGTTTGTTCTGAAAACCCCTATATTGACTATAAAATTTAATAAATCTTCGGATGTTCATACATGGAGAGAATTAAATAATACACATTGCGATGTGAAAATGCCGCTGATTCAGTTGCTATCACGAAAAATCGCATAAAACGTAGGTATCACTTGTTTTCGAGGTAGTCAGCACCACGAAACATCGTAATCGTTACGATGTATTCTCCTTTGAAAATCTCACACCGGAATCATTTCCAATTCTCTCCGTATAAGTTCGTTTTAAGTGCAACTCGAGATAGAATTTGTCCTTCTATCTTTACCTTGTGAACAAGAATAATTGTGATGATGATTCTTCCACTTTGCCTGTATTTCACATTCTATAAATTCAAATTATTTTTTCTTGATACTGCTCAGTTTGCATGTTTACTTGGAATCTTTAAATCTTCTCAATTCTAATAGGGTGAGCTTAGAACTCATCAATTAGTTTCCAAATAAAATGACTAATCCCGAGTTGAGCATTATTTCAAAGATCACACCTAAAAATGAAAAACCTCGTAAGATCTGCAGGGTTTCAAAAGATTTGTAAAACCTCCTGCTTGGAACCTCAACATGGGAAATTGTCCTACCTCTGTCATTTTCAGGGTCGAAGTGAAATCTCAATTGTCATATAATATAAACTTACTATGACCTTTCTGAACCTTTCTAAGATTCTTCGAATATTCTCGCTCTCTTGGGAATAGAATTTGTATGAGTTTTCGTCTTTCATTGGCTCGGACTAACGATAACTCGCTACTAACGATGCAACGGTAGGAATGTAATAGCTTTTCCGATATTTTGGAACTGTGTTTGCTATTAGGAAATATGTACAATTAATCCTGTAACTAATCCTGTTTCAGTGCTACCAGTATCAACAGGGAGTTTTGTCAATTTGAGTAGAAAAATTATTTCACTGAGTGCTTTTTGCTGAAACAGCAAATTTTTTGCTATTACAGCAATCTATTTGTTATCACCGCAATCTCGTTAGCTGCGAAAGCGATTTGTTAGCTCCGATAGTGAAACATGTCCTCTCTTCCAGCGATATTTGTTTGATATTTTTCATATAATCCAGTGATAAATTTTCTGTTTCAGTTCATCATGGCGAACTCTCTCTCTCATCCAGTTAGCTATGGCAGCAAATTTTCAATCAAGTTAGCGAAAAGCTTCGTTGTCTTTTTATATGAAAGTTTTGGCTATGATTCATGTATAATTACATAAAAATTATGTATAATGTTGAAAATCTTACCACATTAGAAGTAATGTTTCTAGTAAAATACTCACAAGTCGCTCCCATTTCCGCACATGGATTAAGCACATATATCTGCAAGGAACTTTTAAATTCTTCTTGACAATGTGAAGACAATCGTATTGCAAAAGATAATCGAAATTCTTCTGTATCCAGCGATCGGGAATTTTTTACCCATCGTATGAAAAATCAATTTCCAGTGTGTGCTTAAAAAATTCATCTTGAATTTATGTAATAATTCCTAATTTTACGAAATTTTGATATCAATTTGATATTACATTTCTAGAAAAATGTAAAAAATTTCTTACTTGTGTAATTGTTGATTACTTTACATGAATGTAAGTAAAATTCCTTATAGTGATTTTGTTGAAGTTCAATTGTAATACAAAACTTCATTTATGGGGGTCGTTTATTCTATTGGGGAATTGTACTTGGAGGAATAATTTTTTCTAACAGAAAATTTAGTCTAGTAAAAATGACTTCAAGCAATCAGGCTGTTTTCTAACGCTGCATCAAAGGAAAACTAAGCGCTTGTTCAAGAAAATTTTCCTCATCCTTGCCAAAGTTCTTTCACGGAGAAAAAACATTTCCTGACGCAGCAAATCGAGATATTATATACAAAATAGCAAATCTTTTTACTAACCTAGCTGAAAATTCGTTGCCACAACTAACTGGATTGTTGAGAGAGCAACATGATTAACTAAAGCAGCAAATTTTTTGTTGGATTAGCAAAATTTTCTGCAGTATATGCAGAATAGCAAACAAATTTTGCTGGAGGAGCAAACATTTTTTGTTGCCACAGCTAAAAGATCGCTGTCGTAGTTCACAAAATTGCTGTGATAACTAGTAGCATGCTGTCATTGCAAATTTCTTGTTCTTTCGTGTTATTTTCCCCCCTTTTCCATAAAAAAAAGATATGGGAATTTGGCGAGTTTCTCAAAAATAGGCAGGGAAAACTTTTTACCACTTGGCAATTGGTTTGGCCAAGGTAACGAATGAAATGAGATAAATATGTGATCAACTGTCATGAATGTTTTCGTCCTCGTTCTTATGTTGAACATAAGTATCCCGTGGAAAAGTTGAGCGAATCCATCAATGTTGACGACGGGCAATGGTTCCAACCAAGCATAACAACCTACACGGAAAAAAATGAACTGTTAATTTTACCAGAATTCCGGTTACTATATGGACAGCAAGGAATATCTGTGACTTTTACTGGAATTCTTGTTAAATTTACCGGAGTCCTTGTGAAATTTGCCGGAGACTTGATTCATTTCACTAGAATTCCGGTTAAAATGGCAGTAATTCTTGCTGTCCATATATTAACCGGAGTATTTTTTTCAGTGTTCAGGGAGAAAAAAGAAGTGACAGCAATCCATTTGCTGTCACAGCAATTTTCTTAGCAATGACGGCGACTTGTTCGCTGTGTCAGCAACAAATTTTGACTTTTCCAGCAAACCTTGTTTGCTATTCTGTATGTAATACGGAAATTTGCTGGGAGAACAAAAACTTTTTGCTATCACAGCTTAAAAATCCCTGTCGTAGCTGACCAGATTACTGCGATAGCAAATAGATTGCAGTCACAGCAAAAAATCCAGCAAAATCAGATTTCGATCCTACAGCGAATTTGTTTTCTCCGCGAAGGATCAGAGCTCTGGGAGTCTATAATTTGTATTGAGCCAACGTTAATTGTCAACCGAAGGATTATCACCGAGCAGAAATTTGGTAACCTGAACGTTAGAACTTCATATGAAAAGAAACCCACCTCAAGCCCAGATAGCAATTTAACCTTGCTGCAATGTTGTCAGGCAAGCTTGTGCCAAGGTTGATATAAGCCTCCTAGTTGACACACGACAACGGTACAAGCTTACAAACCCTTGCAGCAGAGCTGTAGCAACCTTACACTGACAAGGTTGTCAATAACAAGCCAAAAACAATCGAATGACAAGTGTGACAGGGTTATGACAAGCCTACATGTTATCTGGGTGGAGTTTCGACGTCTACCTCACCTGCATCGGTAATACAAGGATGAATTGTGACAGAACGGCATTGGCGCAATTTCGTGTCAGCATTAATACAGGTTTCGTTGTACAGCACAAATTTTGTATCAACCAACGTTGCAGAATTTTTGGATCAAACTTGTACCAGCGTTAGCGATCTTTCGCCTCCGTTGCATGAAACTTCAAAACTGAGACTCGTTAATTGCTGAAACGAGGTTATCATCCATCGAGAGAAGAGTTGATTTGTGACGAAAAAGGCGTATTCATTAAAAATGAACCATCTTTGGGTCGAATAAGATTTTTCATTAGTCAACAAAGCATATCTAATAAATATATGCAATCAATTGGAAATAATTTTTTCTCACACGGAGAAAACTGGGATAGTGACGTTCACCATTATCGTTTAGTGAAACCTTGTTTCGCTGAAAACACTAAGCAATCATTTTATTGTACTAAATATGATTTAGTAAGGATTCGTGATTTCAACAAAATGGTACAGTAGTCTATGTATGATCAATATTACGGATGGTACACGGAAAAAATTAGTGATCCAAATTTTCGTTGACTAGTATATCACTTTGGGACGGAGCACAAATTCCAGAAGAATTCGTACACTGGATTTTAATAATTCGTTGACTCTTTCCATTATTTCGACAATCCAAATGAAAAGTGAATTCCATCGGTGAAATCATGGACAAAGTCAACGAATTATTATAATCCAGTGTATGAATTCTTCTCGGATTTGTGCCTTGTCCAAAAGTGACATACTAGTCAACGAAAATTTGGATCACCAATTTTTTCCGTGTATAGTTAGTTTGACTGACTCAATTGCTTCTACTACGCTGTTTAGTAGTAATAACTATTTTATTCGTTCCAATTAACGCCTTCGAGCGGAGTGAACCGAAACGATTCGAACGTAACCGAATATACGAACTCTCCTCGATTACCGGCACTGTTTTGTTTATAAACGATTTTTTTTTCTCATAAATGTGTTGATGCCAGGAAAAGAGTAATGATAACTCGTATATGGAATATACCTATCATGTTTCTCGTCTTAATAATCAACACTCCACAAAATCAATTTATTTAGAAAATCCGAAATTGTTTCACCAGTATCCTCTAATCATAAGTTCTCCAAACACTTATAACAGATACGCAAAGCTGGTAAAATTATATGTTCAGTTTAGCTCAAGGGGTACACGCGTTAGGTGCAGGTAGGTAGCTAGGTAGGTAGGATGTCGAGGTTCGATTCCCGCTTTCAGCACCCTGAATGTCATGTGCAATCGATGCTCGATGCTACAACTTGACGCTCAACTAAACAGTAATGAGTGTCAAGCAATTAAAATTTTTGCTGCTTTGGGAAATTATTTCTACAGACAACATTAAGGTAGTTCTCCGGGAGAATTCAGGATCAAATTAGAAAAATTATTGTCAAGCAGAGTACCAAGGTTGAAGGGATTCGATAATCATTCTCGTTGGGACTTATATTCTTATTTGTGACAAAAAAAGAAACAACTCAAAGTATAAATAAACAACCTTCCAACAACAACGCGAAATTTGACACGGTTTTTTTCCTTAAAAATTCTTATTTTTGATCCGTTTATGACTTATAAGGTCTCATTTTGTTCCTTGTGAGATTTAAAAAACCTTTACCATGGGAATTTTTTAATATGAGTCATCATGACACTGTCACACGCTTTTGTTTAATAATAATGAAATACATTCCTATAATATAACAAAAATTTTTTTATTATTGAATCGAATTCATATTGTTGTTTAGTAAAAATTATCATGCCCATTCCGCGGAATAGATGCTTTGTATGGTGGAATCAATCATGCGACCATTCACTGTTTCGTATGGATAACAATGCTTGGGTAATCGAATGAAATACAAATTTAGTAAAATTAATTTGACTTGTTATGGTGGCATGAATTGTGTGTGCATTCGGTTCCTAATACCAAACATTTGGTCTGTCCATATTTCACTGAATCGTTGAGTACAAGTTACCATTGGTTTGATTGATATCACTATTCAGTTTTCTCCGTGCAGTGTCCCAGGCCTCAATCAAACCTTCTCTCTAGACTTCGCCAATGTTCGGCAGGGCTGAGTCAGCCTTGCGCAACTGGTAAATTTTCACATATAGCCCAGGTGATAATATTCTATTGAATCCTATTGTGAATGGTGAGATTTCTGATTGAATGTCATTGAATGTCATTGAAACCTATTCATTTTCCCATTTCTCAATGAGATTTTATGGATTATTTGTAACAGGGAGGGTTTCATATGTTTCAAAGGTCAGTTGTCCGAAAAAACTTCACATTCTGTCACTCTAAGCTGAATTATTGGACTTTAATAACATAGGAAAACATTCAAGTTCATGTTAATACATTGCCCAATTTAGGCAAAAAAGGTATCGACCTCTCAAACCCCAGGTGAAAAGGACCCGTTCATTTTGATTAAATGTACAGTAGAGTTCCGATTAACATCCATCACATTTGAATCGGAATTCTGCACGTTGATTCAGAATGAATAGGTGCCTTTGATCAGGGATCTATTATCAATAACAAACTTGTAATTCTCAAGTCTCAAGATTGCAGAGTCTGTTAGAAATATAAACTTTACCAACAATCTTGGTTAAGGGTTGTGTTTTCATAATGGGATTCCTCTCTGAATTCAATTGGATTTCCTAGATGAAGAAAGTTCGCGTTTTGTCAATGCCGTTGGAAATAGTAAGAATGTATATAAGCGCTAGTTGAAGATTTCTCTTCTTCAATGGAAATTTTTTTTGCCAAATCCAATTCGAATGTATTGAAATGAAATCTTTGACCAAAAGCTATACAAAAACTCTTCGAATATATGTAAATTTACAGACATATTTGAAAAAAGTCTGCGCTGAATTCAACCTAAAATCGAACTAACTTTCTCTTAGTTCTGAATTAACTCTAGCATCACACGAACGTGGTATTGAATTGCGTTATTTGATGCATGGAACTCTGTGGCATTTTTATTTACAGAGAACGAATTTTTTATATATTTCCTCAACGAAGGTTCAACGATTTATTCTTTGAATCTAACCTTTGGGAACCATTAAGACGCTATGTGCTACTTGAAAAATTTGTCGAATGAACAATTCTTGTTGGAATTCCATAACTTTTATGGTTATTTCGTGCAAGGTTTCAACAAAAAATAGTTTCAACAGAAAACAAGGAACAACGTTAAAAGTATAATTTCTCTGAAGAAATAAAAACATAACGATCTATAGATTGATAAAAGTTTCTTCAATGAGAAATCCTGTTTCTCTGGTTGAAGTCAAATTGGAATCTAGTATCATTAAAGTAGCCAAGTTTCAAGACCAATAGAAGATAGAAGTTTCGGGAATGTGTCTTGTGGTTTCGAAAACTCAAATATACCGTTAGAATATGATCAGCAAAAATTTGCATATGACCTGTATTTTTTGAAAAGCAGTATGAACATTGTACTGAATGATTCATTCGAGGGCGATCAATATTTCATCATTCGCCTCGAAATCAAATATGACGTTGGTTCAAATTAATCAATGAATATAATTAATAAAATACTAATTAATTGAATAATTTGTTGTACAAATGAATGGACTCCCCGATGAAAGTAATCCCGAAGTATACAGTACAAATAACTCAATTCACGAGCCACGAAATTCGCACATGTTCATAACATAGGGACAATTCTTTCTCAGATTCTAGCTAAAAGCACTAATTCTAAGGATCCGACAAAAAGCCTTCCGCGAACTTCCCAACAGTCGTTATTTTCTCATAAAAGTGTTCGACGCATTTTACATATATATATTCTTCAGACCAGCCGACTCGCATGGCAGTTCATTGATATGTACGCAGTCCAATGACCTGGGACACGTGAAACGAGATTTTTATTCAAAACACACTGTTGCAACACAAACAGTTGTTTTAGAACTTTGCATGTTGTACCAAGTTTGCCATTTTTTCCTTCAACTTTTTTCTCATTTCACTTCTCTCTCTCTCTCTCTCTCTCTCTCTTTTCTCTTTCCTCCTCTTCGACACCCAAAACTTTGACTTTTGTCTTTTCCTCGACACGCGACATTGAAATATCCTACCTTCCAGAAGATTCATCTTGAGAATATCCTACAAGGACTATCCTTGTTCCTTCCCTTCTTCCTTCAGAATTTGATCCACGTGTCGGTTTTTTTCATTCTCGATAAATTTTTATGAATTCCTTCAACGACAGAAATATTCGTCAAACTTAATTTATTCTCACGCTACGAGTCGTTAATTGGAAAACCAAACGAGTACGTGTACGTTTGTCTAGTTGAATGACCTTCATCGCACAATCATTGCCAAAAATCCACAGAATGAATTCTTTGATAGAAGTTTAATGGATGTATACAACATGATCTTTTCAGGATTTTTTGAATTTTCTACTCTCTCGACGTGTTATTATCAAATCATTGTGGAATTATAAAAACGAACTAAAAAATACTTAGAAAAACGACATTGATTTTGGTGAACTTTTAGTAAATAGCCTTCAACTGGATTCATACCGTTCAGGCGACGAAATTCTTGATACAAAAGAGCGTATGGCGTCTCTTAGGCGCCAAAGATTGTGTAATTCATGTAATTTCAGTATTGCGGGATACGGTAATACTGAATTCACTTCACTGATCTCGATACTGGACACAATGTTGTATTATTCATACGTTAAACATAGAATCGAAGGAGATTTTAATATTTGAAGTTTCAAACAATTCTCAACAAAACACGAATCATGTTTAGGATTGAATAATCAGTTCAATCTGCAAGAACGTTTGGAATTCGAGGAGGACAGAGATTTTGGTGAATTCAAACCGTCGTGACCATGGGATTTAATGAAATACCAAGGAAGAGTAATCGTATCGCGGTAAACTTATTGGTCTTTCCTGTCCTTTATTTGTACAATTTCTCAAGCACCTTGAGCGGAGCGTTATAAATTATATTGTTAATTTCAGTGCAGATAAATCTACCCACATCCCTGTACGTAACACTTTACTTTCATAAACACACATTTATATATGTAACTAAACATGCCTCTGCTGAGTTATAAGCTCAACAGTTGCACGTGGGTGAACAATATCGGGTTCGCTCCCACACCCACTCGATGGCATCCAGCGGTACCACAGTGCCACACACAAAATGCATACCTCTTCTCCTTTTCCTCTCCACTTGGGCAATAAGAGAAAAGGAAGGAAGAGAAAAAACAAATGTCAGAAAGAAGTGCGTCGATGCACTTTCGCTGTCGGTGGTAGCGGCGTTTTCCTCCTCTCACATATGCCTCAAGAGTTTGGTTTCGTGACTTTACCGTCTCGCAGAGGAGACCTATTCTCACCTGAACGCGTACACACACTCTTACGTATGCGATTTCTTACCTGAACTTCATTTTGCTATGTTGGGGCATATAATGGGTGTGGTACCCAAAACCTGACTCTGGGCCCTCTCGAATTATTCTCAGCCTTTGTAATTCGTTATTTCTTTCTTTTTCTTTTATTGCAATTACATGCTGCAACATTGTAAGCAGATGATATCCGCTCGGCGAAATGTTTTCAGGCGGGAAATTACAACCCAAGATAATCCGTGGGTAAAGTTGACGATGCTTTGAATGCCGAAGAAGATACAATGATTGTATACTTGAGTTTCATAATTTCATATTTTCATAATATTATTGTCTTGAATATAATTTTCATTTTGTTCAGGATTGCGGATATTTCGTGGATATACGCGTGTGTGTTGATACCCATCCTTATAGCGAATCCAACCGCAGGTTTGATTAGCGAATAGGTAACAAAAGCTTTAGTAGGCTCTGATATAAACGGAATTTCATTCATTCCTATACTGAAAAATACTTGAGAATCCTGCTCTTACGCCACTAACCGATTCGAACTTTTTATGATACTGTATTAGAATTTTCAATTAGATTTCGTTGAATTCGATGTAAATATTTCAATTCAAATATTTTCAATAAAAGCTACTAGAAATTTGATTAATTCAACTAAGAATTCAAATCAAATTTGTCTAGTTTAGATGTATTAGTTACAGTGACTATAGAAATTTCTCTCAGTGCGGTATTCCTAGTGTATCAGAAATTGTTGATTTTCACCACTGTAAATGCACTTTTAGTGAGATTCCACAATCATTCTGATTACGATTGATTTGGAATATTTCTGTTAAAATAATCGATCAAACTGTCAACGGCTAAACAGTATAGTTATGAGAGTTCTTCCAATTTCAATCCCATCGTTCATCGTCTTGTCGAACAAATTGTCAAAAATCTGAAGAATTGGTACCGCAAATGATCTTCCATCGACAAAATTCGCAACAGAGACTTTGAAAAATCCGGGGAAATTTTTCCTGGAATTCCAGAGCAAGGTAAAAGAATATTTTGGCTAGGGTACCCTTTTTGCTTGCTCCTCTTTCTTCTCCGATCCCTCAAAGATTCTTGCTCCGTGCGAAAGGGTGTGTTGTACATCACTGTATGCGTGTATGCATATACTCTGACGTGAAGGTATACGAAGTCCACGAACAAACGTGTAGGGGCCCCACATTGCGTTGCAAATTCCTACGTCGCGACTACAGTCGCCTGGCAATATAATCTTAATCACTCTTTTTGTATGCGTGTACGTTACAATATTCGCAGCTTCCATGACATTCACGACACTCTACATCCGGCCGAATGACTGAATTCTATAACACTGTATTCACAAAATTTGGTGTTATTAACCAAACCTTGGAGCATCAAGTTTAGGAATTTAAGAAAAAAAGTTACAATCCGAAACATTGTTGTAATGATTATTTCATCAACACAAATACTTTCATCATCGTATTGAAACTGTCACATTATAAAATGTGATAAAATAATCGCATATTTGAGATAAGTCGATATTCGACACTTTGCAATCAAAATGTCTTTACAAAGAAGAGGTATTTTTTGTGACGAAATTCGTTTAAAGAACGTGCAGAACGAGCACGTGATCAGACGTGATTCATTGAAAATAGACAGAGTGAAGGGAAATTAGGACATAAATGACCCATTAAAGCCATAAAAACAACAGTTATATTAATTACTCGCAATTCAATATGTCTCTCGAAATATTCTGAATTCGTGCAGTATACGGTTAATGAATATCTATACATTAATGTGAGGTGAATATTCATAGATGTGCAAATGAATGTGCAAATATGTACAGATTAAGGCTTTTGTATGATGTTGCTTGAACGTTCATGAATGTCATTACATAACTTGCAGAAATAAAATCATAGTTTTGTGTAGTTCCTAATAACAGAGTTGAGAAATATCCGACAAATTATTCATTAATTGAAAAACGCTTGAATTTCCGATTACCATCCAAATGGAAGTGTGTTTTCATGAATTTAACAGGATTCGGTGTTCATGTCATGATTGATTCAAGCATCCCAAAACCTTGTCTTACACTTACCATGATATACCCGAAGATACATGAACCCATAATGTAAGCTGCATTATTTTCTTGATCGGATCGCATCGATTCTCACGCATCAATGCACCGCAGGATATGTGGTAATATGTGGTAACACCCGAAAATCGAGGAGGAATTTTTGGTTTCTCATAGACATCCGAGGAGATCAATGAACCGATATCATTATTCAAGAGTTTTCGCTACCGGAGTATAAATGAAGAGGGAAACGGGTGTTCATTCAAAATTATGACTTGATGGACTCAAGTTATATGTATACTCTTCATGGAGAATTCGCTTCCCGTGAGAATGAGCTGATCATGTGCTCTTCTTCATAACGATACCTACTCCCCTTGGACCCTTTTAGAGTGAATTAAATGAATTTTCATATAATTGATCGATATATCACTTCATTTTCTAATCATACGTTTCTTTTTTATGTATACATCCATTCAATTTTCAAAGAATCGTTATCGATGTAGATTTTCAGGAATTATACAGTGTATTGTTTTTCTCCCCTTTCACGCTTGAAATTGATAAAAGGTATTTAAAAAACCGCAGCTCATGTTTTTCAAGTGCATAATATAAGATCGTGTGAAGTTATGCGCTTTGTAAGCCAATCCTTCCACCGCAATATATGCATACATATATGTCAAACGTGCTGCTACAGCACAATACACATGCATCATAGAAGCAGCAGTACATGCGTATAATAATCAAAGTCAAAACAAAAGCTCGACAAACGGCAATTAAGGTCACGTTTATTCCACGTGACTCCATTCATGAAGGAGCAAAAGCAGTAGGTACAAATATAGATTTCTTTCTGAGGATAGATAATTTCAAATAAATAATTCACCCGTATCTCGATTCTTTTTGAACGGGTACTTTAACCGACTTCCCACGAAGGAGAAATAAAATGAGTGTTTGTTTTGTGTTTGATATCGAATATTACGAGCAGTAATTATTGACATAGAATCTTTATCCGCACGGCTAAGAGTATAATACAAATTCCCATACATCACAAAGAGCTCCCGTTATGACAGTAAACATGAATTCATTATGAATAGTTTGAATTCAAAATGAACTCTTGATGAATAACTTGATCTTCAGAAAGAATTCATACCACGAATTCAGAAAAGACTATTCAGGCATTCAACGGGTATACATTTTGAATTCATTGAGTTCATATCGAATTCATTTTTGCTGTCATAACGGGGACTGTTCAAGAAGTTCTTTCAGAAGTTTTTGTGAATTCAAAATGATCATTTGTGCTATCATGTGCGTACTTTTGCGATCAATTACAGGGAGAAGGCTAGAATTTGTAATTTTATTGAATAACCACAAAATTCATTTTCAACTTTTCCTCAATTTTTATCCCAAATGTAATTGATTCTTTTTTATTTCTGTCTTTTTCAATCAATAATAGCGCAACTAGCCGAATTCACTGATTCGCATATTGGGGAAACATGTTGAATAAATCCTCAGACAAATATGAAAAATTTAGATGATCTCTTGTTCGTATCTAATTCAAACACTCCCGCTTCTTAATAATTGTGTGTTCTGTCGCATGTGGCGCCTCACATTCTTCTTCTCTTTACAGGAATTTACCGTCTCTGCTTTCAGTGAATACACGTGTACAACGGTAAGTATGACGATTCAATTTTCGAGAGCTATTCAATGATCTGTTTTTGTTCATTTTTTCATAGAATCTTGTCACTTCCCTGAGAGAATTTTAGTTGAAAAATTACCGTGAAATTTCAGTGATCGAGGGACAAGTGAGAATTTTTTTTTCAATATTACTGTGTATTTTGTAAAACTTGTAGAAAATATCACTCTCAACTGTTTAAAAATTCACTCATTCTTACAGACTGCATAGTAATTTTTTGGAGAATTTTTACTTGTCCTTCACGGAAAAAATGACGTGGTTGATATTTGGATAGCTGAAACTTATCTGTGGTAGCTACTTTGTAGCTGTGATAACAAAAGTTATTGCTGTAACAGCTAAATTCTAACTTTTGTAGCAATTTTTTCCGCGATCCATAGATCAAATACACGAAATAACTACCACAGCTATTTCCCAGCTACCGTAGTGAATAATTTTTTTCCTTATTCGATTACTGAAATTTCACCGTAATTTTCACAACGAAATTTTGTCAGGATTGCCAACCAATATTTCATATAAAAGATCTCGGAAAAATAAACGATATAAATCCAATTCTTCTGGGAAAATCAGGCATTTTCACGTAGAAAAACGGTTTGATTTGGTTCACAACAATTATTACAAAGAAATTTCCAGACTTGCTTGTGGAAATCACATGGCACAGAAACTCAGAGAGAATTCTTTGCCAATTGCACTGGTATGCTGTACAGAAATTAGCCCTGGTGAAAACCATTACTTGAGACATTGTTCATTGTTTCATAGAGGATCGAAGATTCGAAAATCTCAAAGCTTTCTGATTCATTCTGATATTCATTACTTCTCCCTGAGTATTTACCTCTAAATATAACTGAATTCGTCATATTTTAATTTTAAAACTGCTCAAAAAGCTCTCGGAAATCCTTAGGACTCCTTGAATCTCTTGAATCTTCTCAATCTTTTCTAATTCTCTCACTGAGTTCCTCTGAATGTCGTCAATATTCACTAAACTATTTAAGTTCACAAATTTCTTCAAAATCTTCCAGGATCCCTAAAGAATATTTTTGAATAGTCCTATTTTGTCCCACATTGTCGGGGAACGTACTCGTTTAGAACCAGCTTTGCGGGAGATGGGCAACAACCAAGACGAGTAGTGGAGTTAGGTTTTTTATTATAATTTTTCGCTTAACGTTTCGACTGGCTTCCAGTCATTATCAAAGGAATTCGGAGTGGATAGTTTAACCATTTGCTCTGCATTATTGTTTTCTCGTGCCAGCAAGAATTCATATAAACAATATTAGCTTTCGCCAACGCTGACAATAGAATATAGCTTCTTACAACGCTGATTGCCAAGTCTTGACAATCTCTTTAGATTCAACCTTAACAGCAAAATGCTGAGCAAATATGCAGTAAATTGTGGAAAACGTACAACAAAAGTTTGAAGCAATGTGCGTCGCCAAATGCGCAACAATATGCTATAAATCTAGGATTTTGGCTTGAGTTGTTATCGCGTTGCTAGGAAGTTACTCGGTTTCATGAAATTCTCAATCACATGCGTGGAAAATTTCCAGCAACTCTACGTAAACTTGATAAACAACGTAAAAGCAACGATTGCAGAGCAATTTTTGTTGTTTGGAAATATTAATCAAAATATGATGAGATGTGGTACCATTGCCGGTAATGAGTGAATTGCTATCATCTATCTACAATTCTGTACCCTATATTGACTGGCTATAAAAGATCAGTATTGTGCCAAACATCGACAACAGCGAAGCTCAATCTTGGCTGTAACTGTCATTCTTGCCTCAAACTTGGTTCATCGTTTCGCCAAAATGGTTCTATGTTGAAGCATAAGGACTATTACAACGTAAGATGATGTTATCATTTCAGAATTCAGCCAATGTCAAAAATCGTGTAATCTTTGACTACTTGGCACTCTCCAAAAACCAATGGTCACTTGAATTGGGTAATTATTAACAAACAGTAACGCAAAAAAAAACATTTTTGATTTCGCATTCATAAGCACTGCAAAAACTATCCTGGTTCATTATTCAAACCTTACCCATGTGAAGAAGTTCTCAAAATTATATATAATTTGTGTATAATTCAATATACTTCATGTATGTTTTCTGTACAGTTGTATAGAAATTACATATAATCTTGAACATTCTTTTACATGGGTAGTTATCAGTGTACTCGCACTTCTAATATGGAAGAGTTTTCAAAATTATATGCAATTTATTCCTGATTATATAGAATTCATATATAAAGCATATTGAACGATATATTGATTATATACAATTTTGAGAATTTTTTGTTAAAAATGCGAATATCAGCAGCCGAGTTTACAATTTCTCTATGTAACTTTCATTTGATTTTTTTAAATCTTATAAATTCGTTTTTTAGGAAGATTTTTTGAAATTCTTTGATAAAACAACTTGAAAAATCTGATACCTACGATCACGTGATGGAATTAATCAATAAATGACAGGACAGTTTGATATCGAGTAGTTTCGTTTTAATTTTTCGAGATTATTCAATACAAGGTTTCTCGAAATTCCCTACAAAAGTTTATCTGAAATTTCAATCGAAATAAATAACATTTAATTTCTTCAAACTGTTTGATCCTCGTTGAATCTAAAATATCCCATATAATACGAATGTCTTCAGAATATCCCAGAATATCGCTACAATATTACTGAGATATACTTGAGTATGAATTCATCTAAATCCTTCTAAACTATCCAGATTTCTTCAGCATTTCTCACCTCAATCTTACTTCAAATAAGAGCCTTGAATTGCTCGGAGTGGTTCTGAGATCGTTGGTCCCTAATCTCAATTCACAACACTTGACTCTGAATTTTTTCAAAATTTTCGACCACCAATTCCGCCTGATATTTTGAAATTTGGAATTTTTGAATTCATCTACGTTGTTCAAATTCCTTTGAAATATTTTGTTGAATTTTTCGATTGTCTCTGAATTTTTCTCAAATTTGTAATCTCGATTTCATCTAAAATGTTCAATTAATTTTTTTCGAATTCCTCTCAGTCCCTCGAAACTATTCAATCTCAAATTTCAATTGAAATATGCGACATTGAATTGTTGCAAATCTTTTAGATTTTTAAGGAATCTCTTTGGAATTTTTCATTTGGATTCCATCTAAAATACCATACACTGAGTCTCCCTGAATCCCTCCAGCTTTCTCCGAATTCCACTAAAGAGTGACCGCAAAAAAGAGTATTTTTCCGCCTATTTTCTGGGACCGCGGGTTTCAGGTCATACTCTATGTTGATCATTCGCGAGAATATACAACTTCCTGGTGAGCATAACACTGGTTTAAGAGGTAAAGTAGTATCGAATTTTGATCAAGATTTTATAAAAATCAATAAATCTCGATAGGTTTTTTATAGGAAGGAATTCATTTTGTCAAGAATCTATCGATTCCGTCGATTTCTTTATCTCCAAAATCAATGTTATGCTCACCGGGGAATGGTATTCCCTCGCAAATGATCGGCATAAGGTATTTTTCAGAATCCGATTCAACCTGAAACTTGCGGTCCCAAAAAAACAGGTGGATTTTGCGGTCACCCTTTCTCTGGAATTCTTTAGTTCAATTCTACCCGAAATAATACTCGATTTTGAATTTTGCTAATTCACGATTTTTCTGAAATTGTTTATTCTAATTTCATCAACAATACTGAATTCTAGATTCCTCCAAATTTTCCTGGGGAACTCCGACTTTCTCTAAACCTCTCACACCGAGAAAAAAAGTTGTAAATTTCACCTCTTGTTAAGTAAATATATGTACGATTTGAAAATGTAGAGCGAGCTACTACAGTTCTAGCCAATTCCACCGCAGGAAAAGTAAGATGCACTTCAGCTATGTTTTATTCTACATCAGTTGTGATATATTTCACATGCGTTGTTGTGAAATCACCTAAAATTGTGATCGCTTGCATTAGATTCCAAATCATCTATATATTTACTCAATAAGATGTCAATTTTACAAGTTCTTTTTCTCAGTGCAGAAATCTTGGATCTCAAACTTGATTTGAAATGATCAAGCGTGAATTTTTTTTAATCTCTTCGAATTTTCAAGGATGTTTCTGAATATCTTCAATTCTGGCAATTCTTTGATCTCCCTAAGGTCTTAAATTTTTCAAGAGATTCAGAGAAAATTTATTCATCGGGTAATAAGACAAAATAACAGATAATATGAATTGATGATATCAATCGATCAATGAGATTTTCAAATTCAATATTAATGATATTCTTACATTTTTAAATTCAATTCGATATTTCCCTTTTTCATTCAAATTATTGCGTTGATTCTAACAAATGGGAATTATGGAAAATTTGAATACAGTAACTAACTGGCCAGTGAAATGAAAAAGGATGGTCATATTGAATCAGATAATTTTCATCAAAAATCAAACCACATATCCACACCATAAATTAAAAAAAAATAAATCTTCTAAATAAACAATTCTTGTGGCTTTCCTTCGGTTATTCTTTCTCATGAGTTGAAAACTTGGCCAGAAAATGTTTACCCATATGTGACCTGGCCTACGAAAAGGGGGCTTGGGTGTGAAAAAATCATTTTTTACTTTTTTGGCGATTTGAATGGAGTAAAATATGCTCTTTCGAATGACGCAAACCAGAAGTTTCTAATTGGTAAGGGAGTTTGCTAAGAATGTACAAAAACAAGAGCAGAAATCATTGAAAATGAAAAAAATTTGGAGATTAAATTATAAAATAATAGACATCATTTCATATGTTAAGAAATTTTATTTCAAAGCAAAACCACGCCATTTTACATAAAATTTCACAAATTTACAATTAGAACATTAGAACATTAGAAGCGAACAACTAAAGCGAAACTGATAAAATGACTTGTTTATCTTTAACAGCTGTTTTCTCGAAAACTTGTTTTCACACCTAAGCCCCCTTTTCGTAGACTAGGTCACATATGGTTTTTGCCATATAATACCTGATTTTTGAATAAGGAATAATGGTTTGTCATAATAAATTTGCCATCAAAAGGTAACGAAAAAATGTCGTCCGTTTTCGGAATATTTTGATATCTTTGAGATCAAAAACCAGTACAAAACCAAAAACTTTGTACGGAATAATTAAGAAATCACTAAATTGGGACTGGTTCAATTTTGGTTGGATTTTGATCAATTTTTGTTCAGAAAAATGTCCTAAATGACCAAAAAGTTACCAAAACCAACATTTTCTCCACCAAAATGTAACCCAAGAGAGCCCGCAATTTTTGGTCGCTTTTCGGTTCACCGAGATCCCTTAGGGAATTGATACACTCAGAGTGTTCAAATCACGTGCACGGAGAAAAAAGATGTGCTAAAAAATAACATACTTTATAATGTTAGAGCATTACTTTTGTTTACATCACATTATCCACGTTCACAATACCTCTAAAAGTACCATACTTACTTGCACTTTCCTGAAAAAGTATAGTACTTTTGTAGATATTGTTACACGGATAATGTGATGTTGACAAAAATAATGCTCGAACACTATAAAGTATGGTACTTTTTAGCAAATCGTGTTCTCCATGTGGTCACTTTTGAAACATTCTAAATGTATTAAAATAAAACACTTGAATTTGCAGTATACATATACATGCGAAAAAATAATTCACTATGGTAGTTAAGAACTAGCCACTTTTGTTCGCTACTTCGTGTATTCAATATTAATAGTCAAAACTATTCCTGCAGAAGCTAAATTTTAGCTACACAGTTGGAAATTTTGTGTAAATCTGTTAGAAAATCCGTGTGTTATGAATTTTCTGTTGAATATTCAACACAAACATGTGTAACTTCTACAGACGCTCCTTGTGTAATCAGATCTCAACTGATTTATAATGTGAAATCATTCAAACAAGTGGAGAGAAGTGTTAAAATGAAAAAATTGTGTTATCCTCAAGTATCAAGGGAAGATCGCCAGTGGTGAGAGATACTTTTTGATGAAAATTCCACGTACGTGTAACTTTGGTATTCGTTGGAAAAACTATTCATTCATTTTCGTTCTATTGGTTTCGGCTTTGATTCTAATGGGGCTCAGTTTTGTAGATATGCAAATTTGAAGATCGATTACAAGTTGAAATACGCACAGAAAGTACCCCTATCCAAGTAATCAGGGGTGGGTTAAAGTGATAGAGCTTCAACGTCCAGTCTCGACGATCCGTGTTCAATTCTCATTGGAGACTATTTTTCTCGATTTATTCTTACACATTGTTTTAACACACAGAAAAATGCGATTTTCACATTTAATTGACGTAAAAAAAATTCATAAACTACATTTATTACCTGTTAATTTAGGACTTATTTTTAATTTCATTTAACAATACTCATGTGTTCAATTTACACGATCGGAAATTCCAATCAAAACTTAATCAGTATTCTTTGATGTTATATTATTCACATCAAGCTTGAGTTACTAGCTAACACAAACACATTATGTTGAATCGACAAAAAATTTGTGTGGACTGTTTGTGACATGTGAAATGTGTTGAATGGTAACACAAAATTCCCAACTGTGTACTATAGCAATAAATTCCGTTGCTTGAGCGAGAGAATAACCATTGTCACCAATTTTGAGCTATTCAAATATCAAAAATATCCTTTTTTTTTAATCCTGTACATTGGTTAATTCAAAATTCAATCCAATGCACGATAGGTACCAATTCATTCTCAATCATCTTGAATCCAATTTATTTCATTAAATCTAATTGGATTTCTATCGATTTCTATTGGATTCTATCTAACCTTTTAACCAGGGTATTCATCACAAATGTGATGCCTCAGTATTCTCATACTTTGTCAATATCTTAATGAATTGATAAATTTTTGATAAGAATGTTGAAATCTTCAACAAATATACCGGTGAATTCACTAATAGATTGAATCAAAATTGAATGCAGGATACAAATAGATCTTCTATTCTTAAAGTCCTGTTTAACGTGAAATTACATGTTCTATAGAAAATAAAACTATGTCAAAGCATCCACACTTCACTGTAAAAAGTGTGACTTAAATTGCCTGCGTCTGGATTGAAGAATTAACTGAAATTCAACCTTTTTCATTGTTTCAGCGATTGTTTTTTGTCCTTCTTACTCTATACTCAAAATAGGCTTCTTTTGGGTGCGTTTTAAATTCAGTCGCGGCTCAATCTGAATGAAAAATTTGCATTTTACAGTTTATATGTATACGAAACTCCAGTAATCGATAAACTAAAATTACTACACATAATGAAAAAAAAACAAGTACCAAATTTTTTCTTGTCGAGCATAATCTTCGCGAATGAATAGCATTACGTAAACATTTTTTGTCACACGTGATCGTAATTCATAAGATATCTACGGTAACGAAATCGTACGTTTACCACGACGATTATCCATTTATTCGCATAGTATGATCAGCGGCACGGTTGACCAAAGGCATCATCGATGCTTCCGGACAGTAAACTAGAACTTAATCTACCAATTTATATCATGAAGCAGACACATGTTCGGTCATGTGAAAACTTTCTTTCAAGAGAATCGTGTACGTACAGCAGTTAGTCCAGAGGCGAAGAACAGATGTTTTCAAATCACTCGATTTGACTTTTAAAAATTTTTATTTATTGTCCCTTTCAGAATCTCCCTACGTGTTGTTCTTCACTTCATCTTCCAGCATCGTTCAGTCACACGACTCGTAATACCATCACTTGAAAAACGAGAAACAGATTTTTCAATGCATAAACTATACTACACCCCTTGGATTCTACGTTGCAATACTTCCACGTGGAAGAATCAAAATTTCTTCCCCGATGAATAGAAAATTCCTTGAAGAATATCTCAAAATTCACACTTAGCTTTAAACAAATCTATTCAAAAAGGGTTTCAATCGAGTTATCTATCGAAGAGGCTTAAGATTTCAACAAAATCAGCAAGAATTTTTGTTATTTTCCACACAATTTCACATTCGTTGAGATTAATTGTACATTTTCTTGTTGCACATGATGCATAACAAATTCCTTCTCACTCGCTTTTGTACCTTCGATGGTACCTCATCATTTTTCTTACACAAAAAGGTTTTTCCGAGTACCCTAGGCAATCCCAAGTTTCTCAAGTCCCTCTAAGAAGGGTCTTCTTATTGAGGAAGGTTAGAAAGATGCAAAGAAACACAGGCGATTGAGGGCTTTAAATCTAGTGAGATTAGACCACACAGTTCTTTTAGGAAGTGTCCCTTTAATCTGCCGGCATCCCTGTGAGATAGTTCAAGAATCCTTGGGAAACCGTACGGGAAACTCGTGCGGAAGCCGAAACCCAAAATTTAAAGCTACACCTCTCGTCAACGTGAGAATACACATTGGCAGAATCGTTTTCCCTTTAAATTCCTAATGATCTCTGAGCGTGAAAACACCTCCAGGTCGGTAGTAGTTGAATAATTACATCATTGTGTTGTGGATAAATAAACGGTTCAAGAATATACATAGTGTGTCAAATTGACTGCTTTGTTTTCAGTAGATTATCCAATTATAAGACACGATTCATTTGTATTCAATTTTCCACTTGCTCGATTTTAGAGCTTCTTTCAATTTAATTATAATAATTTCACCATCCTTGGTTCCAGGAGGAAATTGATTCGTACCAGGAGGTATTTTCTCTAACCGGCAATTATACTTTCTCTTGAAAAAATATTTTTTCCAACGTTCAGAGATGCCACAACCGTCAATTTTTCAAGCTTACGGTCGGCAAACAAGCACACAACGTACATCATTCAAAACAGTATTAATTATTAGAAAAGAAGGAATGCGGCTTTTGAGTTTCTAGCTCAACAGCTTATACAATGGAAAAACAAAGACTGGAAGCGAAGAGATGCTAAAAATCAATTCATAATGAAACGTTAAGTGTGCCACTTGATGGATGTCGTGTGCTGAATCAATCATGTTCGATCAAATTCGACCGATCTTCACTTTTCGTGCGCATGAACAGATGATTATCGATCCTGGTGTGCGAGTGATCGATGTTCCATACGAAACCCGTCAATTCTTATAATATTTGTATACAATCAAGCGTATGGAAATACGATGGTACTATCGAGGTATATTTCATACGCTACGATGAATACAGATTTGCATGAAGAAGGTGGTAGGTATTCAGATGTATCATGTCTCGCGAATGACCGATTTCAACACGTTTTTTTATTGGAGAATTTAATCGAATTCTAGAATTTTTTTATGGAAAATTCTCCCCTGACGCCTAGTGGACCATCGAGTGATAATCGAATAGAAAGGAATGAATTTGTACAGTTGAGGAACGAGCGCCCAATCAAATTGTCGAATTATCAGTTATGGACATCCACGTGGTAGAGAAGTTGAACGTGGTCTTTTAAACGTTACGAGGAACTTCTCCGGCTCAACATTAACAGTCGTGTCGGCATTTAAAACTCACCTGAGAAGAAGAATACACTTGGAACAGGAACGAAGAGTGACGTCACATGTGGCGCTAAATACACGAGTTTCATTTCAGGGAGGAACCGAAAGGAGCTCAGAATGTATAATAAAAATGCACCAAGAGCAGAAAATATTGAATAAAAGGAGAGATAAGGATGACACGCTTTCCCATCCTTCTCGAAACTACTACCTGTCTCTTTTCTTTCCTCTCTTCCTCTCATTCGCTCTTTGTTTTTTCCCTTTTCCCGTCTCGACGGTTGTTGTTGGTCGGCAACGCGCTTCTTCTTCCAGTGTGTACTATCTGTGAATGAGTTCTAGGAAGCGCCCAGGGCCTTGGAACTTGGCCGTGCTTGGTTTGCGTTAGGATAGATTGTACAGCTCCACCCGTCTTTCTCGGCTCCTTCTTCTTCTTCTTCTTCTTCTTCTTCTTCGACTCTTCTTGCTTCCACTCTTCGCCGGTTCGTTCGGTTCCTCCTTGTCGGTCTGAAAAAGTAGTCTCTCTCTATTCATTCACCTTTTTCTTTCTTTTTCTCAGCCAAATATCTGTTGGTTGGTTGAAGTATAGTTCCCTCTCTTTCTCTCTTTCTTCCTTTCCTCTTCTTTTCCCTCCTCCTTCTGGCCCTTCGCCTACTACTCAAATATATAGAGCCTACAAACAATTGTGCTGTAAACTGGCGCTATGTGGTCTTATACTATCTGGCTAGGTCTCCCTTTGACTGGTCCCTTTAACTAACTAACCTGCCCGCATATCTGCGACGACCGACAACCAACCAGCCAAACAACCATCCGCTTCTGACATGACGCGATTGCTTTGAGTTTAGTTAAATTCTTTTAGTAGGCTTTTATTCATACCACGCACGTATGATTAAATCTTTCAATCACATCGTTAGAGTAACATTGTGATAGAATCGTGAGAATTACGTGAAAATTAACTGCTTGTTGGTGGATGGTATGAAAGCTTGTTGATTTTTTCTCTTTAAGAGGAATAAGTCAATATTTACTGGTATCTATTCTCTGGTGAGTAATGAAACATTTTATTGGCCCTTGACTCAATGAAAAGTATGATCTAAAAATAAATATTTACTAAACACCCTCAATTTCTCGTATTCACCTTGGTATAAAATATATGTACAATTTTTGTCTAACTTTTGTTGAAACCTATAAAAGTCGTACTATGAGTCATGAAACTTCCATTTCTGAGAATTAAAACCCTCATTCATGAAAAATTATGCTCACTAAACTTATTTCGAAATTGTTTCTTTACCACAGCGTAAGAACAGTTGATTCGCGATAATGAAAATAAAGTTCTGCAAATAATGCAAATTATTGATCTTTCGGTACAAAATCTCAAAATGGGTGGTCTTCTCAGAGACGAGTGAACCTTGAATCAGTTGTCCGAACTGTCTCACTGTTATTCATGACCGATGAGAATTACATTGAAGAACATTGTGTTTCCAATGATGTACAAGTCCTTTCAAAATCCACACGAACGAGATTTGATCCCAATCAAAATAAAGCTAAGAAATCGATAAATTATCTGAATAATAACGTTTTCTTGTTCCAAATTCATTTCGAATTAATTCATGCTTTTTATAATTCATATCATCAATTACGAATTCCATGACAAACATGTTCCCAGAACAGATCCTCGTGGAGACCTTGTGTTTATACTTTTAAGTTCAAATACAACTGGATGTTGTCCGTGACAAACATTTTCAAATGTTTTTCTCGCAGGAAAGCCTTTGGAACGGTTAAGCATGATCATGAAAGACGATACGTTACACAATTCGGAGAACGAAACGAGAAAAAACGATTTTCGTCTCGTGACAATTTTGATAATATGACATTCTGTTTGAATTCACAAGGAATGGATAACCGTCCTGATGCCGATGAATTTAATTAAAATTCTCTGACAGGAACATTAAGTATCAATGAACTTTACTCGATTCTTTTCACATGCGGAATAGAGAGCGTAAGATATCAATGAATGGTCGTATCACCAGACGCCTCTAACTCACCACCTCGCATATAGACTTTAATAGTTGTCGCATGCTTTCGCCGCTGCTCCTGCTGTTACTGGTTTGGTGTCTTGTGTTTAAATTTCACATTCTTCTCGACGCACACGTTTGTGACGTACGGTGTATACACGTACGTACAACGTGTTTGAAAATTCCTAAACGGATAGGAAAGAATACACTCGTGTCGCTTGCAACTGTTACAACTTTTCTATTCTCTCTCTTCTTTCTATCATATTCGATCATCTACAGAATCTATGGGAAGATAATAAATGAAGGGGAGGGAGAAGTGACTTGGATCACATTGATAATTTCCGTTACGAGTAGGCACGGTAACCAAATCCATCGGTGTTCGAACGTAGACATTAGGACATGAATTTTGAAACACCCTATGGACATGTGTATTCGGATATATATGTTAGTTTCTACATGCAAACCTCGTCGCTTTGAATCTCAATCGGCGAATCTAGTTTTTTCCGTTGAAAGAAACAGCTCAAATCTTTCCTCTCTTCTTCTTGCTCCTTCTCCTCCTTTATCTTTTTCTCGGCCATATTTCAAACTTCAGTCAAGAATTTTACCTTGAGTGACAGAGAAGGGAAAAAAGAGAAAACCGAAACATTGTACGTTATATTATGTAAGCACATCACGTAAAGATCGAATCACAAAATCAAATTGTTCAACGATCACTACACGAGTCATGGTAGGCCAATTATATCCTGTGTTAGAATTCATAATTGTATTGTAATTTTCTAAGATAAAAGTGAAATGATATTTCATGGAATTCGATTTGTAATTACATAATATACTTGCGGATGATAATTCTATGTATACAGTTTATATCAAATGGGTTTTAATTTGATCCTTTATACACTTTTCTCTTGCAAACACCGTTTGTAGTCCTCAAACATGGAAGTATCTGTATTCTAAGACATGGTCGATGAATTAGCGTTCATTCTGGAATACTTGAGAATATTATGATTTATGAGAAGCATTATTGTTGTATAATAGAACGATCGAAGGTATGTGATGATTGGTGTTGGCGCCGGTTGGTCATTACCATTATGCACTCACTCGCTTGCATAGAAAATAATCTTATAACCTACTGAGAACCGTGCCTCCATTCGCATTTATAATCATTTATCAAGAAAGTGTTCAAATTGGATGCATAAGCTGTTGGTACAACAAATTCTGATGAAATGGTTTTTTCGCCGCAACACACAACTTTTTATGTTCCTGAAGTATTTGAATGATAATGTTGTATTTGTTGAGCCCTGATTAGCGTGGAAAAATCGAGACTCGATCAATCTAAACTGGAAGTCACATCAAACAGCTGTTAGCTCGTAGCTACTCAAAAGTATTAAAAATCGGTGATCGTTGATGCGATAGAGGCTTTGATCCTTCTACGCAGGGCCCAGGTTCGATCCTCCCTGCACGAAGAAAATAATCCATTACTTTTTCATGTAGAACACAATAGTTTGTACTGTGCTCCATATCAACGCCAGACCGAGTTTGATGAAAATTCATATTCTCACACAGTAAAATAGTTTCCCATAAGGATTATATGTACGTTTTCCAATTCACACAGGAAAAAATTCATGGATTTTCAGGAAAACTTCTTATTCAATAAATATTGCACTGGACATCATTGTAACTGTGGAGTTTTCTAGAATTAGGTGGAAATACCATAATTTTTCTTGTCAATTCCAATCTGGTCCGTGGATAGTGAGCTCAGTAATTTCAACTGTATTTTTTTCTCCGTGTGAGAGCCACCTTTTCGTTTACTTCACTGTAATCCGGTTTTCTTCGATAGAGAAGTCGATAAACACAATTATGACGTTTGTACAGTCAAATTTTGTAGAATATTGTTTTTTTTCTCAGCTCGAAGTAGATTTTCTGAATATTTGATATTTTTACTTATATTCTGAAATATCGTTGCAATATTACTATGGTTGAGAATCGCAAATATGAGATATTGAAGTAATATTGCAACAATATTACCTTGCAGTATTATAATATTATAAAATTCAATTGCTACGATATTACTTGCTGTGTGTGCATAGCCGGTCTTAAGCCGCAGGAGACCCGGTTGCTGATATTTTTACCAAGCACCTAAGTATAGACAAAGTGCCACTGGACAAGGAAAAAGATGTGTAATATTTTCAAATTAGGTCTGGAAAAACAATGGTCACCCGAGTGGGAGAATTTACAGAAATATGTATAATTTATACATAAATTATATATAAATTATATTGAATTATACATGAATTATATATGATACAATTTTGGAAATCTTTCGACTCGAGCGGTTAAGCGGAGGGACCGATTTGGAGAAATTGGTACAATCGGCTTCAAGTCGGTTGTGTGTAGGCTCACTGAAAAACGAATTTAGTTATAGTTACTAAATATCATAATTGGATATGGAGAAATAAGTATTTAATTATAATTACCGACATACAGATTTACAACTGAAATCCTTGGTTATAGTTACCAAACTTTAGTTATTATTACCAAATCCTGGTAATATTTACCAAATCTTGGTAGTGATAAACCAATCATATATTTGAGGGAACCAAATTTAATTCGTAACTATAACTAGATTCTTTCATCAGTGTTACATTAGTGGGGTCGATTCTTAGAAAACCCGATTCTCTTTTATACAGAATATATGAAATTTTTATCGATGTTGTATAAGAATCTATAAAAACTAAATACTTTTTCTATAAAAAAAAATTGATTCTGTTCAAACATCGACATCACTGCCCTGAATCGGCTGAATGTTTGGTTATGCGATTAAAAGTTTGTTTAAATAAACCCTTTGATCTTCAGCCACATAGCTTATTATCAATTATTATAGCAATAAACCGTCAACACAAACAATCACAGGATTGATAAACTAACAACCTAGCCGCTAGCATTGTCGAGAGTTGCTTTTAGATAAAACCTACCTTATTCCCTAGTAGAAATGCTCTAGTAATTGACGAGTTTTGTGACACTTAACTAACCAGAAACTAAACGCTTGCAAGTGCCTCGTGAGGTTCTGGGGAGGTACTTGCGAGTGTCTAGTATTTGGCTAGTTGAGCGTTACAAAACTCGTCAATAACTAGAGTATTTCTACTTGGGTTAGAAAAATTTAAATGACATTTAATAGCATGTTACGAAACTATTTATATAGTCATGATTCTCAAAAAGAATCTATACTATTTTAAATAGAAAATTTCTTGATCCTATTGATGAATTTATTTATTAAATCTCATCATAAATTTATCAAATGTTATAACAAATTTTATGAATTTCGATAACAAATTCTCATATTTCATAATCATTTCTTGAATTCAACCATCAGTTACACTGGGAACCCAATTCCTTAAACTCGAAGGAAATTTCTTCGCCCTCATTCTGATAAATCTTGTTTCCGATGGAAAAAATAATTCATTTCAATTGAAAGAGTTTTTATTGAATTGAAATCACATTCTTCGAATTCAAGAAGGAATATATTTCTGTTTCAATATGAGAATTTTTCTTTCCAATCTGATGAAAACTTTTTCCATTTAACTGAATTCCTTTCCATTGAGAAAAGAATTAATTAAAATTAGTGTACCCCACGTATTTTCGCGTATTTTACACTTAGAAAGAAGAAATTTGCTGTGACAGCAAACTATTTGTTATCAAAGTAATCTAGTTAGCTGCCACAGTGATCTTTTTAGCTGTGGCAGCAGATAATGTTTGCTCCTCCAGGAAATTCTGGTATTATAGGTTGAAGTAGGGAGAGATGACGCACTTTGCCGCTTCTCTACAGCATAAAATATTATATAATACCTCGGTCACTCAAAAAAAGTATAAAGATTCAATCACAATCTTTGAATCTTCCTTGAGTTACCCTATATAGAATAGCAAGTAAATTTTTCTGGGGAAGCCAACATTCTTTGCTATCATAGCTAAGAAGTCGCTGTCATGGCTAACAAGATTGCTGTGATAGAAAATAGACTGCTGTCACAGCAAAAACGTGTTTACCTCAGCGAAAGGTACCCAGCAAAATCAGATTCCGCCGTCACAGCGAATTTTTTTTCTCCCTTTAGTTAACCTTCCGCTGAGCGTTGCAGCCGACTATAAATGAAGTTTTCTAGAATCATCAAGAGTCGACTAAAGTTCTCAAATTTGATTCCTGTTCTTGTTTCAAATTGTGTCTTTTCGCGATATCTTCGAAATCAATGGCATGGAGAAGAGCATGATTGTGTTTCATTTCATCGAAGAAATAATAATGTTCATCGAGTCGAACGAAAAGTTCCTTCCAAACCCGTTGGACAGAGAGGAGTGTATAATAAGAATAGGGACAGCAACAATTGTTTAATAAAATCTATGAGATATACATATAATAAAGATTATTGTACAGAATGTACCCTTACTATATAATATAATGAATTTTATTGTACACGGAAAAAAAAGATATTATACGAATTATCAATACCGGCTTATAAACTTCTAATTAAATTTTCTGATTCCTCTGACTAAAAAAAGAATAAAAAATATAACTCGCCATATATATTTGATAGATCTGTATAGTTAAGGGAATAATCGGTGTTTAGTAAACATTGTTTTGTCACGGATAACTTCGAAGAAAGTGAATTTTACAAGAACTGTAGTTCTAAATTCCATAGTATTTCTTACTACTCAACTCTTGTACATTGAATACATGTTCTGTGTGAGTTTCACTTGAATATCATATCATTTTAAATAGTGTAGTTGGTGATATATTTATATTTTGTATTGTGGTAGAGAAGACTTCACGCTTATGTATACCCTGGTGAAAATGGAGCGTTCTGGGAAGAGTTACAAAGACGTTATTAGAGAGTCCTATAAGAGTAATCGAAGGGTCAATTCAAAGTATCAGAAGCGTTTCGGAGGAGTCATTTGGCGGATGTAAAGCGTGCATGAAAGTGAGCCCAAAGAAAGTAAAAAAAAAAGAATTTGCAAAGGGGAATCGAATCAAGAACTTCTGAACTCGGGAGAAAGTCCTTTACCGCTAGGCTAACATTGGTGATTGAAAAATTGGAACTTTATTTCCCTGATGAACTGTGTCATAAGGGAATGTGCTTTAAATTCAATCTTTCTCATTGAATTAAAATGATTTTTCATCCTGAAAGTTTACAAATCAATTTCAATATCCCATGTGTAATCATTAAATGTGCAAAAGAATTTAATTAACTTGCACATATCAAACATCATCAAATTACAGTTCGATAATTCAAAACAATTGTTGTTTAGTAATTATATTGGTAAATGTATCTAGAATACGAATAAAATTTTTTAGCTTAACAACTGGTATAAAAGGTAAAGAATACCCTCTAAACATTCTAACCTCAAAATCATATAATTCTCAATCAATCAAAACATATACACAAGGGAAGTCCTATAAGCGTGTTGAAAACCTTCACTACCGAAACATCGTCAACATCAGGAAAGAGTTATTGAAGAGTTGGAGAAGAGTGTTCAGTGAGAAGGGTGCGTTGGACGTTCAATGAAATGTGATAGCACACTCAACCAAATTTGCCTTAGAGTCATTTGGCGGTCGAAACTTTTCACAAACGCTTCTGTCACTTTATTGCACGCTTTGACGGTGTTTCAAGCACGTTCGATTTTCACCAGGGTACGCTACCCATCGTTTGTTTCATATCCACGAATCGAAATATAAAATCAAACCTCGCGTAATACAACCGAAAATGACAGTTGAATACAGTCACGCGGTTAATCGCATTCGATCTTTGTTCGATCAAAAAATATTTTTTCAATTGATTAGATATCATTCCAATGAATAAAATGATTTTTGAACGCATAGAGTCTTTCAGAGAGTCAAAAATCATTTCAAACATCAAAGTTAAATTCCATTGACCTAAGATATATATTTTATAGATACCATTATATGAAAAATTTTTGAGGCTCAATGATGGTTTTACAATACAATATATAGTATGAAAAGAGGCGATTTGAATTGTCCAAAAACTCTATTCTGCTAACATTTTGGTGATTCATTTTGTGGTTCCGAAAGAATCCAATGAGATCTATTTTTTGAAACTTTTGCCATCTGGGTGCTCCTAAGGGAAGTTTTTCTCGTCCTCGCAAAATTTCCTCGTTCTTTTCCCTAGTTTTTCCTCAAAGCATGAAAAAACAATATGCAAATTTTGCAAGGTTGTAGAAATGAACAGGGAAAACTTTTATACGGGTGAGTCGATGGATTTAAATAAATTATATGAATTTTAAAGTAGTGATATCACCCACATGAGATGTATAAGAAATATGAAAACCAAAATATTTCAAATCATTCAATTATGAAGAAAACAAAAAATTCCAGTATTAAAAGCGATACAGCGTTTAATAAAATCACGTGAAAATATAATATATGAATATGGACCATATTTATTCTCAACGTCCGGCCCTGACTTCTGACCACGTGATGTTGATTAATATGTTTCATCATAGTATAGCTCAAACGGTAGCAGATTAGGCTTCAGTCGCGTAGGTAGGTGGGCAGTTAGGTAGGTTCGAATCTCCGTCGGCGCAAAATTTACTTTCCAATTTAATTATGATGCTGATCAGCATCATCAGAAATCTTGGGAATAAATTAGTGAAATGATTTCTAATTCTCCAATATTAACAATTTTTTTCAATTCAATATAAACATTTTTTTTCATTAAATACTTTTGATAAATCTAACCATTGATTTTGGTAAAATTGATGTATGGTGGTAATATGTTTTATGACTTCATTGAACATTGTATATAAGAGGCATTGGTGAATCTTACTAGATATTTTTATACACTTCGTCTTGAACAGAGAGTTAGGAAAGCATTAAACAGGGACCTCATTTACAAACATGTGTGGTAACTCTTAAACAAATGACCAACTTGGCTGAAGTGGTAAGAGTTACTATTCAGTTTGATAATCCCGTATTTTATGGATGTCTTAGGTAAAATCAACCACAGTTCTGGTAAAGTTGACTACTTTTTTTTCCGTGTACGCATAATAACTTCAATTAAATATATAATATCTATCATTATACATTATAACTATCTCTATTTGGTTTATAGATACACTGAGAGAAGAGTTTATTTGTATTTAATAAAGCTTACTTTGGATACGGCGAAATAAATATTTTTTCCACGTAAACTTGGCTTAATAACTATAAATGAAGTTTATTAACTGTTAAAAAACTTCATATGACATTTTTTAACTATTATTAAACCTTATCTGAGAATAGTGAGTCATGTTTGTATGTAATAAATATTTATTTCGCCGTACCCAAAACAAGATTTATTAAATACAAATAAACTCTTCTCTCAGTGTATAATAAAAATTGCTCTCAGTGTGCATATGATAGATTTTTACATCTTCAAATATGACTTTTATGCATAAATCTCATCTACCCCTTTCTCCCCTTGAATAGGATAGAATCTTATTCAATTGGTACATAAAACTGGTTGAAAAATTATAATTGAACATTCATAATTGAAAAAACACTGCTATAGAATTTCATACATTCTCACAAAATTTTTCAGGAATTTCTCAGTTCCTATAGCGGTATTGAATTTTTATTAACTCCTTCATTCGATTGTAAAAGTTTTAAACTGTTGTAACTTAAACTACGTATCGAATGAATGCAAAATTCAATGAATACTTCAAATGTCTCACATCACAGCATAAACATATTTCAAGCAACGACATTTTCAATTTTCAAATACCCTCCATACCTGGAAGATGTTTAATAAATAAAATACAGGCGTGAGATGTATTCGCAACTTTAAAAGATATTTGAACATATTGTGTAAACACGTTCCAGGATGTTTGAAACCATAAATCATTATGTGATGCATTCATTCCGTCGAATACTGCAGTGATTCATCGAATACTCCAATGAAGTTATTGGGTACATCGATAATAGTCATAAATTGATTTGAATACGATATTCAATGATTGATCATGACCTTACATTACTCACCTGACCCAAATTTATTGCAAACAATGTTAGCAATGGATTATAATTACTTCCATTATGTCATATACTTGATAATATACTTCCATAAGGATTGTTGGTAAATTTTCAAAGTGTGCCCTAAAAAATGAATGGATTTTATCAATCAAATGTCTCATTGAATCGTGAAGAATAAAAAATTTTTCCAAAAGATGCGAAGTACTAAAAATATCCAAATAGCGTGTCATTCGATCTCTTCTTCCATTGGAAATGTTTAGATTGAAAAAAATGCTTGAGACTTGACCGTTTATGTTAAGAACTACAATAGGTTTCCAGATGTAAGCGCGGTACATATCGAACGTCGTTTTATCATGAAAGAGCGGAAGCAGTTATCGCACCACAAAACGATAAGCCTTCTTGCCATGTACATAAATCCGATAGATTTAGTTATGAAAAATTGTACGGAAGGTTATTGATGAACTACTGTAATTTTATCGATATTATTAGTATTTTTCATTCTTTTCATGATTGAAAATCGTTGTGCATACATACTATACTTTTTCAAACGCGTACGAAAATGATATATAATAATGTGATAACATGTAATGATATTCAGTTTTCATTCAACGTGATTTAAAGATGTTTTGCAGAGGAGAAAAAAATATGATTGAATTCTCATATCTAACTTGTGCAGACCTTGAAAGCTATCGGAACCTACTTTGTCGTATCTTTTTCTGAATTCCTCCATAAAATAAAACAATTCGAAGGAACTTCAAGGACCTAGGTTTCAATGCATCGATTGTCCAAAGGCGTCTGTAAAAGAGAACTCGCCTTCTGTGAAACGGACAATCATGCTGTAAATTTCAACCCACTGCATAACCACGAGCCATATTTTTCTACGCTTTCTATTTTTCTATCCAAAAATAGTTCTCAGCGAACATAGGAGTATCCAACGACTCGGCAAACATTATTCTGAAAGATGTCTCATACAACATCATAATTTAAAGACATCTTGAAGAAAGATATCTTGTTTCAGAAAATTATTCCTACAAAAATTTAATCCAGCTTACCAAGAAAGAATACTCAAGGATAAAAAATTCTCGCGGAAGCGTTCTTCAAGAAAAAATCCCAAGAAAAAAGAAGATCATTCGAAATTTGATAATTAAAAATCTTAACTTATCGCAATGCGACAAGTTATAACAATTTCAATTCCCAGCCCTTCGAAAGTTTTATCGAAATACGGATCGCGGTACCCGAAACAAATCCTTAAAAAACTTCCAATATATGTTCTGGGTAGCGGATAACGACCCGTAATTGATTTCGCGAAGCAAAGCCAACTCGATCCGCCGAAGAAGAAATAGAGGACGATCCGATTCGTTCGCGGAGAAGCAGCGAGGAGGCCACATTTGGTACGATAACGGAATGTCGTCGTTGCGAATTGAATAAGGGTTATATACTACATACATTTTCGTGTGCGTGTATTCGTATACGCCTGTATTACGTATGAGATCGGTTTTTCGCTCACTATCTTCAACCAAAAAGACAAAGCAATATCGGAAGCCAAAATATTGCATCTTGATGAAACGATTCAAGGAAAACTTTGACAACTTTTTGGTTGGTGATAATGCGTGTGAAGGAGTCAAGTTCAACTGCACGCATCAGATTCGATGTTATTCACACAACCCATAAGATATTCCACGCGAGTATTCACAACAATGTTCATTGAAATCATATTCATGCATATTGGCATTAGGTTAACAAATGCTTTTCGACTTCCTCCGCACTAATACTTGGCGTAAAGTTAATAGAACTGTACACATATTTCATACAAATAGCAGAACCAATGCATGCAATTTTATGCAGTTTTGTGATCACGTTGGCATATGAGAGGCACCTGTGCATGATACAGACCTAGCACTTAACGCGCCTGCAAATAGAATATTAGAACTACAAGCCCACCTTCCGTACCTTTGAAACTCTCAAATCATCGTAACGAGTTAGCAATGCATGAATTGACTTGATCAATGATCCAAGTTATCTGGTTCTCCTATCTCTCACAGAAACCTTGCGATAAAGTGATTATTCCATAGGGTTAAACAATGTGGACATATTCATATCATATTCACATCCAAAAGAAGTTACTACAGAGTCTGTATCTGACACACCTTACAGGTGACAATGTAAATTGAGGAATGAATAATGACTAATGTGACGAGGAATAAATATTTATGAACTAACTTCTCTCCTTATCGCCGCGAAATGTACGTCTCAGTCGTAGGATCATCACTGTCATCAGTGGACCTATTAGAGAAATCGCTGTTCGCATTCTCAAAGCAAACGTTATATACGGTTGCTTATACGAGCGTACTTATTGGTTATTACTCATCATACACATGTATACCTTATGAATTATGACCCGTACATACGGTTGGGTGAATGCTTGTCGGTTGTATTCTTTGTTTCTATAAATACTTGACCAATTGGACACAGTTTTTAAAAAGAAAAACTCTCTTCAAAAGAGAAGAATGAAATTGTTCGGATAGTTTGAATTTTAACGTCTGACATGAGAAACTTTAACGGTCAACTAAGTCTTGCTGGAGGTGCAAAAGATATTTATATGGATTTAACAAAACGTTGAGGTTGTAATAATAAACATTCTTTCGAGATTCATCAAATAAGATTCAGAAAAAATATGTTGATAGAGCAAATTTGTAGATATTTATTTTGTAGTTCTTGAATATAGCTCGAAAATGTCATATTTCTCTAAATATAAATAAGCACGAATGACAAAATTTTAAAATAATTATAAGAAAAATTTCCATTATATTGTTGATTCAAAAAAATTGTTTCAAATTACAACGATTTTTCATAAATGATAATGAATTTCTGTTAATATTCAATCAGATTAGTTACGATGGAGTTATGCTAATACAAAGCAGCAATCGTGAACGAATGCATCGCAAGTGGTACATCACTCGTAAAACTGTACGATATGCTAAACATATTAATAGGAAATCCTGTAGACTTCCGATAAGCGTTCTATGAACGCGGTTCAAACGTCCCATGAATACACGCTATTATCAAAAATATTCTATTGCAAATGAATTTATGTGTCATCACAAGTCAACAGCATGGTGAATAATCAAAGCTTAGCATATTATATTCATCCATACAACCATTCCGTGTCCCAAATAAAGTCCAAAAAACTATTCCTTTATCATTCAGAAATTGAATAAATCTTTTAAAAATAATTTTCAACATTGAATATCTAAAGATTTCTTACATAGAGCAATTCTTCAGTCTAAAAAATATAAAAGTACAGTTCTTCTGGATAATACTCAGTCATCTTTTTACTTCCCCATCTACCTAGATACCCAAGTAACCAAGGTAAGCTGACAAGTTGAATGGGAAGCTTGCGAATGTCAATACATCGATCCTTGTATTCATTGTGCATTCTCTAAATTCCTTGAAAGAACAAAGTTTTAACTTTACCTGATTTTTCTAGAAAAAAAGTATCACATTTTTTTTGTCCATTCATTGAAAAACGGACTTCAAAAGACATTACAAACCGTGAAAAAATGTATGCTGTTAACTTATTGGAAGAAATTCTCCTCTCATGAGAAAGGTATATGTTCCCGTATAAAAATGTTTTTGCTAACGCTGACAAGGATACAGCTTGGTATGAGACGCTATATATCAGCAATCGTGTGGAGTCAGTGTTGATCATCCCACTCAATTGAATTTGTTTCATCAATCAAACTCACGATTAGCTCAGCATTCGTTTAAGCTTGGGCGAGATATTCTCAATCTTTGGTCCAACTGAACTCAATCTTAACCCAAGTTTGGTCCCCTCTTTCCTTAGCATTAGCTCTATGCTGAAGTCTGAAATGAGGTTATCATTTTATAGTTACGACATCTTAGCGCCAATTGTGAATTCTAACGTGGATCCTTCATATTCAATCGATTCAACGGATGTTTCAATCCAATCGATTCATAGAACTTTGAAAGTTTTGTACATCCAATGGATCCAAATCAATTTCACCATCTATCGTATACTCAGCTTCGAATTCGTAATCCAAATGTCAAAACCTCCTCACGAATCACTCAGACAAAAATTCTTGAAGGATTGAATTTTAAATTAGAATTGATCTGAAAGTGTTGATCTTATAAGCAATTAAATGATACGAAACTCATTAACAATTCCTTTCTCGAAGTGAGAAGAAAGAGAAAAGGTACAAAAATGCAAAGCCTGAGGTTAAGGAAAATATCAGATGGAGTTTTCAGGGAAGATTAAAGGTTGAAAGAAAAATTTGCCGGCTGTGAATGACCATGACATGTCTAAAGGCGAACAACAAGACAAAGACAACACCGGAACACCGCCAATATCCCTTCCTTGCGATAGAATCCATTGTGTCAAGAATTGTGTGAGGTTGTCTATTTCGAAAAGAGTGTATAGCGGGAAAGAAACGTTAGGTGAATTTCTTAAAGAGGAGAGCAGGTAGATATGGAGCCAGCCCGACCCGGCTTCTCTCGATGATCATTAAGCACTCTCCTTTCTCTCTCTTCCCCATTTATATACCTGTTCCACTTAAAGACCACCCCCAGTTTCACCTGTGCCCGCAGTCATATACCTCGCGTTCCTTTCGTAGGTGTGATTTGGCAACAACCTGCCGCCTATCTCTTTCTGACCAAGCAAGGAACTTGAATGGAATGAGCTTAACAGAGAATCGTTGGAGAACGATGCTTGTTAAAATTCTTATGTCTCTTTTCTCCTTCAATGATTCTCTAATTTTGATAATTGCAAAGTAAGATGTTGTACTAAAACTCGCGTAAAGTGGATTCTTATTGAATCTCGATATGCAAATTACAATTTGTTGTGTTATTTCATTCAAGGAACTATACGTCTATTTCCATTCTCTAATAAGCTTAGATAGCCGTAGGCAGGATTTTATTAGGTAATGAATCGTAATATCAATTTAAATTCATTTGTACTGAGGAGTTACGAAAAAAATTACTGTGTTTCATCATAAATTAAGAACAAATTCATCTCACGATAGATGCTTCATGAAAAGGAATTTATAATCATAAACGATCATGGAATTTGGTATATTATAAATTCAGTCAAAGATTCAAACAGTTCACTGTTTGATTCAAATTTATTGCTTACGGTTTGTTTGTTATACAAAGGAAAAAAATTCGCTGTGATCTCTGATCAATCTGATCTGTTGGATATTTGTTGCTGCGGCAGCAAACTATTTACTATCACAAGAATCTTGTTAGCACCGACAGCGATTCTCCAGTAAAATTCGTTTAATATTCCGTATATATTATTGGAAAATTTGCTATTCTAGTCAATCCTTTTGCTTTCTCAGCAATCCAGTTAGCTGGTATAACGAATTTTCAGCTAGTTTAGCAAAAAGTTTTGCTATTCCACATATGCTGCATTAACTTACAATCCTTTTCCGGAAAGCAGAGAATTACCTTAATGAAAATTGAACCCTTCCGGTTTGTTATCATGATTAGATGATGCGAAAAAATCTTAAATTCTCACTGAAAGAAATGTTCGGTTGTGCACATGAAGAAAATGTATTGGCAAAAAAATGACACGGAGAAGAGAATTTTAGAGAATGAATTTTCATCTGTGGTCGAGTAAAATGAAGTCGACCGAATTTTAAATTTCGCGGGAATGTCACTGTCCCCGATTCATTCAACTTTACATAATCTTTTGTTAATACACTTTCTCCGTGCACGGAGAAAAAAGGAAATTGCTGTGTGTGTGTGACAGTGGAATCTAATTTTGCTGAAGCAGCAGTTTTTTGCAATGACAGCAAACTATTTGTTATCACAGCCAACTGATCAGCTACGACAGCGATTTTTCAGCTGTGGCAGCAAAAAATGTCCGCTTCGCCAGCACAATTTGTTTGCTATTATGTATATAATACTGAAAATTCTGTTGCTTCGGTTAATCATGTTGCTCTCTCAGCAATCCAAATAGCTGTCACAGTGAATTTTTTGCAAGGTTAGCACAAAGATTTGCCATTCTGTATGCAATAGGGTAGATGGGGGTGAGATGACGCACGTTTCCGCTCCTCTATAGCATAAAATAATACATCAAACCTCGTTCACGCAAGAACAATATGAAGATTCAATTACAATCTTGAAACTGTCCTTGAGTAAATGAGGTTTGATGTATTATTCCGTGCTGCAGTGGAGCGGGAAAGTGCGTATATCTTACCCTGATTTATTCTACCTCAATTTGCTCTGTCAGCAAATTTTTTCTGAATACTTTTGGAGTCTGTCTGTTATTTGGGATTAGTTCCTTCAACTGAAAATTTCTGTTACAACAAACAATATTTCATTTCACGTAACTTAAATTTTATTATTCAATGTCATTTTTACTTACCGTAACTATAGTGTTTTCTCATTGCATAGTTTAAGGAAAAAAACAGAACCCGATTGAGTTTAATATCACCGAAGTTGGACCAAAGGAGTAGCCGGAACACGTAACTGATCAAAAACAAAAAAGAAATCTCAAAAATACATTGTCGAAATCATATGTATGAATGCTGTCATTTATATAAACCTGTTGCAACGTAATAGGAAGGAAAGAGGAGAATTGCAGTTTGTTCCCACCCTTGAAGAAGCCTAAAGACCCGCTTGCGTTCCATCCATGACCAAATAAAGCTGATGATCGACCCTCCAGCGCGGGGAGAGTCCCGGTGCATAGCGCTATGCAGTTTTTGTTACACCCTTCGACTGTTCGGAGCCTCTATGTACTGAACAACGGCCATGACTCGACCGAAGAATTCCTTGGCCACAATGGATATAATTCTGGAGAAAATTCGTGATGTTCGAAACACGACATGGACAAACTGTCTCAGTGACCGGTTAAAATATCTGTAATGAAAATATGCAATGGGAAAGATACACTGTTAGAAAAATCTGTCTTAAACTTAACAATACTATTATGAAGTTTTTTACATAAACATTTTATTAAATTTCATACGAAATTTTGCATGAAATTTCATATTTTCATATTAAATTTCATGTTTTCATATTAAATTTAATAATCGTTCTTAAATTTAATACCCTGGTTAAACAAACCGATTGATTCTTGCCAAATCTCATTGAATCGTGCACAGTGTTCTGACCAAATCCTATTGAACTATTTTCAAGGAGATTTAATCAGATTACTGTATTTTTTCAATGTGATTCTGATTAAATCTTGCCAATTTTAATTGAATCTGACACAATGTTCTGACAAAATTCCATTAAATTTCATTTCGTCAGATTCTATGGATGTTTTTAACCAGGGTATGGAAATATGAGATTTCATAAAAAATTTCGTATCAAATTTAATAAAATGTTTATGTAAAAAACTTCAGAATATTATTGTTAAGTTCAAGTCAGATTTGTCTAACAATGTATATCCAACCATAAAAATATTCAATTACAATTATAACCGGAGAACACAAAGTCTAAGATCTACAATCATAAATAATGACGAATTTTCAATAATATGCGATGTTTGCAATCAGTTTATTACTAATTGATTACTAATAATTTTCGAGTGTATTAAAAGTACAATTTGAAATATTCATTAGTGAAGTGTACATAAATTTATGCGAATCAAGTAGTGAACGCATGTGTCAGGGAGGAAAAGTCGATCAAAATTTCATGGAATTAGAAAATTTGGGAATTTTGGGTTTTGATTCGAACTTTATGAAAAATTATGGAAATTATTCGTTTATGATGTAATGATGATATACTAAGTTGAAGCTAATACTCTATGCTTTCACGTGGAGAACAAAAATTTGCTGACACAGCAAATCGAGGTATTATATATAAAATAACAAACGTGATCTAGCTATAACAATTTGCTTTTACAACTAACTGGATTGCTGAGAGAAACAGCAAAACTTGGGCGGACATTTCCATTTACATGAATGCGATCTCATACATATATGGCATGTTCCTATGTTTCCAAAAATATATTCCTCCTATGAGCGAGAAATTTTGCTGAATGAGTCAACATGTTTTGCAGTCACAGCTACAAAATTGCTGTCGTAGTCAACAAGATTGATGTGATAGCATTGAGATTGCTGTCACAACAGCAAATTTGTTGCTCCAGCAAAAATCACCCAACAAAATCAGATTTCTTTGTGATTTCTCTCTGGAAGAGAAAGATTTCACTATTTCAACGAATTCCTCTTCGCTAAGTGGATTGAATGAGCTGACGATGACAATTCACTGTGTTGATTAATTCATTGATCCTAATCATCAGTCCTTCGCTAGTTTTGCAAAGCTTGATGCGCTAAAACAATCAATTGTCGTTCATAGCAAGAAAACTTGCTTGCTGTCCATATAATAACAAGCGGATCACGTTGAAACAGCGGAATTCTTGCTATCCCAGCGAATTTTTTCCTCCGTGTCCATACAGCTCTACGTGACACGCAAACCTAATCAGCACAGAATTTCGGAAGGAATTCTTGAGAACTCATAATGGATTCTTTGAACTCCAATTAAACTCTTCATGAACTTTCCTTGACCTAGGGTATGGTAGGGGAACATATACTACTTTTGAGTTGATATCACATGTTGGTATCCTGTAAGAAATATTGCGCACACCCCATTAAAAATGTCAGATAGAACCGGACAAAAATTGTTGTCAGTTTTTCAACGGTTCATTCCTCAGATAATCGAGACAAAATCTGACGAACTTTTTACCCGGCGCTACCTGGAATAACCAAATTGGAATACCCTGTCAGAAACTAACAGCAAGTTTTGGAATACACAAACTGTGATATCCAGTCAAAAAAAACTAACGAAAGGTTTCCCAACAAGGTTTGACAGGATGTTCCAGTTTGGGAATTACGGACTAATCAGGGTAGCAAGTTCCAAAATTTGACGATTATTTTTTCGATTCTGCCTGGCATTTTTAAGAGCTTACATACGAGCTTTGAGCTAGTATTAAAGTTGGCCCTGCTCTTAATCCAACCCTGCATTAGATATTGTATCCAAATGTTCGATTATGACAACCTCAATGAGTATAACCACCAGCCCAGTGTTCGTTTTAGTCTGTCCCAGAGTTAAAAGAATCAGCCCAAGTATAGCCCAAGCTCATATGCACATTTGAGGAATCATACTTTTATTCGCACATCAAAATATTTGATTGTAACAGCCAAACAGTTTTCCCCTATAATAATACTTCCCCAACTAAGAAGGTGACTCTTTGGCGTCTCAGGCCCTGCCTTGGCCCAAGTTCCCGCGACCTAGGCCAATTCAGGCCATTTGATGGTCCAATTTAGAGAGAGGGCAATTTCTCACTGGGTCACATTCAGATATTCTCCTGTGAGAAATTTTGACTACCCTTCGACACTTAAGATCACAGAATAAAAAATATATGTATTCAGAAGTTAATAAAATTAGAATACATTTGAATTATGTATATTCATGAAACATTTAAAATATCGTTCATTCAATTCTCAAAGGAGTTAACTGTATAGCACGATATCTTATGCAAACTTTGAACGAAGTTCACAAGGGAAGATGATGTTACGTGTTTGGAGTGAATCGTACTAATCTTCAGTTTGTATTCTTCCAATCGATAAATATATGCATCTAATTGTTTATTCAGATGTTTCTTCTTTTATTTTAAATTCATAAGTGACTTCAGTTCCAACTATGAATACATTACCGAGCAAACTATTATGCAGAACCTATACAAAGGCGGACAAGAATTCGGATATAAAAGTATACAGGTTGTCGCCTTTAACGACTCACTGAATACACAAAGTTCCTTTTAATTTTGTAAAGTTTTAGAATTTCCTTGAAACCTTACTACTCTCCCTACTAATAGGTCATCTTCCCCTAGGTGTTAACATGAATCGTTCCCACTTGGTTCTAGAAGTATCACAGGAATATGAATTCAAGAAACATCATTTCAGAAATCCAATCAATATGAATCAAAAGAATTTTTACTTAGAATGTTTTGTACTTAATTTTATTCGGACGCATACTTGATTGGATCTTTTTTAACCGGACATTGGGATGTAACAGAAAAAATACACCAAGTGTTTTGCGTTTTCACAGTCGAATTGTACCTGAAATTGTTGGAGTTGTGTAGGCCGGCAAAATTATTTCTTTACGCCTGTAGAATTCTAATGTGCAAGGTTGCGTATATCACCCCAAGAATGAATTATTTAAACATGTTTTATAATTGCAAATAATTGCAAGGATATTATTTGTTTGTGAACCGCCGATTAGAATTTAATCCTCATAGATTCGGAATTCGGGATACAATATTTGAAATTTAATTCGTCCTTTGTAACTATTCTGAGACAATGCTATACGTTACGGAACGTGTTATGCATTTTCATGAGGATGGCCATGCTGAGAAATTGTACCTTCGTTTTGAGAGATATTTTGACGTTTATACTTGGTGCAAAAATCATTGTATATTTCATACCAAAAGGAAATTAGTCTATCTTGAGAGTGTTTGTATTGTTGCGATGTGAAAGGACTATGTGTGTTCTTGACTTTACTTCGAGTTTATAGAAACCTATTTGTCAAGATGGAACGAATTTTCCGTTTGATTCTCCTGAGTTACATTAGAGAATTTAAGAGGGAAATTCTCTTCGCTTTGAACTCTGTTTTATAAATCACATCTGAAAGAAATTATATTTTTACCGAATTTGTGACAGACGCATCTCGATGAAAATGACAAAAAAAAGACAAGTTTTCAATCAAATTCTTCCTTCGACTGAACATTGACGGTGAGTTGTAAACAACGAGAGATAATTTCAGTACACTGTATTAAGCGTTGACGATCATGTTCCCACAGGGACCCATCGCGAATTCCGAACGCGATTCGATGAGGGCAGTGGTGAACGGAGGGAGGAAGAGAGAAAGAGCAAGAGAGAGAGATGAAACACAGAATAGTGACTGAAAAACCATGCCCAGTCGTCGGCCCACGTATACATGATACGTGTGTCGCCGATCATGGTGGATGCAACTCGTCACCAGATGGAATTCCTCGGAATCCTTAGCATCATCCTTCCATTCACTCTGATTGGTTCCAATAATACCACCCCTATAGGGCGCTCAATCTCAAAGGAGAGCCCAGAAAAGTACGAAATTCTAAATAAATCCGATATACAATTTCATTATTTGGTGCAAACCCGTGCGGAGTGTCAACCTTGTCCCCTGCAGTCGCATAATTTTTTCGTTGGCATGCACATTTAACATTTGCATCACATAATGAATCGATCGATCAATGCGAAACTGCAATTTCACGACCAGTCGTTCAATCATCGTGATTACAGTATATACCTGCTATTTAAGAGTACAGGAGGTTGAGTATATTCTGGTCAATGTAAAAGGTTGCCATAGCTACAAAAAACTTGACTTTTCGTCTCTTTTCCACCATCTCTCTCCTCTTCTGATCACAAGAAACAAACGGATTTAACGACCCTGTAATGGCAAAAGGAGTATTGAAACGACATGACTACAACTGCCGAGTCATATTGTTGGCGATAAAAGGGCGTATTTGTACGGCATTTATTCTCAAGAGCCGACTCCAAGTGAATTACGTGAGATGAGACGAACTAAGAGATACTTTAATAAATACTTTGGGTTGCGTCTATCATCGTTGCTCACACGTTATTACCTGCGGTCACGTGTTTGGAGTACCAAATGAACCGAAGAAAATTGATAATGGTAGACATTTTACAAGGAGACATTTCTTCACTCGCCGAATAACGCCTATGAGCGTGGAAGAATTGGGGATAGAAAAGAAGGAGAAAATGTGGAATGATTATTATCGTTAGTAGGGAAAATTTCTTTAATCAACGGTTATTTATTTCTCGGTTTATCTTTTGTAACGATCGCTATTGTTGTTATGTGTTAATCAGTACTTGATCGAAGAATTACGAAGTTCTTTGATTATCTACTGATTTATATACTCGTAACTCTTCTGAGAGGGGGATAATTAAGGGATATTGGATATCTTTTATAAATCATTCTTCTCAATGAGTATCTCGTGTCAAGGAATATGATTCAATTGAATTCATTATTTCATCTCAATTTCCAATCAATCCAAATATTTTTAATAATGCTGCATAGTTAAGTGGAATCAAAATCCTCTGAGGAACATCATTTTCTTTTTTTACATACACACGAGTAAAAACCGTGATAATACCGTTTCTTGATGTGTTTTATATGCTACTTTCTTCCATTTATCATTCTACTCTACGCATGAATCATAGTAATGATTTAGTAGATAAATTTCATTATACAGCCACGTTCTTTCGGCTCATAAATGATCGATGAAAGTGATAGGGATGATAAAAAATCAATTGGAGGTAATTGATCATGCGAATATAGTATAACACATCAAATTGTAGATAATATACAAAATTGAAGATACTTTGTGCGATCATTTGTCATCTCAATGATATTGGAGAAAGATGGTTTTTAAATTTAACTAAAATGTATTCTACAAACACACATTCGATACAAATACGATCATTCTGGGAACGGATAATCATATAATTATTAATAAACCGAGTCAATTATACTGTCATCTGAAGAATTATATTATCAACTATTCGATATAAATCTTCTTCCCGCCCCTTCCTGTGAAATAATGTGAGAACTCTCGGAAAAATTCGATACAATGTAAAAGAATGAAAAATGTATGCCGTACATGAATGTTCAGTGTGAATGAAAGTATGTGTGAGTATGAAGCAATATTCAAGGTTCCGTTAACTTCAGCATACACTTCGATAATGACGCGATAAAGAGAAAAAGGTAGATGTAGATGTTGGTGAATAAATTTGTGACATATACCCCCTATAAAATTATCAACATATACCCTCTGACCCAACTGGTTGCTGTCCGTTTAAATTTCCAGCATTTATTACATACGAACACGCATACACGTCCACGATTCATATGAACGTTTTCACAACTGAATATATCGAAGATCAAGTAAATTTTAATTAATTTGTCCACGATCAATGACGGAAATGTTCGTTGACATTAGACGATACATGCCACTTTGTGATTCACCTTTGACAAAACCACATGTATTGCAACCTCAATTTTTTGTCTCCGGTCTCTGATATGTGCCACTTTGTGAATGACGGTTGATAAAAGTCGCGTGTATTTTCGATCTTAATTTTTTCTCTCCTTACGCAATTTATCACGTACACTTGATTTCTCCGCTCATAGTTGATTAAAAGAAGAAAAGAAGAGAACAGAAAAATTCGGATGAAATTATTTTGATCCAGTGAAACGTGAAGGACGAGAACCGAACACTGAATTTTTTTGCTCTTTTATGTTCATCAATGTATTACAATTCAGAACTGATTGTATAACCCGGTTAGAAAAACCTACAAAACCCGCTCGAATCAAATCTAATAGGATTTGGCAACAACTGTGTCCAGGTTTTAATAAGATTCCATAAGTTTCATATTAAAATAGTCCATTGAATTCAACAAAATCTAATTGGAAATTTTCAAAATCGCCTCAACTAGAACATTTTGTACGATATCCGATTGAAGATGCGATTGGTGTTCGTTACTCCACGAGGGGACAAAGAATTTTTTAGAAGTTTGAGAGATGCGAAATGTCAGTTTGATTCTTGTATTTCCACGATTGAAACTCTCCACTTTTGATCCAAGAAAACTAAACATAAATTCTAGTAATCGAGCTTAATTGATATCAAGATTAGAAGTTATCTTGACAATGTAATTGAAGATACTCATGGTACTGATACATTGTGTTAATTCTAACGGAAATCCTTCTATTATTATCGGCACGAAATTCCGGTTAGATCTTTCAAGTAAAATTGAACTTCGCCTTCGTTTTGCGCGTTCGAATGGAACCTATACGCTCGCTACTCCGCAAACTATCTGTTCGTGCATATTCTCGTTGGCCGAGGGCTTCTTGAAATAAAAACACATTCCTTGCAAAATATTCTATGTTTATTATTATTTACCTCGAAATCAAACTAAATGTATATTTCCGTTCACCACATTGAGAATGAAAATATTCTGCCAATCGATCGGCACATGGTTTAATCCTTGATTGATTTGATTACATCTTCAAATAATGTCAACTTTTGAAGGAACATTATTGCATCCAAATCTTAGTTTCCTTTTCTACTAATTCAGCTGAATCTTATGAGACCATCATAGAGCCATCGCTGAAATATAGTACCAATTTAAACACAATTCTGGTGCAAAGGAAGCGTGTGGTTGAGGAGGTTTCGGAAGTTGCTGATATATACCCACGTGAAAATTTCTTGCTTGCGCCAATACTGACGATGGAAAATAGATAGGCGCAATGCTGACATCCAAGGCTTGGAAATCTATATCGAGCCAACGTTGACTGACAAGTGGCACAATGTTGCACCAATGTTGGGAATCGTAATTTCCAATGATCAATCCATCATTGACTCAAGATTGTGCCAATCATGGTTCATCGTTGTCCCAATATCGTTTGGACAAAAGAAATTAACTTCATACGAACAATTTTATAGCACGGCTGAATACTAATCCAAACGTTGACAACGTTTAGAAGAAATGAGTACCCAATGCAGTGCCAAGCCTGGTCAAAGCTTGGCTCAGGCTAGCCACGATCCTCAATGATACGTCTCCATACAAAAATGCCCGCGTCCAATGTCAAAGCGCCACCCTTCGGTATTGTTTCCAACGCTCGGTTCGTTTCTCGCAAGCGCTCAACGAACTATGCGGTTGATATATAAGCATCATATAACCTTCTGATTTGAAAATTGTTGTCTTCATCATAGGTCCTTCATCGAAGGAGAGATTTTAGCTGTGCAGACACATGGACTCGTGGACATCAGAATTTGAATTATACTTGATGTAATTGATTTGTAAGGTAACCAGTAATCATTGAGTTATATTCAATGTATAAAGAGATTCTCTGGCCCTGGTTGTATAAAATATTTCAGGTTCGGGCTGTACTTCTTAACATGTGTGGAGGGGAAGCAATCGATGTCGGGAATATATGACTCTGAATTTTTATTATATTTTTGCAATCGTTCAACATAGAGTTAAACATCGGCACAACATTGGCTTAACGTTGGCGCGGGATTGTCGCAACGTTGAATGAATTTTGGCCGAATATTGACTCAGTACTATTATAGTATTGACTCAAATTTAGCAGTCAACATCATTTATGTGCAATAAATGATGGTACCTCCTTTAAATGCATAAGACATCTGACTATTGGCAGACCATAAAAAAATTCGTCTATCAGTCTTGGTTCGTAATGAGTACAAGCATGATCCAATCTTGGATTTAGATCGAGCGACAAATTTTTTCAAGGGTTGCCAATGATGGCTGATTTGACTGCCATAATCGTACCAATGTTGGTCCGTGATTGGCAGAATACATCAATGGAGCCTGTAACGATGTTATCATTTCAAGCTTGCACCTTGCTAACCGCCAAGGCTCGGCTAATCTTTGTCAGTGTTGCGCCATCCTAGTGCCAATCGTCAATTTTCACCTGGGTAGATGATTCGGATCACTTTTCAACCTTTTTGATTAGTTGAAAAGCTGATCCGAATCATCTAGATCAGCTACTTCAGAAACTTCCAGAAAGTTGTCGGGAACGTCTAGTGTTGCCGCGATCCAGGAAACAAGCTATCACGATCTTTACATGCCAACGTTCTTTAATTCAAATTATGGGAAGTAACAATTGGTTAAAATGTAGATTGAAACTGAAATTCGATTATGAGTCAGTTTACATCGAGCTGCAATTCCGTTAATTCTAATTTTTATTCAATTAACACTCCAAGCGGTTCGAGCCAGATTGAAATTCAGATCGTGTCAAGATCGAATACAGATTAATTCAAAACTTGATTTCATAGACTCATATTTCAATTTAGATTCCCAAAAGAATTTGACTGTTCTCAAGATTGTATTTTCACCCAATTGTTGTCACTATGGAAGAATGTACTTTCAGTTGAACGAGGCTGGAATCTAAAGATCGTGACAGCTCGCTTTGTAGATCGCGGCAACACTAGGAAAGTCATCATAAAGTATTTGAAACGTGGGTTAAGCGTACACCGAGCGTAAAGTGAAACATTGAGAGTAATCTGAAAGTACCCGACTGAAAATTATCATAGGGTTAACGTGACATATGGTGAGGATCTAATAAGGTCATCCGAAATACGGTATACTTGCTGAAATCCTAATCAGGATTGGATGTGGATGCCCCACGTAGGGATAAGCCCATTGGATCCTAATTAGGTTTCCCTTAAATTATCCTAGAAAGTTGAAATAGGTTTTCCTCGGTGTAATCTCATCAAGACCTTGTTAGGTTATCCTGAGATTATGAACATATATGTTTATAAAGTATAGTTTAATAAAGTGAATGCAAAAATGTCTTGATTCTAGAGTGTATACTTCTTGGTGAAATAAATTTTCTCTAAATTAGGAAAATATTTCTGAACAAATGTCAACTGTGCATATCTTTCAAGTTAGTCTCTCCATGTCGAATACATTTTTGGGTTGTGAATTTCCTGTTCATATCCTAATTCCAATCCATTCTGGAGGTTTTGGTATGGGATTCCGCACCAAATCCTTATTAGTCTTGCCTCATAAGGTCCTAGTAAAGCGTGGAATGACTTGTCAGGTCCTAACGAGGTTGCCTTACCAGGACCTGGGCTGGATCAAAGTTGACCTGATCTGGTCCATAGGGTAAATTTCTAGCCGGGTATATCTGAATTAGATAAAACATATTGGGAGAAACATCAATTTTTACTAGAAATCGGGGTTAACGCATGAGAGCGTAACTGGAGAGTGGATAAGAAGGATGTAAGATGAAGTACATAAGTCATTTGAAACATTCTTACGCTTCTGTTACTTTTCATGACACACTCCCCTTTCACTAGGGAACCAGGTGATTGAAAATTAAATATGCGCGGTAGCGAAAACGTCCTTTGACGGTCGTATTGCTTCCTTCCTCCAGCCAAAAATTGATAAATATTTGAAATTAGTTTTTTTTAACAGATCTAGTTTATCAACAGTATATTTTACACATTTTATTTCATTTCAGGGTAAGTTATTTTCATTCAATATGAATATTTTTAATCATAAAGCCCTGAAACTGCATACAATACACTGAACAGGAAACTAACTCGAGTCAACTGAATTTAGATTGAGGTGAACTCATATTCGATCATTTCAATTGATATTTAGTTGATTGAAGTACGCGGTGAGGTTCACCGTATTCACCCTCGCTGCGTGGTTAACTTCCCTAGTTTTTCTTTCAGTGTAGCTTTTCGTTATGCGCGTAAGTTGTGTCCTTGTTCCACTCAGTACCCAATCGCATGTGAGAAAAAGACGCAGATAGCTTATAGCGACGCATATAACGAGAGCCTACTGTATTTTTGCTTTTTTTCGACTCTCATGGCCCGTGAATATATAAATCATTGCCTTTGAAAAATCGACTCAAGGGTGATTTCTTGAAGAACCTAATGCCCTCCAAGAATCTACCAAGGAAGAATTTTCCATCTCAAACAGTTCAGAAGTTATAGAATTTTCAATGCCAAGAATTCTTTTACTCAAATTTCAAATGCCCGCACCGAAACTTTATTTTGAAATTGAGTGAAAAATTCCATCTTCGGTAACTTCCTAAAAAGCAATCCCACAACTTGACATGCACGTACATGTATTTTCTGATTAGTTATCTAACATCGAAGTTGACTGGGGTGTAATTTACACCCCACGCGACTATTCGTGTGATGGTTTGGAGTATCATTTCAATCAACGAATATGAAGTGATATTTCAATTTTTCTACGGGTTCTTTCGCTTGCCTGTACTCTTTTCTTCATGAAATAATAACCTTACCTCAACTCTCATCGAATCTGAAGCATTTTTTGATGAGTGAATGAAGGATACGAATTACTCTTCGAACTGAATAAGGGATTGGTCTTTTGTGACAATTTGAATGAGATTCTTCTGATTTGTACATCGTATCCATGGGGAGATGTCGAATGGATGCGAAAAAGATAATTCTATACAGTTTGAAGAGATGTTATTATTCAAAAAAATATACAATTTACAATTTTTCTATTCTCCTCTGTACCTGCTGCATGTGAAATATGTGCATTTCCAGTTGAATTTGTTGACACTAGAATAAGTATCAGATGCAATAAATTGAATATCCGGTACTTGATTTGGCTCTTCTGAACCTTCCATTCAAAAACCAACTCTCGTGAAATAGAGTTTTGTAACTAGAAGTTCCGGGTAAGTTTTATCATTTCAAAATGTATGGAAATGGAGATTCTTCAAATCATTCATTGCATCAGTTTGTTTCCCATTGATAGGGATTGAAAATTTTATGAGAAAATGTAGAATTCTATGAAAAATATGTAAGAACATCTAAGATATTTTAGGATAGTGAGAAAAAATCTCATAAGAGTAATACTCACAGCCGGAATATCGTGGGATGTAATTTACACCCAACGTGATCATTCCCGTTCCAGATTTTGATGCAACCGTCGAAGGATTGAAATGAAGAATTAAAATTCAGTATGGAAGTAGATTTTACTTTTTATAATGTGAAAAGTATAATTTTCATTCAAAAGACGTCAAGAATTTCAATTAAAATCCATGAAAATGTCATCAGAATATCCATTTGATGTTTCAAGGAAGTGAATCCATTCAGGATATAAATTGTAAAAAATACTCCAAGCGTGAGAAAATTCATTTTGCCTCTTGACGTTACTCGTGAGTGGCGTAGATTATTGTAACAGCACATATAGAAATTTTTATGGAATTGTCATGGTAAGGCGCTATATCGCCCTACTGCGATAACATAGAAGGCTGTTTCTCTACTACTCATGATACATAAAATATCGTTTGAAATTATGACATGATGTCTGATGGAATATAAAATTCACTGATAAAAATATTTCTTCGAATTATATCTCATCGTCTTCATTGAATTCGGCCATTTAGAGAAAACAATGCAGCACGTGAATTCCAAAATATTGAAATCGTAACAAAATTTGAATAGAAGTTACCCTATAAAAAATAGTCTAAAATTGAATACATCAGAAAAATATAAGATTTCTGAAACATTTCATTAGAATCTACGAAAATGTTTGAAGAATCATAATTTTGTATGTAATGTCATATACACGGAGAAAGGAATTAGCCAACGCAGCAAAACGAGGGATTATATCCAGAATAGCAAATTTGTTTGCTAAATTAGTTCAAAATTCATTGCCATAGCTAAGTGTGTTGCTGAGAGAACAACATGAATCATTACCGTGATACGAGCGGTATAATGTTTACGAGACAAACTACAAAAAAATGCGTGCCTCAATTCAAAATATCTCTCTGTACAAGACTTCTTTAGCGTCTCAAAAAATGCTGTACGCAGGGATATTTTGAATCGACGCACGCACTTTTACGTAGTTTGACCAGGAAAAATTTTTGAAAGCCCAGTCGCTCGTATCCCCTCGAGGCCGCAAATTTGTCGCTGGACCAGCAAAATTATCAGTATTATGTGCACAATAGCAAAAAAAAAGTAGCCAACAAGATTGCTGTGATAGCTATTAGTTTGCCGTTACAGCAAAGAAATTACTGCTCCAGCGAAAAGAACCCAGTACAACTAAATTACGTTGTCACGGCGAATTTTTTTTTCTCCGTGTAATTTCATGTAAAAAGTAAAACAAAATTTTTTAAATTAATATCCAATGACATATATTTGTACGAAAGTTTAGAAGCAATTATCTACAGTGTCAATAAAATGAATTGAATATGAAGGGGTCAAGTATTATTGCTGTGATGGTATCTGTCAATAGAACACTTTTCATATATTTCAGAAGATAATAAAGTTGAAATCGCAATAGAGTTGGAGAAGTTATCATCATTCGTTACAGTATCAACGGGTGAAGTTTTTTTCTTCATCGTGTGGTAGAAAATTCCCGTCCTGAGACCGAAGTCTGAAAAATCCATATGGGCGGCTCTTCAATTAATTGCTCATTCAGTGCAGTGTTGGGGCGGTGCCGAGAGTTTGGTCATTATGAAGTATGAGAAGTATGTACCACGTACTTGTACAACGATTATCATCTCGGTAAACCAATAAAGTGCAACGATAAATCGCAAACAAAGTAACAGGAGGATTTTGTATTTTCATGTCAATGTATACGTATGGATTCAAAATAACAATTCGATGAAATTCATTATAATTTTTTGCCATTCACACCGTCACTCTATAGAGGTGAATCAATGACAGCCTCCACCATATGATTAGTATAGTCGTATGAAACATACTCTGTAATAAACAAATTAAACGATACCGATGAATGATTTTACCACGATAACTTTCACCACGCATAATGCTCACTTGAGACACCGAGGAATAACAACAAGTGGTAAAAAAGAAAGGAAGAGAAAGATTATTTCGCTACTTAAACACTAATTATATCAGTAACGGCAGTTCAATTTGCTCGACAATGAGAGGTCTTAATCTTGCAAGTGCATGATGTTCAGTTGACTTGTCGAACTCAACAGAACATAGAGTCAGTTTCACGTTTAAATTCAATGAATTGTTTATTCACAGGCTCGTTATAGTAGATGTATCGATCAATGTAAAAAAAGCACACATTGTAGCCATCGAAAAATTTCATTCCAACGGTAATTGCGCGAGCAGCTGTGCAGATAAGTATCTGAAAAAAGACCCCAACAAATTTTTAGGGGACATTCGCATAATTTGGATCATTTAGCTTTAGATATTTGTTAAATATTCTCTGTGTGTGACCTCTACGTGACAATCTTATGACATAGAATGAAAAGGAAAATAAACCAGAAATTCTCAACACAGAAAGTTTTCCTGTCACTTTGAACTCCACCACCGTCTACAGAATTCCAACTTCCTATCAATTATGTATCGAAGGAATGATCTGATCTTCCTCGCAGTGCATATGAGAATGTACATTATTACGAGTGCATAATCGTGATTATGCACCGCCGTAACTCGTTATCGTCGCCTTCGTTCGTTCGAAGCATTATAACACGTAATCATAGGTGTCAGAGTATACAAGGATTGAGTTGTTCGAGAAGTTATACACGTTTCTATTCGAGATGTAATGATGATAATGGTATGCCGATTGGAAGAGCGTAGAAGAGAATTGGTTTCGTCTTGATAAATTTATAGTATCTGTCGAGACAGATAGACATACGGACAGACGAGACCAAGACAAGTACCTTGGACAATTAAGAGCAAGGAAGAGGGGAGATGAAGAACTTGCTATGCCAGGCGTATCATAAAAGGTGGGTAAGCACCGGCCGGAACATTCATGCTCTAGTGAAATTAAATACTAGTATGAATGGGAGGAAATTTTTTAGACCATTCTTCATAGGGTTGTGTGGAAGCAGAAGAGATTCGCCACTTTTCTACATAAAAAAAGCATAAATCGTTGAAGACGTTTCAAGTACACTACAGACCTCTCTCTCTCTCTCTCTCTCTCTCTCTCTCTCTCTCTCTCTTGCTTTTTCTTTTTCTTTTTAACCATCCATATGTATATAACGTATTTCGAAATTACCAGTGATAGGATGATCATGCGAAATGTTAGAACGGGAAAAAGATTCGATCGTAGATTAAACGTGAGATTCACAAAATCTGCTAAATCTGGTTACGGGACGAGATTCCCTCATTATACAACATTCTCTCATATTAGTTAGTATTTTCGGTAGCTTCCATGATCGAAACGGAGAGAAGATATTTCAGGGTCGTGGAATAATGTCACGTGATGTCTGTGATGACCTAAGGGTATGAGATGAATACTTACGTGTAGGAAATTGATAAAAATTATTATACCCTTATTGTTGAGTGGTTTTAGAAGCAAGAAAACTAAAACTAAGAGAATTCTCAGACTGAAAACGTTGCATGAATTATTTTTATCATACTTGCGCAAAGAGGGTACGATCGGCATGTACACTTTAGCCCTGAGAATATTGTTTTTATAGTATTTTCTTAAATTTGATTACTATCCCAGTAAACACACGCACGTTTAAAAAACGTCAAAAACAGTCAATAACCACACGTTGTGAATTACTAATATTCTTGCGTTGATTCAACGTAAAAATTTCGCGGCAGATAACGTGTTTTTCAACCATAAAATAACGTTATATCAACGATTGAAACATCGTTCAAAAGACGTCAAATGTTGACGTATCCTAATGATGGTTTTAAAACGTGAATTCAATCCAAGAAATTATTCTGAAAACTTTTCATTCAATATCGAGAACAATAGTACTTCTGAGTATGACAGAATTTGGAAAGTATGCCACACTATTTACTATCTTGCTCTTTGTTGAAATTTTAACCATTGTTCGGTTTCGTTCGACAGTTTTAGCAGAATATCTTCAATTGAAGTTCAGACACAAAGTGTTATAAACATATTTTAAACGCGTGATTCAGACCCGTTCCAAACACGTTTTTTGAGGACGTCGTTTGATGGTTATTTTTGAATATTAGTTTAAATTACACTTCATCGAAACGTGATTCCTGGTCGTCTATTTCCCTATCACATTTCAACTAAAAATCAACGTTATGAAATCAACGACTGACGTCCGTTTGACAGTCTAACGTTTTTTCAACGTTGAAATCACGTGTGTGTGTTTATTGGGATTGGTCTTTGAATTCCATGAAAAAAGTGAAGATATGTTGTAGGAATCTAGAATGTCTGGAAATGAACAACCGAATATTGAAAAATCTACATCCGAAGGAATTTCATTAGTTTTATACTGTTCTTAAATACCATGATAATTCATTGAATAAAATTGTGTCACTCGAATACTCAATTTGTTTGTCTTCGATGAACAGTTTGAACTTGTGGAACATGCGAAGTCAGGAATTATATAAGTGTACTCAACTGGTAAACCGAGAGATATGAAAAATTCTGAAAAGTGTTGAGAAGCAACCCGAAACTTGTTGGGATTAGGCAACAGAAGTTGCAACACAATTTTGAACCAGACATTTCAAATATATTTGATGTGACAACATATGAATAACGTTGTTAGGACGTTGAGGAAATTTTTGGTGACACACAAAACCTCTCATCCATCTTTAAATCCCTGAGAACGAAGCCCCTAAGACTATCTTCTCTCACGAATAAAATGTGGTCCCCGCTTTGTCTTTCCCTCTTGTTTCGCCATGTTGAGAAACCAATTTGAGTGGAAGTTCAAATTATCCAACGGAAGAAGCCCTGGTTTCACAATCCGTGCCTAGAGCTTCTTCTTTGATGTGAACATCAGTGACGAGAAAGTCTTCGGAGTACAAGAAGACGTACATATAAGAATAATGCATCGTAAAAGAAAAGAAAAAATAAAGAAAGCTGATGAGAGATGCGAAGAGAAGCCTAGAAATATGTGTATATTTGTCGAATGAAAGCGAATGGAATCGAAGTTGACCGAGCTGCTCCAGTCGAAAACAGGGCTGTATCAAATGTAAGCGCTTACATAAATTCAGATGGAAGATTTGATATTTATTTGAATAAAGCGTGAAGCAAAATTACTGAATTTATAACATTTGTTGGAAATGTACCGCAAAGATAATGCGATTCTTTACAGGAATTAAATCCGAAGAAAAAAGTGGTGGATTCTGGTCGCGTGCACGTGCGAGGAAATTGAAGGGTTGCAAATTTATTATCAAATCAATGAGATTAGTAACTGAACGAGTGGGTAATTCTTCAATCAGTTCCACATGAATAAATTTTGTAATTTCTGGCAAAATTAATTCAGTATGACAGTAGCTCTCGCACAGTCTATAAATATTAATATTTATTGATAAAAATCGAGATTCAACCATCTGAATATTTGATGAATGATCCACATTGATAGAAGATATAGTTGAGAAGTTTTTGAATTGAATATTATAATTACAATCGAAACTGATCTGTAGGTGTTCTTGAATTGATGAAATAGGAATTAAAGGGAACGGATTAAATCCACCGACTGTGAATGGATAGTCATTTATTGAGTGATACGGATTCACATCCAAACTCAACATCCACCGACTGTACAATATCTTTAACAGCACAATCATCGATTTCTACGTCGCATCTTCGTGGACTCTACGTGGATACAAGGGGAATGGACGGAGATTCTACGTGGAGTCAACGTAGAAATGTCCGATGCTGTACGGAATGTGATAGGTTGGTGTTCAAATGTTGGCCTATAAGTTTTGGCATGTTTTCTTATGTATGTATTTTTTTGAGGTTTGGAACAAAACAAAACTTATATCAGCATGAAAAAAACTAAACATATTCTTTTTTGAAAGTATACGATAAATCCTCTCTGAAATAACATAAAACACATTGCCAAAATATTTCATATTCAACGCAAAATGTTCATTTAAAAACGAACACCAGGACATAGAGGGCAACCTAATACTTGAACAAATATTCCTATTTCTAAATACAAACGAAATATAAATATTTGTATTTCTTTGGATGTTTGATTTCACTCAAACCACAATGAAATGTAGCAACTCGAATAGCACAGCAATTCCTGTTGTATTCATGAAGAATTATTTGTGAATTCTTATAGTTTCTCAAGTATTCATTATGAATTAATCCTAAACTGTTACGCTATTCCGGAAGTTACCAGCTCAGCATATTACCCAGTAAATTGAAGTCTATAATTTGGCTAAAAATCCTTCAATTAATCTTACGTGGGATTCTGTGTAGATTCCAGAGAAGAAATATCTGAATCTGAAGACCAGAATATCTATATATCATTTTTCAAAAGAAAGTTTATAAAAGAATAAAACAAATGAATTTCATTGAAGAGGTCAAGGATTGATCTCAATCTAGCATCATAAACGTATGTACCCTTTCGATTGCTCTTCCTGTATTTAATTTTTGCCTCGTTTGAACTGAGATATTATCAACTTTCAATGTAAACTGCTCTAGAACAATCATGAATCGTTTGAGACTTCAGTTAAGAATAAACTGTAGAGCTTGTCAAGATGAGAGAATTTTAATTATCACATTCAAATGAGATTCATTTCAAGATTAATGGAGATCGACGTTGATCTATCAAAAAATTTGATGAATAATAATTGAGGATATGTTGAATATCGTTCTTCAAAACAATCGAAAACAGTTCCCCGCTGCAAATGCCAGATAGGAACGAATTTAGAATGGATAAACACCGTATTGACAGTGATCTATGATCATTTCTTTCTACGCAGTAGAAAATTTTTGGCTGGATTTTCAGCAACATACTTTGAAATTCTAGATAATTTTTATGAAAATCCATCAAAATTTGTCTGGAAATTCGAAAAGTAACTGCGAAACAAGTCTTTTTTTCTGAATTTCGAATCAATACTTTTGTAGGATGGTTGATTGAGTACGAAAACTTATGGAGTGCCCAGAAAGAAGAAGAATTAGGCAATTATTATTTTCAAAATTTGAGAATCGAGCATCTGACGAATCAGTTGGGGGGATGCGAGTCTCTATAAACTCGGTTTCCATGCAAATATACGCATCAAGGGAAAATAATTCATATTACCTCGTGTATGAGACTTTCCACAGAAGGGAAATGTATAGAAAAATATTGTAATTGAGTTGTACTAATTTGAAATTGTTAAAAGGACCTGCATAAATTCTCAAACTTGTACCGTGGTTGCTTTTTGTTTCGAATTCAAGTTCGAGTTGGAGTTTGAATCGTTTACAGAAACGGGACGAAAATTTTAACTCACGATATTTAATAAATCATCGGTGTTTATGTTCTCAAATCAACTCCTTGGAGTTGGAAACACCGTTCGAAGAATGTACTGCCAAATTTTTGGGATCTATAACAGCTGAGTATTTCCTTATTTGATTATCAATTCGTTCTAATGAACGATTCAAACTTTAGTAACATCCGAATTTTAAGAATTTTCGATAGCAATAGAAACTTTCCCTGTCCTGGAGTTTTCCGCGAATTTTGTTCCATGACTCTTTAAACTCCTTGGAGTGAAAAATTAATTTTTGAAGAGTGAAAATACTGCATTCCAGGAAAAATGAGGTTCCACTCCCAAAGACTGACTTTTCACTCTATAAGAGTGAATCTCGGTTCAAAGAGTGAAAGTCCCACCTTTTCATAAGAGTGAAATCTTCACTCCAAGAGAGTGAAATTTCACTCTTATGGAATGGAAACTCACTCTATAGGAGTGGAATCACACTCTCTTTGGACTTGCAGTATTTTCCCTTTTTGGGAGTAGATTCTCACTCCAAGAAATTAAAAGAGTCCAGTAACCTTATTATGAACGATGAGAAAAGTTAATCGTTTTATATTGGGAACACCCCAATTTAATTTCACAGCCCTGTAACAATTAAAAGAAAGTATCAGAAGGTATTCTTTATACTCCACGGGACTGTCGAACAGAGCTCCAGGTGAGCATTGCTGTTGAGGGGAAGTGCACCCCTACTATCGTCACACGGGCATAAGTTACATGTGTGTATAGGTTCCGTGTGGAGGTAGAGGTATGGATATGAACGATGGTGGGGGTACTATCCCCTCAACGGCAATGCCCATCTGGCAGCTTTGTTGTCGGAGGCTCAGTAGTCAATTTGAATTTGGCTAGAAGAAAGATTTCTCCCCCAAAGATTTCAAAAAGAACTCCCGTAAAAAAGTTCTGTATGAATCCATTTCGATTAATTCACGATGAATGACTCGTAAAATGTACAATGAGTTCTGAAAGAAGTCAAAAAGTATCCTATATAAATGATAAGCCGAATTCATGAGGAATTTCAAATGACCTCATAAAGTACTTCAAGAGAAGTGCTGTTATGTCAGTGAGAGATGAGTGCCTGGGAGTGTCTTCTTCTTCCAATCCAAAAGAGCTATTCTTGAGTGGTCTGTGAAAGGTTCAACGAAGCTCATCAATAGTTAATTTTGTATATTACAATAAATATATGTAACGCATAAATATTTTATAAATTCATGAATGAAGAGAATCTTGTGCATAATGAATGTAAAAACCTTATGAAATCCTTATTTGATCTTTTCATGCAATCTTTTTGAATCCATTATGAGCATTTTTTTTTATTATTGAAAAACTCTTCTGGACGAGTAAAAGGATTCCCCCAGCACTTCATTCTGAACTGACATACGAGAGAGGTTCAAGAACTCTTATTGAATTCATTTGAATGAGTTAGAGTCAGTTTGCGAACTGTTTCGGGATGCTCTAAGAGTGCTTTCGGACGAAAAAAAAGAATTCGCTATGGGGTTCATTCTGGACTGACATCTTAAGCATTCTTTGAGAATTCTTTTGGACGAGTTATGGTGTTCTTTGAGAATTCTTTTCGCTGAGCGGGAATGAATACTAAATTTTGAACGTATACAGTGGAATCTCCAATTGTGGTCAATTTTCCAGACCAAATCCTCCCCTGTACGTTCTATTGAATTATCATTAATACCCCGTATCAGTATTCATAATTCTAAATTTCAAAATATGAAAATGATAATCGATTCACTGTGAACATCCATGGAAATTTGAAAAATAACGGAGGAATTGTGACTATGCTCGACTGTTCTTTTGTTGGATTAAGGGGTAATATCACTTTGTGTCCAAAGAATTTTTCGTCATTTTCTAAGACGTGCCACAAACGATAAGAACATTTTCAGGATATGGGGTTCTTTGCATATGAAAGTACTAGTCGTTGAGTACCAGAAACACATTTTGTTATATTTTTACAATACAAAATGGCGGCACATCAGCGCACTGAACCAAAGTCTGGTCTTTCACATGGGTGCCCAGACAGCACAAAAGTTCCTTTTGAGTTCGCAGAGAATTCAGAATAAAGAATACCTACGGAATTCATTTCTATGAATCCATGGAATATTCTAAATGAACACATAGAGTATCAAAAGAATTCATGAAGCGTTCTTGATAACTACATGTGAGAGTTTTTGAAATTTTCATTGAAAATGCATGAAGTATTCGTAAAGACTACCCGTTATGACAAGGAATATGAATTTTTATGGAAGTTCCAAATGTAGTCCTGTTCTGCCCAAAAGAATTCATAACGAATACCATGAACTTTGATCAACAAGAATTCAATCAGAGTCTTCCTGAATTTGTAAACGTCTTTGAATAAAATTAATGTCCAAGATACAATTAGTAGTATATTTTCTCTTTTAAGGGGTAACGCCTATGTAGAACACAGTTTTTGAAGGTGATTTTTGAAATTTTTTCGCAATAAAGATTTATACCTTATTGAAAAAATAATTTCATGGCTTTATTATACACGTTTTGGAGTGTATAAATTAATTTTTACAATGTCCTAAAATACGAAATGGCGGCTGTACAGGGCAACGAGCATCAGACGATTTTTGAAAGAGGCTTCTACGGCCCGCACGATTTTTCAGTCAATTTTTATCCAATAAATTTGAAATTTGGATAAACGCTTCACAACATTATTTTCTAGGGAAGTACGTACGATTTTGTTGAATAATTGAAAACTTGAATTTTTACGACCACTTTTGTGCAATTTTTTCTGAAGAAAAAATTTTTTTTTGCAAAACCGTACGCCAATTTTTTAAAATTCAATATTTTTAAAAACCCGTACGTACTTCCCTTGCTTTTAGTTCGAATATTAAGAAAATTTTTGATTCTTGTGTTTTAGATCACTTGCGGCGACATAAAGTTGCGGGCCGTAGAAGCCTCTTTCAAAAATCGTCTGATGTTCGTTGCCCTGTACAGTCGCCATTTCGTATTTTAGGACATTGTAAACATTAATTTATACACTCCAAAACATGTATAATAAAGCCACGAAATTATTTTTTCAATAAGATATAAATTTTTCTTGCGAAAAAATTCCAAAAATCACCTTCAAAAACTGTGTTCTACATAGGCGTTACCCCTTAAGGGCATTCATCAGAGGCAAAGTTACTAGATCTCTCCCCCCAGTTTTCTCAACGATTGATGAGTATAATCGATTTTAATGAGCAGGTGCATCTTCTTAGCATATCAAAGAAATTGCAGCTACTCTTTATTTTTCATTTTATTTGTTCGTTTCTGAGAAAACTGGGGGGGGGGGGCGATTTTGGAATCTAGTAACTTTTTGGGAAGGTGGTGAATGCCGTTAAATCGATTGAATAAGTGTGTGTACGAGATTTTGAGAGTGCTTAATAAAGTGAAGCGAATTGGGCAATGTAATAATCAGTTATTAATCCATTTCGGTGCAAGAAACATATAATATGTGAGAATTAATGACATATCATATGATTTTAAGGCTGAAGTTTTGTATACAACAAAGCAATGTAACTCTAGAGAAGAGAAATGTGTAAAAATTCATGAATTGTTTGTGGATAATGAAGTAAATTATTCATCAACTCAAAATATGTGAATATTGACTGTGAAAATGCGTTCATACACTGTAAAAAAAAACTGGAAATTTACTGTGCAACTGGACTGGAAATTTCCAGTGCTAGTACTGGAATATGGATATTCCAGTACATGTACAGAGATTTTGTTGTTACGTTACTGAAAATTTACCAAGCATAACTGAAAATTCAGTCATTGTACTGGAATTTTCAAGTTTGAGATGATGTACTGAAATTTTGCCATGATTTCGCGAAAATTTTACCGGCTCGTACTACAATTTTATAGTTCTTGTGCAGCAAAAAAAAATATTCCCTCAAAAAGGACTTGAGAAAAAATTTGGAATTTAGAAAAAAAAACCTAATCGTTGGTATACTGGAATTATACAGGTTTTTAACTGCAATTCTCAGGTTTTGTGATGGAATTTTCCAGTTACTATGCAATTGAATTATACAGGTTTTGAACTGCAATTTTCAGGTCGTGTGATGGAATTTTCCAGTTGCTATGCAACGGAATTTAATCACTGTTGCACTGAAATTTTCCACTTCTATTGGACTTCGTCATTTCTGGCAGGAAAAATTTCAAGTCTTTATATTAAAAATTTCCTGATTGAGATTTTGAATAATAATTGTAATTGTAGCCAATGAAATTGATATATGAGGTTTTTCCAAGACTTATCCTCTTGTGTTCTAGATATGAAGCATATGTAGTAACCCAAGCTGGCCTTCCAACATGTCGCGCTATAGCTCATCGGTTAGGTCTTAGGTTTCAGTTGGTAGGCAGGTAGAAAAGTGTGGGTTCAAATCCTGTTAGGTAGACATGAGTTTCTGTCCATCCAAATGAACGATCAAAAGTTTCTCAATCATCTTGGAACACAAGGACCCTGCAAAATCACTTTGCGTGAGCAATTTTTTTTCAATTTTCATGGATATTTTCAGCATTAATTTTCCAGTACATGTCCTGGAAAAGTCCAGCTCGTGTACTGAAAAATTCCAGTACCGAGGCTCAGAAAATTTCCAGTTTTGATGCGGAAATTCCATAACGTTTGCACTGAATTTTTGCAGTACAAATGTGCTGAAATTTTCCGGTACATGTACAGGTTAATGACTTCCAGTACATGTACTGGAATTTTCCGGTGAAATTTTTTTACAGTGTACAAACGATCTTTCATGTATGGAAGAACTAAACGAATGTATCGAGTGTGGAAAATCCCTTATAGAAAACTATGGAAAAAACTCTGTGATCTGTATCTTTTTCGATAGGACATTTTTAAAAGACTTGATATTTAATTACAAAGGTTTATTGAATCATGATACAGTTCAGAATGCCTGTTTTGTGGTGTGATTTATTTATCCTCAATGAATTCAGATGTCAATGCATTATGAATTCTTTTGAGCAGATTACGTGCTCTTTCTGAACTTCTATATGTTTTCATTTCTACTGACATAACGGGCATACTTTTGGAATTATTTTTGGATTCAAATGAATGATTGTGCGTATTCTTAAAGAATTCTCTCAAAAAGCGTGGCGTTCAAATGGTGTTCTCTAGGAACTGTTTGAGAACTAGTTGTGCTGTCTGGGTGTACCGCTAGAGGTCACAATTATTTTTCTGAAAATATAGTCCAAAATCTAGAAATGTGCGTAGAATTTTTTCGATAGAGTGAATCCGACAGATTTTGTGAAGGAAATCGGTGCCATTTTTTTGTTTATCACTTTGTCGAATAAATCCTACGTAGAATTCTAGATTTTGGACTATATTTTCAGAAAAATTTTGGTTTTTTGTTCTACATTCATAATTGTGACCTCTATCGGTACATCCACGTGAAAGACCAGACTTTTTTTCAGTGCGCCGATGTGCCGCCATTTTGTATTGTAAAGATATAACAAAATGTGTTTCTGGTACTCTACGTCTAGTACTTTCATATGCAGAAAACCCCATATTCTAAAGAATGTGCCTATCGTTTGTGGCACGTCTTAGAAGATGAATAAAAATTTTGTGGACACAAAGTGATATTACCCCTTAACTGAAGAACAATACAACACGCGAAGCGCGAACCGCCTGTGGCCACCCGAAAACAAATAACAACGCACTATTCGTGACGGTTACATATACATATATATATTCTCTTTTAAAAACCACGCGCGAATCCAGGGAAAGGTTCAAAGCAAGTCTTTCACATAATTATAAAAAATATTTCTCCCCTCATTTATACATACTTCTTGCATAGTCCCTTTTTTAAAGGAATTCTTACATTATCAAATAACAATTGAATCGGAAAAATGTAACTTAAAATTTCAAACTGAATTCGAATGATTCCGTTTACAATTAAAAGAAGTTCCCTTCACCTCCTGCGACTGACCGAAAAAGGGCAGTACGAGGGGAGGTTACAGAGGAGCAATAAAAGATAATACAATTCTCGTCGAGTAAGTTACCCAGGGCTTGTCGTTCATCTCGCGCCTGTAGCTTCTTGGGTTCCTTTCTTTCGGTGTGAAACTCACCTAATGACAGGAGTGGGGTGATCGAGGAAGAGAGAGAATGGCAGATAGGGGAGGGGGTAGATCACGTGACAATCTGCGCACCCGATGGTGGGAGATACAGGTCCTTTCTTTCCCCTTGCCGCACCGAGAAGACGACGACGACGACTCGTCGAGACACCACATACGAGAATACCGGCCGGCATTCTGACCTGGTAAGTCGCCAGTGTCGGGTCGTGAAAACAAGTGGTGGAAAGACAGTTCATACGCTTCTTTCAAAGCGTATGCCCGTATATATATGTAACATATATACATATATATATACATACATACACACACGAAATCAAGTTTTCACGCACAAGACATTTAAATCGACGATGAAACAAAGTAACTCTCACCAAGTCAAGAATTGATGTAATAAAACAAATGTAATTCCCTCGCAACGAATTTATTTATTATTATCACCCTCCGCGATTAATTTATTATTTTACTTAGTGTTTAACGTATACCCTCTCTTCAATCCGAAAGAAAAAAAGAAGGAAACACGCGTGCGTGACAATTATACGAAAGTGATTTGTGCATTTATTATTTTTACAACCGAGGAGGAAGGCGCGATTGAAAAAATCCATAATAGTATTATTTTTGTCTTTTTTTTTGTTCTGGTGAAAGAAAACAAGTGTTGAGTGTTTCGTGTTTTTTTCTCCACATTTTTTCCGTTACAGTCACGTGATCGAAATCAAAGACTCGACAAAGTTTTTGTTCTTGGGTTTATTTCACGTGACAAATACATACGAATCTTATCAAATAAATTCCACGTTGGGAAGAAAGAACTCGAGGAAAATGGATCTGCTTTGTTGCGAGAGCACCGAGACCGAATGTCGAGCCTATACCGATCCTACTCTCATGGAAGATGATCGTATTTTACAAAATCTTCTGAGGAGCGAAGAACGTTATGCACCTAGCAGTTCGTATTTTGAATGTGTACAGAGAGACATATCTCCGCTCATGCGCAAGATAGTTGCCGAATGGATGTTAGAGGTAAGTTTGTGTATGAATTTCCGGTCCACGTGTCGACCTTGGAGCCCACACTCCTCCTTTCTCTTCAAATAATTATTGATCGGTTATATTTATTTGTTGATTTGCATATAAACATTGAATAACGTACCATCGCGTATCATTTCACCGAGCATGTGATCATTTTTTCTTTATGGTAATATCCCCAATGTTGTACAACTGTATCGAAGTGTGTAATATATTCTTTGTACTTCACTATGCGAAGATCGAGTATCGAGTTCGATATTTGAATCGCTAAATAGCTTAAAGATTCTTTCGCAAATGCGAGATGTCTTTCGCAACCGAGATTCATACACACTCGCATACATGCGATCACGATTCCTCGCCCATGCGCAAAGATCGTTAGAGAGGTGAGCGACTATTTCCGGTCCACGTGTCGACCTTCGAGTCTATCCCTTTAAATTGTTATGCAAATTCTATAACAATGCTCAAATAAAATGTCATTTGCTTTGGTAAAGACAATATTTTGACGTTACCCTCGAGTGATTCTTGAACAATTCTTGGTTAAGAGATGAATTATCAATTTTGAGAAAATTCATCCTCCGAGACGGAAATACTTGATTTTTTTTTTCTTTCTTTCTTTCACTCACGATCGGTGCTGACATTTGACTTACATTTGTCATTGTAGGGAAATTGAGAGAGAATTTGCGTCACTCGATGTCCTAAAACTTACATTTCTTTATAAATGTTTCTATAAATACTTTCGATGTAGAGCGAGGGGGTCGATTCGATACGTTAAGGGATTTGGTTGAAAATCAACATTTTTTTCCTATTATTTCACGGTTGTAGGCAGAGTCGATGATTACGTCAACTTTCGTATACAACCCGCACAATTTAACGCCAGACTTCCTTCTCTGACCAGCTATGGTAATGCATTCTTTGCTTCCGGACTGATTAGGTGCTGCCACGTGAAATAAAAAAATAGCAAGGGAGAGACAGTTTTCTAATGCTTTCTAATTTGATGGGTGTATTGTTGTATTCTTCGAGACGTTCGAGAGGTGGACAATAAATTTCGAGTGATAGAGGGGTAAATCAATCATTTGAATGAATCTTGACAATTCGCGAAATTACTTTCGTGTTTTGTGACCTTTTTTTTCCGAAAAAGAAAAAAAGGAGTACACTGGTATGAGAATGACTCCCGAACGTTCGTAAAGTGTGAATGAAACGCAACATTCGATCCAAGACGGAGCGGAGGAGACTGTTTCTAGTAGAATCTCAAGCAGCAACGGAACTTCGAAGTATATACGGAATCAAATATACTCGAAACGTACATAGTACATTCGATGAATATGCATAGCACCTATGAAACAGTCTCAATGGAATGTGCATGGAATATATTTCGAATATTGGAAGAACATAACATATTCTGGTGCTATTTGGGATATTACAGGCGAATTGAAAGATCGAAACATTGTGACAATGCAACAGAGCATGAATAAAAAGGATAAAAAGTAATAAAACTATGCAACTGCTGACAATGTGTGACACACGAAATGAGCAAATGAGTATCCATAGAGGGGGGAAATGACGAACAAAGGATCATAATGAACATTTAAAAGCCAAATCATCACATTCCTCAAATTCTTTTTATTATTGCAAATCGAACGGTTTCGAAGCTGACAAATCATCGTCTTGACGTTCAGTGACAGTGCGTTCTTTCAAACTCATGTACTCATTCTATTACATTATTCTCGATGTTGAGCTTATATATTTCAGATATCATATAAGACCTAGGAAGAACAATCTTTCCAGAGTCTTCGATATATAAACAAAAAGACACAGACAATCATAGGGATAAACTGTTGAATACACTTTACGCCACAGTACCTTTTCAATACAACAACCAAAGTTCTCGTCCTTGAACCATTAACGAACTTGAGGAAAATATTTCAGGTCCGTGACTATATAATTTTTATACCACCCAATCAAAGCTTCTTGAGACCAGTTAAAAGTTGAGCCAAACATCCCGATACCTGACCACGTACTAATATTCAGGTATAAATTGTCGTATCGTAAAAGCACTGTTGGTTTTTATTCCAAGTATTTGATGGTACAGAATCTGACAGATGTGAAAAGTATTATTCCCCGTCCGCATTGTACTTTTAAATACTTGATTTCATACCACACACGTCGAAATCTCTGAAATGGTTATGATCCAATAACCATAATGGGATAATGATTTGATGTTTGTACCAGTTTCCTTTGTGTATCTTGGCCCTAGTTCAAAGTAATCCTTTGAGACAATGTAATACTCCTAATATTCAATTATCAATTTCTTTGAATCGAATACAGTTATAGGGAAATCATTAATTGCCTCTGAACCATTATTATTTAAATATGGTGAAATCGGATGATTTCGAGTCGATTGTATGTAGAGCAAACCACGTTGAGTGTTGAATTTTTCACAAATCATATAGAATGATTTTTACAATCCTTGATGATTCACTGCGGTCTCTCTGCTAGCATTTCGCGATAAATCGCTTTTCTATTCAGTTATGTTTCAAAGGGGTTCAACCGGCTAATGCATATTGATATTTATAAACTGTTCAGTTTTCTTTTTTGTTTAATGAATGATGCATACACAGTGAAAAATTTTGTATATTTTTAACACACGTGTATGCCCTAGGAGGTCTACTCGTAATTTATGTCAAATATTAAACAAAAAATGTATCAAATCAATACCAAAATGTTAAATTCACCCTGAACATCTGTGAATTTCAGAATTTGATATGCTGTTTTCAACACTAGAGTCTGAGTGGACCTTGTATGATACAAAATTTTTCGCTGTGTATAAATATGAATAAGCATTCGCTATCATTTAAATGTAGGTTGTACATCAAATTTGATTGAAGAGCGTTTCATCGAGGGAATATAAAAAATGCAAACACCACTCTTGAAATTTAAAAGAATGAGAGTTTTAGTCGAACGTTAGAGTGGGATTTTCACTTTTCCATATTCAGGCAGCATTGAAATAGCAGATATTCGAGTCTTTAAATGGCGTGGACAAGTTCAGCAAGGATTTCATAATAAGGTTCTGCTGGATACAAATCAGATCAACTACACGGAAAAAAGAAAACAGCAATGGTTACTGTGAATCATAAAAATACATTGAAACTCAAATTCATTCTATGCAGTACTGCGTTTCCCAGTCCTCATTACTGTCCAGTCAGCGTTGACGCATTTCATTACAATACCCATCACTGTGATCGCGCTAATCCTCATTATCCAAGCGTGTTTTCATTTGTTTTTCAACCGATCGCTGTCATTCACAGTAACCAGTAGTGTTTTCTTTTTTCCGTGTACAGGCGATAAATGTTTGCTATAACACAGAGAACTATAAAATTCAGCAAACAGTTCCTAAATTATTGTCTACGTTATCTTTATACAAAACATAAATTCACCAATCTAGGACTCAAAATCTGTGGATATAACTTTGAAAATACCGTATCGAGTATTTATACGTCTGAAATCAAAAGTCACAGCTATCCATTGCCACCCCGATCTTATAACACGAAAATAAACCCACCAAATCGCATTTTAAAATTCTTACAATAGTCCTAAATATTTGTATATTGCATTTTAAATTTCATTCGCTCAGGATGAGCGTTTAAGATGATTATAGTAAGGATAATAAGGATGATCCGGTTTAGCAACAAATGTATTACGGTACTACGAGCTGCAGTCCAGATAGTTCTGTATTGTGGATGTGCATTCCACGTATTGAATTCTTTAGATTTTTAATCAAATTAAAATCTGGAAATACAGGAAGATCGGACGAGTTGGAGGAGATCAAGAATGATAGAGGCGGTGGTATGCAATGTGGATCAGATTATTAGAAAAATCTTGTAACTAAATTCTAGACTACCCGCATAACCGGTTATGCATTTGTTGTTTTTATTCGATTCTTGCAGTGAACTCTATCTCCAAGTCAATGAAAACATAAAACATTTGTATATGAAATCACATGAAACATGCTTAACCAATTGGTTTGATACGAAGAGAAAAATATAAGTTCAAACAAGACGTTTGTAATCTAAGAATTTCTGAATATTATGACAACAATTTCATTTTTATCATTCATCTTGAAGATGAGTACCGAACAAGTGCTGATGAAGTGAAATTCTTACAAGCATATCATGTTTTATATTTTTATCCAAATTATCATGTTGAAGTTGAATTTTATTATTCATCGAATCAAGAGTTTAAATTTAGAATCGATTTTGTTGGAATAGGATGAATTTCATCAATCGATGTCTAATCGGATATTCCACTTATTATTCTGATAAGAACTCCATGAAGATTACATGCTAGAGTTTTGTGATAGTTTTTTTGTCCCGCTACTTCATTCATTACAATTTCATTACAATTATTCGAGTCATATATTGTATAAATTCAAGTTAGGAAACTGCTCATCTCACATTTGTAGTTGATTCCAAATTGAAAGAACAAAAAAGTAAGGTTGTGGCTTATTTTACTTGGATGAATATCGCTTAACCATTGAACTGAAATTCCCTCAATATTCGTCCCAACGTGAATTTTTCTAATTTTATTCTCTCATGCTCGTACAAAGTTTTCTACAAAAATCCCATCAAGCGATTCTATCCTTCCCATCTACCCGCTTAACACCGCTAAAGCTTACTTTTGAAACCAATTTTATGCCCATTGTTCTTCGATTCTCCATGCTTCTTCCCTCGTTATTCGACTCTACGCCGTCCCGTTTCATTTGCCATCTTCCTCGCCACCTCTACGTCGCCTCAAAATTCCACACTTAATTTCTAAGTGAAATAACATTTATGATTGAAATTGAAAAACAAAATTCCCAAACGATAATTGCCAACGACAAGATCTCTTTTGATCGGTGTGTAGAATAGTTGGTTCGTGCAGATGACCTTGTCATCTTGCTGCTCCGCTTCACGTTGAACGTGACCGGACTGGGTGGTATATATATTGCGTATACACATGCTGAGAGTCCATTTACTTTGAATTCTTCGGCATTAGAAGAAAGAAAAAGAAAGATTGTGAAAGAAGAACGGAGAGGAAATCCAACCACTCGTGTGGCGACTCGATTGGTCGGGCGTCTGGCAGGTCGAGATAGCGCAAGCTGTATAAAGTTACACTATGAATACGTATACACACTTTTGTACGTATTTACGCTTGTGTGCGTCCGATGTATGTATATGCATGGATTGAAAAATTGAATCAAATCGTCAGCTAAGTATGATAATGTTGGGAATTTATGTTAACCTTTTGAATGAAACAAAACGTACATTGAACATTGTTTCATCGAATTGTGTATCGTATCTGCACTGTTGAAAACAAAAATAGGAATCCTCCGGTACCCGTGGGACCGGAATCATTCTGTTCGTAATGAATCGTTACTGTCCACGTACAGAATAATTTCGGTTGTACTGGAGATTTTAATATAAGTAGCCATCGATAAAAATGCTGCAGAATTTTTAGAATGGCCTTCAGTTTGTTGAGCACGTGCCTTATTGAGCTTATAACAAATCTCAAACTCGTATCTAGCACCCTCTTATAATTAACGTCGCGACGCGTGATACCATTACTAATTGGTACCGTAATAACTAACCAATGTAACCAAGTAACATAGTAGAGTAATAGCTTATTTTCCCTCTTCTTGTTCTTCAATTAAAACAATCCTCCTACACCGCTACCTAATACTTATTTTATGAAATTGTAATCAATGTAATGGTATCTGGTATTTATGCTTGAGGATGACGGTAACGATGCCTGCGTTATCCCAACTGTAATTATTCAATCCCTGGCATACGTTCCCATTTCACTCAAATTGAATTCCCCGCACATACAGAAAGTCCACGATCATAATTTCAGATCACAAGATTTGTTCCGAATTTTATTACATACCAGAGTATACAACTGTTCAAATAATGATTGCCAAAAAGATGCGTCACAAGTATATAGCAAGATAACAAAAGGAAATTGAAAATCTGAAGAACTATGTTTTGCGATAAAACAGAAGATTTTGGATCAAATTTTCCTGTTTTTGTTCTCAATATTTGAACTGCTTTGATTTTTCTTACTTCATCATTCGTCTGCTCAGCTCTTCACGCATAATTTCTTTGTTCTTTATTGATTGTTCAATCTGAGAGACGTTGGATTTATCATTGGATATTGAAATAATTATATTCAACACCGAGATTTGATAAGATATACAATGTGATTACTAGTTCCTTGTATTTCACTGTATCTAAAACACTACAGTGCAACACGGAGAAAACCGCAGTTCGGAAATATAGTAATCCTTTGATGGGAAATTGAAGAATATTTGTTGAAATTTAAGAGTATTTCAAAAGTTCGTGATAAAACGGTTCACATTTTTGTTGAATTTTATTTGAAAAATAATGAAAATTTATCGTTTCCAGAAGTCGCGCATGAAATTTTACAAAGTGGATGACAAAATTTCGAAATTTCATTAATCACCTTGTAAAATTTCATGCGCGACTTTTGAAAAGTTCATTTTTTCTATTGTTTGTGGATTCTTGATAAATTTTCATTCTTTTTCAAATAGAATCCAACAAAAATGTAAACTTTTTTACTCTCAGATTTTAAGAAATATATTTTAAATTTCTATATTAAAGATCACTATATTTCCGAATTGAATTTTTCTCCGTGAACAAATAATACAAAGAAGCTATAAATATTTGAAATAAAACTCACTTTCATTCAGCAGGTAGACTTGAAAACTGAATATATGAACAACAAATCTCATTTGTAAGGAAATTTTTTGGACTCATCACAGAAATAGTTATTTTTCAAGTTTTTGAAAGTGATTCTTGTACTCTCCTGTATTCCAAGAATTTTGAGGAAAGAATCTCATTTCGAATAGCCTTCGAGCCTCGCTTTCTTCATTTATTATGAAGATTCGAGGGTATAAAATCTTCTTATAAATCTGTTCACCGAGAAGATATAGAGAAATTAGGCGCCGATGGCTTTGAAGATATAGATAGAAATTCAAATATACGTGTGGATATATTGTCGAACGATCGAAGTTTATATAGGAGGAAAAATATTCGAGAGAGCGTAGAAGCATTAGGATTCAGAATACAAAGTTCCAAAAGAATTGAAACTTCATTTTCCACTCGACAATCAAGAATTAAGATACACCTTGTACATAGGTATGACACAAGCTTATCTTTGAAGCGGATTCTTCCATCGAGATAGCGATGATTTTTTTCGTCATGAAATCATATTCTTTTGGGCCAAGAGGTGTATACCGCGCGTGTGTATACGCGATATGTATATTCAACCAACAGCTGTCGTCGAGAGAATTTCCTGTCTCGTTTGAATAGAAATTTTGGTTTATCTGGAAATGTCGATAGAATATCCAGACACTTGGGATTCGATGTTTTATATTTAGTCACTCGCGCCTCTACGTGTACATCCTTCAATAATTCTCCCAATGAAATTCCTCATAAGCATATGAAAGATGATCCGACGTGTAGTGCACTCCTCGGACGGAAGTCTCCTTTATTCCCTCGGACGAATTTTTTCCCTCGCTGGTTTTATAATGAATCCACTACAGAACAGATTGGTCGAGGTTCATCCTTGTTGATTTTAACCTTGCATTAAGAAAAAAAAACAAAATTCTCCCAACTTGAAACGATTTATCATCTTTTATAAAATACGTCTCTCTCCTTTGTCAGAAACCTTTTCTTTGTGTTGCAATCTGCATTCCTCTTCCCCAGCTACCTTCTTATTGTTGCATATCCTGAGAATGTAAAACATTGTTGTCAGTAAATACAAGATTTGCCTCTTCTCTCTCTGTCTCTCTGTCTCCCTCTCACGTGGACAATTTTATTCGAGGTCGCCGAACTTTTGTGAAATTATCGAATGAGGAGAATAATTTCATTTTGGGTTTCAAATTTTGAGATTTTGAAAATGTTTCTTTGTTACAGGTCTGCGAAACACAGAAGTGTCAGGAAGAGGTGTTTCCCCTATCGATGAACTATGTTGATAGATTCCTCTCCATTTGCCCCATAAGAAAGTCGCAACTTCAACTTTTGGGAACCGCATGTCTACTCCTCGCATCCAAACTCAGAGAAACCAGGCCATTGTCGGCAGAAGTCCTAGTCTTTTACACAGACAATTCTATCACACTCGATGACCTTTGGGTAAGTTCAAAGATATTTTCAAAACTGATACTCGAATGCATTCTCGGAATAAAAAACTTGATATCATTTTGGATTATGAAAATGAATATTTAAATAATCCGATTGATTCATAAGTCCAAAGAGGAGGTTAAAATCGTGATTTTATCGTACCTACTACCGATTTATCTTTCAATATGGTGGGTGTCTTCTTCCAGAAGGCATTGAACAAACAGAATGGTATACGAGGTGTACGATATTCTACTCCATTGAAAAATCCAATTCATATCTTTGACACTACGTTTGTATCAAAGAACAATACGTATGTTACAAAAAAAAGCTTACATTTAAAATGGTGTCGAGTTGATGAGTACGAATGTATAAAACCTTACCTAATCAACGATAATACAGTTTCCATTTACAACAGTTTCACACATCATTCCACTTGAATTCATTTTTGCAGAAGTTGTGAAATAATTCAAAATATCTATAGTGCAGCAAAGAGAGAATCATTGTAATACCCTCGTTTAATACGTTTTTCGACATGTCACGAATCAGTTGAGACATTTATTTTGATTGCCCAATTATAAATAGATAATACGTAATATATTTATAAGCCGAATGTATACATTCTGAGAGCATTCAAGTACACTGTCCTCGAATTGTAAGCACACGTGTACTTATACCTCTAATGATAATGATAATATCTGTATTGAACTGAAGTCAATGTGATGCTGAATATGAATTATCAACGTTTTATTCATGTATGAGATTTCAAATGAATCCGCTCTATCCGTTCGTGCTATTAACGAACCGTGATTCATCTTCCAACCAAAATAGTGAAAATTTCACACAAATTTGATACGAAAGCGAAAGGATTAAAAGCATACCACGGGGACTATTTCAACGAACCTATTTTTATTAATGCCAGACTGTCTCGAGAATGGTGTCTTTTTGTCAGAGTAAACACAGACTATAATAGAAAAGTGACTTTATACACGAGAAGGAATGAATTCTCGCTCGAAGAATAAACTTTCAAAAATATAGTTTGAAATCATGTACAATTTCATATATCGCTTCCAACGAACAATTTTTGTCATCCTTTAATATACTTTTTCACATTCTTTTCTTTTTTGACAAGAGTTCGTTTTGCGGACAAACAAGCGATAGCCCGAGAGTGCGAGCCTAAATAGATAACAGCTGATACTAGGGGAACGCATTATTTAATACACCCGGGGAGACATTCTCGAAGTAATTATTTACTGTGATATTCCGATTATTCCGACTCTCGTTTCAAGACTTCCGGATTTGACGATCCAGAGATTTAGAACACTTCTTTTTAGATTGAATATTTTCATCCAATAACTATTTTATATAATTTCATAAACGAATTCATTTGATTGCAAAACACTTCAATAGTATACCAAGAACAGCATTTGGAAGTATATATTTGAACATCGATAAGATCTTCTAAATAAAGTTAAATGACTTCAAAGATAAGTTAGTTGCAACGTTTATAAACTTCTTCGCCAAAGAAAGTAAAATACAATCAAGAACTTGGAAGTTTGATAGGGTAATTATTGGGGTGTTCCGAGTTATATAATCACCCTTTTTTTACACCCTCGTTTTCCTCGATCTATAAATAGTTTGCGGGGAAACCTGTAGCCTCACCATTAACACGTTGCAGCAGTATTTCGTAGCACTTTTTCATCAGGTGGGGTGTTTTTACGTGTGTTGACTCGTGCTCGTCGAATTGTATCGTTGAAATGAAAAAACAAAAAACAATATTGACCGATCATTGGCGAAAATTACACACGAGGGGAAGTTAATTTTTATTCTATAAATTCTAATTATTAACCCTATAAAAATATTCGCTTGAATCGAATGACAAAGTTTTAATAATTTTTTTGGCGAGATGCATTTTGTAAGATCAAATTGAACACGAAAGCATACTTTTCAGCTGTTGAATTCGTAGTCAGGAACAGAAAGCCCGAAGAAGAGAAAAAGAGAGCAGGTGATATGGATAGGAAGGCCAGGTGCTTCGTCTCTGTCCTCCTTCCCGTCGTCTTCTTCTGTTCCTTTACTTTTTCGTTTCCGTCGTCATCGTCATAGTCCACTACACATCGTATGGTAGTAGTATGCAATAATGCCATAGGGCTGCTTTTTTTTTATTTCATCATTTCCAGGGGTGCAGCCGGCCTCCTGAAGGTAGCAGCTGCCTTCATCTGTTGGCAAACCAAGTGTATATGCACCCTTTCTTCTCTCTTTCCTTCTTGTTTCTTTATTCTTGAAGTCAGGAAAGACTATTATTGTAATGATAAGCTCTCATTATTCATTCTTCGATTCCCAATTCAATGATTCCCAGCATTTTTAATTATTCATTAAGTCCCAAAGTATAGAAAATTAGCTGTTGACTTATGCGAAATGATGTCGTTGTGAAGAACGAATTTACTTTTCAAGCAATTCGTATGCATTTTCTGCGCACTTGCACCAAAGTGGATGAACGATCGAGAAAGGAAAGGAAATGAAAGAAAAGGAAAGGGAAGGAACAGCTGCTGAAATTTCTTTTGTCGCGTTTTAAAGGCTCCTACCAGCAGCAACAAGAGCACGTGTTCACAAAAGCATTGTTGAAATCGATAAAATTTAACATGAGATCCTAGTACATCAATATGTACTTAGGTCTCTGAGAAGAGAAAAATATTGTTTAGGAAAATATTCAGCTGTGGAGTGTTGTAGTTTTCGTGTTGTATATCAGTTTCACCTGCCCTTGGACTGCTGGTTTGCTTTGAATGGTAATCTGCATATCAATTCTTATTATCTCCTCTCGCCATTAGTAATTTCATTAATTAACTTTTCCCTTATCTTTTCAACTGTGACTGAATTGAGTCGGAGGGCGATGTACGTACAGGTATTGCGAACCCCGAACCCTACCAATACCTCAACTTACTCTCTGGAATTATTGGGACATTGGCCTAGGCTACAGGCTGCCCGCTCTCGACCACCTGCTTTTGTAATTAACTTCAAATAGCACGCGACTTCACTTTTGTTTGCTCTTTATTTTCTAGTCTAGACTCCATAGTTTAAGGTTTCATTACAATTATAGTTATACCTTTGAAACGTCACAGTTGAACAATTTTATCTCATCTATATTCCCTGAACGTATCACTTTCTTCACGTCAGATGCACGATTAATGAATCTCATCACTTATTATTCATTAAATTTAAATATTCGTTCAATTATTGAACTGAATTATCGTTTTTATCTTTAATGATGTAAATAATTAATGAATATTCAAGATATCGTAATATCAATCATAAGATTAATAAAATTCATCTCTCACAGTTGAAATTAATTATATTTTTCTCGTATTTCATAATATTGAAACACGATATACTTACCTACTAATTTCAATATAGAAAAAAATAGAGAAGTAATCTCATCTGAAAATTAACAAATCTAACATTGGAGTGAAATTGTGATTGATGCAAAGAAAAGAACATCCTGAAGTGTGCTTTGTAGCTGATCGAATGTGGGAAAAAAAAAACAATTCAACATTTTGAGCAGAGTCCCGCGATTGAAAAATTTCCATGGAACATAAATGAGAGGAGCAAAAAGTATCATTAGTCGACTCTGCACCTGTTTCTTTAGACTTTCTTATCCCGTTCATTAAAACACAACAAAGATATTCGACCTTCTTTCCATTTACACATGCCATTTTTGTTCTTATGAAGAAAACAACGCTCGTAGGAAATGGTGTATTATAAATGGCCACATGTTACCGTAGCAACCTGTTGCTCAAGGATGAAACACCTTGCACCCGTACAATCATTGACTTGACCAATCGAAAGGATAAAGGTGTCCAATCTTGGGCGCGTGCGCTTGTTGTGGCAGGTGCAAAGGGTACTTGTTGCAGTCTGTTTTTACCTGGATTTTGCAACATCTGTGCATGAAAGGTCTACTCTTCGATAGAACTTGATCATTAATTATAAAGAGAAAAGGATTTGAAAAATGTATATTCGCTCTTCTTCACGAAATTAAAGAAGACAAAATTTCACAGTCGAAGGAATCTTTGAATAATTCAGGACAAAGGAATATCGTTAAGGGTCTTTTATTTCGGTATGCCTGCTTTAAGAGCTCATATATATATATATATATGTCCATTGTGCAGAACCTGGCATCAGAAATTTTTCGGCATCGGAGAACCGTTCGAGCTCTCCCTCGTTCTCGCGACATTAGAAATAGTTTGACCGTGAGATGGCACAACGATTTGTATAAATGTATGTGTACGTATACTTTGTGCGAGGGCGGTGACCGATTCGAGGCCACCTAACGCGTGCTTTCTAACTAACTTCTTCTAAGCAGAAGGGTACAGAGAACAACCAATAAGCCTATAAGCTTAGATCATTGGAGGTTCATTCTTCCCTTCTCTTTCTCTAACACTCTGGTAGGCCTTGAATCCGGATGTGATGTTGTGTATATTGATACCGATCACTCGTAGAATTCGTATGGGACCCAAACCCCGAGCGCGGTGAAAACATTTTCATCGGATTATAATTTCAACTTCATCAAAGTTTTTGATAAATTCAAGTATTTCATATGTATACACGAGTGTTTCGTTATCAGACGAACGTATCAATCGATTCTATCAATGGAATTAATTGATATAAACGCGTATTATATAAGGAGGAGGAGGAGGAGGAGAAGAAAGAAGAAAGATCCGCTGGCGCCAGTACCGTCAGCGGTATACCAGTATTTTTTCACTACCCGAAGTATCTGTAATCTATCATGAAATTCATATGTATATACATATATTATAGGAAGAAAAAATTCATTTGGGTATCGATTTATCCATTTCGGCAAGTATCTCGTGAAAAAGCATGCGGGTACCCGCGGTCAATGATTTTTTCATTGTTCCTTCTTTTCAAATAATTATCCAGGAAGTGGTTATTCACATTGAATCTACAAGTCAAAGTTTCGTACTTTCTAGAATGGTCTTGGTATTCATGTGGTGGTTCACGGTGGTCCTATTGGAAGAAAAGAAATATTAGTTGTAACTTACGTAACTTACTACTTCCATTAACGTAGTAGTTTCACCCGCGTGTTGTGTCAGACGTCTTTATACGTATACGCTTACTACGAAAGATTCACACGATTCCAGGGCCAACCGTACATATCTTTCTTCGTATGAATGTTGTAAATATCGGTCTCATTGTGAATGGCTGACTCGAAGAAGCGTTTGTAATTAAGGCGGTCTCTTTTCTATTGAGGAATTTATTTTTTCGTTTTTGTGGCGTGGTGTAGTCTTTTCTTTCCTTCTCTCTCTTCATCTCTGTCCATCTATTTTCTAACGATTCACGTTATTCATAGTTGAATACCTTCTCTTCTTAAGTTAATGGACCTTATTTGAATATGAACTTTTAATATAGAAAGCGTGTTTGAGAATTCAATGAAATTTCATTCAAAGGACGAGAGGATGATTAATTGGACAGACATTGACGATTTGAGATATTATGTTTTTATTTTTTTCTAATAACACAAAGAAGGATTTTTGTACCATTTAGAGTCCTGAAAAAGAGAGAAAAAAGAAACAGACCAAATGGTGCGTGCCGCTCTTAATAATGCGTTGCCGATCGAGACAGATGGTCCGGAAAGATAATTCTTAGAAGAACTCAGATCCGACAGAAGGAGAGCGGACCGAAGTGCACAAAATCGCTTTGTATGATGTATATATATATATATATGAAGTTTCATTCAAGCTTATCAAACAAATCTATGAATAAAGTTGGAATAATAGGAGGATTTTCAATCTATACCGTGTAAATATTATTACACGTTACGCATTATCAGAATAAATTTACTAAATTTCAATTGATTGTGGGAACGGAACTTTATTTCGAAGAGATTTCTTTATCACTTTTAATGATTTCCATTACTCGCGAGGAGCAGTTATTATAACTGAACTATTTAAGATGGTGGAGTGAATTGACTGTTTGAAATTTTAGAAATTCAGATAAAAGAACTTTCAACAGGTTTTAATAATAATTTTATTTGAATTTTCAAAACAGTGTGAGTCACTTTCCCAATTCTCCTCGATAAAACGTGAATTTTATTTTTTCTCTCTCTTCTCTTTATCCGAAACGAATAGAATTCAATCCAGTATTGTATGTGGTAGTGGTAGTGTTAGTAATCGGAGCAGATGTGTGCGTCTCGCAAAAGGTGGTTCCTGGAAGAACTGGTTGAAGAAAAGTAGAAGTAGTAGTGTAGTAGTAGTAGTAGTAGTAGTAGTACTAGTAGTAGTAGGACAATGGTATGCCTCATCGCGAACACGTGGGAACCAGAATACAAGATCCTCTCTCTTTTCCCTTCTTTCTCTGAGTATATGAATAAGTAAAAGTTCTCATCAAACAAGGGTGAAATTTCAAATGCTTTCAAAGACCACTACCACTAGGTTAATGAAGGATGACGAACGAGACGAATTAAATGCCGAACAAACCTATAGGTACCTTTAAAAAAACAGAATTCCAATGTTCTGTTCTATTCTATTTGATTCTATTCTGTAGTTTTCTATCGTATCGATTTCTGGATACCTCGACACCGGATCGGTATCTTCCATCTTTCAAATAATTATGGAATCTATCTACCTGCGTGGATGAGTTGTAGTTTGAACTTGCGTTGAATATCGTCCGCGTGATCAAGACAATTTTCATTGATATTGAAATTAGCTATCGACATTCGTCCACGTAATACGTAATTTACGACGAATGCAAGAACTATTTGTGCATTGATGCGGTATTATATCGCTCTTGCATAGCTTATGTGTGTCAAGAAATGTTTACAATTCGTTAAATCGCTAATTGGAGCGTGAAGCTTTTTGTTTAAATAAAATTAAAAAAAGAAGTAATGGATAATTGCTGCTGCGCCATTGCGACCCGAAGAATGTGCCGACGGTGATTCTGAGAGTTCTTTTTTTTTCTTTTATATTCGCCTCGTCTTTTTCTTTTTTCTCGTTACCGGGGAAAGAAAGAGGAAGAAAGAAGAAGAAGAAGAAGAACAAGGGGCGGCAGGGGGAAAGGAAAGAAGAATAAGAAATAAGAAAGAGTGGCTTTGTACTTTATTTTTGGCTGGAATAGTAAACACCTTGCACGCACAGGCGCCGCCCGCCCTTTGGTCTCTAAACGTCCATCTATCTTTCTTCTTTCTACTCAATGCGCTTGTTTTACCATATAATCTTCATCCTTATTCTCTTCTTCTCTCTAACAAGGCTCGGGCTCCACGGCTCCTTCTATCGATTTCTCATTGCGAACCAGATAAATCGGACCCCGCTTCTTGGAAATGACCAGGTAGAATGGCGGGATGGACATACTACTCTTCTTTCGGTATTCTCCTTTCTCATTTCCTTCTCTCTTTCTTTCTTCTTCTTTTCGTTCGTGTATGTACACATACTTCCGAAGAACCACCATTGTGCTTGGCCTCTTGTTTGCTCTTGTTGCTTCTCTTATTTTTCGGCGTTGAAAAATTTTGAAAAGAAAGAAAATTGGTGAATTTTTTCATGAGGATGGAGGTTGTTAATCTTTCTGGAGTTTGGGAATAATTTGAAATCTTCATTCTCAAATAGGCAAACAATTTGAAAGGTGGGGTATGAAAAATTCTTTGATTTTGTTGTTTTGGCGAAGGGCCAAGTAAACGCTTCAACAGATTTCGGGTCGCAATCTCCAAATTTCTTATGGCGAATTTAAAATATGATATCGAGTGTGATAATGAATTCATATTCAGCTTTGATCACGAGATTTGTAAGTGTTTATCAGACAAAATCTAATTATTACAGCTATAAATATCTTAGCAACATTGGCAAAAATTTTGCTCCAACAGCCAAAATTTAGCTATGGAAACTAATAAAACCGCCACCACGGTGCGACATAGAGAACTTCTGAAAAGTATGGAGTGAAAACAATACCGAAGATATTCTTAAGGAGTTCCAAATGTTAAAATCAAAAATTCCCTCATAGAAATATGAAAGAACACGTAGTTTGATTGCAAATATCTTCGGTTCAGCCATGTTTTGAAATATTCATGTAATTTATCCAATTCCGTTTGACTTTGTCAAAAATCTTCCCCGAAGATTGAATTAACTCGATGATCATTCCCATTCAAGTTACATATAAATAAATATTCATATATCTCCCAATTTATCAAGTAAACAGAATGAAAATTGTGTCTCTCCGTGTTTGACTTTTGTTTTTCAATACAACGTGAAAGCATGAAAATAAATTCTCATCAACCCCCGCTAACCACCTGTCGCACTGATTCCTTCCAACACCCAGCATCTGTTCCTTCGCCCTTCTAATTTCAAATACTTCATACCACGTATTTTCAACTCGTATACGTATATACGCGGTACACACGCCGCAACGAAATTCACGCAGATCCTGTAGTAATTATAATTAATCACTGTTATTACGCACTCTGTAATATACTTGCTCCGTTCTATTATCACCACTTGTAACCTTGTCCCTTGTTGGCTGTTGTTGCGTTGGCACGCTACTTTATCATCCATTGTTTTCTAAAATTTCAATTGAATAGGATTAAATTGTTCATAACGAATCTTATTTTATAAAAGACTTATCTTCAAAAACATTAGGTTTTCAATCGTTTCAAAATATCATATATATGCGTTGGAAAGATTACATTATTCGATTTAAATTCTCGTTCGTCGAATAAATACACGACATATTTTTCGTATGACCCTTAAGTGGAATCAGCTGTTTTTTCGATTATTCGAATGACTCATTTGATCATTTATCACCATTATCGTGACAAAATTAACGAGATCGCCGTCGGAAATTATTTCACATCACGATACATATTGGTTACGCAGTGGTTATTCGAACATACTGCAAAATCATTGATTTCTGTTTTTATATATAATCATGACATCGTGACAATGTACCCTTACCCTTCGACATTTGGTGCAAAATTTTCACACCTGCTCTCCACTCGTGTAATAAAAATCCCACGGGAAGTGCGATTCGAACACCTTTCTCCCTTCTTGCTTTCACGCAAAAAATTCGCGATTTAGTCAAACTGAACGATCAGATCTCAAACTGTAAACTAGGATAATAATAGATATTATGTGTTCGAATTTGTTTCCAAAAAGATACAAAAGAAAGAGATTTCAAGTACAATTTATAGGATGAACTTGGTATTAGGACTCGCGTGCGTACTCAACGTAGCATGTCTTTCTTCAGAAAGAAGTATGGTATTCTCCGATGCGTGTGGCGATGAACTTTCTTTCTGCACCGTAACCAAGTGCAATCGTTATATCATCTCGGAGATTATTCTCTCATTGTTGTGAAAAGTCTGTCCTTTTGTTTCATTCACTGACACGGAAAACTACGCACTTCTGGAGCTCGTGCTTCGTACGTACGCACGCACGCTCGTACGCACGCACTCAAGCTTGAAGCCCCTTCAAGGATACGTATGAAAAAAAAAAGAAAAAAAAAGAGAAGTTGAAAGGGAAGGAAAATGAGACGAGGAAAAAAAAGAAATCTAACAACAGAGCCAATGTACCGAGCGTACATCCTACTACTCCTACGAAAGATTTAATTATATCTTCGTGTGTACTCTAGTAAGAAGGTCGAGTAATTTACTTTGGTTGAAGATTTTTTCCCCCTTTCGTACCAAAGACTAATGATTCATATGTCTGCAGTCGTCGGAAATTTAAAAGCACGAATGTCAAGTATGTAAATAAAATTGTCAGTGGGTATAGATCGAAGGTTATGCCACGTCCTAATAATCTGTTTAGAAAAATAGAGTATTGGAATGTGGTCTTGTTTGAAATCAGCTGTTGAGGTAAACGAAAAGTGAAGAAGTGTACACACTGTTTTGAATTATCATAATTGTTTATCTTTGTAGAATTAGATTTCAATAGATTAGATTTCTTATATATGTATGGTCTCGTATATCAAATTCTGAGGTTTTTACATTCTTTTCTTTTTTCCAACAAAAAAACAAGTAGTGGTTTTAAATTGAAACCATGATCGGTTCGTGCAAGAAAGTTGTAGGTAATTCATCGCACTTGGTTGGACGTATCATATGTGTATCGCGGAGGCGTGTACAATATGGATGTGTGGTGCATGTAGGAATTAATCATCGTCGTAATATTTAACCACCGAATTACGTGTAGTCAGTTCATTAAACCAAAAGATATCGTAGATAGGGTATTATGTACGGTGAAGAGTGTGCATCCTCCGTATAATTTCACGGTTCGAAGAGATTGGCAGAGTTTTACTACGGTGTTACTCGAGCGGATGACTCGTATAGCTCAAAGACAAAAGAAAAGAAGGTGAAAAGAGGAAGACAATGATCGTGAAATCTTGGTAGTATAATGGAAGGGGACTAGTAGTAGTAGTAGTAACAGCAGTAATAATAGTGATAGTAGCAGTAGTAGTAGTAGCAGTAAAGTCAAGGACGTACTCGCTCAACTTGCTCGTCTTTCAAGCAGCCAAGAAAAAGAGGACTCTGATCTTGAAATTAACAATATTCCATATAGAGCCACATTTCAAGGGTCGCATCGCAAGACATCAAACAGAGAAAAACATGAGATAGACAGATAAATTTCTTTTCACAGTTTTCAAATACTTAACCAATACCCAATTTTAAATTTCGTTGATCAACCTTGCAGACTCAATTTTCAACAACAACAATTCATGATATTAAATTAGGGTTTTTGCATTATATTGTTACAGAGGTGGGAACAATTGGTCGTCTCCAAATTGAAATGGGAATTGTCTGCAGTCACACCAGGCGATTTTCTCCAACACATTCTCACTCGGCTTCCAATCGACCCTAGAATCGCAGATTTTTTGATGGTCAGGAGGCACGCCCAAACTTTCATCGCTCTCAGTGCAAGAGGTAAGGAATAATTTGTGCAAATTCTATCAAAATCTATCCACGTTCTAGAATTTTTCTTCCTCTCAATTAACGTATAATAAATATTTTCAATCGAGCATCGATTGGAATGGAAAAGTGATTTATTACTCGACGTTTTCTTTGGTTTTCGAATTATTGAAATTTCAATTTCCGGTGTCCTCATTTTCAATGAATGAACGGGGAAAACAAGAAGAAAGAAGTAGTCAAAGGTTGCTCATTGAATGAAAATGATCAATCAACACGATACTCGTTATCAGTTCATTCATATTTTGTTGCTATATTGCGTGTACGTAATGAAACTTGTAAATACGTTTTCATTGCATCCGTTCTCTCAATAAGCTAGAGAAACATCGATCTATGACATCATTCGAAGGGTCTCACTCTGGCTAAACGACTTCTATTCTTAGAATTCGAATTATGCAGTTTTGGTGCACTCGTTATTTCTTATCTCTTCTTTCATTGATGAAATCCTGTTATTCGTGGGTTTTATTGTTGTTGAATAGAAACAATAACAACTTCCTTTTGAAAATTCGCATGCACGTGAAGAACGATAAAATCCCAACAATGAGAAATTGAAATCCTCCGTGTATGAAATAAATGTCCCTCGATGTCCCATTGAACATTGCTATAATTTTTACAAATCGCCCACCATCTTCTTCGCATCCTCCTAATCATTATTGTACGTAATTGAGATAGAATTTTATCGTCACGCGTTAGAATCTGTCGATTTATCATGTTCGGTAATACAAACGAGAAAATCAAACAAAACCGATAGATATTTACGATATCCTAAGAACAAGAACGAGATTCTAAGAACAAAAGACTTTCGAAACCTTGAACATGGTACCGGAAAGACCTCAAGCATGATAAAGATTTACGATACCCCATAACTAACCGCTCTTCAAAAACTGGAAGGTAAGAAGTTTATTCTCTTTCCTTCTCACCTAATCACTTTTCGACACCTTTTTTTCATAATTTTCGTATCCCAGAACGTTGAAATCGCATATTCTCGGTTTGTAAAATATTAGTTTGATCAATCTATAGGTTTCGTTGTGGAGAATTGGTGGTTTATCTTCGGAGTGCGTCTTTCGAGGGAAAGAATAAAAAGAAAGGCAAAAAAAGAAAGGTTCACATTTTGTAGTTTTTTTCATCGATTTTAAGAGGCGTTAGAATTCTCTTGGTGTCCCTAACGGTACCCATCGCAATATTTCCACTCCATCTGTTACAAAGAAAGAGAGACGACACTTTCTAATACTACTTTGGTAGAATTACGTGTTCCGTGGTTTCGCATTCTGCTCCCACGGGAAGCGGAATTCGTTTCTTTACTTACCCATCGGTGTAAAAATATCCTCATAGTTCCACTTGATTGGAGAACAGAAGGAGGAAAATATTTGTACAATGTTGAAGCATTGCACGACTAACGTTGTTTTTTTGTTTTCGAATTTACAATCATCACTCGGTGAAAAAATATTCATCAATTTGTTGATTATTTTTTGTTACAGAATATAAATTTTCCATGTATACGCCAAGCATGATCGCGGCAGCAAGCGTTGCCGCTGCATTGCATGGATTGGATTGGACTGGAAAAAGTGGTTACGGATTAGCTGGTCTTTTAAACGAACTCACTCGTATCACGGCAATCGAACAGGTTTGTGTTCATTTTATTTATAAATTCATTTGCAATGAATCTTGTCGATCGAAAGTTATAAAACAGTATCCAGAAGTTCAAGTTTTGCAAAATTACACCATTACCTTGAATTTATTCTCAAAATAAAAGTTTGTATAACAATTTGTATCTATTAATACTTGAAATTGAAGATTCCTGCGAAATTCATATTAACGTCTCTTCGCGGAGTAATATACCTACTTGATCAGAATTATAAATCATGGTTGTTTTACGCTTTCTTTTTCTCTCTCATCTCGCACACTCATTTAAATCATACATTTTTTTCTATGTGCGCCGAACATGTGTCGGGCACCTGTTGCACTCTTTTCTGCGTGATACTTTTTTGTCAGCTTTGCAAAATGTGGTGTGTATTGTGGAATACTCATTCCTTCACGGCTTTTCGAGAATATACTTATCTTATTTCACAATTTTCGAGAGAAAATGACGGAATGAATATTTAAAATCTTAATAATATCTACAATATTGATTTTTTTATCCAAATTTGGATTAATTGTTGTATTTATGAATTTCAGGACTACCTCCACGGTTGTTTGATACAAATCGAGGAAATGGTTTCACAGGCCCACGGAGGAAGCGAAGGAAACGATGGAAGCAGCAGTCATCATCAAGTTGGCGGTAGTTCAGCTGTTGCAGGCGGAGTATCCGGAGCATCCAGCACCCAAAGGTCCGGTCTGGGGGACCAGAACACGAGTCAGGAGAAAATAATAGAGCACGAGAAAGCCGGCACGCCGACCGACGTTAGGGACGTACATTTTTAAAGAAGATTGTGAAAATTTATGAAAACGATCCTACTATAACCATATCCACACTTGAGAGAAATCGTCGAGAAGACCTCGCGGAGAGGCATAACAAGAAGAAGGAGAAGAAGAAGAAGAAGAAGGAGTTACGTCGTAACGAGAAATGCATACATAATTGCGAAGAGAACAAAACACGATATCAAAAAGAAAAGATGTTCTTTTTTTTTCCTGGAAAAAAACCTCGGAGAGGAAAGATACACAAGAACGATCATTTTCTTTCCACTTTTTTTTTCTCTTTCTTTTTAATCTAATCATGCATGAAGAAACCAAATCGTCATCATAGTCATCCAATTTAGATTGTCGTCACGTTCCAATTTAGATTGTGTTTTTTTTATAGAAGAAAATTTAAAAAAAATGACAATTCGAAGATGTTTTTTGTTTTAATTTTAGAAATTATTTCGTACTTCGTTTTAAGAGGTTATAAGAGAGGTAGATCGCGGATCTTCATTGGATTTCGAATTGAATCCAAAATTGATGTTTTTTTTTTTTTCGTGTATCAGTCAGTCAGATTCATTCATTCATTTATTCATTCATCCATCCATCCATTCATCCTCATATTCAATATGCATTAGTATACAGTTTTTTTTTTTTCGATAATGTATTCCACCGTAAACTACTCCATTTCTTCTCGTAACATTTCGGTACTGAATTATCAATGCTCCATTTATATATATATATATACATATATATTTTTTTTCGTAGACAAAGAAGAAGAGAGAATCGTAGATTTTTGATACAACACATCATCCAAAGGTCAATCCGAAAAAATAGTTTGTGTTGATAAAAATTCATTCGCGATAATGATTGATGACGAACGAACGAACGAACGAAAGTGAAAAGTGTGTGAATCGGTCTTTTAGGCGTGCTGTTGTTTTGGGGGAAGGCAATGCAATACGCTTTACGCATCTGTAATTTCGTTTAATTAAGAAAGAAGGAAAAAGTAATACTTAATTTCTCATTTTTCTTTCTTCTTTTCCCGTTACTTTTTTTCTTTTTTCCTTTTGTAATAATCAGACGTGTGTATATGGGACTGCATAAAAGAGAAATAAGACGATACAAGGGAAAGAAGTAATAATGCATATAGTCATATCGAGTCACTTAGCATTTTGTAAATAAGCGTGTGTATTATATACGAGTATATACACATCCGTATACGGGGATTTAATGTGAATATGTATATAAATACGTATATATATATTCACACATCGAATATACGCAGTAGAAAGTCAACTCCATAAAAATGGTGTACTTTTAAGGGGTGGGAGGGGCGGGAGGGGTGACGAAAATCTGAAAAAAAAAACAAAATAGAGTGAAAATAACTTGGACGAATAGGGACAACGGAATCCACGCTACTCTATTGGATTTTTGTTTGTCCAATGAAACGCCAACTGGAGATCTCATCTTTAGAGAGACAATGTTTTTTTTTTTTTTTTTAATTTTATTTTCTCTCAGAGAAAATGGCGCAACCTACTGAAGATAAAAGCTTAAATAAGTATACATTATTCCACTCGGTTCCTAAAGAGCGGTTGTGTCGGCCTCTTGTGAGCGAATGTGTGTATGCGTGTGTGTGTATATATATACATATATATTTGGTGAAGTTAAGGATAGTACTAATGATAAAAGAATTATAATAATTAGGTTGTAAGCGAAACAGTTTGAACATGAAACTTATTTGATGATGGGAAATAGTTTGATGTACGATACGATATGTCTGCTTCTTCGTTTATTTCTGAAAGCTTTAATCAAGAAATGTTATGAATTTTGGTGCGTAAAAGAACATCATCAAATAAGATGGATACACTTTTCATGGGACAAAAGAAAAACCGATATACGCATACATCGATAAGATCCTTTTACTCGATTCATTCATGGACGACGTTATTAAAAATTGTGACTCCGTGTGACCGAAAGTCGCAGAGAGAACGAGAATTGGTTAGTACTTAAAGATGATGTTCGCAGAAGAAGGAACAAAAATTGTGAAAATTATTACAGACAACTCCGTTTTCTTTATCATGAGAAGAAGAAAAAAAATCATAAAACATCGAAAAAAAAGAATATTGTACAGAATATTGTGAAGATAAAGATAGAGAGATGTTTTTTTGTAATTAGGGTTTAAGAGTGTGAATGGAATAGTGTATGAAAATAATTCTCAAATGATAATACGTAAATAAAAAATCAAGTCGCATTCCTTGAAGAATGAAAAAATTATATGTATCCTTAAACCAAATCGTGCCTGAAAAATCTTGTGACAGACCGTAGGGGTTGTTGATTCTTTTATACGCTTGTCATTCTTCTCGTCGTCGTTTTATCATTTCGTACAAATTTCAAAGTCATTGACAACTCTTGGACACGTTCCTTTAATTATCGTTCAAAGATGAAAATTTGTCAAATAATGCTTAGAGCTTCACAATGATGAAAGAAAGAAAGAAACAAACCAGAGATATGGGCGTTTGTTTGTTTTTTATTATTATTCCACACTATTATGTATATATGAGTATGTTGATTGAATTTTATTGTGAATGAGTGAATAATGGAGTGATTGAAACGAGTGTTTATCATAAGTTTGTAAGAAATGGATGAAAGAAGAATAATTTCAATTAAGTCAACTCGTCAATACCTTTATTATGATATATATGTTATATATTGAGAAAAAAAAGTAAAAAAAATGAACTAAATGAAGTTTGAAAAGTAAAAACCGTTCGTGCAGGAAGCGACGGTTCTTTGATGACGGGTCGAACCTGTTCCTGCATTTTGAATCCTTTTGTCATTATTTTATTCATAATATTTCCTATCGTGCATCAATCTTTCAGTTCAGAACAAGTCAAGATTTAATATTTTTGTGAAAATATATCAAGTTTTTTTTTTCCAATGTTCCTTTTTGATGTTTTCTTTTTGTTTGGGATAATCATTTGCACGCAAGATTAAAATATTTAAAAACAGAAACGCGCAAAATACCACTGATATACCTCAGGATAGCATGCACTTATGCATTTACGCTCTCGGTACAAACCGTGCCGACTTCAATATGTTATGCTATACATATAAAGATAGTTTTTAGCCCGCCGAATGAAAATTTACCATCACGCTTTTTTGCGCAATGAATATATTGTTTATTTGATACGAAACCGATCATATTGTAAGTCTCTCAGCACCTGGAAGGCAAAAAAAACTACACTGAATTTTTATTTCTCTTATGTTTTAACCGTTCATAGCTGTATTCGTGTATGGCTATATCATACTATGTAAATGTCTCGCACACAACTATGTTGTAAATATTTTTGCGCGTTTTGTATGGCGCATTAGTCGAATGAAAGAAAAAAAAATAAAGTATTGGTATTTTATAAAAATTTATTCGTGTTATCAATGTACCATGAAATTTCCTGCTTTCCTGTTTCATTTTATATACAATCAGGTGTCGTTTGTTGGGGGGGGGGGGGGGATGCAAAATAGTACAATTCTGACAGTTCTTGACAATTGTTTATTCTACTGTACAACTGAGAACGAGTTTCTTTTGACCGTATATACATATGTATTGTATAGTTGTAAAATTTTCGTAAGATACATCAAGTTTTCGTAACAGTAATTCTGTTTTGTTCTCACGAATACATATTATTTACAAATCTTCCTGTCTAGATGAAAAGGAAATAATAAGAGATTCCGTTTCCAAGATGAAAGAAGAATCATCACATTTCTTCAATAATTATTTACGTATAATTTACATACGTTTAAAATTTGTTTAAAACAAAAATGAGGTTGTTGGAAGTTAAATTTATGTATCTTTTTATCAGAGAAATTGCTACACTTGAATTTAAAAGTCATATCAATCACAGTCAAATATATATTCAAAATATATTGATGAAAATTTTCTTGTAGAATCACGCTAATGAAATATTTTCTAAATAAATCATGTCTGGAGACGCGGGGATTGAATCTTTAGCATGCATGTTTACTTCAAGTGAGCAATTCTCCAACATAAAATTAAGAACATATTTGGATATACATTCCTTAGTTTCTTCAGTATTCTAATCAACAATGACACGATTTCCATAACGTACAAGTATGAATGCAAAAATGGAAATAATCTGCAAAAACAAACAAACCCACAATTAATTGTTCATCAATTGTGTGCTCCAGAAGGCCAAAATTAGTTATTCGTTCAATATCGTTAACAATAATAGAAACATGAATGAAAATTAAGCACCGTCCCAAAAGATATATCTCATATTGTCCCTGCACGAGACTGTGTTTAATTGAATCCACCTTTCTTTTGTTATAAATTTTCTTTTATTTCGAATTCACAGATTTTTGTGAATCAGAAAAACTTGACATATATATCTATATTTTTTTTCAAAATGCATTCATACAGTTGTAAATGTAACAATATCTTATTGTACTTGTAATGGACAAATTGTACATCACTAAATGGAATATCGTATCTCATTTATTTATGTAATAATAATATATATATTATTGAACTAAAACGTTGGCAAGGATGTGTGACTTGTGTTATATATAATAGTATCACATATTCGTACGTTATAAACGCATTGGCGAAAAATATGTTTAATGATCGGTGATCGAGGAAAATGAAAATGGTTGAAAATATCCTTTCATGATTTTTTTTTGTTTTGGTTTTGGCCACATGAGTATTAATATTCTTGAATATAGAGTCTAAAACGCTCATACGAAAATGGTGGCTAAAAAATGATTATTACTAAATAAATCGAAGGAACATGAGTGTAATACAGGATCATTCGACTATGTATTCTTTGTATGTTTAAGGAATATGCACAGAAACATATCAGACATTCAGAGCAAAAAGCATAAGGATGCGCTTCCTTATGTTTCGTGTGCTCAAATCGCGCAGGAGTTGTTGGAAAGATGTTGCAGCAACGAGTCATTCGAATATAAAACCATCATCTCCACACGAATTGAAAGCAAATCGAGTTTGGATAAGTTTCATATTAATTCATGAAAGGATTGTTCCGAGTAGTAATTTTGGTCCATTTGTCGTATTTGTTTTATAAAGGAAAATCTCTTCTTCTTATTATGCTTATCAATAAAAATCAAACTAAAATATGCTAGTTCCATTTCATTGGAACGAGAGATCATGTTATGCTACGGTATAACAGAAACCTAATCTTTGGCTCAATAGTCATGGGAGATTAAAATCAAACTAAAAACATTCATCAATCGCGTATAATAATTGTCCTCATTTCAGAGAATCTTGATAACGCAACATAATCAATTTAATTGACATAATATATCAACAATATAAAAAGATATTATTCGTAAAAAGCGTCAATAAAATTAAATCTTTGGTACACTATCATCACAAGTCTATCCATTCTCACGTAACATGAATAATCACATTTTCCTATTGAATCATAGCCATTTACAAATATTATCCCCTCAATCGACCCTCGATTGGCATAATCTCGCTATCATCACCTCCGTTACATGAATAATAATATAATAATATCTATAGTTTAAGAAGCAATGAGATTTGATACTTCTCGGCAACATCTTGTCTTTTTATACACTTTTCTCTCCAACAGTCTTAATTTGAAATATGAAATTCTTCTAATTTCTTAAAATTCTAAGTTTTTCTTCCCTTTTATCTTTCGCATGGTTTTTTGGATTTTTAGAATTTTTCATGTTGTACTAAGTAAGACTCGTCATACGTTTTTTGTAATAAAAAATGAAAATGAGTATTCGAAAACTAAATTAACATATGCTGGAAATTCCATGAGTCAAACTTTTTTCGAGCACGATATGAAATTCGCTCAAAGGTTCAAGAATGTGGATGAGAAACGTTAATAAGGTAGGATTTCTCAAAAACGATGATTCTTCATACATTTCTGATGTAGATCTCGTTTCGCTCATTGGTCTCAGCATTGGATGCAACAATTGTTCTCTGAAAAATTAAAAAAACATATGAGTACGAATTACAATGAAATTGAATTTTCATGTTACCAACCTTGCAGCTAAGCAAACAAATAACTGAAATTTTCCATCTTTTCCTAGAGTTTGACTAAACATATTGATTTGATCAATGAGATGACAGTAACATCTCAATATAGCGAATCGTTGACTACTCTCCGCATGAGCTCTTCGATCCCTATTGCTCAGCCTCAGCGAATACTCATTCATTTCTTCCAATAGGGAAATCTCGAAATTTTCTTTCACCCTCACTGTAAATAATCATTACTTATTCCACAAGCAATCATAAGAATATAACATTTGACTCACATAAATAATCCCAAACGTAGAAATTTCTTCCAAATATTCTCTGATTTTTGAATCCAAATAAAAATATTTGTTCCAAAGATGGCACTAGTCCATTCTCTCCGCAAAGCAAGGCAGTCAACGAACCATCCAGACACTCTTTTCTGTAGTGGAATTTCACTATCGCGTTTACAGCTTCTCCTGTTGTATATATAAAATATCGTGAATTGTTGTTATTTCGGAATAGATGGAATATAGAAATTTGGAAAATTAAATACCAAGCATATGTTGTAATTCCACTTGAGATAATATAGGACGCCTTGGAATACTTGGAGATCTACATCTCGGGGGTGTCGAACAAGACTCCACCAGCTCTTCGCTATCTATATTCGTTGGCACCAAAGCTCCTACTAACAATCGTTCCGTTGAACCATCATCTATTCCTCTTCCCAGCCATCTACCACAGGGGAATTTGAAAGTATGTCCTGTTACTTCGTTTCTAACAACCACGTGCTCTACCATCCACTTAGGCGATAAACCGGTGTTATCGTGACCTATCCGTAACGTTGACAATACTCCTAAATTTTTATGCTGTTCAAAAATATAACGATTATGAAAAAAGTATGGAGGAGCTAACAATTCGATTAGCATAAAAACTGTAAAACCTACATGAAATACGAATTCCAATGCTCCTTTGGGAATGGGAACAGGATTAGTTTCGTTCAAAGTTCCAGATATTACGATCCAACTGTTCGCTGATGTTGTGGCCGCGCTTGCTTTACGACTTGGGAATATGACAACCCTGTAAGGGAGTTTAGTGGTTGGATAATTGTTCGTGAAACAAAAATAATCGACTGCGTTCAAGGTCAGTAGATGGCACAAAAATTGTTCTTTTTCCTCCTCGCAGCGCAGAAAAGCAGACCTTTTGTATTGACTCCTGAAAAAGTATCAAATTGTGTTGTGAGGATTCGAAATCCTGTTCAAAATGCCTGACAGATCTGGACAAAATATAGTTGTCGGAATTTGATCGGTTTTTGTCCCACCGGGCTCACCAAATTGGAATATCTTATCAAAAACTGTAAATAAATTTGTTGCAACGGTTCTGCTTGGAATTCACATACTATAATACCCAGTCAAAAACTGACGATAAACTCCTATCAGGTGTTGACAGGATAATACAATTTGGTAATTCTGGACAAAACCAGGTAGAAATATTGTCAGTCTGGACAACTATTTTTTGTCCATATCTGCCTGGCATTCTCAGCAGGGAAGTACATCATCGAATTTTTTGTGAAATTTGTTTACCTCAATAACGCAGTGTCCGATAATAAGGTTTTCAAATGTCTTGAGAGTAATTTCTTTTCTAGAGCCAAACGAACCCAAGCTCTCGCGTATCCAATGTGCGTTTTGATATCAGTCATCGCTTGAACGTTCCGAATGTCGAAGATCAAAGAGTCTGGTAGAGGTCTCAGATGTTCCGGTCCCACCGACTTTCTATCTCCCGTTGATTTGTTGTGTTTGTCAGTGCCTCGGGTCGGAGAAACGTCGGTTTCTAACGCCAAATTTGATAAATCTATGGAAAATTCCAGAAAAATAGATGTTGCTGTAAATCAACGGTAGATACATCACAAATGTGGAGGTGAGAATTCCAGATATACGTTTGTAACATCGCATATTTCACTAATATGAAACGTAAAATTTCTATCATCTGCCTTGATATTGAATGTAAGCAATTAAAAATTTGAATGTGTTCTTTGAAAATTTAGTTTGGTTTGTTCTTCTAGCAAACCCTTGTTGTGTAAACAATATTACGTCAGAATGTCTGGAATATCTCGATGATTATTTTATTCTAATGCAATTTCAATTCCCAAAAGATAATAAGAAAGAATAATTGTATTTATTTCAATGGATGAGAGTTTTGGACTTCAATGTCAAATCTTTCATAGTCTCATCTATCGAAAAGAAATTTTCAATAATCTCAGTATCCCGTATCTTGACCATTCCAAATACTTTATTTTTCTAAATATTGTTTTTCTATATCAATGAATGGAAAAAATGTCATGCACAAAGCTTGACGAACAATGATAAACGTGCATACGATGATAATCTATATCAATAAACTTCAAAAATAAAAATTTCATCATATCATTATTTGATCATAACTAACACTTTTCACACACACAAGATTTTTATTTTTTTATTAATATAAATGAAATTCAAGGCTAAGCTATTCTGCAAATGCAACTTTTCAGATCTCATGCACATTATAATTCTAAAACATCAACATAACTCAATGTACAAGCCATTCGTAAGATCACACATGTTATTGGGAATACTATGCATCCAATGATCAAAAGTTCTACAAGAAGTATATATTAAATGTTTTTATAAAAATTTTGGAGAAACGATTGAATTTCTGTACCACTTCAAATCTTGTAAAACTCTTCTTCAAATCATACGTCACAAAATTCAAAACCTTCGTGTTATAGATCTCTCAATCAATTCCTCACTTGGCGAGCCAACGTAAAGGCTTACCATTGATATTCTCCTTGATATAAGAAGCAATTTCGAAAATATTCTTGCCTTTGAAAGGTGAAATTAATCGATCCGGTAGCCCAAAATATTTATTTGTCGATTTCTTAGCTATTCACAACATAAAAATACAAGAAAAAAGAAATTAACGAAATAATATAAAATAAAAATGATAATTCGAAAATAAATTCAGAAACAACGTGTAGAATGCATAGACGTAGAATTGCTATCTGAATAAATAACTTACAAACAATTGTGCAGGTATCTACGTACGAGGAGGAACTAATCTCTACTTCTAACATTGTTTTTTTGTGTGTTTTATTTTTTAGTTTAATTCAAATGAAACGTACAATCGAGTCGCTTCCGGAGCACGCACCAAGCAAGCGCTGCATTTCCAAAGAAAATAAATATCTTGGAGTGAATGAGCGTTATGGTACGTCGATGTGATTTTCGAATAGAATTTTTATATGAATTTCGACACAGTAACGTGAAATTAAAAATTGAGGAAACGATGTACAGATATGGATGAATGACGTGGAAAACTCACCTGGAGAGAGGAAATTAGGATCTATCGATTTGGTGGCATCGTTACATTCTTCTAATTCCTGATACATAGTCAGATGAGACCAAAGCGCACTTTTTCCTTGCTTATTTTGCAAACCGTGACTCCATACTCGTTCCAGTAAATCACACAAACTAGCTACAAGGGTGTTTTCTTCTAGATCCGATAAAGATTCTCCTCCATGACCAAGCGCTACCGCTTCGGAACCCATTTTTTCCACCAACATTCGTTTCGTTTTGGATTTACAGTCCTGAAAGGTGAGTGTCGTATTCATTGATTTGACAATCAAAAAACAGAATTTTAGTAAATCAATTATACCTTGAGTAATTTCTCAACGAATGTCCAATTAGCTTGAGCTATCAGAGCAGGACTCATGTCAGCCGAGAGTTTAGTTTGCGGTCTAGGGGATTGGGTTTCTTGAGGTAACGACGCTTTCCCATTTGCATCCATCGATTTCATTTTATATTTCCATTGAGTTTGACCTCTTCTACTGCTATTTAAGGAAAAAATACGTAAGGATTCATTTATATAATTTAAGGAATCGTAAAATTTAATTAACAAAAATGAATGTAACAAAAAATAATATTGAAATACGGAGTTGAATTCTTACCGCAGATTACTACGAGAGAGCAGAAAATACGAGAATTCGGATTAATATCATTGAATGGCTATTTACCAATTCTTAGTTTAGAAAATTTTACCTTTGAGCTGGTTCTTTGTTTAGAGCGATATTGTCTAAGAGAGGGAAACTTCTAAAATAAGCTGCTCTATGTGGCACAATTTCAGTCGGAGGATTTGTCTCAAAATCCACATTGGTCAATCTTTGCTCCAATAATCTCTGTGTTTCTGCCATTGTGGTGCATGTTTCGTAACGTGTCAATCTTATGATACCTTCTCCCAGCTTCTTCCTGCAATTTTGAATAGCATGTGGCGATTAATGATTCCTATTTTAGAAATCAGATAACGTAAATGAAAATAAGAATGATTTACTTTAAAAAGGCTATCCTTTGATCGAACACCTTGATGTTATAATCGAGTTCGCTCCACGCTGACATGACTTTATTGTCAACAAGGGAAGCAAACATCTGCGTCTCTAGGAATCTCGATAGAAACGGTAAATGTTGCGTTGGTTGATCCGATAAGAACGTAGCTTTATCAAATACATGCATACTGTCTCGATTATTCATCCATTCATCTTTGTCCTGAAATAAGCCACCCATTGATCATAACTGTAAATAACTGTTATATATGTCGCAGAATTTCACGTGAATAAAGGCGAAGAACGCCAAATTTATATAAATGCGACGTAGAATACACGAGAGAAGATGTTACATCATACCTGATTTGGATGAATAACAAACTGTTCGTAACTAGAAAAAATCTGTACAAAACGATTCAAAAAGATTTCTCTGATCGCGTTATTAAAAGCCAGCGTTTCTCGATACTCTTCTTGGGGAGTCAGGATTCGTTCCTTCGTGCCACCATTATCATCTATCCCGTCAATATCATCAAGGTTCACTCCTGAAATTTGAATTATAAACTTTTACAATATACAATCTATTTCAATTGACTTATAACTCACAAATATTACCTGTTCTTTTTACTATATCTACTATCCGTAAGGTATCAGACTGTTGTACAGGTTCTGGTCGATCCCAATCCAAAACATCGTGTAAAGAATGTTTTCTACGAGGTAAATGAAATCCGGAACCAGGTAAGGTAAGACTGCTCGTCATTATGTCACCGTTAAGATAATTCAGGATCATATTGTCGGATCTGAAACGATAATACAGCACATAAATTATCATATAAAAAATATAAAAGAGTAAATAAAGAAATTAAACAACTCACTTTCCCGACTGTGGTATTTTGTACTTATTTAGTAGTGCTCTAATCTCAGCAATAAATGCCATTTTATGCGGAAACACCGGCAATTCTTCCGGGAATTGACTACTTTGTTTATCTATATCTACATAACAAAGATTCGCCTGCAAAATAATGAAATATTTGAATCCCATTCACGGTGAGAGGAAAACAAAATCTTCAAACGTACCTCACTGGCAATCTTAAGAACTCCTCCTTCCGTTTGTGCGTGAAGACCCATGATGAATGGCACGGGTGCATCCAGAAAATGATGCAAACTAGCTGGGAGGATAGGTACGTAAACGTGTGGCCAGGAAAAAGGAAAGAGAAGAGCAGTTATACATTCGGAAACGACCATGAGTTTATGAAAATCGGCGCTCCTGAGAAGCACTTGATTCTCCAACAGAACGCAAGTGAACAATTGAATCACACATTCCGCGCCCAGCCAAGTGAACATATCTTTGAGTGGATAATCCAACATTGGCAATTCTTCCGATGGATTCGGTTGATATATGACCAGCTCGAGGGGTGATTTGGCCGGTTCGTCGTTGGGTACAAAAAACTTGAGGGATTTTCCTGATAAAGGTATTTGGACATTGTAGAGGAGATTGTAAACGTAGGATTCTAAACTAAGACCGGGACCTGGATGTCTAGGAACGCATCTGAAACGATATATTCATTCTATAGTTGAATATTCAATTCTTAAAAGGAGGATTTATGCAAAAATTAAATTATTACTTGTAGAGATTCGTGAGGAACGTTCTAGCCGCATGTAAATACGGCTGCTGACATAGAAGAGATATCGATTTCGTTACTAGAAGCTTATCTTTGGCAGAGTCGTAGTATCCAAGTGCAGCACTTGGTGAGTGCGCGGAGAGTTTGAAGTGCCTTGGCAAGGATCTTGTGTTGTGACCGTGGTCTTGTCCCTTCCTCGCGCTGGAAAAAAAAAACCAAATTATCATTGTAATCTGAAAATAAAGAGAAGATAAAGCTATAGCTTGAGGTGGTCCCATCAAAAGTACCGAGAGGAGGGAGTGGTTTATCCTATGATTTTAAATTGCCTTATTTTGTGCCTCTATTTACATATAAAATTGAGATTGCTTCTTCTTTTTCTCTTCACCTTCTTTTATGCTTCTTAAATTTTATTATTATCTTGAAGCGTGAAATTCGTTATTTCAATTCCTCTTCTCGTTGGAAATTTTATAAATATATGACAGCATATCAAATTTGTGCAAATAAAGTAAATGACAAGTGTTTCCGCATTGTGAGATTATTTGAAAGGTTGAGGGATGATTTCCATAATCGACGACACTTTTTATAGCCAGATTGAGGAATCCTAGTTTGAGAATTTCGTATCGGTCACTTATGAGTGTAAAATCACCTTGGCGGAGTGCCGTTTTGTCCACTGCTGAGTTCCGTAATGTGCATCGCTTGAAGCGTTTGCATCGCGGCACAGATCTTCCGATTACGACATTCCTCATAAAACACAAGACTGAATCCATAGGTTCTATGACCGTCCTCTTTCGTAAGGACGAATGAGTGGAACGTTGGCTCCACCGAGTGTTTTTGAGTACGAAACCTCAAACCACTCGGTAAACATAACTGAAACAAACAACACAAATTGCATTAAATATTGAAGATCATAGTTCAAAGACATGCCACATAATGTAGATTTGTTCTTTTAATCTGAGATCTAAGTTGATTTTGATGAGAATCAGAGATTTCTTATTTGAAAAAAAATTCCAAGATCCTACATTCCCTCCTTTCGTAATGAATTCTTTTGCCGTGAGTTTCATTTCATTGAATTACTTTTTCTCTTAATTTCTGTACAATCCCAAACAGGAGCTCTCTTTTTTCCTTTTATCTATCCATTCCGTTTCGAGGTTCTTTCTGCTGTACCACATTTTTAAATCCTCAAGTCTTCCCTCGTCAGTTTTTTCTACCATTCAAATTCCGTATTCGTACAATACTCGATACCACAAACGTGACTTTTCAAAAAATTATATTCGTGCTTCCAAACACAATAATGATTTATTTTTTCATTACCCTGATAAAAAAATCTCTCTAAAACTCTCAGAATTTCTCTGAATCTCTCTATATTTTGGGACAAATTTCAGAGAGATTCAGAGTAATTCCAGAGTAATTCAGAGGAAGTTAGAGACTTTTCCGATAGTGATACGTTCTGAATTCTTCAACTTTCTCTGAATCTCTCCGCATATCACTGAATCCCTCAGAATTTTGTATATTTAAATTTCAAAGCTCCCTCTGAATTCACCTGAATATCTCTGAATTCCTCTAAATCTCCGGGAATTTGATGTATTCAGATTTCAAAGCTTCCTCTGAATTCCTCTGAATTTCTCTGAATCTCTCTGGATTACTCTGAATCTTTCTAAATTCCTCTGAATATTTCTAAAAAATTCCACGCACAATTTTTCTTGATTTATCTTCCTCTGGAAGTCTCTGAAACTTCCAGAAAGCCTCTGAAATGCAGGACCAAGAATTTTACTGAATTTGTTCCTCTCTGAATTTCCCAGAATTTCCCTGCACCTCTCTGAGTTCCTCTGAATTTTTCTGAAAAATTCAAAGCACAACTTCTCTCAATCCACTAGTCTCTGAAATCCTCTGAACCACGCTGGATTGCTCTGAATTTCTCTGATTCTTTCTGAATCTCTCTGAAACGTGAAATTTTCAGAGAGATTCAGGGAGATTTTTTTACCAGGGATAATCTTGTGTTATCCTACTTTTTAAATCATAGTATTATTCAAGCCTATGGATTCAATCGACGAAGATAAGTTAAAACTGATGCGCAAGAAAAGATTAGTTTGTATGTATTTATACATACCATGCACACAGCGTGTTCGTCGAAAGGATTCCATGGTACTGAATCTGGATAATGTCCCAAGACCTTGCTCTTGTAAGCTCGATCCAAAGGTGTACACTGAAGCGAATCTCCTGTAAACAAAATGAAAGGAACGTATAAACGATTTGCTATATTTAGTTCATGATGTGAAGAATATTATACAATCTGATACGTTCGTTGATTGATTTTTTCATAAGAATACGTAGAATACTGTATTTTTAGAACGTTCAAGAAGCAGCAGTTTGCAACTTTCCGTAATTCCAGATATTCAGAAGTTTCAATGGGCAAAGCGAAGGATTTTTGAACTAGTTCTACCACTTCCTATTCCAATCTTCCAAATGCGAGTCATAGAAATTTGAACTAGTTCTCATTTGCTTTTTCAACATTATTACGAAAGAAAAATAATCGCATTGTTTTTCTTTTTCGATGTTTCACACACTTTCCATGTTCTGAGGATAATAAATTTCCTCGGCATAATATTATTTTTTGCATCAACTCGGTTTGGGAGGAAGATGATGAAAAGGGGTTAGTGTCTCATCATCATACGCCATTCAGCCTCCAAAGTCAGAGTACAGAGTATCTCAAAACCATAGTGCATAAGCGATGCATGCAACCTCAATTCCCAGTTCTCTATGTACCTTCGATGCATTACGGCTGGTATTTACAAAGATTGTGAGAATAGTTTAAACCATGTCTATTGTTCTTTTCTCTCTATATTTCATCGTCAGTATAAATCATGATATATGAATTTTGATCTATAAATTGAACTAAAGAAGACATCATTAGACTCGAATCCTGTTTCTAAAATATTGACTTTGTTTGTTCCGACTATACACCTTAATTCCTATTTCTCAAAATGCACCCGCATTTCAACATAGCATTAACAGGAACAGTTTTGAATTCGAAAGAACAAAAAACATTTCACCACGTATTTCAAATTCACTGTGAAAATGTAGGAAAGGATTTGTTACGGAAAAAAAAAACATCATTTCCTCGAACGAAGCATATAAATTCTCAATTCCCAAAGTAAACGAGCAACGCTTTGAAAAATTCCATGAGAAATGTAAAAATTTTTAATCGATATGTGTCAAGATGGGAATAAACTTGTCCTCAAATTCAAACGACGTTTTCTAAATACAACCGTGTCATTCCGCGTTTCTGATTTTCAATGATTTGGAATTCCACTCCATTTCATGGAGCGATTCCCATCTCTTTGATATGAAAATGAGGAAAAATGAAAATCTCCCGGCGGTAAGTTGTTATCAAGCGTGTGCGTGCTTTTCACTCTCTGAACGTGTATATATATATATGTACTGAAAGACTCGACCTGAATGAGACTGTTAAGGTCTTGGCAGAAATCCAAATCGCGCTGCTACTGTTGCTGCTTCTGCAAATTCTACTTTTGATGGGAGAGGAAAATCGAATGCTGAATTATGTTTCCGCACTTGTACATGAAGTTATTACGAATTCTTTTCGCGAATGCTTGAGGGAATCTAATAGCATTTGCGTTGTTTTTTTATATAATTGGTTGTCACTTACGAAAAAGCAAACAAAGGTTTGATAAGAAATTTGACAAGCAATCGGAATCCTTGCCAACGTTGTTCAATGTATTCATGTAAATTCAGGTAGACATTTGTCAGTTTATCTGATAAAATCTGTCTCATAGAACATTCAGTGCCAACATTTTTTTTTCTACTCTTTTTCTAAATCCGAATTGGCCGGTCATTCTTCTTCCGTTAAGAACGTAATATATCACATATCTGTACCGACATGCGAAAAAAGTTAATCTACTCACGAGTCGTGTACGTCTGCACGGGTACGGAGAGTTCAAAGTTCTTTCGAGATTTATTAGTTTCTGTCCTCCGTACTGCGCGGCTGTTCCGTATCTTGATCGAAGACAATCCAAATAAATAATAAACATTCGATTCGAAATATAGTTTGTGCGGAATCTCAAAAATGATAAACTGAGGATTGTTAACCAAGTTCAATCATTTCTGAAGTATCATTGAAGATTGGACATCGCAAATAATCGACTTGATAATCGAATTTTCTTACTGACGATTGGAATTATTATGCGACACACAAAAGAAAGATTAGTTGAAATAACTATTCAACTCGTAAATGTATTTAGACATTGTTTTTTCGTTAGAATAACAATATTGTTCCATCAATTCAACTAATTTGAAAAATGAATTATTTATAATTGGTTAAATCAATCCAAAAATTTGTCGACGAAAAAAAAATGGGTCCATATGCACTTACGAATAAAATGAGTTCTTTAACTGATCTTTTTTTCTTTCCGTGAAGCTTTTTCAAATAAGCAGCAGATTTTTTTAGAACAATTTTTAGTAGAAGATTTATGTATAGGAAAATCAATATAAGCCTTTTTTTTATGCAGAAATCATTGAATGAAAAGAAAATAAATAAGAATTCTTCTGCGCAGTTACATCCTCACAGCAGATTGGATTGATACAAATATACGACGATTGCACCATCAAGAGTAAACGAAGTCCTTTACATGCAGAATAAAGTATAAATAATCTATAATTCAGTAGCAGCTATTATGAGTTTAAAAGCGTATGACATATTTCCTTTCTTGCTCTCCAAACCACTCATGTGCAGTGTGAAGATGGAAAACCCCGAAGGGAAGAAATCTTGACCTTATATACCGACAATGAGAATGGATCGCAAACAGCTTTTTACGACTCAAGTACCCGGAGGAAAAAATTACGGTAATGATCGTATTAAAAATATATTTTTCCTCCCTGAATTTATCACGCAACAAAGATATATCACAGTACTTGCATACTTGAGATATTAATGAATATCATACCCTCAGCGTGTAAGAATTTTGGTCCCACTCTGGCCCAGTCTTGGGCCCATATTGGCAGGATGGGGCCAATGCTGGCCCGGGGTGGGCCCCATGGTATATACATGCTAGGGACTAAAAGATGTATTTATACAACGCTTGAAGATATCTTTGATCAGAATCTTTTAGAAATCTCCAAAAGCATAATTCAAAAATGTTTATTGAGGTTACAAAACAGAACTGATCGCGGGGAGAGACAAATTTCTTGACAATCGCAGGATTGCACAATCATAGATCATCTATTTCGATGCCTGGAATCTGAAACAGTAGGGCAGATGAATAGCCCGGACAATAAAATACTCTTTGATTCATTTTCCGAGTCATTCTGTCGAAATGGGCTAAATTTCTGATTGTTACAGTAAAATTTACTTTCTACCCGCACTTTTTCCCAATTTGAATCCTGTGGATTCACAGGATTGTGCAGAAAAAGGATATACATGTCTTCATCTCTGATGCTTTCCAGCAGTAAAATATGAGGACAAAGGAGAAAAAATATCTTGTGTCAATTCGAAATGTATTTAATGGATTTATTTATCTCGGTTTATTCAAGTCCTGCTTGTCAATGCGGAATAAATTGTGGAATATCGACAATCGATAATCAATGGAACAATGTCCTTGATACATTACAATCTCATACGATATCTTAGAAATATCCAATTATACTGCGATTCGCGTTTGCCAGATCTGAGGAGTTTTCTTCAGATTTGTGGAAAAAGCTACTTTTTTGAGAACGGATTGAAGAAATAAGAGAAATTCAAAGATTTTCTATTTGTTTTGATCCATGGTGGAGAAATGATATTTGCTACGATATGTGGGCATCACTAATTAATTCTTCTTGGAAAAAAATGCGGTTACCCGCAGTCATGAAATGGACGAGCAGACTCCAACTCGAATGCTTGATAAAGGTTCTAGAAACACATCTAAACTCATTTTTCTACAAAAATACTGACCAGCTAGAAATCGTCCTTTCTCCAAATTGGACCATCAAAGGCCTCAGTTTGACCCATAATCGCGCTAATTTGGCCCAAGCCAGGGCCTGAGATGCAAAAGAATCACATTTTCAGTTGGATAATTGCATGCTTTATCTCTTATCAGGGTAATTTTTCATTCAATCCCATCCCTATTTAGAACGTCTGATAGAACCGAACAGTTAGTGTTTCAATCTCGTCTCGTTGAAATTTTCCGTATCGTCGAGTTTTTCGACTTAACACTAGGTACACTGAGAAAAAGGGTTGAGTTAAATATTAGACAACTAGGAAATGTAGTCACTGTCAATAAAAATTTAGTAGAATTTTATTTGTTACAGCTCAATTTTTTATCCCTCTTGAATAATCTCTGTATTCCTATTTTAGACAACTAGACTTTCATTTACGCTAATTAAAATTTAGCTGGGACAATTATCAATGTATCGTTTCGGTCTCGAAAAATGATTGTTTCGTCTCGCAATCGATCCCGAAGTGTTGCGAACGTTACCCAGGTACCCGAGAGAACAAACTTTCCAAATTATACATACCCTATACATAAACCATATTGAATTATATATAATTTGGAAAATTGTCAACGACCGTGTTCCAAGTGGGTACGATACTACCGCGGGCTCACACCGAGAAAACTGTTTGGTTAAAACAACAAAACATTTTGGTTGATATGTGAACAACAAAAAACTTTTGTTCCTTCAACCAAACTTTTGTGCTTTCAATAAAATTATTTTGTTCCTAAATGTGTTAAGAAAAATATTTTGTGTCTAATACCAAATGTTTTGTTGCGACAACAAAAATTTGGTTAGCATAACTCAAGTTTTTGGTTGTTCATATTTCAACAAAACTTTTTTTTCGGTGCAGCGCACACTGAAAACACGCTTTGTTCCAGCGGGACAAAATTTTGGTTGAAATCACCGCAGAGAAACTTTTCGGTTGACTAAATTAAAATTGTTTTAGGACAAATAAAGTTTGTTTGTCCGTAAGAAACTGTTGATTATTGTAAACCAAATTTTGTTCATCCCAAAACAATTTTACTTCAGCCACCTAAAAAATTTATTTGCGTTCTTTTAAATCAAAATTTTGTTCGGTTGGAACAGACGTTTTCCGAGTGCAGATGCGGTCGTCATTAATCATTAAATCAACTAACGCCTGACCAGTGATGTTAACATGTTAGTTTCGACCTCCCTCCCACACCATGGATTCTCTGCTACACTGAAAACACAGTTTGTTCCAGCCAAACAAATTTTGGTTGAAATGAACGCAAAGAAACTTTTTGGTTGGCTGAAATAAATCTTATTTGGGGTGAACAAAATTTGGTTCACAAGAATTAAGGCTTTCATACAGACAAATAAATTTTGTTTATCCTACATAAATTTTATTTCTGCCAACCAAAAAGTTTCTTTGCGTTCATTTCAACCAAAATTTTGTTTCGCCGAAACAAACGTTTTATCAGTGTATCATTGCTCCTGGCCTTTCAATTTTCGTATTCATAATCCATAAATAACCCTTAGATTTATCAGTAGAAAAGATATTCCGAAAAAAATGAGAACCATTGCGTAATACAGCACCCTTTTGAAAACGCAATAAACTTCATCCCTCAAACATCAGACAATCTTGTAGACTCAACACAAATATTTTTTGCATCTTATTGTATCTTCTTTTTCTTTGTAACTAAAAAACGTTGGATCTTTTCTCAGATATTTCTTACAGCATGCTAAAAATTCATCTTATATTTTTGTAAATAACATCTCACCGGAATAAACAGAACACCGTTCTGTTTTATATTTACATTCTATTCTCGAATCTCTCGTTCTATTTTCTAACCAACGGAACGGACCGTTACTCTTCATTATTTTCAATAATTGGACTGATTTATTCTCGTACAGTGAGTCTTAGCGGCTCCCTCGCGAGAAAGTTTGTGAGCTTTTGTAATCATTTCGCGTCAAGTTATTGTACGACGTACTGCACATTTTGCCCAACTTTGGCACGTTTGCCAGTACCCAAAACAAAGAATTATCGTTCTCCAGTTACTCAATTGACTGCTCTCTCATGCAATGTTTGATCACGTACAAGAAAAACTATTCCAGCTATTGCAAAATCTACTTGAATATCTTACGGAGTGGGAGAAAAAAGGTAACGGGTTCACCGTGAAATTTTGTCACCACTGTGCTGTTCTTCATCGATGGATTCGAACACAGTGTACGTAGATCCCAATCAAAATTATTATTGAGTGTTGAAGCGAGTCAATTTCCGTTGGGAAATTACCTTCATCTGAAAACGAGTGAGGTAATCCAATGAACCGTGAATGGATTCATTGGTCATCGCAATGTAGCGTCATTGGATATTTTGTTTTTTTTTGTTCAATCACAAAATTTTGTGCTTTTACTTTTCGTATGCATATGAGTTCTTTTTTCTAATTCCCTCTAATTTCTTGTAATGGAAAGGAATTGAAGGGCTGATTATCAAATTTATTATGTAGAGGAGACTGGGCAACCTAATTGCACTAATTATGATTTCTTTTTTTTCTTCGCTAGTAAACAATGAAGATTCGAAAAATACATGAAATGACCGATATCAAAGTATGATTCTTTGGCTTCATTTTAAAATTCTCATCGTCTGGTTTTTTCCGAAAAATTTATGTATATAAATTTGATTTGAAAATTCGAGTTACCCTTTTTGGTGGATGCATCGGGTCACTATTTTCCATGTATGTCAGCATCATAAACGAAAGAAATGGATCGTTATCTACACAATCCTGTTTAGACTGATATAAAAATGAATGAATGTTGTTATTTATGAACTTAAAATTAGTTTGACGTTAATTTTTCATGAATACAACAATTTGATGACCAGGAGAATGAATTTTTGGAGCTGTAGGAACGTGATTTATTTGAAAAATCGATATTCTCTATAATTTTGATTGGTTTTTTCGATTAATCCTCATACAAATATTTGTTTTCCATAAAAATTCTATAAGAAAAAGAAAATATCGCGAATTGCGAACACAGCCGACGATATTGTGGCTTCAGACACCAAATTATGAACTCTCGTAACAATTATTTCAACCTTGGATTTATTGAAATGTATTCTCTGATGTTTCCTGTGACTGCCTGATCCATTAAAAATTTACAAACAAATTAATTATTTCGAATAAATTAATTTCAGAAACAAAAATTTGGTTTCACTAGTTTGAGTCGAGAAAAACTTTGGACAAGAAATTCATTTTCGTCTTCATACATTTGTTTATTGTACTCAAATCATTATGTATCGTAACAAATGTTTCATCAGTGAAAATATACACTCATTTAATTAGTATAATCATGAAATTACTAAGATTGCCAAACAGGGCTAGTCGAAGACAGTTCTACCCTACCCACAAATCTTTCTCCAAAGTAAATTGCTGTATCCGTTTCTCTCTTTAATCGTTCTCAGTTATATTAAATTGACCGAAGAAAATTGGTTTCTTCTGTATATCGTCAACGTGCATATGAAGAAAAATTGTAATTCGTCAAATGAATATTCCAAATACAGACTAAGAAGACAAATTATTTACTTCAATTCATGATAATTAATAAAATGTTTATTGTTATGTTTATTGTCTCAAAGTAGTTGCTATAGGTTCTGTTTCATGTGGTTAACCCATTAAGTCCCAAAATGACATTTTTTCGTTGCGTTTTTCAACGCTCGTACTTTCTGAGAAAAAAACTCCCGAAAAGTTCAAGAATAAGCATTGTCGATGTGAAATTGACTCATCTTTCAGAATCTGCCATCGGTTTTCCCGAAAAATGTCCCTGTGGCAAGATATCTGGGGTTTTTTTGTCCAAAAAAACGCGAATTTTCAAACTTGTTTTTTTTCATTATCTTACGTTTTCACATTGGAATCATTTTAGAATTCTTGTTGTAACTACAGAAACCACGTCAACTTATCTCAAACTTCAATTTATGCTTTTGACAATTGTGAAAATCAATGTGGAAACCATCGAAATGGTGGTTCAAACGTGGAACAAATGTCAGAAACTTGTTTCATTCAGAAACAATGGACTTTAGAGAAAAATGTTACTGAACAAAAAGTTCTTAGAACTGATCAAAGAACACGCTGGAACTTTTTCAGAATTTTTTAACCACTTTTGTGAATTTTTAGAATCGTCAAATTTAAAAAATTTTTAAATGTCGTTAAAAAATTCTGAAAAAATTTCAGCATATTCTTCGATGGATTCTTAGAACTTTTTGTTCAGTAAAGATGTTTTCCTAATTAAAAATCTTTGAATTTTTCGTCTCATATTCGTGGTTTTTCTTTATAGTTTGTTATTTTCCAATACTCTATTCATAATCTAGTTCACATAGGATATACCACGTTATTCTTAGTGAACCTGTTCCATTCATATATGTTCTTATTCAATAAATCTATGATGCATTATTCAAATATTGGAAAATAACAAACTATGAAAAAAAAACCACGAATGTGAGACAAAGAATTCAAAGATTTTGTATTAGAAAAAAACGGACTTTGGAAAAAATCTTTACTGAACAAAAAGTTCTAAGAATTCATCGAAGAATGTGCTGAAAATTTTTCAGAATCTTTTAACGACTTTTAAAAATTTTTTAAATTTGACGATTTTGAAAATTCAAAAAAGTCGTTAAAAAATTCTGAAAAAGTTCCAGCGTGTTCTTTGATCAGTTCTAAGAACTTTTTGTTCAGTAACATTTTTCTCTAAAGTCCATTGTTTCTGAATGAAAAATCTTTGAAGTTTCTGACGTTTGTTCCATATTTGAACCGCCATTTTGATGGTTTCCACATTAATTTTCACAATTATCAAAAGCATAAATTGAAGTTTGAGATAAGTTGACGTGGTTTCTGTAGTTACAACAAGAATTCTAAAATGATTCCAATGTGAAAACGTAAGATAAAGAAAAAAAAAGTTTGAAAATTCGCGTTTTTTTTTTTTAAACCCCAGATATCTTGCCACAGGGACATTTTTCGGAAAAACCGATAACAGATTCTGAAAGACGAGTCAATTTCACATCGACAATGCTTATTCTTGAATTTTTCAGGAGTTTTTGTCTCAGAAAGTACAAGCGTTGAAAAATGCAACGAAAAAATGTCATTTTGGGGCTTAATAGGTCAACCACAATATGTATGCATGTATGTATGTATATGAAATGAGGTAATAGTTTATTTACCTCAAATCATATTAGAATATCATTATAACGGATGATTCGGTAGAATTGAGTTATATCAATAAACTCCGAATCATTCTTCATCCTCCCAGAGAATGATTTGTATATAATTTCGATAAACTTTTTATTCGCTTGAAATGATAATGATTGGATATAAATTATATAAAACACATAATCAAGTGGTGTGAAAATGCTAGTCACAACTGTACGCTTTTAAAGTGATTGTAATTGTGTTTGAGTGTCTTATTATAGAATTGTTGGGATGGTATGAACTGGAGTATTGTTCATTACTTCGACCCCTCGTAATGAGCTTTAATTAATGACATTGTTAACGCGTGAAAATTGATGTACAGATGAACCGTGGTGGGATATTTATTTATTTCATTCTCTGATGATCAGTATAAATAGAGGCTCAAAACCGTAATGAATCATTATCAATGATATAACTCCTCTAGATAATATTCTTTTGCGTTCACGATAATCGATACAACGATTTGCTGGCAATTCACAATCCATTATTGCGTTTTCGCTTGTTTACAACCATAAATGTTGAGTAATATTCACTTCATATTTGGTATAAAAACTTGAAGGGAGAATCAATTCCCTCCTACTGGTTCAATGGACTTGAATTTATATAAATGCATATCTACACTTGGAATGAATCATTGAAAAAATCAGGTCCAAATATATTCGATACCGTGTAAAAGGTCTGACTTGATTTGGTTGTGTTTTACTTTGAGAAATGATTGAGAGTTAGTTTTTTCTATTGCGTTGGCATTTGTTCTGGAGTTGACTTTCAGTTTAGAAAAGGCTTCTTTGAACTGTGTTTTGAAGTAAGCTTGTATTTGAGATACAAGTAAGGTCTTTCAAATACCAAATAGATAGAATATTTGTTGAATTCAGAAAACTAGGCTTCAAAATCTGGCAATTAAACATTATTAATCCACACGGAAAAAAGTAATTAGCTATGAGATGGACAACCAATTTTTTTAGTTCCTACAGCTAAATTTGAACTGTTGCAACAAAATTTCTAGTTTCATCAGCAAAATTTTTGCCAATTTTGCCAGGAAATTAGCTGTCCAATGGATGCTAAAATCCAGCGATAATAGTTAAAAATGTCTTCCCGTGTAATAGATTTCGTTAGAAAAGTGAAATTCGATTTTATTTCGGTGAGTTTATTCATCTAATTTCAATTGGATCCTTGACTGATACTCGAGGACATTTTTTGAAATTCCAGGCAGAACTGAGAGAAAAATTTTTTGTGTTTTTGTTCCATTCCAGAGATTACCGGACAAAATTTGGCACGGAATTTGACATGTTGTATTGGATTTCGTCTGGCGTGCACAAAAAAGATCAGACAGAACAGATCAGATGGTGATAAAAATATTGTATAAATCTGTCTGGCATTTTTAGCACCTGATTCTGGTTTACTTCGTCAGAGTTTTTAGAAATTATTATATAAATATGAAATGACATGAAAATGTTGTATTCAATTTTTTGACAATTCCACGTATGAAAAATATGAGAAATAGATCTATTCTACACATTATAAAATGTATCAGGGTGTTATGCTCACGTCACAATATGTATGTCAAAGATAATATCAAAAACACATGATAAAACGCATGTGGATGCTCTTTAGAATAAGGCTGTGCGAAGTGCTTTGTGACAAAAAAGAGAATATAAATTAAAAGAACTTGAAAATAGAACACTGCTTTCAAAAAATAATATTGCGTATGGGAAATGTTGGAAATCCTTCCCCGAGTCGGAAAATTTTGACGGTTTCTGTCCTCATATTTCGTTTGGAGACTGATTTTCTCCTGATGGTTGCATAATGCGGATAAAAACAGTACTTTTCCATGATTTCAGTCTGAATTTCTCCTTCAACGAATGAAAGTGATCGAAGAGAAATTCAACAATCAGCAAAAAATCAGTCTGAAAACGGAATATGAGGCCAAAAACCAACCGTCCAAATCTTTCGACTCGGATCCCCACAAATTCGAAAAGAAAAAAAAAAATTACGAACATGTCCAATAAATGATCAATTATGGACCTGGGCAGTGATTTCATCAAGTTTGATCTCACGTAAGATTATGGGATGAGCCCCGTAGAAGGAGAAAAAGAAGGAGAGATCTAAGAATAGGAATTTCATGCCTACGTTATTAATCAATGCTTGCTAAATTATTAAATTTGAATATTATGCACATTGTATTTTACTTATCCAGCCCTTACTACAGTTTTGTGAGTATTCACGAAGCTACCAATCAAAGTAGAGTTTATTGTGCTCCTGATAGAAATTAAATATAAAATTAGTTAGTACTATGCCAAGATGTGATGTGGTATCTGCAGATTAACACACCGTGGCCAATTTTTGATAAATTTCAAACAATCGAAAATATACTCAACTTTCGATTGTTATTGAGAACTTGATTACGATCTTAACCTGGTTAAATAAACTCATAAAATCCAATCATTCAATATGATCTAATAGGTTTTCTCATAAGAAAAGGCCCTAAGAAAATTTTCATAGCAAAATTCCAGTTTCAAATCAATCTTTCTCCTCGTGATGTTAACATGATTTGCTCCAGTAATGCGGTAAAATTATTTCGACTCATGGCTAAAACTTATTGCATTATTGCTATCAATCATACACAGAAAAATACCTCTTTGAAAAAAAGGAGGGCTCACTATTTAATATATCAATAAATGTTTTTAATATTTCTTTAATAGAATGACCTACACTGCATAAAAATAATCGGAATTTTCCAGTGCGCAGCAACCGAGAAATTCCGATCATGCGATAGGCAATCAATTTTTCATAAATGTATATGAAATTTTCTATAAGTTTAACTAAAAATTCCAAATTTCTGGGATTTTTACTATGATTTTCCAGTAAATTTCCGATAAAATACGGAAAACTCCTAACGCATGTATGTTTTAATTATTTCCAAATATTTATGTGGAGTTTCCCATAGAAATTTTTTACAGTGTACGTAATTTACTGATCATGAGTTGTGAAGTATTACAAAATTGAATGCAACGTAGTATCTTTGTGAATCATTGTGAGAGCTGCCAATTTTTGTAATTTCCATCACTGGATTTGATTTTTATGTGCCCACAAATATAAATGCAACGTGTTGTAATTTACTATGTCACACACGGAAAAAAGAAAATGGAGAAATTTGCCGTATAGGATGACAACGCGTCGCTTCAAGCCTTTAAATGGAAATTCTTACAAAATATCTTGTCAAATAATTCACATCATAAAAGAAAAATCCATATTCAACTTATAATGTGAAGAATTCAACAATATATTTTGTAAGAATTCCCATTTAGAGACTCGAAGCGACGCACGGAAAAAATAATTTAGCTGCAGCAGCTAAGTAGCTAAATTATTTTTTCCGTGCGCGTTGTCATCCTATACGGTAAATTTCTCCATTTTCTTTTTTCCGTGCACACTGAGAGAAAAAATTTCCGGCAACAATAAAATATTTAGTTGAATAGTCGCCATAAAATACCTAATGGTTTTTTACATAAACTTTCATTGACTGGATTAAATATTTATTTAATCAAACAAATATTTAATATGCTATGGAATATTTCATCACTGGCAACAGTTATTTAATTGAATCAATGGAAGTTTATTCAAATCAATTAAGTATTTCATGGCGACTATTCAACTAAATATTTTATTGTTCCCGAACATTTTTTCTCTCAATGCATATCGGGGGCAGCTGTGCTACGTATGCCAGCGAACTTGACTATTTTTCAAAGATCTCATTTCTCCGTGTAGACCATGTTAATTTTGCCTTCCATTAGTGATGGACGGTATGTTAAAAAATATCGACATTTTTTATAGAAATCTTATCCAGTTTATATTGAATTTTATGAAACATTGCTACAAATTTCATATGAAATATCGATATTGTGAAATTCCGCCAACCACTACTTTCAACTACTTCATCTGGTTATTGCAACTACATTTTTGTTGTCTCTCTGCACGGAAAAAACATCAAATATTAATGTTATTGGAACTCCGGTGAATGCATAAACAGCAAAAAATGTCTGTTATTATCTGCACGAAAATTTATGTTCAATTGATGAAATTTTCGGCAAATTTCAAAAGAATTCCTGTGTATGTGACATACATTCCTTGCTGTGAAATTTCAGAAAATTCGGTTGTTTTGCCAAATAAAAATTGATCATTGGTTCCACGAGTTTTGGGATGGCGAAAAATAGTCCAAGATTGGACGATCGTCGAAGTTAAAATAACGTCATTGTAAGGCAATAACATCATTTTACGCTATAAAAATTCTTCTTTCAACATAGAATCAACATTGGCAAAACAATGGGCCAAATGTGGGCCAAGACTGAACGGTCGCAGCGAAGATTGAACCTATTGTAGCTATTGTCGATGTTTGACGAAACACTCATCCATTGTATAAAATCCAGTCTACATTGAACTGAGGATTCACGATACCTTGACCCACAGCGAAACGAATGCTGAGACAATTGTAGATTGAAGACATCAATTTATTTGTGAAATTCCACATAGATTGCCAAGATTTGGCGAACAGTCTTGCATCAAGCTATATTCTATTATCAGTTGGCGAAGACAAGAAATTTTTGCATGGATGAAAATATATATATATTTGCTCAAAATTATACAAATAGTTTTGCAGGACAATGCATTTTGACATCAATTCAATTGTGAAATTTGATATGATACATCATTGAGTAGTTACATCATAATCTGATCTAAACTTGTCAGTCCATTTTCAGGTTGCGATGGATTTATTATATTCTTCCTGCAAACTCTCCTTTGTGCAAGATAAAAGTGATTCCTCTATTATATTCTTTTTCTTTTATGAAAAACCTGTTTGAGAGAAGCTCGTGAAAGCCACATCAGCTTCTTAACTTAAATGGAAAATCGATTATTAAACCTCTTCTTCATAGCAGAATTATTTAGATCACCTCAAAACTGAACTTCTTATAATCCAATGATCGAAGTGATTGAAATATTGAAGATGAAGTACTTCCCGACATAATAAAAATTCATCAGGAAAAAAAACTCTTTGGAATCAAATTGAATTTCCAAGAGTATATAAATTTGATTTTATCAATTCAGAAGCAAAAGCTTTGTATCTCTGAACCTGGCAAACTTATTGCTCACTTTCAGAAACCTATACAATATTCGTTATGATTGTCGATCTGTGTTTTTCTTTCTGTTCTTGGTACGTATGCTTTGCAACATGTTTCTCGAATCAATACTCTGGCACACCAGGGACATACCATTTCACCAACCGAGGATTTTTTTTTATTGCCCGTTTACTCCTTCCTACAGTGTTTCAAGCAATTTTGGCATCCCTCTTTACCTCTTATTCACACAATCGACTCAATTTTTCCGCTGTTTCTGAGAAATTCTATGCTGGGTGTAATTCATGTATAACAATATCTGTTCTCATGGAATCAAGTTTTTTATACCCACATCAAGCGATCGTCACTTGATTGGAATAAGCAATTTCCATTATCGAACAGACTACGTCTCGATGATTCAAGAAAAACCTTATTCGATATTTCGAAATCATACGGTCCCGTTATCCGGAGACAAATTTGGAGAGAAGAAATATCTATGTAAATTCAAAGTTTATTTGTATTCATATGAGTTCATATGAGAAAGTTTTGCTGCATTTGCTGCGAGTGAAGGGAAGATGTATACGATATATATATACAGTAGTGTTTTGTAGTTTGCGAAATGAAAATTTTAATCCCGGTTTCAACAGAATGTATGAGGATTTTGAGATTAGAATTGTGGGATCTTTATTGAACAAAGGAATGTACTACAAGCCATGGAGGAAAATTAAATCCCTAAATTTTGCAGTGCACTCAAGATATCTTAGCATTACAGAATTGTGAGATTCTTTACGATCGCACGTATTGTACGATATTTCACACTCGGAGGAGAATAATTAGATATATGACAACTAGCAACTTTTAATCTTCCAAATTAGTTTCGCATGGTCCATATAACCAGATAATAATGAACTGAACCGCCAATGGATATAAAAGTATATAATTCTTCCCTCGTCTAATGATATATCAAACTAATGATTTAATTTGAATACACGCAACATATCCTTTTTTTCCTGTACTGCAAATATGAACGTTGTTGCTAATGCCCCGAAGGCAACACTACCATGACAATTTTTTATAACATGATAACATTCAATTATACCAAGATGAATACCGTATAATGAATACTATTTTCTCGGTACCAGCGATTACTTGGATTCACATTGTATAAAAATTCTATGCAAGAAAATAATTTCATATGATTCTCTTTGCCATGTTTATAAAATTATCCCTCCGCAAATCTACGTATGTATTTGTAAATAAATAAATACGCTTTAATGCAAAATATGATACATTTTTACGTTCTCATTTTCAGAAAGTTATCTACTATTCATGTCGTAAAACCACCGAGATTTTAGTCGGGTTAATTCAACTTGAGGAACTCTCAAAACCATCTTCCTGCATTACATACTTGAATTGCTAAAGAGTACTAAGTTTCGGTTCCCTTTTTCCCCAGTCCTTTGCCCCTCACCCCGTCCCTTTCCCCGCGCACCCCTATGGGTATGATGTCATCGCACATACAATATACGGGGTCATTTGTACACAAAGGGAACCCCACCATCGTTTAAGTGTACGTTTGAAGGGCGGAAGCATGGTAACGAGAACGTGGTATGAATTACCGCTGCTCGTGTAAAATTTTGCTGGCTTCTGCTCGGTATTAAACTGTTCGCAGGCGATACTTCGATTCAAAACAGTCGCAAGTGGAAAAATCCTCCCGCTTCTATATGATTCGATTAGATTGGAAAATACCACGGTGAATTAAAACTTATCTCCAACTTTATACATGAATGCATACTTTTTGTACACTGATGTACAATCGGAAGTTTACATGCATCCGTTTTGTACTCCCCCTTTCTCTCTTTTTTAAAGAGAAGAGGGATTCATTGAATCCTCAAATGCACCATATCAGAGATAAAATGCAAGCGAGAAGCGAAATTGAATATACCATAATAGCTACCATTCAGATCATTCCGAATCTCATATAAATGATGTTAAGTATTTATTGAGAAGCAATTAAAATGCACAGAGGGAATTTAATAAGCATTAAGTTTGTAGAAATGCTTTGAATTTCGTATAAATAGAACGAATATCCACTCGACTTTCAATACAGACATCCGGTAGCAATGAAAAGGTTCAGTATCGATGAAAATATTGCATATAATACTGAGAAATCTACTGTTATATATGGGTGAGGTATTGAAATTGTTTCCGTTTGAAATCCAGTGCTTCCTGGCGAAGAAGCGTCATTCTAATCAAATATAATTAGATTCTATAATTTCTAGATTTTTATGCATTATTTATCAAAGTTTGAATACTTTTTCAATAAATGTTCTTGTAAACGAGGCCTCTGAAAATTTAGAATGATGATGGCACTTGGTGCGCTCGCATTGCTCGCATTTTCATGTCCTAAATGGCACTCACTACGCTCGTATGTCGTATGTAACCTAAATGAAACTCACTTCACTTGCAGGTCAATATTCTGCAAGATGCTTGCTTCGCTTGCATTTTCAACGATTCTTAATAGTTCACAGCACTTGCTTTGCTCGCATTACGTGATAAATAGCTCTTTGGTTTACAAAAAGTTTGATTGAAAGAAATGAAATATATTATTGCATGTAAAGAAGGCTCAAATGCCTGAAGTAAATCCATGTTCACAAGTTCGCTTATTTTTCCACTTATGATTAATTCTGTTTGTATATTTAAAAATCTTGAATCTTCATGATAAGTAATGAAATACATAAACCGGGAAGAATTTTACCGCATAGTGTATTATTTTTCTTTGTAAGTCAGATACATTGAAAGATTTCAACTATAACTGCTCTCGATTCCTAATAATTTTCATCATCGGCAATGGTAAAAGTTGATAAAATGTGGCTTTCTCACTACCGTTGATGGTGAAATTGTTCAAGAAACAAGAGCAGTTATAGTGGAAAACTTTTGAGGTCCCTGATTTACGAAGACAAACAAGACTTTGTAAAATGGTATTTTTCTCAGTGTAGAATTCATGATGCATTCGGAAGTGAAATATTTTATACATCAATAGATTTACTTCGTGTGTACTTCTGACCCACAAATGAGTTATATCTACTTCATTCGAGTCACATTCACCACCATTTACCCCCGATCATTCTTGGTCAATTAATCAGGGATTGCACTGGTGGGTGAAAGTAATTCAGTTACCAGTCGGAGGCCGCCATGTGACTAACGATGTTACTGTCCTGCGTTAAATCTCACCTCCTCAACCTTATGTTACACAATAAAACTGATACTTTAATTACATTTTGTGGGATACATTTGCATAAAATCGGGGGACAGATGTGTTTATAGACATAGTTGGGTTTTAATTTTATTTTCTCAAAAATTCAAATGCCTGATTCGAAGATTGAAAATTTCGAAACTATGAGTAACGTTATGGAACTGAAACTGGTAGCCGTGAAGCTTGCAGTCGATTTTTATACCTTTCGAAACAAAATTTTGATCACGGATTTAAGGATCTGAAAAGTGTAGTAGAACGCCGCTCAATCGATTTCTGGTATAAAAAAAGCTTCAATAATGTTTAATCAAAAGCTGCAACAATCGGCTGCTAGTTTCAGCTTCATAGTAACGTTGAGAGATTCTAATAATCGTACAAATTCCACTTCAAAGTAAATCAGGTTTCAAATGTTGACCTCATGTCATGTCAAGTAAGGATAACTAGTTGTTCATTTCAAAAGCCAGTCCTGATAGACTTTTGCTACACATTCACGACACTTTCGAAATCTTGAACTTTCTCGCATACCTCTTGTGCGAGAATGCGAAAGTTATTTTGGGAGGGATACAAGATATTTCAATTGTATTATTGTAGACTTTGGTCTGAAGTTATGTTTGAACTAGGATCAGCTCCACTTCTTTCTAGATTCCAGTAAAACTCGAGGACTTCTGGAAATCCAAAAATCTCCCTTGAATTCTCATTTCAAACTCAAATGATAGGAAATGGAATGCGTCATTTTGAGGTCACACGATGAAATTTGCGTCTTAGAGTCTGGTGAGACATTTTATTCACAATCAGAAATTGAACCAAATCAATGCTTGATATGCACACACATGTAAAATATGCTTGGCACATTAATGAAAGAGCATCAAAGAAAGTAGTTTGAATGTGAATTTAGGGTTCTACCCCTAGCTAGGTGGAATAATGTGGGACCTCTCTGAACCACCTGAGGGAGCTAAGAAACCTTCCCCACCACATTTTTCTTCTATGCATTTTAGGTCCCTTGAGAACAACATGTGGTAGAAATCTGTTAGACAAAGCAAGATTAGGCATTGAAATTTGAGGAAGACTTCAGAACACTCAAGTCCTGCTGAAATCTAGAAAGAAGTGATGGTTTTTAGTTTCAGCGTGATTCACCATCACATTATTTTCCTATGTTTCATCAAAATTTCAACCCCAACGGCGAAGTAAGCATATTGAAGTTGTTGGGACGCTTTCTTCAGCAAGCGAAAAGATTTTTTCAATTTATTTTTTCCTCTCTTAGGACTATCATGGCTGTAATTCACCTGATAACTGCCGATTATTTGGATGTCAGTTTATCTCTGGAAAACAGTATGATATCGCGTATTTTTTTGTCTTTCTTCAAATACTTTCTTCCTATAAGTGATTTGTGAGAAACTTCAAGAATTTAAAACTGCTGTGGACACCTAGCCGAGTTGTAGCATGAAAAATGGATCTTTGGACCAAGCAATAATTCCAAAAGCTCGTGTAACTTCTTGAAACCTAGTAAGGATTTGACAATGAGTTGAAAATTAGGATTTTGGATGTCTTTAAAATGTTTTGAATTTCCCTGCAGGCTGGAAAAGTATGAAAGTTTATGAGAAACTCATGTAACACCATTGAATCATAGGTTGAATAATAAACCTGCTCTGTTCCATCAGTTTCACTCCAAACAAACTAGTTCGGGACAATCCGAATTGTAGTATTTTTACAATAATGAAAAAATACGAGAAAGAAAGAATAAGTACTATACTTTACAGCTAGTAGTCAGCAATTATGGAATGAATCGCATTTGATGATTGTTTATTTGAAATATGAAAGAAAAAACCTTTGTAATATTTTCAGATGAAGTTTTGGATCCGAATGAACGAGGTCAAAGAGGAAGAACAAAACACGATAATCGAACAAATAAGATAGGAAGGTTAGAGGTTGAATGGGAGAATCTTGTGAATGCTGTTATGTGTGTTACGATTTAATATTATCGCTTTCACGTTTGCTGTTATACAGAACTTTAGTAACAGTTGAATCATTGTTCAACGTATTCTTCACACGTGCTTGTTCTTTATTCTCCTATTCATTTTTTTAATGACCCTAATAAAAATGTACTATGTTACTGTTCGCAAATCACACCATGTACATCAAATAAATGTAAAACATATTGAATTGGAGGCTAAAAATTTTTAGTTTCATTGAGACGTCTGGTAACCTTCAGTCAAGGTGCATTTTCAAGCGCTGATTTGAATATTTGATGAAAATTATATCTACATGGTTCTTTAGCTCTGTGCAAGGGAAAAAAACCTTGCGAGACCCCCTGAAGTGACCCTGAAATACACCAAAAAAACATTCAGAGTGCGCAGTATTGAGACATTTTTTTTTCATTTGCATTCAATATCAGTGAGTTGTTTTTTATCTTCATTTTCCTTCATTGTGTACTGATTGAGTATTTTTTCAATGAAGATTACATAGAACACGCGTTCTCTGTTCCTATTTTCAATTCGCATGTACATCAACATTTAGATCTCTTGTAGAATAAAATACATTCATGAAGATACAGCCAGTGTTCTAACACCTCTCATAAGATCGAAAAGCAAAAGGTTGTCGAGTGCGAGCGAAGAGAATTTTAGATTATAAAAATATAATCTTCTCTCTATCATGACTAGCGATTAGAGAGAATTGAATGATTTGAAAAGACCGGATAACCCGAAAAAATGGAAAAACTCAACAGAATCGGATACCTCGAGTAATCATCGAAAGTCGACCCGAGAGAAACCCGACACTCACATTGGGTCGGGTACTCGATCTTTTCGAGTTCTCGAGCATCTGTACAACGAATAGTTTTTCTTGCTTTCCGGTAAAGAGTGGACATCGTATCAATATGAAGATTGTACAGTTGAAAAGTGCTGTATCACAGGACTGTTTCAACACTCGAGATATATCTATTGGAAATTAGGTATCCTTATGAAATGTGTATCTTTTGTATTTATTTCTATCGATTGCTGGTGCTGATTTGGTGGTTGGTTCTAAAAATGTAGTCATTCGAATTACAATGTGAAAATGGAACACACGATTCACACGGAACAATCCTTCATGTATTTTGAAGTGGATGTTGAATTATTATCATAAAGATATATTCAAATTTCACCAACACATTGATGATTACGATTATTTTACATACAATTGAATAGAATTACAGTACACACGTGAATACTGGAATTTGTTAAACCTGTGATATCGATATATATGAAAGTAAAATGAGACACGAAATCTCCATTGGCGCAATTTCGGTGGAAGATTTCGAAGTACACAAGATCCGCATGGATCTTAATCCATATTTCAAATATTTTATACAATAGGAAATCAAAATCTCCTGTATAATTTAGAGTTGATTATTTTAATTGAAAACTCAATACGATTCTCGAGTACAATTGGAAATATACAACTACATCTTCTCCATTGTTCTCATTTTCCTTCGTATGATGTGACCCAGATAAGAATCCGTAGAATCCAGTGCATGTGAAAACATTATTATCTTCTAAAACTGCCACAGGATCTCTATTATGAAAAGCAAAGTTTTTATGCTAACCAATATCAATGTATCAACTTTTTCCTTTCACATTTGTGTCGAATCGAAGCGTATAAACCAACATCCGCTATGAATTTAACTGAATGCCATGCGATTATGCTGTTCGTATAGTATATCCCATTTCTAAGTAAAATCTGTTAAAACCACATGACTATTTTTTTAATTAACGTGAACACAAATAACAGGTCCGCCGTTATAAATATCTTATTACCAGAAATTTCTCTACCGCTACGACTGCCGCAACCGCTGTCGTACGCTTTAAGACGGAGGTTATATGATTCGTATAAACTTGAACTCAAGCGTGAGATAACGCACATAATTTCATTTCACTTTTCTGCGTCGCTCGTAGAGAGTCTTGAGAAATGTTGCGTTAGTGGAGCAGCATTAGAAATTTAAAATTTCTCGGAAATTAAGACTAAATATCATGTATCTGATGATGATAATGTATTTCCTTTTAACAAAGAAAGGAAAAAAGAAAGGAAGTTTTGTATCTATACTCGGTAAACTTCAAATAATGTTCTGTCTAGCATGATTTATAATTGAATCAAGTTGTTTGGCTAAAATCTATTACTTTTACTGCAATTCTCATCAAACTCAGCGATTAAACTCAAAGATTTGAATTATTTATGCATCGATTTTTCAAGAAAACTGACTAAAAATGGAGAGAATAGAGATAAGCAGTCTTGATTACTTATTGTACATCAAGTATTTTTGCTATTCAGTCCTTTTGTTTCATGAAGATGGAGATGTTCAACATCAAAATGTGGAAGTACTTGAAATAAAAGAAGTGATTGAGACTGCCTTTCTCTGAAAGGGAAATATTCCATACATCGAACAAAGTAGAAAAGAACTCTTCAAAACCATTCACCAAAGTATGTATTTGAAATTTTGTTCAAAACTCTTTTAAAAATTCCAACAAGTTTTGCAATATCCATTTCCAGTAAAGCGATCTGTGTTTCATGTATCTCGCTTCTGAGAAACGTGTATTTTGAGTGTATAAAATGTCTAACAGTTCTCAGGAAGATCGGTTGCTTCCTTCGCAAGTATTGTATCGCTTGTGAGTTACAAGAACCCGAAGTCTACTTTATGTTGTGAATGACAACAAAGCGCTGCTGGTAACCCCAGACAAAGATCGACAATTCAAGGTACAGCATATGCAGCACACACAGCATTCTATGGCTATTATTCTACTCTGAATCTCTAGGAAATCCATCATTGAATAGTTTCCTCACCTCTCTCACGTTTACTGAAGAATAGAGTGAACGAAATCCACTTTTTTTTTCATGATTTTAAATTAATAAAATTGTATAAAATTCCACATTTTTTGATTCTTTGAAACGTACACTCAGAATTCTAGGAAAAATTGTATGAATACACGTGCATTCTCGTTTAGAGTATCCTGTGTGGTGTTGATACCACTCTTCGTCAAGTATTTAACAAAGGGAACCGTGTGAACAACAGTAATCCTTTCAGATCTGTTCAAACCGTGCTAAGATACTTCACAAGAACGCATGGAAACTAAATTAAAGAAAATATTGAAAAAAGAGCAGACTCAAGTTAGCGATAGCAATATAATTCGCAACGCAGGGGAGAAATGAGATCTGTAACACAGAGCTTCTATTGATACAATGAAGTTGCTCCTGTTCATCTCGTGTCTCTCTTGATGCAATTAATTGCACTCGACACAATTATCATATTAATTTCGACGCGTTCATTTTACCGGTATAGTTAGGCTACTTTAATGTGGCTTGTCAATATTCCGTTGATATGTCCTAAATTTATAGGGTATAAACTGTTTGACACAATCTATCCATTATTCATAAGAATACGGGAAGATGATATTTCATGAATATTCAAATTGTGGTTCAGAAAATGCGCGAGTTTAAAGATGTTTTATATCGATATTACTTTGATATGAAACATTCATTCTTCTAATGTTTAAATTCATGATTCTGTGAAAATGTTCCCGTTAGAGCTGATTACATTTGAATTTCATTTAACAAAGATGGTGTAAGTTCCACAGTATTCCGGTGAACCATCTGGAAAAAATTCGATGGTATGTTCAGAAATTTTTCACTTCTTTTAAAAAGTATACTAATTGATATGTTTTTATAATATGTGTTGCATACAATTTGGAAACTTACTGAATTCAAGTATCATCCATATATGATTTCAGGAACAATATGTCCAGTATGTAAATACAAATTTGGTATGAAAAAACATTAAAACCCTGGTAAAAAAATCTCTCTGAATCTCTCTGAAAATTTCACGTTTCAGAAAGAATCAGAGAAATTCAAAGCAATTCAGCGTGGTTCAGAGGATTTCAGAGACTAGTGGGTTGAGAGAACTTGTGCTTTGAATTTTTCACAAGGATTCAGAAAAATTCAGAGGAACTCAGAGAGATGCAGGGAAATTCTGGGAAATTCAGAGAGGAACAAATTCAGTAAAATTCTTGGTCCTGCATTTCAGAGGCGTTCAAGGAATGTCAGACGCTTTCAAAGATAGATGAATTCAGAAAGATTGTGCGTTGAACTTTTCAGAAATATTCAGAGGAACTTAGGAAGATTCAGAGTAATTTAGAGACATTCAGAGGAATTCAGAGAAATTCAGAGGAATTAATTCAGCTAAATTTTTGGTTCAGGATTCCAGAGGTATTCAGGGAGTGTCAGAGACTCACAGAGACAGGTGAATTGGGGAAAATTTTGCGTGGAATTCTTCAGAAAGATTCAGAGAGATTCAGCGGAATTCAGAGAGATGCGGAGGAAGTCTGGGAAATTCAGAGAGGAATGAATTCAGTACAATTCTTGGTCCTGCATTTCAGAGGCTTTCTAGAAGTTTCAGAGACTTCCAGAGGAAGATAAATTAAGAAAAATTGTGCGTGGAATTTTTTGGAAATATTCAGAGGAATTTAGAAAGATTCAGAGTAATCCAGAGAGATTCAGAGAAATTCAGAGGAACTCAGAGGAAGCTTTCAAATCTGAATACATTAAATTTCGGGATATTTAGAGGAATTCAGAGAGATTCAGGTAAATTCAGAGGGAGCTTTGAAATTTGAATACATAAAATTGTGAGGGATTCAGTAATATGCGGAGAGATTCGGAGAAAGTTGAAGAATTCAGAACGTATCACTGTCGGAAAAGTCTCTAACTTCCTCTGAATTACTCTGGAATTACTTTGAAACTCTCTGAAATTTGTCCCACATATAGAGAGATTCAGAGAAATTCAGAGAGATTTCAGAGAGATTCAGAGAGATTTTTCTTACCAGGGAAACACACTCAAATTCGTTATAATCAGTTAACAGAAATTTCATTAGGGAAATACACCATGTTTGTTTTTTACATCATTTACGTAGTTTGAAAATTGATTATGCAATGCATTGATTAATCCTTCATCGCACGGAGAAAAAGGAATTCGCTGTGGCAGCGAAATCTACTTTTGCTGGGTTCCTTTTGCCAGAGCAGCAAATTTTTTGCTGTGACAGCAAACTATTTGCTGTTCCAGCAATCTTGTTAGCTGCGACAGCGAATTTTTAGCTGTGGCAGCAAAAAATGTTTGCTATCCCAGCAAAATTTGTTTGCTATTCTATATATAATACTGACAATTTGCTGGCGGAGCAAACATTTTTTGCTGCCACAGCTAAAAAATTGCTGTCGTAGCTAACAAGATTGCTGTTATAGCAAATTTTTAGCTAGGTCAGCAAAAAATTTTGCTATTCTATATATAATACCTCGATTTGCTGCGTCAGCAAATTTTTTCTCTCCGTGCGAACAATCAAAGTACGGTCCTATACTTTTGCCGCATTTGCAGCTTCACTTCTAAGATAAAGTAATCTCAAGTATTAGAGTTATCAATCGTTGGTCAATCTAGGATTGATAAAATTTTTACTCAAAAAATGAAGGATAGATTTCATCAATCCAGATTGAACAACCTCATGTTCAGGGCTGGGCAAAATCCTGCAAAAAATATATTTCAAATACCAAAATACATCTTGTATTTTAAACACATAAAAATGAAATACATTCGTGAAATACATTTGTGAAAATTGTATGAATCTGAAAAAACCGTTCTTTAGTAAACTTTGTAATCTGTAAAAGATACAAACATAAACAATGTGATTCATCCATCCATGACGAAGATACTCGAATTGAATTATATACAAAATAATTGAAAAGGTTTAATTGTGAATGTACACATTCCCAAGAAGAATATATTCTTCATCAGAATGAACACCAAGAAGGCTATCTTTATATAGAACAATTGATCTCTCATAACATGTACAGGGTTGGCACGTAATATACTTCTAAGTATTTTACATAGTTTACGACACGTAAGAAACCGAGTATCTTACGCATAAAACCAACCCCTTGCCTTTGGGGGGACGGGAGGGTTCAAGTATCTTACATATATTACGTGTCAGAAACCAAGTATGATACGTAAGAAATTCAAAAATCATGTAATGAACCCAACCCTGAACATGTATACGTTGTTGAAAAAAATAACCCAGCATGGTCTAACAAACCACCAGTTTCAGGGTTACTGCAACCGGGAAATTCGAATGGAATCTACCAATCATATATCCACATTAAATGGAATGATCAATAAGAATGGGAGAGAATTCCCGGTGTAGCAACCATGACTTGGTTCCAGCTGGAACAACGTAATTCGTAATAAGTGCTAGTTACCCAAGTAGCATAAGAACTTCTCAAATATGCTATGGTGACTCTATGAATGTGAAAGGGATGTGCGAATGAGACTATTTTGGATAAATTCGTTAAGATATTCTATGGAGGTGCATAGCACATAATTATTCGAAACAGTCTTATTTGGAGGTTCTACGCATGTTCGTAGGATTTTCCAAACACGCTCTTAGCATTTCTAACCTCTTCTGCTACTTGGGTACAGGCAGCCCATGATGGCTGGTTCAACCTCTCATATAAGCTTCATTCGTCCTCACGTGTTCTCAATTGTCCCAATCTGCACCAAACCAATCGATTCATTTTTATTACCAGAAGAACGGATCAAAAATATTTGGAGCAGGTTGGGGCAACTTAGAACACGTTAAAACAAACATAGCTATAGGATCAACTTTGTTCCAGCTGGGTTGTCCTAATTCTAATTATACCAACTCGGACTTCATCAATTTCAAGTTTCCCGATATCTGAGTGATTTTGCAAAATCAACATGATACACGTTTTTTTGTATAACCAGGATCAATTGAAGAACGTTGAACAAACATATTCATAAATATAATTCTATTGTAAATGCAAACAGCCTAACAAATTGAGGACCTGGGTTTTGAACTGTTGCAACAAAATATGTCGACTCCTCACGCAGAATTTGTTCACGTTTCTACATATAACACTGGAAATTTCACTGTCTCAACAAATAATTCGCAAGATAATTAATTCACTTAGCAAATTATTTGCTGAATTAGCCAAAGATTCGCTGTTCCAGCGAGAAATTTATTCTTTCCGTAAGATGGAGACAAAGGAAACAGTACACTGAGAGAAAAATTAACTTATTTCTAAGGACATATTTTCTTGTTCTAAGAATACATTTTTTTCTTATCTCAAGAAGCTGTGTACTTGGGATGAGCAAATTTTCTCCATACCACGCTGTATAGCTTTAAACTGAGTGAATATTTTCCCTTTTGCAGGAAGTTTCCATGACTCAGAAAAATATTCGATTAGACTCGGTGAATCTAATATTTTCCTGGCTTAAAATTTTTTCTCTCTTTTTTGTATTAAAGTGCCTTGGAATAAAAAATACCTGTACGGTTTGATGGATTGTTCTTGAAAATGACACACGTGAAGTACACATATAATAAAAAATCAAATAAGATTAATCAAGAAATTCATGGCACATAAAAATTGAAGAAGTATTTCAGTTGAAATACACACAAAAATGTATTTTGAATACAAATCATAAAATACTCATAGTTCATGTATTTCAAATACTTTTTGATGAAATACCGCCCAGCCCTGCTCATGTTTTAGATTGAAGCTATATTTCAAAAGTGAAGTTGTGATTGCGATAAAAGTATTGCATCGGGCCTAAAGCTATGCTTTTACGGAGCAGTCGATGGTTGATCTATTCCCGAATTATATTAATTCATACATGAGAAATCATACGTGAATTATTATGAATTATTCCTATATAGCTCGAATAAGAATAGATTAATTTAGCACCAGGGTTTTATACATTCAAAGATGGATAATTCAATTAAGAGCTTCAGATGAGTCACTTTCTCATTATTGCAACAATAATATGAGTTACTTTCTTATTATTGCAACAATAACTCCACAATTTCTAGTGAATCAATTGAATACTTAGTTATTACATCCATATTTTCCAAGTCATAACTGTAACATTTCAAGTTAATTGTTATGAATAATGACGCAACGCTTTCTCACGTTATGATGATTGTATAAGATTCTGAAAGTTAATATATTTGATACAAGGATGGTTTGTATAATGTTAGTTGTATAAGAAGTTAATATTTTGTAGGATATATAATACATTATTTGTAGCAATTTTCAGGATTTAATTCCATCATGAAGTGAAGTTGTGTGCTAATGGATCTTCTTTTATGCAGAATACATTGCACTGATATGACTAGGTTGAAATCGTATATTATGTTTACAACATTCATAATCATAGATATTACAGAGATGAAAAAAAAATAATTCCTGATGAATTTGAATGATTAAAAAGACAGTTGAGTATTGTATTCCTCAGACTGAACGATATCTCGAGTAAAGTATTTCAATACAAAGCCGCACGAGTGATTCACAACACTTGAGACTTGCACGTGTATTATACGTTTTGAGGAAGCATGTTTCACAGTCCCAGTTCAAAATGGTTTATGCTCGTTTAGTTACATGTAGGGGAGATCGGAGCTAGAAGTAACAGCGGTGAGCTGAGAATTGTGATTTCGTGTATCAATCTATACACAGCAGTTTATTTGAATTTTGTGAACATCGTCTATTTTTTACTTATACGATTCAATGGCGTGTTAATTTAGTATAATAAAAGATATTACTGCGTTGCGAGTCGCAGTTCAAAGTCGAGAATGAAAGAATCATCGTCGAAAATCTCGTTTTTGTGTAACATAATAATCATCTCATAAGCATGCTTCTGTTATTTCTTTAGCTTCAGTCTCTCTTGCACGAAGCCATATACGGACGATTTACGCGGATATGTGAAATATCTCCCGGAAAATTCATAATGTGAACTAAAATTTGATTAACAAATATTGTTAGAGAGGAATTATATTCTCAACATTATTATGACCTAAACTTGATTTCTATGTATCGATTGGTGGAATAAATTTATGGGCGTTATCTTATTCATATTTGTAACTTACGTATTTTCCGGATTCAACGAATCTATTGAATCTTGCCAAATTCAATTAATATTAGACAAAGACTTTGGATCATTGTTTTTATTTCCGAATACTTATCATAAAATAAAAATCAAGATATAATTCAATTACATATTATGGTTTGATATTTTTTTAGTTGGTTTTGTTTTAACCGTAAACAGAAAAATCATTTCGCGAAAAGTATTGTATTTTTTGTATCGCACAATAAATATAAAGATTGTTTATTATTCAAAGAAAAACAATTTCTTACGTTGTTATCGATATGCTCATTTTTTATTGCATAAATTCATGAAATTATTTAAATTCGATGTAATCTAGTTAGCATGAATTTTGCTTTGTTCAAAAGATTTATACTGAATATCGTGAAGATGTCTTATGAAATAGTTTCCATCATTTAAGATGTCTTCATTTGATACTTTTCAGATTTTGAAACCAATAAATATTTTAGATAAAGCAAAATTCGTGCTACCTGGGATTTCATTTGATTATGGAATCATAATGAATATATTACACGGGTAACGAAAAACTACATTTCAAATGATTGAAGGGATGATCCTTGTCGAAACAAAACCAATTAAAAAGTTATAAATATTGCACGATGTTTATGTTTCACTTCTGCATACGCAATTCGCAAATTTACATAGTTTTTGATTCATTTACAATCTAGATGAATTCTGGATATTTGTTTTTACCTTGTTTATTAATTCATCTTCACTCGTTTTGATCTTCACTCACAATGCTGATTTTTTCCGAAGTGTTGCTCATTTATAAATACTGTTCCTTTTCACTTTAATTTGCACTCACTTGATTATTAGCACCAACTATGATACAAAAACATCACTTACCTGGTTTCTTTGAATCCTCACAACACATGTAAAAAATTAATTCAATTTTCACCGAAAAGTTTCATGTTTTCTCCAATTCTTTTGAAGAAAATACGAAGCTTTCAAGTCAAAATCAGATGAATTTTTCTGAGAGATGATTGACTGAAAATCCTTTGGATTTCCTATCAGATAGATAATTTAATAAACTTACCGAAATATTTATCCGGTTCAAGCCCTGAATCTTTGTCTAGGCCACAAATGACGAAATAATCCGCGAATCTGGTTGGATGTTGCTCCTGTCCGCGTTGTATCCCCAGGCTGCCGTTCATCTTTTTGTTGTCACCACTTTGTGACACAATTGTGTCGCCCCTTGCGGGGTTTTGACTATTCTTTCCCTTCCCTCCCTCCTTGCCGATGACAGTAGAAGAAACAAAAGAAAAAACACTTTCACAACAAGGGAGATTCGCGCCTCGCGTAATAACACGACAACGACGACCTCACTACTACTGTCATTTTGACACCTCCGTGACGTAGATAAGAGAGGAAAACAGCTGATTTGTTGAGGATTACTAACACTTCATCGATCAAGGTAATACACAACACAACATATTACACAATCACGAGTCCGTGGATTGTGTCGGACAACAGCACTGACAGGAATAAACGGCAGTTACAGTAGTGACGGTAGTCGCAGTGCCAGGAACAGCGGTAGGCAGTATGTACCACAGCACCTCTATCTTGACTGACTATTGTTTGGATTGATTTTACTCTGCGCCTTGAAGTTGGCTCGAAACGTGCGCGCCATCGTGACTCATCTCTCGCACGCGCTGAGATTTGGCGCGCAAATCAGAGGATATTTGAATTTCGAAGATGTGTGCATTTGTATATAGAAACTAAAACAATTCACATATTTGATTCTTTCTGTGCATTTGCATGAAAGTGTCATACACTTTTAATTATATCATAGTCCACATATTCTCATCATGTTGTTTCTCATATTATTTTAGAAAATATATACAATAATTATTCGATATAAAATCAACACAGCTACCCGATGATTTCCTGATAGATATCCATGTTGGTTTGTTTTACATTGGATATTTATTGTATATATCGTATTGATATCAGAAATTCATCGATTTGTCCAATGAGAATACAATATAATTCACGATTTCATGATTAAATTCTGACAGGACGCAAGTCCTCCCCGTGGGATGATTGCGGGTCTTCCAGGAGGGATATTCTTGATACCTGTCCTTGATATCCTTTTTATCCATCCTTGGTAATATCTGCTTCCTTTACGTGGTGGGGAGGATAAGTATCTCAGATTTGGGTCTCTTTTTCGGGTGGAATAAACTACTCGAGAGGGAGAATACAAACTGAGAGAAACTAAATCATCCCAACGCCAGGAACATCGGCAGAAACGGAAGGAAAGCAAGGGGAAACTACCTTCCTTGATATCTTTTAATATTCCCGAGGAAATGAAATCTTTTCTCCAAACCTAGAATTTTTAATTTTAATATATTGAAATAAAAGACGCAAGTATCGGGGTTTTCCATAAAGGGCAATGAGTAACCGTTTCATGAATTTAGACTCATTCCAGATAGCACAGAAATTCTAAAAGAGCTCATAAAGAATACAATTTATTCATAAAGAACTCTTTTAGAACTCTTGTGCTATCTGGGATTTCACTGAAAAAATATTCACTTAGCCGATAAACTAGTATACACAACGATACAAGAAAAGGATCAGTAGTGTTGTGAATATTTTCGATCAGTAATTTTTAGTGAAAATGGGAGCGTAAGAAGGGTATGAAGCGACGCAGGAGAATAATTAGACAGTATATAAACGCGAAAGAAGCGGGAATTGAAACATTTTACGCTTCATTTGTTTCACATTTCGCTTCCGGCGAGCAGAAATTTTTACTAGAGATTCACTATAATTCATCTGTAATTTATAAGCATTGAATCGTTATCATTACCCAAAGAATAGGTAAGCTTGAATGGCCGGATTGAATAATTACCCTAACAGCACATCCACCGATTTCCACGTCGCATCTCCGTGGACTCCACGTGGATAAATGGTGGACGTGGATAGAACGTGGTTGAACGAAGATTCCACGTGGAGGCAACGTAGAGGCGACGTAGAAATGTCCGGTGCTGTACGGGTAGTGATATCCCTATAAAATTTGATCATACTGTCATTATACTGAAATCATCCGGTATGTTTGTGAACTCTCCATACCTGAATTATACCCAAATAATACTGTTATCGAAATTAAACTGGATTTATACTAAAAACATACCGAAATTTGATAAGTTTTCGGTAATGATTGGGTATGGAAAATTCATACCAAATCCATACCAAATTCGTACGGAATAAATACCGAATGATTGGAAATATTTCGGTATACTTCAAGTAAAAAAATTTCACGAGCATATGATATGCTTCCAGTTCACTCTTCATCACGACTTGATATTTGATTAAACTACCACTAGATTCATACCGATTGTATATTATACCAAAATTATATTCACAGAATACTGAAAATTTCGGTATGATCGGATTCGCTAGGGTTTACACGGAGAAAAATGATGTTTCAAATATTACTACATTTTGTACTAAAGTAGTGCTATAAGTGAAATAGTATAATGTTTGCAACTGTATGTAATAGAAATTCATGCACTAGGGGAACGGCGGGTGGGATGGCCCACCACGTGTTTCCAGGATCTGACGCTAGGTGGCAGCACTACACACTTTTGGTCACGGAGAGATTGTTTCTGTCTATCATGTGCGGAAACTTCATTGTTGTCAATACAGTGTGTTAAGAGAAATCCAACTTTTTCTATTTACTTGTTATTGGTGTACTGTGTCAGCGAAACTTTGAGACGTTCTGTACTGAAGTAGGTCAGATCATAAAATAATGATGTGTCATACTAGTATTAACCCCCCCCCCCCCCCTCCATATATAGAACACGTCTCATGAGTTTTAAGCAGTAATGTTTGTTTGTTTGGTTATGAACTAATTTTTTTGTCAAAAATCTCGATCGGGTGGTATGGCCCACATTAACATATTGGAGCTCATGCTGAAATAATGGGGGATATGGTCTCGGTCGCCGTTGGAATCTTAGCAAACACATTTTATGCCAAGTAAAGCGAGAAATGTGTGTAAAAAAATTGTTTATAAATGAATTGGTCAAAAAATTGTCCACATCCACATGGCGATCGTTCATTGTTATTGAAAAAATAACACACCAATACGTGTTTCATTTTTTTATAACAAACAATCGCAATGTCAATTCAGGATACATGTTTTCTATGTATTTTTTTTCTCAGGACCGATTGGGGGGATCAGTTTTGCCGCACACTTATTAAAAAAAAGAATTGTTCCAACAATTTATTTATAAACAATGTTTTTATGCATGCGCTTCACATGAAAATTCGTTTCTCGATGCTATGCCAAAGTTTCATCGGCGACAATGTCTCCCATGGTTTCACCATGGGCTCTAATGGGTTAGATTTCGATGGTGTGGTCCATATTACGGACAAATTAAATTATTGTTGCGATAGATGTAAATTATCCAGTTCACAATCTGAGTGAGAGTTGAAAAAACTGTATCCAATGTTCAAAACAAATAATTTTGTGTCAAAAAATATGTTCTCGTTTCAATTTACCGGGTTTTTTGATGGTGGGCCATACCACCCGACACCGAAAAATTTTTTCATAAATTCATCTATGAACTCAAATTGTTCCTGATCTTTTATTTCACTAATGGAAATTTTTTCTTCAGGATGTATGTGAGAAAAATACTCCAAAAAGTTGTATCCCGCACCGTAGCGACATGCTTTTACTCTGGAGTGATTTTATCTCAGTTTTGCCTTGAAGAGGCCCATACCACCCGCCGTTCCCCTATGGTCTGAAGTTGCGCCAAATCGAAAGATTTTTCAAATCATTATGCATGAACTTTTACTAGTTTCAGTTGTAAATATTATACTATTTTACTCATAACACTACTTTGCTACAAAATGTAGTAATATTTAAACCATCATTTTTCTCCGTGTACACGCGTGACCTTTCGTTCGGTGCACTGAGAGAAAAAAAACTTGCTGAAATAGCAAATGTCAAACATTCGCTTTGCTGATATGACGAATTTTTTTGCTGAATCAGCAAAAAAGTTTGCTTTTGATATAAAAATCTTGCTCTTTTATTGTCGAAAGCTCAAGCCCTTAGAAAAATTCACTCCATTTTGGCCGAAACACTTCACTTTTCTCCAATTTTTTGCGTTTTGGTTGGAATGAGGTAAATTTTCCTCAGGGGGCGCTTGCTGATTCTGCCCCACACAGCACCACAGTTCCAAAAGAATTCATAAAGAATTCTTATTGAACTGATTGTATTCTTCATGAATTCTTCAATAATTCTTCTGGGACTGTAGTGCTGTAAGGGGCACTTCGGCATTGTAGGTATACAGACCGCTAGAGAATATACCAAATTAGCAAATATTTCGCTGAAACAGCGAAATTATTACTGTAGCAACGTTTTGCTAATTTAGCAAAACAGATTTCAAAAAATCGCTATTTCAGCAAAAATTCTTCTCTGCACCATGTGCACCTGGAAATAGACGACCGCTGCTGATCGCTTTTTGAGGGCTTTCATAATAAAAAAAGGTGAGTAATTCGCGATAGGAGAAACATTCCTAACGGAAAATTAGTTACGAACAACTTTCTCTCAGGAAGTGTTTTCACTATCACGAATTTCTTACTATCTTTTATCATGAAAAACCTCAAATGCAATTAGCAGCGGTTGCCTACTCTGAGGCGCATTGAATGAAAGATGTGGCCATTCAATTTTAATCTGCATTTGATCAGTTCTATCTGGTTTTCTCGGGTTTTTACATCAGTGCTGTAGTTAATGTATATATATTAGGGTGTTTCATTTTTGGGCGAGATTTTTGTTCCCTCTGTTCCCTACCTGAGAATTTGATAGTTTCTAGAGGAAAAAAAATATTCCCTTTGAAGGAAAAATTCCAAGTAAATAAGAGGCTTAGCTGATTAAAAAATTCAGTTTCCCATTCAAATAACACAGGAAACTCATTAACTTTGGTTTCAACTCGGTTTTTCGGTGTTGAACAAATTTTTTCCCGAAAATATGAATGTAATAAGCTTGTAGGGCATAAAATTTACTACAAAAAAGTTTCCATAGAATAGGGCTGTACGGCCAATAATTTTGGGAGCGAACTTCAATAAAAATCAACATCAAAGCTCTTATAATTTTGTGTTTATTAATCTTACATACGGAATTAACTTATAATACACTTTATAAGGCTCTATAATTCATAATTTTAGGAACCACTTATTCAAATACAATAATTGATTTTAAATTTCAATAAACACAAGTTTTTATCAAAGTTCACCTTTCAAGCTCTGTGACTCCAGAACTATTGTTCGTACAGCTCTGTCTCGTGGGAACTTTTTTGTAGCAAATTTTATTCCCTACAAGCCCATCATACTCATTTACTCGAAAAAAATTTTTTGAACACCGTAAGATCGAGTTGAAACCAAAGTTAACCAGTTTCCTGTGTTATTCAAATTGGGAATCGAATTGTTGAATGAACTAAGCCTCTAATTCATTGAGAATTTTTTTTCCTACGGGAATATTTTTTATTCGCCATGAAATACCAAATTTTCCGTAGGGCAGAGAAAGAAAAAATATCGCCTGAAAATGAAACACCCTAATATATATGCCAGAGGGAATCCTCTTAAAGCCTGTGAAATTAAATTCAATACCTTGTCTGGTTACATCTGAAATGGGATGAAAACCGATCAAAATCCGACAGAAAATTTCTTGTCCGATCTCGCTTGGGGGTTCATCTAGGAATTCTCCGCTCCTAGATCAAGTGTAGACAGTAAAAAATTTTGCGTTATTTTTCCATGATACACATTTTTGTGTATGATACCCAACAGTTTTGTGTGTTAATTCGACACAAAACTGTTGAATATTTTCCACAAGAATGTGCAAAGTTTTTTACTATGTACGGTGCTGCTCCTTGAGTGAAAAAATTGTCATAATTATATATAATTTATATATAATTTCGATTTAATTATATGAAAAATATCCCTGGTGCAAATGTATAGCGTTGAAGCACGACGAAAGCGTAAACCGCAAGTCATCTGAGCGGAACAAAGAGTCATCTGGGCGTAATTTAGGAGGGGATTGAAACATTTCCACGCTTCGTTTTTTTCAATACCCGCTTTCTCGAAGTGTGAATTTTCACCATGTGTATTGGGGTTGCCTCTCAGATCTGCTGGCCCTGAGCCCTGACATAGGTCGATCTAAACGCAGTTCCACCTCTCGTCCTGCCTGACCTCTTAAAACATATTAAAACATTCCCCAATACGTTTCGCAAATCTTTCAGATGCTTTTCTTATAAGCTGCAGAAGTCGTGAAAAAGGACTCTGATATTATAGTTTATAATTTCTCGTATATTTCAGACAAAATAATGAACGGTTGGAATGTTGAGGGAAAAAATGTTAACTGGAAAGGTACCCTGCTAAAAATGCCAAGCAGAACCGGACAGAAAATTGTGGTCAAGCTTTGAACAGTTCCTTTCTCAGGTCATCCAGGCAGAAACTGATACGTTCCCTACCCGATTTGGTTCGGAAACACTAAATCAGAACATCCTGTTAAAACCTAGCGGGAAAATTTTCGTCAGTTTTCAATTAGATCAACTATCACAGTCCGTGGATTCCAAATAGAACCGTCCAAAAAAAAACTGCTGAGAGTTTTTAACAGGATATTCTAAGTTGGTAACTCCGGACTGAATCAGATAGAACGTTTGCCAGTTTTTGTCTGGATTATCTGGAAAAGAAACCATTCAAAGCCTGACAACAATATCCTGTCCGGTTCTGCCTGCACGATACTTTTAGCAAGACCGTTTCCTTCTTTTCCTTAGGTCCTTGTTGCCAATTGTTCACCAATCAAAAACATTTTCAAGTGGATAACTCTGTACGGAATAATGTTTTGAACTTCTTGAGAAAGTCGATCATAAAAGTTTTCAGTTAATCAACAGTAAATTGCCAACAAGGATAAATCGGAAAGAAAACAACAGATTAATTGCGTCCTCTGAATTTACGATATTCTCTGATCCTGATTCATTTTTCAATCAATCAAAAGATCAGAATATGTTCTGAAAGTCTCGATTAGTTGAAAACTGGATCAGGATCAGAGGATATTTTAAGCACCCATAGGATGAACTATCCAGTAGATGAATGATGACCAGTGAACGATTCATAAAAGAATTGATTATTATAAATTTCTGCTACATCTAAATAATTCGATTGTTTCCACAATAAGTTACTTCCATTGTGAAAACAAACGAATTATTTTGAGGTAGCAGAAATTTTCAATAATTACTTCTTTCATGAGTCGTTCATCTACTGGGTAGTTCACCCTAGTTCGTGCTAGCACCAAAATTTACTGTAGGAAACTATAAAAAATAAAACATATTATTAAAAACTATTAATAACCATTGCTACAGCGATGTTCATATCAATTTACTGAAAATACTTCACAGACGTATTCTGTAGCCAAAATGTAATTATTTCCCCGATTGAAAACTTTGTTTTGAGGCTTAGGTTTTGAGGTATGAGCATTTTCAGAATTTTTCAAAATCAAAATCACTCAAAAGCATTGTATGCTACATACTTGAGCCGAACACCATTCGCTAAGTTGGAAAACGGTGGATCTTTGGGGAAAAATTGAACTATCCTGCCATTATTTGTTTGGGAGCTATAACGATTTGCTCGTTTCGGTTCAAATGTAGGTTTCAAGTTTCTTTTGAACTGAAACAAACTCTTGGTTCAAAGCAAATGTCTTTGGGACAAGACAAATATTGTTTCCATTATGTATGAGACAGTGGGTGTGAAATCAAGACAAGTTTTTTTTCTGTGCAGCAACCTTAAACTTAGCTCCCAAATAAAGAATGCCAGGATAGTTCTGAGCGAATGGTGTTAAGATGATACTAGCGGCGTGGCAGCAGCCGAATCGTTTATGACAAACTACGGGCAAACGATTCAATTCCATTGAAATATCGCTCTGTACAGCAATTCTCTGATTCAAGTAGAATTTCCTGGGGCAAAGATCGTTCAAAGCCTGACAACTATTTTTCGTCCGGATCTGCCTGCCCTGCTAAAAATTTCCCAAAGAAAACGATAGAATTCGACAGTATTTTAGCCTCTTTTCTATCGTTTTGTATAGGGTGTATCGTGACATCGGATTGAGCCGATAAAGAAATTTGTCCCAATGGGGTTCTATAGTGATAAACCGATACAACGCGAATGGGTCTTTATCGGATTTTTATGGGTTTTATCGTTTCTTTTCGGTTATGCACTATAAGTTGTTCTTACCTTCTGCAGTTCTATATGGTTTAATCGGAAGTTTCCCATACATTTGATACCATTTTTTGGTCATACGAGTTTTATCGTAATGTATGGGAAGGCACGAAAGGATACCTACAGTTGTCTATCGTGGAATTCCTTTAAATAATTACCTTGTTTTCACCAGAAAATTACATTTAAGAAACGTATCGGTATTTATCGTGTTTTCACCATACACATCATGTCAATAACTTCAAATATGATTTTTATCATTTTGTATGGGGGAACACCCGAGAGGGTATCTATAGTTTTCCCTATAGCTGTGGATTCATAAATACATTTAACAGTTTTTTACACAAACATTTCCTCTAGTGGATTTTCAAACAAAGTTTGGAGAAAATCAAGCCTCCTTGGTTCCTTAACCGAAACTTTGATTTTCTTGTTCTTGTGTAAAAAAAAACTAGCAATTTTTCTGTGAATCCATACAAAAATTTTCCACGGTCATTCGCAGTTAGATCTTGAATGATCTACATAACTACGGAAATTCCAGATTCAGAAATCACGTAGCAAGTAATAGAAAAAAATGTCTACTAATTTTTTAGTAGCAACTGTTATCGTGAAACTACGATAGAACTCTATAAACAGGAATACAATTCTTCTATCGTGAATGACCTATGGAACAACGGGAATTCCAGTTTCAGAAACCACATACAAAACGATAGAAAAATTTGTCTATCGGATTCTATGGGACATTTTTAGTAGGGTGGTATTTTCAGCAGGGCGTACCACAGTCCCAGAATAATTGAACTAATTGTGTTCTTTACCCGAAGGGAACATGAAGCTCCGACGAACGTTCAGAATAGATCATGATAGATCAGACTGAAGCTCCGTTGGAGCTCAAGTTTAGATTCGGAAACGTTCGACGAAGGTCCGATGAACGTTGAAATGTCCGCTTGAAAATAGCTTGAATGAAGGTTCATAGAACGTTTATTAAAGATTCTACGAAGATTTATTCAACCTTCAGTTTTTTATGTTTCAGACGGAATTACAATTATAGTTAGAAATGCCTCAATCTTTCATTTTTTCGTGAAAAAATATACTTTGAAAAAAACTTTGATCGAAAAATTGCAACTCGAACGAACCTTTAGCAAACGTTCGATGAACGTTTTATGAACGTTCATTCAAACTATTTTCAAGTGGACATTTCAACGTTCATCGGACCTTCGTCGAACGTTTACGAATCTAAACTTGAACTCCAACAGAGCTTCAGTCTGATCTATCATGATCTATTCTGAACATTTGTCGGAGCTTCATGTTCCCTTCGGGTACGAATTCCTTGAGAATTAATCCTTCTGGGACTGTGGTGATGTGAGGGAAGATGATCCGCAGATCGTAAAGTTTTCAAAGACTTGAAAGGGAGTGAGATTGATTTTTTTCCTCTCCTCTCTATAAGCATTTCCATATTATTTTTACGACATCATCTTTTTCTTGTTGATAGCTATCATTTTTCCTATCATACAAAAATTTTAATTCAAAAATAGTTCTTCGAGTTATCGATTAACGTACAGTCGAATACCGTGCGATTCCGTCAAAGACAGAAAAAAAAGAACAATAATCTCTTCCCAGTCACTCTCAGGTCTCAGGGTGGTGGTTATGATTGATCAAATATGATGTGAATTAACATTTAACCTTTGTATAATCAAAATAAAGACGTCTTTAAATATTTCTTGAAATCATGGACTATAAGGAGCAGCAACGTGAAGAAATAGAAGCTTTAGACTCTATTTATTGTGGTGAATTACAGAGTAAGTGCGGTGCATATTCTCGTATAACCTATATTTTTTTTGTTTATCTAAACCATGTGTTGATCAATACATCATTTATACATTATTATCTCTTCTGATTACAATGAAAAATATCCGGTACTTTACAACAAACATTCTCCAAACATATAGCTCAATGAAGAAAAATAGGAACGTCAAATTTTGACATTTTTTCAGAGATTTTAAAATGATTTAGAAATTTTCAATGATTGTCAGAGAATTTTTCACTTTTGAAAGTTCTTTAATAATTTTCTCAGCACTTTATCCAAGCACAAATAGTTTTTTTTTGTCAGTAATTCTATTCCCAAACATTACAAATTTCTAATTGCGGATTGTTTATTGAAACAAATTTGTCATTGACTTACAAAAAAATACTGTAACGTACATGTCTTCATTTCTCTTGAACCAAGTCTCACTGGTTTTAATTCAAGAATTGGTTCTTGAACATTCCTGCATGTTGTCAATGAAAGTTTGTTGTATTCTATTTTGAACGTTTCAACGAAGGATTTAAACTGCAACAAAATTCAATGCAAGTCAAATCCAAAAAACTGATCAACCGTCAAATCAACAACAGTCAATTGAAGTACCTCTGTACATCACGTAACATTTTCCATTTGTCTCTTTCGATTTGTTATAAAACAAGAAACTTATCCATATGAATTAAAATTTTTACAGTTCTTGCCACGGAACCATACCATAAATTTGCGATACTAATCAAATCCGAAGAATATGAACCTGACACTAACAATGGACTAGGTTGTCGATTGGAATTCACATACACTCCAAAATATCCTGACGAACCTCTTTTGATATCGATACAAGAGGAGGAAAATTTTGAAGAAGGAGGAATAGAAAAATTGAAAGAATATTTAGATGAACAAATCAATGAACACCTTGGAACGGTGATAGTGTTCACATTAGTTAGTGCAGCACAAGAATGGCTGAACGTACAGTGGGATAAAATTAAATTCCACAGAGAGGAAAGTGCTGCGAAGAAATTAAAGGAAGAGGAGGAAGCGGAGAGAGTACGTTGATAATTCTCATTTGCTACTCTATCCGTTTGTGCATAAAAAGCCTTGAGCGTTGAACTAAGTATCTAATATTTTGTGCCAACTTTTTGCATAAATCACACGTTGAGCAAAAATTTTCAACACATAATAATGAAATCCAGAACCAAGATCGAATTTCCAGTATGTTACTGATTCCTGGTGATTATAAAACCTCCAAACTCGAGGATGATCAATTTTAAATCAGCATTCACTAAGTAATCTATGGAAAAAGTTGATGCAAGATTTTCCCCGCTTCTTGTAATGCTTGTGTGTCTTCAAACTGCTTCTATATTTTTAATTTTCGTATTTTCAATTTTCAGAAAAGATTCGAGGGAACCAGAGTCACCGTAGAAACTTTTCTAAGCTGGAAAGAGAAATTCGATGAAGAAATGGGATATACCAAGAGAAGAGAAATGGCTGAAAAAGAAGGGAAGAAATTAACCGGAAGAGAATTATTTATGACTGATAAAACATTAGATCAGTCTGATTTGAAATTCTTAGATGATGGTACGAAGTGTATTTTGATTATAATAATATTACAAATATTATTAAGATTCCAATTTTTATTCCTCATTGTTTTATTTTTAGGAGATGCAGTCAAAGTTGATGAAAGTTTATTCCAGAACTTAGATGATTTAGACTTGGATGACGAAGACGACGAAGACGATCCTGATTTTGATCCAAATAACGTATCGGATGCTAGTGCCTGATTGATCGAACCATTGGTATCAGTTACTATACGTTAAATTCTATATATTTTACATAGTTAGCATTTCTATTCTTGAAACATCAACATCCAGAAGTGATATCAGAGTTAGGTCAAATCAATTTTTTGTACAAAATAAAAGTGCCAGGTCGAGAGAGGGTTGATGTATATTTACTGGTATTTAGTATAACTTGAGATCCCTTGAATTAAAAAATACTCCATTGCGAGGGAGAGATATGTACCAAGTATATCATGCCTTAGTTTCATCATCCTGTAAATAATTTGAATTATTATTATTAAATTTCATTGACATTGAAATTTCTTTTGAATTTTCATTATATCCTCATATCGTTACATACTCGAAGATTTTCGAAAAATTAATCTCATCTATATATATTTATGTTCAGTAAAAATTTCACTCTCTCCAAAAGTTGTAATCAACTTGAATTTATATACGATTAAAAAAACTCAAATGCAGTAAAATATCAGATATTTTTTGTATATATCGGCTAGACCTATTATTCACATAGATTCCCAGGTTTCATATTTTCAAAATATGTGACATCTAAACTACTAAAGATAATTATTATGATACTGTTGAATATTCGAGGAGGTCGGTATTGGAAAATTTTTCCAAAATATTAGTTGAAAGGTGTAGGAATAGGTGAAACAACAAAAAATACAACTTCTATCATTAACCGTTTATTGATACCATCGAAATAAAATCTAAAACTCTAGCAACAAATTCTGTGTTGAAAGAGTATTATCGAATCTGTTGAAATTTCATTCTGATCTCATTCAAAATAGAATCATCAACAATTACGTAATACAGATATTTTGAATACATAATGAATTTCTTTTTGACTTTCGTAATCTGGCAGTAATAGAAATCTATTTGATGTTCCTGCGCATTGATTTTGTGTCTCATAATACTTAGGAACCTTGACAAAAACTCCAGTACAATATTTCTGTGTTTCATTTTCCTATATTTGACATTTGTATTTCATAACGAGATTACACAATACAAAGAAGGTGCACATCACAATACGGTACAAAAAATACTGATACAATATTTTGATGATCACAATGGATTGTTCCATAATTTTTTGATTTGTTGTTGAACGTTCATGGAACATGACGCATAGATTCAAGTTTTCACAGCGAGTATAGTTGAAATTAGTGACTGTAGTGATCGTATGTAATTGAATTTATAAATTTGATAACCTTTTGGTACAGTTTAGAGGATCGTGAATGGAAATCTCACTTTATCAATATGTACAGAAATATATTGCTATTTTATTGAGCATTCATTTCATGCTGCATCATTTGAAAACCAATCAATTGATTCAACGAATACTGAATTGGTATAATATTTTCAATGATTTCATATTTATAGTACATACGTATATATTACAAACAAGTCACTGTTACTTTGTAAATTATTCCATTTACTTGTACCATTCCACTCCATTGTTATCATCATCCTCTTGGAAGTGTGATTTATGAATTACATGCTAATTTCGTGATCGAGGAAATGAAGGAAACGATAATTTAATGATGTGTTCGAACATTCATTGACGTGGCTGCTGTTTCCATATATTAATCAACATATAATTCAAATAAAATATATTTATCATAAGACGTATTATGTCAATAAATTAAATAAATTATGATAGTTAAAGGCACCATGAAGTTATTCAATAAAAAGACAGTTTATAATTAATACGATTCATAGCAGTTTCTATAGTAATCACTATACCTCATTACATTCACAGTAATTCATAAGTACTCAATGACTTTCGTGTATTTACTACCATATTGCGAGAGATAGCACACTATCGACGATTTGTTATACAAACAAAACACAACTCGGATATTCATCTAAAATACTCAGTCTGCAAAGGATTTCTGCTTAGAAAGGAAAATATTTCAGATATCCACGTAGATGCTAGTTTGAAAAAGATAATAGGTGATACATTGCTATCTCCACGTCCAATATTTTCCTACGTATAAACGGTAAATCAAGATCCGTAATTCTTTCCATATGTGACAGAAAATAAGGATTCTCGATAACTGTTGTTGCAATACATATAAGTGATAATACTAATTAAGCCTCCACGTGTTATTGTATGATTATGAGATGAAAATCAATTGTATCGATGAACCTTAAATGAATCAACTATTTCATGTATCGATGATGATCTCTTACAACGAAAAATCCTGAAAATTTATTGATGACAAATTCATTGCTTTTACATCGAGAACACAAATTGAATCCCTTATTCTTGGAATTTGCTAAATCAATCTAAAACGAGCACACACGTTTGTGAGAGTAGCCCTCTGGTATTTAGGGTTTAGATTCGCCAACGCGTCATAATCTGTTGGGAAAAGAATATGATTAGTCGCAAATTTAAATTCATTTGTATCTGTAACAATTCAACCAAGCCATATTGTGTTTTCTTCATCATCATTAGTTTTCTACATGCGTCTATGTTACGCATGCGAGAATAATAAATTAAATTCTTTTTTAAACAAGCATTCGAATACAACATTCTCTTATTACAATATGCTTCTTGTTTTTCTTCTTTTTGGCCTACGAAAGATTGCTCAGTTCAATATTTGTACCGTTATGTATTTTACTTGAGAGATTTGTATTCCGAATAACATTTTGCGTCAGAATAAGGCAAGTGGATTCATCTTTGCCGGTAGTTTCGAGATTTTTACACAAAATGTTACGTAGAATTCTCTGTAGGATAAAATAAATTCATTGTTACATAATATTTCGAAGATACATCGATTTTACATACTTTTTTATTTCAAAATCTTATTGCTATCTATCGGGAAATGATGAAACCTGATATCTTTAAGAATATTACCAGAATTTGATATATTTTTTCTAAATAATCTTCATATTCTTATCATTAAATCAGTTACTGGTGTAAAATTCTAAAGAAAGATTTCTCATAATTTTGTTTGATGTTGCAGATTGGGTCGTACAAATCCATGATTTTTGTATAAATTCAACCTGAAATCTGCAGGCACAATTTGTAAATTTTGAAAAAATTGACTATAAACAACAGTATTTCAGAAATTACAAGAAAATCTCCTTGAATCAGATTCAATCATCATTCTCGAATGGGAACGAAGATTCTATTGAACCCTCTTATCACATAGCAACTATTTATTTAAAGCTGTGCAGAAGATATTTATAACATTCATATAAGAGTGGTGAAGATGAAAATTTTGATGAAAAAGTATCTCTCAAGAGGAATTATTTCCTCATTCCTCGGAAGAGAGGCTATTTCGACAAATTCTACGATTCCTTGTTGCATGCTACATTCGAATTATATAATAATAATTATTACAATAATTGTATTGTAACACATTCAATGTGGGTTCATTAGAATTCAAGTAGACGATCTCATTGTACGTACCGATACAGAAAAATATATGTTCTGATATTGAAGGGAAGGAACCATTACTTTGTTCTTAGATCAATTGGTGCACTAGGTGTTTCTGGTAGAAGTTTTACTTTCATGTTCTTAAGGTTAGCTTGGAGAAAGTAGAAATCACTTTACATTCGGTGCTAGAATTTTATAATGTTCTCATACCTGTTTCTTCTTCCAAAAGAAATATTGAATACAGAATTGATAAATGTCACGGGAGTGAGGGAAGTGTATATTATCAAATTATCTGTTGACTAACCGTTTGAGACTTGAGCAGACAACATGGAAAAAATACAGTATTTTGGAGCAAGAAGAATTAACTTGGTGTATTTTTCTATAGTCTCCGGTATTTCGGAAGAAAAGACTCATCACTGGAATTGCAGTGCTATGATATGCTAATTTCTCCACGAGTTTAATAGTCAGAAAACTCTTCTGGCTTCAAGGATTTTAATTCTTCCCTCAATTCTGGAATAATTCTACATTCAAGTACCCTCGAAAAGTCGATTTATATACCTTCTACAACAGATTTCTGAAGAAAAATATATATTTGAAATATTTTCAATATATTCTTCGCTATTTTATATATTTTAACAGTTATATTGTTCCGTTCTCTTATCTCTATTGTTATGGTTTTAATATATTTCAACAATTATTATAAACACGACGACTATTTGATTGTACGGATCCTCAATTCAAGATTTCAGAATTTTTTAGTATTATTCTGAAATTCATGTGCACTGTACAACTCTGAATCCCAATGCTCTTATTTCAATTGATTTCTTTTTCTTTACAATAAAATTGTCATCGAATCGTTCGAATTTAATATTCCAATAATCTGACCTGATATTCGTAGAATTTGGTAAAAAATGAAGCGTGCTGTAAAGCTGGGCAAAAAAATCAAAGAAATGGTGGATTAAAAATTGCAAGGTGAATTTAACGTGATACGAGCGATATCATTTTCACGCAACAAATTACAAAAAAATGCGCGCAATAGTTCAAAATCTCTCACAGAGAGATATTTTCAATTGATGTACGTATTTTCACCTTATTTGTCTCGGAAAAATTTCTAAAAAAAAACCCAGCTGCTCGTATTCCCACAAGTGACAACTGTTGATGCAATCTTCCCTGCCGATTGAAGAATCATCAATTTTTATAGTTGACTTGCAATTATTTTTTGGTGAGCTAGAAATTTTGTGAAAAAATAGTTACTTCTTACCATATATAATAACTGATTTGTGACCGAAAATGACGGTTCGTTTGTGAAATCTTTCCATCAAAAAGTAGACTCTGTATAGACATCTTTTATTACACTCTTTGAAATCAATGTTTTATAATACATATTTATAAAGGTATATTTTAAAAATTGAATCAACAAATCTGTCACATGGGTTTCAAGGTAGATTATTGGATTATTGCGATGATCGTTCACATTTTGCAAAACTTTGCACAAACAATATATTGAAATTATCGAGATATTAATCGGTAATTGATGGTCCCATCTCACATTATCTTTGTTTGCTCGCTGGTTGTAAAAGGATATTTCATACAACATGAAAACTCACCAAACACAAAACGTTGTTTTACGTTATTTAATCCGTTGATTGAAATAGCATCCGCCTCAGTTATAATTTTTTTTACTTATAAACGTGTAGCAGTTACGAGTTACCAGTTACCAGTGTTAGATTTTTGTGTAGTAACTGTAATATAATGATAAGAATTTGAATTATTATAAATTAGTTGTTAAAATTTCATAACTAAACCCTATAGATCTCTGGGATCATAAGTTGATTTTCAAGTTAGTTTCAGTCAATTCAATTCAATCAGAAGTCTTTCGATACGTGAATTTTGCTTCATTCCGTACCAAATGGTACAGAGATGATCATGAATTTAGATTCGTTAGTACGGTCAGATCGGTATTTGTTAGAAATTTGAGATGCAGAGATTCAATAAAGTAAACATGGAGTCACAAACGGATTTACCATATACGTAGAGAGACTACTTATCAATACAGTATTCAAAACATCATATGATGTGATACATGATCATACGTGATAAGTGATCTCAACGTTGATAAATCCGTGTATTGGTAAATTGAAGAATTTTCAGCACTGTGGATTGATTTTCCTTGGAATTCTTTTGTCATAGGATTTCTAAAGAAAATACAGTACCGAATATGAGTTACACTTGAATAAAATAACTGTTTGAAACATTTACAATCATTAACTATCATGTCATTCGAATATATCACATTTATATCACGATTTCATCTGATTCGTCTTTTACCTATCACATTCACGTTACTTTGAATCAAAAAGGATGGATATTGTTATGAATCATTGACAATATTCAAATCCACAGATAAAATACAGTACACGTCACTTTAAGTACTTGAAATTTTTTCTAAAAATAATAAAATTTAGCATTACTATCAATGAATCACCAATTACTTGGAGTTACTATTATTTTTTGTTCAGAATGAAGTGAGTGTCACAGAAAAACAGCAATATAACAGATATATCTCTATTGAAACTGCCAGACAAATCCGCATAAATTCTAGCAGAACCGGGCAGATCCGGACCGGTTTCTGCCTGGATCTGCCTGGTTTTGTCGGTTTTTATCTCAAGAACTGCTATAAGATCTGCTTGGAATTTTCAGCAGGGATGTGACTGAATTATCAAGGAACATATGACACACACGATATCTTGAAAATTTTGTCAAGCATACGTGAAAATGAATTCTCCCCTATATCCGTTAAGGATGACAACAAATCTACAGAATACAAGTATCAACATCATTTTGTTAGACCAAATTAAGCGGTTAAACGGATCATTACAAGCCGCATATATTACAAATCCTACTTACAGTGATGATATACATGTTGTATGAGATTTATTCCACAAACTACATCAATTTTTCAGTCATTTAGAGTGTGGCTACTATCACCGCACCGCGGTGCCGCACTGCCCGTAATTATACGATATAATACCAGCTTATATTTATCCACGGATTATCATGAACGAAATTGGGAAATGAGAGAAATATTCTATCATTTTACCGATGAGAACATTATTTTATCATTGTGGTTCCACGAAATAAAGCATATGATTTAATCAAAGAAATGTATATGAAGCGTGTCATTTTGAATCAGTGATCATCAGCGAAAGCGAGAAGCTGTAAAAGTTGCAGAAAGAAAAATGAATAATTTGTATATCATTCCAAATTTTTTGGATGCATCGAATCACAGATTTGCTCCCTGCATCGTATAAATAATGTATATAAATACTGTTTATCATTTCAAACTATGAATTAAATATTGAATATGGAGTATGAAAAAGTTTCTCTACGTTCAATCAAACATAGTTTATGCAACCACATGCATCTCGGAATAATTCATCAATCTCTGCTACTGTAAACGAGAAACTTTCCCATAATATTATTCTCATGAAATATGGAGAAACGAAATGAAATCACGAAAATGATGTATGTTATCAATGATATGAATAAATTATCGAATACTTCCATTCGGGTTGAATCTCGATATATCTTTGTTTCTCACGATCACTTAATACTGTACAATCGAGTACTTCCGTTTCACATGAAGCTTTGGTAATTTATAGATTGAAAATCGTTATTCCAGTATACGATTTTCATAAAATTTCAAATTAGTCACATAACATTAACGGACAATTACACAATTATTGCTCGAAAATCATTGTGATGCTCTTTTTCTTTGAATCTCTCATCACATCAATCTTGAATTTGATGTATATTTCTAAAATTTCAGGTATTGATGGTAACAATGATTCCAGTTGATGAGCTTTGTTACTGATGTTTCAAACCATGTTGAATTCCTATATACGGTCTGAAAAAGATAATATCAACTTCAACAAGCTGCACTGTAATAACTTGAGCACAATCACCAACCGTAAGGTAACAATTAGATCGTTATTATGGCCTGGTATGGTATTAAACTACGTCGAATGAAGGAAGACTATATATTTTACAATGGATTAATCGAATATCTTCATCATGTTTTCCGCCTCTCCATTAATCATAATGATGATAAAAAGAAGTATATGGAACTACGTAACTATACCCTTGTGGAAATTAATTCTTGGCGGCAGTTTGGGCCAAACTAGGCGTCCTTATTTTATTTCAGGCCCTGTTTTGGTTACCCTTATGGGGCCTAGACAGGATTGTCACGCACTCATCTTCAGGGCCTGCACTGTATTCCTAACTTGGACCTATGTGGGACACCCATGATGAGACCAATGCAGACGTTGGAATTAGGACCTTCAAAAGGATAATAAATTGTTGCGAATATAATAAAATTAAATAAATATTGCAAAGTGAGAATCCCAGGTGGAAACTTCCTTGATTGAAAATTGGGCTATCCAAGGCCCTATCTGTTCCCAGCCCATTTCAACTACCTGAGCCCGAACAGGGCTTGGAATGGGCCGATTTCCATTTTTACTCAGGTATTCCACCCGACATTACTTTATCCATAAATTATCGGAATGTATAAAAAAACAGAACAGTCTCGTTATGTCTTGCGATTAACCACACAGTCTTGTTTTTTCGATTGTTTGACATTGTCCAACGATAGTGTGAGCACAGGGATCGCCGATGAAATATCTTTTTGTGCGCATATATCGCAAAAAATCGATGACTCTGCATTTCATCACTTTTTGTTAAAGAAACAGTTTTTTATACATTGTCATACGTGTATTCACACTCACATGTAATGTATACTGCCGTACATAAATATTATAATTAGTGAAACAGTCACAGAAGGAAATCACCAATATGATTTGAATAAATTTGTAGTGAACGTTGGTTTATATTAAAAAAAAAAAGAATCGATATAAGGACAAGGCCCTATGCGGGCTGTAGTTGAGTACACCTAGATTTTAGAAACAGGGGGAAACATTGATAATGCAGTTTGGCCGAATATAGACCTTATATGGGTGTTCCTGAGTTAGAAAAATCAGGCTGAACACCCAATATAAGCCTATACGGGGCCTATATTCAACACAGGACGCCCAGAAAAATTTCCACACGGATACGTGAAATACATTAGTTGCAAGGCATTAGTTGCAAATTGATTCTCTGAATTATGTCTATTATCAAGATGCTCGTTCAACAATAATCATTACTTCAAGCAACAATGTAAACGCGAGAATCAAAAAACACTTTACAAGATGCATTCATGCATTTAATGACAACAACTAGAATGGCACATGCAAATAATCTGGCAATTATAATGTTCGTGATGAGTAATTAATGTACACCAACGCTAATTTTCTACAATTTACTGTTCTCTAAACTCTAAATTATATATCTATATTTTCACAAGAAAACAATTTACTTTGTCATCCAATCCGTATATCTTGATGCATGCTTTGGGAATACTCTTTGGTAAATCTTTCACCACGCTTGCGTGTGTAATACTCACTGTTCAGGTAACTCACGAGGTTGAGCGAAGGTACCGGGCCAGCTGTATTGATTTGGCAGAGGACTATCGTAATTGGCATTGTACATTGTACTCATAATGAACTGCCGTTTATCTTTTGGTTCTGGATATTCACTCGCCAAACCACCTGTCAGGAACAATTAAATTTTATAGAACTCATAGATATTCGTTGATTAAATTTTCAGATAAAAGAGCTTTGGATTTGCATCGATTATTATATCACACTTCTCCCCATGATTCACCGTTCACGTACCTTTGTCATAAGCGTAATCCGCAATTCTGCAGGCAATATCGATAGAACACTCTTTTATACAGCTCAACGGAGGATAGACGCTACCTCTTTTGAGGTCCTCCTCCTGTACATGATCCGCAACAGCTTGGGCAGATATCAAAAATATGTCTTCAGTAATGTGATGACATCCAGTCGCGATAACACCCAACGCTATTCCAGGGAATATGTACGCGTTGTTTCCTTGTCCTGGTTTGTACGTTTTACCACCGTAGCTCACTTCTCCGAAAGGAGAGCCGGAAGAGAATATACATCTACCCTGAAATTTTCAATCCACATCGATGAATTATATAACATCAAATCAATAGATTATTCTATTAGTTTATTAAACTGAAGGAAGGAAACAAATTCATGCGATCAAAGAATCTTCTGAGAGTAGGACTTTAAAGTCGGGCATGCATAAAATTGTGGAATGTTATTTGTAATACATTCCTCGATATTGAAAGTTTATTTTTAAATATTGAAAGAAAGATAAAGTGATGGTTCGGATTTTGAAAAATTTACACAACACACTCTTGTCGCATCAAGGATTCAGTAAAAAGATAGAAGTGAAATGTGTGGTATATATACTTCGGTGTGATCGTAAGCTTGCTGCGCAGTGCATTCGGCTTTACTGGTAGGATTGCTGAGTGCAAAGATTAGCGGTCTTTCGTTGTTTTTAGCCATCTCTTTCAAGACTTCAGGAGTGAAGGCTCCAGCCGCTGCCGAGGCTCCTGTTTGAATATTTTTCTACTTTAGAAAGAAAATTGCCGTGCGTCAATGAGTCAATATTGACCTACCAATCAGCGCAGTTGGTTTGATTTCTTTCACAACTTCGAGGAGCGATTTCATGACTTTATGATCCTTCGCGTACCAGACCTTGTGACCATCTAAATTACCTTCCGGTCGATCTTTGACGAGTAGCCCATCGATATCCAACATCCAAATGCTGTTTCGAGCCTGCTGTTCCGTAAATCCATCAGCCTCCATCGCTTTTACACACAAATCAGCTATTCCGATAGCCGCCTGTCGATATTCATTCCATCAGTGAAATTGTTTCATTTTTTTTCATGGACATTCAATTTTACTTACCTCACCCGCACCTAGGAAGACGAATTTGTTCTCGGACATTTTTTTGTTCGTTAATCGTTTCGAGGCGATGATCCCCGCTACAACTACTGCCGCGGTTCCTTGAATGTCGTCGTTGAAAGTACAGTATTTATCACGGTACTTGTCCAAAAATCGAAAAGCGTTGTGGTTACCAAAATCTTCAAACTGTAAAAAAACTTACTGTTGTAATCAGCTGGAAAGTTCTTTGGAACGATAGTTCCAAATAGTTTTGTTTCAGAGATTTTGTGAATTCAATGTAAGTGAGTAATTGCATGGGATGTACTTGAGCTATCATTTGATGTGGGTATCAAATGCGGGATCACCTGAATAAGAACGTTTTGTCCATATTTCCGAACGCAAGCAGCCATAAATTCATCTATCAATTCGTCATATTCCGCGCCAGTACTTCTTTTTTTGTTAAGACCGATGTAATGAGGATCGTTCCTTAGTTGTTCGTTATTCGTACCTACATCGATAGTGATCGGGAGACATTGATAAGGTTTAATACCAGCTAACGCAGTGTAAAGAGCTAATTTTCCTACAGGGATGCCCATGCCGCAGGCACCAAGGTCACCTAGACCCAAGATACGTTCTCCATCAGTTACACAAATAGCGCGAACTTGTTGTTCAGGCCTGTCAACAGAATGAAAATCATGTAAAAGTTGTTTTATAGATGAATATCAGTCAAAATTTCTATAGTTGATATCAATCAGTCATTCTCTAGGCCTTGCGATAGCCTGAATAATGACTAAAGTGAATTATACAATAGTGGAATTAGTACTTCTTCCATTTCTTGTAATTGAATTTTCAGAACCATTTTTAAATAATGTATATAATATGTGATACGCTAAGAGCAAAAGTGGCACCCAAATTGTTGTCAAGTACAAACAGGACAGGAACTTTTGAGAGCAAGAATGGTACGTCAAAAGTTCCGAGCAAAAGCGAAACACCTATAATTCGGAACATCGGAGCAACCCAGACAGTACAGAAAGTTCTCTCCGAAACATACAGAGAAGTTTCGGAAACGTACTCTTGGTTCTGCGTGTTTTGGTCTCCATGGAATAGGTTTGCCAAACGTTTGAAGTATCTTCCCTTTTGATGCTTCTGATTGAGTTCTGAGCACGTTCTTTTTATCTACTACGGGATGTTCTCGCCATGTCTTCCAAACGTCCTTTCATGAAAACTACGCTTCAAAAACACGAAATCACACGGTGGACATGAATGGAACTGAACGGGACATTTGCATGTCCCTGGGACATACATGTGATGTTCTTAGAACATCCTGAGGCGTTATTTGCACGTTCCCTTTGTAACCAAGTACGTTTTCGGAACCTTCAAAAAACCTCCCGGTGCTGTATGGAAACCACAGAAATCTCCGGGCAAAAATGAAACACTGAGAGAGCTCGAGCAAAAACGAACCAGTGTATAAATACAGAACTGGGTTGTGCGTTGGTTCGTTTTTGCTCGAGCTCTCTCAGTGTTTCATTTTTGCCCGGAGCAGAGATGAATAGCAGAGATTGCTAACGCAATGTTGAAATCATGGTCTGTATCACGTTTTTTTCTTTTGAAGAAAAATATATGATTGGTTGAATTTTTCTTCTAAGCCAACCAGGATGAAGAGATAAACGGAAAACGTGATACTGCCAATCAGAAACTGGACTATGGTTTTCATATCTCGTTAGCAATCTCTTCAACTCATCTCTGCCCGGAGATTTCTGTGGTTGCTCTTTTGTTCCGAATTATAGGTGTATCCCCAATAAACATACAAATCTTAAAGACATCTAAAAGATGTCTAAGAAAAGACATCTTTTCGACATTTCTGAAAATCTAAGAAGTTTCTTGAAGCTATCTTAAAGATGTCTAATAGATTTTATTTCAAAGATGTCTTTAAAGATTTAATAGAAGACATCTTTTAGATATCTTGAAAAACAAAATCACAATATTAATAATACAATAATATACCGATAATGATTATAGGCCTGAATTAAAAAAAATATCAATTTTGATATGAAATCAAATAATTGGCGACTTTCATTATAAAAATTTTTATCATCTCATAGCGTGCATTGTTTCTACTGACCAAATTGGATCACGTCGGACCACAATTGATGTTGCACGGATTGAAAACCTAATTCGTTCAAGTACGCCTGCTTAAAGAATTTTATTGAACCAATAGAATCTGCATTGGAATCGGTGGGTTCAATGAGATATTTTTAACAGGCGTACAAGAAAATTCTACGGTCACAGTTTGTAATTCCAAAAAAACACGAAGGTTCAAAGAATATTCAGTGGAGGTGCATTGAACGTCCGGACATTGGATGGTCCGAACATTCCTTGAACATAAATGTACGTATAATGAACGTGAATTTCACCTAAAAGATCTGTGTCTTGAGGAAGTTACAGGGATGGAATATATAATTCGCAGATCATCTAAAAGTGTGCTTCAACCGTGGTTAATAAAACCTATTCATTCCTATTGAATGTAATAAATTCACATTAAAATTCGAATTCTGCACGTTTAATAGGAATAAATGGGTTTTTTTTATCAATCAGGGAAGAGGTCCTCAAAAAAATTTGCACCATATCTAAAACTCGTCTTGAAGAAGTCTAAAAGATATCTTCTAGATATCTAGTAAGAGTTCTAAAAGATGTCTTACGCAAGACATGTTTTGGATGTCTAAAACTGTCGCATAAGACATCTTTTAGACTTCTTTTAGATATCTTTTAGAACAGTTTGTAAGACATCTTGCGAAGTCGCAAGACATCTTTTAGATTTCGAAAAGATATCTTTTGTCTATGTGGGTCGCTTTTGCTTGGAACTTTTGACGTTGCATTCTTGCTCTCAGAAGTTCCTGTCCTGTTTTTGCTTGACAACAATTTGGGCGCCACTTTTGCTCTTAGCGTATCATATGTGGTACATAGAGAGGCAAGAAAAAGGAATAAGATAAGCTGCCTAGCCTTTTGGTAAAAATGGCATTGGTTATAATCCTAGGAGAAATCATTCTAGTAATTCTTTAGACTACGCACAGATTCACCAAATTCCTATAAGTGACTTTCAAGACCTAGGAAGACCTAGAAAGAGCTCATCAGAGGGTTTTTAGAGTGATTTCTAGCAAGGGATCGAAGAATAATCAAGCAAAAAAGTTACATTTCATATTCAAATTCTATAGAATTAACATTTGATATAAATTACAAGAAATTAATACTCAATGAATAATGAGATATCTGTTTTGAAAAATCTTGTAATGTCTCGATGATTTCTCAAAGCCGTCTTTTACGACACTTTGAGATATCTTAAAGGGATAAAAAAATACAGTTCTAGAGATCTTTTTGAAAGATATCTCAAATCTTATAGAAATACGTTTTGCAACATCTAAAAGATATCTTTGAGGTGCATTTTTAAGATATCTTTATTGAGATATCTGGAATACACCTTCTTCTATCTCTCCTCTGATATATCTTCTTTAATGTAGCACATAACGTGCACTATAGCATTTCGGCAAGAGAACACAAGTACTCGGAATTTGAGAAGCAAAATCCGTGTTCTATTTACTCCACTTTTTGTGTTTTCAAGTTTCATACAATAGCTACGCTTGCATATAGGCCACAAAGGAATTAATTGCATCTAAATGCTGATTAGACATTGTGTCATTCATATTTTAAATAATAAAAATCCAATATTCAGCTGATATTCGAATTCCAAATGAATTAGAAATAATTTGTTCATGATATTACAGTTTTCTGTAAACTATAGAACCAATGAAATTTTCCATTTCAGGAACATGACGAGGGTGCGATCGGTGAATTAAATTCTATTATTTAGGATTATTCCGTATTTGCGTGACCCGTGTCGTGAGAAAGAGATAGCAGTTTTGAACAAAATATAATAATAAGCTGAATAATTTACATGAAAGTTTGATACGATGTAATCTAAAATAAATTCTGTTCAGACCAACAGATTATTTCCATAGTATTTGGGTGAACCAACCCAAAAAGTCGATTATTTCAATTATTGGTACAGTAATTATCCGGAATAATTATACTTTTCAGTTCTTTTTTGTATTTACCGTAGCGAAAGAGAACACTAATCGTGGTCATTTATCATTATGGCATTTTGTTTGAATATATATCCGAGTAAGTTATCACATTATATTGAAATACTCATGAATCAAAATTTATTTAAATCATTTCATCTCAGATGTATCATGAAGAGAACTTAATCATTTTTTTTCAGTATAAGAGATGTCACGATATTTTTTCATCTCTGTTGGACAAAAGAAGCCTAGAAAACATGAGATGAAAAGTATTAATAGAGTGGGGAGAAAATGAAATGGATGATAAGATTCATATATCAATAGAAAGACAATGATAGAATACAGTTGAGAGATATAAAAAGAAATGAAATTCTCACAACGCATTCTTCCATTTTTCACGATGTACTTCATCATATTATCGATATAAAGTTGAAGTTCATTGAAAATTTCAAACTTCTGAATTTTGGATACCCGAGAAAATTTGGATCAACTGTAACATTTGGAGTAACTGTAATATTTACAGTTAGATTATATAAAGTTAGCTACCGTTCTCTCCACGTTTACTCCTTTTAATGGGGAACATCGTAGCTTTCATCGTAAATTGAACCACGTTTATAGCTGAATTGCCATGCTTTGATAGTAAATTGTTTTGTGTACTTCGTATGTTACCTATCCTTCATTTATTCAAGAAATGAGTGACTTTGTGATCTCAAGTTTCTTAATATAAATGTATAAGTGAGATGTGAGGTAGAAATCTCATATCGAAATACGAAACTTACCAGTTATTCAAAATTTCGTAAATATGTCCTTTGTCGTAAATGGTGAGGAATAGTCCTCGAGGTCTACGGTAAATAACGCCAAATTTTTGACACGCCAATCCTACCGTAGGAGTGTAAACAATGGGCATCATTTGTTCAATGTTTTCACTTAATAAACGGAAGAATAACCTCTCGTTTCTTTCCTGTTGAAAAAATAATAAGAGAATGTTAAATCACAAAGATCATACATTTAATATAACAACCCACACAGTACTTTTGATCTTCAAAATATCTTGAGGAGCTGTTCAGAAAAGTTCAAGAAGTCTTATGCAACATGAAAAGATATCCTTAAGATATCTTTCAGAAGATCTAAAACTTTTCTTCCGAGATCTTTTATCTTTTAGACATCTGATAGAAATCTTTTAGTGGTAAGAACTGGTTCAGATCTCTTGAAGATATCTTTTCATTTTGCATAAGACTTCTCAAATTTGGCTTGATATATCTTCTAGAAGTGGAATGCTATGTGGGAATGTTCACACGGAGAACAAAATCTTCGTTGTCGCAGCGAAATCTAATGGTGCTGAGTTCCTTTTGCTGTGTCAATAAACTATTTGTTATCGCAGCAATCTTGTTAGCCTTGACAGGAGAAAATGTTGGCTCCTCCAGCAAAATTTGTTTTTCATAATACTGAAAATTTGGCTACTTCAGTGAAGAAAATTGCTGTTCCAGTTAATCATCTTGCTCTCTCAACAATCCAGTTAGCCGTGGCAGTGCATTTTTAGCTAGTTTAGCAAAAAGATTTGCCACTCTATATATAATACTTTGATTCGCTGCGTCAGCAAATTTTCCTCCTCCGTGACATGACACTTCTCAGCTGGCACATTTTTTACAACGTCAAATTACTAGCTCGAAATCGATCCATGTATCACACCAACATACCACGAATATCGATCGTACTGTGAATTCAATCGCTCGAATGAATGGTAATCTTCATACGAAAGTATATGTTTAAAACTTCGTCATTATTCAAAACAAAGTATTTTACGCATAAAAATAACCCTAGACATGCTAAGAATTGTTATCGTGCACCATCCCTGTTATATTCTAGCGTAATCGATGAGGATTTTTTGCAATCTTCATGTGTTGAAGGTTCCTACGGATACGGTTCGGAATGAAATGAATCACATACATCTCTCGACCCCATTAACAAAAACTTCGCCTGTGTTTCAACTGACTTAATTCGTAATCGCATTTACGTAGACCAAATTGGTCACCAACTGTTACAACAAAAACGAATTAGTTCTTACGCTGTACGAGACATATGCACGATTCATTTCGAGTATTAGGCAAGTCTTGAGAACATTTACTTTGATTGTTTGAACTTCTTTTTTTTTAGTTTCAAATTTGTTAATTCAATAGTTCTGTCTCGACGGAACTGTATCATATAACTTCATATGTGAATGAGTTTTTAATATAGAAGATCAAATAAAGTAGGAGGACGGTATGAATGTTTTATCGATGTCTAAAAATGTACCAGAAGAGATCTTTCAGATGCCTGGGAAGAGAAAATTTTTCTGAATCTCATTTTGGAAAATTCTGAACAACTCTTGCTTATTGGACACGTTTTTCCACTGAAAATCTTGCTGAATATCTATGAATATTTCTAAAAATCACAGGAACTCCATGAGAAACTACGAACTGGAAATTTCTGAAAATTTCAGTGATTTTCTTGTGAAGAGAGTTTTCAACCACGGTGTTTATTAAGTGGTCCAATAATTATTCCGTGTCTTGGCATATATTCTCATCAAATCTAAGATGTCTGTACCAACATGCTTTGTTATCTTTCGGATTTCTTGAATTCTTTCCATATCTTATACACGGAGAAAAGTGCAGCTCGAAAGGATAGTAATCTTTAATAGAAAATTGGAGAATATTTCTTAAAATCTGAGAATATTTTTTAAAACCTGAGAATTTTTCTCAAGTTCGTAATAAACATAAAACGGTTCAGATTTCTCTTGAATATTGCTCGAAAAACAATAAAAAATTATCAATACTTAACAAATCATAAAAACAAATATAAAGCTTCCAAAAGTCGCGCATGAAATTTTGCAAAGTAAATAACAAAATTTTGGAATTTTATTTTCAAATTACAGAATTTTGTTATTCACTTTGTAAAATTTCATTCGCAACTTTTGGAAACTTCATATTGGTTTTTATGATTTTTTAAGTATTGATAATTTTTCATTGTTTTTCGAGCAATATTCAAGAGAAATCTGAACCGTTTTATGTTTATTACGAACTTAAGAAAAATTTGTTAGATTTTAAGAAATATTCTCCAATGTTCTATTAAAGATTACTATCCTTTCGAGCTGCATTTTTCTCCGTGTACATGCCTTTTACATGTAAGAAGAGTCTAAGAAATCCAAAAGATATCTGAAAATGTTGCATCAGACATCTTAGATCTTTCGTGAAAATATCCCTGGTCAACAACCATTTGGTATCTTGAGGTTTGGACACTGATTCAAAGTGAGTATGATGTGCTAAACACTAAAAATAACGTCAAATTTCTTGAATTGGTTTTTTTCACGTCTTATGCATAAAATTAATGAATTATATAGAAATTCAATAATAATTATATGTAAATAATTATAAAAATTGAACTAATTCAAGAAATCTGATGTTGTTCTCGTATTCGACATACTCCGAATTACTTCCCAAAGCTCAGAATACACACTGAAAGAATTCGGTTGTCAAAGTTACCTTGAAATTTCAGTAGCCGAAGGGCAACCAAAAGTTCTGCAAAAAATTACTGTACAGCTTGTAAAAATAAGTGAAGTTTTGATCAGTTGAGAGTGATATTTTCTGAAAGTTTTACAGAATGCATAGTAATATTTTTACAAAATCCTACAATACTGAGCACTGTAGCCGACACGACTGGCTCGTGTTATGGAGAAAAATCATTTCAACACTGCTGGTTACTGTAGTACCGCGAATCAGTCGTGTCTTCGCAGTAGGAAATAGTGTAGAAAAACGACTCTCTACTGTGAAGGTACGACTGGTTCGTGTTACACGGAGACAATCCTACACTAGTGGTTACTGTAGCCCACACGACTGGCGTGTGTTGTGCAAAAAAATCATTTCAGCACGACTGATTCGTGTACTACAATGACCAGCAGTGTTGAAATGGTTTTTTCCATAACACGAGCCAGTCGTGTCAACTACAGTACTCAGTATTGTAGAATTTCCTCCGTCTACTTGTCCCCCGATACACTGTAAAAAGAAAGTCTTAATCTGTTTGCATCTTAATTTCAGACAATGCTTTTTCCATTGTGTCGGCGATTGTTTTTTCGGCTTAATTTGTTTGCATCATAGATTCAGCCATGAAATGAGCTGAATTTAAGACTTTCTTTTTACAGTGTAAATGAAATTTCACGGTCATTTTTCAAATAAAATTATTTCAGTGCAGAAAAACACATTGTTTTTGTTGCCCTGTGTATTCAATTACCAAGAATTGGCATACGTATTCCTTTTCATTTAAATATTCCGCACTTTGAAAAACAATCGGAAATCAATGTCAGGTACATTTGTATGAAAGTTCCCATAATTTTTGTTTTACTTCTGAAAAATTTGGAAAATTCAAAACTTTATAGGATTTTTCCCAACATTCCACAGTATATTTCTCAACAAGTACGGAGAGGCTCTAAAGCATGTATGCGTTAATTACTTCACATTAATATATAGGAATTTCCCCATATAATTTTTGTACACTTCTTATACTTCAAATTTGATTGCAGGAAAATACTTCACCAATGAAATTCAGAACTCAGAGCTCATTAGAATAACAGAACTAAGAGTTATCCTCATGACGATAAAGAAAAATGGAAGATTAACTGTCATTAAATCATAACATAAAAATGGGATAGTTTCCCACGTTAATCCCATATCAAGTTTCCACCAGATGTGTATGTTTATACTTCAGTGACGTTTGTAGCACGTGTGCACGTGTAACGTAGTTGATGATACAGCCGGATCAAGGTTAGCAGGTTCATTTGACAGAACCGTGTACTTCACCTTCTGTGATTCAGATGTAACTTCCTGAATGAACTCGTGTGAACCTGACGCGGAGGTACCGATTATATCACGAACGTGTAGTTGATTTGAATGTTTTTTCCTACCATTAGCAATTAATGGATCGCCTCAGGATGGAGCGAAACCAGGCCAGCAATTTTCATGCTCATTCAGCAATTTCGTTAATGATTTCCTCGGTAGAAAATTAGTATAGGCGTTTGCTAATTTTCTCTAAACTTTCACGTTTTTTTACATTCATTAGTTTGTAATTTTTCTTTTCCGACTGGAAGTGATTAGCAGTTTGATTAGATATTTTATAAGAACTTGAAGAGAATATTCGGATCACAGTATGGAGAACCGATCATAAGAACCGGCCAGATGAAAAACCTTGACAAGTCAGAGAATTAGTTGAAACCCAACGAAAACTTCACGAATGTTTTGTGCAGTTGTGATTGAAAACTAGTGGGAAAAATTCCTTTGAATTCTATTGAAAAACTCTGAAAAACCCTTGAAAAATTTTGAAAACTCTAGAATTCTTTTCGAACTGTTGCATTTATTTGGAGCTCTGGAGGAGTTTAATGTTCCGGACATTAACAAGTTCTTTGAGAGTATTAAAAAAATACTTCCGGTATTCTCAAAGAATTCGTCAATGTCCGAAACATTGAATTCCTGAAAAAAAATCTTTCTTCCTATACAGCACCGAAGATTTCATTAAGATTGCAGAAATCTAACATCTGAAATATTGAAATATTTCTATGACATTGCTGTATGTCACACCGAGGTTTCAAAGTCCCTTCAGAAATATTGCAATGTCCGCTAATCTTATATTTCAATGCAATATTTCTGAATTATTCCTGCAATGTTTCAAGAATATTTATGAAATATTTAATTGTAATGTTTCTCTCGTAATATATCTGAGACATTGCAAATAGTCAACAGATTTTTGACATATTTCTGCGAAAGTATACTGAAATGTAATGAATAGACATCGGATTATATGCACTATCGAAATGCCAAAATATGCATGCAAATATGCACGAAAGAAGAACAAAATATGCACCAAATATGCACTAATGAAAAAGTCACAATTTGATTTGAAATCAACATTTGATTGCTCAAATATTAAATCTAAACTTTATAAATCAAATAAATCTCCGCAAATTGCACAATATATTTTAGAAAATAAAAATTCACCAATACAATTGTTTCCAGAGCATCAATCCCAAATTATGAATTATAATTCATATAAAAATATACTACTATGTATCTTTTCAAATTTTCTATTTGAAATTTGTGACGCTTGTCGTTAAGTATCAATTTATAAGCCGAAAATGAGCGTTCTACATCTACTGATGTCATCAGCCATGATTGATTTGTCCCGTTAATATAAGAATTCACTCGTTCGAACACTTTGAAACTTGGATTTTTTGAAAACACAGTGTCCAATTTATTTCGGATTTCAATCGCGAGAATGATTCTGGAAGTGCGCGTATCAATTGTGCAACTTCTTCTATTATTTTCATTACGATAATTCAGTTAAAGACCCTCCCTAGCAGAAATGACTCTAGCCACCTCATAGTTAATGTCAAGGCCCTGTCTAGTGACTAGCTTCACTGCTAGTGCCTTGACAGGTGCTAGACAACCGCTATAATCATTTTTACTTGGGCTACTGTATTGAAACCTTGGGGTCTGACAGTGAAGTCTCCAGAATACAACTATGAAGAATCTCTTAGGAAAAGAATTTGATGATACCTCCAAGTTGAAAATTCCGTTTATTGTTCAAATCCACTATTCATTTCTCCAATTTCGGAAACTCTTGACATTTTACACTAAAATATGCACTATCAACGACAAAATATCATTATATGCAAAATTGTATGAAAAACTCATTACCCAAGCAGCAACAGAAGTTCAAAGTATATACGAAATAGAAACGTTCGTAGAATGTAAGAATGAGATACGAAGAATATAGAATGAACATTCATAGAATATTCGAATGAGGCTGTTTCAAATATACTTAGAATGTAGTACATTCGAAATGTACGATATTCATTCAATCGATGTTCAATTGATGTCCCGTCGTATATTTGATTACATACGTTCGATGAATATGCATAGCACCTATGAAACGGTCTCATTCGAATATGCATAGAACATATTTCGAATATTCGAAGAACGTTCATAGTATATTCTGGTGCTACTTGGGTATATGCGTTTTGCATATGCACATATGCAAATGCATATAATCCGATGACTAGTAATGAAGGTGAAAGATTGAAATATAATTGGAACATTACTGAAATCTGTGGTGCTGTATGGGTTGAAAATGGCATGCCATTTTTCTCATCTCAAGAACTTCAACACTTAACCTATCGCAAATACTATCGCAAGCGTTTCAAAGGGCCGGTACAGCTTTTTAGCAGCATTGTTGGGGAATCAGTGATCTATTAAAACCCTGGTGTTCTCTGTTTGTAGGGAATTGAAATGAAATTTTCAAATTCTCATGTATGGATGTAACACGAATCGGATCGAAAATCCAAAAGAATGAACTCGGACTCAAATAGATGTCATTGCTCTATTTTAGTCAGGGATTCGGATAAGGGTGCTTTTCATCTTTCGACCAAGGTCGCAAAGTATATCAAGACAGGTTCACCCAAAAAAAATTAATATCAAAATAAGGGTATTCCTTTATGCAACTTCTACTCTGATACATGGTATCAAAAATATTCCATTTTATTTGAGAACATTAGTATTTGTGGTGCAAGAATTTTCATTTGTTTGAAATACTCTCATAAATCATAAAGGCACATTTTCAGTTGAAGAAGGAAACAAAAGTGAAATATCTTTCCTGATTGGGAAGGATTTTTCCTCTTATATCCAGATTTACTTATTCTTTACGTGTTCCCCCTGGTGAAAATGAAGCGTTGAAGGGCAACGAAAGCGTAACGAAAACGCAAGCGAAGAGTCATCTAAGCGTACACTGAGAACCCAATTACTTAGACTTGAAGTAAATTTCTTTGCTCTCATTCTGATGAATCTTGTCTTCAATGGGGAAAAAAATTCATTTCAATGGAAAATTTTTTCATTGAATTCAAATCACATTTTTCGAATTCAAGAAGGAATATATTTCTGTTTCAATTTGAGAATTGTTCATTTCAATTTGATGAAAACTTTTTCCATTCAACCGAATTTTTTCCCATTGGAAAGAAGGTGAAGGTTTTCCATTAGAATGAGGGTGAAGAAAATTCTCTTCCAGTTTAAGAAATTGAATTCTCAGTGTAACAAAGAGTCACCTAAGCGTAATTTAAGAGAAAATTGAAACATTTTCACGTTTCATTTGTTTCAATATCCGCTTCCTCCATTTTTGGATTTTCATCAGGGTCTCGAAGATCTAAAATGAACGCATTTTTCTTCAATCAAACTGTTGTTATAGATAATTGAGAAATATATTTGGATTTAGTCTCATGGCTCACGCAAAAAGCAGTCATTCTTTACAATAACGCTTCAAAGAGTTTATATTACTGTTCACCATAATTTCAAATATATCACCAATTTGCAGAAAAAACACTGATTTTTTCCAACTTCAATAGAAATTGTGTTTTACACTGAGTGAATTATAATTTTTGCTAAGAAAAGAGACGGAAAACAAAGAATTTAACACCACATAGCGCGAGTATTGCGAGTCTAGCCAAAATTTTATCTCAGAAAAAAGGATTGACATTGAATGTCACTGGCATTTAAATTCGGTATAATTCAAAGATATAATATGAAATAGATGAAATGTAGATATTTCTTGTATAACTTCACATTTATACTTTTGAGTGACATAATCAATTCTTGAAAACATAAAAATAGAAATGCAAGAAAATAATCTTCTCAATAACGAAGTACATCGTAAATATTTATGCGACTATAAAGCTACTAATTTATTCCACTGTAAGAGATTTCTTTATGAATTAATGCCATGTAATAGGAATCAAAAGATACGCATTATTCATCCAACAGTATTCTTCGATATTCACCATAAAGACATGCAATTAATAAAATCAGAATTTTTTTAAATAATTCTGAGAAGTAATGCGATTTTGACAATTCTCACCTGTAATTCCACGAGGTAGAGGTATTTATTTAAGTCTTCACTATATTTCATCACGGAAGCTTTACAAAGTGCCAATTGTTCTTCTTGTGTCTTAAACCTTGGTGGTTGGAGACCGTGTATACCTAAGGCTATTCTCTCTTTCAACGTGAAAGCTAAACCCTGAAACAATATATTAATAGTATGATCAGCTGAATATATAAAAAAATTTGTATGGTCAATTCAATACATCTTAGGCTATAAACCACATAAATATTAAAAGAAAAGCAATGACACTTCAAATGACAATTTTTGTACACAAATTGGAGATATTTTTGAAATATTGCATTGATTTTTCAGTGAAAATATTGCTATATCATTGGATACAAATTCTCCTTTGTTTTATACTGTTCAATCTTTTTCGAATACATTCGATCGCAAAGTATGAAAAATATTCACCTTATTGAGTCGTGGATCCCTGAGATGTCCAATACCTTTTACCATATTGAACGGTATGATGTCTCCAGACACTTCGTGAATATCTCTGTGTACATCTTTGAGAGGAGGAACTGCAGGTACGATAGCCCGTGTCCATGATCCCGCAGACGTCCTACCACAGTTAGACCTGAAATCAAACATCAATCCAATTGAAAGTGAATTTTTAAAACCGTATTGTTTTCAAACACTTTTTTTTACCAATTGAAAACATATCTTTAAAGTCGCTTCGACGGTTTACACGATCAGAGTTCAATGCTATAATTAGCTTCTAGTCACACCTACCAATGTTATATATTGATCTTTTAATTATGTAGACGCAAGAGGTGTGTGTCCGTGTGGTGTGCTTTTTTTGTACAGATGGTACAATTATTATGTAACAACTTCGCATGCGAGAGATAGGAACATTGCAAGTCAAATGTTTGGCAAGAATTACACGCTTATGTTTAATGCAATTGACCAGCCGTTTATGTAGATTATCACCATGCAAATGAAATCGCTTTATTCACAATGGGAGTATATGCGCGGAACAATGTTCCAATTAATTATGTACTACGTAAAATGATATGTTATTACGATCTGTCTGCTTTTTCCCATGAGCATTAAGTTTTTAGCGCAGAATTCAGTTTGATGAGAGAACGATTATTACACGCGTTATTTGAATTTTGTATTTCATGGGAGATGGAGGATATATGAACACTTCAATTATGAATCATTATAATTTGTAACGAGTTGAAAACGGAGATGTTAAACAAATGATATCGCAATACCCCTTTGGCATACAATAATTCTTCCGAGAATCAAAATCCTTGGATTTTGTTTGCATAATTTTCTATATGAATCTGACAAATTATTGCGACGATATCTTTTCGGTGAGACAAAACTTTACTTCAGTGTGAAAACATAGCGTTATTATTGAAATTTTCGAATCATAGATTACATGGATGTCGAATCTTATCCCATAAAATTGTCTAGTTTTTTTCCATTTTCGATAGTAAATCAACAAGTAGTACTAGTACCGATGGCCTTGTTGGCACTTTGCCAGAAATACAATCGAAAGAGAACCTTATACATGAACCTTGCGGTCATAAAATGATCTTGATGGATCAAATATCACAATTTAGGAGGAGAGTATCATGTTCAAATCGAGGTGTTGATTCAAGTGCCACGGGTGAATCGATTCGATCCTTGGACTAGGTTTCCAATTGAGATACTTAGAAGATGAATCAATCTGTCATGCGAATTGCTTTGATTTTGTCAGATTGTCCCACAGAAAGACATAAGATGAGGGATGAAATATGATTTTGTGCCGAATGTGAGTGATTGATTATTTTCATAGTCCAATGTGTAATGGATGAATAAAGAAACGTAAAAAAAATTCATAAAAATCGAGAGCCTTCATGAATTTCCTCTGGGTCAATAACGAATCGTTTGATAGAACTTTTTATGAACAAAAAATGTCGCTGTTTCAAAAAGAAACATTTATGAATTGACCAAAGCTCTGTACGTTGTCGAATTTATTTGAACTTGCTACAAAACACGGAGAGACAACAAATTCACGGTAGCAACAAAATCTGATTTTGTTGAGTCCCTTTTGCCAGAACAGCAATTTTTGGTTGCTGTGACAACAATCTATTTGTTATCAGCCATCTTGTTAGCTATGACATCTATTTCTTAGCTGTCACAGCAAAGAAATGTTAAACCCTCAAGCTAAATTTGTTTGCTATTCTATGTATAATACTGAAAATTCAGTTCTCTCGTCAAATAATTCGCAGTTACGGCTCAATAATGACATGGAAAAAAAAGAAAGTTGCTGTGACAGAAAAATTGAATTTTGCTGGGTCCCTTTTGTTGGAACAGCAGATTTTTTTTCTGTGACAACAAACCAACTGTTATCGCAGCAATTTCGTTAGCTACGACAGCAATTTTTCAACAATGGCAGCAAAAGATGTTTGCTCCTTCAGCAAATTTTGATATTATATATGGAACAGCAAACAAATTTTGCTGGAGAAATCAACATTTTCCGCTGTCACTGTTGAAAAATATATGTCATAGCTTATAAGATTGCTGTCAGAGCAAAAAATTGTATACTCCAGCAGAAAGTACCCAGCAAAAACGGATTTCGCTGTCACAGTGAAGTTTTTTTCTCCGTGGTAGCTGACGTAGTAAATTATTAGTTCATTTGAAAATAATTCGCGGTTCCAGCATAAAATGAGACAGTGAAATCACGTTTCGCTGCTCCAGTCAGTTTTGTTTTCCTTTGAAGTCGCATGTCATGCTGAAATGAAATGCGACCAACTGAGTACTCATGAGGAATAAATCTGAACGGTCTGAGGTTAATCCTCGAAATAATTGGTATCAAAAATTCGATGCCCAGTGGGGGCTTTACAAAGAGCTTCAGAAAAATTTCTACCATGAATGGAGTCGTCGGTTATGAACATTATTTGAGAAATACTAAATTTTAGAAGAAGAATGTAACAAGTTGAATGGAAATCTTGCAAAACCAATGAAAAATTCGTCCCTCAGAAGTGAAAATATTAAATTCAAAGTGGTTGATCCAATATAATTGCCAAATATCTCCTAAATTCATCAGATTCGAATACCAGGGACTGCGGTTGTTTGGTATATATTTTAGATGCTCACAGGCATGATTTTTTTATTGATTTGCTAATCAATGAGGTGAAGGAAGTCACCCTCCATTGACCTAAATCCACACGATGGATTCCAAGTTCATATTCGGTGAATAATTCTCTCTTTTCTGTGACTTTATATTCATTTCAAATCAAATTTTCAGTATATATGTTCAATTGAAAAATTATCTATTATTTCCAGGGAAGGTGAGAAAATGAGAAACATCGTAACATTTCATCAATTTGATTGCTACAGCAATAGGTATGCCTTCTACAGAATCAACAGAATTTCGAAAGTCCCCACGTAATCTCCACACCGGAGGTACTTATTATTTTTCCCCAGCATTCCAACATTTTCTGCAGAGCTAATCGAGTCAAAAAAGGTCTCGCGACGGCAAAAAATGAAACAGAATAAATAAATGAACAATTTTCTACCCTCGCGAAATCTTTCTGAATCGATTATTCAACTCTTATGGGCAGAAGGTTATCAAAGTTGTTTTGTGCAGAGATGCCATCTCATTCAGAATCTGATTGATTTTCACCCTCTCTCCGTGTCATTATTCTCAGCACCTCATCGAATCCCAACCTCATTATTTCTTTTTTCTTGTTTCTTAATTTCACTTTGCCTCTTTTCAATGGCATTGTGTCACAGGAACAATGTACAAGCAAAATTATATATTTTTTTTGTATATTTCATCATCTGTAATCTCTCAAATTCGAATGGACCTCGCTTTGTGCGCATTTGACGATCAATACTAACCCAGCCAGTACAAATGATCAATTCGGATTTATGAAGGCTTCCCAAAAACCTCTCGGATAGTTCGCTTTATGCTACTAGTAATGAATTCAAAATGAAAACTTATTGGATTCCCAGAGAATTCATTATAGAATCTCGATATGAGTTCTCTCTGAACATTAAGGACCATGGAGTCCTTCGAGGAATGGAGAAAATTTTGCTACGTACTTTCTGATCAACTAAGCAATAAATACAAGTTTCAAATCCACAGTGATGAAGTACAATATTGAAATTGAGCTTTGAATATGAAATTGGAACCGCAAATGATTTCTCAAAATCATGGGAAAGATTGTAAACATATTAACCTACAAATGTCAATAATTTTTATAACTTATTTCCTTATGTTCGGAAATATGTTTTGGGCTTTGGATTTATATTTTTCAATCAACGCTTAGTTATCTAAAAACCACGTGGCAAAATTTTATCCGTTTCTCAATGCTCCATGGCCCTCAAGTTATGTATCATGTACATATTGATTAGCATAACGGGAGCTCTATGCAAGAACTCTCGTTCTGTATGGAATATCTTCCTTTTTCACCCAGCTAAACATTCACTGCCACAGCTAACTGGATTGCTGTGTGAGCAACATGATTAACTGAAACAGCACATTTTTCGCTGGATTAGCAAAATTTTAAGTATTATATACAGGATAGCAAACAAATATGGCTAGAGGAATGAACATTCTTTGCTGCCACTGCTAGAAAAATCGCTGTTGTAGCTAACAAGATTGCTGTGATAGCTAATAGTTTGATGTTACAGCAGAGAAATTACTGCTCCAGCTAGAAGAACCCAGTACAACTAGATTACGCTGTGAATCTCAAGAGTTACAACTTTATGCACGCGATTCGTCAGCGTTTGGCTAATGAAATTGTTATCCCACACAGCACCATAGTTCCCGAAAAATGCATGAAGAATTCTTATTGAACTGATTGTGTTCTTTAAGAATTCTTTGAGAATTCTTCTGGGACTGAGGTGCTCTGTGGGATAACTCACCAACTGCACGCAAATTGTGATCACGCTCATGCACTGAGGTAAAAAAGTTGTAAAATTTCCATCCTTTGAAGTCAATATTTGGACGATTTCAGAATAGTTCGAGTTACTTCAATTTGGGTTGATTTTACAAAAGCGTACTTTCTAAAATCTTTGGAGTGAGATTTCACTCTTTAGCCAGCCAGAAGTGAGCCTGTCGAATTTTCGAGTGGAATTTCCACTCTTTGAGAGTGATATTCTAAGGTTTGAGGTGAGAAACTCACAACCACTCCGACGCTAGAGTGAATGTTTCACTATAAAAGCCTGAGAGGTCACTCGAAACGAGTGAAAATTCCACTCGAAGCGGACAGGCTCACTTCTGACACTTAGTGGAGTGAAACGTGCGATTTTTCACTCTTTCGGATTTAGAGAGTACGTGAGATATACCAAAGCTAATAAACCTCGAATTCCCTGCTGTGGAATCAACTAAAATTGTAATAGCTCAAACTATTTTTCAAATCGTCCAAATACTAACTTCACAAGATGTAAATTTCACAACTTTTTTTTCTCAGTGTGTACACTGTAAAAAATTTATATGTATTTATGTGAATTAATCAGAACAAATCCCACACAGCACATCCACCGATGTCCACGTTGCATCTCCGTGGAGGCAAGGTGAAAGAAAGGGAGAGGTGGATACAAGGTGGAAAGAACGGAGAAGCGACGTGGAGGCGACGGAGAAATGTCCGCGTGCTGTACGGGATATGCGTTAGGAATTTCCCTGACTTGTTCGGAAATTCACTGTGAATTGGTGGTAAAAATCCCATGAGTTTTTTGATTGAGGAATGATCCATGTTGAAAAAGTTTCAAAATCAAATAATACAATTACAATTGGAATTCATTCACGGGTATTCATAAATGGATGAATTTGGATGGAATTGGGACGAAATGGATACAATTCTGGCAGCAAAAGTTGCAGTGCAAGTATTGCCGCACTAATTTGGGTTGTGTCGTTGGGAAATTGATGTAAAAATGTTCGCAGCATCATAATAACAACTTTCAAATTTGGTCCATGTCGCTGCGCAACATAGCTTCCCAACAACAGTGTCTGCGTGCTATTGGGAAGTTGTTGCGAAATTTCCCTGCCCTTTGCTGTCCTGGAATCCATCCACTGTAACGCTCTTCCTAAAAAGACGTCAACTGAAATCACTCTAGTAATTTTCTAGGTTCCGCAAGGCCTCGCCAGGCTTTTGCAAGGGACTTACACTCTAGCAGAAATCACTCTAGTAATTCTCTAGGCCTTGCGAGGCCTCACCAGGCCCTCGTGAGGGACTTGCAAGGCCTCGTAAGGCCTTGTAATCGCCTAGAGAATGACTAGAGTGATTTCTACTAGGGCAAGACTCGCACAGAAAGAACAAACTGTTAATGTTACTAGAACTCTGATTAAGGTGGTTCCGAATGAACACCCGAATATTCCTGTAGGTCCTGCACCCGCATGCAAATTTGTTATAACCTATTAATTCATAATTTCGAATAATTGCCATGAGATGTGATGCGTAAAGAATCCATCAATGAGTTAAATTTTACTCGATGTATAATAAGTTCAATAATAGAGTCCTAGTTTGGTTGAATAATTCCAGTTTATTAGGAGATCTATTCTTCAGATCTTCTTGTTTGAAATTTTATTCAAGCGTTTTCTACACGGAAAAAATTTGCGGTGGATTCTGAGACGAGTACAATTTCTATTACCACATGAAATAAATTGTGGCAATTCCAACTAAATTAGAGTAGATTCGATGACAGTTGCAGTAAATTATACTCCGTAATTGTCCCTGTCCCAAATTTTATCCCAAATTGTAGTAAATATGACGAGTAATTGTTTTGCGTGTAAACAGTGGAATATTTCACACGTTTTTCATAATAACCAATCATTAGATGTTTTTTCTTGGATTTTTTGTTTAATTCCAGAGTGAAATCAATATCTCGAGTTCCATAGCACTCCATATCATCATACGTTAGTAAGTTCCGCACGTGTAATCAATGACAAGGTCTGATGACTCTATGCGTGTCCTAAAAACCTTGAGTTACTAACTTTACCGTCATATTGATACATGAACTTGGAATGCGATACGACAGAGCTGGCTCATAATAATCGTATCGTAGCTTTTCTGTTTTTTCCTTTCATCAATCCTAATTAGAATCGTATCGTATTTTTTTCATTTTTTCTTTCGTCAGTTCCAAGTTGAATTTTTATTATTTATCATACAATTGAATTCAATTCTAGATTTGAACACGTTTCTAATAATATGGTGATACTGTATAGTTTTCACTGTTTAGTGATTCCCTATGAATCAGAAACTTCACGTAAACATGAATCGGGCATATTCATGTACGATTTATTTACATAGGGGTATCGGAAAATATCTGAACGTTGAGAGTAGAATAATTTTTTTCCAACGAACTCCCGATAAGAAGCTCAAACAAAAGACAAAAAACTGAACCGCTCATCCATTTGATTGTTATATAAAAAAGTTGGCATGTTTGTGTGTAATATATTTTTTGCGGTGAGTTTGAAAAATTGTGGGCATTACCGTAAAGTTGCGACAGTGAAACAATAATATCCAAACTTTACTAATCCGTCATAACGGGAGCAGTCATGGTAGCTGCCTCGGACAAACGATCAACATTATTCTTAAACATATCGAAGAGCATCATTTCGTGGAATCATTTGCTGAAACCAATTTAGAATCGAATATAAAAATATTGAAGCACAAAATGCATTTATTTTTTGCCATGTTTAACAGATATTCGTCACTGAAAACGAATGATTATGAAATATTGTGTCATGAATTTGTCAACTACATAAGGAAATCTGGCAAATTCCGTTATTTCCAAGAATTGATATGCGAACGGGAGAGTGATACAATTTTTGAACATTCACGTTACAATGAACTTTAGGATGTTATTCAACGTGTCAAGTTCAAGTATTTTTTCATCTACAAACAATCCATGAGAATCTTTTATATATTATTGATACACGTGATTTATACTTATTGTAAAACAACAATTATTCTTTCCCGTCATAAAGTACGTGAATGATGACAAGTTGAGAATTTTCACGCACTCAAAGCCACGCTACTCGACGCAAGGACTTCATTCTCGGTTCTCGAGTTTACTGAACGAGAGCAGGGTAGTCTATTATTATTTTCATGGCGGAAGGCCAGATTTCGAGAAATAACGATGTTCAAAATTTATCTGGATAGTTTCGCGCATCTCCTTTTTTTGTCTTTAACGTTACGAAGGGAGCATAACCCAGAGAGTACGTATTTAACTAGGTCACCGTGTTATGTCATATTCAAGGAACATTCAGCAACAGCATAAAACGATCGTTTTATTGCTAGAGTAGCATCACCCTATCGTGTACCGACTATGGCCTTGATGACGACGATTTCCTTATTATTTCATAATGATAAAACGTAAACGTTATGTCATGCGTCATTGCACGGCTTCGAGTGCAGCCGAATAAGTCATCAAACCATTGTAACGTGTGATATAGGAAACGCATTGTTGTTACAACTTCCACGTAATAATGGTTTTACTGGGAATTTAGTAATGTACGACTCTGAATTTCACGAGACTTTCACGGATGTGTTTTGTGTATAGGTATTCGTGTGAGGGAAAAAATATATATATATAATGGTTCTAAGAAGAAATATTGAGGAGGATTATGAGGATATTTCTTCTCTCTCCTGCTTCTTTCGGTATACACGACACGGAGGAAAACATGATTTAATATCAGTGATGAATTTTCTAATAAGAAATTCATTGCAATCGGAAACAAAATTCAATTAACAAGGTCTTACGTTACATAATATACTACAGACTGTCTCATTGTATAATTGTGGTACTATAAGTACCGTTAATCGATAGATTCACGTGATAATATTCCATGTTTCTCAGATTTTTACATAGCAGAATATAATTTTTTACAGACCTGTGCAAACTACGTTTGGTGCAATTGATCTTATCTCGTACGATGTTAGGGAGCTGATTTTGAAACTTGTATGGCAAGCGACCCAAATTAATCCAATAAAATCGGTTCTGAAATTTTATAAACAATTTTCTGTGTAACCAACTCGAAGTGTAACTGGATTCTACTATTGTTTGGAAGATGAATGTTTTCTCTCACTGATTACACATTTATACCTTTGGTGAATGAAAAATTTTATCTTACATGATAAAATCCATTATTGACGACGGATTTCACGAAAAAATTTCGATGGTAGGTGTAAGCTCCAAATAAGTAACCTGACATTTCGGAGAGATTTCAATTTCAATCTCCAAATATGAGATGCTTTGCGAAGGCCAATAATCCAGAAAAATGTGTGAACATTATGGAGATACCAAATATGTACTATCAAATTTTCATTTTGGAGAAAAATACTTGAATGATTTACAGAGACATTGTATTACGAATTGTTACAAGTGATTTTGATGATCCAAGGTTATCCGGTTATGTATACATTCTCAAATTTTGCAATCTGAACATGCAGTGTGTTACCTTTTCATAATTTGAAACAAAATTCATCATAATTTGAAAACCCAGTTTAAGAATCAGAAGGAGCGGGTAAAAACTTTGAGACTGTTTTCAAAGCAGTGTTTTTCTTCGGATAAACGGAAACGTATTCAGATTTCCATTCGATGCTTTGTGGATTTTATAATCATCCAACCATGAAGTCCAAATTTTTCCTTTCCTATTCCGTGTTTGTTATTTTTATATAACCGAGAAAAATCCAATTAAAGTCCCAACGGTTGAATAATTTGCACACATTCGAACATAGATGCAGCGATTGCAAAACCGTTATTGATTATTTCTTTTTGTTTTTCTTTTATTAGTTTCAATCGATGACAAAACAAGATATCGATCTAGGGAATAAGCGGGTTGTTAAAGTCCTTCGTGACTGGGTGACTCAATCAAAGCAGGTGATGCACTGATATTGAATGAACTTAACCATTGGAGAATGTAATCTAGTTTATTTGTCTTCTTGTGCGCTATAGATTCGTGTTACTATGGACATTGGAGACTGAAAAAGAGAAAAGAGAATCAGAGAATAGAGTAGGAAATGCATTTTTGTAGCATTATTAGATGTGAGTGGAAGAATGTCTTTCGTGAGATCTTATCGATGAGATAGTGGATTATAACTGGAATATTTACACGCAAGTTTTGAAACGAATATGAGAAGAATAAAAATCATTTGCATACGACATATCTAAAATATCTTATCTAGAATAAAATTATATTGTAGGATTGATAATTCAAAGCTGAGTGATGGTTATGAAATAATCCGTACTAGGATTAAGAAAATTACTTCTCTAACTAATGCATCTTTCAACAATGAACATTGCGTGAAAGTTTTATAGACGGTTTCGAATATTCATATTTGAATTTATGACGAACTCTTGGAAACGCAAAGGGTTTTTATCTACGTGTTCGTAAAATTATTCATGAGAGTTCATATGACATCATCTGCAACTTTTTATAAACAGGGAGTTGGGCGGGCGTTGACATTACATTTTCGCTCGAGGTAACGTGTCAGAAGTTGTTAAAGTAATTATGAGTTTATGCAGAAAAGTTTACCGAGGTATGATTTTCCTTGTTATTGCGGGAGAAGGGAAGTGTTTTTTTCCTCTCATTGACGATGAAATTGATGCGCAGTTTTGTACAGAATATGATATTAGAAAAATTCTTAACTTCAGCTTTGCATTAATAAGGGAATTTCAACAGCTCGATATATTGTCACGAGGGTATATTAGGAAAGACAATGTGGGCGCGTTAAACTTGTCGGTACCGGCATTTCAATCTGGTTTTTGTTTAATTTGATATTATCATTTTCCCCTGGAAAGTTGGTCCCTTCCAATTACGAGGGAAACACCAAGAGAAACCCGCTGTTCCGCAGTTTTTTGCTTATAATTTTCCAAGTAGTAAAGTTACAAGAAGTGGCGAACTTCAATTGCGTGTTTTGCATCAGAAAGATCGTGTGAATGAATATGAAGAAAGTAATTCCCCCGTAATTTTTCCCAGCAAGAAGCATTTTTTGATTTTAATTGATCAATGCATCATTTTGATTTTATAATTAATTTCATAAATACAAGCGAAACTTGAAGTATTCACATTTTAAAATCTGAAGGGCGTTGGAATGACTAGAAATCAAGTATTTTGGCAATTTTGATGAATTCATTGATCATAATAATTTCCGTAACTTGAATTTCAGAGAGAAATGAAATTAAAAATGACAAACAAACAATTAAAAATTACAGGATTGAAAATATCCTCTCAAAATAGATCATGTGCACACATTTAATTTCGATACACGAAGATGTAAGAGAACAATCGGATTTCCTTGAAGAACCGAAGCTTCATTCTCAATGGTTTTTCTTCTTTTCATTCTTCCAGTCATAGAAACTGATTTATAAATATTTGGTACAAAAAAAGCTTTGTATTCTGAATGAAAAACCGCTCTTAATCCACGCAACAAAAAGGAATTTCTTTGAATCGAATAAATTGTTATTTGAACAGGACGAAATAAATATTTAATTGACACAGCGCAGTCTCTTTTTGAGAAAAAGATTCACGACAGAAATCTCTTTTTAAGAGATCCGGAATGTTTCTCTTTGTTTTATATCCACACTTTCGTTTCATAAAAATACGAAGAAAATAAAACGTGTCTCTTGTGATGAGATTCCGTTGTGATATTCTCGCTTTTTTATCTAACACAATCATTCATTCCTTTTTGAGATATTTAAATAACAATTTATTCGAATCAAAGCTCCACTTCTGTACCGTAAATGTATTAAATTTATTCGAATACATCAAAATTTGCATCACGACTTTATTTGATAATAACATTGAAACTGCACATGTTTGAAATTAAAAGTTGTTGAATTGAGTAATGACTTATCCAACCGTACAGTCCTTTGCTGAAACAGTTTATGCACACAGCGTATATTACCTGAATACAAAACATCAGAAATTAGCGACAAAAATACTCTCTTTTTAATACTTCAAATCATTCCACCCCTTCTCGTTGTACCTCACAACGTACATTTTTTCATTATAATTCCATTTTTCTTCGAGAAAATTCTGAATAAAGGAAGTCACATTTTAAATTCCGCTGTATCAATTCTCATGAAACGTTTCAGCTCGCTGAATTTTACGGAGAAACTACGTGCTCCTTGACACGCCAGCTGAAGTTTTAAGAAAAAACCTCGGTGAACGAACTGAGGGGGAAATAAGAGGGAGAGTGGTAGGTAGGATCATACTGGTGAACAATCATTACTCGACCCCTCGAAAAGGTAGTAAATTAACTGAGGAGACTGAGGAAGTATAAAACATCTTGGGAAGCGAGGAATACGAAAATCTTTTCAAGTGAATGTAACTGGAATATAAAAATATATCTATCGTTTTATGCGAAATCAATTCAATATCGAATCGATTTTACGTGAAATATATTTTATGTAGGAAGAAAAAAAATCTTCCGAATCGACAATTTTTGTTGATAAATGTTGAACAGCGTGGTTTTATACGAGGTTGATTTTTACATTGGCTTTTGAACGATGTACAGTTCGATGTACATCGCTGTCTCCGCCCTGATAGCTCGATGAACAAAATAAACAAATCCAATGAAAGTAATGGAAAAATACGAGTATCCGGGAGTTCGAGAGTTTAGATGAATTCTAGAATGCAATCATAAAATTAAATTAATTTTATATCGGGTGATTCACTGGCGTGACAGGATTTCTAGCGTTTTTTTCGAAATATAAAAACATGATTTATTTTCTCTTTTTCTTTCGTTCATCCCGGTTGATAGTGAATTTATCACTTCGGTGAAATTTTTACAGCAATAATATGAAATATTGTTTTATCGGTGCGAATGGCATCTTACAGGTGATTCGAGAGAAATATCGATAACGAATCTAATCAGATATGCAATTGGGAATATCATGAAAATCCAAAGTCTTTGTTAAAAAAACGCACGGAGAAAAAAAAATTTGCTAACGCAGCAAATTTTTTGTCAATGTGATTGAACAGTCGCTGGCATTGCTGATCGAATTGCTAAGAGAGCAAAATTGTTAACCAAAATAAGAAATTGTGTGCTGGATTAGCAGAATTTTCAATATCATTGACAGAATAGCAAACAAATTTTGCTGCATACGGACAGAAAAAAGTATTCAATATTTGAAAAACATTTAACATTTCAAAAAATGACTGTCAATTCAGGGAAAAAGAGGATCACTGGAGAATTTGAAAAATATTTAAGTTTGAGCGTTTCATTCATGGAGAACAAAGGAAATTGCTGTGAAAGCGAAATCTAATTCTGCTGGATTCTTTTCCCTAAAGTAGCAAATTTCTTGCTGTGATAGTGAAGTATTTGTTATTTCAGCAATCTTATTAGCTACGACCGCGATTTTTTAGCTGTGACAGCTAGAAATGTTCTCTCCTCCAGCAAATTTTGGTATTATATATAGAATAGCAAGCTGATTTTAGCCACAGCTAAAAAGTCGCTGTCATAACCAACAAGATTGCCGTGATAGCAAATGTATTGCTGTCACAACCAAAGATTTACACGCAAAAAAATAATCCGCTGTGCTTAGCACAGCTAATTTTCATGGTTGATATTTGGATAGCGAAAAGAATGGCTATGATAGCGATTTTTCTTTGCAATCAGTGTTTCGCTGTAATAGCTTGAGAGAATCGCTAAAAGAACAACCAACCGAGTGAAAAAAAAATTCATTGGATAGGGGAGGGTCGATTTCGCAATCTTTCGGCTGCTAACTCACGCTGTTAGCGCTTGAGCCACCCTACCGATTGAATTTTCCTTGTTCTAATAATATCCGTATAGCTTCAGCGGAATGTTTCAAATTTAATTTTGCAAAACTGCATGTAAGCAAATAATTATTCTAGAGGTTAAATATTTCGTTATTGGGGTTGTTGAACATTTTTTGAACCTCAGAATTCGCATTGAATGTTTAGCGGCTATCTTATTCTCTTTGGGTATGTACTACAGCTACAAAAATCGCTCCACCAGCAACATTTCTTCTGCGATCATTTTTTGTCGGTGCACAAAAGCTATGTTAGTACATATAGCTACAATAATAGCTGCAGTAGCGCAATGCACTCAGCACACAAGTTTTTGTTGTCACTGGGAATTCATTTTTTCCGTGTACTACTTCAGCAAAAGGTACCCAGCAAAATCAGATTTCGCTGTTACAGCGAATTTTTTTTCATTGTGAAACTATCAACTTTCAGTGAATTCACTCCGAGTATTTTTAAGCGGTGTTCTTTCTTCCTAAATGGTCAGTCATTCTGCTAAATATTGATAACCTTTGTTTTTCTGTGCAGAAGTCCACATTTTTTACTGCTACAGCTAAAAAATCGCTGTCGTAACTAATAAGATTGTTGTGATAGAAAATAGACGGCTGTCACAGTGAAAAAATTTGCTGCTCCAGCAAAAGGTAGCTAGCCAAATCAGATTTCCCTGTCACAGCGAAGTTTAATTTTTCGTGCACCGTTAAATCACGCGAAACGTCAAATTATTGACATTCTAACGCGTTTTTGAGCGTTGCAAAGGTGACTAAAAAATATGGATATCTAAGGTAATGAAATAAAAGAAAATTTATAATCAACCATGAACAAATACCTAATTCTGGAGAATTTTGTTCTATCGCAATAGTTTGAATCACGAGGAATCAGGTCAACGTATCGCGACCTTGATTTGACGTGTAGGACTAGTTTCTTACTCCCCTTTGTCAGCCCCTCTTCATCTTCTTGATAAATTGGAAAGAGATAAATTCTTGTTTCAAAGTAACGAGATAAACTACACGAACTCATCCTTGGTAGGTATTACCCCTGTTGCCATAGTAACCTGATTATGCAATCTTGATGACCCGACGATATTATCTATCCCAACTGCGATCAAGTTGATACGCGAACTTGAGCCGTTTCCGTATAAATCGAACAAATACCCCCAAATGTCTCCGTTTAATGGCAAATGAATCATCCGTATGAAACGTTCCAAGAGGAACTTGATAATGTGATATAAAACCTTCTTTTTCCTAGTTGAAAAAAAAAAACATGACTGACTGCATAAAATTTTATATATACGGCTTATGAGATTCTTTTTTGCATTCTTTTTGCGCTGATTGTGTTTGAAATGAATGATTAAAACTTCAGAATGGAATATAAAAGTGTCTTTATGGAATTGATTGATCGTTATTGTAACACGTATGAAAATAATTCATGACTTAATCCAACGTACTAACGATGTATTATTATTCATTATGAATGGCGTGATGCGGGAGTATCTCGTGATATCATTAACGGTGAGAAGAATACACACATCGTAGTAATATTTCATGATATACGATGAAGAAGGATTCAACGGAATGGTGACAAAGTATGAGCGATAAAAATTTAGGATTCTCATATTATGAACCGACAGAATATGAACTAATTTATGCTCGGATATTCCATAAGTTGTTTCGTTGCAGAATATTTAGGCATATCACAAAAATGTTGACTTCTCTTTTCAATAAGAATTGCCGAGAGGCAATCATCTGAAAAATCCTGAAGTATGAAGTATTTTTGGGAACAATCAATTATCCCTACATGGAAAGAAAAAAAGTGATCATCAATATTTATTTATTTATGTATTTATAATCCAACGGGTAAACCCATTACAAAAATATATAATTGTATTCAAAAAGTAACCAATCAAGATGACAAATATCAGATAGGCAAATTGGAACAATGAAGAATAATAGTGAAGATTTTCATAATTATGCTTAAAAGAACATGAAAGTACATAGAGGCTATCATTAAAAATATCCACCCATAAGGAGGAATTATTAACAAGTGTACACATTCTATGATCAGGCGACCTAAATTCTAGCAATGTAAGTAAAACATCAATCTGAAAAATAGTATAATTGAAACGTAATAGCCTCTCCAATTCTGTCAATTCAAGGAAAAAGAGGATCACTGAAGAATGTTTGTAATGAGTTCACCACAAATTTGTAATGACAATGTTGAATGTTGATCGTTCCATTGTTATTTTTCCTTCGTGAAACTATCAACTTTTCGTACATTCACTACTAAATGGTCAGACATTTTTCAAAATATCGATAACCTCTGTCTTTCCGTGTACACAGATTTCAACAGATCCAAGAAGCATGGATTTTTAATTTTTTTTATATCTACGTGAATCCGCCCCATTAGCTCTAATTAAACCGGAATTACTTCTTCTGAAGCCTCATTGATTTTCAGATTCGTTGAGGTTTGAAACCGATCGAGAGTCTTTGATACGTAGCAAAACCTCGCTATCCCGTTCCTACCTCAAAAAACTCGAAGGAAACTAGACAGTATTGTTTAACGCGGGTACCTATGTCACTCTCAGGAATACAGGTTTCCGTAGATTCAGTTTGCTAATTAGCGCGAACCGAATGAAAGGGAAGCCGAGCACCTCAAATCTGACAGCCACGAAGCTCGCACAGTGACAAATGATGTGTAGAATGGGTTCTTTATCTCTACCACAATCCTTGGGAAAAGGTAAAGGGATCGAGATCTCCACAAAATATACGGAAATGTTTGGTTAAAGGCCAGATCATCAATTTGCTTGAGATCTACTGAATCTTACTGAATCTTATGAAATTTTCAACAATATCCTGATCAAAATTGATTCGATTATTGATATCGAAATCAAAATGTGAGTTCGCGAGTAGTGTATTCAATCACTAGAGTTGAATTTCAGAGTTTTTGGAATGGAAGAAACAGCATCCGCATGGGAACTATTTGGAAGAATTTTTTGTTTCCGAAAGATCGGGAGAAATATTCTATGTGAATTTTATCGATTGGATGTTTTGACGGTTATCCACTTCGATGATCAAAATATCAATCAACTGCTTGGCAAGTTCCATTCTTTCCATACATCACAATGATTCGTTGAGATTTATTTTCATACAAACTTTGAAACAAGATTAAAACAAATTGTGACTGTAAACTATTTTTTTTTATTTAACAATAAAAAGATAGAAGATTTTCGATCACAGAATTTGAAAACATCCAACTTTGTTATTAGTGAGATATCAATTGAATCAAACAAATATTGAGAGCGGATGAGTTCCTCAAATCGTTTTATAGAATATCATGTGAAGATTGCGAGACATTGGATTTTTCCAGAGTTTAGAAAACAATCATCTCACAAATGCCCTATACATTGATTGCTTTTTGTAAGCCTGGAATTGAGTAGATTCCTGGAATCTTTGAGCAGAGGATGAAAGAACAGTGGATAATCTGTTATCAAAAAACTAACCGTTAATTATCAACGTTAATTAACAAGTGGCCCAAAATCATATTTGCTAGATTTCGGCGAACACAGCTAACTGTTCCCTTCCAGGATTGTTATTGTTTTTCAACTTGCAATCACCGTCCAAAGAAGTTTAGACGGTATTGGTTTGCGTGCATTGAAAGCTTCATAGTCTATATGTAGAAAATTGTATGGGATTTATTACTATTTGCTTCTGTACTCATCGCAACTTTGAAATAGGAATTGAATGATGACATTGCAGTTTAGTAACAAAGATGGGCGATTTTGAAAGAATCGATTCATTCCTATAGAACAATAACCGAGTTGTTACCTGGGAAAAATTAATACCCTGTTACAAAAATCCAGCTGGGATTCCAGATCCGAAATTTACCCGCTAAGACTCCACCTGGAATCAAGAATCCCAATTGGATTCCATGTGGGATTTCCAATTCCAACTGGGATTCCACCTGGGATCAGAAATTCCAACTGAAATCCCATATTGGAGTTGAAATTCTAGCTTGGATTCCACCTGGAAATGAGGAATTCCAGTCGGAAACGCAGGTAAATTTCGGAGCTGGAATCCACGTCGAATCCCAGCTGGATTTTCGTGACAGGGTATAGATCTAATGGATGAGATCTACTTAGATCTGAGAAATGAACAAACTCAAGTCGGCTTGGATCTATTTAAATTTATGGAGATCTAATTTATTTTCTCCAAAATCACTCAATCATTAGAAACGATCTGAAATTGAAGGAAATAGGCAATTAATGCACGTGGATTGCAATCAATTAACGTGAAGGTTTTGTGGATTTAGATTTACGTAGATCCAACTAGATCTATTTAGATTTTGTTCCCGAGTACTGATTTTCATATAATGTCGGTGGAAATTCGATACAAATGATTCGAATCGCGATTTGGTGACCATTCCTGCGTTAACGTATCGTTTCCGCGGTGACGCGAACAGTTCCCTGGTGGAAAAAATTCTTTTGAACCTCTCTGGAAATTTCTCTGAAATTTTCAATGATGCACAGAGAGAAATAATAATTACTATCATCAACAATATATTTTCTTGTTCAAAGAAATTCATTTCTCCACGAATATTTTCTCTTGATTCAAGAAAATTTTCCTGAAACCAAGCATAGATTTCTTGAATTGAGAAAATATTTTCTTGATTCAAAAAAATTTCTCTTGGCCCTACACCATATTAGCTGTATTCTTACAAATATTCAAGAATATATTTTCTTGGTATTAGTAATTATTTCTCTCAGAGTGTTCAGTGAAATTTTTTCATCAGAATTGATTGCCCTCACTGCGATTTTGGATGGTATTTATTACAATTTGGGAATATCTACTATTCTTTCTAGCAATCGTTACCATCTACTTTTCTCCGTGTAGATAACAATATTGATGGTCAAAATTACTATTCGACGTAGTGATGTTCATGATGAAATAATTAGTGTATACATAATACTCAGTTAACTATTCACGCAGACTCATAGTTGAGTCTTTTCTTAACTATTACTATTATTTGACTTTTTCCTTTTCTCAATGTGGTTAAACATTCTTGCACTGAGAGAAAGGTACCTAGTTGCGACAACTAAATGTTAGTGACCGCAGCTAGATTTTTATTTGCACTAGCTAGACTCTAGTTGGGGTGAATAAAAGTCTAGCTGTCTGAAATATGAATAAAATGGTTTATTCAATAGAAATAAAAAATTTAGTTATGACATATAAAATTTAGCTGGCGCAACTAAATTTTTATTTACAGTGACTGAATTTCCTAGCTGTCGAATATTTGAATAGACCTTCTCTCTCAGTGTGGGCCAGTGAATAATCAATATTTTGTGGAGGATACTTATGTGTGTGCAAAACAGCGAAAATGCATCAGTACCAAACCACATTTCGAGGCATGCTGAAATGGATTCAACTCAACATCTTGTTATCTTGCTGGCAACATGGTTGCTTCAATGAGATAACACTGTGCCAGAACTGAATCAGAATTGCAGAGATGATTCAATATGTCAGGTCAGTGATCCCAAAAGGCGGGAGTTGGGGGCCGGACCCCACCACGCAACCCTTTGAGACTATTTCAGTCTAACTCCACGTTCAAGTGAAGTAAAAAAGGTTACACTGCAGTACATTGTGGCCACTGAGTATGATGTAGCTTTTCTGATTCTACGTTATACCTTAGCCATATTCCATTGGACGAAATGTTGCAAAACGTTCCTGGAACATCCCAGAGACTGTCAATGTCCTACTGTTGTAACGTTTCGAATGAAATGTTTCAAGAAAACATCGCAGAAATGTTTCATGTTCCATAAACGTTTCAGAGATATTTTTTTGAAACATGTCATTCGAAACGTTACAATGGCAGGACATCCACAGCCTCTGGGAAGTTGAAGAAACGTTTCGCAATATTTTGTCCAGTGGGATTAGACTTTTGTACACATCTTTCTGTACACTGTGGAGAGTTTGGCTTGAATTGGCTGCGTCTTAGTTCGAAAACCCATTATAATTCAGCTTCTTCCATTGTCTTGGCGACCGTTTTTTGTACATATTTGATACTCAAGATAAGCTACTTTTGGCTGCATCTTAAATTCTGGAATTCAAGACTTTCTTTCTACAGTGTGTTTTATACTACATATATGAAAAGTCCCCTTTGGTATCATGCCAGCAGTGCAAGATATTCAAAGACAAACGTCCCGAAAACTGGTTTTCTGTGAATATTTTGTTTCCTGCACCTCGGAAGTCAATGAAGGTTCTGATAAAAACTATAAATCATGGAATTTTGTACAAAAATGGGTTTGACTTATTATTTTTATTTTACTCAACTGTCATTGTGATATAGTGTGGAGAAGGCGGCTTTTTGCTGTAGGGCGTACATAAAAATAGTAGACTGTGCATCAAGTGGAAGAAAGCGGAAAGTCCCGGTGTGAGGAGCTTACGGTCACTACACAAGTGGGGAATTTTTGTGTCCTACAAGGTGCACTTATCATTTTCTTCAAATATCGTGAAAAGAAATGCAACTTCGGGAATCTGTTTGTAGCAGGGTTACCAGATTGAATGGTTTTGAAGGAAAGATTGGCAGTTGAAAATTAAAAAATTCGGTTTCCTGGTTGTTGCGCTATTTTAGGTATAAAGCATCAATTTATGTTACCAACAAAGTTTCATGAGTGATTGAATGGCACGGGAGGTACTCAGTCAATAAATGTCAATTCTGCGCTGGCTGGTGCGCGTCATAATGGAAGAGAGACTCCTCTGGGGATTACCTCTCTCCACGGTGTTGCGCACATATGTTAACAGTCTTATATGAACATTGTGAAAAATATTTATGAATTCCCAAGAAGAATAAATATGGGTTTTCAAATTTCCAGATTATTTGAGAATCCACAAATTTTCTGTGAATTTCCAAATAATCTTCATAACTTCCCAAAAAATGTTTGTCAAATGATAAAGATTGTTTCAGATTTTACCAAAATTGTTTGTGAATTCACCATAAAATGTTTGATGAAAAACTCTCAACCTTCTTTTGGGAGTTTTTTTTTATTGCGTGATGTTTTGGGCTACAAAATTTCGAGTTTTAGCGATTTCAGGCAGATTGAGTAGCTCCTAGCGCGAGAGAAATTCTTACTTGTCCCACTGACAGAGACTGACAAACTTGTTACCTGGTGTGGTCCGGAATCTACAACTTGGAACATTCTGTCAAAACCTGGCAGGACAATTTTCGTTAGTTTTCACAGAGTATCACAGTCTGTGGATTCTAAGGAGAAGCATTCCAAAACATTGCCGTCAGTTTTCTAGATGAAATCGGGTAGAAAGTCTGTTAATTTTTGACAAATTTTCTGGAATAGCTAACGCTATCGATCGCGGAATGGATCATCTTGAAGCCTCTCCAACAGGTCTCCGAAGTTGCATTTTTCATGCAGGTATTGAAGAAAAATAATTTATCCGAATTTATGAATTGAAGTTAGTTGTGGAAAGTGATAATAACTGTAAAGCAACTTGTAATTACCCAACCGCAGTAAAAGTTAGCGAAAGTTTATTTCAATTTTCACATGGCCGATTTTACTGATTCGTATATCAATAACTGTATACAGTGGCTACACGGAGAGAATTCCACACTGGTGGTTACTGTAGCCCACACGACTAGCTCGTGTTATGTAATAAAATCATTTCAACACGACTGATTCGTGTTACCACAGTAACCAGTAGTGTTGAAACGATTTTTTTTGCATAACACGAGCCAGTCGTGTGGGCTACAGTAACCACTAGTGTAGGATTTTCTCTGTGTAGTGATGCCGATTCTTGAACAAAATATTCCTACGAATGTACTGAAATTTTCCAGTACAAATTTTCCGCAGTGCAATAACGGGCCATTTTGCAATTCACATACGGAAAGAATGTGTTTTTCCGAGAGCTAATAAACTTTGACGATAAGAAAAAACCACAATCATAATTATGTTGTTAGTTGTTCAACCGGTAGTCATAATATCATTCACTTATTGTCGTTTGAATATTTGTGATTTTTCTAACCAGTGGGTGGATTTTTCCCGTATTGTATTTATAATATCTATACGTGTGTCATACATACGGGTCCAATTTCCTCTCCCGTGAGATAAAGCTCCTTCCAAGAAACAACGAGGCACGTGCATCGTATACAAAAAATGAAACTCGTTTGCAGCTCAAGGAATGATCTCAGAACGTTTGATTCCCTGACTGAATTATCGTGGTGTTCTTTTGTTAGAGTCTCCCTATCTAATCTTACAAATAAAACCACACGGTAACAAATTTTTATGGGAAATTTCACATACATGTATGTAAAGTAATTAACACATACATGAAAAACAAATTTCCCATAAATATTGGGGAAATTCCTATAAATTTACCGTGAAAATCCCCTCAAAACAGTCATTTCAATATATTTTTATGTGGAAATTCCTGCACGTGTACGGAAAAAGCGAATTCTCGTAAAAGTATAGGAAATTTCCTTTACATAGGTATGGAAAAATTCCGAATATTTTTCACAGTGCATTAGCAAGCTCAAAGAATATCAAAAGAGCGAAACTCTTGGAAGATTCACTTAAATTTTGAGAACTTCTACTGAATTCTGCAAGCATTCTATTCTACCAATCACGATTCGAAAATTCGCTGGAAGATTCATTAATTCTCCAACAGAAACAGTTGAACGCATAAACTGCCCGAGTGGAAAAATTTCATAATTTATATGTGATTTTTACATAATTCTATATAAACCATATTGAATTTGATATAAATCATATATAATTTTGTACATTTTCTCGGTCGAGTGTTTTGTTTTTAAAGTTTATATTCATCAACTTATTATTCTTTTGTGTGATTAATTCCATTCGATCGAATACTCCACTCCATTCATTTTCTCGTTTTTTCAAACCCCAGGAGGAGTTGCAACAACCCTCGGGACTGTGAATTTTTCTAGAAAACACAAGTCACATCTTGTCTTCGATCAAATGAATTTTCAAGAGAAGTTTGAAATTTTGCGATCAAGGGACCATTTTTCTTTACGTTATTCATCTCCATGAGCGGAACAATACCAAAATTATTATAAACAAATCAATTTTTTTCAGGATTCACACACAAGGCCAGCGATATAAGATATGAATACCCACACAGCATGCAGTTCTTTAAGATATCTGAAAGAATACTCAACTGAGAGATCTTCAAGAACGTTCTTGAAGATTTCTTAAAAATATCTTCCAGAAGTGTTGGGGAGACATCTTGTAAAAGATTTCTGAAAGATGTCTTGATTCGAGACATCTCCAAGATGACCATGCAAGATATCTTAAAGATATCTTTCAGAAGCGTTTGAAAGATATCTTCTTGGAAGACTTTAACAAGATATGTTTGGGAGGATAGATTGTCAGCAGGTTTAGGTTATGAATACCTGTTCATATGAATTGACATGAATAACACTTGGAATGTGCCTTTTATTATAATCGAATTACAGATGTAATGAATCCGTTCACAGATCTACAGCTTGAAAAATCTATATACATGCCAAGAGATTTCAAATTCTGCAAAAATTACGATTTTGTAACCTTTTAATACCCGCGCTGGAATTAACGAATCTCCAAGACACAAATATTTTACAAATTACTGAAATTTTTACGCTCAATTTTATGTACAGCCTTCGAGTGAATTCAAAAAATTCTCATTCATACTCATTAATAAGTTATTCTTCAATAACGATGGGATAGAAATAATTTGAGAAGAATCTGTGGTATTCACGACGAACTTATCTGACATTTGTTTATATAATAACAGTTTTTTCAAAAGATCACTTCTACTCTGAAAATGTACACCACTAACACGATTTCACTGTGTGATATTGACAATCATAAGTATTAAAACCAAACTGTCTCTATAGCTCAGGTCACTGAAGCGTAAGTACATCGTAAGATGCGCGGGTTCGATTCCCGCAACCTCGAAGATTGAGATAAAGTAAACTTTATAGGAGTGCGAGAGCGACAAAGACAGATATGGGGGAAGGGGGAGAGGGAGGAGGGGGGGGGGGAGAAGGAAGAAGAAGAGGTTAGAATTTTCTTTCGTGAATAAATTCAAACTTCTTCCAAGATATTTTTATGAATTTTGCAAGACATGTTTAAGAAATCTTGAAAAACTCTTTTAGATTTCTTAATTTCTTCTCAAAGATATCTTAGAGAAGTCTTTGAGACATCTTTTAGGAATCTATTCATGTTGCATAAGACATCTTTTCGAATACGAAAAGATATCTTTTAGAGAATTCTTCAAGACTTCTTGTATTTTTGTACGATATCTTTTAGAATCCTAAGAGATATCTTCGTGTCTGTTTGGGTACCCTGTCATATACGATTCTACGCCAAATACTCATTTATGAAATCTATTTCAAACCCATATACAATTTTTATTCCTTCATCGCATTTCGCGTCATTTGTAGTGTCAAATATTCTAAGATATATCAATGAAATCATGTAAAATAAGAATTATATGTTTGCCTTCTATTTAAAAAAAATATCAAATCACTAACTCTTTAAGACGACCAGAACTTTTGAGAATTGTTTAGATCATTCACTCATTGGTTAGAGAACGTAATTGCTGGAGTAGTACAGCAGGGAGCAGCCATGTTACTGAATAATTGGAGCGAGAGAACGAGTAAATTAGCCTAAGGGTATCTGCTCATTTCACAGTTCTACTGGGGTAAAACATAGGAACTATTATGTGTACATATATCCGGCCATCGTACGGTCACGATATTTGTTATTAATGTTCCCATGTATCCACTCTACTTCCCTATATGAATTTGAGATTTCATGTAGAAAATTGTATAGCATTTGTACATGAATTTTCATATGGGACAAATTTTATAGAATGTTGAATGATCTTATACTGGAGTAGAAAAATTTTCAAAATTATATATAATTTATATATGATTCAATATAGCTGATATGAGAATCATATATAATTCTATATAAACTATAGTTCACATTTATAGTTGAGAAAATCCATCGGATCTCCTTGAATGTAAATTGAATTGAGGATTCGATGATTTGTCAATGAAATTTGGTAACTTTTAATGAACTTCTTCGATCGGAAGTTTATTGGATCTGGCTGGATCTTATTCGATTTCGTTTCACTTGAGCAGGAAAGCTTTCGAAATTGTATACTGGATGATTCAAAATTGCCGTACACTTTTCTGAGAGCAGATTCTTGATGAAATTCTGAAAAGATTTTGGTCCGGAAAAACCCAAATACCTCGGAAGTACCATATTTCTGACTTTTGCATCCAACACCATTCTCTGAGTCAGATCACGGGGTATCACTGGGAAAAAATGAATCTAATTTAGCTTCCTTCGTTGTGGAGTTATAGCGGTTTTAAATTTTTTGTATTCCAGCCAATCAGAATTCAACAACTTCAAATCGCTATAACTCCACAATGGAGGAAGCTAAATTAGATTCATTTTTTCCCAGTGATACCCCGTGATTTGACTCAGAGAATGATATATGATTTTGAATTAACAGGGTTCACAGACAATTTTTGTTGAATCAACTTCCCTGAGTTTTCCCTGTGATTTCCCTGAGTAAAATTCTAATTTCCAGAAATCGTCGGATCATGAATGTGTCCTTAAACATTTTTTCCTCAGTGTATAATTTCTAAGATTCCACGATTAAAAATTAAGAAAATATGTTGTAGAGAATGAAAAATAGAATAGATGAACAAATTTTGATAAAATTTTAGTGATTTCCCTGAGATTTCCAGGTTTTTGGGAGTTTTTGATAATTTCCCTGAGTTTTCCCGAATTTCCCGGAATTCCAGTTCTGTTTGAACCCTGAAATTAATTATAAGTTCATACTTTTTTCCTATATTTTGGACAATCAAAAATGAATCATTCATGAGGGGTCTGAAGATTCATAACCTCTCTTATAGATCTCAGATCACTGTACATCGTAAATGAATTATACATGTGCAATATAAAATTTATACATCATATATTCTTACGACGTATCAACTTTAGTGACGAGATTCTTCGACAGAATGGATTCTAGAAAGAGTATTCAATTCATAAATTTCAAGAGAATATTGATACAAATTCGATATCATTTCTATGACAAAAATCGATTCCCGATTGGACGAATTGAACAAATTTTATATAATTTATATACAATTATATATAACTTATATAGAAAAACTATATTGAATTATATATGAATTTTCAAGCATGATCATTGGATGAGAACTCAATTGGATTTTTATATGCTTATATATAGATTTCATATAAATTATATTGAATTATATATAATTTTTATACAATTTTGAGAAATATTTTCATTCAAGAATGAAATTGATTCGTTGAATCGACAACAAAAATTTCCAAATGGAAATTTTAATATAGAAACCCATGAATTTTTGTTTTATAATCGTGAAAAGTACATGACAATGACCTTGAGATAAATGCATATAATTCCTCAACTTCCGTGATGGAAATATCAACGGAGATCTGAGAATTATTGTTTGATCGTTCCTGCTTATTCATCATTGAATTGCTGAAGTAAGGCGAGAGTGAAAGAGATTCTATAGAGGTCTGTAGATAAATCGTAGAGATGTATGTTATGTCCCAGTGAAACAATTTCGGATAATCTGAACGAGATCGTTCTATAGATGCCCGTGAAAATATTTCACCTATCTTTGTAGTGATTGTCAAGTTTGGAATTTTTTTTCTTATTGAATTAAATGGAATTCTTTCTTGGAAGATACTTTCATGGAATTCAGGCATAAAATTTCAGAATAATTTTTGTGCAGTTCTATACAATTGTCACATAATCTTCATTTTCAATGAAGGAGGAATTTTCATTTTCAATCGTGAATTCGTATATCGGAAGGTGCCAAATACAATGAAATTTTCTCATTTAGTGTGCGTGAACTTCCGAATGAAACTCGTGATGGAAATCATATGTTTCTGGGAGCTATATATAGAGTCGACGAAATAACAAACATGAGTTGAATCAAGTATTAATTCTTTGTTTGCTGCTTTCAACCCTTAACAGCAATTTAATATCTTTCATTCGACCTGAGATCAATTTTTTGTTTCCAGTTGATTCAACAACTTCTATTACATCACGAATTGAACCAGCATTCAATCTTCTAGAGACGGAAACGAACGGAATTCTTCGCGATGCTGACAAAAAGACGGAGACGTCTAAAAGAGTCATCTAAAACTCATTGCTCATCATATTCAAATGGTCGGTCGTGAAAATTCGTTCCATCGTCAGAATTTGTTTGAAAACAAATTTCTACGGTACATTTCATTCTTCATAAATCTTGCGTAATCGTCCATAAAGTGTTTTACGAGGGACACGCTGTTCAGTTATATATGTCGTATTCTTCTCAAAGACTTGACAAATCACTTTTTCAAACGCTTCTCGTCATTCGTTTCAAGGGAATCAACAATAGAGAAAAACTAACAATTCTTCCCGTTATCGAAATCACGGGACAAACGGATCACCACTGTACCAGGTCTATCCACGACTCGTCACCACCCTATCATATGAATGAACCGAGCAAATGTGAGGCAGTAAAACTCTTGGATATCGATCGGTTTCTCAGCACGTCGACGCCCCGCACTAGGTACCTGAGCGTTCTTATTTTCAGCTCCGCATTGCGGTAAAAACCAGATTATAATTCCACCTTTATTGGCACCGAATGGTTCCCGCTATCATTCGAAAATCTTCCACATTATTCGATAATACTCCTCTCTTCAACCCTGTCAAGCCGGCTCTCGTGTCACACATATTTAACCAAAACCCCGAACACACGTGTCAGACCACCACGATGACGATAAAGAAACCCGAAATAAAACGGGAGGGATTATGATTGGATATTTGGATAACCGATATCAGCCATTGAGCAATCCGAGAAAAATGACGTTTTATGGTTTTGATGAAAATTCAATACTTACAATAATGATCTTTGTAGGACGAACATTTTATCCGCGTGTATTCGACACAGCTGATTACTTCCTCCCACCCGGCAGGATCACTGCGCGACTGCGCTCAGGTTTGCAGGGTAACTTGAAGAAATGAAGAGAACGCACCACGGCTACGAACACACCGCAGCACAACCTGGCTTATCTTACCGCGCTCACGGCACTGTTGTCTTTCTGTGTGCGCTCTTCTTCCCGGTACGCCAGGCTTTTGTGTATGATGTATAGATTATACACACTCATACGCGCGCATGCACAGACAGTACAGAGAGACAATCATATCCACCGAGACAGAGAGAGGAAGAGAGAAAAAGAGAGAGATTACACAGAATACGTTACATACGTACATGTACATGCGTATTCGACATCTCACATGTATACATTATACGCATGTACAACACGTTTGTACACTCGTATCAAGGATACGCACGCGTATCACTGTACTGTTACACAACGTGAAAACACCATCGTGCACATTCTTTGGCAACCAGATGCTCATACCATGAAAGATCGTGTGCGCTGGAGCACAGAGACGTGCGCAATCTCCTTTTTCAGTAGAGTAGTTTTACCTGTCCGGTATCGTGTTTTGGCGGTGCTTTACAAGATGGCAGCACATATTTGACGGGTAAAGGTAGAAACCTGTCAGATTTCAATATTGATGGGGGATCCTTGAGAAAGATCGATCCTTTTTATATAAAAGAGGATCGAATTTTTATTGAAATCTATAAAAATTATATACTTTTTGTATAAAAAAGAATCTCTGTTCGAATTGGTCAGAGATATTTACGAAAATGGAGAAGTACCGAAAGATTTCCAAAAGAATAAAATTGTCGCCATTCCGAAAAACAAGGAGCAGACAAATGTGAGAACTATAGAACGATGAGTTCAACTCCACATGCCTCGAAAATACTAACAAAAATTATATACAAGAGGATGGAAAATAAAATAGAAAATAGATTAGCGGAAGATCAGTTCGGTTTTAGGAAAAATAGGGGAATGCGAGAAGCAATCTTAGCACTCAGAACAATAGCAGAGAAAAGACTAGAGTTAAAAAAAGTCTGTGTATATAGGTTTTGTAGATATACAAAAAGCATTCGATAATGTTGATTGGGAGAGGATGTTCGCGATTTTGAAAAAGGTAGGGATTAATTCTGAAGATAGGAGAGTAATATATGAATTATATAAGAATCAAACCGCGATAATAGAAATAGATGGTCAAAAAGGAGAAGCACAAATCAAAAGAGGGGTGAGACAAGGATGCTCACTATCACCATTGATTTTCAATTTGTATATAGAAGAAGCGATGAACGAAGTGAAGGAGCAAGTGTAAGCATGTTGAGATTTGTGGATGACATAGCTATATTAGTTACGAGTGGTGCTGAGTTAGAAAATATTCTCAACGCTATGAAAACAATATTACTAGAAAAGTATTGTATGAATATAAATAAGGACAAAACAAAATTCATGATTTGTACAACAGCGGAAACATCAAGAAGAACGATAATCAAAATAGATGCAGAGAAAATTCAGCAAATGAGAGAATTTAAATATCTAGGAAGCATAATTACAGAAGAAAGTAAGAGCGAAAGAGATATAAGAAGTGAGAATAGCACAAGGAACACAGGCTTTCCACCAAAAGAAACAGTGACTATGTTCGGAGAATATTAGCTTAGCGGTAAAGAAGAACTTCTTGAAGAGTTACGTTTGGAGCACAGCATTATATGGTTGCGAAACTTGGACAATTGGAACAACGGACCAACGAAGACTCGAAGCTTTCGAAATGTGGTGTTATGGAAGGGTGCTTAGAATAAAGTCAATAGAGAAAGTAAAAAATGAAGAAGTACTGAAGAAGGTAAATGAAAAGAGAAGTCTTTTGAAACATGTCGTGAAAAGAAAAAGTAGTCTGATAGGACACACATTAAGGCATGATAGTTTATTGAAAACAATATGGGAAGGAAAAATGAATGGTAAAACTCGCAAAGGTAGACCTAGATTAAGTTATATGAAGCAAATTATACAAGATGAGGGTTGTCGTAGATATGTGGAAATTAAGCGTTTAGCGGATAATAGACAGCCATAAGACTGATTCACTTCATGATGATGATGATGATGATAAAAATGGATCGATCCTTTTAAAAAATCCCCATCACTAGATCTCAACATTCCAACTAGAATCGTTAGATAGTTTCTGGAACTGTTTCTTTATTTTCATTCTCGATGTCAAATTCTTGATTAAAGTATTGATAAAACACTCACCCATGGAGCAGTACCGGCCCGAGGAGTATTGCCACCCGGAGAGGGGGTTTCTTAGGCGCCTTGTTGAAAAAAACAACAAGGCTACACTGTTAGAAATTTCTGATTGAATTTTCAATTACATGTAATGGAAGCAACACGTAACTGAAAAATAATTCGCACTGTACTTGAAAATTCAAGAACCAATTCTTTAAATTTCATGCACATGTTCTTGATTGTTGAGAGAAATCATGATTGAAAATTCAATAACAAGTTCTTTAAATTCCATGCACATGTTCATGATCGTTGAAAAAAAAAATCACCTCCACAAGATGTGAACGCGGGACGTCGAAGTCGGACGCCAAAGCTCTGTCACTCAAGCCACTGCCACTTATGTGGAAGGGAGCCTTTTTCTGCTTATATGACCTTGCGTTCATTCTTCAAACTTGTGAATCAAGATGTACTTGTAATGTAGAAACACTGAACAAACCGTGTGATCTAACTAGTACATAGTTGAAGTGGATACGCGGATGACTTCGTCAAAGCGTTAGTATACAGGGTGACCCATAGTGAGAAAAATTGTATTTCAAGGGCGTATTCTGCAGCCATAATGCAAGAATTTCCCGTTTTTTGAAGGTTAGTTTTTGAGATATGAGCATTTTTAGATTTTTTTCAAATCCAAATACACTTGGATCATTTTTGTTATTTTCAGTTGGATGCCATTAGAGCCATGATTTGATTATAATTATAATGATATTATTATCTTATTATACTGGATTAAATTTTTCTAAGTTTTTTCAATCACCTGTACATTAATTTCAATTTTCATGCACGATAACTTGAAAATTCAATAACATGTATTTGGACTCCTATTTCAGTTCACAAAAATTGAATTTTCATTCACATATGTACATGAAAAGTACATGAAATTTCAAGCAATTTTTAACAGTGTACACCTAATTTCAGGCTTTCATCATTTTCTAAAGCTCCTTCAAAATATTCGCGCCCGGTGCGGTCGCACTGGTTGCACCACCCTGGAGTCGGCACTGCCATGCAGTCCCTCAAATTCCATTTTGAAATTATTCTCCATTTTCGAATCCAAAAGTAGAATGGAATTGTATTTGATGACATAATTTTGAATCTACTCTCTTATTTTCGTAAAGAGAAGTGCTGGAATATTCTGTGAGGAATCTTCATGAATTTGAATTGATTTTGGATTCTGTAGATGCGTGGCTTATCGATTTTTCGGAGAAGAACTCTTTATGAATTCTCATCGTCCATTCATGAATATTCATGGCAGAACAAGAACTCTATTCTTCATTTCTCTATTCTCAAATAACTCTATTCCTAAATATCTCTATTCTCAAATATGATCAATCCTAGATATCTCTATTCTTTCATATACTGGGTGATTCAGAATTGCCGTACACTTTTTTGAGAGCAGATTCTTGATGAAATTCTGCTACGATTTTGGTGCGGAATACTTTGATCTGATTCTTAGATTCGGGGATACGAGCATTTTTCAATTTTTCGGGCCATATCTTTGACATTTGAATCCAATACCATCTCCTAAGTCAGATCACAGGGTATTCCTGCGGAAAAATAAAACCAATTCAGCGTTTCGCGTTGTGGAGTTATAGCGATTTGGAATTTTTTGCATTCCAGCCAACCATAATTCAACAACTTCGAATCGCTATAACTCCACAGGAAGGAAGGAAGCTGAATGAGTTTTATTTTGTTTCCAGGGATACCTCGTGATCTGACTCAGAGGATGGTGTTGGATTCAAATACCGAAGATATGATACTTCCGAGACATTCGGATTTTATAAAACATTAAAAAATGCTCGTATCTTCGAATCTAAGGATCAGATCAGAATATTTCGACCAAAATCGTTTCAGAATTTCATTAAGGGATAACACCACAGTGCAATTTCAAAAAAATCGAAAAGTTTTGTTTTGGCTTAAAGTACTCTTTGAGGACCCGAAAATGATATACCGTAAACTACAAATATAGGTCCGACTAAACATGCACGATTCAACTGTTACAAAAACTTCAAACGCGTTTATTTCAAAACAGTATGTCGAAAGTCGATGGATGCTCTAGCTCCGCCAATTTTCAATCAATCACCTCGGGGGGTTTTTTATTGTATTCGTGATATGATTATCTAGTGAAATACGTACGGGTTTTTCGAAATATTAATATTTGCGTTTTTTATTCAACATTAAGTAACGAAATTTAGGGTGAAAATTCTACTTTTTTCTCCAAACCGATGCCATTTCGTGGAAAATGCACATTTTTCAAATCGGATACGTATTTCACTAGCTTTTGGATTACAGAAAATAATTATTTTTGTTTCTGTGTTCTACGTCAATTCTGGACTGGGTTATTCATCCCACCGCACGACCATGATTTTTCACAGTGCTCCTCCAGTCATTCACCTATCAAGCCGCCATTTTTCACAATACAATTCCACAAAAAAATTATTCTTCACTTTAATAGTAGCGGAACACCTTTATGTAGTTCAATTTGAATAGGAACTTTCTTATTTTCGAAAAAAAATCTGAAAAAGCGTTATTTTTGGAGAGGTCACGGTGGTTTTACCCCTTAAGAATGCTCTCAAAAAAGTGTACGGCAATTTTGAATTACCCAATAAAACAAAAAACTTCTATACACGGAGAGAAATATATTTGGAAAAATTACCATTTTATTCGTAAACTAGAACTATTCGGCAAAACCAGACAATAATTTATAATATAACTCCTAATCATTGCCAGTTGTGATGGTAAAAATCGAGATTAATTTGGATTTTTACCATCACAGCTGGCAATGATTAGGAGTTATGCTATAAATTATTGTCTGATTTTTCCGAATAGTTCTAGTTTACGAATAAAATGGTAATCTTTCCAAATAAATTTCTCTCCGTGTATCTAATCAATACAATAGAGATATTTGAGACATATTTGTGAATAGACTTCTTTAAGAATAGAGATATTCAGGAATAGAGTTATTTGAGAATAGAGATATTCAGGAATAGAGTTATTTGAGAATAGAGAAATAAAGAATAGAGTTTTTGTTCTGCTGTATTTATTACCCATTCAAAATGTTCAAATTTTGTGAATTTTGGTTGTTCAAAATGTATGTATACAATGTATGTACGAGATCGATCTTTTTTTAAATATAAAAATTATATAATTTTTATAGATTTCAATACAAATTCGATACTTTTTATATAAAAAAGGATGGATCTTTTTCAAAGATCCTCATCACTTCTAGGAAGAATAGTAATTTCATGACAGATATTCCAGAATTGCAAGAAGTACTATTCGAAATCAGAATGAGTACGTTAAACTGTCCTATAAAAAGTGAGGAAAAGCTGCACTAAATTAAGGCGAAAACTCCTCCATTCATGGTGAATAGTGATGGAGATCTTTGAGAAAGATCGATCCTTTTTTTATATAAAAAGTATCGAATTTGTATTGAAATCTATAAAAATTGTATACCTCTTATACAAAAACAGGACCGATCTTTTTCAAAGATCTCCATCGCCGATGGTAAAACTTTGCTGCCACCAAATATCGAGGAAAATTTGTAGCAGCGTTTTTACAGTGATAAATCTTGATATCCCTGGTGGAAAAATTCTGTTGAATTTTGTTCACTTCTGGCACAGCGATATTTCAATGAAATTCAATCAAAGTCCATAAACTTCAACGAACTTTAATGGAAGTCAACGAATTCCACTAACATTCATCGAATTTTGTCCACAATTATTGAATTCTTCTAATTTTCAATCAAAACTGATTGTGCCAAAAGTGAACAAAATTCAACGAAATCTTTCTACTGGGGATGTACAAGATATATCTTGAGATATGGATCGTTATGTGGGATATTCATAGACCGGATGATAATTTTGAGGGGATCTTTTAGAACATTCTGCAAGATTAAAAATTTGAAAAGCATAATTTGGCGCTTGGTAGTGTGCATTAAAAATGATCGGATCCCTGACGCGCGGACAGCAGGCGTAAAATGTTTTAAAAATATGTTGCCAATTGTGTTTTCAGAACGTTTGTAAAGGGTCGCGATTGAGATGTGCTCGTACTTCTTATGGACGCTCATCATACTTTCTATTGGAAAGAGTCAATCGATAAGCACTCTCTTCGCGCTTGGTGAACATTATGTTCTCATCAAGGGAGAGGATTGAGATTATTCCGATTAGTCCAATTGCTGACAGACTTCAGATCTTCAGTTGAGCTTCATTCAAAGAATGAATAAAAATACTTTCAGCTCATTTCGATTACTTTTCCTTTCTTAATAGGTTTGAATAGGATTTTTCAAGTACGAAAGTTTTTGCCTGATTTAGAATCTCAGTCTCGTTTTCATCTCAAAGTTGGTACCAAGGTGAGTTTCAGTATTATTCAAAACAGTACTTGAACCGATCCTTGACCTGGAAAATGCTAGCGAAGAGTTACAAATATCTTGTGTGGTTCAGTGGCATTTTAGAGTTGGAGAATTCAATTGAAAATAGACAAAAATTTGGTAACTTTCATTGTTTGATGTCTCCAATTTGAACACTACGATCAAATACTAACAGAAAATAATTTTCTACAGGTTATATTTCTGTCCAAATCCGTTTGACTTTGATTGAATTTTGTAGGATTAAAATCGGTCAAAGGCAGACAAAAATATTCTTATTGATTTTAACGGTAAATTTAAGCAGGGATGGCACATACACACACACACACACATACACATAGATGCACTTTCGTATCCCATCACGATCTGCTCGATTTGGTATTTCATTGATCTCCGTTGAGCCCATTCACTTGCATTCAAAACATTTTGAAAATTATATACAATTCATATGTCATTTAATGTAGTTTATATATAAATTATATAGAATTTGTTAAATTCTCCCAATCGGATATGTAATTCAAGTGAAGTGGATCAGTTGATGATCAGACCAATCGGATTTTATTGTGAAGTAAACACCATACAGAAATGCAATACAACTTTGTTCAAAATATTGATGCTATTATTGAATTGAATGATGTTGAGTAAAACGGATTTACCTTTTCGAAAGTACGTTTTATTTGTTCAAATAAATGTGGGATTTTTTTTGAAAACGAAATGGTAATTTCGAGTTTATAATTTCATGAAGTTCATTGTCAAATTTGGAGAAATCTGGCAAAAATCTTTCCACAAACCATGGGTTTTGGGACTCTGCTGTAATCTTTTAATACTTTTTGTTAATGTCTTAAAAGTATGACAGAGTTTCAAACCCCATGATTGTAAAAAACTTGCGCCAGATTTCTCCTGAATTTCTTCAATTTAGTCCCATACCTTTGCAAGCTTGACGTTAAGGGGTTATATCTGTTTGAAATTTTTCCCTTCCCCTTTTGTTCTTTATTGGCTTAAATGATGTGAAAACATCTCAAGAATGATATCGAACAACATTGATTAATGAAAACATTTTTTGAAAACTTCTAAAATATGAATTTTTGAAGCAACTCTCGGCGGTTTGAAATGACAAATTCTGATTTTCTGAATCATGTAGCGATTTTGAATGTTACCAAAAATTGCTCAATCGTTCAAGAAAGAACTGGAGAAGAGTTATTTGAATTTAGGACGGCAATTATACGGTGCTGGGATCGCAGACTAAAGGTGAAGAAATCAGCAAGCTTCTATTTTAAGAATTTTCTATCGTGAACTCATTTTCAAACTTCAAACGCGTTTTTCTCGAAACCACCGTTTCAAAATCGACCGACATCAGAACTCGAGTAATTTTCATCCGATTGACTTGAAAATTGAACTGTAGCTTCTCGGATAGATTATCCATCGAAGTACTTAGGATTTTTATGATTGATGAACAATTACGATTCTTATAAACAAATTATGGTCGATTTTTTCGTCGAAAATACGATTTTTCTCTTCAAATTGATGCCAAAATTGCAAAAATCAATATCTCTCAATAATCCTACGTACTTCCGTAGCAACATTCGTGTAGATTGAGAAAAAAATGTTGTTCATTGTTCTAGCTGCACACGTACGGGACTTCTGATGTCGGCCGTAGAGCGCCTTCAAAAACCACGCTTCTTTTGTATATACAACTGAGCCGTCATTTTGTCCTCAACATTGAAATAAAAAATTTTGTTCTCACCTCAAGATATGTATAATAAATCCTCGAAACCTTCAGTCAGATTTCTCAAAATCGTTTTCCCTACGTGGGAAACCACACAAATTCTTCTTTCAATGGATGTTTTGTGAGATACATACGAAATACATGTACAATTTGACTCTGGGTCATTTCTAATAACTAAATTGTTTTGTGCGTTTCAAGTAATAATCGATTTATATTCAGAAGATGAGTAGTATTTTCATATCCATCTTATTTACTATTTTTGATTTTTCATGATAAAACATTCTCCTTAATCTACAGCCGAGCTCTATAATCATATCTCACGATGAAAAATAATTGGACTACACTGTTAGAAAAAATTTGTAAATTTCACACACAAAATTTGGAAGCAATTAAAAAATACTTTTGTGTATTAAAATCACCACAGATTTTATGAGATTTAAACCAATTTCGATCTGAAAACGATTTCAAGATAACATTGTTTTTGAATTTTAATAAAAGTGTGGGGGTTTCGATGCAAAAATATGTGTGTATTTAATTGCTTTCAAACTTTTGTATTAAAATTAATACAAATATTTTTCACAGTGTATGATGTTGGGATTATCATGCTGTTTTGGAGAACGATGTATGCAAAAGCTGTACAATTCTTCTAGCAAGTCCCACGCGTACCGGAGGTTTAATGGAGGTATAATATGGTATAGTAGCTATTAAGATGTCATTATATTACAGCTATATTACTGCAACAAGGTGTACTGGGGAAATGTCTCGTGACTTTGAATTATTCTACTTCAAGGGATATCGCTACCAATTCCATTCCAATGACACTTTCATGAAAGCGAGAATAATACAGTGTTAAACATTATAAGTATATTTGCTGTTTATTGTATAATATCGAAACGTCGAAATTCGGCATTATTTGAAATATCTCCAGAGAGTTACTGATCTTCACATGAAAGTTAAGATGAATGAGAGCAAAGGAAAATTCAAACCTTGATGAAAAATTGAGAGGAACTGTTGAGGTTTTATAGGATTAGACGTGTCTCTCGAAGATCTGACTAGAATGGAAAGTGGAAGACCTTAGTGAAAAAAACGTACACTGTTAGAAAAGTTATGAAGTTTTCTACATAAACAATTTATCAAACAGAATTCATTATAAAATATTGAATTCAATAATATTATATAATTCTCTATACTAAGAATTTTTTTCTTAATTTTAATAATTACCCAGTAAACACACGCACGTTTTAAAAACGTCAAAAACAGTCAATAACCACACGTTGTGAATTAGTAATATTTTTGCGTTGATTCAACGTAAAAATGTCGCGGCAGATCACGTGTTTTTCAACCATAAAATAACGTCATATCAACGGTTTGAACATCGTTTAAAATACGTCAAATATTGACGTGTCCTAATGATGGTTTTTAAACGTGAATTGAATCCAACAAATGTTTTTTTGAAAACTCTTCATTCAATCTCGAGAACAATAGTATTTCTGAGTATGACACAAAGTGTTATAAACACATTTTAAACGCGTGATTTAAACCCGTTGAAACCACGTTTTTTGAGGACGTCGTTTGATGGTTATTTTTGAATATTAGTGTGAATGACACGTCATCAAAACGTCATTCCTGGTCGTCTATTTCCCTATCAAATTTCAACTAAAAATCAACGTTATGAAATCAACGACTAACGTCCGTTTGACAGTCTAACGTTCTTTCAACGTTGAAATAACGTGTGTGTGTTTATTGGGTAGTAGTTCAAATATCCTGAAAATCCAGCAATGACTGTGTAATTATCAGGGATTCATATGAAACTGAATACAGACCGAACAATTTTTGTCCAATGTTTTGTATTTCTCAATTATACCAAAGACATTGGTCGAGTATTGAAGTTCACGCTTTGCTTACTGGGATAAAATCATGTATGAATCATATAGGAGACGTATGATTATACACATAGGAATTATATGTGATTTTCATTACTCTTATATATTTATATAGAGTTCATATATGGTTCGTTTTGATTAGAATAGTGCAGGGTTTGAACGACGCTCGAAAAAATACAATCGGAAAAAAAATAGGTGTAGAATATAATCGGAATTTCTCTATACGCAGCAACCAAAAAAATTCCATCGCATCATGGGACAGGAAATCAATTTTCGATACGTGCATATAAAATTCCCCATATAAATTCAACTGGAAATTCCAAACTTTATGGGATTTTCACTATCATTTTTCATTAAATTTCCGGTAAAATACGACAAATTTTTGACGTATGTAGGGGAGAGTAGGGACACTTGCACCACTTTTTTTCACATTTTAATAACTCTCATGGTTAAGTTCATTCGATATATTATTTATACGATTTTTACGAAACAAACATTCGTCTTTAAGTTGTGAATGATTGCAAGGCCAAATCCAATGTTCTATCAATGATACGACTGTTCTCCAGAAACATTGCGATTGATGCAACTCTCTCCACATGACGGGAGATTTGCCCCACCCTGCGAATTAGGTCTTCATCCATCTCTGTGAACCACTGATACCTTGATTGATGTAATAACCATTATTTTTAAATCAATTTATGAATATGCATTTGAAATGAATACTTAAACACAAATGATACAAAAATCAAGCGACCCAGGTATGCGTTGACAAATGTACCAAGCTTGGTGCCAAGCTTGAGCCAATGCTAGTCAACATTGGGCCTAGCATGGTTACCAACTTTGGCACCAAATTAGATTAATGTCTGGGATGATAACAATGTTCAACGCTTGGCATTCAAGCTTGGTTCAATATCAAGATTCAATATTGGTTTGATGTTTTGAACCGATATTGGTGCCATGATTGATATACAATCAACCTCAACGAATAGCATAGTTTTCTTATTGACATCCAAGCTTGATTGAATATAATATTTTCCGACACATGAAATTTCGGAATATTGGATTTCGACCTAGTCACTTCAGCCTAGATAGCACAAGGATTCATAAAGAACTCTTTTAGGAGTCTTGTGCTATTTGGGAAGACGTTGAGAGGATACCCGTATTTGGGCTGACGTACATTCAGGCGTATATTCTTTCAAGTTTCTGAAATGCGAATAAATTCCAAGTCCACCTCATGTGACTGTATTTAGGCTTACGGCGAGCCAAGTGTCGATAAAAGCTTGGTTGACGAAAAATAAATCAAACGCAGCAAAATATGCTTAATCCCAGCATTAATGTCTGAGGTGCTATTAAGGGTTGGTGAGCTGTGACGGGCCAAGCATCAGTCGAGACTTGGTTAACGAAAATTCAATCAAACACGGCACAATATGCTTGGCTCTATCATTGGTATCTAAGGCTCTATCAACGCTTAGTCAACTACGGTGGGCCAAGCATTGGCCAGGGCTAGGCTAACGAGACTTGGCACACCAAGCTTGACGCCAATCATGGTCCAATTGTCAGTCTTGGTATGACTTGCCTGGGGATTTTGGGAGTGCCAAAGCTTTTGCTATAAATGAAGAAGAAAGAGAATCATTTCATATTCCTGTGGACTCGTGTGGAGTTAGGGCATCCATAGAGCTAGCGATACGTGCAAACACGACTTGGAAATCTCTGTAAGATCAAGAGATATCTGCCGTGGTGCAAGTGTCCCCACTCTCCCCCACACGGAAAGAAATTTTTAGCTATATCAGCTAAATTTTAGTTATTACAGCTAAATATTTTAGCACCCACAGGACAGCTACACGGAAAAAAGAAAATGGAGAAATTTACCGTATAGGATGACAACGCGTCGCTTCGAGCCTTTAAATGGGAATTTTTACAAAATATATTGTTGGATAATTCACATTATGAGACGAAAATAGATTTTTCTCTTATGATGTGAATTATTTGACAATATATTTTTTTGTAAAAATTTCCATTTAAAAGCTCGAAGCGACGCGTTGTCATCCTGTACGGTAAATTTCTTCATTTTCTTTTTCCCGTGTAATTTCTTAGCAACATTAGCTAGAATTTGGCTGATGAAGTTAAAATTTTGCTGCAGCAGCTAAAATTTAGCTACAGGAGCTGAAAAAATGACTGTCCATCTCGCAGCTAATTACTTTTTTCAGTGTACGCAATCATTATTTCCGAACATTGATATGAAGTTTTCTAAATAAATTTTTCATAGTGTGCATTCTTGTAATTTCAATGACGTTAGCTGCAGCACAGTAAGAAGTCAAACTCACTTTCAACCTACAATCTATAGACAATCCGATTTTTATTAGATACCTAAAAGATGTCTGAAAATTTTTTCTGAAAGAGATCTCTGAGATATCTTGAAGATATCGGACGCAACATTATTATATATCTTTGAGATATCTGAAAAGAGATCTTTCAGAAGCTTCTTCAAGATATCTTAATGAGGTCTCATGGGAGAGCAGAATTAGAACTCCGACAAATGATGTATTTCAGAAGTCATACAAAAACTCTGGTGGTAATGTATATCATAATTTACCATAATTCTCATGAAAGTCATAATTCTTTATATTTCCTCATTTGTTACAAATTCAAGGAGAAAATATTAGATTTTTCTAACCGAATTTGTAATTTATGAGGGAATATGAAAAATTGTCACTTTTATGAGAAATTATGAAAAATCATGAGATCTACCTTCACCGGGGAATCGATACATGAATTCGATGGAGATGTTTCGAGAAGAAGACAGCATGGTGCAAATTCATGTATTCAGGTTAATAAATTAAAGAGCAAGGTTAGGAATGCCGGTAATGTTTACTAATGCTGATTTTGAAAGAGTATACAATGGCATCCAACGAATATACGAATAAGATATCATGTACTTACTTGGTGAGTGTTTATCCCATGAACAGGTCAATTGCACCTTTGAATCCCTTGAATCCTCATATATAACATTTTTATATATAAGATTCAACATTTCACACGTACTGCACGCGAGAAAATGAGGCAGAAAAGTGATGCGAAAGGCAAAGTCGGTAGACGCCATCTTTTCAGAAATTCAAGTTCTGAAAGATGTCTTGTAGATGATATTTTAAGAACTCCAATGCAATAGATTTTTCGGATATATTTCAGATATCTTATACAAGCATCTATAAGATATCTTTCTGAAGATTTCTGATATACATCTATAATACATCTTTTAGACACATCTTAAAGGTTTCTTTCATCGGATATCTTATATTCATCTTTAAGAACTCAGGGTTTACTGGGATAATTATCAGCTTATTTTAAGATGCAGCCAAAACTAGCCCTATTTCAGCTGGAAGTAAGCATCCAAAACAAATGCCGATACAATGTAAAAGACTGAATTTCAGTCAAGTTTTCGAGTAACCCTGGTGGAAATGGGAGCGAGAAGAAAGAGTAAACAAAGCGTATGCTGAAGGGTAACAGGAACGCCAATGGAAAGTATACGAAGCTTGAATGGAAAGGATACAAAGAGTATGTGAAACGGGAATTGAAACAAAGAAAGCGGGAAAAATTCAAGAAATCTAGACAAAAAAATTGAACTCTGTGGTGAGAGTCGAACCGGTGACTTTCACCATGGTGGGGTCTTATCCACTGAGCCATGGATCGTCGTTGACATCGATTGCTGAAAGATGTCATTTGAAATCAGAATAGGTATGACTCGCATACGCTCCATATAACCTACTATGACGTTACATAAAGCATATGCGAAACGGGATCGGAAGTTTATGAAACGTATACAGAACGTATGATTCGATGACTTTTCAGCAAGCGGGTATCATACGCTCCAGAAAGAGGGAGTTGAAACGTTTTTCGCTTCGTATACTTTTCCTTCTCGCTCTGTGTATACGCTTCATTTTCACCAGGGAAGATGCAGCCACTTGCAGTCAAACTTTTTACAGTGTACACTGTGAAAAATAATTGGAATTTTCCTGCACGTGAGGATGTGAATATTCCAACCACGTATAGGAAATAGATATTCCATTACCTGTATATAAATTTTCCTTATAGTATTATCAGAAATCCGATGTGCATCGGAATTTTCTGAGAAAGAGATGGAAAAAAAGAAATTAATTGCGCTCTCTAAAATTTTTAGAGTGAGATTCACTCTTTAGCCAGTCAAAAGTGAGCCTGTCGAAATTTTGAGTGGAATTTCCACTCTTTTAGAGTGATATTCTAAGGTTTGAGGTTAGAAACTCACAGCCACTCGAATTCTAGAGTCCATTTTTCACTCTAAAAGAGTGAGGATTCACTCGAAACGAGTGAAAATCCCACTCGAAGCGGACTGGCTCACTTCTGAGACTTAGTGGAGTGAAACACGTGATTTTTCACTCTTTCGGATTTAGAAAGCGTATAACATATACTTGGAAGTTCTCACTGACAGACAGCGCGGCGCCGCAGCTGAAGTCGAAGCATGCTCGCTTTCGACCTGGGTTCGAGCCTAAGTGCGGGTGTTGTACAGTGACATATTTTTTGCCATGAATGTATAGGAAAATTATAAACCAATGATAGTATTTTTACTTTCGCGACCCATGGAAATTTTCCGATACAATGTATATGTTAATTACTTCACATACATGTGTAGGAAACTTCCAATGGAAATTTCTTACAGTGTAGATTATGATAACCCAAACATTTGGGTGCAATGTTCACGAATTGGTTGTGACCGCCATACATTTTTTTCCGTGCTCGCTTGTAATTTATCATCCCAAATGATGCCGATTACACTCATATTCGTGATGAATCACTTCGATTCACGAGCAGCCCAATGAACATTATGAGGACGAGGACTTGAAGACAACTGAAGAAGGAGCTCTTAAAGAGATCAAGTTATGTCATCCAATGCGTCGGTTTAGGAGATCCTGTGGAGGTCTTGTTTTAGATCACTTTATGTTATCTTAAAGAGAACATTTATAACATAAAGATAACATGAAGTGGTCTTAAACAAGAGCTCTGTAAGATCTCCTAAATCGACGCATTGGATCACATTATGATCTCTTTAAGAGCTCCTCCTCCAGTTGTCTCCAAGTCCTCGTCCTCATAATGTTCATTGGGAGTTAACAAGAAAATGAAACATTCCGTTTTTGTATGGAGAAGATTTGACTGGCTTATTAATTCATTCTCATTGCGTATGTCCATCACCTGGGAAGCACAAATCAATATGTTGGTGCGTTATTGAACATATGAAATGTGTGTCGCAAAAAAGTAAATATTAACCTGTTGTATGAGTTGAAGTCAAAATTTCTAGTCGGGCTAGCATGCACCGAGAGAAAAAGCATACTGCAGAAGTATGACGCACTAAAGTTTCTAATGCATTCGTCATAACTTGCTTCCAACGCTCGGTACCCATGCTTAGAAAGCATGTGACACATACCCAAAAAGCATGGTCTCGTGCGTTAACTGCATGAGTCCCGAGCGGTAAAAGTACGTTGTAACAAATGCGTTAGAAGCATTGAAGTGTGTCATGCTTCTAAAGCATGCTTTTTCTCTCGGTGTGGTTATAGATCGACTGATCGTCAAATGGCTTCGTTGTTAGGCTACTCCGTCAACCACTGATAAATCATACTTATGCCCATGACAGAAAATCCATTGTTCGCCATTTCACAGTGACCGTGCATCGGGCGAATATTGCACTGAGAAGAATTTGCATTAGTTAAATTCACAAAATCAAGGCAACTGCTGTACCATTTTAGTTCGAAAGACCGAAAAATTAGTCATTTCAATTGGGAGAAATGGTTCAATCAATTTCAAAAAGCGGTTGTCGTCTGAAAAATTTTCTGTTAATAACAGTCTATTCAAACATTTGACCTCCCATCATCGCTTTTTGATTAAAATTATTTCTTTTACGAATTAATTATAATCGATGCGAATTCGAGGGGAAAGTGAGGGTCAAAAAAATCCTCCATGTGAAATTGAATTTTCTTTTATATTTTTGTAGCATCCGTCCAGTCCAAATCATTTGTGACTTCGATAGTTCAATGGCGTGAGAGTTGGTGAAAACAGGACGTGAACTGTCGCGAGAATGTCATCCCTGTTAGAATATTAAACATGCGTGGGTAGCCACAGAATCCTCCTACCGAATGACCGTGTAGCAACACACGTGATGTCGCTCTAAATTTATCACGAAAACCTGTCCATCGATTTGTCATTGTTGAAGCACGTCCCTCTCAATGTCTTTCTTTTGCCCAACCACGAAGTTACGATGTCAGAGTGGTGGTTAAACATTATTCTAGCTCCGTTTAATCGTTGAACACGTAAAGCTAGTTAAACACACATACCGAGTCAACAGCTTCGTACGTTCATTGTTTTGGATGAAATATGAATATTTTCACAATGTATACGTTTACATCCGAATGGTTGAATGCTTTGCAGTCACCCTTCGCCAGCGATACCCCCTATCCTAGACAAATGATAAATTAGTTATTTTGTATCCAGTAGAAACTTCATACAACCAATTTTATCAACTTCGATCATTTTTCCAGATGTCGTGAGATTTTTTTCCCGAAAAATACAGGGAAGTACAGAGTTTTTCCAAGAACAAAGAATAAAGACATATTATTCCGGATGAGCAGTTTGTCTCTTGTATATTTCAAATAATTTTACATTTTGATGCTGAACATCTTTGTGCGCAAGAAAAGTATTTGACGGAAGAAAGAGAGAGAGTGCTGTTTCGGATATAGTCTTACCGTTTGAGTTCATACGAATCAATATGCGATATTTACACCGTTCGATGTGACTTGAATAGACGAATCAGACAAAAACAAAATCGACTCAAAGGGAAAATTTCAGTTCCAACAACCACCCATCTCGTCCTCTTTCATGCGTTCTCACAAAAGCTTTGTATCGTTGCATACACGGAATCTATTCCATCTATGGCATAGTTGCAAAATTTCAAGTTGAACAAATAATTGGTTCTTGAAATGTTGTGGACGATGAACAAAAAAAGAGACAAAAAAAGGATGACATTGGTTCAAAAAAAGATTCTATTGATAACATAGAAAACTACCAGAATCTTTCTTCTCTGTAAATTTACTGATAAAAATGTAGGTACATGCTTTGAATATATGTATATGTATACGTATATTTTAACACATGGTCGCGTTTTGTTGATCGTGTTCGCAGTTTAGTCCCACGTATTGGTTCCCATTGTTCAACAAGCTCTGTAAGTTAGCTAGTATTTGTGTTTGATTATCGATTGACTGACTATTGTATCTCGAGAGTAAGTAACCAGTTCTGTCTTCAAAGGTAGTCAGAAGTGTATTACTTTCGTCTTGTAGTTGACAGGTTGTAGTTGAACTAAAGTTAGACGTTATTCGGACATTCTCACAAACATCATAAGGATAGTTTTGTCAAGTTACCCGTCGGGCATTCCTCGTATCATCGTTTGGGGCTTCTTTGTTTTACAAAGTTCAATTATCTTGTAAAACCTGAGATCTTCCATTACATCGTTTAATTTATGTATTTTTCGTATAAAAAGAATTGATGGCTCGAGAAGAATTTTGTATCATGATCCTCACAGTCATCTCATACTTAGTTTTCCATTCATCACAGTTGGATTCTTCAGAACAAGGAGATGGATTTATTGTCCTTCGTGGAATGTCAACAAGAAAAATAACATCTCGTACATCAATTTTGTAAATGAAAACATGCGTGAGAATTTGGATTCTTCTTTGTACGAAATAAACATCTGGAGAATAATAAATAATCATATCTGGTTCAGAAATTCTTATATCACACTTACCTTCACTAAACCTCGCGCGAATCAGGATTCTCGGATATGAAGGACGATGAAATAAACTTACAACACATTACAACATTTCGTACGTTGAGATTTTATTAGGGCAGTAACGGTGATTGCATTACAGTTTTCAATAACCTATCATTATTACTTATGAGTATCAGATGTATGTGGAATGATCGGGCAAAAGAGCCTTTCAAAACAGAATAAGAAAATACATCCGCGATTGGCGGATACCGCAGTCGATGTTTCGATCATCAACCCTTGAAAAAATTTGTATTCGTTGCTGTTCGATGCATGACTGCGATGCTTTCGGGGTAGGTTTAATCACCGCAGGACAAAGTTCGATGCGTTATGGGCGCTACTGTGAAAACACGCAGATCCCAATCGAACGTGTGAAAGTATATATATATATGTATACATATATGTACGTGAGTGTACGAGCAGGATGAAAGTTTATTTATTGGTTTTTTGTGGTCGTAATCGTTCTTTCTCTCGAGATCAGAGATTTTGATTTCCGAACTATCCTTGACACTTCACTCAGCTCTTTGATTTTCAAAAGAATAATTTCTATGAGATGCCTCTTTTTAGAGGAAATTTGAACCGCAATAGAATGGATAAGTGAAACTTAGAATTTTATAAAAGAAAAAAACAGAAGGAGAACCATTTGAAAAATATAAACAATGATAACCTCTCGGATTGAATAATTTGAAACAATTCCATGAATGAATAATCATGTATTCTTCTATTTCAAATGACGATACATCGTGGACAATGAAAAGGAACTTTCACAGGAAAAGAATACTCCATCGTTCTGAAGTTTGTTCTGCGTCTCTCTCTGTCACGACACCATACGTGTTTTCCTAGTTCATTGGTACGGAATAAAAGATAGTATGACAATGTTTTAATGACAGCAATTCGAACAGGTTAAATGTAACAATATTTACAAGGTGATAGTTACGCACAAGCAATTTTCTCCTCCTTCTCATGCCAATTCTCAATAATTTATCGATTTATCAATACACGAACGAAGTGTACCGGATGAAAATCTTCGTCGTCGTCGTCTGGTCGCGCTTAACCTACGTTATGATTTTTCCATTCACCATTTTGCCATTCACGCTTCACTCGCACGCATTCTTTCAAAAATCCTCTAGCACTCGTCATCAAAAATCAACTAGAAATTTGGGAAAAGTTTATCAACGTATTATAAACCTATTAAAAAATATTCACAATAGTCTAACGCACACAGTGAAAGTATTGCTACCTAATCATGTATCGTGTATAGATACAACGTTTGATATCAGATCACACAACGGGGATGTGGTCTATCCAGCGATTTCTTCTTCTAGTTAATTCAAATTACTTTCGTCGATAGTTCCAAATTCTTTCACTGATCATTGAGTTTTTCTTGTTGCTCCTCGACTTTGCACGCGACAATACTTTCTTCATTTTCAGATAGTCGCGGGTAGTTGGTAATGGGTCCGTGGATTGTAAATGGAGAACGTTAAGAGGGAATTGAGAATGACTCGACAACGTAAGATAACGCATGGTTTGTGCTGAAAAACATTGTTGGCACAACAATGCGGCACCTGAGAATTCAAAAGCGATTAATTCCATTCCGTGGGGATTGAATGTAAAATTCGACAAAATCAGTGAATATTAATATCGATAACATTGAAGGGATCAGGGTCGCGTGCGTGCTTTAATCGAATCATCCACGTCGACATGGTGTTGGTGTATCAAGAAGGGTTCGACGAGTTTAGGTATGGAAACGTATTATTTCACTCAAGTGGAAAGTCCATACAGGGGATACTTTGGGTGACTCTTCAACAATTCCATTAACGAGATAAAGGAGTAGGAGAACGAAGAGAGGAAAGGAAAGGGAGAAAGAGAGAGACAGGAAGAGAGGGAGGAAGAAAGAGAGAGGAAGGAAGGGGGTGAGAGTAGAGAGAATAGTAGTCACTTGCTGCTCTCCTTCCATCCTCTCCTTCCTCCCCCTTGGGAGAAGTCAATTTTCGATGGCTCTCAATTCTCCTTGCTTTTGAAGTTACAGTTTCGTTGTAAGACGAGCCATGTCATCAAGTTGTCGTCTCATGTTAGTGCTGATAGTTGAAGTAGCCCCGATTAAAGCCAAACTGGATCGAAGAGGAGACAACTTAAGCAGAACAGTAACAACGTTGTGATACCTGCAACAGCGGAAAATCACATCTTATAGCTTCTGTTGCGAGAAGAGTTCATTTGACGGATGAAATTCATCACCCCTGTTGTATTATTCGAGAGACTTCTGGCGTTTGAATAACATCAAACACTTGCTCTGAGTTGTGAATTCCGACGATTCTAAAATTTCAAAGTATTCCTGATTGAAGGTGAACTCGAGACTCTCGAACGAAAACTCGATTTTAAACCCACGTTTTTTATTTTTAGAATGTGGTCTTTTAATTCAATTTAAATCCAGCAAGGACACCTGAACTCAATTTAGGAATTTTTCAGCCAAGATTTTTGAATTTCGTTCAAGAGTCTTACCTTTATCTCAGATGTTCTCATTATTATTGAATATATATTTGATAAACGACTGGATGTTTCGCTTGTTTCGTAACATCCTATTGTAGTACAATGCACAAGGATGCACGATGCGGTTCGGTATTATAACGAGATACCAAAATGTTTTGAGAAGTTGACGTCAGTTGGTCAGATTTTCGTTATTCGTTATTAATGGGACTCACATTATTGTATTGGAACCGGTATGAGTCAATGATGTAATCCGAGTATATTGAAACTATGGTATCGTAGATGCGATACAAGCACCAACGCCTTGCGAATGTACAGAGCAGAGAGAATGGCTCGTGACGTTATCACCGGTTGCTTGGAAATAGGCGTTCGCATCCACTACTATCCGCATTCTGTACTTCCAACTCGCTTTCCACAACAATGCCTGTACAATTCAATTTGATTGCCCGCGCTTTGGTAGGAGAGGAAACACTGTTTTCGCACGACCGTGCTTAAAAGTAATTGCCATTGTTTGACTTTCTCGTGATTCTATCGTTATTATTGGAATGAACGCTCACTCAATGTATACCAATGGCCGGGAATATTGCATTGTATTCCTCATTTATGGTCACTCGTCTAGATACAAGCCAAAATCTTTCTCAATACGCGATGTCTTCCATCTATTATGAGATTGTAATTTACGGAAGGTGTGTAATAAAGGGATCTCCGATCGATACTGCAACAGCGACAAGAGACCTAGGAGGCAGAAGAAGCTATATTTCTTGCATGGGGATTATACGAACACACGAAGAATGAATTATTGCAATTTCAACCTGAAAAGAAGTGTTGGATTTTCCACAAGGTTAAGGTGGAGGAAGATTCAAACGGGAAATTCTAGTTATACATTCTGACATATTTTAAAAGCGCGTGAAATTATGAACGAATAACAAAATCCTCAGCCGTTGATGATTTCTTGAATTTCATCAGTTATTGGAACTCTAAAAACATCGTGAAATGAATCAAGGAGATTTCATTAAACGGATCGATAGAAATATTCCCTTGTGTGGAAATTTGTTTTGGTTACTACAACAGCCAAATTTTCTCAACCATGATTTTATTGTCAATTCAATTATCGATGCCATAGTCGGACAGTGCTTCACCAATGCTAGCAACTCTAATTCGATACAGGTGCAGTTTTGGCTCACTAAAGTAACCATGTTGTTAGGAAGATAAGTTGAACCCACTTCAACTTGCTACCAACTTTGGTTTGGGGTTTGGTGAACTAGGTATTCTCTCAACAGTATTGATTTTGTACTAGGGATGAAAAACAGTGATAGCCTCGAATGGAAGCATTTGTTTTTGCCGATGTCTCAATGATACAACTTTGCCAGTGTCAGGGCATTTGTCAACTCCAGAAATTATCTCCACACGAGGCTATTGGAAATTTCTATATTCGTTGCATCAAAACGTCTGACTCGGTTTATTACACGATATTCGAAATTCTTACCCGGAATGACACAGTTAGGATACGATGTTCAACGCCAGGAAAGGTATCGAATAAAATAATGATATCCCGGCCCAATCGAATGTATATTGGAAAGCTGCGGCTCCCTATCCGGCTTATTTAAATTTCAAACACGCGCGTTATCTATGTTTTGACACCACAACACGGAACCCAACAACGATATTTGTAACACGAACAGGCAGCTTAATTGTTGAAAGCGGTAATTTTGTTTACCGGTTGTGTGTAACAGCCATTAACTTGTTATATGGCCTCTCTGCGAATTCCAAACAAATCGTCGTTGAACTATGCAACGGAGTGCAAGAGCAAATTTGATATCAGTAGATAATATTCTCAAAATAATAAGTGTGATATGATGTACCGTATGAATGGAATGTTTAAAATTATATCCAACATTTTATTTGTGTTACTTCATAAAATCGAACTGATGCAACGAGGAGGATCGGAAATGGAAGTACTCGAAATAAGGCATTCGATGATAAGATTGGATTTGGAATGATTTTCGAAAGGTCATTGTTATTTAAAAGACTGCGAGACTTTTTTTCACGATACAAGAGGCAGGAGAAAAAGTACAGTCGGATTCATTGTTATGTTTTTAAGCATACTGTAATAAAACGAGGAGCTTTTAGTTTTACTTTTAAATTCGTATCTCGAAACCTATTGTTACTGTGATTATTGAAAAACTTCGTGTCGAGAGAGCGTATTGGATTTTTTCAAAAGACGTTGAATGGAAAATCGAATAAAATATCACCTCTTTCAGATTCTCGGATAAATGAAACAATAAGACCTCCGATCGAGGGAGAGAATCAGCAGGGAGAGAGAGAGTGAAACAAGATCTTTTATAACAATTTGGAGAAATTGTCGTTGAGTTGAGTGACGAAAATTGAGAATATATGTACACATCGAGGTCGTCATAATCCAGAGCAATCTTCAATATGATCTTCGAAAATGATGAAACGATTTCAATTTCGACACAAAGAAACAATGAAGAGAATAGAACGATTTCTTCTTTTATTCGATAAGTCTTTTCTGTTTTTCTTTATCTCACAATAGGGTATTCTAAAGTGACCGAGACTGGCAGAAGGGATGTATTAAAGCTATTAAATTCCTCTTGGTTGCAGCTTTTTCGATCGACAGGCAGAAGTTGCAGCAATCGTAGCTATTGGAATCGTACAACAATGGTAAGAGGAATAACAGGAGTTCTATTCGGATGTATAGTAATAGTAAAAGTTCAGGACTGGTAATAGGAGTGGTATAATAATAGGGATAGTGATGGGAAAACTAGGTGTAAAATAGTATTTGTTTCCTCTGGAACGATCGTTGAATAATGATGCCAATCCCCCGCGATGTGATTTGATGAGAAAAGAGATTCGAACAAATCGGAAGGAGGAAAATAAAAAGGAAGAGAGAAATCTCTTTCTCTCGAAAAAAATGAGAGATAAAAAGGCACATGTATATAACCAAGTTAATTCATTCCATCTTGGTTGTTTTCTAATGGTCAGATTTTTTCTTGTGTTATTTGCGAGATAGCGCGTACGTACGTTCGTACGTTCGTACGATAGCAGGGTAGCTGGAGCTACCTATAGGTACAGTACGTGATCCTTCACCTTTCCTTCCCTGTTCTCCGCTCACAAATGTTGGCGAAGACATAAAAAGAGAAGATCTCTCTGCAATTAAGAATAGATTCTAAAGATATATACGACAGAAGGATAACGAGAAAAGTCTGACAAATTTTCTTCACTTTTTTCTTTCTTCTTTGCTTTTCTTCTCATTTTCTCGTCTTGGTAAAAGGAGGGCGTGTTGTTCATCGAAATCGATTATCTTGGATAAACTTTTGTCTTTGAAAATTATTGGGATGATTGGAAAATTTGTTCTTCAACTTCTTTCTTCAAATCATTTCAAATCCATGTCACTGTGGATACACGAGATTTCAGTGACCTGATTTCAGTATCGAATTATCGAAGTATGGTATTCATAAATATTGGTACGTTTTTCGATAGTTTTCACCGATAAGTTTTACAAATAACAGTATTGTTTGTTTGCGCATTGAAATTTCGAGAATTCTTTGGTTTAAAACAAGAGAAATGGATTAGATTCGATCAATTCAGACGAATGAATGGAATAAACAATTTCAAATTGATTTCTTTTTGTTATACTAGAAACTTGAAATTGGTTTGTAGAGTTTTGATGCGATAGTGCAGTTGACTTACCGATCCTCGCAGTTGCGTGATTAGTAGGTATCTTCATCGTGAAATTGTCTTCTTGACCTAAGAACACATAACTGGCATTGAATCCCGTAGCATCCAATCGGTCGTTACTCTTAAAGGTCACTCGAAAGAAGGAATGATCGCTCTCCACGTCAAATTCTGTCAACTGACCACAGTGCCTTGAGTATTTCCGATCCCTGGTGACGTAATTTGAAAAGTCCACGTAATCGCTGGCTGATACAGCACCACATCTGTAAGAACACGATATTTTGTTTGGAAATTGCTTCACGTTATGGGATTTCATTGCATTACTTGGAAAACACTGTGTTGGAGATTATCCATTCTTATTTCCGTATATTAATACCCGCGTGGAAACTGTGGAATATACTCAGCAGTTTGTCGAGTCACTTACCATGAGCAAGTTCTGATTGTGTGCATGGAAAGTTTGAAAGCCTCGTTCGGGTAATTGCCTAAAACGTATCAGAAGCTTTGTTCCAATATTTCAACGTAGTACCGTGAAGTATTTGTACATCTCTTTTCAATTCATTGAGAAGATCTATAATCTAGATGCTCTGGAGTTGGAGGCTGTGTTGCCAGAAACAAAAGAACAAGAGCTTCGAGACCGGAATATATTGATCATTCCAATTAACAGAAGTACTTGATTGGATGTAGGCAGTTGGATCTCAAAATTTCTTGCATCGCTGGACTTGAAGGGTGAAGTATTGGAACGCAACTACACGAACAGGACCAGTACATTGTCGTTATTTGATTCACTTTGGCGAAGCGGAGGGGGAAGTAATTCAGATGGAACTCAATTGAATTGACGTTTGAATAATAGTTGAAGTTTTACACTGGAAAAAATTATTTTGTTGAAATGTGATCAACAAAAGAATTTTGTTATCCCAACAAAATTTTTGTTGTTTCAACCAAATTTGGGTTGTGTCAACAAAATTCTGTCGTTGGAATATAATAACATCTATTTGTTAAAATAACAAACAAATGTTGTCATAACAAAGCAAGAATTTTGTTGACACCACACAAATTTGGTTGGAAAAACCAAAATTTTGTTGGGATAAGAGAATTCTTTTGTTAATCACATTTTAACAAAATGATTGCTTTCAGTGTATTCTTGATTCAAAGTTTTGTCAATTAATAATTGAATTGAATTTTTAATGTAAGATTTTTTGTTGAATAATTAAATTGAATTCTCAATGAAATTTTTTCCAATTAACAATTAAATTGAATTTTTAATTGAAAGTTTCTTCACTCAAAAATTAAATCTGATTCTCAATTTAAATGATAATTACAATTAATTCGCAATCCAATTCTTTTTTCAATTAACAATTGAAATTGATCCGTAATTGAAATTTTTTGTAATAACAATTAAATTTAAACCCTCCAAGTTTTTTCAATCAACAATTGAACTTGATATCTATCACAAGGTTTCTTCAAATATCAATCGAACTCAATTCTTGATTGAAATTCTTCTCAAATCACAATTAAATTTGATCCTCAATTGGAATGTTCTCAAGCATTGAATAAATTGAGGGGTAATATTACTTTGTGTCGAAAAAATTTTTAGTCATTTTCTAAGACGTGCCACAAACGATGGGAACATTTTGAGGATATGGGGTTTTTCGCATATGAAAGTACTAGTAGTTGAGTACCAGAAACACATTTTGTTATATTTTTACAATACAAAATGTCGACACATCAGTGCACTGATCAAAAGTCTAGGCTTTCACATGGGCGTACCGGTAGAGGTCACAATTATGAATGTAGAACAAAAACCAAAATTTTTCTGAAAATATAGTCCAAAATCTATAAATCTCCGTAAAAATTTTTCGATATCAGCTTTTTTCACCGATTTTCGGACGATTTTTTCGAAAAAATCGAAATTTCAAAATGACGCCATTCTCTTCAAAATTTGTTTTTCGAAGAAATCCTACGTAGATGGTTAGATTTTAAGCTATATTTTAAGGAACTTCTTCATTGTAGATTAGAAATTGTGACCTGTAGCGGTACGCTCGTTTTAACAATGAGAAAAAAAAATTTTATTTTGACCGTACTACCATGCCGCCATTTTGGATTGAAACAATTGAATAAGAAGTGTTTTTTGTACTCAAAAACTAGTCCTTTCATATGCAAAAGACCCCATACATTGATAATTGTTCTTGACTTCATGGCAACACTTTGAAAAAAACATCAATCTTTCCGTCCACAAAGTGATATTGCCCCTTAAATTCCCAATTCAACGTTTTCTTCCAATCAAGGGCTCATAACAGTCTGAACAAACTCGATTTTCAATTCATAAAAATATGTGGAGTGTGTATATGTTTTATATCAATATTTAGCTTGCATCACTCGATTTTCCCTTCTTGAAATTTTAGACATATTTTTCTTGGAAACATGTTTTTTGACTTGGTCGACAGCATAAATCAATCAAATTTTGTCCGATCAACTTAATTCAAATTGGATTATTTTCAAAAAACAGATTGCTATCGCAACACCGTACAATTTTTTATATATTACTTTTTTTTGACAATTTACTGCAAAATTTTGGTTTGAGAAATTAAATTTTCTTTAAATGCCCGCCTTTTTTTCAATTAAAATTTCCAAAATCCCTACGATGCTCCGATAGCTATTCTACAATAATTTGATAATATTGCTGAATTGTTGATTTTGGATGTCTGGTGTTGGAGTTGGCTGTCAACTGCAGGTCAGTTGTTTGATATGTCATCTTGCAACGGTTCTTGTACTCAATCAGGACCATATATATGAGAAAACAAAGTTTTTGTATACTTCATAACTCATTTAATGAACATACTAAATTTCAAGTTAATCGGTGTAGTTTTTTCAAAAACAATTCCGAAAAAATACCTCGATTTTTAGCCTCTCACATTGTTATAACATCTTACCAACCAAATTCAATCCCGAATTCGAAGTTTTTTCAATCAACCATTCAACTCAATTCCTAATTCGAAGTTTTTGAAATCAACAATTAAACTTGATTCTGGATTAAAATTTTTTGGAATTGAATTTATTTTTCAGGCTAAGATTCTTTCAATCAAAAATCAAATTCACTTCTCAATTCTAAGTTTTTCAATCAACAATCCGATTAAATTCTCAATTGAAATTTATTCAATTAATCATTGAATTTGAATCGTAATTGAAATTGTTTTGACAAAAATTAAATTTCATTCTCAATTCGAAGTTTTTTCAATTCAATTGAATAATTTTCAATTTTGTCGAAGAATCACTTTTGGAGAAAAGGATATATCTGTGTTTACTTACTTTATTAAAGGTCATCCTATAAGATCTGTTACTGAAGTTAAAGACCTTGAGGTCCATTTTGATAACCAGCTTAGTTTTAATCAACATGTGGATTATGTTATTACATCAGCTGTTAGGAGGATTAATTATGTTAAACGCTACTGTAATGATTTTAAAAATATTCAATCATCTAAAGCCATATACTTTTCTTTGATTTACCCTATTTTGAGTTTCGGTGTTGTTATTTGGTTTCCTGTTCGCGAATATAATGTTTCCAAGTTGGAGAGAGGAAATCATATCTTTTTTAAGTTTGTAGCTCACAGAATTGGTCAGCCCATGCATTTTACTGATCATGATTATTCTCCTATTATGCAGTAACTATCTATACCGGATTTGTCTTTTGCAAAGAACAAGAATGATTTAGTTTTATAAGATCGTTCATGGTTGTTTTGATCGTAATGAGCTGGCATCGCTTTTTTACTTTACTGTGCCAGCTAGAGCTTTGTGTAATACCGGTTTTATGTTAAGTACTTCTTCAGTTAATATATATATATATGGAGATGATTTCTCCAGTCCATCATCTTTGCAAGTTGTGTAATAGTAATTTATTATGGTTTGATGTATTTAACATTGGTACCGGTGTATTGAAGCGAATGTCTTACGATAATCTTGTTTATAAAAATGCTTGCCTGCTTATGATGCTTTATTGTTGGCGAAATATTTTTCGGTCTTTTTATGTTTCTTTTTTTATACGTACAGGCCAGTTACTAAATAAATAAATCAACCATTGAATTTAATTCTTAGATGAGAGTGATCCAACTCGGACTCTCTTATTCTTCTTGAAGACTCAGCTTCCTCGATGTATCAGTACAGATAAGGAGACTTTCAGTGATACATCGAACAAGCTAATAGAGTTGGAAGTCTCCGATGAACATAAGGGGGTGCGACTTAAAACACGGTCTGAGTCAGGCCACTCTGTCCTAGTTCAAAGTTTTTCTAGGTTCCAATTCAATTCAATTCTTGCTTGAAATTTATTTTCAATGAACAATTGGATTCAATCCATAATTAAAATTCTTCGCGATTGACCATTAAACTTGGTTTTCAATTGCAATTTTTGATTGGAACAATCTTCAATTTTGAAATTATGTTTATTTGTTAATTAAAATATGAATTTTCTTATAGGAACTCTAGATCTATTGTATTTTGTCACATTCATAAGTGACTGACTCGTGGAGGTGACGACGAAAAGCTTGGGGGCTAATGAAGGCTTAAGCCTTCTTCGTCGCCTCCACGTTGCTTTTTCGACGAGCAACCGTTCCTCCATCGATCTATCTTACCCACTGATTCTTCACGTAAATTCAATGTCGAGGACAGTAATGAGTACTGGGGGAACGCAGTACTGCATGGCATGGATTTGAATTGCAATGGATTGCTGCGATTCACATCACCCATTACTGTTTTATTGTTTCCTTGTAGAGCGCTTTGACCATCGAATCGTTACGCTTTCCAGAAAACTAAGGGTAGATTTATAATTGAAATTCTCGAGCAAAATTGCAGCTTATTGTATTTTTATATGAAATTTTGGTGATTTCGGTATGTATTAATGTTCGTATAAATTTTCTTTTTCAAATTATGCAAGTTGCATTCACGTGAATATTTGTTACATGAGATACACTAAGAGGAAAAACTGTAGCTGAAAATGAGCCAAAGTACAATTGTAGCCACAGTAGCTATATTTCTACTATTACAGTGATTCTCATAGCTCCTTGAATGGAACATAACATATGTCCACTGTAACTACAAAAATGTACCTGGGCTTGTTTTCAGCCACCGTTTTTCCTTAGTGTATTAGAAATATCAAATCCAATCAAATTTACTTCATTGATCATTTTCTGAAAGTGATCTGAAACTCTTGTATTCGCAACACCCAAAAAACTTCGGTGTGTGAGCGGAAAATTTGTATCCGTGGTACTTACAAGCGCATAGGTGGCTCCACTTGATGGCATTATTTTTTTAAGCAAGTAGTTTGGAACTTGGATGATGAAAAGTTCTGAAATTGTATTTCAGGAATACAATTTTAATTATTGACGAAGGTCTGTCCACAGCCGGAATTTTGAATTCAAGTTCTGAACTCAAAACTCCGGCTCTGTGCATAGCTCGAAGAACCCGTAATGAGCCAGGTCAATATGATAACAATACTATAAGAATATCGTGTGAATAATTAATTGATCGCACTTTTTGGGTCTGATTTCAATTTATATTGTTGCAGTTCATAATTTGATTAACAGATAAAAAGAATTTTTTTTATTGAAAATTGTTCAAATTGAACATTGAGATTGTTGATTTAATTCAATTGTCAGTTAAAAAACTTTGAATTGAGAATCAATTTAATTGTTAATTGAAAACATTCCAACTGAGAATCAAATTTAATTGGGATTTGCAGGAAATTTCAATCAAGGATCAAATTCAATTGTTGATTCAAAAAACATTGGATTAAAAATTGAATTTAATCGTTAATTTGAAAAACTTCGACTTAAGAATTGAATGTAATTTTTATTACAAGAAATTTTCATTACGACTTGAATTTAATTCTTAATTGCAAAGAATTTACATCAAGAATCGAATTTAATTGTTGATTGAAGAAACTATGAATTGAGAATCGGATTTAATTATTGATTGAATTAACTCTAACTCAAGAAATAAATTCAATTGTTGATTGGGAAAAGTTTGGATTGGGAATTAAATTTAATTATCAACTGAAAAAAACGTTGAATCGATAATTACATCTGATCGTGAATTAAAAAAACTTTGAATTAGCAATCAACCCTGGTAAAAATTTGTGAGAGCGTCCCATTAACCATCCACGCACTGGATGGAACCCACGTGGGGGCAACTGGATAACACATTTCAGCCATTCCGACTTCAGTGCCTAAACATTCAGTTAGTTTATGTAGATTTTTCATGCGTCAGTAACATTGATAATCCATCAACATGATCAGAGGAATAAAAGGGAGCCCCAACGTTTCAATTTGTCAGTCGGGATTATTTTATAGAAATAAATTCAAAAGCAACGTTCTTGACTAGAGATTACATATCAAAATACATTGTTACCTTATTCATAGGTGTGATTTTACAGAAAACACATGATTTCACATTTCTAATCATCAATTTGAACAACATTCTACCAATTCCCCGGGACATCTGAGTGGGCACAGGCTAGAAAGTGCGTTACAAAACTAGCTAGAAACCAACCTAACATCTGGGAAAACCAGCTGGGGCCCATCTGATTCCCAATCATAATTTCTACTAGGGAAACTCAATTGTCAATCAAAAAGCTTTGAATTGGAAATTACATTTAATTGTTGACTGAAAAACTTGGAATTAATAATTACATTTAATCGTTAATTTGAAAAAACTTTGAATTAGGAATCTAATTCAATTGTTAATTGAAAACAAATTCCAATTACGAATTGAATTCGATTGTCAAATGAAAAAAATTTCAATTGAGAATTAAATGTTGATTGCTAATCGTGTTTTCCTCTAATTATCTAATTAATTAATTTGCTACCCTGTGGCTGAGTATCAGGTCGATGATACGAGTTTGTCATAGTTGAATTAATATCAGTGCGAATCTGATCATTTTAAAGACTCAGAGCTGTTTGATATCTGTCAGATAAACAGCACCAATTCGGTAACAAGAATGGTGTAGTACCGACCCAATTGCGCGAACATGCATGATTTCCTTAGCAGCTATGTTCAGAAAATGATTATGCTGTGGATCAGTTTTTGTTAACCCGGTGTCTTTACGCTGCCGAGGCCAATTGGACCGGGGGAAGCGTACTTCCAACCTAACCTACGCGGCAGGGGTAAGTTTCCCTGACTTATCAACCGTCGTTCCCCTATTACGGTGGTAGCCGCTTTCGGGATAAACTTTGGTTGACGCACCAACCGCCATTTCCCCTTTCGCGGCATAACGTCAGGGAGAAAGGCGGATTGATTAGTCAGAGATTCGAACCCCCAAGCCTGCCGGACATCCAGGTCTGAAAGTTAGTGCGTTAACCGTTCAGCCATGGAGCCGGTTAACCGTGAGTTTACCTCTCATTCTAGGTTGGAGTTCAAAATAAAAGAGTGATGAAATCGAAAAATGCATCGAAGACTCACTTCCGTACGGGGTATGTATATCAAGATGATAATTGGAATATTTGCATGATGCATGGAATCGTTCTCCGCATGAGATATGTCAGATTCAGGGGAAGGATAACGAAATTAAAATTATAATAATTTATGAGTAATCATATTAACCGAAGAGAAATCAACATTCTAATAAGAGCTGCGCGATATGAATTAAATAGATACAAACGCTCGGACAAAGTCAAATATTTGGCGTAATTTTATTTGCAAGTGATTGAAAATAATTGAATTCTCTTTCAGAACAATACTATGTTGATATATAAGGATGAATTTTGAGAGATTCATTTTCAATTCAAATCACATAAAGTGTCATATGGAAGATACTGGGTTTGTTGTTTACCCTTTGACAAACAAACTATTAATAAAGATTTCAACTGAAGGTCAAGAGATGCTACTGCATGGGAAGATTCTCACAGAAATTACATGATATGTAAAAGACTTCCCACACACTCCATTTAATTTCCATAATACCAGGCAAAGCGGAATACACGGTTGGGTTAACCAATTGTTGGTTGAATATGGTTTAGCCAGTTAATTGGTTGTAACAATCGCACGGAAAACAATTTGTTGACGCACCGAATCGAGGTTTTATAGAGGTATGAAAATTATTAGAATAATTGCTATTTCCAAAATAACTCCAACTTTTGCCTCAGATTATGCATTTATCTGTGGAGTACTATTTTGTCTTCTTGATGTAATAGTTTTTCATCCTTCCATTTATGAGTTAATTATTATAACAATTTTTCTTTCCAATCTTTTTTCTACTCCAATGATCTCAACACCTCGATCTCAAACTAAACAGTATGTGACGATAGATACCCTTTGGGAATTTAGAATGGTTAACAACAAATTCCGACCGGAATTTTTATTGATTTCATCGTAACTCAACTATCATTCCTTGTCGTGTATATAAATTTTATACAATGAAACACCATTTCTTAATATCAAGATATTGCACATTGTTAGTTACTTAAAGACATATGAAGATGCTCATAATGGAAAGAAATTTGTACAAATGAGATTGTTATATAGTAATCATGGAATATTCCTTCGTTCAAGAATGGAGGGCTTAAGAACTATTTACATCAAGAAATAAAACCAGTACTCCATTAATGATTGCATTCCCTTAGAGGAAAGTTGAAACAGTTTTGGAGATCACAATTATTCTAACAATTCTCACACCTCTGTATGTACACTGTTGAAGAAATTCCTAAATTGAATGGAAAATTCCTCGTGAAATTCAATAAAGTTCTTAAATTGATGATGAGTTATGAAATTTTAGAATTTTTTCATTAAAATGTAAGAAATTAATTATCAAATTCACAACTATCTTATTGAATTTAAGAAGAAAAGTCTGAAAAATTAAGAACTATATCATTGAAATTCATATGATATTATGAAATCTAATAGACCGTGTTATGTGAAAAGTTTCATAACATTTTTAGGCAACATGTAAAGCATGTTGAGGCAGATTTTTTTTCAGTATAGGGGAAGTGCGCCTAATTCGCACCATTGCTTAAATTGCACCACTAGTGTATCGGTGAAACGGAAACGCACACAATCATTCACGCAAGTGAAACATGAACTTGAACTCCAATCCAATCACGTCAATAAGTTTTGATTTGCTAGCGTGTGTCTTACATTGGTTACAGCAAATTCTGTGAATTCGTCTCATTTTTGGTTGATTTCCTGTGTTGATGAAACGTTGAGTTTATATTCCTTTATACGGCAAGTGAAAATGTAAGTTTAAACTCTCAAAGTGGTGAATCTGAGTAGTAAAATGTTCTATCGTTCAATTGGATACATTCCCCTGCACTAATAATAATCTGAAGACGTACGTAGGCGTGTTAAGTGTACATGGTGCAATTTAAGCATACAAAGTGCAATTCAGGGGAACGTTTTCCATTGTCCATTTATTTATTGGGTATGGGAATAAGTTCCCACCCTCTTGGAAAAAGTGTTGCTGCTGATACTATTTTTGAGTTCACTCAAGTGCTATACTTGTGATTTGGAAGTGTATATGTCAGGTGTCAATTGCGGTAGTTGACATTTGTTACAAGTGTAAACATCATTTTTTATCTGGTGTCAAAAATGACAACGTTTGTCCCGACGAAACAGCATTTGCGGGAAGTTATGCATCATTATTTTATTTGGAAGAAAAGTGCCGCTGAAACGTATCGTGTACTGTGCAATATTTACGGTGATCACGCTCCGTCTAATACAACTAGTAAAGAGTGGTTTCGACGATTCCAAAGTGGCGATTTTGACGTGAGTGATAAAGAACGCGGAGGGGCACCGCAAAAATTCGAAGATGTAGAACTGGAACAATTATTGAATGAAGATGCAAGTCGAACCCTAGATGAATTGTCTGAAGAGTTGGGTGTTGACAGGTCGACCGTCGGTAAACGCTTACACAAGATGGGAATGGTCCAAAAAGCAGGTAATTGGGTACCACATCAACTACAGGAGAGAGATATCGAGAGACGTTTGGTAACGTGCGAGATGCTTCTTGAACGGCAGAAAAGAAAGAGTTTTCTGCATCGTATTGTCATTGGCGATGAAAAATGGATCTATTACGATAATCCTCAGCGTCGAAAAAGTTGGGGGCTGCCAGGTGTACCAGGTCCATCGACACCGAAAACAAATATCCACGCTTCAAAGATTATGTTGTGCATCTGGTGGGATCAGGAAGGTGTCATTTATTATGAACTTCTTAAACCGTCAGAAACAATCACTGGCGATCGTTACAGACTACAGCTAATACGTTTGAATCGCACTCTAAAAGAAAAACGACCGGATGGGACGGTAGACATGATAAACTTATTTTACTGCATGATAATGCTAGGCCACATGTTGCTCAACCTGTTAAAAAATATTTGGAAGGAGTGGATTGGGACATCATGCCCCACCCGCCGTATTCCCCAGACATTGCGCCTTCGGATTATCATCTATTTCGATCTATGCAATCAGCCCTTACTGGAGAGCGGTTTACTTCTTACGAAAGTGTCGAAAAATGGCTCAATGAATGGATCGAGTCAAAAGAACCTGCTTCTTTGCTCCGAGGAATCCGTATGCTGCCTGGAAGATGGGCAAAAGTGGTCGCTTCCAATGGTGCATACTTTGAATAACATTATGTAATAATCTATTGTTTGAATGAAAATCTATTTTGCTTGAAAAAGGGCGGAAACTTATTCCCATACCCAATAATATCAAGTACACTTCTTATTCTCATCATGGTGAGAAGATTGTATAAGTCAAGAGGAATTTTGTGGGCATGCGATTTTTGAATCATCAGTTTTCTATACCAAGAAATAGAGGCGAGTTCTTAAGGGGTAACATCACTTTGTGTCCAACAAATTTTTAGTCACTTTCTAAGACGTACCACAAACGATGGGAACATTTCTAGGATATGAGGTTTTCTGCATATGAAAGTACTAGTTGTTGAGTACCAGAAATGTTATATTTTTACAATACAAAATGGCGACACATCAGCGCACTGAACAAAAGTCTGGGCTTTAACATGGGCGTACCGGTAGAGGTCACAATTATGAATGTAGAACAAAAAACCAAAATTTTTCTGAAAATATAGTCCAAAATCTGTACGTACCGGTACAATTATAAATTGACTGATTTTTTTTCTATTCGGCAGTATTTGAATCAAATTGATTGGGATTTGGAGTTAAAATGCATGGATGTAAATACTGCTATTAGTTTTTTGTATGATCAACTTTCTGTGGCTATTGAGTTGTACGTTCCGAAAACATTGATCAAAAGATCTATTTATCCTCTTTGGTTTACTCCTGAGCTCAAAAAATTAATTAGAAGAAAGAAAGTTGCCCATATGATTTACAAATCGTCTTATAGTCGCGGCGATTATTTAGCGTTCTCTTTTTTGCGTGCTCAATGTAAATCACGAGCTCGGGCTCGTTATTCGAATCACATTCGCCAAGTTGAGACTAATATTCAAAAGGATGTTAAATCTTTTTGGAATTTTGTTAACAGTAAGCGTTCATTTAATGACTTACCTAGTACTATCATGTTAAATAATGTAGTTGCTGACTCTGCAGCTGAAATGGCTAACCTTTTTGCTGATCACTTTTCATCGGTTTTTACTTCACATAACTCGGTTAATGTTAACCATTCTAGACATGATATGTCATTCAACATGCTTTCTGATTTGGATATTACCATAGGAGAGATCTACTCTGTTCTTGATTCGTTAGATACGAGCAAGGGCCCAGGATTTGATGGCCTTCCGCCGTTGCTGTTCAAGTCTTGCAAATTTATTCTTTCTCGACCACTTTGGCTTATCTTTAATAAATCTCTTTCTTCCGGATGTTTCCCTGCTGAATTGAAAACGAGCCTGATCTCTCCTATTTTCAAGCATGGTAATAAACTGGATGTTAAGAATTACAGACCTATAAGTATTTTAAATGTTATGTCTAAGATTTTTGAGCGCGTGGTTGTTGACAAGATTACTCCTTTGTTGTCTCCTCTTATCATCCCGGAACATGGTTTCATGTCAATGAGGTCTACTACTACGAATTTGGCTGCTTTCTGTAATTACACCGCCATTGCGCTGGAGAATAACTCACAAGTTGATGTTATTTACACTGATTTCAGTAAAGCGTTTGATACTGTATCTCACAGCGTTCTTCTATCTAAGTTGAGTAGCTTTGGAATATCTGGTAATCTGAAAATTTGGTTCCAGAGTTACTTAACTGATCGGGTGCAGATGGTAAAAGTTCGGAACTGTTTTTCTGAACCGATTATACCTTCTTCGGTCCACTTTTATTTTTGCTATTCATAAATGACATTGGGCAATTAAATCTCAATAATTGTGATTTCCTGTTATTTGCTGATGATCTAAAAATCTTCAAGAACATAAAATGTCTTGCGGATGTTCATCACTTACAGTCAGTATTATCGAGATTAGATTCTTGGTGCACCCGTAATTCTCTGCATCTGAACTTAGAAAAATGCTGTGTAATGAGAATCTCGCGGTCAAGGAATCCTCTCATATTCTCCTACAAGATTGCAAATGTTACATTGAATACTGTTAAATCTTATGTTGATCTTGGTGTAACTATAAATGATGAATTGGATTTTTCTGAGCATTCTGTGAAAGCTTGTGGTACTGCGATGAGAAATCTCGGCTTCGTCAAAAGATTTTCCAGTGATTTCAAAGATGTTAGGTCATTAAAAGTACTATATTCCTCTTTAATTAGATCCCATCTTGAATATGCGTCCCCTATCTGGTCTCCGTACTTGAAGAAGGATATTAGAATGATTGAGAGTGTGCAACACAAGTTTTTACGCTTTGCTGCTTTTAGAATAGGCTGCCCTATGAGATATTCTGACCATGATTACTCCAGAATTCTTGACAGAATGAATTTAACTACCCTCGAAGAGCGGAGACAAATGAATGATCTCCTATTTCTTTTTAAATTGATTAATGGTTTTCTTGATTGCGAGTCATTGCTGAGTAAAGTTAATTTCAACATCCCCGGTAGACCAGTTAGGAGAGCGCTTTTATTCAGACCTGTACAATTTAAATCTAGATTTGGAAATTATGATCCGATTTCTCGCATTTGTGAATTAGCAAATAATTTCGATCGGTCGATGGAATTGTTTGGTGTTTCCTTGAAGCGGTTTAAACTGTCGGTTAATGCATGACTATATTGTAATTGTATTTTATGCGTCTTTGGACCCTGTCTTGTATTGACTCTGTATTTACTTTTTATATCAAAGGGTGCTAACCCGTGTATTGCAATAAAAAAAAAAAAAATCTAGAAATCTACGTAAGATTTTCTCGATATCAGCTCTCTTTACCGATTTTCGGACGATTTTTTCGAAAAAATCGAAAAAGAAAAATTTCAAAATGACGCCATTCTCTTCAAAATTTGTTTTTCGAAGAAATCCTACGTAGATGGCTAGATTTTGAGCTATATTTTGAGGAACTATTTTATTTTCTGTTGTAGATTGAAAATTGTGACCTGTAGCGGTACGCCCGTTTTAGCCATAAGAAAAAGAAATTTTATTTTGACCGTACTACCATGCCGCTATTTTGGATTAGAAAACTTGAATAAGAAGTGTTTTTTGTACCCGAAGACTAGTCCTTTCATATGCAAAAGAACGTCAATTTTTTCGTCCACAAAGTGATATTACCCCTTGAGTGGCGCAATATTGGCTCACTTACCCTACAGAATCTCACATGATCTTTGCTAACCCACATTGAGGGAAAACATTTGTTTGATATATTCCCAACCAAAATTTTTAGTTGGGGTAACTAAAAATTTAGTGGGATTAACCAAAAATATTCTACCAAATCACTTTTAGTTCAACGAATCGAATGTCAGTTGGTAAAGTGATTTACTCTGTACACCCAAATTTTGGTAAGATTTACTAAATTTTTTGTTATGCCAACCAAAAATTTTGGTTGGACATATAATAACAGAATTTTTTGGTAGACATTTTTCTCAGAACAGAACAGTTTTCTCAGTGCAGTTATAAAGTCGCTGCCGCAGCCAACTGGATTGCTGAGAGAGAGCAACATTATCAACTAAAGCAGTAAATTTTTTGCAGGATCAGAAAAATTTTCGGGATGATATACAAAACAGTCAACAAATTTCACTGGGGGGGGGGGGGGGGGTGAACATTTGTTGTTTTCACAGCTAAAAAAATCGCTTTCGTGGATAACAAGATTACCGCTTTAGTAAAATTAGATTTCGATGTGGCAGTGAATTTCGTTTTTTCCCATGCAATTCCGATGGTTGCTCCAACTACATTTTTTGACACGTGGGTCATCATAACCCACGCGATCGATCGTGATAACCACACAGTTGAATGTGTTAACCAATTCGCTAGACCCTATTCAATCAAAGAATTAGTTACAGCAGCCATTCATTTTTCTCCGTGCATAGATCGTTTTTTTTCTCGATTCTACGTACTGTTTTTTGAATTCTTCCAATTCCACGTCAGTAGATATTCGCAACTCTCGGAATAACTTGACATCACAATTTCACTTCGCATACAACTTGTTATACTTGACAATTCTCTACTAAAAACGTGAACAAATTTTTGATTCAATAGAGAAACGATTCCTCATTTATTCAGATCGCGTAGTATTTTTTTTTTGTTTAAATTTAGATATGAAATTTTTGGTACAGTTTCATCAAAGACGCACGTATGAATCAGCGTAATTAATGGTTCTAATTTGAATATCAGACGCTCATAATCAGAGATGCGAAATCATTTTCTGTAGCGACTGAAATGATTAATTACTGAAATGAAATATCAATATTCATCAGAGAACAATGAGTTGATAAGTCAATTCTTATCGCAGTTCAAATGCGTTGAAAAGCGTACCACTTAATTCGTCAAATTTATTGAGCAAACGATGAAAAGAAAGAAATCTTTTATTCCTTGTTCGACATTAACCTCACCTACATTTCTTCGTCATTCATTTTTGAATATGTCAATGGCATGCAATTTTCAGTATATAATTGGTATCATTGTCGTTTGCTCTCCATAAATTTCACGATCGAACGAGGATCATACTCTTTGTTTTTTCAACTTCAAATTCGATCTGGGAATTTATGATTCAAAACAACGTATGGTCCAATAACCGATGCATATTAGCGAATTACTGGAATTTTTATTCGGTAAAGATTTTGTATAACCGATAAATGATTTCACAGTTCAATCGTTATTTTTCATTCATTTTTGATCTTGGAGTAATTTGGGGGAAGAATAAATACAATCGGGAGGTTAATGCCAAGAGACAGGAGAATTGAAAACCCAACCGCAGACTTGATGAAATATTTTGTATATATTCATACATATGTACTGATTTTTTTCCTTTTATTTCATCCACCGGTAGATAACGGTGGGATTAAATTCAATATTGGTTGTTACGAATTGACGCTCGATTCAGAATATTTCTGTTTTTATTTATATATATATAATCGATTGGAAAATATAGAGCCACGCAGTATTCTTGTATAATGTGTAGTGACTTTATTTTTATATAATTGAAATAATTACGATCAATTAGATTTTGCGGTTCGATTGATTTGATTTTGAACTGGATTTGTATTCAGGGTGGTAAAAAAAATTCAACAAAAAGATCTCCCTCACGGGATTGTAAAGAAAGCAAATCTAGGCGATAAGAAATGCCTTGCGTATTGTAAATTATAAAATATATGGTAACGTTATAATACATTCTTAAAACTTTTGCACGTAATTCCCCTATGCTTTGATAATAAAATTTTATATCTCGTACTCGTGTCTTAAGATCGTATCGTTACCTGGTTTAAACGGTAGGAATGTAGTAGTCCATTAATATATTTCACAGTTAATCTCGTTTCACCAGCTTTAGTGCACATTTCTAGATTTGCTCTCACTCTCTTTAACGTTGCCCTTTGTTCATATCATTTACATCTTTTTGTATTACAATATTTCCATTCGCCATTTGTTTCTCGGTAATTATTTAACCTTCCAATTTGTTTCCCCGGAGAACGAACGTAGTTCTCTTGAACAAAATATACTAGTATCATGTTCTTGTATGCTGTTCGTGGAGTTAATACAAAAATTCAGAACATATATATATATTTTTTTTTGAATGCACAAAGTTTCAGCCAGTTATTCACGATTGTACATTGAAAAGAATTTCAAAATAATACCAAAACAGTTGTACTAGTCATTAAAATCCCTTCGATTTGGCTCGTTATAGCAATTATCAAATACTTCAACTTGTCAACTTGTTCAATTTGTGAGAACTTATATCGAGGGATTGTTCGCTCCTGCTATCCCTATTCCCAAATACAAGCAGCATAAACTTCGATTTCTCTTCTTTTTCGCTTCACTGGAGCGCATGATAAAATGAAATATTCTTAATACACAATAAAGTTGATTGAAGTTCTGCAAGGATATTGAAAAAAACTATTCAACGGAAAAAGATATTTAATTATCACGTTCTCGAGATGTGTTTAAGAAATTTGATATGATCTTCTGTCGTACATCAATATACAATTTCTGTATTTCCTGATATTGAAGAGGACTCGTAATTCCAATTTCCGGTGATCATGTCATTTCTCTCATTCTCCAAAATCGATGTGTGCTGCCCGGGATATTTTTGTGATGTTATCATATCATCATGATGTAATAATTGAATATCACGTATTGAATCATGTAATATTCTTCTTTCATATCCGATTTTTGGTTATATTTCTAGTAAAATGTATTTGAATTCGTGAAAATCGCAAGAGTTCAATTTCATACGCATGATTGAGAATATCGATTGAGTATGGCATGATTCGACTTTATATATTCGTAGAATGTAACGGATCGGAATTGTATCTGGTCAATCGGGGAAGGGATGATTTCTCATCTAACATCGATTTTTCCAATTCTTACGTAAATTTCTATCAAATATTTCAAGGATGCAAATCCCCAAAAGCGCTGTGAATTTCATTTCTGTGTAACCAGTACTATTATAAGTATTTAATCCTCGATACATTTTTAATAAAACCATAAATTCTCATTTGCATGTGCTTTGAGTCTTCTGTACGCTCGCCGAGGCTGGTGCCGTCGTATCGTCATAAATAAAAAGGAAAAAAGTCGGTAAGAAAATGGATTCGGACAGGGAATCTTTAATGCTGTTTCTTCAGTATACAATTTTTTCCATCGGGTACCACTTTATTATCCTCCACACTCATCCTAAGCCAAAAAATATTTGAATATTCATGAAATTTGTAATACGAACGTCGTAGCTAATTATTTTGTCATTTGGAATTTTCTTTTCATCCTACGAGCAATTAAAAAGCATGTACGGCTTCTATAAAATACGCAAGAGACGCATACGATGATACTAAAAATGTGCAAGTAAATTGTTAATGGTCCTCTTCTGATGTTACGCTCGTTACAAAATAATACCCTAGCCCCTGCAGTATTATATTCTCAGAGATACCTGAAAATAGGATGTGAGATGTTTTTTTCATCAGCTTACATGGAAAGAGAATCGTTGGTATTTGGATGTTGTCTCCTTCTTAGGCAACCATATGTTTCCTGTTGCACATAAATTGATAATAATGCTTCTCGTGGATTGAGAACGAAGGAGGGTATAAAACATTCGTGTACAGAAAGTCACTTGTTGATGGGATATTACAATATTTCCTTGATCCATTGACTTGAAATTCTATTTACTGGAATAACATATCTCTTTACGACTGCGTGTTTCGAACGAGTAATGTTGTTCTCCGAAAGTTTCTACTCCCTTCTTCAAAGATTTGTGTTATGCTCGGAGGAGAGTAACGTACGAGGAGAATTTTTCTCCAAAATTTCCTTCCGATTGATCGCAGTTTCAGAACGTGATGGTTGTTGGAAAGAACTGCCGTATAGTCGGTTGTAGATTCAAGAGATCCTTAACATTACATAACAAAGTTCGGATTTATAATTGTTAAAAGTGGAAGAGTTTTTCAATGAATCTTTTCGTTATCAACATAATTGATACTCCAAGCGCTTCAAGAAAAATTATTCCCTTGAATCTGCTTTGGTTGAAAAAACTCATTAACTCTAGTCAAACCTTTTCAAATGATTGGAGAATGCTTGGAAGTATCGATACTCGACGATTGAGCATCGATTAGATTTGATCGGATTCGAGACTCAGCAATGGAGCAGATTTTATGAATGAAAATATGTTCAAGCTCACAGTAATGCAACAATTTCATATCGCACTGTTTGTTGAAGGTTAGCAATACCTTGACGATGGACACAGGTTGAATTCAGGCAAAAACAATCAACGAGTAACTTTTCACAACGTCTTCGTTTACGGAAATATCCAATTCCTTTGAATTTTAGCAAAAATTTCAAAGAACGTCATATCCAGATGAAAAAACCAATTATTATTTTTTTTGCGTCCTTACTTTCGGCACTAACGGAGCATCCTTGATGCATTATCGATTTTAATGGAATCTTCGTTTGCCGATTCAATGTTCCAGACAATCAAATTAGATATATACACTCTCTTTTCTCTTTAATTCTTCTCGTTGTGGGGCGATTGAATTCCTTGTAATGTATTTTACGAATACTGCACTTCCTCTAATTGCAATTTCATTCTGTGCGGGGTATTCATGATTACCATTCTCCGTCTTGATTGCAATATAGAGGAATTATTCTTTTCTCTCTGTTCTGTTTCCACCAAGTTTTATTGAGTTAATTTTTCCGCTTGTTGGAAAATTTGAAAAAAACATCTTTGTTCCGTTGATTTTGAGAAAATATTAAATTAACGATACATATGCTTTGTTCGTCCAAATTTCCGAGAGAAGTCAAGAATAGAGATCGGTAATCAAATTTAACAATCTGAACATCAAATTATTACAATATTCGTTCGAATATAATTAACGAGTTGTCGTTTTAATGGGCACGATGATGTTCCATACATTATACATTCATGAATATATAAATGCAAGAAAATCGTTAATTAATGCACGTACACGGACTCCAAAGGTTATTTGAAGAATCACTCATAAGTCGCTGAACGTATTGTACGCGCTGTTTCGCTGACTGTACCTCGTCGTAATTGCACCATATTAAATCGTTGGTACCATCAATTTTCTACGATTCAATGGATCTATACAAAGATTGTTATATCAAAATCTGCTAATTAAACATACGACGATTGAAAACAGTACAATATCGAATAATGTACAGGAGCATAATTATTTTCCTCTCAATGTTTCTCTCTGAAACATTAATTAATGATGTGATTCATTCCGTAACTCATGTTGTCCTCGAATTTATCAATATTGTATTCTATAAGGTTTTGAATCGATGTATCGATAATGACAGTATTGTTTTCACCGAGTTTTCTCACGTTGCAGCGAATGTATTTGAATTTCAGTTATAAAGTTTCTGATTGATTGTCACGATATCTAGAAGATTGATGATCGAAGCCCGAGTTGCAATCAACGAAATCATTTTAACCAGGACTGACCGATCAGAAAATTTATGTGAAATCGTAGCGATTATTCATCTGGTATTTCAACCTTCCATACGAACGAAATTTCGTCAAAAACTTTCCGTTTTTGGTTTTTGTTTTGAAATATTTCATTATATCCTTCGCACGACACGTGATACCATACTTGTCCTGTACAGGCATGTAAAATCGCGTTTACAGCATCACATCATATTAAATGTCCAATTGTGAAAGATTATTTTATCAAAACATTAAATACAAGGTTCTGGCATCGGTACTCGTTTTATGTTGCATCGTACATTGAATTTTCAACTATAAACAAATTATTCAAATTGAGAAAAATATTGTGAAACATAAGTTAAATCGCGAATGTTTTTAAATAGTTTACGAATGAATCGAATACAGGATATCTTTGTACGAATTTTCAATATAAAAAAACCATTGAAAATGGTGCAGAAAAAATTCCTTTGGATTATCAAAAATGGCTCCCGTTCGTTTAATAATCTACATCATCTTGATGGCAGGATAATAATTGGCCGTACATGCAGTTCCGCAACTACTTCAGTTGCGAGGTACAGTTTTGCAAGTGTTCCCTCTCTTCATCTCCGCAGCGAGCTTTTGACTCTTGTCCTCAAACTGGTAGCGTATAGAACTTTGACGTAGTTTAATATAGAGCAATGTTTGCAACCACCCAGTATGAAATGAAGCGGAAAGAAAGTAAGAGAGGGTCACATGAAATCGAACAGATATCGATCGGAGGTTTGGAGTTCAACGCAGAATGAAAAATGAAAACAAAACCAGATAAACACGGAGAGAAACTCGTTTCTCTCTATGCACGTCATCCGATTGCAAAGTTTTGTTAGCCTGCATGTTTTTTCGTTGATTTACATCCTGACCTTTTGTTCGCAGGGCTCTTCGTTCACATATTTTTCAATTCACCGTATTAGTATTAATGACATATTGTTTCGGTGTAAACGTGGCGTATGATCGTAGAGAATTGTATTCAAGAACTTAAAAACAATCTATATAATCCATAGAATTTGAGCATCGGTGTGTATGATATCGTGGAATGAATGAGGTGATTGAATTTAGATCACCTGAAATTGACGAACGAGGGTATAGATTTTTGTTATTAAAATATTTTGTATATAAAACTCTCAACTCAATGGCTGCAGTTTTTACGTACGATTAAGTTTGCACTTGTACAGAACTGTTGTGCATTTACTCTCTCCCACCATGGAATATGTTTTCGCTTTGTCGAAGAGAGCAATTCATTAAAGTCATAGGAATACCGTTCCCCGTGCATTTTCTAACTTTACCTGCTGGCATTCGTTAAAATCGCGATGTCATTCGCAAACCTCAGCATACTGAACTTTTTTCCCTGAACGCTTGTACCTGACTCTACGTTCTCTTCCGGTTCATTTACCGCTTCGCGACATGACAGGATCATGCCATTCAAGCTCTAGGCACGATGAACTTCGACCTCAAGCTCGGGAGTTTGTAGTTTTTTTTTTCTCATCGGCTTTTCCATCCGGTTGGATCTGCAGTCATTTAACCAAATGTATTCATTTAGTGTGATTAAGATAAATTGGACGGAGGTTTTTAATTTTTTATCGAGAATTCATAGTTTATTTTCTTACATACGTCCTGCTATGCTTCCGTTCATACGAAGAAAATATTTTTCATTCATTTCTCTCGCGGAACTGCTCATTTCAAATTCAATTTCTTCCTCGCTTTTTCTTTTCATTATTAAAATAATCCATGTGAGGATACATTCATATATCTATATAGATACATTTCTTTTCAAAATCATCCGACCCTCGAAATTCAGATGGGATTCAATCTCGGGTTGTCATGGATTAATTTACACGTGTTTCTTTCCTTTACCACGATCAACACAGATTTGCGAGGTTTGGATAACCTGGTGTGTGGAAATCTTGCACGGAAAAAAATGATATAGTTAGGATAACTGAAAACAATTGGCTATTGACGGTTTGGTTGTGAGAACTATTCGTTTAGGCGAGACAACTTTTGTATGGTCACTGAACCTCGATAGATTTGGTTATGGTATTGATATAATATGGTAAGACTTGTTCGGTTATGATAACCAAATGGTTGGTTATAGTAACCAAATTAATTTCGCCATCTCAATGTGGATTCATTTATGAGATTTTCAGCTGTTTTTATAAATTTGATTAGAAATAAAGAAGACATCTCGTAGGAAAAACTTCTTAGACTTTTTCTGGGATAAAATCTACATGGAGAAAACTGCAGTTCAGGAATATAGTAATCTTTGATAGAAAATTGGGGAGTATCTCTTAAAATCTGTGAATATTTGTTAAGATCTGAGAGTATTTCTTGAGTTCGTATGTGAGTTACATATACCTAATTAAATTATAGTGTAGTTCTGATTGCAATCATTGGAATATTTCTAAACCAACATTATCACCTGACATGAGAAAAGTAAAGCTGGAATATACTTCTTTGTGAATTGAAAATTTGTATTCATGAATATAATTTATGGAAAATGTGAAAGAAAACCTGTCTTTGTATTTTAATACCCTGAGTTCTTTTAAGGAACCTGAATGAATTTGATTTGTAATTGCAAATAGAAAATCAACGTGTTCATGATTATTCCAAAGCAATATTCCTTGATACAAACGTTTCATTGGCTCAACTGTTTGTGCCGTTTGTGGTTTCGGTTGCAACCTAATTTAAACTTCACTCGACACATTTTGTTGAACGTAATAATTATACAAAAACAATCCAAGTCTCAATGTTGGAGTTTAAAGAATTATTTTTCACCAGAAACTATGCATTACGAAATGTAATATTCAATGAAACGAAATCATCACTTGAGATTCTGATTTTGTTGCGCAATATGTATTATATTATGCAAAGCAATCATATACGGTAGTATAGGCGCGTGGTTAGGGTGTTAGGCTCTAGATAGGTAGAATTAGGTAGGTGTAGGCAGGTTCGAATCCCGGTATCGACACGATCAATTTGACTAACACTTCACGATTGTGTCTTCGATCACTGTGAAGTTTCTATAATCAGCCGAAATCACGTTGAAAAATTTTTTCTATTTCAACGTGAATAAATATTTTCACTTTATTTTTTTTCTGATTCATTATTCACCAACATTTATATATGAAAAAAAGCGAAACATTGAGGTTTTGCTGCGGAATCTCATCACCACTCGTTTAGTCACCACAACCAAATGCTCGAGGGTGAATGAATGCTTCTAAAAGCGTTTGGTTTCCACAACCAACCGAAAGTTGTATCTTGAACTAAGTGAGCCTATACTATTCTATTTGGTTCTCACAACCAAGCATTTGGCTGAGCCAAATATAGCCCAACGTATTTGGTTGCAGAAACCAAATTCCAGTGTAGCATAACCATACATTTTTTTCCGTGTGGCACACGATTTATTAGAAAACTCGAGAGAACTGCTTCTGTGTATCTAATGATCGAGCGAGTACAAAATTCGGTTGGTGATTCGATTCTTTGGAAATATACTGCCGATATTTGGTGAATTATTATTGCACATTCGTTTAGTTGTTGTGGATATTTTCGATATTAAACAAATGAATTATTGTATATAAAGGACTGGTCGGAATTTTCGCATTTCAATAATATTTGAAAGAATCCAATGAATATGAATCACCAATTGATACACACACGATATTGTTTTATTGGTCAAATTTCAAACAAAAATATTTGTTTTTCCATGTCGAGATTCAGAACTGCATGTATATTAGGATCATAGGTGTGTGATTTATTCAAATTAACTGCATGAAATTCGAATCGGTTTCGCATATTTCTTTATTATTTCCAACATTCTGCAGTGACTGTTTGAAATAAAATTTTTGCGTCCTGCACTTCGTTTTGTTACCGTCTCACAATTTGAACTTTTCGATGAATAAGCGTTCAGTTATCGATCATTCTTCTGAAACAGAAATGGTTGAACGTTCCGATTGACTTCTGAATTCTGCTCGGATCATGACAAGGATTGTCATGATTTTACAACATCAGAATCCCGTAACGAAGACTTTACGTAGGTCAAGATTCAATGGAAGTTCCCAAATTAGAATCTTGAAGAATAAAATCAGATATGAAGAAATGAGAATTTCGTATCAACTTGAATCAGTTAGAGTATGAGAGGACTTATGAGATCACGCCCTTCGGTTTGCACGCTGAGAGAAGAATATGGTTTTGATAACCAAAGAACATAGTTGATTTTGTTTTCTTAGTTATCATAACCAGATTTCGGGTTACTCTAACTATAAATCCTTGACCATGCACATATAATTCCTGTGATCATGTTGCTTTCCTCTCAGTGCATCAGGATGAACTTGTCAGGAATGCGAAGAAATTCATAGAGAAGTAAATAATGAACTAAAATTTTTTGTTCAAGATTCTAAAGTACTTTCGGGAATTTCAGAGAGGTTCAGAGAAATGTGGAGACAAGTGAATTGGGAAGGAATGGTGCCTTGAACTTTCCAGATGGATTCAGAGGAATCCAGAGAGATCTGGGGAGAAGTAAATTCAGTGAAATTTTTGATGCAAGATTTGAGAGATATTCCGAGAGTTTCAGAAGAAGTTTTTGAAGCTCTAAACGGGAAACTTTACCCACATTTCTTTGGATTCTGATTACTTTGAGGCTTTCTTTGAATTCACTTGCATTTCTCCGAATTTCCCTTGACGTTTCGAATCTCTCTGAAATTTTAAGAATCCCTCATAGATTGTCCATTCAGATCCCAAAACTCCTGTTAGTGTTTCGGTCTCGTCTCGTCTCGTCGAGATTGATCCGGTTTCGATCTCGGTCTCGAGTCGAGATTCTCGATCGCGACTGTCATCTCGTCTTGTATTGTTCTCGATCTCGTTTCGATCTCGGGGTCGATACCGAGACCAGTTTCGGTCTTGTCCGAATCACCAACTCCTGTTGAGATTGTCTTGGCTTTCAAAATTTCCTTCTTATTTCTCGGAATTTTTCAGAATATTCCTGAATCTTCGCAAATCCCTTGAATTTGAATTAAAATCATAATAATATTCTAACAACATGAAATTATTCAAATTCCAATTATGAATAGTTACAACCTATAAAGATGATTCCCTAGGTAAAGAAAATCTCTCTGAATTCTTTGAAACTTTCATGTTTCAAGGGAGTTCAGGAAGATTCAACGAGAAGGTGGGGTGAGAAAAATTTCTGAAGAATTCAGAGACAGATGGCATGGGAGAAATCATGCGTTCATTCTTTTAGAGAGATTCAGAAGATTTGGAGAAATTTGGAGAAATTCATACACAAGTCAACTGAAGAAAATTTTGTAAACGATTCCAAAAGCGATTTGAAGAGATCTTCATTTCAATTTGAGAGTCCAAGGGATTCAAGGATATTCATTGATATTCATAGAAATTCAGACCAATTCTTTGAATTACTCTTCGTCAGTCTGGATCTAGTAGAAAAATATCCTCAAACATCCAGAGATTGCATAAGATTTCATAGAGATTCAGAAAAATTTCAGACAGATTTTGGGAGACTCCTTGATAAGGGCTATTCGGAATTTGAATGATAAATAAGTGATTATCATTCCAGATTCCAAGGGATGCAGAATGATTTAGGAGTATTTCGAGAAATTCAGAGGAATTTCAGAAGGATTCTGGAAACTTAATTTGAATGATCCAGAAAAATTTACATGAATTCATAGAATTTTCAAACAGATTCGGAGAGAGTTCTGAAATCTACCTGAATGAAATTCCACAAGATTCAGACGGTTTCAGAGAGAGAGAGAGAGAGAGAGAGAGAGAGAGAGAGAGAGAGAGTCAGCAGGATTCAGACGGATTTGAAGAGGTCCAGATGAATTTGGAGAAAGCGTTGAAATTCAAATAGATGGGATTCTGAGGGATTCAGACAGATTCTGAAAAATTCAGAGGCATTCAAAGAGATTCAGACCTATTCAGAGGAAGCTTTAATATCCAAATGAATGGAATCTTGAAGGATTGAGAAAGATTCAGAGAGATTCTGAAGAATTTTCAAATCACAATCAGAAAAACTCGGAGAGATTCAAAGAGAGGTAAAGAGGTTCAGACAGCATCACTATCTGACAAGTTTCTAACTCCTCCTGAATCAAGATGGGATTACTTTGAATCTCTCAGAAAGATGTCTCAAAAGATACACTGTGAAAAATGTGGGGAGTTTTTCTTCATACTGTTGGTGGATTTCGTCCCCTCGTCGTGGGGGAATTGTTTTTCCATCAAAAATGGGGGATTTTTACACCACTCTGAGGAATTATTTTGTTTTTTGGGTGTTGAATCCTCCACAAATCATGGAAAAGTCCACCAAATTATGGTGATAAATTCCCCATCTGTGGAGAAACTTTGCTGCCATCATTTTTTGGGGGGAAATTCCACAATCATTTTTTACAGTGTAGTAAGATTCAGCGATTCTTTTCCATTAGGGAGGTTCTACCCGAAAAACATTTGAGGTGAAGTCTCAATATTCCATGATAATATGCCCTGAAAGATTAATTTTCCGAAACAATTTGACTGGGATATTTCATTAATTGTTTATGGATTCTTGAAGATGGGTCAATAACAGATTTTCGGGACATATTATTTCGGAATATTGAGGCTCTGCCCAGACAACACAGAAAGTTCTCTGAACGTTTTGAAAACATGCACTTGGTTCTGCGTGTTTTGGTCTCCAGGAAGTAGGTTCTCCCAACGTTTAATATTAACACAAAAACTGTATCAAATTAACACAAAAATGTTGAATTTACACTGGAAATCTGTGAATTTCAGAATGTTGTTTGCAACACCAATTCTGAGTGGACCTCCAGTAACATAAAATTTTCCGTTGTGTAGAATTTAGTTTACACGAGTCTGCTGTAGTTATTTACTCAGAGTTCATAGCCCTATTGAAAATGTCCGACAGATCCTGACAGATTTCGGTCAAAATTCTGTCTGGTTCCGTCGGAAATCATCATACCTGGGACAAAAACCGACCAAATCCTGACAGGAAATTATCTGTCGGACATTTGGAATAGGGAGGTTTCAAATTGTGAGTTTCGCTGATTCATTTGAGAAGTCAAGGATCGATTGCCATAAGTTTCCCATATTATTTCATGGGAATTACGCTGAGTTATCCCATCATCTCAATATCACCACGTTATGAAGTAGAACCAACAATAAATTTCAATTCGGTGTCAACAAATCCCCCTACCAAAAATCTGGATGAGTCTCAAAATTTATGCGAAAATATTTTTGTATAGAACTGATATCATCTTCCAGGAATGATGCATAAGATCCTCAACAATTTCACGGGAAAAAATGTTTTCTCTACTATATGCACAGGAACAATATTGTTGTCCCGTGCACAATTCCCTTAACAGTGATACAATTGTGACCAGTGCGTCACAATTCTGTTTCCATCATCATTATAAGGCAATCAGTCTCACGACTGGTTTGATGAAATCTCCCAATCCTGTTTATTATCCGCCAAACGTTTAATTTATACATATACCTACAACATCCCTTGTCTCGTATAATTTGTTTCATATAACTTAATCTAGATCTACCTTTATGAGTTTCCCCATTTATTTCCCCTTCCAATATTGTTTTCATTAAACTATCATGCCGTACCGTGTGTCCTATCAGATTACTTCTTCTTTCAACGACATGTTTCAAAAGATTTATTTTTTCATTTATTCCCTCGAGTACTGTTCCATTTTTCACTTTCTCTATCCATTTTATTCTGAGCGTCCTTCTATAACACCACATTTCAAAAGCTCCCTTCTGTTCAAAAAGCTTAATTCTGTTTTGCTGCTCAAACAACAACGGTCTAGTTCTTACACACTTCGAATCAATTCTTCATTCCATCTATAGGATTTTCATTAAAGAGGCAGTATCGAAAGTAGTAGATTATACAAGAATTCTGATAATTCTTTTGAACATGTGAATGTATCATGTATGGAAGATGGGAATAATGATGACTTACGGTAATACGCCCTCAACGTCGAAATAATGAAAGTGAATATGCACTCGTTCGTTAGGTTGACCATTGAAGAAGTAGTGACATTCCGTGTCACGTGGGTACAGACCAGGATAATTAGGCGACGCGAAAGTACCATTTCGCGTCTCGTTGCTATTGAAGGCGAAGGCACACGGAAATTTTTCTTTTTCCTGTCGTCCAGTCGTTATACCAAAGTCTGAAACATCAATCAAATATGGATTTGTATCAGAATTCAGGTACAGAGAAACAGATGATTACTTCCTTCGTGGAATTATACAGTGGTATAAAAGTTCAGAGATTAAAGTTTTAAGAATTTAATTGTCCTGGAATTTTCGCATTGTCTTCATAAATTTTTGAATAGATCGAATCAAATGATGATTTTCAATCTCATTCAACAATCTCTACTCCAATTCTTCCAATTGTTCCCTGTACAAACAGTATTTAATCCACTTTCGAATAGACGAATGCACCCTACAATATGAATTTCCATTGCAACAATTATGTTAGTATAACTTGATTTGAATAACTGATTGTTATTGAACTAATACCCATCGAGATAACTCTATTTATCTATTGGGAATACGATGAATAATTGAAGAGTACTCATTCACATTGAATGCACTTCGATAACCGTACACCGTATACACAGAGTACAAGTTCGAGGATGTTGTTATTACATTCGAATTCTGTTTTCTATTCATTTTAGTGGTAATATCACTAATATTGAAAGATAAATAATCTCCAATCCAGCGTTAAAATTTCAAGATCTCGATATAGAGATAAACGCGGAACAACAACGCGATCATTGAAAAAAGCATAAATGAATGAACTCCGTTCGGGATGGATAAACCCAAACATGGAGGAATAATGTATTTGAAAGCAGGAAAAACATCAGAGCGGCGTATTTCTTTCGTGAAAATAATTTTAATATAAAAATCGATCAAACGGACAGATATATTTTGTATGCTTTTTGTCAAATTGAGGGATGGAGATTGAATTTAGTTGCGTATTTTTCACAAAATCGTTTTATAAAATGAAAGCCGGGTAGTATCATACCGTTGGAGGATAGAAGTTGATGAGTTCGTGGGAATATGATTTCAATCGTGTAGTACCCTCCGTTCAGTCCTGTAGTATACCAATTCCATACGTTATGCGGTGAAAATGTTGATTTCAAAGCCAAAGGCGATCAATAAAGATTCATAATTCCATCGCAATAAGGTTGTAGAATTGTATGATTTTTACGTGAATGCGGTGATGAGGATGATGACACGTTGGTTTGATTCATATATTTCACATTTTTGTATCCTACATTTCGGAAGTTGAACACCAAAGTTTGATATCTCCATGAAAAAAATGTTGTGTATGTAAAAAAATGGGCGGGGTATAAAACCCTTTTAAACTGAATTTAACTTTTTTTGTCCATCGTGATTTTTCAACCAGCCACGTCGAGTTGAATCTATTTTTTCATAGTTTTTTTCTTGTTCTATTAATTCAAACAGCTGTGCCTCGGTAAGCAATCATGACACGTGGAAATAAAAATGCCCATTCGATGCAGTATTCGTTTTCTCACTCTTTTACGACGATTGTTTTTTTTTGAAGTAACAATTCCAGGTTTTGCTTATCAAATTGTATAATAAAAAATCATCAATGGCATTCTTAATGAGAGTTTTGAGTGGAAAGGATTAGGGAGAACAGGAGTCTTTTGAAATTTTAAGCAAAGTTTATATAAGATTATTTGTTAAATTTCGAATTTTATAACACGGAATTGTATCTTGAAAGAACGAATGATTCGATCAATTCCAAATTTCAACATCGAGAGCAACATAAGGGAGTTTACAGAGCATCAAAAGTTGATAACTTGGATTTTATGGATACACTCGGAAGTAAGGTCGTAAGTGAGAGGGAAGGAAAAAGTGGATAATGTGGCGCGTTTGATAGTGATTGTCAAACATAAAATGAAAAGCGTAACGAACTGGATGAATTAATAAAAGTACTGATGCTCGAGCATATTTTTTTTGGGGATTTCTATAGAGTTATGAAGTTTGATAGAAGTCTTTACTCGGTGTATTCGATGATATAAAGCATGCTGATTAAATGCTCTTTTGCTTTACGGTAGGGATATAACTTTGACATAATAACTGTTGATTATCGTCAGCAATTTTCTTTATTGACATAGAATTTTATTTGCGAATTGAATTTTTGAGATTCGCGTGGGGAGAAATGATTGTGGAAGTAGATAACTTCGAAGAGCTTATCCGCTGGGTGTGGATGATAAGATTGAGGCCTGACATGGAGATGATGCTGAATCGGATGGTCGTCGAGTTAGGTTCACTGTTCCTACAACTGTAGGAAACTCCTTTGAAATTCCAAAAGTGTGGTCTACCGCGGTGAAAATCCAGCCAAGTTTATGCGGACTCACGAACATCGACGAGTATATGCTTTTCTAGGAGGCTTTTATCGCTTCGCATAGAAAAATTGGGATCATTATGTGTAATTAAAAAATATAATAACAAGGTATTTTTCCGTGAGAAATCAATTAACAAAACCTAACTTCTCTCGGATAATGCTTCCACAAAGAAGCTATATCTATGAAATTTCAGGTAACCTGCATAGGGTTCATGAATTGTATAAATATAACTACGGAACACACGGCGACGCAAACACAACGGGCATTCTAACATCCGGAGGCTATTATGTTACCAAGCCGTGCAAGAGTCAAGTTCGTTTGCTGTTGCATGTGCATGGTACCGTGCTTACATTGAGACCTAGCTCGTTTGGAGGTAGAGTTTTAGGCACTTCCGGGTCTCTTGTACCGTCACGTCGCCGGTTTCTGAGCACATATTTATATTATAGCCTCACATACCGAATCAGTTCAAAGTAAAAATTTGTTTGAATAAATTTGGATGAGAGATGATGAATTGAGAATTCGATCTTACAATTGTTTCACGTAAGAATAAGTCGATGTGTAAATTCTCGGGACTCTCTTTTTATAATTGTAAAATTCTTTGCGAGAAATTCTGGAAAGACTTTCCATGAATTATCATACGTTTGAAAATTCCTTGGATTTATAATATAAGTGATCCATATTTCTCGCAACATCTTCTGTACGTTTTCCTTCGTCTAGAGTAGAATAAATGGCCGAGTTCAATATGCAGAGCTGAAACTTTCTCCATTTAGGATGTATGTTTTCATCTTGACGTTGCATGTGAGGATAAAGAAGATGAAGGAACTGATGTCACAGTTTTTCAAACTATTTAATAATCTTTTTATAGTGTCTCTCGTTTACACAGAAATTTATGCATAAGGGACATTCTCCTTCATATCGCGTGTCGGTCATATAACAAAAAGTTCCGATAATGTAACCTTCCCCGATCTAATGGAATTGAATAAATAATTTTTTGAATGATCAATGATTCTACCTTTGGCTATATTTTATATGATTTTCGAATATTTTTACTGGATGTATAAACTTCTCACTCATCATTGGAAAATATCATCCATATTCATATTCAAAATGGTCCACGAATTGAAAATTTTGAACAATGTCATAAAATTCTCACATTCATTGCAATTTCAATATTTTTTATTATAATTTGTTTTCAACGAATATAAATAGGGAAAAAAAGGTTAATGTTATCGGAGCTCCGGGGACTGCGTAAATAGCAAAGAATAAAGAATATCTGTCATCTGTCGTTCAGACCGAAATTCTTGATGAATCAATCAAACATTTGGGGAATTTTACAAGAATTCCTCGCTGTCCATATAATAACCGGTTTATTCTTTTTCCGTGTACAAGGTCTTCAATGAAAGCATGAACATGAGGATGAAAATTGGATAGGAATTATTGAATTTTGAAAAACAATGAGTAAACGGAAGATATTATAAGAACTCAAGTCTGTAAATCAACGGAGAGCGATATTCATATTTTGATTTCGGAAGAAAGTCTGTTTATTGAACACTAATTTGGCTTCGAAAAGTTTGTGTATCCCATATCTGTGTAGTAAAATAATAATCCTCTGACATTTGTTGGTATGATGAGATAATCACTTGTTAATCCCAGACAGTGAAATGTGCCGCTGAAACGTTTATGGAAGGTTTATAAAACGTGTAAGAGGTTATTTGAACGTTTAGAAAACGTTCCAGAGACACATTTTCCTGTTAGGGATTATTCTTGTAGTTTGAATTTCGTGCAGGTTAGGATTCACATGGAGAAAACGAAATGTGATTGGGCTGTTTCCTTGTTCGCTGGAACAATGAAATGTTCCACTAATGTCCCGTGAAAAAATTGTTCAGGTCTGATTATGCGTGTTCAGGCCTAATCATGGACATTTTTTGGCAAAATTCTTCGTGTTCAATACTGACTGCACGTGAGTGGGCCTGATTATACCTGGTCGTTCATTTTTGAGCTTTGTCATCACTTCGAAGGCTTCAATTTTGTACCCACGTGGAAACCCGTGATCAAGCTTAACCGCCAGTGATCATGCCAGACAAACCATTCTCGCCCGTGATCATGCAAAATTTCACTGACTGAGAAATATTCATACAAAATGACTGTGTGTTGATTTTTTTATCACGAATACACATGTTTCACTATGCTAAATCGGACCCAAACGCAGGCGCGTACGCTTGATTACGCATGATCATGCATGAAAACTGGATACAAGAAAATGGGAGCTGCATAAGCGCGATAAGTAGAAATGATTGACAACCCGGGAAAAAATGATCAGATCTGACCAGATCTAAATTTTGGTCAGATCTAAACAGATCTATTAAGATCTGAAAAACTGCGATTTTGGCTTGTGTTTGTCACAATATATGTGCAAAATCAAATTCACATACAGACAGATATCACAAAATTTCTGACAATTGAACCACCAATTGCTCATTAAGATTTAATCTAATATTCAATTCAGATCTAACGAGATCTACTCAGATCTAACCAGATGTGCCAAGATCTGATCAGATCTACTGAGATCTGAAGAGATCTAATCTGATCTTTTGAACCAGATCTGACCAAAAATCATATTTAGATCTGAATAGATCTAATGATTTTTTCCTGGGAATGAATTCGTGTTTGATAACATCGTTACAGTTCCATTCTTCACGGAATACTCATTGATTTTGTATGAATTTCTCATGTATAATGGGCATGATTATTCTTCATCACGTGGGTACGAAATTGAGGCCTGACCATGCCTGATTAGGCTTCAGTCATTAGCCGTGATCAGGCGTGAACAATTTGTTCACGGGGTAACAAATCATTTGCTACTTCAACTAATTATTTAGTCGTAGCAGCAAATAATTTGCAAGATTTTTAGTACTATATATGGGGCATTCCACACCAAATCGGACGGTTTGAAAAACTTATTTTTTTGATTTCCTTGATTTTTTGGTATGTTTTAGTACCCGTCAAAACAGGCTCTTTGGTGAATTTTGAGATTTTTTTGATGGCTGGTTCCAAGAATATAGAATTTAAGAAAAAAAACGCTGTTTCTTTCGTTTTCTGCTCATAACTTCCTTAATAATGGTCAAAATTCAATGTTTTTCTTTTCAAAATTTTTGTTTTTAGATGAACTTTACAGAAAAAAATACAAAAAAAATATTCGATGTGTTTTTAATTGAGATTTTTGGATTTCAAGGTTTGAATCGGGTTTTGAAAAATGTGTGTATCCTTCGATTTTTTTGAAAATTTTCTATTCCAAAGTGGTATCCATCCTGCAACTTTTAAGCCCGGTCCGGTAGTGGGCTTCCCATGATTACTATTTGCTTCGATTTTTAAAAATTACAGAGATTTTGTTTTCGCTATAAAATATCATCAATACCGATTTTTGACTCTATATACTTTTTCTTTACTGATTATAAATTGATTCCGATATTTTGTTTCATTCTGAGTAGGGATTTCAAAGTAGTAATATAAACGAGAGAATAATAACCAAGCAACGATTTTTCCTGTTGTAATTCATTTCAAGCAGAATGACGAACTTACTCACCGAAGTTTAGTCATCAGATCTGACAACAACGATCATGACGCTGTTGCTGTTCACGTATATCTGGAAATTGTGACCGATTTTATAAAGGAATTAGTTCCCAATGCAACGAAAGTTTTTTCCTTTTCGGATGGAGCACCGCGACAATTTAAAAACTTCAAGAATTTGGTTAATATTTATCATCACAAAGAGGACTTCAATTTAGAAACTAAGTGGCATTATCTCGCAACAGCACATGGTGAGGTGCCATGTGATGGTATTGGAGGAACGGTTGAAAGAAAAGCAGCAAGAGTAAGCCTTCAGCGGTCAATTGATGACCGAATAACAACAGTGATTTGTATAACTGGGCATCGAGACCAACAAGCCTACCGAATATTGTTGTCAAATTTTCACCAGAAGAAAACTACTTAGAAGCAAAAGAAAGATCGAATTCGCGATACAATGCAGCTTAGACTATTACAGGAACTCAAAAATTTCATACAAATTATTCCAAAAAGCAACGGAGCTGTATTAACTAAAGAGAGAGAGTCCTGAAGAACGATTGGAAATTTCCTGATCGTTGCCGAGGGAAAAGGTATTCTTATTTAGGGAACAAATACGGGGGATTCAAAATTGCCGTACACTTTTCTAAGAGCAGAGTCTTGATGAAATTCTGAAAAGATTTTGGCCCCGAATATTCAGATCTGATCCTTAGATCCGGAGATATGAGGATTTTTGAATTTTTTGAAAAATCTAAATACCTCGAAAGTACCATATTTTGTGACTCTTGAATCCAGCACCGTTCTCTAAGTCGGATCACGGGATATCCGTGGGAAAAAATTAATGTAATTTAGCTTCCTTCGTTGTAGAGTTATAGCGATTTGAAATGTTTTGCATTCCAGCCAATCAGAATTCAACAACTTCAAATCGCTGTAACTCCACAACGAAGGAAGCTAAATTAGATTTATTTTTTTCCAGGGATACCCCGTGATCCGACTCAGAGAACGGTGTTGGATTCAAAAGTCAGAAATATGGTACTTCCGAGGTATTTGGATTGTTCAAAAAATTAAAAAATGCTCATATCTCCGGATCTAAGGATGAGATCTGAATATTCGGGGCCAAAATCTTTTCAGAATTTCATCAAGACTCTGCTCTCACACCAAAAGAAAAAGTTTTGTTGAAATGTGAACAACCAAAAACTTTAGTTATGCTAACCAAATTCTTGTTGTTGCAACAAAACATTTGGTATTAGACACAAAACATTTTTGTTAACACATTTAGGAATGAAATAATTTTGTTGAAAGCACAAAATTTTGTTGAAGGAACAAAAGGTTTTGTTGTCCACATATCGAACAAAATGTTTTGTTGTTGTAACCAAACAGTTTTCTCGGTGCAGAAAAGTACACGGCAATTTTGAATCACCCAGTATATAGAAAGAAGTACTCGAATTCGCAAATAAAAATAAGTTGGTCATAGATATTTTACTACAAAAATTCATGATCTACTTATTTTCAGCGGACATTCTCCGGAGTTTATATACTTCTCAATTAGTCCTTTATATCCAATCCAGGTCGAATTTTTTGATAATCTTGCCTTAACCTCGTGAAATATCGAATCATTCTTCTGATGATATCATCCAATCGAGTGTATTCGGATTTTGGTTGTTTCATATGGATAAATTGTATTTTAACACGAAAAACTTGAAATTTTCCAATGCAGATTGAGGACATATTGAAATAACCACTGCAGATTACTGAATTCATGGAATCACAGCGATATCTCTCAAATCCCATGTTCATCAGGTTTTTATCTATGGTTCCTGCAATCGACTTTTTTTATCTCCATTAGCTATTTCCCTTGTGGCGTCTCATTTTTGGATTCCGTGTTCAAAGCTTTCCATGCTTTCCAAGCCACATGAGTTATCAAAGAATCATCGACCACAAGCATCAACTAACGACAAGGAAATCTTGGATAATACATCGGGATTTCAAAAAGGCGAAATTCAAATATTCATATGCTGATAGCAGGGAAAATCCTGACCGTTCTGAAAGCCAAGTTTTGTTGTTACGAGTCACTTTACTATTCGATGTATTGAAAAATGTCGAAAAGTACAACAAAGTACGTTCTCTTAATAACATGATAATAGCTTCACAGCAATTCTACGTCGACTAAAAATGGCGTTAGTATCTCCTTAAATAACATGAATCAAGCGGAATGTATTGCCACAAGTAACGCGTACCACGATGATTGCTTTTAGGGGAAGTTATGATCCTGAATCAATCATGATTTCCTGTTAATTAGTTGTAACGCTCATGTTTACTCTCATCATGCGGAATGGGGCTCGAAACGATCGTTCGATTAATCGATTATCGATCTTGATGATTTCCGATCGCAATGAAGTTAGTATAGTGCTTAGAGTAATCACGAAATTCTGTACAACCGAGTCAATAGATGAATTCATTTATGAAAGCGTTTGTGGTGATGGCGATACGCACGTCGGGAACATTTTGAATGATAAACAATATAATTCCCATCAATCATTGATGATCCTTTCGACGGTGGTTGTGGTTTTCAGTACAATACATTTCGTTCATCAACGACTTATTCGAAAATCAACTACGCAGAATCTCTGTAAGTTCTTCGAAGTCATCTAAAAAATACGCAAAATTTGTGATGAAGTTTTTCATTAAAATTGTATTATATTTTAGCACATGATTATCCCATAAAAGCACATATAAATGCTCATATCCCGTGTCTGCCAAAGCTGTAAAAGTGAACTTCAGGGAAAAAACTTTGTTTCTCAGCCATTGTGTTGGTCAATAGCAGGGTTTCCACGTATGAGAGGATTATCGTGATAGCGGAAAGAATAGAGGATGCAGAGTGAATAATATGAAAACGCACAAGTAGTCTTGCGATAATGACACAATATTGAATGAGCCATCGTTGTTGCGACAGCGTGGTTGTGGATGGCGTGTGAAATAGCAGATAATTTGAATTCATAGCTTTCGATGAAAACAAAAAAACTAGACGTTTCGTTTTGGATCAGAATATTTCAAATTCAAACTTTTCAAATAAAAGTGAAAAAGATCTTCAATGGGCGTGAATCAAAATCATTTCCCAAAGAGCATCATGAGTGAATCTACAATTGTTGAATGAGAAACAGAAGCAAACGCCCTATTGTAATCAATAATTTTCTGCATCCGTATAATTTTCCTCCTGGTTCTGATTATATTTAATGACAAGTAGTCGTAAGGAAGTTTGAATACATTTATGTGTAGTACGGGGGAGAAACAATGTATGAACAATTACCCTTAATCTCACGTCGAGGAACGTGTTGTACTTCTCAGTGATTGGTGGATAAACCAGTCTTCTATAAGCATTCTCGAGGTAATGGGCACTCCTCGTTGCATGAGAGTTTTCAAGTAGGGAAATTAGAGAACTCAAAGGTAGAAATGAAAAAGTTAGAGAAACTGCACGCAATGAGAATTGGTGAGACAAGTTTCTCACGGAGAAAAAGATTTCTGTCATGACATATAAAAACGTGTTCTAGAAATTTACGAAGAATGGGATGGAATTCGTTTCTGCGACAATAAGAGAACTGTTTTATTTCTATCTTCTCGGGAATGGTGAATCATACCAAGTCAATATTTTCTCGTTTATAGAATGCTGTTCCAATTCACACGTATGAAAGGTTTCCGCGAGGGAAAGTCGAAAATGTGGAATTCTTTTTGTGAACAGACACCGATGAGTTCGAATTTGGACATTCTGCTTAGGGGTGCACGAGACTCGAGACCAGTATCGGTATCGTCTCGACATCAAAAGATGATACCGAGACGATACTGTTGTATTTGGAGTCGAGACGATACCGAGACCGGATATTCGATACTCGAGAATATCGTCGATACTGGGGGTGCACAGAAGCACGAGACTAATATCGGTATCGTTTTGGAATTGACACGAAATTGAGAATAAAGATCTAATATTCGGTCATATCATCAATAGTGTTGATTTTTTTCAATATGGAAATAATAGAAAAGGTGCACGGAGAAAAAGGTATCTTAAAAAGTACCATAATTTATGGATTTTCTGCGCTGGTCTGACCGAGTCTAAATATTTACCTGAAAAAACCTCTAAAAGTACCATAATGTCTTGGACTTTTATACGGGAGGTACCATACTTATTTCAAAAAGTCCAAGAAATTATGGTACTTTTCAAGATATCTGTTTTCTCAGTGTGTACTTCAAAATGATTAGGGTTCGAAATGACGGAAAAAAACATGAAAAAAACGGGAAAAAACGGTTTTTTCGGGAATTTTCCCGACGTATTTTTCAAGAAAAATATCGAAAAATAAAAATCTCCCCTTAGTATCCAGAACATGAACAAATGTATTTTTTTCCTCCATTAGAACATAACTTAATGTCATAGCAACAAAAATCTACATTACTCCATGTGTTTTGGTGCATTAAGTGTATTCTTATCAATGAAAATAAAAAAAGAAAATAAAATGTACGTGATTTTTTAGTATTAATTTGATATTAGTGTAGTATAATTAAATCTTGATCTGTAAAATTAAAATAAGTTAGCATCACATTTGAATCACAGTACGTATCTAAAAATGTATATAATGATTCATAATTTAAAACAAACAATAGAACTTCGATTTCTCACATACAATTCTTCCATATAACAAGAATATGACTCATATTATCACAGACCAGTTAACTTTGGCAGAATCAAGATGAGGATTACTTCTCAAATTGCGAAGTGTTTGTAATCTAATTGATCTTAGTCGAAATCTGAGGAATCTGAATCATAATCCGAACACGAGTCATTGACATCTTCGATGGTGTTGTCTTCATTACCATTTGTTTCTTTTGACTTGGGATTTTTTGCTTCAATGGCATTACACGAGTAGCGCAAATTCTGCTTTATGGCTTTAACTTCATGACTTCTGCATATAATTCCTAAAGAATATGTTCTATCTAACAACATATGCATTTTGCGTTTTGCGACAGCAGTATTCATAATACAATAAGTTCGTATTTTTTCACATTTTGACCCCATAAATGACGGAAACCTCTTTAGAACGTTCAGAGAATAATATTGATCAGTGGATGCATGTACCTATTTGAACAAGTAGTATGTTCGCAAAATCGTTCATTCACATGAAATAATCGTGAAAACGTGACATGATTTTTTTACATTAAATGATTTCTTTTAACGTAATATATAACGTTGAATGATTAGTTAATCACCTCTCGAAAAATCTACAAAATTTCAACGATATCAAGACAATATTTTTTGAAAAAATGTATGCACAGACTTCAAAAACATAATTCCGCAACATATGCGTTCAATCTTTTGAGTATGCATAAAAGACAGTGAAGGAGAAGGGGCATTCTAAAAGGCTCTCCCTCCTGGACATTTATTCCGATTGATTTGGAATTTTTGGGAAATATTCATAATAAGGAGTTTATTGTTCCTAGACAATCGTCCATACAATAGAGTTCGCTTATTCAATCGAAATTGTACATATAACGATACATCAATAGTGGTATTTTAGCGTAGAGCTTAGAGAGCTATTATAGATATTCAACGGTGAAGATCTAATGACAGAGCCGTTTCCAGCAGAAATAATGAGTTATGGTGAAAGAATTTCCTTAACAAAAAGAAACAATTTTTTAATCGCTGGGACTGTTGGATTATTCAGTATGAAAGCCCAGGGCTCTTCTTGATTTCCTGCACTGTTGTAATTCCGTAGTAAGGAAATTCTTGCACTATGAAATGCAGGACATACAAATGGTAAATGTGGTGGATGTTCATCTACGTGAATACCACATCGAAAACAGCAGTTATCAACCGGTAGACAGACAACGTCAGTATTCAATATGAATCGGTTAGAGATTTTCGAAGACAGCCGCAACTGAATTATAAACCTGCGCAGGTAAAGCGGAATTCTACTGGAAAGGTGTTGAGGAAGAGCCGAGGAGGGTGTTAGGGAGGGGTAGATCATTAAAGAGGTAGAAAAAGTAGCTGTACAGACATCTTCTTGGATTAAAAAGTTTCCACATTTGGCCAAGAGTTCATGCTTGCTATGATTGAGTGTCTGTATTGAGATGGAATCCCAGTAATCGAGGCAATCTATCGTAAGAAAGAACTCTTTAACTTGCAACATCCAATTGTATTTTGAGTGAGAATTATTGTGATTTGCTAATTCCTTTAGCCGTAAAAAACACATTTTAGGTAATCTGTGGTCAGGCATGTTGAACATTTTGATCATCCAGTTGAGAGTTCTTTCAAAAATTAATATTGAAAGTCGGATTCTACCAGTTTTTAGTCTCACAGAATTATTGGGGGTACATTTCGGGAGGTGGAGCACTGACTTGAAATACTTAGATTGAACCTTTTCTAATTTGTCCAAGTATCGGAGCCCCCAAACTTGAACGCTGTACAGGAGTATATTAGAAATAAGACTATTAAACAGAGCATTGACAGTAGACCAGGAGTCCGGTTTTAGAGCGTTGAAAATTGCGATAGTAGAGCTTATTGCTTGATTGGATTTGTTCACAGAAGAGTCGGCTGCTTGAGAGAAGAGAGCTGAATTGGAGAAAATTACACCAAGATATGTATATTGCTTAACTATTTCAATTTGGGAATTATTGTAATAAAAAGGAGCATATTTTCTCGTATGTCCATGGCCTCCCTTCTGGAAAACAATAATTTTGGTCTTCTCGATGTTTACAGTAAGGCCAGATAGTAAACAGTATTCCTGTAATGCTTTCAATATCTTCCGCATATCTATCAGAGAGTTCGCAAAGAAAACCAAATCATCGGCATAAGCAAGTAATAAAATTTCTGTCAGGGAAATATTCATGAAAAGTTCCACTATCACATAAAGGAATGAAGTAGTTGTCGATTTTTTGGAATATTGAAACATACTCGACCCATTAAATTTCAGAAATCTGCTTCAATGAAATATATATTCACATATTTGGTTCAAAATCATTTTTTCCGTTTTTTTCGGGGAAGAAACGTTTTTTTTCCAAAATATGTTTTTCCTGAAAATTTAGAACCCTAAAAATGATACATGTGACAAAATTCCTCTTCAAAAAGAGCTGTATATATCTCTGAAATTATAATATATGTATATGGTTTGATTTTGAAAATTGCCTGGTGGGAAAATTTCATTGGGAGTCTCTGAAAATCTCAAAGACTTCCAGTGCAGTTTTTCAAAGACGTTCATAGATATTCAGAGGAATTTTACGTGGGAAAACACAGTGTTTCAAGATGTCAAGACTGATAGGAAAATTAATTATACCCAAGTGTGTATTGCCTATAATGACAATGGGCCCTAGCCTGGGTCCATCCTCTTTAACCCAGTATTGGGGAATGACGATGGGGCCCATGTTGGCTGATTCTTGGCCCTGTTGTGCTTTCCCATAGAATTATGGTTGGTAGAAAATGAAAATAACGAATCTCAACATTTCAACTTGGCCCCAATATGGACCAGCGTTAGGCCAAGATTAGGGTGAATTTATATCCCGAGCATGTGTGTACAATCCTCTGCGTGTATGAATTTTAGTCCCACTTTGGTCTCGTCTTGGGCACATATAGGCACGATGAGCTCAACACTAGGCCCAAGACTGGGCCAAAGTGGGGCTAAAATTCATGCCCGCTGGGGTAGAATTCGAAGCAATTTTCCAATTTCAAAAAAAAAGGAAAGGGTAGTATTGCTTGCCTAGTCTGGGTTCATGCTGGGCCCATGGTGTTACCAATCCTCGGGCAAAGCAATACAGCCAAGCTGGGAACGATTTCATCATCTCAGGGTTGGTCCCATTTGTCTGCCCAGCCTCGCTCCACGTTGGCCAGCATGGGCACCCACCCTGGGCTTAGATTGGGCCCGTCGTTAATACACACTTGGGTACATTCATATTGAATTTAAACTGCAATTAATTGATATTAATACAAAAATAATAGATCATTTGACCATTTATTCGGCTGTACACAATAATATCCCACGAAAATTGTGAATAATATTCCAGTAATATCATATGAATATCATCAGTTGTTAGGACAAATTCAACATAGGGCTTGAGGAGATACACGGAGAAAAAATATACTACTTTTTCTCCTTTTGCTCGCTGAACCAGAACCAGGAAGGTTTGTGAAATGGATTTTTACATAAAAATAAGGGCGACTACGAATCAATAACTGAATTTTACTATATGCTTTATAAAATTTCACGTTCAACGTTTGAAACTTCAATCCAACCTATGACTTTTTCTACGATATTCGTAATCTTTCGTACTTTTATGTAAAAATTCATATTACAAATATTATATTCCTGTTTCTAGTTCACTAAGAAAGATAACAAGAATTCTTATATTTTCGAGCGGCATTTTTCTCCGTATACCAGCGTGAAAAACATTTTGTCTGTGAGACTTCTGTGTGCTGAATTTATGGAACAGTCTACAATTTTCAAAAAATAATCTTCGACAGCGCAATACATAGAGTATCAAATGTTATTTCCTGAAAATTTTAGATTGTCCCTGGTGAAAAATGTTGAAACAGATGGAGCGTAAAAACCTTTCAATTTCCGCTTCTTTTGCGCTTAGATACGGTTCCGTTTACTCTTCCGCGTCGCTCCATCCGCTTCATTTTCACCAGGGGTTTCATATATTCTTTCAGAGAAATCTTACAATAAAATGTTTATTCGAATGATATGCTTGTATCCCCTCAATGAACTCCGATAAAATGTTTCTATTACAGAATTCACTTTCAACTTGGAAATTTCTCGAAATTGTGCACTGTAAAAAATATTCTGAAATTTCCGATATCAGATGTATATGAAAATTCTGAAACTTCTAATTGAAATCAAGTTCAATCATGAATTCATGAAATTTAATGTAAAATGTGTGAAAATTCATATAGAAATGCATGAAAAATCATAATTTTGTATGAGATATCATAAAATTTCATATGAAAAGCCAAAGGAGTTTTGAAAATTCAATACAAAATGTATATGTTAATTGCTTCACATACATTTCTATGAAATTTAGGAAGCAATTTTTTACAGTGTATACTATTCTGGAGAAATTTTAGAGTTCCTCGCTGAGATGGAGACCCTACTGCTGAATAAAGTGATTATATACAACTAGGCTTGTGTTCCAAAACTTTACTCCTGTACTCTGAATTATCGGTTTTCTATGTCTTTTTGAGCAATTGAACAAAGCTGTGCTGTTCCTTTGACCAGCTGATACTGCTACACTGATATTCAGAGTATAATGGTGGAGTATTGTTACTTTCATGAGAAATATTAGGCGATACCGATACCGTGTCCACGATACCGAGACGATACTCGCATCTGATAGTATTTCTCGATACCGAGACGAGACTATCAAAGTATCGCCGAGAATCTCGTCTCGCGCACTCCTAATTCTGCTGTTTCAAATGGTAATTCTGAGATCCCATGTCAAGAATATGCGTCAGAAAATTCATGTTATGAACACTGAAAAGAAGGTTTATTTACACCAAAAAAAACTTTTTTTCCAACCAAATAAATAGTTTATTTGTCCTCTCTCCATAAAATATTTCTTAGGATCAATGAAATATTTAATCGGATCAAATAATGGAATGCTTCCCCAAATAAATGGGTCTCCTAAATAAATAATTTATTCGCCACAAGTAATCAGTTTTTACATCTAATTGAATATTTAATTTCTATAAATAAATATTTTATGGAGAGAGGACAAATAAATATTTTTTCCAGTGTATAATTGACGAAAGTATATTTGCTTATGGGGAAATAAATATTTATTCCATGCAAACCTATCATGATTCTGTCAAATAGGATTCATTACCTATTAGAAAACGTTTATTTCTACTAAATATCAAACTGTAAAAAAATTTCTCTCAACCAGATGAGTAGTTTATTTGTCCTCTCTCCATAAAATATTCCTTAGGATTAATGAAATATTCAATCGAATCGAATAATGCTTGCCACAAATCAATTGGTCTTCTAAATAAACAATTCATCCGCTACAAGTAATCAGTTCTTGCATCTAATTGAATATTTAATTTCTACAAACAAATATTTTTTTCTGTACCTACGCTTGTTGATTAATAACAAAATATATTGGATTCAGAGGAATATTTATTTTCCCATAAGCAAATATACGTTTGTGAACTAAAAATCAACCATTTCCTCATTGGAAAGAGGCGGAGGTCTATGAAAAGGTATGTATCAAATTGTTCAATGTAATAAATAAATTTTGTATTGCTCCCTCAATAAAGAATGGATATATCTTCGTAAACTTTTTTCTTTTTGGATCCCACATAATTTATATATTTCATTTTTACAGCCTCGTGAAAGTGTAACTGGAAGCTGATCCCACGCCATTTAGCTCATCGATTATGTTCCCATATTTTCCAGTTTTCATGTGAATTCGCATGTATTATTAGCTCTTCGCATAATCGACGTATACTGAAACAGGGGGATGGTATAATGATATCGTGTATATGAATGATGGGGAAAGAATCAATTCATTTGTGAGATAATTAGCGTTCTTCATGCTGTCAATGTGAAAATGAAACCTTTGTATCGTACAATTTATTCTTATATTTCTATGTTTTCGATTCACTTATCAATCATGTTACTGACATTCGAATCGTTTATTGAAACGAATCAATAACGAAATACTCAGACCCAATTCCAGTTAAAAACCTTAAATCTTGCAGCAAATTCTTCAGACGATGTTTTCAATTTCAATGAGTTGATTCGGGGAGATAAATTTTGTGAGTTTGAATTTTCGTTTCGTTTTTATTAACGATTCAAACTTATACAAAATTATCAATCTATATACCCGAGCAAGCGTCATATCAGGACTCGCTAGGCCCATACAAGTTCCTCGCTAGCCACTAGACTTTTTTAATTCTTGGCTAGATTTTCGCGAGGCCCTAGACAGTTCCATGGATGACGTTGCTGGGGTAAGATAAAACTGATGAACTCATATCAAATTCATCTGATTAGATATTAATTCACTGAACCTGATCAAATTCCGGTAGATTATGAAAATGCTGGCCAAGTACAAGAACGCAACGTCTTGTATACTTCGGATAAATCGTTTGTTTCTTAGTTGGGGCGGTATGAGTGCATTGGAACGGAAAGCTAAAGTATCGTATAATTAGCAGGAACATTCTTTTCTGTGTAAAGATTTTCAATTTCATCGTTTGACTGCAAAGACCGGAAGAAGATTAAAGGGATTTCGCTCTCAACACGGAGGTTATAAAGTTTTTGTAAAACGATGAATTGTCGCTTCGGGCGTACGTTTGAACGAGCCTATCTCGTCTTCGCACCCAAGGGGATCGTGACGAATATACGCTGGGGGGTGCCACGTGAATACACAAAAGTTACTTAATAGTGTTGACGTATACTGTGTCAGCTAATTTTTTTTTCCAACCTGAATCACGATTTCTGAATTCTATATTGTTGAAAGTGAAATGGCATCCGTTTTATCGATCCTCTTGAACTTTCTAATATATCTTTTCGTTATCGCGTATCTCATATTTCCGCATACGTCCGAAAGTAAGTTTCCAATATGTTCTCGGTTTTGACATCATTTTCGCCATCCGAAGTGATCAGGGTGGATATGTATATTAATCTGTTTTGAGTATATATCCTCTGTTCGATATTATTCCGAGTAGAAGCCAGTTTGTTCATTGCTTAGAAATGGTTTCACAGCGAGTAATTAGTGCTGGTCATGCAACACTGGAGTATGTAAGCATGTTTGTATACTGTATGAACGCTCATATGATGTTTGAAATATTCGTGTACCATACACCCAACCAACAACTGACGATTTCGCAGGAAAATCACTATGAGTTCAAACAAAATGTTTTATATACCTCAAAAATACATTCAAAGCATCATCAACAGCGAATTTTCCACCAAGAGCTTGAACCATGGATTGATTTCAATTATCTCATATGTGTTGGGTACATCAGAATGCTCATGCTTTTGTTTTCTTTTGAAATTTCAATGTTTATCTCGTAAGTTGATTATCAAAGCACAGGGTGCAGGGAAAGTTAATTAAATTCGGGGAGTTGTTTGATCGTTTATGCATTTTTTATGTCCCCAATTATCCAACTTTCAGAGAAATATTATAAACTTTCCTCCAGTCTCATACGATTAACTCTTGTTTAATCTTTCTTTATTGAATTCGAGTGTTCGATTTTTCTCAATGAAGGGAGAATTAAGTTCATTACTTGGATTTCCATACAAATAATACCCCGATTTTCATGTATATTTATAGATGTTTAATGTGTATGAATACTCATGTAGAGAGAAGGTACCGTGTACTTTTGTGAGCATAAAAGAAGGAATCCTATTCAAATTGGGGATTAATATTTAAAAGATAAATTCGAAGATTATACCTTGTAGGAGGAGAGTAGAGATGAAAGGGAACACAATTCAATCCCACGCGGCAGAAGAAAAATATATGATTAATACATGAGATTAGTTCCACATTGATTTTTGTGAATTCGCGCTCAAGGATTATTGCTTCCATTTAAGGCCTTGCGACAAAATTGAAAGTTATTTTCAGGTAATTTATTTAAGAACATCGTTGCGAAAGAACAAGCCCCAAAGTCCTGGTCTAACGTAATAATGCGTGCACTATACAAAAGAAAAGGAGACGTAAATGATACGGAAAACTATAGGGGAATTGCACTGGTGAATCATGTAACAAAAATATTAACCAGTATTGTAAACGACAGAATCATAAATTGGGCCGAAACAAATAACATAATTCCAGACGATCAAACAGGCTTCAGAAAGCATAGAGGTTGCCTTGATAACATTTTCACTCTACAGTCAGTTCTTCGGATCAACCTCAGACACCCCAAAGCGTCCGTTTTTGGTCCGTTCGTCGACTTTAAAAGAGCATTGGACTCTATTAATCACGTGATTTCATGATACAAATTATTAACCCTAGTTGTGAGCGCGAAGATAATAAGAATTCTGAAGAGTATGTACGATGAAGCTACCTGATGTATAAAACAAAACAGTAAAATGTCGAATAACATTGATATAACGGAGGAGGCCCAGCAAACACGAATGCAGGCCATTCAAAGGACCATTGACAGCCCTTCGCCGGCATCGTAGGACCATCAGCGGCCCATTGAGATGCCAGTAAGCATTGTTTGTAGGGGGTTCTACAAGGGAAAATGCTAAGCCCTTTATTGTTCTTTCTATTTATTTCTGACTTCAATTCTTTTCTCAAAAGTAAAGGCTTTCAAAGTGTGAATATCGAGAACCGGCATGAACTTCTAAATCTATTTCATGCGGACGATCTTGTAATCTTATGAAAATCAAGACTAGATATAAAACTCTTGCTAATCGCTCTAGCAGAGTATTTTTCGCTAAATAAATTACAGATCAACATCAAGAAAACTAAAATAGTTATATTCAAAAGAGCCGGCCAACATTGAAGAGACAACCAGTATTCAAATACTTGAATGAAAGAATAGAAATAGAAACGAGTTACATATATATCTCGGAATGCCTTTTTCTTCTCCCATGTCCGGGTATGATATGTTGAAAAATACAATTGAGGAGTGTAAAATTGCGATGTGGCCGGTATTGTCAATAATCAACAGGGCTAAGATAAATACACTCGGGTTAAAATAAATAAACTCTTGGATTCAATGATAGCCTCAATCTTGTTCCACGCATGCCCAGTATGAGCCTCAAAGTACATTAACGAAATAGAGAAGGTACAAACTAACTTCTATGAACTTCTCCTGGCTTCACCCAGGAATACATGTAATGCCTCAGCTAGAACAATGGTCGGCAGATCAAAACTTGCATATGATGTTTTAAAAATTACGTGGAACTGGATCCTAAATAATGAAAATAATTGAATCCATAGACTCCTGTTACAAATCATTGGAATGTAATACTGAATATGACGCATGGAAGATAGCGGAGGAAATGTTGTTGGAAAAATATGGAAATCTATCAGATAGCGAAGATAAATGCATTGTTGACAACATAAAATCTGCCGTACAACGGAAAACCCTTGTTAAGTCGCATTTTTGACGAAAATGAGTTTTTTATATCATTGGATTCTTTAGAAAATCCTCTATTTTATGTTATTTGAAAAAAAAAGTGATAGCGATAAAAAACAGGAAAAATATGAAGCAATTATGATAGAAAATGTCGTAAGTGACAGAGGATTTGTAAATCGTTTCGAAAAGCTGATGGAATTTCTGGAAATACAACGGAGAAAGATCGTCAAGTACTTTACGCGGATTTTTGGTTGTAAAAGAGCCCGAGAACGGCTCGCAATACAACGCAACAACATCGCTCGAGTTCAGCCCTCTCATACTTGGGATAAGACACCTAAGTACATTCCGATAATCTTCGACTGTCTTTGGCTGAACTCGGAAATATTTCGTTCAGATAACTATGAATGAACTCTGAAAAATCTCGCATTTTGTTTGCAGAAACTCTGAGACATTCTGAAATTTTAATGAAAAATCTAATACATTTGGAATATTTTGTACATACTTTTTTCAGACTTCATCACGGTTTTTTCATTCTTCTTTCAGAGGAATAGGAACGGAACTGCCCTTGGGAAGATTCTAATAAAACTCAGATAAATTTCTGACATTTGAAAAATTTTTATATTTTATGAGTAGATTCATATGCTACATCCAAATATCATATGTGAAAAAGTGCTTGAAAATTGAAATTTTTTTCAATAATCAGAGAAATGTTGGAAATTTGTTGGAGTTTTTTCAGAGTGCAATTCCGTTTCTATTTGTCTAAAAAAAAGAATAGAGAACTGTTATAAACTTCGGAACAAATCTGAAAAAAGTCTGCACAGAATGTTCCAAATTTATTAGATTTTTCATCAAAATTCCACCGTTTGTCAGAGTTTTTACAGAGAAAATGCGTTGTCTCTCAGAGATTATTCATGTCTATTTCAGCGGAATATTTCCGTACGAGTTTTACAAAGCACACGCATAATGTGATGAGAAATACTCAAGTAATGGACTGTATCAAAAGCTCATCCTGGTCATAACTAGCTTTTTCCTAACCAGGAAAGAATAATTTTGCATGATTACATGTGACCATTGCCCTTCTGAATTTTGGATTTAACCCATATGATCAAATGTATGATCAAATGAAGTCACACAAAATGATTTCTTTTCGGGATAATGATTGGTGTAATTCCTCAGTAATTGAATTATGTTAGTTTTACTAGATTAAAAAGGTATCAAAGTGTAGGTTATCTGTTGATGAATGAACATTTCCAATAAAAATTAATCGAAAACTATAAAATAAACCTGTTACAATCTGCAAGCAATTTCACAAATTTCCTATAGAAGGAATTCACTTTTTTCGACAGTATGCTCTTTGCAATAAACACTGGTTTATTCTTAAAATGTTTCATCTAAAATCAAGATCATTGGAAGGGGATGTACTTAGGTAGTTTCTTCCGTTGTACGGCACGGTGATCCCGAGCGCTTATACTTGGAAAAAAGCCGCAAGTGACTTTATAGCTTTTTCCGCTAGTATTTTGGAGAGAAAGAAAACCTTGAGTCCATTTTCACATAGTTATCGTTGGAAATGTCAATTTTTCTCTGCAGAATTGAACAGAATGCATCCGGTTTCCTATAAAAAGAATGTTACATTTATAAAAACTTCATCCTATGACAGGATTATGAAGGAAAATAGTAAATGTCGATTTTCTCAGTTTCGATCCAATTGCACTCAACAAGGTTTCTCCATTGTACGGCAGAATAACATAATCTTCAACAGCAAATGCGCCACTATACATAAATACATGAATTTCACAAATTAGATGTGCCGGAAATCTTTGCTTTTCTTCGAATATGAATGGAAATTATTATAAGTTTTGGCCAAAACAACAGTGCTCGCTCGAGTAGAAGTGTAAATCTGGTACCGATCTGAATTGCCCTAAGCCAAATCCGGTATGGATATGGGTAATCGGATTGGACCCGGATGTAAAGTGTAATACTCCATTTCATCCGAGCCTGATTCGGCAACTAAATTCGGGCGTCATAAATTTTCCTCCACATTTATGATAGAGATGTGCCGGAAATCCTACTTCAAGCAGGTTACTTGACGCGGTCCAAATTGGTTGATCCATAACCCCGTGATTGAATTTTTTATAAAAAAATCATCAATTGTTGATAATGTTCTCAACTTGACATTCTCTACATAAATATCGCAATAGTCCAAGTCCACTTACATTTAAACATCAAACTACAATTATGATTCACTTAACGTGTAACATAGTTTATGAACAATCTAATCAATATTTTTATTCCTCTCGTAACCTAAAACATATTTGTCGTATTATACATTATCGCAATTCGCACGCTACAGATGAATGGTTGAGCGAGGTATATATATTAACGAATAGATACAATCAGCACTCGCGAGAAACCTCAGTCATTCGGTGTCGTATCAAAAATTTAATGGTATCCCGGAGTTTATCGGTGGAGGATTGAAATTTGTATAATTCTAGGCGCATTTCGAAAAAATTTACTTGCGTTCATTCTGAGTTTTCTTATTAGGGAGGAAATTAGGTTCGTCACATCTGGACATGAATATATTAACATTATTTGTATCTGACTCCCGTCAGAGAAACTACACAGAGACAATTTTCTGGTATAAATTGTAACAAAAATGTATTGAATATTACTATGTTTTTGTAAAGTTGGACCATACTGACATTACGATGAATATTACTATGATGATGATTGAAATTACGGTACAATGTAGGAAAGTTGGACACAAAACAAAGAAGAATACAATTTTCCTCCCGTGAAAAGAGATGCTCGCGAAGTATTTAAAAATCAACGTTGAATGATTTCGGTCACAGTGTCAGTAAAGTCCAACATTACAAGAAAATTATAGTAACCGATACTACAAAATTCTCTGCGTGTAATTTGAGTCTGATGAGATTTTATAAAGCTCGCCTTGTTAGGGCCGCAATAAGGTCTGCTTCTTCCGGATTGGATTATGATTTCCCTAATCTGAGCCTCGTCTGGCAAACCGATCAAGTAAAGGGTGAATAAGGTTGAATGAGGTTTTTCTTATTAGGACGCAGATTAGGTTAGTCATATCCGGACCTGATTTAAATTATCTGCATCCGGCTCCAATCAGGAGGACTGATCAGATCCGGATAAGACTGAATGAGGTTTTGCTTATCAGGGCCCGGATTAGGTCAGCCACATTCGGACCTGATTCAAATTATCCGCATCTGGCCCCAATCAGGAAAATGAATCAGGGCCAGATGGATTTTTATTGGGGCAATCTCATTAAAACTATCATCAGGTTATTCTTATCGGTGCCGGATCTGGACTCCCCGATAGGTTTTTATCTACACGGACCTGGTCAGGCCCTGATATGAAGCCCCATATGAGGCATCCCATTTCACAGCCGGATCCGGTCCGGACCACTTTAGAGCTCACTGGATAGGAACTTCTACTCGGGCGGTTTGTAACTCTGGTAAGCTGGATACCATCACCAGGTGTGTAAGTATGAAACCGGAATTTTTGTACAGAAAAAATACGTTTATTGTAATGATATGATACAAAGTAACTTATTCAAAGTATTGTCCGTCGCTATCTATACATTTTTTCCATCTTTCTGGCAATTTGTGGATTCCGCGCCAAAAGAACTGTTGCTCTTTTGAGGCAAACCAGTCATCGAGCCATTCTCGTACATCTTCGTAAGAAGTAAAGCGCTGCTCAGCAAGTGTGTGTCCCATCGATGCAAACAAGCAGTAATCGGATGGGGCAAGGTCCGGTGAGTAAGGCGCGTGCTGAAGAATCTCCCAACGGAACGACTCAATCGTTTCCTGGACCTGTTTTGCTTTGTGTGCTGGTGCATTGTCATGCAGCAAAATCACCTTGTGTCGTCTTTGTTGATATTCTGGTCGTTTTTCACGCAAAACTCGATCCAAATCGATCATTTGTTATCGGTAGCGTTGAGTATTGACAGTTTCCCCAGGTTTCAGCAGCTCGTAGTAGATTACGCCCTTCTGATCCCACCAAACACACAGCATTGTCTTTCGTCCGTAGCGGTTTGGTCTTGCCATCGATGTTGATGGTTCACCCGGAGTAACCCATGACTTTTTGCGCTTGGGATTCTCGAAATATATCCACTTTTCATCACCAGTCACAATTCGATGGAGAAATGACTTTCTTCGGAACCTGGCGAGCAGCATTTCGCATGATGTTTTGCGATTTTCCTGCTGTCTTTCGTTGAGTCCATGTGGAATCCATTTCCCCACCTTTTGTATCTTTCCCATGGCTTTCAACCGAAGGGAGATGGCTTCTCGGGTCACCTTTAACTGATCCGCCAGTTGTTGTTGTGTTTGAGCGTCGTTTTCGTCCAACAAGGCTTGCAGGTCAGCGTCTTCAAACTTTTTCGGTGGTCTTCTACGTTCTTCGTTCCTGACGTCAAAATCGCCACTTTTGAACCGTTTGAACCACTCGAAACACTGTGTTTTACCGAGAGCATGCTCACCAAACGCCTCCACAAGCATTCGATGCGATTCGGCTGCGATTTTCTTCAGATGAAAACAGAAAAGTAGTGCTGTCCGCAAATCGTGATTTGTTGGCACAAAACTCGACATGTTTATTTCTAATAAACTAATGCTACTGAATGAAACTCGTGTTATTGTGAGTTGGAAATCTTTGTCGGATATCAATACAATAACAAGACACCGACGTGACGTGATGTGTCGGTAATTGCATCGACATCTAGCGCCACCTATGGGCAAATTCCGGTTTCATACTTACACACCTGGTAAGCACATGTTAACCGAATGTGTACATTATACACCGCATACGCGATTGTATGGAACAAAGAATAACCCGCGATCTCAACCCTCTCATATTGAAGAATTAGTTGTTAGAAGTGATCCGCGGTCATTGAGGAAACTTTGGTATTTTGTGAAAAACTGCTGCGAAACCAGGGCATTTCTACTTGATGAATAATTGTTAAAAGTAATGCGGAGCGTCAGACCATTTGTCTTTAATTTCAGTAGATATTATATGTATTATAAGTATTATTAAAATTCATTGTACATTTTTATGTAACCCCCCTTGCCATGGGGACAGAATCCCTAAAGCAATAAATTATCTATCCATTATTGCTTCCATTTCCCGAATTCATATCCATAGAATATGTTTATGTTGATTCGAAATTTATTATTAATTCACCTTTATTTGCTGTTTTCGTGTATTACATGGAACATTGCTTGTATATATCTACGCTTAGTATCATATGCATTAACAAAATTCTAAATTCTATTCATATCAATTGAATGATCAACGATTTTCTTACCAACGTAGAAGCATAGATATTTTTTCTCTCCTCTGTTATATATTTCAGTGCCCGAGAAGTTCAATTGTGGGAATATATAAGTGATATTACATCATTTTAAACCACTTTCACGTCAATTGGAGTTATGAATTCAGAACGAATAAATAGCTCACAAATGCGCATATATTATTTCGCTATATGATATCCCTTTGTCATGTAGATCGTCCACGACAATAGAAGTGTGACTACATGCTCGGTAAATGTGATAAATAGTTATCGCACCTATCTTTGTTACGTATCAATGTAGTTGGTGGTTATTTTGCTGGACGAGGGAGTGTGAGTCGAGAGGTATACATCTATCCTCTCACAACTTATCTGGTCGAAGCTTTAAAGGACGCCTTTGCCAGGAACATAAATTGCTAACTCATATATACAGATATACAGCGTTAGAACATTCTTCAACAACCTGGTATTATAAAAGTTCTGGCAAAACTTTATTAATTTCACGGATTCGGCACGTGTATTGCGAAAAAAAAGATGAATGCCACACATACACATACCAACTCTTTTCTCTTCTCTACAATAACTTTCTCAAAGTATGTGTTGTTACATCTATATAGATGAATCTCATACTGTACTCACTCACTACTTCATTCCACTAAATTTGATTCCTCTTGGCATGAAGAGATGTCACAAGTTGTGATTAAAATCGATCAATCTTTAAATTATTCTCATTCACAGTGTTCGAATGACGTTACCGAAAATGAAAAAGAAGAAGAAGAAGAAGAGAAAAAGAAATTTCAAACTCGATTGATACTTTCATATTTCAATTTAAACGATTTTGGATATTTCTTGTTGGATCATTGTCTGACTATGACGGGAAACTACTACTCATCCCAGAGCGACGACGGATTTGAATTTTTGAACTCGTGATTCTATCAAGCCAGGAAATCAGAGAATATTCATATTATCAAGTTGGAGTCATGAATTATATGATTCAACAACTGTAACAGCATTGCGAATTATTTCCGTGAAGAAACGGGGTGCTACGGAATATCCTGTACGAAGAAAGTGCCAAGTTTTAAGCTTTGCCAAAATTCGTCGTTCCCGGGACTAGTTCGGTGTATCATGCACGGAGATTTCTTTTTCGTCTAGTGCCAAGATTTAAAAAAGCGGGTGATACATCGTCATCGTTGTGAAGCAATAATCTCTTTATGAATTTCAAATTTCAAAATTTCATGAGAAGAATCGAGATATCAAATTTTTTTTATGTACCACGATGATTTGTCAATGATTTCGAGATAGAGAATTCAAAATATCATAAATGTATGTGAGTTTTTATAAAACTTGTGACATTACTGTTTTCTTTTTCCACAATGGAAGGTTAAAATGTTAAAACACTTTCATAGCGAGGTAGCATATGTTGACTCTAATTAATGCTACCCGCATTCTGTGCCTTGAACACTGGAAACACCTGCGCCTCGTCAGAGTTGAGTAGGTCAGATAATTCAGACGGTATTCGATCTGTGAAAGGAACTAATTTTACGCAGTTTGATTCCGTTACGAATCAGAAGTGAAGGTAATCTCCAGAGAGAAGGTAAATTATCTATATTAATTGATCCACTAATTTTCTTCAACACAAAATTCCATTCCACATATTCTGTTTAAATTAGAATACTTCTGATTAATTACCATTATTCAACGATTTTTCAAGATGGAAAAACATCAATGTTTGATTACAACGAGTATTAGTGTTTGTGTACATACGTATCCAAATATTTCATCCCATCAATCAGCAAATGGTAACACTTTTATCCTACAAGATCCAAGCGTGGATGATATTGCTTTGTATTTGTTTAAGAGACCGTGCGAACGCCAAAACATCCGATGGTCGTTCAAACAACTCCTGTAATTTCCGTAAAAATGCACAAAGCACTGACAAACGAGTCGATGGGTATTCGTCGAATGCTTTCATTACTTTATCTCGCCGTCGGTTACGTGTGGAAATTGAGGTCGTTGACGTTTCCAAATCAGTCGACGTGATTGATGAAAGAGGGAAACCAAAAACCAAACCGAATCCAATACAAAATTGTAGTAATGCAATCACAGTCGTTACGAAATGAAATGCCATTCCCTGTCGGCTATCTATAATCTCTCTCTCTCTCTCTTTTTATTCACCGAATTCAAATCAGGAGAATTCTCTGGCAACAATTAACGATCTCTCTCAGCTCCGTTTGAAATATTTGTAATATTTTATACGGAAGGGAAAAACTATCTGTTTAAAAATAATTCTATGGAGTGATAAGATCAGATGGTAAATGAATTTACTACGAGATCTCCAAGCAAACAAATGTACGAATACATGAATGAATGAATGGATCGAGTTCATCGCGTTCTCCGCAGAGCAAGATGATAATAGCATCCGATCTATATCAATGTGCACAGATTTCTGAATATCAACGTTGTCATGTATTAATCCTATTGTCACTGAATACGAATTTCGTCATCATTGTTAGACGAATTTTACGACTAATTACACCTATATTGGATACTCATCCTGCGAAAATCAATTTGCCATAAATTATCCATAGAATCACTATCATACCAAAGGTCATTTTGGTAATTATCAATTCATGTCATAATATATTCTCTTATCAGTGAAACGAAATAATTTCACCAATCGAAATCGTGATATTTCGTCGTAATGTTGTTTGTTCGAATCAACGCTCCATCAATTTTGATTGTTCATGATCGAGGCATGCTTTGGAATTCTTCTCAGACTCTTTGGGAGTGCTGTATTGCTCAACTGTAAAGCAATTTTCGTTTTTAATCGAAGACTTGAAACTTTCCCAAAGAAAAATGAATTAATTTGCAAACCAAATGATTCTTTCATTGATTCAAAATATCCCGGTAATAAGTATACAGGAAAAAGAAAAATTGAAAAAGTCGATCCCAGAACGTAGACATATCATATAATACTCTTTGAATTTTGTTCAGCGTGTAACTGAAACGTAGAATTATATATATATAGAATTGTCGACTCATTTCAGAGTTCGTGGATATAAAATTTGTATTCAAAGTGAATACGATAAGAAGTCTCCATTGAAGCTGGGACTTGAACTGTATTCAATGACATTTCGTTACAATATATGTTACTCCCCAACATGATTGCATAATTATTTCCCTTCGTAAGAAACTCCTATTGGAAATTTCTCATCATGGAATGCCATTAGTTGTGTTTTTTTTCTTGTTTTTCCAACCTCTCTATGGCGAATCGAATAAACATCCAAGGAAAGCAAATTACGAATCGAATAGAAATGAAGGAATTCAAAAGGGAAACCAATAACGTTTTTCAGAATACCATTCAATCTTCATAATCATATTGAATGTAATTTTTTCTTCTTCACAGAGAGAGAGAGAGAGAGAGAGAGTGGAAGGAGTAGCAATGGTAAAACTCCGTCTAATCCTTTTCGACAAGATTATTGAAAAAAAAAGTACGCTTGAATGTCATTGAAATGAATCCAAGAAAATTGGCTTTAATCAGTCTCTCGCTAATCTCATCCGAAGTACGATACAGTATTAATCCTCCGTGATCATTTTTAGATCTGAAATTTTTTTCCATTGACGAGTGAATGCATCGAAACTACTCGCACGATTTCGATAACTCTTGACATTTGATTTCCCTTTGTTTCGAAAGTGGGACTCGAACGAATCAACCTCTCAGATGTATAGAACAATTATCCCTCGCGGAATATCAAACGATATCAGTGATTTCAATAAAAAATTAAAATTTCGTGAGAATAAGTTCATCCTATAATCGATAAACGGTGGTCTTTGTGAATGAATAGTGAATTGGATTCAAACTGTTTGGAATATAACCGAGTGACAATCGGGGTTTTTCTATATCCTCTATTTTCGTAATCTTCCGCTTGGGTGTGTGAATTTCTTCTACGAAAAGATCCCTGGTGTTCAACAGACCAAGGGATTTTATATCTTTTTTTGTTTTCTTCCAGCTTTCCATTTCAAAAGAATGGCTGAGAAGTCGAGGAATAATTGAAATGTAATCGTGCGATGGATATTTTACCTAGAATTTTAAAGAATAACTTCTCATTTCTTTTTGAATCGAAATGTTTGCGTTTCGTCCTTTTGTCGATTAATCAGAGAGTGATGAGGGTCAATTATTGCTTTGAGGATGAATAGTTCTTGGTTTAGTTTCGAAAAATGCCTATGATTTTGGAGAGTTCATTTGCCTCATTTGTATTTTTATGAAACGATGAATGATATTTGCGCTCCTTGCGATCAAATATGCTCGCTGCCTTGGCGTTCGGTAATCGATCACTCATCGATTCAAGAGGAGTAATCGAAACATTTGATATCTCGTTATACACGGGTAGGGAGTCAAAAGTTCCAAAACTGTGGTTCCACTCTAAAAGTTCCAAAAACTTGTTGGCACTGAGAAAAATCACAATTTATTCATATATCAGACAGCTAGACTTTTATTCAAATCAACGCATTTTGTTCAGTTAATTGAATTTAGTTGGATTGAGTAAAACTTTCACTTCTCACGAATAAATATTTTGACGTTGCGCTAACCAAATATTCCAAGTAAATCAAAATGTTATTTCAACTAAATTATTCAGTCGATAAAATATGATTGTACTGAAATATTGTTGGTTATTGAAAATCAAATATATACCAGGAATCACTAAATAACCTTGCTAGAAATGACTCCAGTGATTTTCTACGTTATTACAAGGCTTTGCTAGGCCTTGAAAGTCCCTCGCAAGGGCGTCGTAAGGTCTTGCAAGGTCTGGAGAATAACTAGAATGATTTTTGCTGAGGATATTTAGTCAGGAGAGATTCAGAAAAATTCTTTGCATCTCCTCTTGCTCCATATTTTAGCACAATTTCACTGCATAAAAAAAGATTTCGTGCGAATATTCTTCAGACAAAACGTTCCAAAAACCTTCGAACCACTGAAACTGAAAACTTTTGCTATGGAGTAATTAGGGTTGCACACGATACGATACGATACGATATTTGGGCCAATATCGTATCGATATCGGGAAATATCGTGGGGCCCGAATATCGTATCGATCTCGATTATCCCAATATCGATATCGTATCGTAAATATCGTAAATTGATTGCTTCTTTCTAAGAGAATTTAATTCCTATGATCTCGCTTTTCAAAATTAATCCATTCTGAATAAATATAGTCACTGGAAATAAAAGGTGCTCATAACTTCGCGGGAAAGCTTCGAATCAAAAAATGCCGAGAGAAAAAACATCCTGTATTTCTATCAGGAGTTTGCTTTCTCGAAAAAGTTACGTTGTGTTTGATTACCGTGTATAACGCTGTTCCAACATCCCACATAGCACAAAGACTTCTAGAAGATACTTAATTGCAAATAGGCATTCTCAAAGATATCTTATAATATTCTAAAAAATGTCTTATGCAACACAATCAGAACAATTTAAGAACTCCGTTGTTTTTCAAGGATAAGGGACTTCTCAAATTGTACTGATTGTTTTGCATAAGATATCTCTTAGAATGCTTCTTCTGCCAGAACATTGGTGCTACGTGGAATCTTAATATGGATTAAAACCCAATTGTATTTTATCAGTGAATATAAAGTACTTTTTCAGTATGCGTATTAATTTTTTTTCCAATGCCTGCGCTTTGCACGAAGAAGAATACACAGAGAAAAGTGCCGCTCAATAATATAAGTCTTTTTCTTATTTTTTTTAGTAAACCAAAAACAGGACAGTTTGTGAAATGAATTTTTACATATGAAGAAAATACGAAAGATTACGAATACGGTAGAAGAAGTAATGGGTAGGATTCGAATCTTATAAAGCGTTCAAAAGCGTGTAAAATTTGGCTATTCAGTGTTGAAATTTTGAATCCTAAGCGTGACTTGTTCTGCAGCATTCGTAATCTTGCGTATTTTCATGTGAAAATTCATTTCACGAACCTTTCTGTTTTGGGTTTACTCATGAAAAAAAGAATATCTTCCATTTTCGAGCGGCATTTTTCTCCGTGTGACCGTTACATCCTGGTACTTGAAAAGTAAAAACAGTGCCCACGGTTGTTTCAAATACAACATCCTGCAATTATCGCAAGTCTAATATTATAAAAATCTTATTATTGCGTTGCATTGATATTAGATCCGCGGCATAAAATTGAAAGCTTTGAAGCAACGGATTGGGGTCGAAGTATGAAAGAGGCAAGTATCAGCAAATTCGAAGAATTATATAAACGTAATTACTACGTAGAAAATTTTCACGCTAATCGTGATCATTTATTTCATGGAGATGAAAATTCAAATGAAACGGATAGTGATTTCATAGACCTTAATGCCATTTACGTTAAAAATAATGATCGCGAAATCGGATGGAGAAAAGAGATTGTGGATTACATCCGTACACCGAGAGCGGTGGTGGACACCAACATGTTAGTTTGGTGGAAACAACATGCGGGGTTATTTCCTACATTGTCGCGAATGGCAAGGGATGTGCTGAGTATACTTGCTTCTTCCGTACCAGTAGAACGGATGTTTTCAAGGGCAACATTGTTGGTTAGAAAAGACAGAAATAAATTAAAAAGTAACACGGTGAGAAATCTTTTATGTATAGATTGTTGGGTCAGATCTAGTCTTAAGTCAGAAATTTGTGAAGTAGATTTTTGAAACCTTTGTTCTCGATACTAAATATTCCATTAAATACAATTACAAACTGTGCATTTATGAATGTAATGTTCTTGTGATATCGATTTTTTTCTAGAATGTGTTACTGAAAACAAAACCTGATTCATTTTCATCTTGCGCAAACAACATTTGAATAGTAAAATATCGGCGATATTCTCGAATATCGAAACCTTGATCTCGAATATCGTATCGGTTTATTGCATGAAGGTATCGTTCGGTATCGTATCGAAAAACCGATACGATATCGATACAATATCGATATTATATCGCAATATCGTGCATCCCTAGGAGTAATCTATTCTTCCAACAATAAAATTCAAAATTCCGTATCGCAGTTGCACGCGATTGCAGGCGTGTCGTTAAAAAATATACATGGGTGGAAATGCCGGTGAAACAATTGAAAATTATGAAATGGTAGTCAGCGCATGCGTAATCAGATTCTATTTGCTGAGGAACTCGAATTGTTAGTCGTCACAAATAAATTAGCCATGCTACTATTAACTGAATTTTTTAATTTAAAATGAACAGACGTCAAACCTTTGTTTTTGCTACCGCAAACAAATTTTTATTTACATCAAATAAAGATTTATTCAAATCAACTGAAAGATTATTAACTAAAGTATTTTTGTTCACGCAACTAAGCGATTTCTCTCAGGGTGGTCCACAAGACTTTTTGTCCAATAGTTCTTAGGTCCACTTGAATTCCAATTAGCCGTTTGTCCAATAGTTCTTGGTTCCACTTGAATTCTGTTCACATTATAGAATTTTGGATTAGAGTATCCTTGGCAACAAGTCAACATGATATAAACATTAAACAATACAACGCTGTACGCCAGAAGCTGTCAAGAATGAATAACGTGTCTGAAAGATGGCATAATCGTTTCGAAATCGTTGTAGGGCGTTGTCATCCAAGTTTATATAATTTTGTAACTAAATTACAAACAGAGCAAGCAGATAGTGAGAGTATGTTGCGACAACTGAGCCTCGGTCAGAAAATAAAAAAAAGGCTCGTGCACCTACTCGACAAAAACAGATAAACGAATTCTCAACATAGTTTCTAATTGTGAAGAATATGTTGAAAAAGATGAGATCATTGTCTATTTGAGAACGATTGGATATAATTTGCATTTCTGACTACTAATCTTCTTTTAGATCTGGTTTATTTTGAATCTTTTATAGTGTTGGGGAATATGTACTTTTATAGAAATATATCATGGAACTATTGTTTATTGGAACTTTTTCCTTGGAACTATGGGGTTGGATCAAATCCCATACAAAAATTTTTGGGCTTCACCAATGCTGACAATAAAATATAGCTTGGCGCAATGTTGACAGACAAGGCTTGGCAATCTATAAATCTTCAATGTTGATTAACAATAAATACAATGTTGCACCGATATCGGTGTTCGACAGATTTCGTTTGTCAGCCTATTATTGTGGCACAATTGCGCCAAGCTTGGCTCTTGCTTGACTCATCCTTGGCCCAGCATTGACTAAACGATAGATTCCATTCAACGCTTGGATCAATTAAAATGTGGTTCAATATTGCACTAAACTTTGGCCTAGTTTCGGTAGAAATTAGCTTTCAATGTAGCGCCGATCATTGATAATAGCATGGCTCAATATTGGCATATTTAATAGTTTGGCTACTTTAATAATCAAGTGTTTCTCACGAGGGGCGAAACGCGTATACGAAGAATATATAAGGCTTAAGTGAATCTTTGGAAGAACAGTCAATCGTTCTTTACTATAAGTCACACTAGAGGGCTCCTACACGGAGAAAAGAGATCTTCGAAAAATAGTAAAGTTCGCTGTCATACGTAACACAGTCGCTCCCGATATCTGGAATAGTAAATTATGTCACGTCGCATTTTGATTTGTAGGCACATAAAATTTAAATCCAGGGATGGAAATCACAGAACTTGCTAATCCTCATAGTGATTCACAAAAATACTACGTGGCATTACACTTTTCAATCCTTCGCATCACATAATCAGTAAATTATGTGGCTCATTCTGCTGAGAATATATTAAACATACATATTAAAACATTAATTGCGATGTCAAATAGTTAACTCTGCTATTTTTCAAAGAGGCACTTCTTTTCTGCGTGTACCGCTGAGCTAACATACATTGTATCTACTTCTCATGGCAAAATTTACCGACAAAAGACGGCAAGTTGTTCACAAACAAATGAGGGGAGAACAATGAGACTTCAAACAACATATGTCAGAAATTACGAAATGCGCATACTTTTTATATATTTCTGGGTTGAATATTTTTTACTTTGATCATTGGCGCAGCATTGACAAACAAAATTTCCAATTGTTTGCCGATGATGGTATATTTCATTGCCACTGTTTCATCGATGATGGGACTTCATTGGAAAAACACGTAGGTAAATCATAAAATGATGTTATCATTCCAGGTTTGCGCCATGTTTGGTTGCCAAGCTTCGGCCATACTTCATCTACGTTGCACCATGCTAGCGCCAATTGTAAATTTCTATATGGGATATTTTGGAACTTTTGTAGCCCAATCCGTTATACACGAAGGAGATATAACCGGTTATTGCATACTGATTATCATTAATAACGAATGTTTCGTGGATGTATTCACGAGGAGAAGGTTTCAAGACCTATACTCGTGCATGAAGGATTCAGAGATCCTGATCAGGTCGAGGGGATGAATTTCTAATCTATAGATCTTCACGATGACATTATAAAACTTGATAAATTCTCTCCACAGAAATTCCGAATGCACCCGTGATTGGCCTTATAGTACAGATTTCAATTTCCCACCTCTCGAAAATATTCTCATATTAATACTGATATGTATTGATAAGTCCACATCCCGGTGTGTATAAAAGTTGTGTGTTGTAAACGCATATATACATACATATGCATTCATGCATCAATGAATCGCCAGGTTCATCTCCCCTCCTAGCGCCCAGAGTTTACCGGAAATATTGCAAACCGAAATCCATGGCAAAGTTCTCGAAAAGCGAGATATAAGCCACGTTCCATTAAAACGTTACCGTGAATATGGACGTAAGTTTCTAGCATTCGAAGCATTTATGTGTGCATGTATGGGCACACGAATGAACGAAATTGAATATAAACAACGAATGCTTTTGTACGGACACACCTACAGTTCTTACACACATCCGTTGTTTTCTAAAGTTCACGTTACGTGGTGTTGTTTCGAAAGAATTCATTTTCGTATCCATCAACAAAAATGTCCAATGGAAGCAAAATAATTCTTGATGTAGATTTAAAACGTCGTGGAAAATGTGTTGTGCATGACGGAGCACAAGACGCTTGAAATTCTCGTAATATAAATAATACTGCACGATATTCTTAGACGAGGATGTGTTCTATTTTCACTGTTTTTAATATTTTTTTCGATTGAATGTTGTTGCAATGTGCGATGCTCGGAATATGAAAAATTCAAAGATTTGGAATCCTCGTATGAATCGATCCAAGGTTTGTACCTCAATGCTCGAAAATTTATGATGATCATTTGTGATCGTGTTAGATACCCTTCATATTTGGAAGTTTTTTTTCAATCACGTACATGAATTCAGGTTCATACACATCCAAAAACTATAGATTACACTATAGTTAACATTAAATTCAATGTAAAACGTGTATAAAACTGAATTCATGCGCGTACTTGAAAAAAATATTCAAATTAATGCAGAAATTTCTAACAGTGATACTTTGGAAATGTCATGCTCGTTCTTACAGTGAACTTCTGGATATAATGCGTATTTAATAATACACGGTGTCATGAACATTCATTCGAGTATGTGTGAATTGTGGGAAAAGAGTATACAAAATACTTAAGGTACAATGTGTTCTCAAATTCTGGATTTATTTCAATGTGATTTGAGTTCCAATAATCCGAGTCATCAAATATTACTCCACTCAAATAATACTGAACAACATGTAGTTGAATGATTCAAACATCATTTAATTACATTGAATAATTATTCCGTTCCCTGCAATAATGTATACATTCGGTGAATATAATAAAATTGTTGGATCAGCGCATTCATGAATGAGTTCGTAACGAAGTGGTATTTACTTTCATAATTAATTCAATACCGTTCCCGAACTGATCTCTTGAACTTTGTATTTGTTTCAATTCTTCCTTCGAAAGCAGGTGGTTACTTGGAACATCTTGAAATTGTAATTCACAGTTGGATCTGTTTGTTTATTTATATCTATTCATGTAATGCTAATATGATTTGAGACCGAACATTGGGGTTTGAATCTTCACTTTGTTTCCATTATCTTTGATAATTGAGAGAAATAGAGATTAGAGCTGTTTTAGCCACCTTCGTGATTGAATGGTTGAGTACTGCACTGAGAAAACTATTTTTTTTGTACCTACTGAAACATTTTGGTATTATATGCCCAACCAAAATTTCTTGTTGGCATAATTGAAAATTTGATGTGTATTACAAAAATTTCGCTTCACTAAATAAATCATCTGACCATATCATGTTTCTTTCCCTGAACTAACAGTAATTTGGTAGAATCTTTTTGGTTGGGCATACATCAACTGAATCTTTTTCCTCAGTGTGGAGTGTAAGATGGGTTATGAACAAAACAAAAGCAAGAATCAGCGAAGAAAAGGGTGTGTTATATCACGTCCGTTGGTGACTCCTGGGCTTAAAAAACTCTCAATCATTGTTCATGTATCAAACAATGATGAAGAATCCTGTAATGACCCTGTCACAAGAATCCAGCTGGGATTTCCTATTTGCAGGTGAAATCTCAGCTAGAATTTCAACTGCAACGTGGGATTTCAGTTGGAATTTCTGACCCCATGTGGAATCCCAGTTGAAATTGGAAATCCCACATAGAATCCAGTGGTGATTCTTGATTCCAGGTGGAGTCTTAGCTGGCAACGCAGGTTAGTTTCGGACCTGGAATCCATGTGGAATCTCAACTGCATTTTTGTAACAGGGGAGTGAGTACAAATTTCATCTATCAGCTAAAAATGAGTTACAACCTAACAAATGATTATAGGATCCTCTGAAAAAACAAATTTTTTTTTGTAACGATTTTTTTGCTTCTTACCATAATTTGATGGACTTCCCCCTCACCTGTTCAAGCATTCAACATTCAAGAAAAAGAATCATTCCTCACAATGGAGACGATCCTTCTACGATGAGGGGATGAAGTCCATCATTGAGGTGAGGAATGACCAACTTCCCATAACTTTCAAAGTGTGGAAAAAGAGATTCAACCTTCAAGTACACACAGGTGTGAATTCGCCCCAACTATTTTCATACTTTTCGTTTTTCGTCAAAAATTGATTTTGTTTTCGCATTTTCTTCACTGATCAAATGGAATATTTGTGAATTTCCTTCCATACCGCGTGAATCTGCACAGTTTTTTCTTCAAATTGAAAAAAAGGAAGGTCAAATTGATCGAATAGGAACCGAGTTATTAATCGGTGAAGTTGCGTGGCGCGAATTTGTATCTCTGTGTAACTCCGAAAGTGTAAAAGGATGAGTGTACTCGAAGGGTTAATTCCACCACATTGTTTTCTGTCTTTGATTCGGCTGATGAACAAGGAATCTTAATCGACGGTAATCCTGGACAGATCACGTACCAAAATCCCACAAAACAATTTATGTCTGAAAATATTTTAAACAACTGTGTAAAAATTAAATGTGGAATTTTCTCCCAATCTGGTGACAGCAAAAATCCCCCAACTGGGGTAAATTCATTTCCTCCATATTCTGGAAGGATTTTTCTTCATCTGGAAAGAAACTTCCTTCAGAAAAAAAGAATTTCCCTCCAAATGGAGTGGAATTTCTCCAAAATATATAGGGGTGATGAATTTACCCCACGTGGACGATTTTTGCTGCCTCTGAGTTTGGGGGAAACTCCACTTTTACTTCTAACAGTGAAGTTGAAGACTTTTTTATGTAACGTACGTGTTCAGATATTTTGTAGATGTCTGAAACTTGTGTTACTTCTAAAACCAATTCCAAATAAGTGTATTGAAAGTGAGACACGCTGCAGACCTTTTAAAGGTATTTAGACAGGCTGCATGAATTTTGCTGAAGGTTGAATCGTCTACCGAAACGAATTTATAATTGAAAAACGAAATACTGAGTTGTCGAAGGCCTTAAAATCTTGAATTCCGTTCTATAAAATATGTTTTCAGTTCCCAGGAATTGATTCCAGAAGATAAACACTGATGATTTATCTGATTTTGTGAGTTTCAGTTTTCGTTTCGTTTTTATAAACGATTCAAACTTCGAAAACATTTGCATGAGACATCTTCGACTTGTCCAAAGAATTTTTTTGACTTTTAAATTGTTATATGGGATTATGCAATGTGTTCTGTTTAGAACGCTACTCCGATGAAAGATTTCCATGAGGTCAGAATGATCAACAAAAACACATTGAGTGTCATCCAGTCAATTTCATACTATTCTATGCTTGTGTAAAAACGTCCTGATAGAGAAATTCGACGGAACCCAATATATCTCATCCTGTAATGAAACAAAAATGAAGCTGAAACTACCGGCCAAGAGCTAACGACCGAATGATGTAATTTTTGGTGGAATTGTTCTATCTAATATTCAAGTAGCCCAACCACATAGTTGGAGGCTATTCCATCAATTTCTGATATAGAAAGTACTGGAATCAGCTGCAATGTAAAGTTGAAACAATCGTTTGCTAGCTTTCGGTTAAGAAAATATCCCCTTTTGCTCAACTTTCCTACATCGCAAGAATCAAACTGTCATGAAAAGTCTTCTTAAACAAAATATGTCCAACATTACAATGGGAAAGATTACGGAATGCTTCATAAAGGAACAAAAGTAAATCAATCAGACGCGACAATCCTACACAAGGGTGATCCGACACTGATAGGAAGGCACTTTCTTGAAGACGAGCCTATGGAAAGTGAAATTGAACTCATGGAATATTGTCGAGTCAAAAGATCGAGGCTCTACCAAGTAGAATGCAATTTAATCATTTTTATTGTTGTATTTCCATTTGATCCCACCTTTAGGACAGTGATGCCAGAAATTTTGAGATCCAATAACGGCCTACATCCAATTAAATACTTCTGTTAATTGGAATGACCAATCTATTCCGGTCTCGCCACTCTCGTTCTTTCGTTTCTGGCAACACAGCTTTAGGATGATAACTGTTTTCTCAGCATTGATAAATCCAGTCTGCCTTTGTAATTATTGCAATTCTCCTTCGGTAAATCGGGGGGTTTTACAACAGTGGTCTGAGGATTGACACTCGCTGCGCTCGCACTTCTGAATCAAAATTGTTCTCGCTCCACTGGCTATTCAATGCTTAAAACAACGCTCGATTCGCTCGCACTTTCCAAATCTGAGGATTCTCGCTCCGCTCGCAATCCAGTGTTCAAAATAGCGAATGACTGGAGAAGTGAAGAACTCAGAGAAACCTATTAAGAAATAATCACCAATCGACCGTTAATATAAACACATCGCAAAAAATAATTTATTTGACCGAATGAACTGGAGTTATAGCTGTGAAAATTAGCTCCGAGTAATAAAAGAATAAAAGCTGTAGTAGAGGCTACTTCAAATTAGTTAATTTTCAATTAGCAACTAAAGTTAGAGAAATTAAATTTGAATTTAGTTGAGCCAACGCCTGTTTTAGTTATCCAAATATCAACAACTGTATCTAGTTGCTGGAACTAATTTGGAGTAAGGGTGGCTAATTATTTTTTTCGGTGCAGCCTTCAAAATTTGATATTTCTGCGGTGAAGAACGAATTTGTGAATCAGCCGAAAAGCGGCAGATTTAATCAACAAACCGTTGAAATTCAGCCCAAAATCGGTGTTTCGGGAAACAGGGAAGGAAATCGGAAGATCTTCTGATAAATTGGGAGGCTTTGCAATACTGATTCCCACTCTATCTCATTCCTCCTGACTCAAATAATGCCATATCACAGCTTTTTGTCAGTGACCAAACCTTGTAAAATCCCTGTTACGCATACCACCCCTAATCGACAATACACAAGTAGTGCTATTTATACAAATAAATTTTCTTCATCGTCAACCTCATTACGAAGAAGAGATTCCTCGTATCTATTCAACTTTGACTACATGATATTTGTATGGAATTATTCAATTCTTCCATTTAGCTATTCCATATTTGAAAACCACAAACTCCACTCCCAAGGAAGGGATGAAAATATTCAACGACTTTACAATGATTCATCAAAAACATTTGAAAAGTGTTCCGAACAATCTCATCAAAGCTTGAAAACTTTCAAACTGAATCGCATACAAATCGGTCATCGCGTTGACGAGTTATGAAGTTGAAGGCGAACACACGATTCAAACACTCCGATTTTCCGCTGAACGATAAAAACTGAAGAGGATGAGGATGGGGTTGGAGAAAGTTTTGAAATACCACGCCTTGTAATACTTGCAAACATGTTCATTCTCAGAAACAAGGATTGTCCTAGTCTACATATTGGACACAGGCCAAACGTGTCATCAAAACAGTGCGCGAAAAACATGTGTGTTTGCAGAGTTGTGACTTACACATAACTAGAAGTGCGCTTATCTTTTATGACATAGAATACTGGAAGGTGTAATCCAGTTTTCGAGGTGATGAGAAGGAAAAGATTCATCGTTCTCCCACGATGTCGTTATGGTAAGTGAAATTCCACAAGTTCGCCAAGTTGGATACAATATATCGATGCATATCCTTCAGGATAACATGATATTCTAAAAATAATTCTTGTGCTTCGGAAGAATCCTGTGTTTTTCGGGCCGGATTATCTTTTATGAATGTGAAAAAAAGTACACGGAAAAAAAAGACGTGTGGATTCTGCATTGGTTGTTGTTATTTTGACATAACTGCTGAAGTGCATGCAATTGGAGTAAAATTCACATTTTGGAACTAATGTCATGTGTACATTGTTACTGAAGTAAACGGCAGGCGTGTTGCCATGGTAACCACGATAACAATGTAAATCTAACAGGACTCTGGAGTAAATTCTACATGAAATCCACACCGTAATTATAACCTGACTTTTCATGTAATTCTTACTTGGTCATTTCTTTCCATGTAGAAACCAAAAAAGCTACTCTCACTCCAGTAGATGATTTTTTTTTATGAATTAAAAATAATTTGTGCGATTTCTTACACCAAGTTCTAACATGCTCTGAAAATGTGAGGGAATTTCCCATTGCTTCGTGAAACCGCATAATATTCAAGATACTGATTCACAAAGAATTTTTCTCACAAGCGTTGAACGTAAAAGATTCCGGTTTATCCGATTAAATCCAGAGGATGAATTTTTCTTGGTCAGTAACGATTAAAATAATTCTCATTATATAGAACATTCATTCCTTGATTAAACAAAACCATGAATTCATCAGGGTGAAGTAAAATATCAACATCTGGGTTGTTGAAATTATTTTCACGCTTCTGCACATCGAAGACTTCTATGAACGGATCCTCGATTGTTCTCCAATCAAAAGTACTCTCAATATTGAGAATATTGAGATATTGAACTCTCGAAATACACTATCCCCCCACCGCAAATGATCAGGAAACCGCAAATATTGATTCCGCGTCTCAACTGTACATATTGCCATTGTCAAGACGGAGCTGCAATAAATGTGACCGAATGGCAAACGTACATGATTCAATTTGCACTGCCATATCAAGGAATTCAAAACGTGTGTTCCCATGTTCAAACATTATGGTTATTGATTACACAAAGTTGTAACATGCGATGATGTAGTCTTACAATCAGTATTTGTAATGTAACAACCGAAGTTTGTATATTATCATTTATTTCCGATTGCTTTCATTCCACGATTTTGCCAGAGATGTTATCGTTATTTAATAAATTCAAATCAAACGTCGAGTAACGCTCCCCTTATCGGAGGCAGAGTTTTAATTATAGCAATGGGAATCATATATTGTGAATCGATGTGGATATCGTTCGACAATGAAGTTCTACTTCCCATCCTACCGTTCCTTTCCTTCTGCTTTCTTAGCCGAGGTTGGATGAAGCATAAGGATCCAGTCATGCACGACTACCTTCTATGATTCTACATGCACCTCTGAAATGGAACCACGCGATAGCTCCAGGCTACACACTCAAGAAACATGATACGGTGTTTGTAAAACGTTGCCAGTACAACTTCCAATACGGTTTGTAAAATGAAGCAGAGGAGTAGAAATATTGGGACAAAAAATCCTGAATCGAATTTTACAATGTACATTTGATACTTAACGATAATACACGGTGAAAAATTTGGTGTATTTTTAACACACTTGCATGTCCCAAACGGTTCACATAAAGTTTGTGTTGAATATTGACACAAAGAATGTGTAAAATTAACACACTAAAGTGTTAAGTTTATATTGAAAATCTGTCAGTTTCACACTCATCTGTGTTGATTTTCAACACGAATTTTGTGTGGACCGTTTACAAGACAAAAGTTTTTACAGTGTAGTTTTTAGAATTTCAATGAATTTCATTAGTTTAATCAAGATTGAAACTATCCTAGGTGTGCGTATGATGCACAAAGCTTGGACATCGAAATTGAGAGGATGCACTGTTAGAAATTGCTAATTGAACTTTCAATTACATGTAATGGAAGCAAAAGTTATTCACACCACTGAAAAACTTGTTGAAATTTCAGTTACGAAAATATATACCCATGTGTGTATGGATCAAGCCTGGCAAAAGACCTGCCGAAACTTGTCTTGAACAATTTACCAAACTTGACCCAGGCTTGGGAATGATAAGATCAGGACGAGCTTGGATCAGTGGTTTTGCCAGGCCCGGTCCAATTCATTTACCAAGCATCAACCAATGCTTCTTTGATCGCAGATACGGATGAAAAAAGTAATTGATTCATATTTCAGTTCATGACTTCCTCCCTCAAAATACCGTACATGAATTATCTTAAAACGATAGAAAAAATGTGACAAGACTGGAACAAGCTTGCATGATCATTGGAAAATTTGCGTTCTTTGATATTTCAATCAATTTTCATTCTATTGTTGAATTATGCTCAAACTAAACTAATAAGATCTCATTGAAACACCATAACATAAATCTTATAATGATCTGATCCCGTACACGTGTAAAACTGGTGTGCAGGATTAATTATGGCAGGAAGATCGGGCCAGCCCTGGGCCGATGGTTATCCCCAAGTCTTCATCCATTGTGAATTCAAAATTCAGTCAATATTTATAAACATTGTGCCACTCATGTGGGCAATATTGGCACAATTGTTCTCAACGAATGCTCGATTTTGACACTTGTGCCAAGCTTGTACCAAATGTAGTGACCATTTCAAGTATTAACAATGTACCATGACTGACTATCCATTGGGAACAACGGGATAGTTATGGAACAATATTGGGCCAATTGTTCTTCACGGAGGTTTGTTTCTGACACATGTGCCAACCTTGGAACAAAGTTGGGTTTTTTTCAGTCTTGACAATACCTGCATGGGTAAGGTAGACCGAGGCGGATCGGATCACTTTTTTTCAATGAATAAAAATGATCAGAAGGGGAGTTTTCTCAGTGGGTCTGTGGATAAATTCTAATTTTATACATTTTTGACTCGAGATCTATGCAAAAAAAAGAATATTTGAATACACAATTCTTTGTTTTATAACGAAATAAAGATAAAATGGCAAATATCCGGTTGACCCCAAAATCGGGGGCGAAGAGGATCATTAATAAGAATAGAACGTATATTGATGCAAAAAGAATTCACACTTTGAAACTCTTTTCTGAACCCTAAATACCCGTGAAAAAATCGTTCAGGTCTGATTATGCGTGTTCAGGCCTCATCATGGACATTTTTCTACAAAATGATTCGTGTTGAATACTGACTGCACGTGAGTGAGCCTGATTACACCTGGTCGTTCATTTTTGAGCTTTGTCATCACTTCAAAAGCTTCAATTTTGTACTCACGTGGAAACCCGTGATCAAGCTTAACCACCAGCGATCATGTTTGACAAACCATTCTCGCTCGTGATCATGCAAAATTTCACTAACTAAGGAATATTCATACAAAATGACTGTCTTCTGATTTTTCTATCACAAATACACACGCTTGATCATGCTAAATCGGCCCCAAACGCAGGCGCGTACATCTGATCACGCATGATCATGCCTGAAAACTGGAAACTAGAAAATGGGAGCTGCATATGCACGATAAGTAGAAATGATTACCAATAAATTAGTGTTCGATAACATTATTATAGTTTCATTTCTTCATAAAAAACTTATTGATTTTGTATGAATTTCTCATATATAATGGAGCGTCAATCAAGCGTGATTGGACGTAATTGGGCATGATTGATTAGTCCTCATCGCGTGGCTACAAAATTCAGACTTGATCACGCCTGATCAGGCTTGAGCGAACGTGGACAATTTTTTCACGGGTACGTTTAGTGAATGAAAGAATTTCATTCCACACACTTGCGGCAAATCAACGGTTCTGTGTGACTTCTCTTGCCAGCGCATTTTTCACAAGACCATTCTTTCACATCCACTGCCCTGAATCCAGTCTTCGTTGGGTGGATGTACGGATTTTTCAGAGCAAAATATACCAGTACTAGCCTGTTGATGCACAATTGTTGCCTCTAAGTCTCATATGACTAAAAAAAACTCATAATCCAAATCGTGATCCCGATCACCCCATACACTGTTTGAGAGAAAAAAATCATCTGCTCATGAAGGACGTGATAATATTGTCTGAATAATTTACTCTTCTAATTCAGTACATCAAGAACCATACATATGAATCGGATTGACATGATTTTCAACGTATCTTTTCAATGAAAATTTCAAGAATCACGATAGCGTTTTTACATCAGCGATGAAATTCTCCCCTATGCACACGATGCTACAACTCATATCATTGCCCAGAACGGAATGATGTGCGTTATGGTCACGTTATTCTGTTTTTCCAGTTGTTGGTGGGATTATGTGAGCACTTACAGGTTAGAAGAGTGTAATTGATGATAAGAATCATCGACAACCCTCGCTCTACCCTATTAATGTATGATACAATATAGCAAAAATTCAAAATTCAGTTGCTTGTAAATGAATTCTCATTTCAATCACTGATTTCAGAATTAGAAAATTTCATTCACAAATGTGTATAAAAAATATATCAAATTTGAAGACTTTTTCAATGATGTAAATTCCTGCTCATGCAATACTTTTTTATTATAATTCTAACATTTTTCATTTAAAATTCCATTTTCCTGTGAAAAATAGTTATTCGTGTTGATATACATATTACTTCGAAGGTGTAAGAATCTCCTAAGCTTCATCACTGAATGAATGAAATTGTACTTTAAAATCAATAACTTGATACCTTAAGAGTTTCAAGACCGAATCCTATCAGTGACTTTAATTTCTTCCATTCTCACTTTCCAGCCCGTTACACGTTATTGTAATTTTTGTACATGGAATAACACTATGTTGCTCTTGTTCCCACAGTTCCAAGTATCGGTGGATCTCCCGACAGTCCGTACTTCCAATTTCCCATTATTTGTAATCTCCTGGAGATTCCTTCCGATTCCTCCAAGTGTTTCATTCATTATATTCACGATCGATTGACAATCAACTTTCCAACACTTACAATACCCGGCTACAATTCCTCCATTCCTCAAATTCTCCGTCTCCTTTATTTTCAGATATCTTAAAAATTCCATCAGTTGTCTGAATATCTCAGGAAAATACAGCGATTAGGAGGGAACGAGAGAAAGCATCAAGTCATGTCGGACCATCGCGAGGTTTTTCTACTGGTCCCATATCGGATTCTCTTGCAAATGAACTTGTCACGGGAGTCAAGGGAGTCAAGGGAGTATGGTTATTCGTTTTACATGAAACCTGAATAATACTCCTCCGTTTCGTTCATTCGTATCGTTTTTTAATGGTTTCGGTTATGTCAAATATCGTCCAACTTCGAAACGAGAATTTCGGCAAAAGGGTGTAGTGCATTGTTGTTGCACGTCACGTCCCATTCAATCGTTTCCTTCAACGAAATGTCAGTTCGATTTGCCAAACATACGTACGTATTATTTCAAATTCAATAAGCGCTTTTCAGATATAGGCATTGACACGGTTCTTTCTGTGATGCGAGTTGTTGATAGAAAAGAACGTTTTTCAATTTTCTTTTTTCGAAACAAAAACGCCTCATGCGTATCACTTCCACTGAGCCAGAACCACTTTGAAAGTGATCTGCTCATAAATCTGTCAAGAGTCTAGCCAGAGGGAAACGGAGAGAGAAAGACTTTCTTGATATATAACCGTTTGAAAAGAATATGTCACAAGTAAAAACACACGGAGGAACAAATGAAAATACTCGCGTGTTGATCGTAACTTCCATCTGTTGTTGTCGGCTTAGATAGCACCAAATCATCTCTGCTTGATGGAGTTTCAAAACTTCTTCGTCATATCAATTTTATGTGCGTGTCGTGTCCATTCATTACAATTTCATTTTCATTCCGTGCCAATTGGGAATCACCGATTCTTGTAACTTGCTCGAATAATATTGTTTTCAGATTTACGATTAATCGAATCGCTGCAATTAATGTAGATTCAATTCTGTGGTACATTATCATTTCCCTCATCATGTGATGATCATCATTCAATTAATTTATATAAAAATTTTAATAACTCGTCGTACAGATAATTTGGATATCAAAAATGAAGGGGGATATTTTCATTCTAGGGTAAAATATCTCATCTTATCAGGGCACAATAATTAGCTTAATTCACTATGAACGTATTTCACATGAGAAAACATGAATGCTGAGATTATAAAGCACAATCTAGAACATTGTCTCATATTTTAACAGGATATGAATCTGATTTCTACTACCAACTTCATACCTCAGCAGACAAAACGTTTCCATTTCAAAGATTTAGTGGAATATATTTTAGGATTTGTAATTTGAATTACATTTCTATTTTGTATGTAATCACACGATGAATCTCTCGAAGGTATCTAACGAGTTCTAGGACCCGCATAATTCACTTTAATGAAATTTTATTACAGAACGAGAATTCCTATTCCCGCTGATTGGTTCAGTACAGTCATGGTATGCAAGGAATCGAATTCAATTTCGAATTATCAATTGTGCCAACTGGAATCGATGAAGAGGTAGGTACACAAAAAGATCGGCAGATAACATCTGGGTACGATGTCTTCAGGACACAGAATTGAATTTGCTCCAGGGCTGGCTCAGCGGGATAGGCAAACGGGGTGGTCGTCTTGGTGGCACTATTCCAGAGTCATAAAATGTTGCGGCATTCGAAAACATCATATGATCGCAGACACTTTCTTCCCCTTCCTCTCTCTCTCTCTCTCCGATTTAATAACCTAGCGTATATGTAAGAATTTGTTCACAAAATTAGATTTCAGTGGATACCACGGTTTGATCGAAGACTTATGCGTATTCGAAATCTCTCTCAAGATTAATATTCCAAGTGCTTTTCTCTTCTCATACGGAAGTATCGTAAAAATCACAAGTTTGTTATTCATTGCTCTTTGAACTGAGAATGTTCTGAGAATATACGACATACATTTTATGAATGCGAAAACGATACTGTTTTATATATTCCACGTAGTTCATAAAATATATTCGAGAGTATATGTGTTCCATTCAACGTCACTCGAATCACTTTTGAATGGATATTAAATATTTGTAATGTACTTTCAACATATTATACACGTTTCAAGTGGTCGCGTATGCAGGTTTTGCGGATATTCGAAAGCATTTCTGTACTTTGATATGTTGTTATTCGTTAATGTCTTCAAAATTAGTCTCCAAATGGAATTTTATGGTATCATCGTGATGCTCGCCGGTACATTTTTCAGATTTTAAAACGATTCTCTGAACATCTATCGAATTTTTCACCATTGCTTTTGAAGAGGAATGCTCGTCACATCGATCAGCGAGAAAATTCCGTGCATTGAAGTGTTGTAATAAAGGTGAAATTGATGAAATAAAAAGATTTGATTAACCTCCAACAGTTGATTTTTAATTTCAAAACTCACCCTTTCTTACATAGTGTATCATATTTTATGCAGACCACTCTGAAGGTTATAAAACATTTTCGGATAAACAAAAATCAATTTTTCACACACCGCTCGGAAGCTGAGGGTTCATTCTTCAAAAGTCATACTTCAACCATCCCGCTCATTTATGCTCCCTGGTGCTGACAAGAACATGAAAATCTGTTTTACCGTATAAAAGCACTATTCCATCCTTGTTCACTTATCGAACGGCGTTCCAGTCCACAGGTTTCGAGTTTCCGGAATTGCAAAGCATGAAATGAGATATTTATCCGGGTTCTATATCCTGTAGAAAACTGAGGATCCGGATAGGACTCCATTAGAACTTGATTGGAAATCAGTTCGGTTTTTGAGCAGCTCCAAATAAACTCCTGATATCTATGGGAGTCCAAATCAACTACAATCTACCAGATCATTCTAGTTTAACAGGATAGTCTTCACGTAGTATTTGATAAGATTTGGCTGTCTATCTAGATTTTATCCAGGCTTTATTTGGCTTTTCAAGTAGGCTAAAACCTCTCATTCTGTCAAAGAATGATCATTTTCGCTCGAATGAACTGAAATTGTGCTTCAATAGTAGTAGCATAACACTTTAAATGTCCTGCAATTGGAATGAGAACTTTTGAATTTTCACGAAAAGAAATCTTGAAACATTCAATGTTTGGAGGGTTCAAAGTGGTGTTTTCATTCAAATAATTATCCTTCAGCCCCCTGAATTGATAATCATACACATCCACTTCAATACTTGGTTACACGCAGAAAACAGATATGTTGAAAAGTCCCATAATTTATTGAGGATCAGCGCCAGTCTGTGATGAATGAAATTATTTACCTGAATATAGCTTCAAAAGTGCCATAATTTCTTGTAGAAATACGTCTAATTATGGGACTTTCTAAAAGTAAATTCAAGTGAAAACTCTATTTGTCAAAAACTGGCGCCGATCCTCAATAAATTATGGGACTTTTCAACACATCTGTTTTCTGTGTGTATCCATCTCCAGGCTCTGCGTAAGACAGTCCTGAAGGTTTCTGAAAACCATTTGAAGTCAACGCTACATTGACATCGCACAATGTATCGTTGAATTGCAAACGGAAAAAATAATTTAGCTGCAGCAGCGAAGTGGCTAGTACGGACACGGACAGCCATTAAATTAGCTGCCGCAGTTGAATTCCAGCTGTTACAGCAAATTAACCAGCTACAAAGGCAAATTTTTTCGCTGTCACATTTAAAATTTAGCTGTAGGAACTAATTCAATGGCTGTCCATGTCCGTGCTAGCCACTCAAATTATTTTTTATTTCAGCAGCTAAATTATTTTTTCCGTGCAGGAAATCGCTGTCACGCGATCTCATGAAAATCGTGAATCGAATTCTACTTTTTCCGAAGTTCAATCGAATCTACGATATTCCTGTGCACTTCAATACACACATTAATTTGATTTCCACTTTCGCACACCAGTTTGAAGTAAGTTTCCTACTTCAGCACACTTGTATACTTCTGTATATTTGAACGCGGATCGCAAATTCCCATTATTCTTCCACTCGAGATTATCAGATTATGGAAATTCACATTTCCTTACAGTAATCAAAAAATTCCAACACAACAGTTCTGAAACACATTTGATGTTATTCTATCTTCCCATCGAACTAATGGATTCCAATCAATACCATTTGTTTCAAAAACTCCATAAAAAGTGATCCATCTTTTTTTCCCTCATCCAAGAATTCTCGGACAATGCATTGATCGATAAATTCAAATATGGAATATTTCGAATTGATTTATGCGTGAACGTTGGATGAAAAAATTCATTTGGTTATTCATTGGCTGTGTATAATTCAATGAAGACATGAAAACAGTCGTTCGATTTTCATATTGTGTGTTGCAAAAATTCACATTATCGTTGATATTCATTCGAGCAAAAGCTTTCAAAAAAATCATGCATCGAACAAAAAATGAAGGACAATGAATTTAAAAAATTCTATGGTGAAATGTGATATTTTCGACATGATCTCTGTCATCATAAATTCTATACGTTATTTTATTCGTGAGAGTGGTCGATGTAGAAACATGACGATATTCAAGTTTGACGTGATATCAGTATCGTATGATACGTCATTATCCCGGATTCGATACTCGAAATGATTCTTTGACCATATTCCAATTCGGTAGTCGAACAGCAATTTCCTATCATTTCAAGATAAAACTCGATGGAAAATGTTAAGATCTCTTATTTATCCCTTGTTCTTACTTTCTCTATATATGATACCGTGTGTGAATGAATTTTGTTCCAGGAAAAAAGGTCGAGACCGGAGAAGATGTTCTCTGAAAAAAAAAAAGATATCGTTCTATTCGCCCTATCGTGGATTACCGTACCTTCTACGGCTGTCGCAATTAATGAAGTCCCTCGTTCGGATCGGTATCTTTGTTGATCTCAACTTTACGGCTGACTAACTATCTCCAATGAATATTGTCCACCCCCTGAACCGAGAGGAAGAGTAGATCTTGCTGTGAGATAACGTATTGAGAGCTTTATGAAATATTCTTTCTTCGACCAAAATAAGTGGTTCTATCGGAATTTTTTTTGCTTGATTCACACATGGACACTTCCATACTTTTCAAATATCAAGAGATGGAGATTCAATGATTTCACTCTCCTTTATTATACTGTTGGTATTTTGCTCTTGAAAGTTGAAAAATTAACTCAAACCTTGAATTGTGACCTCAAAAGAGGGGAAATTTTATTCAAAGAACACATGTAAATTCTCTTCTCGCTGGTATAATTGAAATTTTACTTTGAAGGATATAAAGAGTAATTGCAGTTCAAATTTTCATACATTGTAGGGAAGGGCAGGGGGTGTACAATACAGAGATTCACGTCTTCAAAGTCTCTTTCTTTATTTCTTTTAACCTAGTGGTTTCATTGTTTATTAGGTTTGTGGCTTTGTTTCTACAATTCCCAACTACCCTTGTAATGAAACATGATTATACTGACTGGCAAGGGCTCACGTAGGATGAATTTCCGATTAAGGCTGGAAAAATGACTGGAGATCTATTGTGTTATTCAGTGTATTCTTACATGAGGAATAAATTTACATCATAATACGTATTCTTGAATGAAACGGTTGATGCGTTTTGGAAAAAATCTATTGTGGTTTTTTGAAGGCATTCAAATGGAGTAGAATGAACTCATTATATTGAGTTCGTTGCAGTATTTTCTTGTTAATTAAATTTTTTTTCTTTCATGAGAGAATTGTATTTGCGAGAAGAAAGGTGGTTTGAACTGGAAAATTCATGCTTATTTGGCGCAGAATCATTTCGAAACAAACGCCGTATTATGTCTTTTATTTTGCTTTTCTGTTTGATGCAATGAAGGAACCGAATTCAGGATCAATATATGCAGACTTCCTCTGTAAAGAAATTACTTTTTTCATTTTTATTATTACTATCAACTGTGTTTGGTGAATGAAGGACTACGGTTTCAGAACAGTATTTGATTGTATTTTTTTTCCAAGTGCTTGAAACGCAACCCTGGTCAAAATGGAAGCAGGAAGTAAGAGCAAACGAAGCGTATGTTGGAGGAAAAACCGAAACGTTAATGGAAAGTATAGGGAGCTTGAAAGGGACGGATACAAAGAGTATGTGAAGAGGGAATTGGAGCGAAGGAAGCGTATAAAATTCATCAAACCTGAATAAAAAAATCGCACACCATAGCGAGAATCGAACCGATGACTTTCACCATGGTGGACGAGGGTTTTATCCACTGGGCCATGAATCGTCGTTGGGATAAACTGTTTGGAGATATTCATGGTGGGCACTCTCCAACCGACTTGAAATTCCAGGTCATTTCCAGGTTTTTCAAGGTTGATTTTCAATTTTTCCAGGTTTCACAATCCATTGCGGTAATACATGAAAATAACTTACTGTGACTAGTTTTAAAATGTATGAGGTACGATCAACTGAAAAGTATAATGTATATTTTATATGCACTGACTTGAACGAAGTTTTTCTGGGAATTTTTGGATTTCCAGGTTTTTTCAAGGTTTCCAGGTTCTAGAATTCAGTTCCAGGCTATTTCCAGGTTTTCAAGGTTTCAAGGTTGAGTGGCTACCATGTAATATTATTTGAAGTCAGAATAGGTATGATTCGCAACCGCTAAACGTAACTCACTATTACTTTACATGAAGCGTGTGTGAAACGGGATCAAGAGATTGTGAAGCGTATATCGAAGGTATGCTTTCATCATTGTACAGCAAGTGGGCATCACACGCTTCACGAAGAGGGAATTGAAACATTTTTCGCTTTGTACGCGCTCCCTTTGCGCTTCGTGTATACGCTTCATTTTCACCAGGGAACACAGAGATGAAAATTTGCTGATGCAGCGAATCATGGTATTATATGCGAAATAGCGGATCCTCTTGTGAATCTAGCGAATCTGAGAGAGCAACATGAGTAACTGAAACAGTCAATTTTCCGTTGGACTAACAAAGGATTCAGTATTATGTACAGAATAGCAAACAAAGTTTGCTGAAGGAGTCAACATTTTTTGCTGCTACAGCTGAAAACAATCGCTATTGTCACTAAAAATTTGCTGGTCCAGTGAAAGGGATCCAGCAAAATTGAATTGCACTCTCATAGCGAATTCCTTTTTTCCTTTTTGATGTATAGCCGCGGTTTTACTTTCTTTCCTGGATTTTGATTGATCATGTAGAATCGTTGAACAGAGCGGTATTTTAATTTTATTCAATTATTTTCAAATATTTTGCAACATACTGAGAATAGACTATGACAAACAAGGGGAGTTTCTTAGGATATTCTACAAGGAGGGAACCACGTCACGGTAAAAAGAAAGTTTGTAATTAAGATCGTGGCATGATTGGGACTAATACGCAGCAACCCTAGCAGAAACCACTCCAGTAATCCTCCCTTGTGAGGGACTTGCAAGGCCTCATAAGGCCTTGTGATCGCCTACAGAATGGCTAGAGTGATTTCTACTAGGGAATTACGAAGCATAGAAAACGATTGCCGACACAATGGAAGAAGCTGAACTTTACTGATTATGTGTTACAAAGTATTAGAAAGTGAAATGCCACGTAGTATCTTTGTGAATCACTATGAAGATTAGTAATTTCTGGAATTTTCATCGCTGAATTTGAATTTTATGTGCCTACAAATTAAAATGCAACGTGATATAATTCACTATTCCACATACCGGGGGCAGCTGTGCTACGTATGACAGCGAACTTTACTTTTTTTTGAAGATCTCTTTCCTCCGTGTGGCCAAGACTGGCGCCCAGGTATGCTTTGGCAAACGTACCGTGCTTGGTGCCAAGCTTGAGCCAATGCTAGTCAATACCGGGCCTAGCTTGGTTGCTAACATTGGCACCAAACTAGATTAATGTCTGGAATGATAACAATGTTCAATGCTTGGCATTCGAGCTTGGTTCAATATCGAAATTCAATATTGGTTCCATGCTTGCAATTGATATTGTTGCCATTATTGATATGCAATACTAATTTGGGCTGAATGAGGAGGATAGATTTTTCATTGGCGGCCAAGTTTGATCGAACATTCACATATGAGCGATTGACTAAACTTGGTGATAGGTTAGAGTTAATGCTAGTCATCACCGGGTGTAGCTTGGTGGCCAACCATGTTACTAAGCTAATGAGCTAAACTGTTATCAATGCTCATTATTACCGGGTGTAGCCTAATTACCAATAATGTTATCAAGCTAGGTCAATGTTGAGGATGATAATAACGTTCTCTGCTGAGCATTCAGCTTTGATTATATATCGGAAATCCATGCTTGGTCCTGGTATTGATGTTCAAGACGCTATCAAGGTTTGGGTAGCTATGACGGGCCAAGTATTGGTCAAGGCTTGTTTCACGAAAATTGAATCAAACACGACAAAATATGCTGTGTCCTAACATTGGTGTCCAAGACTCTATCAACGCTTAGTCAGCTATGACGGGCCACGCATCGGCCAAGGCTAGGCTACCCAGACTTGGCATACCAAGCTTGACGCCGATCATGGTGCAATGGTCAGTCTTGGCATTACGAGCCCGGGCAGGATACTGGCATTTGTCTGGGATGATAACGCTGTTCAGTACTGGGGATTTAGTACTAATACTATCATTCGCAATCAGTGCAATGCCTGGACTGGATCGGTATCTGACCGGCATTGAGCTCTCAGTACTGATTTATCAGTACAGGCATAGTACTGTATTTCTATGTATCCAGCACTGATCTCGTGCGTGTTGGTCAAGTGTTGGAGACCCAATACTGGCACTGTACTGCACCTGTTGTCAACATTGACATAATTCAGATTTTCCTGATTGAGAATTGCAAATACCGTTCTGGATCGTCGATGCGTTGCGGCTTCCTCTTCGAACACAGCTTTCTCGTTGACAAATTTTCATGCTAAATGGTCAATACCGTGTCTTCTAATATCTTCGTTTTCTCTGCTATCTCGTGCAATTTGGATTAATGAATTGCCTGTACAATTTGATGACCTGATTTGTTGTTCTCCGAGACAACTGCGAAATTTAGGCATCGTTTCGTATCATTTGTGTCTGTCCGATCGCGTTTATAGTCAGCATACGACTTGAAGAAAAAAATTATATGAATTTATTATTAGTAGCGTCATTTATATGTCAAACCCGGATGATCGAGTGACATCATGTTACTTGAATATGCCAAATTAAAGCATATGTGATCCAATAATTGTGCAGTTCAGATTTTTGTAGCATTAAGGAACCCGTAGCTTATTTGTCGACCCAAATCATCACCCTAGAATTAATCGAGTGGTTTGAATATTTTTCCCTTTGTCATTCGTGTAGTCCCAAAAGATATTCCTTTTCAACTAATTATTCTGAATATTAAAATCCAACTTCAAACGAATAAAAGAGAGCTCTTGGTTGAAAATTAAATCAATCATTTCCCAGTGAATACTTATGAGAAGAAGAGCTCTTTAAGAGGTCTTTTGAAAGAGCTCTGTCGATGTTATTATATGCATATCTGAATAGTATCATTTTTCTGAGATCTTCTCAAAAAACCCTCTCGAAGAGTTCGTTTGGGTCACATTCTGGCGATCTTTTATTCTCCTCTGAAATTGACGCATCCGATAACATTCTGATATCTTTATTTTGACCTTCCGAAAGGTCTATCCGAGCTCTTACAGATATTTGGGAGATCTTTAAGAGCTCGTGATGGTAACATATTGTTCACTAGGTTGGATTCCAACAGTCGAATTCGGGAAATTTCCAAAGGAATAAAAATTTGTCTTGATTGGAATTCGAACTCCGGACTCTCTCTTAGTTGAAGAAGTGCTCCTCGAATCGCACTAGCTAGAAAAAGATTCTGCATTTGAATTCCAGCAGACACAAATTTTTATTTTTCCCCGTGTCGTCAATTTTTTTGTTCATAAATTCAAAATACAAATTACATCTAACCGGAGAGAAATCATCATTATCCGGTTTTCATAGCTGTGATCTATCATCAAGTATCTGGAACTGGTACGTTTCCCATTATACACACACACACACACACACAAAACCAATACAAAATTTTCAACCAGCGGAAAAATAGGGAATAAAATATAGTGTTTCGTATAATTTATCCATGAGAGTGCTTCACATTGTATTGGATAATGTGAAACTGATTTTTGGATTAACAATTAGCGAGGATAAGACATTGTAACATGAATTGTCCTTGAGAAAAGCTTTCTTGATTTCTCACGAGAGCGTGTTATCAAGAACATCGTGAATTTGGATTGCAGCGTTCAAATCATACGGAAATGTTCACAGTTTAAGATATGTTTGAAACTTCTGAACAATTTCTATGAACGTGCTGAGATCTTTCATACAAGTCTACTTAGATTAATTATATTCTACGTGCATGCTACAAAATATGAATCTGTCTCAGATATTCGTATTTGAACATCCTCCGCAACACCGTAATGTAACTACAATATATTCTCGCGAACTTGTAATGTTATCACAAACGACACATTGTAAGTTACTTGTTGGAAAGTATAATTATTAAACTTTGTTTTTCACTTTCATTATATATCCGAACATTCCTTCTCCAACTGCAGTATGAATTTTTGTTGAACTCCTCGTTGGTTGTTGCGATGTGTGATAAGGGTTAGTAGGAATAATAAAATTCAAGAATAGTTTTGATATTTATTCAAATAGAATGGAATTCCATCGATTAATTCGATTGTTTGACAACGCTGTAATTGTTTTATTCCGAGCCATGAGGAATTCCCTGCACCGCAATTCGTTTCTGATAACAATGCTGCGCAATGACACGAGAGAAGATGCGTGAACTTGTTCCGGGTTGAGCTCGAGTCTCTATCACTGAATACCTTGTGGGCAAGATCCAGAGATTGATTCTGAACTCTGCACACGATAAATCTGTAGCCATCGATACGTGAAAATAATTTGTCTCGAAGGAGGATTATTTGTACATAACTGAACTCGCTTACTTTATTAAGCGATGAGTCTCAACAATGGAACCACAGAGCAAATTCGATTAAATTTGTAATCAATTTTCTCATTCGAATTCATTTCAGATTCATGCGTTTCGTACCGAAATATCCGCGTGGGAAAATTAAATTTCAGCCAACGGTTTAACGGAATCGAATCAAAGTATATCGAATAAATAATTAACGAGAAAGAGACTTTCTTTCCAACTCAATTTAACGTCTACACTCCGACCTTCGGAACTTTACGCAAGCTTTCGATCAAAAGTTTGAAGGTTCGTGACGCGGAATACTCTTTTTACGGACCGAATATCTGGCAAAATGTCATAGATGTTCGGAACTTGTCAGGCAACAACGCGTTCTCCGAATATTTCTGTATTCTCGGTAGAAAATTACAAATTCTTTTTCATCGTTCCTTTTTCAATGTGCTTGTCAATGTTAATCTTCCCTTCATCACTCATGGTGTTCCAACTCAATATACTGCTACACATACCACAAAGAGAATATATATAATATATACATATCAATTTTTACCTCAATCATGTTATTTGCTTTAATCTATTGTTCTCGATATATACATGGGAACATTCTTTTATTTCTATCAAAGAAATGAAAGTCCGATTATTTATCCTTTAGAGCTGGAAAAGAGGAAACAGTTGGGGGAGTAGAGGAAGTTTGAATGCAGTTTTGTTCGTAATAAACGATGGCACAATGAGAAACTGAGGAAGTGAGAGAAAATGTATCCTCGTAACAATATAATATTCCACGGAAATTGGAATTTTGAAACGATCTAAACATATGTATACCGCTGAGCAAATATAAACCTCTTGATGGTATGAAAACGAGTTCATATTCGTTCCTTCGCGAGCGTCGTATACCCAGGCTTGTACACAGGCTCGGTTTTAAAAGTGAATCTACTCGTCGTTGAACTTTACCGGCTAGGCTGGGGTATGAAATATCGCTGTAATATTGTTTTGATTATACTTTTATGATATTACTGTTTGCTATTGATTATGCGTTACACAAGTCGAGTGGGATCAAATTTCTCAACTTTATGTTGTGGAAATATTTCGTGCGATGTTATTTCTCTACTTTTCAATCTGGATATTCGAGTTCCATATCGAATATCGATTAGACGCTTCGCGAGTGTCGAAATGATAACAGTCGATGACGATCGATTAGTCGACGTATCAAGGAGATTCATTTATATCAGATTATACCGCTCTGGTAGAATTTTCGCAAAAGACTTTTGTTTGAATCAATTTTCTCACTACAGCACATTGTATTCGCTCTAACCAACGATTAGGCAAAATGCCAAGACAAAGACTGAATGAAAAATTTATTTGGATGCTTTCCATACTCCTTAGACCCACTTTCGCTAAATTTCTCCTTTCAGAGTGTGTGAAAATTAAATACCCTCGATTGCAGGCATTTTTCAGAATCAAAATTGAATCAGAGCGATGAATTTTACGACAGAACGTTGATGACTTGAAGTGCTATATCGAATCCAATTCGCGCGAAGTTCTCTAATTTCTACCTATTCTAGTTAGTCCATTGTGAGCGGACTATTGCGGAAGACCAAACGTCCTGTGACAGTTTCAACCATGACTATCACTTCCAATTTCCGTCATACTTCGTTGACGTGCATTGTCCACGTATAATTGAGACGTAATCTTTCTCTGTGATCAATTATGGAAGAACAGGTTCGTTTTTTTTTCATTTTTCAAAATGCACAGGTTTTTGGAGGATATCAAGAACTATTGTGAACGTTATTCATATTTCATTGAATTATGATTGACGGAAGCTTAAGTTTTATTGTAGAAATTCGGAGAGTATCGCAAAATACTTTTTAATGAGGTAACACCTTGACCAACTCGAGATTATAAGCTCCTTTTGTTTCGCATAGTAGAAATATTGTTACGTGCCACGAGGGAACGCTGCAACCGTTACGTTGGCTAGTACATTAGCGCATACTCAAGATAATTTGTTTCGTACATATACTTCGTACCATGGCAAGTATATTCTTCGGCGCAGAATACACGTTGTTGTCAGCATGCAAAGATTTTCCCTCTTGTTCACAGATCTAGTTTCCTCAACATTCATCTTATTTCTCGACTCTTGAGATTATATCAGTCGGTACGTTTTCGTCTGATTCTGTACCATCGAAAAAAGTATACAACATCTCAAGAAGCATTAGTATCCCCTTAACGATGCATCATTACGAACGAAATTGAACGAATCTGCAAGCGGATGATGAATAAAAGGCAGAAAAATAGAATCAAAGATTGTTTCTCCAAAGTAAATGAGTGGTCCAACCGCTCTTTGCAATATTTTATTGTTAGAGCAGATTCAAATTCAGGGTGTTCTTCGGCTCCAGTGAATATGCATTAAGGAAATGTATTCACTTAACGCGGTAGACAGAGAATGTGCTGTGAATGGGAAACCAGCTAACTAGTTCTTGGTTTTGTACACACTTCACTATCAGTATATATATATATATGTATATATATGTATATGTATGATTCGTTGGAATATGTTTTGTATCCACAATCGTACGCCAAGTATCGATTGATCGGAAACAAGTGCCACGGTAACGTGAAACATGTGCTTTACTGATAACTTATTCCCAATGCTGCACATCATTCATCTCCTGCTCTTCTGTAGTTTAATACTAACACGTGCACACTTTGAATCAATTTATGATCATCACATACTCCGATCGTATGCCAGTACCTATGGTACACATGATAAAGCACATTATACAATATAACAGTTCTCAATGGATAATTACCGATCAAAGGCTAAATTTCATGAATAATTATGTTCCGGTTCTCGTATGATGCATAACCGTGTATATTCATCCTATGTAAATTTGGATATTTGTCACATCGACGATTTTGAATGACATTGATTGTATTATATAGAACTGTATGAAGTATAATATCCTCAATTTGAATGTGAAGAAGAAGTGATATGGAATATTTTTTCAACGTTTTATGAATGTGTATGAACTCATGCGATGATATATGTAGGTTTTGATATTCGTACTTACTTTCAGTGAAATAATATGTTGCCTTGAATCCTTTAGCATATCGGGACGGCGTAAGTCCATTGAACTCTAGTAGGAGGCGCGGTCCATTGCTCATGATTGGTCGGGGAGGTGTATGGTCACAAAAAGCGTCAATTTTTTCCATTTTACCATTCATATACACATACGCCACCAACGAATCTACGTTCTCACAACTGTAATAGAGAAAAAAACACACTCATTATGAAGAGGAAAAAACATGGGAAAAGAAATAGTTTCTCACTACGTTGGGAGGAGGAGAATTGTTTTACGAGAAGTAAATCTTTTCCGCGTTGGATCGCTGCACTCAGAGAAAAACAGTTCCTGAAACAGCAAACTTCGGAAATTCGCTTTGCTGATATGGCAAAGCTTGTTGCTGAATTAGCAAAAAATTTGCTATTACAGCGAATATCTTGCTCTTTTAACAAGCGCTTGCCATTCAGCAATCCGGAATTGTAGATATACAGACGGCTAGAAAATTCTGCCGAATGAGCAAATATCTTGCTAAAATAGCAATATTTTTGCTGTAACAGCAACCGTTTTGCTAATTTAGCAAAGCAGAATTTTTGAAATCGCTTTTTCAGCAAGAATTTTTCTCTGCGTGTATTTGCTAACAGATTTGATGGCATGAATGGTTAGTTTGACATGGAAGATATTTTTTCATGTGACATGTACTGGTTTGAAATTGCGAGAAGAGTCAATGCGGAAATAAAAATGAATCTCCGTAAACTGACCATTAGTTTAATCATTTTCGTTTCAAAATTGATTTGCCAGAAAAAATTATGATGCTTAAATACTTCAACCCTTGAAATCAATGACAATATCAAATCAGATTCAGAATGAACGAATTTCGATGAACTCAGAGAAAAGAAGTTGTTGAAACAGCAAACCTTGAAAATTTGCTTTGCTGATATACACTGTCAGAAATATCTGGAAGTTTTTTCCCAATTACGTACATGAAATCAGGTTCATATACATTCTGCATTAAATTTAATGTACAAAAAAATGAAAATACTACAGATTATGCTATAGTTTACATAGCATACATTCATGTACGTACTTGAAACAAACTTCCAGTAAAAACATTAAAATTAATGCAGAAATTTTTAACAGTGTAGCGAAACTTGTTGCCGAATTAGCAAAAAATTTGCTATTACAGCAAAAATCTTGCCCTTCGCACAAGCGCTTGCCATTCAGCAATCCGAAATTGTAGATATACAGACGGCTAGGAAATTTCGCTGAATCAGCAAATATCTTGCTAAAATAACAATATTTTTCCTGTAACAGCAACCGTTTTGCTAATTCAGCAAAGCAGATTTTTCGGAATCGCTTTTTCAGCAAGAATTTTTCTCTACGTGTGACTCATTCCTGTATCGCCCCGGATGAATGCGGATACACATCCGTTTTACTCTTCGCAGTTCCCAGATAGAACATATTCATTCGCCCTACTTTGCAGTCCCCTTGCTGCATCCGAATGGACTCTTATATCTACCCGAAATGGAGAACCTTCTCAATATAAAACCTATGATGACCTAGATGATATCCCAATCGGGTCCCAGTCTGGTTCCTTTTTGCACTCAATCTGGTTTCTATCTGGTTTTAATCACCAGGTTATCAAAAACATCCTCGCGCATATTGTACGCACAAACCACGGGAATCATTTTGCGGACAACCGTGGATCAGAAAAATTGATATTCACACGTGGTGTTGAATATCTACACAACATTGTGCATAATAAGAATAGTTATATACCATTCAAAAGTGTGCTCATTTTCATACCCAGTGACGAGAAAATGGTCTCAAATGCTACCTGTGCTGTGCAGATGGCATTTCCAAACGGATAGAATATATCTAGAGAATTGAGTTATTCCGATGTGTGAGTTATACTTTACATGAACTACTGAACCAATTTCCTCAACTTGAATGAAATTTCAAAGTTCATCATCAAATATTTTGGTTAGAGATGGGCGATTTGCAGGAAAACATCGATTTTTGAAGATCGTTAATTGGTAAATGTTGGATCCGATTGTTTTGATACACCCTAAGGCGATACAGCACTTCTACTTTAATCAGAGAAATGCTGTACAGAGCGAGATTTTTGATTGAATTCAAGTGTTTGCCCGTAGTTTGTCGTAAACGATTTGGCTGCTGCTGTCACGCCGCTAGTATCACCTTGATAAAAACATCAATTTTCGTGAATTGATTTGCATTGAAAATGCACACTTCTGGCATGTTCCATTTTGTGCTCGAACCAACATGAATGGGTTGGATATTACTGGATGATTGGTCCACGACTATTTCACGATCGTCTGGAGACTTTTCTGGAACTGGTTCAACCAGGCTTCGGATTCGTTCTCAAGTTAATAAAAGTATATCTAATATTCCATCAAATTGCCCTGCTGACTGTCTGAAAACTATTTCAGGACTCATTCCTGACTGTTTCATAATTGTGTGGAGATTATCCTGATCATATCATAATATTTTGATGGCCGTACAACAATACCATCACGACATTGCTTTAGTTCCGGTTCCGAAATATTTTAAGGCTGCTTCGGAATAGTGAATATCCATCTGTTGATATCCATTTGAAAATCGTTCATAGACTGTTGAGAATTATCCAAAAATTAATTCAGTTATTGTTTTGGAATCTTTTTCCCCGGAAAAATTCCAAGGGCACCTATGCGTAAACACATTTCAGATATGTTCCAATCGAGTGTAATAGTTGTAACTAATTTATTGTAGATAACCTTCCTTGTGTGAAGCTATGTGATATGTGTTTACAACAAGGATGCTGATGGGGAAGTACATTTCTCCATGATATAACTACTAACTTTTGTTCATAATTTAAGTAAGGCAGGGGTATTGGTGCCCGACCCCGTACGCGTGGCTGACCCTTCATGTGTAAATTCAATGTATTGGGCAAAATATTCATCATTTCTAAAATTTCTATGCATCAACATATTCCGCGAGTTTTGACAATGCATGGAGATTCCAGGAATGATAAATATTTGACTCAATATATCGAATTTACAAATAACCCACGTAGAGCACAACCACCGTTACTCCATCTAGGACTTTGGTGGAATGGAGGTGGAGAATTGATGGAGAAATGGGAGCCGTGGAAATAAGGGAGGAATAAGGGAGTCTCCGTTGAGGCAACGGAGAAATTTCCGCCTCCTATATTTTCAATAAAATTCATGTTGGTGGATTAATACACGGAAGGACGGAGTTCATCAATAATAAACAGTTTATTTTTAATATTCAAAAAAATGACTGTCAATTTAGGGAGAAAGAGGATCACTGAAAAATATTTGTAGTGAGGTCACCGGAAATTCGTACTGAAAATATCAAAGGTTGATCGTCTTTTTGTTATTTCTCACAGTGAAACCATCAACTTCTGATAGATTCACTATGAATTTTCTTCAATGACCCTCTTTTTCCCTGAATTGACAGTCATTTTTGTAAATATTAATGAACTCGGTTTTTCCGTGTACATTCAAATGCACTATTATGAATTTTATTGAAAATACAGAGGAGACGGACAGTTCTCCGTCGACTCTGCGTTGCCTCAACGAAGACTCTCCCTGATTTATTCCTTATTTCTCCACGAATTCTCCACCTACATTCCACCGAATTTCTAGGTTGTGCTGTACGGGAGAGTCATTCTCACGTACAGAGTCGGGCACCTGTACACCTACTCCACCCTTAGGAATGTTTTTCCTCATCTTTGCCAAATTTTGTTATTTTCCCCTTCAGAACACGGAGAAAAATATGGTAATTCGACAAGTTTGTACAAAAGGATAGGGTGAACTCCTCCGCGGATACCGACTCCCTTTCTTCCTGAATTTCCAAAAATGTTCATGGCATGTTTGAAAAAATAAGAATTTTGAACCCCGCGTGTGAGTATTTTTGCATCTGAACATTTTTAGGGAACTGTTTGACATTACAACAACTGGAATTGTCTGAATTCTACAGTTTTTCAGAAACATGTTTCTCAATCATTTGAAGATGTTATGAAGAATGGTAGGCAACTACCCAGTAAACACACGCACGTTTCAAAAACGTCAAAAACAGTCAATAACCACACGTTGTGAATTAGTAATATTCTTGCGTTGATTCAACGTAAAAATGTCGCGGCAGATCACGTGCTTTCCAACCATAAAATAACGTCATATCAACGGTTTGAACATCGTTTAAAGGACGTCAAGTATTGACGTGTCCTAATGATGGTTCTGAAACGTGAATTGAATCTAACAAATCCTTTTGAAAACTTCTCATTCAATATCGAGAAGAATAGTATTTCTGAGTATGACAGAATTTGGAAAGTATGCCACACCATTTACTATCTTGCTCTTTGTTGAAATTTTAACCATTGTTCGGGTTCGTTCGACATTTTCAGCAGAATATCTTCAATTGAAGTTCAAACACAAGATGTTATAAACATATTTTAAACGCGTGGTTCAAACCCGTTCAAAACACGTTTCCTTGAGGACGTCGTTTGATGATTATTTTTGAATATTAGTTTAAATTACACGTCATCAAAACGTAATTCCTGGTCGTCTATTTCTCTATCAAATTTCAACTAAAAATCAACGTTATGAAATCAACGACGTTCGTTTGACAGTTCAACGTTCTTTCAACGTTGGAATAACGTGTGTGTGTTCATTGGGATAGTTCTAGGTACTCTGAATATTATATCCAAAAGTTGTTTGAGTTGAGTGGAAAACTGATGAGTGTCTTTTCATATATCCCCGGATATCTGAATTGCGTAATAGCTCCGAAGCTAAATGAATAATCTGCTTTGAAATGCGAGCGAAGCGAGCATATATGGGTTAAGATGTGTTCAAAATGAGCAAAGTGAATTTTGAAGCAGTCAAGGGGGAGATCTTTCTGGTTTATTTTCTAACCGTCTTGTCAATGAACAAATTCCCACTATTCTTTCAATTACTCATATAATTTGTTCAATCAGATATATTTCCGAATTCGAACCAAAAACTAGTCTCATTGTTCTTGAATCATGTATGTTATGAATCACAAGTATTTGTGGGATCTATCATTTTTAGAACTGAAATGGATATCTGGTCCTCGGTCATCGACCACCCTGTTAAATTTAATTTTCTGTACTGAGAGACAAATGTTTCTCATGAGGATCAACATGCTTCATTTCCTTCAAAATCGACTACACAAAAATGGATACGAAGAATTGAAAAATCGAAGGGAAAAAGTCGATCTTGTTGAAATCGAATCGGGATCGCTCATTTCTTGTAGTGGTGTGTGTGTGTGTATCTATGTGTGTATGTGTGTATGTGTAGTGCTGTCTGAATTCCTTGGAGTGAAAAATTCACTCTTGAAGATTAAAAATACTGCAAGTACAGATAGCGTGGGATTCCACTTCAAAAGAGTGAATTCTCACTCCAGTTGGGTGAAAGTTTAACTCCCCGTGTGGGAATTTCTCCCGGGCTCAGATCTGGACCAGGTTTATAATCTCTACTTGAAAAGTGGTCCCAACTTGGGATCTCACGCTTTCCAATCTAGACCCCGTAATGGTATCAAATATCCAGGCAAAACAATGGTAACCAACTCGGGGGCCACATGGACCGTGGGTGGGCAACCTTGTATTGGATGCCTAAGATACACCCCTACGGGGCCAGGGCCTACCTTAGGATGCCCAGGATTGATTTCTACACGGTTTGGTTCAAAGAGTGAAATTTCACCTTTTTATGAGAGTGAAAACCCACTCTATAAGAGTGGCATCTCACTCTTGTCGAACTTGCGGTATTTTAACTCCGAGAAATTGAGAGAGTGTGATATTCCATCCACAATGATACAACAATGGATTCTGCAGAACCAGCTGCAAATTGTCACATGATCCAAATACCTCATATGATTTCATTCCTGTACGGAGAGAATATTTGATTAAATATTACATTGTACCACTGTGATCCTTATACAATCACGCAGTGATATTCGGTTGAATGTTTTCTTCGTGTGATTATTTGTGAACAACCGTAGGACTCATCTTGCGGAGCAGTTCTTTATGCCTGAATTTTGATATAAAATATTATGTATCTATTCATCCGAGATGCTCACAGCATTGACAACCTCATCTATTCATTTATGTCTACTCAGTTAAAAATATTCGGAAGATTCGGAAGAGAGTGTATGAAAACGTCGAGGAACGGAAAGAAACGGAGATTCCCTTCCGTTTCGTGACGGTTTCCATCCCGGTTTCTGTCAGAACCTTCCCGAACATTTCCGCCATTTTTCACAGGGTCTTTCATAATTTTTCAGAGACTTTTTATTGAGACTAGACACAAATTATCGAGACGGGAGTGAAAAGCTACGGGGAGAAGATTTCAATCCCCAAATTAAAAAATCTGCGCGCAAAAGCTGTGGAGACACTCATTAATTGAGAAGATAAATTTGAACTCAATGATTGTAAATATTTCATACGGAAAATGCAAAACCATAATACGGAGACTGTGGTATTTCGATACCCCTAGTAGAAATATAACCAGTTTTTCCTATTACTGATGAGGCACTGATGAGGAAAAACTAATTATGGAAAAATTAATCACGAACTTGTTGGGAACTGATTTGTCTCATATGATTATTGAAATTCATATAAAACTGATCAAATTCTGACAAGTTATCGCCTTTTTTCGCAAGGAATATTGATAGCATAAATGTTTATAAAAAATATTCGGTTCAAAAAACATATTGCACCAAGAAAAATGGTTTACTCGAATATGAACCTACTAGATATTTCATGGCATCGAATAAAATTTCACTTGATTCAAGTAAATTTTATTTGAAATTGATAAAAATTTATTTGGATGAAGTAAATTGTTTATTTGACTCAACTAAAAACTTTAGCAGGTTCATATCTAAATAGAAATTGATTTGATTCAAACAAAATTTAGTCAATCCAAATAAATCCAAATATAGAATTTTCTCGGTATGATTGATATTGAAGTGATATATTTCAATTGCAAAAGTATACCTATTTTAGATACATGTCTTAACCAAAATTCGAAGTATCTCAAAGAAATTGAATCGAATTGGTTCGAATTATTTGATCCTGGGTTTGCTGTGTCAAATCGATGAAACCAAACCTCAATAATTATAAAGAGTATATGCACATAATGAAACTACCTTGGAAATTGTTAGATTTTGTAAGGTTATGGTATAAAAGAAGATGAGGTGTATCATGTATATATTCTTTCTTGTTGTGGAATAATATAGCCTTGTTGTTTATTTTGAGTAAGTATAGTAGTAACTTGAATATTATCTCATGATATCTCATGATTGAGGTGAAAACACCATACATATGGTTTGATATATTTTTTGTCCTTGGCAAAAACTCCTACATTTTATCTAAGAAAAAGTCTGGGAAAATTTTTCCAACGGGTTCCGCTGAAAATTTACTTTTTAATCCTTAGAAACATCTTGAACAAGAAGATAAATTATTATTTGAATGAAGAATCATCAATTGAATGTCATGATTTCATATCTTCATCGACATAACCTGCATTTTTGTGGGTGATAAATGCTTCGCTAGTTACTCACAAATAACTCATCAACTACCGATTAGTCCTTCACAGTGCCGTCTTTCTGCATAGGCTTTGTAGGCTCGGGCCTAGGGCCCCACGCTGATGGGGGCCCCCGACTCCTTGAGGCACAATTTTCTTCTAATTCTACAAGAAAAGAATTTTTCATAATAAAAGAAGTAAAACATGAGCTATGGATATTCAAATTGCACAGCCAAACGACTATATTGATGTACTCATAATTGATTGAAATTTCCAAACAGATATTACGATATATGAGTAAAAGAATTCCCTTACATGGGCCCCCAAGCATTCTGAGCCTAGGGCCCCTTAACTATGAAAGACGGCACTGGTCCTTCATCAGTTACTCGCTCATATCTGCTTAGTTTCTTCAATCAGTTTCTCATTAGTCAGAGCGTTACACCCCTTGTCGAAAACTTGTACCATAAGTTTTCTGATCAGTCCCTGATCAGTAAAGTGGAAAACTGATTAGTGCCTCATCATTCGCTAGAGAAAATTTCTACTAGGGACATGAAATAGATAATTTTTACGTAGGGGTTTTTGATTTTTCATAATGAAAACGCAAAATTGATAAGAAAACCCTGTGAAATGATATTATACAAGCATAACGCGGAAGTTTGAAAGTGAGAGAATGAAAATATCCCCCAAGTATCTAGCGACATAAAAACATCATTCAAATTGAAAAATTCTCGATTGAGAATTCGATAATATCGTATTCGACACAGATTAACATATCTGAAGGTATCGTTGAGAGTTACTTATTCACGTTTTATATTCCCGAAGTGAACCAAAGCGAACTTGGAAACAAGTTGAAGGACCATCAAGATATTCCCATCGGTATTTTATTATTCCTGCCAACTATCGTCGGCATACATCATCATAAATATTTCATCTTGGGGATACGGAAATCGAGTGAGAATATTTACACTGTCAAATATGGATATCTGTTAATCATCCACGATTAACATCGAAAGCAGTTCACGGAGAATAAATTCTACTCACAATATTTCAAAGAATTATACTATTACGTATAAAATCTCACCTTCGGATTCAAGAGTTCTCGTTTTTCTTCTTTATATCCATAGGATACTCGAATGGAGGTACCCGCGCGCTGGATAATCATACTTCATATCGAAGAAGAGAATTAATGAACCTTATGTTAATGAACCCTAAGGATACTGATTATCGATACTTTAACGGGATGAGAAAAGCCTATCAATGCCAGTAAGGGTTCGTTAATGAACTTTGCACACGCTATCAGTTGTGTTTGCTGGAACCGTATATTTCACAACGACGGAATGAATAATTATTTGATGCAATCAGAAATTCTCCCCCATAATCAAGATTTATTGCCCATCGAAAATCCTCGCTTTCCTCCAAGCATTATAAAAAGTTTGATTTATCGATCGTTAATGGATTGTTAATGAATCAAATGTTAATTAAAAATCGCTATTCATCCCGGAAAACTTTATATTCATATTACAGTCATAAACGATTGTGATCAGTCAGAATAAATGAGTCGTGAAACATGTTGTGATGTATGAACTCGGAATTATTGATAATCGGATTTATAATAGCGTAGTTTAATTAACGTCCAGACGATTACATCATAGATGTTGAGGCTCGAAAGCACAGAGATAAAGAATTTCTACAAGGCAAAGTATTGTGAACGCAGGGAAGCCGAATGTTCCAACTAATAAATTTCAGTAGGAGTTCTCTGGAATCGTCGAACCGTCGATAATAGGTACGAATGTGGCGAGATATTGGTTCGCACAAAAATAATGCCTTGAAAAGATTTCAGCTCTCTTTATTCCTCCCTTGAACTTCAAACCAATCGATGATGAAGCGGTCGTGGGTCGGAGAAAATCATATCGGTTGATGGAATCTCCATCGTATAAAGTTGTTACAATCATCTAATTTCCTGAAGAATCTATCGATTTTCGAGATGAGTTCATTGAAATAAATGCATTAGAATCAAAGAATGTTTCGCGAGTTTTATTTTGTTGCAATTCCAATACTGATCTCTGAATTGGAGATTTTTATCAATCGATGCTGGATTTTTATTTTCCAGGGACTGCTGACGTTGCAGTGGAATTGACAGAATTTTTGAGGTTTTGTATTAAATTTTCACTATATAAAGCGGGGCTTGATATATCACAATATTGTAATTACTCTACACATTCAGGTCTTTGAAAATATCTAGAAAATATACAACGGTTTCGAATAGATCAGATATGTAATAGTAGACATTTCAGAGAAATCAATCACGTGGAAAAGAACTATTTACAAATCAGTGATCATTAAATGAACAAAGTATCAGAGTAAAATAAACAATTTTTCGAACCTGTTGTGTTTAACATTCACTTAACCGCAAAACAAAGAGTGAGTTTCTTCTTACTCACTGATTATTCCTATTTCGTAATAATTACAAAACAAATAATACAATCGATCAAACATTCGGCGTTGGAGATTAAATGAAATCATTTTGTTGTTTCTGATATTTGATGATATATCATCAATGCATGTTACACACCGCCAATTGATTACAACGTTGATGATTTACTTTGAACTCGAATTGCGTATTGAATCCCTGTGTTTGATTTGAAGATATTGATTGGGACGAAACATGAAAAATATTGAGAGCAGATATTCAATATTACATCGGATATTGCAAACACCAATGACATAAAGACTGTTAGCAATCGGTACATCATTGTTCGATGCATTAGATCACAGGAACATTAAAAATGCGAAAAAAGTATTAGCTGATCAAGCGTAATTCCAGCTGGGATTCGTATTTCCAGGTGAAATCCCAGCTAGAATTTCAACTCCAACGTGGGATTTCAGTTGGAATTTCTGATCTCAGGTGAACTCCCAGTTGGAATTGAAAATCCAACATGGAATCCAGTTGGGATTCTGGATTCCAGGTAGAGTCTTAGCTGGCAACGCAGGTGAATCTCGGATCTGAAATCCACGTGGAATCCCAGCTGGATTTTTGTAACAGGGTGTAGAGGACACATTTCTCGCCGAGAACGAAGATATTAATTGCCACATCATTAAATTACAAACATAAATCATTTGATTTTGTGTTTTCAACTACCTATTCTCTTTCAGCGTTCCATTCTCTTTCGCGCAACATTTCCTTTCTTGCGCATTTTTTCCATCCAGCCAACATTAATATCATTTTTATGTGTATACAGTTGAGGGGTATGGAAACGAGAGAGAAGAGGGCATTTTTATTTCCCGCTTTCAAAAATAGAAGTTATATGCAGGGCCTACAACGTTGAAGAATATTCAATGCGAGAAAAGTTTTCTCTTGGGATAAAAGGAATGCCAACCAGCCAACCGCATCCACCTGGGGAATTGCACAGGAGCGAGAATCTTCGTCGTCGTCGTTGTCGCCGTCTTGCATTTCCATTCGTCGTTACTGATTTCACGTGCCGTTAGGAACACAAAAATCAAGATACATTTTTCCTGGCATCACATAGAGAAGTATATGGATGCATATGTATACTCTTATACACAGGTTTTTATGTAAAGCTTTTATATACGTATACGTGTACATCCACTTGGCACCCAGTCACATTGTCCAATTTGATATGCAGCGACTACAACTACTACGATGGCGACGAAAACCTCGTCGTCGCCTTCGACGATGGTGGCGTCGGCGTCACCCTGCCATAACCTAACTTCGCAAGGGAACGATAACTCGATGGCAGGTTGACGGCTTGCCTCCAGACCCGACACTTCCTCCACGTCGTTTACGACGAGACGACGATGCTAGCTAGTATCAAAAGTGATTCTCGCTATCGAAATATTGTTTTTCTCTTCTCGTACGTTTTCTCCTTGATTACGAAGAACAAATTTTTATATTTTCCTCACCCGTGCGTGTCAATTTATCCATTTCAAATGATCATTTTCCTGAAAGTTTTTCTAAAATTCATCTTCGATTAGAAGTTTGAGCTTTTCCTCAGAAGATACTTGAAAATGTTGATGCATTGTTCTCACGAATGCTACATCGAATGATCCACGGACACGTCATTGATCCCAAGAAGAGAACAGAGTTTTTATATTCGATTCCATTTGTATCGAACGATGCATCGGACGAGAAAACTTTTTCTTTCGCAGAAATACTATTTGATCAGACTCTCAATGTAATTGAAAGTTTCGACCATTAATTCCATTAGAAGTTTTCGCGCGAAACAAATATCTTTTGTTTCCGACGCGAATGAGATTGAATCAATGATTTGATAGTGTGGAGTTGTAGATTTTTTTCTACACATCTATTTTCATTTGAAACATTTCCTGGGGATTGAAATGCAGAGGAATTCCTGAAAGTATTCGAAGAATTCTCATGGTATTCTAATATTCGACGTTCGTCGTCTGTGGATGTAACTGGTACTGAAATTGAATGACTTGGCTTGATTTCTGCTTTTGGAATGCTTCCGCGTTTTTAGGTTCATCTAATCCATTAGAATATCGAATCAGTTTCAATTATTCTGTTGAGACTGTTGATAATAAATGTGGATAAGGGATTTAGAATGGAACTTGTGAATGAAAAATATTGTAGGAATTCGAATGAGGCCGACTGAAAGTCTTTCATTTGAATTTGAAAGGGAGTTTATTTCGATTAAGAGTTTTGAAATGACAATCAGTGATATAAAATTATTTAAATTTAAATCGATTGATATGGTATCCAAAGGTCGGGAGATGGACTGAAAAATCGGTAGTACGATTTTTGAAAAAAAGAGGAATCTCAATGTTTCAAATTTTCAACTGTTTCCTCAGGATTGATAAGTCACACTCTAAAATTTGTAGAGTGAGATTTTACTCTTGAAAAGTTGAGCTTGTCGAAATTTGGAGTAGAATTTCCACCCTCTCCAGAACGATAGTTCAAGGTTTGAGAATCAAAACTCATCGCCGGTCCAATTCTGGAGTGACTTTTTCACCCTAAAAGGATGAGGGTTCACTCGTAACGAGTGAAAATCCCACTCGAAGCGGGCTGGCTCACTTTTGAGACTTAGTGGAGTGAAACACGTGATTTTTCATTATTTCAAATTTAGAGAGCAGTTTTTCCATGTAATTCTTGCATTCTTCTCCGATAAATTGGGAGATTTGGCAATACTGGTCTGAAGATTGACGCGCTAGTATTTAGGCAATTGAAATTGTTTCTGCTCCACTCGCTATCCAATGTTTTGAATGGCGCTCGCTTCGCTCGCACTCTTTTCACCCTCAGTCTCCACACGAGTGCGAATTCGCACCACCAAAAGTTCAATAACCAGTCGCTTCTTACATGATACATCGCTTTCACATTGAATTTTGACACAGAATACATCGGCTCCTCTTTTACCTATGACCATCAATGGATTTCTCGGAAAATTTCACCCTGAATTCATGTAATTTTCACTTCCATCCCGATTCATTTTCACGAAATCACACAGGATGAAAATCGGAGAGCCAAATTCGCTCTCGTGTGGAGGTAATGGTTGCGTGAATGAGGTGTGGAGGCTGAGGGTTAAATTCGATGACACTCATTGCGCTCGTCATTCAACATCTCAAACAGTGCTCGCTTCGCTCGCAAAGTTCGACTTCAAGGATGGTTGCCATTGATCACCTTTAGTACCTCACTTAATAATGTTTTTGTAATTGTTGTACATTATTAAACATCGATAAAAGAACATTGTGATGATTTTTCGTCAAAGAATATTGCAAATTAAGCCAGCGGTAGTTATGAGAATCGAATCATCTCAGAAAAAAGTTTCCATGCGGTAGTCAAGACAATTCATGATTGCTTCATTTGGAATCCAAAAACCATTCAGATTTTGTTAGTACATGAGGTTGTCTTGGTTTTGAACGAAGGACTTTCTCTCAATCCAAGACGAATTTAAGTTCTAACAAAATCTTTTTGTTCTTTCAATTTCAGATGGAGTAATCATGGGTTATCCTGACTACCGCATGGGAACTTTTTCTTGAGATCACTCAGTTCTCACCACTACCACTGGCCTAATTTTCAATATTTTTCAATGAAAATTCATCACAATGTTCTTTGATCAATATTCAGTAATGTACAACAACTATAAGGATAATAATAAATAAGATGCTCTGGAAAAAAATTACAAAAATATGTTCAAATTTGGGTACGCTGGCCCTGGTAAGACCGAAGCGTATACACCAAGCGCGAAGAAAACGCATACGAAGCGAAAATGTTTCAATTCCCTCTTCTTGAAGCGTGTAATGTCCGCGTGCTATAAAGTAATGAAACCATAAGTTCCATATACTTTTCATCAGCTTTCGATCCCATTTTACACACGTTTCATGTAACGTACCAATAAGTTACATGTAGCGTGTGCGAATCATACCTATTTTGACTTCAACTAATATTTTTAATCAACCATGGCCCAGTGGTTAAGACTCTTATCTGCCATGGTGGAAGTCACCGGTTCGATTCTCATAAAGCGGTTCAATTTTTAATTTAGATTTTTATGAATTTCACATCCTCTTTTTATCCCTTTCATTCAAGCTTTGTATACTATTCATTAATACTTCTGTGACGTTCCACCATTCGCTCCGGTTACTCTTCCTTTCCGCTCCCATTTTTACCAGGACGCTCCGCTCGCCATTGAATATGCCGAATGGCAAGTGAATGGAAGAGTAGGGAAAGAGTAGCCTTCAGAATTGAATATTTCTACAGGGAAGAACGAGTAATTTGTGAAAGGTGGAAAACGGTAGATTTCGGTGGATGAATTAGAAAACCGTTAGGATTCATCCTGAAATCGGAAGACCTCCTGATAAGTCAGGAGGTTTTGCAACACTGATGACAATTCGATGTGCGTCAGTTCTGTTTTATCAGTTCTCATGAGGTTTGATACATGTATTCGGAACAGCATTTCCCGTGTGGGAATTGATTCTTGCCGGTAGCCAGGGCCAAACTAGGCGTTCTGACTTTATTACAGGTCCAGTCTGGGTTACCCGTACAGGTCCTAGACAAGATTATCACGCACCCATTAGCGGGGCCTGTACTGGATTCCCAACTTGGGCCTATGTAAGGTAACCAGGATGAAATAAACGAGACAAATATTCTACGGAGAAAATATTCCACCCAACATTACTACGTTTGTCCATTATCTGACTTCATCGAAAAACCAGAACAGCATCATTGGGCCCTGAAATTATTCATGAAGTTACTTCAAACTATTTACATGAATACCAAATACTACTCACTCAACAATACAAATGAGATAAAATACGAATCGGATACATGAGATGAAGTTTTTTGTTTTCAAATAAAAAGAATCAATTTCGATTGTTTCTCAATAAACTAAATATCCTCCAATTGATACCAATAACGTTCTCTTCTTTATCATCAATTCTATGAGGTATTAGTTATTAGTATTCTTCCTCATCAATTTATTAATTAAAAAGATTTTGAACTCGTGAAATTTTCACTGTGAAACAAAAACCTTCCACTTGTGACTAATATGGAATGAAAAATTTATTGAATTTCATTTCTGTGTTTGATCTAAACGAGAAAAATTTGACAACGAATACTATGAATTGAAAGCTGTTCCCCAGATAACATTTTGAAGCTCCCTCCCCCCCCCCCCTAGGTTTGCGTGCAATTCGCATGCAGAAGCGTATCCATGTGCGTCGCTTCATGAGGGCATATTACACGGAGAAAAAGGAATTCGCTGTGGCAGCGAAATCTACTTTTGCTGGGGTCCTTTCGCCAGGGCAGCGAATTTTTGGCTGTGACAGCAAACCATTTGCTGTTCCAGCAATCTTGTTAGCTGCGACAGCGAATTTTTAGCTGTGGCAGCAAAAAATGTTTGCTATCCTAGCAAAATTTGTTTGATATCCTGTATATAATACTGACAATTTGCTGGCGGAGCATACATTTTTTGCTGCCACAGCTGAAAAATTGCTGTTATAGCAAATTTGTAGCTAGGTCAGCAAAAAATTTTGCTATTCTATATATAATACCTCGATTTGCTGCGTCAGCAAATTTTTTCTCTCCGTGTATCAGAGTCATTTGTCATTTTCACTGACCGTGGTACTACTTCTAATCAGTGCAGTGTTTGGGCACGTCTAAGTTCAAGTATCGAAAGAAAATGGTAGTTTCAATTTGGTGGCACATGGAGTTTATAAGCACACAGAAAAATTTCCTATTATAAATTACTATACTCGCTGGTATATTGAGGATATACTTGCATTTTGAGGTTATATATTTGACCTTCTCGAAGAAAGTATCATACACGGAGAGAAAAAATTTGCTGACGCAGCAAATCGAGGTATTATATATAGAATAGCAAAATTTTTTGCTGACCTAGCTAAAAATTTGCTATAACAGCAATCGTGTTAGCTACGACAGCAATTTTTTAGCTGTGGCAGCAAAAAATGTTTGCTCCGCCAGCAAATTTTCAGTATTATATATAGAATAGCAAACAATTTTTGCTGGGATAGCAAACATTTTTTGCTGCCACAGCTAAAAATTCGCTGTCGCAACTAACAAGATTGCGGGAATAGCGAATAGTTTGCTGTCACAGCAAAAAATTTGCTGCTCTGGCAAAAGGAACCCAGCAAAAGTAGATTTCGCTGCCACAGTGAATTCTTTTTTCTCCGTGTACTTTCTATCACAAGACGCTATTATTTCACCATTAAATAACAAAAAGTTTCGTACTTTTCAAGAGAGTGTTACGTTTATAACCTCAAAATGCAAGTATATCATCAATGTACCAATGAGTATAATTTATAATAGGAAATTTTTCTTCGGATTGGCGTGTCCCTGGTGAAAATGGAAGCTGAACTGAAGCGCAGACGAAAAGTATGATGGAGCGTAACAGAAACGTTAATGAAAAGTGAACAAAGAGTGAATGGAACGGTTTCGAAGAGTACTCGAAGCGAAGTTTGGAGCGAAAAAAAGCGTATAAAAATCAACGCTCCATGAAGAGTATGAACAATATAAGAGGATAAAAATTTTAACCACTTGGCGAGATTCGAACCCATGATTTTCATAATTGCAATCCAGCGTCTTACCTATTCAGCCATGGAATGCTATGATTCCTGACAGTTTAAAACCGATACTCAAAATCTGTATGGAATGATTCGCATAATCTTTCATGGAACGTAACAGTACTCTTCCCAAAACGGGATTGAACGTTTATAAAGCGTATTGGTAACGTATAATTTCAGTACCCGACAGCAAGCAATTATTATACGCTTCGGCAAGAGAAGATTGGAACCTTTTCACGTTTCTTCTCAGCTTCGAATGCGTTTCCTACGAGCGTATATTTTCGTCAGGGGTCTGAATTGAAATTCTTGAAAGAACATGGGGAGCCTGGCAAGGCCCTATACGGGCTGTAGTCAGGCGCACCCAGATTTTCATGATAGGGGAACACATTGATAGTTCAACTTGGCCCCAAATGGGCTGTATACGGGTTACCCAAGCTTAGAAAAATGGGGTTAATAATAGCAACCCGGGTATGCCCTACACGGGCTGTAGTTAGGCGCACATAGATTCTTATAACAGGGGAACACATTGGTGGCTCAACTTGGCCCTACATGGGCTGTATACGGGTAACCCAAGCTTAGAAAAATCGGGGCCAAAAATAGCAACCCAGGTAGGCCCTTTGCTAGTTAAGACTAGGTAGCTCTATGTTGGGATGCCTAAAATATGCCCGTACAAGGCCTGTATTCAATACAGGACGGCCGAGGAAATTCCTACACGGGTTATGAGACTATATGAAGTTTCATGTGATTTAATCAGACAATACGAGCTGCCTTCATCGAATCCCATTCGCACAGATGAAATCCAAGAATGTAGACTCGATCATCAAGATTTTATCTGAATTGATGGAGATTTTACGATGGGGATTAGTCAATTTTTTCGAGTATCAGAAAAGTTGAACTTTATAGATGATTCTATAATGCAGAGACCACATGAATTGAGATGATAAGAAGTGAACAAATATACACTGAGAAAAAGAAACATAATCGTGCAGCGTCCAGACAGTGATAATTCATGTCCAAAATAAATTTCAAATTAGCCATCACTAGATGCTGGCCAGACATAAACTATTCGCATTCAAGGCATTACTGAGTACGTTCTGGACGTGAATAGGTGATGTCTGGCGAGCATCTAGTGAGGACTAATTTGAGGTTTCTTTTGGACATGAATTATCACTGTCTGAACGCTGCACAGTCATGTTTCTTTTGCTCAGTGTACAATGAGGAGGAATGCCCTGTGAAAAATAATTGTGGAATTTCCCTCCGAGCAATGGTGGCAGCAAAGTCCCTTCATACACTGAGAGGAAAAATTTCCGGGAACAATGAAATATTTAGTTGAATAGTCGCTATAAAATACTTGATTGATTGGAATAAACTTTCATTGCCTCGATTAAATATTCATTCAATCAAACAAATATTTAATATGCTATGGAATATTTCATCAATGCAAACAGTTATCTAATTGAGTCAATGAAAGTTCATTCAAATCAATTGAGTATATTATGGCGACTATTCAACTAAATGTTTTATTGTTCCCGGAAATTTGTTCTCTCAGTGTAGATGGGGGGATCTGCACCACAATTTGATGGACTTTTCCTTCATTTCTACAGGATTCAATACCCAAAAAACAAAATAATTCCTCCGAATGGTGAATAAATCTCTCATTTTTGATGAAAAAACAATTCCCTCGCGATGAGGGGACGACATTCACCAACAATGTAAAGAAAAACTCCCCACATTTTTCAGGATCCTCTCATATTTTCGCGACATTTTCCACTGAAATCGATCGAATTTTCCAGTAAAATTTCCGAAAAATTGGTATGTTTACCGAAATTCCGGTAATTTTTATTTCTCTAGGCTAATTGCTACCTAAATTACCAAAGAATATCTAGATAAATTCACTGATATCTCTCTCACAGTGCATATCGAAAACTCTACAACAAATTCGCAAGAATACCTTTCTAGCTAAGAGAAGAGAATACAGTAGAACTATGGCAAACATTTTTGCAAATTCATATACTCCCACACGGAAATAACGGTTCAGAAATCATCTCGGGAATTTAAATTCAGATTGAATATTTCCACAAGTATTCATATCATCCACGACCTCTCACGAATTGCTATTTATTTCAACCATATTGACTTCTTCCGTCGTATTTAATTCAAAGAGATAAATTTTGATCCAATTAAGAAAGATATTGTGTGTATATATATTCGGAAAAAAGGTCAAGTGCGGTGGTTTGAATACCACGTATCAACGTAAAATATTTTAAAATTTCATAATCCGCAAACGAGCTCCCAGAAATACTAAAGAGAAAACTCACTCTCTTGGTGAATTAATCCAATCCTGAAAGATAATTATTCCACGATATCAGAGGAAATGGCAAACTCTTCAATGTCACAAAGGTGGATATAATTTCGGGAGGAAGTCTCGTATTTGTTACAGTTCACTACATTTGAGTGCTGTCTTGTGAAAAATTTGTCAAGTATATCTTCGAAGAATTAACAAAAATGAATTTTCGCTGAATCGAATAATCCGATATACAGGAGAGAAGAGGTTTTTGATATCCTTCTGGGAATTTCGTGGGTGATTCATTTTCTGTTATAAAAGAACAAAAAACATCTCTCGTCACGATGAATGCATCGCATACCAGAAAATATTGTGAAACAATTCATCTCGTGGGAGAAAAAGTAAGCATTCAAGAGTCGACATTATTAGATAGATGTGAAGTTTTATTTCCTTCCGATAATGCACGACCACACATTGGAAAACGAACTATGGAAAAACTTTCACGACTGATGTGAGAAGTTCTCTATCGCCCTTTTCATCCTATTCCACCGATATCCAACGGACCAACACTCACCGAAGCACCTTGAAGGATTTTTAAAAGAAAGTGTTCGAAGTCGACGACTTTATTGACTTCATTTTTTTTATCCCCAGAGGAGAATAAAATTTGTTCCCTTCTCTGCACCTTGAAACAGCACTCATCGAATTACGAGTGGAATGTTGTTTCTCTTCATAAGGAGAGTATTTCGAAATTAATTATCCAGTTTCCTGGAAATTCATTCTAACTCCACGAAGAGAAGAGTGATGTAATGATGACTGTGCAGCACAATCAAGGAGAGTGGTAACATCCATTCGGAATTGTTAGCTTGCAGAATGTACCATCGGTGAGTGGTTTGTAATTTGTAACGATCTTGCATGGACTCGTGTCCTTCACGTGCTACATTACACAACGATGATCATTACGTTACATGGTATTCATTACAGCGCTTCCTCTTCCGTTCGATACACAGACCGTTCAACTGTGAACTTATGGTGCATCTATAAATAAATTCAAGCTCCATCTCCGAACGGGGTTACTTTCACTTGAAAAATCATACTCATGTCTTGGGGATAAAGAATCAAAGAGAAATAATAGTTTAACGACACAAATGTATCAATTTATCATCCGGAGATCCTCTTGTGATCGATCGATTGTCTCATATACTCGCACAAACACAGTGGTTGTCTGTCACGCAGTGGTTTTCACAGCATGGCCCAAGATAGACATATAGATCGCTACAACAATAGCAACACTAGAGCAGCGGCAGTAGCAGTATTCCAATGATCGTTTTGGGACAACAACGATACCAGGTTCTAGAGTGAAGGACAACGAATGTCGAAACTCGTCGATCCATCGAAACGTTAATGACGAAATCCGTCCTGGCCACTCGCTTCTCTTCCCGTGCGAATTGTATTTCATGGCATGCCGAGCGTAACCCACTCTCATCCTCCCCTCCTCCCACCACCTATTCCGCTCTTTTCATTCCCGAAATGGTTTGGTCGTTCACCAAACACGACTTATATTCTTTTGGTACAGAGAATAGAGATTGAAAATCGATATCGAGTGTACGCTTTCAGAGATATCAATGTTTCACTTTGAAATCCTGAAGTAACAGTATAATGATGAGTATTTTGAGAATATAGTGCTCGACTGGAACATCTCACCCTCTGGGTTTGATTATACATGGCTGAAAAGGGAGTACTCGCAGCAGCTAGATCACTGAAATAATCGTTGCGATATAGTTGCTGCTAGTATTCGTCACATCAATAATAATCCTTGATAATCCACATCGTTCCTTGTTGGAGATTGAATTATTTATTTCTTCAAAAAATTTCCCTTCCAGGGGAGGATAGATTTAATAAACAGAATGAAACTTACTCTTTGGAGTCTCTTGAGTCATCATTCCCACGATGAAGACTGAAATCGTGGAAAATTACTTGCACTCGCTCCTTGCCCCTTCCTTGGAATTCATATCTACAGTGCGTCCTGGGCGGGTAAGGATTAGGATACAGGGGAGATGCGACTGGACCAGTTTTCGTCTGATCGCTGCTAAACGTCATATCACACGATGATGCTGAAACAAGAAATTGAATATTTTTGTTAGCTCTCATCGCGTAACTTGTGTATTCGATTTTAACTTTGTGCTTCAATAAATCCAGAAAAATCCATCAATGAGGGGGAAAATCTTATTGTAATTTTGATATCCCGGCAGGTTGAATTTCAGTGGTGTTGTTAGGTACTTTCGCTCTATGAGGATCAAACTGTTTTCACCCAAATAAATAATCGTGCGTCTATTTGTTGGACAAAGTCAACATAAAGTTGAACTCTACACCTCCAGGGTGTCTTACCTTGAAAGTCTACGTAGAGCGCTATCATGAATATACGTAGATGCATGTACATCTAAGTCACATGTTTCCATAATACGTCTGTGAAATTCACAGAGAGAAAGGACATATGCAAACTTTCAAACGAGTTACAAAGTTTTGGCATGACACAAGCATTTTCCTGTGCAAATTCGCCGATGAAATTGCAGCAATGCTGAATATTCCTTGTTCAAATTGTTTGAATAATGCAGTCAAATGTTACAAGTTGAAACTATTTTCAGATAGAAGGATATTCTTTCTCGTGTTGTAACATATAGGATTTTTGTTATCCCATTCACAATGTTTAATTCCTCATAATCGCTTGTAGGTTTGAAATCTTTCATCGTGTCCTGACAATGTTCCGATGTCAGCCCAGCATAACAATCCTTGTCAGAACCCAAGTAGGATCGAGGTCGACCTGACTGGGTCCAAGGGATAAATTTCTAGTCGGATGCATGCAAAGAATACGGACAGTATTCCCGTCGTTTAGGGATACACGGTGGATTGTTGGAGAATAGGAAAGTAGTTGAAGTAAGAGCAGGATGCTCGTAAAAGTCTGATTCCAAACCCACATACAACATTCATACCTCCATTCTCCCCTCGCCTGCTTTTCACTTTCTTATTCATTCGTATGTTCGAGTTGTACATACTACGTCTTTTTGATTTGTTTTTCCCTCTTCAGATGTATTCGGTTATATTTGTGAGTAAAGCAATGAAATTCGTTCGAATTGTACAACAAGTATATTTAATACGAATCATGAGACGAGTGATACTCATAAAGAGAAAAAAAAGTCTCGAAATTCGATTTTCAAGTTCTCTTCGAGGTATATGAAAAATTGATTGGTTCATATTTTATCAGAATCTAATCCCCTGTAAATCCAAGATCTCGTATCAAACATCGTGAAGAACATCATCAGTATTCATTGAAATTCAGCGTTCGAATACACGAAAGCATATTGAGATGACATAAAGAACACTTCTCAAGAATTTCTGATGAAATAGTGGAGGGAAAAAAAAGTTTGAGGAAAGAAAAAAGTACTACGTGATGTATAATCAGCATCGTTGGAGTTCATTAGAAGATTCCTTTGTCAAGATTCGTATTTTGAAAAGAATGTAATTATTGTGGGACAAAGTAGTGGTCCATTATTTATTCTCGAGTACTTCAAATCATTTTAACTACATTCACTAACGTTTATCACATTTTCACCGCTGTGTATGTGTACAGCACAGATTTATCCTTAACGCGAGTGGTTCTGTTTTCTTTTTCTTTCTCTCTGCAATGTATATATATATATATATATATATATATATACACGCTCGCAGCTTTTCTCCGTATAACTGGGTTAGTCGCTTGGGCTTTTCCCCGATTTTCTGTGATTAAGGTACCCACTTACCCACCATCATGCGACGTTAGCATTCAGTGCTCACTCGAGCCGCTGTATTATAAGGACTAAAAACCTACACGATATAAGAGTATTGATCAACGTTGAGTAAAACAAAAACACGTGTATTTGTCGTACCTAATTCAATGTGAGCTTTTCATTCGAATCATACCTTGAGTAAACTGTTCGCTCGATAGAATTCGATGGCTGAGAATTTATTTGAAATCAATATTATTGTAACTGCCAATAATAGAATTTGAATTGTGGGTGGAATAAGGCCAAATGAAAACCACCTTTGTGCGATTCTTTCACAGGATTTTGTACGCGCGAGAGCTCTCGTTGGAAATCCAAAAGTAATATTTGCAAAACTCTTTGAACCATTTTTTGAATCAATATTCCTGGGATTTTTTTTCGATGATCGAAGTCTCGTGTTTTTGCTAATTACTTTCATTTATTTCTTTCAATCGAATTTCATTGACTGTTTCAAAAAAAGACTCAATGATGATGGTTGTACGGAATACACATTCTCCAGACGAAAACATGAACATCTTTTCGCAGTGTAATTACGTGAACGAAGTTGAACATCTTAACAGTGAGGAATGTGAATATATCAATGAGATGTCGAGTATGAAATATTTTCCCTTTATATTTCAAAAGTTGAACATCGAACATGTTTTCAAACTATCCTCTTGTCTTTGATCTGACAAATCAAAGTGCGATCCGCACAAGATCGAATTTTTCCCTTCGATTTTTCGATTCTTTGTATCGATGTTTGTATAGTCGGTTTCCACGGAACTCCCTCTTTTTGTTTCAGTTTTTTATTTGATTCATGAGTCAGGAATTTCTCCATTTGTCAGAGAAAGAATGGGGGGAAAATGAAAGATTTTAACTGTTATGAGAAACATTTTTCCGTAATTACGGTAAATTGGATTGAAGAAATAAAAATGAAATAAGAATGAAGGAAATCAAATAAAAATACAAAACAGTGGAACGAATAAAATGAAAGTAAAATGAAGTTGAATGAGAGTGAAAAAATGGAGTCAAGATAAAAGAGTGAAGAAAGAGATGAAATAAGAATCAAAAAGAATAATTTGATTTGATAATCAAATCATCAGTGTGTTTTGAAGAGTTTGAATTTTATTTCTATTACATTTGATGTGTTTTCATATTATTTTGATATTTATTCCTTTTATTCTCATTTTATTTTTATTTCTGAGAGTCTGATCTTCGATCGTATTCTTATACAATTATTTTGAATAATTATTAAATATAGATATTATTGTGATTAAAAATTTTGCAGCATCTCAATTTACTATAGGAATTTGATATATAATAATTGATATTGCGCGATAGGCTAAACTTATTTTATAATTATGAATATTATTGTGTATTTGGTGAGATTTTGAGAACAATTGACGAATTTTTAGTAGAATTCAATTCATATTGAAATATATAGGTTATAAATGAGATTTGATTGAATCATATAAAATTTGAGTTGTGGATGATATTCGAAGACAACTTTTTTGAGACCGGAGTTAAAAGTAGAAGTATTAAATTGTTGGATTGGATATATATATTCTAAAATATCTACACGTTGTCCGTCGATTTGATCGAAATTAATGTAGTAGGTCGTAACAAATTTATTATACTGGGAAGTGTTTTCAGAATTTCATTTGAAATTGTATGAATAATTTGTTGTAATCAAAATTTCATCATGAAAATAATTATATTTGCAATTTTGGAGGTACAATGGAAGAAAAAATGTGTGAAAAGTAAGGAAGAGTTGAAAATCGTATCGTATGGGAATAATGATAAAACTTGTAAAAGAGATTTTATTTTAATGTACCTCTTGTACCAGGAATTGAATTTTCAAATTTAATTTCTCGATATGAATCTCAGCTGATCATGAATATTAATGAGTGTTGAAAAATGATGGAAAATTCATAGTCGAAGTAATGAAATGTAATTACAATTTTTTGATATTTGGTTTGTTTGATGAATACATTGAATTTTGAGAATTACAAGTTTGATATTTTTGAATTTGAATATCAAGTTTTTATATTTTAAGGGATAATCTTGGAAATGAATTCGATAATCGATTCATTGGTATGAAATGAAGATTCGAAGAACTACATTCTCCTGAAAAAAATCTAGTACTTCAAATAAGTTTATTGAAAATTTTCCAATAATCACACTCTTCTATAAAAATATTCATATGAATATAAATCATTATTAAATGATAATAATAATTTGAGTCACAAAGTTTGATGGAAATAAATTGTCCATAGAACATAAAATTCATGAATTGGGCGAACTGGTATTATCCATTTGTTTATCAAAAACACACTCACAGAAAGGATTTCTTGAGATGAGAAAATTTTTCTTGTCGCTGGGACGAAACTCATTCTCTTCTTGAGCCTAGAAAATTTTATTTGAATCAAGAAACTTTCTTTTGAAATCAAAACGAACTTTTCTTGATTCAGGTTAAATTGCCTAGGCTCAAGAAAAAAATGAGTTCTGTCCCAGCGACAAGAAAAATTTTCTTATTCCGAGAAATCCTTTCTGTGAATGCATATTTCTTTCTCACAGGGCATATTATAAGAGTCAGTTCTTACCGAAAAGTTAGTTTTAAAAGAAAACGATCAGTTCTAAAATGTAAAAACGGTTAGTTCTCAATGAATTACCTAATTTTTAGTACAATGTTTCCCTCTCTCTTTTTCTTTTTTTAAATCGAGTATCCAATATTGCCCCCCCTGGTTAAACGAACCGATTAATTCTCGCCAAATCTCATTGAATCTTCATTGAAGCAATGTTCTGATTGAACCTCATTGAATTTAATTTCGTCAGATTCTATGGATTTTTTTAACCAGGGCTGTGTATAGTGAGTTATTCATTGTGAATAAATAAGACTTCATACCAAAAATAAGATCAAGGAAGTGATAAATAATTCAACAAATACTCGCAACACAAATGTTTTCCTGTGTTTTTTTTTCTTTTTTAATCGAGTGTCCACCGTTCCGGTAAGTTTTTCAATTTCCTTAGAATATCCCCTGCTTTTTTAGAATGAAAAATCTTCTCTATTCCATGAATTCAAATTCCAACAATTGCAGGAAATTGGTTCTATAAGCAATAGCATAATCTAATTCCATGTTTTCTAATTAGAAAATCGGATGAACGAAACACGGAAAAAAATCCCATACACAATCTGCATTGTTTGTTGTTAATTTGACCAATTGCCCACTCAAATGCAATTGGGATCAATTTAAAATAAAAATTCAGTAGATTTGAATACAAAACGGAACATGCTAAGCGTATGTTCTTCCTCATTTTGAATGCAAATCGATTTTTCTTTGACAATGTATCGGCAAAAATCGATGTTTTCCTCCAGATCGCCCATCTCTGATCAAACCTTCATATTCCAATATTCGATGATGGATTTTAAAATCCCATTCAAGTTGAGTGAATTAGTTCAGTAGTTCATGTACAGTATAATTCAGACATCGAGATAACTGAATTACCAAAATAGATTCTATGCGTTTCGAAATGTCAACACATTTTTGATTTTTAGAAAATCGTTTCCCACCGTTTCGTGGTCCACCGTAGGTGAAAAACGGTTGTGACAGAAAAAATACTGTATGTTTTTAATGTTTGAGTTATGGGTACCCTCCTTCCGCAAAACGTGTGCTCGGTTTCGCTATTCGAAACTGTTGCAAACGGAACTACAAATCGAAGGTAAAACACATTCATGGTTGAAAACGTTGTTTATCTCAAATTGAATACGAATAAATTTCGTATTTGAATTGCGTTTGCTTTTCATAGTCGGCGTGTAGCGAATTCTATCACCCTCCTTAAATACCGAACGAATCAATGATTTTGTATCCCATATTCAAACCGAAGATTAAACGTTTGAAACGATTATTCATCCCGAATACGTATTTTAATGGAACTATAAAAATCATCTTCCCTCGACGGTTTATATTTTACAAAGTTCACCAAGAGAAATTTACGATACGTACCGCTGCGAGATGTAGAAAGGAGTAGTCTTATCAATTGATAAGACCGCTCCTTTTTCAAAGATTTTTCTGAGAATACACATTTCAAGAGAACCTTCCTCGAGAGAAAGAAGGGAAATTCGATGGTGATATTTTTACAGAATAAAATCTCCGAGAGGAGGTTCGCAAAGGGAAAGGTAAGAAACTCAAATAAGTCCAAAAAAAAGTTGAAGGATCCCACAATCAGCAGGGTGAAAGAATAATTCACTCGAACAGCAAAATAAATCCTCCAACAATGTGGAACTTCTTCTAAAAGTCAAGCACGAGGTTTAATTTATTCTTGTGTTTTTACATCAAAAGTGTCTGTTGTAACCCCACGAATTTTCTTTACGTAATAAGACAACGAGGAACAGTTTGAATGAATACAAGCCTGTTTACCCTCCTTCGTGGTCGAATTCTATTATCGAATTGATGAAAATTATATAAAATGAATGGAGAATGGGTAATGATGATACTCACAGACCGTTACACAATGAATCTTATATTCTCCATTATTCGCAATGAATTGCCTGGAGATACGAGATAATTCCACATATATGTACATCTATAATATACAGTTATTAATTGCATAAAAGTTCCCATTTATACCTCTAGTCACGCCCATTTCTCCATTTCTCATCCGATATATCGATGCAAACATTTTTCAAAGAACAGCCAGGAAATAATTAGCCATTGTGTCGTGGAGGGAATTCAATCAATCGCCAATAGGTACAATAATCATATTACACGGTAATAAAAACACATATCCCACTCGTGACTCGAATATATGGAAATTGAAAAGCTTGAGAGTGTTCGAACTGAAAAATATGATGGGAGCACAGCGCCATTTTAATTGAATCTTCATCGAACGATTCCTGCCATCCTTGCTCCTGTACGTAATACAACAGAACTGATTTTATATTCTGATCATACCTTTTGTCGAATATTTCACGACGATCGACTAAATGCTCGACCTACAAATCGTGGCTTAATACTGTCTGAATAAAATGGTGATAGGGCAGGTTAATTTCCAGAATTTTTTCATATTTTTCATTTGAACGATTTAGTTCAAGAATTGTGAACTACTGCAGAACATTCAATTGGATGTTCGAATCTATGTTATTTCTATTATCAGAAGTTTAATGGCCTTCACTACTATATTCTCTTTCCTGTATATCGCGAAACAATTGAACTCAACAATGTCAGAAATTGTCGTATGATGACATGGCTTTTTGAGGAAGTATCTTACTTTTCGTGTATTGAATTCTCCACTAGTGGAGAAAAACTTCAATAACTTATATTGAACAGTTTCCTGTTCATAAAGAAACCTTGTTGCCCTAATTTTTACAGTGTGCCATCAATGGAATAAGTACGGCCGTCGTTTCGCAATTTTTATTATCTCTGTTATCTGTGTTCACGAAACTCATTGTTGAGTTGTCACTCTTGGTGATGTATCGAGTAGTTCTCACAGCTTGTCTTAGATTCAAATTCTAGATTCAACAGATTAAAAATTTCAGAAATGTTAAAAAATTACGTGAGAAAAATCTTCCCTAGATGTTGATGAACGTTTTATTTTGAAGCACAGGAATTCCTGTTGATAAGTTCAATCAATAATTTGCGATCTTCATACTTTTGGTCTTCAGTTTCTAGTAACGCTCTATAGTGAATCGTCATGAAAGGGTAAAATTGATAATCGATTAGGAATTGATGGGATGCAATGAACACATCCAATTCATCAAGGTCCAAGGACAAAACGCACAACTGTATAAATTTTCATCGTTTGTTTCTCAAGCCTTTCTCTCATAATGCAGCCCTGGCATGCATGTACTACGGGCCACATCCCAGATGGGGCCAGAATTCATTCACACTGGGAAGCCCAAGAAGAAATGCTCCAGTCATTGACGAGTTTTATAACGCTTGACTACACGGAGAAAAAGGTATCTTAAAAAGTACCATAATTTATGGATTTTTAGCGCTGGTCTGACCCGAGTCTCAATATTTACCTGAAAAAACCTCTAAAAGTACCATAATATCTGGGACTTTTATAAGGAAGGTACCATACTCATTCAGAAAAGTCCAAGAAATTATGGTACTTTTAGATATTCGTGCAAGTAAATATTCCGACTCGGGTCAGACCAGCGCTGAAAATCCATAAATTATGGTAATTTTCAGGATATCTGTTTTCTCAGTGTAACTAAAAACTAGACATTTGCGAATACCTCACCAGAACTCAATGAGGCGCTTGCAAGCGTCTAGTTTTTGGCTAGTTGAGCGTTCCAAAACTCGTCAATGATTGAGGCATTCCTACTTGGGAGGGTTACAAGTCTCTTCAAGTACTAGAGAGCTTCTACTAGAAATTATATCGAGTGAACATTAAATACTGCACGTATCTGTGCGCGCATAATGTTTTGAATAATGAAAAAATCTCACTCCAAAGTTCAGATCGAAGGGAAGATATGAATGAATGAGACTCATGTGATCAATTCCAAAGAGAATTTTGAAGTTCCGTTCAAATGCACACGTGAATACTACGTATCCCATTCGAGTATTATCATTTTTAATTTCAAGAGACACAAACCGTAGTCAATTAAATCCAATTCAATTCTCCATAAAGAATACGAAGAATGGTTCTCCATGCATACCATACAGATGCGAAGAACGGATAATATAAATTGAAATCCAACGCATTCTTTCGTCCCCACATTTTATTTGCCTTTCAACGTCCTTCCATCATAATTTTTCGAAAATGTAAAGCCTGGAATTTACCTTTTCGCACACATGTTCTTGTACATACTTTTCTTCCTTTGTATTCATATACGCGAATTCACGTACACTCGGTTTACAATTGATAATATATTTTATTCAGAACGATTATGATGATTCGGTTGAAATTTTGAATGCGAATGCCAAGTTGGCGAATTTCTCGTGTACCGAATTCAGAATCCATTACAACATTGATATCCTGAGTTGTGGTTTGGTTATCAAATATCACTCCCTCAACCCTCTCTTTGTTCTTCTTTTATATCGAGTGAATTCTCAAAGCGTACTTTTCATATATCACAAGGATCTAGCAACTCCCTAACCCTCTTTTTGGTTTAATCTTTCATAAATTTCTCGTAGATATTCATCATGTAAAAATTATTCAAATGAAACACTCTCCCTGTTCTCCTCTTTCTAATTCAATTAATCACAGAGATAACAACTTGTGAATTATACGTGTAAGTTTTCCGGTGATGATTCAAGTAATCGTGTTATTCCTTTTGAATAAACTATGTCAAAGTTGAAATCTTTCCAGTTCCTGGGAAATGAATGAAATTTAGATGAGTTGATGTTCTTCCAAGTTTCATCTGGATGAAACTTGAGTCTAAGATAGATATTTTTGGAATTGGCTTGTAAATTGATTACGGTGAAGCGATATCTCAACTGTTTTTTGTAGAGACCCGTGATAATTGGATTCCGAGAAATTCGTTACAATTATCTTCCATGCCGGAAACGAAATTTCATATTCAATTAGGAAATTGATGTCATTTGCGAGACAAAGCAGCAAAAGCGTGAGTCCATGTTGAGAATAGAATTTAATAGATGCATCGATGTAGGGAAAATCCCCAGAGCGAAACTTGTGCTACATTCCGCATTAAGTTCAGAACGAAGTCACAACGTAAGGGTCATTCGCGGAGCATTCAAGGCATCCGTGTGTCTCTGCAGATTCTGAACAACTTCCAATACAAACAAATGAGAATAAATTGTATTTTAAGAGTCGAGAGTCTTGGACTTCGCTAGTCGCTGGGGTATCGTATTTCGTGATTCTGATCTTTTAAATATCATGCTAAGGAGAAATTCATAAAGCATATTCCTCAAGAAAGATAAATTCTTTATCTACCATTTCGAGGAACATATTTCAATGACGGGATAAGTCACGCAATTCCCAAGAAGCAACATGTAATTACTGTCTGAAACTTAATAATGACGACCCTGTCTTGTAACGTGGTAATGTTTAAGCATAGCATCTCTGCTTATACGTGTTTCTGATTGCTAGCACTTAGTTCTAATCACTATTCAGACAGTTGCCTTGGCGGTTAATCTTACGGATGTATCAAGAAACGACGTCTCGTGTATCCTCGCAGGTAGGTAGATATGCGGATGGTTAGGTGAAGAGGTCTTTGAATCGATTGCCATAAGTGAATTCGTCCCGCAGATATAACCAGAGAGACGTATTTGGAATACTTGCTGGCTCTCAGAATGTTAAGATGAAGACAGAGAAAGACAGCTACGTCTCATGAATGCAAATTAAAACGTTTACGAGCTCTATTTCTTTCTTTTGACATGATCTTCCTTCTCTCATCTTTTCATTTCCATTATTTAACTTTCTTCTTCCTCATCTTCTTCCTTTTCTCCTCCAAAGATGGTATTCAAAAGTCGATGATAGCTCGACTACGAGCAGCTGTCTTCGATAATGAAGTAACAAATATCAAACAAGCGAGAATAGATTGTAGCTGAATGGAACAACGGGCTTCTATGATTGATAATATCTCGTAGAGGAAGAATTTTTCAATGAGCATTCCAGATAAAAAATTCAGAAATCGTGTTACAAAATAAATCCATGAGAGCTCGATATCAACGATTGTTTTCGAATTCATCTGATACGCGTGTTTGATAATATCCGATTCGAGCTACTAACGTGGATTGAATATAACGGTGGTGCATACCGTGGAAATAAATGAGAGAGAGAGTGAAAATGACATGCTTTTAGTCTTCCATTCCACATGAGTTCTGCTACAGTGTGAGGTGCAAAACAATTCTTGATAATATTTCACGCATCGAATATCCGAACTTCCTTTGTCGAATTCATCAAATATCATATTGCGGGTACACTAAAAGTGTAAATAAATTCCAGGTCTGGGTTGAGGATTATGAATCGTTGTTTGTTCGAAATCCTCCCTCTGTGAATATTCCAATAATTCTATGAAAGAGAAAAGAAGGTTCATGATATCAATGATGGAACATGCATAGAACATTCAAAAAAACCCATTGAATTTTGGTCCAGAACCGGTAAATAAATTCTGGGAGAGACAATCGAAAATCGATCGAAATTTATAAAATTTGTGAAGAACTTCATTGTTCGACTCATCCATCTTGGAAACTCACAAATAAGCGTCAACGACAATCTTCCCTTGGCGCGGAGCAGAAAAGTGAAGAACTTTTATTTTCCACCTCCCGGAACCCCTGGTGTTAGAAATATTATACTCCACCTTTTCACCCTTTCCTTCTCTCCTCCTTTCTCCAGTAACCTTCTTCCCTCGACCTTCATCACCAATTTTCATCCCAATCTTCTTGATACTTCAGATTTTCAATCCTTTCCGTGAAGTCTCAAGATATAACAGAGGTGTAACAACTTCCTTGGAACTAATCAATCAAAAATTCTGTGGTAACTTCGACCGGGCTGTAGATCATTCGATAAATTTAAAGATACCTTCAGAATCTCACGTATAATCTGTTTATATTAAATTCATAAAAATGTCAAAAAATTTCCTGCACACAATTTGTATTTTCTTCAATAAAAATACGAATCTCTCAAACAAGAATTGACCGTCCAAGGGTCAGCAATATCTTATCCCAGGTTTGAAAAACTGTAGAGCTAATCGTGAAATTTGAAAATCACACTTGCCATGTTAATCTATCGTCAGCGGTTGCAAAAGTAGGACATTTCCTGTGATTTCCATCGACGATTTTGTGAGAGTTTCTTCAAGGAATCGAACAAAATTCTTTTTCTGATCTAGAAAAAGTGTATGCATTGGTTGCCCAAATGCCTGGATAGAACAAAAGAGGGTATTCTTTCACACATGAACTGTGGTTTTGGTTGACAAGTTCCAAACGAATGTGGTAAAAATTTAGTTGACCTCACAACGATTGTTGTAGAAATCTCGGATAAATCCATCGAATGTTTTGTGATAGCCTTCCAAAGTGAATACCTTTCACTCTTTTGTTCTTTTTTTTTTATTTTTTCAACGGGGAGAATTAAACATCGAGCATTGATTAAATACCTCCACGTCAGAGAAAAAAAGGCATCATGCGGAGTCAAGTTGCATTTAGTTTATTGTGATTTTGGACCATTGATATCCTCAAGGGATAATTAAACTACTGACAACCAAGGGGATTCGACGTACATTTTCATTGAAGAATTTCAACACCATGGATGCTTTATGTTTTTGAATTAGGGGGATGTTTTATGTATTATGGAAAGCTGTTTTTCAATATGAAATATACATCGAGATTGTATTGTTCTCAATCCATATCCGCTTCGATATTATTCACGTAAACTGTACATTTTCCTTGTTGTGTATATCACAGTACTCACAGCGTATATTCTGTACAGTTCTTATTTCGATATTCAAGTAATACAATCTGTATTCCTTTCTCTTGAATTCCACTCCGTTCTTTAGCTGTCGATATTTCCACGATCCTATGAATCGTATTGCTCTTTCTTCTTTCGTTTCTCTCCTTGTTAGCTGTTTATAGTTAATTTCTTCAAAAGCCAAAGGACATTGAACCATTTATATATGTAAAATTCACTTGCGAAAAATGTTTACACGCACGTACGGGTACGAATATGTATGTGCAGTTATATCTTCGTGCGTTACGCGAATGTGCAATGCAACGATGCGGAAAGTAGAACGGAGAGAATTTGGAATCATGAATCGAATGCATGCTGCTTCATTGATTTTGAATGTAATGGATTAACCCTAGTTGTAACTTAGACATCTCAGAAAGTATGAATTTATTGTTCATAGCATCTGCATTCAAACGATGTTATTTTTAGAAGAAAATTTCGAATCCTGATTTTCAATCCATAGTTCTCTTTGGATACAAACGTGTTAAGGAACAGGAAAATATTCTTTCGATTCGTCGCCATGTGGGTCGTTTTTAAAAGTGAAGTCCAGCAGAACAGAAAGCTGGGAAAATTATTTTTGCACTTGTCATGTATATAAATATTTCTTGAGAAAATTGGATCTATCTGGGGCAGGTTTCTCAGATTTGACACAGGAACTTCATTGCATAAAAAGCAAGGATGAAAAAAAAATAAGTCCAGTCGAGGTCTTGAACTTCTTAAGAATTCCAAAAAGCACATGGAGAGTCCTGTAAGACCTGTATTAATTGATGATATGAGTGTGAAAGATTTGAGATTGAAGAAATTCTGGTAAAATAAAATAAGCGCAAAACTCCCAACGTATTATGGTGATTCGTTCTAAAATGAAGTCAAAATATGATCGATGAAGTATGTTTGAAGTGACATTGTTGATTCATGTGTGAAAATGTTGGAAATTCTTGCATAAATTGATGGGATCACGCAAATCAATATTTTTCCATCCATATTTCCTCATTTCCTCACTCTCTAATAATTCAATTTTTCTTGAAAGGAATGCTTTAACGATTATCCTAATACTAGCTTCCATATTCCCCATTTTATCATCCTTTCATCCTCATTTGTATTTTACGATCCTTTTTATCTACCATTTATACTTCTAGATACCCTTTTATGTACATCAATATTTTCCTGTTGGCCGTTAGTCCATGATGAGCGAACGATAATAACAAATTTTATTCGTTTGTTCTATTGATCATTTTATTTACCTTCCATCATCGATCATTTACATTTGCCTCCTTCAAACCTCACATCTTCGCTCCCGCTTTCCATTTTCTCTTTTGCTGTCTATAAAAAGCTTTCGACGCAGTTGTCATTTCCATATTCTCGTTTCTTTGCGTATCCCTTTCAACTGATGTCGGATGTAATTTACTTGCGGCTACACAGTAATCGCGCTCCCCTCGAAGGGTTAGTCTCTGTCGTGATCCTCTTTGTCATTTACGCTCATTTCCTTTTTCTTCTCTACAAATCACTCGATGTGCTTATCGTCATCGTTCTACTTCTCTATCCATCCTCTCGGAGTTTGACGGTCTTCTTGTCCTATTTCTCTTCCAAAATCTCATCACTACCCGTTTCATTCACAGGATTTATTTCTTCTTTTTTTCATCCGCAGTCATCCTTTTTTCTCCTCCACTCTATCAGCGTGTTTTCCCTTTCATCAATTATTCCGTACATTCCATAGGATTTTATTTTCTTTTCATTTAATCGGCATATTTTTCAATTGACTTCTGGGTACTTTATGAAGTTCCTCACTGTACTCTATCCTCTTCTCCGCGTGGAGTATCGTATTACAAATGAATTGTGATTCAATTCTGCACCTAACATATATAATTTCTTTGAAATAATCTGTACTCGCATAACGAATAACATTATTTTATCAAATGATGATTTCCTGAATGAGAGAATACTGTCAATAAGAAGGAGGAGAATTCTCAAGGGTATCTGATATCAAATGTATATATACGAAACTTTGGTAAATCCACACGTCCAAGATTGAGATTCGAGCATTCCAAAATTGAAATATATACATGGGTACCCACATCAAACCCTCGTATTTTTAGGTGAGAGTCAAAGACGTGTATGACATCGGAGCATTCCTGAGGGAGATTCAAAAATACTGTGGAAGAAGAGAGTTTGCCACTTGACATATTTAGCTTGTTATACTCTTACGGAAGATGATTCTTGTAGATGGTTAATAGGAAACAAGGCTATTAACAACTCTCAAAAAATCATGATAGTTTTCTTTTAAGATTCATTCGCAGAGGATGTTGGAAGTATTCTCACTGTGGATTTCATCAAGGGGTAATATCACCCCTTGTGTCCGCGAAATTTTTTGCCATTTTCTCAAACTTACCACAAACGATAGAAACATTTTTGATAGATGGGGTTTTGTGCGTATGATTTTATCATATTTTTACAATACAAAATGGTGGCATATCAGCACATTCAAAATAAGTCTGTTAGTTTACATGGGCGGACTACAGGTCCAAAAACCAAAAAGTTTCTCAAAATATAGTCCACAATCTAGCGGACATCGTAGGATTTTTTCGACAAACTGATTTTAAAGAAAATGGCATTGATTTGAATTTTTTTTCGATTTTTCCTTTGTTAAACCGATCGAAAATCCCTCATAAAATCTGTCGTATTCAATTTATCGAAAAAATCCTACGATGCTCGCTAGATTTTGGACTATATTTTGAGAAACTTTTTGGTTTTTTGTTCTACATTCATAATCGTGTCCTGTAGCGATACGCCCATGTAAATCAACATACTCATCTTGAATATCCTGATATGCCACCATTTTGTGATGTAAAAATATGATAAAATGTGTTTCTGGTGAGTACCAAAGTAATATTTGTAGTAGTATTCGAGTAAATTTCAAAAATGTTTGTATCGTTTGTGGTAAGTTTTAGAAAATGGCAAAGAATTCCGTGGATATGAGGTGATATTCCCCCTTAAATGAAGAGTTTTTTGATTTGTTGATATTGTAGATGAAATTTTAGAACACTTAATTACGTGTTTTATTGAATTGCTTGTGCTTTGTGTGTAAGGATATGACTTCAAACAGTTTCATTTCTGCTCCATCTTTTGCCATGATATTAATATAGATGTAATCGATATTTATTATCTCATAATTAAGGTACAATTTATAGTTCATCGCGATACTTCAATTAGAGAATAATTAATATTGATCATGCTGTGTTCATTGAATTTTCTAGGACGAGAGCTCTCTCAATTTTTTTACATCGTCCAATTTCGTGTTGAAACGGAAAGAGTTTTCCTGGAAAAACTATGTCCGATACGATACAACTTCGCGGCGCCATTACAGTATTGAAAATCGAATGGAGAAAAAAAATGAACAGTAGTTGGATAAGAAATTTTATTGGATTGAAAACATGTTGTCGAATTTTCAAGTAGTATACCAGTTGTAAATCAATTGAATTCGTGGAATCTATACGATTATCGAATCCGGTAAATGAATTTTATTATGTTTGGAATAATCATTGATAGAATTTCCAAGTTTCACTTTTTGCTTAAACGTTTGTCATTCGATAGTGTCGAGTTTCTGAATGGAAAAATATGAGACCTAGATGATTCGTCGTATTCAACGTCAACGCAGAAGCTTTTGTCAGTGGAACAGGGTTCGGTGATGAGTTAACGATGGGGTGGTAAACTGAAGTGAAATTTGATATAAAAAGGATGCTGAAAAAATGATGAAAACCTTCTTCCAACGAAATATTCTGAAAATTGTTGATGAGTCTTTTGAGAGTATAAAATGTTTTATTTCTGAGAAAAATTCTCACGACTCAGAATTTAGACACCTATGAAAAATAGGTATTATGAAAAATTTGTTAGAAGGCCCCGGTCAAATCTTGTGCTTCTAGCATTTCCAGGTGTTTTTATACTTGAAAGGATTGTGAATCATCTGTGAACAATGAGAAAATTCAATTGAATATTTTTTATTAAGTATCCGAAGATTCAAATAACAATTGGGGATTTTGTAGAGAGATTGACATTTTATTCAAATATTTCAGTTTCCATTCCAATTCGATTAAACCTCATCCTACGAACTTTGAATTTACCTATTTTTTCACACACAAAATTTAACATGAATTTGCTTTTTTTTCATCCATCAATAAAGTGGTACTAATCCATCAGTTCATGTTGAGGTGGTCCTTCTCAAAAATGTAGACGTTGAAACTTATATTATTACTTTTGTCAAACTCCGCATGTTTCGAATATTTAACCCTAGAATGGTCACGTGAAAAACACAGGAAATTCCAAACGGCTGTAACTTATTTGAGACTAAACGGATTCGGACTCACTATGGGCGGTTTCTGTTCGTCAGGATATATACTTTGAAAATATTTGGGTGACAAACTACAGAGATGAAGAGAGGCTCAGATGCTGGGGTAGAAAAAAATGTCCTGGGGTCCTAAAAGACCCCACATGCCCGTTATAGGGTTAATGGCTTAAAGTAACTAACCCTGTTTGTATGCTGAGGGTTAATTATTATAAAAAGCAATTTTTCAAGCTCATCACCCTATATCTTTACGAAAATCGAGGAATTCAGTATTTTCATCCCCCATTGTTCAACCTGTTCAATTAAGAATAATAATTTTTGGGTGAATAAAAAATTATTAGTCATCTAAAGAAATGAGCCAAGGCTCATTTGGTCCCCCAAAAAACTCTACTCTTATACCATTCATAATAATCATTTCAACCATTAGAGATATTAGTCGACCCCAAACTCAGGGGCGGATTATGGCCTGTGCCAACGACGCCATGACGGAGGGGCGGCAAAAGGACAGGAAACGGCACAGGAAAATTTTTTAATAATTTAAACATAATTTTCAGGAGAATAATGAATTCTAAGCAATAAAACAAAATTTTTCGGTAATGAATATTTTCGTGAAAAATTAATTTTTGCTGCCATATAAGGGGGGCAAGGTAGATGGCGTAGGGGCGACTAAAACCAAAGTCCGCCTCTGCTCAAGCTCTCTTAATTCCATCGCCAGCTAATACCATAGCAAGACATTTTCTTTTGGTATTGTTTGAGAATATCAACAATAATAATATCAATGTTATTTTATTGATTATTGTCATTCTTATTCAAAATTGCATTGATTGAATTTCATGGATTTTGAACTCTGAGAATTTTATATTATATTCTAGAAGAAGTTCTTGTGATTATGACGAACATTCTTCATCATTTATTTGCGAAGACCATGATCATTAATTCTTTCAATCGATATTTCAAATTTCGCTTTGAGAATTCCTCTTCTTTTGTCATTTTCATGTTATGATATTCATCGATACTCCTACAGATTTAGATCACATTCAAAGTTGATAATTTTTCATGATTCTTACCTTGAAAATTTTCAAAGTAATTTTTACATTCAATTTCGGCTTGGAAAATCGATTTAAATTCAAATTCATTGGCTTTGAACCAAAATGAGGTTAATTATTGTTAATAATTATATTGAGATCATGAATTTCTAAATGGAATAGTCTTATTTTTTTACTTCCAACTTGAAATCTTATAATTTCAAATCATATAACTTCTTTTTACTTCCATGTTCCTCATATATAAGGAAACGGAAGTATTGTGATACGGTCAAAAATCCATTACGCAGAAGAGGGTATTTTGCCTTGGCCAAACGCTTCAGAACGTCGGAAAAATGCAATCTTCAGAAATTTCTGTGTGCCCCCTAGTAGAAATTTTGGATGGGAAAATACCAGGGCCTAACGAGGCATGCCTGATTTCCTTTCAGGTCCTCATCAGGTTTCGTTACGGTTGTCTCTATTTCGCTCAATTTTATGGAAATCTTTCATCATCTCCGAACCCTATTGTACCACTGCGTTACAACCCTATTTGAGTCCTATCAAGGAAATCGGATAAGTACACGGAGAAAAATGAGATTTCGAATATTACAACATTTTGTCCTAAAGTAGCAGGATAAGTGGAATAGAGTGATTTTTTACCACACAGTGTAGTAAAAATTCATGGTGTGAAGTGGTTCCAAAGTAAAATATTCTTCAAATCATTACGCATGAATTTTTACTACACTGTGTTGTAAAAAATTATGCTATTTCACTTATCCTGCTACTTTAGTACAAAATGTAGTGATATTTGAAACATTATTTTCCTCCGTGTACCTTGTAAGAACCTCATGAGATTTTCCTTATTCACGGTTTCCAGATTCTAACCTGATCAGGACCTTATTGGAATTAGGGAATGCCTGACCAAATTTCTACTTGGGCCTGTCTGTCTGTGCGTGTGTGTGTGCATGCGTATCCTTATTTTTGATTCACGGTAACTTCTCGAGGGATGCACCGATTCGAAACGAATTTTTTTGCAATTCGTTTGGCCTATTGAGGACTCGAGGCCTATTGATTTTCAAACGGATCAGATAACACGTTCCGGAAATATTGCGGAATATTGTTTGAAAGATTGTAATTTAGCAAGCGCGCATATCTTCGCTCCCTATTATCCGATTGCTATGCACACGAAAAAAAAAGAATAGCTGCAGCAACTACTTAAATAGTCAATTTCCGACCATCTACTTAAGTAGTTGCTGCAGCTACTTAGTAGTCAGGACAAGTAACACGTTAGCTGTCTCAACTAATTCAAAATACCTCAGGTATTTACGTTAGTTAGTGCGACTATCGAGTTACTTGTCCTGACTACTAAGTAGCTGCAGCAACTACCCACGTAGAAATTCCGGTACTGAGCCGATGGTGACGAACGGATCGGTACTGCGAAGGTATGGGCCACCAACGGTTGTCTGCCGATTGCGGATCGGTACTTAACCGACTTTATTTCAAGTTCGTGTCGGTACTGGTTCGATAGTTGAACCAACCGTTATCGACCACTTTTCCACCAATGTTGGATTAACAACGGCACAATTTTGATACGCAGGCGTTGGCCTCCAACGTTGATTCGGTACCGAACCAATGAGAATAAATATCTCGTATACTTTGAGAGAAGACTTGATTGGCCACGTAGAAATTGACAAATGGTCCAATACCGCACGGAGAGAAAAGTATTGCTGGCATAGCAAGCAGGTCAGTTACTATATCGCCTACAAAAAAAATTAGCTGTAAAAGCAAGAAAAATGATTGACACAACTACATCTTTTTGCTGAAATAAAAAATTTGTTAAGAGAACTAACGTCTTAGCTGCTGTAGTGAATATTTTTGCAAGGACAACAAATTTCTTTGTAGGCGCTATGGTAGCAAACCATTTTTTCTCCGTGCGGCTTGATACAGGCTGCTAGTTTGCAACCGTTGGCGGTCATTTTATGATCCAATAGTGAATTTCACTCTAAATTCCCCCCAATGCAGAAATTTTGATAATACATTCAAAACCTTCTAAAGTTACAACAGCGCAAATAACGGTTGAATAACAGTCGTTGGTACTTGAATACCGATCAATACTGACAGCATTAGTTCTCAATGTCGGAACTACACTGATTTCCAGTACTGAATTGATGTTGGTAACCGGTACCGGATCAGAGTTATTTGCCGTTATCATTCCGTAGTACGACCGACACCGGCTGCCAACGGTTGCACACTGGCAGCCTGTATTGAGCCGGTACTGGACCATCCGTCAATTTCTACGTGGGTACTCAAGTAGATGGTCGAAAATCGACTTTCTAAGTAGTTGCTGCAACTATTTCTTCTTTTCCGTGTAATATACGACTGTCATGGAATTTCGAACATATTCGATTCACGAGGTGTTTGTTGTACGGGATGAATTTCAAGCAAATTGGAAGTGAAGGAAGAAAATGGTAAACACTAAGTTTCGAAACAAAATGTGAAGATTGCGTATATCTCGTTCTTATCATTCGATCTTTATGAAATTTCTACTACAGTTTTATTCAGTGTCGGTAGTGGTCCCATATAAGTTTCAATCTGATCCTTACAAAAGAACGAGAGGGGGCCAAGAAACAACTTCTTGGACACTGTGATTCTGAGATTGTGTATGACTTCGCTTCCTGTCATACGATTGCGATGAAATCCATACCATAGGTTAGTTAAAGTCCCATTGTGGTGCCTTATAAGTTCCATCCCGATTGATTGAGATATGTGGAACAAGAGTATTTAGCAATTTGCATTGCTTGACGAAATTGTCAAAGTATGCTTTCCTCGTGTCTGTATCGTTTGAATTCTGCTGAAACTCACATGGAATCATGATAGAACCATTATTGAACCATGGTATGAGTTTCATCATCATTTTTTTTTGCAATCCGCATCCTTCAACAGTGTCTTGGAAGTATTCCTTCCTTATATATTCGTATATCATTCGAATGCCAAGGAATTTTGAGTATATTCGATTTAATAGGTGTTGGTTGTACCATGAAAATTCCAGGCAAATCGCAATTGAGGGGGAAAAGGATAAGCACGTAGTTTCGAAACAAATTTTGAAAATTTAGTACGTATCGTTCTCATGTGGATATCTTCCGTTCCTTTCAATCAATTGTCATAACATTTTTACCACGGTTGTATGTCGCTTGGGAGTGGTCACCATAATCCATAATATTTGACAATATCTGAATCCTCAAAAGTTTTAGAATTCATTTCTTGTATAAATATCAGGAACATGGAAAAAATGTATGGTTCTCCATATCGAATTTTTTTATATGTAGTTCAGATGAAACATTTTTCTTTCATTATACAAATTATATTATTTATTCATATCCGAAAAGTCAGCAGAATTCTCTTGATATCTTCAATATTCAACGCTTCCATTCGGCTATTTGAATTCATATCAGCATATACTCAATGATGGATATTCATCAAAATACAAACAATATTCTTAATGGAATGTGAGACTTGACAAAATTATGAACGAACCTCAAATGAAAAATGAATTCAAGAATATAATATAATATAATAGTTCAAAGATATACCAATTCAAATAATATCTCCCGTGAAAAATCGTTCAGGTCTGATTATGCGTGTTCAGGCCTAATCATGGACATTTTCCGGCAAAATTATTCGTGTTCAATACTGACTGCACGTGAGTGAGCCTGATTACACCTGACCGTTCATTTTTGAGCTTTGTCATCACTCCAAAGGCTTCAATTTTGTACCCACGTGGAAACCCGTGATCAAGCTCAACCACCAACGATCATCTCTGAAAAATCATTCTCGCTTGTGATCATGCAAAATCTCACCAAGTGAGGAATATTCATACAAAATGACTCTATGTTGATTTTTCTATCACAAATACACATGCTTGATCATGCTAAATCGGCCCCAAACGCAGGTTTATACGCCTGATCACGCATGATCATGCTTGAAAACTGGAAACTAGAAAATGGGAGCTGCATAAGCACAATTTTTAGAAATGATTAACAATAAATTAGTGTTTGATAACATTATTATAGTTTCATTTCTTTACAAAAAACTTATTGATTTCGTATGAATTTCTCATGTATAATGGAGTACAATCAAGCGTGATTGAGCGTAATTGAGGCCTGATCAGGCTCTAGTCATCAGCCCTGACCAGGCGCGATCAAGCGTGGACAATTTTTTCAAGGGATAGATGCATATTAATATTCTCAGATGTACTCTTTCTTCAATAATTCCAATTCTTCTTATTATTATTCGGAACTTTTATGTCATAAATGTCAACTTGAAAAATGAAAAATCTTTCTTTTTTTGGAGAAATATTTGTTCCGAGGAATTCGGAAGAAATCAAAAGGATTTGCAGAGAATTTTTGAAGATTACAGAGATAGTTTCGGAAATGTTTGGGACTTATAAAAGAAATTTCTTGAGATCCCTGATGATTGCAGAGGTTTAGGCCGAAGACAGAGATTTTTCGGAGAAAAATTCGAATTCTCCAGAGCTTTTGACAGTTTTCAACAGAACTTCAGAAGTTCGTCATTCCCAGTTTTTAGTGATAGTATTTGATAAAGATCAATCGAATGTATATAAATTCTTGTGGATTTTTTCAATAGATTTAAAACTTTCCCCTATGAATTTCCAACTAGCCAAACTTTCTCGCGAGAGTCTATCGCAGTCCTAGTTTATTCCAGCAGTTATCGCAAGGAGTCCATCATTCTCGTGAATGCAACCTCACGAACGTACGGGAAGTTCTTCCACAGAAATTCCTAGAGATTATGAGATATTCGTACAGGTTTTCACAGAGTGTTTGGTTTCCAATTCTCTTGACATTCTATCCTGGTTTTTCTCTACCGCGCTATGATACGTAGCTTCGCATTTTTTCTGAGAATCTGTGCTAAAGTCATGATCAATAAAATACCTTGTCAAGATGCGCTAATTACTCACGATGATATCCTTCTGTGTTTGCAAACCACGATGTCACGTCCATCATATTTCAATCATCAAATCCGCCGCAATCATAATAATCCTAAGTTCCGATTTTCATTCATCGCCGGTTCGTTCTCTTCGCGAGAAGACGTAGGGGAAAATGATCAGATAATGTGCAGGAATATTCCAGAAGAGAGCATCGAGTGACTTTCCAAGCGTTGATGCAACAATTCACCACTTGAACTATTTCATGCACAGAATTTGTTTCAGAAGTTACAGCAGAGATGAGTTGAGAAGATTACTAACTTCTGATTGCTGGATTTCATCCCGTGAATTTCTGGATTTACATTTCTTGAGGTAATATCCTACTTGTTCTTCGTGTTGTTCCAACAAAACGTGACCTCTAATTCGGTCATTTTTGATGCAAAAAATCGGAAAGTAAAAAAGTTTAAAAAATCACTGAGTTAATTGAAATATACGCATATGAAAAAATATATTCCCTTCATGCCTTCGTGTTGCACGACAGGGGGATGATTTGAATACAAGAAGAACATCTTCAAAAGCACCTTGTTACGACGTTCTGAGAATATTAATACGTTTTGGTGACATCACGCAAAGAGGTTTTTGAATTTGAAATATTCGCAACATTTCGTTGCGAACGACAGGATTCCGAAGTATTTCAGTCAGATTATCAAACGCGAGTTTATCGTACGACAAATGCCGTACGGAACTTGGAATTCTCGTAAATCCACGTTGTATGCGCTTTGAAGGGTCTGATCGGTACCTGTTAATACACTAGGATTCTCTGAAGTTTTGTGTCAATTATATTATTTTATCCCTGGATTTGCCTGAATTGTAGCTTTCAATCATAATGAGAACAAATTTTGAATGAATTATTCCCATGCGCAGACGTTGACATTCCATTCAACTTTATAGAAAAGGAGGGACATCCGAGTTTTTGTATGTTTCCAAATAGAATTGTATATGAATTCCGCGAGTTTAGATACGACATTATTCATTCTACGCATCATATTCGTGCGTATGAAATGAAGTTACTCCACTAGGAATGACAGGGACAAAGCAAAAAGGGATACATGCTCAAACACATATAATTGCCCCTTGTTTACCATATTCAGTGAACACAAATACATTTATTACAGGAAATTGGTTGAAAATGGTGAAGGTTGATTACGGCACGTCACCGTTACTCTACGTCGATATTAGATTGGTTTATCGCATGTTTAATGCGATCTCTCAAATATGTCTAGTATGATGTTCAACTAGCCACCCTAAACTAGCCCCATCGCGGGGAGTGAAATTATTCCTCTTGTCAACACACCGATATTTACAGAATGTTCAAATCAAATCTCTTCCCTTTCATTCAAAGATGGCATTTCTTTTCACATTTCTCTATACTCTGCACCCTCTTGCACGATAAGTTTATTCCCAACAGTTCTACTCGAAGAGCACACACACACCTCACTCCATGAAATTATGATTCCAGGATTATCATCGAAATTCTCTCCCTCGTGTTTCGAGTTTCGTGAAATCTGAAAACAATTCTAACGATGCGCGCACATCGAATCTCGTCTCGTCGGAATAGTTTCTACCAAAGGGTTTTTCAATTGCTCATATCAAATGTACGTGTGTACAGTACGAATGTCATGAGGAAATTTCTCTCATGAACGAGTTGATGGCATCAGATGAACGGGATAACGAAGTTCCGGAGAATAGATTCGTGAGCAGAAAGGGAAAAAATGCGGGAAAGGGGAAGGAAATGGCGTAGGAGGAAGAGGGAGTTGAAAACTACGACGACAATTCCGTTGGGCAATACCACAATCGCGGATTTCCTAATTAAACAGCACATTTGCCGACCGAGTCAACGGCATCAGCAGAAGCAGCAGCAGCAGCAGCAGCACGGGACTGGGGCACAGTATTAATAATTTACCGGCAAACTTTGTTGAAATTAATTTGAACGCCATTTGCGGGTCGCGTCTTCGTGGTAAGTCCTGTCCGAACTACGTAGATTTAAGCAGTCTTCTAGTCGCCACCCTATATCCGTTCTTCACTCAGCAAAATTCTCTCGAAGGAAATATCCTTGCAATGCGATTTCCTCGCGATATCCGATCTCCCTTCGAATACCGCGTTCCGTGTTTACTTTCTTCGGTTGTTTGAAATATTTATAACCATGCTTTTATACTCTCCATGACAAATGATTTCCTCAGTCTCTTAGAGGGATCTCTCGGAGGGAGGGTTTGTCGTTGACTCGTGTTGTCGATTACTCTCTATTCTGTGAATTCAGTTCTTAAGTCGAGTCCGGCGAATGAGACGATAGCGGTACAAACTTCTATCTCTCAACCCCTATCATCTTATCCGTTCTAGGGCTTTGTTTTCAGTCGTGTTTGAAGTTCAATTACTATTTCGAAAATGCAGTTAGCAGACTTCAGGGTAGAATACACACGGATATATCGCTTTGTGCAGATGTTGACGTGAAAAAGATAACATCATCTCGAGATGAGACTTCGAGAATCTCTCAATTCGATCCCCGATTGAGACAGCGAAAAGACATCATCGATGCTGTTATATGAGTCATTCAAAGAATTGACATCTGTGAAACGATGATTCAACAGTTTGATATTTTCCAATAACGCAGCTTGTTCAACTTTTCAGGGCAAACGATCAATGATTCGCGAACGACAATATTTATCTTGTTCTAAAAAAAAAGAAGAAGTCTCGCATCAATCACTTTATCCCAACAGAATTGCAAACTAATGCAAATATTTGAAATGAGAACGGAGAAGAGGAGGTAAAGAAATTTTCTATGAAAAACCAGGAATGATTTTTATTATGACTTCCGGGATTGATGTGTTTTTTTCTTTCCATTCATCGATACGGAAACCATTTGCTGCTAGTGCATTCATCGAATGGATGAGGGATTTTCAGTAGATAGGATCGACGAGCGATGGTTGGTGTAGTGCGAAGAGCGGCGGTAAGGTTTTGTCGCCGAATGAACGGAAGACGAAAAGAGCGGAGAAGATGCCGGATGCTGGTAAGAAACGAGGAGGAAACGAGGAGGAAAAGCTCGAAGACGACGGAGTGGTTGGTAAGGAGGGAGGTGGGAGGAAGATGAAGGAAGGGAACAGCAAATGAAGCCAGCCTAGGACGAGATGAGAAAGGACAGTAGCAGGAATGGTGGTGAAATCTACTCAGCGCCATTGCGAAATGAAACGGTAACTAATTCTGACTATAGTACTGCTGATTTATCGGCTTCTTGACACTTCGTTCTTTTCCAGCTTTCGAGATCCCATCAATTTTTTATCACTGTTCTTAGCGAATTGTTTCATGTCCAATTCTATTAAAGCGGGTAACATTGCGATATTACTTATCCAAGTTATAACTACTATCCGTTCTCCACAGCCAAGGATATGAGAATACGAGAAAAAAGGTAGAAACTTGTGACGAGTTTATTTTGATGGAAAATCTATTCTAGTCGGTTATAAATGGTATACGTTAATTTTATTCTAAAGACTCTCCCAAACTTTTCTCCTCCATTCTTCTGGAACTGCGATGGTAATCTTTGTTCGTCGTTTTTACAATCGGCAACTCTCGATCGTTGTTTTGGTGTCACGCTTCTTCATCGGCGAATATTTTGATTGATATCGTTTCCAACGTACGATCCCATTTCCATTAGCCGATGAGTTCAATCTCGTTCCAAAAAAAAAAAAAGGAATGCAAGAAGAAAAAGCAACAAACTGTAGAAAAGATTGACAGGGTGCAGAAGGGGTGTAAAATACGCTGCTTGTGTTTGCCGACAGACCCTGTCGAATCGAGCATCAACGTACTATTTTGACCGAAAATGCATGTGGTGTTAAGTCAATTGAAATATTCAATACACGCGAGACTTACGTGAACGCGTTCATACGTATATTTCTGTTCTTATAGTCACATGCAGAGATTTCCATTTAGGTAACTGTCACATGAGGGATGTACGTACAGGATACAGAGGGCTGCTCGATATTTTTGCGAATAGAATGGCAGGAAAGAGTCTGTATGAAAAATTCCGTGCCGCTGTCAGCATGCTGCCCTGACAATTGAGATTCCGATTGCGATGTCCTCCTGTGATTACATTTCTACACATGTATGCATGTGTATACATTCCCAACGTCCAATACCGAGAATGATGCATCCCCACATTTCTGCAAGTCTCTTCGAATACACATGTTTCGACGGATCATGTATCTTATTTCGAAGTTCCTTTTCGAACCGATCTCTATATTTTTGTATGCCAATTATCTTTCGGTCAGCGTATTTGCCTCACAAATATGTTTCACGATATGCAAATGTATCCCGTGTGCTTCTTGTTTTCTCCATCTCCTACACATTCGTTAAGTCGTACCTGATGTTTTCACTAGCATGTTTATTTTCCCAAAAAAAAGTTCGTAATTTTTTTTCTCCTCGTGGGACGAAAATGTAACTTCGAAAACAAGAAACAAGAACAAATAATAAATGAAGCTAGAGCTGACAAAAAATGAAACGATACAGTAAAAATATTATTATTTTCGCGAATAACTCGTACGAGAATTCTGGATTTATTTTTCAAACCGCATCCATATGGATGATCGTGACGGTGAATCTTGTGGAAGAAAATGGAATGATGATTTTCTCTCCACCTATCGCAGTTACTTAAATTTCTCTTACTTGAATTTATCAAAAAAGATTTTTTAATCTTTCCAAGTCTTGAAATTTTCATTGACATTTTCGAGATGTCATTTTTGAATTTATACATGATTTTGAAGAGAAAAGCTCCTCTTTCACTCGTCGGACAAAATCTACGAGATTCAATTTCTCCCCAGCAAATTACATAACGATACTTTTCCATTGTTCGTATAATTTTGTCTGGGGATCCTGTTCTTTTTTCCCCCTCTAACTGTGTCCTTTTTTTCAATCATCGTATTTCTAGTGACCATCTCGTTGAATAGAGTGAAATAAAAGGAAAGCACAGGTGTTGGCAGCAGGTGGTGATGATTAACGTGACCATTCACCGTTATTTCTTTCGTATTCTACGGCTTCTTCTTTTCATATCGCATAATAGAAAGGTATATATGTGTATAGTTGTTCGATCAACTCATCCGAAACGTCAAATCTTCGCGGTTGGTCTTGATGAAATTCGAACGCAGTATAAAAACAAATAATAGAAATTTGGTATTCAATTACTTTAATGTTCTTAGATATTATCGTATACAGGAATAAAAGAAAACAACAATCAATTCGACATGAAAATTTCAGTTTTTCTTTCTCTTATCGATTTTTGTTTTTATACTCTTGATTACTTTCACATCCCATTTTGAAGATCTATATATATATATATACGTATATGTCATATCATCTCGTATTCATATCGAATGCAAACACTAGAATGATATCAGATATTATTCTTTCCCGGAGACAAAAATATCTGATTCAAACGAAACTGCAAAGAGGAGTCTGAGCTTTGGTAACGGTCTATACGGTATCCGTGTATGCGAGTTGAGCACGGATAACATATGAATGAACGGAATCAGAAGCAGCGATTGAAACAATTGGAGCGTGTCTTCTCAAGTGGATATTTGTTCTCACCCGAGCTCAAGTTTTTATTCCATAAGAATATTGTCAGGAAATTCATTCGACTCTTCTCTCGAGATCCCTTTTGTGCATTAGAAGAATGACGAGAGCGTTTCACAGAACTAGATAGAATAATTCAAAATGTTTTCACATATTTTTCATTGAATGTATATTTTGAGAAATTTTACTGGAGTAAGATCACGGTTAACATGATCAACATTGAATTACAACTCTAGGATGAGACAATTCAAAGGATAGTTGTGATGGTATATTATATATTTAAAAGCGGTGTGGTGGTATAAAGCTTCACTTGCACGGCAGAGCTTGTACATTTTGTACAAAAAAAAGGCGCATATCATACCCGCATTTCGTAATTTCCTTCTTAGACTTATGAAACTGTGGATTGTGGAAGATCTTCATAAAGTTTGAAAGGCAAGGTATGTATGTGTCAATATTTGAAGGAGAAATTCCACGAATATATATGTATTCTCTGCGATTCATGAACTCGGATTTAGGAAGATTTGATAAATTTCCCTGCAATATTGCAGGATGCTTTGATCATTTTTTAAGAATTCAATTCGAGTGATGTAACTCGCTTCTTCAATGTAACAACTCGTTCCATTCGTCATGAATTCACGTGCTGAGAAAAAAGTGTAATATCCCATGCGTATTCGATTCAAGGTTGGAAAAAACTCGACACACTCGGATTTTTTCAATTTTTTTATTGTTATTTTCACCTCAAATGGACTTGCTGGAAGTGAAAACATTGTTTAAAGAATGTGCTTCGAGATTTTGGGCCTTGAACTAAGGTTGGATCTGAGTATTTCGTTATTCGATTATTAATTCGTTTCAATGAACGATTCAAATTTCAGCAACATTAAATATTAGGACGTGTAAGTTGCAAAAAGGTAGTTCACGTAGATTGTTGAAACTCTTCTTATGAATTCCGAAAAAAAAAAAAAATTATGATAACATTTCATGAACATATATAGAATAAAATCTGATGAAATTTGTGTATTTACAAACACGAAATTATAACATAATGATCCATACAGTACGTAAGATACGAATAATATATAAAGGAAACAGTTGAAAAAAATGGGGAATATGAATTCTACTCTATGAATTTGAATTTTTGAACAGTACTGATTCATTAGAACTCTATCAGTGAAATTTCACTGATTTCGTCAGTGTATATGCATTGATCGTACCATTGACTTACACTGATGGAAGATTGAGCACTGACGAATCAGTATTTTTTACTGATTTCGATTTAGAGAATAGGATCTATTGTTGAAATCAATCATTATACACTGAGAGAAGTGGAATGCAATGATTACCATGTGCAAATAGTAATTGGAAGACAGCTTCGCGATTTTGGTTTCGGATACTATGGAGAATCGTAGCAATGTTCATGCACACACGGAAAAAAATGTTCAGCTGTAACAGCTATTTTTTAGCTGCTGCAGCGGAATATCTAGCTATGATAGCTAATCTCTCTGATACAGCTGAACATTTTTTTCCGTGCATGGGAATGGTTACCATTTACATGAAGATGAATACCAAATAACGTCCCATACAGCACCACAGATCTCAGTAATGTCTCAATTACATTTCGATCTTTCACCTTCATTACATTTCAGTATACTTTGACAGAAATATGTCAAACATCTGTCAATTGAAATGTTACCTATTTGCAATGTCTCCGATATATTACGAGACAAACATAACAATGAAATATTTCATAAATATTCTTGGAATATTGCAGAAATAATTCAAAAATATTGCATTGAAATGTGAGATTAGCGGACATTGCAATATTTCTGAAGAGACTTTCAAACCTCGGTGTGACATACAGCAATGTCATAGAAATATTTCAATGTTTCAGATGTTAGATTTCTGCAATCTTAATGAAATCTTCGGTGCTGTGTGGGGTAGTCGCCATCATCAACTTAGAAATTCTGTCATTCAACTACCATTTTCGCATGTTCAATTTTCTCAGTGTATGTTCTGGAAATGACAAGTTACATTATGATTAATCAATCGCGTCACGAAATCTGATACACTACTCATATCAATGAATTGGTGGCAATTTTGATAGAAATGAAAACAAATTTATCCGAAAGTGTTATATATGCGTTCATGAAATACGATCTATTTTTTTCAACTGGTCAAAATTTTCAATCAATTGCAACTAATGTTTTTTTAAAAAGATTTGGCATTATACGAGGGTGGATTGATAAGTTTCCAGCCTGACCAAGAGATGGCGCCACTAGGCCTACCTTGAGGTGGCGTTCTATAGTACCATCCTTAGATAGCTTGTAGCTATAGTTTCAGTCCGATCGCCATGTTAGTTTAGTTTTGAGAGCACGCTGACCAAGACGCCTCTGTGTTTTTCGTAAAAATGGAAAAGCTGGAAAATCGTGCTGTCATCAAATACTTTTATTTGAAGGGGTTAACGCCGAAGGAAATTGAAGGAGAGATGGACTCAACACTGGGGACATCCTCCCCATCATATTCAACCGTTAAGCAGTGGGTTTCCGAGTTTAAAAAGGGTCGTGTGAGCACCTCTGATGAGCCTCGCTCAGGACGCCCCATTGAGGTCACAACTCCAGATATGATCGAAAAAATCCATCAAATAGTGCTGAAAGATCGCAGATTAAAAGTTCGTGAGATAGCTGAGACCTGTAAGATGTCATATGAACGTGTACAAAATATTTTGCACCAACATTTGTATATGGAAAAGCTCTGTGCAAGAGGGGGGCCGCGTTTGCTAACAGTCGACCAAAAATTGATTCGAAAGAACATTTCTACCGCCAATTTGGCGTTGTATAAGCGTAATCCAAGCGAATTTTTGCGTCGATTCGTAACCGTTGACGAAACTTGGGTCCACCACTACACTCCTGGCACCAAAGAACAGTCTAAACAGTGGATTGGACCAGGGGAACCAACTCCAAAGGAGGCAAAAACAATTTTTTCGGCGAACAAGGTTATGACTACTGTTTTTTGGGATGCAAGAGGTATTATATACATTGATTACCTTGAAAAGGGTAAAACTATCACTGGTCAATACTACGCAGACTTATTGCAACGTTTGAGCCACGAAGTGAAAATTAAACGACCTCATCTGGCGAAGAAAAAATCTTGTTTCATCACGATAACGCACCAGCGCACACGTCAATCGTTGCGATGGCTAAAATCAACGATCTGAAGTTTGAATTAATGCCGCACCCTCCCTACTCTCCAGACCTAGCCCCGAGTGACTATTATCTGTTTCTTAACCTCAAAAAATGGCTTGGCGGTAAGAGATTTGCGGACAATGAAGAAGTAATCGAAGCTGTAAATGGGTATTTTGAGGAGCTTGACGAATCAGTCTATAGAGATGGCATTACTAGACTAGAACACCGCTATGAGAAATGTATCAGCCTTGGAGGAGATTATGTTGAGAAATAAAAAAAAAAAAATTCTTAAAAACGTTGTTTTTCTTGGTCAGGCCGGAAACTTATCAATCCACCCTCGTACACTTCATTCTATTTTCATAGGGATTGCTCAAACAAAAAGAGGGTTTGATGCCGCAGTTGCCAAATGACACAAGATGGAACTCTCAAAATGATTGTCTCGAAACGTTCATCAAAAATTTCCACCTATACTCTGAAATTCGAATGGAATATAAAAATGCACATCCTAAAATAACTCGAATATTAAACAACGTTGGCTTATATACAGAAGCTATGAATCACCTCAAACAATTGAAAAAAAGTTGCTAAAGCTTCAATAAATTGCAATCTGAATCAGCTAATCTATCGACAACTATTGAAGTATGGTCTGAATTGCCGTCTAGGGAGAATTTAGTAGAATATACAACAGCTATACGAAAACGAAGAGATGAAGCCTTAAAACAGTTTTTTCACATTGCGTATTTGATGAATCGCTTTGTGAAGAACGTACAACTTAATCAGGAACAAGAAAAAATGGCTGAAAATTGGATGATGGAACATGAATCGGAATTTTTGAGGTCAATCATAGCATTCAAAATCCACCATGAAAATTTATATCCTGCTTCAATGGTTCCGTGCAGAAGTTGAAGAGCTATATGAAAATACTCCCGAGTCGAAAAATTGAAACCTGATTTCGAACTATTCAAAGACTGATCTTACCCTATTGAACAGTATGAGATGGGGATTAATGAGAACCTGTTTTCATCCGTAATACGTTACGAATACGCATTCTGTCAGGTCGAATTTTAAAACCTGATATAGCTCTATTTTTCCTTCACCCTTATTTCCACCTGGATATGGAATTTTGTGAATTCTATTCAGAAAATACCAGCAGCGAGATACCTGCTAAATCTAATTTGAAAAATTATAAAAAAATAATAATATATAATTAAACTCTCGAGATGTACAATTGTAGATTTGTAAAATTTCCTTGTTTAAAATTAAAACGATAAATTCTTTCTCTCTTTTGTGATGTGATTTTTGAATCGTTAATTTCATACAACAATCAGGGAAATTTATTGTTTTTTATGGAAGATTTTTGACAAGGTAATATACGTTGACAATTTGTACATCTCGATGATTCAATTATATCGCATTATTTTTTTATAATTTGTAAAATTAGATTTAGCTAGTATCTCGTTGCTGGCATTTTCTGAATAAAATTTACAAACAAATTATTATTATTATTATAGTCTTCAAAATATGAGTGTGAATGAAATTGTTACACCTGGAATATATTATTGAATCAAAATAGCAAGTTCCAAACATTGAGGAATTTTGAATGGATATCGAAATTGAAATATGAAAATTGATTGGATATGTATATATGGATGTAAGCTTATTATTCTAAATGAATTTCAAACATCTTATTTTCTCATGAAATTCATTCGATTTCATTTTCATTATACTTTTTCAAGTCTCATGTTATAGAATTTATTGACATTTCATTATTCTCAGAAATTATCAAACTTCCAAATGCAATTAAATTTACGTTATGTTCATTTAGTGTAATTTTTTAATAATAAAATTATGTTGATTAATCAATACTCAACTTTATCATCCATAAATGATACATACATTTGAATTTCATGAAACATTTGCAAACCAGGTTAGAATCAAGATGAAAAGAACATTATCAGGTTGAAACAGTTGTGAGCAGGATTTATAATTTTTCCTTCAAATTCCAACAGATTGAGATCAGGTTGTGACCTGAATTTGAATCACGAAATCAGGTTGAACTGAATCAAATCAGGTCGAATACAATATGAGATCAGGTTAAACAGACCAAGATCAGCTCTTAATTTTTCGACTCGGGCTTCTAATGAATGGTGGAAATTGATGGAAGCCACAATCGGATTTTGTGAATTTTGTCACCAATTATTAAGTATTCCACCTAGTTCAGCAAGATTGGAACGAGTTTTCTCAACATTTGGACACGTATGGTCCAATGTGAGGAACAGATTAGGCGTGGAAAAAGCTACCAAATTAGTCCGGTTATACAAACATCATAATACTCCTATTGATCAAAATGAATGGGGAAATGAAAATATTAATTATGTAGGAACACTTATTATATTATACATCGAACAAAAAATTTCAATTGTATTCATGGAATTTGATTTTATTGTTCTCCAACCCATCCATCCATAATCCTTTTCAGTGGGTTTTTGATTGGGTTTTTTCGGATTTTTTCAAGTGAGTTTTATCTGAAACAACCCAGTGGGTAAAACCGGGTCGGGTTTTTTCGGGCCAATCCTGAATTCGATTTATATTGTGTCACACTGTGAAGAATAATCGGAATTTCCCTATCCGCAGGAACCAGAAAATTCCGATCGTGGGATAGGAAATCAATTTTCCGGTACATATATGTGAAATTTCCCATAAATTCAACTGAAAATTGCAAATTTTATGGGGTTTTTACTATCATTTCCCAGTAAATTTCCAGTAAAATACGGAAAATTCCTTACGCATGTATGTGTCAATTACTCCCGAACATTCGTGTGAAGTTTCCCATAGGAACTTTTTACAGTGCATCATTCAAAATGAATCGATAGAAAGAGGAATATTTACAAAGAAAATCTATTCAATTAGATTACTCACATATTTCAACATTCAATTTCAATTTTGAGTTAATTCCAATATTTGACTGGCAAATCTTCGTTGTTCTTTTTTGGAACATCTCGAGATTGTATAATTCCATTGCAACGAAGAGAACCAAGATCTAATTTACGTGAAAAGAGAGTGAAAATTTCAAGGCGTTCAAGTGAATTCTCTGACCGTACATTCTACGAGTTTCACGTCTTATTGACATATGATTCAAAGTTGGAAGAAAATAAGCCATTTGGTTGATTAATTTATTCATGTATTATTTATGCTCTGGGTTGATTTCTCCTAACAGCGATGAAAAAATGATAATACACTGGAGTGAATTATAAATTCCAATACTACTTTGAATTTACGAACTACCTCTCTATACCAAACAGAGAAATATACCTTAATTTGATACGAGAGAAAGAAGAAAGGAAGAGAGAGAAAACTCGCGTATTAGGGTGAAATTATACCAGATTTTTGTACTTTTTTTACTATGCGGAAAGTTACAGTGAAAATGAGAGAGAAGAGGAAATATAAGGAGAACTAAAATAACCCTGAAGTACTGTAAGTTAATCACAAGGCCGTGAAGTTCTATAGAACTGCGAGGAGGAACTTCACGAGAATTAAACTGCAAAAACGATGTAGGAATACTAAAAGAAACGTAGCGAACAAGAAATACAATATCAGCGGACAACATTGGGAAAATGTGCTTCTTGAACAGGTAGACAAACAATTCTGATTTAAGGGGGTCATTTCGCGTGAGGGCACTTTTATTTACAATTGCAAACTTTTCACTACATATTTATTCACATTTTGAGCACACTTCACAACTTTTCCAGCTCGAAATCGTCGTTCATTCCTCAAGTACATGGCAACTTGGCCACTTGGCTTTAAAAAGAAGTTTTTTGCGGTGACCACAATTTATTGCGGTCGTTCTGCTGAATTAAAACAATCGAATGAGACGAGGATTTGATTTTGTGAAGTATAAAGCATACACTGTAAAAAGTCCGACTGAAAGTGGCTGCATCTTACTTGAAAACTTGACTGAAATTCAGTCTTTTCCATTGTGTCGGCATTTGTTTTCGATGCTTACTTTCAGCTGAAATAGGGCTAGTTTTGGCTGCATCTTGAAATAAGCCGATATTAAGGTTGGAAGTAAGTTTTACTTTTTACTGTGTACTGTAAAAAGCGATTGTGGAATTCTCCCCCAAAAAATGGCGACAGCAAAGTTCCTTCACAGATTGGGAATTCTACACCATAATTTAGTAGACTTTCCCTTCATTCTTAGAGGATTCGACCCCCCAAAAAACAAAATAATTCCTCAAAGTAGTGAAAAAAATCCCTCTTTTTTGATAAAAAAACAATTCCCTCAAGATATGAGGACGGATTTCACCAACAGGTTGAAGAAAACCTCTCTGTATTTTTTACAGTGTGGTTCTAAAAACCAAACAATTTGCTTTGAGAGATTTTAATTCCATCAAATAACATTTTTATTTTCCTTTACTGTAATATACTAATATTCTATTGTATATTCTATTGTTGTCGCGACTGATTATTTTATGGGCGCACTGAGAGGAGAGTTTATTTGTATTCATTAAATCTTGTTCTGGATACGGCGGAATGAATATTTTTTCCACATAAACTTGGCTTATTAACTATAAATAAAATTTAATAATTGTTAAAAAACCTCATATGACATTTTTCAACTGCCCAAGCGTGTATTTACTACGGGTACAATGATGGCCCAAAGTGGGTGCCCATGCTACCTAACGTGGGACCAACTCTGGGATGATAACATCGTTTCCAGCCTGGCTGTATTGCTGTATATAGGACTGGGTGATACAATGGGCCCTGACCTAAACCGATCTTGGCTCACCTTAGGGCCGGGCCCGCACCAAAGTTCAATATTTCCATTTTCTACGAACTATAATTGTATGGGAACAAACAATAGGGCCAAGATTAGCCCAAGATGGGTCCCATTGTCATTTTCCAATACTGGATTCAAGCAAATGGACCCTGCTTGGGCCCATTGTCAATATCGGCAATATACACTTGGGTGTTAATAAACCTTATCTGAGGATAATGAGTCATGTTTGTATGTAACAAATATTTCTTTCGCCGTATCCAGAACAAGATTTATTAAATAAACTCTCCTCTCAGTGCATGGGACTTCATGTATAGCTTCTAGGACAAGAAAAATTTGTTGAACCAACTATTATAAGGCGAGTAGAATTTTTTCAGTTGTAGCGACTATTCAGTTTTCTCAGTGTAGTGGAGAGAATTATGCACAATTCATAATTAAACCACCCTGGTAGAAATTTGTCTGGGCACCCGATTTACCATTCACGTACCAGATGGGACCCACGTGGGGGCAACCGAATAACACATTTTAGTCAATTTGACTCTAGTGCCCAGACATTTAGTTGGTTTATGTAGATTTTTCATGCGCCAACTGATCGTACAGTAACGTTGATAGTCCATCAACACGGTCAGAAGAATAAAAGGGAGCCCCAACGTTTCAATTTGTCACCCGGGATTATTTTGTGGAAATAAATTCGAGAGCAACGTTCTTGACTGGAGATTACATGTCAAAATACATTGTTACCTTATTCATAGGTGTGATTTTACAGAAAACACATGATTCCACATTTCTAATTACCAATTTGAACAACATCCTAGCAATTTCCTGGGACATCTGGATGGGCACAGGCTAGAAAGTGCGTTACAAAACTAACTAGAAACCAATCTTACATCTGAGGAAACTAGCTGGGGCTCATCTAATTTCCAATCATAATTTCTACTAGGGCACAAATGAAATGAAAACTATATTTCATAACATCTGTGACTTCCGAGCCCATAAATCCACAAATCCTGCACTCATAAACTCCAAATCCGAGGAGTTCACTTCAAGTCTCAAATCGATGAACCCTCAAACTGGTAAACTCGAGAACAAAAATGTTGTGTTGAAACGCGAATAATCAACACATGGGAAAAAATTGCTACAGTTCTGTGAGCAAGGATCATCGAAATCTGAGACAGGAAGGTTTACACTTCCGGATTCACAAGCATTGAACGATTTTAGCATAACTTAGCGTTGAATAACGAACAATTCAACTCCTCACTCGTATCACGCGAGTTCACAGGAAAAACAAGGGGTAAAAGTCTATCGATCGAATATTATCTCTCTGGAATGTAGAAGCAGTAAAAGAGGAAGAAAGTATATCGTGAAAGTTAAACATAAGTTTGTAACAAAATTTCCTTTCGGTACGACAAACCTTCCTCCTCGTACCCATTAATAATACCTATCAATTCCTCTCTACGAAGCAATTTATTTCTCTTGTGTGCACATTAACATTATAAATGTGTGTACCAAGAATAATATTGGACTGTACGCAGGAATGTGAAATATCGTAGTTCATGCTCAAGAGTACTTTTATGAATGTTGAATATGTTTCCCACATTTGTCGATACCCATCACATTTGGTACATCGATTCATCGTATTATTAATTCTAAATCAAAACTGAAAATTTCCCTTACGCTTTGTACAGCCACAAGCGATGTTTGCAAACTTTGCAGCGTGTATACAAATCGTTAGTCAATGTATTTACCTGTAAGGGAACAAATTTTCCCTCCAAGGATGCTGAAAAACAGTTCGAAAAATGATTTCTCCTCCATTCGGGGTGATGTGTGTACATATATATTTTATCATCAGTGAGGATTTCTGTTTTCCTTTTTCCCTCGGATAATTCACAATTATGTTAAGTGGATTTACCAATAGAGAGATACCATATTCTTCCGTATAAGTAGAGAATACGAGCACTACGTAAAGTAAGAGGTGTCTGTTCCGAGTATGAGTGCTCTGGAGATCAATAAATTCCTTGTATTGTTGCTCCCGTTGATTGAGTCTTTCATAATTTATGAACTCTCGTATAGCTGTATTGTTGAGAGCACGACGTACACTCTCTGCCATCGCGGAACGTCTTTCATGATTTCCCTAGGTCCTTGTACTTGCGAAGGAGTTCTGCGTTGAAGGTTCTTTGTTCCCATATTTGCTGATAATCAATCTGTAAGCGACGATATTCACCGTGAATCTTCATTGTCCTTGAATTCTAAAAGATCCATCTCGAGTCATAAACCAGTGACAGTCTGTTACAAATTGAACATTGATGTTCATATTTTATGTGTCATTTTCAAGATTCTTTAAAGTGAAATATGTTGAACATGTCTTATGAAACATCAAATCCACACAGATCGTAAATTGAATTTTCATCTCTTCGAACGGTATTTCCCTCAACTAGAAGCGTAACGCACAGAGGAGTACAAAAAACCTAAATGAATTCATCTGATCAGTTTCATGTGCGAGATTAAGCGTCTTTCCCTGTTGGCGATTTCAATTTAATCGACTGGAATTGGCAAAAGAGATTGTTTATGGGTATTGAAACTTATCTCTCGTGATTTGTAGGAGCCGAATGAGATTTATCAACCTTTTTCTAGGGTGAACTTCGTATTCCGGGATGTATGAATTATCATTTACTGTATGTAATATTGACTTGTAAACATGGTCAAATATAGTTCAGAGTGCGGCATAGTGGATAGAATATCGTTTACCATAAGTATTGAGGGATACATCTATGATTGAATGTATCCTCCCTTGCACTCTCTTGCGATTTACTTGCATGAGATATCAGTGTTGAAGAAGTTTTCGTTATTCCAAGTATATACTTTTCATGTTCTTAAGACGAGTACTTTATTACACCTTAAGAACGTACTACATTTTCTACAGAGGGGAGAATTGGAACATTAACTATAAAAACATAAATGCTTCCTTCCATTTTGGGAGCACTTTATGGACTGAAATGTACTGAGATGCAGAATGAAGTGCAGCACTCAATCCGCTCAATGCAACTGTGGTTATGTTCAACTTTACTCTTGTGCGAGTGCATTACCCTTTTGAGTGTATTTATCGTAAAAATTCTTGAGAATAATTTAAAATCATTCTCATGGTTTCTAGAAGAGTATGAAACTGGAATATAATGAAGATTTTATATGATTCTTATTATAAACTCCTTCTATTTGAGCTAGTCATATCGGAAATTCAATTATCCATCGATCATCTAATTATCCATTCGATGGATCAATCGAGGGAACACCCTTCCGCATACATTACGGATGATAATACTGAGATAATAATCGCAGTTGATTAATCCAGCTATCCAAATGTGATCAACAAGTTCAATCGATTGATTATAATCACTTGAAAAATATTTCATTGGATGAACATTCCTCAAGTACTAGGATTATTGAATTCATTGTTGGCGTACGTAGAGAGAATCATCATACCGACTTGAATCGTTGTGAATGAATGTCTACGTCATTGCTCCACTCGGAAATGTCTATCTCCCCCAGTTTCGCCGTGAGTGAACATGTGTAAATCGGGGATTCAGTCGTAGGCTTTGTTGCCACCCCGACCACGTGGCGGATAAAAGGAAGAGGAAGGAAATCACGTGATGGATGTAGATAAATCATAAATGTGAATAGGTTGAATTGAAACGTACATTGGAATGCATCTCTCTTCGTTTTATATTTTCTAATTACACTCGATCAGAATGAAGCTGTTGCCTGATGTACATGTTGCATACGTACGTATTCGAAAATTCAACAACGCGCACCGATGGTTCGCCGATATTATTTTTCATCCCATCAAATCAGACATTGTGATTTTTCATCATGTATCGGAATTTTTCAAGAGAGTGGATTTCGCGGAATGGTATCAAATCAATTGGGAGTGCACTTGATTCATTTTGAGCTTTCAAATAGGTACTGGATTGCTGGAAAAATCTTCGCTTATTCGTTTTATAATTGTACAATCTTCAAATACGAAGAAATACTGATTTTTTGTGATTATTACTGCCTCGTTGGGTTGTATTTTTGAATTATTCATCAACCTTCGGTGGAAGAATGCAGATTTATGAATAGAAAACTCGAAGAAGAGTGAAGAAGATTGAACGATTACGGATTTTAAATTCTCGTTATTGGATTGGTGTAAAAAAAATTCACGAAATGAGTCATGGAATATTGTATGAAAGTGAATTTGAAATTTCGATTTTAAAGAAAGTACTCACAAGAATGCATGTGAATAGGTTTCACACGGCTTTTTCGCAAAGAAAATAAGTCATCCAAATTTTCATTTGTTGCTGTTACTTTGATATAACTGTTCATGTGAATGCAATTAATTGGGGTGAAATTTGCATTGGAATCAATATTATGTGTCCATTGTCACTGAAGTTGATGACAGTAGTGTTGCTACGATAAACAAGATAACAATGTAGATTCAACAGCCCAAGTGGAAATGCTCTAGTTGTTGACAAGTTTTGTAACATTCAACCAGTCAAATACTAGACACTTGCAAGTACCTCGCCAGAACCCTACGAGGCACTTGCAAGCGTCCATTTTTTGGCTTAGAGCATTCCTACTAGGAAGGACTCTGTAGGAAATTTTACATGAGATCCATCCTGTAATATCGTCGCTTCACTCTTCATGTTATTTTTATGTGGCCATTTTTTTCAGTGCAGTTTTGACGAACCAGAAGTCCAACAAAATTCGGATGATGAATTTTGATAATTCATTGTCTTTCTTCATTACTTCAATAATAAAATTCACTGCCAATTTTCATTGTCGGAATAAATGGGGGCAGTCAAAGAATTATTGGAATCCAATGCACCAGTCAAAGAAAATTGGGATTATTTCCCTCTCCGTCCAGACGGAGTCCCGATGAAAAATTCCTCTGGAATTTGTTTGAATTTCTACACGATTTTGAACATTTTTCAAAGCGTTTCAAAGTAAATTCTGAGAAGTTATTCTCTCTATAAACAAAATGGAAACTCCAGAACTTCAGAACTCTACAATTTGCTGAAATTATCTCTATTTTTCTTTGAAATCTTGTGGATTTTCTCTGATTTCGTTATATTGAATTTTCACAACTGCTACAAAATCTCTTAGCATTTCTGGGAAGCTCTTTGGATCTTCCAAATTTTCTATAACTCTCTCTTCTTTTCTGAATTCTTTTTGATCTCGCTAACACTTCGAATACTTTCACAAGTCTCTTACAGTACGTACGAGGAGCGTGACATGCTAGAGCACTAGTAGAGAGAGAGAGAGATACCATGCTGGTAGATGCAACTTGGGTGGCGTCACGTACCGATACGCGCGGCTTAAGGCGAGTCCGCCCCAAACGGTAGCTTCTACTTCAAAACGCTGGGCTCTCCCCATTCTAGAGTTAACTATCATCCTTGGGGTCTTCTTTTATAAATTGTTCGCCACCAGAGCTTTCAGATTCACATTGGATTATTCCTTATTTATCGTACTATATCATAAATGGATTTATGAGAAAAAAATGCCAACCTGGCAGCTCTGTTTGCCATTCACAAACTTTGGAATTCATTACCTATTGGAATTGAATCTAAGAGATCCTTAGCACTGTTCAAAAGGTGGCTGCATGCTAGCTTTTTTAAGGAGCAGGCTTTGTGATGGTGTCCATGTCTCATTCAGGTGGAAGTTATTTTTAATTTCCCAATTTGTTCTTTCACAAATCAAACAAGTTCAGGAACACTGATTAGGATTGCTACCCTGGTAGCACAATGCATCTCTGGGACGTTTTTTGAACGATCAGAAAACCTCTCCTACGTTTTATAAACCTTCCACAGACGTTCCAGGGGCACGTGGTGCTGCCTGGGTGATCCCTTTTTAGTTGACTGGGCTAAGGACCTGAGCCGTTTATGCATGGTTCACTCCCCTGGTTAAAAAAATCCATTGATTCTCGCAAAATCTCATTGAATCTTGGACAATGTTCTGATTGAATTCCATCCGGCGATTTTTCAAGAAGATTTAATCAGAAGAATGAATTCCTTCAAAGTGGATGTGATTGAATCTCATTATCTGACCAGATCTCATGAAATGTCATTTGTCAGATTCAATGAATTGTTCTAACCAGGATCCTCCAGACTCCAGATTATCATCAGGAGCCTAAACAGAACCGAAAACTTGATCAAAGTTTATGAAAATCCTGACAACATAAATCAAATTTCTACTCCAGCACTCCATGAATTATATGTAAATTACATTCATAATATTCGAATAGAATTAAATGATGGAAGCATCGTTGCAATCTATCAATTATAATGGACAGCAATGATATCCCATTACTCATGTTTATGATAAATCAACTAATTCACAATGAATAATCATTCCCCGCAGGATCTAAATCATTGAAACATGAAAAACAATAGACCTTCTCGATGCATTCAAAATTCCCATTCGTCTCTCTGAATATAACCGGCTACGTTTCAGATCATATCCACCGATTCAAATTTCTCGGTAATTGTACAAATCATTAATTCTGTGAGTATCGACTGGGCTTGATCATCAACTCTGCCGTATTCACTATACAATTCCACCCCTTCACAAGGTTCGAACGTACTTGATCGTGAGAGTTAACAATAACTGTGGATGGTATTTGATTTTAGAATCGATTGTCCCGTCGATTGTAGAACTTATGTGTAACATTTCAGCACAACTAACAAGACATTTATTCGTTTTGAATATCAAACGTTTGCTAAAGTATATCGTGAGACTGTAGTTTCTGAATACACCTTATAATTAATATTCCATGCAAAGAAAGGAATCGGAACTTCTATGTTTATTCGAAATGATTGAGGCTAATTGAACAACGATACATCATTCTTGAACCTAATATCGTTCCTATTTGAAATGAAGTGATTAGGACTCCGATGATTAACCAGAATCGATTGAGTCCAACTAATGAATGTATTCAGATTACGGTTGATTGCGGGACAAAGGCTGAGACAGTAGCAGGAGAACTGTTCGATATTCAACCTGATTCAGTACGATACAGTGCGCTCTCTGAATAGTGCCGCGGACCTCTTTCTCGCCCAAATGCCTACCCTCGATAGAGTGAGGAAGACACCATTCGGCACTATTCGGAGAGCGCACTGTACATAAAAAATTCATCTCCGATTCATCTCAGAGATAATTCTTATATTGAAAAATGGGATGAAAAAAGGGATGACTTGGTGTATTTGAGGGATTGAATAACCAAGCGCTTCACCCTTAATTCAGTATAAGATTTTATAGATGAATATGCTGTATGGTTCATATCATCGCACAAAGCTCTGAGCATTCATCTTACCCTTTATGCATGTCACGTCGAATTTCACCACCGTGAGAAAATTGTGCATCAATGCATGTAAATAATTCGTTCGTTCATTCGCATCGATACTGCCTATGTTTCATCATTCCGCATTCACTCCCCCATATTCAATCCTGTTCTGGGATATTTTCTGGGGAATCGGTTATATCATATAAAATATAAATGACAGGATTCATTTAGTGTTTACGGAACGGACCATATTTTGATCCCATCAAAAACCTTTTAGCATCATGAAACAGAATCAATTACTCTATATATGTTTTTTCCCCACGGAAATTTTCATTCCGGGAAAATTTCGAGGATTATTATAAAATAATGAAATTGTTGCTGCATTAAGGTTAATGACACCATCATCTTCGAGCGTACTTTCCCGACGAAAAAGAGAATGTTGAACAACTAAACAATCGTCAATTATTTTCTCTTAATTCATCGTAAAGTCCGCAGATCCTGTGACACAAGAGGGAGAAGGAATTACATTGTGGAAATAATCGAAATTCGTTACAAGAGTTTTAAACGGGAACAAACAGAATTACAATTGTCACCTCTACAAAGCCATGTTCGATATTTCGAAGAGTTTACTTTTGCAAACAAGTGGGAAGAAAAAGAAACAAAGTACGCGATGTAAACCCAAGGGAATGAGAAAAGAAAAACGGTGGAAACTTCACTTGTCTCGACATTGAAATACCCTCAAAGCCCTGGTAAAAAAAATGAATTGTAGTTTGAAGTTTTCTGGGAATTCCAAGCTTCAAAGAGATTCGGAGATTATCAGATAGAATTTGAAAGATTCGAACACATGTATGAAGAGTTCAGGAGAATTTTCGCTTCATTGATTTTTGAGATTGAAGGTTTCTGAAATATTCAGAGAAATTTACAGAGTCGAGTTACTGAGTATGTTGTTTGGAGTATTTGAGATGAAATTTATATCAAGATTTCTAGAGGAGTTAGTACATTAAATATATCTGTATAAATATTTATTTGTTTTTTCAGAGCTCCTTATGGATTGTATTCATTTAGAATAACTCAACATGGTGTGATGAATAATTCAATAATAACATTCCATTCTAGTCAATTGATTGAATATTTTGTATTAATATTACATTGATTACCTGGAATTTGATTATTCTGAATATATATTTATTTACTTAATATTTATTGAAATATTTTAATCAAAAATATTGAGGTGTGGATTCAAAGATATAAAATTCAAATTTCAACAATCATATATATATATATTTTTTTTTTTGAGTTAGAGTTAATATTAATAAGATAAATTATATTTCTGAGTAATTATGGAATTTTTAATGAACAACTTTGAATTATATAATTTATATGTATTGAGTTTTATTGAGATTCATAAGAACCGTACAATTTATTTCTTCTATAATTTTTATTCATAGAATCCAATATATAGGGGGAGGAAAATTTTTTAATCAAATAATATATTTGATGTTATTGTTTGTACTATCAATGGTATCAATAATTTCAAGTCCAAGTATCTTGAAAATTTTCTCAGGGTTGGATAAATTAGGTTTCATTTCATATTGTTTAGTAATTCATTATCAGAATGACACTCTAATAAATGCTGCTATGGTTACGGTTTCATCGAATCCAATTGGTGAGGTTGGTTTCTTAATTTTAATTGATTATATATATATATATATCCTATGGTTCTCAAAATTCACTTCCATATGAATTAAAATTGAGGTGAATTATTTGTATATAAGCATAACAAATTGACCTGATGACAGTTTTAGCTTAGTGAGTTAATTAGACATGATGTGGTCCGTTTAATAGGCCGCGTGATGAGTTGAATTTTTTCTGGGAAGTATCAGACTACCCAATTCTTTGTATATAAATAATTGCAGTATCACTTAAAAGATCTCGAATTCCAATTAAATCGTGATTACCTGAAGCTATAGCAGCAGTTACTCCTGTTTCTCCTCTAGTTCATTCATCAACTTTAGTTACGGTGGAAGTTTATTTATCATTTCGGTACAATAATTGAGTTTGAATAAATAGATCAGTCACTCCGATGATTTCGATACTATCTAGAATAATGATATTAATAGCGAGAATTATAGAAAATTTTGAAGTTCATTAGACAAAAATATTGCTTCATCACGTTTAACACAATTAATATCAATAATAAGAATTTTGATATTGGAATTCAATTTTATTAGATTTTTCAAATTTTTTAGTTCATTCATTATTCAAAACTATCTTATTCATCCAACCGTTTTTAAGTTATTATTTATTTGATAAATAATGATAAAAATATCCAATTTATAGAGGATTATAGGAAATCTCTCATTTCTCAATTCCAAGATTTTTTATGTTTCGATTATTTTTATACAGGCTTCTTTTCATACGGGGTTTTATAGAAAGCATTTGATTATATTGAATCGTTTCGATTGAATGATGTGAATAGATTTAGATTATTTATATTATCAATTACAACTAGTTTATAGTGTTTCTTATACAGTTCGTTTATTGATATTTGTACTTTTAGGATTTCATAATCATAAAAGTTCCAATTCAATACATGAGGGTTGATACTTGAGTACTTACTGTGCTTGTTTATTCATTTTATCTATTCCTGGAGTTCCGATTTCAATCCGAATATTTTTCAATATAAATAATTCAATTATTTTGATATCCATTTATGAAAACCTCAATTTCAATATTACGTGGTGTAGGTTTTATTTCAAGAATTTGATTTCATCATTCGAAAGTACTTTGTTTATTTTATTTTGGACTGTTATTTACTGATATTTAGATTGAATTATAAAAATAATTCATACTCATTTTTTGATAATACACATATGAAAGTGTTTCTCTCCATCTAAGGAATTGTTATTTGGAAAGGTCGAAATGAATATTCCTTTGATTGAAATCATATTCTTTCATATCAAAAAAATATTTATTTCCGTTAAGAAAATATTTATTTCGATCTATCCAAATACTATTTTCTTAGATTCAAAAAACACTTTGATGTGTCTAGTGTTGAATAAATATATATATATTTATCGAAAAAGTTTGATTAGAAATATTTAGAGGTATGGGAATTTTTTAATTCATATATAATGTCAGAATTATAAATGATATAATTGAATCTTATATTCTATTAAGTATGTTATTTTGATTTTTATTTATTTTTATGATTTTATTTATTTCGATATGGGAAATTTCAATAACTCAATTTTGAAGCTTAATATTGACGAAATTCAGACGAATTCAAAATGAAGTATTTTTAATGAATTTGACTTGAATTTGATTGAGAATAGTTCATTAATAAACTGCGGAGGTTTATGCGAAAATATATTTTTTATGTCACATGTTTTCCATACATTTCACAAAAATTATATCAAACAATGTCAAACATCTTTTAATTTGCGACACAAATATACAATGCAGCATTTCATGTCAATCATGTGAAATATGCAAGAGATATGTAAAATGAAAAATCTATATTTGCATAAACTCCCGCAGTCTATTTATCAGATTCTAGGGCGAAGCCCTCTGATGATAATAATGAAAGAATGCAAAAATTATGAACAACTTGAAAATTGACATGGAAAAACCTCAGAAAAATGGAACAAAGGAGAAATAATGAGCTATTATTGGAATGAAGATATGCAATAAATATGATATTGACGCTCAACGCTAAATCTAGGAAAATTGAAAAATGGTTGTCATCGTCATGAAGTTATCAGTCTTATGACTGTTCTGATGGAATCCTACAACCCTGTCTAATATCCGCTAAACGCTTAGAATGTTTGTAAGGGATATTTTCAGAACATACACTGAAAGAAAAAAGTTATCAATACTTGAATAACATTTATTAACATTTAGAAAAATGACTGTCAGTTTAGGGAAAAAGAGCACCGCTGAAAAATCTTTGCAGTAAGGTTATCAAAAATTCGTAGTGAAAATACTAAACGTTGATGGTTTTATTGTTATCGTTTACAGTGAGTTTATCAACCTTCGATGGATTTACTACGAAAATTCTCCAGCGATACTCTTTTTCCCTAAATTGTCAGTCATTTTTCTAAATAATCATAACCTCTGTCTTTCCGTGTGGTTTAAAATTTTAAATTCGAAAAAATGACATGTTCGATTTCAAAGATCGTTTATATCAGCCTAGCCAATCACTCGTGAATCAATAGAATCAAAATCGAAATATTTTTTCATGGAGTACTTCATTTCGAAAAATCTTGTCAGTTCATCCAAGGTAATCTACCTTCCAATATAATCCATATTCAGTTGACAGAATCTGTAACTAAATACGTATTATCTTCATCCCATGACTTCAACAATTTGTTCAATTAATTAATTGAAGATGCTATTCATTGGATTTCGTTCGTGTGACATCGAGTGATTATAATCGTTCGTTCAACCACGCAAATCAATAATTCTTCGAATGCTAATGCACATGATAGTTGATCACGACATAGTCGATATTACACTCCACTTGATAACTTCTCGATGACTTTACAGCAATCCACGAGCAACCAACATCGAATGTTAGTGGTATTTGATTTTCCGCTGTCATAATTGGCACATGATATTCAAGATGGAATTGATTTTTCTCTGCGATAGAATTTTTTTCACCACATATTTCCATGTATTGATTTCATATTTTTACCGAATCTGTCATAGAAACTGTGTAATCTGGGAGTTGTTTTATCACTGGATCATCGATTCGTCTTTATTTGGAAAACTTACAAACGCATTTCCATCCCACGAAGATGAAGCCAATCAGAAGAAAGATAATTCCACATCAAGCGGTCTCACGTCGCGAAACTAGTTAACGACCTCAATAATATCCTTATCTATTCTTGGCAAATACTTTCTGTAGAATCTTGTAAAAATGTACATGAGCGAGGGAGGAATTAATTCTAGGTATTAAATTCACCCTGAAAGATCGAGAAACAATTCCTCATAAATAGGTCACGGCTATTTCATGTCTCATGATTCCGCATTGATGCAACGGCACGTTCCTTCCACCTTTCTTGCAAAAATTGGATGGATAACAATCACAGGGGAGAGTAATATCATTCTCGCAGGAATGATTTTTTCGTTCATTGTGAAAAGTTTACAGAAATACGTTGAGTTACAGTATGATGAATATATATATATATGCATGATTATTTAGAGTTGGGAAAGGAAAGAGTGGGAAGAATTGTTGCGATGTTTTCGTAACTGCTTCTATTCTTTCCCTCGGAACTGAGTCTCATCGATATAACATGAAAGTCTAAGAAACTAATTAAAAGCTTCGAAGTTCCTCACTCTTACGATTTTCCTGCCTCCTTTTTTTTCTTTTCTCGCGTCGTCATAATGTTTCTATAAAACTTCCGAGACTCTCTTTAAATATATTTTGGTCTTCAGCGATTCCCGTCATGGGGATAATTCCTTGAAATTTATTATGAAATTGTAGACTTAAGTTTAACAGAACTATGATTGACAAATTGGTTTGTATCGTGGAGAGAGTTTATCGATGAGCACGCTCCTCGAGTTCGAAATGGATTAATTCAACATGGGTGATATATATAGAAAGTACTTCAATAATCTATAAGAGTTATTGCTTTCATTTAAAGAATATTAGTTCTCATTTTTCTGATTACCGATTATTTAAAACTTTTAAGAATGTAATATAGTTTTGCCGGGCTCTGAAGATTGCAATGGTGGAAGAAAGATCCCGTACAAACTCCAAGCTGTGCGAGTTAATGCGCGCAAAACATCTTTTGGCGCATTACAGAATGCACACGCATCATGCAGAACTATGAACGGTAAGTGCTTCTGACACTAATACTAATATGATCACGTGCCGCATAAGAGCTTTGAAATTTAAATTTCCGTTAGAGTGCAAGTGGGATTTCGAATTGAACACAGAAGGATTATATTATTGTAATAAAAATGATGGTATTATGAGATGATTTCAAGTGTGATATATACTTGTAAAGTAAGTGACGACAGGATGAGACTGATTCGGGAAAAATACTGGAGAAAAGTTTGGATTCAGCATCGAACGTATCGAAATCCATACATACCGCATACAGGCTATATAAAATCAGATTTATATATAGGCTGCTATACACACGCTATACTCTACACACTTTATTTTCGCACACCAAAGTATATAAAAGGAGATGTGGAAAACTTACGGAAAGAACAGGTGTTGCAGTTGTTTCGATTGTACGTATGACATCCATAGCCTATAAATATAACCTCCACCTTCGATAACCGCGTTTGAATAACTTCCAAAGGAAATCTTGAACGACAGGATATTCTAAATATACAGTAGACGTCACATTTTGCAAATCCATTCTCACATTCAAAATTTAAGTTCAAGCATTTCGATCGAGGCGTCTATGAGCTATCTTTTTTTCTCATGGTGAATTTACCCGATGTTTGCTTTGTGTGAAACGTGGTATGAAAGAGATTTATTCCGCGATAACGATGGCTAGCAAAAATGACCTCGGGAAGAAAGGAATCTAATCGAGTGAAACATTTATTCCTTTCGGAGAAATATTACTGCGTAGTGAATAGGAAAGAAATAAAAGAGCGTATTGGGAGAATAATGTAGCACATTGGAGGTTATCGTCAGCCGTTCGTTTTCTTTGCTACACAGAGATCGTAGTACAAGGGTGTTGTCGAAACCTGGTAAATGAGCATAATTAGGCATCTCATTTTATCACCTCGCTTTATCTTCCCTCGCATCATCTCTCATTCAAACTTAATACTCTCTTTTCTTCCTCTAATCCTATTCAGTCTCGACGAATCCAACCATCAATTCACCCACACAACACGCGAACCGAAAAGATGTTGGGAAACAACTAGGGACCAATGACTGTAGATAAAACATATTGTCGGAATACATTGCTAATGATGTAAGGAGCTTCGAGGGAACCACTATCCTCGCTACTAGCGTAATTCGTAGACATTTGGCTGCATGAACATCCTGCTGTTCTCATATTTGCTTTTGTTCCCATCATTTACATCAGAGAAAAAGCTAAACTCGATGTTATTCAATTTGATTATTTTATTCAAAAAGATCTCTCCGAATAAACATATTTTCCCGAATGAGAAGTGTAATGCGGGGAGGATGATTGCCAACTCTAGAGGTATAAAATACTCGAAAGAATAGAGAGAAGAGTTGAAAATGAGAACGGTAGCCAATGATCAAGTCGAAGTGGTTGAATGCAGATGGTAAGGTTGGATTATGTGAGGTCACACGAATTGTACGACAGAAACGGACATATTGCGCATATATACGCGTTTACGCATATGCATACTCCAGCAGCATCCCATTCGAACACATGAATGCGGGAACAGCTATTGTATGTGGAAGGTGTTTTGGCGGGCTGCCAGCTCAAGTATATCCCATGTGTTTGGCAGAATTTGTCGTTCTCGGATTCCTCTCTTCCGTATACACAGATGAATACGTGTCTCACTTTCTTTCTTTTTGCTCCCCCTGTCATGGCACACGTGTGTTTGGTTACGCAGAATGCTCTCGTACATCTCAAGTCGAACGTTTGATAGCGTTCTCTCCTGTTTAAACATGAATCCAGACACCACGGCGAGCAGGGTCCGTGGATCTGCATACGTTCATCCATATCACATCGCCGCACAAGTTATTCATTGCATTCATTCGTTTTAACACATAGAATATCAGCCCGCCGTTGCCATTGTACGCATTCGCTATTTCACGCACGTAACCGAAAATTAATGCATTCCTAACTAAATCTTCATCATCAACTTTCAAATCCAACAGAAAATGATGAATCTAATCGACTTTGATAATGTAGAAAGAGTAACAAAGACTCTGGAAATCATGATGGAGATTTCCAATTATAAATTTTCGGTAAGTCATACAAAATTTGGAAGTTAACGTGTAAACCGCATACCATGTTTACCTTATTCACAGCGGCAGCGTCTCATGAAAACTTCAACTCATGTAATCACGATTTTACCACGACTTTGCCTCATGTGTTATATTTGATTCGCTTCAAGTTTATACCAGATTATCTGCTGAACAAACTATCGTACCGGGAGATAATATAACCTCAAACTAGAATCGTGAATACTAAAGAATGGATTATTATATTACAGAGAAGATTTTTTTCCTTCAACGTGGATGAACTTATTATCTGAATTTTTAAACATTTTCTCTCGTCGAATATCTGTTCGAATGGGGAAAAATTGAATGTCTGTTACAGGTGCATGTTGATTGCTTCACATTCCAGATTTTAAACTTCAATAGCAGAGGAACGGAGGGAATTCTTGGATCGATAAATTGTATTGAGGAGAGTGAAGCGGTTTAGTGTTTTCATTTGACAAAGAGATAGATTCTCTCTGATACATGATCTATGATAAAACTCTATGTTCTTATATTCCAAATTTAGCATGTATCAATCGGGGGAATGTGCAGAGATTTATGAGCGCTTGAAATCCTTAGATAAACTCGTTCTATCAAAACGATAGAACCTATCATAGCATAATGTGCCACTGGAACGTTGATGGAAGGTTTATAGAACGTAGGAGAGGTTTTCTGAACGTTAAGAAAACGTCCCAGAGACACATTGTGCTGTTAGGGTATCGTCGACGTGGTTTCTAGAGGGGGATCTATTCAATTCCTCTCATCTAATACTCGGAGAATTCATAGAATGGAATTTTTCTCCGCGTTGATTCATTTGTTGTAAACGAAGGAAAAAGTATCTTGAAAAATACCATAATTTATGGATTTTTGGTGTTGGTCTAACCCGAGTCAAAATATTTACGTGAAGATACTTTTAAAAGTACCATAACGGCTGGGACTTTCATGACGAAGGTACCATACTTCTTTATAAGAGTCCAAGACATTATGGGACTTTTAGAGACTTGTTCATGTAAAAATCTTAACTCGGATCAGACCAACGCCAACAATCCATAAATTATAGTATTTTTCAAGATATCTGTTTTCTCAGTTTAGACTCAAGAGAATTCACGCACTGAAGGAAAAACATTGCTTCCATAACAATACTATTTAGCTGTTATAGCTATCCGAAGTATAGGAATATCGTAGTGTATTGCCACCACAAACTGAATGGATCGTTCCAGGAACTATCTAGATGAGTATGAAACAATCTCGACCGTTATCAGTACGATCTACGTATCGCTACTGCAGCTATCTCTCATAATCCTACTTCAGATCATTACCATAACCCCCCTTTTTTTTCAGTGCGTGGATTGGTACTGTGTATTATTTTTTGTATTAGGAAAATCCCTATGTGTAATGGAAACTATGAAATTCTATCTCCTCCCTGCTAAACTAAGCCTCACAACACTCCCCTATTCAAAGCAAATTGGCAAAGCTCTTCCTAGACAGAAAAAAGAGTTGCCTTGATTCCACACCCATTTTCTCACATATACCGAAAATAAATATTTGTTTTGTACATTCGCTTTGAACCAAGAAAATATCACTCCAGTTCAAGAGAAATTTGAAACCAAAATTTCAACCGAGACAATATTCTCTTGGTTCCCAGCAAATGCACCTGGGACAAGACAAATATTGCTTTCGTTATACATGAGACAAAGGCTGTGGAATCAAGACATTTTTTTCTTCTGTGTAATAACTAGTTTCACCACAGGAATCTGGAAAGGTGCTGGAAAACCGCTATAGTCACTTCCACCTAGAGTAAACTCCACACCTCTTCCCTTGCATTGAAAAAACAAAGCAGCGCATGTACGTTACATCAAAACTGCCATCTGAAATTCATTAATTACGGTCCAATTCACTGAGATAACTTTATATTAAAATTCACTATGGTGTTTGAAAATCGAGGAACAAGCTGGCATTATAATGAAATTCAATAGGAAATGTCAATGAAACCCTCATCAAATTCCATCCTTCAATCTCACAGTGAAGTGAACTATGAATCCCTATTCCTGTAGCTTCATAATCGCTATGCTTATCCCCTATCTTGAATCCATCAATTCTGACTGTGAATCCATATTTAGTGATCTGAGGGATCCATCAATGCCAAATGTAATGTCCATCTAGCGACTGATTTTTGAATATTTACTTTCTTAATTAACGATTTCCGACGGATGTTCTCAATTTTCTTAATATTCATACATTCTTCCTATAAAATCACATTTGGGAAGGAACTCTCAGGACCTCCAGGTGAAGTTGTCGACAGGTGAAACATGAGGTGGTCAGGGATCTGCTGAATTCTAAAATGTTTAGAGTAAGTTTGTCACATTTTCGAGTGAAATTCACGCTGTTTTAGAGCAATAGTCTGAGGTTCAAGGTTGTAAACTCATAACCACTCCAATTCTAGACTGAATTTTTCATTCTAAAAGAGTGACAATTCACTCGAAATGAGTGAAATTCCTACTGGAAATGGATGAGCTCACTTCTGCGACTCAGTGGAGTGAAACGTATGATTTCTCACTCTTCCAGATTCAGAGAGTGGAGTTTGTGAAATAGCTTATTACAAATTCAGGATCAGGTACTGTGAATTCAAGATGACAGACTTGAATTCTAAACTCACTGAATTGACGTAATTCATCTGAGACTCTTAATTTGCAGAATTTTTGATATGAAAGGTGGATTTTTAAAATTCCTAATCAAATATCGCAAGTAGAAATCACTCTAATCATTCTTTGAACTATTACAAGGTCTTGCGAGCCCTTCACAAGGGTCTAGACTCCTCAGGAATGTCTGTAGCCCACCAGACCCAGGATTCGATAAGTCAGGGAATGCACGTCACAGACTATCAATAGGAAGTACGAATCAAAAATAATAATTTTTATTACATTATAATTGGAGATGAATATAATTCAACAATATCAAAACTAAGGATATAAAATAAACGGCCGTCACTGTTATGATTATAAAATAGATGGGTTATCATGTACGCGAATACGGGATATTGACGGGAAAAAAGATATAATCTAACGGAAATATCTGGCACACGGACGTAAGTAATTTCGACGGAAATAACGAACACGAGGCGTCTACGAGGTATGTGCAGAGATATCCGCTCCTCAACCAATACAGACTATCGGGTCAAGTTTTTAACCCTTTGCCGTCGGAATAGCACGGAACAGCATGTCCGTAGTTTCCTCTGGTTAGAGGAACCCATTGATTCTCGCTGAATTCCATTCAAATCGGGCAAAGATCTGATTGATCAATCAGATCTTTGTCCAATTTCAATGGGGTTTGACGAGGATGAGTGGGTTGATTCTACCAGGGGTTGTTCCATATAAAAAGTAGTGGATGAATTTTGATTAGTAATTAGGATCTGTAATGATCAGAATTGGAACTCCCGGAATGTGATGTTTCTCAACTAAAACCTTCATCCCAGAATTCCCTGGTGGAAATATGATGTACGTGTAATTTTACACTGCAAAATGCGCGAATTCCCTCTCAGTTTACATTTGCATGCAGGTTTTATGACACTTCATTTTCATCAGGGTTACAATGGTTCTACACTTTCAAAAAGACTAACAACACCTTCTTTCCACCTTCCCTTCCCTGGAACCGAGTGCTATCAGTGAATTATAACAAGAAAACGGCCAGTGGTGTTCCAAAATACGCGGAGAAAGAAGATTTTGCCATTTCAATCAATTTATCTTTGCTATAACTAGATTAAATGACCTAACAATGACAATATGCTGCGCCAACGAACTAATTCGATGCTCTGTAAATATGCAGAAGAGAGAATTCCATTCGAAGGGGAAGATAGGTTCTCTCTGGCAGCCTAAAGAGTAAATTCTCACTTCAATAATTATTATAATCATTTCAGAAAACCTTTTTGCTGTCCATACAATGGGAAGCGAATTTTTGTTCTCCATGCCCCAATTTCCTGGTTCATTACAACAGGGTTATGGCGAACAAAGTCTCAGTGGGGCAATTCTTTCACCTACTCATGGTACGGCCAACGGAGTGACCAAGTCACTCGACCTACCGCGGTATCCATATTATATCCAGCTTGAGTTATCCAAGTCACCGAGCGAGCTGATTGAGCGCGCGCTCTGTCTCATTGGTGGCGAAACTTGTGCTTGGAGTACCTTCCACGTGATTCACGCGGTGACTCGGCTCACGCGTGTCGCTTAACTCATTTCATCCCAATATCCAAGATTTTTCCTTGATTTTTGAGGCTCTCTCTTTTAGTGTGAAAATAATTCAAAAATAAAGTATACCGTAACAATTTCGATAGCTTAGAATCTCATCTTTCGAATGCCGTAGCCGAAATGGACTTATTAATCGATAACTCAAAGTTATGACCAGCTTTTGGAAAAAACTGCTGACGAATTCGCCGTTCTGATTTCCAAAGCCCATATTTCCAACACGAAAAAATATTGCTGGACCTGACGTAGATCGTGTATCAAACATGCACTCTTTCAATCTTCGTTTGAATATTTTTGAAATTCATAATGGTGGCGTCAATATGGTCGGTGGAAAATAAACAAATTGTGGAAAAGCATATGATTTATGATTTCAACCTCTCTTGCCTTGCTTCTTCTATGTATAATTGTTGAAAATATAGAATAAACCCACACAGCGCACTGGTCCCGATGTATTCATGAAGAATTCTTTACGACTTCATCGTGAGATCCTTTCAGAGTCCCCGTTGTGATAGTTCAGAATTAATTCTTCATGGATCCACGTGATTCAAAAAGAACTTTTGAAGAATTTTCAAGACTTCTTCATGAATTCTTTCTGAACTGACATAACGGGAGTTCATTTAGAACATACCTGTGCTGTGTGGGTACTCAATTTTAGATTTATAAACCATCATATCCTATAATAAATTATGTTTATAAACATAAAAAATAGTTTTTAATTTTCATAAAATGAGAAAAGGAAGCCTTTACTGAGAGAATATTCCATTGGACGCCATGTCAGTTTCTTCGAAAAGATTTACTGCGTGATTCTATAACATCAATTCAACAATCTTAAAATTTTACAATTTTTCTCAAAGAAACTGACTTCTCCGTGTTAATATGGCGTTTTTTAGTCACCTAATTGATTTGGCGTAGTCCAACTCCCACCACGTGGAAATGAACGCTGATTAAGGAATGTTTTTGTTTCATTTTAGTGGGCATATTCTGTTCCTCCAACTGTTGAATGGAAAAACAAACAGGTGAGGGGCATTGAAAAATCATGATTTTTCACCATTGTTTCATTTTTCATCAACCATATTGACGCCGTCATTTGGAATTCAAAAAAAATTCAAACAAGATTCGAAAGAGCAGATGTCAACAACAGGTGTAGTCAGTGACTACACTGCACTACACTTCAATATTCTTTATTCCATTGGGAGGTGCGGTAAGCTTGCAATAGTCACAAAGGGTTGCATGACGGGGACTGCTAGCTCCAAACTCTAGATTCAAACAGTCTCACTATAATCACCCTTTCATTGGGGGAACCATAAGGCAAATGTGTACTTTAGGTTTCAATTGAAAACAAATTCTGTCAAGTTTTGTCAAATACTTGAACGTTGTTCATCACTGTAACACTATAATTATTCATGTTGGAATAAGTAATACTACAAGAACAATACGGCTCCCGTTGTGAATCTTACTCGTTCCTTCTTCACGAGAAGAGTTTCGTTGATCTGACACCAAGTGCTGTAAAGTTTACATAATATTTCGTCCTGTGCTTTGAAGTAAATCTTCTGTCGCTTCTCTCGGTGCAAAAAACACAAAAAAAATAAATCCACCTTCTGTTTGTGAGAACAAACACGGGGATGGGAAAATACTTTGGCTTCTACTCCTAATTTCACAGCACAGATCTTATGTGATCAATTCTGCAGTTGTATGATGAGGAAAATCATGTTCCCACAAAATGAAAAACACTTCTTGAATACACGCAGAGAAAACTTCTTGCTGAAAAAACGATTCCGAAAAATCTGCTTTGCTAAATTAGCAAAACGGTTGCTGTTACAGCAAAAATATTGCTATTTTAACAAGATATTTGCTGATTCAGCCAAATTTTCTAGCTACCTCTATATCTACAATTCCGGATTGCTACACGGAGAGAAATTGTCTATTATAAATCGCCAGACTCGCTAGTATATTGAGGATATACTTGCATTTTTAAGTTAATGGTAGAATAATAACATTTTATGTAAGAAAGTATGGTACGCTGAGAAAAATGTGTTTCGTAGAACTAGCAATAAGAGCATTGCTGACATTTTATTGTTGAATATACAATAATTCTTGTTCTTGTAGCAATATATAGTTGTCTTATTAACAATAAAATTGTCAATTCAGCAATTTTATTGCTGGTTGATATGTGACAATTCAGCATTGTCATATGTCAACCTACAATAAAAATCGTAAAAATATGACCGTTAACATTGCTGAATTGACAATTCTATTGTTAACAAGACAACATGTATTCCTATAAGAACAAAAATTATTGTATTTCCAACAATAAAATGCCAACAATTCTGTGATTGCTATTAGGTGTACAAATAAGTTTCCGCGGTTTTTTATAAAAAATTAGGAATTTATTGTAAAGGAAAAGTACATTACGTTTTATTCAAAGTATTTTCCATCATTTGCCACTACTTTTCCCCATCTTTCTGGCAACATTCGGATACCCCGTCGAAAAAACTCTTCATCTTTTGACGCTATCCACAAATCTACCCAATTTTTGGTGTCTTCATATGATGTGAAGCGCTGCTCAGACAGACCATGTGCCATCGACCGGAACAGGTGATAATCAGAAGGGGCTAAGTCTGGTGAATACGGCGGGTGGGGTAAAACTTCCCAGTTGAGTGTTTCCAAGTATGTTTTTACCGGCGCCGCAACATGTGGACGAGCATTATCGTGTAAAAGAATAATTTTGTCGTGTCTGGAGTAGTAATGGGCGCGTTTTTCCTTAAGTGCCCGACTCAATCTCATCAATTGTGTTCGGTAGAGAGCTCCAGTAATGGTTTCGCTTGATTTCAACAATTCTTAATACACGACACCAAGCTGATCCCACCAAATACACAGCATGAGTTTTTTTCCATGAATATTCGGCTTAGCTGTCGATGTTGATGGTTCGCCGGGCTTAACCCATGACTTTCTCTTCTTTGGATTATCGTAGTGAATCCATTTTTCGTCACCAGTGACTATACGATGCAAAAAACTCTTCTTTTTATTCCTGGCAAGCAGCATTTCACTCATGCATAATCGGCGTTCAACGTCTCTCGGCTTTAGTTCATATGGAACCCAATTTCCTTGTTTTTGAATCATTCCTAACGATTTTAAACGATGTGAAATTGCTTGTTGAGTCACTTGTAGAGTAAGTGCAAGTTCTTTTTGCGTTTGGGACGAATCTTCCTCCAATAGTACTTCTAATTCCATGTCTTCGTACACTTTCGGCCTTCCACTGCGTTCTTTGTCTTTAACGTCAAACTCACCGTTCTTAAACTTTTGAAACCATTCCTGACAACTTCTCTCACTTAAAGCAGCTTCACCATATGCTTCTAGAAGCAATCGATGCGCCTCAGCTGCAGATTTTTTCACATTAAAGAAGTGAATCAAAAGTTCCCGCAAATGATGCTTATTCGGAATAAAACTTGACATTTTTGCACGAAAAAAATTACGTGATGCTGATACGGAATCACTAGTACTTTAAGGTTATGGTGTTGCCAGATGACTAAACTTGGGATATTACGTTTTACATCTGACAATTTCCCCATAACCTTCTGGTGGGGCCATCTTTTGACAAACCGCGGAAACTTATTTGTACACCTAATAGTTCTACGAAATACATTTTTCTCAGTGTAGTTTTGGAAAGAACGTTTGGTATATAACCTTGAAACGTAAGTATATTCTCAATATACTAGCGAGTTTAGTAATTCATAATAGATAATTTTTCTCAGTGTAAATGGCAAGCGCTTGTTGGAAGAGCAAGATTTTTCATCAGCTACAAGTTTTGCCATATCAGCAAAGGACATTTTCGAGGTTTGCTGTTTCAACAATTTTTTTTCTCTGAGTGTACATTCGAACGATATCATTTAGAATGTATTCAAAATTTATACTTGGTGCATTAAAAATACATTTGAGATACACAAAATGTACTAAAAAAAAAGGATTTAACATCCTCTCCGTGCTAGAAAATGCATTTCAGAAGCTTTTTCTTTTATATGGGTTACTCCAAATTCTAATCATGTTCAATTATTTAAACATTATGCATTGTGCCGCGTTTTCAAAGTTCCGCAAGTAAATTCAAATGAAAATCATACATCATGAATTCGAACATTATTTATCGTGAGTTTCTTCTTGGTATGTGATTAAGATAATTTTCTTGTCGGTAACCCCGCTTTTTATACAAATCAATCCACAGATTTTGACTGTTCGAAAATCAAGTTTGTCATACTCAATATCCCCATTCTTTGATACATCAATTTCGACTTGAAATTCTTGTTCAGCGACCTCAGAAACCCAAAACAGCAGTAAAATCTGTAACATGGCTTCCGGAAGAGTCATTCTGCGCGTCTCTTTACGATTTCTCGAACGCTACGGTATCCAAGAAAATACAACGGAACGTTCGAAAGATATTTTAAGAAAAACCTTCAACTTGTTGGTATCTTGAAAACTGATTTCTCAATAAAGTTCCGATATGGCAATAATTCTTTTATTATTATGAACAATTCTCATATTATATATTCATTGATGTATCATTTCATACGATGCATATACATTTTATGTGAATATATATTGCATATAAAATATGAATCTTTAATACCCGTGCAGGTATTGCCAAGACTGACAGAAACCCAAGCTTGTCCCTAGGTTGGCACATGTGTCAGAAACAAACCTCCGTGAAGAACAATTGGCCCAATATTGTTCCATGTTTGTCCCGTTGTTCCCAATGGATAGTCAGTCATGGTACATTTGTTAATATTTTTGGAATGATCACTACATTTGGTACAAGCTTGGCACAAGTGTAAAAATCGAGCATTCGTTGAGAACAATTGTGCCAATATTGCTCACATGAGTGGCACAATGTTTATAAATATTGACTGAATTTTGAATTTACAATGGCTGAAGACTTGGAGATAACCATCGGGCCAGGGCTGGCCCGATCTTCCTGCCATGATTCATCTTACACACTATTCGGGTGACTCGGGGAATTCCAATGTTAGATCATTGTAAGATTTATGTTATGGTATTTCAGTAAGATCTTATTAGTTTAGTTTGAGCATAATTCAACAATAGAATCAAAATTTATTGAAATACCAAAGAACGCAAGCTTGTCCCAGTCTTGTCACATTCTTTCTATCGTTTTGAGGTAATTCATGGACGGTATTCTGAGGGACAAAGTCATGAACTGAAATATGAATCAATTACTTTTTTCATCCATATCTGCGATCAAAGAAGCATTGGTTGATGCTTGATAAATGAATTGGACCGGACCTGGCAAAACCACTGGTTCAAGCTTGTCACGATCTTATCATTCCCAAGCCTGGGCCAAGGTTGGTGAGTTGTTCAAGACAAGTCTCGGCAGGTCTTGTGCCAGGCTTGGTCCATCATTGAGCCATTAGTCCATACACATGGGTAATATCATTCTTCATTCAAAAATTATTTATTATTGATCATTCTGATGAATCAATGAAAATTCTTTCATGCTAGTCTAGGCTAAAGAACTGTATCAAGAAAGAAAAAATACGAAGGTACAGAGCGCAGCTGTGCAATGAGACTGAATGATTTTCCCTTCCATTACATCATTCAATTCGCTACATCTGCACAGGTAAAACGAATATTATATCGAACATTCATATTACCCTTCACATTTCATATAAATTTTATATAATCGTTTGTCTGCACCTGATTCGTGCGATTGGAAGGAGTCGAAATTACTGGCATATCAATAAAATAACAAGCTCGTATAGCGAGCAACAAGTACAGATCGTTAGTATTATTCGAAAGCTTTGAAAATGAACCTAATTCCATCATAATACAAGGTATAAATCGTTTATGAATACGAACCCGGGCTTTGAATACATTGTCATAGCATAGGCAACGAAATCTAGTATTATAGTTCGATCAATATGATTTCAACAAAACAAAATAATCCATGATTAATACGGGAATTAATCCTTTAAGACCTTGCGGTTCACGATAACCGCACGCTTAAGCACATCTAGCGAGGAAGGGAGTACATTCGGGGAGTGCGAAATCCGATAGCAAGACTCTCATCACTTATCGATACCCAGCCGGTTGAAAGACTCTCTAAAATTGAAACGTGAAATGACAAAGTTACAATCACAGAGATTGTTTTCTGTTTTCCGCGAAGTGTCTTCGCTTCGCTAACAAAGACTGTAATTCTTATTCTTTTTTCCTCTCGTTCGTGAAAAGAACGTTGGATGATAAAATGATATTGCAGTCGTAGGGAATAACCGAGCGGGCACGTTGGAACTAAAAGTAAAGTATACATTACACGACAAGGACAGGCTTCGCAGAGCAAACAGATAAATGGAAATAAACGTTTGAGACACAATTGGAGATCTCGCGACATAATCAATTGGAAACGCGCTGTTACGGGATGGAAAGATCGTGTAAATCAGAATCAAGCGGATTTTCCTATAACGCATTGATAATAAATTATGAAAGATTTTCAAGGCGTCAACTGAAATAAAACCAGTCTTCGATCGTTGAAGCGTCGACGATGTCGACGACGACGACGACTACGACGACTACGACACTCTTCCTTTTCTCCCCCTCTTTTTCTTATTCTCCGATCGCTTTATTTTTCTCGCTTCGTCTTCTCCCTCTTCTTCGTCTTATTCTTCCTCCCTCTCGCTATTCCAAAGATGCCAAAATCACGACGTCCGGTCACAAATAATCTCGGCAAAATCTCTTAAAGGTAGAATTTCTGCCGAGTCGAAGGATTCTTTTTCTTTCTGTTCCTTCTTCTTTCTCTCTCTCGGCGTAGGTTATTAAATGTGACGGTGCGGATTTACCGTGTCGTACTTTCATATATACATGTATACACATATATATATATATATATATATGTATACCAAGAATCACACGCAAACACACACGTTATGTGCAAATAGATTTCAGTCCTATGTACTTTTCGGGGAATATAATAAATTACCGAGTAATGTTTCCGCGACATGAACCATCTCCGAAGAAGAAAGTTCTGCCAAGTGGGAAGTAAGGGGATCGAGAAGATGTTATATATAAAAAACATCGTAAATTCATATTAATTCCAAGGATGTCACGAAACATCCTCATTCACCGAGTACGTAATAAATTTCCGATAGATGGCGATGGAACGATGTTTTTCTTTTCCCCAGACAATTTTTTCTCCCAATCTACGTTCCAACTTTTCCTTTGATGGTTTCATTTCTATCGAGGTTTCACGTAAAAAATACAAAATATTTTATCTTTGGGTCAGTATATCGTTGGGGGTCTACGCGGGTACAAGGATCTCAATAATAGAACAATTTGTCATGCAAAGGGAAGTTTTGATAACGTTTGTTCGGGAACGTTCAGACAAAACGCATTCACAAACGATACGTGCGAACGAACGAACGAACGAACGAATAGAAACTATCGATTTTATATTCTTTTTTGGAGCAACGTATTCCTATCAGCGTTCGTTGATTTTTTCCTATTGTTTTGATTGTTCGTTTTCATCCTCCTCCTGTAGATCAACGTAAATCATTGATTGAACTTTTTATGGAAAAAAATGACATGTCCATATCCTCGAACGTACAGTCTTGATGGGGCATAAATTCAACGAGTCTCATTATATTCAATGGACGGGTATTTTCATCCGCTGTTATGGGATCGCATGGGAGCGAGCTGAAAAAAAACGGTTAGAGATTTATTAGCATCCGCGATATCCGAAGTGAAAATCTGTTTAGAATCCGAATGAAATTGAATTGGAATTTGTTTATGGAGGGAGAGATGACGGAAAAACTGTTCCTTCCGTGGTTTGGGATTCTCCTGTTATGTGTGAGAAATATATAAAATTGAGGGGATTCAGAAGTCTTTGGGAAAATCCATCAGTTCTTTCTCATTGCACCGAATGATGACGATTGCTTTTTTTCCATCTTCATTTCTCAATGGATTTTGATTGCAGAATGATGTCGTTTGTTCTACCGGTATGTGTATGAGAGAATTTTTTCCGAACGACTGAATTTCCAAACAACGCGGATTTATTTACCGTAAATGAAGAATTGCCAACACAAATTGTTTGTATATAGGGGCATTCAGTTTCTGAAATTCATTACTTCATGTTTCACGTCGAATTGACTATTCTTCGATTGGAATAAATGAATGCATGGTAATTTGGATTATGTTATGACTGAATCTGAGAGGTAGCCAAAAGTAGCCTGTTTCAAGTCTAAATTAGGCGCAAAAAACAATCACCGACAAAATGAACAAAGCTGAATTTCAGTTAATTTCCAAATCCCAGGTATGCTTTGACAAATGTACCAAGCTTGGTGCTAAACTTGGGCGAATGCTAGTCAAAATTGAGCCTAGCATGGTTACCAACATTGGAATCAAATCAGATTAATGTCCACAACAGACGAGTTGCCAACATCCTAATTTCAACATCAATCGATTATCGATTTTGCAGTCAGCCAGAGATATCATTACTGGCACATTGCTGTCTAACACACTCTGGCTCAGTACCGGCGTGACTCCGGCTTACTACAATAGCCAAGTTGCCAAGATGGTGATTTTAACGTCAGTTCACTACCGGTTTTGTAATCAGCTAGAGTCATATCATTACTGGCACATTGCCGTCTGTTGTACATATGGAATGATAATACCGACTTTGGCCGAATGCTGGCGCGGTACCGTTTCTCTACATCCTGGGTATTGTCCAGACAGTATTAATTCGATACTGACCCTGTACCGTTTGTCCACGCGAGCCAATACCGTCTGAAATCTGGCGAATGTTCGGCGACAGTTGAAAAACGGTAATGATTCTGAACAGGCACAGTTGTTTTCGCCGAACTTTGGGAAATACAACCTCGCCAGTACCGCGCCATTTGTCAACTCTCGCTATTTCCACATGGGAAGTTGTCGTGCTTGAGTGAAAATGTGGACATAAAATATTCATTAACAATGCGGAAAATCCAGTAACAAGCTTTTACGAAGTTGATATTCAAAATTATTATCGGATTTGTTAGGCACCCTGAACAATAAATAAAAAACCTGAAATAATTTCAATCAATTGGAACTGTAATCAATTATATATGCACATACACATATGTTTTTACGTATGAACAACCCCACAGCACCACAGTCCCAGAAGAATTCTTATAGAAATTATAAAGAACACAATCAGTTCAATAAGAATTCTCCATGAATTCTTCTGGGACTGTTGTGCTGTGCGAGAATTGTAACACTCACTGTGAAAAGTCTGACTGGAAGTGGCTGCATCTTCCTTGAAAACTTGACTGAAATTCAATCTTTTCCATTGTGTCGGCATTTGTTTTGGATGTTTACTTTCAGCTGAAATAGGGCTTGTTTTGGCTGCATCTTGAAATGAGCCCATATTAAGGTTGGAAGTAAGTTTCACTTTTTACTGTGTTGGCAATCAAAGAATTATAACCTTATTTTCAGATATTTTTGACTGAATTATCCATCAAACTCTACATGGCTGACTATAAGATATGAATAGCTGATAATCAGCACATTATCCGATGTAATTGGATTTAATACGGCCATAACTCATTTTCATTCCATATTCCGACTGAAATCGTAACATTGCTGATTTTAAGCCTCATCTGAAAATCAGTTGATCATGGAATTAAGATTTACATCTTACTGTGATCGACAGTCAAAACACCGCTCTGTCACTCTTCAAATGAAGGGATTAGAGAAAGATAGGAGAATAATATTTCACCGATAGACTCGTTTTTACAGGATGTCCTTAAAAGAGGTAAAGAATGAAATTGAATAAGATTCTTGACCTCTGTACTCGTACTAAATTCCAACGATCTGAGAAAGGGAGGTGTTTGATCATAGACAGAGGCCGAGTACATCTGCCTGCAGGGATACACCTGTCCGTACCAGTGCGACAGTTCAATGCTGCTGTCAACGGCGGTCACCTCTATATCATGGTGGAAGCTGTCGCAATGGGTATTAAAGGAGCAACGTACGTAAGATAAATCAGATGGAAACTTTCAACTTTCTCTCCAGAGGAATTATCTTTGGCAACAGCGAGAATTTTCGACCTTCAAACACGAGACAGATCTCTTTTTCCATCGTATAGGTTTGTCTGTTTCTGATCATCAACATGATGTCGTCAACTTGAGCTTTTGATCTAGGGGCGGGAGTACATCATTCTCCGTATGCACTTGCACGAGTTAGTTTTCAGACCACTGTTATGCAATGTCAAAACCCTGCCGCGATTTTCCTTCAACATTTGGTGGCAGCAAAGTTCTATTAACATTTGGTGGCAACAAGGAATTTCTCCCCCTAATTTGGTGGATATTCTTCTCACTTTTTGGAGGATTTAACATAAAAAACGGAATTGTTCCTCAAAATGGAGGAAAAATCTCCTATTTCTGATGGAAAAGCAATTCCCTTACGATCAGGGGATGAAATTTACTACTGCAGTGGAAAGAAAACTCCCCAGTTTTTTTACCGTGTGTAGTTGACAATTTTCATTTTCGACGAGTAGGAAAGGAGTTACTTTCAAATCATATGTTACAAAAATATAATTTCACGATAGCTATAATGATATTTCCGAATCAGCTCCAACCTATTTTGTTGATAGGAGAATATCACTCGCGCAGATTGCTCAGGAAACATTCTATTCCTCTGAGCATTATTCCTATACAATTTGAACCAGGTTTTTTCAAATCTCTTTTATTCAATCTTGAGATATCTGAAATTTTCGTATGAATTCAAACTACGTTCATTCGTTCTCCAAAACTATTATCTTCGAAATCAATAAACTGATTACGATAATAATTTTTGTTCGGAATTCCAGTTATAAAACTCCTGCAAGTAACAAATGAATTGTTTCATTGAAAAGATTAACACCATTGATCAAGATTCAATGTTTACGAATCTTATAGCGCGAAAGTGAAAAAATACTGGAACTTGGTGGTTTAGTAGAGTTCTTCAAGTTTTTTATGGGCACAAAAAATATTTTTCAATTTGATCGCAAAATCCCCGACGAGGAGAAGTGATTTGTTTCAAGTTTCAAAGGATGCACGTTGAGTTTTTGAGAATATAACAGTCCATTCCAAAAGTCCGTAGGATGACACATAGATGACGTTACTAGAATTCTTTCCATACGATTTTTATTTAGTACTAACCTTCAAACCATACGTGTGTAATTTTGATAGCAATCTGACTATTGATTCGGGAGTTACAGCATTTTGCGTGAAGCAACTTTTGTTATTGAGAAAAAAATGAAAAAAAATGAATTTCGAGTTCTGATAAAGCATTGCTTTTTGATGAAAAAAAATACAGTGGAAACCGAACAATGGCCTGATAAACATTATCCGGACTCTGCTCCATCGAGACGAATGGTAGAGGAGTGGATTGCTGAATTTAAACGTAATCGTACCAGTACAGATGATGCAGAGCGCAGTGGACGCCCAAATGAGGCTGTGATTCCAGAAAACATCAAGAAAATCCACAAATTGGTTATGAAAGATCGCAAATTGAAGGTGCACGAGCTAGCTAACATTGTAAAGATATCAGATGGTAATGTTTTTATCATTTTACACGAACATTTGGGTAGGCGAAACCTCTGTGCAAAGTGGGTGCCGCGTGAGCTAACAGTCGACACAAAACAACAACGAATTGATGCTTCAGAGGAGTGTTTGGCGCTGTTAAACCGCAATAAAATCGAATTGCAGCGTCGATATGTGACAATGGATGAAACATGGCTTCACCATTACACACCAGAATCCAAACCCCAGTCAGCTGAGTGGACAGCAGTCGACGAATCGAATCCAAAGCGAGCAAAGACGCAATAGTCGCCCGGTAAGGTGATGGCGTCTGTATTTTGGGATGCCAAGGGAATAATATTCATCGACTATCTCCAAAAAGGGACCACCATCAACAGTGTACCGTGTCACAAATCGATGAAAACGATGGCAAAATTGAATGAATTGGGCTTCCAATTGCTTACCCATCCACCATATTCTCCAGATTTAGCCCCCAGCGACTTTTTTTGTTCTCACATCTCAAGAGAATGCTTGCTGGGAAGAAATTCAAGTCCAATGATGAAGTAATTGCTGTAAATGAGGCCTATGCTGAAAGAGAAAGAGAAATCGTACTATAAAAGTGGTATCGAAAAGTTGGAAAATCGCTATACTCGTTGTATCGACCTCGAAGGCAACTAACCCATACAGGAAACCCCGATAATCTAAACACAGCCAATAATCAGCCCATGTATGGCTACCATTGAATGACCAACAATGGATTCACATCATTGGCACCAGTGTGGCCCACCACTGGCTGATAAGAAAGGCCAGTAATGAAAACAGCCGATGTACGGGTATGGTGAACGGCCAACAATTGATTCTCCGTTACTGGCTGAAATATGGTCTATTCCCATGCAGAAATTTACGACCGATCCAGTACTGGAATAACGTTATTTGCCAACTGCCAACTGTTGGCAAACAACGTTGGAATAAACCCGGAATGATAACGCTGATCAACACTGGTACGGCGTTGTTCACCAATACTGGGTCAACGTTAACATCAACCCTGAATCAATACTGGTTTTTCATTGTATACCAACATTGACAATCGATTTTCAACCGGTGATGGTAATCCATTTAAGCCTTTGTACGTAGCTTATGAAAATAATTATATATTTTCAGCTGATGTCCATGGTTATATCGAGAGTAAAAAATATAACACATCTGTTCGTATGTTGCTGAAGTTTGAATCGTTTCTTGAAACGAATGAATAATCCGAAAACATGTGAAGAAGTCAATTCGAGAAGATGAATAATAATTTCTTGAAAATTTTGCCGTATTAAACCACACATAATGGACAACGTTGAACGAGTTTTAAATCAACGTTGGCAAATCAGCATTGACTATCGGACAACAACATTGTACTGGTTGTTACTTCAACCACGTTACAATGTTGGCAACCAACCCTGGTAATCAGTGTTGTACCAGTACTGTTTCGATTGTTATGGTTGGTTGGAAGTCGGCATTCTCTGCATGGGTTACTAAGTGAAATGGATTTCAAAGTTGAATGTATTGTATTCGTAATCACCCGTGAAAAAAGTTTGCTTCAGCCTTATTTCTATTACGCTGAATAAATAATTCACATCCATCAAATACGTTTTACATGATTCAAATGAATTCTTATTTATATAGATAATCAATTATTTTCTCATGTGAATAACAAAAAATTTGAAGGAATAAGCAACTGAATTCAACTGATTCTTCGAGAGTGCTTTTGACTCGTATAATTTTACATCTGAGATTGTGGAAATATCGGCCATGCAAATCTATTTAGGCAAAAAAACATCCATTTCTGATCTTTTGAAACCTGGGATGACAAATTTTCCTAAAACAAAACCAAAAAAGTGTTTTGGGTGACATTTAAGCACTCATTTGAACTAATTCTGAACCCATTATTCTAGAACGCAGTCATATCACCATTGGATATCATTATTATCATGCCCCAGTAATCTGCCATTGATGGCTGACATTCGAACATCATCCCGAAATTTCTGGCCATGAATCGGGATCATTTAGCCCCATTACTGGGCCAATCAATAATTTTATACATGGCCCATTATTTATTGTCATTACTGGACCCACGTTATCATCCAGCAATTATCCATTGATGAGCCATTAATGGGTGCCATTAACGGGCGGAGAAGGCCGTTTGTGGCCCAGTAACGTGCCATTATTGGGCCAATTGATGAACCCTGTATGGGTATTGAATAATAAAATCGAGTTTTGTCAAACTTTTGTCTGTTTCTTACTATATTATATGACCTGGTAACGAGATGAAAACAGATAATAATTATTGAACTTTCCATCACGGAAATTTCATAAGAAAATTCGAATTTGATCGGTTTCAATTACATTCATCATCTGTCAGAATTGAATGAACGTATTTCCATCAGATTTACGTTCCAAAGATTCCACGGTACCAGAATATTGTTGAAAATCCAAATTAGTATCCGTCATTTGTCAGTTGCTCTGTCAGAATCAGCAAGAATCTATTCAAACGTAAGGCCGGCAAAGCAGGAAGTTGTTCTCATCCCGCATACGAAGCTCCTGTTGACTTTCAATGCTGACAAGAAGTCGTTTCTGAACGTAATATTATAACAACATCAACGACCAGAAGTCGAAACATAACAGCCGTTCCATAACGCCAGCATGCGAATATTACGATACATATTTAATATAAAGTCCAATTTGGTTTCCGAACATTAGAAATCATAAATAACTCGGGATTTCGTTTTTTTGAAAAAAATCAATCCTTACTTCTACACTTCATACAGTCTCTGTCCATGAACGATGAGCTGACAAAGAGAATTCATTTTACTTTTTTCCATCAATTATTTGATTTTTCATTTCATCGAACAAAAAATTCGATATAATCAAATGATTGACTCCATTGAATTATTTCTTCATCACAAGTATTGATTATTCTGGCTCAGATAGATAGGTATTGGATTCTATGAAATATTCTATCAATATCAATCAATATCCCATCAGCATAATTCTAATGAATATTCACAGACCGTAAACAATTCTTTTTCCTTTTGGAAATTTTCACTCAAATCTGTGATACTATATCTGCACCTTCATAATGTACTTAATTCGTTCTGATTTCCATTCTTCGATGAATGCTCGGCTTGGGAAATTTGTACCCCCCCCCTCTTTCCTCATCCAGATCGAGTTATATATTCGAAAATAAAGAGAAAAACTGATGAATGGGGTTACTCATTTCCAATTGTTCTGTGGTAATTATACAGAAGTATTTCTTCATAATTGAACATAAAAGAATGTTCATACAGTGGGTGGCCAAATTATTAGGCTACAATTGAGATTATTGAGATTACTCCAAAGTTGAATATCTCAGTGAAAAATTATCGTAAGGAAACAAATGAATACGCAATTTCAAGGACAAAGTCTACTCTTTGAGCATCATTTGACCTCTTTGGTCTATCATGTTTGCCCGACAACCTACATCGCATTAAGTATGAGCATTTTGCTCGATATTTCCTCAGTTTTTCAAACAGAAGGAGCTCGCAGGAAGATTAAAACATGGAAACACGAAAATAAACATTTTGTAGAGAATTTCCTCAGCTCCAAAACGCTTTTTTTATTTTCCTGGTAGAGTCATTTTCAGCGGAGTTATGTCATGTTTTATGACTTGTAATTTTGAGACGGTTAAGGGAACAAAAAATTTCCTTGGAGGAAAAAGTTTTGTTTTAAGATGTATTATACGCAGAAAATACTTTTGAAAGCAATCAAAAACCTCTCGAAGTATTTTTTTTTCGTATAATACATAGCAAAACTAAACTTTTTCCTCCAAGGAAATTTTTTGTTCCCTTAACCGTCTCAAAATTACAAGTCATAAAACATGACATAACTCCGCTGAAAATGACTCTACCAGGAAAATAAAAAAAGCGTTTTGGAGCTGAGGAAATTCTCTACAAAATGTTTATTTTCGTGTTTCCATGTTTTGATCTTCCTGCGAGCTCCTTCTGTTTGAAAAACTGAGGAAATATCGAGCAAAATGCTCATACTTAATGCGATGTAGGTTGTCGGGCAAACATGATAGACCAAAGAGGTCAAATGATGCTCAAAGAGTAGACTTTGCCCTTGAAATTGCGTATTCATTTGTTTCCTTACGATAATTTTTCACTGAGATATTCAACTTTGGAGTAATCTCAATAATCTCAATTGTGGCCTAATAATTTGGCCACCCACTGTATATATTTTTCTTCTTATAATAATATGAGATGCAGAAAGAGCATGGAAGTAAAAACCGATTGAAGGCGCAAGAGTATCATGAAAGTTCACAAAATCTTCATGAGAAATCCATGTCTCCAAATAAGCAGCGATATTCTGAGATATCTTATGTCGGGCCATAAAAGAATTCTTCAACTCATAATTTGTGAAAGCAAAACTCAGATTGGCTCTTTTTTTCCCATGGAAAAATTATAAAAATATATAGAAACCAAAGAGAAAGTTGAAGCAATGCATCACAGAACCATCAAGGAATTTTATTTTTTGAAAAAACATTCCGATGGGAGTTAGTTTTCCTACCTTGAAACGAAAAATATTCTTCTGCACAAAGAAAACATTGAAAGGTAGAGAGATGAAGTTTCCCCTTTGACGATATAAAAGGAATAAATTTATTGATAAAGATGATCATTCAGAATATAACTCCTCCTTCGCCTCTCAAGGAAGTATGCCCCCATGTGTTACGTGGAAAACATTCCTACGTGCTACATTATTTCAAACGAATCTAATATAATTTCACCCTTCAAAAGAATTCTCGTGGAATTGAAAATCTCGGAGAATGTGACATCGATTGTAATTAACGTATCTAAAAGATGACTAAAAATCAATTTCAGTGGGATACCGTTTTTCCCGATATAAAAATATACTTCGCATAAATCTTACGAGGGAGTTCTTACGAAATTAAATTACTTCAAACTTCGAATTGAATTCTTATATCTCATACTGCGTGGATATACGAGAATGCATTCAAATATTTCCCTAGTATCCTGAATAATAGAATGAATCGTATCTGAATGTTTGCCACGTTATTATTCGCGGTGATAAACGAAAAGGTCGGAATTCGATCTCTCCTTGAGATCGTTCGGAGCATATGCGTGAGAGAGAAAGTAGATACTGTACATAGAATACCGTAATTACGTGTCAGAGTTTCAATACAAGCGGTAGGAATTGTGGTTGGAAAGTACGATGACAACCATATCGAAGAAAGTTCTCTCAAAGGTACGAAGGGTAAGACCGGAAGACGAAGGGAGAGTTGTATTTGGTGATTTGTTGATCGATGTGGTTGGCAGACGTGGTGCAATGCGGTAGCCCGATCGTCGTTTTCTCGTCTCTCCTTTTTATTCGTATTTTCTTTTACCTACCTCTTGTTTTCTCATCCCGATTCTCACCCCGACCCTTCTATCTTCTTTCCTTTCCCCACTCACCATCCACATCGAATCGTTTAAAACGGAAAAGCGGAGAGAGAAAATTCACGACTACCCACCGCTACAACCCCTACTACTCAAGAAAAAAATGCCCTGACCATACATTTCATTACTCGCTAGCAGTTTAGCGTAATTAAGTGCTCATACATCTCTTACACCTCTCCGTGTACGTGTTCGGATACGTGTGTATGTATGGATGTTTGCAAACCTACTCTCACAGAGTCACGTCCCGGTCCTGCGGGCGAACGATCGTAACTAGACAGAGAAGTGCAATTAATCCCTCCCTCGTGAATCGTCACTACTACATCACACATCCGGCACATCCCCTGACTGACCCGCGTAGAAAATGAAATTGAGCGTTGATCAAGGTGGAGCTAGAACAAATTAGAGCTGTATCGGGATTCATTTCGGTGTGTAAATCATGAATAATGACGAGCTGCTCGAAGTTCCTGTGTCCTCGCATTATTAGATAATTCCTGTCGTTATTGAATTGAAACACGAGTGCTCGGTCTTCTGTTCATTCTATAGAATCTTTTTTTTGGTACAAATTTCACCATTCGTGTGGGTTGTGTAAAAGAAATACAAAGCATGCTCCCTGTGGTAATCAAGCATCAAAGAAAGGGAGAAAAAAACATGAATCGCTGCGAAGATTCGCTGACGTTTACGTAGGCTTTAGCCTACCCTCTCTTCTCACGGTGGATAATTCTCAAGTACAAAACAACTCTTCCCTTCGTAAGGCGTGTTGCGAGAATGTATGTCAGGAAGGAACATACTTTTGAGTCAATTGGGCGCTTTTGTGAGTTATTTAAACATTTCGAGTGCGACATGCGTGGAATGTTGTTGCACGTATATACGAATATGTATTTCATCCCTTAACACACGCGGGATGCATAAACAGGTATTTCGCTTACGTTTCGTGGAATGTGTATGTAAATGTTCCTATCCAAGAACTGTCGAGACGATACGTATAATTCCCAAGGTGCATATAATCCTTAATGTTCACCGATTTGTTCTCCCATTCACATAATCATTACGACATCATGAAACTGTATAGACTCTATGAATGTAGAGTGAAACTTTGATAATAATTGTGGTGATACAAGCTTGATTCAACAAATATGAATTCACGCGCATGTTTTTCAAGGTTTCTTCATTTAACTTGATATGCGATGTCAGGGAAAATTCTGATGAAAATGTTCCTGTTCGTAACTGCTTTGTAGTTATGAACAGTTCGTAATAGCTCGTTATATTAGCACAAAATGACTTTAATTTAGTCACAGAGATAATTCCTCGCATCTCGTATGAATTTCTACCTTCCTGTTACACGCGTATTGCGCATTCACATCCCTGTGATCTGTAATTGCACCAGAAAAGAAAAAATATGATTTCTATCCAGAGAAAAGAGGTCACGATGCGAAGACAAAGAATGATCTCTTGTTATGTCACGCTGTTACACGATTATCTGAATTTGACTTGACTCCTGCAAAGATTCACGCACGAAACAATTCTTCTCCGCACTAATAATACTGTGGATGAAATTCGATAAATCTCAATATACTTCATTCCATGAACAGTGCCATATATTTTGAATTCTCACGTAGATATATTCTATGTCATAAAACATGGTGCAGTGCGATACAGTGTATGCAAAAATATTTTGATTTGTTACATATCGTAATTGATATACGCATCCATATTTTTGAATGTTGTTGAGGAAATATGGTGACCACATTTTATATTTTATACGATTCATGGTTATCAGAATGAGCTGTCAATATAATTTATTATACTCGTGATTTGTACTCTTCGAGGTTACTCGATGCATCAACGAGCGATCAATCCGAGCATGTGAATGCACCGTTGAAAAGATTAGACAACTAAACCTCGGATCGATCGTGGAAAAAAATCAAGCAATTTGGTTATCCAGACGCGACGCCGGTTCTAAGGGATGCAAAGGTTGACAGTCACAGAAGGGAATGAGTTTTCCGTTATGCGAAGGTCCAAATAGGGCGACCAGATAGACCATCCTCTTTCTCATTCTAGCAAACCAAATTGTCTCCAGTGAGTCGGGATGTCCTAAGGGATAAGCCGATAGCTGGCACTACGAACCACGTTCGATAAGCGGTCAGGTTGAATCCCACGAATCTAAACCATCCCTTTGTACTTCCTTCTGTAACCCACTACATATCCACCGCACGAAGCGAAGATAGAATAGAAGGTAGGATACCCTGGCAAGGTGTGCAATTCCTTCTAGACCGCAAAACTTCGTGAAACCGAACTATCAGAGAAGCCAGAAATGCGTTTTCGCTCGACGAAGAAGTTGATTGCTCTACGTTGTTTCCATCCTGTATTGTATTTACCCGAATGTTCTTGCATAACCTCCTAATGTCGAAGTGGATGGTAGTTAGCGAACTGTTGTTCCACAAGAATTGAATCGAAAAACAACAAGTAACGGGGTGTATGACATTTTCCGATGCATACAGAGCGAAGGGAATGTTGATATCAGATCTGCATTGCCATCTTGTTATGCATCATTAACATATTATCACATGACATGTCGTGAATCCAGGACCGCAATTTGGGTTGTTCGATGTAATCGCCACCTGTCAATTGTAATCAACGCGTAGACGTTATCGCATACATGATTATGCTGTAATTATCAATCATCCATGAGTTAATTCTACAGCGACGTGTAATTGCAGAGATAATCTCAACAGAGTTGATGTGTTGTGTCCTACTTTCCACACCTTTGGAATCTTCCCCAAATATTCTTGATCTTTCCTTCATATTATGGATAAGCGAAATTCTCATCGGCAGTATTGATCGGAAATGTCAATACTAAGTATGTAATGTACATGCTCGCATTCATGAAAGCTTATATATATATATATGTCTTCTGTTGCATAATGATGGTCATATATAGTAACGTAAGTATACGGCGAAACAGGAGACGTCGGCTGACGACAAATGGGATCCGTGCCGTACCATTGACTGCAACCGACGTGCAGCCAGATTAGTGCTAATGTGTTTTGTTCTCTCCTCCTAGTTCCTCATCCCTCGTTGAATTCTCCGTCCCTGTGGCATTACAATGTATTTCTGTCCATTGTGAATGGTATACACCTTGGATTGTTAGTTATGCACAATAGCATATGCGAAAAATATATTCAACAACAAGGGCCCTAGATCTCCGCATTGACATGAAGTGACATTTGATTACATAAATTGTATCGATTCTCAGCTTCCTACATCCTCATTTCGCTATCATCTACCGTCATTTGATCTACAATTATTCAGTTTGTTTGGATAAGCAAAACGTACGAGGTGTGTTCAAAAAGTAAGGTGACTTTGTATTTTTAAGAAAAAATATTTATTTATTTATCAATATTCATGTTGTCCCCTTCAAAGTAATCCCCCTCAGATACAATACACTTATGCCAACGGTTTTTCCAATCCTCAAAGCACTTCTCATAAGCACTTTTCGGTATAGCCTTGAGCTCTTCCAGCGATGCAGTCTTTATCTCTTCAATCGTTGCAAATCTCCGTCCTTTCATAGGTCTCTTTAGTTTTGGGAACAAGAAAAAGTCACATGGGGCCAAATCCGGTGAATATGGTGGCTGAGGCATGATTGTGGTGTTGTTTTTGGCCAAAAAATCTCTCACAAGCAAAGATGAGTGAGCAGGGGCATTATCGTGATGCAAAAGCCATGAATTATTTTTCCACAATTCTGGACGTTTTCTTCGTATTGCTTCTCGCAAACGGCGCATAACTTCAAGATAATACTGTTTATTGACCGTACGACCATATGGTGAGAACTCCTGATGCACCACGCCATGGTAATCGAAGAAAACAGTGAGCAAAACTTTGACATTTGATCGAACTTGGCGTGCTTTTTTCGGTCTTGGCTCATCTGGGGTCTTCCATTGGGACGATTGGACTTTGGTTTCGACATCATAACCATATACCCATGATTCGTCACCAGTTATGACCCTTTTGAGTAAATCTGGGTCGTCGTTGACGTCATTCAACAGTTCTTGAGCGATGCTCATGCGACGGTTCTTTTGGTCAAAATTTAGCAATTTCGGAACAAACTTCGCTGACACACGTCTCATGCCCAAAACGTTAGAAAAAATTTCATGGCACGAGCCAAGCGATAAACCAACATCCTCAGCAACTTCTCTGATAGTGATTCGACGATTTTCCAAAACAATTTTCTTCACTGCTTGAACGTTTTAATCAGTTGTTGACGTGCTTGGGCGTCCAGAGCGAGGCTCGTCATTGGCATCTTCCCGGCCATCTTGGAAGAGTTTGTACCACTTGTAAACATTTTTTTTAGTCAGAACAGTTTCACCGTATGCTACTGTCAACATTTTAAGTGTTTCGGAGCACTTTATTTTATTTTTTACACAAAATTTGATGCAAATCCTTTGATCCATATTTTTCGATAGCAAGAAATCGTCGAGCACGCAAAACACTTATAACCTTTACGCCTCTCACGACCAAACAAAAAATGCTATACACTTGAAACTTGGTACAGATGTTCGGGAAGAGTGTACCAACATAACAAAACAAAAAAATCGATAATCGAAAGTACGTTGCCCGCGAAATTCGAAAAGTCACCTTACTTTTTGAACACACCTCGTATAATAAAATCATCCACAGCTCGATGAGTTATTGACAATTACACGCGATTGATTCAATGATCATAACGCGGTTGCATACAGTATTGTATGAATAACATCTCTTAAAGGTAATGCAGAAAAAAAAGACTATAAAAAATATGATGCAAAATGTGCTTTCGTTCTATTTCCTTTTTTTGTTGACATAATTGAGATGCACATTTCTAAAGATACCTACCACACTGCTACTAATATCTCATGAATGAATGAGAATCATTTATTTCACGTATTTCACACTTACCACGAAGAGACGAGCAATTACGTTACTTGTCGCCGTTTACGAGTACCCTTTTATTACTTGAGTTACCACTTGTTCTGTGGTAGTCTAAAGATTCATCTATCTTTATAGCCTTCCCGAGCAATTATTGAAACTTGATAATAATCTGGAAAAGTTTGCTGAAGTGTTGAACATGAATATTATATAAACCATATCTGTTTTATGTATAGTTCTTATCTTGATCGGAGATTATTTCACTCCCCATCACAAAGCGTAACGAATTATTCAAAGACTATGATGATTTTGATGAATCGACCTCTCTCCCATTCGCACGACATCATCCCAGTGTTCAAAACTTTTCTAGAATTTTCTCTAGTAGAATTATATGTATTCTAACCAACTTTGCAAAACTTTCGTCACCGGTTTGATACCACGACCATGGTAGAGAAGATCACTTGAGCTCAGGAGATAACTTTATCTCACTTGTGAAGAACCGTTTTCTCTCATACTTACGAATTCAGGTTTTGTTTTTCTTAAAGCGAACACAAGTTGTTTTCATAGGAAAAATGTATAACCTCGAAATTCCGGTCTGAAAATTATAAATAATTTATCGGGGATGAGGGAACGTGAATATACGTTGGAATCAAACTTGTGAAAAAAGTTCATGATTCCTTCATTCCTCAGACCGAACTTTCATTCTCTTTCACTGAATTCTATTCTCGAGTAGCAGCTAAATGTACTCTTGAGAAAAAGAACTCTCTGGAATTCGTTGGAAGGGAATTTTTGTGTTAAATTGTTGACGATTCATTTCAGAGCTGGAGGTTTTTTTCTTCTCCATGTTTGCGGAAGAAATTATAAGATCTACTTTTGCGAGAGAAGCGAATAGTTCCTTCGGAAGTATCGATTGTTTCCAATCTACATTAAATTTTATACATATTGGAACACGTATTTCCTACATTAGAGTCGAGAGAAAGCTGCAGTTTATTGATATATCCTAGAAAAAAGCATGGTTCACACCTGGGTTACGATTTCGTGTTGGCATAGAAGTACGCTACAGAGCATTCGGGTTATACACGTCGTAGTTTTCTATAGAGAGTTCAATGACTGTCCAATGCTACGTAACGAGCAAGAGCTATTTATTTTGAGGATTTCTGTGTAGTATGTGTAGGATGTTTTTTCGGCAAAGTGATTGAGATATTCTCTCGATGTTTGTGATTCTTGTGATATGGGAAATTCCAAAAAAATAGGCAAGTGATTTAAAGGGTGAATATTGATGATCATTCAGATTCTTGAAATATGAAGTTAGAGATATCAGAGTTCTTTAGTCGCATTCGGTTGAGGAATCGTGAGGTGCGAGTTTGAATTATTATGCAGTCGTGTTGTGGATATGATGCGGTACACGGTGGAAACTTGAAAAGCTTCCCTCTATGTACATTAAATCTTCGCATATCAATCAGAACGTGTACACCGAGTTCCTGTGCTGAAGAAATGCTAATATTTCACAGTAGATGATTGATCTTGGATATAAAATATTATTTTGAAATATTGATGAAACATACAGATGTGAAAATTCACAGTGAGTGACCCGAGCAGCACTGAACGGAGAGAAATGTCGCTCTAAAATTCAAGACTTTTTCTTGTTTTTTTAGCGTAATATACTGGGAGAAATATTTCTGCACGGGAAAAAAGAAATAGTTTCAGCAACTACTTAGTAGTCAGGGCAAGTAACTCGATAGTTGCACTAACTAACGTGAATACCTGAGGTATTTTGAATTAGTTGAGACAGCTAACGTGCACAGAGAAAAATTTGCTGTAAAATTTACCTTATGTCCGATAAATATAGGGATAACATTAAATTGCTGTAATTTATACTGCAATATCTATTAGATTTATCGTAATTTATGTGACCACTGCAGCAAATTTTTATTATTATCGGAGACTTTGTTTGATTGGACAGGAATTTTGGTATATTTTACAGCAATTCAATGCTATCCCTATAATTACAGCAATTTTCTCTCTGTGTGTTATTTGTCCTGACTACTAAGTAGCTGTAGCAATTACTTAACCAGATAGTCGAAAATCGATTATTTAAGTAGTTGCTGCGACTATTCTTTTTTTTCGTGCGGGAACAATCAAATATTTAGTTGAAGAATCGCCATAAAATACTCAATCGATTTGAATAAACTTTCATTGATTAAATCGAATATTTAAGGGGAGATTCTCATCAAACGAATTTCGAAATAAGGTGATTTCCTTGAATTATTTTCCTCAAGAAGGTAGTAAATTGAGAACTCGAGTTATTTGGAACTCATTGAATGGATTTTAAAGTACATGAGAAAAATTTCCTCAAGTTAAAGGATTCGTTTTCCGAAACTTTAAAGGCTTTTTTCTCGAAATCATGTTCTTCAAGTTTGGCTCCACGATATATCTCAAAACCTACTGAACAGATCGCTCTTTTTTTTTTTTATTTTGAAGCTGATTGAATTTATTGAAGGATGAACCTGAATGGAGATGACGTTTGCCTCTTTTTTTCTTTTTATATAGCACTTTCAAGAGCGAAAGAAGGTGAAAAAATGCTACCAAAAGTTTGCATGTTTGTCATTTTTTCAATTCTGGATTTTTCATTGGTTTTTTTTTGGTACAACCTCTAACAAATATAATATATTTCATAAAAATTTTTTGATTTTATGATTTCTGATAATTTGTGTAAGTCCCATAGCGGCGCCCGACTGATCACTGTTTTATTAGGTGATTATGTTTCAACACACGGAGAGAAAAAATTTGCTGACGCAGCAAATCGAGGTATTATATATAGAATAGCAAAATTTTTTGCTGACCTAGCTAAAAATTTGCTATAACAGCAATCGTGTTAGCTACGACAGCAATTTTTTAGCTGTGGCAGCAAAAAATGTTTGCTCCGCCAGCGAATTTTCAGTATTATATATAGAATAGCAAACAAATTTTGCTGGGATAGCAAACATTTTTTGCTGCCACAGCTAAAAATTCGCTGTCGCAGCTAACAAGATTGCTGGAACAGCAAATAGTTTGCTGTCACAGCAAAAAATTTGCTGCTCTGGCGAAAGGAACCCAGCAAAAGTAGATTTCGCTGCCACAGCGAATTCCTTTTTCTCCGTGCACGTATCAGCAATTTCCATGGCATTATTTTTTACTGGAAAAAAATTTTTCATGTACTTGAAGACTCAATTAGAGCCTCAGGCTCAGGCCACCCTAGAATTTTCGAAAAATCGATTTTTTTTTCTTTGTTTTAAAGGGTCCCTTGAGGCCTCAAAAACGATGTCCCAAAAGATTATGGCCGAGAGAAATCTTCAAGTACTCTGTTTTCGAGTTGTAGTACAAGGCCGTCTGGTCCGCAGTGAGTCCTTTTTGTTAGCGCATAAAGCTTACAAAGAGATTGCTATCAGACCGGGTAAAAGAGGCCAGAATCGCTGCAAGATCAAGCAGAAAAGGAATGCAAGAGCAGGAAGACAATCTGGAAGGCCAATTGTATGGTGCAGGCATCGCAGATTAAAGGTATTGCAAAATCATCAATGGTTTTCTACTACTCAAAACTTTACTTTAACTCAAAACTACATTTTTGTAGTTGACCGGAAACATAACTCAGACAATTTTCAACCGATTGACTTGAAATTTGAATATATATCTTCGAAAATATATTGTCTATAGAAGTAGGTAGGATTTTTCTTATATATTGCATAGTTCATTTGTTATTAACATATTATTTGACGATTTCTCCGGAAAATTTCTCACTTTCCACTTTAGAAGTGCGCCATTTCGTCAAAAATCTGTTGGGATCAGGAGCTGTTATTCCGGCCGTGGAGCATAGAAAAAAAAGACGTCGTCGCAAAAACGCTGTACCGTCGCCATTTTGAAATAAATTGCTTCAAAAGAAATATTGTATGCAGTTGATGATATGTTTAATAAAGTCCCATTTCTATAATCCCGATTTATTTCGTAATATTTCTGCAGAAAATTCCCAAAAAAGTCTATTTTCTTCGGCCTCTAGCGTGGCCTAAGGCCTCAACGAGTGTGAAAACCCCCGAGTTCTTTATGTACTCCCTTCCATGGAAAAAAAGAATTTGAAAAAATCACTTCATTCTGGGGTCGCTAGATGAGAACCTCCCTTTAATATGCAAATATTTTATTTAAATATATTCAAACGAATTAGGTATTTTATGGCGACTATTCAACTAAACACCTCATTGCTCTCGGAATTGTTTTTCTCTTTGTGTTTCTATCAGTGGAATAAAAATAGTGTTGTCACGAGCCGTGAATCGAGTTGTCATGAGCTGCTGATTTAAACCTAACTCAGTGAGATGGGGTAGCCGAATGAAAGTTCTCTTGAACTGAGTTATCAGTCGATTTCAACCCTTCCAAGCCTAAGCTAGACTGAATTAGAACTCGTTATGGCTCAACTTGTGGCTCGCAACAATACTGAGTACAACAGAAAAATTGTGAACCGAGTGCAATGGTATGGTACCACGAAGAACTAGCGAATTAATCATGTCAGTCATCCGAGCAAGCGTTACAATAGCGTCGGTTGATTAGCTAGTTGGCTGGTCGGTTAGTGGTAGTCGCTTGATTGGTTGATTAGTAATGGATAGTTAGTTGGGATACTTTTCTTCCGAGATAATATTTCTCAGTGGTTTTTTGTTACACTGTTGAAAAAACTGGAATTTTCCGATACCCAGGAAGTGGAAAATTTCCGATCGTGATGAATTTTTCAGTTTACGTACAATAAAACTTCTGTTGTCCCGGAATTTTTTCGTATTTCATATGAAATTTGATCTTTTTCATTCCAATTTTTCAGTATGAATAACTGAAAACCAAGAATTTTCCGATACTTGTAATGGAATTTTCATGATTTGGATGTAATTTTCCAGCATAAATTTGGAAGTTAATTACTTCCAATACGGTACTAGAAATTTTCCGTACATTTTTTCTTACAATGTATGTTATTTTTGTCGTGGAATCGAATTTTCTGGGTCATTTTTGATCTATGAGCATTTTTCATGGGAAATTTCGACTAGGATATTTTGACTCAGGATATTGAAACATGGAGTCCTCTGACAGAAAATATGTACACATCTTTATTGGAGGCTTCAGTTATAATGAGGTGCATAATGAGTTTCAATTATATCGGAAAAGAAGATTATTCCGACTGATTAGTACAAGAAGGATACATCCATTCTCGACCACTTCTTATCTTTCCGGGCGAAAGCCACGGTTGGAAAAAAACCTGTCTTTTTGTTTAAAACTATCATTTCTGATTGAAACATTCTTAGAATACTTCGTTTTGAACAAGGTGTTTCGAATATACCAACCAAGGCGAAAGCGGATCGGGATGGCAGAGGTCACCGGACGATAACTCATCCAAGTATGGCTAATAGGACAATCCCATACGTTGGTCGGATAGAAACAATTTGCGCATAAATATGGCACACGTATAGTTCCAGTGACGTCGTTTGAGCCACAGGACTATCTCCTATCTGACTGATGTATGGGATTGTTTCATTCACCATACTTGGATAGGTTATCGTTCGATGATCTCTGCCAAAGTAATTTGCCTTCACTCTTCCCCCTAAACCTTGAGCAAATTCACTGAATACCTCTGAGTATCTGGCAAAGTCCCAAAAGCATCGGTACTGGTAACCAAGAATATGTCTACTGGTTTTCCGATTTCAACACTTTCCAATGCGACAGATAAGTCTCCAATGCAATTATTTGTTCACCTGAGCCGAGAAATCGCTATAGATAGAATGTTGAGGAGTGCCGAAACATCTCCTTTTATACCCAACCGAAGTTAAGGTACAGCGACATCAGTCTCTTCATGAAAAACTAATGTATCCATAATCGGGACCTAGTAAACATTTTTGAATCATCTCAGAAGATATTTTAAAGAGATCTATAAGATGGCTCACGCAACAAAACTAGATATTTTAAAAACATGATGAAAGAATTTGAAGACATCTGAAAGATATCCTATAATGTTGAATAAGACATCTTTTATATATCATCAAGATATCTTTTTAAGTGTTCCGGGAGACTTCTACGAAAATGTTTATTGGAGAGACGGAATTTACCATTGAAGCGAGGAAAAGTTCTCCATAATTATCACAGGGTACTTTTGACAATATTTTAGAGTCAGTAATGAAGAAAATATCATCTGAAACTTCTTCTTTCATTCTGACCAACTTTAAAGAATATACGAAATATACACCGTATTGCAACGAATGATCGATACGCATGGTAAAAGTCAGCAACATAGCTGACATCGTAAAGATATCAACAGAACGTGTGAGGAATATTTCACGTGAACATTTGCGTATGAAAAAGCTTCGTGCGAGATGGGTGTCGCATTTTCTGACAATCAATCAAAAACAGCAACGTTCCGATGCTTCAAAATGTGAATTGAAGCTATTTCAACGTAAACAGGAAGAAGTAAATCTCAATTTCATGATCAACTGAGTTTCGTATGAAGCTCAAAATTCACGTTTCCGGCATTTTTATCGAAGTATGAGATGAGAATGATATTGAATCAAATCAATTTCTCATGGGAAACAACGATGTCTCCCTGACTCAACACCGGAACTGAGATCTAATCGGGGTTTTATCGATTTGTTTCCTTATACGTAGGGTTACCATACGTCCGGGAAAACCCGGACATGTACTCTTCATAATACGGTTTTCCGATATCAAAATGTAGATCTAATTCCTTCTCTAAAAAGAGAACAAAAAGAGTACTGAGAGTACAAGTCGAAAACCCTGGCGGATGTTCCCGCATTCTTGAAAAGAGTACATGTCCGGGTTTTTCCCCGGACACATATGGTAACCCTACTTATACGATGCATGCAATGAGGAATATTGGTAAGATCTCGTGATACACTGAGAAGAGATTCCTCCTGAACATTCAAGAAATGTGACTGTAATTTTTCACAGTCATTTTTTTGCTGAATTTTCAAAGTACTCCCCTTAATTTGATTGAAGTATTTTCAAATTCAGTAAAATTAATCTGAAGATTCAGGAGAAAGTAGTTGTAAACAATCACAATCAAATTCTCTGCGTTGTTAGAGGGAATTTTTTTACAGTGTATCCTCAAGAATCATTAGAGTGATTTCTACTAAGGTCGTGAAACTCGGAGAGAGATCGTTACTACTTCGGAGGCATCGGAGATTATCAGAGGTAGAGCGATTTTACGGAAGATATTGAGATGAATCGGATATCTATACCCGACTGGAAATTTACCCTATGGGCTAGATGAAGAAGGCAACCTTATCAAAACCTGACAAGTCATGTCACGCTTCATTATTATAAGGAACTCATCAAGAGAGAGTAATTATGATTTTATAAGGATACCATTCATATCAAACTCTTCAGAATAAATCGAAATTGAAATGTGAATAGGAAATGCAAAACAAAACTCAGCATGAAGGAGTTGAACGTCATTGAAATTAATTGGATCAAATTCGTTCCATTTGTATCGAGCACAAAACATAGATTGAAAGCACAAATTGGAAAAAAAAACAATTAACAGTTGTGAAAAATCACGTATTTGGAACGGATAGAGTTATTTGGAAAAATACACATAGTTGTAATATGTTCAAAAACGTTTTCCTAATTTGAGGGGAATTTGTTTGATTGAAGAGTGTAGAGTCTAAAATCAAGACTGTACATTTTTGTATTCATTCCATCACACTACACTGAGAACGCAATTTCTTTGATTGAAAGGAAATTTTCTTTGTTTTCATTCTAATAAATCTTTTTTTCGATGGAAAAAAAATCCAGTTACATCAGATCGGAACGAAAAATCCTCAAATCGAAACGGAGATATATTCCTTCTTAAATTCGAAAAATGTGATTTCAATTCGATGAAAAATTTTTCCATCGAAATGAATCATTTTTTCCATCGGAAACAAAATTTATCAGAATGAAGGCAAAAAAATTGTCTTCAAGTCTAAGAAATTGGGTTCCCAGTGTATGTTCATGATCTTGAGATGAAGTAACAAGATCCTGATGAGGATATAGGGAGAAAAACCTATCTCAATCTTTCAGGATAATTGAAAGGAATTCTGATGAGCACCAAATGGGCTTATCTTTACGTGGGTCATCCACACCTCATTTTGATCAGGACCATAACAGGTGTATACCTCATTATGGATGATCTTGTTGAAACCTCATCATATGCTGGGTTAACCCCATTTTTATCCCCAGTCGGGAATAGTCGCTAAAACATGTCATTGTTCATTCATTCATATTTGCTTAGGAATGAATTATGGCCATGGATTGCATATCGTGGGTATCATCAGGGAAAAATATTGAGAAAGATTATCACTGCCACATCCAGAGCATGACATCCAACACTTGAACATGATGGCAGAATTCTGAATATGATGGTGTTATCCCCCTTTCTGATGTTGACGAGGAACCTCTCGCCTTCGTCGAACTATTGAAACTCCCTCCAGATATTCATAGCTTCATGGAAATCCACTTTACGTTTCACTATCTTTGAGCAGTTTGATCTTAGAACGTGGCAACTCGTAGGCCACCCCACAGACTATTACAGTCTCACCACGCGTTCAAGTGCATAAAGGAAGAATGTACAGTAGTCAGTAAATCACATTATACTACATACAGTGATGTTCTTTCTTCTCCAAATAGCTGGCAATCTCTTCTGTGTCCTTGTACCAACGCATCCTGCTCAGCTGCTTCTTCAGTCACTGAATTACATGTGATCTGTTGATAGCATCTCTGGATCGATGCGCCAAGCTTTTCTCTAGCAGCATGTAACGTGGCATCTGTGTTGCCAGAAACAAAGGAATGAGAGGGCCGAGACCGGAATATATTGTTCATTCCAATGAACAGAAGTATTTGATTGGATACAGGCCTCCTCCAATTAGATTCCAAAATTTCTGGCGTTATTGCGTGTCATGTCTCCTCAAGGATTTCCCACTAGGTGCAGCCAAAGTAGCCAATTTTACCCTCAGAGATTTGGTGTTAGCAGCATTCATGTTATGCGAATAATGATGTATCAGCTAGATTTTAGCTATCACAGCTAGATATTTTGCTGCAGCAGCTAAAATTTAGCTGGTACAGCTAAACATTTTTCTACGTGTTACACGGAGAAAATAATCTAGGAACTAGCGCATTAGCACAGATCACAGATCAATCGTAAGAAGACATTCTTGAGATAAAAGCATGAACCTATCCGCTCATCCCATGCGGCAATGCGATAAGGGCATAGGTTCATATTCTTATTCCAAGGAGTTCCATGGAATAAACCGTTGAAACTTCTGGCGATTGATACGTCATCGGTGCTCATGTGCTAATTCATAGATTTTGTCTCCGTGTATATCACGCACATCAATATTCCATGGTAAACATATTCATGGCTATCTATGCGAGGGGGAAAGAAAAATTCATTTATCGGTTGGATTCACATCTTGAAACTTGAAGGGTTGAAGATGACATTCGGTGAAGCTAACAATCGACTTAAATGCTGATTAGATTCATCCTCCTCCTCTCAACAGTCTCGCGCTAATCCAGCTAAAACTAGCCCTCTTTCAGCTGAAAGTGAGCATCCAAAACAAATGCCGACACAATGGAAAAAACTGAATTCCAGTCAAGTTTTTAAGGGGTTATATACAGTTAGAATTGTCAGAAAAACGATTTTTTTTAAATTTTATTTTCTTAATGTACATATATTTAAGAATACACAAAGAAAATTTCATATCGTTCCGGTGAGAATAGACGACTCCATGTAAGTTGGAAAAAAAAAAATTTATCCTATGTAAAGTGCTTTTCAAACTTTAAACGCGTTTTTCTCAAAATAGTGTTTTCAAAGTCGGTGACCAACATTACTCGAAAACGGCCGAACCGATTAGTCTCAAATTTCAACACGAGCTTCTTAAATATATTTTTCAGTAATTGATCGAAGATTTCTTCTCACAGATGAATATTTTTTTTTTTTATAAACAATTTAAGGCCGAAATTTTTGTCAAAAATCGATTTTTTTTGTTGAGAAACCGCCATTTTGTCAAAAAAATCTATTTTGCTTATTCCTTCGATTAATTACTAGATTGAACATTACTTCAACGAAATCTGTTCGGTTTTTTAATTTCAGAGGATCCAGTTCACAGATATAGTGGTCACCGCAAAACGTGTTTTTCGAGAGGAGCTCCGGAGATCAGCTGTAGCTCCTTTCCAAATGAATATTTTCACTAATACTAAGTCTCACAATACAGTTAAAAGATACCATAATATGTGTACAAATTTTTGAATCAATAAATTTGAAAGTTTTCTCAGGAAAAATTCTGGAAAATTCGCTTTTTTTCGGCCTTCTAACTGTATATAACCCCTTAATTAAAATGCAGCCACTTTCAGTTGGACTTTTTACAGTGATGGTATTTCGAATTCCATATTCTACAGCTGGAAAACAGCACTACACTATGAAAAGTCCAATTTAGAGTGACTGCATCTTACTTGAAAACTTGACTGAAATTCAGTCTTTTCCATAGTGTCCGCATTCGTTTACGGTGTTTAGGGGAGACCGGGGATAGTTGACTATAGGGGTCAGTAGACTAACGGCGGAAATCTCGGTGAAGACGGAAGTGTCGCGTTTTTCAACCACAGCTAAATGATTGTCCTCATTAACCGGTTCAGTGTTCAAGGACGCAAGGTCACTGTCGCGTATTGTTGGGGAGCAGTAACAAATTTTCAGTTTATGAACCATGTGAGTAAAATTTATCTTCCGTACATACTTTGTTGTGACGTAGACAAATTTATGGGTAATTACTTTTCTATTGATCCAGGTATTGGTTTTATAGCTGTTCTTCATATGACATGACATTATTCGCGAGTCACTGTTGTAAGTTAGGTTTTATATGTGATCAAACACAAAAATGACGTTTGGGGCTAGTTGACTAATTACCCGTTTCAGGGCTGAATAAGTGGTTACCCCGTGATCGCACACTAATTACTACACGGCAAGACCGAGTTTACTAACATTTCCAAACATAACTATGAATTTAGGGAAAAAGAGCATCACTGAAAAATTTTCCTAGTGATTTTACCAAAAATATTAAAAGGTGATAGTTTCATGGTTATTTTTCGCAGTGAATTCTCCAGTGATGTTTCACTTCCTTGAATTGACAGTCATTCTTCGAAATATTAATAAACTTGGTCTTTCCGTATATATTTATCAACTTCCCAAGCGTATGGTCAACCAACCCCGGGCATGGGGTAGATTGACCAAGTGTAAGTCATGTTAGAAAATGAATTAGATTTGCACTACCATAGTTTATTCTGACATTTTTATGATTAATTTCGAACAGCCTAATAGTGTCTTTATCAATTTCAGTAGTTTCCATACGCATCGGTATTGAGGCAGAATGCATATACATATCCTTGCAAAAACTTGGTCAACTATCCCCGGTCTCCCCCACTTTCAGCTAAAACAGAGCTCGTTTTGACTGCATCTTAGAATAAACTGATATTCAGGTTGAAAGTAAGTTTTACTCTGTACAGTGTACTATGGCTTCATGATTCGCTGAATATTTCTATATCAGTGCATACAGATTGTGATAGTTCATCACCTACGAACCATATTGGGAATTACGGTGGAAATTGTACAGCCAGAAAAAGATAAGCTTGAAAACAGCATGAAATTATGCTTAACAATTAAAAATCTCAAATGTGCTTATTTTTACTCTACTATGCTCATTTTGAAACGATGTTAGTTGCAAAAGAAATATAAAAAATCTTCAGAACAAAATTAAGAGATATATATATTCTTAAATTCAGCATAAAATATTCTATGAGAAACGATATTTGATTCAAAACTATTAAGCGCAACGCAAGTTGACGTTATTCTTATTTTCACGTTTAAACATTCATTGCGTTCTTCTCAAAAATGTGACATTTGGTTCAAACGTACGTTATGCTTGACCTATGAAATAAACATAACAGATGACGCGCGAGGGGGACGTGAGAAAATTGTTGCATGGGGATCGCTACTTAAGAAAAAGAAAGGCAAAATGGATGTAATCCGTTCGGTGTTGACAGTAAAGAATTCGCGAAAGACTTCTTCAAGAACTCTGTGGGAACTCTTCAGTTCTCAAAGAGTTCTTGAAAAATTCTTAAGTGATCTTTTGTTGTTTGGGATCAGAGTATTCGCGACGCACTTCTTACAACCAATTTTCCTTATTTGGGGTGTATATTAAGTCTACACTCCAGGCAGCATATGGCTTCGGAAAGAGTTTAGAGTGACATAATGTCAAATTCACGGAATTCAACTAAATTCCTTCTCAACTATTTTTTCACAAATGGATCAAAATATAACATTAAAAGTTGTTTTTATCATTCATCTCGGAATATACTTCATGTAAATATGATGATTACAATTGAAAGGTGCGTTTTTTCATATATCATTTAATTCCACTATATTGTTCCGAAAAATGACTACTTCTAATTGTAATAACACGCAAATGTCAAGTATATTCAGACTTTGATGATAAAAACAATAGTATTTGTGGTATTTTTTCCTAAACCTAAGAATATCCCTGAATTTTATTTCAATGATATCCAAGATTGATTCAAAAATACTATTAAACTTGATAGGAAAACAATTTTAAGCTAAAGTTGAACTGAAAAGGAACATTCAAAACAAGAATATCGTGTTTGAGCGAAGATTAATATATCCTTTTTCACAGTGTGAACAAATTTGTTTGATTCTAGCATGAAATATATATTTGAAGTGAGTGCAATATGTTTGGGGAAATGGAAGAAATAAATTACGCTTGAATGAAGCTTACTACGCTGAAAACAAGCATAATGTTTTCTGGGTGTAGTATTTTCATTCAATTGTACAGCAGACACTACAATTCTCACTGTGTTTCTCAAGATGGTAACCAGTTGGTGAACTACACAGAAATTTTCGCCGATGAATTTTTGTTCATTTTCATATAAAAATTATAAACATACACGGAAAAAAATGACTTCACTGTAATAGAAAGAAATATATGGCCGATGGAATATAGCCAGACTCACAATACATTCATTTACAACTGCAAGGAGATATAAATATAACATATAAACGTATTTATCACTGTTTGCAATGCAGTTTATTAATCACGATCATACAGCATAACTCTGAGTGGCTCCTATTATCATATGACTCATACAGCTACCTTGTTAAGGAACTACCTACATCTAAACGAGGATAGCTGATGTTTAAATGTTTCTTTGGTTCCTACCACTTTACGCCAATGATACACGAAGATTGTATCGCGGAGTGTTCAGTTCTGGTGTGTCGTATCACAGCTTCACATGGATGGGATGTCTTCAAAGACATTTTAATCGAAAGTTTATTTTCACATCACTTGATCCAACTTCGTATTAAACTTTGAATGTATCAATAAATTTCGAGATATTCGTGAATTTCATTGGTCGTTATGTAAAAACTAAGGCATCACGAATCATGGAAAAATATGTTGTGAAAGTTTGAATCATTTATAGGAACCGTACGAAAATTCAAACTCACAAAATTTGATAAATCATCGTCATTTATCTTCTCGATTTGACTCCGTGGAACTGGAAATATCGTTTAAAGATGTACTGCAAGATTTTTTAATCCCAGCAGCTGAATATTGAGCTATTCGAGTATTAATTCGTTCCGATAAACGATCCCAACTTCAGCAACATGGAAAAATATAATCTAGAAATAAACCTCATTCACCAATATCTTGGAATTCATTGAAATCCTTCGCGCGATATAGAAATAAGCTTCCAATTAGGCGTACAGAAGCTTGTGACATTCCAAATCGAGGTTATCCTGAGCATCTAACAATTGGAGTTTATTTTGAAATTCAATTCATGATTATGTTGACTTCTCAATTATAATATGATATTAACATTTGGATATTGAAAAATATCATTTCAAGATATCCAAAGATAGCGTTTCGGCACGATGGAAGAATGCCGCAAACAAAAAGTTCATATTTCAGTGAAAATTTATTACCCCTGGCGAAAAGAAGCTTGAAACGGATGGATTTGGATAGGTCTTCAATCCGCATTCGAAATTATGTTATACAAATTGATCCGATTTTATCCAATGGTGAAATAGATTGTCCATGCGTATCCAATTCCATCCATTTAAAGATCACTCCTATCAGTTTCAATCCGAAGTTTGGAAATTTTTAGAGACCTGCAATCCGTTTGCATCCACTTTTGATCCAGCTGCACGGTGAATCCATTTGTGTCCAAGAAAAGGGTAGGAAGACAATCCAGAATGGTCAGTACTACAATACTAGTTCGGTTGTGTCCAGGAGGAGGATGGAATGTCTATCCGAACGAATCTCATTGCGTCTTAAGAATATAATTTAAAAGAATTTTTGGATGAAACTGGATCCAACATGGAGGATAGATATGGATAGGAATGGATAAAAGTGGAGAAAACCGCAGTGGATGCATCTGGATAGCAACAGATGCAACCCGTTCAATACAATTGGATGAAAATGCAATGTGGCGGAAATATCTTTTTCGGATGAAACTGGATCCATCATAGAGGATAAATATGAATAAGAATGGATAAAAGTGGAGGAAACCGTCGTTGATGCGTGATGGATAGAAGTGGATACAATCTATTCCATAAAATCGGATGAAAATGGATCGTAGACGGAACACCATTTACGAATGAAACTGTATCCGTTAAATAAACCAGACTGGATTGGGATGGATAAAAGTGAAGAACGCCGCCGCGGATGCGTGATGGATGAAAATGGATGCGAATGATTCAAAATAAGTTGGATACAAACGCATTGAAGTGAGCATACGCATTTCGGATGGAACCGTTAGATCAGAATTGTAAAGAACCGGATTGAATTGGATGAGATTTGAATTCAGGCCCTAAATGCCATACGGATACATTCGGATCAACGTGGATACACTCTTTTCGGGGCCTGATAAGCCTCATCCATTTTTCGGATTTGAACCGATAGAATTCTCATGCATTGTGTGGATTGGATGGGATTGGGAAAAAACCATTCGAAATCCGGATTGAAACGGATCCGAGTGAATTCCAATCCATTTCCATCCAATTTTTACAGCAGGGACCACCTCCCACAGAGCGGTAGAGGTTAGGCAGTTCCAAAAGTAAATATCTTCAAAGATGTCTTATGCAACATGAAAAGAATAAGATTTAAGAATGATTCGTTCTTTAGAAAGGATCTTTCTCAAATTGTTCTTTTCATATTGCATAAAATATCTTAAACGTCTGTTTCAGAATATTTTTGAAAATGCATAACCTCCCCCCGCCTAAAGGATCTCACTGAACCGGTTGATTCTCATCGATTCCGATGCAGAGAACCGATTTAAACCTATTAAAAATTGATTCTCAATGGGTTCGAATCAGTTTTCTGCATCAGAATCAATGAGAATCAATCTGGTCAATGAGATTCTTCAAACATGGCTACTGCCATCCGAGCTCACTTGGAAACACCAGTCAAAAATTCTATCTGTTACAGCTAAATTAGTTAGCTAGACTGTGCAGCTAATTGTGTTCAGGTGTCGCTCTTTTGGAGTGGAAGTGGAGACGTCATCGCTAAATATTTCAGTGAGTAAACCTATATTTCATCAGCAATATAGTTTATTTCACTACAGCTAAAATTCTACCTCAACGAAATCCAGCGATATCATTTAGTTGGGATACCAAGAAATCTTCGTAATGAACCTAAACATTTTTTTCCGTGTAGGTACATCATCAAATTCTCCTTCCAAAATTTCATATAGATTTTTGTAAAATAACCACCGCAAGCATTTTGAATTATAACTTGTTTTCTTATTTTTCAAAAGTAATATTTGAATTAAAATGTTTTTTTAATTAAATATGATTGCTACTTGGCGACTCTATACTGTTCAACTATATACACGATTACGTTGAGGTTACTCCATCTTTTTTCTCAGAGTACACAAGTATAATTCCCCACGGATCATTGTATGAACGTTGATACATTCCGCAATAAATTCCATTAACTCATGATGATTGATTTATTCATGATGATCGACAAGTTTCAGTTTCTACATTCATCTGATGTAACAAATTTCAAACTATTTTCACAGTTTATTCATATATCATATATTTTTTCCTCGAGTATATTTGATGGAAGCTTTGAAAAAATCAAAACGATCAAGATACTAGCGCTGATTAGATTCCTCTCGAATAACTTGACGTATTTTCTTGACCTATGTTTTTCAAACTCAGAATATTTTCTTGACATTTCCAGGGATGGTCATTCTTGTACTCCGGGAGTACTTTTCTTGGGGAATACTTTTTTCTGACCTCATATTTCACTTTAAAAAAAGTACTCCCGAAGTAAAAAACTGCCCATCCTTGGACATTCCTGACAGTTGCAAATATGATTCAATTATTCATTCTTCGAATTTGTTGCCTTCTAAAATGGAATACTTATTTAAGGAATCTATCCCACGATCGTTCAACTGTTATGAAAGTTTATCAACGTTACAAAATAAAACTGAAATGAGCGGCTGACATGCAAAGCGTTTGATTGAACTATGAAAAATATCAGTTTCATGCATTCAAATTCAGGATGGAATAATTCTATCTAAAAATACTAGAAAGGTGATTGCTAATCTTTAATAGTCAGTTCCAACTTCGTTGTTGTAAATTATGCAGAATTCGATGTTCGATAATTGTTGATGAGCATATTGGAATCATTTGAATTAGAGAAAGGCATTTATAATTCCAGGTTCGAGTGGAGAAAATAAACAGTTGAATCAAGCACTCCCTGCATAATTTCTCAGTAATCAAATACTATAAGACATCTTAACATGATCCTTACAACTGATACATGATTCTTCCATTTCACAAAAACATCACATCATTATTAACCAGAAATCCGCTTGTAGAGGATGATCCATGCCCGCATACTCGTTTGAAATCATATACCCGCATGCATCGGTATATCTACACGTGTATTCACATGCCAATGATTAACTCGAAATGTGAAAATCCATGATCGTCTGTAAGAAAAACTAATTCTCATGTGTTTTCTTTTTACTTGCGACCAGAAAATTGTATTGTTCGGATTGAAGTGTTCTTCTCAAATAGGAGAACATATTTTCATTATATAGGAACAGTAATCAATCCGTTATTTGTTTCAATCCCTAGAATTTCGTACACGCGTGTACATTTGTACCAGTGATTTCATAGACCAAGCTAAAAGTATTTCCACGTTATTAAAAATAAAAAAAAATAAAAAATCGTTGAAGGAATAATCACCTCCTGGTGTAAAAACGACCAAAAGCTATTATCGTTTCCATCCTGCTTCATCGTTTCATTTCACAAACGTTATGATAGGACCGTTAAGCGGCGAATATATTTGTACATGCTGAACAGCGACGTGCATTGATTGCCCATAGGTATCAAAATGATGCTTCGTGCATCACATCCTTTTCATGACGAGTGACAAACGCAATATTCATATAGAGATGTTCATAACATCTGGCATCATGATGAGAATTGATATATTGGTATTCAGTGTTTATATTTCAAAAAAATTGACATTTTAATGCGTACCAGTGAAAAAAACACTGACATGCATTATCAAATATCATGGTAATATTCTTGCTTTTTCAGACACTATTTCCTAAATATCTTACAACTCTTATCAACTAACTCAACTCATTCATTGATTTATCATGATCACTTTGAACAGTTGATCACGTGTCATATCACAAAGAGTACAATAATTTCGATGATAATTTTGAGTTATCACCCTGTTAAGCTTACGTTTTGTGTACAAGTCAGGAAAATATATATATGAAAAATGGAATACAGGTAGGAAAGAGAATTAAAGAAGAAAGATATTGCGTATGACTGCTGTAGGTACCGTTCGTTAAGCCGATTTCTCGAACCACCTCGCCGGCGCTTGAGAGCCGTTTGCATTATTGATAGCTCGGAGTTCAGCCCCTTCCTTTCTGGTCTCGATCCTATGGCGTGGAACGATCGATGGTGAGAAGATATTACGCAACGTCCAATCGTTTCCACGCTCCAGCTTGCAGTGACGCGTGTTGGAGCCAATCTTCTCACGTACAAACTGATTAATCCTACTATCGAGAAATGCAGTTCTAATACTATTCCACCTTTTGAGCTGAACACAGAATCATCGTGTTGGCGCGTATCTATTGTCAGAATTGGAAAAATGGTAGAATTTCATTACGCGAGAGATATTCGATATCCCCCTGTTCTGGGAATGGGAGTGCTTGTATTGCCGCTAAGTATCGCTTCAAATGAATTTTTCCATGCGACTTGTGAACTTTCGGAGCTTCTGGATGATGGTTCTGAAGTGATTCCACACGCTGTGGGCGATCAGTGTAGGTTGTTTCCTGATGCGGGATACAATTTTCTTGCAAATTAAATCCCTCTGAGTTTATACAGATCAGATCATGTTCTTGGGTCAGCAGCATTTGTTGTTGCAATAGCAAAATTTCTAATCTAAACGATATTTTGTATCAGAGATCCGTGTAGTTGCAATACTCACTGTTGGTATGTGAAATATTTTCTGAGCACGAGAAGGGAAACATTTATCTTTGACTCTAAGCAAAGTAAGTTGGTCTTCCACATTTATCGTCCTAGGAGGTTGGTTATTCCAGCTATCCTCGAAGTCTGTTGTTCATCACTGTAGATCACTGGTCCCGACGCTCTCTTCTCTTTGTGCTGAGAAGGTATCCTCTCAAACAGTTAACAGTTCCCCACCAACTATCGAATATTCAATAATATGAATTCTCGCACTCAGGAATTTCTGCTAATCATCATTATTAAAAATCTCGATTGTAATAAACGTTACACACGCATTTTCCAAGAATTTTTCATATCTTTTATTATCCTCCCTTCCCATGAGCCCTCCGTGTCAATGTGATGAACAAAATTTGGATACACAAACAGGTTACATCTCTGTATCTCTCGCCATGATTCGTTGTTATATTGAAATTAAAAACTCTCTCATCAAACACGCGCGGAAAAAAAAATTTTTAGTATATTCCAAAGTAACATTCCTGGCTTCCGAATACGCGCGTTGATGAATTTTGTTTCCTGTTCATCGCGGTTTCACGATCAGATGTTATAACCCGCTATTATTGACCTCCCTCTGGATATGAATTTTTTAATATCTTCATGGATTTCAATCAAATATCATACGATCACGTATATTCAAATTTCACAAACACACCAGTCTATGGATTTTGTAGACCTTTATGCTGCATTTTGAATATCTTTACATGAAATTCCGTTAGATTTCAGACGCCATTGATAGAATTCTCAGAACTATTGAGAATTCTCATTCAGCTGCTGGAAAATCCGACCTATCACTGGGACAATCAAAACGCGCTCTTACGAATTTGCTCTCAACCGTAGGGGGTGGGCTTAAATTCTAATTGAGGATGAAAATTCACCCAACTCGTAACCTTCTTTGTGAAGGAGTTGTGTTAATAAAAGCAGCATAGAACATAGCTAATATCTGGAGAACGTAGCAACAACCATTACCTCATGTGTACTTAAGTAACCCTAAGTGCAGAGGATTCTACACAGAGTTCTAGACATTTCATTCAAATGGAGTCATTTTATGTAGATTCTCAAAGTCCTGTCGTTCGCTGGGATATTCATGAAATCACCGATAATACAGACTATAAACCTCATCTTATTGCCACAATTAACGGATGAATGGTGATTACAAGACTTTTAGTTTTCAATTCATTGAACGCTGTGCGAGGGTTTGGGGTGATAAACTAGCTGCTACATAATCAGCTTCCTCGCGTAAAGACATTGTAATTCCAATGCCTCTTTGTATTCAAAGAAAAATTGGATCTCGAATGGTATAATGTATTCTTCCCTTTGCATCCCAAACACAAATATGTATTCAAATCAATTAATTTGAATTCCAAATCGAACGCTTGCGATTCTAAATTTCAAATCGAGTATCGTAGGATTTCGATAACCTTAAGCATACATTTCGGATTCTCATGATCAACAAATGAACATCCAATGACTGTTTTGGGTATGGGATTTAATCGTGAACAATATAGGAAGATCGATTTGCTCAACATAAATGTATGGAATGAATTATTTTCGAATGATGAGTGAATTTTATCCCCGTCGGAGGTATCGATTCGATGCTTGTTCTTAGCGGCAAAACGAGAAGAGGTAAGGAAAGTAGAATTATACGATGACAAGAAATAAAAGATTATTATATAGGATAGGTACATTACAACCATGTTCGGATACCTACAAGATGTATTCAGATAACAAGAGAAGTTTCAGTACTTCCACGTAGGATGGGCAATTACCCGTGCACTCTTCGTTGAAACATTCTTCTCTGAAGTACCTGAAGATACGTCAGGAAGATACATTGTTTTATTTCATCCAAGAAAAGGTTATCAAAAAGTCATGGGAGCATCGGATCTTCTCGAAATAACAAACATTAATTCAATGGTCTTGAATTCAAAATTACATGATAAAATACACAGACCATTAAATATAAAATACTTCTCCCATGATCGATTGTTACGCTACGTTAGAACGAGAATCTCCAAGTATTTTCGTATTCCACTCGCTCCTCGGTGGTCGAGGAAACGGAATAATACACTCGATCTGAAGTTTGAATTTCTTCGGCTTTGAAAAATCAATTAACATCGGTCGACACGAATATTGAACGGAAAAATGAGAATTTCGTATTATCAATCAAAATATATAAGACACCGGGAATGCGGAGAATTGTTTACCTATGCGCAGGAAAAAGGAGATAGACGAGCAGCCAAGTCAACCAGTTCGAGTTCGAAGAGCGGGAAGATGGAAAAAGGGAGTAAGAACAAGAGAAAAATTTAGTGTGTCGTTGCCAAGAAGCTTCACTTGGCGAGCTTTTCTCTTTTATATTCATAAAGCTGGGTCATCGTTGAGTTTCCGAGTTGTTCCTTGCTTCTTTTGTCGTCGTTGATTCTGTATAGCGACATGTTGAGTCGAGTATGGGCTCGCATACGTATATCTACATTTACACATATCTCAATTCACGTAGATGGAGAAGGGGGATAGAGGCAGTCACAGTTCGTGCAAGCTTTCTCATTGACCGTTTCACGACATAAGTAAGCAAGCGAGAAAGCCGCCTCCTTTCCGTGTGTACCCACCGTACCGAGGAGGCTTCAGACTCTCCTCGAGAACAAGGTTGTTACGAGACATTAAACATTGATATAACAACTCTTCTTTCCCCTGGTCATTATTGTAACTGAATTCTAAATCATACATCGCATTCCTGGATTGGATTTAACCAACCCTATCCTAGGAATTTATATCAATGATGAATCGACAGATCATACTCTTCAATTGAATATTCTATTATCGCATCTATGCATCATTCTATTTCAATTTCAAACAACCTCATTATCGCTGTACATCGCGTTTGCATATTATTTGCATTCGATATCATGGAATCATTTCTGTTCATGATAACATTCTCTATGGATCATGATGGAACCAATTATCGCACCTTTTGCTGTTCTAAAGTTCCAAGGAAATGATATTTATCCTATCCATCTATTACATACACGAATGAAAAAAATATGAGAATACATATATTTTCATGTTGGCTCGTCACATCTCGAATGGGTGCACGGTATTTCAATTTTATGCCAATTATACCCCGCTTATGACCGAGTGAGTTGAAGCAAATCAACGTAAACGTATTACTTGTAGACGAGGATGACGACGAAAAGAATGAAAAAAAGGAATGAAATAATAATTCGATCACAAATAGCGTAAATTAAATAAATCTTCCCTAGGTGAAAAACGAACGATGTGTGTTAAAAGGAATAGGAAGTAAAAGAGGAAGATAGGATGATAGAAGACAAGAGAGTATGCGTGCGAATTTGTGTACGTGGAATATAGTGGAGAAAGCAAGGGAGAATACAATGGGACGGAGCAGGGAAACATTTATTTTTCAGCTTCACTACTTTCATCGCGGATCATGATTGATTTTAGTCGGTATAATTGGTTCAATTAACATGTGCGCAAACACATGTACAGTGACGATACACGCGTTCTTTTACCCCGCGAAAGAATATACGAGAGAAACATTTTCAATGGAATCAACGTACACGATAATACATCTGGTCGCTTTCAAATATGATAATGTTTGATTGGCAAACCTACTTCTGTAAATACAACCTCATCTGTCTTTTGAATTGAAACGGCGGATGATGAGATTGTGTATTGGGTCAATGACGATCCAACATCTATTGATTTGTATATAGCCTTTTGTTGATCGACCCCACGTTAATGAACTAATATTATCCACGCAAGATCACTCGATAAAAAATTAGATACTACCATATATCCGCTTTTTTTTCAGTAATCAAATGTTTTTTGTCGAGTCAGGTGTTTACCATTCCATCTTTTGACGAATATGATTGCTGTTGAAAAAAGAGATCGCTCGTTCGATGACGATTGTCGATGTCCATGAGGTTAATTCCATTTTCTATAGTAAAATGTGTATTCCAAAAATTTCTGATCCTCGTTTGGAAAACATATTTCATATAATCACGTTTGCAGGGATTCAATTTGAAACACGCACAGCGCTTTGCTCTCGACGTTCAAATTGCAGGGTAACGATGATAACAATCACTGAGATATCGATGGGGTGGGGTAATTGGAACAATTTGAAAATTGATGAAACTCGTGGATTTATTGAAACGCGGGTATGGAATTTCTTCGGCTATCGCAGCTCCTCTACTGCATTTTGCGGGAGCAAAATTATGAAAATTATCGGAACGATTTTGATATTTGGCTCTTTGAAAATGAGCTATGGAAGGAGTATTAGAATGTGGAATCAAATTTGTTGGAACAATAAAAGTGCAGCGGATGATCATTTTTATAGTTGAATTTATGATCCGCTTCGAGTATGATCGACAAATTTGTTTAGGACGACACGCTGATGAGATGTATAGCTGTTTGTGAAGTTACCGATATCGTTTCGAAACATGCTAAAAAGCTGGGAAAGTGGTGTTGTGAATCTCCCCTGTCGATTGATTATTAGAAGAAGATTCCTCCTCATGTTATAACATTTCACTCGAGCAATGAATTTCCACTCCCAACGATAAAAATCCACTCCTCGGAAGTAGCATTCCTTTTCCAGAGTGTCTTCTATTTCAATCCCTAAGATTAGAATCATCGAACGGGAATGATTGTCCGTCAGTTCGGAATAAAGTGACGACGAAAGTCTCGCAATTCATAAGTTTCACAAGAGTTACTTACCCGAGTTGCCGGGAAACTTGATACTCAAGTGCTTACTCTTCATCTTCACAACCAAACTTTGAAACCAAACACAGTTGAGAATGAAAAAAATCAATGAATCTGGTGGAAGCTGTACAAAAGGTTCCAAGTGAAATGAATACTAGAATTTGGGAAACTCTCATAGAGAAATTGCAATTTCCAGAAATGTATGGATACATGTTTTCGATATTTTTTCTCTGGAATCATGAAAAAGAACCCCTGCTCTGTTCTTAACGATCAAACCTGGGTCACACAAGTGAAGTTTAGCCGTGCCGTTAGGACAGTTAAATGCGATGCGCTGAAAATTAGCGAAGTTTGTTACTCCTCCATTGCAGTAATGTCGTTCTCGTTTGTTGGAACAAGTTTTCGATTATAACTTCAATGGCGTATTATTCCAGACAACTTTCTTCAAGCGAATGAAAAACATGGCAAGAAAGGAACGGTAACATAAAGATTTCTTCTTTAAGGTGAGGTCTGAATAATGAATTGTTTTATAAACTAGTACTATGAACAGATGTTCGGTTATTCTCACGACAATTCATTGCAAATGAAATATAAATTACTCAAATAATTTATAAGAAATCAGTAAAGGGAATAATTTTTCATAGCACTTGTCGGAGACAAAAATGACTGACCAGAAGTCTGGAGTTCTTTTTATTCCGATGAAAGGAAGAGAACGCGAAAAAAGATACCTTTTGGTGTAAAAGACCCACACGATGCGGTCTGGAAATTACTGAATATTTAAGTCCGCAACAGGACTTTCGCTCTACACCGCTTCACCGTTATATTCACCTCGACCACTCAGAATTATTGGCAAGAGTCCAGAACTACCACTAACAAACTCGACCACCCAGATGAATTAACATTTTCGTCTAGGTACCGGAACGGGCAAGGAAAATCGTGGTGTACGGAGTCGTAACAACTGAAATAAAGTGTTATAGCCATTGCACTTGTGGTACGTCGTGATAAGAAGTTGTTTTTGTCTTTCTTCGCACCTTTGTTTCTTCCCCTCTTGGTATCGTATTCTGCTTTTTTTCAAGAAAATCGCGACATGATTGAATCGTGAGAAGATTTATGGAAATTTGTGAAATGTAATTACATTTACTGCTTCCTTAGAAAAATCTCAGAATTTCATAGTGTTACTAGGGATTGTTAACGGATGTTCCTCTATCGCCTCTTCGTTCATCCATGTCATATCCACATCTCCCATTTATCCACTCAAAGTCCTTGCAGATGCAGCTTGTTGTACGGGAACTGAAGCGCATTCAATTCTCAGTATTATTGATAAGATTGTGGTCTTGATGTATTAATCTTCAAACATTCAACAATTTTATTCGATTCGATAACGCGTTGTGTAGCAAATTTACAGATACACCAAGAACATACTTCGTGACTTTTATTATATTTTCAATGGATTAACGGGAATCGGATTTTGTAGTGGTTTTCAAATTACAACACCTTAATTTCGTTGGAGGGTATGTTTTTCCAAGCTCGGTGCTGTGTATCCGACCTATACGTAAGTGGATTACGATTTTCAGTTCAACGAGTTCTGTATGCCGATAACAACACTCATAATTCTCATCTGATGAACTGGTAATTGAGTTTTATTGTATTTTAATCCAATAACAATAGAATCTATGTATTCTGATACAATGTTTCCACACCTGTCGCTTATACATGCAAGTCGGATATGTAAATATATGCGTGTACCGTACGGCTAACGTTCACGGCAAGTGGATTTGAGATTAATGACTCCACCCCTACTTGTGAATTATCCAGAGGAGGGGTGTTAATTATTTTTTATCGTTCGTTTGGAATATGTAGGGAGTATTAAACAAACGATGATGATCCGTGAAACCAATACAATGTACTTATAATATTTTATTCCACATTCATAGAATCCGTCCTAGTTTCTTATTTTGTGAGAATCAAATTCCATCCTCAAGAATCGATCATTTTCACTATTTTCCGAATTCAAGAATTATCGTATGTTAGTTTTTATGGAGTCTAAACACTATACGCGAGACATTTACAACGTAATATTTACTAGAGAACGCGTAATTATTGCTGTTCGCATAATCCAAAGTTTCTATCATAGATGGAGAGAAAATTCATTCGGAAATAAATCTCCTTCCCAGATGTTAAAGCAAACACGAACGAACTCGTCCAGTTTCCAAGTTGCAACTTACTTGTTGGAACACATACATCCACCAAGTTCTCAATAGAAATGATACGAGCGGAATTGAATGTAATGTACAGGAGTACGTAGCTATGTGTATCTTGAAATAAAATACCACGTCAAGATTGAATGACTTCAGAAATTTTCTACTTTAGAAACCGTTTCATAAGTTTTTTCACTCCGTTGACTCATTAATCCAAACGAAGTGACGATGTGAACGTCAATAGATTCAGCGAGGTCCAATGGAAAACTGTCTGGGGAAGTGAAACTGTAGACATGCGACCTACCTAAATATATTGTATTAATTGAAATATTGATAGAATCGAGATACAACAGAATCATCAGGAGGAAGAAAAAATTCACCTCTGTTCCTTTTTTGTAACGTCAGGTAATAGATCCCCATGACAATTCTCATCCAATATGATATTCTATCGTCATATACTTCACAACGAACATACTGATCGCAAAGATTACTTTGTCTTTGTATTTCTAAAGAGTAGCATAATTACCCAAGGGGCGTGTACTTTAAGGAACGTACTTCGTTCAAAGAAGCACATTCTTTTCAGTTGGCCCTCGATTTTTCTTTTTCTTATCTCCATGTATTCCATCGTGGCCAAATTATTCACATTGCCATTGTTAATTCTCGGGAGCTATTTTTAACCAAAGTATAACAGAAATTAATCAGAATTGTGTGTTTTCAGGAAAACCTTTGGAAACTTGACAAGAGAATCCCATACGACTTTTGAGAATTTTTGGAGTAATATCATTGTATTATGGTAGATCACGTCATACGCAGAGTTAAACGGAATGGCGAAGTGAATAGAAATTACAGAATTAATATTAAATAATAACATCGGAATCGCTGTATGAATTTTTCATACAAAATCTTATGATATATTCCATTGATGAAAGTTTAATTCAACAACGGGTGTACTGCATAGGACGATACAGGATACAGGAGTGGGGAAATAGAATATTAGAGAAGGCATTATAATATGTTACTATAAGAGGCAGGTTGAAACCCGGGGAGGAAAGGATAGCAAGAACATCCAAGGGCGAAAGGATGTGGAATAACTAGGAGAATTGAGATAGGTTTTCGCTTGGTATCTTTATTATAATAGATTAGATGATTTTTTTCTAATAATGCTTTGGAGAGAGGAATTTCTTTGAAGTTCATTGAACATTTCTGAAATTCGGAGAGTTTGGGAGATTGAAAATCTCTATGAAATTCGGAGAAATTATCAGAGTTGGAAGAATTCAAGGAAATTCAGAAGAATTCAGAGAATAGGTATTTCAGGTGACACTGAAATGCACTGTGAAAAATGTGGGGAGTTACACGGAGAGAAAAAATTTGCTAATGCAGCAAATCGAGGTATTATATATAGAATAGCAACATTTTTTGCTGACCTAGCTAAAAATTTGCTACGACAGCAATTTTTTTAGCTGTGGCAGCAAAAAATGTTTGCTCCGCCAGCAAATTTTCAGTATTATATACAAAATAGCAAAAAAATTTTGCAGGGATAGCAAACATTTTTTGCTGCCACAACTAAAAATTCGCTGTCGCAGCTAACAAGATTGCTGGAACAGCAAATAGTTTGCTGTCACAGCAAAAAATTTGCTGCTCCGGCAAAAGGAACCCAGCAAAAGTAGATTTCGCTGCCACAGCGAATTCCTTTTTCTCCGTGTACTTTTCACACGGTTGGTGGATTTCCATCAAGAATGAGGGATTTTTTCACCACTTTGAGGAATTATTCTGCCTTTTGGGTGTTGAATCCTCCACAAATGAGGGAAAGTTCCACCGGATTTGGGTGAACGGTTCTCCACCTGTGAAGAAACTTTTTGCTCCTCCAGCAAATTTCCATATTATATTTTGCTGTCACAGCTAAAAAGTCGTGGGCGCAGCTAACAAGATTGCTATCACACCAAAAAATTTGCTGCTCCAACAAAAGGTACCCAGAAGAATCAGATTTCGCTGTCAGAGCGAAATTTTTTCTCCGTGTACGGCGGCATAAATATTTGTTCCACTTCAATGCTCAGTGCACACACTTCAAATTCATCCTCATTTACACACACAAGGGTTAGCGTAACCCTGCATGTTCTTTTACTTGTTTCTCAGCTTTAAATTCATCGATTTGGTCGTTTTTTTTTTCAATTTGTACGAGAAGACTCAAGGAAGAAGAAAATTTGAATGAGAAAGCCTCCGAAATACCCCCCGACAAAAGATACTCCACAATAAGGGAATATATTGTTGAAAAATTTTTCGATAATTGTGTGTTTTGAAAAATGTCACGTTTGAAGAATAAGAGAAGATACAGCGATTTAAAACATGATAGATGAACAACTGAGAAGTTCAAATTTGATAACATATCACTAATATCATAACCCGTTTGGAAAAAAAATATTTGTTCGGCTAGATGAAACTGAACGATTTTTCAATTTGGTTAAAAGCGAAGTTTTGATGAGAAATGTTTTTATAATAAAAATGTAGTTGAAAAATATAAACAAAGTGCTTTTATCATCATGAATAATGAGTGTAATGATGTTTATAATCAGTTTTTGCCAATTCCAGTCATCAGAATCATTTTTATATTCACGAGAAATGGTGGATTTCAAAATGACCACTATCGAGATGGAAGTTGAATTCTCATCATCGTTTTATATTTGTCAATGAAACATCAGATATGAAGAGTGTTGAAATACGTAGGTAAGAGAGGAAAATAGCATTTTCAGTTCCTACAATTTGATGATTTTCTTCCTATCTACATACACTGGGTGAAACTAACCCTGTTACTGAAATACAAACCTTTTAGGTCAGCTGTTTACACCCAGCCAACAAAATCAAGGTAGCGCTTCTGGCAGTGGTGCTACCATTCACTTATACAGTTGAAAATCTTCTGTACATACATGGCTTCATTTATGTATGGGAATAGGAGCGACTTGGTAGTATTTTTACTAGGAGCACTACTTGGTAGCGCTTCCTGATAATACTGGTAGCGCTGAGGTAGTGCTACGTTATAAATTAAATCATATATATGTTATGGTAGCATGCAGTCTCACGGTAATGGAAATACTACTATGCTGCTCCCACTAGCACTGCTAGTAGCGGAAACGTGAATTTGGAAGCACTTTGCTGGCTGGGCAGGATTGTGAGGATGTCGAACGGGGAATTTGTCGAGGGCGTACGTAAGTTTTTTCTTCTCGAGCCTCAGCTCGCCACCCCTCCACCCTTTCGAATGCGGCAAGTTCGAAAAACAAGCAGGGTTACCCTAACCCATTGTGTGCACTGATGGTTAACTTGACTCATTTCTCGTAAGAGGATACTAGCGTTACCATCCGAGCCCATTGGTTAGAAAAGAACATGCCTATACGACAGAAATACAGGTCCGATATCGGCGCTAGTATTCCCAATAAGCTAGCAAGTTCCCAGAATTGGATTTTCCCGAAAGGCAATGATTGGAAAATAAGAAGAAAATTACCATAAGTTCCTAGCTCTCCTCAAACACCCGCATACTTCATTGCTTCCGGGTAAATGGCCTTTCGAGCACTTGGTACCTCATCGTATACCCTCAGACGAGGTTGACTAACAACTAGGCGTTCAAGGGTTCGTAATGTATTTCTTTGAATTGACGTGTTTCGTAGAATTAGTATTTTTTGGATTCTCGATGAGTATGAGAAAATGTTGGAAGTAATAACCTTCAAATGTTAATATCTACCCGAAGAGGACATGAAGCTTCAGTGAACGTTCAAATTAGATCTGTATAGATCGGGCCGAAGGTTCATAAATTCTAACTTTTAGATTCAGAAACTTTTGACAAAGGTTCTACGAACGTTGAAATCTCCGCCTCAAAATACTGCCAAGAAACATAGAAGGAACGTTCGTTGAAGGTTCATCGAAGGTTTGACGAAGCTTCACAAAAATATCTATCCTTTATTAACTTTTATCAATTTATGTGAAAAATCAATTAATCAATGAAGATAAATTAATATGAATTATTATAAATTCCATCTATGTTTTTTGCGAGTAATTCGCGGTGGACATTTCAACATTCGTAGAACCTTTATCAAACGTCTGGGAATTCAAAAGTTAGCTCTCATGAATCTTCAACCCGATCTATACAGATCTAATCTGAACGTTCACTGAAGTTTCATGTTCTCTTCGGGTACATACCACGAGGGAACCCAAATTTTATATGTACAATGCAATCTCATGTATGCATTTAATTATTATCTATTTCAAATTTCAATTTATCAAGTAATTTTTAAAAAAATTTGGTGCAAAATTTCATCCGCTTCTCCTCATGCTTGAATCTCAATGACTTGTAACTTAATCAATAACTTTTCTTTGCATCATTCGAGATAACAACCATGACAACACAATATTCTAATTCATCTTTCTCGATTCAGGAGAAGAAGAGAGATAAAGAGACAACTCGAAGAGCTACGACACATACACGTACACATACGGTAAATTGGATTCCATCGAGCGTTTCTCGCACTTTGAATAACAGAATATCACAGTCCTGAGGGAATAACTTCTCTCATCCACCTATCATGATTACAATATCTATTATGGGTCACATAGGGACATCTTATTTTATTATTGATAGTCACACCATGATTCCAGAAAGGGTTAGGGTCGCGAGATTGTTCATCATTCTATCCTGAAATGTATGCGGCGTCCAACGTCCTCCGCAACCCGTGAGGGAATAATCATGGTAGAATATGTACAATGGTTTTAATTACCCTCCCGAATGATAATTGGATTCAACACGCGATGGACGTGGAAGGTTTATATAAAGGAAGTTCTCATGTTACAATTGGGATATCGAAAATTGTTCTTACAAACTGATTTTCAGATATTTTTGAGAACGACCACTCATGCGAACTCTATGATCCTTCAAATTCAGTTTATCCATTTGTACAATGACGGTAGTTTGCGAATGTTCGATACCGTTAAAGGTGAACGAACGAAAGGAAAGAAAAAATGACGAAACGCAACCACATGCACACATGTTTCATGTTCAACACGATCTCGACGTGGTTACACGAACATGGGCTAAACAAAACACATCAAATTGAACGCCCGATGGGGTCAAGCATTTTTATACGAATTCGAAAAAAAACCGGATGGAGAAATTCGGTTGGTTTGCACAGTGAAATATGACTCATATAAAATTTCTTCTGCATGCGCGTTACATTCCGAGTGTTATTTCACCCTCAACTTGATCGAACAATTCTTCATGGATAATAAATCTCCATCACCATGAATCACTTCGTATGTACATCGTGCAATGATATGAAGCGTCAGGGATTTTTTTCGCCACAGTATTCATGGTGCAGTAAATGCGTGGATAACTTGGGTATCGAATTCGTCGTTGGACAATATTGTTATGGAAGAGATATACGCGGTCACGGTGTTGTTCTCTTATTCTTCTTTCATGTTTTGTGGGAAAAGTTGTAGGGAAGGAGGAAGAGCGTCGATGTTCGAATTCAGTTAGGAATGATTGGTATCTTCATTCAGGTACTGAAGAGGGACTCTCCAGCCTTCCTCGGTATATTGATATTCTGAACGGTCATGAGACTCAATTCAAAAGATTCTGATCATAGATAATCGTTATTAGTCTTTTAACATCTGTCAGGAAGTGAATTTCTAACCGACTTGTAAGTCCATTACCTTGTGGAGTCCTGATTCTAGTTAGCGTGCAGTTTTGGCTATTTACGGAAAGCTAGGGACTGTAAATCATCACTACTTCTCCATTTTAAAAACGCAAAACTTCCCTAATTGTCGGAATGACCCGGAGAGAACTCTCTAAATCTGGAAGAGTGGAAAATCACTCGCTAAGTCTCAGAAGTGAGCCAGTGCGCTTCGAGTGGACTCCCAATCTTTTAGACTGAAAAGTTCACTCTAGAATTGGAGTGGCTCTGAGGTTTTAACCTCAAACCTTGGATTATCACTCTAAAAGAGTGGAACCTTCACTCGAAATTTTGACAAGCTCACTTTTGGCTGGCTAAAGAGTGAAATATCACTCCAACAATTTTAGAAAGAACATGAAGCTCCGACAAACGTTCAGAATAGATCAACATAGATCAGACTAAAGCTTCGTTGGATCTCCAGCTTAGATTCATAAACGTTCGATGCAGAGTCTGATGAACGTTACAGTGTCCGCTTGAGAATACTTTCAAGCAGAGACCAGAACGTAACGGAACAACATATCCAAATACTATTATGTCGTCATGTTTCTTAGCAACGAGAACACAATCCGATTTCAATGATTGTTTCTGTTCTCAACCAACGTATGGGAACAAAATATATCGCTAATAACGTTATTGAGGAAATGGGATCCGAACTTAGCAAAATGATATGACAAATTTCTCTAAGTCTTTCGGCAACAGAAACGAAAATCAATCTTGAATTTCGTTTCTGTTTCTGAGCAACTGGGAGCAATGTAATGCAACATCGATGATGTTATTGAGATGATAACATAATGAAATCTGCATGAAACAAAACGAAAATGAAATTTTTTTCCCATTTTGATCATCTGCCATAGAACTGGAATTGATACGCATTTCTCTCCAATGCAAGACTGGAAGAACATTACCTATAAAGAAATGTATGACAAGAATGATGGAACAAATTGACAAATCTGTTGTTTTGATTTCTTTGTTCACCACACTCAGAGATATAGTGTATGTGCAGAAAAAGGTCAACTCAGCAATTACCCAAAAAACATAACATCTAAAAGGAGTTTGAAAGTGTCGCATAAGACATGTTTTGGATATCTATTAGACATCTTGTGGAGCATTGTTTAGAAGAATAAAGTACATTGTTAAAATTGAGCCTCGAATATCATATTTGACCTGAAAATCATTCCTCCAAATCATACAAACAATTATACACATATTGACCTACAGATGTCAATAACTTCCATAACTTATTTTTTCATGTTTAAGAATTACTTTGTGTTTCGAATTTATATTCGTGGCCTAATCCTAACAGAGGAATTTATTGCTGCACATTAAGATTTGTGATTATCGCTTCCATAATCCATATCAAACTTTCATCCGCCTTCTGACGCTCCAGGGCCGTTAAATTTATTATTCTCAAACTAACATTCATTTCATTTCGTCACGTTTCTTGATACCAAACGCATACGATGCATTTCGTTTCTGTTCTTGGGTAACAAAATAAAATAAAAATAAAAGTTCAGTTATTTCCATGGGAACAGAGTGATTTTTTTATTCTTCAAATAACGTTGTTCATGATATATTGCATTTCATTGCGTTACTTAGTAACAGGAACGAAAATTTTTGAGAAAAAAAAACAAAAGGGAATCATAAGTTTTGTTTTTCCATGGAAACGGAACGAAACGGAACAAGACTTTCGTTTTCATCACTGCTTTCAAGGAAGGGTTATTGAACGTTCATTAAACATCCACCAAAGATTCACTGGAGTTGCAATTTTTCGATATAAGCTTTTTGGAATATGTTTTTTCCACGAAAAAATAAACAATGAAGGGGATCATAATCATAATTGTAATTCCCTCTGAAACATACTCAATTGAAGCTCAAATGAATCTTCGTAAAATCTTTGATAAACGTTCTACGAACCTTTCTTGAAACCATTCTCAAGCGGACATTCCAATGTTCATCTGAACCTCGTTAAAGGTTTACAAACCTAAAAGTTGACTCCAACGGAGCTTCAAACTGATCTATGTTGATCCGTTCTGAACGTTTGTCGGAGCTTCATGTTCTCTTCGGGGAGCGTATTATTTTCATAACTCGATTAAAAATAAAACTCCCCGTGTATTATTTCCCCACATTTTCTTGTGTTTTTATTACATTTTTGAACATTTCATTGCATTTCCTTGCAGTAAGCTCCTCGCATGAATTTGTCTTTTGGGTTTTAACAAGACAAAACCTCCTTGAATAACTGAGGCTTTCTTAATCCATTAGAAAGATAAGATACAAATTTTTCATTAAATCAATTTAGTGTTCTGTTCAAAACATTCTCATCATCATCCACACCATCAATCAATACAAATAACACTAAGTTTTTCCTCCAATATTTTATGTATTATCAGCGAATCACTGTCGGTTGTAATTGGAGTAAATATCACCTCTATTTCTCTGTCCCATACACCGTACTTCAAAGAGTGGATAACGAGAATCATGGGCAACATAAATACTGATACAAACGGTCAAGGTGGTGCTCGTATCTCTTTTCACGTAAAATTCTTTGTTCGCCATCAATTCCGAAATTGTATACCCCGATTCTGTATCCCCATTACTCCTAAATTCACATTATTTCCCGAGAAAGATTCGTTGTATCCTTCCTTGCATATACTGGCGAATAATTCTTCACTAAGATTACTGATAAAGTGGTTAAAGGGAACTTTTTCCTTTTCACTATATTCCGAGAAGAGTGATCAATTCACCATCAACAATAGTCCCATGCTGTGTTGACAAGATTGAAAAAATAAAACCCAGCTTCTCTCAGGGTTAGCACATCTTTTAGGAACAGATTTTGCTTGAGACCAGTATTGTTCCATTGTTTCCAACGATTGGTCCATCATTTTACATTTATGTTGTTCCAGGAATGATCATTACACTTGGCGCAAGCTTGGCTCGAGCACCAAAACAGTTGTACTGAGGAACAATTGTATCAATATTATACCCAGAACTTGTGAATTGGAAGAGCGGTTGCCTTCTTGTCCGGATCACAGATTGCTTCAACTGCTTTCAACTTCTTTCAAACACTTTATTCTGTTTTATCAGAGGATTGAATTGAAAATTATGGACAAGTTATGTTATAACAGATTCATGTTTTGACTTCCGAAGTAGTGAACTGAACCTTGCAAAATATTTAGGAAATATTCCCGAATAGCTGTTAAATGGGTGGATAAGGTAGTAACTTTGACTCGATGAAGAAACGACGTGGAGACGCTGAAGAGACTTCCGGCTTTGATTTCCTTGCGGACATTTCTCTATCATTCCCACGTCGCTTCTTTGTTGAGCCACCGTTCTTCCAAAGACTTCATAAATATTCCGTTTCTCCAGATATCTTGAGGAACAAAATGTTCATCGGGGATTTACTTGATCCACCGATTCTTCCTCTAAACTTGACGTAAAGGCAACGTATCTCATCGGTAGCGGTTCCGAATGGGTTGATTTATCCGAAATTCTCAAAACGATAGAACGATTCTGGAAAAGGAAAGTGAATCGATTTCATTTACATATGATGCATCTATCAATCGCTCGTTCAACCATTCGTCCTGGCTTCCACGACAATTTCAGTTCATGAATTGAGTCGTGGTGTCGTATTCTGGCAAGCATTCCATGGAAACGTCAATAGTTCACCATACTCATATTATTCATTCACGCGTTGCAATTTTGCAACATCTGTCACTTAATCCTTATTCTTTCTGGCAATCAATACCACTTTCCGTGTAACTACCAACTCTCCAAGTGCAATCCAATCAAAACGAGCTTTTTCAACTAACAATAATTAATTAATCTTCTTGACATAATTTAGTCAAAATTTCCATAGTTCTCCTGAAGACTTGATAAGAATACTAAATTTCTATAATATCTCTACCATGATTGATCCTTTCCAAATCTTCAACAGGCGCTAGGATTCCAGACAACCTTGTCGGATTGTCATAAAATATCAGATCAATTTGATGATGATTTCCAGTCTGACAGTTATTGTACTTCTCTCTCTCTCTCTCTCTGTTTCTTCCCATGCGGCTAATACAAAGTATGTACGCGTAGAAACGATCACATAACATCAAATTCATCAAGCGTCAAACATTGTCAGAGTACAAGCTGGTACAGAGTACTCGACATTCAAAATGTGTATTTATCTTTTGCTACGAAGAGAGAACTCTTTGAAAAATCTCAACAGGTTGGACAGGCAGGTTATATCTTTTGTTTCACTTGTCAAGGGAAAATACGTCGCGTCTGGCTGTCTCTAAGTGACGTTTGAAGAGTCCAAATACTCCAAACACGACAGAAATTTGTTTCCCATTCGACAATACCCGTAAGATATTGTAGAACAAGTAGACAGCTTTTATTAGAGTGCAGTTTTTTTTTATCATTTTGTGGTGTTTTCTTCCAATATCGTAGATAAATCATCAATTCAATTGAAAATTATGATTGATTCTCGTCCCACCATTCTGACGCAGAATCAATTTTAAAATCTGTTGAAAATTGAAAATTTGGAACAAAATTCCAAACTGATACTCGATTGTACGAAATTATTCTCTTCGTGTTCCAAAGAGCAACAACGTGACAAAATTCAGAGCCGATGAAAATTAAAAACTTCTGAATATATGATTCAACGAAGAATACAGAATGAATGAACAAGTGTAAAGTAGAGCGAGTGAAGGGTTGTCATTATATTCGCATAAAGGATTCAAGATGTGAGCGAAACGAGCATAGCGAGGTCTCTTTCTCCTCCTCATCTATGCATTCATGTTCATATATCGCGTCGTATCTGTTGCTGAAACCCCACCGTTACGGGCGAAGAGCGTTGGGTCACGCGGTAATGTTATAACACGTCTTATAATATTATAACGTCGCCTGGAAAATAACTTGACACAATGATGCTCGTACATATCCCCTCGTATATATTCACACACAAATCTAAAGTTCCTGCACTATGAAGAGAAATGGTTGTAGTTCGCGTATGTGCCCAGGTTACATAAGTACCATGTGTTTAAAAGCAGAAACACATAGGTGAGAGACCAGCATTTCACTCCTCCGCTTGGATATTTCGGTCTATGTTTCATGGATGAACAAGGACCGGGTTATATTCTGCGTCACATTGATGGAGAGTCACATACCTAGGACACAACGTTCTTAGCACGGATCCACACCGCATTCTCATGGGAAATATCTTTGTGGGCTTCATTTCTGTGTCTCCCTGCTCTGGTTCTTTTTTTCTCCTCCAACTACGATACAGATGTTTAGAATACATCTTCGTCTCTTGTTTTTCACGCACAGTTTTGTCACTGAGGATGCAAGATAGAAATCTACATCATCATCATCATCATTAGATCTAACATAGGTTTAGCATTGTTCGAACAATTGGATCTTATGAAAAACATTTGCTGGAATACGTGTTCTAGTTATTGTCAGGTTGAATTTTCAATGCGAGAAGATGAAATAAATTCCTGTCGGATTAGAAGAGCATGCGGTACACAGATGCTGTGGATGCACCACAAATCCTATACCATGTCGACCTCGATGAAATCAGCTTGAATATGTACAGACCTGTGAATTTGGGTACAAGTTTGACCAGGAAATTAAACAGATGGGATGAATAATTTTGGAAATATGAGAACTCACGCTCAGGGAGAATAAAAATTCATGTCCTGCATGAAACGATAATAGTTTTCCGGAAAAAAGTGAAAAAATCTTTCACCCATCTGGGCGTCGTCATAAACACGTTATCAACGTGGTATTACAATTGCCGGCGTAATTATATTAGATGCCCCAGATGCTGATAACGAGGTACGTACATGTAAGTATCAGAGTGTATGTATCTGATTCCGGTAAGAAACTTATAAGCGAAGAATAGTCACGGTACCTTACTCGCAACATGTCAGTAGACATTAGCTGTACTTGGGGAGTAAGCAGACGAGCGGAAGGATATGTATCATCGTACTCTCATATGAAGTTTATTTCTACGTGAAAGTACGTACATTTACAAACATATAATATACACGCAGATTGCTAATGCACACAAACCGTGTATACACTTCTTCATCCCTTGAACGTAGGGAAGTAATATTCGTACACACCATTATACACAAGTTATATCATTTCCCTTGTATATTCTTGGTAATTTCAAGGAGCACTCCGCGAACAATATTTATACAACAATTCACGTAATATTAATGTATAATGTACCTTGATGTCTCGAAAATAAACCCATTCGAGAAATTAAGCTTGCGTGATGTACGATTCAGGATGCTTCTAAAATTGTACTATTCATATTTTTCTCTTTTCTTTTCTTCGGATGCCTTAATCCTTCCTTTCCATTCCTCTCATCTTTGCTCTTCATTTACTCATTGTTTGCCTGTAATTATATTAACACAATGATTCGATAAAATAAATTCCTATGGAAAATTCAGCATATTCGTACGAATCAAATATCATATCTCATCTCTTTTGAGATGTCCATCTCCCTCAGCGCGATCCGATAATGATGGTGCATAGAAGTTTCATATCAAAATCATTGTGCGTGATCAGCGATGTACAATAATGCTAATATGATTTGATAGGATAATAATGTAAGTTGTTATAAAGGGTTCATTTCAAAATCAATAATGCTCCATTCACCCCATTAGAGTCAATATTATCTTGGATAGTCCGGAGAGAATCACGGTATTCTCAGAAAGTAGAGAGATGAATCGAGTAGATGAATGGAGATAACAGTTTTTTTCTTTTCTCTCCATTCATCGGTGATTGTTAGTCAGCTGCACGAGCCATCAAGAATCACGGGCATTTTGAATTCTTTCTTCTCGGTGGTCCATAAAAATTCTAGACGAGATCGAACGAGCAAGTTATCGTGCATATGGGGCTTAATGAAGCGTGGCCAAGATCCAGACAGCTTAGGCAATGGATCATAAAACTCATTACATCATTTCTACCTTCCGAGTAGTTTGTTTCCTCTCTTTTAATAAATTCTTGTGGGTCTCGTATCTCCATCTTTGAATATCAATTATTCTCTCCTGGTACTCCAGAGAAAATTTCCATTTTTCTTCGCTCTTCAAATATTTGTTCGAAATTCATACGTGAGAATCAACATTCGTTGTTAGACTAGCGTTTTCGGTATTTCTGCTCTTCCTGCTACTCTTACTCTTCAATTTCATTTCGAAGGAATCGATATTATGTTGCCAGGCTGCATTTGACTTTATAAACTTGTATCGCGTTGGAGGAATTCGCTGAGATATGAATTTTTGTCGAATACAAAGCATAAACACAAGAATATCGTATGAGAGTGTTGTGCAGAAGTGTATGGAATTTTTTGCGAAGACCGAGTGATTTATATTTAACATAATGGATCATCATTTACAATTCACAACGAACATGAATCTTCATTTGGTACTGAAATTTGTAATGAAGTGTATTCTACTTGGCGTTCACTTTTGCTCTTTTCATTCTTCAAGTTTCTTGTGCTCGAGACTATCTTGCAGATCCGGAAGATATATCAAATGCGCCCCTCAAAGTATGAAAGATGTATCGCGTAGTCGGTGATGTGATGTAATGTAATGTATCATTCGATGCGGTTGATATGATTCCGTTGTTGTATCAAGAACACAGAATCCCGAGTGTATATTTTGGATGAGCAGAATTTTCAAGAGGACTGAGGAACTCACTTCACAAGATTCTTCCTTTGATTTTGAGATTTAATTGTTCGTAAAATAATACATTCCCTGACAAATGAACAAAACTTGGAATAAGTTGAAAGATCATACCCTTGATATTTTGTTTACTTTGAATTTGATGAAAGCGATGATGATGAATTACTTGCCCTGTCACTTGATAATGTTCAAACGCTCCCAACAATAGCAGTATCATACGAAACTGTGTCTAACCACTTGGCATTTCCATTCTAGTACGAGAACGGTTTATACGAATGCATGAATAGATACATATGTATACAAACGCATAGACTCATGCTTGTGGACGTGGACGCTTGATTAATTTCCTTTACCGTTTGCGTGTAGAGCTCAAGCGCAGCTTCTACCTGCTCAAGCACATTCGACCTTCCAGCTTTGCCAGTCTCTCTATACGAGAGACAAGTGGATCTCAACAAGGAGCCGCGACTCGCATACACATAAACGTACAACAACCAACGCAGTTGCAATCCAATTTCTCTCCAATATGCATTACGATGATTTGTGCTCGCTTTTTCCTCTCATTCACTTTGCTCGGTCCTGATCCTCCACTTTTTTTTCTCCCTCTACTTGACGAATTCCTCTCAATATATAATATCTGTGTACGGTAAACGATCATCTCTGGAACTTGGAAACTCTTTCTCTCGAGTACTAAATTTGGAGGTAATATTCTTTCATGTGAGAACGGAATGAAGGATTCATTTGTTAATCATTTTCTTTATCCCTCGATATGAGATGTACAGAAATTGTGTGTTGACTCAATTACACTTACACCACTTTCAAGCGTCGAGAGGGTGTATACAAACCTTTATTCTTCGTCCCTTTTTTTCTCATTTCTATTGCCAACAGACGATTCTAAACGAGTTTGAAGAGAATGGAGTTGCCATGTCGAATACCGAGCCTCAGTTCCGTAGTGTGAGAAATGGTACAATTAATCAAATTGCTGGAGGGTTGTTTCTGTTACTTTTATGAACTTACAAGTGTTCCGGCTTGTTCGATTATCATCCTTGTACATGGTAGCGAATCATGATATATACAGAGTGAAAGATAACATGCTTTTTATGTGAAACAGTATTAATAAAATGGTCAATCGAATATCCACGGAGTACTCCCAGGAATAACTTGGGAATAAAAATATGTAACGAGTTAATTAATTTTGAAAAGGGAGAGAAGATTTCCATCGAAGCATCGAATAGGTCGAGAAATTCGTACAATTTAGATTTAGAATCAATTGAGGGAGTTTGAAAACTTCCCGGGAAACATTTGATATACAATTAATGTGGAATTCGGAAAAATACATATTCTCGATGGAATGCGTGGTAGGATATATCATGAATGTACGTTCAGTTTAATAGCGTATTCAAAATGATATTTGTGAGGAACATATTACAGATATGTAATACCAGTTTGTTTATTCGACTTTTAATAATACGTGAATCAATAATAGTATTTGATTCAATATGCGTCTGCTTGTTTGTGATGGAATAACTTTTCTTCCTTTCGTGCATACGTTACATGTTACATCGTAATGGTTTAACTGCATGTATACGAGGTCAGTATTTATATCCTCATATATCTCATATAGCTTTTAATGGCCTATACTCGGGAAGACATCATTTATTACCAATGAATGTGTGGTCTTGAATAATGTAAAATCAGGGATGCACGATTATTGATTGAAATTTAGGACTCCTATTCATTCATTCAAACTCATTATAAGCTTGGATGATAAAAACATAGTATTATTTGACTTTTAAAAATGTTTCTCACGAATAGTTGTTGACGGTATTACGTTAATTCAATTTTTTGATAGCTAGACATTTTTTCATGTTCTCAAGAATTGGTGTACACAGCGATATTTCAATTTCATCGAGCCACTTTGAATAGTTCGAAACCAAACATTTGGCTCGTACCGCGGCTTTAGTGTTTCCTTAACTTGACATGTTAAGGAAAGGATTAAATTGATTTGAGATTTTTGAAAAATTGTAATTTTTCCTTTCTCAAAAGTTGTCTGTGTTCAATGAAAAAATCATCAGCCAGGATTTCAAAGTACCTGAATTGCGAGTTCTGCCACAGCCCTTTTGCGGGTTGTTTCAAACTGGAGGGATTAATACACCCGATTCAGTGATCCCAGGAACCGAGTTTTCCCCCATCTGTATAGAAATTTCACGCACAAAATGAAACCGTCGACAAAAGAAATGTCATTGTGTAGAAGCAAAATGTCTTGATGAAGGGGGCAATAGTTGACGAAAGTTGGAATTTATGGCATCACTACATTCGATTAGTATTCAATTCGAAGTAAAAAGGAAGGTCCCCACTGAAATAGACTCGAATAAAATTAGACAATTTGAAAAAATTGGTAAGCACTTCGGTGACTGAAGCATGACTAGTAACATGTATTGTTCTTTTAGTCATCATCCTATTCAGGCTCATTTTATTCAGGTATATTGTCCTTCGCACTAACTTCTATTCGAGTTTATTGACTCCTCCTATAATCTCTGCAATATACCTGAATATCAAGACCTTCCGTGTGCAGGAATGAGAGTGATGAAATCAAAACTCGATTAAAATTTGTTAGAATTAAGAATTGAATTCAATTCCTCATTTAACATTTTTCAAATGATAATTAAATTAAATTTTGAATTGAATGTTTTCTCAATCAACAACTGAATCTAATTATAAATCCAAAATTCTTCAATGGAAATTGAATTTTGTTTTCAACTTAATTTTTTTCAATTAACAATTAAACTTAATTCTTAATGGATTTTTTTTCAATTAACAATTGGGTTTAATTCTTGTTTCAGGATTGCTCAGTTAACAATTAAATTGCATTCTTCATTGAATTTTTTTTTCAATTAGAAATCAAATTCAATTCTCAAGGATTTTCAATTAACAATCCAATTGTATTTCTATTTCGAAATTTTTTCTCAAGGTATTGAAAATACTATTCATCGACTAGAATTTGCATCACTGTATTTGCATCTGTATCCGTAGTACTTACAAACACATAGGTGCCTCCACTTAGCGGCATTGTTTCTTGCAAACAAGTCACTCGAAACTCGAATAATAAAAAGTTCTGAAATTGTGACAAATACATTTCTAATTGGTAGACGGCTGTACAAATTTTGAATTTCAATGAAACGTTATTCTCTGCACAATGAGTTTTGTACTGAATTCAAATTCCAACTCTGTACATAGCTTGAAGAATGTATAATGAAAATAGTACTGTAAAAGTATTGTGCAAATGATTGAGCTCACTTTTTTTTGTCTGGTCCTAATTTATATTATCGCAATTTATATTCTGATCAACAGATGAACATCGTCCTGAAATTAAAAAATGGTCTAATTAAACTTTACAATTAAGAATTGAATTTAATCGTGGATTGAAAAAAAAGGTTGATTGGGAATTTAATTCAATTATGAATTGGAAAAATTTCAATAAGGAATTAGATTCAATTGTTGATTGAGAAAAATTTCGATTAGGGGTTCAATTTAATTGTTAATTGAAGACATTCCAATTAAGAATCAAATTCAATTGGTGATTTAAAAAATTCTATGGAGAATTAAATTTAAGGGGCGACGCTACTTTTGACCCTCCAAAAATTATGCTGTTTGAGAATTTTCTTGTGGAGAATTAAGGAGGTTCCATTCAAATTAGAGTACAAGAAGGCGTTCTGCTACTACTGGAGTATATACAATGATATTTTCGTTCAATTTTTTGTTCAAAAATCGTAGCTTGACGGATGTTTGATCGACCGGAGTATTCCGAAAATTCATGGTCGTACGTTGGGAGGAATAACTTAGTTATTATAATTATAGGTTGACCCAGAAAAGCGAACCAACAATAATTAGTTTCTGTAATTGAAAAGCTAGTGGAATACGTATCTGTTTGAAAAATAGGCATTTTCACGAAAGGGCATGGATTTGAAGAAAATTAGTATCCTGTCTCCCTAAATTTCGGTACTTAATGCTAAATGGGAGACGCAAATATGAATATTTCAACAAAACCGTACGTATTCGTTGATTCACTGCGAATTGACAGAGCTAGAGCCCCAACCGATGTTCAAGATACAGTTTTGAAATAAATTCGTTTGAAATTTTTGTAACGGTCAGTTGTTAATCAAGATGATTGAAATAAGCATTACTAATAATTTCCTTTACCCGGTTCATGTAGCATCTCTTCTACATCTGTCACCGATCTTCACTACCTTCTGACAGGTAAATCTGGGCAAGGAATGAGTGCAATATTTGGTTTTCGAAAATCACCGCGTTGTAACGTTAACAAGCTTGTGCACGCCTCTACTTCCATGCTTTAAAAATTGTTCTTCCACTTCAAATATCGATTTGTGATTCACTGCATATCATTTTCGTGTCCATATAGACGATTTCGAGTAAACAAAATTGTTTGAAAATCACAAAGTGGTATTACCTTTTGATTTTTAATTAAAAAAAAAACGACTTCAAATTCAAGATCAAATTCGATGGTTACTTTAAAAAACTCTGAATTGAGAATAAAATTTGATTGTGATTGAAAAAATTCAATTTCCAATCAAATTCGAATGTTGATCGAGAGAACTTTGAATTGAGAATTGAATTTAATGGTACTTGATAAAAAAATTCGATCAAGAATCAAATTTAATTGTTGAGTGAAAAAATTCAATTAAGAATTAAATTCAGTTGTTGAATTAAAACTTTTGGATTAAGAATTGAATTTGATTGTTAAATTGAAACTTTTGGATTAAGAATTCAATTTAATTGTTAAATTAAAACCTTTGAATTAAGAATTAAATTTAATTGTCAAATTAAAACCTTTGAATTAGGAATTGAATTCAATTGTTCATTTGAAAAGAATTAAATTAAGAATTGACTCTTAATTTTTAATTGTGTTTTTCTTCAGTTGTCTGAATTATAACCCTGTTCGCGCGTAATTTGCGTTGTCGATTTTGATCAAAGATCGGTGATGATTTGTGCATTCATTATTTCTGGGATTTGTTGCTCATTATCCTTAGAATCAGAATTTTCGTTTTTCGCAGTCTCCATCGTAAGTTACAAAAATGGAAAGTATTGATTTCATTTGGAATTGTGGAAAAAAGATAATTCCAATTTCAGAGATAATGGTAATATATTTCGAAATCATTACTGAAAAAATCATTATTGCCGATTATTATTGCTCTGATTTTGATCTCCGCTTTTGAAAAAGCCCCGGTATAAAATAAAATGAAACAGCTCGCCGGTCTGCAAGGTTGTTTTGGATGGCTTATTTTTGAATCAGAAGTGATAAATACAATTTTTTATTTGATCGATGAAACAAATAATCTATGCTTTTCTTGAAAATTGCCGATATCAACATCTCAACAGCTAAAAGTTTCTCTCTTCCATCATGCGGAATCGTTGAAGTCTCATTTTGTCGGAATAATTGATCAATTCTTGACAAAATTCATATATTTTGACTATCTAAAGATGAAAATTTGATCAATTCACCTCAAATTTTTATCTTGTAACTAAAAATGCAAATGTGTGACGAATATTGATTTTCAACCAAATAACTTGTGACAGTTTTGCAAATAAATATCAGTTATCGTTCACTTCAGAAACAAACTGCGATAAAACTTGATTGTTTTTTTATCAAAGATTTTTTTTGTGAATCCACAAACCATTCTGATGAAATCTCAAACCATTTTCGTCAGTTGACAAACATTCTTCGGCAAGTCATGAAAATTGTTTGGGAATTTACAGAAAATTTGTGGATTCTAAAATAATTTGAAAATTCACAAATCCATAGGTTTTTCATCACACTTTTGTTCTTACAAATTCACAAACACTTTTTACAAAAGAATGAATTGAATCAATTTATACTACTCAGTAAAATAAGTTTTCAGAACTAGGAAGAATGTTGTGGAATAACTGCCTGTGTAAGAGCTCCTCTTCGAAAAGGGTTATCCATTCCAATGTGATGTTGTAACATCATACCCTACACATATCCTACGAGAGTATTGTGGAATGAGATGAGAACACCACTCAGTACATCCCTCACACAGAACTTACTCGCATCAATATCATAAAACAACTCTTCAACTGATAATACAATAAACCCCTATGAAAATTACAGTCAATCGACATATAATGATCAATCAGTATCTATGGGATGTTCAATATTTCTTGGAATGTTTCACGTTCTAATCATTCGTCTGTCATTCTTAACTATCTACGTGTCTCGCGAATTGTTAAATCAGAAAACGATGAACGATCGAACAATGTGGGAAAAAAATTCACATTCATGTTGATATTTGGACAGTTTGCGCGCTCTGGGTTCACAAAGCCATTCAACGGCTCATTGTGAATTCATTAAGGATTCTTATTCCGGTAGAATGGGCGTCGTACTAGAATATAATGAAGAATTCATACCCTGACTACAGAGAAGTTCGTCGTGAGTTCACCATGAATTCATAATTTATTCAAAGACTTCATTTTGAATTAATTTTCATTGTCATAACCACAGATACTTGAGTCTTCTTCAAGAAATTCCAGAGAACTGTAATAAATTACTGATATTGCACTGTTACTCCAAATTACTATATCAGACATTCTTCATAATCGAACTTGACTGGAAATCAACTTTGATCCTGTTCAAATCCTCAAAAATCAAAAATCTTTGCCTGAATCCAGAATTTATGAAAAATTCGAATCCCAAATCTTGGAACATCGAATGGAATTCTTAAACGCGAATTCCTCACCTAGAATATTACCGGGATAGAAGAAGTGATAGGATTTAGATCATGCACTTGATATGACATGTTACAAAAATGATTGACAATCGAGAAATTGCATATTTTCGTATCATGATAATAATAAAGCTTGTTACGCTTGCATTTTCATAATTAAAATAGTCGTCGCTTCGCTTTTTATTTTATTCGAACGATTGAAATGCCGCTGCCTCCACTTGCATGCATGTGGTGATGAATCGTTGAGGGAATTCCCGCCATCTAATGCACATTAATTTTTATAAAACAATTTTTATTTTCAATGGATGAACAGTTTATGCTCGCTCCATTTTTATCTTCATTTCACATAATTTTTTCTTCGTCTTAGTATACATTTGTAACATAAATTTTATAGATTCAATGGTTTACCGATGTATTCAAAGATTGATGAGTGTTGAATATAGTAAAGAGAATAAATTTATCTTCATAGAATAAATAACACTCATAAACATCAATGTACATGAACTCATTGAGCCTTCTCCATACACCAAATGAGCGCCAGATGCTATGAATTTTCAAAATTCCTCATGTTGTAGATGCACTGTAGAACGCTCTACAGATTATATCGATACGAGCCAAGCAAAGCAAGCTTTATTTATTGCACGAGAATGTAACAGAGACGAGCATGCGTAGAAATTCTGAGAATTTTCGTAAAAATTCGATAAAACGAGTTAAATCAAAATTGAATATTGTAACCCATCAATGCATTGGAATTCTGACACACGTCAAATGAATCTATTCATCCTTTCCTATAGCCAATTGCACTTGATTCTGAATCTTGTCATGTCTTTATGAAATATCGGACCAACTTGATAATCATTCCAGTCGGGTATGTATTCAAGCAACTTTGAAAACCTTGTTGCGGGAATAGTTTTATGTCTTTGGATGATACCATTACCTTTCGCACAGAGTTTCTCAAAGTATTTTGTTATTGAATGATCAAGTTTTATTATCCCAATAAAAAGTGAAGCACGACGCAGAGCAGGAAAAGATCATCAAAGTACACGCCAGCGCTCAACGGAAATTGGAAGATTTTTATGCGCGACCCGTGGGAAATAAAAGTACATTATTAAAACACACATTTTGTTCCATTCCACTCGATTTCATTTATTCCAGAAGAAACAAATAAGGTAATAATTGCGAGAAAAATTCAGAAATCTCTATACTTGAGAATTTTTGATTCATGTCGTATTCTTGAATGTGACACAACTCGTGGCGATAAATCGATATTCAAAGTAAAGCAAAGACTCGATAAGAAACTCACATCTCTTTGGGAACTGGGAATTCGTACGGAGCGCGTATGAATACGTTCCGTAACACGACGAAACCGGAACTTCATATGTTTATCATCGCCTCTGTGAGTCTCCGATAATTTACATACGTGAGAAATGAAATATCGGTATAGCGTATCCTTCATAAAATTGAATTTTGAAAGCTCAAACACAACACCTCAAAGGAATTGGATTCTCAAACGTCCAATTATTCACGATATTGATGCTTCGTTTTACACTTTGACAATTGTTTTGTGACTTCATCGGTGTATTCTTTTTCCTTATGGGAAAATGATATATTCGTGTATCGAGAGACGTGTTGTTTTCCAAATGGATACATGATGTTGCCGATAGGATACTTATAAGATGAGATCGAGCTTATCCTGACTTCGTATCATAGTTGTTTGATGGACAGTAATGCTTGGCTATCTCTTCGGCTTTGCCGAAAGATCCCGAGGATGTTCAGTTCCACTAATACGACACGTAACAGGCGATAGAGCAAAAAATCTATCTCCCAACCAGGTCTGTTCTTCAGAATCGCGGAAGTTCATGAATAGAAGGAAGACCAATAACACGGGTTACGCATTGATCATATTCGCCGGGGCTGTATTGAAAATTCCTAGAATTCCTTCCACGATTGGCAATATCAGAAGGTATGATATGAGGGACAGGGAGAATGAGGAACTGGAACAAATAATCGTGAGGCGCCACTAATCCTCGATTCTGATAAGGACGTTAATTACGTCGACGCGCTTGAATGCAATCACAGAGAGATTACAACGCGGTTTAGGAAAACCACTTTGTGAAGGGAAGTGGTAGAGAGTGAAGAAGGAATCCCAAGAGGTTGCAGGGTGGAGTTAAGTGTAAGGACGTCTATTATAGCTGACTGGTAGATAGAATCCAACCTTCTCCAATCCTTTCTCTTTCTCTATCCGCTTCTCCCTCCGGGAAGGAGGAATATCAGAAAATATCAGGGTTTTCGCTTTTGTACAGTTTCCCCGTTGAAAAGAAATGAAAATAAAAGAACAGAGGTCAGGTCCTGCGAGGGATTACGCTTGTCTGCGTTATCTTTCCGCATTACCTCCATCTTCTCGCACAACTCGTTCATTCCCGCACAATCGGCTGTTAACAAAATCTCTGATACATCTTTCTATTTAATGTCTTTCCCTAAATCATCGAACGAACTCTCCGTCTAAACGATAAGCTCATATACTTCTAATGAATACAACACGAATTCTGTGAATAGCGATATTCCCGCAAATGGCAAACAAGTAAATAAAAGACTCTTCACTTCTCGGTGAAAGATTGTACTTTCTTGCTTTATTTTCTCATGGAGTTGTTCCTCCTTTCGCTATCTACGAACGAAGCTTCTCTACTTTTCTTTCGTAAGAAGTCAGTTACACCATTTCATCTTGCCAGTTCTTATTTTTCCCTTTCCGAGATAACTCACAGTTCTTTCGCATTGCATGAAATGAAATTTCTAAGAAAGTCACGCATTGTAGTTCGGAACGTTCGAGAAACCGATCTTCTCCGTTAATACCATGAAATAAATATTCATAGGGATATAAATTATGATTGATTCGGGTCGAATTATTGTTACGATTTCCCCTTCGTATTGTTATTTTTCCTTATTTGGAGCAATACCTTCGAAATCCTCTTGCACTGAATTTAATGAGATCTCAGAGGAAGTCACGTAACGGTTGAAAGATGGTTCGGAACTTCGGGAGTGAAGAAGATCCACTCTAGAAAAATATTGAACGTTAACAGTGAATGCGATGGTCAAGTATTGATACACTGCTTTGGTTCGGCTGGAACGTGACTTTGATCGAAAGACAGACCATCTCTATCTTATGATGATTGAATTCCTTTTTTTTTCAAACTCAAGTTCACGGAGATATTTCCTTTTTTGTCTAGATTGATTAATACTCCTCTCAGATTCGAATCACGAATTTTTTTAAGATCTCGTAGAACCTTTGTCGATTTTATGGAATTCTCTGAAAACCTCTCAACGATATAAATTTTCAATCCCAAGCCATGAGTGGAACTTTGTAATTTCGATGCAGAGTTTTCACATGCAGGAGAAATAACATATAGTATTTGAATTTGTCTGAATTTTGGAGTATTTCAACCTAATTTCCTATGTATCGAAATGATTCCCTTTCGATGTAAATCAATTATTCCTTTAAAGCACCTGGTGCCATCGATACAACGTATTACCCATGAATTCGAATTATCATTCAATGACGCGTTCGATCAAAGCGAATTTTCCCTATGTTCGATAATGAGAACGAGATGATGCATTTATTTATTATGGAAATATTCGATTATGATTGATATTAATATCTTTGAAAATTCCGCGAGGCGTTCGACAGTTTCGAGAAACTTTGAGATCTCGTAAATTACGCACTTGGGAACTTGGAAGACAGATTACCATCCACATTCATCAGGATGAAGAAGTAGGAAGCAAGACCTCGTCTTAGGGAAGATTTAAGCTGGAGCTCTGTTGAGGTAGGCTGACGTCACTTCCCCGTACCAATTCCTAGCGAATGGTTTGGCCCTTATGGTGTACGATAATCCGGCTTATCGAATGAAGTCTCGTTTCTAGTTCGTCTACGATGGTTTCAAATGCTTCACACCTTTTCACGAAATTCCCTATTTAAAAGTTCAGCGAGGTCTCAAATGGATATGAAAAGGAATTACAACAACTTTCTTCTTTTACTAGCAGTTAAGTTTATCGTGGTACGACGAATGAAACAATAAGGTGATATTTCTTGGTGAAATTTCAATGATCGCGTGTAATACATCTTAGCAGGGAGAGATCGTAGTAACACGATTTTCTATATATTGAAACGATTTCGCTCGTATATTAATTCTAGAGGATACGTGAGGTGGCTCGTTAATAATTCTGCCAACCATTGCCTCACCCTTATCTGACCTTACCTTCCTTGACTCACGCCCCTCACCAACCCTCGACTACCTCAGGCAATATCTTGTCGTAACGGAAGCAGAATCCAGGTGATGCAAGGTACTTAGTATACAAATACCGGTGTATACATTGTTGTTCTAAGAGTGAATACTCTTAAGTGAATATTGTAATATACACATCCTATGTATACTGCATAACTGAATAACAACAATTCATTCCAATATAATATCACAATACAAATGATACTAACGAACATAAAGATACTTGTTTGAACCTTGTGATCCTTATACGTTGGTAACCGTCTATTCTTAGCCACGTTTAGTGGAATAATTGTGTTGCAAATCCCTATCACTTGACAATAACAAATCATGCATAAAGTGAACAACACAATACGGGACTTAGTCTATTGTATCTTAGTTTAGGCACGCTACAAGAGCAGCATCCAAGCTGTTGTATCTGTCGTTCCTACATCGGAACGTGTGAATTGAATTCGACTATATCGGCTGCGTTATTTTCTTTATGAAATTGTCATTCGGAATTCAGGACGTGAATATCAGGCTGATGAATTATAAATTCAGTTTTCAATTTGAAAATCGTGACATCCGTTGTATATTCTCCTTGCTCACACTCTACAACCCAAATTGAGCTACGGAGAACACAGTTCGATAACACAATTGTTTGTTCGACTTGAACAGAACTCGATTAGTGAAATTAAATTTCCCTGCATATCCTCTTGATTTCTCAGTTGTTTCAAATAAACACGATACCACTATTCCACATAAGTTTTTTCAAAATAAACGTTTTATTACAATAATAATATCAAATCTAACACGATGATCAGCGATCCAATTTCTACCTATTATACTTAGGACAATAATGTTCTTCTCTCGGCGTGGCATCAATTCATTACGAATATGATATCATTATTCACGAGGAATCATTATTAAATACGACATGAGAAGTACCATCTAGCAGACAAAAGCGGTCTTTTATACAAGAATCTACGACTCGTATTTCTTACTCGTATAAAGCAGATTCCATTCCCGTTCCGAGTTCCTCCTTGATTTGAGCTTGTGCACGAAGAAACGTATAAAATCGTATTAATCCTGGGGAACATTTGAAAAAGAATTTCTCTGACAAAACCTGTCCGAATCCACCTTTTTCTTTCTTTCTCCTTCCGTCGAGGAATGACGCGAAGTGAAATATCTTGTGGCATCGGGATATTATATTTCGTGGGAAACAGTGATTATGAGCCAGCAAGCAAGCTCGGATGTTCGGAATAGTTGATTAATTAAAGATGGAAAGGACGAGGTATCGATGTGAATCGTATTTGATAACACGATGATAATTATAACGTTACGCGAATAGTTTGAATCTCCATAAATGCTTAATTCTCGGTATCAAATGAAACGTAATTCATCGTATCAAAATATTTAGCGGCAAAACCCGTGATCCGTGCGAAGCAAAATATGACTTTCCGTAACTCGATGATACATATGTAATATAATATAGCATACGAGGAGTACAGATTTATCGTTCCAACTAGTTTGGTAGTTTCCTCTCCACGACGATACTAGATCAAAGTTCAAGTCGTGTTTTGGGTATATTAATTTCAAAGATGATGTACAGCGTTTGTTGCTAAATGGATTGGCAAATGATTTGTTTGGGAAAAGGAGTGAACTATGGGTCGTATGTTGGTCATTCATATTTCCAGTCGTGTTCTTTGATAGCACAAGTCGGTTCGATGGTGAATTTTATGAAAGATCCGCTATGATTCTTGAAGATATGTTATTGAAGGAATCGATGGAAGCCGGTATAATTCATTGAAAATCCCATTTGACATGTTTGGAAATTCAAAAAACAACAGAAATTTTTAACCTTCAGAGGATGAGAAGCCTAGAAAATTTTTTCACAATTTTTGCCTTATTCAGAACGTCAAATGAATCCTGAAAAATATGACAAAAGTTGTCTCCCACGGTGGTCCCTTTTTGGAACCAGCCCCCTTCGCTGAAGGTTGAAAAATGTGGATGATTTTTCAATATTCTTCCGTTATATGAATATCACAATTTCATCTAGGTCTTATACTCCGTACACATTCATGATGAATGTGTGATGCCAATCTTTATCGAAGACTTTGAAAAGTCCTATCCAGTATTCTTGATTTTTCAAATACTTGTATTTTACGACGTTCACTTAAATTTATCAGAAAATTCATCTGCAATCAACCACACTGTAAAAAAATTCAGAAGAATTTTTTAGGTTCCTAAAAAATTTCAACTAAATTTCGGAAAGTGTTCTGAAAATTCAGTGAATTTGATAAAGTTTCAGCAGAATTTTTCTGAAAATTCAGAAAAAAGTAGCTGTAGAAAATTACAGTCACATTTTCTGAATTTCCAGAAGGAATTTTTGTACGGTGCACAAGTCACTGGGAAGTTTGAAAAATCCTAACCCCTCTGATGAATTCTTTACAAAGTTTTTGATGATGGCAGTTTGTTACAAGGTGGACTGAACGCGGTCTTTACTGATTCAAAATCCTTTTTTCTCAACGTCCATAATGCTCTTGAAGAATATTTGAGAAATCTACGTCAAAAATTTCGTCCGTTTCATTTCCCATGCACTCCTGATGAATTTTCCGATAGCAAACACTCCAAAAACTTTCCTATTATGGAAATATTCTGAGAAGTTTACTGAATGGTGATTCACAGGGAATAGAAAATGTTAAGTTCTTGACTGTTCATTCAATCCTCATACATTGAGCATGAGAGGAGTATTCTAAGAATTTCAGTAGAAGTCTTTCGAATGTTCATGAAGAGTCCAATATGTCGTACGGTTGATGAATGTTTTATGAAGTTCTTGACGAAAAAAGTAAAGAAGAATTTTTATGGTCCACTTTCAGTCATTTTTTGGTGAGCTGAGAATTTAGTAAGAAAATCATGGCTTTAGAGTTTCATTATACCCTGTCACGAAAATCCAGCTGGGATTCGATGTGAATTCCAGCTCCGAAATGTACCTGCGTTTCCAACTAGGTTCCTCATTTCCAAGTGAAATTCCAGCTAGAATTGGAAATCCCAAATGGAATCCAGTTGGGATTTTTTATTCCAGGTGGAGTCTCAGCTGGCAACGCAGGTAAATTTCGGATCTGGAATCTCAACCGGATTTTTGTAACAGGGTGACGTTTGTTGAAAAAAAGTGCAAAAATAACCATAAAATTACCGATGTAACCAAAAGAAAACCGCATCTTTTGGTCGCTTTTTGGTTCTAGCGTTCTGAGTAACAATGAAATAAGAATTTTCCTTGATTCACTGAACAAAAAAACATATCTGTTCTTGATATTTCGCGATCTAAAAATATTTGTACTCACAGTAATGCTGCACGAAATTATAGTCAACTTTGAAATACGTACCTGGAACACAGAGAAAACAAAAGGTTAGAAGAGGAAGTTATTTTTCTTTCTGTGATGAAAAATAATTTTCGATCCTTCACGAAGTTCAATGAGAATTCCGCATTGAACAAAAACCTAGGATGTGGAGCTGAGTTCGAGACGAGAAGCAGAGGAGACCAATACTAAGAAGAAGTCTCGTGCAAGAGTCTTGTGGTATCGAGAAGAATTTTTTGTTTCGTAACACTGTTCTGTTTGAAATTGAATACAGTTACTTCAAAAATATTGAGTTCAAATGTGCATATGTCTCAATCAGATATACCATATATGTATTTTATTTGGCGAAAGGATTATTAAATTAATATGATTTCCAAAATGTAAAACATCATATTTGTAACGTATATTGATAATGATACTCTTTTTGATTTTTCTCTCAATTCTTAATACTTTCCAGTCATTCTATTACACTGTTAAAAATGTTTGTGAATTTGATATACGTTCATAGAAAAAAGTACATTAATTTTCAAGGACGCTATATGAATTGTATTCCACATTTGGATGTTGAAAAATCAATCACATATTTCTCAAATTTCAAACAAAGTTTCTGATATTCACCACAGTTTATAAAAATTCATATCCCGATCTTTGACTATATAAGTATGGACTGCTGGTTGCTAACTTCAGACTTGTAATCAACATTGAGCAGCGCCGCCAGTAACCGCAAACTAAAATTGACTGATCAGCTGTTCGGTGCTGTGATTTGTTTTGAAATACAATCTAACCTCTGATCAAGGGAGTAATTCTTATTGAAATGTTTTCATGTTTACTTATGAATTTCCTGTTGCGAAATTTGGAAAGTTTCATAATAAGGACATTTTCTTATGAATCGCTTTGAGACTTTAACCAGGGTTGCTTTTCCAATTTTTCGAATTAGATTATTACATTCGTATTCATCTAAAAGTACTTATAGCTTCATAAAATTTTACAAACAGACTAGATTTTCTGAATGTTCAAGGAATATCCCAACGATATACTTAGTATTGAGGTTTTTTATTATAAATGTTTTGTAATTGCTTTAAAAATATTTTGAGAAATATATATATTTTATATTTTGATAAATATTTTGAATGATGATCATAAATAATAATTATGAGTAATCAGATGAATAAGTTGATAGATGTAATAATTCTCAAAATACATGCAAAAAATCAACCATCAGAACACATGATGCAATGCGACTAATATTCTCTGAATATTTATTTTACATTGTTTACGTCAATATAAGAATCGTATTTATTGCTTTTAACGACGATCCTCATTCTTATACTCAATGTATCAAACGTCAGTAAATTATCACCTGTAATTCTTATCGAATCATTGGGTTTTTTCTACGATTATTCATACCACATTTTGAATTCCCGCGTTTCCGGTCACTTGGGCGGAGCCTAAATATCGAAAAATATCGTTCAATGTTGGTTACACATTTTCGGCAGTTTATATAGGAAAAGTGGGGGTAACTGGCAGTCCATACTTATATAGTCAAAGATCCCGATATATGCGATTATCCCGAAAGTGTGTGAACCTGAAATTCCCCGATCTGTTGAAAACTAGTAGATTTTGAGAAATGACTAGAAAGAACTAGTTTTCAATAAATCAGGAAATTTCGGGACAATCGTGGTCTACCCTTTCGATGTGAATTTTTGTAGGGAAAATTACTTGTTGTAAAATCAACATCACTGATTCCGGAATCAAATCACGCAGTTCTAATAATTCGCTCAAATATGTATTTTCATTTTCAGAATTTTTTTGTATTAATTTTGTAACAAAACATGATGAAGTATTCAGGAGGGATTTTCAAAATTAAATAATGTGGTGTTGAAAATTCATCGTAAAATCAAATCACGCGATTCTAATGATTTCTTCATATATGTATTTTGATTTTCAGAATTTTTTGTATTAATTTCACACCATAACATGATGAAACATTTGGGAGGAATTTTGGAAATTGAGTAATATAGTGTTGAAAATTCATGCATTTTTTTACATCGATTTTTATAATCTTGTGGCTTGAATTTCAAAATTCTGTCTATTATTTTGGGGATACAAAAATCTTTGAAAATTAATACACAATTGTGTGTGTTAATTGCTTCCAAACTTTTTACATTAAATTCCAAACAGATTTTTCTAACAGTGTATGAATTAGGTTTTCAATTTCAGTGGTTATCGATTTTTATGCAGTAAAAATGAAATCTAAAATATCGAAAATTATTTTAGTATAAATTGATTTCCTTTTCTTGCAGATACTATACAGCACCAATGTCTCCAGAATATGTCAGAACATCGCTATAACATTACGGAGACATTCTACGCTGTATAAGAAAAATAATTATAACTTGCTCCGAAACTTAAGGGCCCTATGCCACTGTAAACGCTTAAAACTTAGGTGATTTTTCGGAATTTTCTGAAAAAAAAGTATTCCATCTGATGTTCTGAAACTTTGAGGATATATTTTTCCTTATAACTTAACTATATTATATAATTTTTTGGTACAAAAATATCGATATACGAGCGACTTATGCGCCGCCTTCGGAGGCGTAAAAAGAAAAAGTTCCCCAACTGCTGCCACCATACCGGTCGCTCAAGTGGCTGAAATGAAAAAAAAACAAAGATGAAGTTAAACTAGAAGGTATATTCCGTTTTTTTGCCTGAAAAATGGTCGTTTGTCCGATTTCAAATCGACAATTATTATCCAATCAAAAAGATCGTGGTCCACCATAGAAGAAATACACCCGAGAACACTCAGTCAAAATTCCAAGTCAATCGGTTGATTGCTCTTTGAGTTATGATGGCAGCAAATTTGAAAAATCCCATTTCGAGAAAAACTGGTTTAAAGATTTCACTATCGATTCACACTACGGGACACTTTCTATTGATATTTCAAACAAAATGTGGTGATTTCAACTAAATTAGAGTACATTCAATGTTAATTGCAGTAAATTCTACTCCAGAATTGTCTCTGTCACAAATTTCATTCCAAATTGTGGTAACGACAACAAGTAATTTTTTTGCGTGTAAATTTGAGAGGCAACCATTTGCTCTTCAGCAGGCTGGCACTCGGATAATATTTTAGATACGGCCTTGGAATTTTAACAGGATATTCTTGAGGGTGCAAACTGTTGAAAAAGGTGAAAAAAATCGATTTTTTCGAAGTTTCACAGTGGTATAGCTTCCTAAATGTGACAAGTTAATGGAAGGAGGACGACTGCGTGAGATCACGATTTAGGAAAAATAGACAATTCAACCCGTTGAGTCCACATCTCCAAATACACTTACATAACCACCAGACGGAGTCAGGATTCTGTGTAATGTGGGAAGTAGGGTTCAGTTAGTTTTTCATGTTTGAAAGAATCTTCTCTGAAGATCGGTTCGTAAAAAAATTTCTTAGGAGTCACTCAGGATTTTGTGAAATTCTGAAGATTGTCAAAATTCAGTTTTTTCCATTTTCTTCTCGTTGCGGTAAAATTTAGTATCTCAGAAAATAGTCTCACTCACTCACAGTTATAGTTCAAAAAATATATTTTGAATTTCATCGCTTCTGATGTTTTTGAGCAAGCTTTGAAAATTCATACTAACATTCAATATGAAGGTACTATTACTTGTAATTATCACGTTAATGAATAAAAACACACCATGAGATGAAAAAGAAATTCAATACATCACGATACATATAAATTTTCCTATAATCGATGAATTGAAATAATTCAAAAAATAAAATTAATTCAATCAATAGAAATTATCAATTAAAACATAAAAAGCAGTGAATTTGAAATTGTTTGTAAATGCTGAGCGATCTTCGAGAATAAATATTTTGAGCTGTAACTTTCAGGGGATGATTATTGTTTCTAGGTACTAAATCCTACTACAATGGGAAAAAAAATTGAAAAATGAATTTTGACTATTTTTAGAATAAAAACAAACTTGAACGACGTTTAGGTCATTTTCTTTCGAGCTGATCTTGGGAAAGGACTTTGAAAACGTGAAAACGTAACATATTTCCATACGACGTAAGCAGGAAGAAAGTCAGTTTTTTGCACCACATTACACTGAGAGAACTGTTTAGTTGTCGTAACTAAAAATTTAGTGAAATACGACATCGAATGAAAAATTCAGTTGTGGCAACAACATATAAGCTTTTTGAACTAAAAATTTTTGTTGGAACAAACAATGTTTCAGTTCGGTAGGCACCTTAAATGTTTTATTTTATGGTGTTTTTGCTTACCGTAACTAAACAGTTCTATTGGTGCAGTAGGAAGACATTCGAATAAAATTCTTTTTCAACTTTTCGAGTTTATTAAGAATGTTAGGTGATATTTGCTAATGAATTTTGTTGACAATAATCTTCGAAAAATTCGTCAAAGTCTCCGAAATATGATTCTCTCAGAACTCTTCATGAATTAATTAATTAGTTCGAAAAACATTCCAAGAAAATTCTATAATTCAAACATCATTCATCATACGTGTTTTCATGTTCTCTTTCCAGACTTTTTCAATGCTCATTCAAATATTTATTTTGATTTATATATATATATTGTAACAGATTATCATGTGACTCCATTTTAGGCCTTATTAGGGATCTGGAACGCCGGTGATGTATTGAATTGAAGAGTTTTCAAGCTTCTTCACCCCATGATTGTCTGATTCTATTGACATCAGAACATAGCATCGGGATCCCGATCCAACTCGAATGAATGTATTTACAAATTGAAAAAGTACATCACCTCCAAATATCAAAGGTTTTCTGTTGGTAATTAGATATCATTTTCTCATCATTACCCCTCTTATAGAAATTTGTATGGGCACCCATGTCCATATCTAATCCTACTTAGATCGTTGAGAGGTACGCATCCTGATTTCGGATAACCATCTCAGAACCTTGTGAAATATCGGGCGAACCTGAAGATCATTTCTAGTCGGGTTGTACATCTTTTTATTTGTGGATAATACTATCGATCCGAAGGTATCGTATATGACATCCCTTGAAACGTGATATTCAGTTTCCTGTCCTCGGAAACACAGGAAAGAAGTAACGTTGGATTATATGATCGATTCTCTCGTATGTGACAAGAATTTTATGTAGGATCACGATATTACGTACAAGTGTCAATGATATATCCGTAAAAAGCAATACGAGAGAATAAAAATCTGCGAACAGGTTGTTCCTATTGTAAAATCAGAGAAAATATGAAAATCATCCAACGCCTATAATATTTTTACAACAAAAATTCCCTTGAACGAAACAAAGATTCACCCAGGGACAAAATTAAGCTCTTGGATTCGGTAGGAAATTTCCTATTCCATCGATTATTGCCGTTGGATAATTTATTCAACAACGAATGGAAACTGCACGTTTGAAACGTAACAAATCGATTTGCGAATTGAGTACCGTCGGAATAAGAAATGAACCATCCGAACCGTTCATGCATCCGAATCTTGAATCCTCCTTTTGTGTATTTCTTGTTTCTCACTTTTATATCCTTCTCCCTCGTCTCGTGTGGATTTTCAGGGAGAGCAAGTTTTCACAGGACCATCCGATGAATTGTGTTCCGCGAAGTAGACAAGATTTCTTTGCCTACGGAGGTTCTGATGTACGTGAGGTAGTGCTCTTTGCTTCTTGTTTTGTATATGTACCTACTTTCTCTCCACAACATGATATGACAACTATTTTTCAAGCCCAAATATGTTTCACGTAGAGAGATCGTGGGATTGGAATAATTCATACGCTGCGCATCGTAACGATGAATCAAATAAAATGTCCCCATCGCGTAGATGTATAGGTTGTTTTAGAATTTACTCAGTTGAACGCGGGATTTGTAATGTACACGTTCAATTCGGATTCTCTCATTCGTTTCTGATGAAATATCCGATTCGGATGAGAGAATTCACGTGATTTGTGTTCTCAATCAACAAAGTCGTCAAGTTCTTGGGCAGCTCTCTGTTACAGAAGTAGCAACCATGGTTGAGCTTTCTATTTTGTAGATTCAAAAAATTTTTTTCTTCTAACGAGAGATCTCAAGAAAGAAAATTAATTGATACGACAAAGTTTGTAATCTATCAGTATCTTCTTTTACGGCAATATATCTTAGTTTCAATTAGGAATCAAGATCGTTTTTTCGGTCGGTCATTGGTTCATGGTAAGAAATACTGACTGTAATTAATCGTCTCAATTGATTCCAGCAGGGTAGTTGAAAGGTATCATACCACCGTTTCAGACATCAGAGATTTGATAATAAGCATTCCAAGTGATATATAATTATTGTATTCAATGAATATTTCATAAGAATGAATCAATCCAAACAACCCGATAATTAGAAGGATAATTAATTTTGAGAAGAATAATTTGAAAGAAGTCCATACACACATTCCGATACTTAATATGAACTGTTTATTCACTACAATGTACAAAGAGATTATATTTGAACTGCAGATTCATTCGAATATGAGATGAATTTCGCTAAGATGTATCCGTTATGAAAGCGAGAGGATTTTAGAAACTCTTCGGTTTTATAACACTTAAGAAGGGCTCAGATAAAACATAGATATGAACGAGAGTGAGTTCCATCAATTACCTTGGGGAAAATAATAAAGTTGAGGAAGTAGGAAAACAGAGAAGAAATCAATCTCAATTTTCAGTTCAACTTTGAATTGAAGCTGTCTATCAGAAAAATAGACAATAAAAAAGATGTGCTGATGCTTGAAATGTTCTTGCTTGCATAATCCAACAACTTGGATTTATTTCAAATTAAGAACTCAAACAAATTCCAAAAACCGAGCGTGATTTCGTGCTCCAGAAAGTAAGGAAATTCATCAATTTTTAACAGTATACTTTTAGGATATAGAACGAGAGGAAAATGATCAATATTTCTTCTACCGTGTTGCCGAATTCTCACATTTGTAGCACGCGTAGTCTTTTTAATCGTAAATTCAAAGGAAGTCCTCCCTGCTCTCACGAGTAATTAAATTAAATCGAAGCAAAACAAGTAACGCTCGCAAGATAGGATGGAAGTGATGAGATCAAAATTTCTTGTTCAAATTCATAAACTGAAGTTTCATAATAATAATTGCAACAATTAAATCACGAAGGAGGTCCAGATCTACCCTGAAGGAAGATTCGAAGTACCTCATGCTCTTCATTGCCGGTGAAGTGCTTCATCGTTTGCTTTATCCATGCTTCCTTTCCCCATTCTAGAATCAGTTATGACCTACGTACTCGAGTTGCTGGGTAGCATCAACCACTGTAATTTCAACTGCAGTGATTATTCGATAACGATAGTACCGGACGTTATCGTAAAAGGATAATAATTATTCAGTTACAAATTTAAGAACCGCAACCAACGTCTTCCCAGCGCCATAACGAACAAATCTTCGCATTAAAATAAACTCGTACAAATCATGCATAGTTTGGACATATATAGTTTCAATTTTACGGTTTGAATTGAGGAATTTTATGTTTGGTACCTATCGAATGATGAAAGTAAGCTAATTATGTCAAAAGTGACGCAATAATATCCTCGAGAAGAAATATCATGAAACAAACAAGCATAATTGAGTGTTCCCCAGCATGTATGTGCCCAAGACTGGGCCAGAATGAGTGAGAATCAATACAAGCTGGGAGTACTTACCTAATCGGAAATTTACAACAGCCGCAGTACTGCACCAGTACTAGCCAAGACTAGCAGGGTACTGGAATTTGTCTGGAATGATAACGCTTTTCAGTACTGGGGATTGAGTACTGATGTCATTAGTCGCAATCAGTGCAGGGCCAGTATTGGGTTAGTACCTGGCCGGTATTGAGTTCTCAGTACTGCCCATGCAGGTATTGCCAAGACTGAAAAATCCCCAAGCTTGTCCCAAGGTTGGCACATGTGTCAGAAACAAACCTCCGTGAAGAACAAATGGCCCAATATTGTTCCATGATTGTCCAGTTGTTCCCAATGGATAGTCAGTCATGGTACATTTGTGATTATTTTTGAAATGGTCACTACATTTGGTACAAGCTTGGCGCAAGTGTAAAAATCGAGCATTCGTTGAGAACAATTGTGCCAATATTGCCTACATGAGTGGCACAATGTTTATAAATATTGACTGAATTTTGAATTTCCAATGGCTGAAGACTTGAGGATAACCATCGGGCCAGGGCTGGCCCGATCTTCCTGCTATAATTAATCCTACACACAATTTTTACACACCAAGCTAGATTTTATTGATCCAAGTAAGGATAGAACTTCACTCAATAATAATAGGATACTTTATGGTATTTCAGTACAATGTTATTAGTTTAGTTTGAACATAATTCAACAATAGAATCCAAATTGATTGGAATATTAAAGAACGCAAATTTTTCAATGATCATACAAGCTTGTCCCAGTCTTTTTACATTTCTTCTATCGTTTCAAGATAATTCATGTACGGTATTCTGAGGGAGAAAGTCATGAACTGAAATATGGATCAATTACTTTTTTCATCCATATCTGCGATCAAAGAAGCATTGGTTGATGCTTGGTCAATGAATTGGACCGGGCCTGGCAAAACCACTGGCCCAAGCTTGTCCTGATCTTATCATTCCCAAGCCTGGGCCAAGTTTGGTAAATTGTTCAAGACAAGTCTCGGCAGGTCTTGTGCCAGGCTTGGTCCATCATTGGGTCATTGGTCAACGCACACATGGGTGGTTTATCAGTGCAGGCATATTACTGTATTTTTATGTATCCAGTACTGATCCCGTACGTGTTGATCAAATGTTGGAGACCCAACACTGGCACTGTACTGCACCTGTTGTCAACATTGGCATATTATGGATTTTTCTGATTGGGTAATTACTGATGGGTAAATCGTTGGCAGTCTTGGACAAAAGTAATTCATTGCGATATGCATAGCCATTATTTCAGCAAATGTTTAGCTCCATCAGCTAAATTTTAGCTAATGTCGCTAAGAAATTATCTGTCTTGGGGGGGGCTGAAATATTTAGCCATAATAGCTGAAATTCAGCTCATAAAGTTCAAAAAATACATAAAGTGGTATCAAAGTATAACTCTTCGGCTTCGTGGTGAAATTTTTTCCGTTTGAAAATGAATTGTTCAGACGTCGCAACCGAACATCAACTCCACATAATATTCCTTCCACGGGAAGACGTTCAAACGAATGGTTAGATGAGTTTTCCGAAGTCGAAATGGAAGACCATTATCACATACTATATGCCCTCCCATTACAATTTATATCACTCCAACTAGAAACTTTGATAGTTTGCTCTAATTTTAAGGTGATGTTTTTACACCGTACAATATATTATTTGTTTGTAACTTCAAAAGCATTGATATAATAACTCAACTAAGTTATTCCAACTTCCTCCACCTCTCTTTTATCCCAGGTCTCATAAACTGTTTGTTATTCCTTTCTCCTCTCTCTACCCACCCTCCACCCCAGATCTCAATTTTTTACATTCTCGAGATACGTGTTCTCGAAGAAACTTCGTACGTAACGTATGCACGTGAAATCTCCAACTCTCCTTTCTTTGCGGCAAAAAATTAAAATATCAAGAGATTCCTATTCCAAATACTTTGATCGAAAGTCTTTACCACCGAACTCAAGACGAGTCTTTTCATTTGAAAACTTTCCACAGTCTTTACACGAAAATTGTTTTCGCTCAACTTAACACTCTCTTGCCCTCGAAGAAGTTCGTTCGGTGATACTTGGTTCTTCGATGAAGTCCGGAATTGGAGCATTTGTGTGGATCGACTATTCATATTTAATATGCAAAGAACGTGCTCGGGAAGAAGTTGAAATGGATTGGAGTTTCACTACTTGGAACACATTTTGTAATTATCGAGAGGTGAGTTCTCACCATCTCTGTGGTAACCGTGTTAAATGTGTTGTTTCGAAATTATGGTTTAATTCACATCAGCGAAATGAGTGAATAATTTGATATTGTTTCATCAGGCGTATCGGAATGACCTGCTTAATTGAATTTGAAGGAATAAATCAGGGGGTTAATTGTCATCGATCATCCGTCATACAGGGAATATTCTGTTCCCATGAATTGGAATGCGTTTTGCTTGTTGCTGACATTGAATGCGATAATTCAATTTCTACTTTTCGTATCGAAGTGGGACTTGATTATGGAATGTACATGTATCCCACATGAGGGAAAATGAATTGATACGGATGAGGTTTTGTATCGAGTACACGTAGAGTTACATTCGTTGGGTGATTATCGAATATACATTGTGACAAACTCATGTACTCGTTGGGTGCACAGTCACTGATAAATGTGTCTCTTCTTTTTCCAAGAAACAATTGTAAATACTTTTGATTTGGTAACAGACTTTGGAATTGAGAGTCTGAAGAATATCCATCTCTCAGCATTTTTGGTTATTGAAAAAGTGAAAAGAAATTGGAAATAACGAATGAGAAAACAAAATTGTGCAGAACCAGTGTCTCGAATCAGAATCGATTTCGAAGGAACTAAAGTATACTCCTCATGATGGGTGTATGTGTATTGACGATTTACTCGTGCATGAGTACAATCGAGCTCTTACCTCTTCGATTCATGTTTCAAATGCATCCTACTTTCCTACATTCCCCTCGTATTCCTCTCGTGTTGTGTGGAATAGATATAGAATCGAAGCTACACTTCGATGATTCCTAAAGATGTTGCACTTCCTGCAGTTAACCTAAATCAACGATGTAGAAAAAAAGCATTATCATGAAATTGGTGATGAATTCACTCACCTTCGTTCAACGGTATCGATATAGATATTTCAAAATCCCAACCATGACAGGAGGACAATTTTGAAACTTCTCTTCGTTCAACAGAATTTCAAATGATAATTCAGAGACTTTCCTCTACAAAAATATGTCTTCAAATTGACGTTTTTTCCCTCTTTTACTTGACAAAAAGTTTGAAGATTGTAAACACATATTGTTATACACGGATCCTTCAGTCCAACTCGCAACGAGAAGAGGAAAAGTATACTTTCAATTTGTACTTAGGTTTTCAGGTCGAGTTTAGTGTTTTGAAAAAGGACTTTCCACTCCACATTTACAATGTTCTTTCAAGATCGGGGGAACGAACGATCGCAGAGAGAACTGTTTCCTTCATTTTCACCAACTGGACCAAATAATTAGAATGGGAAAAGAGCTGAAGCTGTGTCATTAGAAAACTTGAGTGAAAGAGAGAAATAGCAGATGTTTTGAGATCTTTGAGGGTGAGTTGTGATGTCCTTGGAATGTGAAAATGAACGACGATCATTAAATATACAGGAGTACTTTTTTCGTTTTCATATCCAAGAAAGTGTCAATGATGAATGGAGTAATCGTACGTTTCATCCGAAGGTAGGATATTTAAAAAAAGAAATCCTCAGGTGAGTATGATCTTTGATACTTCCATGTAATCCATCATTTACTGGTTTTCATGTTCTACTTTTCTCACAAAACTTTCGTTCTCTCGTTTTATGTCTTGTACGGTATAGTAGTTTGATTGCGACGAAGAAACTTTCTCCCGTTGTCGCATTGTCGTTGTCGACGCTGTTTTCGTTGTTGTTAGAACTTTTCTTCTAGCATGTTCTCATCAATTAATCAGATGTGTCTTGGACAACTCCTGGTTTATATCTCTCGTTTACCCTCGCACAACGAACCTTCCAGAGCATGGAATAAGAAAAAAAAACAGAGAAATGGGAGCGAGAGAGAGAGAGAGAGAGAGAGAGAAAGAGAAAAAGAGTGAGAATAAAAATCAAATAACTGTCGAGAAAGCACTTGGATGTAGCGCATGAATCGGAGTATACACAATCCAATGTACTCTGATCGTTACGTGGAGGTCGATGAAGATGGGCTAAGGTCAGAGGAAACGAATTATTGAAAAAGTGAAGTGGAGAATATCGTAATGGGCACTCGCAAAGTTCAACAATGGATTCCAGATTTCCAAAGTAAAAAGATTTCCTCGAGAACAGAACTTGTTAATACACGATTTGACGTCTGTGAATTTATGCCGATCAACCGATGATTTCCTCGAATTCGTTACATCGATGAACAGAAGAACACTTGGATTTATGTTTGTTTCGAAATTATCGTGGCTTTTATAAAGTTCAGGAGGTGAAGTTTAACATCCCACAGTCAACTGTGGGAAAAATTATTGTGAGATTGTTCAAGTTAACCACAGATAAATGCATTTGCAGATAAAGTTCCTGAAAAGAAGATTACCGTGCAGTAAAATTACTACCACTGGTTTTGTTTATATCTTTGAATACAAGTTTGTAGTAGAACTAAGGAAAAATTGTATCTCTGGGTCACGAAAACCACCCTGGAATTTTATTATCCACATGCATCCATCGCGTACAATGACTTTTCCAAGTGAATAAACATGAGAATTAACGAATCTACACACGCACAAGAAGATCCGGAATAAAATTCTTTGGAACCAAACGAACCTCACCAGGAGGTTCTTATTCGAGTAAACCAAATCTTAAAGCATGCAGGTTAACCTCACGTGCTGTACATACCAGTCGGATTTCTAACCACTTTTGATCATTCTTGCGTGAAATACTTGAAAGTGAGTGAAAAGTTGTCGTATAGTTGAGAACCCTCTTCATGCAATTTCAGTCATTGTGTAAAATATAATCACGTGAATTTGAATTGATTTCTTGTATCAAATAAATTTCAAGAGTTCAGAAAAAGTACGTTTGAAGTTGAAAATTGTTGTTGAAATGAGTCTAAAGTTATCTTAATCGCGCTTGATTTACTTCATTAATTCCCAATTTTAGTGTTCAACGCAATGTTGCTGGATCGTAGAGAAGAGAAGAGAAACCACTTTCATGAATATTATCAGAAATTAAGGTAGAGGAGAAAATTAAATTCTTGAAGATGAATAGCCCGTGTAAAGTGATTTATCGTAATACGATTACGTGCATGAAACAACTAAGCAATCTGAGTTCTTCATCAATTCAGGATGGTATCAATATTTCAGTATACGAATTAATAAGAATTGAAGCATTGTCAAGGATTTATTATATATGATGTGTGAACTTTACGTTGAGGGGGAAATTCTTTCAGGCTCCGATGAAGTGGATCCTATGAATGTGTTAACCAGTTCCAGGCTTTGGAGCTCGACTCAAAAGATGTGGAAAAAATCTATTCTTTTTTTAAATCTGTTGAACAATATGTTGTCGAACAGGTTCTGGACATGGGTTGTGGATTTGATTTGCCTAAAGGAAATTTATTAATGTATTTTTCAATCAGTCAATTAATCCAGCCGCATATGAAATTACAGTCACTTACTTCTGATTCGACAAGCCTTTATTATCCCATACAGCACAAGGGTTCTCGTGAAGATCTCTCGTTATGCTAATCAATATGTATTCATTAGGAATATTTTGAATTCGAAAGAATTCATATCGAGATTTCATTTTGAATTCATCGAATTAATTATTGGTCGCATAACGGGGACTGTTCAAGAGACCTTCCAGAAGTCTTCATAAATTCAAATTGATCCTTTGTGCCAGCTGGGATAACATTTGTTATACAGGATATTTTCAAGATGTCTACCAAGACATCTTGAAGATATCTGAATGTTAAGTGATTAACAATCAATGTTTAATAAATTTTGCTTCATTCGAATACCCTGGTAGAAATATGATGCACGTTGGCGTAAGGGAGTGTACTTTTACATTCCACAATGCGCGAAACTCCTCTCGGTGTACATTCACATTCAATTTTCGTAATCCTTTGTTGCATCGTTGATACTTTATTCTCACCAGGATAATCTAACAAGTCCAGTCATTTGGAGGTAATAAGATCCACCGACTTGATTTCCTACCAAGCATCACAAAGCCCAGTCCAGGACCAATTTGAATCCGATCTAAAGGTAAGCTTGTTCTATTAAGGCCTGTTGCGGAGTTTGGATAAATGTTTATAACCTCAAGTCGTCTGAATCATGTCGAATACACGTTTCTTTGAAATTATTTTTGCTTTTTCTGAAGATATCACTTCCTAGCTTCTCTTCTAACAAGCAAAAATCGATCTCATGTGAAAAATGGCTTATCTCATCAGGTCTGCTCGAAATTAAACTTCTACTGAAAATTTTTGTCTAGAAATATCAAATTTTCTTCGATCAGAGGAAGGAGAAAATTGTTTCTATGTAAAAGAAAACTGATGGATGAAGGATATTTCAATGAGGTGGGGTTTGTCGGATTGAAATTTATCGCATTGATGATTCCTATGGAAAAAAACAGTCAAGATATATATATGCATTGTTGATTCTGTGAAAACTTTTTGATTTGCGATGAATGGAATTCAATAGGATAACGCAAATCCTCGTCAAATTATTCTGTTTTCCCAGAGGAATAGACACGATAGAACATTGAACATCCACTCATCCGTTATTTTCCAAGCGATTCATATGAAATTTCATATGATACGGAATGAGAATCTCAATTAAAACTTACGAAATCCTGAATCGTCCCATTATAGATGCTCTCTGAACTCTGAAACGTCCTTTTTGAAATTCATTCCATAACTTGGCAAGAGACGTTGTTGATTGTCGAATATCAAACTTCTTCATGCGAGTATCTTTTTTTCCTCTCGTGTACAACTCAATTCCCAAACTCATAACAAACGTCGCTGTATAATTCCAAGCTGAAGAAACTTTGAATTTTGAATTCCTACTTCGGGTGTTGCATCGTGAATTTCGTGGTCCTCTTCTCTCCCGCCTTCATTCTTGATTTATATCGAACGATCCCAGATTCATTTGAAAAACATCTAATCTCCGACCGAAGGAGGAATGTATAAAATACAAAGAAAGAATCGATCGAATCTTCTCAACTTCAGAACTCATGTTTGCACCAGGTGAAGAATTTATTCGTTCTCAACTTTGCGGTTCCAACTTGAAGCTTTGTGGAAAAAAGACAGAGAATAGCATAGCAGGAGTATATATAAAGGGAAAACAGGAAGAAGGAGGAAAAGAAGATGAACACGAACCGTTGAAACTCTATATTCGAGAAGATAGACAAAAAAATTTCTCATTTTTACAGTGAGATTATTTTATGACGAACGTTCCTGTCAAAGAGACATTTTTATTACTGTCATTCCTCATGCATACACGGAATGATCAAACGTCCTATGTTCTTCACAAAGTGAGAAGATTCTCAAGTCCACGCCATAAGCTATGAATTTTTTTTCCCTTCTTTTCATTGATTCACATGGAGATTATTTTTGAATAAATGACTTGGCATCTTTGGCCCTTTGAACGTGAGGTCATTCGAAGACTTATTTTCATTATAAATCAATGGGTGAAATTTTTTAGGTAAATACGAAATTGATATTACAAGATAGTGATTCGTCTGCTCTCGAAGTTCGTGCAAACTTCCTCTCGTCGCCTTCGATAAGACAAATGTCAACAATCGGAGAAAGTCGTTGTGTAAGTTGAACTATCAGTTCACCTTTGGAACCAAAGAGTTAAACACGCCACCCACGAAACTGAATTGACTTCGAGTCTCATAGTGGAATAATGAAGATTGATACAATGGTTAACGGTACGCAACTTGCATGATAATCGATGAATCCTGATTCTCTCTTGGATATGTGTATACGTTCGAACAACGTTCAACGTTGTTTAACTTGGCTGATATAAGGAAAATCTTCGTATTCAACTTTCTTAACGTACCGACTTGCTCTCATCGAGTCATAAAACTATTCGTTTCTCTTTGAAAGTTTGTTTCTAGAGAAACATTCTGGAATCTCTCTTGCGCAAGGAATGATTTCGAACAAGAATTTCCTTCCCTTTCAGTGCAGGTGGAGATCGTTCTTATCTGAAGAGACTTCAATTTTACTCAACATCATGCGTACAAGTATTTCTTTACGTATATCGGTACAGTTACAGTCCGCAGTTGAGTCTACTATGTAATTACTGTTTTCACAGTGGATTTCCCAATTACATGCCCTGTGAGAAAATTTTCGTTCAAAGTTACATGAAAAGTTTGGTAAATTCTTCTTCGACTTCTGTGCAACGTGCTGTGTAATGTGTAATGTAAATTTACTGGTAATTCTAAAATACATTTTCTGTTACGATATGAAAGATTTTGTGATGCTTCCGATAAAAGCATCGAACGCATAATTCCAAGATGCGAGCGTATCTTCCGTTTGTCAACGAATCTAATAATTTAAAACAACATTTTCTTGTGCATGCTCTCCCACGGTATTGGAAGAATTCTTCTGTGTAAACGTTGTTTCCATCCAATTCTCTTTCTCTTCCATGCATTCGAGTGATTTAGCCTCTATGTTCAATTATCGAGGTTCTCTTACGCATGCTTCTACAAACTTGAAAATGGATTCCAATAACATAAGCATGTCATTCTTGGAGCAAGATTTCCAGATTCATTGATTTCTCAAGAACTTTCTTTGAGTCTGTTTTCAGGGAATCTCAAAGCTTTCAACTGAAATTTAATTAGATGTTGTGTAGTATGAAACTTTGGATGTTTGTGGAACAGTTGATAGGTAAATTTGACTGGGAATATTGGAAGATGTGAGAATATAAAGAATGAAGAATATACGATACGAATCGAGATCACGAAAATTATCGAATTCTCATAATCATTGGCTCCGAACCCGCAGGAATGCCGTCGCGGTGGATGTGTGTCTAATCTATTTTGATCGACTCCAGTCGACACGAGGATTTCCCGATATCTAGTGATATTGAATTTTTCATCTGCTGCATGCCATTGAGAAAGGAGATATTCCCTGAGGGAATATCGATCAATTGAAACCAATATGAGATGTCCAAAACTAAAAGATAGGTCGAGAACATTCAGCAGCGACTCGTATGATTTCTTCAATTTTGAACGGAGCTTTTTTCCAGCAGTTTTTATCGTCATAAAGGGAAAGGAATTTACCTTCAAAAAGACATCACAGTTGACTTCGGTTGATGAAAAATGCCCACAGCCTTCCAATCCCTCGTTTCTTTTTCATTCTCTGAGGAAATCTGATTGGGAGAAATCATTTATCAAAGCGATGATGTTAAATCATATTTCACTCGGATTATTTATAGATGTTTTTCAACTTTTCGTAAAATCGTATATAAGATAGAAATAGAACGCTCTTAAAGGAGTGAGAATGAAATTTTGGAAATCCTGAGAAATGTATGAGAGATAATCAAGTACAGCTGTCGGGAATCCATGGAATGCATCCGTGTGCATGTGTGTGGATTGCATATGGAGGTCCGCTCGCTTTGAGAATCTGTTTCTAAGTTTGAAATTGGAGTCTTCCGAATGAGGTCATATGGAATTGATGCTTATCGAAATGAAGCATCTTTTCAAATGCGATCGGCCGCGAATGTTGAAGATCTGTGGTTTTAAGATATCAAAATCAAATGATGGTTTTCTGCAAATGTTATTCGAGATCGACCAGCGCAGCGGTGGTCATTGAATCTCGAAAAATATCTTCTCGAGAAAGCTAGATTTACCTTTATCCATTCCCATTCTATCTTATAGTTCCTCCTTCGCCGCTTTACGTCGTACTCTTTTCGCTTTTCTTTACCTCACAAGTCCAATATATTCAGTAGACATAGAATCTGAATACCCACCTTCTCTCAACACAATTTCATACATTTCAGATATATTGAAAATTTGTTAAAATCATATTCCATTTTCATACAAAATATCTTATTGACTTGCGAATGGTGTCCATTTGAATGAAAATGAGTAAGAGTTACGAAAGATTGATGTTGTTTAGTGTAAATAAAAATAGAAACGGTAATTTTCTTGTGTCGCAGTTGGAGCGTGTTGATACAGAGGAAAGGATAACAACTCCTAAGTTGTAGCTCGGTTGGTAGAAGCGTCAACGGGTATTGTCCAAGTCAGACATCCTAATGACGTGTAACTATGTCCGCAGCTTAGAAATGGGACAATGAATCTAAGACAGGACTGACGAAGGAACAACGGGAGAAGGAGGTAAGATGTATACAATTCGTGTACATGTGTATACACATATGTATATACATACACACGTGTATGAAGTCCATAGATACACAAATAGTGAGCACATTGAGGGAAACCGAGAGTAATTTGAGCAAACAAGCCACGTTGTGCCCAGCGCTAAATGATGAGTAGTTCTAATCAACGTTGTCGCACCCTCATTGCGATGCTGCGCGAGTACTTCATACATTCAATGTTTGTATGTATTCCACATACCTTTAATTAAATCCAAGAATGTGAATGTTCCCATTGAATCTTTTGATCGACGCAAGAAAGAGTGCTTACAAGCACCATCCTCGTCGATACAAAAGCCTCATTATAAATTCTTCATACCTGACGGTAACTTGATTTAATTCCTCCTTTCAGCTCCGAAACTTACGATTTATAATGGAAGTTTTTCAATTTCTTTTCATGTACTAATAAACTCATTCTCCATAATTCTTCCCGTGCACTCTAATTTCTCTCCTCTCTCTTAATAACCATTTGGTATATTCAAGAAATTTATCCATCCTTCGTCATGATTTCTAATATCTCCTTTTCATCTCTGATAATTTCATACTCGAATGCATAGAGAAGTTATTAGAATGGAGAACGTATGGGGAGGAAATGAGAAAATACAAAAAACAATGAGAAATGTTTTTCGCAGAGGTAACATCTCCAGGGAACCAAGGATTTTTCCTTCCAAGGAGATTGAGGACAAGTTTTTTGAGGTTTGGATGTCGAAAATTCTCGTGACATCGAGTTCAATGGAAAGTTTTTAAGCGAAGAAAGAAGGAGGTAAAATAATGGAGAAGAACTAGGAAAGAAAAGCTCTCTTTGAATCTAATTTGAGAGTATATCATCGTATATGCAGCGAAAAAGAAGCGATTCGGAGCATCGTGCGAGGGTTCAAGTTATTTCACACAGGATGAGTTCTTTCGCACGCTATTCAAATCCAAATTTTGTGACCGCTTTGCGGCGGTTGGGATTTATGAAGTGCTTGATAATATTCTTAGGATTGTTCTAAGATTATGGATGGTGTTTGCATTAGTGAGTTTGAAATGATATAACTTATTTAAATGTATCTCAATTCACTTCTATGAAGTTTCTCGTAGATTTTCCTGGAATGATATAATGATTGTGGAAGACTCGAGATATATGTCAAAACACATAATGTATTGAGACGTTAGGTTTTTTTTCAATTCTTTTCACGAAGGAGTATTCTCTCTTCGTCAAGAATCAATCAACTGAATTAATAAATGAATGGAGGATTTATGAAAAAAAAAAAAAATATATATATATATACATTCACTGTGTAAATCCATAGCAGATTTCTCATGGAACATTCATTATGTTGGCTTCAATGAAGATTTACGACTAAAAACTTTTTAATTACACCTGAGTGATAAACCGTGTTATGTACAACGTGGGTTCATTAATTTTGAATGATTCGAGGTGGGTGTTTTATGAACCAGAAGTGTGGCGTTTTGTGAAAAATGCGAGGATTCAATTTCTGTTACCAATTAACAGTATTAATTAGAATGAGAATCTTGGATGCTAATTGAGTTATATCGGTGTACATTACGAATATTAATATTCCATGATTTGAGTTCATACTAAAATAAATTTATAATTCATCTAGAAATTTCTTGAAAAATGCCTAATTTCTTAAATTTATGGAAGAAAGTTCGATTGAATTCCCAGAAAATTTCCACCATTTCGAATAAAACCCTCTACATTTAGCAAACCAAGGAATATATTCTTTGTTTCTGTATACTTGAAGAACTGTATCCTTACACGGAGAAAAATTGAGACTTAAATTTACTCTGGTACTTTGCAACCGAGGAACAGACTGAACTTACATTGAAATTTACCATGACGAGAGAATAGAAGCTTGATCAAATTTACAATGTTTCACAGTAAATTCCATTGGAAATCCAGCCTGTTCCTCCTGCCTTCAGCCGCAATAATCCCGTAGTAAATTTGAGTACAAATATCTCTATTCTCAGAGAATCGTCTTCTTGAAAAACTTAATTCTTGAATACCTCAATTCCTAAATATCTGTATTCTTCAAGAAATGTATCCCTGAAGAACTGTATTTTTGGAAAACTGCGCTAGTAGAAACCATTCTAGGCCCTCCTCCGCCCTTCACCTGACGCTATCAAGGCAGGCTCTACCAGGTGTGTAAGTATGAAACCGGCATTTTTGTACAGAAAAAACACGTTTATTGTAATGATATGATACAAAGTAACTTATTCAAAGTATTGTCCGTCGCTATCTATACATTTTTTCCATCTTTCTGGCAATTTGTGGATTCCGCGCCAAAAGAACTATTGCTCTTGTGAGGCAAACCAGTCATCGAGCCATTTTCGTACATCTTCGTGAGAAGTAAAGCGCTGCTCAGCAAGTGCGTGTCCCATCGATGCAAACAAGTAGTAATCGGATGGGGCAAGGTCCGGTGAGTAAAGCGCGTGCTGAAGAATCTCCCAACGGAACGACTCTATCGTTTCCTGGACCTGTTTTGCTTTGTGTGCTGGTGCATTGTCATGCAGCAAAATCACCTTGTGTCGTCTTTGTTGGTATTCTGGTCGTTTTTCACGCAAAACTCGATCCAAATCGATCATTTGTTGTCGGTAACGTTGAGTATTGACAGTTTCCCCAGGTTTCAGCAGCTCATGGTATATTACGCCCTTCTGATCCCACCAAACACACATCATTGTGTTTCGTCCGTAGCGGTTTGGTCTTGCCATCGATGTTGATGGTTCACCCGGAGTAACCCATGACTTTTTGCGCTTAGGATTCTCGAAATATATCCACTTTTCATCGCCAGTCACAATTCGATGGAGAAATGACTTTCTTTGGAACCTGGCGAGCAGCATTTCGCATGATGTTTTGCGGTATTCCTGCTGTCTTTCGTTGAGTTCATGTGGAACCCATTTCCCCACCTTTTGTATCTTTCCCATGGCTTTCAACCGAAGGGAGATGGCTTCTCGGGTCACCTTTAACTGATCCGCCAGTTGTTGTTGTGTTTGTGCATCGTCTCCGTCCAACAAAGCTTGCAGGTCAGCGTCTTCAAACTTTTTCGGTGATCTCCCACGTTCTTCGTTCCTGACGTCAAAATCGCCACTTTTGAACCGTTTGAACCACTTGAAACACTGTGTTTTACCGAGAGCATGCTCACCAAACGCATCCACAAGCATTCAATGCGATTCGGCTGCGGTTTTCTTCAGATGAAAACAGAAAAGTAGTGCTCTCCGCAAATCGTAATTTGTTGGCACCAAACTCGACATGTTTATCTCTAATGAACTAATGCTACTGAATGAAACTCGTGTTATTGTGAGTTGGAAATCTTTGTCGGATATCGATACAATAACAAGACACCGCTGACGTGATGTGTCGGTAACTGCATCGACACCTAGCGCCACCTATGGGCAAATTCCGGTTTCATACTTACACACCTGGTAGGTGTATCCCTGGCCCTGATATGGGCCAGTGAACTGCTTAATATGATATCTAACAGGGTGATCTTTTGAAGAACTGTAGTCATATATATCTCCATTCTTAAATACCTGTATTCTCCGAGAACTGTCTTCCCAAAGGACTGTATTCTCAACACTTACATGTAGGCAGATGACTATTCAGGAGTTGTCAATTGTCGCCATTAAACTGTATAATGATCTTTTCAATAATTGATCTTCACTAACGATTTTCATATTATTAATAACATCTCCTCAATAGTCATTCGCGTGAATATAGGTATTGAGAATACAATTCTCTAAGCATACAGTTCTTAAAAGAAACATCCCTTGATGAATACAGATATTTGAGAATAAAGTTCTTTGCAGTGATGCCAGAAACCAAGTTTTTCCCTCTCCATGAAGCCCCATCTGTATAAAAATTCTACGCACACAATGAAGCCGCCGACAAACAAAATTTGATTGTGTAGAGGCAAATTGTCTTGATGGAGGGGGCAAAAGTTGGGAAATATATGAATTTCTGGCATCACTGGTTCTTTGATTCAACAGCTTTTTGAAAATACAGGTATCTGAAGATGAAGTTCTCCAACAATACAGTTATCGGAGTATACAGATATTTCAGAATGGATAATGTTTAAGGATAAAGTTCTTTGGGAATTCAAGAATACAGTTTTCTGAGAATTTAAAAATACAGATATTCAAGGGTAGAGATATTCAAGAATACAGTTCTCAGAAAAAACATTTCTTTATGAATATGAAATTTCAAGAATACAATTCTTTGAAAATCCAGTCTTTTGAAAGGACAGTTCTTTGAGGAATAGAGATATTTCTGAATGAAGGTTTTTAAGAATACAGGGATAAAGAATAGTTCTTGCTCTGCTCTATATTTGATCGTGATTGTTCGAAATACAATTATCAAGTGTTTTGAGAAATTGAAATGTCATTCCTTGAACAGACAATGTAACTGAAAATCAATTGTAAAATATATCGTACACAACAGGGATACAGAGAATTAGGTTGAAATCAAACAATTCATATATCCCCTTCAAAAGTATCAAAGCTACTAAACCCAGTTCATTTGATTAAAAACCATGGTACTCGAATTCATTGTGATTCCTCGTATTGCTTTCCAGCTCTCGTCACATGGGCATGCACACACATCGAACTCCGATTATTTACATGTGAATTGTCATTGAGAAATGGTAAACAGCTCAAACGCTCGACTGAAAGACGATTTTGATCCAATTCAAAGCGGGTATATTCAACTCTGCTCGATGACGAAATTTTCGTTTGGAAAACGAAATACGTTTCCACGAACTCACTTCAAAAGCCTTCAGAATGAAAATTCGATTCACCAAAAATACCAAGCATACTTCGGGAGAGATTGAAAACTTTGACAATTGAGGTCTTTTTCATTGGTCTCACAGGTTTCAGAACGGTACATTTCCACCCATGGAACATATTTTGTTTTAATTACCAGATTAGATCTTTTCCGTGTGATTAAACTTGTTCGAAGTACGTAAGAGCAGGAATAATTGTGGCAATTTCAGTACAAAAGGTTTTCCTATTCAAATTCTATGGCATGAATTTTATGAGCTATCTCTCTTCAAGTTTGAAGTATGCCTTTATAGTTTGAGTTTGCGTCTACGTCGCTAAAGAACATTCTCAACTGTATAATAAAAGAGAAAAAAATGCGATTGATTTGCTCGAGAATGATTCATTCTTTTGTTCCTCCCTGGATGTTGCACAAGGGCTCAAGCATCTGATTAGAAATTAATCAGTGATTGAAGGATATAAATCAAAATTCGTACGGGACTTCTCATCGAATTGTGGCAAAGGTCATATCTTACAACTTCAGCTTGCTCGAGTGCGATCCATGCGATCAAGCTTCAAGGTTCATTTTAGAATAAAAAAAAATTGTATGCTCGATTCTATAAAACGCGCTGGAGAATGGATTTTTTCCTTTTAAACACAAAGCGGAAGTTGAAATTTCGTGAATCGAACCTCCACGCATCAAGATAAACTTTTTCTTCTTCTTCTCCTCCCCTTGATACCTCACATGACTCGATTCAACTCGATGAATCTCCCAAGAAAGTATCACGTAAGCCATAGACAACAAAGACGGGTTTGTTTGAAGAACCCATTCCAAGAAAAATTCATTTTCGTACTTTGCACAATGTCTTCACGTATATGGAGGAATACCAATTCCGAAGTTACGACATGACTTGAACTTTGTAGGAGGTTTCTTCCACCTTCATCCTGCTCTTCTCCCCAGTTTCCACTATTTTGTCGGACGCAATACCGTGAAACTTTAATCTTCACAACCGTCGACTAGGGATGTTGGTGTATTTTTTGAAGGTCTTAGTCTGGTTTTCCCGCTACACACATACATCCAATGTATTTCCATTTGAATGCAGAACGAGTTTTGCACAATTCAACCATGTGAATATTGGGTGATATCATTTCATCCAACGGTATCCACTTCCATAGACATTAATGCTCGTGAGAGTAGATGAGAGCACGTGGGCGTGTGTGAGCGTGTAACTGCGAATTGATCATGAGGCGGGAAAATAGGACGGTCTTTTCGATTTTCTTGATTCCAAGAACTCGGATGGAAAGTATTAAACATTCAAGGACAGTGGAATGAATTCCGAGAGATAGATATTTGTACTTCTGTTAACAGGATTCATACATTTTCATATATCTCTTGATACCTTTCGGAATTGAATCGTGAGTTCTGAATCATGAATTTTATAACAAATCATTTTACTTCTAAATATGAAAGTTTTTTCCAGAATGAACTCTCAGGGTTGTTTAAAGACGTACTAATTCTAACTATTCTCATTAATTCATCATAATTGGAAATGAGATCTTTCCCTTATCTCGTCCTCCAGTTTCAAGATAATAACATAGTAGAAATCACTCTAGCAATTCTCTAGATCATTACGAGGCCTTATCAAGCCTCGCAAGGCCTAGAAGATGACTAGATGATTTTTACTAGGGTAATATTATTAATTGCATCCCTCAACTATTTTTAGGTCCTAACCAAGTTCTGACGCGGCTTCATCGGACCCTCAACGGGCCCTAAATTAGAACTAGGAAACGCCACGAATCATTTCTAGGCGGGCACGTCATTGATCAAAGCTTCACGGTAGAATGCAAAATTGAACAGTTTCAGTGGTTTCAGATGTGAAATATGATTCACAGTTGAATAATTGTGTACACAATATACAAAGCTTGGTCAACTACCACTATATCTTCATAGAAATAGCATCCATCTTATATTTGGCATTCGTTCCACTCACTCCAGTATGTACTTAGCTTTCCACTCCAGGAACCGTCTGAGAAATTTGTCAAAGGATCCAACATACAAATTTTTCGTGCGCGAATCAATAAATCCTTCTCCTCTTCTCCATGAGAATCTTTCGCGTAGTCATCCCTTCTTTCATCCCTATTCCCTGTACTCGAATTTAATAAAAGAGAATCATAATAAACAAAATAATAAATTCCTCAAGTTTTCAGAAAATAGAAAATGTTCCTCTTCCACGAAAGCACAAACTCTTCTTTCCTCTGGCAATGATAAAACAACTAAAGTGATATCCTTGAACAGTTTGTTTGCCAATAGAGACGCCGCTAATTGAACGCAACCTTGCCGCAATCAGCACTTTGTTCGCTCTACTCTTCTTCAAATTAAGCTTCAGTTCGGTGAGGAAGAGGGGAAGCTTCGAGGATGGTCTAGAAGCACGTCGATCGTTTGCGCTTGAATTAACTTCTAATTGTCAGAAGAGAATGCCCACTTGATTCAACTCTTTCACATCCAACTTATCTCGAGTCGAATCGAGAGAAATCTAATTGAAGTCCCCTTTCGGTTAAAAACTTGTAATGTCTTTTGGGTGTAATTCGATGCACATATATATTTTCAGGATCGATAATCGATTAATATCATGGATTTATGTTCCGATCTTGGAGAAGTGGAGTAATCTTGAGATACAGTTAGGGAGAAACATACCTTTACCAGTATTTCAAGTACTTTCGAGAAGTTTAAGAACAGAGATAAGCATTATCAAGTCTTCAGAGTGCTCCTTGCATTCAAGTGTTTCTTTTATTCTCCCTCTTGAGATTCTTATGAACAAAAGTGCCAAGGTGTCGAAGATTATTCAAATTCTTTTCGATAATCAATTCACGGGGGAGAGCGTTTTTGCAAAAATTGTAAATCCGAAATACCTTGAGATTGACTTTATTCGTCGATTAAATTATTGCAATACTAAAAAAGGGACAATCCAAGGAGGAGGAGGAGAGGAATCGATGATATTTTCTTTTCGAATTGTTCTCTTGGAGGGTAATTTTGTCGTGACTAACCGCGCGTTGCAATTTTATTCTGTAAAGACACCGGTGCGAACTTGAGCGGGCTCAAGTCAGCTTAAGATGGCTTAAGAACCGTAAATCGGTATCGAAAGGATGAACGTTTTCTCTCTCCACACTTCTATCCCTTTCATCGGCTTTTTTGCTCCTCCCTACGCTCTCTCCCCCCCCCCTCTCTTCCTTTCTCTCTCTTCCTCACTCTCTTTAGTGTCGGTATTGATCTCTCGTTGAATTTTCCGGAAAGTCTTGATATAAATGGCAATTATCTGAGTGGAAAAGGTCATCGAATTAAAAGTTATATCTAGAAGGGCAGTTCGGGTAGCGATGCTCTATACCCTCTGAAAGAAACTGAGAAGAGTTGATATCGATACCAGTGATTATTTAAAAACAAAGCCCGCCAATAGATAGGCACATGGCTTCATCGATTGGTTTCATTAAATTCAAAATTCCTGATCGATTAATCGAAACGGAAGATACCCACATGATAGCGACATTTTGTTTCAAAACTTAGTGCCTTACCCTTCTTTTCCCTTATTACCGATTTACCTGGAATTTATATCATACAATTAACACTTTGTGAATTGAATATGCACCAGGGTTCCATGGCATTCGGATGATTCGGACATAGGGAAGACATGCTTTCAGAATGTTGTCAAATAATGCGAATCGAAAAAATAAATTTCCCACAGTTTTCAACCGATTGGGATGAAACTAATATTTCGAAGTATCAAAACGGAAATTTTATGGGAATCGGATGATAGGAAGCGGAAAATTTTGATTTTCTACCACATTCATTCTTGCTTCTCCAGTTCTCCTGAATGGAGCAAGCTGAAACTTTATATAAAACTGTGATAAAAATTTCAGACCGACCGGATGATACTAACAAAAGATATGTAAAAGAACCAAATTTGTTCTTCAACCTCTGACAAGTGTTCTGGTGTGGGAAATTTTGATTTCTGACACCCTCTATCGAGAGAGCAAAAACAAAATATATATATATCCACAAAAATGTAAGTGTATGAAAAAAGATCAGATAATTTCACATTTCCAGACGGAACTTTTGATGTTGGTTGATATCGCGAAGGGTAAAGATGGATTGTATTTCCAATAGCGTGAGGTGTGGAGTTTCATCAATAGCTTCGATTGCGTTGCCGCTCCAATGATGGAATTCTTCCACAACGGTTCGGCAATGGTCGATTGGCACACTGAATGGTTTACACTTGTTTGAAGTGTTCACAAGAGAGATTTAAATCCAGATGATCTTTATTACGCTCAGGGGTACAGTCCTGTGGGAACGAGGAGTGGAATACAGAGGAAGAGAGAGAGGAGGATAGGAAGTAATGAATACACGCATACAATTATTCCGAAATGAATTATAAACTTAATTACCCGCGACGAAAAGAAAATGATACCATCATTCGCAAGATTGTTCGGTTCATCGATTCCCAGAAATTCTCGGATATTGTTTCCACAATTTGTAATAATGTGACTCAAAGTAGTCTCGCCATTTACGAGCTGTCATCTCATCTTCTAACCAGTTGAAAACCGATGATAACCAAATCGTAGATATCCAATTCATCTCCACGGATACAAACAATAACAATCGCATGATGATCATTTCAAGTTGATATGCATTTACTCTTCAACATAGAGTCCCTTTCAATAGCAAAGGTAGCTCAGAATAGTTACCTTCTCAATCAAATTCAGCGAATTGGATGTACATGATGAAACAACATCATGGAAGGCTTAATTCCACTCAGAGATATTAAGCATAATTTGAATGGGACCGAAATGCATTAACGTCCCTTTACGATGTCTCAATCCTTCGGCTTCCTCAGGGCATTGACAAGAGATTGATTTCAAGAAACCGGTTACATGGATAATGATACAAATAATGAAGGTTCAAGTTTCAATTGTAAAGTATCTAGTGATACAAATACACGATAATCTCCTCATCGAATTATTCTCGTCAAACGATGAATTTCATAAACACGTAAAAATCTTGATTCCGAAAGGCTTCATCGTGTTTGCGAAGAGGAATTCATTATCAGATCGTACACCACTGTGCTTTTAGGACTGGAAATTGACAGTAGATGTTTTTTTCTCAGTTCCGTAGCGAGTGAAACCTCCTCCAACTTTGTGGCCTCAATTATAGTTTTTTCTGTTGATCACGATACTTTTCTCGCAAGAAGTGTGAACAAAGGAAGTGGGAAAGAAACGTGTTAAAACTCTACCGTGGAAGTCCAATGTTATCGTTTAACTGGGAGAAATCCATGGTCGTCAGCAACGATATCTTTTTACACTGCGCGAGTTCTCGTTCCAAGTCTTTCGTGCAAACCTTACCTTCTACGTGACTCAACGGAAGTCATTGACTTTGAAAGGAAAACTTTGCGAATTCGCAGATAAGATGTTTATTACGATGTTGGCAATTTATTGTGCAGAAGAGAAAAATTGCGAGGACACGGTCGTTGTGGATGTCTGTATTAATTACTGTGAGGATGGTATATGAAGTAACGAGAAGAAGGGAAGGGTGAACTCGAGTGGAGATGATTTGCAGGGACTGCAACGATTTTCAAACTTTTTATGTAACGAATTGAGAGTGCACGGAAAGAATGAGATTTGACTGGTTACGATCCTGAATTGTACTGAGCCCCATCTATAGTAAACATTTTTTTCAGATAGAAACCACCAGGATGTGAATTGTACTGAGTATGATTTACGCTTAACCCAGTTCTATCCGAGATGGTACTCAGTACAATCTCACATTGAACTATCGCAGACGGCAGTGAGTACCACGCATATGTCTGTGGGTCACATACAACATAGCAGTGGCTTTCATTTGATATTGTGCTAGGATCCATCTGTAAAACAGTACCCATTCCTATGGTATCATTTAGGCTTCTTTTATCTAACGTTGATGGCGCTACTGTGTAACATTGAACTCACTACCACGCCAGATTGTACTGAGTACCATCCCTAAAATTATTTTTCTCGGTGGATTATTTCGAAGCAACCAAAGTAATCAAGTAAATATCTTGGATATTGTGTTTCATTTGGTCCTTCAAACAAGTGAAGTCAATTTCAATAGAAAGGAAATTCTGGTTCTGGTCATGTTCCTGTTCGATAAACACACACAATATACAAGGGATATAAAAAAGTAAATTAGTAAAAATGAAAGTATTACATTCTAACCTAAAAAATGGTGAAAATTATTGAACAGCAAAGCATGTATATTGTGTATTTTTATCGAACAGGAATATGATCAGGACCAGAATTTTCTTTTTATCAACATTCACTTCACTTGTGAAGGACAAAATAAAACATACTATCCAAGATATTCACTTGATTACTTTGGTTGCTTCGAAATGATCCACCAAGGAAAATAATCACAGGGATGGTACTCAGTACAATCTGGCGTGGTGGTGAGTTCAATGTTTCACAGCAGCGCCATCAACGTTAGATAGAAGAAGCCCAAATGGTACCATAAGAATGGGTACTGTCTTACAGATGGATCCTAGCACAATATCAAATGAAAGCCACTGCTATGTTGTATGGAACCCACAGACATGTGCGTGGTACCCACTACCGTCTGCGACAGTTCAATGTGAGATTGTACTGAGTACCATCTCGGATAGAAGTGGGTTAAGCATAAATTATACTCAGTACAATTTACATCGTGGTGGTTTCTATCTGAAAAAAATGTTCACTATAGATGGGGCTCAGTACAATTCAAGATCGTAACCAGTCGAATCTCATTCTTTCCGTGTGGTTGATATCCGTATTGAAGCATATTTCGAAATATAGAGCTGAAACTAGCAGCCGTAGATCTAGCAGCCAGTTTTTGTTGATTGAACGTTGTTTCAGATCTGTTCATACCATAAATCGATCAAGTAGCATCCCATTGAACGTTTCAGATCCCTCAACCTCCAATAAACGTCAATTGTTGAAAAACTATGACGATCAGCTGCTAGCTTTACGGCTGCCAGTTCCTGCTCCATTTTCGATATAAATATCCACGTGATGATGTAATTTTCAGCCTTTCCGCTGATATAATGAAGCTATTATTCTATTTTTTGGAAATTGCAAGAAATGAGTTCTAGGAAACTTGTTCAAAAACACATTTGTTCGAAAAATCTGAATTCGGCCAGTTAACGAACCAAGAAGAAACCAAGAGTAGAGATGTAATGACAAGCAATTCCGGCCAGCGCAATTCAATATATATGTATGATTGAATATTCATGGACATTTATGGTACATATATACTGAGACAATTAATCTTGCTTACGAGAAACAGTGGCGCACCAAGCGGCGAAAAACGGAACTAAAGTTTCTCACGAGAGGAAGCAGTGCGCCAAGCGACGAAGAACGGAACTGAGGTATAATTCTTAGTATGTTCGCTTTATATGCTTGATTTGTATTTTTTTCGTGTATATTCATATTTCCAGTGTTTTTCTAGTAAATTATAGTTTTAGAATTTGGATATCAATGTTGTACTCTCATAGTTCGATTGATTTCCATATTTGTTATTCATTTGTTTTTATGAATAATAATTTTTTAATACTCGAAGGGGGGGCCTCTAGCCTCCCCCCGAATCCCCTCCCCCTCTCCCCGCTTCGCCGGCTTACGAAAAGCCACTTCCGAACGTGTGATATATTTCTTGTTGGATTTCGGATTTTTCCGAACAAATGTGATTTCGGACAATTGTGCTTTCGAACGAATGTTTTTTCGAACAAATGTTTCCGAACAAATGTAATTCGAACAGATGTGTTCGAACAAATGTTTTCGAACAAATGTTTCCGAATAATTTTCTGGATACCAAAAAATGATGTGAAATGAGAACGCTTGGTGTAAACATTTCTTCGAGGAGATTTGAGAAAAGAATTGTGCGTTCAAAGTTTCACTTTAATATGCTACTCAATATCAACGTAATTAACAGATTACTTTATGTATTGCTTTTGTTTTTTGATTGAAGCCTCTTATATTCTTATTCCCGAAGCTTTTATACTCCTGGAATGTTCTTTCCTTATTTCCGTCGTTGATTTCAACTTTAAGAGCGGCGCACAAGTTTATCGACTCGTTGCAACGAGTTGAAGGAGTAGCCATTCACTGAATGTTTTGGAACATAAAAAAACCGTGATCTGAAACACTAATATCGAGGGAAGATGATGTTTGATTTCCTGTCAAGATTTGGTTGTCTATCAAAAATTTTGACATGATGCAAGATTTATGAAGCCTTGTGGTATAAAGTTTATAAAGTTATGTTCTTTCCTGGAATTCGCCACCACGTCAGGTGGAAAATCGATATAACATTGGCTTGTTACCATCTCTGCTTCTCAGCATAAATCCTAGTAAGCGATATCTTGAAAATCCATTGCGACCATTAACATGGGTTGACGTTCTACTTTTAGTTAACGTGGAATTTGAGGTGGTTTTCCTCCTCATAATATCCTGGATAAACAGGAACGACATTGAACTGGCTCAAAAGTTTGGTACAAAAATATCCAACTCTCATCCATCGTTGATATTTCCCGTGTATATTGTGGCTGACGTTTCAGCAGAAGTAGATAGCAAAGAACTGCATCATATATCTGTTTAAGGAGCTGTTCAGATGGAACAAGTTCACCGGAAGTATCGGAGATAGTCCAAGATCTCCTTCCGTCTGGAATAGTGTTTGAAGTAACGACAAGTTCACCATGTTCAGGTGGCAGCTTGTATTGACCACCTTGATCCTCGTGAGCGTTGGTTCTTCTCTCATGCTCAAGAGAACATAAACCTTTCGGAACGTTCATTGAATGTTCCTCGACGTCTGCGAACGTTCAATGAACATTCCTGGAGGTCTATGTTCTCTTTGGGATGGAATTCATTCGTTCAAAACTGCTGAATATGCAGGCCATATATGCTCTCGTTGAATCATGATGAATATCGGAAGCATTGTAAGAAGTATGTGACGAGACCCGTCAGAAAACACACAAAGTAATGTCATGACAGTATGCAGAGTCAAGTCTGAGACTGAACCTGATTCCAGCTCGTAAGCTCATACATGTCGCATAACCGGTCCCAGCCTCAGCCCTGACTATGCAAACCGTCCTGAGACTGCATAGTATACGCATACCAAGCGGCGCATCACTGTAAAGGTAGGATGGCATGCTGTCGAGTATGTCCGCCCTAAATCGACAAGTTCTACTGCTGAACATCAAGTATCGTACGTCACAGCCTCACGCGCGATAGTCAGGAATACATTTGCCCGGATATAAAAGGAAGTGCAAACACAGGGTCTGGCACTGCGGACATGATCTCTTGGCTCTTCAACAGGGTGATCATCTCGGAATATCTATAGGAATTGTATTGTTTTGGGGAAAAATTCAGCGTACATAGTTTTTGCTTCGAATTTCTGTACTTAATGGGACGATGAAATTAAATGTGTTTTTTTAGAATTTCTTCGGATCGCTGTCATATTTACATTCTCTTTTTCAGTTGATATTCCGTAAGCTGGAGAACTCTGAAATTTTTATCCAAGTAAAACTTTCATTTTGATTTGGAACTTCTATTCGAAGGAATTTGAAACAAGGAATGGGGGGTGGTGGTCTGTTTTGTGGTAGTTTTTGTTTTGAGTCTTTTCTCGAATATTGGTAACATTTTGAGTAGGTATGAAATTTTTTAACCGACTCATATTTTCAACATTCCTCAAGTAGGAAGTTAATTAAAGTATATTGAGTATGAAATCAATAGAATAAAATGTGGAATAATGTTTCCAATTGATCAAGGATCCGTGTTTTGATTGATTCGCAGGCTGTTAATTCAACTGAGATTTCAGTTATCTCTATTTGTCGCGAAGATAGTTAAAGATCCGAGTCAAAGGAGTTTGAAATCTCTTGAGGTTTATGATGATACAGATATCAAAGTTTCTCTCAAAGTCTCCCCGAGTTATTCAATTTACACTTCGGGGGATTATTTTGATTCCTTCCGTAAGGTATTTAGTACATTTTCTGCAATCGATTCAAAACACAATTAGGACTCGAATGTTCGTTATTTGTTATTAATATCGTTGTTCATCGCGGTAATCTGTTGGAATTCAATGACAGTTGTATTTTATAAAATCTCATTATTATTTATCCAATAGTGTTTTTTAACGTTACACTCACATGTGATTTCCCTGGTGGAAATCGAAACGGTAAAGCAGCGATGCAGAAACGCGTATCGTAACGTACATCAAACGTTGAAGAAACCTCTTCAGAATCTCGACATAACGCACACAAAGAGTATTCAAAGCAAAGATTAGAACAACAGTGTTTTTCATCCGAAAAATTCCCAAGCACAAAAATTTCTGACCTCGTTTTGATTTATCTCCCTCTCCCACAGGGTATCGTTCTTGCAGTCTAAAAATTACAAAATTCTTACTCGGTTTCCAATGAATTTTATATCAAACATAATTAATATCTCAGAGTCTTTTCCCGCTGGAGCGAGAAAATTTCTTTAAATCTCATTTGATGATATAATAACACAAATCTTGAACAAAATGATATCTGGAAAAATAAGATTTCTGCTGGTGATAAATTGACCGCAATCGATTGGCTTCTACATTTCCCGTATATAGTTCATGCGAGAGAGGTTGAGATATAAAACGTATAGGCTCCATATCATTAAGGAATGTGAATTATTCAGAACCCGACACGGATATAAAATCGGAGGAAGCGCTGATACTAACTTCTATGTTACACAATCTACACCTTCTCCACATTCATTTCACACTAACAAATATTTTACTATTAAATATGTGAGCAAAAGCGATAATGTTACCGTGTTTGTTAGATGCACCTGCGTCCACATGGTTAGGATAAGCGGTTGGTTTGTGGTTAGTTTGAAGGGAGGAACGTTCGCTTCTCCCTCTCACGTGGGAAACGATAATTTATAAATTGAAAAATATATTCCTCCCTATAAACATGTTGGAATGAAATTTAAATTCGTTCTAGTTGCATACGTAAGTTACAATACCAGAACAACGTATCTCGTTGAGAATTATCTCCCGTTGAAATGTCCCCTCTGTTGTGTCTCTGTCATGATCTGAACCTCGTATTGTTTCGCGATGAGGTGAGATTGCTTGTATTTTTTTTAAAAGAATCGTGTAGGTATTGTGTATTGTATTTTTCTTCCATCCACCTTTTACTCGCTTACATACCGTTCTGACACTCCGATCCTGTTGTCGTGCAATTTTCCAAAATAATACACGGTACAGCTGGGAACGTTGGAACTTAAGCTCGAAACCTTTCCATTCCAAAACAACGTTTTGAACGTTTGAAGTAGATTATTTATTTAGATAACTTTATTCTGGATTTCTTCCTGATTCCCCAACAACGCGTAGTTTAGTGGTGGTTTTGGTTCCAGCAAAAGATAGCAGGAGAGTTTTCGTCGTCGTTTAAATAGGAGAAAACGACTGAGGACAGTAGTTTCTGACTTCATGCATTGCGGACTTTATGGTTCTCTTAGCGTCGGAGTACTACAACTCCCAAGCTTTATGTCGTATTTCTTTCATCTTTCTTGGCCGAGTGTGAGAGAATGAAATCACTCGTTCTTAAATGTTCTTCCGTTGCCCAAAAGATAATCAAGAACTTTCTAGCTAACCAGTCATCCAACCAAGTTGATCCAACCATTGGTCGTGGCTATGGAAAGCTCTTAGCTTGGAGTTAATGGGTTTCGTTGAGTCGTGGTTAGGTGTGTACGAAAAATTTGTACTACAAGAATTCTGAATGGTCTGGAAATTTAGCATCGCACAATTGCCAGATATGATTTTCAAAGGCAAAAATTAGTAGGTTCGTTTGGGGTAGTTGATTCATGATTACATCCCAAAATACCGAATAGAAATGTGGAGATGCAATCTCTCAAATCTTCTCAGTTTACTTTGACCCTAGGTGTGATATTTTATGCATTGAATTGTGATGAATTTCTGGTAAGTATTCATCAAATTTGTCACACTCTTGAAATTTCTTCACATTCTTCCCAGTCTTTTTTGAGAACTCAAAGCTCAGAAGGCAGAATATATCCTCAAGAATGGCGAAAAATCTCCTATTTCTGATGCAAAAGAAAATTCTCCCACTCACGATTTGCGCAGGGGGGGGGGGGTGAATCCATCTTTGAATTGAGATAAAACTTTCTATGAATTTTATAATGTAATCAAACATCGTGACTTCAAGATCTTCTAAGATGTTTCAACATGACAACTCTATGAAGCTTTCCTTCAAATGTTATACCCTCAATATCATTTCTCAATTGAGAAATATCATATTCCGTTGAACATATTATACCGGTCAGTGGATTTTTCCTTTGGTGATTGATCTGAATTTTTTCTGTGGGTTATGATATCTGAAGTGAAGCATTCATGCATAAACTCAACTGGTAAAAGAAATTAAAATACTATCGCGTGAGTGGAATTTACTGATACGAATTCAATCGACATTAAAAGTTCTACCGAACCTCCCATCGTCATGGGGATATTAATCCCACGATAAATGGCGTTCGAACTTCTTCAAACTGGAAATAAATTCAATACTAATGTCTCCTTATCAAAGTATTCTTTTCAAGATGCATTGTACACGATATAAAACTTTGCACAACGATTTTCCCCTCGAATCTCTCAACTCGTCCATCAATTAAACTTCGCTAGCTGAAGTTGCAAATTTTGAGAATCTCACTGAAGTACGGTCCGATGGAAATTTGTCGTCAATCGATGACACAGTCGATCCTCCTTCCATCTATTATGGTTTTTGTTCATCACGTAAGAGTCACATTTTCTGATAACGAGAGAGTTTATGTTCTACAGAGAATCCATCACTTTCCATAATTTTTGTGCAATTTATTTTCGTAAGAACATTCTGGGGTACTTTCAATGCAAAATCAGGCTGATAAATTTCATGACGATTAACTCTCGCTGAGGTGGATGAAGAGAGAGACTATAAAAACAACATCAGAGAAACGAAATAAGAATATTTGAAATGAACAAAAAGCTGATTTTCCAAAAGCTGATGCGTATTTGATTCGTTGAACATGTCGTCCGCGTTATAGGCAAGTTATTGGAATCCTTTGTACCGAGAGATTATTGGGTAACGCTCAATCGCTTCTATTCACATTACCCGTCTATTGAAATCTCATGATGTCGTATCCACATCTAGGGAGTTTGAATGCTGAAACTTGACACGATCAATTATTATTTCTCTCCATTTTATATGGAAGAAGGAGAGAATTTTCCCAAAGAATAATGAGTCGCTCATTGCTATTCTTGAACACAAAGTACATCAATTCAATTCCATTCGAGATCCGATCACTGTTGGGATGGAATGATCCAGCGAAATTTGTATTATATGTTTGATAGACTGGAACTAAAATCTATTGTTCACCTCTTAGTGGATGCTACTCATATCAGAGCCCGTTTCGTCCAGGTCTGTGGAAATTCGATTCTAATTGAATGTTAAACGACCCGGGCTGCGATTATGAGGAGCATGCAGTGGAAATAGAAACGCATCGGAGTGATCTGTGAGCGATCGTCATGGAAATGTAGTTTCTATACCGAATTCCAAACTCGATGTGAATCGGCTGGTGTTTCAAGAATTGAAATTTGAAAAACATTGTTGGAAAATTGGAATTCAGTATATTTCAAACGCTTAGTTCCAAGAAGGTTCTCATATCATTTCCCAACAAAGCTCGAACACACGATCCGTAAAAATTACACGACATTCGTGAAGAGTATGATAAAAGACTAATGAAATCGAAGTATACTCATGCAAAGTCAATCCACAATGATATACTTTGGTATCCCGTAATCTTTAAATGAAAGTAGAAAATTTGATCTTCCATTGAAATCGTGATACGATGAAGAATGAATTTTATATGAGTAGGATGGAACTTGAAATTCAAGCATCTGCCCGTGCTAGCGTGTTCCGAGTTGATTCAGATTCATGAAACGTTTCTGCAACCCACCATAATGGAAACATAAGATCTACAATTCATTCCTTGAATTTCATATCAACCAAACAATCGTATCGGAACAGCGGAGGAAAGAAAAACCATGTGATAATTAATTCAGCGTCAAAGTATGACAGGCGTGTCGTTTCCCTACGCGATATTATAATCGGATCAATGGAGAAAAGGGAGTGGATCATAATAGTCTCACTCTCAAGATGAGTGAAGTACGGAATATCAACCTCCAAAGTGAAATTCTTCCAAGATATCTGTCAAAATCTTCTCACGTTACCTAAAGAATCGTATGAGCGGAATGGAAATGTTCTTTCTCCTGTTATTCGACTCCTTCACTCGCGTTGAATGGGAAAAATAAATCTGGTAAGAGAATTTTTTTCACAGTTTTTGTCATTTCCATTCATTATCAAATTCCTCAAGTTTCTGAAAATCAAAAGGATATAGTTTCGATCCATCCATATTTCGTTTAAGATTTTCATATGTCCTCTCTTTGAATTTCAGTGTCAATGCTATTCCTGGATAATCGAGCGTGACTAGAGGAAGAGGACGATCCGTGTGGAGGCAACAAAATCGTACACTCGACCCTCATTTGGCACTTCAGGGTAGAATAACAGAGAAAATGCTGACGATGCTTCTTTCGAGATCAATCTTGAGCGTGCTTAAATCGGTTTTTCACGAGAGAAACAAATACACGATAAACATTTACCGGGTGGGAATGAATTCACACTCGAGAGGATCCGACTGTTCAGAATTTTCCTCAGCTGTCGATCGAACTACTATTGCATTTCTTTCTTTCTTATTCTGTTTCTGATTTCATTTGTAATAGAAATTATGGATTGTTGAGGATCTCTTTTTCGTATTATGTTCTTATCAGAAATCGATACACGGTTTGCGTGTAAATTAAATACAACGAACAATGATTGAAAGATTTGAAAGACAATTTATTTCAAATTGATGAAAAGTGAAAACTTACTTTTATATGAAGTGATAATTAGATCGAGCTTATGCTCCTCCTGATCCTCGTAAAACAAGTAAAACAACCCAACCCTAAATTCATCTTCCATTATTCATCTGGGGTGAAAGACTGTTTTCGTGAGAGCACTAAATGCAACCTTATTTGCAAACGAATGAATAAATGATCAGTGATGAGAACATTCGGTATTTAAGTACCTTCATTCCTTGACTTATTCTCATAACACATTCAAAAGGTATTACGGAAAATTTCCCAAAACCGTAACATCGTAGGCGAAGGAAATTCCTAACGCTATAAAATTAGTCGACAGTTTCAGTTGGAGGAAACAACGAGGGAGGAAGAATTCTAAGACCTATCTATATACGTGATCATCGATATATCCACCCACAGAATCAATTTTCAGTGATCCTTGTCGATGGGTATCAGGTATCATGAACATTCACTGGATATCTGCATGGGTTTCAACAATAGATTTTCAAGGCAGATAAAGCTTTGTGAAGCGTATCACAAATATCACGCTTACATCAAAAGCTCCCATCACCTGACACGGCTGAGCTGCTTTCTGAAATCAACACACACGCGCGCATATACGAGCGCACACACGGAGCAAGATATTTCATGAATTGCCGCTTGAATAAAACCGGATGTACATCTGCAAATGACGAGTGATGGTTATCGAGCGTAAAATTTCATTTCGTTTTTGCTCTCGTTCCGAACGATGACGATTGATCGATTTTGTGATGGATAAAGTAAGAGCGTAAATAGTTATCGAGCTGTTCAAAATCCTCCTCATTGTGAGATTAGATGGATTTTTTCAGCAGAATTCATGATTCATGATTCATACTAAATGCTTCAACGCATTACATACATCAATCAATATTCTCGTAAATTTTCAATGATTTTATATTCGGCGAAGCGGTACGCGGGTGTCAGAATTCTTCTTTGATAAATAAATACACGGGCTCGGGTGAAAGGAAATACCGATACATCGCGTTGACGTGAAATAGTCCACTAACCGATCGAATCTGCATAAATGATTGACACCTCTACCATATATTTTCCAAAGAATACATTTTTATTATCATCTTTGAAAAGGACTTACCTTTACCCTCTCCAAGCTCTTTAGCTCGTAGAGCTCCGAGTGTTACGAAAATGGAGGCGCATACGAGCCACCAGAAAGTACGCAACAACAGCATCCTCGAAGACTTTTACTCCTCAGCGGTTGGAGCAATTTCTAATTGACTTCCTTTTTCTTCTATGTTTCCCAAGGATGAAATCTCTCTCTATGCCTTTATAGTTCGATGTATTCCGTATCATGAACCGATTCGCTTCTGGATTCCATTCCGAACGTCAATCCAAGTACGGTTAATGAGAGTGAAAAAATGAGAATTATATAGCAATGTGTACCATTTGGCACAACTCTTTGCGGGTTTGCCAAATCGAAGCGCGATATGGAAAACTTTGCCGTTTGCCAAATGATCAATTGAATAAATTGATTGAAAGACTTCAAAGCAGAAACGTGGAGCAATAGTCGAATATGTTATGAGGGCGATTGGAAATAAAATATACAGCGAGAATGAACGTTGATTACTCGTTGATATCGATTATTTATTAACTCCCATACATCCTGAAGAGAGAGAGGAGCCTTTTCTCAAACTTCTTGCATAATATTATTCATATATTTTCCAAACCCTGCACCCCTCATACGTTTACGTCTGGTTTCAATCGAATCAAAGTCAATTTGATGCATGATTTTGAAAAAAGAAATGTGCGATAAGTGGGGGGGGGGGGGGCGAAAATCAATGGAAAATTGTATATCGTTGGATCAGGTTATCAATCATACCACTGTTATAAAATCCAAACTCTGACACTCTATGAATTTGTATTCGTTGATAGATTGAGGTTCCTTGGAGGTTGAACATTTTGGCGATAATCGGCTTTCAAACTGCTACGGGAAACTTTTGCTAAGCTTTTCACTCCACATGATTTCACGCTGAAGTATGTAGAAGGTGTTGGAATCGGAGAATATTCAAGTGCTTTCAGGGAACAAAGTAAAAATTTATGTATTCTTCATCGATATAAATTATCCGAGATCGAATGTCATTAGATTCTTTGGAACTGATTCCAATACATTTGAGTGCAATATTCTGCATCTTACGCTAAAAGAACTTGAAAAAATTTCATTAGAAAATTGAAAAATCACGTTCCATGAAGATTAGAGGGCAAATTGTGATACTTCCTTGAATTTAATCAATCTCAAATATCAAGTATCAACAGATGTTTAGTTTTCCCTGACTCGATACAAGAATTGAAAAATATTATTTCCCTCCAATTTTCTGGAAGTAATTCTTATCCCGAAATGAAATTCGTTTCTTCCGATTGGGAAGTCTTTTTCTCTCCATACCTGCATCGAAAACCCATACAAAAGTAACACGGTGACAGAAAGGAAAAAAACCGATTTCGTCGAATGAAATTTGTTTTTGAATCATAATCGATCATGGTGCTACCAATGATTATAACATAAATGGGAAAAGAAAGTAGAGTACTGGCGGATTCCATAGAGAGGCGAACATTGTTGCTTTAACAGAAACGACATCTTTCAATTTCCGGTCGGGTGCTGTGACCGGTGAATCATACCTATTCGAGCGCCTCGTCTGTGTTGCATTTATTGGGAAATCCAGTGTTCTGTGACATTTGAAGAACGATGTTTTCAGGCAACCCGTATGAATGCGTTCGAATAATAATTTATGCATCCAAGAATATCATGAAGATATACACGCTTTGTACGTAGTTCACGATTCTGACACACATATATTAGAATTCTACTCGGCTCATATGAATTTGCAATTTTCTAGGATACACCTGTTATGGCTCTTACAAATATAAATTTCGCTAGAAGTTTACGATATAGACGAAATTCTGGTGAATGCGTTCAAAACATTGTCATGAATTTCAACTTCTTTGGAGATTCATTGGATGAATTCTTTCGAATTTTGCAAAGTTATGTATCTGATTTTGAATCTAGCATTCGGAAGATATCGAGTTATTCTCATCATCGGTCACCCTCGAACGATCCTGCTCCACCATTGTCTTTTATGTTTCTCTACCACGTTGTAGAGGAAACCTCGAAGGGTTACTTTGCAACGGGATATCAAAAATACTTTAGAAGTGTGTAAGATTTCTTCAAATTAAGTGAGCGTGACTTTGAAAGAAACATTGGAAAAAAAGAGGAACTCATAAGAATACAGATAATCCGACAACTCAGGTTTCATAGGGAGTTTGAAACTTTAGAAGAAGCGATGATATAATATAGAGAAAACATACAAGTAACGGACCTTTGTTATCTTATAAAGAAACACCAAGAGAAAAGAAAGAGGGATCAAAGAACAATTTTTCCTTTTAGCTCTCAATTTCTATGCAAAAATCTAACATCGTCGATATCTTTGAGATTTTTACATTCAGAATTGCCGTACGTGGTACAAGAATACCAACCAAACATCAAACCAACAACAAATTTTTCACAGTTGAAAAAACCAGATGATGGTAAACCCGTGTATCAACAAAGAGTTTCAACAGCTTAATTGGAATAGTTGAAATCACCAGTATTTTCTCAGAATACGAAACATAAGACAATTACGGTTCATGATTAGAAGTGAAACAGTATCATCAAACATAAAATTTCTCATTAAAATTTGAATTTTCATCAGCTGTTAATACATCCACTGTATTCTGATTCTATTTCGATCCTGCTATTGTATCTAGCCAATACAAAGTGCAAATTGGGAGTGGATTCAAATTAGTTCCTGCTGTACTGTAAATTCATGCATTACAATTAATAACATGGATTGTTGGTCAAAGGAACACTGAAATTCTTGCTTCCAGTTCAAGGAACCCAGAATGCAAATCGATTAGGAACACAGAGGTAGAGGAGTTGATTCTTCTTTTCCTTTCCCTCCTCGCGTTTATGAAAGATTAAAATTAAACAGTTACTTCTTCGATTATGTTTCTTCATTTCCAATGATTTTCAATTGCTCTTCTCCATGAAAATTATCCCCTCGTTTCAAACAAGATCAAAGTCTTTATCGTTGTACATAATAATTCCGAACTGAACAAACAGAGAGGATGAACTTTGATGTGGACAATAATTGATATATGGAAAAGCAGTAGAATGAATCAAATATAGTCGGACAATCGAATGAAATAAGTCATGCCTCGAGCATCGTTGTCACAATATCCAAATTCAACATAATTATCAACAGACCCAGTTGTAGTGAAATGCAATTTGAAGAATTTAGTCAATGAATTCTGTATTTCAAAGAGATATCTTTATAGCGATGTTTTTACATCTCCGTGGAAGAACTGGATGGTTTGTTTTTGAAGTGGATAACTCGTTACCTAGAATTCCTTTTGAGGAAGAATTATTTGAGTTGCTTCGATCAATTCTTCTTCGTTTACAACTAGTCCAATTCTCTCCTAATTAAGGGAACGATAATATTCTAGTACGTAAGGAAATACAATACTCTTGTTCTTCCGAGTACCTACACCCCTCATCATCATTTTCAACGACAATAGAAGGATACTTCGTTATATCTAAAGAGCTTTACACGAAGCATCAATCAAAATACATAATAAATGGTACGAGATATGAATTATATGGCAGGAATGAGAAAAATTTTGCACCATCCGATGATTTTTCTACAAAGTATGAATCGCATGGAATCGATTGTTCCCAAGAATAACCTTGTTCTTCATTTTTCAGATGAATTTTTTAGATCGCAACTCGAATCAAATATCGACTTTTTCAAATTCAGAGGGGATTTAATTATGTGAAATCTCTGTCACGATGATAACACGAAGTTCCACATGAATAATGATATTGTAATATTGATGATAAAATGTAAAATGAATTCTCAATAATGATCCTACATTGTCGTTATAATTAACGACGAGCTTGTACAGCTTGTATAAAATGAAAAATTCTTTACACAGAACCCTTCAAAATAGAATACATAATTCGTACGTGAAATAATGGCAGCTGACGTATCACTTCGGTTCCACGATACTGACTATGAAATATCATGGTACTTGTATATTGAATTCGGAATGGTAATTAAAATTTTGCCAACTTATCAGAAATAGACAGCGATGCAACCCGAACGTAATCTACGCACGCACGTGAATAAATGCGTGTTCCACATGCTGGTGCAGCAAGAGTTGAACATGCTTTTGCGGTTTTACGTTTGCCTAGCAATTTCGGAAACCAATTCTACCAGAACAACGCTGAACCGGGAAACACACGTGGTCCACGGACATTCGGGAATTGCACTCAACGTTTCACGATGAATTCACGATGAATGGAACTTGCGGTATGAGAAAGAGAGAGAAAGGGGTAGCGATGTCAGCTGTGTAAGGGATAATTGAATGGGAAACGAATTATTTATTCATCGAACAGGGAGGAAACGATTATTCGTTTTTGCTTTGAAGTCAATTCAATGTTTAGAATCAATGATCCTGTAATACCTGGAAACCCAACACCTAGAGACACTTTGTTCACTAATTAATCCAATAACACAATGGCATTAGGTGTGAGATTAATTCACTATTGAACATGAACACTCCAATCGTGACGAGAGATGTGGTCTCATTATTCCATCACTCGATCTCAATCACTAATCATTCGGTGAACACTGAATTCTTATGGAATTTACATTTATTTCAAGTTTATTAGACACTTGTCAATTTTTGTCATAATTGTTTGATATCGAGGATAACTGTTTACGAATGATATTGAATTGAATAATCGGTCCCAAACAGGAACTAATCACGTGCAGCGCGGTGTCCTGGACCGAAACTGAGCAACGAACACGCGGCTGTTGTACGCGGATACCCAGCGTACAAGCTGAGACTGCGCCCTCCTCAACGCCACCACCAACATGTTTTCCCATAATGCGCACCTACATACCTGACTTCTCTACGTCCATCTCTATTACCTCTTTTTCTTCTACATTCCACCACCTTCAATCTCTCCTCCACTCTTCATCTGTCTAATGTTCTAACCATGATAGCAGGATCAACCTCCCCAATTTAGTTTTAGGTGCACGACCTTCCGTGTAAATCAACCCCGCTCATTGAATTTCTTCACGGGAGATCGATATTCGATAATTCCACGCGAGGTTGATGATCGTAATTATGTACTCTTCGGTGTTTTTGTTTTTCATTAATTTCATAAAGAATAGTGTCGTCTCGAATTGTCTCTTCTCGGAGAGAGAGAGAGAGAGGATGGATTCTGTATGAAAATTGAATGGCTCGACGCCAAAACTCGAGGAATATCTAAGAAAGTGTCATACGTATTCATTTTGCTTAACTCGGATTTTCGAATTCCTGTGAAAATACATTATGTATTCTAAATTATGATAATGATATTAATGCTAGACATTCTTTCATTGATCAACAGACATTAACGAGTCTGCCAAGGACCTTTGGAAGAAGTTATAATGCATTGAATTGTATGAAACATTGAACAAACACAAACCCACTTCTGTATCATCATTGAATCTCCTGCGCAACAACGAGCGATCGTCGAGTGGATACATCACGGAACATTGATACCGATTCATCAAAGAATAACCAATGCAAATCGTTTTAATTAGTCGCATCAATGTTCATTGCACGATCGGGAGAAGTGCTCTAGAAAGAAAATCAATGGGACGATGGAAGACCGGTGTATGAATCGAGCCTGGAGATGGGCGATCTCGAGTACACGTTTTGAGTATCCTTCCTTGTCTGTATCCGATGTATTTGGAATGCTGAAATTAATGGTTACGGGGACCCACGATTTCATCGAATATGAAAGCTTTGGAAAAATAAATATGTATACTTGAAACATGAAATACATCAATCGAATAAACGTATTTATCTTTGCCTCGAGATCATCCTGATTCAGTGAATATCTTGATAGTTTCATTGAACATTATGAACTAATATATCACCGAGCATAATTGTGATTAATTTACTTCTACGAAGTTTCCACTGTGAAAATACATTCTCAACGAATGGAGTCCAGGGAGAGTTGAAGTTGAGATAATAACAAATTCGATCAGAGGAGAATGATCTGAATAAAGTTACGAGAATTATGGAGGCATTCTTATTGCTTTGTAAAACTTGTGGAATTGTGTGCGGGATATTATGAGAAAATAGAAAATTTGTGAGGTACAAAGGAAGTTTTGAGTTACAAGATTATTCTCTTCGAGGAGTTATGTAGTTGAGATACAGATTTTTTAATTCTGTTGTGAAGAAATCATTTGAACTTCGATGCAAATTGAACGAAGAGGAGAAACATTTGATCCAGATTTATATGAATTAGAGATTTTTTTAGGGTCTAGTTGTATCTCAAAAAGCCGAGTTTTTGTCTTCACGAAAACATAGTTTAAACAGGTTCAAAATTGAGATTAATGAAAGGAGCACCACACCGAGCTTGTGAATTAGATTCTTTTCTCAGAACCGCACAACGAGTAGTGCTGTTTGATTTTGAAAATCTTATAAAGATTACATAAAATATTGAATGATTCCATACTTTCCTGAAATTTAGGGGAGAAAAATTTCTGTGTCTTGGACAGGAATTGATGTTAGAACGATGTTGAAATTGAAATATCGATTGCAAATATTTTTTTGTCGCGTTTGTTTCCAGAATAACCAGGTTCATGATTTGGCAGATGAATGATGACTTTCGACATTATTCAATTAAAAACATGAGATAATAATAAATGAGTAAGAATTGCTCAAAGTTCGTAAGGCAAATTGGAATATCTCACAAAAACAAACGAAGTGAATCCATGTAACTCCAAATATAACGCAACCATAGAATTCTCATCCATAATCTTCACTCGAATATTTTCCAAGTTATCGCCTTTAATTTACAATTAATTTTGTGTTGAATACTTACAACATCAAAGAAAATATTCTAGGTAAAACAGTGTTCATATTGAAATGTTGGAGCGGAATAATATGAAAGGATCGCGTAAACGAGAAGAAAAAGGACAAACTTCAATTAAAAACTCTTTTCCTAAAACTTTTATAAAGACTTGAACGTCACGGACATAAATGATACGGTGCAAAAGTGAAAGAAAACAAGGAAAGAATATTATGTACAAGGGTGAGTTTCAAGGATCAAAGCATAAAGGAACAATCATTATTGATAATCAACGGATGATTGATCAGAAGAGCAAGGGAAGAAAAGCATCGTGAGGTACAATTATATATGGAGAAAAAAGTATTGCTGGCATAGCAAATTCCTCTGTGAGCGCAAACTGTAACGCCTGAGCCTAGCAAAGTTTGCTAATAAAACTAACGCCTTAGCTGTTGGAGGGAAACGAACTTTTTTTATAGGCGGTGGTAACCAAATTAATGCTGTTGGACCCAGCTTGATATGCCACAACTCAAGAATGAACCGTTTTAATGAAATGTTATTCGTGAAGAATGGTAGACTCCTTTCTTTTTCAACCGAATGGAATGTGATTTAAAAAGTTGCCGAAAAAGATTTCCATTTGGCTCTCCTGAAATGACTCTCAAGGTTCGATGAATGGAGAGTGACTCCCAGTTTTTTCAATTCAGGCACGGTACTGAGTTTAGAGAGATTGGAAAATTGAAAATCTCTGTTGTATTTTACCTTCGTGCTTCTTATTTGTAAGAAAAAGAGATTATAGTGATGGGCTCAAGAACTCCAGGCATTTCCTCTGGTGCAAGAGTGAGCTTAGGGAATGTTTAGAACACCACGCTGACCTCTTCTTTGTACATAAAAGCGAATACCCTTTCGATATCTTCCCAGTTCCGGGGAAAACTGTTTGCCGTAAGATGTCTGTGTTTGTATGTTCAAGTCTGGTTATTTGTTTGGACGAAAAAAATTTGTGTTGAAAAATCTCATAGTTTACTAGAAAAAAATATTGCACATCAGTGAGGGATGACATTCTTTATCCATCTGAACAAAGTTCTTAGAACACTATCCTTTATTGTTGAAATACATCGAATTATGGCAATTTTGAAACTTGATTCGTGCGTATAATTTATTAATAAATTATGGAACTTTTCAATGCATGTTTTCCTTTAATAATTTTTCTTTCCAGAATTTTTATCTGACTGAGGGGCTAAGAACATTTTGTTCCGACACTACACAACCATGTACATACTTCATATATCGTTACTATTATCTCAAATGATAGGAATTTAATGTAATTTTATGAAACAGAATACCAAAGGTACTCGAGTATTCTTTTTGTTGTGAAAGTACAAGAATTTTCATTTTCCGTTTTTCTCAATGAACATTATCAACGTATCATTATATAGAGAATAAAATTGCACATTCATGCATAGTATTGAAATATGTACAAGAACAACGGACTTTGTTGGAATTTGTGAAGAATCATACGGAATAGATTATGTATCATCTCAACCGAATAAATAACCTTCAACGAGTTCGTTTCTTTCATTTCTCGACTTGTAATTTTTCACAAGTCCCTTGTAACGTGTGATATAAGAAAATGAGAGAGAGAAGGAAGTAGAGAAAGAGAGAGAAGGGAGGAAGAGGAGATACCAATGGGGATGAAGAGATGATACGCGGACAGGAGAGGCAGTCACGAATAAGTCGTCATACGATTACGATCACGATATCACCATAATTGATGTAAGACGAAACTTTTGGAGATCAAGGATTTGTTCCTTTTTATTTATTATCAGAGACGTACGATTCTGTATACATCGTCTTCCAACGAATCGTTTTGGAGTTTGATGGATCCTGAAGTTCATGACCGATCATAATATCCAGTATTCGCATAGATGATAATTAATGGAATTATTGCGAGGCGCACGTGGCTACAACGCCGACCAAGACTCCGTTCAACGAAGAAAACAAGATAAGTCCACCTCTCTTCTCTCTCACGTGAACAATAATCATTCTAAATAAGTTTGTAAAGGGACATTTTGTATGCCTATTAGAATGTATTTTGTCGAGATTTTCTTAATCATGTAAATTAGACTATGATAAGGAGAATAATGACTATTGTATGAGAAGTGGAGAAACAAGTTTTAAAATATTGACTGCATCATTATATTCATATATTGCCTCTTTTCTAACGATGATTGTCTTGATGAATAAACCATAAGAATTGTTCATGCAAAGATATTGATGTGAAATTTATTCTATCTTGAATTATTCCTCCTCAACATTCATATAATCATTAGAATCATTTAAATCAATAATGAAACATTTATTTTCAATGATATTGGGAATAACTCGATGATACGGGTTATTTCACCCTTTATCGCGAATCAGAACTTGGCGAAAAATTCGAATTTGAGAAGAACTCAACTTTTCATCTATTTGTTACAGAAGATTAAGAATCGAATGGTGTATCTCAAATCCGGGCTTGGAAACATTTCCAATTGCAACTTCGTGAAATTTCCATGGATACTGTGGAGGACGAGTCACCATGGTATTAGTTTGAGGCGAACCGTAGTTCTGTATCAACTTCGCATATCGATGTTGAGAATAAAACGCGGATCCCTTGATAACGCCATTGCAATTTCGAGTCTGCTTTTAGTGTGGCCCTCAATTAAGTTGACAATTTGGCTGTGATATGTCAACTTCGTTTGTTGCGATCTATCAATACAGTCTTAGATTGGGTATTTCTACCAGGGTTATGAAGTTCTACTCGTACTTCCAATGAAAAGCAGCACGTCTTCAGGTAAATTAGTTCGGTGCGTTTTTTGTAATCAAAGTGCATTTATTCCAGTACAAAATAAATGGAAGAATTAATCAAAGGATTATTCATAGCTGGCTATAACTACACTGTAAAAAAATTTCACCGGAAAATTCCAGTACATGTACTGGAAGTCATTAACCTGTACATGTACCGGAAAATTTCAGCACATTTGTACTGCAAAAATTCAGTGCAAACGTTATGGAATTCCCGCATCAAAACTGGAAATTTTCTGAGCCTCGGTACTGGAATTTTTCAGTACACGAGCTGGACTTTTCCAGGACATGTACTGGAAAATTAATGCTGAAAATATCCATGAAAATTGAAAAAAAATTGCTCACGCAAAGTGATTTTGCAGGGTCCTTGTGTTCCAAGATGATTGAGAAACTTTTGATCGTTCATTTGGATGGACAGAAACTCATGTCTACCTAACAGGATTTGAACCCACACTTTTCTACCTGCCTACCAACTGAAACCTAAGACCTAACCGATGAGCTATAGCGCGACATGTTGGAAGGCCAGCTTGGGTTACTACATATGCTTCATATCTAGAACACAAGAGGATAAGTCTTGGAAAAACCTCATATATCAATTTCATTGGCTACAATTACAATTATTATTCAAAATCTCAATCAGGAAATTTTTAATATAAAGACTTGAAATTTTTCCTGCCAGAAATGACGAAGTCCAATAGAAGTGGAAAATTTCAGTACAACAGTGATTAAATTCCGTTGCATAGCAACTGGAAAATTCCATCACACGACCTGAAAATTGCAGTTCAAAACCTGTATAATTCAATTGCATAGTAACTGGAAAATTCCATCACAAAACCTGAGAATTGCAGTTAAAAACCTGTATAATTCCAGTATACCAACGATTAGGTTTTTTTTTCTAAATTCCAAATTTTTTCTCAAGTCCTTTTTGAGGGAAAATTTTTTTTTGGTGCACAAGAACTATAAAATTGTAGTACGAGCCGGTAAAATTTTCGCGAAATCATGGCAAAATTTCAGTACATCATCTCAAACTTGAAAATTCCAGTACAATGACTGAATTTTCAGTTATGCTTGGTAAATTTTCAGTAACGTAACAACAAAATCTCTGTACATGTACTGGAATATCCATATTCCAGTACTAGCACTGGAAATTTCCAGTCCAGTTGCACAGTAAATTTCCAGTTTTTTTTTACAGTGTATTTTGCATCTCTCGAGCAATTTCTGAATTATATCTCGGGAAAATGTATTGTTTTTTTAGGCGATTCAAGTTAGGAGCTAAATCGTGTTGTATCTATTTAAACAATCAATGAATCAATGAGTATCAGGAGGGAATATAACGGTGGAAGGGGTAGACATTATTGAAACGAAAACTCACACCCTCAAGACCCATTTTCTTATGGCTCCAACCAACGGAAGTTCTGTTCCCAAAAGTAGAATTCACCTATTACTTTTAGAATTGTACTCTGATTGATTGGTCCCATCAGAAAGTAGATCTGGGGGGTGTGAGTTTCCGTTTCATCCCTACCACCGCTATGTTCCATCCTGAAACTCCTTGCCAGTGAATAGGAGGAGCAATATGCGTTCTCAAATAATTTTTTGCTAGTGTTGCGACAAGAGGTGGAGCGTTATCATGGAGAAGAATGATGTCATGCCTTCACTCGGATCTCGGCCGTTATTTTCGTAATATATGACTCGAACGAATCAATTATCGCGAATACCGATGGCGCGTGATAGCCTGGTTGTGATAGCTCTTAGTATACAATAGCTTGTTGATCCAAGCACGACTGCTGAACCGTCAATATTGTATTTTTCCTGTTTGAAATTCTTGTACTTTATTCGTTCCTTATTCCCAGTCACTATCCCCCATGCAGGTATTGCCAAGACTGAAAAAAACCCAAGCTTGTTCCAAAATTGGCACATGTGTCAGAAACAAATCTCCGTGAAGAACAATTGGTCCAATATTGTTTCATTATTGTCCCGTTGTTCCTAATGGATAGTCAGTCATGGTACATTTGTTAATATTTTTGAAATGGTCACTACATTTGGTGCAAGCTAGGCACAAGTGTCAAAATCGAGCATTCGTTGAGAACAACTGTGCCAATATTGCTCACATGAGTAGCACAATGTTTATAAATATTGACTCAATTTTGAATTTACAATGGCTGAAGACTTGGGAATAATCATTGGCCCAGGGCTGGCCCGATCTTCCTGCCATAATTAATCCTACACACTAGTTTTACACACCAAGCTAGATTTTATTAATCCAAGTATGGATATAACTTCACTTAATGGTAATAGGATACTTTTGAATGTGATCATACACGGAAATCAACTGATCTTGAAGAATTCTTCATAGGATTTCAAGAATGTCTCTCCCATGCAGGTATTGACAAGACTAAAATGATACCCAAGCTTGTCCCAAGTGTTAGCGCATTTATTCCATTGTTTCAACATGATTCATGTACGGTACTCTGAGAGAGGAAGTCAAGCTGGAATATGGATTGAATTACTCTTTTCACAAATGTCTGTGATGAAAAAACAATGGTTGATGCTCGGCGAATCAATTGGATCGGGTTTGAAAAAACCATTGGATTAGGCTTGTTCTGATCTCATCATTCCCAAGCCTGGACTAAGTTCGGTGAATTGTTCAAGACAAACCTCGGTAGGTCTTGTGCCAGACTTAGTCTACGATTAGACTGTTGGTCCATACACACATGGGATTTCTTTTCTAATTGGAGTAGAAAATTAAAACTATCCACAAATACTGATTAATTAACGCAAAACTGGAACGAGGTTTCTGTATTGAAATCGAAGCGATGTGAACTAAATATTATTGACAGATGTCTAAACTCAATAAAACTCCTACAATCAGTCGTCACTATGAAACTATTCATCACAGCCAGAGTCACCTTCTGAAAATGGACTGGACTAATGTTTATTTCAAAAATTTCAACTATATTCAAGATATTTTATCTAAATTCGAATCCTCTCAATTCATTCTAATCAGAAAAATTATCTTGTATTCATTATCTGCGCTTTTGTTTTTAAAAAAGTTTCTTACATGCTAAAAACGATTCTTTAATTGAGCGATTACCATACCAGTCCAGCCGATGCACTCATTTGGCGAGTATACGGGTTCAAATTTCCGAAAAATCAATCCACCTCCATCTATAACAGTTGACCGTGTGGGAGATGGTGGTTGGTACATCAAACAAAGTTTCTCTATCACGGTCACCAAGCTGCGGGCTTCTCTAGGTAGACTACCAGTTAACGAATCATGGAATTTTACACTAGCTCGGACCACGTTAAGGTTAGAACAAAATAATGCCCTTGGTTCGTAAGTCTTGCAGTGTTCAAACATGTCTCCATCCCGATAAGAAATATTCCTCTTCTTGATGTTCAAATAATGGATTACCCATCAATATTTAGATTTTGTATTGACTCTTAACTAAACAAGATTTTAGAATGAGAAATATTGAAATTCATCAAATTAATATATGAGAATTGGTGGCTATTTATTTTGGTGTAGGGTGCTTCGAACTTTCACGCGTCTGAATATTATATAATGAAAAAAAGAAACTGGAATAATACACAAGTGGAACATTAAACGCGGAGGCCTGTCTACTTTCGTTGCTAAAAATATTATCAGGTATTATACAGGGTGTTCCAGAATTCATGATTCGCATGTTTGTGGCATATTTTGCAGTCAAAATGCAAGAATTTCCCATTTGAAAAATTTTTTTTCGAAGCTTGGTTTTTGAGATGCAAGCATATTTAGATTTTTTCTCAAATCCAAGTCATTCGAAAGTATTATGTGTTACATAGTTGAGCTTGAAGTTGGAAGACGGTGGGTCTCTGGAAAAAAATTGAACTATTCTATCATTGTTCATTTTGGAGCAATAATGATTTCAATCTGCTGAACTCTGATTGGCTGAGAGTCGAAAAATTTCAAATTGCTATAGCTTTGGAACAAACAATGACAATAGAATGATATAGAATAGTTCAATTTACTTTCCAGAGATCCGCCGTTTTCCAACTTAGCCAATAGTGTCAGGTTCAAATATAAAGAACACACTGCTCCTAAGTTATTTGGATTTTTAGGAAAATATAAAAATGTTCATATCTCAAAAAAATTTTTTTCAAACAGGAAATTATTGCATTTTGGCTGCAGAATACGCCACAGAAATGTGAATGATGAATTCTGGGACACTCTGTACGCATATATAACTATCTTCCAGCAATAAATAATGCACTGAGAAAACAAATATCTTGAAAAATACCATAATTTATAGATTTTTGGCATTGGTCTGATCCGATTCAAAATATTTACGTGAACGAACCTTTGAAAGTCCCATAATATCTTGGATTTCTATAGAGAAGTATGGTACCTTCCTTATAAAAGTCTCAGCCATTATGGTACTTTTAGAGGTTTCTTTACGTAAATATGTTGACTTGGGTTGGACCAACGCCAAAAATCCATAAATTATGGTATTTCTCAAGATACCTTTTTCTCCGTGTGTGATTTCACTTTGTTCTACGGCATAATCTTTTTATCACCTGGAACTGGGAATTATGATGCCACTAATAGTCGGTATCAGAATTAATAATTCGACTGATAAGTTCATATTAAAACTGATAAGAACTCAAGATCACCCGTAATGCAGAAGATTGATAAGTCCAACTGAAATGATTAATTTCACTGAGATTATGGATGAAGTGAACTATTCTATGATTAGCTTATGCCTAATTGAATAATTCCACGAACGGTACGGGAATTAATAATATTACTGATAATCAGTACCGTATTTCATAATTTTCCTGATGTCCGGGGAAAAAAGTTCAGATCTAACCAGATTCAAGAAGTTCAGATCTGAAAAACTGCAATTTTAGCTTGTATTTGTCAACACACATGTTCAAATTTGGATTCATACATGGGAAAATATTAGAAAATTTTTGGTACTTGAACAATCAACTGCTCATTGAGATCAGATGTGATCGTCAATTCAGATTCAACCAGATCTGTCAAGATCTAGTGAGATCTATTCAGATCTGGATAGATCTGAATCTGTTCTTGTGAGCCAAAATTCAGATCTGATCAGACCTGAATCATTTCATTAGGCATCAAAATTAAGGGCCATGGAGTCCTTGAAGAAATGGGCGAAATTTGCCCACGTACTTTCTGAACAACTAAGCAATAAACACAAATTTTATGTTTGCAGTGATAAAGTACACTGCTGAAATTGAGCTTTGAATATGAGATTGGAAATGCAAATGCTTCCTCAAAACAATGCGAAAGATTGTAAACATATCAACCTACAAATTAACGTCAATAATTTCTATAATTTGATTTCTCATGTTTATGCATATGTTTTAGGCTTCGGATTTATATTCAAAGCGTAATCCTAGCAGTGCCCTTTATTGCTGCATATTTGAAATTTGTGATCATTCCTTAGTTGTTTAAAAATCACGTAGCAAAAATTTATTCGTTTCCTGATGCTCCATCGTCCTTAAGAATAATAATTCCATTGACAGTTATTTCTGAAGTGATTAATATGATCGATAATTCTCCCAATGATGCAAAAATTATTTATACCCAGCTGAAAATGTCTTGATAATTCAGACATAAAATTGTCGAATCAACAAACTTTCAGTGGCAACTTGACGTTTTTGTAGACATGGAATATTGTTCAAAGCATTTTTTTCTAATAACTGAAATGAAAAGTTCTGGTTGTCAAGCACGAGTGAAATAAACCACCAATCGCAGACAGCAATTCAACCTTGCTGCTATGTTGGCAATTCAACTTTTGACAAGGTTGACGGAAGGGTACTAGTTAACACATGACAAGGGTATAAGCTCACAAAACTCTCACAGTAGAGTTGTAGCAACCTTACTTTGACAGGGTTGTCAATAAAGAGCCAAAAGCAATCGAATGGCAAGTCTGACAAGCTTATGACAAGTTCACATATTATCTGGGATGTTTCGAACAGTTACTGGCCCTTATTACAGTAATAAATCGGATGAAAGAAAGGTTCGGGAGATTTCGTTAATATTTTTCTATGGATTGGAGATGTTTTTTGTGTTAATATTCCATATAAATTGCGAGTCAACTCCCCAGGTGAAAATATTCTATTCAATTCTATTACGAGAGGTAATTGAGATTTCATACATTATTTGTAACAGGGTCTCAAGGATATACATGTGTGTCAAAAACGTACAGAACTCTGAACTGCTGAAACTAAAAGAAATGTACACAAAACCATATGGGGACATGAAAATTAATGTTGCCGCGAGCCGCAAAACGAGCCGTAAGGAATTTTAGATTTGAAATTATCTGGATTGAAAGTGAACTCTTTTTTAGTCAACCAAATTGGTTTGAAATTCAGTTCAATAGACCCTCAACTGAATTTCAAGGTTCGAACTGGAATATAACTTTATGAATACGAGTTTTAAATTAGTTGATATTCGAGCCGGTTTTGAGCCGACATTTCGAGCTGGATTTATACTGTTTGATGTATGAACCGGTTGAAAATTCAAATCCACGAAACTGTGCATTATTATGAACTTCCAAACCAAAGTATAGGACCATTCAACCAAGTAATGAGACAATTTTTACTTCCTATAGTCCTAACTAAATCCAGTGGAAGTCTAAAGCTCGTTACAGCTCGTTTTGCGGCTCGCGGCAACACTGATGAAAATCATATGGTTAAATGGTTATGACATATTTTATCCAATATTACAATGGAATACAAACTTGAACCTTCTGGAGTATAAGCCGTAATTCGGCGTACGATGGATTGTGTAAATGTGGCCTAACTTCACCAAACCAAAGTTAAAGTGGATCATTTAGACCCAAGGATCAACAACACAGACCAACAAAATCTTGCAAATTTTAGTAACAAAAACTAGTACACACTTTTCCGGAGCATTTTGGTGCGCTGAATCCGAATCTGGCTGCAGAATTGCTCCATCACGTCAGGTTTCAGAGATATTTCCACTTAGAAGTGTAAAAAACACTGTTTTCCGACATATTTGAGGTTACTGCAAGTCAAGAGGTAATTTTTTCTCACAAAACTAATAGATGCCTCTTATAGTATGATTCATTCTCTTCCAAGTGCCGTTGAGTTTGCTCGAATATTTTCTTTTCTTCATTGAGATACGACAATTTGAAAATTGTGTTTCAACATATTTACTGAATACATGAACACAAATTTCAAATTGTTGTATTTCAATGAAGAAAAAGATATTTGGGCAAACTCAACGGCATTTGGAAGAGAATGCCCAAGCAGCACCAGAATATACTATGAACGTTCTTCGAATATTCGAAATATGTTCTATGCACATTCGAATGAGACCGTTCTATGGGTGCTATGCATATTTATCGAACGTATGTAACCGAATATACGACGGCACGTTGATTGAACGTCGATTGACTGTATATCGTAGATTTCGAATGTACTGCGTACGTTCTAAGTATATTTAAAACAGTCTCATTCGAACATTCTATGAACATTCATTATATGTTCTTCGTATCTCATCCGTACATTCTACAAACGTTTCTACTCCGTATATACTTTGAAATTCTGTTGCTGCTTGGGTGAGTTATACTTCGGGGTACACCTACTAGTTTTGTGACATCCCAGGTTTTTGAGATATTTTTACCTGAACTTCAACCTAAAAATCTGAGAAACACTGTTTTTCGACATGCTTGAAGTTACATAAAACCAAGAAGAGATTTCTTCTCACAAAACCAGTAAATGCATCTGAAAGTATAAGTCATTCTCCTCCAAATGCCGTTGAGTTTGCTCAAATATCTTTTTTTTTCATTGAGATACAACAATTTGAAATTTGTGTTCATACAGGGTGAGGCATTTATCTTGGGACAACTAAATATCTTGGTGGAATCACTTTTTTTTGGGAAATGTTTCATACAAAAGTTGTTATACAAAGAGGGGGCCACAAAACTACGATATCAGTTTCATCATAGATGGCGTTATGATCGATTAAAATGGGGTCAACATCATTTTTTTGAACAGGAACCCCCACTTTTTACTGCATATCTTGATTCTACGCAAAAAACTGAGTAACTTTTGCTTGAAACGTTTTTCTAAATTTTTGAAGATGGCGTCACAATCGATGAAAAATAAAGTCTATGAAACAATATGCGGATATCTTGTGGAATGCATCCAGGAGCCGAAATATCTTATTCGAATGTTGTTGTTAAGAGAGGGGACGACACAATGGCGATATCAGTTCCATAGTAGATGGCGCTGTGGTCGGTAAAAATGAGGTCAACTTCAATTTTTCAAATGGAAACTCCTACTTTTTATCGCATATCATGATTCTACGCGAATCATTCTAGCGAATACTAAAATTTGTCATCTCATTGCCAACAGAAACTCAAATTCAGAATTTTACCGACAATGGGCGGTAAAATTACCATTATTATTCGGAACTGGAATTAATAGATTCATCAGGAACCATAATTCAAATAAAAATTTTCACTGATAGTGGGTTCTGACATTGACAATTTCACTGTTCATCAAGGCTACAATGAATAATCTCACTAATTATAATAAAATTATTAATATCATTAAAATTTATAATTCTACTGAAAATGAGTATAAAAATTATCGATTCTTTCAATTACTTACCAGACCTGAAATTCTCGATTATTCATGTGGAATTCCCTGCAACACTGGATCTTCATGATTCAAAATTACAAACAACGTGAATTCCTGTTCATTCGAAAACTTCATGAATAAATGAATTTCCATTATCAAAAATATTACTATTACGCAGCTTTATTTTTAGCATATCCATTGCTTTCATAGCATGCTACTCTCAAGGGTGTTTTTTGTTTGTACTATTTGTTACAAAAAACAAATCCAACATAGACATTCGAACGTGCCACGATTTTAAACCACTCGTATTGGTTCGAATTTCCAACGAAGATCTTCAAACAGATACCATTCGACTCATAATGTTTTTATCGCGAAATCTCAAGCACCGTTGTGAACGTTTCGAAAATACCTTACAAATGAGTAAGTCTTCCCCCTAACTTCAAATCCCTCCTCACAGGAGTCAGAGTATGTGTTTAGGAGGTTAAATGACAGATTCACCGATTCTATTGAATCCATATGCATTTGAACACATCATCTTGCACCATTTGGAAGTTATTCGCAGTAGACACACATACAGACATGCGTTTCCAGAATGATTATGAGTATCATATTCCCAGCTTGAAAAGACATAAACTAAAATCGGGTAATAATAAAACAAGTTCAGTAATATCAAGTTAAAGTGTGAGTTTATAGAGGAAATATATCGTACACAGAATTTTGAAATGGATCAAATTCTCTTTATTGTAGATCCATCCACTTGGGTGTGTTGAAACACGAAGTCCAAGGAAACTTCTTAACGATCTTCCTCAAATGTTTCCTCCTTTGAGGATAGAAGAATTCAATTTTTCTTCAAGTTTCATGTAATATTACGTGAAGAAAAATACTTGGTCTCTAAAGTTCTTGCTGTGAAGTACATACGGTATATTTATATATCATCACTTCTTTTTATGGACGTAATAGATACGAACTTTCGAAATACATCAATTAACCTTAATGAATTTTCGTAAACGATTCTTAATCAAGTTTTTAAATTAAAAGTAGAGGCGAAATAACGACGAGACCCGTTACATCCCACAGAGTATATATGTATAAGGGCATTATTCATTAACTAAATTTACACGTGAGACATCAGAATTGAGGATGATAATTATTGAAGAGCTGTAAGATTCGCATAGAAGAACCACTTTAATAATTCCAACACATCAGCCAGTCCATTAAAATCCATTCATATATTTTCTTATACCAATTTCCACTGTAACATCATACCTTTAAACCTTTCTTTTCGGACTCGTTTCCTCTAATCTATTTCTCCTCTTGTTTGCGAGTGTATTTTTACCTCGTTTGCTTGCTTTTAACGCTCATCCCGAGACAATCGTGGATGCTCCGCTTACCAGCATTCACTGCCGTTTTATTTCCTGCTCATGAAGAATATTCCTCGCGATGAGGAAAGATGAAGTTACGGGGTACAAAAGAAGCCTTCGCTTGTTGTTACGGAAAGAGACTGGTAGTAATCATAATATCATGAGTTATGTTTTCCTCTTCCTTCACCGATTTTCCTAGAGATTCCATTATCCATCCAAAAGACGCTGCATTTGATATAGTTCTCAAATTATTCACTTATGATAATGAGATCTTATAAAGATACGTTCGGGAAGAATGATTCTATTCGGTTTCAGATGTGTAGGCTAATGATCTTATCAAGATGAAAAAACTTGTATTCGACTGTGACTATTCTTCCTGACAGATATGAGAGAAGGAAAAGTTTTCGCTGGATTGATGATACGTCGGGGACTGAATATCCTAATGAATTCAATTTCGTTCGCTTGGATATATCCGAAAAAGTGGAGCTCTTTTGTTTTCATTCGTGTAGAAGTAGAGGTTATACGAGTATTGTCGTTATCGAAGGGTGTTGAAAAATCTGAATATTGGATTTTATAAACAGAGTATAAACGAATCCTTGGTGGTTGAAGAATAATATCACGATTTATCGTTTTTCCTCACTTTCTTCGGTACGTGTTCTCGATTGTGACCAAAATACTGCAAGTTAATTGAACAGAAACTTTCTGCTAACTGATGCAGCTGTGTGTATATGTATGAGCAAATACTTTTTGTCCTTCTCTACCTTGTGCCTTTTTGTACCGACACACTTCATTGATTAATTCATCCTGAGTAAGTTTGAAAAGAGCCCTTGAGCACAATCAGATTATTAACTATTTCATCCGCTTTATTATCTTCTGTGATGCACTTCTCCTCTTCACTCGAAAACCGCAACGCTTTTGTATCTGGTAATTATCAACAGTAGAAAATATATTTTAAACACTTCTTGTGCATACAGATATTAATTCCACGGGTAATTTACAGACGCTGCTTTCGTTTGTTCAGAACTACTTCGTGTTATCATATTTTTGATCGACGGGAGATTAAATGAACTTGAAACTCGGTATAGTATTATTTCCCCCTAAATAGGAACGTTTATTTCACATAAAGTTGATTCGAAAATAGAATAATAGTGGATAAAGTACCGAATTTCTATTGAAAATTCCTTTTAATTTGACCGCCATCGTTTCTACGTGACTGATAATTGTGAAATGCACCAGAGAATCCAAGATCCAGGGATGAACATATGAATATATAATGGTCTAATACAACAGGATATTCTCTACCCGCTCGGCTGATCAGACAGAAGAGGATCATAATGTACGAACGATTATGGAACTCACATCTGCATCAAAAGCATCTTCTTCGATCTTCTCTCAAAGGGTAGCGGTGAGGAGGAGCAGAAATATGGAGAATGATGAGTTTTTACGATACTCCAACTACATCGATATTGAATTTCACTTTGAAGATACTTTTGTAAATACGGTTTTTCACAATTCAATTGGGAGGTACGTTAGGAGAACTAACGTATCCGAAAAATATCTTACGTTGATTTGCAATTGCTCTGAACATTGGGAGAAGCTCTTTTGGCTTTCTCTTGGATATCTTTCGTTTTATGGTCTCTAAAATACAAATGACACATAAAAATCGCTCGATCATACTCTTCTTACACAGAAAAATTATATTTCAAGATTATTTTCTTGGATATAGACAAGACACTTGAACGAACATCGATCTTCAATTATTCCTAATCCACTGAGAGAACTTGTTCTTCCTTTTCTAGATTCGTTAATATTCCATACCCCGCTGCTCTTCGCTGAATATTTATTCTACCCAAATAAATATTCTACCGTGTTCCGGACGGTCCTGGGGATCAAATGAATCACTCTTGAGACACCGAATATTTAACAAACTTGAAGGAATCCAAGTTACAAGTACATTCACAACCGTCGGATAAATTTTTCTTTCAACGTTCAAATTTTCAATTCAAGATTTGCGAGTCGATCATTCCGTTCCACCGATCCGGCGCAAGGACTTCCATACATATCTGTAAAAATATATACCGCATACGGTAACCGTTGGACATCCACAAACAGAGTGGAAGCGCAAGAAATAGAGGAGGCAATCTCGATTTATGTTCGCTTCGAGTAGTCGCGGTACGTTGAATTTATCACTGGGCGATGGCATACTCAAGGAACAGCATCCAATTGGAGGCAGAGCAGGAAGAGAAACAGGAGAACACACCGACAAGCGTGCACCGAGGATCGTGGTTTGTCTTTGATCTGGTTACACAGAATACCTATCAAAGACTGCGGAGAGAGAAGTATGAACCGAGTCTTCCGTGTTACCTACGGAGCATTCGATGGATTTATCGAGGTATTACGAGTTCAAAGACAAAGAACTGTAATGATATAATGAATTACATTTGCACTTTTGAATTTATCGAAGAAATAATAATGTCGAGTGGAATGTGTTGTGCGTATATTTTTTTCCATTCTTCCTCAAGGGGGAATTAAATATATTCATTCCGTATGCACGAACGCGGATGATTACAATCGGATGAAAGGTTTTATCGAGGAATCCTTTGAGAGTAAAACATGCTGATTTGAAATATCGATGCTTTCACGATCTTCGAGATATGATATTCCAGTCACGAAGGGATGAGATATATTCTTGTTTTCTCGATCAATATATATATTTATTTCTCATAGATTCAATCAATTACCGACTCCTCATTCTTCAGATTGATCCAAATCATTGGTTTCCTTCAAAAAATGATATGCGAATCTGTATAGGGAATACTTTTCAATAATATATTCCAATGCTTTTGATTCATCAATTTATGAATTAATGATATTTTTCGTTAGGGTCTTTGAGTTTCTTTTCCTTAACCGTACAGAATGTACAAGACAACGTGAAAGAAAAACCCTGAATAGCATGAAACTCTCTTCCAATTAGGTTGTGAAATTAACCTCGTAAAATGTTGCGGTTGGCTCCTACGCAATCAAAAGCTTTTGGCGACATATAAACATCTCTGGTATTCAAAGGAAGAACACATAGCGTTGCTGACCTTCTCAGATAGAGGACTCGTTAGAATGTACGATGATCTTTTTCAGCAGTTGTCTTCTAGTGTTTCAAAGAATCCTACCAAATATATTGCTTAATTACATCCAGATATTCCATCCCAGAGCGAGGAAAATCTTTTTCGTGTTTTATCTACAATTAAGCTGGGAATAACCCAGATATTGAGGTGATTGAATTCGATGCCTGTTTGAACAAGATTCAGCCTGTTTGTTCTACATTCTCTGTAAAGATTTAATATAAAGAACTCACACGGTGAATTTGTTTATGATAGCAAAAAAATGTAGTTGTCAAACATTTTTCTTACTTCCTCAGCAGTGTTTCTTTGGGAGAAACCAACTCTTCTCTCAGTGTACGCGAAGTTTTCTAGACCGGGAGACCCTTTTTCCCGCAAATCATAATAAGTTTCAAAGACTGAATACCTGCACAGTAAAAAGTTTATATTAGATATTAGCATATTTATATTGTACTTTTGGGATATATTTGATTATGTCGCTATGAACCACAAGTATACGAGCATTCACCATACTCTCTCGTCAGGATGAAGATAAATATGTTATAATTCAAAATAAATATAGTTCTGAGCCTCATAATAAAGTATATCCCACGAGTACTATAAAAATGTAGTAATCTTTAATGTAAACTTTTCTCTGTGTGGATACGCTCTGGCAGAACAGCTACCGTGACACAGGGTTGCTTTGACTTCCGAGGGTAATTTTGTCAGCCCTTGGGCTGCTTCAACAGGGCACCAAAGTACGGTTCAAAGGTGTGCAGAGCGGATTCGTGTAACCTCGTGTGGCGGCGCAAACGTTTAAACCGTCCCTAGTAAGAATTTGATCACGCATTCGCTATTTTTAATAAGATCCTGATCAGTGGCGTGGTGGGAAAAAAATTCTTACCGGGAATTATTATTGAAACAATTAAAAAATCTGCTTATAAATTACAAAGAATGGAAACACGTAATATGTTTATGAGAAAATTAGTTTAATGAAATGTCTGAGGGCATAATTCATTCAAAAATTTCCATATAGCACAGAAGTTCAAACAAATTCATAAGAATTCATATTGAATTCTATGAGTTCCAGTTGAGCTCATTATAATCTTTTTCTGATTTGTCATTTGATATGGGCACTTATAATAATAAAACTTGAGCAAACTGAGAGCTTTTTTCGCAAAGTTTATTGATAATGGTTTCTTCGTCAATATCGTTTAGAATATCGCTTTCACAACTCATAAGCATACATGCCTCTAAATTCTTATCACTCATACTTGAACGTAATCGATTTTTTATGATCTTAAGTTTAGAGAAAGCTCTTCTTTCACAAGTTACCTGAGTCATCGGTAATGTTAATAGGAATTTATAAACTTTGTATAATTCCTCGTATTCTATAGTGTACATTCGATAATTTACGAGCAATCTATATACACATCCGATACACTGATTGCATCTTCCGCTTTTTCTGTGTTTATTGTTTGAATCATCTTCATTTAAACTTTCATCATTTGAAGTTTCACTACCATCTTCGCTTGAACTATAAATATTCTCCCATGATTTGAGAGACAATTGGGGGTACAAACGAGCAAATGATAGAAGTTCAACACTAATAGTATCTTTATCAATCTGAGTGAGCTCACAAATTTTATCAAGTGCACGACTCGGTAAACCATCTTGAACAATCTCCTTGAATTTTCGGGGATCGGAACACTCCATATCACCATAAAAACTTCTATGACTCGCAAATCGCTCTTTTACCGCCATAATTGCTTTGTCGAATATCACTATACAGACTTTAATTTCAAAATTTTTAATATCAATCTTTATTTTCGATTTTCTTTGAACTGGCAATTCTTTTTCTATGAATATATCAAATTCTTCAAGTTTTCCGTTAATGATATTAACAAACTTTTGAGCGCAGGAATGAATAGTTTGAAAATCTGTACGCAAAATTTCGAAATATCCCAAAATTCCATTTACCTGACGCCATGCTTGAACATAATCTGAACCTTTGGTTTGTAAATACTTCGAAACTGGAGTTGAAACCTCGAAAATTGATGAATAAATCATTCCCGTAAGAATTGTTTCAAATTTCAAAATTCGATTCAACAAACTCAATGCCTCGTGCCTAATTTTCGGACTAAAAGAATGTTCTTCTGAAATATTTTTCAAACTCACCGCAAGGTTTACAAATATTCCACTAGGTTGAATTTCATCAGAGGAAGATGAAAAGATGGCATTTTTCCAAAAACCAAAATGACCAAATATCTTGGTAAGAGCGTCACTTCTGGAAGACCATCGTGTTTTACCAATAAGAACTAATTCGACTCGTGGATTGGTTTTTTCATATTCCAGTAATCTTTTATAGAAATTTTTTTGGGTGTAATTTTACCCCCGACAGCCTAATTTGCCCCTGGTGAGTTCATGGAATGTTTAACAACCGTAGAGGAGGTTTTATGGACGTTCTAAAAACGTCTCAGAGACACATTGTGCTGTTAGGGACTTTGAGTAGAATATCATTGATGACTCTTTCAATTTAAATACCCAGCTAACATTCAGATATCTTTAAAATGTCTTGCCAAGGAATCTCAAAGATATCTTATAGAATTCTAAAAGATGTCTTATGAGACAAGATAAAAACAATTTAAGAACAATTTGTCCTTGAAAAATGATTTGTTCTCAACCTGTTCCTATCGTGTTTATAAGACACCTTTTACAATTCTATAAAACATCTTTAAGTTTTCTTGACAAGACATCTTGAAAATTTCTGAATGTGAGTAAGTTATTTGTATAAACGACCAAGATTGCTTGAATTATACGCATTAATTGATTGATGAAAACCTTGAAGATGATCCATTGAAAGAATATTTTGGAATGTGGAGGAAATTATGAGTGATTGAAGGAGATGATTCAAGGAGTCTAAGTGAACCCATCGTTGAAAAATGAGGTTTTTTGTGTTACATATATTTTTTGAAATTTGCCGCCCTCACACACTTGCCGCCCCGGGAAAATTCCCGGTATCCCGCCTGGCCACCACGCTACTGGTCCTGATTAGGTTAGAATCTGAAAACTGTGAATAAGGAAAATCTGATGAGGCCCTCACAAAGGACTCATCTGATTTTCCTGAAAGGATTCAAATAGGGTTGTAACGCAAGGTTACAATAGGGTTCGGATGAGATTTTCATAAAATCGAACGGAATAGGCAAAACCATGACGATACCTGATGAGGACCTGATGGGAAATCAGGTATACCTCGTCATGCCCTGGTATTTCTCCATCCAAAGTTTCTACTAGGCAGGTACTTTGCTGCGCCATTAAAGCGGCCCAAGAATTATCAAAGTAACCCCGTTTTACGGTACGGTATCATTATTAGGAAGATATGGAAACGTTAACCTCGCATGCAAGTCAGGGATTGTCAACACACCCCAAAGCGATTACTGAGAAACACCTACACCATCCCGAAAGACTGAGGATTCATCCTCCGAAGTTTCATTTTACATATCTAGAATTTCCGATGGCAATGATAATATCGAAATTTTCGTTCATAACACTCTAAATCAATTGTATTCCAAACATGTAGGTAACTGAAAATATCATATATACTCGATAGAGAAATTAATTTCATAGAATACACAGCAAAACAATAGGAGCCTTTCATGCTCTGCAAAAGGGAACCGCGCAATTTCTTGAGATCGGTATACAAATAACCAACAAACACAGCATTCAATCAAACATCGAATCATGCATGCCCTGTAATCAAATAATTTTAACAATGATTCAACGCGACTTGAGAACAGTACGCGCGAGAGATATCAAATAAAATAATAATACATGAATTCACGCCACTCGCGGCAGGCATTGTTTTTGAAACTCATTTCGTTTGTCGTACGCGAGAACGGCTATACGAATGAAATATCCTACCGTTTCCTATATGCAAACACAAGAGAAGGGAACAACAAATTACATCTCGATTTCACATTTCAGAAACACAACACATTAATGCATGAATGGCACATAATACTTCGTAGTAAATGTATATTTCCACGAGGACATTTCTGTCTGTCGGAAACGAAGTGTCCCGAAAAAGGTGGAAAAAAGACCAACAATGCTCAATTTATCTTATAATCTTCCATGCTGTTGGAAAATCACGAGAAAAGTTGTGCAGAATAAAAACAAATACCAAACTTGAATACAGGATTTTATGAATTTTCCTCCAGAAATCTTGTATTCTAGCATTCTTGGGGATACCTCGGTATCTCTTAGCACCACCTACACCATTTTCTAACATCTCTTTTAAAATGATTTTCATTACAGACCAGTTTTTGAAAAGTGTTGGAATATTTGGCAAAAGATTGTACTTTGAATCTGCGTGTATATATGTGTGTATATATATATATATTTTATCGCTCGTGAAAATGCATGAGAATAATGGAAGAATATATGGAACTCATTCCCGTGCTCTCTGTGCATTAACCAGGCGAAACTCAGATATTTCGGTACGTTGCACTTCTTCTCGTGCCTCCAACTATCTAACCTTTCCTCTTCCTGGGGGCATTAGGCGGGTGAGGCAACTTTAACGTGATCGTTATATCATAAAGTCGCGTAAATAGAAAATGTTGGAAAGAAAAATAACAGAAAAAGAGGGAGGGAATAAAACGCGGTAAGGTGATTCAGTAACCTTACTTTTGCTTGCTTGGCTTTAGCCAGCAATATTCACGGTGAAATCAACCGATTCCGTATATGAACTTTCCGGTACCGGGGTCAGCTAAATGGAGTTTTCACATGTATATACATTTATAAACCAAATGCACAATGAGTGTGACATGTCAGCAAAGACGATACGCGCGCATGAAGGAAGAAGAACCACGCGCGTCGTATGGGAAAAGCCGGCGCCGATGAAAATACAGGAACTAGAGTTCCTGAAACTCGTTGAAGGAAGGAGGAGAGGTGGAGATAGATACGGCAACGACGAAGAATCTCACGAGAAGAGGAGATGGAAAGCGAAAGGAAGAAGGAAACTTGAACCGCCAAATGAGGAGTCATAATTTTCACTCAGCCGACACGTCGTCGTCGTCGCCGTAGCCGTCGTCATGACCTATAATCTCTTTTTCTTCCCTTCTTTCAGAACCCTCATATTTCTACAAGTCTTTTCTAACTGCTTCGAAATTTTTGTCCATTGTTCATTTTTTTTCTCTGTGAAATGACATACGTATAGATGCATTTTAATTCGAAATATTTCCGACACATTTCGCGTGAGTTGTGATTTTTCGATCCAGGGATCGTGCGGGATTTTACATAAAAATTTCCAGTCTCGAGAACTGATACCGTTATCATGAATTTTTGAAATACGATTCTCGAATCTTTGTTTCGAAACAACATCACCCGGAAGAGAAATAATGTTTAAATACTGGGAAAAAGGGAAGAAAACTCAGTAGTTCTTCTGAAGAGCACGAGATAAATATGTTGGTCGGTAACTGGTAACCTTCGCCACTTATGATCTTCTTCCACCATCATCTCGCTTTTTACGTTATACTTTTTTCTTCAGAAAAGCTGATTCTCATTTCCTCCATTGCTCTCTATTCAACGACGTGTTGAATAGAGAGAATTATTCGTCCTCTGATGTAGTATCATCACTCATCATAAGATTTCTCTTCTAACGTTTAATATCTGTGCTACGATTTTTCATATGTCAGAATCTATGTGATGAAACATTTCCTCATTATGCATTTATTCGAATGGACTTTTTGCAATGATAATTTTCAAGTCATATCCGTGATGGAATAATACCAAGAGATCGAAATACATTACAGCGCAGATTAAATAGCACTCTCGCAACTACCGAAGTATATTTTATTGAATTTTAAAGTTCTTTGTATTCGTGTATATCACAGTTATGATATTATGATAACCTCAATTCGAGGAACAATGAATGAGGGAAGAATATTACTGAATATTCATGCTTCATTATTCTTTGAGCGTACACAGGAAGTACATTTGGACCCACAACGAGGATCGCAACATCTTTCCTCTCGGTGCAGCAACAGGATACTTCATTTTCATATTATATTTTTCCACTCTTTCCTAGTCAAATTATTACTTACGATGCTCAAATAGTGAGGTGGATACCCATGAGGAAGCTAACTAATGTAAATTGGAGTGCAAAGTAAATGAGCTGTGAGATAAGTTGGAGGGTGCGAAAGTTAACGTATGACGATGTGTAGCAAACAACGTAGCGCAATCCCACAATCTGTGTTCTGCATTCAAGCACAACTGCACGCCTCTCTGGAGTCTAATGAAAGACTTATGACTTTCCGCTGATATGATTCCACTTTCTCAACAACGTTTACCGCAACCCCTTCGTTAGCCTCGAGCTGTTGATTAAAAGGAATTCCCGTGTTTGTGTACCGATTTTTCAATGAAAATGTATAGCGTTTTGGTGAATATACTCAACCACGATTGAATTTCATTTTATTCGATGGTTTGAGTCTCCGAAAATGTTTGAATTATTCACAGGGGGTTGCCTAGGAGTCGATGCGTGAGGTGAATCATTGAGATGGTAATGTGAAAAAGTACCTCGGATCCCTTCGAGATTTTGTTTCACGTGTGTACACACATCACGAAGATATATTTATTTCACTTTAGATGATCATTTGGAAATTCTCTTGAGCATTGTCTTAAAATATTTTTACATGTCTTTTATCCCACGTCAATGCCCTGGAAACTTCGTAAACTCACAAAACTAAACACGATTTCAAAACGCACACGAACTTCATATTTCGTACACTTGCGATATTGTTCTCGTACAAACGACCTGACTTTCCTGAGGCGTTTGTGTACTTACTCAGTCGTCTAGCGTGTTCCGTCTGTTTCTACTTGGGATAAAATGAGGGATATTGTTCTTTGTAGACAGAAACAATAGGTTACGTGAATTATACAGACTGTAACTTGGTTGAATAATTACATCATACGTATGGTCTTAGATCGCATCAATCGAGACGAAAGTATATGGAAAAGTATAAAAAGACACGTATTTATTTTATATCCTAAGATCCACAGGAGTAAAGCTCAATCCGATCCGTATCGCATTCCTATTTTCCATCTGTTGGACCATAACTCGGAGTCAGTCGAGCGGAAAATGTATCATCCCTAGTTTGTACTCTCACTCGACTAGACCAGCGATGGAGGGGTTAAATTAGATTTTATCGGACTTTTATCCATTCTACGTTACCGCGAAAAGTAGTTCCAGCCAAAGCAATCACTGTACCCTACCTCTTTTTCTACTTTTCAACCCCTCGAACTCTCCCATCCCTCGATGGGAGTGCAGGAATAGAAGACTCAACTCCATTTTCACTGCCCACACCGATGTGGAATGCTCAGTTCCGAGGTCAATCCTGAGAACCAAGAACAAATCCGAGAAACGAATCTAATCGTTCACGTTATATCGAAACAAGATAAAAAGAGAATAAATGGAATGGATCGGTATTCTGCTTTTACAGAGTTGCGAGAGAGAAGTGATAAGAACTTTTCAGTGTTGCAAAATCACGAAATGGAAGACTATTATTTGGAATTCGATAGGCTCTTCGATAGACGAAAACATTTGGTAACGTGAGAATAATAATTCCCATTCTGTTGCATGAATTGTTTGTATCGTTTTGTAGTGTCACGTACGGGTGTTCCATGTCGATCTTGTTCTACCTTGGTCCAACGTCTGATTGGTTCCCAAAATTCCAAATTTTGATATATCTTTGCTTCTTACAATGTAGGAATATCAATTCGAATTAATCCTGCATGCGTATGCAACGAAGGATCTAAAGAGTTCCCAGACTGAGAATGAAGATGATTATAAGAATCCTTATATCAGATGAAAGCATCTTCCAGGAATAGAATATTGAAATATCAATGAGATTCATTATTGCAATCATGATGAACAGGAAACATATTTCTAATGAAAAACATTTCATCATCAGGAAAGAAGGAATGAAAAGAAATATGACATATCTCTTTATATCGCTGAACGTGACACTTTTTATGTTTAATTACAGAATCTTTTTAAACACATGAGTATATGAAATGTAAAAGGCTTTACAAAAGTAAATTGTGTGTACACGTCTACGCATACATGAAAACTGCAGTAAACTCTGACGAAAAGAACTTTATATTCGTCCCATATTCTTGTATGTATCATGAGATTTATTGAATTTTTCAAACGTTGTTCAGGTTACGCATGCGAGTTTTGCGTCCTGATGTTCACGATATTTTGAAGAATACATATTATGAACCAAACAAAACATCAAAGAAATTCAAGTTATTAGTAAGACGAGTAAAGCAAATGACGAATAATAAGCTATTCCAATACAGTTTGGGTGATTTTTTGTTCCGTATGAATCAACCAATAATGAACGCGTAGCCTTTACGACTTCAGAATAAGTTTTTGTACTTTCTAACCGACGGCGACGAAGTCGGCGTCGGCTGAACCGGCGTCACAGAAGTTCGCAAAAAGCTGTCGTAGAGAGTTTCAGGACCGAATTCGTTTTGTATTAAAGGAGCCAACAGCAGGGGCAGCAATAGCAGCAGCTTTGCCTCGCTGACTGCGAGTGCAACTAATGATAATTGCTACAACCACTGGCGATAGCTTTCATTTCCGTTTTCTGTGAGCGCGCGGTAACGTAAAGCATAAAGCAACGGAGGAAAAAAAACACAACTCTAACGATAACTCTCGCCTTTTACACGGGGATGCGGATCCACCGGCAAACAAGGACAGAAATTATTCTCGGATTTCACAAAATGTTGTGTCGTAATAAATGTGCCAGGATGCCATGTTATGAACGTACAACCTTATAATTCGCAAAAATTTGCATCGACCGAAAGGTTTCGTTTCGTCGTTATACTTTCCAGAATGAGACTGGGGAACGTCTTCACGAAATTTTACGATTTTATGTTTCGGAGTTGATAATTCAGGTACCATTTATGATGCTCATTCATTCGGTTGAATCTTTCACTTGATTGTTCTTTCATACACCCTGTTCGTAGTGTAGTTTAGGAGTGAACAATTCGAAAGTATCAATTTAATCTTCTCAAAATCTTCACGTGAGTTCAAATGAGGTAAAGGGCATGTTATACGGATATTAAAACATGCTACAAATGATGCAAATCAAGGAAACGATACTGGAATGAAGTGCGTGATACATGAGATATCATAAATATATGAAATATTACATCATCCCCAGTGCAGTTTCGATCGTATAAAATATAATAGAAAACATTCGAAGGTAAAATTGATGTAACGTTAAAATGAAATATAAAACGAAATACGAATACTTATTCCATTAAATCCGTCCTTCATATTCAAACATCGTAAATTCCATTCTATCCTCTGTTCGAAATTATATAAACTTTCAACGGGATTATTCAATTTTCATAAAATATATCAATAAAGGACTTGATTCGGGGAATAATCATTCGCTTGTATAATAATTTACAAGCGCAGGACAACAATTCGTATGATATATCTCTCGTACCGTCAAGGAAAACCGTCAAGAAAGAAAGATGTTGTATTCGTGTTATATAACTTTGAAGTTGGTTGAAGCTTTTGGAAGAATCTCCAAAGTTCTCGTTCAAGGTATTCATACTTCGTTGGTTCCATTTCTTTGAGAGGAATGCAATCTCAAAAATCTGGAGGACGTAAATGTGAAATGAAATCCAAAAATATTCTCCCGAAATATTCACCTATCGTAAATTTGCATGTCATACGGGATCTTAAATTCAGGAAAAATTTGTTCAAAAAAAAAAAATTGATCGAATAGTAATCGTATGTATGGAATGTGTGCATCAGGCGCAACGTTCCCTATCAATCGTTAAAATATCAACTACTGGTAACCACAAGGGAACTTGCTGCATTATTTCACGTTTCATCAACTTCTTCGAACAATATAAACCAAGGAAACTTTGTTCATTGTTTTATGAGATCCCTGCCATTTGCAGATCTTCGTGTGATTCTAAAACCTTTCTATACATATATCAAACTACTTTCATAAAATTCGTGTTGGAATCGTAACATAAAATGTCCCTTAAATTCTACCCATAAACTTTTTCATCGGCAGTGGATTGAAATTCTTCATAAAGTCTTAACTTCTTTCCCTCCTTCTTCGATCTTCTTTCCTCCTCGAATATAACGTATCGTGCAATTATCGAAAGGAAATATATGTTTCCTCATAGGAAATGTTGTGAAATTGTAATTTCAGGATGTTAATATTTCAAGTTCAGAGGAGGCAAACGGAATGTTTGAAATCGACAACCATAAACCTGACTGGACTCTTGAATAAAAAGTACTGCATACTGGTTGATCAGAATTTATTCAAGAAGACCCACGTTTCTTGGAGCCAAAAGCGACGTTAAGTGTGGGTGATTTGTTACGGATCTCTTGAGCCTGGATATCCTGCTAGGGCACGATCAATAATTTGTTCAGTCATTTCGAAGAAAACAAATGTTACGCATGATACATGGATACTATCTAATTTATAACTGAAGGAAATTCAATTGAAATTTCGCAATTTATGGGAGGAAATTTCAAATTCTCTCACGATTTATTTGACAAAATTCATGAAGATGTATTCTCGGTTATATCATAGGAATGTATATCTTTTCTTCGAAACGGAATTCGGATGAATCGGAGTGATAACTGATTCATATCTCGAATGGAAAAAATGTAGGACGGTGGACTCAGCTCAGCATTTTGGTGCGAAGGAGTTTAACATGCGGTTTATCAGAGGGAATGGATAGTTCAGAGCTTCTATTCTCGGGAAACCAAAATTCCCAAACGTCTACTCCCTAACCAATTCCAGAGTGGATTGTTTGTATTTGTCGCAGTATAAAAATTGATTCTTTTGTCGTTTAGGTTACCATTCGATTCAGTAATTAACTTTTCAGGTTAAACGGAAAAAGAACAGACGATGTCGAATGAATGTAACTCTTTCCTCGAATGGGAAATATGTGAAATTTGCCACAGGGGTTAATCATCTGCTGCAGCGATGATGAAAAATAAGCTTCGATGGACTATTACACTTTTATTGGACACGAAACATTCGAAATTCGAAAAAAGTAAGACACAATTACTATATAATATTTTGAATCGATTTCAGACCCTCAATAGCACGGGTCAGATGCAAAGTTGAGTTAGTCAAAAGGAGGTAAGAATTGCCATAAGTTGGAAGAAAACTGCAGATATTTGCTCATGTGACCCAAAATTGCCATTGCTTATGATAATTCGTTCTACGAATTTCCCATACGTTTGTTCTCGGTGCACAAATGATAGAGTGTGTTAGAGCAACATATTGACGCAAATTCGTGCCAGAATTGATTCAGACTTGAATCAACATTGGTTTTATAGCACAAATTTTGTATCAGCCAATATTGCAACATCATTGAATCGGGCTTGCACCAACCATTGCCGAAGTTTTGCCACCGTTGCTGTATTTGTCAGATTGGAGACTCAAGGATTGCTGGAGAACAATCAAGCTTCCTCTTCAAGACTCGGCTAATTTTTGTCAGGCCTGGGTCAACCTTACACCAGTAATAACTGTTCACCAGAGAAGAGGTATTGCCACAATGAAACACTGATATCATGACCTGTCAAGTAGATATGACGCACTCCACCGGCATTGGAACAGGGAATAGCTGGCCAAGCCGAAAATGAACTTCAAAATAATCTTCTCATTGTTTCTTTTTCAAAACGACTATACATTACTCCGATTGTAATTCAGATTTTCTATCAATCTCTCAATTCGTATCATTTTTGTTCTTGTAGTCCTGAATTCGAATTATCCTCACTTTAAATTGAAAAAGGTACTCGAAGAGACTAAAGTAAGCAATCATTTTCAACTACTGTCTTGTATTCCCACATTCATTTCCATCCTATGTTCTGGCATACAATTTCCTATGGAATCTTTCGTCATGAAAATATTAGGAGGAACCTCGAAAGGAAATCTGGAGAGCCCCAGTCCCAGTCACAGTCCTTGAAACCTAAATGTATCCTATTATGAAGTGTGTCTCCTATACTTTACTTTTAAACAAACAACCTGATTCCTCGAAATCGATGGAGCATAATCTTCAAGAAAATCTATTTGAAGTATCTATTGCAGCTTTTTGCAACAGGGAAAGAGAGGAGATTCACTTTAAAGTACACGGAAAAGAATGTTGTATAAAACTTCGCAGCAGTTGATGTCAGACCGACAAAACTCTCTTTGTTAGAGAGAAACGTTTAAAATTTACAACACGAACCGCGTTGTTCTTGGAGTAACACTTATTTTAACGTGAATTATGTTGCCATAGTAATGAAGAAGAGGACTATGAAGTGGATTTGATGTAAGACAAATAATTTCATCGTCAAGAAACTTCCCTCGTAATTTTCATGTGGATTCACCCATTCTGTATTTCCTCTCAATTTTAGATTTGTCATTGGCAATCTCCAAAATCCCTGAGTCAAGGATTTCACGTATTTATGAAGTTGAATTTTTCGAATTTCATGTTCCAAATATGTGACAGACAAAAACCCCAGAACGATGAAAATGACGTATATTCGCTGTGTACAGTTTTCAAAATTCCACTAGGCATTCTAGATTTGTCACATAATCAACTTGCGAGTAAGTAATTCACTGTGAATTTGAATCCACTTTATTGAATCTGGCATTTCAAATTCACAAAGTATTCTTCCATTTCGTGATGAGACACTCTTTCCAAAGTCCTTCAAGTGGGTTTTGAACCTCCAGTGGGGAGACTTCCACAAGAAATTTCTCATAATGTTACATAAGTTGATCAACGCATACACCTTCATGGCGAGGTTTTCACGAATATCTAGGGAGAATCAAAATATTGTGTACACACGGAGAAAAAAGACCTTGCTGGATTTACAATGTTCCGTTCGATCACCATAGAAACTCCTTATGTTTCTATGATGATCGAACAAAACATTATAAATCCAACAAGATCGTCCTTCCCGTGCAGTGGAAATTTATAATGTGGCTGGATTGGGGAGAATGGGAGATAGAATCGTATTCAAAATATTAGAAATTCACCGTTGTTACAAATTTTACGAAAAACTGTCGAGGCATTTTAAAACATAGTTTTCAATAGCTGATATTGAGACAGTTGGGGTTAGATCCCAACAGGAAGCCTCTACCTGCAGCTCAGTCGCTTCCTCGGGAAACCACAATGAACAACAGGATAAAACGAGGTGAAATGACGGACTTTCTCGCTCCTCTATAGCATGAATTGATACATCAAAACTCGTCCATTCGAGAGGAATATAAGGATTCCATTACAATCTCTGGATCTTCCTTGAGTGAATGAGGTTTTTTTGTATCATTATTTCATGTTGTAGAGGAGTGGGGAAATGCGTCATCATACCCTGCTTCACTCCAATTGCCAATAAGAACAGGCGAAAATCTTTCAACTTGTGAACAAGCTCAGACACAATCATTAGAAGATTAAGAAACTTGGAAACTGGTCACTAGTGGAAATCACTTTAGGCATTCTGGAGGCTATGCAAGGTCTTACCAAGGCCTTGTGAGTGACTTTCAAGACCCAGTGAAGTCTCGTAATAGTCTAGAGAATTACTAGAGCTACACAATAATAGATGACCCTTGTCAATACGAAGTTGTTCAGGCTTCCGCGAGAATCTCATTAGGGGCAAGTGAGAGTCTAGCCCATAGCAAAATAGCTTGGAAGAATACAACCGCTGTGTCGATGTCACTATTGCTCTGGATACTCTGTAAAATGATGAAAGATTTGTCCTTACGTGCGATGGACTTGAAATGGACACTCAGGAGTGAGGAATTCAAAAGTATTCATTCTTCCTTGTCAGCCAAGCTCTTCTGAGAACTGGTTCACTAAGATATTCAGCATGCTAAGAACCTGGTGAATCAATCCAAAGACGGATTGAATTGTCGAACCCACAAGCTCTCGCAGCATCCAGAACCCTGCCGGAATTAACCTTGAGCGTTGGTTTCATCTCTGTGAGAACGTCTTTGTGCCACTAATAACCTTGGCCTACCTTTCTACGATCTCAATTACCCCAGATATGATAGCAAAAACTGGAAGCTTAACACAATTCCAAACACTTTTGGGCAGTCAAAATGGAATAACCATTATAATCGGTGCACAAATATGGCTTCTATTTTCACAGGACATCGATCGACACCCAATATCCCCATTCTCACCCAAAACCCACCTAAAAATACATTCAACATACCACACGAACAATCCCATTGTCCCCAAACTTGCCACGTAATTCCAACAACCCTCTTTTCCCCACACAAATAATACACGTGTCACTCGAGCCAACTGTATCTCACAATTCTAGAAAACTCATCAAATTACAATGATTCGTGACAGTAATTACAAATGAAAATCCAACGATTTACAATTACACCTTCCCTCAACTTTACTCACGTGAAAGAGATTTTTCTCCATAAGGGTTCTTCTATAATTGAAGGTTTTGTAGAACCCGAAACGTCGGAGGAAAACAAACGATATTCCGAAAAAAAACTTTCACCCTCGTTTTTCACCATTCTCCCGCTTCTCATTCGATTTTTCCGTTTGAACCTCACGTAAAATGTAACTCTCACTAATTCTCGTAACAGAAATTTTCAAGAGTTCTTCGTCTCGACTGTAGATTCAACTCTGGATTTGGGATGAATCTTCGCTACAACTTTCTTGTATTCAAAAATATTCTCTGAGCGCTTCCAATATGTGATTCTCGATATACACGCGAGAGAATAATCAATGGATTCAGATAAGGAATAACCGAACGCTCGGTGAAAACTCATAATTCACATGCTGTCTCGTATGTAGAAGTGGAACTAACAACCAAAGGGAGATAGAGAATGGGATTCTTCCAGGTACGATAAAAAAGGGCACCCAAAGGGCACCTTTTCCGTGAAAAGCGTCTAGAAGGAATCGAAGAGCTCGTTTGTCTTCATTACCCACAAATCGCTTGGTCGTTCTGGATTGTATTTGTGTATAGACCTATTCTCACGGTTCTTAAAACGTCTTTCACCAAACGATAAATAATTCCCAAGTATATTTGACATCAATCGTGACGAGGCCAATCGATAACTAACTAGCGGTCGAGAAAATACGTACGTGGAAGAGGAAGAGAGATTTGTAGGATTCTCTGGTACGCGATGTTGTACATCGAGAATAGTTCCGTGAAAATATGTCGGAATGTTTTGACATATTCGTCGGAAGAGCACTTGGAATGATATAGCATTCCTTTTATGGAATAATTAAACGCGTCTCTTGAGATGTGATTTTGAAAGACTTTTATTTTTCGTTATATACACCAAGCGTGTCTCTAACGAGGGATGGTAGGGACGGGGATAGTGGTTTCTCATCTGCCTCGTAAAACGTGAGAAGACGGGGGATCTTTGTAGCTTACATTAGACAGTTAGAAATTCCTTCAATGTATTTTCATTGATAACAAAATTCCTAAGTTTGATTATACTTCTAAGCCTTTGGAGAATGCGATATCCAGTTGATTTGAACTTGGAAGCTTCTATCGGATACAAGTAATTACTCAATCACAGAAGAGTAGAATAAATGTGGAATCTCATGGAAGTAGTGTTATACATTTATTATATTGTACAAAATCAGCACACTAATAAAAGGTTTGTTCCAGCCAAACTGAATTTTCATTAAAAGGCACGCAAAAACCCACATAACAATTCATGTCTTGCGATGTCTTTTAGATAAGTTTAAGATGTCTTGCGCAACACATTTAGATGTCTTTTAGATATCTTTCAGACCAAAGAAGAGTTTTGGACATCTAAAAGACATCTAAATGTGTTGCGCAAGATATCTTAAACTTATCGAAAACACATCGCAAGACATGAATTGTTATGTGGGAAGGCTCTTTGGCTGACTGGAATAAAATTTTTTTGGGATAAGGTAAGAGATCCTATACCCGATCAGGGACTAGAACCCGATCATTTTCATTATTATATGAATTTACGAAGTAATTTAGCTAGAAGTTTCAAATGGAAAAGTTAATTTTCGATCCATTAATTACAAAAAATGTTTTGGTTGAAGAGTTTTTACACAACTACACCACAAAAACCAAGACACAGTTTCATACAGACAAAATAAACTTCATTCGTCCTGAACAAATTTTATTCCAGCCAACCAAAGAGTTCCTTTGCGTGCATTTCAACCAAAATTTTGTTCCGCTGGAAGAAACAACTGTGTTTGCTATGCAGTATGTTCATCTCATATGTTATTTAAACACCGTTTGGAATCTTTTTGACATACTGAGAGAAAAGTACCTAGCTGCGGCAACTAAAATTTAATGTTTCCAGCTAAATTTTGGCTGACGTGAATCAGAAGAGTCTAATTATCTGAATTATGAATGGATAAAAAAATGAGCTGCGAAGAATATAATTTATTCAGTCGAATTAAATTTTTATTTAGAGTTACTAAATTTTCTAGTTGTTTAATATTCAACGAAACCATTCTTCTCAGTGCGTCGAATTTTGGAGTGGGCTTTTATTAATTCTGTGGACCTTGCTACTTCTATAGTGTATAATTAACACATCCTATGAATTTTAATGAATGATGAATTGAAGAGCCGAATCGAATAGTCGGTTGTGCGCGTGACCTTTCGTCTAGTGCACCTGAAAGCGGGCAACCATCGCTCTCAGGAGGACTTTTATCATGAAATAAAATGAGAACTAAAAAACCTTCCAGCGGGAAAGTTGTTGCAAATATATTCAACAATACTTTGACAAATTTTGAAACAATTCCGTTCTGTAGGTTAGAAATTATTACAGATTTAATGAAAAACGAATCGATTTAATCGATGCATATCGATGCTTTTTTCCATTACACGTCCCATACAAAAATTTGTGGGCTTCGCCAATGCTGACAATAAAATATAGCTTGGTGCAATGTTGACAGACAAGGCTTGGCAATTTATAAATCTTCAATGTTGATTAACAATAAATACAATGTTTCACCAATGTCGGTGTTCGACGGATTTCGTTTGTCAGCCTATTATTGTAGCACAATTGCGTCAAGCTTGGCTCTTGCTTGGTTCATCCTTGGCCCAACATTGACTAAACGATAGATTCCATTCAACGCCAGGATCATTTGAAATGTGGTTCAATATTGCCCCAAACTTTGGCTTAGTTTCGGTAGAAATTAGCTTTCAATGTAGCGCCGATCATTGGTAATAGCATGGCTCAATATTGGCAACCTATATAATATTTTTGCTACGTTACTGATCAAGTGTTTCTCGCGAATGATGAAACGCGTATACGAAGAATATATAAGGCTTAAGTAAGTCTTTGAAATAACAGTCAATCGCTCTTTACTATGAGTCACACTAGAGGGCTCCTACCGCTGAGCTAACATACATTGTGTTTACTGCTCATGACAAAATTTACCGACAAAAGACGCCGAGTTGTTCACAAACAAATGAGGGGAAAACAATAAGACTTCAAACAACATATGTCAGAAATTGCGAAATGCGCATACTTTTTATGTATTTCTGGGTTAAATATTTTTTATTTTGATCATTAGTGCAGCATTGACAAAAAAAATTTCCAATTGTTTGCCAATAATGGTATATTTGATTGTCATTGTTTCATTGATTATGGGACTTCATTGGAAAAACACGTAGGTAAATCATAAAATGATGTTATCATTCCAGGTTTGCGTCATGCTTGGTTGCCAAGCCTCGGCCATACTTTGTCTACGTTGCACCATGCTGGCGTCAATTGTAAATTTCTATATGGGGTGTGATCATTTCTATGTTCTTGAAGTTTGAATCGTTCATAGAAACGGAACGAGAATAAAACCTCACAAAATCTGATAAATCGCCGATATTTATCTTCTTAAATTAACTCATTGGGACTGGAAACATCATTTGGAGAATGTACTGCAAGATTTTGGGCCTTTAACAGCTGAGTATTTCGTCATTCGATCACTAATTTGTTTAAATAAACGATTCAAACTTCAGCAACATTCATTTCTAACCTACAGTACAGAATTGTCTGAAAAATTCGTCAAAGTGTTGTTGAATATATTTGCCCCAACTTTCCTGCTGGAAGTTTTTTTAGTATCGCAAATATCTGACTTTATTTTATCATAAAAGTCCTCCAACGAGATTAGTGGCGTTTGCCTATTTTCAGATGCACTGGACGAAAGGTTATTCGATCCGGCCCTTCAATTCAGAATTGTCCTCATCAACGTAGATTTCTTCATAACTCTTACGTCAACTCTGAAACAGAATTCACTCTCACTTTTGTCGGATTGGTATTCTTCGTTGGATGAACGAAGGTTTCCATCCGAATCAATAGCTTTGATTGCAGTTCAGAGGGATAATTTCCATTCGATGTTCATTGAAAATTGATAGCCTCAAAAGGTAACGGAATAAAATCTTTTTTTGTCTACCGCACGGATAACAATCGATAATACTTTATAAGAAAAAGAGTTATTATTTGAAAAGTTATCCACTCGATCATCAAGTGAACATTTCACGTCAGAGGAGTAAAAAAAACTACACGAGTCGGTGATTTGCATGAGCAAGACGATTGCTTGAATTTCACGATACGATGAAAGTAGGAATTGAAGGAGGCGTTGCAGTAGTACTAGAAGAAGAGAGTGAAGAGATAAGCACAACTCCATCCCCCTATCCATTGGAGACCGACCCTCTAAAGCCAATATCTCATCCACGCTTGTGGTCTATTAGATTTCCACAGCTTCGGAAAGGAAGAAGAGGAAGGAGATAAAAAGAGAATGAGAGACAGATAGAGAATTCGTCGTCTCTTTACCAACTTTTGTGCTTGGCATTTCTCTTTCCCCTTCGTTTTCTTCTTCTTGGACGAAAGGGCAAGCATAAATCGTAGGCTCTTTCACCGCCGTTTTCTCAAAAGCACGCGAAATGACCCTTATACTTTCTCGAGTTGCCAGTTTATGCTTTAGTTTTTTTGTTCATATATACATTGAATTCAATGTGTATATATATATTACGAATGTATTTCTGGACCTCTTGATCTATATCTCTTTCATTCGATCCACCGCTCGTTCATAGTCAATTCAATCAAAATCTACTAGGAACGTAAAAAGAAATTTCCACTTCGCATCGATCGAATCGCGCATCGGAGAATTTTTTTCAAGAAATTTCAGAGTGGAAATATAAATTCTGATTACCGCTTCATACGCTTAGAATTTCGCGATTTCAAATATCGTTCGATCGATGGATCTTCATTTACCGCAGTTCATTGAATTATAGATAAATTCTTCCGTGTAATACGAATCTGCGGAACACAGTCATTCGAATGTAAATTAACGTAACAACCGTTTCAGATCGGCTGGAAAAATGAATGAAATAATCATTTCCATCCATCGAATTGACATCGCTTATTCAATCGCATAGGAGAGTTCATAAATTCGGAGAATGTATGCGCATGTATATCTGTATATCCGACTATCAAATAAAAGTCGATAGCTCATTCGATAATCTACCTTGGTACAGCACCAATCTATAGAAGCTTCATGAATGCTACGCGCTAAGAACGATATTTTATCCAACGTTATCGCTGCACTTTACTGCCGTACAGGGCAAAGCAGGGAAGATAAGCTCATACCGATAGAGGATCGCTGCATTTCTGTGACCTCCGGTACACCGTGTGACGTAATAGTTGAGAATATCGATACTCGCAATTACATTCGTTCGCTAAATCGATCAATCTCGTATGAAATTCTAGCTTTGTAGTTTCAATCATATTCCGATGATGATGACGACGATGATGATGATATGAGATGTAGATTACCCGCATTACTTATCCACAATTGCAGACAATCACAGTGGCTCCTAACGCTTCCAAAATATTGATGGAATATTATTATGATTAATAGAGAAACCTCGTGAGAGAAATAGCGTCGAAAGCGTAATATCTTTGAAATACATTTTCCAAACTCACGGATATCCTGAGGTTATCACGTTTTTTGGTTCACACCTTGTGTTGACGATCTTTGGTTTACATCTCACGTTTCTTGGTTTACTTTTCGAATATTGCTCTGATATAGAGTTCAAAATTTGTTCTCTTTCTAAATAATTTGTTATTGCGAAGAGAGAAAAGAAGGAATGATGATTCACAATTTACTTTGAAGTAGAACGTGGAATTGCCCTGGTGCTACTCAGCAGCGCAGCACCTTCTGAGAATTATTGAAAAATTTTGTCGTACGGGAAACTTATGAGAGAACGAATAAAAATTTTCTCCGGTACTGTATAAAATATTCCAAGAAGGAAATCTATGGGGTTGTTCTTTTGCAATATAATGCAGCTGTTTAGGGTTCTGATCGCAATCTGATTGAAATTTTATGGAAACCTTCGGGTCGAGGTATAGACAAGTGAAAATATCTCATAAGAAACATTTATGGCAAGTTTCGGGCGGGTAACGGGACAGTATTCTATCACGAACTTCGAGCTGTGAACGAGAATGGCACGGCTGCAAAAGGTAGACATAAAAACTCTTGATGGATGCTGCGAGGAGAGTAAAAGTCCCCGATCGATAATGAAGATTAATTATACATTTCTTGAAAATATGGAAGGGGTATAAAATGATATTCGAACTGAACTGTTGTTTTGAATTCACTTCTTCCTTATCCTCAAAAGCACTGGATTTTATTTTGTTTTGTGGCGAATTATAAAGTGTTTCGTAAATCCGAAAATAGTCCAGGGAGAAAAGCGTCAAAATTTGAAATCGAGAATTTGAGGACTCGAAAAGCATGAATCATGTTTCAGTACATGGAGAAAAATAAAAGAATATATTTTACTCCATCCAATTAGTCAACATTTTTGGTAGCTTCTACGGTATTTTTAATATGGCTTACTCCTTACAAAGTAGATTTTTATTGAAAATTGGTGGAAATTATTCCAATGGAGTAACTTCTACTCCGAAAATAGTCATCGATATACTGGCTGGGTGTTGCAGTGAGATCTACCGCCATTGGAATAGCAGTTACTCCTCATTTTCCTCCGTGTAGAGTTGGTTCTCATGAGCCGTAGTCGTTAGTTGGGGAACGTAAGCCTTTTTGGAGATGTCTAACTCGGAGCTACTCTCTAAATCTGAAAGAGTGAAAAATCACGTGTTCCACTGCACCAAGTCTCAGAAGTGAGCCAGTCCGCTTTTAGAGTGAAAAATTGACTCTAAAATTTGAGTGGCTGTGAGTTTCTACCCTCAAACCTTGGAATATCCCTCTAAAAGAGTGGAAATTTCACTCAAAATTTTGACAGGCTCACTTTTGGCTGGCTGGAGGGTGAAATCTCACTTGAAAAATTTTAGAGAGTACTTATCTCCACAAACTAACACACGGGAAAAGCGATGTGATTGACATTTGGATAGCTAAAAATTAGCTATCCTAGCTATTTTTAGCCGTGGCAACAAAAGTTATTGCTATAGAAGCTAAAATCTCCTTAGTAGAATGGTGTACACGGAGAAAATTTTGTAGTATACATTGCATAAAAAACGTGTTCAATATTACTATGTTTTTGTAAAGTTGGACCATACTGACATTACGAGGAATATTGCGATGATAATGATTCAAATGACGATAGATTATATTAGGTGTACAAATAAGTTTCCGCGGTTTGTCAAAAGATGGCCCCACCAGAAGGTTATGGAGAAATTGTCAGATGTAAAACGTAATATCCCAAGTTTAGTCATCTGGCAACACCATAACCTTAAAGTACTAGTGATTCCGTATCAGCATCACGTAATTTTTTTCGTGCAAAAATGTCAAGTTTTATTCCGAATAAGCATCATTTGCGGGAACTTTTGATTTACTTCTTTAATGTGAAAAAATCTGCAGCTGAGGCGCATCGATTGCTTCTAGAAGCATATGGTGAAGCTGCTTTAAGTGAGAGAAGTTGTCAGGAATGGTTTCAAAAGTTTAAGAACGGTGAGTTTGACGTTAAAGACAAAGAACGCAGTGGAAGGCCGAAAGTGTACGAAGACATGGAATTAGAAGTACTATTGGAGGAAGATTCGTCCCAAACGCAAAAAGAACTTGCACTTACTCTACAAGTGACTCAACAAGCAATTTCACATCGTTTAAAATCGTTAGGAATGATTCAAAAACAAGGAAATTGGGTTCCATATGAACTAAAGCCGAGAGACGTTGAACGCCGATTATGCGTGAGTGAAATGCTGCTTGCCAGGAATAAAAAAAAGAGTTTTTTGCATCGTATAGTCACTGGTGACGAAAAATGGATTCACTACGATAATCCAAAGAAAAGAAAGTCATGGGTTAAGCCCGGCGAACCATCAACATCGACAGCTAAGCCGAATATTCATGGAAAAAAACTCATGCTGTGTATTTGGTGGGATCAGCTTGGTGTCGTGTATTATGAATTGCTGAAACCAAGCGAAACCATTACTGGAGCTCTCTACCGAACACAATTGATGAGATTGAGTCGGGCACTTGAGGAAAAACGCGCCCATTACTACTCCAGACACGACAAAATTATTCTTTTACACGATAATGCTCGTCCACATGTTGCGGCGCCGGTAAAAACATACTTGGAAACACTCAACTGGGAAGTTTTACCCCACCCGCCGTATTCACCAGACTTAGCCCCTTCTGATTATCACCTGTTCCGGTCGATGGCACATGGTCTGTCTGAGCAGCGCTTCACATCATATGAAGACACCAAAAATTGGGTAGATCTGTGGATAGCGTCAAAAGATGAAGAGTTTTTTCGACGGGGTATCCGAATGTTGCCAGAAAGATGGGGAAAAGTAGTGGCAAATGATGGAAAATACTTTGAATAAAACGTAATGTACTTTTCCTTTACAATAAATTCCTAATTTTTTATAAAAAACCGCGGAAACTTATTTGTACACCTAATAGTAAAATTGGAAACAAAACAAAAAAAGGTTACAATGTCTCAATCGTAAAAAGGGATGCATGCAAAGCATTTCTGAATAAACGTTCAGTGATTTTAGTCAGAGTGTCATTATAGTCCAGCGTTACAAAATAATTATAGTAATCTATACTACAAAATTCTCTCCGTGTAGTGATTCACGAATTCTTAACGCTTGCACTAGCGACAAACTAGCCAACTCGCTGAATACTTACGAGTCACTCACCTGCCTCTAGTTTTTCGTTACTTCAGGTGTTCCAACCTTCTGAATGACTGGACCATTTCTACTAGGGCTAGCTTTTGTAGTAATTTCACGAAATAGCTGCCATAGCTAATTCCTAGCTACCATAGTGAATTATTCTTCCCATTATTTCATGAAGATTACATCACTGCGCTATCTTTCCAGCCAGCAATAGACCATACTTGTACCAATAACGACAAGAAATCCATTCTTGATCATTAAACAAGAACCACTCAACACCCCAACATATATATGGAATAGGATCTATATAGGCTCAGCGGAGCTCCATCCTGCCTGTATGGGTTCAAGACTGAGCCAGAGTAGGGTCAAGATTCATACACTTGAGGACATGGACTGATCATTGCCTATGCTCATATTTCAAAGCTCTTTGTACGGAAAATTTGACATTATCAAATGAAAATCTTTTTTCAAATTATAAATTTGAGTTCTGTGCAACTTCCCACGTTTGGATGAAATTATGCTCTTTTTCAAATTTCTCGGGTTGAGAACGAAAATACGGATTGCATGTTTCCATCCCTCAACATAGTCATATAGTAGCAATGAATGTGAGGATGAATCATATATGAATGCTAGTAATGAGTAGTCATCTGTACATCCGAAATGAAATGATAGGAGAGAATCCACGATTGAAATATTAAACGTACACCTTCCGTTCACCCAAGTTCTATTCATCAGTTGCGGGGACCAAGTTAACAGAAGTAACTGAAAGAACTGTTCTGAACTCCAATATTTCCATCACCTGTTACTTTTTTCAAGTGATTCCAACTCCACAGTTTACATATATATATATATATATTCCGTGTGACAAAAAGTCACATTTTCTTGTGAAAAAGGATACTTCTTTTTCCACGTAGAAGACGTTGATACTTCAACAAGTGCAATGAATTTTTCTTCTATCCTAAATTAATAAATCTATCTCAAATATAATTTTTGTGTCACCATCTTTATTTATAAAGTAATTTTCTTCTGTCAATCATATGAATAAACTTGGAGCTTTTTTTTCATAAAAAACCTTGTTATACGTATCGTAACAGGTTGCCACCATATGTTCCTTAGGTTATATGAAAACAGATCTATGCGAGGAGCATAGAATGATTTATATGCAATTTTCCACCAAGTTGAGACCTGCACACAGAATGAATAATCATGAATCGTCATCATATGCATCACATTTCGCGTAACGTTTGCTCCGAATTGCATTAATTGCTACTATGCTTATGCGCTCATGTGATTCACCTTAATGCGTGTAACTGACATTTATGATTGCAGTAATTGCTGCTGTGGCGGTCGTGGTGATTAAAGTTTGGAGTGTGTCTTATGGATACCACAGGAGAATTGTGTATTCTACCTATATTTTTCATTTCTGCGGAGTTCCATATTCTCCCGGATAAATATATATTCTCATCGAGTGAGAATATTTTTCAATTCTATTTCTGTACTTCCAAGAATGCATGTGAATAAAACGCCTCGAGTAACATCCCAGGGAATAGATTCATCGAAATAAAATACGCGATCCACTCGAAAAACAATTCTTTTTCATGGATTTGCGATTAAAAGTTACGGGAGAAGCTCACGCATTCAAACAAATTTTTCTTGTAAATCAAGAAATAAACTTGTTATTTCGCGGAGTGTGAGTTTTTCCATCCCTCGACGCGATGATTGGGAACATGAATACATCGGGCGACTCAAAGAGTTTCTATGGCTGTACGCCGCAGACTGAAAATAAAATTCGGAAGCGGCTAACGTTTGAACATCGATAGGTGATATCTGTGTGAAATAAAATCCCAAGATCTGCCATCACACATCGGTGCATCGCTGGTTAATGAGTTACACATCAACAGTTGATGTCCAGAAGTTAGCCAGTCCGGAATTCAATTTTCAGTGCAAGAGAGAACTAATCGAAGTGAATCTGTGTTCCCGAATTATTCTTGGAACAGAATCGGTTCATTGATACCAAATTTCATCTCTGGAAGTAGAATTCGAGGAATCGATCAGAGTTTATAAACGACCAAATGGATGGAGGATCTATCAGAGTAATAGAATTTAAGTACTTGGATTCTTTTATTCGTAGAATCAAAAACAAAACTGTTCGGAGGAACAGAATTGAATGTGAACAAACATGCAATACTTCTCATTGCATTTGTCAATGATTACAAGATTCAAAGGAAAAATAATGTAAATTGTGAAGTTTATTATGAAGAATATCTTGAAAAGAAGGAAAATGAATGCTGGGATAATTGACGATTGACAATTCTATGTTGAAGGAGAAGAGAAATTTCAGTACAAGGCAATCGATTTGGAGAGCAATTAACTCGGATGTGTATCTCACGCACGTACCATACTCTATACCATAGGTTTAGTCCGTTATCAGATATCTGTTCATATATTTATACTCTTACACACGTGCACCTAACATACGTGAATGTTTCCTGCGTTTGAGGTATTGGGAATTTTGTTTATGAATGCTCATGAATGAGAGAGCAACCGATGACGGTCAATACATTAAGCATAATTCTCCCACTTCAAAGCAAACTAGAAGTCGTGAAAATACACCGAAAAGACAGAATGCTGTGACCTGAAGTGCAGAATTCAAACCCTAACAGCACAACGTGTCTGTGGGACGTTTTCTGAACGTTCAGAAAACCTCTCCTACGTTCTATAAACCTTCCAAAAACGTTCCAAAGGCACATCGTGCTGTTCGGGAATGAGTTATTGAATATTTTGTGAATACAAATAATGTTCTGTAGGAAATCACTTCACCACACAGAGAGAAATGCAGCTCGAAAGGATAGTAATCTTTAATAGAAAATTGGACAATATTTCTTAAAATCTAAGAATTTTTCTTAAGTTCGTAATAAACATAAAACGGTTCAGATTTCTCTTGGATATTGCTCCGAAAACAATAAAAAAATTATCAATACTTAACAAATCATAAAAACAAATATGAAGTTTCCAAAAGTCACGAATGAAATTTTACAAAGTAAATAACAAAATTTTTTGCAATCTTATTTTTAAATTACAGAATTTTGTTATTCACTTTGTAAAATTTCATTCACGACTTTTGGAAACTTCATATTTGTTTTTATGATTTGTTAAGTATTGATAATAATTTTTCATTGTTTTTCGAGCAATATTCAAGAGAAATCTAAACCGTTTTATGTTTATTACGAACTTAAGAAAAATTCTTAGATTTTAAGAAATATTCTCAGATTTCAAGGAATATTCTCCAATTTTCTATTAAAGATTACTATCCTTTCGAGCTGCATTTTTCTCCGTGCAGATGTAAAGATCAAACTTTTGATCCTAAAATCGAGATCTAAATATTCAAATACCGCAAGGAAATGTTCAAAATAACCTCATAAGTTTGGAATGGATATTGCTAGAATTCCCCCGATGGAATTCGATTGAATTAAAGAATCCAAAATTCTCGATGTTTAGTGCATACGCACGCGCTTCTCAATCCATAGATGTGTATAGTTTTATCGATTCATGTTATACTATACTATAACAGAATAACACACCAACTTCCGAGTTTATAAACTAATTTTATGCCACATAAGCTGAAAGCTGTCACTGGAAGTACATCGATAACAGAACTCGATGGTGAAAACAATTTGGTGTGATGTTATTACAATTCCATACAAGTGAACGTTGGGGAATGATAATTCATTAGAGAACAAACTTCTTGATTTGTCCCACCGTACAACGTAGTTGCGTGGCTTCGAGGTAAACGTTTGGCGGTATATCAGTAGAAGTCTTAACGCGGTGATTTGATATCAAATATATAAAAAGCTTTGGTCTCTCAAAGAACGAAATTGCATTCTGCGAGTCATTCCTCTTGAATAAACTTGTTTGCAGATCGGGACAGTTCTGGGATCATTCCATCTTTTAAACCATGCAGAATCACCTTCTGCGACAATTCCTGAAATTCTCCGTGAACTCGATGGGTTAATTTGGAGCGCGAGAGACAATGCTTGTAGCGGAAGAGAAATGAGATCAACGTTGATGTACTTTGATCTATACGCGGTCAGATTTGAAGTCTAGTCAAAGAGATAGCTACTCGTGTGAAAATTTCTATTTTACGCCAATTTTGATGATAGAATCTAACTTGGAGCAAGATTGGCAGCCAACACTGTAAAAAGAAAGTCTTAAATTCAGCTCATTTCATGGCTGAATCTATGATGCAAACAAATATTGAGCCGAAAAAACAATCGCCGACACAATGGAAAAAGCATTGTCTGAAATTTCGAATGCAAACCGATTAAGACTTTTTTTTTACAGTGAAGGCTTTAGAAGCCTACACTCAACGAATATTTTGGTTGACGATTGAGGGGATACCAGCGGCCCTTGACGATGCAACCCGAGCCAAATCTTTTCTGACAAATTATTCGAAAATAAAGCAGTAAAAGAAAAATATCGCTCTGTACAGACCATCTTCATTGATTGAAGCAGGTCTAACACCCTGCTTAGGGTTATTGCAATTTTTTGCTTGAAAAGGGAGTTTCATCAGGGGCCAAGCCATCGCTCAAGTTGAGGCAAGCTATCGCCCAAGCTGGATGAAACTATTGCCCGAGCTGAACGAAGCTATTGCCTGAGCTGAAATCCCACACATCCGTTACGGTGGAGAACCCATAACGATAAAACCCATCGAAACCTATGAGAGAATTTGTCGCTTTTTTTGTCGCTGATTAGTTACCAAAGGTTTGATTTTGTCGCTCTTTTGATCTCCGAGAAAATCGAGGGTACATCAAAAGGGCTGTTCCGCTGGAAAATCCTATATTGTTGATGAGTCGGAGCAAATTGAAATTTTCACAGAAATTTCTCGCTGGAATTTGAGCATTGATGGAATACTGTAGGCCTAAACGTTCCCGAGTAAGAGGGAAATAACTGATTTTGAAATGCGAGACACCCCACATAGCACTGAAAGTTCTCTAAACTTTGTCAGAACCTTTAGAGAACTTTAAACGTTTTAGAAACGTTCTCAGAATGTTCTCAAAACTTTCATGCTATGTGGGACATGAGATACAAGCAGGATGGTAATTACCACACAGAGAACCATTTGGTGACATGGTATATGATAACGCACGGAGACATATGGAGTTGGGGATGCAGGAAAAATCTTGTAACACGGCGGTCACATAGATGTAACGAGGTCGGCACGCACGTGTTGTCGCTGATTTGAGAAAGAAAGTTTGATTCAATTGTTCTTTTGGTTTCCAATCGACCCGGAGAGGAGACGAAGTGGTCGTTACACTGAGAAAAGTGTATGGGATTGATTCCCATTCGCTTTAGTTCTCATCGCGACTTTAGGATAGGAATTGAGTGCTGACTCGCGATTTGGTGATCATTACGATGTTAACCTATCCTTCCCATGGTAACGTAAACATTTCATCGCACTCATTTCGATTTTGAATAGTACTTATTACAATTTTGGAATATCTGTCACCGAATTCCTATTCTTCCTAGTAATGGTTACCGTATACTTCTCTCCGTGTACGCCAGGAAATAGTATATTGTAAAATGGTTGGACTGCTCGATCAAAAAAAACCTCAAGGGATCCCTCATAGGAACCCTCGAGGGTTCCCAGATAGGATCCAATAAGGGTTCCCCTGGGAATTTGACACAAAAATTTTTTGCCTGGGACTCATCTGGGAACCCTGATGGGACTTTATATAAGATATTGTATTCAACATAGGATCTTATAATTGGTCAAAATTTCTTGAAATTTCATGCTTTCTGTATATACTTGTGAGATAAATTTTCAATTTACCCAACTGTGAATAAAACTAATTTATATATAATTGAACTTAGGATTTTTTAAATATTAAAATGAACAAATTATGAGAAGGTACATGCAATTTTTCATCTTTGAAATTATAATTCCATTCAAACATGAGGGGTATCTCTAGTTTCTCTATTTTCACAGGGAAAGGTATTAAATATTTCCATCATCAAAATTCAGGGCAGCGTTATGATATTAGAGGTTACACCAGATGAAATTAATGTCGATTATGTCAGGTCACTGTAACTTTTATTAAACTATATTTTTTCGAATTAAAATGACAAATATATATTCTATATTTATCAACATATTCAAGTTCAAGTATTTGTTTTTACAATACAAAAGTACGTTACATGCGAATGTAGGGGAGAGTGGGGCAAGTTTTCTATAGGGGCATGTTTTCCAATGCCATATAATTTCTTCGTATGCTGGAAGAGCGCACTGCTGGATGAATGGTCATGAGTAATATCATCTAAGATACCATTCACGGCAATATCAGGTTAATAGCTGCTTTCATCATAATAAGAGAACTGTTTTTACGATTTTGTCGTTGGTGAGTAAACTTTACATGTGTTCATTCAAATTGAAAAAAAACATACTTACGTTATTCTGATTGTTTTGGTTGAATATGTGTTTATAAACGAAAGTCCCCTGAATCGAATGATGTGATAATTTTTGTAAATTACTCGCGTCTTTACGATTTTAACCTAGTTCCAAGTTGAAAAACGATAACGGGGCAAATTTGCCAACGTGACACGGGGCAAATTTTCTCACAGAGAGAATTTGTCCCGGTCTCAACCAAGTGATTTTAGAGTGTTGCAAATGCATTTCTTATATTATATGATTAGTCTTCGCGATTTTAGGTTAGTTTAGAGTTGGAAAACAATGATAAAGCAATGTTTTTCACTGCGGAAAATTATCTCAGTCTCAATCAAATTGTTGTAACTTATTACAAGCAAATTTATCGAAAAGATAAGCATACATTATTTGATATGAAAACAATCAGAATAACGTAAGTATGTTTTTTTTTTCAATTTGAATGAACACATGTAAAGTTTACTCACCAACGACAAAATCTTAAAAACAGTTCCCTTATTATGATGAAAGCAGCTATTAACCTGATATTGCCGTGAATGGTACCTTCCCTAACAGCACTGGGAGGTTTTTAAAACGTTCCAAGAACGTTGGGACGTTTTTAAAACATTCTCAGAACGTTTTCAAAACGTCCAGGGAACTTGGTGCTATGAGGGTTAGATGATACTACTCACGACCATTCATCCAGCAGCGCGCTCTTCCAGCATACTAAGAAATTATAACGCATTGGAAAACATGCCCTTATAGAAAACTTGCCCCACTCTCCCCTATGTAATTCAATTAAGGGGATGCTAGTGCCGGGACGCCAGCCATTTCGTATTGGCTAGTTTATTCAAAAAGTACTGGATCAATTCGTACAAACTAAGTTTCTAAAGATTCCTCATGGCTTACAGAATCTTTGAAAACTCAGTTTGGATGAATTTATTCAATAGCTTTCGAATAAACTGGCCAATACGAAATGGCCAGCGTCCCGGCACTAGTATCCCCTTAAGTGATTGCTTTTTGTTCTTCATACTTTTGCTTACTTTTTATATACTACATTCGTTATTTCGTTTTCCTACATCACATGTACCCCCTATTGTAATTGATTTCCAAATAAAAAATCGAATAAAATACTCAATTTGGATTCGAACTTCAATTTCTCATCTATTTTTGGCGATTTTGAAAGAGTGAGAAAATTTGCCCCCATGTGGTTCGAAGGTGTTGGAAAACTTGCCCCGTATGTGGGGGCATCCCAGGTAGCTTCCTAATAACCTGAATGCTCAATGCCCCGAACATTGAGCTCAATACATACTGGAGTGAGCGCGTCAATGGAAACGCGCGGATAAAGAAAGAGGTGCGATTGCGTATGCCTGTGTCTTTGTGTGTTCTATAGGAATTGCGAGAGAGGAAGAAGATCAGTTGGGAGTGCTTCCATATTCGTTTAATGAATAGCATTGTCTTTCTCTAATATTCTCTTCCTCCTCCCATTGTCGCCCTTACTCCGGTATGTATTGAGCTCAATGATCCCGAACGCTCAATGCCCCGAATTCCGATGTCACATTCATTCGGGGCATCGAGCATTCGAGATATTGGGCTCATGTTTCAAAATCTTATCCTCGTACTCTGAAGTATTGGTTTCCTCTGTCTTCTTGATGAATTGAGGAGAGCCGCACTGACACTCTAAGGCCGGGTACTCGTGCTAGCGACTGTCGCGCGCGACATCTTCAGAAGAAAAAAGAGGAAAGAAGTTTTCAACTCGGATCTCTTTTTCCTTCTAATGATGCCGCGCGCGACAGTCGCTAGCATGAATACCCGGGGTAAGGTACGAGGGCAAGGTTTTGGAACATGGCGAATGAGGAACGTTTGTTTTAACATGTTCTAAATTGTCCCACTCTCCTTTAAATATTTTTGATTCGTTCTTCTAGTTATAAGAACGAATCGATTGGTTTGGTGCAGATTGAGGCGACTTATAACACGTTAAAACAAACAAAGCTATTGAACATTTGGGACATTGGAGGGCGGTCGTATGCAACATGCCTTACCCCGCTATGATCAGTTCATAGCTGAACCGCGCTTACCTGTGGATCACTAGTAATATTTAGTAATTTCACTAGATATCTCCAGTTCTCAGCCAATAATAAGCGGTCAGGCTTATTATCAGTCGGGGTTTTTCATTGAGCTCCGTATACATACTTGATGCTTCCGATTGCGAAAGCCCTTGGCCCCAGGGGCCACGATTCAGCCAATGGGAATCCAGCTTTCTAGCCCCTGCCTGCAATCGGAAGCATCCACTGAATCCTTCCGATTGCTAAAGCTCTTGGCCCCGGGAGCTATGATTTAGCCAATAAGAATTTGAGTTCCAAGCCCCTGGGGCTGTGAATGACTACAATCTGAAGCATCCACTGGAGTGAGCGCACCACGGTATGACCTTGTGACGGCTGGATGAAGACGTCGCTATACAACACATCTGTCAGATGAGCATGGACCGGAATTCCTAGGAAACGGAACGGAATCTACAGAGCCAACTGATTTGCAGATAGTAATTTACTAGAATTTCCCAACGATTTCCTGGAAATCCCGGTCCATGGGGGAGGGGCCTGAGAATAGGTGCGGTAACAAGTGTTCGGAATTACAAATATCTAAAGAGTCATGATTTGTGAATCAGACAATAATCACCAAAAGTTTCTAGTCTCCCTGTCTCCCTTGCCCCGAGTACATATGCTAGCAACTGTCGCGCGCGACATCATTAGAAGAAAAAAGAGATCCGAATTGAAAACATCTTTCCTCTTTTTCCTTTCTAATGATATCGCGCGGGACAGTCGCTAGCATGAATCTCTGGCCTTGAATAGTCACAAACTTTACCAACCTCACCAACCTTCGTTCATTGGCTGTCCAAAGAATTAGTATTCTGCTCTCTCTTCCCATTTGCAGATTTCCTATGGTAGATCCCTGTTAGCCCGAAAGTTCGTTGACTCAAAGCATGCCATTGGCCCGAAATCCCGAAAAAGTTTCGGTAAAATTCTATCTCAGGCTGGGCTCCCATGCAACCGGATTGTCCGGAACGGAACGCTCATAATTGGTGGATCCCTAGTATTGTTATAGTTACATCCAAATGAAACTTGTATTCTACCAATTAGGATCGTTCCGTCCCGGACAATCATCGCATGGAGACCAGCCTTATTCGCACACGACTATTAACCAGTGATGCCATATTTGACACGAAATCATTACTCACACAGCCACAATTGTACGTACGTGTGATGACACACGTACCACACGTTCACACGTACGTGCCGGTGCATCGGTGTGCGGTAACGGCATCACTGCTAGTGACAGTAGCTAAGTTCGTTGAGTGGTGTCCCAAGTTACCCCAACTTGCTCCAAGTATTTTGGATTCGTTATTTCCAGTTGAAGGAACGAAATGATTGGTTTGTTACAAGTTGGAGCAACCCAGAACACGTAGAACGAACGAACCTAATAGTGAATAGCATGATGCCGAAAGTTCATAGTCCCGAAAAAAAACATCGAATTTTATATAAGCTAAGTTCGTTTACCGATGTCCCAAGTTACCCCAACTCGCTCCAAGTATTTTGGATTCGCTACTTCCAGTTTAAGCAACGAAATGATTGGTTTGGTACAAGTTGGAGCAACTCAGGGCACGTAGAACGAACGAACCTATAAATCGATTATTTGACCACTTTCATCATATAAGATGTTTTGTTGATGCATATTATGTGGAAACAGAACGTTTTTCATGGTAAAAGTGATGAAATATTCGATTCATATTAAATTCGATAATTTTTTTTTCGGGATTATGAACTTTCGGCATTATGACACTTCGGGATTATGCCACCGTAGGGGTTGTGAACTTTCGGGATTATGATACTCTACTGTATTTTAGTCGGAAAAAAATGCCACCAGATGGAGCCACCTATGCGCTCGTATCCACTGGATTCACTTCATTTCCATTTGAAAAACTACCGATATACCGAAATATCGACACTTTTTCAAATATCGATATCTCAATATCGATGTATTCAAGAGATATCGATATATCCATCGATACTTTTGAGAAATATCAACATCACTAACCTAACGCCATCAGAAGTACCGAAGTACCGTTGAGTCAGCGATGCAAACTATGGATTCTTTCCCCATGAATCGACGAATCATAAAACGCCTTTGAATTCAGTTCCCAATAAAAGAACCTAAGGAATCCGTCAGTTGACATCGCTATGTTGAGTTTCCTTTCTAGGTTGGTTGGAAAATCTGTTTTCTGACAGTACAGCGTTGTCGACGCCCAATTGTTCGTGAAATTTTGGATTAAAATTTTCTGTTTTTCATTTGTACGTTTAAGAATGTTCGTACGAGTATCAATACCATAATCGCCTTTGCGCAACTCATGACATATACTGAGAAGAAATGACATTTTCATGAGTACAATATTCACTTGACATATTAGGTAAGATGGCGCCTTCACAAACAATTATCTAGTATTCCTCCGACAAATTCTTTAGAAACTAAGGAAGTTTATAAATCTTCAATTCTTCTATAAATTCTGCATTTAAAGTTTTATATTCTCAAATTATTCTCATTTGATTAATATATCATTTTCAATGAGAAGATCGATTCTTATCTGTTTACAATATCGATATAGCAATCTGATTCTCTCTCAATGATTACATTGTTATGGTATTACTCCAATTTCCAAAATATTTGAACGATCGTATTTAATGTACCAAGCGTTCTAATTGTAGCTGATTGTAGCTTGATGGTTATATTATGCCCAAATTTTTGGAATCTTACATTTGTACTTTTGATTTTCAGTGTGATAAAATTTATCTATAATGCAGACAATAAAATGCGTTGTAGTTGGGGATGGAGCAGTAGGTAAAACTTGTCTTTTGATATCATATACGACAAACAAATTTCCATCGGAGTACGTTCCAACGGTATTTGATAATTATGCTGTAACGGTTATGATTGGAGGTGAACCTTACACATTGGGATTATTCGACACAGCTGGTATGGTTCATATTGTACATCTTTTATTACCTGATATTTAAGATCAGTGATTCATGATATTAATAATTTCAGGTCAAGAGGATTACGATCGACTGCGACCATTAAGTTATCCACAAACTGATGTATTCTTAGTATGTTTTTCAGTTGTATCTCCATCTTCTTTTGAAAATGTCAAAGAAAAGGTATACTTGATTTTATTTTATGTTTCAAATATCGCAAAATACAGTGAACAATTGCATTTGAGTTGAAAAGTCAACGTGATACAGGGTGTGAAACTTGAGCTCATTTTTTCAAATTAAAACTATGCAAAAATACGTGTGTCCATTGAAGATGTTCATCTGTACAGCATTTTTTCAGCATCTTGAAAAATACTGTGTAGACAGATATTTTGAATACACACATGCATTCTTTAGTAGGTTATCTTGAAAAAATTGACTAAATTCCAGTCGCTTGTTCCCCCCTCAATCATGCGACTGATTTTTCTGTAGTGTTATACTTTTCGTTTTGCGATTCAATATTGTATCAATTGGATTCTTATAAAGTTTTCCTCCATATCATTCCCCTATGCGAGTCAAATCTCTGAATCATTGAATTTTTCAATGTATTGATTCTGGTAAATCACATGAAAAAAAAACTCTTTGAATTCTCAAGTTTATTATTTCATGTTACAATCCTCTGGAATGAGGATAATGTGTTTGTGAATAATGTAATAAAATCAAACATTTTCTGTTGCAAATTATCCCTAGTAAAAATAACCCTTACGTAACTCATATATGTTCCCTATATGATACATATACGGATCATATATGGATTCACATATCCTCCCATCTATAAATTCAAACACATTCATATACACGGACAAAAATGATTCGTCCGTTCAACCACAATAGAAATTGTTTTTACAACAAATTAGAATAGAATTTGGGACAGGTACAAAGCTTAGTATCATACAAAATTCATATAAAATACAATGCAAAACGATGTATTTGTAACCAGATTACCAGTAACACTCGAAACAATTCGAGGTACGGTATACCTCAAAAATGAAGTTGAATGCATCCAAAAATTGTTACTGAGCGTGGCGTACAAAAAATTTGTTTCCCCATTCCCACTGTGTACTTACCGTCGGTAAGTGTTTGAGGTATGCTTTCCCTATTTGAGAAATCTGTATTCCTTGGAAAGATCCGAACCTGCCTACCTAACCTATCACCTTCCTAAAGAACTGGTCTTAACAGCTAGAGCTGACACGCGATACGGTTATATGGTAGATTGTTGTCACTTATAGCCATAACGGGATAACGTTTGATACGTCATACATATATGTGATGTACTGTAACTGAAGATTAAATTCGATATCAAATATTCATTCACATGAATTGAAGAATTTTTAAAACATTGCACATCACCGCTTCATTCGACTGAACACACGTTATTGCACGAATTCATTTCACTTAACTCATTCACTCCGATGATTCTTGTTTAATGTTAATTGTATTGAATTGAAAGCAATGAGATTACGATGATACGAGAAATCGTGTTGTATACAGACCCATGTGTATCCTAACCTTTCACAAAATTTTTAGCGAAACTAATAACTAATGCGAACTAATCAACCAATCAATCTGAAACTTTCCAAAAAATTTGTCCACATCCTAGCGAACAACTTTGTCGTTGGAAGTTTTCTGTAGCTCATACTTCATCCACCACTTTTTTGATGCAAAGCATGAAAAAGGTGATTTTCACTTCGTATTAAAAATGTATCAATTTGTTATTGATTTTTACAAATCTTTACGACATCCCAAGCAGCAACAGAAGTTCGAAGTATACACGAAATAGGAACGTTCGTAAGATGTCCGGATGAGATACGAAAAACATATGATGAAAGTTCATGGAATATTCGAATGAGACTGTTTTAAATATACTTAGAACGTACATAGTGCATTCGAAATGTCCCGTACAGCACAACCACCGATTCTCCACCCAGGACTTCGGTGGACTGGAGGTGGAGAATCAGCGGAGAAATGAGAGCCGTGGAAATAAGGGAGAAATAAGGGAGAGTCTCCGTTGAGGCAACGGAGAGGCGACGTGGATTTGTCCGCCCCCTTTATTTTCAATAAAATTCATATCTGCCGATTTACACAACCAAATTTCAATGAGTGAATCCACTAACATAAGTTTTATTCAAAATAAAGGGGGCGGACAAATCCACGTCGTCTCTCCGTTGCCTCAACGGAGACTCTCCCTTATTTCTCCCTTATTTCCACGGATCTCATTTCTCCACTGATTCTCCACCTCCAGTCCACCGAAGTCCTGGGTGGAGAATCGGTAGTTGTGCTGTACGGGGTACGATATTCATTCAATCAACGTTCGATTGACGTACCGTCGTATATTCGATTACATACGTTCGATGAATGTGCACAGCACGTGTGAAACGGTCTCTTGGAATGTACATAGAACATATTTCGAATATTCTAAGAACGTTCATAGTATATTCTGGTGCTACTTGGGATGGTTGTCTGCGAGGAAGTCTCACGAATCTAAATTTGCGAGATTTATTCCGATACATCGAAAAATGACCGAGTTGGAACGAGTTTAATATTGAAAAACATTGATTTTTGGTGTGGAAAATGAGAAGTTTTTATTGTTTTTTCCCCCGAAAACTATGGATCTTAGGAAAAAATGATAGGCAAATACTAATATTCATTTTCCACATCCTATCACCCAGTATTTTTGGATTTTCGACATTCAGACCTTTTTTTCCGACCCTCGACGTGACCGCTTTTACCGCTTTCCGAGCGCCTAAGTGGTTATTGCATCCCAAGCAACAACAGAAGTTCAAAGTATATACGAAATAGAAACGTTCATAGAATATCCGAATGAGACTGTTTTAAATATACTTAGAACGTACATGGTACATTCGAAATGTACGATATTCATTCAATCGACATTCGATTGACGTACCTTCGTATATTCGATTACATACATTCGCTGGATATGCATAATATCTATGAAGCGGTCTCATTGGAAGATTATATGTGCATAGAACATATCTCGAATATTTGAAGAACGTTCATAGTATATCCTGGTGCTGCTTGGGATAGGGTCCCTCGATTGTATGGTAACAAAGGAACTGAAAATTTATGGTAAAAAGAACAGCAGTCGATAGTTGGTATTGGTATGAATGAAATGCTGAGATACTTGTAACAATCTTTTCGGTAGTAATTGAAACCTTTCACTCGAATAAAATTTTATATTGGAAATGTAACATTCATTGAAAGTGTATTACTGTAACGTATAAACAGTATTCACTTCCTTTGAGATAGATAACACCACTTCAAATTCATGAAGGAATAAGGATCATTGCCATACATTCAACCACAATCAATTTATCACAAATTTATTTTAGGCTTGTAAACACTGATCCAATTCCACCCATTCAAATTCTTGTATTTACAGAATTCAAATAAACTGATTGAATTGAAACTTATCGTGAGAAAAATCTGGCAATTTTTTCTGTGTATGAATTCAGGTATTTCCATACATAAAGTTCCATTTATTCATATATGAACTGTTATGTTATTAATACCTCTCGATTTTTATTCATTGTGAATGAAAAGTTTTATGCGTCGTCCCATTACTTTTCATCATCATTGATTTGTTTATTCTGAGCTAGCACCAGAATCAGGCCCGTTCATACAGATCTTGACCAGATTTTTCCAGTAGAATTGCTACCGCTGGTTCGATATTCCATCGTACATTCATGTACCCTTTCTGATGAAAATTGCTCATAATAATCAAATATATAATTCAGTATCAGTATCAGTATGAAAAAAACATGTGCACTTTACACTCATTGAACTCAGCATTTTGGATATTTTCTTCCAATCGCATTTCACCAATAATGAAAAAAATACTCCATACATGAAATCGAAATCATATATGAACTTTGATAACAACAAACAATTCGAATATTATACATGGAACGACTTCATGCAGCATAACATATATGAGAAAAGACTTCATATGTGACTGAATATTCAAACCATATATAATGAAATCTTCATACATGACCCATATATGAATTATATAGGGTTATTTATACTAGAGTATTCCTTTATAATATTCATTGCATGTTCTTTTTCTTTGAAACTACACAAAAAGAATGAATGAATAATTTATCGGAGGAAATGGACTAGTATCCAAATTCAAAATTCACTGAACATTGATTTACTTGGAAAGAAAAATGTAATGTTGACTACTAAGGTGGTCGTTAAAAATCAAATTTCTTGAGGCGCCCCCTAAAAAGCTTCCTTTTGATGAAAAAACACTGGGAAAATTTTTTATAATTTTTTCAAGTCAAGACAACACGTGCCTCAATACGATTCAAGTTAATTTTTAGGTATAATCATGTTTTTTCGTGAAACTTCTTGTTAAGGGTATTGTAAAAATTATTTTGAGATTGGAAAAGTTTTAACAATGAAATACCTTCAGTATTATCATTCTCAGTGATGAATTTCAAATTATAGTTTTAGAAAAAGTTTAAAATTCTTCGTGATTTAAGTTTATCTTTTAATTTTTATTTAATTTCTAGTTTTCTATACGTCTGTAAGCATTTTTCGAAATATTTATTGTTATTTTCATTAACTATCGTATTTTTATGAATTTGGGTTCTCTAATTGTTCATATTTTGTATGAAATTGTATTTATTATTAAAAATCCTCAATAAAACATGATTATACCCAAAAATTAACTTGAATCGTCTTGAGGCACGTGTTGTTTTGACTTAAAAAAATTATAAAAATTTTTCCCAGTGTTTTTTCATCAAAAGGAAGCTTTTTAGGGGGCGCCTCAAGAAATTTAATTTTCAACGACCAACCTATTGACGACTGTCAAAGACCAAAATTGATTCTAGAACAGATGAAAATATAATGGGATGGTCAGCATAATTATTGCAATCCCTGTGTTGAGTACTAAAATGAAACTCATCATTTCTAAGGAGACAGTACTGTGAAACAGTATTGTACATCGTTCTTTTGATTTCAAATAGATTGTTGTGCTTTACAGCGACTATTATCGCTCTTTCTATGTATTATTTGATTGAAATATGACAAAACACAGCCAGAATGAGAACTGTGAATGTATAGATGTATAAGTGAAAAATTCTTGATTGAAGGAGAAAAAAAAATTATGAATTTAGATATTCTAGATAATATTATTTTTGTTTATTGATTTCTTAGTGGGTACCGGAAATAACGCATCATTGTCAAAAAACGCCATTTTTATTAGTTGGTACACAAATTGATTTACGAGACGATGCGGCTACAATCGAGAAATTGGCAAAGAATAAACAAAAACCAATATCTGGGGAACAAGGAGAAAAACTTGCAAAAGAATTGAAGGCAGTCAAGTATGTTGAATGCAGTGCTTTAACGCAGGTGAGGAATATTTTTTACATTGGGGACGCAATATTTCGGGGAGTCCATGAAGATTCCTGCGAAAGTCTCGAGGAAATCCCTCAGTAATTTAGCCTGCTTGATTTTGCCCGGACTTGTAATGATTACGCGATATTTTAGAAAGTCCATGAAAAGTCCTTCAAAAGTCCCTTGGAGGTCCTTCAGTAATATCGCATGCTCGACTTTCGCTGGACTCCTCATGTACTCGCGAATCAGGTCATATTCCAAAAATATCCGTAAGATGTCCCGCAAATCCATAACGACATCTCTCAAAATCCATTTCAAGTCTATCTAAAGTCCTTCAAAGTTGCATTAAAAATCTATTCCGTTTTATACAAGTCTGTGTATTTCAATTATTTCTTTTCTGAATACCCATAAATATGTTTTGTATCCTTTTCAATTCCAGAAAGGATTAAAAAACGTATTTGACGAAGCGATTCTAGCAGCCTTGGAGCCCCCAGAACCTGTTAGAAGAAGGAAATGTATGATATTGTAGGGACACTCTGCTCTAAAACGTTTATATCTGTGGGAACGATTGAGCTATATTGCCCAATGCTGGAGTGTTCATCATCCAGTCTTTGCAAATTAAGGATTTGCAAGAACAAAGTTGGCCGAACCATTGCGGAAAACGAAGTAACTAGTTTCAACTGAAATCAAATATACACAAACCAAAATCGCTATCGTCATCAAAAGGTTCACATGAAAATTTTATTCTACGTTTTTCATTTGGAAAGATATTCTTGTCGATATTCGAATGTTGCCAGTATTTTCCTCGTTTCTGGCGCAGAGTATACAGTTCATCAAGATACCAGTATGAAGCATTTAATATTCAATACGAAATAGAACTCGCGTAATATTTACTTAATTTTTATTAAACTAATAATAATAATTTGAAGGATTCGCAATTCTAAGCACAACACAACTATTTAGGTTGAATCTTGACACGTGAACATCAATATTTTTACGAATACATATGTGTATATATATGTACACACACACACACACACACACATATGTACATATAAAACTATCCTATTATTCTCAGACTGTTGAAAGTTCATTACAAAATGGTTGAAAAGGAAGCTGATTTTTATCAAATATTTGATATGTACAATAGTTCTCTTTCTCTTTTATAACGATAATAAACTACTAGTGTGGTGTTTTTTAAACAAATTTTTTGAATCTTTTGCGAGGTATATTTTTTCATTCTATAATAAAGAAAAAACAAACGATATAAATGTTTCGATGATTCAAGGGCCTCATTTTCAAAACGGTATATTTTGAACCAGTGGATTGTTCAAATTAAATTATAAAACAGTGTGTACTTTTTCTTGAGACATTACTATACCAATATCATTCATACAGATATAAAATTATTGCTGTCTTCTTTTTCATGGAAGCACACTTCGAATTTGGACTTCGTTGAAAAAATGTAGTTGTTCGTATATACTTTTATAGACTATAGTCGAGAATAAATTGCACCCAAATGAGATGAACAATTAAATTATTTTCTTTGAGTTCAAATACAGAATTCAGATGAAAATAATTCAAGCGTCGTCCACAGGTTGTCATCGAAATGATCAAAATTCGACTATTTCAAGTCGAAGTCCCAAGAATCTCATATCTTTCCTCCACTTTCCTCAAAAATGACTGAATGAAACGAAAAAATAATTATTTCATGCCTCTTCTCCATGATTCACAGAAGATGCACCAACTAATTATTTTTGGTTTTATTCAGTGATTTTCGGGGGCAGAGATTTAAAATTCTTCGGGATTACAGAATGTCCTTCAAAAAATGCAAAAGCACTCACAGTGATTCTTGAGGCCGTTTTTTTTCTATTATGAATATGTAATTGGAAAAAGAATCTTCCCATTTGTCAGTGTTTTTTGTGTCTTTACACACGATTAAACTAGATTTAAAAAAAAATAATCAAGTGTGAATTTCAGTACATATAAAATTGGATGAATTAAATTCAAAAGGTTCAAATTAATTGGAAACTTAGTTCATTAGTGTAATTATGAAATAGTTCGACACGAAAAGGCGGTTTCATTAAAAAAATATTAAAGTTGTTTTTATCAATATTATATGGAGAACAAGAGTTCATTGAATCTAAATCGAGAATACTATTAATCCAAGGAAATATGAAAATCTTCACTGATATAATCAGAAAGACGGAATACATATTTTTATCTTACCATTATTCAACTGTTTTATAATGCAACTTGAATAAATTACTGATTTATACATCCCATCTTGAAATGAACATGAAGCTTCGATAGATGCTCAAAATGGATCAAGATAGGTCAGACTACAGCTCTATTGGAACTCGAGTGTGTGGGTTCGCATGGATAAACTCCAATAGAAACCAATAGGTGGAATTTTATCGGAATCAATGAGCTTCTATCGATTTTTCGTATCGTTTTGTCACATCCATTATAGGAATTCTATTGGATTTTGTATGAGAGTGAATATTCCATTGGTTTTCATTGGGGATGCACCGGATATTCCGTGCATCCCTAGTTTTTATTGGTACAACCGGTAAAATCTCGTAAGTATCGATGAAAAAAGTTTTCATTCAAAAACCATGTTGTTTTGCCAGAGTACATTTTGACATATATTGGGAATTTTTAACAGGATTTAACGAAGGTCTTATAAACGTTAGAATATTCGCTTAAAGATAGTTTCCAGGAAGCTTCATATAACGTTTATAAAAAATTTTCCGAAGGTTTAGTCTGTTCTTATTATATTTTTCAATATGTTTTTTTTATCATAATCTCAAATCCCCTTTGGAACATTTGATCGAAACTCGAATGAATTTCCGAATGGAGTTCGATAAACGTTCTATGAACCTTCCTTGGAAGCGTTCTCAAGCCTCTGTTGCCAACTAAAGGGTTTCATTTATTTATTCTTTTTTGAAGTGGCCATTCCAATCAATGAAAACAGGGGAGTGATCGATTCTGTTAGATCTAGAAGTTTACTGACAAGAGTGTCTAAAGCGAATTCATCAAACATTCATCGAAAATTCATGGACCGTTTAGGTACCTAACAGTTAGCTCTGAAGGAGCTTCATTCTGATTTATGATTATCTATTCTGAACATTTGTTGGAGCTTCACGTTCTCTTCGGGATTAATTCCTAATTTTAGAACCACATACGGTGTTCTTATCTTTCTACATCGACGATGTTCGATCTATTGTCGGCATATTTTTCTCATTTGTTTTTATAGGTTTGATACTTTAACTTAAGGTATCATCTTTCGAACATTGAAATCTCCAATAATTTTGGGATTGTAATGATATTCCAGCATTGATTGATTCAGTAATTACAAAATCAAAATGGAGAAGGAAGAGATTATATTTTATGGTAATATTTTTATATAAAAACAAACATGAATTAATAAATTATGTAGTGAAATTTTATTCAACTGAAAAATAAGTGTTATTCACTTTGTGTACGTTTTTTTTTTGTTTTTCCGTGCCTGATGCACGGATTTTGGACATTAAATGATGTTAATTTCATTGTTGCGATTCTTCGATCTTGGATAAGATGGAAAACAAAATGGAATAAAAAAAGCAATTTTGGATAAGATTGATTGTTATTCTGTGTATTTTTTCATTATGGAATCAAAGGGATACCAGTGTACCGTAGGAGTAAACATTTTGTCTGCAAGCTTCCTCCGAAATGAATTCATGAAACAGTTTGAAATTTTTTGGGAATAAGTTTTGATACTTTCTCAATTGCTGTACAGAGCCCAAATTTCGAAAGAAAATTTGTTTTCTCATTCAGTGAAGATCTTTTTGAAAGTTGGGCTCTGTACAGCAATTGATAAAGTACCAACCCGGGCAGAAAAATGCCGTACGACACGAGTATGGGAACAGTCTCGCTAAAAGTCTCGCTTAGAGTCTCGCAATACTATTGGTGCCTAGTCTCGCAACAGTTCGGGGATGATATGGGTTTTAAGACCCTCCCATACTGTCAGAAGACTATGCAGATAAATTTTTTTCGCGGTCAAGTACAGGTTCAGATATGATACAGTAAATGTTGATGTATATGAATCTGATATAAAAAATCGTCTATCTCGTCAAGTTTTCGAGATAGAGTCAACCATGATGATCATTTTACGGACAGTCTCCCAACCGTATGAGAGGGTTCTAAAATGCATACCATTCCCATATTGTTGCGAGATTATGCCCCAATAATATTGTGAGACTCTCCAACACTATTGCAAGAATCTGGGAGAGACTTTTAGCAAGATTGTTTCCATACTTGTGCTATATGAATTTTTTATACGCGGGAAAGATTAATCCCTGAAAATGTCAGACTGTTTCATGAATTCAGTTCAGAGAAACCTGGCAGACAAAATCTTTATTCGGATGGTACGCGGGTATCTCTTTGAGGGAATACTAACGACGATGTCGAACCTCTCTTTCTATCGTATATGCGTGCCTTTTTCTAACGAATGTGGTAGGATGGTAACGCTAGCATCATGTCAATGTGATTTTCTTGTTATCCAGATAAAATTTTGAAGTACTCCCTACACGGAAAAGAGAATGAAGAAATTTTTATAAAATATATTGTTAAATAATTCACGTCATCAGAGAAAAATCTATTTTTGTCTCATAATGTGAATTATTCGACAATATATTTTGTAAAAATTCCCATTTAAACGCTCGAAGCGACACGTTGGCATCCTATACGGTAAATTTCTCCATTTTCTTGTTTTTCCGTGTAGGTTTGCATGCAGAAGCAGGGTCAATCAGTGTGAAATCATCCAAAGAAGAAGAACAAAGTTGCTCAATATTTTTGAAATTTTGTATACATTTATCAGTTAATTTCCCTCCTCAAGAGAATTTCTTTTTCCGTTAAATATCGGTTTTTGCCCCGTAAAATACGAAATAAAACGGAATGAAAATTTATTCTTTCGTATACACCGAAAAAAAAGTCTTGTTGAAATGTGAAGAACCAAAAACTTCAGTTATGCTAACCAAATTTTTCTTGTTGCAACAAAACATATGGTATCAGACACAAAATATTTTTGTTAACACATTTAGGAACAAAATAATTTTGTTGAAAGCACAAAAATTCGGTTTTTTGTTGTTCACATATCAACCAAAATGCTTTGTTGTTTCAACCAAACAGTTCTCTCGGTGTATAACTGGGAATGCGGAGAAAAACGTTGACGGTGTTGATACGGATTTCTTAACATAATATTTTACCGATTTTGAACGTATAAGCGAATGGAGTGGATGGCAAGTCCTTTCCGTTTTCAACTGGTAATGCAGACCAGAATATTTGTGGTATTGATCCGCATTTGCAGAGAATATTGTACCGATTTCATCCGTATCTTTGGATGAAATAAAATGGAAGTTCTTTCTGTTGCCCAATGGAAATACGGACGAAAATTTCAGTGGTATGGATCTGGATTTTCAATCATTTAATTTTGTCGATCATGTCCGGAGTTTCAGATGAACTACACTGTGAAAAAATTCTTTCGAACAATTCCAGTAAATATAAACATTTTTAAATTTCGTAACGCGGAGTAACTTTGCGTATTCTTGTTGAAAGGTAAGAGAAAATCATATCCTACCTAACGGGGTTCGTACTCACATTCCTACCTGCCTACCGTCTGAAACCCAACACCTAACCAATGAGCTATCGCGCGACTTTACAGATGGTTAGCTCCTGAAAGCACGTGTGCCTTCACTGAGAGAAATCGCTTAGTTGCGTGAGCAAAAATACTTCAGTTGATTTGAATAAATCTTTATTTGATATAAATAAAAATTTGTTTGCGGTAGCAAAAACAATGATTTGACGTCTATTCATTCCAAATACAAAAATTCAGTTAATAGTAGCATAACTAATTTATTTGTGACAACTAACAATTCAAGTTCCTCAGCAAATAGAATCTGATTACGCACGCGCTGACCAGAGTTGCCAGTTTTCGAGAATAAAAAATCTTCAGATTCAGGGTTGAAGTATCTTTAGATTTCTTCAGTTTTCTTTCAAAAATCTTTAAAAATTCTTTAGGTGATCAAACATATAAATTTCATGCTGAATACTAATAAACCATATTTCAACGGTGAGGTGTCATTTGTCCTCTTGTTCGTTTGCTGATGACTGATAACTTTCTCAATTTTCTAACATTTTCCCTGGGAAAGCCTCAATGTCCCGACTTGATAATATCCTTAAAGAATTTATCCCGGAAGGATATATCCCGAAAGTTAGATTTTTCGACAAATTCTCATTGGCTTGTCTTGAAGGATTTATGAGAAATTAGTGACATAGCCCAAACCAGTTTCTTCAGGGAATTGAACTCTTGATACTCTGGCACATTCTTTTTTTATCGTGATCACGACCCCACTTATGCCAAATCTTATTAGAATATCAATGTCCCGGAAAAATTTTAATCCAATTAGTTTCCGCTTTTGAATTAAATCATCCAATCAATCGATTAGTTTTCGGAATAGTGACCGAGAAAGCGGAAGTTTAAAAAACTAGATCTTATTGAATTCTTATTGATTTCAAAATATTATTCTGCTGACATTTCAGGGAATCACTTGCTGATTCCGAAATGATTCAATGAAATCTAATTTTTTGAACTTTCGCTATCTGAGTAATATATTGATCATGAGGATACCGTATTTTAGATCTGAGTAATCAAAGAATCGAATTTTTTCCGACCGAATATGAATAAATCTAGATTCGGATCATGGGCGTACCCAGGATTCGGAATAAGGGAGGGCAGATAATGCTATTTGAAATTAAGAGGGAGGGGGAAGATACAAATAAAACGCAAAATTCAACTTCTAGAGGGGGGCACCTTCCCCCCTGCCTCTCCCTGGGTACGACCATGTTATGATCTAACAACGTTATTCCAATTGACTATAACAATGTTTCTGAATCAACTAATGAGAGATCTGGGTAGAGTATCATAATAACGAATGCACATAATACCGAATGATCATAATCCTGAATCCCATAATCCCCAATAAAAAAATATAAATTTCAATAGAAATCCAATAATTGCCCACTTTCATCATAAAAAATCATTTGTTAACGCATAGTCAGCGTGAACAATTAATTTTTGACGATGAAAGTGGCCAATTATTGGATTTATATTAAAACTTATATTTTTTTTTCTTCGGGACTATGCACATTCGGATCATGACCATTCGGTATTATGCTCATTCAGTATTATAATACTTGACCAGAAATCTGTCTTCAGTTTGTTGATATTGTAATCACCTCTCTTCACGTATTTTTATATCAGAGCCGGCTTATTTAACTGATTCGGAATCTACTGATTCAAAGTTTGATATAAATTATTGCATATTATTGACATAGGGAAGTTGGAACGATTTGATGGTTTTCTAGAGCGAAAATCGACCAGACCACTACTTTGATTCATTAATCCAATTGGTAACAAAGGCGATGGTTCGTGAAACTCATTTATCCCTTCCCAAATAGCATGTAAACTTGCGACAAGCTTGTCACTCATTTGTCATTGACTTGTTTCCAACAAGCTTAGCAGCGAAAATTTTAGAAAAAGATTATAACGATATGCTTGTCAATGAAAAGGGACATACAAGCTTGTGACAAGGTTAAATTGCTATCTGGGTTGATTCTAATGAAATCGCTGATTTGATAATGCATTTGAGTAAAAAAGCAGATTGATAGAACGTGGTCTAGATGGATTCTAAAATGGTTAGGTTGGAAAAAATTATGAGTCTTTGAAAATTCTTGAAATTTCCTCGGAATTTTGGAAATATCTTTAGATTTCCATCCAATTTCTTGATGTCTTTAGAAAATCTTGGAAACAAATATTTTTCCTCAGATCTGAAGAAAAATCCTCAGACCTGGCAACTCTGGCGCTGACTACCATTTCATCATTTTCAATTGTTTCACCGGCATTTCCACCCATGTATATTTTTCAACGACACGCTTGCAATTGCGTGCAACGGCGATACGGAATTTTGGATTTTATTGTTGGAAGAATAGATTACTCCATAGCAAAAGTTTTCAATTTCATTGGTTCAAAGGTTTTTGGAACGTTTTGTCCGAAGAATATTCGTACAAAATCTTTTTTTATGCAGTGAAATTGTACTAAAATATGGAGCAAGTGGAAATGCAAAGAATTTTTCAGAATCTCTCTTGACTAAATATCCTCAGCAAAAATCATTCTAGTTATTCTCCAGAACTTGCAAGACCTTACGATGCTCTTGCGAGGGACTTTCAAGGCCTTGTAATAACCTAGAAAATCACTGGAGTCATTTCTAGCGAGGTTGTTTAGTGATTCCTGGTATATATTTGATTCTCAATAACCAACAATATTCCAGTACAATCATATTTTATCGACTAAATAATTGAGTTGAAATAACATTTTAATTCACTTGGAATATTTGGTTTGTACAGCGTCAAAATATTCATTTGTGAGAAGTGAAAGTTTTACTCAATCCAACTAAATTCAATTAACTAAACAAAATGCGTTGATTTGAATAAGAGTCTAGCTGTTTGATATATGAATGAATTATTTTGCTGCTGTGGCTAGCATTTAGTTGCAGCAACTATGTGATTTTTCTCAGTGTTGATGTTTGTTGGAATGTTCTTCCGTTTCCATCCGCATAAGCGGACAAGAATTTTGATGGCATTGGTCTGGATCTACAACCATGAAATCATATAAGTTCAATTCGGGTTTTCGGATAAATAGAGCTGGAAGGTCTTTTTGTTTTCATCTGCACTTGCACTGAGAGAAAGGGTCTATTCAAATATTCGACAGCTAGGAAACTTAGTAACTGTAAATAAAAATTTAGTTGTGCTAGCTAAATTTTATTTGTCACGACTATATTTTTTATTCCCATTGAATAAACCATTTTATTCATATTTCAGACAGCTAGCCTTCTATTTACCCCAACTAGAGTCTAGCTAGCGTAAATAAAAATCTAGTTGCGGCAACTAACATTTAGTTGTCTCAACTAGGTACCTTTCTCTCAGTGCGCGGACAAAGATTTTGATGGGATTGATCTGAATTCCTGGCCATGAAATTCTATAGGTTTCATCCGGGTATTCGGATGGATGAAGGTGGAAAGTTCTCCGGGCTTTATCCGCATATGCGGATAAAAATTTGCATGATATCTCCCTGGATTTACAATTGTGGAATCATCACGGTTTCATCCGCATTTTCGGATGAGCAGATATACAAGACAGTGATGCCAGGAAAGACGGTGTGGACCGAAAAATCAGCCCCTCTACCGCGCACACGATGAAACTTTCGTATACATGTGAGTCACACGTATACGAACGTGTTATTGTGTGAACAATGGAGGGGCTGATTTTTCGGTCCGCACCGTTTTTCCTGGCATCACTGATACAAGAGGCGTTCTACCGTTTTCAAGCGAGAGGCCTGCGGGGAAAAGGAGGAGTGAAAGGTTAGACAGCAGGGAACTGGCCAACGGCGTATGTCAAAGCTCGTAATGTTATGAAGGCGAGCAATCCGAATTTCAAATATTCAAACCAATAGCTTGCGCCCAAGCCGCTGATGTCACGTTGGCACGTAAATTCGAATTTTCAAGACGATATAAAGAATGGTAGGTAACCAGTTTTACGTACTCTGAATAATATACCTAAAATTTCTTTGAATTGAGTGAGAAACTGATGATTGCCTTTTCATATATTTCCGGATATCTGAATTGTGTAATAGTTCCGAAGCTCAATGAATAGTCTGCTTTGAGATGCGAGCGAATCGAGCATATATGATACGCTAAGAGCAAAAGTGGCACCCAAATTGTTGTAAAGCAAAAACAGGACAGGAACTTTCGAGAGCAAGAATGGAACGTCAAAAGTGCCGAGTGAAAGCGATACACCTATAATTCGGAACAAAAGAGCAACCACAGAAATCTCCGGGCAAAAATGAAACACTGAAGAGCTCAAGCAAAAACGAACCAGCGCATAAATACAAAATTGGGTTATGCGTTGGTTCGTTTTTGCTCGGAACTTTTCACGTTTCATTCTTGCTCTCAAAAGTTTCTGTTCTGTTTTTGCTTGACAACAATTTGAGTGCCACTTTTGCTCTTAGCGTATCATATGGGCTGCGATGTGTTCAAAATGAGCGGAGCGAATTTTGAAGGAGACTGGACTGCTGAGCGAAGGGGAGTGTAGTCAGGGGGCGAAGCCCTCTAGTTCAATTTTCGGTGAATCTCGATTTTGTCGCTCGGAGGTTTTTGATGGAATATATTGCCACTCATCTGGTTCCATTATTTGGATGTCTGGTCACCCGCAACACCCAAGAATATTCTGAAAAATTCTGTTCTAGACCCAGAAAACCTAAACAGAAGGTACGTGTCGGCTTGCTTTTTGAATTTTTTATGAATCTCCATTCTGTCGCTCGGAGATTTTTCATAGAATATTGTGTCGTCCATCGGTTCCCTTCAGTGGGATGTGCGATCAACCACAGAATCCAAGAATATTCCCGAGGAATCTGTTCCAGACCCAGAAAACCTACACAGAAGGAACGGTGTCAGGTCGATTTTTGAATTCTCGGTGAATGTCGATTGTGTCGTTCGTAGATTTTTGATAGGATATTTCGTCGCTCATCCGTTCCCATCAGTGAGATGTGCGAACAATCACAGAATCCAAGAATATTCCCAGAAAATCTATTTCAGACCCGGAAAACGTATACAGAAAATCACGTGTCAGCTAGATTTTTGAATATCCGATGAATTTCGATTTTACATTCTGTCAAAAAAGTAACGGGTTTGTCAACATTCTTTTTGTTGTCAAGTTGGTACATTCGTCCTGTATATTGACACGGAGTTCGACTGTCCTCTGTCATTTGTTTTGTTTACAGTGCTCGATCTTTTCAGTTCTCTCAAGTGTGTCCCGCGATTGTCACAATGGATACAAAGATTGAACAAAGAAATTGTTCTAAATTTTGCGTTGCAAATGGGATTTCGTGTGCCGAATCGCTGAGAATGTTGGAGAAGGCTTACGGTGAATTGACCCTATCAAAAACACGTGCATATGAGTGGTACAGTGCATTCAAAAGTGGTCGAGATGTGGTGGAAGATTTGCCTCGCTCTGGTCGTCCATCAACGTCTTTAACTGAAGTTAATATCGATAAAGTGAAGGAAATGGTGACTGAAAATCGTCGCTTAAGTTTGAGAGAGATAGCCGGTGAACTTTCTATGTCTTACGAATCAGTTCGTACTATTTTACATGATTGTTTGGGCATGAAACGCGTTGCCGCTCGATTAGTTCCGAAAGACTTGAATTTTCTCCAAAAACCGAATGGCGTACAGGTCGCTGAAGACATGCTAGAACGAGTCAATTCCGACTCCACATTCACAACACGCATTATAACAGGTGAAGAGACATGGGTCTACGAATATGACATGGAAACCAGTCAACAAGCTTCGGAGTGGCGGCTTCCAGCTGAGCCGAAACCGAAAAAGCCACGCCAAAGCCGATCAAAAGTGAAGGTAATGTTGAATGTGTTTTTTGATTATCGCGGTGTTGTACATTCGGAATTCTTACCAGAGGGTCAGACGGTGAATAAAGAATATCATCTAAGCGTTAGGTGGCGTTTAAGAGAGCAAATTCGTCGAAAAAGGCCAGATTTGTGGAAAGAAAATTCATGGATTTTGCATCACGATGATGCACCATCTCACAAGGCTTTCATTATGAACCAATTTTTGGCCAAAAACTCAACAAATATCATCGAACAGCCACCGCATTCACCTGATCTGGCTCCAGCCGACTTTTTTCTGTTTCCAAAACTTAAATTACCACTTCGAGGCACCCGTTTTGAATCGATAGAAGATATTAAAGAAAATTCGCGGCGAGAACTGAAATCGATTCCGGAAAAAGCGTATAAAAAATGTTTTGATGATTGGATTGTTCGTTGGCATAAATGTATCATTGCGGGAGGGGGACTACTTTGAAGGCGATACAATAGATTTGGAAGAATAAAAAGTATTTTGTGTTTTATTCAAGAATTCCCAGTACTTTTTTGACAGAGTGTATTTTTAATAGATCATTTTGTCGCTCATTTCTTCTCATCATTTGGATGTCCGATCACGCACAAAACCCAAGAATATTCCAAAGAATCCTGTTCTAGACCCAGAAAACCTACACAGAAGGTACGTGTCAGCTCGATTTTTCAATTCTCGATGAATCTCGATTTTATCGCTCCGAGGTTTTTGATAGAACATTTTGTCTCTCATCGGTCTCCTTCAGTAGGATGTGCGATGAACCATTGACCAATCTCAATTAACAGCCTTGCGCTCAACTATATTCTATCGTCAGTATTGACGGGGCATGGAGATTTCGGGATGGGTTGACTTCCCTTCCTGTTATCAAGTCCCTTGTAAGTTTCGTAAGATCTGTGAAAGATCGTTAGAAGTCTTTGAAAAATTATTAAGAGGTCTCTCAGTAGTTCACTGGAAATCCCTCGTCCTTGATTCTTTCCAAATTCTCACTACTACAACCACTTCCAATAGGGAACTGCTGGAAACTAACCGATACAAGACGCGGCTTCATTCCGGAAACTCAAAATCTGTAATTTCCTGTCCTGACTGATCGCGTGAGATATTCAAGAATTTGACAAAAGTCTGTGAAAAATCCTGCATACCTGATCCCCTCCGCACTCTTTATATACTCGCGTGTCACGTGATATTTTTGTAAACCCATCGAAAGTCCCTTATAGATTCAGTCGAGATCTTTCATGTTTGATTCGTTTCTAGCCTCTCATACATTCTCGAAACGCGCGATAGTCTCAAAAATCCTTCAGAAGATGTTGTATGGTTCCTGACAAATGACATGAGAAATTCCACTTCCTCGGCATGGTTTGGACATTTCATTTCATTTCCCAACAGAGCACTTTCGTCCTTGACTCTCTTCAAACATGCCATGGATTAACGGGTGACGTGAGATTTGCAGGAATATGCCAGAAGTTCGTCGGAAATCGCTCCATCTTGAACTCGATCACGTAATGTTTAGAAAATTCTAGCGAGACTCCATCGGAAGTCTTTAAAGAGTTAACCGGAAACCTTTCAAGCTTGACTGAATTCAGACTCTCGATGCCCTTCAAAGTCATGGAATAATGTCAAAAGCTCGAAGAAAGTCCACCAAAAACATTCTCATGTAATTTTTCACAATTTAAAACAGACTTCGAATTCAACCTTCAATGAATCAGAGTTTAATCATAGCTGCATCAATTCTGACTTTCTTTCGGTCGGATCCTCCCTTCGTAATCTTTCCGAATATTTATTACCGAATCTCACGTACTTGGGATAAGAGAACGGCAATTCGATTGTCGACGATATCAGTCGATAGAGTACAAATATAGTACAATAATGAATAGATGAAAAGTGTTATTCCGTATCACGTAACACATCCTAGAATGCGCTGAAGACGGGATAAGGCAACATTGCACACGAGTTGCGAAAGCTCGAGGAAACAGCGGAATATTTTCATCTCTTTCCTTCATTCCTGTCCTCCTTTCTCATCTTTTCCACTTTCTCTCTCCATCCACTTCTCTATTCTCTACCCTCATCACGATACTCAGGTTCAACCGTAAAACAAGGGGAACGCGATGTACCTTGGTTTGCTTTTATGCATCGACCCCACTTTCGTATGCGCCAAGCTCTGTGGTAAAGTGCTTTAAATTATCTGCACACCTGAAAACACACATAGAACATAAAGTTTTGCCCATATGATGCGTCCCGCTTCGAATGCATGATCCACTGCCTGAATAATAAGCCAAAAAACATGAATAAGTGATTCTCATAAAACTTCAAATCGAATAAATTCCCGAGAAATTCTCAAATATAAAATTCGATTATTGATTCCATACACGTTAAAATATTTAAATTGAAAATTTCCAGTTTATTCGAATGATTGATCGAAATTTCATACAGATTAAATTCCCCTGTTGTGTTTGGTTACTCTCTTTCATTGTAAACGAACGCATGAAATAAATGTTGATACATCAAAAGTGGTAGATGGCGATATCAAAGATTTTGGTCATTCCAATTCGACGAGAGTTGAAAACTAAATACGACCGGAAATGTAAGAATTCCTTGAATATTTCCATCGATATTCAAATATTTATCGAAAAGAGAAGCATAAATCAATATGCAAGAAAGGTTTCATGTTCATAGGGATGTAATTACAAACTTTCACTCAACCATACTTTGATTATAATACATAAACGTGTATATGCATCAACCCACAATTTCGGAAATTCCTCAAAGTCACATATGCATGAATATAATCATGTACATACATGGCTGCTTCTCTCTTATGTACAAATGTGCCTGCTATCGTAGACCAAGGTGAATGAGCAATAAATTACACCCGTGTCTACGTGAGTGGATGCAGTTTATATGTGTACATGATCTTCTAGATACGGTAGCACATGTAGAAACAGAATAGCATCGTTCTATTGAACGGAATGTACAAATATAAAATCTCCATATTGAAAACAAAAAAAAACCCTCGTTCCACGGGAATAATACAAAACGCACCGCCAGATATAACAGTTGGTATCTGAAACGATGCAGATGACATGTTGAAAATACGATGAGAAAAAGAATACAGGGAACAGAATTATTAGGATATTTCCATTCAAGTTCAATGTACGTGATTGATAACTGGTCAATACTTTGCCTCTCGTCCAAATATTCGCTAATATTTAAATGTAGCCTCGAAAATGCAATGCTGGAATTTGAATAAGACATACCTCTCGTATGAGTTTTATGTATTCTACTCTTGGTTCTCGGATTCATTCCTGAAATTCCTCAAGTCCGTTTCGCGATCATGGAAAACTAGTTCCAGGATGAAAAATGGCTTTTATCGAGTATGTTGGTGTACTATAATAAATCAGTCCTGAAAGAGAATTTATCAGAACAAAATATCACTCGTACGAATTGGAGGATCATTTTCAATGAATGATGCACTTGGTGTATGGTTAGTATTCGGATGAATTTCATGCTAAATCGAAACAGACAGATTTCTAGAAAGAATTCGATGTAACAAAACGATGGAATGAATTTATAACGTTGTGAAATTTGATAATTCATTTTTTCCTCAATGTCAAAACGTACAGAGAGAGAAATCAAAACTATGAACTTCTGTTTAATAATAACGAATAATATGATATCTGCTGGAATTTTCCATCGAGTTTGACGTTCCTGACAACTGCGATGAGAAGGGAATGTTCTGACGTTCCATCACTTTTGACTCCCTTCATTTTGTTTTGCTCTTTTCGTTGAGCGGATTGAGCAGTATCGAAATAACATCGAACAGTTCCATGTGTTTTCTCTTCTATTTGACAAAATTTAACGATATCTTTTACGCGCTTTTATATCCTCCAAGGAATATTCCTAATGATTTCTAGCAGTTCTTTGAAACCATTTCCATCTCCCATGAATTCCTATCCTCCTTTTCCAATCATTGGGAAAAATTCGTCGAATTGTGAAGAAAACTCTTTGAAAAATGATTCAAAAATACACTGTCAGAAATATCTGGAAGTTTTTTTCAATTATGTACATGAAATCAGGTTCATATACATTCTGCATTAAATTTAATGTACAAAAACACGGAAAGACTATAGATTATGCTATAATTTACATTAAATTTCATGTAAAATGTGCGTGAAACTGAATTCATGTACACTGTAAAAAATATTCCGAAATTTCCGATATCAGATGTAAGGTGACAGGCCCCATTAATGAACACCTTAACCCCCATTAGCGAACAATCGTTTATCCATTATATCTTTCCTATGGCATATTATTCTGAATTTATTTACATAACAGCGGTTGATTTAGTATCCAGTCAGTCATGCTTGGATGAAATTAAAGCACTAAATGAAAAGTACTATGAATCAAAAACCAAAACGTTCATTAAAGGGGTCGCGTTCATAAATGGGGTCATCTACCTTATATGAAAATTCTGAAACTTGTAATTGAAATCAAGTTCAATCATAAATTCATGAAATTTAATGCAAAATGTGTGAAAATTCATATAAAAATGCATGAAAAATCATAATTCTGTATGAGATATCATAAAATTTCATATGAAAAGCCAAAGAAGTTTTGAAAATTCAATACAAAATGTATATGTTAATTGCTTCACATACATTTCTATGAAATTTAGGAAGCAATTTTTTACAGTGTACGTATTTGAAAAAAACTTCCAGTAAAAACATTAAAATTAATGCAGAAATTTTTAACAGTGTATGAATTCGAATAGGAAGAAAACCCCCAGATCCACCGATATATATTATGAATTCAGGAAAAGACAAAGCAATTGTTAATCACTGTTCTCAGTTGAATAGATATTTTTTCATCAACATCCTCTTTAGCACGCGAGATTGAATTTGCCGAGCAAAACGTATATGCTCTTCGTAATGGGATGGGCACGGGTTATAATATTTAGGGAAGGGTTTTGTCACTCGAAGTGGTCGATACCACTTCAAGCGACAAAACACGTTCTCATACTCCTTTGGAACTCATACACACGTGCATCCGTGGTAGGCATGAATGTACATTCCTGCGTGTATATGTGATCGAGTGTGGAGGTACGGCGATAAAGACCATTTTGAAACAATACATTTCCCGTACCTGTCCTGCTATAGACAAAATACATTTGATGCTTGATGAGTTTAATGATTGGAACGAATTGAAAACTTGATTCCCTCTTGCCAAATGAATTTTTCATTCCTTCGGTAAAAATTCAAAGACGATGAATATTTAAAAGGGACGGAATTAGTAAAGCCTCGCTCAATCAACACTTGATCAATCTTTGATCAAGTACGCGGGATTTTTATCTCTTCGTTGGAATTATTCCCCCATGCATACAGGGTGTATCAATCGATTCAATGATGGTACATTACTAGGCCACAAGCTTTATCAATTGCACGACAATAGCGCTCATTAATGCATCATCAAAGGTTGACTATTGGATGACAACGTAGGTCTAGTAGGGGCGGTGGATAATCGATTAATGAAGCTGAAATCAGCGACGGTAAGGTGACGGCTGATCGATGTGCCTTCTGATTCACCTCGATATGAATATTTTTCATATCAGAAATTGATGTGATGGTTTTTAATTATGCGATTCAATTGCTCAAATATTGGATAAAACAATTTGATCGAAAGTTGCATCAATCCGCTGCTGATTTCAGCTACATATCGATTACGTATGAAACTGACGATTGGCAAAACAATCACGACTTTTGAATTGAACTTCTGGTACTTATAGAAAAACTTGACAATTGTGTACGGAGAAACTGTTATGTAGGTACTTGAAATTGTGTGCATAAATGGCCAGTGGGCGAAGGAAAAACATTTTTTTCGCATTGATTTTCGATGCGCTGATGTAAAAGTCCAATACCCTCACATGGGTTGCACACTGATTGATGCACAGTTGAAAATTTTGTGTAAATGTGTTGAAAAATCCGTGTGTCATGAATTTTCTGTTAAATATTCAACACAACCACGTGTAACTTCTACAGACAGTCCTTGTGTAATCAGGTCTCAACTGATTTATAATGTGAAATCATTCAAACAAGTGAAAAAAAGTGTCAAAATGACACAAATGTTATTCAACTCAAGATTGAACATAAAAATTGTGTTGTTCTCAACTACCAAGGGGAGATCGCCAGTGGTGGGAGCTATTTTTTTATGAAACTTCCATGTACGTGTAACTTTAGTAGTCGTCGGAAGAACTGTTCATGCATTTTGGTTTTAGCTTTCATTGTAATGGAAATTCGTTTTCTAGATATGTGAATTTGAAGATAGAGGGCGAGTCGATATACGCAAAGGAAGTACACTCAATCAAAGGACCGGCAGTGGCTTGAGTGATACAGCTTCAACATTCGGTCCCCACGATCCATGTTCAATGCTCATTGAAGTACTGTTTTTTTTCAATTTATTCTTATGCATTGTTTCAACACGAAAAAAGTGTGATTTTCACATTTGATTGATGTAAAAAAATCCATAAATTACACTTTTGAACTGTTGATTCATTCCTTATTTTGGATTTCATTTGACAGTACTTATCTGTTGAATTTACACGATCGGAAATTCCAATCAAAATTTTATCAACATCCTTTTGTGTTATATTATTTACATCGAGCTTGAGTTATCAGCTAACACAAATACATTATGTGATATCGACACAAAAATATGTGTGGACCGTTTGGGACATGTGAAATGTGTTGAATTTAACACAAAATTTCCAACTGTGTGTGTTGCACACTGGGAATCAATGGAACCAAGACATTGTTTTCCTGTGTGACGGCTTTTCCGTGTGGACAAACTGTGAAAAAATTCTGAACATTCAGAAAATGTGACTGTAATTTCTTACGGCTACTGTTTTCTGAATTTTCAGTGAAGTTTTGCTGAATTTTAAAAAACTTGACTGAACATCTTCCGAAATTGAGTTGGAATTGTTTTAAATTCAGTAGAATTTATCTCAAGATTCAGAAAAAAGTGGCTGTTGAAAATTAGTTACATTTTCTGAAGTTTTTTACAGTGCAGTGAATTATTTTCTTTTCTTGATTAAAAAAGACTGGCCGGCGTTTTGGTGTTCCCTCTGGTTACATTATAAAGGTGAACTATATACAGGGTGTCCCATAGAATTGCGTGAAAACTAATAAATTGGTATTTTGCAGTAAGTGCAGGAATCGAATTGATGGGGGTTGTGTTGATTAAGAGAGAGAGAAAGAGAGAGTTGTCATTTTTATTTCATGTCGATTGATTATGTTTACTATATTCACATAGTTTACTTTATTTAAAAACTACAGTAGACTCTGGCTATGGGCCTCGCTATCAGTTATCTGCGTCTTTTTCTCATATAAGATTGAATACCAAGTGGAAAAAGGACACAGATGAGGCTTGTAACAAGAGTCTACTGTATGTTTACATAGAACAAATTCTATATAAAAATAAATACTAAAATTCATGTGCTTTTTTTCTTATTCCAAGAATGTATGAAAATTTAGTGTCACACACGGAGAAAAAGGAATTCGCTGTGGCAGCAAAATCTACTTTTGCTGAGTTCCTTTTGCCAGAGCAGCAAATTTTTAGCTGTGGTAGCAAAAAATGTTTGCTATTCCAGCAAAATTTGTTTGCTATTCTGTATATAATACTAAAAATTTGCTGGCGGAGCAAACATTTTTTGCTGCCACAGCTAAAAAATTGCTGTCGTAGCTAACACGATTGCTGTTATAGCAAATTTTTAGCTAGGTCAGCAAAAAATTTTGCTATTCTATATATAATACCTCGATTTGCTGCGTCAGCAAATTTTTTCTCTCCGTGCAGTTGACGTGGTTTGACCCAGAACGAAGATTTGGTTGATGTATGCCCAACCAAATTTTTTTGTTAGAATAACAAGACAGTGAAAAATTTGGTGTATTTCCAACAATTTTTGCAATTTATGTTGAATATTAACACAAGAATGTTAAATTTACACTGAAGCCTGTGAATTTCAGAATTTGATATGTTGTTCTCAACACGAACTCTGAGTGGACCTGTGACACAAAATTTCTCGCAGTGTAAAAGTTTAGTGGGTCCACCCAAAACTTCGTTGTGACAACCAAAAAGATCCTACCAAATTACTCTTAGTTCAGGAAAGCAAACATGATTTGGGAAGATGATTTGTTTAGCATAGCCAAATTTTGTGGAAATCCACTAAATTCTTAGTCATGCCAACAAAAAATTTTGGTTGGACAAAATAATAACAAAATGTTTAAGTAGGCACAACGAAACAGTTTTTTCAGTGTAGTTACTGCAAAATATCAATGTATTATTAGGTGTACAAATAAGTTTCCGCGGTTTTTTATAAAAAATTAGGAATTTATTGTAAAGGAAAAGTACGTTACGTTTGATTCAAAGTATTTTCCATCATTTGCCACTACTTTTCCCCATCTTTCTGGCAACATTCGGATACCCCGTCGAAAAAACTCTTCATCTTTTGACGCTATCCACAAATCTAGCCAATTTTTGGTGTCTTCATATGATGTGAAGCGCTGCTCAGACAGACCATGTGCCATCGACTGGAACAGGTGATAATCAGAAGGGGCTAAGTCTGGTGAATACGGCGGGTGGGGTAAAACTTCCCAGTTGAGTGTTTCCAAGTATGTTTTTACCGGCGCCGCAACATGTGGACGAGCATTATCGTGTAAAAGAATAATTTTGTCGTGTCTGGAGTAGTAATGGGCGCGTTTTTCCTTAAGTGCCCGACTCAATCTCATCAATTGTGTTCGGTAGAGAGCTCCAGTAATGGTTTCGCTTGGTTTCAGCAATTCATAATACACGACACCAAGCTGATCCCACCAAATACACAGCATGAGTTTTTTTCCATGAATATTCGGCTTAGCTGTCGATGTTGATGGTTCGCCGGGCTTAACCCATGACTTTCTCTTCTTTGGATTATCGTAGTGAATCCATTTTTCGTCACCAGTGACTATACGATGCAAAAAACTCTTTTTTTTATTCCTGGCAAGCAGCATTTCACTCATGCATAATCGGCGTTCAACGTCTCTCGGCTTTAGTTCATATGGAACCCAATTTCCTTGTTTTTGAATCATTCCTAACGATTTTAAACGATGTGAAATTGCTTGTTGAGTCACTTGTAGAGTAAGTGCAAGTTCTTTTTGCGTTTGGGACGAATCTTCCTCCAATAGTACTTCTAATTCCATGTCTTCGTACACTTTCGGCCTTCCACTGCGTTCTTTGTCTTTAACGTCAAACTCACCGTTCTTAAACTTTTGAAGCCATTCCTGACAACTTCTCTCACTTAAAGCAGCTTCACCATATGCTTCTAGAAGCAATCGATGCGCCTCAGCTGCAGATTTTTTCACATTAAAGAAGTAAATCAAAAGTTCCCGCAAATGATGCTTATTCGGAATAAAACTTGACATTTTTGCACGAAAAAAATTACGTGATGCTGATACGGAATCACTAGTACTTTGAGGTTATGGTGTTGCCAGATGACTAAACTTGGGATATTACAATTTACATCTGACAATTTCTCCATAACCTTCTGGTGGGGCCATCTTTTGACAAACCGCGGAAACTTATTTGTACACCTAATAGTTTTTACAGAATCCTATGGGACACCCTGTACGAAAGCTACACGGACAGAGAAAAGAGTTATTCCACAAAACCATGCCACAAGAATTGTTCTGAGGAGAAATTATGATGCTGAATACATCAGGTGAAATCATAGCCCGTTAGATGGTTACGTTCACATTTATGGACTTCCTATACACAGGCGAAATCCAAACACACATCGTTTCACCTCAACACCAATGTCAAAATCAACGAATTGTAAGCAGATGTTACCTCAACGAACTTCATTTATCTCGTATTTCTACTGCAGGTTCGAATACATTTAATTTATAATCGTAGCTACCCCGAATGCAGTTGATTACATCAAATACAAAACAAAGCGACGATTCAATCTCATCGAAGTTAGTTTGAAATTCCAAATAAAACTCATGGACAATTTTTGTTTCCAATCGTGTTTTAGATTTGGAGGTACTTTTCTTTGTTGTGGTTTTTGTGTTTTTATTATCCAATCAATCGAGTTAAAAAACAATTCGTTTGTCTTTTGGTACGTATAGAGAATATTCATCAAATTTCTAATTCGACTAGGGCATTCACGTATGTGGAATCTGCAAAAAAGAGGAATCTCAAATACAAAAAAGTTACCTGGATAGAACTCATAGAAAAAAAAACAGGCTTCGGTTTTGTTTTATAGAAAACATACGAATCGAACCTTGTTGAATGCGAAACTGACGTTTGGATCATGGAATAACATGTATACATGTATATGTTTTCTTTGCGCAGAAGTAGTAATCGTAATGAAGTATGAATGTAAATCAATATTGTTGAAATAACCACGCATTTTGAATCATATGAACTGTGAACATTATTCTATTTCCGATTCAGATTATTATAAAGGTGTGATGGAGTCAATTTGTATGATGGTTCAAAGGATTCACAATTGTGTGAGAACAATATGAAAATCACGAGGAGTTGAAGGTAGCGAATGGGAGTTAATAAATATGGGAAGTAACTCTTTTTGTAGCGTGATAAAATCTGTATCCGTAGAATCACTGAATTATAAATTACAATAATATGTAGGTTACACGGAAAAAATATTATCTTGAATATTACGATGTCGGAATCGTAATGGAGGGCGATACTGCAAAATCAGCCTATTTAAAATGTAACCTCGTGAATTGTGCTATTTTTGATTGAATCATGTCGAATATTACGATCGTAACTCCCACAAAGAAAGGTTATAACAGCTATATTCCTTTCAAACATCCGACAATTCCTGCTTTTTCAAGTATGGTCCTGTGCTACGATTGCAACATCGTAATTTATAAGATAATATTCTTTCCGTGTAGAAGATTTCACGCGTTCTTTAGCTGATTTTAATATATGCGATTCGCTACATCTCTTTCGCTACCTTCACGTTCATGATTGAATGGGAAGCAGAGAATTATAGCTTATGAAATATGATGTTTTGATTGGATGGAAGGTAGATGAGTGTGCGGAAATCAAAACAGGTGAATCATTTATGGTAGGTACATTTGCTCCTTGAAGTAGTGAATACAATAGAATAGAAAAGAATGGAAAATTCATCTGCTGTGAGCATATGAATCTCTTGATAACATGAAACATATGTGAAATGAACCTCCCCTCTTCTCCCAACAAGAGCAAAAAAATTCTTCTAACCAAATAATAGTTTGTTTGTCTTCTCTCTGTGGCATATTCCTTGGGATTGATGAAATATTCCATCAAATCTAATAATGGAATGCTTTCTCCAAATACATTGGCCTTCTCAATGAATAGTTTATTCATCACAACTAATCAATTCTTGCATCCAATTGCATATTTAATAAATTTTTTTCCTATAAATAAATATTTTATGGAGAAAGGGGAAATGAAGATTTTTTCTGGTGAACATGCTTTACACCAATCAATCCATTTTCAACTAGAGTTACACGGTCAATGAATTAATTGACAAGAATTGGTCAATAATTGATGACCAATTGAGTGATTGAAGATGATTTTTATTCAATGGATTTTTCAACTAATCAAATAATCGATCAATTGCTTGATTCTAATCAATGATTCATTCTCCGATTGATCGATCAACTAATTGATTATTTATTGATTACCTCAATCGATGACAAGTTTTAATTGAGTTATCGGATAAATTGTTATTCGATCACTGAACGTTGAATTGTAAATGATGGTTTCGTGTAATTGAATCACCCCAAATAGATTTCATCCTTCAGCTCATATGTAGGAAGATGAACGTGAAAATTCCCAAAACACAAGTTTGATTCGTACGAAACACTGATTTGGAAACTACATGAAACAGGATGTGGCGGACACGTCGTAGGAATTACGGAATGTAGTACGAATGCATGTAATACAGGACACATGGAAGTAAAAGTAATTTTCTCAATTGTAGCAGCTAAGGAACTTCATTTGACGGATTGTTTTGCAAACCAATTAGTATATTGCATGAAAAAATAGTTGTGGCAGCTACTTGGTTAGACACTTTCCGACCATTCAAATATAAATTGCACGTACCATCATATCAAAAAGTTAATGAAAAGCTGGAATCATTAGTAAAATTATTAATAAATTTTTCTATTGTTTGCCCCTGATGACAAATACTCTTACAAGTGTTAGATCTTGATCGTAAAAACTGTTGGAATGAGTCTCAAATGATGTTGTCATTCCAGAAATGCATCATGCTTGGTAACCTCCCACACAGCCCAAGTAGCACAAGAACTTCTCAAATATGCTATGGTGACTCTATGAATGTGAAAGGGATGTGAGAATGAGACTTTTTTGGATAAATTCGTTAAGATATTCTATGAAGGTGCATAGCACATAATTATTCCAAACAGTCTCATTTGGAGGTTCTACGCATGTTCGTAGGATTTCCAAACACGCTCTTAGCATTTCTAACCTCTTCTGCTACTTGGGAGCATTTCAGTTCTAAAAGATATCTCAAGCCAAATTGGAGAAGTCTTATGCAACATGGAAAGATATCTTCGGAAGATCTAAAACAGTTTTCACTTGTAAAAGATTTCTATAAGATGTCTAAAAGATATAATTTCGGAAGAAAAGTTTTAGATCTTCTAAAAGATATCTTTTAGATGTCTTTTAGAAGTAAGAACTATTTTAGACATGTTAAGGATATCTTTTCATGCTGCATAAGACTTCTTGAACTTCTCTGAACAGTTCCTCAAGATATCTTGAAACTCAAAAGTGCTGTGTGGGCTAGGCTCGGCCCATCTTGGTGAGCCTTGCGTCAACCAAACGTTTATGGTCAATTTCTACCTGGGTTGTTTCAACATAAATTGGCTACACGGAGAGAAAAATATCGCTGTCATAACGATACTGGATAGTTGTTATGACTATCCAAAGTTTAGTGGTATCAGTATCGTTGCTATGATGATACTAATCATCCGAGGAACGATATAGATCGCCAGCATAGCCATCTGTATCGTCACTATAGCGATACAGTATTGTCACTACAGCTATCTCTTCTTAACCATACTTCAGATCGTTATAAAAGCCATACTTTTTTTCCCATGTAACACGAAATGGATGGATTTTTGGCGTTAGTGTCCCCTTGAGAAAAAGATCCGGGAGAACCGTGATATCTTCTTGAGTTAGAATGTTATCGATTTCTAAATGACACTGTCAAAAATTAGCCAAGTTCGACTAAACTGGAAAAAAACTAGGGGAGACTGGGTACGGTTGAAACTCGGGGGTCGGTTGAAACATCGTGAATAACTAATGATCAGCTCGTCATAGCTCAAATCGCTGAAAGGAAATGGAGAGCTCCTCGCGTGTACAAACTTATTTTCCAGTTATTTATGCCATATTATTAGCCAATCGTCAATTATTCGCAATGTTTCAACCGACCCCCGTGTTTCAACCGTACCCAGTCTCCCCTACCTGTGGCAGCTACTTGAACGGATCATCTCCATTTACAACGATTCCACAAAATTACTTGTCACAATTACAGAGTAGTTCCCGCAGGCAAGGCATATTCTAAGGAAATTTGAGAACTAACCGAAACTGTGGACACTCGATTTCTAAATAATTCCTGAATTATTTGCTACTTTTTTAATTTTACTTTTGGTAATTTTACTTTTTTAATTTTAATTTTACTTTAAATAAACCGGATAAAATAATCACACCGCTGAATTGAAGTTGCATCACCTATTCTTCTTACACCGTGCTCCAAACACCAGAGTTGATTTCCACTCTTATAGAGTGTAAATTCACTCTTTGGAGTGAAATTTTTCACTCTTTCGGAGTTGCAGTATTTTCACTCGGCAAGAGTGAATTTTCACTCCAAGGAATTTGGAGAGTACTTAACGGGGTTTGAAGTTATATTCCTACCTGCCTACCGACTGAAATCTAATACCCTAACCGTTGAGCTACTGTGCGGCTTTGCAGATGGTCAACTTACGGATGCATAAATTGAATGACATTGAATTGATGAGTTTGTATCCGATTTTCCTGTCACGAGACCAATGGGATTGTATTGGATTTTTCTGCCATGAGACCAATGGGTTTGTATTGGATTTTTCTTACATCACAGTAATGCGGTTGTATTGAGTTTCCCTTACAACAGAGCATTGGAAATATATTGGTTTTTCTTGACTTTGGAGTAATGAATTTTCTATGCAGAGGAACAATGGATTCGTATAGAATGTTGCATTTTACAGATTAATTGGGATACATTGGAAAAACTATTCTAACAGAGACTAGGGGTGCACCGGATATCTGGGTTTGATTCGACCACCGGATATCAGGTATGCGTCGAATCCGATGTACGATGCCGATGTCGACCTATCCAGAATGATTTGTCCGATCTGTCCGGATCACTGGATACCGGATCGAACGCATATCCGGCCGGATCAGAATCGGATATCCAGTGCATCCCTAATGAGGACCTACTAAAAACTAGTATTTCAGAAATTTCTCATGATTCCTCATATAACGTATTCCTGGAAAATTTTGATTGGCATCAATTGAACATTGACATTAGAAATAATGGGTAATTATATCAGAACTTCCTTATAGAAACTTATTGAACATTAGGATCCTATGAATTCCTCGTCGCTTCTCGTAGGAAGCACTGACACTGAAAAAAAAATTTATTCCAGTCAAATAAATATTTATTTGTCCTGTACCAAAGAAATATTCATTAGAATTAACAAAATATTCTTTGCAACCAGAATAATTTATTTGAATTAAATCGATGGTTTTAATCGTTTATTTGATTCCAATAAATTATTCTGGTTCCAAAGAATATTTTGTTAATTCTAATGAATATTTCTTTGGTACAGGACAAATAAATATTTATTTGACTGGAACACATTTTTTTTCAGTGTACGGAAAATTCCAAATGAAACCGATTGAGCATCGATAACAAAAAGTGATGAAAATTATATGAGACATTTCTCACGGAAACCTATTGAACATCTCTATCCTGGAAATATCCCATCATTTCTTGTAGAATGAAGTTTCAGATAATTCCGATTGAAACCGATTAAACATTGACATGAAGAATACTGAGAAATTCTATGAGACATTTCCCATAGGAATCGATTGAAAAGTTCTACTCTGGGAATTTCTCATCATTTCTCGTATAACGCGCTTGTGGGAAATTCCGATTAGAACCGATTGAACATTGACATGATTATTAAGGAGAAGCTATATCAGAATTTTCCCATAGAAACCTATTGAGCATTCGTAACGCAGAAATTTCTCATAATTTCTGATTGCAGCCTCTTTCAGGAATTCTGTATTGAAACCCATTGACCATTGATATGGAAAATCCTCCAAAATTATATTAGACATTCTTCATAAAAACCAATTGAGAAGTTTTACTCCAGAAATTTCTCATCATTTCTTATAAACTCTACTCCAGAAAATTCCTATTGGGAACGATCGACGGTTGTTACAGACAAAAAATGAAATTAAATGAGCATTTTCCTACAAATACTCATTCAACTCTTTACATTAAGAACTGTTATATCATTTCTAATTTCATATTGTACGTATTTATTGAGAGATAACCGATTGGCTCTCATTGGATAATGATTTCTGATTCATTCTCATTCAGTTTCAATAGGACGTTACAGACACTTTGATCTTTCTCATTGGTCTCGTTTAGTCTCATTCAATTTGAATGAGACTCTATGAGATATTTTAACCCATCAAGTCCCAAAATCACATTTTTTCGTTGCGTTTTTCAACGCTTGTACTTTCTGAGAAAAAAACTCCCGAAAAATTCTAGAATAAGCATTGTCGATGTAAAATTGATTCATCTTTCAGAATCTGCCATCGGTTTTTCCGAAAAATGTCCCTGTGGCAATATATCTGGGGTTTTTTTTTTCCCAAAAAAACGCGAATTTTCAAACTGTTTTTTTTCTTTATCTTACGTTTTCACATTGGAATCATTTTAGAATTCTTGTTATAACTACAGAAACCACGTCAATTTATCTGAAACTTTAATTTATGCTTTTGACAATTGTGAAAATCAATGTGGAAACCATCATAATGGCGTTTTAAACGCGGAACAAACGTCAGAAACTTCAAAGATTTTTCATTCAAAAACGATGGACTTTAGAGAAAAATGTTACTGGACAAAAAGTTCCTAGAACTGATCAAAAAACACGCTGGGATTTTTTCAGAATTTTTTGAATTTTCAAAATGGTCAAATTTAAAAAATTTTTGCAAGTCATTAAAAAATTCCGAAAAAAGTCCATCGTTTTTGAATGAAAAATCTTTGAAGTTTTCGACGTTTGTTCCGCGTTTGAACCGCCATTTTGATGGTTTCCACATTGATTTTCACAGTTGTCAAAGGCATAAATTCAAGTTTGAGATAAAATGACGTGGTTTCTGTAGTTATAACAAGAATTCTAAAATGATTCCAATGTGAAAACTTAAGATAAAGAAAAAAAAAACAGTTTGAAAATTCGCGTTTTTTTGGAAAAAAAAACCCCAAATATATTGCCACAGGGACATTTTTCGGAAAAACCGATGGCAGATTCTGAAAGATGAGTCAATTTTACATCGACAATGCTTATTCTAGAATTTTTCGGAAGTTTTTTTCTCAGAAAGTACAAGCGTTGAAAAACGCAACGAAAAAATGTCATTTTGGGACTTAATGGGTTCAGCCGGGTTTTTAAGAACTCACCATTTTCACGTTTTAGAACTGACCATTCTCTTTTGGAACTAACTTTTTTGTAAGAACTGATCCTTATAATATGCCCTGCCCGCAGATACTCGCATCTGTAATAGAGAAGTGCAATTTTATGCTCCAAAATTTTCAGAATGAGATTTCACTCTTCAGCCAGTCGAAATTACAAGTGAAATGTCCACTCTTTTAGAATGATAGTCTGAGGCTCGAGGTGATAAACTCACAGTCACTCCAATTCTGCAATAAATTTGCCACTTTAGAAGAGTGAAAGTTCAGTAGAAACGAGTGAAAATCCCAATCAAAGCGGCTGGTTCACTTCCAGGACTTGGTGGACTGAAATGCGTAATTTTTCACTCTTCCAGATTTAGAGCGTAGTCCGATTAACGATGCAAATAACTGCTCCATCTACAACGTTGTAGCTACTATTTTCAATAGTTGGTCCAAATAGCTGCTACAGCTATACTGTCTTTTGAATCTCGTAACATTTGGCATGCCAGCTGTCTTCGCCTTTTCTCGCTCACGCCGCAGGAAAATGGAATTATAAACCATTACTGGACACACTGTTAAAAATTTTCTGAAATTTCATAACTTTTCCAATCAAATCCGTAACTGACATTTCCAATTCTTGGTATTTGAATTGAGAATTCATTTACACGTGATTGAATTTTCAAATTTTCACTACATTTCATTACGGATTTATGTATATTTTCGTAACTGAAATTTCATACACATGTAACTTAATTTTTCAGTTACGTGATTGGAAATTGCTTCCGTTACGTGTATTTGAAGTTTTGTCCAGAAATTTTCAACAGTGCAGGATTCACGAAAAACCATTCCCATTTGATTTTTTCACTCTTCGAAAAGAATGGAGAAACATTTTTCAACTAACACCAAAACGATTAAATTTCGAAACAAATTTTTGATAGACATGTGTAAGCGGATGATGTTATCGTGTACAACGATTTCAATAAAAGAGATAAAAGCTTGGAATGGATGTAACTATTTTGAATATACAATATATCAAATCCTAAACAGTATTCTTGTTGTCGTTGTTGTTGTTGTAAGCTAGAACAAATATGGCTGTCTCTGAAAAATAAATATTCATAATCGATGTGAAAAGCGTAAATCCCGGATGAATCATCATCTGTCTAGTCAATGAAAAAAGAACAAATTTCAAAAACTGAATCCGCAAACGAATTTCTCCGAGAGCAGCGAAAAATTCGCTGTTTCTTCATATTCGAAATTCTAAAAGAACAAAGCTGCAGAATTCTCGCAGAATGTCAATACACTATCAAAAGATTTGTTCATTGTAGAACTGTTCGATGTAACAGTTCTTTCACAAGGACCACAATGTTTCACCTCTCGGTACAAAGGAACATGATAGGAATAGCAAAAATTTCCAATAGCAATCTGATCGATTATTCATCTCGCCTAGTGTTTCTCCTGGTACATATGCTGGATTATCATCAATGAATGAATTGCTCGGCGGTGGAGTTGAAACCAGCCATCCATAAAATGAGCATAATCCATCTTCAAAATAAATATTAGAGTAGTCTACGTTTGGGATGAATTTACCTTAACCTTGTATGATGTAATACTGTGAAACAGCTTTTGGGATGTAGTTTCATAATTCAATTCTTTTCGTATATTTGAGTGAGTACCTTCTCTCGAATAAGTGAATTGAAGGGTATAAAAATTGATAATCCCTCATCGACGTATAATACCGGACAAAGCTTGTGGAAAAGTTTTTCTGTTCTTAACAGAGCAAGAATATAGTGGAAAAAAGAAAATGTAGGTGATCAGATCTCTTTTTCTGACATTTCTCTCATTGGTTGGATTCTCCATAGAGGAGGAAGACTCTAATCCTCGTTTTATGATATGATCCCGAAATTTTCCGTCTCTCTCCTTGTTCTTGTTCTTAACTCCTCTCACATGTTCCGTATAGTACTATTTTACCGGTCCAATAGGGCGTGCGTTGGTTTTCACGATTCCCTTAGGTCTGTAGGAAATATCCTTCGAAACTTATGTTCTCTTGACTGCTATTTACACAAATTTTTTAGCATCCTACACGTTTAATATGAAGTACATGTTATCAATTCGAGAATTCATCTATTATTTCTTAAAAATCATTGTGATTCTCACTTGCCTTACCAATAAATAATTTTCATCTTTGAAGAATCGATAGGGTGTTCTTTTCTACTTTAATATAGATAGATATAGTGGGCGTTCAAACTGTAGATTCAAAAGTACCATTCGATGCATTTTGATTATTACAATCAAAGAGATGTATTAGTTAGTTAGATTGCAAAAAACTTTTGTTGAAACATCAGTTCAAAATCATCTATATCAACTCATTATTGTAAATCAGAAAGCAATAATCAATCATTTCGAATCGAGAACTGTTCCAAAATAAATGACTTGAAATCCGGTTTGATTCTGACAAAATATCCTTGTATGCAGAAATCATGATTCCTGGTGCTAACGATAACTCATTATATTATTTACAGCAACATCCCATGAATACGATATGTCAATTTCATTTCTGCTCACAACATACACGTTTTATCTCGTCAAAAATGAATGAAAAGAGGAATAAGATTTTCTGACCGTATCACTTTTCCATAAAAAGAAGAGCTATGAAATTGGACTTTGCAGTTTTTTTGTGTTCTCTTCTTTTTCCACAAGCCCATATAACACAGCAGTGATTTTCCAGGAGAATGGGATACCGGGGGGAGAATTTCATTTCCAATACCATGAGAGCTCCTCATTCATGAATCACAATAGGAGTGACACAATATTTTCGATATAAGGATGTAAATTTCCCCGACGGAGATACTTTCCTTGTTGATAGCGAGCAGCGGTTGACGTTCGTTCCATGCTTTACATGAAACGAGGAGAATATTAAATTCTGTTGATTCGATAATGAAGATATCATTTCCATTGTGTTGGATGAGACATCTGGTGCATTGAACGAGGGGATTCGTTGTTACCGGAAGATCGAGTTGTACTTATTAATCACAAGAATAATTATACCGAATGATCGATCGTTTATCGAAATTAGATAAGATGTGATAGCGGGTTGTTTGTACTCACTGGTAGCGCTGACAGCTGGTCCAATGACTGAGTACCGAGGGTTACCGGTAACGGCTCCTGGGACGACCTTGTCGAGCTCTGCAACACATCATTGTAATTATGCACTGAATATACAGTGGTCCGTTAATTACAACAGGGAGAGTCACGCGTTAAAATGGGAACACGACGAATTTACCTTGATATACAAACACAAAGGGTCGGCTCTATGATTTATCACCTCATAAATATCACGGTATGCCAGTGACATTCATATTTTCTCCTGTCTTTCCTATCATTTCTTTTCCGTTATACATGCTGCTTCTTTTCTCATGTCGCTCATATGGTCTTTTCGCTAATGACTACATTATCTGGACAAAGTATCGACCGACCTTGGTTGTTTTCTTGCCAGATAATGAAGCGTGAAAAGCAATGACTCTGAAAGAAAAGGCCTGAAATAAGCTTGAACTCCCTTATGACGCAGCTGATGACTCGTTAGGAAGATATAGCGAATGTTCATCATTCATTTATGGAGTGCAAGATGAGAGAATATGATGATGGAATGTGTTTAATTTCATATTCGATTCAATGATTTTTATTCAACGGCTGTTCAAGTGGATCCCTACAGGGGATCTCATGAGTCCAAATACGATGTTTCACAGAAGGTATTGTATGAATCGTCGGGAACTTGTCTTTGGTGTTCTCCTTTACCGACGCACTGACGAACTTTTGGAAGATTTCTCACCAAGTACTGGCTGTCGAGCTTTCAACTATGTATCGGGAGATCGCTTTGTTACCGACTTGAAATGATGGTGATAAGAACTGATATCAATTGGGAAATATCATCTTACCGAATTTAGACACACACTCTTTTTAACATCTTTGTTCCAAGGAGAGCTTTTATACTGCAACATCGAAGATTTTCAAACAAAATGAGAAAAATTCTTTCAAGGAATTCTCTTTCGCCCAAAGAGGAGGAAAAATGGTATCTTCGTTAGAGTATATCAGAACTATACATAAGTTTATAAGTTTTCGAAAACGTTCCCCGCGATTCAACATCATTTGAAAACAGCTCGAACTTGCACTTCATAAAGAACGTGATGATACAATTCAACACCCCTACATTATCATGAACGAATCTCTAGCGAGTTACAAACACGTTTCATATCAAATTCTCTTTAATCTTCAGGAAAAAATAGGACGGATAATTCATTTAACGTGGGGATATCTGGCTTCAAATATGCAAGCAGTTTCTACTGATTCAAACCCTCTTTGCACAAAAGATTGAACAAACTGAATTATTCAAAACGAATGAATGAATGAATAGATAAATGGGAGTTGGATGTACCAGAGGAGATACGAATTAATAATCCCTTCATCGGTAGTTGACTCGTCAGGAATAAATGGATGTTTTTCGATGCATCCACATGTTTACAGTACTCATGCTCGAGAAGGATGTTCTGGGATTGAAAGCGGGTGGAGTGATCGTTTTCGTTTTTGTAAAGAATCTCTTGGCCCGTTGTGGAGGAAGAAGCCTCGCTATCGCTGGTGCTCAGTTGTGAGAGATCCTCACCGTATAAATATATAGAGTATTACCTCTACAACCGCGCACAATGACGTACGTATAGTATGTTTTGTTCGTTACCTACCGGAATGCGGTGGTGCATCGTCCAATGGTTGAAATTGAAACTTCGCCTTAAAGCCTTGCCCTGGCCACTCAGAATTAGCGACGAACTCGACGTAAAGGTCTGACCCGGTGCTGAGTACCTCCACTTCCGCTCCTTGGTTACAAAGGAGGGCTATTGTGGCTGCCTCCGAGTTCTCTCCATCGTGAACCCTGATTAAATCCGCCCTGTTCAGACAGCTATAACACAGAAACGTACACATACAGGTACAGATTGGATACGTCTCAACCTAAGATGACCTATTCAGTTTTATCCAAACTTACATCCATCTTCTCATTTGGAATTGATATATATCTCAATATAAATGTGTTCCATGTGAATTGTCACGTAGAATGTGGAACAATATTCAAAATGATGTACAGTTCGCATCAAACCGATGTGTACGTTCAATTTGTTCATTTTGTGTCATGAAAGAGCAGAGTTTATAATTTTTGTTTCTTTACTGTTTCCTAATTTTTTTCCTCCAGCAGGAAAATGTATGAGAGTGAGGTGGGTGTGCTTGGAGTGAGTTGCCTCGTTGAGAAAAGAAAGAAGAGTGCAGGAGGGAGGAGGGGGACGAAAGCAATGAGAGAGGGTAGAATGTAGGGTAGTTGGTTGAGGCAGTAGAGCAGAATTAAAGATGAAACTGCAAGTACTAAGTGAAACAAGAAGTGGTTTTGTGCTCGCTGAATGAGGCGCGAAAAAGGTCACTTCAGGGAGAAATGAAATGAAATGAAACGATTCTGAAACGGTCTCTCGTCAATAACTCACCGTATTGTATCGATTCGACCAAGAATGGAAGAGAAATTGCTTTGAGAAAACTTGATTCATAAAATATATATGTACATAATAATACGATACTCAACTTACGATAAATAATCCACAAACTCTTATTTCAGACACAAATAATTGTTCATCCTCTTCGAATTCAATCCGGTCATGATTTCTGAATTTATCAATGTGAATCCTTCAATCGAATCCTCTCATCAACTTCGTGAGCGTGTTCTTAGGTGCAATGATGTTCCGATAGAAACGTAAATCACTAACAAGATTATAGGGAGGAAGATTAATGAAACTGCTTCTACCAATTTTCATCAACTTCAATCTCGATCAAGGGAGTAGGGACCAATCAATTCGAGAAAGTTGATGTATTATAGTATCCGAGATAACCTTGTTACCGACATGGGTTTAACAATTAAGTGGGGAAAGAAAGATTATGGGTTGAGACGCTGGAGATTAGAAAGCCATCCCTTCCTATCTCTGCTTGCTTGGACCACTCGTAAGTTACCTTAACTATCTATTTACCAAGTATACACATGTACGTGTATAACAAGCGCTGTTCTCTGTACTTCCACGATCTACGTGTAACGATAAATCCTCAAAATAAAACGAAACATCTTTCCTATCGATTTTATCACGTACCTTCTGCTGCATTAACTTATCATTCGTTCATCCTCTTGAATCGTGAACATTTCATTTCGATAGTAAATTTTGGTCAGAAAATTTAGATTTTCTTTTTCTTTGAGATTCAATGCATTCTGTTGAATGTTGGAATTTCCCTCAATGCCTCGATTTCACTCAAATCAATTCGATTTCCACGAGAATAGATTCGAATGTTGATGAGTTATATATTCCTTACACTAAAGAAACAATTATCGTTCTTACCACGAAACTGTATGCTATCCGCAACGCATTGCTGTGGCAGCGAAGAGCATATTTATTTAATACAACGAGCCGTGTGGATAGAGAAAAGATGCGCATCGTTGTAGGAAGGATACCAGATCGCTCTGCCAACGATATTACAGTCGTCACAGCGTTACTGTTCATTATTTCTTTCGAATACTTGTCTCAGCCATACCGCGTCTCCGTAAGCACTAGACATTTTTTTCAGTGGAAATGAATAATATTCTTGATTCTTTGTTGCAGCTTCATACTTCGTTCTAATTTCAAGAATTGTTGTGAAAATACGAGTTTTTGATAATGGTGTCTAAAAAATAAAATCGAAATTCAGCTAATTCTCAAAGAAATCTCTCAAGTCGAAACGAATTCGAACCGAAAAAAGCGGAACAAATTAAACCATCACCAACAATGGTTTGCACACCACTACAGCTTCCAATCCTGATCAGATGTTGGTCACTTAAAAGAATAGAGTTGTTTCAGAGCGTCGAATCGACACAAAATTTACGGAAAAAGGAGTCTTCTTTCGTTTAGACTGAAATTCCGATCAAACAATCCTCTTCATCGGATTGCAAAATTTGGTATTGTTAGAGAAAACGAAGAGGAGATAATGATGGAGGGTGAGAGTGAAGTTTGTTCTGCGATGGACGAGGTTCACAGTATTCAGCCCCGAACTTCAAAGTCCACCCAAAAGATTATGATCTTCTAAAAATGAGAACCCAGGTAGAAATTTTCCCGATTGAAAAGTGGCCCTGTTCGGGCCCTATCCGGTCCCAGACTTTCCTAACCAGAGCCTGAACGGGGCCAGGAATCGACCGATTCGCATTTCTACCCGGGAATCTAATATCAGTGGTAGATCTTCTAATGTTCAGAGGAACTCCCACATCAATCCTCTAAAACTCAGAGGAATATGTACTAGCTTCATATTTTAGAGGAATATTCTCAATTCTAGTATACGATTTTTTCAGTGTAGAAAGGTGATTGTGAGTGATCCAGGAGATGTGGAATTGAAGGTGCAACAATGAAAATGGATTGAGAAAAAATGCTTATTGATCTAAGTAAATCAAAACAAGCAACGCTAAAGCGTGCACGAGTTCCCAATTTGTGCTGCTGTACGCCAGAAAGGAATGGATAATAAGCGTTTCAAGACTACACGGCGAAATAAAACATGTACTCTGTCACCCGCTGCAGCCAGAACAAAGTAATAAGGGGAACATAGAACTGGTATTCTGTGCCCAACTGTAATTGACATTCACAACTCTGGAAAACACTGATGGCTGAAACAGAGGGGACTTTTTTATGGATTGCTCAACTATTTAGTGAATTCCACTTGTCTGATCGAGATAAAGCAACCCTTTTTCATTCCCTCTGTTGCTTTTGAGGATCACCCTATTATGTTTCCTTAAATATTTGTTTACAAACAACTGAAAGGGGGGAAAGAATTTGTTAATTTGAGTATTACTCCTTCAATATACATCCTGGGAGAAATTTGTCTGGGCGTCCACATTTACCACTCACGTACTAGATGGGACCCATGTGGGGGCAACTGGATAACACATTTCAGCCAATTTGACTGTAGTGCTCAAACATTCAGTTGATTTATGTAGATTTTTCATGCATCAACCGATCGTACAATAATATTATTGTTAGTGAGAGGAATAAGAGGCAGTCCAAACGTTTCAATTTGTCACTCCGGATCATTTTATGGGAATAAATTCAAAAGCAACGTTTTGACTTGAGATTACATGTCAGAATATATTGTTACCTTATTCATGAGTGGGATTTTACAGAAAAAATATGATCTCACATATCCAATTAACAATTTGAACGAAATTCTTGCACACACTGTAAAAAAATTTCACCGGAAAATTCCAGTACATGTACTGGAAGTCATTAACCTGTACATGTACCGGAAAATTTCAGCACATTTGTACTGCAAAAATTCAGTGCAAACGTTATGGAATTTCCGCATCAAAACTGGAAATTTTCTGAGCCTCGGTACTGGAATTTTTCAGTACACGAGCTGGACTTTTCCGGGACATGTACTGGAAAATTAATGCTGAAAATATCCATGAAAATTGAAAAAAAATTGCTCACGCAAAGTGACTTTGCAGGGTCCTTGTGTTCCAAGATGATTGAGAAACTTTTGATCGTTCATTTGGATGGACAGAAACTCATGTCTACCTAACAGGATTTGAACCCACACTTTTCTACCTGCCTACCAACTGAAACCTAACACCTAACCGATGAGCTATAGCGCGACATGTTGGAAGGCCAGCTTGGGTTACTACATATGCTTCATATCTAGAACACAAGAGGATAAGTCTTGGAAAAACCTCACATATCAATTTCATTGGCTACAATTACAATTATTATTCAAAATCTCAATCAGGAAATTTTTAATATAAAGACTTGAAATTTTTCCTGCCAGAAATGACGAAGTCCAATAGAAGTGGAAAATTTCAGTGCAACAGTGATTAAATTCCGTTGCATAGCAACTGGAAAATTCCATCACACGACCTGAAAATTGCAGTTCAAAACCTGTATGATTCAATTGCATAGTAACTGGAAAATTCCATCACAAAACCTGAGAATTGCAGTTAAAAACCTGTATAATTCCAGTATACCAACGATTAGGTTTTTTTTTCTAAATTCCAAATTTTTTCTCAAGTCCTTTTTGAGGGAATATTTTTTTTTGGTGCACAAGAACTATAAAATTGTAGTACGAGCCGGTAAAATTTTCGCGAAATCATGGCAAAATTTCAGTACATCATCTCAAACTTGAAAATTCCAGTACAATGACTGAATTTTCAGTTATGCTTGGTAAATTTTCAGTAATGTAACAACAAAATCTCTGTACATGTACTGGCATATCCATATTCCAGTACTAGCACTGGAAATTTCCAGTCCAGTTGCACAGTAAATTTCCAGTTTTTTTTTACAGTGCAGGTTAGAAAGTGTGTTACAAAACTAGCTAGAAACCAACTTAACATCTGGGAAAACTAGCTGGAGCCCATCTAATTCCCAATCATAATTTCTACCAGGGCGAGTATGCTGGATTGTCTGATAATGTCTGTAACAATCTCCACTGAGAAAAGAATTCGATTGTGACAAAGAAGGCTTAATAATTATAAACAAACCATCTGTAGGTCCCATAAGATTTTTGAATAGTTAATAAATCTTGTTTGATAGAATTGAATTCGGAATGCTATTTTCTCAGTGTACTTTATATGCATACATGATGAACACCCCTATAGTAGAAATCACCCTAATCCTCCTCCAAGCGATTACAAGGCCTCACTAGGCCTCGAAAGTCCCGTACAAGGACCTAGTGAGGCCTCGTAAGGCCTAGAGAATGGACTGGAGTGAGTTCTGCTAGGAGCTATGAGAAGAATTTCGGCAAATTAACCGAAATTTTTCGGGGAGTAGTTAAGCAGATCGCAGTAGGTAAGGATTTTCAAATTTTCAGTTTCAAAAGTTCATCGAATTCTATGATAGATACACTAATTTTTCAGTAAACTTCCCCAAAAATTGGTATATTTACCAAATTTTTCAACCCAAATTACTGAAAAATTCCTCGGTAAATTCACTAATTTCATGGTTGCCACAATCTAGAAATTTTAACGGAATTGATCAACCACAAATTCACGTTGAACAAAATGACCAATGAGATGCATCGGATTCCCAGGCCGTAGCAACCCTGAATTTCTTCACAGTGGAATCACCATATTGATTTGTTAATTTTCCAAACAATCTTGGAATTGATATTGCAATCGGAATAAATACAGTCTATTGCAGAACGAAGATTTGAAGAACAAATTTTCTCTCATGCTGGAAACTTTCCTATTAGTTTGTAGAACTCGATCTCGAAATGGTTCACTTTATTCTTCTTGCATTAAAATCAAAAACCTCGTTAAAACTTTCGAAAAGAGAATCAGCTGAATTGTGAATTTTCCGAGAGTAATTGAAATGTTATCATAGCGAGAGTGATAATTTTCATTGAAAAAACCAATGACGATCCGACGTTTGATCACAGCGTGACGATTTATCAAAAACATTCAGAAATGTTCGATGCTTGTTTGTCTTCGCAGGATACCTCGCAACGAACATATCAAACCGATGTTGGTAACCGCGTTCCCCTCGGATTCGTATTCGACATCTCTACAGTGACAAAGAATGACTCAAGGAAATGATATTCAGAATATTCTTTCATCATTGTACAATCTTATCGAACTCTCAAGTCACGTAATTCAGTGACATGTCCAAAGCGAACCACTTGTGAGTTGAAAAGGGAATTTCATCGAATATCCTCGTTTGAAGGACCACCACAAGTCGCAAACACATCAGCCGATATTAGCGGTTTGGCAGATTTATGTTGGTAATATCAGAGGCATTATGGACGTTTGACGTATATCGACGATCGTAAAATTTACAGACGTGTAGGGATGTTTCGTATATCATGATTCGAGTTTATCACAAATATATATATATATATATATATTTATTTATATCTCAAGTTGGATTGAAGAACAAATCGAAATAAAACACAATATATCAGATTTGGAACTCCAATCAAATTTGATTCTCCATCATTTTTGCAGTACGGAACAAACATATAAGAATTGAACTGAATGCGCTTTTGAAATTTCAATTAGTTAGTCGAATAATTTAGATTAGTTTTTAAAACTGACAGTAACGAACGTATCCCATAAAATGGCCTCCAATGGTACTCCTCTGGTAGGGTAATCCTGATTACATCTGACCTTTAAATCCTTTTGAACGTCACGAGATCCTGCACGAAGGCCCATGATTCTGCTTAACTCACATAAAGTAGTTCCTTCCGTTAGGTCGTTTTCAGGGAAGAGAGGGGACGGTGAGTAACGGGAGGAAAATCGTCTTGAGAAAACTGAAGAGCGAGCAGGGAAAAGGAGGAGCGGCACAAACGGACAAGGAAGAAGAGGAAGAAGAAGAATAGAGCGGTGGTCCGGATCAGAAAGTCACAGATGTGGCTCGCTGGTTGCATCTTCACCGGAATCGGCTACAACGGAGATAATCCTCGAAATTTCGTTCGTCCTTCGATATCGAGGTCTCTTCATTTCATGGATATACATCACCTTAATTTCATTGAACGGTGATGTATATCAGACATAGCACAGAATCTTACGTGCAGTTCATACATTCTTCACAGAATTGAAAAATGCATGATTCATCTGATTTGTTCTTCATCCTTCATTCATTATTCTGGGTTCCCTGAACTTCGAAATTCTCATCAGCTATTTGAATTCTTCAAATTTATCCACCATACATGGGAAGAAATTTTGAGCTGTAGTAGCTGAATTTTAGCTATTATAGCCGAATATTTCAGCGCCCATAGGACAGCTCATTCCCCAACAACCTCAGCTAAAATTTTGCTGCAGCAGTTAAAATTTAGCTATACACCGCGAAAAATACAGGAATACATTTAACTCTGTCGGCTGTCGGCCGTAACCATAGCAACCGATTGTCCTAACTCTTGATTAAACGTTGTTGAAACTTGATTTACAGTAGGAATCGATTGATTGGTATTCCCCTAAACGTTTCGGGTAACATCGGGAGGTTTTCTAAACATTCACAAAACGTACTTGCTCACACAGAGAACGTTCAAATGAGATCTCAGGACGTTCTAAGAACGTCGCATGTATGTTCCAGGGATATACAAATGTTCCGTAATGTTCTATTCATGTTTACCAAGCGATGTTTCGGGAACGTGTTCGATACAGGTATCAATGACGTTCTGCGATGCTACACATATGTTCCGTGTCAGATGAAAAGAACGTACCGGGAACATATTCGGATGCACTAAAAATGAAGGTTTTCCAAACATATCGAAACCCACCCCCCGGAGACTCACTGTAAAAAAAAACTGGAAATTTACTGTGCAACTGGACTGGAAATTTCCAGTGCTAGTACTGGAATATGGATATTCCAGTACATGTACAGAGATTTTGTTGTTACGTTACTGAAAATTTACCAAGCATAACTGAAAATTCAGTCATTGTACTGGAATTTTCAAGTTTGAGATGATGTACTGAAATTTTGCCATGATTTCGCGAAAATTTTACCGGCTCGTACTACAATTTTATAGTTCTTGTGCACCAAAAAAAAATATTCCCTCAAAAAGGACTTGAGAAAAAATTTGGAATTTAGAAAAAAAAACCTAATCGTTGGTATACTGGAATTATACAGGTTTTTAACTGCAATTCTCAGGTTTTGTGATGGAATTTTCCAGTTACTATGCAATTGAATTATACAGGTTTTGAACTGCAATTTTCAGGTCGTGTGATGGAATTTTCCAGTTGCTATGCAACGGAATTTAATCACTGTTGCACTGAAATTTTCCACTTCTATTGGACTTCGTCATTTCTGGCAGGAAAAATTTCAAGTCTTTATATTAAAAATTTCCTGATTGAGATTTTGAATAATAATTGTAATTGTAGCCAATGAAATTGATATATGAGGTTTTTCCAAGACTTATCCTCTTGTGTTCTAGATATGAAGCATATGTAGTAACCCAAGCTGGCCTTCCAACATGTCGCGCTATAGCTCATCGGTTAGGTCTTAGGTTTCAGTTGGTAGGCAGGTAGAAAAGTGTGGGTTCAAATCCTGTTAGGTAGACATGAGTTTCTGTCCATCCAAATGAACGATCAAAAGTTTCTCAATCATCTTGGAACACAAGGACCCTGCAAAATCACTTTGCGTGAGCAATTTTTTTTCAATTTTCATGGATATTTTCAGCATTAATTTTCCAGTACATGTCCTGGAAAAGTCCAGCTCGTGTACTGAAAAATTCCAGTACCGAGGCTCAGAAAATTTCCAGTTTTGATGCGGGAATTCCATAACGTTTGCACTGAATTTTTGCAGTACAAATGTGCTGAAATTTTCCGGTACATGTACAGGTTAATGACTTCCAGTACATGTACTGGAATTTTCCGGTGAAATTTTTTTACAGTGTAAGACGCGCAGAACTTAGGTTATGTTGCTAGAACGTCCAGAAGACTTTTGATGTTTTCTGGGGTTTCAGATGCTTGAATCTGCGAAAAGGTTACGACCATTAGCCGCTGGCTTTACGGCCGGCAGTTTGAACTTCATCATTTTTTGGTAGCTCCTACACGGAGAAAAAAATATACTACTTTTTCTTATTTTGTTTGCTAAAGCAGGAACAGGAAGGTTTGTAAAATTGATTTTCACACAAAAATACGGAAGATTACGAAAGAATAACTGAATTTTACTATACGCTTTTCGAAATTTAACGTTCAGCGTTTGAGTCTCAATCCTACCTATTACTTTTTCTACAATATTCGTAATCTTCCGTATTCTTATGTCAAAATTCATTTTGCAAACCTTCCTGTTTCTAGTTTACTAAAAAAAAGAGAAGAAATTCTTACATTTTCGAGTGGCATTTTTCTCCGTGTACGGTATTTTCAGTATGGCTCACTTCTTATGAAGTAAACTTTCCTAGAACATTGGTGAAGAGTACTCCAATGGAGTAACTTCTACACCGGAAACAGTCATCTATATACTGACTGGGCACTGGAGTAAGAGCTACCACGATTGGAATAGCAGGCACTCCTCATTTTCCTCCATGTAGAAGCTAAAAAAGTGGCTGTCCATAACGCAGCTAATTACGATTTCCCGCGTATCAAATCAAACATTCGCAATAGTTCTGACTTTGTATTCGTATTTACTGATTCCAAAAAGCACATAACCCATGTGGAAATTGCCGGAGTTGACACATCGCCCAGTACTGGAAAGGTTGTATTTGCCACACTTCGGCAAAAACAACTGTTCCTGTTCAGGCCCATTACTGTTTTTCAACTGGCTGTACATGTTCGACGGAGTTGAGACGGTATTGGTTGGCGTGGACAGACAGTGTTGGGCCAGTAATGAATCAATACTGGCCGGAAAATATACGGATCGTAGTGTAACGGAGCCGTGCCAGTACTGTGCTAGAGTTGGGATAACCATTCAATATATCCAATAGGCGATCGAGTGCCAGGATCGGTAGGGCAATGGCTAACTACAAAATCGGTAGTCGAACTACGTTAAAATTATGTCTATGGCAATCCGGCTGTTATGGTAAACCAAAGCGGCGCCAGTACTGAGCCAGAGTTGGGATTACCATTTCATATATTTGATAGCCGACTATATGCCAGTATCAATATGGCACTGGCTGACTACGAAATCGATGTTGTATTGTCGTTAAAATCGTAGCGATGGGGATCAGGCTATTAGGGTGAGCCGAAGCTTCACCAGTACTGAGCCAGAGTTGGGATGACCATTCAATATATCCAATAGGCGATCATGTGCCAGGATCGGTAGGGCAATGGCTAACTACAAAATCGGTAGTCGAACTACGTTAAAATTATGTCCATGGAAATCCGGCTGTTATGGTCAACCAAAGCGGCACCAGTACTGAGCCAGAGTGCGGATTACTACTTCATAGATTTGATAGCCGACTATATGCCAGTATCAATATGGCACTGGCTGACTACGAAATCGATGTTGTATTGTCGTTAAAATCAACTCATTATGACAAATGGCGTGGTACTGGCGAGGTTTTATTTGCCAAAGTTCGGCAAAAACAACTGTGCCTGTTCAGAATCATGACCGTTTTTCAACTGTCGCTGAGCATTCGCAAAATTTCAGCCGGCATTGGCTCGCGTGGATAGACGGTATAGGGTCAGTATCGAATGGATACTGTCTGGACAATACCCAGGATTTCGAGAAACGGTACCGCGCCAGTATTCAGCCAGAGTTGGTATCATCATTCCATATGTACAACAGACGGCAATATGCCAGTAATGATATGACTCTGGCTGACTACAAAATCGATAGTCGATTGATGTTGCAATTATGATCTTGGCAACTCGGCTGTTGTGGTCAGCCGGAGTCGCGCCAGTATTGAGCCAGAGTTGGTATGATCATTCAATACGTTCGATAGAGAACAATGAACCAGTATTGGTAGAATCTTGTTTCACTACGGAGTCTATGGTAAATTTCGTGACTTCAAGGGAATTGGTGCAATAAATGGGAATTTAAGTGGTCCGTTGTCAACTCGGAGATTAGCTGATGTGATAGAGACTCTGTTTCTCACTCGCAGGTCCCGGGTTCAATCCTTGCCCAGTAAACGTTCATGAAACCACTTCCAAAGCGTCTTTCTCAGATAACGGTGATGAGAAAAATAGTAGATTCACAAAGTTTTGAAAGTTCAAATTCAATGTATTTTTTTTTTTTTACTTGAAATATAACTCCGGGGATCTCTAATTACCATCACTGTGCCAGTACTGGGTCGGGTGTGAATTCCTACGTAGGATGTATTATTTTGACCCTCTACCACTTCTTATCCAGTACTGGCCGAACAACTGATTCTGTTGCAATGCCAGAGTTCCACCATAGCAGGCACACACCAAATATCGCTACTGACGTGGTGGTAAATGTTTTACAGGCCCTTATGTAAAATGATGTTATCATTCCGACTCCTCGCCAGTACCGTCCAAACCACTGGCCCCATAAGGACAAGGTTGGATTTGCCAGTACTGGCAACTCTGGCAACAGTACCGCGCCAGTAGCGGCCCGTGTGTACATTTCCACATGGGAAGTTGAGAGTTGTATCACGTGAATCAAGAGATTTGTCTCAGCTATTCGCAATCGTAAATTGTGGAGTAAATCCTCCACTCCCAGAGAACAAATTCAATATTCTCTTCATTTCAAAAAATTTTCCTCAGTACAGAATTCAATCTTGTTACCTACGAAAAATGTATTTGCACCGAGTATACCGTGTACCCAGGGTTGGAATAAGAAAAATAATATTCTCATACAAAACTATCTTCCTCTGAGTACTTCATATTTTGTATGTATATTAGCTTGGCGACTCAACAATCACGAACTTCTTCTACGTCAACTTTATCCTCTACGTATCCAATCAAACACTTCATGGATCTCAGTGCAGGTAGATCAAGACCAACCATATTTTCGACTCGTTCCACAACTCGAAAACATAAATATTAAAAATTCCAACCCTCAAGATCCATGGTTCCTCAGTCTACAACTTGATATGATGAAAAGTAGGATCCGTGATCCTTCCACACACTATTTTCTCGAAACGAAAAATGGACAAGGCGGGATGCAGATAATGGACAATTCCAAAATCTCATTATACTATTACGTGGGTCAGAATGGGAAAACAAGATGCCACCAAACGAAAATGTAATATCATCAGAGGAATTAGTTTTGACGCCAACGAAAACCGTGTTTCGCGCTCTCCGTGATGCTGTCGTGGACTCGTAACAAGCTTAAAGGATATGAATGAAAGATTTCCCAGATGAGAATGAATTATACGGATCAAGGATTAATTGACACAATTTTTCCTATTATACCTTCATTTTTTGGATCTTAATTATTTCCAACTCCGTAAAGAATGTAAAGAAAAGAATTGAATTCTTTTGAATATTCAACACCCTGGTGGATTATATTTATGTTTAAATTAACTGAGAATTTCATATGCGACTTTCCACGAGTGCAGTTCAGTGCGAGTTGACACATCATTTCTATTAAAATTGAAGGCTCGCATTTCCCAATGACCCTCAACGATGAATCGAGCTTCGAATCCAATTATTCTGCGACAAAACGCCTATTCACTGCGAATGAAATCACTTGTGTAACAGTCTCACGGTCTCCGATTCAACATCGAGGGAATTGTAAACACGATAGAGAAAATAGACGTTTTTCCTCTGGGTTTTCGAACATCAACTAGATGGTTCATCTTCATGGAATCCACTGTTTTTCTTCAATAATTTTCATGAAAATTTCCATGAATATCCCAAAGTCTCTTGAATTTTTATCTCACGTGTGTCGAATGTCGTTCCCTTCACGGATAGTTGAGTGAAAATTTATTTTACCATGGATGTAGTAAAATTGAACCAGTCTTCGTTATGCAGCGATAAAAGCCAGTCTTCAATTTTCTATCTGGAATCGATTGACTCTTCGATTCAACGTGAATATATACGTAAATTCATAAGCACGTATAAATGACTCGTTCTCCGAGGAAAAAGGAATGGAAAGGTCCTTAATAATCGTTGTTCTTCATGGGAATTATAAGGCAACTCATCATATCCTAGTTGTATTTTGCACAAGTGGGTAACCATAATGGATTCGTGACCCTTTTCTCCTCATCAACTGTGGCACATTTAGTAGTGTACAATGGGACTAAAGGTTCCTTTTAGTGAAAATAAATAGCTTCGTATATATCAATCCCATTTCCACGCGCCGTACGGAGGGTTGAGTTTATCGTACGTCGCCTCGAAAGCTTTCATATCGTCGAAACCGTAGTAAAATACGTGTAGGGGCATACAAATACGAATGGTTTATTTAGGCATGCTCTTGCATGGAAAGAAGCTTATACTGTAATATATTAAATTAGCATCGAACTTGACAGAACTTATACGTGGAATTGAATGTTAAACTAATATTGTCACTCAACTAGTATGAATTCGTTCGGAAGAAGTGGTTCTCGCCCACCCACCCACGTAGTAGTTCTCCGCTGCATTCGAGTTCAGTTACTGTATTTTCTTATCATCTTTCGAATTTAGAGTTATCTTACAGGTCCCAGACTCGAATAAACTTTCGTTGTTCGCTAACTCGTAATGTTCATTCTTCAGATATAATCGACTGCTCTTTGTACCTATATCGATAAAATAAAATTTGCAATCTTGGAGAAAGATGTTTGTTTAGGTTCGAACAGTTCATCATCTTATTCGGTGTCGGGAGTGTTGAAAATTCTCAAAGTTACCGTGGCAAAACTCGCTTAGAACGGCGAAACCGCTGAGAAATATCTCGATATATCAACATTAAGCCGCTCTGTCAGACGCACTCGGATATTATCCTGAATGGAGCTGATGGATACCAAGAGACTCTTCTCTGCCAACCTCTCAATACACCCTCACGCTTCTTGACTGAACACGCGCAAGAATACATGTATGGATTTATACGCTCTTGTGTGAGGGTGGCATACATTTCATAGATAATGCATATCGTTATAAAGGCGATAGGTTGATTACCGTACATTCTGATAGCTCGCTCATTAAAGCTGAGAGACAATTGTTGAGGGACAGTCTGTTAGGAAATAGCGAGATTCCTATTGTTGCATCATTCTAAGCTTTAGTTCCATAACCACATAATTATCCTCAACAGAAGAAGTAAAAATTCATTATTTTCTGCAATTCTCAATCAATACATCAAGATGGAGTTTTCGAAAGTAATGTGTGTATTCCTAACAACTATGCCCTACTAGTATCGGTCTTCGAGCAGGTGCAGCTCTACATCATATTACCTCCTTTTCGGCGTCATTCAATATGTAATAAAGAGGATCAAGGACAAGACTCTCGAATGACACGCGGCTCTTCTAAATTGCATTAAGGACACTCGAGATAATCGATTCCGTCAGATACGATAGTTCGTGTACTACACATTCCCGCATGTCTCAGGTACTTGAACTCCCAGATCTCCATGAAAACGATAAAAGTTAGAATCTGAGAAGATACAATTCAAGTGAGATAAAATTCCTACTATCGACTCTGTGACCTTTCCGCTCAAATACTCCATGGGTAACAATTATTTTTGTACTTGGCTCGAATAGTCAGTTCTTCGTGATCAAGAAAACTAGGTGAATTGAGGATGTCATCTCTCCAGTCGCAAAGTGACAGAGCTTCGGCTTCTACGGGATGTCATCTTTAAATCAAACAGTTGCCCTTTACCTAGTCTATCTTGATTTGGAATTCAGTTCAAGTTAAATTCTGTTAATTCAGAACACATATTCAACATGAATGATTTGAGGGTTGCAGATCAGTTGAGCTATTTTCCTAGATCAAAATCTGTTACTCGAGACAGGGTTTACCTTCTCGGTTTGCTTGAGACTGAACACGACTCGAAGAGACACATTGCAAGGTCCCACAGGATTTCCCCGACCGAATTCCTCTGTATGAAAAATTTCCAAATAAATAGTGCTGTTCGAAGAATACGTGAAAGTCATATTCAATCGAAAGCAACGTGGGTGACTTTGATCCAGATATCTAAATTAAATTAGTTAGAAAAATGTGGTTAAAAGTTAGTGTCGATTGGTTCTTGACTTCATAGTCAGTTAGCTCCCCGACAGTTTTGAGAAATCATCGTTTTTCCTGTCATATAGAATATTTCCTCATCTTTCAGTCAATCCTGGCGAAGTCCGAAAGGACAAGTTGAACTCTACTGCATTATCGATTCTGTATTTGAACAACTTCGTACACTGAGACAAATATGTTTCGTAGAACTAGTAACAAGAGAATTGTTGAATATACAATAATTTTGGTTCTCAATTAGCAACACACAATTGTCTTGTTCACCATAAAATTGTCAATTAAGCAATTTTTAAGATGATTATTGTGGGTCGATATACAACAATCCGAATGATCATATATCAATCCACAATGAGATCGTGAAAATATCGGTTATAATTGCCGAATGGATTTATTGTGAATTTTATTGTGAACAAGGCAACTATGTATTGCTATGAGAACAAAAATTATTGTATATCCAACAACAAAATAAACTGTGAAAGGATTTCACCGGAAAATTCCAGTACATGTATTGAAAGCAATCAACCTGCACATGCACCGGAAAATTTTAGCACATTTGTACTGCAAAAATTCAGTACAAATGTTATGGGATTTTAGCATCAAAACTGGAAATTTTTTTAGCCTCAGTATTGGAATTTTCCAGTACACGAACTGGACTTTTCCAGGACATGTATTGGAAAATTAATGCTGAAAATATTCATGAAAATTAAAAACAAAATTGCTCACAAAAAGTGATTTTGCACGGTCCTTGTGTTCCAATATGATGGGGATACTTGATCATTTATGTGGATGGACAAAAAGTCATATCTACCTCACAGGATTCGAACCTACACTTTTTACCTGCCTACCAACTACTACATATCCTCCGTATTTAGAGAACACAAAGGAATAAGTTTTTGAAAAACCTCATATATCAATTTCATTTGCTACAATTACAATTATTATTCAAAATCTGAATCAGGTAATGTTTAATATAAAAGCTTGGAATTTTTCCTGCCAGAAATTACGAAGTCCAAGAGAAGTAGAAATTTCAGTGCAACAGTGATTGAAATCCAGCATAACTGGAAAATTCCATCACACGACCTGAAAATTGCAGTTCAAAACCTGTATAATTCCAGTTTACCAACGATTAGGTTTTTTTTGTTTCTCAATTCGGAATTTTTTCCAAGTCCTTATCGAAGGCATATTTTTTTCTGGTGCACAAGAACTGTAAAATTGTAGCATGAGACAGTAAAATTTTTCGCGAAATCACGGCGAAATTTCAGTACACAATCTCAAATTTGAAAATTCCAGTACAAGGACTGAATTTTCAGTTACGCTTGGTAAATTTTCAGTACCGTACCAACAAATCCATAAAATATCTATATTCCAGTACTCACACTGTAAATTCCCAGTTTTTTTACAGGGTATCATTCTTTCAATAATATTTCACCTGTTCTACCAACTTTAATGCGGCACTGGTGCAGTCATTTGATATTTTTCCAACACTACAGAAACAGTTGTTTTTGCCGAAATTTGTTAAATTCAACGTTACCAGTACTGGATCACTTCTATATCGGTTACTGTACAAATCTTGTAGCATGGAAATATCTATTAGGCCCCTTGAAGTACTAATAAATCCCGTCTCTAAATATACCACTCAAGTTTCCCTTTCAATCCATCGAGATAAATCGTTCCGTTTTACCCCCACTCGTCATTGTAAATCAGAGCCGTGTATGTTATCTTCCCTTCATCTAACTTACATTCCAAATACCCTCATTCGATTCCGACTGAATAACTTCTAAAAAGAAACTTAAATGAAACTTGAGATACATCTCAGATCGAACTCATAACTTTGTTTGGCATGGAGATATTTGTTTGGTGATCACAGACCATTACATATTTATATTCACATCGTTCTGCATGTAAATAACAACTACCACCTTCGACGATTCCAAAAGAACGACCCCATCGAATCAGAAAAGTTATCATTTCAAATCTCGAAGATCGTCAGGAAGAAAAATCACTGTTTTGAATTCGAACGAGGTTGATGAAATAAATCACATCGAAACGGACATTATCATATTCTCATTTATTTGGAAATGAATAATCGATATTATTTAATCAATGTCACGAAACATGAAATACGTTCTCGGGTGTCCATTCGGATCGATAAATATGAAACACTCACAGGCAGCAGTAGGGTGTGAGCGGCAATCTTCCGATATTCAATGTGAACATAAATTCTTCTGATAAGTTGCATGAAAAAGTCGGAGGGCTGAATCAATAGAAATCAAGAGACCGTATTTCATAAAGAAACTGAAAAACAGGATAAAAGAGGAAATTGAATAAATATTGTCTGGGATGGTGGTAGGTGTTCGAGAATACATTACAGTTTGATTTCGCTGTAGCGACGAGTCGTATCATGAATTTGAATACAGTAGAAGATATTCTCGAAACGTGATACAATTGATCGACTACCGTTGCAGATTTTTCTCGCAGTTCAGACAATTTTGGATACCCAGTAACAAGTTCGGTACTTTGATCTACCTGCCCCCTGAACCTTCTCGCTCTTCTCTCTTCTTGGGAACTTCTTACGAAACTCGATTTCGAGTTGCAATATATGTGGGAAAAGTACATCCCGGGCCAACTTCTCTTTCGATATTCGAGAACCTTGGCATAACTACCTTTCGCGCACTCGGTTCCCGCAACGTTTTGTTGCTCAAGGGACGGCAGAAAGAGGATTCTTCGAACGAATCGTAAGCTGCGACATTTTTACAACAATCTCCCGTATAAGAAACAATGGGGAAGTGAAATTTTCGTTCTCATGAAAATAGTTTTTTAATTCACTGTATTCTTAGAACTTGTAATGGAGTTCATATGTTACTCACCTCACGTCTCCTTTCTGTAACGAGATTTTCTCGAACACCACTCGGATCCTCTCTTTCTGTCTGTAAAAGATAAAATTCCTCGTGAATCGATTTGATATATTGCGGATACATCAATGTATGAATACTGAAAATACTTTCGAATTAATATTGATGCTATATTTCAAAAAGTGATCGAATGAGTCGACAATAACTCTATACTTCAATAATGCGATATGTGGCGTAATAATAATATCCCGATATGAGTATTCATTTCCACGATATCGGGTATCGCACAATGTTCCGAAGAAATATGTTGTTGAAGTCTGAATCGTTTATTGAAACAAATTGATACTTGAACAACACAATATTCAGCTGTCGAAGACAATTTTGCACTGTATTCTTCAAACTATGTTTTCACACGGAGAAAAATACAGTGATCTTTGATGAAAATTGAATAATATTTCTTAAAAGGGGATCCTGCTTTAGGAGGCCTCAAAATAGTGTTTTTTTTAGGAATTTTTTTAGGTACCAAGAAAATAATTTTATCCAACAAACTTTTCAGGGTATATTCATATATTTTTCAAGTAAATGAAAAAATTTTCTTCCAGCGTGAAAGGATCATATATGTAAGAGTTATAGAGAGAGCGCCTCGAAATTTAAGTCTTCTATCGGCGAGGAAGATACAGGTCGTATTTCTTATCTAAAACGGACAAACCAAACGGCATTTCAATTTTCATACAACATTCTTCTATGTGAACCAAGAAAACCCGGAAGAAATCGTGGGATTCAAAATTTACTCGGGGTTTGAAAGAAAACAGCTCTTTTTGGAGGAAGAATAATCGCTTAAATTTGCTATAAACATTGCTTAGACATAATTTTCCATGAATTTTTTCAGTTAAAATCAGGGCTGCGGAATCGAAGCCTTCACATAGCCCGACTCCGACTCCGGACCACTTAAAGAGTGTTTATTCTCATGAATAAAAATTCCAAAAGAACCAAACTTGGACATAAGATAGACATTATTCGTTATCGAGGTTTTTCGACCTGTGTTTCAATATTTTATTTATTGTATATTATTGAAGTTTGATTTGCTAAATATGTCGAGGCTAAAATGCAAACAATGTAACAGAATTCCAAGTCGTAACTAATTTTAATGTTCCATTTCAAAATTTTATGCATGAATTATTTCTTCCATCAACATTGTTCAACAGATATAAATATTCCAAATGTTAGAAAAAACTTCGTCAACAACTTTCGACAAAGAATTTTCTCTAAAACTTTCATTCATGAACCGTTGATCCGACGCAGTACATAAATTTGTATGTTTTTATATGCAGCAGCTTATTGAACAATTAGAACCAACAGGGTGGATGAAAAAGCACGTTTCTTGATTATTTCAAAATATAATAAATACAAGAATAAATAAATAAAAAATATTTTGTTTCTGAATGTTTTCATTCTTCACTGTAAAAAATAAATGTGGAATATTTCACCAAAAATCTTCCACCCTGAATAGGGAACTTGACATCCTGATTTGGTAGAGTTTGCTCTTACTTTTTGGAGGATTCAACACCCAAAAAACGGAATAGTTCCTCAAAATGGAGGAAAAATCCCCTATTTTTGATGGAAAAACATTTCTCCCAAGACCAGGGGATGGAATCCGCCATTAAAGTGAGGAAAAACTCCCCATATTTTTTCTAGTGTTTGTAAATCTGTCACATCTCTGATAACATCAATGAATCAACACAATCTGCGAATGATTCTCAAACAACTCCAAAACGATTTCCGTTCTGGTAATGAGAATAAGTGCAATATAAATCTTTTAAGCAAATAAGCATGGAGTGATAGCAAGATTCGTTGGAAATGAGCAGTATGGAGCTCTTTGAATAATTAGGTAATAATTACCGACTTATCTTTCATTTGAAACTTTCGTATTGATTGCAAACTTGTAATACTGATGAAAAGAGAGAGAAATCCCATACAGCAAATCAGAAAGTTCAGAAAGAGTGCGCAGAGAATTCAATTGGGGTCGGATGAATTCAATATGAATTCTTAAGAATTCTTTTTCAATTCCTATGCCGTATATATGGGATTTCAGTGCTGCAACAATCTTAGCTCTCCCTGCAGAAACGGAATCATTCAGAACGATTGATAGGGCAAATCTCTGATCAAAAATATGATTCGAACTTATTTAGAATCATTCGAGTCTGAAACGGCTAATTTGAAATTTGTACGTTTCTCATTGGAAAAATTTCATTTTGATAAGAATCAATTCTTTGAATGATCTCAGTTTTACAGGGACGTTACATTCCCACTTAGAGATTTCCTATGACTCCCTTTCTCCATTCACATACCTTCATAGTTCCATTGATATAGAGAATTATATCACCTTCTTACCGAACAGATTATGAAAACAAACACATCAATTCCTACTCTCATTTGTTTATTTATTTTATTTATGTCAACAGAGAATTCTATGCATTCGATTTCGAAACATTACACTTTGAACTTCGAATCAACGTGTGAAAATACATTGACCATAAATTAACATATGGATTCCTCGTTTGTGTTGGAGAAGAATTGAAAAAATTTTTTGCATGCAAATTTCATCTCTCAACTGATGCACCTGAGATTCACCTGAGAAGATTGAATATGTGTATTTGAGAAAATGAGCCAAAGGAATGAAAACGTATTCGAAACAGCACACGAAGTTCTCTGAATGTTTTAAAAACACAGCCTAGGTTCTGCGAGTCTTAACCCTCAAAAGCACACTGAGAAAACAGATATCCTGAAAATTATCATAATTTATGGATTTTCAGCGCTGGTCTGACCCGAGTCGGAATATTTACTTGCACGAATATCTAAAAGTACCATAATTTCTTGGACTTTCCAGAATAAGTATGGTACGTTCCTTATAAAAGTCCCAGATATTATGGTACTTTTAGAGGTTTGTTCAGGTAAATATTGAGACTCGGGTCAGACCAGCGCTAAAAATCCATAAATTATGGTACTTTTTAAGATACTTTTTTCTCCGTGCACATATTTCCAATGTTTAGAGCATTTTCACATTTAATGCAGCTAAACACGCTCTGAAAACGTTTTTTTCATATACTACAGGACGTTCTCGTAATGTCTCTCTAAAGTACTTTCAGGAAAACTAATTTTTTTAAGGAGTCGAAAGAGGAGTCGGAGTCGATGAAATAACATTCGACTCCGACTCCCCTTTCGACTCCATCCATCATTCCACGACTCCTCGACTCCGACTCCCGACTCCACAGCCCTGGTTCAAATAAAAGAGAATACAAAACTGAAGATAACAAGCTTTGGTTCATTTCAATCGGACATCTAGTTTTTTTGCAATCACTCCCACCAGTTTATAATGATTGTAAAACTGGAAACTGAAGAAAACGCACTTTCCCCCATTATTTCTCATTGGAAAAAAATTTTTTCATCAACTTGAAACATACACAAATATACTCCAAAAAGTTCATTTCATTCAATTATTTTTTTCGTATCACAAAAAATTTTCCAAAACAACGCTTCTTTGAGGCCTCGTAAAGCAGGAATCCCCCCTTAAAATCTAAGAGTATTTCTCAAATGCATAATAAAGATAAAACAGTTCACACTTTTGTGGAATTGTATTCGAAGAACAATAAAAAATTATCAATACTCAATAAAAAATGAAAAAAAATATGAAGTTTCCAAAAGTCGCGCGTGACATTTTACAAAGACAATAACAAAATTTCAATATCCTACTATTCACTTTGTGAAATTTCATACGCCGCTTTTGGAAAGTTCATATGTTTCTCTATTTTTTATCAAGTACTGATAATTTTTCATTGTTTCCTCGAATACAATTCCACAAAAAGTGGTCTGTTTTATCTTTATTATGCATTTAAGAAAAACTCTCAGATTTTAAAAAATATTCTCAGATTTTTATCAAAGAATACTATATTTACTACCTGTATTTTTCTCCGTGCGGTACTGAAGAGTCCATGTTGGCAGTTCTAAACAGTTAAATTGAGCTAAAAAACAACGATGGTCCATCAGATTTTGTGAGTTCGAATTTTCGTTACAATGCTACAAACGATTCAAATTTGAAAAACAAGAAGAAATCCGAATCTCAGGATCTTATACGCATTGTTAACAACCCAAAATTTTGTATATCTCAGTTCGAAGAATCCCTTTTTTTCTTTTCGAATGGAGTTCCAAGTTTGGATCTTATTGCAAGCAGATCCTCATCTTCAGTATATTCTATGAAATGAAATTGTTCAAATATCTAATATAATATAATCTTTATTCTAATTCCACCTCGATCAGCACTCATTCGTGATAAATACTCTTCAATTTTGGATCACTTCTCTTCCCAAGCTGACGTTTAAAAGGGGGGAAAAAAGACAGAAGAGGAAAATTGGGGAGACAAAAACAAGATCCAAAAAGAGGAGAGAATATTGTGAGATGTTATATGAGACAGAAAAAGAAAAAAGACGTACTAATGGGAGGTACTTCTCTTCCATCTATCATTCTGCATGAAAAACGCGAGGGTTCGTATTTTGTCTTATGGAACTGGTGGATTTGTCTTCCATCATTAGTAGTTCATTCTTTAAAGAGTGAAATAATGCGAAGGTGTTGAAATATCTGTTAAATTCAAATTCGATGCTGATTGCTTACTTCGCTGTATGCTTCGATCAATTTACCGATACTTCATTTTGATTCGACTTCAGTGGAAGGCTCAGTAGTGAACGACTGAATGAAAATATAGCGACACAGAGCTGTAGCTTCTATGAGAATATTAGGGATGAACAGGACTGCGATACATTTATCGCGATTAAAGCGGAGGGTCTATTTACATTACGATCCAACTAATGGTGGTGGGTGATTAAATTCGGTATGCTCTTCGCGATAGTCCGAATTTATCCCCGACGATCGTAAGTTGAGCCATTCATTGCAACGTGTAATCCAAAGACCAGATGCATTGTCCCCATGACGTTATCGAAATTATACCGACGCTTTTGTAGAATTTTCATGAAGATATCTGAATGATTTCAAAAATGATCATATCATTTATAACTATATAGTTGAACTTGGCTCAGGGTGTCATTCCAAAATCTTGCAGAAGATTTTTATTTCTCTTCCCTTGTCCAGAGCACTCGCTCGCAGTGGAACGAACAAGCGTAAAGTTTGGCGTCAGTCGCAGCGTAACAACGAATCTACGGGATGAGAAACAGACGAAAAGTTGTTACAGACCGGAAGCCAGAAAATTTCTAACGACGATGAGGAGAGACCGTGGTCTTGTCGTCAGGTAGAGAAGTTCTGTCTAATATATGAAAGAGAAACACGGAGGGAACGTAGGTAATATACCGTGGAATTGGAATAAAATTATCTCCTGTATATTTTTCAACGTATAAAGTAATATACCGTGGATCTTGTAAATTTCAAATCTCTGAAGAAGTAATGACATTTTACAGGATCTATATTCAATGTACAAATAGTATTACTCTGTGAAACCATTCACTACGAAGATCTATTCGCATAATATGCTTCTATAACTTTTTCAACGTATATGTATAAAGTGAAGCACATCTATGAATACTCACATCATCAAGGTGAGATAGTTTTTTTATATGTCATCTTTGACCTCGTTTTCAAACTAATCTCATACATAAAGTTTTATTTTTATTGAAACCTCATTCCGCGATGAAAGCGAGTCGTTTTAATGAGTTTTCTTCGTTCAATGAGGTCCAGAACTCACAAATTCAATCATCAATTTTATAAAATCACGAAAATAATCAACGATCGATGAAATGAATGTGTGGATCGCGAAAATGCGTGTTGAACAAAAATGAGATAAAAATTTCATATGAAATTCGATGCAGAATAAAGGGTGATAATTACCTCGCTCGAAAATGGTAGGAACACCGAATGTTGGTCGGATAGGAAGATGGATAACGTAACGAGTAGAATTGACCATACTGCGGCGTGGACTGTGAACTTACGAACTGATAATTACACGTCGTTCCGGGAATCAACAGACCGTTGGTCACGTACAACCCTGAAACACACAAAAATCAAATTCCTTTTTAAAAGATTACTTCGTATTCCGTTGTTCCACGCGTACAACGACTTCCGGTTAATCCCATTCCACGTTTGAATATGAACCCAATAAAAAATCAAATATCCTCTCAGGGGATGAATATCAACACGATATGAATTATGGGGATGAATTTCTCTCATTACAATTTCAAGTCTCTGATTCCAACAAATCTCATAAATATGATAAATGAGGTATTGAATAATCCAAGCCCGTGGAATGGAATTTTTGATCATCAATTTATACCTAAAAGCGGTATTCCACATCATTTGTATACGTGGAATTTTAAGAGTGAATGTTTGCAAAACCTACTCGGTTCAAATCCTGTGACGCGAGATACAGATTGTTTTAAAACGAGCGTCAAGAGATGTTGATTCAAAATTGCGTGAGCCTTAGTCGTTTGGTTTTCACAAAATTCGGGACAAGGAGAGAATAAAAATACTTGTTCCTTTCTCTAAGGGTAGGAAGCTCTACGTCAGAAAGGGGATTTCTGGTTGTCTTCTGAACGTGATACGCATTTTCGATTAGATAGAAACTGTGGCACGCTCTGTATAAGTGGGATAAGTATTATACCTTCACAAATTTCATGTTAATAATCACGAAATGCCAAATGCGAAGCTCTTTGTTCTGATAATTGTATAAAGAGAATATTTATCAACATATTTTGATTGAGGATTTATGGTTCATGAATTTGTACCAAGGAATTTCATTCAAATATTTCATCATTTCGGGACAACATATAAATAATATTGCGATATTACAATACAGCATACATCGTTGAATTATAATCTATGAATGCTTTGAAAACACAATTTTGCAATCTTTTCATAAAATTGATCCCTTATGTACATACCACCTAATGGATATTTCCTTATTTTCAAATTCTAAAAATGAATCATTCTATGTTATCATTAGAGATTATCATCTCACTTGACGTGTAGGGGTCTCAAAGTCTGCTTTTTTCAAATGTGGGGTTAGATTTCCTCTAGAACTCAAGGGAAGGCGCCCATACAGGAAACCCCGATAATGTAAACACAGCCAATAATCGGCCCATGTATGGCTACCATTGAATGGCCAACAATGGATTCACATCATTGGCACAAGTGTGGCCTACCACTGGCTGATAAGAAAGGCCAGCAATGAAAACAGCCGATGATCAATCGATGTACGGCTATGGTAAACGGCCAACAATTGATTCTCCGTTACTGGCTGAAATATGGTCTATTACTAAGTGGAATGGATTTCAAAGTTGAATGTATTGTATTCGTAACCACCCGTGGAAGAAGTTTGTTTTGGTCTCATTTCTATTACGCTGAATAAATAATTCACATCCATGAAATACGTTTCACATGATTCAAATGAATTCTTATTTATATAGATAATCAATTACTTTCTCATGTAAATAACAAAAAATTTGAAGGAATAAGCAACTGAATTCAACTGATTCATCGAGAATGCTTTTGACTCGTATAATTTTACATTTGAGATTGTGGAAATATCGGGCATGCAAATCTACACGGAGAGAAAAGAATAGTTATATTCTCAATGTAGCATGGGAATGATTACTATGTTACATGGTGACGAAAATTTTTAGATGGTGCAAGTCAGTTGACATAGTGATGCTCCCGATTTTATGTGGTAACATCAGCCCTGTTGACATAGTAATGATTACCATGTTACATTGGAGACAGTACTATGCAACTGAACATAAATCCAATGCTATAAAGTAATACACCATGATTTTTTCATTGATTATAACCTAAATTGAACTATTGACATGTACACACAAGGCTTTTCAGTGAATATCCAGCATCAGATTCTCAAAATTCAAAATGTTGGATCCAAGATGGCGGACGAAAAGTCAAAAACAGCCTTGAAAATGGATGAGAATCGGTATGCTGAGGGTTTTGAGGTCTCTGATTACGAATCCAGCATCAGATTTCCGAAATTCAAGATGGCGGACGAAAATTCGAGAAAACTCTCGAAGATGGATGAAAATCGGTATACTGGGGTTCTTGAGGTCACTGGAAAAGAATCCAGCATCAGATTTCCAAAATCCAAGATGGTGGATTCAATATGGCATACTGAAATTCATAAAATGCTTGTAAATCACGAGAAAATGTGTATACGAGGAGATTTTTGGAGTCGCTGTGTAATTAGACTGGTGACACGTGATGAAAATATTAGAAGTGAATATCAGTTATTATTAGGGTAATTGAATTTGACATTATCATCAAGTGAATCGGAGAAAATAAAGACGAAGTTTATCGCATGAAGAACTGAGTTATTGGGGAACATACAAGAATTTGAACTTGCTACGTAGTTTGACTTGGGAAACGTGCACATGGAATAATTAACGGACGGAAACAACCAATTTTCTTGCGGAAACTTCACGTATAAACATTATTGCATGATTTTGAGTGATGTCATGAGTTTCGGTATGCCATATTGAATCCGCCATCTTGAATTTTGAACATCTGATGCTGGATCCGTTGTCAGTGACCTCAAAAACTCCAGTATACCGATTTTCATCCATCTTCGAGAGTTTTCTCCAATTTTCGTCCACCATCTTGGGTCCGCCATCTTGAATTCTGGAAATCTAATGCTGAATTCGTAATCAGAGACCTCAATCACCTCGGTGGATCGATTTCAATCCATCTCCGAGGCTTTTTTTGACTTTTCATCCACCATCTTAGGTCCGCCATCTTGAATTTTTGAAATCTGATAATGGATCCGTAATCAGGAACCTCAAAAACCTAAGCATACCGATTTTCATCCATTTTCGAGGCTTTTTCTGACTTTTCGTCCGCCATCTTGGATCCGTCATCTTGAATTTTGAAAATCTGATGTTCGATTCGTAGTCAGTGACCTCAAATACCTTCAGGTACTTCTCTTGAAGAATACTGAACGAATAAAATTATATGTTCTGTCAATTTTCTCTAGATTCTCAGAATTGCGAGTTATTTTGGTGAAGATATGGTAAATTGAGAGAGGTTAGGTCTCCTTCAAGTCTGGGAAAAAATTCTATCGTAAAGTTGCGATATTTTGTGCACCCTTGGTTGATGTTTTGAATAATTTTGAGTGCATTTTCAACCAGTGAAAAAATCACAAAGTCAAATATCCTCCAATTTTTTGTCGACTGTTTATTTTAAATCGGCCATATCGGTATTCCAGCGCCACCTGAAGGTAATCTTGACCTCAGCAACCGAAAGAGCAGCCTCGAAAATAGTAGGTAAGGTATTTTTGCCATGAGGTTTAATGATTCATATATCATTTGCAACGTTTAAAATTACAGTTGAAATCCTGCATTTCCCGGACTTAATGGGTTAACCACTCATTCGAACTAATACTGAACCGATTATTCTAGAACGCAGTCATATCATCATTGGATATCATTATTATCATGCCCCAGTAATCTGCCATTGATGGCTGATATTCGAACATTATCCCAAAATTTCTGGCCATAAATCGGGACCATTTAACCCCATCACTGAGCCAATCAATAATTTTATACACGGTCGATTATTTATTGCCATTACTGGACCCACGTTATCATCCAGCAATTAACCATTGATGAGCGATTAATGGGCGCGATTAACGAGCGAAGAACGCCGTTTGTGGCCCAGTAACTGCCATTATTGGGCCAATTGATGAACCCTGTATGTGGGGGGGGAGTATGATCAATTCTTTAACAGAGCAAATCAGATGATCCTGAGGAATCATATTCAGGAAAGCAAGCTCAAGTAGCACAACAAGTTAGAAATGCTAATGCTAAATGCTAAGAAGGTTCTTGGAAGTTCTGAGCATGTTTTATGAACACTCTCAGAATGTTCGAATGAGACTGTTCCGGAAAAGTATATTGTATGCACATTCTCAGAATTTATTCTCCGAATTTATCCAAAACAGTGTCATTTGCACATTCTATGCATGATCACGGAATAAACGTAGAATGTTTGAAATGTTCTTGTGCTACTTGGGAGGCGATGTCGGATTTTCCGTACAGCACAAAATATTGTGGAAACATTCGAATAACACGTTCAGAAGGAATATTCCTAGAATATTCTAATAAAATGTCACAGATATCTGAAGAAACATCTTCTATAGAATGTTTGAGGGAATCTGTTTTGAATCTTCATATAATACTCATCGACCGTTCTCACATCCAGAACGTCCCATAGAGTATCTAACGAATGCTTTTAGAAATATTCTGCTTTGCTACATCTTATGGACGTTGACAAGATGTTTGAAAGAGTTTCATTGTAATATTTTTCAAAAATTGACAGGTATTGACACTTTTAGAAAAGTTCAACTGAAATTCAATGATATCCCAGAAAGCACGCAAGAATCCCAAATGAATTTCGAAAAGAGAACTCGTCAAGACCCTTCTCAAGATACAAAGAGTTCTTGAAGAGTTTCAAAAAGAATTCGATCCGTCCGACATTTACGAGTTTTCTTCAAATTCTAGAAGACTTCTTAAAAAATTTAGGCATCCCATTCACCATCCCCGTACTAGATGAGACCCACGTGGGGGCAACTGGATAACAGATTTTAGCCAATTTGACTTGAGTGCCTAAACATTCAGTTGGTTTATGTAGATTTTTCATGCATCAACTGATCGTACAGTAATATTGATAATCCATTAACACGGTCAGAGGAATAAAAAGAAGGGATTATTTAATGGAAATAAATTCAAAAGCAACACTCTTGCCTGGAGACTACATGTCAGAATACATTGTTACCTTATTCATAGGTGTGATTGAAAAAAAAAAACATGATTTCACATCTCTAATTACCAATTTGAACAAGAGTCTAGCAATTCCGTGGGACATCTGGATGGGCACAGGCTATAAAGTGCGTTACGAAACTAGCTAGAAACCAACCCAACATCTGGGAGAACTAGCTGGGGCCCATCTAATTACCAATCATAATTTCTACCAGGGAAATGTCTGACGAATCGAATTCTTCTCGAAACTTTTTAAAAACTGTTTGTATTCTAAAAGAGCTCTTAGAGAGTTCGTTTTTGAGAATTCATTTGAGATTCTTTGTCAACAGAGGATTCCTTTGATCTCCTTCCCAAGAATTTTTTGAAACTTGATCATCAGGCACTGAACAAACAATGAATAAATTCATCCTGGAAATGTAGGAAACAGCTATTTTCTACTAAATTTTGAGATAAATTTCAGTGCATTTGTGCTAAATCGCTGGTTTTTTAAAATGGTGATAAACATTTTAAATATCTTCTGCGATGTACGCTGTAGACAAAAGCGGTTTCAGAATCACCACCGCACTGATTCGTTGGGAGTCCACCCCGAAATTCAAAATAACACCATGTGAAGTTGAAACAACACCATTCGAGGTGGACTTTTTCTGACACCGTCGATTTCTTACAGAGTAGTTTTTACAAAATATGGTATTTTTCTGCAGCCTACTTTGCCGGCTCAACGAATTTCATTGTGCTCCCATCATTGAATTTTGTGAAATACTGGAATTCGCAATCACCCATCGCTCATTATTTATTCCATATTGTCAATGATTACTGTTGACTACACAACAATCAAAACGTAACATTCAAAGCACCCTCCCGTTGAACTTTCACCTCCACGCGAATCCCAATCAAACATACATTCAATTCGTACAACGTGTATCGTTCAAATCCATCAGAATCACATTGGAAAGTAGTGAAAGAAGTGAGAGAAGAAAAGTCACATTCACCCATTGTTTGTCCCTCACAGTATATCTTTCAAAAGCTTTAGAACGTTGCATACTTCAGATTTGTCCAGGCTTGTGAAATTTCAAGTTGATTACAAGCACTTGACATACTATGCGAAAACTTGCCGGACGTGTACAGTTTCAGACCCCAATTCTGGGATAAAATTCATACACGCTTCAGAACATTACCCGTGATTCGCTATAAAATACATTCTTCATCGAATTTTCTTCTCCGCCACATAAAATTTATGCACGAAACGATTATTTATTCCGGAACCTGTCTCAATTTTTCGAACATTCTGATATTTTGCCCATTCAGTTGTTTTTCCAGGAACTGTACGGATAGATACAGCAATATTGGTGGCGGTAATAGAGGATGTAGGTACAAGCAATTACATCGTCGGGTCGCACGAGTGAATATAGTTACAGAGAATATTCCGGGCATCGTTCTTTCATGCGCGAAACAAAGGAAGGAAGTGAAAGCGCTGGATTCCAAAGCACGGAAGGAAGAGAGAACTGTAGAAAAAAATAACACACACACACACCCGTACATACAAAGCCGAAGCTGACCTCTTTACGCAACGAGAGTTTTCATTATCAGATGACAAATGTTTCTAATATTTGAATATGAGACTCTTTTTCGTGAAATTTCCTGTGAAAATCGAACCAGTCTGCATTTAATTCTTGTATGATTGGGGTGTCGGAATGAGAGCTTGATCGATTTTTTTCTTTTGTGGAATTTCTCTCTCACGAGCATCAATTTCGAATATTCCAGTTAAAATTTGTGGAATGGGAGTTTGGAGTGGTGGGAAATAATATCGTTGGTGATCTTTGATCGCTTTAAAATGCATTTCATGCACGAAAATAAGGTTTTGTTATCGCGGGATCCACAACACGTCTGACACAACTTTCATGTATCTACTTTGTAAGTAGAAATTTCATTTCAACCTCAGACATAGAGGGAATTTCAAAAATCTTCACGGTAAACCAGATCTAAACAGCAACCACAAGAATTGTATGTTTCGAAAAAATTTAAAGTTCGATGGCATAGACAAACGCTTTTCTTTCTAATTATCCTATATAGTCTCCCTCTTTTCTTCACATTTTTCCTCACCGCACGTCATTGGTCCTCCTTTGTTACGTCTCTTGAGTTGAATATAAGGGTGAATGAAAAACACAACGACAAAATCAAAGAGAAGAGCACAGGAGAACAAAGGAAATTTCTCTTATGGAGGAGATAGTTGAATACCAGTATAGGTGTATATATAAAGCTAAGGAGCGTTACTTTGAGAGAGAAAATGCATGTTTATCAAATATGTTCAACAATGGAGCAAATTTCGAAAAAGACATGGTTGGCGGAATGAATATCCTACCGCATTTGAATCTGTATTTATATCCAAGATAAAGGATAGATATCATTCTACACCAAGGCATTCATCTTTTGCTATTCGAGAAATCAATTCCAAGTGTACTTCGGATTATGTCAACAATTATCACCAAAGGAAGTGAGACAGAGAGATGAATTTATCATGGATCTGAAAGCTTAAAATTTAATTTAAAGTTGAGAAGAGATATTTAGATGGAATCACACGACCTAAAACATTTCCAAATTCTCAGTGGAACTAACTTGAGTTGGATTTCATCGAATATGATCTTGGAAGAAGAACATTCGGAAACTTTCATGCACGATAAACCATCCGACTGACTTATCGTGAAAAAATTCACATGCTCGAAGAATACGTTTCTCGCTTGAATCGAATGAATTTGAACTCAACACTCGTCAACAGACAAGTAAATTTTGATATTTCATTCATCGTGGATATTCCATTGCACGTGGCGAAGGATGAAATTGAAATTTTCCTCCGCCATTTACGTAAAAAAATGGGGACAGATTATTCCATGTATTTCAATATTTAAATAACAGCGAAACGCAATTCATCATCAAATTCTATAAGAGGGAACAAATTTATATGCATATGAAGCTGAACGAAATATCATCAGCACCTGCACGTCTTTAGAATTTCAATGATCTTACAGATTTAAATATGAAAATATTTACGACAATATGTTCCCCGTCGTGTTCCTGAGAATATCGCTGGTTATACTTTTGTTCCACTTTTGCTCTCAGGTGTATAACGTATTCCGAGAGAACGATAAAAAATGTGATAAGCATACTGAAATTCTCCAAACATTCTATATCTCATTTCCCATCGTCGAGTATTGATTCTTATGTGATGTGTGATCCATTTGTCAGGAGTGAGCTTGATGGATTCATGCGTTTTGATAGAATTTCGGTATTATAAGGGTGAACTTGAGATATTCTTAAACGGAAAAGTACCCTCAAAATCTTTCAGAATATTACCATACAGGGGTTGATCGAAATGATATTCGTGTATCGAAATCCTGTGTTTCGATAATTCAACGGAGGAAGGGACGAGGTTGTTCCTCGTAAAAAGGGAGAGAGGGATTCTGTTTTGTTTCTTCCATCATCCGATTCTATCCGAATGATCATATTCCAGTCATTCTCACAGAAGTGAGGTCCTATTCCTGACGATGATTGTTTACAAATCCCAATATTCGATGAATAACCGAATGAATGATACTCATCGAAGGGAGAGATACAGACTCTCTTGAGCATCGATTTGTTCCCCAGGATCCATATTTCATGCATAATCCGATTAGGATTTACGAATAGGAATGTATTCTGATAAGTGAAATTTCGTAACGCGCATCATGATCTCGCATTTGTACGGGAGATAACGGAGAAAATCATTCGCATCCCTCTATTGCTTATTCCACTACAGAACGTTGACGCCGCCGGACTACCGGTTTCTGTATACTAAGTAAATACGCTTCCCAAATATTTCTCTAGATAAAGGATGTAACGTTCCATATTTTTTGACAGATCATTATGTTGTCAGCTGATTACGTCAGTCAAGTCACGAGTGACGGAAAGTAAATATCATCCGTCAAAGTCTTCGAACGCCAACCCACCGTAGACTATTCTTCCCTGTAACTATCTCTCGCCCTCGTAATAACCTTCCCCTTTTGCCTTTATTACGATGATCTCATAACCATCGTTCTTCCAACACCTCATTCGGTACATTACCGATGATCTTTCTACTTTCAAAGTTGAATCGTGTAGTTTATGAATCTATTGAAACCTTAGACCGCTCATTAATTGTTATAAAGAAAAGTATGAACAGAGAGATCTAATGCTCGAATATGGGGCAAAATGGTTTCCTATCTTGGAGAGGCTTGATGAAAATTCAATTAACCTTCTTGAAAAATGAAACCAAATTGATTAATTCATTTCAAAAGAGAGGAATGAATTTATTATCCTGTACTTCTGCGTGGAAACCAACTAGTAGGGGAGAAGTGAACAAATCCTGGCATCCGTTAAGATTTTCAGATAGGGATCTTGTTCATTTATTCCTTCCTTCCTTTTTCTTCTTTTTATTTCTCAACAAACGTCCGAAAACGTTTGTATAGTTCGTCCGTTGAGTTTTAGCCGGAAACCCATTTAAAGCCCAAGATTCACCGAGACTGTGAGCCAAGTAGCACGTTTAGAAGCGAAGGAATTAATTTTTCACGACACGAGCCACCATCATAGCTGTTTTACAACGGCGAAGCAGCGATGTATGTTCGTTCGTGGTCGAGGCGAACTCTTCTTTGTCCAAGAAAAGTTCTTCCACTCTTTCATAATTATTATGGTGAGAATCCAAAGTTACTTATCCAGTAGTTTGCTTCTCTTTTCAGTTGAAAGTCAATGGAAGTTCGCTCTTATATTCATGCATGATTATCAATTTTCCAACGATTGAAACGGTTATTGAGTTCCCTCTTTGAACAATTATTAATCCCCTCAATTCGATTCATCAATCTCCAATCATTATTCATGAAAATCTTCCAGCCTTCCTTTAAAAACTCGATACCGCCTTCATTGTTCCGAACAATTAAGTCGTATCAGTCACGAGTTTTTAATTTCTTTCTTGTATAAATAAGCAGTCGTTAAATACAGGTTTGACGTTCAAAGATGATATACGTGTACTTTTTTTTCTCCCGTAGGAAATAAAGGGAACAAAAACGCAAGGTGCGGACGAGAGTGACAAGGCGTTAAAGATAACAAGAAAGAGTGAGGTAAATAAAGTGTATGGGTGTGTATGAGAGAGACGGGGAGAAAGGGAGAGTAATTAAAAAAGCTTGCTCAGGTCAAACGTCACAGGGAGTCGCCAAGTCTCTGTGAGTGAAAACGGGAAAGAGTACTGATGTTTTTCTCGTTTTTTCCTCCTCTTTCTTCCTTCCTTTTAATTTCTCCATTCGAATATATATATACTATATATATATATAATATGTTCTGTCAACTATAAATTCGGTTTTGATATAATTCTATTACATTGAGCTAATAAAGTGAATTCTATCACGTCAAAGGAGAGGATTTCCGAAATATATGATACCGAAAGCTCTTTCTCATACATAATTCTAACAGGGCATATGAAAGAGAAGCGAGCTTATAAAAGTGCACACGATACATATGGGTTGGCTTAGCTGCCTGCTTACATATTATCTTTCTTCTTGAGTCCATTATGAACATTTTTCTCTTGCAGTTCATATAACGTTGAGCGTGCTCTCAATCTTCTCGCAATAGTATTAAACGATAGTCTCTGACGCATGAATGTTTGGCACTTTCCTTTCAGAGGATATTCACAACGTTTGAAAGAATTTTCAAAGCAGCGTAGAGTGTACTCTATGCTAAATGTTTGACTGACAAAATCTCTTTTCCAAAGTTCCATCAAAGATCAATCTTTTGATTGATTTATTACTTGCCAGAGGATTCGAAAAATTTGAAGGGACGCTGCACGTTGCTTTTAAGTGTTCCAGCATTATGAATTCAACATTGTTTTCCTCCTTCGGAAACCTTCCCCCACCTGATACTACAATAAATGATGCAACAAAAAACATGTTTCGTCCTGCACGAATTCCGCTCCTATAAATTGTTGAATTTTCAGAGAGATCTTTTATACTGGGATTGCTATAAAATCAGAGATGATACGAACCATTGTTTTACGCTTTAAGGTGGAGTGCTCGAGTTTGGATAGGAACTTCACTTCGTCTTTACAATTCGATCCAAATCTCAAATTTATGAAGAATCTTTTATCTTAAAATATAATACAAGCTCGAATTGTTAGCGCCGATACAAAACAGTCGGGTGTAACAAACTTGATATTGTTCCCGCAAAAATAAAAGAGGATCGTGTTAATTAACACAGAATTACACACCCTGGGTTTCTGATTTTGAATATGCATCGAATAAATGAGAATGATACAAAGAAAGCGATAATGGAAAGCAATGCAATCACGAGAATAGATATTCTCATAGAGAGCAGTATCGGAAATGAATCGATAAGCGAAATGTTTCAGATTTGATTCCTTCTTTGCTTTTTGAATAAAAAGGACATCTAAAGTCCCGTGGTATGCATTGGAGTATTCAGTTTGCGACTCTGCCTTTCCCAGTTGATTCCATCTCATCGTGAAATGACATTCTAGATCTTGAGATACTAAGATCAAAGCTGATTCTATTCATTCGAATACGATACAGGGGAAAGACTATCTGGAGAATATTGAAATTGTGAGTACGTATAGATTCAACAGAGCGATCTAAATTATATTCTTCAAAAGTAGGAAAAGCGGGTGTCGCTCCGCTATCCACCACTTTGAGAATATACCAAAAATCGTGAGGGAGAGATTTTATCCATTCGCAAACAATGATAATTGATTATTCACATTATTTCGAAATAACGTTCCAGATTCTGGAGATTCGACGGTCCAGTACCTCTGCAGTCTAAGGTTTGAAAGCTTCCGTAGAATAGTAGAGAGCTGAGCTCCTCGCATTGTTCTCGTCACGACAAAAGGGAAATCGGACGAACGAACGAGTTAAGCAAAGGAAGTTGAAATGTTCATTCGTTCATTCGTCGCGTAGATTTTATGCGCCTATTCTACTCTCTTTGCATTTATATATATATATATATATATTTTTGTCTTTACTCCTCCACCTAACCATTATCATCATCGTTAAATCTGACAAAGTGTTTGAGACGTTATTCGAGCTGTACCTTTTCGAATGTAGAACTCGTAGACAGCGATACAAAGAGGAAGAGAGCAGTCAAGAGAGCATCGAATTGAGCAATTTTCCTCATCGTGTATCGACAAATTCTTTCCTTTTGGGAAATACCGAGTTTCGGAGCAGTTGAGAAGTGTATTTATCATATTAAGCACGAAAGAAGAGGAGTTATGTGTTCAACGACGTGTCAAAAATTCTTCAATCGCGTCAAGAGATTTTATTCACCCTATCTAACTTTGAATTCCATTACTTTCCACGTACTTTATCGAAACCCACCCGATTGGAGGAGTGCTGGAAAAAAAATCTCAATATTGATTCTACAAAACATTAGTTTTAATCCACTGATGGAAAGCCTTCGAAGCATCGTTCAGAGAGGGGAAAAATAATCATCTCGTGGTATACTCAATAAGAATTGAAACTTTTGCCTTGTTTCTCGACGTTTATTACTTGTAAGTGGAAACGTTACTGTTGTTCACGAAGTGGAAGCAAGGTACGTGCTCGGAGGAAGGAGGAATCAAATGGTTAGGATATCGTTTGTCTTAATATCCACTTCCCCACGTTAGCTGCTCGGGAACAGCGAATGGGAAATAAAAAGCTTCACAGTTTCAAAATCAAATTTCTCATCAAAAACGCGTGTATCTTGACATTGAAGTGAATTTAAGGGAGACAAATCTTCTTTCTGACGAGTATGAATCAATAAATCTCGTGAACGTCGGAGTATTCTTTGAAATCTGCAAGGGAAGGAGATAGATCTGAAATGATGGGAAGGTCAATCATAGGCCCGACGAGAGAGGGAAAGGGCTGACAGAGTCATATCTTGCAGGTTTCCCAGTGGATGGAATTCAGATTGACAGATACTGTGTACTCTCCAAGTTTGAAACAATAAAATTTCATTCAATTTGATTCAATTAGTCAAAAACACTTGCAACTTCAATAACCGGGGACTACACGAAAACAAAGGGTGTTTGAAACTGATCAATTGGTTGGGAAACTATTCAACTTGCGAGCACATATGCACCCATTCAATCGGTCGTTTCAACTACCCTTGCTTCCATGTATTCACTGATATGCCCGTAAAAATAGTGAGATTCGACTGTGATTCAGATCTAAAGAGTGAAGAAATCAAACAAAGGATAATAAATTGGACATGTATGATATCACTGGCAGATAATATGCGCATAAAATTTGACACGGCGTATGTTTTCATTCCCGAAAGATTTCATCTGAATATTTCAAAACAGGTACCTCCGCAATCCATCGGCTACGAAAGATACATCTAGTATATTTGCGTGTCGATGCATAAAATTTCACCTCACATTCTCGGACGTTTCTTCCAAGAAGGAAATGTCTAAAGAAGGAACGTACAGTAGAAATATATGCAGATATAAAGTTATGTCTCAATGGAGTCGTATACACGATTCATGAGTTAAGAAACAACTTCTGTGAGTTTTCCAGATGTATTTGTTCAACATAAATCTCTTCACTTGACATTTCTCAGTATTTTCTACTCTCAGATAATATTTCCACAAATTCATATCAAATCTTACATTACAAGATTATGTTTGACAAATTGTTCGTTCGATCGAACTTGAATCACGAGTCGAATAACGGTTGGATATTGGAATAATAAATCTTCACAATTAATTAGAACAAATTAAAACAATCTAAACGTTATAAATAAAACCATGTATATATTAAATGGAATCAATATGATTTTTCTATGAGTAATTGAGTAGGTAATTCTATCTTTGTCATTTGTTTCCACCCTAACTTCATTCTGAATGTTCAGAAACATTTTGCTGAATTTTCGGAATACCCGTGAAAAAATCGTTCAGGTCTGATCATGAACATTTTCTCGGCAAAATTATTCGTGTTCAATACTGACCACACGTGGTTAGGCCTGCCTACTCCTGGTCGTTCATTTTTTAACTTCGTCATCACTAAAAATGCTTCAATTTTGTGCCTATGTGAAAACCCGTGATCAAGCTATTAAGCGATTACGCCTGAGATCATGTCAGACAACCCATTCTCGCCCGTGATCATGAAAAATCTCATCTACTGAGAAGTATTTACACAAAATAACTCCATGTTGATTTTTTTATCATTCTAAATCGGTCCCGAACGCATGCGCGTACGCCTAATCACGCGTGATCATGCCTGAAAAATGGAAACTGCATAAGCACAATAAGTAGAAATGATTGACAATAAATTTGTGTTTGATGAAATTGTTATAGTTTCATTTCTTACAAAGAAATTCATTGATTTTGTATGAATTTTTCATGCATAATTGGGGAATAATCAAACGTGATTGGGCGTAATTGAGCATGATTAGTCCTCATCATGTGGGTACAAAATTGAGGCCTGATCACGCCTGATGAATAAAGCCTGATCAGGCGTAAACAGGCGTTGAAAATGTTTTCACGGCAACGGTCCGAAATTCAATTGAAATTTCTCAAAATTCAGTGAAATTCATTTGAAAGAAGTGGCTGTTACAAATTACAGTCAAATTTTTTGAATTTTCAGAAGGAATTTGTTTCCAGCGTGAAAACTATTTTTAAGAAATCTTTAAAATTCAATGACGATATTGTATACATCGATAAAAGTACAATCAACGAAAATTGGTTTGAATAGCTCTAATCTGTGCTTACAGACATGCCCATTGAGCTAATAAAGAAATTCCTGTATGAAACTGCAAAAGAGACACACACGGAAAGACCGGGTCTATTAATATTTAGAAAAATGACTGTCAATTTAGAGAAAACGAGGATCGCTGAAAAATATTCGTAGTGAGTCTACTAAAAATTCGTAGTCGATGTATTAACAATCAATTGTTCCACTGTGAAAAATACTAATAAAACTATCAACTGTTAATATTTTGACTACGAATTTTTGGTAGACTTCCTACGAATATTTCTTATAGCGATCCTCTTTTTCCCTAATATGAATTGACAGTCATTTTTCTAACCATTGATAAACTCTTTCTAAATATCAATAGACCCGAAAGGAGCAGTGAAACATCAACGTGAAAACCCAATTTTGCGGTTCCATACGCTAGGAAATTAATCCATCGAACAAAACAGGTAGAGATAAAATACGATACCTCTAAGATCAATTTGAAATCATGCCAGCCAAGTATAGAAAATTTTGCCCTCTTCACGTTTCTTTACTTCTCCGTTTGAAGTTGGTATCTTTGACATCTACAAGTCGAAACGTTTGGCAAGTAAAAACAAATCGCTATGTTATTGAAGATATTGCGTATATTGTCTTTTTCAGACGACTCGCAACGTACCTTTTGAGGTAGAAACATGTATATATATACATGGATCTAGGAGATTTATTTGATCCACAGACGTGTGTGTATTCCGCACGCTACGATATTTTTATAAGCTCACTGTAGGATTGGGAATCGCAGCGAGCACGATCATGCTGTTATTTTATTCTTATATCGAGCGAAACTTGAATAGCAACGAAGATTTTTCCATGTTATACCAAACATAACCAATCGATGACGTGATTTTGTGTTTGTATTTTGAACGTGAGGTAGAGTGAAAAACTTTGAGAATCAATCAATTTATTTATAAAATCCAGTGAGATACTTCGTTGTTTATACTCATATTTATTTTAAGAATGAAGAATTTGAGGGATATTGATCGTAACATGTGCTACCCAATCAGAAAAAACCGAAGTATGCCAATGTTGACAACAGGCGGAGTACAGTGCTAGTATTGGGCCCCCAAGAGTCGGCTAGCACGTCCGGATTTAGTACTGGATACATAGAAATACAGTACTATACCAGTACTGATACACCAGTACTGAAAGCTTGATGTCGACCAAGTACTGATACAATACTATGCCAGTACTGATACACCAGTACTGAAAGCTTGATGTCGACCAAGTACTGATACAATACTATGCCAGTACTGATACACCAGTACTGAAAGCTTGATGTCGAGCAAGTACTGATACAATACAGGCACTGCAGTGATTGCAAATAGGAAATCACCCAATCAGAAAAAACCGAAGTATGCCAATGTTGACAACAGGCGGAGTACAGTGCCAGTATTCGACCCCCAAGAGTCAGCTAGCACGTACCCAGTATGGAAAAGCGTTATCATTTCGGCCAAATGCCAGTACTGCTGCAGTACAGACCACCAGTACCGCGCCAGTCTTAGCCGGTACTGGCGCAGTACAGCGCTAGTTGTGGAATTCTGATTGGGTGTATTGCGCCGGTACTGAAGACCATTACCGATTACCAGTACTGTGCCAGTACCAAGTACCCAGTACGGAAAAGCGTTATCATTTCGGACAAATGCCAGTACTGCTGCAGTGCAGACCGCCAGTACCCCGCCAGTGTTAGCCGGTACTGGCGCAGTACTGCGCCAGTTGTTAAATTCTGATTGGGTATCTCCTAGATAGCATAGAGTTTTGAGAGAGTCCTTGAAAAACTTCATTCGAACTCTGAAGTTGAGTTCTTTGAGAATTTTGTGCTATCTGGGATTAGTAGGATAGTGTTATTCGATTCCTCCTGATACAGGATAACGTGGTCAGCTTCGTATGAAATATTAGGTCAACTTGATACTAACTTCTAGATGGGAAGAAGTAGCAATTGAAGTTGCTGATCTCTGTCTACCATCAACCATTGACGAAACATTTTATAGAACTCGAGCGTGATAATGTCCGTTCATGTATTATGCCACTTGTTACCGTAACATTTCACCAACCGGAGGAAGTGAACCATCTATTGTTAGATTCATGAAGGTGATATTTTGGCGAGCATGTCATCAAACATGATAATACTCTGTGCAGGAAGTGCGACGCACAAATGCATAATGCATATCACATGTATCCATGAAAACGTTCATTTACTATGGAATCATAGTTTGCTCGTATATTCTCACGGAAGGGGAATCATTGTGATAACGATAACCAATGGTACTCTGATGACTGTTGCAATTAATCATTAATCACGTGGTAATATGAAGGTTCATTCATGAATCATCAAAAGAAGTAAGGTACGTCTAACTGTATGTACCTTCTGATCCAAAAGTACCCAGAATTCTCTTTTCAAACAAACCGCGCTTGAGATATTGTCGTAATCTTCTGTTTTCCAGGTTATTTCATCTGTTATTTAGCGCTCAAATGTCTGTTTGCGTCTCATTCGCCAGGAGTTAGTGCGTGTTGCCTTGTAAACGAGTCAGTGTTCGTTGTGTTCTGCGAATTTCGCAATGTCGAATTTGGTTGAGCAAAGAGTTTGTCTAAAATTTTGTGTTCTCAACAAAATTTCATGTGCGGAAGCGTTGAAGATGTTAACAGAAACCTACGAGGACTCGACGATGTCGAAAACACAAGCGTACGAGTGGTACAAAGAGTTTAAAGCAGGTCGTATCGTGGTTGATGATGTGCCTCGTTCCGGTCGTCCATCCACCAGTATCACTGACAAAAATATTGATAAAATTAAAGAAATCGTCCTCGTACATCGTCGTGTGAGCATTAGGGAGATAGCATCCGATCTTGGTGTCTCGTTCGGATCGGTGCGGAACGTTATGCACAATATTTTGGCCATGAGACGAGTCGAAGCACGGCTTGTGCCGAGAGTGTTGAATTTGTTGCAGAAACAGCATCGCATCGATGTTGCTAAAAAAATGCTTTCTTTGGGCCAAAATATTATCGAAGGCATCATTACCGGTGACGAAACATGGGTCTATGAATATGACATCGAAACTAACCAACGATCATCGGAATGACGCTTTTCAGACGAGTCAAAACCTAAAAAACCGCGGCAGAATCGATCTCAAATCAAGGTTTTGTTGACTATTTCCTTTGATTGCCGTGGTATGGTCCACTCCGAATTTCTTCCACCAGGTCAGACAGTGAATAAGGAATATTAGGTGAGCGTATTGAAGCGTTTGAGGGAAAACATTCGTCGCCAGAGACCAGAATTGTGGAGAGATAACTCGTGGTTTCTTCATCACCATAACGCACCGGCACACACATCTCATCTTGTACGCGATTATTTGACTAAAAACAATGTTCATACCGTTCTTGAAGCTTCGTATCCACCTGATATGGCTCCTTGTGATTTTTTCCTATTCCCACGACTCAAGTTACCACTTCGCGGAAAGCGTTTTGAGACGATTGAGGCAATAAAGTACAATTCGCAGAAGGAACTGAAGGCGATTCCGAAATCGGCCCATGCAAAATGTTTCGAAGATTGGAAGAAGCGTTGGAATATGTGTATTGCTTGCAATGGGGATTACTTTCAAAGGGAATAAAGTAAATATCGATGAATAATTGAACCGTTTTCGTTTTATTAAGAAATTCCGGGTACTTTTTGATCAGAAGGTATACAATCAATCAACAATTCTTGAGTAGCTCGAAGGGGTTTTACGAAAACAATCATCTACTTGAATCTTTTTGATTCTGTTTTGATTGGATAAAAATTCAGATAAAAACTATGTATCGAATTCTTATTAAAATACTCCATTACTGTTCTGTGTATCCACGAACGACTTCGTGAATGTATATCGTAATCTCGTATTGTTTTGTGGACAAAGTGTTGGTATACTAGTTTACTCTCCTTCAAGCCTTAAAGCTAATTCTAGTTCCGTTGCACGTACAGCTGCTACCGCTTGTAAGTAGTACTGCAACTGTGTTCTTGCTGCTGTTACCACAGATTACTAGTAGGTATAGTATCAGTTTGTTGGGTAGTGTTCACAGGAGAGCAATAATATTACTTGTTCAAAGATATTTCACATTATTGTCATGTGTCTTAGTCGAGACAGATGTTTCATACGTATCGGTAGTTTAATTCTGTTGGGTTTTATTGATTAAATGTGTACCGACTTGCCACGACCCACAAACATCGCAACGCAACTTCAATCCGAATCTTCCAATTTCTGCGAGAAGTTGTAGGTATTCGGTGACACGGAGGCAACCTGCTCCTTGAAGAACAATAATATCTCATATGACGCAGGTATTCTCATTCCACAAAGATTGAAACAAAGCACAAATATAGTTGCGTGTCCCACGGGTTCGCCGTTACCCACGTGAATAATTCAAACGTGATATAAATCTCGATCAAGGCTCGACTACATTGGATCCTAAAAATGCAAAAAGATCTTGGAAATGTAAAATTTATATTCCGGTAATTGAGGATTTTCCTTTTCGGATTATTCCGATTCCCTTGGTTTGAGAAAAATAACAGTCGGAAGAGTTGAAATACAAACCAACCACATTTAGGGATGTCACTTTCCAAGAAAGAGATAAATTAGAGTGAATGAAGATGAATATACCAGACGCAGGTACATTTACTTGAAAAGGAAGTCTAAGAAATTTGTATTCCTCCATTTCCAAGAGTAAATGTAACCAAGTTTCACAAACCAACACGATTTTATCTGTCAAATTACATGCATGGAATCTAAGGAAACAGACGAATGTGCAGGAATATACGTACCGTATACATATTTTCCTTATTCAAAGAAGTCTATGGTTCAATATCAAACCAATTCATTACCACTTCAATCGTATAATTGAATCTCATTATGAAATATCACATAATATTCAAAATGTTCCAAAACTCAAAATCCTGGTTAAAATACAATTACACAGCCACGCAGTTGTAAGCTGAACGTAAACGAGTAGCAGAAATTACGAGTCACGAGGATGTTTTGGATGGATGGGATTTTAATTACTGAATAATTATACTTGCTGTAGTTTTACATAATTAAATCCTACACGAACATAAATGTCATTCACATACTTTTGTAGCATGATTTTTTCAAACCCCCTAATGCACTCTATACGCGTGATTGAAGAATCCCTATAAGATTTATCGTTAAATCTTCTGAACGAACAGAATGGATGAATATTTAGCTGCCTTAATGTTTCCAAAAGTTCCATAATCAACGTACTTTGTAGATTTATAAAGTGAAGATTCAGCAGATTTGCATATGCTTAATTTAACGGTGACGCGAGAGAGAATCGAACAAGAATGAGCGTAAGAAGGATGAAAGGTAGTAAATATTTACCGGTTTCCTCAAATATTTACCTTGGCATACATCCAAGTCAGTGGTGAAAGCAAGTCCGATGCGTTGAACTGAGAGAATCAAAGGAAGACGTGTGGGAAAGGGATTATCGTATTTAAACTTCCTTATAACGATATTCAGCGCCGAATGAAAAACTACTTCAGGAATATTTCTTAATCAATTAATCCACTACTCAATTTTCACCTTCTCTCCTCCAACGATATAATATAATGGTCATACGATACAGAAAATTGTTCCGAATTCATGTCCTGGAGCTGATCAGGTTCGCTTTGATTATATGTGGATCTTGACAGAACTCAATTGTCATCAGAAATTGCTGGGCAAACCCCATTCATTTGGGGGTCAAATTTGAAAACAATTGAATTACATTTTACAAAGTATGGAGAGTTTTCCTCATTTTAATGATGGATTCCATCTCCTGATCGAGAGAGAATTGTTTTTTCATCAAAACTAGGGGATTTTTCTTCCATTTTGAGGAATTATTTCATTTTCAGGATGTTGAATACTCCAAAAAGTGAGGAGAAACTCCACAAAATCAAGGTGGAAAATTCCGTATCAATGTTGGAACTTGGCTGCCACCAAATGATGGGAGAAAATCGTGGCAACGTTTTTACAGTGTAGTTCGACAGGATGACAAAAAGTTTACGTCAGGTCTTGAGCAAGAGTATGTTCTAGACTTTTGACATGGAGTCAATTTGTAAAGTGTGTCTAATTACGCATGGATGATTGAAACTGCTCCTGTACATATGGGAAAAGTGTCCAAAACTGTATACAATTTGTGTACAACTGCACTGTGAGAAAAGCGGTGTCAGAATTAACACCGCGCGGATTCTATAAAAATCTACCCCGCAATTCAGTGTTAGGATAACTCCAAATGGTGTTAGAATGACACCATTTGGAATGAGCTTTTCCTAACACCGCTGAATTTTTCACAGTGTGTATGCATTTTGGGACATCCTTCCCACATGAATGGCTAGGCCTAGTTTGAATCAGGCGTTGATGAAGAATTTCGAATGAATACTCTATCAAAACGATATCGCGATTCTCCCGCAACATTCCACCGAGAAAAAAAAGGTGCTGCAACAGCAAAATCTGATTTGGCTGGGTACCTCTTACTGGAGCAGCGAAGTTTCCGCTGCGACGGCAGTCCGTTTGCTACCATAACAATGTTGTTAGCTACGACAAAGAAATGTTAGTTGTGGCAGCAAAAAATGTCGACTTCTCCAGCAGAATTTGTCTGCTACCCTGTGTTTAATACTGAAAATTTTACTGGTCCAAGAAACAATTTGCTTTGCTTCTTGATCATGTTGCTTTCTCAACAATCCAGTTAGCTGTGGGACCGAATTTCAAGCTGAATTAGCATAGAGATTTGCTATTCCCCATGTAGAAGAACTGGATATTACTCTATCTATACCAGAAATACTTTATGTGTGGAAATGAGCTCACAAAAACTACACCCAAGAAAAAGTAATTTGGAAATGAGAGGACAAATCCCTCTCAATCAGGAATTATATTCCACTCTTGTTTTCTTCTTCAATTGAGAATATCCCTCTACGATTTTGAACAAATGAATAACGAATAAATGAAAATTCTTCCACACAAAGACTAATCCTCTCAAATGGAGAGGAATACTTTTGATACCACATATTCTTCTCTAAAATCTTTGGAGTGAGATTTCACTCTGTGGCCAGCCAGAAGTGAGCCTGTCGGATTTTCGAGTGAAATTTCCACTCTTTTAGAGTGATATTTTAAGGTTTGAGGTTAGAAATTTACGACAATTTCGACACTAGAGTGAATTTTTCACTCTAAAAGAGTGAGAGATCACTCGAAACGAGTGAAAATTCCACTCGAAGCGGACAGGCTCACTTCTGACACTTAGTGGAGTGAAACGTGCGATTTTTCACTCTTTCAGATTTAGAGAGTAGAGGAGAAGTTGCATCAAAGTAAGAGGGATACTCTTATTTTGATATCAATTTTTTTCGAGTGTATATATGCTCAAATGACTCAGTTTTTGTGAGCCCATTTCCACACACAAAATATACGTGGTCTGAATATGTTCACATCTAGTTTTTTACATGGAGATCTATACATAACACCTCGATTTGTTGCGTCAGCAAATGTTTTTCCTTCTTGCGTTGGTTAGGCAAAGTTCTCTTATGAATAAGGAACCTCGCACCTTGATTTGCTTCCACTTTTTGGAGGATTCAACACCCAAAAAACGGAATAGTCCCTCAAAATGGAGAAAAAACCCCTCATCCTTGATGAAAAAGTAATTTTCTGACAACCAGAGGGTGAAATCCACCACTGAAGTGGGGAAAACCTTCCCATATTTTTCAGAGTAATGACAAAAGAAAAACACAATTTCTCAAGGTCAGAAGATGTAAGCGAACCTCTCCGCTACAGTATAGAGGAATCAGTACCAAAATACATAACTGTTACACGATTGAATTATAAAAGAGGAATTCTTCATCGGACAATAAAAGTTTGAGTCATGCGGAACGGAGCCTGGAGGGAAAAGCTTATCGATCGGATGAAGAGTATAAGAACGCATATGATACGTTGTACTCGAGAATCCTTCTCGATTGGTGAAGAATTCGTTTAATAAGCTGAGAGACGATGAATATCATTTATCCATCATTCGATCAAAAATCATTGAATTCAATTGTCATTGAATGAAATTGTCATCGACTTCCAAGCAGTTCAGCGCCGCGGAACTGCGAATTGAATGGAAGAGTGAGAGGAACTGACGAGATTATGCAAATATTTACACTCAACGATGAACGAATGAACGGATTAAACTGTAGAGACAGCAAAGAGTTCAATTTAATCCCAATATTAAGACATGTGGATTAAAGATTTGAATCTCAATTTAAATTCATGAATTCCTACAGAAATTAATCTGATTCAAACTCCAACTTTTTTCAGCGATTTGTCAAGGGAGTAAACGAACAGGTCGTTTGTAAAGATTTTGAATGAATTAAATCACGATGACAGGGGAGGGAGGGAGTACTTGGATAAAGTTGAGACGATCACTCGGATAAAACAAAACCAAATCAACTGAAATTATGAACAAATTGAATGTTGAATGTGAACGAATGTTATTGAATCCAATAACGACATTTTGAATACATATTCATTTTCTCAACCGTTGAATACACTTTGAGGGGTGACTACCAGTTTTCGCAACAGTTGTATTTTTGACACTACCAACTCCACAATAATTGGAAAATTCATGAGGGAGTATAAATATCTAAATAAAAAATGTGCTCACATAATTTTCAAGCGAAAACATTATTATTTATAAGCAAAAAATTTACGAATTTCATAAAGTTGAAGAGAAAACAGTTTCTTTCATAAAGAAAATACCAATTTTTCAATGTTGACTATTGCTGATTGGGAATTTATGTTGAACTATTTAGGAATTCTAAACATCACTGTAACAAGCGTGACTCGAATTGCACAAGTGTGATGACTACTTGGTGTATTTGATACTTGGATAGTTGAAAGTATTGCTACAACAGCTGAATTTTAGGTACAAGAGCAGTAAATCTTGGCGCTACAGCTAGAAAATAGCTATCATAGCTATTTTTTGGCTATCCAAATATCAACAACTCAATTTTTTTCGTGTAGTTGGATCTTGAAAATTAAGTGAAATTCAGCTTTTCCCATGGTGTTCGTAATTTTTTTTATTCCTGGGACACAAACCGTGCAGACTTGGACAAATCCTGCCCGGTTTACCCCCGTCGTTGTCCCAGGAACTGCTGGGATCCATCCGGATTTGCCTGTCACTTTCAACAGGGCAACCACATGAAGAAAAGAGAAATTCCCTATCACAGCAAATTATTTGTTATCACAGCAACTTTGTTAGCTACGACAGGGATTTCTCACTTGTGGCTGCGAAGAATGTTTGTTCCTCCAGCAAAATTTGGTATTATATACAGAATAGCAAACAAATTCCGCTGAAGAAGTCAACATTTTTTGCTGCCACAGCTGAAAGGTCGCTGTCATAGTTCACAAGATTGCTGTCACAGTGAAGAATTTGTCACTTCAGCAAAAGGTACTCACCAAAGTGAAATTTCGCTGGCACAGCAAATTTCTTTCTCTCCGTGCAAGATTTACGTGGTTTATTTCCAATCACCCACAAAAATAGTTGAAGCAATCAACTATCATTCAGGACAAACATCAGGTTAGTTGGCACAATTACATTAGTTGCTGCGAATCTCTTGTTAGTTGGAGCAACTAACCAAATAGTTGCTATATCTACTGCTGTGGATGGTCAAGAATCGACTACGAGAGCAGCTGCTGCAATCATGCTTCCGTTAATTATAAAGCACAAAGTATTTGCGTTGGTCAGTGCAATTGTTGTATCCTACATAAAATGCATACTGAAAGGTAGAACTTATTCTAATCTTGAATGTTAGCTTATTTTCAGAGGCAGCCCAAACCAGCCCTCTTCCAACTGAGATTTAGCAGCAAAAACAAATGCCAGCACAATGGCAAAGACTAAATTTCAGTCAAGTTTTGAATTGAGATGCACCCACACAGCTAGAAATGTGACTCTTTGGCAACTCGAGCCCTGCTTTGGGCCAAGTTGGCGCTATCTTGGCTGAGTTGAGGCCTTTGATGGTCCAATTTGCAGAAAGGGCAATTCCTAGCTGGGCACATCTAGTCAGACTTTTTGGATTGTTATAACTGGGGTTTCAATGGGCCGCGAATGGTTCTGAATTGCTGTTGAAGAGCACTTAATGACCTCTCGAAACAACTGCAGTCTTGTTTGCTGAGTAGTGGTTGAACCAGAGAGAAGATGAGAGCGCTCACGGGCACCTATGCGCCGCTAGTAAAAGTTCCATTGGCCTCCTGGCGGTTGGATCATGGAAGTAGACCTACAGCGATTTTATTTTTTAATAACCAAAAATTACGCATTTCTTTTGAATACTTTTCAATACGTACTCAATCAAAATTTAATCATGTACTGATACTGAATGGATATGATTCTTTATGATCATGAATTGAAAAAGGAAAAAATGAGAGAGGGGGTTGGTGGGTCTGTTTCACGTGATCCACTTACTAGCAATGGAACCCCGGCCGTGAGCGCTCTCATCTTCTCTCTGGTTGAACCAACTAACATGGTACTTTTCCTGACAACCAAGTAGGTACTGTCACTGATATCGTGAATGATCGCTACTGGACTACTTAAATAACACAGGCCTGCGAAATATGACTTTTTATCCCCCCCTCGAACAATCATGTCGTTTTCCGAAGCATTTTGATGCGCTGAATCCAAATCTGGTTGCAGAATTGCTCTATCACGTCAGGTTTCTGAGATATTTCGACCTCAAAATATGAAAAACACTGTTTTTCGACATATTTGGAGTTACGTAAAGTCGAAGGGTAATTTTTTTTCACAAAACTAATAGATGCACCTCAAAGTATAAGTCATCCCCTTCCAAGTGCCATTGAGTTTGCTCAAATATCTTTTTTTTTTTTCATTGAGATACGACAGTTTGAGAATTGTGTCTCCACCTATTTATTGAATACATAAGCGCACAAATTTCAAATTGTCGTATCTCAATGAAAAAAAAAATATTTGAGCAAACTCAACGGCATTTGGAAGAGGATAACTCATACTTTGAGGTGCATCTATTAGCTTTGTGAAAAAAATTATCCTTCGACTTTACGTAACCTCAAATATGTCAAAAAAGAGTGTTTTCCACATTTTTAGGTCAAAATATCCCAAAAATCTGACGTGATACAGCAATTCTGGAGTCATATTCGGATTCAGCGCAGCAAATTACTTTAGAAATGAGAATTTCATTTGAAGGAGAATTTCATTGCCGATCAGTGTAATCAATGTGAATGCTGATTACCCTACAAACAATGATTACTGGCGTTTTAATGGACCGCCGATGGTCCGGCAGTGCCGTTGAAGAGCCGTCACTGGCCCTTTGAAATACCAGCAGTCGTGTTTGCTGGGTATGTTGTTGGGACATATTACAAAACTTAGAATGGTCGTAACTTAGCGAGAAAAAATCAAACATGACCGTTCAATAGCTCATTTTGAACGCGAAAAGTAGTATAAATTGATACGGTTGAGGGAAAAGATCAAAAACATTTTATGCGTCCTGTACATAACCTCAAAAGTAGCAAAAAAATGCATTTTCCCAGTATATACCTTCAGATATCTCAAAATCCTGACGTGATAGCCCAATTCTGACTTCGGATTCGGATTCTACGCAGCAAGTCACTCCGGGAAATGGTCATCAGTTCCAAGGGGGGAAAACCTCGCAGGCCTGTGTAATCCCTGTAACTATTCTTTTTCCCCTCATGTGAATTCAAGACTCTCTCTTTACCATCATGAGAACTTGTATTCTATCGTATACTCCCACCTTCTGAACCGCAAAAGATACGAGGGCATTGCTTTTGACCTGAAGGGTTGAGTATCTATGTATAGCTACATTAGGGTGTTTCAAAAAAAAATTGTTTTCGAGTGAAGGGTCTTAAACTCTTGATTCCGACCCCAAACTGAACCTCCTGCAACCTGGGGTCCCTAGCTTTAGATGTAGAGGTCGCTCAATCGAATTTCATATTGCGATTTTGATGCCAGTCTGAAACACCACTTACAGTGGGGAATTCAGGAATTTTGTGTTCATCATCTACTACAGCTCTTAATTCTTGACCGATTTTGATGATTTTTTTTTTAAAATGCTCAGAATTAAATTCTTAAGAGAACTATCGTTCCACATTCCTCAGTCCCTCCCTATTTTTTTCAATAAATAAACAAATAGTGTGGAAAAATCTTCAATTTCAGGTATTTGAGCTTGTATCTTCCGGAAAAGTCTTGGGATGAAGTTACTATAAAGCAAGATTATTACAGGTGTGCTCTTTAAACATGAATAACCCGAATAATTACGAATTCAATCATTATAAACAATTTTACAGCAAGATTATTACAGGTGTGCTCATTAAACATGAATAATTCGAATAATTACAAATTCAATAATTATAAAATTGTTTATAATTATTGAATTCGTAATTATTCGAATTATTCATGTTTAATGAGCACACCTGTAATAATCTTGCTGTATAGTAGCTTCATCCCAAGACTTTTTCGGAAGATACAAGCTCAAATACCTGAAATTGAAGATTTTTCCACGCTATTTGTTTATTTATTGAAAAAATTAGGGAGGGACTGAGGAATGTGGAACGATAGTTCTCTTGAGAATTTAATTCTGAGCATTTTAAAAAAAAATCATCAAAATCGGTCAAGAATTAAGAGCTGTAGTAGATGATGAACACAAAATTCTTGAATTCCCCACTTTAAGTGGTTTTTCAGACTGGCATCAAAATCGCAATATCAAACTCGATTGAGCGACCTGTAAATCTGAAGTTAGGGACCCCAGGTTGCAGGAGGTTCAGTTTGGGGTCGGAATCAAGAGTTTAAGACCCTTCACTCGAAAACAATTTTTTTTTTAAACACCCTAAGCTACATACTGAAAATTGATTTAATCCCATGGTTCAACCATCAATCTTTCTCAATCAGAAAAATTTGAATTATACCAATGTTGACACCAGGTGCAATACAGTGTCAGTATTGGGTCCCCAACACTCGGCTAGCACTTATGGGTTCAGTACTGAATACATAGAAATACAACACCACGCCTGTACTGATAAACAGGTACAGGGAGCTTGGTATCGGTCTGGTCCTGATTGCACAGGCACTGCACTGACTGCAAATAACAGTATTAGTGCTGTATACCCAGTAAAGGAAACCGTTATTATCCCAGACAAATGCCAGTATCTAGTCAGTCTTGACTCGTACTGGTGCAGTAGTACGCCTGTTGTGAAATTCTAGTTGGGTTCTTCCCTCAGTAGAAATGCTCTAGTCATTGACATAGTTTTGACAAAAACTAGACGCTTGCAGGTGCCCCGTAAAGTTCTGATGAGCGTTACAAAACTTGTCAATAACTACAGCATATCTACTTGGCTCACATTCCATAAGAGCTTTCAACATAACAAACAACGTCATTCGAATTCTGATCAGGAATCATAAACCACCCAATATATTGGCATTTCCTGCGCCAATTTACAATTATAAATCCCTTGGTTCCTGACGCAGTTCTCTCTGGTGTTTTTTTTGCTTTTTAATGATGCGCATAATTTTAATACCTCCCGACCCCTCCGTTGAGGGCAATCTTTATGGAAGTTGGTTGCATTTCGCGATTGAATGTGAACGAGGGAATAGCAGGAAGTTATATGGAAAACAGCTCATCCCCATATTATACTCAAGAGCCTACGTGCATACACTCCACACGTCGGATAACATCGTTCCGTTGAAACATCTGCTATTTTATTTGATTTTAAACAATGCAAATCACAATTACGGCAGAGCTGGATTACATGAACACTCCAGTTTGGATACACACATGTACCCGCATATTTACATTCATATTAAATTTTTCATCTGCTTGTCATGAAAATCGTCGTGCTAATATTCCATTATCAACCGTGCGGTCGTATAATTATTTTTAACCTGCAGTTTTTTTTATGGAAGATTGGGTCACGCGTTCCCCGTATCACCGTAACGAGCGAGCCTGATTCAAATGAAATACAGAAAAATATGAATAGACGTCGAGTGGGAAGGGTATTGAAATGAATGAAAGAATCGATAAAACTAAATCGTGTTTTAGACATCATATACAATACGACGAAATTATATCCCACGTCCCATAGCGGTCTCTCGTCGTTTCATTTCAAGCGGAGTAATTTCTCGAATTTCCTGGCGTCGCAAAATCTCGTGTGTGTCACATGAGACATCCTTGAGGATTTGTTTCATCTGTTTCATGATAATAAGACTCTACGGTCGCAATCGTTCTACAGCGTCTCTCAACGACTGATTACTGTTTTCCTTGTGGTTGTCTTGAGAAACACACGATCTGGAATAATACACTGTTTGTTATACCTACTACTTCTTTCACGACATCACGTGGATGTTGGGAATTCATTTGTATTCTTATCGATTATTCATAAGCGATGGTACTGTGTTTTTATCAGATTCCGAATCATCGTTTATCGATGCGGGAGAGAACACCTCCTTGACTCGGATAATTGAATTTCTCTTGTCCGTCGTGAATCTATTAGATATTCTACAGATGTGTGACGCATAAAATCCTCGTCATTCCTCAAAGGATGCAATATCGACCCCGATGGTTTCACCAAGAGTTTGATGTGAGAGTCTTCAAGCTTTCACGTTGGTCAACGATTCGCAAATGATCGGACGATCGATATTCGACACCTCTGAATCGTCATTCTCTTCGACTCCATCATTATTCAACTCACGGTCAAATGTCCCCAAACACATTCTTGTGACGTCTGCCACGGTCTTTCGCTTGCTTTTTGTCACGCACGAGACCGTTCGATTTCAGTTGTGTGTCGTATATCAATTATCCTCCCTCAAGTGTGATGAATTAAAGGAATACGAATCATTTGGTGGCTGGAATTTATTTGATTCCATGTACACGATGTTACTCTTGGAATGAAAGTGAGGGTATCAATTGGGGGAAAGATGAAAATCAATCACTTCGACGAACAAATGTTCAGAAATTTTTATTTCTCAGTTCATTGCTATTTGAACCATGCTGCTGCCAAAGTTGCTTGCCAAGTTTTCATAATTTTTTTCCATGTTTTGAGCAAAATATGGGGAAAAAAATAAGGAAATTTGGCTAGAATGAGAAAAACTTTCATGAAGGATCAGTTGTTTTGATAGCAAAGAAAAAAGTATGAGAACTTCAATCTTACCATTCATCCACTCCAGGGGACAAAACGGAAATCATATTCCATCTGCAGAGCCGTGAATCTACGTGCCACGTCCGTCCCTACCTAATCATCTAAATTCTGACTCCTAACCGATGAATTATATCGCGAGATGATGAACGATCAACTCGGACGGGTGTATGAATATATGCTTAGTGGTTTCTGAATTTTGCTGAGTGAATCAATGCTGCACCAATACCGGCACGTTGTCTTTCGCCTGACATGCCGAATGATTCCTCCAACTTTTACTCCCTATTGGCACAGCTTCAGAGCAGTATGACAAGTATATTCTCACGGCCATGATTTTGACATCAGTTGATTACCGATTCCGTGGTCAATCAATGCCCCGTCAAAATACTCGCACGTTCTCATTTCCCTGATATATTAAATGATCCTCTCAACTCTGGTTCTGCACTAGGGGCTACACAGCTAAGTTTGCATGACTGTGATTATCGATTCCATAGTCAATCAATGACTTACTAATACTGCACCAATGTCTGCATATTGTCGTTCCCCTGACATGTTGAATAATCCTTCGTACTCTGCTTCAACGCTGGTGCAGTCTTGTCTTCCTAGAATAACCAAACTCTGATCCACCATCGATCCGATATCCAACCAATATTGTATCGTAAATGCTGCAGTATTAGATTTGTATAGCTTCTTCTTATGCTATTCTCTCTAGTTCAGGACTAGATCCTTCATATATTAGCATCACTCGCGGTTGAAGATGAATGTGAATATTTCTCCTTCATTTTTCTGGACTTCCATATGTTAGAGGAGTCAGAGGTCATTTCAACAGTGCTGATTTCCTTAATATATATTCAAACATGAACAACGATCACGACTGTAAGGCAGTAAAATCGGGCAAATGGTTATAGAATTCCTTCCATATCCTTCATGAAATCATTTGAAACCTTGAAACATACAGAATCTGAACGTTCTATACAACGACTGTTTATTTATATAAATGAAGAATAAAACCATTACCACTTGAACTGCTGCAGTTTTTTATTACTCGTCTGACTATTGACATGCTTTTCTACTTGCACGTCCTTTCCATCTTCTCTCGTAAACTATGGATATTCAACTATTTCCGAACAGGATAAAATAACCCACTCACCGGAGTCTTCGAGATCATATCTCTCGGCGGATATAAAAAATGATAGCATTCATGCTCAAGGAATTTCATCGTGACATTAATAATGAAATGACGACGACATAAAATTCACATGAAATAGCGCATCCTTTTACTCCATTTTCATGAGTTTTAGAGTAGAATAAGTTGAAGAATTTTGTACATTCTCTTTCATATGAAACCTCTAAATTCATAGACTTTCGAAATTTCATATTAATGTAGAGAACAGAGATTCTCGTCGACTATCCCTCATCAGAGGAATATGAAAATAACTCCCTCTGCACACTTTACACTCAACGAGATCGTTACTTCTCAAAACCGATTTGACTATCACAGGGAAGAATCATGCGAGTTGGAGTAGATCCAACCTCACATTATTTCAATATTCCATATCTCTACCCAATCTCTTGCATTTCACCCTCCAACCCTTTTCTTTGAACTTCCTATATGATGTGGAACTACAAGAACGAATTTTCATTCCTACTTTTCAGTCCCCAGCCAGGAGAGAATCGTATGAGGGAAAAAAGAGGAAGGGAAGTGATTAAAAGAGATACTACCTAGCATGAACCTGAGAGCTCACGGGAGTAGTTTTCTAAGCACATACCCGGTTTTGCAACTATCTTATTCGATGAAGATTCACCTGCTTTTGATTCCCCCACTGCTCTCTTCATTCCATCTTCATTCACTCTATATCAACGGCAGTTGTTTGCCTCCGTTTTTAATATACCGTAATATCATCCGGAGTAGAGAAAAAGTTTCGTGAGGATAGTCGAAAGATTGCTTTGCCTGATCATCGGTGTGTGAAAGAGTAAAAAGCACAGTTGTTCCAGCGGCAGACATCTTTGTCGGTTGTCGGAAGAAGAAAAAATCTATCATCTCTGGTGACTTCATCAACCAACGCTCTTGATTCTCCGAAAAACAATATCAACTTGGAATTGAGATACATGAAAGTGGAGGATAATTCGAGCATCCGAACCCTCACTTGACGAACATACGTATTCACTTCACGGTTCGATGACGCTCGAGAAACTTCACAAGGTAAGTATCAATGTCGTCTTAAGGATCGAATAGCAAGAATCCTGTCTTCTTAGAATCATGAACAGGTCACCGGAAGGGTGTTTCTCTCCTCTTCCTCCCGTCTTACATCCTTCTGCTTAAACGGAACCTCAAAGTTCCTCTCAACTCCGTGCTAGGAGGATTTCCTGGATATCCGTCCCATTTCGATTCTCCAGCACCGAGCGGTAGACTGGTCCTCCCTTATTTATCACGGCCAATTGATAATAGGTCTTCTTCCACCGTCCCATATAACACATAAATACACACGTACCTACAAGCGAGCGCATCACCAACCACCTCGACTTCAAGTAAAGAGAGAGAACGAGAGAGTTTCTAAGCACCGTGGATATGCGAGCTCAACAAAATCCTCACTATTTATGATACCATTCCCCTTCGAGTATTCGAGAATTTTCGCTGAAGAGAGACGAGAAAATAAGTGGTTGCGAGGCACTCGAAGAAACTTCAATACGATCCTCTCGTGTAGAAACTTTGTTTTCACTGGAAATTCTATGATAAAATTCATGCTCCGAAGAATGCAATTTAATGACTCAGCAAGATTACAGCTAGGCATTCGTGTCAAACGAAATCCATTGGAATCTTCATACGAGAACCGATGAGTTCTTCGCTTCTATGGGAAGAAACGATGAGGAATTTCTGATTATTTGGAAATTGCTCACAATGAAGCAATCACAATCGTCGTGCTATTTTGAAATTTCAAGAACTAGAGCTGATTCTCTTTTCCCTCGTTCTCTCTTGGTTCCCGTTGAACACGAACCCGTCAAATTGGACGGGCATATAGAAAAGATTGAAAACGATTTTTCCATGCTTCTCGTCAGACAAATTCAATTATTATTTTTCAATCCCGGACAATCCGCTCGACTTCGCATATGCGTTTTTGCACATGCTAATCCATGATTTCCCTCCACCTCCTCTTGTCTCTCCACTTCCTTCTGTTTCCTCCACGTGTAACGCGGGGTGAATATTGACTCACACTCCCGGTGGCACTTAATTCCCAAAGTCAATTTAAAAGCACGTTTGTCGCGTGGTTGAGATAAAACTTTAAACTCCGTTTTTATTCCGGCACATCAAGGACACTTAAGTTGATCTTGTTAGATGACGATTAACGTGGCGATCTCTTGAACAAATTCGTTAATTACTCTTCTCTTCCATCATTTCGACGACATCGAGTCAACGGTTTTTATCGAGTAATTTACGATTAAATGTATCGTTCACGCACTTTACTTTCGAACTTTCGAGTTCTGTTCTCTCTCGAATGTTAATCGATCGTGCAAAGACGAGAGATCTGTGGCACGGTATTGGATGGATTTACGGTGAAAGTATTTGCTTGCTTTTTTTTTGCAGAAAGAACACGATAATAATACGAATACATGTGATAGTTACCACTCGAGGGTGAGCACCATTAATTTTGCTAGTTAAGGAGGGTCGCATCTGCACAACAGGGGATTCGCTTGCACTTTAGTTCAGGCTCACCGTATTTAAGTGCACGGAAAGAGAAAGGGAGAGATAGACGAACAGATAGACAAGCAAACAGAGATAGTCAAAGATAGAGGGAGGAAAGGAGGTCATTACGTTGCAGACACCAAGTGCTTTACATTATCGTATAAAGTCGAGGACCAACTTTCTGCGTCTGACCGAATATCGGCATCACCATTTACCGTAGGCATGGTCAAATGTCGAGTACATGACGTTTATAAAGTTTCAGCACATATGTGCCCTCTTGTTGTGATTTCGTACTGTAAAGTTAAGAAACTTCTCGTTGCTGATATTATCGATAAACGGGGGATGTGTGTTTTACTTAGAAAATATAAATTCGTACGTACATACGTTTCATAGGTATCAGATGTATTTTGTATTACGTGAGATGAAATTCATCTCCCACGTGAAACGGGTGGAAGCAATTCGACTGAATGGGTGATAAACTATCTGAAAATCGATATGAGAAAGATAAGCGTAAAACTTTTTCTCAATTTAGAATCCTTACGACGATCGTATACTGTAGCGTATATTGAGCATCTTCCTTCGATCTATACGTTTCACTTTTGATTGAAATTGAAAGCTCTGAGAGTGCAGGTTTTCATTACGGTTATTTCCCGTGACGTGTGTTTTGATATCCATATATGAATGTGTATCGAGGTGAATAATTATGGGTCATGAATCTTACGCAACGTGTGGAGTATGCGGTCTGTGACATCCGTTTAACATCCACCTGTTGTCGAATTCGAATGATCTCGGCTCACGATTCGGATTCAATCCTTTCTATGAGAAACACTTCGATATCGAATTCCTCGTGAAAAATCACATGAAATGATATTTTAATTCCAAAAGAGGAAATCGAATCGTTTATCTTCGAAATTCTCAATTATTTTGTTTTTTTTTCTCTCACTCTCCATTCTCATCTTCAGTTTCACCTTTGACTAAGCGTGGCATGGAATTCTTAAGTCACGGGAGCTCGTAGCTGTGCAGATAGATTTTAATGGGCTTGGTACTCAGAACACGTAGCCACTTTGGAAGAGGTGTACCCAGCAGACCTAGCCCGATGGCTGCACTTGTAACGTTTATATCTTTACCTTATGTGTCGCATCCTTATTATCTATCGTTGGGATGGGGATGGACGTGTTTGTTCTCATGCTCTCAAAATATAGTATTTCAATCTTCTTCACTATGATATGCATTTGTGAGATGGAGGAGTGTTTTGGATTAAGGAACGAAAATCTTCTGGGTTTATTGGACTTTCTCGAGTCAACTATTGTTAAATTATTCACCACTCATGTTCTCAACTGTGATGTAGCTTTCTGAATTATATTGAATTTCGATAGGTTTTCGAAGTCGGGAGATTCAAATCAAGAGTCTTACTCGATAAGTTTCATTTTTTGATCGGCAATTATCATGAAGTTGACTCGATACTCCATAAGAATCCCACGAGAATATCGAAAATCGGGCGATGTATGTCACAATTCCTGTAGTTACTCGAACAATGAACAAAACATGTGGCATAGATTGCTATTCCCTTCTCAAACGAGAAAATAGTTAGGAAATTCAGCTACTCTGAATAAAAATTGAGTGGAACCACATGAATTTTATGTATCATAACTGAATTTTTTATTTACATTGAAGAAACTGTCTTATTTTTCTTTCAGACGACTAAACTTTTATTTATGTCAACTAAAATTTAGCTGGGACAACTGAATTGTAGTCGTCTTTCTGTCAGTGCAACGAAAACAGAACATGTCACAGTACATGTCAGGCGCCTTTGCAAGTTGAAACAAAGATTTAAATTCATAGAATTTATTGAATGATCCATCGGTTGAGGGTATCCCGTAGAAACTGATTTGCCGATAGAACAGTATACGTCTATCTTTCTCTAACCCCTTTGGTAGAAAAGTGATAGAGCGAAGTTTTTTCACCGACAGATCTAGCTTCTACGGGATGTCGTTGATATGTTACATGTAACCTCACAACTAGGATCATTCTTAGTGTGTAGTTGTTCTAACACAGAACTCTTGATCGATGTCATGAACTGTTTGATACACGCCCATGTGGAAATGGAAACACGGGCCGCTACTGGCTCACTACTGTTGCCGCAGGTGCCAGTACTGGCAAATCTGGAGCGACCATTATGGGGCCGATTGGGTCGCCAGTACTGGCAAAAGGAGTTGAAATGATCACACCATTTCACATAAGGGCGAGTATAACATTCACCACCACGGCGGTAGCAATATTTGATGTGAGCCTGCTATGGTGGAACTATGGCATTGCAACAGGATCAGTTGTTTTGCCAGAGCTAGATGAGAAATGACGAGGAGTCGAAATGATGACATCCTATGAAGAAATTCAAATCCAACCCAGTACCGGGACAGTAACCGAAGTTACCAGGAGTGATCATATTTCGAGTAAAAAAACAAAAGCACATTAAATTTCAACTTTGGAAATCTGAATGATTTCTTAAAAGTTCACTTGGTGAGGATTAAACCCGGGTCCTGCGAGTGAGGAACTGAGTCCCTATCACATCAGCCGATCTCCGAGTTGACGACGAATCACTCAAATTGCCATTTATTGTAAAGGGACCGTTGAAGTCATACAATTCACTATAAATTCCGTAGTGCAATAAAGTCCTACCAATGCTAGCACATTGTTGTCTCTCGAACGTATTGAATGATGATACCAACTGTGGCCGAATGCTGGCGTGACTTGGGCTCACTACAACAGCCAAGTTGCTAAGATCGTGTTCGTAGTCGGTCAGAGTCCTATCAATATTGACACATTTCCGTCTTTCAAACATATTGAATGATCATGACAACTGTAGCTCACTACAACAGCCGAATCGCTAAGATCGTGATTCCAACGTCAGTTGACTACCGACTCCATAGTCAGCCAGAGTCCTATCAATACTGGCACATTGTCATCTATCGAATATAAACTCTGGCTCAATACTGGCACAGTATTGTCACATCAAAGGAACCGTGTTATTGGGAAGATCAGTGGAATCCCTATCCACTATCTATTCCGTATTGGAACAACGTTGCATCGATATTGGTGTCGTATCGTCTTTTTCTCGCATTCCACAATTCAACCAACTCTGATTCGGTATGGACGTGTTTCCGTTTCTGTACGGTCTGGATATTTTCCGAATAGTATTAATTCGATACTGGCTCAAGACCGTCTGACCACGTAAGCCAGTACCGTCTGAAATCCGGCGAACATTTGGCACCAGTTGGAAAACTAGTAATGATTCTGAATGAGCACAGTTGTTTCTGCCGAAGTCTGACAAATAAAACTCTGCCAGTACCGCACCATTTGTCAACTCTGGCTATTTCTACATGGGACTGTAAAAAATTTCTATGGGAAACTTCACATAAATGCACATACATGCGTTCGTATTAGGTGTTGGAATTAATTCGTAGCGTTATACAAAAGCTGACGTAGGTAGTACAGTATTTCGTTGTTACCTACAATAATCTATTCACCGTGAAACAGCTATTATTGGACGTTATTTGTTTTACATAACCTTTTTTGGAATCGTTAATAACAACACTTCATAACTTATTGAACATGTCAAAATTTATACCGAATAAAGTGTTTTTGCGGGGAATCTTACTCCATTACTTCAATATGAACAAAAGTGCTGCTGAAGCCCATCGTATTTCAGTGGAAGTGTATGGAGAACATGGTCTAGCTGAGCAAACGTGTCGAAAATGGTTTGCACGTTTCAAAGCTGGTGATTTCGACTTGGATGATAAGAAGCGACCTGGCCAGTCAAAAAAATTTGAAGATAATGATTTGGAGACGTTGCTCAATGAAGACTCATGTTAAACCCTTTAAAAGTTGTCGACATCACTGGGAATTAACTTATCAGCGATAGGAAAATGTCTGAAAAGTTTGAGCATGATCAAGAAGGAAGGACGTTGGATCTCATATGAATTGAAAGCAAGGGACATTGGAAGGCGTTTTTTGAAGTGTGAACTGCTGTTTCAACGGCAGAAAAGAAAAGGTTTCTTGCATAGAATTGTCACTGGCGATGAGAAATGGATTCATTAGGAGAATCCGAAGCGCAGAAAGTCATGGGTTGAGTCCGGCCAACCATCACAATCAGTGGCAAAGCCAAATATCCATGGGTCTAAGCTCCTGCTCTGTATTTGGTGGGATCAGATGGATGTGGTTTATTATGAACTGTGTAAACCGAATGAAAACATAACTGGGGATCGTTACCGACTACAATTGATGCGCTCAAGCCGTGCATTGGAAAAAAAACGACTGGAATACTCCAAAAGACACGACAAAGTCATTTTGCTGCACGACAATGCTCGTCCGCACGTCGCAAAATCGGTGAAAACATACCTCGAAACATTTGAATGGGAAGTTCTACCCCACTCGCCGTATTCTCCAGATATTGCGCCATCCGATTACCATTTGTTCCGTTTGATGGCTCATAGCTTGTCTGAGCAAAATTTCACTTCTTACGACGATTGCCAAAAATGGGTCGATTCGTGGATTGCATCTAAAGATGATGCGTTCTTCCGACACGGTATTCATTCCTTGCCCGAAAGATGTTCGAAACCAGTCGAAAGCGATGAAAAATACTTTGATTGATGTATTCTTCGATTTTCATTCGAAACAAATAATTTTTTTTCATTAAAAAAACGCTACGAATTGATTCCAATTCCTAATAATTTCCTGTATTCCATGGGAAATTCACTGGAGAATGATAGTAAAAATTTGATAAAGTTTGGAATTTTTAGTTGAATTTATGGAAACTTCCTTATACGTTTATCAAAAATTGATTTCCTATCGCATGATCGGAATTTTCCGGTTGCGGCGTATAAGAAAAATTCGATTATTTTTTACAGAATAATTCGAATAAGAAAGTACAAGGGAAGTCCTTGAAGAAGCAGAGTTGAGGAATTGTTGGAAAGCTCTTGAAATTGCTACATACTGAGGAAGTACCTGTAAAGTCTGTGACAAGTCAAAGGGCAAAAATGTCTACTAGACTTTCTACAGATTTATGATGAACTTTTGACAAATCTTCGGAAATATTATGTGATCCGTAAGTACATGAGGAGTCCAGAGAAAATCACGTATGTGAGATTCCTGTAGAACTTTTGGAGATTTTCTGAGATTCTTGTGTGAAGATTAGAGATTTTTGGTGGACTTCTGAGGCTCACTAGGAATCTCATACTTCCCTTTTTTTGAACTCCGTAATTCAAAATCCTAATGTGATGTCAATAGCGAGAACAAATAAGAAATTAAGAAGGGAATGTTGTTGAAGTTCGAATCTTTTATAGAAATGAAACAAAAATTTCAACTCACAAAATTTCATGAATTATCACTATATTCAACTTTTCAAATTAATCCCTCGGAATTCGGAGCATCGTTTGAAGAATATACTACAAAATTTTGGATCTTCCACAGCTACATATTTCGCTAGTCGATTAGGAATTCGTTACAATAAACGATTCAAACTTCAGCAACATGAGAAAGGACTATTATTTTTAATCCTGTCTGTCTCATGGTGCTCACAAAAGTTCTGGTCCAGCGATGTACATATCAAAACTTATTCGAGTTAATATTTCACTGTCATATATCATGAACAAACTGAGATACACATTTCCTCTTAACAGAATCTCTCAGAGCAAAACAAGCAGCGAATGAGAAACCAAAACATCCTGGATTCTTTTGAGATTTCATAACTTATTCCACTCGTATCATTCAAGTTATTCAAACTCAAACGTCTATCTTTCACGTGACGGGAACAGATGAATTAGTATTCTCCCACCCATTAGATCTATTCGCAAACATCTGAAAGAGCTCTCAGACGTTTAATAAAGAAATCTCCGTTCGTTTATGGGATTTCAGAGTTGCGCACATCTGTTCTGTGGGAGACAGGAACGATAACATCAGGTCTCCGAACTTTTAGATAGTTTTAATTTCTGTAAGTTTTCCACCCGTTGGAAACCGCCATTTGATATTATATGGGGAAGCTTCGGTACAAAAGTTTCAAACCTCGACATCTGCGTCGCTTAATCACTTGAGCTTTGCGAATCAAGCGATTTTCGATATCAAACCTATCCCAACTTTCCCTGTACAGCTATATACTACGGGCAGTATTGCCTACATGTTCTACCCCTCACAACAGATTTTTTTTCTAATCTGCATCAAATGATATTGGAATCGATAATATTCGAACGTGTGCATGAATTCGAATAATCTCCCTCACTTGAAATTGTCGAAATATTATTGATGTACGTGTGCTTTGAAGGAATCTTCCTCAATGTCAACAATTCTAAAAGGAGTTTGTTGTACCCTCTAACGTTAAGATCACATAATCCTGAATCCTCCAAGTTGTTCTTTGAACCTTTTGTAATTTCTTTTCCTTCTCACATCGCATGAACAAAGTTATTTTGTTCTTGCTTTTCTTGACACAAGATGTTCAGAGTTTCAACTTTACCTCTCTCCAAAGACATTTATATAACTTTTGCGAATATTAATTATTTTTCCAGAAAGAGACAGGAGAATTAATCTCGACTCAAAAATTAATTATTGCCTCGCAGTTACAAACAATTAATAATCGATCTAGAACGTGGATTGAAACGAGTACAGCGCTCCTGTTTCTGTGTGATTTGTTTTCTGCTCGAATTCTCTTGAATCAATCAGTATTTGAAGTGATTTCTCTGATTTTATTGTTGGGTCGACTAAGAAGAGAATAAAATGGTGTGCTCCAAATAATGTCTGCTCACCTTGATTAGCAGATTGAAAAATATTCAAATAAAAAGACCTTTAGATACGAAATGAAGTATTACAACTCCAATAATCCTTACTATATTTTGTGAAAGAGCCTTCAAAATCGTTGAATCCTATTTTGATGCAGGAAATTTTGAAACCAAGTAGAATTATTTCTCGTTTCGATGCATTATCATGAGTCAACGTACTGTTCTTTGGAAGGGCAAGTGTTTCATTGAGCACCATCTTCTCTCTGATCCTATTAATGAAGAATCGTGAAGGAAATGAATAAGTATTTTCACCTCCCTACTAAAAACCGCTACCTTTGCGTGAGGCATTTACATAATTTCGTCTATTCTAGCGTGGTTCAGATTAATGAGGAACGCCATTACCCGTTTGCACGCTACTATTTTGCATTCTTCTCACACTTACTCAGTCTTTCCTTTTTCTCCCTCGTATTTGTCTCGTGTGTTGTTATTGCGTGTTGCAAACAGGAATGCTTTCGGTGTTAATTTCGTGCACAGTATGTAATTTAACTAAAATCAAGGGACTTTTGTTTATTTGCAAAGCTGTTCGATGTAGAGTTTTGGTTGAAATTAAACCTATTGCTCTAAGGATCATGTTTGATAATTTCAGAACATATGTCATCTACAGCCCACCCCTATTCACGTGGTACCCGAAAGAAGACAGCGACCTATCTCCTTGCGGTGAACCACAACACACGTGGTCCACGAATGTCAGATTTGTGGGATATTCAGATTATCACATTCTGTATTATCTCAAAATTATTATTTTAGTTTTCATATAATACCAAGAATTCAAATCCTTTTGATAAAACTGTTTTTAGCAATTCACTTCGAAACATCGGTAGATCCTTTTTGAAAAGTTGTAAGATGCCGAAGGTTTATCCTCTCGAGAAAACCTTGGGATTCTCCCCTCTCGTAGCATTCAATTTAGCCGGAGAAGAGTTTTTTGTTCCACAGTAATGTATGTTTCCCCTTCAGATACCTCTTGGCGAGTTGAAGAGTTTGTCGCCCGTCTATGTCGCTCTTGGCTAATACGAGGCTGTTTCTGTTTCCTATGACCTTCTCTACCGTAGCTGTGAATAATTGGAAAGAATATGTTTTTGTTATGATTTCTCTCGAACTAAAAAAAATATTTAATTCCAGATCTTCGAATCATAAATTCTCCTGCAGAGAATAACAAAAACAAAAAAAAACCTGACAGAGGAGAATAATAAATAGAACGATATACAATGCCTTGGTTACAATATAGTGACGTATTAGAACTGACATGCCTTTTTTTCCTCAGAGTTGTTATCGTGTACTGTCATGGGAAATATCATGGAAACCCTACATAGTAATGGTCCGTCGTTGGTTGTACCCGAAGGACCAATGAAAACGGAAACAAAAAACAGCGCAAGAAGATAGAAATAACCACTGATTCACTCTTGGGTTTGAAAAAAAAAATAAAGAATAGGATGTTTTGTGATAAATTCTTCCACTCTTTGATGGAATTCAATGCACGCTTACAATAATAATTCGTTTGACGTTTCCTCCTCTTTCAATGAGTTATGCTTTTTTTTTCTTTTTATAGATAATTTCATCAGACATTCATTGATTCCGAATATCCCACATTGTTGGAAGGATATTCATCTCGCACAAAGCAGATAAAAATTAATTTTAGCAGATAGCGGAGAAAGTAAAAAATCGTGAGAGGACGACCGAACGTGAATTCAGAATTCATAAGGTATTCTTGAGGTATTCAAACGAGATTCTCCTACAAAATGCAGAGTGCATATTTATAGGTGACTTGTGCCATGTTGGGCAAACGTATAAGCTATCAAACGTTGAAGCCGTGCTAATGATACAAAAAGTTATTTATGAGGTGACGAGGATGAAAGAGTGAGCAAAGAAGAGAAAATGTGAACAGAGGTTCTTCTCATCACCGCACTCCGAGTAAAGTATGGAAGATCCACAGTAATCCTGACACTTGGAAGAAGTTTACGACTTTAAGTACTTTTCGTATCAGATGTCTCTAAGGAACGAGGAGTGTATACAGAGTTACGAGAGCAGGAGATTATTGCAGGTTCGCAGACTGGACCGTATACTCTGCCCAAAAGTTATTTCTTTCAACGAAATTAAGACACAAATTTGTTTCAGAGTATTTTAACGTGTCATCATCTTCAACAGTTATCAAATCATATTTATATCATACGAATTAGAGGTAAGCTTTGCAAATATCTTTATTCTTCAGAATTTCCTCTACTGCTGAATGATTCTTCACACAGTCAAGAAGAAGTAGAAGGAACAGAAAAGCCGGACGAATTATTATAAGTTTTCCTCGAAGAATTTTTGATGGCTTCAATTTCATCAAGTACAGAGATATTCTATTCATCTATGATACAAAGAGATCATCATTGATGGAGTTGAATTCACGGTTGTGTGGTCTTGGAGTTCCTCGACATAAGCAGGACTATCCCTTTTCGCTTCCATCAACATTAGTTTGGTAGAGAAGTTGAAGGATCAATTGTTATCCTTACAGGACCGGCTTTCGAGTGGAGATTAGCTGGGTTTGGGATACCGAAGTCCAACTCGGAACTTCTGAATGTCATTCGAATTCATTGTTCGGAAACCAACGAATATGATGGTAAACCTTTACGCGTACAATTAAAATACAGATCCACAACGATGATTTTTTGGAAAGAATCATTTTGCGGAACAGAACATTGCATTAGGTTTCATTTTAGATTCACAGTCGAGGGTGTATAAATTGTATCGAATGAAACTTCAAAGAACACATCAAAAACAACCCTATCACTGTTAAACTCCCACGATTTCAGATAAAGGCAAAAAGAATGAGATACAGAAAAGTCTAATATAGAACGAGTCTGAAAGTCCCTCGGCTATTTGCACGGTATTGATTAAAGCGGCCAACTCACCTGGACTATTTTGCAAGTTTCACTCGACTCCAGCACCGTCGGTAGCGGCGCTAATTACGCCGCCACAAATAGAGAAGAGTGAGAGCCGACTTGGGCCATTCCACAGATAGATATCGACCAATAAAGTTCAATCCCCTATGAGTCTCAGTTTCGGAATCTCTTAGGAATTGAGAGAACAATGCTAACCGATGAGGAACACAATGGGAAAAATTAATTATCCATTCTATGCTGAGTTCATCATGAATTTCACGTATCGGTATTGAAAGTTTAATCTCGAGAGCTTGCGAAATGCCTCCAAAATAAGGACTTCCTTTGTTAAGTCATTTGCAAACATGTTTCCAGAGTTGTTCACCATTTGAGATTTTGGACAGTAGAGAGATTCAACAGGAATTTACTTCTCGCTTCACGTTCTGCTGAGCTGAGATACCCTTGAACATGACTTCCAGTCAAAATAATGATAAATCCATGACGTGGACGTTGACTTCTAGTTATGATTGGTTGAAATGTCTGTCTTTCGATCAACCTTTGACAACGGTATCATTACATGAACATCAAATTAATGCTGTGGAGACGTGGTCTAAGTATATTACTTTCCAAATAATTGCCGGAGGCGGTGAGAGATATCGTTTAATCGAACCACGGTAGATATCTTGAGACGATACTTTTAGTAGAATTACCTCGGAGGCATCGGTATAGTCTCTCCCAATCTGCCATTTTCTCATTAATTGCTTCATTTGAACGAAGAAATTGGAACAAACTCCATCAGAAATAACATTGGATGTGAGGTATAAGTGAATTATCTCACATGTAGTCATGAATTCAATACGACGGATTCAATGGAGTGCCTCAGTATTGACTGCTCGCTTGTTCACATTTAATGACCGAATGTTGGAATCATATTTGGAATTTGATTCTCAAGTTAGCACTGGGACATGCGAACATAATGATTGGAATCGTCAATTCAGTCGAAAATAAATATGGAATTGATTAAAGAAAAACTTATCGACATATCCGATTTTCATAAAGTTCTAATAATTGCTTCACGTTTGGTAAAATTAAATCATGAATCTGGAAAACAAATTCCGAACTGTGCATCGAAATAATAGCTGAACACTTGGAATTAGTTCAGAAAGTAATTGAAGAGATAGATTAGGTATTAACAGCTCTCAAGATAAACTCTCAAGAAAATTAGTTTTCGAAAGAAAGAATTTTTCGTAGAGAATAAACATTCCTCTCGAACGGGGCCTCAAGAGAATTCTCGTTGTACGGTTACTGTCCTCTTGCTGGTATTATTTTGCCGCAAGAGAGCTCTGCCCTTGCATTGAAGGAATTATTACTTCTCCAGCAAGAGTAAACTACTACGTTCCCTGTCGAGAAGAAGATCGCTCTCTTGATGTTAAGAAAAATATTCTCATTGCAATAAAGAAAATGCTTCTCCTGCGGTAATGGACTTGTTTTAACTACCAAGAGGAAATAATTCTCGTAATAAGAGGATGCTGGATATATATATCACGTTGAATTCGAGCCTGCCAAGAAGCTAAACAAAACCACATCGAATAAACACATGAACCATAGGAATTCCATGTAATATATTTTATGGAATATATATATGTGATGTTCAAAAACTTATCTAACATGAGAGAATTTTGTTCTTTGTTCAATATTGTAAATATATCACTCTCCTAGCTCATTATCCTTTCTTCTCAATTCCTTCGTTCTCCTACTTTACTTAGATTAATTGGAGAAAAAAATTCCACATCACTGGAGCTTTGTTATTTCCATCTAAAAATTATCCCCTTCCTCGTCACGTTGTACGCGAACGAAGGGTATTCGGTAACAAAATGTTGCCCTATAATATGAAAGTACTAATTTTTTTCACTCTCAAAGTAGGAAAAATTTGGTTGATCATTAGGGAACTTTATACCCTGGTTGTTGAATAGAATTCATTTGTTTCTCCTTTCGAGGTCTATACGAAACCGCAAATTAAATTCCATCCCTCTTAGAGTGGAATTTTCAGGTTATTCGGAGGACATCACATGTGAAGAATCATCCTGAGTTTTGAATGCTAATGACAAATAGAATCTGCACTTGATCTCTAATGAGATAACGTGAAATGGATGGATACAGCTTGTGTGATGTTTATAATTCGGTGAAGCACTGAACAACGATTCGTTTGATCTCTCCATTATCGAGCAACTCATTTCAGCCGAATGAACTCTCTCTACGTGCAGAGGTATTCTTCACGGATTTTGTGATACGCGAGATTTCATCTGGGAAATAGCGATTGATCATCTTCAAAGTTGAGTGCAAACAATTGAGCACTCTCAAACAAACGACGATACAACGTTGTGCAAAAACAATTGAAGAAAGGAAAATTTGATACATTTTTTCTTAGTTGTTCCGTATTTTCTCACGAAAGTTGGTAGAGAAATTTATACGGTTCAAAGATGAAGAGCGGGTTGTACTGTTGGGGTACCATCGTCACGGTTAGCGGAATAAGCGATTTTGGAATCCCTCGTTGTTCTACCACAAAGGAAACGAGATCTCTAGAATTTCAAATTCTGACTCCCTCCGAAAGAACTGGTTATTCACAATCGGTATTGATTTAATATATTGGGCCAAAACTATTTGTCAACTCTGAGAGTTGTTTGATAATACCTCATCATATTCCGCGGGATTCTGTAAAATTTCTGGACTGATACAATCATCCAGAGAAGCTGCAAAAATGTTTTCCTTGGCACAGAAATATATTTACCGCAAAAGTGCCATCGCAAGTTCCATTATGAATCCATAGGACCACGTTACATAAACCCTCGATTTTGATGTTTTGAATAATCAATTCCAAACAAACATTCCTGTTTTGATTCCACGACGAGCGAACCCATCATTTTCTATGAAATATTTTACAAATTCTATGCAACCACATTTCAACACGAAATCTGTGAGGAAATTGTTGGAATCTGAAGTTGTGGGAGGAAAGAAACTATTATGCGGTCAGAGAACTCACATATACAGTAGTCAGTTATGTAGATATGTGCAAACAAATGAAAAGTTTGTTGTAGGTTGAGTACGTGAAATGTTCGAAACGCGTGTCGACCAACAACGCGTTGTTCGTTTCAAAATGTTTCCTAAATTGAATCAAGATTTTGTCATGCCCTGATTCTCTGAAATAAAAGCCATATAAATCCTCGAACATACTTCATTAGGAATCCTTTAATGATCTGATTTTCAAACACCACGCGAACTTTGAATTCCATTTACCGTTTTTCCTTTCATATGACTTCAATTAGCTATCACGTATTTCTGCGAGGAATCCCAGTAGAATCACTTATTTCTCTTTTCGATTAACAGGATATTATCCGAAAGTAAATTCCCGTATCAGCCTGGAGCGAGAATATCAATGAAATAAATAGATTTCAAATCGACTGGAGTTTCTCGATACAAAATGTTCAAAGTTTACGCATCTTCGCCTCACCCTCGCAAAAAATGATGATTAATGTACGTATCGGAGTCCGCCAATACACATCTCCCACCCCTCGGAAGAAAAAATATACCCACCGCTTGGGGAAGATAAATTATTTTTCTGGGAATTTTATTCCTTGTTCGTTAACGGTTTCATCCCGACGATTTCATAATCGATCTTCGCGAACATGCAGAAACGCAAACCACGCATCAACTTCGTATACCTACTACTTCGGTAACGTTACTTTTCAGAAAATATGTATACGGTTACCAGCGTTAATTGGAATCGTTTCGGGGAGAGCACGTTATTGTCGGCTCGGAGTTCGTAGCGGAATCTCAAAGACTTCTTCGACGCGTGTAGTATCGTTCGATTAAAACCCATCTGCGATCAAATTTCAAATACCAAGTAATGTTCGATTCACCATCGAATTGGAATCATTGCTGAAACATAACCAATTTACCCCACGCTGTATTAACTCGATCTTCCCTCTTGAACAATTCACCGCCTTAAATATCCTCTCGGAAAAGTTTCGCTGTAATTATTCTTATGAAACTCACTTTATCAATTTCAAAGAAAATTGCTACAACTTCTCCATCTATGATCTATCTTACCGTAGATAGCACTCGCTTCGTTTCCTCCAATTTTACATATTAAAGAACTCAAGTCAAAACTTTTCACAGAAGCCACTCGGCTCGATTTGCGGTAACATGCCGTTATTAGATTCAAAGGAGATTTCCTCAACAAATATTTGCCGATAGTTCTAATTCATTGAGATTCCTTGAATCGCATTCGTTCTTTTCTTCGATATCATCGTATTTCATGTGGACGAAATTTCAGAATCCAATTCCCATAATTCGTAGATTCGTTCAAGGTGTATTGATTTTATTGTGACAATATGATGAATTTGGGAATGGAAATTGAAGAATGGGAGGTGGTTTGTGCTAGAAATTTCGATATTCAATTATTGATCGACATTGCAGTAGTGAAATTATATTGGAAAAAATATCGTTATAAGTAGTTTTCCTGGTTTGAAATATTTTGATTGCAAAAGGAAATGAATAAAAAGAAAAACATCATTTCTACGTAGAGCGTTACTTACGACTGTCGATGAAATTGAAAGTGCCAGAGAATCCTGCCGCGTTCCCTGTTGAGCTATCGGTATGAAATTCCATGATGAGAGTTGATCCCGAACTGTACAGAACTTGTGGGATGTCGGGTAATTCACCGCACAGTACGGTTGACCAGGGAGTGTACTCCGATACACCATTTGTTTCCAAATGTAAGAAAACTTTAAGGTAATCCCCTTTCGAACAGCTGTAAACAAAAATTCAGAACATCTCGAATCATCCTTCTTGGAAAATCAAGAATATTTTGTTGCGTATAATTGATTCAAAAGATGCAATAGTAGATATGCATGAACTATATATCTTTCTCTTTATTATAATTATTCATTTCACTAAGCAAGTTTGAATCCTGAAATTATTCCCTCTTACGTTCGAGTACAGTATTTGATCATAATACGCGGTTCTAAAATTATTGAGAATCTCGTTGTCGGTTAGTGCGGCGTGCGCTAATGTTGGTATTGTATTCGCTTTAAGTCAACCGGATGGTGAATATGCCATCCTTTGCTTTCCACTATTTCTGTCTATCTCTCGTGTTGATAGCACGCGAACTATTGTAGGATAATTTGTGTACACCGAAACTTGGGAACACCTGTTCCATTTCAGCATTCCGAATGTAATTAGTCAATTAGCCATTCTGCCAGTATCGCTAACAAACGGTTACCACGTAAGTTTACCATTGGCACGTACCATATAATGAAGTGTATCAACAGACGAGTTGATTTGAAACTATGATTTTCTCTAATAAGTCCTGATTACAGGCCGAGATTAAAGTCATGTTCCATCCATCGATCGATCGTAGACGAATGCGTGGCAATGAAAATGACAGACAGCTTCAGGCAGGATAGAAAACGTCAATGACTATTAATTATCTCTCCCCGATTAGTAATGTTCATTAAAATCAAGAACACATCACCTCATTCTCTCATTGTTGCCAAAATGATGAACTGAAATTGTGTTTTATTGGTTATTCAACCACATTGAGAAAAAAGATCGTGGAGCCAACTACATGATGGGGTTGAATATGGCGAACGACGGGATGTAGTTGAGTCAACAGAATATTCAGTAGACTCAACTATATACTTCATTCACTTCGACAATACTTCCTTGAGTCAATCGAATATTCTACTGAATCAACTAAATCCCGTCGTTCGCCGTATCCAACCCCATCATGTAGTTGGCTCCACAATCTTTTTTCTCAATGCATTTTTGATTCAATTCAAATTCTATACGAGATAGAGGAACTCTCTTCCTCAAGACATTTGAGAAGATTAATCCTCTACCTAATGATCAATAAATGAGTTGAAGCGAGGGGGAGCTGGGATATGACTATATCTGCGGGTTCAATTCAATTAAACTACGAGCACTATAACGGATAACAATGTCTGTATGTTATCCGAAGGTCATGGATTCAATTATGTCTGCAACAGCCATAAAGCAATTCGTATGATACATCCTCCACTCACACGAAGACATAATTTTCCCTTAGTTGTCAATAAATATGAAAAAAACAAGAAAAATATGACCTGTCGTTGATCACCGGCCATCATCAAGGGACAAGGATTATCGAGTACATTTACGAGTACACAGCATGGATTGATAGTTTTTCACCTGTACATGAAACAATTTGATCTGATAACACGGTACTACTCGCTCGTGTAGCAACAATGTATTAAGCTCATGCATAGGGCGATTGTCTGTATTACCTAAGGCTATCAGAGCGAAGATCACAGGTCATGAAATTTTGTAGCCCATAATATACAAGAATAACCATCGTTGGAGAGTATACACCATGCACGGTAGTGAATCTAAATCAAGGTACGTGATTAGTGGAGTGACGATTCAATTAGTGTAAAACGGAATTTGCGACCATCGAAAATTATATCTTCATTAAGTGGGCGGTATATAAATGACGGTCTTTGAAGGCAATCGATTTTTTTATATTTTCTGTTTTGAATTCACTCTGAAGCAGGAATTTTGTTGGAAGTTGTTTTTAATTTGCTGGATTTCCGTACGAATCGAGAAAAGAAGAATTTCCAAAACACGTTTTAAAGAATTTCGAGAATTTTTATGCAATTTCTGAAGAAACTCATGCGATAAAATGCATGGAAATTCTGTACAATTTTGAAGAAAATTTTTTTGGTCGGTTATTCAGGGTGTATCTACTGAAATATATTTCGTGAATAGATATAGTAATCGAATGAAGAGATACTTAGCTGTTAGAAACCCAAAATTTTGCAGTACATTCGTTAAACGATGTGTTCAGTTTCAAGGAGTTGATTTGAGAAGATAACCACCGATGATTTATCATATCTCGTGAATTTGACTCATCATTTCGTTCCTACACGGACAAAAATGTGTATGGTAGAAGCAGCAATATAAGAATTGTTAACATTTTATTGTTGGTTATACAATCATTTGTTCTTCTCACAGCAACAGCGCATTGTTTTTTTCACAAGACTTGTATTGCCGAAAATCACTGGTTGAAATGACAATATGAGTTGCTTGCCGTTTGAATTCACAATAAATATTGTTAATTTGACAAAACAATATCAAGAAGCAAGCACAATAAGTATCATTGAATTAACAATAATTCAAACATTCATTGTCAAAACAGCTATATATTTTGAACATATAAAACAGAATAATTCATCCCATAAGAAAATAATTTGGATCCATCACGGGAGACGGTTAACCTTTCTTTGATGAGATTTTTCTTGAATTCACAAACACAAAAATCAATTTGAATTCCTGATTGATCACCAAACTTTACATGAGTTTCATCAACAAATTTGACAAGTTTTATTCATTCCTGAAAAAATTTCTGTGATTCAGATCCTAATTCATTCATTTAACGTGCACAATTTAATGTTTGCCTTGAATATATTCTCATCGTAAACTCTCAACAAAGTCGAGGATTACAGTAACTGGCAATTCAAGTACTCATTTGTGATCTTGGAGATCTGCTGATATGATAAAGGCTTTGTTTCCCACTCGGAGGACCCGGGTTCAAATCTCGCTCTGAGGCAACTTTCCAACTGTGGAACTTGAAATTGTCTTTGCTTCACAAACGAATCAAAACAAATCGTGATTGAATGTTTGTAGTAATAAATTCGGACGAAAAATTTTTTTCCTCAGTCAAAAGTAATATTTTTTGAATATTGAAATATGAATTATTCATATAATTATTTATATAATATTGCAAAATTGAATATTTGAATTGTTCATACTCTTGACAATATAATATTGTTGCCAATTGAACAATAGCGACGGTCATATTTTTACGATATATATTGTGGGTTGATATATAACAATATTTTATTGTCAATCCAGCAATATTATTGTTAGTTCTTCTCTCCGTGTATATAAACGATTCAAACTTCGAGAACATCAATCGTTGCTATTCGAAGCATGAGGATTGTTTTCCCGAAATTTGGAATGTCATTCTGAAATCGTTTCCAGAATCAAACTATCACAAATTTCAGAGATTTTGAGAATTCTTAGTGAACCCATTCGTCACTTTTTTCACCTTATAATCCAAAAGTAATAAAGATATTTTCACTTTCACTACAAATTATATCCATTCTCACGTTGTTTTCATCTTCTATTTTTTCACCCTTTTTTTTCATAAAATATCATCACTCGAAGCTATTTTTAAAATTTCCAACGAGGGATAAAAAATAATCATCTTCGTTATCGTTTTTTTTATAAACGGATTTTTCTGGACATTGAGATATTTTGTCCGTCATGTTTTGTACTGAGTGGATAAAATATTCAGTGAATGTATTGTGAGTTGACCCTTTTAAGGGGTTACCTTATTTTGCGATGCAGTGAGATTCGAGGATAACCTAGAGGTATGAATAATCTGTTTTGGATAACTATTTTTAATATGTTTCAGAAATATTCAGAAATATTGTTTCTGGAGTGGTTAGAAAATATCAAAATACAAATATAACATTTAATGTGAATCTTAGGACGCATTTTGAACGAGGGACAGCAAATATTATCAGAACATTATACATTTCGAGATATTAGACAGGTAAATATTCCTTTGAGGCATGAATTTTTTCTGACGTAAAACGTCCATTGTTTGACACTGATTTCAAAAAGATTCTCATGGTTAGAATTCTGTGTAGTGCATTTAACTGTGATTTATTTCATAAACAGAATATTATGTCGTTTCCTAATATGTTTTTGTTGTAAATTTCAAAGTCAAGATTCCAATGGGCAATCACGATGAATAGCAACCCTGGGTGAAAGAATCCATTGAATCTGACAGATGAAATCCAATGAGATTTGGTCAAAATATTGTCCAAGTCGAATCGGAATTTAGTGAGATTTGGCTTGATCCAACGAGATTCACATGAAAGTTCTGACCAAATCTCATTGAAAAATCACCGGTGAGATTTGGTCAGGACATTGTCCACGTTTAATCGTAATTCAATGAGTATTGGTCAGAATTAATGGGTTTTTTCAACCAGGGAATTCGAGTGCTCTATTTTCATTTTGGGGATTCATTGATGTGACAGAAGCTTTGACTCTCACTTGCAGGATCCGGGTTCAATTCTCCCTCGTGGCACGCTTTACCCATTGCATACTGAGCTGATTTGGTTTTTTTTTATAAAAAGAATTGAAGAACACAATAACAAGGTGGTTTCAAAAGTCAGATTTTGAAAGAAATTATTTTTTTCTTTGGTCCAAAGTAATTTTTCTGGATTGATGCGGCCTTCTCCGTGCTGACAAAATAAGGGGGTGACATTTTCTTCAAAATTGTAGGAAACCAGGGAATTTCTTTTGTAATTGATCCCCAGACTATGAACGATGGAGCGAGAGATGAATGGACTGTAGATGGAAAAGGTCGAATGTTCTTTGAATTGAAAATAAGTGGAATTAGGTTTCAATAAACGCTATAATTATCGAGTTACAAATAATTTCGTATACATCATCAAATTGTCATATAATGACGGTGACTCGAGAATGTTCAATAAAGACACCGTCTTTCATCAAGTAAATCTCAGATACGACTTGAATGATAACGCTATTCAAGACAGAAACTATTGAATGAATGATCATATGAAAATATTCTACACAAGCTAGAAAACACTAAATAAATGATCATAAGACAATGTTTAAAGTTAGAACTAAAATTCTGGCCAGAATATAAGAGTGTGTGTACGGAACCGTATTGAAGATCGTTGGTCGACCTAGATGAGGCGGGAGGATCGTCCAATGATCATTCCTTATGTGTGAAGATGCTGGCCAGACGTTGAAATTCGGGAGTCCGCTCGAACGTAGAGGAGATTCACACAAAGAGTATCGATCGAACAATCTCCGAGGGGGTGTACTTCACTTAGTGTTCATGAACCACGTTTTCGCGTGAGGAATTAAGCGGTACGTGTTCACGTAATGGTATGAGATGCCGCACTGACTAATAGTGGGGATTGACGTGTGCCACTAACTTCGATGACAGGCGTCTTTCCTAGGGGTGCACGAGACCCGAGATTAGTATCGGTCTCGTCTCGGTCTCGTCTCGTATTTTCATACTCTCATTATTGGAATCGAGACGATACCGAGACTGAGGACTCGATACTCGAGAATATCGCCGATACTTTGAAATATTTTTGATAAAGGAAAATGAAAAAAATTAATTAGAATTTTTACATATGACATAATTTAAATTTTTTTAAGCATTACATTTCTTCACTCTCGATCTACATTTGAAGAAAATGAATGGATATTGAATCATTTAATGATGATATAATTATAATGACAGAATAATGAATGATATAAGAATCAATTCAACAATTATAATAATGAAAAATGAAAAAAACGAAATCCACCTCTGAATAAATTCAACCAATTTTTTCTATTCTCAAGTCTTAGAAATTATTATTAATATCATCTCATTATTTGATAAGTCGTCAACGGACTATGTACATCCTACTTCAATAAATATTCTTTGATGTGTTAATAACCAGTGTCTGTATTGAATAGACTTATAGATTGATAATCTGTTCGTGTGCACCAAACCGTTATTATTCGAAAGAAGTGGATTCGTAAATATTCAGATGATTCTATGAATGTATTGAATTCGGTAGGGGATGGATTGAACGAAAGATGATTTGAACAAATGCTGTATTATTGGTCGATGCATAAAACTTACTAGAATGTCCCTATGCTCTTCTAGGGGACTTTCTTGTTCAACCAATAGTATATCTTTTGGTCAAATTATCTCTCGTTCAATCCATCCCCTACCCTACGTTCATATAAAACAGTCTCATTCCAACATACTATGAATGTTCTACAAACATACGAAGAATCATAAACGAATATTCTCCGAACGTTTCTGTTTCGCATCATATAAGAATATACTTCGAACATCTGATGTTACTTGGGAATTAATTAACATTTTTTATCCGATATGAATAACAGTATTTATTGAAGTTCATCAATTATAACAGCAATATCCGATAATATAATTGAGATATTCCATACATTGTAATCATCAATAGAATATTTCAATGAGTTAGGATTGTCAGACATAGAAAACAGTAAGAAAGTGTTTTGAAACGTCAAAATTTCATAAATTTTTGAACAAGATTGATACTCAAACTGAATAAAAGTTGAAATTCTTAATAAAACAAATGAAGTTGAGAGTCGATATGAAGATTGAAAACTGACAATTGACAAATTGCGTCGTAGAATAGGAATGAAATTGAATTATTCAATGAAAAATAATCGTATATAACATAAATCAAATTTGTGATCAAGGAGTCATCCCATATATTAAAACTATCCAAAAATAATTCTTTATGGATTCTTTTGAACTATTTTAGAATTCTTGTAATTTATGGGATATTATATTGATATTTAATGAAATCAAGTGAATTTCATTTCTAAGACGTACAAAAATAATACCCATACGGCATACCAGATCAGCAAGAGTTTATAAATAAATCAATTGAGACTTGAAGAACTCATTATGAATTCTTTTCGAATTTTCGTTCTGTGTGGGCATGGTTCCAATCTTGAAATGAAAACGTCACTAACTATAGTTATTGACGTTCATAGAATAGAAACATATATGTTCCTATTCATGCTACATTCTGTGGTAAATTCGAGATTTAATGATTTGCTTCGATAGAATTGATAATCTAATACGAATGTACTTATGTAACTAGAATATAAATGCTTAAAGGGTCCCGAGCGACAATCATTTATCATTTTTCCATCCATGACTTCGTCTCTTTTCAATATGTAAATTAGCGACGAATAAAATTATGATACGCTCGTGTACCCTTAATCCAAGATTTATAAATCTAGATTTAGTATTGCTTGAGATAGTCAATGAAGTTGAGTTAGTCCAATTGTATTTATGAATTTTCAGTTCGCAGTCTCTTTAACTGACACTTTGAAGACGATTCACTCCATTAATACAATTTTTATTCAATTTAAAAATTTTTTCAGATGTGGATATTTTCACTGAAGCGTGTCAGCAAAAATGATCGTAAATTCTCATTACTAAAATTTAATTGTATGCAATTATATATGAACATAAATAGAATGAATCCTTTGGTTTCGAAAAACTTCTAACATGGAATGCTCCATTAATTCTTTAGTTCTTTTTTACATCCTTTTGAATTCATGAATACTTTAATGATCTCGAAGTGTATGAATATTTGTTGGGAATTGAACTGCAGTCCTCTAAACTATTCATTTTATGAGTAATTGTTGAACAGAATATTTTCATGTACCTAGTTGAAGTTTGAATCCTTCTTTTGGAATGGAATGAAAATTCAATCTAATGAAATCTGATGAATACCGGATATCCATCTTTTTAAATAAACTATTTTGAGCAGGAGAAAGTGTTTCAAGAATTCACTGAAAGATCTTGGGGCTTCGAGCTATCGAGTGTTTTGTTATTCAATTACTAATTTGTTTCAATAAACCATTCAAACTTCGGAAACATATATTTTGTCGATACCGTCGAGACGATACCGATACTATGCCTAACGATACCGAGACGATACCTTTAGAATATCGGCGAGAATATCGTCTCGTGCACCCCTAGTCTTTCCGCTTGGACCCCCGCATTTTGATCTAATTATCGTGTGAGGTGTTGCCCTTTGACAGGCGATCAACCATAGATATTTGATATTCTCGCATAGATTTTTTGAATATTGCATTAATATTGTAATATTGCGGTAAGATTCAAGTCAGTTATTTTCCACGGAAACATAGCATTTACTGAACTCTATGAGGACCCTCGATGCAGACACATATCGAATTCGTTTCAGTCCCATAATTGCAATCAATCCATTGCAGATACTTAACTGAGATGTCTCTGATACGTATTTGCACCGAGAGTGAGCATAAGGGAGATATTGAGGAATACCAATTGTTAATTGGAACCCGGCTTTACATTCATTCAAAGTCAATCTGTATTTTTCTTCTTGATGCATGAGCATGTTCATATTCTAGTGGAAAATCACATAAAATCAACGATTTACTCAATATTCTTCTCCATTGTGACGTTTATTCTGATGCACAACTCCACAACAAGACCCACAGAATAGAATTTGATAGCCACCCACAATCCATTACTACGTACAAGAGAAGTGCATTGAGTTGGAAGAAAAAATATTCTCCCGAAATGCCGAGAAACAGGAACTTCAGATAGTGTTCGAGTACAATATGCACACCTTAAATTCGGAACATTTTCTTCACATGCTACATAGAGAATGAATTGAATTTGAACTGTGTGAATGAATTCAATCGATTATAACTTCCTAGTAATGGATTCATATAACATTCTTTTCACAAGTAAACAATTTTTGTCCAAACTCCCAAGTGGAAATTCAACAGAAAAGTGTTCCCACCAAAGAGATGACCTTGGTAAGGTTGCAATCGGAGAGTCATAATTACACGGAGAAAACGAATGTGTTGAAAAGTCCCATAATTTATTGAGCTTTAGCGCCAGTCTGTGATGGATAAAGTTATGTGCTTAAATTTATTTTTAAAAGTGCCATCATAATTACAAGTACTCCTACAAGAAATTATGGCACTTTTGACGCTATATTCAGGTCAATAATTGTATCCGTTACCGACTGGCGCTGATTCTCAATAAATTATGGGAATTTTTAAAATATATTTTTCGGCGTGGACGGAAAATTTTCAGGACTTCATAACAATGTAACGCAAGAGGTTGAAAATGCTCAGAACGCGTTTGGAAAATCCTATGAACATTCTTAGAAGCTCCAAATGAAACGGTTTCGAATAATTATATGCTACACACTTTCATAGCATATCTCCACGGATTTATCCAAAATAGTCTCATTTGCAAATTTTCTTCATGTTCACAAGATATTTATAGCACATTCAAGTGCTACTTGGGTATCGAAATCCGAACAGGATTGCCTTGAATCATTCCTATCTGAATCGTATGATAACTGTCAAGGTATGTTGATCAGAATCTAATCTCCGATGCCGGCAACTAGGATTTTCGTCCTCCATCAATGCCACCTTGACAGTAGCTTCACAACTGAATGCAGTTGAAGAATGCATTCTTTGTGGAAGTACGTAGCCGTGTTTTGATTAGGAGGGAATCTTTTTTCTTGAAAAAATATACCATTTTTACAGCAACTGATTCAAAGAACCCTTACATACTTTTGTAGGCAATAGTATGTGGATTATAAAACTTCGTGGTTTTCGAATGAAAAACATGATTTCGAAATCGGCTCTGCCACCATTTTGGAACAAAATAATAATAAGAAAATTTATTTTGACACTTCAATATATGCTAAATGAATTATTTGAGAAGAAGTTCCATTCCTTTTCCCACAATCCCACGATGGATGATCAAAAATGGGCTTCCTTCAGCCGCTAAAGTGGCGTTGGCCCTCAATGTGAGAAAACACTCCATTGAATTCATATTCCCTGAACAATGAAAAGTAGATTCTCCATCTGAATTTGTTTCGATTACAATTGAGTTCGATTCTCATTTAGAATCTTATCCAATTGACAATTAAATTAAATTCTCAATTGAAATTCCGTTCAATTAACAAATGAATTCAACTGATCCGGATTCAAGCAATGATTGATGGACTCCTTTTGTTGTTTTCCCTGGTAGAAATTCCTCTAGTAATTCGCGAGTTGTAACACTTGCCCTCATGAAAAACTAGAGTTCCAATTCAGTAACTTTTCAGTTCAATCACCAACTTATAAGTGTGCTCATATATATAATGTATATAAATATTACATTATACATTATATATATCCATAATATGTATATCTAATAATATGAAATATATAATAAATATACATAAGAGGTCTCTAGTTTTTCACGAGGGGAAGTGTTACAACTCGTGAATTACTAGACAAATTTCTACCAGGGTTGTGGTTGTCAATTGAAAGAATACAAAAAAACATCAGAAGAATCAATCAATTATTGCTTAATTTTGTCACCATTGGATTCATTTGTTAATCGAAAAGAATTTCCATTGAAAATTAAATTCAATTGTTGATTGTAGAAGATTTCAATCAAGAATCGAATTTTAATCATTGATTGGGAAAAATTCCAATGGATGATCAAATTTCAACTGTTAATCCAAGAAAATTTCCATTCATAATTGAATATAATTGTTAATTGGAACAAATTTTAATTAGGAAATCAATTCTAATTGTCAATTGTGTTCTCGTTCTCTTACCTAATTGACAACCCTGATTCTCATTTAGTTTTACTCAAAGACCATTGATCGAAGAAGAAAATCACAGTAGGAGACCTGGATGGATTTTTCAAGATCTATCACTCAGCATTCTTCAATTTTCCAAATTCTGACTTTTTATTTCATCGTGTACAGGGCTCTCACTGTCGCTTTTTTTCTGATTGGTCATTCTAACCAATAAAAGCACGTGATTGAGTGATTCCGTTGGAAAAATCAACCGAGTGAGAGCTCTGCTGCACGGCTTTGGACGACACTTTCCCTCACTTTCTGCGGGGAAGCTTGTCGCCTTTTTCATTAGATTTTCTTGATTGGTTTGATCCAGAATCTTCAGGGATAACAATTGCAGAAAAAAACTTCTATTGGTTATTCTAATTGCAATCATACGTTGCTAATTGAACCCCACGGAAAATAAAGATTTGCGGACGCAGCAAAACGAGGTATTATATACAGAATAGCAAATCTTTTGAATTCACTGCCACAGCTAACTGGATTACTGAGAGAGCAACATGATTAATGGAAGTAGCAAACTTCCTCGTTGGACTAGCAAAATATTCAGAATAACAACCAAATGTTGCCAAAGGAGGGAACATTAGATTGATGGTACAGCGAAAAATTTATTGCTCTAGAGGAATTGCTTAGTTGCGTGAGCAAAAATATTTTGGTTGATAATTTTTTAGTTCGTTCGGATGAATCTTTATTTGATACAAATAAAAATTCGTTTGCATTAACAGAAACAATAATTTCACGTCCATTCATTTTGAATGAAACAGTTTAGTTAATAGTAGCGTGAGTAATTCACTAGTAGTTTTTGTGACAACTAACAGTTTATGCGCGTTGAATAAATCGTTTGATTTAAAAAATTTTCATTCAACGCAACTCAGAATATTTATTCAAATGAGTTCCTTGATAAATAAAATCTGATTAGGCATGCGCTGACTACTATTTCATTTTTTCCAATTGTTTCGGCGGCATTCCCACCCACCCGGCATTGCAACCGCGTGCAACGGCAATACGGAATTTTGGATTTTATTGTTGGAAGAATAGATTACTCCATAGCAAAACCCATACAGCACACTTGGATATGGCATCCATCAGATATCCAATAGATATCCAAATGTCCGTCCAATATCCATTTGACGTCCATTAGATCTCCATTGGATATCCCAAATATCCTGGATATCTAATGGACATCTAATGGATATCTGTGTGCTGTATGGGAAGTCTTCGGTTTCACTGGTTCAAAGGTTTTTGGAACGTTTTGTCTGAAGAATATTCGTACAAAATTTTTTTTTATGCAGTGAAATTTTACTAAAATATGGAGCAAGTGAAACTGCAAAAAATTTTTCAGAACCTCTTTTGGCCAAAATATCCTCAGTAGAAATCACTTCAGTTACTTTCTAGGTCTTGCAAGACCTTACGATACCTTACAAATACCCTCGGGAGGGACTTTCAAGACCTAGCAAGGCCTCGTAATAGCCTAGAAAATTACTGGAGTCATTTTCAAAAGGTTGTTTGAAGATATTCCTAGTAGCTGTTTGATTTTCAAAAACTAACAATATTTCAGTACAATCATATTTTATCGACTAAATAGTTTAGATGAAATTAAATTTCCATTCAGTTGGAAAATGTGGTTGTCGCAACGTCAAAATATTTATTTGTTAGAAGTGAAAGTTTGACTCATTTCAACTAAATTCAATTGATTGAACAAAATGCGTTGATTTGAATAAAAATGTAGCTGTTTGATACGTGAATAAATTATTTTGCTGCATTTAGTTACAGCAACCACACGGAAAGAAGAAAACAGCACTGGTTACTGTCCATAACAGCAATCAGTTGAAAGACAAATGAAAACACGCTTGGATGATAGAGGTTAGCGCGATCACAGTGATGTGTACTGCAGTTAAATTCGTCAATGCTGCTTGGACATTAACGGTTACTGGGAGAGGCAGTAATGAGCGACGTGAATTTGATTTTTCATTATTTTTCAATGAATTACTGCGATTCACAGTAACCATTGCTATTTGCTTTTTTTTTCAGATCATCATTGTGAGAATTCTTCGTAAATCCATCGATCTTACTCCTTGTTCTCAATTCGAATGGGAATGAAAAACCTTTACATTCTCACTGAAAATTATATCCATCATCATGCTGTTTTCATCTTCCATCTTTTTCCCCTTTTTCCTTATGAACTATCGTCACTCGATGCTATTTTTAAAATTTCCAACGAAATATAAAAAATAATCTTTCTCGTTATCGTTCTTCATAAACGGATCATGACGAACTTGAGAGTTTCTGTTTCGTTTTGTTTTGTATTCACAAACTCTGTTACGAATAAAATACCGAGTGAATACATAGTGAGTTGACCTTTTTAAAGGGATATCTTATTTCACGAGGCAGTGAAATTCAGTCATTGCATATAGTTATGAATTACTTTTTTTGGATTAGCATTTCTGTTTTCTTTGGGAACGTCAATTCTGGAGTGAGTAGCAAACACTTTCATACAAATATATTATTGTCTACGAATCTTGAGTTGTATTTGAATCTCAAATTCGTGTCAATATCATTTTTGAGCCATTGGAACAGCCTGAATGAGAATATGATGTCTTATCAGAAATTTTGAAAATTTGCATCAACTCTTCCGTTGGAGCATCATAGAGGAGCTGGTGAAATGAATTACACAAAATCAATTGTGCATCAAAAATTAATTATTGTCCATTAGAGAAAAGTAGAATTCGTTAGGGATTTGAATGTTTCTTTGAAATTCTACAAAAGACTCACATAAAAGGGTGACAGGATGCCTGGGAGAATCGCTAAAAGAATGTTGAAATAGAACACACAGACTTCGGACATTGATAAACGGGATCATAAATCATCTCGATCTTTTGGACAAAATAAACCAAGATATGCTTTCGGTTTTGTTTCGGGTCCCTGTTCGGGCACCATTTTGTAATGTTCTCCTCATCATTGTTCTGATTGCAATTACTTTTTGTAGATATTTTTATAAAGGGATGAAGAAGTCGCGAATTTCCTCTCTAATTATTTACACGGAGAGAAAAAATTTGCTGACGCAGCAAATCGAGGTATTATATATAGAATAGCAAAATTTTTTGCTGACCTAGCTAAAAATTTGCTATAACAGCAATCGTGTTAGCTACGACAGCAATTTTTTAGCTGTGTCAGCAAAAAATGTTTGCTCCGCCAGCAAATTTTCAGTATTATATACAGAATAGCAAACAAATTTTGCTGGGATAGCAAACATTTGTTGCTGCCACAGCTAAAAATTCGCTGTCGCAGCTAACAAGATTGCTGGAACAGCAAATAGTTTGCTGTCACAGCAAAAAATTTGCTGCTCTGGCCAAAGGAACCCAGCAAAAGTAGATTTCACTGCCACAGCGAATTCCTTTTTCTCCGTGTAGGGAATCTTTCGTGAAATACCATTCAAAGGGAATGTTTCTTTAATCAATGTGTATAAATTCCACCCCGAAGGATTGGTATCGACTGCGGCATTTGAAATGAACAGATATTTGTATACGAGAAACACCCGTATTTTTATGGCTACATTGACTGCAATGTATTTTAACTTTAAAATTCTTCCCCAAATATGAATCACAATAATCCGTTTACAAACATACAGAGTTACAATCATTTGAAACTATCGCGATATTATTGAACGGAACAGTAACACTTGGCAACATGAAACACATCTCCCGATTCACACGTAATCGGTGGATATGTATCACTTGCAAATAGTGATGAGAGCCACCAACCAGGTATGAATTCAAATAAGGAATAATAAAAAGAGCTCTCGATACGCCCCTGTCGCAATGACAGCGGATCACGAGAAGCTGTGCTGAAAAATGAAAATTTTATGAGGAGTGTTAGGCCTTTTGATTGAATTATTCGTACAGGACGAACTGGAAATGGAATATTTCTACAAAAATAGAGATATACTTCAGTTCGAATTATCGTAGATTCCACATGTTATTATAAACTGGGAAGTTTCTTTTGAATCACGGGCGCTTCACTCCTCTGTCGGATTTGTTTATAAGTTTTTCTTATCGAATCGTTTTATCGGACTTTCTTATCATTTGATTATCGTCCATGTGATCGATCTCTCCCTTTACAGCGTTAATTTGATTATAATTTGAATTTGAATTCGATGTTAGTTGGATGCTAAGGGAAGTAATCTTGATTTCAACTGTGAAATTGAATGGCTCTTTGAATTCAATATTGCAATTCATTATTTTGGCGCGATTCATCGAAATCCGTCTAGTTTGTCGCACGTGATTCTTATCTCTTACCGTAGTTCCGTCGACCAAATATTACAGTGTCATCGTCGCGACACGCATTGACGTTTGCATGTATTAGATCACACAATACGTTTCATACGACTTGTGCGTTGACGTTTTTTCAATATAGGTTTGGTCGAAGGAACTTTCGCACAGAGTTTCTTCTGTATCGATATACGAATTTGAAATACACAATCTTCCATCTTTTAATTCTTTTAAATAACTAAAGATTGTTCTTGATGACTATGGCGCGAGGCGTTGCAACCGTACGAATGTCCAATCACACATTCATACCATTACACAATCTTTGTCTTATCTTGGTAAAACGTTCAGTCCATATTTCGATACATATAGTAATTATATAATTTCATTCTCGAGATTGAAATTGGCATCCAGTTTGTTTCGTTCGGTAGAGGAAGCTTTGATTGAATTCAACGGAAGATGTGTCGCAAAGGGTTAACGTGATGAATATCGATTATTCTTCGAGTCTTCGTGTATATCCCTAACTCATCACGCTCACCTCCTCAACTTGACGGTACATCACTTAAGGGATCACATTTGACAGATGAAATAGTTTTACTGAGATTAAGTTGAACTTAGTTATCTTTTCATTAGATCGAGGACTTTTCCAACGAACCTTGAATATTACAATATTAAGAAGGAGCGATTTGATAATGAACACATAATTATACGGTCCCATTTCAGCCTCGTCATTCGCGATGCCGTCCTTGCGAAGAGGACCCAATCCGTGCATTTGAAGCAGGTAATTGTTCATGATGATTATCAATTTCCTAGCATAATGCAGTCAGGAACAAAGTCAAGTTGAATTGATTCTCCAAAAATACAACAGGAAGTTTGAAAGGAAATCAGTCCAAATATGGCTCCATCTGGTCGCATAGTCAGATTTTTAACTCCTGCATCCGGAGAAAAATAGAGCAGAATTTGAGCTCAGTTCCATTTTTGTAGTCAACATGACTACATTGTTACTAAAATAGCTATCCTGGGGGAAATCATATTAGGCTGTTGACTGGTCCATAGCAGGGTCAGGGATACGCTTAGAATAGTTTTCCTCGATAGTGCAAAGTAAGGAGCGAAGGAGCACGGAAAAAAATCCCCATATAAAAATTACATAAAAAGTCAGGTAACGATTACAGTGTGGATTTCATGTAAAATTTACTACACAATTCTATTGGATTCACATTGTTATTCAACGTCATTCACAGCGACACTTCTCTCATTTACATAGAGCTGAAACTAGCAGACGTAAAGTTAGCAGCCGATTGTTGTAACTTTTGAATCAAGGTTATTGGAGCTTTGTTTATACCAGAAATCGATGGAGTAGCATCCTACCAAACGTTTCAGGTCCTCAAATCCTTAATAAAAACTGTATATAAAGAGTTATGAAGAGCGGCTGCTCGCTCCACGGCTGCCAGTTTCAGTTTCACCTAATTCACTTTGGTAACAATGTAAATATAACATTGGTTCCAAAGTAAATTTTACTCCAATCGCATTCATGTGAGCAGTTATGTTAAATTCACAGCAGCCAATGTAAAATTTACATGGAACTTTTTTCCGTGAGGGCCTGGAATAATTATTACTAGAATATTTTCCACAGCCATCTCAATAATTATGTAACTGTTGTAACAGCGAACATTGAGTTGAGCTGAAATTCAGCTTCACTTTTCCCTCAGTATAGATTTGCGATAGGTTTCAATATGAGGTTTGAAAGGGAAGATTATTAAATCATTATGTGATTAGAGTTCAAAACATCATTTCTAAACGTCTATTCTCCTATCGGACCGTAACTATAAATATAGAAGTTGCGAACTCGATATCGCAACGTGTTTTCAACGTTGAAATAACTCGTATGTATTCTCATTGCAAGCAAAAAAAAAGAGTTTGTAAAGGTATGAAATAGCGAGGATGTGTGAAAAGAAGTTGAGAAATAGAATTAATAAGGAAGGGCAAGGAGAAGGGAGGAGAGAGGAAAGGTAATGATAAGGAGGAGAAAGTGGAAAGGGAGTCAAAGAGAGCACTTGGTTGACGATCGTCGGAAGAGACAGCCAGACATCTCTTCAATATATAAAAATTGAATGTTATAATTGAAATTAATCAATGTCGAAAACCTCGACCACGACAAATCGTTTGGACAATTTGATTGAGAAGGGAAATTCAAGGACATCTTGAAATCGTGAACTGACGAATCCAGAAGGAAGAAACCGGAATCGAAGGGAGATTCGACAGATTCAATACACGCCTTTAAAGCGGACTCTCTTCATCCCACACAACAAGATAAGTCTCTCTTCTCTTTCTGCCGTCTCTCATATTTTCTGAAGAAAATCGTTAGTTCTTTTGTATATAATATTAGTAATTTTTCATCAGCCAATTTTTAATCAAATCATCATTTTATCCTCTTCTGTTATATTATAACTGGGAGTGGTAATTGAATAATCGACAACAACTCAGATATTCGTAGGGAAATCATGTTATAATTGATTGATTGATGTAGTGAAGAATTCCGATTTCATGCGATATGTATTGGGAGTACAAATTGATTCGGTCCGTTTTTTTACAGTTGAAGATGCGTTTATTTCAGAAGAACATGAATTGTCAAATTAATCAAGGTATTGTCCATCGCTGGCTATCACTTTTTCCCATCTTTCGGGTAATTTTTGAATCCCGTTACGGAAAAACGTCTCGTCTTTCGAGGCCATCCAAGTTAGGAGCCAATTTTCGATTTCTTCGAACAATGTCCGGCGAGTACGGCGGGTGCGGTAGAATATCCCACTTCAACGTTTCCAGATAATTTTTCACTACAATTGCGACATGAGGCCGAGCGTTATCGTGTAAAAGAATAACTTTGCCATGTCTTTCCTTGTATTCCGGATGTTTTTCTCGTAACGCATGACTCAAACGAATCAATTGTAGCCTATACCGATCACCCGTAATAGAATCACCAGGTTTTAGCAACTCATAGTATATAACACCCTTTTGGTCCCACCAGATACACAGCATGATCTTTGAACTATGAATATTCCTCTTTGGTGTCGATGTTGAAGTCGATAGCAACGATTGACCGGGCATAGCATAGTATTTTCTTTTCTTGGGGTTATCGTAGAATATCCATTTCTCATCTCCTGTCACAATCCGATGTAAGAACCCCTTTCTTCGTTGCCTCTAGGCTTTAAGTGATGAGGCACCCAATTGCCTTGCTCTTGAAACATGCCCATGGATTGTAATCGTACGGAAACTGTTTGTTGCGTAACTCCTAATGATTCCGCAAGCTCCTGTTGCGTTTGACTCGGATCTTCGTCGAGTAAAGCTTCCAATTCCTCGTTTTCGAATTTTTGTGGTTGTCCTGAGCGAGGCTTGTCTTCGACACTAAAATCGCCATTCTTAAAACGTCGAAACCATTCCCTACATGATTTATCAGTTGGAGCATTGTCACCATAAACTTCCACAAGCATTCGATGGGCTTCAGCTGCACTTTTTTTCCAATGAAAATAGAAAACTAGCACCTCCCGCAAATGCTGCTTAGTTAAAACGAAATTTGACATACTGCACTGAGTAAAAATCGGAATTCTAGAAGGAACTCGGAGTGATATCAACTGAATATTATTCATAGGTGTCTAACCTCTCTGAAACAATTCAAATCGGTTGCGACTATGAAACATTCATGAGAGCGAGAGTCATTTTCTCAAACCGGACCGAACTAATTTGTACTTCCAATATATGTATATATATACACACATATATATGTATATAATAGATTCGAATTTAATAATCATGAATATTTGTATCGAATTTTGGAAGACCTTGAATGACACATAAACGATTCTCGTAAACACTTAGTCTGTCGTTTGCTGTAGATATAAGATTCTATACAATGTCTTTTAACATAGAGTTATTATATTGAATGTTAGTGATCTTATTGTGACACTGCGTTCCATTCATTTTATTTATACAAATCCAACTATCTTGATCTCTTCCATGATTTCTCATGAAATAATCTTCAGGTTTAGTTGAATCTATAAACGGTTCAAGTTTCTGAGAATATTACTACACTTGACATTGAAGTAGGAATAAAATCAAATTGTAAGATTATGTATTATGGTTTTCCATCCAAATTATTATACTTTCTGGCAAAGAGTGACGGGATTCTGTAATTCATTGTTAGAAAGTATAGTAATTTCAATGGAAAAAATTAAAATATACTACATACATAATCTCACAATTTGATTTTGTCCCTACTTTGCTGTGAAGTGGAGTAACTTTAAGTACCTTTCTCCTGCGTGTGTCCATGTTTTATAATCATTTCCACCGCACAAAGGGTCTAAAGGGTTGATTTCGAACTCACGCCATAGATAACTACACAGAAAAAATATATTGACGAAAGATCATTCAAAGTTGAGTAAAACGGGGACATAGTGGGATTCCCGCGAAGTTGAAAATCCGGTTGACTTAATTTTACTCGACTACAGGTGGAAATTAATTCAGATGTTTTTCAACTGTATTCAACTTGTTGAAATAATGAAAACATTCGAATTTATTTTCATCTGTAGTCGAGTAAAATGAATTCGACCGGATTTTAAACTTTGCGACTATGTTGCGGCGGTTTGCCACTATGTCCTCGTTTTACTCAACTTTGGGTAATTTTTCGCCAATACATTTTCTCCGTGTATGGGTATAACATACAATTATCTCCTCCGACATATTTTTTATTCAGATTTTTTCTAAAGATACTTTATAACTCAAAAAAAAAGTACGGCATGGAACGCGGTACGCAGGTAATCATCGCACTCAATATACAGGGCGTCCCAGGATTCGCGCACCGGATTCCACAGGTGTATTCTGTAGCCGAAATGTAATAATTTCCCGTATTAAAGAATTTATCTTGAGGTTTAGTTTTTGAGATATGAGCATTTTTAGATTCTTTCAAGAATACAAATAACTCAACAGTATTGTGTGTTGAAAACTTCAGTTCAACGCCATTGACTGAATTGGAAAACGGCGGATCTGTGGAGAAAAATTGAACTATCCTACCATTTTTCAATTCAAAGCCATAGCAATTTGCAACTTCTAGCATTCAGCTGATGGCCTTGGTGAAAATGGAAGCGGGAAAGAAGAGTGAACGAAGCGTATGCTGGGAGGTAACAAAAACGTTAATGAAAAGTATACAGAGCTTGAATGGAAAGGATGCAAAGAGTATGCGAAGCGGGAGTTGAAACAGAAGAAACGTATAAAATTTAAGGAATGTAATTTAAAAAATTGAACCCCACAGCGAGGATCAAACCGGTGACTTTTACCATGGAAGTCAAGGGTAATATCCACTTAGCCATTGATCGTCGTTGCAAAGTAATTTTTACAAAAAAAATTCTTTTAGTGTAGAGAATGAAGAATATGATAGGAAGAAAAAGGTACAATGATTTCCAGTTTTTCAATTGAACGAGATAGCATTTGTCGAGGTTTTCATCCGGATGGTCGTTCAGTTGTCATGATTGTTGTACTTACTTGAGTACCAACAATCTATATGCTATGCGCGTATTCAACAAGTTACGCACATGTGGGAAGAGTATTATTAATAACGATTATGTACGAAAATTCCATCAACGTAATAAACGTGAACGTTCATGCGCGAAAATTCAAATTGAGAGGAATTCATCCACACGTCCTGAACATCGTGTAAAATGTAAATTTGAGGGAAGTTGCATTCATTTATAACTTCCAAAACAGATAAACATCTGACAATACTTTCGTCCCATTCAAACTCAGCTTTAAAACTTCTGTTTGAAAATTCTTTATCAGACATTGCTCTCCATTGCAACTCTTGCTACTCTCGAAAGTATACCTGTAAAACCTGCAATTATTTCGTAATCAAATCACCGGGAGCTTCTATGTTGGAAACTTTTTTTCCACCAAAATTCTTCATACCTTTCAATGGAATCCCATGTTTTCGTGTGATTTTGTATCTTTGTAACTCTTCTGCCACAGTGGAATCAATGTGCTCCAAGCTTGCGGGAAGTTCTACGATTTTCCTGATCCTTTTTGAAAAGTTCGCCAAACTTTCCGATGTGGTTTTCTTCGAAGTCTCAGAATATTTTTGAGATTCCTTAGATCTCCAAATAGGAATGAATCTGCAGAATTGTTCCTTTTTCAATCACTTCGATTCCAATCATCATTCTTACGTGCTGTTTGACATAATGTAACGGAATGGATGATTTATACACAGTGTGTGGGATTGAAGCGCCACGTGGAGACAGATCCAGACGAACCTTTGGAGGAAAAGATCCCAAGTATCATAAATGGCCTTGGTACGTTGCAGTTGTCCATAATACAGAGTCTACAGAATATTCTTGTGGTGGTGTTATAATTTCAGACACACACGTACTCACTGCAGCCCATTGTGTTGGAAGGTGAGTACTTTTCAACCGTGAAAACTATGGATACTTGTTCAATCTTTAGGGGTGATCATGTATGCTTCAAGAACATCTCTGCTAGAAATGAAACTCTTTGCATCTAAGGTTCCGCCTCGAACTAAATTGGGGTGGTCTGCGACAAGATAGAGCCTCAGATAGTTCAACTGTGAGAAAATGGAATTTCCAACCGGGATCCACTCTTCTCCTACAGAAACTTAGCAAAATATGTTTCAAAGAGTAGATGAAAGGGTCCGAAAATGGGCTATGGTCCGAATATGGGCAATCGAAGTTGTAGCCCGGATACCATTGGGACCCAGATAACATGTAGGCTTGTCATAACCCTGTCACACTTGTCATTCGATTGTTTTTGGCTTGTTATTGACAACCTTGTCAGTGTAAGGTTGCTACAGCCCTGCTGCAAGGGTTTTGTAAGCTTGTACCCTTGTCGTGTGTCAACTAGGAGGCTTATATCAACCTTGTCACAAGCTTGCCTGACAACATTGCAGCAAGGTTAAATTGCTATCCGGGGAGGTTTTCTAAACATTCACAAAACGTACTTGCTCACACAGAGAACGTTCAAATGAGATCGCAGGGCGTTCTAAGAACGTCGCATGTACGTCCCAGGGACATACAAATGTTCCGTAATGTTCTATTTATCTTCACCAAGCGACGTTTTGGGGATGTGTTCAATAAAGGTGTCAATGACGTTCTGCGATACTACACATATGTTTGTAAAGGTTAGTTTCCATGAAAGTACGTTTGGAAAACATACTAAGGACGTTCCGTGTGAGATGAAAAGAACGTACCGAGAGCGTATTCGGGTGCACTAAAAATGGAGGTTCTCTGAACATATCAAAACCTACTCCCCGGACATCAAGCCGCGCAGAACTTAAGTTATGTTGCTAAAACGTTCAGGGGACTTCTGATGTTATCTGGGAGGCTTGTATGGCGCTGTCGCTTGGTGGTGACCGATTCAACATGTTCCTTATCACCGACCAATTGCGTGCACAGCAGTTGGCGATTACAGTACAACGTGGTTTTTCTACAGGTGAATTTATATTTTTCGGTGTCTCTCAAAACTTTTTCAGGTATACAATGTTTTCAATATTATCACTAGTCATCCGTACCTTTGGATTTGACACGATATGTAGCTCATTCGGAGAGTATAGAAACGTAAATTAACCGGAGAATGAATTGATATCATAAAAGTTTCGCCATAAACACCAAACTTCCAACAGTTTCAACAAAATTTTATGGGTAGCCCATATTTGGACCCCACTTCCAAAAGTCACAGTTTTTACGTTTTCTGGAAAACATTTTATCACCCCTTCAATCATTGAAAATAAAATATATTGCACATACACACACCTCTGGTAATAATTGTAGGTTCTCGCTGTGATTCTTATTCCGATTTTTTGCGTGAGGACTGGCCAGTATGAGATGAAATCAAAGTGGTAGCCCATTTTCGGACCCTTTCCTCTACCACCCCACGGAGAAAAAAATCTAGAAACTAGCGCATGAGCACCGATCAGATATCAATCGCAAGAAGACATTCTTGAAATGAAAGCATAAACCTATCCGCTCATCCCATGCGGCAATGCGATAAGTGAATAGGTTCATATTCTTATTCCGAGGAGTTCCACGGAATGAACTGGTGAAATTTCTTGCGATTGATACGTCATCGGTGCTCATGTGCTAGTTCCTAGATTTTTTTCTCCGTGCATTATTGAGAATCAACAACAGTCCGTGATGAATGAAATTATTCACCTGAATACACGTTCAAAAGCACGTATATACCATAATTTCTTGTAGAAATATATCCAATTATGGTAGGGATTTTTGGAACTTGATTCAGGTAAATAATTCTGTCCGTCACCACCTGGCATCAACTCTAGTAGAAATTTTGGACGGGAAAATATCAGGGCCTGACGAGGCATGCCTGATTTCCTATCAGGTCTCCATCAGGTTTCGTTACGGAATTCCCTATTTCGCTCGATTTTATGGAAATCTCATCCGAACCCTATTGTACCCTTGCGTTACAACCGTGTTTGAATCTTATTAGAGAAATCAGATGAGTTCCTTGTAAAGGCCTCATAAGATTTTCCCTACTCGCAGTTTCCACATTCTAGCCTGATCAGGACCTTATTGAAAATAGGAAATGCCTGATCAAATTTCCTACTAGGGAATCTTCAATTATATGGGACTTTCAAACAAACTGGTTGTCTTCGAAGCCAAAGAACTTTCCTTCACTGAAAAAAAGGTATGGTTCTCACAGCTCTACTATTTATGTGTTCTTGCTGTCAGGAGGTATAAGGATGCCAGTATAGCTCCCACAGCCGAACGCGTCGCTATCATAGCAATCTGTCGGCTGTGGGAACTATACTGGCATCCTTATACCTCCTGACAGCAAGAACACATAAATAGTAGAGCTGTGAGAGCCATACCTTTTTTTCAGTGTTCAGCTCTAAGAAATATGTCGGACATATTTGACCGTGAGTATGAAAATCAATGAATTTGGTTGACGCAAAAATTTACATTCTGTGATAATATTCTTCGTTCTGTTTCTGAAAATCGTACTTTCTAAATTCCTGGAGTGAAAACTCACTTTATGGGATTGGAATCTCACTCTCGTTGAACTTGCAGTATTCTCACTCTTTGGGAATGGATTTTCACTACAAGAAATTTATAGGGTGAAAAATAAATGCAGAGCAACATTGAATAATATATTCTACAACGAAATTTTTTTGTTTTCAGATCTGAGGAGGAGATAACAGTAGTGGCAGGAACTCACGTGCTCCCTGTTTTCATTGCAGATCACACACGTGTAGTCAGTAAAGTGAAAAGAATAATTAAACATCCAAGATATAAGAGCATAATTACGAAAAATGATATTGCTGTTTTGGAATTGGAATCACCTCTGCACTTTAATCAGTATATCAGTCCAGTTTGTTTACCCCATCCGGATGACAAATTTGATAACTATACTGCAAAGTTTCTTGGTTGGGGACCACCGAAATGGAATCAAAGAGGTAAAAGTTTTGAATTCGCCGACTTTGAGATTTGTGTTTCACATATGAGACGATTCTCAAATTCATGACATTTGCGGTATTTATCAACGATATCTTTCTCATATTCGATAAGATCTTAGAGATACAGCAAAAATTTTGCTTCATCTAAAAGATTTCTTACGCAGCAGTTATCACTGTCTTCGTTTGAAAAATCTAGAAGACATCTGAAAGAGATCTAAAAACATCTTTTAGATTTCTCAAGGGTTTTTTGAGCATTCCTTCATGATAATCATGAACAATCAATACACCAATTGATTGAGCAACTCTTCAGGAGTGAGAAAAGATTGTTTTATTGAAAATTTGCTGCAAAATGGTGACTGTAGGAGCGTTCTTCTGGAAACTATGGTTTCAAATCGGCGAGCAGCAGAACTTGAAGAGTTTTCTTCCGATCAACTTGAAAATTGAACTGTAACTTCATCGTATGATTATCTAGTGAATCACACACAATCATAATTTTTGGAATTTTTCTCGCAAACTGGCGAGACCTTGAACAAAACATTTGAATTTCCGAAAAAAAAAATCGACTCTGATTGTTCATCTAAAAGGAATCCTGTTGACCAATTATGACAATCGTGTGTACTTCACTAGATAATCACACGATAAATTTACGGTTCAATTTTCAAGTCGATCGGATGAAAACTCTTCGAGTTCTGCTGCTCGCCGATTTCAAACCATAGTTCCCAGAAAAACGCTCCTACAGCCGCCATTTTGCAACAAATTTCCAATAAAAAAAAATTTTTCTCACTCTTGAAGAGTTGCTGAATCGATTGGTGTATTGATTGTTCATGATTATTATAAAGGAATGCTAGAAAAAACTTATTGAAAAAAGTTTTTCTTTCTTAGAGCGTTTGGGAGATATAACCCCTTAAACGAGGACATCTTGGAGACAGTAGAAATTGTTGCATAAGAAATCTTTCAGATATCCAGTAGAAATCTTTTGGACGAAGCACAATTTTTGCTGCATGGGTCATCAGAATTAATTCCTGTCCTTTCAACCTACTCAAAAAAAGATACCATCATTATAATTTTACACTTCTAGAAGATCGATCGTATCGGAGCGTTTCAGTGAATGAAGTTGATTTACCAGTGATTAGCAATGCTAGATGTAATTACTTGTACTATGGACGTGCTGGTGTTGCAGGGCTCATTTTTAAAAGCATGTTGTGCGCTGGATACGAAACCGCACATAAAGGATGTACACAGGTATGTATCCTTTAATATACTTTAGATTATGTCTTCACCCAGCCAGAAATCCAATGTCGATTTCATATCATTTCGATATCAATCTGTTAAATTTCGAGATGATTTCGAGGTGATTGATATCAATTCAATATCGAATTGATATCGAAAAATTTTCATTTCTGGCTGGGCAAGGACTACTATCACTTTGTGGACGGAAAAATTGACATTATTTTCAAAGTGTTGCCATGAAGGTGAAAAAGAATTATAAATGTATGGGGTTTTTTGCATATGAAAGTACTAGTCTTTGGCAGGGGTATGAGACTCCGTTGAAAAATGTGTTCTTAATTCGATGTAATCCCCGCCGCACCTCTGACCCCCGCTCCGATAGGTGGCAGCACCCGTTTTCGTCAGCAGTTGAATAGGCTAACCGATCATAACCAATGCATGTTTTTGATCCAATGTTGACAACAAACTTTGCTGCTGACGAAGTTTAGTGGCGCCACTTTGCCACGCGAGTGAGTGGGGATCGGGGAGGGGGATACAAATTGCGACCCTCATTTTTATATGGTGAGCATAGGAAGTGTCATACCCCTGGTCTTTGGATACAAAAACTTTTTATTCCATTTTTTCAATCCAAAATGGCGGCTTGGTACTACAGTCAAAAAAACATTTTTTTTCTCATGGCTAAAACGGACGTACCGCTACAGGTCACAATTTTCAATCTAGCACAAAAAATAAAAAAGTTCCTTGAAATATAGCTCAAAACCTAGCTATGTACGTGGAATTTTTTCCGAGAAATAAATTTTGAAGAAAATAGCGTCGTTTTGAGGATTTTTTTTCGGTTTCTTCGAAAAAATCGTTCGAAAAACGGCTATAAAATCGGTGGAAAAGCTGATATCAAAAAAATCCTACGTAGATAGCTGGATTTTTAGCTATATTTTGAGGAACTTTTTTATTTTTTGTTCTTGATTGAAAATTGTTACCTGTAGCGGTACGGCTGTTTTAACCATGAGAAAAAAAAATGTTTTTTTGACCGTACTACTATGCCGCCATTTTGGATTGAAAAAACGGAATAAAAAGTGTTTTTTCCCACACCTGCACGGAAAGTTGATGTTTTCTGACCTATTTTTAGGGGAGAAAGTGCTGAATTCCAAGCGAATGTGTCACAGCGGGAGGAAAATACAAACTACCCGTACAGCACATGACGTGTCGAGCTCATGGGAGGAACGTATTTTTGGGAACATAGGAACATGCCATACATGTGTGAGATCGTGCCATCCATATTCTAGGCACATTCATGCACATAGAAAAGTCCGCCCAAATGACCTGAATTCAAGAATATGGGAGGCATGTTCTGTTGATCATCTCATACGCATCTAGTTTTCGTGTTACAAAAGAGGTTATGTATTTCTAAAAGACTTCTGTCAACATATTCAGGATGTCTTATGCAGCATCAGTATCATAATTCAATCATATAATCCTTTCCAGAAGAAGAATTACTGTTAAATAGCTTTTCTCAAGTTGCATGAAATATCTTTCATAAGTATTTTGGAATTGTATAACCTCTAAAGTTCTGTCGGCTCCTAATAACTGACGAAAAACACTACACATCACTATAATTGAACTTTCATAAATATTAATTGTAGTTTTGTCTGATACATTTTCAACATTGTCACTAAAAATACGCGTCGAGTTATTGTAGACGAAATCTCAAAATTTTCTATTGCATGATCATAGAGCTATATTTCGTAAGTGCACGCTGTATCTCCGGGATTTGGATGAAAATCCGATAAATTAATCTAAATGAAGGTGAGATAATTCCGCGCATTCGACAAAACTTTAAAAAAAGTTTCGAGACAGTATACGAATTCATAAAGATAAAAATCACCATTTCATTCCAACTCGCGTACACAACACAATGAATTCATCGGTTATTTGCAAATGAGAGGTTATAGTTTACTGAATTCATGAGAATCTTCCTGCCATGTGGATTGAATATAATTCTTACAATATTGCCATATGATGTGAAATGATATATGCCAGGAATATGTTGTTCAGAATATTCCGTTGTTCATGAGATTATGCATTTTTCACATGCCGAACATATGTTTCACACATTACGTGTTATACGGGTATCTTTTCGTTCTGAAATATGCATATGAATATTTTATATGCAATTAAACAGATGATTTTCACTTTTCTTGTAGTTGTGGGAAAAAATAGTATGTTCACCTCGGGGAGAAGTGGGAAATTTCCACTTTCCCCCCTTGATGAACAATATACTATTTTTTTTCCCTCATGGCAACACTTTGAAAATAACGTCAATTTTCCCGTCCACAAAGTGATATTACCCGTTAATGATGTCACGATTATTACTCTGTCGAATTTCAATATCGAGTTTGAGGAATGACAGATATCTGAATGGAGCAACAGTTTAGAAGAATTGAATCACTTTCCATTTAGATGGATAGCGGAGGACCTTTGATGGTAACCAGACCGGACAAGAGGTGGATTTTGATCGGCATACTGAATGGACAGGTACACGCGCTGAGACGCTGTCAGATCGATGTATTTCAAAGGGTTACTCATTTCTTACCTTGGATTTGCTCTGTTATGAGTTAACGAATTTTCTCAGGGTGTTTGTTGGTAATATTTTCGAAAGTATAGTGTTGAAAAAAATTCACTCCAATGAATAGTTTGTGAGAAAATATTATATTATAGAGTTTCCCTCTCCATGATTCCTAACAGTTCTTCAAATAGTCACCTCTCCACGCAGGAATCATCAAAACACCGTCGGTCACTGCACTGAGAGAAGAGTTTACTTTCATTGAATGAATATATTTATTTGGCGTCTGTTCAAAAATATTCATTCATTATGAATAAATATGGTAATTGTCAATAAATATCATAGTTGGCATACATACGATTGATTTTATGTGACATTCAGAACAAACAAATCGTTCATTTAGTCCATTTATTTCATGTGAATGATTTTATTTTTCCCTCAAGTAATAAACGATTCCTAATTTACAAATAGACGGTTTGATAAGTACAAGATTTTCATTAGATAAATACTAGTAAACTAAGAATATGAAGAAAAGAATGGTTGATTGACTCAAATTTCAAATTAAATTTCAACACAATAATTCAGTTTCCCAATGTGTATACGACGATTCTTTCCTCTCAAACATAGATTTGTTAATAATTCAGAAATTTGATTTGACATGAACACCTTGAATTTGATTCGACTCTCGATCTATATTGCAGCAGAATATATAGTTCTGTATATATGTATAACCATGGAACATTGAAAATTTTCTTGCGTTTCAAGAAATCCTTTTTATCCGGAAAGAATATGAGAGACAGTCTTGTAGGCTGAATTTTTCTACAAAATTATTAAAATATTTCACCATAACTTTTCATTCAGTTTGTTCAACTTTATAATCACTGTTGGAAAATTTCTTGAATTTAATATAAGAATTCTTATGAAATTTCATAAGTGCATTTCAAAATCAATAATATTCTGGGATTTACAACTTTTTTTATGAAATTTCACTTTTTCATGAATTTTTTGTGATAGAATCCTATTACATGTATGATGTCATGACGCCAGCATATATGATATCTAAAACCACATCGTATTTCTCAATCGGTTTCTTCAATCGTGATGTAGTCAAGGTGGTTGAAGCGTTAGGTCGTAATAGGTTAGATTAGGTAGGAAAGCAGGTTCGATTTCCCGTTAAGTCCCAAAACTTTGTGCTTCAATTGCTTGACTTACATTGATGATTACAAACTCATTCTAGAGGAATCTCGAGAACATGAAATTCACGAAGCGTGAAGAAATTTGGTGATGAATCAAATTTCCAATCTGAATTTTTTTTGTATTTTGGCAAAAATTCGTAACAGTTATTGAATTTGATACACCATTTTTATTATAAAATACATTGTTAAATCTAATAATAATATTCTGTGAAAAATTTTATAATAATTATCATTAAATTCAAGACATATTTTTCTAACAGTGATAATATTCTCCCGCATAATTCATCATTTCATTTGATTAATTCCAGTGTTATTCCAATTTTGTTTGATTTGACTTATTCTCACGAATATTCGAAGCAAATTATGCGACAATTTTCTCAACCTCATATCACATTCAGGCAATCTAATAATGCTTTGATGTACATTCCCAAGTTTTAGAATTATAAAACAGGCATTTCGCACAAAAACACGGTTTGTTAATAGTTAACAAATATGGATTTGATACAAAAAATGATCTCAAATATGACGCTGGATGATAACAACTCAATATTTATTTCCCCATAAGCAAATATAGGATTTGTTAACTATTAACAAATCTTGTTCACTATAAATAAATACTTTTCTCAGTGTGCTGTTGCGGTGAAGCACATCCGGCATTCTCCAATCAAAAAAATTCCATTACAACATAAAATCTTCCGACATCTGCATGTCACATTACGGAGGAGAAGGAAGGAAAATCAAAGCTTTGCTCACTGATCGAATTACAACCTAATGCAATGATATATGCGGGACTCGCATTATTTATTGCAACAATCATATCTATTTCCATGGCTCCCCCACCATCAGTTGTGAGAATTTTATGCTTCATAGACCGCTTTGGATCTACCGTCACATGCGAAAATACCACACGCGATAAAGTTAATAGACCGTACTGAATACAGCAATATTTATAGCATGCGTACGCAGATTGCATAGTACAGGGTCGTTAGCTCACAAAGCACGCATTATACTCCACATATTTTTTCATGAAATTTAAATGAGGAAGCAAATCATGTAATCTGATTTTTAACAAAGCTCTTGCGTGGGAAAAAATGAACTTCGCCAACTAGATTACATGATCTCGTACAGAAACGGGATTTTGTTTCATTCTGACGATTTTCCTCAGTTTTACTGATTAAATACCCGAGATAAAAGTGGACAAGAATCTCAATATCGATTCGAGAGGTATTTTCAGTATAAAAATATCAATGTTCATTCCCAGATCTCTCAGAGTGTTCTTTGAAAAACATAAATCACCAGAAAATTGAATTTTTTCAAGAACTGGACCCCGGGTCCGATTTAGGAACTCTACCTCCCCGACTGTTGGGTTGAAATTATCAATTTTCCACCCTATGGGCTTGTCACGGACCGACCAACAGATCTCATTTGATATATGAGTTCGATATATTACATTTCAAATATTAGGACCTTGAATGAGTCTTCGCTGTTTCATCACAGATAGCACTACCGGTACTCTGAGTTTGAAATTTCGAATGGTAACGCACTTGCAAGGAAGTACTGTATCTGACCTGAAATTCCAGTGTATGATAGTTCACTTTAGTGTGAACAAAGTAATTGTTCATCAGTTTTGAAAATGTCCACTTTTGTGCCAACTGAAGTGTATTCGCGGGGAATTTGATTGCACTACTTCATTCAAAAGGAATCTGCAGCTGAAGCACATAGAATTCTTGTTGAGACTTATGGCGACAATGCTCTATCGGATACGACATACGGAGACTGGTTTCGACGCTTCAAAAATGATGATTTTGAACTTGAGGATGAAGAAAAATTTGAAGACAGAGAATTGGAGGGATTACTCGATGAAGACCGATCTCAGACGCTAGCAGAACTTGGAAAACAATTACAAGTTGATGAGTAAACTGTTTCAAAAGGTTTAAAAATGTTAGGAATGATCCAGAAGCAAGGACATTGGGTGCCGTGTGAATTGAAGCCAAGAGACATCGAACGGCGTTTTGTCACGTATGAACTACTGCTTCAACGGCAGAAAAGAAAAGGTTTTTTGCACCGTATCGTGACTGGCGATGAAAAATGGATACACTATGATAATCCAAAGCGTAGAAAATCATGGGGTAAGCCTGGCCATGCATCAACATCGTCCGCAAAACCAAATATCCATGGTTCGAACCTTCTTCTCTGTACTCGATGGGATCAGCAAGGTGTAATCTATTATGAGCTGCTCAAACTGAATGACACTATCACGGGGGATCGCTATCGACTTCGAATGATGCGTTTGAGTCGAGCCCTAGAAGAAAAACGGCCGCAATACGAGAAGAGACACGACAAAGTGATTTTGTTACATGACAACGCCCGGCCTCATGTTGCAGAGCCAGTGAAAACCTACCTAGGAACGCTTCGATGGGAAGTTCTACCCCACCCACCGTATTCACCTGACATAGCCCCTTCCGATTTTCACCTATTCCGTTCGATGGCACACGGCTTAGCTGACCAACGTTTTTATTCTTGCGAAGAAGCTACAAAATGGGTCGATTCTTGAATAGCCTCGAAAGACATGTCGTTTTTCCACCGCGGAGTTCATACATTGCCAGAAAGATGGGAGAAAGTGGTCTATAATGACGGGCAATAATTTAAATAAAATGTTTTTGTTCCCTATATTTTGAATAAAGTTTTTATTTTGTAAAAAAAACAGCGAGAACTTATTCAAGATCCTAATAATATATACTTCACATCATCTTAGTACTGTTTTTACATTGTGTTTTTTTACACACAAAAAAAACATTCGTCTTTTCATCACAAAAATTTTCTTAGGACAATCGTTCACAGTATGCATTAAAAAAAAAAAAAAAATAGAGAACAAAGAACCGTTCATCCATGACGGCAATGTTTCATTGTAAACGAACGTGCTTTTCAACAAACGATGACTTTGTACGAAACTAGGAGAGATACATGTGACGCGCAAAAACAATAAACGTGCCTGTAACCCTACGGGCACAGCTGTCAGACTCAAATTATTTATCCCAAAGTGAAGAAAATGAATGACAAAAGTAGTCAAAGCTCAAGAGGCTTTGGATTATGAATAATATGACGTATTCGATCTTTGTGCGAATTTTCACATCTATCAGTTGCACGGAGGTAAATCATCATATACGTGGAGCGAGAGGAAGTAGTAGTACATGGCTGGTCGTACCTGATGATTATTTCATCCCCAGGGTTCAATCCGTTACCTTTCACACCACTACTTCTCTTCTTGCTTTCTCGATTCGCAAACTCCAAACCTTCCCTTTTCCTGCAATAAAGTAGTCACATTCCTCTTTTCACAGTGACACGTTTCCACCTCCTCCGTAGTACGCTCTTCTTCTCTTTTTTTTCCTACGCTCGCTCCTTCTACTTCATTCTGCGCCATCCATCTATCCCTGTTTCACTGGAGTACTGTTCAAAGTTTGTGTAAAGATAGTTCATCCGTACACCGTTCTTCTTCTGGAAAGTCTTTGAAAAAAGTAACTCACGTTACGATTTCTTGAAAGTCTTCCCCAAGAACTGATGATGAGAATTGATGATTGATCTCATATCAACTGAATATTCAGGAGTATTGTGTGCGAATTTGGAGGAACAAAAAGGTGAAGATAAGTTTAGAAATTGTTTCGTAAATACGTAACATCGAACTGAGACACAACGTAGAGCGGTGAATTTACACATCCTCATTGAACCCAAAATCCAGCAAAGCTTCTATCTAAGTTTCACCTTGTACTAGGAAGAAGAAAGATTCTTCCCTCTATGTTGGACAACAAACTACCGTGACTAGACGCTATAATTTAACCCAACCACCGAGGAAAGTGTGAGTGTACGGAGAATATTACGAAGACCGTCGAAGAACGGACGCCATTCGTCGCCATTAACGTAAAACGGCGTTCCATTATTTGTGCGACCTTTTTTCAGTACATAAGAACATCTTCCTCTTCCTCTCTCACTTTTTTCAACTCAAAGTTGATGTAATTGCCCCATTCTTGTATACGCTTTTTCTTCCATCCCCTGCACATAATCACCCCACGTGTTTTTCCAAATCGACATTATTAGAAGTCCGAAATATCACTGGTAACTACAAATTCAACCTACATTATTGAGATTTTTTTTCGCATCTACTTACCACAAAACTGAATTTTTTCTAACGAATGCATCGATATCAGCTGATATTCAGCTCACATTTCTCGTTGGTGTATGCGCCTTTAATCGCTGTTCTTTGCACCGCGAATTCTACTACAAGGCGATTTTCAGCACGCCAGGTTGTTCATTATCGGTATTAATATAATCGTGGCAGCCCATACACGTAGACAGGCGATCAAAACAGCAACGATACGAAACCAGAGATATCCTTTAATGTGTACGCATTAATCATATCTTGAATATGATTTATATGAGTTATATTGATATTCCATTATTTTCTTTTAAAACAAAAGAAAAAGAAATTTTCCAAACTTTACGTTACGGAGACTATTGAGAAATAAAAATCTCATGAAAGGATATGCTGGGAGAATAAAAATCTTCATTGGCTGACAAATGAAAGAGGAATTGGAAGCATAGGAAATACAAGAGAAGAGAGGGGACTGGAGAGGTTCAGGTGTAACAGGTGGTACAGAGATAGGGATATCAAGTCACCGAAACACTTGAGGAAGGAAAACGAAAGAGAAAGAATGGTTAGAAATGGGTAGTAGTGGTATGAACTCAAGTAGGGGAATGGAATAGAAAACGGAGGGATGCAAAACGTGTAAGAGCAAGAGGAATGAGAGTTTGTATGTGACGTGAGGGAAAAAATTAGGTGAAGTACCATTGTACGTACGTTTTTCATATGAATGGTGTATATTGAAATTGTTTTCAAACCTGAAACAACGATTTCCTCAGAATCGTGGCATAAAGTGAAAACACGGATGTGAAATGAAAATCCGATTTTTCGAGAACAAAAAATTCAACCCTGTGTATCGGATTTATAGGTGCTATTGGTATAACTCCAGATATACAGGATGCCTTAAAATATTGATTGTCATGCTCGCATGCCGTAACGCAAGCACCCACGTACGCCCGCAGATATGGCTGGCTAAGCGGCTACCTATTGTGGCGGATTTAGATTCACGTAAAGCCCCATTGTTTGGCTGAGCTCGCATTCCAGAATTTCCATTGTTGGACGACAGCCGAGCATCGAATACGAGTCGCTAACATGATGTGAAGCGACAGGATTGCAATAGGTCGTGCTGTTCCGGTTAAGTCAGAATGGCCATGCATCGAACAACGCACCGATGACGGACACCTCCAACCACGATCAACTTGAAATGACTACAATGTCCTTCGAGTATGTTGCATATATCTATCCTAGAGATTTTCATTCGGATAATTACAAGATGACATCGTTCGAGCTCTCGTTCGAGTTAAGCATCCATAGTTAAGCATCTCCCTCGCACAATCAAGCAAGATAACGAAATATCGTCACGTACATACGTAATTATTCCCGGGTCCTTAATTTGTAGAATATTGCCTCCTGTAATGCATCATCAACCAAGTTTCATCCTCGAGGGACAGAAAGAATTGAACGAATCAAGAAGAAAAACAAAAAGAGAAACGGAATAAAGGAAGATGTAACGCACGAGTCTCCCAAGAACACCGCTCATATCTGGCCCATGAGGTCATGTACGTATAAATGCAGTGCGGAGATGTTCGTAGCACTTGTTACACAGTTCCGTCATTTCCCTAGTGCACATCAGAATCACCTCTCTCGCTGTACACCCTGCTTGAAATTAATTCTATCACGCTTCCGCTTTTTATCCTCAAGTCTTTTTTCTCGGAACTTTTTCTCACTGGAAATCCTTGCGAGTAGGTAAAAAGTTTCTCAAGATACCGAAACTGAAATTGGTTCGACTCACGCAATAATGTACATTGCAATCCTTTGTAGACGTATGAAAACTGATGATTATTTGTCGTGATTGGAGAATTGGGGAAGAAATTCTTTTTTGTCCAAGTTGGAAACTCTTGAACAACATAAAGCGTGGAGCTCGTTACACATTGAAATGGTGTCTGAAGTGAATTTCTATCGATTCCGTGCAGTTCTTGTACAGATTATATTAGATTTGTAACAAAACCATTAATTATTGGAATTCAATACGTGTTAAAGGAATGTTGCAGAGAGATAAACAACTATCTTCGATAATCGAACAAGCTGGATTTGTTTGTTTTGATTAATTCAACTAACATGAATGGATTTGATATCATTACATTCCATTTGAATTCATTGTACAATGGAACTTTCCATATTTCATTTTTCTGATATTTTCCCTATTTCTCTGCGAAAGGAGAAATGTGCGTTTCCGCTATTCCGTTATAATTTACAACCTTTCTGTTTTTTATGTTTCGTTTTGTTTCCCTGCGCACCGTTTTCATATGCGTATACTAAGCTTTGTTCTCTTCAACTTTTTCTGTTCAGTATGAGAGAAAATAAAAATTTGTTGCTCTTGCGAGGAATCTATCGAAGGATGATGTCATGTGATCAATTCTCAAAATAGTTCTCGAAGTGCAGGAGGATGTAGATTCCGCGGTGTTGCGAGATTTTGGTGAAATTATTGAAATATCCCATCAGAATTTAATTCAAACGTATCAAACTTGTATGTATATGGCATTATAGTTTGTGAGATCTAAGAAATTTTCGATTGAAATTTCAATGACGTGTAATGGAAACAAAAGTTATTCACGTAACTGAAGAATCGATTCACATCCTACACTGGGAGAAAAAAAGAACAAAAATGACAATCTTCATTCACATAACGAGGATATCGCTGTGAAAAGTGGACAATCACCAACAAAAATCTACGAAATCAAAATACGATGTTTGAAGATAGTAAACATTGTTTGTATAAATTACAATCTATGATTAGAATATTCATATTCATTGAAAAATATATAAATGAATCGAATAAATCACTAGTTCCAATCAAAGTATATTATATTGATTCCAACTATTCTTTGAATAAAGCATATTTGAAATTTGAATTTTTCAACTGTAATTCTTTATCAAATTTCTGATGTTTCATCATTAACAGTATTTTCAAAACAATTCATTATCATAGATTGTGATTTTCAGTAACTCGCGTGTGATCGGTCGAATCACAGATTCCATTCAAAATGAGCGCAACAAAATGTTTAATGCGTCACGTGGTGCTCAATCGTAGTTTATTGTTTTCGACTTGTTACCGGCGGGTTCTACATATGACAAGAATGGAAGAGTTAGAAGACATTGGACACGTCATAAATCAATCCTCTCTCAAAACTCATTATCATATCTTCATTGAACAATTCTCAAACTTGGATACAGCCACGAAATACTTTTTAGGATTGATTATTCTGATAATATTCTTCATGTGATAATAATCGCTAAATGTAATGGAAAATGTTACATCTCAGGTTATTATAAATATTCTGTCCTGAAAAATAGTCAAGGGCACTTTATCGGAAGAAGCGGATAAAATTTGTGTTGATTTTTTTCATCAATTACTTGATAAATCCAAATTTGAAATAGGTGATTATTTCATGAACTTGCACACCTAACATTGAACTTCAAATATAAAATCAGGTTTCTTCTTGGTTTGCAGGTATTAGAAAACAAATTTATAAACATGTTGCTATTCGTTGGTTATTACTTTTGGAATCAATAAAAGACCAAAACTTATATTTCGAGACTGATCTTCATCGTGGATTTCATTGTTATGCAGTTGAAAGTTCCTGTAAACGCATAACTTATGGAAAAAGTTGGCGCAACATTTGACTCGCTTCTTCTGATGCTCGAATGCCTTCAAATGTCGTCCAAAACTCCCCAATCTCACAGCGGTGAATTGGCTCAGCGGTTCGCGTGTTATCTTTCAATCACTTGCGTGAAATCAGAGTTCGTGTCTCCCTGGGAAGCAAAATTTTCTACGAAATGTAAATGTCCAAATTCCGTCAATAATACAGGTTAATTCAATACTATAATTGGAAAACGCATAGTTTGTAAGACTTTGAATCCGTCTGTAAGCTGATGTGAATTTCCGATCAATTAGATTCCAGTAGAATAACTACAAAACAAGGGTGTCGGGACAGGTGATCCGACGACAAGAAATCTGCGACAAAATGTCCGCGACAAAAAGTCTGACGACAAAATGCCCGAACGACAAAATGCCCGAACGACAAAATGTCCGAACGACAGAACACCCGCCACAACAGCAATCCCCCAGTCATTGCGACCCAATGTCAACCTCCTTAGATGCAATAAAATTTAAAAAACAATATTAATTTTCTCAAACCATTAATTCAATCAATTCTTTATCAATCTTTTCATACCTGAATGGTCACTTACAATTTTAAATTCATTGAAATGAATAGAATTGAATTAAATTCAAATGAATATTTCTTGTTTCTTTGAAATAGTAATGTGTACTATGAATCGTTCGAAAATCTCCGTGTTTTCGAGTACACCGTGTGTATTGAGGAATAATGTACATTGGAGTGGTTTATATCATCTGTGTTATGGTTTAGTGGTATGTGTGTGCAATGTTTACAATCAGTATATTCGTGTTATTTGTATGAGGTTGTACTATGTGCCATGTGAGCAGTGCAGTTCATTGATAGGTTCTTGATAATTCAGTTCATAGATAATTTTTGATTAGTCAAATTAATTCTGGGCGTAATGTTGCTGAATGTAGGTCGAAAAAGTATCGGGATCACGATGCTTGTTTGAAACGAGTGGTTTAAAACTACGATCCTCAATGTAAATTACAGTATTTGAAGAATGTGTAATTGAAATTGTAAATGATCGTGGGAGTGTGAAAGGATTAATTAAGAAGTAATGGTTTGAGGAAATTTATATTGTTTTTTCTGTTTTTTTTGGAAAGTTTGGTTGTATTAGATTATTTGAAGATTGTCGCAATGAATTTAAAATTGTAAATGATCATGTGAAGTTTGAGTGTTTTGAATAAATGAGTGATTTAAGGAGATTGACGTTGTGTTTTAATGATTGTTGATCAATGTGTTTCAATGTGATTGGGTGATTCTTTTTGTGGCGGGTGTTTTGTCGTTCGGACATTTTGTCGTCGGACTTTTTGTCGCGGATTTTTTGTCGTCGTACCAACTGTTACGGAACCAAAACAAGTTCACTTTTTTACATTATTTTTTGAATCCCTATGAAGAAATGAAAATGACAATCGATTTCAAAATCTCACCCTCTGAAGTTGACTGAATTGAATGAAAATGACTATATTACAATTGCAAAATGTTATTCTTCTTCTCATAGAAATCCTGTATTATAAATTCTGCGGTCAGAAATTCAGATTGCTACTATTATGACTGTAATTTTCAGACTTGGTCCACGATGTCTCTGATTTGGAAACAAAAATAATAATTTTCCATCCACATTTTAGATGAAAATTATTGTTTTTTCCTCTCAGTGAAATTTTAGTCACGAAAATAATTACCAGTATGGCGTGATATAATGTACTAAAAACTTGGAATCAGTTATATTATGAGTTATTTATCCTTAAGTTAATTACTAAGAATGAACAATTTCATTCACAAATATGACTCAAACCTGCATGAGATTTGCAAGAAATTATTAACAGAGTTTTCAATTGCTCTGTACATGTACACTATTAAAAAAAAAAAAAAAAACTAGCAATAATATTGCTGAAAGAACAATAAAATATTGTTATATATCAACCCACAAAATCGTGAATCAAAATCGTGAAAAAATCGTTGTTGAATTGGCAATTTTATTGTCAACAAGACAACTATGTGTTGCTAGAAGAATAAAAATTATTGTATATCCAACCATAAAATTTCAACAATTCACTTATCGCTAGGGCTACGAAAGACATTCCTCTTAGTGTAGAATTTTCGGGTACCATGGAACTGAAAACTTTCTATTCGTAATGAATTTTCACCGTTCATAGGGAGAAAAATTTCTGTTGTCCTGGCATCTTCCGTATTGTACACAAAATTGAATATTTTTCAGCATGAACATTGAAATTTTCCGATACTTGTATTGGAATTTTCATAATTCTAACGTAATTTTTTTGTACAAATGTACAAGAAATGTACATGAATGTATATGTGTCCTGCAGGTTAATTGCTTCCAGTATAGTATTGGAAGTGTTCCGTAGATTTTTTTTACAGTGTATACCAAGGAAATTTTTCTTCCATGAAGCACTATTTCCCTTCGTAAGCCAGGAACATTGAAAAATTTCGAGTACATCTCAAATAAGAATTGACAAATGTTTCACGATTGGGCTAACCTTGGTCCAGTTTTGACTCATATAGGGCCAGAACCCATAAAAAAAATGGTCCAAGCTTGATAAAAGCTTGGGATGATCACCTCGTGCCAGGCTTGGTACCCAAGATTGAGCCAAAAAAGAATACTAAGCATGGCCCAAGGTATCATGACACATGTATTATGAGTTTTTTGGAGCTTGGCTTATATGATTAAACCGGGCTTGGTCCAAGTTGTGTATATGAACTTTTGACGAGCTCCAACCTGGTTCTTCATACTTCTTAAAGGGAGAAAAATACATCATTCTTCATGACATTCCATTTGTGACATGAAGCATCATTATTCATCATAACAATAATCAATATTGTTACAACTCTGTGATAATTACAAGCATGAAGATGCGGTATAGGTTCTCAAATAACCAATGGTCCTCAATTAGCCCAATATTGGTTCATCATGCTTGGCAGTTGAATGTTTTGTCAAGCTTCAACTACTTGCTATGATGCAACTCCCGATGAAACGTGGTATGAATTTCGGAATAACAAATGGTTTTATATTGGGCCGATATTGGTTCACTATGCTTGGCAGCTTAACCTTCCTCCAAGCTAGGACTACTTGTTGTATTGGCATTTCTTATGACACATGGTATTCGTTTTCAAAAAATGAATGGATTATACCGAGTGGACATTGGTTCGCCATACTTGGCAGCTCCACACTTTGCCGAGCTCACACCAGTTGTCATATTGCCATTCCCGGTGTGCGTTCTGAAATACCAACAGTTGTATATTGCGCCAAATTGGTCCGCAATGCTTGGCAGCCCAATATTTTGCCAAGCTTGGGCCACTCGTGGGTATTGGCATTTCTGACCTTGGACGGGGAACCTGAATAGCCCTCACAACCAAACATTTGGACACTGCATCAAAATCTTTGGTTATGACAGCCATACGGATTTTTCCGTGTAGAACTGATCTCGATTCTTGATTATTTTCAACATCAATGGTGGGAAAAGTGAGTAGAGTGTGAATTTCTTACTATCGTAGATGGTGAAAATGATCAGGAATCGAGAGCAGTTATGGTCGGGAACGTTTAATGTCATTGGTTTACATAGAAAAATAGGACTTTGTGCGATAGAATTTTTCTCAGTGTACCTACATGATCATTTGAATAAACATGATCATATGTCCCTGCAGGTCCTGAAATTGCTGTTCACAATTCCTCTGAGACGCGAGTAATGATGCGAAGACACACTCAAAGTAGTTGAAAGAACATTTCTGTGACATAAGAAAAAATGATGTTTATTGTTCTGGAACATCATTGATACACTGAGAAAAAATGCAGTGGAGCCAACCGCATATGAGTTTGGATACGGCGAATCTCGCCGCGAGGTTGACTCAACTGAATATCGATTGAAGTAAATGCTCATTCGGTCATTTCAATCGATATTCAGTTGAGTCAACCTCGCGGCGAGATTCGCCGTATCCAAACTCATATGCGGTTGGCTCCACTACATTTTTTCTCAGTGTATGGATGCATGAACTTATTCATCACACATGATCAATACATTTCCTTACATGAGCGACATGAGAGAATAACTGAGCTCTATCAGATGTGTATAGATCGAGCCGAAGGTTCATTAGAGCTAACTTTTGGATTCACAAACGTTCGACAAAGGTTCTACGGACGTTGAAATGTCCGCCTCGAAATACGTTCAGAAAACATAAATGGAACGTTCGCTGAAGGTTCATCGAAGGTTTGACAAAGCTCCACAAAAATATCTATACTTACATTAATTTTGATCAATTTATATGGAAAATGAATTGATTAAAAAACATAAATTATTATAAATTCAACTGAGTATAGATATTTTTGTGAAGCTCCCTCAAACCTTCGATGAACCTTCAATGAACGTTCCATCTATATTTCCTGAAGGTATTTTAAGGCGGACATTTCAACGTTCGTAGTACCTTTGACAAACGTTTGTGAATCTAAAAGTTAGCTTTCATGAACCTTCGACCCGATATACACAGATCTAATCTGAACGTTCGCTGAAGCTTCATGTTCTCTTCGAGTTCTGATATCAGAATGTCTACGCTGTCAGCTGTTTGTGAAATCAGGAAGTTTTTGCACTCCTGCGCATGGGTTCATTCTCACGTACATTCATTTGCAGCCGTGGATTGAAATGATGTGCCGACCGCTGTCGAAGCACCTCCTCTTAAATCCACTTGGATTCATTCTTACTTGCGAGTGCGTGATAACGCCGCGGTGCGGCTAGCGTCTAGGAGTAGAATCACCCTTTTCGGGTGGGCACGTTCAATGAGGTATTATACCGCCATTATTACGTTGCATCATGAGTCATGCATTTCGCGCTCCACTCTCTTCCATTATGTGAGTAAAACTCCTTCACAGAGGAACTCGTTCCGTGACTTGAAGTTGTTTGAAATCGAAAGGTCCCTTGACAGGTTTCTTGTGTTGAAGTTCAAACACACCCCACAACAAATTGCATACTTTACCCCGACGCTAACAATCAAATACAACTCGGCAATCTATGTAGATTAGATTTTGATCAAAACATGACAGGATGTTGTACTATTATTGATACAGTAGATCCTCGTTATGAGCAATAGATCGGGATGTAGAATAAGGGATTCTGAAACAAGAGGGGCACGCAATATTTCCCCACTATTGACTGTTTGTCGCAAGAGTGAATTGTATCTGTGAATTCAAACTTAACGCTCGTTATGAACAATTGCGTTTGTTCATTGCTGTAGCATCACACACAAAATTGACCACAACAAAAAAACTTATAACGAGCGCTCATAGCAGAAATTTGAAAGTACCAGGAATGGAGACTGATCGTTCGAGCTGAGCAAAAGGAGATTAAGGGAAATTGCTTATAACAAGAGAATGAGTTTTGTCGATCTACGGTTCCTTCAGCAATCATTCGAGCCTGGGACAAGCCTTGATCAATCCTTGGCTCAATGTAGACTGGATCAAATGAATAAGTGTTGCGCCAAGCATGGCCCAAACTTGGTCCATTGTTTCGCTAATGTTGATTCTGTGTTGAGAAAAAGGATTGGCGGAGCGTGATTTGATGTCATCATCTCACATTTGCGTCATCCTAAAACCAATCTCCAACTTTTATTCGGATCATGTTACCAACGGTATAAGTTAATCAATCAATATTCATCAATTATCAACGGAATTTCCCAACCGAATGATCCTATTCGTTGTCTTGAAGGATAAATGACGATATCGCATAACAAATTTCAAGTCATTGTTCTAATATATTATACAAATATTATTCCTAAATTCTATTCCTTGAAGAATTGAGAGCGAAAATCCGGGCCTTCGGAAGACTTTGGACCCGAGAGAAAATTCTCCCCCTCTTGTCAGGCCTGAGATGAATCAAGATATCCTTGAGGCATGTTTCCCTAATTACTACACTGTATTGATAACGGCGGTTCCGCTCAAAGTATCCGACATCTCCGATGACGAGCCTCAATGAGAACAATACAAATGGAAATAAGACGAGAACATTAGTTGTTGATGCAAACTCTGCGTTATATCTAATTATTCTCGCACACGATTCCAAGCATACTGCCAATACCCTGTATCTTCGAGTATATGAAGAACGCGATACATTCGAGAGGAATATTGAAACAGAAATACATGAATACAGTTGAAGTGACGTGCATACAAGAATCCACCGTTTACGCAATCCCCTTCATTTTCGTAATTAAGAAAATTGAATCATCTTGTAGAGAACGTCAGAACGCTTCAGTCGCATCTCTTACGATTCGAAGAGAAATTTGTGCATTCGAATGAATTCTGAAACAAAATTCATGAAATTAGATCGAAACTCACAGAACGAGATAATCAAAAACCATTGAACGATTCAGAATTTCTTTTGATTTCAGTGAAAAATAATCTTTTGATACGCTATCAAAATTTATTCTTCGCAAAATGTAAATTTCGGTTTCCCGCAACAATTGATAGCACGAGCGAATCGGAGAGAAACCGAGAATTTTCCACGATATATTCTCGTCTGCAATGCTTTCACGAATGATGAATGAATACGATGAAGAGGAGGCGAAGTATCATTAAAGGGATAAAACATGAATATTGACCGGAATGAATTCTGGCTTCTCTCGGTGCGGAGAAAATGAAATGGATCGTTCGTCTCTCCATTATTAACTGACTTCAATTTTGGATTTAGATTATATTAAGTCCCTCAGAAAATAATAGAATTGAATCATCGATGTCTACCGAAATCCACGTGAAGTATATATACTTCTGATTACCTCTCCTGATGCGCGGATCTGAATATCGAAGATTAAAATACCGGAATACAAAATCCATGAAGATTGCCCTGGTGAACAGGAGACCGAGATAAAATAAATGTTCATGAAATTCAATAAATTCGATGAAAAGTGAAGCGAATAGCATATTTTATCGAGCTTCTGACGTATAAAATAGAGTAAGTTCGACGATGAGTTGAAAGAGCTCTGAGGGGACGTTGACAATAGAAGAATAATGTCAACCACTTTCTCGAATCCTAACACAGTTGTATCGTCTTTCATCGAATTCAACAAGCCATTCTTGAGTTGCTCGCTTTTTTTACAGGTACAATTTATCAGCTTTAAATATAAAGGAGGTATCAATTTCAGGAATCCTAGGAGGATGAATAAATCCGAGAGGATAGTGGTTTGGCGAAATGAAACGTAAGGCTACGGTTGACTTACCGCGTGCTGAAGCATCTTTATGATCCGTCGTGAAATCCGCGGAGGTAAAAAAAAGTGTAATAGTAAAAAAGTGTAATAGTCTACGAGTTTCCGCTCGTACCGCTAGAGATGTGTATGCAGCTATTATTTATAGAACGCGGAACAAGTCCAATAAACACTAAAATTCCGAGAGAGGGTAAAAAAAAATTCTTCGCGTTACTTCTTCTCTTCCTCTCTTTTTCCCTCCAGTTCCAATGCTTCCTCCATCCGTTGCTCATAGAAGAGCAACGACTCTTATTATTTATTGTCGCAGTTTTGTGGACGGAGCTTTGGTCTGGCGACACACCAGAGTGCTCTTGTTTTGCATTGTTCCCTTTGTTGTATCTCACGTCGTGGATTTTGGTTTTGCGAACTTCCAAATGTTTATATCGAGCTTTATACGACGTAGGTTGCAACTTTCAACTCGTTGAGATTCTTTTCAGTATCCATCAACAGCTATATTCACGTTACAAATTAGGATGTTGTTATTCCGTTACGTGACGACGAGTGGACTCGATCCTCCAGAGTCATCCAATTACTTTGTAATCCACCCCCAAGGACTCTGAATGTTGTAACCTCAAGAATCAATTCCACTTGTGAATCATCACGATGCGTATAAAATTGTTAGATCTAAAAGCCGAAAATCGATGTATTCCTATCAAAAACCTTGTATACACGGAGGACAAAGATCATGGAATGATCGCTAGAAAAGATAGTAAACTGGTGACAACTACGAATTTCTGTGCACAGTCGCTAACAGGGACGAGTAATGGTTCATATTTTGGTGTATTAGAATACAATATAGTATACCAAAATAGGAATCATTACTCGTCTCTGTTAGCGACTGTGCCCAGAAATTCGTAGTCGTCACCAGTTTACTATCTTTCCTAGCGATCATTCCATGATCTTTTTTCTCCGTGTATGAAGGTTCGTGAATGTACCATTAACAACACATTTCGGTTCAATGCGGATTCGTCAGTGAAATTCTCGGGATTCTTATGTAATTATGAAACTATAGGATACATTTCTCACCATGAAAATAAATGATTTACAGTATCCTTCAGTCTGATCTCGAACGTTGAATACGTTTAGACATATTTCACAAAGTTTTGTTTTATAAAACAAACAAAACTCCAAACTCTTGCTCGTATATTTGAGTAGGTAAATTATTCAAAATTTGTCAGAATGGAAGAGATCTACATCACGGGAAGACGTCATTCAGTTCGAGAACACGAACTACATTTGTAGAATCACTCTCTAAATTAGTTTCTCTTCTTAATTGGTTCTCGTCTTATGCGGGCGAGTAAACCACTTTGTTTCGGCGCTGTTTTTCAGACATAGGAAGAAACTTCATACCGCCTCGTTCTCTTGTTATACAGAAACTTAGTATTCGAAGAAGAATATGGGAAATAGGATGAAGGAGATTCCGGATAAGGATGGAAGAGCTGTGTGATATGCGGGTCTTATGCTCGATTTGATTCGCGTGATCCGTTTCATATTTCTGATATATATAGGTGCAGGACGTGATGCCATAATATCTGTTGACTCACAAAAACACACAATTTGTATCTCATTGGTGGTTAGAAATGTGTCTGTTATGATTCCCTGATTTCCTACACTGAAAGAAAAGTCTGGATTTCACAACATGTAGTTCTTTCTCTCAATTTTACTGTATAATGAGAATTTAGTCCACAACAACATTATTTAGTTTTCAATCTTCGTTGTTGTTGTTGTTGTTTCATGTTTGATCGATTCCGTCTATGAGCATAATGATAACTGGACTTGCTATTGAATTTCAAAAGTAAAATACAAGACAAATTGGAAGATTCTATACCATGATTTCCATTCCTCTGATGCATATTGAGTTTTCTTCGGTCATCTTTTCAAGTGAGATTCATCTCTTTCGATTCCCTCGAGATATTCTGACTCCCACTTTATCGAATTCAAGAAATTCGCAATACAATACGGGTGAGCTGAGATTCTTGAAATACAAAATTTCATGAAGAATTTTCATATGCTTCTTCAGATTCATCCTCTTGATGTCTGGAGAATTTAATATTCTCCAACTCTGTTTCCTTGTAATCTTGATAACTTCCAAAAGCCACTTTAGTAAGAATCAAATGAGGTACTTCCTCAGTTGTTCTAACCTCAGACAAATCTCTTATCAAGTCGATAAAACAGAAGGTAGCAGATTTCAATTAGTAGACTTGGATTCTAGCTCATTGTGATATGTTGAGTAAAGAAACCAGCACCAATGTAATTCGTGACTCATTATTCTGGAGAATATGTATTTTGGGGAAATTCAAAAGCACATTAGCTTATTTCGATATACGCTGTCTGCTAGCTCCAGCTTCATATAGGTTCCATCTGATCTAGCAAATGTTGCAAATTAATCTTCTCCGGAAACGAGTGTTCAAGAAAAATTTTTTCATTTCGAGGTGGAAAAAGCTAGAAAACCGATTGAAGTGATCAAAGTCGCACATATGGGAATTCAAAACGTGTTTCGATGCTGCTGTTCCGAATTTATAAATCGCCAAAATCATGACAATATTCTAACCTCCAGTTACCTCACGTATTTTAGTGTATTTTCGTTAGCCTCTCGTTCTACGCTGCAGTCAATCAAACGAAGCTGCTTTAATAATCAAAAATCTACTAAGGCTCACTTATTAAGGCTCAATTTCAAATCTCACCCCTTCACGGGAATCAGATTCCGGAAACCTCTGGAGTAACTGGAGGATTAAATGATCAAGTATGGAATTTAATTACGACAATTACGAATGGCCGATTATCCCCATAATGTGAATGATCCATCGAATTACTGGGAAGTCAACAATTAGTAGATATTGTTAAGTTATCACGATGTTCTGTTACCATTCACCAGCCGCTGGATATCAAATTTGATGGTTCAGTCTGAAGACGAAGAGAGTTAATGGCACGATTGGAAATCCTCCACTCTCCCATCTCACTTTCGATATGAACACAATAATTTTCCTCACATTTGCACAGCAAGCATCTGTTTCCAGACTTATTTTGAGGGTGGAGATTCCTAAATTCCAAACGAATGTACCAGAATCAGAGGAAAATACCAATTTACCAAAGGCGAGTTCCACTGTTAGACACCAGGGGTTGTGTGTCGCTGCCCCAAGTGCGGCAGTCAAGAATACAGTGGGAGGCGCAAACATGGGGTTCGATGCTCCATTTTTTCGAGTCTTTGTCAGCCTTGACCTCGACGTCCTGACAGGTTGGCCAGGCAAGGTGAAAGGATTTGATCTGTCGTCCTTGGGACCAGGAGCTGGTTAGGAAAGATGATTGACGGGAATGGTTCCACTTTCTGGATTTTAGTAGAGGTAACGAAAACATCTACGAAAGGGAAAATACTCGTCACTTATCCCTGATGTTCACCAGCGCCAGAGTCTCATCACCAATTCACATGAGCTAGAGTGAGGAGATTCTCCTATTTTTCCGTTAATCACCATCTCATGATGGCTCTGTCACCCGACTATTATGACCCATACCGAATAAAGCTTGTATTCCCGTTAGATTCACTTGAAATCAACTTGTCGAAGTATTGATTCCTATTGAAACCAACTGACAATCGCCAATAAAACCAGGATTCTGGAAGAGACGAAGAATTATGGCTATTTTACCAGACATCAACCACGTGAAAGAAAATGACTTGGCATCAGTCTGGCAGGGAAGTCTCGCAAGACCTATGCAACACCAAACCTATGCATAAAACAACAGTCCTGGTGGAAAAATTCCGCTGAAAATCACTGAAATTTTCGGAGATTTTCAGTGAAGAGTTTTTCCGAGAGTCTCCGTGATTTTCAGGAAAATTCAGAGTTTTACACGCCGAGGGACAAGCATGCTCTCAACGCAAGGGAGCTCTTCACGATTCTAACGCTGTTTTTATAACGTACTTTTTTAACGCATGACAACATGCTTAGGAAGCATGGGCTCATGCGTTTAACGCAGTTTATAACAAATGCGTTAGAAGCGTGAAGTGCTCCCTTGCGTTCAGAGCATGCTTTTTCTCTCGGTGAAGAGATATTCCTAAATACTCAGAAAAATTTTCATTGGAAAAACGGGCCCGATGAGTGAGAGTTTTTCAGAATTTTTCAGGAATTTTCAGAGTTCCTCATGTTTTTTTTAGAGTTGGAAGAAATTTTCATACACTGAGAAAAAAATGAAAGTGCCATTAACCACCACGCGTAGTTGAAGGATTTATGAATGAATCAACGAATTTTTAGTTGAAATTACTTGGGAATTGTAGATTCAACTACGCTACCTTTCATTGTCCCAAACATATCACTTAATTTTATGAACCATCGTGTGTCAACGTCAACAAATCACAGAAGAAGTTTCATCCAAAATCTCACGTAGTTGAGTCAACCTCGCAATCAATCAATGCTTCGTTATTTTGTGTCAAATGTATATGGGATACTTGACGGCAACTATTTTTCATTGTCCCAATCATTCACGTAGTTGACTCAACAGAGTCAGCCAACCTAGGGAATGATTCAATGCAACCTCCAGAGTTGGTTGAACGTATTGAACCTCCTGGCGTAGTTGAGTCAACTACGTTTTCGTTCAGTTAACTGATCCTTTTTTTCAGTGTGTGTGTTTTCAGAGTTTTTCAGTGGAATTCAGAGTTTTGCAGTGAAATTCAGAGAAATTTTCAGAGATTTGCAGAGAAAATTTTTTCACCAGGGAGGGAACAGATACAGGGATGATCTTGGAAAAAGTATGGGGATTGAGATTTTCTCATACTTTTTCCATATTTTCACCAGATTGACAAAGTCTTACATTAGTTTCGCAGAGATCCAGGAGGATCCCAAATTGCACACTTCATCCGGGATCTTTCTCTACACTGTAAAAAATTTCTATGGGAAAATTCTTAAATATTCATGTGAAGTAATTGACACATACGTGCACGTTAGTAATTTTCCAAATTTGGGAATTTGCTGTCAAATGTTGGGACAAATTCCATAGAGTTTGGAATTCTCAGATAAATTTATGGAAAATTCCATATAAATGTATTGGAAATTGATTTCCCAATCAGTGATTGGAATTTCCTGGTTGATTTACATAGAAAAATTCTGATTACTTTTTACAGTGTATATCTTTGCCCTATTGTTTTATACGTGTTGCAATGGTCTTGCGAGACTTCTCCTGCGAGACTGACGCCAGACTATTTTTTCCCACGCGGGCTCCGAATCTCGATTCACGCATTTACCTGAAATTGTGTGCTAGATTTCCAAAAGATAACTGACGCATTCGTAAATCTAAGTTCACCATGAATATCAATCCATTTATTTGTTCGATCGGGTTAGATCCTATCAGTGTTGAACTTTCCGTTAGATCTTTGATTTCATTGATAACATCGTTTGATGTTAAAGCATCATCATCGTTCATACACATATTTTACTAAGTTTCGAGGATTTTCCTTCGTATAACCATTCCTCTTTAATCGGTCATTGGTTTATTTGAATGGATCTATGTTATTTAAACCCGTTTATTTTGATTTAATAATCTCCCAATAAACAGACAAATCTTAAAGAGATCTAAAAGATGTCTAAGAAAAGACATCTTTTCGACATTTCTAAAAGACAACTTATAGACTTCTTTTAGATGTCTCACTGAAGACATTTCTAAGAAGTCTCTTGAAGTTATCTTGAAGATGTCTAATAGATTTTATTTTAAAGATGTCTTTAAAGATTTAATAAAAGACATCTTTTTGGTATCTTGAAAATCAAAATCACAATATCAATACTATAATAATATACCGATAATGATTATATGCCTGAATTAAGAAGAATATCAATTTTGATATAGAATCAAATAATTGGCGACTTTCATTATGAAAATTTTTATAATCTCATAGTGTGCATTGTTTCTACTGACCAAATTGGATCACGTCGGACCACAATTGATGTTGCACGGATTGAAAACTTAATTCGTTCAAGTACTCCTGCTTAAAGAATTTTATTGAACCAATAGAATCTGCATCGGAATCAGTGGGTTCAATGAGATATTTTGAACAGGCGTACAAGAAAATTCTACGGTCATAGTTTGTAATTCCAAAAAAACACGAAGGTCCGAAGAATATTCAGTGGAGGTGCATTGAATGTCCGGACATTGGATGGTCCGAACATTCCTTGAACATAAATGTACGTATAATGAACGTGAATTTCATCTAAAAGATCTGTGTCTTGGGGAAGTTACAGGGATGGAATATATAATTCACAAGACATTTTTAGATCATCTGAAAGTGTGCTTCAACCGTGGTTAATAAAACCTATTCATTCCTATTGAACGGATAAATTCACATTAAAATTCGAATTCTGCACGTTTAATAGGGATAAATGGGTTTTTCATCAATCAGGGAAAAGGTCCTAAGAAAAATTTACATCATATCTAAAACTCGTCTTGAAGAAGTCTAAAAGATATCTTACTCAAGACATGTTTTGGATGTCTAAAACTGTCGCATAAGACATCTTTTAGACTTCTTTGAGATATCTTTTAGAACAGTTTGAAAGACATCTTGCGATGTCGCAAGACATCTTTTAGATTTCGAAAAGATATCTTTTCGTCTATGTGGGCTGTAACACGTGTTCCCTTACTCTTCAATGAATCTTAGAATTCAACGAGCCAGATTTATTACTGGGAACTAATTATTTGATTGGGGGTCATTGATATTACCAGCGAGCTAGTGGGTGGAACAAAACGTCACAATCTGGAACCTACTTAAAATTCTTCGAAATTTCATCAGAAATTCGTCATCCAGTGTTTGAAAAAAAAATCACATGGACATCCGCATCCCGTCATAGTCAGACAAGTTCGGTTAGATTGTTTCAAAAACCCAACGAAAATCTCTCAGGCTTCATTTTTCATATCCTTTTGAATTATGTAACTTCTGGAATAGAATTCAGAAATTCCTCGCGTTTGATATTGCGTGTACTTTTCATTCTTAGAATATTTTAGAAATTCCAATGAGAATTCTTCACAAATTGACTTATGACTTCTTAATTCCGATTTTCTATGAGTTTTCCATGTGTTTGGACGACAGTGAAACTATTCATTGAAATTGGGTAGCTGATTGGGGTCACTTTTAATAGAAATGTTGTTTCAACTCATGAAACTGATGATATGACAATTAAGGGTTGCTCCCTTATCATTTTATACACTCGCATGTGAAGGTTCCTACGAACAGTTAGTCTCAGTTGAAAAGAAGTAATGACCCTGAAAACAAAGAGTTGTTTTTGAAGAAGTCTGACAAATATAACCTTGCCGGTACTAAACCATTTGTCAATTTTGGCAATTTCCACATAAACAGTTGAAGGTGAGCTGTGTTTTCATAAACACACCCTAACAGAAATCACTCTCAACCTTCTGTCGATTTGGAGATGAGCGTCTAAGGAATGTTTGACATGAATCTTACTGGGGAAACCGTACATGTGAATCTTAAAATGATTCATTATCGAACATTTCTCTCTCGCTGATATTCGGCTACCGTGAAGCAACTAACTAATCCATTTACCAGCTAATCCTAACAGAGATCTCACCGTATGGAATGTTATAAGCTTCGTAGGATACTAACAAGTTTGACCACAAGTCCCTCGTAGTCAAAAACGTTGACCCTCTATTCCTTCGAGATTCATTTCAATGAATTCCAACTACAGCATCTCGATTTGATTTCAAAACGGCAAATCTGTGTTTATAATTTATATATATACAGGGTGATTCAAAATTCCCGCACTCTTTTTTGGGAGTAGATTCCTGATGAAATTCTAAAACGATTTGTCCTTTTGCACAATGCTCTCCGACGCATAATTTCCGAGATATAATTAATTAAAGTTGACTAATTATGAGGTGGATCCATCGGTCATTCAGGAGTGTCATAACAGAACAAGAGAGGAAGGTGCTTGCAGAGGGCGCTCATACGATCAGCTGATCGGTATAATCGATACGATTTACCAACATACAAATCAGTAAATTTTCTATGTAGAACGATTGAATTCGTCGACACTGTGGAAAAATTGATTATTGTCATGGATTCTTATCACGATATGCTGTAGGTGAAAGTTGTAATTTCAGTAATGATTTTTATCACGCAGACAAATGTAAAATGGTGTTCTTTCGTAGGGATAGGGATTCAAGTGGGAGAAAAAAGTATAAATACTCGTTTTCAATCAGAATTTTCATGTAAAGAAGAAAACATGAGAATTTTCATTCATCCGAAACCCAATTTGAACGGTTTGATTAGTAAGTTTAACACAAGAGATTGAATTCCGAATCCTGTATTCTGATTGGTCGAGAATCAATGTATGTTAGATCAATCCTCGGCCGTTTCAAATGATTCTTCTGAAGAATGTGTTTTCGACTTATCCCAACCACAACATTGAACAATGATGAATTTATTCGAATTCACCCTTTTTACATCATTCGATGATTATAAAGGGTTTATCGAACGTTACTAACTTACTTGAGATCAAAATCTAATTCAAATTGTGTGCAAGTTCGAGCGCGTTTCTACGTTTAGAAGATGTATTCGTCCTAAAAAGGACGGATTCGGTTGATCTTCAAAGACAATTCTTTTTCCATTTGAAATAACAATATGCTCTTTGAAGTCATATGTGCTTCAAATGAAACTGTTTCGAGCTGCCACCTGATCGGTTGATTCGTATCACGAATGGTTGATTTAAGCTAAACGAACCGTATGTGATTACAATGACAATCAAGTGCAATGATTGGGTCGTATTCGATGTCACACCTTGTATTTTCGTCAAAATTGATGGATTCTGCAAGTTGCAGTAAGTTATTACCGTTCGATAAACCCTTTACAATCATCGAATGATGTAAAAAGGGTGAATTCGAATAAATTCATCATTGTTCAATGTTGTGGTTGGGATAAGTCGAAAACACATTCTCCAGAAGAATCATTTGAAACGGCCGAGGATTGATCTAACATACATTGATTCTCGACCAATCAGAATACAGGATTCGGAATTCAATCTCTTGTGTTAAACTTACTAATCAAACCGTTCAAATTGGGTATCGGATGAATGAAAATTCTCATGTTTCCTTCTTTACATGAAAATTCTGATTGACAACGAGTAGTTATACTTTTTTCTCCCGCTTGAATCCCTATCCCTACGAAAGAACACCATTTTACATTTGTCTGCGTGATAAAAATCATTACTGAAATTACAACTTTCACCTACAGCATATCGTGATAAGAATTCATGACAATAATCAATTTTTCCACAGTGTCGACGAATTCAATCGTTCTACATAGAAAATTTACTGATTTGTATGTTGGTAAATCGTATCGATTATACCGATCAGCTGATCGTATGAGCGCCCTCTGCAAGCACCTTCCTCTCTTGTTCTGTTATGACGCTCCTGAATGACCGATGGATCCACCTCATAATTAGTCAACTTTAATTAATTATATCTCGGAAATTATGCGTCGGAGAGCATTGTGCAAAAGGACAAATCGTCTGAGAATTTCATCAGGAATCTACTCCCAAAAAAGAGTGCGGGAATTTTGAATCACCCTGTATAACAACACGAATATCTCAGAACTGCAGCATTCTTTATAGCATCCCATCAAGAATCTCTGTTAACAGGGAGTGTCAGATACGAATTCAAAATATGTGAGAGTAGTTGTTTTGTTGGATTTTTATTTGGTGAAAGTGTATCTCAGTTATGAAAGTTATGATGGCGATGAAAAGAAGATAGGTCATAGCACTTGAATAGCTTTTGATGTTCAGTATGGAAAAAGAAAATAAAAAACTCTCTTCCATGGATCGAGTCCAAATCTTTGAAGTTGATGACACAGGTGTTCGATGTGCAGTTTCGCAGAGACAAAAAGGATATGGAACAATAGAATGAGGATGCTAATGGTATTAATATCTTCGTACACTAGAATTTTTGTTATAAGAATGAAAACACGTGCTACGTGCTATGAGTATAAATACTCTCTTCGCAACTCTTCCTCAACTTAGACATGATTAATTTGAATTCATAATTTATTCTACTCACTTCATGAATCCACAAACTTTCAACTTTTTTTCTCCATAGAAGAAATACTTCAAGAAAAAGGAAAAACAAATTTGTCATCGATACTCTCATACTTCAGATTTTTACATAAATTATTGCGATAAAATTTCCCCGTTCCGATCACTAAAACGAGAATAGGAGCTAAAAATATCAAAACTTGGAAACAACTGAACAACGAAGAGCGAAGTTCGAGTTTCCGATGCTTCTGTACTCTTGAACGAAGAACAGGGTAATTTACCGGTTACGTATAAATTGAATAGATTCCATATTCAAACATTTCTATACATCATCTTGTCCTCACATGGGACACTATACTCATTCTTCCACAGCGTCCATTCTTCCCTATCTTCAAGTTCTATTCATAGTCTCTCAACCATTTGAGGCTACGCGTTCATTATAAATCTTTTTTTCATTCAACAATACAGTCTCATTCTTGATTTGATGCATTCACAAATACTTGAGTATTTATACGCTTCATTCCCTCCCCTGTTCTTCGCATAAGATCTTGAAAGTTCTATTCACTCGATATGCTAACAAATCATACATAAAATATAACTGTAATTATGCAAAATTGTCTCTCGTCTATTGCAAATGAGGATGATGCTTGTGATTATGAGAGACGAACAATTCATATACGTTTTTTTTTTTGCAAACTCTGAATGAGGGAGTTCTGTTACTCCCCACTGTTACTGCTCATGTATGGAATTTCATTTAATTTTTATGAAGAGAATTGAATGTAATCCTTCCAAGATGTTGCGGAATTCATTTCCTGCTCGTAAACGTCGTAAACGTGTAATATGTAGCAGCAGATGCTATTTTTGTATGCAGCATGCAAGAGTGGTGTACGCAAAAATTTTAACTGAATCGAATTCTTTCCACTTGGCGTATAGAAGCGAATTTTAATAAATTTGATGAACCTTGAATTCCGTTCTTTTGTATATTTTTTTGTGGAATCAACAATTCAACATCAAACCACGTTGGATATTCCATATTGAATTTCCGATGATAAATTCAACAATTTGTTTACATTTCACTGTGATTAATTTTTGTATTTTGTTGTTCGAAGTGGGAGCAATCGCCCTCGATGGAACGGATATACTCTTTCAAGGCAGATAGAGATTAGTGTAGGAAAAGAATCCATTTCTCTCCTCATCCCACTCCTTTCGTCTGTTGAACAATCTGCTCTTTGAGAACAGTTCCTCGTTCTAGGATGATGAATGAATATCTCTCGAGAGGTATTAAAGATGCTGCGAAGATAAATAACACTTCACCATATAATTCATTCGGATTCAAGTTAAAAATAAACCCTCTGAGACTCTCACATCGTAATTGTTCTAAAATTCAAACTCTCAAAACTCGCATGAATCAGATTACGATATTAGAGAAAACTCCATGATGCTCGTACAGCAGCGCACGTAATTGATGTCCATTCGATCGCGAATATTCTCGAGAGTCCTGGAAATGAAATCCATTGGAATCTTAATTCGGCAAGAAAATATGAATTATCATATAGAAATCTGAAATCCGAAAGTAAAACCAATCCCGACAACACGTTTTTAATATCTGATACGTGAGCAAATTGGATATTTGTGCATATTTGAGTGATGGTAAGTGTACATCCTGTACATACATGCGCTTAGAATGGATCGAGCGGAAAGTGAGCTCGACGTTTCGTGCCAACATAGTGGAACTGCTGGCTTGGAATTGTCCCACACAGCTTCCCGTTCCAGTCGTGGTTCCTCGCTTCGGGGCAAATGATACTGTCGATGCAATTTTTCCCCACTTGAAGACAATAACTCGAAAGAGAGAAGAGACGCGATGGGGGGCTCAAGTGCGGACAATACATAATACGAAAACGGGTCACGAGGCTGGAAGAACTAAAACGCGTCAACGACGTCTGCAATATTATACCGAACCTTGTCTCGTTCATTTTTACACACACATTCAATAAAAACTTGAAGCAAAAAAAAATGCTTGCGTGCTGTATTTTTATGACCTTCGCGTGCTTCCGATGAAAGATTCTGCGGAAAATAAAAATCAGACGCGGTTGCTCACGCATTCGTTTTCACTCGCTTTTGATAACGGATTGAGAATCGTTAATGGGATTCTGAAAAAAAAAGCTCAAAGCTCGTTGGAAGAATGAATTTAAACGATCCAATAAGTTCAACGAGCGTGATTGATGTTCGAATCTCTTTCAAATGAAATAAACAAAACAATCGAAAATTGTTGAGCTCCTTGAATTTGCCGTTCTTCCATCGCTTAGGGTGTCGAATGTTACGAGAACTTGCTAATTAGCACAGATCAAATGCACCCTCATTTGGTTTTTCCATTCAATCTTTTATCCGATATTCGTCATTGATTCTCCCTTTGATCCGCTTCCCTTCTTATTCTTTTTTTTTCTGGTTATTTCAGGTTCCTTCCTTTCTGATTATTTTCAGGTTGTTACTGATTCTGAACCAGCGGAAAATGTTTTATACGACCTTTATGAATAGTGAATAATTGATTGAATGTAAACATCTTCCCGGTGTATAAAAATACGCTCTTTCCATGAGGATGTGATACAATGTATATTTAAATGAAACTTAGTATCTTCGCTCGGAGTGAGCGAATAAAGAAGAAACAAATCAATGGGAGACTGCGCAATGAAAGTCAATATATCTCAAGTACTGTGAAGATTATATATGAGTCATATATTATTCATATACAAGTTATATATAATCTGTGTGAAGCATACAGAATTTCTTGCCAGTGTCGGACTGGCTTGTATCAAGAACCCCGGCTGGGAATTATTTCGGGGCCCCTAGACGAGGCAAACTCTTGGAAATATCAAGATTTCCTCAAGAAACTGAAAACTAAATGGGCTCCCATGGGCTCCCGGGCGATCGCCGGGGAGCCGGGTGGGCCAGTCCAACACTGTTTCTTGCTTTCGCCACCCTGGTTTGAAAAATTTATCGCCGCCCGTTGATTAATGAGATTCGATACAAATTTTGCAACGATAAATAACTGTCCACACTTGTTCAAACCCATTAAAACCATTGAAACCAAATACATTAATGAGATCCAATGGGAATTTAACAGGTTTGAATGATCACACGCCGTTGAAAAGTTTGTATTGAATTTCTGTAATTGATGGGTTTTGATAGACTGTTTTGATACAAGATCTATTGCAAAATCTTGGCGATCTCTGTAGAAGGTATATTTTCGAATGCTGAGAAGACGCTATATTGTTATGAATAATCGATGCATTTGTTTCGTTGACCTACGATTGGATCGGCATTCGTGGAAAGTAGAAAACCCAGAGAAATCCATTGAGAATTATTCATCAATCGGCTTCTAATAAAAATAGTCTCCTTACTTTGATATTTCTGCGGGGAATAAGGACAAGTAATTTGTGGATGAGGCAAAGAACGGTGAATTTAATTGAATAAATCAACAAACCGTTGAAATTCAGCCTGGAATCGGTATTTCGGGAAACAGGGATGGAAATCGAAAGATCTGCTGCACCGAGAAAAATAATTTATTTGACCGAATGAACTGAAGTTATTTGGCAAAATTAGTTCCGAGTAATAAAAGAATAGAAGCTGGTAATAAAAGCTGTAGTAAAGGCAACTTCAAATTAGTAACAGCAACTGAAGTCAAAGAAATTGAATTTGAATTTAGTTGAGCCAACGCCCGTTTTGGTTATCCAAATATCAACAACTGTATCTAGTTGCTGGAACTAATTTGGAGTAAGGGTAACCCATTCTTTTTTTCGGTGTGATAAATCGGGGGTTCGCAACGCTGAATGAGAGCCTCTCAGTTCTCTCTTACCTCCAATGCTAGAGGGAATAAGAGCAATTCGGAGGCCTCAGACTTATATTCTATTGCCGATCGGCGATCCACGACCTCCACCAAATATGGCTTTGACTGGGACGTAGTTAGTCGCGTGCGTTTACTTTCGTGTTCTGTACTTCAACTCGCAGACAGCCTGGGCCTCCGTCATTCATGGCTACCGTCGTCGCGTGGTCAACCCGCGGCTTTTTGATTCATACGTTCCAAGTACGAGGCGCGTTCATAAAGTAAGGGACGTTTTGTCACAGAAAGAAATACACTCGTGAGAAACAACTTTTATTGTCATGTTTAGTTAGGTACAAACTTACTTTACTTCTCTGCATAATCGCCGTTCCCTTCTAAGCATTTTTCGTACCGCCACACCAGCTTCTGTAACCCCTCTGCATAGAAGCTTGCCGCCTGAGAGTTGAACCAGTGACAACGGCGTTTTTGAGTCCCTCTTCGGTTTCAAAACGTTGTCCACCGAGCCACTTCGTTGTGAAACAAAACTGCAATCGATGCAGTGGTGACACTCAACTTCACCAAAACCGAAAAAGTTTAAGCAAACTCCGTAGACAAGTCGAAAATTGATGGCTACAGTTTTTTGGGACAAGGACGGTATTCTTTTGGTTGATTTCATGGAATGTGGGACAACAGTTACAGCTGACGTGTGCTGCGAAACGCTCAACAAGTTAAGACGTGCGATCCAAAACAAAGGCCGCGGGAAACTGTCATCTGGCATAATACTCCTCCACGATAACGCGCGTCCTCACACTGCTGCCAAAACCAAGGAGAAAATTCAAGATTTTCGTTGGGAACGTTTTTACTACCTACCGTACAGTCCTGACCTTGCACTTTAAACAGTGGCTCGGTGAACAACGTTTTGAAACCGAAGAGGGATTCAAAAACGCCGTTGTCAACTGGTTCAACTCTCAGGCGGCAAGCTCCTATGCAGAGAGATTGAAGAAGCTGGTGCAGCGGTACGAAAAATGCTTAGAAGTGAACGGCGATTATGTAGAGAAGTGAAGTAAGTTTGTATTTAACTGAAGATGACAATAAAATTCGTTTCTTACGAGTGTATTTCTTTCTGTGACCAAACGGCCCTTACTTAATGAACGCGCCTCGTATATAAGTGGATACTTCGATCCTCGGACTATCTTCGCAGTATGAACTAGTGTGGAACTTCAATTTCTTGGAAGGTCTTCAAAAGTGCATCAAAAACCACACATGCTCAACTTTTTCCGAAATCCCAACACTGAGAAAAAAAGTATGGACAACGGGTCGCACGGTTTAGCCTAATAATGCCAGTTTTGGGTCACATGAACATTGATGTGCACTTTTCCTTCAATTTATGGCAATTTATATGTCATTTTGGTGAAGATAACTTCGCATCTCACAAATATAAGGATAATTTTCTAAAGAATCCCCACAAGTTAAAGGAGAAATGTTCATAAAAGCTCATGTGTCCCTGAACTGTTATTATTATGAAGATCATCTGTGCTATAAATTTTTCTCAGTGCATGTATTTTTCTGAATTCTTGAAATGTTGATGACATCGACAAGGAGTCTAGCTGTTTCATTGGTCAGACTTCGAAGTCTTCCAATGGACGAACACTAGACTTCTTCTCATTTTTACTCAAATATAATATTCAACAGTTATCACATTGAATTCAATACCCAGAATTGAGGATGTCAAAGACGTTTATTTTTTCTTTGGAAAATTCAATTACTGGAGATCAACTATAGAACTTTTGTCAACAATTCGGAAGCAAGGAATGAACAATGATTTGATCTCACTATCAAATCGTCTGATTGTATTCGATTACCAAAGATGAGTTCCATATCAATGGTCTACACTGTTAAAAATTTGGGGAGTTTTTCTCCACACTGTTAGTGAATTTCGTCCCCATTATCGCGGGGGAATTATTTTTCTATCAAAAATGAAGGATTTTTCCCCTACTCTGAGGAATTATTTTGTTTTTTGGGTGTTAAATCCTCCACAAATGAGGAAAAATTTCACGAAATTATGGTGAAAATCTCCCCACCTGTGTAGGAACTTTGCTGCCACCATTTTTTGGGGGAGAATCCCACAATCATGTTTCACGGTGCACTTGATGGCTGCATTAAAAACTGCTCCATGATTCTTCCTAACATGATCGACTATGAATTTTTTCCAACAACTATTGCTGAGTGAAATACTTAGGGGAATAAGTAAATTGTCACTTTAGAATTCACTATCAGGAAAAAGACTAACTCCATCAACTGTGTTATATATCACAGCAACCAACTTGAATCTCTTCATAACTGTGAATGGAGTAGGATATCTCGGAAACGCAAATAAAGCCTTTTGAACAAAGAATTGCTTTTGACATCGGTTCATACGTGTCGAAGGTACGATACTTCATCTAAATACGCAAACAACTCAAGATTTGAACTTATAACACGTCTTTCAAGAGCAAATGGATATACAATCATCTCTAACTGAGTAGTTTGATCACAATCTTTCTTTCTTCCTACCCTCCCTGAGCTTTCTGAACAGTACATCCACTGATGTCCGAACCGCATCTCCCCGAGAGCACGGTGCATGAATAGAAGATGAAGAATGGGAGAAACACCGTAGAAGCGATGGAGAATTATCCGGTAGAAAATTTGTGGTTGTGCCATACGGGTTTCAGTTTTGCTTTGAATCGCAAAATCCAGTCTATGAAAAAGATACGAACGTAGAGATCTCTACTCTCCGCTAAGCTCCTAGGAAATTCTAAAAGTTTCTGAGTATCTGATGGCTTATGGTAATCTGCGATAATGTACAAATATTTATCATGTACCATTCAATTTTCGAGATAAAAAAGCTTTCATCTGAAGTTCTCCTCCTGTTGACATGACCATCAACAAACTTGGATTTTAAATTCTTCTCACAAGAGATTATATGAATGATTCGAATAAACTTCTAATTGTTTGATGGAATGATTTTGTTTTGCGAATACAGACTTCTCTCCTCCCTCTCGAGTCCTACGGTCGTTAAAGTGAAATCACTCAGAAGACTACGTGAGGTTATAGGTGACCGCATATGAAGTTGGTGGGTGGAGATAAAAATGCCCATGGGATCTAAGTTCCGAATGAGGGGATTCTCAACGGGATAGAAATCGCAAAAGTTTTAGGAGGACAACGTTCTGTGAATCCACCCTTCGTAGGACAGAATTGAATTCGATGATTATTTTGTTCCCAAAAAATAATAAAGTGACGAATATAACATCATGTGATCATTAACTCCTCTCTTTCCTTCTCTCACGTGGATACATACAATTCATCGTCAACCTCGAATCCCTTCTACTTCTCGCTTCTTCTTCTCCTTCTTCTCGGAATATTGTGTGCGCTGCTCTGGACATTTTATCGATCTTACCTCCAAACTGTTTCTCTTCTCGTATCCTCCTCTCTCCAACCTTGTATTTTTTCTCTATTTCCTCTTTTTCCCACAAAGAGGAGAGCACAACCCACGCGAAAGCTCAAGCTCAAACTCAAGCTCAGTTTTCTTACCGGCGATTACTCACGTGAGGAACGACCAAGTTCACCGGATAAAAAGAGGACTCAATTCCAAGCTCTGTCTAAGGTAAGTAGATCTAAAAGCGAGGATATCTCATGGTTTGACGAGATTGCACCATTTTCTGATATGTTCTAACGTTCTTTGATAGAGAGAAACTATGGGGTTCAAACATGGATGGAGATTGATCGTTCGAGACATGATTTCAATCCTCACTCGTTTTGTGATTAATTTCTTGACGGTTGCCGTACCATGAAGTGAGATCGAACAGTAAAAAGAATGGAATAGAATATTGCATCAATACATATATATCTTGAATTTAGAGTCATGGCAGGAGAGGAAGAATGTTTTGTTCATGGTCATTTTAACGAAATCCAAATCAAATTCTTCCTTCAACTATCATTTGTGTATTTTCTGCGCATACAGAATGTATAGTTGCGAGGAAAATCATTCAATCCCACAACGTTTTAAGGATCCTAACATCTCTTCCTGGAATCCAACCGCTTTGCGATAGGGTATTCCGAACACATTAAATACCCCATGTAATGGGCTTACGAATATACAACCGCGTCATCCATAAATAAACTTGGTCTCGAAGACAAAGAGAGAGAGAGAGAGAAAAGAATCCTGACTGGAGGTGAGAGAAAGCTGCGATGTTAAGGAGACGTACATGAAAGAAGACTACTTAATTTTAGTACTCATAAAAGTCGAAACGTGTAGGAAACCTCTGTACGAGAACTTCCAGAAGAAGGAAAAAATACTCTCTCTCCCACTCCTGCACGTTACAACAAAAAATCGTTGAAGATAAATCACGCGATTCGCCAATTTATTCCCCACCGTACAATACAATTACTTCTACAGAAGCCAAAACGTATCCGTGTGTGAGTACATATAATAGCGTACGTGTGTAAGGACATACATAAATTCGATCGCGTACACACGAATTCTACCACAGGTCAGTGTGAGTTCAGCAATATATTTTCAATGCAATCCACAAACTCTGGAGGCATGATATAAATATGTATTTGCTAAAGAAAAGCGAAATGAATGAGAAAGAGAGAGAAAGAGAAAGAAAGCCAAAAAAATTGAAAAACCGCCACGGAAAAATATTCCTCCCAGTGCAGATGTGAAGTGTGTGGTTGGTTTATGCAATGGACTGCACATAAAACCAGACGGAGAACCAAACTCTACCGAAGTTTCATTGTCGACGAAATTCTTGAATCTCAGAAGAACGAATTTGTGAAACTTTGTACGCGAACCCGGAATAATTGTATTCGGAGAGCACAATAAATTACTTGAATTTTGATTTAAGATGCTGTCGTGAGGGGACTGTTCGTTCGATAGATGGTAGATTGGTAGATCGTTGGATATCATTTTTTCACGAGACTGTCAAATTGAATATCTCTGTGAGAGAAGAATTCATTTCGACTCTCAACGTAATGTATTATACAACATCGCGTTGAGGAAACATCGTGAAAGGAAAGGGAAATAATTTCCTCGATCCGAGGGGTAAAGCGCAGGGGTGGACGTGAAAAGAACGGAAGATTCTTGTCGACCAATCGATTCCACTACATCCAAAGAACAAATATGCAAGTAATTCAAAGATTGGGAAACCCCTGATCGGACAGGAAAAGACAGAGCGAGAAATCGTGGAATGCAGGACATTGGTATAAAAAGATAGGGACTTTCGCATAAAAAGAAAAAAGGATATGAAATTGTCTTGAATTATTCATTTGGACATACGTTGATGGCTCGATGGAAGAAAAGGAAGGAAAAAAAGGGAGAAAAAGCGAGGCCAGGAAATGAGAAAAAGTATGGAAGAATCGTAACGTTAATTCTTGTTTCGTTATAATCATCATCATTATCATGAAGACCAATGACGGGAAGATGGGATAGTTAATCATCGCGCGTGTTCTACGTTGCCGGAACCTCTTCCTCGAAACACTCGAAATTTCCCAACTCCTTTTTGATGCTTCAATGCTACGATTACAGACGCGAATCAGCACGCGCAGACAACGTGTACGGGATAACGAATGACTCCGACCTCGGAAATTGGAAATGTCTTGCAAGGTTGCCAGGCGCATGATAATTATCTCATGTGAAATCCTGGCGTTTCGTACATTTCTGTCGAGTGTTTTCTCGAATATCTGTGTCCTTTCCAAGTATTCTACGTTGGAGGTTTGAACAAAGCTGCGATGAATCAACCGATGACTTCTAATGGTATCCCTATTATGCGGAATTATGTTATCACAGTACATCGAATTCGTTTTGGCAAAAATCTAGAAACTTGGATGAAGGAAGGAGTGTGGACCGTGTTTCAAATGTCTCATGATTTATCTTCGTAACATATCGACGTATGATATATAATGAAAATTGCGACCAACATACAAATCGCATCAATTTACACACAATTCATATATATTTCGTAGCAATGGATAATTCGATGGAATAGAAAGCACGTAGAAGAGGAAATGACTTAATTTGTACGTGTAATTAACAAAAGGTAACCAACTTTGATTGCTCCCCCTGTGAAGAACATTGTCAATCGACGTCAAGTGACTGGTCGAAACAATATGCAATTCTCATCAGTGGCATAGCGAATCACTTTGACGCCCAGGATGATGTCAGCACTCCATCATCCCTGTCAAAACACTTGAACTCTATCACTACTACAGTTGTTCTCCCTTTCGGGTTTTTTTTCAATGGTGTACTTCCATTCCACCCCCCCCCTCCCCCATATATCCACCTATACAGGTCGCCTCCTCCGCCCCCTGGCTACGGTACATTGTTGTTATACACACATTTCCTCGTCGATACTCGCCCAGACATCCATAGGCCGATTTTGATTCCCACCTGGGTGACTTTGATTCATCTCAAAATCATTCTAATCCGAGAAGAAAAGTCTGACTGAATGACATTTTTTGAAATATGTTATCAACATATCGACGCTTCTCACGAGGAGTAGCATAGTTAAAACAACTATATATCCTGAAGAAGATCGGCACAGCTCGTGGACTTTGACATTAACTTTGAAAGGAACACAGCTCCGTATTTCTGAGCCTAGCTACAAATCGTGCTAGTTTCCGTGAGAATCTCCTGCTCTATACTTCTCGCACTGCTACACTTTGTGAGAGACATTGATATGTATAATGAAACCTATTCCAGCTCCTCATCGATGAATTCTACATTATTTCTGAATTATTTCCAGATCGCGCTTTTTCAGAAGATGTATCATGAGAAATAACGATCCATGCCAATTATAGGATCGAAACGATGTTTGTAACGAAACACACCATCAGTGGTTATATTCCTCCATCGTAAATCATTTTATAAGAAATCCGATCTCCAGTTATAAAGTACAAACATTTATCTTTGACTAAAAACTTTCAGTAGTGATGAAACTTCCGATAGTTCTTTCTTGCATCCCCCCGGTAAGTCGATAATGATCCGTTCACTTGAATTCCTCGCCTTTCTTTCCTCTGGAGAAAAAGTTTGTTCGTAATTAATTTTTAAATGAGAATGTGTCTCAAAGAGAAATGGGAACAGAACAAAGAATTAAAGAAATATAATGAATCGAACACAAATCCGTAAGATTGCTCAAATAACGAGCGATACGTGACGACCGCATTGATCAACAACGCTGTAAAAGATCTCTATGGGAAACTTCACATAAATGTTAGGAAGTAATGAACACATACATGCGTCAGGGATTTTCCGTACTTTACCGGGATTTACTGGAAAATGATAGTAAAAATCCCATAAAATTTTTCAGGAATTTTTAGTTAAATTTATAGGAAATGTCATCCACATTCATCAGAAATTATTGATTTCCTATCGCGAGGTCGAAATTTTACGGTTTCTGCGTATAGGAAAATTCCGATCATTTTTCACAGTGGAGAGAGGAGAATTTATCGATAGCTCTGTTCTGAATATTATTATATTACTTCCCATCAAAGATATGTGAAAGAAGCGTGATTGCTTTTTCGTGAGTTGGATTGGTTCCTGTTTTCCGGAAATATTGTCGGATCAATAATTTCCTCTAAAGCGGTTGTGAAGGCCAGTGTTATTCAAATCTAATGCCACGCTTTTATAAGACAAGTGATACATGCGCCCGTGTGGAAATTTGTCCGGGCGTCCTGTATTGAATATAGGCCCTGTATGGGCTTGAATCGGGTATCCAAACTTAGGATGGCCTAGCCTTAACCACTAAGGGGTCTAGTCGGGTTTCCGAAATTTGGCCTGATTTTTCTAACTCAGGGCCACCCATACAAGGCCCATGTGGGGCCAAGATGGATTTCCAATGTTTCCCCCTGTTTGAAAGATTTAGGCGCACCCTACTAAAGCCCGTATAGGGCCTTGCTGTGTTTCCCGTATTCTCCCAAAGATTTCATTTTAGGCACACCCTACTACAGCCCGTATAGGGCCTTGCTAGGCTTTCCATATTCTCCCAAAGATTTTAATTCAGGCACACCCTACTACAGCCCGTATAGGGCCTTGCTAAGCTTTCCATATTCTCTCAAAGATTTTAATTTAGGCGCACCCTACTACAACCCGTTTAGGGCCTTGCTAGGCTTCCCATATTCTCCCAAAGATTTCAATTTAAGCACACTTGTACACAACCCTTGTAGGGCCGACCTGCATTACCAATATTCCCCTTGTTTTGAAAAGTTAGGCGCACCCAACCTTGGTTGAAAACAGCAATGTATAACCTCTTCATTCAACTAAAGTTTTAAACTATTTACAATTCGAAGTCTTTACATAGATCCATTTTTATAGCCATATTTCTGTCGTTTTGATCGAGCACAGGAATGAAATGCAAGAAGGTTTCCATTTGATATTAGATAAAAGTCAATAGTTTCGGTTTCACTGAATAAATTCAACGAGATAAAAATTTTATAATGAATGAATTGATGGAAAATCATAATGATAATTAATACCTTATACTCGTAGACATAACAATAAAAAAGGAACGTTGTATGAACTGAAAGGTACTTGATTCATTAAGAAACAATCAAAATAATCATTTTAATATATCAAATGATCAAATCTGACCAGGCCCTGACCAGGCCCTGAATAGAACTGGGGAACGTCATAAATCATTTCTACCCGGGTGGGAATTTTATTCTCTCCTTGCGATATTCATCTAATTTGATAATCTATGCAAAAATTTATTACACATTCAAAGGCCCTAGTTTCAGAGCCTGCATTGGCTCCATCATGGGTGTCCTACATAGGCCCAAGTTAGGAATACAGTACAGGCCCTGGAAATGAGAGCGTGACAATCCTGTCTAGGCCCTATAAAGGTAACCAAAACAGGGCCTGGAATAAAGTAAGGACGCCTAGTTTGGCCCTAACTGGCGCCAAGAATTAATTTCCACACGGGCGTGTAGAGACAGGAAGCATATGGCTGTGTTTCAATCTTTGACGATGATTCGATGCATCCAGCCCTCGTGATTCATTGAAAGAAATGCCCATGTAAAAATTCAATGAGAAGTGGAATTATGATTACAGTGTGGATCTCATATCAAATTTACGATACGGTCCTGTCGGATTTGCGTTGTTATCATGTTTACTTCACAGCAACATTACTACCATTTACTTCGGCGATAATGAACATACAATGTGGTTTCTAACAGGGCCACGCAACTCCAATGAAAATACTTGGGACGTGTTTGCGCGGGCTGCACCACAATTGATCCCGGACTAAATCCACGGAAAAAATAACCCGGTCAAGATATCCCCATACAAAAATGTCTCCGCAGAAAATAATCCCACATTAAACATCTCCATTCTACAATGTCAAGAAAGAGGAACAAAAATCACAAAATAAACACGAAAAATTGATTGCAAAAAGTTATAAGTTACTTATAATCTCTCATGGCAATGCAAAATTACAAAAGTAATAAAAAAAAACCACTATACAACACAACATTGTGCGCAACACCTTTCAAGTACATAATAAACGCTTTCCTTTTTGGCTGAGAATAAATTGCAACACTATACTGATAAACACTACACACAAGAAACTCTAACAGCGACTGAAACACGATGCCAACCTACCGTCTCATCAATTACGATCAAATTTATGAATACCTTTCTTGCAAAATAATGTTAATCCTCCGTTGACAACAACCAAAGAGCAACTACATAACGATGAAATACTACATTCCGATATAATAATATACAAACTTGTACACTGTTCACAATATAATTACACGTGGAAAATAGTATACTTGAATATGAAACTGCCAGAAATTCCAGTACACCCAACAAAATTTTATTCCTGTCAAGTCCATTTCACTTAAAAAAAAAAAAACAGAAAAAATTTATTATCTGGTCCACCTACAACTCTACTAGCTTAATATTTGGATAGAAATACCATTCGAAATAGAACCATTAACCATCAATAAAACCATTCAAAATCACAATACAATCGAATCCTGAAAATACAAAACAACAACAATTCAGAAATTGAAAATGAGATTTAATGGTATGAGGATCTTCCAGTTATGGGATATTTTCGTACGGGGATATTTTTGTACGGGGATATTCAACTATGGGATCAAATGACCGGAATATTTTGACCGGGATATTTGAACGTGATACCGTTTGCGCGCCCTCTCGAAGGTTGAATTTCATGCGAACTAAAAATCAAAATGACGGCTTGGTAGAGCGACCTGACCTAAAAATTATTCTGATTTTGAAATATGAATAATATTTCAACGATAAAGTGTGACAATGAAAAAACTCTAAAACCAAATTATATATCAACACATATAATTCATCTTTAAAATTGTTGTTCACACTTTATCGTTGAATTACTACTGTTGATGTTTCAAAATCCAAATTGGTCAGCATTATTTTAGAGGTTACCTTGATCCAATACGATTGAAGCGCCACCGTGCTAGTTGATTCGTCCCTAATTAAAATTTGGTTCGGGGTCATCCTATAGAGTTGAAGCTAATGTATGTATGTAATTTTATTTCTTTTTCGTCGGCGCCCACTCACAATACTTGTGAGCGCCGCCTTCCCTCACAAAATCTCCCTTCTTATTATATATTATAATTCAGCCTTACCCTAAACTTAGAACTAACTTAACCTAATCATCCACACGCTTGAGAGAGAGAGAGAGAGAGAGAGAGAGAGAGAGAGATATCACCCATCCGTCCATACTTCGCACTCATTCATCCTCCCCTTCTCCCATTCCCCCTCCCTCCTCTGCCCCCCTCCTCCTCTCCTTCAATTCCCTCATCCGTCCATCCCCTCCCCCGTCCTCCCCCAATATTTCTCTAACCCTCTCATCCAACCCCATCTCTTCCCTACCTTTCGAACACCTCTCCAGAACGTGGTCCCATCCCTCTATCTCCCATCCACATCTGCCCCCCCTCATCTCATTCCCCAACCTAAACCTCGCTATCCTCCTTGTCTACTTAACCCCTTTGCTCTCCTTCAAATACCCCGGAATCCCATCCACGGGTTTAAGGAGTCCATGGGGATGCGACGTGGGAGTCGGTGGATGTGCTGTTAGGGATCATCTGCTTTGGAAACAAACACACTCTGTGAAAAAGGTTTTCTTCTGACAAATCAACGCATTTGGTTGAGCATTTTTAAGAAGTATCATTTCATACAAATAAGACATATTGATTATAACCAAAAATTGTGTTGAGTCAAGAAATTCATATTTATTAACTATAACCAAATCATTCATTTGATTCAAAGTGATTAAAGTTGATGTGAATGAATATGGATTCTTGTCAAATTCAGATCTATCGAATCATAATCGGTATGAAGTTGACTCAAAGAAATATGTGGTGTATTCAACAACTATGTGATAAAATGAATATTAGTAAATATTTCTTTGCTCGTATCCAAATATACGATTTATTTACTGTGAACAAATCTCATTTGAGTCAAAGAATCCTTTTTCTCAGTGCATTTAAACGCCAGTGTCGCAAAATAAGATACTGATGTTTTCCAGTTAAAACAGTCAAGTTTTTGATTTGAACTATCAAACTTATCATGTCTTATTTTGAGACATATCTTCGACGGCAATTTTTGCAGTGCAGAATATGTGTATAATTTGTGCTTCAATCATTTTTTCTGGTTCCTAATGTAAATTATACTCTAATTGTATTTATGTATACGCAGTTTTGTTGAATTGACAACAACCAATGGAAAATTTACATGGGACTTTTCGCGGATAGAGTTTTGAAAATGCGAAAAAAAATATCTCTGTTCTCAAAATTAGTTATTATTCAACTTTCGTTCTCAAGTATAATAATTCGTAACATTTCAAGTATGAAATGTTTAAGTTTGAATCGTTTATTCAAACGAATTAATGATCGAATAACGAAATATTCAAACCGAACCCTAGTTGGAGACTCAAAATCTTGCAAAACATCGTTCAAACGATGTTTCCAATTTCAAGAAGGTAATAACAATGATTCAGCAAATTGAGTGCAGTGTAGACAATTTTTATGGGGAATATTCACATACATGTATGTGAAATAATTAACACATACATCGATAGGAAATTCCCCGTAAAATTTGGGAAAAAATCCTATGAATTTACAGTAAAAATCCCATAAGAAAAAGCAATTTTGATATATTTTCATGTGAAAATCCCTATATGTGTACGGGAATTCCCTTTACATAGGTATGGGAGAATCCTGAATATTTCCTACAGTGTGTGTTTGAATTTTCGTTTCATTTTTATGAACGATTAGAACTCCTACAACACAATATCAACATGTTACCGAGGTGTTTAAAACAGAGGTGTTCAAAATATTTCTGCAATTTACTGCTTCGATGCAAGTTTTTAAAGTAACATGCACGCATACGTCTGATGTTCATTATTTGAAATGTTTCTAAAAACAATTATCCCAGTCCCAGTAGGTCAAAATTCAGTAAATTCATCGTACTCCTCGGTAGAATTACTGGAAAGTTCATATAATCATCACATTTTTAAGTATAATCACCAAAATACTGGTAATTCTTTCGAATTCCTTCCCAAGTTAAATGCTGCCTGAATTACCAAAGAATTTCTTGGTGAATGAGCCGATTTTTATCACAATACTTCTAGTTTTATATAATACAGACATGGAGAGTCCAATAATTTGTAACGTGTTCCGTAACTAACTGAATCCATAGCGATAATTTTACAAAAGCACGGTTCAAACAGATGCTGGAGTGATTGATCCGATCCCGATGAACATTCATGACTACGAACAATTCCATTTGTCTCTCTGAATGGTAACAGTTTTGGAAGAATAATCGAAAAAAAATTCTCGATCATTCATTTCCAGCAGTCATCAAGATTCCAAGATTCTTTGATCAGAATGAAGTTTTCATGAATTTCACGATCCAATATTCGGGTGATATGAAAAATTCACGAAATATCGAGCGATTCGGATCGTTTCAATTTTCATACACAGTGATCAAAGCAATGGCGATGCGGAATATGAACATACACAGAGCATGACGAAAATTTTCGATGTGAATGTTATCGTTGTTTTTCCTATGTTTATCCATCTTTTTTTTTATCTCTGTATATCGTGATGCTCGTCTGATGCTCAATGGCCTGAGATATTAGTGAAACTGGAGGATACAGTTATTTATAAAAAAAACACAGAATCCTTGATCATTGATTCACAGAGTCTTCACAATTTCATTCACTCGTAGATCTGCTTTCTTAAGGTTTATTCTTCAATCATGTGTGGCAATGTGGATACAAATATTTCATCCAACAAAACGATACATTGAGAGGGATGAGATCGTGAATTCAACGACCACGTGATAATAGCAGATTGACATCATCCTGCACTGAAGAATCGGTAAAAATTGCGGAAGATGCAGGAACGGTTCAATACTGGCAGGGATTCATTTGCCAGATTATGACGGAAACATTTGAATCGTTACTGCTTCATCATTGCTTCTCAATGAGTTCAATTTGTTCGACAGATATCAAATAACATTGGATCTAGGACATACCCAAAATCGTGTCGATATTCAATCAAATCATGTAAGCCCAAGCTAGCGATCTGAAATGAACTTGAGTTCCCATAGGAAAAGGAAAACACAGATCGATATTGACTCAGTGAGGCAGCCAGATTTGTCAGTATACTGCCAAATTCAAAGCCACCAAGCAGGGCCGTCTTTCATTGCTCGAAGGCCCTGCGCCTACTTAGAGTGGAGGCCCATGTAAAGAGACGTACAATTTTGAAATTTAAGAAAATCAATATAAGAAATTCAATGACCGAGTCAAGGCTGAAGAATTCATCTTTTATCCCTGGCGAAAAAACGCTTACTTCAATATAAGCGTGAGTACAGCGTGCATGAACGCTTTTCTTCACGCTCGATCCACGCTCAACTGCGCCAATTGACTCTTAATACACTCTCATGTGACGGTAATAACACTCCTATGCGACGCTCCAAATGCACGCTTTATTTTCACCAGGGATGTGCATCGAATCAGATTTATTAAAAGAAATAGATTTTAATGATTTTTTTAATTACTTTTCGGCTAGAAAATGTCGTAAAAAACTGTTCAATCAAAGTGAAAAATGAATTTCAAATTAGTTTCATTGTTAAAATAACTTGATTCCATTTTGGTGAAATGACCTTTCTGAAAAACATATATATAAAAATCTTAACGATTGTCTACGAAGAGGCCCCCCTTTTGCAGGAGGCCTTGGGCTTGGACCCGGTGTGCCCTGCCTTAAAGACGGTCCTGCCACCAAGGCAATCAAACATCAATTCACATAAGAGCCTGTATGACATTTAGAACCGTGTCAGTACTGTTCGTTCATATGCACCGAATATGGTAGAATATTGGCATTCCAACCTTGTCCAAACAGTATCGATTTGATACTGGCCCAAGACTGTCTGTCCACTCGAATCAATACCGTTTAAAAATCGTCGAATAGGTCGTGCCAATTAAAGAATAATAATGACCCTGTATAGAAATAATTGAAGGCTGAGAGTTCAAAAGGGCCTAACCCACAAAAAATTCGAAATTTGTTTTAATTCATTTTCGGATTGTCATTCTAAGCCTTTATATCGAGGTGTTATCAAAACTTTCAATTTCGACGTAGTTTTCTTGTAATCGAGAGTCAAAATTTCTAAGGTCCTAACCCAAGTGGTCCTGAGAATTCAAAAGGGCCTAACCCCATACGTAGTGTTATGGAAAAACGATGTTTTTCATCGTTTCGGATAGGTTTGCACGAAACCCGTTGTTTGAGAATGCCATCTATCAAAAGTGGTACATACTTGAGTGTTCAGTTAACAACTTGGCGATCGCTTTTTGTTGATATTGTGAAATTCACCTACCCTGTTGATCGGAATGTTCTGAGTAGTATAAGTGTTGACGACTTTCAATGTGTATATCTGTTTTGCTACAAATTGATTCTAAAAATTGCAAACAAGGTGTTATTGCCCAAATTATTTTGAGCATTTCGGCGTTTTATTCATAAGCGAAACTCATAAAACAGTGGAGTATGAGCGAAAAGAACAAAAAGCGTCGTGACTCACGTCGCAAAGGGGAAGAGTATACCACAATCAGAGGTAAAGTTGTACGTGCGAAAGCTTCTCCTGCCGAACAGGTACGATGAAGATAGTTCAATATTATTTTGACTCGGTTCAGAATCCAAAATGGTGCATCCAGCATGGCGGACACAAATTTAACAATTACTCGGATTCGCTTGAAACTCGTTATCCGGGGGTTCTATGGGTCGCTGATTACGAATCCGTTAACAAAATTAACAAATTCGAGAAGGGATTTGTCATCAGCGACCTCAAAACCCCCTGGTACTGGGTGTGAAGGAAATCCGGTGAATTTCCAATTTCGGCCTACCATATTGGATCTACCATTTTGAATTAGGGAAATTTGACAACAGATACGTAATCAGCGACCCCAAAACCCAATGGATACAGAGTTTGAAGATACTCCGATGAATTTTCGAAATTTGGTCAATCGCAATGATTCCACCATTCTGAATCTCGGAATTCTGACAACGAATTTGTAATCAGCGATCTAAAAACCTCTCAGAAACCAAGTTTGAAGGGAATACGATGAAATTTCCAATTTTGGCCCACCATATTGGATTCGCCATTTTGAATTTGGAAATTTTCATAGCAGATTCGTAATCAGCGATCCCAAAAACTCAAAGATATTCAGTTTGAAGAAAATCCGATGGATTGTTAATTTTGGTCCACCATGTTAGATGCAGAATTTTGAATTTGGAAATTTTTACCGCGGATTCGTAATAAGCGACCTCAAAACCTTCTGGGAACCGAGTTTGAAGGAAATCCGATGAAATTTCCTAAAATCGGCCCACCATATTGGATCCGCCATTTTGAATTTGGAAATTTTCACAACGAATTTGTAATCAGCGACCAAAAATACCCTCCTCAAAGTAATTTCGTGGGCAAATGTGAGTTTTGATTTCGAAATCCTCTAATTATAACTCTCTACGAATGTTTCGACTATATCTTAACATATTTATTTTCAAATGAATTACGAATTATTAGGAAGTATTCATAAATGAGTATTATTTAAACATATAAAAGTCAATAATAACACGCTGTATTGATGGTGTATCAAGTTCAAAGTGAAACTAAGGGAACGTACCCATACTACGTGACCTTTTTATTTGTCTCGTTCCTTGTTGCACCAACTTCAGGCATAATGAGTAAGATAGAGAAGGAAGTAAGAAAAAGGTCACGTGGTATGGGTACGATCCCTAATACCACATCCCTTGTAAAAATGAATCATATATGCGGCATATATGACCACACATGGTACATATATGATTTCACAGATTCATATATGACCCCTATATAATTCATATATGGGCCATATATGATTTCAGACATTCATATATGGGCCATATACATTTCATATATGGCGTTATGTTCCCTATATAAGGGTCATGTTTGGTCCTTATATGGGTTGAACAAGCGTATATGAGTTTTATATGGTCATCTATGCCACATATATGAATTACATATGATTTATATATGACCATATATGATTCGTACCAAGTCGATATATGAATCAAATACAGTTTATATATGGGCCATATAAGAATCATTCTTACAAGGGATGCGCGACAAGGCAAGATCAAGATCATGACTTTGTGGGTTAGGCCCTTTTGAACTCTCAAACCCCCTTGGGTTAGGCCTCTGAATACTTGGAGTACTTATAAAATAAAGAAGAATGCATAAATTCCGAAAAAATTCGTACAGGGTAACAGAATGGGTCAAATTAATTGTGAAATCACTCATGAATCTGTTGATTTTGACGAATAGGAAAAATGAGAGCGTTTTTATCACCTCCTGAAAAATTATTTCGATGTGGGTTAGGCCCTTTTGAACTCTCAGCCTTCAATTGTTAGAAGCAATTTCCACATGGTTTATACTAGTACTTAGCTGAATTGAAGGTTACTAAAGTTTCTTTTGCGGCGATAGGTTGTACCAATTCGAGCTTTTATCAGTTGCCAATACCCAAGTAGGAGTGCTTTAGCGATTCATTGGGTTTGTCACGCTTATCCCAACGAAGAACTAGAAAACTTGCCAATCACTTGCAAGTTACTAGCAAATGTTTGGTTATTCCGTGGGACAGGTGTTACAAAACCAATGAATCTCTAGAGCATTTCCACTAGGGTGAAGACACTTGACCTTATGTCAAATCTTGTTATCCTCACGCTTCTAGCCCAGCACCGTTAGATCAAGTTGTCAGCACTGGTAACAGTATTTGGATGGTACCACTAATAGAAGCGAGAAGATAACACTGTTCTGATTCACTAACTTTCCTAACCACCTTCCACTCTTCAAGAAGGGTAGTATCTCTTCTTCCCACCTTCCACAACTAATCCTATCGGAATTTCATGGTAGCACTTGCAAAGTCTACGATCTTGTTTAATTTCGGACCGAGGTGGTAAGGTGACCGGCCCCATTAATGAACACCTTAACCCCCATTAGCGAACAATCGTTTATTTATTATATCTTTCCTATGGCATATTATTCTGAATTTATTCAAATAACAGCGGTTGATTTAGTATCCAGTCAGTCATGCTTGGATGAAATTAAAGCACTAAATGAAAAGTACCATGAATCAAAAACCAAAACGTTCATTAAAGGGGTCGCGTTCATAAATGGGGTCATCTACCTTACCTGAAGTCATGTGAAACCGCCATGAAGATAGCTAGATCCTCAAAGGGCGAGATACAATTGGAGGGTAAACAAGATCGATGTCTTTCCGTGTCGAAAAAGATATTAAATTCTCCTTAGAATACGCTGATGAAACCCTGGAATTGAAATTCGAAGTCCTTTTTTATCTGTTTCCGACGTTTTTGGAAAACACTTTGTGGAGCGCTTAGTAGGTCTCTTCGTAAGGTCGACGAGTGGAACTGGTTCTATTATATTTTATTTTCGGCTACTTATGGAAGAAATTGATCCAAAAAAAAATCCAATCGGGTTGACTCGGTGTTCGTTTAACCCGATCAAATGGAATGATAGCAAATAGTTTGTTGTCACAGCAAAAAAATTGCTCCTCCAACAAAAGAAATCCAGTGAAATTACACTGTAAAAAGTCTGACTGAAAGTGGCTGCATCTTGCTTGAAAACTTGACTAAAATTCAGTCTTTTCCATTGTGTCGGCATTTGTTTTGGATACTTGCTTTCACCTGAAATATGGCTAGTTTTGGCTGCATCTTGAAATAAGCCGATATTAAGGTTGGAAGTGGTTTTTTCTTTTTACTGTGTAGATCTCGCTGTCACAGCAAATTTTCCTTTCCTTCGTGTGATAATTCCGATAATTATACTACACCGGATCCGGGCCATTTCATTTAATGCACAAAAGATTTTCGGTCAAAGTAGACTCACGTCAATTCGAAAACACAATAAATGCACGGAGAAAATATTGTATCACAAATTACTATGGAAAAATCGTAACGAAGGACCATACCACATAAAAATGCAAAGAAACGTGAAATTAGCTATATAAAATACCGTGATCATGTCCGTTAGTGCTATGATTGATGCTTGTTCCGAAATTTTTCATGGCAAATCAAGCTCAGATTGTACGATTTCGTCTCATGTGGCTAGTTTAGTTCTTCATTGTTATGATTATATAGTAATTTCAAATATAATACTCACTTCGTGTGAATTAGCAAACTTCGATGGAGAAATGAACATATTCCTCAACATTTCGACGAGAACGAATTGAATGTCAGAAGAAAGTTTATTCACTCACCCTTCAAGCGACGAGGAAGAATGGAATTTCGAAAACCATACACGGAGAGAATGTATTGGCGAAAAATTCCCCAAAGTTGGATAAAAAGGGGATATACCGACATTCCCACGACCTTCGAAATGCGGTTGACTTCATTTTACTCGACTACAGATGAAAATAAATCGGAATATTTTTATTATTTTCACAAGTTGAATACTATTGAAAACCACCTGAATGAATTTTCATCTGTAGTCGAGTCAAATGAAGTCAACCGGATTGTAAACATCGCGGGAATGCCACTATGTCCCCGTTTTACTCAACTTTGGATAATCTTTCGTCAATACATTTTCTCTGTGTAGTACTGGAAATTTCACGTCCCTTTCATTGGACCGTACGTTTCTGCACCAACGTTCTTGTTGTAACAGACACACCCATGGCTTAGGAATGTGTGTTTCTGCTTGTATCGATACCGCAAATTCACTGAAATGCTCTCACACGTACGTTAGGATTCTTGTATTCAATGAACTGACTAGAAATTTACAGTCTGTGTAGCGGCGAGGTACCGAAATTGTTATCGCAATGCACAACTAGCTTCTGACTGAAATGTTTATTACTTGAACGAGTAATACAAATGCTGTTCGAATGATTATCAATGATCTTGTTCATGAACTCACACTTCACGTGATTTCGCACGTTTACTAAACAATACTGCATAGAAGAATATGTCCCACTATGTTACAATAATTGTACTACAGGGTGAATATTGAGACTCCAGTGTTGTCCAACAAATGAAATACGCTGAAGATGTGGTTCATTTTATTCCACATCAACTTCCAATCATTTATTGTATTTGCATTAATTTTGAAGATTAGGATTGCAAAACGATTAGCTACACTGAAAAAAACAATACAGCAAGATTTTCCGGGTTATCCCTGGTGAAAATAAACTGTCAACGATATACCACGGAGTGTCATAAAAATTGCATACAAATGTACACCGAGAGGAGATTCGCACATTTTGGAGTGTAAAATGACACTCCTTTTCGCGAACGTACAACATATTTTTACCAGGGATTTGGCTATCACTGCTTGACATAGTCCAGTAGTGAGTGTCAAGCAAAATTTGCTTGACAAATCTGACAGATGGTACTTGATGACTTTGTTAAGCAGCTGCTATATGTACCACACAAATGCGCATTTTATCATGAATAATGATGATATTGAAAGCTTTCTATTATCTTCATTATTGTACAGGTTATACTGCTTATTTGTTGCTTCATGACTACTTACTTTCAAATCGTTCAACAATATCTCTCAGGTTCCACGCGATTAATATTCCCCGAATAAATGCACCCGATGCAATAAAAAATATCTTGATATAAATATCAATCAGTTGCTGGAAAGTCAAACAGAAACTGCCGTACAACTTGGATACAGATCATCAGGCAATTATTACCTTGCTTATTACCATACTTGCATTAGCAGGACTTTTCTGACATTTTATATGCAATGTTATTGTTAAAAATTCGTTCTTTTACAGGTTCCCATCGCAAATCCGCAGATATTGATCGTAATTAAATCAGTGTTCATTTCTTATTTTGTGGAAGAGTGAAAGTTCATATGATTCAATCTTATTTTAACGAGGATCCTCAAAGATAAATACGATTTTCTTACCAATTTTACGATTTTACTACGTAAAAATATCAAACCACATGTATGCGATATGAATCAATGATGTTTCGTTTTTGTTACATATGAATACAGTATTCAAAGCAATGCCGGCTCTGTATTTATACTAAAGAAAATCGGTAAATTACGATGTTACATCTCAATAATGATAAACGGCAATTGTCTTTACAAATACTACCCAAATGATAGAACATCATCACGTTGTATTCTCATTCTTTTGTTTCTTGAAAGCATCTTTCTTTTAGACAGGGAGTTGAAGTTATAGAATGAAAGTGTTCTAATTATTGGAGTTTTATACCAGTAAGTATTATTTTTGAATAACGAATAATGTGTTACTTGTAAAAGTGCTGTTTAGATTGCAAATTTTTTAGTGTGAACATGTAGCACAAGTGATGAGTGAATTTTTATTGATGTAATTCTAACCATTATTCACAAACAAGCTCATTCCATGCTGGATAGGTTTTTTTACTTTATAACCATGTTTTTTTTTTTTATTATCAACATCCCTGCTTATCTACATCAGTTTCTGCTATTCAATACAGTAATTTGTTACTTCTTTGTTTGTAATTCATTAATTTTTTAATTTCACGATGTTGAAAAGCAATAGTTCCAACAGTTTGAATTTCAAAGAGTTCAGCCTAAATTTTACGATGTAAGGTTAGAAATAAAATAACATTGCAAGTATGGTCCACTGCTACGATATTTTGTTTCCAAAATTACGATGTCAAAATTAGAAAAAAAAAAGATAATATTTGTCCCGTGTAGAAGCGAATGCTGCTGATGTTTTTTCTCAGTGTATTCCAAGTGTTTTTCCAAACAAACGGTGTTGCCCCGATCCACAAAACAAGCGATGAGGATATTTAGATTCTAGCCTAGGAGGAAATTCTCGCTCAGTAACAAAGAGTGAGTGAAACCCGCACGGAGAAGAGAGATTTCGCTATCATTGAGAAATCGTCTCCGCTGAGTGGATTGAATAACCTGAAGATGATAATTCGCTGTGTTTTCATGAACTGATTCGTTATAATCATCAATTCTTTGCTAATCTTGCGAAGCCTAATTAGCTGAAAAAATCAATCGCCATTCATTTTAGTAACCCACGTAACCATAAGAGCTTTGGAAATATATGTTAAATGCATCAAATGTACACTGAGAAAAGTGGAATGTAATGATTACCATGTACAAATAGTAATTGGGGGACAACTTCGCGAATTCGTTTTCGGATACTACGGAGAATTGTGGCAATGTTCATGCACATGAGAATGGTTACCATTCACATGAAGATGGATACCAAATAACGTAGTCGCCATCATCAACTTAGAGATTCTGTCATTCAACTACCATTTTCGCATCGGTAATGATTACAGTTCACTTTTCTCAGTGTATTTGAGATCATTTTTGAACAAAAGGATTTTTAAGGAAAGGTTTTAAAATACATTACCAAAAAATTGCTAGAAAAAGGATCCTTCGGAATGTGTTTGAAGTATATTTTGAAAGCTTTTGCGAAAATATATTTATCAGAATGTAAATAGAATATATTAGAAATGATTCACTCTAAAATAGTTTTCAAATCAGTAATATTCTCGTGACAATTAGAACTTTCTCTCACAGCACCACAGTCTGAAAAGAATTCTTATAGAATTCATAAGGAACACAATCAGTTCAATAAGAATAATTCATGAATTCTTCTGGAACTGTGGCGCTGTGTGGGTGAAAATATTTTTCGTTACCAACAGACTAATATAAATGCTGTTTTATTCGAAGAAATATGCAATTAAGGGGCTATACCACTGTGAAAGCTCAAAACTTAGGTGATTTTTCGGAATTTTTTGAAAGAAAAGGATTCCATCGGATCTTCTGAAACTTTGAGGATATATTTACTTATAACTCAACTGTATTATATAATTTTTTGGTACAAAAATAACGACATACGAGCGACTTATGCGCTGCCTTCGGAGGCGTAAAAAAAAAGTTCGCTACTGTTGCCACCATACCGGTCGCTTAAGTGGCTGAAATGAAAAAAAAACAAAAATGACGTTAAACTAGAAGGTATACTCCGTACGGTGAATCAGGATTTTTGAAAAATATCGAAATCTGACAAAATGGCAGTGTTTTGAAAAAAAACCTATGTTTTATGCCCAAAAGAATGGTCGTTTGTCCGATGTCGAATCGACAATTATTATCCAATCAAAAAGATCGTGGTTCACCGTAGAAGAAATACACCCGAAAACACTGAGTTAAAATTTCAAGTCAATCGGTTGATTGCTCATCGAGTTATGATGACAGCAAATTTGAAAAATCCCATTTCGAGAAAAACTCGTTTAAAGATTTCACTATCGATTCACACTTCGGGACACTTTCTATTAATATTCCAAACAAAATGTGGTGATTTCAACTAAATTAGAGTACATTTAATGTCAATTGCAGTAAATTACACTCCGAAATTGTCTCCGTCACAAATTTCATTCTAAATTGCGGTAACTACAACAAGTAATTTTTTTGCGTGTGAATTTGAGAGGCAACCATTTGCTCTTTAGCAGGCTGGCATTCGGATAATATCTGAGATACGGCCTTGGAATTTTGACAGGATATTCTTGAGGGTACAAACTGTTGAAAAAGGTAAAAAAATCGATTTGTTCAATGTGTCACAGTGGTACATCCCCTTCAGGAACATTACAAATATATTGGAAATATATTTACAGCGAAATATAACTTTCCATGCTTTTTTTTATTTTCTTCTCTATTTGGCTATATTCATCACATTTTCAATATATTTCAAATGTAATTAGATGCTTTATTAAGGTGTTTTTGTTCAGTATTCAAAATACATTTCAAATGTATTAAAAATACGTACTGAAACTGTCAGGTGTATATATCAAACCTTATGACAGTTATGGGTGAAGTTTTATAACAATGAAAATAACAATAACAATAATAATATACTTGAATTATATCTAGAATATATTGAGAATGTATAGTATTATCAATTCAGTCAAATTAGAACGAGAATATATAGAAACCATATTTTGCTTTGGATATATTTGCAATACATTTTTAACATAATTGAATTATATTTTTCCCATCGGTAGAACATTTCACCTCCATTTATACTTGCAATTCTTTGTCATACTCGTCCCCCATAAACATTTTGCCGATCATGATATATTTTGTATCTTGCATTTCAGGCTACATCTTGGCAGGGATCTTCGAAACATCTTTAAAAATGCATTTCAGATACTTTTACAACTGTATTTACCTCAAAAATAACTTGACTCTAATGACGTAATTATCCTGAATCAAAGCTTCCAAATCTTTGCTAAACGCAACAATTGAATTCCAATCACATTTTTTTCAGAAGTGTTAACCATTTCTATGCATGTCCCAGACAGCAAAAATAACCCGTTTGAATTCTTGAAGACTCCTTAATGAGTTCTTGGAACAGTCCCCGTTATGTCAGTGAAAATGAATTCAAAACGAATACATGTTGAATGCCTGGAGAATTCTTCACGAACTCACAACATGAATTCTTTCTGAACAGTGAGTTGTTCATCAAGAATTCAATTTGAATTCAAAGTATTTATAATGAATTCATGTTTACTGTCATAACGGGAGCTCTTCGTGGGGACTCTTTTGCTGTATGGGGTTCTATTGATTTTGTAATTATCAATTTCGGAACATGATCTTGAAGCTTTTACTGCACGGGAAAAAAAATCTCAATCAGTCCAACATGGCTCAGTAATTTAAACGAATCACTGTTGGCCTATCTAAACCCTCCTTTTGACATCAACAGCCCGATTCCTTGTTAATGTAATCCCACAAAAAAAGTGGTGTCAACATGGAAATTATGTTGATGGAACTGCGTGGGCTGTCATGTAGTAATGGCGGATACTCATCCATCAGTTGTACGTACGAATAAATATTTTCAACTAAAGTGATAGAAAAAATCAACTGATAACACAGGTCTACAATGATTTTGGTGCCGCTAAAACTAAAGCAGATTTTGAGTATATTCGATACCCTGACTCTGGAAATATACTTATTTTTTTAATGTTACGTGTAGTTTTCAAGAAATCGCAGGTGTAAAATAAAATGAAAATGCACGATTTTGAAACGTTTTATTCAATTATTCCACACTTTAAGAACATTTTATCAAATTATTCTTCAAATTATCTCAAAATATGAGTCATTATCTTCCAAATGCGATTAGGTTTGTTCAAATATCTTTTTTTTTCTCTGAGATACGACAGTTTGAAAATTGTGTTATTTCACCTATTCACTAAATCCATGAACACACAAATTTCAAATTGTCGTGTCACAGTAAAAAAAAAGATATTCGAGCAAACTCAACGGCATTCGGAAGGGGATGGATTATATTTTGAGGTGCATCTACTAGTTTCATGAGAAAAAATTACATTCTGACGTCACGTAATCTCAAATATGTCGAAAAACGGTGTTTTTCACACTTTGACGTTAAAATATCTCAAAAACCACACGTAATAATGCAATTTTGAAGCCAGATTCGGATTCAGCGCGCCAAAATACTTCGGAAAAGTATGATACAGTTGTTGCACCAAACAAAAAGTTCAATTTTGTAGGCCTGTGTAATTGCATGTGCTGATATCATGTTCAATTCAATAAATTTTCTGCTCTTTGAGCGCGAATAACATTTTCTGAATGACAGGTACAAAGGTGATGATTTTTGAATTGATTAAAAAAATATATTGATAAAATTTTATTGCTTAGTTTCATATACAGTGGGTAAAATGAGCCTGTTTGGATCCGACGAAAAATTGTTTGTACTTTTGTTATTATTTATGGAATTCAGAAATTTTTACGTCATTTTGTAATGACAAGTTCATCAGCAGTATATCAATATCACGAGGAATGGTGGATTCACAAAAATTTTGCCGTTGAATAGCGGCGGGCCTTCTTCTACTTACTATACCACGTTCATTGAAGTATGAGTCAATCTACATCGATCTATACGGTTGGTTCAACAGTATAACTTTTGGTTAGAACAACACCAACACGTTCACATAAGCCATCTATGTTCATCTACCCGTAATTTCCAGTAGAGCCAACAGTTGTTTTTCCTCGTGAGCCATCTGTGTTCATCTACCCGTAATTTTCAGCCGAATCAACAGTTTTTTTTCCCGTGTGGGCAAATGTCATCATGGTTGGTATAGCTCGCGCAGTTAAGTGTCAGATTAGGATGCTAGGCAGTGAGATAGGAAAGAGGGTTCGAATCTCCAAATAGGTCTTGTCACTTTTCACGCTTCGGATTTTCTAAATCTAGACCATTGCATATGTCATGTATTTTACTGGAGTTCTGAAGAACTCAAAGATGTCCACGAGATAGGTAATCCAGAAGAATTTATGATCGAAAAGATTTTTTCTCACTTCTGTTCAAAATGTGAATTAAATATATTTTTAGAGCAATTTCAAACCTCCATGTGGAATATTTGAAATACAAACTTTCAATTACGATCGCACTGTTTTTATGCATCCAAAGAGAGTTTCCAATGCATTTCACATACAAATACAATGTAATAATTATTTTTTTCGAAATATATTTATAAATGCATTGGCCATGTATTTCAAACGTCCCATAATAGTCCTATTCAGGAAATAAACTGAAAGAATTTAGAATTCATTTTTCCAAATGCATTCCAAATTTATTGCGCATATGTAAAATGTATTTAAATACCTTAGATCAATGCATTGAAAATATGTTCCAAATGTTTTACCGAAATGCATTTGAAAATCGTTTTTGGTTACGTACAAATTTCGCTGGGACAGCAAAATCCTTTCACCGTATGTTGTTTTCTGTGCGGTTGCAATGAAGTTTCCTGTAAGAACCACGGGTTCAAATCAGTAATCCTTTATCAATACCGCCAAGTGCTATGAGTGGACAAACGCGATCAAACCGCTCTGTTACGGGTGTGAAAATGAACAGCACCGCCAACGGATCGCAAGTCGCTGCACGGCCAGCACTAGCATTCATCGGCTTCTGCTCTTTGGGATCAGCGAACAAGTTTTTGAAAAGTGACTTTTTTAAAGCACTTTTCCTGCATAAGATAGGATCAGCTGCTCGACATTCTGCTTCTGCCCTCATCCCTCTACAATCCAGAGGACTCTCGAGTTGCTGGTAGCGATAATTGCGCCAATAACTGGAGAATTTTAACCCTAAGAACCTGACATGCTCTGATATCCAAACCGGCTGAAGACTGCAGAAAAGTGTGATGGCATGCATGTTTATTGGTGAGCTTTATTTCCGTCAAGATTCCATGGATGTCATTGGAAAATTGTGAAGGATTTTGTGTTTTCATTCTCATTACAACTCCACCGAGGGAAATAATTACTAATACTAAAAAAATATTTGCTTGAATATTTTCAAGAACATACATTCTTGATCGATACCTGATATGTTGTAGGCCCAAGAGAATTTTTCTTGAATCAATAAAATATTTCTTCAAGGCGAGAATTATATTCTTAGTTGCAGAAAAATTTTCTTGTATCAAGGATACGTATTTTTTAAAGAATGAATTTCTCCGAACAGTAAAATATGTTGATGATGATAGTATGTCATTATTTCTCTCAGTGTTCCGGGATCGGTTTTTTACTACGTATTTGCATTGAACGCATGATCAGTTGGTATCATCGATGCTTGACGAACTGAACTAAATTCGATGAGCCGGTGGGATCGCAAGGTGTCATCAGTCCGAATTCCTATTGGAAAGTATCAAGAATCAATGGAATTACGGTAAAGAACAGTTCTCAAATTCAACCAGTGGGAAACATACCTTCGATTGCTAGTGAAATTCCATAGATTCACTTAACAGAGTAGTGTGAAGCATTCATATCATGTTGGAGGAGAATTACTCTAGGAACGCAAATCTGGGAATTCGTTTAAAAAAATGTTCGTAAACAGATTTTCATTATATACCAGGTGTACCGGTATGAAGTGAGCGTTGAGATACAAATGTGTCGATAGGGAACAGTTGTTGTGAAAGAGTTGTTGTTTTTCCATCGTGTTAAAAATGTCGAAGTTTGTACCAGAAAGTGATGATTTGCGGAAAGCATTAGTTTTTTGTTTCCATTTGAAGAAAAGTGCTGCAGAGTCGCATCGAATGCTTGTCGAGGCAAATGGTGATCTTGCTGTATCAGAAGCAACATGCAAAAGATGCACTGTTAAAAATCTTTTGAAATTTCATAACTTTTTCAATTACATCCGTAACTGAAATTTCCAATTCTTGGTATTTGAATTGAGAATTCATTTACACGTGATTGAATTTTCAAATTTTCACTACATTTTATTACGGATTTATGTATATTTTCGTAACTGAAATTTCATACATGTAACTTAATTTTTCAGTTACGTGATTGGAAATTGCTTCCGTTACGTGTATTTGAAGTTTTGTCCAGAAATTTTTAACAGTGTGGTTTCAATGGTTCAGAGATAATGATTTTGATGTGAGAAATGAAGAACGTGGAAGACCACCAAAAAAGTTTGAAGACGCCGAACTGCAAGCAATATTGGATGAAGATGATACTTTGAGTCAAAAACAAATGGCAGCAATGTTAAATGTTGCACAACAAACAATTTCTGACCGTTTGAAAGCTATGGGAATGATCCACAAGTGTGGAAAATGGGTGCCACACGCATTGAATGAAAGACAGGTGTGAAAACCGAAAAAACACTTGTGGCATTTTGCTTCAAAGACACGAGAGAAAATCAGTTTTGCATCGAATTTTTACTGGCAATGAAAAATGGATTTATTTCCAGAAACCTAAACGGAGGAAATTGTGGGTTCATTCGGGACGACCATCAACATCGACTGCAAAACCAGATCTATTCGGCAAGAAGGCAATGCTCTGTGTTTGGTGGGGCCAAAAAGGTGTGGTGTATCATGAGTTTCTAAAACCTAGTGGAACTGTTAATACTCATCACTACAGACAACAAATGATCAATTCGAACCATTTATTGATCGAAAAACGACCAGAATGGGTCAGAAGACGAGGCAAAGTGATTTTATTACACGACAATGCACCTGCACACAAAGCGAAACCGGTTCAGGATACAATCAAAGCACTTGACTGGGAGCTGCTACCCCACTCACCGTATTCACCAGACTTGGCCCCTTCCGACTACCATCTGTTTTCATCGATGGGACACGCATTGGCTGAGCAGCACTTCGATTCCTACGAATAAGTCGAAAATTGGGTGTCTGATTGGTTTGCTTCAAAAGACGAACATTTCTATTGGCGTGGTATCCAAAAATTGCCAGAAAGGTGGTCAAAATGTTTAGAAAGCAATGAAGTCAATACTCAGAGCAATGGTGTTCCATTTTCACAAAAAAAACGATCATTCCATACCGTTACACCTGGTATTTGAAACGAAAAATCCTACACGATAACTATTCTCAAGCACTGATACATACACTGTCTAATATAAGAATCTCCAAGCATCGAATAACGGAACAAACTACCCACTTTTATATTTACCCACATCAAACGCTAAGCGATATCGATTGTCGACTGGGAAATGCTTGAATATGTTTGGTGAAGTTAACAACAGCAACTCTGTATCGGTCACGACCCATCAAACTATGGCTTCGTGGCGCAACCGAAAAGTTAATTTTTGACATGAGATTGGCGTTAATGGAATTGGAACAATTAGTGAACCAATTACCACACACGAAATCGTTTTATAAATTCATCGCCAATGCGCTATCCGAACAACGGATGATTCACACTATCTTTTCAAGATCACCATTTGCTGAATCCAAATCCATGCACCAAGGAATGAATTCCACGATATAATTACAATCACACCCCCATAATTTATTGGGTTGGCAACTCAGTAATTGCGGATTTTTGTTAGAAAAACAAAGAGACTTTTCTCATGGAACTAAATAACTTTATTCTGTAATGTATTGCCCATTTTGATCAATGACCTTTCGCCATCTTTCAGGCAGCATCATCATCCCATGTTCATGAAACTTCTGGTTTTTATTAGCAAAAAACTGAATCAGGTACGATTTGACATCATCATCATTACTGAAATTTTTACGATTCAAGGAGCTTTGGCAAGATCGAAACAAAAAGTAATCAGATGGTGCAAGGTCAGGACTATATGGTGGATGTGGCAAAACATCCCAACCAAGCTCCAATAATTTTTGCCGAGTGACCAAAGATGTGTGTGGCCTTGCATTGTCATGATGGAATACAACACCTTTTCGATTTGTCAATTCGGGCCGCTTTTCTTCAACTGCATCGTTTAATTTCGTTAGTTGTTCAATGTAAACATCAGAATTGATCGTTCGGTTGGGTGGTAAGAGTTCAAAGTACACAATTCCTTTGTAATCCCACCAAACTGATAACAAAACCTTCTTTCGATGAATATCAGTTTTTGCTGTTGTTCGAGTTAGTTCACCTGGCCTGCTCCACGATCTTTTCCGCTTGATATTGTTGTACACAACCCATTTTTCATCGCCAGTTATCAGTCGTTTTAAAAATGGATCATTTTCATTACGTTTCTTTAGCAAATCGCAGATGTTAATGCGTCGCGTTAAATGCGTTTCTTTCAGTTCGTGAGGAATCCATGTATCGAGTTTTTGAACATAGCCAAGTTGTTTTAAGTGATTTGCAATGCATGTGTGTGATACATGAAGTTTCTCTGCAATCTCACGTGTTGTACTGTGACGATCCGAATCGATTATTGCTTTGATTAGGGCGTCATCAACGTCAACTGGACGACCAGAGCGTTTTTCATCTTTGAGTGAAAAATCACCAGAACGAAATTTGGCAAACCAATTTTGACACTGCCGTTCTTTTGAGGCTTCGTCACCATAAACAGCACATAACTTTTTATGAGCTTGCGATGCGTTTTTCCCTTTGCGGAAATAAAAAAGCAAAATATGACGAAAATGTTCCTTTTGAGTTTCCATTTTTCAACGAACGCCAAACGAAAACTACGCAAACGATCAAAAAACTTTTGTTACTGATTGACAGCTGAATTGCCAACTATCAAATAACAAGATGTGTTTTACATTTGTACTACGTCTGCAAACCTAAAAATTCAACTGACACCATCTATGAGTGAAATCCGCAATTACTTAGTTGCCAACCTGATACAATTTCATATTTCGTATATGAAGTGCAAAAATTTTTTCACAATACATATGATGTCGAAGGCTGAACGTAGAATCAAAAGTTCCGAGAATGCAAATGCAGCGTCCATGTCGCAAACCAACAAATTCGTGCCACCATATCGCTAAATCATTTATATCGTACGTGGATCTATTAGTCAAATTGGTTAGAACATGAATACTGCAAAATCCAGCGGTAGATATACAATCCCCCGATAGCATGGGGGAAAAGATATGAGGAGAATGAAAGAATGTATCCCAGTTTTTTTCTGTTTATAAATCCAGACGTATCTCTACGTACTGTGCACGCAATATGTACATATAGAAGAATGCGCCAAGCATACGGATGAAGGAAAAATCGGGAACAAAGTGGAGTTAGAGTCCATAAAGTGGTATAGTATATCAAGGCAAGGGATAGGAGAGGTTATCCCCGAAAGCACCGTCGTCTCTTTATATCCGTCACTTCATTTTTCTTTCGTTCCGTACAAGCTTATTCTACTTCACAAAAGCACGAATTTTTCTTTGTATTCGAATGTTATTTGTAAGTGTTCTTCTGTGTCTGTATAAGTGTGTGTGTGTGTGTGTGTGTAGAGGGTATATATCCCACACATTTATCCGTCACTTGTGTCTATCGCTGAAAGACTCTACGTACATGAAAAAAATGGCCATCTTAACCTACGTCGTTCGCAAAATTTTCAGTCCGTCACCGTATATATATATACTTGGAGAATTGTGGAAACACATTTCCTTCTGACGATCTTACGGGTCCAAGTTTTTTTCCTTTTCATTTCTTCTTTTTCTTCTTCCTGCGACAGCGTGTAAATACAATCAAGAACGGAGAATGTGTACAGTTGAAAAATACACCTGTTATGTGCTTATTTTTCTTCCCTCTTTTGGAATTTGAAAAACAACTCGAATGAAACTTTATACCGAGAATGAGAGGTGGGGTATTTATTTATATTCACTCGCGATACGGACGATCGTTGCGTGGATTTGTGGATAATTTGATGAATCGATACGCCATTTCGTATTCAAAAACTTTGGCAAAAGAGATGATACTTTTACTCGATACCAACCAAGAGAATAAACTACTTATTTCAACGTTGGTCATAAATTCGATATAGTCGTGGCACCCAATGTCCTTGATACACATCGCATAGATTTATACAACAGGGAGTTTAAGTTTCACACAACATTTCCAAGCACATAAAAATTTAAGCTTCTCATAAAGAGAATGCGCGCAACAAAGCGCGCTATCATTTTGAAGATTTCCGGGTGACCTAACCGAAAAAGTATCTCCCTTTCATTTTGACATTTTGCGTTTTGATTGCACGTTTATTACTATAGCTCGTATAACGTCGTCACAGGTTTATCAGTAAAAAGCAGAACACTTGGAGGGACGCGTTTGCCCTGGAACGACTTTACGCACGTATACCGTGGTGTTCTCTCCACCCTCGGGAATGAAATACCTCGTTCGGTCTTATATTTTTCTCTCCTTTTCCTCAGCCTTTCTCTTGTTTTTCTCTTCTCTTCCTCTCAGTCACAAATATTGTATCATATACCAATAGGAGAAAATATAAAATAGATGTTATGATAATAAATATCAATATTTCCTACATTATTGAATGTACGTAGTTTGATCGATGTGGGAATAACGACTCGAAAGATGTAAATCATACGATGATACTCATCAGTGTCATTTCAAATATTCTTCCAGACACAGCGATGTTTCAACCGCTGTATCATTCGTGCAGCAGTTTCTAGAACAGGTTTCCAGATCCAACCAACACGTAGGAGATAAAATGTCATCCTAAAACAAGACGTTCACGTCACATTCAGAAATATCACAACAACTATTTTCATACTTTTCTCCATTCGATTTATCATTTTTCAAGCGTGATAATTGGATTTCTTTCACAATAGGATTAAATGTTTCGTGAGAAAGACTCAAATCATGAAAATCCATACACAGCTTCGTACATTCATGTCATTACTATAAATGATCGTAATGAATTAATGATTTTCATATTGAGGGAAAATTCGAATCATTAAGCGTAACAAATGAGTACATTATTGACGTACATAATGATATTGATTCAAACAACGTTTTGCGCTGAACTTTAATGAGTTTTGTATGTACACTGAATTAACATCATGATTTTACTGCAGTTTTAGCATCAACGAGTTTAACAAAATTCAAATGGACGTGCAGAAAATGATCCAAGTTAGAACTTTCGATACTCTCATCCCCTGCTGCACGCACAACAGAATTCTGAATATTCAAACGAAACAAAGTTGGAAGAAATTTTTTATTCAGGAGACAAACATTGTACGAGACAACTACAAGTTGGAGGTTTTGTTTATCTCGACAATACGATGATGGTGCTGAGCTAACTCCGATTTCACACTGGAACACCTTGAGGGTGGCAAGGAGAACGTATGTGTTAGCCGGGTTGCTTACAACGTAGAGTTCACAGCAGGAGGGAATTCAAAGTACGCTGGAGTCGTCCTGCTTCCGGTATTCAAATTACTTGGCGGATACACGGATTATAACCTTTGTGTTTCACAATACTGAAACCATTAAATATAAATGATATTCGCCACATGAAAATTTAACCGCGTCATATGCAGTAAGTTCGGATATATCCTTCTGGGAAAATCAGTCCTCATCTTTTTGCATGACCTTCCTCGACTCACAATCAATTCTCTAATTTCTCCTTTTATGTTTCATCGTGTTCATTAACAATCTTTCGAATCTCTCCAAACTCGCCTCAATCAATTCTCTTATTTGTCTTCCGTTCTTACAGAGAATTAGTTGAAGTTTCACGTTAGTAACTCGTAAATTGTATCGAAATCAATAAATTCCGCTTAACGCTCACGTTTTACTCAAACTCCATTAAGGAGTTTGTTCGAAAGAGAGAAGGAAAAAAAATCTTGAATTCAACCACATTTTCTTTTTCAACCCAAGAATCGAGGGATCAAGATTTCATATGATGGGGAGAAAAGAAGAAACAGTAATGCAAGGAGGAAAGAAGGTCAAGAGGAAGGAGAAAACAAAAAGAGAGAAAGAAAAAGCGGAAGAAACTCGACAGTTGAAGTCCGGAAAACTTAGCACTTCCATGGTAAATTAAAGTGTACCCTTCTGTGACTGTTCCACATTTTTCGTCAACGTCAGGCATCCCGCCATGAGTCTTCTGCATGAGAGTGGAATGCAAATAACAGCGGTACATGATTCATTCGAGATGGAAGAAAGGGGGAGTGCGGGAGTTTGGAATAATCGTATTCAAGAAACTTCATTTGATAATGAATATTAAATAAAATTATACAAATTCGCTTGGAAGAAAGTAGTCGTCGACGTATTCGCTAAAAGTAATGAATTTTTTACTATCCCATTTAGTCCAGAATGAATTGATTACGCGGGAGGGCAATTAAATGTTTGACGTTTCACACAAATTCATTCATTCCAATTTAAAACAATTTTGAGCAAATCTTTATGAACCCTTTGTGGTGCTCCCCCACCAAAATGTGATACGATTCCACAATTCATTTGCCGTTTCAATATAATATCATATTTCGAATTAGGTTGATATCTTCTTTTTCGGATAATGATGCTCACTTTATTCCAAAAGAATCAATCATTTCATATCCATCAAAATGATATGAATTTTCATTGATCTTCGTAATTAATATCTGATGTAATATAATATCGGCTGCACTTTGGGCGTCGAATGAATTGAAATTGCTCTCGCAATACATAACTCATCTCCTATAATTAATTATTCGGAGCATCGAAATGATAAAATGTAATGAAATCGATTTTATGTTTCCCAGTTACTGCGAATATTATCATCACTCGTATATTTTCATGTAAAGCATCTTACGCGGAACAATTAAATCTCATCTCACAGATTTATCCGATATTACTTCCAAAACTACGAAACTGAATAAAATGAATCTGATATTCTGCAGGGAATGATGAGATGGATGGTTCAAAATTGAAGTACATCAGTCGCGACGATTTCACCGAAAGATGAGCCATATGTGATGGAAAATTGATTCGCCAGTGTATCCGATTGTAAAATCCAATTCTCGGCTCAAAATTCTATTTCCGAAATGATTCACATATCAAAAATATTGATATTTTAATATTGATTTTTAAATATGTAGCCTTGTGGGGGTTACAGCCTCAGGGGGAATATACTACATGTGATATATCGAATGATATGAAGTTACATTATCGAATTTATCGTTCATTTTATGAAACTGAATTAGCGAACATATTTCGACCTTGATTTTCGCATATCCCACACACTATCCACGATCATCGTACCAGCTGTTTACCATCGCACTGTTCAGAAAGCTCTTTGCATGAAAAACACGTTTCACGTGCGGTATTCTTGTGTACCTTGTGCACGTGCGCGGGTCACAACGGCTCCTACTGCTGTTGGGAGTGTTATTCTAGAATACTAATGTCAAAAGAAAAATCGTTTGGCCGTTTTGATCCGATCCTAGATATCACATATCAGTTCCATTTTCATTTAATTTAGAGGATAATATTTCGTTGGAGGATGATCGACTTTGGATCCAAGTACATTTATCATTATTCGATTCTACGGTGGATAACGGAAATCCCTTGGAAAATCTGATGGACGAATTTCCATTATTCCCTTCATCCTTCCACGAAGGTACGAGAAGTCAAGCTCAGTATCGAGAATCAAATTTCTATTCGAATGCACTTTCACAAATTTGACGGATGATAGATAATCGCAGATAAGGCGAGACAAATCTAGACTGCTATACTTAATTTTGCCCCGATCCAAAAAACGAGCTGTTACGATCTTTAGATTCCAATGTGACTCAATTCGATCCATGTAGAATGAGAACTGATTTGAATTCAGATTAAAACTGGGACTGGATGACGAGGGGGTTCATATCAGGCTGCCATCCCGTCAATCTTAATTTTTAATCATGTCGAGCCAGATCGAAATTTGGATCGTGTTAAGGTTGAATACAGATTATTATTTCATACTTTGATTTTTAATCACATTTCAATTTGAATTCCTAAAACAAGTTGAGTGTTCTCAAGATCGTATTTTCACCCAATTGTTGTTACTACGAAAGAATTGATTTTCAATTGAATGAGGCCGGAATCTGAAGATCATGACAGCTCGTTTTATGGATCGCGGCAACACAAACTACACTTACATGCACACTTTTGAAAAACTAGAGCAATTTCGCAATTGAAGGTTAATAATGTCACTGACGTTCAAAACTAAAATTGATTATCTTACTGATGAATAATGTTGAAATTTTAACAAGTCAATTTACTGTCAACTAAAACAAAAATCGGTAATTTCATTGTGGAATAATATCGAAATTAATATTCACCAATGGATAGTATTACAATCAATGATTTCATTCTCAATTGAAACTAAAATTAATAACTTCACTGTGGAATAGCACTGAAATTACATGAATTTTTGAGTGCATTGTATTCATCCTTGACATATCCCTCATTTCCTACAATGTATTTCATCGCGCGATAAAGTTTCCGATCAATTTTGAATTCGATGCACAATTCCCTTCAACGAATTATTTGATCAATGAATTATATTGCAATGAATTTATCATTTCGATCAATTCAATTATTATGTATCACGTATCATAATATTATATTTATGAAATTAGATAGCAAGCGAAGCGAGATGGCATCGTTTATCGCATGAAAATTTTTAATTTTCTGATCATATCAATAATTCTCGTAGCCCCTACATCAAATTCTGTAACAAGGTGCAATACACGATCCACATTATTCAACCGATTGTTTGAGTGAAATCTAACTTAGTTGGACACCTTTTGCTGTCAAAGCAATTTTTCAGCTGTTACAAAAAAAAATTCCGACTCTTCCAGATGAATTTATTTGCCGTTCTGTACGTACTACTGAAACTTCAGCTGCCTCGGCGAATAATTTACAGATGCGGATAAATAATCAGCTGAAGTAGTATATAATTTGCTGTCCCAGGAAAAAGTTAACCCGCAGAGTCACATTATTTCTCTGTCTCAGTGAATGTTGTATTCACCGGCTGCGAACACCGAAAAAAATAATTGGTTACCCTTACTCCAAATTAGTTCCAGCAACTAGATACAGTTGTTGATATTTGAGTCACTAAAACGGGAGTTGGCTCATCTAAATTAAAATTCAATTTCTCTGACTTTAGTTACTGTTACTACAGTGAAACCTCGTTTATTTCAACTCTCAGAAATGCGACAATCCCGTTTATTTCAAGCCGAGATGGGCTCCCACCATCAGCATAAAGGTCAAGACAGGTTCACATAACCGTCTCTCGATTGGGCGATACTGATCATTACTGGAAACGCGCCTTGGGACCGTTAAAACGTGGAAAAAGAGGAGAAGTTTGGCGTTGAAATAAACGAGGTTTCACTGTACTTTGAAGTTGTCTTCACTAAAGCCAGGAGCGGACTATGGCCTGTGCCAACGGCGCCATGGCACAGGGGCGGCAGGCCGTGAAAGGGCGGCAATCGGGTCGAAAAAAATTTTTTGATTTATATCAGGTGTGCAAGTTGAAACTCGGCTTTGAGTTGGTTGCATGAAACAAAATATTTGAACGCATCCAATTCGTCCGCCATTTTGGATATACAGGGTGGCGCAAAAGTCTGGAAACACCTCCATAACTTTTGAACGGGACATGATGATTGCATCAAATTTTTCTTCAATCAGAGGAGGGTTCAAGGGCTATGGTAACGGGGGACTTTGAGTTCCCAAGCCCTGTAGGGGGGGGGGGCTCAAATTTTTAATGAGATGGGGGGCTTGTGATACGTCTTTCGATAGTGTGTTCCAACCCGAACCCAGCGGTTTTTTGTTGTTTGGAATCGGACCATTTTTCGCTGAGTTATCGTAATTTTAATACTCTGATGTGGCAAAGTCTGGGAACACCCCCATAACTCTTAAACGGGGCATGATAATTGGATCAAATTTTTTTTGAATCGGGGGTTTTTTTCATCCCAATCTTGGCATTACCCAGAATCAACGGCGTGGACGTGTCGGGAACCTGATTCCTTGTATGTGTGTGCGCGTGTGTGTGTGTGTGTGTGTGTGTGTGTGCGCGCGCGCGGTTTTTTTTGTCGGTTCGAACAATCATCATCAACGATCATGCGCTCGGCACACTATCGCAATTGTCCGAACTGGTGTCCTCCAACTTCCTGACAGCTCGCTCATCGCTCATAAAAACTCCGTTTGACTTCTCCCAACATTTGTGGAGTGATCAACCCTGTTTCGTCGATGATATTCTGCCGCAACTCGTCCAAATTTGCAGATTTTGTGCAGTACACTCGATCTTTTAGGAATTCCCACAAAAAAAAATCCAACGGCGTAAGGTCTGGAGATCGGGGCGGCCACTCAATTTTTCCCTTCCGCCCAATCCAGCGGTTTGGAAATGTCTCATCGAGGGAATGCCTCACCTGAATGCCAAAATGAGCTGGTGCCCCATCTTGCTGGAACCACACCGTATCGAAATTATCACCAGCAATATTTAAAATCAAAGGGTTCGGGTTGGAACACACTATCGAATGATGTATCACAAGCCCTCCCATCTCATTAAAAATTTTGGCCCCCTTCCCCCCCCAGCGCCCCCTACAGAGCTGGAGAACTCAAAGTCCGCCGTTATGATAGCCCTCGATCTTTCCTTGAATTAAAAAATAATTTGATCCAATTATCATGCGCCGTTCAAGAGTTATGGGGGTGTTTCCAGACTTTGCACATCAGAGTATTAAAATTACGATAACTCAGCGAAAAATGGTTCGATTTCAGAAAACAAAAAACCGCTGAGTTCGGGTTGGAACACACTATCGGATGATGTATCACAAACCCCCCCATCTCATTAAAAATTTTGGCCCCCTTCCCCCCCCCCAGCGCCCCCTACAGGGCTTGGGAACTCAAAGTCCCCCGTTACCATAGACCTTGATCCCCCTTTTGATTGAGAAAAAATTTGATCCAATTATCATGTCCCGTTCAGAAGTTATGGAGGTGTTTCCAGACTTTTGCGCCACCCTTATGTAGCGTGGACATTGCAGTTGTCATATCAGTCATTTTCAAGCAGTAATTTCCTGTGTATCAATTTTATGAGATGGATTTCGATGAGCAACACCCACGCCATTGTAATCTATTCTGTCTTCAAATGAATGAAAATGCTGCTCAAGCTATGGAACTGATCAATACGACATTGGGTCAACATTCTGTGAGCCATTCAACCGTGAACGTGATTTGCAAGATTTCGTAATGGAAATTTCAGTCTTGAGGACGATCCATGTCCAGGTGCAATCAAAAAATTTGAGGAAGAAGAACTTGAAGTTTTACCGAATGAAAATCCATGTCAAACTCAAGAAGCGCTTGCAGAACAGTTAGGAGTTACTCGTCAAGCAATTTCACTTCGATTGCATGCATTGGGAAAAATACAAAAGGAATGAAAATGGGTTCCTCATAAACTGACGGAAGAAAATAAAAGACAAAGAGTTGCCATTTGCATGAATTTGCTCACTCGGTTCAAGAAGAAGAATTTTCTGCATAAAATCATTACGAGTGATGAAGAATGGATTTTGTACGACAATCCTGAACGTAGAAAAGCATGGGTTGATCCGGGCCAGCCATCCACATCAGTTGAAAAAACCGAATATTCATGCAAAGAAAGTTTTGCTCTGTGTCTGGTGGGATTGGAAAGGAATCATTTACTACGAGCTCCTCGAACCTGGCCAAACTATTACAGCTGAGCGTTACCGGGCCCAGCTGATCAAAGTAAGTGATGCTCTGGAGGAAAAAAGACTATTTACGGGGCAAGGAAGGCGAAAAGTGATCCCGCTTCATGATAATACACGCCCACATACAGCAAAACTAACCCAGGAACCCATCCTCAATTTAGGCTGGGAAGTTGTACCTCATGCGACATATTCAGCAGACTTAGCTCCTTCTGATTATCACTTATTTATATCAATGTCGTCATATTTGGAGGAGCGACACTTCATGAATATCGAAGATGTCCGAAAATGGCTGGATAACTATTTTGTTCCAAAAACACCAAGTTTCTATCGTAAAGGCATTCATCTATCACCCGATAAATGGCAAAAGACTGTAGATAATAACGACGAATGTTTTAATTGAAAATTCTTGAAAGAAGTATTTTTTTAATAAAATTGAATTTGACAAAAAAGAGCCGAGTTTCTTGCACACCTGATAATTTTGGGGTAATAAATTCTGAATAATGGAACAGCATTCTTCGGGGATGAATATTTTCGTGAGAGATTCATTCTTGCTACCATATAAGGGGCGGCAAGCTAGATGGCGCAGAGCGGCAAATATCAAAGTCCCCCTCTGACCACAGCTTTTATTACCAGCTTCTATTCTTTGATTACTCGGAACTAACTTTCACAACTCACTTCAGTTCATTCGGTCGAATAAATTATTTTTTTCGGTGAAGATCATCCTGGCAACATTCTGACGGAAGTCAAGTGTGACGATTCGTGTCAAAACCTGGGCATGATCGGCGCCAACCCAATCAGTCGATTTTTTTTTCTTTTTTTAACCCGGTCTCTTCACGCTGCCAAGGCCAATTGAACCATCCAAAAGAGAGGTGTCACCCCCCTTCTGTAAGTTATCGGTGCGATACCTGTCCTAGGACCTACCCGCACCGACTCCCCACGGAGTTCGGAGCTGGGATACGCCCAGCCAGCGCGGCCGACCCCTTTGGTCGACCTACCAGCTTGGCCCTTCCTAAGCATCCTTAGTCCAGTCCTCCTACTGGTTGCTGCAGGTCCTTTCTAAACCCCTCCTCGCTTTGCAGGCGAGGCACCCGAACTGTGCAATGCGCAGTTCAGTCACCGGGGACCGGTGACACCGAAATCCCCTCGTTCAGCACGCGAACTGTTGAACCAAAATTGCAAAGGGCACCAACCCAGGTCTCACTTCCGATGACAGACTCGGAAAAACCCCCATCCTCAGCTCCTGATTTCACTAAATCAGTCGCATCATTAAATGGAGTAGACCGTTCCCTCGCGACGAAGCAGCCCAATTAGCCACCTGACCGACCCACATGGTAAGTCGGGCAGGCGCTGCCCAGCGGGGACCACGTGGAGGTGGAACATAGCTGCATCGCGAGGGTATCTTTGCTGCACTGTGTTGATTTTGATCACTCTAAATAATCTTGAAAAGTCTTAACTCAACGAATACATGGTTCCCTGTTACCCGTGAGATAGATTTGATGGAAACTTCACGAAACTTCTCAAAATTTCATTCTCCAGGAAAGACAATGGATATTAAAATGACACGAATTCCATCTTCTTGATAAAGTTTCTCACCCGTTACCCGAATCCAAACGATTCATCTCAAGTACATTCCAAAGAACCATTTCGTGAATCCGCCTGAAGGCAGACGTTCAATATTACGACTCTACACTGTTCATACGATTGTGCATATCATGATAACATTATTGATTTTTCTTTCCTCTTTTGAAACAAACCTCAAAGGGAGAATTTTATTCTTCAACAAATGGATGTGGGTCAACGAAAGAGTCATCATCGATTATTGTCATCATTGAGATAAAATGTAACCGTTCCTAATAATCAGAAATTCTACACGATCGGGATGAACTCTGTGAACGAGTCGGTGATATCGTAAGTATATGAATTTCCCGTTAATCAAATGTTTCCACCGATCCGATTTTTGATTCCCGAAGTTTAGCAAGAATACGATATTAATAAAAATCCTCGAAATACATGTTCGATATGATGTTTTAATAACTTGAAGTACGAAGTGCACCGAATAAACGAGGAATCGTATTTTTTTCTACACAATCATCTAGATCGAAAGCTTTTGGCACTTAACAGGGACATAAAGAAAATTTGAACTATCGATGAAAACATGTTATCGATTTTCATCTTGAAAATTACTACAACATTCGTTTCCGAGATACGATATATACATTTTTTTTCACTCCACATAGGTATCGACGACGTGTGAATTGAGCCTCATCCTTCCAACATTTCGCACACCTACATTTATAATCTTTTTCAAAAAAAATTCACTGGATTACGATACGCAACGAATTTCGCACCCAAATTGATGCTAAAAAATCCACCGAGTGAATACAGTTCCTGCAGGCATGAGGAAACACGAACGCTTTAGAAATCTTCTCGTGCGAATTTGGAGTTCGGTGGTATGGAATGCCGCTTATTTCGACCGAGAGTGATGAGTTATCTTCCTCACCTGGGAAATTCGCGAATCCATCGGGGAAAATTTTTCAAAAACACAGCGCGCTCGATAGATTTTGATCAACGAATAGTTTCCACTCGATATAATGAATAGTATATAACTATGAACCGGTTGACGCTTATATAATACACGATGGTCCACGTGGGCGATAAATGCATCTACGCGCTGTGGTATGCGATGCAATTTAGTGGACGCGTCACGCCTAAGCGGATACGAGTCACAGGGAACATCTTGCTCCATATAGTGTTTCGCCGTGTTTCATATACACGTGAATATGCATATGCATTCGTGTACAAGTAAGTACGTATACAACGTGTGATATATGAGTACAAAGAGCTCGCGTACGGAACATTCTAAGCAACGCCACAACATCCATCGGTATTCACAGATCGTGAATCGAGATGAAATACCCAGGAAGATGACGATCGCAACCGCAGTACAAAGATACATATTTGTCGTACACATAATTGTTGAAATTAATTGTGCCTGAGATGAAATTCCTCTTGTAGTGTGGAGTATAACGTTTCGAATTCCATCTTCGGATAGATCCTTCCTTAGTGATCTAGGTTTCGGTTTATCGATTGTATGAGTACCCAACGGAGAGCAAAGCAACACACACGAAAAATTCTATTCAGAATGTATAATAAAATTATAAATGTTTCATAACACTATCCTGTGAGCGTCCGTTGTCTTTGTGGTTTATATTCGTAGATAATTCAACTTTCGAACCATCCAAAGGTGTGTAACAACGAGAACAGTGGAGTTTAGCCCTCCGACGATTTCTCCTTGTCGTATACCATCGCATCCAGACAAGTCTGAAATATTCATGACAATTAAAGAGGAACTTCAGAGATGAACCTGTCGCAGTATTTTAGAGAGAGCTCAATTCGTTGGTGGAGTCGACGTGTTGTAGTGAGTCGTGACATAGCCGTTTGTAGGTTGTTCCAAGTGAAATAACTAACGCGTTTGGCTAATTTGGTATCCACGGAAGGCCGCGAGGTAATACGAAGAAGGGAAGAGAATAACACGGGAAATAAAATTACATGTCATGGAATGGAATACTCACTTTTGATTCAACTTTTTACGCAAAATTGGAATAATTTCATTTTCTAGATACAAGAACGTGGGGGATTGAATATATGATTTTATTGTACTGCGGTGAACGTTTCGTCGTGTGGAATATCATGGAAATTCTTGAATTTTCTACTTGTATCTTTAGAACCTGCGGGATAAAATCGAGGAAAGGGATGGAAAATTGATAAGCCCCGGTGTTGCGAGAAACAAGGATTGAAACGGGTTCATACGATGTTCAATCAAAGTTTTAATTCAATTGAATATCCTATCAGCCCGGAGACGATACGGCGAGGAAACGAAATATCTGAATCAAAAGTTTTAGGAGTGAGAGAAAAGACATTTGAAAATGATGGAGAATTTGTACATTAATCATTAATGGCATAATCAAATGAGTGTCCGATTGTTTCCTGTTTTATTAGGTGTATAACTTGATTTTTGACTTTTTTTTTCATCAAGCAGGAATTCCTATTCGAAATTTGAATATTGTTCGCTCCATTTGCGGTTTCAAAGAGTTAAACTCAAAGTTTCTAATACACTATATATGCTAAGAGCAAAAGTGGCACCCAAATTGTTGTCAAGCAAAACCAGGACAGGAACTTTTGAGAGCAAGAATGGAACGTCAAAAGTTCCGAGCAAAAGCGATACACCTATAAATTCGGAACAGAAAAACAACCACAGAAATCTCCGGGCAAAAATCAAACACTGCCCAAGTAGCACATGAACGTTTGGAATGAACATGCACATAATATATTGATACGTTTTGAATGTCCTATGAACATCCATAGAATATTGTCGCATATTTGAATGTTCTATGGACATCTATAGGATATTCCAAACATCCTTGCGCTACTTGGGTGAGAGAGCTTGAGTAAAAACGAACCAGCGCATAAATACAAAATTGGGTTGTGCGTTGGTTCGTTTTTGCTCGAGCTCTCTCAGTGTTTCATTTTTGCCTGTGGGTGCTCTTTTGTTTCGAATTATAGGTGTATCGCTTTCGCTCGGAACTCTTGACGTTCCATTCTCGCTCTCAAAAGTTCCTGTCCTGTTTTTGCTTGACAACAATTTGGGTGTCACTTTTGCTCTCAGCGTATCATATCATACCTGTAAGAGCTATATAACCTCACAAAACAGTATAGTATATACGACGGCGACCGATAAGCAGCACTTTCGGCACTGCATTCTCTACGAGTTTCAACAAGGGAAAAAAGCCATTGAAGCATGCAATTCGATTTGTTCTACTCTTGGGGATGATGTTGTGTCTTATGGTACGTATAAATATTGGTATCGCAATTGAAATTACACATTCAAGGAAAAAATGTAAGCATGTTGAGAGTTGCGGATGACATAGCTATATTAGCTACGAGTGGTGCTGAGTTAGAAAATATTCTCAACACTATGAAACCAATATTACTAGAAAACTATTGTATGAACATGAATAAGGCAAAACAAAATTCATGATTTTTACAACAGCGAAAACATCAAGAAGAACAAGAATCAAAATAGATGCGGAGACAACTCAGCAGGTCAAAGAATTTGAATATTTTGGAAGCATATTCACAGAAAACGGTGAAAGCCAACGAGATATAAGAGCAAGAATAGCCCAAGGAAAACAGGCTTTCCACCAAAAGAAACAGTTACTATGTTCGAAGAATATTAGCTCAGCAGTGAGGAAGGAATTCTTGCAGAGTGACGTTTGGACAATTGGAAAAATGGACCAACGAAGACTTGAAGCTTTTGAAAGGTGGTGTTATAGAAGGATGCTTAGAATGAAGTGGATAGATGAAGTAAAAAATGAAGAAATACTCCAGAAGGTAAATGAGAAAAGAAGTCTTTTGAGACTTGTCGTAAAAAGAAGAAGTAATAATCTGATAGGACATACATTAATGCATGATAGCTCATTGAAAACAGTATTGGACGGAAAAATGAATGGTGAATCTCGAAAAGGTAGACCTAGATCAAGTTCTATGAAGCAAATTATACAAGATAAGGGTTGTCGTAAGTATGTAGAAATCAAGCGTCTAGCGGATAATAGATAGGGTTGGAGGGTTCCATCAAACCAGTCATGAGATGATGATGATGAAATATTGGTATAAACGATTCGCAAATAGTGATTTCGATTTCGGCGATTGGGAACGTCCTGGACAGCTTCCGAAATTTGAAGATGCTGAATTGCAAAAGTTACTCGACGAAGACTCTACTCGACTAAACAGCTTGCGAACCAGTGATGCCAGAAATTTTGAGATCTAACGGCCTACATCCAATCACATACCTCAGTTGATTGGAATCACCGATGTATTGCGGTCTCGGCGCTCTTGTTCCTTTCTTTCTGGAAACACAGCTTGCAACTCAACCAGAATTTACTCAGCCATCTCCAAACTGGGGCTGCACTCGAGACTCTCGAGTCAAACCAAAAAAACTGAATTTCACCAGTTCTAATGCAAGATTCCTTGGGTCGATATACAAATCTTTGAAGAATGAAATGTGAGAAAATTTCTGAAAATATTTTTTGGATTTTCAACACTAAGTTTTATTCAAAACTGTTGCAGTCTCGAAATTGCTCTTTGTCCTGGATACAAACAATTTAATCCTCTCAGACATGTTATTGCCAACTATGACATGCCCACACTTGACTCAATGTAGAAGTTTGTCTTCGAAGATTGTAAAATTGGATAATATTTACTATTTTTGAATTTTGCTCAAGAGTCTCGAGTGCACCTCTACTCCAAACGATCACACGCAATGGGAAAAATACGAAAGGCAGGGAGATGGGTGCCACATGAATTGACCGAACAGAACCTTGGTCATCCAATGAACACGTGCCGTTCGGTGCTCGCCAAGTACCAAAAGAAGAATTTTTTGTGGAAAATTGTGACGAGAGATGAAAAATATATTCTTTTTGCTAATCCCAAACGCAAAGAGTCATGGGTGAATCCCGAGCAACCATCGACATCCACTCCCCAACCACTTGACAAAGGTTCTCCTCAGCGTCTGGTGGGATATGAAGGTCGTGCAGTATTGCGAACTGTTAGAAACAGGTCAAACAGTCACTGCAGAACGTTACAGTCGAGTATCGAACAAATTGCACGAGATTCTTGAGGAGGGGAGGCCATTTACTAGGTGAGGAAGCCGAAAAGTTGTATTGCTCCCTGATAACGCTCGACTTCATGTTGCTCGTGCGACTCAGCAAACCATTCCAACCTTCGGCTGAAAAGTTCTCCCGCACGCGGCATATTCACCGGACTTAGCTCCGTCTGATTATCATATGTTCGGGTCCACGCAGCATGCCTTGAAGGATAGCTACTTCCAAACTATGAACGACGTCCGAAAATTCGTCGATGACTTCACACCTCAAAGCCTGCAAGGTTTTTTCGCGATGGTATTTGTATTGTGTCCGATCGATGGCGCAAGGTCATCGAAAACAATGGACAATATTTCGAGAATTGATCTGGTGTTTATGTAGTTTATGATATAAAATATTTTTTGTGAAAAAAGTCAGAAATTAAGTTATACTCCCAATAATATCTCGTCAAGGCTTCGACAGATCCCAGGAAACACGGTTGCAGGCGTTCTTCACAGGCATTGCAGGATCGTCAGCAGTCCATTGAAACGCCGGTAATCTGACAGATTTGAAGTTTCAATAACTTCAGAGACGCTAATTCAAATGATTCTAGCCATCATGCAGCCCATAACAACCCAAGTGCGTATTGACGGTGGGCCCAATCTAAGCCCAGGGTAGGTGCCCATGCTGCCCAACGTGGGGCCAAGCTGAGCAGACAAATGGGGCCACCCTGGGATAATAACACCATTCCCAGCTTGGCTGTATTGCCCAGCATGAACCCAGACTGGGCAATCAATACCGCCCCTTCCTTTTTTTTTTAAATTGGAAAATTGCTTTGAATTCTACCCCAGCGGGCATGAATTTCAGCCCCACTTTGGCCCAGCCTTAAGCCTAGTGTTGAGTCCCATCCTGCCTATATGGACCGAAGACTGGAGTAAAGTGGGACCAAAATTCATACACGCTGAGGATTGTACACACATGCTCGGGATACAAAATTCACCCCAATCTTGGCCTAACGCTGGTCCAAATTGGGGCCGAGTTCAAATGTGCCCGCACTGAGATTCATTATTTTCCATTTCCTATCAACCATAATTGTATGGGAAAGCACAATAGGGCCAAGATTGAGCCAACATGGGCCCCATCGTCATTCCCCAATACTGGGTTAAAGAGGATTAGGAAGGGTATTTTCCACACTGAAAAAACCATTTGGTTGTCAACTGACTTCAAGTAAAAATTTAGCTGCCTCGACTAAATATGAGTATTGTTGCAGTCCCTGCAACTGAGAATTTTTGTTGTAGCAAACAATATTTTCAGTTCAGGGAATTCAAATTTTCAACTTGTTGTCGTTTTTAGTTACCACAGCTACCATAACCAAAGAATTTTATCAGTGCGAAATTCTTATAACTTGAATTTGTATGTTCAGATTAAGGCTATTCATGATCGAGTTTCCCCGCAAAATTAAATCACCTATCATATCCTGTTGTAAACGTTAGTCATGATTCATAATTTCCTGTTATAAAATCACTTTTCGGTAAAATCCCTCTACTGGCCAGCTTTTTCAAATAACTATCGGACTTGGAAATGAAATTTCAAAACCATTTCTGTTATTTAAATCTCGTGAAAGTTTGATGATCAAAGGAAATTTGCACGGTCAAATTCATTCTACATGAAAACAAATACATTTTCACTACCACGTTGTGAATTTATTAATTTATTCTTCAAACGAAAACGATATCTGTCCAATAAAAGCATAGCCAAGGATCCAAATTTTCGTTCGATGCGGAAAAGCATTAATCATATACAATTCACATAGACACATTTTCATACACAGATTTTATCTGGTTTTTCGCATGAGAGGAGTTTCATTATTCATATCTCTGCATTCGAATGGCCTGTACGAATTGTACTTTCTCCGATTATATAATAACTCTTTTTATCCTCACCCATCTTTCGTCGTCCATTGGATAATCGATAACATCGTTTATTTTCGTTATCCAAAGTAATTCCGGGAGTGAATTAAAGTACATTTAGAAATTGGTCCTTCGGATATATTTGGAACCCACTTTATGTGCATAAAATCACACGTGGGCTGTCAAGGCTTGTTTCACAAGTTCTTCTCTCACCCTGTTCACACAAGCAGTCCCAGATTCTGTTTCGAATTACTATAAGTGTTCTCAAGTGTGGAAAGTACTGCTAATCAACGCTAATTCACACATCGTTCCAAACGACAGAATGATATTTCCGAACGAACGGGGTGCTTGAGATAAATATTATTTCACGCCATGCAGTTCGATTATTCGAATAAACAAAAGCGTGGGTTGCGAGTTATCTATTATCGGGAGTTCAGTGTATCAAATTATTGCTGAGGGTAGTTGATTGCAAATGATGTTGGCCTGATGGGTGATTGAATGAATTTTTGAACATCGAGGATTCCTGTATCGGACTCACGTTTATATTCGCCGTATTGCATCGGACCGAAACGGCATTATGTAGATGCATGTATATCCACGGATATGATTTTCTCTCTCAGCACGAATTTGCGATGTATATTTGCATGCGTAATCGCTAACGCCTATCTCTAATGATCCAGCCTGGAAGCCAGCAAGAACGCCCGTCGGATTATCACGACTGGCCACCAACACCGAGAATCTCCAACAATTACTAGCAATTAAAATATCCTCGTCTTCAATTCTTATAACTCACGTTGCTACAATCTCCAACACGGATTCTATATATCTGTATTTATAAATCCATTCTATCGCATCGTTTACCTGTTTTTTTTTCAACGTCCCTCGTTCTTCCTCGTTCGCTTTAATTATCTCTATAAGTCTATTGTGTTCTGTGAACGATCAATGTGTCTCGCTCATCCCTGGAAAAATTTATATTCTTCCGCACGAGAAGTTATTATCAAATTTCATCGCATCGAATGATATATTGCAGAATAATTTGCATGCACTTCGAAGAAAATTTATTGAAGAATTTCAAAAGATGTATCGTGAAGTTGCAACTTTGAATTCAAATTCGATGTTCCAGTATGAAAGATATTTTATGTATTTCCCGTACAGGGACTCGAATATTTGCTAATACTTTTCCTTCTTGTATATAAGAGCACCTCGAACTGTCAATATCATGGTATCATCATCCTGATTCGATCAAGGCGAGAGGTAATACGAAATGCCTTAGAGACATAACAAACGACAATTGAGTTTGAGCATCGAACAAATATAGGATACACGAAAGGGGCCGGGTTCGCTGGGTGGTTGTATATACATACACAGTCATCTATCCCAATCCACATCGTAGTGTGAGAATCACTCTTGTCTTAGTTGCATCCATCGCGTTGAGGATCGTCGCAATCGAGGAGGTCTCAGATTTCATAAGCCGGTGTCAAGGGATTGCAGTAACGCTGGCCTGGTAACATTTCTTGAATAATCTAGTGAGGTGGTTCAAGGTAAGGTAGAAGTAGCCGAGATTGCAGTTCTGATAGGGGATGGCTCAATCCGCGAGTGACTGTGACGAGTTTTATCATTTCATCACTTCGACTTTTATTCATTCACGTGCATTTGAAAGCTATTTGCATTTATTGAACGATTATTTGAATCGGTCGCTTCAAATTCTCCACTCACGGACTTGTGATTATAGAATTTCGTGCCTTCCATTCTTCTCTGTGCGCAAAAGATCATGGTTTATGTTTCGGTAACCCTCCATCCAGGTCTATCCCTAACCAACCATGTCATCCTTCACGTTCTAATTATCGTATCCTGATCTCGATGGGTTCCGCCTGAAGTTCCGCCCCATTATGACTCTCAGTACACTTCTTCCATACCTCATGACATGGAACCTCAATTCATTCTCTAGGTCGAGACCATTACAAACATGCATAACATTCTTCATTCCGAACGAAAGCTCTATTGTGTCTGTGCTTTCAAACTTCGGAATTGAAAATTCGATATCCTCGAAACCAGAACGACAAAAACATCCTTATAATCGCTCCGAAGATCTGTAGTATCGATTTTCAGTTCACTTTTATTTTACCACCTTTACTTTCTCTTTGATGACTTTATTCTCCGACTCCTCCCATCCTAGCCTCGCACTCTCATTTCCTATAATTCTCCTGTTCGTTCAATCAAATCAATTTTGATTCCAGTCGACTGATCTGCATCTTCGGTGTCCTATTTTTCATTGTTCCCTTTCTCGAATGCTATTCTTCCTTTTTGTTCTGATCTTCACTTGTAGATATCTTTTGATAACGTATTCTCTCTTCCATATACGAAACTTTTGAACGAAGTTTAGAATATTTTATGTATATCGATAAGCCTCGTTGGAACTATTGGAACTTCATGTTACGGTGTCGCTCGTTACGGGTTGAGAAATTGATTGTTCGTCAAAGTACATTTTATAAAGTTTCTTTGAAGGAACAACGGGATCTAATGACATCGTTGGATATGTTGGATTTGCCATTTGACTTGTCTCATTTTTTCATGTGGTTACAAAGATCGATAATTTTCTGATTATCAGACTCATATTTTAATAAATATTTTCCTCGGTGCATATTCAATTAGTGATCACCATTATGACCCTGGCTTGGAACTTACATGAGTAATATTCTAGCGTATCACTCGGTTCAATGTATACCATCGCCAACACCAACATATCGTTCCCCTGCTCGCTCTTAATTGGGTACCTCCATGTATTCGTCGCTCTACAAAATTTTAATGAATATTCTGATTGAATTCAATACGTCTAGGATTTCACTTTTATCGTCTTTTATGCAGAAAATTGAACTTGAGAACAACGTGGTATCCACTTCCTATCTCACGAACTAAGATTTAGAGCCGTAAATTCTGCAACCTTATTATAACTTCACAATTCGTATACACAGATTTTTCTTCTTGAGACATTAATCACTTGACGAGTGCAATTTTGATAAGTGCAACATGGTTGAGAACGAATCTCCACTGAATACGATATTTTCAAATGGGAAACAGTTCTCAGAGTAAGAATAATATTCATATAATTTACGAAGGCAGAAATTTGGTTAAAAAGCATTACCTGTAGCTCGTATTTCCTTAATGAAGTTTCAAGCCTCTTTGAACTTAATTGAATGTGAACCAAAAATGTTGAATGCATTTTCTTTATCCCTCCTTTCTTTTCTATTTTCAAAGTGAGGAAGTTTCCTCTGAAGGTTCGCTGCCACTCATGAGATTCACAAAGAATCGTTTCATACCTTTCACAGATTAAAAGTAGTTCTTAAATGTTTAAAATACAAGACGTTTCGACGGAAAAAGCAAGACAGAAAAGAACGTTGTTAGTATTTACTACCACGAATGAACGATCTCATTATAAGACGGAGTATATATTGTAATATCAAAGAACTTGATGATGTTTTTTTGTTGATTTTCATCTTTCTCCGATGAACTTCAATTTCGTTGTTGATAAGAAAGTTGAGGATTTTGTATATTCTTCGCGCATTCTTCATCGGCCATTCAGTTAAACAATCTTCCTGAGAAATTTCTTCAAGTTAATTCGGCAAATCATAAGGATCTGACGAAGATATCCAAAAAAAGGCGCAGAGGAAGAGAGAGTTATCTTGTTTTATTCGACAGTTTAACAAATCTACCAAGACAGCAAAGAGTTTGTGAAATTACTTCAAGAACTCTTCGAGAATTCGAAAGTGCCAAGAGTTTTTGAAGCATTCTTTGACAAGGTTTGTGATATATGAGTAGATAACAGAAACTATTTAGTGTTGTTATACGAAAACTAGTCCTCCTATTTGTATCGCTCAAGAATTTCCAGAAAAATAAGATAACTCTTCCAAAGGACGGGTCTGTCCATGGTCCCTTGTTCTACAGCGATCACACGAGGAAACATTTTATCCAGATTCTCCCTCTCGCATGATGCCGTACAATTTGATGTCCTGAGTCGAATAGCGGAAGTCCAAATGCGTTACGTGCAACCGTGACCTTGAATTTCAGCACAGAATCTTGGAGAAATCGCAAACCACATAAGTGTGACCGTGATCAACAGAATTTTGATTTGGGTTTTTGTTACATATCATTGCTTACATGTCCCATGCAGGGATGCCAGCTCCTGCTTTCTTCTACTTCCGTCATTGGCCGTTCCATTCATCAGCTGTACGTGGTACGCTGATCCATCGGAAAAAAGCAGGAGACTGGCAACGCTGGTCCCATGCATCATTTTGATGTGATAGCAGATCATGGAGTGAAAATCCATACTGAGGGAACGTTTGTTCCAGCCAAACAAAATTTTAGTTGAAATGAATGACAAATAAACTTTATCTGTCCTGAACAAATTTCATTTTAGCTCACCAAAAAGTTTCTTTGCGTTTATTTCAACCAAAATTTTGTTCCGCTGGAACGAACAGTATTTCCAGTGCATTCCTGAGAAGTGAAAATACCCGAGCAGAAATTCATATTAGGTGTTCGGTTAGGACCAGATCTGGAAACCTTTATTCCAAATCAGGCCCTGATATGGAATGTAACGCACCGTTGTATCAAAGCCCGATGTAACGAACCAAGGTAGGGTGTGCCAAACTACAAAGCTATCAGGACCAGGTCTGGTTAGCCCTAATCAGGCGTACCAAATCGTGGCCTCACCAGGACCAGAGCAGGTGTGCGAAAGGAAGGTGAGCCCTATCACTGCCCGATCGGGTCCATATTGAACGCGAGGATGGCCATAAAAGTTTCCTGCTCGGGTACTGGGACTCTAATGAAATTGAGAAGTCCACTCCGTAACATTCAACTGTCACCCTATCGGAATGAAACTTCAATTCGTTCTGAAGAGTAAACTCCACACTTTTTCGTGAGCAATGAAATTCTCACTCCAATAGAGTAAAGATTCACTAATACGCAGTGGAATTTGCAGTATTCTAACTCTCCAAAAATAGATCTTCACTCCAAGAAATTCAGATTCATCGAAACATTCACAATTCGATTCTGCACGTTCTTTTCTACACTCCTGTTTGTTCTTAAGATGTAAAGAAGCCCAGCATCGCAGGTTGCTTCTTTCGGAAGATCCGAACGCTAAGATGCTGGAATTGAAAGTTCTCACTCACGATACGTTGCTTCTCTCCCATAATGTGGCGTAGTAACATCTGCATTCGCTCTATGTCCGTGCCTGAGACAGCCAACGAGGAGAGCTACCCGCTACCCAAGTGCAGCTTCGCGAGCGTTATACCAGTGATGTGCTCTTGAATGATTTTAATTCAAGGGAAACTTATATTCTTTCTCGTGTAAGAAGTCAAGGAGGAGCTCACAACCCTGCCTTTTCATGGTTCCAGCTAGTCGCCACTTGTCTTGTTCATTCGCGTGCTCACTGTAGAAAAATTTGTCGTTGGTTTAACTGAAAATTCAGTGGATTCGACCAAAATTTGGTTATGTCAAACGAAAAGATTATACCAAGTCACTTCTAGTTTACGGAATCAAACATCATTTGGTAAAGTGGTTTAAAATTTTGGTGAGACTCACTAAATTTGTATTCATGCCAACAAAAGATTTTGGTTGGGCTTGTAATAACCAAATGTTTTAGCAGGCATAGTAAAACAGTTTCCCCAGTGCCGGCCAAGTGGATGATGAATTTGAATGATGGCTCCATTTGATGATGAATTAACCCTGGTAGAAATTATGATTGGGAATTAGATGGGCCCCAGCTAGTTTCCTCAGATTTGAGGTTGGTTTCTAGCTAGTTTTGTAACGCTCTTTCTGGCCTGTGCCCATCCAAATGTCCCAGGGAATTGTTAGAATTTTGATCAAATTGGTAATTAGAAATGTGAAATCATGTGTTTTCTATAAAATCACACCTATGAATCAGGTAACAATGTATTTTGATATGTACTCTCTAGTCAAGAACGCTGCTTTTGAATTTATTTCCATAGAGTAATCCCGAGTGACAAATTGGAACGTTGGGGCTTCGCTTTATCCCTCTGACCTTGTTGATGGACTATCAATGTTACTGTACGATCAGTTGACGCATGGAAAATCTACATAAACCAACTAAATGTTTGGGCACTAAAGTCAAATCGGCTGGAATGTGTTATCCAGTTGCCCCCACGAGGGTCCCATCTAGTACCTGGATGGTAAATGGGACGCCCAGACAAATTTCTACCAGGGAATACCTCGGTAATCAGGAGTTTAGAATTATTCCAGTACCATGTGAATGTTTAACCATTCACTACATTTGAGAGATAAGAATTTCTTCTTGGTGATGTGATCATTCATCAAGGTTGCTTATTCATAAAATGAAAACACCTTTGTGTTGTTGGATACGGTAATGACAGGTGACGCTTAAATGGCTTGTAAATTTGATAAAGAGCACACTGAGAAAAAATCGAAGCTCAATTTGAGCCCAGTTCCATGTTCGAAGTTACAGTAGCCACATTATTACTGAAATAACTATGTAATTACAAACATGGAGCTGGATACAAATTTAGCGACAATTTGCACTCGATGTATCTTTAAAAGTTTCCAAATAAGCATGAAGCGTACCACGAATGAGTTATTTGGTAGTAAACTACATTACTCAAGATGGAAATGAAAGTGAAGCAAGCAGACACTGTTCGCTTCTTCAAAACAAACGACATTTATGAACATGAATATGCATTAGATGGCTAGACTTTCTTATGTAGAATACACTATGTAAAATAAACAAGCGATTCATTACCATATGCGGGCAAGGCAAGCATTATTTCTATCACCAAGATCCAAGCGGAGCAAGCACCATTTCAAACATGAAAAATGAAAGAAGAGCGAGCGTCCCCCTGATCACATAGGTGCGAGTATATCAAGCACAGTTTAGTTTATCAAGACTTAATCGTTGTTTAGATCATAGAAATGCAATGGAAGCGAGTTGAGCTGTGCCTAATTTTGAGACCAAATGCAATTCATGGAAAGTGATTTGAATTTCAACAATCTTCCCCACACTCTGATCGATGAATTCAGATTCTTCTCACCTTATGGATGTAATTTCGTTTCCCGAGATTTTGATTGCAAATCTTTGATCAATTCGCATTGCAGATAAGGTTTCTAACGTTACCCGAGCGTTACGATCCTTGTCCAAGCCCAATCAGGATCGAGATTGATCAGACCAAACTGAGAAGAAAATTTATAGTTTGAAATAAGTCACCGGACTTTTGTTTTCACGAATGTAGAGTGATGAAGGATACCCGTACGATGTAGTAAAAATGTAATCAAGGCTAATACGAAATTAATGAAGTGAACCGTCATCAAGAGAAGACCTCAGTTACATATCCTCGTTATGTTCTCTTATAATTCTCCCCTGTACCAAAGGGAATTAACTTTACTCGAATCATTGGACGAGATTTCTTATTTCCATTCTTTCATGCCAATCGTATTTCTCATTTTCTCCAATCTTCGTCGAATGATTTCTCTCGGTGCGGAATACATTATTCAATTTAAGTTGATATTTGAATCCGACAAACTGTATAAATTATCTATAAAATTATCAAAACACTAAGAGAACATTTCTCTCTGTGGGTGAATGAAACTTGATGGTAAAATGCAAATAGATGAGATGGCTCGAGCGGATTTCAAGAATGTCGGTGATGAGATTGAAGAATCCTTTCTTTCCAAGATCTTTCGTGGACGACTTTTGTGAAAGTTTGCAAGGTGAGACAATTCCTATTATAAGCCGCTCGCCTTTCTCCATTTTATTCTGTTTCCCTATCATTTTCGAACGTCGGAACTGAAGAGAGTCCAATCAATCCATTCGGTTTTTTTTCCAAACTCTAGCTTTTATTTGATCATCGAAAGAGAGAGGTTATATTAAAAAATTCATATCCTTTGAAAAATCGAAGATCGTTCAAAGGAAATACTCATTGACCATTGCTATATCATCATAATCGTATCCACATATTTCTGCTCTATCGCAGAATATCACCCTAGGATGGATCAACTAATCAAGTATTATGAACCCATACAAGAGCTTTAATTTCATTCCAGGATATGAGCTTGAACATTGCATTTTTCACTTCCACTTTTATATCTTTCAACTTATGGATTTTAATTAAAAAATTCTCCAACTTTATGACGTATATAGAACCGAATGAAGGGGATGAATTTTTCACATTGCTTCAAACCAGGTCCATCATTTCCGAACATCGGAATCATCTTTCTCACAAACGCATGTCAATGAAAAATAACAAGGAACGGCGAAACCGTTCAGATATGAGATATAATATTAACTCCACATTGATCCACAAAGAAGACAAATTGCAAGAATTGATTTAAATTCGACTTACCCCTGGCTGCTTCGATGGATGCTAAAGTGATGAAAAGTCAACTCGACAATCTCATCTGGTTGACCGGTGAACGTGTAGAGGAGGCAATCGATATTTGATGGATATTGTTTCGGAAAGTCCGGCGACGTGAAAGTGCCACCTTGTGGTCTATCTGAACTGCTGTATACGACGCAGGAGCAACCTGCAAAAATAAAATGTTTTCTTTGAATTCATGAGTCGTCGATTGTCCGATATGACATGTGTAGAATTTTATGAAATTCATGAGCTCGATTCTTACAAATCGACTGATACTTACGCGAAGTATCGATTTTATCATCAATCATTAGTCTTCAACTCCTTCGTAACGGTATACATCACGGAGTCAATGGGAAGAGAATTGCATCAAATAATAGATGGCTATTATTAACGGCAGAGTCCATTATCACCACTTTTTATGTCACATTTTTCATCAATTATTTTATCAATCGATTCCATTCAATTACCAGCGCAGACTAATTCATGAATAATGAGTTGCAAAATATACGAGAGATTGCATTTAATGTGATGATATGCGGGTCTACATCGTGGAATATATCATCATTTCACGATTAAAAGCTGGATATCTAGGAAAATCCTCATAATTTATGTATTATGTATATTCGGATAGCTGGGATGCTTGATTTTTTGTAAAAGGTTTCAAATGTATCTCCTAGAAGACCAAAGATGCGTTTTTTTCAAAACAAAGCTAACTTCCTCGGAGTTGCAAATAAAACGAAATTGAATTTAGATCTACCCTTATCTGATTTGATGTGGTTTCATTCACAGTACATTCGCTCGAGTTTGGTTATCAACATCCTCTGAAATGCGAACCGTGTGAGAACTCGGAGACGGAGCGGTATTGGTCACCCTCGTATTTCACCATCCCAAACCGAAGAACCGTTCGTTTCTGTTTTTGGATGGAATCCTGGTGAAGGATTCATTGAACTTAAATATATACGATCAAATTCATCACAAATTCATGGGGAATGAGATCAAAATTATGTCTCTCTGTTATAGGAAATGTTCTTTGTTCAAGGGGTTAAGCCACTTCAGGATTTGGAAAAAAATAGAAATTATTTTCGCTCGAAGGTAACATTTCAGGTACATTTTACTTCCATGTTCCTCAAGGAAATACAAGTATTGTGATGCAGAAGGGGATATTTCGCCTTTGCCGAACACTTCAAAACGTCGAAGAAATGCGATTTCCAACAGTGTCTGTATGTGTGTGTGTATGTCCGTATGTCCGTAATGCATGGAATTGGATAATCTCATACCAAAATGTTTGGCTCGATGAGGAGACCAGAACCTCCTACACTGAAAACACTATTTGTTCCAGCATAACAAATTTTGAATGGAAAGAAACTTTTTGGTTGGCTGGAATAAAATTTGTTTGGAATGAACAGAATTTTGTTCCTCGCTAACAAATTTTATTCCAGCCAACCAAGAAGTTTCTCTGCATTCCAAATTAGTTATGCTGGAACGAATCGTGTTTTCAGTGTATTTGGGTCGAAACTGGAACTTGGGATTTTGAAAGGAGGAGGAAAAAATGATTGATGGAATACTGAAAATTTGCTGTTGTGTGTAACTTTGGATATGGTTGGTGATTTTAAATACTGTTTTCCTCAAGGTTTTTACGTCCCTGAGGGGCCTGGAACGTATCTCTTTCCAGGCAATCGGATGAGAAATTCAATTACTCTCTAGGTTATTACGAGGCCTTACTAGGCCTAGCAAATCTCTCACAAAGGCCTGGTAAGGCATTGCGAGACTTAGAAAACAACTAGATTGGCCAGCCTGGGTCCAGAATGAACCAAACTGCCCACGTAGGAATTGACGACCGGTGTCGGTCGGACTACGGAATGATAACGCCAAATAACTCTGATCCGGTACCGGTTACCAACATCAATCCAGTACTGGAAATCAGTGTGGTTCCGACATCGAGAACCGATACTACTAGTACTGATCGCTATTCAAGTACAGACGACTGTTACTCAACCGTTATTTACGCTGTTGTAACTTTGGAAGGTTTTGAATGCATTATCAAAATTTCTGCACTAGGGGAAATTTAGAGTGAAATTTACTATGGGATCATAGGATGACTGCCAACGGTTGCAAACTGGCAGCCTGTATCAAGCCGATACTGAACCATTCATCAATTTCTACGTGGCCAATCAAGTCTTCTCTCAAAGTACACGAGGTATTTATTCACATTGGTTCGGTACCGAATCGAAAATTGTGCCGTTGTTAATCCAACATTGGTGGAAAAGTGGTCAATAACGGTTGGTTCAAATATCGAACCAGTACCGACACGAACTTGAAATGAAGTCGGTTAAGTACCGATCCGCAATAGGCAGACAATCGTTGGTGGCCCATATCTTTTCAGTACCGATCCGTTCATCACCATCGGCTCAGTACCGGAATTTTCACGTGGTTGGCTCCACATTCCAAGTTGAAATTTCGAAAAAAAAAACCCATCATACGTTGAACACGACTCAACACCTTTCTATTCCCTTTTGGATCACGAATACCGACCCATGAGGTTACTAATTACAGTGAGTATAATGATGAAATACTCACATTCCGCTAAAAACCCCTAATCAATTTCTGACAAAGATTCATCCTTCTTCGAAGGCCTGCAGCGAATCATTCAAATGCCTCGAATGAAAAAAAATCAAGATGATAAAAAATGGACAGGGTTCAAAATACGCAAGAGATTCCTTCCATTATCCATCAACCTGTGCATATATCCGAACATCCGTGAGCGTGAGAATGGAGAAAATTTAATTTCCTGTTTTCCAATTAACTTCCACGTTAGTCCATTGCCAGACTTACTCTTCCCATTCTTTTTCCTCCATCCATTCTTTCATACAAACAACGAACGCGAGGTCTCGTGGGAGAAGAATACCGAGCCCTGGGCGTTATACCTTTGATTAAATAACAGTATGGTGTTTGAATTATAACGTGACCATATGAAAGTTCAGTTTGTCATTTCGTTTTTTCGTAGATCAGGAGTCTCCGGTGTGGTCAACCGTCATCCGACGACCGAGACAAAAAAATCGTTTATTCGCGTAATTCTCTCTAAACGAACAGACGGGATCGTGTGAAATGCGAATGATTCAATAGCGGCGAGAGCAAAATCAATTCATTTATTAATTTCCGACCACTTGATTTCGTGATAACTGTGATTGTCGCATTATTGGGGTCATTTCAGCAATGATCGTATCTTTTTTCCTTTTCTCAGTTTGATATATTTCATAGAGATGCCTATTCATTCTATCCCTTTGACTTTAAATTCTGAGGTTTTAGGCTTCTGTGCTTTTGGGAGAATCTAGAGATATTGATTCCTACTCGAATAATCGTGTTTCTCACTCAAGTTTGTAATCGGATTGAAATAGTTGTGCAGTGTGTCAATAACTCGATGACTGAAGACAACCATGCAGATTTATCCGTGAAGCCTGAAAAAGTCTTTTGCGAAGATTTGGAAGACGGAAAGCCTTGGAGAATTAATCCAAAATATGATCAAATTCCGACAAAGGAACCAAATTCTTCGTTATCAACTCTCACCTGGACAACAGAATGCTGAAAATACTCGTTTCCCATGTGGAAATGGAAACACAAGTCACTACTGGCTGAATATTGTTACCAGAGTTGCCCGTACTGGCAATTCGAGATCTACCATTATGAGGATGGTTGGATAGACGGTACTGGTGAAGATTCAAATTGATAACATCATTTTACATTAGTGCCAGTATAACATTTACCACTACGTCGGGACCAATATTTGATTTGAGCTTGCTATGGTGGAACTTTGGCATTGAAATTCTGTAGTTGGTCAGTGTTTCACCAATGCTGGCACATTGTCGTGGATTCAACATACTGTTTCATCAATACTGGTGCGGTATATTCTTTTTCTCGCATTCCACCATCCAAGAAACTCTGATTTGACGGTATTGGTGTAGTTCCGTCTCTCTACGATCTGGATATTCTCCAAACGGTACCAATTCGATACTGATCCAAAACTGTCTATCCACGCGACCCAATACCATCTAAAATCCGTCGAATATTCGGCGCCGATTGAGAAACAGTAATGATTCTGAATAAACACAGTTGTTTCCGTCAAAGACTGGGGAATACAACCGTGCCAGTACCGCACCATTTGTCAACTGTGGCTATTCTTACATGGATGAATTTCAGTACTATATGTTTATACTCATGTTAGACTCAGTATCAATTTTCATACGGTATCCTGAGGAAGCAACTCATAAACTGGTATACAGACCAATGACGTTTTTCATCACAATTCCAGTAATAGAAAAAGCATTGATTGTTGCTCAGTCAATCAATTGAAACACGTTGGACAAAATTATTGGCCCAAGCCAATAAACTTGGTGAAATTGTTCATGACGAGCCCGAGAAAAAATTCATATTGGGTGTTCAGTCAGGACCAGATCTGGAAAGCCTTAATTCAAATCAGGCCCTAATATGGAACGCATTGTTGTATCAAAGCCGTATGTAACGAATTAAGGTAGGGTACGTCAAATTACAAACCTATCAAGACCAGGTCTGGTTAACCCTCATCAGGTGTCAAATCGTGGCCTCACCAGGACCAGATGAAGTGCATCAGAGAAAGGTGAGCTCTATCACTGCCTGATGGGGCCCATATTGAACACGAGGCTGATCATAAGATTTTCCTGCTCGGGAGTCTGTACATGTCTTGTGCCAGGCTTGGTTCATGATTGGTACCCCAGTAGAAATTTTGGATGGGAAAATACCAGGGTTCGACGAGGCGTGCCTGATTTTCTATCAGGCCCTCATCAGGTTTCGTTACGGTTTTCCCTATTTTGCTCAATTTTATGGAAATCTCATCCGAAGTCTATTGTACCCCTGCGTTATAACCCTATTTGAATGCTATCAGGGGAATCAGATAAGTCCCTTGTAATTCACGGTTTCCGGATTCTAATCTGATCAGGACCTTGTTAGAAATAGGAAATGCCTGATTAAATTTCGACTAGAGTATGAACGATCGATCCATAAACACATGGCTCTTCAACCCTGAACTTATTGTCTTTTGCTTCTGTGGTTGATTGATTAATTCGACTTGTACATGAAAAATCTCTCAAGATAAGACATTCGCTGTTTGAACATATAACACGATCTACAAATTGAACAATCTATTCAATACTGTCTCCCCATATCTAATCAAATAAGTACACCGATTATAATTGGTAATAATGGAGAACTCATTAGTTCAATCAACCGACTCGATGATTCCCCCCCAATCTAATTGATATTGGATTGAGACGACGAACGAATGAGATGATATTATTTCGGCAAGGAGTGATAAATGGCCTTCCTTTCCCATGAAGTTTCTTCGTGAACGTGTCAAGTATGATATTCCCTACACCTTGCCAATTCGGTGTTTTTCTCACTGGATTCATAAAGAGAGGTATTCGTGGACTGAAAATAGATCTGGATCAAACAGGGAATTTCTTTCCATGGTTTTGTTCCTTCGCTAACGTCTCCCGAAATGGAATGGTTTATGTGGTACATATGTCGGCATCAAGATGCCAAGCTATCAACCAAAATCAACAAGGAGGTTTACGAACCTGTGTGGTTAACAATCTTGTATGTCGTCTCTCCTCCTAACCATGTTCCCGAGCCTTCTATTCTTGTCTGTACATACGTTTCACATTTTGATGTTGTGCTGATCTCAGTATTAAATACGAAGTTAGATACGTGCAGGCCACACATAAAATCATTTATACATATTCATACATACATATGTACGTATCACGTTCGTGGGATGTGCATTGTGAACATTGTGCACATGTAAAGAGTCCTGGATTTACGTAAGTTATGTAGACTTTTCATACACATAGTATCTCACGTTTGATGAGAAAGTTGTTATCTGAGATATAGAGAAAATATAAAAGGAAATCAACACAATAGAATATGTATGAGGGAGAAGAGAAAGAATATGGAGGATCAGATCTCCGAGGAGTATGTTGTGGTTCTTCGTAGTTTCATTGTCGCAACATGAAATAAGATAACATCATCGTGATATGACTCTCGCATAATATTCATCATAATCTTCATGATTTGATGATGAATTTAATCACTCTTCGTACAAGTTATACATCGAAATAAAAAATCGACGTTTCTATGAAATAAATCAAACGTTTCTTTATCAAGATGCAGTTATCAAATAAGCTAAGTGGAGACATATATCATTTCTCTGATAATTGAAAAAAATTTGTACACTCGGAGAGATATCTTCACGTCACAAGATTGTAAACTCCGACCAGTTTCATTCCCCTCTTGCAGAGCACAATAGTGTCTCCCGATGTTCCATCATCACAAAAACTCTCGCCAAGTCAGAACTGTCTTTCCGATATCAAACCCTCTCGAGCAGAAAATATTAGTTTTTCTGTCGACTTCATTCCTTTCGTGGAATAGGTCTATTTCATCTTCAGGATTTCTGTCAAGGAAGGACATAACAGAGTATAAAGTGGATCTACCGGTAGATGGGCGAATGAGGTTAAGTTGAGCTTCGTCGTGAGCAAAACACGAGATGCTAAATCCATTCTGTAATAAAAAAAGTAGAGAATTCTTCAGTGATCTCGATACGTGATCATTCCGATGCTCTTTTCACGCGAGATCTTTCATCCATTTTTCAATTCCAGCTCGATGATTAAAGATTTGTTTCAACTCGAAAGAATTGATAATGAAGGCACATGGCTGGAACTGTTTCTAATTGACTTCTTCCCTCCTGTTCTTTACATCTGTATCATCGTTGCCACCCTTAATAGCTCTACACACCCTTACCGAAAGAACTTTTCTATCTCCTCTGTTATTTTTGAACTCAACCCGACGGCGGTTCTTCTATTTCAAATCCTCGTTGGGAATACTAAAACTTCTCCTGACTCTTATTGATTCTCACGTTGTAGCGTTCTTTCGGAATTATTTCCATTCCTTTGAACACATGCTCCGACTCCTGCCTATTTTCCGCCAGTTACTTTGTAGCGTTTGAACGTTTCCAAGCGGTTTTTTCCTCTCTCAACTTCTGTTCAAGGGCATTTTGAATCAACACCGATTGTAAATCGTTCGGAATATCAGTTCGATACTTTCAGATAATGTAACTTTCCGAAGGGTTTTTTCCTCATTGAAGTATACATTAGGTGGACAATAAACACGAAACGGAACTATAATCCAACATGGAAGAATGTTTCGAATGATGGATGAAATTATGTGACAAGGGAGAGATTGATTACACGTTCCTAACCGTACGGTACAACTCTGCTCATTAGCCCAGAACTTACTTTCGTCAAAACTCAGCAAAAAAAGGAGATGAAGAAGAGAGGACAGTTTTGGAAAGAATGCATTTTTCTAGATGATACATATTTATTGATCAAGACGTCAGGTGGTAAGACAATTCCTTTGAGAGTTGATACTACAGAGTAGACGAAGCTAAATGGATACGAGATAAATTGAGAATAATATCTCGCCTTTTCCTCCCCCATCGCCCGTTCTTGTTCTTCATTCTATTACTTCAGCCACGTGCCGTTTTTACGAGATCAGTCTACAGCTCAACATCTTTGAATCCTCTCTCCCTCTGTTATTGTTCCCTCTTCCACCAACTATTGTTTTTATCTTGTAACATCTGTTCCTGCCGTTCACTCTTGTGTATTCTCTGATATTACACGCGCGAAGAAAAGAGGAGAGAACATTGTTTCGATATTCCACACTTTGGATAAAAATTTGAGTAGATTATTTTCGAAATTTCAAAAAACATTCGATGATAATGTTGATCTTCCGATGATTGGATTCTTTGCATTGTTTATCACAACACGTCTGGACCAAAGGTCACATTTTGAACATAGGACACCGTAAGTTGCAATCATTCTACTACATTGAAGCATCAATTCAACAAGGTGATACAGTTTCGAATATGTATGCGCGCATGCATATTCATCGTCCGATACAGAAGATATCAATCTAGGAGCAGGTGGTCAAAATATCCATGGACCAGTTGAGCAAAATTTATAACATCCAGCATGCAGTCTGTGACAGTACTTTATCTCTTGCTGAATCCTCATGATACTTAACGTTCTCTCTTCAATTTATATTTTTTCCCTACGTCTGTTCTGTAGTTGAAGTATCATCGACTTTGTATGCTGTTCTCAAATTATAACAATGATGCATGATAATTGAAGTGGAAGAAACATTAAAGAGGTGCATCCTTTGTGAAGATCCCTGGAACTCTCTAATGCAAATTTGAAGTGAAGGTAACGTTCTTTCCTATGAAAAAAACAGTAAATCATACTAGGTCTTGCAAGTTTGATAATCGTCCATATTAATCGTGACAGGTTTATCAACCAAGTTCTCAAATGACTCAATTCTACTCAAGATTCGGGGAGAAATGAAGTGGCATCGCATAATAGAAAGGTGTTGATTTGAATTTCTCGTGTGATCAACGTGGAAAGTAGTTAGGATCGTTATACGCCAGACTTGAGAGGAGATGCCAATATTGGATACCGGATAAAATGATGACAACAAATACATGAAAAATGTTTTCAAACACAGAAGGTCCCGAGACGATTGTATTCCCCTCTTCCACGGAAAAAATAATTTGGCCACAACAGCGAAGCTGTTAGGATAGACACGAACAGCCATTGAATGAGCTTCTGAAGCTGGTTAAATGTCCGTCCTTGTATGTGCTAGCTACTTTGCTCCTTTGCTTTTACCGTGTTGTTTTTATTTTTATACGCATAGAGAGAAAGAGAGAGAGAGAGAGAGAGAGATATGAGAGATTCCTCACTATTTTTTCACGATTCTCTGCAATGATTTACGTTATATTTGAACGATAAATCCATACGTTATATAAAAAAATATTGAGAGACAATAAAAGAGAGAAGATATATCGACGAAAGAATGGAATTAAGTCAGTAATAGAAATAAATGAACAGTTAACCTCTTTACGACAACTACACAGATTTTCAAGGCATTTTTGAAGTATCGTTCAGGAAGCAACGATTCCTCTATTGTGTTCCAAAGACAAACTATATATCTCTCCGTACAGTATATGAGAAAAAGATATAATATGTCAAGGCATCGAGCAAAAAAGATTGGGGAGTCTCAACTGGTCTTCTTTTCTTTCCTTTCCGTTTTACTTTTTTTTTCCATTTCTCGTCCCTCTTATATTTTTCTTCGTTGCTACCACCGGAAGCCTTTCTATGTTCACGGTTGGTAATCGCGTGATCTAAGGAGCACTCAACTCTTATCTGCTTCTACAATCAGAATCAAGCATTTCACCTCTCTGATCGAATAGATCAGGTATCCGACCAGAAATTGATCATGTGAATTCGATGATGATACAGCATTATCACTCATTCGATGATGATTGATTAAAGAATTTATACAGGTAACATAAACGTACTAAATTGTACCTTGGAGTACCGTGGAGTACTCTTTTTGGAATATTCTTTGTTAACACATTTTTCAAAACATTCCAATTAATGTTTATTAAATGTCGTGAGCTTTGAACCATCGAAATTGAATCCACAATTCATCAGGTTTGAACGAATGATCGTGAACTCGTAATTCTACGATGGGAGGATTGGATATCAATAACGTACCACATTCCCGGGAAACAACGCAATCTATTGAATACGTGAAAATTATTCACATGAAACACAGATGAAGTGCCGTTCTAGGGAATTAGCAACTGTTTGTACGCGGGGTACACAATTTTTCCCCATTTTTATGCATGAAAATACTGCTATATGCAATCCCATTTAACATAGAACAATTTATATTTGTGAAAATTTAGCTCTTCATTTGTGAAAATGATGCATGTTTGATGCTTTTTTAGTATTTTATATTCTCGAATAATTTATAAACTTCTTAAATCTATCGGAAAACCTCCATACTTCTACCTTTTACCTCACATTATAGTTGTATTTCAGAATCTTCCCATGTTGTATCGAATCCAATGTTTTTACGGTCTTTGAAATGATCAAGGACATCACGTACAACTGGAGCACAAATGATTTTAATATTTATGAAAAAAAAGATTCAGTACTAATAGTAATTCCATCAAAGGGACAAGGATTTCACGAGAAAGCCCTCACAAAAGTCTTTCAAACATTCGTCTCGTATCAACCCCGATCATTTCAAAGTTTGCAACAAGAGATTCTAGTTAAATAGGCAATGAAGGAAGCGTAAATATCGTTTCTGCTTCACGGCAGATCTCTGTATTGCATTGCACGGTAAAGGGATTTCCATGTAACGTTGTTGGAAAATATCCAACTAATATGATACGGAGTTCATATATTATCAACTGACTTCATCATAAAATTCTCGTGTTAATGCGTGGTCATAAAGTTCCGTATCGATCTTTGCTCGTGAAATCAGTATTGATTTACCTGTGTACCGTACTGGCAGGGAACCTTCCATATCGATTCGAATAAGATCAAATACTTCACTCATCTGAAGATGCATCATGGAACAATTCTGAAGAACATCTCCCTATATCATGAGAAGAATAATGTAATTAACGAGATGGTAAGGAGCTCGAGTTTCTCCCAGTATTATATTGATTCGACAAGCAGTACCGAAGTACTGCAAAATTGTTCGAAACTGCATAAAGTATCGAAGGAAAATTAAATGATTACCTTACCTTTTGAACAAAAATCGAATATAATCCATACGTAATATGAAATTATACTATAGAATTGAACACGGTGGTAAACGTTCCTTGTCTCTTGGTTTTGCGGTAAGTCATAGAACTGCAAAATCCAGTATCGCCGTTGACAACAGCTTGCGGCTACGGCGCTGGCATATGCGAAAAGTCAACTTGCCACGTTGGAGTGGTCGCGAGAGTACTAAGTGATTTCTTGTGTTTCAGACTCGCGCAATAATATTCCTACGCCCTGATCTACTCACACATTCAACCTTATATATGAATTCATCACGGTGTATGTATACAAAGAGCGCACAGTCGGGTATTGGTAAACTATCTTTGAAAGCCGGAAAGACAAAAGCCAGGTTTGAAACTAGCTCTGCCTCCCTCTCGGAGCTCCGGTGGTGCGAGAACCCGTGTCAGCAGGCCGTGAATCACCTGCAAGAGTTCTCAAAGTACAATATAATGCTCGAGAGAACGTCGCGTTGAGATAAAGTAAGAGAAGAAAAAAGGGATCACGATAGAGAGAAAAAGAAAATTCTTTGCTTTACAAACTGTGATACCATCTGCGGTGGGTTTAATGCGTTTCTATGTATACGAGGAAGAATCGAAAGAATAACAAAAGAATGGAGAAAAGAGAAAGAAAAGCAAACTGTCAGATTTATTTGATTCAGGAAGGATTCTTTTATCCTGTCCCGGAGTGTATTCATTGAATTAAATCATTTAATATCTGGTTACTCAAAACTCTTGATCTTATCCAAACAAGCAATTACAGGCTGCTTTGTTGCATTATTCAGTATGGTTTCTTGGAAAATTCTGTCGCTCTCCACCCTCCAACGTGGTATATCAAGATTGATACAGTAGGTACTTTCGAGATCACAAAGGAAAAGGTACGTTGTTGTAGATTCATAATTATGAACGCTGCCTTGATTCTTCCCTTCTCTTCAAAATTATCCCAAGTATAAGGCGAATGAAAAATTATTGAACAGTAGGAGTTCACTAATCCGATATCGAATAGCGTATAACATTTAGAATTGGCTGATGTTCGAAATCCTATGGATAACATCCCAACCACGGGAGATCCGAGGATCTATTTGATTACACAAGTTTGGGATGGAGTAATCTTCTCAATGATTCTCCATTCGATATTGGTATAGATACTTAAAGAGAGAATGCAAGTGTGAATGAGTCCCCTTGAATTGTGGAACATATGATAAGCGCTATGTAGAAACCGATCATACATATGTATCACGAAGGGAAATTAATCATCATCTTCTCTCACTTCTTATTCTCCATCCAATTATCCTCGAGCAGAAATGAAATTCCAGTTCGAATTTACTTTGCGGTAGATTAATTTGTTATGCAAGTATTGATGCGAAGATCGATAAGAAATACTCGAGGGAATGGCGAAGGAATAATACCAGCACGTTCATTTTCTTGTACATCTTCGATACGCGTTTCGTAGTTCCATATTTTTCGTTGCACAAGAGGTCACACGACAGACGAGACACGTTGTAAGTTTTACAGAAGGAAATGATTCTTCGTATACTCACCGGGACAATTCGTATGATAGGACACTTGGGTGTTGTCCAAACGCAAGAAACTACGCTTTGTACATAGCGAAATGTGAGTCAGAAAACTGGAAAGATGTGAATGGAGGGAAAAAAGGAGGGGAAAAGCGGTTGGTTGTCATTAACGGAAAACAAGGAAGCAGGTCAACGAGAAGGGCGGAGTGAAGAGCAAAATAATGAACGCGTACTTTTTGCTAATTTACTAACGATCTTCTACCAACCTAACTTTTCTAAATGTACGTGTGCACCACATGACTTCGCATCAATTTACGCAACAATGTGAGGACAAATTCTTTCCACGTTTACCGGGCGTGTTCGTATGGAAGTGTTTTTGAGGACTCCCAGTTTCACTTTTCATTCTCAACCTCAGAAGATATCTCTGCTGGTGGATGCGTCGTCGAACGAATTTGTTGAACGATCGAATACTCTCCCTCGAACTTTATTCATTACTTTATTTTATCTTATAATAGGGATGATACAGATCATTTCATTCAATCTTGCCCTGACTCTTATGTAATGAGATTTAAATCTTATCTCTCGATAAGATATATTGAATTTTATTCTGCGAAGATTGAGGTTTGAAGTTCTGTCTACAATAAAGAATATACTTTGTTCGAATTCAGCGTGGGGATAAATATTGTGGGGGAGAACACGATAAGCAATTGTACTATTTTCTGATGTACCAAGCTTAGCTGCTGGATCTGGTCCACTCAACGATGAATTGCCATTAGAACTTTGGCGAGAAGAAGTCACGTTAATCGGAATTGAGGGAAAAGTTTCAAACCAAGATCTGGAAGAATTTAATTGAATCGATCGACCCTGACAGGGTTTATTGATTGACCAGGGTTGCCAGGTACTGAAAAAAATCTGCAGATTCCTATTCGGAAATTTTCCAAAATTGTCCTCTCCTGATCAAAAAATTCTTCATTAGGTTAGCAACTCGAAAGTTTGTTTTCAGTCATATTGCTTCACGGAGGAGAATAAAAGATTGGAAATTACTACATTTTACAGTTACGTGATTGAAAATCGCTTCCGTTACGTGTGCTTGAAGTTTTGTCCAAAAAATTTTCGACAGTGTGTTTAAATAGTAATTTATCGAACTAATGTTGGACGATTATCTTCTATGATCCTCGATGTCTTCAATCTGTTGATGACGATTGTAATTTTCACGCTTTGTTTCCTCTCAGGGTAGAAACCACAAAAAACTTTGAATAGGTTTGCAAATGTATCAAAGGACGTAGATACTAGAATCGCGGATACTGGATTTTTTCGAAGGCTATTAGAAATCTGAAATATTCAGTGTCAGGATAAATTCCAGCGAGTGATGCACATTTTGTAGGAAAATAGCAGCATAAGTGACATGGGATAATTTTTACAACACAGTGTGGTGAAAATTAAAGCTTAATGAATCGAAAAATCGTTCAATTTGGTGCAACTTCACATCACACAGCATGAATTTTTACTACACCGTGTTGTGAAAATGATACAATGCCACTTATGCTGCTACTTTAGTACAAGATGTAGTAATATTTATCAAGTTCTTTTTCTTTTTTAATCGAACGATTTTAATCGAACCTAATTAATATCTCAATTAGACCCCCTTGTGCCTCTAGCTCGCCGGATCCAAGGTTCAGGAGTAGGGGAACGCGGGTTACAAATTATTAAAAGAACACATTTAATGAGTTCAATACAAATATTTATCAAACGAAGCAATAATATTCTGCGGATGGGAAATATGATCAGAAAAAGAACTGATGAAATAACTATGTACAAAGCAATCACTTAAAATTACACGTGCGGGAGGGGTATTTTACAAACATTCATGTATTACAGAGCACTATTAAGACTTTTATCATCGCTAGAAACCAGCGAGTCGTAGTCAGAAGTCTTTATTTTCCCGTAGTAACGAGTAGCGTAAATTTGGGGTATTGCTCTCTCTTTCTAGCCAAGACAAAAGTTGAAAGAAAATGATCAATTTCACCGGGGATGTCTTAAGCCGATTTGACATGCACTGTCAAAAATAATCGGAATTCTCCTATACGTAGCATTCGGAAAATTCCGGTCATGGGATGGGGAATCAATTTCCGATACATTTATATGAAATTTCCTATAAATTTAACTGAAAATTCCAAACTTCCCTGTAAATTCCCGGTAAAGTACGGAAAATTCCTAACGCATGTATGTGTTAATTACTTCCGAACATTTATGTGAAGTTTCCCATACAAATTCTTTACAGTGTGTAGTTCACATAAAAGGAACTCTTTTGAATAAAGAGACAGACTCTGATTACACTCTATATTTGTCAAACCACCAAAGGATACGCAGCTCGTTACTCGTGAGATGTATTTTAAGCTAGTGAATCGGTTGTGAATAGAAACCCATAGATAACACAATAATTCGTGAGCCGTTCCAAAAGAGTTCTTGAAGTAAATTCTGGAAGAATTATTTTTCTGAACTCTTGACGAGTTCTCAAGGAGTTCTTTGAATTCTAAAAGAATCATTTGACAGCTCTATAATAAATCCCTTGTGTGTTCTATAAGAGTATTAAAAGAACACTTTGAGATGACTTCCCAGGTAAAAATTGACCATGGGCGCTAGGTTGCCGCAAGGCTCACCAAGATGGGCCGAGCCTAGGCTACCAGGCATGGCGCAACTCTGAAATGATAACATCATTTCAGCCTCAGCCCATTTGTTTCCACAATCAAGACCCAACACTGGAAACAGGGTTGTGATAGCATATGCCGTCAATGGCAGACCATACAAAAATTTGTTCGCCAAGGATGAGCCAACGCTGTAGCAATCTTGCGGCAGGGTTACGCCCATCTCATGCCGATGGTCACTTTTATTTTTTATTGTAATTGAAAATAAAATAAAAAATCCATTCTATCATTTCGATTGAACGAAATGAATGTCGGAGAATTTCAACATGTAATTTTTCTGATTAGTTTAAACTGATGAATGACGTAAATCCGGTGGTCCTGGCGTAGAAGTAGGCGGGTCTGGAAACAGATGAAGAATTATTTCTGTCATGGAATCTTCAAAGGAGACTGATATATTGATTGAATGCTTGGTTCGCCACTCGCAGGAAACAAGCATCGCTCTGGTGAGAGTTATTGTAATTTGCTGTTTGAGAAGGAAGTTTCACTCTTAGCCAAGCTATTACTCAAGTCGAGTCAAGCTAACGCCTAAACTGAGCGAGGCCATCGCCTAAGCTGAGCCAAGCTACTGCCCAAGCTGGACCAAGCTACGACCCATGCTTGGTGCAACATGAGAATCCATTGTCATTCAGAGTTGCCTAATGCTTGGAGTAGTGTCCCGCCAAGCCCTAGAGAGCCTCTGTTGAAAGCATGCGTTTTCCTTCAAGCAATATTGGTTGAAGGATGGGCCAAGCGTGGCGCAGCCAATGATCAATGATGGATCAACGAAGTCGATTTATGACTTCCCATATTGGTACAATGTTTAGACCATTGTCAACCATCCTTGTCCCTACATAGATCGCCCAGCTTTGGCTGGCAGCCTTGCGTCTAGCTATATTCCGTCGTCAGCATTGGCGGAGCCTGAAGATTTTTATATGGGTTGAAGGATTCTTCAATGTCCACTTCTTAGAACTCTTACGAAGCTCTGTCCCTGCTAAAGAAGAACTTCCTATGAATTCAATGTACATGTTGAATTCCCGCAGATTTCTATGATCGTGAAAAAGCGTTTAGGGAGAATGATTGAGTGATGATGGTTGGTTCGAGTCCATAAAATAAAGAAATATGTAATTAGTAATAGTGAATGAGAACAAAAAACTGATCATATATATTTTGTTCCTCACTCGTGTGAATTACAAACATTTTGGCATCCATCGATACTAAAAATTTCAATGATTGATTTGGTATGATCAATTTTGTAGGTTATATTTTTAAAAAGTGCCTGAACTTCAACATTTTCTGTTAATTGAATGATCATTCGATAAATAAAAGCTTGATGAACGTAGAAGATCAGATGAATCAATCATTGAATAATTATCCATATACACATAATATGTTAGAATAATTATTATATTTGATAAACACATGAGTTCCGTGAGAGTTCTTTAATCATTCATGTTAAGAGTTCGCAACGACTTCTGTCAATTAATGGACCGAGCTCGTCAAGAGTTCTATCAACAGGGCATTAACGACTTCTTAGGGTGATTGAGAAGAACACTTGTCGATTACTTTGAAATTCTTGATGAATGCTTTTTACAAATGCCGAGTTCTTCAGGAACTCTTCAAGAATGTCTTGTGTTATCTGGCAAGTAATCCGATAATTTTATTGAATCACGATGATTCGATAACGCGATCGTATTATGGGTACGTGACGAGTACTTCCTAATGTAATTGGTACGATTCAGGTTCGCCTATCCTCGTCCACCCTTTCTCCCTATGCTACCCAACAAGAAAGAGTACCCTACTCTGTTCTTGTGTCTCGCTAACAGGTTTCAGGTTCGCCCATCCACTGAAATGCCGTAAAAGTGTGGCTACGTAAAGCCATTACAACAGCTGTTTGTATCGTGAACTACCCGCAACGATAGTTCCGGACTCTTGTACCGTTTATTTCCTCCCGAAACACTTCGTTTTATGCTCGGGCGAAGTGCAAGCACTTATTGTGATGCGAACAAGAGTGATCCGTTGGTGTCCAAGCATCCCTATCTACACCCGGAGAAGAATGATTCTCACCGCGCGCAACGACACAACACCAGTTTCCGCCTAGCTGTTCGATTTAGAACTACAAGCTGTGGTGGCACTACTGATTCTTCGGGCAACTAGAAAGTATGTTGGTACCGCTCGGTATAACGCATCGATCGGAGCGTGCTCGCTCGATCGATAATGACACAGTGGACTCGCCACGCATTCACCTGTATGATTTACTAACGGGAGTTGTAGTTTGTTTACAGAATGTGGAGCGACGAGTTTGATTACTTAGTGACTCGTCACATCCGTGTGGACCATACTTTACACGGGAAAGGATAGATACTAATGACAAGGATACAAGGACAAGCACCTGGATTTTACCAATTTTTCCTAGTCCCTGGTGAAAATTTCCGCTCGCCGGATGCGAACTTTGAAACAAATGAAGCGTAAAATGTTCCAATTTTCGCTTCTTTCGCGTTTAAATACTGTTTCATTCACTCTTCCACGTCGCTTGATACCCTTTTCACGCTCCCATTTTCACTAGGAGTCCCTAATATCCATAGTTTGAGGAGTATAATCCAGATTATAAAGGAGTATAATGCAGATTGTAACGAGTAATAAAAAGTTATTGAAGAATAGTATTCCAGGGGTAAAATCTAGATGCTTGTCCTCATATACTGACCCGTATAATATTTCGTAGATATTAATGAGTATTTTTCTCCGTGTAGTCAATAACGGGAGTCTAGCATAGTCGTACATCGCTAGATTATCTTATCAGTCAGTGGTACACCATATTTACACTGATGACATGAAATCAATCGTTCGCTATCCAACAAGAACCATACATCAGCTCATCATTGACTCTGTTCATAATACTGAATTTCCTGTACGGGAGAGAAATTTATAACACTACCACGTTGATGGTGTAACAGGCATGTGCGCATTTACTAAGTAATCACGTGTTATTGTTTCAAATATACCCACGGAACACGCATCCAATAGTAACGGAACAGTGATTGCATATCATTTTGTGGACTAACAATCGAACACCAGGATTGAATCATACAATCCAAATACACAATGATTGATTTTTTAGATACCCTGTTCTACTCTTCGAGGGCATAGAACCTTCGATGTTGTTCAATCCAACTTGATCCTCAATGAAATTGATAATAATTCAGAATGGACACTCGTAATCAATATCATTTACACTGCTGTTACAAGTAAATCAAGTAAGATTGAATTCAAAATTGTCAAAATATTCGAATAACCAAATGGAAGAATTTGAATAACCGATTGAAAAAACAACTATTTTAATGCAAGAGTCAACAATAAACCTTCTCAACTCTGCAACTCAGCGTAATACATCTCGTACAATAAAACATCCCGTAGAGTTTATTTGGATAACAGATTAACGCAATAATGACAATTGTTTACGATGGCACGCAATGAATTTCTCGAATAACACTCGTCACATCTGTCTGAAATAAACTGGTATGAGTGTTATGTTTTTAATGCTTTTTTTCATCTCCTGTTCATTAAGAATGACTGTTTTCTCATCAAATTCGTTGTGGACCATAAAACGATGCTGTGGAATTCGAAATTCCCCACAAAAGAAAAACAGATATTTCCAAGTGGAGAAATTTCGAAAGCGATTTCAATGTAATTTCTATTGATATACGAAACAACAAGGAGAAAGCACCTGTGAATGGTGAGTGTTCTCACATTAATGTAAGACCTCAAGCGAAAACAGCATGAACAAGTTTTTTAAAACGTTTTTAAGAGTGCTGGAACGTTCTCGATACTTTTAAAACCTTTCGTGCTTTCAGAGGGTAAAACGGGAAACTCTCGGTCCATCACTGTTCTTCGTTTTCTTCTCATTCTTCATCCAATTGTCCTAGCGTTTTCATTTTTCACACATGCAAGTTGAGAAAATCAAGAAATCTATGATTATAGAGATGATTATGAGGGAAAATTGACCGAAAAAGTGATTTGTTTCGGTCTCGATACTCATATAATGACTTGATTCCAGTATAATAGCATATCAATAACAACGATACTGAATACATATTGAATGGAATAGTTAGCTCAGCAATTAACAAACCATCGGAGACTGAGTCCCCATAGACAGCCTGTATCAATTCATTCGCATCGTTGTATCATCGACAAAATCTCCTGTTTTTGTTATGAATTAGTTGAACTTAAGGTCACAATTGTGTGGAAATAATGCGTTTCAATTGAAACGGGATTCCAGTACTGTATATCGAATCACTGACAGTACATATCCATAGCATTAGCGAATTCGTAATTGAAACATTAATTTATGATGCATAACGAGCGCCTAGTAATTAACATGCTCTGTAACCCAGTGTTGGCAAGGTGCGCAATGTATGCATTACTCTGCAACACACCCGCATTACATAAATACTCGGCTTCGGTTGGTGTAGTGCAGCGAAGCATCCAAATCATAATACGCGAAGGTGAATGATCTGACTATTATCTAACTCTTATTGGAGGATTTACATGGAGAATACGAAATCGTTATTCAACGAATTTCAACGGAAATACAAAAACCTTGTACAAATGGAAGAATGAAATACAACATATTTGAAAAAGTTGTTCAAATTGGTTATTTCCCGAGATCCGAAAGCAATTTATTTTCCTGTTATTTTTCCATCTTGGCTCGATTGCAACTTTGATGCGAGGGATGGAATAGGTTTATTGTTTTTTTAACGAAACAATTGTCATGTTTAAATATATGGTTTTAAAAGTCATATGTATTCAAATTTTCAAACGATATGTCATTCTTAATTGAATTGAAACACACAGAGATGGGTTGATTGAAATCATTGACTCAAGTGATGTAACCAATTCTCGTGTGGAAAATAATCCTTGGCAGTAGTTTGGGCCAAACTAGGCATCCTTATTTTATTTCAGGCCCTGTTTTGGTGACCCTTATAAAGCCTAAAGACAGGATTGTCACGTCCTCCTCTTCAGGGCTTGCATACTATAGTATTCCCAACTTGGGTCCATGTAGAACACCCATGATGAAGCCAAAGCAGGCGCTGGAACTAGGACCTTCAAAAGGATAATGAATTGTTGCGAATATTGTGGGATTGAATGAATATTGCAAGGAGAGAATCCCAGGTGGAAACTTTCTAGATTGAAAATTGGGCTATCCAAGGCACTATCTATACCCAGACCACTCGGACTTGAGCCCGGACAGGGCCTGGAGTGGGCTGATTTCAATTTCTACTCAGGTATTCCACCCAACATTACTTTGTTCACACATTATCGGACCGTATCGAAAACCGGAAAAGCCTCATTAAGTTTTGCGATTAACCATACAATCATGTTTTTTTCGATTTTTTGACATTGTTCACCGATAGTGTGAACACAGGAATTATGGACGGAATATTTTTCTGTGCGCATATATCGCAATAAATCGATCCCTTCGCATTTTAAAACTTTTTGTTGGAGCAAAAGTTCTGTATAAATTACTATACGAATCAAAGCTTCGATCAGATCAGCAGATCTCCAAGATGGCAACTGAGTACTTAAATTGCCATTTATGGTAATCCTCGACTTTGTTGAGAGGTAACAATGAAAATATATTAAAGACAAACATAAAATTGTGCACATTGAATGAACGAATCAGGATTTGAATCACAGGAATTTTTTCAGAAATTAATGGAACTTGTCAAATTTGTTTGTTAAACTCATGTAAGGTCTGTTAATTAATCAGAAATTGGGATTGATTTTTATGTTTGTGAATCCAAGAAAAACTGCATCGAAGAAGGGTTTGTAGAAGAAAGTATATCACTTGGATATCATTTTTAACTGTCTCCTGAAGTGGATCAAAATTAATTTCTCCCGGGAATGATTATACCGCTTTATACGTTCAAAATATAAAGCTGTTTTGACAATAAATGGATTTCGTTACGACAATTTTTTTTGTTAATTCTGTGATACTTATTGTTGTCGCTGCTTGATATTATTTTGTCAGATCAACAAGTTTATTGTGAGTTGGAATGACAACCCATATTGTGATTTTGACAAGTGATTTTCAGCAATACAATTCTTGTTAACGGAGCAATGTGCTGTTGCTGTACGAACAACAAATTATTGCATAACCAGCAATAAAATGTTGACAATTCTTATATTGCTAGTTCTACCATACACATTTTTCTCCGTGTGGTGAAATTGAGGAATGCGTTTCCAGAGAAAATTGAAATCCCAATTTTGGCTGGATTGGAATCTCAGTACAGACAGGATTGAAATTCTGATTCAGGCACAGTTAAAATATCAATACGGGTAATATTGAAATATCAGTTTTGGCTGAGTTGAAATGACAGTACTGTCGTCTACGTTTGAATGCCAGTACTTTTTACGTTGAAATGCCAGTGCCGGCAAAATTGAACGCCAATAATGGGTCTTACGTCAGTCATTGTTATCATCCTAGTATTGGTTCAGTACTGTCAAACGGCCTGGGCCAGTAATGGCATTCCAAATTCAACAGCACTGGCAGCTATGGCAGCGTCACTGAACCATCACTGGGGCGTTCGTTAATTTCCACATAGGTACTCGTTTAGTCGCCACAACCAAATACTCGAGGGTGAATGAATGCCTCTACAAGCATTGGTTCCCATAACCAACTGGAAGTTGTATCTTGAACTGAGTGAGCGTATACTATTTTATTTGGTTCTCACAACCAAGCATTTGGCTGAGCCAAATATAGCCCAACGTATTTGGTTGCAGAAGCCAAATTCCAGTGTACCATAACCATACATCATTTCCCGTGTGCCACATATCAATGTTATAATTAGTGAAATAGGCACATAAAGGAATCACCAATATGATTTGAGTAAATTTGTTATTTTTAATGTAGGTTTGTGTTTGAAAAAACAATCGACATAAGGGAAAGGCCCTACGAGGTGTGTTCAAAAAGTGAGGTGACTTTTCAAATTTCGCGGGCAAGGTAATTTCGATTATCGATTTTTCTGTTTTGTTATGTTGGCACACTCTTCCCGAACATCTGTACCAAGTTTCAAGTGTATAGCATTTTTGTTTGGTTGTGAGAGGCGTAAAGGTTATAAGTGTTCTGCGTGCTCGGCGATTTCTTGCTATCGAAAAATATGGACCAAAGGATTTGCATCAAATGTTGTGTAAAAAATAAAATAAAGTGCTCCGAAACACTTAAAATGTTGACAGTAGCATACGGTGAAACTGTTCTGAGTAAAAAAAATGTTTACAAGTGGTACAAACTCTTCCAAGATGGCCGGGAAGATGCCAATGACGAGCCTCGCTCTGGACGCCCAAGCACGTCAACAACTGATGAAAACGTTCAAGCAGTGAAGAAAATTGTTTTGGAAAATCGTCGAATCACTATCAGAGGAGTTGCTGAGGATGTTGGTTTATCGCTTGGCTCGTGCCATGAAATTTTTTCTAACGTTTTGGGCATGAGACGTGTGTCAGCGAAGTTTGTTCCGAAATTGCTAAATTTTGACCAAAAGAACCGTCGCATGAGCATCGCTCAAGAACTGTTGAATGACGTCAACGACGACCCAGATTTACTCAAAAGGGTCATAACTGGTGACGAATCATGGGTATATGGTTATAATGTCGAAACCAAAGTCCAATCGTCCCAATGGAAGACCCCAGATGAGCCAAGACCGAAAAAAGCACGCCAAGTTCGATCAAATGTCAAAGTTTTGCTCACTGTTTTCTTCGATTACCATGGCGTGGTGCATCAGGAGTTCTTACCATATGGTCGTACGGTCAATAAACAGTATTATCTTGAAGTTATGCGCCGTTTGCGAGAAGCAATACGAAGAAAACGTCCAGAATTGTGGAAAAATAATTCATGGCTTTTGCATCACGATAATACCCCTGCTCACTCATCTTTGCTTGTGAGAGATTTTTTGGCCAAAAACAACACCACAATCATGCCTCAGCCACCATATTCACCGGATTTGGCCCCATGTGACTTTTTCTTGTTCCCAAAACTAAAGAGACCTAAGAAAGGACGGAGATTTGCAACGATTGAAGAGATAAAGACTGCATCGCTGGAAGAGCTCAAGGCATTACTTTGAAGGGGACAACATAAATATTGATAAATAAATAAATATTTTTTCTTAAAAATACAAAGTCACCTTACTTTATGAACACACCTCGTATGTGGACTGTAGTTGGGTGAATTCAGATTTTCAAAACAGAGGAAAACATTGGTAATGCAGCTTGACCCCATATGAGCCTCATATGGGTGTCCCTGAGTGCGAGAAATCAATGCTAGGGCATCCTGAGTTTGGACACCCAATATAAGCGCATACGGGTCCTTTATTCGATACAGAACACCCAGAAAAATTTCCACACGGGAAATGGAAATGTTGATATTCTCAATTCATGCGAATGTATGAAATGAGAGAATGAATGAATAATGGAATGTATGAATGTTATATGGTGGAATAAAGTACGCTGTGCGTTGAGTGATTGAATTTGGAATATATTATTGGAAATTTATTTTTCCAGCAAGAGAAATGTGGAAAATCGTTGGAAAAATCTGGGAGGAAGTTGAGAAAAGAGTGGTCCAATTGAATTTCTCGTTATCGAATGTATAATGTACTCTTTAGAAAATATCTATGCATCATAGATCGGCTATGAATTATGCAGAAATTCACATCGCATGGAACAGTGATCTTACAGATACAATAAATTTTATGACTTCGCTCATGCGACATTCAACGAAAGAAGAAGAACATTTGTATTAGATTGGGAGAACACGAAATTTGCGAAATAATAGCATTAGGGTGAGATTCGATACAGCTTCAATCTGGAAGTTGGAAGTTCTGCTTAGAAGTACGTTCTTAAAATTTACTGATTCATTGCGCGATAGAATTTGCACAAAGACTTCTCGATTCCCTGTACAACATTATAAATGGTATTTGATTTCAGAAATCTTTCCCCTCTTCCATGAAAAATGATGATATTATTCACAACGCGTGGATGTGGCTAAATTGTGAAACTTATGATTCATTTGTGATACAGACTTCAGTATGGAATTATATATCGAATATAACCCTCGAGGTAACGTATTGAGTTGATATATCACAATATTTACCAAGGTTATTCCCGAGAGATGGGTGTTTGTAAGAAAATAACCAAGTGATATCAGAATTATGTTTTTCGACTGAATCGAAAGAGAAGAAGAGGAAGAAGAAGAACGAAAAGAAGGAAGTAAAAAGCATAGAGATTTGTGTTGTTCTGGCATTGTCGATTCTGCAAAAGTTCCAGAATAGATGATTATGACTATGTGGAAGAGCAGTTGATTGATGATAGAGAAATCTAGATTACGTGGAAAAAGGGAAAGGTACAAGAGAAATGGAGGAAATACCTCAACAAAGAAATAGCAGAAAAAAATTCAAGAAAGGGAGAGAATCATCGTTATCACGAGAAAGTAATATTGTATGTGTATGAGGATGAAATGATTCGTCCAGAATCTAGCTTTATGTTGAATTTGTATTTCACGTGAACTCGTTTCCCGCAAACCCACAGGATAAATATTTATGCTAATGATGCATATGAATATTTATCATATCATTTCAATTCTTCATAAATTCGCAACGATACATGTTGAGATTTCATAGAATAAATGCAATTCATTGATTCTAAGAACGTCTGACTATATTCCTTTTGTTCTACTGAATTGATTTTTCCAACTGATAATTCTCCTGCTCGTACAACACAACACCGCTATCGTATAAGAGAATTGAAATAGACTGATCAATCCATCACAGGGGAATCTTATATAACTAATGTACAGTTCGTACCACGGTAGAGCGTGTAGTATTATACTATTCTTTTCACCGGTATTCTTTCTGTGCATCGTGTACTGTCCACACTGTCTAGTCCAGAAGCATTCACCTTATCAAGTAAAGTGGAACAACCATATGACATAGGTTTCATACAAGTTTCTATTCTTACTGCTCCACGATATACCGTAACGCTGGAACTGACTTTTCAAAGATAGTCCACGTTACACTGACGTTTCACGTTTTTGTCGAATTTCTTCTGACGAGAACTTCGAAACCAATAACCTCGCTCCTATACATGCTTCTTCTCAATTTGACGATCATTCATTCTCATCGTTCTATGCAACAAAAATTCATCTCGAAAATAACCCTCGCTACAAACTCCTTCCCCTCGCAATACAAGTATAGTATGATAATTTATTCTTTTTCTCACGTTTTATTGCTAATTGAGAATAAATACGGTGTATAGGTGGAAAGTTTTGTCAAGTCAATCAAGTATTTTATTCGAAACAAAAACTGTGTGAAAAAGTTTCGTGAATGTAGAAAACCAGGGCATTTGATTTCAAGGTGATGAATTGACTATGCGAAAGTTGTATACAGGTTATTCCTCTCGATTAAAATGTCAAGTGTGCTGTCACGCATCATTATCGTCACATTACCGACAAACTTTCCATATTTAAACAAGTGGTTAACAAGCCGCGAACAGGGAAAAAAGTAGTCTACGAAAAAAAGATCATATACGATGAGACTATTCATTCATTTATCGAACAACGTGGTCGATACCTGACGACGAGAGTATTATTTCCGTCAACAATGCGAATAAATACACGGATATTCGATTTCCTCATCGTGGGTAATCCGATTTTCCTGCTGGCCTAAAGTCCTTTAATCCAATTGAAATAACTAAATGAGCGACCGAGCAAACGAGCTGGGAAATATACATCAGAGAATCGTTGATCTGTTCCATCGTAGAATCAAGTAGAAAAGTCTGTGAAGGATAATTTATTCTGCGATACACATATAAGTTTGTTTGTATCCATTTTTATTGATATTTCATATAGGGGAAGAAAAAAAACATCCATAAAACTCGCTATGGAGAATCCATGTAGTTGATGTATCTGCTTTATTGAAATGTAAATTGATATTGTAGGGCGTTTGGCGGTCAAAAAAGCAATTCGCGAGGCGTGGAATGCGAAAAAGTTTACGTTTATGAGTGTGAAAAGCGCAATATTCGTGTGATTGTCGCACGTTGACGTTACCCATCCTTTTGATTTACTTTCCGCGTGGAAAAAATATAATAAAAACTCGGAGAGAACTCATTGGAACGGTTCGATGAGGATTTAGTTACATAAAATCTTTTGAAATTTCGGGAGAATTTTATGAAAGTTCAGGAATTGTATCAAGATGGGAATTTTCATTGAATTCGATGGAAGTTTTGAAGAGGCTCAACATTAGACAAGAACTTCAACTCCAAATGAGAAGGAATTATTGAATGAAAATTGGTGAACCATTGAAGACATCGCGGACGATAGCAGATAATCGATCAACACTAGTTCAATAAATTACTATTTAAATCCGAAAATTTAGTATTTGAATAGGAGCTTATTGAACTAATGTTGAGCGATTATCTTCTATTGTCTGCGATGTCTTCAATCTGTTGAAGGTGATGCCAGCGGCTCCTGATGATGCAACCAAACCCATTGGTTGGAAAAGAACACAACCAAATCTATTCTGACAAATTATTCAGAAGCGAAGGAATGGAATTAAAATATCGCTCTGTACAAACCTTCTTCAATCGATGAAGATGGTCTGTACAGAGCGATATGTTTCTTTCATTGCTTCATTTTCGAATAATTTGTCAGAAGAAATTTGGCTCGGGTTGCATCGTCAAAGGCCGCTATACTCCTCAATAAAAAATGTAATTTCCACACTTTTTTTTCAGAGTCGATGGGAAATGTGAAATGTTTTTCCCGGTTATCAGTAAATTTTTGTCCCAACTCGAAACAAGATCCCCGTTGAAGACCTCTTGCACTGTTTTAAACAGCAGTACATTCTAAAAAAAAACTCTGCCAATTGATAGGCACAAAGCTTCCTCGTTTCTGTCGAAGTAGCATTCGAGCGTATTTCTCAACCGATTGTGATGAAACTTATGTGGGATCGGTAAGAGATTATAACTGAACTGTGTTAAAAATTTCATTGTGATCGCTTGAAGGACTAGTACCGATTTCAAGACTAAAAAACGACCCATATTTGAACTTTTTGTTTCTTGTTTCTTTTATTACAAAACTTTATACAAGCTTTGGTCTTCAATTTGTACATCTTTTGGGAGTTTATACACATTGTTTCCCTTTTTTTTCTATCGATCATTATTTACTACAAGGCGCCAAAGTCGAGCCCTCGAAAATGAGACCCTCACACTGCGCTGAGATGATCTCAAAACTGGCATGTCTCAAACAGGAATTTCAAGAAGCATTTCAAAGAGGAAGGTAGTTTACATTGTAATTCACGACCTATTTATGAGAAATTAAAAAAAAACAAAATGACAGCTTTGTGAAAAAGCGTTGTGAAAAACACGTATTTTTCCACCTTTTTTCCCTTTGCCAAATTTTTTTTAACCAAGTTTTTTGCAATTTTCTGGTGAATTACGGTAGAGGAGATCAAAAGGAACAAATGCACCTAGAATAAAACAAATCTATCTAGTGTTCAGCTTTCAGAATTTGATAAAATGCTATTTTGAGTAAAACGCGTTTGAAGTTTTTTTACGACAAATTTTAAGAACATTTGAATTACTAAAACTCTCCAAGGATGGGCATTTTTGTGCTCCTAGAGTATTTTCAGTAAGGAATACTTCTTGTTGACCCCATATGACAACATATTTTACACAAGACAAGAAAGTACCCCACTGGCAGTACTCCAGGAGTACGAAAATACTCCCGGCTGCCCATCCCTGCAACTCTCTTATTTTTTCGAATTTTATTATGAAATTTTAGGAGGTGATTTTTGAAGGTATAAGGTTACATGAAATATTATAAAAAAAATGAATTTTTTCAAAATTCTAATCGGTACTAGTCCCTTAACAGGAAACGAAAACATGCCCTTGTTCCAAAATCACAATTTTTGATAACATGTTTCTTTTCTGTCTCCCGCTTTCTTGTAAGGGTCAGCTTGAAACTTATATGTGACCACTATGGCACGGAGAAAAAAGATTCGTTGGAATAGCAAGAATTTCGCTGTCTTAACGAAACTCGCTTGTTATTATATGGACAGCAAGCAAGTCCGCTGAAGTGAACGGCGATTCGTTGTTTCAGCGAAACAAGCTTCGTAAAATTAGCGAAGGACTGATAATTATAACGAATCAGTTAGTAAATACAGCGAATGAGCTCATTAACACAGTGAAATGTCATCGTTAGGTTATTCAATCCGTTCAGCGAAGACGGATTCGTTGAAATAACGAAATCTTTTTTCTCCGTGGGGCACTGCATAAAATTGTGGTGGAAATTTCATAACGATCGGATGATAGGAACGAAAATCATCCCCATGCTAACGGTATTCACGAAATATTCAAATCTTGTTCCGAAGCTTAGTGCTTGCTCCTTTCTTCCCTCAATTCCGATTTACCTGAAATTCATACCGTACAATTAGCACCTCGTGAATTGAGTACGCTCAAAGTTCCATGGCATTCGGATAATAATAACACGGACATGGGGAGGCATGCTTTCAAAATACTGTCAAAAACGCGGATCGCAAAAGACAAAATTTCCACATTTTTCAACCGATTGGGATGGAACTCATATGGAACTACTATCGGGTCGTAACCAGAACATGGTATAAGTTTCATTGCAATCGGATGACAGGGAGCGGAGATATTCGTGATCGCAAAATCACTATTTCTCATAACATTTCCCTTCACATCCGTTATTCTTCTGTGAGGATCGAGTTGAAACTCATATGGGACCACTATCGACACCGAATGTAACTGTGGTAAAAATTTTGTGGAGATCGGATAACAGGAACGGAAAATATCCGTGATCGCAATTGGGTGCACATTCACACACACACACAGACAGATAGACACGGAACAACAAATTTTCCCCGAGTTTGAAGGAACATTCTGGCCCAAGAGATTTTTAGTTTGGAGACAAAAAAATTTTGGGTCCCCTGGAACGATCACACTGAAACACTGAAAACACAGTTTGTTACAGCCAAACAAAATTTTGGTTGAAATGAACGCAAACAAACTTTTTGGTTGGCTGAAATAAAATTCATCCGGGTGAACAAAATTTGGTTCACAATAATTAAGGCGTTCATACAGGCAAATGAATTTTGTTCATTCTAAATAAATTTCATTTTAGCCAACCAAAAAGTTCCTTCGCGTTCATTTCAACCAAAATTTTGTTTCGCCGAAACAAACGTCGTCTCAGTGAAGCTTGCCTCTAACGAGGAAGCAATAATGGTGAAATTGGTCTGTACAAAATGGTGGGAGCAAAAATCCCCCATGATTTGGTGAAGCTTCCCCCCATTTTTCTAAGACAAATCATTATGCACTGCAAGGAAGCTGTCGCGATTTTTTTTCCAAAATTTGGTGGCAGCAAAGTTCCACCATGAATACGGACATTTTCACCCTCATTTCACGGGGAAAAATAACCACATAAAAATTACATGAAAAGTGAGGTTACAATTACGGTGTGGATTTCATGTAGAATTTACTACTCCAGAGTGCTGTTGAATTTACATTTTTATCATAGTTACCATGGCAACACGCCTGCCGTTCATTTCAGTAGCAATATACACATAACATTGGTTCCAATGTGAATCTTACTCCAATTGCATTCACCCCTGTTACAAAAATCCAGCTGGGATTCCACGTGGATTCCAGATTCGAAATTTACTTGCATTGCCAGCTAAGACTCCACCTAGAATCAAGAATCCCAACTGAATTCTATGTGGGGTTTCCAATTCCAACTGGGATTCCACCTGGGATCAGAAATTCCGACTGAAATCCCACATTGGAGTTGAAATTGTAACTTGGATTCCATCTGGAAATACGACTCCCAGCTAAGATTTCACCTGGAGATGAGGAATCCCAGCTGGAAACGCAGGTAAATTTCGAAGCTGGAATACACGTCGGATCCCAGTTGGTTTTTCGTGACAGGGACGTCAGCGATTATATCAAAATAACAGCAACCAATGCGGAATCCACACGTGATTTTTTTCCCGTGTTGGTGGAGTTTTTCTCTCACTATTTGGAGGATTCAACACCTAAAAGACGGAGTAGTCCCTCGAAATGAAAGAAAAATTCCCCTATTTTTGATGAAAAAGCAATACCCTCACAATCAGGGAATCTACCACTGAAGTGAAGAAAAACTCCCCATATTTTTCACACTGTAGTCAGTCTTCAGGCTATTGCAAATCCTCACCTGACTATTGCGAAGGACTCGCAGGGCCAGTTAATTGCCTGGAGAATAACTATGGTAGTAGACCAGGGTCGATAATTTTTGAAATCAAAAAGAATTATAGTAGGATGAAACCCATTGGAAAAGGAAGAGAATGTAACAAGAATGAAAGGAAAAGTAATTTACGGGCGATCTGAGGTCGGGAAGTGGGAGGGGGTGAGTTTTGAAAGGTGAAAAACGGTTTATCTCGATTTGCGGCAAAACTACAAGTCCTATGGAAAAATGTTGGGTGACAAAGTTGTAGGGAATAAGAAGATCTACAACTTTGGTATTCACGCATTTTCACATAACCTCAAAATTTATGTGAAAATTTTAGCCCATTAGCACGTATTTCATAGAGAAGTGGGGAAGGGGCCAGAAGGAGCTGAGCCTTACTAACAGTTATTTTATAGCAACTATAAAAACCATCCCACACAGTACAACAGTTCAGAAAGAGTTTCTAATGTATTCGTTTTTAATGCTTATAGCTCCAAATGAATTCATTAAGAATTCCTTCTGAACTGTTGTACTGTATGGGACGATTTTTACAGTTGCGACGAAATAACAGGTAGTAAGGCCCAGATCCTCCTAGCCCCTTCCCCACTTCTCTATGAAATACGTTTCAATGGGCTGAAATTTTCCGTAGTTCACTCAGGTATATAAGTGATCTTCAAATAGCGATAAATACACTGAGATAAAGGTTTCCTTCTGACAAATCAACGCATTTGGTTGAGCATTTTCAAGAAGTATCATTTCATACAAATAAGACATATTGATTATAACCAAACATTGTGTTGAGTCAAGAAATTCATGTTTATTAACTATAACCAAATCATTCATTTGATTCAAAGTGATTGGAGTTAATGTAAATGAATATGAATTCTTGTCAAATTCAGATCTATCGAATCATAGTCGGTATGAAGTTGACTCAAAGAAATATGTGGTGTATTCAACAACTATGTGATAAAATGAATATTAGTAAATATTTCTTTGCTCGTATCCAAATATACGATTTATTTACTGTAAACAAATCTCATTTAAGTCAACGAATCCTTTTTCTCAGGGTAGGCATTTACACAAATAATTTAAAGAAGATTCTACAATTCTCTTAAAATATTGTAGATGTCTCATTGAATATTTTATCTTTATTAACTTATTTGGTTGTTAATTATACTAGCATATTTCGATTTGCAATTCTTTTCTTCATAATTTTAACATGGAATCTTATGTTTTCCGAGTAATTAAAGTGTGCATTGTAATAACCAGCTCAGAATGTATATAATGATTAAAAAAAATTTTTCGGAATGGAGTTTTTTTCATTTTTTGCATTTTCTGAGAAAAGTTATCATAGTAAGATATATTTTTTTTACACCATCAGAAAGTTAAGATTTCAACGGAATGAAAACCCACCGACTTTTTTGAAAAAGCAGATATTTTGACGTGAGAATTTTCGATTGAAAATTAGGGTGGTTTTTCGATATTAAGTGCATAAAAGGTAAAAAAATGAATATTTTGGATAAAAAAATTACAGTGTGTTTGGGACATAGGAAGATAAGTTTTCACTGAATTTCGTGAGGAAAACAATTTTTTTGTAAAAGGTAAGAATAAAAATCCAAAAACTTGGTTATTTGAATTTTTCACATAAATTTTGAGGTTATGTGGAAATGGGTGGATACCAAACTTGTAGATCTTTTTATTCCCTACAACTTTGTCTCCTAACTTTTTTCCATAGGACTTGTAGTTTTGCCGCAAATCGAGATAAACCGTTTTGCACTCTTAAAAACTTACCCCCTCCCACTTCCCGACCTCAGATCGCCCGCAAATTATTTTTCCTTTCATTCTTCTCATATTCTCTTCCTCTTTCAATAGGTTTCATCCTACTATAATTTTTTTTCACTTTTTACCATTTTTAAAGGCTTCAGCCCTGGTCTAAGAAATTTTTGGAGGATTCAATATCCAAAAACACAGCATAGTCCCTCAAAATAGGAAAAATTTTCCCCTTTTCTCCATGAAAGAATCAATTCCCTCAAGGGCACTCGAGACCAACAAAAGCGAGCCAAATTTTACACCAACTTTGTTATGCGGTCAACGGAAATTATCAATGGATAATAATAAAATCCACAACCAGGATCAGACTCTTAAGTTAAGTTTCAGTCTTTTCCTGATTTTCTCGCGAATATAAGAGGATTTCAAAAGTAATAACTCTCATAATTTTTTCGTGATTTTGTTTTCCAATACTTGCAAACTATGAAGAAACCTGAATTGATATTCAGAGTTCAATTCCAGGCATGTACTTAATTATTATCGATTTTAAATTCAATTTTATCGAGTAATTTATGAAAAAAGTTGGCGCAAAATTTTGCCCACTCCTCCTGATGCTTGAGTGTCCTCAAAATTAGAAGATGGAACTCCTCGTATTTTTTACAATGTAGTTGAACTCTCCACAAGACTGTTTTGAGAAATACTGAATATATGTCAACAGTAGGCATGCCCATGAAGGAATTATCCACGAATGCTGAATAATTCATAAAGAATCCTTTGTTAATCGGTTGGGACAACGGTGTTATTTGAGATACTCCACCCTTCCAACAATCTATGTTCATCTGATCAATCGTGAATGAGTAAATGGAACGAAACCTATTCAATTTTTTCTCATCAGCGACCCACAAGAAACACGACAAAAACCTCATATGATTCTTTCCTCTTCCACTCATTCTCCATTCATTCTCAAGCAAATATCAATAGTTTTCTCCTCCGATATCATACATTTTTCCCCCAACCCTGTGCCTATTTTCCTCCCTCGAGCATATATATAATATGAATTATTACAAATGTAAGATAAATTTACGACGCTTTAAAAGTTTGGAAAGACAATCTCCATCGATTGAATGTATCCACCGTTTTCTCCAACCACCCTCCATGCGTCAAACCCGAATAACCACACTCTACATTCTTCAAAAGTCAGTGACTGGTTGTTATCGGTGACATAGGGCACGTATAAACTTGCAGAATCGATAATAAAATTCTGGCATCTGATGTAAAACTGTTCCAGAAAGTTTATAGGTCATCAAGTATGAACAACAAACCTCTCTCTGGGGTTGTCCATCGCTGAATTACTTTTCAACAGTATGAAAGTAGGTTCCTTAGAGAATTGCAAGCGTCGAATAATAATGACAAGAGAATTTCTCATGAGATTGCAACGTATCATCTGCAGAACGTTTTGGATGAGTTCCATGATGTTCCATGAAAATTGTATCGAACCAACTAAGAATGAAAATACTGTGAGATTTGACTTTTTCTACTGTATTTCAGAATCGTGGAATTGTCCTGGTTGAATCACTTTTCGATGGATGAAACATCAAGCAGGGATCAAACGACGAATAGCGATTGATTGATTGATCGTTATGTTTCATATCTCTCGATGATGCTTGTGTATATGCTATGAGAATGAATAAATAGGTCAGCGTGGTTTCAACTTAGAAATATACGGTGTTGGAAATCCCACATCGATGTTGGTTCGATCCATTCCGTGTGGAGAACGTTATCTTTCGATGACAATATTTTACCAAATAATCCTTATTTGTGGAGTTATATTGCTTTTTGTATACACAAGAACTTTCGCAAAATGCATATGTAATTCATTCCGATATCTCAAAGTTTCATTTGCGTTCAAATAAGAAATCTATCAACACTGTTAAAAATTTCTTGAAATTTCATCTACTTTTCATGTACATATGTGAATGAAAATTCAATTTTTGTGAACTGAAATAGGAATCCAAATACAGGTTATTGAATTTTCAAGTTATTGTGCATGAAAATTGAAATTAATGTACAGGTGATTGAAAAAACTTAGAAAAATTTAATCCAGTATAATAACATAATAATATCATTATAATTGTAATCAAATCATGACTCTAATGGCATCCAACTGAAAACAACAAAAATGATTCAAGTTGGTTTGGATTAGAAAAAAAATTTAAAAATGCTCATATCTCAAAAACTAACCTTCAAAAAACGGGAAATTCTTGCATTATGGCTGCAGGATACGCCCTTGAAATACAATTTTTCTCACTTGGGTCACCCTGTATATTAACGCTTTGACGGAGTCATCCACGTATCCACTTCAACTATGTACTAGTTAGATCACACGGTTTGTTCAGTGTTTCTACATCACAAGTACATCTTGATTCACAAGTTTGAAGAATGAACGCAAGGTCACATACGCAGAAGAATGCTGCGTTGCATATAAGTGGCAGTGGCTTGAGTGATAGAGCTTTGGCGTCCGGTTTTGACGTCCCGCGTTCACATCTTGTGGAGGTGATTTTTTTTTCAACAATCATGAACATGTGCATGAAATTTAAAGAACTTGTTATTGAATTTTCAATCATGATTTCTCTCAACAATCAAGAACATGTGCATGAAATTTAGAGAACTGGTTCTTGAATTTTCAATACTACTGTACATTACTTTTCATTCACGTGAGTGGAAATTGCTTCCATTACATGTGATTGAAAATTCAATCAGAAATTTCTAACAGTGAACGATATGAGAATGGTAGGAACTGTAAACACGATGAATATTACGTTTCAATTTCGTGTAATAATGACAATTCCGTTTTCATAACAATGAGCGTCATTCAAATTCAGATGTAGGAGTGATTATGATTAAAATCATAACTTTACCTTGCGAATGTATAACATTCATTAACCGCATATGTATTCGGTTGGAATGGATTCTTGAAAATATATAATTTTCCCACGTATATCGTAGGTATGTTCGATACGAGGAGTGTGAAAAAGTTAGCACGGAGAGAACATCGACACAACCACGGTAGGTGTGTTTACGATGGTGAGACAATCAATCATTGTCAAGGGAAATAAGCTCTTTGCATCCGATCTGACTTTGACGCAACAGGTAATTTTTTACATTTTTCAACTAGGTTTTCGAAAAATCCTGTCGATAATCTAAGAGGAGTGTTCGCTAGGAGGATCAAGGAAATCTTTCTTCTATGAAATACTGTCAACGAGTGATAAATCCTCCCGTGAGATTCTACGTGTCTTTGATGCGTGGATTCTGTATCATCGTGAAGTATTAGAATATTCTGAAAATTGATGAATGTCGTGTTACCGTGAATCGAAATCGAAGATTGTGCTACATCACATACTTATTTGGAGAGAATGGTTCTATTCTTTGGTTTTGCATCGGCGGTATTTTCGCCGTCATCAGCCATCTATAGACGATCAATGACCTATTCTACTGACAATAGTCGTTCCATTTTTTTTTCTAGGATGGATTCATTCCTGATTACAATTGGAAGATTTGAGGAACTGTCATCGAACTCTTCTGAGAACGAGAATATACTGAATTCACAGATGAATTAATATTATGATTCATTCCCTTCGTCTGTTCTGATTATGCCGTTGGTCCATTCGAATACCAAATCTTCTAAATCTTCAAAATATAACCGAATATTCGTGATTTCCAGAATCTCTATGTTATATAATTGATTTTGAAAAAATGACACACGCCAGAACAGACACGAGTCATTCACACAAATCACTCAAATCCTTGAACAAAATGTGCTAAAGCATTCTCTCGGGTGGATTACACTTTTTCGTGTAGAAAACATTCAAGGAATCCTATCGAAATGTTGGAACAATTTGCTGGTTATGCTTTGAAATTGCATATACGTGGTAACCAACGAATTGTTTCATCGAATACTATAATTTATTCTAACCAAATGTAACGTACACCAGCACAATTTCGAAGGGGAGCCCGTTTATTAAATTCCATAACATGAATTCCTGTTTTAATGATACACAGGAGAATGAAATTGTAGTTATTTTTCGGTTGATAAGTATCGAAGTTATTCGAAGTAACTGATTCGAGGAAATAGAGATGATGAATTCTTCATCCGAACGATTAGATAAGCCAGATGGGATGACAATATATCTTCCCTCGGTCATGAATTCCTTTGGTCATAGCTATAGAAAAGATTTCACAACTCTTCGTCAAAGTAGTTATTGTGTTGGCTTGATAGTAAATATTGGATACGGTTCGTAACGCACACAATCGATCGCGTACCAGATGGTATAGAGGCTCGTTTTCGTTCCCATCACGTCGTCTTTGCAATACATACACTCAAACCCACATGTATCTCATAGATGTATGTTGTCACGATAAATCTGGCATAACCGAATATCTCGAATTATTACACCAACCTATTCCCCTATTTCTCTTCCAGTAGTACTGACGTGTTTGAGTTGGCACTCTGAAATACGAAGAATATTTTTGTTTCGTGCGTAATGTTTTCTCCTTTGTACATCGAAGTATTGAAATCTTTATCATTCAATTTCTCTCTTATTGCGCTGCATTACTCTTCGCATTTAAATAGAAAAACAATAACCTCGTATGAAGAAATCAAGAAACTTTGTAGCTCCCTTTGATCGTGACATCACAAAGAATTGATGAAAAATCAGATAACTGAAGAGAAAAAAGAACTTCATTCGCATAGAAATTCCCTTTTGTTTATATGCACTTTGATCAAGATGAAAGAAGGCGTGTTCGAGTGTGTATTTTATCGTATGTCCCTACACGTGAGGTCTTGATAACTCGATAGCATCAGAACTTGGTCCACGTCTACGGAGGCGTTGATATTGTCGATGGTACTTAACCGTGATGAAGTTCGCAGCTCGCGCGGAACTTTAAAGAGTAATATGATAGAAGTAAGAGGAGTGTGTGTATCCAATTTAATACAGTTCGTAACGTGACGACACGATCTCACGTACTTCAGTTATAAACTGCTCTTCTTAAGTTAAATATTCAGAGAAGAATGTAGACCGAGAGTTCAACAGAATCCTTTATCCATTTGATATCCATGGAAGATGGTTTTATTCACCCTGAAATATTTTCACTCGACTCCATATGGATTTTTTATCACCCCATTCGCACATATGTCCAAAAGAAACTTTCGTTCGTCTCTTATCGAGAATGTTTGTTCTTTCCAAAAACATGAGAAAATCTTCAAGAAATTCTTCAGCCTCGACAAATGCTTCCGTGAAGAATCAATCGCTCGTAAATTATAAGAGAACGTTTAGCACTCGTGCGTTCATCTGCGTTCGATAAGAGGTAGAAAAAGAAATAGATTGGAAAATTCAACTGCTATTGTCAAGCACTGATATAATACCGAGCACGGCGTACACTAGGAAATCCGCTGACAAACTTTCACGTAACTTCGTGGTAACAAGGTGAGGTTGTAGAACAATCGAAGTGCGAGCCCGCAATGAAACCACGGAATTGCCAACTGGTTTGGAATTGCTTCGGCTTTAGATTTCGAGTTACACTTGATCGAGTCGATAAAAGGGTACACCATGCAACTCCATTTCACTCGGAAACTTCGACTTGAAATGAAACTTAAGATTCCAATTAGGAAAGAGTATCGTATTTGTGACACGTTAAGATTCTACTTACAGCCAAAATTCGTATGATCAATTCTTTTGGTTATCGAATTTGTGAGTCGTGGGATGAGGATGATCTTTCACGTGATGAGATTGCGCGATCATTACATAATGGAGGGAATTGAAATTCTTATTCGATATACAAAATGAATACCAAGTACTAAAACATAAACTCCCATGAGTGTTTTGCCGTACTCCGGCAAAAACAACGATTACTATTCAAAGTTTTCCAACTGATACCAATCGTTGGATGCATTTCAAAAGGTATTAGTTCCCGTAGACAGACAGTCTTGCGCCAATACTCTATCTTTACCACCGAGCGGAGAAACAAGTTTTGAGAAAACGGAACTGTGCCAGTATCGAATTAGAGGTGGTAACATTGTAAAGTCAAAATACAATACCGGGCAAATATTCAAACAATATTGTCTAACTACGAAATCGATGATGAATTGGAATTCAAATCGAATTTGTGGCGATACCGATGCAATGGTGTGACAAGACCGTCCCGGTACAGAACCAGAGCTATTAACAATGCAACATAGTATAGAAATACAAGATTGTGCCAGTACTGGTGAGACATTTTCACACTACAGAATCGGTGATAAATCGTTCTTTTCTATCCAACTGCACAATATTATGACTGTTTTGGTGAAACGAGACTACGCCAGTACTGAACCAAACTTGGCTACACTCTACAGTACGAATCATAACAATATGAACCCAGGGGAGAAAAATTGGATCTATTTAGATCTCTTCAGATCTGAGTAGGCTCACAACATCAGACTCTTGGCTCACAAAATCTTGACAGGTCTGGTTAGATCTGTGTAGATCTCTCAGATCTGAATTGAAGATCACATTCAATCTTGATGAGCAATTGATTGTTGAATTACCCAAAATTTTTTGATATTTTCCCATATTTGAATTCGAATTTGGACACGTGTGTAAGCGAATACAAGCTAAAATTGCAGTTGTCAGATAGATCTGGTCGGATCGGGCCAAAAATCAGATCTTGACAGATCTAATCGTTCTCTTCCAGGAAAATATGATACCCTAACAGTATCGATAGAACATTGCTCCACCACAGAATCGGTGATCGAAATGAACTCCTTTGTGATCCAACTATGACGATGTGACAGAACTGTCCGTGTCCAGAACCAGAGTTCACAACAATGTAGAATACAATGAAAACATGATACTGTGCCAGTATCGATAGAACTTTGCTTGACTCCGGAATCGGTAGTAGATCGTAATACTTCAATTAAATCTTCACAATGGATGGCGATTCCAGTCATGCGGAGTTTCTGAGATTGGCTGATGTGATGGGGACTCAGTTTTCCACTCGCAGAAACGGGGTTCAATCCTCACTTGGTGAACTTCCGAAACATAACTTCCAACCTGCCTTTTTTCGATAAAGGGAATCAGAAAAATATATTTGTCAAATTCTGAAATTGCTCGGAGAAGAAGGATTGATTCGATCATCTACTCGAGTAGTTGCTGCACCTACTCAGTGGTCAGCACAAGTACCACTTCAGCTGCCTCAACTAACTCAATAGTTGCACTCACTAACGTGAATACCTGACAACTTACAAGGTATTCACGTTAAGTAAGTGCAATTGTCGAGTTTGTTGAGGCAGCTAACTTGGTACTTGTTCTGACCACTATGGAAATGATCGAAAACCGACCATTTGAGTCCTGTGTAATTTCATCATATCAATTCGTTTTTGATAGCTGAAATTTGATAAACGGGTAACTTTGGTATCGGTATCGTATCAGTATAGGGCCAGGTCGAATTTCCACACAGGATGTCATCATTTCGACTCCCTCCCATTGTTCATTCAGTTCTGATAAGACAATGGATCCTTATGAAATGCCAGAGGTCCAAAATGCCAATATTTTCAAATTCAAAAAGCTACTAACGTCAGGTTTGCAATGCCAGTACTGTCAAATTTGAAATTCCGATATTCACAAGATCAAAACTCCGATAAAAAGCCTTATGTGAGACATTGTCATCATTTCGTCCATTTTTCTACACTCCAAAATTGCCAGTACTGGCAGCTCTGACAACAGTAATGCACCAGGAACCGGCCATTCGGAAATTCCCACGTGGGATACTGTGAGAAGTATTGGGAGTTTTTCCCCGCTTTCGTGCTGCACTCCAGCCCCAGACTATGCTGAAATTACTTCTCAATCGAAAATGGGGGATTTCTCTTCATTTTGAGGAACTATTCCATTTCTCGGAGGAGAATCACGACAGCGTTTTTACAGTGTATCATTACACAAAATGAAGTATCACTATATCATAATTTTGTTAGAACTTTTGTGGGATGGGAATTTCATTGAACCGTAAGAAATATCTCTTCCCTCTCTCTCGCTCTCTTGGATTCAGGACTCACCTCAAGAACTCAAGGACTCAGGACTCTAGGCCATTTTAGCAACCGTCCGTTGCTAGGAAAACAATTCCTACGTAATGGACCACGCTGCTCCAGTTGCGTTGATCTCAGAGCATTAACTTGGCGATATCGTTTGGGTCCAGCGCTGTGACGTCACCTTTCCCTATACCTTGACACGTTTAATCATAACAACGGGACAGTAATAGCGGTTGGCGGATAGAAATAGAAACTACTGCTTCCGGACGGACTATCGTGGCACTAACGTTTCTGCGGTTTTCACACTCCTCGTACCTAGTTTTTGGCAAGACAAAAGTCGAATCGTCAAAACAGGTCATAAAAATAGTTTTGGGACAAGATTGTCAAGAATTGTTGAATTGGAGGCAAACCTTGTGAATCTAGGAAAATACTGTGAACTCAGGAGTTCATTACTTACACAGCAAAAAGTGCCCCTACAAACAATGATTACTGGCGCTTTAATGGACCGCTGATGGTCCGGCAGTGCTGTCGAAGAGCCGTCACACGCGGAAAAATATATTTTTTAAATTCCCATAATTCATTGAGGATCAGGGCCAGTCTGTGATGGATGAAATTATTTACCTGAATATAGGTTCAAAAGTACCATAATTTCTTGTAGAAATACGTCTAATTATGGGACTTTTTAAAAGTGAATTCAAGTGGAAACTATCTGTCAGAGACTGGCGCTGATCCTCAATATATTATGGGACTTTTCAACACATCTGTTTTCTGCGTGCACTGGCCCTTTGAAACACCAGCAGTCGTGTTTGCTGAGGCAGCTCCCTTTCAATCTGAATATAAGCTTGTTTGGAGATATAGCCAAACTAGCCCTGTTTCAGCTAAAAGTAAGCACGCAAACATATGCTGACACAGTGGGAAAGCCTGCATTTCAGTCAAGTTTTCAATCAAGATGCAGCCACATTCAATCGGATTTTTTACAGGGTAAATTACAGAACAACGAAGACAAAAATTTCATCTTCAATGCTTTGGTAAACTGTAAAGAATATGAGTCCTTCTTTTCACCAGTGATGGCTTTTATCCCCTGATAATGAAACAATTGATTTTTCATCAAAAATGAGGGATGTTTTCCTCGCTCTAAAAAATTGCTTTGTCTTTTGGGTGTTGAATCTTCTAAAAATTGAAAGGAAAAACTTCATGGAGGAACTTTACACCATCATTCGCCGCTACCATTCTTTATCAAGCGTCAAACCTTAAATAAGACAAACATATGAGCTCACAGACGATTTTTCTCGGTCATTAAGATTTATATGGACCATCTATCGTATAATGAACAGAATACAACTCTATGTACATCTGTACATTCAACTTGTAATGGATACACGCAGAGACGTTTCCAATACACGTACGTACAAAGATACATACATGGGAGCACGGAGTCAAAGTTCCTACACTTTCCACAATCCTTATTATTAAACTTCTGGTGGAGGGAAAGCCAACCTTATTCCCTTGTCGGTTCAAGATCGTAATGGCAAACTTTTGCTCCCGAAGCTCCTTATACATCGTAGGTCGCGCGAACTGTGTTACTTCATGGAAACTTGGTGAAATTATTCGTTCTGCCACATGACAACTGAATTGATTAGATCTAAAGTCTTGCTAACTGCCGCGACTCGTGACACAATGCAGAACCTCTACAGAAGATATCATACTTCATATGATAGAAACTGATCGAAAGACTACGACTCATCCGTTCTTCGTTTTGAACCCTAACTTGAAGGAACTAAAGTTCATCGATTTGGCTCGTCCCCAGTTGAATTGTGACTCCAGTTCCCCGCTTGCATTTATATTCCGTTTGGAAAGAATTTTCAAATAAATTGTGAAGGCTGCTTTCCTTTTTCCCGTTGTTATTAAAATCGATTAATCCACACCCGACGAACGTTGTCAAGTGGAAAAACTTTTATCGTATGCATTTTGTTCGGTACTGGTAATAACATCCACTCATCAGGATACACGCGTATCGGAATGCATGTATACACTTATGTATACGAGTACTCGCACGCGATGTATCCATATACCAGGGAATATGTATTCTCCATGTAAAGATACTAACCGTCTATGATGCCAGCCAAAGCAATGAACATTGTTCACCCACGGTTCACCAAATTAAATGTGATACACCTTTCGAGCTGGAGTAACATCGTTTGACTGTACATCCATTCGCGCGCGTACAACCTACACAGTAAAGCATTTAACATTTCAGAATCAAGTATCCTCATATCCTCATGCACGTTTCTTTATGCCAACGTTGTTTTCAATTACTTAGCTCTTGAATTACACGATGTTTTAAAAATTCTGAATTCAACGAGGGGAATAGTGTAAAATAACATCTTATTTGTATGTACAGTATGTTCCGGGGATCGCGATTCTCGTTTTTCGTTCAAAAAGTCATAGACTATGAGCATAAAGTATATACCATGAACTGGATGCATAGCGTGACACTTATTTTACGTCATATCGTTGCTGCGATACAATATGTGACATGCACGAGTGCTCTGGCGAGCAGTTTTTCTGATAGCGGCTTGGAAACGTATACACACAACCGTATACAGATACACGTTCCCGTTCCTACTCTGGATAAAAAATGAACCCTCTCCTAAAAAAAAACATACAGAAAGAATGCAACCAACGTAAAAAAAAACCATATAGGAGATTCCTCACGAGAGACTTTTCACGAGAGACACTTCACGTGAATGCAAGATTTAATGTAAAAGTGATGATACATGAGCGATGAATATCCCTCATTCGACAGCGATATGTTGCTATACTTTTAATTGTGTGTTGATCTATCAATTATTCAAAGTTCACTATCCAACTCGGAACTTGAACACAGTCTTAAAATTATCAAGGAAGTTGAAAACTGTATCACGTAGAAAAAGAACATGGATCTTTTCATGTTGGAATAAATCATCAAGATGACGTGTCTGTATAATATCGTACTCTAAGAACATTTCTCACTTGTGCCTCGCTCGTGCTTAGTCCACGTAATTCCGTTCGCTGTATATAATGCAATTTCAGTCGTGGATGGATCGTTTACATATTTCAACGGTGTAACTCGAACTGCCTCACGTGACACGCTCCCTTCTTTTATATTCGAGCTAGTTTTATGGAAGATGGAAAAATATTCGTACAATTGAACAAAGAAACTGTTTGAAATCTGGGAAAGATTCTATTTGACAATGGAACAATTTGATATTCTTTCCTTCCAATTTTTTCACATATTATTATTCTTATTCACTCATACCACCTTCTTGTGGTGCTCTGTATCAGGTACTCGAGACTCGAACTTACAGCAATTGAATGTCAAATTCAATTATCAATGATATTACATGCATGAGACAAGCTACGTTGGAGGGAAGTTATCAACATTAGGGGTGGTAACACAGGATACATGATTAACAACATTCCTATAAGTCACTCAATGCAAATTTTCTGGAACAGACTGAATGAGAAAAGGAGAGAAGGATAGATGTTGACGATTACAATAGGGAAATTCAATTTACGTCACGTTAGTGATAATAACGATCCATTGATGAGATTCGCATCAACAGAGTATATATGGGGATTGAGATCACGTGCTGACAATACGAATATGTTTGTCAATGGCTTGGATCCGATTAAATTATCCAACGTGTAACTGGTCATAAACATGATTGAACATGGTGATTTTATGCAAACATGAACGCATTCAATCTTGTAAACGATTGATCGTAAATTAGAACATTCTGCCATGAAAATCAAAGCACATGGGACCTTTTTAATGTATGCATTCATGAGAATGGTTTCAAATCCCTGCTCAAAGAATCTTATTGAACCGATTAACTCTCGTCGATTCAGATGCAGAAAACCGATTCAAACCGATTGTGAATCAATTTTTAATGGGTTTGAATCGGTTTTCTGCATCGGAATCAATGAGAGTCAATCGGTTCAATGAGATTCTTCGAGCAGGGATATCAATGCAAAGATGAATATACCAAGTAGGGAATGACGATACTGACAACTGGTCCAAGCTCGGCAAAATATTGGGCTGCCAAGTATAACGAACCAATGTATTTTAGAACCCATAACGAGTTTCATAGGTAATGTCACTATGAAATCTGGTGCAAGCTTGGCAAAATATGGGGCCATCAAGTATGACGAAGCAATATCGACCCAATATAAAACCATTTGTTATTTGAGAACTCATAACATGTTTCATGCATTTATATTTATTCCATGTATATTTGAATATAATAATTCGATTATAGAAAGGGTGACTCGCGTAAAATAATACATCGATTTGGAAATTAGATTGAAACTTAGAACTATGCTACATGCTACATACTACATAGATAGCCATTTCAAATTCTCGGCTTACATAATTGAGACCGAAGAATTGCTGGGCATGCCAATGTTCAACATTACCATCTTTCAAGCAATTCTCATTGGCGTTTATTCCCCAAAGGCAAAAGAGGGGAGGCGGAAGCAGGTTTGTAGGGAATAATGCAATACCTTAGGAAATTGGGCATCATTTTTCCTGAAGATTTTCATTACGTTGGTCTCATTTGGAAGAGTTGATGAACTGAAGCGTTTTATAAGATGACTTCGAGGAGGGTCATAAATTAGACAATCGCACAAAATATGACGAAAAGATTCAAATTCGTCCAAGCCGCATACCTGGCACTCTAGTGTTTCATCTGAAGTATATATTATATTCCCAACCGAGATGGGCATCGTTTGATGGGCCGATTAGCGAGACGGACTTACATCTTGGTTCTGACAAAGGTTACACGGAAAAAAATGATGTGATTGATATCCGGATAACTGAAAATTAGCTGTGGTAGCTAGCTTTTAGCTGTGGTAACAAAAGTTGTTGCTACAGGAGCTGAAATCTAGCCGTTACAGCGATTTTTTTTCGCTATCTAAATATCAAATACATGAAATGGCAACCATTTCAATTCCTACACGGAGAAAAGTAAACGGTAATCGTCGAAAAATTGACGGCAGCTATACAATATTGCGTTTCGCAGTACTCGTTACTGTCCGGTCAGTAATGACAAATTCCATTGCAGTAACTATGACGGTGATCGCGATAATCTTTACTATCCAATTGTATCTTCATTTGTTTTCGAACCGATTCCTGCTACCCGCAATAACGGTTACTGTTTACTTCTCTCCGTGTAGCTACCATAACGAATTATTTTTTTCCATGTAACTGAATCTTAGTGGGTAAAAAATCAAAAAGTTATCTACAAGGTTCCTAATAATAGGAAGACGATTTGAGGAGGACCTTCTATATTTATCAAGATTAGCTTCTCTCATACTCAACAGAAGTTCTACCAGAATGATGTTCCTACGATTAGGTCAGTAATCCGGTGATGAGTTAATCCAAAGTGTTTGGATCATTTGCTGGTCCAAGAGGATGTTGAAATTGGAGTACGCAGTTATGAGCGCTACCTGGTTCACAGGATTCAGAAAGGGACAACGGTTGTTGTAGACAGATTCTTGGAAATCTGTGGTGCTTCGTTCTTAACATTTTCATCATCCATTCCATCGGGAGATTGATGATTGCCAGTGCTATTGGATGTGGTCCTCATTCTAATCGTACCACATCACCCGAGAAACTTCTTTGAAGAAGAAATAGTCGCTACTTCCAAGGTGTTAAGATAACGTAGGCCGTATACAGGGGCCATATAGGGGAGAGTTGCCATGATTGGACCATCGCCTTGGATGGACCACCACCTTTTATTGCCAAAGGAAAACGCTTAGATTTCTTCTAATCGTACAGCGATAAGGTCACGTTAATGAACATTATCACTTTATGATTAGAAGAAATCTAAGTTTTTTCCTTTAGCAATAAAAGGTGGTGGTCCATCCAAGGCGATGGTCCAATCAAGGCAACTCTCCCCTATAATAAGGTCGCGGTCAGAATAGTATTGTACAATTTTAAATGCGCCCCCCATGAGTTTATTTTTGATTCATAAGTTATCGCCATAAGTAACGACATGACCATTTCAGCTTTGCACAACGCAGCTTGTGCTGCTTGCAGACCCAATCCAGAAGAAGAAAGTTTTGTGTCTAGGTAAGTGTAATTACTCGTAACTTCTACTCATTCTCCATTGAAAATAAATTTTCTCGAGAACTCATCTAACCCTCCTGCTTTGCTAAAAACAATGATATGAGCAGTATTCTTGCAAGATTTTCAACTTCTTTTTCATGTCCCTTAGTGAGTAAGCGAAAATGACCAGATCGTCATCATATAAGAGCAAGAGGAGATCAGTGAGATTATCAATATCGATCCCTCTTGCTCCTTGATTTCGAAAGAATGTCAATATGTTAGCCAAGAAGATGATAAATAATGAGGGACTTAGTATCGTATAAGGCTTTAACAATCCTAATTCGTTTGTGACTGATACCTAGATGATACAGTTTTTCCCATAACATTGCTTGTGGAATTGAGTCAAACGTTCGTCTGAAATCCACAAAGAACGCTTAAGTCACAGTCTTTCCTTTTTGGAATTGTATTTGTACAGAGGAATACAGAGTGGAAATGTTATTCATAACTTCTCTTCCTTTACGAAAGCCTGCTTGTTCCTCAGGCACGATGTTCGCACGTGCAAGCCATGCCACCAGATGATTATTTAAGATCTGAGTGGACAGCTTGGTGACAGAGTTTATCAAGACGATACCCTTATAATTCAGAGGCTCATTTCTGTTACCTTTTGATTGTATGAGTAATAGACATAATGAGTAATATTTGCGCCCAAGATTGTGGCAAGATCTCGTTTGTTGGAACTTTATTGAATAGGTTGAGGAAGTGAAGAATCTAATCAGGTGGTAAAACCTTGAAAAAATCCACAGCGAGACCGTTGGAACCCGGCGCTTTGCCATTTTTTATTTGTTTCATGCAGGGAATAGGTTCGGTCCATGTGATTGAACCATCTACAACTAGATCAAACACACTGAGAGGGGAAAATATAATTATCTTGAGTTTCAGATCAGCAGATTTCAGAGAAGCATACCAAGTTTCTATCCCCATAGAATTGCTTGCAGGGGTTACAACATGTTTCATAAGAAATGACGATACAACAAGTGGCTCAAGGAGATACCAGTGTGCCATCCGAGTGGAGATTTTGTGGGCAAGTTTTCTCCGAACTGAACTTATGAAACTATCTGAAATTCTCAGGGGATAATCCCTGATACTTTATCAATTGATGTACAAAGCCGAAGATTTAAATTTCAAAAAAGAATTTCCTTTTAACGACCAAGAAAAAGTTTCGAAATTCAAAATGTGGGCTTTGTACAGCAATGGATAAAGTATCAAAGACTATTCCCTAAAAATTTTGGACAGTTTTATAAGTCCAGTTCGGAGTCATCTGGCACACAAAAACTTTGCTCGAATGGTTCGCTGGTATCTCCTTCAGCTTGGCGAAATCTGTCGAGCATGCCGAACCAATATCGGTCCAATATAACATCATTTGTTATTCGAAAATCCATATCACGTTTCATAGGGAATATGTGTTACAACACGTGGTTGAAACTTGGCAAAACATTCAACTTTCAAGCATGGTGAACCAATATTGCTCCCATGTACAACCATTGCTCATTCGAAATCCTATACTGTATCTTTATGCTTATAATTATTGCAAAGATATACTAATATTGATTATTTTCATGATATGAAATGATTTTTCATGTCACAAATGGCATGAAAATGACATCATTTTTTCCTTCCAGAAGTACGGAGAACAAGGTTGGTGTTTGTCAAATATGAATCAGCATAACTTGGGCCAGGTCTGGTTTGGTCGTATAAACCAAGCTCCAAAAAACTCATCATACACGTGCTATGATACATTAGTCATACTGACAGAAAATCGATTTGGTTGGAATATCCGTGGTTACTATAACTTGAAATCTGTTGTATTCACCAAAAAATTACATAATTCCCGAAGAGAACATGAGGCTTCAGCGAACTTTCAAATTAGATCTGTATAGATCGGGCAGAAGGTTCATGAAAGCTCATTTTTAGATTCACAAACGTTGGACAAAGGTTCTACGAACGTTGAACTGTCCGCCTCGAAATACTTTCAGGAAACGTAGATGGAACGTTCGTTGAAGGTTCATCGAAGGTTTAATAAAGCTTCACAAAAATATCTATACTTATATTAATTTTCATTAAATCATGTTCATTATTTAATTGATTATTCATGTGAATTATTGGGAATTCATCTAAGTATAGATATTTTTGTGAAGCTTTATCAGATCTTCGATGAACCTTCAACGAACGTTCCATGTACGTTTCCTGAAGGCATTTTGAGGCGGACATTTCAACGTTCGTAGAACCTTTGTTGAACGTTTATGAATCTAAAAATTAGCTTTCATGAACCTTCGACCCGATCTATGCAGATCTAATTTGAACGTTCGCTGGAGCTTCATGTTCTCTTCGGGTTATGACGTCCAGGAAAAGTGGTTGAAGCCAAAATTCATTCCTTTTTCCAAGTTAGAAAAACCAGAGTTTTTTTCCTGGCGTGATAACCACACTGCAAAAACTGATATCTTATTCCAATATACTTTTGTAGGGGCTTTTCAAACATTTCAAAATGTTACTGTAATCATATTTAAAACACAAAACTATGTTTTCATTCAAGACATGACGTGTTTGATTAGCAAACAAAAATGTTTGAAAGCTGTATGTAGAAACATAACCTCGAATTACTATTACGTCAACGTTCAAGTGAAGAACAGGAACAATGTATTCAAAATGCATATTGTGCCATTTTGAAGCAAAACTAAACGAGATTCTAATCAACCGTATGATTAGGAATCACTAATATAATAATCCATCTCTTCAAGTTGAATGTGATAAATCACTATTCTATCCTGTACAGCCCCGGACATTTCTACGTTGCCTCTACAGTGCCTCCGCGTGGAATCTCCGTTCATCCACACTCTATCTACATCCACCATTCATCCACGTGGAGTCCACGGGGATGCGACGTGGAAGTCGGTGAATGTGCTGTTAGGGATCATTTGCTTTGGAAACAAACACACTTAAACGTCAGTCTCGCAAAATAAGATACTGATGTTTTCCAGTTCAAACAGTCAAGTTTTTGATTTGAACTATCAAACTTATCATGTCTTATTTTGAGACATATCTTCGACGGCAATTTTTGCAGTGCAGAATATGTGTTTAATTTGTGCTACAATCATTTCTTCTGGACGACGCAATCACATTTCTTGGTGAATCGAATCAGATTTCAAGTTCTTCCCGTACAGCACCGGACATTTCTACGTTGCCTCTACGTTACCTCCACGTGGAATCTCCGTTCATCCACTTTCTATCCACGTCCACCGTTTATCTACGTGAAATCCACGGAGATGCGACGTAGAATTCGGTGGATGTGTTGTTAGGGTTGCGACCACGAGTGTTTCAATCATATCGTTTCTTGTCAGTGCATGTTTACACGGAGAAAAAGGAGTAGTGATAAATCACTGAGCGAATAGTGAAGTACACGGAAAAAAAAGATCTGTCAATGTTACCGGAATTTGCGTTGCTGTTACCGAAATCGTCGGTGACTATATAGACAGCAAGGTATTCCGGTTATATTTGAAGAATGATTATCGTAAACGATGTACCATTCATTACTGTATATGTTAGAAAAATCGATGCATGAATGTTGATTCAACCGTCTTGAGTGATCATGTTTACAAGAAAATGTTGTATTATTGACCCACGTTGATAATCAAAATCACACAAAACTACAGTCATAGTGAAGACTCATTTCGAATGCATTTCACAAAATACCAAAGTCACTAACAGTATTGTTAATGCGACTATAAATAGAGGTTAGGTGTTGCCGAGTATTCAATAATTTTAGAAAATAATGAGAAAGAATCAAACATTATCAAGAAATAAACTTGGCTTCAGATTCTATTAGACTTTTGTTGATTTATTCAACATAATGATAAAAAAAAATAACACCAATTTTGACTGCACTATGATGTGTAATGATAGACAATGCCCCAAGTAGCACAAGAACATTTTAAATATTCTGCGTTCATTCTGAGATCATGCATAGAATGTGCAAGTGAGACTGTTTTGAATAAATTCGAAGAATACATTCTAAGAATATGTATAGAATATACTCATACGCAACAGTCCCATTCGAAGATTCTATGAATCTTCATGAAATATACTCAGAACTTCAAAGAACCTTCTTAGCATTTCTAACCTGTTGTGCTACTTGGGTGCTACATCATTATTTATTATCCGGAATAACTTTGTTGGCAACAGTGAAAAGTTTTGAACCTGACGGGGGACCGAACCTGCTCTACCTACCTAACTGACCTATCACAAAACTAACACTTAGCCAAAATAGCTATTACGCTCTTGACATTTCGAAGCTTATTTGATGAAGTTATTGTTCGTTCAGTACATTTCGTCGCTGGTGAGATTGAATTCAGATGTTTCTTCCAATATTGTAAATAAAATGAAATTCATGGAAATCGATTCTCGAATAAGGATCATTCAGAATAGAAACCATACAGAGAGGAATGAATAAACATAAGGGGACATAAACGATAATAAATGAAGATAGCAAATTGATTTATTTCACATAAGATTCATAATACGTAATAAAGTTCCATCAACTATACTCATTCTCAATACTCATAGATTCAGCTTTTATTTGTGGGCCAGAGAAGGTTTGACGTTGTTACACATACATATTACACACTCAAATTGAACACTGCATCTCTTTCAAAGTTTTCTTCTGCTTGAAATGCAATTGTTTAACAATTCATGAATTGAATGATTCAAGGGAAATAAATTTTCCATTTCCACCTTTTGAAAAATACTTTTTCCTATGTACAGGAAAGATCTATTCAAGAATATAGCTACACGGAGAAAAATACAGCTCGAAAGGATAGTAATCTTTAATAGAAAATTGGAGAATATTTCTTAAAATTTGAGAATTTTTCTTAAGTTCGTAATGAACATAAAACGGTTCAAATTTCTCTTGAATATTGCTCGAAAAACAATGAAAAATTATCAATACTTAACAAATCATAAAAACAAATATGAACTTTCCAAAAGTCGCGCATGGAATTTTACAAAGTAAATAACAAAATTTTGGAATCTTATTTTCAAATTACAGAATTTTGTTATTCACTTTGTGGCATTTCATTCGCGACTTTTGGAAACTCCATATTTGTTTTTATGATCTGTTGAGTATTGAGAATTTTTCATTGTTTTTCGAGCAATATTCAAGAGAAATCTGAACCGTTTTATGTTTATTACGAACTTACACTGAGAGAAATGATGATTAATATCAAGAATTTTAATTCATAAATACTGCCAAGAATAAGAATTCTTGATTACAGTTAATATGTTATTGGCCCAAAAGAAATTTTCTTAACTCAAGGAAATATTTCTCGATTCAAGGAAATTTCTTTTGGGCGAATGACATATTAGCAATAATCAAGAATTTGTATTCTTGGCAGTATTCATGAATTTAAATTCTTGATATTATTCATTATTTCTCTCAGTGTAAGAAAAATTCTCAGATTTTAAGAAATATTCTCCAATTTTCTATTAAAGATTACTATCCTTTCGAGCTGTATTTTTCTCCGTGTATTTATTTCTGGAGGACTATGTATTGATGTAGTTCTAATTGCCGATTAATCAGTTGAACTTATTCAAATTCATAGTTGAAAATACCAGAAATTGCTGTAAGAATTACCGGTTAAAGTGAGGTTATTGTAAGAGTTGAAAATATAACGAATTATAATACAAACTACTACAATCGGTTGTTGTTGGCACAATGTATATATACTATAATTCATCAGTTGAAATTTCTATGTGACTGGTATTCTTTACAGAACACAACAGTTGAAGTTACTTGATTTCTTGTTGTGGTGACCGAAATTTCTTTACTGCAGTAGTTTTGTGAAATTGACTGGAATATTTTTTTCCGTGCATGGACAGACCACACTGCGCAATCATAAGAACTAAACGGCTTAATCGAAATTACAATACGCGCAGTTCAATTAATGATAAGGTTAGTTACAATAACGATGCGATTGATTGTAGTGACCAAATGTTTGGTCCGTCCATATTTTACTACACCATTTTTTTCTTTGTGGCATTGTATCCTGGCTCAATATTGAGTACCAAGCCTGGAAAGAGCTTACCATTCCAAACTCCTACCAAGCTTTGGCCCTTTGTTTTCAAGGGTTTTGGCCTAATATAAATCAAAATTGGGTCAAAGTTGGCCCAAGCTCGGATCATTTTTTAATTCCTATCTGGAATGGTGTTATTGGTGCGTATAGAGGTAATTTCCAGGGAGTAGCATCTCTTTGAAAAACGTTCTCCAGGAGTCGATTATATCCATACCTGTTTCTCTGTGTTGATTGTTGTCGGGAGAAAATCAGGGAACAATTTTATAAATTAACTACCCATTACTTCATGAAAGTTCAATCAATGCAGAAAACTGGAGAGACGCACAATGCACACTTATAGCAGAACATTACGAAACCTATTTGCGGACTGTTGCGCTGGATAGAACGAGTTTGGTTGCAGTGAGATATGTGTAATCGCACCGATCACTCTCTTCATGATTCTCATGACTCATCGAAAGCATGAGAGCAATATATAACTCGAAGTTCGCCACGTTGTATCTTGACCTCCCTCTCACCCTCTTCTCAGAACTAGCCTGATCTGACATCTCTTCATTCAAACGTTAGGTACTGAAATCGAAAATTGAATAAGATGTTTATTACCTGGATGTACGGCATGGCAGTAGTTGATGAGCGGCAGCCAACAGAGCAGTAGCACCGCTCTCTGCATCTAAAACAAATAAAATTCAGAGATCAAATATAAATCACAATTCCTCGAATAAGATTTCACGATATATGTGGTTATATCGGATGACATTCAAATTTCATTCTCGAGACAAGGGAGTGCAGTTGTTACCAAAAGCCACGATTCAAATAGACACAAAACAAGATGAGCCAGACTCGAATTTGATTTATCGAAGTTGGATTCAATATAGTTAGATTGCCATTTGTACTGTTTGACCAAACTCTCGTCCTTCCGTGCACTCTCGTTGGAGTTGCCTCGTGCGAATACAATTGTCGATGCACTTTTGACCTGCTCGTCCTTTGATCAAAGGGAGAAACAACAAAGAGTGGAGACACAGATGACAACAAAAAGAGGAGTCGATAGACTCGATATCCTGTTTCGAGTCGTTCACGGAATGAAACTAATACCAATCGTGTAGTAGTGGGAGCCTATAAGCGCTCCGATAAAACTCGCCATGGGATCAATCTTTGAAACATGAGATGACAAAAATTAATATCATTTTGCAAAACATTGCCGCGTTCGGTGATTCATAACTGGTTCTGATTAAATCACCTGAGCTTGATTGTGTGCTTCAACACTATTGAACAAGTGTCCTACATTATTCGATGAAAGCATTTGGAGAATACACCGTGGCCGCGTGTCTGTTCGTAAACACATTTACGTACGTGTATGTCTGTGGAGGCATAGCGTGGTGGTTACAAAATTATCCGTTATGCATGTCGCGCATGAATTGCAACGTTGATACCTGTACAAAGCGTTTGATGTATCGACTTTACATACAAATTGAGTTTACTTGCAGCACAAGATGGCTTCACTTCAATTATGGGTATCGAAGCATAGATGGTTGAGTTATAATTGGACAGAGAGTCTACTCTGCTTTCTTTCTTCGAATTTTCTTCAACCATGCATCTCATTATCGTGTTTTCAAAAAGCGAAACATATTCGAACTTCTTGATAGTGAATAGCGTATTATGGATTCATCTTCGATGTTGTAATTTTTTCGTTCATCAAAATATATCAAGTTGTCAAGATAACCGAAAGACTGATTTCAAAGAAATTTTTGTACATGACATTCCTTCACAATTCCACACACCTCGTGAATCGAATGTAGGTTGAATTACAGGGTGTAAAAATACTCCAGCGAGAAGGGCCATGTTTTTAGTTGACTGGATGAATCCGGGACTCCCCTGAAAGTCGAGAAACGTCAATACATATACGCTGCATCATGCAGCGAGTGCCACTGTACACACGATTCCTCTGCTCGTGGTGGTCCTTCAGCTCGGTGAGTGGTAGACCGTGACATAGCGTCCACTCATTGCTATGGAAGTAACTACAAGTAACCACTAGGCCAACTTATTCTATTTAATCCTTCCTTATTCCTACTTTCGACTAGTCGTACCGTCTTTTATAACTGTATTCCATACCGCATCATAATTGATAATCTATCCATAATTCTACTGAACACAAATAGCATCCAACAATTAATTTACTCGACAACTCTCCCACTTGATACAACAATTCTAATTCAACAGAGAAATGTTTCTAATTAATCATCACTGCATCTAATTGAAACTACTGTTTAGTAGAATCAAATATTTGACTGACAGAATCAAACATTGTCTTCTAAAATTCAACAAGTTTCATGATTATGTTCGAATATAAATTTCACCTGACTTTCTCATGATATGACTGGCGATATCGATTGAGATAATACATAATTCAGTGATAAACGCAGGAAAGGAGAGAATTGGAAATTAGTTGGAACCAAGCTATGTACCGGAAGGAAAATTCTTCCCAGGGATAACAGCTTTCAGGATCAAAGATGATATTGATGATGTCTTTAAAGACAATTATTAAGGGGACCTAAGAATTGAACATCCAAAAGTTGTTTGACATTTGTTGAAAGTCGAGAACATACCAAGGCTTTGAACAAATTTCATTCAATACGAATTCCCGAATAATCCCTAAATACAATGCTGAAATGAGTCTGAAGAAGAGTATCTCGAGAGATAAAGTATACAATGTTGGAATTTGCACATGGGATATCCATGTATATCAATGAAACCTGACTACAGCAAAATTCACCACGGTTGTTCGCCATTATTTCGTGTGCTTGGCTTGATGAATCGACGAGAATTCAGACAACTGACCATCCATCCAGCCGACCAGCCGGTTTCTACTCTGATTCCATGAACCTGTCTATGAAGCACGAACTTACGTTTACACAATGGCACCGTCGATACATCGAGAATTAACTTTGATCGTCGATCGTTGCAACAAAGTGGTCAGTGACAACTTCGATGAGCCGCAGTAGTAATTAACGCAGTTTGGATCTCGGTGATCAAAGACGAGGTAATTTTGTGGATACGAGCGTGCCAAAACGTTTCGGATGGTCCAATCACCTGATCCATTATTAACGATGTGTAGAATCTATACATGTACAATGATGCTGTCGTTTTTCTTTCCTTTGAAGATACCAAAGTCTGTGGATGATCAGGTCTTAACATTTGTTTACTGAAATTGCGTGTCAACTACCTGTTGGAATCCATTCATTTACATTTAATGTTGGATTTGAAGCCTCACGAGTCATTCTTTGAGAAATAAATTCACGAGTATTTTTACATGTCATGATAAATCACCTATTAATCCCACAGAACTTATTGAATAAATTGAACATCCCATTGTGTATGAACGAAGGGTTGATGACTGATCTGTACGGATATTTGTAATCATTGTTCATTCCGGGAATTTCAGTTAAGTTTCTACAGCGTCAATTTTATACTCTCAATCGAATGTTTATGAAATAAACGACCTGCATAAACATCGATACGCATGAACTGCTGGAGTCTCAAAATCCAGAACAAGAAGTGTGATTCATCACGAAATGCGAATTAAGGGAATGGTGTTTGGATCATACAACTGCGAGAAAGTCCACGGAGAAAAATAAAGTTTAGAAGATTACTACATTTTCTACTAATTTGGCAAGATACGAGAAAATACTACTTTTATTGATAGACAATGTAGTAAAAATGAATGGTTTGCCTGACACTCTTTAGCATGAGCATGCAACGTTACGGATGATCAAGTACAGATTTTTATTACACTGTGTAACAATTAGAGTCATGTTTTCTCGGATCTTGCCAATTTAGTAGGAACGTAGTAATTTTCTAAACTTTATTTTTCTCCGTGTAGAGAGGATTATGATACCAATTATAGCCATCAGCGGCAAAGTTGGCGCAAAGTTTCAGTCTCCGTGAAGATCCAATCAGAAAAACTTGATAAAGAAATGGAATGAGTTTATCATAATCATCTGTGGACCTCGAGCTACCCGATAAGAACCACTAAGCAGTGTTTCAGTTACTCTAAGAAATATTCTCCTTCCCTCATCCCAGGCACAAAACGCGTTCTGATCCGTTGTTGAACTGTCCTATTTACCAACTCCTGCTCCGAACTCGGAGGTCATAATGTGTCCCAAACATGAGATCAACTGTGAATAATTAAAGAGAGCGCTGCTTCACCTCTCGCCTCGAAGCTGTTCATCCCCTTTCTTTCCATCCATCGAATCCGATTTTTTAGAAGCATAGCTGATTCCAAACATTTTAAACCTAGATGAGTTGAATTTTCCATCAAGAACATAGAATTCAGATTTCCAATCGATCAATACAAAAATTCATATAATGGATTTCAAATGAATATCAAATGAAAAGCGAGTTCCATTAGAACAGAATATACAGAGATCTAATACTATCGGAAAAAAAGAACATTCTCATCAAAGTCATTTTTATTACAGACCGTTACTCATTTGACATTCGATACCGTTGAAAATGTGAACACGAATATCATGTGTCGTTTGATTTTGGATGATAGAGTGTTTCAATGACAAAGGATAATCTGTTGCAGTATGGTATCAATATAAGAATTGAATCGATGAAAGACTCCATTACTCACAGTGTGAAATTATGAATGTTGAGAACTGTCATAGCTATTTATGCAAGGATATTATTCTTCATCGATTACTCACCGATAAATGACGATTCTATGAGTAGGCAATGCCACATAAATATCTACAGGATATTGACAAGATATCCAATAGAGGTATGATCTATCATCCCTTGGATATTAAATGGATAGCGTGCGAAGATTCGAATATTGATTTATGAACATCGAATATTTGAGTCAAGGGAATGTGAGAGGCGGCAATTACCTCACGGCAGTAATGCATTGCTTTGAGCGGTTTATCTTGTTCCGATTCATACCCCGAGAGGAGCATTTCTTTGCGACTCAATTATTTCTATGAACGAAGGGAGTGTTTCAATTTGTTTGCATAAACATTTTATTCCAGTTCCATAGATCGCATTGATCGGATTAGGAGTATACCTGAGATCAACAATGAAAGATACGATATACATTCCCGTAGCGATGTTTCATCTCTGCTTTCATTCTCACATAACTTCAGCGAGTCTCCACTCGAGAAGTGCTGACTCCAATATCAGCGCGGATAATGAAGGTTTATCGACTGTCTACCATGATAAATAGCAGTGGATTGAATCCAACGTTCGGAGTTCACGATTGCAATGGACATAGGATGATTTTAGCTCACTTGTTTCTGAAATTGTTCTAACGTGTACGTTTTCCAATCTACGCCTGAGAACTCATCTCCTGGATATTGTATTTTTTGATATCGTTTGAGGATAACAGAATCCAATGGTGAGGTCTTTCAATTCACTGTTTTTCCAGTGGTTCGTGATCTATCGTGAATCGTCTGGTCACCCGAGCAACGCATGGCGAAGTAAAGTTCCGTTGAAAGTTCTTTTGTGTTAGTCCTCGCCCGAAACTGGAACTAACAACCGACTGTGGTTGTTTTTCATTGAACTTGATCTTCTGATATCTCTCATATCAGGAATCGATTGAATGCACTGTGGAAAATGTGGTTAGTTCTCCTTCATACCATTTTCATATGGTGGAAGGGAGAGTCCACCAAATTGAGGTGAAAAATTCCCCATCTATGGAAGAACTTTGCTGCTACTATTTTCTGGGAGAAATTCCACAATTATTTTTTCCAGTGAAGTTTCCAACTAACTGCACAGTTCTGATCAAACAATTGTATCAATCTGATGTTACTTATTATACATTCTCAAAACATGCGAATAAATTTCTGCCATACCAGGCAAAAAAGTTGTTAACTCGATTCTTTTCGAAAATAAGTTTTTCATATCATTCGATTCAGGACAGCAAGGCGCGTTCAACTGTGTTAATAGAAATTAGTTATCGCCCCTAATTTTTGCATGATAAACATTTTTCTTCTCTGAAAACGAGTTGAAAATTAGACAATCATCAGAAAAAAGCCGTAACTTACATCAAAATGAGAAGCACCATCGAGTACGTCACCACTTTGCCAGACGAAAAGATCGTAATTTGAGTTGCGGCCTTTCCGCTAGGAGAAATCAGTGAGGAGCAAATATCTCATACTATTTGAAAAAAATCTCTTCGGAGTTAAGGTTTCTTTGATTTGTAAGCCCCTTAAGCCCGGAGTCAATTTACCAAGTAAGAAAACTGTAAGTCCGGTCGTAGGCTTCGGCACAGTTCGGGAATGATCGTAATAAAGATCTTACACTGAGAAAAAATGCAGCAGAGCTAACCGCACATGAGCTTGGATACGGCGAATCTCCCCTGGTTAAGAAATCCAATAAGATCCGATAAAAACCCATTCAAAAATGATCGGAATGAATAGGGTTAATCGGAAAGGCTCAGCTACCGATTCAAAATGAATAGGAATTAATTGGGACTTCTTTTCTATAGGATTGAATCGAGGATTTATCAATAGAAAAATCTGTTGTTTATTCAAATTAATAAGACTTCGCATGATCTGTTGGTCTGTATAAGAGATATCTGATTGGATGATTATAATTTTGTCCATCCCATAAGGCGAACGGTTCTTATTGGATGAGTTCTTCATGGTTCTAATGAGTTCTTCATGGGGAATTTCCGACTTAATTTGAAAATGTACAGATTTAATTGATCAATCGGTTTTAGTTGGATCATCCCAACATTCGAATCTATTGGAAATAATCGGAAAGTTTACAGACCCTAATATCCCTACATGAGAAAAAAGGATTAGTTGAAATAACTAGTTGACTTGCAAGCGCATATGGACCAGTGTTTCCACAAAGGGATTTCTCTCTTCATTTGATTGGGCTATCTACTTAATTCAAGGTCGTGATTGGTCAATTCTCTTAGAAGGAGGGATCATGTAGAAACACTGATATGGACCCATTTTTTTTGTTAGGACAACAATTTTATTCATTGATGTGACTAAATCAAAAAACTGGTCGAATCAATAAAAAAAATTGGTTATTCTAACGAAAAAAATGGGTGCATACCCGACTAGAAAAAATACAAGGGTCATTATCATGATCGGATCATAACAGCCCGATGTAGCAGTCAGGCCCTGATAATGTAGCCCGATCGGAACCCGATCATACATGCAACGCAAAGGCGTGATGAGGGAACGATCAGGTAAGAATGATCAAGACCTCGTGAGTTAACCTGATTAGAAAAGGTACCAATAAACCAGAAAAAGTGCTAGGGCCATCATCATGTTCAAATCATGTCAGCCAGATTCTACTATCAGGTCTTGATTACGCAGCCTGATCGGGACCTGATCATACATGTGATACAGTGGTCTCGTGACAAACCGATAAAAAAGAAATGAATCGATCTCAAATGAATATGTATGAAATTGATTTTTAGCACGATCTGGCAAGAGACTTGCATCAATAGAGTGTGGAATTCCGCGTATGTCTTGTACAAATCATGATTCCGATTCTGTATTAAGACTGAGAATTATAAATTTTCATGCTAGTGAGTATTTTTGTCATTCAATTTACACATGACAATAACTGTGTAAATTTTGAATTTCATGACCTATGACCATGTGGATACAATACTGATTTATGCGTGGTGATATCTGTACATTAGGGGTGTGAATATCAGTAAGTATTTCCCTCCCAGTTTACATCTAGTTCAACCAATCTCCTGTCAGATAAAGATGTAAACCGGTTATAATTCTCTAAGTGGATGTTCACACCACTGAGTGCACTAATGAAAATTTATCAAAATATACATTTAATTGGAATATACAGTGCATCTGCAATGGGCCGTTCGTGGTAACACTAAATATAACGTGTAAGAATTACAATCGAATGGCTACATACAGTCATATGCAATAAAAAAAAGATGGCGAACATACGCTAGATATGATTCAAGCAAGATGGCATATAACCTCTCTTTTCAAGTGATATTTGCAACCTTTTTAACCTCTCATTTTCTATCATATAACTGAATGGTATCTGAAGTTTTAGAAAAATATGTGGAAATGGGTTTCAGAATAGATAGACACTTGAATGGATAGATGGATAGGCGGATAGTTGATGAGAGTAGAGTACCGAGTCTTAGTTACACTCCGTGGCAAAATAGGTGTTCCAGATCAGGCAAACATGAAAGGGCCCAACATGATCCTGGTCATATTACCTGATGTTGGTTTACCATATACGAAGAAAATCCTATTTTATATCCTAAGATATCTTTTGAATTTTTCAGATTTCTCTCAGAAATGAGGACGATGAGGCACCGGTTTTCATAACTCAACCATATAGGGGCCTGATCAGGATTGGATTCTCTAACACTACATAAATCTGTTGTGGAATGAGTATTTTACGGCAGGGACATACGGAAGGGCCCGACGTGGCCCTGATTATACTACCTGGTGTCACTTGATTATATGTAGAGAAATCTATACCTGAGGCAAATCTATTAGGCCCCGGTTCAGTACCCTTGTCACGGTCTGCGTCGGAAAATCAATATTCCATCTTAGAATGACATATCAGATCCTGGTGAGGCGCAGATCTTCTTACCTGGTTGCACATATCTTTATGTGAAGCCATGTCTACTCAAGGCACATACATGAGGGCTTGGTCAAAAGCTGGTATCATGACCTGATGGGACTCTAATTAGCACAGCATGAAAGGCAATCTCATCCGATCCTGACCCGGTCATGATAAGGCGTGCCTTAATGAGGTTGAGTTAAGATTACCTAATCATGCCCTTATGACTGATCGGGCGAATTTCTAGTCGGGTATGCGCTTACAAAGTTAAATAGTTATTTCAACTAATCTTTTGTTTCCGAGTACAGCTATGTTCCGACAATAACCAATTCAGTTTTAGAATCACTTTTATTGCATCAGACCATCGGTTTTGAATGAATAAAATACCGATCAAATCCAATTGAAAACTATTTTATTGGTGCCAATCGGAATTTTCATTAATCATAAAATACTGATTGAAACCAATTTGACAATACTTCATTGGTCATCATCATCATCATGATGTAATCAGTCTTACGACTGGTTTGATGAAACCCTCCATCCCTGTCTATTATCCGCCAAACGTTTAATTTCTACATATCTACTACATCCCTTGTCTTGTACGATTTGCTTCATATAACTTGCTCTAGGTCTACCTTTACCAGTTTTACCATTCATTTTCCCTTCCAATATTGTTCTCAATAAACTCTCATGCCGTAATGTGTGTCCTATAAGATTGCTTCTTCTTTTCACAATGTGTTTCAAAAGATTTCTTTCTTCATTTATCTGCTCGATTCATTGGTATTCATCGGAATTTTGATTGGTAATAAATTACCCATTGAATCCCATTGAGAAATATTTCGCTGGGATCAATTAAAATTTTCATGTTCAATAGTATACCGATTAAATGCAATGAAACAATATTCCATTGATATGTATCGGAATTTTCATTGATCATGAAATACCCATTGAATCTCATTGAAAAATATTTCAATGGTATCAATCGGTGTTTTTATTATTCATAAGATACCGATTGAATCTGAAAGAAAAACATTTTTGTCATCAGATTCAATCAGATATCCTTGACCAGGATATGTTTGGCAATATGCCCCTTCAGAGCAGCGTGTTAGGATAGCTCAGAGGTCAAGAAGGCAGGTCTTACAGGTAGGTAGATCGGTGATAGTTCGAATCCCCTCCAGGTAGGAATAAATTTCCCAAATCATATGCGGGGACAGAGATGTTGGCAAATTCTCAATTGGATCCAGTTGAAGAATAATTTATTCACATCAATCAGAATTTTGATTAATAATAAAATACCCATTGAATTACATCAAAAAATATTTCATTGATATCCATTGGAGTTTTGATTGATCATAAAATACCGATTAAATCCAATAGGAAAACATTTTATTGGTATCAATGGGAAATTTCCGATGCAGAAACCCAATTCATTCCAATGAAATTTTTTTTATCGGATTTGATCGGAATTTTTGTTGATCATGAATCACCGATTCAATCCAATAAAAAAGTATCTTATTGGTTTTAGTAGGAAATCTCCGATGCAGAAACTCAATTCATTCCGATAGAATTTTTTTTATCGGATTCAATCGGATTTTCTAACCAGGGTCGCCGCGAGGTTGACTCAACTGAATATCGATTGAAGTAAATGCTCATTCGGTCATTTCAATCGATATTCAGTTGAGTCAACCTCGCGGCGAGATTCGCCGTATCCAAACTCATATGCGGTTGACTCAGCTACATTTTTTCTCAGTGTAGGTGCCATTATGTATGGATTTGAACCGTTAAAGTGAACATAAAAAAAGGCAGAATTACACCTGATTCCACGTGAAAGAAATATTACTTTTTGAAATATTTAATCCATAGAATTGGAATTCAATTATATGGTGATTTTCATGAACGTCGCATACCGAGTTGACATGTTTCTTCGCTTGTAAGGCGAACTATCACACTCAGAGAAAAAAAGTTGCTGAAACAGCAAACCTCGAAGATTTGCTTTGGTGATATGGCAAAACTTGTTGCTGAATTGGCAAATAATTTGCTGTCACAGCAAAAATCTTGCTCTTTTAACAAGCGCTTGTCATTCAGCAATCCGAGATTGTAGATATACAGACAACTAGGAAATTTTGCTGAATTAGCAAATGTCTTGCTAAAATAGCAGAATTTTTGCTGTAACAGCAACCGTTTTGCTAATTTAGCAAAGCAGATTTTTCGAAATCGCTTTTTCAGCAAGAATTTTTCTCTGCGTGCATAGCATAATGCTCGAGCGCTATTAAATGAAAAAAAACCGTATTTCGAGTTACGGTTCTTTTGATAGGTATTTTACAACCTTGACTCATTTTTTCATACGCTGTTATTACAAAAATTGATGTTTTTTTAAATAATCAAAAAAAGCACCCCTTATTTGTCCTAGAACCGCTTTAATATTGTCAAAATATTAGTTAAATCATAAAATTTTGATTTTAGAATAGTTTTTCTCGATTTTCTCCGTTCGAACGAATTTGGAGTCAACTTTTTTGCCTGGGACGGCAGATTTATTCTCACTGAAATCATCTACGTATCATCTTATTCAACTCTTCATGAACCATCGGATCAACCTAATAATAATTCTTGGTTGGCACATTCAGATCACTCCGCCACGTTTCCGTGCTCAATTGGTTAATGAGGAAAAGTTATCCACAGAATTTCCGATTCTATCATACACATGTGTCTTCCAATTCAACCTAACATTATCATGCAAATTCAATGTTAATACCTTCCCTCAACTACGCGTTCTGATAAACGGAGCAGACGATGCAATCAATTAAATTCGTTCAGAATCGTTCAAAGTAATTTGCATAATTCAAAGCACGCGTGATCCAAGTAAAATCTCTTCTCATTAGACAAAAAGGAAATAAAAATCGATACCACTTCCTATTTCTCTTCCCAATGTAATACTTCTTTGTCCACAATTGAAACCAGAATGCTCAGTACATGACTATCGAGCGAAGCAGCGAGGAATATTTAAATTCCTGAATTATTCAAGGTATTTGATCCCAATTCTACCAAGCAATTTGAATTATTCCCCACGATTCTCGGTGGAGAAACCTTTTATGTGGCGAAAATTTAACACTATCCTCAACGTTATTCATATATTCTCTTATATTCTTTCTGTAAACTTCCATGAATATAAATATGTTTCAGAATTCTCTACACGTTATCTAGCATAGTTTTTACCTCCGAAAACATTCTTCTTCCATCAATGCCCATATCATTCCTCATTCTTATGATTTCCCTGAAAACAATGCCGAATGGAATCGATAATCCGTGTTTCAGCATCCTGATTCCAAACATGAACAAAATATTTTCGTCTCTGTTGTGCTCACGATATTTGAAAATATCATAAAATCTTCAAAATATTGATACTCGGGGAACAACTTTTCCATCGTTTTTTGAAAACTGAATTTTACATGTGAACCCAAAAACTGGAAAGTTCGACATCACATTCGTTCAATCATGCTAACGCATCTCTTGAATTACTGGAGATGGATCGAGAACGGATACGATAAAGGTGAGATATTTGTATTGAACTTTTACCATACTCGAAACTGCAATGAAAATCCATTAAATTCATCGGAGCTGCACTTTACCAGCATTTCGTAACAATTTTTATTCCGAATTGCCAACGGGAATCGTGGTTCGTTTCTGATTTGTATGAAATAAATTTGTATGATTCTCAGTGAATAATGATAATGAAAACAACACTCCAGAGTCCAATTATGGCATCTACTGCTCTCAATAAAATTGCATTTTTTCCATGTAAATTACAACATATTTTTGTCATCATATTGTCGCCAAAAGAACATTGAAGAAAAGAGGCATGCGTTCATAGTCTTTTTCTTTTCGAATAAAAAATAAGAGTAGATATACTTCTACAAGAATCGATCTATAAGATCTCATTCAGAAGAATCTACATTGCAGTTACAAAGAGTCCACTTGGAGATTCGAGTCAACGTGATAAGGCAGCTATGCCACTCACAACCGGGAGCTAATTACATCAACGAACGGTGCAAATTTCGTCTTGATATCAGGATGAGACACGTACTTCAACCTCACCCTGTCATCCCAGTTTTTTCTGCTGATTGTCTCCAGTCTTTTATTCTCCTTCATCTGACGATGATTACTCATTCGTAGTTTTATATCTCACGATCAATTCAATTGAAGTTGATTTTTGAAGATTCATGATTATTGTTTCTTATATTTTTAAAACGTTGACTGAACGAATTTAAGAACGTTCAACTCCCTGGAACTTCACCAAGAATCCATTGTATCGAAGTACATATCACACATACCAGCAGATATCTAAGAGTAACGATATCAAAATTTTTCATCAGATATATGATGCCCAAGGGACAGTCAGGATAGTAGTCTTGGCACAAGATTTCGTCCAGTTTCTTATAGAGTTTGTATGTTGGCCGTTACGGGTTTCATATATAAGAATCGCATGCAGATCAATGCGACATCAGATTTGATTTGAAAGCCGCGAAGAACGCAAACCAGTAAGTCTATTCCATATTCGCGCAAAAATATTTTTTGATGCCGTCTCGCGTTATGAATTTCACTCGAAACTCGGGGCGAAATGTGCGCAACAGAATGGAAGAGAAGAAAAAGTGAAGCATCCGTAGGAAACGAGGAATTTCACACAACAAGAATCTTGTCGGGTTGAACTCTGATCAACGATGACAAGCAATTTGAAAGCAGTACCACAACTGTCGTACCACAGAGAACAAAGTGATACGCAACATCCGCCAACGTTCAACCAGCGTAACGCCAGGAGCTATACAGGATCGTTTTATTGTTACGTGCACTCAACACTCTCCTCATTTCGTTCGTGTTTTAAAATTGTCTCTTTCATTTTATGTCAGGGCCACGGTTTCTCACGATAGCCATGGCTGCAGGCTAGGATGCATTCCACGATAGCAGGTATCTAGATAATAAGATTGAAATTTTCCAATGTCGTACTTCCGATGTTTTGGAATTTCATCAACGAAACAATGTACATTGAGAACGGAATGATCCGTTGCAGAGAACAATTGATATTTCTTCGAACTAAATCAAAAAGTCATTCAACCGTGGGAAACAAAATATGTTGAAAAAATATTTGTTTTTCAAATCACCAATTTCTTCATTTCTGAACGCACCCTCGGGCCGATAGTTTTAATTTTCCGTGTGATATATTTCTATACCATCGCATACTCCCAGGATTCATCTATCATCCATTCCCTGTTCTCTCAATCATGTACTGTGATTCATCTACGACAAGTCGTTCCTGCATTCTTCGCTAACTCCTTCACATGCTAATTTTTCTTCATTCTCTCCTTCTTGGCATCAGCAAATTCTCATTTCGCAAGAGCAATGTACGGGGTGTTGTGAGTACTCTCTTTTGCATGCAGTATGCAATCAAGGAGAGGAAATGAAAATATCGTTCAAATTAAGGATATTTATGAGATAACTTTTGATTGGAGAGAATAACTTGTTGCGGTGAGTATGCGGAGTGTATGTTTTACCATTAGGAATAACATTGAGTTTATGAGCTTACTTCTTTCATTCAAACTTCTCCTATCGCTGTGATATCATATATATCATTATTAAAATAGTAGAATTTCAAAATGAATATTGAAGAGAGAGAGAGAGGATTTCGATGTATCAGGTTTGAATAATATTTTCTGAAATGTCATCGAATCAAATGAAAATATGATCGACGTAGATAATATCTCATGCGTGATGAGTGAACCAGCATTGACGTAAGATTGATTGCCATTTATTAGAGAATAACCTGATGAATGCATGGAAAAAATACTTTCCCTCGGTATAAATCCTGTCACAATTTGAAATGCTTCTCACAGGTTACATTACACGAGGGTTTAATATTTTTCAACGTGGCATTGATGGACTGAAAAGACTCGACATTTTATAATTCCGCACGTGAGGTCGTAACGATGATGGCAGTTGATTTAATTAGCAAGAACATCGTTACCACAATCACGAAAAGCAATGTTATCATAAAAATGTCACAATCTTCCTGATTTCAACGAGACTTCTCTCAATTTTATCTGTTATCTGGTATTACAGACACTTTAGAGCTGGAACATCCACTCCTCTTCCTTTGTACTTGTATACATATGACGCGATTTTTACTTGTTAAAGAACTAATTTCAACTAGAAATTATCATCAGGTTGAGTCCATATTTCGTGAGGACTTGACCGGTGGAATTCTCTGTGATTATAGTCAGATCATGAAAGTTTTCCCTCTTGATTATCCATTCAAATATCTGACGGTGGTCTTCTGCATCCCCTGTGCTTCGAGTAGAAATATTGTATACCATACTCATACGAAGATAATGAGGAATTTGTATGCGAGTATTGTACTACGACGATCCCCCAACAGCGCGTGTTGCAATTTATCGATCATTACCTAACATCGCATATTCCATACAAATATATAAATTAGAGCCACGAACATTATCAATATTCTACAATCTGTCTTCATGACGAGAAAACAAGAATGAAAAAGGAGAAAAAACATATATTTCGACAGCAACTGCGGAGGTCCTTTATGAATCTACGAAAGTGGAAAATCAATGGAACTACATATGGATGATCCGAGTTTCCTCAAAATCTGCATAGAACGATAACGCGAGGCTATCGAGAAAAATGCTCCGTTGGATTTGATTCCATCAATTTCCAAGTTTCGGAATGGTTATTTCATAGTTCGGTTAGGATTTTGAGGATAATTGGTTTTATTGGGGATTCCACTGTACGGAATTTCAAAAAAGATCGATTTCGCGGAGGTAGAAATTCGATTAAATTCATGAACGGTTTTGTTCCTATTTCTTCCTCTTTGGTATTAGTTTGAATCCGCAATATCGCATATTGACACAAGATTTTTTCGGCACTGAAAGAACAACTGTTTTCAATTGTTTTATTAGATCAATCGATAACATGTGCATCGCACTGAACGCTTATGTGATCATTCTATTGATTACTTTCTGTGAGCATTCTTCATGTGCAGGAGAACATGAAAGAGCGACAGGTTATATTAGAAAGAAACGAGGGAGAATATCATATCCCATAGTTCATTTCAAGTTCCTTAGAGTGCCTGTGAACTGATATTATCCTTTTCAAACTCGGGATATACGAAGAATTTACTACTTTTCATATACACAAGTCTGACTACTCCATGCGCTCACCGAAAAGAAACTTCCCGACAACAAATTATCCCCTGAAGGGGTTTGAGTTGACCTCGAATCTGCCCTGGTTCTGATAAGGATCGCAATGCTTGATCATCATCGGAACCTCACTTGAAATACCTTGCTCTAATCAAGACCTAGAAAAAGATTTCAATTCAAGATCTTGGAAGATAAAATCAGATCTATGGAATAACGGGAAGAGTTCTTCATTTGAAATATGGAAGAACGGATGCAGGTCATGCACTTTGGATCATCCTTCACTACGGGATTGAATGTGACGTCCTTCGAGGAATTATTCATCCTCAAAGGGATCTCTTAATTTCGTACAATAAACCGAACTACTTTTCAATGAAGAATTCATTAATCGGCCCGGTAACAATGCACCCCGAAGCGATAGACGTCAATGATTTCACGTTGACAGCATTGACCTTGATGAAGCATGAAGGGTTCATCAAGGGTTGTTGATTACCGGATCGTAACGAGGATCCACTATTGACAGGGAAGGATTGGCAACACTGAAGGAAAACTGAAATTTTCCGCTAACTGAAGAATACCTGTTCTATCGGAATTTTTCATACTTTATACGAAATTTCATGTTTTACACTTCAATTTCCCAGTGTAAATACAACTGTTACGATACTGAAGATCTCTCGTAGATTTTTCTCACAGTCAAGTGCTGAAACAGATGATTGGTTCTGTCATGAGGCAGAATATATTACACGAATTTTTTATTGGAAAATTTCAGTATTTCGATGGAAGTCGTTGACCAGTACATTGAGAATTTTGTTACATTCCCAGAAAACTGCAAAATTTGGAAGTTTGCTGTACAAAGTCTGTAAAATTTCTGTAAATGTGCTGGAAAATGAATGTACTAAATATGAAAAGAGATCAATATTCGAGAGATGAGCGATCGATAGTACTATCAACAGTTTTTTATAGAAAATTTGTCAAATTTATATTGAATTTCATAAAATGTGGATCAAAATTTTATAAAATTCAATACGACCTCGACCAATGGTTATAGTTACTCAACTTTAGTTATCATTACCAAATCCTGGTAATAGTTATCAAATCTTGGTAATGATAAACCAATCATAAATTTGAGCAAACCAAATTTATTTGATATATTCAATTTGAAAAAACACCGATCAAAACTTTATAAAAATTGTATATAAAATATCAATATCGTGAAATATCGTGCACCTCTAATTTTCCAGTACAGTTGGCAGTTTTTCTACAGTGTACTCGCAACATATGGCCAGAACTCAATAAGTTTGAATATGATCCATCAGCGACGGATCACTAGACCATATATTAATGATTCTGATTTCCCTTATTGGAGGAAATTTGACGATTCAATTGTTCCAATATCAAACATGAACGTTGTTTTCACATTAAAAGTAAACTCCCAATGTGGGTTCAATTTGGATTCATACAAGCGAAATGAGCGTCATTCAGGGTATCAAACTCAATTTATTATAATTAACTCCATTCATTATAATTGAATCCTTCAACGAATTTTCCAATTTATCACATCACCTCCGAAGGATCTGTAAAATTTTAAAAACCTTGCACTGAGAAAAATTTGGTGACAAATTTACTATAATACAGTGAAATTCACTATGTTCTACAGTGAATTCCATTGGAAGTCAGTATGCTCCTCCATTTCTAAGATCCCATAGTAAATTTACCTCTGAATTTTTCTCAATGTGGAACAGTGAATGTTTTCAGATAATCTCTCGTATTTTGGACAGGATTTTGATCTTCAGATTCCCTAGCTTCTCAGTTTGAATGGCTAAGACGTGCAGAACGCAGAAACTGTCGGACGTGCCAGAAGAGTTTGGATGTTAGAATCGCTTTCATCGAACAAAAGCACGTTTTACAAATTCATGTGATAGAATCAAACGATTTTTTTCTGGCAAGAAACAATTCTCCTACATCAATATACTCTCATTGGGAAAATATCGTCATCATTCTAGCGATTTTTATCGCCGCTGCTGCATCGATGAATCAAACTGAGGACGCAGATTTAACCCTCCGTGAGTCACCCTCAAAACAGAGGTAATTTCTTATCATTATTCATCGAGGCTATAGCAGACTTATAGTGTGGAAACGCAAATTTCTATTGTTGGAGGAGAAATAAATGAATTTCATGCCGCACAAAACCGCAGGTTCCAAATGTTGAAGGTGCAGGAATGACAATTTGTCTAAGACAACAGTCATGTGCCTTTTTTGCCCTGGTGAACGACCAAGGGTGACCTCTAGAGTGTTGAATTCTCTGATTTTACTGCCATGTCTTTTGAAATGCTGTCGATAACAAACGTTTCGGTTTACGCGTGTAGAGTGTGACCGCAACTGAATCAGAATCTATGTAAGCGCTAACTCCCACACTCGAGCTGCATCTTATTGATTCTACTGATTTCTCTTCGAGATTGTGAACTTCTTGTTCTCCCAGGATGGGGCGATTGAAGAGAATCTGGGAACTATAAAATACTGCTTTTTCATAGAAGAAAACTCCACCTATCAATTATTATTTGTTCTGCCGTCCAAAGCAAGAAGATCGTAAGTCGCATTTTTGACAAAAATGAGTGTTTCATATCATTTGAATCGTGAAAAATCTGCATTCTACTGCGTTTTTCATTTTGAAAGAATCCATGTGGAAATTTTTCCGGGCATCCTGTATTGAATATCGTATTGGGTATGCAAACTTAGGATGTCCTAACCTTAGCCACTGAGGGGCCTAGTCAGGTCGCTGATATTCAGCCTGATTTCTCCAAGTCAGGGACACTCATATAACGCCCATATGGGGCCATGCTGCATTACCAATTTTTTTCCCGGTATCAAAAATTTAGACTCACCAATCACAGCCTTAATAGGGCCTCGCAAGGCTTCCCGTATTCTCCCGAAGATCTTGATTTAAGCATACCTGTATACGACCCATGCAGGGCCAAGCTGGAATTCTAACGTTTTCCCCGTTCTGAAAATCTAAATGCACCCAACTACAACCTGCATAAGGCCTTGCCCTTATATTGATTCCTTTTTTGAATATAAACCTACTTTGAAAAGCGAATTTACTGAAATCGTATTGGTAATTTCGAATTTTCACGGTGTATGCCTCCGAAAAAATATTTCATCAATGATTACTGTGTTCACACTATCGGTGAACAATGTCAAAAAATCGGAAAAAACATCATTGTAAAGTTAATTCCAAGACTGAATGAGGCTGTTCTGTTTTTTGATACGGTCCGATAATGTGTGAACACAGTAATGTTGGGTGGAATACCTGAGTAGAAATTGAAATCAGCCCACTCCAGGCCCTGTCCGGGCTCAAGTCCGAGTGGTCTGGGTACAGATAGGGCCTTGGATAGGCCAATTTTCAATCGAGGGAGTTTTCTGCTTGCAATATTCATTCAATTTGATGATTTTAGCAACGATTTACGAGGGTGGATTGATATGTTTCCGGCCTGACCAAGAGATGGCGCCACTAGGCCTACCTTGAGGTGGCGTTCTATAGTACCATCCTTAGATAGCTTGTAGCTATAGTTTCAGTCCGATCGCCATGTTAGTTTAGTTTTGAGAGCACGCTGACCAAGACGCCTCTGTGTTTTTCGTAAAAATGGAAAAGCTGGAAAATCGTGCTGTCATCAAATACTTTTATTTGAAGGGGTTAACGCCGAAGGAAATTAAAGAAGAGATGGACTCAACACTGGAGACATCCTCCCCATCATATTCAACCGTTAAACAGTGGGTTTCCGAGTTTAAAAAGGGTCGTGTGAGCACCTCTGATGAGCCTCGCTCAGGACGCCCCATTGAGGTCACAACTCCAGATATGATCGAAAAAATCCATCAAATAGTGCTGAAAGATCGCAGATTGAAAGTTCGTGAGATAGCTGAGACCTGTAAGATGTCATATGAACGTGTACAAAATATTTTGCACCAACATTTGTATATGGAAAAGCTCTGTGCAAGATGGGTGCCGCGTTTGCTAACAGTCGACCAAAAATTGATTCGAAAGAACATTTCTACCGCCAATTTGGCGTTGTATAAGCGTAATCCAAGCGAATTTTTGCGTCGATTCGTAACCGTTGACGAAACTTGGGTCCACAACTACACTCCTGAAACCAAAGAACAGTCTAAACAGTGGATTGGACCAGGGGAACCAACTCCAAAGAAGGCAAAAAGAATTTTTTCGGCGAACAAGGTTATGGCTACTGTTTTTTGGGATGCAAGAGGTATTATATACATTGATTACCTTGAAAAGGGTAAAACTATCACTGGTCAATACTACGCAGACTTATTGCAACGTTTGAGCCACGAAGTGAAAATTAAACGACCTCATCTGGCGAAGAAAAAAATCTTGTTTCATCACGATAACGCACCAGCGCACACGTCAATCGTTGCGATGGCTAAAATCAACGATCTGAAGTTTGAATTAATGCCGCACCCTCCCTACTCTCCAGACCTAGCCCCGAATGACTATTATCTGTTTCCTAACCTCAAAAAATGGCTTGGCGGTAAGAGATTTGCGGACAATGAAGAAGTAATCGAAGCTGTAAATGGGTATTTTGAGGAGCTTGACGAATCAGTCTATAGAGATGGCATTACTAGACTAGAACACCGCTATGAGAAATGTATCAGCCTTGGAGGAGATTATGTTGAGAAATAAAAAAAAAAAAATTCTTAAAAACGTTGTTTTTCTTGGTCAGGCCGGAAACTTATCAATCCACCCTCGTATTATCCTTTTGAAGGTCCTAGTTTCATCGCCTACATCAGGTTCGTCATGGATGTCCTACGTAGGCCCAAGTTGGAAATACTATGCAGGCCTTGGAGATGAGTGCGTGAAAATCCTGTCTAAGTCCTATAAGGGTAACCAAAACAGGACCTCGATTCGAAGTACGAGGAATGAATCAAATTTAAAATGTTTAAAGAAAATAACCATCACTAACACAAAAATGGGAAGTCTATAATACTCCGATAGTCTATAGACTTCAATGGTATATGATACCCCAGAAATGGTTTGCCATCAAAAAATTATTTATTCTTTTGATTTTCAAAGAGAACAGTTTTTCTTGATTTTCTCGAATTCAAGTCGAATGCACTTACGGTCTCCTTGCTTTGGACGGCAGTGTTTACCACATGAATAAGTGAGATGAGCTGAATTGTATTATATTGATATAATTGATCGCTAATTACGGCTCAATCAGTGGAATTTAATCCATTTAATGTAATTGACGGTTCGTTTTATTGGAGTTGAAATGAAACGAGATGTATAGATGTATAGAGTTTTCAACTGCACGCTCGTTCAAGTTTTCATTGATGATATGTTGAAATCTTTTTGGAGTATTGTTCTCGTTGTTGAATAAAATACAATCACAATTTCAGTATCCACGTCAACGATGTGGAAATGAGTGAAAGCGTCAAGAGTGAAAATATTTCAATATTCTCAAGAAAAGTATTCATCTCTATCACAAATTTCTTCAAACGCAGAGAAAACTTGAAGACGTAAGCACAGCCAATAATCGGCCGATGATGAAATTCCTATCATTGGTACAAGTGATTGACTAATCAAGTAGCCCAACAATGGAATCTTCTGATAATCACTTGATATCCGGATCAACGATTCCCTGTCGCTGAAGTTTGGATTATCAGTGACTGGAATTTATTCTAAAATTGGATATTCTGAGTATCCTCAAAATTGAATATCTGCAGTTCATACTCGTGTTTTTTGATACACAATAATGACGTATGGTCCACTAATTACAGTAAAAAGTAAAACTTACTTCCAACCTTAATATCGGCTTATTTTGAGATGCAGCCAAAACTAGCCCTATGTCAGCTGACAGGGAGCATCCAAAACAAATGCCGACACAATGGAAAAGACTGAATTTCAATCAAGTTTTCGAGTAAGATGCAGCCACTTTCAGTCAGAATTTTCACAGTGATCCGTCATTGATATCACCCAAAAAATCATATTCTGGAAATTGAACGGAGAAAATAATTTAGCTGCAGCAGCTAAGTAGCTAGCACGGACACGGACAGCCATTAAATAAGCTCCTGCAGCTGGATTTTGGCTATTGCCGCAAATAAATTGACTACAAATGCAAAATTTAGCTGCAGGAGCCGATTTAATGGCTGTTCGTGTCCGTGCTAACTCCTTAGCTGCTGCAGCTAAATTATTTTCTCCGTGTAGAATCTACTCTATAATATGAGCCTAGTACATTTTCTTCCTAATAACAGTGGTAATTCTTCTAACGTTCAGAGGAACTCCCACATCAATCCTCTCAAACTCAGAGGGATATGTACTAGCCTCATATTTCAGAGAAAGATTCTTAATTCTAGTATACGATTTTTTCAGTGTAGACCAAGTTCCGACATGATAAATTCTGGCCACAAGTGGAAATCAATTATATCGCCATTACTGGACCCACGTTACCATCCAGTAATCAGCCCTTGATCGACCATCAACGCTAAGACTTCGCACGAGACTCTCGTTTGAAATTGAAAAATGCACTATATTTACTGTTGTAAAAATTCAAGACATCAAAATTTTGAACGAAATCGAGCTTCTACCTAAGGTGTAACAAGATCACATGGAATTCAGATTTCATCGCAGAGGATAAGGAAGATATTCTCTCAGTCTCAGAACTAGTCTCGGTATCGGTCTCGGTGCAGCCCTCGTTGCATATTTCAACATATATCTCTGCTGATCTGGTTTGAATGACCAAGGTTCCACCCCATTCCGTTGATTCCATTTGTACTTTCAAATGGTTCCGTAACAGTTGGTCCGACGACAAAAAATCCACGACAAAATGTCCGCGACAAAAAGTCCGACGACAAAATGTCCGAACGACAAAACACCCGCCACAAAAACAATCACCCAATCACATTGAAACACATTGATCAACAATCATTAAAACACAACGTCAACCTCCTTAAATCACTCATTTATTCAAAACACTCAAACTTCAGATGATCATTTACAATTTCAGATTCATTGCAACCTTCTTCAAATTATCTGATACAACCAAACTTTCCAAAAAAAAACAGAAAAAACAATATAAATTTCCTCAAACCATTACTTCCTAATTAATCCTTTCACACTTCCACGATAATTTACAATTTTAAATTCATTGCGACATTCTTCAAATACTGTAATTTACATTGAGTATCGTAGTTTGAAACCACTCGTTTCAAACAAGCATCGTGATCCCGATACTTTTCCGACCTACATTCAGCAACATTACGCCCAGAATTAATTTGACTAATCAAGAATTATCTATGAACTGAATTATCAAGAACCTATCAATGAACTGAACTGCTCACACGGCACATAGTGCAACCTCATACAAATAAAAGGAATATACTGATTGTAAACATTGCACACACATACCACTAAACCATAATACAGATGATATAAACCACTCAAATGTACATTATTTCTCAATACACACGGTACACTTGAAAACACGGAGATTTTCATTACTATTTCAAAGACACAAGAAATATTCATTTGAATTTAATTCAATTCTATTCATTTCAATGAATTCAAAATTGTAAGTGACCATGGAGGTATGAGAAGATTAATCAAGAACTGATTGAATTGATGGTTTCAGAAAATTAATATTGTTTTTTAAATTTTATTGCATTTAAGAGGTTGACATTGGGTCACAATGACTGGGGGATTGCTATGTTTTTGAAGTTTGAATCGTTTATTGGAACGAATTGGTAATGGAATAACGAAATACTCGGCTGATAGAACCCACAAATCTTGCAGAACATCCTTTTCACGATGTGACCAATTCCAAAGAGCTAATTTAGAAACATGAACCCTGATGATTCATCAAATTTTGTGAGTTTGAATCGTCGTTTCGTTTCCCTGGTGAAAATGGAAGCAGAAAGGAAAAGTAAATGAAGCGTATGCTGGAAAGTAACAGAAAAGTTCATGAAAAGTATACGGAGCCTCAACGAAAGGTGTAAGAAGAGTATGTGAAGCGGGAATTGAAACAAACAAAGCGTATACAATCGAAAGAAAAAAAATTAAACTTCTTTGCGGGAATCGAACCAGGGACTTTCACCATAGTGTAAGAGGATTTTATCAACTAAGCTGTAAACCACCGTTAGCATTGCCTGCTTAAAAACATTATTTGAACTTAGAATAGATATAATTCGCACACGCTTGATGTAACCTACCTGGTTATACGCTTATGGAGCGTATATGGAACGTATGATTCCATCACTTTACAGCAAACGAGCATCACACGCTCCAGGAAGAGGGAATTGAAACATTTTTCGCTTCGTATGCGCTTCCGTCGCGTTTTGTGTATACGCTTCATTTTCACCAGGGTTCTATAAACGATTCAAACTTCAAGAACATGGATCGCTGTTGTGGCGGTTGTTCTGTCGTTCGGACATTTTGTCATTGGACATTTTGTCGTCAGACTTTTTGTCGCGGACATTTTGTCGCGGATTTTTGTCCTCGGATCACCTGTCCCGACACCCTTTCAAATTATCTTGATCATCTTGATATTTCAAGAGATTGGAATAATTGTTGGTAACTATTTTATTTTTCTTTGACGCGAGTCTCGTGCAAAGCCCTAATCAACGCGTACCATTACAGCGCAATTAATCGCGTCCATTGCTCAGAGATGTAACATCATTGGACCGATTTTTGTAAATTTACGGAAAATCGTTCAAAAAACAATTCAACTGATCACACACGAGAAAAAAATGAATTGTAATTTCACCGGAATTCCGGTTACTATAAGAGCAGCAAGGAATATCTGTCACCTTTAATTTACCAAAAACTTGATCAATTTCACAAAAATTCCGATGAGCGTGATGACAAATATGCCTTGCTGTCCATATTAGGGTGGTCCTTATTCGCGTAGAAGAAATTTTTTTCAACTTTTTCAACTTAGAGTGTTTCTCTCCCATGAAAAAATGTTGTGAGTGAAACCCGAGTTGTTTGTGATAACTTTAACCCGTGCCACCGAGAGTTCAAAGGTATATAGAAGAATTCGTGCTGTATATTTTTTATTTAGAATAAAAACCAAACATTATTACAATTCTATAAAGTGTATAAATACGTACGTGATGTTATTAGGATATCAATTATTCAATCTAATAACATACCAAATTTTATATTATTCAACACAGCGTTTGCTTCTTACAATCTGGATATCGTTTTCTATAAGCGGAAACAGCTTGCAAAATGAACTGTTTCTGGTCTTCCTGTGTGTCCAGTTTGTCATTGTATGTTCCAATTAGTTTCACTCCTCTCTCTGCCGCGTCATTCGTTACCCTAATAACTTCAATGATTCTTATCCCTTCTTGATAAATCTCGATATTATTCCATTTCGAGAGTTCTTCATTCAAAAATTCAAGTTTCGATGGGTTCAAAGAAATTTTTCTGCATGGATCGTAATCCTCTTCACGTGAAATATTGTTGTTTTAAATTTTTTTGCCATTGTAGGATTTCAAACATGTCACAAGCGGAATAAAGAATACAAAGAATAACAAGGAACAAAACACTGATGAGGTGAAGACAGGAAGGAAACATAGAAGGCGTAAATTTATGAATTATCTCGAAAAAAATCGATAAATTCGAACCAGCTTCGATCATTACGATTTTCTTTGAGGGCATTCGGAAGTTCCAAAAGTACTACACTTCTTCCCCCAGTATTTCACAAAATGAGTGAATGAAATCAGAAGAGTTTGGTGCATGCATCTTTTTTGCATTACAAGAAAGATGCATGTACTGCGCTTTTTCAATTTTATTCTCTCATTTTCGAGAAAACTGGGAAGCGAAATATAGTACTTTTGGGACTTCAGAATGTTCTTGAAGGTGATGACGTGTAATCGAGACGAATATATGATATATATAACATTTTGGATACTGCCCTAAATATATTTCAAATACATTGAACGTTTCCTGAACTTCAACTTCTCGGTGGCACGGGTTAACGTTATCACAGGAAACTGACGTTTAATGCAGGTTATTTCACCATGTCGAAGAACCATTTCATGGGGTAGCATGCAAAATATTCCTACTTTCAAAAATAAGGACCACCCTAGTCCATATAGTGAGTGAAGCTCCGTTGAAATGAACAATTAATTTTTTTATTTAAAATCTCTTCGGGCTGGCTACTGCCTGAATGACCAAAGAATGTTTTGGCGAACTCACTGATTTTTCGTAAATAATTGTACTCACGGCGTACCTTCAAATGTAACGTCGTATGTAACACAGCCGTTACAAACTCACAAATGCCTGGAGCATTTCAGCTAAAATATGATACATCGATATGTATTACCGATAAAATCATTTTTTTATTCAAATACTCTCCCGTTAATCGGTGAATAATTGAATTCTAATTATACCCTCTCAATATCATCAGTAAATTCGAAAAGTGTTTCATTATCACCCTCGATCACTTCAATACTTTCCAGCCAGATGAATCCGATATACATCGAAATGCAAAACGACAATTCAGAAAATCGTATGCTTGTAATATACACGAATGAAAAGCTTCCGAGCGAATGATAAATCAAGTAATTATTCAATATTGTCCAAGATAATTAATTAGGGCCTCGGGAGTCGAGAGGGAATCGCACTACTACTCGATGATATGAAAACCAAATAAAAATCGAGATCGTACATAGTACGCTTCATTAGTTAAAATGTTATTGACCTGGAATAAAAGGGTGGTGATATGAGAGGAAGGAATAATGGACTGGCTATTTTCACCTACCATTAACGCAGAACGGTCATAATTTCATTGGGAGTGGTTCGCAAAGCTGTTCAATGGAACTTTTTTTTCTCCGATCCTTCGAAAAGTACGTGTAATGAAAAAAAAAAGAACAATCACTCACGTTTACGCAACTTTTTGCGGATGGAAATCTTATTTACACGATTACTCACGGTATATATTATCATCTCGATCTTCGCTTCAGAAAAAAAAATTGAGGAACATAATGAAACGTTCAACGTTATGTTAACACAAAAAAATACAGAATTGAATGGATAAAAATTCTTCTCAAATAAATTATTCAATGAAACAGTGGTACCTACATTAATCCAATGGAATGTAATTCATCTTCACACCCTACGAATCGCGCCTGGGCATTATACTACAATGGCTGATACATTGTATTCCAAAAACAAGAACAAAACAGATCAATCCGCAAATGGATTCATGCTACCTGGAGGGTTGAAAACAATCTACGGTAAGAACTGGAAAATCAAATGCTTCGAATCTTATGAAAAACACGAGAATGCAATTGATCTTCATATCATAGCGCCGTTATTTAATTGTTTTCGCTATGGGCGCTCGGTTGATGGACACAAAAAGTTTTAATCACATTTTTTGCATCGGGAATCACGGAAATGAGGGCATCAAAATGCAAAATTGAAAATAGTCCTTGTTCCTTCACAATCCAATTCACCCATTCATATGTATAAACGTGTTTTATTTATACTAGTAATCAAAATTGATGACTGATTCTATCCATCCTATCATTTATAAAGTGGGAAGAATAGACTCAAAGTGTGACAGTTCAAAATTCAATTAATTCATTCATTCAAGATAATGGGAGATTCTTCACCGAGACTCGCAATCGATCTTTGATCTTTTTGCAAGAACAGTAAACATGTTTGTGGTATTCCCATTCCCCTTTGAGATTCATTCACTTCATTCTAGCTGATGAATCGCAGATTCAGTGAAAACACTGTCTAAAATATACATTTCATTCCATCTCTCTGCACTCAAGTCAAATGATATTGAAAAACGTCGAGACGATCGTGGAATCAATTCCGCATTAGTGGAACGGCATAAATTTGCGAGACGGTATATAAATTCTCATCCACGTTGTTCAATGATGCAAAAACTCTGTATTATTCTCCTTCAAAGTCCATTGAAGTTAGAACAACCTGTCAAGATTCATTTTGGTATCATGCTTTGTAAAGATAAGCCTCCCGAACACACAGACACAGCGCATAGGGTCGAAATCCCGCAGGATATGTGCTAAAAGCATCGGATCTTCAACTGCTTTTATTCGAACGAACGAGTAGAATATTTTGTATTGGTTGCATTTGATGCTACATGGTTTGCGTTTCGGATTCGATCAATACGGGTTGCAAATGTCTAAAGGTCACGATGAAATACTTTAAACAATCAAAATTACATTGATTCGTCCACATGCGTAGAGTACTCGCTGTTACATTATTCCAAAATCACGGTTTCGCATCTCTCAATTACCTTGATTACTCTTAATTACTCTTCATTACTGTTCATCACCCTTCATTATCCTTCATTATTACCCTTCATGGGATTCAATTACTCAAGTTTTTGATAATCACCATGAAGAAATGTATAAAAACAAAAAATAAAATCCTGTTGTATTCTTGAGTCCATTTTTATACGATTTTTACGACGAATTTGGCTGAAAAAAACTCTTGAAAATAGAATTTATTATCGCTCTATGTATCAGCGATATGTGAACGTGATAATTGTGTACCACGTACGACGCGCGTTTCTGTTCTCCACAGGGAAAATCTTTTGAAAACTAATTGCCAGTCGTGTCACTGGTGGTACTTGGGTTGAGAATTTCATTTGCATAGTGTGGAAATCAATTCGACTTAATTTTAAATTTCAATTCCATGAATTTTCAACACCAAGGAATATACATTCTGTTTTTCTGTGAAGAGCGTGGGAGAGAAGAAAACAAGTTCTTTAGTGCTGCATAAATTCGAACGAGAACTCTCAAAAGAATATTCATTGGTGTGGATGTGCAGTTGAGCTGAAAAACAGAAGATTGTGAGTTTAAGAATGGATAAATGAATTCAATGAATTTGTATTTTTATATTAAATATCTCCTTGGATCAAGAAACACTGGGGGAAAGTATTTCTTTGGATTAATGGAATTTTACTCTAATGGATGAAATGGTTTTTCAATTAATGAAATTCTTCATGCGGTGAAAAACCATTTGATTTATTGAAATAATATTTAATTATTCAAAGGAATATTTCATAGATACCATTGGATGGAATATTTTCTTGCCTCAATGATTTCTTTCCCTCAGTGAAGGATCAGCCATAAGTTTTAGCATAATTTTGATTTGATTTTCTATGAATTATCATTTTCAATCTCACTATCACTATTCCTTTATCGCATTTTTCTCTATCATTGTCCACACAGAGTTGTGAATAAATATCTATTAATCCATCTATTTATTGATCAAGATATAAAACCTATGGTACACGGGAAAAGACCGAGTTTATTAATGTTTCGAGAAATGATTAACAATTTAGAGGAAAAAAGCATCACTGAAGAATTTTTGCAGCAAGTCCACCAAAAATTCGTAGTAAAAATACCAAAACTTGTTAGTCATATTGTAATTCTTCACAGTGAAACTATCGACTTTGATAAACTCAATACTAATATTCTTCAGGGATGTTATTTTTCCCTGAATTAACAGTAATTTTTCTAAATATCAATATATTCAATGTTTCCATGTACAATTGACTTAGCAGATGAATACTCGAATAATTTGTGAGAAGGAATTCGCGATGAACAAATAACAACCTTAGAATTCATCATTTCTTCACATATGAGGGAACAAACACTTTGGAGGTTTCCTTTCCAAGACTTACGTTTACGCCACTTGAAATTTCATGAGAGTAGAACGTTTGAGTGAATACATCCTAGAATCACGCTATCTCCTCTGTAGATTGGGGAATTCAAATGAAATTGAAGAGGAGAGAAATGTAATCAAATTCGGGTGATGAAATATATCATTTTTTCAGTAGATATAAAATATCCTCATCATTGATAATACAGAAATTGAAAAATCGGATTCAATATCGAGTTCTAAATCCTTTTAAAGTGTTGTTTTTCAACTTTATACAACTCTCTGTCTCTCTCTCTCTCTCAATGACTCCTTCAAAAATCAGAGGATTCAAATTCCTACAGAAGATTTTCATCGATGTTCCATTGGTTTTTCACTCGTCATATCTCTCATAACAACGCACAACAAATGCTTTTTGCAAAGCCTCACCTCGGAGAGGGCTTTAATATATCCATCGTTTTTGCGGATTGATTGAATTAAGCGATTGATAAAATACGAGACAAAAACTATACACATCAATATTCCGTATGATTCTTCTATAACTCTCACTATAACTCAAGTAAAAATCTATCGATTCGAATGATTCTCTCCGCAAAAAAAAATGTTTCCAAGGAGAATTCTAAATGATTCTCATATATCCATCTCCAATCCTCGCGTTAATTCAATGAATACTTTTATAATTTTCTTAATTCAGCGAATTTCTCACCATTGGAATATATCAAACGCAAAACGTATTGAATCATGAATTACGAAACGAAAGTAAGTCAAGTATACTCATAATTGTACTTACCACAAAGCGTATGTGTACTTTTTATCCTTTTTAAATTCGTTCGGGTTCGTTATGTGAATATCTTCTCTTATTCAGCATTACATTCATGTATTTTTTGTATTTTAATTCCACGGCTGAATGAAAAGTAAGCCAAAACAAAGTGAAATACATGCGATTCTTGTGTTTCACTAACACCGAGTATAAATATCAATTCATAAAAATCCGAGTGGAGTATTCATTTTCGAATTAAATATTATTAGAGAGTAACGAATATAATATCTTGGACATTTCGCACAGATCGTCACCATCATTACAAGTGACTTCTATAGAAGTATTCCAAGTTTCCTTCGAATATCACTTGATAAATGTTCAAGACAAGTTTCATATCGCTTTGATGAAAAAACTTTTTCAATATTAGATTGTTATAATCCATAGTGAAGTGTTTTTTTTCACTTCATTTCATATCCGGAGATTCGATGTCGTCATATTGAATAGAGAAAGACATATATATATATAATTTGCATGACTGATTTCATGTTTCTATTATAAACGGAGAGAAATTTATGAGGGTACACGGTGATATGTCAAACTTGGAGAACAGGGAGGGAAACTAGCCGATATCGGTATATACGAATGCACGTGAAGAGACGCAAAAGATAAAGAATTGATCCTAAAAACATCCTCGCGCTTGTGGCGAGTTTCCGCGCTTTTGCAGTTGCCAGAGAAAATAGTATAGTAGGTCAGTGGAAAACAGACAGCCAGCAGAAGAAGACGAGCTACTAGGCAACAGTCTCAAATCGAAATTCCGTTATAAAAGTTTGAAGAACTCTGTTCAAAGACGAATGGAAAGAAAGAACGGTAAAGGAAAAGTGTCTGAGTGAAACCGTTAAGACGAGACGTTGTTCGCATCTATTGAATGGGAAAGAAATGGCGCCGATTGGAAAAGAAATAACACGATAATACGTATTAAATGGAAAAGTTGGATTCCTTTTCTCCATTTCCTTTGACTCTTTACATTACAGGATTTTCAGATGGAGCTTCTCACTTTAGTGGATGAAAATATGGTATGTAATTTGAAGGTATACGGAGAATATATGAACGCATTCATGATAAACGATACCCTTCTTCTTCTTCTTCCTAACGTGCTCGAAATTACAAAAATTCATAACTCCAGGATTCTATAATGATCTCTAATGAAAGGACGTAATGATTAACGGTCTGATAATCATCAAAGCTCAGTCTCATCCAATGGTGTGATGTGCTAATGAGTCATAATGTTCTTCAATCACGCGTCCCTTTCTGTATTATCGATATTATGAGGACTCAATAAAACCCTAAACGTTAAGAAAATTCATAAGAATGATTTTGCATGCTCTGAAAATTCATTTCAAAGCCGTGAATGATCATCGGAATGAAAAAGAATTTTCAAAACGAGTTCTGTATACTGAATATTCTCGAGAATTCGTCAAGATTATAAATGATCCTTGCAACTGACATTTTTCCAACATACATAAAAAGGGATCGTGATACCTGAAAATGATATACTAGAAAAAGCACGCCTAGCTGCCACGTTACCAGACGAAAAGTTCATCCCACACTGATTTTTGCCCTTTCATTCGGCTCCGGGGAAGCAAGAATCGCGAAACAGAGAATCGTGTAACGTATAAACGTACGTCAATCGGAACGACGAAGCTACCAATCGAGGAAAAAAAGCAGTCCCAAGCTACCGCTAGCGGCTGCTACTGCTGCTGTTGCTGCTACAGTACAGTGCAGTATCAGCCATTTGAGACGATTACTTGGTATACGGCCATTCATCACCACGTGGAAGGATGAAAGTACCGGAAAACTGTGCATAGACCACACCACGAGCTTGCGTATTATCGCTCACACCAACAGAAGTAGACTCTCACACGGATGAAAGTATTTATGTAATCCGGTGTTGCTATTCGTACTTTGTCGATTCCCAAGAGATTAACAGGAGACTATCGAATCTCTGATTTTTGGCATTCAGAGTAATTATTTTCACACATTATCTTAGTAAGCTACGAATTCAATAGAATCCAATCTAAAAACATTCTTCCACGAAACTTGATTTCTCGTATAAGACATGAAGGACAAATAATAAGCCTGTTGAATTGTAAGAGAAGTTGGAAAAATCGTATGCATTACATTTGAAGAACCAAGTGAGTATGTAGAATGTTAATGAAGTATGCATTCTCTGCATTGTAAGCATTGTAAGCATTGTAAGCGGTAGCAATACAACCAGACGTATCCGATTATATGAATATCTTTCATCCTTGGGGCTTTTGTATTTAACCAAGTGCGAATCATCAAGAGAGTTCATGCACTCCAGACTGAAGGAAATATTGTTTCAAGAGCAAGGGGAATGCTTTGAAGTCTCGATAAAGAAAAATATGAAAATTCAGAAAAAGTTCTCTGCAATTACGATTTTTCTACCAAGAGTATCGAGTGGAAGAATTAACCAGTGGCAGGATAACAAAATATACTTGTGTAATTTTCGAATTATCGAAGTCCCTTCGTTCTCTCATTTTTCTTCCCAAAAACTGCACGAAACCTGCATACGACGATCAAGAATTCATGCAACACACAAAGAAATTAACCTAAATAATTTGCATAGTGGATTTCGTCTTGATATATCCTGGGAGATAATAAGCGTGCAAAGATATCTACTAATGATAAAGCCAAAGTAGAAGCCTAAGCATGCGAAGTTAAGTGCACCTGTAGCCCAAGAAAGTGGCTTGAACCTCTACAACGGTAGCAGTAGCGGCGGCAGCAGCAGCAGCAGCAACCGAGAGAACTTCCCAACCAAAGTGGCCAACTCTTTCATGAACACATTCGTGGTGTTCCCGCGTGAAATAATCCACAATTACACGGATTATCGCGACTCAACTGATATTACAACATGAATTATATACACGTGGTAGCACTTTCGTGACGCAGCTGTTGGAATATTATTATCAGGTCAGAGGTTTTTAGCTGAGTTGAATTTGAACACGTTATCTATCTATGCAATGTAAATCGGTATGCGCGCTTGGTGATTATTATATCGATAAGAGGTGTTCTTTTGGAAATAGTTACGTATACAACATGACGAGAATTGATTTCGGATTAGTTCCGGTAAGAGGTTATTGCTGTACTTATCGCTCGTCGAAAGAAACAAATTTCAAATGCATTCACAGTTAATGCAGGAATAACTCGCATTAACTGTGAATCCGAAGGTAAAAATAATATACAACGTTGAGAAGTGAAATGAAAGTACAGAGAGAGGTGGGAAAATATGATCAAAAAAGCGGTACGGAGTACGTGATGAGCTATTGATGTTAAATACAAAGTGGATGGGATGTATCAAAACATCATCAGGAATCCTCCGGGGACGTTACTCCCACAGTATGCAAAAATAATATATAGAAAAACGTTGGAAAAGCGTTTAATGGTGTACGTGCTCGGGAACCGGAATTCGATGTAAAACGGTCGATTATTCGAATTTGAATGAACCGATATATGGGGATTTATTTTTTAAATAATTCGCTCATCTTGAAGAAGTTTAGAAAATATATTTTATCCTTGGATGAATATAGAATACTTTTACAGCAACTGGAAATGCATTCAAATTGAATGGATGGAAGTGTATATGAGATCTCGTGCATTGCCCCAGTGGCAAAAGAGTGTTAGAATTTTCCTTAGGTAGGAATAAAATATGGAAATGGAAGTAGAATAAATATTTACCGTAGCTTCACGGAGTGTAAACATTCATGCAAGTCTGGCTAGTGTATTTTCTATTCACATCCATGCGATATTCTACTGTCCATTCTCAGTTTAGATATAACAGGGAGAATGATTCATTATTCTATGTACGAATGGATTTAATGAGGATTATAGAATTTTAATTTGTCAGTTGGAAAACAAATGTTTTTGAGAAGCTTTAAACTATCGTTGATGTATTAACAATTCAATAGATAGATGAGCTACACGTAGAGGGGATAATAGGATGGATCTGAGTTTCCCTCGAAACTCCTCCTGCCTTGAATTTTTTGTATGGAACTCCTAGAATAAACCCTCTTGTGAGTAAAACGTAATTCTCTCAATCCCTGATTTCAATCCCTCTATTTGTAATGAATTGGCTTAAGCGAAGATTAAGTGTATTTATCCTTCCTGACCTTGTCGAATTTAGTATACCTTTGAAATTTCTCAAGTCACATTAAAATAACACCTGTAAACATACTGAGAACTCAATTTCTTAGACTTTGAGGAACTTTCCTTTGCCCTCATTCTAATAAATCTTTCTTTCAATGGAAAAAGTTTTCCTCAGATTGAAAAGAAAAATTCTCAAATTGAAACAGAAATATATTTCTTCTTGAATTCAGAGAACGTGATTTCAATTCGATGATAAATTTTTCCATTGAAATGAATTATTTTTTCCATCGGAAACAAGATTTAGCAGAATTTTCTAGGTAAAGAAATTTTCTTCAACTTCAAGAAATTGGGTTCTCAGTGCAGTCATCGTGATGAAATGAATTTATAATATTGCCTGAAATTTACGCACAACATATCATATTTTGAACATTCAAATACCGCACTATTAAAATTTATTTTTGACAGCCACAACGCGACTTTTTCCTATCAGGGTAATCCTCATTTCGACCAAAATCAGTGTGAACACCACTTTTCTAATCTGTAGTACCTAATTACTGGATTGATGATTTTTTTTTTTCAGTAAATAGTAGATTAAATTCTCTCACGCTAAATTTATGTGAATAAATTACACAGTGAATTTTTTATTAAGCTTTAAAGCATCAAAAATGTCACCCCCATCGGTGTGATCACCTCGCTTCCACAAGAACAAGAAATCAGAACTCTTCATTTGTTTATAATATTCACTTATAAAGTGAGCCAATATCAGCTACGATGAATAACTCATTACATAAAAGAGTAGAATATGTATTGTCACACAGACTTTTATATGGATCGTCATATCAAAGTTTGTGATCAGTTTTTTTGTCACTTCCATGGACTTGTGTCACACCCCTCTTATTTTTTAAATTATTTCATGGGGAACGAACTCCAAAAGGCTGTATACTCAGTACTGAGGCACCATCTCAAGCCAGTGGTCCGTTTATATCGACGTTGTTAATCACAACAACAAAATTCAAGTCACAACCGTGGCAGCTATTTTAAAATATGTGATATCCGTTAATTAAACTTCAAATGTGTGATTTAATTGCGTTTCTGCATGATGAACAAGGAGTCAAGTCATCGACTACATATCTGATTGAGGGATTGTTTCTTAAAAATTTTCATACATAAAAAGTCACTTCCTTGAACTCACTTCCATGCCTCCGTGGATGAAAAACATATCCATGGATGTGAGCATTGATCCATGGAAGTGTCGAATTCACAATATGTCAGCATGGCTTCATTGAATAGGTTTTTTCTTAATTTTGTAAGTCGGTTAAGTTTGTGTACAATAATTAAATTGAAGAAATTAATAGATTCAAGCAAAGTGATAATGAAGTTTTTATTCAGTTTCTGTAAAACTGATCAAGTGAAAACTTACAGGGTATCATTCAAAATTGAATCATACGGTTTAATTGTTACATCACTTCCATGGATAAGAGCACTGATAGACATTTTCTCCAGTTAATCATAAGGCACTTATTACTAGTTTGCCCGTTCAACTTGTGAGGAACTAGTGAGAAATATTCACGAGTAGCTAGTGAGGAATGTAACGCTCTAACTTATCAGATACTAGTTAGAAAAGCTGACCAGTTGCTCGCTAGCATTCCTCAAAGCACTTGTTAGTACACACATAAATATTAATAAAAAATCAAAAAGATTTTTCACTAACCTCTTCTCTTGTCGATTTCCAAAGAGGCCCTTGTGAATACTTGGAAATTCCACCCATACATGAATTCAATATCCGCAAGATTTTATTTGGAAATCCACAATAGAAGGAGGTTTCGCAAGGTATTTTTCAAATTTTTTCCTCTGATGCAAAAAGCCTTTATTCCAGTTCAGATAGCACATTTTTTTAATACATGTATATTCCATACAACATTTTCAATGATTTTTAAGAACAAATCATTTTGAAAGCAACAGATGCCTCTCAATTTTTTGGTAATGATTATTCAAGATATGCGACAACTATCCAGCTACTAAACTCTGTTCTAAACTGTTTTTGATGAATCAGGGAGGATATTGTCTTCTCTGAGAATATTCAGCAAACCATCTCAATGTTTGTGAGGAACCTGACTGTCAATCGCCCATCCTCGAATCTTGTCTGCTGTATTCGTAAGAGCTAAAAAGTCTGGAACTTCAGTTGCACTGTTGCTTTCCTCTTCATCATCAGGACTAAGGTAAAACAGGGAGAGATGACACACATTTCAAATTTTCCTCATAAAAAAGAAAAATTAGGTTTTGAAGGATGTTTGAAAGCTTTGGTATATAGATTGATCCTTCCTTTTCATAACTACATGAATGATATATGATTTTTTCAATTTCATTCAAGTTCCCATAATTTATAAAAATATTCTATTTTGAGGAAGAGATGACACAGATACTGGGGATAAGATGAGCATATGGAATGTGAGAAACAGACTTGCATAAATGAAGCAGCTTTTTCATTTTTCATTTTATTTCTACATACTTTTGCGAAGTACATTTCGAAACACTCCAATGTAAAGCGTTTCAAAAAATAGTATATTGTTCATCAAGGGAGGGAAGTGGGAAATTTCCGACGAGTGTAAAGTTTGTCTTCCCGAGCCGAAGGCGAGGGAGACAATCACACGAGTGGAAATTTCCCACTTCTCCCCGAGGTGAACATACTATTTTTCCCCACAACTGCAAGGAAAGTGAAAATCATCTGTTTGATTGCATATAAAATATTCATATGCATATTTCAAAACGAAAAGGTAGTTTGTATTTTCCTCCCACTGTGACACATTCGCTTTGAATTCAGCACTTTCTCCCCTAAAAATAGGTCAGAAAACATCAACTTTCCGTGCAGGTGTGGGAAAAAGGTGTTTTTTGAATATTTTCATTCATGAGAACTGTATATCATTGTTATAAATATGAAAATCAATATGTGTTGATGTGCTTGAATGCAAATTTATGAGAAAAGAAAAAGAGAACACGTGTCATCTTTCCCTTTCTTCCATGTGTCATCATTCCCAAACGACAGGACAGATGACACACCTTCTCATTTGCTCCATGAAGATGAAACAGGACGCTCCTACACATACATAATCTTTCCTCATATGATTACTTGTCTACATTGCGATGTGATGGAACATAATGATGAAACCCATTAATATATGAAAATTAATATCAGAACATGTAAATGTTAGCTCGGAAGAATGTACCGAGCAAGAATTTACATGTTTATATCCAAAAAATTGAATAGATTTAGAATTATTTATTTGATCGATAATGTATAAAGAGCAACACCGGAAAATTATGGAAATAACGATAATTCAGGAAATTTGTTACTTCTCTATGCTCAGAGATGAGTTCTGAGAAAAACCAATAACCCATAATAAACAAAAAGAATAAAATCAAAGAATTCATGATTTTTCGGATGGAGCAATCTCTCCTATATAAGGAGCGTGGTTATCGTCGTAGAGTTAGTTGTGGCATTCACGCGACAGAGAACAGAACTCGGATGAGTCGATACGTGAACATAAAAAATTGAAAGAAGTGTCATTAAAAATTGTATCCAAACAATTTTTTTTGTATAATTAATAAAATAATTTTTATAAAAAATTTTTTTTGAAATAAATATTCTTTTTTCAAAAAAGTTATTCTTTCAAAATCACTATTTAGAAAATATTTGAATCCAGGAAAATTCAAATACATATTTTTCCAAATTGATTTCATGCATATATAAAAATATAAAATAAAGGTTTGCTGATTTACCCTTATAGACGAAAAATAGCTGGCGAGCGTATTTCTAACAAGAGAAATTTCAATAATTGGAAAGTCATTTTAGTCTGATGTCAAATTAATGATTTGACCATTATACGACTCTGCAATTTATATGTGAATGGTAATATTTAATAACATAGTACCGTTTCAGCGAATTTGGAAGAATTTGCACACTCAAAGTTTTCCTTAATGAGCAATATTCGAAGTTTATGAACATATTCGCAGACGTACCTAGTTATGTTGACAGAAAAAACAAATAGTATTTCGTGCTGCAACAACGTCGTGATAAGATACAATACGCAATAAACAGAGCTACTGATCACGTGATGCGTAACAGCTTAGTGCACATTTTCATTGCAATTCAGCAACATGTGTCATCTCTCCCTCTGTGTCATCTCACCCTGGTTTACCTTATAATGATCACCTTTAATCTCATTCAGTCCTGAATCACTTGACGCATCATTCATCTCGTCAATTGTTGGGAGTTCTAAAGCAGGTCTTGTGACTGAATCATGTGAAGATGCAGACAAATAATTATCTGCAAATGTAGCATACTGAGATGAAGATTCGGACGTTCGAACAGGAATATTTGAATTCGCAATTTGGGTATTGTCATCGAAATCTGAGATTTCACGTACATTTTTTATCCAATCTGGGAAATAATGATCGAAAAGTATGCATGAGTATACCAACATGTCTATCAACTCATCGAGATATCGGAGTATTGATAAGGAATATATAGAAAAAACATTTTTATTGTATTTTGAAAATGGGAATACTTGCTCACCTTCCAATTGCTTCCTTTTCCGATAATTTGATACCCGATGTTGAGTTGAGATTCGTTTCTCTTCCATAATTGATGTCGATTTTCACTTTTGCTCATTGATTGAGTTGAATAACAACAAAAACATGAGGATCGCATACCTTTTACAAATACAAATTAAAATATCAGCTGCGGAAATTATCGTAAGTATTTTTAGTTGTGATTGCCAGTGATCGCTGTCAAGAAATCTTGACATACAGGTTAGGCATCTTTTTCTCGTCTTTGACAATATCTGTTTTTTTGGGGGGGTTTTGAGGTTAGCTATTTCTAACTAGTATGGATTGGGGAGAATTTGTGAAACTTGACCAGTTTTATCCATCTGTAATTCATTGGGCCCACCTCACCAAGTATTCGCTGATAACTTTCCAGTTTATCCCAACTAGTTTTTCCTTACTAGCCCCTCATGGGGGATCGGGAAGGACTCGTGATATTTCTACCAGGGAGGTCACTTCCATGGCAGACATTTTTTCAACCCTCTCTAATTGAGCGCTGTTGGGGTTGCGAGTTCAGCGACTACTTTCTTCTTATAGAGTAAGATCTAAACTTGAAAAATCCACCATAATTTATAATGAAAAGACATTTCCATTAAATCATTAATTAATTTCCGACCTCAGAAATAAGAATTACCCACCAACAAGTTTCCTTTAGTCCGCACAAGCCTCACGAAAGCGTGACTGAAACAATGTATGAAGTGTATAATTTTGCTTCCGCCGTTTTGCAATAGATGGCTGTAGCGGTAAGTGGTAGTTGAAATTAAAAGATCATAGATGTCACACAATAAGCTTAGGTATTTGTAAACATAACGCCATCGGAATATTAGTCGATTTGTGTCTGCATCATAAAGTTATTCTCGATTTTCTGCTGTAATATGAAGAAATCTGCGGCTGAAGCTCATCGAATGCTCTCAAATACCTATGATGAGGCCACTATTAGTGGCAGAACGTGCCGAGAGTGGTTTCAACGCTTCAAGAACGGTGATTTTAACGTCGAAGACCAGCATGGCGATGGAAGAGAGAAGGTTTTCGAAGATGCAGAATTGGAGGCATTACTTGATCAAGACTCGTGTCAAACGCAACAAGAATTGGCAGGATCATTGGGAGTGACGCAACAAGCCATTTCAAAACGCTTGAAAGTCATGGGAATGATTCAGAAACAAGGCAATTGGGAGCCATACGAGTTGAAGCCGAGAGATGTTGAACGGCGTTTGTGTGTTTGTGAACAGCTGCTTGCAAGGGAAAGACGGAAGGGATTTCTGCATCGCATTGTGACTGGGGACGAGAAATGGGTTCATTATGATGATCCCAAGCGCAGAAAATCATGGGGATATCCCGACCATGCTTCCACGTTGACGGCCAAACCGAATATTCACGGTTCCAACGTTATGCTCGGTATTTGGTGGGACCAGCTCGGCGTAGTATATTATGAGTTCTTAAAACCGACTGAAACGATCACAGGCGATCGTTATCGAACGCGATTAATGCGTTTGAGCCGAGCATTGCAAGACAAACGGCTGCAATACAACGAGAGACATGATAAAGTGATTGTACAGGATGACAATGCTCGACCCCATGTTGCGAAAGTGGTCAAGACATACTTGGAAACTTTGAAATGGGAAGTCCTACCTCACCCGCCGTATTCTCCAGACGTTGCTCCCTCGGACTATCACTTGTTTCGATCAATGGCACACGGCCTAGCTGACTAGCACTTTCGGTCTTATGAAGAAGTAAAAAATTGGATCGATCTGTGGATCGCTTCAAAAGATGACCAGTTTTTTCAACGCGGGATTCGTATGCTGCCCGAAAGATGGAAGAAAGTAGTGGCCAGCGATGGAAAATACTTTGAATCATAAATGTATAACCAGTCTTTTACAATAAAGCCTCCAGTTTCGGAAAAAAACGGCGGAAGCAAACTTATATACCTATATTACCAATTCCGAGTATTAACATAACCTGTTTCTATAACCATCATTTACAATACTCAGATCGCACTTTCTAAAGAATATTGCACCAAAACATCCCAGTTTGAAATTTTAAAACGCAAGTTCCAGCCAACACACCCTTGAGTACATTTCTTTTCTCCTCCTAACACCATAAAAATTAGAAGTGTTCATTCTTTACGAGCCCTGTAGCACAAGAAGGAAACTTGGTAAGTACCGTACTAGGAGTAATAAAAACTTTCTCAGGCATGCGTACGATTTCGTTGTTATTTTTGTTCAGTTTTTTGTCCGTCTTTCCGTGCAAGGTGGCAGAACCAGCCCTTCATTAAAGTTTCCATCGCCTTTGTAGTTTTCAACCGGCAGATGTACAAAACTCTTCACTTCCTCAGACTGCTTACATCTTTCTCACGTATTCTCGCGTACAAAGGATGTTTGCTAAAGTACTGATTCGACAGAAAGGATATGAAAATTCTTGTAATTTCATGCCACTTGGATTCATGGAATATTCTCAACAATATTCGCGCACAAAGTGATTCCAAGTACAAACATTTGCTTCTAAATTTTTTCCTGATTTTCATTATTTCAGAAAAATCTCTTCATTCGAACATTCGATATTCTAATACAGGGATGTCTCTTCGTATTTTTCGATACCTTGAGAATATCCGTTACGAGATACAGAATTGAAGACAGCATATTCCGCATACCATGGCGCACTTGGTACATAGTTTGCGTGTATGAATTTTGTAATGCGAGAGTGGCATGAAGGGAGAGAATTCCAAATTTCAATTCCGATATCTCATCTTCTCGGTGAAGACAAAATTTATGAGAATCGTACGAATGAAATCTTCTTTATTATCTGGAAGAAAATTCGTCAATTTCGAAAACGTGAAACTAAGGCGCTTCTCGGGAGATCGGAAAATTGCAAGGTGAGTTACAAGTAAAAACCGCTATTGCCTCTAGAGGAAGGATTTGGCTCTCTCTCTCTGGTATTGAGTCCATCTCACGTAGGTAGATAGATGTACGCTTGTGTACACGGGAGAGAAGAACGAAGCATACATATTACATACCTTGGAATATTGCCTCACAAACAAAACGAACGTTTATGCGGGCAGTCGTGCACCAACATTACTAACCTTTTGCTTCCTGCTCCATTATTTTTAGAGCACACTCGTTCTGTAAATCTTGTCGGATGAGCGAATACGAGAGAACACCTTGAATTATGAGCAGCAACATGTCTATATGATTCACTAGTCTACCTAACAATCTTTTGAATACGCTTTTGAGAATCTTTGGTTATTCCAAAGACGGGTTTGGACCTTCCTCGTGGTTATAATTCTTGTTTATTCTAGAGACCGAAATGAAGTTTTATCCTACCTCTCTATCATCACATCACGTTTAATTCGTGTTCTCTTTTTTACATATCAATATTGCACTATTACACGATGCTGCCCTTTTTGGTATGCCTTCGGGCATAAAGGAACGAGTACAGGCTCGTGAAGCGCGCACAGTCCTCATGTTGATCTTTCAGTTTTTCCTGTACTTCGAAGTACGGGATTTGTATTTGTATATTGTTGGGATGATCAACTCAGACGTGTTTTTCATATATTCTTCGAGTGCGTGTAATCTCCTGACTTCTCTTCAACTTCATAAATTGGTATTGTTATGTGATTTTATAGGCCACGTCTATTTTATCTCGTATCGACTGCCTTTCACACTAAACGAACGTTTCAATGTGTTCTCAAATCGTTTAATCCGGAGGATTTCATCGAACACAGTTTGTCTGGCATCTCGATTGTTCTACTGTTACAAGTTTTGTGATACTTCTGCTTTTATTCCACTTTATTTTTTGTACTGTCTTTGTTCCGTTACGTGACCTAATATTGCTTTTGGCTTTAAAGGATCTTCTCCTCGTGTCCGTCTTTTGTTCTGTTTTTGTTATTCCTGCTATAGATCAATTTTCCATTCCTATTTTTCCAGCGAAATTTGAATTTCCAGTTTCCCAATCCTTACGATTTGATCAATTATTTTGTATCCATTCATAATTCTACTCGTTCTCTGGATATAAACTTTCAATTATCCCGCAAAGTATTATATGTACACAGAGAAGACAGAGTTGTAAAATGAACATTTTGTTAAATCAATATTTGGACGATTCGAAAAATTGTGATGACTCGAACTATATTTCGAATCATCCGTATATTCACGCAATAAGATGTGAATTTCACAAGCTTTTTTTCCTCAGTGCAGAGTTGTAATTAGCACACCTATATGTTCGTTGAGAATGGTCAAGCGAAAGAACGCGCTTATACACTCGTTTCAGCGATACTCCGCGCTCAAGATTTCTCTCTCTCGCGGAATCTTCTTTCGTCCTATAATGGCATGAAGATAAAGAGGTTGAGAGAAGGATGTCACACTTTATCAAACACCCTCATAAATATTCACTCGCCAAAATCGGCTTACAAACCATTCCGTATCACAATTGAAAGCAATTCGTTGTTTTTTTTCCATTCCATTATTTTTTATTGTCAATGGTTTCACGTTGTATCACAGGAACAGACATTTATTCAAAGCTCATCATCGCGTGTGTCCAACCACATTCATTTTAACTGGGAATTATCATGAGGTCAAGGCAGTATTTTATAAAAACTTGACAAGATTTAGAGCAAAATTCAATATGATCCAAGATTTATGTATAAAATTACATTTATGAACGTCAATTAAGTTCTTGTCGTGGAATAAACATACCTTGAATGCAAAAGTAATCTTCAACTCTTTAATCCTTCGCTGATGGAACGTATTAACTTTAACATGATCGGAGATATCAGTTTCATGTCACATATCAGATGAAGTTTATGAAGATAATTCTACAAGTTGTATCATATTGCTTGGGTGGAAATACATGTAATTATAGATACGTGATAAGGAAATATGAATATCATGAATTCAAATCTCAGCCAAATGAGGTTTCACATTAATTACCCTATATTCTCTTCTGATTCATCCTTCTTTAACCTCTCAACCATGTTGGATATTTCAAAAATGAGAGTTTCTCAAGCTTACCTCAGTTATTCAGTGGAACACGAGCATCATATTCAAAACGCTGATTCGAATAATTTACCAGAATGACCATTCCCCATTTTCGGAAATGCGAGGGTGGATTGATAAGTTTCCGGCCTGACCAAGAAAAACAACGTTTTTAAGAATTTTTTTTTTTTTTATTTCTCAACATAATCTCCTCCAAGGCTGATACATTTCTCATAGCGGTGTTCTAGTCCAGTAATGCCATCTCTATAGACTGATTCGTCAAGCTCCTCAAAATACCCATTTACAGCTTCGATTACTTCTTCATTGTCCGCAAATCTCTTACCGCCAAGCCATTTTTTGGGGTTAGGAAACAGATAATAGTCACTCGGGGCTAGGTCTGGAGAGTAGGGAGGGTGCGGCAGTAATTCAAACTTCAGATCGTTGATTTTAGCCATCGCAACGATTGACGTGTGCGCTGGTGCGTTATCGTGATGAAACAAGATTTTTTTCTTCGCCAGATGAGGTCGTTTAATTTTCACTTCGTGGCTCAAACGTTGCAATAAGTCTGCGTAGTATTGACCAGTGATAGTTTCACCCTTTTCAAGGTAATCAATGTATATAATACCTCTTGCATCCCAAAAAACAGTAGCCATAACCTTGTTCGCCGAAAAAATTCTTTTTGCCTTCTTTGGAGTTGGTTCCCCTGGTCCAATCCACTGTTTAGACTGTTCTTTGGTTTCAGGAGTGTAGTTGTGGACCCAAGTTTCGTCAACGGTTACGAATCGACGCAAAAAATCGCTTGGATTACGCTTATACAACGCCAAATTGGCGGTAGAAATGTTCTTTCGAATCAATTTTTGGTCGACTGTTAGCAAACGCGGCACCCATCTTGCACAGAGCTTTTCCATATACAAATGTTGGTGCAAAATATTTTGTACACGTTCATATGACATCTTACAGGTCTCAGCTATCTCACGAACTTTTAATCTGCGATCTTTCAGCACTATTTGATGGATTTTTTCGATCATATCTGGAGTTGTGACCTCAATGGGGCGTCCTGAGCGAGGCTTATCAGAGGTGCTCACACGACCCTTTTTAAACTCGGAAACCCACTGCTTAACGGTTGAATATGATGGGGAGGATGTCCCCAGTGTTGAGTCCATCTCTTCTTTAATTTCCTTCGGCGTTAACCCCTTCAAATAAAAGTATTTGATGACAGCACGATTTTCCAGCTTTTCCATTTTTACGAAAAACACAGAGGCGTCTTGGTCAGCGTGCTCTCAAAACTAAACTAACATGGCGATCGGACTGAAACTATAGCTACAAGCTATCTAAGGATGGTACTATAGAACGCCACCTCAAGGTAGGCCTAGGGGCGCCATCTCTTGGTCAGGCCGAAAACTTATCAATCCACCCTCGTATGTAAATATGCATTGAATGATTCCCTAATAACTCCCTCAAACTCTGAATAACAATCGCAAGATTGCGCTTAAACAATTAATGACGATTATACGTTCCACACTGAGAAAAAGGTTTCCTTCTGACAAATCAACGCATTTGGTTGAACATTTTCAAAAGGTATTCTTTCATACAAATAAGACTTATTCATTATAACCAAACATTGTGTTGAGTCAAGAAATTCATATTTATTGACTATAACCAAATCATTTATTTGATTCAAACTGATCGAAATTGATCTTCTCATCAAATTCAGATTTATCGAATTATCATTGGTGTGGATTTGATTCAATGAAATATGTGCTGTATTCATCAACTATGTGATGAGATGAATATTAATAAATATTTCTCTGACCCTATCCAACCATACGCTTTATTTACTATAAACAAATTTTATTTGCTCCGAAGAATCTTTTTTCTCAGTGCATGTCATCATTCATCAAACCATTCTTCCACAGTAACAATCTTCATTTTTGATCTTACTTATAGTAAAATTCTTCACAAAAAAAATTCGATAAACCTAAAAGCAGTGACATCATCTCAGGCGACGTAAACTGAGATGAAAGAAATTTTATGACTACTCGAGTAGGAATTGTTATGCTGCATTGCAAGAGAATGGATTTAAATTGAAGTGTGAGTGAAATTCGCGGTTCAGACCTGGTTTTTCCATCCCTGCGAAGTGAAAAGAATGGTTAAACTCAAAGTTGGATGGTAAATTTGATTCTCTGGAGATAATTTGAATTATGATGACGTGGGTTATTAGGTCAAACTCTTCAGCAAGACTCAAAGCTACACTTTTGATTGATACGACATGATGGTACGCTTGAGCTCAAATTTGGGTAATAGATGGTCATTGACGAAAGACTTGGAATTGGACCTCAGACTGAGAGTTCGACGAAAACAAATGTGATATGAGAGTAAACTGGGATAAATCGAAGACCCGAAATGAAGTATCCTGATAAAAACAAATCATAATTGGATAGTCCACATTGCTTTTGATCCCAGCATTAACCTAAATCCAGGATGAAATCGATTACCGCGACCAGAGGTAACTTTGCTGGAAACGTCGAAGCCATTCAGGATGAGGAAGAACTAGGACTGAAATCGTCTGGGTATACAGTGCAAAAATTGCCGTCGAACATATGTCCCAAAATAAGATATGATATGTTTGATAATTCAAATCAAACACTTGACTGTTTCAATTAGAAACATCAGTATCTCATGCCGCGACACTGACGTTTATGTATGTTTGTTTTCAAAGCAGATCATAGGAGTGTGATTTATGACATTCAACTTGAAAAAATGTATTGAATTGATGATTGTTCATCATACAGTTGATTAGAATCTCGTTTAGTTTTCTTTCAAAATGGCACAATATACATTTTGTATACACTATTCCTGTTCTTCACTTTGACGTTGACGTAATAGTAATTCGAGGTTATGTTCCTACTCATGTGGAAATAGCCAGAGTTGACAAATGGCGCGGTACTGGCCAAGTTACACTTGTCAGACTTCGGCAGATATAACTGTGCCCATTCGGAATCATTACCATTTTTCAAACGGCGCCAAATGTTCGCCGGATTTCAGACAGTACTGGCTTGCGCGGTCAGACGATCTTCAGCCAGTATCAAAGTAATAATGTTCGAAGAATACCCAGACCATACAGAAACGGAACCGTGCCAGTGCCGAATCAGAGTTAGTTGGATGGTAAAATGCGAAAAAAAGACAACACTGCACCAGTATCGATGCAACGTTGTTCTAATACGGAATAGATAGTGGATAGGAATTTCACTGATCTTTCCAATAACACGGTTACTTTGAAGAGAAAATACTGCACCAGTACTGAGCCAGAGTTAGTATGAGCATTCAATATGTTCCATAGAGGACAATGTGTCAGTATTGATTAGACTCTGACTGATTACGAAATCGGTAGTTGACTGGCATTAAAATTACGATTTTCGCAACTTGGCTGTTGTAGTGAACCGAAGTATTGCGAGCATTAGGCCAGAGTTGGTATGATCATTCAATATGTTCGAAAGACGGCAATATGCCAGTGATTGATCTGTGGTCGAATGACATTAAAATCACGATCTTAGCAACTTCGCTGTTGCAGTGAGTCGAAGTCGCGCTAGCATTAAGCCAGAGTTGGTGTCCTCATTGAATATGTTCGAGAGACGACAATGTGCCAGTATTGATAGGACTTTATTCCTCTACGGAATCTATGGTAAGTTGTATGACTTCAACGATTCTATTACACTAAATGGCAATTTGAGTGATTCGTCGTCAACTCGGAGATCGGCTAATGTGATAGAGACTAGGTTTCTCACTCGCAGGACCTGGGTTCAATCCTCACTCGGTGAACTGTCAAGGAATCATTTCCAAAGTGCCTTTCTCCGATGACAATAATAAGAACAATGAATTCTTCAAATTTTCAAAGTTCAAATTCAATGATTTTTTTTTTTTTTTAATTGAAATATAATCACTCCTGGTGACTTCGGCTACCGGTACTGTGTCAGTACTGGGTCGGATTTGAATTTGTTGGATGTCATCATTTCGACTCCTTGTTGTTTTCCATCCAGCTCTGACAAAACAACTGATCCTGTTGCAGGCCAGAGTTCCGCCATAGTTGGCTCGCATTGAAAATCGGTACCAATTCGGTGGCAAATGTTCCTCTGGCCCTTATGTAAAATGATGTTATCATTTCGACTCTTTGCCAGTATCGTCTATTCAACCACGCCCATAATGGTAGGTCTGGAATTGCCAGTGTTGGCAACTCTGGCAACAGTACTCAGCCAGTAGCGACGCGTGTTTCCATTTCCACATGGGCACATACAGCTCTTAAACTTTTTTGTTTGCCAATCAAACACGTCATGTTTTGAATGAACACCTAGTTTTGTGTTTTGAATATGATTACAGCAACATTTTGAAATGTTTGAAAAGTCACTACAAAATTATCTTAGAATGAGATATCAGTTTTTGCAGTGTACACTGTAAAAAGTAAGCGGAATTCTCCTATGCGCAGCAGCCGGAAAATTCCGATCATATGATAGGAAAGCAATTTCCGGTACATGGATATGAAATTTCCCATAACTTCAAGTGGGATTCTTACTATTATTTTCCAGTAAATTTCAGGTAAAATGCGGAAAATTCCTAACGCATGTATGTGTTGATTCCTTCCGAACGTTTATGTGAAGTTTCAATGCGTTTCGTTACGATTCTAAATCAGATCACGAGGTCAATGATAGATATTGAATTGGATATTGAAACGTTCTCCCAGCAGGTGGAAGTTTTGGTTTCACCATTTTTGTGAGACCCTGGTATGGCTGTGGCTTGAATATTCTGTTTCGAAATCTGCAGTGAGGAGAAATAATTGCAAATGTCAAAAATTTCCTTTGCTCGTATGGTAAATCCTTTCGCTGAATTAGCAAATATTTTGCTAAAACAGCGAAGCAGATTTTTATAAATCGCCACTCCAGTGAGAATTTTTCTCTGCGTGTGTTACTACCATCACGTACTCAGGTTGATATTGATATGTAAGATCAAGGGGCAGTAGTAGTTCACGTGCCAGCGAGTGCCCTCAATTACTTCAATATCATCTCCAATGTCAAATTCCTAACAAAAAAAGGTGTGCTGAACTTCTATCATAATGTTTCTTCTATTTCTATTCTCCCCGTCTGTGAACACTGCTCGTCAAATGAAGGGATGAAGCCAACACGGAAAAAAATGAACTGTTAATTTTACCAGAATTCCGGTTACTATATGGACAGCAAGGAATATCTGTGACTTTTACTGGAATTCTTGTTAAATTTACCGGAGCCCTTGTTAAATTTGCCGGAGACTTGATTCATTTAACTAGAATTCCGGTTAAAATAGCAGTAATTCTTGCTGTCCATATATTAACCGGAGTATTTTTTTCCGTGAAGTAGCATGGCATCAGTTTCTTGCTGCTGATATTGATGTTTAGCGAATTCCCTTTGGTGAGGGAGACGCTCCCCGTACCTGAAGCACAAACTGACCTATGTCAACCGTTCTAGGGTTGTGAAAGTGGAGGTAACCAGGGTGCTTAGATGGCCTGGTTTCGGAAGGTCCAACCACTCAAATAGGAACAGTCTAGGAATTCGTAAGGTTTACAAAAAACTAGCGCTCGACTAGCCAAAAACTAGACGCTTGTGAGTGCCTGGTAAGTTTCTGGTGAGGGACTTATGAGTCTCCATTTTTTGGCTGGTCAAGTATTGCAAAACTCGTAAGTCTACAGAAAGAAATATTATCTTATAAACTACGATGTGCAAATTCGAACTCGAAAAAGCAGGGATTATCAGATATTTAAAACGTCTATTGCTGGTATAACCTTCTTTTATAGAAACTGACATCGTAATGTTTGATGTGATTTAGTCAAAGAACAGCACACTTCACGATGTTACATTTTGAATGAACTAATTCCGCTGACACCCAAGTAACACCAATACGCGTAAAATATTCTGCGAATGTTCCTAGAATATTCCAACGCCCTGCGAATATTCTGAGAATGTTTGACTAACAGTTTTGTGCTACTAGTCCTGGTAGGAATACCCTAGGCACAACTAGACGATTGCAAATGCTTCGTAGGGTTTTGGTGAAGTACTCGCAAATGTCTAGTTTCTGCCTAGTCGGGCGTTACAAAACTCGTCAATGACTTGAGCATTTCTACTAGGAAGGGTATAGTTCTTCACTCCGATTCTCACATCGTGATATATGAGATAATATTGTTCTCGTATCCATATAGCACTCCAAGTGAGGCAGTTGAACTCAAGCCTGGTATTGCGGAGATCAAGAGCCCAAGGGGATTGGTTCAATCGCTGGGTGAGTGGTTAAAAGTTGAATGCTGTTCCCTTCCAGATAACATCGGAAGTCTTCTGGACGTTTCAGCAACATAACCCAAGTTCTGCGCGTCTTGGTCTTCGGGGAGTAGATTTTGATATGTTTAGAGAACCTTCATTCCCAGTGCACTCGAATACGCTCCCGGCACGTTTTTCCATCTGACACGGAACGGTCTTATCATGTTCTCCAAACATACTTTCATGGAAACTAACCTTCACAAATATATGTGTAGCATTGCAGAACGTCATTGACACCTTTATTGAACACGTTCCCAAAATGTTGCGTAGTGAAGATGGATAGAACATTACGGAACATTTGTATGTCCCTGAGACATACATGCGACGTTCTTCCCTAGGAAAAATATCACAAGTTCTTCCTCATGACTCATGAGTTATTCACACGGAAAAACTTATTAAAATAAAACTAGTGAGCGACTAATGAATCACTTGTAAATCTTATCTGACTAGTGATGTTTGAATAAAACTTGTGAATTTCTTGCAAGGTTAATCCAAACATTACTAAGATTGGATTTATATATCATTAACTAAAATCATTAATAAGCAGTTTTATTTATCAGATCAATATTATTCATTAGATTCGCCACATATTTATTAGACTCATATTTGGATTAATTCATTTTTCTGGATGTCTGGTAAAAAAATGTTCCATGCATGCACACTAGAAAAATAATTAATCAAATTGAAAACATGTCTCTTTATACTGAAAATATAATCCTCTCCAGACAGTGTTCTTTTGACGCAAGAAACCAAAATTCTCGAATGAAAAAATTCTCTGAGTTGAAGCAAATTTGTTCAAACTAAGAACATATCTGAATGAATTATAAATTCAATAATAAGTTTTTATTTTTATCCTAATTATTCTCACAAGTGCCATGTTAGTTTATAATAAGTTCCTCGTTAGATAATGATGACTGTTTCACTAGTTTTGATCAATGGAATCTAGTTAGTTGGAGTGTTACATTCTAGTGAGTGCCTTGTTAGTTTTCCTCACTAGTGCCTCATGAGTAGAAGAGATAAACTCGTAAGTGCCTCATTATTCACTAGCGAAAATTTATACAAGGGTTGAAAGGTCCTGGGATTTCATTTGAACGCTCTCTGTGTGATCAAGTACGTTTTGTGAATGTTGAGAAAACCTCCCGATGCTATCCGGGCTGACAGCGATGTCGCACTGTTTGAAAAATCTACCTGAAACTTCATAAGAATATGATGAAGTATTTTACATAATCATTTTAATAAATTTCATAATAAAATATTGAGTCCAATAATATAATTCTTAATGTTAAGAATTTTTTTTCTCAATCTTGATAAGTTTGTTGTTAATTGTAATAATATTAGGTGTACAAATAAGTTTCCGCAGTTTTTTATAAAAAATTAGGAATTTATTGTAAAGGAAAAGTACATTACGTTTTATTCAAAGTATTTTCCAACATTTGCCACTACTTTTCTCCATCTTTCTGGCAACATTCGGATACCCCGTCGAAAAAACTCTTCATCTTTTGACGCTATCCACAAATCTACCCAATTTTTGGTGTCTTCATATGATGTGAAGCGCTGCTCAGACAGACCATGTACCATCGACCGGAACAGGTGATAATCAGAAGGGGCTAAGTCTGGTGAATACGGCGGGTGGGGTAAAACTTGCCAGTTGAGTGTTTCCAAGTATGTTTTTACCGGCGCCGCAACATGTGGACGAGCATTATCGTGTAAAAGAATAATTTTGTCGTGTCTGGAGTAGTAATGGGCGCGTTTTTCCTTAAGTGCCCGACTCAATCTCATCAATTGTGTTCGGTAGAGAGCTCCAGTAATGGTTTCGCTTGGTTTCAGCAATTCATAATACACGACACCAAGCTGATCCCACCAAATACACAGCATGAGTTTTTTTCCATGAATATTCGGCTTAGCTGTCGATGTTGATGGTTCGCCGGGCTTAACCCATGACTTTCTCTTCTTTGGATTATCGTAGTGAATCCATTTTTCGTCACCAGTGACTATACGATGCAAAAAACTCTTTTTTTTATTCCTGGCAAGCAGCATTTCACTCATGCATAATCGGCGTTCAACGTCTCTCGGCTTTAGTTCATATGGAACCCAATTTCCTTGTTTTTGAATCATTCCTAACGATTTTAAACGATGTGAAATTGCTTGTTGAGTCACTTGTAGAGTAAGTGCAAGTTCTTTTTGCGTTTGGGACGAATCTTCCTCCAATAGTACTTCTAATTCCATGTCTTCGTACACTTTCGGCCTTCCACTGCGTTCTTTGTCTTTAACGTCAAACTCACCGTTCTTAAACTTTTGAAACCATTCCTGACAACTTCTCTCACTTAAAGCAGCTTCACCATATGCTTCTAGAAGCAATCGATGCGCCTCAGCTGCAGATTTTTTCACATTAAAGAAGTAAATCAAAAGTTCCCGCAAATGATGCATATTCGGAATAAAACTTGACATTTTTGCACGAAAAAAATTACGTGATGCTGATACGGAATCACTAGTACTTTAAGGTTATGGTGTTGCCAGATGACTAAACTTGGGATATTACGTTTTACATCTGACAATTTCTCCATAACCTTCTGGTGGGGCCATCTTTTGACAAACCGCGGAAACTTATTTGTACACCTAATATATTTGTGAAATTTAATGAACAATTGTTACATTTCAGAAAGAAATGTTGAAATTTCATCATCAATATTAAATTTAAGAACTATTATTGAATTCAATATGAAAATATGGTATTTCGTAAAGAATTTCGTATTAAATTCAAGAATTTTTCTAACAGTGGATCATTGGAGCTCCTCAGGTGTGAATTGCGGATCAACTGAAGAACTAACCTATTAGATTGATAAAATGGTTGAATCCATCCTCTCCAATGTAACAGTAATTTTTCGTTTTATCAAAGACATGCTAATACACTGACAGAAAAACGACCTAGTTGAAACATTCGTGGCCGCAATAACTTGAAATTTGGTTCGATTCACCAGAAAATGTGATTTCGATGTCCAGAAAAAGTGGTTGAAGCCAAAATTAACTACACCCAAAAAATCATATTCTAAAAATTAGAATCTACTCTATAATATGAGCCTAGTACATTTTCCTCTTAATATCAGTGGTAATTCTTCTAACGTTCAGAGGACCTCCCACATCAATCCTCCGAAACTCAGAGGAATATGTACTAGCCTCATATTTTAGAGGAATATTCTAAATTCTAGTATACGATTTTTTCAGTGTACATAAGCTGGTTATTACACCAAGAAAAGAATCTGGTTTTTCTAACCTGAAAAATGTAGTGAATGTTTGCTTCAACCACTTTTTCTGGACATCAAAATCACATTTCCTGGTGAATCAAACCGGATTTCAAGTTATTGCGGCCACGAATATTCCAACTAGGTCGTTTTTCTGTCAGTGTAAGACGTATCTATATCCTCTTTTCCAAGAGAACAGAGTGATTTGAGTTTTCAGAGCAGGCATTTCTTGTTAAATATAAACCGAAAAACTTGTTATCGCTATTCCACTTAGGACAGCGCACGTACGTGCAGCTAATACTCCAGGAACCGTGGAATATGTTACCTAGCGCCTGGGCGTATCGGCAACAGTCCCAACCACCGTGTCTTCGATATAACCATATATCAGGGATATTTCCAACCTGCAACAAATTTTTGGTCTTCATCTCAAAAAAAAAAATCTAATCAGTCCTATTTCCGTTGTAAGAGTTCATTTGGTATCTTCCACCCTTCTATTCCCGTGCAGCAGTTTAATTATCCCTCGCCGGACTATACATCGTAGACCTGAAGTTGATTTGATGTTATATCATCATCCAAGTTGAGCTCCAAGTTCCACGTGTAATTAGTAAATGAATTCATTACAATTTGAATTCAAAAGAATTTCTTTTTACTAAATTTCATAGGATGAAAACTATCTCATCGACGATAAGAATTTTAATGTCCTTACAAAATCGCCGTTGAAAACTCAATCTGCATTGATGTGTTTGATAATTATTATTGATATACCAAATGAAAGCACCGGCATCAGATATTCACGTTCCGTGACGAAATTCTCAACGTTCGCAAGATGCTTGATACCGGTTAATCATCATATCGCATCAAATATTTCTTATGGATCTTGAATTTATTCCAGCGATAAAAGAATCTGACTTGTACCTAACGTTATCGCACGCTCGGAATAAAAATATTAAATTTCGAAAGATTCGTGAAAGGTTTCAATAATTTATATGTATACTCAGCTGAAAATTGTTCGTGCGTTACGCGTTTTTCTGCTTTCACGAAGTTGAATCAAACATTGCGAAGTGAGCTCGATACAAACCAAATCTTCGATCCTTCTCTTTCGACTCTTACAACGAGTGATTACGCGATGGCAATTCCGTATTCCCTAGTTAAAGGAGCAAATTGTGAATAAATGAACTGTGAAAAAGGTACATTTTCATTGTTTCCATCTCATCGAGCAAATAACGCTGAGTGATCGATTACATATCCTTTTCCCCTACGGCCTATGGGTTGTTTTATATATGAATTAAACATTGACCATACACGGGCGTACTTTTTCTCCCCAGAGCACGTTGTTTGATCGATCATTTACTTGCAGACTTGCAGACTTTTGAATGTTCGGTACCGCTCTTTGCTGTACGTTATATAACTGTTCCTCCGAAAACAGGTCATGTTGGACTTTCTAGGTAGGAGAATCAAATTCATTGGAATGAAAATCCATTTCGTAAAGCATCTCGATCCAATTCTTATCCAGATGATTCGAGGGTATCTTTTTTTCCACCTCGGAAGATTGTTTTTGTATACCGGAGAGAGAAGGAAGACGAAGATCGATCTTCGTTTCTTCGAAATGCATTCATTTCCTCTGTCAGTCTCATTAGTTCTTCAACAAACAGCTTTCTATTTTACTATCCTCTCTTTTTTCCCCTTTTCGCTATATCTCTCGAACCCTATCTCTATCAAAACGAATATATTTTATTCCAGAAGAGGTATCGTTATTCTCCACGATTTTTCCTCCTTTTCTGAAAAGTGTTGTTAGTTGATCAAATTTAGTTTATTTATCAGGAAAGAAGAGTTCTTCCATATTCAATTCCAGAATTTAATTTCAGAAGATAACGCAGATCATAGGAGAAACAATGACAAAACATCCGGATTCAAATTGAATACCAAGTGTAAATAGTTTGAGTTCTGCCATGAATAATTAATTATTTAATTTCTATCTGTAAGGTCGCTTGAAGGGAACTCTCAAAGCCCCATTATAATACCGAAAAAGAGCAAGTTTCGTTAAGACGATACATCGAGGAGATGTCGACTGGAATGAAGATTGTGATGCCGGTGATTGTGGTGGTACATTGGAGTCACCTCGTTATCGAGCTCGTAAAATTTTCAGGATGAACGGTGCTAGAAGCGAAAAGAAACCAACCGAGAAGTACGTACCACCACCGTCGGCAGTCACTCGTTAACGTGCCCTCCTTTTCTTCTGAAATTTTTAGGATTGTGACTATCGTCAGGGATTCGACTTTTCCAGTCAGTGGTACGTGTTTTTTTCCTTTCTTCTTTTTTTTTGGAACAAACGTTCTTTTATTTTCATTCTACATTTTTTTCTTTCTCGTGTACTTTTATAACTACAACTCGAAAGTATGTTTTCAAACAAGCTTTTCAAGATACAACAAATCTTAGATTATGATTCGAGTTTACAATATGTACATGCCTCAAGATCGGAATATTTCTGCTGGCATGAACAAAGTTCTTACAAAGTGAAAATATAAATCCTAACTATCTCTCCATAAGTCAGCACCGGAGGAAACTTCAAAACTACGAACGATGTAAGCACTGTACAAGAATCAAACGAATTGTATAAGAGGTTATACCGTGCTTATATTCCAGCACGGTAAGCGTTTCTCTTTGAATCACGTATTGTAGAACATTTCCAGAGAAAGAAATCGAACCTCCCTCTTCGACGAACGTGAACAATCGAATTATACCTTCTATATCCAGAAAAATTATCAATTCAATATTGTTTTGATCTTTATTTCAGAATATCGTGATTTTTCATATGGGATCACACTCAAACTATATAGTCCGAGGTGAATATTTTCCTTGACGTTTCCCATTTGACAAAAATCCCATTCGTTTTGAGGTGTAAAAGCTTTCGTATCAAAGGGGTGGTATCTCGATTTAAATGCAAGCAGAAGGAAATCCTCGTACAATGGAGTCGAGTTACTTCGTTATGGATTTACTTGAAGATTTTATCCTTCTTTCTCAGAAATGCTTATGAACGTTGGAAAATAATTGGAAGAGGTAGTACGGCTTTTCCGTGCGAATAATACTGTCCGGGAAGATCATCTGGATTGGCTTGAACACGGCTCGAATGGTCTCATTGTTCGCTCCCTGAGATAGATGAGAGAATTACGTTCTGAAAGTGAAAACGGTGTATCGTTTCCAAATATAACAATACAATTGACATTCAATCGTCAATTACGAGGATGACTTTAATTTTCTCAGCTATGATGATCAACTCTGTGTTGTTCCACTTCGCTGAACACCATTCATGATAAATAATACTAAAATTGATCGAAAGTGAGGTGATATTTTGTTGCAGTTATTCGACAGTATATTCCCACGTGTACTACACGAACTACATTACCGCTGCAAATGGTTCCCTCAGATCTAATTTTCTTCTCTGTGGTTTATGTTGATAATTCATTGATTCCAAAAATAAACTCTTCCTTCGAAGTAGCGATATAAACCAAGAAGTATATAGAAACTGCATATAATGTAATCCACGTATTCAATTCAATTTCAAAAATGAGAATCAAAAACTCTTTTATCTCTGATAATCCTTTCTTTCCAGAAACAGTAGATATTCCACCGCAAAATCTTGGATACCTGATCTTCGAAAGAAAAATGCTTCACAGAAGAAGTATAGTCGTGCATCCCTTAGGCGAAAGGAATACACGAATACCCACTCGAGGATGTCTGTTTCGTAAAATTCCTTCCATCCCCTCATTGTCCGGAAGGAAATATTTAGGGGAGATAATTTTTGAAATTCTCAAGAACTGATATCCAAGACAAAGCACTCGTTTCAAAGTTTCTATATGATATATGAGATTTTCCCAAGACCATAGATACGCTGAAGTTCAGCATGGCTGAGAATATTTTCTATCATTCAATATTTATGAAATAGGTTATTAGATTCAATGAATGAAGTTTTCCCCCGAGGCTTAGCTTTTTCAACCACATGTATTAAACCTGCGAGAAGGGGATCGACGATTTATTCTCAACTGGAGCGGATCCAATGTAGGGAAAGTGTTGTGTAGTTCAGAACACATGTTACATTTGAATTTCTCTCTTGAAGGGTGTTCTACCAAACTGGATGAAAATTTGCTAACATTGTGTTCAGATCTCTACTTCAGACAAATATTTATTCCACTCGAGTTGGGGTATCTCGATACGATAACGTTCTTGATCAAACATACGAGTAATTCATTTCGATGCACAAAATCCTTGTTTATTATTCAAACAATTTATAACAAGTTGAGAGGAAATGGAAGGATTCCTTCTCTCTAGTTCGTTCACACGTTCGACTACTACTCATCAAAGATTCCGGGAGTTTTTTCTAATTTAAATTGATGGATGTTCATTTACAAATATTGGTTAGCAACTGTTGAGGTCGAACCGACGAATCGCAAAACAGAGACTGATCAGTTAGATCTGAATTATTCTGGTGAACGTCTCGCAAGTTTTACTTCATTACTTACTGGTTCAGACAAACTAATAAATTACTACACAGAACAGAAAATAGGTAGCACAGGGATAGATATAATTTACAGTGGGGTCCTTCATAGTTGCGGTGTCGAATAAAACAATGTTCAGGAGATGATTGCAATTTGTATATCTACACTGTAAAAAATTTCTATGGGAAACTTCGCATGGAAGTTTGGATGGAAGTAATCAACACATACGTGCGTTAAGAATTTTCCATATTTTACCGGAAATTTACTGGATTGATTTCCTGTTCTATGATCGAAATTTTCTGGTTCCTGCGTATAAGAAAATTCCGATTATTTCTCACAGTGTAGGAAATTGATTTTCGTCTCGTCTTCACCGGATACGTTAATATAATATCAATTTTGTTTAAAACTGATTTTGAAGGATCGACGTGGGTCATTTGTTTATTTTGGTTATTATTATAGATTTTATTCTAAACAATTGAAAATCAGCTTCGAATTTTGTGCTTGTATTACTCTGAATTTCAACGCACCCTGAAAGAGTCAAATTCCAATGCGAAGTTTGAATTGTAGCAAACCTAAACAATTTTGGTTCAATTGGATTCGAGATTCGAACCGTTTCAATATCCCCAACACGAATAATATAGAATAGATCCGAATATTAACACAATGTCGAGTAGTGTCTGCACTGTAAAATAAAACTGGAAATTTACTGTGCACCTGGACTGGAATATGGATATTCCAGTAGTCAAAATTTACCAAGCATAACTGAAAATTCAGTCCTTGTACTGGAATTTTCAAGTTTGAGATTGTGTACTAAAATTTCACCATGATTTCGCAAAAATTTTACTGGCTCGTACTACAATTTTACAGTCCTTGTGCACCAGAAGAAAGTATCCCCTCATTAAGGACTTGGAAAAAATTTCGAATTCAAAACAAAAACCTAATCGTTGGTATATTGGAATTATATGAAACTGAAACTAGCAGCCGTACACTGTAAAGAAATTTCACCGGAAAATTCCAGTACATGTACTGGAAGTCATTAACCTGTACATGTACCGGAAAATTTCAGCACATTTGTACTGCAAAAATTCAGTGCAAACGTTATGGAATTTCCGCATCAAAACTGGAAATTTTCTGAGCCTCGGTACTGGAATTTTTCAGTACACGAGCTGGACTTTTCCAGGACATGTACTGGAAAATTAATGCTGAAAATATCCATGAAAATTGAAAAAAAATTGCTCACGCAAAGTGATTTTGCAGGGTCCTTGTGTTCCAAGATGATTGAGAAACTTTTGATCGTTCATTTGGATGGACAGAAACTCATGTCTACCTAACAGGATTTGAACCCACACTTTTCTACCTGCCTACCAACTGAAACCTAAGACCTAACCGATGAGCTATAGCGCGACATGTTGGAAGGCCAGCTTGGGTTACTACATATGCTTCATATCTAGAACACAAGAGGATAAGTCTTGGAAAAACCTCATATATCAATTTCATTGGCTACAATTACAATTATTATTCAAAATCTCAATCAGGAAATTTTTAATATAAAGACTTGAAATTTTTCCTGCCAGAAATGACGAAGTCCAATAGAAGTGGAAAATTTCAGTGCAACAGTGATTAAATTCCGTTGCATAGCAACTGGAAAATTCCATCACACGACCTGAAAATTGCAGTTCAAAACCTGTATAATTCAATTGCATAGTAACTGGAAAATTCCATCACAAAACCTGAGAATTGCAGTTAAAAACCTGTATAATTCCAGTATACCAACGATTAGGTTTTTTTTTCTAAATTCCAAATTTTTTCTCAAGTCCTTTTTGAGGGAATATTTTTTTTTGGTGCACAAGAACTATAAACTTGTAGTACGAGCCGGTAAAATTTTCGCGAAATCATGGCAAAATTTCAGTACATCATCTCAAACTTGAAAATGCCAGTACAATGACTGAATTTTCAGTTATGCTTGGTAAATTTTCAGTAACGTAACAACAAAATCTCTGTACATGTACTGGAATATCCATATTCCAGTACTAGCACTGGAAATTTCCAGTCCAGTTGCACAGTAAATTTCCAGTTTTTTTTACAGTGTAAAGCTAGCAACCGATTGTTGTAACTTTTGATTAAACGTTGTTGAAGCTTTGTTTGTACCATGAATCGATTGAGCAGCAGCCTACCAAATATTTCAGATCCTTGAATCCTTAATAAAAATTTAATGTGAAAAGCTATAACTATCGACTGCTAGCTTTACGGCTGCCATTTTCAGCTTCATTGAAATTATACAGGTTTTGAACTGCAATTTTCAGGTTGTGTGATAGAATCTCCCAATTACTATGCAACGAAATTCAATTGCTGTTGCACTGAGATTTTCCACTTTTATTGGACTTCGTCATTTCTGGCAGGAAAAATTCCAAGTCTTTATATCAAAAATTTCCTGATTGAGATTTCGAATAATAATTGTAATTGTCGGAAATGAAATTGATGTATGAGGTTGTTCGAAGACTTATTCCTTTGTGTATTCTAAATATGAAGCATATGTAGTAACCCAAGCTAGCCTTCCAGCATGTTACGCCATAGCTCATCGGTTAGATTTTAGGTTTCAGGTGGTAAGCAGGTAGAAAAGTGTAGGTTCGAATCCCGTGAGGTAGATAAGACTTTCTGTCCATCCACATGAATGATCAAGTTTCTCAATCATCTTGAAACACAAGGATCGTGCGAAATCACTTTGTGTGAGCAATTTTTTTTTTAATTTTCATGAATATTTCCAACATTAATTTTCCAATATATGTCTTGGAGGAGTCCAGTTCCATAACATTTGTACTGAATTTCTGCTGTAAAAATGTGCCAAAATTTTCCGGTACATGTACAGGTTAATTGCTTACAGCACATGTACTGGAATTTTCCGGTGAAATTCTTTTACAGTGGGGTGATTACGGACTCTTGTTCCAGAATCGCCGCTGTCCTCTTTAATTTATCTCTAATTTAATTGAGCATGTTCCACTCATTGATGAGCTGCTCATCGATGCCTCGCTGTCGAATGCACAATTTTTAATAGATCGAAGGGTTATAGTTTGAACTGTCACTGTTGAATTTTCCATATTAGTTTCTCAGAAGTAAAGCAGATGATCTGATAAACGCTTCATCGGTTATCGAATACAATCTTTCCCAAGTTTGTGGATTCTGTTAGAGTATTAACTTCATCAGCAACCTACGAGGGAAAGTCTGCGAAATTTTTCAACCAGACACCATGTCTTATTGAATACTCCACACCTGAGCCGAGAAATCTCCTTTCCACTTCATGTGTCTCTGAATCAATTTAATGACACTTTACAATGTGATGCAATACGTAACTGTAGCAGGAAAATTATCGATCGAGATATGAGTTACTCCAACCGCAGAGTATCCAAATATTCTTTTTCTGCGTGAATACGTGAATGTGGTACGAATTCCTTATCGATTCGTTAAAATACTGACAAGTTATTGCAATTCATCTGATAAATTTGATGCAAAATTTTTCCCAGAAGAATTTCAATCGAAACGTTCAGAGTTCTTCCCAGATTGAAACACGCAATAATCCTCGAGACATGAAAAATAATGGCCTTTCCTCTTTAATACAGAAACGAGAATTCTTTTCATAGCAAATCCATTTCCAGGCCATGCATATAAATGTTGGGCAAGATGCTACGACGCCGGACGACCAGAAAGCACAAGAATGTATTACATGAATTCCATTTTCTAGTTGCACGCCAGATATTTATTTTTATTTATTCTCCTCCCGATGATTCGATCGTTCGCACCATCTCGTATTTGAATGAATTCCCTTTCTATCTCTGTTTCCTCGTAGCTGATGTTTTATCGTGATCCTTTAGAAGATTTCAACATAAGACGAAAGCCAGGAAGACAAAACTCGCATAAAGCACAGCAGCGAGACCTTAAAACAGGTCTTTTAAAGTTTCGCTTCTCTTATTACACGGCTGGCTTGAACTTTCATACTCTAATGAATATAGTTGGTACAGAATGTAAAGCTTGTGGGGGGTCCATGACCTGTACATAAAGCTTATTGCCACAAAACTGATAAGGATCAGAATTACCATAAAAACAACTTTTACACAATACTACTATAACGACCTGCTGCACCGTCATTTATCTGAGAAATATGAATGTTGTGAAGAAACAATTTTCAATGGTGTTCTTACTTCAAAACTGCGCGGTGCTGTAACAATTCAATTCTAACAGAATTTTATTCATTCAAGATATATCATTGACGAAACAAAACCCTCGCGAACAATAGGAAGCTAATACTAAGAAAAAAAAAAGAAACGTTGAAAGATTATTTTCGAAGAGATAATCTGATTTTTTCTTCCCTCGCGAAAATGGATTTTCAGAAAGAGGATTGCTATTCACTAAAAATGAATCTCAGTCAGTCTTCCATTTTCTCCTAACTCCTCCTCTCAATACTACCGATATCGCATAAATCAGGTATGAAAAGAGCTCCCGTCGTGGCTGGCTTGGCTGACTGGAAATAATATCCTTCGTGTCACTTCTTCATCTGGGAGAGAAGAAAAAGATACCCTAGACTCTGATGACGCGGGGCGTCTATTTGTCGCGAGAGGTAAGACGCGCGGCGGGACTCAATCTGCCATCGTTCTTACACGTCCAAACGAGATTATCGTGAAAATATTTCATCCCGTGGAAAAGACGTGGACAAACTATGCAAATAACAAGGATAAGAATCTCGTCACTCTTCTCAAATTTTCTCACGAATTATCCAAATTTTCGATATTATACATTGGACAAAATTATTTGATTACGAATACTCAATTCATGTTTGGGTAAAATGAAACCGAATATGAAGGGAAACAATGAAATAGAGGAGAGAGCGTGAAATTCCTATGATTGTAATAACACGATGCACTTGGTATACCAACACTTGTACCAAAATGCATCTGTTTTTTCCCCTAGCTGCGAAATTGCCAGGTGACCCGTCATCGTAAACAATATAACACACAATGCGCCCGGGCGCAGTTCGCGATATGAAGTCACCAACAATTGTCGACCGTTCACCAGATATTCGTTCGTGTCCAAGCAAAAACGCTCGTTGAATCGCAAAATGAGAATGCTTCGCTTATTCGCACGGTGAAGATCATGATACATTAATTAGATTCTTATCGAAATTCTCTATGCAACGAATATCGGGAGACATTGGTGTCGTTAATTAACAAATAAACGAACAGAAAGATAACGCAAATCATGAACGTAATTCATGACTTGGAATATCTACACGAGAATTTGAATTTGAATGATTCAACGTGGGATCGATGCATCTCACGTTAGAGATCTTCCGTTTCCGCTAATTAGAAATATCCTACGAATATTCGTATTGATATTACACTTCATTCTGTTTTCCTTTTGAATCTAGGTCACTGCGAGATTGGAGGAAGATTTCATTCGTTCGGAATCATTTAATCCCTCAAACTCTCCTGTAAACATGTATTTCAAATACATTTTTTCGCCAAGTGAAAATGAGGCTCGATCGATTTCTCCTTGAACACTCTCGTGTACCGTACATTCTCAAACTTTTCGACTTCAGATATCCCACGAATTGGATTGACTTATTAGATTTGAGTAGAAAAATTCATTCGAAGGTTATATTTCGAAGAATGTGACTGCCCCGGGACTAGGTATAAGTCACAGAATGTAATCTTTATTACCAAACAATATTCCTTGAATTGTGAGATTCGCGTGACGATCTAAAATCCTTCGATTACGATCGCCATTCGACTTTTCTTCCGAACCAAGGAAGAACTTTTATAACCTTCCCTTCGGTTTAATAACGATTCTCGATATCATAACACGTGAAAAATGAATCAGTTTCGCTTCATTTGGAACTTCCAAGACCCGCAACTTCCTTACGTTTTTTGATATTCTTGAGAAAAAAAATCCTTTTAATAACAAAGAAGACAATTAAAAATTCAAGTAAACAAACTTCAGACGTTCAGACCAAGTCGTGCCCGGACAGAGACGAAGAAGAAGGAACAGAAGAAGACAAATCTCTGCACCGAGTAAGTAACTTCAAAGTTTCTCAAAGTATTAAATTGCCTCGGTCCACTGGTTTGAAGCACCAGAGTCATTCAATTGATCCGGCAACAGTTAAATAAATCTATACCATAAAATGAAGCTACTAGGATTGTATTGAAACGAACACGCGATATCGCATTTATATTCTGCTTCTATGACCGTAAACGCAATAGTGTGTGAACATCCACGAAATTCAAATTGCTCGGCATTATTCTAGGACTTCGTTTGATACATTAAAAAGAGAAACGAGACTCTTAATCGAACGTTATCAATCGTGCAGAAGTGTTCCTCATTGTTACGAACCGCAGGTGCAATCGACCGACAATTTATCGGCACCCTATACGAGCAGAGAGTACAGAAAAGATGCGCTTTTTCTTCCCTCCGCCGCTCTTTTTCGTATATCTTGCGCTAGGTTCTTACCTTATTCGTAATCGATTATGATTGATGACCTGGTTCTACGCGCACTGTATTTTGATTTCTCTTCCTCTGTTTTGTTCCCAACAATTTCCACCGCCTGAATATAAAATCATCTAAAAAGCATTACAATGATTACAGTGGTGTTATTTCAAATTCTACAAATCTTGGTATCGGGTATGAACATGCTTATCCATCAATATATATTTCACATTCCGCTTCCAATAAAAGCGTTTGATCAGCTTTGTGTTTAATTAATAATTTTGTTGAATCATTCGATCGTACACCGAATTTAATGATTACCTCGAATGATCTCGTTGTTGGGATATTATGTGTAATTAAGTATTTCAATTGTATTCAGGGTGAATATGACAAGCGCAATTTAAACTCATTAGATTGTAGATTGAATAACATGAGAGAACTATGCGATATGAAAATAGATTTTAACGGGAACATCGAAGGTTTACAAATATTATCATTCGACCAGGTTGCTGATTATATTACGAATGAATGAATAACTTTATTGTTTAAGGCGATTCTCCACAAGACAAGTTACTAGATCTCTCCCCCCAGTTTTCTCAGTAATCAATGAATAGAATCAATTTTAATGAGCAGTTGCATCTTCTTAGGCTATTGAAAAAAATGCAGCTACTCATTATTTTTCATTTTATGGTTTCGTTTCTGAGAAAACTGGGGGGAGAAATTTGGAATTTAGTAACTTTTGGAGGGAGTAATGAACCCCTTCAAGATCTAAAGATCCATACAATGGAGTTACACGGTTTGAAAGATAAAAGTAAACAAAATATAAAGTAACAATACAAGAATGCTTTATAGATGAAGGATTTTTCTTTCCCCCTCCCCCTTTCTTTTCTCTTGGAAATTAATTGCATTCACATATCCACGTGCATGTTGGGCGTACATTTGGATTTAATAGATGTTCAATTTGTGAACCTGTTATGACCGCAGTTAGTTCTTAAACCTAAGATAAAGAACAGATCGAGCTAAATAATTCGCAGAGTTTTACAATTCGCTTTTTGTCTAGGTTATCCAAAACTTCGATCCAGATATCTGCTTCGTCCCTCCTCAAGCCTATAGACTGAACAAACTTCGTTCTGTGGTTTTCTAATGACGGACCCTCGGCTAGAAGGTGAAACAGGTTTCCGTTTAACACGTCGTTCAATAAGTCCCGAGACTACCAACGAAAACAACATTTTTGTTCAAAAATCATTTTTATTCATCAACATTATCTCTTTTTAGGGTGAACAATCTTTCCAACGCCTTCCCAACATTTCTATACCATGTTTATAAAAGGATTTATCCTTCGCTCCAAAATAGACTTTAGTTTCCACAATTACCTCTTCATTCGAGTCAAATTTTTCTCCCTGGAGCATTTTTTTGAGATCAGCAAAGAGCCAGTAGTCGCTGGGGGCTAAATCTGGCGAATACGGGGGGTGGGGAAGCAAATCAAAGCTCAACTCGTTGAATTTTGCCATTGTTTTCATAAACTTGTGGCATGGTGCATGTCTTGGTGAAAAAGGATTTTTCTCTTCTTCATGTGCGGTCGTTTTGCTGCGATCTCCTCCTTCAAACGTACCAACAAGTCAATATAATGATCACTGTTGATCGATTCACCTTTTTCCAGGTAGTCAATGAAAATCACGCCATGGGTATCCCAAAAAACAGACACCATGACTTTGCCAGCAGACTGCTGCGTTTTTGAACACTTTGGATGGCTTTCGCCAGCCATGCGCCACTCAGATGATTGCCGATTCGACTCCGGAGTGAAATGATGTATCCATGTTTCATCCTTGGTCACGTATCGACGCGGGAAATCCTTTTTATTGCGAGTAAATAGCGATAAACAGCTCTCTGAATCGTCGACTCGTTGCTGGTTTTGTTCCCCTGAAAGCAATCGCGGCACTCACTTGGAAAAAGCCTTTTTCATGCTCAATTTTTCATGAAGGATTGTAAATACGCTTCCAGATGATATCTGTGTCATTTCTGCAATCTCACGGACCTTCACCTTGCGATTTTTCATTACGATTTTTAACACTTCACTCACATTTTCCGGTGTAACGGCTTCCAATGGCCTACCTGAACGTTTCGCATCGTTTGTATCCGTACGACCACGTTTAAACTCAGCATATCAACGACAAATCGTTGGTTTGGATGGAGAGGAGCCCGGGTAACTTTTTCAAGCCATTGATGGGCTTCTACGGTGTTTTTACCCATTAAAAAAACAATGTTTTATCAAGACGCGAAACTCGCTTTTCTCCATTTTCAAACAAATTACAAAGTGACTTTACTCTAACCTCGATAACTGTGCTGTTTGTGGTCCGATCGACGTGAAATTTTTACACGTTCCATGTGAAGGTTCGCACTCTAGGGAAACGTGGCCAGTTTGGTGGTACTAGCACCATCTCTGGATTAGTCTCGGGACTTATTGAACGATGTGTTACATGTTGTCCACAGCGTTGGCGTGAGAAGTCAGTACTCATAGAACCTAGGCAAAATACTATTGAATAAGCGCAGTTGTGCAATAAGGGCTCTTTGATTACGGTTAATTCTGATTTGGAGGTATTTCTGAAGCCCATGTGTTAAGTCGAGGTGGGGGAAGATATGTAGTGTGCTAATTATATTAAGAAAGGGCGATACGGCATCGATTCTTCTCATATCGATACTTTTTCATCGATTTTTGCATCGATATTTCATGTGCCGATATATTTGATAATCAATGTTTCTTTCTCGCATGACGAAAAGGTGAAGATTGATTACATCCATGGATGTTGACGCATTAATTACACATTGGCGACACATTTTAGTACATCATAGTGACTTCGAAGTGCAATTAACTCCAGATAGTAGAAGAGTTCTAGAAGAGTTTTTTGTTTCTCAAACCAGGCTCAACAAAACCCCACAGAAGAAGTGGCTCGAAATGATACCAGCGATCCCTAACGATGCAATCCAAGATCATTGGTCAGGAACACGGAGAAAATGAAACATCAGTGAGTATTTTTCCGACACGACCAGCTCGTGTAATGGAAAAAAATAACATTTCAACACTACTGGTTAATGTATATACTGAGAAAAAATGCAGTGGAGCCAACCGCATATGAAATAATTAAAATTATTGAAATAAATGCTCATTCGGTCATTTCAATCGATATCCAGTTGAGTCAACCTCGCGGCGAGATTCGCCGTATCCAAACTCATATGCGGTTGGCTCCACTGCATTTTCTCTCAGTGTACACGGAAAGAACTCTGGAGCTACCATAGTATGTGAGCCCGTCGCACTATAGTAGCTTGGCTGTCCACATACGAGCACAGTGTCGCTGTGTACTAAAGTTGATTCGGCAGTCAGCCAATGTGGTATGACGAAGCGCCGAACTGAATTTGCTCCCGTGTCATACCACGGTGGTATGGCTCAGGAGCAAACAGGCCTCGACGCGCGTACTCGCGCTGCTCCCCACTCCGCCGTACTACCTTTGTGTTTGATTCGCGCTGTCATGGTATGTTGCGGGGAAAACTAGATGCTTGCAATGTGACGAAAACGCGTACATTTGCCTGCGCAACGTACTATAACAGCACGAGTCAAAACAAGCAAAGTACGGCGGAGTGGGGAGCAGCGCGAGTACGCACGTCGAGGCCTGTTTGCTCCTGAGCCATACCATCGTGGTATTACACGGGAGCAAATTCAGTTCGACGCTTCGTCATACCACATTGGCTGACTGTCGAATCAACTTTGGTACACAGCGGCACTACGCTCGTATGTGGGCAGTCAAGCTATTATAGTGCGACGGGCTCACATACTATGGTAGCTCCAGAGTTCTTTCCGTGTAGACATGAGTTGAGGCCTAGACACACAAGCTACGTAAACGTAAAAACGGTGGCGTAGAAACCGTATACGAGATCTGCGCAGGTTTACGTTCCTTCCGTTCACGTTTACGTGACTTGTGTGCTTAGGCCCTTATGTCTCCACAGTACAGTGTTGTGATATTTGTCGAGCTGGAAAATCGCAGCTCGGTCACGTGACTACGTTTCGCACCAACACATGTATGTATTCTTGTCGGTGAGCGGTTCACCCATAAGAGCGCTCACATGTGTCAGTACAAAACGTAGTCACGTGACCAAGCTGCGATTTCCCAGCCCGATGAATATCACAACACTGCCGCAGTATTGTCTGTTGTAGAGACACGATTGGTTCATGTCTACACAGTAACCAGTGGTACTAGACTCCTTTTGTTTTCATAACACGAGCCAGTCTTGTCTGACAAAATACTCACTAATGTTTCGCTTCCTCCGTGAAAAGACACGTCTATATGCGGAAAAACTGAGTATTTGCCACCGTTGTTATCCCCTTGAGTGATAACAATTCGACCCAAAGATTATTTTTAAGATTATTAGGACAGGAAGAATGGCATCTCGATTCTTGGAGTAAAAATAAACGAAAAAATAGTTTTAATTTGAAAGAATCGAAAGAAATAAAAAAATCAGAATCACTGCAGGAAAAGGTAGTAAAGCGAACCTTGCAGCGAGTCCCACACAGCACCGGATGTCCCAGCAATGTTGTCAGAATATTACATTTGGAATATGTAATGTTCTGGAAAACATCTCAAGAAGATTGTCAGAATGTCTGCAGGATGTTTCATGTCTTCACCTTTGTAGCATTCTGGAGATATTCTGAAATATTGCTGTGATCATTTCAGCGATATTCTGTACGGAAAAAAATGTCACAATCACATATTTTAAAATTTTAACAAAATATTACTTTGGGTTGAAAGAAGATTTCTGCAGAATTCACTTCTACAAATGTTGAATGAGCTTGGCCAGAATCACTTGGAGTGGAAGAAAACCTGCTCCGAAGTCGATTATTAGAGAGTTTCCCCAGTGGGGATTGAACCCGGGTTCGGCGAGTGAGAGTCAAGGGTTCTATCACTTCAGCAAATCTCCGAGATGACGGCACCATTCTCAAAGTGCTATATATTGTAATCATCGTGATGGGAGTTTGAAGAATTCATTTCCGTGAAATAAAGAACAATCGATTCAGAATCTTCTGCCACAAAGAATCAGTAGGTCGTGGGAGAGAGGTTTTTTTCGACCTCAACTTTGAAATTTTACAAAGGGCTGAGTAAGATCAATGGAAAAACTTTGAAAATTTGTTGCCGTGGGATATAGACTAATCGATTCAGAATCTTTTGAAATTGAGAATGATTAGCACTTGAGAGGAACGTTTCTTGGAAAGTGCACTTCCAAAATTTACTAAGTGCTGGAACAAATTGATGAGAAACTTTCAAAAATTTATTTCCGTGGTATATAGACCAATCGATTCAGAATCTTCTGAAATGGAAAGCGAATAGGTCGTAGAAGAGGCGTTTTTTTCGATCTTGAATTGTGAATTTTATCAAGTCCTGGATCAGGTGTATGAAAATTCATTTTGCTTCATAAAATATCGCTACTGTCATATTCTCAGAATATTTCATTTGCGACAAATTCAGCCTATTCCCCATCGTAGATTTTCAAAACATTACAGATCATTATGTGTGCAATGTGCCATTAGGAAGATTCTCAGAACATTTTCAACGAAATATCGTATCCGCAATATCTATAGAATCTTGTATAAGTATTTCACACAGGATGTTCTGAGCGAGATATCAAGAGACGCGGTAGCGTCTCGACGCCAAGTACATGAAAAAAAAATTTTTTATATAAATTGTATATTAAGTGCAAATGCAAATGTCGCTGCCGCTTCTCTTTTACAGTAAGTTTGGAGGTTCAGTTTTTATTTCTTGAATTGTTTCGATGTGATCACGTATTCCAAATATAAACCAATTTCATTCTGTAGATACGATTTTTTGCTTTCGATTGAGATATCTTCCAATCCAATCGGTGAAGTATTCACTGAGATATCTTAATTTCGATTCTATTTTGTATCATAATATTTCAGATTCGATACTTATTTGCGTTTTTCAGTGCCTAGAAATATTTCCTTCGCGACTTTGTTCCGAAACTCGACTCTCAGTTGTATCAATCGATGACACAATTTCTGAACCTAACCTGAACGCGATCAGCTTGTAATAGCCCAATATTATTGCAGAATATATTTTGTAAAAATTTCGATTTGAAGACTTGAAGCAACGCATTGTGATCCTACATGATAAATTTATCTGTTCCCTTTTTTCCGTGGACTGAAACAGTATGTGGAGATTGAATCACTCCTTGAAGAGCATTTGAAAAAATGGGTGAACTCCCCCCAAAAAAACTTCAAAAAAGTAAAAAAACAACGCCGAGTACATGAAAAAGTATTTCAGTTTATCAATTTTGTTGATAAACTTCATTTTCCCTTCTCATATTAATGCGATCAGCCAAAACAACATCAGAGGGAAAGAAAAGATCTGAAATCACTATCAAGTACCAAGTACACTTGACTGCATAAATGCTGCTTGAATATATCAATTAATATGTTGAATAAATACCACGAGTTAATACATAGATATCACCGATTTGCCATTCCCAAATCAATCTAAAGAAAACAGTCAATACAAATTCTTTTTCAATCATGACAATTTACCATCATGGGACACTTGGCGTGGCCGATTCTTTAGGTTTTTAATTATCCAAAGTCTGCTTGAACCTAGCAATTGAGAAAACATCTGTATCAAACCAAAGCATTTATCGGCCACGCCAAGTGTCCGATGATGGTAAATTGTCATGATTGAAAAAGAATTTGTATTGACTGTTTTCTTTAGATTGATTTGGGAATGACAAATCAGTGATATCTATGTATTGTCGACTCATGGTATTTATTCAACATATTAATTGATATATTCAAGCAGCATTTATGCAGTCAAGTGTACTTGGTACTTGATAGTGATTTCAGATCTTTTCTTTCCCTCTGATGTTGTTTCGGCTGATCACATAATATGAGAAAGGAAAATAAAGTTTATCAACAAATTTAATAAACCGAAATACTTGTGTAATACTTTTTCATGTACTTGGCGTTGTTTTTTTACTTTTTTGAATTGTAATATTCTAGAAATATTACTGAGACATTGGGTGCTGTGTGGGGTTTGAATACGGCGAATCTCGTCGCGAAGTTGAGTCAACTGAATATCGATTGAAATAACCAAATAAGCATTTACTTCAAAAGTATAAAAAGTTCATTGGAACCTATCAATTATTGAAATCCAATCCAACCTTTGCAACTATGAATGAGCACGGAACCCTATTGAATTCCCATTACATTTCATTAATTTAATCAGTTCCAATGGGTTCCAACGGGTTTGAATGATTGTGGATGGTTATTTACCGTTGCGAAGTTTGTATTGAATTTCATTAATCAATAAGATTCAAGAGAGTTTTCGAAACAGGATGGAACACAGCTCGATCGTCAAGTTCTTACCGGAATTAGCACAATTTATACTGGCTAGGCTAAAAAATACAAACCGTGATGGTATTCGTATGAATTTCACGAGCTGTGATCTACTCTCTGTAAGAGAGAGAGAGAAAGAGGAATAGGTACAAACTGCGCTAGGCTCTGTTGAAAATTCAGAATACGGTTTATGTGCGGTGTTTGTTCATTTGGAATTCTACAATTAGATTTTACTGAGATGGTGGAGTGGCTTCAATCCATCATTGGAGAAGCACACTCAGAGAAATCTATACCCAAGCTCGTAATACCTAGACTGACAATTGCACCATGATCGGCGTCAAGCTTGGTATGCCAAGTCTGATTAGCCTAGCCTTGGCCGATGTATGGCCCGCCATAACGGACTAAGCGTTGATAGAGTCTTGGACACCAATGTTAGGACCAAGCATATTTTGTTGTGTTCGATTTAATTTCCGTCAACCCAGCCTCGACCAATGCTTGGCTCGTCATAGCCAACCAAACCTCGACAGCGTCTTGAACATCAATGCTAGGACCAAGCATATTTTGCCGTGTTGGATTTCCGATATATGTGAAAGCTGAATGCTCAGCAGAGAACGTTATTATCATCTTAAGCATTGGCTGAGCTTGATAAGAGTTTGGCCCATTGTACATGTAGTAACATGATTGGCTATCAAGCTGCACCCGGCGATGACTAGCATTGACTGTAACCTGTCATCAAGTTTAGTCAATCACTCAAATGTGAATGTTCAATCAAACTTTGACGCCAATGAAAAATCTATCCTACTCATTGAGCCCAAATTAGTATTGCATATTATGAATGACAACAATATCGATTGCAAGCATGGAAGCAATATTGAATTTCAATATTGAACCAAGCTTGGATGTCAAGCATTGAACATTGTTATCATACCAGAAATTGATCTACACGGGAAAAATTGGTGATCCAAATTTTCGTTGACTAGTGTGTCACTTTTGGACGAGGCACAAATGCGAGAAGAATTCATACCTTGGATTTTAATAATTCGTTGACTTTGTCCTTGATTTCACCGATGGAATCAACTTTTCATTTTGAAAATCTAGTGTACGGATTCTTCTGGAATTTGTGTTCCGTCTCAAAGTGACATACTAGTCAACGAAAATTTGGATCACTCATTTTTTCCGTGTAGTTGGGTGCCAATGTTAGCAACCAAGCTAGGCCCGGTGTTGACTATCATTGACTCAAGCTTGGCACCAAGCACGGTACGTTTGTCAAAGCATACCTGGGTAGTAATGGCAACTATGCGAGGGTAAGACTATTGAATTATAATTTTTCCAACTCTTTTCATAGTTAATGCGACTATATAAATAGTTTCCATTACTGTAAACAAGTTAACATAACTGTTTACATAGTTGTGAGTACTAAATTTGAATTGTTGTCCTCGAATAGTTGATCTGACTATTTAAATTTCTCTCAGTGCAGTATCTCATCATTACCCTGTCAAGTTTTCCAACCTCTATCACAAAATCAAGTTAATTATCGATAATGAGAAGAATAAAAAGTGAACTATTCAAACACTGCATTGAACACTCATCCTCGGATACAACTCTGGTAAAGCAAAATTCAAAACTCTCCTAATTGGGTATTAGTTAAATAAATAGATATAACAAATATGTCCCATCGTGACCCTGTGATCATAATGTATTCTTCCATCTTTGATGGTTGAAGGCATTGGAAGCTTCAGATATTATTTGTAAAAATTCCAATTCGTCATTAACTAACTGTAAATAATTCCTGCTATCGACGAATGTTTTTTTGGTTTTTGAATCATTGTTTCTTAATGATGAATCAACAGCCTCGTTAGCTGTACAGTTATATATCTTCGAATCAATCCACTCAAGGTATCAACATACTGAATCTCTCAGGTTTCCTTATTAGGAATTTTACCGTAATTTTCATAATTGACACTTTTTATTCACATTAAATAGAGATTTTCAATGTCAAATTTGAAAGTACTTGACAAGAAGAGGTACTTCAAGTACAGAAAGTAATTGAGCCTGCCCATTTCCGCGTCAAATTAAAGCTCCAGCATTATATATAAAAACATTATAACCCTCTCCTTTAGCCTACAAATACCAAAAGTGAAATCGACTTTCACTTGAATAGAATTCCGTAATTTTATTTCTTCCCGAAAGTCTGAAAGAGCCATGATGAAAATCGATTGAGACCATCAAAGGCATGGGTGAAGAGAAAATGTTCAATCGAAGTGGACATTTAAATCCCTTCAAAGAGCATTGTAGAATGTGATGTGAATGCAATTCTGTGTACAATATACAGTCTGCTGGGTGTTTACACGAATTGTTTCTTTTGAAGCGTTCTACTTTCATCCCCGATTCAAGTCTGAATTTTTCAGGGCCTGATATGCGTTGGTAAGAGTTCAATGTCTTCCCAAATGTCTTGGAGAGGTACGGAATGTCTCATTTGAATTCACCTATGATATTTTGCTAACAAAAGAGCTTCGTTGAACGGATACGTTTACCAACGTTTTGACGTTTCACGTCGAGATGTCAGAGGCGTTGAAATTCTTGCGTTATTCTTATAAATGTTTTGAGCGTTAAGAGGAACGACTACCGCTAGAATCATATCGCTTGAATTGCCAAGAAACGATATTTGTTGAACGAATATACACAGAGTATTTTTATTTAATGAATTCAAGAGAGAGGAAGTTATGATATTTACAATGTAATACGATAACTTTGTTTCAAGTATGTGCATTGAAAACTTTGAGGAACATTCACATCGTTATATTATCCGTCGAGTGAAATCATGCTCCATTGATTTTTAAAAACTTCGGAGATGTTTCTCTTGTTCGAAAAACACATAAAAGACATCTCCGATCGTATGTTTTCGATTGATTTTGTGTATTAAGCGAAGATTTCGAATCATCCCTTATTCGCAACATACATTCATCTACTTTTCATTTCTCGTGAAAGTGTTATCATATTTGGAAATAATTTGTATAGAATGGAATGGATACAATTGGGAATCGTAATCGAAACGTAAACAGAGATTAGAGCTGAACAATGAAATAATAAATTCTGATCAAAACGGCAATTGAATAACATTATGAATTCTAATCCCCATTCCAAAGTGATTGAAAGTTGACGAATGCTTGGGTACACACTCCGGCAGAGATCCACGCCTCACACGCACGTGCATTCGTCCGTCGAGAGAGCACGGTGGAAGCGTGACGCAATTCCCAATACAATTTTGTATCCCAGAACAAGAGCCGCATTGTGGCATCCAAAATTATTAATCGAATCGACCTCTTGGTCGAATTTTCGAATAACACAGTGATCGTATCGGGAGGTTATATTCCTACGTGCCGTGAATAAATATTCACACGTTGGTTAAAATCCGAAGTGCGTCGGCTGTGAGTTGGTGTAGGCTGTTTGAATTGTCCTGTAAAGCCAATTCCAATGTCGATTTGATATGCAAAAACAGGGTGAATGAAAACAAAAAACCACAACGTTGGTCGAACCATTCATCATTCCACGAACAAAGGAACGTCGCAAAAAGAATCATCTTTGTATATAAACCAAACGATCAACCGCCATCTGTAATAACACCTATTTATTGACGATCAACTTGAACACGTTTGCACTTTCGAATATTTTTCATATTATTTTGTGAATATATCATCCTCGTTACGCTGGTTCATTCGAATCAATACAAATCACTTCCAACAATTTCATATTCGTCCACATGCGGTCAATATTTACTTGCCCGGAAAAATTTTGTCCCCGAATTTGACCTTTTACCAAAAAATATTCTTTTATCGACCGTATTTCCATGATATACAAAGATATTGCTCCATTTTAACAAATTCCTACCATTAATGTTCCTCCATTGTATGGATAACAATATTGTACGCGATGTAGAACAAACACCGTTGTAACAGTACAATGCTGAAAGATGATCAACAGTATCGGATTGATATCGGCAACATTATCTCCTGGGAAGCGAAATGTAATCTCTCATACTTTTATCATACGATCACAGATATACGAGGCACATTACATAACGTGATATCAATCCAAATATAATATTCATACATAAATTTATATATAAATTATAGATTTCGCTATATTCCGGTAGATTAGTCGATTTGATAACAAATATATGTTCAGTTTCAATAACAGTCGTCGTTATATTCGTCGTACCGTCTACGGGAAACACGTGTGTATATGAAATACACGTAGGATTCACGTTTCGACTCCATACTTCCCCCAAAGTTGTTATAACGCCAATTCGAGGCCAACTTTGACCATTGAAGTTGGCCTGACGTCAGCTTTCAGACACCTTGTACTCCGTGAAAATGATGAAAAAGTTTTCCAGAACTTTATTGATTAATCTTGATCGCCTTTCAACAGCACTTGGCGTTTGGGCAACTCGAGACCGTGTATTTAACAATTATTATGAAAACAGTCGATGTTCTCTGATTACATCGTTACATCAGATGCGACATCTTTTCAGTATACAAGGATCCAAGAGATATCTCAATCATAAACAGCTGATATGATAGGAAATACAAAACGGAACAATCTAATTTTGTATTCTCCAAGTAACTCCATCAGACGGAGAAGGAAACTTTTCTGATGAATTATCGAACATCCTTGAAGACAAAACAAGATTACGAACAAGGATCAAAATCAACATTCGCGTTACCAAAACGTAAAGTTTTCCCGAGAATCGACGAGAGTGAATGATAGATAATGGGTTTGAAGAATGATGAGGTGCGAAAGAGAGGATGCTCAGATGCTATGAATATTGATCGAATCGAAAGAATAAACTAAGATCAATCCCATTTAGATGTTTTCAAATATTCTATCGAAAAACAACATAACTGTGCTATCATGGAGGAAATTTCCGAGGAAATGTGATAAAAACTATAGGATAACGATATGAGTGGAGTATGAATCCCATGTATGAGTGAAAAAACAGTATTTTTTTACAAAAATGGCGAGGAAAAAATACAGGAATTTCAATTTCCTCTTTCAATTTAGATACACATGGAATATGTGAGGCGAGAAGCTACTCATGCATAACAATTCCTGTACCGGATATAGTTATTTGATTACAACCAATTTCAAACTATGTCCACTGGTGGTTCTGGTGGGCAGCGAATAAGCGATTTCCACGACAAGGATTGTAACGGTACAAGAATGAAATCCCTCATCATTCAGTTATGGCGAAGTTGAATTCGAATGCTGTTGGATATATCATAGATGTTTTATGCAAATTATAATTATCACTATACTCTTTGAAGACACGGGAAAGGCCACGAATTCGATTATATTCGATACTTACTGATGAAGGAATTTCAGAACGTGGCGCATCCCAAGTACAAATAATAAGCTTAGAACAGTACTGGGCCAGTTTTCAACGTTGAACGTGAATTATCATCATAGCCCATAAAATTCAACCACCTCGTGAAAGAGAGCTCCCAAAGCATTTTTCGTACAACTGATGTGAGTTCTTGCATCGAGAATTCCATTAGTCACAGGAAAAATCTACACCAGTATTTGCAGCATTAAATTAAATTCACAACCCATTTCTTGAGAAAAAGGAAATTTCATCTAAAATAAAGAAATACAAAACTCAAAAAAAGAATTCACCGACTCAACATCGACGAATTTTTAGTTTCAATTTCGCAATGCATCGTTAGATGGATGACGATCTATTACTTCATCCCCGAGAAGAATATTAACTTGTGAATCACGATATTCAAATCATAATACAAGAGTGTACTTGAAGTCCTCGGATATTTCACACGTATAGCATCTTAATTTTCCCTCCAAGAATTACCATCGTAATTTTCAATATTTTTCATCCCGTTCGGTAAAGTCTTCTAGAAAATGAATGCGAATTGAAAAGATTTCACGCCATGAAATTCTTCCGTTCCAAAGAATCACCTTTCTTCATTATTATGCATTCTCCGTGCGCGCAGTTTATTAACCTTTTAATGACTTTACAACACTCCGAATCGGTATACAAGGATACGTTGACCGTGACCGTACTGTAACATGAATGAAAATTGGATTATAAAAACGTGAAGATCGAAAAATACATATGCGTTCAGGCAAAGTATCGCCTCATGAGAATTGAATACACGAGAATTGGATCTATAAATTGAATTTTCTATTTCAATTCTCGGAATGTCTATTTTATGCGATCAAAAAATCATACAGTCCTTCGCATCGTACAAATCGAATGAAGCACTTCATTCGTATTAATGAATGTCCCTTGAAGGGAGCGGAGATGAATTTTTTATCAGTGGTAAGAAATTCTCTTTCAACGTGCAACATGTATGGCGGTAGTACGAAATGCACGTGGATCCATCTTCATACACAGATTCCTTTGAAATTTATTCGCATCAAAAGGTTCAAGTACCCACGCGGAAATTCGTTTGGGGAACGTTATGACAAGCCTGAACAGAATTTCGTCAAGTTTAAATCAGCAGCGATTAATTGAGAATTTGATATTGTATGTAAAAATTTGTTTATATACAGAAATCTTTCATTTTGTAATCAATAATTTAAACTTTCTGCTGAATTTCTTCCTCCCTCAGAGAGACTATTATATGCCATTCTATTTCTATATCACACTAATGTATTATACATCCCCCACGATGTGCTCATTAAACTGTAATCTTGACCTGCTTTCCACTGTTTGCCTCTTCAATTTTGCCTTTTATTGTCGTCTTCAATAATTCTCCACGTACCAACCAACATCACAACTTGTATATTCATTCAACGTGCGTCTCCCTCTGTATTTCTTCCTCTTATACTACTCTGTTATTCCTTAGGAAGATGATGATGATCACTCGTACTATCCTTCAAAATCTTTATTCAACTCATTTATTCCACCCCAAGTGTTTGTCACTGGGGCTATGAATCCGATACACAGCAGCATGTTTCAATTTCGACACATTCATTCTCGTATACAAATTAAAACAGAACTAGAAATGAGTTGCATATAAATCCTCAACAATTCGGTCGTGAATAATCGAATGAATACCTTCTGATCAAAAAGTACCCGGAATTCTTTGTTTAAACAAACCGCGCTTGAGATATTGTCGAAATCTTTTGTTTTCCATGTTATTTCATCAGTTATTTAGCGCTCAAATGTCTGTTTACGCCTGTTAGTGCCTGTTGCCTTGTAAACGACTCAGTGTTTGTTGCGTTCTGCGAATTTCGCAATGTCGAATTTGGTTGAGCAAAGAGTTTGTCTAAAATTTTGTGTTTTTAACAAAATTTTATGTGCGGAAGCGTTGAAGATGTTAACAGAAACCTACGTGGACTCGACGATGTCGAAAACACAAGCGTACGAGTGGTACAAAGAGTTTAGAGCAGGTCGTATCGTGGTTGATGATTTGCCTCGTTCCGGTCGTCCATCCACCAGTATCACCGACGAAAATATTGATAAAATTAAAGAAATCGTCCTCGCAAATCGTCGTGTGAGCATTAAGGAGATAGCATCCGATCTTGGTGTCTCGTTCGGATCGGTGCAGAACGTTATGCACAATATTTTGGCCATGAGACGAGTCGAAGCACGGCTTGTGCCGAGAGTGTTGAATTTTTTGCAGAAACAGCATCGCATCGATGTTGCTAAAGAAATGCTTTCTTTGGGCCAAAATGTTATCGAAGGCATCATTACCGGTGACGAAACATGGGTCTATGAATATGACATCGAAACTAACCAACGATCATCGGAATGACGCTTTTCAGACGAGTCAAAACCTGAAAAACCGCGACAGAGTCGATCTAAAATCAAGGTTTTGTTGACTGTTTTCTTTGATTGCCGTGGTGTGGTCCACTCCGAATTTCTCCCACCAGGTCAGACAGTGAATAAGGAATATTATGTGAGCGTATCAAAGCGTTTGAGGGAAAACATTTGTCGCGAGAGACCAGAATTGTGGAGAGATAACTCGTGGTTTCTTCATCACAATAACGCACCGGCACACACATCTCATCTTGTACGCGATTATTTGACTAAAAACAATGTTCATACCGTTCCTCAAGCTCCGTATTCACCTGATACGGCTCCTTGTGATTTTTTCCTATTCCCACGACTCAAGTTCCCACCAGTGTCGGACTGGCCCGCCCGGCTACCCGGCGATCGCCGGGGGCCCTTCGCTCTTGGGGGCCCGTGGCAAAATGATGAATTTCAGAAAATATTTTACAGAGAAAGGGATAAATTTTCAATAATCACAAATTGTACAAACTTTAATACTATGATAGTATGATGTCCTTTAGCTTCTTATTGAGTTTGCAAAATCTGCATCAATCTCGGTAGCGACCACAATTCAATAATATCTTCTATAAGTTCCTTACAATTTTACACTTCACTATGGTATGTATTCATGTAATTATACATGATGAATGATTTGAAGCCAAGGAAATAGTTCCTGTGGATCATTACAATCGTAGGTATATTACGAAAATTTATACGAAAATCGGTATTGAATTTTGTAACAAACAGTACCACTAAATTCCATACAGGCAAAAAAATTACTTGTCATATTTACCACAATTTGCGATGAAATTTGGGATTGGGACAATTTTGGAGTATACTTCACTACAATTGCCATCAAATCTACTCCAATTTAGTTGGAATTACCACAATTTGTTCTAAAAGATAACACAATTTTGTCCCTGTCCCAGAATTTTTTTCCGTGTAGTTAGAAAGATACTGAATGTTTTGTTGCATCGCACAGAAAGAATGTAATTAGTCATTATTTGGTTAACTAACAATTAGCAATGTGGGCTACTTTTCAGCTATCACAGCTACTCACTTAGCGTTAAAAGCAAGAAATGTAGCTTCCACAGCAAAAATTTCATATCTATCAGAAAACCTATGCAGTCACAGCTACGATTTTTTACTGTAGTAACTAAAAAATAGCTGTAGGTGTAATTATTTTAGCTATAGCAATGAAAACAAGAGAGATGAAAAAGTGAGTAGCTGTCACAGCCATTTAATTCCTTTGCGTTCGTTTTTGCGAATACATTTCCATAAGTGACTTTGCATTCAAAAGTTTCCAATAGAATTGAAATTTCAGATAGAATAACATTTTTGGGATAAAAATAACATAATGAAAAATTGCTGGGATTTCCCATCAATTTGTAATCTCATGTCTAATATATCCCCCATTTGATCACAAAAATCAGTCATTCTTGCTGATAAATTTCTCTCAGTGTATGCAACACAATGAGAACGATCTGAAAACTATGTTATTCTTGAATGAAGCCAGTGTTCCTTGAGTGTGCTGATTGCGTTACATAAGACATGTTTTAGAAATCTATCAGGTATTTTTGAAAAAGTCTTACTTGCAAGATACCCGGGTGAAAATGGTGTGTTTAGAACGACACGAAAGGGTAACCAAAACAGTATTCAAGTGTGAAAAGAGCGGTAATTAAAACGTTCTAATGCCTCATTTGTTCCAACATGTGCAAAAAAAATCGAAATTTTGGTAACTGCAAAGTTACTTGGAAGCGCCTGGTGAGGCTTAGAGAATGACTAGAGAACGACTAGCGTGATTTCTACTAGGGTTTCCGCGCTTCTGGCATCATTTTCAAGTCGCACGATGGAAAAAAGACATTTTCAATGGATTTTCTAACAGTTCAAATGAACGGATTTAGAACTTCTTTAATCCTCAATTGGTCACATGGAAGAAATAAATTGCATAAGTTGAAAAAATACTGCAATTCGTTGGAAAAATTTTTTTTAATTTCATACACAAAATTGAAAAGCAATTGTTACACGCATTTGCATATCATGACAAATTTCATCAGAATTTGGATCAAATTTGATGTAAAAATCATTCCGAAGTGATACTCATGGAATCTATGACCAGGATTAAACTTTAGATAAAGGCCCACACAACACACGAAGAATTCTTTTTCCAGAACAGGAATAGAATTCTTCAAAAATTCTTTTCGAGCTAATGAATTCATATAAGGTGCAGCAAGAATTCAATGTTTTGGACATTAAAGAGTTCTTTGAGAGTACTGGAATAATACTTTCGGTATTCTCAAAGAACTCGTTAATGTCCTAAACATTGAACTCTTCTAGAACTCCATAGGAATTCATTAGTTCGAAAAGAGTTCTTGAAAAATTCTATTTCTGTTCTTGAAAAAGAATTCTTCGTGTGCAATCTGGGAGTTTCAGTCGCTTATTGATTTCCTGGTGGGTATGAGAAGATGTGAAAAGTAATAACCTCTAACTGACGAAAATTCATTACAATTTCGTTCCTCCACATCTAAAAACCATGAGTAGTGTTGCCGCGATATTATCGTCGAAATTCAGAAATAATCGATTATCTTAATTTTGACAGGTTTTCGTGGAACTTTTCACGCGTAGATCTTCGACTGTGCACGAAATGAAACGGGATAATGGATCATCTTGGTCTTTTAAACAAAATAAATCAAAATATTCTTACACTATCGTAACGATAATTATCGATATATCGTGACGATAAATGGAAGCATATCTTGGTTTATTTTGTGTACAAGTCTGTAATCATTCATTATTCCGTTTCATCATGAGCCTAATCGAAGATTCGTGGATTATATATTCCATAGGAATGTGTAAGAATTGAGATAATCGATTATTCCTCAATTATCGACGATAATATCGCGGCAATACTAAACCATGAGGTACCCCACATTGATGTTTAGAGCACAATCTTATACAAAAAAAATGAGTAATTGGTTGGAACAAGTGAACAAAATAGGTACATATGCGCTTGTCAAAAATAATTATCATTTCAACCAACTGGTCAGTTGTTTCAACTGTGCATGTTGTTTTTCTGACCCACTTATGAGTCAAAACAACTATCCACTTAGTTGGAATAATAATTCACCTCATACACTGAGGACCCAATTTCTTAGACTGACAGAAAATTTTCTTTGCCTTCATTGTAATAAATCGTTTTTTCAATGGAAAAAAACTTCAGTTCAATGGAAAAAATTATAACAAATATATTCTTCCTTGAATCCGAATTCAATGGAATGAATCATTGAAATTAAAATGAATCACAGGGATTTGTAATCAGTATGATTCTCTCTCCCTTTTTTTTTCTGAGAGTCAACAATTATTCCATCCCCTTTATAGGGGCCCCGGCACGGTCGTCCGCCGGGGGCCCTGGAATGAGCCAGTCCGACACTGGTTACCACTTCGCGGACAGCGTTTTGAGACGATTGAGGCAATAAAGTACAATTCGCAGAAGGAACTGAAGGCGATTCCGAAATCGGCCCATGCAAACTGTTTTGAAGATTGGAAGAAGCGTTGGAATATGTGTATCGCTTGCAATGGAGATTACTCCGAAGGAAATAAAGTGAATATCGATGAATAATTGAACCGTTTTCGTTCCATCAGAAGGTATGTGTGATATTCTTCTTGAACTCCTGTCAAGTGGCAGATAGCGAGTTTGATCTCAATTCCTTGAACTAACTTGGAAAGTGGAAGCCAATTCACAACGACGGAATTATTTTGGAAATTTCTTACTCATAATTTTTCAATTCTTCTCTCCGTCACTCGACGCATTTGCGTGGAAGGGGAATTTGTGTCGAACGTGTATGGATATATGTGCGGATTCAAATGTCATAATCGAACCTCCGACTTCCATATATAGAGCCACCAGCATCACGCTAGGTGGATTCGTGATGAACTTACTTCTAAGGGATATCTCCAACTGAATCCAAGTTTTAATGAGTACGATGATAGGACAGTTCAGCTGTAAGTGTAATCACATTCCACAATTTCCAACTCCTAATCAACGATCGTTTTCATCATTTAGTATCGCATCGATTCCCTGCAAATGGAGGAAATTAATTTCGATGGACCGTGGCAGGGATTACCGAGTCCACATACCTCCGATACAAATTGAGCGAAAATATCAGATTTATTAGAGTTTGATTTGATATTACTTTGAAATGATATTTGAAACGATCAATAAACAATTTTTTTACTTCTGAAAAATCTGTAAAATCTTCGATTTAGTTCATAGTTCATCCCTGTCAAAGTATGATTGAGAGAGAGCCAATTATTGGCTGGGTATCGATTCTTTGCCTTTTTGTTCGAAACATCGTGGGAGCTGAGCATGGACCAATCAACGATAACAGCCACAGACGATAGTTTTTGTCGATACTGTTGAGATATAAAATACATTTAAGATATGGATTGAAAATCATTTCCAGATTGAATATGACAATGAAATGAGGGAGCTATATCTTTTCAAGGCACCGTTGAATCATTCGTTTATTATTGAGCGGGAATGTTCAAGTTCTCAATACGAACATGCGTTTTTCACCTCCATTATCTTCTCGTACTGGAATTCCCTGGTGCAAATGGGGCGTGGAATGAAACATATAGGAAATGAGAACATACGCCGCTAGTACGTTCCCTTGAAATTTATGACGCAATATTAACCATTAAATCATGATACGACTCACCATTGTTCCTTGCTCATAAGATATTTTTATTGTTTTCACCGGCTGACATTTGGGTTATTTTCTTCTTACTTTCGCAGTCCTCTTTACATACGATATATTCACTAAGAGACATCTAAACGATAGTTACTTCTTGTATTTTTAAAGATACAATCTTATACCTTAACTTGAGAACTTCTGAAATATTCCCAAGGAATTGATAAAAATTCCAATTCCCGTAGCGATGTTGAGTTACGTTCTTGTTAAATAATTAAATTCTCATTGCCGTTTTGTAACAGAAAATTTGTTTCTCGATGAAGAATGTTTTTCGAGATATGAATACAGTACGGTACGGTGAAATACAACGCATTTAAATCATTTCTTGTCAATTGCAGTTCACATTACTAGCGAACTTCCAGTCACATTTTTTTCTTCAATAACGCAATTTCTGTCACAAACAGCTGGCGAGTAATTTACAAGTTGATCACTGTTTATCAGTGTTTCCACTCAGTTCGTAACGTTATTTAGTTGTTTGTTTCACGGATTGTTCGTGCCAAGTATTAAGTTAATTCTCTCTCTACGAGCGTTACCTCGTATCATCTCTTTTCAACGAATGAATTCAAAATTCACAGTTCATTGATCGTATTGTATAGAAGTATTCTCTCTAATCGCACTGAGAAAACGTTTCTTCCAGCCAAATAAAATTTTGGTTGAAATGAACGCAAAGAAACTTTTTGGTTGGCTGAAATAAAATTCGTTTAGGGTGAATAAAATTTACTTGTCTGTATGAAAGGCTTAATTATTGTGAACCAAATTTTATTTCAGCCAAATAAAAAGTTCCTTTGCGTTCATTTCAACCGAAATTTTGTTTGGCTGGAACAAACTGTGTTTTCAGTGCGCTAATTGTTCAAAAATTTGACTATAATTTTCACAACACATTGACTTTTTTACACATTAATGTTATGACATTGTGTATCAATCTCAACCTTTGTGAATACTATATTCAATATCAAATTTGACACGGAATTTTACATCAAAATTAATATTGAATTCTGTATTTTCGTTGACAGAGTTCATCTTTAGGATATTGTATATTAGGTATTTGAATATCAAACTCACTCACGATGAATGAAACCGCAAATAGAAGAAATCAGGCTCACCTGGAACAGAAAAACAACGGATTCATTGAATTACGGCTACATGTGGATGAATAGAACACTAATGAGGACCTGAGTCCTCAAAAAATGACAAAATCAGGAACACGTGTATCCCTAGACATTCTTACGGGAACAAGTTTTTCGCTTGCATCAGGGGAATAAAAAACAAATAATTCCTGAGGGGTGATCGAAGGAAACGCATTTGCATGATCAAATGAAACAAACTCATCCTAGATCAACAAAACTCTGAGCATTTGAATAGTTCGACTTGGCAACGCACGAGCTTCTTGATTTTAGCTCTAGTCTGGGAGAATAACGTTAACGTAATTGGAACTTTGCCTCTATCAAGTGGAAATCGCGTTAATTTACATAAGACGTTAGAATCTTTCCGAGCACCCTTTCGCTATTCTATCTCAACCATAATCATAGCCGTGTGAAATTTTCTTTACCGAAAGTGGAACGGAACGACAATGAAAATTGTAATACGATACGACAACCATCTCTATCTCTCCTACCAAGCTTTTGTCTCTCCGGGAACTGAACGCCACGCGTGTGTATATGTATATACCTCAGATCCAGGGTCAATTAAGTCGAAGAGGTCTTTCCGAAGAGCGTTTACTAGTCAAACCGGTAGACCGAGGTATCGAACGGAAAAACAAACACCTCTTCCATTGGTCGTCGTGGCTGTTCAGTATCTCCCGCATTCACCTTTCATAGAGCAAAACGTTCGTCCGTACTACTAAAAGGGAAACCCACGCGTTTCGCTGAAATTCTCTTGAGATCGAGTTTTTACGATACAGAAGAGCTCTTAGAGCCGTTGTACTCAAAGCTACACACGACGACCAAAAACGATGGCGAAGACACGACGAAGGCCTTCGATCAGTCTCAGTATTTTTCTATGGGAAACTTCCATGATGAGAAGCGGTGTCGCGCGTTATATCGCTGTTAATACTATACTTACAGCTTTCCATTTCGATCTATTCGTTCGTGGAAGATTTTATGATATTTAGGGTAGGAGAAACCACGTGTTGCGGTGGTAATGAGCTGGCTCTCAAAAGTTCTAGGACTCGATGCTTCCACGTTGTGTGAATATTATAATCACTCCATTAGATCACAACGACGAATGGTATACAACTCTTAAAGCTTCGTCGTAACGATTAGCAACTAAGGATGGTTATATTTACCAAGCAATTTCGAATGTTATAAATTTGATTCGATGAGTCCGAGTACGAGACTCGAATAATGATCAAAATAGTTTTTCATTACGTTGAATTGATGTCACATCACAGTGGCGGAGTGTGAAGCGAAAGAGAATTGTATGATCTCAACCGAATTTCCATTTATACAATATTCTAGTACACATTCAACTGACTCGTTTTTGTGAAACGAGTTAAATGAAATTATGTGTTGAAAAACATTTTATATTCGCAAGCACCGCAGCCTGAGGGAAGATTCGTATACGGTTATCGTAGATGAACATGCAATTAAAAATCATCACTTTTGCTTTTGAAATTACAAAATGTGTGACAGATGCAGAATATCGTACAATTAATTCATTTATACATTTATACATACTACATCGAATGATTTCGTAATTAGATTCTACAAAATTGCATGTAATGCATGGAAATGATTTGCGTTCGTGTATGATATATTATCATTTGTGATTTTTTTCTTGGCGAATATAATTCATGCTCCACAAGGGCCATGAAATCCGATAAATCAGACATAATGTTTCAATGAGATTAGAGAAGTAGAGATCGTGCGATAAATACTTCACTCTACGATAGCGTATGCGTGATTCGTACGATATTTTCTCAATGTACACGTGAACTCATACTCACGCACTCTGTTGAATTATTGAATCTCTTGATGTTTTTTTTTTGTTATTTTTCTCTTGTTTCATCAGGAGAATGAGAAGGTTAATTTGCACCGTGCTGTATCATTCGAATACATATATTCACAAACGAATTAACGATTACATGAATTCAATCTGATTATATCTTGATGAAATTTTCAAAAATGATGTATGCATTTTGATACGAGTCCATGAGGAAAACTTATATACATGAAATTCCACCCAAAATGAATGATGTGAATTAACAATTATCTCTTAGTATATCAAACAAAACTTCCGTTTGTCATATGAAACAGGCCAGAGGGAATTTTACATTCGAAACTTTACTCTCCTTGGTTCGGTTCGAGGGTAATTGTTATCCCAATAAATTGTGGGCACCGGGAAAACCTCATCCACTTTCCAATGTGTCTTGCATTATTTGGAAAGAACTGCTTCTTTGGATCTTAAAAGACGTAGTCGTTTGGCTGAGAATGAAAAAAAAATGAAACTACTGCGAAATCTAATTGAGCTGAAAAGTTTCGAGGCACCGCCTCTTTCGAATCGTTCCGATCGTTTGGTTCGATTGCAAACTTTGGCGTGGCGGTACCTTTTTTCTTACTTCCGAAAGAAACATTGCTCAAGGGAGAATTCCATTTCTTTTCCATGCGAAATCCAGGTTGTGTTTGTACAATGAGAATATCTTAGGCCGTTCTCTCGTGTCATTATCGACAAAGCGATCAGAGGGATTCTGGTATTCAAAAACGAATTTGTGGGATTTCATAACATCCTTTTCGAGTCAAAAAACGAATGCGAAGATGTTGAGAATTTCTGGTTAACATACTGGATCATGGAAATTCGAGTGTTAATGTATTATAGATCAGGAATGTTCTTTTCGGTTCAGTAGATTCGTTGGAAGGAAGCGAATGTATAGCAACGGGACGTGGAGAACGATTTAAAATGCTCACCATGCTGTCCAAGAAACTCATCTGAACTTGTGAATATCGATTACCGAGGGAAAGTTCAACGTTGAAAACTTCTCTACTAAAGACCTTTTAGGGAAGCAAAACATTAATCGTTTATTTTATTCGAATTCTCCTTCGCATCTCTTTGTTATATTGGTGTTTTTGATTCTACCGGGGAAATGGCTCATCTATAAGAATTCAAATCAATATTATTATCCGAAATTTAGAACGATTTACATATTGTCATGCGTTGAATGGTCAACGATATGTATTTCTTGTTATTCGTAGAAGTAATATTGTATAGTTCAGAGAGTTGATCATTTTATCGGAATAATAGAACATATGTGTGATTTGTTCTCCCCTTTCGAAGCTATCATTAAAAAAAGGAGACATCGAATGTACATTTTTCTGGTCTCCTTCTTGTCATATTGGAAACTCATCAGCGTGGCTACGACATTCGCGTTCATGTATCACCACATACTCGAGATGTTTTTGATTTCCAATCTATTCTGTAGAGTCCACAAATGAGTGTTGTGACATTCAAATTCAGAATTTCAAGTTCTAGCTCGTTAGCACATTATTGATAAAATCATTCCGTTTGGAACCACTCGGTAGGAATAAAATGATTATCGTGTGAACGTAACACAAACCAATTTCTAATCCATGCATCAAATTAATTCGAAAGTTAACAACATTACTCTCAACAATATTGTGTGGTCCACAATGCGTTGCTGTTATGATTTTAGAGAGGAAGTAAATCTAGTTTGAATATAAACTCCAACATAATTGATTACATCATCAAGAACTTCGGTGAAAACTCCTCTTCTGTCGAACAAAAATCATACAAAACCTTCGTGGGCGATTTGAATAAAAATTCCAGAATGTAAAACTTAAGAGTATTTCGATTTATCTCTTGGTTGTTGGACTTTCTTGATTCTGGATACGATATGGAGTATACGATAAAGTAAATGTACACACGATTGTACATATACCCCGATGAATCATAATCCCGGACCCTTACTGTTTTCTCTACTCACTCTTCGGGGATCAAATAAATCCTACACACAATATTCTCTTATTTACAGTAACTTTCCTCCCCTCGCTTCATCCTCCAAATCAGCCAGAACAATCTTCTCATTCGAAGTTGCTTCTCTTCGGTCGTTCGGACGGAAGCGATGTTCCTATAGGCTGCGTTCGTCCGGTCCAATAGAGCTTAATCTACTTAACTTGGTACCGCAAACAACACCCAAAACAGACAAGGATAAGACAGCCCTGTGAGTTATAACTCCAAGAATATCTCTTTCGAAAGCTTTTCTTCTATTCTTCACTTCGCATTTCTTATTCTCGTTCATGGGTATGAACGTAAAAATTGTCTCAGATTTGTAAGTGGAGATTTCTCGAGAAAATTTAGCTGTTAAACTTTCTTCGTCTCACAATTGAATTCAAATTAACATTCATTCTGTGATTCTAGAAAATGAGTAAATTCAACTCTAAGAGATTGAGTCGTGGATTGAAATTTCATTGCTTCTTATCACTACTTCTTTCTAGAGAAGAATTCTCGATTGAATTCCACATGAGTTGATTCTATTGTGAATGAATCCATCACGCGAAGTAAAGTCTGTTTTCCTTCGTTGCGAAAATCTGTTGTCTGCGATTCTAAAATACCTTATGTAGAATATCGAATTCCACATTTTTGTACAATATAATCAAAATCGTTCAATGAACTCCACCAGAATCCGTTTTATCCTAATTTTGAAAGTACATACTCTCAAAAACAAAAGGAGTTGAAGAATTCCAATAAGTCAAACATCAACGCTCCTGTCGGATAGATCCAAATTTGACAGGTGGAGTGATGAAATTCAAGTAAATTTATAATCCACGTACATCAACTCTAATGAATTTACAACATCGAAGTGTGAAGAATTAAATATTCTGAATTTTCGGATACCCTCCATATTAATTTCCATCACATTTACATATCATAAATTCGAATTTTCAATATATTCGTCGAATTAAATTTCATATTTTCAACTGAAACTTCAAATGAAGAACAATGAGAGACACGTCAAGAGACCGTCACACACACACACACACACTCTTCCTCTCTCACTCTCACTCTTTTCGAATAGAAACAGAAATTATTAATCGAAAACTTCTCTTTTCAGTTATCCAGTGTTGCGACTAAGAAGGAAATCGATGACTCGTTCTTCACAGAACTCTGGGAGGTAATCTCATTGAACACCCTATCATTTGTTCAAAATCTCTCGTGATCAGGTCATGACTGGAAAGTTTTTCCATTGGCTGAAGATTCTTAAAGATTACTAATGCTTCCATTCTTGAGATATTTGTGCTTCCATTACCATCCAAAAGGAAAAATTCTTTGTTCAATATTTTGAAGCTGAAATCCTTCCTTCGAACGAGATAGAACAGATTTTTGGAACTGAAAGTACGAACCGGAATGGATGTGTTGAAATTTTCGTGCACTCCGAGCAAATGGAAGGAAGAAAATGGGGAATAAATGGATTTTCGAGCTTAAAGAAACTGGATGCAGTTTCTCAAATCACTGAAGCGAGGGACAAACATTGAACACGAACATGGAATCCTTCGAGACAATTACAAATTACGCGACAATAATCATTGGTTTGATTTTATACATTAATTTCACGAGATCAATCAATTCCCTGCTCGTGTAATACGTGCGATACAAAGGAAACACAATCCGATTACTTATCATCGTCGAAAGTCTTGGACTTTACGATTCAAGTTGTTATTTCCTTAATCGCATTCAGAAATCTCGAAAGCAGAATATCAACCAGGGACTCGCTCGTATTCTCAACATAAATTGTTTTTCCACCTACAAGGGAATAAAAAGAATCTTAATCGTAACTCTCAAGTTCTTCGGACTATCTGAGGGATGGAACGTAAAATGAGATACCAAAATACAATATACTTTTTTCAGTCTTTTGAATAAAGCAATATAAAACTAACGTCGCTCATTATTATCCACGCTGTTTGTGAATGACAACCGTAAAGAGCTTGTATTTTTCCAACTTTATAACGCAAAAAAGCTGATACGATCTGTACATCGCGTATCGCATTCGTGAGGAAAATACCCACTGAATTGAGAATTGAATCATAATTCAAGAGATTTCCTGTACAAGGTGATAAAAGTAGATGAATCAATTCGAATTCCAACAATTACAGTTATCACTACAATGTTTTCGCAATTCAAGTTGTGTTCATATTCGTGATTCGAACAAGGCAGCAGACGGCAGTTCATCGCTGTTGTTTTTATATTACTTTATGACAAAGATCTTGTCATCTTCATGCCATTTGACAATGTTATGAAGGGATTTCCGATGTACGTGCTTGTTGCTTGCATCAAAATGCATCGTTGTATCTAGGAAAGAATGAAAAATGTACTCACGTCATACGACATTCCTACATAGTGTCATCATCGGATCGAAACTGTTGATCTCTTCGTTTGTCTCTCAAGGTACAGCTTCAAGTATGAAATTCAATATATAACTTGAAACAATCGCCATAGCAACCCTCACCCATCGTTATCTCATGTTATTGGAATCAACGTGTACTGAACGGAATATACGAATTTTCCTACATCTTTCGGTCTTTTTTTCATGAATTCTTCCTGTAGCTAGGATCTGATGTTCAATGCGTGTTTCGCAAGAGGTATGAACTTTGTTTTTATTGATTTAGTAGAATAATCATGCTCGGATTTCGTGATTCCTCTGTTCTATGAAACCTGTAGTAGTACATCGGGGAGGCTTGCAACAAAAAAAAGCATACTATCTACGTCAATGAAGCATAATCTAATACTTGTTTTACAATTCAAAACATCAGTGATGAATCAAGCCCTTCCCTGGTGAAAATATACGCTCGTAGTGAGCGCATTCGGAGCTGAGAGGAAACGTGAAAAGGTTCCAATCTTCTCTTGCCGAAGCGTATAATAATTGCTTGTTGTAGAGTACTGAAATTGTACGTTATCAATACGCTTGATAAACGTCCAATGCCGTTTTGGAAAGAGTAATGTTACGTTCCATGAAAGATTATGCGAATCATTCCATACAGACTTTGAGTATCGTTTTTGAACTGTCAGGAATCATAGCATTCTATGGCTGAATAGCTGAGACGCTGTATTGCAATGATGAAAATCATGGGTTCGAATCTCGCCAAGTGGTTGAAATTTTTATCCTCTTATATTGTTCATACTCTTCATGGAGCGCTGATTTTTATACGTTTTTTTTGTTTCAAACTTCGCTGCAAGTACTCTTCGAAACCCTTCCATTCACTCTTTGTTCACTTTTCATCAACATTTCTGTTACGCTCCACCATACTTTTCGTCTGCGCTTCATTTCAGTTTCCATTTTCACCAGGGTTGATTCTATGAGCTGCTTCTTGAATTCCCTCTCTGAATACAGGAGAGTGACATTCCCATTCGAATGAAAAGACGATGCTGAAATGATCCCGAGTACAGAGCCGCAACAGGACGTGGTAATATAAATTTAAAAATCCTGGCTATTAATACACAAATCGGACTACTTTCTCGAGCCAATTTCAACATCGTAATGAAAAAATAAATTCCCTTGTGATGGCCAATGCGTAAATTCTTATTCCAAAAGAGTGGAATTTCACTCTTCAGGCAGCACTATCTTTCCATTCGAATGCAATTCTCACTCTTCCGTATTTAGGGAGAATCCTATAGGGGAACGGCGGGTGGTATGGCCCACCACGTGTTTCCAGGATCTGACGCCTAGGTGGCAGCACTAGACACTTTTTATCACAAAGAGATTGTTTCTGTCTATCATGTGCGGAAACTCCATTGTCCACTTTTGCTATTTACTTGTTTTCGGTATACTGTGTCGATGAAACTTTGAGACGTTCTCTACTGAAGTGGATCAAATCATAAAATAATGTGTCACATTAGTATTAACCCCCCCTCCCCTCCCTTATATATAGAACACGTTTTATGAGTTTTAAGCCGTAATGTTTGTTTGTTTGGTTATGAATTAATTTTTCGGTCAAAATTTCGATTGGACGGTATGGCCTACATTGAGTTCGCATGGTATGGCCCACATTAACCCATTAGAGCTCATGCTGAAATGATGGGAGAAATGGTTTCGGTCACCCATGGAATCTTGGCAAACCCATGCTAAGCCAAGTGAAGTACACTGTAAAAAAATTTAACCGGAAAATTCCAGTACATGTACTGGAAGCAATTAACCTGTACATGTACCGGAAAATTTTAGCACATTTGGACTGCAAAAATTCAGTGCAAACGTTATGGAATTTCAGCATCAAAACTGGAAATTTTCTGAGCCTCGGTACTGGAATTTTCCAGTACACGAACTGGACTTTTCCAGGACATGTACTGGAAAATTAATGCTGAAAATATCCATGAAAATTGAAAAAAAATTGCTCACGCAAAGTGATTTTGCAGGGTCCTTGTGTTCCAAGATGATTAAGAAAATTGATCGTTCATTTGGATGGACAGAAACTCATGTCTACCTAACGGGATTTGAACCTACACTTTTCTACCTGCCTACCAACTGAAACCTAAGACCTAACCGATGAGCTATAGCGCGACATGTTGGAAGGCCAGCTTGGGTTACTACATATGCTTCATATGTAGAATACACAAGAGGATAAGTCTTGGAAAAACCTCATATATCAATTTTATTGGCTACAATTACAATTATTATTCAAAATCTCAATCAGGAAATTTTTAATATAAAGACTTGAAATTTTTCCTGCCAGAAATGACGAAGTCCGATAGAAGTGGAAAATTTCAGTGCAACAGTGATTAAATTCCGTTGCATAGCAACTGGAAAATTCCATCACATGACCTGAAAATTGCAGTTCAAAACCTGTATAATTCAATTGCATAGTAACTGGAAAATTCCATCACAAAACCTGAGAATTGCAGTTAAAAACCTGTATAATTCCAGTATACCAACGATTAGGTTTTTTTTTCTAAATTCCAAAGTTTTTCTCAAGTCCTTTTTGAGGGGATATTTTTTTCTGGTGCACAAGAACTATAAAATTGTAGTACGAGCCGGTAAAATTTTCGCGAAATCATGGCAAAATTTCAGTACATCATCTCAAACTTGAAAATTCCAGTAAAATGACTGAATTTTCAGTTATGCTTGGTAAATTTTCAGTAACGTAACAACAAAATCTCTGTACATGTACTGGAATATCCATATATATGAATCCAGTATATAATATGGATATTCCAGTACTAGCACTGGAAATTTCCAGTCAAGTTGCACAGTAAATTTCCAGTTTTTTTTTTACAGTGTAAGAAACGTGTGTAAAAAAATTGTTCATGAATAAATTGGTCGGAAAAGTTTCCACATCCACATTGCAATCGTTCATTATTGGTATAAAAAAAAATAACCAATAAGTGTTTCATTTTTTTATAACAAACAATCGCAATGTCAATCCAGGGTACATTTTTTCTATGTATTGTTTCTCTTAGAATCGATTGGTGCACGGAGAGAATCCTACACTAGTGGTTACTGTAGCCCACACTATGGCTGGCTCGTGTTATGCAAAAAAATCATATCAACACTACTGGTTACTGAGATAACACGAATCAGTCGTGTCTCTACAGTAGAGAATAGTGTGAAAAACGACTCTCTAGTGCGCAGACACGACTGACCCGTGTTACCACAGTAAACAGTAGTGTTGAAATGATTTCTTTGCATAACACGAGCCAGTCGTGTGGGCTACAGTAATCACTAGTGTAGAATTTCCTCTGTGCGGGATCAGTTTTAACGAACACTTGTTTTAACGAACAAAAATTTTTCAAACAATTTATTTATAAACAATGTTTTTTATGTATGCGTTTCACATAAAAATTCGTTCCCCGATGCTATGCCAAGATTTCATCGACAACCATATCCCCCATGATTTTACCTATGAACTTGATGCAAATATCACGGACAAATTATATAATTATTGCAATAGATGTAAATTATCCAGTCCACAGTCTAAGTTAGTGTTGAAAAAGCCATATTCAATGTTTGAAACAAATAAATTTGTGTTAAGAAATATGTTCTCGTTTTAATTTCCCGGTTTTTGTATGGTGGACCATATCACCCGACACCGAAGGATTTTTCATAAATTCATCTACAAACGAAAATTGTTCCAGATCATTTATTGCACTAATGAAAATTCTTTCTTCAGGATGTATGTGAGAAAAATACTCCAAAAAGTTGTATCCCACACCATAGCGACATTCTTTTACTCTGGAGTGATTTTATCTCAGTTTTCTCCTGAGAGGGCCATACCGCCCGCCGTTTCCCTGATCTCATTATACGTATCTATTTTTCTCAAGCAATCCCAGAATATTCTTTGAATAAAAATCGGAAAGTCTAACCCATAGGATTCATGATGCGAAATTGGAAAATCTGAAATTCTGATTTTTGTATGAAAAAACTCCTCAGTAATTACTCCCTTAAATTCCAACATATCCTTGGAAGTCCTCTATAAGATTCTACTGAAGAATTTGGCAGCTGATTGTGTTAAAATCGAGTTCCCTTGTTACGTTGAGTAGAACTATCGATCATACTCATTCAAAATGACAAAAGTACGGTAACTGCTACCAGAACTCAGTCATTTCTATGAGCTCTTGAGATTTCATCCATGATCTTTGGGCACTTTTCAACTGATTTGGAATTTGAACCATCTCAAGTTGGGAATCGGTTGGAAAAATTCGCTGGAATCGATACGAAGATTCCTGTATGTGACAAAAAAAATCTCGAATACAACTGGATCCATACCAGCAACGATTTCTTCAAACTTTCAGTCTTCCAATTTCAACCGAGCAATAAATTTGCACCTCCGTCATTCTCTCGGTGTGACAAAAACCACAAAGCTCCGCCGTAGTTGGCCGTGGCACCGCTGCTACTCTTCACAAACCCGTGGCAATTTAATTTCAATGCTCTCATATAATCTATGAATTATTCCTGCTGATAAAGCATTCATAAAAAATGAGAGAAAGAATGACGAGGGGAAAGCACAGGTGGAACTATAAGTGACACATAACAAAATTATTGTACGCCTTGTATTTCCCTTTATTCCCCGTCACGAGAAACATTGCAACTGTATGTACATTATGCAATACATCTCCACATCATAAACCATATTTATAATTTAATCTGTACCCTCCATGCAATAACGTCAGCCAATTAAGACTTAATGCATATTTATACGAACTAAAAGAGTTTTGAATTGAATCTTCCCTCCTTCAGAATATAGAACGCCACGCCTCAGCGATAGAAAAAAAAACTACGCCCTGTTGCGAAAGTGTTCTCATTACGAATGATAGAACACAACAAATGTGTTGAAATGGATGAGAAAAATATCCTCCCGCGTCTACGTGAAATCTACGTATAACACATTTGAAACGAAACCTTCAATTTTACAAGTACGCGGAATCCAGAGGATAAGAAATAACAATGAACCATAATTTGCATTGAATTTCTTCATGAATGCCGAATGGGATCCAACGCAATCAATATACAGGAAAATCGCCACATTTGAATTTGTATCGCACAAATCCGAGCCGCATAAATAGTTAATAAATATTCTCACGACCGAAAATTCTCTCACGGTACAACAAGGTACGTGGTATTGGCATGTCCGCAGTTTTTCTTGAGATATGTCTGTAGGTACAAGCAAAAATCGATGATATACTCCTTCCAGCTCACAGAATGAGAGGAGGAAAATGACGAACATAAGTAATACTGGAATCGGAGTTCCCCTCAACTATTACTTCCCACGTTTCGCAATATTTCACCCGAGGATTTCTAATGATAACTTTATTGTTTCGTAATAATCAGAGTTTATGATCTCGAATCATGGAAAGTGAGAAAATTATCATGAATAATCAAATTAATTCAGTGGAATGAATGTTCCCATAACTATGTCACCTCAAGACACTCTTTTTCAATGAGATAAGTGTTCTTCCTTCCACATCGAGTATTCTAGATTGAAATTATTTCATACTTGTGTCACAGTTCTTCAGACGCCCCAAATTTCCTCATGGCTGACGCTGTACTTTCTTGATACGTGTCACATGTTTTCTACGTTACGGCTACAATCTGACACAAGTATGAAATAGTTCCAAATGCCAGACTCTTAGCTCGGTTGATCGCACATTTCTCCCCGAGATTTCATTTTTAGTGAAATGGTATTAGTTTTTTTCTCTTTGTCATTCACTCTCGATATATATTATTGATTGGTACATTAGATATATTAAGTTTCTCAAACTTCACAATCATCTTAATGATATTTATTTTATTTGAATTCACAACAATCTTGTATGAAATTCCAACAGACTGTTATACTATAATTGTGGAATGTTCACGTACGAAAAAGATGTTTCGTAGCACCGTTGCGTTCTTCCGTATGATACCATACGAGTACGGAATCACAAGTGGAGCTGTCATGTCACTCTTGAATTCGAGACTGTTGAAACAAGTGAGAAGACTGGAGCAGCAGATAACTTGCGTTTGAATCTGACTGGGACAGCGTGTTTACAAACCACCGGTATAGCTAACATCTACGTGGTATGTTGGCTTGAATTGCAATGCGCTCATCCGAGATCGAGACTACAAGGTTTCGGTCAATTGACCACAACTATAATTGCTTTTCGCGATGCGAATGGTACTAAGAGATGAATTAAACCGAATCCATTGAATGCAGGATTTGGATTTCATTGTGAAACATATTCTTTGTATTTCCTTTTGTACGTTCGTTGCTGGTGTAACTTCGGGGAATCGTTTTTTTTTTTTAGAAAAGAGATACCAATAATAATCGCATATATTGTGTCATAAGAGAGAGATATATACCGTCCGGTCATGATGGCGATTTGCCAAGTGGACGATGTTAGCGGGAATCGTGGCTTGGGTTCTCTCACCCGTGTACTCCTTTTCCTCCCTCTCCCTTCCCCTAACACCAAATACGTTGTCTAGCAAAAACGAATGATTTATCATGACCAGTGGTTCTGGATGCATCGGTTTTGCTGGACCACATAGAATCAAATCCACCTACGGCCAGCGATAATTTGCCTACCTACGACTATAAAATACTCTTTTATTCTCACCTAAGTTCCGATTCTGAATTTCTGTTTTTAATAAAAGATCGAGAGGAACGAAATTCATATTTTGACGATAAGCGATCCCGATCGTTCAATTATGAAGAAGTTCAACTCCATTGCTCAACCGGTTGCTCGTATTTATTATTCATTCACTTTTTCCAAAATAAAACCCACAAACATATGATTTATTCTGTCAAGTATTAAGTATTTAGAATCTATAAATCAGAAAATACCCTCGCCGCTTCATGTGATTTATTATGCCATGGAAATTGATTTATTCCACCCTCGTGTTTCCAGCCGGTAAAATACCACCACTGATTCTTTTTGAAAATGTCTCTCAGGCGACTGGATGGGTTTTCGAAACAATTTGAATTGTTCGTCAAGTGAATTACAAAAAGAGAAATAAATATTACATAAATTGCGTATCATTCATACCATTGATCTTCCGTATAATAAACAGAAATGATATTTCAGAGCAATTGTTCCGTGGAATACAATGAGAGAATTCATGAATCAAGCAATGGTACAATGGTATTTGAAATCCTCAATTCGAATTACGCCTTAGAACCACAATCAATCTTCATCTTATGATACATCGTCTTTCTCAGATCTCTCCCTTTTCATTACAACATTTGCTTAATATTTCAATAGTCAATCTCCGAATACTTATTCCTACTTCTGCGTGGATCATTTGATTTATGAGTGCTGGAATTACGCATTTCCAAGAGATAATGGATTTTGCGTTGAAGGTATGCAATTGTTCACGCTCTTGAAGCCCAGAGATGAAGTTGCGGATGATTTTCGTATGTACTGTGAGTTGAATTAGAAAAAGGTTTTTCTATATATCTTCAGAATATGTTATGAAAAAACATGTGCTGATTGAAAATTGCTATAAACAAAAAAACCAAACGGCTTTGCCCCCTGACTGCTTCGTTTCGCTCAGCAGTCCGACGCCCTTCGAAATTCGCGTCGCTCATTCTGAACACATCATAGCCCATATGTGCGATTCATTCAATAGTTTTTGAGATATCGGGCAAACTAACTTGAAAACTATAGTTCTAAGAATAGGGTTACACACGATACGATACGATACGATATTTGGACCAATATCGTATTGATATCGGGATATATCGTGGGGCCCAAATATCGTATGGATATCGATTATCCCAATATCATTATCGTACACTGAGAAAAATGAAATGTGAAAATAACCTCTATTTCGTATATTTTTCACCCGTCAAATAATGAAAACTGAAGCCAGCCTTTCAAAAGTGAAAAGTACCTTTTCAGTGTTGAATTTCACCGTACATTCGGTTTGATTCACCAAAAAGATGATATTCATCACCTACCTCATGGTAATAATAACCAAAATAATGTATTTTTCACCGTCAAATACATTACTGTATTGAAACATGATTTCTATTAGGTGTACAAATAAGTTTCCGCGATTTGTCAAAAGATGGCCCCACCAGAAGGTTATGGAGAAATTGTCAGATGTAAAACGTAATATCCCAAGTTTAGTCATCTGGCAACACCATAACCTTAAAGTACTAGTGATTCCGTATCAGCATCACGTAATTTTTTTCGTGCAAAAATGTCAAGTTTTATTCCGAATATGCATCATTTGCGGGAACTTTTGATTTACTTCTTTAATGTGAAAAAATCTGCAGCTGAGGCGCATCGATTGCTTCTAGAAGCATATGGTGAAGCTGCTTTAAGTGAGAGAAGTTGTCAGGAATGGTTTCAAAAGTTTAAGAACGGTGAGTTTGACGTTAAAGACAAAGAACGCAGTGGAAGGCCGAAAGTGTACGAAGATATGGAATTAGAAGTACTATTGGAGGAAGATTCGTCCCAAACGCAAAAAGAACTTGCACTTACTCTACAAGTGACTCAACAAGCAATTTCACATCGTTTAAAATCGTTAGGAATGATTCAAAAACAAGGAAATTGGGTTCCATATGAACTAAAGCCGAGAGACGTTGAACGCCGATTATGCATGAGTGAAATGCTGCTTGCCAGGAATAAAAAAAAGAGTTTTTTGCATCGTATAGTCACTGGTGACGAAAAATGGATTCACTACGATAATCCAAAGAAGAGAAAGTCATGGGTTAAGCCCGGCGAACCATCAACATCGACAGCTAAGCCGAATATTCATGGAAAAAAACTCATGCTGTGTATTTGCCGGGATCAGCTTGGTGTCGTGTATTATGAATTGCTGAAACCAAGCGAAACCATTACTGGAGCTCTCTACCGAACACAATTGATGAGATTGAGTCGGGCACTTAAGGAAAAACGCGCCCATTACTACTCCAGACACGACAAAATTATTCTTTTACACGATAATGCTCGTCCACATGTTGCGGCGGCGGTAAAAACATACTTGGAAACACTCAACTGGGAAGTTTTACCCCACCCGCCGTATTCACCAGACTTAGCCCCTTCTGATTATCACCTGTTCCGGTCGATGGCACATGGTCTGTCTGAGCAGCGCTTCACATCATATGAAGACACCAAAAATTGGGTAGATTTGTGGATAGCGTCAAAAGATGAAGAGTTTTTTCGACGGGGTATCCGAATGTTGTCAGAAAGATGGGGAAAAGTAGTGGCAAATGATGGAAAATACTTTGAATAAAACGTAATGTACTTTTCCTTTACAATAAATTCCTAATTTTTTATAAAAAACCGCGGAAACTTATTTGTACACCTAATACAATGCAGATTTTTCTCAGTCTATCGTAAATATCGTACATTGATTTCGAATTTGTCAATTCTAATTTCTAATTAAAAGATTGGTCCTTTCTGAGAGAATTTAATTCCTAAAATCTCGTTCTTCAAAACCAATTCATTTTGAATATATATATTAGTACACTGAAAGGATTTTATTCAAAAAATTACCGTGAAATTCTAGTGATGGGTGGACAAGTAGAAATTCTCCAAAACATTACTGTACATTCCGTAAACTTCAACGACTCTCTAAACAATTGAAAGGGATTTTTCCTGTGAATTTTACCGACTGTACAGTAATTTTTTGGAGAGTAATCACTTGTCCTCTCGTTACTGGAATTTCACGATAATTTTTGAAGTGAAATTCTTCCAGTGTAGGTACTGAAAATGAAAACTGCTCACAACTTCGCGGAAAAACTTCAAATAAAAAAATGTCGGAAGAAAGAACATCCTGAATTTCTATTAGCACGAAAAAAAAAATTTGCCTGTAGTAGCTAAGTGCTTAGCACGGACAGGGACAGTAATTGAATTAGCTGCAGGAGTCAATTTAATGGCTGTCCGTGTCCATGCTAAAGACTTAGTTGCTACAGCTAAATTTTTTCCCCGTTAGGAGTTTCCCTCCTCGAGAAAGTTACGTTGTGTTTGATTACCGGGTATAACGCAGTTTCAACATCCCACATAGCAATTCCGAAATGTCTCCGAAAAATGCCAGTACCAAGTACCCAGTACGGAAAAGCGTTATCATTTCAGACAAATGCCAGTACTGCTGCAGTGCAGACCGCCAGTACCCTGCTAGTGTTAGCCGGTACTGGCGCAGTACTGCGCCCGTTGTTGAATTCTGATTGGGTGTAAGTAAAACAGTACCCACGGTTATTTTGAATACAAAATACTTGTAAAATATCGGCGATATTCTCGAATATCGTATCGGTTTACCTTGGTAGAAATTTGTCTAGTAATTCACGAGTTGTACTTACACTTCCCCTCGTGAAAAACTAGAGACCTCATATGTATATTTATTATATATTTTATGTTATTAGATATACATAATATATATATATATATATATATATATATATATGAATATATATAATGTATAATGTAATATTTATATATATAAGAACACTTATAAGTTGGTGATTGAGCTGAAGAGTTACTGAATTGGAACTCTAGTTTTTCGTGAGGGCAAGTGTTACAACTAGCGAATTACTACAGGAATTTCTACCAGGGTATCGCATGAAGATATCGTAATATCGTGCATCCCTATCTGAAAAAAACAACTCCAAAGTTTCGGTATAAGAATTTGTTGATTAGAAAAAGAACGCAAGATTTGAATTCTACTCCCTTCCATGTAAAGTAAAATCTTAGAAAATCACTTCATCTCGAAGTTTGCTCCATGAGAACCTCTTCATGATTATCCAATGGAATTGATTATGTTTGATTCATTTTCTCTATGAATAGATAATTTGACAAACAAGAGCAGAAGTTTGTGAAACAACTCCCCACATCCGTCAAGTAAGAAGGACTCACATTGTTTCCACTATCGCTAGAACCTTGATCCTTAGCTCTTAATTTAAAAACTGAAGAATTCAAGCATGACACTGTAAAAAAGTAGAAGTGAGTTCCGCCCAAATTCATTTCCTTCATATTTTGAAGGAATTCTCCACCATTTCGAAGAAACCTCTTCCTGAAGGAGATTTCTCTCCAAATAAAAAAAAAATTCCCCCGCAACATAGGAAAGATAAATTTACCTCACGAAAGAGATTTTTGCTGCCACCAAATTGGGAGGGGGGGGGGGGGGGCCAAATTCCATACCTACTTCTCACAATGTAAAATCCATAACGGCACCCAAACAAGAATTGAAATCAACATGCTCAGTTCCAGGGTATAAATCATACCTTCACCTAATCATGGCATAGATCAATGAGAACTAATTCCTCGTATTATCATATGACATCAACAAAATGTCTCAAGGCACTGCATAATGGATTCAAAGTCCGAAATAGCACCATATCGTTGGAAGAGAACAACGTTAATAGATGATAATTGGAATGAATGAAAACGAGCCGATATCGAAACAAATTCAATTAATCCGAACGAGCTTTGTGCCCATTCGCATTATTGTTTGACTTTCTCTAAAAGAATTTTCACAACAAATCGAATGCATGAGCATCGAGTTTAATTCCAATGGCATAATCATTTTCCATATTCATCTCAATTAATAACCACACCGTAAGTGATGATATTTAATCGATACCACAAAAATCTAGTTCAGTATTTTCTCATCATCTTATCCCTCCTGACTGCTGTATTAACTTCACATAAAATCAGAGAGGAGAACTCTGTATGTTCTGTATCTTCTTGAAAGAATGGAATTAGTACACTGAACGTTATTACACAACAAGAACCGAAAAAAATGATGGAACGTGAGAGGAAAATTTCACAGATCGAGTTTCCACGAAAAACGGGGTTGAAAAATTTTACGATGCTGGTATAATAAATGAGCAAAGGAATTCATAAATGGAATTAGGATGCCTAAAGCTTTAAATCCACCCTTGCCCAGAAATACACAGCATGTACACTTGAATCCATGAATAAACGGAGATGTGTGGGGTGAGAGAATGAACCTTTATAAATCAGAATCTCAGAGGTATCCATTCGGAGAAGACAATGTCTCATAAAAATGTAATTTTATAATGAAAAAGATGTCATAGATACAATAAAATATTCCTTCCAAGAATTACATTGTTCTTCTGAAGACAATGTTATGTTTGTCCTTTTTTTTGCTTTATTTAATTACAATGATCACATGCAGAATTCCTTTTTTTTCAAATCTGTGTCACTCCTTCATCTTCAGCCATACTCCTTTTTCGAGGATTCAAACAAATTCCACGTGATTCCCTGATATCACATTCAGAATATTATCTTCAATCGTGATCGAGTATTGATTTCCTCCTACAGAGAACTCAAATTCCAAAGTACCGTTTACAAGATTTACATTCCTATTAAGGAAACAATAAAAAGGATCACAAATTTTCCACGAAAAAGATGGGGACGTGAATTACATTTTCGAATTCATCCAACAACACTCAGGATAATCATAACGCAATGAATAGACCGTGAATTTCAGAGCATACATGCAATTATTGTTCCTGCAACGGTAATTTACTCATCGGCAGACTGTGTTAGGATTTATGATCAAAGCCATAGTGGGAAGACCCGTTACACAATCGATCAATTTTCAACGACAAATTTATGAGGTTGTAGTTATGCTACGGTATTAACCTCTCACTCCACGTGCATGCATATTGTATACCACATATAATATGTTACAAATCTAATTCCCGTAGAGATTGGAAATATCTTCTCATCTAAATAATTTTGATATTTGCTCTTATATACAGACATCTTTTATGAGGAGAATGGTAATTTGATGTTCATAGTCTACCCAACTAGAAATCTACTTCTCGCAAGGGTAGAACAAAGGCAACCTACAAAACCGAGGTAGCGCTTCCAACCGCGATGAGACCATCCACTTTTAGACTTGAGAGTTCCTTGTACATTTGTCGTTGAATGAAATGTGGACGCATTTCAGAGTCTTCAACGAAATATGGGAGTAGAGTTGTCACTTGCTAATGATGTTGATGAGCAATCGATTAGTTCTTTCACTCCTTCTCGCCTACAATTCAGGCCAAGTAATGTTCGCAGCAGTAAAATTGCCTATCGATAACCTCCTCCTAGGAAGAAGCGGTGTCCTTTTAGACTCGTTCAACCAAATAACTAGGAACTCTTCTCTTCTCCTCACTGAGCTCCTTTCTCCCCCTGTTGTTTCGTAGTGTGATTTTGTTGCAGGGGATTAATTCTCTTCGTTTTATTATTCCGAACTAAGGTGGTGCTTGACATACAATTTTAGAACACTTGGTGCACGGACAGATGCCTGCACTTCTCTCTTCTAGTACAGAGAGGCATCCACTTCCAATTTGGATTTCCAATATTCTTTCATTTTCATGAATGAACAAGTCACTCCTCATAGGCCTCTGTCACGCCACCGGTTCCACATACAGTTTCCAATTCCCTGATCCGCACTTTGCTCTCCTTCTGAATATACTCCAATCTGCTCTTCACTGCTATATGAATAGAAATGTTATCACCTGCATTCAGCCCTCTTTGAAATATGAACTCGATATGAAGCTAGGAATGAATCGGGATAAATAATATTTCGTGCTGCAGATTTTTCATCAGATCGTACAAATAAGTTCCTCTCTTGAACTCTCTAAGTGTTGTTCACTTAAGTACAATCACCTCTCGTAATGATAACTAGGCGTATGATCTAATTAAGGGAAAGGTGGGAGGTCATCGCTTTTCACCTCGTCAAACCATCGATGCTCACGCATCAGTTCGCGACAACTTTCTCAAGGCGACACCATGCCGCTGAAATCTTAAAATTTTCACATGGTCGTGTGTTCGCTCTCCTTTTCTATCTACAACTCTTATAGAGAATTCGTTGACCATCAGTTTCAACAACCTTTTCCCATTCCTTGTGAATGTACAGTCTCGAGTGTGAGTTATAGTCACATTTGCCTTCTGGAATGTGATACCGCATCCTCCTCTCATCTATTGTCAACATCATCCACGAGATCACTGTACTGGACCAGGACTCCTGAGAATCCAGTGAGAATCCTGGCCAGATTCTACTTGATGTGTCTTCACATTGTAAGGTACATTCATATATTGTAACTTCATTATCTGGGAGAATATCCCCTCTGTTTGGGACTTTACAAGATTATTATTTACAATTATATAGTATTGTTTGGTAATTGCTCTCTTCAATCCGTGCAAACCCAAGACGAGCGGAATTTCTTTCTATCCGACCGTTTTTCTCATACAGTCCGTTTAACTTCCATACTTCCTTCGATTTCCAACTCTCAATTGGGGAAATTACATTCTTTTCATTTTTTCATTCTTTCTTTTATCTCTTATGTCAACACGGCGGAGGCCAAATCACTAAGGTTCTGTCCATAACAAATGTCACAAACCTTATCGAGAATACATGCACACAGAATTCAAGAATACAGAATACAGAATACAGAATACAGAATTCAGTTAGAATACATGAACTTCCTTGGAATTTTTCAGTCTTCCCTGAACAAAACCGTGGAAAACTTTTATATTTAAAGCACGTCGATCTGTCGATGTATTTTTGAACGAAGATCGACATAATGCAATCCAAAAGAAAATAATCCTGTGACGTTAATACAGTTTTCAAGCTTGTTATCTGCTTTCATAATCCATGATGTGAGCATTCATGTATGAATTATGTAGAATTATCAATAACAATGGTAGCTAAATACAATTCATTGAGCATGAAGAAACAATGTATTCAAAGTGAATAAAGCAACTATATATTAACAGTACTGTTCTCGAAACTGAAAACATTAAATATTCAATAAACCTAAGCTCATTGTACAGGAATGGGAGCTGAAAATCGAAATAAATGAAAATCCTAGAACAAAAAAACAAAGTCATTCTGGTTTATTATCGATTACAACATTTTAACTGAATATATTATAGGATTACAATGAATTTCGATTTATTTCCCTTTCCTCCGCTCATCGACTATCAGATTCAATCAAGTGTACGTAAAGTTGCATATATTCATCAAGACCGCTTAAGCACAGACGATAGGTTACAAATCGAGGCCATGAATCTAGTCATGGGTCTGCGGGCTATGCCTTCTTTTTCCTCATCCGAACCCCGCAATGATCATGGGAAAAAGCAAAAAGGAAAATCGAAGAACGGAAGGAAGGAAGGAAGGAAGGAAGGAAAGTGGAGAAGTAAGACTTAGATATAGAGAGGAGGAGAAAGTTGAGAACCCGTGCCCTCTTGAAGATTTCGCTATCCCACTGCGATCGGGATCAGTGAAGCGTGGCAAAGCAAGTTATTTGAAATGGAAATAACATCGTCGTAGAGTGGAAGCGCGGATAACGATAGGATTTCAAGATGTATGGATGTGTGAGCATATATATGTATATATATGAGGGGGTGTTTTGGTTACGCATTCGTAAATTCGCAAAGTCTTGAGGCTATTGAAACGTTTTCCAATTTTTCTCTCCGCTCTGATGTATCCATTTCTTTGTTCGTTTTTACATGTATCGTTAATTTCCTCTTACAATTCTGAATCAGAGCCGATTCATATTCCACCTCTTTTCCAATTTGTATTCATGCATAACCTTTCCATACGGCCTTGAGAATAAAATTCTATGCAAACGGTTTCCGATGCAGTACAGCAACATTCTCAAATGTTAGATTATTCCGAGAATATGATTTTGTATTTCATTTTTACGGCAAAACTTTTTGAGCTCGGTTCGGTTCAAGATTGGCAGAATCAGGATTTCGGGGATACAACGATTGCTGATTTTCCAATCTATTTCAACTAGAAATCATCGTTGTGTTCGTTTTGACGCTATTACGTGCATTAATTGAAAATATTCCTGCATTCCGTGCAAGCTTTTGAATCGAACCGGATATTCAATGATTCTCATTTAATCTTGCATGTTGAATGAACAATTCATTGAATCAACAATGCATTATTACATATACGACAATCGATGTAGTACCAGAATGTACTATGAATGTTATGCAAATATTCGATGTATGTCTAATACTCGTGAGAATGAAATTTTTATAAATACTTGGTATATAATTATATTATGAATTCGCCGAAATATTTGATCAAGCGTTGACCAAATCACTGCTGCATTCTGTACAACAGAATGTAATGAATATATTCCAATATTGTCGAACAAATGCATACCCTCTGCATGTATAGCATTCCTTGACTTTTTCCTTCTCTCTGAATTGAAAAATATAATTTATCTGAATATGTTAAGACACCCGCCTATGTTGAAATTGTAAACCAGTAAAACCCAACACGGAGAAAAAAGAATTCGCTATGACAGTGAAACCTGATTTTGCTAGGTACCTCTTGCTGGATCAGCAAAGTTCTTGCTGTGACAGCAATCTATTTGCTATCACAGCAACCTTGTTAGCTACGGCAGCAATTTTTTTAGCTGTGGCAGCAACAAATTTTCGCTCCCCCAGCAAAATTTTGTTTGCTATTCTGTATATAATACTAAAAATTTTGCTAGTCCAGCAAAAAATTTGCTCTTTCAGCCAATTATATTGCTCTCTCAGCAATTCAGTTAACTGCGGTAGCCAATTTTTAGCTAGGTTAGCAAAAAAATTTGCTATTCTATATATAATACCTCGATTTGCTGCGTCAGCAAGTTTTTTCTCTCCGTGAAGGATTCCATATTTTCTTGCACTTGAATCATGGTTAAATCTTCAACACAATATTGAAAACCTTTTTTCTGTTCCTTTAGATTTCCACGTCTTCCCGCTTTATTGCTTTCCACGTTTCGACCAACTTATTTTTCTGCAGTTTATTTCGAGAACACTTTCTCAGAGATATTATCATGAATTAACATGAAATTACCCAATTCAATGAACATGGTACGAACACAAGACACATTATTAAAAAAGCACAAAGTTTCACACCTGGAATTTTCTTTTTGTCTCTCGATATTACTCGGGAAGCTGAACCACAAACCACCTGCAATCATCCCCAACACGAAATTATCATGACTCTACTACTTCATATTCTACTTGTTGAATTAACTTGAGAGCAGTTGCCAGTTTTATTTACCTTCGGAATATCAAGCCACAGACTGAACGTGAGACTTGACCACACGAATTTTTTTCTCATTAGCAGAACGGCCACTGTAGTTTTATGGAAATCATTACACGAAAGTAATTACATTCCCGTTCTACGAATGCTTCATGATAATTCTAATTTTTACGATAAATAAAAATTAAAACATCAGCATTGCAGGTCCCGGAATACTTCATTCGGAACTTCCCTGACGAATGATTAAATACTATCGAAAAAGCAAACTGGACGACAAATACAATACTTTCAACAAAGCAAGTTCAATTTAACTTCTTCCTACAGTATGTTATCCTGAATCCATTCCCTGGAGTCCCCCTGTGGAGTGTTTCGATACCAAATTCGCAATCTATATCTTCTACATACGAAAAACAAATGACAAAAGTTTCTCGTGACATGCATTAACTGTTGAATAATTGTCAGGAAAGTATCGATCCACGATTGAAATATGTGAAAATCTTTCATATATTTCTTCCATTCGCGTGATAACCTTATGGAAATATGTACAGCGTACATCAACGAGTGTGTAACTGACATGTAATTGCACATGCTGACACGAAATCACAGATCGAAACGAAGTTACATGTTATTGACTGTTAGTAGCTGTAGGTCATTGGATCACGTCAATCACGAGTAGACAATGGGGAATGTACATTTATTCTTTCATATTGTTGTGAAGATGGAAAACAATGGCGGTGAAAGAACGTAATATCATTCTTGTAAATATATGATCTGAAAATTTTGAAGAATATAGGGTGTTTCATTTTCGGGTGATATTTTTTCTCTCTTTGTCCTACCTGGAAATTTGATATTTTATGGGGAATAAAAAATATTCCCGTTGGAAAAAAAAAATTTCAAGTGGATAGGAGGTTTAGTTCATCCAAAAATTCAGTTTCCCGTTTGAATAACACAGGAAACTCATTAACTTTGGTTTTCACTCGGTTTTTCGATGTTGAATAGATTTTTTTGAAAAAATGAATATAATAGACTTGTAGGGCATAAAATTTACTACAAAAATGTTTCCACGGAATGGAGCTGTACAACCAGGTTTATTATTGAAATTTGTCTCCTGACGTTTCGAATGGTTTCCACCCATTATCACAGGTACATTTCGGAGGGGAAGCGGGTCCAAGCGATTTTACTGCACCATCCCCCTTCCGAAATGTACCTTTGATAATGAGTGGAAACCACTCGAAACATCAGGAGACAAATTTCAATAATAAACCTGGCTCAATCACTCGTGAATCACACGTCACTTATTTCACTGATCGATTGTGTCCACGAGTACAGTCCCAGCTACTTTGGGTGAAATTTTGTTTTTCAACCCCTCCCGATGGAAGCGGGCCCGAGCGATTTCACTGCACCATCCCCCCTCCGAAATGTACCTTTGATAATAGGTGGAAACCACTCGAAACCCCAGGAGACAAATTTCAATAATAAACCTGGCTTAATCACTCGTAAATGGATCACCCGTCACTTATTGCTCTTATAATTTTGTATTCATTGATCTTACATGCAGAATTGACTTATAATACACTTTATATGGCTCTAAAATTTATAATCTCAGGAACAACTTATTCAAAAACAATAATTAAATGTAAATTTCAATAAATACAAGATTATAGGGGATTTTATGCCGATTTTTATCAGAGTTCACCTTTCAAGCTCTGTAACTCCAAAACGTATTGGTCGTACAGCTCTATCTCATGGGAACTTTTTTGTAGCAAATTTCATGCCCTATAAGCCCATCATACCCATCCACTCGAAAAAAATGTTTTGAACAGCGTAAAATCGAGTTGAAATCAAAGTTAACCAGTTTCCTGTGTTATTCAAATGAGGAATCGAATTTTCGAATTAGCTAAGCTTCTAATTCACTCAGAATTTTTTTTCCTACGGCAATGTTTTTCCTGCCTCATAAAATATCAAATTTGCAGGTAGGACAGAGGAAGGAAAAATAAAACACTCTAATTCACACAGATCATTCAAAGAAATCAATCCTGAACTATGATTAGATTTGATCCTGATAAATTCAAAACTCGTATCAATTACATACCCTCCTGAATGTACGGGAAAGGGAAAGAAGAAATATCATCGAATAACTTAGAATTCATTCATAAAAAAGATATCATAAACCATAACGGTGTTCCCTCATCACTGGAAAGTGTATCGTCTCATGTTTATCATTCCATACGTATCTCATTTCTTCCCCTAAGAGATATAACCATCCGAGATATGAAACTTTCTCACTCAAATTTCGATCATTGAAGAGTAAATTAGAGTTATACGGAAGAATTGATTTTCAAAGAATCAGTAAGACGATTGAAAAATCGTTCGTGCATTGATTTTTTAGTTTTCCAAAGTCTCTGAGAATTGGTTGATGATCAAATTTTCTTATAACAAAAACATGTGTTCGATAGAATTCGATTCTTTTTGCAATATTCTTTCAACGATAAACTCTCAAGGCATGAATCGAATCGAAATGAAACAGATTCGCTAGTATGAAACAGCAACGGAAACTGCAATTTTACTGAACAACGCAGAATCGAAGAATTTGTTCCAAACAAGGGAGAAACCGTCATTTCCCTGGCAAGTACCGATTGGAAAGTGATCCTGCACATCTCGAGTGCAAAATTAATTCTCAAAATTCTTTCGTCACTCCAGTTATTTTCCATAACTCTTCTGAATACGATTTACATATTTCTATCGAATCTTCACTGCCTTCTTTCAAAGAAAATACAGTTCTTCCGCCAATAAACAAGACGAAAAGAAAATACCAACGAAAATAGCATAGAACTTCAGATGCACGAATAAGTTACGCACGTAACTGAAGTAAGCACGTAACGTAAGGTAAGCACGAACGTGTTTTATCAGTATCACAAACTTGAAAGTGTTGCGTATTCAAACTATTCGAGCTAGAATTTTTGTACAATATACAAAGAAATGTATTTATTTATGATGACTTCTTCGATTCATAGAAATTCGTTCAGAATTATCACTGTAAAAAAATCTTGCTCTCGCTTCATAAAAAATGTTATGTTCAGAAGGAATCTTCAATTTCCTGGCATCCAGAATTCCAAAACACCTATTAAAAGCGTAAAAACACAAACCCACGCGATACAATTTCTCTGACAAAATCGATCGTAATTGACATCGAAAAGTAAAAGTTTAGGTTCCTGGGAAAAGACCTTACTTGGTTACATCCCCAACTTCATCCCGGATCATCAGAGAGTTGAATCAGCGGTTGAACCTGCTTGTTATAGCTGTTACAATTCCACGTAAACTCCTACGTTTGTAAAAACTGTATCAAATCCAGCATCGTCTCGAAAACTCCAACTTTCATCTCACAATGAGGAAAAATTCGTTCTACTGCAGGAAATTCATGAGAAAAACGATCCAAAACTCTACATTATGCACAATCGAACCGAATTTGAAACAGAAAAATATATTTTCATCTTGAATCAATACATGAAATACATCTTTTCCTTTGATAATCCTTCAGAAAATGAATGATGAAAAGATAAACGAATTTCATCTTCACGCATCACTTAAACGAGCTCGAGATATGATGAACACGTATAGGTCATTCAAACACAGTTAACTTCTAAGAAAAATCTTTCTCAAATGAAAATCCTGCGCACTTCAAACGGAATACGAGATAAAAGATTAAAATGCATGAACCAGTCAAGCTCAAAGAAGAACGTCCTAATGTTGGTTTCATAAATGATATCGTGGATTCAATGTTACGTGTGCGCATAAATGGCGAATTGGAAATACTCAATGAAACCAGAAATTTGAATGGAGATTTCAATCCATTCAAGTTAAAGGAAAATAAATTCAGGATGTTTTCCTATAACGGCTTGTTGCACAATCAATAGTAGTTCTCTCCGTGTATAGTGATGCATTTTATATGCACTGAGGCGATTACGATGAAATGTACGTAGTCTTAGTCGTACGGTTATCCCTGCATCACATGTGGTGGAGAGAAAAAGAGATTGCGATACCATTCGTGCAATATCTCTCCGTGAACTACAGGAGGATTTGGATCAAATGACTGGATTTTAGTGAGATAAAATGATTTTCGCTCACCGTAGTTCCATTTCATCAATGCGATGCTCTTAATGCTCGAGTTTAATGTTATACGATAAGGGGAAGTATTATGCAAAACATTGTAAATAACGACCACAACGTAAATTGTTGAATTTTCGATAATCAACTATTATGATGAGCGATAATGAATGTGAGAAACTATGAAACAGCTGAAAGTGTTTTATCATTCAACTAGCAATCATGAATTTCCTTTCCAAGAGTAAAAACAGTGTGGAGTAGAGGGTGGTAACTAAATCGTTGGATATATAATAGAAACAAAGGATTTTATGCATTCAGAAACAAAGACCGCGAGAAAAAGAATACGTGCATGAGATTTGGAGATGTTATCAAAAGAAATACGCATCAAATGTAGAATCAGTGGAATGAGATAAAAATAGTCAGACGTGGGTGCATTCAAGGGAATTTATGCTTCAAAATATATCATTTTCATAATCCATACTACACACGTTTAAACCATTCCACCGTATCATTACCTCATACGAATAATTCTGCAATTATTCCAAGAAGTTTCTAATGATTACATTCAAAAAATTTCTCTTCATTCCTTCATCGCCAATTTTACATACTAATACTATCCTTGCTGCAGGCTGAGGAATTTACCCACTTCATCCTACTCTGGTAAAAATTTTTCTAGTCTCCCCATTTACCATCCACGTACTAGATGGGACCCACGTGGGGGCAACTGGATAACACATTTCACCCAATTTCACTTTAGTGCCCAAACATTTAATTGGTTTATGTAGATTTTTCATGCATCAACTGATCTTACAGTTACAAAAAGAACCCCAACGTTTCAAATTGTCACTCGGGATTATTTTATGGAAATAAATTCAAAAGCAACGTTCTTGACTGGAGATTACATGTCAAAATACATTGTTACCTTATTCATAGATGTGATTTTTACAGGAAACACATGATTTCACATTTCTAATTACCAATTCAACAACATTCTAACAATTCTCTGGGACATCTGGATGGGCACAGGCTAAAAAGTGCGTTGAAAAACTAGCTAGAGACCAACCTAACATGTGGGAAAAGTAGCTGGGGACCATCTAATCCCCAATCATAATTTCTACTTGGGTATAATTTTGCTAAAACCACAAGAAAAAGAACACCATCCTCATCGTCATCATCTCTCAAACGCGGGATCAGAAATGGAATCACAGATATTATTTGGAATTACATAAATACCCTTCGCGTGGAGTACACCCGAGCCGAATCAAAGTTATCTTCTTTCGCATAACCGTTTGGCGGGGAAGAAAATTTCGCTACGAGACTATCGCGTTATACGACCATACTCTCTTATAATACACCTCAAGAGGGCATTGGTTGAATGTAAGATCATGCTTTACATACCTTCAACTATACATTTTTATTTTTCAAACAAATATCCCACGCCAGTTTTATTGAAATTGCATTCTGAAGTCATTCACAATCATTTTACTGCTCCTGTTCGAAACGAAGGACAACGGCGTGCGTGCGGTGCGAGATAGTGCTGGTTATTTGAATTCTTTTATCAAAGAATAGAATATCAAAATATTAGAAAATATAATGAAATGAAAAACCAAGAGTAGGAAGGAGAGAAATCCTGGTGGGAAGAGAAAAGAGAAGAAGCGGAGGAGAGATAGAAAAAGAACAGAAGATATAGTATGTATGTAGTAACACTTCTTTTGTATTTGTCCCGTGGGATCAAGATCCCTTCTTTTATATCCGTTTGAAGGTAAAGATAGCGCTTTGCTAACGGATACACAACGATATCAAAAATATACGAATAATATAATTCTTTTTCGGAGATACTACGCGTATCAAAATATTGTGAATCCCAAAGCTCGCCGAAGTGCAAGGATCTCAGACATTTTCTTGGAAGTTTCAAACAGCTTCACTCTTCATTTGATTTCAAATATATTTCAATGTCGATAACTCCAATCTATCTCAATCCCAGAATTTTTCTTGGAGAAGAGTGATCCAATTTCCAACATCGAATATCTAAAAATCATTAGAAATAAGGAGTCGAATATCACAAAAATCTAATGGATTCTATATAGCTTTTAAAATATGTGTAACACGACACAGAAGGAGTATCTCCCTTTGATCCACATTGTATGACAGGGACGGATATATTATCTCGCTTATCTCTCGTTCCCTAGTTTGCTGGAGGTTACATAACTATGTTCTCCTCCATCCGTAGTTTGCGTTACTCACTTTCGGAAATTACTTCCTGACTGTGTTCGTCTTGCTCACACCGTAAACAGGATGTGTTTATAGTTAATAGACGAGCACTTGGATATGGCAACAACGTCCCACTTGCATCCAATATTGTTGAGGATAAAGAAATTATTCTTCAATCTAATTAGACGAAGATGGTATTTCTCAGTGATCAACCGATCTCATTCCGAGTCTCAAAATTATCAACTATCAATAATCCATCTTTTTCACTTCCTTTACTTTGTCTCTCATTTTTCAATCTGTAAATAGCAACGATACACAAAAAATTCACCATGATTTTACAACAGTCATTATCCATCAGAAATCGATTGTGTTGATTAGGTATGGTAGATTGCAAATAACTATATTTATCCTCAAAAATCGAAGCAGATATTCGCCCTTCCCTTACGCACTATCTGGACATGTTCATTCAATTTGATTATTACTTCTGAAAGAATTCAAGGCTATGAAATACACGAGTTCAACATTCAAAGGATGCAGATTCCTGAGTAATTTATGGAAATCAATACACAATGAGATAATAGATTGAAAAAAAAAATTAGAAACATCAACGAATCATCCAGATCAATAATGTATTTAAATGAATGTCAGGTGGAACAGTGAATATGGTATATCCTGTGGCTCAATTTGTTAGCGAGAAATTCAATATACTGGAAATGTATGACTGTAGAACTAATGAATATCGCTTATTGGATCGATAGTCAGCTTCACTCGCATGTCATATCCAACTAACTTTATTCAAGAACAATCTATGATCGCCACAAAAATTTCAACGTCAATTGATCTGTGAAGTGCATCCTGTTACATATTTGTTTCGATATTCGTGATATTTTTTAAAACATTCGGGTATTATAAAAATGCAGGGCAGTTCAAGTGCACGAAAACATATACGATCAACTATTCAAGCGTTTGGTCGGTGATTTTTACCATTTCCGACACCTTGTTCCTTTCGGGAGGATTATTTTACAGTTGAAGAAGATGATCCTACCTCGAGGGGTTGGGACCATGATTTTGACGTTGATTGATTACCGATTTCGTAGTCAGCCAATGCTCCACCAATCCTGACACATTGTCATTCACCTGACGTATTGGATGATCCTCCCGATTCTAGCTCTGTACCGGCGCAGCTTTGACTCACTCAGTGAAGCTTCCCCGACCATAATTTTAATGCCGATTGATTATCGATTTCATAGTCAGCCAGAGCCCCATCGCTACTGGTACATCGTTGCCTCCCTACCGTATCGAATTCTCACATCGTAGTCTCGTCTCATTAAATTAACCATGTTGCTGGAAAGATACAAGCAACCATGATAACGATTCCGTATTGAAACAAAGTAGCAACGATACGCTGCTGGTGTAACATTGGCTCTTCACAGCATTTCACCATGCTACCAACTCTGAATCGGTACAGCAGCGAACTTGTATCGCATTGTAAGAAATAATCGGAATTTTCCTGTACACAGCAACCGGAATATTCCGATTATAGCATACGAAATCAATTTCCGATACATTCATATGAAATTTCTCATAAATTCAATGTTGTTGCAATGTTGCGAAATGGAAATTTAACTCACAAAATCTGATGATTATCCATTATTTATCTTCTCAAATTAATTCTTCGAAATGGGAAATATCGTTTGAAGGATTGATCACAAAATTGTGGGCCTTCGATAACTGAATATTTCTCTAGTCGTTTACGGATTCGTTTCAATTAACGATTCAAAGTTCAGCAACATTAAATTCAACTGAAAATTCCAAACTTTATGGCATTTTCGTTATCATTCTCTAGTAAATTTCCGATAAAATACGGAAAAGTTGACCACTTCCGAATTTTCATATGAAGTTTCCCATATAAATTCTTCACAGTGTATAAGACAGCTTTCAGAACTGTGTTCTGTAACCAGTGTAAATATAACAGCTTTCTCAAAAGAAGAACATGTTCCCATACAAAACCTTGTCGCAAACTCCAATTCCAAATACATAATTCTCGATAAAATATAATTCATTCTAACAATTTCTTCTATATTTCAACTGGACACACAAACTTTGTACAAAATTTCAATGGCCTTGAGGCTATAACTAGATTTCTTTGCAGGGCCTTGAGTTCCTTCGAGCTTACATTCATTTTTCTGGATACAAAATGGGTGTCGATATAAAGTACAAGTAAATTCCCTTGTCCTCTAAAAGATATTGGCGAGTAGATTTTGAGAGTACAATGGAGAATAGATGAATGGAAATACATTTGATAGAATTCAAAAGGTGGAAATTAGGAACAGCATACCGATCGCCAACGTCCCCCGCTGGGAACTCCCTCAGATTTTTAATGTATAGGTAACGTTTACGAACACCCGCAATCGATGTCAAAATAAATGCCTCCAGATAACTCCGAAACGTACGTTTCCTTGTTTAAAGTTATTCCAGGAATCTTGGATGGTTTGAAAAAGCACATCACGTATGAGGCATCTCAATGGCATTGATCTCGAAAACGTGTTATATGGGAACATTCGTGTATACGATGATAATAAATGTGAATCGAATATTCATACAAGCTTTTATATTCATTCGAAGATGTATTGGAAAAAGTTGAACAAAACGAAGTACCGATACCTCGATCATTCATAGTCAACAGCCACAGTGTGGAGTGGAATTGCGTCGATAGATGCAAAAGCAGTTTATACTTTTCAAAAATGATATTGAAAATTATATCAACGATATCAGTTTTTCTTGGAGTACCTATCATCATCATAGATTTCGCTTTTCATACTCTACCAGGGTTATCAATTGGCTTAATAATTGGTTAGTTTTCACATTCCCACAACGAAAATCCACATACAATCGATAACAATTCTTGCCTAACACTTAAAATCTATCTCAAACAAACGATGAGATATCGCGAGGGATGGGTAACGATACACTCGTGGAGTACATCATTTTCTCCTCCAATTGCTTAGAAGATATTGGAGTGAACATAAATCAGGATTAAACTTCAATTCAACGTATACAATGAATCCGCACATTCGAGCACCACGTGTTTGGTTCTGACAGTCAGTGATTAAACTACGCGTAAAGCACGATGAACCACCGTAATAATGAGAGAGCAAATTTTCTCGTTAGCTAATCTGGCTGATAGTAATCTCGATTGGCTTTGCAGTGATCTATCGGAATTGATATTACTCGTTATTTCAGCGCGCTATCTCTCTCTCTCTCTCTCTCTCTCTCTCTCTCTCTCTGTCTTTTCATCCCTGAATCCCTCGTTCAAGAACAAAAGAGAAAAGCTCCACACAGCTATGAATAAGCTTATTTTTAGAAATCTTATTGAAAGATTTGTGATAAAGATTCATTTTTCGATATATCATCTCGGTTTGGGTTTGTCTCATTAAATGGTTGACACGCGTAGCAATAAGCTCAATTAAATTTTGTCGAGCGCAAATATATCGTTGTACAATGGATACATAATTCATAAAGGTACATTAAGCATCGATAAAGTTGGAAAATCATATACAATTTGTACACGAAGGTTCCAATTTATCATTGAGAAACGGTTGTATCATCGATGCGCAATGATCTGCTGAAAATTTCGATTCGATGAATGCGTACACATGTCTGGTGCATTCACACGTACGGGAAATACATACGTGTAACTAACAGTCGTAAAATCAAAATCTATCCATTGCGTTTCGCGACGTTTGCATTATTGTCGGTGACTGCAGCGTTGCTCCTACAACAATGCATTATGTCCACATTACTTTCTGTGGTACAGTATTATCATCCGAGTTTATATTCCTCGCGTGTGTACATTACGTATACGGCAAAATTCAGAATTTGAATAACGATTCGATGAAACACTGTTCAACCGGATTCACTGTTTTTTTCCCCTCATTTTTTTCATCGCAATTTCCAGTATTTCGTTTATGAATGATATTTTGTATCGAAAGACGTGGGTCATTTAGAGTGAGTTCGGAGAAATTCTCGTAATTGAATAATCAACGTACCGTGACAAGTTGGCTTGAGTAATCATTTTGTAACTTTGACTGCTGATTTATTTAATTGCACACTCGACGGAGGCGTGTAACTGGAACTGTGTAACGTTCTATTATTGTTTTGAGAGTAAATTCCTCGTAATGGATGAGTGAATGGTAAGGATTTGTATATATAGATGTGATTCTATTGAATTCGAAAGGTCATTTCATTTGCCTGCTTTGCTTCTATTCCTAGCTTTGAAGTAAATATATATTTCATTTCGTATTTTGAGATATCTTTAGTATCTTGAGATAGAGTTCAAGGTACTCTCTAAATTCCTTGGAGTGAAAATATTGCAAGTCCAGGGAGACTGAGATTCCACTATTGAAGAGTGACTTTTCACTCCATAAGAGTGGATTCTCAATCTAACAGAGTGAAGTTTTAACTCGGTTTGAAGAGTCAAATTCCACCTTCTCTTAAGAGTGAAATCCTCACTCCAAGGGGATTAAAATTGACTCTTATGGAGTGAAAACTCACTCTTTAGGATTTGATTTTCACTTTTCAGAAGTGGATTTTCACTCCAAGAAATTTACAGACCATAAAATCTCAAAGAGATATCTTCGAAGTAACAACAGAAACCCTGATCTTCCAGACAAATGTCCTCTCTAAACAGTCAATTGTCTTCACACAATTTCCTTGAGATCCTCTGGCTTCGATTCAAATATTCAACCTTTGTTATCGTAAACGGGACTACAAAAGACTGTTGATTCAAGAAAAGAGATTAAATATCGAAACTGAAGAATGATATTCACAGTCTCACTTCTCATCAAACATTCGACGTATCCCAAATTGTTGCATTTACAATCACGCAAAAGTACTCATAAAAATGAATTGGAAGTATGTATCTCCATCTACCAATCCAAGATAATTAATGTATACAGAAATTTCCTCTGTAATCGCGTGTTTCAGGACCATTTCATTAATTTCAAACATAGTTGCAAGATATAATTATTCATTTTAATCTTGAAATGAAAATATAACGCAAAGATCTCTCAACTCCGATATAATGCTACAATGTCTGAAGCATAATTCAATTAATCAATCTTTCATTATAAAGGATAAACAGCATGATAAATTCTTGTGAGGCATTCTCGACGGTTCTTTGTTATATTTAGATCAAAATCAACAGTTTTCAATGCGAGAAATTATCGATAATTATATTAGTTCAGCGAAATAATAATAATTTTACATGAGAAATAATTGATGAGTGTTTATAATACACATCAGAATCATCCACCTCGCGTGACTTGGAGGAAAAATCACTTCTCTGAATTGAAGAAATTGTTATTTGAACAGTACGAAATGGATATTAATTTACAAGAAATATGAGTTCATTTGAAAAAAAGGTGAATAAATGGTTCATTCGATGATTATTTCATACAGAGAATTCCAAAGATTTGTAATTTCAATAGAATCAAAGTATGCGCGTAAATTGGAACGGTATTTGTATTTCGAATTAATTTGATATCCATCTAATTGAATAATTCCATTGGAGATATCAACTGATCTATGCAATGCGATTACTGGCCAGAGTGATTGGTGCTATTTATTCGAGCGTGCTCGACTTAAAGAAAACTCTTTAGTACAGCTCGTTAAAAATTTAATTATCTATCCACAATGGAACACGCGCCCATATCTTACCCTGCATCGTTAGTATTATCAACGTACTTGAACGTCTTTAATTACAGTTCATTCGTTTTAATTCGACTCTGTACAATTCAAACAATCCTCGATCCTGAAGGTATAATCGTACTACACCTCTACTTACTACATTTACAACATCGCTGACTGAGTTATTCTGTTGAATCACGGTAGATTTTATCGACGAGGTTGGGGAGAAAAGTCTGGAACACGTGTGTATGCGAATGGGAATGCACGAAAAGAAATAATTTCGCTGTTCTAGAAAAAAAACCAAAACTCTTCATAATTCTAATAATCCTCCAGCTACCAGCTACCGACTGTTCTATCAAATTATTCTTCGATTCCTTCCATTCGGTATGACAATAATTAAATTTCTCAGCAAAGTGTGATTCGGAAGAAAATTATTTAAAGATAATAAATCGAGTGGAAATTATCCAAATATTTCGTGATAACCTGATGAGGTTTCCTGTCATTGGTTCAGGTATGTTTCATCATTGTCCGACAAGGAAACTTAGCGATGCAGTTATTAAGTGTACAACTTTGCTTCCGTCGTTTTTTCTCAAAATTTCAAGCTTTATTCTCAAAGCGTCAATACATAATTATGATTCAAAGTACTGGCCGTGGCCACAGTGGACCAGAAACTCCAAAAAGCCCATGTAACACAGAATATTCTGAGAATATTCTCACAACATCCGTAAAATGTACTTGATCGAATATTCTCACAAAGAGCGTAGGAGATTCGTAAATATTCTTAGAATATTCTCAGACCATTTGAATGAGACTGTTCCGAATATTCTAGGAACGTTCGTACAATATGCGTACAAAGTTTGTAGGGAGATTTATGAGCAGCGCATGCGCAGATATCGTGATGACATGAATCCATTAATGGCGGATAATGTTGTTGACAGGCTACAGACCCTTGGACAATCTATCATTTTTATTTGTGTTTTGGGAATAATAGATCTATGGTGGTGTATTTTAATATCGCAAATGTTCTCTGAGAGTGCCATGTGTGAAAAATAATTCTCAAAAGTGTAATAAAATATTGAGAAATACCGTATATAGTATGATTGCCTGTTGCGATCATACATATCTCATCCATCTATATGGATTCATAATATTGTTAACCATTCATGATTACAGATGTCTAATGATCAAAGAAATTGATTGTGAAGTAGTTTTTGGCGACATGCAGAAGTTTATATTGACGGGAATTCTTATTTCAACAGCATTTTTTTCTAATATTCCTACAATATCCGTGGTATAATATTCTGAGAATATTTGAAACAGTCCCATTCAAACATTCTGAGAATGCGCGTAGAATATATTCGCACGGAATCAGAATCTCCATAGAATATTCGAATATCCTCAACGTATATTCTCAGAACATTCTCAGAACGCGCGTGTGCTACCTGGGAGTGATCAAAACTACTAACCACTCACCCCGATTTGTTCAGAACTCGGTACTCGGAGGTTTTCGGAGTTGCTGATTACGAATTTGAAGTGAAAGATGGTAAATTAAAAATGGCGGATCCAATATGGCGGACTGAAATTGCAAAATCAGCTGGATTCACTTGAAATTTGCTGTGAGGGGGTTTTTGGGGTCGCTGACCATGAATCTGAAGTGAAAAAGGCTGAATTAAAAATGGCGGAATCAATATGGCGGACTGAAATTGCAAAATCAGCTGGATTCGCTTGAAATTTGCTGTGAGGGGGTTTTTGGGGTCGCTGACTATGAATCTGAAGTCGAAAATGAAGAATCGAACATACACGGAAAAAAATGAACTGTTAATTTTACCAGAATTCCGGTTACTATATGGACAGCAAGGAATATCTGTGACTTTTACTGGAATTCTTGTTAAATTTACCGGAGCCCTTGTTAAATTTGCCGGAGACTTGATTCATTTAACTAGAATTCCGGTTAAAATAGCAGTAATTCTTGCTGTCCATATATTAACCGGAGTATTTTTTTCCGTGTAGTGGACCCAATGTGACGTACTGAGATTTCTACACCAGTCGAAATTCTGCGAATCAAAATTGTCGCACAGAGAAATTCATCTTATTACCACCTTAAGAATGTGATCCTGAAACCTAGAACCCAGAGTTCCGAACTTGGACGTTGAGACAGGCGAATCCTTCTTTTTTCCTTTTACTTTTCTAGATTTCAGAGTTTTCATTTATTCTTCAACAATTTACAAGTTTTTGCTCATTTTATTTTATTTTTCTCAATTTATATATGAATTTTATATTCCTTTTGGACCAAAAGCGTGAAAAAGTCTTCAAAACCATGCAACTTGTAGAAAAAATCAGCTAGCGATTCCAATTTTGGATGAAAACAGGTTTCTAATACAGATATTTGAACTATCATGTCAACACGGACTTGTTTTACTGGATGGGGGCCAAATTAACAAAAAGCCCGAATCAACGAAAAATTGGTTGAATAGAGAGAGATATGTCACACTCTCTCTTTTCAAACACTGATTTCGTTGATTTGTCTTTTCGTTGTTTTGGCCCCCATCCTTTTTACTCACTGTACGAATGTACACTGTAAAAAATTTTTTTGTGATTTCACAAAAAAATTTGGCAGTTTTTTACACAAACATTTTTTTAGTAGATTTTCAAACAAAATTTGAAGAAAATCAAAACTTTTTATTGATTAACAAAAATGTTTGGTTTTTCTAAAATTTCGTTTGGAAATCTACTGAAAAACATGTTTGTGTGAAAAACTGTTAAATTTGTTTGTGAAATCACAAAAAAATTTTTTACAGTTTATATGAAAAAAAATTTCAAATTTGGTACATGAGATTTGACACAGATAATTCTAACAGTGTAGTGTCGAATATCCCACACAGCACCACAGTCCCAAACATCTTCAAAAGAACTCCTGTAGAAAAATCCCTTATGAATTCAATTCGATGAATCCACAAATAACTCATAGAGGGTACAATAAATTCCAAAAGAAGCCAGAAAGCATTTCATACACTGAAAAAAAAATTTATTCCAGTCAAATAAATATTTATTTGTCCTGTACCAAAGAAACATTTATTAGAATTAACAAAATATTCTTTGGAACCAAAATAATTTATTTGAATTAAATAGATGGTTTTAATCGTTTATTTGATTCCAATAAATTATTTTGGTTCCAAAGAATATTTTGTTAATTCTAATAAATATTTCTTCGGTACAGGACAAATAAATATTTATTTGACTGGAATAAATTTTTTTTTCAGTGTATGAATGATGAGCCAAGTTCATGGAGAGTCCTAAATGACTTCATGAAGTACTTTAGAAGGAGGGCTGTTATTTCAGTGAAAGATGAACGCCTGGGAATATTCCTCTTTCAATCCAAAAGAGCTCTTCTTGAGTCCCCTGTGAAAAAGGTTCTAAGGAACTCATTGATGATAGTTCATTTTGTATATTACAATGAATATTTCATAAATTGTAAATACTTCATGAATTAATGAATAAAAAGAATCTTGTGTTTAATAAATGTGAAAATATTCATTTCATTCAAGTTTCAAGCGCGTACCGTATGAAATCCTTATATGATCTCTTTATGCAATCTTTTTGGATCCATCATGAGCAATTTTTCCTTTTGTTTTTATTATTGAAGAACTCTTTTGGACGAGGAAAAGGATTCCCCCAGTACTTTATTCTGAACTGACATACGAGAGGAGTTCAAGAATTCTTATTGAATTTGTTTGGATGAGTTAGAATATTTATGAAGGATTCTTTATGGAATGAGAGGAATTATTTCTGAAATCTGTGTGCTGTGTGGGATAATATTATTTGAAACTAAAACTATTGTTATCCATAACGAGCATCGCGATGCATCGGCTGTGTTTACGTTTTCTGAGTCTCTTAAGATCAGTTCAAAAAGAGAGCGACCAAACCTGCAACTTCCTGCAGCTAAATGAGATTGAGTCTGTTTCTATACATCATAAAGAAATATGCTACGTTGGAATTAGCGAGTCACAAAGAAGCACAAATGTTCTGGAGCTTGATAAAATCCTAAAACATTGAAATCTGACGATTATATACCTCTTCCTTCCACAGATGTTGTCTGAAACATCGAGGAAAATTATTTTCCAGCTCATTATATCACATTTCGAGAAAATTCAAGCCCGTTCATTTTCCTTGAACAATACTGAAAAACATTGCAAATGAAGTTAAGGCAAATTTTGAGCATTTTTAACGTTTTTTCATATTCAACGATCCCCCACTGTCCTTCAATCAATTTTAACTCATTGATACTCATGGAATGTCTTTTCTAGCTCACAGAGAACATATACGGGGTGTTTCAGAATTCACTGAAAAAACTACACAGGCGTCATTCTGCAGCCAGAATGCAATAATTTCCCGTTTGAAAAAAAATCTTCCGACGCTTAGTTCTCGAGATATGAGCATTTTTAGATTTTTTTTCAAACCCAAATCATCCAACAGCATTATGTGCTACGTACTGGATCTTGATACCATTCGCTAAGTTGGAAAACGGCGGATCTCTGGGAAAAAAATTGAACTATCCTATCATTTTTTGTTCCAGAGCTACAGCGATTTGAAGTTGTTGAGTTCTGATTGGCTGAGAGCTCAAAAATTTCAAATCGCTGTAGCTCTGGAACCAAGAATGATAGGATAGTTCAATTTTTTCCAGAGATCCGCCGTTTTCCAACTTAGCGAATGGTGTCAAGCTCCAGTACGTAGCGCATAATGCTGTTGAGTGATTTGGGTTTGAAAAACAATCTAAAAATGCTCATATCTCGAGAACTAAGCGTCGGAAAAATTTTCTTCAAACGGGAAATTATTGCATTTTGGCTGCAGAATGACGCCTGTGAAGTTTTTTCAGTGAATTCTGAAACACCTAGTATATACACCTCACTAAACTGGGGGAAATACTTTAATAAATTCAATTTTGCACAGTTTTTCACGCTTTTGGTCCACCGTGCGACGCGTCGCTAGCCACTACTTTTTCCCATCTTCTTAGCAATTGTCGGATCCCATCTCGGAAAAACGATGCAGTTTTTGAGGTGATCCACGAATCGATCGATTCTCTAACTTCTTCATGAGAATGAGAATGCTGATCACTCAGGCCGTGTACCATCGATCGGAATAAAGAGTAGTCGGAAGGGGCAATGTCTGGAGAGTACGGCGGATGGGGTAAGACTTCCCATTTCAGTGTTCCAAAATATGTCTTGACCGGTTCTGAGACATGTGGCCGAGCATTATCACGTTGGAAGATAACTTTATCGTATCTTCCTCGGTACTGTGGCCGATCCTCCTCCAATGCTCGGCTCAAACGCATCAACTGCGTTGAATATCGATCTCCTATGATGGTTTCACTCGGTCTCAATAGCTCATAATACACGACACTGAGCTGATCCCACTAAATGCAGAGCATAACATTGGCACCATGAATATTTGGTTTAGCCGTCGGCGTGGGGATATGTCCGGGCATTCCCCAAGATTTTCTGCGCTTGGAATTATCGTAGTGGACTCGTTTTTCGTCACCGGTCAGAATGCGGGGTAAAAATCCCTTTCGATTCTGTCTTTGAAGCAGCTGTTCGCAAGTAAAGAAACGTCGTTCGACATCTCTTGGCTTCAATTCGTACGCAACCCAATTCCCTTGTTTCTGAATCATTCCCATGGCTCTGAGGCGTTTCGAAATGGTTTGTTGAGTGACTCCCAATGATTCTGCGAATTTTCCTTGCGTTTGACACGAGTCTTCATCGAGTAATGCCTCCAATTCAGAATCTTCCAAAATTTTCTCTCTTCCACCGCCATGTCGGTCCTCGACATTGAAATCACCCTTCTTGAAACGTTGAAACCATTCACGACACTTTCTTCCACTCGAAGCAACCTCACCGTAGGTACTTGACAGCATTCGATGAGCCTCAGCTGCAATTTCTTCAAGTGAAAGCATAAAATCAGAACTTCCCGCAAATGACGAGAATTCAGCTCAAAAACTTTGTTGTGTTGACACATGACCAACCTCATTGTGTGACATTCATTGCCTAACCTATTTCAACCGTCACCTACCGACGCAACCATGTGTAGTAAACAGCAGGGGCAAAGTTGTACACCTAATAGCATGACAAAATGCTATAAAAAGTGGTTGCTACTTCGTTTTAATACGGAATCGTTATCATGGTCCCTTGTATCTTTCTAGCAACATAGTGAATTTAATGAGACGAGACTACGATGTGAGAATTCGATACGGTAGGGAGGCAACGATGTACCAGTAGCGATAGGGCTCTGACTGACTATGGAATCGATAATCAATCGGCATTAAAATTATGGTCGGGAAAACTTGACTGAGTGAGTCAAAACTGCGCCGGTACAGAGCTAGAATCGGGAGGATCATCCAATACGTCAGGTGAATGACAATGTGTCAGGATTGGTGGAGCATTGGCTGACTACGAAATCGGTAATCAATCAACGTCAAAATCATGGTCCCAACCCCTCGAGGTAGGATCATCTTCTTCAACTGTAAAATAATCTTCCCGAAAGGGACAAGGTGTCGGAAATGGTAAAAATCACCGACCAAACGCTTGAATAGTTGATCGTATATGTTTTCGTGCACTTGAACTGCCCTGCATTTTTATAATACCCGAATGTTTTAAAAAATATCACGAATATCGAAACAAATATGTAACAGGATGCACTTCACAGATCAATTGACGTTGAAATTTTTGTGGCGATCATAGATTGTTCTTGAATAAAGTTAGTTGGATATGACATGCGAGTGAAGCTGACTATCGATCCAATAAGCGATATTCATTAGTTCTACAGTCATACATTCCTAGTACACCTAATATTTGATAATCAGACAAAGACCAACGATGGATTCCTTAGCACTGATTCAAGTATGGCCCATCACTGAGATTTATTCTAGAAATCAATATTCCAGATCACTCTTGATCCTTGAAAATATCCAGTAGAACCGATCAATTAAAGACGAAAAAATTCACTCGAACCGAATTTTCCTCTCTAAATTTAAGATTTCAGATCTTTCAAACGAGATCTCTCTGACAAGGTTTTTATGCTAGCCAAACGTCATCATTTTTGTCCGCAAAATCGAGAATAACCCGAACAAGTTTAAAAGATGTATGTTAATAGTCGGGGAGTTGCAAGCAGGGCCGTATTTAAGGCAGGGCACACCGGGCCCGAGCCCAGGGCCTCCTGCAAAAGGGGGGGCCTCTTCATAGAGAATCGATAAGATTTTTACATATTTTCTTAAAAAGGTTACTTGAACAAAATGAAATCAAGTTATTTTCAAAATAAAACCAATTCTAGATATACGAACAAGTGGAAATTCAGTCAATACTTATTTTAAAGAAAAATCATAATGATTAACGTTAGAGTGGTTTTTGAAAAATTTCAAGATTTTACGTCTCCTTACATGGGCCTCCACTCTAAGTCGGCCCAGGGCCTTGAAGCAATGAAAAACGGTCATGGTTGCAAGTGTGTATATCGTCGAGGAATCAACCAGTACAGTTCTGTCCAGACGGGATCTATTCAGAAGAAATTTTCAGAATCAAATAGAAGAGTAAAACCAACTAACATCGCGAAACATGAATTAAAGAAAAGCAGTGGTGGTAGATAAGAAGACTGAAACGCATGAAGATAAGATAACGCCCGACATGCTACGAATCAAGAAAATTGATGAAGCGATTCATTTATTATGAACAACTCGAAAAGGAGGTTTTAATTTCCTCGGAGTATTTATGCGATTTGGTGTTGAACCATTCCAATGGTAGCTTTTCCTTCTGTGTCCAACAACCTTTTTTCGTCACGCTCATCGCACGTGAACGGACTCTCGTAAAGCAGAAGAGAAACAAAAGAAAAGTAACAAAAAAAGAAATGTACTGGATCTAATAGAAAGCTTCTGCCAAAGTGAGAACGTTCGGAAATATTCATGGTAGCGGTCTTGTCCGGCATGCAAAGGGAACACGTTTGTGTGAACCAGTTTGAAAATTGAATATTCCGAAAGGAAAACAACAAAGATAATGGTAGGACTGTGAAGAGCAAAGAACTTCAATTGAATCGTCTGTGAGTGGGAGTCAATCGATCCATCGCTTCGTGATGGAATTTCAAAACGTTTCGTACATCTGTCACGAAGGAAATTTCATTCGGGTCAATTTATAATCAGACCGTTCTTTCCACTGAAATCTCATTTTCTTCGGATGAACAGTTGGATGCTCTATTGGTTACTCGATCGAGTTTGATATTAAAAATTGTCATTCTATAAGAATGATTCTCCCTTGTTGATAATTTCATATTCGATCTTTTATTCAAAATCATCGTAGTTTTCAGACAATTCAACCGTTTTCGTTCCCAATAAACGGATGGAAGAATTCCACGAATCTACTGGGTATACTTTAGAATACCTCTATAATAATTGCTCAACAACGGTGTGTATAATCCTCAGCTATTCTACGATCGTTGTCATTCGCTTCTCTTTGTATAAATCGATCTTACATCTTCGTTTATTTGAATGAATTAATTAACTGCATAGTGAAATGATAACCAATGATTGCAGAGCCACTAAATTGGGATATACATTACTTGCCGCTAATTCAAACTCCATCAATTCTGATTCTTGTTGACATATCATTTCCAATCTAATGAATTAATGGGGTGTGAGTGAGTGCCTGTGACACGCTAGATTTACGTGACGTATGCAAATTAGAAGGAACATTCGGATTGATAAGGAAAAATTTTCTAACCTTCGTATGGTGAATATCTGGAACTTTGTTTATCATTTTCATGTTTCATCGTAAAATTTCAAATTTTATTTCAAATGTATTGACGAAAGTTTCCTCTCCGCATAGCATAAAAGAGAATGTGAACCGCTGAACAGCTTGGGAACTGAAAAGCTTGTAAAATATTGTATACGATAGTTCAGCTATTTTTTGAATTGAGATTGTATGAAAACCAGAAGAATGAAAATTCACTTTATGAAATCAACATTTCCTCTCACGTTTACCATTCTCAACCCAATAGTTCCTGACAACATTTTAATCAATTTCCACACACATATCGTCATTTGAACAGTGGTATACGTGAAACAACAACGTCCAATTGTATAGAACTTTAGTATCTTTCATCCGCTTTGTATATTCATGTGAAAATCAATCAAATTCCAAATCGAATTCCGATCGAATCAATCGATTTCGTATTTTGTACGTGGTAAGATTTCAACAATAAGTTCCAGAATTAACTACAACTTCGATCAAGATTCGCAATTGTATGTTGAGTACCATCAAGGATTCATATAACATTCTAACAGAAATTACTGACCTACGTTGTGGTGCTGACATAAATTACTGCGCCGTCATTTGTTTACGCTCCATATACGACTTGCCGATCGAGAATTAATTTTCCAACCCTTCGTATCGATCATCGATCTCTTCCTCTCAATTTAATGATAAGTCAGAATCAAATACGAAATGATATTTAGAATATATATTCTTTCATATTTATAAACGCTTCGTTCTCGACTTTGTGTTTTGTACTTCGCAAACGTTTGTTCGTTAGCGACTATTTAATTTTTGGAGTGCGTGATTAACAGCATTCGAATACAGCACTGTTCCTGCAATTAAAGCTCCATGGTAATGTGTCAAGTACTAAAACGAATAGAATAAAGATTTACATCGTATATTATGGCAGTGACGTTTTGCATATATTTGTTATAATCAACATAGTGTGAGTTTCAGTTACAACGTGTTTGAAAGATGTATATTTCACAAATACTTCCAAGCGTATGAAGTGGAGTTAATTCTATTAATGCAGAATGGTATTGTGCTTTTAGAATTGAAATGTTGTACGGTGCGTGTATGCGACAAATGGGACAACGTGGTATTCGGTAACTATGGATCCAAACAATCCAAATGAGAGTCGGTACGTGAAAATGTATGTCATATTTCCCAACTACTCCTCCGTGTGATTTTGAAATACTTCTTATCGGTATCAGTCACATTATACATTTCATAATCCTTGTGCATATACAAGCGCAGTGCCGGTTGATCAATATCCTGAATCGGATTACACCGAGATGCTTGAAATGGGTTAATAACAATGAACCCGTGCCCATGCGATATGGTTTGATTATTATATATAGAAGCATTAAGTACATAGACGTTATAATACATCGTCAAGATACTCTTAGCTTGTTCTCTTGGAACAAGAACCTCTCCGTTATGGTTACTTTGCGGCTTACTGTGAGAATATCGATATGGGTACATAATCTCGTATACTCGGCGTTGGTTTGCCAAGTTTGTCGATCCTATCGATACATGCAACCCTAATTGTGGGGCTACTATACTTCAACCCTCTCTGTACTTCACACATCAAAAGTGTTTTACATGTTTTTCACATCCATCTTCCCTGTGTAACCCATACATGTATATATATATATATATCATACACATTCCTTGGAATGGATTCCAAATCAAGACACAAACATACTTCTCAGATGTTTTCAGACATGGCAACCCCTTATCTTTGACGCATAATTCAATTCTTAAGATCACATCCGAGATTATACGTTCCTCTTCAACGAGAAATCCTCGAGAATTCTAACAGTTCCATCAAACGACATTAGTATAACTATGGTACACTATAGAACAGATAGTAGAATTCAGGATGCACTGATGATTTCGAGGTTAATGGCTTCTCTGCATACTATAATAGAGCTAATTGCTTCAACGATTTCCTCCTCTCGTCTATGTATAATATGATTTCCTCTCTCCGAGATGAAAAAAATTCTTCAATCAATTTAATCCGCCGTCCTCTAATGTAAATTGTTTCAATAAATGAATCGATGTCGAACAAGAATTGGGAAGAAATAAATCGTTGGCATTAATTTACTCGAAATACAGTGATCGCGAAGTGGGTCATCGATTCCATTCTCATAACTCATTGTTGAATCGATTTTATAATCACATGGAGCAGGGATGTTATATATATATATATACGTTACTTTCAACTAATTTTTCACTTGATCACGAAACAATTATTATTCCGCGGTGTTTGAAAATACTAAGTATTTTATGAATGAAGAATACAAGGAGGGAGCATATGAGGTCCTATTGGAAATAAATCTCATATCGAGTTTAAGAGTGCAGCACGAAAGAACGATCTTCAAACTCGAGTGTATTTCGAGTGCACAACTTTCCAGAAGACGTACAAAAGAAGTGAATCATGCGAATCACCGAATTCGTCGAAATGACATTGTATTTGAGAAGCTTGAACTCCCTACATCGAGCTGTTGAGAATTCAATTCAGCGTTGATGGAATCCAAATCCTAACTAGAAATTTTCTAATACTGTTGGTAGAAATCAAATTCGAACAGGGATTATGAATCTATATCGTCACGTGTACCTACTTTGATGTAATTCAATATTAGCGTCAAAGGTAATCAAGTTTTACGAGATACGAAATTTTACTCCTCCATCATCCTATATTTAATATTCCATTCTAAAATGTCCCATATATAATCCACACGCAAGTCATGCATATTTTACGAATAAGGTGACTTGTAATTCGCCCAAAAGCTTTGAGAAGCGGAGAGTTTGTAAAAATATGACCAGCATTTCTCTTCTCCATTTTTCTTCAAAGTTGATATTTCAAGAGTTACTTTATATACGTATTCTGCACATAATCATAAATTTCTTAGTTCGCGTTCCGTTCAGCAGCTCATGACGGCTCTTTCAATCCATTGTTGTGAAAGAATAATACGAATTCTTTTTGATATTTTTTCAAAAATTTACCAATCACACCTGACCGTTGAACATATCTCAGAAACTATACTCCCTCGTTTCTGGATAATTTTGGAGATTTGTCGAATTTTCTTTGATGGATGCTGCTAAAAGAAAGTCTTATGAAGTTCGAGATTGATGAACTGGGTTGGAAAGATAAGGAGGTATGCTCGAGAACCACGTGAATGTTCATCAACGCACGCGCGTACAAATATCAACGCAAATTGCCTACGAGGAAGGTAGAGAACAAACACCGGTGTCACTCGCTGTAAACATAACGAAAAAAAAAAACGAAAAAAAGGTACAGGAGCGTGTGTTGAGTTCGAAAGAATCGAATTTGTGTTCCGCCAAAACCGTTTGATTGCACAGTGGGGTATAAATCATCACCTACACCGCGCAAAAGTGAAACTTTATTATCGCTCAATTTAACGGATGAAATAATAACCATGATGTATGTGGATTAAAAAAACATTCCAATCGATTTGTATTCGATTTTTGCTATTACTTAATAACAATGTTCTTTATCGCTTGTGGAATTTATGAAATACCATTCATTTGTTTATTTGCTTCATTTACTTGATGTTTAGGGACGTTGAGTAATGTTTTTTCCCATACAGGAAACCCTGCAATGCAATTGCACCCAGTAATCGAACGATTGATTATGATCTTTGTATGAATTTCAAATTGAATCCATAATTACTGAAAGTTGATCTTTTAAACTGATGTTTGATGTGGAAAAACTTCCATATCTGATATTCCAACGTTTGAGGAAACAATTTTCCTCTGATAAAGCTTACGGGTATCATTGATATATGGTCCAGAGATCCATCATTGATGGGCCGAATTGAAATATCATAAGTTCTGGCTATGAGTCGAAACCGTCGGGCATTATTGAATCCGCAATAATTAATTAACCTTCCCCGAGTCAAAAAGTGAAACCTGATTCAGCCCTGCCACAGTAAAAAGTGAAACTTAAAATGATCCCGAATATCAGCTTCAAAATGCAGCCAAAAGTAGCGCCTATTCCAACTGAAAGTAAGCAATGAAAAAGACTGAACTTCAGTTAATTCCATCTCACTTTGGAATTAAGATAGAATTTCTTTTTCATTGCTTACTTTCAATTGGAATAGGCGCTACTTTTGGCTGCATTTTTAAGCTGATATTCAGGATCATTTTAAGTTTCACTTTTTACTGTGTGATTCGTTGCGTATTACTCTCTAAATCTGGAAGAGTGGAAAATCACGCGTTTCACTCCGCTACGAGGGTGGATTGATAAGTTTCCGGCCTGACCAAGAGATGGCGCCACTAGGCCTACCTTGAGGTGGCGTTCTATAGTACCATTCTTAGATAGCTTGTAGCTATAGTTTCAGTTCGATCGCCATGGTAGTTTAGTTTTGAGAGCACGCTGACCAAGACGCCTCTGTGTTTTTCGTAAAAATGGAAAAGCTGGAAAATCGTGCTGTCATCAAATACTTTTATTTGAAGGGGTTAACGCCGAAGGAAATTAAAGAAGAGATGGACTCAACGCTGGGGACATCCTCCCCATCATATTCAACCGTTAAGCAGTGGGTTTCCGAGTTTAAAAAGGGTCGTGTGAGCACCTCTGATGAGCCTCGCTCAGGACGCCCCATTGAGGTCACAACTCCAGATATGATCGAAAAAATCCATCAAATAGTGCTGAAAGATCGCAGATTAAAAGTTCGTGAGATAGCTGAGACCTGTAAGATGTCATATGAACGTGTACAAAATATTTTGCACCAACATTTGTATATGGAAAAGCTCTGTGCAAGATGGGTGCCGCGTTTGCTAACAGTCGACCAAAAATTGATTCGAAAGAACATTTCTACCGCCAATTTGGCGTTGTATAAGCGTAATCCAAGCGAATTTTTGCGTCGATTCGTAACCGTTGACGAAACTTGGGTCCACCACTACACTCCTGAAACCAAAGAACAGTCTAAACAGTGGATTGGACCAGGGGAACCAACTCCAAAGGAGGCAAAAACAATTTTTTCGGCGAACAAGGTTATGGCTACTGTTTTTTGGGATGCAAGAGGTATTATATACATTGATTACCTTGAAAAGGGTAAAACTATCACTGGTCAATACTACGCAGACTTATTGCAACGTTTGAGCCACGAAGTGAAAATTAAACGACCTCATCTGGCGAAGAAAAAAATCTTGTTTCATCACGATAACGCACCAGCGCACACGTCAATCGTTGCGATGGCTAAAATCAACGATCTGAAGTTTGAATTAATGCCACACCCTCCCTACTCTCCAGACCTAGCCCCGAGTGACTATTATCTGTTTCCTAACCTCAAAAAATGGCTTGGCGGTAAGAGATTTGCGGACAATGAAGAAGTAATCGAAGCTGTAAATGGGTATTTTGAGGAGCTTGACGAATCAGTCTATAGAGATGGCATTACTAGACTAGAACACCGCTACGAGAAATGTATCAGCCTTGGAGGAGATTATGATGAGAAATAAAAAAAAAAAATTCTTAAAAACGTTGTTTTTCTTGGTCAGGCTGGAAACTTATCAATCCACCCTCGTAAGTCTCAGAAGTGAGCCAGTCCGCTGCGAGTGGGATTCTCACTCTTTTAGAGTGGAAAATTCACTCTAAGATTGGAGTGGTTGTGAGTTTCTAACCTCAAATCTCAGACTTCCACTCTAGAAGAGTGGGAATTTCACTCGCAATTTCGACACTTCTGGCTGCCTAAAGAGTGAAACCTCACTCTACAAATTTTAGAGACCCTGGTGAAAATGAAGCGTATACACAAAGCGAGAAGGAAACGTAAACGAAGCGAAAAACGTTTCAACTCCCTCTTTCTGGAGCGTATGATACCCGCTCGCTGGAAAGTCATCAAATCATGCGTTCTGTATACGTTTCATGAACTTCCGATCCCGTTTCGTATACGTTTCACGTAACGTAATAGTAGGTTAGATGAAGTGTATGCGAGCCGTACCTATTCTGACTTCAAATGACATCTTTCAGCAGCTGAAGTCAACGACGATCCATGGCTCAGTGGATAAGACCCTATCATAGTGAAAGTCACCGGTTCGATTCTCACCACAGGGTTCAATTTTTTTGTCTAGATTTCTTGAATTTTTCCCGCTTTCTTTGTTTCAATTCCCGTTTCACATACTCTTTGTATCCTTCCCATTCAAGCTTCGTATACTTTCCATTAACGTTTCTGTCACCCTTCAGCATACGCTTCGTTTACTCTTTCTTCTCGCTCCCATTTTCACCAGGGCAGTACATACAGAAAATATTTTGACGAAAAATTACTCAAAGTTGAGTAAAACGGGGACATGGTGGTCATTCGGCGAGGTTTGAATTCCGGTTGACTTCGTTTTACTCGACTACAGACGAAAATTCATCCAAATATCTCTTCACAATACTCAATTTGTGAAGATAACGGGAACATTTGAATGAATTTTCATCTGTAGTCGAGTAAAACGAAATTCAAACCTCGCCGAATATTCACTATGTCCCCGTTTCACTCAACTTTGAGTAATCTTTCATCAAAATATTTTCTGCGTGTACGAAGTGAATCAGGTTTGATTCTATTTTTCACCCTGTTCTTAACCTGATCTTATTTTCAAGATTCTCATTCGACCTAATGTCGACCTTTTTTCGACCTGATTCAACTCTGAATCGTTGCGTATTACAGAATTGATCAGGCTTTAAAGAGTGTTACAATTTTCTGACTCGAGTGGTTGAACCAACCATGAGCTTCATGGACTTGCGATCATTGAATAAAATTGTGTACTGTGAAAAAATTCCTTCTCAAAATTCACAAAATGTGACAGTAATTTTTTTCAGGCACTGTTTGCTAAATTTTCAGAAGAATTTTGCTGAATTCCAAAAAACTTGACTGGATTTTCAGAATACGCCTTAAAATTTAGTTGAATTTTCTGAGAACTCAGCAAAATTTGTTTGAAAATTCAAAGGGAAGTGGCTGTAAAGAATTAAAGTCACTTTTTCTGAGTTGCCAAAAGGAATTTTTTCAGTGTAAACTATGGTTTAATTGAAACTGCATAAATGACAAGAGAATAGACTGAAAGAATAAATCCCCTGAACCCGATCGCTTCGAAACCTTTGATATCTAGGTTTCTCCTAAAAAATAAGTACATGAAAAATTTTTCCAGAAGAAAAAACAAATAACGAACTATAAATTCCAACTGCTTTCGAGACATTTATTATACAATAGTCCATTAGACTTAATCGACGTGAATTCAAGTGATTGTAAGAAATGGGAGTGACCTGGGGAAAGATGAAAAGAAAGAAAGACAACGAGAGGAAATGAAGTTCTCAAGAAGGGATGAATTATTTATAGCCAATTTCACACGAGTGAGGAATTCAAATTCATCTTGAGGCATTTGAAAAATTCATTCGAATCGATTCATCAATTTTCGTATTAATTCTCAATACCAAATGCTAAGCGAACGGATGAAGGAACGAACGAAAGAACGAATGGAAAAGTTTTCTCTATATTCTTCTTATCTCTCTAGAAAGCACCGCTTTTCAATGGAAAAGTACAATTATTCGTAACAGCTTTTGAAAGTTTCTCCTCAGGATATGTAACGAAGTGAATATGTTTGCGCATGCGTGCAAAGATTCCTAGTTGACCTTTTTTCATTCACATTTTTCCCTCCCTGTAAACATGCGAACTTTCATTTGATGGAAAACTTGTATTGATTCACACAACGTTAAAGTTTGAAAAAGTGCGGTAATGTAAAATCACGAATAAACCACCGTTGTAGAATCCATTTACTCCCGGCGGTTTTTTTTGTACCATTGAGAAGTTTTTTTTTGTTTCGTTACCGAAAACAACAAGACTACATGAGCAACGATAAACTTTCTTTGAACCTTTAAAATGATAATTCAATCGAAATCGGAATTTTGAAATGATTCAGATCTGGAATCCGTGAAGAACTTCAATATTGATTTTAACATTCAGAAAATGTGCTCACGATGCTGAAACGATTGATTTTTTTAACCAAATTTTCATTCCACCATTCAAATATCGCACATAAACGGACAAATTAGTTTAACTTCATTCAATGCGAATCATCATAAATTTGTGCAAATAAATTCAATTTATATCATTACATCCATAAATATGAGATTCATCGAGATAAACAGATTTCGTTTCAGCATTTTCGCTCTATCCCTTCGATATTCGAAATCAAATTTTCAAAAAACTTGAGTTTTTATGGATATGATATGTTTTCTTAGAATTGAGGATATCATTAATGTAAGGAAGAGGAAGAATTTACTCAATAATGAGAAGAAAAAGTTATGAGAACATAAAACTCTTTACCCCGAGTAATCCAACTCTTGAAACGAAGAAGAATCACATCAGGCATTCGACGAATTATATAACACGATTTTAAAATTGAATGAATAAAATACCTGATGCCAAATTGCATTCTCGATTTAAAGAAATAAAATAATTCGCAATGAAGTAACAGAATGTTTGATGAAGTACAGGACTTTTGTAATAAAGAAGACTAAAAAAAAAAAGTTAGTAGCCAATTAAAATGACGATTCTAGATGGAGGAGAGAATATCATGCATCTAGTGAATCTACATCAAGTGAATGGTAATTGAAGAGCATTGTAAAAAACACTAATCAGTGTTGAACAATATTCATCTCCAGAAGTGAGATGTCTAAGCTCTGAATATCGACGTGGATTAAACGTTTCGAGCGAAGTACTTCCTCGATTTACATAATGATTCTTAATAATTAATTATAACAAGTGAAACATTGTAAACTAAAAAAAAGATTCCAAAAACACAGAATCCTTTAGATAAATAGATATTCCTATGTTTACAAGTAATGAATTCGGTACATCGTTGACTATTATTTACCAATTCCATAAAAGAGACTGAACTTGGAGTTCAGTGACATCAGTATTTATACGTACATGGTTTATCCAGTAGGGAACAAATTACTTCGACCAGAGGGATTTTTGTGTTGCTGTAGGAAGGATTAATGAAGATTAAAAAAGATTAATGAACTAATCAAAAGCAGAAGAGAATACATGGATTCTTCTGAAAAAATTCTGCTCAGATTAATTTGTTAATTAATGTGCATGACAAGAATGAAGAATACGACCCGGTTGTAAAATAACAAATATTCGTAGAATTCACTGAGAATATATCAAAGTTTCTGGAAGAAAGAGCGAAAGAGATGACGATGATATCAAAGAAATTTAATATCGTGTACCGCGTTTAATATTGAAACATAATCTCATTGATCTTTTGGAGAACCTGTTACACACCATGTTTACAATTTTCGAAATCCGTCCTCAAGCTAAATCAAACAGCATGAGGAATATATGAACTATAACGAGCTCAAGTTCTCAGCCTTCTCAATCTTCTCAGTTTATATTGGGGAGTGAAATGAGGGAGGAAAATACGCTTCGCTTGAGGAAGCTGTCTTGACATTTCCAACGATATCTCTTATACGAACTGGTTCGGTCCAACAGCTGAGTGCCAATGACCTTTAATTCGGATGATTTCGTCTCACAATATTTCAGGTATGTGTTATCGCTTGCCTAGGAGGAGGTGAAACGATACTTGCGGTTCGCAGTTCTTGTGTCTTAACTCTACATATCGCTTATACTCTCACAATGTAACGCGAGATAAGAATTCGAATATCGCTACTAAATTCTTGGAAATATTTCTATTATCTTGAGGATGAAATTTCAAGCGAGAAGTTTGTAGACAAATTCTGTCTTGTGTCATCTAACAGGAATGAAAGCTTGTGTTACAGGAAATGTTGATTTATTTGAATTCTCTCTGGATTAATTGGGTTCCCAGCGCATCTCGCATACGAATTTTTCAATTTCAATATAATATTCATACTTCTTGAGCATTGAATTCTGATGTCTCATATCAAATTTTGTTATGTTGAAATCATTAATTCTGTTGTCAACCAAATTCTTATCATCTATCGAGGATTACCGTGCACGGAAATTATACCATAAACAGACAAACGATGAGTAAGTTCTTGAAGTTTGAATCGTTAATTGAATCGAAACGAAAATTTAAGCTCTTCAAATTCAATAAATTATGGATGTTTATCTTCTCCAATTACCTTCTTGGAACTGGAAACATCGTTTAAAAAATGCAACGTGAGATTCTAAGTCTGTAACAGTTAAGGATTTCGTTATTTGTTTACCAAATCGTTTCGATAAATGATTCAAACTTCAGCAACATAAATGTTTCATCATACACTTTAGGCTTCGGAATGATTAAAGTGAATCCCAACAACATAAAAAGATAATTCTCAGTGCATGGGACGAGGCAGAAGAATAAAAGAGAAAGTTTGTAGCATACTACGAACTCAAAATAAAAGACTCGTAAGATTTTTACATATAAATACAAATTAAGTAACTATTAAACTGAAGCAGGACCCTACTCAAGTAGCTACCCTCTGAATGCCGAAATGTTGAGCGGAAGTCAACCAACAATTTAAACGCTGCGAGAAACAAATTCAATGCAAAAGAGCAAACCTTTTTCATATTTTGATGGATCTCAGGTAGAAATTGGAATTGAGAAGGATTGAATTTAGAACTCAAGGGTCTTCCTTGCTGAGCAGCCTCCATTCTCGAATAATGAGAAATGATTTTTGCGGAAAGGTTCAATATCTCTATAGATTCTACTATCTGCAAATCAGAGATTGACAGTAATGATTTTTCCATCAAAGATTTCAGGATTTATTGGTCATTATCTCTGGAATCAGAATTTTCATTCTCCGCAGTTCTCATCGAACGTTACGGAAATGGAAAATATTGATTCAAATTGAAACTGTTGAAAATGAAATTTGTAATCTCAGAGATAATGATAATGAATCCCAAAATAATTATTGCCGATCTCTGCTCCAAATGATGAAACCTAAATTCACGTACCCACACTGTGAAAAATAATCGGAAATTTCCTGTGCACATCAACCGGAAAATTCCAATCACTGATTAGGAAATCAATTTCCGGTACATTTATATGAAAATTCCCATACATTTATCTGAAAATTCTAAACTTTATGGGATTTGTCCCAACATTTCACAGTAAATTTTCGGACAAGTTGGGAAAATTCCCAACGCATGTATGTGTTAATTACTTCACATAAATATATAGGAATTTTCCGATAAAATTTTTTACAGTGATCATATAAAGTCTAAATTTACCAGAAAGAAAAGTTTTTCACTATGCCAATGGAAGCTTTCTGAATGCTTTTGATAAAAAAAAAACAGACTTTTGCAATCGGAAAAATGCTTCCTATATTATTTTTCCTAAGGAATTATTTATCTCGAACTCATAGACTTGACACTTATAACTGCACATTAATATAAAAGTCTCTGCATTCGTTTCTTAGGATCAAATCATGCTCAATAAGAATCAATCGAAAGCACGATTCATGTGATTTAATGATAACTTCCTATAAAAAATTTCATAATTCTCTTAGTTTCCGATCGAATACTAATACAAAATCCCAATCCTGATTTCTATCATCCAAGCTGAAACGAACTACACTGTAAAAAATAACAAGCTCTCAGATATTTATTTGACACAATATTTAATATAGTTTTGTAATTATTCATATGCTGTAATTTCCCATACATTTTCTACAGCGAATCTAATACCCAGAATTCTCACTACAGTCTCACAACAACAAGCTACAGGATTTCTGTCAAGCACTCTTCTAATTTGGGAGTTAATTTCGTTAATTCCTGCAGCTCTAATTAAATCCTGTTAAATTGTTCGCTCGTTTCAAACACACAAAACAACAAAAATACAGACGACGTATTTATTCCTGTACATGATAGAAAAGGATGAATATGAATAATCATCATGGCATATATCATGACAAGACAAACCGACCAAATTTGTACAAATTACTCCACCGCGTTTTCTCGTTCTAATATTTCTCCGTACAGTTACTCTACGTCACAGAAACAAGGGATTTTTATACCTAAATCTATTAGCGAGATATGAATATTACTTTGAGATCACACTCTCTCGTTAACACGAGACGTGAAAGTCATACAATATTCGTTTAGTACCCCCCTTGTAAGCCACAGGAGTTAAGGAAAACAAAATACAAGCATCGTTCTTCGCATAACTGTACGTAGATGTTACAGGATTATCATAAAAGTAATTGGGACTTTCGCAATACTGAAACATTCCACTATCATTCTAGTGGAATCACAAATGTTCGGGAGATTTTAAAAGAAGGAATCAATTTCCCATTGATTTTTGAATTCGTTATATTGGAATGTGCATTTACTGAAAATTTTCGATGAATGATGGAACCTCGTTTTGATTCACATCATATATGCTTTTTTTATTGAATATTTTTATCAAAGTTCGTCAACTCCTCTGGAAAAAATATGATATGCTTCAGCTTCGAATATTTAAATAAGTCAGCATACGTCGAATGATGGAAAAAACTTGTCAGTTGATTTCACAATGAATTTTCAAGAATTTTCTATTATGAATATAGTGATATTACTTTTATACTGAAATTTGCTTTTATCAAAATTACATCAGGAATTCCTTAGGGCATCGAGAATCTAGAAAATCACAGAAAAAAATTCCTCTCATAATTTATTTTGTAATCCAGGATAGATCAATGATATTTTAAATTCTAGAATGATGAATAATAATGACTAGGGATCACCAGGAATTTCTAATGAAGAATTTGGAAATTAGCAGCCGAAAACCAGTGATCAACTGCTGAAGCTTGAGACTGAACTATTTTCGATTATTTCTCATATTAAAAATCCATTCATCAACTTTTAACTCTACGTTTTGATTGTTTCGATTCAAACATTTTGTCGGAAATTTACATTCCTCGACCGCTATAGCTCGCAACTGCCAGTTTTTTTTTTTCATTTGGACAAAAGACTGTGTTAATTTGACAAGTTAACAAATTGAACTCCATCTCGATAAAGACCAATTAAAAAGAACGATCCTTGTATTCTCAAAGTAGACTAATTCCAAATCAACTGTTTCGAAGAGATAGTTTCTCCACATCCATTCCTCATTATCACCAAGTATTTAGTCTTAAGATCACTTTGATGCAGTTCTGCATTCCAGCTTCCGATCCACCAGTTGCTTCGTGTCTTTCCAACTCCACTCTACCTACGATTCATGTAATTTTCCGCCTTTACTTTACCTTTCTAATAAAATTTTCAATACTTTTTAGATTCTCAACCCTGGATGGTATCAATATTCTTAGCTCGACCGACAGTACTTCCTCGTAATATTTCCGCTCTTTATCCCTTTTTAATCGTTTTGTTACAATTTTATTATCTCAATGTGTACCATAAAAAAATCTGATATGAAAATCACGTTAAAGCTCTGATATTTTCTCATTGTTAGTTCTCCTTACTTTTATTGGCAAATGAAATCTTGAGGTACAGTTTTCTCGGATGGAAAATTATAATCTTCCGACAAGAGTATTCCGCGTACAGTGTTCTACGGGATCTACCGGGTGAGACGAAATTCTGTACGTTAAATATGATTATTGAGAATATATCACCTGAAAACGTACGGCATGGCGAAAAGTAATATTTCTCCTGAGAATATATAAAGAGTGATAATTCTTTTTCTCTATAAGAGTTTAAAGTTCGCTTCACCGATAGAATGCACAAGAGGAATATATTTTCATTGTACAACGGGTACAATGAATTCTCCTCTATTATTGATTAGATGAATAAGTTCCGTTCCAAAAGGATTTGGCACATCCACCTTGTTCACTTGAGAGAATATTTTATGCATACTCAGCTGGAGGATCCATGTTGCGGTGGAGAATAACATCACTTATCGTGTATTGTGCATCGCTTTATGATATGCTCTTGGATTGGTGCAGTCCCTCTGTTCATTCCAGTTGTGATTCTCAATGCAGTCTGAACATGAAAGTCGTTACTACTTACGTTCAACACTCTTGGGAACATTATGAAGTTCAATACCAGGTCGGAAATTCAATTGATTAACTCTATATCCTAAAATTCATGATATTGGGTAATATTTTGTTCCCTCTCATTGTTGAGAGAGAACAAAATTAATAGTAGAAGGGCAATCATAATTTATTCTATGAATAGAGATGTTTTTCCAAATACATCAAAACGAAACTTAAATCAATTTATAGATTTTATCATACAGCCCAATGATACGTACAGTTTGGAAATGACAAGCTTTAAATCCAGTCAAACATTTACCTTCGAGCGATATAACGATATACACACAGGAGGAAAACTCATTTATGACATTCCACACTTAGGATCTCACAAAAATAGTTAATGCCAACCCACTCCTGCCTTTTAACGTTTGTCAAATATGTTCTTCATCCAATTCTATGGGTACTTTTATTAGAATAGCAGAACCCTCTTCAAAAGCATTAAAGAAATGAAGAGTTACGAGCGGTCATTGTGTTTCCGTTTCAAACGTAAGAAACAAAAAAACATCCGAATATGTATAAGAAGACAGAATTGCACAAAATTATATCTTCCATATATTTCTCATCACAATTTGATCTTCCAATTTCAAATTTAGTGGGTGCAAATTACGAAAATGACCTAATATTACACTTTCAAATATGTTCATAAGTGAAAATAACAAATTGGAAAGAAATATTTATTCAAGACATTGGGTAAAAAAAATTGCCCTAAAGCGGGAATCAATGATCATTCAGATCAAATTAGACTTGAATTCTATTCCTTTTTTTCAGTCTTGTCTTCACGTTTTAAACTGATTCTCCAATTTTATTTTTCACATTCCGTGATAATATGCACAGTTGAAACCACTGAGAGCCGTTTAGATACCAGATCAACTTGGATACAAGGGAATCTGAATAAATTCCCCTTTGTAGTTCAGAGAGGATTACATCACATTACTCACGAAGAAAGATGTGGATTTGAGGTTAATCTAAGATTTTCTTGATTCAATCCTGAAAATCTTATTGCTTCAGATAATTTATTTTTTCTCGTACGGGAGAACGGAAATTTTCTTCTACAGCCGTCATTGTGAAAGGGTCAGGTCAAGTCAGACTTGAGGAGTGCAGATCCTACAGAAATTCATACGAATCGTCGATGATTGTATGGTACCGCGCTGTAGTGAGAAAAATAAATGTTATGGAAATTACTTTTTAGTACAGTAACACACTTTACAGTAGAATATACATTATTTTCATGGTTGCCATGGTAACTAAGGGAATAAATACCATTCGATTGTTCAATAAAACCAAAGGGGAGGTGAAAAATGGGTTAACCATGCTCTCTAAATCTGAAAGAGTGAAAAATCACGTGTTTCACTCCACTAAGTCTCAGAAGTGAGCCAGTCTGCTTCGAGGGGGATTTTCACTCGTTTCGAGTGAACCCTCACTCTTTTAGAGTGAAAAATTGACTCTAGAATTTGAGTGGCTGTGAGTTTCTAACCTCAAACCTTAAAATATCACTCTAAAAGAGTGGAAATTTCACTCAAAATTTCGACAAGCTCACTTTTGGCTGGCTGAAGAGTGAAATCTTACTCTAAAAATTTTAGAGAGTGGGTTAATAGGTTACACCCTGCCGTATGAAAATATATTTTTTACCCGTGTAAAGCTGACTTCATTTCTTATCATTTTACGGATGAAAAATATACGAAATAATAGTCATTTTTACACTTCATTTTTCTCAGTGGGGAGATATCTTTGTATGAAACTGTTTCCAAAAAATAGTCACCAAAAGTGACTTAATGCAAGTCTTGGAAGAATGATTCGCAAAATTTCTACTCATTTCATATTCATACACTGTAAAAAATATACTTCCTAAACTACCAAAGAAGTTTGGCAGTTTTTTACACAAACTTTTTTTGTAAATTACCAAACAAAAGGTTGTAAACATTCAAAAAATTTTGTGATTTCACGAAGATTTTTGAGAATTCACAAGCTTTTGTTCGGCAATTTACAAAAAAGGTTCGGAAATTATTTTTCCAAACCAAGTTTGTAAATTTCCAAGCATTTTTGTTTGGAATTCAACAAATTTTTTTCACAGTGTACGCTGTAAAAAGCCCGACTGAATGTGGCTGTGTCTTACTTGAAAACTTGACTGGAATTCAGTCTTCCCCATTGTATCAGCATTTGTTCTCGGAGCTTATATACTTTTAACTAAAGAAGGGCCAGTTTAGGCTACATCTTAGGATAAGCTGATATTCAGATTGGGGGTAAGTTTTACTTTTACTGGGTTCAGAACAATGATGTCGCATCACTGAGGCAAAGATGTTATTAATCGCAATTTAATAATTCATCAAGAGCTAATTATTGTATAGTAACGTGGGTACGGTGAGGGCAATGGAAAATAGGCCACGTAAGAAGCAATGGTTGAGTAATGAGGCAATATGATTCCAACTCGAGTTGTTTGAGCGTGATTCATCGATGACGAATTAATAGGCCATGTATTTTTGATCCTAATTTGCTTTATTGTAAAGAATCCGTATTATGGATTCAATTTGGGATTTGTGTTCAACTATTTAATCATCTACGTGAACGGAGCAGCGCCGGATTTACCCATGGTGGGGCCCTTAGGCGGAATTTCTTGGGAGGCCCATGTAAGGCGACCGATTTCCAAACATTGCGGTTCTTTGGAATAAGAACAGTGTAACTTTCTTGATCAATTCCATAGAAATTAAGTGATATGGAATGAAATTCCGAAAAATGAAAAAACGTACTGATATCAAAAAAGTATTGAAATTCAATTCTTCTCAATACTATTTTCACTATAAGTATTAGAGCTGATACTATTTTTCGATTCAGAAACGTTATTTTTCTTTATAAAAGGAATAATATTGATCAAGCCAATTCAAATACTCATTGCAGAAATAATACGCCCAAGGAACGTTACCCTAATGAGAAAACTTCACTGAAAATCCTTGAACATTCCACGGATTCTTACAGAAGAGTTTATAAGGGGGTTTCAGAGGTTTCATAGTTTTTCAAACAAATCTAGAGTTCTTCACATTGAGAGAACGCCAGGTTTGGGTTGTTGGTAGCCACAGAAAGAATCACTGACTTCATGTCAAACATAGCATTTTCTGAGTGTATTCAGAAGTGTTATATTCCAATACTTCAAATACATTTTATTCACTGAAAAGTGTTGGATTCCTTCGATTTTCAAAACTGTTTTCGTAGTGAGTATGCGAGTAATATTAATTTTTTCATAAGGGTCAAGAAATTGAAATTCCGATTTCTGCAAAACCTGATCGATGAGTGGGGGCCCCTCAACCGTGGGGGCCCCTAGGCGGCGCCTAGTCCGCCTTTATGGTAAATCCGGCCCTGGAACGGAGAAAAATTTATGGTAGAATACACTTGAAACGAAGAAATTTTCCCTCGAGTCGCGAGCTAATATATGGACAAGACCCGTACGAAGTGAAAAGCATTCAAACTTTGCAGTGAATTCAATATGCAATGATATAAAGATTTCGAATAGAATTTGAAATAAAAAAAGGAGTAGTTTTCACTACTGTTATGAAGTGAATTTTGCAATTATAACATGTATGATTTGCATGTGACTCTCTATACATTATGCGTAAGAGAAACTCCAAATATATAGTAAATTTTACTTAGTGCGAAGTCAATTGAATAGTTCCCGCATGTACAAGTAATATTTAAGTAGAATACATCCATCATATGTAATATATGAAAGAAACCTTAGACAGGAAATTAATTCTACCAAAGATGTGTATCATTTTACATAAGCCAGGAGTAAAATCGGAACATTCAATTGGTACCACCTATATTGAAAATGTGTGTGAAATTACACGCTATGCAAATATGAAAACATAACTTTCAATTGAATACTTTGGTAAAATTTTACCAATAATTATAAGAAAATGATATACGATATAAAACTCTATCCTGAAACATAGGAAAATTATAAAAAAATGAAATTCTATTAGGAATTGGAATTAATTCGTAGCGTTTTCTTGATGAAAAAAAATTATTTATTTCGAATGGAAATCAAAGAATACATTGATCAAAGTACTGTCCATCGCTTTCGACTACTTTCGATCAATTTTTGCTCAGACGAGCCATCGAATGGAACAAATGGTAATCGGATGGCGCAATGTCTGGAGAATACGGCGGGTGGGGTAGAACTCCCCATTTAAGTGTTTCGGGGTATGTTTTCACCGGTTTTGCGACGTGTGGACGAGCATTGTCGTGCAGCAAAATGACTTTGTCGTGTCTTTTGGAGTATTCAGTTCGTTTTTCTTTCAATGCACGGCTCAAGCGCATCAATTTTGTAGTCGGTAACGATCCCCAGTTATGGTTTCATTCGGTTTCAACAGTTCATAATAAATCACATCCAACTGATCCCACCAAATATAGAGCAGGAGCTGAAACTCATGGATATTTGGCTTTGCCACTGATTGTGATGGTTGGCCGCACTTAACCCATGACTTTCTGCGCTTCGGATTGTCGGAATGAATCCATTTCTCATCGCCAGTGACAATTCTATGTAAGAAACCTTTTCTTTTCTGCCGTTGAAACAGCAGTTCACACGTCAAAAAACGCCTCCGAATGTCCCTTGCTTTCAATTCATATGAGATCCAACGTCCTTCCTTCTTGATCATGCTCAAACTTTTCAGACATTTTCCTACCGCTGATAAGTTAACTCCCAGTGATGTCGACAACTCTTAAAGGGTTTGACATGAGTCTTCATTGAGCAACGTCTCCAAATCATTATCTTCAAATTTTTTTGACTGGCCAGGTCGCTTCTTATCACTCAAGTCGAAATCACCAGCTTTGAAACGTGCAAACCATTTTCGACACGTTTGCTCAGCTAGACCATGTTCTCCATACACTTCCACTGAAATCCGATGGGCTTCAGCAGCACTTTGGTTCATATTGAAGTAATGGAGTAAGACTTCCCGCGAAAACACTTTATTCGGTATAAATTTTCACATGTTCAATAAGTTATGAAGTGTTGTTATTAACTATTCAAAGAAAGGTTATGTAAAACAAATGACGTCCAGTAATAGCTGTTTCACGGTGGATAGATTATTGTAAATAACAAACGGAATACTGTACTACCTACGTCAGCTTTTGTATAACGCTACGAATTAATTCCAACACCTAATACCAAGAATTGTATCAGTCATAATCTGTCCATCGAATTTTAGTGGAATTTCACAATTTTCTATCATTTTTGTATATTTGAAAATGAAATTTTACATTGCCTGTCATTTTCTTGTAATTGTTGGTAGAATTTCACCAAAGTATTCAATTGGAAGGTATGTTCCCATTCTCCATAACATGCCATTGTACATTCATGTTTCACAGTTTGTGATGTACATTGAACAATTCTCAAAATTTTCTAAAACTTGCTCAGTTTTGAATCAGTCGACTTATGTGACCACCCCATACGCTCTCCGTCTTTCGGTACACGGAGAAAAAAGATCATGTAATGATCGCTAGAAAAGATAGTAAACTGGTGACAACTACGAATTTTTTTACCCAGTCGCGAACAGAGACGAGTAATTCCTATTTTGGTATACCATATTGTATTTCAATATAACAAGATAGGAACCAGTACTCGCAGTGCCATCTTACATAGTTAAGGGGCCCTAGGCTCAGAATACTTGGGGGCCCATGTAAGGGAATTTTTTTACTTATATATAGTAATATCTGTTTGGAAATTTTAATCAATTATGAATATATCAATATGTTCATTTGGCTGTGCAATTTGAATATTCATAGCTCATGTTTTACTTTTTTTTATTATCAAAAATTATTTTCTCGCACTGTGAGAAGAGCGATTTGAGGTTCAGTAAATAGTATTATATTTGATCGATAAATCTGAATATTACTGAACTTTCAGCGATGTTTCACGAAATTTCAAGAAACATTACTGAACTTTTGCTTTACATTACTCAGTGTTCTACAATCGTTATTATAGAATACAATATTCATAACCAAATTTGCTGTGTAACACTCAATTACTAGACGTTTAGGAATTGAGTGACACACAGCGAATTTGGTCGTGAATATTGTATTATACAATAACGATTGTAGAACACTGAGTAATGTAAAGCAAAATTTCAATAATGTTTCTTGAAATTTCGTGAAACGTCGCTGAAAGTTCAGTAATATTCAGATTTATCGATCAAATATAATACTATTTACTGAACCTCCAAATCGCTCTTCTCTCAGTGTGTAGAATTGAAGGAAAATTGTGATTCAAGGAGTCGGGGGCCCTAGGCTCGAGTCTACAAAGCCTATGCAGGAAGACGACACTGATTACTCGTTCCTGTTAGCGACTATGCACAGAAATTCATAGTTATCACCAGTTTATTATCTTTTCTAGTGATCATTCCATGATCTTTTTTCTCCGTGTGCAATCGATCAACACGTATAAACAAAAGCACATCAAGCATAAACCGTAGAAACATACGTACGGAAGAGGGGAAATAGACCAGAACTATATTGCTGAAAATTGAACCTTTAATTGAAACGAATGAATAATAACGAAATATTCACACCCAACAGCGCGGTTAAAGACTCAGAATCTTACAGCACATTCTTCGAACGATGTTTTCAATTTCAAAGAGTGATTCCTGAAAGATAAATAACGATGATTCATCAAATTTTGTGAGTTTGAATTCTCGTTTCGTTTTTATAAACAGTTCAAATTCCTACAACATAACGAAACTTTGTTGTTGCTCCTTCTTTTCTTTCACGTTCGCTCTATTCTTGTATCTAAGGTGAAAACCACTCGAGCGATGATAAGGTTTACATTCGTGTGAAATAAACATACAACGTGGTGATTTGCTCGAAAATTCATAATAACAGATACTTTGAATTGGAATAAAATCTACTTAGGAGTGAAGTACCCCAAGTAGAAATGCTCTGGTTATTGACAAATTTTGTAACGCTTGACTAGCCAGATAATAAACACTTGCGAGTACCTCACCAGAACCCTACGAGACACTTGCGAGCGTTTGCGAGTTTTTGGCTAGTTAGTTAGTGTGTGAACAAATCAAAATGGAACCAATATTTGATTTCGAAATTAATTCCAGCCAGGGACAGACCATACTTTCCCAAGTGACAAGGCAACTCGAAATTTTTCTCGGAAGACAGAAACCTTGAATATTGACGGCTTGTGATATTATTGCACTGAGAAAAAAGAAGTTCTGAAATTTACATCTTGTACACGGAAAAAAATTCACTGTTGCTGCAACAGGAGGCAGCCATGTTGCAGCAACAGGAAAAAATCCTGTTACAGCAACAGGATTTTCCTGCAGCTGCAACAGGAGACAGCCATGTTGCAGCAACAGGAAAAAATCCTGTTGCAGCAACAGGAGTAGTTTTGTAGCTGCGGCAATGTTACAAAATCCTTCATTATGGGATGAATAGGCTTTATAAAATGAATAAAATAAAAAGCTTTTAGTTACTTCTTTTATGACTTTTTTACACTCTCAAATGTTCGATTATTGAATCGCAGTGAATGTCTCGTTAATTCAATCCTTTTTTTCTCACAACAAGACAAGACCCAATATGAGGTAACAGGTTTTGTTTTTTTAATATAATTACGATTATTATCAATTTGAACATTCCACGCATTGTAATGTTGATCAAATGCCATAGTAGATATATAATTCAAAACAAAGTAAACATCATTTGCTACATTGTATATTTTATAAATTTTTCCAAATTGAGGTCCTCCATCTTCATCAATATCTAATACTACTACAGTATCTAATTGTTATCTATATCTATTATAGTCGATGTATTTTTAAGCTTGGACATCGGATATTTTAGTATTAGGGAAGTATTACATTTTGTCTTCGTCACATTCTTCGCATTTTTCTTTGATAATATTATTTTCAAAGTTTTTGGAAATCGATACATAAATCATTTTTACTTGGTCTCGAATAGCTATAGTGACTAATAAATTTTTGGTAGAAGATGTCGTCACTGCAGGCATTCTTATATCTTTATTTTTTGACTCACATCTCATGCACCGAAAGTAAACTAAAGGTCCATTTTGAAGCATAAGTTCGTCGTAATTAGTCATAAGGTGCGATTTAAAGGTTAAATCTACTATTAAGTCGCAACAACAGTAGTAATCCTGTTGTTACGACAGGATTTTTTCCTGTTGCTGCAACATGGCTGCCTCCTGTTGCAGCTGCAGGAAAATCCTGTTGCTGCAACGGGATTTTTTCCTGTTGCTGCAACAGTGAATTTTTTTCCGTGTAGAGTTAATACTTCTGGATGATTTCAACAATTGTTCAAGCTACCGGAATTGAGGTTGATTTTATAACAGCGAGTGTGAGATATACCCATAGCTGATGTCAATCTCACATTCCTCGCGGTGAAATCAACTGAAATTGTGGTAGCTGGAACTATTTTTTGAAATCGTCCAAATATTGACCTCGCAACATGTAAATTTTACTACTTTTTTTTCCTGGTGCGCGGAGCAAGTGTTATTTGAGGAACACAGTAAAGAGTGAAACTTAAAGTGATCCCGAATATCAGCTTAAAAATGCAGCCAAAAGTAGTGCCTGTTCCAACTGAAAGTAAGCAATGAAAAAGACTGAATTTCAGTTAATTCCATCTTACTTTGGAATTAAGATAGAATTTCATCTTAATTTCCAAAGTAAGATGGAATTGACTGAAATTCAGTCTTTTTCATTGCTTACTTTCAATTGGAATAGGCGCTACTTTTGGCTGCATTTTTAAGCTGATATTCAGGATCATTTTAAGTTTTACTTTTTACTGTGAATAAATAGCGTAATCAATGATGATAAGATTTCGTTGCTCATATCAGAAAAATATATGTAGATCATCTTCAGGAACCTATACGCAAACTCGAATATACATCCCTCGTCTATGGCATATATGTTATAGTAAAAAGTGAATTTTAATTCCATAATCTGATTTTCAGATGAGGCAATCAGCAATGTTACGATTTCAGCCGTGATATAGGATGAAAAAGAGCTATAGCCGTATTAAATTGAATCAAATCGGATAATGTGCTGATTATCAGCAATGAATATCTTATAATCAGCCATGTAGAATTTGACGGATAATTCAGTCGAAGATATCTGAAAATAAGATGAGAATTCTTTCATTTTCAGTGTCACAATTGTTTATACATGTGTGCATTTAATTAATTACAGTTTCAATTCAGTCAAATATTTTCAGGTTTTTTATTCATTTTTCAAAGTGCCTAACAAAATTCGGTAACAATTGGTAATACCGACTTCGTAAAAGCTTGTTATTGGATTTTCCTCACTGTTGATGGATTTTTCATTTCAACACTTTCACTTCAACATTACAACACAAATTGGGATCAATTTAAACTTTCAGGAGTATTCACATTTGTACTAATTCTCAGTTCCGGTAAAATGTTTTCCAAATTTATCTTTGACTTCACACTACACATACTATTGAATTGTACTATTATGAAATGGCTCATCACATCCGTCGGCGTCGATCGAAACGGTACCATACACAATGAAAAATTTTTCATCATTCTGTAAAGTATTAAAAGTTGTGTGTAGAATATTTAACATTCTAGAGTGTTGATTCAACCCGATCGTGTTTTTTTTTGTTCGCGTTAACAACGATTGTGTTGAATCGACATATCGACACTCTAGAATGTTAAATATTCTACACACAAAGTTTAACACTTTACATAATGACGAAAAATTTTTTACTGTGTAGCGGAGTGGTCAACGCAAATGACTAGGATAGGTTATTTCAGCAACAACGTGGGTTTGAATCTCCTAATGAAGGTTGAAGGTGTTCAATCTTTGAAAACTACGCCCACGATGTAATCTAACCGTCGACAAGTGAAGTGAATGAATTCACACAGCAGAAAACTTTTCTTTTGTATCCTCCGAATAAACACAAACATATTCCTCATCGTCGATAGGTAACGCCATGTTGAGTAGAACCAAACAAAAAACAATGGACGAACCCATTTATCAGGAACAATTCGCTTCGAATTTCAGTTCAAAATCAGTTATAATTTCAGTTCAAGAGAGATTAATGTGAGCTGTATTCTTGTTTGAGTTTGAAAAGGTCTTCCAGTAGCTGACTCCAGTAGTAGAAGAGTCTAATGAGTCTTCTTTGGGCTGCATCTTGAATTCAGCTCATATTCCAACTGAAATTAAGTTTTTCTCTTGACCGTGATTGTATACAAATTCTCTCTTCTCCTTCTTGATACACTTTACAAAGTACGTGTTAGAATTCATAACGAAGAACGATAAATCCTAATGCAAAAAGAACCAACTGAACACATTAAATGAATGATAAGGACAAAAGCGTTTCTCTGATTTGTACAGCAGAAATTATGTCTGACCCTCGGGCTATTAAAAAACAAACTTTCATATCATTCGAATCCTTTACCATTTGGCTAGAAGCCAATGACAAACGACCGAGGGAAGTAATTGATCTGGCCAATCGTTGAATTTCGGACAAAGACTCGTGCCTTTACTCCATGCCTTATCGGCCCTCGACTCGTAGAGAAAGCTAGCGATTGAATAATCGAAATTCCGAAATCGTTCGGCGTCTTTGTGTCTCGGGGAGCAGGAACTGAATAAAAAGAGGAATAATAAGAACATTCAAAATATTTTATGTATCGCGAGAATTTCTTCACGTTATTCTAATGATAAAAGTAGCGACGTACTTGAGAATGATCGTAACGATTCAAATTATAAATCTCTACCAAGCCTACCGATATGAATACCAGGAAAAATCAATATCAAACCATATTGATCATCCGCTGTTCTCGATTCTCGATACAATGAGTGTCTCGCATCTGCTGTTGCGAAACAATTCTCACGCTATCATGCGGAATTCAACAATCAGAAACGAAGTGGATATCGTAAAAGTATATGTCCAATCGATTGCAATACTGTAGAGACTGAGCGATTTAATTGTCGATATTAATATTCTACTACAAGCGCTTTGTGGGAGTTGGATTGTATATGCACAGAGAAATCTTCCACGTTGCGAACGATATTCGACATTGCATTTAGTATTCTGATTAACAGAATTTTTTCAATTCCTTTGTAGAGGTACGTGACACTGATTTGTAGTGATACATGATGAATATTTCCTGCGAGTGTTGTGGAGCTTGTAGAACCCGCGATGACAGGAATTATGCTCAATTGAGAATTCGTAGAAATTTTCCTCATCCTGATGAATATTGTAAAATCGATAAGCGTTTCCAACCGTATGATCTTTGTTTGGAGAAATCGTTTCAACTACTTCCGTTTCAGAATGAATGATAAATTTTCTATCATCATTGGTGCAGGAAGAATCAATAAACTTTACTGCGAAAATGAATGTCAACGTTCACTGAATTGCAGCTTTATGCAGTGCTGGATTCATCGAAAGTGGGGCCCCTAGGCAAACTTTGGTGAGGGCCTATGTGTCATGGCAGCTTAAAAACGATAGCAGCTTAAAACGCCTTCGGTTACGTTTGTGGTATGTGGTTTTATTTCATTTTCATATAAAAAATTTTTCCTTCATTGGTGGGGGCCCATAAGCCTGTGCCTAGTAAACCTAGTGCTTAATCCGGCACTGGCTTTATGGATGTTCTTTGGATATTCAGTTGATATCAAGTCGCCTGCACTGTAAAAAATTTCTATGGGAAATTTCACATAAATGTTCGGAAGTAATTAACACACACGCGCGTTAGGAATTTTCCATATTTTACCGGAAATTTACTGGAAAATTTTATGAAAATTCTATGAAGTTCGGAATTTCCAGTTGAATTTATGTAACTGATTTCCTATCCGATGATTGGATTTTTCCGGTTGCTGCCTGTAGGAAAATTCCGATTATTTCTTACAGTGTGTTTGAAATTATTATTCAAACACATTCAATCGAAAATCCATGCCCTGGATGCGATCGAGTAAAATTCAACAGACAAAAAAATTCGAGAACTGTTTTCCCACATTTATCATCAAATTTTCAATCATCCAGAGTTTTCGATGAATTTTTAGAAGAAATGTACTCTCTAAATTTCTAAGAATAACTAATCACTCTTCACACAGTGGAAATACTGCAACTCTAGAACGGAGTAATCATTGCACCTTGAAAGAATGAGATTCCATTGTACAGAAATGAATATTTGCATTTTTTCTAGCAAGTGAGTTTCTCGCCACAAGAACTAGAGTGAACTGCTATTCTTGGAGGGTGAAAATTTTGACTTCTCCAGATTTCTAATTCTTCTCACAAATAAAATTTCTTCTGTTTTTTTCTCCTTCTTCTTTAATCCAGTACATTGTGAACAAACGAAACACGGAGTTTAATCATTTTTTTTCTCTGGAACTTTCAAAAATTTATGAGTCCGTGATATGGAGTTCACTAACTTCTCGTCGTTCCAACAACATTATACCAAACAAGATGGAATCAAATGGTACAACTTGTTCTGTTTATGAAACAACTTTTCTAAAATTCATTATGAATTTTTGTATACTATATTTGCACAATGGGTTGCTCCCCATTTTTAGGAGCTATGAAATGTTTACGTTGATATTTCTGTTTTGAATATTGATATCACAGTGAAGTGGAATCAATTTTCAAAATTTATAAAATCTCGTAATTTCATACTATCGCAACCTGTATGATTGGTGTTCAATGTGCCATTTTCGTCAAGTCATGTTTTATCTCGCTGGTAGAATAGTTCAACTGCCCATACAGGAATTCACCATTGGCGCTAACATGCCACAATGTAGATGAAGTATGGTCGAGGCTTGGCAACCAAGCATGGCGCAACACTGAGATGATAACATCATTTTATGATTCATCAATGTGTCTTCCCAATGGAGCCTCATCATTGATGCAGAAATGGCGATGAAATAGAGCATCATTGGCAAACAATAGAGAAATTTATTTATCAATGTTGCGCCAACACGGAGAAAAATTTGTAGCAGAGATCCCCATAATAATAGCAGTTTTGGGACACATGGGCATTTATGAACATTTCTCCTTTAATTCGTAGTAATTTTTTTAACCTTACAGTGATATGTGTCAGATGCAAAGTTATCTTCACAAAGATGAGGTATGGATTACCATAATTAAAGGAGAAATGCACATGAATACTCATGTGTCCCAAAACTGCCATTATTATGGTAAACCCTGCTACACTTTTCCCATACGTTTTTCTCCTTGAATGATAAAACTGTAGAAAATAATTCAGCCAATAATATATAAAAAGTATGCGCATTTCACAATTTCCAATATATGTTATTTGTGAACTTATTGCGTTTTCCTCATTTATCAGTCAACAACTCGATGTTTTTTGTCGCTAAAGTTTGCCATGAGAAGTATACACAATATAGATCAGCATTAGGAACCCTCTGGTGTAACCTGTAACAAAGACCGATTGACTGTTCTTCTAGAGAATTATTTGAGTGTTATATATTCCTTGTATACATCTCTCCCAACTCGCGAGGAACACTCGATCGGTAACTTAGCTAGCAATTCAGCCATCAAAAGTTACAATTAAATAGCATGCCAATATTGAGCCATGCTATTACTAATGATCGGCGTTACGTTGAAAACTAATTTTTATCCAGATTAGACCAAAGTTTGTTGCAACCATGTTTCAAATGATCCTCACTTTTGAAAGAATCTATCGTTCGGTTAATTTTGAACAAAGGATGAGCCTAGCAAGCGCCAAGCCTGGGGGAATTGTGCATCAATGTTAGGGTTAGATTGCCAAGCCTTGCCTGTCAACATTGCGCTAAGCTATATTCTATTGTCAGCATTGGCGGAACCTGAAAATGTTTTAATGGATCCACTTAAAACTTTATAAGGGGAAGGTTGTACACTGAGAAAAAAATTTATTCTAATCAAATAAACAGTTTATTTGTCTCCTTCTCATTACATATTCCTTGGGATTAATGAAATATATGATCAAATCAAAAAATGAAATACTTGCCCCAAATAAATTGTTCTTCTACACTTGGAGTAATTTATCATTAAAAATTACTGATTTTTATCAGTGAACGAGGGATATACTTGACATTTGATTACAAAGTAATGGAAAATACCAGTGATTTCATAATGTTATTTCAACCGAAAAACAAAACTCTTATCGTCAACAACGCCAAACATGATTGTTCATGATCACGTCCCTTGCTCCTTCCCATAAGCCACGGAACATTCTTGATAATTTTATGGTTTTCTTTTTATACCAATCTCACCAATTGAGAGTTTTTGTTTTCCAAATTGTGACATAAGAAATTACTGTTTCTCAATATAAATTCTTTTTGTGTATTATAAGAGCAGTTGAGATAGTTTTTTTCTCTTACAATCAGAATTTATTAGAAAAAAGTTACGGTATTTTTTTTCGGTCATTCCCTCACATGTTATTTAATCATAATAATTAATAGTCATTTACGATGAGAAGTACATGCTACATACTGAATAATCTTAAAACCATACCAACGGTGTTTCGAGTTGCAGTTTATACATAAAATGATCATCCCCTCACCGTTAATTCCTCACTCTTGAGAAAGAGGTTATTTTCTTGGTTACTTTCTTGAAGAATTTCTCGGAGCTATTTTTTTTACTGCAGTGAAATGGAAAAAAAAAAAGCAAATAAAAAATTGTTTCGTAAAATTAAGGGCATTTCATTACGGGAGAAGGAAACAATATTCAATCGAACGTTCTTAAGGGCACTCAAGCACCAAAAGAAGTGAGTCAAATTTCACGCCAATTTTATTCATAAATTATGCGTTCAACGGAACTTTTTAGTGAAGAATAATAGAATCCACGACTAGGATTAGACTCTCAAAATAAGTTTCTGTTTTTCACTGATTTTATATCGAGTATAAGAGGATTTTGAAATTGATAACCTCTAACTATCAGAAATTCTTTGTAATTTCATTTCTCAATATCTGCGAACCATGAAAAAACCGGAATTTGTATTTAGAGTTCAATCTCAGATATGTACACTGAAAAGATCTGTGGTTATGGTAACGATTTGAAGTATAGTTACACGGAGGAAAATTTTTTATCAAAAATTACCACACTCGCTAGTACATTGAGGATATACTTGCATTTTGAAGTTATATACCAAAAATTCTCTTCAAGATTACCAGACTTTCTGTGCGTGAATGGTAGAATAATCACATTTTATAATACAAAGTCTGGTACTTAAGAAGAGAACGTTTGGTATATAATCTTAAAATGCAAGTATATCCTCAATATACTAGCGAGTCTAGTGATTTATAATAGATAATTTTTCTCAGTGTATGACAGACAGTTGCAGTAGCGATACGTAGATCGTTCTGATAACGATCTAGATTGTTTTATACTAATTTAGATCGTTCCTGCACTGAAAATAAAATTCTGAAACATCGTTATCGTTCGGACATCAACGGCTGATGTCTGTAGAAAATAAAATTTTAAGATCTGCTATTACTCACCGGTACATCGCTGGTTAATGAGTGGCGCGTTACGCGTCAACAGTTGATGTGAATTGAATAAACCAGTAATGTTTCCATGGTTACCAATTCCATTTTTCCACGTACATCAACTGTTGATGTCCAAAAGTTAGCCGTCCCAGAATTTTATTTTTAGTGTGGAACGATGCATTCAGTTTGTGGTAGCAATAACGATATCCCTATACTTAACAAACATTTGCGACAGTGACATGAACAGCTTATTAACAGAGAATAGTCCATTTAATTTCGAATACTAATTTTTGATACTAAGCACATGGTTATACGCCTAGTCATTCTAGATATACGTGGAAAAACCAAATTCCCTAAGAAATATACACTGAAAAAACGTTTGTTTCGGCGGAACAAAATTTTGGTTGAGATGAACGCAAAGAAACTTTTTGGTTGGCTGAAATAAAATTTATTTAGGATAAACCACATTTATTTTTCTGTATGAAAGCCTCAATTATTATGAACCAAATTTTGTTCGCCCCAAATAAATTTTATTTCAGCCAACCAAAAAGTTTCTCTGCGTTCATTTCAACGAAAATTTTATGGAACAAACTGTGTTTGCAGTGCATTCAGTCAAAATTCAGCGTAAACCTTGTTCGAGTCTTATTCACGTGAACAAACTTCCAAAAGTACAGAGATGGCCTTATTGGGTTTTCATAAGGTGATACTAGCGATGTGGCAGCAGCCAAATTGTTTATAACAAACCACGGACAAATACATCATATTATTATTGAAATATCGCTCTGTGCAGCACTTCTACTTGAGTCAGAGAAGTATAGTACACTGAAAACACGGTTTGTTCCAGCCAAACAAAATTTTCGTTGAAATGAACGCGAAGAAACTTTTTGGTTGGCTGAAATAGAATTTATTTGGGGTGAACAAAATTTGGTTTACAATAATTAAGGCTTTCATACAGACGAATAACTTTCGTTTATCCTGAATCAATTTTATTTCGGCCAACCAAAAAGGTTCTTTGCGTTCATTTCAACCAAAATTTTGTTTCACCGAAACAAACGTTTTCTCAGTGTACGCGGAGAGAAATTTATTTGGAAAGATTACCATTTTATTCGTAAACTAGAACTATTCGGAAAAATCAGACAATAATTTATAGCATAACTCCTAATCATTGCCAGCTGTGATGGTATAAATTCAAATTAATCTCGATTTTTACCATCACAGCTGGCAATGATTAGGAGTTATGCTATGAATTATTGTCTTTTTCTAAATTATTGTAATTTTTCCAAATACATTTCTCTCCGTGTGGCTTTCATATGAAAGCTCAACCTATATTGTGGTTGTTCCAGAGGTTTGATAACGAAAACAATTTGATTTGGGCAAAACCTACGCTGAATTTTTATACAATATGTGAACGCTATGAATATACACGCATTGTACAAAGGCTTGTACTATAGTTGATCACAGTGTTCTTTTACCAAAATCATATATCAACTGACAGTATAGCCGGGTAGGATAACACACAGGGAGAGATAACACATGCCTTAAAGAAGTGTTCTGATCATTTTTCGCACTAGAAAATTATTAGATCGTTTCAAACATTTTACGTCGATAATATTCAATCAATTACATCAAACTTTGGATCAAAAGCTTCAGAATCAATCGAACAATGCGAGTCTGGTCTGTTTTTTTTGCTCAACTAAATCATTATAATTAATTAGAACGAAATTCCGTTATCAACCGATAATAAACCTTTTCAGTTTTTTTTTATATTACAACAAATATAATCCGTGTATAATCATTTTGAGACCAGAGCTGGCTCCTCTGATTTATTCTGAATTTTTTAATCTAAAGATCAATATAATTAATCGGATATTAATAATACAAAACGATCGAACCGATCTAATAGTTTTCTGGGGAAAAAATTGATCACAGGACACCCTAAAAAATTGTATAGTAAGTTGTTGTTCGTGAGATGTCTAGTAAGACAGAATCTCGTCTGCTATTCAATTCATATCCAACAACTTCTTGTACTCTTTTTTCCAATTTTGACCACAAAGGCACTGAGAAAAATGTATTCCGTAAAACTAGCAATAAGAGAATTGTTGACATTGTATTGTCGAATATACAATAATTTTTGTTTTTATAGCAATCCATATAGTTGTCTTATTAACAATAAAATTGTCCATTCAGCAATGATAGCCAGTGTTTGAACTGTTGTACATTAACCCACAATAATCATCATAAAAATATGATCATCAACATTGCTCAATTGACAACTTTATGGTTAACCAAGGGGCTACTCACTTGTGAATCAATGAATTTCAACACGAGCACTCATTTTCGAATAAAGAACTGAATCAAAGAAAGTCATCATTCAACGGTGGGAGTCACATAGAAATCACTAGCGAGTCAGTGCGAGTCACTTGAGAGTCAGTGGGAGTCACTTGGCAAGTGATTCCAACTGCTGAATCATTGAGAGTCAGTCTTTGATGCAGAGAATCATCGAATGAAATCACATACCTTTAATGCATTACTTTGGACTCGCAGTGAACAGCCCCTCGTTGTTAACAAAACAACTATGGGTTGCTATGAGAACAAAAATTATTGTATATTCAACAATAGAACGTCAACAATCCTGTCATTGCAAGTTCCACAAAACACATTTTTCTCTGTTTGTCATCTCACTCCGCTGTACTATTATTGAATCAAAAGTTATTCAATGAATAGAACTGAATCAATATGATTCAATCTATTAAAAATATGAATTTCACGATAAAGGCGATAATTATGTGTTCCAGTGTGTCTCATGGCTCCCCTTTAGATCAGAAATAATAAACCCGATTCAATTTGATTTATGAGAATAAATCAGTACAATGAATTATTATTATTAATAATAATAATAGTACACTGTGAAAAGTCCGACTGGAAGTGGCTGCATCTTACTTGAAAACTTGACTGAAATTCAATCTTTTGCATTGTGTCGGCATTTGTTTGGATGCTTACTTCCAGCTGAAATACCTTCTGATCAAAAAGTACCCGGAATTCTCTATTCGAACAAACTGCGCTTGAGATATTGTCGGAATCTTTTGTTTTCTATGTTATTTCATCAGTTATTTAGCGCTCAAATGTCTGTTTACGCCTGTTAGTGCCTGTTGCCTTGTAAACGAGTCAGTGTTTGTTGTGTTCTGCGAATTTCGCAATGTCGAATTTGGTTGACCAAAGAGTTTGTCTAAAACTTTGTGTTTTTAACAAAATTTCATGTGCGGAAGCGTTGAAGATGTTAACAGAAACCTACGGGGACTCGACGATGTCGAAAACACAAGCGTACGAGTGGTATAAAGAGTTTAAAGCAGGTCGTATCGTGGTTGATGATTTGCCTCGTTCCGGTCGTCCATCCACCAGTATCACCAACGAAAATATTGATAGAATTAAAGAAATCGTCCTCGCAAATCGTCATGTGAGCATTAGGGAGATAGCATCCGATCTTGGTGTCTCGTTCGGATCGGTGCAGAACGTTATGCACAATATTTTGGCCATGAGACGAGTCGAAGCACGGCTTGTGCCGAGAGTGTTGAATTTGTTGCAGAAACAGCATCGCATCGATGTTGCTAGAGAAATGCTTTCTTTGGGCCAAAATGTTATCGAAGGCATCATTACCGGTGACGAAACATGGGTCTATGAATATGACATCGAAACTAACCAACGATCACCGGAATGGCGCTTTTCAGACGAGTCAAAACCTAAAAAACCGCGACAGAGTCGATCTAAAATCAAGGTTTTGTTGACTGTTTTCTTTGATTGCCGTGGTGTGGTCCACTCCGAATTTTTCCCACCAGCTCAGACAGTGAATAAGGAATATTACGTGAGCGTATTGAAGCGTTCGAGGGAAAACATTCGTCGTGAAAGACCAGAATTGTGGAGAGATGACTCGTGGTTTCTTCATCACGATAACACACCGGCCCACACATCTCATCTTGTACGCGATTATTTGACTAAAAACAATGTTCATACCGTTCCTCAAGCTCCGTATTCACCTGATATGGCTCCTTGTGATTTTTCCCTATTCCCACGACTCAAGTTACCACTTCGCGGAAAGCGTTTTGAGACGATTGAGGCAATAAAGTACAATTCGCAGAAGAAACTGAAGGCGATTCCGAAATCGGCCCATGCAAAATGTTTTGAAGATTGGAAGAAGCGTTGGAATATGTGTATCGCTTGCAATGGAGATTACTCCGAAGGAAATAAAGTGAATATCGATGAATAATTGAACCATTTTCGTTTCATTAAGAAATTCCGGGTACTTTTTGATCAGAAGGTAGGGCTAGTTTTGGCTGCATTTTGAAATAAGCTGATATTAAGGTTGAGAGTAAGTTTTACTTTTTACAGTGTATAATTCCTACGCTGAGAAAAAAGTTCTCACAAGTTTGTCACAAAGCAGGCCTGTTATTTGTAAACGAACCATCATTGGTGTCGAATATTTGTTCAATAGATTTGTTAACCCTTAAGATGCAAACGGTTTTTCAACACCCCAATCCTGCAAACCAGGGTTTTCAAAGTTTTGTCGTCCTTTTCACCTTGTTAAACCATTCCAAAAAATCTGAAAAAATGTATGACATCTTTTCAAACATTCTATTTGAAATATCAATAGCGATGTTACCCGAACAATAATTTTTTGATATTCATTTTTCTGAATAAATTTGGACAGTTACGAACGAAAACGATTTTCGCTCGGAAAAGAAAAACCCTGATTTGCAAGGTAATAGTCAATAAACCTTATTTGATTGAAATAAATTTGGAATACTTTTTTCTCAGTGTAAGCATAATGAGGATTTACATACTCCACAAGGATACATTGAGAAAAAAGTATTCCAAATTTATTTCAATCGAATAAGGTTCGTTAACTATTAACAAATCTCATTTGACCCAAATGATGGTTTGTTTGTTTGTTTGCAATTTATAAGCCTTCTTCGTGACAAACAAACTCTTCTCTCAATGTACAAAGTCAAATTCAAACTCATATCAGACTTGCGAGACGAAGCTGAAAACTTGTGCAGAGCCCTGTGAGTGCACCATTAGTTTTTTATTTTTTAATATCATTACCGTCATTTATTCATATTCAGACTTTGAAAGGTATAACTTCTACGTTTTCAACCGTGAAACTTAAAAACTCACATCTACTAAAATTCTCAATATTTCATTCAAAGATCTTTGTTTCAAATTGGATCAAAGAAAAATCATGAGATAATCAACAATGTTTTACTTATGAATCATGAATTACAGACCGATAATTTGAAAACCAACCAGGGACTGTAACGTTATTCACTTTCGTTACTTATTAAATATAAAATATATATCATAATAGATATATATTGTACACAAATTATATATTTACTATATATTTTTTATATATAATGAGTAAGGGGAGTGAATAATGTGGCAGTCCCTGAAACAAACACAATAAGCATAAAGTTAGCGTCCCTTTACATATAAAATAATCGATCTCCTCAATACCACCATCCTATATCACATGCCACAAGAAGACGGGAATAAACGCAGGTATACACGTGGTTTATTGTATTCGCTCCGCGATGAATACAAGATTTTGATTATTTCCAATTCCTGGAATTCTCTTCGGTTTGGAAAACAAATCCATCATTTGAAAATCCATCGCATAAAGCTCCGAAGAACAGGGGATTCCATTTTTGAATCAATTCTGAATGAAAACACATAGTTCCGCTTATCAACTCGATCGGATACGTAAACATCGTACGTACTCCTTCGTGCAAGCTCGGTCATAACAAGTTTTATCGAATAATGCATGCACCTCATTTCATAAAACTGTCACAAATAACAGTTGTACTACTTCTCATAATTATTTTATCACGAGAGAAAGATATGGCGGTCTACGTGACGATTGAAATTTTATACAACGTGTGGTACAATGACCACAGCAATTCGTTGAACAAAATTCAAGCGATGATTTTAAAATTTATTTAAAAATCGACAAATTTCATCGATACTATTCATATACCTCGATACCAGTTCAAAACCAATTAAACAAGGTATTTGATTTTTCGATGGAAAATATTAAAAATCAATGAGCTTGTTGAGAAACAATCATGGACAATAATAAACATGATTTAGAGGTTGGAGAATGTGTTGATTCGCGTTACAGTGCGGTACACACGTAATACATGTTGATACGGATAAACAAACTAACATTTCCATGTATTTCATTACATAATGAATCCCTTGATTTACGATCTGTTGTACTAAGAAGCATAAATTTATCGCTCAAATTCCCTTGAAATGTGTGTACATTTCCTTACCATTACTTTAAGGATGCTGCGACCTCCCTCATGCTTTGGCCCTCGACATCGCTATCCTTTCCGTGCTTCTGCTGCCTGGAGATGAATGTCGTGCAGGTGTAAAATCCAAATATCAACTCATATTAAACGCACTGCCCAGTCAGGTCTAACGAAATTCACTTGGACATTTGAAAAGAAAGCTCTGCAAAAAATAAATAACACGATAGATATTTCGTACGCACTAATTCCAATTCACACACAATTGATTTTTTCCCTTTATCAATTCACACGCACCCAAAGCACTTCTCACTTCAATCACAATTTTTCGAGAATTTATACACCAAACTTCAATGAATGAAGTTGGTTGAGTTATTCATTCCTGGATAATGATGGGGGAAAAAAGTAAAATGTATTGTTTATTTTATTCTCACAACAATAACACAATGATATTTTCAATTGACGAGTTATCAGTTGAGAAAGAGTTACCGTGATAACGATATGAAACAACGCACAGTTTTCGGAAGATTAAAAGAACCACGAAACTACCAGTCAAAGGGGTTGCGTTTCAGCGGCGGCCGATGCGGTACTAAAGAAAATTACAACTTCTCTTACCGCCACGGGATGACACGATGATTCCAAACGCTTGCGCTCTTCTTGGCACGCGCGCGCGGTTCAGATCCCTATTTTCATATTTATTTTCCGGTCCGCGTTTTCTTATTCCTCATAGAAGTATGTATATTAAAGGAAACTACGTTCAGCCGGAGAACTACCGGTTTTTGTTGTTCAGGTCGAAAGTTAAATTATCGCCAATGGCATCGCAACATAATATTCTATATTGTCAAAATTTCATAATCTTCATGAATAAAATATACTCTACCGTGTTTGTAACTTCTCCTCGCTTTCCTCATCAATTTAAAATGCATTTTCGCCATTACTTCATCTTCAAGTTTCTGGTACCTCATCAATCATTGATCAATGCTAAAAGTCGCTTTCTCGAACCAGAATATTGACAATCATGGGACATGCTATTAAACCAATACAACATGCAGGAGAGGGAGAATACATTCTCATTCTTGAAACACAAAGTCTTATGAACTGTCAAATATTCATGGAGTATTCTTCCAGCGTACACAAATATCTCGTGAATATTTCAATCCTTGAATCTTATTTCGAATTTCGAATGATCAAAGAGGGTAAATTGAAAAATTCGTTTTGGAGTTATTCGATGTTCGATATTTCCGCACTGGCGAAAATTTTTTATGGAAACTTCACCCATCTCCCATCTAACGCATATCACAATTTTTGTTACAGGGATGTTGAATGTAATGGAATTGTAATTTGTACACAGTAAAAAGAAATACTCAATTTGTTTGCAACTTAATTCCGGCAATGACTTAATTTCAGTAGTCGTGATAATTTAAGCCTACATACAAACTTAAAATAAATTCAATTCATTTGAAATATAATTAATCGGAAAGGTTCTTGAAACAATTGATCGTAAATAGAATGTTACGATACTTGTTTCAGAGCATGTATCAAATTCGTGAATATTGGAAAACGGAAGTATGATAAATTTTTCCAAATTAGAGGTTATTTCTTTCATCATTCTTTTATAATGACTAAAAATCAGTAGAAGATTGAAACTTATCACAGTCTAATCTTCAGTCTTGGTTGTATATCTTCTTATTGTAATATGAAACTTGATTGGGAATGAGAAAAGCGTTGACTACGGCGTGAAAAATTTCGATTTAACTGTGTCCGCGAAATATGTAAAAATTCACATTTGGGAGATGAGAGAATATTCAAAATTTCACGTGGTACCTCGAACATAACTATTTCAAACCCACGATGATTTCAGAATATTATGCAACAAATTTTATAAATTTTTTGTATTCAAACATTATAATTCGTATAAATTGTATTATGAATATGAAATCCAAATTTACATTTCACGTACGATCCCAAATATACCTTTGAAGATTTCAACTTGACAATTTTCATTCTTTAAAGATTTTACATGAAAAATTCGAGCACAATTTCGTATGCTTCGATTTATGTTTGGAACTCCTTCCCTAGATAACATGCTCTCACAAGGCGACGCATCCGAATGAGGTTTTGCGTGCAACCTGCTAGTATGCTCAGAAAGCAATAACGCATTCCAAATAGATACAAAGATATCTTCCAAAAGTACAAGAAGTCTTGAAGAATTCTCTAAAAGATATCTTTTGGTATTCGAAAAGATGTCTTATGCAACATGAATGGATTTCTACAACATCTTCTCAAAGATATCTTTAAGAAGAGATTAAGAAATCTAAAAGAGTTCTTCAAGATGTCTGGAAAAATTCATAAAAATGTCTTAGAAGACCCTTGAATTTATTCACACAAAAAATTCCAATATATTTCTTTTCTTTCTCCTTCTTCCCCCTGTTTGTCTTTGTTGCTCTCGCACTCCTATGAAGTTTATTTGATCTCAATCCTTGAGGTTGCGGGAATCGAACCTGCACATCTTACGATGTACTTACGCTTCAGTGATCTGAGCTATACAGACGGTTTGATCTTGATGCATATAATTGTCAATATGACATAGTGAAATAGTATCAGTGGTGTACATTTTCAGAGTAAAAGTGATCTTTTGGAAAAACTGTTATTACATAAACAAATGTCAGATAAGTTGGCCGTGGATACCACAGATTCTTCCTCAATTATTTCTATCTCTTCGTTATTGAAGAATAACTTATTAATAAGTATAAATGAGAATTTTCCAAAATTTACTTGATGGCTGTACATAAAATTAAGCGTAAAAAGTTCAGTAATTTGTAAAATATTTGTGTCTTGGAGATTCGTTAATTCTAGCGCGGGTATTAAAAGATTACAAAATCGTACTTTTTGCAGAATTCAAAATCTCTTGGCAAGTATATAGATTTATCAAGCTTTCAATTTGTGAACAGATTTATCACATCTGTCATTCGATTATAATAAAAAGCACATTCCAAGTGTTATTCATGTCAATTCATATAATCAGGCATTTATAACCTAAACCTGCTGACGATCTATTTTCTTAAACATAGGGTTACCATACGTCCGGGAAAACCCGGACATGTACTCTTTATAATACGGTTTTCCGATATTAAAATGTAGATCTAATTCCTTCTCTAAAAAGAGAAGAAAAAGAGTACTGAGAGTACAAGTCGAAAACCCTGGCGGATGTTCCCGCATTCTTGAACAGAGTACATGTCCGGGTTTGTCCCCGGACACATATGGTAACCCTACTTAAACATATCTTATTAAAGTCTTCCAAGAAGATATATTTCAAACGCTTCTAAAAAATATCTTTAAGACATCTTGCATGGTCGTTTCGGAGATGTCTTGAATCAAGACATCTTTTAGAAATCTTTTACAAGACGTCTTCTCAACACTTCTGAAAGATATCTTTAAGAACTCTTCAAGAAAGTTCTTGAAGATCTCTTAATTGAGTATTATTTTAGATATCCCCGTATGGAAATATTTCGCTGAAAAATGTCTGCGAAACTATGAAAAATCTCTGAAAAAAAATGAAAAAACTCTGAGAAACTCTGAGAAACTCTGAGAATTTCTGAAATTTCGATGAGAAATCTAATATTTTTGGGACATTCTTTACAGACTTTTTTCAGACTTTTTTCAGAGTTTCTCAGAGTTTTTTCATACTTTTTCAGAGAAATAGTAACGAAATTGCACTCTGAAAAAACTCTGACAAAACTCTAATAAATTGTTGACATTTTTCTGATTATTGAAAAATCCTGAAATTCAATAAATACATTCATATGCCGTATTCAAATATCATGTGTGGAAAAGTGTTTGAAAATTTTTTAATTTTTCTCTAAAAGTCAGAAAAATGTTAGCAATCCATCAGAGTTTTGTCAGAGTTTTTTCAGAGTGCAATTTCGTTACTATTTCTCTGAAAAAGAATGAAAAAACTCTGAAAAAAGTCTGAAAAAAGTCTGTAAAGAATGTCCCGAAAATATTAGATTTCTCATCAAAATTTCAGAGATTTTCAGAGTTTGTCAGAGTTTCTCAGAATTTTTTCATTTTTTTTCAGAGATTTTTCATAGTTTTACAGACATTTTTCAGCGAAATATTTCCATACGGGTCTTCAAGAACTGCGTGCTGTGTGGGATCTGGATCAATTTCTGCATGCAAATTACACGCGAGTGTAGGGGCAGCTTCAAAATGCTATCTATGTTATGTGTTTATATATCATCCGAATTATGTGAAAAGCGAATATTGCTAAACTTGATGGATTTCAGTTTGATAATCAACTGAATTTCAGCTGAATACTGGGCTGGTTTCAAGCGATTTTTCTGTATACTGAATTTCATTCGAAAAAGCTTATGCTGTTTGCATTGTGGATTCAGCTAAGATTTCAGCTTAAAGTAAGTCTTTCTTTTTACTGTGATAATTTCACACTCAAAGAAGTAACAGGTTGTCCCTGGTGAAGATCCAGAAGTGAAAGGAGCGGGTATTGACACAAATCAAGCGTAAAAAATGTTCCGATTCCTTCTTCAATTACACCTCCACTGTTAAAAATTGCTTGAAATTTCATGTACTTTTCATCTACATATGTAAATGAAATATTTTTTGGATAAAGAACCAATCGATATTCAGTTGAAATGATTTTTACTTGAGTGTATATGTACTTATATGCACTGAGGGTATTCATAATCAACAAAGGATAGTCTTGAAGGATAAAAGTGTTTCGAACATTATTCTTATCGGTTTCTATATTTTTTCCCTCTAATATTCCGATAAATATCTTTAATTCACTAATTGTGGATTCTTTAAAATACCCCAACTTCACTCTTGTAAATAATTATGTTTTTTCCTAGCTATCATTAGGAACTATTTTTTCTCCTGGAAGTTGAACTTTTTCTGATTACAAAACGGTAGTTATTTTTGTCTTTATGTCTTTGTGCGGGATAGATATGATTTTTTGAAAAAAATCGTTTTTTTCAGATTTATGTTCCTTCTTCCCTACATAATTCACAGAAAACCCAAGAAAATCTTCTTTCACAATGCTGATTACTATTCTTGGCATTAGGACGAATCGATTGGAAAAAAAATCATCTCAAAAGGATAATATTTGAAGAAAATACAGCCAAAATAAGATGAGCCGGGTCCAAAAGACCCGGGTGCGTGGATTAGGGATTTTTTCGAAGGTGCGTGGTTGAAGGTTAAGTAGGTAAATATAAATTATTGATATAACCCACATGATATTGCAAAATAGAATATTTGAATTGTTAATAATGTTGACAATATAATATTGTTGCCAGTTTAGCAACAGTGAGGGTCATATTTTTACGATATTCATTGTGAGTTGATATATAACAATATTTTATTATCAATTCAGCAATATTATTGTTAGGTTTTTCCCCATGTGTAAACTTTATAGGGTTGACGTTGAATTGTCTGTGTTGCCTGCGGTGTGATTTATAGTGCTTGTATTCAATTTTCTGCGTTGTCTCTCGGAAATGTAATGTTTATGGTGTCAGCTCTAAAATTTCTTCGGAATATAAAATTTACAATTTTTTTCGTACCACGCCGAATATTACCTTAAAACATATGAAATTTGTGCTTTTTTATATGATTTCTCTCTTTCTTCCCTCAGTTCATGTGAAATCAATAATATATACATTGAGAAAAATCCTAAGAAAATTTGAATTTTCATACGTTTTATGTAAATGAAATTTGGAGAATGTAAGATTCCACACCCAGAAAGACGGTAAAAATTCCGACTAAACGCGGTTGCATCGTACTTGAAAACGTGACTGACATTAAATCTTTTCCATTGTGTCAGCATTTGTTTTCGGCGCTGACTGTCATCAAAACAGGGCTAGTTTTAATTGTATATTGAACATATCAACATTGAACATTCAGAGAAAAATCTGGATCTCATAACCAGGTGACGTGGGCATCTTCACTTCGACCATTCCATCTAGTTGCCACAACCAGATTCACGTGATTTTGTTTCGTTCTCCTGGTTATCATAACTAGGTTTCAGGAATTGCAATCAAAACCCTTCAACCATGCAAGAAGAATTTCTATAACTATGTCGATTTTTTTCAGTGCATGTATGTACAATGTGGCCTACAAGGGTCCAGCACGAGCGCCATCCGACCGATATAGGGTCGAATTAGTGGGGCCCAAATTCATATATGCTATGGATATTTCATCGAAATGGAAATATATTTTTGAAATTTGTTCAAAATACGTATTCTTGCACGCAGAGAAAAGTTTTCTAAAAAAAATACTACATTTTACAATAAAGTAGGGACAAAATCACAATTGTGGTATTACGTATTATATTTTGTCATTCAAATTACAACACTTTCTAGTGAAGATTGATGGAATTCTGTTATTTATTGATAGAAAGTATAGCAATTTGAATTAAAAAACACAATTCATAACCTCACAGTTTGATTCTGTTTCTACTCTCTTATAAAGTGTAGTAATTTTTTACCCTATGGAAAAGATCTCATAGAAACTGATAAGTGGAATCTATGAGACTTTATGAGATTTTATATGAGCATTTGTCTAGGGGTTTATGAGATTTTATAATGCCATTATGCGAATTAATAAGCACAAAATTGAATTTTATCAGGTTTTATGAGCAATCGTGGAAAATCTCATAAAGACGTTTCAAATGAAAACTCCCTATGAGATTTTGGTGTGCTTTTGTCCAGGAGTTTATCAGAATGTATCAGCATTTATAAGACCTTTTCAACAGGGTAGGTAACTTTTCTCTGCGTGTGGAATTTGAACAACATCAATCCTCGATATCTTGTCAAAAAATTATTCGACATTTTCAAAATATCTGATTATATATCGCAGACATTTTTGAAATATACCTCGAAGTATTTTGTAGCATACAGATATCGGGATTACAGGATGAGAGGTAACATGTCCGCTCCGTCTTGAGATTTTCTTCATGACAACAATCAACAAGTTTTCGAGTCTTGCAACAAGTAGAACTCCAAAAAAAAGGAACTTGTTAATAAAATCGAGATGCGCATAAAAAATTTTTCAAAAAAGTCAGATTTTGTCGTTTCTTCGACATCAAATGGAAAATAATAGGTAACATAAACCTACAACGATGAAATGTAACAACTACATGGGTTGTGACATTTTAGTTATTTCAAAATCTGCAAAATGACAAAACTTGTTACGTTTCGTCATGTTATAGGCGATAACTTTTAGATATCTTATAAAGAATCAAAGTTCAAATCAAAATACAGAAGTAATGTGATCTGTCTACGGATGCAAGTGACTCTTCAGGGAGGTAATAAATATTTGTGCTCAGAATGGTCACGACGTTGTCTATATTCTCCGTTTCCTTTATCTCCGACAGGACGGAGAACTGTCAAATGCAACTATCGATTGATTGTAATTCATAAAGTAATAACAGTTGCATTTCAAACAAAGCTGTAAACGCCATAATAAAACCGATCCCTTAATGGTACAAGCGACTCACGACTGTGAGTGACAATAAACGTTTTTCCGCATCCAAGAGGATGGAGAAAAATTGTCCACGATTTATATCTGTGTCAGTACGGTCGATATTTGATGGTTCTTCACGTTAAACTGTTTTTTTTTTTCATTCACCCTTCCATTCAAATTCACTTCTTTTTATGTGAAAGGCAATCGTATAGCCATCTTCACTCCATAAAATGTGAAAAGATAAACTCCCTAAGAACAAGTCCTCCATTTGATGCTGTTTCAAAAACGACCCATTAGTGCCTCCAATTACTCGCACTGAGCGAGGGGAAGAAAGCAATCACATTTAATACAGCGGAGACATACAATTTAATGGCGAAAGACGCCTGTTCAGCGGGTGCAGAGCTCATCTTGAAACACCGTGACCCATTGATTCCCACGTTAATACTTGAATTTTTCATTTCCATATAAATCTATATCTATACTCTAATTACTCCTACTTTTGATAATTTCGTATACATTATTCATTTTATGGTCTTGAATTTTGTGGTCCAAGAACATTGTTTGAATAAATACAAAGGGCAACACAGATCTGTAAATTTTTGATGGAATCAAATTTTTAACATCTATGAAATCAGTTCACCGAGAAAGGAATGTTCTGTCGATATGATTGAGGAGTTGGAAATAATAAAAAAAGCAACTGTGAATCTTGTTTTGAAACTCAAAACGATCATTACTTTCCTATTATTTTATACGAATGAAAAGGCTTTCAAATAAAAATTGTTAATTGGCGTTAATCTGACACAACGTAGTCCAAGATTGACTGATTTTTCCCATCCAGATAGCGTAACTGTAAAATAACAAGACCATTTCAAGTTCCACCAATCTTTTTTTTCCAGTCGAATTGTTAACAACGTTTAACACAACACTAATCTATTCGATCCAACCTGTAATGAACTGAGGATAATAATGCTGTGCTAATCGTAGACCAACGGAATCAATTCATTGACCGCCAATGTTGGTACAATAACATTCCCTCATGTGTTGATCAACATTGGCTTTATAAGAATTGCCAAGACTTGGCAATCCACTCGGCACCAGGTTATATCCTATTCTTAGCGTTAGCAGAAGCAAGAAATTTTCCAACAGGAGTTAATAATTCCATTTCAACGATACGAAATCAAGATCCGACAGATTTATATTTGTACGAAAGTATTACGAAGTGAACTCCTAGATCTCTAAAATCACTTCGTTTTTTAATTCTCTAGTGAAACAATTTTAATCCCACGCTTATCATGAAATTGCATTGGAGTACAGAACGATGCAGAAATCATTATTTCATACCTCTTCTCGAGACGACATAGCTTTCAGAAAATCAATCATATGCATAATGAATTGCTGAGAAATATACGACGTGTATTCATTTTCACGTCGAATCAATATTTCTCACCTCGTTATTAGATTAACACAATTAATTTCGCTCTCAAAGATTTATGTTAACTGCTTTGATCGAATGTGTGTTTACGAAAATGTATGCTGATATTTCGCGTCACCTTTCATTCTGATAAAGTTCACCTAGTCGTGAATTGCAAGAGTGAAAACCGCTACGCTAAAGACCACAATGAAGAACTTTGTTACGTTTACCTTGATGTTGCAAATTTAATGTTACGGTTATATTATTTTACAATGCTCTCATCGAAATTGCCTCATTACTGGTAATTGGAACTTTGTTCTCTTCAATTACTGTCAAAAATAAGTTTTTCAATTTGATGGATGTGCATTCGTTTGGGATTCTTGCAACAAAACGCTATATTTACATTTCGCATGGCATGAGGGTCGCTATAAATGTTCACAAATCATCACTTAAAAAGTCGAATTTTATACTGAAAAATTCGTTATATTGACACATTTGAATGACTTTTATCAGGATTCGATACTTTGAGAAACTGTTTAATTATGCATTATTTTGAATAGATTCGACATTCTTTAGATTCAGCTTTTCTCATTGAGTCTGTATAGATGCTCCAGGAAGTTTTCGAAAACTTTGAAGTTAGTAGAATGAATTGTGTAATGAGGATGACGCATGCTGGATTTTACATTGTTATGAAATTTTATGTCGGAAGCGAGGAGAATGATTGACAATAAAAAAATTCAGCATTCTCGTAAGATGACCAGAGTTCACTTCGTCCAGATTCCATGACGTATCCCCTTCCCATCTACAAGCATTTATGGAATTAATTAAATATCTCTCAATTTCAACACGTAATTCAAATTCCCATTTCCGAATATATATTAAAGAAATTCATGATGCAATCAAATAATTATTTCATTCCCGGGTTGGAAAACAAAAACATTGTTCGAAAGAAAACAAAGCCCGTGGAAAGCGTTGATTTTTTGAAATTGAATTATGTTTTTGAACTTCAATCTGCATGAACCGGTTCCACTTTCTTTATGAACAACAAAATGTTGCACCTCTCCCATGAATGTTGTATAAATTGTATAAGATCAATCAACGAGCCGTTACTACATGCAAACGTACACTGAGAGAATATTTGTTCCAGCCAATCCAAATTTTGGTTAAAATGAGGGTAAAGAAACTTTTTGGTTGACTGAAATGAAATTTTTTTGGAATGAAAAGAATTTGTCGCACAATAATTACACAGTGCTACAAAAAAGAAAAAATTAAGGACACTTTTCAGATGACCTAGTGTAGGTTGTTGGTCTGGTCGAATACAACACAAAACCATGTTTGAAAAATTTTTTACGCCCTCAAATTTTCAAGTTATGGTCAGAAAACTGATTTTTAGGGATTTTGTACATTTGAAAATTTCTAACTCGGCCATTTTTCAACCAATTTCGAAATTCCAAACGGATTCTGAAAGGGGAATGTTGGCACTCTCGAGATATATTCAGGGTGTCCAAGAATCCGCGAACCGGATTCCACAGGTATATTCTGCAGCCAAAATGCAATAATTTCCCGTTTGAGAAAAATTTTTTTGACGCTTAGTTTTGGAGATATGAGCATTTTTAGATTTTTTTTCAAATAAAAATCATTCAAAAACATTGTATGTTACATACTTAAGCTCAACACCATTCGCTAAGTTGGAAAACGGCGGATTTGTGAGAGAGAAATTAAACTATTTAATCATTGATAGTTCCGGAGCTGGAGCAATTTGAAGTTGCTGAATTCTGATTGGCTGAAAGCTAGAAAATTTCAAATCGCTATAGCTCCGGAACTATCAATGATAAAATAGTTTGATTTTCTTCTCACAAATCCGCCGTTTTCCAACTTAGCGAATGGTGTTCAGCTCAAGTATGTAGCATATAATATTTTTGAATGATCCGAATTTGAAAAAAAATCTAAAAATGCTCATATCTCCAAAACTAAGCGTCGAAAAAATTTTTTTCAAACGGGCAATTATTGCATTTTGGCTGCAGTATATACCTGTGGAATCCAGTCCGCGAATTCTGGGACACCCTTGTATATGGTTTTGAGTATTAAATAGAACTTGGTGGAAATTTTTCCTCAAGAATTTGAAATTTTAACCTGTTTTTTCCATTTTTTCTATTTCAAAAGCATTTTTTTTGCAACTATACTTCAAGAACCAATGGTTTATCATATACAGTATTGAAGTGTGTTCAATTTTGTGTGGAATGAGTCGTTGTTTATTGAAATCGATCAAGAATTATCGGAGTTATACAATTTTTTCCAAAAAAGGAAATTTGGGTCTTATGCGACAATTGATGTGGAGTTCAATTATTAATATTCTATGCATCATATGACGTATCATGGTATCGAATATGATGTTGACTTGTTCTATCATTACGCTGAGAAAAGAATATAGGCCAAATAGGCAGAACTCAGGCTAATATAATTATATTATAATCTCGGTTAGAAATCTTTCATCTAATCTCGATTCAAGCGAGATCTTTCTGATACACGGAGAAAAAAGAATTCGCTATGAGAACGAAACCTAATTCCGCTGGAACAGCAAATTTTTTGCCATGCCAGCAATCTATTCGCTACCACAGCAATTCTGTTGGCTATGGCAGCGATTTTATGGCTGCGACAGCAAAACGCGTTTCCTCCTTCAGCAAAATTTGTTTGCTATTCGGTATATGATACTAAAATTTTGCTAGTCCAGCGAAAAATTTGCTACTTCAGCCAATCATATTGCTCTCTCAGCAATTCAATAAACTGTGGCAGAAAATATCCAGCTATAGTTTAGCAAAATACCTCGATTTACTGTGACAGCGAATTCTTCTTCTCCTCATCAAGGCCGTTTTTAACTCAACGGGGGCCCCTGGGCATGCTACGTTTTGAGCTTCAGGGGGCCCTCCTTCCAGTAAAGATATAATTTACTCAACAAGTAGAACTCTCCAATCGATGCTCCAATCTTCTTGGACCAGCAGTGCCTTTTCAACACAGTAGAAACTCATTTATGCGGACTTATGGGGGAAATGCTGATTCCGAATAACTTAAGATCGAGGATACACGCAGAAAAATATGGTTCAAAATTATTCACCTGAATATAGCGTCAAAAGTACCATAATTTTCTGTAGAAATACATCTAATTATGATACTTTCAAAAGTCAATTCAGGTGAATAACTTCATCTGTCACAGACTGGCGCTGATCCTCAATAAATCATGGGACTTTTCAACACATTTGTTTTCTCTGTGTAGTGCTGGAAACCCAAACCATACAAGATTTGTTTCTTATATTTCAGCTTGTTGAAGAGATCAGCTGGTAATTTTAATGCATAAACGTTCGAACCTTAGGGCTGAGAAAAATCAACTTCACAAAACATCTTACATTCATTAATAACGTTACACTTGATCTGCATCATCTGTGCACTTTTCGATTAATACGAATGGTCTCGATGAATTGAAAACCTCGGATACCATAATTAATCAAATGCTGAATCAATGGGGAGGTGTTATTGTACACGGAGAAAAGTATATGGGATTGATTACCAATTGCCTTAGTTTTCATTGCGACTTTAGAATAGGAACCCTATGGGAAAGATCTCATAGAAACTGATACGTGGAATCTATGAGACTTGATGAGATTTTATATGAGCATTTGTTCAGGGGTTTATGAGATTTTATAATGCCATCATGCGAATTAATAAGCACAAAATTGGATTTTATCAGGTTTTATAAGCAATCGTGGAAAATCTCATAAAGACGTTTAAAATGAGAATTCCCTATGAGACTTTGGTGTGCTTTTGTCCAGGAGTTTATCAGAATGTATCAGCATTTGGTGATCATTACGATGTTAATCTATTGTTTCCATGGCAACGTGAACAGTTTATCGTACTCAATTCGATTTCACATGGCACTTATTACAATTTTGAAATATCTGTCACCAAATTACTATTCTTCATAGTAACCGTTACCGTATACTTCTCTCCGTGTAGATAGAGATTTACAAAAAAATTCTTCAAGATTAGAAAGTTTATAAAAAATATAGTGAGTTCATCAGAAATAAGATGATAGTGAAAATGTACATAGGAAAAATGATTTCATCAGGGATCATCAAAAATTTAGCCGAATCAAAATATAGTAAGCTCTCAGAAAACTATGCAATTCAATTGGATTCGTTCTACTCGATTGCAAATGAGAATCCATTGGAATGTTTTCTACTATATCGTCGGTGACAAGATACACCGTTAAAAATTTTTTATTGAACCTTCAATTGCATGTGATGGAAGCAAAAGTTATTCACGTAACTGAAAAATTTATTGAAATTCCAGTTACGAAAATATATATTAATGTCTAATATAATATAGCAAAAGTTTGAAATTCAGTTGCGTGTACACTGAGAAAAGTGAACTGTAACCATCACCATGCGAAAATAGTAGTTGAATGACAGAATCAGGTTATTTGGTATCCATCTTCATGTAAATGGTAACCGTTCCCATGTGCATGAACATTGCTACGATTCTTTATAGTATCCGAAACCAAATTCCCGAAGTTGTCTATTTGTACCAATTACTATTTGTACATGGTAATCATTACATTCCACTTCTCTCGGTGAAAATGAATTCTGATTTCAATCACCAAGGATTGGAAATTTCATTTACAAATGTATTATACATGAAAAAAATATTAAATTCAAATACAGTTCCAACAGTGTAAAATGTAACAAGTCACTTCATAAATTATTCGTTGTTTTTCAATTTTCATAATTGTGGAAGTTGAATAATCGCTTGGAATGGATTCATTAGGATAGCTATGGTTCAGACGAAAAATTTGATACCAGATTTGTGAGAGATCACGATCGGGAACATTTGTTGACATCGAGTTTGAATTTTCTCAACAGAAATGATTCTAGTCATCTTATAGTTCTTGTCACAGCCCTTTTCAATAATCAGCTTTACTGCAAGGACCTTGATAGATGCTAGGTGACTGCCATAATCATTTTCACTAGAGTTGAAGTGAAGAACACTGTTGGAAAAATCTGTCTCAAACTTAACAATAATATTATGTAAAAAACTTCATAATAATATTGTTGAGTTTAAGACAGATTTTTCTAACAGTGAACGAGAAATAAACGAATTGTTACTTGTGAGTGGGGGTCCTTGGTAGATGGGAGCCACTGGGCACTGCCCGGGTATGCCCATGGGTAAAGACGGCTCTATGCTTCTCATAGGATCTGTGTAATCGATATCAAGTCACCCAAATGCAGACAACGAATCGTTAACTTTGATCTCAATTGAGCCATCTCCTGGAAGTATATACAATGTTCCCACAATATATCACGTTACGTTGAAATATCACATTCTAAATCATTCATTCGTCCATATTTTTCCAAAGGTAAAAAGTTGGACTGAATGCAGTTGCATCTTACTCGAAAACTTGACTGAAATTTAGTCTTCTCCACTGTGTCGGCATTTGTTTTCGATGCTTACTTTCATCTGAAACAGGACCAGTTTTTGCTGGATCTTAAAATCAGCTATTCAGCTATTCAGGATGAAAGTAAGTTTCAATTTTTACAGTGTATGTGAAAAAAATGCTTGTACAAGGTGAAAAAACTTCTGTTGTATGAAACTTGCTGTTACAAAAAGGAAAAAAATACTTGACTTTATTTATTACGTAGAAAATTCCCGCTTAGCTGGCATCGTTATTTTAAACAAACCGTTCATGTACAACACGAAAATAAAACAAAAACACCCGACGTACGCAATCAACAAGCGTTATGCGAAGCCGCTCTTCATTCATGATTCAAATAATCAATACATTGGAAATTTTCACATCAGATTTATATTCCACATCTTTGAATTGAAATTAGTTGTATTTTCGAGTAAAATGTTCATACGATTCACGTTTGGATCGAAGATGGGATTGAATTGATTCCGATAGAAATTTGAAAAGAAAATTCAAGTGCATATCTCGATACTCGGTCTGAGGTACTTCTTGTGTACGAGATTTTTCCAATTTAACCTTACAACTTCCATCTCTTGTATCAAAGATAAGAAAGAAATTTGCAGAATTTCGAGATGATTGAACAGTCGGAACTCGCGCTTCAAAGGCTGTGAGTCTAAAACTTTTCCGCACAGATATCCATTGTTCGACACGCGTTGGAATAGTTCAATCCTCTACGAACTTCACAGAGGTTGATTGTGATATTTTGACGATGGAAATCACGGAGTTTTTGGATTTCATAATCTTTCAAAAGCATACTTCGCGTGGAGGAAATGTTTCTCGTAATTACGGTCTAGCGGAAGAATTAATGAGGAAACAAAGTGCTGTGGATTACAATCATTTTTCACGTTATTCTCTCCACTCGATGATATAGTATACGATACGAAAAACTTATTTTTCTCTCTTAGCAATATTCATGAGTCATCGATATCCTTCGAACAAACAAAAACTATCAGAACTGAATAGACTCAAAGGAATAATCGCGAGGGTGCGGAATGAAGAAAAACATTCGACAAACGGTTCCTCGAATTTCCGATTGATCGAGAATTAAAATTGTACATCGTTTGAGGTTGTCAGTTTGATAACTATCTTATTCGTTCGAGTCAAAGGAACGTCACGTTTTTCACTTCACATTATTCTTCTCTCACGTGAAGTTTCTTTAGACTCGATGAACCTCGACCCAAGAATTTACGGCAGAAAAAAATATGTTGCGGTTTGGTGAACAGACGTTACAAATCTCAACGCTTGTCGATGAATGAAATTCGAAATCTAATGTCAAATAGAAGAAAAAGATGACTATATATATTATAAAAATAATAAGAAATCCCATTCGGGAGCAAAAATTATGAATTTTGGTAAATGAAATTCATATCATATTTTGTACTTGACTTCGTAACACAGTATCATGAAACAAAATCCCATCCACTATTCTTTTTAACGAAGAAAAAACAAGAAAATCTGTATTGGATTACTGTAATGTGGAGCACAATCACGTTCTCTGTACGAGTGAGCGTACCGAGAACCTACTTGACAGCGTGGAGTGGTTTAAATATGCATTTATTCCACATTTGTTTATCGCGAGTATGAGTGATGATACGAATCTCTTACGTTAAAGCTTGTTTTCCATGGAGAACATCAAAGCTTTTTTCCCAGACTCTTTACCTCGTTCAACGCAGATGCTCACACGAATGAATTTCTCGACTTTTCTAAACTTACAACGTGATCTCAAAAAAAAAAACCACGAAAACGACATCTCTCGTGAGTGACAGCGATTCGCTTTTGACAGAATTGAAGAAAAAAAGGACGAGGAAGTTTAGTGATTATCACTTCCCAGCAACGATGAAAAGTGATCATATTAATTGTCAAGTAAGAAGAGTAACGAGTCACCGACGGTGGGTAGGCCGAGAGTTAATCATCTTGAAGTTGACGAAAGTTTCGACGACCGATACTACCACCACCTCTTTGCGTCCTCTCACCTCCCCTTCCCCTTCCTTGTACCTTCCTGTTCCCACTGAGGATTCCCTGCAAAGTTCATTATGGCGCATAATCCCTTTTCCTTTTTCACGACAAAGTTCATCTGACGTAGGTAACTCGTTGGCAACGATGATCTCGTTCAACTCTGCGTAAAGTGCCGCGGCGTTACAAAGGGATTTCAAGCAAGGAATTAGTTTTCGTGACGATCATCCAGTTAGGAGAGGAAATCAAAAAGAGAGGCCTGAAAAAACAGGACAATAGAATATTTTATATCCGTGGTGGGATCGTATCTGAACGATATAATATGAATTTCCAAATGAAAAAGCTTTGAAAGAATGAATAACGTTATTATGAGAATTTTAGTTCTGTTTCCCAACGCAGTTGAGAAATACAATACGAGAAAGATTCAATTTCGCAACTTATTTACTCCCTCCACTAGTCTCACCACTTTTTTTTTCATCTCCTTTGGAAGAAAGAAACGTTTCTTTTCAAGTAGAAGATTCATATCAAGCTCATTCTTAACAACTAACTTTAGTTTATTCAAACTCTGCTCCAACTTGAATAGGATTTTGTTTCGTCGATTCAAATACCCTAGAATTTTGTTAATCCTTCGCAGGAGTGTGACGTTATCGATTAACAGATACGTTCTTCATTTTGTAAGTTCAGTATGAATGGTCAATTCAAAAAAGCTTCAAAATATATACTTGGTGATTTTTTTATTTTACTGGGTGTCTACCACCTGATAAGGTGAATGATCCCTCTGATGATGATAGTTCCACTCTTCCACCAAATAGATGTTGTTGAAATTCCAATCGTTTACAGAAACGAAACGAGAATTCAAACTCATAAAATCTGAGAAATCATCGGTGTTGATCTTCTCGAATTAACTTCTTGGAACTGGGAACATCGTTCGAAGAATGTATCGCAAGATTTTGGGTCTTCAACAGCTGAGGATTTCGTTATTTAGTAACCAATTCGGTTCAATAAACGATTCAAACCTCAACAGCATACCAAATAGGTGGTTTCTATATAATATTGGTTCGACACTGTTTCAAGACTGTCTTCAATCCATTGAACAGGTGGTGTGAATCGTGTTAATTGAAAAATAATAATGATCCTGATCAGCAACAGTATTGAGCTATTTGTCAATTTTGGCAATTTCTGCGTAGGAAGTGTTACTTGCATATATTCCTGATAGCAATTTGGCCTCGCTGCAAGGTTGCCAAGCAAGGTACATTGAGAGAAAGGGTCCATTCAAATATTCAACAACTAGGGAATTTATTCACTGTAAATGAAAATTTACTTGTGCTAGCTAAATTTTATTTGTCCTAACTATATTTTTTATTCTCATTGAATAAACCATTTTATTCATATTTCAGACAGCTAGCCTTTTTTTATCCCAACTAGAGTCTAGCTAACGTAAATACAAACCTAGCTGCGGCAACTAACATTAAGTTATCCCAACTAGGTACCTTTCTCTCAGTGTGAAGTGTTTTTTGGCACTTTTGAGAGGTAAAGATGAGTCATTCGTGCCCGGCGCTTTAAAAAGCACTTAAAAATGCTTTAAAGAAGTCTGAAAAAATTCATGGTGTTTCATCAACTATCCTAGTATCAGGACCAAAAGTTACCCTGATGATTCATTGATTTGTTCAAACAATATAACAAAATCAACAAATGAAAACGTGAATGGAGGTGTTTGGGACAAAGTTTCGCCAAGGTACAAGTGACCCATGTTCACTTTTCAAGAGTTATAAAACATTTTTGTCGTCAAGACGTGAACAGTTTTCGTCGTGTGAAATGCGATCAAAAACTGATAAACTCTCTTCCCGACTGCATCCGGAATTCCCAAATTTCGGACAGCCTGTCAAAACCTGGGAGCAAAATTTTAGTCAGTTCTTGACAGGATATTCTAATTTGTGTTACGACAAGGCAACTGCTAGCGTCAGGCAGAACTGCAAAAATTCAGCAGAGTGCGAAGTGACGGAGGGGGTATTGCAGGGGGGGGGGGCGTCACTGCTCTCTAAATTCTTTGGAGTGAATATTCACTCTTCAAAGAGTCAAAATACTGCAACTCTAGAACGGAGTGGGAGCTCAACTCTTGAAGAGTGAAATTTCACTTTTTAAGAGTCAATATTCACTCTTTTTCCTAAGAGTGAGTTTTTCACTCCAAACACCAGAGTTGATTTCCACTCTTATGGAGTGAAAATTCACTCTTTAAGAGTGAAATTTTTCACTCTTTCGGAGTTGCAGTATTTTCACTCGGCAAGAGTGAATTTTCACTCCAAGGAATTTAGAGAGTGAGTCCCCTTCTTTTTACATTATTCGTCGCTGACATAGAAACTTTCTTTAGAAATAACGAATGCTCCGGATTGAATGTGAATGGTTCAATTGATATTTTATTGTTACTACACGGAAAAAACTGTGTAGTTGGATTCATAGCATCACTGCTGTTATTCCAATTCCAGCGCTGCGATAAAATTGACTGCTGTTGAATCCACAGCGATGACTGCTGTTGAAACTACCGCAGTGACTGACATTGAGTTTTATGAGAAACCAGCTGTTAATTTTACTGCAGTATGTGCTGTTGACTTTGTATTTGAATTAAATTTTATATCAACATCACATTTGTACCACAGAATTGAGATTTTTCATAATGTAGAAAAGTCTATAATATCATTTGGAACCTTTTATCTTCAAGTTAGCCCCACATTGAGATTCAACTTATTTTCACTTACGAACCATTGTCAACTAAATTTCACATAACCTCCTACATAATCGTTTAAATCTTCTTATAGTTGGTCAGTTGGAGTATTGTGTCAAATTCTGAAAAATGACTGTATATAGATATTTCCATTGAATAAACAAGATGAATTATTGGAGGGTTCAAAATCTGAATGTTCAATGTAAAATTTTGGGGAGATTTTTCTCATTTCAGTGATGAATTCTATTCCTCAGTCGTGGGGAAATTATTGTATGTAGAATATTTACTATTCATTGGATTCTCCTCTAGAAGCGGTAGACATGTGCTACAAAACTATATTTGCTTTGAACGCACAATATCAAGCGGAATGTGCCCATGTTTCGAATTTTCTTCAACTTCGTGTTTATGGAATGCGGAATGAAGCCAATGAAGCGACTTATGCTAGTGTGAATTGTTTAATTAGTGATCTCAACGGATTGAAATAACTTTACAGTTGCATTTTAGATTTTGTAACCAAGATGTCAGCCGCTGAAATGGCATGTTTTGTTAGATATTTCGGACTACTTTTTGGAGATTTTGTTCCTGAGGATGATGAATTGTGGGTATTAAATCTAAAACTCCGACGGATAGTCGATATTATCACTTCAATGTCTTGGTAACGCACATTGAAGAAGACAATATCCCTCAATTCGGCAGAATCAAATGTATTTATGAAACAGGAGAAACAATATTCTTTTCTGTTGAACTTTTTCATACGTGCGGCTTTTATGAACATTATCACGCATATGTTGTTGAAATAAACGAGGCTGCAGAATCCTTAATAAATACATGTAATTTGCCAAATATACCGCCATGTCTTTTCATACAGAAAACTATAGACGAACAGTTGATGCATTTTATTGCAACTCGATTTGCCTTATAAACTATTTTCTTATATTTTAACCCAACTAACATTTCAATTCTTGAAGATATCTAAAAGAATACTTAATTGAGAGATCTTTAAGAACTTTCTTGAAGAGTTCTTAAAGATATCTCTTAGAAGTGTTGGAAAGACATCTTGTAAAAGATTTCTAAAAGATGTCTTGATTCAGAGGTCTTCAAGAACGTTATTGAAGAGTTCTTGAAGATATCTTTTAGAAGTCTTGAGGAGATTTCGGAAAGATGTCTTGATTAAGACACGTTTAAGAACATAAATTTTTCAGCAGCTTTGAGGTTATATGAGCACATGATCATGAATAACACAGAATAAAACTTTGAATGTACCTGTTATTACAATCGTATTGCAAATGAGGTGATTCCATATCCATGAATTAAAAGCTTGAATCAATCATTGAGATATCAAGAAATTTGAAATTTTGTAAAAAGTACGATTTTGTCGCCTTATGACGTGCACAATAAAATTACCGAATATCCACTTCACAACAATTCGTCAGAAATACTTTAGGAAGAATCTGCGGTATTCACGAAATATTAACGACTACTAGAACACAGAATTGATTTCTAAATATGTTTCACTAAATTTATTCATCTTTCCTATTTGTAATTACATTCAACTCTTTTGATATTTATTCATGTGATAACAGTTTGTTCAAAAGATCATTTTCACTTTGAAACTGGACACCGCTGACATATTTCATTATGTCATATTGCCAATTATGGGCGTCTCTACCATGTTGTACGTATAGCTCAAGTGACTGAGGCGTAAATATATCGTCAAGTGAATGGGTTCGATTCCCGTAACAACAAGGGTCGAAATCAGGTAAACTTTATCGGAACGCGAGAGCAGTTGAAGAAACAGGAGGGAAAGGAAAAAGAAAAGGTTAAGAATTTTTTTTGTGAACAAATTCAAGAGTCTTCCAAGACGTTTTTATGAATTCTCCAAGACATCTTTAAGAACTCTTCAAGACATCTTTAAGAACTCTTCAAGATATCTTTTCGAATTCTATACGTGTTTCATAAGACATCTTTTAGGATTCGTTTCGGTATCTTTTAGAATGTTTTTTAAGACTTCTTACAAACGCATTGAGACTTCTTAAAGATATCTTTAAGATGTTTGAATGTTAGTTGGGAAGTTACGATAGTCACGTCTGAAGATATATGTTTAAACATGGACTTTGTGTTTCCAAATTTAAACTGATACTATTATGTATTGATTGAAATTGAATAAATTACCATTAACTGAAATCAACTATCGAATACACTGTTTTTTTTGCGTCTTTATGTGATAGAAATCTTTTGTAATGATATTTTCATCTGGACGCATACACTGTACACTGTGAAAAATAATTGTACAATGTTTCACTAAAAATGGTGCAGCAAAGTTCCACCATGAATACGGAGCCTTTCATCCTGATCTTTTGGACTTTTTGCTCATTTTTTGATGAATTCAACAACCAAATGGCAGATAATTCCTCAGAGTGGCAGAAAAGTCCCCTATTTCTGATGAAAAAATAATTTCCCTACGACAGAGGAATAGAATTCATCACTGAAATGAGAAAAATCTCCCCAAAATTTTACATTGAACATTCAGATCTTGAACCCTCCAATAATTCATCTTGTTTATTCAATGGAAATATCTATATACAGTCATTTTCCAGAATTTGACACAATACTCCAACTGACCAACTATAAGAAGATTTCAACGATTATGTAGTAGGTTATGTGAAATTCAGTTGACAATAGTTCGTAAGTGAAAATAAGTTGAATCTCAATGTGGGGCTAACTTGAAGATAAAAGGTTCCAAATGATATTATAGACTTTTCTACATTATGAAAAATCTCAATTCTGTGGTACAAATGTGATGTTGATATAATATTTAATTCAAATACAAAGTCAACAGCACATACTGCAGTGGAATTAACGGCTGGTTTCTCATAAAATTCAACGTCAGTCACTGCGGTGGTTTCAAGAGCAGTCATTGCTGTGGATTCAACAGCAGTCAATTTTATCGCAGCGCTGGAATTTGAATAACAGCAGTGATGCTATGAATCCAACCGCACAGTTTTTTCCGTGTATATGCGGATGACCTAATAATATTTGCTTACTCTAAAATAGACGTTAAACGTAAATTAAAAATTCTGTACACGGAGGAAATATATTGACGAAAGATTATTCAAAGTTGAGTAAAACGGGGACATAGTGGCATTCCCGCGAAGTTTGAAATCCGGTTGACTCAATTTTACTCGACTACAGATGAAAATCCATTCGGATGTTTTTCAACAGTAAGCAACTTGTTGAGATAATGGAAACATTCGAATTTATTTCCATCTGCAGTCGAGTAAAATGAACTCAACCGGATTTTAAACTTCACGGAAATACCACTATGTCCCCGTTTTACTCAACTTTGGGTAATCTTTCGCCAATACATTTTCTCCGTGTACAAATACTGTTGTGAGAACGGCCTCTCAGTAAACACGCACAAGACGAAAATAATACCGTTGATTAGATCAGGGAACTTTGGGGCAGAGAAAAAAACATCTTATCACTACAACTCGGACCTAATCGAGATTGTGGAAAAAGTAGATTATCTAGGTATAACAGTCTGCAGCTCATCATTGGATGCTGGAGCGGCGACGAATGCAATTAGAAAAGCACGTTGGGCAGCGGGAGCGGCGATTCCAATACTTACGGCCGGTAAGTCTGACGCTTGGCCGTCTGAAACGCAACTTTTTGAAGCTATGATTACTTCAATTCTATTTTATGTCATTCCCGTCTGGGGTTTAAGATATCTGAGAACGATTGGAATAGTACAGATGGAGTTTTTCAAAAAACTTTTTATGCTACCCAAAAATACACCGGGTTACGCCTTGAGGCTTGGGCTGAGACTTCTGCCTCTGACTCACCAAGCCATGAGATTAACTTGGGATTTCTTAATAAAGATCCTGGAAATGCCACAAGACAGATTGCCTAGAGTATGTTTTGACAGGCTGTGTGCTCTAGCTGACCAAACAGATCAGGATGATCCATTTAATTGGGCACTACAATTTAAGAGTATTCTCACGCTGGTAGGGATCCCTGAATTATGGAACAACCTGAGTGCGACAGAACTGAAAAATAAGGAAGATCTCTTTTTTAAAAAAAATGAGCTGATTCTGAGAAGAGAGGACGTGGAAAGATACCGGAATTCCTCATTCTGTCAAAACATACTGGACATTGCTCCCAAATTGGAGCCCGCGTGGTATCAGGGTTTCCGCTGTCCGCTCACCTGGCAACGGGTTATGATTAATATTCGCCTAGCAAACAATTACGAGTTGAGGATAGGAATTAATGAAGTATTTTATAGTATAAAGACGAAGGAGATGTGTCTCAATTGTAATCTACAAGAGCAGGAGAATCTCGAACACGTGATGTGCAAATGCCCTATATGTATATCAACCGATCAGAGATAAATATCTCAGCTTTCCGACATCTGAAAACCGATGGTTTTGTATCCTACATATTTTAGAGAAAAGTACAAAAGAGAAGCTGAGGGAACTGTACATTTATATGGCAGAAATGGTAAAACTAAGAGTCTTCATACTATCTGAATAGTGATGTTATGAATTTTTAAGTGATGCTTACAGGAATTAATCACTATGTTCTCTCATCTTCTCCCTGTTCTGTGCTCTTTTTCATTTTTTTTATTTTATTTTGTTTTCGTCCAAATTTATAAGGCTGCGTTCATCATTGTAATTTATAAGTATACGTAAGAAGACATTCTAGAAATCAAGTTGTTACATGTAATACTAGGTTTTAGCAATATTCACTGTATTCAATCCCCCCTTGCGAGAAGGGATGTATTCTTCAAAGCAATAAAATCTTATCTATCTATATTCCAATTTGTAAATTCCGAATGGAATCGGTTCGAAATTTCGTCAGTTTTCGATTGGATTTCACGTAACAAAAACTGTTCAAAGCCTGATAATTTTTTGCTCAGTTCTGCCTGGCATTTTCCGCAGAATTGACTTAATACTTGAATAAAGGAATATTAAACTCCAAAAATGAGAATAACAATCTTCAAGGAATTATAAAATGATTCATCAACTGAAATAATCAATATGCCATCTCCAAAGATCTCTGAAAAAAGAGAATTTATGACTTAATAGCATATATTTTTCTCCGTGTATCGATCCAGGTTACTCTCCACATTACGATTATATAGCAAGCGATCACAGAGGAATTTCATCACCTCGTTTCTCAACTCGAATCATTCCGTTTTCATTGGCGTTGTAATAATACATCCACAACCGATCAAATCAGTGAACGTTCGCCATTCGAGCCAATTTACATGAAATCTCATTACCATGAATTCATATACCTACATTCTTATTCCACTTCATTGTTACCCTGAATAAATTCTAACACTCGTACAAATGAACAATAATAATTGCATTTGTAAGTTGCACAAATATCAATCAGACCACCTAACATCCACATTGATAACAATTTATTTCCCTCCAATCGAATTTTATTGTATTCATACCTTCGAGGAAACGGCATCGCTAAATCGATCCCGTGAAAAACCGCAAATCTATTGTTCCACCCGGCGAGAATAATGTCCAAATACTGCTCGACATCAGTTCTACCTCGCTTGCAAGATCACGTACCCAAGTCACCACTCGAATGTACTTGAATGTGCCCTGTTCCGCAGCTTTGTGCTTTCGCTTGAAATGTTATTGAACTTAACACATAACTTCATGATTGATTGACTCTATGAAAAAAACGCAGCCCTATTGTTCGATTAAAACTCCCTAACTGGAGTTATGCGATGAAAGTAAACAAAGTGTGATTTGGAGAGATGATGTTTCAAAAATTTATGCCAACAATTTTCGACCCACCATCAAAAAGTTGAGTGTGGATAAAGGTGAGAGTGTGAATCTCATGATCGATCATGATAGACCTACGCAAGCATATACTTTTAACACGAATTTTAAATGCTATTATTCCCGCTCAATTTTTGATATGTTGACATATCATTACAGAAGGTAAACTGAGTTTGATCAGCTATACGAGTATAGGCTGGTTGGCGCCACACGATTAATTCGTGGCTGGACGGAAAGGGAATCCGTTATAGATCTGATACGCTTTCACCATTGTGTAATTCCAGCGGGTCGGCAAGTGTTTGGAGCGTCACTTTGATGACTTTGCTTTTTCATGTACAACATGATTAAATCAACACATGTTTGATCTTGTGGTTTTGCTACCCTGACCTGTTGAATTATCCACGTTTTTGAACTCGTCTAACTATTGTTTGCGTTTAATTGAAAATATCGATACATTTCTAGTGGTATCAGAGAGGAATCATTGTGGGTTGTGGGTAGTGTCTAAATGGAATGGTGTTCAAAGTGATTTGAATTTGTTGCTTTTGACATTTTTCGGGTGAGAAAGCATTTGATGTATCATTTTATGATGATGCATGAGCGAATTGGGTGTTGTTTAATCTAAGATAGCAGGGGGGTTTGTGATGAATAAGCTCGTCAGACTCAATTGTTTTTGGTTCGTTATTGTAAAACTTACATGGGACCGTCACAAAATTATTGTTATAAGTTTTATTGCAACCAAGAATCAGAAGAAGAGATACGTGTATTCCCGTCATAGAAATCATGATTGGGAATTAGATGGGCCCCAGCTAGTTTTTCTAGATGTTAGGTTGGTTTCAAACTAGTTTTGTGACGCACTTTCTAGCCTGTGCCCTGTTGTTCAAATCGGTAATTAGAGATGTGCAATCATGTGTTTTCTGTAAAACCACACCTATGAATAAGGTAACAATGTATTCTGACATGTAGACACCAGTCAAGAACGTTGTTTTTGAATTTATTTCCATAAAATAATCCCGAGTGACAAATTGAAATGTTGGGGCTTCCTTTTATTCCTCTGACCGTGTTGATGGACTATAAATGTTACTGTACCATCAGTTGAAGTATGAAGAATCTACATAAACCGACTAAATGTTTGGGCACCAAGGTCAAATTGGCTGAAATGTGTTATCCAGTTGCCCCTACGTGGGTCCCCTCTAGTACGTGGATGGTAAATAGGACGCCCAGACACATTTCTACCAGGGTCGCGAATATTACAAATTTTCACCATATTCTCCCTTTTTTTTAGAATGAATGAATCAGGCTGGAATTGATATCATCGAACCATTATCAGCCTTCACGACATCATGAGCATTGGTGCTATACGGGGTAATAGACTTCCTCTAGAAATGCTTTCCCTACCGAACACGATTGCAGACGTTTGCAGCACCTTCAGTGACCCATTGATATGCCCGTAATCAATATTTGTAGATTTGATTCCCCTATCCATTCATAACGTGTGAGCTATCACAAGTGTTTTTTTTTTATCCAGGAACTAATTCTTCGATTTTTACATATGAAATAACACGATAGAGATATGAATTTTGTCTCTGAAAAGACATTGATTAAAATTTTCTCTCATCCACGGTATTAGAAATATCCATAACAAATTAAATATGCATAGAAATTACTTGAAGTACACGTTAATCTGTAAACAAAAGTTATCAAACTAAATGATATGAAATTGGACGGTGGATTCACGTTCATACGAAGTTTGTTTGCAATTTCGTTAACACTTTCTCAATTCATATTCATGTATTATATTGAATTTGACATGGATATGTGTAAGTATATACGTGTGTATTTAAACATACACGCATGCATGCATATGTGATGTAATGCAGAATTGGAAAGGACGGCAAGAATAAAATATTGCTTGTTTCATATTTTAAGGAAATGTCAACACGCGGTGAATAATCTTCATCCGTCGTTGATCTGCTCCACGGGAGAAGAAATTCCAGAAATGGCACGTTCTTCTCCTGCTGAGAACCTAAATGTGATTGAATTGAATTGGATTGAATTTTAATCCTTTTAGTTAGATTTCGTATTCAAAACTATTGGGGAGAATCATAATATCATGAAGCTCCCGTTTTCAGCAGGGTTAGTCTGATGGAAGAAGTTTCCCTGAAAATTTCTGCAAATTACTCTAGATTTCACTACACAACTTTAAATCTTACTAAAAAAAATCCTAAAAACCTCTGAACGGACCTAAGATGAGCTGGAAAACGTCAAAAATTCATGAACATTTCTTGAAATTTGAAAAAGTCCAGGGAAACCGAAAATTTTCCACGTATTTTCATTGATTTTCTGAAAATTTCCCTGTTTTCCAGTGAAATTTCACCACCAAGGTACACTCCACATTTCTCTAAGATTTTATCATTTTATGTAATGAACTGTCTCAGCTGCTGTTCTCTCAAAGTTTTTAGAGTGAAATTTCACTATTCAGCCTAGTGAGAAGTTGGTTTATCAGATTGTCTTGATAGGCTGAGATTTGGGTGTGGAAACCCACAACCAGTTCAATTCAACAGTGAATTCTTCACTCATAACGAGTGAAAATCCCATTCGAAGGGGCAAACTCACTTCTGAGACTTGGTGAAGTAAAACGTGTGGTTTTTCACTCACAGATTAAAAGAGCAGACGGAGAAGATTTGCATATTCAAGGATCAAAGAGTGGTTTTAAAAATTTTGAAGAATGCAACATTTTCCGAATCTATCTGTCTGTTGAATCGACGTCACGTTTTAATGTAATGTCATTTAAATTTCAAATTTCTCAATCTTTTCTTCTCCTTCCACTACTGTCTATTTTCTATCCTTTTTTCCATTCTCCCTGTTCGAAGCATTAGACTTGTAAAGCTATTACGTTGATATTCGCAAAGAATGTGGTTCTTGTAACCAAGAAAAAAGTACTTTAAAAAATCCTTCTCAGGAATGAAGCGATCTCTTTTATATTTTTTGAGAATTTAATGACTATGCAGTTATATCCCATGCAGAAATCGACGAACGATCCAGTACTGGAATAACGTTATTTGCCAACTGCCAACTGTTGGCAAACAACGTTGGAATAAACCCGGAATGATAACGCTGATCGACACTGGTACGGCGTTGTTCACCAATACTGGGTCAACGTTAACATCAACCCTGAATCAGTACTGATTTTTCATTGTATACCAACATTGACAATTGATTTTCAACCGATGATGGTAATCCATTTAAGCCTTTGTACGTAGCCAATGAAAATAATTATATATTTTCAACTAATGTCCATGGTTATATCGAAAGTAAAAAATATAACACATCTGTTCGTATGTTGCTGAAGTTTGAATCGTTTCTCGAAACGAATGAATAATCCGAAAACATGTGAAGAAGTCAATTCGAGAACATGAATAATAATTTCTTCAAAATTTTGCCGTATTAAACCACACATAATGGACAACGTTGAACGAGTTTTAAATCAACGTTGGCAAATCAGCATTGACTATCGGCGTTACAACAACATTGTACTGGTTGTTACTTCAACCACGTTACAACGTTGGCAACCAACCTTGGTAATCAGTGTTGTACCAGTACTGTTTCGATTGTTATGGTTGGTTGGAAATCGGCATTTTCTGCATGGGATGAATTCTATTCCTCGCTGCACGGTTTTGAAATGATGATAAGTTTTTCTTGGGTTTGATTAGTAAATCTCATCCCTTGATGATCCCATTCCAGATCTGTGACTCTCTTCAATATTCGAAGTTTCATTGCTGTTAACAAAATTCGTTAATATACAAATCAAAATCATATACATCCTGCACGGTATAATACAGTGGATTATTTACTTACCTCAATATCCCACCATTCACTCTTACCTTTTGCCCTGTTGATTAAAATCGCAATTGAAGGTGAGTCGATTAATTAGAATTGTATGTGTACCGTCACAGTTGTCCGCTACTCTGTTCATAACGGCGTGTTATCGTTTTATTCGTAATTCTACAAAGGATTATGCAAAAAGTGCACGCTCCGTTAATGTTGGGTTGTGGCCCCGTGGTGTTTGCTGCGTGACAAGGAACGTAATTATAAAACCTTGCACTCTGAATAGAGAAAATACTTTGATATTAAAGAACAGATTTACATAGCGGAAGTATTCGAAAATTCTGTCATAAAAGATATCTTTGAGACGGTAATAATTCTCTTGTTACTCTCTTAAACTTTTATATAGCACAGATCTTGTTTACCGTATTGTTTTTTTCCGGGGAAAATTAATTGCCCTCGTTGTATCTTCGAGGACAAAATTAGGTACACAATTCTGCGAATTGCTTGTTTTTAGATTCGTATATGCTTGGACTTCTAATTTCATTCCGGATAAATTGAATGAATATTTAGAGATTTCTCTCATAACAGAAATACTCATTAAGTAGTTGTCCATTTCCGTTTAAAATATAGGATTTTCCTCCCATTCGACGAGATATTCTCAAACCACATGATTAAACACGTCAAGTACTACGTAAGTTTTAACGACTACGATTCAGAGTGTTTGTTATTCGTATCGCATCAGTTTGATTCTCAAAGTAGCGCGTTCACCCTTTTGTAATTCAAATTTCCTTTCTACGTTCTGTGTTCTTTCAGTGAAATGCGGTTTGATGACGGTCTTTTGTAGAACGATGAATATTCAGAGGGACAAAAATGATCTTAGAGTAATAGACTTTTTCCGAAATTCAATAATCGATTTCAATAAAAACTTCCGTGAACAATAGAATGATATTATCGTGGAATAATTTCAACAGACTTAAGATAGGATCCTAATAAAAATAATTCCTGTATTTCTCTACATTTCTCTGAAAACTTCCCAATAAACTTTCATTCGAAACCTTCATAATAATGTGATCTGATAGATTTCTGCAATCTTTTTGATGTCTTTTTCAAGAGTTCTAAATGCTATCCAAAAGGTATCACGGATAACTTTTGGATAGCATTTGGAACTGTTGAGGAGAAATCAATAAGGTTGCCAAAATTTTCTTATACGTAGCAACCAGAAAATTCCGTCCATGGGATAGGAAAGTTTCCATAAATTTAACTGAAAATTGCGAACTCTATGGGATTTCATATAATTTTCCGGTGGAATACGGAGAATTTCTAACGCGGATATGTTGATTACTTACGAAAATCATAAAAATGCGGAGGAATGCAGAAATTTATTTTTGTTATGGGAGATATTCATCATTCATCATTTGAATTATCTTTCAATAGAATTTTTGTTCTCTGATATCGATATAGAAATACCAAAATACGTTAATCTGTGCATATCTTCACATTTAATGTGAATTTTGAATTCAGGATCCACATGGAAAACATCATCCGTTGAGAATCAATTCCCATTCCTTATGCACTCACCTGTTGGATTCAAACGTTACACGTGATTTGTCATGAGCTTTTGTACGTTTATTTCTAGAGCATACACTCCGTTACTCATTTTATAATACATTTAACCGATATCTGAGCTAATAGGGTACAAGTTTAATATCCGACAAAGCGTTAAATCACATTACAAAATTATCTCACGTTGGAAGTTAAAAAGTCGTTATGACACCACTTGTTTCATAATTATATTTACCAAGTAAAAGATTTTAACAGTCTTTACGATAGTCTTTTTCTTCTTCGAACAGTTCCGTGTCGTTGCATCGCGTTGCATCGTCTTTTCATTGCCAATGATTTCGAGGTGTATAAACACATACACGAGTATTCCGTATAGAAGTAGCGATACACGCGATATCGTGATTTTCTTTTCTTTTCAAGTCAAAAGCCTCATAAATCATAAGATTCATTCCTTCGTCATACTCTCGTATAGACCAAGATATATATATATATATATCATAACCGACAGATTTACGGGGGATATATAAATTCCCTCGACCAGACATATTTGTTCGAGTATTAAAAGCTGCGGCTCGTTGTCTATCCGTCTATCTGTTTACAATTCACGAAAAAGAATTTCCTTCAATATTTAATGGTTCTTTTTCCCTCACTCCTTCGAGTGAATGGAAGTTGAATGGAAGATCGAGATATAAATTTGTGGACGCTTTCATGCCAGCAGTTAGCTATGAAGTGCCATTCATAACGCGACTGCATAGCGAGGGTAAATTCAATTTCAATAATTGAAAGTGCGATCACGGGAGAACATCTGTAAAGAGAAGATCTATTTATCATGAGTACCGTGAGTGTCGATAACCCATCTTGCAAGCTCTCCTCTTCAACAATTTGTTCTTCATTGAAAACGAATGACGAGTGTAATCGTTCCACAAATTCAACGAATTCGTCGATTTTGAATGATCATGACATACGTGAGATATTGAAACGTAAATTTGGAAACCAAGAGGATTTTGTACTTCTCGAATGGAATTTGAATTCTTTAGGTCACACCAATGGTTTTCTCGGAGAATATCATCATCTCTATGTCAAAATAGAGAAAAAATCAAACGAGGGGTGTATAGAGACGTTAAGATTCTTCGCTAAAACACCTCCTCCGATGGAAAGTCCTCAATATAAATTTCTCACTCGTTTCGATTCTTTCAACAAAGAGATTAATTTTTACACGGACATAATGCGTGAGATGGGAATCGGGCAGGGATCTCACAAATGGATAGTGGATTGTTATTTCTCGAAGAAAAACAGTGTTATCCTGCTGGAGGATGCCACGTTGGATGGTTACTCGACACCAAACAAATACATACCCTTCGATTACGATCATTGCGTATGGAATTTCAAATCCCTCGCACAATTACACGCGAGATCGTTGATTTACGAGGAGAAATTACGAAAACGCCACCCACCTTCCAGTATTTTCCAATTATACGGACATCTCCTCAAAGAAGTGCTATTCGTCGAAGGTGATCCCGTATCGAGGAAAGCTCTTCAGGCTGGACTCGATGGTATATGTTCGTTGATCGATTCGATGGAATGCTTAGAACAAGAAGACAAAACAAAAACTAAATTTAAATTGTCAATTTGGTGCACAGAAATATCAAACTTGTTAGCTCCATCAAAAGAATTTAGAAACGTGATATGTCACCGCGATGTTTGGCCGAATAATATCATGTTCAAACACGATGCGAATGGTAGAATAGCAGGGTGTTATCTGATAGATTATCAATTCGCGCAATACTGTCCACCTTGCATTGACTTTTTGAATAGCATTTATTTGATCACGAATCGAGAAACCAGGGATCGATATTTCGACGCTTTCATGAAGATCTATTACGATTGTGTGGCAGAATCCTTGAATGTCGAGGGACTTGATATCCAAACTCATCTGCCTTGGATTGAATTTCATGACAGTTGTAACAAACTCAGATACGTTGGACTTATTTATGCGGTTTTGAATCTACAAGTGATGTTGATATCGAGTGAAGCGATAGATGGATTTATGACATCGAGTGAACGCTTAGAAAAGATCTTTTATGGGAATGAACGAGGCACTATGTTGATCCATCAGTACGAGAACAATCCCTTCTTCCGTAAACGGATGGAAGAAACCATCGATGAAGTGAAAGAACGTCTTCCTGATGTTCCACCTAAACATAACTGAACTGTCGATACTACTGTATCAGTGTTTCAGAATTGTCTTGGATGAAATAAACTTCTTAAAATGTTTTGAAATCGTAACTTGATTGACCCTGTTTATCAGTTCAATGCTCCCCTCCGTATACGATAATATGGTGTCTTTTGACAAATAGGATTGAGGGAAACATATGGGAACTGGTTGCAGGCTTCCTTTGATAGGGGAGAAGAACGATAGGGGAACGAGGATGTGAAGATCACCCTATGTTATAACGTATAATCGTTAGGACGAAGACCATGATTAACATCAATGTATATTAACCGACTCGGATTCCTTCATAAGCAATGTAATGTTTGACTCTTCAATATCTTCTCTTGGATAAAAAATTACGAATTTGTTCTGAGTCTAAAATTCGAAAAAATTCGGATACAAAATTTGGGAAGGAAAAAGCACTGTAAAAGAATTTCGATAAATTCACATGAACCAAAATCCCGGTCATTTTTCCGAGACTTTTTTTTCGGATTAATTGTTGTCTGAATTATAAAATAATCCATTGAAAAATTCACCGATTTTTTTTCTACCTTCTGCATTGAAGTTTGCAAAGAATTAAGATAAGATTTAAAACAATCCTTTTCGACCTGAATATATTTCCAAGATATCATTCAGATGAGGTTTGGAGAATTAATCGAGAGCTTATCTGAAAGTTTTATGCAAAACACGTAAAATATCTTGCAAAGATGTCTCAAGACATGCAATTTTTATTAAACACATATCCCTATGCTTACAATATGTTCTTGCGAAGGCCAAGTAAAGTTTTTATGATATGATCTTTACTCCCAAGCAGCACGAGAATATATTATGAGAATTCTATGAATATTGTATGAATATTCCGTCGTATAGGTGCTATGTACATTTATCGAATGTATGTACATCGAATACACGATGGTACGTCAATCGAACGTCGATTGAATGAATATCGTACATTTTGAAAATATGTTATGTACGTTTTATATGTTATATGTTATGTACGGTCGGTTTTTGTCCCAGACATGATGATTTTCGACATGACCGCACTGGGAGAAATTCTTATAGTGGCTATAACTAAAACGTCTCAACTGAATATACTTAATGACAGCTACTAAAAATTTGGTTGATTCAACCAAGATATTATAGTTAATATAATCCAGCTTGTTTTTGGACACTCCCCTTTCTTTCACACGTACAGGATGCGTGGATCAAAGTTGTGAAAATTGATGTTTCAAACTGTGCAATTTGGATCGTCGGGGATCTAAAAGACTAAATTGATTTGGAATGCGTATTTTTTTCTACAATGGTAGTGTTATCTCCAGAAGACATTTACTGTCACACGCAGAAACGTATGAACAACTATCGATATAGGTTATAACCTTAGAATCAAACGGTATACCGATGGTAGTTGGCCTGGTCGACATTGCGATAAAAGTGGATAAAATGTTCAGGAATAAGAGAAAAATTGATCCCAGTGTCATTTTTTCAACCTGTTTCATATGAGTTTTGTAGATTATTATCTGGGTTATTATTTTGTACGGATTTACAAGGCATATTTTGACCAGGATTTATGAATTATCCTATTATAGTGTTGCTTACTATTAGAAAGTAGTTTTGTTTGAACTAAAAATGAAGTAATTTCGATCCTAACCTTTTGTTTCATCACACAATAACAATATTAGTAAGTGATACTAAAAAAAAAATAGTTGAGACGTTATTTTACTCATTTTTTTGGATAATGGCAACTAATACTTTCTCCCAGTGCGGACAGAAGTTTGACAGCAATCCGTCAGGTTTTGTTTTGCTTTGTCTGGCATTCCAGTTTGTGCAGAATTTGGTCGATTTTTGTCCCAAGCGTGATGATTTCCGACGGAACCAGACAGAATTTTGACCGGAATCTGTTAGGATCTGTCGGACATTTTTAATAGGGCAGTCTCATCCGAAAATTCTAGAAACGTCCACCATACTCTTGTTGTAAAAATATCGCCAACCCTCAAAATTTACTTTGAGCTACCACAAGTTTAGTTGATCTTACAACGGCAAATGTAAGATATACCTGATAAACATCTCCCACCCAGTAAACACGCGCACGTTTTAAAAACGTCAAAAACAGTCAATAACCACACGTTGTGAATTAGTGATATTCTTGCGTTGATTCAACGTAAAAATGTCGCAGCAGATCACGTGTTTTTCAACCATAAAATAACGTCATATCAACGGTTTGAACATCGTTTAAAAGACGTCAAATATTGACGTGTCCTAATTATGGTTCTAAAGCGTGAATTGAATCCAACAAATTATTTTGAAAACTTTTCATTCAATATCGAGAACAATAGTATTTCTGAGTGTGACAAAATTTGGAAAGTATGCCGCACTATTTACTATTTTGCTCTTTGTTGAAATTTTAACCATTGTTCGGTTTCGTTCGACATTTTTAGCAGAATATCTTCAATTGAAGTTCAATCACAAGGTGTTATAAACACATTTTAAACGCGTGATTCAAACCCGTTCAGAACACGTTTTTTGAGGACGTCGTTTGATGGTTATTTTTGAATATTAGTTTAAATTACACGTCATCAAAACGTGATTCCTAGTCGTCTGTTTACCTATCAAATTTAAACTAAAAATCAACGTTATGAAATCAACGACTGACTTCCGTTTGACAGTCTAACGTTCTTTCAACGTTGAAATAACGTGTATGTGTTTATTGGGCATCCACTACTGTAAAATGAAAAATCAATTGAAATTGTGGTAGATATTTCCACTCCTTTTTTTCTCAGTACACAGTAAAAGTTCCGCCATTGTGTAAAAAAGAAGTACGTGTCAAAATTCAAGTGTTGAATATTCAACTACGAGTTAAAATTCAAGTGTTGAATATTCAACTACGAGTTAAAATTCAAGTGTTGAATATCCAACACTTTTGTGTGTTCATTTAACACACTGATCAAATGCTGTGCGATCGATTCATTTTCAACACATTAAAATGTTATTCGAGTTCAAATTAACACTTTATAAGTGTCACTCTGGAATCAACACACATTGAGTGTGAAGAAAAATGGTTAACATTCGCTTGTGTGTTGAATTTGACAAAAAATTTTTTACTGTGTATATCTTTCTTCCTCCGTATCTCATCCATACATTCTATGAACGTTTCGATCTCGTATATACGTTTGAACATTCCTTCATACCAGGATTTTTGCAGAAATATGATTCTGATGGACCATCCAGTTTCCAGTTTCAAGCGTTTCGAAGGGCAATTCACGATCCGTCGAAATGGCAAGGATGAATTTTTCTATGTTTATTCAAAATTTTGTACCGCGAAGAATTATTTCAACGCATAATTTGATGTATCGAATGTTTGAAATCGAGTGATAGGATTTTGTAGCATCAGAAATAGACAATGATATCTAAATCAACGATCAAATAGATTACGTCAATGACGAAGTACATGTCTGCGATGGTATCTTTTATCCGGATAATCAATTTGCGTTCTATTGGGTCGTCCGTACCAATGGTTATGAATTGCAGGAACTTTGCGGAATTTATTTTCTTGGTGAATTTGAGACCACATGACTTGTTTATTGGCACTATCGCATCGTGGTTTTTTCTGATCGAAAGTTGGAGGCATGTTATATACACGATCGTACTTCAACATCACTTCCCTCTTATCCGTTTCTTTTTTATGAGTTTCAAAGTACGTTATGGAATGACGAGGTGCAAAGGGTTCCCGCTGGAATCAATGAAACGTGGGTAATTAGTGATTTTATTGGAATTATCCAATTATATCGATCATAATTCAAAGCTTCAGAAGTCTTTGAAAGTATCATGTTGATTACTATATACATTGAACTTGGAAAAATACATTACTGAATGATTTTTATTATTACTTATTTCATTTTAAACAAAATTCAAGATTGGATAAAATATCAGGAATGTCTTCAGAAGAAAGAAGCTATGTGTCGTGAAAGGAGAAAATTTACTTTTCTACAAAGAAAAATCACAAAACTGGGGTCAAAAAAGATCTCGATATATTGCAACTTACTTTTTCAATATTTTCAAATTTTGGGATGCATTTTTTGAGAAATTTCAAACGTACGGATGGTATGATAAATTCAATCTCTCCGATCATTTTATTGGAATAACAAATATACAAAAGAAAAGAATTCTCTAAAATAATTTACGCACGTCAACAGTGAAATGATGATATCACATTTTTTTATAACGTCCGATGGAGAGACATGAAGTTAACAGAATGACAGTCAAGTGAACATTCAAAATTTGAAATACACTGGAATAGTTGATGGAATGCGAGGTACAAATCGATCGCGAATAAGATTTTCAACCGTGCTGTGCCATCTCTCGGAGTAAACAGTAAGCTCATAGGAGATTCTTTAGTTCTGAAATATTATATAGCGGGGCGCTATACGGCACATTCTCATCATCTCTGAACATTTCTGACAATCAACGTGTGTGGTCAGGGTTGGGAATTTGACTGTCCAGTGAGGTTCCTGACTACAAATTTAAAATACATGTATTATATACGTGTAAAACGTCCAGAAGGTGATATGATCCCTGATAACTTCTAATCATATTATCCTCTTTAAGATATATATTGAGATTTTATGAAAAATTTTATTTCGATTCCATATATTCGTATTTTATTGAGATTTTTCAATTGTTAATATACGCCGCATAGTGCATTTTCCGGGAAAAAATAATTCGAATATGAATATTGGCCATAAATATTCACATATCGTCGGTACTATGACAGAACCTCGTATCTTGATTTTTGACGGTTTGGTGGTTCCATCGGAAACATGGTCAATACATGCTAATACACATATCCCTGGTAAAAACGAAGTGTAACAAAATACATTTGCGATGCATTCCACAGTGCGAAACACCACTCCGGGTACATTCGGATGAACCTCGCATTGCACTGTAACTACAGTGTAACACTTTATTTTCACCAGGGATGAACAAGACTTTTATAAACAAAAAGGCCTCCTAGGTAGCACACGCACGTTCTGAGAATGTTCTAAGAATATACGTCGAGGATATTCGAATATTCTATGGGGATTCTTATTACGTGCGAATATATTCTACACACATTCTCAGAATGTTTGGCTGGGACTGTTTCAAATATTCTCAGAATATGATGCTACGAATATTGTGGGAATATTAGAAGAAAATACTGTGAAAATAAAAATTCCCGTTAATATGAACTCTGCATGTCACCGAAAACTACTTCATAATCAATTTTTTTGGTTATTAAACATCTGTCACCATGAATTGTTATCAATATTATGGATTCACATGGATGGATGAGATACTTATGATCGGAACAGGCAATCATAATATTCACGGCATTTTTCAATATTTTATTACACTTTTGAGGATTATTTTTCACACATGGCAATTTGTTATCAATATTATTGATTCACATGGATAGATGAAATACTCATGATCGCAACATTTGCGATATTAAAATGCACTTTTCATGAATTTATTATTCCCCAATTACAAATTAAAATAATAAATTATCCAAGGGTCTGCAGCCTGTCGACAATATCATCCGCCATTACTGAATCAATGTCATCACAATACTTGCCCTCGTGGAAATATATCTACGCCAAATTACGCCAAAAAGTACAAATAGTTACGCGGAATTAGGCTCACCTGCATGGCATAAAAAGTTGTAAAATAACGTAGAAAAAATACACGTGGTTTGATACAGAAGTACGCCAGACTACGACACGGGGCTGGAAGAGCGTAATTTTGGAGTAGTCAGGAATATAAACGACAAAAGATGATCATGTGTTTGAGTACAAGTATGAAGAATATAAGAATATTCAAGAATACGATGACACCGATTTCATCGAGGGACGGACTTGTGCGTAGAATTTAGTAGAAAGCTCGGGTTTTTACAACTTATTACGAATTTTTACAACCGTGTGGGAACTTTGAAAACTTTTCACTACGGAAACGTGAACGTGAAGCAGATTGATTGGGGAGTACAAATTCCTACGAACAACCAAGATTTTTGATACTGAGATTTTTCGTTCGTCCCGTTGCGGAGACATAGTGTTTCATAGATTTTTCTAAAACTTTCTTTTGATAATTTCCATTTTATACGCATTTTCAAGAATTTTTACGACACAGTTGGGACTTTGAGAACTTTTCACGACGCAAACATGAAAAAAACTGCGTGGAAACTACGAATTTCTACAAAAAACTAACATCATTATCGCTCTGAGTTTTAGTTCGTCCCACTGCACTGACGTACTTATGCGTAGATTCTCTTAGAAAATTCCATTTTCTACGCATTTCCAAGAATTTTTACGACCCAGTAGGGGACTTTGAGAACTTTTCACGGCGGAACGCGAATATGCAACCAATTGCGCGGAAACTACGAATTTCTACGAAGAACTAAGGAAATGCGTAGTTTTCTGTAGTTGGGTATATTCTGTATTTGGTGTAGATCGACGTGGAAAGCAGTACTTCTCTTCGATGTAAAGTACCTGTACTTGAAAAAGCGTAGTTTTTCGTAATTTTGTATTTCTCACATTCGGCGTAGATTGTTGTGAAAGGTGAAAATTTTCATCCATTCTTGAAACTACAACTTGAAAAGGCATAAATTGTGGTAGTTGTGAATAACTCGAAGTATTCGAGCGTGGAAAGTTGCAATTTTCTAACTAATATCGAAGCACCGTAATTTACTACGCCAATCTACAGATGTGTTCGAAACGGCAGACTTAGGAGTAGTTTTGGGCGTAATTTGTCGTAGGTTTTGGCGTAAAATGGTGTAGTTCTTGGCGAACTTTGGCGTAGATATATTTCCACGAGGGTGCGCATGCGCTGCTCATCAATCTCCCTACAAACTTTGTACGCATATTATACGAACGTTCCTAGAATATTCGACACAGTCTCATTCAAATGTTCTAAGAATCTTCTATGAATATTCACGAATCTTCTACGCTTTTTGTGAGAATATTCGACCAAATGCATTTTACGGATGTTGTGAGAATATTCTCAGAATATTCTGTGTTACATGGGCTTCGATTATTGTTGAGTGAACATAATTGATCACATATAACTTGATTATATGTGTATTTAGTGTGTACTGATGATATTTCCGATGTAACCTCGATACTGTCGAAAATCAAGATACGAGGTTTTGACATAGGACACTGTTATGTCATAATATTTGTATGATACTCACACGTTAACACAGGAGGGCATTCATCCATAAACGCCCTGCTAGAAATTGCCCTTTCTCCAAATTGGATCATCAAAGGCTTCAACTTGGCCCAGATCGTGTCGACTTGGCTCAAGGTAGGGCTTAAGATGCCAACCAGTCACATTTCTAGCTAAGCGGCATGAAGCCCACTTTTCCCCAATGATTTATCATGAAATTATATAACCCTAATAAAAATAAATCTCTGCATTACTCTGCATTTTTCTAATTTTCCAAAATCTGACAGAAATGAACAGAAGTTCAGGAATTTCTGTCAGATTTTGAACGTTTTCAGAGAAATGTAGAGAAACGCACAGATCATTTTTATTACAGAATATAGAGAGAATATTTTTTTCCTATATATGATGATGTATAATTGATTATCATCATATATTATCTGAATATGATCAAATATGACCTTAGCAAATTTTATCATACGGTGATCATACTGAAATTATTCAGTGTGTTTGTGAAGGTTCCATCCCTCAATCATACTCAAATAATACTGTTACCGAAATCAAACTGGATTTATCTTTGACTATATAAGTATGGACTGCTAGTTGCCAGCTTCAGATGTGTCCACAAGATCTAACAACAACGACAACGCCCCTATTGACCATCACCTAAAGAAGGAAATAAGCAATATGGCAGCAGGGATCAGGGGAATGCAACTCCAATAAGTTCGATTAAACCTTATTTGCGCGCCATCTACTAAATAAATATTCATGCGAACTGAAAATCGATATGGCGGTTCGGTATACCGGGATAACCTCAAAATTATTCTAGTTAATCCAAATTTCGAAACATCAACGATATTCCAACAATAAAGCATTGAACAATTTTAAAACCGAATTATCAGTTGGACTGATTCAGTTTTAGAGTCGTTTCTGATGCTTTATTGTTGAAATACTGTTAATTTCTCAAAATCCAAACTGATGAGAATAATACTAAGGTTATGTCACTATACCAGACCGCCATTGCTGTTTTCCAACTCTTCTACATTTTCTTTGATATTCTACAAATTATTAACAATACTCACAAACATCGCAGGAGATTAGAAATCCTCAGATGTTCCTGGAAGCTCTAAGCCAGTTCTATAGTTCAACTAGATAACTACAAATTCACATAACCATATTTCAAAAATGATTTTGTTACTTATTCAATTGTTTCGTTGAATTTTCAGAGAATGATGCCCGAGTAGGAGATGCCAATATTGACAACTGGCCCATACTTGGCAAAATACTGGGCTGCCAAGCATCGCGAACCAATACTGGTCCAATATACAACCGTTGTTCATTCTAGAAACCATACCGGGTTTCATAGGAAATGCCAATATAACAATTGGTGCAAGTTTGGCAAAATATTGGGCTACCAAACATGGCGAACCAATATCAACCCAATATAAAACCGTTCGTTGTTTCAGAATCCACACCATGTTCCATGAGGAATGCCTGTACAACAAGTGGTTCAAGATTGGCAAAACATTAAGCTGCCAAACATGGCAAAACAATATCGGCCCAATATTGAACCATTCGTTATTTGAGAATCTATACCGAGTTTCGTAGGGAATGTCATTACAACAAGTGGTTGAAGCTTGGCAAAACATTAAACTGTCAAGCATGGTGAACCAATATTAGGCCGATGTACAACCAATGTTTATTTGAGAACCTATGCCACATCTCCATGTTTGTGATTTTTACAGAGTTGTACCGATATCTCTGCTAAAAATCTTATCGTTTTCTATGGGAAATATTTAGCAGGGATGGCATGAAAAACCACGTCATTTTTTTCTCCAAGAAGTATGTTTGAAGAATTAGGTTGAAGTATGGCAAAAGTTAATATACACAACTTGGGCCAGGGTCGGTTTAATCGTATGAGCCAAGCTCCAAAATACTCATAATACATATATCATGAGACATTGGGCCATGCTTGGCATTGCATTCTGGCCCAATATTGAGTACCAAACCTGGCACGAAGTTATCATCCCAAGCTTTCACCAAGCTTGGGCCATTTTTGCTCATGGATTCTGCCCCATTATGAGTCATAATTGGGTCAAGCTTGGGCCATTTGTTAATTCCTACCTGGGTGGTATAAAAACTCATACACGGAGAAAAAAGATCTGCTAAGAAGTACCATACTTTATAGTGTTCGAGCATTATTCTTGTCCACATCAAATTATTTACGTGAAAATATGTACAAAAGTACTACACTTCTCCAGGAAAGTCCAAGCGAGTATGGTATTTTTAGAAGTACTTTCATGTGATTATTTTGATCGGGGCAAGAGTAATGCTCGAACGCTATAAAGTATGGTACTTTTTAGTAGATCGTTTTCTCCGTGTATTCATAAGAGTTCATTGTTTGAAGTCCGTTATTGTTAGCATACATGGAAAAATATGATGTGGTTGATATGTGGATAGCTGAAAATTAGCTGTGGTAACTACTTCTCAACTGTGGCAACAAAAGTTATTGCTATAGGAGCTAAAATCTTGCTTTTGTAGCAATTTCCTTCCGCTATCCAAATATCAAATACACGAAATAGCTACACGGAGAAAAATGCAAGTTGAAAATATTGTAATAAAAATTTGAGAATATCTCTTAAAATCTGAGAATTTTTCTGAAATGGATAATACAGACAAAACGGTCCGCTGTTTCGTGAAATTTTATTCGACAAACAATGAAAAATTATCAATACTTAATAAAGAATAGAGAAACATATCAACTTTTCAAAAGTCGCATACGAAATTTCACAAAGTGAAGAGTAGGATATTGAAATTTTGTTACTATTTTCGTGAAATTTCACGCATGACTTTCGGAAATTTCATATGTTTCTCTATTCTTCATTACGTTTTAATAATTTTTAATTGTTTTTCGAATAAAATTCCACAAAAAAGTGGACCGTTTTGTCTTCATTATGCATTTAAGAAAAACTCTACTATATTTTCAACCTTCATTTTTCTCCGTGAACCATAGCTAATTCCTGCACTGAGAACCCGATTTTTTAGATTTAAAAAAAATTTCTTCGCCCTCATTCTGATAAATCTTGTTTTCAATGGAAAAGATAGTTCATTCAAACGAGAGAATTTTTCATTGAATTGAAATTATATTCTTCGAATTCAAGAAGGAATATATTTCTGTTTCAATTTGAAAATTTTTTGTTTCAATCTGATGAAGAATTGTTCCATTGAAAAAAATATTTATTAGAATGAGGGCGAAGAAAATTTTCTTTCGATTCAAAAAATTGGGTTCTCAGTGTGGCTACCATAGTGAATTATTTTCTTTCGTGTACTCCAAGTCAAGGTTACAATGAATCAAATAATGATTATTAAGATTTCTATATGCTTGATTTGACGTATATTCAAGTAGCAAACAACCCACGCATGAATTCACATTTCGTGAATCTACAAAATCATAAAAGGAGAGATGAAAAAGTTGTCAACATACGCAGATCCTTTATTTTCCATAGAAAATTTTTGTAAGGAGAAACAATGATACATTCATATAACATGATTGCACCACCCCGAGCAAACGCAAACCAAGTCAGTTCGCCTACTGCAGTGTCATTCGGTCAGCAAGTCTCACGGTTCCATCCATGAGAGTCTCATACACATTCCGAGGTCTTATGGTCACATAAAAGGGCAAAGTATACTCCCAAGGGGAAACACTAAGACTTTTTCTACTACTTCTCGCTTCCGAGTAAAATGTCGCGAGGAAATAGTATGGTGAGCGTTAAACGTCTCTTTGCGAGGATGAAACAATGTCGATTCGCACGCACGCACGTGTTTCGATTTCTCGATATCTCGGGAGGATATCTGTTGGACGAGGGCAGGCAAGGCGATGTTACGATCGATCTTTTACAGCCTTGACAATCGAAAATTCAAAGAACAAAGTGATTTTGAATTTGAACGATTCCGAAAAACAAACAAACTTACTTCAGACGAAAAACGCAAAACGTCCGTTTCAGTTATACTTGTTTCATCTCACCATTATTATATGAAACTTTTCCAGAAATCAAATTTCAATTGAAAAGCCAATTCACTTTGGTTACTGAAATTGTAAACACGCAAAAAGCATGATTATTCCTCGAATATTATACTGAGGGAAAAGAGTCATTGAGACAAAGAAATATTGCATCCAATGGTTCAGAACAATGAAATTTTACTCTAATGGATGAAATGGTTTTCCACTTCAAACACTTCATGCGGTGAAGAAACATTTCATTCATTGGAATAATATTTAAGTGGTTCGAAGAAATATTTTATAGATACCATATATTGGATGGAATATTCCTTTACCTCAATGACTTTTTTTCCTCAGTGTATAAAGTAAGATTTTCAGCGAGGAGAATTCATCGGGAGAAGAGCAGAGAATGATGAACTTTCTCACTATAATTAATAAATCATTTGCATCAACTCTGTATGTATTTTCTCATGTTTAGTCAATTCGGTTCAAAAGATGTTTCGCTGATCACGAACAAAGATATTAAAATGGAAATTTGTATTCAAATAGCGTGAAATACGGTACAGTTCAACACTGCCCGTGATACATGCAGTTGAATTATTATTTACTGCATTGAAACTGTATGAATTTCAAGACTAATGAGAGTTCATTATGAGGGATCGAAGATCGCAATAGAATTGGAAATGAATTATCAACTTTATACTCAAGAATGAAAATTTTCGATTTCGAAACACACATATTTTAAAAATCTCACAAAAAATCTTCAACAAAACGTTGTAAAAGGATCAACTTTAATCGGGTTTGACGAGTTGGCTAGCAAGTGCGACTATCACGCAGTTGTACACGTATGAGAGGAAGAAGAAAAGAGTAAGAGAGTTCTCAGAAGTACTGTCATAAACGAGAAAAATAATTACCCTTTAGAGTAACGATTATTGATTACAGCACAAAGGGTATGGCACGATATTTACAACAAATTCTATTCAGATAATAAAAACGGGATTCCGATGAAAGAAATTTCTCTCTGTTGGAACGATTGATTAATTCTAGTATTTTTTGAATATGAATGTATTGGAACGATTATGGCACAGAGTATGGAATCGATGAACGTCACAAATTGAAAATCAATAATCTTTTGATATCGAAAATGAAAAAATAAATTCTACTCCTTACTCTACAGGTGCGACTGCCACGCACTTGGATGCAGCTATACTCACAATTGAAGAAGAAAGGAAGAAGGAAAAAGTGAGGAGCAAGTGAGTGGCCTCTAAGAAGTCACATGGCTATCCACTACATACACAGATATCTGAAACAAGAAACGCAAATCCATGGTCACCAGATCCATCGCACAGTGTCATGGAAGACTACATTTACCAGAGAAAATACGTTGCTTTGCCTTCACCTTCAACTTCTTCTTCTTCTTCTTCTTCTCATTCTTCCAAGGTTTCCTGAATTTTAACCTTTATCAAGAGTGGTATCGTGAAAAAAACCCGTAGGATCGAGAGGAAATCATTAAGAATATCTAACCAATGTACATCACTTTTGTGCATCTTGAACTTCAGATCTTGAACCACACCGTTTGTTCTAATTCTGAATATCTAAGATAGAAAGTCATCGTAATATTCTTGCATAGTTTTACAGAAGTTGATAGCTATTTCTCTTTATTTTCAACAACTGATTGAAGAATTCATTATTTTCGGGAATGTGTATGATTTGGAAAAACAGCGGATATAAATCATTGAGAATAACGGATTCGTAATCTGCAACTTTATCTTACCATAACTGTTCATGTTACACTTAAAGTATTCTTCTATTCCCACTGTGAGGCATAATACTACACTGAGAAAACAGATATCTTGAAGAATACCATAATTCATGGATTTTTGGCGTTGGTCTGACCCGAGTTAAAACATTTACGTGAACAAACCTTCGAAACTCCCATAATTTCTTGGACTTTTATGAACAAGTATGGTACCTTTGTCATCAAAGTCCCAGCCAATATGGTACTTTTAGAGATATCTTCGCGTCAATATTTTGACTTGGGTTAGATCAACGCCAAAAATCCATATATTATGGTGTTTTTCAAGATACCTTTTTCTCCGTGTAGGAAGATTATCAAAATGAACCTAATCTTTGAATTTTCAGGCATTATCCACATCAGAGTTGTTCGATTATTCATCCTGGTTAGACAGATCCATAAAATCTACTCAAATCAAATCGAATGGGAATTGGCGACAATATTGTTCAGGTTCCAATAAAATTTGGTAAAACACGTTCTCATTGCCCACAGTGTTTCAATATTTGGTCAGACGATCTGATATAACTAATCCGTACTTCTTCGCATCTGAAAGTTAAAAACAGGAAGAAATCGACCAATCTCATCGACTGCTCGTGTAAAATAAATTGAAGAGATCAATAGATAAAGCTTAAAATCATCCCAACTTTGGATTTATCTCTTGAATCTGGCAAGGTTAACTTCGATCCTCCATCACTCAGATTCTGACTTCTCCTGAATCAGGAGCGAATTGAATATCTCGGATCAGTGATGAATCAATTCAAAAATTCTTCTCAATGAACCAACGAGAGAACTCACCGAAAAATTCACAATATTCTCATTAAATCTTGTTTGATTGAATCTGAATATTTTGTGTATTTGTTTAGCCAGCAAATTACGCATCGCAGAGTATGAATGATGGAAACCATTACCCAAGTATCTTTTCATTGAATCGTTCGATAGACAAAATCCTACAGGACTTATGTGGCATTTTCCAACTCTCGAAGTGTCTCCAAGGTGCCATCATAGCGCTCCTCTTTCCTACCAGTAAAGTATTATAATAAAATCAATTAATAATAAACTGGAAGTATACCAACAATGCTGAACAATTCATTAAAAAGTTTCTTGCTTTTGCCAACGATGAGAATGGAATATCAGCTTGGGGCAAGGCTGGTTGCTGGAGGTTGGCAATCTATGTAGACCCTCGGGGAAGTTTTCCACGTCCTTGCGAGTTCTCCTAATTCTTTTGCCTAGTTTTTTCTCAAAACATGGAAAAAACTACAAATATTCCGAAAATTTGTAGAAGAGATGAGGGACAAGTTTTCTACGGGGAGTTGATGTTAATCGACAAATGAAAAAATACTGTACCAATAATGAGAGTAAAACTAGCAGCTACGAGCTAGCACCCGATTGATGTAACTTTTGATGAAAAATGTTTCATTCAATATTGAGGCAACCAACCCGTGAATTTGGGAATCACTGAATCAATTTTCGCTATGGAAGACGTTCAAATTACTCCCCATCAAAAGTTACATCATTCAGCTTCTAGCTTCACTCTCATGATTATAGCTCCTCAGGATCCATGCGGCTAAAGTTTAAATCGATTATTGAAACGAATTGACCATCGGACATCAAAATACTCAGCTACTATTGAAAATGTAAAATCTTGAAGTACGTTCTTTAAATTATGTTTCCAGTTCCAAGGAACTAATTTTAGGAGATAAACACCGATGATTTACCCTGGAAGGAGTGGAATGTAATGATTACGATGTGCAAATAGTAATTGGAGAACCACTTTGCGATACTATGGAGCATCGTAGCAATGTTCGTGCAAAGGGATTGGTTACCAGTCACATGGAGATGGATACCAAATAACGTTGTCGCCATCATCGATCTAGCGATTCTGTCACACAACTACCATTCTCGCATGGTAATGGTTACAATTCACTTCCCTCAGTGTATCTGATTTTATGAATTCAAATTCTCATTTCGTTTTTATAAACGATTCAAACTTCTAGAACATCAGCATTCTGCAAAGCTAGAGCGAGCTATCGCTGATCTTGTCCAAACTCAATCCAATTTTTAACTATGCATACGTGGAGCCTGAAACAATATCCACATCTCTCAATTGCACCATCTCAATGCCAAAAATTGACCAATTCTCGACTATCCCTAACCTAAATCACTGTAGTCGGTCTCCAGACTTCGCGAGACCTCATTAGGCCCTTGTGAAGGATTTGCGAAGCCTGGTAAGGCCTTGTAATCGCCTAGAGAATGATTAAAGGGACGTTCCGCTACCCCAGCGATGATAATCAATTTCCATTTGAGAACGTAGTAACTGTTTACACCTTCAGAACTAGTAACTTCTATTGAATTAGTCTTCCATGATACATTCCAATAAATTCATTTTCAACGGAAAATATAATTTAAACATTCGTTTTCAAATAATTCCTTCAAGAATTTACTGGAAGTGTGCTATGGTCTCTTATCCGGGTCCCCCGTATCTTTCCTTTCTCTGTTGCTTTTACTTTTCTTTTTCTCTACATTGTACGTTGTCTCGCGCACATTTCCCATACAATGTATATACATTGTGAAAAAAAACTTTGACTGTGTAGAGAATCTTTCGTCCTCCTTTTCCTCTACTTTTTTTCTCTGTAAATCGTGCGTTGCCTTGTGCAGGATTCACATACGATGTAGAGAATCCTTCTTCCTTTTCCTCCTTCTACTTCTCTCACTTTAAAGGATTGCTGCGCCGAGGAGTGCACACATGCTGCATTGTTTATACGTGTACCCGCGTGGTTCGACGTTGTGGAATAACGGGTACTATATTCTTTTCCTGCATCTTTTCTTCACACTTTATTCCGTTTTTTCTCCCACGATAAGATTATTGCCAAGGGATCATCTCGAATTAGGGCCCTCGACACTTTAATCATTTGTTTATCCTTCCTATTTTTTGAACGTGCAAAGAATATTAAAGTTGACCTCTAAAATTTCGAGAGAGAGCCGATGCAGAAGTTATCAATCAATCCAATGATGGCTCATCAGTGGTTGACTGCTGGATGATAACGTGGGTAAATATTCAACCACCTATAGAAACCAATGATTGGCTCGGTAATGAAGCAAAATGATTTCAACTCATGATTAGAACTCATGGTGTTTAAACGTGGCCCATCAGTGCCAAATTATTGAACCATATATCATTGAATTCGATGATACTCATTGGTTTTATTGGAGAAAATCTATCGTTTCAATCGTTGGAAATATCAAACATGGAGTCAATTTGGAATGCATAATCAACTATTGATACACCGAAGTCGTTCTCTGTCACCAATTATATTTGATTGATCGTTCCTTCTGAATTGTTTTTTTCTTTTTCATTTTCCATGGTATCCACAAAAGCCTTCTGATCATTTCGCAGGTGCCGAAGACCACAACTCTAGACTGGAGATACCTGATTTGATTGTGGAATGAATTTCGGTCAATGATGAATCATACCCCTCTCAGTGACAGGAAATCATTCGATAGTTATAGTATTGACTGATTATTGAATAGTTCCATTGCTAGACTACTTTGTCCACCAAGAATGAAATCCAATATTGGTCATTTAACAGAAACTATACGTCGGTTCATTATTTGCTGAGTTTTCTACATTAAAACATGAAATCGATTCGAAACTGTTCTTAATTTTAACAGATTCGACACTTATCTGTTGTTTTATTTCACCTCCACTTTGATGAACCCATCACATGAATACTTCGAGTCTTGATTATGAAACATTGTAAAAGACTAGATACAGAATATGCTTTTTCCATCATTTCAAAATCGATGAACCACAAAGAACTGGAATGTACATATTTTCAACATCATCGTGATTCCAAGTAAAACACAGATAAAGATCTTCAAGTAAACGTACCAAGATTTACGATCCGATTGTACATATCATTTACATAAAAAAAAAATTCTGCGATTTTGATAATTTTAAGAGAACCTCGTGCTATATCTCATGTTCCTCGAAGCGACCTAACAACACCGCTATCGATCATAATAATAAAAATCGAGTCAAAATTCATTGAAATATATCTGCCCGGAAGGGAAAATCAGTTCAATCGTGAGTAGAAGAGGATGAATTTGAATGAATGTTTCATATAGTATACGTATATATAATATAATATAATCTTCCCGACTCACGTTATCTTTTTATTCTCATTTTTTCCGCTCACGCGGTCTTCCTCAAGTATCCTTTTCGCTCTCGACCACTATATACCATCTCTTCGAATGTATTGCTTCTCGTGCGTATTGCGTCTTACATGCTTTTGGAAGTATACCTTCATCTCAAGAAAGAAAGGAAAGGAAAGAGAGAAACGTTTTACGCCGCGAGGTGTTCTCACAGTCGTTAAACGTTCATAATTTTAAAGCGCCTTCGCAGTGGTTCTTCCCGAAAATAAATTTATCCTTCCTCGTTGAGTTTTATGCATAATTCCGCTCAAGTATGCATGCTAATGTATAATAAAAAAAATTCTTGATTAAAATCGCAACATTTCATTCACATAAACTTCATCGAACGGAGTAAAGTTGAAAATCGTACGGGCGTGTATGTATGTATATAAAGATATGTATTTGTGTATAAGGGAACGAACAATTTCGTTAAATCAACTTGAACTTTGATGGAGAACGGAACTGTTAACGTGCATAATGTACATCATAACATTCATTGAAGTTATTTTTTGTACTATCGAGATCAAAGGATTGTCAATGATGATAATGGAAATCTGGAACGTGTGAAGAGACTTGAAAGGTTCAAGCGCAGGACTGGATTTTTATGGTTCATCGAGAATTTTTAAGAGATTTCAGTATTTATATATCTCAACGAGACCTCATTCACTCATTATTAGGTTCCAGGGGTCAAATTGAGGAGAAGAACAAAGCATAAATTGTGAAAATTCACTTTTCGAACCATGAAATCGCGGTATGAATGAAAATATGAAAATCACAGATATACAATCTGATTGAAGATTAATCTCTCATTTCATTTATCATATTCGCGAGATATGGTGTAAGGTGTCGACGATTTGAAACACTTCTTACGTCGTACGTAGTCTATTACACGGAGAGAATAATCCATCACCTTTCCATGTAAAATACAATATTTTTTACTGTGCTTCATATCCGCGCCGGATCAAGTTTTGACTTTGATGGAAATTTATATTTCCACATAATAAAATAGTCCTTCATAAGGATTATATCTACGTTTCCCAATTCACACAGTAAAAATTCCTGTAATAAAATTCGGAAATTCATGGATTTTCAGGTAGGACTGTACTGGACATCGTTATAAATTACTGTGAAGTTTTCTAGAATTAGATGAAAATACCATACTTTTTCTTGTCAATTCCAATCTGTGGATAGTGATCTACCATAGTAATTTTAACCGTGTTTTTCTCCCTGTGTACGAGGGTGGATTGATAAGTTTCCGGCCTGACCAAGGAAAACAACGTTTTTAAGAATTTTTTTTTTTTTATTTCTCAACATAATCTCCTCCAGGGCTGATACATTTCTCATAGCGGTGTTCTAGTCTAGTAATGCCATCTCTATAGACTGATTCGTCAAGCTCCTCAAAATACCCATTCACAGCTTCGATTACTCCTTCATTGTCCGCAAATCTCTTACCGCCAAGCCATTTTTTGAGGTTAGGAAACAGATAATAGTCACTCGGGGCTAGGTCTGGAGAGTAGGGAGGGTGCGGCATTAATTCAAACTTCAGATCGTTGATTTTAGCCATCGCAACGATTGACGTGTGCGCTGGTGCGTTATCGTGATGAAACAAGATTTTTTTCTTCGCCAGATGAGGTCGTTTAATTTTCACTTTGTGGCTCAAACGTTGCAATGAGTCTGCGTAGTATTGACCAGTGATAGTTTTACCCTTTTCAAGGTAATCAATGTATATAATACCTCTTGCATCCCAAAAAACAGTAGCCATAACCTTGTTCGCCGAAAAAATTGTTTTTGCCTTCTTTGGAGTTGGTTCCCCTGGTCCAATCCACTGTTTAGACTGTTCTTTGGTTTCAGGAGTGTAGTGGTGGACCCAAGTTTCGTCAACGGTTACGAATCGACGCAAAAATTCGCTTGGATTACGCTTATACAACGCCAAATTGGCGGTAGAAATGTTCTTTCGAATCAATTTTTGGTCGACTGTTAGCAAACGCGGCACCCATCTTGCACAGAGCTTTTCCATATACAAATGTTGGTGCAAAATATTTTGTACACGTTCATATGACATCTTACAGGTCTCAGCTATCTCACGAACTTTTAATCTGCGATCTTTCAGCACTATTTGATGGATTTTTTCGATCATATCTGGAGTTGTGACCTCAATGGGGCGTCCTGAGCGAGGCTCATCAGAGGTGCTCACACGACCCTTTTTAAACTCGGAAACCCACTGCTTAACGGTTGAATATGATGGGGAGGATGTCCCCAGTGTTGAGTCCATCTCTTCTTTAATTTCCTTCGGCGTTAACCCCTTCAAATAAAAGTATTTGATGACAGCACGATTTTCCAGCTTTTCCATTTTTACGAAAAACACAGAGGCGTCTTGGTCAGCGTGCTCTCAAAACTAAACTAACATGGCGATCGGACTGAAACTATAGCTACAAGCTATCTAAGGATGGTACTATAGAACGCCACCTCAAGGTAGGCCTAGTGGCGCCATCTCTTGGTCAGGCCGGAAACTTATCAATCCACCCTCGTATAATACACAGTAAAAAATTGTTCGTCAAATTCAACACAGGAGCGAATGTTGACCATTTTTCTTCACACTCAATGTGTGTTGATTCCAGAGTGACACTTATAAAGTGTTAATTTGAACTCGAATAACATTTTAATGTGTTGAAAATGAATCGATCGAACAGCGTTTGATCAGTGTGTTAAATATTCAACACTTGAATTTTAACACGTAGTTCAATATTCAACACTTGAATTTTGACACGTACTTCTTTTTTACACAATGACGGAATTTTTTCTACTGTGTAGTTCAATAAAAGAAAGCATTAGAACATTGACTCATTGGATCATTCATTGATCATCGAAGCCCACTTTCCATAGAGATAAATGAAATCAATTGAATACAATTGTGAATGACAATTTTTCATATCGTTTCTCCAATAACATGACAAAACACTAATTTCTTAGTACGAGAGGAGGCTTTCAGGAAAATCAATCAATGTCCACTTAAAGCGTCATATCAAAGAAGAATGAGTAATCTATGCATCACAATCAGGGATGTGTACATGAATTTATGTTCAGCTACACAAATCAGACGCCGTCTACGATACATGAACGATGGTGTTAAGAACGTCGCGTGCGCACGTACTTAATATCCGTCTAACTCACTGTCACGTTATTATAAACACCGTCGTGTCTCGACTATTATGCATACAACGCACAATTATGGCCTCATAGTTTTTTGATATTCTTGTTCCCACCCGTACGACACATTCTTTTTTTCACACAATTCATTTCAAAGAGAATTATATTTTTATTCGTTAAAATACTTGATTAGAAAAGATTTTTCTTCCACTCGATGAAGAAATTTTTGACTTTGAATATTCATGACAGTATGTACAGAATTCAACGTGTAAGACAAGGTAGATCGAAATTTACATGAGCCAAACAGATTACGGGAGATGTAAGATGTGTTCGGTATGTGAGAATAAAAAGGACGGTAAAAGGGGAAAAGAATGTGGAGACTTGCATCAAACCAGTCTAAAGACTGATCACTGCTCATGATGAAAAGTAGAACATAAAATCTCAGAAAGAAGTACCAAGAACTAAAGTATATGAAGCTCCCAAATAAGACGAGACTCCCTGGAAACGATTTTATATGATTATATATGTTTCAATTAATTTCGTAGCCAAAACAATTTTGTAAAAATTCAAATAGGTAATGTATCAGAATGTTTCGTAATATTTATGTACGATGTCATGTGTAATCGATCATAAACGTTAGATCTACCCTTGAAATTGATAATTTTGCATACAGGAAGGATAGGAGAGGAGCCCTATGTGCGCACGTGCGAGTATTTAACATCGATCTCACTCGCTGTCTCCCCATTATATACTACCATCGTGTTTCAACTACTTGGTGAAGATAAGTGTGCTTCAGAACCTGCACCTACTGCTTCCACTAGGTAAAACGATAGACATGGTGGATAGATGAGAGACAGGTTGTAGGCACGTGGTGTGCTCTAATGATCATATATATGGTGTACATTTGTGTGTTCGCGCTTGTGTGAAGTAAGTGCGTGTCAAGTAGTTGAGAACACATCTACGTATAGGTCTACGATCAGGCTAATGTTATCAATAATTACTGTTCATTCACACGATCGAGATGTCGTCAAAGTTAACATCCCTGACATGTGTATTGCATAGCTTCTACTCTCACCTGTAACATGGGAGAACATGCGAAACATATTCGGTACCCAAAATGTAGTTTCTCTTTGAACGATCGATCGATTAGAAATTGAAAAAAATAAAAATCTCAAAATGAAAATCATGTGGAAGCGATGAATATAATTCTTCAATGTTCAGTTATACATTTGTTTCGATAAATGATCGGAAGACATTAGAATGTTCTTTGTTTGATCTCTCAACGAAGAAACTTACAATTTCCTGTGTTTGCATGTTTTATCTTTGTTAAGTTACGGCGTTTTTGTATAATTACCGCTACAAGTAGATAACGATCGCAAGGATAATTAACGCTACTATAAATCTGCATATCTTTGATTTATAATACAGTCTTCTTTTTATGATATGAGGCATTCGGTTGAAATTATAAATATATCCTGTTCTGTGAAAGTTTTTATGTAATCTCGATAAATTGCATTCACGTGGAAAGAATGACATCATATTGAATTGTTTTATATCTTCTGTATATATAGTTGAAATGCGTTTGTCAAACTTAATAAGCAAAGACTTGAGTTTATTCTCTCAATAACGTCTCGTAAATCGAAGTATACACTGAGGAAAAGGGTTTAGTTGAATATTGGACAGCTAGGAAATTTATTCATTCTAAATAAAAATTTAGTTGGAACGAATACATTTTATTTGTTACATCTAAATGTTTTAGTTGTGTTGAATAAATTGCTGGAAGGCAAGCGGAGCGAGCGTCATTAAGGGGTAATATCACTTTGTAGACGGAAAAATTGACGGTTTTTTTCAAAGTGTTGCCATGGAGTAAAAAAAAATTATAAATGTATGGGGTCTTTTGCATATGAAAGTACACTGTAAAAAAGGTATGGCTCTCACAGCTCTACTATTTATGTGTTCTTGCTGTCAGGAGGTATAAGGATGCCAGTATAGCTCCTGATAGCAAGGACACATAAATAGTAGAGCTGTGAGAGCCATACCGTTTTTTCAGTGTACTAGTCTTTGGGTACCAAAAACACCTTTTATTCAATTTTTCTGATCCAAAATAGCGGCATGGTAGTACGGTCGAAATAAAATCTTTTTTTCCATGGTTAAAACGGGCGTAAACTGAGAGAAATCGCCGTGTCCCTGGTGGAAATATTTCTCCGAATTTTCTCCGATTTTTTCCGAATTTTTCTCCGTTTTTTTCCGATTTTGTTCGAGAATTTCTCCGAATTTTATACCAAATTGAGACGTTTCTCCGAAACACTTCGCTCATAGTCACTTCTCTGAATTGGAAGATTCAGATTTTTCCCGAATTTCTCCTCGAAAGATCACATTTTTCTCCGAATTATTCATTTGTCCAACGTAATTTATTTCGTGATCGAAATATTTCTCCAATCTTTTCCGACTCACTCCGAATTTCCTCCGATTTATCCAGGTTTTCTCTAAATTTCATATTGAATTCACGAATTTCTCCGAAATACTCTGCCTCCAATGATTTTTCTGAATCAAAAGTTCAGATTTTCTCCGAATTCTTTCTGAAATGATTAGAGGTAAGGGTGGATATATGGGCCCCCACTTTCTTTATTTTTAATAACTTCTTCTATTTTCAGCATAAAAATCTAAAATAAATCATAATTCTTCTATGAACTACCCAACACTGATTGCATGAAGTCCCGTTTCATTCTTCGCAGCCATTAAAGGAATAAAATCGTTTTTCCAAAGTTTCCCATTTTTTCATTACCAACATTTGTGCGGGTAATATGGGCCCCAAGGTATTTTTGTCAAAGAAATGAAACAATTAAAGGAAAGTGTTCATTTACTCATAAATCCACATAGAATAGAGTTGGATCTAGATATAAATTGAAAGTCCGCTTGGATATTGCGTCAAAATGAAGAAAAGTGACTTATCATAAACCAACTGGAAAAATCATTTTTGTTTCAATTCATTTACAGAAGTCACAATTGTAAACATCTTTTTCGCAACCAGCACAATCATTGTGAGCCCACATGTCACAAACCACACACTTGACCCACAGTTCAGATTCAGAGTCGGGGGCCATAATACCCGCAGTGCAGAGAGCCCGTATATCCACCCTGACCATCTTGGAGAATAAAATTTTTCTACCCTCAACTTTGTAAATAAATTGACACTACTCGATGTGAAACACGATCTTTAAAGCATACTAAATACATACCCAAACTCGGTTTCACCGGTTGAAATGAAAAAACTGTAGTAATATAAAACTTTTGATAACGAGCACAAAATTCATCGCTTGATATATCATCAACCATGACAGCTGAGCGATCAGCGCGATCTACAGTGTCGTTTGTGAACTAGTTCCAATAGTTTGAGTGTTCACCGCTAGAATTCGTGACTCACATAATCAGATACAGAGGGAGCCCATATTACCAGCAGGGGCCCATCATTCCACCTTTGCCTCTATAGTATTCTTCGAATTAATCATATTCTCGACACAATTCATTCCATAATCAGAATATTTTTCCGAATTTCTCCAAACTACTTCTGAGGGAGGATTGGAACCCCCTAACAGCACATCCACCGACTTCCACGTCGCATCCCCGTGGACTCCACGTGGATAAAACGTGGATGAACGGAGATTCCACGCGGAGGCAACGTAGAGGCAACGTAGAAATGTCCGGTGCTGTACGGGGTTCTATTCAACACTTGACAATCCCCCCGATTCCCTCCGAAAATTCTCCAATGTATGGAAATTTGAATATAGATGAAGTTTGGAGAACTTCGGAGAGGCAGGTCCTTCCCACCTTTTTTCGTAGCCATTCGAAAACAATCGAAATAATCCATCATGCGTTCAAATGTTGGTGAGTGACCAAAATTCCTCTGAATTTTCTTGAAAAATACATGTCAATAAATCTTCAAACATATATCCGATTTCCTCCGAATTTTCCCTCAGTCTGACAAAAAATCATGCCCAGAAATCCACTCAACCCTCTATTTGTTACATGTTTTCGGAGGAATTCGAAGAAAATCGGAATACTCGGATCGATTGAACAATTCAAGTAATTCATATGACTTTCTCTAATTTGGTTCTGAGAATATGTGGAAATAGTTGCATTCAATTTCTGAAAATTTCCCGGATTCTCTCCGAACATTCCCTAATATGGATGAAATCCGAAGAAATTCGGAGGAAATCGGTATGATTTACTTCCAAAATTTAGTGAGGAAGTGTTCAGCTTTTGACAAAAGATCACAAATTCTTTCGAATATGTTGCATTCGAAACATTTCAAACTTCTCAATTCTTTTTTTCTGATTAGCGGAGAAATTCGAACCATTTAGGAGGAAATATGAACATCTCGTCAAAAAACGGAGATTTGCGAATGTTTCTCATAACTTTTTCTCCGAATTCCTCCGAAACTTTCAAAAATGAGAAATTCGGAGAAATATTTCCACCAGGGGTTACCGCAAGAAAAACAAATTTAGTCAAAAATCATTTTGTCTGCACAAGTAAAAGTTATGTGGATATAAATAATCGTACATTCAAAACAACTAAAACTATATTTCTTGGTCTAGTTGTGTGATAACTAAACAGATTTCTTCAATCCCGTAAATTCATATTCTGCAGAATATATTTGCAGTGGCTAAATACCCGAGAAAAAATGATTTAGATCTAAGTGGATCTAATTAGATCTCGTTAGATCTCGTTAGATCTAAAAAATGGGAAATGTAGATCTATTTAGATCTAGACAGATCTGGTTAGATCTACATAGATCTAAATCACAAAAAATTTCATATTAATTAATCGAAATTTGCGTGCATCTACTGCCCATTTTCTTCACTTTTAGATGGTTTTCAAGAACTACATATTTTCGAAAAAAAAGCAATTAGATCTCCGTAGATCTAAATAGATCTAAATAGATCTAAATCGGCCCACAGAGCATGAATTTTTCCATTTTTTAGATCTAAGGAGATCTAATCCATTAGATCTAATTAGATCTAAATCATTTTTTCTCGGGTATATAGATGTTTCAAATAAAAACTTTTATTTAGAAGAATATGAACGACCCACAATTAAATATACATAGTGATAAGACGTTTGTTTCGCACGCATATTATTACGTATACAGAATTTTGAATATTCGTTTGTTTTCAACGGCCAACCTCCATAGCTCAATGACAAATCAAACGGATAATTGCGTGAGATTCTTCTCGACAAGAAAAACTGCATCAACGGAAAAAGAAGCAGAAGAATGGATGCAGTGACTGTGAATTTATTAAAAAGTATCGGGCTGACAGAGTACATTCCAGTCTTCGAAGGTAAGTGAGTATAATTTATTCATTTATGCATCAAATGTTTCAATACCCATCAAAAAATATTCTTTATACATAGTTTTTAGCCCGATTCCAATTGAAATTGATTTGATCATGAAATTTAGTCGATCTTATCAACTGAAAAATTCTTTCCAATAATAAGTCCCAATTTTTTTACGGGAGTTTGCAAAAATTATATAATGAATGGGAGCGTAAATTATTACTACCTTAAAACTACTATTGCTTGGGAACTAATTTTATCATCATTTGAATCCTTCAAAAACTATTCAGGGGCTGAAGATGCTCTAATTTTATCCCTGTTATCAGCTTTGTTTCCTCCTACTTCGATCAAATTGCAAAATAAAGGAACGTGGAGACCAACCTTTGTCGAATCTGCGGAGAGTTTCATTTCACACGTTTAGGTACTTCATTAAAATATGTTTTTCTACAAACAAAAATTATTCACAATTTTTTTCCTATTGTGAATATCATATCTGATCGTGCAATTCATTGATAGTAACCTATGTTCTATTATCGATGTGAATTATTTCTAATCAATTTTTTATTGTCACCAATAATCATTTTCCTCAAGAGCCAAGCACTATTTCCAATCATTCTCATTGTAAATTGTTTCAAACAGATTTTTCAATCATCAACTAGCTTTGATAATAATAAATATTTATGAAATTACAGAATGCTGCAGATGTTACAATAATTCGCCTCAACAAGGAAGTAGAAAGACTGCAAGATTTGAAACAAACAATTCAACCGTGCGCGATTTTGGAAGGCCCATCACTTTGTACCATTGATTCCTGTTATGTCTCTGTATCACCTATAACATTTTATTCAATTGCAAAATACAATACGAAAATACGATTCGATTTGATCATTTTTACAATAAGGTTAAATCGATCACATATTTCCAGCAATTAAAAATATTTTACTACGAAAACGTTGATTTCAACTGAATTTTTTAGTTGCTAATACATATTTATATTTAGTTGAGATTTTTAGTCATCTCAACATATATATAAATATTTCTCATGAATAAAGAATTTATTCACATCAACTATATTGAATCAACAAAATGAAATATGTTATAATGAATAAAAGCCTAGCTGTCTAATATATGAATGAATTTTTTTGCTGCATCAACTATATTTTAGTTACGGCAACTAGGTCTTTTTTCTCAGTGTACAGCTACAGGTCACAATGTTCAATCTACAACAAAAAATAAAAAAGTTCCTCAAAATATAGCTCAAAATCTAGCTAAATCCACGTAAGATTTTTTCGAAAAACAAATTTTGAAGAGAATGGCGTCATTTTTAAATTTTTTTTCGGAAAAATCGTGCGAAAATCGGCTATAAAATCAGTAAAAAAGCTGATATCGAAAGGATCCTACGTAGATTTCTAGATTTTGGACTATATTTTCAGGAAAATTCTGGTTTCTTGTTCTACATTCATAATTGTGAACTCTAGCGGTACGCCCATGTGAAAGACCACACTGAGAGAAATGGAGTGGTGAAATACAGCATTGATTTTCATATTATTCAGTAGAATTATCAATTGCTGAAATATTACTAATAGATCTTATAAGTTCATCCAAATTTACCCAACTTATGCAAAACTTTAATAAAATGTTCAATAAATATTATCATACGTTCAGTTTTGTAATCATTACATATTCAAAAAGGATGTACAACGATATTTCTTATAAACTACAGTAAACACTTCATCAATTGATAGTCTTATGATGTGAGAAATAATAGTGTCACATAACTACGAATAATAACTCCATCAAAAAGTAAAATATTTGAATACCTGGTAGCTTTCATTCCTACTTGTGAAATTATTTTTCCCAAATTACTGAGTAATGTTCAATATAAACATTATATATTCATGTAGCTTTGTCGTGCGCACCTCTATCGTATATAAATATGTATTGTCTACGACACGTATTTTGGAAACATTAGTGAACTTTCAAGAACATTCTTGTTTTCATATTTTCCAGTGATTGGTTCGTGACCTTTTGAATACAGATTACTGTCCAGTTCACTAAAATCTGCGCTCATCCCCACTACGACCTACTCTAGATCAACGCTTGTGCGCGCAGTGCGTGCTTCTAATTCATTTCTCATCGACTTGTGTTGAACTTTAAGAATATTCCCCTCTCATTCTCAGATCTTCATTTTGAACTGACAGCATATTCTTAATGTTTTAGTGTAGTATATAAATTTTTGGCATATTTTAGATGCAATCTATGTCAAAAGTAGAGGGTAATCTTGATTTTAAAATTTGATTAACTCGTTGAAATTTATTTTGCTTATAACTTGAAGACGAAGCCTCCCACGGTATTTCGCCAAAGGAAGATTTGCTTAATTTTGCTTTGACAATCACGTACCGAAAGAATAGAGTTGGTCTAACATCTTATTGAAACTTGAGCCAATCGTTTCATTACATATTACGCAATATTAGGTTTATTTAAAACCCATACAACACAAAAATTCCACCTGTATTCATATAGAATTCTTCATGAATTCTCAGAATCCAAAGAGTATTGAACATGAATTCTCTCTGAACTGTATTGCAGTCTAGGGGTTTTTAGAACATGATTTGAAACACTGAAAAAATGCTGTACGGAGAGATATTTTAAATAAGCGCACGCATTTTTGCGTACATTATTCACAAAAAATTGATCTAAGTCCTGGCGCTTGTGTCACATTGAAGCAATTATTATTATTTGTGTTAGGGAATCGATCCCTTGAAATTGATATTCAATTATCGAATCCATTAGAATTTCACCTTTCTTCCTGCATTATATTCGTTGATCAAATATGCCGCAAAAATCAACAAGTAGACCATTATATTTCAATAAATAAGGATCGAAATATTTGACAGGCATAATGGTGAAATTTTACTAAACTACTTAGTGAGGATTCGTTCAACCGAATCTACATACTTCTCTATATTGTAAAGTGATGGACAATATTTTATTGCGTAGCTTATACTCCAATGTATATAGAATAATCCTTTTTTCTCTCAATATCGCGTGGTATATTAGATATGGGATGATTATAACTGAGAAGAAAGGAACGTTTATCTAAAATCCCCATGTGTCACTCAATTATCATACTTCTCAATAACTATAACTGGAATTTTGGTGATGTTTATATAATCTCTTCTCTCAGTGCAGACTTTTTTTTCAGTGCGCTGTTGTGTCGCCATTTTGTATTGTAAAAATATAACAAAATGTGTTTTTGGTACTCAACGACTATTACTTTCATATGCAAAAGACCCCATATCCTAAAAATGTTCCTATCGTTTGTGGCACGTCTTAGAATATGACTAAAAATTTTTGGGATACAAAGTGATATTTTTTGTTTTTTTTTTATTGCAATACACGGGTTAGCACCCTTTGATATAAAAAGTAAATACAGAGTCAATACAAGACAGCGTCCAAAGACGCATAAAATACAATTACAATATGGTCATGCATTAACCGACAGTTTAAATCGATTCAAGGGAACATCAAACAATTCCATCGACCGATCGAAATTATTTGCTAATTCACAAATGCGAGAAATCGGATCATAATTTCCAAATCTAGATTTAAATTGTACAGGTCTAAATAAAAGCGCTCTCCTAACTGGTCTACCGGGGATGTTAAAATTAACTTTACTCAGCAATGACTCGCAATCAAGACAACCATTAATCAATTCGAAAAGAAATAGGAGATCATTCATTTGTCTCCGCTCTTCGAGGGTAGTTAAATTCATTCTGTGAAGAATTCTGGAGTAATCATGGTCAGAATATCTCATAGGGCAGCCTATTCTAAAAGCAGCAAAGCGTAAAAACTTGTGTTGCACACTCTCAATCATTCTAATATCCATTACCCCTTAACATTGAAAGAAGAATGCGCGATAGGCCCAGGTGGAAATTTTTTTAGAAATTTGCAGGGATGTTTATAATTTTTCAAAGAATTGCAGTCATTTTCAGAAACATTACAAATTCTTCAGAGGTGATCATAAAGAATCAACACAATTTTTAATTGAAAAAACATGCCCGAGAAATCGAAATTTTTTCCATCAGGGCATATTTAATCGAAAAAAAAATTGATCAGAAATGAAAATCGCGAGTCTCGTATTCATGTGTTTATGCACACATTATAAGCAAGCGGGTAATACCTCCTTTATGTAGATCAGCCTCGCGTCTATTATTTCAATAGCAATTCACCTGTTGTACTTGTGGTTCGTGGTGTTCTCGCCGCTTGTATTGTGTTCAAAACATTTCAGTATTCTGCGAAGTGTTGTTTCAATCGGATGTATAAAGAGACTAACATGTTCTACAGCGGAAAATATGGGCTTCGCTTTGTATACATATTTTTCTATGTTTCATATCAATTGAATTATAATTTTGACATCCAAAAACATGAGATTTTTGCTATATTAGCAAGCAAAGTGAACGTTTTGATGTACAATTGAATTCAATCGGGTTTCGGAACAATCTAATGGAACTTGTGAATCGATGGTTTTCGAGATCAGTAGATGAATCCGAATTTGACATCAAATTCTCGAATTCAATATGGCAAACATGAATCTAAAAATTTGGTAAATCCAAGTCCAACTGGATAAATTAGGTAACGACTTTTTTAATATTCTTCGAATTTACTTGAAAGCTGCTACTCAACAGTTTTCGAGATCACTCAATTTGAATATCAGATTTGAGAATGGAAGATGCGATATGCAAGATGTGAAATCTCTTCAGAATTCTTTGAATCCATTCAAAATTAGTCACTTAACAATTTTGAGGATCTCCGAATCCGAATGTACAGTCTCAACTCAGAAATTCGAAACAACCGTGAAGGATTTCGAAATTCTCCGATTCTCCTGATTACCGAGCCAGGGAAGTCCAACAACATAATCGCAATAAACACCAGTTCACGTATCCATTTCTTGTCTGAAAGATTTTCATGTGTGTTCAGAGATTATCCGAAATATTTGATACCAGGAAATGTGTTTAGGATATCGAGTTGTGTCTCACATACATCCAAAAGATCTTGTAGATATTCAATCCGTCCTGGAATTTATTCAAATTGTATTCAGAACATCCACATTTTCAGTCGTATCCACATTTTCCCGGAACATGTTCATAACATCGGCTTTTATCTATTCGGTCCAAATTTGGATAAGACCAGACATTCTCATCAATCATTCCTTGAACATTCCCGGGTAGAAATTTGATCAGGCGTTTCCTATTTTCAATGGAGTCCTGGTCAGGTTAGAATCCGAAAACCATAAATGAGGAGAATCTTATCAGGCCCTTACAAGGGAATTATCTGATTTCCCTAATAGGATTCGAATAGGATTGTAACGCAGGGGTACAATAGGATTTGGATGAGATTTCCATAAAATCGAGCGAAATAGGGAAAACCGTGACGAAACCTGATGAGGACCTGATAAGAAATCAGGCATGCCTCGTCAGACCCTGGTATTTTCCCATCCAAAATTTCTACTAGGGTTCAGTAATTCCATATTCCATGAGGTTTCGTTTAGAGATGGTCCGGATTGGGAATTTTCTGGATAACCGGATACCGGTTATTCCCGGATATTGAAAATCCGAATAATCGGATACCGGATAATCCGGAGTACAATTATCCGGCTGGATACCGGATAATTACCGCATAATATAATTATTTTTTAGCACCTATTATATCTTACATACCGGAAAGAGTGCTGTATCAAACAAATTATTTGAATGAAATGGCATTTATGAACATGAATCTAATTTTACTTGTAACATAAGCACTAAATAATAAAAGTCTTATGCAAAATGATGGTTATCTATCGATCGGAATCGAATGATAATTCACCTTTTTATTCATGCACATATAATGTCATTATTACTGTTTCAATTTTGAAGTCGTTGTGAGAAGTGAAATTCCGAATCGATTTCAAAAAATAACAAATAACATAACTGCTATACTATCCATGTATTGGAAAAGAATTTCACAGAGTCAAAAAGAAATACTTCCCACTATCCATTGAATAATTTTCGAGTAGCTCGAAGATCTTCGAGTGGTACAAAACACTCGAAATTCTCGACTCGAGAAGGAAAAAAGAGGTGAAAGCAATTCGCGAGGAAAATAAGAAAAATGACATTATTCGGTATCCGGTACCGGATAACTGTATTATCCGGATCAATACCGGATATCATGATTTTACTATCCGGCCGGATATGTTATCCGGGGATAGCGACGGATAACCGCATACAGTATCCGGTATTCGGAACATCACAAGTCACATTCCACTTTAAAAATGTCTAGATTTATATGGGCAGAATTCATCGGTAACAATGTTAACTGGAAACAAATCTGTGTGGGAAAAATTACGGGGCAACAGATTATCCAAGTATGGTCAATCAGATCATCTTATCCCGAGAAGAAAATTTTTTCAAATTATATATGATTCATATATAATTATATAAAACTTATTTATAAACTATATTGAGTTCTACATCAATTATATAAAATTTCGAGGAAATTTTTCTGCTCAGAAGACGTTTGCCAGATGGGAACAAGTTGCGTAAAAACATGCGATATTTACGATATTTTAATTACTTGAGAATGTTGAATTTTTTGCATCATTTGAGTCATATGTGTGCTATACTTGGATGTATTCCTAGTTATGTGGACAAATTTTGGAAGTTATACAGAGTTTTCAAAAACGAACACATTCCCCTTCATTTTGTAACCCGAAGGCTTTTAAGAAAAATGACCTGGACAAAGTGAAGAGTGATGAAAGACGAATTGATTATGCCATCGAACTTGACTTGACCGTCATTTTTGAGGTCATTTGAGGGTCAAATTGGAATTTCTTAATAGCAATCCCTATATTTGAACCCGTAGTCTGAAAGAGCACGAGAGAGAGTATTTTAATCACTGTTACCCAAAAAAAATAACACAGAGAGACTGAACAAAATTTGTGGTGAATTCAACTATTTTTTATTTAGCATCACCGCTTTTTGGTAACCACGAGCATTTTTTTATCAGCTATACGATTATAAAAAATGTGGTTGAGTTCCTTTGTAGAATTAGCCAATTTTATTTCTTTTTAGCACAAGGATCTTTGAAAAGTGAATGTGCAATTTTCCCCCAATTTGATGGCAAAAAAATCACCCACAGGCAAAAAAATGACCACGTAAAAATTACATGAAAAGTGAGATTATGATTACGATGTGGATTTCACGTATAGAATTTACTCCAGAGTCCTGTTGGATTTACATTGTTATCGTGGTTACCGTGGCAACACGCTTGTCGTTCACTTCAGTAGCAATATACACATAACATTGGTTCCAATGTGAATTTTACTCCGATTGCATTCACGTCAGCAGTTATGTCAAAATAACAACAACCAATGCAGAATCCACACGTGACTTTTTTCCGTGCATGTGGATTAAATTCATTTCCCTTATAATCTGGGAGAATTTTCCCCCATTTGGAGAGGAATTCCTTCAGAAAGAAAGAATTTTTTCTAAGTGGAGGAGAATTTCTCCACAATCTAGAGGCAATGAAATTTCTCTAGGTTGGGGAAAACTTCACTTTCACTTCTTATAATGTAATAATTCCAGTCCAGCAAGTGCAATTTAGGATATTATTTGACGAGGGGAGTGAGCAACATATCACAACTATTTCAAATTATCCTTCTGCGATTCCAAATTAATATAAAATTACCATAATAAAAGTTTTTTTTGTACAAAATGAATTAGCTGAACAAGAACCTTGTTCTCCAAATCTGTTTCAAGGATGTCATACGCAAATATAGAAAGTTCATGAATCCCAATTCAATCCAATGGTTTTTCAACTAAGAACAATCTCCAGATATAAAATAGACATTCCGAGATGAACTCATCTCCTTCGAATCCAAAAAATGTCAACTCATAATACCAGTATCGAAATTTTTATCACAAGTATTTGGTACATTACGAATCGAATGCAAGAAATCATAGAATGACATAGGTACCAAGAAATAGCTTTTCTATAGCTTCCGGGGTGAAGCTAAATTAGCCATCGAAACGAGCGGCCCGTTATTTAACGAACGGGAAGAGAAGGAGGAGGAGGAAGAAGAAGAAGAAAGAATACGACGCAATTGAGAAGACGAAAGGAGAAGAGGATGAATCGTCGTCGTTGTCGTTTCGCAGACACGTCGCCTGTACACGTTTGAGAGATGGCCTATTATTTGTGTAGCTCGCAACTCGGCGCGTCCATTCTTCGTATTAACGGATGAAGTATAGCCTGCTTTCCACTTCCTAACTCTCCTCTCTTCTCTTCAATTCTCAAGTATAAGTTGGGTATACATTACATCTTACGAAAGGAAATGCATCTCATTGAACACTCGAGATGCAAGGTACTCGTGACGTGAGACAACAGACACATAAAAATTTAAGTTGCAAACACAACGAGGAACTTTCTTGACTTTACGGTATATTTCTTCTCTCTGGTACTATACGTAGCGTATAGAGTGCTCACAAAAAGACTCACATCCTACGCGCTTTGTTATAATCTCATAGTTATCCAACGTTCGTTTGGTATCCAAGTACACGTGTAAGTACGTAGTGCGTGTATTATAAATGTCACAACCAACGATTATTCGAAATCTATTTACGATGAGACGTAATAACGATAGGTAAACGAGTCAGTCATTTGTACAAAAACAATGCATTGGTATCTTCTTCCTTGAAGTTAAACACCACGTAAAACATGTGCAAATGTCTTATATGTCTTTATCTCTTCAGAAGTTTTCCTACAGCATCTCGAGAGAATATTTTCAATAGCGTGAGAATTTATTTTACATCCCAATAAAAAGCACAATTGGATCCATGGATCCATGATAATAAATCGACGAAGAGAAAAATGAATCCGGCTATAAACTCCACGTTTCGACGCGGTCGCACGGTTCTTTTTGATTGAATACAGGTGCATTTGATGGGTGAAGTAAGAGAAATATCTCTTCACAGTAGTCTAGTCGAGTTCATCAAATATATTTCCTGTTCATCTTAGATCATTAATTCCGTGTCTTCGATTTCCCCTTCGTACGATAAGTCAAAAGCCAATGAAGAAGCTAATTACGAGCCGAACGCGTCGTAAGAAACGCGGCATACTGTGAAATATGACACACATACCGTGGAACAACAATTAAGGTCTATGCGCCATTTATTTTTCATCTCATAATCTTCGGATATTAGTATGTGGAAGCGCGTTACTATTTAGTTTGCCTCTCGTTCTCACATATTCTCTTGTTCGGTGTATTGTAAAATCACTGTCACGGTATTCATGACGATGCGCGTTCGATTTACTCCACCGCTCTATCGTTCCACATACGCCGTTTGCCAATTGCACATGATACGTGTATATAAAATGTACTCTTAAGTCCGGTTGGTCTTGATTTTTGTTCGTATAACCGTGAAACCGTTCCGTTTCTATATCCGTAATTCGATTTTCATTTCCCTGGGCATCGTCTGGAGTATCGATTTTGCAAAGCAACGGGAGACCAATGAATTCCTCACTTTCCCTTGTGAAAATTCTTTGATTTTCGAATTATATATTTGACTGAAGTAACTTTTCCTTCGAACGAAAATGAAATTTGAGATCCATCGTCGAGACGACGAGGACGATGATGATATATACATCACATATACTGTCTGAATTTGCATCACAGTTTTGCGAGTGCGATAGTTATCATTCGTGGGATTAAAACGAGTTTTGGAGCTTAAGATTAGAATCTTGTGTTTACAGGTTGAATCGAACCTGCGGATCAATCGCTCCCAGCGTGAAACCAATTGTGTAATTCTCTTAACGAATAATGTAATCGGATGCCTTCATTCTTACATCGCATGTATATAAGAAGAAAAGTTACACCGCTAATCTGCTGTCCAAGTATCTTAGAAAGAACGCAATCCATGTTCATGCAACTTAAATATGGCACTCGCATAGTCGCTTCGATGAACTCTCGACGAACACGCTACGTCGTACAAGATCAACTGTGCATATACCGTGTTTAGATATGTGGGTATACGCTCGCACACCACTTTCGAACTTTTGACCTGGAAACGAAGGCTACTGTTGCTGTTCGCTTCTAGCTGCACCGAAGACCAGACGTACAGCCTATCACGTACATATGGCCGTAGCTTTACTATCATCCGAGTTCTTACACGTAGTTAGAAACGACTCTGAATTTTAATAATCAAAGTCGAGTATATACAAATGTTTACTCATGTCCACGGAAATTCATCTGATGTATCTCTCATTGACTCCCGTTGAATCGAACGACGGATCGTGGAAGCGTAAATTAAACGCTCGTATACGAAACGAATAATAATAATAATAATAGTAATGCGTGGAACAAGAATTTTGATAATAAAATTTTTGTCGAATACACATCATATCGTGGATCTGAAAAACGTAACGCGAGGTTAATTAAAATTTATCATTCGAATTGGATCGATGGAATGCGAAAGAACGTGAATTATTAATCAATGGTCCGAGTTTTGAATTGAATTTCGAAATTGAAATACCTTTCTTTATGATACGGGAATTTATATCGTGAAATAAATATATGAAAATATATCTTTCAGCGATGAGGATCAATTTTCTAATTCGAACGCGTGCTTATCAAATGTAAAGATTCATATTCATGAGTTCTTTTTCCAACAAAAGAAAAGGAGAAAAAGAAGGAAAAGGAAAAATTATCCATCTCCATTTGAATTCTATTTCATGGTAAGTGATTTGTGATAATCCAAGGAACGATATAATACTTTTGATATTTCACATAATACTAACTGAAATAAGGATGTCCAATTTTTTGTGATATTTCACCGCTTTGGTTAAACCAAAGAACGAAAGGAAACTGAAGTTTTGCTTCGTTGACTGCTTCGAATCCTAGAATAATTAAATTCAAGTCTAATTGAACGAAATGCAAGATACGAACAGAGATCTCTTATTTCGATTAAAAACAGTGTGAAGTTTGTATACTTACGGATAGAGTTTGGAGTTGAGATTTTTCAACATTTTATATCAATTGATTGTCTCTTACTACTAGCGTATGCAATTACGCGATTCTTCACATTATATCTGAAAAAAAACTCTCCTACTGTAAGGAAACAACCATTCATCGAGGATAAATATTCTACACCTATAAGTGTTATAAAGAATCGAGTGATAGAAACGGAACGCGAAGTTGCACGCTTTGTTGATGTGGCTGATGTTAAGTTCTGAAACAATAGGATACCCATACGTTCGTTGCACCTTGCAAAAAATGCGAAAGATGCCTCGATCGCTCGACGACGGTCGTGCGAGTTTGAAATGCTTGACGACGAAGAGGAGGACGAGGACGACAACGACGAAGACCACAACCGAACGACTGAGTCTCTCTTAGCCGAGAACAGCCCACGTAATACACAGGTACCTACGTGATTCGCGCTCACACGTGAATCAAGAAAATCTAATGATTTTAATAGACTAGGGGTTCCGTGAAACAAGATGGTAATCATACCGGCAATTGACCGAGTAGGTACACTTTAATACTGAGAATCCATTATATCGTCATTGAACTGAAGCGTGTACCCACAGACATGTGTGCACATATACATGTTTTCACCAATGAATGATAGACACCTTTCAATGACTCTTTAAGTGCTACGTGTGCGATGATGGGATCTTGTTTGAAACACACATCTGTTGTGTTGGTTCAATGAGTACATCAAGATGTGTATTATGTGCAGATAGGTAGATAAATCATCCTCACGCGAGATGTGGTGAATAATTCCCATTGATTCTATTAACCGTCACGTGGAAAGAACTTGATGAATGCGTTGTGAGATGAATAGAAATTTACACGTCCCATTCATAGAGGATGCAAATACAACAACACGGAATAAATCATGAAATTGTCGATACAAAAGTAATGGAGTTGGCGTCCTATGTTTCCATTTCGATTAGATCATTCGTATCATGCACGATTCACTATGCGAGTCAAACCGATCCTTCAAATTCGTTTCCAGGTTGACGGATTCTCACGATCTTGATGGTCTTCGGTTCTGGTGATTCAAATGAATCCGGCCTGAAAGACCAAGTCAAAACACTATATCATTGTTCACATGATCATATAATTGCTAACCACGTTCGGACCGTGCTTAGGTGTACATAACATGTACACGGGCAATTGTTCGTGACATGCATTTTTGACTGTGATTTTCTTGCAGTAACGGAGCCAAATAACCTACGGTCAATGTCCACTTTCTTGTTGTTCGGTTGAGAGGGACGAGCTACATGTCGTTGTATCATTGACAAAGTTGCAAATGATTTCTCATCTCATGCGGTTTGTCATTTGAATTCGGGGCTCATACTTTCTACAGATGTGTGGGAATCGACCGAGCGCGTGATTTAGGAAGAAAGAATTCTGTGAAAATGGGAGAATACACAGAAAATTTGATACTTCATGTAAGACTCATGCTGGACTTTCCGATTGGAAATCAATCCCCCGGATCCAGTTAACCTCGATCCTGCTTGGATTCTGGCAAAAGCCGTGATATTTGTCTATGTTGCCTAAATTAGGACTGATTATGAAATTTCAAATTGAGATCCTGAATGACAATCAATTCCACATTTTTGTCCAATTAATAAAGCATTCTATACAGCCAGTCCGGACATGAACATGGTGGATAACCGGCCAGTATGTGGCTCGTGTTGAATGACCAATGATTGATTCTTCACTCTGGCCGAGATATGACCCATCATTGGCTACAGTGTTAAAAAGTTCTTCCTGAAGATTCGGAAAAAACAATGGTAATGTTTTACAACCATTTGCTTATGAGATTTTAGACAAATTTTCACCAAATTTGATAAAATTGGACTAATTTTTCAGAATAAATTGCTAAATTCAGTTCAAGTTTCTCAGAATTCGGCAAAACTTTCCTCAAAATTCAGAAGAGAGTGGCTGTAAAACATTAAAGTCACATTTACTGAATTTTCAGAAGGAAAAGACCTGATAATCGGCCCATCACTGGATTATTCATCAACTCTATCACTCACTGATTACACTGGAAAAAAAATTCCCTCCAGCCATATGAATATTTATTTGTCCTCTACCGAAGAAACATTTATTGGAATTGACAAAATATTCTCTGGTACAGGACGAATAAATATTTATTTGCCTGGAAGAAATTTGTTTTCAGTGTGCTTTTCACCACTACTGGGCCTGAATTATTATCCAACAGTCAACCATTGATGACCCATCGATGTGCACTGTTGAAAATAATATGAGATCTTGCATCAGAAATGATATTCAATTTCGTAACAAGAAATTTGGTTTCAGAACTGATTCTAAATTTTGTAACAATGATACCAACAGATATGGCCCCATGTGTTGATATGATACGAAATTTCGCAACACTGATACGTAAAATAGTTCGTATCCGTGTTATGAAGTTTTGTATTGATTTTTCTGACAGTCATGAGCCATAATTTTTTTAGTTTTTACCTCAGAAAGCTGAAAAAAATTCCACATACAGACATTTTTTAAATGATTTTATCGAGTTTCCAGCTCACTAAAAAGAAACTGGAATCAGGCCATGAAACATTGGTGATTCTAGAATCACCAGGGTAATACAAGTTTGTAATCTTTGAAAGAAGTACATAAATATCAAGCACCACAATACGATTGAAAGATGAATAAATGAAAGATTTCATATACAATCCTTTATATTTATCTAAGAATGGATACTCGTGCCATGAATAGTGTCGATCCTAAATAAAAACGAATCAATTAATCTTTTCCCGTTTACCCCAGCTGCAAATTCCCGGATGGACGAGATTCCCAAATTCACATGAGGAGTCAGGGGGACCCGCCAGGACCTGCTCGGGACCAGACAGGTCCTGCCTGGAACCTGTCGTGTTCCCGCTCGGGACCGTTCAGGTACCCGCCCGGAACCTGCCAGGCGGAGACCCAAGCACGAGCCTGACTCAGTCGGCAAGTCCCGGGTGGGTACCTGTCCTGACTCCGCATGCGAATTTGGGAATCCCGTCCATCCGGGAATTTGCAACTGGGACCGCATTCTTCCAGATGATGAGAGTTTCCTCAATTTTTTATCTCAAAATGGTGAGGAGCTACGATTTTTTAATAGACACGTTCACTGTCGCGAAACAGTTTTCTCAAACAAGACGTGTCATCCACATTGACTTTGATCCATCAATCAAGGGTCGTGTCAGGCTTTCCTATCAGTTCTATTCAAAACAATCCTCCTGTAGAAAAAAAATAATACAATGGAATCCTCCTGTTACGACCCATGTGGAAACAGCCAGAGTTAACAAATGGGGCGGTACTGGCAAAGTTGTATTTACCAGACTTCGGCCAAAACAGCTATGCCTATTCAGAATCAGTACTGTTTTTCAACTGGCGTCAAATATTCGACGGATTTCAGACGGTATTGGTTTGCGTGGACAGACAATCTTGGCTCACTATCAAATTGATACCCCGACCAGAAATTTACACCAGGCGCAGTACTGCACCAGTACTGGCCAAAACTGGCAGGGTACTGGCATTTTTCTGGGGTGATAACGCTTTTCTTTACTGAGGATTTAGTACTAATACTATTATCCGCAATTAGTGCAATGCCTGTACTGGATCAGTAACATCCAAAAATGTATAAGTATAACTGGTTCACACAGATCAGGAGAGTCTTCTTTGGGCCAATTGCGCAGGGGGACGTTTGGAATTCCCTCACGCTTGAGACCTTACAGAGAGATAAGAATAGCATAATTGAGGCTTACCGATCTTATTCATTCCAGCAAGACTTGCAAAAGTGTAACTTATCAACGACATTAATTTTTTCCTCGGAATTGTCTGTAACGCATGGTACTCAAAAATATTTACTCACAAGTGCATCCCTGAATTCTGTTAGGACCATGGCTCAAATGAGATTATCCTCAAACGTAGTCTCGAGAATCATAATAAATAAGGAAAAATTTGAATTCAGAGGGGAGTATTGTTATTGCTGTTCCTGTATTGCGGATATAAGACATGTTTTGATTCACTGTTTGAACCTGGAGCATGAACGACATAACGCGCTTAAGCTTGCCCTGAACACAGGTATTATTGAAGATACTACAGTATTAGATTTAATCGAAAACCCTATGAAAGCGAAATTGGGCAAATTTACCGAATTAGTAAATTGTATTGTGAAAGCTTACAAAAAGAAAAATACTTATTAGAAACCAATTCCGTTTCAATGTGATGTGGCATATTTTATGTTAACTGTGAAATTTATGTAAAAAACATCGAGTATAATTGATTACCCTATGTTGTAACTCCTTTGTATGATCGATAGATCTAAGCAAATAAATGATATATATACTGGATCAGTACCTGACCGGTATTAAGCTCTCAGTACTGGTCTATCAGTACAGGCACAGTACTGTATATTGTTTCTATGTATCCAGTACTGATCCCGTACGTGTTGGCCAAGTGTGGAAGACCCAATAATGGCACTGTCCTGCACCTGTCGTCAACATTGGCATAATTCGGATTTTTCTGATTGGGACTGTTGGGAAAATATCCATTGGATGGTGTTATGCGCAAAAAAGATGATACTGCACTAGTATTGATGCAACGTTGTTCTAACACGAAACCGGTAGTGGATTAGGATTCCACTGATCTGAGACATTACTGCGCCAGATCATCCAATATGTTCAATGGACGACAATGTGCCAGCATTGGTGAAACACTGGCTGCCTACAGAATCGGTAATGAACTGACGTTAAGATAATGGTCGTGGCAACTTGGCTATCGTAGTAAGCCAAAGCCGCGCCAGCGTTAAATCAGAGTTGGTTTGATTATTCAATATGTTTGATTGATGATAATGTGTCAGAATTGATAGGACTTTGGCTGCCTATGAAATTGAGAATTAACTGACGTTGAAATCATGGTCGTGACAACTTGGCTATCGTAGTAAGCCACAGTCACGCCAGCGTCAAGCCAGAGTTGGTATCATCATTCAATATGTTCGATGGGCAACAATCTGCCAGTATTGACAGGACACTAATCGATCGACGTTAAAATCATACTCCTTGCAACTCAGCTTTTACAGTGAGTCGAAGTCGCCCCAGCATTAGGCCAGAGTTGCTATGATCATTCGATATGTTAGTTAGATGATAATGTGCCAGTATTGATAGAGCGTTGTTCCACTACGGAATCTATGCTGAATTGTATGACTTCGACAGAATTATTACAATAAATGGCAATTTGAGTGTTTCGTCGTTAACTCGGAGGTTCGCTGAAATGATAAAAGCTTAGTTTCTCACTCGCAGAACCCGGATTCAATCCTGAAGATGATGAGAAAAATGGATTTGTAAGATTTTCAAAGTTCAAATTGACCTTATTATTTGTTTTTTATGAAATATGAAAACTTCGTCAATATGGTCAACTCCGGTTACCGGTACTGTGCCAGTATTGGGTGGGGTTAGAATTTCTACACGAAAAAAAAATCGTGGGTGTTTCACACGAAGGGTCCTGTGCGAATAACCCATGCTTCAGAGGCAAGCCACCGTGGAAAAAACGCATGGAACTTTGGCGTTTGGGGTATGAATTTGGTGCTATAAACGCTTGGTCGTTGCCACGGGTTATTCGCACAGAACCCTTCATGTAAAAAAATGTATTTGCCATTTCTCATCCAGCTCTGGCAAAACAACTTGTCTTGTTGCAATGCCAGAGTTCCATCATAGCAAGCTCACATCAAACATCAGTACCCATTTGGGGGTAAATGTTATACTGGCCCTTATGTCAAATTATGTTACAATTTCAACCCCTTCACCAGTGCTGACAATGCAACTGGCCTCATGATGATCGCTCTAAATTGGCCAGTACTGGCATCTCCGGCAACAGTGCTGAGCCTGTAGCGGCCCGTATTTCCATTTCCACATTCTTCATTCAACGAATGATATTTCAAAAACTCGCGTAGTACGCTGTAATTATTTCTCATTCAACACAATACGTCAATTAAATACCTCGAGATCTCGAACAGAGAGACACCGAAGTCCTCAAGTCCTTTTTTTTCTCTCTCTCTCATTTTCACGAGTCTCATAAATTGACGGTACATTCAGAGATCATCGATACAATACATGATTCATTCAACTTACTCAATGATGTGTCCTGCAAACAATTTAACAGAGTGGACTCGTTTGCAACGGTCCTACAACTCCGATCTTTCCTGGAAGTTCTGCAAGGAACGTAGCCAACCGACACTCCGGGTTTTTAGCGCGATCTTGAAAACAGAAAATGTCCCTTTTTTGCATTCTTTGACGCGACGCGATAGTCGACTTCACGTATGTACTGTGTTACTCTTCCTCTTTCTTTTTCCCTCTTTTTCTCCTGTTCTTTTCATCACACGTACACATTAGAAACGCGCGTGATACATGTGAGTGATGGCTAGTGTTTCTATAAGCCATGATGATGCCCAACCATAATGAGAAGTACAGCCTTTCGGAGATGATTGTCCAGATATCTGGCTTCCTAGAGGTACTCTTAAAGAATGAAAAGGAACAAGGAAAGGAAAAGAAGAAGAAAAAGACACAAACATAAGTTGCAGAAAAAAATGTTGATGTTTTTCTTTTTTTAGAATTTTCTCTGAGGAACGAATATCTACTAAATACTGAACTTTTGTTGTAGAAATTCGCGAATATCTGAAAATTTTTCAAAAATAGAAAACTCTTCTAGAATGTATGAAGAAGAATGAATCTGCTGGCTGAAAGTTCTCGATCTCGAATAGTTTTATACAATCTCATGCCTTTGCTTTGACTTTCCGTTAATGGTTGGGATTTTCTTCTTCGTGTTAATGATTTCCAGTTGACCCCTGATCTTAACGGATAGCCCAATTACAAACAGGTTGACTGAGTCAGGAAATGGAATGACACGGAAAAAAAAAGATAAAATTTGAAGAAACGTTAAGAAAACAACACAATCGTTCCAAGAAATTCACCAAATTTTTCACCGTTAAAGTCCTCTCTCTCCTCTTCCGCCAAGATTAGTCATTTCATCTTATGTTAAAAATATGATTTGATTCATTTGATCACGAGAATATATTGTGTTCTAAATATTCTATCATCATCTTCACCAACGGATCAATCGAGTCTCATTCAAATTGCTTTTGATTCTCTGGAAGAAACTCATTAGCCCAGATATTGACACCTCAGAATGAGAAAAACGTCACTATAATTGACTGTTGAAATTGTTTTTACATGATCAAAAATACCATGAATTTTCAATCAAAATTCATTTACAGCGAACTGTATATGTCATCACGAGAAACTTAGAATGAGATATCAAAAAAACAATCAGATTTCACGTTGAGATATCAGATCAGAAGAATGAATCTTCAGCATTGCGGCTTTCCAATGAATCTTCAAGTTCATCGAAGAATCATCCGCTGATATCATCTACCAAATCTCATTCCCAAAACTTTGATATTTCATGACAAAATCCTGGAGCATTGGTAATTGACTATAATTCACGTTTCAATGAGAATGAATCATATATGGGTCATGTTTAGTCCTTATATGGAACAAATTTTCATGTACAATGTATTGTTAGGATCGAGCATCAGGAGAGGAGATACATGTATCAATAATCATTTCATATTATTAGAATGAAATTGTACAAAGGAATGGATAAAAAAAATAATGAAGCCGAGGCCAATGATCGAGAATGACCATCGGATGCCAAAGTGGACAACAACGACAACGACAATTGTCGATGGTGCTAGTGCGCTAATTCCTAAAGACCTAGCTGGTAGTCGTCCTTCGTTCAGTTTCCACTATGGTTATTCGCCTCTGGTTTTTTTGCGAAGTTTTTGCCCCTGTGAGTCCGTGAAGGAGACTCGTGATTCACAGCGCGATCCAATACGATAAAAGTCGATACTTCGCTAATGCGACAGATCGATTTCCAAGGATTCAAAGAATTCTGAGGTAAGAGCAGCAATGGTGATGATGATGAAGATGATGAAGTTGATGGTGACGATACCAACAATGATGACGACACAGTAATCCCGATGACGATGACAATAATGATAATGATGATCGGCGGTAGTGATAGTTTTAAAGTAAGTGTGTCGAAGTCTGCCGACCTGAGTGAACGCTCGGTGGTCGTTGCCCTCTTCTCTTCTCTTCTCTTCCCGATCCGCTCAGTTTTCCTGCCTGTCCTGTTCTGCCGTGGCGTGCACCGCTGATGTTCCGCGACGTTCGTTCGTTGCTGCTGTCTGTTGTGCACTGCCAACATCACCGCCAATGCTACTGCCACCACCACCACCACCACTACCATCGCTGTTCTCGCTGCTGGTGCTGTCGGTCGTTGTTGCCGCTGCCGTTGAGCGGCAAGCAGCTCTATATCCATGTCCCCTCTTAGTAAGATCATCCTCTTATTCCCACTCCTCAAAGCACAGCACCTGTCGTATACACACATGCAGAGGGAGTAAGGTGAGTTTGGCGGTTAGGGGCGCTCTCTTCTCTCGTTTGCCAGAGGTAAGTAGACGGCAGGTTATCAGTCCGCAGAACATCTTCGTCGCGAGGAGACCGAGAGTAGTGGTTCGACGCGCATTCTTTCGCGGTGAGAGAAGGAAGTGACGGTGTGGAAAGAGAAAGAGGAAGAGAAAGGAAGAAAGAGACAGAAGGTGGAAAGAAGCGACAGACGGATTAAACGCCTGTCTGCCAGTCTAATACTTGGTTATACTACTGACGACTGTTCTCCGTTGCATCTTAGGTCCGAGACATTGTAATAGAGAGATACAAAAATAAACAAACAAACAAACCAATCGATCTGTTTATATTTTGATTTCTACGATGATCGGGGATTTAATCTAGCTAATTTCATAATCGTTTGTGATGTTCAATTCATCGCGTTAAGTAAATTTATACGAGATTGTGTATTAGTTTTCATTCGATAGATCCATACGAGGTTTCATTGATGGTGTCAAGTGTTTGAATATTGACTCGCGACTCCAGGCGAATGTGCATCGGGGATTTTGATTATCGGTGTGGATTTACAAGATTACATGCATATTTATTCCCTCGTCGTTCTATATCCAACGTTTTCATAAACATCGAAAGTGGAAGAAGTTGAGGAAGTGGTTGAGGGAGGAAAAACAAGAGAAAGTGGAGAATAAACAATAATAACGTACAAGGGAGATAAAGCGAGATAAAGCTGCCGGGATGCGGTACGAGGAGCCGGTGAGCTCCAGCTAACACGTGGCAACTCCACACACACTCCGCGCTTGCGAGGTAAGTTCTGCTTCCTTGATTTGTCTGTTCATGAGGATTATTGTTTTATTCATCGACAAAGGGCAATAGATCAACAAAAGAATTTATTTTCTTCGAGTCTACATAACGTTATCACAAAATCATTTTTCCCTACGAATATAGGGAATACACTGATATTACGAATTGTTAGATTTTCATCATACCTTGACAGGTATTGAATACGAATTGAATTATGAATACCGTTGAGAATTTTGAAAGATTTCAGAACTTCCGCCGTATACTATCGAGCACGTGGGTAGGAGGGTAGGATATTACCCTCTAAATTTTAACCCCTGCTGAGGCGCAAGAGAGACTGTGAGCAGTTCCAAGGCGCATTCTCGCGCAAATAAAGCAATGCCTAAAATCACATCTATCGCATTCTGCTCTTTTTACAGTCACTTCAAAAATTTATCTGTGAAAATTGATATTACGTCATGGATGATGAATGATCCTGATGTACAAATACACCCTTCGTACAATCCCTGAATCCTCCACGTTTCACGTCCATGAAAACGATTAAATATAAGAGCCGTTTAATACGACTTTGAAATTATATAGAATGATTTTGAGGTTTTGAATGAACAGTTCTTTTTGCCTGATCAATAGCATTCAACCATATCATTAGCACAGCAATTATATACAATACACTATATTATGTCGAACCGCAACGACGGTGATGTCTCAAGCACCTTGAACCACTCACAAGGTCAAGGTTCCCATACTATATCACAGCAATAACGTTTTGTGTTATAACCGCGTAATTGTGGTTACGACGCGTCTGAAAGATTGTGTATTCGATAAACACTTCCGAGCATATCATGTAGAGGTATTAACTCGTCAATGTGACGTACACTTGAGCGATTAAAATTCATGCATCTCCAAAAGTTCGAACTCCTAAACTTCAATTGAATCTATTACTTCGATCTATTCTAATTCGATGAATTAATCCTCCATCGCATATATGGACAAATGTCATCCGAATTAACAGTCTAGTGTTTCAAAGATTGCGTATTTTGTTTTTAAATTACTCTTTAACGACCTGCGCTAATTACCGCAACATCCAAATGAACATCCGATGTACTGTTGATATTTAAAATGAATTTATAAAAAGTTACGTTACAAAGTGAATACAAAGAGTCCACAAAACATTTATTCGTCGCGGTCATCACGCGCATCCAATTGAGAAATTTCTTTGATGCGTGGATACGGATCGAAGAACTGTTTTCTGAGGATAGAAGATGCGAGGGAATGAAAATTTCTCCAAATCTACATTACAAATTCCAACTGAAATCACTCGCACTTGTATTATGGATTCTTCAGGGGGCATCCATTAATTACGTGAGGCATTTTTGAGGATTTTTAACCCCCTAGTGAGATTTCGTAAGATTTTCCGCAACTCCCTTCCCCCTCCCTTAATCTCACGTGAGATTTTTCGAAATTTGTGTTTTGGGTGTAAATGCATTGGATTACACCGGTCAACGCGATTTTTGGGTCTCACTTCTGAATGTCGAATTTTGTTTTCTTCTACGTTACTAATGGCGGGAAAAATAATTTTTTTGATCAAAGTTTGCTTTTGTAGATTACAATCAGAATAATTTTTGATGAACATTGGAGTTTTTTTAATTCGAGAGTAAGGATTAGTAATAGCATACAAATGTAAAATAATACAAAATCTAGTTCAAAAATGAAGATTTTTAGTGGTTTTTTTATGTTTGTATGGACTTTCTCGTATTAAACCCCAAATGTAATCTGCCATCATATAAAAGCAAACTTCAAGAGCTAAGAAAGGATATTTTTGTGTTTTTCATCAGAATTTATACACGAAAACAGAAACCCAGGAGGAAAAATTTTTTTTGTCGACTTGTGTTATTAAAAAAATAAGAACACAATTTGTTCTATTACTTTTATTTGAGACTAGTGGGGACTGGTATTCGAGAATATTACCGTGATAAAATTTTTTCAAAATAATTTCACACAATTTTACACCCTTTCCCCCCCCCCCCTCACCACCAAGTGGAATTTGAAAAGATTCAGCTCAACCCCCTCCCCCTTTGAACACGTCACGTAATTAATGGACGCCCCCTTATAAAATTATATCGATAACTAACATTTCCCACGAATTCTTACGCTTTATTAGGAAATAATGACCCATTTTACATACGTAATACTCCCATTTCAATATAATTACTCATTAAAAATTGATGCATTAATTTGATTATATTGGTCAATGAACGCATATGAAATGGAGAAGCGAATGCATGGGACTCACGTATTTGTTCGTGTATTGTATGTTAACAAAGAATTTCCAAAGCAATTTTCATATACAAAATTTGCATTCCGTGATGGTTTCCTTTGCGTTCTCTTTGTTGAGGAACGCGGAATTGAAATTCGAAAATTGATGGGTAATAAATTATAATATTATGTGCTAGGTTGACAAAGTTCATTGACAAATATGGTCACGTATATGCATTGAATTGTTGAGTTCTATTGTAATTTTGTAATACTTTTCATTTGAGCGATAATTCAATTCGATTGTGGAATTCAAATCTGTTGATGGTTTCTGATAATGGGGTTAAAATGTTGGTGCGAGTGAGAAGAATAATGAAATTTTTGCAGTCAGAGAGAAATACTTCTTATGAAATGAATTGATCTTGAATGTGCTGTCCCGGATAACATGTGAACTTGTCATTCGATTGTTTTTGACTTGTTAGTGACGACCTTGTGTTACAACTGTGCTGCGAGGGTTTTGTAAACTTGTACCCTCGTTGTGCGTCAATTAGGAAGCTTACGTCAACCTTGTCACAAGCTCGCCTGACACCATTGCAGCAAGGTGAAATTGGCGATGCTATCTGGGGTGTGGATTTTTCCCACCTCAACCGGAGACCAGATTAAGATGACGAGGGTGGATGCAAATGAAAATCAACCATTGGTTTTAGGGTGGAGCAAGGTAATCCCAAATTTGGCGATGATTTCACGTTCTGCCAGTCCATTTTTCCAACGCTCGAATGGCGCTTGGATGACTGTTGGGTTACGTTTCCACACCGCTTTATACGCTTCATTTTCATCAGAGATGCGAAAAATTCTATATTTGAGAGCTGAGGTTTATCTGATATGGGAAACGATTTGCTCCAGTGACAATCCCTCAAATAAGTATAAGTCGGACAAAAGAATTGTACCCTGAAATTTTACAGAATATCTGCACTGCAAATATTACTGAATAAAACTATGGTTACGAAGATACGAGCGAAACAAGCACCATTTGTATTCTAAGGGTGGAGCAAAAACGAACACCTAAATCTAAAAAACTGAAACTTCAAGTAAGTACCTCTGGTAAGAATAATTCAAAATGTGAATCAATTCGACTGAATTATATCATCCAGGGTAATCCCAGACAACACAGCGTGCCACTGAGACGTTCAAGAGACGGATTGTGTTGTTAGGGAATCAAGGAAGCAATTAGCAAAACCTGATACTCCCACCTGTTTCGTTCTCTCCACCAACTTCCACGTCTCTCGCCGGAAAATCAATTTAGGAAAATGTCAAATTTTTGTCAAGAGTTGATGTTTCTCTGCACATTTGTATTGAAAGAAATATAATTTCATTCTGATGGAAATGATTAATGACAAATCACACAGAAGGATGTAATTGGTTCAAAAAGGTTCCCGTTACAATTAGTGATGGGGATCTTTGAAAAGAATCGATCTCTTTTTTATATGAGGAATATGTAATTCCTATAGATTTCAATGAAAATTCGATACTTTTTGTATGAAAAGGATCGATATAGTCCCGATCTTTATGCACGTTTTATTGAATTTGAAAAATTAAATCGAAATAAATTTCTCGATTTTGAAGTAAAGAATCTGTCTTTATCTAAGAAAGGGCATGAAGAAAAAAATTTGCTGAGGTAACAAATCGAAACATTATGTACAAAATAGCAAATCTTTCTGCTAACCTTGCTGAAAATTTGTAGTCACAGCTAACTGAATTGTTGAGAAAGGAACATGATTAACTAGAGCAGCAAATTTTCAGCACTGTATCTTACTAAAGCATTCGACCTTTTCTGCTCTCATTAGTTTGTCGTCACGGCAAAAACATTCGCTGCTCCAGCAAAAGTTACCCAATAAAATCCGACTTCAAGTGTCACAATGAATTCTTCCTTCGTGTAATTGAATATTTGTGTGATTTCAGATAAAAAATTGAATTTTCTAAAAAGATTATTAACTATTTCAATGAAATTCTGTTGTCGGAGAAACGAATTTGTGGTTAGAGCGGAATCTGATTTTGCTGCGTACCTTTCACCAAAGCAGCAAATTTTTTGTTGTGATAGCAACCTATTTGTCACCTGTCAGCTATGACAGCGATTCCTTAGCGATTCTTTATATAATACTTAGAATTTTGCTACACTTCAAAAAATAATCGGAATTTCCCTGTACACAGTAAGTGGAAAATTCCAATTATTCAATGGAAAATAAGTTAACATGCCCCAAGAGAACATGAACCTTGAGGACGTTCAATGAACGTTCCTGAAGGTTTGTATTCTCGTGGGGTGTGTATGAAATTTACCATTGATTTATCTGAAAATTTCAAACTTTATGAGATTTTTACGATCAAATTACAGTAAATTTTCGGACGGTTGAGGAAAATTTCTAACGTATATAATTACTTCTGATAAATATTTAGGAATTTGATTTGTCCATGTGGCTTTGTATTCTTGCAAATTTACTGGAATTCTCTGTCTACTAATATCCTGATTAACACATGGAGAAAAAAACTTCACTATAATAGTGAAATCTAAATTCACTGAGTACCTTTCGCTGTAACACAACAACAACAAATAAATTCATTGAAATTCAAAAAATAAATTAACTAATTAATCAATTACTGTCAATCAATTATAAATTCTAGCTAAATATGTTTGCTTTTCTGTGTGTAATACTGGCAGAAATCCGCTGTGTCCAGCAAAAAGCTGGAAAAAACACATCTCGATTCTTTCTTATAAATTCAAATAAAACAATGAAATCTCTCAGTAAACACTTTTTCCACTGGCATTATTTTGAAGAATTCTTTCGAAGCTAATCAAGTGTTATTTCCCGCCGTTCTGCGTAGTTTGTCATGACAATTCTGCGTAGCTCCTTCGTTAAATTATTTTCCCTAGGGTTGTCCGAGGGAATCAAATTTTTCAAATGAACTTCCATATTTGCCAGAAAAATATATATGGGGTAAACTGAGTTCATTCTGAAGATGTCTAATGATCATTTTCGTTCTATTGTCACGATTTTGATCATGCTCCACGTACACAGTAAAAATTCCATATTACATATTACCATATTTATATTGTACTTTTGAGATATACTTGATTATGTCATTCTGAACCACAAGTATACGAGCATTCACCATACTCTCTCATGAGGATGAAAATGAATATGTTATAATTTGAAATAAATATAATTCTGAGCCTCATAATAAAGTATATCCCACGAGTACCATAAAAATATAGTAATCTTTAATATAAACTTTTCTCTGTGTATGCTGTGAAACACCCAGATTTTTCCTACGCCTTCCATGTTCACCCACTTCCCCCACGCGTTCCATTTTCACCATACAATGAAAATTATAAGGAATGTCCCGTGACTTTCGATGCAAATCCACCCCCCCCCCTCCCCCTCATGGAGGAATTGTTTTTTTAACGACGACAAGACACTTTTCCCTCTTTGGTTCTGCATTTTAGATGATGAGTCTGTAAAAAAAACCCAATGTGGAAACTGTGCTGCCACCATTCTTCTCTGAATCGTCCTTTCTCAGCGAAATCTGACTTTTTTCTTGAAAGTTGTTCGCGGTCATTGAGAAGTTCGCACCATTCCGAAACATCGTAACACTTTGATAATATGTCTTCGATTCACATGAATTTTTTACAGTGAAGTTGATATGAACAATTGCCATTGGACACATGAGAATCCACATATCACATCAGGCTTTTGAACTCCGCAAGTTATGTAAGCGGAATTCACAAAAAGATACTGTGAAGGATTAGATTTCAACCTCCTCTCACACAGGCTCTTCGAATGTTTTTCCCCAGAAACTTCATTCTGTTGTATCGTGTAACTAATTCCAAAAGCACGATACTCACGTAACCCACGCAAGATGCAAAAAAAATGCAAAATTAAAATGACTCTTCATATAAAAATTGTAGTCCCACAGTAATGATCAGTGAGGATCAGCCAAAGTAACGGACATTGATGAAATTTTCCGTTACCAACAGCACATCCAGGATCTTTGAGTATCATTAACTACGTTGATGATTGTATATTCAACATGAAATTTTCCTTTATATGCCGAGGAGTTCAATTGATGTCATCGTTCTCCACGATGTTAATAAGATTCTCAAGTACAAGGCAATTGACGATTTTTGATTATGCTATTTGAAGTTGAATTATCTTTTGCTTTTCCACAGGGATTACAGAAATTCATTTCGATAAATCTCCGGTGTCTCAAATGTTATTCATCAGAAAAGCATTTTTATCTTCCTCGTTTCGTATCCTTCAGCAATTTACCAATGAAATATCCGTGACAAAAAACACTTGAGGTTCCCCTCTTCGTCTGAATTGTACGTATTAATCGCCTAAAGAGAATTATCAAAAGGTAATCTGCTATTCCATTATTGGCAAACGTTCAAGATGCTCCAAGCATATATCATACCAGCTGGTAATCGACCATGAATCACTTATGAGAAGTATTCTCAAAACTGACCACCCAAGAAGAATCGGATCTTACTCCAGAACTGTGGGTCAAAATAACAAAGATTTTTTACAAATTTTTACACTCGAAGAACAACTGTTGCTAAAACCAAAATGTCGGGTTTTTGTATATTCGGTAAAAAGATGGCGCATTAGAGATATTATGTGTAGTAATTAATGTACCGTCTGGATGTAATTTACCGTATATCTTTAGCTTGGCGACACGTTGACAGTGTTCAAGAATACAATGATCGTGGATATTGTTGCATTGAAATTTGGAGAATAAAATCCAAGAGTTGAGTGGTATCATTAAGTACATTCATTAAGTACAATACTCGAGTAAAAGCACGGGCTAATGATGTCTGGACTGTCTAATGATGACTGATATTTTTATCAAGCCCGTTGTATAGTATTACGTCGAATAAATTTCACGTGATGTATATAGAAATCTCCTATTAACTGAAATCTTTCACTCCGCGACGTGATGTTCCGATCTGCCACATCAGGAAGAAAGTGATTAGTAAACCACAATCATCGAATAGAAAGGATTCAATAAAATAGAAGGATGAAAATAATCCTTGAACCGATTTTAACATCAAGTGCGGATAGATGTGGAGAATCAGTTCCGTTGAAACATAGCCAGACACACAGGCGGATAAGGTTCTCTCTCGTATGAGAAAATTAAGGTAGGGAGGGAATGTGGTCAGTCGGCAAGGCAAGGCAAGGAGGCCTCACCAAATTTTCGTGCCGCTGCTGCTGGTCTGGATACAATGTTGTGTGCCTGAGGGATCTCCACGTGCTTCAGAACAGCCTCTTTCTCTCTTTCTCTCTCGTCTTATTCCATTCTACCCTTTCTCTTCCTCTCTCCTCCAATCTCATGTGAACTCTTTCTCTCTAGATAGAGGCCACGTTTCTGCAAACTCTCTTTCCTTCTTTCTTTCTTTGTCTCTTTCTCTTCTCTCGATTCTGGGTTCTCCTCATCTTCTTGAAGTCACTGAGAAGACTTGCGATGCCTCGAGACACCGAGACGAGTTAACGCACACGCACTCCGGTTAGCGATCCAATTGTGTTCCTATTACCTCAGCTTTTTTTCTCGCTCCCTCTTTCTCTCTCTCTCTCTTTACCAAATAGAAATCAAACGTAAATAGAAAATCCAAGTATTCGAATTGAAAACGTCTTGCCCGTCAAATAAGTTTCGCGAATGATTCTTCCACGCATGGGAATGAACATCCAGCCGAACAATTTCAACAAATAATAATGATCCGAGCCAGAATTCCTTCAACAACCATTTTTCTTCGAGCTCTCTGAAGATCGATCGGAACGATAGCAGCGAACGTATAATGAGACCATATTCAAAAGCTTCAACCTCAAATGCATATTCATTATTCATCAGCACGTCGAGCAATCTTTGATCCGTAGATTTATTTATCGCCCCGTTATGTACCGTTGTTTGATTGGCCGCTGACCATAATCCATCGCTTCTATTACGTACCCCCAATACGTATACTTGATGTTTATATTTATGATTCCCTCAATCGAGAATGAGATATTATTGAATTATCATTGGGAAACTAAACGACGAATAAAAATAGTCAAATTAATGATATTTAAAATGCAAAGTAACGTGGTGGGACAAAAACTTTTTTACACTCATGTTTCTCGATTTTATTTCTTTTTTTTTTCTTCCTTTCCTTTCGGAAGATTTATGTTTCCCTCGTGTAATGGCTCGAGATAAGGATTACAAAATTAAGATACGTGGATTTTGACTTGTGAAAAACTTCTGATTGACTTCTCATCTATCGTCGTTTGAAGAATTTTCTTATTTACGACGACCCGTATTCACGTTTGTGCGGCATTGACATGAGCGAAATGCCGTATCCTTTTTTGCATTCTTTCGTATTCTCACAAGTCACTTGATTTGTTGCTTTCCTTCTGCCGCTTTATGAATATATACATCATCATATACTTCTCAAACGTCATATTTCATCCATAACGTGTGAAAAGTTTGAAACCGAGACGATATCAGCAACCAATATACGTTAAGATAATGAGAAAATATGAATATGCAAAAACATTTTTCTTTCATCAAATTATATTTTTCTGACTTGTCTTTTCTGAAGAAACAAAAAACATCACATCCTCATCGAAGAATATAGTAATTTTCACATCCCACCATTGGAAAACCTCGAATACTTTCAAAAGGGTAATTATATGGAACGATATTCGCGTATCGATTCTATCTCCTCTCATTCATTTCGATTCTACGAACGCGTTTTTCTCTCTGTGTGCCACGATCAGCGCGCGTTTATTATTACATTGCTAAGCGCAGTGATTTAAATCGGTATGAAAGAGAGGGAGGTATGAAACTTGAAGAAAAAAAAGAAAAAGGAAATCGGGAAGGAGATGAAGGGGAGAAAAAAGTCTGAGATCCCGTTTGGAGAAGGCGGTACGAAAAGTTTATCGGGCGATTCACGGAACTCTTCTTTGAACCGCATGTGCAGGTGCACGTATGCATGCTCATATGCGTGAACATTTATACTATATAAATGCACACGCTTATCTCTTCGATACAATATAACTAAATCCATCCAAACGAATGCCAAAATTTCTCTCATTTTCAGTTACAATATCTTCTCCATGTCGTAATATATCGAGAGGGAATTAATTTCTCGTTTGGTATGCGGTGCGAAGAGATTTCCTCCAATTGACTCTCCCAACGATAATGCCCTGTCCAGATCATTGCCGATTATTACCTTTTATTAATCGCTTTGATTCGAACAATCTCAAATGCAGCTCAGGATAAATGATTTTTATCGCAATTGACTCTCACACCTTTGAAACATCGCAGATATTCTTTATTGAACCTGAGTATCATGAGATTGCATTCCATGCAAGTTTTAGACTCTTCGAACAAGGAAGTGTGATGTAAATTTGGACAAAATGAATATATCGTGGTACAATAGTATGTTTCAAACTCGATTTCAAATGATCTTGTTAACCGAATTCTCAACGGTATCGTATCCCAGGAATTCCACACGAGATACTGCTACACAAAAATGAAATAATTATCCTCGGAATTAACGAAATAAAGACAAATTCGAAGATCGAGAATCCACGATACGAAGATATATTACCAAGTCCTACTGCTCCTCGACACATTTATGTACACATTTATATGTTTACTTTGGAATTTTTTCTGAAATTTGCATCGAAATAAGCGTTCGAATACTCGTAGTCGCCCAACTAGAGGCGCAAAACGAGTACATTTAACGGTTTTCGAACAGGTGTCATCTCTTTTTTCCGCACTTCATGAAATATTCACTAGGCATACGATTACGTTAGTAAAACCACACGGACATCGCACTAATCCTATATCGGTGGCGGCACCGGCCATTCAACCTACAGTTCTTCCTTGCCCTCTACCCTCTCTTTCTTCTTTTCTTTCTTTCTCTTTAAGGTATGTGAAATCACGCCCGACATAACTTTACATTGACTCGTTCCTGTAGTGATTTCATCACGTTTCGCATATTGACATTTGGCATTAGCATTTTCCATCTTTGACGGTGTATAACCTGGACAAGTTTGATTATGAAGTGAGAATTGAATGATGAAAAGTACGTACTACGTTGTATGTAGATTTTTTCAATTACGCATTCAGAAAGGCATCGTTCTTTCTATTTGATCATTGGTTCGTTCTTGTCCCTGATAGACGAGGACTCGCCTAGTCTGAGCACTGAATAATCATTCAGTAACTACTCTTATATCCACGCTACGAGAGAGAAACATTTGCTTGGATTTTTATCGTTTATGCATTCAGTTTTAACGTTTTACCAAAAATAGATCATAGATCATATTTGTGTTTCGAATGAATCTTAATTGCTGTACAAGAACATTATTTTTTACGATGGATTCTGGTGGTGAATGCTGGTATATGATATAATCGAATGGTTTCATTTGTCCTTGCGGTCAACAACAATAATAAGAACGAGAAGTTCAATATACTGCGGTTTCCAGGATGATCTTCTCAAGGTTCGATGTTTGTTTGCGATAGATGAGGGTGATTATCAACAATCACTGACAAGCAGAGAAGTATTTGGAATTCATGATTTTATTCTTCCGTTTTGAAATAACTTAATTAGTCATTTCCTGCCCGTCTGACGTCTCAACAGGTCTTATCTAAAAGAATTCCTTCGGCAGAAAAGTTTTGGAATGAATATTAAGATAATATTTGATTGAGGGTGGGAAGAGTTCATCAGTCTGATGCATCGTGATAAGGGATTTCAGGAGACTTTTTCGATTTTGGGTCCGGAGATCTCAACAACGAACAAAAAAAAACGCTTGTTTTCATGTAATTTTGGAAGAATTGTGAGCTCCTTCGCCGTGATATTTACTCCCAATTCAATAAAAAAAATCATAGACAAACCATATAAAGTCATTAATTCGCTTTGAAGCACATACACGGAGAAAAAGGAATTCGCTGTGGCAGCGAAATCCACTTTTGCTGGGTTCCTTTTGCCAGAGCAGCAAATTTTTTGCTGTGACAGCTTGTTAGCTGCGACAGCGAATTTTTAGCTGTGGCAGCAAAAAATGTTTGCTATCCCAGCAAAATTCGTTTGCTATTCTGTATATAATACTGAAAATTTGCTGGCGGAGCAAACATTTTTTGCTGCCACAGGTAAAAAATTGCTGTCGTAGCTAACACGATTGCTGTTATAGCAAATTTTTAGCTAGGTCAGCGAAAAATTTTGCTATTCTATATATAATACCTCGACTTGCTGCGTCAGCAAATTTTTTCTCTCCGTGTAGCTTCTCCATATTTGTAGATTTTTTTTCAACAGTTTATCTCATTAATCACTCACAAACGCTTCGCACCGCGATTTGTGTATCAAGGTCATGAAACAACAAATACGAATCGATATTTATGGATACAATGCTGTTAGAAAATGTTGCTAAGGTCTTAGAAAATTGGCACCTTGTATTCTGAAAAACGGTTGTAAGAGTTAATTCTTTCCCGAATGAGGACTGAGAATTGGTTTTAGGGTGGCGTATCGGCATTAGAATAGCAAACCCTGGTCCAAGTTTAGGCTGAAACTGGTAGTCGCAAAATTCAACTCCGTAATTATCAATGCCTCGCACAACACTTGCCTATTTTCTGTAGCCTATCTTGAGCCAAGAATTATTGAAAGCTGACTCCAGGCCCAAATGAATGTTGAGACAATTGTAGATTAACAAAACCAATTTGGTGAACCATTGGTAAACTTTGACAGTCAGCTTTGCACCTAGCTATATTCTATTCTCAGCGTTCGCGAAAGCCAGGATTTTCGATTTGATAGATTTACTTATCGACGGGCAAAGATTGGTCGAAATATTCAAGTAACTTCAAGGTTTTCTCTTGAAGAACAACCGGCTCAGATGGTTCATAAACTTCTAAATCAGAGAGTTTATAATACTAATGATGATTCCTGGATAATTGTACTATACCTGTAGCATTCTCTCTGCACCGAGAAAAATATGTTGTAAATTTTATCTCTTGTTAAGTGAATATACAGGGTGTCCCATTTTAAATAGCCAGGGTTTATATCCCCTAAAATAATGAGACTGGAAGAAAAAGTCTCGGAAGAAAGTTGCAGAGTTCTGAGGGGGACATTCGATGGTAACCTTGACTTCGACCTCAGACTCCATCTTCAAGGTCATTTTGAGGTCAACTTGTGTTTTTCAAATGAGACCTCCTATTTTTGACTACATCCTTGGAATGTGCGTTGAAAACCAAGAAACTTTTGTCTGAATTAGTTTCTTGAAATTTGCGAAGGTGGCGATCTAATCGATAAAGAAAGGAAGGAGATTCAAGAAACACTCTTACCGCTTTCTGTGCGAAACGATACTTACCTCTTCAGTTATTTCTTCCCAATTGGGCTGGATTGAGGCCCCATTGGCCCCCACCTGCCTCAATCCGGCCCTGGTTCCCAATCTTCGGGGAACTGCCGTCGGCATTAGCGTTACCTAATGTGCACCACGAGGAGGTTGCGCAATCGGACTTTGCACATCACTGTTGCCCTGAAAAGGGCCGATTATTTCGACTATAGAGAGGTATGTGTCTGTGAGTTTTGGAAATAGTCGGGTTCCGTAATTGAGTGATAATTCCCTGATCCAATCATCTCGTGAATTCACCCGTACAACACCGGACATTTCTACGTTGCCTCCATGTTACCTTCACGTGAGATCTCCGTTCATCCACGTTCTATCCACGTGCACCATTGATCGACGTGGAGTCCACGGAAATGCGACGTAGAAATCGGTGCCTTCATTTGCGATACATACACGGCCCTGTTGAGGAGAAGAAACTGAAGATGTCAGTATTGTTCCGCACCTAAAGCAACAAGAGTGTTTCTTGAATCTCCTTTCTTTCTTTATCGATTACATCGCCACTTTCGCAAATTTTAGGCAACTAATTCAGACAAAAGTTTTTTGGTTTTCAACGCACATTTAAAGAATGGAGTCAAAAATAGGGGGTCCCATTTGAAAAACACAAGTTGATCTCAAAATGACCTTGAAGATGGAGTCTGAGGTCGAAATCAAGGTTATCGTCAAATGTCCCCCTCTGAACCCTGCAACTTTTTCGCGAGGATTTTTTTCCCAGCCCCATTACTTTGGGATATATAAGCCCTGGCTATTCAAAATAAGGCACCCTGTATGGACAATTTAATAATGTAGTACGTGTAATAATTCGATTGTGAAAATATCATGTCCAAAATGTGGAGAGGATCGACCAGGGTTTATACAGTCGAGGGAGTAGAAAAAAAAGACCAAGAAATTAAATTCGATGAATTTCCACCAGAACTTCTAATACAACATCCCTTTGAAAAATACCTGGACCCTCTGGTATTTTGAACTCGATAAAAACAAATCATGGGAGGAAAGCCAACGCGAAATCACCAGTTTCGATACCACCGAAGACTTCTGGAGCTTGTACAATCATATAAAAGCAGCATCCGTACTGAGACAAGGATGCGATTATAGTATGTTCAAACGTGGCATCAGACCCATGTGGGGAGACGATGCCAATAAATGTGATGGCCGATGGTTAATAAGTTTAGAAAAAAAACAAAAGGTTACAGATGTAGATCATTTTTGATTGGAAATTCTCCTGTGTATGATCGGGGAGGCCTTTAACGAATATTCCGATGACGTCTGTGGAGCAGTTGTTAAGGGGTAACACACACAGTGACCTCTCCAAAAATAACGCTTTTTCAGATGTTTTTTCGAAAATTAGAAAGTTCCTACACTGTAAAAAATTGCTTCCTAAATTTCATATAAATGTATGTGAAGCAATTAACATATACATTTTGTATTGAATTTTCAAAACTTCTTTGACTTTTCATATGAAATTTCATGATATCTCATACAGAATTATGATTTTTAATGCATTCTTATATGAATTTTCACACATTTTGCATTAAATTTCATGAATTCATGATTGAACTTGATTTCAATTACAAGTTTCAGAATTTTCATATACATCTGATATCGGAAATTTCAGAATATTTTTTACAGTGTATTCAAATTGAACTACATGAAGGTATTCCACTACTATTAAAGTACAAAATAATTTTTTTGTGGAATTTTATTGTGAAAAATGGTGGCTTGACAGGTTCTGGAATGACTGGAGCACAGTGAAAATTCATGGTCGTTCGGTGGGATAAATAACTCAGTCCAGAATTGACGCAGAACACAGAACCAAAAATAATGATTTTCTGTAATCCAAAAGCTAGTGAAATACGTATCCGTGTTGAAAAATGTACATTTTCCACGGAATGGCATCGGTTTGAAGAAAAAAGTAGGATTTTCACCCTAAATTTCGTTACTTCATGTTGAATAAAAAACGCAAATATCAATATTTCGAAAAACCCGTACGTATTCCACTAGATAATCATATCACGAATACAATAAAAAAAACCCCGAGGTGATTGATTAAAAATTGGCGGAGCTAGAGCTCCCACCGAGTTTCGACATACTGTTTTGAAATAAACGCGTTTGAAGTTTTTGTAACAGTTGAGTCGTGCGTGTTTAGTCGGACCAATGTTTGTAGTTTACGGTATATCATTTTCGGGCCCTGAAAGAGTACTTTAAGACAAAAACAAATTTTTTGATTTTTTTAAAATTCCACTGTAGTGTTCCCCCTTAATATTAGAGCTAAAGGTGATAAAATTGGCCTTTGGACTCACAATGCCAACAGCGAAGATAGTGTCATGGAAATTGGACGCAAACTTAAAGAGAGATTCAGGATCGCATGAAAAATAACAATAGGTTACCAGATTCACAAAGACACCATGGTCACATTGGGAAGTCAAACAAAAAATACTTACACCGTTTAGATGCTTTGGATGCTTCGTTATGAAACAATTTTTGTATTGCTATGCGGCAAGAAAATTGTTGAGTTTCTCAAGGAAGGATGGTCATCAAACTTATCATTTAAATTATAAAGATGAATTAAATTTTACAATTTGAGCTACTACAATTTTAGCTAATTCCACTGCAGGGAAAGTAAGATGCCCTTCAGCTATAGTATATTTCACATGCGTTGTTGTAAAATGAACTAAAATTTTGATCGCTTGCACTAAATTCTCTCAATCATGCATATATTTACTCAATAAGATGTAAATTTTACAAGTTTTTTTCTCAATGTGCGTGAACTTTTCCCAAAACCTGTGAAACTACGTCCTAACACCGGTACCTCACCAACATCGATTAATGGCGTTTTATCGGGTCGCTGATGATCCAACAGTTCCAATAAAGGTCCGTTAATGGATCTGTTTGGAGTGCCCATTGATTGAATTAATCCGATGTACAGTAACACTACTTATACAGTACCCTCTTATAAATAGATAGTGATCAAACATAGATTAATGGCATTCGAATAATATTATCAAGATATTTATCACCACGGGAGTGTATCTAATGAAATTCTAAACCATTCCAAAGCTTAATCGGTATAATGTCTAACGGACCTACCGATCATATGACGAGAGTAAACATTCACTGTACAAAATTCCAGTGCAGTTGAGATTTAGAAATGAAGCATAAAAATAGAATTGAAAATCAAAAGTGAATCCCAAATATCAATGTACGGTGAAAGCATCACTTTCCCATAGATACAGGGGAATGATTTCGGTGAAGAGAGACATGAAATATTCCTTATATTCTCGCACATAGATCTATTCAATTCATTCCTGAAATATATTGCGCTTAGGATTTAGAGATTTGAACGCTTCCGGATATTTACGTTCGTATTCGTATCCACCACGCGCAAGCATAAATATCAATCCTAGCTGCTTGAGAACCGTGGTGAATACGAATACACACATATAATCACACTCAGACACTACACATGCCAGTCTGGCGGCAGGCAGTCTATAATAGATACTGTATACATTGAGTTCACTGTCGTCGGTAAAGATACAAAGGCAGGTAGGTTTCCACAACTTCACGTTAAATCTTACACAACACGACATAACATCATTTTTCCTCCTGAAATAAGTATTTTCGATACAAAAAATCATGAAGAAGCGATGGATGAGTTTTCAAATCCAGCCACACTTTTTACAAGGTTCAAACACCGGGTTTGCAACAGAGGTTGGGATCTATTCATCCTCTTATCTACGTCTTATTCATCTGCTTGGTTGCTCGTGGATGCGTGTACATTATCAATATCAATTACACTCACCGGATAGGTATTATTGGACCCTTTTGATACGCTATCCGCACACCACGAGCACTTGGCCGCTATAAAAGTATGAGCACGCGGACGTGCGTACGTAATACGATTCTAATTTTGCGTAGTGCATAAGGTAAAGGAATAGTACAAAATTGTCCATCGTAATCCAACCGTTAATTCCTGGCAAATGCATAACGAAGATTTGAATGGAGAAAAATTCTTGGCCAATTAAGAATTGCACACGCATCTCGCATCGTGTAACTCTTTTTTTCCTCTCTCGCAAGTGTGCGTGTGTGTGTGTGTGTGTGTGTTCACAGACGTGCGGATACATACATATATACCGAGGCATCATGAATGAAAGGCTTTACCGGTGCGCCACGCAGAGTTGCCTAACGAGTTACACTCTGTGCCGTAAGAAGAAAAAGTTTATGTGTAGAATTTAATGAACTGTATATGAGCTGTGTAACGGTCGTATAAACGTATGCCCGACGCAAAATTTATTCAAAACCGAGTTTTGTTTTAAAGAATGATATCGTTACGCTTCCATTGATGATGCCTCGCAAACTCTGATAATGGTATCGCATGACTTTTATAGACTCGTTCTTTTCAATTCTCGAACATTCTTTTCGTGTATTACATTAACGATTGATATATAATCACGATGACTTGTTATTTTTCTGATTATTTTCATTTGATCCTTGATCTGTGACGTTCGAATCGATCCAGCATAAACCACTGGATCCACAATCAAACGCTTTGAATGGGAATTTACTCGTTCGTGGTAGTGGATAAATCAATCCGTGAGTATCGCAAATAACACGAGAATGTAGATTTGTTTTCAAATATCGCTACTATTAATCTCATGGGGAAGCTTTTTGTGGTATTCGATTTATATAAATTTTATACCAGAACCAGTGTCGAGTTTCTGAAACCCGAAATTCGTTTTTAATGTTCTCCTCTCGACATAGCAAACGATGAATGAAAGGAGAATCAATCTTCCTCCCTGTTCAGGGAAGTTTAGACTCTTCTTACACACCATTACGAAGCTCCGCATTTTGAAAAGCGATGTATAGTAAAGCTTGAAAAATTGATGTCGGGTCTTGGTTTTTCCATGAATTTGATCTTCTTTTCTTTTCAATTGAGAAAAAATGCCTGAATGATAGACATTTCTATTCAGCGAATCATCAAATTCTCGACATACTATATTCCTCTTCTGTCCCGAAGTGAGGATTCTTGGATAATTGGAAACGAAAAAATTGCATCGTACATTTTTTCACGGGACCAAAAAAGGATCCAGTTCGATGGAATGCATTGGTTGATTGGAGATTACATCGCGGAGAAAGATGAAGCCATTTGAATGTGAATACATCATTGTAGCGACCCCAATACGATACATTAACTTTTTACGTCGGTACAAATTGCAACATAGTTGCAACCGCAAGAGGAAGCAGACAGAAAGAGCTATTAGGCGCGAGGTGTTCGTGGGATGAATAAAACACCCAGACATGAGATAATATTTTTTTTACCCTTCTTCTTTTTTGTGTTCAGTGTACAAACGGATCATTGATATTTCCCGCTCAATTGTCGAGTCACGTGAGGGAAAGGGAATATGTAACTTACATTCTCAAGAATTTCTTATTATTCTTCTTTCGGTATTTGAATATCCAAAGAATTGTTTCCAAGATAGTGACTATCAGTGATCTGTGGACAAACGGTATTTTAAACCCTAACTTTTATGTTCTGCTACTTCGGAAGCTGTTATTGAATTAGCCAAAAGTTATTCAATTCCAAAATCAATCTCATGATTATCCCTAGTCATGTGAAATTTTTGGTGACACGAAGAAATCTCCTTGGTCAACATTTCCGTGCCAGAATATCCACGGATAAAATATCCGGAGACCAAAATATCCGTGGGCTTAAATATCTGTGGACAAAATATCCGAAAACCGAAAAATCGGTGGATTAGTAAAATGGTTATAAATCTGCCTCAATTGGCGATGTGGCTGAATTTGAGCTCATAATATAACGTTATACTTGAAGAAATTTTTTTCAATGGAAGTGATTATATAGAAAACTTAGTTCATATAGTTCCCATCACGTGTGAGTGACAGACTTTCTCAGATAATGAGAAATAAAATAAGTATGTATTCATTTGAAGTGGCGATGGAAGGGATATAAAAACATTATCTGTTGAAGAAATGTATGAATTAAGTTTTCCAATATTTTATGAGGTACTGGAATGGCAAAAATTTCTGTTATGGACCCACTCAGCACCGGATGTCCCAGCAATATTGTCAGAATATTACATTTAAAATTTGTAATAATATTCTGCAAAACATCTCAAGAAGATTGTCAGAATGTTTGCAGGATGTCTCATGTCACCATTTTTGTAATGTTCTGGAGATATTCTGAAAAATTGCTGAGATCATTGAGTTTACATTCTGGAGATATTCCGAAATATTGCTTTGATCATTTCAGCGATATTTTGTACGGAAAAGAATGTAACCATCACATATATTAAAAAGCTTACAAAATATTACTTTGGGTTGAAAAAAAGTTTCTTCAGAGTTTACTTCCATAAATGTTGAATGAGCTCGGTCAGGATCACTTTGAGTGTAAGAAAAACTGCTTCGAAGTCAATTATTATTAGGAATTTCCGGGATTGAACCCGGGTTTTGCGAGTCAGAGTCAAGGCTTCTGTTACATCAGCGAATCTCCGAAATGACGACACCACTCTCAAAGTGCCATTTATTGTAATCATCGTGACGGGAGTTTGAAGGATTCGGTTCGCTGAAATATAGACCAATCGATTTAGAATCTTCGAGTAGGTCGTGGGAGAGAGGGGTTTTTCGACCTCGACTTTGAAATTCCATCAAGTGCTGAGTAAGTTAGATGGAAGAACTTTGAAAATTCGTTGCCGTGGGATATAGACTGATCAATTCAGAATCTTTTGAAATGAAAAGTGAATAGATCGTAGGAGAGGCATTTCTTTCGATCTTGAATTGTAAATTTTCCCATTCCCAGATCAGGTGTATAAAAATTCATTTTGTTTCATAAAATATTGCCACTGTCATATTTTTGGAATATTTCATTCACGACAAATTTAGCATATTCTCCATCATAGATTTCCAGAACATTTTTAACAAAATATTGTATCTGCAATATCTACAGGATCTTGTATAAACATTTCACACAGAATGTTTTGATCGAGACATTGTAATATTCTAGAGATATTACTGAGACATTGGGTGCTGTGTGGGGATGTTTTGTCTTAGGATATTTTGACAGGATATTTTTGATCGTGGATATTTTGACCGAGGAAATTTTGGGGCAAAGATTTTGACCAAGGATATTTCGTTAGATAATTATTTAAAATCGTCATAAAGATTTATAAAATTCGAAACACGTTATAAAACATAAAAAAAATGTACCCTCATAAATATACGAAATCAATACGGATGTTTTTGATGAATGCGATTCCGTTAACACTTTATAAATAATGAAATTACTATATCAATTTCCTAATTATAGCATGCTTTTAAATTCCAATATAAATTCATTCTATCGAGAATAATAGAAAATTGATGTAGTTATTAGAAAAAGTTCTCACGACCAATTCAAGTTGAATTAACAAATTATGTTAATAATCCACGCAGGAAGTTTAAAAGAAGATAATTTGAATGCTCATGTTCAATGCTGCTTAATTATCTATAATTATATACATCTTTGATGAAATCCGCTAGAAGTCTCTATTGAAACCCTGTTAGATGGAGTAGATTCTTCAAATCGATACGTCAGTTTGATTAAGGAAAGGAAAAAAAGCGGAATGAAATGAATATACATGTAACCTGTGCGGATCCAGTTTAGGACATTATTTATTTTGAGTATCTCGTCGTTCGGCTAACACGTGCCTTTCTCGCCGTTTTTACGATGTTGCACGCCCAGCTCGTCTTGGTATAAATTACCGTTGACTATGGGAGACGCTTACAAATTACAGGTGAGCGAGTCGTACGAATTAATGACTTATGCTCGATGTATATACTACGATACTTTGGCGAAGGTCTATGATCGACGAGACAAGTTCATTTTATTCTCATATCAATTCTTATTACATTTCTTAACGTTTTTATAGAAAAATCATGATGATTCGTGAACTTTTGATTAACTTTTCCCTCAACTTTTTTATTTCTTCACTTATGTCTGAACTCGTGTATCGCGTATTGGAAAAAATTCGATTATACGATATTTATACTGAAATTCGATTTCAATGAAAGATTTGAAGTTCAACGATACGCGATGAGCTGGGTTGGGATCAGCGCAATAATCGTGAATTCGAAATCAAAGGAGATGCGCGAATAAATCAATAATTTACCCGTTTATGTTCCCATTTAGGTATGTCTCATTCTCGATTTATTAAGCAAACCAGGTCAAAATAGCGTTATGGGTTCAACTACTTCCTGCCTTTTAATGTGCGGGAGCATCAGTCGTCAGAGATAAGCTTCATACGTTTCTTGAAAGTTGCGCGTAATGTGTGAAGAAAAACATAAAATTCGATATGGCACGTACTGCCGATGCTGTCTAGAAAATATTTGTACATTTGTAAAGATTATAAAGTAATGTATAGGGGTATAGATTAATCAAATGAACATCCGGAAAAATTCATCGTTCTTATTACCACGATGTAATGGGAGAAAATGTTTTCCATTTCATGATTTATGGAGCATATCAATTATTCCATATAAGAGATATTGAGATTAGGATGATGGTATTAAATTATCACGTGAATCTCAGATTATTTGAATTACAACGAACCTACAGTCTGTGGAGGGAACTCAACGATATGTAAGCACATCCAATAATCAGCCGATGTATGATTCCGGTTAAATGGCCAACGATTGATTTGCCGTCGTTGTCACAATGACAGATCCAATAGCGGTGGTTATCTGTTAATCAGCCGATGTACACGAAGAAAAGTATATGGGATTGATTACCATTCATTTTAGCTCTCATCGCAATTTTAGTCTAGGAATTGAGTGATGATATTGCAATTTGATGATCGTTTCCTAATTTAATCATATATCACATATATACATTCCATATATGTTATTCACTATATATGCTCTATATATGACTATATATGGATTACAATAATACTTACATAAAATTCGATAATTATATATAAGGCATATATAACCTTTTTTTACTACGGACATAATTATCTCAAATTCCATGCATAGCACCATATAAAACTATATATGTCCTTATATAAATTTCAATAATTATACATAAACATGATGCAAAATTTCAATAATTATACATAAACCATATGTAATTTTTCCTCCTAGAGGAACACCATACATGGCTCATATATTGGGCATATGTGGCCCATATATGAACTTCCATTCCCATGGTATCATACACACTTTATTGCCCTATTTCCAATGTTGAATAGTACTTATTCCGTGTACGGAGATGCTGAGTGACCAATGAGTAGTTATCTGTCACTGACTGAAAGAGTATGGCCCATCATTGGCTGAAATTTGTTCGAGAATTGAAAAATTTCCCCTTATCACAAAGCAACACAATAGTATAAAGAGAAGAGCATAAATAAGGAATCAGAATTAAGCATCCACGTACGGGTTATTTTATATGAAATCACCAGACGCAAAAAGAATGCCGCGTTATTTTAAATTCCGGTTATAGTTGATAAGAATCTTCTTTAAGGTGTAAGAGAAGAAAATTCATGGCCATTTGATTTTTATCTTTTGTCAAACCCTAGTAAAAATGAATCATATATGAGGCATATATGACCAAACATACCTCATATATGATATCATAAATTCATATATGACCCCTATATAATTTATATATGGGCCATATATGAGCATACACATCTCAAATATGGCGTTTTAGCCTATATATGGGTCACGTTTGGTCCTTATATGGATCGAATGATCATGTATGAATTGAATATGCATTATGTATGATTTAGTATATATAACCATATATGATTTTTACAAAGTTCATCCATGAATTAAATACGGTTTATATATGAATCATTGTTACCAGGGAACCCATCCCAACCCAGTTAAAACACTTGAAAGGTGTTATTTCCAAGTTCTACATTTTTAGATGTCAATTGTTTCAAATGAAAGATATTTGAACGTTTGTGGTAGCGTTTCGAAGTTGAAAGATAGTTGTTGCTCTGAAAAATATCCGAAGTTACCCAATAGATACCCCCAAAAAATAACAATTCATCAAAAATATGTGTTCTTTTACGCCTTTTCGTGATTTTCAAATTATTTATCTGCTCGTCCTATTCGATGTGAAGGAATACTCTTCTTTTTCATATCAAAGTATGCATAGAACGAATCGAAAAACGTGCCATTGGACCCTTCGGTCTTTTCTTTAAAGAAGACAAATCAATGGAACATGTGTCAATTTGAAATAAGAACATATTTTGGGATTTAAATTTGTAATGTCGAATAACTGATGAAAATTTGTCCCTTAAAGACAATCAAAATCACTGAAAATTATTCTAACTATCCATCAAACAAAAGTGGAGAATCAAAATTAAGGATATTTCTAAAATACTTAATTCCACTATCAACCCAGACTAACATCAAGAATATTACTGACAATCACCCATGTGGAAATGGAAACACGCGCCGTTACTGGCTGAGTCCTGTTGCCGGAGTTGCCAGTACCGGCAAATCCAAAACTGCCATTATGGAGCCAGTTGAATTGACGGTACTGGCAAGGAGTCAAAATGATAACATCATTTTACATGAAGGCCAGTAGAACATTTACAACAGCGTCGGTACCGATTTTTAATGTGAGCCAACTATGGCGGAACTCTGACATGACAACAGAACCAATTGTTCTGCCATACCTGGATGAGAAGTGGTAGAGAGTCAAAATAATACATCCTATGTAGGAATTCAACCCTGACCAAGTACTGGCACAGTGCTGGTAATTAGAGGTCCCCGGAGTTATATTTCAAGTGAAAAAAAAATACATTGAATTTGAACTTTCAAAACTTTGTGAATCTATTTTTTTCATCGCCGTTATCTGAGAAAGACGCTTTGGAAGTGGTTTCATGAAAGTTCACTGGGCAAGGATTGAACCCGGGACCTGCGAATGAGAAACAGAGTCTCTATCACATCACCTAATCTCCGAGTTCACAACCGACCACTTAAATTCCCATTTATTGTACTAATTCTCTTGAAGTCACACAATTTACCATAGACTCCGTAGTGAAACAAGATTCTACCAATACTGGCTCATTGTTCTCTATCGAACGTATTGAATGATCATACCAACTCTGTCTTGATACTGGCGCGACTCCGGCTGACTACAAGAATCAAGTTGCCAAGATCGTGATTTTAATGTCAATCGACTACCGATTCCGTAGTCAACCAGAGTCCCGCCAATACTGGTACCATGTCATCTATCGAACATATTGAATCATAATACCAACTCTGGCTCAATGCTGGCACGACTCCGGCTGACCACAACAGACGAGTTGCCAAGATCATAATTTCAACATCAATCGACTATCGATTTTGTAGTCAGCCAGAGTCATATCATGACTGACACATTGCTGTCTAACACACATATAGTATGATAATACCAACCCTGGCTCAGTACCGGCGTGACTCCGGCTCACCACAATAACCAAGTTGCCAAGATGGTGATTTTGACGTCAGTTCACTATCGATTTTGTAATCATCTAGAGTCATATCATTACTGGCACATTGCCGTCTGTTGTACATATGGAATGATAATACCGACTTTGGCTGAATACTGGCGCGGTACCGCCACTCTACATCCTGGGTATTGTCCAGACAGTATTCATTCGATACTAACCCTACACCGTCTGTCCACGCGAGCCAATACCGTCTGAAATCCGGCGAATGTTCGGCGACAGTTGAAAAACGGTAATGACTCTGAACAGGCACAGTTGTTTTTGCCGAACTTTGGCAAATACAACCTCGCCAGTACCGCGCCATTTGTCAACTCTGGCTATTTCCACATGGGCAGTAGTAAAACTAACAATTTCATCCTCAAGTGAAGAATAAAATAAATAATTCAATATCATTCAGTGCTGATTATCTATAAAATTATTAATTATTAATTCTGCCGCTATTATTAAATAATTGCCGGATATTAAATAATCCTTGCCCCGATCCCATACATTCGACGTGGGATTTCTCTTCTATCTTCAACTCCAATCGTTAGAACTTGAAATCGTATATCATTGATAACATCAATGAAACGACGAAACGTCATGGTGATTTAGTGGTGAACGATTTTTTATAGCTCAAATTAATCGACATCAACGAAAGATTGATAAACCTTTAAACGCTGATGTCCAATATTTATTGCAACCAATCGAACGATTTCCGCTTTGTAAAAAATCCAAATGAGTGTTGTACTACCTTTGAAACGACCTCATAAAAAATAGTTAAGGATCAAAGATTCACACGCGAGTGTAAAAGACGGCTATGTTTCCGAGAAACAGTTTCCTAAAATTACGACTCTCTCACAAGCCTCTTCGTGGTAAACCGAGGAAGATAATCAGCACAGATAAAAATCAAACATTTCGTCGACAAGAGTTTAATCAATGTCGATCATCACGACTTATTATCATCACGGATTTGAATTTCATTTTCTTGGGATTTTTACCCAAAATTCTGAATGAGCAGAGATGCCTCGAAAAGACTTCCTCTTGCTTTTATGCGGTAGCAGGATAATTCATTAAAATTTCTCCTTCAAGATAACAAGATCTATTGTTTGTTTGTTTGTTTTGTCGCATTTTCAACTTCTGTTCGAGTTTCGTAGCAATATGATACGGAGGAAAAAATCTGGTGATGACAGTGAAATTGTGAACTTTTACGTGAAGTTCGGTACTACACGAAAAGACCACCGGATATATTGATATTTAGAAAGAATTTATCAATGTTTGAAAAAATGACTGTCAATTTAGGGGAGAAGAGGCTGAAAAATGTTCGTAGTGAGTCTATCAAAAATTTGTAATCAAAGTATTAACAGTTGATAGGTTCATTGGTATTTTTCACAGTGAAACTATGAATTTTTAATACTCAAAGTAGACTCACTACGAATATTTTTCAGCAATCCTCGTTTTCCCTACATTGACAGTCATTTTTATCAATATTAATAGAACCGCTTATTCCGTGTAGAATTACAATACTACGAGTATACTGATAATTTTGTGAACCGTCCAGTGCCCTCTTCAGCAGTTTCTCTGTCTCTTTCGCCGTCCATTCAAACCTGCACGTTTGAATGGATGGAGAGAGAGAAGGAGAATTGCTGTAGACGGCACTGGAGATTTCATTGAATCAACTGTGGTGTTTTTTTTTATGGCATGGGAAGTGATATTGGACCCAAAGTTTTGATTTTTATAGATTCCAATTAAAATTTGATACTTCTTATATAAACAAGGATCGATCTTTTTCAAGAATCCCCATCACTAGTGCAGATGAAGTTTGAAGCCCACTTATCTTTGGTAATTACATTTAATGTCTTGTAATTTGATCCACTTTTGCTAAATTCTTGAATTGAGCTTTAGGTTCATCAAGTTGGTATTCAAATAGCAAAACATCCCATAAAGGAATCCTCAGTCATAAAAACTCAGCCGATAATCGGCCGATGTATGGCTTGTGTTGAATGGCCAACGATTGATTCCCTGTCACTGGCCGAAATATGGCCATTACTGGCTGACAAGAATCCCAGCAATGCAAATACCCGATAAGCAACCGGTAACTGGCCGATGAACGGCTATGTGGAACGGCTATCGATTAGTTCCCTGTTGTTGACTCACATATGGGCCATTACTGGATCAATACTGGCCCGATAATTAATTTCATCTGCGGCCGATAATCTACTGCCGTTATTGGACCCACGTTATCATCCAGCAGTTGACCAATAATGCGCCATTACTGTACGGTTACTGCCCAGCGATGGGCCATTGTCGGACCGATTGTGGAACCCTGTTAGGGATGCACCCGCGACTTTCATGCAATGATCAGAAACCGAAAAGTAGGTTTTCTGAACGTTACAAGAACATCTCAAGGACATATTTAGCTGATGTATTCACATAGGTTTACGAGTAATAGTTCAACATTGCCCCGACTCTGGCAATTTTGAAAACCCACTGTTGTTGAATCTGTTACTCAAATTATACACTGAGAACCCAATTTCTTAGATTGAAAGAAAATTTTCTTTGTCTCCATCCTAAAAATCTTTTTCTCAATGGAAAGAAATTCATTTAAATGGAAAAAGTTCTCATCAAATTGAAATGAAAAATCCTCAAATTGAAACAGAAATATATACTTTTTTTTAATTCGACGAATGTGTTTTCAATTCAATGAAAAATTTTTCCATTGGCAACAAGATTTATCAGAAAAAGAGCGAAGAGATTTTCTTCAAGTCTAAAGACTTGGGTTCTCAGTGTATTGGCTTAATAACAATACTGTTCATCGGTACCATCTATCTGAAGTATAGAAGCATCGGCCTGCCCTAACCACACGCAAAAAAAATTAAATAGCTGTGGCAGCTATAGCAAAAGTAAGTATACTTACTTTTTCAGCACCTTTTTTCACTGCCACAGCTAAAACAATTGCAGCTGTAGCTATTTTTCAGCTACCACAGTAGGGAATAGTAGCTGTAACTGTACAGGTTTTGTGGTTGATATTTGGATAGCCAAATAATTTAGCTGTTGAATTTTCGCTGCGGCAGCTGCATTTCTTGCTGCTACCACTGAGTGAGTAGCTGTGACAGCTGAAAATTAGCTGCCGTAGCTGATTTTTAGCTATCCAAATAACAGCTAATTATTTTTGTCCATGCATACTTTAGATGGTTAATACAACCACACATTTCTTTCAGTATAATGGTATGCACTCAGAGAAAAAAAGTTGCTGAAACAGCAAACCTCGAAGATTTGCTTTGCTGATATGGCAAAACTTGTTGCTGAATTAGCAAATAATTTGCTATCACAGCAAAAATCTTGCTCTTTTAACAAGCGCTTGCCATTCAGCAATCCAGAATTGTAGATATACAGACAGCTAGGAAATCTCGCTGAATTAGCAAATATCTTGCTAAAATAGCAGAATTTTTGCTATAACAACAACCGTTTTGCTGATTTAGTAAAGCAGATTTTTCGGAATCGCTTTTTCAGCAAGAATTTTTCTCTGCGTGTGGAACGGTAATGATCATGGTGCACTAACGGCACAATTGTTTCCTTCAGAATTTGGCAAATAAATCCTCACCAGTATCGAACCCTTTGTTCATTTCCGACACTTTCCATACGGATCACACGGAAACAAATAATTCACTATGGTAGCTAAGAATTAGCTATGATAGCTGTTTCGTGTATTTCATATTTGGATAGCGGAAAAAATTGCTGCAAAAAATAGATTTTAGCTCCTGTAACAGTAACTTTTGTTGCCACAGCTAAAACATAGCTATCACAGTTAATTCAAATATCAACCACATCATTTTTTTTCCATTATTTTAGCTATTGAATCAACTGTAAGTACGAATTATTTGCGAAATTTCAAGTTTCGCATATCACATAGCGAACTGACTATAGTTGTTGAATATTCTCTCCTATAATAACTGAACTCTTATAGCCATAAGCAATACAATTGCTACCGCGATGAAAAATTTGTTATCTCATGAAAAGGTACGGATAACGAATTTTTTTCCCGTTAACAAAATACAATAAGGTGATAAAATACAAAGAGACCTATTACGTTACAAAGCACATAGCTTTTCCATTTAGCTTTTAGCACTTCATAAAATCGTTCATGAATAAAAGAATAAAAATCTTGGAAAATCTAGTCACTCTGCGGTATACCAGATGACCTTAATAGTATTCCAAAAACCTGTTCAACCTCCGGTACACAAACTCAACAGCACTTTGTTGACACGGTACGTATAGAAAGGACAACACCGATGACGGATACTTCTCTTCAGGCGACACCGAACATGACTGTGAGAATATTTGGAGTCCTATTTCTGTATCTTCCCTCAATCCTCTTAGGAATGAAGCAAACGTGTATTTCTTCGTTACTCGAATTTACTCCTTCAGAAAATTCATCTTATACAACGTTTCTATACTAAACGTGATTGGCATAAATAATTCATATACTAGAGTTGATAACTATTGATTTCTATTTTACTTTACTGTTGTAAAGCGATATGGAAGTAAATTTCACTTCACAATATGTAGATAAAAGTTATCTCATCCTACCAGGTTACCCGCATCAATTGGGTATCGTGTTTCAAATATAAAAGAATACTTTCAAATGAATCATGAATCCCCCTTGAACATTGTATTTGTACCTCATTACGTATTTGAAACATGAAACGATCGATCAATTCAATCAACACTTTACTTCCTACACAGAAAGCTCGACAATGTGAATATAGCTAATAATCGATTGACGTGTGGGTACCATTGAGTAATCAACGATGTGCTGCTTTTTTCTTATCATTGGCCCAAGTATGGTCCATTATTGCCTGATACCCGAAAACTGATTCAATAATGCATAATCCATCCCTGGCTGAGAACAGCCGGATAGATAACCTACGATCGATGACTATGACTCAATGATCGACCATTATTGGACCGATTGATGAATCTTGTGGGCCAGGGTTCCTCTGTTACGTTACCACAGTTATCAAACATTCCTTTCAAAATTCATAGTGCATATCTAAGAAAAGATTTGTTCATCTCTTTTTCCATATTTCCTCACATTATGTCACATTTTTAAAACGTTTCATCCAAATTTTCCGGACACAATTCCACCTATCTTCTTCTCATGAATGCATCCGACATATTAAACTCATAAATATTTTCTCTCACGGTAAAGTCCGAGACACATCCGTTTCCACTGGAGAACGTTGATACTCGAGGATCATGCACGCAAGACGGTTATTCCCAACGTGGTCAGTTCATATCTCCGTTCTACATTCGCACCCATTCGACAATGGTTAAAATTTTACAAATTCCGGTATTCCTTCGAACAACACCCACGTCCGGCATTACGGTCGAACACCTCCAAATATAAAATCAAAAACATCTTATCTGGGTTTAGTATTTATTACAACGTAGTAGCAATAATTTCCATTGAACATTCATCAGAATCGATGAATTCTTTGTGAAAAATTACATTTTGTGCTCCGACGTAGGCTGTCTCAGAGACAAATAGTTCTGTACTTACTCAAGCACGCGCGTAAACAGAAGAGAAAATACCTATACACGCGTATGTACTTAAACGGTCATACAGGGGACCCGAGTGCATTGAAAAGTCGATAGAGGAAAGAGCCGTGGACGTTGTGTCACATTAAAGTGTCTTGAAGCAGCGCCAGGAGGGAATTATTAGCGTGGGATCCATCAGTCATCCACACATGCAGAAGGTACGCGCATGCATACACACACGGAAGCGAGTACATAATGGAAGAACCTTTGCCATTGCCGGTACAAATGGGAAACACCGTTACCGAGACGCGTGTAGTCTACACTCGCATCACATCATTGGTCTACTCGATACATTCTTGGAATCTGTGAACGTGTGACCGTAAAACGTAGAAACTTCTTTTACTCTTTCCGTTGATCCGATTATATCGAATGATTCCTCATTGTTATAACTTATTAGCGAACTTGTATAATACAGTTGCTCGGAAACTCCAGTAGCAGACTTAATTGAAGTTCGTCCCATCTCTTTCGACTGGACGAAACACGCAAAGCATGTGCTCGGTTGGCCGGTCGTGTATCACGAAACAGTCGTCTCCCGATTAACCCTTCCGTTGTTCGGACCACCCGTTTCGAGTTTGATTCTCCAATTACGTTCTTATCTTCCTCATGGCATCTGTCGCGTTGTATTTGAATTCGGATACAATCCTTATTCCTCGTTCTTAAATCTATCAATTTTATCAATTCATTCGGATACTCATATCAATTTTTGGAACAAATGGGAATACATTATTTATAATTAAGAGTGGTTAAGAGACTCCAGTCATACAATTCTCACGCATCGTACGTACACCATTGGGACTACAATGACATCAGATTTATATCGCAATTAATAATCTGATATGGTATTGTGTTTGATTTTGCGGTCATCTCGTGAGTCAGGCGGCTCTCTGTCCGTCCCATTTCACGGCGAATGCACTCGACGTTGTTGTGGAGTCACTGTGTCAGAAGCCCGACGATACTCCCAACGTTTCATTTCGTTTCGGTGCACCGAGCATCGACGAATAGTTCTCCGGCTGTATGAATCATTAACCAATAAGCAGTAATTGTCTGTTATTCGCTGGATGTGAATCTAGATTGAATCCAAACTAATGATACCGTGTGTGTGCCTGCCAGAGACATCAAATCGTATCAATGAGTCATGCTTGGTGAATAATGATACTTCTCTTCGTGATATTTGACAATCGTAATGAACAATCAAAGTTGCCGAGGATTTTACACGAGTCATCATCAATTGAGAAGTCATTTGATCTTCGAACAAAAATTGATTGATATTTATTCTCTATCTGAGGATGAGTTGATTATTCGTGTTTATTCATTCGAGTAGTAGTATGTGATGGTCTTTTCATTCGAAATTTGACAGTTCCCTTAGAATTTCTATAATACTATCGCATCTTCGCTAAAAACATCCTTCCCGAAACTGGTTTGAAATGTCACGAAGGAATCATCAATTCGATTCATTATATTATAGATATATCATATATTTGGATAAAATTGCAAATATCCTTCATTAGCGAAATATAGTGACCTCTCCTCGATCGATTCATAAATATTCTCGAGGGTCACTGAACCTATCGACGACAGTTTACTGTATTGCGGGTTTCGAAACCGGTTACCCGTACAATTAACACAATTACAAAATCCTGACTATTTTGAAAGAATCCTTTGAAGGTACGCGATACGATTATTAGAAGATCGATTATTGTGAATGTTTTCGTGTTTGATGTGATATTTAAATCAGTTAGTTTGAAATTTTTCATTAGACCGTTCATAAATCATCATTCGACTCGAGTGAATTAAAACCGCTTGTCATGAAATATGATGTATGGGATGTAAAGATGGTATATTCGATTGTTCATTCCTTTCTCCATCGAGTGTTGTACAATTAAAACAGGAGAATTTCCTGGAGAAGACAATATCGAAGATCGAGTCGCCAGGTATCGGGAGAAAAAAGAGGGAAGTGTCAATCGTAGTCGGTTACAGCGTTAAGTATGATCGTTACCACAACGTGACGGAACGGATCAATCGTCGTCGTCGGGTCTGAAATTGATATGCCAGCGGGATATATATCACCAAGTACAGTGTCGCATCACGATTGTGTGTCGATGTCGCAACGCCTGATTGGTGCGTTGACTGGGCTGACTGCTTGCTTGTGCCACAATAACGATTTCAAGCTTGTTCGCGGCTCGTTAGGCCCACTGGCTTGTTTTTTGCCGGATTAAACGCATCACTGACCAGAGAGCCCAATACCCAAGCATTTCTATTGACAGCAAACGATTGCATTCATGTGCTGTGCATGATTATCGGATAGGAACCTCTGCATGTACATTTACAATACAATTGCCTCGAGATATCTACATTCTATGTGTATGCTAAGCGCGCCCGTGTGTATGTATTTGTGCGATCGTGACTCGTTAAAAGAAAGATACCCACCCTTCAGAATGTATCACTGACAGCGAAACAAGATTGTCAGATTCTTTTATTTTCTCGAAACAATGAGATGTAGTTTTGTCCCAAGGGTGCCCCAAAAGAATCAAAAGAAAAAGAAACTCCAACCATTCATAAACGTATTTCAATTGATTTTTATAGTTTCAATATTTGAAAAAATATCTTAATCGAGAGATAACCACGAACCTGATGATAATTATCGTGACTGTGACCTGTGGTAGAAAATTTCGCTCTTCATTTTGCTGAAATTTTCAAACTTCGGGATTAAATTGAAGCAAATTCAGAGAACTGTAGAAAAATTTAGTCGAATATTTTAGGAAAAATCGAAATAAAACTTCATGAAACATGAAAAATGAACCGTCAACAGTACATTCATCCTCGCAAGAGTCTTGTAATTTGCATGAAAAAACAAAAAGAACGAGACGGTTATTTTTCACAAAAGTACTTCTTCATGTGCCCATTCGAAGCATCGATCAATGCCACGTCGAACGGAGAACATTATTTTACACATCAGTTTAATTAACTGAATGCGATCCATTGGAACATTTTTCTTCGTCTATGAAATTAAATTGAACAATCAAATTTCTTGTTCAAAATCAATTATGAAATCTGTTACCAATATTATATACGATGTATAGTATGACCTACTCAAATCGACGAAGCCAATGAAAGCAACAGTTGTTTACGACGTTCAACAAGTGCTTTTGTTGTCTATAAGAATGAACTATTTCACCATCAATTCATTACTGTCATTACATTCATTAATGTATTGTTCAATAATCATCAAGAAGGTGTAATATTAATTCTCCTTTCATTATCAATATTCTGTAGAATAACTAATTTCCATCTTTAATATACGGTGCTTCATCGATGATGAATATTGTTCTACTTCACATAATTCTTGGATGCCTCTAAATTTCAGGAAGCTGCCAGAGAACTCAAAACTTCTTTATCCGACTGCTGTACTAATTTTTATAGTTCTTTGTGATACATATCAACATACTTTGAAGTAGTTGATTATAAAATACCGACTCATTTGATCACCAATACCATATTATGGTTCAGTATTACACGGTTAATCAATTTTCATTGATGTTCACTAAAGTAGAGAGGTAGAATTATCGACAAAAATCTGTAAAAATTGTGGTTCATATCCCCGAAACTTTCGTATATATTACACAGTAAAAAGTAAAACTTACTTCCAACCTTAAGGTGATACTGGCAACGCGGCAGCAGCCAAATCATTTATAACAAACTACGGACAAACACTTCATGATAAACAAAATATCGCTCTGTACAGCACTTCTACTTGAATCGGAGAATTGCTAAATGGCCCATGCGGAAAAAATGACCAAAAATGTATACAATTGTACACAAATTCTCTCATAAACGATTTGGCTGCTGCCACGTCGCTAGTATCCCCTTAATATCGGTTTATTTCAAGATGCAGCCAAAACTAGCCCTATTTCAGCTGAAAGTAAGCATCCAAAACAAATGTCGACTTGAGACACAAAGATGCAGCCACTCTCAGTCAGACTTTTTACAGTGTACAAAGTGATAAAGCAACAATGAAATTAGCGAAGCCATTTCGAAACTGGCAATATATGAACAGAGAGAAAATTATCGATTCACAATGCTAACGACCAACAATGTTGCAAATATCCAACGAGCCGTATCGTGGACGATGGTTGAAATAGGAACTAATGAATCAACGAGCCTTAACTCAAACTTATCCTGGTTTACATTTCCTCGTGCGAGAGTGTAAGTCGTTTCCGTTTCTAGAATTAATTATACGTTTTCACGATGGCGGATACTGAATAAACTAGCAATTAACACTAGTGTTTGCACTGTTGTTGTTAGTGCAGTTTCGTGATCTTGATTAGCCCGATTCTATTTTATTTATACTAATTTGAAGTTACAATGCTGGTTTGTAGGAGCGGTATCAGAGTTATTGAATTCAAGATGAATGTTGGGATCAAGGTTGTATAGATTGAGTGATGATAACTAAATTAGATCTCAAGATGATTACCAGCCCATTAATTGGTTGTGATACTATTATAAGACGTTCTCAGTATCAGAGCGAATAGAACCTCTCAATATACTTTGGAAAATATATTCAGTTCATACAGCAATACTAATGAAAATTCATTCTTCATACGGCGAATGTTCAACAGAAAACATATAATTCCTACGCAACATTTCTCGACGTATAATACTTGCACATGTAAATTTATGGAACTATCACGTTTATGAATAATTTGCATCTCAAAATAATCCGATAATTCAAGCATTGTTATTACTATCATCAACACCATAACACTACAGTTGAAAACATCAAACGATCTGTGTCCGTATGAACTACGGTTGGAATGAAAAATCGAATACGTTACGAGTTGAGTAGTAAACGTGATAAATGATCATGGATTATTTTGCGCATGAAATACTCGATTAATTTCTTTCAACTTACATATTATGCGTGCAAAGATTTACGTGGTACGAAGAAATGAATTACACCAAGAGAAAAAACATAAAGGATTTAAATAAATCTATACGGATCTATACGTAGCTGTATCTAGCGTGGATTCGAGGCACTAAATAGTAAATAAATGCATGCGCCACAACTGCATCCGTCCGAACAAAACTGGTTTAAGATAGACCTAGAATGGCTCCAGATAAGCAGGAGCAGGAAATATGATCCATATCGATCAGGATTTAGAGTATTAAGATCTTAAAAGTACGAAGGAATCCCAACAATGAGATTTTATAAGCAACGGAAGATTTATGTATCCGAGAATTGATATACGCGAACCAATTAAAAGAAGAAAAAATATATCGAAAGGAAACAACAAGGAAATGTCCGTCGATGTTGAGAAAAAGTATTCTATTCGGTGAATCGAAGTTCTTTGATGGGGAACGGAGAAATTCTCACACGTGCCGTTTGCTATTTTAATGATCTAATGGCGACGTGAATCGTTTGACAACTTTAATACATTACTGATCATTGAGATAATGAAAGACTGGTTCTACGTGCGCTACGGCTGCTACCTTATTCTAAGGCGTGTGATAGAACTTTTATAAGCTAAAAAGATCACCGGGACTCGCATGAGTGTGGATAATGTGTCCTGTACGCATTATCCGGACACATTATCCGTACAAGCGGATTCATTAGCGGTTCGGTATCAATGCCGCTGTTTCTCTACGGCTATAGCTAAAATCAGTAATATACCGGGTAATGAAAATAAGTGGGACATTTCGATGTCCAATAATCCACAACATTCGACAAAGGGTAACGAATGTCGAGCTTGCAACTTGTTCTATTGTACAGATAATAATGCTTTGCCATATTCGGACCTCGTTTTCGGAGAGAGAATTCAATTCAAAAATATAAACATAGAAATAATCCCCAACTATGGTAATCCAATTTTTAATATCGGTGTCCTATCTTTTCAATGAATCTACTCGTAACGCTGCGTTCTAACCACAACGATAATTATCATAAACATATTTGTTCATTCATATATATATCAAGATTATACCGGTTAAGTGCAAAATAAATGCGGTAAATGAATAATAAACGATGATACGGGGTTGGTATTTATATACGATGGACGTAAAACAAGATTACACTTGAATGTTTTCAACCGTAAGAATCTCCGTGTTTGAGTTTTATTCTCTTTTATATCTTGGAATGGACTTTAGAAAGTACCGGCGGTATCGCGGAGTTTATTACTGATAAGAAAAAGGTCGTCGTTGTCATCGGGATTTCAAGAGATTCCAACATCAGCCTAATGACAGAATAAGATACTCGATGGGTGTTATAATGAAAACGTTGGGAGATGGGAAATATACGAAGAAGGAACTCACATAACAATTCATGTCTTGCGCAACACATTTAGATCTTCGAAGATATTTTTGAAGACATCTTTGAGAGGTCTTTTAGATATCTTTAAGACCAAAGAAAAGTTTTAGACATCTAAAAGACATCTAAATGTGCTGCACAAGACATCTTAAACTTACCCAGAAACAAATCATTAGATCTATTCAGATCTAAATAAATCTGAGTAGATCTGATTTTTGGTCAGATCTGGTTCAAAAGATCAGATTAGATCTGTTCAGATCTCAGTAGATCTGATCAGATCTTGGCACATCTGGTTAGATCTGAGTAGATCTCGTTAGATCTGAATTGAATATTAGATTCAATCTTAATGAGCAATTGGTGGTTCAATTGTCAGAAATTTTGTGATATCTGTCTGTATATGAATTTGATTTTGCACATATATTGTGACAAACACAAGCCAAAATCGCAGTTTTTCAGATCTCAATAGATCTGTTTAGATCTGACCAAAATTTAGATCTGGTCAGATCTGATCATTTTTTCCCGGGTATCTAAAAGACATCGCAAGACATGAATTGTTAAGTGGGAAGAGTTTGATATTAAAAGTTATTGAATCAGATTTTATAGTAGAACCTATTGAATCTTGGAGTTTTTGAAATGTTCTTCCGATAACCGCCGTTACAAAAATTTTCAATCATGCGATTTGGCAAGATTCAATGGTTAAAATTGACTGTGGAATTTTAAATGGTTTTGAATTTGAAAGTATTGAATTTGAAAGAACGATTTATTTTATAAATTTGATAAACATTGATGAACATGATTGCCAAATAGTTGAGAAAAAAATCCAAATTGATGATATTAACATTTCCCTAACAGCAAAATGTGTCTGTGGGACGTTGTCTGAACGTTCAGAAAACCTCCCCTACATTTTATAAACGTTCAATAAACGTTCCGGTAGCACGTTGTGCTGTCTGGGTTGTTGTTATTTTGTGTTTGCTCAAAGGGGAGTACAAAAATCAAGAACAAGTAGAAGGAAGTGAACCTTGGACACGGAAAAAATTAATCAGCTGTGATCCGAGTCGAAAAATTGTAATACTTTTCAGAGTTTGATTAACTCCGTAATACGCAACGATCCAGAGTCGAAAGAAGGTCAACACCAGGTCGAACGAGAAGTTTGAAAACAAGATCAGGTTGAGAACGTGGTGAGATCAGGGTTAAAAATGAGATCAAACCTGATTCACTCCGTAATACGCAACGAATCAGAGCTGAATCAGTAGGTTTCACTTTTTGACTCGGGGAGATGAACAGCCATTTTTTCAGCTCCAACAGCTAAATTTTTGTCTCTGCAGCAAAATTTTAGGTAAGGTCAGGGCCACGCAACTCCAATGAAAATACTTGAGACGTGTTTGCGCGTCCTCTCAAAGGTTGACTTCCATGCGAACTAAAAATCAAAATCGCGACCTGGTAGAGCGACCTAACCTAAAAATTATTCTGATTTTGAAATATGAATAATATTTCAACAATAAAGTGTGACAATGAGAAAATTCCAAAGCCAAATTATATACGAACACATATAATTTATTTTTAAAATTGTTGTTCACACTTTATCGTTGAATTACTGTTGATGTTTCAAAATCCAAATTGATCAGCATTGGTTTTGGAGGTTACCTCGATCCAATACGATTGAAGCGCCACCGTGCTATTTGACTTGTCCCTAATTAAAATTTGGTTCGGAGTCATCCTATAGAGTTAAAGCCCCCAGTTTAAGGTTGCTAAGAACATACAGCTAAAAATTTCCTCCCGTGAATGCAATTTATAAAAAAAGTAATCGCCCAGGTAGCACACGCACGTTCTGAGAATGTTCTAAGAATACACGTCGAGGAGATTCGAATATTCTATGGAGATTCTTATTACGTGCGAATATATTCTACGCACATTCTCAGAATGTTTGACTGAGACTGTTTCAAATATTCTCAGAATATGATGCCACGAATATTGTGGGAATATTAGAAAAAAATACTGTGAAAATAAAAATTTCCGTTAATATGAACTCTGCATGTCACCGAAAACTACTTCATGATCAATTTTTTTGATTATTAAACATCTGTAACCATGAATTGTTATCAATATTATGGATTCACATGGATGGATGAGATACTTATGATCGGAACAGGCAATCATGATATATACGGCATTTTTCAATATTTTATTACACTTTTGAGGATTATTTTTCACACATGGCACTCAGAGCACATTTGCGATATTAAAATGCACTTTTCATGAATTTATTAATCCCCGAATACAAATTAAAATAATAAATTATCCAAGGGTCTGCAGCTTGTCGACAATATCATCCGCCATTACTGAATTCATGTCATCACGATACTTGCGCATGCGCTGCTCATCAATCTGTCTACAAACTTTGTACGCGTATTGTACGAACGTTCCTAGAATATTTGAAACAGTCTCATTCAAATGTTCTAAGAATCTTCTATGAATATTTACGAATCTTCCACGCTTTTTGTGAGGATATTCGACCAAGTACATTTTACGGATGTTGTGACAATATTCTCAGAATATTCTGTGTTACATGAGTGTCAACTTCCGTGTATACAAAGTGTCCTAGAAAACATTTCGCTCATGTCTAGGAATGATCCCTCAGGCACTTTTGCTTTTGGTAAAATATCAATGTTTGCCCGAGTAAAAATTTTCATTTCGGGTTCGCTAAACAGGACTGGTGCGGGCGTGTTGCATTTTTCTGCGGTACTGTTGCGGATGTGATATGCCCGCACTGAATCTGCAACAGTACCGCAGAAAAATGCAACACGTCTGCACCAGTCCCGTTTGGCGAACCGAAATTAACATTTTTACTCGGGTGGTTTTGAAGTTACAAACAGAATAATTTGACCTTTCGAGTGGCAAATACACCGATTACTTCGATGATCGACAAGTATCCTGGGAAAGAATGATTTAGATCCACGTAGATCTGAATCAACAAAAATTCCACATTGATCAATTGTCTGCTTTCTCCACTTTCAGATGGTTTCTGAACTTCAGATATTTTTGGAAAAAATACAGATCTAAACCGACCCGGAGAACATTAATTCTCCTATTTTATCAGATCTACGTACATCTCATCCATGAGATCTGAATCAATTTTCCCCACGCACACTCCTACACACTGTAAATGATCCGGCTGAATGTGGCTGCATCTGGCTAGAAAAATTGACTGAAATTCAGTCTTTTCCATTATTTCGGCATCTGTTTTTTGTTCTTGCTGTCAGGGCTGTACTGACTAGTTTCAGCTGCATCTCAAAATTCACTTCCCTCACAGCACCACAGTCCCAGGAGAATTCTTGAAGAATTTATAAAGAACACAATCAGTTCAATGGGAAATCTTTATGCATTCTGCTGGGAATTTGATGTGTGTGGGTTATAATCAAGATGAAAGTAAGTTCTACTTTTCACTGTGTTTCATTCACTTGAAAAGTGTTTTGTTTGTCCGTCAAGAATCGCCCCTTGGAAGGGTACCCTGTGTATTTGACAGAAAATGTTTTCCTATGTTCCTGACCATCTCACTCTTCCAACAGTCGAGCATAAACCACTGGCTTTTTCTACATCAAACGCAACCGAAGAGAATTTGATTGTCATTTCAGTAATTATCTCACCACGTGTTTAACCGCTTGTTAGTCTCATTTAGAATACGAGTTAATTAAACTACAAACAGTTAATCAAATCAAATAAATGTATAATTCGTCGTGTGGTTCCTTGCCTCTAGCTTGACAACAATTCACAAACATTTCGAGCTATCCTCAGCGTATTTTTCTTTAACAACGCATTCATCATAAAAGCAGAAAAATTTTTTAGTTGCTATAAACAGTTGACTGGATCTGATTTCCGCTATGATATCCTTCGTCACATAAAACTTATCAACTTCATCTTGAAATGGTTATGTGGGTCAGTTTTTGAAAGACATTCCTTTTTAGCTTAATTGAATGAATCTGTTTTTACTTTACTGACAATTAACTGGAGCTTAGTTTTTTTTTTATAATTACATAATTACACGAGGACATTGAAAAACAAGCAAGTAGTTATTCGTCGCACAACTCAACCCATTTCAAATTCGTAACATGAAAACCATTCATAATAGAATTGTCAAAAGTTCGAAAAGTTCAAAACGAACGGTAAATCTTTTTACATTTTTCTTAAAGAAACCAAGGAATAAATTGCACGGAATTGCGTTGTAGAACCTCAACGAAACTCTATACAAGAAGTATTCGGTCTTTATTACAGTTGATTCGGCTGATTATTGTACGTGATCGGTTGTCACGCATCGTTATTATCAGAGCGTGAATGACACGATTCTCTAATAAAGAGGATTCGTTACGCCACCCAAGTAGCAATGACTTTCATGTTCAGACTTCATCAGGAGCGATCTTGTTGTCTCATCGTGTTTCGAATAATCTCCACTCGTGAATTTCGATGACTAAACAACAGAAAAATTCTCAAACAGGAAAACAACACGTAGCATTAGGTGTTTTTTTTTTTTTGACAATGATAAATCGATGAAAAACGAAACGAACTTTTGTATAACTCAAAGGAGAATCTTCGATTGGGTTAAGAAGTGATTGAAGAGTTTTTGATCAATCATCTCCATTTTAATCCTACTTACACGACGGTCTAGTTACTGGATAATTAGTTTCTCTGGAGGAGGTTCCTTTGATCTAAACATTTTGTGCTGTGTAATGTAAGTATCAGTGATAAATGAGCTATGAACATTACTCCGTTCTTCGATCGTTCATAATTCAGTGCATCGTTATTTTTCAACAAATTGAATTAGAGAGCGAATGATGAGTCAGCGTTCAAACTAATTCATTTCTAATCGTTGTAATGTGAATCCAATGCATGTTCTAATTCTCTACCCTACTTTATTCTCAGATTTTATTTTTTCAATCTGGATCGGAAGTGATAGTTTATTTTTCCAGAGGAAGTTAAAGGTGAATAGCATGCGGGAATCGATATGATACGCTTTGACATTACAATCGAAAATTGGAGAAAAATATGAAAAACTTACAATTCCATGTTTTTAATAAAATAGACGGGTTTTATGAATAAATAGATAAATCACCATTATGATAATTCGGTAAATATTGAACAGTGATGTACCATAAAATGCAAGCAAATCAAACGCCATTTGGATAACACCAAATGCGAGCGCAGCAAACTCTATGTAGATATTTAACATTCGAGTGTAACGGACTTCATTTAGATTGAAGAGTAACGTCATCTTGTGGCAAAGAAAGTTCTCATCATTTTCCAAGATCCATCACGGACGGTAGAAACGTTTTGAAAGTATGGGGTTTTGTGCACATGAAAGTATCAGTCTTCCAGTACCAGAAACACATTTTATTATACTTCCACCGTACGAAATTGTGGCATATCAGCATACTCAGAAAAAGTCTGTTGATTCACATGGGCTTACCGCTAAAAGTCACAATTTTTATTGTAGAACGGAGAACCAAAAAGTTTCTGAAAATATAGTTCAAAATGAAGTGAATGTCGTAGGATTTTGCGAAAAATGGATTCCCAAGCGTGTATTGCCTATATAATGACAATGGGCCCCAGGCTGGGTCCATCCTCTTTAACCCAGTATTGGGGAATGACGATGGGGTCCATGTTGGCTTCATCTTGGCCCTATTGTGCTTTCCCATACAATTATGGTTGGTTGAAAATGGAAATAATGAATCTTAGTGTGGGCATATTTGAACTTGGCCCCAATTTGGACCAAGGTTAGGCCAAGATTGGGGTACATTCATATCCCGAGCAAGACTGGGCCAAAGTGGGACTAAAATTCATGCCCGCTGGGGTAGAATTCAAAGCAATTTTCCAATTTCAAAAAAAAAGGAAGAGGCATCATTGATTGCCCAGTCTGAGTTCATGCTGCGCTCATGGCGTTACCAATCCTCGGGCAAAACAATACACCCAAGCTGGGGACGATCTTATCATCTCAGGGTTGGCCCCATTCGTCTGCCCAGCTTGATCCAACGTTAGGCAGCATGGACACCCACCCTGGTTTTAGATTGGGTCCGCCGTCAATACACACTTGATGAACTTTATCGAATTCAATATAGGAATATCAAATTTCATAAAAATTTCCCTAATAGCGTGGATTTGATCAGATCTCGCAATACTTTTTCCATCAGCTAAGTATTCAATCATTGACCTCACCACGATTTGAAAACAAACATCAAAATAAAGTTTGGATGTGTTCACCAACAACTTTTTAGTAAATTTACAATTTTTTGTAAAATCAAGAAAATTGTTTGGAAATTCACAGAGACCCTGTGGATTCCCAAATAATCTGACAACTTACAAATCCATAAATTTTTCACCATACTTCTTTTCTGAGAAATTCACAAATAATTCTTATCTTGTAAAAGCTCACTTATACACTATTCTTTAATATTATTTTGAATAAGCTATTATTGAATCGCAACGAAAAGAAAGCAGAAGAACCGTGATAAATGTCAAACAAAGGAGTTACATAGGAATTTTATAAATCTATAAAACATCAACACTACATACAATTTTTCACTCTCTTCCGTATGAACCAATCAAAAAGGCAAATGGAAAAGAGAATACGATGAGATCGAATCTCTGTATCCTAGAAATAAATCAAGTACAAAGAAAATCTAACCAGAGAGAAGTTTTCCATCAAATTCTTTTCTGCACAAAGTCAGATTCTTGTTTTCGATTTTCTCTTCTCACATCGATCGAAAATCGCTGGTAAATTCTGTAAAATTCAGTTCACCAGAAAAATCCTACGTCGTTCACTTCATTTTGAACTATATTTCAAGGAAACTTTTGGTTGTGTGTTCTACAATCAAAATTGTGACCTGTAGCGGTACACCCATGTGGATCAACAGACTTTTCTCGAATGTGATGATACGCCGCCATTTTGTATTGTAAAAATATAAGAGTATGGGTTTCTGGTACTCAAAGACTAGTTCTTTCATGTGCTCAATACCCTATATTTCGAAAATGTTTCTATCGTTCGTGGTAGGTCTTAGAAAAAACTTCTTCACCACAAAGTGATATTACCTCTTGAAATCGCGCGAACTTAGAGCAATGACCCATGTAAAAAAAAACAGATATTAATTTATGCGTGGAAATGGGCTCACAAGAACGATATACGCTTAAATGACTTATTTGACAAAAGTGAGTCATTTGAGCATATACACTGAGAGAAGTGGAATGCAATGATAACCATGCACAAATAGTCATTGGAGGAAAGCTTCGCGATTTTGGTTTCGGATACTATGATGAATCGTAGCAATGTCCATGCACAAGGGAATGGTTACAATTTACATGAAGATGGATACCAAATAACGTAGTTGCCATCATCAACTTCCCACATAACAATTGATGTCCTGCGATGTCTTTTAGATAAGTTTAAGATGTCTTGCGCAACACATTTAGACATCTAAACGACATCTAAATGTGTTGCGCAAGACATCTTAAACTTATCGGAAAGACATCGCAAGACATAAATTGTTATGTGGGTCAGAGATTCTGTCATTCAACTACCATTTTCGCATGGTAATGGTTACAGTTCACTTTTCTCAGTGTATAGTTTTTGGGAGCCCATTTCAACACATAAATTATGCCTAGCAGAATTAAATAGTAATGATTCCGATGTGAAATCTTCAAAGGAGAATACATCGTGAGGGTTACAATGTTTCGTGGTGCTGACTACCTCAAGAACAAATGATGCCTGAGTTTTATGCGATTTTTCGTGATAGCAACTCCATCAGCGGCATGTTCACATCGCAATGTTGATTATTTTATTCTCTCCGTGTGGTTTAGATATGGTTATATCTAGTTTCTTTTACACGGAAAGCACCATTTAGATTAGGAAGATGCAAACGAAGCAAGCAAAGTGTTAAATCGGTAGCAAAACAAGCGCCGTTTATTTATTATATAAAGCGGAAACTTTCTTTATTGATCCTCCTCTGTAAATCCGATACTGTGAAAAACATGGGTGAATCTATCGTGAGATTCTTCGGTAACTGAGGCAGCAATTGAACCGCAGAAAAACTAGGAAAAATTACTTAGATTCTGGTGGTTCCCACACAGCACAACTGTCTCGGTAATAACTCCAGAACATTCTGCAACATTCTAGAGATATTTTAATATCATCAGAATATTCTGGAGATATTACACTGTAAAAAATTCGCACCAAATGGTGTCATTTTCACACCGTAAAGTGTCATTGTAACACTATTTGGTATTATTCTGACACCGATTTTGGGGTGGACTTGTATAGAATCCACGTTGTGTCAATTCTGTGTTAATTCTGACACCGTTTTGACACCGCTTTTTTTACAGTGTACTGAGACATCTGTGCTTTGTAGGGTGTATCGAACAATGTGGTAAATGTTCGGCAGATTTCCCGAAAAATTGGGTATTTCTACCAAAAAACATGAAAATTCGATCAATTTTCCCAAAAATTTGAAAATTTTTACCTATTGTTGTTGAATTAATTACTTTTCAACAAAATTCAATAAATTTACGAACATTTTTTTGACAGTGGAATCAGTAAAATCTCTCTGAGAAACAGTGCACAGGTAAAAATGCCCCTCGAAAATAAAAAACTTCACGTAATTTTTGTTAGTAATCCAAAAACAGTAAAGCTTGGAAAATCAATTCTAAACTGATTCAGATTTATGGATTTAAAAATATGCACCGTAGAGAAAATATTCAGTAGTGGAAAGTTATCCTGATGGAAATCATTCTAGTAATTATTGAGGTCTCGCAAGTCCTCACCAGCCCATGTCGAAAAATTTTCAAAATTGTATATAATTTATATACATTTTTTTAAATTTATATAAATTTTATATAATTTGGGAATTGTTTCCCACATGGGAAACCTTCGTGAGGGACTTATAAGGCTTGGCAAAGCCTCTTGATAGCCTACCCGGTCAAAAATGGTTTGAAATTTAATGACTCTTTCAATCACTTTTGTAACTGAAATTCCAAATCATTGGTATTTGAATTGAAAATTCATTTACAAGTGATTGAATTTCAAAATTTTTACTATATCATGTAACGCATTTATGTATATTTTCGTAATTGAAATGTCACACACATGTACCTTAAATGTTCAGTTACGTGATTGGGACTACACCAACCGTAGTGTACCGTTACGTGTATTTGAAGGTTTGTTCAGGAATTTTTAACAGTGTAGAGAATTTTGAAAATTATTTCTACTAGCCTCTTGGTACTGAAAAATTTCATTCTATTCAATTTCCTGTACATTTGATGAAATTTCACGAATTTTATTCTGCAAAATTTCAATGTTCACACTCATTGAACAATTTTTGGAGGTTTTGCAGATACACAGTAAAAAGTAAAACTTAAAATCATCCCGAATATCAGCTTAAAAATGCAGCCAAAAGTAGCGCCTATTCCAACTGAAAGTAAGCAACGAAAAAGACTGAATTTCAGTCAATTCCATCTTACTTTGAAAATTAAGATGGAATTCTATCTTAATTCCAAAGTAAGATGGAATTGACTGAAATTCAATCTTTTTCATTGCTTACTTTCAGTTGGAATAGGTGCTACTTTCGGCTGCAGTTTTAAGCTGATATTCCGGATGATTTTAAGTTTCACTTTTTACTGTGATACTAGAATTTTCAGTCCATTGTACTAGTCAATCAATCCCAATAAAATATTGAAATTTTCCACACGGAGAGAAATTTTCAGTTAAATTTACTATGGAATTTTAGAAATAGAGGCACATCCTGAATCCCTAATGAAATTTACTATGATATCCAGTAAACCCTCTCTATAGTGCCGCAGGACTTCTCTCTTGCTCAAATATCTTTCTCTGGTAGAATGAGGGAGACACCATTCGGCACTATTGAGAGGGTTTCTACTGTAATAAAATTCACTATGGTATGAAAATAGAAACCTGATTAAATTAACAATGTTTCACAAAAAATAGAAGTTAGTATGTTCCCCGTGCGATAAAAATTCTCTGCAATTTGAATTCTTCCTTCCAATAGATTTGAGTCAGCAATTACAATAAAAATGACATTCGCGATATCCATTTTGTGTCTTGCGATATCTTTCAAATAAGTTTAATATCTCTTACGCAACACTTTTAGGTATTTTTCAGATGTCTGAAACTCCTCTTCAGCTTACAACATGTCTGAAAGACCTCCAAAAGATCTATTCGAAGATAACTTTGAAAACATCTGTGTAAATCTCTTTTAGAAATCTTTCAGACAGCTTCTAGACCAAAGAACAGTTTCAGATATCTGAAAGGTATCTAAAAGTGTTGGGAAACCATTTTAGACTTATCTAAAAGATATGGCAAGACACGAAATGTTCATTCGGCAAGAACTGACATGAATGATTTATAAATCGTCTCCGTCCGAAATTCACCAACTCGTGATACGATACTCGTTTATATTAACTCTCAGAAGGTACGTTTATTCAAAAAGTCTATTGAATCCCATTGATTAATCAGATTCAATACAAACTTTGCAACTACAAATAACCAGTCGCTTTTTTTCAAACCCGTTGAAACCCATTGTTACCGGTTACATTAATGAGATTCGATGGGCATTGAATAGGTTTACATAATCATTCCCAGGCCAAACTTTTGTATTACTCTCTAAATCTGAAAGAGTGAAAAATCGCACATTTCACTCCACTAAGTGTCAGAAGTGAGCCTTGTCCGCTTCGAGTGGAATTTTCACTCGTTTCGAGTGACCTCTCACTCTTTTAGAGTGAAAAATTCACTCTAGCGTCGAAGTGGTTGTGAATTTCTAACCTCAAACCTTAGAATATCACTCTAAAAGAGTGAAATCTCACTCCAAAGATTTTAGAGAGTAAATTTGATTACTTAATTAGTTTCAATGCATTCTTTTCATCGAGGTAAATTTGAATAATTTAGGATAAAAATTGGTTCAAATCAGTTAGTTGATCAATTCCAAAGTTGGAAGTTGATAATTTTTAATTCGAATGAAGAAACTATGGTTTTAAATATACGTGAAATTGCATATTGTATCATTTTATTGCATCCTTCCCCTTTAAACGGAAAGTACAAAGACTGAATTGTCCAAACTTGAGTTCGAGGAATACCCTATTGCCATTCGTTCGAATTTGATTATAATACTGTATTTTTGGTTTCAAAACGGAAATCCTTCCCCTTCAAAAAAACGCTGTTTATTTCATTTTTTTCTTGAAAATCTGAAAGACAACTTGTCTTTTTGGTTGAGAATGATTATTAAAATCACTGGTTTTCCTACAATTTCAGCCGTAAACGCTCAAAGTAAATTATTCAAACTACTGTCATGATTTTTTAAAAAATCTTTATTTAACATATTAAAATACTATAAAATATGAAGAACACAAATGACCCATAATTGCCATTAATGGGTGTTAAAAAGCACATTACCATTTGAGGGTTAATTTACCGGTTCTCCCACAAGACACATGGCTGATTTGAGTAGAGAATTGATTCGTTTGACGGTAGAAAATCAAGCATGATAATCGCGATAAATACAATAAACCCTGAATCTATAGAAGAAAGTGAAATGATTTGTACTTCTCTTCACGCATATTGAAGTATGCAACCTTCACGTTACAGAGAAAACCACACGGAGAGAAGAACCACGCGTGTCATGCACAAACCTTCATGCATATAGAGTTGGAATCTGTTCATGAACACATAGTACAAAGTTCATGCGTTAAAAGCTCAAATTTCACGTTTAAAACGCATAGTATTATCCATGAACAAAACACACCATACTTATACGCGAATCCCATGAATTTCAAACTTTTATCGTATGAACCCCACGTATCAAACGCGCAACCATCTTCATACTTCAAACGCTTAAGATTCATGCTTTTCGGGTATGAGAGCCAAACGTCGATACATTTAGACCCCGCCTTTGATTTTCTTTTTTGTTTGTATAGCAATAGCCAAATAGCGTAGAGCTCCAAATGCACGAGGTCCAAGCTTAAAAAGCATGAGAGTCTTGCGTTGGTACTGTGAACGACTTCATGCTTCTTACGCGTGCAGTTTCTGCTTTTGGCGCATGGAATATGAATCCTAGAAGTATGCATGTCACAATCGTGAAGTGTGAGTATTCGCTTACTCGACGGGGATGAATTCATGCATCTAATTCTCGGCAATTCACTTACTTCGGAAGCATGAATCATTCCATGCGTTGGACGCTTGAGTCTTCTCTCCGTGCATGTAAAGATATAATATATGAAATCACGTGTTGAATGAAGATCCTATTACACACTTTCTCATAAATTACATCGAGACCATTCAACCTTATTACATATATGTTTCCATTAAAAGAAAAATAACATTTCGCAATGAATAAAACTTACGATTTTCTTCTTCCTTTTCGATACTCCGAATCCGTTAAATCAAGATTCATGCACTAAGAAAACTGGTGCAGTAAAATATGGACGGACCAAGTATATGGTCCCTACAATCAATCGCATCGTTACTCAAACTGAAACGTATCGTTAGTTAAACTCAGCGTATCGTAATTTCGATTGATTCGTTTAATTCTTACGATTGTGCATTTGGGCCTGTCCATATTTCACTACTCGCTCAGGGATTATCACTACTCCTTTTTCTCCGCGTGCTCACGTGAAAGAAGAGAGATAAAAAAAAAGTATCTGAAAGATCCCGTGACTGTTGCAACCATGATTTCTCTCTTGGTAATTCAATTTTGTACCGAAGACCTCCTTGAGATTCGAACCGAGACCCGTGGGCAGACGGTGTTCTGTTAATTTGCTCGACAGACCATGGTGCTTGGATAAATTAAAATAGATCCGGCTTCAAATGCTTTTAGATACACGTGGATATCGTTCATGAAATAGATTGCATTCAACTTCTCTTTTACGGGAACAATCGTGAAGGACAAAAAGCATGGATTTTATGATTTAACGTGATCACGGTATCGCGTAATAAAACCGTTATGTTTTCGTCTTTCAGGGAAACGTGCTTCAGCGTGAGAGGCTGGGACCTGCAGGATGCCAGGGGTGTGGAAGTTGCTACGCACGCTGATCTATATGGTGAGTTTAAAGAAACCTTATTGATGATTCATTGAATTTCCGTCAGATGTTTTTGTTAATTTCAAAATACTCGATGATTTATCATCACCCTATTTCGAGCATCCAATTACAGTGGATAATTAATTTTTTCCTCAGTTTTACTTGTGCGAGGTATTTAATGGACGTGGGTTGATTCAGTGATAAATTTTTTTTCTTGTTTATTCATTCCACGTGGGTTCATTCGCATTTCGTGAGTCCATTCTTCTGATGCATTCATAAATCATCAGGAATGTATTTTTGTATCTGTTTCATAAATATATTGCTGAACAGAAATGCTGTCATTCAGTCGCATCCCCACTTCTCTTCAGTTTCAAAACCTGCAGACTCACACTTGATATACACTTAACACATATACGTATCAACCCGATGACTCGAGTAGATCCGCACAGATCCACGAGATTTATTACTCTTGTTTGTAGACTGTATAAATGAGGACGGTATAAATAAGCGTCTTCTAATTTTGTACCACATCATCGTGTGTTGTAATTCGAGACACATTTGAAATTTATTTTCCATTAAAATCTTCCCGTTGACGAGAGGTAACGGAATTTCGTTTGACCCTAAATCAGATCATCTAATATGTGACGATAAAAAAAAACCACAGCGAGAGAACTACGAGAGATAAAATCCACAACTTTATTCGTGAGAATGTTACAAAAAATACGACAGGTCCATCCTATAATGACGAGAATCATACTGACACGAAAAAAACAGGGGAGAAGAATGAGAAGCGAAGAAACCGACTACCAGCGATATATCTAATGAGAAATTCGCAATTCCGCGATGACAATGCGATGACGCCGCAGGAGACGCGACAGCTTGCAAGCGGATGTTCGTGCCTACTCTAGGTACCGTTAACTCAGTCCGTCTTTCTTCTCCGGGTTCCTATTTTCTTTGTATAGCCGATCTGTGCATATAGCCCTCCATATTATACTGGACCTCTGGGTAATCGGTACAACTCATCTCCAAGATGCTTTCACGTGTGTTTTTATATTTCACTTTTTATTCCCGAAATCTCCATTGCGCAGATATGATTTCCAGAAACCTGGAACTCAGTGGTACACGGTAACAAGAATTCCACCCTATAATTATCTTCGAAGAATTTCAAGGAAAACAAAAATATGCATATAATTGTTATGCGTAAAGAAGCATCGTCTAAAAACCTCGAAACAATGGGAATTTCTGAATGTTTTATCACGTAACATGTCTTCCCGCATTCCGCACGACGAACCCACATTCTCTTCAATTAAGCATTTCTATGACGAACGTAACAATGCATTTAATTGATCTCAATACATTCTCATTGTATATAAGAATATAATTGAGTGACCGTAAACCGTTGATTCGCTGACAAAAGTACATTAGTATTCGAAGAATTTTTCCTTGGGAACATCTCACCGTGCTGTTATATGCGTACAGCTGTAGATGCATATACTACATACATCCTTGTACACATACGTGTCATGTTCAGGGTTGCATGGAATATTGATTCACGGTCACGGCTCGTAAACAAAATCCGCAATGGTAATCCCTGTGTACGCTTGCCCGTAAGAATTGGTCAAGATCCGAAACCTTAAAGGCGGTGGTCCGTTCTCTCTGCCGTAATGTATTCGCGATTCGTTTGCAATTCATGACACGTGCAAAGCGAACGAATCTAACCATTTCTACTTGTCGATAATTTATTATGATTATGGAGTATCCTAATTAGGACATTCGAATGAACATTCGATACGTATTCGGATTCTCGTCGATTCAACGATGAATCCGAACAGAAAAGGTCGGTTCAATTCAATTGATATTATACATCAAAATTGATTTTGGAGACAACGTTGACAAAAATTTGCGTGCTTCTTATTCATGAGCGGCATCTCGTACGCTTCGACGTTTTCTTCAATGGGATCGCTGTAGGTCTCGTCGTCAGTTTGAATCGGAGATAACATTAGTTTTTAACAAGGAATTTCATGACAATGATTGACAACCGTTACCGTTAGTTAAAGAACTATTAGAAACCAACGACTAACATACTCGATATGAATGTGATTTAAAATTCATGGCATGCGGTTCGGTAACAACCAAATGAGCAGCTATGCTTTGAATAATTCATAGAAAAAATGTAATAATAGAGATTACGGTATTGATTGACAGAATAAAGGATCAAGATTTGTGAAAAATTTGGGATTCCTGGGAGGTTGAAGTCGTGGATAGCGGTAATCAGAATCAAATCTAATAGAATGTACGTTTCATTCCGAGGAGTAAACAAGTTTATTGTGAGATAACGTTGAGGCGTGTGATACTCGAAATAGCTCTTCAAATATAATCTTTCTGCGTGAATACATTGATCAAATTGAATAGAAATGGTGTTTAAACGTTTCCCGGTGAATGTCTTTTTCTTTCTGATGGACCGTCATCTCGTACAAACGTTTCGTGTTGCAAAGATAAATATTCTAACATCCTGGAGAATTTACAGAGAATGTGCATTCGTTCTTGGTTTGCCGTAGAATTATTTAGATTTCACATACTTTACTTGAGTTTGGAAACTTATACAAACTTGAAATTTTACGAATTATTACTTGGAAAAGGATATATCTTATACATCTCTTGCCAGTTTGACACTTCCTTCCACCTGGATGGTGATTTATAAATTTGTATGAGAGTTCTTTGTTTTATATGATGCCTTACCTCAATATCTATAAATCTTATAATTTCAGTGAAAGTTTTGAAAATAATTAATCGCGTAATCGTGAGAGGAAATTACTGTCAAAAGTATAAAAACCTGAAATTCTATAACAAACTCAAAACATTTTCTAATCCCATGGACAATTTTCTCTTCGCGTAGGATAAAAATTCATTAAGAGTGTAGAAGTTTAGTTCACGGTACGCCGTAGCTAATGAATTAACGATCTTTCGATCAAGGTTGAAGGTTGGTAGCGATCGATTACCCGATACCACAAAGTTGCTGAAGAATCTAGTCTCTGCATTTAATATAAATTTAGATGGATTCCTCAAGTTTGTAACTCGAACGATCATTATCATTCCATTTGACATGGAATCTATTGATCATCTTCGAATACCTGAATATCACCATTTCAACTATTCGAATTCATAAATTCTCGAATACCAGTATCACGTGTGAAACTGACAGCAAGCTTTGTACAAACATAATCCAAACGTTCTTGGAATGTTGTAATGCCCGTTACTGGCTACGTGTTTGATGTTGAAGAAATATGATTATAATCAATATCTTCGAAGCCGAGATTTATCGTGAGAATGAAGTATCCCTTGAAATAGGATGATATACTGGAAGTATATTCTCGTAATGGTTATTAGATTCATCTTGCGATAGGGTGAATTCCAATTTCATCTTCACCAATGCAACTTCGTTGAATATTGTTGAATATATGAATTCCATGATACACGGTAGATTGGGTGATAATCAAATGGGCGGTGGGTCGCAATTTTGCATCTTCCATTCACCGACAATAACTATCGACCATGTGAGAAGAGATCGATGATCGAAACTGAGATGGATTTATTCCATGTATTTCACTTTGTCAAATCGTTTTCAAGTGAGTTTGGAAATAAGAACTGTGATTTGAGGAATTCCAGTCATCACTTTTGAACATCACTTTGACCAAATTGTTTCAGTAAAAATCACATCATTTTCATTCAAATTGGATGTCATTTGGAAAAGCTGTTTTAAATTGGACACCGAGTCATGAAATTATCTAACCAGGAATTTGCACTGAAAGGAAAATCTGATTCTCACAATCAGAATACGACTTCTAGTCACCACGAGTGAACAAACAAATTTCAAGTCACTGCAACTCACATAACAATTCATGTCTTGCGGTGTCTTTTAGATAAGTTTAAGATGTCTTGCGCAACACATTTAGATGTCTTTTAGATGTCTAAAACTCTTCTTTGGTCTAAAAGATATCTAAAAGACATCGCAAGACATGAATTGTTATGTGGGAAGCATCCGATTGTAGTTTCCGTGACTGTGTTGCATTTTTCTTGAGATATTATCAGGTGATACGTTAAGAAAAAGTACTGATTTTTCATGAAAATCTAACGAAGTTATCCTAAATCAAAAGCAGTTTCCAAGAAACTGACTAAAATTTGATATGGAAGACCTCAGGAAGAAACAACTTGATCGATCTGATTCAGAATTTGCCCACATCATCTGATAAAGAAGAACTAATGTGTTTAAATATTCTTTAGATTGAGTTTATTCCATGAACCCATGTGGAAATTCCCGGAGATATTTTCATGTATGTTTCAAATTAATTAAAAAACTGTTTCCGACGGGAAATGATAAAATGTACAAAAGTTATGTCCCCATTTGTAGAGCGCTTTGCAAATAAGGGGTCCCATCGATGTGTAAGATGGAGGTCGTATTTCTCATTCGAAACAAAGAAACCAGGCAAAATTTTTAATTTCATAAATTATTCTTCTATATGTGGAGTAAAAAGAACCTGGAGAAATCGTTAAAAAATTCCTCAAATTTGCTATAAAAATTGTTTGAAAATAATTTTTCAGAAACTTTTGTAGTTCATGTAGAACAAGATGCAAAACTGAAGATAACAAGCTTTGGTACGTTTCAATTGGATGTCTAGTTGTTTCTTTCTTGTAATCTGACACGCCAGTTTATTTTTCACCCGATTAAATCACGAAAATATCTCAAAAAGCTCGCTTGATTCAAGTGTTGTTTCCACCCAAAAAAATTCTCTCGCAAACGCTTTTTTTAGACCTTCCAGTTGAAAATCCTCCCTTAGCTGGCTGATGCAAACTGATGTTTATGAATGTTTATACATATTCATAATGAATTGCCTTCGTACATATCCAACATGTAGCATTATTCGAATATATTGATACATCGTGGAATATATGAAATTCATGATGCAAAGAAGTAATAATTCCTTTCTCATGTCAAATACATTATTTAAGATGAAATTAAAAACCAAGTGATTGGCAACTGCTCACTTTTTCAAAATAAATGACGTTTATAAAATTGTGTATGCATTAACCGGTTAGATCTTTCTCATACACAACGAGATGTTGGATTCTCTTCATAAATTCTATAAAATTAACGACCAGTTAATCACCACATGCGAACGAAACGAACGCCATTTAAATTATAGAGAAGTGAACGTAACTAGTGTTGTTTCGATTACAAATATGCGAGCGAAGCAAACACTGTTCGAATTATAAAATTGAGAGCGTCATCCAGATCATAAAAATACGAGGGAAGTGAACTCCATTTATTGGAGAACGATATTATAAACTAAATGCGATTCAGAGTGCGAGATTTACATTCCATCATTTCATACACAGTCTATCCTATTCAACAAAAAGAAATCTTTCGCATGCCCAATGCAACGTAATATACACGGAAAAAACTGTTTAATAGAATTCACCAACGAGGGTGGTAAAATACGGCACTATTAGAATTTCTGTTAATATTTACTAGAACTGTAGTCAAACCTACTACTGCGGTAGTAATTTCAACTGCGACCATCGTAGATTTTACTAGAACTCTTATAAATATTACGAGAAATTCTAATAGTGCCGTATTTTACTGAACGCGTTAGTAAATCTTATGAAACATTTTTTTCCGTGTACCACCTTCGATTCAATTATTCTTTGTATGCACGGAAAGACAGAGGTTATGATTATTTAGAAAAATGACTGATAATTTAGGGAAAAAGAGTATTGCTGAAGAATTTTCGTAGTAAATTCATCAAAGGTTGATAAATTCACTGTAAACAATAACAATAAAACCATCAATGTTTAGTATTTTCACTACGAATTTTTGATAACCTTACTGCAAAGATTTTTCACCGGTGCTCTTTTTCCCTAAACTGACAGTCATTTCTCTGAATGTTAATAAATGTTATTCAAGTATTGATAACTTTTTTCTTTCCGTGTGGTCATGTGGGGATGGACAATGTTTGAGAACAGCGATTTTTTTTTTAAATATATGTCATATTCCTGCATGTGCTTCTCACATCCAAATTTTAGACTTCGACGAAGTAATTATCTTTTCGATTTTTGATTGAAAAATATTCGATACGTATTTCTTTCGAAAGTATGTTTTTTTTGGAAGTCTACTAACATTCTTGAAATCTCTTAACTTCCGAGCGTCGCTAAGCGTGTTGCAAAACACGAGACTTGGAATACGATATCGCACCGCAAGCGTAACGTAAAACTTGAACGAGGCCAAAAAAACAATCATATCTCGAAAACTGTGATATATTCTTAATGATAGAAAAAATTGCTAAATTCTCGTTATCGTTTGCAAATCATTGCGTAGAAGAACCAACGAAATTAAAACTACCTAGTATTAGGAAATTTCATTTTCTATTGCCCCTGACGATGCAACCCACCACCTTTATACTGCATACAGACCACCTTTATAGATTGAAGGAGGTATGTACAGAGCGATATTTCGATTTCATTTCTCCGTTTTCGAGTGATTTGTTAGAATAGTCTTCGCTGTGTCCTTTTCTAACTAATGGGTCTGGTTGCATCTTCAGGCGTCGCTGGTATCACCTTGATGAACACCAATCAACCCACTGAGCAAAGTGTTGCGAAACGTTTCTGAAACTTCCCAGAGACTGCTATTGTCCTGCTATTCCAATGTTTCGAATAACATGTTTCAAAAGGATACCTCTGAAACGTCGCAGGAATGTTTCATGTTCTATAAAAATCTTTCATGTTCCTGAGATGTTTTCTTGAAACATCTCATTCAAAACGTTACGATAGTAGAACATGAGCAGTCTCTGGGATGTTCCAGAAACGTTTTGCAACATATTGATTATGATTAACTTAAAAAATTTGAAACTGGACAAAAAATTCTAATTCTCGGATCTTTGTGAATTTCCGATATGTTTGACAAATTTTGAGCAAAAAGCGCTGGAAAATTAAGAAATTTCAAAAGCATCGAATTAAAAAAAAAATCATACCCTAGTAGAAATTATTCCAGTTATTCTCCAGGCCATTAAAGGGCCTCACAATCCCCTTACAAGTGCCTGGTAAGGGCTTGTAATCGCTTGGAGACCGGCTAGAGTGATTTCTACTAGAGTATTTTCGAAAAAACACCCTCAAAGAGCAGAAACCAAAAGTACGCATCAAATATTTTTTCACCAAGCATCGAAAAGAAATTACTTCATTGAATTTTAAATTTTAAGTATCAAAACCACATGGAATCACCCATATAGAATCTAGCTCCTATCAAATTTTGTGCAACATTGACTTTTATTCTGTACAACGTATCGGTGTTCTTTTTGAAAATTATTCATCGTTAAACAAATTTTCAAAATCATAGATGATTTATATATAATTTAACACAGTTTATATATAATTTATGGGGCATTCCATACCAAACCGGCCACTTTTTGAGGTCATCCCCTCTGATATTTTTGGAAAATTTTTATGTGTCTGAGACCGATGAAAAACGCTTTCATGAATTTTTTCAAATTTTTTTGGCTACCCATTTCCAAGATACCGATTTTTTTTAAAATTCAAGGTTTCTTCCTTCAAATGCTCATAACTTTGCGGGAAATACACCATGCGGGCTGTTTTTTTTTTCAAAATTTTCTTTTCTGGATGTACTTTCAAGGACCAAAATACGTTTTTATTCTTTATTAATTCCTTCATCGTTTATTCTGAGTTTTAAGCAAAAACACCGTTTTTTCGAAATGTATGCCCCCTTCGATTTTTTTGAATGAATTCTCAAAAAAAACATTTTTCGTTCATTATCCTTCCTCAGGTTATAAAGATAACTTATAAGTAGTTCTCAGTTAGTTTTCAAAATTAATTTACTGAATGAGAAGAAAAACTTTGAGAAGTATTACATTCTGAACGGCAAAGTGTTGAAAAAAAATTCGTAGCAGCTAAATAGACCGATCTAAAATTGTTTATTGGTCAAATTAAGTCGAAAAATAACAGTTGGAAAAAAAACAATTTATAGAATTGAGAAAAGAAAATAGAACGGAACGTCCGCCCACGATCGGATTGGTCACAAAATTTTCCAAAGTCATTCAAGTTTTTTTGAGAATTTATTCAAAAAAATCGAAGGGGGCATACATTTCGTAAAAAAGGGTTTTTTTGCTTAGAACTCAAAACAAACGATGAAGGAATTGATAAAGAATAAAAACGTATTTTGGTCCTTGAAAGTACATCTAAAAACGAAAATTTTGAAAAAAAACAGCTCGCATGGTGTATTTCCCGCAAAGTTATGAGCGTTCGAAGAAAAAACCTCGAATTTTGAAAAAAATCGGTATCTCGGAAATGGGTAGCCAGAAAAATCTGAAAAAATTCATGAAAGCGTTCTTCATCGGTCTCAAATACATGAAAATTCTTCAAAAATGTCGGTGAGGGTGAGTTCAAACAGTGGCCGATTTGGTATTGAATGCCCCTTATATATAATTTTAAAAATTTGTCCCCCAAGGAACAATTATTTTTCCAATAATCGGTCAAAATCAGCGCAAAGTTCGGGAACCGTTTGCGGTACCTCGAGTGGTCGAACACTTGAATTAATCTTACACCCATTCACAAACTAAATGACTAACTTGCAAATAATCACGGCTCAAGCACACTCAAATACACTCAAAAACGCTTAAATATAAACATGAGCGACATCAGAATGAGTATGAAATGAATTTTCGGTTTTGCGCATTCTTATGTTGCTTATACTTATAATATTTCTCTACTAAATATAAATGAAAGACACTCTTTTCAGAGTTCTAAGAGCCACCCAACGTCCAACTACACTGGAAAAAAAGATAATGAACTTGACTACACACGACAGTTGGATATAGGGATGGTAATTCAGAACCGATTCTTCTAAATAGGAATTATCCACTGAACCAAAAACTATCCCAGCTAAATGAAGATCTATTTGTCCTGTACCAAAGAAATATTTATTAGAATTAACAAAATATTCTTCGATACCAAAATAATTTTCCGAATGAAATGAATTATTATAACCATTTGTTTGATTCAAATGAAATATTTTGATTCCGAAGGATGCTTTGTGATTTCTAATGAATATTTCTCTGGTACAGGACAACTAAATATTTATTTTGCTGGAAGAAATTTTATTTCGGTGTAAAAGAATTTTATTTACACTTTATACAAATTTATAAAAATGAAATACTGTTTCTGTAAAAGAGGAATTGATTCTATCGAGAATCGATTCTGAATTACCATTCTTAGTCGGATAAAGTTGGGACAGTTGGTAGTAGTTGGATAGGTATTGTCGGTTGGGTTTCAAGAAGAAGCAAGCCGAGAAGAAATGGATTAGAAAGATAGAATTTGATTTAAAAAAACATCGCATTACATATAATTGTGTTTCATTGAATCTTATTAAATTTCAAAAGATACAAAAAATGGGAATCGAGAGATCTGCCAAGTTCTAAACAGATCCATAAAGATTCAGCTGCTTAAGTTTTTAACCTTCAAAGTACACACATCCTTTCACACCTTCGGACTTCACACAGGTGCAAATTCGCACTACGCAACTTTACCGATTAATAACTTGGTTCCTATTCGACCAATTTGACCTTCCTTTTTTCAATTTGAAGGAAACACTGTGCAGAATGACGTGGTATGGAAGACAATTCACAAATATCTCTTCGATTGGTGGAAAAAACGCGAGAATGAAATCAGTTTTTGACGAAAAATGAGAAGTATGAAAATGTTTGGTGCGAATCCGCATCTTTGTGTACTTGAAAGGTTGATTATAATTCTTCAAAAAACCAGAAACGACAAGGTCCAGAAAATCAATATTCCCATAAAAATACAGAAAATTGTGATTACTGTACGAAAAGTATAATAAGAATTGGAATTGAGATTTAAGGATGAATTACATAGATTTTGAAAATAATACATCGCTGATGGCCCGTGATTCAAAATATGATCCATGGCACAATAAAACTACTGAAGATAAGTTCGAATGACTCTGATCCGAATGTTTTCATGAATATTGAGGAAGATATTTTTTTATTCATCTTCATTTATATATGGTTTCAATCTATAATCTATAAATTAATGGATTTTAATTTTGATATAACTTTCGAAGGAAGCTCTGAATCGATTTGAAATTTTGCAGGAGTATTTGTTCGATCATTAAGAATCGTTTCCTGAGTTTGTGATTATTTTAAAAATAGGTGTAATACATCCTTAAAAGACTGAATGTTGAATTTTGTAAAGCATATACTAAAAATTAGCTGTTCAGCATTCCAAATTTCAACTATTTTTGTTACTTTTTCCTCCGTATATTCATAATCTTTCACATTTTGAAGACGAAATCCCACTTTTAAACCGTTTCTGGTTGATTGAAGAACTGAGAAAGAGTCTGTATGAAAATTATATTCTCCATCTGCATTTTTATCCAGGTCTGGAAGATCTATTCGTAGTTCCAAACCCATTGAATGGTCCATACGCGGATAACAACATAATTTAGGGACGATTCGATGAATGTTCAAGATCACATAGATCTATCAAAAGCATCGGAACAAGGAGCCTTCATATATTGTTATCGAAACAAACTTCCTCTCGATGAGCATCGTGAAGGAAGAAATAGTTCGCAACCCGTACGAATGATTCATCTTCATATCGAGCATAGGCAATTCATGAGTGAAGTGATGATAATTGCAACTCATCGATTTCATTACATCTCATATCTAGCCACTATCGAATGAATTTATGTTATTTCACGCTATCAGACTGAATGAGAAATTACAAATAATTAGTGATACATGATTTCCTGAGAATGTTGAATAGTTGCATATTATGCCCGTTGATTATCGACTCTTTACAGCGTATCATTATCGCGCATAACTGTGAGACTGTGAAATCGATGCGTGAGAGAATCTCATCGATTAACACGCGACGAAAATGCTGTAGGATGATGATTCATTACGTGAAAATTTATAAACTCATATATCATTTGTAGTCATTAGAATCAACATAACAGGGAATGATTCGTCAATTACTCGTGGAGTAAGTAACAAATTCTTGTACAAGAACAATGCCGCGGCCTTGTAATTGTAATTACCGCGCGAAACCTGATAGAAGAAATGAAGTCGTTCAGAATTATGACAGCTGGAAACAAGTTCAACCATGTAATAAAGCATGTAATTTTGAAACCACGGTACTCGGTATCCCGAGTGATCTCTCTAGCGTCAATCCAGGAGGAATCCTTTCGTTCGTTTTATTCTTCAAATATTCGAGGAAATTATATTCAATTGCCGCGAAAAATCATTGTCGAATCTATAAATATATTGTGAATAGTAATTCAATAAATGAATAGAATACGATATTCATCACGAAAATTCCCACACGAATACTGTTACGGCAAACATAATTCAATAATCCCCGATATCGTTTATGTAACGTACAAAAAAATCCACGACCTATCCACCAGATTTATATATAGCGAGGTTTCATTCACTGACACATTTGACCCTGCATATCTTGATTTTGAATTCTACCATTTAAACATCCATGGATGAGTGCCAACAGTTCTGACATGAGAACATTTACCGATAATCGGTTTCAAGAGAACGGTACTATTCATTGTTCATGCGGTTGACATTGGACCTAACCTGAGCAGAGTTAATGCAAGAACGCTACGTCACCTACCATAATACCATACAGCCTTGTCCCGCGGGCAAAGCGTAGTATATGACAACAGGAAGAATCAGAGCTGGTTAAGTATGGCGCCATGTGGAAAGAGTCGTGAGATATACTTAGGTTCATTCATCCACAAAGTGCACTGACTTACAGAATTTTATTCTACGATTCCCGATACAATCGTTTAGAAATAAATCCTTTTCCATTTCGTGATCGGAAAACATAAATCCTCGTGCATTCAAATTACTTTCAAGCGTCCGCTAGAGATGTGATGAAGTCAGAGTAATGGTCAGGAAAGTTTATAAGAATAAATGTTCTGTTCTTTAATTGATCTAAAGTTAATAAAAATCATTTGAATACTATTTGAATCGTCACACGGAAAAAAATCCCCATATAAAAATTACATGAAAAGTCAGGTAACGATTAAAGTGTGGATTTCATGTAAAATTTACTACACAATGCTGTTGAATTTACATTGTTATTAAAGGTAATTCACAGCAACACTTCTCTCATTTACATAAAGCTGAAACTAGCAGGCGTAAAGTTAGCAGCGGATTGTTGTAACTTTTGAATCAAGGTCATTGGAGCTATACCAGAAATCGATTGAGTAGCATCCTACCAAACGTTTCAGATCCTCAAATCCTTAATAAAAACTGTGTATGAAGACTTATGAAAAGCGACTGCTAGCTCTACGACTGCCAGTTTCAGTTTCATCTAATTCACTTTGGTAACGATGTAAATATAACATTGGTTCCAAAGTAAATTTTACTCCAATGGCATTCATGTGAGCAGTTATGTCAAATTCACAGTAGCCAATGTAAAATTTACATGGGACTTTTTTCCGTGCAGATGTACTCGCCACAGTGGATGAAAAAAGAAAATCGCATATAATTGCAAGGTTTTATATACAATTCATATGTATTTTGTTACGACAAATATTTTATAGAATTGAAACTGAATTTTTATACAATTTCTATAGAGATATATATTCTATGAAAAATTTGATATTTATTCCATAAGATGATTTTCCATGGGATTCAGGAATTGTGACCGTAATGTTTTAGAGCTACTTTCCTTTTCAAATTTCAGGCCAATTTTAAAACACTCCTAGTAAATTTTAGAACTTATTCTGCAGATTTATTCAAATTCCTTAGAATTCGGTAGAATTTTCCTGAAAAAAGTAGCTTTAACAAATTACAGTCACATTTTCAGAAGAAATTCTTGTTCAGTACAGGATTTTACATAACTTTTATATAGTTTGTGTATCAGTTCTCTTCTTTGACCCACTGTACTACTTCATACAGAAATTGAGGAATATCACTTAAGCAGGACCAAACTATTACTCAAATGGATTCAAGCTATCGCTCAAACTGAACTAAATCATCGTGAAAATTTGCCTAATGTTTGAAAGACATTCCACCATGCACCAGAGATTCTCGTATAGAATTAGAATATTTCCTTCTTGCGATAATAATCGAAGGGGTAGCAGAGCATGTTCAATCTATGATCAATGATGGATCAACAAAATTGATTTATAGACCATCCATATTAGTGAAATATTTACACCACTGTCAACCAACCTTGTGCCAACCTATATGCAAACGTCAGATAATTCAACAGATTTTTCCAAGGTTTGGTTCTGAATAGTTTGAGAAGCATCATCAGTTAAATATCATTTTTCAAAACCTCTAATTTTTCGATGAATTGCAAAAGAAAAATTGAACTTCGCATCCCAGCTGTTCGGATAAAAACATGCGCACCGTACATAATTGGACATTTCAAAATCTGCGAACTCTCATATTTCAATCCTGACGGTACTGTGAAGCATTGTATATTTAAATATTATGACACATGTAACAACACAGATAAGAAATCTTGAATGCGAACATCAAGAATATTAAAGATCACTTATTCGAGAGCATATTTTCAGCAAGTCTCATTTATCCACTTCAAATGGAAGCGTATGAAATATTTTTTCTCTTTGTGCGTTTCTCTTTTCCTTTTCTCCTCCCTTCTTTCCATCCCACACTCAAATAGAGCCATTCATGACTTGATGATATGCGAAACGGTATCCGTAGTCTGGTAGTAATCTTCAACAGATCTCTTCCTTAACTGATTATCTCGAAAGATCCGAGCTTGTTCGTTGAAATAAAGGTTTCTAGATGTCAAGACCGTGTCAAGGTTATTCCTTGGAACAAGAATTTTCAACCTCAAAACGATTTGGTAATAATTATAGATCGATGGTTTGAAATTCGAATTTTTATTTGAAAATCAACTGTTTACTCCTCGTTCGAATTTTCTGGAAGAGTCATACATCCTTGAACCAGGATTACAGGATTGTTCTCGTAGACACTTGGGATTGATTTCGATTTTGAACCGATAAAATTCTAAGATCAACGGTTTGCAGTTACGGATATACCATATCGAAGTGATGTCAAGAGAATCATGGACGTCTGTTGTGCACGTTGGTAATAGTTGTCTCAAGTTCATAGGTAGATGTCTACCCAGTTTAAGTGAATATATGGTACGTATGGGAGCTATGCTGGAGGAAGGTGTTCCTCCCCCTTCTGTCCGTATTCCTTCTCCACGGAGTGTATTCCATGCTTGAGCGCAATGTTGTAACGGGAGAGGCGTCTTTACCGCTGCATTAACGGTCGAGGTTTTTCGCGCAAGTGAAAACAAGTTCCTGCGCTCTTTTATACAATCGCACTGTTAAATGACAACGTTTCATTAGAAATGATTACGCACCTGGCATTCTCGCGCTCTTGTGCTACTACGCATATAGTAGTATACATTGCGCAAAGTCGACGCGGCGGTTTTTTTTCGCACGCAAGGAGATCCGAGAGCACGCGAAGTAATGTGATACGAGAGTCCAGAGACAAAGCGACATCGCACACCATTCATCATCATTATCATCATCATCATCATCTTCTTCTTCTTCTTCTTTCTAAATTTCAAGTTCAAGGTTTCAAGGATTCGCCGACGATGAGTTTTGTTTTCAACACGTAAATCAATCGTTAACTGTATCTCAGAAATCTAATGCATACATTATCGTTGTTCTTGATTCTTGCGAATTCACTGATCTGAAATCCCTGATTTTCTATAATTTCAAACCTAGATGGTGCGTTTATTCTATATGCATTGAGGAATGTGTTCCTGGTTTGCTTTTCAGATGTTATCAAATTCTACGGTACAGGCGGAGACACGATCCGGTACTAGATCTTCCCACCGTCTGGGGTTTCCTTATATGTCATACTTTAAGATCTCTATCGATAAGGACGGGGAAGTGAGAAACGTTAAATGAAATTGATTTAGCGATGTATCCAGAAACGAAACGGATTATCAATTCTAGAATAGCAGCGTAGAAAGATTTTCATCTTGAAATTTTTTAGTCAAACGAACAAAAATGTTTCAATATATTTATTGTATGAGGATGCAGGCTCTTTGATTCTAATCTCCGGTATCGAGGTTCGCACAAAGACCATCCACGTCCAATTCTAGGCTTCGTTTCGGGTAATGTTTGCCGATTCTTATGAAGTACATATATTGGGTCAACCTGATGATTATTTTTAGTTGAGTATGACATAATCGTGACGAACGATGTACAGAAATGTCAACGTCTAGGAATGTCTTTATCTATTAACGTGATGACTTTCACTATTAGCATACACGTTCCTTTATGGATGTAGAAGATATAATCTCAATGTGATAAACGCCTTAATCTCAAAAGAATACCCATTCATTCACTCATTCATTCACTTGTACAAATCCCACAACTCATTGAGTACAAATGAAATATGTGACCATGTCTCCCAGATGTTCTGCGTAACGCGTAAAGCAGCTGTAATATTTTTAGTACTGAAAAAGGATCGCGATCGATGAATTTTCATTACTGTTTCTGGTAGAACAATGTTCTCTGAATCTGTTTGAAAATTCCAGGTTCCAGAAAGATTCGAGACTTGTCACATAGATGTTCATGAAAATTCAAGGAGATTCGAAAGAATTCAAACTTCATTACTTCGGTTGAAATTTGAGTCTGAGGATGTTCGAGAGATTCAGAGAAAGCAAAAGAAATCACAAGGGAATGAATTATGTATAACAATTAATTAAATGAGAGGAAAAACAGCGATTAAATTGGAAGAACATAATGAAAATCAAATTAAACATACACTGAAAAAAAATTTCTTCCAACCAAATTAATAGTTTATTTGTCCTCTCTCCACAAAATATTTCTTGGGATTAATGAAATATTTAATTGTGAAACAAATAATGGAATGCTTGCCCAAAATAAATTGGTCTTCTAAATAAATAATTTATTCGCCACAAGTAATCAGTTCATGCATCTGATTGAATATTTGATTTCTATAAATAAATATTTTATGGAGAGAGAACAAATAAATATTTTTTCCAGTGTATTGAAGGTACTCTTAATTATGATTCTTCATTTAAAAGAATATCACGACTTCCTGACCGTTCATAAACTATAGTAACTAAATAACATGATCCAGAAAAACATGATGCATGAGCAATATTTATTACAATAGAAACTTCATAACTAATTTTTATAAAAATTATTACTGCATTCAATAACAATCCCGTATAACAACAGATGAATGAGCTACTAATATTTTTATATCAATTTGTATTAAACAAATTAAATTTACAATAAATATACCAATAAATCCCATTCTCATCGTAATACGATCAAATCTTTAATCATTAATGAAAATCGGTAATTACCCAATTTCAATAAGACTCCACCTAAAATCGTTGAGCTTGACAGAACCATAAACATAAGGAATACATTGGCATTTTCATTCTTACATGGAAAGCCTTATTATATATAAAACAATAAATTCAACAACAATCTAAATTTATTGGAATAAATGGATGAATTATAGAATTTCAAGTTATTCTTTTTATAAATAATAAATAGTGTAATGGATCGAACTATTGAATCAATTGAAATATATGATATATAAAATCTTTCTGAGATTCAATTGTCCAAAACTCCTCAATTTATAATTATAAATATAATATACAATAACCTTACTCCAAATGATGAATAAAATATGAATATGTTTATTCATACAAATGGAAATAATAAACATAAAAACACAAATAAACACGATTGAAAAAAGATTTTTAGATATAAATCCTATTTTACAAAAACTCAACATATTATTCAACGAATGCATGGAGTTAATAAAACCAGACCGAATAAATGAATGAAAAAAAAAATAATAGAAAATAAATGATAAATGCTTGATCAATAAAATTTTCAAATTTATAATTAAACAAAAAACACAATAATTACACAAAATGGAATTCTAATTCTTGAAGTCAAATATTTTGTTTCTGTACCTACCAGAGAATTGAAAATATCAATTGAACACACATGAATAAATCAAAATACTCTAGCTACACATAATTCTAACATATCAATTTAATTAACTGGATCAATTACATTAAAAGTTTCTCCTAATACAACTCGAATAAAATCAACTATAATTACCATCCTTACACACTCTCACGAACAGCTATAACTAATGATTAATATAAACAATAATATAAACAAAATAATTAAGTATGTTCTTATTTCTTTCAATAATTTCAAAATATATAAATTATATATAATCCTCATAACTTGAGATTCCAACGTAATCAAGTTATTGAAGATTGTTTAAAATATATAGAAAATAAAATATCATAAATAAGCTATATAATTTAAATTAGAATATTAATTTTGTAAATTAGATATGAATGCTCAAACTCATTTAATAATTAATTTAATAACATCGCAGCAGCTAAATCGTTTATGGCAAACTACGGACAAACGCTTGAATTTAATCGAAATATTATTCGGTACAGCACTTTTCTAATTCGAGTGGAAATGCGCGCTGCACAGAGAGACATTTTGATTAGAATGCAGCGTTTGCCCGTAGTTTGTTATTAATGATTTAACTGCTGCCATGTCGCTAGGATCCCCTTAAAAATCTATTGTATGAATTTTTTGTGGGATTGTAACTACATATTTATCCCCTATTCATCCAATCAAAATAACTCTAATATTCTTATTATTTTCTCTTCTTTGATATGATATTATATCAGGCCAACATTAATATATTTAAATATAATATTTCTCACTATATTGAGGGAGGGTAATTATTTTAATCTTATATTTCACACGTTTAATTATTCATAAAACAATTTTTCCACAAAAATATATGACTCCTGTTAATTTATTTATTATTCAATTATCTGTATTACTCATCAATAATAATGTTTTATTTATTCATCAACTACATTGATTTCATTAACATATTAAATTATATACAAGTCCAAAAATCATAGAATCTTTTTTAAGAATTTTTATGGATTTTTTATAAATCTGAGAAAAATTTTCCATCAAAATAACTATTTAACAATCACCAATCGTATACATTCTGTTTGATAGATTCAATTTAAATCTATCCCATTTATTCATCATTCGGTTCGAATCAGATTTTCCCTCTGGAATTTTCTCATTCAATTTCATTTGATCTTATCTAATATCATTGAACCCTATTTTATAATGAATGTCATCACACATACGATTAATTTGTATGCACCGTGAAGAATTGTAGAAAGTTTATTTCCCTTCTGCGTTGAATTTTAGTTCCTGGCAGTGTCATGAACATCCCTGCTGAAAAAGAAAGATTGAAATGAATCGAGAAATTGAATCTAATTTCTGATTTCAATGTTCTCTTGGGATGAAGAACGATTGAAATCTATCACTTTCAATTCTACATCAATTCATACGAATTCGATGTTGTACTGAATTGGAATGAATCAAAGCGAATTAATATAAATGTACATATTCCAACTTAGATTTCATTGGCATTCGTTGTGGATTGAGAAGGGTAAATCACAATCCGGAAACGCCTTGGAAGAATTGAGATAAATTGGAGTAGATTAGATTTCAATTATCATGAATCTTTTTTAACCGTTCTTTTCTAGCAGGGATTGTTTCCTTTACGAAACAACAAAAGATCCACAAATGGTTTAGGAATTTCAACGTTTTTTCCTGACAAAAGTCAACATTTAGTCTGAATTTGGCTTAACTAAGGCACAGATTTGGTCAAGGTCTATGATAAAAATTACTCAATGTTTAACTAAACCATGTCATCAACAGGGCATATTCTAAGGAAATTTGTGGACTAACCGAAATGGTGGACACTCGATTTCTGAGGAAAAATCAAAAGGAAAGCGTTGTTTGATACTTTCTGAATTTCACTTTTGGCATCAAGTCTTATTTTTCCAGAATGAATATCACTACTGAACTCACTTGATATAAGTGAAAGGCTCATTCTGTAACAGGCCAATATTGGATCCTCGATTTGAAAAAGAAAGAGAAAGAGGAAAACATTTCACTACAAATAGGGTAATTTTTTAAGAACTAACCGTTTTCACGTTTTAGAACTGATCGGTTTCTTTTAGAACTGACTTTTTGGTAAAAACTGATCCTTGTAATATCCCCTGGTCATCAAAACCTCGTCCCAACATTGGACCAGAATACAAAATTAAATTTACCACGATTTATGAATTGTATTCTCATTTGAAACTTAACACACGTGATCAAACAGAATCTGGCCCAAGTTTTATGCGTTGTCACTTTTGCCAAGCATGTCCCATGGGTTCTTAAAACATGCTCGGCTCACGATGAATACGTCAACCTCATGTCAAACCTTCATGACCCAGATACAAATTTTCATAGTTTTCACAAACCAAGATCAATTTCAAATTGGTATTAAATTTTTAATTGATAAATTCGAGCAAAATGCATATTTTGCCACGCTTGGACCAATCGTCAGTACAAACATTTCCTACCTTGGTTACGATAAAAATATCTCTGAGAGGATAATCATTTTTGAAATCCAATGCAACTGCATTCCAAATCACATAGTTAATCGAACAAAGATAATTAATTATCAATAAATTGTCCATACAAGATAAACGGAAGATTATCACATTCCGCGTCAAACAGTCACATTCTTATTTCACGAAAAGGTGTCCATGAAAGCACGTAAGATACTAAAATAGAGGAAATTGGATACAAATTTACGAGCAGTTGGAGATGAACATGAAGATAAACGTTTAAATGAAGAGGTTTTTGAACAACGAAAAAATATGGTTGTTTGTCAGGTGGTTGGCTTGAAGAGCGTCGGTAGCAGCAGCGATATTTGGCCCCTGGAAAGGCCAGAGGGCATGCCGGCCATCCAGTCGTTGGAAGTTATGTGCGGGAAGGATCATATGGACGTTCATCTTTCATTCTCTCAGCCTTTCGAGGGTATCGTCTCATCTAAGGGTCAACACGCCGATCCACGCTGCGTTTACGTACCACCTTCTACCGGCCAGACCTTTTTCTCTTTCCGGATAGCTTACGCCAGGTAAGACTCGATTCAATCATCATCATGCTCATCCACCATTTGTTATTGATTTTTCATTTTCACATATACAGTGAAATCGTATATTTATTCTTCCCTTCTTCGCATCGCCATTCAATTAATTAACACATCTAAAAAGATAATCTAAAAGTACATCTCATCACAATTGGACCTGATCAATTTGTATTATAGATGTGGTACCAAACCGGATATGCATGGTCAGTTCTACGAGAACACTGTCGTTGTACAGTACGATAAAGACCTCCTGGAGGTATGGGACGAGGCCAAGCGATTACGATGCGAGTGGTTCAACGATTACGAGAAAACCGCCTCGAAGCCACCAATGGTCATCGCTGATCTCGACGTCATACAACTGGACTTTAGAGGTAATGATTCTTACGTTCATGCAATTTATAGAGAAGAAAAATTCATGATAATCTCATATCATTTATAATATCATTCTTGACGTTTATTATTGAAAAGCATTGATTTGGAATGAAACATCATTTGAATTTCCACGACTGTCTTTTGTGCACTTTTCCCTAATGGCACCAGAGATTTCTTCTTCGATTATCTATCCGATACCTCAACAGATAATCTCCAACGTATGAAATTTCGTACGAATGTTTTCACAAACGCGAATATACTCTCCCGTTTCTCGCCAACTCTCAACACTATAATTTTCAAAGGGAAATCTTTTCTAGGCAAGAGTTCAATGTTGAATATGAATAGATTTGACCTCTAAATGGCATGGAAAAATAATAAACTTATCCTGTTCCCGTTCAACAAAATATACAAGCAAACAGTTTTAAAACATCTCAATCAAGCGATGTATTCAACAGGACAGCATATGTGGCAATAATGTCTCAGTAAATATAAATAATACGTATTCAACCACATCTTGATGAGTATACGTACCATCTGTTGTAAAATGATTAACCGTGACATAATATAAATGATATAAAACGTATAACAAGAGGTTCAATACCGAGTAGTTTTCTTGTGAAGCGCGTATAGGAGGTTGACCACATGTAGAACCGCAAGCGCGCCATTTGATTTCACTTAACATGATATATTTGCATTCCCGCGTATCCGAGTGTACATGTATTCCACGATGATGAACGTAAGACATCATTTGCTTGCTCTCATAACACTTTCCTGCCATATATTATCCCGGGCAACAGCTGAGAATAATTGCGTGTCATTGAAAGAAGAGATTTGAATGAATACATTTCTTACATTGCAAAGGTACATGTATATACATTGTTGCATATATCATTGAATAAAAGATATCATTCAAAAGAGAAAGAGTAATCGGATTTTATGTATCCACAGGGGACAACGTGGACTGCTGGATGGAAATTCAACACGGTAAAGGACCATGGGCCCCACCGGTTTCCGGTATAGTACCATTGGGTTCAACTCTCACCCTAGTCGTCGCAATTAATGATTACCGAGGTAACGATCAGCGACAGCGCTACCAAGGTATACATTCATTCCAACACATGAGTACAACAATCAATGTTAATCGTAATTCTCGTTGTTTTCATTGGGTGTACGATAGGTGAGTTTGACATGCGGGTCAAATCTTGCGTCGCGTCCGATGGCGGGGGTCACACGATACAACTGAGCGACGAATTCGGTTGTGTCCTTAGGCCGAAGATGATTAGTCGATTCCTCAAAGCCCGTGGATCCGACGATCGAGCGACGGTCATCACTTACGCCTTCTTTCACGCTTTTAAATTCCCTGACGCTCTTAGCGTTCACATCAAATGCAAGGTATATTTTTCTCCTTCTTCTTCTTCTATGTACGATCATAGTAAAATCGATGATAATGTTTCATTCGTCGCATATCCTGGTATTCCTTGTTTTAGGTGGAAATATGTCGGCACGGTTGTTTGGACCACTGCCAATTGAGCGGATCGGTAGGTCATTACATTCAAGAACGCAAAGATCAGCTCCCCCCACAGTATCTCCAAACCACATCGATGCCTGGGGATGTCAACCACGGCGATGACCATAACGATCAACCCCATAGTAGCGAAGAACACGAAAACGATAATGATCGTAAAGATAACCACGCTGAAAAGGATATTAACGACAGAGATAATACGGCTTCTCTTTACGACGATGTTATACAAAACGGTGATGAGATGGCTTCGATAGGCAGCCAATTTCTCGGCGTGGAAAAATCCTCGATTCCGAAACCTCAAGCTCAAATGAATAATCGACAACCTGCTCCCGTGATGGAACAACCGATCGATATCCATATGGACAACGATGATATTTCCAGACCATTCATGGTGAGTTCAGATATTCGCGATATAACATATACATAACGTAATAACGTCGTAAACTTTTTATCGTTGCGTAGGATCCTCAAAGAGTAACGCGTTACGAAAACGATCGTGAACAATTCCCGCATGGTCCGCGTAATCTTGAAGAGGAAGACAGCATCATCGAAGCGATAACTCCAGGATCCTCGGCTCCTCTCTCGTCGGCGACCGTTAGGCGAAAACGATCCGTCGTGGTATCCGATCGGAAAGTACGCAGCGCCGACGTTGGAGTCAGCGGAATTTACGAGGTCATTTCGGAAGCGGATTTGGCCTTCAGTCCGGACACTCACGCCGAAGCTGTCACAGTTTTCCAAGGAAGAATACGCGAGGAAGTTGTCTACGGAATATGTCTCCCCATGCCCGGTTTTAGTGCCCTATTTATTATCGTAAGTCTCTCAGCTGTAATATCCGCCCTTGTGGCTGGAGCGATGTTACACCGACTACAAGTACAACGCGAGGCCGTGGCGGGAGGTAGAAAAAATAATACAACTGTACCCGTGGCTAATGGTTGGTTACCATACGGTCTCTTACGCGTAAGATGCACGACACGACAGCATCCTCGTGAAGATCAAATACAACAAAAACAATCCACGAGTATTCCTAATTCGAGCGCCGCTTCGGTCAATTCGGCGGTCGAACGAGGCTGATTCGATCCAGAACGACTGCGATAAGCCACTTCTTCTAAGTCCAGTCATCGTCTTCCTTTGTAGGAAGATCCGTGTAAGTTAGAAATTCGGTATTTCATTTGGAATCATGATTGGGGTTCTGAATCTTTTGTAGAGAGTGAATGATTTCAATATTCCAAAGGTCGATGAGGATGGAATCAAATCGATCGATCGAAATATCAAGGGGTGACTAATTGTTTTCAAAATTTATACTTTCTTATTTGTTGTCACCTAATGACTGGACCTCGATGACTCATCTCTCATAGATTCAATCGTTATCACTGTTCTTCCCGATTGTTTACGGCGGGGTCACATTGACGGCAAAACCTTGATATTTTGAATTGATTTTATTTTGAGAATCAACTCATTGGAAAAATTCTAAAGATGGATAGGATTGTGAAATTCGCGTGTGGACTTGAATTTCTAGAATCTCTGGAACTCCTCAAGGTAACCCGATTGGTCCCGGATGGGAATCTGAGTTTCGTGATTCTGTTCATCCGAAAATTTCCGACAGGGAATTCATGGGGAAAATACAGTACTCGTGTGGTAACAAAACAAAACTCGTGGACTTGGACAAATCACTCCCCCTATTTATCTTGAAGAACTACCTATCGAAATTTGACGATTTTTCAAATTTATGTAGAAGTGTGGAATTCGTGCGGAAGCAAATGATAAACGTCAAATAATGAACATGAATTTTCAAATCATTGAAGACATACGATGATGAGGATGAAGTAATTGATTCTTCGGGTAACGTTTCTAATGTAGACGCAATATTCCCACTATGAACATAATGTCGTTGTTCATTGAATCTCTCCATCGACTGATACAAAAGATTCATAGTATCCAATCGTTTTAGATATTCATGATACCCCGAACGAGAACGACTGGAACAGTTTGAGGGATCTATTTAGTACAGTCTATCGATTCATAGATATATTCCAGTGAGGCTAATATATAGATATATTACTCACGGTATTGACAAACATTTGTACAAATAACCATTATTTTATACCGACAGATATAAATCATAATGTTAATTGTTAGCATTTGATGAATGAGATCAGTTCGATCGTGCGAGATTCGTACTTATAATATTTTTTTAATATTTAGTATTAGTATTTAAATGACTAACATCTACGATTCGAGGATGAGAAATATATACCTGTTATTGTTTCTTTTCTGAAAAAAAATACTCCATTCCATTACATATTGAGATTTTCTGTTCATTATTCATTCATAAATGATACTTAGAAATCATTGATTTCTCTTCATTCGATCACATTTGAATATTTGCTCAAATAAATAATATTTGTCTTTGTATGAATCAAAGAATAACATTCGATTTATTTGATACAATAATAATGTTGAAAAAATATATCCACAACAGGGAATCTGTTTTGCAAAAATGAGCATGTAATTCGAATGAATGATTTTGTACATAAAAGAGCCATGGAAAAACTATCAAATTGTAGCTCTATAAACCATCATTTCATTTTACGTCATCCTCAAGTTTCAACTTCACTTTTGGTTCCAATCCCTAAAATATACATATAATACATACGTGTATGATATAAACACATAATCGTGTATTATTCGTATTCCTATAATGTTTTTTTGAAAAACCAAAATCGAAATTGAAACTCTTTGGAATCTAATTTGAAAAGTATCTCCCCATCTTTGTCTTAGTTTAAGTTGAACCATAATTTAATTATTCTTCTTACATTTCGTACCTATTTTCACTACAAATTCAAAAATTCCAAAACTACCTGCGTATATGACTCAATGGCTCTTTATCATATTTTTATTATAAATTTATCCTGTGAATAAAATCTATAAACGATTCAAATATGGTCATGTATGCATGCTCTCTAAATTCGGAAGAGAGAAGATTCCAATCGAACGACAAGATAGGTTCCCTTCTGGCTGCCTGAAGAGTGAATTCTTACTCCAACAGAGTGGAATTCCACTCTTCGGGCAACCAGAAGGAAACCTATCTTTTCGTTCGATTGGAATCTTTTTTCTTCCATATTTAGAGAGTGTGATTCAACTTATCCAGGATATATCCATTACGTTAACGTTAAACCGCTAAGAGATATTATTATATTATATTGGATAAATTATTGATTAGAAATAACATATTATTGTATATTGAAAGAGGAATGTGTTATAAAATAAAAAAAAGGAAACACTCTCCAGTCTCCATGATCATGTATTATTAAATTAATTAGAATACCTGAATGTATGCGATGTTGTATGACACATAACATATGAAGATAGATTATTGTTAACCTGAAATAATTATTCAAATTTTATGGTAATAAATCATTACGATCAGTCCTCGATTTCCTACGCACAACCTCCTTTCGATAATTCATTCTTCCGCCTTGATTTAAGGAAAGCGAATAGTCTGGGCTTTTATACTCTCAAACACGAATACTTCTGTTGATTTATGATTAATCGAATTTCAAGAACAACCTCGATTTTTCATCCTGATAGACTAGCAGACTAATTTTGAACATTCGAACATTGTCCGAAATGAATTTAAAACACTCTAAAATGTCCATTTAGAATTTTCATTCCTTGAAAACCATGATTCCAATTTAGGTTACAATCCAGTACAGGTTTCGTATCTTCGGATATCCGTTGAAGGGCTCTCTTAGATTTTTAAAATGAGATTTTCACACCTCAGACAGCCAGAAGTGAACTTGTCAAAATTTCGAATGATAGTTCAAGATTTCAGATTAGAAACTCACAGCCACTCCAATTCTAAAGTACATTTTCCACTCTAAAAGAGTGAGAGTTCACTCTAAACAAGTGAAATTCCCACTCGAATCGGCTCACTTCTGAGACTTAGTGGAGTGAAATGCGTGATTTTCCACTCTCCAAGATTTAAAGAGAAGTTAAAGATGATGTATGCAATGACTCTTGGAACAGAAATTGCACACAAAACCTAACGTGATTGGATAAAATCTGATCAAATTTCAATTAGATTACGCTTTGATTTTTCTGGATTGTTGGATCAAGCTACGACCCTGTAATAACGGATTTGAACAAAATTTGGTGTCTGCTTTGGTAACGTTTTATTTGACTTTAATCACAGCATTTGTCATAATTTCGCCCATCATCTGTCTGTCAAATTTGAACCGTTTTTTCCCCCGGGAAATCTGGTCAGAAGCTAACCAATTTGGCCCGAAATGAACCAACTGAATTATCCTGTCGAAACCTGGCAGGAAAATTTTGTTTATTCTTCGACTAGATTACACAGTCCGTAAATTCTAAACAGGGTGGAAAGGTTCTGAAGATTTTTCAATTTCATTAGCGTGAATTGTAGTTCATCGAGAAGGATTGAAATGACAATTCAAAGGTAACAAATCTTTGATCTTTTATTCAATATCATAAACTGTAATTAAATAATAATGCCAATAATTTTATAAATATTTACAAATCTTTTTTGCATAAAAACAACGAACTTTCATTCTTTTGATTACAATGCTCACCCCAGAACATACGATTTTCATATATGTCCTCGCTTAACACAATTATATATAACATGACAGTTAGTAGTACAGTTTTCATCGATTCGTTGAGTCGCTTCATCAAAATTTACAAAACAATATTTTACAAAGTCTTGTAATCACAATTTTCAAATCATCATGTACGCTGTTCACCAATGATCGAATGAAAAACAATTCTTTTCATGATTGGGATTTTGGAATTTCGTTGGATTCTTTCACTCGCGTATTATTTAACTATCGCAATAATATATGTATAATCGAATATATAATTAAGGGCTTAATAGAAAAAAAGGTACATTTGTTATAAATACATACTAAACGTTCATGAAATTTGTTTTTTCCTTCGTTTTTATTCCAAATAGTAATGTAATGATATAAAAATATATAACTACTGACTGATATATGACATTATTACATCACTAAATAGTCTAACAAATTGTTCTTAGTTGCTATTTATGCATAACATAGTGGCACTTGATTTAATTCTAAATAATGTGAATAAGTAAGTGATGGGTGAAAGTGTTATTTAAATATGATGTCATTGGACATTAATAAATAATGAGAATGATAATGATGAGGAATACGATCGAATATACATGTTTCGATTATAAAATGGAGTAGTCGATGTGATCTTAATGTGAAGAACCTGATGAAAAAAAAATGAAACGTCCGCAAAACGTGAGAAAAATGTTCACCGAAGGGAGGAAAGCGAGTAGATTGCGTGATCAACGCCAAACAACTTTTCCTAACTCCACCCAAACTCACATTCTCGCAAAAAAATACTTTGTACGCGTTTTTCATACAGTACAAGTTTCATCACGTTTCATGCACGCTTTCCGAACTTTCCATATCCACTTTAGTGAATTTCTAAACACATTTCACCCCCTTTTTTACTTAACTGCACGTTTCAACATTTCCGACAGAGTGCTTTCGCCTTTTCATGCAAATTCAAGCACAATAGAACCAAGTTGAACTCATGTTTGAACTCAACACAGAATTGAAACAAAATCCAATTGAGGATTGTCAAAATAATATTTGAACCAAACTTCCGGCCTTACTCGACTATTGGGAGAAAATTCACGAATTCAAATTGATGCATTATTTTGAAAATTTTATTGGAAATCAAAATATCGGTCTCAAAGTTCCGCTCGAAACTATTCGATTTCCCGTTTGAGAGGATGTGAATTCGGATTAGGACTGACCACACCCTATCCTTCAGTGCGACCCGCGCAATTTTGGCAGAAGCCCAAATGGTCCCATAGGTTGTGTATGGAAATTCGACTGATTCCGAGGGGGAAATTAAGTTCGAGGGTGAATTTTGACGTTCCATTCATCTAAGAATTCTCAGCTGAGAGTATTCTGATGGATTTCTCAACGGTAAAAATGATGTTGCTTGAATTTGGACAGCTAAAATTGAGCTATGGTAACTATATTTCAACTCTGGTAGCAACATTCATTGCTATCCCCAAAATTCATAATATTTTGGGGAAACAAAGCAGCTATCGTAGCGAATTATTTTCCTTGTGCCCACAATTACAGGCATTACAAAGGGCCGTGAGAGGATCCTCGCGAAAGAAAATTGATTCACAGTCGGGAATCTTCCACATGTGAGGAATATTCACTTTTTTTACTATTAATTTGGGAAAAATTGCAGCTATTGTTGATTAGTAGTAACCACAACAAGGGTTCGTAGCTGTCACAGTACAATGTCATCAGTTGATATTTGGTTAGCCATCAAATTTGGTTATAATATTTCTACATCGATAACTACATTTCTCGGTGTGACAGTGAAACAGTGATGGGGATCCTTGAAAAAGATCGATCCTTTTTCATATAAAAAGTATCGAATCTTTATTGAAATCTATAAAAATTATGTATTTTTATCTAAAAAAGGATCGATCATTTTCAAAGATCCTCATCACTACAGTGAGCCATCTAAAACGGTAACTGTAATATCCCAAAAGTAGCTTGCGTAGCTAATTCTCCAATAAGGTTCAAATTCCATTGCATTATTTCTTCTCGTGTTCACCGGCATGTTTCCTCGCCTTGCAAAATTTCCTTGTTTTTTCCGGTGACTTTTCCCTCTTTTCCCACACTTCTTCCTCAAAACATAGAGAAAAATATGAAAATGTTACAAAAGAAAAACTTTGCTATGGGTGACTCATTAGTCAAAATCATGGCTTTTTAATTACAATATGATAAAGACTGATTTTTCAACCAAGTTTTAACCAACCAAACAATAACCATCAGAGGACCAACGCGAAGATAACTATCTTCTACAAGGAAGAAAATAAATCGCTATGGTAGCTAGGGATTAGCTGTAACAGCTACTTCGTGTATTTGATATTTGAATAGCTAAAAGCCCGTGTGAAAATCAATCTTGGGCATCGTGAAGTACATCCTGGCCCCGCAGGGGTACAAATTAGGGTGGTATGCACAGTCAGGTTTAAGACTGGACCTGGTCCCAGCCTATAAACTTATACATTATGCAGAACCGGCCCCTAGTCTGAGACCTGACTCTGCATACCGCCCTTAGGCATCCAATACAAGTTTTGCCTATCCACGGCCCAACTGAGCCCCAGTTGGGATTGCCAGTATATTCCACGAATATTTTAATCCAGGCACGCCCATCCACAGTCCATACATTGCGGGACCTAGATTGGAAAGCGTAACATTCCAAATCGAGGTCGATTTCCATGTAAGGCTTGTATAAACCTGGCCCGGGTCTGAGCCGGGGAAATTTTTCACACGCAAACATACTTATAGCAGCTAAATTTTAGCTACTATAACAATAATTTTGATTATCACAACTGAGAAATAACTACCATACACTGAGAGAAAAAATTTAGCCACTGTAAGTACAAATTTTGTCAAGTCAAATAAATTTCAATCTTCACAGTTGAATTTCTTATTTCCCTTGAATGAACTGTACATAAATTTACGCCAACTAAAATTTAGCTGGAATAACTAAATTTTCCTTGTCGCAGCTAGGTACCTTTTTCTCAGTATAGCTGATTTTTACCTCTCCAAATATCAACAACATCATTTTTTCTGTGCATGCGAAGCGAGATTTATGCTATCCGAGTTTAAAAAAAGCCGCAGAGTTTTCTGAGGTTCCATAAGAACTCGATGAAAAACACTGAATCCAAGAAATATTCAAAATTATTAGAATAATTCATGGAAATTCTGATTTACACGTGGCAAAAAATGGTTCGCTAAGATTTGAACATGCAGCTGAAAATTAGCTACACCAGCTCTTTCAGTTGTACAGCAAGCAAAATACCTGCCATAGCAAAGATATCACAGCTCAACTGTCTCGCTATTCAAATATCAACCACTGAAATTGTACTTTTATCGCCATGAATTCTTGCTGTAGCAATGCAAAATCAGGTAAAAAAGTGATTTTTTGCTCAAAGCAAATTCATCCTTTTCTGTGAATCAGATGAATTTTTTTCAACTAAGAAAAATTTCAAAATTATGTATAATTTATATATAATTGAGGAGGTAACTTTCAAAACGTGTTTTGTCACATTAATATCATTTTTCAGGAAGGCCGAAAAACTGATATTATTTGAACTTGATTTGTTACTAACCCTGGTGTTTCAAGTTAGATTTCAATGGGTCAAACATTTTTTTTGAAGCAAACAGTTTATCACACTCTGTAAAAAGAAAGTCTCAATCTGTTTGCATCTTAATTTCAGACAATGCTTTTTCCATTGTGTCGGCGATTGTTTTTTCGACTTAATTTGTTTGCATCATAGATTCAGCCCTGAAATGAGCTGAATTTAAGACCTTCTTTTTACAGTGCATGTGTAGGAATGGCCAAGACGTAACCAGTGATGCCAATAACTCACTTTTTGATTTTTTTGTGACAAAACACGCGTTGAACTTTATCTCCTCAATTGAATACAGTTTTTATGTGAGTTATATAAAATTGTATATAATTTTGAACATTCTTCTAATCAAGAAATCATTCGTAGCCAATGTTGGCCAGGTCCTTCAACTGACAGTTACACCTGATTCCTGATAACCGAGTCAAATTGATGATAATCCTCAGTCAGGATCATAAAACATGTTTTTCAATCATATAAATTAACGGATCTTGAACAATTACACATGAAAATGGTATGATATTATTCATAATCTTGAATAAATAAATATATATATAAGTTTACAAATTGAATGAGAATACTCTTAATATTTCTACGACGTGATGAGAGTAAAAATAAGAAAATTGCGATTGTATACGGCACCTGCGGGACCAGGAGACAAAACGAGAATCATCGAGATGACCCCTTCAACTTATGTTCATGTTGGGATGTAAATTTAAAACCTCGACGATTCTTGTTTTCTGCTGACAACACCGTATACGCTTCATTATAATAGATGCATAAAACATTGTTTAAATATCTTATGATTCTAAGTCTTTTGAATAAGATGTCGACTTATACTGAGTATTTGATGTACTGCGTTTGACAATAATTCACTTATTTATACCGATGTACGTAAGTGTATACTGCATACGATTCTCTGTAACTTCAAACTTTTCCTTTACTGTTCATGGTTGTTTTGAATGTCGTGAACGATTCATGCATAGTGGTGGACTCGAGACTCTTGAGCAAAATTCCAAAATAATGAATATCATTCAATTTTACGATCTTCGAACACAAACTTCTACATCAAGTCAAATGTGGGCATGGAATGATTGAAAATAACACGTCTGGGAGGCTGATATTGATTGCATCTAGGATATAAAGCAATTTTTTTCCACTCAAAACCAAGACAAGACAACCAGTTTTTCGAGACTGCAACAGTTTTCAATGAACCTTAGTGTTCAAAATTTTGAAAAATTCTCAATATTTGTACATTGAACCAACGAATTTTGCATTAAAACTGGTGAAATTAAATTTTTTTAGTTTTACTCGAGAATCTAGAGTCCAACCCTATTCATGCATATTTCGAATAGTACTCTACCACTCATTTTTTTGAACATTCTAAACTTCTTCAGATCTCCCCGAATCGTCAACGATTTTGATTCCTATTTGATCATCTCTGCGTTACAGAAACATCTGAGTCTCGTTCCATGATTCAGATCCCAAGAGGGACACGGGACAGGAACTTGAGTAGGCCAGGGAATTTGAACAAGTGATATTATGAATAATAAAAATTCAATCCAACCGAGAATCGTTGATTGATAAATTAGACGTTGAATGCATTTGTCGTAATTGAACACACATGGGATGATTTCGCGAATTTGATAAAATATTTTGCTGTACTTTTCAAGATTTCTATTCTTCTTATTTTTATTGAAATCTGATGAGATCCAGAGTTCAAAAAATGTATAATACAAAAAAACATCGATAAATGTTCTACATAGTACATCAAACCGACTGCAAAATCCATAGAAGAGTGAAAAATTACTTTTCTTTCCGCATCTCAACATTTTTGTTGATATAGATACTAATTTGAAGAAATTTCCAAATATGTTTTGAAATAACTTACGTTGAAAAAGGTTTTCAAATGCAGTTTGCTATAAAATATAGAGTGATTCGCGATACATTTGCTTTTGGTGTGAAGTATTTATCTAATTTAACATTGAATAACAATTCAAATACCTTTACTTGAATAAAAATTAAAGATACAAACTTAACAAAAATATATCCGAAATAACAACTGCTGTATTGATTTCTGAACAAGAAGAAAATATGTTTGCAAAAAGTGATTCGATAAAGCGAAGACCCAGTGATATATGTTTTGATGGATGTTTTTTTTTTTATTTTAGAGTTCCTATAGAAATTCTATTAAAATTCGCTAATTTTGATAGAACCGGTCAATTTTTAGTTGACAAACGTTCAAATATCCCCACCCTCAATTCACGTTTATTGAACGTTTTTCAGAGTTTGTTAATCAAAGTATGCAGAAATATTTCAACGCCAAGAACGATTTTCTTCTTGAAATCAATATTCTTATTCATTATAAGACAAAAATATAAAATAAAACTACATATCTTAATTGCCCACAGTACAAATACCGTAGCCTCTAAAAATCTGTGGCTTGCATTGAAACAGCGATCACCAACCCAATATAAAAACGCTATGAAAATTGGTGATCCTGTTTACTGGATTGACTGTGAAAGAACTAATGTTAAGAATTCATTCGAATACATCGAAAATATATTTATGGAAGAACAAAATTTAACATGGGTTCTTTCAATATTTATAACTATCAATTTTCACTCTTCAAATGGCCACGATCATGGAAACCTTGTTACTCGAAAATTACCCGACGACAAAACTTGTGGTACTGTTGCGGTCACATTGTTGAAACATTTGAATTCGCATGGTACGATATTTGACAGTTTAGACAAAATTTCAAACAATTCATACAAATTTGTTCTAATCTACTATTCACCTTTCGCTACTTTGAAGCAGGGTTGTTTTTCCAATTTGAAGGATTCTCAGCAGATTCAAAATTCAATTCAACCCAGTGAATTCTTCAGATAAATTCTCAACATTTTATCTAAATTCAGATAATTCAGCGTAGAAAAAGATTGCAAATCTTCTGGATTCATCACGAGCAGTGTTTTCAAAATTTGTAAAAGAGTAATTCGAATGGGTTATGATTGAGAAACAATTTTCCCAGAGTGAACCCAGGTTTAACGCTGCAGAGCATTGTCAAAATTTACTAACACAAAAGAAAAGTATAATCACTTCACGTGATTAGTAACCAACCGTAATTGTAATCTCTGTGAGAACCTGTTTGAAACCTCGATGACAGAATTTAAAAATTTTTCGCCCCAATCAATCTCCATTTTCATGATATAACTTCTTGGAAGAGAGAAATGGAGAAACAAAACGAAATTCTTCTAATTGAAGAGCTCTGCTTTTCTTCTCTTCCTTTGAGCCAAAATCTCCCAAGCTGTATTCAAAATTTCAAATCTCAACAATGCACAAAAATACGAGACCACAATTAACTAAAAAAAAATCTCCCACGTCGATCCCACTCATGCAGGATCATTTCGGTTTCCATGGATTTCACGAGAGGTCGTCATAAAGGATCCCCGTCAATCAACTCGATGAAGGATCCAATCGAAACAATAATAATCTCGTAACTGCAGAAACCCTTGATCTGCATTTTGACAGTGATACAAATCCATTTGATCAATGGAATCATAAAACTTACTTACGAATAAAAACAAGTTTTGGATTTTTTTACGATATTTTGCTCCCCGTTGCAATAAACTATTTTTCTCGTTTTGCCCAATGGTCTCAATTTTATACATAAATAGGTGGAAAGAATACAAGAGAAGAGTAAGACGGCAAGGAGTAAGATTAGAGTGATAGCAAATCCAGGGGTGGTCATGCAAATCATCGAGGATGAAGTATTAGAAGCATTTTCGCGTAGAGGAACGACCATGGGAGGGCTGTTGGTTTCCGTCTCGTCAATGGAGAAGGTTAAATCACCGGTCGATACAACTCGGATTATACGATTTACACCCACCGCTTTTTGCGGTGTCGATTGGACTGCGACGTTCGTCGAGGTACCGACTTCACGCGATTTTCGTCGTCTCTCGTCGCGAGGTCGACCAGCCGAGGCTGCTTGGAGGTACGCTTCCAACGGTAGAGGTGGAGGAATTCCGTAACTGGAATCCGAATGCCCCGCGTTGGATAGATGATGATGATGAGTGCTCTCCAAAAGTCCGGAGCCAGAATCTAGAAGAGGGGACGATTCCGAGCACTGTTCGGGACATTGATACCGACATATCTGTATGGTGCATTGAAAATGAACTTCCATCGAGTCTGGGAATTTGAAAGCTTGGAAATGAGCATAAGACAAAACCGATGCGGAAGCGCCGAAATTCTTGATTTTCGTGAATCGAGACATCAATTTTGGCCTGGTGATGCATCCTCTTTGATCCACAAGTTGTATGGGGGCTCGTTTCCCGTCATGCGCCATGCAATTACGTACCAGCATATCGAATTTCGAATCATCGTCTTTGATGGCCAATACCATCGTCATAGTTTGACCGATTTTCACTAATCCGGAAACTTCCGAAGCCCAAGGTCCTTTACCAACCTGTATTTGCATCCAACATCCCACGTTATCCCCAGCAAAATCCGCTCTGACGACGTCCAACATATCTACAGGGAAGGGACGAAAGGTGACAGATTTTTCGTACAAATCGTGCCAAGTGCAGCGTAATTTCCGAGCTTGATCCCATACTTCTTGGACTTGTGGATCGTATTGTACAACTATGATGTTTTCGAAATAAGTGCCAGAACCAGATTCCGCTCCGTAACCGTACAAACCATTTTCCGTATTGCCAGCCGTACCGCAAGCGTGTATGCTAATTTCAAAATTAACAGACGTACGACCCAACCCTGCGGGTAGATGAACGCAATTGACATTGCTGTAATGACCCTTGCTGAACACTATACCGTAGAATGGTTTGTCGAAACCTAAATAAACTTTCATTAAACTTTTTTCGCACTTCACATCGAGTGAAACGATCTTCGGCATATCCGGAGTGGGTGCTGGCCAAGGTTCGGCTCCAGTCGCGCTACCCCCCAATCCGGTCGTGTAGATTTTATCGATCGAATCCGCTTGCGGTTTGGAGGGCAAAGGTGGCGGGGGTCCATGATACACCACGTTATGGTGAGGTCGCGAATGGGACAACCCCAAAGGATTCCCTCTTCCAGGTGGTAGAGATAACGGATGCCCTCTCAACGCGGCTTTATAATGATTCCCCCCTGCATCCTTCTTCTCGAGAGATTCCAACGCTAATTGATCAGAGCTGTTGATGTCGGTGTCTTGTCGATTCAACGCCGAATTGTCATTCCTATTGTCTTCGCCCGAAATCGCCTCAACCACTTCAACTTCCTCCGCCACAGCCACCTATGAATCAGAAAATGAATATCTCATCAGTATAACCATGATAAACTAATAAATATCTGAAACTATTATTCCGAGGAGTTTCTTATCGCGCGAAAGATCGATAAAATCACTGGAGTTTCGTTATAATTGAAAATTATTCAATTATAATTTAATCACAGGATACCTGATGGAGATTCAATATGAAGATATTAATGAGAGTGGAAAGATCGCTTGATCGGAGAGCTTCCGATCGGTGATAGACACGAGCGATAATTAAGTGTGTACTTTCACATTCGTGTAGTAGGTACCTAATTGGCTTCTGAATGATTCTCTCGCATGCAAGATATGTTATTACCATCACAGTCTTGAGTGTGCTAGAGTGAATACGTTACCCGCTCGCGCAAAGCCACGCAAATAATAAATGTCATAATTGTTATTACGCGAAAATACGCGTCTACGTTCGTCTATGAATTAGGGACGTAGGATTCCTGAGTACTTTGATACGATGCTATACGATTGAATCATAAAGTGCGAGCGGGGAGAATTTTGTGGGACGTCTTTCCGGTGGGAACTGATTCACCAGTCCACTGACTGCTGTGAGAGAAACGCGATGGAACGCCGGACGCGAAAGTAGATTGAGGTTGCCCGACTATAATTTGTGGCTTGATGCCTGAGAGTTCGCGAATACTCCTCGCAAGAAAAAGAAGAATACCAAGAAGAGGAAGGAGTGAAGGAAAAAATAAAAGAAAGATGGTGGTGCGCCCCGTCCCGGTCTTCCTAAATGACCCCGTCGCATATACAACGTACAACGACGCGGTGATAATCGAGAGGAAGACTCGGAATATAACCGTGTACATTATCGCCTTGTAAACCACGAATGTTTTTTCTCTTTCGTTTTTTTCCATTTCTTTGTATGTTCCTCGATGATGATCGTGCGGAAAGTACCGTAAATCGAAGGTGTTAAAAAGTAAGGTGTGGCGCGTGTGCGAGTGCGTAAGACGTGGTGTCGTCGCGCGAATACATATTTGTAAGGTTAATACTTCATCCAGACCTCTCAAGGATGCCCCATTAACCTTGAATCTCGTATAAGAAACATTGAAATATGTATTTTTCTTGAATTCCTTCTGGTTGATGAAGATTTCAACTCATTCATATACTTGCTCGTCATTATTAAATTGTTACGTAATTTTCGATTCAAAGGATAAATACATCGAGACATCTTCCAGAATGTATCTCAAAAGTCTGAGAATTCGTCCCTTCTAAATACTGAAAGTGAGAGGATCGTTTAACCCATCAAAAAGGAGATTTTATACACAGTTCATTACAGAATTCCGCCGAATTTTATAGAATCCTTGAAGAATGAAACTATATTCACGTTAAAACATATCGTAACGGAAGCAATTGCCAATTAAGGTACTTGTATATGATATTTCAGTTACGAAAATATACTCAAATATGTAATATAATATAGTAAAAATTTGAGAATTCAAACAATTTTCAACAGTGCATAAACCCTCATCACTTTTGTTTTCCACAACTATTCCAAATCAAGATTCCAACGTTGATACGATAAAATTAATATCGAACAATTCGAAGAATCGTCCCTGACATCCCGGGACACCTGTACCGAGATTCGACAAGATACATCGAGATCGAGGTATCGATCGGCACAAACTTGTCTCGTAGGTTCGAGGAACGAAGAAAGAAAGAAAGAAAGAAAGAAAGAAGGAGAAAGAGGAAGACGACAACGACGAAATAGGAGCATCCGCGGGATGCGATTTGTTGTGTGTAAAACGTGTAGCCGTAGCCGATTGCGTCACGTATGACCCTGGGGCATAACGGGCCACCCGTGTCTTTAGCCGTAGGTCAATCGGCCAACATCGCGCTTCGGATATGTACTCGTTCATTCTCCTCGCCCTTCCTTCTCTTTTTCTCTTTTTCTCTTTTCTGCCGTCGATAGCCTCGTGCACGGTCGTCTCTCAACCTCGTCACAAGTTCCACTGAACGCGTGTCCCATAATCCAACGAAGGTCTGACTGGGTCATTGAGTCGTTGCTATACGATATTACGATTCGATAATTATCGTGATCCGATGCAACCAAAGAGAAGTCGACTTTTTAATCCCATACCTCATTACATTCGAAGATAAAATCCATTGTATCGTTTTATTCGCTACGCCAACATTTTTATGAAGTTCGCGGATCGAAGTTTTGAAAAAAGTGGGAGGAGTTCCGTGAAGTATTGAATATGAAATTAGAATGACCTGGAAATAGTTGGAGAAATAAACATGTATTTCCGAATGGAATGCCTTGAATAATTCACAAATGCGATAGTCGTTGGTTTCAAGGCCGAATTATCATTCTGTGCAACCTAGTATCGAATGGTATGGTAAAATGAAGAGTAGGCAAACATAGCAAGTTGATTCAATTGGGAGTTCCTCGTATGTGTCTCAATTTTTGAATAATTTTGAGTCTCCGAAGTGGAACGTTGGAAAAAAATACACATGAAAAATATTCCCGCATGTAATACAAACGTTGGGTTACGATATTAAATAATTATATTTTATAGACCCTCCAGAGAGAGAGAGAGAAGGAGAGAGAGATTAAAAAAAATTGTAGTATTTCCATCTAATTTTACAAAAAACACTTCAATTTAAACTTCATGTTCCAATGTTGCTCATTTTCATGAGTCCCTTTAGCTTCACTTGGCGTAGAGATTTAGCTTTATCAGGCCCTTTAATATATTCTAGCCATAAATTTATTGGCGTTTTGAATTGATTTATAGAGTCTAAGGAGGAGTTAATAGAAGAATTAGTTGATTAGATCGATTGATCAGAAGCGTACCTGAGATACAGGCAACCCAACAAATTATATGAAATTCTATAACCTATCAGGAACTTTTGAAAAAAAAAACATAATACTTTCTCAGTTGATTGCTCATGTTTGAGATATCATCTGTAGAAGTAAGCGATACATTGAAAGTGAGGATTTATCAAGTGGGAACGCACTTGTAAGCAATTCTTTCTGTTTCGAAGATATCATAATATTACATCTAGAAGCATACCACATCAATTCATCTGAATTCCATCGAGCAACGAGTCTTGTTGAGTCTGATTGTAGTTTATGTGATAGGAACGAAATACTAGAAAAGTGATGCGGCAAAACAAGAAGTATTCTTCATCTCTGTATTCTTGATGAATTGTATTCTTAAATATCTGTATTTCCAAAAAATATTCCTATTAAAAATATGTATTCTTGAATATCTTCATTATCGAATCCCTGTATTCTCCTACAAAACTGTATTCTTGAAGGACAGTCTTCCTACAACACTGTATTCTTAATACCTATACCTGGATTTAAGCGGATGACTATTGAGAAGTTTTTGATTGTTGCCATTGAACTATATAATTATTATCACAATGAGCGATTCTTATCGTCCATTTTCATTTTAACCACGACACCTCCTCAATAGTCATTCACCTGAATGTAGGTATTAGAAACACAATTCTTTAGGAATACAGTTCTTAAAGAATACAGGAATTAAAGAATGAAGTTGTTTTTATGAAAACAGCTCTTTGGGAATACAGATTTTTGAGAATACAGTTCTTTAGGAACGCAGATCTTTGAAAATTTGAGAATACAGATATTTGAGCATAGAAATATTTGAGAATACAGAAATAGAGAATACAGTTCTTATTTGGTCAGTGATGCTAGTTCTTACAGCTATGCAGTGGGTGGGGGTGCACGATATTTCAGGGTGTCGATGTTTTTCATAGAAACTTTGTTGAGTTTATGTTAAATTTCATAAAATATCCATGAAAACTTTATAGAAATGCTATATAAAATATCGAGATCGAGAAATGTCGTGTACCTTTACTATGCAGTTCATCGTTTCATTCATTAATTTTGTATAAAAATCAACAAATAATAACAAAATAAATAACACATATACGATAGCTATTCTTCTTGAGAATCTCATATAATCACCATTTACAGCCAGAATATTGTACAGGGTACTGTGTACGTTGAAATATCCAAAAAAATCTGATACCACACAGAAGATAGATAGAAAAAATGTTCAAAATGAAACATCATCTATTCAATTATATACAATTTATATACAAAATGTATTCAACTGTATACAGGGTGTCCCAGAATTCGCGAACCGGATTTCACAGGTATATTCTGCAGCCAAAATGCAATAATTTCCTTTTTGGAAAAAATTTTTTCGACGCTTAGTTTTAGAGATATAAACATTTTTTAATTTTTTTTCAAATCCAAATATTACAAAAACACTGTATGCTACAAACTTAAGCTTAACACCGTTCGCTAAGTTGGAAAACGGCGGATTTGCGGTAAAAAAAAAATTGACAGCAATACAGCAATTATTTGAAGTTGCTGAATGCTGATTGGCTGAAAACTAAAAAATTTTAAATCGCTATAGCTCCGGAACTATCAATGATAAAATAGTTTAATTTTTTTTCCACAGATTCACCGTTTGCCAACTTAGCGAATGGTGTTAAGCCCAAGTATGTCGTCTACAGTGCCTTTGAATTATTCAGATTTGAACAAAAATCTAAAAATGCTCATATCTCCGAAACTAAGCGTCAAAAAAATTTCTTTCAAACGAGAAATCATTGCACTTTGGCTGCAGAATATACCTGCAAAATCCGGTTCGCGAATTTTGGGACACCCTGTAAACTCACATGGAATAATGTTCATATTTGGATAGTATGGTTTTCAAAAAATTCATTCAATGCATTTTATTGCAGCTGAAATATTTTTAGATTAACAATTATCGAACATTTAAAATTTTTGGTCACCTGTTTCGAGCTTTATACCACAACACGAGACATAAAAGTGTCTTCAAGATGTAGAATATGCCATAAAATAAGGAACACATGATGTAAGATAATAACTGGACATCGTCTTCTCGATATCCCATACCTTGCGCTACACTTTCTAAATTTGAATCTATAAAAAGGCAATCACTGCATCGATCCGTAAAAATGTTATTGAGAGATAAAGAAAATTCCCCTGATCAACCCATGAGGTTCTCTATCAAACTATCGCTTTTTCCTGAAATTCAGGGAGAACTGATTTCAACTTTTCTCTCAATCATTCTGAAAGATAATAAAAATAAAGTTAGTCGAAAGAAAATCTTACATTCATCTTCCACAATCATTCTCCATCCCCATCAGAATTCTAGTTTTTTATTATAATTTTATTTTTACATGAGTCAAATCGAATCGGATCCGCATTAGTCCGTTATCTAGGTTCATTTGAAAACCTCGTTCCATTAAACTCATTGAGCTAAGCTTAACAGCCTTGGAACTATTCTGAAACTTCTAACGAAGTATTAGCATATTAATGTTTTTTCTTCATCGGATCTACATTCAACCAACATAGATTGTGATTTTGATACATGGAAAAAACATCCGAGTGATGTACAAAGTTTCCGTATGTAGATAACGAGGAATACCAATGATCGCTGATTTTATCGTAATAGATCGGTTAGAATCCATTATCCTTCACTCGACATGCTTTTCGTCAAATTTATAGAATTTGATACTAGGTGTCTAATCTTCTCATAAAATATTTATATCTGAATTTGATGCACGATATATGTATAATTTGATCTATTATACACCATTTTTCACTGCCCAACAACAACGTTGAATCGATCAAAAATAATAAGAATAAAACTTATTTCACGTGATTTAAAATGTGCTTCGATCTTCGATCGAATCCTGAACAGGACTGTGCATTTTTTTTCAGCTATAAGGCATCAACGTATCGAGTCGAAGATACGAAACTTTTTACCTATATGGTAATTTCGATTCGAAAATTCATATAACTCAAGAGATTGGTAAAACGTTCAAGATAATAAATAACGCTTTTTTCGTTCACCAGTTCTCAGAAGAGTTGATGACTGCAATGTGTAGGTCGCACCCGATTTGATTGGAGAAGTTCAATGAACTATATTCAAAAAAAAAAAACTACAACGTACATCTCCCAAGTGTCTTATCATGTCACAATCAATATTAAAAAATGCATTGTTTCAATTCGGAATAAAATAGAGCGATAATCGAAGAAAATTCTCTAGGATGCAGGTACCGTTTTGAAAAACAACTCCATAAGTTCAGTCCATGATACATAGGTATTAAGAATACACATTACGAATATAAAGTTTTAATCGATAATCGATACGAAATCAGGTTCTCCAACCGAGCACTCTCCAATGTACTGTGTATTTGAAATATAACATCCATAAAGAGCACTGAAATACAACCTCTACGCTCGTAACTAGAATACTTAACATTTTCATTCAATATATACACATCTCCTATTTCATTCATCGAACATTGCAAAGGCTTGTATCGGTGTGTCCCAACATCAACCCCGGTACACGAGAGAGGACTGTAACGAACAAGGCAGCATATCTCGTCTTGTTCTTAAACTGTGCCGGTCCTTGGGAATGCAGGGCGGAAAGGCTCAATCATGGAAACCGGTCGTGCGTTATACCCGTGCATGATGTTTACACGCCACCTTGCGGTCGATAAGAAAAAGAAAGAAAAGAGCAAGACAGACGGATAGACGGACAGACAGAAGGTTGGTCGGTTGTTGTAAAACGTTACTCGAGAAGCGAGCACGGAGAGCCGGATCGGGTCTCATGAACCATTTCAAGACACAAGATCGGGAGACCCCCGAGGAGTCTGGGGAGAGCCCCCCGAGATGCCCTTAGCTCTGGGTCAGAGCACTGGGTAACGGCATCGGCAGGCTGTCTTCTGACTACCTTCTTCCACGCGCACATACGCTCGTAACCGACCCAAGCGATATCTGGGTTATAATGTAGTAATTACCGTAGCGCTTACCACCACCGTTGCCGCCGACAACGACGATGTCGACCTACCCCGGACACGCATATACACAAATCTAACAAAATACGACCGCGTTCACATTGAGATTGCTCTTTCTGGGCGGTCTGCACTGTGTTCTTCATCAAGTTTCCCAACTAATTTCCTCCACTCATTTTTCCACGCTTCTTTTGTTTATTATGACTCGCCGACGTAAGTGTATAAAATCGTAAAGAGGTTTTTAGTGTAACGTAATAATTCATCGGTGAGCATATTCACTAAAAACAATTAACAGTTTCGGAGATGTTCTTGTACACGTTCGTAAAAATCATTGATCCGACTACGCGTTCCGTCATACCGAGCAAAAAATCGATGTCGATCCAGTTCCAGAACAGATATGGTAAGCAAAAAACCTCACAACCAGGCCAAAGGAGGACCTGCATAATAAGTAAGGAGAATCGCAATTTACGCATTGTGTAACATCCAATCTACGACTCCCTTGATCTTCATTCCGAAAAATCCAAATATTTCCATACATCCTGTAATGAGAAACTCTTTGTTCAATCCAGATGTTCTTCCTCTTGGAGAAATTTGCAATGACTTTGCGATTTCAGATACAACGATTTCAAATTCATACATCAATCTCCGTAGATTAATCGGTCGAATCCGGTTTTATTCAGCTTCTCAATCTCAGATGAACAGTTTTCAATTCCAATTTAATTTTATTGATTCTTCTAGTCGTTCATTCGATCTTTGGCAACCTCAATAACGTCAATGTCAATGATAATATATGAAATTCATTCGCAAAATTCATTGCATAAACAAAGATGAGAATTTTCATTGCGTCAAAATATGTGTGAATACTTCTCGTGATGTTTTTCAAGTGATATCTGGGTTTTGAATTATTCAAAGACTTCGGGGTAGAATTAATGGCATTTTATCTACTCGACGAATCTTGAGAATGCTAAAGATCTAATTAGCGTTCAATCTAATCCTGTACGAGCGTTTCCAATACAGAGAAACTACTGATAAAGCGCAATGTGGGGATAATCGTGCGAAAGTAATCGAGTACATATCGGACTCCTGTTTGGAAGAGCGAATTCTTTTCGACGAATAACATTGTTTGATCGAACAGTACGTAAGACTGAGCTGTTCATTAAGAGATTATGATCTGTAACGATCTCATTGATACACAAATTGATTGGTCATTTTGTCATTTTTCAGGATAAATTTTGTTTTTTCCCAGTAGTTCATGAGTGCATTGTAAGAAATGTTCACTGGAAAATTTTAGTATTTCCACTGCACGGAGAAAAATGCAGCTCGAAAGGATAGTAATCTTTCATTGAAAATTGGAGAATATTTCTTAAAATCTAAGAATTTTTCTTAAGTTCGTAATAAACATAAAACGGTTCAGATTTCTCTTGAATATCGCTCGGAAAACAATGAAAAAGTTGCAATACTTGACATATCATAAAAACAAATATGAAGTTTCCTAAAGTCGCGCGTGAAATTTTACAAAGTAAATAACAACATTTTGGAATCTTATTTTAAAATTACAGAATTTTGTTATTCACTTTGTAAAATTTCATTCGCGACTTTTGGAAACTTCATATTTGTTTTTATGATTCGTTAAGTATTGATAATTTTTCATTGTTTTTCGAGCGATATTCAAGAGAAATCTGAACTGTTTTATGTTCAATACGAACTCAAGAAACATTCTTAGATTTTAAGAAATATTCTTCAATTTAAAGATTACTATCCTTTCGAGCTGCATTTTTCTCCGTGTGGAAGTCATTACCGGTACATTTGCTGAAATATTTCAACACACTCACTGGAATTCTACTGCGAAAATGGTAATTTCGCAGCACAAAGTCCGTAAAATTACAGTACATATACTGGGAAGTAAATTCACTGAAATTTCCACCTTTTTTGCAGCGTGTAATTGGAAAAAAAAATGAGTTCCAGTGAAAATAATTTTTCGATGAGAGATTCTGCACTATTTTTATCTCCATTGTAATCAAGTCTCTCATAATTTTGCAAAATACAAATTTTTATGACTCTTCCAACAAATTCACTCTCTTGGAGTGGAATTCATAATTTTTCGAATCTTAAAATCACGTGAAGAATCGTACTTCGTGAAACCGAGCTAGCTACGTGTACAGTCGTTGGATATTGCTTCTATCTGAGACCAATCGTACAAAAACGCGACTCACTTACGACTTACATACGCAACTGAAAACAGTTATACTCGCATTTATTGTAAAGTACAGGGAAAAGAAAAATTCCTGAATGGTATATATTCCTCGATGTACATTATCTGTACAAATAGGCAGTTACAAACAATTGAATCTATACTTTTTATTCTTCCTGTGAATTTCATATGATATTCGTTTCTTCGTTTCACCAAATCTTCAATCTACGGAAATTATTCAATCAAATATTAATTCTGGCAGAGCCACTGTATCTCCCAAAATTCTGGCTTTGATGGAAAGCGTTGCACTATGTTTGTGACACCTCTCTCTCTCTCTCTCTCTCTCTCTCTCTCTCTCTCAATCCTACAGCGCTGTCTCTTTTCAATCAATAGCATTAAAAAAAGACAGCGCACAACAGGGTGAAATAGAAAAACGAAATTCAAAACAACTTTTAGAGCGCAATTCTGGAACGATCTTGGATCAGAATTAATAAAAACTCTATCTTTTCTATATAACCTCGATTGAAACTTGATACAAATTGTATAAAAAAGTGAAGATGGTCCAACACCAGTCAGATGACGAATTTTGATTTGGAAACCTCAACAATATAATTTGGAATCCTTCAAAAGAAGGAATCATTTCTTCCCACCAATAATTGGCCAGACCACTCAGTTATTTATATAATTTGTTTGTAGGGATATTAAGTTTCAATCAATATATTATACAAATTTATAGAAACTTGATACAAATTTTATATAACATCACATTAAGTCACACTATGGCCCCAGCTCTATTTATTTGTCAGAAAATATTTTTTAATGCTGGAAAATCACTAATATTGACTATTTTTGAAAATAATTTAGAAAGAAAAATGAATATCCTGTATAAACGGATGGTTCGCTCACAGTACATCTTTGTGCAACGGATTCAAGTGATACTGAGTATAGAAACATCTTTCGACACAAAATAAATCAGAAAATTGCCAAATTTTACACTCTTCGTGAGATTTGCATTAAGGCCTTATGCTACACTGAGAGAAAAAATGTCCGGGAACAATGAAATATTTAGTTGAATAGTCGCTATAAAATACTTAATTGATTTGAATAAACTTTCATTGACTCAATTAAATAACTGTTTCCATTGATGAAATATTTCATAGCATATTCAATATTTGTTTGATTGAATAAATATTCAATCGAGTCAATGAAAATTTATTCAAATCAATTAAGTATTTTATGGCGACTATTCAATTAAATATTTTATTGTTCCCGGAAATATTTTCTCTCAGTGTAGTGTAATAATCCAAACAATGGATTTTTTCTTTATTCGCGCAATCAATGGTGTAACTATTCAAGAATGTAATAAAAATCGTCTTATAGTACGTTCAAGCCATTCAATTGAACGTAGTCATGACTTTTGAGGACGTATGAAAGTACGTTTCAAGCATTTTTTTTTTTTTTCATTATCACAATTAAGACTGGGGCTAGAATTGTATTCAATGTAATTTCATATAAAATTTGTATCAAGTTTCTGTAAATTTGTATAACATTTACTTTGCAGCGGTATTTAATAGAAATGAACTTCTCAAACACGCTTGTATCTAGTTGGAAGACCACGTATCCCTGCTGGAAAAGAACATTTAAAAAGCATTCATCAGAATTGAAATTCGATTTATTCCAGTTCATCTGAATTCTTCTAACTCGTCTACACGCAGAGAAAAATTCTTGCTGAAAAAGCGATTTCGAAAAATCTGCTTTGCTAAATTAGCAAAACGGTTGCTGTTACAGCAAAAATATTGTCATTTTAGCAAGATATTTGCTAATCTAGCAAAATTTTCTAGCCGTCTGTATATCTACAATTCCGGATTGCTGAATGGCAAGCGCTTGTCGAAAGAGCAAAATTTTTGCTGTAATAGCAAATTCTTTGCTAATTCAGCAACAAGTTTTACCATATTAGCAAAGCAAATTTTCGAGGTTTGCTGTTTCAGCAACTTTTTTTCTCTGCGTGTAAGGATTGTGATTCATCCTTTTCAATCCACAGCAAATGCCAATGAAATGATTTCCAGTTGAGCCCAACATCGAATCCATATGAATTTGTGTGAAATAACATTACTGATCCCAATCGTTCTTAATTTCAGAACATTGGGAAAAGAGAATGGAATCAATTAGAATAAATTTCCACAATCCATTTCAACCCTTCTTTTCCAGCAGGGATGATAATCGATAACTTAAATACCATGAGTACCACAAAACCGAGGTCAATATATGCTATAGTTGAAGAAAAAAATTGCAATGATAGCAATCAAATTCAGAAGGAATTGTTACAGAAAGCTACCGTTGTGAAAATATTTCTACGCCAAATTACGCCAAAAAGTTTGAAATGTTACGTCAATCTACGTCCCACAGCTTGGCATAGTTTTACGTAATTAGGCATAGACAAAAATATGAATATTTGTGCCGAAAATACGCGAACTTGAAGCAGGGGAATAGAAATATGTGAATTTGGCGTACACGGAAAAAAGAAAACAGCAATGATTACTGTGAATCGCAGTAATTCATTGAAAAAAAATGAAAAATCAAATTCACGCCGTTCATTACTGCATCTCCCAGTAACCGTTAATGTCCAAGCAGCATTGACGAATTTCACTGCAGTATACAGGGTGACCCAAGTCGGACAGATTATATTTGAGGAGCGTATTCTGCAGCAAAAATGCAACAACTTTTCTATTTGGCAAAATTTTTTTTGAGGCTTAGCTTTTGAGATATGAGCATTTTTAGATTTTTTTTCAAATCCAAATCACTCAAAGGCACTATGTGCTACGGACTTGAGCTTTACGCCATTCGCTAAGTTGGAAAACGGCGGATCTCTGGAAAAAAAATTCAACTATCCTATCATTATTTGTTTCGGAGCTACAGCGATTTGAAATTTTTGGGCTTCTAGCCAATCAGCATTCAGCAACTTTGAATCGCTGTAGCTCCGAAACAAATAATGATAGGATAGTTGAATTTTTTTTCCAGAGATCCGCCGTTTTCCAACTTAGCGAATGGCGTAAAGCTCAAGTCTGTAGCACATAGTGCCTTTAAGTGATTTGGATTTGAAAAAAAATCTAAAAATGCTCATATCTCAAAAACTAAGCCTCAAAAAAAATTTTGCCAAATAGAAAAGTTGTTGCATTTTTGCTGCAGAATACGCTCCTCAAATATAATCTGTCCGACTTGGGTCACCCTGTACATCACTGTGATCGCGCTAACCTCTATCATCCAAGCATGTTTTCATTTGTTTTTCAACTGATTGCTGTTATGGACAGTAACCAAGGCTGTTTTCTTCTTTCCGTGTACAAAGTCCGAGAGTTTATGCCATTCTACGTATTTCTACACCTTTTTACGCCAAAGTATACGCGTCAAACTCTTGGTCATAGATTGGTGTACTTTGACGTAGAAGTGCGTAAAATTTTCTACGTTTTTTTGACGGAAGTGTCCGAAATGCAGTATCTAGGCGTAGTTTTTGGCGTAATTTGGCGTAGAAATACTTTCACAAGGGTACCCAGACTTCCTGATTTGAAGATACGAATAATTTAAACAATGAAGAGAGCCGGTTTTTGATGTAAACGAAGATCACAGCGCTGCAGGGTGCCAGACGCGAAAGGACTTCAAATATAGCCAACAACACCCCCTCTCCGCAAAAGGGATGCCGGAATGATGTTCGCTTACACAAGGATAATTTCCAAGAACAACTCCAATAGCGAAGATGATAAAGAAAAATTTGCTAAGCGTGACGAATTAAGGAATAGTAGCTTAAGAATCAAACCTCTGGTCAGTGGAAGAAGGTCTATTATCAAGAGAATAATAAAGAAAGACTCTTTATTGAATGAACATCGTTCCAAATACTTCGGTGCGAGACGACTCAGAAATACTTCAATTACTCCTAGAGCCCCCATCGCTCGAACATTTCTTGCTTTTTCCTCTTAAAAAATTTGGTTGACCTTTATTTTTAGAGAAGCGATGTTAATCCGTCCACATAGAGAAGGAGTGTCCTGTGAAAAGGCCAGTTTGCGGAAAATGTGGAAACAAAAACAGCAAGAAACAAGTCACATGGAAAACGGAGTTGTAGAAATTGTTGAGATTCATTATTTCAACATTCGAGTTATGGCGCGCTTAGCAACCTATCTTTTCACAGTTCGGAATCAATCATCGATTATGTTCGATCATGTTTGATTAACTTAGATTATATCGTTTCCGCATTTCGCGAATCTATCAAGTCATGGTAACTGCAAGACGCGAGTCAGCCGTCCCTTGCCTGAAAAGGGAGTGTATGTCGAAAAATATGTAAAACGCAAGTTCTAAGATTTAGGGAAAGAACCCTAGTGAAAATTTCCGCTCGCCGGTAGCGAACTTTCAAACAAATGAAGCGTGAAATGTTTCAATTTCTGCTTCTTTCGCGTTTAAATACTGTTCCATTCACTCTCCCGCGTCGCTTGATACCCCTTCTACGCTCCCACGCGGAGAGAAAGTTTGCTGACGCAGCAAATCGAGGTATTATATATAGAATAGAAAAATTTTTTGCTGACCTAGCTAAAAATTTGCTATAACAGCAATCGTGTTAGCTACGATAGCAATTTTTTAGCTGTGGCAGCAAAAAATGTTTGCTCCGCCAGCAAGTTTTCAGTATTATATACAGAATAGCAAACAAATTTTGCTGGGATAGCAAACATTTTTTGCTGCCACAGCTAAAAATTCGCTGTCGCAGGTAACAAGATTGCTGGAACAGCAAATAGTTTGCTGTCACAGCAAAAAATTTGCTGCTCTGGAAAAAGGAACCCAGCAAAAGTAGATGTCGCTGCCACAGCGAATTCCTTTTTCTCCGTGCATTTTCACTAGGGGAGGAGAATATTGATTATATTATCATATAAAATAATACATGAATGAATCAAAAGTGAATACTGAAAGGTATGGAAAAGATACATTTATTTTATAACCTCATTTTTTTAACACGCGGCGACGTAATATAACTATAATTTATAATTCCTTTTGTAGGCGCCTTTTTTGTTACTCTTTCTACAAAGAATATTGTAATATTCAATTACTGCAAAATAAATACATGTAGACAACCTCTCAAAGCCACAGTCGCAACAGAAATTCATGGCTGAAGCGTAAGAGTCGTAATCATATTGTGATTCACAGTTTTCTAAACAACTACAAAGAACTGAGAATATACCAGTGGCGCAAGGCTGACCCAGCCCTTACAAGCATTGGCGGAAACTTGAAAAGGAGCTTGACTGAGGGCTGGAACGATAACATCGTTTCAACAGTTGACAAGCCTGAATTTTGACGCCTGGAGGAGCAGTGGTGAGAGGTGGCCAACATTGGCGTCAGCTTGATTCAATGATTCTACCGTGATGGGCCAATACAAAATTTTTGCTATTAAACCGATGTTGGTTCAATCCTGAATCAAAGCTGGCACAAACTTGCGCCTGTTCTAACACTCTTTGAATTTGGATCGCCGACGCAGACACAATATAACCTCTACCATCAATCAACGTAGGCTCAATATAAATCCCCTACGTTTGATTGTCACGCTGGCCCAAGCTCTTGCCCGTGATCAACATTGGTGAAATAGTTGAATTCTGACATGAGACCTGTCACGATAAATTCATTCACCCTGGAAAATATATTGAACCCTTCTTCTTGTCTCTCCAGTGAACATAGTACAGCACTTTTCACACTATTATTGATTACAGGGCATATTATAAGGGTCAGTTCTTACCAAAAAGTTAGTTCTGACAGAAAATAATCAATTCTAAAACGTAAAAACGGTTGGTTTTCAAAAAATGACCCAATTTTTAGTTAGTGAAATGTTTTCCTTTTTCTTTTTTTTAAATCGAGTATCCAATATTGCCCTGTTACAGAATGAGCGTTCCGCCTCATGTCAAGGGATATAGTGAGTTCAATAATGATACTCATTCTGAAAAAATAAGACTTCATGCCAAAAGTAAAATTGAGGAAGTATCAAATAATTCAAGAATTACATGTCACATAAATGGTTTCCTTTTTTTTTGTTTTAGAAATCGACTGTCCACTGTTTCGGTTAGTTCTTAAATTTCCTTAAAATATACCCTGATTGATTATTGCCGATTTTATCATTTTCTTGACGTCAGTTTCCTTATAGATCATTTTAATTCGATACTATGGCGTTATAGTAATAGATTTTTTACACCTCAAATTCAACAGCTTATCACAATTTCGTGTTTTCAATGACAACTCTCGCAGAAATGCTCTCGGAATCAGTGATGCCAGAAATTTTGAGGTCCAACGGCCTACACGCAAAAAAAAATAATTTATTTGGCCGAATGAAGTGAAGTTAGTTGTGAAAATTACCCAGCCAACCATGGATTGGTTCCAATCATTAGTCAATTTGATTGATTCCAATGGCATTTGCTAATAATTGACCAATTATTTGGGAATTATGTAGGATCTTTATGCGCATGTCCATTCATTGGATAATGATTGATCAAAAATTGATCATGTTTGAAGGGCCAATTGTTGGTCGCTGATGCGGACATAGAACAGGACAATTATTGATCAATCTCGTGGTCCATAGAATTGACCGAAAATTGATCATTCAACATACGTCGATAATCGAAAATCTGAAAATGTAAAACATCACTTATTTTCTATCGGTAATATGGAATTTTGCATCGGTCATGTCATGTTAATGGGATTGAATTATTTATTATGTATTGTTTATTATAAAAAATTGTTGTGATTTATCGATTCATTCATCTCCGTCGTATCAGTGATCGCAACTTGTCGAATTTTATATTATTCGTGGCGCGGTAAAATTGTCGCGATGAATTGAGGTTATTCATAACTTCAATTTCGGAGCATGGATGCAAATTCCTATTATTATTATCATAACTGAGTGAACCGATTGAACTCCATTCCAATCAACAAGTGTGGTTTCGGGTTATAATTTCTATTTGAATTAGCAATACGCAAATTGTGGATAATTATATATTATAATGTTAAATAAACGGATTCAGTTTCACAGTACCGTCATCACAGTTTTGAGATGAAAAAATTAAAAACAAATGTTCAACAAATTTGAACAAAATTCTTTTACACTGAAGTTATTATATTAGTATTTTGAAGTGATTCAAAGTTTTATAGTATATATCAATGAATAACGAGTTATTGGTCAATTTTCGATCATTCTCAAACCAAAATAATTGTCTAATAATTGCCCAATTGTGGGTCACGTTATTTCACAGCTGATGGCAGCACCTATGTCCATGCCATTGACCAAAGATTGCCCTGTAATTGGGAAATCCAATGGTCCACTGAAATTGATCAATTATTGGTCGCCAATGCGGACACAAAAATGGACAATCATTGATCAATCCCACCCAATCTCATTGGGTAATAATTGACCAGTCATTTATCAGCTTTGGTTAGCTGGGTAGTTCCGAGTAATAAAAGAATAGAAGCCGGTAATAAAAGCTGTAGTGAATGCAACTTCAAATTTGTAACAGCAAGTGAAGTCAGACAAATAAAATTTGAGTTTAGTTGAGCTAATGCCCTTTAGGGTGGTTCTTATTCTATAAAAAGTGCTTTCTGATTTCTTTGTTGTCAACAAACAAGTTTTCTGTAAGGCTGACCCTCTAATTTTGTTCTACATCATGAAAGAGTGCTACAATATTTTTTACATAATTTTCACAAGAGATTTGGGGGTCAAAACGCCGTGAGCGACAGAAAACTTGTTTGTTGACGACGGCCGTGAGCCGCACAGAAAACTTGTTTGTTGACAAGAAAAAAATCAGAAAACACTTTTTATATATAGAATAAGAACCACCCTAATGCCCGTCTTAGGTATCCAAATATCAATACCTGTATCTAGTTGCTGGAACTAATTTGGAGTGAGGGTAACTAATTATTTTTTTCGGTGCATCCAATCAAATCCCAAACAGCACCGAAAGTTCTCAAAACGTTTTAAAAACGTGTCCAAAGTCCCACAGATGTTGGTTTCCAAAAGCACATTTTTCAAACGTCTTGGGAACATTCATTCAATGTGTTGGGGAGCACGTTTTGGGGACATTGTTTACACATGCTATGGTACGTTTTCAGAACGTTTTCGAGACGTTATATGAAAACCGAGTATTTTATCTCTAACCTATACAAATGTATATTTATAGTTTTACTAGGGAAAAAAGTACCAAACAACCATAAAAATATGTTTTGTATTGAATATTTGGAAAGATTCCTTTCCAGAAGTTCAAAACATTGGCAGAATGTAAGTTATCAAGAATTAAGTCAATATATTAAGTTTCACATAACCTCAAAATTGACGCAAAACAAAATTTCACTATCTGCAATGTATTAAAGAGATGCAAATGTAATTTATCAAATCTATCGATACAGGCTTCACCGCAGTTCATTTGCATCTCCTCGAAATGGAGAATATTAAAAGATTTGGCACAAGTTTGATCTTTAACAAATTCTCATTTAACATGTTTCATAAACGTTCCATGGAAACCTAAATAAGACTATACCGGACATTTTTACATCCCTGGAATGTCGATGCAACATTTTTAAAACGTCCTGGGACATTATTTGAACGTTCTTCTTGTGACAAAGTACGTTTTCTGAATGTCCGAAGAACATCTCAGTGCTGTCTGGGATACTTCCCCAGACAAAAATTCCCGGGTGGGCGAGATTCCCAAATTCGCATGTGGACTCAGGTTCCTGGCCAGGTCCTGCCCGAGATCAGCCAGATCCTGCCTGGAAACCCTCTGGTTCCTGCTCGGGACCTGTCAGGTTCCCGCCCGGGACCCGGCAGCCGGGTCAGGTTCCCACTCGAGTCACCACCTGGCTGGTCCCGGGCGGGAACCTCACCGGCACCGAGCGGGAACCAGAGGGGTTCCAGACAGGACCTGGCTCGTCCTGGGCAGGACCTAGCTCGTCCTGGGCGGGAACCGGCCAGGAACCTGAGTCCACATGTGAATTGCCCACATAGCATGAAAGTTTTGAGAACATTCTGAGAACGTTTCTAAAACGTTTAAAGTTCTCTAAAGGTTCTGACAACGTTTAGAGAATTTTCAGTGCTATGTGGGTGGGGAATCCCACACACCCAGGAATTTTTGTCTGGGTCTATTGATCGGAATGACCAATGTATTCCGATCTTGGCGCTCTTGTTTCTCTGTTTCTGGCAACACAGCTCGGAATTGACCCAGTTTTGTAAGGCAGTGCAAAACTGTTGCATAAGAAATCTTTTAGACATCTAATAGAAATCTTTTAGATGAAGTAGAATTTCGTCTGTCTGGGGTATTACAAAACTCCCAAATCCCTAGTGCATTTTCTTCAATAGCGCAAAATATCCCTATAATTCTATCAGAATATTATACCAGGACATTCCTAGAATATTATATGCCCGCCCTAATAAATATTGAAGGAATATTATTTGTTTTTAATCAATCGCTCATTTGATTGAAAATTGAAGTACACTTCAAGCAGTATACTTTTATTTCTGATACAACTTGAATTATATTAAAAAATCCACGTGATTTTATAAGAAAAAGAATAATGAGAAATTCTCTTATAATTTGTATGAGCGCGGACATATAATATTCTAGGAATGTCCTGGCAAGTATTCTGATAATATTATACGGATATTATGTGCTATTAAGGTCCACTTGGGAAATTCTTGATGATTCACTGTCCCCTTTTGTGAAATCCTAATCAATCCAGATAACCCCTCATCAATCCTGTTTCAAATACACATATCCAACCGCATAGACTCCTGCGTTTCATCTGTTTCAATGAGATTTCATAAGGGAAACTCTAAATGCCGGATTGAATCCTATCAAACTTTCGACACTCCAAAAAATCTCAAAAAATATTTCAGATACTGTTTCAAACACAGATATCAAATATCATAAAACCCGACACAACTGAATCAAAACCCGTGAAATTTGTCTATATGATTTTATGGGAATTTTACAACAGGATCAATCAAATACACGTGATTATTAAATAACTTAATTTCGACTACTACCTCTATTGACAGATGGTATCGAATTCATTCATAGTGCGAATTTGATAATCCGATCAACGTGAGAAACATCCAAATATCTTTCGTTCCGATCTTCGAACCAGATTCGTAACCAAAGATCAGTTGGATCTAAGAATTCTGAGAATTAAAGTAATTAGTTTTGACATTTGACCGAATAGTCTTGAACAAAGTTTTATCTCCGCTTCGAGTGATGAGTTGATTCGAGTTTCGCTTGAGTTGAATTTTAGATTGATCGTTCCTTGACAACATTATCTCGATGAACATGATTAACAAGAAATTTTCTCACATCTAAATCACTCAATTATGTAAATAGAATTCATATTTGTAACTTAGAATATTAGTGACAAAATAGTGTCGAGGATTTCACGGTTGATTTTTTCATTGATATATAATACATTTTTTACTCGGTATTTTTCGACAGATTAGATACGGTTTTCGAGTAAAGCAATGCTGGAATCAGATACGATTCAAAGTGAATTAACTCCAAACAATCCTGTTTATAACACTGCGTCATCGTGGGGGAAGTGTTTTTCCATCAAAAATGAGGGATTTTTCCACCACTTTGAGGAATTATTTTGTTCTTTGGATGTTGAATCCTGCACAAATGAAGGAAAAGTTCACCAAATTATGGTGAAAAATTCCTCATCTGTGGAGAAACTTCACTGCCGCCATTTTTTGGGGAAAAATTCCACAATGATTTTTTACAGTATAGCAATGAGAAAATTGTTCACATTTTATTGTTGGATATATAATCATTTTTGTTCTTATATCAACCCTTAGTTGTTCTGTTAACAATAAAATTGTAAATTCAGCGATGTTAACCGATATTTTCTACGATTTTATTGTAGGGTAATATATGAACATTCGAATTGTTGTATATGGACCCACAATAATCATCGTAAAAATATGACTGTTAACATCGCTGAATTGACAATTTTGTTGTTAACCAGACAACTATGTGTTGCCGAAAGGACGAAAATGATCAACAATTATCAACGAAACACATTTTTCTCAGTGAATTTTGATGAAATTCGGAGAAAATGTAGTGATGAATATTCCACAAGGAAGGTTACAATACCCAAATATTTAAGTTTTTTTTAGAGAAAGGCCCAGAAAAAGGTTACATATACTCACCCCCTGTAATAGGAGGCAGGCTAAGATGAAGACAAGTAACCGCATACCGCGTTGGCGTCCACGGTGAAGCACTACTGAAAAGAAAGAGAAGAAAAGAAAACGTTAAAGCAGATGATAATGATGAACATCGTCAAATGGGAACACGCTTATTTAAATTTATGTATTCACACAGCGTACCTACATAATTTACAAGGAAAGGAATACAACGAAGAAGAGAAATTACAGCATACCTGTAATGATTACTTCCTCCACGTATGTATACGTCTATACGCGTATATACGGCTATACTTGAAAGTGCATCAACTCATGTATATCCCCTCCGTCCCGAGTCTGTGTTAATGCACTCTAGAGGCGATGCCTTTTCCTTTCGGTGATCTGACCTGATCTCCTCTAAGACCTGAAATCACACGTGCGACAATGAATAATGAGATTGAATTTATAACGATGTTATTCAATTATACAACAAAATTTTATAATTATTAGATTCAACTTTTAGAGTGTCAATTAGACTTCTCATCCCCACGAATGTTTAGATTCTCCTTGAACCCCCTCTGACCCTTGTGGATATCAATTCTAATGAATGTATTTGAAATTCAACAGTCGAATACATGGAATACGCGCCATTCTATCATCATGCACTTGCAAAAGATACTGAAAAATATGGGATGTCAAGGGGACCTGAAAATGGTTGTAACCGTTAATCGTATTGCATTCACGACAATGAATCGCAGTATGGAGACACGTTCTTGCCTGTGTGTTATGTTATTTTTGCTCGCGTATTTGATCGCCAATTATCGAACGGGCTCTTTCAGTCGAACTTCTCGACCATTATAAGCAGAGTACTATAGATGCCACCTGTCCCAAATTCTTGTCCTGAATCTCCGGGGTTTTTTTTTCTCCGTTACATATACCACATACATAATGGAAAGGTTAATGATTCTTCAACTAACATCAAATTTTGACAATTTTGGTGGGCTCAATCGATCGATCGACCGATTACTTATTTGCTCGCTCCATATATACAGAAATCATTTCACCGGGAAGAAGATGAAAGCAATTACGGTTTGTTTTGTTTGCTTTGATCATCATTAGATGAATGTGAGAGTATTTTATATAAGTGCTCTCTGAATCTCTTCAAGTGAGAATCTTGCGATTCTGGAGTAGATAAAGGATTTCACACGCTGTCGGAGTTTGAATCGTTTATAGAAACGAAACCAAAATTCATATTTACAAAATCTGATGCACCATCGTTATTTAACTTCTGAAATTGAGTTTGCAAAATTACAGAAAGTATTTAAAAAATGTTTTGCATGATTTCGAGCCTTCAACAGCTTGGTATTTTACTTTTCAATTACTAATTCGTTTCAATAAATGAGTCAAACTTCAACAACATGGATTTCACTTCAGTTTCTGAAGCGGAGAACTCGGTCTTCGAGAGTTCAGAGTTGCAGTATTTTTACTCTTTCAAGAGTGGATAGTCACTCCAAAAAATTCAGAGAGTAGAATGAAATTCTATCACCAAATTCGTGGAGTGAATATTCAGGTACTTAGAATCGAATCCCAATAAACATTCCAAATGTAGAGACAAAATTTGGCCCCAACTATAAATTGGTAAATTGGAGTAAATTTAATGGCAGTTGTTTTAAATTATACTCCAAAATCGTTTCTGTCCCAAATTCACTTTCAAATTGTGATGAATACACGGAGAAAAAGGTATAAATACCTCTAAAAGTACCATAATGGCTGGGGCTTTTAGGAGGAAGGTACCATACTTCTTTATAAAAGTCCAAGAAATTATGGGACCTTTAGAGGTTCGTTCACGTAAATATTTCAACTCGAGTCAGACCAACGCCAAAAATCCATAAATTATGGTATTTTTCAAGATATCTGTTTCCTCAGTGTATGATAAGTAATAATTCGCCTTGCATCAGACCTTCCAGAGTGATTGAGGAATATTTACTGAAGTGGATCTACCAACTTCAAATTGATATCTATCAACTTCACCACAAGATTATTGAAATTTCCTCTAAACAAGCTTTCCACTCTTTATCTCCATTTAGAATTGTTAGAAAAAAAATCTAATTGCTCACACCTTCGTTTACAAGCGTTTAGAGCGTGAAGAGATAGTGAATCCATCGATCAATCAAAACCTGTATAATCCACTGTTCTAGATCGGACAACGACATGGATGGATGAGTGCATGAATATCAATGTATCATTAAGGAGGGCTTTATCTGAACATTAGACAAGAAAGCTATCTAGAATGATACGTACAAACAGGATAATGTCTCTCTTTAAAACGTACTTATGATTTTATTCGAAAGCATGTTCTCGACCACAGAAGTTCGATATTCGACCCCCATGAATGTAGGCAAGTAGGCTACTATTCGTTCGACCATTCATTGTGTGTTGTTATTCAATTGAGTGAATATTGGAAATTCGCATAGACTATTTTTCAATTGAACGCGATGGATTGGATATTTGAGAAAATTCATGTACGGTAAATCATAAGTTTTTCATGAAGAGTTAATGGATCTCAGCTAATGGATTTCAATTATTTCGTAGAGGAGATTCCCGAAAAGAAAAATTTTCAGAATTGTATATAATTTATATAAAATTACGTATAAGTTATATATAAACTATGTTGAATCAAATATAAATTATATATAATTTTCCACATTTTTCCAACCCGCTTGTTATGAATTTTGTTAGGAATTATTCAAGAAAATTTTTTCTGCCTTTGCCATAGGAAATTCATGAAATGATTCCTAATAGAGGAGAGAATGTGATATATACTGAGAAAATTGAATCCACTTGAACCGAATTTCTCGGAATAATTATTGAAAAAGAAGAACAAGAGCAGGGCTTACAGCGGAGCACAGTGTTGTACATGGAATAGTAAATTCTTTTGTTAGTCTAGTCAAACGCCCATGTGTGTATGGATCAATGGCCCAATGATGGACCAAATCTGGCACAAGACCTGCCGAGACTTGTCTTGAACAATTTACCAAATTTGGCCCAGGCTTGGGAATGATAAGATCAGAACAAGCTTGGGCCAGTGGTTTTGTCAGGGCCGGTCCAATTCATTTATAAAGCATCAACCAGTGCTTCTTTGATCGCAGATATGGATGAAAAAAGTAATCGATTGATATTTCAGTTCATGACTTCCTCCCTCAGAATACCTTATATGAATTATCTTAAAACGATAGAAAAAATGTGACAAGACTGGGACAAGCTTGTATGATTATTGGAAAATTTGCGTTCCTTGATATTTCAATCAATACCGATGGTCTTCAAAATGAGCGAGATATTCTAAAATTCTGTGAAGAGTTCTTCAAAATCAATTGACCTCCGTGTATGATTACATTTAAAAGTATCCTATTACCATTAAGTGAAGTTCTATCCTTACTTAGATCAATCAAATCTAGCTTGGTGTGTGAAACTAGTGTGCAGGATTAATTATGGCAGGAAAATCGGACCAGCCCTGGCTCGATGGTTATCCCCAAGTCTTCAGCCATTGTAAATTCAAAAATCAGTCAATATTTATAAACATTGTGCCACTCATGTGGGCAATATTGGCACAATTGTTCTTAACGAATGCTCGATTTTGACACTTGTGCCAAGCTTGTACCAAACGTAGTGACCATTTGAAGAATATTAACAAATGTACCATGACTGACTATCCATTGGGAACAACGGGACAATCATGGAACGATATTGGGCCAATTGTTCTTCGTGCGGGTTTGTTTCTGACACATGTCCCAACCTTGGGACAGGCTCGGGTTTTTTTTCAGTCTTGGCAATACCTGCATGGGCGTTTACTCATCATTGGATTTCTGGAATAGCAACGCAACTGAGAGCTAAAACAACGAATTTTTCATAACGCTAGCAGAATACATTGCTAATCGATATATAATACCATAATTTGCTGTATCAACGAATTTTTTCCGCGTGTGCCGTACACGGAGAGAAAGATATACTATTTTTTCTTATTTTGCTTGCTAAACCAAGAACAAGAAGGTTGCTCAAATGGATTTTCACATAAAAACACGGGAGATTACGATTGAATAACTGAATTTTACTATACGCTTCATCAAATTTAACGTTCAGCGTAATATTTGTAATCTCCCGTATTTTTATGTAAAAATTCATCTCACAAACCTTCTTGTTTCTAGCTTACTAAGAAAAATAACGAAAATTCTTATATTTTCGAGCGGCATTTTTCTCCGTGTTGTTGACTACTTCACGCAACCATGAATTGTTCTTTACAACAATTAACAATTTTTATTAAATCCCCATTGACTAAATAAAAACTGTGCAGAATACAAAAAATGAATTCGCAATAACAGTAATCCGAGATTCACTCATTTTTTTTGCTGTCACAGCTAAGGTAATGGTCATCATAGTTATTTATGAGTGACTATAAGGAGAAATGGAACTGCCACAGCACAATGATTGTCACAGCAATACTTTTCGCTATCTAAATGTCAAATCCTGAAGTTTTGCTAAATAGAGAGCATGTTTTCTACGACAGCTACTATTTTCACTGTAACAGTTGATGAAAAAACATATGATAGTAATTGGCAGTGAAGATTGATGTCTCAGCAATTTCATTTTTGATCCATGAAAAATTGAGTGATTTAGAATTTTAATTTCCCACGGCAAAAGTCATAATCGATCTTATTAAATGATGTACTAAGATATATTTAGAGTTAAATTCACTATAGGATATTGGGAATGGAGGACAGGGTATGATTTATGCACGTGAGAATCATACACGTATTAATTGTACACGAAAAATAAAACCCAAAAGTATTTACACTGAGAATTTTTGTCTAACACATAATATTTTATGCAATGATTATTTGTGCACGTTTAATTGATTGACATAGAAATCGTACAAAAAATATTTTACAAGCTTTAAAAATGTAATCAACCAAAATTGTACACATATCGTTTATGCACGATCAGGAAATCAAATTAATTAGTGTATAATTATTGCACTCCTAATCTAATTCATAGTAATTATTCAATAAAACAAAAAAAATTTCTCATATGAATCTCATTAGGTGTACAATCGTTATACACTAATTAATTACATTTTTTGTCCGTGCATCAAAACATGTGTACGGTTTTTGTGAATCACTTTTTGTTTCAAGCATGATAAATATTTAGTGTACTATCTTCTTATCAAATAATTTTCCGTGCACCAAAGCTTATATGATTATTAGTGTAAATACATTTGGGTTTTATTTTTCATGTACAATGAATACGTGTATGATTCTTACGCCCGAGAAAAAATGATTTGGATCTAATTAGATCTAATGGACTTAGATCTAAAAAAATGGAAAAATTCATGCTCTGTGGGCCGATATAGATCTCTTTTGATCCATGTAGATCTAACCAGATCTGTCTAGATCTAAATAGATCTACATTTTCCATTTTTTAGATCTAACGAGATCTAATTAGATCCACTTAGATCTAAATCATTTTTTCTCGGGCGTGCATAAATCATACCCTGTCGAATGGAGGAACACACTGACTCCTGACTGAATTTTGTACGCTTACTTTCGCTTCAATTCCCTCTTCACATACTCTTTGTATCCCTCCCATTCAAGCTCCGTATACTTTTCATTAACGTTTCGGCTACCCTCTAACATACGCTTCGTTTACCCTTCCTTCCCGCTTCCATTTTCACCAGGACAAATTAAATTTTGCCGAATAAAAAATCTTTTCAACTTGGGCCACCTTGCATACCAAACCCAAACCTAATCTATGACGTCAATAAGGTTCATAACTCACTACCCATTGAAACATGTCTATCAAAAAATGTTCGAGTACTGCTAGTTCGTTATTCTAGACCTTGATATTTTCCTGTGTAGACTTAAAAAATCCTCTCAAACCTGACAAAAAACCCGTGGTCCAATATTGGTCCAATATACAACCGTTGTTCATTCTAGAAACCATACCGGGTTTCATAGGAAATGCCAATATGACAACTGATGCAAGCTTGGCAAAATATTGGGCTGCCAAACATGGGGAACCAATATCAACCCAATATAAAACCGTTTGTTATTTGAGAACTCACACCATGTTTCATAAAGAATGCCTATACAACAAGTGGTCCAAAATTGGCAAAACATTAAGCTGCCAAGCATGGTGAACCAATATCGGCCCAATATTAAACCATTTGTTATTTGAGAATCTATACCACGTTTCGTAGGGAATGTCAGTACAACAAGTGGTTGAAGCTTGGCAAAACATTAAACTGTCGAGCATGGTGAACCAATATTGGGCCAATTTACAACCAATGTTTATTTGAGAACCTACGCTACATCTCCATGTTTGTGATTTTCACAGAGTTGTACCGATAGCCTTGCTAAAAATCTTATCGCTTTCTATGGGAAATTTTTAACAGGGATGGCAAGAAAAATGACGTCATTTTTTTCTCTAAGAAGTATGTTTGAAGAATCAGGTTGAAGCATGGCAAAAGTTGATATACACAATTTGGGCCAGGTCCGGTTTAATCGTATGAGCCAAGCTCCAAAATACTCATAATACATATATCATGAGATATTGGGTCATGCTTGGCATTGCATTCTGGCCCAATATTGAGTACCAAGCCTGGCACAAGGTGCTTTCACCAAGCTTGGGCCATTTTTTCTCATGGATTCTGGCCCAATATAAGTCATAATTGGGCCAAGATCGGGCCGAGTTTCGGCCATTTGTTAATTCCTACCTGGGTTATAGATCGCTACCCGTACAAGAAAGCCAATGATCCTTCACTTTGAATGCAGAGCCCATCAAACGCGACTGTAAGCGTAGTGAAGGGCCAGTAACCGGCCACTCTCCGTCACCGTAAGGTCAACAGCGATCCATTGAAATCCATGGAATTATTGTTTTTAGGAAACTATCGATATACAACGAAAAAAAAATATTTCCAAAAACAGGAATTTCCCGGATTCTGGAAAAACTAAAGCGTTACGCGTCATAGACTTGTTAAATTTTACCGTTTTCATTTTTTCAAGCGGTTTAATTAATTTTACGTATTATTGTTTATTTCCTGTGGAAAAAATAACAAAATTTGTTTTTCAAAATTGTTTATAACCAGTCAATTTTTGCTTTTTCTTGAGTTTCCCCTATTTCAAGACTCAAGAACTTTTAAATTTTCGTCATAAAAAAAATCTAAAGACCGAGCAGACATGTTACCTTTCATGATGTCTTCGACGAAATATTCAATTGAACAGTAGCAATGAGAATTCGTTCATTTCAATCAAGTTTTATTAAATAAATCAAATATTCATTTTCATTGACAAAATATTTTATAAAATATTAAATTCTGGTTTGATTAGATAGATATTTAGTTGATCAAATTAAATTTCATTGCCAAATCAACCAAGTATTTTGCGATGTGAAAAAATTTTCAAAATTATATGGGATTTGTACATAATTCAATATCTTTTATATATAATTCTCATATAATTCTGCAAATTTTTCTGGATGGGTTGATGCGATTACTCCATTCAATATTTTATCGTTTCCTGAAATGTTCTCCCTCGCGGTAGTATAGATGAAAAAGGGCTTAGCATTGAAGTCATGAAGATGGAACGGACAAATTTCTGGGTCATTGAAAACCCCCGTTGAAAATTTTAAACAATATTCTTAGAAAAAACCAAACTTTTCAATCCATGCCCATGCATTTGTGAAAAATTATGCTCCTGCATATCAGTCGCTTCTCAATGGCTTCAACGTAAAATCTCCTCTCATTCACCTCGTACCTATTTGCTCAACTTCTTCCCATCTATGACACACCAAAGCTTGAAGTGGAGGATTAGTAGCGTCTCTATACGGACAGTATTTTAGGAATTTTTTTCTCTAAAATAACTGAGTCAAACGATTGAGGATTTTACATCCTTCTTATTGAGAACAGTGATTCTAAGATATAATTTTCATCCACACAATGATCATGGTAGCTCCAAAATACCGTGCCAGAAATATTTAAAAAATGAAAACTACAATCGATCGATCGATGCAAGTATCTAATGTCTATCGGCGTTTTGAAGGACCAGTAACGACTCTTAACGACGGAACCAAATGCGACACATTGAAACGCTTTTAACCATCTGTTGTAGTTTGTATACGCTTTGCATAAACTTGAAAAATTGATAAAAACTCTTTTCAAAGAATTCTTCATTCCAAGAGAACACAAGCATCGCTGGTCAATTTCAAATCAATTCCAAGTTCCCTGGTAGAAAACACTCTAATTTTCCTGTAGACCTCGCAAGGCGTTACCAGGTTCTTGTGAAGGACTTATTAGACCTAGTAAGGCATCGTGAAAGCCTGGAGAATTACTACACGAAAAAAATAACATCTCATATATAACGATGTTAGAATCGTAGCGGAAGACTATATCTGCAAATTAGTCTATTCAAAATGTAATATCATGAATAGACTGCGGAAGTTTATGCAAATATCGATTTTTCATATGACGTATCTTTTGTATATTTCACATTGATGGCATAGAACAGTAAGTTGAATACTTATTTTCCAAATAAAAACATGATGAATGTTGTTCTATATCGTTTATGTAGAATCTATAGAAAATATGGAACATAAAAAATCTACAATTGCATAAACTTCCGCAGTCTAATCATGAATTGTGCTGATTTTCATTAAAAAGCGTTGAGTATTACGATGTTAACTCCTACAAAAAAAGGTTATGGCAGCAATATCTGTCTCGAGTATCCGACAATTCCTGCTTTTCTCAAGTATGGTCCTATGTTATGATTTCAAGATCGTAGTTAACAGTGTAGACCCTCTCTATAGTGCTGCAGGATTTCTTTCTCGCTCAAATCTCTTCCTTCAGATATAGAGTGAGGAAGACGCCATTCGACACTATTGACCCGGGTAAAAAGGTCTATTGAAACCCATTAATTAATTAAATTCAATGCAAACTTTACAATGGTAAATGGTCATTCAAACCTATTGAATTTTCATTGAATCTCATTAATTTAACCGGTTTCAATTAATTTCAACAGGTTTGAATAATTGTGGATGGTTATTCACCGTTGCAAAGTTTGTATTAAATGTCATCAATGAATGAGATTCAATAGACTTTCCGAACCAGGGGAGAGGGTTTACTGTATAAGATAATTTTTTTTCCGTGTAAAGGAATTGCCGCTGGGATTAATTGTTGGAATTGCATCAATGTTTCAAGTTTACTCTGTAAATCTGAAAGAGTGAAAAATCACGTGTTTCACTCCACTAAGTCTTACAAGTGAGCCAGTCCACGTCGAATGGGATTTTTACTCATTCTGACTGGACCCTCACTCCAGAGTTGAAGTAGCTATGAGTTTCTTACTTCAAACCTTAGACTATCAATCTACAAAGGTGTAAATGTCACTCGAAATGTCGAAAGGCTTGCACTGTGAGAAATTTCTAATTGAACTCCCAATTACATGTAATGGAAGCAAAAGTTGTTCACGTAACTGAAAATTTTATTGAAATTTCAATTACATTTGAATGAAATTTCAGTTACGAAAATATATATTAATATGTGATATGATATAGCAAAAATTGAAAATTCAGTTGCGTGTAAATGAATTCTCATTTCAATCACCGAGAATTGGAAATTTCATTCACAAATTTACATGAAAAATATCTTACACGTGAAGACATTTCTAACAGTGTACTTTTGGGTAGCTCAAGAGTGAAATCTCACTCTAAAAATTTTAAAGAGTACGCATAACCTATTCCGATGTATCAATTGAACTTTTCTGGTATCTAGGTATTTTTTAATATCGTTGAAATTTGAAACGAATAATAACCGAAATCAGGATGAACTACCCGGTAGATGAACGACTCATGAAAGAAGTAACTATTAAAAATTTCTGCTACCTTAAAATAATTTGTTTGTTCACGGAGAAAAAGGAATTCGCTGTGGCAGCGAAATCTACTTTTCCTGGGTTCCTTTTGCCAGAGCAGCAAATTTTTAGCTGTGGCAGCAAAAAATGTTTGCTATCCCAGCAAAATTTGTTTGATATTCTGTATATAATACTGAAAATTTGCTGGCGGGGCAAACATTTTTTGCTGCCACAGCTAAAAAATTGCTGTCGTAGCTAACACGATTGCTGTTATAGCAAATTTTTAGCTAGGTCAGCAAAAAATTTTGCTATTCTATATATAATACCTCGATTTGCTGCGGCAGCAAATTTTTTCTCTCCGTGTTCTCACAATAAAAGTAACTTCTTATGAAAACAATTGAATTATTTCAACGTAGCAGAAATTTATAATAGTTTCTCCTTTTATGAATCATTCATCTACTGGGTATAGTTCACCCTATGTGTTTTTATTTTATCAATGTCTTTATGCATTTTTTTTCATTCGAAGAGGATTATGTCAGCTCATGAACGCCAATCAAACATTAGCTATTTTGAAATTGAATCGAGAATAGATGGTTCGAACTTCAGCAACATCATTTTGGAAACGTCATTTTGAAGCCACCATATCTACTAAATGGATGGATATTAAGAGAAAACTTGCACCCTATTGCTATTTGTTAAGTAGAAAACATGTGAAATTCCAAATTATTCTATTCACGAATTTTAGAAACAAACAGTACGTGCAAGAGGCAAAGAAAGAGACCCCGAACATTACAGACAAGAGCCTTTGAAATCTTAGCTCGTCCCTACCCATGGACGCTCTCAAATTATTCTGGAGCAACTGCACCGAGTTCAAGAAGGGTGAAGTAATTGTCAGACATGAGATAAAAGTGAAGGATGTTCCAAAGGCGTGTTAATGGTATAGTATCTTCCACAATATCTCAGTACAGTTACTGTACTATTAACACGCCTTCGCGAGATACTTCACTTTTATTTCATGTCTGACAGTTACTTCACTCTCCTTGAAATCGGTGCAGTTGCTTCAGAATAATTCAAGAGCGTCGCCATGTAAGGATTTTTCATTGGTACAAGGCTGATCGTTTCAGCAACCAACAGTGACGAAAGATTGCCAACGCTGGACCAAAATTTTTGTTATAAAACCAATTTTGGTTCAAGTCTGAATCAATGCTGCCATAACAATTCATCTTCGATAAATGCACCATGTAGGATGATAAAATCATAACGCGTCGCTTCGAGTATTTAAATGGAAATTTTTACCAAATATACACCGAGGAAAAAGTATTCCAAATTTATTTGACTGAAAAAAGGATTTTTTTATAATCAATGAGCCTTCATGGTCACAAACAAAGACTTCCCATCATGATTCACATCATGAGAGAAAAATTTATTCTTTGTTTTATAATGTGAATTATTTGACAATATATTTGGTGAAATTTTTCATTCAAAGACTCGAAGCGAAACTTTGTCCTCCCACATGGTGAATTTATCAATTTTTTCCGGATACCAACTCAAGTACGATATTATCACTGTTGTCGATCAACATCGGCTCAATATTGATGCCATGCCTGATCCGAGCCATCATCCAATGTCAGCATTGACAGAATTGCGAAATGTTTACATAAATATTTGACACCAGTCGACAATGTGGAAAAGGCGAATCCCGGTGAGTGAATTGAATTATCCTACCATCTTTGTTCACGGATCCATAGAGATTTCAAATTTTCAGGAATTTTGTCAACCAGAATTCATCAAGTTTGAATTGCTATATATAACTTCGATAAAAACGATGATGAAAGAATTCAATTTCTTTCTCTGAGATCAACCTTTTTCCGATTTAACAGAGTGTATTCGAACTAAACACGCGATATGCAAAATCTCCAAGATATTTCAGTTTTACGAAAAGTGTCCAAACTTCACCCCCAAATGAAATTCTGCCAAGGGTACAAATTGTTACATATTGTCTGTGAAATGTGTCACGAAAATACGACTGAATGAATTCTCAAACACTTCGTATATCTCAAACCGATGCGGATTTATATAACGTGAATTCAAGCTTATCAAAGGTGGAGCACAATACAAGGGTACAATCTTCTTCAATGAATCCATCCGAGGAAAATAATCTGACGAGAAAAATAGTATAAAAGGAATAAAGAAGGAAGAAGAAAAATTGTTTAACAGAGGCAATGTTCAGGACAATGGGATTCGTGACAATGTAATGAAGTGCAACAGGGAATAATAGAGAGTAATTGTCTGTAATTGAAGATAATGGGGTGTCTCGGAGTGTTGTGTAATGAGACACAATCCAGTGCTACTGAATAGTTAGGGTGGAGGATCAGCTGCATACGTTGTATACCGGTATTATTGGGATTATTATCAAATTTATATAATTGTCTTCCAATCATTGACCAGTTACAGTAGTTTTTCGTTTTATTTTTCATTTTTCACCCTATGAAAAATTTCTATGGAAAACTTCATATGAATGTTAGGGAGTAATTAACACACACACGCGCGTAAGGAATTTTCCAGATTTAATCAGAAATTTATTGGAAAATGGTGGTAAAAATCCCATAGAAGTTCGGAATTTTCAGTTAAATATGTGGTACATTTCATATGAATGTACTAGAAGTTCATTTCCTATCCCATCATCGGAATTTTTCGGTTGCTGCGTATAGAAAAATCCCGATGAGTTTTTTACAATGCATGTCACGGTACTCGCATCGAACACTCGAGCCAATAAATTTGTGTACGTTATTGAAGAACGAAAAAATTCAAATGAAACTCCAATACAATAGAAGAATGGGTTTCCAAATTATGTTTAGAAATGAAATTCCATCGTAAAGAAGAATTGGAAGAATAGAAAATGTGGTTAATGTGCCAATAACTGTACCTTTTATTCTACTTTGGAAACGTTAGGATATATGGGAATCCGTGTGAGATATTAGTTTACTATCTGACTTGGTTATTCGTGTCACGGGCATACCACAACACCTGTTAAACCTCTCTCACATACGAGAGTTCGTGTATCACAATATGGGAAAAAATCACTGGCGGCTGTTTACACGTCAGCTGTGTGCCATGCTAACCACATGAATCGGGCACGCCGCGTCGCGACGCAAAGCACCACGGCAGAAGAAGGTGGCGTAGTGCCAAATACATATAACGGTTTCCAGCGATGTGGTGATTTCGAAGTCAGGCACACTCGTATAATGAGCACATACCTAATAGCGACCTATATAAAAGCGGTTGAGGAGCTTCTTCTTCTTCTTCTCCCTCTTCTTTTCTGTTTCTCTTCCTTCTCCCCACTTTTCCTCCTTTCGCTTATATCTCTTAACTCAACCCTTTCACTCCTTCTCATCTCGTTCTCATCCAACAAGATCGATTACGCTTATTGCTCTTTCCGATACGGAAAGTCATTTAGTAAATCCTCGCTATTAATATTGCTCAAAATGTATAATAGACAGGTTGCTCGGAATCAATATCCATGGCACATGTGTGTTGTGTTACTTTGTGAAACATGTTATTCAGGTTTCGAGGGTTTACCCTCGTTTCCATTATTATTCTCAGGCTCGCGCTGAAGGGCATTCTCAAACACTCGGTTGCTTTGTAATTTATATATATATATATATTTTTCTTTGAAGAATTTAAATATTTTCAAAAATATGGGAATTGATTCAAACTGGGATAAATGAGAGGCACATGAATGAAAAATTACGGTACTAAAATTTCGAGAAATTCAACAATGTCGGTTATCCCAACTAACTTGCTTATGAATAACAGGACTCGTACTGTTTGAATAAATCATCGTCAGTCGTCACTTAATTTCGATAATCATATGTGATTAAGTAGCTTTCGAATATCAGGCACCACTATGTATCATTTGTGATTTTTCACGTGTATATATATATATATATATATCCTATCATTGAAGATTTGAAAAATGAATCAGGCAATTATCATAATATCGTAGATCACAGGATAATTTATACAGATTCAACTGAACGATGTATCTTTCGAATGGTTAGAGAACTTGTTGTTCTTTTTACAATCTCCTTTGTTATATCTTCAAACTAGGGAACATAGAAGCAAAGCGTTTATTTTAAATTCCCTTGATAGCGCGATACTCTGATTTTATCTGATCATATTGATTCTCATTCTGTTAAATTATTCATGAACAATCATATCATTCAATAGCGTTAATTCGTTCGTATATGAAATATGAATTTTGAATGTCAAAAAGAATACATCAAGTAAAATCAAAGGTCAAAGATGAGATACCGATGATAATACTGAAACAGAAAACATTCCTTAAGTTCCATCCGATTTTATGCTCCACACTCGCCCTATATTTATTTATCAACAGTTATATAAATATGATTGAAATGTATTTTGGAACATACACAGGTATACATTGGGCTACACCCCTAGTGAAAAGTAAACATATATGACCTATACATAATTCATACATAATACTAGGGGTGTGCGGGTACCCGAGTCATCGGGTTTTTATCGGGTCGGGTACCCGTCGGGTCGGGTTTTCCAATTACCCGAGTTTTTCGGGTACCCGATTACATTCGGGTAATTCAAATATAGCAAACGTTTTCCTCATCAGGAAATATTGTGACAGCAACTCGATCAAGATTGCTGACAAAACATGTGGAAGAGTTGTGCTTCCTCCATTCAAATTTAAAAATATGAAAAAAGAATGATATTTATAAGAAGAATATTTATTTTCATTGATGTTCAAGATTCTATATTGTGGTTACTAAATACGAAAATAGATAATATATTATTTATGAGATATAAATGTGATTATATTTTTTAATTGAATTAAAAAATAAATATAAACATTCCATGAAGCAATTTGGAGATTTCTTAATGCGCTGCATAATCAATTACATGGAGTAACAACCCTAATAGACTTGTAGTGAATATGGCATTCTTCATATTAGAATTGAATTCATATGAAATCCCCTTATTCCTTCAATCGCTCAAGACAATTTGTCCTTAAAATATCAACGGCAATGGCAACTTCGAATAGAAGTTGAAAATATTAAATTCAAGCGATTTTATTATATTCGGCTACCCGACCCGACCCGACCCGAAAAGAAATACAAATATCCGAACCCGACCCAACCCGATAAAAAGTGCTACCCGCACACCCCTACATAATACATATATAATGCATGTATGGTCCCATACATGAAAACGTGTGGAATCATGTATGATTTATATATAATGCATGTATAACCCATTTATGGAGAATATTTCATATATGGCGGAATTTTTTTACATCCATAGTAAAAAGGGATATCCATAGTAAAATGGTCTGTATATAATTATTGAAGTTTATATAAGTATTATTAAGATTTATATAAGGACATATATAGTTATATATGGAGCTATATATAAAAACTTGAATTGTTTTTTATATAGTGAAAAATCTGAATAATTCTTTTCATATATAATTATTTCGAATTCCATATATACCACTATATATGTGCATATATAAATTTCAATAATACTTATATAAACGTCAATAATTATACATAGACCATATATAATCCTTTTTTACTAGGGATATCCTTAGTAAAAAAAGGTTATATATGCCCTATACGTAATTATCGGATTTCATATAAGTATCACTGGAATTCATATATGGTAATATATGGTTATATATGCAGCTATATATAAAATTGGAAGTGACTATTTATAGTGAATAACACTTTTCATATATAGTCACGTATATAATTATATATAACTATATATGGATTCCAATGATACTTATATGAAATCCAATAACTGTATATAGGGCACATATAATCTCTTTTTGCTAGGGATGTGAAAAATTTTGCATTCATGGGTCATATATGGGTTACATATGAATTATATATGGGTCATATATGGGCCATCCATGGGATCAATATGGATTCCCTGGTAAAAAGGGATTATATACGATCTATATATAATTATTGAAGTTTATATAAGTATTATTAAGATTTATATGAGCACATATATAGTTATATATGGAGCTATATATAAAAACTTGAATTGTTATATATAGTAAAAAATCTGAATAATTCTTTTCATATATAATTATCTCAAATTCCATATATACCACTATATATAACTATATATGTGCATGTATAAATTTCAATAATACTTATATAAACTTCAATAATTATATATAGACCATACATAATCCTTTCTTACTAGGGTTATGCATGGGTTACACATGGCCATGTATGACCATATATGAATTTGATATAGATCACATATGATTTTTATATGTTCTTATATGATTCATTATCACTAGGGACATAGCAAGGAATAGGGAATATAATAATGTTCCACACGAGAAGAAAAGAATGGTAATATTCACCATGCTAACATAATAATCGATCTTATTTTATATAGAATCGTGATTGTTACTAATCAGGGACTGTAACGTTATTCACTTTCGTTACTCATTATATATGAAATCTATATAATAAATATATAATTTGTGTACAACATATATATCATTATATATTTTTTATATAAAATGAGTAACGAAAGTGAATAACGTTACAGTCCCTGTTACTAACAGAATTCTCTATCATTTTTCTGGTAATAATCACTATGCTACATATACATATTATTACTTGGAAAAGAATTCTATCAGTAACCATCACGATTTAATATAAAATAAGACCGAATACTACGTTAGCATGGTAAATATTACCATTCTCCTCTGTCCATGCATGTGGGAAAATTTACAAAATTGTATATATTGTATATAGAATTCAATAGAATTCATACATGGTTTATATACAATTATACATAACTTACACACAATTCTGCAAATTTTTCTGCAAGAGATATTATTACATTGCAAAATACCCTACCACTGGTGCAGAATCGTTGCCAGAGTGACCAGAACTAACGATTTCTAAATTCCCAGATGTTTCCCTATTAAGAAAATCGAAATAAAAAAATGGCAACCATCTCTCACAAGAAATCCATTATCAGAATTTCAATCTTGATGATACTGGAATTCTAAAATTGGCAGTACTGGCATTCGATGCTTGCCAGCACTCAAACTGTACCTTGGTGAAAAATCTCCCTGAATCTCTTGAAGTCTCTTCATAATTTTGGCACGAGTGGAAAAATTTTTTAAGTTATACATAATGTATATATAATTATATAAAACTTATATATATACTATATTGAATTATATATAAATTATGTATAATTTTGAAAATATCAACACTTAAAAGCATTTTACACAAGGTTTCAGATCAGATTCTGAAGAGTTCAAGAAATAATAGAAATTCGAGAACCTTTCTTTCCAGCTTTTTAGAATTCATACATTTCACGAGAACACTTATGCTCTCCCTTCAACGCGTGGTAAGAACCGTTCTAATGAAAAAGAAGGATAGCGTTATCATTGGAAGGTCATACTATATTTTCAAAATTCCTCCAAAATCTCACAGAATTCATCAGAAATCTTTAAAATGTTCTAAACGTCTTCTCACTCTCTTCCTCTCTGTTTTTGTCTTCGAATCCAAAATGAAAATTGGAACGAAAAAAAATAATTCGCTATTATTTAGATAGCTAAAAAGTTTTGAAGTTTGTTTTCCCAAACGTTTTTTTGGAAAATCACGAAAAATTTGTGGATTTCCAAATAATCTGAAAATTTACAAATCCATACGTTTTTCACCATACTTCTTTTCTTGGAAATTCACAAATCTTTTTTACAGTACATTCACTTGGGTGTAACAACGAGAAATGTAGCTGCCCCAGCAAAAATTCCACAGCTCAATTATTCGACTATCCAAATAGCAACCACAAAATCCGTGAAGTCACAGCAACGATTTTCTTATTATGATACCCAATAAATAGCTGTAGCTGCAATTATTTTAGCTGGAGCAGCGGAAGAAATGTGATAAAAATGTGAGTAGCTGTCACAGCGAATCCATTTTTCTGCGTCAACTCTGATTCGCTTCATAACTCTCTATTTCAATTTTACCTGAAATATAAGCCCTTGATTTCTCAAAATTTCTCTGGAATTCCCTACCCCCGATATCGATGCAAAATATTTGATTCTGAATTTTTCTAAAATCTTTCTGACTTCCACTAAATTCTTCACGAATTTTCGATCTCTTCGATTTCACATGGAATTGATTGATTGAATGATCATCAAGTGTGACCTTGAAAAGGCCCCCGGCACCTGAGGAAGGAACTCTTCGTACCCCGAGTGAGTGAAAGCCGCCACTTCGTGAGACCCTCTATACGTGAACCCGCCTTCTCCACCAAGAATAACAGTTTCCTAAAACTGATTCTGCGAACAAGCTGGTAAGGTATTGATGCAACGTTGAAGATCTCTCGTTTGGAATTTGCCAGAGCCCAGCAGAAACGAACATTGTGCGAGGTAGATTCCTCTTCCCCTCGACATCCGCCGCAGAGAAATGCGTGGATGCCCTGATTAAAAGGACTCATTCAATCTCGCCAAGTCTCATTAAAATTGGCCAAAAATCATCAATGAAGTTTGGTACATTTTTTCAACGATAATGTTATTGAGTCTCGCGAGGCCTCAATGAATCTCAGACAATGTTCTGGCAAAATCTCATGAAATTTCATTATTTTGAACATACCCGCGAGTGTTCGATAAGACACTGCGAGCTTTGTTAGGAACCGGTCTCATTGAGAGCTTCGCTGCAGGAAAAAGACGCTCCTTACATCCAAATATATAGAAAAAATAAGAGGAAATATTTTCGATCATTTCCTGTTGCTTGTTCTTTTTGTAATAGGATTCAAACAGTTGTTTTTGAGGAGAACTCCGGACTCTCGCAGTGACACACGCACGATGACCAGCTCGGGATCTTTGACTGTCACTCCACTACGAGTTCTGCCCAGCTTGTCTACGATCTTGTTCCCAGACAACACAACATGTCACCGAGACGTTTATAGAACGTTTAAGGAACATAGAATTCTACCAATATAGGCATCCTACACCATGCTATAAACTACGGTTCGATACTGACATAGTTTTCCTTCTCCATTAATTGGATATTCTCCAAAAAGTATTGATTTAATACTGGATTGTCTGCGTTGAGAGGAAAACTGGCTTTTCCAAAAAACGGATTTTCCTGTTTTGGGAAAATATTTCTTCTGTCTTTCCGAGTGGAGGAATTTTCAAAATTATATATAATTTGTATACAACTTATGTTGAATGATGTATCAATTATATATGATTTTCAACACTTTTCCACTCAGGATTTCAAGAAGATGTGCATCTGTTGCCATCTACTAGTACACTGTTGAGAATTTTTAATTGAACTCCCAATTACTTGTAATGGAAGCAAAAATTTTGAATTCATTTACGTGTAAATGAATCCTCATTTCCATTACCAAGAATTTGAAATTTTATTGATTGATTTCCAAAAAATATAGTAAATTTAAAGACATTTTTGATAGTGTAATGCTTTTTTATCTGTTTCTAATTAGCCAATCTCATTAAAACGGACACATGATTCATTAATCCCATTAGATCTAGTGTTTTTATGGCAACACTGTTTCCCACACAGTAAAAAACAATCTTAGCCACGTCACGTATTGTAAATTGAAATTGAAAGAACATTTTATTCGTTCAAATAAAATTTCCTTCAATCAAGGAAATATCGGATTGAAATGAGATAATTGAACTGATGATGGGAATCTTTGAAGAGGACCCTCCCCACACGGAAGAAATAATTTAGCTGCAGCAGGTGAGTAACTAGCACGGACACGGACAGCCATTAAATCAGCTCCTGCAGCTAAATTTTAGCTGTTACCGCAAATAAATTAACTACATATGCAAATTTTTTTGCTTTCACAGCTAAAATTCAGCTGCAGGAGCCAATTTAATGGCTGTCCGTGTCCGTGCTAGCCACTTAGCTGCTGCAGCTAAATTATTTTTTCCGTGCACTGAATTAAATATTCTCTTGATTTGAGATTTTTTTTCTCTCAATGAGTCCACGTAAACATATGTCGTCTTAAATCTGTCGAATAGTTAATGCCAGATAAAAAACACACTACAAAAAATAAATAAGAGTTTCCTTATACGCAGCGACTGGGAAATTCCGGTCCATGTTTATGAAATTTATCGTGAATTTGATCAAAAATCTGAAGTTTATGGAATTTTTACTATCATTTTCCATTAAATTTCCGATGAAATACGGAAAATTCCTAACGCATGGATGTGTGAATTACATGGAAGAAAATGTTTGATAGAATTTACCAACGAAGGTGCGCTGAAAACCCAATTTCTTAGATTGAAAGAAGATTTTCTTTGCCCTCATTCTGATAAATCTTTCTCTCAATGGACGAAATTTCAGTTCAATGGAGAAAAATTTAATCCAACCAAAACCAAGAATTTTCAAATTTCAACAAAAATATATTCTTTCCTAAATTCGGAGAATATGATTTCAATTTAATGGAAAATTTTTCCATGGAAAACAAGATTTATCAGAATGACGGTAAAGAAATTTTCTTTGAATCTAAGAAATTGGCTCCTCAGGGTGGTAAAATACGGCACTATGAGAACTTTTAGTAATGTTTACCAGAACTTGAGGGTGCTCTCCTATAGCACTGAAATTGAATCGGAACGGAACACGGGGACTTTAGTAGTCATTCCGTTCCGTCCAACCCAAATAGCACTGCTCTTCCATGGATCGGAATCATTCTGGCCGTAACAACTTCAAATGGAATGTATTGACTATTTCTCATAAAGAGTTCCAATAGAAATATATATTCCATCATTGATTGATTAATTTTCCATTCCGCCGGAATATATTCCGGTTCCTGAGAGACCAGGGCACCTGTTTTCGATGGAACGGAAGATGAAATGTTCCGTTCCGGTTGAATGATCCATCCCATGGGAGAGCATTAGGCAAATCTGCTATTGCGATAGTAATCTATTACACTGTAAAAAAACAATCTGAAATTTCATGTATCAGATGAATATGAAAATCCTGAAACTTGTAATTGAAATCAATTTCAATCATGAATTCATGAAATTTGCTGCAAAATGTATTAAAATTCATATAAAAATGCATGAAAAATCATAATTCTGTATAAGATATCATAAAATTTAATACAAAAAATCAGGAAAGTTTTGAAAATTAATACAAAATTTATATGTCAATTGCTTCACATAAATTTATATGAAATTCAGGAAGCAATTTTTTACAGTGATATAGGATCCCTGGTAACACACGAAGAATTCTTATTCAAAAACAAGAATAGAATTCTTCAAGAACTCTTTTCGACCTAATGAATTCATAAAGAGCTCTGGAGGAGTTCAATGTTTCGGACATAACGAGTTCTTTCAGAATGCTGAAAGTGTTGTTTCAGTACTCTCAAAGAACTCGTTAATGTCCCAAACATTGAATTCCGACAGAGTTCTTGAAAAAATTCTATTCTTGTTTTTGAATAAGGATTCTTCGTGTGTCATCAGGGATATCTCTACTTCCTGAAAAACGTGATATGCAGAAGGAAAGAATTCCCTATTTTTCGTTATCCCTGAATTTCAATAAACTGTATTTATGGTTCATCGAAATGGATTAGTAATCAACTCTAAAAATCCTATATGATACATGTTTTTACTGGTCTTTTCATGATATTCCACTAAATTCGTAATTGAATTAAGTTGAATCTCAAGCATTGTTTTCAGTTTTGTATTAGATTTTGTCACATTCTATTACGAATTCGTTCAACAACATTTAACATCTGTATTTTTTTGTTCCAGAACAATTCTCGTCACATGAATTCGCTACAAGTTGATTCGATTTAATTTCGTTTTGATATGAATCTAGTAATAAACCGTTAATTTCAATGAATCTCCATAGGAATCCTTCCGGTATGTGAAGATGACGTACCGATCTCATACGCATTTTTCACCACTTCACAGTTACATCACACCAAAATCTGTCTGTTATGACATTCCGACCATTATCCTTTGTTCCGTTTGCTTTCACTGTCATTCGCTTTTTTTCACACTTTTTCTTTCATTACCTTCAAAATTCTTATCTCTGTTCTATAACGGATAATAAACAACAACTACTAATTCACAAAATGATCAGCTATGTTTCTTCATCTTTTCTTATTCGCGTAATAAAGTGATGAGAAAACCGTAATTCAAAGTAATTCAAGGAATAAATGAAGAAATACATCAACTAAATAAATACAGTCACTTTGAACGTGTAAATATATCAATCACAAGGCAATTAATTACTTAATGAGTTACCAACTAAAGATCTACGTACACGCGAGGATGTACGTAAGTGAGTACACGTAATGTAAATGCTCTATAGTAGTGATTACTGCGATATCGTAGTGAGTATTAGTCAGCCCGCGGCGAAGTTTCCGTTTGGTGTCGATAGATACCCAAGCTGAGAGTTGCAAATACACGGAAGAGTGTGCTAAGTGGTGTACGTACTATGCATGTGTAATCTATATTACTCCATGATCTCGTCAAATGCAAACCGGCTGATCAAGTCTGAATCGCAATGGAGCGTAAACAGAGATCAATGATGTACTCTCGATAATCGAGATTCAAGTACAAGGACTTTCCATACCACTTTCCATAGTGTTGTTTTATTCTCACGATAGGGGATTATTCATTTGAAATTCTCTCAGTGTACACGGCTTTTCAATCACAAAGATAATATTGTGAATAACCTACTTGAATTCATTTTTCATTAGGATATATATATTTTTATATTTTCGAATCGATTCTCTCGATAGGTTTGGTTTTCACAACCAAGTCGTTCTTGTAGTAGACCTCCCTACTTAGCATGAAACAACCAGTTCTTCATAATTCGAAGAACCAGTTAATGGTTAACGTATGTCCGCAAAAGCTAAAAAAGCTTTACTCGAGATCAGCAATATTTTCCTCTCTTCAACCGCCAACTAGAATTTAGAATTCGAATCAACAATTTCATGCACTTACTCAAATCCAATTGAGAATATTCTTATCATATCTTTCGTGATATACACGCAGGTTTTATAATTCTCATGGGTTCAACTACATACATTTCAATTGAAAATAGGAATGAGGTTTTCCTTACCGGTAATCCATTCTACAATGTACCTGACTGGATGTATATTGTTTTCCACGAATCTCATGTATGGTCTGACGAAGTAACAGATTACGGTATTGGTAGTCTTAAAATCGTTCGTCTCGTCTTACAACGAGTAATAAGAACTGAGAGGAAAGCGGTCATCTACCACGTGGACTGCTAACAGCACAACACCCGTCCGTCTTGTCTTTTACGGGAACGATGTGATTACTTACTTCAAGTACACAAACATCGAGTCTTGCAGCGGTAGCAAAACTCTTTAGCAGCCATTAACGCATTACCTCGACGCGAGAGATGTTATATTGCATATACATTGATTACCGGATAATCACTTAATAACAGAGTTTCGCAAATTGAATCGATCATTCACCTAGAATTATAGTACGGCTATAGCTAATCGTTATTTAATCGACGTGAATTATTCAATTGCAGGGATATTATGTTCTATCTTGTGAGAAGAAAGATAAGTTCATACTCAGATGCTGAATTATACGGATGTATGATTGAATGAGTTTATGAGATTCAAAAGTATCCGGTTGTTTTTCTTTTTGCGTTCAATAAGATTGAATTGTTCATCGTTAAATGAGGTGGCGACCAATTCAAAAAAATTTAACAAGTTTCTAAACTACTTGTACATTAAATATGGTTTCATGGTTTGATTTATCAACAAGTGAAATAGTTTCCAACAGTGTGAATGTTTTCCATATTTTGAAAAGTCTTTAGTACTGAAAATCATCGAACTAGGACAAAGTATTTAACACCCAGGAGATAAGTAATACACACAGCAATCATTTTCCGAAGTAATAACCTGCAATTCTGAATAAAACAATAAAAAATGATCACTTAGCGCGTCAATTATCGCTTCGATGTCAAATATATATTCGCAAATTAATCCCGAAACATTTCTAATGGAGTGAGAGTTTATTTTTAGCTTCATCATTCTTATTGAAATCTCAACTGGGATTAAATTGAGCCATTTTACGTCTGACATCAAAATTCCCTGTGATCCACCTTGGTAAAAAAAGTCTATCGAACTTCATTGATTGATGAAATGTAATACAAACTTGGTAACGGTAAACATTCAAACCTATTGACTTCCCATTGAATCTCATCAATTCGAACGTTTCCATTAGGTTTCAACGGGTTCGAAGAAATATGAATGCGTATTCACCGTTGCAAAGTTTGTATTAAATGTCATTAATCATTCGGATTCAATAGACTTTATGAACTAGGGCATTGACATGTTTTAACCATCTACGAAAGTAGCTTTTTTATTCAATAAAAAATAGTACTTAGTCGATATACAGATGAAATTATCATGGATTTAACTTGAAACACCTAATTTCAAAAGTTTTCAATTGATTTTCAATGAAAGCTCGTACAATTCCCTGGAGACATATAAGGAGTTTTCCGTAGACATCTCCGTTAGTAGTGTGCTGATCTCAAGAGTGGATTTAGCAATTTTTCCAAAAGGGAAGTTTTGTACGGTAGAGCGAGAAAACTTCTCATACCACAAGAATCTTCATTCTATATTGATCAATATCGTGTTGAATTTATGTGAAATTTATTTATAATTTTTATAGAATTTATATGTATGCTGCAGGAATTGTCTGAAAATTATGTAGGAATTCTATACAATTTTTGTATAATTGTTTAAATCCAAGCCATTTAGAAAATATTGGCTTCAAAATCATTTTCCAATGATTGTAACGTTTATTATAATAGTTACAACTGCAAGTATAGCACTACGAATTATAACAATACTCAAGTGAATGTAAGTATTCAATTATGAATAAATTATATATAAATTTGAACATTTTTCCACTTCATTAATGGCTGTTATTAAAACATTCGATTTCACTCTTGATTTTTATGAACAAATATTTTTCTCAGCGCATGGAATTCCGTAAATGGTATTCTTTCTAAATTCTAAATTGGTGATTCTTAACAGAACCAATCCTTCCATAAGGAATCTATGGAAAATATATATTTTCATGTTAGTGAAAACTTTATAACGTTACATTGTAAAAAATTTCTATGGGAAACTCCACATAAATGTGATGGAAGTAAATTTTCCGTATTTTACCGGAAATTTATTGGAAAATGATAGCAAAAATCTGGAATTTTCAGTTAAATTTATGGGAAATTAAATTTCCTATCCCATTATCGGAATTTCCGGTCACTGCGTATAGGAAAATTCTGATTATTCTTCACAGTGTAGTCAAGAGCATTCCAGGGACCCTAGAGTTACTCGAAGAGAACTGGATAAAATGGAATAAAACAACCAGCCACACCTTGTTCCATGCAAACAGAAGGTCTGGCTGGTTGCTTCATCCCATTTTATTTAGCCCTCTTCAAATATTTTGAGCAGAGAGATCTATTGACCCTAGGGTCTACGGGATGCCCTTAACATGGAGTCTTTTTCTCTAAATTTATCTTTGAGCGTTTTCCGTGAGATTTGAAACCTCATCCCAATGAAGCAGCCAACAAGTTCATGCTACGAGTTCGTCAACACACCTGAACATTTGAAAAACTCTATTCAGTCGTATGTGTGATAGATCACGTATCCCACGTAAAAAACCTGTACAAAATACTCAGTTCCTGCAAGAAAGCACATACGAATCACTTCAGGGGATTCATTACTAGACAGCAAAATTTCCAGACCTCAATTCTTTGTATTCGAAATTCACCATCCCCGGCTGAAAAACCTATTGATTTGAAATTGAAAGAAAGTGTAGTTGAATCCTATTAAAAGTAGATAGGGAATATTACAAAATTTTCCAGGATTTAAGATATTCCCTTCAACGTTATTTTCCTGTTAGGAAACAGGTTATTTTGAGAATTCAATTCATCACCCGCTCAATAAATGAATTTTCATCCAGCCATTTCTATTGCATATTATCAAAAAACGAAAAAGCTTCCATAAATAAATTCCAAATTCCTCAAACTGTTAGCATTGAGAGGTCAATTGAAATGATCCTGTCTTATGTTTCCCAATGAGATTACAATGAAAAGTATGACTGAATTTCAGTATCAAACATAAGAAATATACGAACGTTATTCAAAATTCTCTAACATTACCCTGTCATTACAAATATGAAATCGAAGAAAGTACCAGGATACGACGACGTGAGAATCTTGCGAGCCGAGGAACCCTTGAAGTCGTTGAAACGAAGTAGTAACAGTCGGATACAGGCGAACCACTGCCAGAGCCGCGGACACGAATCAAAGTAAAATATTGCGATTGACCGCTCGTTTCACACGACACTGATTAATATGAATTTTTATTATCGGCACACGATCAAATCCAAATCACGGTAATCGAAACACTGGGTGAGTTCAATCAATTTGAATGAGACTTCACTTTCCACTACTTTTGATTGTCTTGCGTTGTAGCCTATGTGCCTGGATAATCAGGGAAGAATGAGACGTCTACCACGGGATCCTGTCTACCACCGCGATCTTGGCTGGGTAAATGAGTATGTTTACACACGTCGCGGTGCAAAGACGACATCGACGACGATGACAACGACGACGGGTGGCGGCGGCGGCGGCGATTGCTTTCAAAAGGTGCACGCGGTAGAACTCGTGGAGTCGGAATGGGATACACCTGTCCAATATACAGAGTATACTACAAACTTACCGGCCCGCCCCCTGACCCAGACACGCGGTACAGTTATATAGGTCCCTCGCTCGCACCAAGGATGTATCTTCTTCTTCTTCTTCTTCTTCTGCTTCTTCTGCTCTGCGTTCGACATACAAACACAAGTCAATGAAAATGTGTGTAAAATTGCGTATACCTGTGGTACGCGTGGTTAATTCGTTGGTCCGTGACAATCACAGACTCACACACAGGGATCATTGATGGTCAAGCAAAGATTGATGTACGCGCCTGGACGTGTGTTCGTGTACTCGCTTATACGCGTCCTACTACCGGCAGGTAGGACCACCACAATGATGACCGATAATCGAGCAAAGACCATTTATGCCTGCTAGTGTCCCCGTGGTATGCCCCAATATTCACACAAGAACAAGATTTGGAAGTTCCTCTTCTCGTTAACGCCAGGAATAATGAAACGTAATGATACTTTTTGTGTACCTTCTGGCCAAAGATGTATTTAACTTCGAGCCTGCTTGATATTGGACAATTAAATAATATCGAATTTCATGACCTCGTTCGGACACGTGTTTTGTAATATCGTCGTTCGCAAGTCGTTTCGATAATCATTTTGTAGCATTTTGGTATGTGAGAGATTTATAATCATTATCTTTTTTCGAGTCTTTTACACTGTTTATGTGAACTATTTGAAAATTTTAATTTGAGTTGAGGAAAACTCTAGTTGAAAAATCCCATCGAACCGATTGATTCTCATTGATGCCGGTGCGGAAAATCGATTAAAACCCATTAAAAATTGATTCTTGATAGGTTTGAATCAGTTTTCTGCATCGGAATCAATGAGAATCAATCGATTCAATGATATTCTTCAACCAGGGAAGGTGGGTGAACGCATGACGCCAGATCGTTATCAAACCTACTTGAAAACGCCCTGGTGAAAAAGCGAACGTTGAACGATTTTTGTCTCTGGAAATTTATTCAAAAACTGATAAACTTTTTGACTGATTTTATCTAGAATCAAGGAACTGGAATATCCTGTCAAAACCTGGTAGGAACATTTTTGTCGGTTTTTGACAAGATGTTCCAATTTGGTGATTCCGGATGGCACCGGGTAGAAATTTTGTCATACCTGAGAAAAACAATTTGCAGTGAGAGAAATTTCTATAGTCATTGTAACTGAAACATCTCAACTACACATTCCTAATGGGAGCGACTAAAAATTTGGTTGATTCAATCAAGGAAGTATAGTTGAGGTATCCTTCAATTGTGTCAACTATACTCCCTGCTAAAAATTCCCAATGAAGAACGATTCAAAACGATAAGAATTCTCTATAGTTTTGAATGAGGTTTTTGAATACGGAATTTACAATGTTATACCGTTCTTCAACGATAGAACTCTATCGTTCCTTATGGTATTTTATAGAATTTAACGTAAAACCTATGTGATTTTATCGTAAAATTCTTATAGAAAAATAAGGACCACTTATTTTGAAACACGTGACTATTTTTTTTTCGAATAACTGGTACTTTTTCTATACGAATTTCACTATAAAACCACATACATCTTGTTTGTACATCTTATACAATAGCATAAGGAACGATAGAGTTCTATCGTTTAAGAACGATATAACATTGTCAATTCCGTATTCAAAAACCTCATTCAAAACTATAGAGAAATCTTATCGTTTTGAATCGTTGATTATTGAGAATTTTTAGCAGGGCTTTTTTAGTTGAATTAATCGAATTTCTAGTAGCCAGAAAACAAAGTGGTTCAATGATTGTACAATCATAGACACTTTGAAGTCGTTCACGATTTTACAATTAACTATATGATAAGTTAACACATTATTGACCAATGATGCATGCATTGAAGACTACTGCAACTGTTGTGCATCAATGATTGTACAATAATTGATAGTATTCACGCATTAGCCATTCTGATAGTACAACCATTGGTCAATTGTTCATGCATCATTATGTCCATCAGATTGAGCGACTCGTTCGTTTTGTTTTCTGGGTAGCTTTTAGTAAGAAGATTTCGTTGAGGCGTTTTAGTTAAAGTAACCTCAAAAATTTCTCTCAAGGTGTTTAAAATAATAAACTGAAGTGAGTAACGAGAATCAGTTTCGACTTACAAAAGGATACTCATCCCCAGGGTGAAGTTTATTACGTAATTTTTCAATTTTTTACATGTCATACTTGGTTTCTGACACGTAATATACGTAAGATACTTGAACCCTCCTGTTCCCCCAAAGGCAAAGGGTTGGTTTTATGCGTAAGATACTCACCCATACAGGAAACCCCGATAATGTAAACACAGCCGATAATCGGCCCATGTATGGCTACCATTAAACGGCCAACAATGGATTCACATCATTGGCACAAGTGTGACCCACCACTGGCTGATGAGAAAAGCCAACAATGAAAAGAGCCGATAATCAGCCGATGTACGGCTATGGTACACTGAGAAAAAAAATTCTTTGAATTAATGAAATTGATTTCATTGATTCCCATTTCATTGCATTGAATGAATGTTTTTTTGACTCTAAAATAATTTCATAACCATGGCAAGTCGTTTCATTCGTACTATCAAATCAGCTTATTGAAATTTATTTTTCAAAATTCAAAACGCACTCTATTGACTGAATAACTGATGATTTTTGTCAACATCATCTTTCACGGATCAACATCATCCGATTTATAACTCTCATTTGATGAATTCCAAAGTGAAAATCAATGAAATACAACTCCAATTTTATAACATAATGTTTCGTATGGAAATCGAGGTTGATTATACTCAGTATTAAGAGACGCGGTAGCGTCTCGACGCCAAGTACATGAAAACCCTGAAAGAAAGAAAAAATGAAAAAGCATAAGTCATGCGCTACCGTGTATCTTTACACGAAAACCAAGATTTTCTATAGTCAAAAAATCTTTAACCCACAATAACTCATCACACATTGAATTTCACGAAAAAAGAATTACACTTCTATTATGTAATTCGAATACACACTTTCGATTAAGCACACTACGAAGTTGATCCGTTCACGCGATCTCGAGATACGAACGTCTCAAATTTTCATGCGATCAAAACATCAGGATTTTTCTTCATCATCATCGCCACTTTCGATTTATTTTAATCACGATAGCGACTATAGTTTTTCGTCATCGGAATTCGGGAGGGTTTCTTCTATTGGCATAGAGATATTCTGTCTCTTCCCTTCTTGGGACATCCAATATTCTGTCCTTTTTCCTTTCTTCCAATATACAATAGCATTCACTTCAGTTAATGTATATTATAATCCAAACATCCAATAGCGTGCATTTCAGTGTAGTGTGGTCTATACATTGTCAAAACATAAACAAATAACCTGTCAATGAGGCGATGTGTTGATAGGTTATTATAATATTAAAAGAATAATTGAAAAATGGATGAATTGCAGGTTACTACATTACAGGTATTACAGGTCATTATAACAACAATCAAACGCACACAAATAACCTGGAATTATATATACTTTTATATATGACTTGAAAAAATTCATGAATGAATTAATGAATATATGATGAAGAGGTTTTTTGTAAAAAAAAAAACAGAGAAAGAGAAAAGTATAAATAAATCTATTTGCTACATTCAGAAAATTGGTATATACACAGGTAAGCTCTGTATGATGTATTATTCATAAAATACAATATTCCTTTACAGACAACAGCTCAGCAAATATACCGTAATCCCTTATGAACAGTCTGCTACTGTTGGTTCTTACCACCAGAACCACAGACTGATGATCAAATAAATCATACAAGGTCTAATCGAAAATAATGATTCAAATTTATGCATTACTTTTTAGGTGAAATCTTATCGGATATACCATAACCCCCTTACAAACAATCTGTTATCAGGTTCTCCTGCTAGAGTCGTTGGAAAATGATCAAATGGATCATATCGAGCATGCTCAAGGGAAAAGATTCAAGTTTATTTGCAATTCATCCACATACCAGAAAGTCAGAGATATAGCATAAGTTCTGACGGACAGTCAACTACTGGAGCCTTCCGAAGTAGCTGATCAAAACCAGATGACCAGCTACTTCGGAAGGCTCCACTGTCGATTTCTCTAATTAGGATCATAGGCAATCGATGAAAAAGATCATACCGAACCTGCTCAAGGGTGATTATTGAAGTTTATTTGCTATTTTTTTAAAAGTATAATGGATATACCATAATCTCTAATGGAATCCACTATTCTGCAATCAGAATCGTGAACAAATAATGAAACAGAATAGTGAATAGATAATCAATGTGAATTCAATTATAGCAAGTTTGAAAAACATTCGAAAATAAGGTTAGTCACCGAGCACTTCAGGTATACTAAAATATGACATCCTGAATCAAAATTATGAACTATGTATAAAATGGTTTCCCTAGATTCTTTGAGTAAAATTACAGGTGGATCAAGAAAAAGTAGAAAGGATGCAGGTATACTATACATCTGTATGTTACTTACCACATTGATCAATATCATCAGGTAGCGTAGAAAGAAAATGAAGGAAAGGCAGGAGTGCAGTGAATATACCACAGGTCCTTGCGTTAGGTACACTATTATCAGATTCTTCCAATAGAATCACAGGTAGATGAAGAAAAAGCAAGAAGGATGCATGTCACCATACATCTTTATGTTACGTACCACAATGATCAATGTCATTAGGCAGCGTCATAGGAGAATGAAGAAAAGGCAGAAGTGCAGTGGATATACAAGTCCTTGCATTGAATAATACCACTATCAGATTCTTCCAACAGAATCATAGGTGGATGAAGAAAAAGCAAAAAGGATGTAGATGTACCATACATCTGTACGTTAAATTCTACCATGATCATTAAGTAGTGTTGAAGGAAAATGCAGAAAAGATAGGAGCGCAGTGGATATATCACAAATCTTTGCATCGGGTGCATTCCACTGACCAATTGACGAATGATTGGAGAGACTGTTTAGGATCAACTCAACGAAAATTGAGCAGATACAATATTCTGATTATAGAAATTGTTGCAGAACAACTACAGGTCAACTTGACTGATGTGACTGGATGTGACAATTCATTCTGAATGTTTTCTTCCAAAGTTCCATCTTTTCAGTTGTTCCATTCAAGCTGGATTATATTTGTGTTCTTACAAACCTTCATTTTTATCTTTACTTATCTTGGTTTTGGAATGATTCAATTCTCAAATATCATGAATATTAAATGGTTTGGATGTTTGATACAATATTGCTTTTTAATGATCATAGATCCTAGAGTTACTAAATCTCTCAACCCAAAATACTCTATGACAATTTAATAAAATTCCGGCCCGTTACGGATATCAAATTTCTGACCCATCAACGTAATAATAATGCTCCATTTGTTCTCATAATGCACAAAAAAAATTTGAGAAATTTCGATACCCAAATTGTACGTTTAGCGAAGAATCACCCATATGGGGCCACTATAGGATCATCACCAGAACGTGGTATAAGTTTGATTGCAATCGGATGATAGGAAGCGGAGATATACGCGTTTGCAAAATCACGATTTTTCAAAAAATTTCTCCTCACCCCTCCTGTTCTTCTGTAACGATGAGGTTGAAACTTTTAACTTATATGGAACCACTATCAACACTGCACATGACTCTGGTGAAAATTTCATCACGATCGAATAATACGAACAAAAGATATACACGTTCGCAAATTTGTTACATACACACAGACAAATGGACAGACGAAAAGGAACCTGATTCGCTTTTTTTACTCCCCCCAATTCCAATGTGCCTGAAATTTATATCATGTAACTAAAATCTCGTAACTCAAATGAACTCAGAGTTCCAAGACATTCGGATAATTTGGACATGGGGAAGGCATGCTTAAAAAAAAAATACAGATTCCGAAGAAAAATTTTCCACAGTTTTCAACCGATTTGGATAAAACTTATATGGGACTACAATAGGGTCATGACTAAAACGTGGTTAAAGTTTGATCGGATTCGGATAATAGGAAGCAAAGAGACACGCGTACGCAAAATGTTCATTTTTTGTCAGAGTTCTTCTCATCCACCCAATTCTTCTGAATGAATCAGGTTGAAACTTATATGGGACCAGTATCACCCTAGTCCACAACTGTGATAAAAATTTCGAAACGATCGGATAAGCAGAACGGGAGATATGCGCGGACGAAACTTAGGAGTGGCTACAGCCACACACAGACAGACAAACAGACAGGCAGACACGGTAACAACATTGTTTCCCGAGTTCTGCGGAACATTTCGGTCTAAGAGATTATGAATTTCGAGACAAAAAAATTTTCGGCTCCTCGAAACGATCACAAAGCTTCCCTCTAAACGAGGAAGCAAAATTTAGTTGAGGCAACTAAATTTTATAGTTAGAATTACTAAATCCATTCATTTGAACGGAACATTTTTCTATATTTGCACTATCAAAAAAATTTAGTTGAGGCAACGGAATTTTATAGTTAGAAGGACGTATTTTATCAACACATATTCCAAATTTTCATTCCTTTCGCACTTCATGAATTTTGAACGAAAAAGTAATTGTTTGAGGGGTATTTTTTCATTCATCTTTTCGATGGTGGCAAATATAGGAAACTAGTACGTTCAAATGAATGGATTTAGTCATTCTAACTATGAAATTTAGTTGTCGCAACTAAATTTTTTCAGCTGTCGCAACTAAATTTTTTTAGTTGTCGCAACTAAATTTTTTTAGTTGTCGCAACTAAATGTTTTTAGTTGTCGCAACTAAATTTTTTTAGTTGCCCCAACTAAATTTTTTTAGTTGTCGCAACTAAATTTTTTTAGTTGCCCCAACTAAATGTTTTTAGTTGTCGCAACTAAATTTTTTTAGTTGCCCCAACTAAATTTTTTTAGTTGTCGCAACTAAATTTTTTTAGTTGTCGCAACTAAATTTTTTTAGTTGTCGCAACTAAATTTTTTTAGTTGTCGCAACTAAATTTTTTTAGTTGTCGCAACTAAATTTTTTTAGTTGCCCCAACTAAATTTTTTTAGTTGTCGCAACTAAATTTTTTTAGTTGTCGCAACTAAATTTTTTTAGTTGTCGCAACTAAATTTTCGCAAATCGCCGATGGTAGAAGTTTTTAGCCTTTATTATATACAAATGAATTTCTATAGAACATTAAACAAGAAATTTAAATGATATAATTTCATAAAATCTTCTTCGGCCACGCCAAGTGTTCCTGGTTGATGCGAATTCCGAAACAGGGTTGCCTTTCACATCTTTTCTTTTAATGGTATATTTGTTATATCAAGTAATCTTCCGGAAAGAGTGAAGTATTTTTTTCAAGGATTTTTTTTCAAGTGTTATTGTAAAACGTTTGTATGGTTTTTGGGATTTGACGTTATTTTTTACTTGTGTTGGAGTTTTTAGGGGTTTTTGTGAGACATTTGTATGCTTCGTGGAATTCTACTTTTTTTTCACTTTTTGGTATCTATATACGGGTAGAACGATACGCTTGTTTTATTTATTTTTTTAATACAATCATGCTTTTTTGAAAATCATAAATTACCTTCAATACAGTTTAAACAAACTGAAGTTACAAAATACCAAAAATCTTTCACATAGCCTTTGGATAACCAATGTACTTGGTCGCTCATATTGTTTTCATATCTTTTTTTTTTCAAATGGAGCATATCCTTTTATATCCCCTCGAAATTTTGAATGCAGTGAAATTTTCCTTTGGAATGTGTTTTTAGATTTTTTTATTCATTGTTTTTGGGATTTTCATGTACTTGGCGTTATTTTTTTACTTTTTTGGAGTTTTTTTGGGGGTTTGAATTTCTTAACAATCAAGTACTTGACATGATAATTATTTTCTTCACCAGAATAATTATTAACTTCAAGTGAAAATATATTTCATAAAATGAATAGACATGGCTTACAAATGATGAACTTCTTCCATCATGAGAAAAACAACGCGAGATCAGGTTAATAAAATATTTATTATATTCAAGAATATGAAGTTATAGGACCAAAAATACTGTTGTTTATAAACCAGTACAGTTGAGGGTATAATAATCTCATTCATTTCAATACAAGTGGCTTTGTTCAGATAATAAAATCAAATCATGTACTGAATAGTTGTGAATTTTAATTCCGAAAGTTCTATTTTTTCAAGAGAAAACTAAATTCATGATCACAATGAGATACTTTTTCAGTTCAAACTTTAGAACAATTTATTTGGATAAAATCTATTTTATAGAACAGATTTCATTTGAACAATAATAGTTTGGATACCTTTGAAATCAATAAAATGAAGTATTATAACCCATGATTTGGGAATTCAAATCGAATGAAGCTATTTTATTCATGCTAATAAATGTGTTCTCGAAGTTTGAATCGTTTATATAAACAAAATGAAAATTAAAACTCATGAAATCTGATAAATCATCGTTACATATCTTTTCGAATCAACTCTTTGCCACTGGAAACATCGTTTAGATAATGTACTGCAAGATTTTTGGGCTTTAATAGTTGAATATTATCTTATTCGATGGTTAGTTAGTTTCAATAAACGATTCAAACTTCAGCAACATCTAATAAATTACCTCATTAAAAATTTTCATTTATGATTGAAGAAGGATTCTAGTCAATAAACAGCCAACCTGATTATTCTCGTCAATACTACGTTTGACGAGGTCAAAATTTTATACATTCTGCAAAATTCCAGTGCTTTTTGCGAATAAAGGTTTCATCGAGTCCATACAATGGATAGATCGATCGAATTTATGAATTCATTGAAACAAAGAAATATGTTTTTAAAATAAAAATATATTGAATTCACCCGGACGAATTGCGTTTACTTCTCAGAAGGTGGCAATACTTTCTCACAAGCTATCTCCCTGCAATGCAGTTTGCATATAAAGAACTCATTCACCGTAAACCTATATAGTAAGTAATGTTCCGTCCTAATAAATATTTCTTTCAGGTTCCGGCATCGAACATCATCAACGGATATGACTTGATTGCAGAGAAAAACAGTTTCTTCGAACTTCTTGATCATATTGATCATCTGATCGAATAATCCAATTGTTTCAAATGAACTACAGATCACACAGAAACTAAGAAGGTCGGCTCCGCCCTTGCGCGAATGCTCTGACTCCTGCTTATTTCTTTTTATTCTGAAAATTTTGTAAAATATCATTCATTCAATCAAAATGAATTTCATTGATTCGAAGAAAGATTTATTTATATCAATAAGTTCTCTGAAGGATTAGAAAATCTCTTTGTACATTCTATGAAATAATTTCTTAGATAGGGAAGAATATTCATTGTTTCAAATATTGATTTATTCACAGAAAATTTTCATTTCATATTCATGAAAACATTTCATTTCGAATGCAAGAAATATTTATATTATTTATATTGATATTTTCCTATTTTAAAACTTGTTTTATTCAAATAATTAAATATTTTATTGAAAGGAGAAATCATCATTTTGGCACTACAGTTGGTTATTACAGTGTTATGAATGGCTTCTGCCCATCAAATGCATAATTCATTGAATCAAATTATATTTCATGAATTCGAAAATCAAAATTTTCCATCCAATAACTTTTTCATCAATCCTAAGTACCTCATATTCCAATTAATGATCCCGCCACTTCCATGTGGATCACATATTAAATGAAGTTGATGCAATAACTCCACAGATACCATTGGATGAATCCATTTCTCAGACTCAAAGAAAAATTCATCCCACTTCTCCCCGAGGTGAACATACTATTTTTTCCCACACCTGCAAGGAAAGTGCAAATTATCTGTTTGATTGCATATAGAATATTCATATGCATATTTGAGAACGAAAATATAGTTACTATTTTCCTCCCGCTGTGACCGGGCAGAAATTACACTGAGAAAACGTTTCTTCCAGCCAAACAAAATTTTGGTTGAAATAAACGCAAAGAAACTTCCTAGTTGGCTGAAATAAAATTTGTTGAGGGTAAATAAAATTTACTTGTCTGTAAGGAAGGCTTCATTATTGTAAACCAAATTCTGTTCATCCCAAACAAGTTTTATTTCAGCCAAACAAAAAGTTTCTTTGCGTTCATTTCAACCAAAATTTTGTTTGGCTGGAACAAACTGTGTTTTCAGTGTATTTTCCTCCCTCTGCAAACAAGCTGAAAGTATTTATATGATTCATGGAAATTCCCCATTTCTTTGCTAACCTACGCCAACCTACCCAGCCAACAAAATCAAGGCAGCGCTTCTGGCAGTGGTGCTACCATTCAAAATTAAAAATCTTCTGGACATATATAGCTTCATTTATGTATGGAAATAGGAGCAACTTGGTAGTATTTTTACTAGGAGCACTACTCGGTAGCGCTTCCTGATAATACTGGTAGCGCTGAGGTAATGCTACGTTATGAATTGAATCATATATATATATGTTATGGTAGCATGCAGTCTCACGGTAATGGAAAAGCTACTACGTTGCTACCACTAGCACTGCTAGTAGCGGAAACGTGAATTTGGAAGCACTTTGCTGGCTGGGTACAAATCATTCATATTCAAAGTTTAATACATGACTAATACATCAACAAATAGTAAAACCATATTGTTTTTCACATAATCAATTGATTTTCACTGCACAACATAAAAAATCATGAAAATACACATATTGTAGAGAGTAAAACAAAGATATTAAAAAGCGCTTTAGAGTTGAACTATTTTCCATTAAATCCAGCACTTGATAAGCTTATACGTGTATTTTATTACACACAAGATTATTTTGCTTGAATATAATTGATTTAGGATTTGTTTCAAATGAAAATATCCGCAGATATGTTATCAATTTGATGATTTATAAAGACAAATTCAACATTGGCTAATCATGTTTTGTGAGAATGTAAATAAAATAAACCAGGACATTTTCTTGTTTTAAAAACTTACATGCGACCTTTTCAAAACGTCACAAAACGTTTCTGAAGCATTTCGTTTGTAACGAGGTACGTTTTGTGAATGTTTACAAAACGTCTCAGTTCTGTCTGGGTTATTTTTTTGACAATTCCAGAATGTTTCATGAATTCTGCTCAAAGACCCTATTCCTAAATAAAGTGATTATATATGACCACGCGAACGTTCCAAAACTTTGTTTCCGTACTCTGGAGTACCGATTTTCTCTGTCTTTTTGATCAATCAATGAAAGCTGCCGTAACTGTCATTTGACCAGCTAATATTGCTGTACTGATATTGCAGAATATGAGAGTGAAGTATTGTTTCTTTTACTAAGAATATTAGACGATACCGATACTTTGTCAGACGATACCGAGACGATACTCACTTCTGACAGTATTTCTCGATACCGAGACGATACCTCCAAAGTATCAGCGAGAATATCGTCTCGTGCACCCCTAGTCAAATAGATATTGGACGGACATTTGGATATCTGACCGATGTCACATCCAAGTGTGCTGTATGGATAGAAGCCGATAATGAAAACTATGATAAAGGCAACTACAACTTTAAATTAGTAACAGCAACACGGTAAAAAGTCCGACTGAACGTGGTTGAATCTTACTTGAAAACGTGAATGACATTCAGTCTTTCCCACTGAGTCGGCATTTGTTTTCGGCACTGACTTTCATTGGAACAGGGCAAGTTTCGGTTGCATTTTAAAATCAGCTAATTTTCAGGATGGAAGTGAGTTTTACTTTTCACCGTGAACTGAAGTCAGCGAAATGGAATGTGGATGTAGTTCCCGAAGAGAACATGAAACTTCAGCGAACGTTCAGATCAGATGTGTATATAGATCGGGTCGAAGGTTCATTAGAGCTAACTTTCAGATTCACAAACGTTTGACAAAGGTTCTATGGACGTTGAAATGTCCGCTTCGAAATACGTTCGGGAAACATAGATGGAACGTTCGCTGAAGGTTCATCGAAGGTGTGACGAAGCTTCACAAAAATATCTATACTTATATTAATTTTGATCAATTTATATGAAAAATAAATTAATTGTTGAACATAAATTATTATAAGTTAATCTAAGTATAGATATTTTTGTAAAGCTTCCTTAAACCTTCGATGAACCTTCAATGAACGTTCCCCACCCAACACAGTTTGTCACAGCGACGTAACAGCGACAAACAGTTTTGTTACTGGTAATGTAACCTGTTCTTTGCAGGCAATGTCCTGGTTAGCAGTAATTTCCCACTCAAAAAATGTAACCAAGATGTCACCACCACAACACAGATGAAACATTATTATATATCTGCGATGTTGGTGTTACGTAACACGTGATTTTCTAAAATCACTGCAACAGTGATAAAGTTTGTAACATTCGAATTTCATACAAAATTTACGAATATAAATACGAATAATTGTTTTTTATAATAGTTTAGAAAACATATTTAAGGGAAAATTAAGGTTCTCATGGCAAAATTTTGTGAAATATTTCATCAATTCATTATTCAATGTTATTGGCGAATATGAATCTTGTCGTCCAACACGGAAAGGGCATCATGGCGCTAACCAAATTATTTTTGTAAGATTATTACATGTTACGTAACACCAGCATCGCAGAGATATAACGACGTCCCATCTACGATGTGGTGGTTACATCCTGGTTACATTCGTTGAGTGGGAAATTACTACCAACCAAGAAATTGCCTGTAACAAACAGGTTACATCACCAGTATCAAAACTGTTTGTCGCCGTTACGTTGCTGTGACAAACTGTGTTGGGTGGGTCCATCTATGATTCCTGAAAGTATTTCAAGGCGGACATTTCAACGTTCGTAGCACCTTTGGCAAACGGTTGTGAATCTAAAAGTTAGCTTTCATGAACCTTCGATCCGAACTATACAGATGCAATCTGAACGTTCGCTGAAGCTTCATGTTCTCTTCGGGTTAAGCGAACATTCCTTCATTGAAAATCCCAGAAAGAAATCAAGACAAAAACCGCCACAAAACGGAAAGAAATGCATTTTTAGTAGGGCCACATTAGTTATTAAAATATCAACAACTGTACCTAGTTGCCGGAATTAATTTAGAGTAAGGGTAACTAATTATTCTTTCCGGTGCAGTTTTCGACCGAATTCCCAGGGACGAAGACCGTTCAAATTCTGGAAACAATTTTTTCTCGTCCGGTTCTGACAAGCATTTTCAGCAGTGAACGTGCACCAAGCATGAGAAAAATGTTCATCAAAGCCGAACATCACCCAGACAGCGTGATTTGCAGCAATGGACTTTGTCTGGCAGGAAGTGTGATAATGTAAAGGGGTTTTATGCACGCTTTTTACGCGTCTCGGATTCGATCACCCTCATACACGCTTTAAAACACCAAATTATACGCTCTCCAATTTCTTTATGTTCTCTCAATTGATTCTGCAAGCGCTTCACCTGCACATTTACAATTGGTTTCACGCTTCATTTTCAACAGAGCGTATACATCAAATCCCATTAATTAACTCTTCGCCGCTGCAACAGCACGAAACAACACATCCCCAGTTTCCCCTAGTTCGCGGAACCCATTGATTCTCGCCAAATTTCTTCAAATCGGGCAAAGACCTGATGCATCAATCAAACCTTCATACAATTTCAATGCGATTTGGCGAGCATCAATGGATTTCTTCCACCAGAAGTTCTCTCATATAGAAAGTAAACGGTAGAGAAAATTTGCAGCGCCAAAGGGTTAATACAAACTTCATCAATAATCAATGATCATTCGATTCATTTTCTAATTCTTTTGTGATAGATTCGAATAGATTTTAAGGGCACTCGAGCAACAGAAGGAACTATGCAAAATAAGTGCCTTTATTAATAGATCAGTTTGGATAATACGAAAAAAGACAGCAAAAAGGACTTAAAATACTGAAAACCAGATCCAACAGTGCCCTGCTAAAAATTTTTGATAAGAAACTATAAATTTTTTCCTACAATTTCGAATGCGGTCTCTCAATTTTGAATCGTTCCTCGTATTTCTATCGTAACTGAACGATGAAACGTATCGTGTTCTGTAGGATTTATCACAGGTTGGATGTGATTTTATCGTCAACGTCCCATAAAAATATTTCATTGGTACGTTCGAAAAAAAAAATACATTTCTTTTCAAACATCCGTAACGTTTTCTTATAGGACATTTGAAATGAAATCTCATATAGCCTGTAATAAATCTCATAGAACACGATACGTTGTATCGTTCAAATACAATAGAAAGACGAGAATTCATGATTCAGAAATGACGAACAAGTTCCCTACCCTGAGAAAACACCAGATTTGGCTCAAGTCCGTAAGGGTTTGGATATGGCGAATTTCGCCACGCGCTTGAGTCAACTGAATGTCGATTGGATTGATTGACCGAAGACTTACTTCAATCGACATTCAGTTGACTCAAGCGCGCGGCGAAATTCGCCATATCCAAACCCTTACGGGCTCGGCTTCAGTATTTTTTTGCTGAATGTACCCTGGTTAAAAAAATCCATAGAATCTGACGAAATGAAATTTAATGGGATTTGGTCAGAACATTGTGCGAGATTCAATCAGCTCAAACAGCACCCTATATTTCATGCATATCTATACTATATATTTTTATATTTGAATATTTTATACATATGGTATGCATGTAAATAATATCGTATACATATTTTATAGATATACAAAATATTTTGTGCTGTGTGGGAGATTTGCCAGGATTCAATCAGAATGACATTGAAAAAATACACTCATCTGATTGAATCTCATTGAAAATGGTTCAATACACTGACAGAAAAACGACCTGGTTGAAACATTCGTGGTCACAATAACTTGAAATCTGGTTCGATTCACCAGGAAATGTGATTGTGATGTCCAGAAAAAGTGGTTGAAGCCAAAATTAACTACATATTCTGGTTATCACACCAAGAAAAGAATCTGGCTTTTTTTACCTGAAAAATGTAGTTAATTTTTGCTTCAAATACTTTTTCTGCACATCACAATCAAATTTCCTGGTAAATCGAACCAGATTTCAAGTTATTGTGACCACGAATGTTTCAACAAGGTCATTTTTCTGTTAGCGTAGGATTTGCCGGCACATTGTGCAAGATTCAATGAGATTTGGCGAGAATCAATGGGTTTGTTTAACCAGAGATAACAGCAAAATGTGTCTCTTGAACGTTTTCTGAACGTTCAGAAAACCTCTCTCGCATTCTATAAACCTTTCATAAACGTTTTAGTGGCACGTTGTGCTGCCTGAGTTTCTACCCAGATCTGTTCGATTCTGCTCAGTTTTTGTCCCAAGAACTGCTAGGATCCATCCGGATGTGCCTGGGATTTTCAGCAGAGTTGTCTGAAAATTGCTGAACTTTATGTTCTTCCAAATTTCGATTTCAACCTCCCATTAAATGGATACGAGCACACAGGTGGCTCCATCTGGTGGCATTTTTTCCAGCCAAAAATACTCGAAACTAGACTTACACCAACGTCTCAAAGTTTCAGAGATGAATCTTCGAAAGTTATTGTCCAAGTCTATACAGGCCAGAATTTTTAATTTCGGAAAGAAATTTGTCACCGACTGAGAAAGAAAATTTTTTTCGAAATTCCAAATTTTGGTTTTGTCCAGACCTGGACTTGACTTCGAGAAGTCATCCTAGAAATTTTCAGACCTTTCGGTAAGTCCAGTTTCGAGTATTTTTATCTGAAAAAAATGTTATCAGATAGAGCCACCTACGGACTTCCCAATAAACATTTCTATGGAAGTCTTCCGGAACACTCTAAAAGATATCTAACAGAGATCTAAAAGATGTCTTATGCAACAAATTTAGATATGTTTTAGATGTCTTCCTCCAAGATGTCTTTTAGATTTCTAAAAGATGTCTTTCTGCAAGATGTCTTGAACATATCTAAATTTGTTGCATAAGACATCTTTTAGATCTCTTTTAGATATCTTTTAGATTGATCCAAAAGACTGATCCAAAAATGTTTATTGGGTTGTATCCTGCTCTTAAGCCTGAATTCCCTCTCGTGAAAATGAAGCTGTAAAGAAGTGAATGTGAAGTTATCAATGAGAACGCGTAATTGATCAACTTTGTTGAATCTGGGGATTTGTTGGCAACTGTGTTCGCCAATTTCCGTACGTTTCAATGAACATTTTTTTCACTCTTTGTAAATGTGATTTCCACTACAGAATTTCATATAATTCTTATGTACCAGATTCAGACAATTTTTATACAATTATACGAAACTTGGCGCGCGAAGCAAATGAATAAATTCTTCTCGAAGAATGAAGCGGCTGAATGTGAAATAATTGAACTATAGTTTAATGCGCTACTTTTATCATCAATGTAGCTGTAAAAATATTGAAGAGCCACATAAATCATGAGTCGATGTCTCGTTTGACGTGATGTAATCCTAGTGACGTTGCTATATGATCTGTCCTAATTATGTTCAACGTGATTTATGACCTTGAGGTACAATTTATATTGACAAAGATAATTGATTCTCAAGACGCTTGTTGAGACCGATACGTATTAACTTACAATAAACATCCCAATACACTGTATACGTTAATAATAAGTTGTAAAACACACTCAATCCTTTCTTTCTACTTGTAATGCAGATGAATTTTATTCGACGAGAGATAAAAATTCAATTTTAAAATCAATAAAGCCGTGGAACGAAGGGTTCGGAACCTTGAAAAGTAAATATTCATTTAGAAATCAAAATTTGTGTCGAGGCGCGTGAAAGAGGAGGAGCAATAAGGCCGGTTTTGGTCCCGTTGACCTCGTTAAGCTTCGATGATGTGCATTTTTCGTATCATTCCGTATCTTCCTTTCCTCAAATTCCTTGCATTGAAATGAAAAGAATATTTAGAAATTAAGGAAGCGTATATCATAATCAAGAATGCATCGCATATCGAATCAATTCTAAACAGCAATCAATTTGCACAATGGTCTTGATACCCCATAAATTAAAAAACAAAAGTTCGTTTCTTTCTTTGTGTAATTCATGTCAATAAAAAAAAAATCATAAAATCTCACGTTTATAAAAATATATTCCACCTGGAGAAATTCTGAAAAATTGTCTTTCAACCAGCTATGCAAGTTTCACAAAATATTTCAATTGAAAGCATTTGCACGTAACTTGCATATAAAGAGATATTAATAAATCAGTCGACCGACTGACCGCTCTTTTACAACGCGTCTTATTTACAGTCTCGTGGATGAGAATCTATGTTATTTTCCTGAAGTACGCGCTTAATTACAAGGCTAAGTTTACAAAGGTACTTCATTACTCTCCGATTATTTACTCGCGAAACGCGAAACGAAACGTGAGAGGCAATATTTATTGTGAGGGGATTTCCGTTCGTGATAGCGTTGCGTTAGGTCGCGTTTATTTTTGTCCGGGCTCGTTTCTTCGCTGTTTTCTTCCTTTCAAGGTTTCTATTAATAGTTTCTCGATTTATAGTCATTTGTTATAAATAAGGCAACTGGAACAAATTGAGTATATCTCAATTATTGGGAGTAGAGATGAAGTTGCTTCACTTTTGTAATACTTAACCTAAAAGTTTCTTCTAAAGATGGTCGTTATAATGTTGATCTAGATGATGTTTTTGTTTTCGATCCTGATGATCCCAATAATGAAGTTTGTGTAGATGGCGGAATTATTCGTGAATCTTTAGTCAATTTGTCGCAAGAGAATACAAATGGTAAATATTTGACTAATAATAAAAAAGGCAGCAACATACTTTATGGCCCTAGCGATTTCGTTTTTACCGAAATTTTTGGTAAGAAATTGGTAATTTTGTGGTTTAGTAATATTGTGGTTGGAAATTGGTTATACCCTGGTCAAAAAAACTAAACAAACCTAAACAAAAAATTTTTTTTATGACTACTTCCGACGTACTAGGTGTTTTTGTCTCGGAAATTTCATAACTAAAACTAAACCTTTGATTTAGGAGTTACTTCCGGATAAAGGCAATCAACGGCTTTCCGATTGTTTCAGTATTTCATTGATCGATTCACTTAGGTGCATTTCAAGTTTTGATGAAACAAATTTCTCCCGCTCCTCCACTCCCCAGGGATCCCCACTGATGCAACCCGCCACACAAAATTACCGACTGAGTAAACATTTTCTCGGCAAGAATACTTTGAACTGAATTCATGAAGAAAGATGAAATTTTCAGGAATCAATCTTCAATCCTCTTATATTGCTGTACATCGCTCGAATTTTGGATTTCGAAGAAACATCTTTTTCTCAGTCGGTACACGGAAAGGCCGGGTCTATTAACGGGACACTAGCGTCGGTAACGGACCTCTCTTTCTATCATATGATTCTGTCCCTTTCTAACCAATGACGTGAGTTACCGACGCTAGTAGCCCGTTAATATTTAGAAAAATGACTGTCAATTTAGGGAAAACGAGGATCGCTAAAGAATATTCGTACTGAGTCTACTAAAAATTCATAGTCGATGTATTAACAATTGATAGTTTCACTGTGAAAAATACCAATGAAACTATCAACTTGTCATATTTTGACTACGAATTTTTGGTAGGCTCACTACGAATATTTTTCAGCGATCTTCTTTTTCCCTAAATTGGCAGTGATTTTTCTAAACGTTGATAAATTCTTCCTAAATATTAATAGACCCGATCTTTCCGTGTAAGACAAACTTTTTTTCGAAATTCGGGCGACGTACAGCAATAGATAAAGAATCGAAGATTGATTCCTCAAAATTTCATACTCCTTCATGAATTCAGTTCAAAGTATTTTTGCCGAAAATGTTCACTCAGTCGGTACGCTTGTATGGCAGGTTGCATCAGCGGGGATCGCCTTAATAAAGAAGATAATAAAAGGATGAAGGTTCCAACGATGAATGTCATAATTACGTTTGTTACTTTGATAATCTATTTAGACTGAACATTGATATTGAATCAGGTTTTAATATTGTTAATAATGCGGATTTCCAATAGTTTTTAACTAAGCCAAAAAATAGAAATAATATAAATGATGATGTATGTATAATTTATACTGATGGATCTGTGAGGATTGACCAAGCTTCTGCAGGTGCAGCCATTATTACTGAGGATGAGAATATCAATATATCTGTTGATAAGATTTCCCGTACAGCACAACCACCGATCCTCCACCTAAGACTTCGGTGGACTAGAGGTGGAGGATTGGTGGAGAAATGGGAGCCGTGGAAATAAGGGAGAAATAAGGGAGAGTCTCCGTTGAGGCAACGGAGAGGCGACGGAGAAATGTCCACCCCCTGTATTTTCAGTAAAACTTGAATTCGTGAATTCATACATTCAGATTTGGTTACGTAAATGCACCAATAAGAATTATATCGAAAATACAGGGGGCGGACATTTCTCCGTCGCCTCTCCGTTGCCTCAACGGAGACTCTCCCTTATTTCTCCCTTATTTCCACGGCTCCCATTTCTCCACCAATCCTCCACCTCTGGTCCACCGAAGTCCTAGGTGGAGGATCGGTGGTTGTGCTGTACGGGTTGCTGTATATATACAGTTGAAAATATTGCGCTCAACGTTTTTTTAAAGTCAAAAAAGTGTTTTTATTTTCTCTGACTCTAGGTCCTCGTTAATGGCTATTAGTAATAATAATAATAATAATAATAATAACAACAATAACGTTGTTATTGTCAGAAAGCAAATCCTTATAATGTTCTCTTGAAAGAAAAATTGATTAAATTATATAGATGTTGTTCTGATAAGGGTGGATCTGTTCATTTCATTTGGATTCCTGCGCACATCGGTATATCAGGGGATGAGAAGGCGGATTATTGGGCTAAATTAGCTTATTCATCCGAATCTGATCCAACCATTAAGATCCCTTATTCCGATATTTGTAATTTTGCTAAAAAGAAAATACTAGTTGAACAGGAAGAGGCGTTTAGATCTGGTAAACACTTTGATAAGGGTAATCACTACTTCAAATACTTTCATAAGGAAAATTACAAAACATGGTTTAGGGAACTAAAAAACCTCGTATTTACATAGTTATTTTTAATAGACTTAGGGCTAATCACTTTAATCTAAAAAGTTTTTATTTAGGAAAGGCTATATCCAAAGTGGGGAATGTGATTGTAGTGATGATAAAGATGAGAGTATTATTCATGTGTTGTTTGAATGTAAGATTTTTGAAAATCAAAGAGTTTCGATGTTAAACGAACCCATTAAAATCGGTAAAATTCAGCCATATGATTTTGAAAATTTATTGTGTGATATGAGATTGGATGTTATGGAAGTTATTTTTCAGTTCTCAAGTAGATGTAATTCAAAGTTATAAATTGTACAACTTATTATGTAGTAAGTGTTTATATAATTGTTGTGGTCAATGATGATTAATATTGAAAATATTCGTTCAATCTAAATTTTGGTTATTTTATATTGTATAATCATTTTTACTATACTTTATATGTATTTTTCTACAAAATTGTTCTTTTGTTTCAATGTTAATTCAAAGGATTCCTCAAGTTGTGATTTAAACTTGCCACCATAATAATTCTACCCTGTGTATAGGTTAGTGTTCGTGAATGTACCCGTACAGCACCGGACATTTCTACGTTGCCTCCGCGTGGAATCTCCGTTCATCCACATTCTATCCACGTGGAGTCCACGGGGATGCGATGTGGAAGTCGGTGGATGTGCTATTAGGGTACTTCCTCTTTAGTCTGTAAATTTTCTTTACACCTTATGTATTGTCGCTTGGCAATATAGTCAATTAACTAACTAATATTTATTGTGAACGTAGAAACAGGCTTCTGCATATTACTTCCTAACGCAAAGTATTGGATGCTCACGTTATCAAGTGAGCCAAGTATTATATGAACAACGACCCACACAGGACACCTACGTCGCCTCTCCGTAAAATTCAGGGAGAAAAAGGGGATCGGTGGATACAACGTGGTACGTCGGAGAAGCAGCGTAGAGGCAACGGAGAAATGTGCGCCCGAAAAAACGGCTCGGACATTTCTCCGTTGCCTCTACGTTGCTTCTCCACCGCTCCCTTTCTTCTCCCTTAATCCTACCCTATGGAAAAGATCTCATAGAAACTGATACGTGGAATCTATGAGACTTTATGAGATTTTATATGACCATTTGTCCAGGGGTTTATGAGATTTTATAATGCCATTATGCGAATTAATAAGCACAAAATTGGATTTTATCAGGCTTTATAAGCAATCGTGGAAAATCTCATAAAGACGTTTAAAATGAAAATTCCCTATGAGATTTTGGTGTGCTTTTATCCAGGAGTTTATCAGAATGTATCAGCATTTATAAGACCTTTTCAACAGGGTACGGAGATGCGACGTAATTCTTTGGCGGCTGTCCTGTATGGGGAAGAAATTGCAAATAATTTCATTTTTCCTTCTCTAAATATTCTGTGTCTAAAGATGATACTCCAGGGAAGAGAAGGAAAACTTCGGGATGAATATACATAACACAATAATTAAAAGAACAAAAAGCAATATATTGATTATGATAGGTGTTTACGTGTGTCATCGTATAACGACAACCTAGAAAAAACAGAGACACATTTCAATGATGTCATTACACTATTAATATAACTATATAACACAATTAATATTTAATATGTATATATACATATATATGCGCATAATATATATATATATTATATACTATGAGTCACAAACAATAATTTTGTGCACACCCCCTTAAGGAATAACAATATATTCAATACGTTATTAAGCGCTTATGCTATTGCCTTAAAAATATTTACAGCTGTTCTTACACAAAATACCTACATTTATTCAATGCATAATATTTACATTCAAATTGTGTTCAAATTAATGTGTATACATTACATTCTGGTGAATTCATGATCGTTATATAAAATTTCAACATACGCTTTCTACAAAAAAACACCCTAATTCATCAATTTTACAACTCTGAAGGTTGAGATACCTTAGACTTTTGCAAATAGAACCATAAACGACGATCCATTAATGAATTCATTTGTAACAATTGTATTCCAGGTAAAAAAGCAACGGAATTTATTCATAGTGTGTGTCAAATCCAGCGATGTGAAAAATCACGATTCATTTTATTTTATTTTTCTCTCCTTTTTTTATAAAGCAATATTTACATGTGATTCCTTGTCAAAGACATCATTATATCTATGTTCTATAATTGACAAATCGCGAAATAAACGGCATTTCGCACAAATTCAAAAACGGTCTAAAAACTTGATCAATACTAAATAGCAAGATTCGTGAAAATATCATATATTATTCGAATTATAATTATTATATTCGTACTTTTTATTACACGATGATTGTTAATCGTTGACTGCATGCGTAAAAAAAATGTCATTCAATATTGTCTTCAATTAATTATTATTTTGAATTTTCACGACATTGGGATTGCTACTCGGTATTCGACCTGAATCATCAATATAATAAAATCATGAAATTTATTCTTGGGATACTACGATCGATCAATTTGCCGAGTAAATTTTTCTAATTTTCCTCAAAAAAGAAAATGAACTTCCGAACATTCTATTCCTCGATCTATTGAATTATTGTATTCTCTAATACTTCAACATTTGCATCCTCTTTTATACTTCATTTTCACCAAGGTGCTCTGTACTTGTTTCAATTTTGACATATTAATAATTATTCAAAAGAAGCACTTCGAAACGATTACCATCTCTCGATTGGGTAAATATAACAAGAGAAAAAAAGGGGAGAAATGATGAAAAATCATCAAATCGATTTGAAAGATCGAACTCTATTCAAATTTTGACTCAAATACCACATGTACGTCACACGAAATGTACTAAAATTCTTAATTTATAAAAATATTTCATTTTCTCCAATTTCTTTCTAAATTTAACTGAAAATAAAATGTCTCCCAGATATCTCTATATGAATTTCTTGGAATGCATTAGGAGTTACTTGCAATCAAGTTTGATCCGAATGACCATTCGAATAGCGTTCAACCTACCTTTGAAACTTTTCAACACTGGTACATCGAAGTATGTTATCGTAACAATATTATCATCATAATCATAAAAAAATTAGAAGATAAATTCAACATTTATTCGTTATGAATTCTCCGACGGACAAACTAATGAATAAATTCATCGATATCGATCAACACTATCAGAAACCCAGTTTGTCCATAAGAAATTTATGGCATATAATTGTATATATATATATTGTTTTTATTTTAAAAACCAGAATATAAAAACAATATCTCTATCCAACGTAAATACTGAGGAACTAATTCGTTGAATAATATTTTCACGTTTTTCGTAATTTGATGATCTCTCGTAAGAAAAGATTTGACAGAGAATTACTTGTTGCTCGTTCAATTATTAGAAATTAAGATTGGAAAAGTAATACAAAAATTTGTGTATATCATAATCATGAATAATAAAGTAAGACACACGACCAATGATCGATAATGAAAATCTTGTGAGGAAAAATTTTCCAAAATCTGCCAGCAGAGTTCATCCAATCGCACATACGTTACGCGAGGGCGGAAGCTGGCAAAGAGCTGTGCTTTGGTTTTGTTTTATTTAGAAAAACTTTGATACAGCCATTAAAATCGGCACTCACGAGAACGTGGCCACCGCACCCTTTGGTACGTTGTTCGACGACAGGATCGATAGGCGCAGTATTTGTGGTCGAAGCTTCCATGCTCTTTGGATCTTCACGATTCTCCCACTGTTCTCTTGCTTCGATTTGTTTAATAATACTATCTGGATTAGGAGCAAATACCGCGCATGTAACCACAGCGTTATGAGCTTTGATTCCTTCCCAAAAATCGTTTCTATCCCTTCTAACGCTTGAAAATTTGGAATAATCGTGATGAGTCTTCCATATATAAATGCATTGATTTTCCGAACCGCTCACTATGTACTGTCCATCGGGACTGAAACTAGCTTTTATTTGACTACTAACGTTTGTGTAACCCTTATATTTGCACGATAAATTCAAATCACGCAAATCGTAGAGACGTATCCGACTGTCGTTCGAAGTGACCAAGATTTTATCTTCTCCAGGCATAGGTTCGATACCGCTGATTTTTCGACCGGTTGAATTTTTTCCTCTGGTAGATCTCACGTGTATTTGAGTGTGGTACTTCAATTGATCGGTATTGTAGAATATACATCTTCCATCGTACGAACCAACAACAGCGAATTTTCCATTCTGACAAAAGTTGGCGGCGGTTATCAGTTTCGTTTGCCCGTCAACCTCGTTCCATACCGCTACTTTCTTGTCTGGTATATTCCAAAGCCGGAGTTTGCCATCCAAGGATCCCGATAAGAAATATCTATCGTCGCGTGGATGAAAAACTATCGCTGTCACAAAATCGATGTGTTGGAAACAACATAAACATTCTTTTCTCGAGATATGCCAAAGTCTGACAGTTTTGTCCATCGACGAGGATAATACAAAATAATTTTTTGACCATGACACGTCTAGTAAGTCTGAAGTGTGACCAGTGTAAGTGCAAAATGGCTTTGGCATAAACGGACTTTTCGTTCCTTCTATCTCGCTAAACGCGCTAGCTATAATGTTTGGATCCTCCATAGATTGTTGGGAAACTAATGATTCCTGAGAAGGAGTTGGACTGACCTTTTCTGCGTTGTATTTCGTTCGCATATCTTGAAAATAAGTAAAAGCGTCTCTCAACACCCATATTCTCAAAACTCGATCTTGACCCGCGGTGGCTAACAATCTCCCACAAGCGGAGAATTTCATACACCAAACAGGCCCAACGTGTTCTCCACTCAAATCTTGAACGTGCTGCAAACAACTAAACTCGTATGGACCTTTGTGACTGTTGGATGCCTTCAATTTGATATATTGTTGTTCTCCTGGATAAACTTCATCGACTATATCCATAACGTCTTCTTTATGCCTCGCGTGAGATACCTCTTGGGCAATAGATTTTGCCTTGTCCATTGTCTTTTTAACCGTAGATCCTAAAAATCGCTTTATCTTCTGAGTTCTTTTTCGTACTCTTCCAACGGTTACATCCTCATCGGGTGGTATACTAGACATTTTACTATCAACACTTTCCTCGTCACTTTCTTTTTCTTTTTCTAAACTAGAATTACTTATATATTCCGAGGTAAGTCTCATTATGTGCAACGATAAAGGATTAATACATTGTGGCAACTTATCCTCAGCTATGCTTAATGGCACTCTTTCTCCTGTATCCAAATTCAACACGGTTACTTGTTCCAAGATCTCCTATGAAGAAGGTTAAACGTATCGAGAATTCAATATTTCATACAAAAAAAAATTTGATTAAATTATATTTTGAAAACTTACCATATCCGTTAGACGTTTTCCAGAATCTGTTCTTGTTCTCACAAACATATTCAATTGTTTAACCATGTCTTGATCTCCTGCGGATTTACGTCTCTCCCTCGAGCCTTGAGGACTAAACCCTGAGAATTTATGAGGCCCTAAGGAATATCGCCCAATGCTGTTACTCGATATCGATCCTAATGGACTTCGATCAGATTTCTCACTGGATCGTATACTCAACAACTCGGCTTTCATTTTTGCTATTCTTTCTAACTCTTCGCTGGATGGTCCTTCTGCTTTTGATTTATCTTCATCCTATCGAGATAAAAAATTCAATGTTTTAATTCAATATTCTTTTGATCGGTGACAGTAAGTGCCCTCCAAATGCAAGATAAATCAATGTTTTTTGTTCTCAAAATTCTTATTAAGAAGCTCATCCATTAATTGTTAATGAGGTATTTACATACTTGTGGTTTAACAACGTATTGTCCTTTTGTTGCAGATCGAATATCGAGAGAATGTTCAAATTCCCTCGTAATCGATTCAATAGTACTAGCTGGACTTGGCAGTGGCGAAGCGGGCACTAATGCTTCTGTTACAGGTGGCTACAATTTATATTTTATATTATTGATTAGTTTCAAACACGCGTAGAGCTATTAATTTAATCAAATTAAATATATAATGATTCTACAAAATGATTTGTAATGAGGATAACAATATTGATCATTTCAACTCCTTTTTTTTCATAACAATAAAAAAGATCTATCGATAATAATCAATTGGATCCAAGTAAATATTTTCAGAATATTTGAAATTTGTATCTTAAGTTCGAACGGAATAAAAATAAGAGTGTATAAATTCGATTATTTAATACCTCGAAAAGAAAATGATATCCTTGAAAGATTCAAAATCTCTGTAAATCATGAATTTAAGGGAAAAAATAAAGAAGATTAGCACAATTTCAATTTAGCTCTAACTTGAATTTTAATACTTCTTGGCTAATAAGATTCATTACGAATTCTCTTTCTTTTCCATCATGCAAAATTATCTTGAAAAAATTAAAATGTGCGTGAAAAAGCGTATAACTGTAGTGTATTCGAATTAGAGACATCCTTATCTATGATATTCATTTGAATAATTATTCTATATAACATTCAATTTGTATAAATCTGTTTGAAAAGCAATTATTTGAATGAATTTGTATTTTTAACATTCCGTGCGAAGCATCTATCATAAAATGTATAAAAAACTATTTGCAGAAATTTCTAGTTCAAAGTAACGTACTCACTTCTCTTTTCCGAACACTCAATCTTCATAAACACACTACAATACGAAATTTCATGAACCTTTTTTCATCCAGAGTAGTCTCTATGATGCGAGTAAGTATCAATTTTAAAGAATGAAACGAAAATGCAAAACCCAGAAAATGGAACTATAAATGTTGAACGAGATCAATTGCTGGGAGGTGTTAGAAAACACTGCAGAAATTCGAAAAATCTTAATTTGAAGAAATGTTAATGATTACTATATACATATATATATAGATTTCTTTTTTTTTCAATTTAAAATATCATTTTCGTAATATTTTCAAAACCCAATCTAATTTTAAAATGTTTGGGAATTATTTTTAAAATTAAACAAAGAACGCAACCAGTTAGATGAATGAGATTTCAAAATATGATATATAAAAAAGCAAACTCATGCTAAAACTCGGCATTCCACCTAAAAAAATCTATAAAATCGTATAGTAAATTCTTCGATAATCTCTGGTGAATATGAGAAATCAGGCATTAGAGGAATCAATAAATGAGTAAAAGGCGGCACAGATCGCAACATCGATCTGAGAGGAAAACTTACAGCAAGATCGGTAGGCGTTTGAGGTTTTGATTTCTTCTTGCGTCTGGGTGGAGCAACAGGTACCCCAGATGATACTGTAACATCATCAGTAGACTTCCCATTACTATTCTTTGTGCTTGCAATGACATCGGGTTCTTGAAGGATCACAGTCTTGTCATTTTGTGATTGAGAGGGATAAACAGACCTACCATTAACAGAGGACTCCTGAAGGACATCCTCTGATAAGGTGAGAATACTTGAGGTCTGTGACATTTTGCCGGATGTCGTGTCATCGTCTTTGCTAGGAATACTAGCGATGGAAGACATTTGACTCTCGCGTGTCAAAGTCGAAGGACATGGAGCCATACTTGGCGCGAGCACTACGGACGCGTTATCCGCCCCTCCTGCCAAAATTCGACCCACTCTCCCCAATGATGTCATACTTTGTAAGCTAAGGGTATCGTGTTCTATGATTCTAAACGGATGGGACGTTTTTGAGGGTGTGGGATACACACCCTCGATAGAAGACGTTTGACTGTCCGGTGGAGAATTGTTGATAGGTATATCATCGTCTTCTGTTTGCATCCGTTGACGTAATTCACGAAATCTGCGTCTGCCCACGATTTTGTCACTGGTTGTTCCTTTACCGTCATCTTCCTGCCAATGCAAATAGAATATTTTTTTGTGTATTAGTACGAATTTTTCTTACTTCTCAATCGTTTCGGATAAGATATTCAATGTGACAGAGCCAAATGTATCAGAGGTTTTAATTCTATTGTACCTCATTGAAATTTTGAAATTCATAACGAAGAAAGAAATTCTCAAAACGCTGAATTCGAATCAACTTAATCAAAATCCAAATATCAGAAACATATTGTTTGGCTATAAAAATGTATAAAAATAATTATAAAACTGTTTTATAATTTTCAAACTTCAGGAAAAATTTACAAATCAGAGCTCTACAAACCTGATGAAAATTGCCAACGATGTTTGACATTTGTATTTGTATAAGCAATCTTCAAAACTCACGTCAATAGGATTGAATATTTTTTAAAATTGATTACACTTGTTGTAACTGACAGGAGATTTTAGATTTGAATGATTCAAGATTGAATATTTGTCAATGATTGTTCGAGAAATCATGACAGTGCTTTGAGTTAATAACTCGATGATATTCCATTTCAACTCTCATTTGAATTATACAAAATCATTTATGCATCAAAGTATATTAAAAGCAAACTGTACAAAAGTATACTTACAGTATTATCTTTGCTTTGCAAGTTTTCTAAATTCAAAGGCTCTTGTATTTCGATAATCGGTTTAGGATCAGCAGGTTTTACAAAAATACTGTTATCAACTTGTATCGGATCCAATGGTTTTTCATTTTGACTATCCAAGCTGACGGAATCGCGTTGCTTACTTTTTCTGTGGATAAATATCGCATATAAAAAATATAGTGCACCTATTCATTACAAATTTCAAGAATCATTTCAACGTAAAGTGTATTTGAAAGAGACCAGAGAGTTGGAAAAAACTATTTACTCATGCTGTTAATTACAGTGATGATGCAAATACTGACAGATCATACATGATACATCCCTGAACAGTGGTCATGTAAATTAGTATTTTGTGATACTTTGACTTTGAACCTTTAATCAACCAAAATTATCAACAAAAAAAGGACAGAAATGATTTTTGAAATAGGATTTAGAGAAACTAATTGTCAATCTATGATTGGAATGATAAATGAATGAATGAATCCACAAAGATCATAGAGGTATTGAAAATGAAGAAAAAATGAAAAACAAAGGTAAATGATTTCGGTTATTATTTCTAGAGATAATTGATCCAATGAAATTAGGATGAAAGAATCAAAGCTCACCGTGGATTACGATGAAAAGTATCGTCTTCAGCATCGAAAAATTCTTCTGAATCACTACTCCCAGACATTGTCGTCTGCACTATATTGAATGACAGCACTCTCTTATGATCATTGGTATAGTGTGCTAGAATAACAACACGTCAAGCATCTCTCAAAAATAAGAAAATATTACAATCGTAGGAATAAAAACGATCATAATGCATGATTTTTCTCTATCCATGAACAACGTTTACATCTTCAGATAAAAACCAAAAACGCACAAACATGATGTGTGCGTAGAGTGAGCCCTGGTGAATGTGAAACGAACCCTAGTTGTTTTTTGTTTTTTTTAGTTATTTAGGGGATGTCGTCTCGTGATCCTAGGGATATCAGGTTAGTCCGTTGCAGGATTTGGAAACTTCGTGAGATTCGCTGATTCTGTTGGGTGTTAAAAACATTGACGAATCGAGGCACGCGAGAGAACCTGAAACCGAATATAACTGAACGTACCCTAACGTTATGAAACTATACCTAACCAATATACAACATCCATTTCAGTATACGCCAGAATACGAGTGGTTTCTTCTGTGAGAAATCGACTTACAAAACGTGTCTCGTAAGTTTGGAACGCAAATGGTGATAACGTTTCTCAGTGGGAATATTTTTTCTTTCTGAGCATATCAACACTGAAAATTGCCCTGGTGCAAAGGAGGCGAGCCGTCACACACAAAAGCAAGATGGAGGATCTCACAGTCGAAGTATGCGGCGAAAACGGAGCATATTATAAGGTTCGTTCTGTGAAAAGTATAGAAAATAATGGACGGAAGATTGAGCCCGTGGAAAGACTAATCTTCGGCTAACGACACCCCTACAATTTGACCCCGAAGACCCTTATACTTTGCTCAATTGCGCTTCTCAAATATAACGCTGAGGGTAACGCGGCTTCCTTCGACGCCATGTCTCGTTTTGACAGGGCGTGATTTTTGTCTGAGCCTCATTTTTCCCTCTATTCCTCTTTATTCACCCTCCCGGACACGTGAAAAATTATTTTTCGTCTTTAAAAAATATTTGTCATCACCCGCACGACCGCTACCCCGTTCCTTTCGATACACGTTTTCCATGCAATATCCCTTTACACCCATAAAGAATTCTCATTCTTATGAATTTCATGAAATTTCGTACCTTCAATATTTCAGGCCTTTGTCACCGATGTCTTCGAAGACGAAGTTTTGGTAACTTTCGAAAATGAGTAAGTACTCTGTTTCTCAATGTAAAATCTAAAAAAAATTCTGGTTGTTTCTTGGTGCTGCTTGATGATTATTTATGGATTGGATTCTGGAACTAAAATTAAAACCACATGCTGGTATCCTTGCGTTGGAATATTTGTCTATACTTTTTGTCATTGTTAAGAATTCCTGATGTGAATATTGAAGTGAAATTCTGAAATTTTTACCTTCGCGTAGTGCTAGTTTTATAGAAAATTTTGAACACATTCGTATGTTACGTGCATTCATTTTGATTGTAAAATTCAATCGACACAAAGGAAAAGATTTAATAAAATCTACAATAAAAATTTGTTTACTTTGTATCAAAAAAGTTCAATCGTTGCCACTTTTCTGAACATTTGTCTACTTCTCCGCTTACCGAGTCTCAGGACCCTGATGTATATTTTGTGTATTCTAACTGATCGATCGATGGACTTTATCTAACTTTCATTATGATTTTATTGCAGCTGGCAGCCTGAATCAAAGTTTCCGTTTGCTCAAGTACGCTTACCTCCTAAAGATGGGCCAAAGGCCGAGTATCAGGAGGGCCAAGAAATTGAAGTTTTTTCAAGGTCAAACGACCAGGAGGCTTGGGGTTGGTGGAAAGCTATCATTAAGGTAAATATTCATACAATATCGTTATAATCTTATGCACATTCATTTGTCAGAATATCCCCAAATGATATTCGAATCGCATATTTTTATCTATTCAATTATAATCTTGTTCAAATATCGATTCAGATTTCAACTATACAAATTGTTAAATTGAAACCCAATAATTATTATACGTACTCTCAATTTTGAAACCATTGTATCAATATTGTACAAAAAATTCAAATTTCTAAATTTGTATATTGTGAAGAATTCACGGCAAAATTCAGAAATTTAAAAATAGACTAAGTTAGCGTGATATATCTCACAGCATGAATTAACGATATTTTAATTCTACAGATGATTAAAGGAGGTTTCCAGGTGGTAGAATATTTAGGATGGGAGTGTACGTTTACTGAAATTGTAGGTATCGAAAGACTTAGGGCAAAGAATCCAAATCCTCCGATTGATAAAAACACGTTTCACAAGACCGAAATAGAAGTACCTGAAGAATTAAGAGAATTGTGAGTAAATGTTTCTCTTGCCACTGTAAGAAATCAAAATATGAATCATAGAATTTTAATATTTTCCTCCATCTCGTTTTTATTGAATTTTTCATCGATTCTGACATAAAATTTCATTTGTATTCAATTACAGTGCGAAAATGGACAATGCACATAAGGAATTTCAAAAAGCTATAGGGGCAGCAGTGTGCCGATATGTGCCTGAACGAGGAGTACTGCTGGCCATCTCCCGTCATGAAAATATTCATCGTCACTGTTTTATGCTCCAAGAAATGCATTTTCGTAATTTATCTCAAAAGGTATGATTTCTCAAAGTATAATGATCAAAATTGAAATTGTCCACAAAATTATCGTCAAAGAAATGTCTTTTTAAAGTTGAAAAAGAATCGTATCAACTTGTATTTGAATTTCAGGTACTTCTATTGAAAAGAACAGAAGAAGCGGCCCGCCAACTCGAATCGACGAAACTTCAAACGATTGGAGGGTGAGTTTTTCCTTGTTCAATTTTACGATAAATAACTCTTGTAACACATGACACCTGCCCTTATCTACTTACTGTCCTGGTCACCATCCTGTCTGTGGTTTGCATTTATTGGCAGAAGAACAAATTGTCAATTTCATAAATAATTGCCATAAGTATTTAATATAATTTTTATTATATATACATATATATATATATAACAAGTAACTAACCTATCACACAAACATCAAATCGCATTTATAGCTTATCATATTCAAGTGAACGACCCGTGACGGATGGTCTTCGATTTCTATGCTACGTGTGTTTTTCCGTAGATCATAGTGACATGCGTTTAATACCGTTTATCCTCAGTTTATAGTGATCGTGCTTATATTCCTTGAAAATATCTCTGTGTGGTTGGGGATACCTTTTTTAGCTTTTAGTGTGGAATTTTATCATGTGATTCAAGATTTTATGTAAATAAAATTGATACCGGAGAGTGAATTTCTATTGATAAAGGAGAATTAGATTTACGTGCAGTTCCAAAGAAAATAGCAGCTTCCATCTCTGAATGAATATTTTATGCGGATAGAAACTGATCATGTTTGTTTCAATATGTCACACGTACGTTGCGATCTCTTTCGTCTTCGTATGTCTTACGTACCGAGAAGTGTTATGGTTTGACGAAAGAAGTTATCTCTCTATTGAACTTATCAGGTGTGTATTTGGCCTGAATGGTTTTCTGTTTCTCTTGATTATCGAATACATGATTTACGAATGATACTTCGCTCATATGTATCTTAATATTCTATTTTGATATCTTCGAAAATTATTTTTCGAAGAATCGTTAGTTATCTTCTTGTGACATTTGTAATTTTTGTGAAATCGTTTACAATTTGGCGTTTATTCTATCTTGGATCAACTGTGTGATACGTCGTCATTGCTTGCCCGATTGTGTCGTTTTTATTTTCAAGATGCTTGTTCGAAGTTTGGAATTACATTTTATGATATAATTTGAACTTCATAAACGGCGGAAAGTTGAGTTAATCGGGGCTACGTATTAGATTAGTATTTACTATTTCTCTTTTTGTCTTTGTTGCTGTTTTTTCATTTATTTATCGATCTTGTTGTTTATTTTATTCCGATTCATATCGCTCGATAAACTTCAGTTATGTTTATTTTTGTTGTTCTATCTATCATATTTTGTGAATTGATAATGTCTCTAACTTCACGAATATATGTTCGGGTTGTAGGAAGAAGGTCAAGACGAATATTGCAAAGTTCTCGTACTGTTTCATCCGGGGTGCATGAAGTCCCACAAACTTTATGACAGTAAGAATGTACTTGTTGCCGTGAAGTTAGTCAAAAAAGACTAGTGATATTTTCACTTGTCTTCATCTTCCTTATCCTCGCTCGCGCTACATGCTTCCCAGAGTTCAATCTAGGAAGTTATCAGCTTACCAGGAGATTAGCGATTTTTGCTGAAGTCCCCCCAACAGTACCTCAGAATATTTTTAAAATCTTCTAGTGCTGTTAGGGACGGATTCTTTTATTTCCTGTCAAAATCGGATTAACAATTTGTATCTTTGATAAACTTGACAACTTCATAGCCTTTCAAATGCTTGTTAATGGTGATCTTACTTCCAAGTTGGACCTTGAATCACTTCCTGTCATTCTTTTTGGCAAAATAAGAAAAAATGCTGATGATATTGCCAATCCACGACAGATCAGTTATGATTTATGATGATTAAGTTGAAGTTTTTAGAATGCAAGAATAAAGTTAAGAATAAAGAAGTAGAGGATCTGAAGGTTGAGATCTAAATTTAGAAAATATGAGTCTGATTATCATACTAAAGAAGGGGGAAGCTTGAAAGAAATTCTTACTAAGCCCACCACTCTACTCAATGTTGAAATTCCGAAACAGGAACTACTAATGACTAGTCGTATACTTGACACGCGGCGTATTAGAGAGACCTAGAGAACTATCAATTTGCGACTCGCATCCGGAATCATCGCTAAACGTATTTTCAAGGCCAAAAAGTTCAGGGGTGTACTAAAAAGTACGGATATTGACTCCACAATTCCTGTTAGTACGATATTTATCAATGAATTCTTGCCATTAGAAGTAAAGTCGGTGTTAGAGTTTGTCAAGTCTGCTGATAAATTAGGTAAATTCAAGTACGCATGGCACAAAAACGGAAAAATCTTTTTGAAAAGGAACAAACATTGCCCGAATTTAATTGATGTAAAAATGAAATAATTCACAGATCGACCTGATTGATGATTCCACTGTATTTCTTGATGGGTACTCTATCTTTCTTTATGACAGATCAGGAGAAGCTGGAAGCAGAATCGTGCCATCCTGTTCTTCTTTTTTCGTGATTGATGTTGATTATTCTTAGAAATTGAGGGATAAAATTTTGATACATATTCTTTGTCGTTCATCATAGTTGTTTTTTCCTAATTTGCTTCTGAATTATTCTAAGTTTCTAATTCTTGGTGACTAAAATACTGACTTTCTTTCCATCTCTGTTGATATCAACTATCTTATTAGAATATTTGAGATGCACGATGTTTATCCTATTGTATTAGTTTCTATTCATCATCTTCGTAATTCGTTGGATATCCGTTTGATGGGTAATGCTTTTAAAGTCATCGAATCAGGACAGTTGGTGAGTCGAATACCAACTTTTTCAACTTTATACCTAGTTCTTATACATTTATCCTGTTCTATCATAAATTTGATGAGAAAAAATTCCTTTTCATTATCACGCCTGTAGAAATTGTAGACGTTTTGAAGTTCTCGAAATCTTCCACAGTTCTAGTTGATGAGCTATCCAGAACATTTCTGTATAAATCTATCTCTTCATTTTGACTCGAATTGACGTTTGTTTCTAATTGCACATCGATTTATGATAGTTAGTTCCTTGACGAGGGTGTTAAATGTGGAATGAGTTGGCTTTTAATATTAAAGACTTACCTTCCATCTCTGCTCTTGAAATAAAATTATTTATTTGAGTTCTTTCTGAGGAAATACGTGCTCTATTTGTTACTCTGGTCTACTTGAGTATTTACGGTTCTATATTACTGTGGCTATTCATGTCTTTTTGCGTACGTATAAGCACTTGAATATGATCAAATTCACCTGTATATTCAAATTTTATTTAGTTTATTACTTTATACGGTAGAACCTCGATTATCCGAGATAACGTGGAAAAAGCATACCTCGGATGATCGACACCTTGGATAATGCGAAAAATATAGACTTTCTTGTATCTTATACAATACTCTTTATATATTGATATTATTAATATTGTTAAATTTCCATAGGTAACTTATTAGCATATAATAAATATCATACAAACATGACTCAACCGGCAGCAATTTTTAGTTGAACAAATTTTCATTACTATAAAAAAGAACAATATTGAATACTCAGCAATGGGATGTTAACAATTGTTTCATTACTTCTTTCATTCCCGAGTCAATAACATCAAAATGTATATATGAAAACAATATGAATATGTGTCAATCTTTGATACGTGAAATCACTACGTACGTGCATATTTTTATCTGTATTATACAAGAAAGCATTGGTACTTCTTCGGATAATACAGAGCCTTGGTTAATCGAAGTTCTACTATAGCTATTGTTTTATTTTGATTATATCTGTTCATCTGAGGGAGCTTGGTCCTAGATGTTGCTGAAGTTTGAATCATTTTATTGAAACGAATCGGTAATCGAATGATGAAATACTTGGATGTTAAATCTTGCAGTAGAATTAATTTGAGAAGAAAAACACCGATCATCATTCAAATTTTCGTTCCATTTGTGTAAACGATTTAAACTTCAAAAACATTGAATTTCATTCACAATAACCTCAAAGTTGAATCATTGAATTTTGATAAGTGTGCCAATGACATGTCATGAAAAGCAAAAAATTAATATTGTATGTACCTTATTTTCATTCTAATTCTTTTTACTTGATTTCTGGTTTAGCATGCTTTCAACATTCCATGAATCCATGAATGTACATTTAAAAAAAATACTAATTTTTTCGAATTCATGGCACCTCGAACAATGCATGGTTTGTAGAGAAATAATGTGTAGTGAAAGTATTTTCAACATTTCAAGCTTAGTGAGTTTATGTACTAAGAATACACTCAGTTTACATCTGAAGTAAAGTAAAGCGAACATTTCTTCATGTTTTCAAAATTACTTCATATTTCCTCCTTTTCTTTTCAAATCAGTTTATAAAATTAATGACGAAATAAACTGATTGAAACGAAGGATCGTGAAAATACAGGGAAGAGCGAAAGAGATCGAGTAAAATCGATACTATAAACAAAAAGGGAGTAAGAAACAAAATAATATATGTATATACTCATGGTGTGTATTCGATTACAGGACAGTTAGTTCGATATACATACACGTACAGTGGATAAAACAAAGCCCTGAAGAATTTATCCTACGAAAAGTTCTTCAAAATTTGAACATTCGCCGTTTCATAATTTTTTATTGTCACAAGTGAGAAGAGAAATAGCGAATAGTAGCGAATTGTGATAAGAAGTATTCGTTGTAAAATATATACAATATTTTTTAAAATATTAGATTATATTTTAGAAAGTATTAAGCTCATTTCGAATTGTTGTATATTGTTTTTTGTTTGTAAGAGTTTTGAAATAGCAGTAAAAAGAAGGCATTATGCGAGTGAGAAATAGTTAACAGACAGAATGGGATGCACACAGGATGGGGCCATCTTTCGAATAAATTTTCCATTAAGTTACACCAGAGTTTCTTTCTCATTTCAGCAAATTTAGATCTTCAAACTTTATATATCAGCGTGTCTCAGACTTTGAGGCAGGAGTGAGAACAAATCCAAGGTGAGGTCACAGAGCAGCGTGGCTTAGATTTAAGTTAGCTTATTGTATGAAAAATTTTACACACAGCTGCATTTTTTGTTTTTCTTTATTTCTTCTTAAATAATGAGAGAAATACATATATATTCATATATATTTTCTTTATATAAACATACATATATTTATATATATTTATATTACACTATAAATGTGCATGCTTCGGCGTTGTGTAGTTCACTCGATTCATATGCTTTTTTGTATACACTGACGATATACAAAATTCTCATTCAATTGTTTCTTTTTGTTTTCTTTTTGAATTCTTGTTCATTCATCATATGGTCTTTGTAGTCAAATTTTGCGTGATCAGATAAAATAGTACAAACAAACATCAACGTGTAGCTGTGGTTATATCATTTTTTGTTTCTTCTTTTTTGTTTTCATTTTCGATATAAATTTTGTATGTTAGAATCTTAAGTTGATTATCGACAGACACGTCATTTGAGATACTGTTCAAATTTAGCCTGCCAATCTGTTTGAGAAACACTGATATATCCTAAATCACTTATAATACGGTGGCTCTATCCCATGTGGTTTTTGAACATAAAACTCACGTGTCCTGATGTGAATAGAAGTTATGAATAATAGAAAGAATATTGATATTCAAACTGAAGCAAACGATATCTCCTGCACATAGTTTCCCGTAGTACCATCTTATCCGTTGCGATTAGAATAGGAGTTATTTTCAAAATATATATACACATCATTTATGTCCATCTCTTTTTTTGTCCTGCAGATTGGAATTTCATGTATCGAGAAAGAAAGTATTGACTCTAAAATCATAAATTTAAATTATTATTATTATATATATATAAATTCTTGGATTACTTTATTAACATTATTTTATAATATAAGTAAGATAGTATATAATTCTTATGTAAGTTAATTATTTTAGTCCTTTTTTTTTATTATCGCACATTTCTCTTTGCATGAAATTTGTATTTTTCGACAAATTTTAAGTGCTCTTTTTGAAAAAATTATAATATATAATAGATTTGAATTCATAATTTCTGAATGTGAATAATACTTATAAATATTTTGATTTTAATTATTCAAAATTTTTCCATACGTGTTCATATTTATAGAATTTGAATATTCAAAGGGTAACTTTCATGCATGTAGAGCGTAATTTTATACTCCGCGATTAATATTTTCATATCCAAAATGTATTTGAACCTTTCAAGTAGCAAGCTATGGATTAATTCAAGATGGAGCGAGGAATCTGAAAAAGTGATGAGAAAAATTAACACGATTGAAACTTGAAAGGATTGATACGTACATGCGAATTGATATTACACAAATCTCAATTTATCCGCACAAGTATTCAAATTTATTGCATGATCATGAAGTCAATTTATACAAATGTTATAAAAGATTGACAATAATTTTCATTCTATATGAATATTTTTATTGCGTAGTGACTACTGGAAAACTAAAAATAGTGAATTTTCATGTTGTAAAACTGCCCTAAATGCAAGCCACGGTAGGAAAAGAGAACACGATATTAAGCTTGTGGCATGAAATATAAATCATTGAATCAATTAGAAAATTCAAAGAATAAGAATTAATATTTGCACTATTTTACGTTGAATCTAAAAGAGTAATTAAGTGAATTAAGTAATGCTAGTGATATCAAATAACAACATTGGAATTATTTCTAAATGATAGGGTCTCCTTGATTTCCCATTAGATAAATTTCCAAAGTAGAATTTGACAAACCTCCCAGTGAACTTTCATTGAAATGAAAGTATAACCAATTTGAATTGTGAATCTGAATCGGATACTTGAAAATCATGTGGGCAATACTCGAAGAAGTATGTAATTTTTGCTATTTTCAGGTATACGGATGAATTTCATGTTCGCGAAGATCTCATGGGGTTAGCCATTGGTGCTCATGGTGTAAATATCCAACAAGCCAGAAAGGTCGATGGAATCACGAATATTGAATTAGAAGAACATTCGTGCACGTTTAAAATATATGGAGAGGTGGGATAAGAACTAATTTCTCATTCACTTTCATGAGAAACTCACACGTCACACTTTATACACACTTTTTTCTGAAACTAACGTTTTTATTTTATAACGTTCACTCTCATGACACGCTTGCTTCAAGTGAATTTTTTCGATTAATTCAACATTTCCATTCACGATCTTCTTTATTTTAATGCTTCGTCGAGTTACACAGAATAATCATCTCCGAAAAGAGAATTAATTCATGTTATTTTAAGAATGTATGTCACGAGAATGGATGTGTCAGTTGGATCCTCGTTTATATTGTGATACGAGTTTCAAAACAGCCATATAAAAGTTATTGATTTCGAATAAAGAGTACCAACTGCACGTATCTAAAGAAAAAATTTCATACACACAGGTGCGAATTCGCACCATGTAATCGTGGGATCATATCTTCGTTTTTATACTTATAATATGTATTTACATATACGACGTGAAACCGATTTTTATCATTGCTTTTTTCTTTTAATTTGAAGGAAAAGAGGTGAAGAATCAGGTGTGGAAAGTGGTGTTTAAAGGCGAAAATGGATTAGAATGGTGCGAATTGGCAACCGTGTGTATAGTTCGAGGATTAAAGATCGAGCTCTACACGAATATGAACGATTTGCAATAAATATACAACGACGGATGAACGTAAAAACAAATGTATATAAATTAATATTATATTGCAATGAAATTCACTGTTTTCTCATAGATTTGATTGTTTGCGAAGAATATGTATTACGTTCTCGTGCATTGTTCAAAATATAACGATAATCGATTGTTTCAATTTCAGACTCACGAGGCTGTTAAAAAAGCACGCTCAATGCTTGAATATAGTGAAGAATCTATACAAGTACCCCGTTTTTTAGTAGGCAAAGTAATTGGGAAGAATGGTCGAGTCATACAAGAGATCGTCGATAAAAGTGGTGTGGTAAGTGTCTTTGCTTATCGTTTCATTCTATATATATTTTTTTTTTGGCTCTATTTTTTTTCTTTTGTTTTTATTTTTCTTTATTCAATTTCATCAATAATATATAAATATAACTGGGCTGAAGCTTTCAAAACAATGAATTTGATTCAAAGATACAATTAGTCCAGTTTTTTATACATATATATATATTGCATGATTAGATTACTTGATTTTCATTTTCAGTTGATATTTACACTTTTTACTTACAAATTTATAATTTCTAAACTCCCCGTTAACATTTCTCATTTAGTATTCTTCATTCCGGCAAAAGTCTAGTGGAAAATAAATATAAAAATTCGAAGGTACTTTTGAATTTGGAAACTAGAGATTACCGATAAAAGTAACGATGATCGTTGTTCATTCAATTGAAAATGGAAGTTATAAGGTATCGAAGTTGATGTTGTATGTGATTTACGTGCATTGTTTGTTCTCGGTAGATAACATCTGGCTCGAGTGGGAATTTACATACTGATAGAGTAAGTATATTACTTTATACTGTTTGCGATTTTATTTCGATCAAAAAAATGTCAAATTTTTCAAACATACGAACAAAGAAATACACGTGTAAATATTTGTTTGAATATTTTACATGAACCACTCGGGCCAGTTTTTATTTTCTCAATTATAATAATGAAAAAAAAAAAAAAAAAAAAAATTCCGTCAAGTAGGTCACGTCTCGAATGTCAGAACATCCTTTGTGTCATAGGCTACGTATATTAGATACACTCGATTCTTGACGATTTGTTCAATATTAATACGAACCAACGAACGATTGCTTCTATTTTCTATTGAATGAATATAAACGCAAAGTGATGTGATATGCAGTCTATGTTATGCAAAGAATTTTTAGGCAAAACTTATACAGACTGACCGGATATCATCATGCGTTGATGGAAATGAGAGACAACGATGACTGAAAATGACTGAAAACTCTCTTGATATGGGATAAAAAATGTAGGATGGAAGATTTGATACTCACTTGAAATCTCCTTGACTGACAGGACAAGAAGGATATGCAAAATTATTGTGTTACAGGTTCGAGTAAAAATAGAAGGTGACAACGAACCTCAACCCACGGGACCACGCGAAGAAGGTCAGGTGCCCTTTGTGTTTGTTGGTACCGTTGAAAGTATCGCCAATGCCAGAGTTTTATTGGAATATCATCTGGCGCATCTCAAGGTAGAGTATCGTTGTTGTAGATTTACCTACGTGATAGATGTGATCGAAGAATTTGCTTCCAAATTTGAAACTCGATGTTATCAGGAAGTTGAACAACTGCGGCAAGAAAAATTAGAAATCGATCAACAATTGAGAAGTATGCACGGATCGACTACAGGACAAATGCCCAGTTTCCCACCTACGAGACGAGGAATGGTCGCGGGGCCTGAAGAAGGAGGCGGAGGAAGAGGAGGGAGAGGCGGCCAATCTCGAGGACGCGGCAGGGGTAGAGCGCCTGCCAGACACAATGCCAGTAATATTCACATTTTCATCCCTTCAACGATATCTCTTATTCGTCGGCTTTCGTGAAAATATTATACAAATTCTGGTATTGCTTTTAGATTTACGTCGAGATACGTTGGACGGTAACGAGGATCGTGTTCGCGATTTACCACCGAGAGGTGGTCATCAAGGTCAAGGTGGCAATTCAGGGTATATGGGTGGAAGACAAGCACGTCCTCCTCTGCAACGGAGAGAACGTAGAGACGAACGCCGCCGTACAACCGACGACGAGGATACCGTTCTCGACAGCCAAGATGTCTCCAGCATCGATAGAGGTAAAGACAAATATACAAATATCATCTACAAAGCTACATTAATTGATCGTCAAATAATGCTTTTTAACCTGTCGTTACTAAACAATATTAAACCCGCTGTATAAATGTTCATTCGAAATACTAGACCAAAGTATGTGTATGGTTGTGAGTAGTTCGTATATATATATTCGCATGGATAACGCGTGGAACAAACATTTGTGACCATCTAACCAAAGTTTAACATTGATGCACGTTATTGTACTAACTGTAACAACGCAAACGTTTTGCTTTCGTTTCCACTCATCGAACTAAACTTATCAAATTATCTTATTATTTTATATTATTTCAATGAAATGGATGGTCACAAACGTTTATGCATATAGAATCTGTATCAAGTGTGGAAGGAGGACCCAAGGGCGTGAGGAGGCGAAGAACTCGACGTTCTCGACAACGCAGTAACACTCCGAATGCTCAAAAAGGTAATTTATGTAACAATCATGAAAAAGGAATTTATTTCAAGCGAATTTCTTCAGGAAACAATTGTTAATTATGTCATTGTATTTATCTCTCGATTGTTAATTGAAATCGATTTAGATAATAGCTCAAATACGAATGTTATACCTGAGCGCGCGCGCGTGTGTGTGTTTGTGTGTGTGTGTGAGTGTGTCAATGCATTCATACAAAAATGTATAAAAATTATATATCATTTGAAGGTAATCGTACTTTAAATTCGAAACAATTGATTTCATTAGTGAGGTACTGTCCGAGGTCTCTCAGAATATTCTGTAGCAAATTATATAAAGAAGCTCCCCTGAATTTCATCGAAAATAGTACTGAAATGTGATTTCAGAATCGTCATCTATTAGAGTATGAATAATCTTAGTTGAAAATATTTTGGTCTAGATATTTTATGCTCAAAATTTCAATGGGTTTCTTAGTTTTAATAAATCCATTCATTCACGTTTATTCTTCCGTCAAACAATATATTTGAAAACAATGATGATTTGGTTAATTTACAGCAAATAAAGATGATTGGTCGTTTAATTATCATCAACCTTTTGAATGTGAATATGAAATATAATATTTTATTGATGATTCGAAACGAATCCGAATCGATCCGAAACAACATTATTTCAAGTTGCATAATAATGAATAGAACAATGATGTTCAAAAGGTTGATGATGATGATCGAATCGAATAAAATGAACTCAACGAAAATGCGCTTAGATTTGATGTATGCATTTGTTCAGGTAGCAATGCAGGACCGAGTGACCAATCAGCAATAACGAGCAAAGAAGGTACTCCTGCAAACGACGTTGTAGTACCCAACAACAGTTCTCAAGGTCCCAAAAGCCAAAGGGAACCACGACCCCGTCATCGTATGCAACAAAGCAACAAACCAAAAGAGGCTTTGGTTAACGGCACCAGTGGCTAAGCAGCCATGGATGAAGATCAGACAAGCTGCTGCCGATTGTAATGTAATAACACGTGAAACACCTGAGATACGAGAAAGCTAATTACACCCAGCACATAAACATGACGCATTATATACCCACGCAAGGACTACACGATTTATGGAACGCGACATGATGATGATTTAGTCTATGCTACGTTGTTAAGACTGTTTGCTACCGATTATAAGAATAACGACAATTGTTTAAGAAATCGTCATTCTGTCCTTAAACACTTTCGTTAAGGACGCGTATTACAAATATCCATGCATGGTTTAGTTTAAAAAAAAAAAAAATACAAACAAGATGATGATAGTGATTTCCAGTACTATCATACTTACGGAAACATTCATTGGGAGGTAGTAACAGCACAATTTGATAAGAAGGTGAATTTCCCTGATTGTGAAACTGTGCCTCATTTTTTATACCGAGCTCCTAAACTTGTGTGAGAGTGCTTTGGACAATCATCCCTCAAACACTCGATTATATAATGTATAAGAAATAACGATTCAATATGATATATTGGACATTTACGGTTTGTACGTCAATTACCAGATTGAATAGATTTCATTCCAACTTGATATCATTGGACGGATATCAAAGAGAATATAATACAACAAACGATCAGGTGACAATTCTTCTTTTCTAAAATTGAGTTTTAATAATTTTTATCAATAATATTGATTCCGATCTTATTAGTTTTGAGAATAACGAATCGATCCTCCAGTTTTATCAAAGTTCGAATGAAATTGAATTCTAAGACAATTGTCCATCGTTGATAGTAATAACAATGATATAGGCGGCAGCTGTGAGAATTTCTGGTTTGCAAAAAGTAATTCCCAATGATGTTCCTTCTATTTACTTCTCGCAAGATTGAGTTTTCTTTTTCCCCCTTTTTCTTTTTTGCGTTTATACTTATTAGTAGAGTTATTTAACAATACTAGTTTCTTATGTTTCAATGGCTGAGTTTGGATTAATAATACCACGATGATTAACTAAAACAAATTATTTCATTATGATAGAGAAAAAGCATATTTAAAAAAAAACAACTCCCCCAAAAAAATGTGGAAAAAAGCAAGTGTGCACAAGGAGTCGGTTTTTTTCTTTTGTTTCTTCGAAAGTATAGATCTTTCATACATCATTTAACTGTTTTCTTCTTTTTATGTTTTCTTCTTTTTCTTTGTTTTTAATTTCATCGCAATGTACATTACACATTGTCAATATCAATCGATACTGAAATTTGATATGAAATTGAGTTTTTTGTTTTGCATTATTTGAGAGTAAAAAAGAAAGTAAACATATACTTAGCGATACCAATGTATGATGTGCCAGAGAGGAAGGGATGATACATGTTTTATGATAAATTAGCTGAAAAGTGCAGACTTTAGCGCATACCTTTATTACTATAATACTTCTTAGTCAAAATGTGGATGTCTGAACAAATAACTAGCTTTACTATACTAAGCTATTTAAAAAAAAAAAAAAAAACTAAAAAATATATAGATCAGGATTAACTGTTTTAAATTGATCGTCGGTAATTTGTGTAATTTGCTACTTGGAAGCAGAATGTCAATTTAAAACAGTTGTCTTTTCTTCCGGATATGACAACAACTAATCGGACGTGTCTCATTGACTTTTGCATAAACGCATCGTGCGGTTGATGCATCATTATTGCGACACCTAAACAAAATGTACCTGCCATATTATTTGAATATTAATTATGGCAGCCATTAAAAAAACTGAGATATCCCCCAACTTGCTTGTTTCAGATACATTTGTATTGATTGCAATTTGTGCATAATTTAAGAATAAAAAATTTCTGTACATAGACTGGTTATTGATGTGATGAACCAACAAAGTACGTAACAAGTACTTGATTTATTTTCCCTGCTTTTTAACAAGTCCAAGAAGAAAAATCACATTGTTTTCATTTTAGCATTTAAAATTTTACATTTCCAAATGAATATGTGAGTTTTAAATTTTACATTGATTTTTATATTGACCAAGGATGAGTAGGATGCTGCAGATTGTTGATTTATGGCAAATATGGTGGTATGTGTCGGTGCATATCCTGTGCTTATTTTAAATCCAGGACATGAGACAATTTACAATCCAGTATGTTCATCCTTTTGAACCCTCCTCGCGATTGACTACAATTTATGAATCCAAGATTCAGAACACGATGATGGAGAACCAACCACGTTCTTCCGTTGAAAAGAAAATGTTTCCACTATCACGCTACAAAACTCTGCAACTGATTTCTGATCATACTAAATTTCGCATCAGGGTTGCCAGCAGCTTTGCTAGTACCTTGTTTTCCTCCCATGGTCCTGCGTATCACTTACAACTGTTGAATGTAGTTTGCAATGATGGAAGTTGAAAAAGCAAGACACCTGGCGTCTGGTTGCCAGAACATTCGTTATCTTGACAACTTTCAATTGGATAATTGTCCCTGATTTCTCTTGGATTCTACAAGAACAACCAATGTAAAGTTGTCAGGATGATAAATGTTCAGCATATGGAATAATACCAAATCTGGATTTTTCAAACCGGAATTAAAAAGTTGAACCTGTCTAGGATTTGAAACAAAACTGTACATTTGCTTTTCGCTCAGAATCAGATGCTTTAAAAATGGTTTTAGGATTCAAAGAATTCTTAAAGAGTTTCAAACAGATTTTAAGAGACTACTACTACTACTAAAACTGGGACGCTATCCAAGTCTAGCTAGTCAAATCCCAGTAAACATTCTGTATCTTGCGATAACTTTTAGACAGGTTTTAGATTTGTTGCACAACACCTAGATAAATTTTAGACCAGGTTTTATTTCAAACTCACCTACAAGGTGTCTTTGAAACAATTTTTGAATGCAAGATATGGTAAAGAAATCTTTCAAAAGAGTTTCAGGCAAGAATTAATCTTAGACTTATCTAAAAGCGTGTTGCGCGGGACATCAAATATTCACTGGAACTGTGTGAAATTTGACTAACTTCTCGGCGCTTGTATCCCCCAGCGTGGCCAACAGAATCCTCCCAGATTTTGTTGATTGATCAATTCCTATGGAGACGAAAATGAGATCGGGTGGCCCCAGAAGAACCACCCAGTCGTCATCATCGGCTGATAGGATTTTTTGGCAACACTGGTATCCCCTCAATTCGTCAGACATTTTTGAGAATTTGAAAAAGATGAACACCAAGTCATGCATTAAGAATTCAATCTAAATTCATGTTTAATGTTATAAACGTAATCCTTTGTGGCGTATGAAAATGTCGCTTTATATGTTTCTAATGATGGTCTTTTACAATGTACACATAATTAACTTTATGAGCAAGAAAATTGGCTCAAAGAACAATAATCTCCGAGACAGCACAAAGTTTGTGAAGAATCTTTCAAGAATTTCACTTGAACTCTGAAGTTCTTGAAGAATTTTTTAAGAATTCATCGACGAACTCTGTGCTTGCAGACACCTCGCTGTGCAAGCTTGAACAGATCAGTTTGAGATTGCTTAAAAAAGGAGCAGATGACTTTGGCAAGCCAATTGTATGGTGCAGACATCATAGATTAGGATTGTATCAAAATTATCTGTGATTTTTTTCTGCTGTCAACCATTCCAGACAACACACGAATGATTATTTTAAACTCACAAACACTTCTCAAAAAATCGTCGAACAGTTTCCGTTGCGATAGCAAAAGTGAATTCAAAATGTATACATATTGTATGCCCGAATAATTCCTCATGAAATCGTGATATGAATTTGTTCAGTTCCCCAGACAGCAAAATGCTAGAAAAAAAAACACAACAAGTTCCCAACAACACGTAGCAACTGTTGTTGGTAAGTTGCTGGGAGGATGTGTCGTCAAATGCACACCGAGATAACACACGGAAAATTCTTTTTCAAGAGCAAGAATAGAACTCTTCAAGAATTCTTTTCGAACTAATGAATCCGTATAGAGCTCTGGAGGAGTTCAATCTGTCGGATATTAACAAGCTCTTTGAGAATATCAGAAGTACTGTTTGAGTACTCTCAAAGAACTTGTTAATGCCCGACAGATTGAACTCCTCCAGAGCTCTATATGAATTCAGTACTTCGAAAAGAGTTCTGTTCTTGCTCTTGAAAAAGAATTCTTCGTGTGTTATCTGGGCAGCAACATGCGTCAAACTTGAAAGTTGTTGTCGACGACAGAGCACAAACTGATGCAGCAACATTGAAGCAACAGTTGCATCGCAACTTGTGCTCTCAGGGTATACTATATTTGGATCAACCCATACGGCACGACAGTTCAGAAAGAGTTCGTAAGGAGTCCAATTGAGGCTCGAAGAATTCTTGTTGAACCTTCGTACTGTGTGAAAAGTGATACCAGCGTTTGAAGTGCCTACCCTGGTAAAAAAAATCCCTCTGAATCTCTCTATATTTTGGGACATATCTCAGAGAGATTCAGAGTAACTTCAGAGTAATTCAGAGGAAATTAGAGACTTTTCCGATAGTGATACGTCCTGAAACTCTTCAACTTTGCCTGAATCTCTCTGAAATTTTCTGATGGAATTTGCAAATTTTCCGGAATCTTTCTGAATGTATTTGATTTTTCTTAGGATTTCATTCATCAAGGAGTCAAAGCTTTCTCTGAATTTGAGTGGATCTCCCTGAATTTTTCTGGATCTCTCCGCATCTCTCTGAATTCCTTTGAATCTCCCGGAATTTAATGTATTTCGATTTCAAAGCTTCCTCTGAATTCCCCTGAATTTCTCTGAATCTCTCTGAATTCCTCTAAATCTCCCAGAATTTAATATATTCAGATTTTAAAGCTTGCACTGAATTCCTCTGAATTTCTCTGAATTTCTTTAAATCTCCCAGAATTTGATGTATTCAGATTTCAAAGCTTCCTCTGAATTGTCCTGAATTTCTCTGAATCTTTCTGAATTCCTCTAAATCTCCCGGAATTCAATGCATTCAGATTTCAAAGCTTCCTCTGAATTTCTCTGAATCTTTCTGAATTCCTCTAAATCTCCCGGAATTCAATGCATTCAGATTTCAAAGCTTCCTCTGAATTTTCCTGAATTTCTCTGAATTTCTCTGAATCTCCCGGAAGTTAATGTATTCAAATCTCAAAGCTTCCTCTGAATTTTCCTGAATTTTTCTGAATCTTCCTGAATTCCTCTAAATCTCCCAGAATTTAATATATTCAAATTTTAAAGCTTCCACTGAATTCCTCTGAATTTCTCTAAATCTCCCAGAATTTGATGTATTCAGATTTCGAAGCTTCCTCTGAATTGTCCTGAATTTCTCTGAATCTCTCTAAATTCCTCTGAATATTTTTGAAAAGTTCCATACAAAATTTTTCTTAATTCATGTGTCTCTGAAAGTCTCCGACACCTCCTGAATGCTCCTGAAATGCAGGACCAAGAATTTCACTAAATTCATTCCTCTCTGAATTTTCCTGAATTACTCTGAATTCCTCTGAATGACCCTGAATATCTCTGAATCCTAATGAAAAATTCAAAGCTTAAGTTTTCTCAACCCATTAGTCCCTGAAATCCTCTGAATCGCGCTGAATTTCTCTGATTCTTTCTGAATCTCTCTGAATCTCTTCGAATCTCTCTGAAACGTGGAATTTTCAGAGAGATTCAGAGAGATTTTTTTACCAGGGTAACTGAGATCGTATATACAGAAACCACTGGAAACTTGCATGCCTGATTCTTAAACAATCCTTGGACGATGCGCGCTAATAATCTGCCTTGGTGAAAATCCAAAAGTGAAGAGAGCAGGCATTGAAACAAATGAAACGTGAAAATGTTTCAATCTCTTAGCTTCCCTTTCGTCGCGCTTCAACGCTTCATTTTCACCAGGGTGAGTCAACCCTTCTTGCGTATAACTGACACACCAAAGCTTCGTTTTTCGATTCCCAAGTTCCTCCTTTCTCCTGTAAAATTGAAGAAAATATTCGAAATGGATCAAAATTCATCGCACACGATATTCATAAGACAAAGGATATAAAACGATACAAAAGAAAAAGGAAAAACACTTAAGAAAGCCTAAACGAATACAATTTTATTTACACTTGAGCGACAAATACACAGTATTTCTCTTTGAATTGTGATGCACTTCAGATTTACTATTGTTGATAATAAAAAATAAACATTGATACGTATTAAGTGAATAACGAGTATAAATACAAAAGAACAATAATAAAGAGATCATAGATATCGCGCTTTACGCGCGCGAATCGTTAATTTTTTCATTCTTTCTGTGCAGGCATAGAGTGTATGATTGTTTTTTTTTTAATACGTTACGATTTTAATGAAACATGAATTCTCCTTACCTAAAGACGCAATTACAAGTTTCGATTATTAACAGAGTAAAAAGAATATTTAAATAAGCAATTGCTATGTGACAGAGTACAAATGTCACAGATCGTATATACATCTGGAGAACCTTGTAAAAAATACCACCCAATACTTCAAGAAAAACGTATTCCTACAATATTTATATCCATGATTGAGAAAGAGAAGAAAAACTGATATTATGTGTAAAAATGATTATGATTGTTATCCTTGTCATTGTCATTGTTATTGAAGTGTTAGCGTGAACACTATAATTAGAAGGTATTTTTTACAAGATCGTGTGTTCCATTGCATGAACGTAATGGACTATTTTATTAAATGTGTTCTTTCCTTTTCTCCACAGTTTCGTAAGATGGACAAATTTTGAAAAGATAGAATTGGTAGATTCCCTTCGAAAGTTCGATTAAAAAATACCTGTCATGGAAAAATGTGACATTATTTTGCTGGATTTGAGAAAAGCATCGAAATTTATCATAATATCATTTATCATTGTTATCATCATTCACCTTAAAGTAAGTAAAAACTTGAGGAATGCGGGATAATCTACACAGGATTCTTATCGTTTTAATACTGACAGTTTTTTTTCACTCTCTTTTAAATTAACGTTATTATCATTATCATTATTATTATACGAATCGAAATAGTAGCAGTCTTGTAAAAAATATCTTCTAAAAACATTCAAATATAAATCGAATTGTAAGATTTGAGAAAGGATACTTCGATATAAATTTTATCATATCAAGTATTAATTATCGAGAAATTCATAAATTCACATTTTTCTTGAAACCATATAACAGTATGCGTTGAAAATATCTGAAGGACGTTGTCGAAGAGAAGTAATAATGATAAATATTACACGAATCCAACCGTTGCGGCGGTTATATTCGAGTAAAAGAAGATAAGCAGGAGCTTTCCCTCAAGAAAATTCAAGATCAAAGGATTATTGGTTTCTGCTTTTAAAATGATAAATATTACAACACGGGCATCTAGATACACATTCATACACGCAACACGCACATACATATCAAGTGTGCCCAAAAAAGGGACTCACGATAGCACTGTTTCATTAATACGACACGAATATGAATGAATGTTACGAAACAGCGCTATAGCTAATGCATCTTCCACTTTTTATACTTAAATTCTGTACATTAGTTGGACTTCGTTCCAAGTCGCTATTTCAATACCTCTGTTTCGTGTGAATAACGTTGTTGCATAATAATAGTCATTGGCCATAAACCTAAACAAGATCTTCCTGTTAAATGCAAAGCCGAGGCAATAATAGCAGACTTATCATTTACAACTAAATTGTATTATAATGAACTATCACATTCAAATCCATCACACATTGTTTCGTAAATCTTATGTTGTTCTCTTCGATTCAAACTGAACGTGTATGTACGTATGTTTTCGTTTCCGGATACATACATACATACACACCCGCAAACATCTATTTTACAATAAAAAAAAAAGTCTCGGATTCCGCTTTCCAAACCTGTTTTTCTGTTCATCTGTTTGTGTAACGGACTTGAAATCAAATTTATACATATAAGATCTGTTTTTCCCCTCTATCAGCTGAAATATTTGCACGTATTTGTATCTACATAATTGAAGAAAATCAAAGATCGAGGGGACAAAGAAAAGAGAAAGAAAGATCCCAATGTCGTTTAAATCTTATAGATATCATGTACAGACTGAGATTGATCTAATACTAATAATAAATGTAGCTTAAATAATAATGATTACGATGACAGTGACGATGAAAAACTTGGATTCACAGTTTATAATAAATAAATGATGATACATATACTCTTTCCTCAAAGAATTGATGCTTTTTTTATGGAAGACAATGTTCAAGTTGGACTGGGATTGTTTATAACTTCTTTTCATCCTTGCGTGAGAGTTACAAGGAAGTTATGGGACATCGATTATAGTTAATTATTGATTTTTTTTTTCACTGTTAATGCGCTATACTCGAGTCAATAAATTTGTTTCTCGCTTGTTCAGAAGTCATACATACATTCATCAAAATTGTAAGTACAATAGTTTTTATTGAGAATGATTTAAAGCTTCTCGGACAATGAATTCATCTACTTTTAAATGTGCCTGCGATCCTATCAAGATTTCCTTCTTTCACTTTTATCCGATTTAGAAATGTTCTATACAACAGTCAATTGAATAGTGTTGTCAAATGAATCATTGTGATTTTATAAAATTATTAGATACGCGGTGGAAGTACCGCACGTCTTTTATATATCAACATTGAGAATGAAGATACCTCGTCTGATCGTACTTCAACGACATTATTCATTCAAAGATCGATATTTTAAAAAATATTGAATAAACAGAGCCAAAAATTTGGAGATTAGACTTTGTGTTTTGGAATTGAACAAAAGATAACTTCGCTATATAATTCATATATCGTTATCATCTATTTAGTTGATACTATTTTGCCTACTAGTTGCAAAACATTTCATGCACCAACAGATTTTTCAGATTCTCTAAGTTCGTACGTTCGTAGTGCTGCTCGGATGAGTCACAATAATCGTGTTAGAGGTGATCATTGCACTCCACAAGAACAATGAATCATTCAAAACACTGTTTTTACCATAAATATTTGAGAATATCTAACGTCCCTGCATTTATTTTATGAATTATTTTAATCGATAACAATCAAAACTATTATACTTTCTGTGCAGCAAAACTATTCTTACGGAAAAATTGTACGACGGATTTTCAAACTCTACATTGTTAGCATTCAAGGAATTCTCAAGTTGATAATTACTACAAAAATCGATCATCGACTCTACATTAAATTATACAAATCATCGTTCAATTCACATTAACGCACGCGATGTTAGTTGAATAATAAAAAAATACAACCTCGAGTACACCTTGTGAACACTAAACCACGACATCTGTCTCAAAAATAACTGCTCAAAAAAAGATACATACATATAATATGTGTATTCAAACATTCAGTTTGTGATGTAGAATTATTGAGAGCTCAAGCACAAGCTCGTATCATGATTTCATCTGATACAATTTGAACATGAAAATCCATATACCTCTATCAAAGCCGCGGAAGCCTTAAATCTTAAAATTTATACTCAAGAGGAGATTTCAAAGTCACTTTATTTATCCTTACACTAATCCTACTCGTCAAAAAGGGACATTCTGTTAAGATAAAAGAGAGAATTAAGTGAACCCTCTTAACCGAAACGGTAAGTAGCGGCATAAATTTCTTGGATTTGTATACAATTGTTTGTGGATGAAAAATGATGTGGCGAATATCAATAAACAGCGCTGTAGCTGGTCTTCCTTGAACTCTGATATATCCCACTCCAGAAGAAGTGACAAAAGGATAAGTTTTCAATTAACGTATGAGACACGTGGCACAAATTCGTTGAGGTCCAATACAATCGTCATGACAAAAAGCGCCACACTGTCGACAGATAACCATAGCTCCTCGCATGTTACACTCACACGGCGGTGGGGGATCGCCTCCCAATATGAGACCGGGTGCTCCGGGTTCTGCGCCTCCTGTACCTCTACCATCGGACGAGCCCCTCGCCTTCAAAGTTACCGCTTGATGCGAACCTTCTCCCGCGCTAGCCGGTCTCCCACGAACCAAATGCACTCCCATCCCAACGCCAGCGATCTGAGGCGGTAGAGGTGGCGCGGAAGATGCTCTCGGCGCGCTATCTCCAACTCCTGTTCTTTGTACAAGTATGTACTGTCCAAGTCCACCTGTTCCCGTTGTCCCAAGGTGCGCCACTGTAGCATTATTTTCTGTAACCTACAAGATGAAATTAATTCTTCGCATCCTCCGAATCTTAATAATATCAAATCATTCTGAATCTCATACCAACTGAGGTTGGCCTTCTAAACTACACAAGTACCAAACTACGCGAAGGTGACTTGGATTATCGAAATACACAAATTAACGGGTAAATTGAATCTAATCAAAACTGCACCAATACTACAATGGGGTAATCTGCTACTAAATTCTAATGAATTTCTCTTTTGAAATCTGAAATTTGTGAATATATTTCGAATAAAATGCCTCTCTGACCGTATTACGGATATTGAAGTGAATAAAAATAGAAGATTTTATTAGTTTGTTTGGAAAAAAAGAATGAATCCTCGCTCTGTGCGACAAATTTGTTATAGCAAATATGCAATCATTTTCGAAAAAAAGAACTGAATTGAAGAGAGTCATCATTCAACGGTGGGAGTCAGATAGAAATCACTGGCGAGTCAGTGATTCTAACTCATTAACTTAAAGTCATTCTTTAACTCAGAGAATCATCGAATGAAATGACATGACTTCAATGCATTAGTTTTATGACTCGCAGTGAACAGCCTCCCGAAGTCCTGTTACAAATGAAATATGTCGATTTTTGCACACAATCCTGACTCCTTTGATTAACAAGACCCATTAAATCTCGCCAAATCTTATTGAAATTAGACGAGGACCTAGTTATAAGTACAGTAGACTCTCTGAATGTGTCCTCCGACCTCTCTTTTCAACTTTCCGTCATGTGGAATGTTGAAAAGAGAGGTCGGTGGGCACATTCAGAGAGTCTACTGTATCTCATCCAATCACTCGTCAATGAGATTTTGTCAGTTTTATACATTTTTTCAAAGACAATCTCATTGAATCTCACCAAATCTCAATGAATGTCAAACAAGGATCTCGCTAATGTTGAATTCAGTAGATTTTTTACACAGGTTTGTCCACCTACTCAAATACAATTAACCTTCAGTTACCCCACGTATTTTCGCGTGTTTTTGTTAACCTTTCATTGTCCATTGCACTCAACTAAATGAAGCTTTTTCAATTATAAGAAATGTACACTACATGGTTCGTACAGCTATTAAAAAACGAAATTCACGGGCTTTTCAAGGGTATTTTAAGAATTTTCAAGGGGTAAAAAATTTTTGTACGGAGTGTTGATAAGGGGCCGTCCATAAACTTCACGGAGAAAAATAATGTAGTAAAATGGTATTATTTCGTCAAATGTCGTCACAATTACCTGACGGTCTCAGAGGCTTTCTTACAAAATGTAGTAAAAATGATTGCAATTGTAGTATTTTATTCCACATTTGAAGAGTAATTCTCAATAAATGAGACATAATTACTAATTTACTAGAAAATGTTGTAATTTTCATTGTATTATTTTTCTCCGTGTACGTGGTCCTGTTTTTGCAACTTTTTGACCCCCCCCCCCCCATGTAGCTCTACCGTGGCTTTTCTTTGAGCACCCCCCCCCCCCCCCACACACACACACACGTGAGAACGTAATTTCTCACGTTCAGCTGAATTAATTCGAATCAAATGAATTTTTATTCAAATATGACCTTAATGATATTGAAATGAACTGAAATGAAAGATTTATTTTATTGAAATGGAATGTCTCTCATTTCAAATGAGATTTACTTGAATGAAGAAGAATCTTATTTGATCCAATCAAATGTATATTTGGGTTATAGAATTTTCTTCCAAGTACAACGCAAATAAAAAAACACGTAGCTTGAAACCGACCCCTCCCCCCTCCCCCTATATTGGCCACGTAGTTTATGGATGACCCTTAAAACTCACACATATATATATCCAATGTTGGTATAAAGTACAAATTTTCAATATTTCTAATAGTAATTATTACATTTCATTTTAAAGTATAAAATTGAATTTATAATAATTTGAATATAGTATAAATTAGGTACATTCCATGAGGAATTCAACTGGAATAAAAATTTTTACAGTGAAACGAAATATAAAAGCTCAATTTTTTAAAATGACTTTGGTTTTTTCAATTTCTTTTTCAATATCAAATAATTCTTCTTTTTAGAGAAGTAAAATCTCTTTTCAGTGAGCAATTAAATGATTTCTACATAACACAGTCTTGTGTTCTAATGTAGTTTTTTCTTCATAATTTGAATATAATTAAAATTTTATTCTATCAATTTAATCGATTTTTCAAAATTTTTTATGTTTAGGATAAGAATTCCGATCGTATTTTTGAAGCTCTTTTTATGGTGTTAGAAAACTCTTGAAGAGCTCCAAAAAAAAGTATTATATTTCGATCGAAAAAATAATTCTAAAAGAGTCATATTCTTCAGACATTGAGGTTTCTAACTGTCGCCATTTGAACTAATCCGCAGCGCAGCGCTAAGCGTTCCGGTGGGCTGCATAAAATATACCTATCGCTCAATCATCCAATCAAATTAGGAGGAACAGCCCACCAGTACAGCCAGCGCTATCCACTGGTTTAATGTTTTTGGCGACAGTAAAAATACTATAGTTTAGTCAGAGAGTCGGATAGGGCTGATCCTGACAGATTCCGGTCAAAATTCTGTCTGGTTCCGTCGGAAATCATCATGCCTGGGACAAAAACCGACCAAATCCTGACAGAAAATTATCTGTTGGACATTTGGAATAAGGAAACCTATCTCGAAAAGAGACCACTTATTGTCGTTGACACTAGACCCGAACCGGGTGGCGCTTCATGTTCAGCGGGTATGGAGCGAAATAAACAGAGATGCGAACTTAAGGGGTTACCCCTACTTGCAATTTTGAAAAAATCGATTTTTTTCATTGCATTTTTTCCAAGTATAAGTATCTGAAAATATGTCCTGAAGATTTCAAGTCGATCTGAACAGAATTGACTGAGATATGAGCGTTGAAAGAGAAGAATCCGTTGTGTAAACGACCGGCTAGTCTGCCGCCTGGCGGTCGAGAGCACTCGTGAAGGAAGAATGTTACGAAGGCAACACCAAATTTCCGTTTTGCAAGCGGCATCGTCGGCGGGACAACTTCTGTATGGACCCGGAGTAGATGACTTTATGTAAGTTTACAAAAAAAAAATATTTTCTTCGTGTAAACTGAAATTGAAACTTCAAACGCGTTCATCTCGAAATGGCATTTCTGAAGTCGGGGACCAATATTACTCAAACACTAATGAACCGATCTTCTTGAAATTTTGCAGGCTTATTTAATACATAAAAATGTAGACTTTGATCGTTCGATTTTTTGTTTCGGAAAAAAAATGGCCGTTTTATAGCCAAAAAACAGCCGTTTTTTTCGTTAAAATCGAACCATTAATTTTGACTGTCCGCCATTTTGTGAAAAATGAATATTTTTTTAAATCCTTCGATTAAAGACTAGTTTATACTTATATTTGACTAAATCCATCTACATTTTCTGTTTCAGATGATCCGCTTCACCGCAATGTTGATCACCGCAAACTGTATACATAAAAACATTATTTCTCTGACGGCCATTTGCCACTAAACCATGTAATTTTTTTCATTAAAAAAATCACTGAAAGTTTTGAAAGATGTGTTCTTTGAAATGATATATTGATCGATTAAAAAAAGTTTATAGTTTCCTTTGAAAAAATTCATGAAAAAGACCTTTTTTCGCGCTACAAGTGGGGGCAACCCCTTAAAAGTGTGATATAGGACATTTGAAGCCTCTCTAAAGTATATCGCAAGATACAAAATGTTTGCTGGGTAAGAAGAAAGATTTCATTAACTTTAATAAAAACTTCATTGCATCAAGGAAATCTCTGTCTTATTCAAAAAACGCCCATGGTGATCTCAAGACTATTTTGCTTGATCCAAGGTTCAATATTCTAACGCCAAGATTATCAAATTTTACTTGACGCGAGAGTTTTTTTCTTATCAGAAGAAAACTTAGGGAGACCCCTATGTTGAGAAAAAAATTTTCTCATAATAATGAAATTACTATTACAATAAGACAACGTTTCTGTGGGTGAATGTTTCCGGATAAAAACTGTGACCTCCAACTTGCCCGCCGATTTTTTTTATGAGTTATCTTCCAGCCATCCTGCGGTCGCCATTTTGTGATGAGAAATTATTAAAAAATTCATTTATATACTTTGATATTGTATTAATAGACCTACAAAGTTTCATTGTAATTGAATAAAAACTTCATAATAAAAAAAAATTTTTTGCATGCGCCTTTTTGGCTTGTCTGATTATATTGACCTCCTGAATACGGTCAGGGGGGCATTCTATTCAAAATATATTCGCAAATTTTAGATCTCAAATGGGAAATTCATCAAATTAGTTGAATTTCGGTTATTTTCCAGGGGTAATTTTGAACGGTGTAGTTCAGATTTGATTCGTAAAATAATCGGCTTGCATTCTCACGAGTAATTCAAATTCTATGTGCACTGTTAGAAAAATCTGTCTCAAACTTAACAATAATATTAATAAGTTTTTTACATAAACATTTTATTAAATTTCATACGAAATTTTGTATGAAATTTCATATTTCCATATTAAATTTGAGAACGATTATTAAATTTAATATGAAAACATGAAATTTAATAAAATGTTTATGTAAAAAACTTCATAATAGGATTGTTAAATTTAACCCGTTGACTGCATCTGTCTACTACAGTGGACATTTAATTCATCATGCCAAAAAAATGATCAATGATCTTTCAAATTAATCGGTGCGATGAAAATGTTTCAAACGACATCTGTAGAGTACGAAAATAACAGTAGTACGGAAATCGGTTTGTTATTATCTATATTTGGGGCCATTTTGTTGTATCGAATCAACAAATTCAATACTTTATCAAATCTACATTCACAGAGCATAATGTTGAAAATCGCCGTATTGATATTTTAAGGTGCCTCCTGTTCCTGCGATTGTTTGTGATCAATTTGAGGAGGGAAACATGATTTTTTCTCAGTATTTTCACTTGAGAAAAATCTTTAAGTTACGCGGAAACCACTACATCGTCCACTGCAGTGAACAGTTCATTGCAGCCTGTTATAACGTTCCCTGATACCAATAGTTCGTTAAAATGTCTTGTAATTATGACTTTTCTTTAGTTTTATGCAGGAAAGTTTTTTTGTAAAAGCAGCTAAAAAGATGCAGTGAACGGGTTAAGACAGATTTTTCTAACAGTGTAGTTTGATTTTCTAAATACTCTCAGTGCAGTTCAGTAATTGTGTAATACAGATTCGTATACTATCGACACAATCATCGGATATTCAATTGTGCAGTTCGGAAGTATATAGTTCACTCACAGAAAGGATTTCTTGAAATGAGTAAAATTTTTCTTGTCGCTGGGACAAAACTCATTTTTCTCTTGAGCCTAGAAAATTTCACTTGAATCAAGGAAAGTTCGTTTTGATTTCGAAAGGAATTTTCTTGATTCGAGTAAAATTTTCTAGGCTCAAGAGAAAAATGAGTTTTGTCCCAGCGACAAGAAAAATTTTCTCATTTCAAGAAATCCTTTCTGTGAGTGTTCAATTGAGGTGCCGGGAAGAATAACTCGCTTAGCGCTCGGAACGCATCACAAATTTGTAGAGATCGACCGAAAATTTTTGCCGAAAATTATTAAAATTGAAGTTGTGATTATTGGTTTCGAAAAAAACTTAGGACTGGACGTTGGAAGTGTAGACGAGCTCCTTAATAATCAAATTATCATACTTACGATCACATTTCATCGTAATTAACAAAATACTTGCGATTTTCGGTTTACAATTTCGGCCGACAAGCATTAGCCGAAAATTTAAACCGAAAATCGAAATTATTTCATTAATCACATTGATATGTGATCTTAAGTATGATAATTGCATTATTAAGGAGCTTATCTACACTTCCAACGTCCAATACCAAGTTTTTTCCGAAACCAATAATGAGAGCTTCAATTTTAGTGAGTTTCGGCAAAAAATTTCGGTCGATCTCTACAAATTTGATCCAAACTGTCCCGTCGGAGGTCGGAAAAAAAAGTCGAAATTTTGAAAATTAAAAAATACTAGGCCATAGAGCTTGAAAAAACAAGGTCAGTGTCCCTTTACCATCTTTTTCTAGGATGAAGAGTTTTCGAGAAAAAAAATAAAAACTACACATTTTTTCATACCAAAAATCAATGTTTTCCAACATTAAACTCGTTGGATCTCATTCATTTTTCGGCGAATCGGAATAAAACTTACAGATTCTGATTTGTGAGACTTCACCGAAGACGACGATGTCGAAAAAATTTGTAAAAATTAATAATAAATTAATTAATTTTTTATTCGAAGTAAAAATCACGTGCTTTATGCTTTGCATTAAAAAATTGTCGGAGGAAGTATGAAACAAGTAATGAAAAATATACAGATTCAGATTCTTGTAAGTAAAACTTCCTATTTTGACACATATTTCTCAAGATGAAAATGACAAATCAAAAACATTCTCGGTCTCAAATCAATACCCGTATGGAAATATTTCGCTGAAAAATGTCTACAAAACTATGAAAAATCTCTGAAAAAAAATGAAAAAACTCTGAGAAACTCTGACAAACTCTGAGAATCTCTGAAATTTTGATGAGAAATCTAATATTTTTGGGACATTCTTTACAGACTTTTTTCAGACTTTTTTCAGAGTTTCTCAGAGTTTTTTCATACTTTTTCAGAGAAATAGTAACGAAATTGCACTCTGAAAAAACTCTGACAAAACTCTAATAAATTGTTGACATTTTTCTGATTATTGAAAAATCCTGGAATTCAATAAATACATTCATATGCCGTATTCAAATATCATGTGTGAAAAAGTGTTTGAAAATTTTTTAATTTTTTTCTAAAAGTCAGAAAAATGTTAGCAATCCATCAGAGTTTTGTCAGAGTTTTTTCAGAGTGCAATTTCGTTACTATTCCTCTGAAAAAGAATGAAAAAACTCTGAGAAACTCTGAAAAAAGTCTGAAAAAAGTCTGTAAAGAATGTCCCAAAAATATTAGATTTCTCATCAAAATTTCAGAGATTCTCAGAGTTTGTCAGAGTTTCTCAGAATTTTTTCATTTTTTTTTCAGAGATTTTTCATAGTTTTACAGACATTTTTCAGCGAAATATTTCCATACGGGTAGTTTTGAAAACATACCTCACGATTACATTCAATGTAATACGACAAACGTGATAATAACGTTGGATCCTGCAGTTTGTAAACAAAATGAACATCGAATTGTGTCAGCGGCACTAGTGTAAAAAGGATTAGAGAAACATCGTAGGATCGGAATTCTCATGCACTACGAATATTCTCCTCGTTATATTTCTTACAGTGGTAGGACAAATTCTTTCGATACTTCTTTTCTTCGAAGTACGCGAAACGTAATTTTCGATTAGCATTGATTTGTGATTGAATAAAATTCAACACATTATGCTTTTCACAAAATCTCGTAGTTGGTGATAATTGATATACATTTGAGCACACATCCTGAAAATAGCATTCGATTTCGCTAACAAACGACTAAGTAATCGTGAGGTATGTTTTCAAAACTATTGATTTGAGACCGAGAATGTTTTTCATTTATCATTTTCATCTTGAGAAATATGTGTCAAAATAGGAAGTTTTACTTAGAAGAATCTGAATCTGTATATTTTTTATTACTTGTTTCCACCTACTTGTTTTTATTGCCCAATATGATCACTCTTCTACGTGATTTCAAGCACTAAGCGAGTTATTCTTTCTGTAACTTCAATCAAATTTTTTATAACAAAAACATGGATAAAGGAAATGAAATCTCGTGAAAATAGTTGGATATTCGAATTCTCCGACCCAAAATAACATCTCAAGTTGAAAAAGTGAGTGAATACAATCTTTCCTACGGACCCTGATAGTCACCCGGTAAAAGACGCATAATCGTGATAGATTTCCGTTGCGCGCTAATAAATAAATCCCTGTATTTTGCAAACTAATAATCCAATCGATCTGGAACTTCCCAAAAAGTTTGTCCATACCTTAGCGAACAACTTTGTCGCTGGAAGCTCATACTTCCTCCGACACTTTTTTAATGCAAAGCATAAAGCACGTGATTTTTACTTCGAATAAAAAATTAATTAATTTATTATTAATTTTTACAAATTTTATTCGACATCGTCGTCTTCGGTGAAGTCTCACAAATCAGAATCTGTAAGTTTTATTCCGATTCGCCGAAAAATGAATGAGATCCGACGAGTTTAATGTTGGAAAACATTGATTTTTGGTATGAAAAATTGTGTAGTTTTGATTTTTTTTCTCGAAAATTCTTCATCCTAGAAAAAAATGGTAAAGGGACACTGACCTTGTTTTTTCAAGCTCTATGACCTAGTATTTTTTGATTTTCAAAATTTCGACCTTTTTTCCGACCTCCGACGGGACCATTTGGATCAAATTTGTGATGCGTTCCGAGCGCTAAGCGAGTTATTCTTCCCGGCACCTCAATTGATGCAAGTGCATCAAGAAATTGAGTAGAAACGTCCATTTTCTGGCAAAGGAAAACGTCCAGTCAAACTGCTCCATGACAACGCGCGGCTTCATGTGGGTAAACCGATCAAGGATACGTTACTAGCGCTTGGATGGGAAGCTGTACTATACCACACCCGGCGTATTCACCAGACTTAGCCCCATCCGATTATCACTTATTCCGGAAAATGCAGAACGATTTGTCTGACGTTCGATTCTAAACATTTGAAGAAGTGGAAAAATGGGTCGCTCAATTTCTCACCTCGCAAGACGAAAGTCTCTTTGCGAAAGCCATCCGCGAGTTACCTGAGAGATGGCTGAAAGTCATTCAGTGCGATGGGGATTATTTCGATGAATAACTGTGTTTTACTTCTTTTTTAATGAATCTTGAATTTTTTGAAAACCGTCCTAAAACTTATTTGTACACATAATAATTGTGAAATATCTCGCTAGATCTTGGAGACAGGAGACCAACAACGGTGTTTCATAGGAGCACGGAGAAAAAATGGTTTGCTACTATAGCGCCTACAAAGAAATTTGTTGTCCTTGCAAAAATATTCACTCGAGTAGCTAAGACGTTAGTTCTGTTAACAAATTTATTCATGTCAGCCAAAAAATGTAGCTGTGTCAATCATTTTTCTTGCTCTTTCAGCTAATTTTTCTCGTAGGCGCTATAGTAACAAACCTGTTTGTTATGCCAGCAATACTTTTTTCTTCGTGAGAGGGCTTAACTGGCAGTTCATACTTATATAGTCAAAGGTTCTAATTGTGTGTTTTCCTCGCCCTCCTGATTACTGCTAGCATCATGTGGCGTATGAAAAGTTATTCTCACGAAAAGAACCTTTTTTTTCACATAAACTTTTCATAATTATGATATGAATTATTGATTTCCAGCGTGAAACTGAGAAATATTGACAATTTCTGCAATTTAAATCTCCCTTCAATACCAAAATACAAAATACAAATATTTTGGGGGAAAAATTTCTGCTGTCCCTGCATTCTATCTACGCTTCATAATTCTTTATTATATACTTCCTTTACCGTCTTCATACGTTTCTCAGAAAGAAATTTGTGTAAGCTTCGTTTGTTTTAACCTTCTCTCAAATTACCCTTACCTCATAAGTTCATTTTCTTTTTTTCTCTTACGTTTCATAAAACGGTGCTTCCAAGTTCCTTGGGAGTTTCTATTTTCACCAAAGATGGAAAACCGTTGAGTGCTTTTTCATATATTTTTGGATATCTCAACTGGGCAACTGTTCCGAGAAACGATGAATATTCTGTGTAGAATTTTCCAAGTACCATGAACAGTACAAATCATAATTGAAACACGCAGTTCTGTAATAACCATCGAAATATGTGTATTTTTCGCAACACTCTCTACTTTTAACAAGACTTCAACAATCCCGTCGTGTTGAGAAGTCTCAAACAAGCGTTTTTTTTATCTAATAATTTTTATATTAAGATTTTTAATACCCCAAATTTGAATTTGCATTTTGCTGTTCCATAATTTATATAGCTAAAACCCAATTTGAAAATCTATCAAAAACCGCACAGTGAATCGTTTTTCCACTGAATTTAGATCGATGCGATTGTTGGTTCCTACATTCACCAAACCTTTATTACCTACTGTTCCATTTCACGCTGTCTTCGATAAAAAGATCATTGTTGAATGGAGAAAAATAATATTCCCTCCACAACAAAAGTTGAAGATAAAACGAAAAAAGTAACAAAAAAACAATGCTTACTTACTTTTTACGTATCATTCATACTGAAATGCTCAAGGACTAAGTTAGAGGATGTGAAAATGTGCGAATATTTGTATAAGGAACCGTGTATCTGTAACGTAATATGTATGTGAATGATAGATACAGGCTAAAGAAAATATCAGAATATAATAAAGACGTTAAAACAGAATTGGAGGATTGAATAAAATTAACTTAGAGAAAGTGGTAAGACGACAGTTGTAAAAAGTTTAAAAGAACAATGAGAAACCGGTGTTTGGTGATCAAAAGAGATAATAATATCATTGAGAAAGTATACTTTTATTGATAAATAAAGCAGGAAGGATTGACCGAATGAGTATGAATGAGTCATCAATGTTTCAAGAACAAAGGATATGACAGAAATTGATGAATTTGCGGAATTTGTTCCAAGTTATGTGGAAGGAAGAAAACATTTCTGAGAAGTGAAGAACCAGCGTCATTATGAAATGAGAAATTAGCTGGAAATTCATAGAACAAAAGAATTTTTCCTCCGAACAAAAAAATACATGCAATATTTGTAGACCAGTTTCCTACAACTTGAAAAAAAAACAAAAACGAAACCATGAACTTTATAAAAAAAAAAATAGGAATAAATACTGAAGTTTTGTAACACAAGTGTGATAAGAGAGAAAAATGTGTAACACCGGTTAATAGTATTTCATCAAGCCCATGATGCTCTAATGATTTCAGTAAAGAACCAATGACTCTTTGAAATCCCAGTGGTTATATTTGTTAGGAATAAAGATAGGAAACCAAGTCCAGTTTTTGGCTGTAAGTATCTTGAACTTAGGAATGGATCATATATAATCCTAAGTAGCATCTGATTCAAGATTAGACGTGTATGAAATGTTCTAAAGAGAAACTTTGTCACAGTTCTAAGATCATTCAAAAATACTTCTGGGTATTTCTGTTCTTCGATACAAATTTGTTATTCTGAAAGTATCGTGCAAAGCATTAGAACTCAATTCAATATTTTTGTATATATCATGTGCTTGCTCCTGAATATAAATGATATCAAGATTAATCTGAAGATTCGATAATTTACTTACATCAGAGGAAGTAGGTTGTCTTGTCGTCGCGTAAACGTGCCTTAACATGACGGCTTGTGTTTTGTTTTGTGCCTGTTGCTGCTTACTATGTTGAATCGAAGATTGTTGTTGAGGTTGTTTCTGCGCCTTAACAGTAGTAACCGTACGTCCACCAGATTTATTAGTTGTAAATGCTCCATCGTTCCTCGCTAATAGGCTAGGCGGTGGTTTCAGATGGGCTTTCAGTTGATCTCTGTTCGGCGAGCTTTGTATCACCTGTAACGTTATCAGCGCTCCTTCGTTTTTCAAAGCAAAACTGTCTTAAAGTGTTTTCTAATGTTTTATAATTATTTGTACTTGGTAGGAGTCTATAGACTCTACACAACATATCGTAATTATCAACATCAATCGTAGTATTGTATTGCTGCTTTTTATTGTTTACCGCTTGACAGATTTGATAACTCCTCTCCAAATTGACAGCACCTGGCGGCTCTTTGGTTGTACTTCTGGATCTCCCACTTCCCCCTTGCTCTTTGTTAGCACCTCTGGAACCTCGATGATTGCCCTGATTGCCGGTACGAGAAGTTCTCAAAGATACGGTCGCTGTTGTTCCAACAGGAAATTGCTGCGGCTGTGGTTGTTGCGGTTGCTGTTGTTGTTGCTGCTGCTGCTGCTGTTGCGGCGGCGGCTGCTGTTGAATGGTAGCAACAATTTGTCGAGGTTGTGCTACAGAAGTTGAAGTAGTCTGCTGTTGCTGTTGAACCACAATAGTGCCTGGCGCGTGATTCTGCGTTTGTATACTGATCGCAGTTGGTACATTGTTGTTACCTTGAATTTGATTCTGGGTTATGTTATTGCGAACAACGTCATTGCGCATTACATTGTTTTGAGTATTCATTTGAACAACTTCTTCTTGCGTTCTCAAAATATTCACTTGCGATGTGACGTTCTGTTGTGGACCTGGAAGTTGACTAGATAGCGTTGTTGCGTTGTTCAATAAGGATGCCGAGGGACCTTGTTCGGAATGAAAGCTAGTTTGTACGAATCGGATTGATTGTAATTGTGGAAAGGCAATGATCGGTGGACTTTGTGGTTGTAAGCTTTTCATGATACAACTTGTTCCTGGAGCAGCTCCAATCGTTAACGCTTCCGATTGAAATGATGTACCTTGAACAACTGGTAATTGTATACAGTTGACTGATTCTAAATTCGTTTCTGCAGCACCGACAAATCGTTGCGGTTGGTGGGAACTGGTATTAACAGAGTCCGTGGTAACGGAAGTTTCGTTACAATCATCTTGGGTCGTTACTGTTATGTTCGCTGCGACTGATCCATCTAAGGCAGCGGCTACCAGCGGCCATGGTACCTGCAACTCCTCCTGCGTCTTTGGAAAATTATACATCATTTAATTTATGCTTTCATCGAGTTTCAAGGAAATTAATCAACTTCGGATGCAAATTAACCACATAGCGCCTCGAAAAGTGTTAAATGAAAAATATTGAACTCTACATGAACTCTACCTTTCTTTTGAAATCAAAACAAAATTCATTCTCGCGTGAAATGAATTTAGTATGAAGACTGTCATTCTATGATTCTATCGAACAAAATAAAAATAATAAACTTAAGAAAAAGAAAGGAATGTTATACATTTATCAAATAATGTAATCTTCGAACCTTAGAAATGAATGTGAATCAGGTGACATTCAATTTCAACTGAATAAAAATAGAATCAATGTAATTTTTGTCTGTGACTGAATTCAGTAAAAAGAATTCAAATATTCAGTATTGATTGTATGAATTGAGTACAAGCAAAAGCAAAAAATTTGCGTTTAAAATGTTATTTCTGAACTTTTCTACTAATTTCTTTGATTGTTGATGCCCAAAAAGTAATACAATCGTCCAAGTTTTATACTTGAGAATGTATAAAGTAGAAACGCTCAGGTAGTAATAAAATCTGAACATTGCCGTAAAATATGATATTCTTACGATCTTGTAAATTAAGTTTTTGAATCCTTTTAACAGTACCAAAGATCTAATTGATCCATCTAAAGAAGAAAAACGAACTTAGTTAACTCATTGTATACATCACTTTCTTCTCTTATGTTCATGATTCACGAGGAACCTCCTTATTCTAAATACGTTGAACAATAGTTTTTAATACAATCCTCTGTTCTTTCCGATACGTCATTGCAGAATTGAATTGCATTACTAAAGATCAACAATTAATGATATTTTTTGTTATTTACTCGTTTAATATCAAGATAATTAGTGAAAGATCATACCCTGGTATTGCTGTTAACACTATTGACGGTTGGGTCTACAGTCCAGCTGCATTCCAGCATTTCAGAACATACATAATTATTCGCATCCCGCAAAGCTTCATCTTCATTCCCACTATTCACGTCTTGTTGCTCCATGACGGTGTCCGAAGGTGCAGACACTACTACTTGATTTTCTGTTTCTTCTGGATTGCTAGAACCTATTTCCATGCCATCGAGAATTGGATATATTATCTCTTCGGGACAACCTGAAATCTCTTCGTACGCTTCGCGCATCTCTCCTCGGACCTGCACATTTGGAAGGATTCGATAAAAAGTCAATTTATAAGTAAGACAGAAGAGATATTGGGCTAAAATTTAAATATATACTTTACCTCAAGTTCGTGAATACGTTGTAACGTTTCACTATCGATTTCCATCCCTTCGGGAATTTGAGCTTCGTTATCAGTCGCATTATCGTGTTGTACTTGTTCAGGTTCAGGTTGATTGTTCATTAAATTTTGTTCCTCTAAAATAACCTCATTTGCCATTGGATTGCAAGTCGTTGGGGAATTGTTCTCAAGAACCGTCACATTTTCGCACTGTTGTATCTGATAAATCTGATCATCTGACATTTGAGACATTTGTTCTTTCGGAATTTGTGACAATTCCTGAACAGTTACGTGAGGTGTACATTCTTCGGGTAATTGAGAAGTCGACTCCATGGACGCTTGGGATATATGTTCCAACTGTTCGTTCGATCTCGTTGAATCATCTTCGGGTAAGAAAACTGTGTCTTCTTCTGGAACATCGAGAACGCAATTGCTTATACTTTGCTCTTGCAGATCCATATGTTGATCCGATAAATCTATATCCCGCTCTTTCAGTTCTATGTCTTTATCTATCAATTCTATATGTTGCTCTTGTATATCCACATGTTGTTCTTGCACCTCCATATTCTGTTGTTCTTGTAAATCCATATCCTGGTGTTCTGAATCTTTTTCTTTGGGAGATAACGGGATCTCCACATTTTCCTTCGTTTCTTTAATATTTTCTTCCACAATTTCTTGTTCTTCTTGTGGAAGTTGATCAATTATACAGTTAGATTTGGTGTCTTGATCATCCGCTTGTATTTTATCAGTCTCATCGGTCGCAGATGTCTCTAGGCACGTTTCATTATTTATTGCTTTTTCTGTAGTAATAGTAGTAGCGGTAGGAGTAGTAGTCGTATTAGTAATAGTAACAGTAGTAGTAGTAGTAGTATTAGTATTATTAGGTACCGAATCTTCATCTTTGAGATGCTTTTGCTCACTCGAGGAGTGAGGAGATTTATTATATTCAGATAATAATAGATCTTCTTGTATCTTTTCAATGCTGCTCAATTCTTCGGTGATATTTATATTAATATTCGTTTTACAACTTGTTTCTTCAATCTTATCTTCGGTTAATACAACAGGGCAAGGAGTATGTTCAGGTATCACTGTATCTACTGTATTTGATTCTACTCGCAATCTCAGGCTGGAACGCGTTACCGCTCCACTATGTCTAGGTTCAGCTATGCAGTGTAAGCCAGATCTTAATTTTGGTTCACGTTTTTCACCCCAAATAGGTTCGAAATGTTTCACTTTCCAAGGATCTAGTTTGTTTTTATCTCTTTCAGCTTCCATTTTCAGTCTTTGCTGGTTCTCTGGGGTAAATTCTCCCTCCGCCAAACGTTTTCGCCATTCTAGACAAGCTCTTGCAAAAAATTCATTATTCAAACCCGACGTGGCAGCGTCCTGAAAATTATACGATTCCTCGGATAATCCAAACTTCATTTGTAATTTATTACTGAGGTTTGAAGCAAAACACTGTGTTTTAAAGTGATGGAATTCAGAAGAGAAGGTATCGTGTGATAGAGAAATCCAGAAATTGTTAGCAAATACTTTTTCAATATATTCCTTTAAACATTGAGAAATTTATTTTTTCTGCATTTCAATTGACATAGAATTGTGCTATGGAAAGAAATTTTGTACGAGTTATTCTTCTAAATACTTATATTTTTGATTTTTACATTACTAATCGAATAAATATTGCTTTCCTTTTTAAAATAACCAAGATGATATTATTGATCAGTGATACATCAACTATTCAAAAATTTAAACGGTTCAATTCTTTTTATCAAATTGGATAAGGTATTTGCATTTTGATTTCCTAAAACCGTGATTCACTTGTTTGATGAATCAACAAAAATTTGAATACTCGACTCACCTGCCTATCTACCGCTGGTAGAAGTTGGGCAAGTTTCCTTTGATACAAAGGAGGCAATCCTTGAAAAGTATGTCTATTCAAAAGAGCGCGTAAACTCGTGCTTGCCAGTATACTTGCAGGTGATTCTAAATCTACTAAGCCAGCTTCTAGTTGAGCGGTAGCAGATAACCGCTTTGTAGATCTCCTGCGCCCTGACTTCAAGCTAAATCCTGGCAAGCTAGCTAATACTTCCTTCATTGTAGCAGCAGGTTCTTCCACCACTGATAAATACAGGAAAAGAATTCATTTACTTCACAGGTGACTTTTTATATTGCAGTAAATTGAAAAGAAAGTCATAATCAATTTTATCAATTGAGTGCTAGTTATTAATGATGAATAGCATTGTGGTCATGAAATTCATGAATAAAACTCCTGACATAAACAAATTGTGCGACAAATCAACAATTAATAATAGATAATCACAATCCATATAGTATTTGATTTCAAATACCAGCGCATAACAAAGCTCATGGATTTACTTGTCATTTTGAAAATTGTGAAGAATGGATTTGTAATGTATTTTTCTAATAAAACTTGAGAATGTCAATGAATTAGAAATATCGATGATCTTGCAAGATGTTGATTACAACAAAGCCAATGCTTCGTTGTAGTCTTACAAACATTTTATCAATAACAATATCAAATTGAAATTTTTGATAACAATGTGAAGTTGTGAACAATTTGATCATCCAGTCAAGTGATATAAGCGTGAAGAATTGAATTGTATGAAAATTAAGATACGATCATGTAAGAATGATATTCATATTATGAAGTTTCTTATAAAACATGAAATCATGGTGAGCGATTTAATATAACAAAATCAGGATATTACCAGTGTTATTGTGTTGTACATTATTAACAGGGGATGGTGGATCATTTGGTGGTGGCAGGGGCAGCGGTTTGACAACGATTCTTGGCAACGTACGAGAATTGCCAGCTGCTATAGTAGTGTTTTTCCTACGTCTTTTAGCTTGCTGTCTTAAGGCATGTTTAATAACTTTCTTGCTGTGCACCATGCTCGAATAACCAGAACAGCCTGGACCAGTTTCACACCCTTCACTTTTGACAAACTCTAAATCTGAGTCCATGACAGGCCTGCTGGCTCTTTTATGTTTAAGTCATTGTCAACAATCTGACAAAACAAAAAAGAACGAATTTGAACCTGCTGCCCCAATTGTTAATGATGATTCTCCCTTTCTCTTTAGAATTCAATCCATCGTATAAAAAAGAAGATTAGAACGGTTGCATTTTGCTCAAAAACAAACATATCCTCTCTTTGGCCAATCGTCACTGATCATCGCACTCGTATATACGATCACTCATTGACACAAACAAAATGACATTAGAAATGAAATTGTTCCCAAATCTTTGATGCGTTTGTAAAATGAAACGCGATGAACTCTTTGAACTGCATCAAAGCTCAAATTTTTACAGTTCGACGAATTTATGAACAAAATATACTTGAATAAAATGTACAATGTTCAGCCAAGTTCAGCCATATTGTATTCATAAAAAAGGAGAGACAGAATGTTTACAACTACGTTTCAAGTTGTGCTCGGCCTGTTGGTTGTGGCTGTGGTTCTTGTAAAGGTCTGAAATCTAACGGAATTAATCAATCGTTTATTTCTATTCAGTAGAATGACCAATTGGAAGCCGTCGTATGGGAATATCAGACTATAGATTTGTTCGTTCTACGAGCTCTGAGTTGCTCCAACTTGAACCAAACCAATTAATTCGTTTTTATGACTGGAAATAGCGAATACGAAATACTTGGAACCAAGTTGGGGATAACTTGGAACGTCACTAGTGATGCCAGAAAATCCGGTCAACACCCGAAAAATCCAAATTCTAAGATCCCGAATAGATAAGATAAACACCAGTAACCAGGGTTGGATACGCATAAGGCCAACCTCCCATGGACCGGAATTTTTGGGGGATTTGCAGGGAATTCTAGTAAGTTACTATCCATGAACCAATTGGGTCTGTGGATTCCGTTCCGTTCCCTAGAAATTCCGGTCCATGGGAGAGCAGCCTAATACGGTAGGCTGCTCTCCCATGCATCGGAATGGATTACCGGAACAGAACAAAACTTTCGGTGACATTTTAGTTCCCGTTCCGTTCCTTCAGAAATCGTATACCTTGTCGCACATGATCCGGAACGATTACGACCGGAATGAAAATTGACCAATTATTACTCGGGTTTCTTTCAGCAGGTTCTACCAGAAAGCTATAAACCAAGTTTCATTAGTTATGATAATATTCCGTTCCAGGGTAGGGGGTCTTTTTGCCGAAAACGTTTTTCGCCGAATACACTGTAATTTGACAATCGATAGTCGGCTCTAGAAATCACTAGGAGATTTCGTAGTGATCTCTAGAAATGACTAGCGATTGTCGAATTAAGTTTATTCGGCGAAAAACTTTCTCGGCAAAATGACCCCCTACCCCGTTCCAGCACATTCCGGTCCATGGGAGAGCAGAGCGACTGAATTGAACGTATAAGAAACTGAAATTCTACTGAGATCGCCGTTCCGTTCCAATAGAATATTCCGATGCATGGGAGAGCACCCTTAAGGGTAGGGCTCAATAGGCCCGAAAGGCAGTAAGCCCGAAGGGCTGTAGACCCGAAAACAATAAGCCCGACCGAAGCTAAACCCGAAAAATCACCATGTGTTACTAGTCGTGCTCCAATTATTATAATAGTTACCAATTTTTTTCGGGTTTAATTTCATTCGGGTTTATTTTTTTCGGGTTAACAGCCCTTCGGGCTTACTGCCTTCCGGGCCTATTGAACCCTACCCCCTTAAGTTTTATGAAAGGAACCATGTGCGTATAAAACTCATGCAGATTTTTTTTTTTTTTGTTAACCCGGTCTCTTTACGCTGCCAAGGCCAATTGGACCGGGCCACTCATGCAGATAATGCAGATAACTGAAGGGGGTTTTCTGCATCATCTTTTTTTTTATGGTCAAGGGTTATAATTTTACAACTATGTATCGTTTACCATTTCAACACTCATAAATATCTATCTTATATATTCTTAATTTTGAATTTCAAGTCGGAATTGATTTTACAATGTTTTATGCATTTTCTGCGTATTCTACATGTTTTATGCATAATCTGCGCATAGTCACCGTATATTACTTATCGCACGCGCACAGAACCCATCCCTGCCAGTAACTCCGACACATAGATGGCCCGAAAAGCAGTCGACCCGAATTGCAATGTCCCTAAAAGGTCAACATCCCGAAAATCACTGATTGATCAACCTCTAGTGACGCACTAGTAACTATTTCCGAGGAATCGACCGATCAGCGAATTTCGAGATGTCTTCATTCAGGACATTGAAACTCGGGTCAACTGCCCTCCAGGTCATTAATGTGTCGGGATTACTGGTGTCTATCATAGATAACATCCCGAAAAAGGTAAGGTAGGAAGTGCCCGAAATTGCATTTACCTAGCTCCCTCTGACCAGGGGTGAGTTCTGTGTGTGTGCGATAAGTAATATGCGTTGACTATGCGCAGATTATGCATACAACATGTAGAATGCGCAGAAAACGCATGAAACATTGTAAAGTTCAGAATATATAAAATAGATATTGATGGATGTTGAAATGGTCAACAATTCATAGTTTTTAAATTATAACCCAACTTGACCATAAAAAAAGATGATGCAGAAAGCCCCCTGTGGTTATCTGCATTTTATCTGCATGAGTTTTATGCGCACATTAGGTTCGTTCGTTCTACGTGTTCTGGGTTGCTCTCACTTGTAACAAACCAATAATAAATAACGAATCCAAAATATTCGGAGCAAGTTGGGGTAACTTGGGACACCACTAAACGAACTTAGCTATCATTCCTTGCATAAAACCTACCGTATTATGCGTACCCAACCCTGTCTCTGACTCATGAATTTTCCCCTAGAAATCCGCTTCACATATTGAAGCTGGAATCCCCAAGAAATTCAGATGGCGATTACACGGACTTGGCCGAATCACAACCTCAACATATTAATGTAGGAAAGTGTAATAGTATTATCTGTTATTCTTTATCATTTTCTTTTGAATTTTTGCACTGGATGTTTTGTTTTCGCATAATTCATAAGCAAATTAACACGCGGAGCTCTCCACAACTTTTGGTTCGCTTTGTGAACAAGAGTTCTAGACGGGGCGAGAGGGCTGCATTTACCCGAAAGAAAATGATTCGTGGATTCGAGAATAATTACTCCTCCTAAAAGAAAAGTTCACCTTTTTCGGGTAAATGTGGCCTTTCGGGCACTTGCTACCTTACCGTATGTCTCTATACAGCACACCAGATCAGAAGGAGTTTATAAAGAATCCAACTGGTGCTTAAAGAATTCAATATGAGTTCTCGAGAATTCTTTTTGAACTTCTGTGCTGTGTCGGTAAAGCTCAACGAATTTCACAAGGTAAATTTGTCGCCACGGTTCAAAGTGTCCATGTTTCGGAACGCAATTTTAGTCTCCTTCGCGCGCGAATATCAAAAGGAAGAAAAGAGAAGGGTAGCGTAGCACCTTATCGGTCTTTTTTCTTCACACCGCACGTACGCGATAGTCATTCTCATGCATTCTCATGAAACACCGATCCCAAAGCTCATGACCAATAGAAAATTGCATTCATATGCATCCTTATCGTAAATTCAAAAAATTACCTTTCTATGAAACTTTTTTTGTTAACGGAATAACGATGATGGCGAACACTCTTGTTGGTGTGTAGTTTACCTGTTGATAAACTTAGTGAATTTTTAGTAAATAAATTATTCTAAGAGATTCATTCAATACAGAATACAAAATTTTCATAACTCATTGGCAAGTATGAATTAATTTTCCAATGTTTCAATCCATATTTTCATACAAAATTTTTCTGAGTAATCGTGAATTAAAATTTCAGGTCCATGAAAATTATAAAACAAATCGTGAAATACATTCTGACACATTATTGAGTGGTTGACTTCACTTTCATGTCCAAACACTACTTGAAAATTGAATGGCCAAGCGATTCCAGTAAAGTTTCTCTCCGGTCGGTTTACTAAACGGACAAACAAAAATGTAATGGAACTTGGCATTCTAGTCTGGGATTGATTTAATTTTATTTTCTTTGCATAGTAAGTTTAAGGATAGAATCTGAATGACTATGGCCATTCGCATAACATTAGAATGTGGGCACACTTCTGAGGTACGTGTTCGGACTACACCTGAAGGCTATACCCATGACTGGGAAGTATTTGTACGTGGTGTAGATAATGCGGATATTCATCATTATATTGAAAAAGGTAGAGTTCTTTTTATCCTTATTCCACCCATCGGAGTATTTCATAATTCAGATAACGTAGATTCACAAATGTATACATATGTTTAATCATAAATATATATCCATTCGACGTTCTTACATTTTCGATAAGTACATTTTTGACCTAATTTTGAGAAAAATTATTTCACGAAACAAAAGTTATAGAATAGCATAATATGTATTATCCCATTCTATAATGTTATGTAAATTTGTACAGTTCTGAACTAAATTGTATACTTCCTGTTAGAGAAAATATGCTTCAAAAATCGATTCTAAATCTAAATCATCTTTTTATACATACACTTCAATTTTGTATCAATGTATCTTAATCATTCTTTCTTTGAAATTTTTCAGTTGTATTTCACTTACACGAGACATTTTTAAACCCAAAACGTGTCTTGAAAGAACCTCCGTTTGTTGTCAAAGAATCGGGTTATGCAGGTTTCGTGATACCAATTCATATTTATTTGAAAAATAAAGATGAACCTAAGAAGTTTGTGGTTAATTATGATCTTCAATTGCAAAATAGTGGCCCAGCAATCAACAATGTTATGCGTCATAGTGAGATAATTAATAATCCTTCAGACGAATTTAGAAGGAAACTGCTAAAAGGTGGCGCAGTGAGTATATCAATTTTCTATATCAATATTATCTAGCTGTATCATTTTATGAGTGTTTCAAAGTCAGTTTCATCGCCACTTTGTGGAAATATTGAAAAGAATCGACTCATTTGTTCTGGAAATAATCCAATTATAAATTCTCTACATGCTGTGTTTTACAATATTTACAGATTGCCACAGCCAGTTCCGAAGGATCATTGGAAAAAAGTGAAAACAAGGCTCCCCCTATGGTGGGTAAACCTAAATTAAGTGGAAGTGAAACTAAGAAGCATCGCCTTGTAGAGCCAAAGACATCAAATTCGTTCGTCGATCTTTTTGGTCAGCCAATAACGAAGACGGCAAAGATCTCTCCGGATAGTAAAAAAGTCACGCAAACCGACAAAAGTGCGAATTCTAAGCCCGTGACTGCGACGGAAAAAGCAGACAAAGGAGATAAACCTAAAACCAAGGACAGTCCTCACAAAGATGGGAAGAAAGAAAAGGTCGATGATAAGAAGGATAGAAAATCAAAAGACACGAAGGAAAGAAATAGAAGCAAGGAAAAGTTGAAGAGATCTTCTAGTCCTGGAAATAAAAACCATACCAGCCCTCCGCGTAAAAGATCTTCCTCGCCTCTTCCTCCCAAAAAGTCGACCAGTCCTTCCTCGCTTTTGTCGAAACGCTCTGCTTCTCCAAAGGTCAAAGCAAAAGAATCCAAGAGAAGTTTACAAGAAAAAGAAAAGGAGAAGGAAAAAGAGAAAGAGAAAGAAAAGGAGAAAGAGAAAGAGAAGGAAAAGGAAAAAGACAAAGACAAAGAAAAAGAAAAGGAAAGAGACAAAGACAAAGAAAAAGATAAGGACAGGGAGAAAGATAAAGAGAAAGATAAGGAAAAGGAGAAAGATCGAGATAAAGTAAAAGATAATTCCAAGAGTTCCGTCGACACGAAAAGTGAAAAAAAGAAAGAAAAAAAGAAGCACAAAGAAGATAAAGACAAAGAGAGAAAAGAGAAGCACAAAGAAGGAGAGAAAGTGAATTCTAAAGACATTGTTAAAGGCAACGAGAAAAAACCCGAAAAAACGGAAAAAGTTGAGAAAGTGGAAAAAGAGAAGAACCAAGAGCATAAATCGACGAAAGAGGGTAGAAAATCTCCCAAAGTTTCGAAAGACAATGATAAAACCAAAGAAGATAAATTGACGAAGGGCGAAAAATCTGAAAAGATTGAAAAACAGGATAAAGTCAAGAATGGGAAAAGTGATAAAGACAGACAAAAACATAGACACAAAAAACGGGACAAAAAGGACAAAAGGGATAGCAGTAAGGAAAGAGAGAAAAAAGAGAAACGTGAAAAAGCGAAGACTAATAATGAAAAACAAATCCCTGTCCCTCCCGCGCCGAATCCTCTTTCGACGCTTATAGCTGAAATGCCCGAAAGAGATAGCAGTGATTCCGCTCCTTCCATGGACGATGAATCCTTCCCGGACTCAAAAATCAAAATCGAAACAAATGTGAAAACAGAATCCGAAAGTACGTCTTTGCCCGTTGCCAATGTAGAAGCACCCAAATTAATTGTACCTAATGAAATCAAAAAGGAGAAAAATGATCGCGCGAAGAAAGAAAAACCAAAAGAAAAGGAAAGCAAAAAGAGAAAAAGAAAGAGCGAAAGCAAAATCGAAGAGGAGGTAGTGGTGAAGAAAGAAAAGGATAGAAATCATTCGACATCTCCGTTATTAGAACCAGTATCCTCCAGCCAATCTCCGGTTGTGGTTGATCCTGAAAATGTGCATTCTATCAAAGACAAAGAGGACCGAAGTGTTGCGGATCCGCCAAAGCACAATGAAACCGATGCGGAACAAGTGGCACCTGATTCCACAAATAGTACTTTGGTCGAGGCAGATATTGGAGAACCCCCTGTCTTTTCGGAAGATTACGTGTCGCAACTCAAGGACCTGCAGCAAAAGATCATGACATTGCAGGATAATCAAGAACTTCAAAGAGTTGTACAGGTAATTGCAGAAACTGGTCAATACGAAATCACGAAGAAGACATTCGATTTCGATTTATGCGCTTTGGATCGTAGAACGGTTCAGCGCCTTCAACAATTTTTCTCTGCGTCGTGACTGCCTGCCTAATTGAGAAAATGCTTTTTTTACCGTAAGTAACCCGTGTCGTGTATAAATCATTTGAGCTTATATGATAGTAGATTATACCCCTCCACAGAGAAAGGCATTTCCAAAGTTCGTAATCTTCAAATTTATCCATTCAAATTGCCTCGGAATCTTGATTATTCATTTGTGAAATTATTTATTTATTTATTCCAACGTTTTTCAAATTTCACTTAGGAAAAATCCTGATGATGAATCCTGAATTCACGCAACTTCGACGAATTTTCATTCTCAAATCGCGTGCGGTGGCAAGCACTCCTCCGAGTTGGCCGAAATTTCATTTATAGCTATCAAACGATTAAGCTAATAATCCACGGCTGTGTACAAGATACGTACATACAGGTGATGGAGTTCAAAGGATACGAGCCGAATTGTTTATTTTTCAAACTATCATTTAAAAGTGATTGAATAGAATCGGAATATCAGAAACAATAAAATATAATAGTTTGGGAATAAACAACTTGACTGCTCTACGAGGGTGCTAATATCTCCTCGATACCGTGCAATTTGGATAGATAAAGTTCAGAAAGATTGCTAATTTTGAAAACACAATTCTCTCCGTGTAAATGATATAATATATTACTTCTTAGAAATTTGGAGAAACGTTTCTTTAGAAATTTATTTTATTTATTATTTCATACGTTGAAGATGTTTCTTCAAATTCATCTTGTTAGGAGATTCTGAAAGAAAGAATTTTGACTAAGAGCGTCAAACGAGAAGAAATTTCAGTTAATTATATAAATGTTATATCCATTTTAAATGGTGTACAAAAAAGAAATTTATGTATATGTATATATATATATATATGTATACACAAAACCACATGTATTCACATTTTCGTCGTGATCGACTATTTTACGAAGACTCACATCGATGCATCTATCTCTTGGGGTACTTTTGGAACGACTAAACGGTGATTGAACATTTCAAATATGCAATGGAATATGAAGTGTGATTTTAAAGTAATTCCTGAACTTATAAAAATGAGTTACACTAATTATTATTTACTTTTGTAGATTGCATCATCGTGATGTTCAGGAATCATTACCAATTTCAAATTGACATTCAGAGTTCAATTTTGGCGATATACTTCATCGTTGTGTGTTTAACAAATTTTATTTTAGTCGTTTGAAAAGCGCGTAATCAGGTTTTGCCAGTCTTTCCAAGGGCTCGTTTTTTTTTTGCATTTTGTTTCCAAAATCAGGGCTGTTGAGTCGAATTTTTCATGTGATTGATTCCAAATTCGACTCCGATTCTAGACATTTATTTTCATAAACAAAAAACACTGTGTTTCCATAATTTCTTTATTCATATGTTATTCAAGTTTCAAGAAATGTTTTATTTCAAAAATTCATGCATGAATCAACATTGCTTTGGTCAACATTTGTAACCGATATATTTGATTCATTTTAAACCATTGTATTGTATTAGAGCCAACCAGAAACATGGAGAAGAAAATATGTTTGGATATGAAATAATTCTAATCGAAGAATAAATCCTTTATAAATCTGTAAAATATCTGATACTATCAATGATCGAATGGAATTCATAAACGTTACGTGTTTTTTAATAGCCGAATAATCAATTTCATCAATCTCGACTCCAAATCTACAGCCCTGATTCAAATAATCCATAATGGTCTTGAACTCTGAGTTCTTTGATATTCAAAGTTACTGTTGTTTGATTGACACCAAATGTTTTTTTAGATTCTGTGATCAGATCAACTGCCGTTATGTTTAATAATTCTTCAAGGACAAAGTTGAGTCTTCAGATTTGAAGAGAATTTCATATTGTTAAAAAGAAATTGTTCTCTGAAAAATATGATGGAAGAAGCCACAGATATCGCGTACTCGATATGTCATTGAAGGATTAACGTAACTGCAGTATAATTTTATGAAATTGAAGAATTAACAAACTTTCAATGCTGCTCATAACTCGGAGCAGATATTTCCGTTCATTTTTCAACCAAATCGATTAAACCAATTGAAAAATTTCATGCGTTCCCGGGTGTGTTTAGCTTATTGTTGATCAAATTATTTAACGATTTGATAACAGAGTTTTAACAGTTTGTGGTATTTGAGTATTCATTAGTTTCATATTATATCTAATATATATTTGAAAAGGAGAATGACATTTTTTGTTGTTGTAATTTGTGAAATAATCGATTATAATGTATTTTTAAAGATATTTACAATGATTTCTCATGAAATCCAAGTCTGTGGAAAAGAGGGTATATTATTTAACACTTATTTACACTTTTCTTAGTAACAATGTTTTATTTTCAATAATATAAGAATTGAAAATTCTTTTTCGTGATCAAATTTGATTATGACATCCAAGTTAGAGTGAAGTAGAAGAATAATTAACGATTATAGTGTTCAAAATTGATAATAGCGTAAAGAAATCCATCGATAGACTGCACACACATATTTTGCACAATTGATATAAATAGCGATCTGAAAAATATGAAGCATATGTAACAATTGGTCATTGATTTATTTATACGCACGTGTATATAACCGACTAAAATTTCTTCTCAGTATGTTAATTCCTTTTCTTTGAATAAATCGCCAATAACGATTCTATAAATTATTTATCAATAAGATTGAAAATCTCATTTATTTGATGTTTGAGTTATATGATAATTCAAACATTATATAAAATTGAATGAAACGCAACATGTTAGAAAATTTGTTCTTTCCTTGAGGGTAAGCGTGAACAATATATCGATCATATGAGAATGTCGTGAATGTATAAAATACCCAAGAAAAAAATAAGCAGGAAATATTTATCCCTCGAGAGTTTCGTGTGATGAAATCTAAATGAAAATTATGAAATCTTTGATAGCAGATCTATTTTTATATCACATTTCTATTATTCTGGGATGTGATGATTAATCTGTATAATATTATCGTTATACTCTTCAAATGGTTCAGCGTAAACACTGATACTAAATTCCCTCCTCTCACTATTAATCGAAATTAATGAACAAAATCATTTCTTCCTCCTTTCAACGGGTTAGTGATCCTCGCTTTCGTGTTTTCGCTGTTGATCAATTCATTATCCTTGAATCGCCCTTCTTCTTTTTCTTGTTTTACGATTCTAATACCTCTCATAGAATTCACTACTTCTCTTTATCGCTATTAGAGGATTCATTCCTTGAGAAAATTTGAGGAATAGTCCAAAAGTCACTCTTCGAAATGTCAATAATGAATATAATATCGTTAACATTCTGTATCTAACTTTTGCATCTCACTTTGGGAAACAATACCTTTCCATTGATTGTGAAATTTATGAAATGATTGAAATACATTCAACTCGTACAAGTACCTCCTGATTAAAAAAATACCCAGAATTTTTCAATAGAATGGAACTGATTCAGTTATCATTAATCTATATTCATGTAATTCTCTCGAAATTAATCTCCATTGCAGACAATACACCTATTTCGTCTTAAAACACTTTTCGGGAAGTAGTAGCTCGAGTTGTGCGAGAATAGAAGAAAGTTACAAACAGTCATATCAAGCAAATGGGGAGTTTTTGGTCAAATAATCGCATACAAGATCAGATGTGTGAGTCTCTTGCGAACATGTTTTCTTTCAAACGCTTCACGCTTTTTCCCGTAACGCTCCTTATTTATTTATTGCCTATGTTGGCGAGAGAAATTCTAACATTCTCAACGCTTCCGCATATGATATTTTGTTAGAAAAACAAAATTTCGCTCAACTAAATTCGACATTGAATTGCGAATTTCATCTTGTTGGTGTTTGAATCGTTTATAGGAACAAAACGAAAATTCAAACCCACAAGATCTGATGAAACAGGTTATTTATCTTCTCGAATTGACTCCTTGAAACTGGCAACACAGTTTCAAGAATGTACCGCAAAATTTTTGGTCTCCAACAGCTGAATTATTCCGTTATTCCACTAATAATTCGTTTCAATAAACGATTCAAACTCCAGAACACTTACAAACTTCTATTAAAAAGACTCAAACTCTTGCAGTACATTCTGTGAAACGATGTTGCAAAGAGTTAATTCGAGAAGATAAAACACCGATGATTTTTTCAGATTTTTTGAGTTTCCCACTTTTGTTTTTTCTTCCTTTTCCTATAAACGATTCAAACTTGAGGAATTTATATCAAGCGCGATTTGTTCAAATGGGCAATTCTGGGTACTTTTTGATCAGAAGGTTTTTGGTATGTATTCAATTAGAAACAATATAAACAGGGTTTTTGCAACGTATATAAATTATATGCGGTGTATTATTGTCCAATTTCATACGATTGAAATAATTTTCAGTAAACGTTGAACATTAAATTACGAAATATATTATATTCTAATGATCTACAAAGCCTATGAAGATACGTTATTACGTAAACTGATCAGTTAAATATCCTCAAAGTATATCAATAGAATTTTTCTTCTATCATCCGTTAGGGAAAGGAAATATCAGACATTTTTTCACTACAGATTTTAGAGATTGTTGTATACATACTGAAATACATCTTTATATATAAAGATATATCTTTTACTCAAATACATCTCTCGCACTCTTGATATTTTTTTCTGGAGTCATTGATATTTCCATACCTGTATTCTTTGTTTTTTCATAGACGAAAAGACTAAAACTTATAAACATTTGAGTATTTTCTTCTCACGTTTTGAATCATCACGCTGTAATTCAACTTTGATTACACGAATTCATCAATTGGAATAAAATGAACGAAATGTCAGAAACACGAATTATAAAAATGTAGGTATTAAAGATTGAATTTATTCGAGCGAAAGGGAGAAGATTCTCAAGTATTTAGTTCCTTCGAGTAATTGAACCGAGAATTAAATGCTGTATAATCAAAGAGAGAGTTCTTAATATATTTGCAAATATTTAGAATTTTATTTCCAGTTCATCGAGTTACTGATGGAACAGAGAGAGAGAGAGAGAGAGAAAGAAAGAGAGACAGGGAAACTTTATTGTTCATGCATATTATTTCTGTGATAAATATTGAGTACAGAATTATAAATTATTCATGTAGACTCGCGTATTTACAAAATCCAAATCATGGGAAATCCAATAGAATCGATGGAACGAAATTTCATAAGCAAAAATAATCGATTCATTTATGTATATTGAATTAAATGATTTACTCACCGTAGTTCGTGAAATATCTCATCAGATACACGCCACTCACTGTAAAAATGATTCTAACGATCAAATGAAATGATTTTGATGAATAAAACAATATGTTATGATTTTTATTTAATTTTTAGAGTCGTTTATTCAAAATATTTTAGTAAAAATCAATTTCATTGTAGAAATTTGATTATGTATATAAACTATTCAACTGTTCATTACATAGTAATATAATCGTATGTGTATAAAAATATTACACTCTGTATTTTTGATATTCTTTGGAATAGTGTATATTGTAAAAAGAAAACGAGGGAATCTCGAACAGTGAAAATAGAGTGTGGTAGGATTTACAAGTATTATTAAAACAACTAGCTTAGAATAATAGAGGAATAATTGCTTTATTTTATTGCATAATCGGTATCTTCACAGTGTTCATGGTAAGAATTGAAAGCTAATTTATAGATATACATGTTTTTGTTACATTTACATACGATATATAGTTATGATAATTTGATAATTGAGTTAGTTGAGGATTCAATTATCGAGAAAATGTGGATTTCAGGAATCATAAAAACTCAATTTTACATCACATATTTAATGAACCTGTTGATTTTTGTTGACGAGTGCCAAGAAATGTTCTGCTCAATGCATTGCAACATCATATTACAGTATTACTATTCGAAACTATTATTCATCATGCGAAGTGGGTAAAAAATCCGATTTGAAAGAAAGATTAATGTGATTCTGTTATTGTGATAAAAGAGCCAAGTAAAATAATTGAGTCGATCAAAATTGAGAGATGCGGTACAAGGGAAAGTAGTGGTTTTTAAAACATTTCCGTTGACGAACAGTGCATCACAACCCTGTTGAAAATATTCCATAGAATCTGATTGAAGTTCAATCAGAACTTGAAACATTATAAATAGGATTTTATGGAATATTTCTTCTACAGAAACACTTCGTTATATTTTCATCAACTTGTCAAGTTCTGAGGAAATTACTACCTTTTGTGGTTTAAAATATTGAAAACCTTTCAAACCCAAAACAGTGCAACCTCTCGATAGGGTTGTTCACTCTTTTTCTCGTTTGAATGCATCCGGTTTGCGATACAAGGAGAGAGTGAGCAGTCTTATTAAGGGATTACTTACTTTTTCATACTTGAGAAGAGGTTCCCATCAAGCGACCTACGAATGAGGTGAATTTTATGAATTTTTTTTCTCATATATCAAAGTAAATTCACAACCCAAGTATTTTTACACTCATTTATTATGTCTTCAAGTACGGAAAAACAATTTTTTCTAGTGAAAAATATAACATTATTAAAATTGTTTATAACGGCTGAAACATAACCGTCCGACAAAAAGGTGACCAAACGGTCTCCATCTTAGCAGTTCCAAAAACCGTATGGAATTACCCGACTAAGAGTTTCTGTCAGTCATACGATATTTGATGGACCCTAAACTTATAATGTTGCTAGTGAAAGTTTGAATTTTTTTCTGGCTCTCCAAATTATTCTGAAAAATAAACAATATCATCTGTAGTTAAGTTCAGAATCCAATAAATCAGATATACTTTGAAATAAAAAACAAAGGCGATACACATATTGTGGAGGTCGATGTGAAAACCTTGATTTCGAAAAAGACGCCTTTCAAGTTTCGGTATACGGATTCCAAAAAGCTTTCATGGAGAAAAAAAGAAAGGAAATTTGAGAACCTCACCTTATTTCGGGGTTCGCTTGATAAGAACCTGTTCTTAATTTATCTGCACAATTCGTGTATTATAATATTCATCGATTCTAATAAACAATAATTACAGTTCTTTATTCAAGCCTCGAAGGGATCTTTAAAAAATTTATCACGTGTCCATAGGTGAAAGATGTGAAATTTCAACTCATGGAACACTCAAGGATAACATTTTATGTATCATAAAAACAGAGATCTCCTTATGCTTTGTTATGCTATGGAACGGATTATTCGCACTAACCTGAATAATCACTGCCCATCGATAACGCACTTATTGAAGTTTATGATTTTTACCTTTCATTTGATTCTCAATTAACATTTTTACAGTTCCCCGAAGAAAAAAGGTGTGAATTAGGAGATATCAGTTCAAATGTTTATTAATTTCTAGCTGAAATGACTGACGATCAATCAGTTTCACTGTAATTTTACTTTTCACGTGGTATTTATTTTTTTGGATGAATTGAAATTGACATTCAAATCGATGAAAAAAATTCAAAATATCGATTCTCAAAACCGCATGAAAGGTAAAGTTTCATTATAAAAATTTGTGTACAATGATCAGTAATGAATCTACATTTATCTCTTCCTCTCTCTCTCTCTCTCTCTCTCTATCTCTTCGACTCTATTTTTTTGTTTTTTTCCAAAGTTACTCCAATAAATTCAGTCGAATAATAATTGATCTCAAATCACGCAATCAGGATGAAAGATTATTCGTGGTCGATAGGGTATCCACGAATGACTTGTAATAATTTACAAATATTTTAATGAAACTTGTTCACGAATTTCAATAATCTTTCATGATCAATATCTGATTCGAATTTACAATGAAAATATATATACTCCATGAAGCATTAAGTTGTTTTCCTATCTGTTGTGATGAAATGAATTTTCTTCGAGCGGAACAAATTTTATATTCATTTAGAATTTTTCACATGAAATATTCTGTTGTAATATAGAAAAGATCTGTTTTTAAAATATATCTCTACATTTACAGAATAATGTGGTATTGTTATGTAATATTAAGATTAAATATTGTGTTTTGTATCAATAGTGGCATTAACAACTTTCAACAAATTCCTGGGAAAAATTGAAAAACTATTTGGAAGTGGATATTGTTTAAGCTCCATCACGCTATAACAAAGTCAAAGTCCATGCTCTACGCTACAATGGTTCTAATAGAACATTTGAATATGATGATCGTAATCACAATTTATTTTATTAATTTGAACTAACGAAATATTTCGATCACTTCATTCATCCCTGTCTAGTAAAAATAGTATGTAGATAATTTTAAATAGAATTTGTGTTTTTACGTTGATACATTCTTTGAAAATTCAAATATAAATAACAATTGAAAACCTCCGTACTGGAAAACCTTTGAATTTTTATATGACGCGCTAGAAGAAGGTGTTGAACATTTTATAATGAATAGAATCGGGGAAAATAGGCTCAGTATTTCATTTTTATTATAAATATAATGGAAATCATAGATCATAATATATCTAAGTAGTATTGAAATCAAACAAGTTTTTAAATGAATAACTAAATTTTGTTTCCAACGGAGAAAGTATTTTTCGATACCACATGAAGAATGAAAAAAAAAAATTGATAAATTTTATATTGTAAAGTTTTCAACAATCGATTATCGAAATATCTGTGAAATTTTTCAAATAAAAATCACAAAATCGCAAAAAATTTACACTCAAGGTGAATTTGTGCTCTTTTTTTTCTGTTTTTATTGTAACAATCGCTGAATACGAAATATTTTCAACTCGTAAAAAATCCAAATTCCCCTTTCTCGATCATGCGTTTGTTTTATTTGACAATCTGGTATAGAATCGATTCAATCTTGAGAGCTAATTTTTCAATATTATATTCTTTATGTAAGATCGTACATTTTAAATAGAAGTTTTGTAAAAATTTTATAAATGTTGCGTGTATGTGGTTCAGCTATCATGAAAATTGACAAATACATCACAATTTATATGTTGAAAGATGAATAACCGATAAGAGTGGTGATATCACATAAAATTGTAATTTTCTTTGTTTTCTTCGATTTTTCTTGGTCATCCAAAATAGAGGGATGAAAATCTAGAATATATATATATATATATATATATATATATTCTGTACAATGATCTGCAAATATAATTTGTATATTATCACAGATCAGAATAAAATTCTTTCATTGATTCGTTAAAGTTATTCGTTACGTGATTTTGTATAACCAAGGGAAATGAAATGAATTGTGTATAATATAATATATAATATATATATTAATTTGGTATAACAGAAAATGTTATAACGATTGAAATACCCAGTGTGAATAAATGTAGTAGTCTCAGTTATTCATTTCGAATATTTATTTTGGGACTTGTTAGCGGTGAAGGAGTTCATCTATCGAGCACTGTGCACCACAAATAAACAAATTTCTACAAAACTATAGATTCTACGGAGTTGAGTTCAGCGCGAAGTCCTAAAATAAAGTCATATTTCTGAAAATCACCGGTATGTTCGAGTAATGTTAAACAGCCTTTAGTAGAATAAGAGGGTATAAGCTTATTCGTAAGACAACTTATTGGTATCGATTTTTACGCAAAGTGTAAGAATTCACAGATAAAGTTACAGAACCAATGAATATAAACGATTATTATATGATATATTATTTCTGATGAAATATAAAATGTAAATAGTCATAATTGTTGAGTAATCATGTATAAATGATGAAACGAGTCTTTTACGACTTCTCAAAGATGTAGTACAAGTCAGCATTCTTAGGATTAAATAAGATATATTGTACGATTTTATGAATGTTTCATAAAATTTCTGTGTATATTTTTACTTTTATTAATAAGAATAAACATCTTGTATCATTGTGCCTGTATAAAATTTTACATCGTAAGCTATATAATCTATATTAAAGGTGTATTTAAAGAAACCCCGAGGTTCGTCATTCATTTCACAAGGATAATTTGATGTCCGGGTCAGGAATGAGCAGGTCCGAAAACCCATAAAATTCACTCAAATCGCATTGTTTACTGAATCTAACGAAATCTCATTGGAAATTTTTTAATTGGCTTCAATACTAGATTCAATGAAATTCAGTCAGATTCTATTGTCAGTTCCTTTATTAAGGTTCTTGCCAAAATGACCAGAACTAATTTTGAACCATATTAGTCTGAGTTGAAACCTCATGAACTGAGCTACTTTTCCTGAAGAGCCTTCAATGGAGATGAGTTTCCGTAAGAACCTGAGTTGCGCTACTCTTCTTCAAGGATGTCGACACAAACTTCGTAGTTTTTATTAAATAACAAAATGAAACCCATAGAAAAAAGTATACACCTTTGATTTAACTTGTAACTATCTTCCAAAGTTTCTCTGTTGATTCTTCATTGCCTCTGCAGTTCTTCACCATTTGCCCAGCTTGAATGACAAGATCCATTATATATCGTCACATCTTATTGGAATTGAACGAAAGTCTATTGAAATCTCATTGATCATCATTTGTCAACGAAATCTAGTCACTTTTGTAGGTTTCTTCAACAACAATCTCATCCAATCTGGGACTAACTTCCGATCCAATCGATTCCTTCATCGGTGTACAGATTTTTTAATCCTACCAGTGCTTTTCGGAGACTACGAAACATGAAACGAACATGTATGATGTCCCACACAGCACTACAGTCCTAGAAGAATTCATAAAGAATTCCTGAATTCGGACTGTGGTGATAGTGACAAATTTGTGATAGTTGTAATTTGTGAGTTTGTCCATGTTCCGTCCAGAAAAATGTTGCAGAAAAGGTTTTCATATACAAGTGTCATGTGATATGTGAAAATATCGTTATGTTTTATAAACATTTTGTACAAATTTTATATAAAATATCAATGTTGTGAAATATCGCCCATCGTTAGAACCCAGACAGCACAAATGATCATTTTGAATTCACAAAAACTTCTGTAGAACTTCTTGAACAGTCCCCGTTATGACAGTAAAAATGAATTCAATATGAACTCAATGAATTCAAAATGCATACATGTTGGATGCCTGAATAGTTCTTTATGAATTCGTGATATGAATTCTTTCTGAAGATTAAGTTATTCATCAAGAGTTCATTTTGAATTCAAACTATTCATAATGAATTCATGTTTGCTGTCATAACGGGAGCTCTTTGCGGGGACTTTTGTGCTGTATGGGAGAACATTATCTTATTTCAATATCGAAGTCGCTAAAATTGCGATATAGGTTTTCTTTAGTTTACCCAACAGAACCATGTCAAACAGTTGCTCTCCCCCTGGCGAAAAAGTTTTACATAATTTCTCATATGTTTCAGTATGTTTTCATATTTTTTATAATTTCTCAAGGAATTGGAACATTTCGTATGAAAAATGTTTTCTCATAATAAGTCATAATTTCTGATAAAATTACATAAAATTTTTCATAAATATAATGATGACTATGAGACATGGTTTTTCATAAAACCTCAGAATTCCTGACCAAAACAGTTACAATTATTCATAAATAAAAGTATATCATCATATAATGTTCTAATTTCTCAAAAAAATTGCACATATGTCTTAATTTCTTAAAAATTTCATACAGTTTCTTCTCGAATCCGTAAAGACGAGAAGATACCTTGGTAAAAAATCTCTCTAAATCTCTCTGAAAATTTTTCACGTTCCAGAGAAATTCAAAGAGATTTAGGAACGGGTAGAGTGGGAAAAATTGTGCGGTGAACTTTTCAGAAGGAGTCAGAGAGAGATACATTGAATGGAATTTTTGGTGCGAGATTTCAGAGACATTCAGGGAGTTTCAAAGAAATTCAGGGGAACGGGAATTGGGAAAAATTTAGCATGGAACCTTCTAGAAGAATTCAGAGAAATTCAGAGAGATTCAGAGGAATTCAGAAAGAAATAAATTGAGTGGAATTCTTTGTTTAACGTGTCAGAGGCATTCGGGGAGATTCAGGGAAAATCAAAGACACGAAAATTAGAAAAAATTGAGCACAGCACTCCCCTGGTTAAAAGAACCCATTGATTCTGACCAATTCTCATTAAATTACAATTAAACGTGGACAATGTTCTGACCAAATCTCATCGATGATTTTTCAATGACATTTGGTCAGAACTTTCATGTGAATCTCGTTGAATCTGGTCAAATCTCACTAAATTACGATTAAACTTGGACAATGTTCTGACCAAATCTCATTGAATTTCATTTGCAGGATTCAATGGATTCTTTTAACCAGGGTCTACAGAAGGATTCAGGGACATTCAGAGGAATTCATCTTGATTGAGGGAAATTCAGAAGGATTCAGAAACGGGTAGATAAGAAAGATTGTGCGTTGAACTCTCCAGGAGCAGTCAGAGAAATTCAGAGAGAGAGATACATTCAGTGAAATTTTTTGTGCCAGATTTCAGAGGCATTCAGGGAGATTCAAGGAAGATCAGAGAAACGGGAATTAAGAAAAATTTAGCTCGGGACTTTACGAAAGGATTCAAAGAAATTCAAAGAGATTTCATTTCATGCTTTATTATGTCCTAGAGCCGGGCCCTTTGAGAACAATGTATAAGTTGAAAGTACAAATTACTATTACAAGTAAGAATGTAAGTTTAAAAGAGAAAACCAACATACAAAAATAATCAGAGACTAGACTTCTACATGCTACAGAAAATACAAACCAGGAATAAGAGAAAAGCAAAAGAATAATACTCGCAGTTCAAATATCATTACAAATGTGATCTTTCTACACTATTGATTTGAAACAAAGAAGACAGAGAAATAAGCCTCCAATTTTCTTACAATTATAATGATCGCATAGATTAGATAGTAGTGATTACCAATAGATGATATACAGACGAAAAGCGCCAATAGACGTAGGTAACCAGGTGAATATAATAACTAGAAGAATTACCTTAGGTAGTCGGAAAGTGTTAGTACCCGCTAATACAATGAGTACCAAGCGAATAATAGCTCTATACAATACTTTAATGACTAATAACTAAATTAATCGTAAGAATTAAGAAATGAGTAAAAGCAGATCAAGCCCAAGAACATTTAAAATCAAGAATAACCTTATTATAGGCAAGAAAGGAGCAGGAGAAGAGCTAAGCAGCCTGAAGCTCGTACAAGTGCGCGAAAAGCTTAGATCTAAAAGCGCTCAGAGATTCAGAGGGATACAGAGAAATTCACGGAGAAATAAATTGAGGGGAATTTTTGGTTCAAGATTCCAGAGGCATTCAGGAAGTTTTAGAGAAACTCAGAGACCCGGAAATTAGGAAAAATTGGCCATGAAACTTTTTCAAAAGATTCAGGGAAATTCAGAAAGATTCAGAGAGAAATAATTGAAGTGAAATTTTTGATTCAAGAATTCGGAGGTATTCAGGGAGTTTCAGGGAAAATCAGAAACCCGAAACTTAGCAAAAATTGAGTATGGAACTTCACAGAAGGATTCAGACAAATTCAGAGTAAGCCTCGAATTCTCAATATTTGAAATTCGGAGATATTCAAAGAGATTCGGGGAAATTCAGAAAAATTCAGGAGAATTCAGAAAGATTCAGGCAAATTTAGAGTAAGCTTTGAAATTTAGATACATGAAATTCTGACACATTCAAAGAGATTCAGAGGAATTCAGCATGAGCTTTGAATTGTTAATAAATTAAATGCTGGAGAATTCGGAAAGATTGAGAAAGATCCTCAGAAAATCCTAGATTTTCATTAAAAAAATTGAGAGAGATTCAAAGAACGTTGGAGAGATTCAGGATGTATGACTATCTGACAGGTCTCTAACTTCCTCTGAATTGCTCTGAATCTCTCTGAAAAATGTCCGAAAATATAGAGAGATTCAGAGAGATTTTTTTCATCAGGGCAATATGAAATATCAACACATATGAAAACATAGAAGCCCGCTGAAGTCACTGATCCAAGTGATCCGGATCAATCTTCAAGCTTTTTGATTGGTTGAAAAATGATCCGGGTCACTTGAATTAGCTACTTCGGAAGGTTCCATAGCGTCTTATCAAAAAAATAAATGATAAATCTTATGTGACTTTATGAACACATGTTTCGGAGAGATTACAAAAAATTTGGAAATGTTTAGAAGGGAATTGTTTCTTTTATACCAGCGCCTCGTTTTTTGAAAAATGGTGAGATTTTATTCAAAATTTATGAGAATTTATGAAAAATTATGAGAAATTATCATATAGTATGAGGATTATGAAAAAGTATGGGAAATTATGAAAAAAAGCATTCCTCATAAGAGTGTTCAAACTCCTTCAGAGATTATGGAATTTTATGCAAAAATTATGAGAACATTAAATCTCATAATGATGTTCCAAATCCTTGAGAAATTATGAGATTCCATGAGAAAATTATGGAAAAAAATGATGAAGAAATATGAGAAATTATGAGAAATTTTTTCGCCAGGGCAGTTTTGGACCGGATGTTCCAATGTAGTGATTCTAAACCAAATCGGTTAGAAAGGTTCATCAGTACAAATCCTATTAATAATTTTTTACCCGATTCTGCCTGGCATTCTCAGTAAAGAACATTTGTTCAATGCTTATCCCCATACAAAAAAAAACACGAAGGTTCAATAAGGTTCCATTGAATATTCCAAGAATTCGACCTAAAAGATCTGTATCCTCTTGGAATATTGAATGGTTCATTGACCTTTCGACGTTCCCCCAACAGCACATATGTCTCTCTGGGACGTTCTTTGAACGTTCAGAAGACCTCCCCTACGTTCCATTAACCTTCCATAAACGTTCCAGTGGCACGTTGTGCTGTCTGGGTCATATCACGATGACCAATTCTCAAATTGCCTAACCCTATTAAAAATGTCCGACAGATCCTGACAGATTCCGGTCAAAATTCTGTCTGGTTCCGTCGGAAATCATCATTCCTGGGACAAAAACCCACCAAATCCTGACACCCAGAAAACAAAACGAACGAGTCCAGGATCGCTCAATCTGATGGACATAATGATGCATGAACAATTGACCAATAGTTGTACTATCAGAATGGCTAATGCGTGAATACTATCAATTATTGTACAATCATTGATGCACAACAGTCGTAGTAGTCTTCAATGCATGCATCATTGGTCAATAATGGGTTAACTTATCATATAGTTAATTGTAAAATCGTGAACAACTTCAAAGTGTCCATGATTGTACAATCATTGAACCACTTTGTTTTCTGGGCAGAAAATTATCTGTCGGACATTTGGAATAGGGAACTCTTCTCCTTGGCCATTCTTTTCAATAAAACTCCATGATGGGTTGATCTAACGAAAAAAGTGCATGAATTATGGATAATTGGTCACTCTGGCCCATACTGTTACCTTCGGGTAATTATCCTAAGATTTCATCCAAGTGTCCTACGAAAACTCAACTCCGTGTTGAAAAAAGAAGAAAAGATAACAGAAAAAACCTGCAATGAAATCTTTGCCACGACTGAAATGAGATATGCATTTTATTTTCATATCATAGGTATGATTTTATTCAGTTTGACTTTTTATCGGAAAACAAAAACGATAATACAAAGAGAAATTATTTACCAAATAATTTTTCAACATAACCAAAGATTTGTTCAACATTTATAAAACATTTTTTAATTAATTCTCACATGACATTTAATATTTAAATTACAACGATGTAACAGAGTTATATTGATTTCATCGTAATTTTGTTTTTCATTCGCTTCACGTCGTTCGTATTTTAAATATGAAACGATGGTGTTCGAACGGATGTGACACGGATAATTATTGTTTTTTTTTGTTTCTTATCAGCCTCGATGTTGTGAATTTTTCATGATGCTTCCATCTTCATCTCTCAACTGGCTTGATGTTGTTTAACGACGTACAACGGATTTGCACGATAAGATCATTCATATTCCCCATCAACGAGAAAATCCAAATAAAGCTTACGACCTGGATATGGTATAAGATCTTATGATTAATTTTAGTATCCTGCCAATTCAGCAAACGTGGAGTCCATCTCGTCAGCGAGCGACTTGTATCTGTCCTTATTGATTCCAAGTTCATCTGTAAAAAAAAAGAAACAGTCATTTTAGTATCTTGTTTTGAGCATTTTTCTCTCTCATTTCTTTCTATCAAAGTGTGCAGTTATCGCGAGTCAGGTATTGTTTATAGTTGTAAGGGCCCTCTTAGAGAGGAATTATATCAACTGAATGAGCATGAAAGACTGTTCTGGGTTCGAAGGATTTTTGAAGAGTTCCAAGCAGAATTTGAAAAGTACTGCTGAAACTGGGACGCTAGACAACCCAATGAACATTATGAGGACGAGGACTTGAAGATAACTGGAGGAGCTCTTAAAGAGATCTTTATGTCATCCAATGCGTCGGTTTAGGAGATCCTGTGGAGGTCTTGTTTTAGATCACTTTATGTTATCTTAAAGAGAACATTTATAACATAAAGATAACATAAAGTGGTCCTCAACAAGGGCTCTGTAAGATCTCCTAAATCGACGCATTGGATGACATTAAGATCTCTTTAAGAGCTCCTCCAGTTGTCTTCAAGTCCTCGTCCTCATAATGTTCATTGGGAAGTCTTTAGCTGGTGAAGTCCAAGTACCCTGGTTGAAAGGATCCATTGAATCTGACAAATGAAATTCAATGAGATTTGGTGAGAACATTGTCCAAGTTTAATCGTACTTTAGTGAGATTTGGCCAGATTCAACGAGATTCACATGAAAGTTCTAACTAATTCTCATTGAAAAATCACCGGTGAGAATTGGTCAGAACATTGTCCATGTTTGATTGTAATTTAATGAGAATTGGTTAGAATCAATGAGTTCTTTTAACCAGGGTCAACATTTTGTGTATTGCAATATCTGGTAGACCGGTTTTAGAACCTTGCACAACACTTTTAGAACATTTCCCTGATGAAAGGGAAGCGTGTAATAGAAAGTGTCAGGAACGTAGTTGGAAAGTATTTGGAATGTGGATTTAAGCGTATACCGAGCGTCAAGTGGCACATTAAGAGTGGTTCGAAGTGTGTGAAGCGTATCCGAAGAAACCCCAATTTCATAGAAACCGGGCTTTACGCACGGAAGCGTAATCCAAGAGTGGATAGGAAGCATATGAGAAGTATTAGGAAAGTAATCTGAAATATGCTTACGCTTTCGTTACTCTTTATGACACGCTTTCCCTTCACCAGGGTTTAGACCAATTCTTGTTTGAAATTCGTCTAAAAGATATCTTCAACATGTCTCACATCTAAAAGATGTAGTGATTGTCCTGAAGACAAGTTTTCCCTAGCGATTACAAAGTGACCAATTTTTTTGGTTTACTTTCGGTTATTTTTTGGTTTGGTAAAAATTTGGTCAGGAAGTGGTTACCCAGATGGGTTTTACAACTAACGGTTGCTTAGAACAAATCTGCCACCAAAAAATGTGGTCCGTTTTTGGAATCTTTTTGGTATTTGTGGGGTAAAAACCCAGAAAATCACCACAAAATAACCGAAAAATCACCAAATCAAGATTAGTTGAATTTTTGTTGGAAAAAATGTCCCACACGACCAACAAATTACCAAAACCAAGATTTTCCACCAAAATGTAACCAAAATTTTTGGTCGCTTGTCGGTTCACCCAGATTCGCTAAGGTTAGGCAAGAATTGGTCTAACATTTATCCGACAGTGATGTACAAGACATCCAAAATTTGTCTCAAAGATGTCGCGAAACACAAAATATTTATTAGGTTTCAACAATTCGAAACTTCACTCTACAGGCCCAATTTCCAGCATTTCAAAGGAGCATTAGTAGATTTTTATTGGCATTACTGAAACTAATTAATTTTCTAGTAAAAAGTTGTAAAAAATAGTATAAACATCAACAGTTCACACGATCTTACTCCCCCTGTTACAAATAATCTATAAAACCTCATTGACGAATGGGAAAATTAATATAGGATTCAATGAAATTCAACGATATTCAATCAGAAATTTCACCATTCGTAATAGGATTTAATAGAATATTTCTACCTGGGCCTTTAATCAATCATTGTACATGATTTGAATATTCAAAATCATTGATCTCATTTTCTAGATAAAGAACATATTTTTCAAACAATTATAACAATACCTTCAACCGGATAATCTTTTCTACGTAAAAAACTTGTTGGGTGCGTAAAAGTGTTCACATAAATATCACGATTATGAATCTAATTCGACTATTGGAAGAATATAACATAGAATGATGCGATGAAAGGAATGGATTTGGGATACACAAGCTCGATACGACAAAAAGCAGAACATATACATGCGAAGTTACTGGCATAGTGATTTCCATAGCAAGGAAAATAATACCTGCAAGCAAATGATATCTGTTCAAAAGCATCCAAGCTTCAGTTTCTAACATTAGAGATATGTGTGGGATATTCTTTCAATTTGAGTTTTATTTCTAATATAAATCTAATCAGAGGGAAATTATTGATGCAAATTTTATCCATTCTGTACATGAAAGATAAACGTAAAGATACTTACATTCTCGAGTTATATATTTTATAATATGGCGTGGTAAACTCAATAAAGAATTATTGACATGGATGGAAAGAAAGATTGAATTAATTAAAAATGATCACTCATAAGATCTAATTATATATACGGAAGTTTTTTTTTTCATCTGGATTTAATTTAAATCATGAGAATCGATATTTCAAAACAGTGAAAAATCCTGCTTGCTGTTATCCTGGATAAATAAACTCATAGGTTCCGATGTGGGATCAAAAAGCTACACTGTAGAAACAATTACTCACATTAAAATTGAAAATCACAGTTTCTTGTGAAAGCACTGCGCTCAACGTAGGGAAAATAAACTTTTCATTCTAAAAACCCTACGCTCAATATTAGGATACTATTACAGAACCCTGGTTTAAAAAAAATCTATAGAATCTGGTGAAATGAAATTTAATGGTATTTAGTTAGAACATTGTACAAGATTCAATCAAAATCACATTGAAAAAATACATTCATATGATCCAATTTCATTGACAAATGCTAGAATAGGATTTGGTCAGAATATTGTACAAGATTCAATGAGATTTGAGGAGAATCAATGATTTCGTTTTACCGGGGAAGCGTGTAAATTGTTCACGCTCACCGTAGGTAATAAAGTTACTAACGCTGTGAATGAACACTTCACAAGATTTTGTAATATCAAATTTATTTCCCCTACGTTGAGCGTAGTGCTATCACAAGAAACTGTGATTTTCGATTTCAATGTGGATAATTTACAGGAAATATTTGAAAGGAAAGTGTATGAAATTCCGTAAGAAACACTTCACAGAATCCTTTTTGAAGTTTTCAGATTTGATTAACTGAAATATAATGAGGATTCATTATTACATTTAACGATTCGATTTCACAATAATTGATGTAGCATAGAAAGATGTTTGAGATAGCTGAAGCAGAAAAAAAAGGGACAAAATTCATACATGAACTTTCTTACATTGGAATTATAAGTAGCACAGAAACAAAGTATAGTTAAAACATTGAGAAAGATTAAAAGAGACGTCACATAAATGAAGAAACATAGCACCAAAGATGTGGTTTTTTTATAGCAGAGGTGTATGCAAAGACTTTAAAGTTTAGTAGCCAGAAAGCTCAGCGAATGTTGAATCCAATTCGTCGATAACTTCTTTGCGTTTGCTCTTCTCGCGCGACAACACGTCTGTAATGAAACAATGTTTATGTTGTGCTGTGAGTTATATTTAAAATCGTGGTAGTTGTAATGGCAGGAAGTGAATGGATGGCACATCTGTGTCAGATAAACGCAGTCTGTCAATTCTGTTTCGAATTTCAGCTCTCATTGAATTCAATCTAGCAAATATATTCAAAAAAGCTCCGGATATTTTATTTAATAATAATGATAATAATTGAATTATCGAAGGGATTGAATTTTTTCGTTGATCACATTGCTGTTCACACGAATTAAATAGCGATTATTTAGAAATTATCTATTATTCCATTGATAACTTGTTTCAATATCTAGAAAATATCAGAAATCGTACTGATGACGAATTGATTCTGTTTTCTTTTTTTTATGGAGCATTAGTTAGTATTCTCATGTCTCGGAATTTTGAAATTCTTGAAAAAATGTATTCAGTCCTTTTGACAGGGTGTCTAGCAAAATATGATTTTGGAATTCCCGGATCGAAAATAAATTGCACACACATCAATTTCAATTAACATTTTCGATAAATATTTCGATAAATAAATTCACATAATTTTGAATTATTGAGCACATAATTCAATTCCTATGAATTCACTATTGTGAATTCAATTATAGACATCTTAAAGAAGTCAGAAACAGACTATTTCACGAGCATTTGGGAATTCTTTCGAAAATTCTTGAAACAGTCGCAAGACCTCTGAGAGAATATTTGAAACAACTCTCGAATCTCCCCCAGGTAGAAATATTCCATTAAATCCTATTACGAATGGTGAAATTTCCGATTAAATATCATTGAATTCCATTGAAACCTATTCATTTTCCCATTCGTCAATGAGATTTTACAGATTATTCGTAACAGGACCGTGAAATAGGAGTTCTTGAGTTATGTGAGATTTCTAGAATTCAATAAGAATTCAAAAAGAATTCTTTTTTTGAGAATTCTTTAGTGAATCATTCATTGCTGTCTAAACCTGGCTGAAGAAATTATTCTGAAGATATCTGTGAATCTTTGCATAACTCTCAAAATTATAACAAAAAATATCAATATTCATTCTAATTAAGATTTAAAATAACACAGGTCTACAATGATTTTGGTGCCGCTAAAACTAAAGCAGATTTTGAGTATATTCGATACCCTGACTCTGGAAATATACTTATTTTTTTAATGCTACGTGTAGTTTTCAAGAAATCGCAGGTGTAAAATAAAATGAACATGTACGATTTTGAAACGTTTTATTCAATTATTCCACACGTTAACAACATTTTATCAAATCATTCTTCAAATTATCTCAAAATATGAGTCATTCTCTTCCAAATGCGATTAGGTTTGTTCAAATATCTTTTTTTTTCTCTGAGATACGACAGTTTGAAAATTGTGTTATTTCACCTATTCACTAAATCCATGAACACACAAATTTCAAATTGTCGTGTCACAGTAAAAAAAAAGATATTCGAGCAAACTCAACGGCATTCGGAAGGGGATGGATTATATTTCGAGGTGCATCTACTAGTTTCATGAGAAAAAATTACATTCTGACGTCACGTAATCTCAAATATGTCGAAAAACGGTGTTTTTCACACTTTGACGTTAAAATATCTCAAAAACCACACGTAATAATCCAATTTTGAAGCCAGATTCGGATTCAGCGCGCCAAAATACTTCGGAAAAGTATGATACAGTTGTTGCACCAAACAAAAAGTTCAATTTTGTAGGCCTGTGTAATCAATTATTCGTCGATGGGGAAAACTTTTCTAAGTTTAAAAATTCCGCACACACAAAAATGAAAATATAATTGAAAATTTCCCGGAATTTTTTTCATTTCCTGACGTTTTCCCAACTTTTCCCGACGAAAGTACAATTTCTGACTAATTCCCGACTGATAGATACCCTGTTTTTCAGAACTTGAAGGGATGAAACATTGTTATTTCGAGACTTCGGGTATCCCTCGAGAACAAGTATAATGTTATCGATGAATTCCACGAATCCATTCATTATACTCGATGCTTGCGCGAAAAGGGAAATATTCAGAAAATTTATTTACAAATGAATTGTTTCAAACACATCAAAACACATCAAAAGAGACGGCACATTGACAATACAAAACACAGAGGCAGAAAGAACGATGAAACGAAGGATATGTTTAAAATTCAAATATTTCATAACACTCCGCTTGCAACTATCGAGAAATTCGAATCATTAAACACAGTTTTTTGTTGAATTAGAAGAATCATGGAATACAGTGATTTCGAGATATTTGAATTTCAAGAACACACTTAAGGTGATACCAGCGACCCCTGAAGATTCAACCAGACCCATTGGTTAGAAAATGACACAACCAAAATTATTCTGACAAATTATTCGAAAACAAAAGAATGAATTCAAAATATTGCTCTGTACAGACCTTTTTCAATCAATAAAGGTAGTCTGTATAGAGCAATACTTTCTATTTATTGCTTTAATTTGTCAGAAAGATTTAGTTCGGGTTGCAACGTCAGGGACCGCTGGTATCCCCTCAAAAAATTCATATTTCAAAACTTAGAACCATCACGTGATAGATCTATTTCTGATAAGGGGCTGTCCATAAACTACGTGGCCCTGTTTTTGCAACTTTTTGACCCCCCCCCCCCTCATGTAGCTCTACCGTGGCTTTTCTTTGAACATCCCCCCCCCTCCCCCACGTGGGAACGTAGTTTTTCACGTTCAGCTAAATTAATTTCAATCAAATGAATTTTTATTCAAATATGACCTCAATAAAATTGAAATTAACTGAAATGAAAGATTTATTTTATTGAAATAAAATTTCTCTCATTTCAAATGAGATTTACTTGAATGAAGAAGAATCTTATTTGATCCAATCAAATATATATTTGGGTTATATTCAAATGGATCATTTTTCTGGATATTTATATAGAATTTTCTTCCAAGTACAACATAAATAAAAAAACACGTAGCTTGGAACCGACCCCCCCCCCCCCCATGTAGCCTATCGTAGCATTTCATCTTACCCCTCCCTCTCCCTATATTGGCCACGTAGTTTATGGATGACCCCTAATATACTTGTAATGTCATCTGGGACAAGCTGTATAATAGTTCAAAAGTATGCACACTTGCCCCGCGTCATAAACTGTTCGAAATAGATAAAAATCTTGATATCAAATTAGAATACGTGGAAATGAATAATAATAATAATAATAATAATCAAGTAGTTTAAGACTCACCCTCGAGCCTATCAACTTCCTTTTGCAGTTTCTTAACGGTCTTTTCAGCAAATTCGGCACGCGCTTCAGCTTCTTTTAGTTTTACCGTCAAAGTTTTAAGTTGACGTTTGAATTCTTCCACTCTTTGATTAGCCTAATTTACATTAAAAAAATGAGTATAAGATCTCTCATAAAACGACATTTCCAGGAATAGACAGTGTACAAGGATTCAATCATGATTCGAAAATTACCTTCTCTTCGGATACTTCCAAAGATTTCAAGCTGTTTCCAACGACTTTAAGTTCCTCCTCCAATTCCATGATTTTGCTGCAAAGTGAGAATTCGTGAATTTCGATGATCGATAGAACGCATAGCGATAAATCGCAGTTTTTTAGAACATTCGATACTTACGCTTCACCAGACTTGACACGGTCTTCAGCTACTTCGAGCTCGTCTTCAACGAACGCCAACTTCCGCGAAACTTCGTCGGACTTTCCATCGGCATCTTCAGCTAAAAGACGCGCTTCCTTCAATTGATTCGTCAACTGATCCATCCTCTCTTCATCCTGTTGTGCACGGTTTTCCAATACTTTGCACATACTGAAATAAAGAGTCGAATGTTTGAATATAATATATTCAAATTGTTAACACGCTGAGAGGCATGATACTATAAAATCATTGAGAAAACTAGAGAAGAAGCTGACTTGAATCTACAGATCTCAAGATGATTGTGGCATCCCAAAGAAGACTTCACTTCATTGAATCTATTGAATGTTTTCAATAAAATCATGTATAAAAATGATGTTTACCGGCTTGACTCATCGGCGGCCTGTGATGCTTCTGCGAGTTTGGCAGTGGCTGTATTGAGTCGTTCTTCGGATCGTTCCAAATCTTCTTCAATGAGTTGTACTTTACGATTTAATGCGGCAACTTCTGATTCAGCCTGAAACCAATGGAAGTTTATATTATTATGAAGTAAAAATATGAACTACAACGTAAATCTCTTTCCCTATCTCTTTTCTTTTTCTCTTTCAACATCTATCAGCGCATCTTTATTCCCACAAATTTTCTCATCCGAAAAACTCATTTTTTTACGATCAATCGTGAGCTGATAAATCATATTTATGTTGAACATAAAGTGACTTTTGGATTCCATCCAACAAGAACGGGACCAAGGACAAGATACTGTGATCGAATTACAATATTTCTTATTTTTGTTTTTTGTACAAGCACTCGCGTTGAATACCTCCCATCTATAAATAATCAATTTGTGTACAACAAGGGAGTTCAATTTATCTTTCCGAAAATATGGTGACTTTGGGGAGTCAGAGCTGCGCCAGTATTGTGGGCCAGAGTTGGAAGGGGAGGGAGACATCAATTCTCTAAATACGAAAGGAGAAGAATTCCAATTGAACGGAAAGGTAAATTCCTTTTTGGTTGCCTAAAGGAATTCCACTCTGTTGGAATGAGAATTCATCCTTTAGGCAACTAGAAGGGTACCTATGTTCTCGTTCGAGTAGGATTCTCACCATAAGCGTGGCCAAAGTTCGACTAGTATGGGTGCCAATTCACAAAATTCCGCCGCTTAGAATCTCTTTATAATTTTCTTTAATCTTCAAGCCAGAAAATTTGGGTTCTTATCCCGATTTTGGCCCCCCTCTGAGAGCTATGGTGTGGGTGTCATGGCACCCACCGTGAACAATCCTATGATTCTCACTCTTTTCAATTCAAAGAGAACCACCTCTAAATCATGGTCGTGCGAACCTGTGGTTCGTAGCGTAGCAGTAAATCATTGAAAATACTCAACAACGATTGAGCGATGCATTTGCATGCCACAATATGCTGTGAACTTGGAATTTCAGATTCAGTTGCTATCATGATGTTGGAAAGTTGTTCAGGTTTCCCTGGTGGAAACATTTTTCTCAAAGTTTCAGAGGTTTTCATAGCTCTTCAGACAGTTTCAGTATTTTTCAGAGATATTCAGAGAAATTTTCCGTACAGAAACGTGTCCAATAAGCAAGAGTTTTTCAGATTCTTTCTGGCTTTCTCAGACCATTTTCAGTGAAATTCAGAAAAATTTTCAGAGATTTTCAAAGAAATTGTTTTTCACCAGAGTTATGAAACTCTCAATCACACGCGTAGCAAATTCCCAGCAACGATTGCATATCAACTTTTGTTATATGGGATATCAGGTGGATAACCATGTGCCGATACTGATAAAGTATTGATTCACTTAGTAACATCCATAAATCACCAAGCACATATTCATGGTGTGTTCTTTTCAGGTAGCAACTCGCTCTAAAAGCACCCGGAAAGAATTTTCAAGAGTTCTTAACCCAGGGTGTCTAAAATTGTGTAGATACGTGAAATCAATGAAAAATCGGGAATACTTCTCATATTATTAGATTTAGAGAATGAAAGGTAATATGGAATAATATTCGAACAGCCTGCGAAAAGTGAAAAATAAGACAAATATTGTCTTTATAGGTTATTCACCCGTTGTATTATTGCCGGGGTTGTCAATTTTACCGAGTGCTGGTTTGGGTCTTTGAAAAATTTGCGAAAATTTGTTTTCATAAGGTATAGATCAATAGATTCAGAATTTTCTGAAATGGAAAATCAATAAGGTCACGAGAGTAAGGATTTTTTCAAACTTCACTTGCAAATTTTACCAAGTGCTGGAGCAAATTGATAAAAAACTTGCAAAAATTCGTCTCCGTGGGATGTAGACCAATCGATTAGGAATTTTATGAAACGAAAAATAAAGAGGACTTTACAAGAAAATAATGAAACAAAATTATCACAGTCCTGAAACTTTTCAATCGATTGTCCTGGAAACTCCTGAAAAAGTCTTGGAATCGAATTTTTCGATAACAGTAGACACCCTGTAACCCCAACAGAACCAAAATCCACGGACCTCCAGGGAACGTCTGAGAGACGTATTTTGATGTTCCTAGAACGTACACAGATTTTAGGTTCTGTTGGGGAAGAACTCTTTTCGAATGCTTTTGGAGCGAGTGTGCCATTTAAGTTTTGAAACTCAAAAATTCCTTTCATTGTTTCATTATTTTAGATGGGACTTTATCCACTGAAATGGATCAAGGGAGGATCCAGAAATTGCCTATTTCTCTTCAATCGACCTGTAATAAAGGACAATTTCTGAATCCGCCGCTGAGATGGATGGAATTTTTCGCTGACTGTCAACTATAAACTATAAAAAAAGACACCACACGGTGATTTATTGGATTATATTCCATACTAGAATACTCAGGGGATCGATTCGACTGCTTTGCATTTTTCTTGTATTATTGGGTTGGCAACTAAGTAATTGCGGATTTTTGTTAGAAAATCAAAGACACTTTTTTCATGGAACTGAATAACTTTATTCTGTAATTTATTGCCCATTTTGATCAATGACCTTTTGCCATCTTTCAGGCAGCATCATAATCCCACGTTCATAAAACTTCTGGTTTTTATTAGCAAAAAACTGAATCAGGTACGGTTTGACATCATCATCATTACTGAAATTTTTACCATTCAAGGAGTTTTGGAAAGATCGAAACAAAAAGTAATCAGATGGTGCAAGGTCAGGACTATATGGTGGATGTGGCAAAACATCCCAACCAAGCTCCAATAATTTTTGCCGAGTGACCAAAGATGTGTGTGGCCTTGCATTGTCATGATGGAATACAACACCTTTTCGATTTGTCAATTCGGGCCGCTTTTCTTCAACTGCATTGTTTAATTTCGTTAGTTGTTCAATGTAGACATCAGAATTGATCGTTCGGTTGGGTGGTAAGAGTTCAAAGTAGACAATTCCTTTGTAATCCCACCAAACTGATAACAAAACCTTCTTTCGATGAATATCAGCGTTTGCTGTTGTTCGAGTTAGTTCACCTGGCCTGCTCCACGATCTTTTCCGCTTGATATTGTTGTACACAACCCATTTTTCATCGCCAGTTATCAGTCGTTTTAAAAATGGATCATTTTCATTACGTTTCTTTAGCAAATCGCAGATGTTAATGCGTTGCGTTAAATGCGTTTCTTTCAGTTCGTGAGGAACCCATGTATCGAGTTTTTGAACATAGCCAAGTTGTTTGAAGTGATTTTCAATGCATGTATGTGATACATGAAGTTTCTCTGTAATCTCACGTGTTGTACTGTGACGATCCGAATCGATTATTGCTTTGATTAGGGCGTCATCAACGTCAACTGGATGACCAGAGCGTTTTTCATCTTCGAGTGAAAAATCACCAGAACGAAATTTGGCAAACCAATTTTGACCCTGCCGTTCTTTTAAGGCTTCGTCACCATAAACAGCACATAACTTTTAATGAGCTTGCGATGCGTTTTTCCCTTTGCGGAAATAAAAAAGCAAAATATGACGAAAATGTTCCTTTTGATTTTCCATTTTTCAACGAACGCCAAACAAAAACTACGCAAACGATCAAAAAACTTTTGTTACTGATTGACAGCTGAATTGGCAACTATCAAATAACAAGATGTGTTTTACATTTGTACTACGTCTGCAAACCTAAAAATTCAACTGACACTATCTATGAGTGAAATCCGCAATTACTTAGTTGCCAACCTGATACATTTTTCTTAATTTTGTAAGTTACAAGTTGTATCTTCGTGACTTTTATTGATTTGAGGTACCTTTTGTATAATTTTATCAACGGTCCACTTTCAGCACAAAATTCAACAGAAAATTAAGAACAATACAATATAAAAACGGAATGGGAATCGACCCTCTAAGTCATTCCAGTGTTGAAGCATCGGATGAAACAGCAATGAAACAAAATATACTTGACAAATAACTTACATTGGTAAGGGCTTTTTCTTTTTCTTCGAGATCCTTGTTTGCTTGTTCGAGATTTTGTTTGTTCAATGTTAAATCGCCTTCTACTTGAGTTAGTTTCTTTTGTAAATCGGCGACTTCTTCCATAATCTTATCGGCACGGGCATTCGCCTCTTTGGCCTGCGTCTCGCAGGTATCGGCTTTATCCTGCGCATTATCCTTCTCAAGCTTCATCGCTTGCATTTTCTTCTTGATCGCGTCCATGGTGGCGACCTTTTTCCCACGACTTCCCTCACAAAACTATAAAGTGGGCTGAAAAATTTACAATTATAAACATTATTTAAAATAGTTCGATGCTCTTGGTAAATATCTTTCCACGATTAATAAAAATCCCTGGTTGAAAAATCGGATTCGTTGTAAAGAGTATTAATCGATTCTTATAGTTTGTATAACATTTGCCCTAGCGAAAAACTACGGAGAAAAAAGTATTGCTGGCTTAACAAGCAAGTCTGTTACTATAGCGCCTACAAAGAAAATTAACTGAAAGAGCAAAACAAATGATTGACACGGCTACATTTCGTTGCTGACATAAACAAATTTGTTAATAGAACTAACGTCTTAGCTGCTGGAGTGAATATTTTTGCAAGGACGACAAATTTCTTCGTAAGCGCTATAGTAGCAAACCATTTTTTCTCCGTTTAGTCAACTCGCTAAATATTTACGAGGCACTCACCAGTCTCTAATTTTTCGTTATACAAACTCGTGAATGACTAGACCATTTCCACTAGGGGATGGGATTGAATGAGATTTCTTCGCCAGAAATAAAATTGGTAAAAGCTCTGGTAAAAACGCGGATAGATTCGGATAAAAATGTTTCAATGGATACAAAAATAAGATTGAAACGAATAAAAGTAGATTGTATTTCTATCCGTTTCAATCCTATTTTTGTATCCATCTGCAAATTTTAGAATTTTTGATTTGTGTTTTGAGAATATTTCACACTTCCCTCCAAGAAATATGCTCTGCTTGCAGAGAAAATTTTAATTCAGAATAATATAAAATATTGTTCATTGTTATAAGAATTTTGCTGAATATGATACAAATCGTATGATATTGGAATAAATTCGTGCAACTAAAATGATAAAATGCAAAGCTACTATACTGGATTGGAAGATTGAGTGAATATAAAATAGTTTAGAAGTCATACGGTAGATTGACGCTGCGTGTTTCTGACTGATAGGTTTACGTGATAAAATTAGATCCAATATTTAGTTTCAGAGAGATGATTGAAGTAAACCAATGACGATTGCTCCACATTAATGTGAAGCGTAGAAAGGGATTGAACTTTATGAAAAGTCACAACAATAAACATCTGCCGATATGTTCTCGTAATCATGTTTGCTCAACTTCAACTATGGATGTTTAAAACGATAAACAGGGAACTGGAATCTTCGATGTAGATGGGAAAGTGTTTCTATTTGAAGTTGCTCTAGCAGTTTCTGGAATGTGTTGGAGATTTTTTACAAATTTTCTAAGACATGAAACATTCACGGAGGAGAAGAATTGGTTATGACAACGAAATCTAATCTGTGCCGTGTACATTTTGCTGAGGCAGGGGACTTTCCACTATTCTGTAAAAAATTTATATGGGAAAATTCCTATTGTTGTCAAGTAACTAACACGTAGATGCGTTAGGAATTTTCTGAACTTGTAATTGAAATAACTAAATGGCTCAATCGAAACTACGATACGCTTAGTTAAACCAACAATGCGTTCAGTTGGAATAACGATGCGATTGATTGTAGTGATCCAATGTTTGGTCCGTCCATATTTTAATGTACCAGTTTTCTCTGTGCAGCTGAATTTATGTGAAATTTCATACAAATGTATTGATTTCACGATCAGTGAATGGAGTTTTCTGAATAATATATGCAGGAAAAGTGTAGCTTAAAAGCCAAACAATAATTGTTTTGTCAGCTTCTGTCGGACATTTTAACCCTCCATAGAATACCCTGAATTTCGTTGCTCCACCAGACTACTCGAAGGGTCTCTGAAAAATCATTGGATTTTCAGAAGAGAGACAATGAAATTTTGAAACGGTCAAAAAATTTTTGATGAATTCTTTTAACCTTCAAAGGCAAGTTTTTGAGGGGGTAATATCGGGAGGGTATCTCTATTCTCTTCATACTTGCTTTAAGGGGATACCAGCGGCCCCTGACGATGCAACCCGAGCCAAATCTTTTCTGACAAATTATTCGAAAATAAAGCAATAAAAGGAAAATATCGCTCTATACAGACCAACTTTATTCAATGAAAGAGGTCTGTACAGAGCGATATTTTGATTTCATTCCTTCGTGTTCGAATAATTTGTCAGAATAGTTTTGGTTTCGTCCTTTTCTACACGGAAAAAATAATTTAGCTGCAGCAACTAAGTAGCTAGCACGGACACGGACAGCCATTAAATTGGCTCCTGCAGCTAAATTTTAGCTGTGACGGCAAAAGAATTTGCATTTGTAGTCAATTTATTTGCGGTAACAGCTAAAATTTAGCTGCAGGAGCCAATTTAATGGCTGTCCGTGTCCGTGCTAGCTACTTAGCTGCTGCAGCTAAATTATTTTTTCTGTGTAACCAATGGATTCGGTTGTAAATCAAGAAGATTTACGAAAGCAGAGAAGTATCTGGGGTTTTTGAATCCCTATGTCATCTGTAGAGGATTAAAAATAAGATACGCAGTCGAATTTTACAATGTATTCTTTTCCGGATGTGAATGAAAAGAGGACCATGTTGTAGGCAGTGACTATAGACAATAGGATATCGTATTTTGTTTTCCTCCACCTGGTCACGCGGTGAGACTACACGGAAAAAAATGTTTCATAAGATTTACTAACGCGTTCAGTAAAATACGGCACTATTAGAATTTCTCGTAATATTTATAAGAGTTCTAGTAAAATCTACGATGGTCGCAGTTAAAATTACTACCGCAGTAGTAGATTTGACTACAGTTCTAGTAAATATTAACAGAAATTCTAATAGTGCCGTATTTTACCACCCTCGTTGGTGAATTCTATTAAACAGTTTTTTCCGTGTATAATAGTCAGAAAGGGTTGCACGGTGAGCGCCGCCAGCTCCCGCATTGTGAGATCATTGGGTTGAAATTGATCCAATGTTTATGCACATATGAGTTGCAATTTCTGATAGATTAGATCTCAAAAACGTTGCGCTACATTTTGTTCACTGAGAAAGATACCGAAATGTACAGACAACCCAAGTAGCACAAGTATCGATACGCTTCGAATGTTCAATGAACATCTATAGAATATTTTCGCATATTTGAATGTTCTATGAACATCTATAGAATATTTTCGCATATTTGAATGTTCTATGAACATCTATAGAATATTTTCGCATATTTGAATGTTCTATGAACATCTATAGATATTCCTAACATCCTTGTGCTACTAGGGAACACGGTAAAAAATCCGACTGAATGTGGTTGCATCGTACTTGAACACGTGACTGACATTCAGTCTTTTCTATTGTGTTGGCACTTGTTTTCGACGCTGACTTTCTTTAAAACATGGCTAGTTTTGGGTACATCTTAAAATCAGCTAATTTTCAGGATGGTATTAGGTTTTACTTTTTACCGTAAAGTTGACGTGTTCGTGGGATTTTGCGTTTTAGACGTTTAAAAGTCATTAACGGATCTTCATTGACATTGCTGCCCCATTTATCCACTCGATGCAACGCCAGCGATTAGTATTTGTGAAGTAGTATTTTATTTTATTGATTAAATGTCATTAGCAACCCCCCTTGTGGAAAATGATAGGCAAATCTAAATGAAAACCAGCAGATTTGATGGAGAAAACTCAAGCTAGTAACTCAAGCTTGATGTAAATAATGTAACACAAAAGGATGTTGATACAATTTTGATTGGAATTTCCGATCGTGTAAATTCAACACATCAGTATTGTCAAATGAAATCCAAAATAAGAAGTGAATCAACAGTTCACAAGTGTAATTTATGGATTTTTTTACATCAATCGAATGTGAAAAATGACACTTCTTTCGTGTTGAAACAATGCATAAGAATAAATTGAAAAAAACAGTACTTCAATGAGCATTGAAGATGGATCGTCGGGACCGAATGATGAAGCTGTATCACTCAAGCCACTGCCGGTCCTTTGGTTGAGTGCACTTTCTCAACTCATATCAATTTGCACTCTATCTTCAAATTTACACATCTAGAAAACGAATTCCCATTAAAATGAAAGCTAAAACCAAAATGAATGAATAGTTCTTCCGACGACTACTAAGGTTTACACGTACATAGAAGTTTCATAAAAAAAAATAGCTCCCACCCCTGGCGATCTCCCCTTGGGAGTTAAGAATAACACAATTTTTATGTTCAATCTTGAGTTGAATAAAATTTGTATCATTTTGACACTTTTTTTCACTTGTTTGAATGATTTCACATTATAAATCATTTGAGACCTGATTACACGTGTTTGTGTTGAATATGTAACAAAAAATGCATGAAACACGGATTTTTTAACACATTTACACAAAATTTCCAACTGTGCTGGGCGGAGTCGGGTAGGGAGTTGTCTTTTTCATCCGGATTTGCTTAGAATTCTCCGCAGAACTGATGAAAAACTTGGAGGGATTCCAGTGACGTTTTTTAGAAGATTTCGAATGTGTTCATAATTTTTTACAGAGTTTCAGTAATTTGAAGTGATATTCAGAAACATTTCCAATGAAAAATAGGCCCTGGTAAGAATAAAGCGTGCAGATAATGAAGAATAAAACATATCGTGTGTTACTTCCCACTGTCTGCATCCTCTTATCACATCCCAAGTGGAAAAATGTTCAAAATTGAATGTAATTTATATATAATTGAATACAGTTTATATATAAATTATACATAACTTTGAAAAATTCTTCTACTTTTTTTCCACAAGGACTGTGCAGATAAGTTTACAAAGATCATCAAAGAAAACTTACTAAAACGATTCAAAACCATCATTCCTATCGATAAATTATATTGATATCCACTTTTTTATTGTTTGTTGAAAGATTTTATGTATTAGAACCACTTCTTTCGACTTTTCTTCGAGTCTTCCTCGAAGGTATGCAAAGAGAAAAATAATTTCAACATCTCCACTAATTTTAGTCAATATTCATAATTCCTCAGTTGACTAAAAATTAATACCTACGCACAGTGGGGAATTTTGGTGCATTCATGGACAAAAATCAGCCTACAACTCAATTTTCATCCGATGCTAATGAATTTCATTTCAGAATACTCAGAAAGGGTTCCCTTTGAACGTATCCCTGCTGCATTTCCGTAATATTGAACTGAATTGGAGGAGAATTCGAATCAAAATTGAAAAAGAAGATTTGGTGAACGAGTGAATCATTATTTGTCTAAAAAGAAAAGTTTTTCCTGTTTTACGTGACGAAACATATTTCTTCGCATGAAAGTACTGATACTTGTGATGGAGGAGCACAAAAATGCTATAAAAATCTGGTAGAAATTACATAACCCACCCAAAGATCAAGAATTTTTGTGAATACAAATAACTTCCTCAAAATCAAAAATGGTTATTAGATGGCAGAAGAGACTCAAGAAAACCGGGACAACTTTATATAGCTCCTAACTATTGAAAATTCGAGAATTTTCATCACTAAAAAGCGATGTTTTTTTATTGAAAATTTATCGAGCTTCTGTTGGATCGTATAAATATCTGATTGCTCCAAACAAAAATGCCGCAGTGATACGTTAAAGTGGAACTCTTTCTAAGTATTTTAGAAAGAAATTCATCAGCGTCGGATGAAAATTGGGTTGTAGGTTGATTTTTGTCAATAAATACACCAAAATTTCCCACTGTGCTACGCTGTAACAATTAATAACAAAATTCCTAATCACCCTAAAATTTACGTCAAAGATTTTTGTTCACCATAAAGTTTCGAATAAAATAAAATGGTTAGAATAAGAAAACTTTTATGACTGATCGAATTCGCATAACAGACGTATATATCTATAGAAATGCAGCATCGCAAAATCGCATGTCTTCAGAACTTGATGTTATTTCACTTTTACGTTTCCGGTGGTACGATATATGCGCATTGAATCAAAGTAATCAGGGCGCTATGGGATAGACTCATTTGCGTGCGTCAAAGCGAATATAGATAGAATTCAAGAATGTTCAGGGGTGGTAGCGGTTCTAGTTGTACGATTTAGTTTCCCTAAAAAATTCATTGGAATCCTCTTTTCGAGGAGGGACGAGTGGCGTCACAAAAGGAAAAAAAAGTTTCGCAATTCTTCGAATGCCACCAAATTGACATGTAATCTTGAAAATTGGCAATCCTACAAAACCATGATTTTGGGAATTCGTCTGAGAGAATAATCAACGACACTCAGACAAAACGTACCTACATAAAACTGATATTTTATGCAGATGTTGTATCGGACATAGCACTGGAAAAATCTTGATTTTAGATCCAAAGAGTTTTGAAGATAATAATAACGTTACATGGATATTTCATGGATATCAGATGAATGAACGAACTGCGATAAATTCTGCATATTTTTCTGCGGATATTTGATTTTGATAGTGAGTCACGTATGTGTTTCCCGTACACACAGTACATCTACATAACATCGCTCAAGTCTACGGAAATAGCGTTTAGAACCGGATTCTATAAATAAATGTATGAAATGACTACAACGATGAAGAAGTGGTAGAAGAAGAAGAACAGGAGGAAGATGGCGAAGACGATGGCATCGACGACGAAGACGAAGAAACGGTAATTCTCTGACGCCGTTTCACGCAAGCCGGTGCTCTGAAAACATCGAGATCTAACCCAGAAGAACGAGCTTTACTTGGCCGCGCAACGACCGACCGACATTCGATCTAACTGCCGCTTATTAATAGCATTTACGAAATATTCAGCGAGGTGCGCCACGTATACGCGACGCTAAGTATTCTTTGCTTGCCACTCCCCAATGTCGAATTTTGTATCAAATAATGCATTCTGTGTTTATCTTTTGAGATCCTATTGTATTTTTGAAGAAAAATGTAACAGTTCTGAAAGAGTGTTTTATAAATGCGTTGAATTCATTATGCGCTCTTGTAGAACTGATCGTACAAATGAGTATCGAATATAGATCATTGCACTCCCCATGAAATCAAATAATCAAACATTGAAGAAACTTGAGAAATCTTGTCAAGATTTGATTAGATTCAATGGATATAATCATCAGAATTTGATACTGGGTAGAGTTTCCATGCGATATCGTGGATCTATTGGAATCTGGAAGGATTTGATTAACCAAATTCATTCTTTTGGCGCAAAATAACTTGCTGAAAACTTGAAACTCTTGTCAAAAAAATCGACATCCCTCGGACGTGGAGGTATCCAAATCCCGATGAATCTATAAAATTTATATCGAAACTTGATAGTATTTTATAGAAACGAACATTGTATTGATTGAATAATAACTGCAAAATTATCCTCGTGATTTGTCAGAAAAGTTAATTTAGAACATCGTTTCCAGATATTCTAAATAACACACATTAGTCAAGTTGATGTCAAAATGACATAAATTTGAGGTCAAGTGAGATCGAGTCATTGTGACGTCAATATGAGGTGGTGTCTAGATACAAAAGTAGCCATCTCCATCTGCTCCAGTTTCATAATAGAATCGAATTTCTTAGAACACGTTGAATAAATAAAATAACAAATTTTATTCGTTTGTGAGAAAATACCAGCGATGCGATGATAGCTAAATTTTGCGTGTAAAATCATTCAAAAACATTTCCATCGAATGTTGCCAAAACCAAAAAAGTTTGAATCGTTTATTGAAACAAATTCGTAATCGAATAGCGAAATACTCAGCCGTTGAAGACCCAAAATCTTGCAGTATATTCCTTAAACGATGTTTTTTTCAATTTTAAAGAATTAATTTGAATAAGTAAGTTTGAACTCTCGTTTCGTTTCGATAAACGATTGAAACTTCAACAACATTCCATAAAATTGTTATTGAAAAACTCCATTCAAGCGACAGATTCGAATACGAATTTTTCCATGAAAAAAATTCGAATTTTCATTCAACGAAAACGTTCAATTTGAGTCCAATGTGAAGCCTTGCGGTGAAGCGTAGCTAAAAATTTGGATCTTTTCGGGGATATACTATAGTATTCAAGCATTGCATAAAATTTGTATATAAATTGAATTCATCTGGTAGAATTAGTATACTTCGGGCGAAGGTTAGAATCCTATCGTAGGAGCACATTTTTCAAATAAATTCTTCGATCCTCCCTTTCGAAATACGATCGCTATGTAAAGCGATGCAGTGGTAGGTGACCGATGCTTTGAATCATTCAAATGGTCAAGTTCAATGTGTGAAGAAGTTCATCTGGTCAGAGTTGAGGTTAGAAAAAGAATGCGAGATCACATTTTTCGAATGTACGTGTCTCGATACCTCGTTACGTGGGGCGATCCCTATAAAAACTAGACTCTGTGAGATTTCAACAGCTGGGGAAGTTTCGATTCTAACATCTGGATGAACTTGGAATTCCTTGCTTTAGGTTGTTACCCTTTCTCATTTATTCGAAATACACTGTTAAAAATTTCTTGAATTTTAATGCACTCTTAATGTACCAGTGTACATGAAATTTCAACTTGAAGGTACATGAAATGATATTCAAGTATCATTACATTAATTTTCAAATCATGTGGAATTGAATTAGAATTTCAAGTATCAGTACTTCAAAAATTAACTCGGACTAAATCGATAGAGATTTGAGAAAATAACATAACCATCAATAATGTTTGAAATTGAGTGAATAAATTGAATAATTATAATCTTTTTGTGATTATAAATTGTGAAATTATTATTCTCAATCGCATTAGGTTACGCTCTACGAGTCTTGTCGTTGAGAGTGCTTGAACGACACTGAACCCCAACGGAACCTAAAATTTGTGTACGTCCAGGAAACCTCCGGAGGACGTCTGAGCAACATATTTGAACGTTTCCTGGACGTACACAAATTTTAGGTTCTGTTGGGGAAGGGTATGAAATTTTGCGCGAAATATTTTCGTGAACCACGTGGGAAATAACAATTTTATTAATACGATGATAAAATACATGCTTGGGATTGAGAATTTTAATTTCATAGTGGTTCTGAAACATTATGGGATCGATGAAAAATTCTTACGATTGAAGGTTTTCATTCAGAAAATTTGGCTTCCCATATTTCAGAACCAATATGGAATGAGAATTTGCATTCACAGTGCGCAATCCCATGCATGTATTTTATTATCACATATTTGAAATTTGTAATTCTTACATATTTTGTAAAAGAAGGATGCGAAAAATATCATATGTTTCGCCTGTCGCTTGAAGGTCCTTAATGAGTTTCAAAGAAAATTTCAAATCCATGTACATTAAATTTAATGTATGTAGACTTGAAATTTGTGGAACCTGTACATGAATTTTCAGTTACGTACTTAAAAAAAACTTCCAGTAGATTTACATTAAAATTCATGAGGAAATTTTTAACAGTATATAAATAAAGGGGAAAGTGTTGCGAAGTGGTAGATATCAAAAGAGAATGGCACATAATTTTGTGATTTTCACATTCAATATTCGATGTACGGTTGTCGAATATGTTTGGAAAGCAAATGTTATTTTATGAACATTGGAATGAACAATCACATAAGTTCTGTAATATTCCATGTAACAGGGAATTCTATTGGAAATATTGTTGGAGTTTGGATCGTTTATTTAAACAAACTTATAATTGAAAGTTAACATATGAAAGGGTATGAAAGTTTATAATTTCTTGATATAGTTTCTATATGTGCGACATCAGCGTTCATGACATACAACCGTATTCTTCAACGTTTATTTCAGATTTTGTTCGATAAACAATTGAAACTTTAATACCGTAATTGTTTGGTTCACGCACAGAATCCGCAAACTTACTTATTTTAGAAACAACGCGAAATTAGAAGTTGGAAACGCAAATTTTGACTTTACAAAGTGCTTTTGTCTTTTGATTTGTTCAGTTATTATTTGTAACTCTGAAGCACCCATAGAATTGCATGAAGAAAAAGTGTCAATTGTATCAGCTAAATGTTAGCTATTGAAACTAAACATCTTAGCATCCCCAGAACAACCATTTTCCCAGCAATACACGGAGAAAAAAATCTAGGAACTAGCGCATGAGCTAACATTTCATTCTTGAAATAAAAGCATGAATCTATCCGCTCATCCTGTGCGACAATGCGATAAGTGCATAGGTTCATATTCTTATTCCAAGGAGTTCCACACGCAGAAAGCAGATGTGTTGAAAAGTCCCATAATTTATTGAGGATCAGCGCCAGTCTGTGACAGATAGAGTTTTAACTTAAATTTACTTTGAAAAAGTCCCATAATTAGATGTATTTCTACAAGAAATTATAGTACTTTCGAAGCTATATTCAGGTGAATAATTTCATATATCACAGACTGGCGCTGATCCTCAATAAATTATGGGACTTTTAAAAATATATTTTCCTGCGTGCACGGAATAAACCGGTGAAACTTCTTGCGATTGATACGTCATCGGTGCTCATGTGCTATTTCCTCGATTCTTTTCTCCGTGTACGAGCTAAACTTTTGCCGTTGAAGCCAAAAATCTGACAGTTCCAACCAATATCTTGCTGTAACAGCTAAAAAATGGTACCCCTACTCACAGCTAATTCATTTTTTCCTCGTAATTATCTCAATTCCAATCAGACCAACTTATGACAAATTCCTTTGATTCTCATCACAGAAATTTGGTACAATAATTATGATAAATGCGCATTCAAATAGCACAAATATCCTTGGGGAAAAAGATTCTTTGAAAATATCTCTCAGGTTTTTTATATAAATCAAATGGGAAAACATATCAAAAACAATTCCAGGACTCTAACATGCTCAAGGGCCATGCAGTGCTTGTAGAAATGGGCGAAATTTCGCTACGTAATTTCTGGACAACTGAGCAATAAACACAAATTTTGAATCTACAGTGATAGAGTAAATTGTTTTGAATATGAAATTGGAACTACATGGAAACGATTATGAAAAACATATTGACCTAGAAATGTCAATAATTTTTATAACTTCGTTTCTCAAGTTTAGAAACATGCTTTGGGCTTTGGATTTATATTCAGAGCGTAATCCTACACTGGAAAAAATATTTATGTGTAGAAATTAAATATTCAATTAGATGCAAAAACTGATTACTTGTGGCGAATAAATTATTTATTTGGGGCAAGCATTCGATTATTTGATTCGATTAAATATTCCATTAATCCTAAGGAATATTTTATGGAGAGAGGACAAATGAGATATTTATTTGGTTGGGAGAAATGTTTGTTTCAGTGTAGCAGTGCAATTTATTGCTGCATATTTGAAATTCGTGATCATTACTTAGTTGTTTGAAAAGTATATAGAAAAACGTTATTCGTCCTTAAGGGGATACTAGTGCTCTAAGAATAACTGATTTCCTTCATAAAATTTTGGGAAAAGGTTGAAGTATGACAAAAATATCTCATTCCATCGCCACTGTGTGTTGATTCGTGCACACTGAGAAAAGGGTTTATTTATAGTTAACAAACGTATATTTATATTCCGTTAATAATCAACAAGTGATAGTAGGAATAAACGTTTGTTAATAGTAAATGAATCATATTTGTAAGAATCATGATAGATTTGCGCGAAACAAACGTTTTTCTCTGTGGAAAGAAGGCTTTGATTAAAAAATCCTACTAATTGTGATTAATTCTTATTGAACGTCCAAATCGGTTTCAATTGAAATTATGCACGTTCAATCGAGACATCTGAATTATAATTTACCTTTTTCACAAAATCTTCCAGAGGAAATCACCGTTGAAAAACAACGGAATTTTTATACTGTTTTCATTGCGTTGCATAAGACATCCTTGAAAACTTTTCAGATATCTTCAAGCACTCTTTGCAGAATATCTTTTGAAATCTCTTACGAAAATCGCGATGTAAGTAGGGCTGGACTCGAGACTCCTGAGTAAAACCAACCAAACTCAATTTTACCAGTTCCAATGCAAGATTCGTTGGGTCGATTCACAAATATTTGAAGAAGGAAATGTGAGAAAATCTTTGAAAATATTTTTTGGATTTTTAACAATAAGATTCATTCAAAACTGTTGCAGTCTCGAAAAAGGTCTCGTCTTGTCTTGTCTTGTCTTGTCTTGGTTGTCAATTTTATCCTCTCAGACGTGCCATTGCCAACTATTACATGCCCACACTTGACTTGATGTAGAAATTTGTCTTCGAAGATCGTAAAATCGAATGTTATTTACTATTTTTGAATTTTGCTCAAGAGTCTCGAGTCCACCTCTAGGTCCGAGAATTGAAAGAAAATTCTAATTCAGAAATGAGGTGCACGATATTCCACGATATCGATGTTTTATATACAATTTTGATCAAGTTTTTACCGATATTTTATAAAATTTAATATAAACTCGACAAAGTTTCTATAAAAAAAATATCGTGAGACGACTCTCATTGAGATTTGGTCAGATTCAAGAAAATCGTATTCAGAGACTAGTTCCTCATTCTACGTGTAATCTTTCACACTATTACTTCTTCGAAGTGATAGATCTGATTTTTTTCATACAAAATGAGTGTGAAATGAATACAAATTACATAAAATTTGCAACTCAAGTTGTTCCGATCGAAAATTTTCCTGTACAAGAAATTAAGATGAACTTCACGAAAAACCATGTGTGAAAGATCACTCGAGAATGAAATAATCGAACCAAACCTTTCGCGTGGTCGAGGAAATCATATTCAAGTCATGTTCTTTGGTATTTGTATGATTTTTCGAAATTCCACTGCCACAAATTCACTACCGATTTAAACACAGCTGCCTTCCATTCATTTCGTCTTAATGATGAAACACATGGAACAAATCCACTTGACGCAAAATAAATATCTACACTCTTCTTTTCCTGTTTCTTTTACGGATTGATGAATCCTAAAAGTCTGAAATGTTCAATAACTCGATCCACGGAATGTGCTGATTCATTATACGTAACGTATTTCAGACTTCATCGGGAATACATTTTGTAACAAAAGAATGAGTTCGTGAAAATGTTCTCGCGTGCACTGAAAATCCAGTTAGATCGACTGGGTTGTGTAATTGTTTCTACGGGGAACTGAAAAAGTATCTTCTGTCGTGAATTTTAATATCAAAATTATTTCTATATGAATTTTATAAAATCAATTTCATATTTTGTTTAGAAAAATTTATAAAATCCATTCAAATGAGATTTGGTAGGATTCAATGAGTGTTTCATCTACCAAACCTATTCAATCTAATCAAATTTAATCAAAAATTTCTGAACTCCCTTGAACTGAAACATTGCACATTTTTTCAATTAACTTTCAGATAAGTTATTGAATGTACTTCCGATGCATCCTACTCAACATATCACAAATTTTAGTATCACAAATGAAGTCATTCTTCAATGGAGCATCCTCTAGAATTTTCATACGATTTATAAAGATTTAATATATCTTTGTTGTTGCGCATGACTCATGAAATCGTCTCTAATATTTTAAAATGGCTATAAAGCACAAATATAATAAATCTTCAGATAAAAATTTTGGAGAAAATTCACATGGTGCTCAAAAGACATCGAGATATTACGAGAATGAGATGATTATTATAAAGAGAAAAGTTTGAAGAAAAAATTACTAAGTGTCGAGTGATGTTCCAAGTGGAGGTCTTAGGGCGACCTCATATCAAGGTCACCAACTCACTTAGATGCAATCTTGAAATTCTTGAAAATACCCTGAGATAACACTACTATTTGAATATCTTTTCAGAAAAAAAAAATATAAATAAATATTTCAAGTTGGACGTCCGGAAAGTACCAAGTCCGAAGTAAAAATAGACATTTACGCCTGAAGACCATTAATGATATTAATTTAATTATAGTTTTTGTCAATTGCAGAATAGTTTTGATTACAACCTGTACTGATTTACTGCATGGGGTGTTATAAATTTCTGAAATTTTAAAGAAAGAAATTGTTTCTACGGATTTTCAAACTTTATAACATTAGAAACAATTGAAAAAATTGCCTTTAAATGAGGTTGACACACATGCATCTCTTTCAAAATCAAACCAGCTACAACCGATTCTTTTGTGTCAAGATTAATACGCGAAATACACGAAACACTGCTGGAGAATACTGTATGATTACCTTCTCTCAAACTTTAAACGCATCTTTTCGATACAGTCTTGCAGACTGAGTGGACAAAATTTCAAAATTATATATCATTTAATAAAATTTGTAATAACCCTGCTTAAAGAATCTCATTGAACCGATTAATTCTCATTGATTCCGATGCAGGAAACCGATTCAAACCCATTAAAAATTGATGCTCAATGGGTTTGAATCAGTTTTTTGCATCGGAATCAATGAGAATCTTCAAGCAGGGAAGGTATATAAGGTTTGTTTATAATTCTGCAAACTTTTCCATTCGGAAAACAACTCCACGTGTATTCATGTTGTTGAAATTTCAAACATTTATAGAAACGAAACTAAAATTTGAACTCACAAAATCCGATAAATCATCGTTATTTAAAGATTTTGGGTTATCAACAAGTAAGTATTACGTTATTCAATTACTAATTTATCCCAACAAACGATTCAAACTCCAGCAAGATCATGTATTGTATATTTTTTAATGTATTTGTTTGGAATTTTGGTGACTGAATTACCCTCAATTTCAAACCTCTAAAACGGGTTTTCCAATGATATATTTCAGACGAATCTTCAATACATTGGGCGAGATATACAGTGTAAAGAATAAACGGAATTTTCTTGTACGCAGCAACCGGAGAATTCCGATCATTCAATAGGAAATTAATTCCCGATAAATTTAACTAAAAATGACAAACTTATTAGGATTTTTACTATAATTTTCCAGTAAATATCCGATTAAATACGGAAAATTCCTAACGCATGTATGTGTTAAGTATTTCTGAACATTTATGTGAAGTTCTCCATAGAAGTTTTGTACAGTGCAGCATCATTATTGCCCGTTTTATATATTTAAAATAAACCGTTTTAAGCTTTCTCTCTGAAATTTTTTCTTCTGCATTCAATCAATCAACAATGGTATATTTCATACAATACACTGTAAAATATGTAACCTTTGGAAGACCATTCAATGGATACCAGTAGATTGAGGCAATTACAAATAAACGCGAAAAGAAACAAGGAGAACTTCGTTTGGTATTTTTTTCAATTTTTTAGATGTCTAAAAGATACCTTAAGAAAAAAAGAATCAAAAGACATGTATTTTCGTGACAGATGTCTGAAAAATATTTTCTAAACCTATTTTGTTTGATTAGGTATCAAACATTTTCATATTAAGATAAAGCCTAGATTGAGATACTGATGGATATGAATTCGTTATTCTTCGTTCTTTGCCTCAAATCGATGTTATTTATGCTGACCGATAATAAGTATCATCATAATTTGAATATCAAATTTTGCAGTCGAAACAACATCTTTGTACTTGACATGCTATCATTGTTTGGATTTTTAGAAATTCAAGAATCTCGCCCGGCAGATTTTAAATTTTGTACATTTATCAACGCGATGAGCAATCGATTGGGATTTTTTTTAGTCCCGGGGTTGTTTTTTTTCAGTTTTCTTTTCCTTTGAGTTCACTCAGAGCAATGTCAAACAGTATTTCCATTCTTTATGTAGCCTTGACATTGTTTCAGAGTTACCAATGTTCTATATCTCAATTTTTCGTAGAAGGGTATTGTTCTAGGACAAGAATAACTCATTCCCATGTAGTACAAGGACGTTCTATGAATATTTTGTACGGAGAAAAGTTCTTTCCATGGAATACCGTGCTCTTTTCATACAACATCGAGAATTCTTCGGGATGTCGGGAAATTTCATGAGAAAAATTTGTGTTTGAGCTTAGATGAGGAATCTATTCTGAAAATCAATCAGGTGCCCCGAAATGCGGTAAAGATCGGACAACGATGGCGATGTTTACTTTCCGTACAGAGATCCGAAAGAGTGAAGAAATGACCATGAATGTACATTTTTAACTTTATTGGAACTCTAAACCATTGAACCAAAACCCTAAAACGAGTACGGAATGGGGGGGCTGGCATCAAAGGAATCTGAATAGATAATCTAACATGGTTTTGTTTGGCAAAATCATCATTGAAATATTTTCATCAAATAATTTATCGAAGATCTCTCTAAAAACACAGTAAGAAACTTTTGCTAGCTTTGTACGATACACATCTATTATGAAAGAAAAACCAGACACCAAACTTTTGTTAGAATTTTGAATGATATAAAAAAAATGTATCACAAGTCTGAAGGATGTGGAAGGTATAGGTCGTCTCGTGGAATTCCGAATTTCTCTAGACTTTTTGATAACTCTTAACGATGGCCTGTATGAATAATCTTTTAAAAAAGAAGTCTATTGAAAGCTTGTAAAAAATCAAGCATACAAAACTTGAAATCAACGGGTTCTGAAGATGCAACCAGAACCATTGGTCAGAAAAGGACAGAATCAAAGCTATTCTGACAAATTATTCGCAAATGAAGCAATCAAATCTTAATATCGCTCTTAACAGATCTTTTTCGATCAATAAAGATGGTCTGTATAGAGCTTGATTTTTGAATAATTTGTTATAAAGTATTTGGCTCGAGTTGCATCGTGAGGGATTGAATTCAATTTTATCCAATGTAAACTTTTGCATAAAGAAAACCATGATTTTTCTTTTACAATAAAGAAAGCGTCCTCGCCGTATTTAGATTTGGGAACAATATTCCAAGAATTAGACTGTAAATCAAATTTAGATGACATATTATATCCAGTACAATTAACTTCTGATCCTCGAGAAGAAATCTCAATTCTCCTCATTGCGAGTTAGGACAAAATTTAGTTAAAAATTCAAACTGACTCCATCGACTCTATAAGACATTCGCATGATTTTGCAATTATCCTAAGCAAAATCTTAGATTCCTGAGCTTCCTTAAGGAATTTTGAATTGATTGGTGTTTTCGTGGAAATAAAAATCTTACTTATTATCATGAAATCTCTTCAAACGGAGCATGGAAGATACATTCATACAACATTTCATGCATCTCGAGTTAATAAGAAACTTCATTTCTGCTACTTACAGCATCATGATATTTTTAAGCGTTAGCGTAGCTATTCGATGTTAATAATTCAGCGATTAAAGTAGCTTGCAAAGCATTTCGTTCTTCAGCAGTGGCATTCCTTGTTTCAACAGAATCCTGTGAAAAATATCCATGAAAAACAGTGTTCCAACGCTTCCAATCAAACGATTCATCCAGCCCTCGAAAATATGATTCTAAATAGATTTAATAAAAAAAAAGAATTCAATTGGGTCGAATAACGCAAAAGAAATCGATAAATTTAAATTTCAAAAAAAAAAAAAGAAATACATAATGAGGGATAGTTTGAATATCATTTACCAAAATTCTCTCCTTACGTCAATTTGTTCAGCCTGACGTTTAGAGGTGGTGTTATGTAATAAGCACTCATCCCACACGAGTCAGACTCCAAATATATCAAACCAATTTTGAAATTGAATGAGGGTTTCACTGAACGGTATCATAAGAGTAGTTAACGTTACATCGACGATTCTCTTTTCCGAGTCCATAACGTATGGAATTTGATGAGATATTATTTCTTGTATACCAATATTTCATTCTAATATACTGTTAAATTCATGCGAAAAATTAATTAAAAAGCAAAATTTTAAATGCAATTAGACGATCAAGTATTCGAAAAAAATCAAAGAAACATGAAATACATATTTATATACGATAGAGGCATTAGCAATTGAAAATAGCACTTTCGAACCGAATCATCGGATGCCGACAACCAGGTTTATTTTCGTCTTGAAGTGGGCCACGACGTTTCTTCTACCTTCTGCATCTTTTCGTGAAAAATGACTTTTCCCATTAGCAACACGGGTCATTACAAGAATTTCCCTGTTGTACGTTTATCAACGCCATTTAATCTTGCGATACTTGATCGTCTAGATACCTCGCCGTTCATTTAAACATTCATCTATCTCTTTGTGAAATTTGATTTTCATCAAGGATCTCAATATCGATATGGAATAATATTCCAAATTTCAAGTTGTGATTACAACGTTTATAAATTATTCTCTCCATTATTGCTTTCCAGAAATAGACAAACTTGAGTATTAAATTTCGTCTTCCGCCATTAGGTCGGACGTAAAATAACGCATTCTGATACCAACAGAACTAGCAGAATTGATTGTTTCCTGATTGGAAGGTCAAAAATAAAACAACTGTTGAAAAATAATAGTATTTCCAGCAGTTGTAGAGTAAGTTTTATCATTTTTAGAGAAAAGATATAGAATTTGAACGGCAAGATTTGGATATATCGATAGCGTTATCACTACTTACAACCGTTAGACAGAAAAATTTCCAAAAAGAAAAGGCCCTGAAAGCTTGTTAAGTACGATTCATGTCATTAATTTCTGCATGAAGTTAGTTAATCCAGCAGGAGTAGCGGCAGACGATTCGAGTTCCAGATTATGTCTTGCGATGAAGAATCTTCCACTTTGCGAAGCACGAAGTCGTTAGGTCCAAACACACCGCAGACGTTGTCAACCAAATTTTCACTCACATTTATATTTCACGGTTTAAAAAAGGCAATTTTATGGTAATTAGTCAATAATCATGAAACGAACGATGAAATTCGAGTTTGAGTAAAAGAAGCGTGGAAAAGGAGATGAATAATTTGAATTCTCGACACCGCGGAGAAATAATTGTTGGATCTTGCTAATCAAATCACTGTTGTAATTTCATCATTTTTTTCGTGCACTGAATCTTAGAGAATCCGTTGAATTTGTCTGCATTGAAAAATATGAAGACTTGTAGGTAGTTACCTAAAGGAACTTACCTACTCGAACGAACGAGCAAGCGGAGCGACGCGAGTCGAGTGTTAAAAGGAGCGTTAGCGACTCTCACGAAAAGTCTGATGAGTCGCGTAAGTTAGGCGTCGCGACGCCTCGCTTGCAGTCTCCCTAGTTTTAAAACTCAATCTTAGTGGGGAACCCAAAAATGGCCCGCCACACGACCGTACTTGAAGTCTTGTCGGGGTCTCGACGTTTATTTTCTGCACCGTTCTCTCCTCTCGTTCGAAACCTCTCAAAATTTTCTAACGTGAGAGATTCGAACATCAGGGCGATGGAGATACCTTCCCCTTTCTTCTTCTTCTTCATCTCTTGTTCTTCACGAGGGTGGGTGTCGAACGTTGGAATTTTGCGGCCACCGAATCGGCCAAGGACACACACGCTGCAAGATGCTCGAGAATATTTTCTAGTACGAATCGAAGTCTATTTGATTCTTCGTTTTCTTACTGGATCATAGAGTGTACGCCATTCGTGTTTCGAATAGGAACGGTCAGTGTTTTGAGAAACAGATGAGAGGATAATGCGATAGACCTTGCATGTGACTGTGGCCAATTTCTAATCGTTCAAATTGTTGGATTTCATTGATAGAAATTTCATAGCTTAAATATACACATGTATATATTTGTTATTTAATTTTATCTATAAAGTGTTCGTTTGTGATTGCGTCGGACTTGATAGATATATAATATGTACAACTGTGATAAAAGTTACAGGAATGAGTTTTATCTCTCGAAGGATAGTTTTGTTTGTTTTGTAAACAAATTAATCATCAGTTCAATTCATTGAGCAGACTTAATATAATTAATAAACTCTGCAATTGAATTTTCATTTCGCTACCGATCTAAATTGGCATAAAACATGAATGAAGTAAGTGAAGAACCACATCCCACAGGGGAATATTTGTAGAACGTGTAACGCGAGAATATGCAATGAAGGTTCAATGAATCTTCTAAACCGAATAATAGCGATTTGAAATTATATTTGGTGATGTAGATTGATACAAAGGTATTGTTTATGGTATTTAAATTCAAACTGATTGATAATATTCTCCATGTAACTGAATCCAGAGAACTTTTTTAGACGGGAAACCCCGACACCTTGAGCTCATTCGAAAAATTTTGGACACTCTTGAACCTAGCAGTTTCAAACAGGGCAAAATGATGCAACTAATAATAAATCCGGGTTTAAAAATTCGAAGTTTATTTCACATTCCGATTCAATATGAATTTCAGTCACATGAACTTCGAAAAACGAGCTTTTTACCTTCAACATTGGTAACGCGTACAGACAAAACTTTGATTTAAACAGAAAAATTAAATTATAACACTTGAGGCTTATAATTTCAAACAAAAATAACAAAATGGATTGAATCCATGAATTTCAAACAAAAAAATTATTTACAAATAAAAAATGAATATATCAATTCAAGAATAAAATTATGACAAATGAAAAGAATTCAAGGTGCATCGTTTGCAATGATATTCAGTGCTTCTGTCTTAGTTATAGATTCGACTGTAGATACTCTATGATTGTATTGTATCCCATAAAACCGTTTCGCGTGCTCCAATAATTCTGGTCTATGGAAGAAAGTAATTTTTTTTTTCTAGAATTAGGCTCATTTTTTTCTGTACAAAATCTCATGAAATAAAACATTTTGAAATACTATTTCTATGAAATTGGAAGAGCAACCAACTGGGATTAGCATTCCATGCGTTCGGATGAATTTGAAAGAAAGGCTTGGTTCAACCACTCAACTAGCACCCGAACGTTGTAGATATACTATGAACGTGCATAGTACGTGTCAAACATTTTGGTGCTACTAGGGCGGGATTGATAAAAAGAAGATAGTTTGTCTAACTCATTGAATCGGATAGGGAATAACAAATTACCTGAATGTCGTTATAATGAACTGTGTGTTGACACTGAATTCTCGTATCATAGCTCCAACAATTTGTCTATGAACTGTATCCAATGCTTGATCAATTTCGTCGAACACGTAGAAAGGTGCTGGACGGACTTTTTGAATGGCAAAAATCAAAGTCAACGCTACCAAAGATTTCTGTCCTCCTGACAAGTGATTAATATTCATCGTTCCGTTTTGATTTCCAGTAAATGACACTTCGATACCTTCAAAGAATATAAAATTTCATTATACATTTGTTATTGGAAAATCGTGACGCTATGGGATATGAATAGTTCGTTCGTTCATTCTTCAATCCATGCGAAAACTCCATAAGAATCGTCTTGAAGAGACCTCTGAGATAACCAAGTGTGTTGAAGAGTACCAAGTTAAAGGAAGAAAAGAATGGAATGTGTTGTAAGAGGGAAGACTTTTAAAAAATTTATTTCGAAAACTTGGGCAACGATCTAGAGGGTCTGTTCGTTCATTTTGATATCAAAAATGATGTTTCACGTAATTTTTTTCGAGTTCCAATCGATTTCGAAGAATTACGAACAATTTATCGATTATCACCATGGCATTGCTTTAAAAATACAATATTTATAATATGATACTTTGTAAATTTTCTTTCATATCTTGAGAGGATACTAGCGACGTGATAGCAGCTAAATCGTTTATGACGAACTACGGGCAAACGCTTCAATTTCATCAAAATATCACTCTGTACAGCACTCTGTTTCCCTATAAATTTCAATCAATTTTGTCCCTTCAGTCCAGAGATATTTTGAATACAAACATACAGACAATCAGTGATGTAAGATGACCGGTCATAACAAATTCGGTGACGTCATGGTCATTATGACCGTCAGTAACGGTCAGATTTTTTACAGTTTAGATATAAAAATGACCGTTAGATAATCATTTGACCGGTCATGACCAGTCAAATAATAATTCTCGTCGAATTTCTTGAAATATAACCTACGTAACCAAAAAAGCTTTCAAAATGCATTCCAAATAGATCTTTGGAATTGAGAAAGGTTTAAAAATATATTCAAAATACATTACTACATTTTAAATGTATTTCAACAAGTAGATTGATTGATTGAAATATGTTTTAAATGCTCTACCAAAATGCACTTCAAAAGCTTTTCTGATTATGTGAGAAAGTTTGAATATTTTTTTTCATTACAAATTATCTTTTCTTTTGCATTATTAGAATATTATACCAACATATTCATAGAACATTATATATCCACCCTTATAAATATTATATTTTTTTATGAAGTCACACATTTGATAAAGCTTTTGGGAGAATAGAGGATAATTTACTCTCATCTCTGATACAACTCAAATTTCAAAAAACAAATGTGATTTTATAACAAAAAAGATAATGATAAATATTCCTATAATATTTATTAGATTGGACATATAACATTCTATGCATAAACTAGTATGATATTGTAATACTATTAGGATAGTGATGAAATAACTATTGGTATCAAACTTTGAGTACAGTATGCGAATTCAGTTTTTCTGTGAAGGTTTCGAAGTTCAGTATATTGGTAAAATATTGAAACATTCTTAGCAGCACTGGACTATTGTTTATGACCATGTAAAAGAAGTCTACAATAGTCCAGTGCTGCTAGGAATGTTTCAATATTTTACCAATATACTGAACTCTGGAACCTTCACAAAAAAACTGAATTCGCATACTGTACTCAAAGTTTTTTAATAAAACGAATTACTTTTGGAGTCGTGAATTTATGATTGAATTTTAATAGAAAAGTCAAGATGTTTTTATATCCTTTGAAATCATAAATTCACGACTCCAAAAGTAATTTGTTTTATTAGAATAACTGGGAAAAGATGATCTCTCAAGAGAAAATAACCCTGACGAGGAAGTTTCTCATAGTTTTTCAATATTTTTTCATATTTCTCATACATTTTCATAAATGTCATAAAATTTCATAATTTCTCAAGGAATTGGAACATTTATTATGAGAAATATTTTTTCATAATAAGTCATAATTTCTCATAAATTAAATTATATGTTCTCATGTGTTTTCATGATTTCTCCATAAAATTACATAACATTTTTCATAAATTGAATGCTGACTATAACATATGTTTGGGGTCATTTCGAACCATAGCATATGTTTTTCCCTAAGAAGTCATAATTTCTGATAAAAACTAATCATTCTCATGAACAAAAATATACACCAAATTTTTCAAAAAATTTCATATAGCCATATTTATAGAAGTTTTCCTTGCTCCTCTATGGAAAATCACACACGATTACAATTTGCCATATTTATTGCAAGTTTTATTAAATTTTTTCATGAATTCTCGAAAATCCATCAATCTTTGAAGCAGTATAACTTCCTAAAGAAGTTAGAAATTTCCAAATAAAAAGTTCCAAGAAATCATCAAATTTTATGGAAAAATTATGAACAAAATTATGAGAGAATCATCCCCAAGAGAACCAAGATTTCCGAACGTTCGTGGAACGTTCACCCCTACTGAAAACGTCTCATAAATTCTGATATTTAACTTTTATGAGATTTTGATGTGTATTTGTCCATGAGGTTATACTTATTTAAGCGAATGAATGAGAATCATTATTATAATGTATCAAAATTTATAAGGATCTCATAAGAGCTATGAAATCTCATAATAAATGATAAAATAAACAACAATCTATCAGTTTTTGATGTGTATTTGTCCAAGAACTTGCCCGTATGTTCATCGAACGTTTGTTAAATATTTATTGAACGTTTGGCGGCCATCTTGTTCTCTTGGGAATTTCTCATGATAATGTTCCAAAATCTTGAGGAATTATGGGATTTTATGAAAAAAGCATGAGAAAAAGTTATGAAAAAAAATATGAGAAATAATGCAAAATTCTACTGCAAGGGAATTTTTGCCAAATTATTTTATTAATTTTTAGACGTGAGTTTGACAATCAGAAAGTTTTTTGATCGGTCAGTATGACCTGACCGTCAAAACTGACAAAAATTGTTCCCGTCAAGTAACGGTCATGACCGTTACATGACCGGTCATTTGACGAGCTCACCTCACTGCAGACAACCCCACGGATTATCAATCAGTATTCAATGAAATGAAAAACTATCCAACTCTCAAATGAGTTACTCAAATATTTTAGAAGATACAGTCAGATGGTACGATAGCGGGCGCAATAGACACTGCGTGCTTGTTATGCTATCTATACCGATGAGTGCCTAGAAATGAAGCAATATAATCAAAATGTCGCTCTGTACAGACCACCTTTAAATTGAAGAAAGATTTTACAGAGCAATATTTCAAGTATGTTGCTTCATTTTCAGTGTAGCCAGGTGAATACTACTTCTAACGGAATTATCGAATCATACTCTTGTATTAAAAAGAATGACCAATTGAAAGAAAGTGTTCATTTTCGAATAATATGTCAGAAAACAAGTGGTTAATGTCACGACGATGGTATCCTCTGAATATCAAGAAAGGAAATACTAACGGACAGAAAACCAGTCGAATTGTTTATTACAAACCATTCAAAAAACCTTTAAGAGTATTCCTGAGAATCTTCAGAACCGAGAGTTATTAAATTTTCCAATCCAAAATACTCAAAGATAATTGAATGAAATGAAAAAAGTCAAGATATCTTCGAGTATTTTAAGTAGAGAGAACTAGCAATTTTCGTCTTTACGATATTTTGACTCCGCCATAACACTTTTGAATATTTTGGAACACACAATTCAGCTCGTACCCCACCGCTAGTATCTTAAGATCCAAAATTAATGCTCACCAACGCCTGTATACTGAATATTAGGGAGCGAACCTTCACTACCCCCCGAACTATCTCCATTGCCAATTCTCGACTGCATGATAAGTTTCGCATATCCAGATGGTACAAATTCGCAGAATAAATTCTTAAAATATTCACTAACCTGAACCAAAACAAAATTCATCAAGCAGACCCTTAACACAAATCCGTAATATATGTACTCACTTGTTCAAACGTGAATGCAATCATTTCGTTTTTGCGTTGTTCGAGCAAGGTCATCAGTTCTTTAATTTTTTCCTCACTTTTATACAATTCATCTATTTGCTTCTTCAACTGATCTTTCTTACTTTTGAAAGATTCATACTGATCTAAGGCTTTTTGATTTATATCTCTGCAACGAAGAACATACATTCACATGGCATACTCCAGAAAAATTGATTTGTTTGGATAAATACCCGCATTTCTTCAAATTCTTCTCTATATTTTTGAGCTGTTTCCATAACTCATCCGTAGATATTTGTTTCAAATTCTCACGAATATCCTCTGGTATTCCACCAAGTGCTTTGAGCCTTCGTTCATACTCCATTCTTTCTTCATAGGAACGTTCTTTCGCGACAATCACTTTTGCCCACTGCTTTTTCATAATCTCGATTTCTTTTTCTATCTTCTTTTGTTCCGATTTGAGAGCTTCCAGTCGATCGGAAGTTTCTTGCCCCTGAAAATTACATGCATGGATTTATTGAAATACCAACAATCTTTTGAATGCTGATCCTTACTTTTTTCTGGAGTCTTTGTAATTCTTCATCCTGGAGTTTTAAATTTTTATTGATATCTTTCAGCTTTTTCTGCGTATCGGTTAAAGATATTTTCAGTATCTTCAATTCATTCTCTCTATCCAAGTCACGAATTTCTTGTACGGTTTTAGTTAATTCGTTTCTACGCGGTATCAGATTCTTTTTCAACAAATTTTCCAATTTGTTCTTTTCTTTTTCCAAATCGATTCTCTCGGTAAAAATTTGTTGGATTTTTTCTTTCAAGGATTTCATGTTATCATGAATTTGTTCCATCTACGAGAGGAAGATGTATGATGAATTTTTACATTATACGCAATGAAAAACGTAAAGCAAAGATGACTCACTTGAATTCGTTCGTCTTCGGTTAGAGAAGATTCAAATTCTTCTCTCATTTCAGCTTCTAAAGTTTCTTTTCTCGCCTGCATCGATTTCAATTGGAATTTACAGAATATCAAAGCATTCTTTTCGCAATTTTGATACTTTTCCATCTCTCCCAATTTTTCTTTCATGAAACGTATACTTTCTTGGATCTCGTGGTACGTTTGTCTATTGATTTTGATTTCGAAATTTACAATTAATAACATTATCGATTCACGATTAACATTCTTTTTTTCAAATTTTCAAACATTCTCATTATTTTATTTATAAGCAGGGATGGGCAGCCTGAGAGTACTTTTATACTTTTCACTTCTCTCTTCTGTGAATATATCTTCTTATACGGTTAACAAAGAGTCTTCCTTATTGGAAATACTTCGAAGGTACAAAAATACTCTGGAGGGACCCATCTCTGTCCATAAGGAATCAAAATGATGTTAAATGCGTCGATTTCAGAAATCTTTCTATATTCTGGAAGTATTCATCATCACCTTTAGACAAAATACAAACATATTGAGATGATACTGGGCAGATTAATTTTTTACAAATTAATCGAATTTAAATAAATATGATTAAAATCTCAGATAGCACAAGAGTTCTATAGGAGCACATAATGAATGAAATGTATTCATCGGTGCCGGATTAAGCACTAGGCCTACTAGGCACAGGCCTATGGGCCCCCACTAATAAAAACAAACATTTTTTATATAAAAATTAAATAAAACCACATACCACAAACGTAATCGAGGGGGTTTTATATTTTCAACTTACTATCGTTTTTAAGCTACCCTTACATAGCCCCCCACCAAAGTTTGCTTAGGGCCCCCCTTTTGGTGAATCTGGCACTGGTATTCATAAAGAACTCTTGTGCTATCTGAGATGTCGTCGTTGTATGCTAACCGAATGCAAGTAGAAAATCCGATGATAAAATATCCGTAAATTGTCAAAATTGTATGTTATTCCTCAGGAAGAGCAATCTACCCTGTAAAGCGTTGTGCGATTAATTACGCTATTGTGGGTAAATTTGTCAAGGTTTGTAGCTTTTGAGAAAGGAGAGAAATATCACTGATATATTGATTATACAAATTTAATCAGAGCGAAGTGTTGACCCTAGAACTGTATATATATTTTTTTCCCTCTCATATGGTATACATGGGCCCACGGGACCCGGCTGACAAAATGTGCTGTAATTCTCAACGATAGTAGTTGATTCCCTTCGATGGGGTTCAAATCGAAACAACAAACTGTAAGCTACACACTCAGATGAACGAAAATAGAATTCCATTGCACGTACTTTTTTGTGGTAGCAAAGAACCCGCGCAGTGCAAAATGATATGAATTCGAGAAAACGCTCTGGGTCCACTAAACCCACGTATACAGTTCTAGGGTTAACAAATATGTAATCCAGCGTTGAATGTATTTTTAAATATTTTTAAAGCTAGATGATAGAATATCTTTTAAGCTGGTATCGCTTTGAAATAAAAATTTCTAGAATCGACATAATTTCGATATCATAATGGGATATCGAGGGGATAATTTCAATTTGGAATGTTGATTTCAAATTGAGCTATTCGCTCGCTTCTGCAATTCAACGTTCCAATCTAGACTCCAGTGAATTGAATTTGAATGTATCTCACGTTGTTTTAGATCGCTTGATATCTAGACATTGAATTTCAGTAACGCAAGAATCAATATTCTGCTCCATTTGTCTAATTTCCTCTCTGATGTGCGTTAATTTGGTCTCAATATCGAGCAACTCTTCATATTTCATTACTCTATTTTTGTAAATCTTTATGCAAGATCTTGATGAATCTATATATCCCCCTGTGAGAACACCCCTAGACGATACTTGTTCTCCACTTGTGGTTACACAGTGAAACCGATGCGCACGTGCTAATTCCGTGGATACGTCCATGTTTCGACAGAGTAAGGTGTCTCCAAAAATGTATCTAATAAAAAATAATGAACAATCCATATCGAATGTGGGTGGAATACTTATTTCATTGTAACTTACCTCATAACAGGGATATGTGCTTCATCGTAATTCAAAAAAGACAACAAAGGTATGGCATCACTTTCATCTTTTGGATATTCTCGATTCATCACCCTAAGACGATTCAGGGCTATAAATTCAACGCTGCCTTGCAGACCTTGGTTGTTCATTTCTTTCAAAATTACGTTCGCTGTCTGATCGGATGCTACCACGTGATAAAATAATTTTTTCTTAGCTGTCACCTCAACCGCTTTATAATTACCCGAGTCGCAATCGAAATTTTCAACGACTAATCCGTGATAGTTTTCAATGTGAGTTTGCATGTCTCCGCGAGTTCTGAAAAAAGGAATAAAATCATTCAAATCGAATATACTTGTCCCGAGGACACTTTAGAGTCTCAAATTTAATTCTTGTAAAATAACTAAACAAATTTGATATAATTCATCTTTCTATTTAGATTTCGAGACAATCAAATGATTCATCAAAATACAAGACGACCTCTCAATAAGAACGCTTACCTGCTTCATCATTCGAATGAGTTTTGCCTCGCGTTTAAGAAAGGGGGCATTCTTATCGAGAGGTCGCACTGCAGCTTCAGCAATCCTGAAATTCTTGAAACTTTTGGGCAATAGTAAGAACGCTCTTAGGATAATGATTTGGAGGATTTTAAATGTCCTCAAAATGATTTGATTTATAACATTCAAGATTTCCATAAATCAAATTATCAATATTTCTATAAGTCACTCTTATGAGTACTGATTACTGGCGTTTCAATAGTACAGCAATTCCGTAAATTTTAATTAATGGTCCCTTGGAAATTCTTGCAATCGTATTTGTTGAGACCATATCTAAAAGGACGATGATTCAAATCTGTTTGTGGTACAACAAAAAGCCTTCTCCCAGGCGCTCCAAACGTCCCAATTATACTATTTCTCATTCCGAGTCTCTGTTTTGTCTGGAGTACAAATGATGTGATGCAAAAAAAATGAATTAGTAGGGGATTGGTCAAATTTCATTGGTCTTCTTTGTTGTTTTTGTTATATATTCTTGTAAATTGAATTTTCAAGGCCAATTATGGGGATATGGTTTGACGCCTAATAGTATTTTGCGCGCAAATGTCAGCGATTCACATACCACAAACCGTAATAAATCGACCCATAGAATCGTTAACAAAATTGGATCCCTGCACGTCACTTTCAATATGTGAACTTGAATGCTATTTGCGTGCAGATGGTGAGTCAAAGCATTAGTCGTTGATAACACTCTGGCAAAAAATGCGCATGGAGACGCAGTTTCCAGAATGTTATTTGGGACTAAATCGTATAATTTTCTTAATATTATTATGTAATCACGAACAAATTACCTGAATGTATTCAATACATTGGATACGCTATTCAAACCATTAATTGTATCTTTTCCAATAATGTACTGTAAACTTCGATTTATTTCTCCGAATTGTTCTTTTGATTTCAGCAAATCATGTTCCAATTGATTTTCTTCCCGACGACTGTAATGCGAAAAATATGTTAATCACCTATTTAAAATATTTATACTTTTATATAAAGAAAATTTTGCTTAATTCGATTAAATTTTTTTATTCAAACGTAAGTTTGATATACAGAATTTAATATTCCTTTACAAGGTTTCATTTAGGTTATTCAAACATGCGGAAACAGTAAATAATCTATTTATGCACATCGCTTTTTCGATAGAACAAAAATTCAATTGACCGTACAGTTCTCTTAAAGTTGCTTCATATCCACTTCTTTGTGTCTGCAGTTGAGAATATTTCAATTTATATTCATTGCTTAAATCCCCATATTTTCGGAGCTCATCTTTTTCTTTCTGTATTGCAGTTTTTAGGTCATTCAATTCTACTTCTATGCTTCTCAAACTTTCATTTGTGATATTCATACTCTCTTTTTGAGCTTCCATTTCACGGGATAATTTTTCTAATTCCTGTTCTATCCATTGGTTCCGGGTTTCCTATAAGATTAATCATTCGATTCATTTCTAAACAATATAGATTGTATAAAATTTTGTTTATGCAAGCTCGATAGCAAAACTTTCAATTTCTCAAATTCAAAACAGTACGGTATATCAAGAAGATTCACAACCTTCACTTACTATATCAGGGAATTGTTTACCACGACTTGCTTTGGCATAAAGTTCATTACGTCTTTGTTCCAACAACATTAATTCTCTTGTATGATGTTCTTCCATGGATTTCTTTTTCTCATACTAATAAAACGGAAAATTGTAACAATTGAAGTTAATGTATTATTTGGAAACAATGGACATTTATTCAGGTAATTGCAATATCAAAATAAAGTAATCAACTAACTCGTGTTGTAATTGTTTCTAATTCTGCTTCACGTTTCATCATATCATCTTTCAATTTCATTAATTTATCTTGAACTTGTATTTCTTTTCTTTTATCCTCTTCGATTTGTTCAGATAAATCATTGATATTCAATTTCAATCTTGTTTCATTCTCTATTAACAATCGTTGCTCATTGCTGAAAAATTTGGATAAAGAATTTTTTTAGATATTCATGTGAAAATTTCCAGTATAAATCCAAGAAACACCTCTCAATGTGATTATTGAATTCTTAAAGGGATACCAGCGTTGGTCAACATTTCTCTATCTAGCGTACAGTCGTGTTTTTTTTCTGACCAATGAGCTCCGGTTGCATCGTCAGGAACCGCTGGTATCACCTTAATTTGAAATTTCAATTTTAAGTTTCGAACATGTTGAGATATGTCTTAAACAAGATTTTTTTCATACTATCCTGAAAAAACTTGTATTAAGAGGAAACCATTGGTCACCAAATTTCAGATTTTTCCACCAATTCAGTTTCGAGTAATTGAGTAGAAAAAAACTGTGCTCGATCGGTACACTGGTATCCCCTCAAGTGAAAATGAATAACACCAAACCTCAGTGTTTTGTATTCTTCGTCCGTTACTTGTATCTCTCTTTCTACATTTTTGGAAACTTGATTAGTCGCTTGAAGCGATTCCTGTAAATTTTGCAATTGTAAATTAAGCTCTCCCTCTCGAGAACTATAATCAGATTCCTTGAGTGCATTTTTTTCATAATTGTTTTGACTTTTCATCTTTTCCCGTTCATAAATTACGTATTTGAAATATTTTTGCATTTTATTCCACTTTTCATATAGTTTTAATTCTTGGTGTTCTTTTTCCAATATTTCAGATTGTTCATCTGTGGAAAAATAGTTTGTTTATAAAATACATCACTTCAGTTTTGTAGTGTTCAATTGAAGAATAGTGTTGAAAAAGTCCATTGTTTGCCAAAACGATAATCAAATTTTCCACAAAAAATTGATAAATACAGTGAGTAGTGCCAAGTAGTGTCTTCTTCGCTTTATCAAAGGAAGATATTTGAGCGACAAAGAAGTCCTGCTACACTATAGAGAGGGTTTATCGTAATATAAATCTGTTCATTTCGATATTTATCCTTATTTTCAATTACTTTCCGCTATTTCACACAGTGTGACGAACAATACATTTTTTCCAACACTTTTCTTCTTTTCTATTAAATATTTCTATTCCTTCTCACCTAAAATTTCTAAATGACCTTGCATTTGTTCAAGCATATGTGTAGAATTTTTCAACACTTTCTCCGACTCTTTTCTTTTGACATTGTAAACACTTGTTCCAGCAACTTCTTCAAGTAAGCGTAATCTCTTTGAGTCTGGGGCCATTGCAATTTCATTTATCTATGAATAGTGAATAATTGTTCAGGTTCATCAAATACGTTTTAATGAACAGAATTGAAAATTATGCATCGATAGACTACAAACCTGTCCTTGTCTAATGACATAGTATGAATTAGATAGACAAAATCCTGCAGATTCGAGCAAGTTCATCACTTCGGTTCTGATTATAGGCTTTTGATTCAAGAAATATTGATCACTTTTCTCCCCAATTATTCTTCTCAATGTTACAGTATCTGAATGCTTCTCCAGCTTCAAAAAGAAACTCAATTATAATTTGATTGGAAACTGAATATTTTTAACACATGGCATAAATATGTAATGGCTCAAATTTTATTGCATATAGTGTTCTGAGATGTAAAGCGAAATGTGTTACGCAAACTGTGAGTAATCTTGAATGAAATTTCAATCCAAGAATTTACCTTCAGTCTTTGATCTGAATTATCGATAACAATCTCTACGTAAGCAGATAATATACGTCCTTTGGATCCTTCGTGTAATAAAGCTTGTCGTTGTTCCTGTCGAAGAGGTGAATATTCCTCACTGAATAAAAACTGAATTGCAGAGGAGAAATTTGACTTTCCAGAACCATTTCTACCCACTAAAATGAGAAAACTCGTTGAAACAGCAGGACAATAAATTGATCAAATTTGTCTTTGCGTACCTATTATATTGTATTCAGGATCTAAAGGTCCAATGACGGTGCAGTTGCCATAAGATTTAAATCCTTCAATTATAACCTTAAATACATATTTTTAGATTGTAGAAACAGAAATAATAAGATATTGTAGACATAAATTACAGAGTAACATTATCTATGTTGCTGAAGACTTTTAAAATCGATTCACAACACAGATTCTGCTATTACATATTCCTGACTGGTTTTATAACAATTTCATTGTGCAAGAACTTTTTACTCAAGGACCAAAATTCTGTAAATACCTGTAACAGTTTTTCACTCACTGTCGATAGAAAGAATATGTAATGTTACGTTAGTTAAAAAGTACAGAATTATCGTGGATCTGTGGGGATAAGGTGAATCGAAGTTGTCGTTCAGTGGAGTTAAAAAATGAAGTACATACATTTCTAATGAAAAAACAGTGGATAAGTATGTTTTATTACACTGTGTACAGCTCTTTCAATATTCTGTAATAACATGAAACCTGATAAACAAGTGATTTACAATACCTGTTTGATGTACATCACTTCAATCAAGAATTACCGAAAGTGCGCCAAAATGGATTGAAACCGTTTGCAACGAATCACGGATTCAGGGCAGGCAACTCAACGTCATAAAAGTAAAATGAATTTGGAGATTTGGACTGATTTCTGCGCCCTCATGGTGATATACTTTCATGCCGATTAACGGGTTACTAGCGCTTACCAACAGAGCACGTTGGATAGAAAAAGACACGCCTATACGATAGAGAGAGAGGTTTGTTACCATCGCTAGTAGCCCGTTAAAAATCAAAATGGCGGCCTCGTGAAATAATCTTAAATGGATACGAGCTTACCATCGGAGCACGGTTTTTTTTGGCCAAATTGAATGAAATAATCTGAAATTTTCAGGGACGATCCTTTAAGACTTTATCTGGGTCGCTATAAAGAGCCAGAATTTTGAATTTCGAAAATAAGTTGATCTTAGAAAGAAGTTGACTTGCAAGTTGGCGAAAAAAAGTTTATCCGGTTTTCTTACCAGGAAGGCTTTTGACCACGATGCATATGAATTCATTTCTTTTCTGAAACCTCGCAACATACATTAAAAAAAATTATTGTTCTTACTATGAAACTGTATGCTATTAGCAACGCATTGCTGTGGCAGTGAAGAGCATGATGTGATACAACGAGCCGTGTGGATAGAAAAAAGATGCGTGTCGTTGTATCCCTGGTAGAAAATGTCGATACCCATACAACAAAAGTTGCTGCGCAACCGTTGCTCTCACGTCGTTCATCAAGTTTACGCAAAGTTGCCGGGAATTTTCTACGCATGTGATTGAGAGTTTCATGAAACCGAGCAACTTCCCAGCAACGCGATAACAACTCAAGCTAAGATCCTAGGTTTACAACACATTGTTGCGCATTGTTCTAAATATTAATAGACCCAGTCTTTCCGTGTACATGGAAAGACTGGGTCTATTAATATTTAGGAAGAATTTATCAATGTTTAGAAAAATGACTGTCAACTTAGGGAAAAAGAGGATCGCTGAAAAATATTCGTAATGAGTCTACCAAAAACGGTGTTGCCAGAGCATCTTGATCAAATATTACATGTAGATTAGAAAAAAGTTACATTTCCAGTTTAAAAAACGTTTCACGTTTAGAAAATGTTACATACATGTTACGTGAGAGGGTCGAAAGTTACGTAAAATGTAACAAATGTAACCTTCTGGCAACACTGACCAAAAATATTGGTATTTTTCACAGTGCAACTATCAATTGGTAATACATCGACTACGAATATTTTTCAGCGATCCTCGTTTTCCCTGAATTGACAGTCATTTTTCTAAATACCCTGGTGAAAAAATCTCTCTGAATCTCTCTGAAAATTCCACGTTTCAGAGAGATTTAGAAAGAATCAGAGAAACTCAGAGCAATCCAGCGTGGTTCAGAGGATTTCAGAGACTACTGTATTGAAAGAACTTGTGCTTTGAATTTTTCAGAAGGATTCAGAAAAATTCAGAGGAACTCAGAAAGATGCAGGGAAATTCTGGGGAATTCAGAGAGGAACAAATTCAGTAAAATTCTTGGTCCTGCATTTCAGAGGCGTTCGAGGAGTGTCAGACGCTTTCAGAGATAGATGAATTCAGAAAGATTGTGCGTAGAACTTTTCAGAAATATTCAGAGTCATTCAGAGAGATTCAGAGGGATTCAGAGATGAATTAATTCAGCTAAAGTTTTGGTTCAGGATTCCAGAGGTATTCAGGGAGTATCAGAAACTCACAGAGACAGGTGAATTAGGAAAAATTGTGCGTGGGATTTTTAAGAAAGATTCAGAGAGATTCGGCGGAATTCAGAGAGTTGCGGGGGAAGTCTGGGAAATCCTGCAGAGAGGAATAAATTCAGTAAAATTTTGGTCCTGCATTTCAGAGGCTTTCTGAAAGTTTCAGAGACTTCCAGAGACAGATACATTAAGAAAAATTGTGCGTGGAACACGTTAGAAATATTCAGAGGAATTTGGAAAGATTCAGAGTAATCCAGAGAGATTCAGAGAAATTCAGAGAAATTCAGAGAAATTCAGAGGAATTCAGAGGAATTCAGAGGAAGCTTTGAAATCTGAATATATCAAATTCCGGGATATTCAGAGGAATTCAGAGAGATTCAGAGAAAATCAGAGAGATTCAGAGGAATTCAGAGGAAGCTTTGAAATCTGAATACATCATATTCCCGGAGATTTAGAGGAATTCAGAGAGATTGAGAGAAATTCAAAGAAATTCAGAAGAATTCAGAGGAATTCAGAGGAAGCTTTGAAATCTGAATACATTAGATTCCGGGAGATTTAGAGAAATTTGGAGATATCCAGGTAAATTCGGAGGGAGCTTTGAAATTTAAATATATAAAATTCTGAGGGATTCAGTGATATGCGGAGAGATTCAGAGAAAGTTGAAGAATTCAGAACGTATCACTATCGGAAAGGTCTCTAAGTTCCTCTGAATTATTCTGGAATTACTCTGAATCTCTCTGAAATTTGTCCCAAAATATAGAGAGATTCAGAGAAATTCAGAGAGATTTCAGAGAGATTTCTTTTACCAGGGTATTAATAGACCCGGTCTTTCCATGTATTGGGCTGATGTCGGGCCAACATGTATACACACCAAGTATATGACAGTTGTCATAGTGCTGCCGTTCATTGTTTCTTTCGATTCTTTCGAATACAGTAGGTTCTCCCCTGGTGAAAATCCAGAAGTGGAGGAAGCGAGTATTGAAACAAATGAAACGTGATGTTCCAATTCCCTCCTAAATTACGCTTGGGTAACTTTTTGTTACGCTTAGATACTTCCGTCGCACTTCAATGCTTCATTTTCACCAGGGTTGTTATAAGCGCCGCTAAAAGCTATCTGCGGCAGTGCAGTGATCTCAGACTCAGAATGCGGGAGCAGTGATGCCAGATTCGGCCGACCGACTCGGTTTACCCTCTCCATTACACCCATCTGTATAGAACTTTCACACACACAATGAAACCACCGACAAAAGGAATTCGATTGTGTAGAGCGTGATGGAGGGGGTACATCGAGTCGGTCGGCCGAATCTGGCATCACTGTGCGGGAGCTGGTGGCCCCCACCGACCGCGTGGTGGGGGCCGCCAGCTCTCGCATTCTGAGATCATTGATCTGCGTCTTTTGCTCACATAAGATTGGCTACTGAGTGGAACAAAGACACAGCTTACGCTTACAACGAGAGACTACTGTACTTGTATCAACCATCAGGGCCGGCGGTTCACGTGGGTAGTATAGGTAGCACTACCCACTCGGAAATATCTGAGTGGGTAAATTACCCACTCGAAATTTTCAAGCATTATTCCTTCATATAAGTACATTGTGAAAAATGATTTGGCATTAACCCCCCCTCCCCCCTCCAAACTCGCTACCCACTCTGGGGTAAAAGTCTGACGCCGGCCCTGTCAACCATACCGCATCTTCGTAAGCACTAGACTTTTTTTTCACTGTACGGAAAAATCACAGCATTTCTACAATGATATAGTTCTTCTTCAATTTGTGTTTATGGGGCATTCCATGCCACATCGGCAGCGATTTCCCTTCACATCTTCGATTTGATTCAAATTTCGAGGGTCGATAGAGGAATCCAAATGATGAAGTTTCGCCAAATTTTAGTCCCTTTGGAGCATTTTTGCAGATTTGACAGGATAAACAAGAAAAAATGTTTTTTTGTTTCACTTTGGAATATTTCAAGAATGGAATGATGAAAAATTCTGAAAAAATTCATACACCGAGAGAAAAAGTATGCTTTAGAAGCATGACACACTTCAATCCTTCTAACGCATTTGTTACAACGTACTTTTAACGCTCGGGACTCATGCAGTTAACGCACGAGACCATGCTTTTTGGATATGTGTCACATGCTTTCTAAGCATGGGTACCGAGCGTTGGAAGCACGTTATGACGAATGCATTAGAAACTTTAGTGCGTCAATACTTCTGCAGTATGCTTTTTCTCTCGGTGTACATATGTATTGTTAGCGACTCTTTTCAGATACATTTTTTTAAAAAAGAACAACTAAAAATTGATTAACAAGAACATTTCTTTTAATAAACAAATTGATTTTTTGAAAAAACGCCCTCTTTAAAAAATTCACAGTGATGGCCTCAAGTTTCACGGAAATTTTGGTTTTTTGAAATCTGGGGGGACTAAAAAATTGTGGAAGTTATGAATATATTTGTGAAGTGATGCACCTTCCAGATTCAACGCAAGAAACCATCGAGGGAACTTCTCATTCCGGAAAACTTCAAACCAAAAAGTTTTTCCACTATGTTTGAAGAAGGTTTCCCGAAATTCCCAGATTTTTTACTCCAATTTTGAATGAGGTACGGACGATTTTCCATCAGCGCGGCGGATAGATGATTTTGATCCCGTTGATAGAAAATCGTCCGTATCTCATTCGAAATTGGAGTAAACAATCTGGGAATTGCAGGAAACCTTCTTCAAACATAGTGGAGAAACTTGGTCCTTTGAAGTTTTCCGGAATCAGAAGTTCCCTCGATGGTTTTTTGCGTTGAATCTGGAAGGCGCTATTCGCGGTATCGACCGGGGAGCAATTTCATGCGCATCACTTCACAAAAATATTCATAACTTCCGCAATTTTTGAGTCCCCACCAAAATTTCCGTGAAACCTGAGGTTATCACTGTGAATTTTTTAAAGAGGGTATTTTTTCAAAAAATCGATTTGTTTATAAAAAAAATGTTCTTGTTATTAAATTTTTAGTTGTTCTTTTTCAAAAAAATGTTTCTGAAAAGAGTCGCTAATAATACATATGTATGAATTTTTTCAGAATTTTTCATCATTCCATTCTTGAAATATCTCACAATGGAACAAAAAGACATTTTTTGTTTGTTTATCCTGTCAAATCTGCAAGAATGTTCCAAAGGGACTAAAATGTGGTGAAACTTCATCATTTGGGTTCAACCTCTATCGACCCTCGAAATTTGAAACAAATCGAAGATGTGAAGGGAAATCGCTGCTGATTTGGCACGGAATGCCCCTTATATATAAAATTAAATTTAGACTAATCAATTTATTCAAATTCCTGTAGGAGAATTTAAATGAGCATAAATGGAAACAAGTCCATAATCATCAAATTTCGTTCCTGAACTGTCGTATAATTCAGGCATCTAAATTTACTTTATTCTGTACGGAACAAGTAACATGAAAACAGATGAATACGAATGTCCAGAAATGAGTTCGCAGTATCAGGGACTTTGATTTATATCGATTTATAATAGTCCAAAGTAACTGAGAAATATGTATCCGCGAACACACATATTTAGTACAATGCTTTTCTTGAAGACGTTTGTTTTATCTTTAGGTTTCTGACTGGATCTCTAAGAAATGTATCACACTTTCTAAGCAAGTTTCTGGCCACTGAAATCAAATTGAGGACAACGAAACGAGTATCTGTCAACACTTTTATTCTCCCTATTTAACGAACTCTCATCTTCGTAATTATGATTCTTCATTTTGTATATGTATGTTTCTTCGAAGAGTCCCATTTCTTTTTTGATTCTTTGTTCTAAATTCATTTCTCAAAACTTTTTATTGAACGTTTATTCTCCAACATACCATACTCGTGTTTATCCATTAATAGAAATGAATGCAGGATTTTTCTTTTTGACTTTTTACAAAACACGTTCGCCAAATTTATGGAATTTTACTTTTTGTTTTTTGATACTCAAAAAGTCGTAACGACCTGATTATATTGTTTATTGATGTGGGAAATTCAAGACTTGAACTCGGATACAGGCTATTATGGTACTACAAATTTGATAATTTACCTTGGTAGAAAAAAAACCGGATACCCAATAAACACACACACGTTATTTCAACGTTGAAAGAACGTTAGACTGTCGAACGGACGTCAGTCGTTGATTTCATAACGTTGATTTTTAGTTGAAATTTGATAGGGAAATAGACGACCAGGAGTTACGTTTTGATGACGTGTAATTTAAACTAATATTCAAAAATAACCATCAAACGACGTCCTCAAAAAACCTGTTTTGCACGGGTTCGGATCACGCGTTTAAAATGTGTTTATAACACCTTGTGTTTCAACTTCAATTGAAGATATTCTGCTAAAAATGTCGAACGAAACCGAACAATGGTTAAAATTTCAACAAAGAGCAAGATAGTAAATAGTGTGGCATACTTTCCGAATTCTGTCACACTCAGAAATACTATTATTCTCGATATTGAATGAAAAGTTTTCAAAATAATTTGTTGGATTCAATTCACGTTTTAGAGCCATCATTAGGACACGTCAATATTTGACGTCCTCTAAACGATGTTCAAACCGTTGATATAACGTCATTTTATGGTTGAAAAACACGTGATCTGCCGCGACATTTTTACGTTGAATCAACGCAAGAATATCACTAATCCACAACGTGTGGTTATTGACTGCTTTTGACGTTTTTAAAACGTGCGTGTGTTTTACTGGGTAGAGGGACCAGATAAAACCCATATGAAAAATGGGCTTTGAGGTGATTTATTATCCGATCTCATCCGATTTGTATTTCAGATTAGGCCTACACAGCACACCAGTTCAGTTCAACTGGGATTCGAAAAATTCATTATAAATTCTTAAGAATTCTTTTAGAATTTCTGTGCTGTGTGGGTTAGACCCATATTTGGAAAGTAAATTGAAATTACATCTCAAGTATGGGATATGGTTTAAAATCGTTCTTCAAAGCAATGACCACGAGTTCATTAATTCACGATTCATTTATTCTCACTACAGAGTGTACGCAGAAAAAAATCTCACGTAAAACAATCAAAATATACCTGAATTAGCTCTTTATTTCCTTCACGTAGAGATGGGGGATCCGAAAAGAATCGATTCTTTTTTATACCATTTTCATCGAATTTCAATCAAAATTATATACAAGTTTTTTAGCTTCCATTGATTTTTATATGATTTCGATTTAAATTTGATAAAAATTGTATTAAAACAATCGATTCTTTTCAGATCGTTCATTTCTACGTTCATGTTAGGGTTATGACTGGGGCTATATTCTGATTCAATATGAGTTAAAAGTTTAGAGTTGGAAGTTTTTATACAAATTCATAGAAACTTGATACAAATTTTATATAAAATCACATTGAACCGGATTATAATCTCAGTCCTACTTCACGTTTCAATTTCCGAGTGGAAAAATTTTGCAAATCACGAATAATTTGGATATAATTGTCAACCCACGTAGATCCAATCTATTGAATCTGAATTATTATACTTTCCGGGTGAGGAGCATTAAATTTACGACGATATGATCGCGATTAATAAAGAAGCAATGTAAAACGATACAAACATCAGGTGTGAAAAACCATGTCTCTGCCATGAACCACGATTTCGAACTGGAATTTCAGTTTATATTATGAGAGTCTATTTTTGAATCAATCGACCAATTTCAATTCCGTTACTAGTTTATACATTTTTCCGCTCTTACGGGAATAGACGTGATACTTACAAAATTCCGCGACAGTGATATCAATTGAAATAGAACATCATCTCTAGAACTACAATTATTTTGTTCGCAAAGTAATTTTATCTTATATATATATATATATATATATAGATACAATATCAAAATAACTTGAGCTCCTCACATGGATAATAAGAATAATCTATGCATAAATCTATTCAACATTGGAATAAATTCACCTTTTATCCCAATATGTTGTTTACAAATAGGAAAAAAACTAACGAAATACAATCTATCTCATCGCATATAGCATAAAAATATTACTCTGTAGAATTTTAGAACGGGATTTTCATTTTAATACAATATTTTTGACAATTCTTCCAACATTTTTTGAGACCTGTATCGAAATTTTTGTAAAAATTCTCCAAGAATTCTGGGGTTTAAAAAAAGACTGCACTTACAAGAGAACCGGTGGAACAGTCCGGTTTCAATTCATTGTTTTCAAATTTAGATATATTGTAGGACTGAAAAAAATAAAGGATATGTATTTTTTTTATATCGGTGTAACCCGATCAAAAAAAACCTCAAGGGATCCCTCATAGGAACCCTCGAGGGTTCCCATAAGGGTTCCCCGGGGAATTTGGCACAAACATTTTTTGCCTGGGACCCATCTGGGAACCCTTATGGGACTTTATATCAGACATTGTATTCAACATAGGATCTTATAATTGGTCAAAATTTCTTGATATTTCATGCTTTCCGTATATACTTGTGAAATAAATTTTCAATTTACCCAACTGTGAATAAAATTAATTCATATATAATTGAACTTAGGATTTGTAAAACATTCAAATGAACAAATTATGAGAAGGTACGTGCAATTATTCATCTTTGAAATTATAATTCCACTCAAACATGAGGGGTATCTCTAGTTTCTCTATTTTCACAGGGAAAGGTATTAAATATTTCCATCATCAAAATTCAGGGCAGCGTTATGATATCAGAGTTTCCACCAGGTGAAATCAATATCGATAATGTCAGGTCACTGCAATTTTTATTCAATCCTTATAATCAAACTGTATTTTTTCGAATTAAAATTACAAATATATATTTTATATTTATCAACATATTTAATTTCAAGTATTTGTTTTTACAATACAAAAGTACGTTGAATGAAAATGTATGTTAAGCTGTACCATTGAATTTTACACATTTTCAATTTTATCCCCTGAAGGGGATACCAGCAATCCCCGCTGATGCAACTCGCCATACAAGCGTACCGACTGAGTAAACATTATCTCGGCAAAAACTGAATTCACGAAGAAAGATGAAATGTTCTGGAATCAATCTTCAATCCTTCATCTAATGCTATACATCGCCCGAATTTTGGATTTCGAAAAAAAAGTTTGTATTACTGACTGAGACAAAAATGTTTCTCCGAGATTCAAAATTCAGGCGATGTATAGCGATAGATAAAGGACTGAAGATCGATTCCTGAGGATTTCATACTCCTTCATGAATTCAGTTCAGAGTATTTTTGCCAAGAAAATGTTTACTCAGTCGGTACGCTTGTATGGCGGGTTGCATCAGCAGGGATCGCTGGTATCTCCTTAAGAATGATTAATGAGTTTATAATAAAACATAATTTGTTGCTTTCCAGCCCTTATGAAACAGTTTTGTTTCTTCAGTTACGCGTTACGTTGCAGCACACTGAAGACGGAATAAGAAATCCTGATTATCTGTAAAAACAGAGAAATTTGATATTCTTACATTCTCAAAGAAAAATTTTGGCAGAACAGAAACTCTATTTTTTATTTCTCTACTCTCAAATAAGTATATTTCGAAATATGACTAAACTTAAATATCTCTGTCGTTACAAATTTCTATTCTTTTACATGTAAAACAAAAAATCTATGTATCAAAGAATAGAAATTTGTGACAGTAGAGATATTTACAATTAGTCATATTTGGGAATAGATTTATTTCAGAATAGACCCTACAAACAATGATCAACGGCGTTTCAATGGACCGCTGATGGCCCTGCAATGCCAGTAAAGAGCCGTCATTAGCCCTTTGGAATACCAGCAGTCGTGTTTGCTGGGGAGATATTGAGGAAGAGAGGTATTTGAGAATAAAAAAATAAAGAATAGTGTTCTTGTTTTGCCGAAATTTTCCATCACGGCGAGCAACATTGAAGAAAGGTGCGCTATAAAAAAAGATCGGAATTTTCCTACACGTAGCAACCGGAAAATTCTGAACATGGGATAGGAAATCAATTTCCGATAAATGTATATGAGATTTCCTATAAATTTAACTAAAAATTCCAAACATTATGGGATTTTTACTATCATTTTCCAGTAAATTCTCGGTACAATATTCTTGTTATGCTTGAAAAAGGTCTCAAAGATAGTTTTCCGAAGGGAAAAATGAACTAACATGCATAAATGAACGAAGAGACAATTTGATGAAGAATTTGCTGGTGAATTTGATTGGTCTCGTAGAGCGTTTCATGATCATTAAAAGATCTCTTTGTGTATGAACATCTAAAGCCATCCAATCCATGTCGTATACAGCATTTTGGATATCCAAACTCTGAAAAATGAATTATTATTAACATCATGACGCATAGCAATATGACTATTCAGGCATTTCAACGTTGAAGTGTAAGTAGCCAGTGTTTTTTTGCCGTGAAATCTGCCCGTGAAAAAATTGTCCACGCCTGATCACGGCTGATGACTAAAGCCTAATCAGGCATGATCAGGCCTCAATTTTGTACCCACGTGATGAGGACTAATCATGCCCAATTACGCCCAATTAGTGTTGCCGCGATTCGAGCTAATCCGAGTTTTGAGCAAGAGCTCGGCTTGGCTCTTGTTTTTGACAAATAGGCTCGGCTCGCAAATCGGATCGATAGATCCACTACTCGGATCGAAGCTCGGATTGGCTCGAAGATCGTCGAACTAGATCGAAGATCTCACGATCCTACTTCGTTCAAAACAAACGCGAATAAAAAATTCTTGCATCCAGGGGCTCCTCGGAATAGAGCATACAGTACAGGCCATAAGTTTGAATTAACCTAAAGACATTCAACATTTTTACATCATCGCTGTTCGAAATTGATTTAATTCATATAAACTACATAAATAATGATCAAAAAATGTCTACAACACAATAAAATTATGTAAATAAAGTAAGTTGATTTCCTGAAACAAACACATTAACTGAAAAAATTGTTTTTCCTTTGGGTGTATTCAAACTTTTGGCCTGTACTGTATTTCTGAAGCTCTTGAAGTTTAAGTATGAATCGAATTCGATCCGGATCGAAGATCGCGGCAACACTACGTCCAATCACGCTTGATCATGCTCCATTATACATGAGAAATTCATACAAAATCAATAAGTTTTTCGTAAGAAATGAAACTGTAACAATGTTATCAAGCACTAATGAATTCTCAATCATTTTTACTTATCGCGCTTATGTAGCTCCCATTTTCTAGTTTCCAGCTTTCAGGCATGATCATGCGTGATCAGGCGTACGCGCCTACGTTTGGGGCTGTTTTAGCATGGTGAAACATGTGTATTCGTGACAAAAAAATCAACACACAGTTGCTTTGTATGAATATTCCTCAGTCGATGAAGTTTTGCATGATCACGGGGGAGAATGGTTTGTCTGGCATGATCGCTGGCGGTTAAACTGGATCACGGGTTTTCACGTGGGTACAAAATTGAAGCCTTTGAAGTGATGACAAAGCTCAAAAATGAACGACCCTGTGTAATCAGGCTCACTCACGTGCAGTCAGTATTGAACACGAAGAATTTTGCGGAAAAATGTCCATGATTAGTGCTGAACGCGCATAATCAGACCTGAACGATTTTTTCACGGGATGATAATCAATCCATTGACATTATTATCCCTGAGATCTTCACAATAACTACTTTTTAGAATCGAAATCCTTCTCACAGAGTAAATTAACTCTAAATTCAATTCTACTTAAATTGTTCAACCAAAAATCGTACTCACTTGGATAATGATTTCATTTCCAAACCAGCATTGGAGTAATAATTGTACCAGTATGCAGACAAGGTAAAGCATTTGAGCTATGAATCCTATGCTGGAGATGTCCATTTTCGAAAGCTGATAGATGCAGGCGCATAAAATCAGAACCGTAAGCACGAATTGCACAAAAATGATGATTTCAAAAGTCTCATTCAATTTTGTCGCGTATCTAAAACCATAAACGATATTTCTCACCGTCTTCAAGCTTCAATTCTTGAATTCATGAACTCACTTGATTATCATTTCATGATGATGGTTGCATTCTACGAGTTTCATTCTCTCTTTGATCGTTTTTTCTTTACAATGTAAAGTTGTGATAGTTTGTTCATCATCGATTCGAGACATTGGAATTTTTCGAATACGGTATTTTAAAATTTCCAATTGCGCACAGACCTTTATCATAAGATTAGCGACAAGAGTTTCACTGGCAATACTTATTAGGGGTATCAAAAGTATCGTCATGAAGATTTGATAAACGTACGAAGACCAGAAAAGGGCGGGAATTGACAGATAATTGAATGGTAACCATATTCTGAATGGTAAATCGTTTTTACTTGTCACGTCCAGAAGTGATCTAATGAAGTAGAAGACCGAAGTTACTTCCATCAACGATAAATATGAAACTGTAGTGAACCTGTGATAAAAAAAACAAAACATTTCATATTTCCAATATTTCTAGATTGATGGGGATACGGTATAAGAGCGCTTATCAAATCAAAAATAATGTTTTACACTGTAAAAGATAGTCTGAAATTCAGATAAATTCCTGAAATTTATTGCAAAATGTATTAAAATTAAAATTCATATAAAAGTGCATGAAAAATCATAATTCTGTATGAGATATCATGAAATTTCATATGAAAAGTCAGAAAAGTTTTCAAAATTAATGCAAAATTCATGTGTTAATCATTTCACATAAATCTATATGAAAATTAGGAAGCAATTTTTTACAGTGTAGTTGAAACTAATTTGAAATTTTTCAATCAGTTTCTTCAATGAAAAATTCATTGAATTTGATCATATCCCATTGAGAACTGTATAATGTTACAATTTATTGACAGCAGATCGCATTACTACATATTCAGACTAGAAATTTCTTTGAGAATACAAAACCTCGAACGCATAGCGAAGCGAGTACTATTTGAATCGTAACTAAGGGGATTTATCCTCCCGCACAGCCTGCTACCAATGGAGTATGTTACTCCCGAGCAGAAAAATCTTATTAGGGCAGTTAGGGCACATCTCGTTTTGGCCTTTCTGATCTGGGCCTGATGAGGCCATAATTTGACACGCCTGATTAGAGTTAACCAAATCTAGTTCTGTTGGGTTTTGTGATTTGGCATGCCCACTATGGTTTGTTTGACGGGCTCTGATGCAATGGTGCGTTACATTCCATATGAGGGCCTGATTTGAGATGACGGTTCTTCAGATCTGGTTCTCATTGAACAGCCAATATGAATTTTTACTTGGGCCAGTTGATCCCAGAATGCGGGAACTGGTGACCCCCACCAAATATTTTTTGGAGTCTACTGCAGTCTTATCGGACGTCAATTTGAAAAAAGAAGAAGTACACTTTAGTTAGTGACCACAATGTCCTACAGTGTAATCTTTGTTATCTCACTTGGAAATGTGGGAGGCTTGCAATAGTCATAAAAGGTGGCATCCCACACAGCACTCGTTGTCTAGAAGATTTCTTCAGAATTGATTAAGAACAATGCAAGAAGTGTTATGCAACATGAATAGACATCTTTTAGAAGTCACAAACTGTTCTTACTTCTAAAAAATATCTTCAAGAACGTTTTCAGAAACCTTTTAAAATTTTCCAAAAGACAATTTCTAAAAGGTTTCTGGAAACGTTCTTGAAGATATCTTTCAGAAGTAAGAACAGTTTAAGACTTCTGAAAGATGTCTTCTATTCATGTTGCATAAGACTTCTTGCATTTTTCTTAATTATTTCTGAAGATATCTTTTAGACAACGAGTGCTGTGTGGGATGGTGGGGACCGACAGCTCCGGTATTCTGAGATCACTGACTCGGGCCTCCACATAGGAATTAATTAGAAAATCGACGGATGGTGTACACGGAGAAAAACTGAAACGAGCGGTAAATGTCTGCTGAGTTCGTACCAATGTCTAAGGAAAGTTTATTTTCAAACATTACTGGCTGATGTGCATCCATCAATTATCAATGACCGCGCATTGGTAACCATTGTGCGTATCATATATTGGTCACCGATGTACGCACATTAGCCAGCAGTGTTTTACATAATTTTTTCTTGCACACTGATGATCACTCGTATCAGATTTTCCCTGCGCTGAAAACCCAATTTCTTATATCAAAAGAAAATTTTCTTCGCCCTCATTCTAATAAATCTCTCTTTCAATGGAAAAAAATTCAGTCAAATGGAAAAAATGTTCATCAGATTGAAACGAAAAATTCTCAAACTGGAACAGGAATATATTCCTTCTTGAATTCGAAGAACGTGGTTTCAACTCGATGAAGAATTTTTCCAATCAAATGAATTGTTTTTCCCATCGGAAACAAGATTTATCAGAATGAGGGCAAAGAACATTTCTTCAAGTCCGAGAAATTGGGTTCTCAGTGTGTGTAGATCGATGGAGCAACAATTGCTCGATCACGGGAAAGAGGAATAATTGCCGTAACGACTCCCGTGAATGGTCGAAAATCGATTACATAAGTAGTTGCTGCAACTATTCTTTTTTGCCATGATGGAGAAGCGAAGTGGGTTACATCATCCACCGATTTCCCATCTAATTTCCACGTGAAGACAACGTATTCCATCGATGGTGGTGGTGGATGGTATGTGATACCGATGAGGTCTAAAAATGCTATGTTATACGAGTGCCAAGTAATACAAAAATTTCTCAAATATGCTGGGAGTATTCGATGAATGTGAAAAGAATGTGCTAATGAGACTATTTCGGATAAATTCGTTAAGATGTTTGCTAAAAATGCCAGGCAGTACCGGATAAAGAATTTATTATTTTCAGGCTTTGAATGGATTGGTTCTTCCACGTGAAATCCTGTCAAAACTTGGCAGGAAAATTCCACAGAACCAAAAAATTCCTGTCAGTTTTTGACAAGATGTTCCAATCTGATAGTTCCAGACAAAACCAGGTAGAAAGTTTGTAAATTTTTGCCTGAGTCTGACAACAAATTCTTATCCGATTTTGTTTCGCACTTTTAGCAAGGATATTCTATAAAGATGCACGGAGAAAAAATAGTTTGCTACTATAGCGCCTACAAAGAAATTGGTTGTCCTTACAAAAATATTTACTCCAGCAGCTAAGACGTTAGTTCTGTTCACAAATTTGTTTATGTCAGCAAAAACATTTAGTTGTGTCAATCATTTTTCTTGCTCTTTCAGCTAATTTTTCTTGTAAGCGCTATAATAACAGACCTGCTTGTTATGCCAGCAATACTTTTTTCTCCGTGTGCATAACATAATAATATTACACTGTTAGAGAAGTTATGAAGTTTTTTTTATAAACAATTTATTAAACAGAATTCATAATAAAATATTGAATTCAATAATATAACTCTTAATGCGAAGAATTTTATTCTTAATGTTCAGAATTTCCTTCTTAATTTTAATAACATACTGAGAAAAATGGATGGTTGCAGTAACCAATTCGTTGGTTAAATATGGTCTAGCCAATTAATTGGTTATCACAACCAATTATGTGAGTGTCACAATCAATTCTGTTGGTTCCCGAAGAGAACATGAAGCTTCAGCGAACGTTCAAATTAGATCTGCATAGATCGGGTCGAAGGTTCATGAAAGCTAATTTTTAGATTCATAAACGTGTAACAAAGGTTCTACGAACGATGAAATGTCCGTCTCGAAATGCCTTCAGGAAACGTACATGGAACGTTCGTTGAAGGTTCATCGAAGGTTTGATAAAGCTTCACAAAAATATCTATACTTAGATTAATTTCCAATAATTCACATGAATAATCAATTAAATAATGAACATAAATTAATGAAAATTAATATAAGTATAGATATTTTCGTGAAGCTTTATTAAACCTTCGATGAACCTTCAATGAACGTTTCATCTACGTGTCCTGAAAGTATTCTGAGGCGGACATTTTAGCGTTCGTAGAACCTTTGTCAAACGTTTGTGAATCTAAAAATGAGCTTTCATGAACCTTCTGCCCGATCTATACAGATCCAATTTGAACGTTCGCTGAAGCTTCATGTTCTCTTCGGGTTATGATGACCACGTCAGAAAATGCAGTTGGAGCAACCAACGAAATTGGTTGTTACAACCACATGATAACATATCAATTGGTTGAACCTTATTTAACCAACGAATTGGTTATTGCAACCATACACTGTTAGAAATTTCTGATTGAATTTTCAATTACATGTAATGGAAGCAATTTCCACTCACGTAAATGAAAAATAATGTACAGTAGTATTGAAAATCCAATAACCAGTTCTTTAAATTTCATGCACATGTTCTTGATTGTTGAGAGAAATCATGATTGAAAATTCAATAACAAGTTCTTTAAATTTCATGCACATGTTCATGATCATTGAAAAAAAAATCACCTCCACAAGATGTGAACGCGGGACGTCGAAGTCGGACGCCAAAGCTCTGTCACTCAAGCCACTGCCACTTATGTGGAAGGGAGCATTTTTCTGCTTATATAACCTTGCATTCATTCTTCAAACTTGTGAATCAAGATGTACTTGTAGTGTAGAAACACTGAACAAACCGTGTGATCTAACTAGTACATAGTTGAAGTGGATACGCGGATGACTTCGTCAAAGCGTTAGTATACAGGGTGACCCATAGTGAGAAAAATTGTATTTCAAGGGCGTATTCTGCAGCCATAATGCAAGAATTTCCCGTTTTTTTGAAGGTTAGTTTTTGAGATATGAGCATTTTTAGATTTTTTTTCAAATCCAAACACACTTGGATCATTTTTGTTATTTTCAGTTGGATGCCATTAGAGCCATGATTTGATTATAATTATAATGATATTATTATGTTATTATACTGGATTAAATTTTTCTAAGTTTTTTCAATCACCTGTACATTAATTTCAATTTTCATGCACGATAACTTGAAAATTCAATAACATGTATTTGGACTCCTATTTCAGTTCACAAAAATTGAATTTTCATTCACATATGTACATGAAAAGTACATGAAATTTCAAGCAATTTTTAATAGTGTACATTTTGCATGTTTGTGACATTTCATAAATAATTATTACATTTTAGTAAGGAATTGTGAAATTCCATCACTCATAATGAATTTAAGAATAACATAAAAGAATTTCGTATTAAATTTAAGAACTTTTCTAACAGGGTATTCGAAACAGTCTCATTTGTAGGTTCCAAGCTGCTTCGTGGGATTTTGCAAACACATTCTTAGCATTTTCGACATCTCGTGTTGTTTGGGATTTGAATTATTCAATGAAACGAATCACTGATCAAAGAAGTCTTCTTAACAAAGTTTAGACGATAACCGTCCGGCTCTTCCAACAATAAAATTCGAACTCATCCGTTAGACAATAGAGTTCTCATATGATGTCCCTACATATTTTACAACAAATCCTTCATGTACAGCGTAATTGAATATTAATATACTTACTTGGATAATTTTTCAAAACGGGATTGTATAACGTGTTCTTCTGAATTTTTCGGAAGACCAATGTTGTCCGAGAGCATGGTCGATAATTCGATAATATTTGTTCGTTGTTTCAAGATATTCATTCCTTTGTAACAAATGTTCATCGCTGTGCCCAACAAGAACATATTTTCAGCTAAATCTTCCATCTTTCGAACCTTCAGAACAAATTGGAAATTGATTATTTCAAAGAAGTTATCTTATTAATCTATGCCACGTACAATTCTCTAAAGCTTCAATGAAGCTTGATAAGGTGATTCGAGCGATGCCCAAGCAACTTGAAAAAATTTGAACACATTCTGAAAACGTACCTTTCAATTTTGCTGGTTTTAATTAGGCAACAAAAATAAATAAACGTTCTCTAAGAATTAAAAAAATGTATTCATGTCCTTCGAGAACAACACTTTTGGAGCGCCTTTACAGAAGTTCAAGGATTTTCTTGAGACGTTTACAATACATTAGCCCGTAGGAACTGGCAGATTCACTGATCAGTTCCGAAATTCTTTTGAAAATTTTTAGTATTGTCTATAGGCACGTGTTTCTTTTTTCACAGATGGATATAATATCTTTGATTCTAAATATTTCAATAAATTCAATTTTTCCTTACCTCCACCACGATATCCATGAATTCAGATGCAATGAACAGTAATATCATCGAAAGAATTAATGCAGTAAAGCTATTATACATCACTTTTGAACAGCCGGATGACCAATGAATTGGGCGCCAAAGGCCGCAATATTTGAAAAGCGCGAACGATAATGGAAGTGCCTTCATTTTTCTTGTGTATTAGTTTTCTTTTTCTTTGAATCTTCAGATGTATTCTGAAGTGATAATTCATCGGAATATTTAAAATGAATCCCTCAGGAAAACACACATGCTGTTGCGACAGCGAGCAGAGAAAATGTATAAAATCTTCTATTGAAAAAGGACTTTGTGTAGTTCATGTGAAATCAATGTAAAATTTTGGAAATCATGTCAACATTTTTGTCAAAGCGATCATTTTTTTGCATAAGTGTTTGGACCATTAAACCATCAGTTCACTTCACTTGTTCTATTTTTCCTCTCAACAGTTTCTAAACATCTGTGCAAAAACATGATCATTTGGCACACATTTTGACAAAATTTTGACTTATTTTTCCTATTGGAATTTCGACATCTGCTTGCGTGCATAGGTATAATTGTATCTTAGTAGGGGAGAATTTTCTTGATTGAACTATCGTCTTCACTGAGAACCCAATTTCTTAGATTGGAAGAAAATTTCTTTGCCCTTATTCTGGTGAATCTTGTTGTCAATGGGAAAAATAATTCATGTCAATGAACAATTTTTTGATTGAATTGAAATACTTTTTTTCAAATTTAAGAAGGAATATATTTTTGTTCCAATTTAAAAATTCTTTGTTTCAGTTTGATGAAAACTTTTTCCTTCCAACTGAATTTTTTTTGATTGAACAAAATATTTATTGGAATGAGGACAAAGAAAAATTTCTTCCAATCTAAAAAATTGGACTCTCAGTGTTGGATTAGTGATGACCGATCTTGAGAGAAACGATTCTTTTTCTTTCAATTTGTATCGAATTTCGATTGAGATTATATAAAAATCAATAAAATATCAATGAATTTTTTATAGAACAGAATCGATTCTGTAAAGATCTACCCTGGATGAACCACTAACTTATATTGAATGAGAAAAAAAAATTTAGATTTGCTCAAGACCTTATCCTAGTGGGAAAATTTGTAAAATTATATATAATTTATATAAAATTCAACACAGTTTATGTATAAGTTATATATAAATAAATTATGTATACTTTAAACAATTGTTCTTCACGAGTATCATCGTTGTTATTCAAGCGAACCTAAATTCCTTTCTCCTGCAATATAAGTTGGTGGTCCATCCAAGGCGATGGACCGCTCAATAATCCCTATACAGGATAACCCCAGTCGATTCGATTATATTTCAAGGACATATTCTGCAGCAAAAATGCAATAATTTGCCGTACGAAAAAAATTTTTTTGAGGCTTTGTTCTGTGATATGAGCTTTTTTAGATCATTTTTCAAATCAAAATCGCTCAAACGCGTTGTATGCAACATAATTCAACTTGACACCATTCGCTAAGTTGGAACACGGCGGATCTCTGGAAAAAATGTTCAACTATCTTGTCATTCTTTGATCTGGAGCTGTAACAATTTAAAGTTGCTGATTTCTGATTGGCTAAAACCGAGGGGCAAACCACTCTAAAATCATCAAGCGTTATATGGACGTTGTGCTCTGATTTTTTCGTTATCGGTAACGTTATAGTAACTGAAATCTGTCTTATGAGCCTCTTAGAATAGTCTTATTGACAGTTATATTGCGTTCAGCGGAACAGAGCTACGCTTACTTCAACATTATTTAGAGATTTTTAATTTGCAAAAATCATGATTTCAAAGTGGTTTACCCCTCGGCTAGAACCCAAAAAATTTCAAATCGTTATAACTTCGAAATGAAAAATAACAGGGTAGTTCAATTTTTTTTCCAGATATCCGCTGTGTTCCAACTTAGCGAATGATGTCAAGTTCAAGTATATAGCACACAACGCTTTCGAGCGATTTGGATTGGAAAAAAATCTAAAAATGCTTATATCTCAAGAATAAAGCCTGAAGCAAAATTTTTTCATACGGGAAATTGTTGTATTTTGGCTGCAGAATGTGCCCTTAGAATATATAATCTACGCGACTGGGGTCATCCTGTATGATACATACATGATCCATTTATGAAAATGTATGAAATCAAACATAATCCAAATACAATCCATATATGATCATATATAACTCATATATAAACCGTATATGGAGAATATTTCATATATCCCTGGTGAAAATCCAAAAGTGAAGGGAGAGGGTATTGGAACAAATGAAACGTGAAAAATGTTTCAATTCCCTCCTAAATTACGCTTAGGTAACTCTTTGTTGCTCTTAGATGACTCTTCGCTTACGCTTTCGTCGCGCTTTCGTTACGCTTCAACGCTTCATTTTCACCAGGTAATTCTTAAACATATATTTAAAAAATCTTGCATTTATGGGTCATATGTGGATTATATATAGGCCATATATGCATTAAATATGGATTATATATGTCTATTTATGACCATATGTGGATTATATATGTATTGTTTGTATATGGATTATATTTCACCAGGGACGTTATGTTGCGAATTGAAGATTTCAGCTTTCAAAACTTCTGGAGGAACCGTACACGTCCCGTACTAATTTGTCACTTGTTTCCTCTCGACTAACGTTCGGCATTGTCTCATAGCTCATACTTGGAGAATGTATCATCGTATCGGTTTATTTTCAATCAGATTCAGATCATACTTTGTAGCAAATTCACTTTATTCTACGGTTGGATACATCAATTGTTTTTGAACGTCTTCACATTTAATAACCAACTGTGAAACTTCGATAACATGACAAATCTAACCGATAGGATGAACTTTTGATGAAACCTCATGATCGATAACTATCTTGACGATTGTACTTCATAGCCCTGTTTAATTAGTGAACTTGACAGCTGAACGATTTATTAACAGAAAATTTGATGAAATGATAGCGAACGAAGTTCTGTAATAACAGCTTAGCTCATATAATTGAGGCAATCGTGTGATTTTATATAGCAGACAATCGATTGATCTTCTCTTTGGAGTCTATCGTAATTATATTGTTGATGAAAATTCCAAATAATTGAATTTTACTTGAATATTTCAAGAGAATCGTTACTTTCCTTGTCAAATTAAAAATTCAGTTCTCCGAGCTGAGCATCTTTTTATCACTCATGAATTATGAATTATAAAAAAAGATTTTCAAATTTAATCGTGGTTTCTATTAAGGGGCTATACCACTGTAAACGCTTAAAACTTTGGTGATTTTTCGGAATTTTTTGAAAAAAAAGTATTCCATTGAATGTTCTGAAACTTTGAGGACATATTTAGTTATAACTTAACTATATTATATAATTTTTTGGTACAAAAATATCGACATACGAGCGACTTATGCGCTGCCTTCGGAGGCGTGAAAAAAAGTTCCCCAACTCCCACACAGCACATCCACCGATGTCCACGTCGCATCTCCGTGGAGGCGAGGTGGAAGAAAGGGAGACGTGGATACAAGGTGGAAAGAACGGAGAAGCGACGTGGAGGCGACGGAGAAATGTCCGCGTGCTGTACGGGCTGCTGCCACCATACTGGTGGCTTAAGTGGCTGAAATGAAAAAAAAAACAAAAATGACGTTAAACTAGAAGGGATACTCCCTACGGTGAATCAGGATTTTTGAAAAATATCAAAATCTGACAAAATGGCAGTGTTTTGAAAAAAAAAACTATGTTTTTTTGCCTGAAAAATGGTCGTTTGTCCGATGTCCAATCCACAATCATTATCCAATCAAAAAGATCGTGGTCCACCGTAGAAGAAATACACCCGAGAACACTCAGTTAAAATTTCAAGTCAATCGGTTGATTGCTCTTCGAATTATGATGGCAGCAAATTTGAAAAATCCCATTTCGAGAAAAACTCGTTTAAAGATTTCACTATCGATTCACACTTCGAGACACTGTCTATTAATATTTCAAACAAAATATGGTGATTTCAACTAAATGAGAGTACATTTAATGTCAATTGCAGTAAATTCCACTCCAAAATTGTCTCTGTCACAAATTTCATTCCAAATTGTGGTAACTACAACAAGTAATTTTTTTGCGTGTAAATTTGAGAGGCAACCATTTGCTCTTTAGCAGGCTGGCACTCGGATAATATTTGAGATACGGCCTTGGAATTTTGACAGGATATTCTTAAGGGTACAAAACTGTTGAAAGAGATAAAAAAATCGATTTTTTCAAAGTGTCACAGTGGTATAGCTCCTTAAGAATTGGATTTCGTATTGTTTCAGGAGTTCAAATAATCAACTGAATCCCTTATTTCATACGAACTAGCCATGGTCGATCTTGGAAGGATCGATTTTTTTTTATAGAATTTTCATCGAATTTCGATCCAAATTATATGAGAATGAATAAAAATTTCACCAATTTTTCATAGGAAAGAATCGATTCTTTCAAGATCAGCCATCGCTATTATGAACTATTATATTTGCATTTCTAATTAATACCCCAGATAGAAAACCGTGCTATGCATTTTCATAACATAACGTGCTTGGAATAACGAGCCGTCAACTTGGTATTGTAAACAGAACTCAGCTTATTAGAGGTGCAACGTGATGATGAAACCATGCATTCATTATGGGACTATTCGCTCCGCATACCATGTTCGCATGAGCATAGTGAAATGCGGAAACACCTTGGTACCATCATGACAGAATTCATGTGTGACACAGTTTGTAGATTTATTCCTCCATTATCGACGCACTTTTGTACCACGTAATGCTGCTTTGATGGTGCCAACAACATGGCTTATTTGTTTGAGGAAATTTTCTCACTGTGATATGGTTGAACCAATCGGTGCCAATCGTTCAATAATTGTGTCACGTTATGTGACGCGACATGCAAGAATTATGTTACCACGTTTTGCTGTGGCAAAAACCTGAAACTTGATGAAGCATTTCGAATCAGTATCATATTACTTAGTGAACAATTTCAAGAATATATCATGAAACATCATAATACATCGATTTTGGTAAAGAAGATTAGATCCAATCTACCGGTGGAGATTATTTATCAGAATGATCAGTGCTAAGAGCCTGGGAATTCCAGGTCTGGTGTTAGTTTCAAAAATTACTGTTGAAAAAAAAACAGCCTCGTTTGAGAAATATAAAAATGTTGATCGGGTCAACATTTCCTTATTTGTCTTATTTCCACATTCTTTTTTCAAAATTTGTATTCAAAAATCTTAGGATCACCAATGTTTATCGCCTGATTAAAAAGTCTCATTGAATCTCACCAAATCTCATTGAAATTGGGCAAAGGTCTCGTTAAATCTCATCTCATCATTCGTCAATGCGATTTGGTCAGTTCTATAAATTCCTCCAACGATAATTTCATTCAAAAGCATCAATTCTCAATGAATCTCGGAGAATGTTCTGAATAAATCTCATGAAGCTTCATTATGTTCGTTTCAATGGGTTTCTTTTACCGGCGTCAATAAGGTATCAATTATTGAATCTATACTCCTATATTATGAAACATACTACCATGAATTCTTTTGGATTTCAACGCCATGGTATGCGTTGATAATAAATCGATTATGGTGGAACGGCATGATTTCACATAATGCATCCGTAATACATGAATTATGGCACCATGATTCGCTCTTGTTTTAGATGCCACATCGTGCATCGATAATTCATCAATTATTGTGAAACATGATGTTCGCATAGATTGTCACCAATAACCATGTTTAATACGGAAACACCTTGGTACCATCATGCCAACATTCTTTTTCATACCATGGCTTCATTATGGTATCATTATGAACACATTTTTCTATCTGGGACGTAAATCATTTCTATTTTAAGAGAATACAAGTTTCGTAGATCAATTTTAGATTGATTTTGAGTTAATATACGTTTGATAAAGGTTTATCTCAATTTTGAATGTCAAGCTAATTGATCTACGTTCATTGAACGTTCTTCAGAGGTTCGTGTTTTTTTGGAGTAAATATTGAGGTGATTCTAATTCAATTTTTATCAAAAATTTGTGAACCATGGCATAGTTTTTCTACAACTTATCAAAAATAGAACAGAATTGACTAAATCCACCCACTGTGATATATTTCATCTGCCTGGTTAGAGAAACCCATGAAATTCACTCAAATCTAATCTAATCAAATTTGCCAAGAACATTGTCTACTTTTCAATAAGATTTAACAAAATTCAGTAAGTTTTCTATTGAAATAGCTCATTAAATTTAACCCAATCTATCTGGGATACAATTTTCAGTTGGGTTCAACCGAGATATCGTATAAAATTCAATAAGTGAATCAGGGCTATCCAAAAATTCACAAAAACCTACATATCTGTGATATCTGATGTTGTCTGATCAAATGCGGATGTATCTACTTGCCGGTTGCAGAAATCGTCTGATAAAAAAAACGATCATAAAAATGATGATAAAGTAACTGATTCGAAGAATATTCTGTGAAATTTTCATTGATTTTTATGAAGAAATGAGCCATCGACAGCGACTCTCCGCGAATGTCTACAAAAAAAACGGTGCTGCCCCTCATAATTCAAAATTCAAAAACAGTTTTGAAAATAGAAACAGCACTGAAGTTGGAGGGTCCATTGAAATTTTAATGAGAAAGTAAAAACTGAGAATTATTTCAAGGTAAATCGAATCATTTCAGAATAAAATAAGAGGTTTTATTTTGAAAAACAACACAAAGGAAGGTATTTTTAAGGGGGGAAATACAAGCAAATGTACCTTTTTGTTGAGAATTTATTACAATTCATTGGTTGAAGATGAAATAATGAAATGAAGCACACCTTAAAATATACGTTCAAAACTATCTTTACACTTTTTTTGGGACAAAAATATTTAAAAATGGCGGAACTACGAGTGGGGACCTCGTTTTTGCGCCGAGCAGCCTACAGGTTTCAATTTTCATCTAAAATCAAAAAATCAAAATTCTATCGTTAAAGTGTATCAAAACGCACAACTTGATGGAGAGAAAACAAAAAAAAATTATTTATATTGCTTTTTTCAATGTTTATATTAAAAACAAAAGTGTGTTTTTTTCAAAATGCTTTTGAATTTTCAACTTTTCATTTTCATTTGTTTCGACTCCGTCAAGTTGTGCGTTTTAATACACTTCAACGATAGAATTTTGGTTTTTAGATAGATTTCAGAAAAAAAATTGAGGCTTGTAGGCTGCACAGCGCAAAAACGAGGGACCAACTTCTAGCAGCCGTAGCTCCGCTATTTTGAAATATTTTTGTCTCACCAAAATTATAAAGATAGTTTGAAACGTAATTTTCAAGATGTGCGTTATTTCATTAATGGATCCTCAACCAATTTTCCGTAATACATTCTTTAAAAACGGTACGTTCACATGTATTTCCCCCCTTAATTGATTAATCGAACAATAATCTACTTACAACCATAATTTATTTATCAATTGGAAAAAATAATTTTTACAAAAATGATGATTTTCTAGTATTCAAAAATACATGAAAATCTCAATTCGTTCCATCTGGACGAGATCGTCCAGTTCCTTTTGGCATTTTCTTATTTGTCGAATCTTCTAGTTCTTTAGGCTTGTAATAATGGGGAGCCACTTCCAGCAACCACTTACTTTCGATTTCAGTTACCTAGAAAATTATTCGTTCAGAATCACATTGAATTGAATTTTCATTCAAATTAAGATGCATTGAATGTTTCATTATATCTATAATAAATTACTTCTCCAACAAATTTCAAAGTTTCGAAATCATGTAAATTCGTATGACAATTTGTAACAAAACTAAAAAAATTTTTTCATTTTATCAGTAAAATTATGTTCAAAAGTTTTATAAGAAAAGACGAATATCGTTTCTACAATAGCAATATTTTTCATCGAACTTTCACCGTAAACGACATTTTAATTGTAATGGATCTGAATTCAATAACTACCTGTCGCATGAATTCCTTTGTGGTAAATACCAGTTCGTGATACAACAACCATCGAGGAAGTTCTTGGAACAGTGAACTGTTTGGATGAATGGAGACCGTTTGATTATGCTTCGCTGTTTTATAATGACCACCTTTCGATAAACGTGCCACATGATAAAAGTAGCCCGCGGTAATTGCCTGAAAAACAACACATTTGTATTACAAATTCCCTAAAATTTGATATTAAATTATATTCATAAAACTCATACCTTTCTAATATTCATAGTTTCGGTAATACCTGAAACCAATTCCATTTCAACCCTTTGCATCAATCCAACCAACTGTTCTCTCACGTCTCTGGCTCGTTTCATCGATCTATATTAAAACAAAAAACTCAAACAAAAACAGAAAATAAAATAATACCAATCTCCATAGAATGATAATAAATACCTGTGCTGAATGAAATTCTCATAGCACCAATGGGTACTGTAATCACTTTGAGCCCATTGATTATATACGTTGAGAAGGGTGAGATGATCACCACCGGGTACATGAAAATTTTTACGCGCGGTATCGGCGTGTATAATTTTATCCTTAGGTCTGTAGAATATAGCTCCGTTGACGGAAAGCATGGCCGCGATTGTGGCTACTTCCTCGGAACAACGGTACCGTTCGCTGGCGAGTAACATCTTAGCCATCATCGGATCTAATGGAAATTCTGCCATTCGACGACCAAGTTTAGTCAATTCTCCACGATGATTGAGAGCACCTAAAGCGTAAAGTTGTTCTAACGCTAAGACTAAAGTTTCATGCGGAGGTGGATCCAAAAAATCAAAGTGCACCAAATCATTGATTCCAAGGGCTTTCAACGTAAGAACTGCATTTCCTAAAAATGATAAAATCCCGTTTAGGGGTTTCTTATTCAATTTTTTTTTTATAAATTTCGTAATATAATACCTAAATTGATCCTTTGGATTTCAGGTACGGTATTGTCTTCGAGTTCATGCTGATAAGCCCAAGCTGTGTAAAGCCGAAAACATTTTCCAGGGGCGACTCTTCCAGCTCGACCGGCACGTTGATTCGCAGAAGCTTTGCTTATGGGAACCACCATTAGACTCTCCATACCCGTACGAGAATTGAAATTGTTTTGTTTTGCGAAACCAGGATCAATCACGTATACGATATTGTCGATAGTGAGGGAAGTTTCAGCTATGTTTGTAGCCAATACCACCTGTTGAATATACAAAAATCGAGAGCATTCAGTTCTGAATTTCGTACAAAACAATTCTGTTACAAAAATAACGATATACCTTTCTAGCTCCTGGCGGGGTTGGTTGGAATATCTTAGCTTGCATATCGCTTGGTAAATTTGCATATACTGGTAAAATCAGCAATTCACGTAATTTAGATCCCAGTCTTCTAACTCTCTCCGTTAACATTTCTTGACATGTTTCTATCTCGTCCTGACCTTTGGATAAACACCAAGAATAATTTTTGGACCTTTAAATTATCAAACATGCACACTAGATAATAATTTTAAAAATTATTGGATGAATTTGCCATTGTTTTATTGATCTTAGAATAAAAATTAGTACTAAAAACTATAACTTTTTGAAATATTTCCCAAAAATTGGTAGTATGATTTTGAAAAATAAGTAACAAATAAAAAAACTCACCAGTTAAAAACACCAATATGTCACCTGAAGGTTGTGTAGCATGGATTTGTAGAATAGAGACAACGCATGCATCGATATAATCGGCCTCTGGGGCTTTTGTATAATAAATATCAACAGGAAAACGCCGGCCAGGTATGAGAAAAATTGGTGCATTATCAAAAAATTCACTGAACTTGGTTGCATCCAAAGTGGCCGAGGATATAAGCAGTCTCAAATCCGAACGGAACCGCGTGATATCCTTCACGAGACCAAACAGTATATCAGTGTGTAAAGTGCGTTCATGGGCTTCATCGATTATCATTACGCTATACAAATAAAATTAATTTTATTCACAGTCCATTTATTTCTGATGTATATGTACTTTTCTTGACCATATCATAGGAATAATAAAAAAATTAACGATGATAAACTAGACAAAAGAGGAATGTATACAAAAATTAAAAGACTACTGTTTGTTTAAATTCTATAATAACTATTTATGTATCTAAGGAGGAAAGTGGGAAATTTTCGCATGTTGGCCAGAAAAGCGAAGATATCTAATAAAGTTTGCGCGTTTGAAAATGAGGGAAAGAATGATCTGTCTGCAATCGGTCCCCTTCCTCCCTCTAAACATGCATAAAAACTTGCACTTTCTGAGCAGGTGTTATGAAAAAGTAAATATCTATTTCAATTTTGAATGTATTTCATGCAAGGAATCTTCAACTGCTGTTACATCATTCGTTCTCATCACGGCAGGGAGTGATCATTTTTGAATTTTCCCAATAAACTTTTCTCTTTAAGATTCACACACCTGTATGACGCTAAATCAGGTTCACTAAGAAATTCTCTGTGAAGGGTACCATCAGTCATATATTTGATGCGAGTCCTATGGGATGTACAGTCTTCAAACCTAATAGCATAGCCAACTTCGTTTCCAAGTTTCACAGCCATTTCATGGGCGACTCTAGCAGCCACAGACATAGCAGCTACTCTCCTTGGTTGAGTACATCCAATTATTTTATCATTTTCAGCAAAACCAGCTTCATAAAGATATTGTGGAATCTGCGTTGTCTTACCGGATCCGGTTTCTCCTTCTATGATTAAAATCTTAAAACATATGTTAATTCACTCAACTTGAAAAATACAACGAGATATATCATAATAACTTAATCCCAAAATTACCTGGTGTTCTTTGATGGCTTGAATGAGATCATTTCTGAAAGGGTAAATTGGTAAACTTTTTTTGGTCTCTTCGATAGTTTGTAACACTTTAACTTTCGGCGTTGGACTCAATTCTTTATGTTTTTTGTCCTTCTCATTTCCAGGTAAACACAAAGCTTGGACAAATTCTACCTCGTCCTCGAGAAGAAGATCGTAATCTTGTTGTGCTACGAAAATAAAACTAATCATGTATATTGAAATTTCAAATATCATAATGAACATCGAATCAAATAAGAATTATAATGTACCTTTTCTATCTTTGGCGCCAAATCTGAAAACAGCAGATGACATTTGATCCGATTCCCATTTGCTCTGTTCGGATTGAGGTGGCTCTGAATCTTTTGGTTCCGGTTCTGGCTCCAATTTACCTTTTTCCAGTGGCATATGATAACGCTGTATGCGTTCAAGTTCTCTAGCTTTTTCATGTTCTTTGGCCAATTGCAGGAGTTGTTTTTTATGCTCCCTTTCTTCTTTTTCTCTTGCTGTTAAACTAATTCAATGTTCATGATGTTTGTTAGTGAAAAATGTTTAGAATACATAGAAGAACAAAAAAAGAAATTCATTTTGAAAGATATTGAATTTACATTTCTTCGCTGAAAAGGTATTCATCGTCGAGTATATCTGCTTCTAATTCTGCTACCTTATCCTCTTTTCTTTTCTCTAAATACTTCCGCCTGGATTCTATTCTCAATTTAGGTACAAGTTTCTCCTTCGCATCCGTTTCCATGAGTTTGAGTCTTTTAGCTGCTTCCGCTATGTTCATAAGTTCATAATAAAGATCAGATAGAATTAAATCAATGATTTGAGAATATAGTCAGAATGTATGAATGTCGAATTGATTTACCTGCTCCAGAGCCAGCGGGCATTGCAACTTTACGAATTTTACTTTCATCTTTTGCCTTCAATCTATTAGCAAATTCGTCTCTTTCCTTGATATCCTTTTTTCGCCTTTCTTCCTCGCTATCGCTATCTTCGCTAGAAGTTTCTTCTCTTCTGTATTTGCTCATTTTGATAATAATTTGTTGATAATAAACAAAATAGTAGGTTAGATTTACAAAACAATCACTACTGATGATTACACATCAAATAAAATTCACATTCAATCCTTTGACTTATAAATACTTTATTATAACTTTATTTCTTATTGACATAATTTATTAAACTTATTAAAGATTGTTATAGAGTTCAATTTTTTGAGCGTTGACGCAAAAATATAACCTAAATTGACAAAGATCCGGTGTAAGCAATAGAATGTAATAATGTATGCACAAGAGTAGAGATCAATTTGACTGCACGTGATTGGACATTTCATCTGAAGCTAACCAATTCACGCCATGATTCAACGGAATAATAATTGTTTTCATTTTTGAGGTTACCGATCAGCAATCGAATTTTAGAAATAGTCTCGTATGTATCCCCTTCAGCGGGACAGCGGGATTGATCAAGACCAGCTTCACACAACTTTTATTGCAAAGTAATTGTCATGGCTTCAGAAAGATACAGTTTTTCTCTCACTACCTTTAGGTAAATACTATATATTTAAATAATCTTACGAAATAATAATCAAAATGTTCCAATTTAACATAAACAAGATCATACGTTTAATTTATTTCATTCAAATTGCCTTGATGTATAACCTAGTAATTCTTAACCTGCATTCATTGATTTCTACAATTATTTATTATAATTTTTTTATTATCACATTTCATTACCTGATGTTATTTTTTTGTTTTCTTTTCGATACAGCAATTCTCTTGCAAATATTTTGTTAATTTTTGTATAAAAATTTGTTTTCCCTATCTCATGACTCATCATTTATTTGTCAATAATTCTCAATTCACAGCCCTTCTGGGAAATTAGTGCAAATTGAATATGCTCTCGCCGCGGTTGCTGCTGGTGCACCAAGCGTTGGAATTAAAGCTTCGAATGGAGTAGTTCTTGCCACTGAGAATAAACACAAATCTATACTTTACGATGAACACAGTGTTAAGAAAGTGGAAATGATTACTTCTCATATCGGTATGGTTTACAGTGGAATGGGACCTGATTACAGATTATTGGTTAAACAAGCTCGTAAAATGGCTCAACAGTATATGTTGATATATAAAGAACCAATTCCCACTGCCCAATTGGTGCAACGAGTTGCTATGTTGATGCAAGAATACACGCAATCTGGGTATAAAAATTCTACAATATTTTCTTCATTATTCTAAATTTCTTTTGATTTTTGTATTTTAGAAATAATCCAACATTTTGATTTGTTTCATAATGAAATTGAGTAAATATGTTGGAAATACACTGATTTAACACTTACTTGGTACAAAAATCAATTTATAAAATCAAGAGTACACAAAATTCAAAACCAAAACATAACATATACCATTTAAAAGTTCAAAAATACTAAAAATTGTTTTCAGAGGAGTGAGGCCTTTTGGTGTATCTCTGTTGATCTGTGGATGGGACAATGACAAACCATATTTATTCCAATGTGATCCATCTGGTGCCTACTTTGCATGGAAAGCAACTGCCATGGGTAAAAACTTCATTAATGGGAAAACTTTCCTTGAGAAGAGATACAGCGAAGATTTAGAATTAGATGATGCTGTTCATACAGCTATATTAACGTTGAAAGAAGGATTCGAAGGTCAAATGACTGCCGATAATATCGAAGTTGGGATTTGTGATGAAAATGGATTTAGAAGATTGGATCCGTCCAACGTGAAGGACTATCTCGCCAACATCCCTTAATGTGGGAGCATTTTACTTACTTCCTATATTGGAAATCTTTAATCTAAGAGAATCAAATTTCTAAATAAAATTGCTTTTTGAATGAAAACTATCGCATATCTCAATTATTAACCTTTCCATTGAGTACTGAATTACATTGCTTTTGAATAAATTTCAATTTCGCAATACACGAGATTGATTATAAATATCATTATGAATAAAAACGCCAAATTTTTGAATTATCGATTTTATTAACATATCCATCATATATATAATATAAAAATTCATTTGTATATTTACTTACAAATATAATTTAAATATAAAGAACTTAATTTTACTTCTTACCTTCGAATGTGCTCTTTATATCATTATATTAATATGGACGGATTCGTTATAATCATTGTACATTAGAAAAACAGTAATAAAATGCTAAAATTTTGTTAATTCTATACATTTAAAGCACATTTTGATTTGAAAAGAATCAAAATTCATTCAATCTTCCATCAAGCTTTTCGTTAAATAAATGTTGGTTCTAAAAAATCAGATCTTTTGAACGATAGAAAAATAATTATTAAAATTGTTTGAATTGTAAACGTAAGAATCATGTATTGAAAAAATCAATCATAATTTGTATATGTTAAAAATTCATTCGATAAACAGGAAACTTGGATGACTAAACAAACAGATGTGGAGAGTAGAATCATTTCACAAATATGAATGAACCACGGGATACTTAAATTACCTCATCTGTACATTATTTAGGTATTTGTAACTTAAAAACACTATCAATTTCAGTTCATTTACAAATCAATGTCGATTGAATGTTACAAAAATCTATCTAAAGCTGTGAACATTTAGTAAATTTCTCGTTAAAAGTGAGGGATAGAATTGGACGGAAAACCACAATCTATACACTCGTTGCCATTTTTCATTCTAATTTACAAATAGAATTATAAATTATTGTACTTAAGTGATAATTAGAGATCAGCATGATGATTACTGAATAAAGAAATTCGTCTGTTATTTTATTTAAAAAAATATAATATATACTCTATATGTGTTAAAAAACTTGTAGCGTTCATACTGTACTGGCATATGAAAATATATTAAGATCCGACAATTTGATTGACAATCACATTGGAAATCGAGATTGAGATTCTCAATTACCACATTCAACTTGATTGTTGTACAAAATTCGCTTCAAGAAACTATCAGGATTCAGACGGATTTAAGAAGAAATTTCTACTGTACGGTATGATTTATCCATCACTTTTAACAAATTGCATGACAGAAAACTAACTATGCATTGTATAAAACGATTAATCATCATGTTTTACGATTAATTTGAAAAACTTGGTTTTATATGTATAGAGAGATTCAAAGTTTTGATCATGTTCATTTGCAATATAATGTGACTGCAAAAGTGGTCATAAAAGCTCGGCTTCGAAATTAATGAAATTTCAATGAAGTGCCAAGATTATTTGAGGCGTGACGAATTTTAAAACAAATTATAAACAAAAACTTTGTTATCTAGAAAAAAATATAGTAAGAGAAGCAATCGCTAATGAAGTGAGTATATTTGTCAATGTTATTAAAGTTGCTGCTCCATTGCATGAATCTTCTGAACAGTAACATTCTTGCCAATAAACTCCATTCTCATACACACCCCAATTACACACTCCTGTTACTCCAGTACTTGCGACAGAAGCACATCGTCGAATCACTTGACGCCATCTGCCATCCCCTGAAAAGCAATTATAATTTTATTTCACTTATCTGATTCAAATAAATCAACAATTTGTATTGTATATAAATTTTGAATTCTGTCAAGAACTGTCCTGGAGTCTCACATTCGTTAACTTTTCTCAATATTATATTATAAGAAATGTGAAATTTTCCTCGAGAGATACAGTCAATTGATGGAATTTGGTACAGAATACTACTTGAAAGTATTTTCATATGTAAAATTTATTTGTAAAGCTCAACAGTTGAATACGATATAAATATATGAAAACATGTGTACTTACAAATGAAACCTCGAGGACCCTGTTGAGTGATTTTGACGCAGAAAGTTCCTGGCATTTTAGACTCCTCGCTGTCACAAGGAATAGGGATATTTTTTTCTTTATCGAATGGTGCATAAGCTCCACAAAGATCTTCTCCTTTTGGATCTGTATTACTACTGCACTGGTAGCATCTTATAGCTTGAGAACCTATAAAAATGATATAAACATGTAAGTAAACTTTGTCATTTCACTGATGTGATTCACCACTTTATTACCTATTGTTCCAAAAATGAGAACACAATAGATAGAAATCGAAATTTTATTGATAATCATTGTTTTTGTGTGTATTTAAAAGTAAATAGTATACATAGGGCGTTGGTTGTAATGGAAGGAAGTGATCAAAAGTGATTGTAAATCAGTGAAACATTGGTTGGCTGTTTTGAAATATGGAATCCATCAGTAGCGCCAAAAATAGTTCAAAACGTACCGATTGATAGCAATTGAGAAGCAGAGGATAAAACAGTATCATTCTGTCTCTTGCTAACCCACGTGAAGAGAAAATCAGGTTAGATGACACTGTTTTACCAACACGTGATATTGAGGGCTCAAGAGTCTCAGGACAACTCAAGAGCCACTTGTTTACCAAAAATTGTTTTGTTCACATAATTCACATTCAAATTTTGATCATGAATAAATGAATCATCAAATAATCACTTTTACGAAATTTTCCTGAAGTTTACCAGAAGAGTCCCATTCGGTTTCAATTTCGTATGATGGCAGTAGTTGGAAAATCTAATTCAAAGTTCAGCTATCTTTCCTCCCACTTTGTCTCTGTTGCTATTATATTCATGATTGAAGAATCTGTCAAATAATGTATTCACAACGTGACAATAAATATGAATTGATCTCTGAAATGTAGACGGTATATATAAACGTGGATAAAAGTTGTCTAAATTGAACATAAATATCGTGAAAATTTATTTAAAAAACTCATCACAAAAATGTCTGCTATGTTGACTGCTGATTGGTTTCCTTTGGGGCGTGATATTTACTTCAGGTACTTTTAAATTACATGAATTCAACTAACAATAATTCTTATCATATATCATTTTATATTCTCTTTCTTCAGGAAATTTGAATTGTATCCCCTGTCGTTTCAACATGAGGTAGACAGTAGTAATTTAGTGATAGCAGCCCCTTACGGAGGATCAATTGCCATCACGAGAGATCCTAAAAAGTTTGTTAAAGTGCAAGGAGGCAGCAAACCGATGATATTACTTTACACATCTGCTGGAAAATTAACAGCCAAGTTACAGGTAAAATATCACATTTTGTTTCAATTTTCAAATATGTTCAATTTGCTTATCGATGTACATTGTTTTACATAGTGGAACAGTGGACAACTAATCGCATTAGGTTGGTCACAGCAAGAAGAATTGTTATGCGTTCAAGATGATGGAATGGTTCTCATTTATGATATGTTTGGCACTTATCAACATACATTCAGCATGGGAAATGTACGTATATTTATATTTGAATTAATTTTTGTTCACATATTCTGATTGTTATGATGTCTTTTTGCAGGAAGCTAAAGATACCAAAGTTATAGATGCAAAATTCTTTCTAACCAACAGTGGTACAGGTGTTGCAGTTTTAACATCCACAAATCGTATCTTCTTAGTTAACAATGTAAATGAACCTAAAGTCAGACAAATTTCAGATATACCAAGTAAGTAAATTCTTTTAAGAATACAAATTTTTGTCTTCCAATAATAACTTTTTCATTTCAATTTCAGAGCACGGAGGTGCAATAGATTTTTGGTGTATGGTACATTACGAACGAGAAACCGAAGTAATTTTATCGAATCGTGAAGGTATTTGCCAAATACGTCAATCTCATCAATCTCCGATATTGACACCGATAGTACGTATCGTATCTTTTTTATTGTATTTTTTTATTCTAATGAATTTATATTTTTAGAATAATCTATTCAGCACTAAAGTGAATTGTATAACGACTATGGCTGCTTCCGAAGACAACCGTCATATCGCACTTTATACCGATACAGGACATCTATACATCGGTACTATAGATTTTAAAGAGAAACATCGTGAATACTTCACGAATATGAAAGAGCCGCTCACTGATATAGCATGGTAAATGTTTCACGTTTCACTCTTCGCACTATCGTAATAATTGTATTGATCTGGGTTTTATCGAATCAGGTGCAGAACAGAAGCAGTTGTATGCAGTTGGAATAGTACGGTGATGGTCATAGGACGTACAAGCGAGACGATAGTTTATACCTACGACAGTCCTGTTCATCTTATTCCAGAGATAGATAGCGTTCGAGTTTTATCCAGTTATTCCCACGAGATGATACAAAAAGTGCCAAATGTAGTACAAAGGATATTCAGAATCAATTCGACCGATCCCGCTTCGTACCTCTTAGAAGCATCCAAACAGTTTCAAAAGAGAAGTCATAAGGCTGACAGTTATATAGATTTAGTGAAAAATGAACTAGATGCGGCGATTAATGCTTGTATCAGTGGCGCTGGTCATGAATTTGATGTTGAGACTCAAAAACTTCTTATGAGAGTTCGTAATTCTTATGAAAAACAAACATCCCTAGCAAAAATTTAATCAGAAATTCATAGAACTTCTATCCGTATCTAATAGAATTTTTATTAGGGATACATTGAAAAATGCTTCAAAATTTTAATAGTAAATTGCATTATTTCTCCTCAGGCAGCCAAATTTGGGAAAGGATTTAGTAAAACAATAGATCCTAGAAATTATGTGAATATGTGTCGAACGTTGAGAGTTTTGAATGCTGTGAGGCATCCAACAGTCGGTATTCCGTTAACATATCCACAGTATCCTTTTTTTGAATTCAAAATATTTGCAACATCTTGAAGGACTTTTTATGTTACTTTCGATCCTTTCAAACTATTATTTTCTCTACTACAAATGATTCAACAGATTCACAGTTCTCACCAGTCAAGTTTTGTTGGATAGATTGGTTATAAGAAAGCATTATTACTTGAGTATACAGATAGCGCGTCACCTTCAGTTGCCGGAAATTGATGGAGAAAGTAGAATATTAGCACATTGGGCATGTTGTAAGGTAAAATCATTTGCATTTGAAATGAAAATTCAATATAAAATTGTAATATTTGGTTTTATTCCACAGGTCAAACAAACTCAATTGGATAAAGAACAAATAGCAGAAGAGATAGCGGATAAATTAGGCTACGCCCCAGGTGTATCTTATAGCGAAATCGCCAGAAGAGCTGCAGATTGTGGAAGGAAACAATTAGCTATTAAAGTATATTGGAATCGTACTTTATTATAAATGCTTCCGATATTGTTGATTAGTGTTTTGTAAATCGTACGATGATTGGTAAACGAATTTTTTCCGCCCAATAGCAACAATATAGTTACAAAAGATTAATATTCGGACAATACCGGAAATATTTTGTTCGTGATTTACTTTGAAATAATAGTTTATGTTTTATAGTTGATAGATTATGAGCCTCGAGCACATCAACAAGTTCCTCTTTTATTGAAACTCGGCGAAGAACGAGCTGCCTTGCATAAAGCTGTTGAAAGTGGGAATACTGATTTAGTTTACACTGTTATTCTTCATTTGAGGGAAAATATGACTCTCAGTGATTTTCAGGTAACCGAAATCATTCTAAAAAAAACAAAAAGTCTTCTTTTTTTTTCTTTCTAAATTTCATAATTTTTGTAGATGTCGATAATGCATTGTCCCATGGCGATGGCGCTTTACATAAAATATTGCCAAAGTCACAATAGAGAGACGTTACGTGATATATACAACCAATATGACGATTTTCATTCGCAAGCAGTATGGTTCATTCAAGAAAGCTATCAACAGAAAGTGAGTTATGAAATTCATCTTCGAAATAGCAAGTTTATTCACCATTGAATATTTTAGAATGCGATGTCAAGGGATACTTTCCTCCACTCGGCTCAAGAGAATTTCAAATTAGCTCGTAACGAGACTAATGCAGCTTTAACCGAGGAACAAATCAAGTTATTGAGGTATCAAAAATCTTTGGAGGATACTTTGAAGGAATCCGTCATAGGAAAATCTTTACACGATACAATTACCGTATTGCTCCTACGAAATGAAGTTAAACTCGCTGATAAATTACGATCGGAATACAAAGTACCAGATCGTAGGTAAATAGAGAACTCATTAACAATAAGTTTACGTATCATTTCATCATGTGTATTGTATTTTTGAAGGTATTGGTGGTTACGAATCCAGTGCTTAGCAGAAAAAAGATTTTGGAATGAATTAGAAAAGTTCTCACAGAGTAAAAAGTCTCCAATCGGTTATGAGGTAGAATTTTTCGTTTATAATATAATAATTATCATTATTTTGTATTGATTATATTTAATCCATGTTAAATTTCGATTCAGCCATTCATCGATCAGTGTTTGAAGTATAACAGAGAGGATGAAGCAAAGAAGTATTTGCCAAAAGTGAAAGATGAATTGAAAGTAAAATACCTAGTTAAATTCAAGTGAGTGTTCGCATGCATTAAAACGATTATTTCACGATTATTCATTCACGGTTATTTAAAAAATATTTACAGAATGCTGAGCGAAGCGGCACAAGCAGCAATGGAACAGAAAGATGTATCTGCTTTGACTTTTGTGTTAGCTCAATGTAGTCCCTCGGATAAACAATTAATAGATAAAATCAATCTACTGATCACTACATTCAAACATTGATTTTATCAATCTGTATTGAAAGATCAAATGATTCACCGATTCACAAAATTGAGAACTATGCAATTGTTTGTTTTTATCGTATTCGTAAATTTGTGTGCAGAATAATCTTTCAATTGCAATGATGGTACTCGAAAATTCACTTATATTTGACTGTTGATGTAAATAATGTGAATGTACCTATGATTAATTGATCAATCTATGTATATAAATTATTGATAGTTTTATATGAACATGTGCATTGATATTGAGAAAAAACTCTTGTAAATATTAATAAAAATATAATCATCATAAGAAATATGATTCGAGTATCTTATATTAAAACGAAGAGAATGTACAGAAATAAATGAAACGACATAAACTCTAAATACTGAGTACGTAGTACTGAAGGAACAAGGAAGACAGAACAAATGAATTTTCTTTTCAAGGAAACTTCAACTATCGAAATTATTGTGCAGTATTCACAGTGATTACATGTAATCCAAAAGAATTAAAAATTATTTGTGACGTGAATGTAATGTAAAAAACATAATGAAATCCAATTAAACAGTGTAACATATACCACTCCAATATTTTTCAGAATTGATACTTAGAAATAACTGTTTTGAATAGCGAGTGAAACTTTGAAATGTCAATATGTTAGATGAAATTGATCAAAGTCGAGGAGATTGTTCCGAAGCTTTGTCCTCATGGATAGAGACGATACCATTCTCTAAACCAAAAAAAAATTTAATCAGAGATTTCTCAGATGCTGGTGATGTATCTTGCAATGAATTTTTCTGTTAACCTCGGGTTATTCGTTCAAATCAATCGTTATTTTATTCTATTAATTTCAGTATCTATGGCCGAAATTCTCAAAATATATTATCCTCGTTATGTCGAGCTTCACAATTATAATGCAGCTAACAATATAAACATGAAAAAAGAAAATTGGAATACTTTGAATCGTAAGGTATTGACTAAAATTGGAATGAAATTGAACAAGGAAACCATTCAAAATCTAGCGAATGGTCATCAAGGTGTGACCAGGAAAATATTACAAGATCTGAAGAATAAAGTTTTAGGAGATGGACAGACGATGGAACAACTCGGGCATCGTGACAAAGAGATCGCATCTTATGGTATCAATATCATTTATTTTTATTGCTTCGGAATTGGATGAATCGCAGTCTTGTGGTTGTTTGAATATATATCTTTTTTTTTAGATCAAAACGAAGAGCCAAAACATCTGAAAGATGGTAGCGGAGAAAGCATTTCGAATCCACAATTGTCAAAAATTGAAGAAATCTCCGACGTTTCTCAATCGATATCTAAGCTTAGATATACGAAACAATTGGTCCTGGGTGCTATTTGTTTCATCATCAAATGGATTTTTCTTTGGAACGTTATCGTATTTATTGGAAGGCTCTTCATGCGTCCACTTTGTAAGATATTCACTTGGAAAAAAAAAAACATTTCCATGTTGGAGCGTGTTTCAAGTTCTTATACGTATTTATTCAAAGTTAAGGGATCTAACGAGAAGACGAATACCGAAGATACAAACGATGTTGTTCCCGGTTCGGTTTGCGTAAGATTGAAACATGAGTTAAAAGAGAAAAATGATATAATTTCATCTTTAACTCATAAACTCGCGTACCTGGAGAGTGCTGTCAAGTTACGAGATTTAAGAATTTCCACCTTATCGTCACAAATCCTTCAGAATGTTGTGGAGATAGAACGATACACCGCGAAAGTTCAAGAAGAGGATGATTTTTGAATAAAATCTTGATATAAGAGGTCATAGTGAAATAATTTCAAATAATTTGATGATAAGATTCAATGCGTGAGATGAGCTTCCAAAGTTCGTGTATGGGATCAAGATTATATATATATATATACATATACATATATTTTGATAAAATATTTTTTGTGTATTATTTGATAATCATTCATTGATGAATTTGATTCCAGTGTCCACTCCGCAAACGTTGAAACTGCCAGTCTTAGTAAAAAGGATTCACGTTACATTTCTGTATTCTACATTTTTCATTTTTATTTGCGTGGAGATTCGTGTGAAAAAACGCATTTGCAGGAAGTTTTCCCTGTTGAAAAATTCCAATATATTCCAATAGATTCCCGTAGTCCTGCTAAATTTTCCCAATAAAGAACGATTCAAAACGATAAAATTTTCCTATAGTTTTTAATGAGGTTTCTGAATACGGAATGTAAAAGTTACGTCGTTATTAAACGATAGAACTCTATCGTTTCTTATCGTGTTCTATACAATTCATAATGAAATATATGTGATTTTATCGTAAAATTCTTATAGAAAAAGTACTACTTATGCTTGAACACATGATTTTTTTTTTCAAATAACGAGTAATTTCCCTATATGAATTTCACGATAAAACCCCAGACATCCTGTTAAATTTTGTAGAATACGATAAGGAACGATAGAGATCCATCGTTTAATAACGACACAACATTGTAAATTCCGTATTCAAACCCCATTTGAAACGATAGAGAAAATTTATCGCTGTATATCGTTGTGTATCGGGAATTTTCAGCAGGAGGGTCCTGCGAAAAACGACATGGTTTTCCAATAGGAAATTATGTTTTAACGGTATTCATGAGGTCTTACCGATTTTACCAACAAAAACCAATAGAATATTGACTTCCACATGAATTCCTATATAGAAACCCATAGCGACTGTGAGGAAACAACACGGAAAATCGACAGAAACCCATTAATTTCGATGAAATTACACCTATCGGTTTGTATGGGAATTTTTCAATCAGGTTGATTCATTACATTTTGTTTTTCAAAAAAAGCGGCGCTGTAATTGATCGTACACTTCAGGAAACTTGTAATACACACGCTGGTTGGAACGCTTCGGAAGAGCTTGCGGGTCTCCAATAGTTGCTTATAGTGAAGAGATCTACGAAAAAAGTTCAAACGAAAATTAATTCAAAATTCTGAACGATAGCAGATTTCTGCGGTTATTCATCCAGTGGAAAATTGCTGGCAAAACCGGACGGAAACCAGGCAGAGATGGATAAGTATACAGAAGAAAGTGGATAATTATAAGCAGAAGAATAAATGCGCAGTGTGAAAACTGGAAATGATGTTTTCAAAGAATTCAGCAAATGTTCTGCAGATATTTAAAGAAAAGTAACATCTATTCATTAGCCATCAATTTTTGAACATACAAAAGTAAACAAACATGGGTTGAATGGTTCTTTATTGATCATTCCTTGTGCCAAGTGTGATAAAAACTGGTGGGTGATACTTGAATAGATTCACTTACAGATTGAATTTGTGGTCTTGAAGTTTCCGAGAATGTATTACACATTTTGTCGTTCGAAGTGTATCGAACTATACAACAATCGATGCATTTAAAAATTCTTTTCATAAAAGGAAAACAAAATGAAACAATGGAGATCAATATATATTACACCTTTTCTGAATTGAAGTTCAATCGACAAAGACTTGAATGCCAAATGAATCGTTATAATATCTGCATATTTCTTTAATCTGACAAAATCTAATTGGATCCAATTTAATCTGTCGAAACACTTTCTAAAAATGAGGGAAACAACAAGACATGAATATTCGTTTTGAATTCTCTTCAGTGAGTAATAAATCTCCTTAACCTTGGAAATTTTTTACAAGACGACGTTTGTTAATTGCAACACTACTTCGCATAGCTATCGACAATGATGCTGCGATGTTCTCAACAATGAAAATAAAGCAGTAAAGACCTCAAGATTGAGCAGCAACATATGTATATACATATAATGAATGTATTCTGAGTTATGAAAGTGTATTCAGTTTCGCCCTCTTTCTCCCTCATCCGGTTGGAATTTTACCATGCATATAGATGCATAACGATCTTCGTCACATATCCTCTCAGAGTACTTTGCCCTGTCTACGTTTATTGAAGCTATTATAAATAACATCAGACTTCCAAAGAGAACCTTGAAGTTGAAAATATTCACACTTTTAGCTCGATATATTCACTCAATATAAATTCCTTGTGACATGGAAAAAACATTTACACACGAAAAAGGTGTTTAACTGTATCAGCTAGTTTTCAGCTCCCCGAGAAGAGAAGATTAGATCCACTGAGATCTAGGTAGATCTCTTCAGATCTAAATTTTGTCAAAAAAGATCTACGAAGATTCACAGAGATCTCCAGGAATCTTTTTGAATTTTCCTATATCTTTTTGGATTCCTTACAAAATTGGAATCTTTGGGAGTGAGTGGATATCATAAAAACTCCAAAGATTGTTGCCCAATTTGAGATGTTCAGATGTGAGTAGATGTGAACAGATTTGTAGAGATTTTTGCCAAAATCTAGATCTGATGAGATCTCTTTAGATCTCTTTTTTTTCGTGCATTTCTTAGCGATTTTCAATACAAATGTTTCCCTGGTAAAAAAAAAACGGTAAATGCGTCTTGCAACGGTTACAGTGATCAGTTCTAAATCGATTTGTAATAGGTTCAAATGCCCGGCTAAAACTGCCAGTTGGAGACATATTCGATTTTGATACGTTTCTATACGTTTGAATGCGGTTTCTTTCCCAGGTTGGAATTTCTGGATGAAAACGCATTGAAATTGGACATGTCTCCACATGTTTCCATACCCTGTTACAAATAATCCATAAAATCTCATTGACGAATGGAAAAATGAATAGGTTTCAATGAAATTCAATCAGAAATTTCACCATTCGTAATGGGATTCAATAGAATATTTTCACCTGGGATATGTTTGAGTGCGGTCCCTTTCCACGTTCCAGCAGGGTGGTCATTTACAGTTACAATCAATTGCATGCGGCAACAAGGGACAACGCCAAAAGAATAAAAATACCAAAACACTCAGTGAGGTAATCTTAATGCATTCCCTGGTGAAAATCCAAAAGTGGAGGAAGCGGATATTGAAACAAATGAAACGTGAAAATGTTCCAATTCCCTCCTTTGTTACGCTCAAATGACTCTTCGCCTGCGTTTTCGTTGCGCTTGAACGCTTCATTGTCACCAGGGTTATAATATATGAAGATGACGTTTCGAAGACAACTTGAGAAGATCGTGAAGAAACCCTAATTTCATCAAATACGTCGATATAGGGGATCCTATGAATTTCTTGTGTAAGACCACTTTATGGTATTTTTTTCTTATAAATCTTCTCTGTAACTGTACTTGTCTCTCCTGATAACTTTTTACGTAATTCAAATGAGAATGTTATTCAACTTTGTCTACTATCGTTGTAAGGAGTATTCATAACGCATATGTTTATATTTCATTGTGAATATTCGAAGAGTTGAATTTGATAAACAAATCCATAACCGACTGAACGATACAATGGTATTTTCAAGACAGTGTTTGCTCACTAACGTGCAAAGGTGTATATTATTCATCATTATCGAGTTTCAAAATATCAAACAGTATTATGGAATACCTCGCAAACTTGTAAGTGTATCGTATTGAAAATTTTAATTAGAATATTACAAAATAATATAATTAAAACTGGTAAGTGGACAGCGATTATCGAACCGGGCTACTAAGTCATAATTGATGTGAAAGACGTATTTGATTAATTAAAACGTAAAATTTGTGAAAAAGAAAACAATGTTCTTCCTTTCAAAAATGAATCTCACGTCCAAAAATATCACGTGAAGACCCTGATCAAAAAACTCCATTGAATCGAATCGATAAATACGATTCAACACGTAATTTACCACGGTAAATAATCATTCGAATCTATTGAAGAGCGGTTCTTTACCACTTAAAAAGGGAATTGTTTTTACCAAGAGATTGCATATTCGTATAACAAATACATGCACACAATTGCTAAAATGATATTTTATTTATTTTCCAGACTCAATATCAGTCCATTCAAAGATAAAACATCTTCAATTACGAACAACCGAATACCGTCGACACTCACCTCTCCATTATTGATAAAATTTAAACAATTTCGTGATTCGATTACCAACACCAATTCTACGCCAATAAATGAATCGTCATCGCAAGAGATAAACGTAACTAATTCCTCTATCGATGGTAAAAACGAATTTGATCGGTATCAAGTGTCATTCAGAAATGGAACCGATGAATCGGGAAGACCCGAAGATCTCGATTATCCGATACCGTTCTCGGAAAAGTCTGAAAGCCTGAAAGATACTGATGCCATTGGCAATAGTTGGGATGTCAAACGAATTTATTCAGTCGCGAAAGATCGTCGAAGTGGTTTTAATTCGCAAGAAGAAAATTGCGGAAAGCCAAGCAATCCAAATAGCAGCGAAAAAATATGTAAGAAAAAGGATATTTTCCAAAAATGGAAAGGCGATAATACCAACAACGTAACATCCAGTTTTTCTACGGAAGATATTCAGTACTTTGAACCGAGTACGGAATATGCGGTGAAGTATACGAAACATGATCGAATCAAATTCAAAAGCAGTAACACTAGTTTGAAGGGAAAAGAACTCGAAATTGAAGATGTTCGTGTTCAAAATTTGGTATCCGAAGAGAGTCCGGTAACTGTTTTCAAAATGAATGGTAATCCAAGCGAATTGATTGGCAATTTTCCTGAGAATATTGAGGTAATTATTAGGATTCAGAAGTATTAAGAACTTTACTTTGTCAGCCCTGCTTAAAGAATCACATTGAGTCCGATGCAGAAAATTGATTCAAACCTATTGAGAATCAATTTTTAATGGGTCTGAATCGGTTTTTTTGCATCGGAATCAATGAGAATCAATCGGTTCAATGAGGTGCTTCAAGCAGAAAGTTGAGTGCAACAAAGCCCTGCTGAAAATGCCAGACAGATCCGGACAAAGAATAGTCGTCAGGCTTTGAACGGTCTTTGTCCCAGGAAATTCGGTCAAAAACTGACAAAATTTCTACCCGGTTTCGCCTGGAATAATCTATCAAAACCTGACAAAATTTTTTCTGTCAGTTTTTGACAGGATATTCCATGTTTGGTGATTCTGGACGAAACCAGATAGAAATTTTGTCAGTTTTTGCCCGGATTTCCTGGGACAAAGACCGTTCCCACACAGCACCGAAGATTTCATTAAGATTGCAGAAATCTAACATCTGAAACATTGAAATATTTCTATGACATTGCTGTATGTCACACCGAGGTTTCAAAGTCTCTTCAGAAATATTGCAATGTCCGCTAATCTTACATTTCAATGCAATATTCCAAGAATATTTATGAAATATTTCATTGTAATGCTTGTCTCGTAATATATCTGAGACATTGCAAATAGGTAACATTTCAATTGACAGATGTTTGACATATTTCTGTCAAGGTATACTGAAATGTAATGAAGGTGAAAGATCGAAATGTAATTGAGACATTACTGAGATCTGTGGTGCTATATGGGTTCTAAACCTGATAACATTTTCAGCGGGAAGGCCCTGTTGGAAGAATTTGTCTAAATTTTTTTCCAATTCTGTAGACACACCGAGAAAAAAATGTCGATAAATTTACCGAAATTCACCCGATTACAGTACCCCAAGAGAACATGAAGGTTCAAGGAACGTTCAATGGAGGTCTGTTCAACGTCCGGACATTTGAAGGTCCATTGGACATTCTACGAACGTGAATTTACGTACAATGGACGTAAATTTTACCTAGAAGGTTTGTGTTCTCTTGCGGGTCAGGTAAAAAGTCCTCAAAATTGGTGAATTCGTCGTATTTTTTTTGGTTTGGTAGAATGACTGAAAAATTGATGCATTCACCACATTTTCTAGAGTATAATTACCAAAATCTCGGCAATTTTTCCGAGTTTGTTTTCAGGTTACTTGCTGCCTGAATGTCAGAAGAATTCACTAATAAATTTACCGATTTTTTTTACCGTTTTTACAAAATTTTTCTAAAATTCTAAAGAATTCTGTGGAAAAATTTAAAAGCCTCTCCGCAAATCTCTGATTTTCCACCGAATCAATTGTGTATATAAAAAATGAATACTGTGTATATGAAATATTGAAAGAATTGTCGTCCATATAGAAAAACGCTTTCAATTTGCTTTTGAACAATTTCTCAGAATGTTGCCGAAATTTTTCACAAAACATACATGAATTGGGATATTTCTTTGAGAAATTTGAAGAAAATCGCAAGTTTGAGAAGAAATTTGGAAAAATTAAAAGAAAGAAAACCATTTCTACCAGGTCATATTCGTTTTTCCGCACTATCACCAAGTTCTTATCATACTTTTCGTGTAAAACAAACGCGAATTTCATAAATTCACTTCTACGTGGATATTTTTTAATTTTATAAAGGGATATTCGCGTCGAATGATTAAAGAAGTGAACATCCTTCTCATTTTAGAACAATTTATCAGATTAGAAAAGTGAAAATACGAAAAGAGAATGAAAGAATTATCATTATTTTTGTTACAGGACTGTGCAATGAACGAGAGCAACAATAATCGGAGGAGAATTTCTGTGGACGAATCTCTGAAAGACATATGGAAATTTTTGAATTCTTCAGACCACGAGAACCATTCTTCTCCGGACTCATCGATCAATCGCAAGGCTGATACTCCGAATAATAATCTAGACTGTGAAATCTCGAAACATTCTAATTTTGTGTCAAATCAAACAATGAACAAGTTCCAAGATTCTGAAGTTTTTGAAAATACATCTGGTATATTTAGTAGCAGTTGGAAAGAATGATATCTGAATTGGACATATTCGTCTCAATTCTTTTTAGAATTTTGACAAATATGAACCACCGGTACGTTTGAAAGATAAGAAAAAACTTCCCTCGGGAAAATTTCCTCCAAAAAATTGGCGGAATGGAGTAAATTCTTCTAATGATTTGTTCAAACGATATCAGCATTATTACAATTGCTTTGTTAGAATAAAAATGAATACCTTCCATGGTTATAGAAACGCTCACCGAGTCTCATCAAGTGATATAAACTTTGAAACAATTAGAAACTGGTATGTAATGAATAATGAATCATAATGAATTTGCATAGTCGTTTATTATTGCAAAGTTTGTGTCGGTTGATGGGATTCAATGGACATTTTTCACTCAGGAAAAACTGATTAGCAAATTCATTTCAAAGCGAAGGACTGATTTAACTGAATTGATAATCCTCAATAAAAAAGAAAATTAAAAAAACAAATTTCACTGATAGCGATTAATTCATTTATATAAAATTGAAACTTTATGTTACTCTTACGATTCATCGTTTCTTTTGTGTGTGTGTGTGTGTAAAATTTTTTCATTTCGTCAATTAATTTATTTTGTATCAATAAATTGTCAACAAAAATTCTACCACTGAGAATAGAATAAATATAACAAGTCAATGTATTCAATGACATTCAATTTGTTTTACATTCTCGTATATCTTCCTATATTGAATTAAACAAAGTTCAAATCTAAACTGTGGTCAAATGATTCATATTTTTTTGTCTCCCAGAACATCCCTCATTTTCCAGAAAATACAATTAACGTATACATTTGATTTGATGTTCGTCAAGTCAGATTTTAATGATGCACAAAACTCAATTCGTATTTGAAAAGCCAATAGAATACACCAGTTTGATGAACTGAACATTATCGTAGATAAATATTTTGATCGAGTACGTGACTTTCTACGGAATGTGTAGAGACAGACTTGTGAAATTTTTGAAGGGATGACAATGTAAGAGGTTATAATATATAGTGAAAAGTTAATTTACGGTATTATTTTAAATGAAAGATTATTCGAAACTTCGTATCGTTATAATCATATAATCACGTGAGTACATTTGTTTGAATCAACCATCAATTTCTATTTACATACTATGTTTTCATGTATCGTTACATGGTTTTTATTTCGTACTGTCGTTTTCAACAATTTTGAATACTTTTTCCGTTAGGTTACGAAGAAAAAATGATACTGTTTCCGGATCCATACAATTCTTTTTTGAAAATTCTTTGGAATCTTCCGCGATACGACAATAACAATACGATATCCTTGAAGGTGATGAATTCTGTCCTCGGTTATGCATTGAATTTAATTTTAATCATGTTCGGATGTATTATTTTAAAAGTGGATCATCGACCGTACTTGGAAGAATTTCAAGATATGTTGCACGTTATGAATCTCGAAAGGTTGAGGAAAGATCTGGAAGATTTACTTATTTTTGATGAAAGAGATGTGGATTCCTTGATAGTTTGTTTATTGTCGAAAGCAGTGACTAATGATCATCCTTCGCGTGAGAAATTCGCAACTCAAAATTCGTTCGAAGCACAAGGTAAGATGGAAAATTTGTTTCATTATCGTATAATATTCTATTTTCCAGCATTATCCTAACCTTCCGACCGCGTCGTACTTTTTCGAATAATTATCTGTGTATTTACGTCAATTAATTTCATCTAGTCGTTATAATGTGCCCTGTGGAAAATACCACGCAAATTCGGATGAATCCTAACAGTTCCTGGGACAAAGTTTCCTGCCCGGTCCTTCCCAGACAGCACAGAAAGTTCTTTGAACGTTTTGAAAACCTGCTCTTGGTTTTGCATGTTTTGGTCCCGCTGAAACAAGTTTTACAAACGTTTAAAGTACCTTCCCATTTGATATCCTTGAATACGTTTTAAGCACGTTCTTTTGATCTACTACCAGACGTTCTCATCGTGTCTCCTAAACGTACTTTCATATAAACTAACCTTGAAAAACCACAAAGTCATACGGGGACATAGATAGAACTAACCGAGACATTTGCATGGCCCTGGGACATACATGCGACGTTTTTAGAACATCCTGAGACGTTATTTGCACGTTCTCTGTGAAATCAAGCACGTCTTCTGAACGTTCAAGAAACCTCCCGGTGCTGTATGGGTTCTTGAATTGGAACGAAATTTCGTTATCACCCATACAGCACCGGGAGGTTCTATCAACATCCTCGGAACGTCTTCTGAAACATTGGAATGTTCTGAAAATGTTTCGGGACGTTCAGGAAACATCGCATGTATATACCAGGAATGTACGAATGTCTGGTATAGTTTTATTAAGGTTTCCATGGAACGTTTATGAGACATTGAAAATGAGAATTTGTTAATGTTCAAACTTGTGTCAAATCTTCCAATATTCTCCATTTGGAGCCGATGCAAATGAACTGTGGTGGAGCCTGTATCGATGGATCTGACAAATTACATTTGCATCCTTTTAATACATCGCATATAATGAAATTTTGTTCCGCGCCAATTTTAAGGTTATGTGAATTTCAAAACATTGACTTAATTCTTGATAATTTATATTCTGCCAATAGTTTCGAACTGCTGGAATGAAATATTTTCAAACATTCAATACAAAACATACTTTTATTGTTGTTCGATGCTTTTGTCCCTGGTAAAACTATCAATATAAATTTGTATAGGTTAGAGATAAAATACTTAGTTTTCATATAACGTTTCGAGGACGTTCTGAAAAAGTACCATAGCATTTGTCAGCAATGTCCTCAAAACGTGTTTTCCAGCACATTGAATGAATGTTCCCAAGATGTTTAGGAAATATACTTTTGGGAACCAACATCTGTGGGACTATGGACACGTTTTTGAAACGTTTTGAGAACTGTCTGGGCAGCCAATAAGAACCCACACAGCACTTTTGATCTCCAAGATATCTTTAGAAACTATTTAGAAAAGTTTAAGAAGTCTTACACAACACAAAAAGATATCTTTAAGATGTTTAAAACAGTTCTTACTCCTAAAAGATATCCTTTGGAAGATCTAAAACTTGTCTTTCGAGATGATATCCCTGGTGAAAATTTCCGCTCGTGGAAAGCGAATTTTGGAACACATGAAGCGAATGTTGAAACGAATGAAGCGTGAAAACATTTCAATATCCGCTTCTTTACCGCTTAGATACTGCTTCTTTGACTCTTCCATGTCGCTCCATATGCTGATTTTCACTGGGGATCTTTTAGACATCTTAAAGAAATCTTTCAGAAGTAAGAACTGTTTCAGATATCCTCAAGATATCTCTTCGTGTTGCAAAAGACTTCTTGAGTTTGTCTTGAGATATCTTTTAAACATGAAATGCTATGTGGGAAACCTCTACCTATAGTTTTTTTCATTTCATAACAAATATTCATAACCCGTGTAAAATTATTTTGAGACCAGAGCCGGCTTTCTCTGATGTATTGCACTGAGAGAAAGCAGGTACCTAGTTGGGACAAATAAATGTTAGTTGCCGCAGCTAGAGTTTTATTTACGCTAGCTAGATTCTACTTGGGGTAAATAAAAGGCTAGCTGTCTGAAATATGAATAAAATGGTCTATTCAATGGGAATAAAAAATATAGTTGTGACAAATAAAATTTAGCTAGCACAACTAAATTTTTATTTACAGTTACTAAATTTCCTGGCTGTCGAATATTTGAATTGACCCAGTGTGTCAATATAATGAATTGATTATTTATGATGTAAAATGGCCCGAACAGCACATCCACCGATTTCTACGTTGCATCTCCGTGGACCCTACATGGATAAATGGTGAACGTGGATGGAACGTGGATGAACGAAGATTTCACGTGGAGGCAATGTAGAAATGTCCGGTGCTATACAGGGGAGACACCCTTAATAGTCATTCTTTCTGGTATATTTAGACGTTGAAGTTTCTCTATTCACATGCGTGAATTTCATATGAGATTTGATGCAGTTTATTTCCATATTCTTTACTTGCAAAAACCCAATTTTTCCAATTTCATTTTACTAGAATATTAAAAAAATATGTATATATTCTACACGCTTCTATTCATAGTAACAGATCAAATATTGTTCATATTCTGAAATCAGGTAAGCCAGAATAATTGGTATCACTCAATCATCTGCTTGGAATTTCCATTTTTTGCAAGAATATCGATACGTAATTCGTACAATATCTCATCATCTCATTCAAATGAAATCTAATGGAAAATTCTCTATCATATATTCTTTTCCATGAAAATTCTTCCCTGACAATAGCAGGGAACTGGGATAAAAATTTACCAGATATAACTCATCATCGTTCTTCATAATGTCCGAAAACTTTTAATGTCTTCAAGATTTGAGAACAATTAATTATTGAATTCGCATTATGAATTTCGTGTTTCGCATTTGCCAGTAATACGTTGTTGAAGGCTTTTGTAAATTCACAAAATTTGTATAATAATTCATCAATAATCATATATCACTTCAACTGATCGTGATTGACAACATTGTAATTTTTGTATTTTATTGATCGTTAAAGTTATGATTGATAGCAAGATTACATGACTGAGTGTCACGATCGCTATGTCGATGCATCTGCGATACAGAAGTTCATACGTTCTTCGAAATTTTTTAACAAACATGACAAATTTCATCAATCGTGTGATAAATTTCCAGATAAGAATGAACAACTTTCAATTTGAAGGAGAAGACTCTCATGATAATAAAAAGAAAAATCTCCACCGAGAAAAAGCGTTTAGTTGAATGTTAGACAGCTAGAGAATTGAGTCACGCTATATGAAAGTTTACTTGAACCAGATAAATTTCATTTGTCGCAACTAAATTTTGTATTTCCCTTGAATGAATTGTGTCATTCATATTTCAGACAACTAGACTTTCATTTACGTGAGCTAAAATTTAGCTGGGACAACTAAATTTTCATTGCCGCAGCTAGATACCTTTTTCTCAGTGTTGATGTTGTATCACCTTTTATTCAGCGTTTATAAATATTTTTCTCTTGAAGACCGTTCAAGAAAATATTAAAGTATTATATATTAAAGTACGCCAAGAACTACACCATTTTACGCCAAAACCTACGACACATTACGCCCAAAACTACTCCTAACTCCGCCGTTTCGCAAACATCTGTAGATTGACGTAGTAAACAGTGTTGTCAGAGCACCTTGATCAAATATTACATGCAGATTAGAAAAAACTTACATGATATTTTCCGGCAATACACAGAAAGAATAATTTAGCTGCAGTACCTAAGTGGCCAGCACGGACATGGACAGCCATTAAATTAGCTCCTGCAGCTAAATTTTAGCTGTTATAGCAAAAAAATTTGCATTTGTAGCTAATTTATTTGCGGTGGTAGCTAAAATTCAGCTGCGGGAGCTAATTTACTGACTGTCCGTGTCTGTGCTAGCCATTTAGCTGCTGCAGCTAAATTATTTTTTGTTCCGTGTGGGCAGCCTTGCATTCTTGCGTTAAAGTTTGACGTTTTAAACGTTAACGTTTGAAAAAATGTTACATCCATGTTACATGAGAGGGTCGAAAGTTACGTAAAATGTAACAAATGTAACCTTCTGGCAACACTGGTAGTAAATTACGGTGCTTCGATATTAGTAAACTACAAATTTCCACGCTCGAATACTTCAAATTATTCAGAACTACCACTCATTACGTAAATGAACGCCCAAAGCACTAGTACATAATTACAACAATTTATGCCTTTTCAAGTTATAATTTTGAGAATGGATGAAAATTACTATTTTTTCCAACAACCTACGTCAAAAGTAAAAAATAGAAAATTACGAAAAACTACGCCTTTTCAAGTACAAGTACTTTACATCGATGAGAAGTACTGCTTTTCACGTCAATCTAAGCCAAATATAGAATATACCCAACTATGAAAAACTACGCATTTTCTTAGTTCTTCGTAGAAATCCGTAGTTTTACTGAAAACACACACTGAGAAAAATGTCTTTCGTAGCACTAGCAATAAGTGAATTGTTGAAATTTTATTGTTGGATATACAATAATTTTTATTCTTCTAACAACACATAGTTGTCTTGATGACAATAAAAGTGCCAATTCAGCAATATTATTGCTAGTTTTTTTCTCCCTCCAGTTTGTTCCACACTGTAAAAAAGGTTCACCGGAAAATTCCAGTAAACGTACTGGAAGTCATTAACCTGTGCATGCACTGGAAAATTTTAGCACATTTGTACTGCAAAAATTCAGTACAAATGTTATGGAATTTCAGCATCAGAACTGGAAATTTGCTGAGCCTCATTACTGGAATTTTTCAGTACACGAACTGGACTTTTCCACGACATGTACTGGAAAATTAATGCTGGAAATATTCATAAAAATTGGAAGAAAATTGCTCACACAAAGTGATTTTGCACGGTCCTTGTGTTTCAAGATGACTGAGAAACTTAATCGTTCATGTGGATGGACGGAAAGTCATGTCTACCCAACGGGATTTGAACCTACACTTTTCTATCTGCCTACCAACTGAAACCCAAGACCTAACCGACGAGCTATAGCACGACATGTTCGAAGGCCAGCTTGGGTTACTACATATGCTTCTGTCTAGAATACACAAAAGAATAAATATTCGAAAAACCTCATATATCAATTTTATTTGCTACAATTACAATTATTATTCAAAATCTCAATCAGGAAATTTTTAATATAAAGACTTGAAATTTTTCCCACCAGAAATGACGAAGTCCAACAGAAGTGGAAAATTTCAGTGCGACAGTGATTAAATTCCAGCATAACTGGAAAATTTCGTTGCATAGCAACTGGAAAAGTCCATCACACAACCCGAAAATTGCAGTTCAAAACCTGCAGAATTTCAGTATACCCACGATTAAGTTTTTTTTGTCTAAATCCGAAAGTTTTTACAAGTCCTTATTGAGGGGATACTTTTTTCTGGTGCACAAGAACTGTGAAATTGTAGTACGAGCCAGCAGAATTTCCCCGAAATCATGGCAAAATTTCAGTACACAATCCCAATCTTGAAAATTCCAGTACAAGCACTGAATTTTCAGTTATGCTTTGTAAATTTTCAGTACCGTACCAACAAAATATCTGTACATGTACTGGAATATGGATATTCCATATTCCAGTACTAGCACTGGGAATTTCCAGTTCAATTGCGCAGTAAATTTCCAGTTTTTTTTTACAGTGCAGCCAAACAAAATTTTGGTTGAAATGAACGCAAAGAAACTTTTTGGTTGGCTGAAATAAAATTTATTTCGGGTGAACAAAATTTGGTTCACAATAATTAAGGCTTTCATACAGACAAATGAATTTTGTTTGTCCTAAATAAATTTTATTTCAGCCAACCAAAAAGTTTCTTTGCGTTCATTTCAACCAAAATTTTGTTTCGCCGAAACAAACGTTTTCTCAGTGTTCCAAGCAATTGGTTTCATGTTCGCGTTCCATCGTGGGAAGTTCTCAAAGTCCCGACTCAGTCGTAGAAATTCTTGGAAATGCGTAGAAAATGGAAATTATCAAAGGAAAGTTCTAAAAAATTCTATGAAACATTATGTCTCCGCAACGGGACGAACGTAAAATCTCAGTATCAAGAATCTTGTTTGTTCGTAGGAATTCGTACACTGTAAGAAATATTCGGGATTTTCCCATACCTACGTAGAGGAAATTTCCTATAATTGTACGGGAAAAGCGAATTCCCGTACACATATAGGAATTTTCACATGAAAATATATTGAAATTGCTGTTTTTATAGGATTTTTACTGTGAATTTATGGGATTTGTCCCCAAATTTACGGGAATTTTCCTATCCATGTATGTGTTAATTACTTCCCTTACATTCATGTGAAATTTCCCATGAAAATTTTTTACAGTGTAGTTCTCAATCAATCTGCTTCACGTTCATGTTTCCGCGGTGAAAAGTTTTCAAAGTTCCTACACGGTTGTAAAAATTCGTAAGAAGTTGTAAAAACCCGAGCTTTCCACTAAATTCTCCCAATCAGAAAAATCCGAAATATGCCAATGTTGACAACAGGTGCAGTACACTGCCAGTATTGGGTATCCATCACTTGGCCAACTAGTACGAGATCAGTACTGGATACATAAAAATACAGTAACTATGCCTGTACTGATAAACCAGTACTGAGAACTTAATGCCGGCCAGGTACTAATCCATTACTGGCCCTGCACTGATTGCGAATAATGGTATGAGTACTCAATCCCCAGTACAGACAAGCATCATCATCATTCCAAACAAATGTCAGTACCCTGCCAGTCTTGGTCAGCACTGGTGCAGTACTGCGCCTGTTGTAAATTTCTGATTGGGCTACGCATAAGTCGGTTCCTCAGTGAAATCGGTGTCATCGTATTCTTGAATGTTCTTATATTCTTCATACTTGTACTCAAACACATGGTCATCTTTCGTCGTTTATACTCCTGACTACTCCAATTACGCCCTTCCAGTCCCGTGTCGTAGTCTGGCGTACTTTCTGCATTAAACCACGTATATTTTTCTACGTTATTATTTTACAACTTGTAATGCCATGTAGGTAAACCTAATTCCGCTTAATTATTCGTACTTTTTGGCGTAATTTGGCATAGATATATTTCCACGAGGGTATACAAGTGAAATGCTGATTTAAGAATCGTGGCCCTGAATGGTTTATTTCTTTTCCAGCGTATCCAGTGACAGAAGCAACTTTTAAAGAGGCAAATTTCAGAGAAACACTAATAACTTCAATAAAGTTTCTAATTTTTCGTAAGATCGAATCCTCTCCTTCACGTCACAACCATAAAAACGAAGCCCCGAGAATGATCGCTTTTCCTCGTTGTTTGGGAGAACAGGTGAGACAATGGATATGCGAAGAAATTCGTAAACAAACTACATCCCTGAATATCGGCAACGGAGATTCGGACAACGAATGCGTTGTGACTTCAACGACTCCGGAAATACCAAGCAGATGTAAAAAATTCACGGAATTCCGAGCTTCTTTGAACGTTTTTCCAAAGAACAAAAGTGAATCGTTAATTTTACCACGGAAGAACGTTCACAAGACACCACGATCTTCCGCGATTTGCGAAAGAGGTACGTCTAAAGTACGTCTAAAACACAATACGCTTCACCCCGATCCGGAAAGAACAGGTGCGATTCTGGGAAATGATTTCAAAAGAACTAAATCTTGTACGGATCTCACAACAGAGAGCAGGAATTGGTTGGAAATTGAGCGTCGTCAGAACCAAAGTCTGCTAGATAATATGAAAACCAATGGATTCCGAGAGCGAATTAAATCCGAAGAAATTTCTACAAAGTTTTATACTCCAAAGTATAAAATTCGTATGAAAGTGGAGATCAACGATAACTATGAATCTGTTGAGCTCGAAAGGAATAGAGAAAACCAAGTTGAACAATCGTACGATTTGCTGAATGACGAGTTCAAACTTCAGACCGATGAATCGAAAGTCACGTTGTGGATTCAAACTCATGTGTGCAAGAAAATACACTGTCCTTTGTGTTACGGTTGGCTATGGGTACCGATTTATTACGTTACTTGGATATTTTGTACAATCTTATACAATTTAGGTTCTTACTCGATAAGAACAAATCCATCCGTGATGGATTTCTATATAAGAGAGTCAAATCCTGATACAAATTATAAATGAAACAGGTTTAAATGTATGAGATGTGGATGTATGAGCATCGCTTTTCGATTCGATTATTGATCAAAGAAGATTAATTTATGTTTGTAAATATATACTCGACGCTACGATTTTTGTGTGAATTTTGAAAAATCAGTACGTTCTGATACGCGAAATTGTCGAAATTATGAATATTACTTATTTCATGAGAAAGTTTCGGAACAGTGTTTTTCGAAAACTCTGACGGTAATTGAAAATATATATTTTTATGTACGCTCATTGTATTTATACACACATAACACCATGTTCCATTGTAATGTAATTGTAATGCTAATAGACAGAACACTCGCTAAAATAGATAGGAGCATATAATTGTTAATCGATAGTTGAACGTTTAATAAGGTTATATAAGTGGCACCAGACTTGAATGATTCCGATGTATGAAACTTACATACAGATGTATAATGTTAAAATGAAGGAAGATCAATGTTCTTTTTTGTCACAAAGAACATTTGAAGATTCATAGAAGAATATTATATCGTTATTCGAAACTAACTTTGAATAACTTTAAGTTTAGGTTCAAAATTAGACAAGAAAACTGACGTGAGAATATTAAGGTATCGAAATTTTGTATCAACATTTGTGTAATATTTATTCTAATTGATAATCGTAAATTAATATATTCGTGTATCCGTCGAGCGGTTCTGTGTGTCGTTTTTTATCCAAATTTCTCTATTTCGTGCGAAGAATTTTTATGAATATTTATGGAAAATTATCATTGTTTTTGGAATATATGTTTTATGTAATAAACGAACTGCGTGAAAAATTTATGAATCTTCTTTTCTAAACATCAACTATCGAACCTTAATCATTCTTCCCTTGTAAAAAAGGTTTGTTGCAATTCGTTGGAAAATAATTCAAAAGATTCCAACGAAAATTCCATGAATTTCTAGATTTTCCAACAAAATTTTATACATCTTTCTTCACAATAATTGATAGAAATTTGTTTGAAACCTTGAGTTGAAATTCATTAGAATCCAATGAAAGGTGTATCATATTTATTGTTGAAATTTTACGAAGAATAATATGAATTGCGGTAAATTTTAAAGAAATCCTATCAATTGCGTAGCCTTCGTTGAAATCTTTGTTACAATTTGTTCAAATTTCAAGGCATAGTGACAGATTACACGGTGATGAAATATTCTGAATTTCAGCCTACTCAGACGACAATCGAAAATTCAAAAATCAATTTTGCGAAAAATTCTCTCACAATTCTATAATTTAGGGCATATTCTAAGTGAAATCTAGAACTATCAGGAACCATGAATGCTTGATTTCTATAAGGAAAAACATCCCCAGGGGAAAAATGTTTGAAATTATATATAATTTATATATAAGTTATATTGAGAACGTGCCATTATATCAACCGTTATCTTATAGAACTAATTTTTTGGGCAGAACTGTCACTTAAAATATGCCCTGTCGATAAAATTCCATAAATGTCGACATAATTCATTGAAAACCGACGTTGAATTATCCTGAACCTAATTAATTTCTCATGGGAATAGAGATACACGGGAGCTTCGCGTCAGGAACATGGAAAATAATCAATGTTCATCATTTTTACCCTTTATAAAACATAGTTTGTGAAATTCAATTAAAGTTTCGCATCAAACAAAACAAAATCTAAGCAAATCTCGATCTTACAAGTCAAATTAATTGGGATATATTTGTCGAAATATGCATTGAGCATTGTACCGATACCAGACCGAGCCTGACAATTATATCTTTGTTTATTTTGTCCACAAGACCAAGATGATTCTTTATCCTGTTTCATCATGTAAATGTTTGATTAGAACATGCGAGAATTAGGATAACCCTAGTGAACATGGAAGGGTATGAAGCGACCTGGGAGAGTAAATGAAACAGTATCTAAGCGCGAAAGAAGCGGAAGTTGAAACATTTTACGCTTCATTTGTTTCAAAATTCACTTCCGGCGAGCGAAAATTTTCACAAGGGAATCGATGATTCTTCCATCTCGACGAGAATATCGTGTGGATTCCTAAATCAAAATTTCAAAGATCACAAGAAAACTTTTGCGTGGGAATTCATTAATCATTGTTAGTTTTCAATAGAATTTTGTTGAATCTCTTTTCCCAGCCAACAAAATCAAGGCAGCGCTTCCAGCAGCGATGCTACTATTCACAGATACATTCAAAAGTTCTTTCCTAAGTATTTTCCTAAGAGCACCACTTGGTAGCGCTCCCTGAGACAGCGCTACGTTATAAATTGAAACATATATGTGCTATGGGGTAACATGCAGTCTTAAGGCAATGGAAAAGTTACTATGTTACCACCGCTAGCACTACTAGTAGCGAAAACGTAAATTTGGAAGCACCTTGTTGGCTGGGTCAACTTTTCCTAGTGAAAAAATCTTTTAAATCGTGTTATAAAATATAAAAGCGATAAAAAATAACCTGGTGGACATCCAAAAGTGAAGGAAGTGGGTATCGAAACAAATGAAGGGTGAAAAAGTTCAAATCCCCCCCTAAACTATGCCTAGACGACTCTTTGTTCCGCTTAGATGACTCTTAGCTTACGCTCCCGTTGCTTTTAAGGATTTGAAAAATGACTACACGATTTAAACACTTTGAGCGTATTAAAACGAAACACTTAAATTTAGAGTAAGGTTAAAGGTGCGTAGTCAAAAGCTCACTCTATTTCTCATTATTTCCCATTGCTTGTTTCTCATACAAGATTTTGTGTCTTCCTATAAAACAAACGTTGCTGTGTAATCGTTGCTCTTACGTTGTTTATCAAGTTTTCGTAAAGTTTGTTGGGAATTTGCTACGCATGTGATTGAGAGTTTCATGAAACCAAGCAACTTCCGAGCAACGCGATAAAAACTCAAGATAAAATCCTAAACTTACAGCATATTGTTGCGCATTCGGCGACGCAACGTCCCTGCAAATTGCTTTAAACTGTTGTTGTACGTTTAACAGCATTTTGCTGTTAGGGTTAAAGTATATTTTGAAAGGTTTGAGACGTCCCACACAACACCAAAAGTTATCTTCCAGATTTCTCAAATTATTCTTACTCCTAAAAGGTTTCTGTGAGAAATGTCAAAGCTTTCTTTTGGAAAGAGTTTGAATAACAGAGATCGACCGAAAAGTTTTACCGAAAATGACTGAAATTGAAATTGTGACTATTGGTTTCGAAGAAAACTTGGAATTGGCGGTTGACAGGGTAGAAAAGCTCCCTAATGATGAAATCATCGGCTTACATTTTCTGCTGATGCTTGTCGGCTGAAATTTTAAGCCGAAAATCAAAATTATTTCGTCAATTACGTTGATATGTGATCATAAGTATGATAATTACGTTATTAGGGAGTTTGTCGACATCGCTAACCACCAATTCCAAGTTTTCTTGGGAACCAATAGTCACAATTTCAATTTTAGTTATTCTCGGTAAAAATTTTCGGTTGATCTCTTTTGAATCATTTAGGAAATTCAAATAGGATGCTTTCTGAAATGCGGGGAAGCCTTGATGGACCGTCCTGTAATGCGAGTGCCCTATATGTATAACTCAGCACAAGAGTTCTAGAAGAGTTCATAACGAATACAATGTATTCATTCTTTGTGCGGAAACGTTTGAATTCCTTTTCAAATTTAGCTTGTACACCTTCGTTAGTGACGCTTCCAACCCGCGTTATGTTCCATTTTCAACAAGGCGCCTGCTTGTTGAAAATGCCAGGCAGAATCGAACAGAAGATTCTTTGACAGCAAAAGTTCCCATATAAAAATCTTCAGGCTCCGCCAATGCTGACGACGGAATATAGCTAGACGCAAGGCTGCCAGCCAAAGCTGGGCAATCTATGTAGGGACAAGGATGGTTGACAATGGTCTAAACATTGTACCAATATGGGAAGTCATACATCGACTCCATCGATCCATCATTGATCATTGGCTGCGCCACGCTTGGCCCATCCTTCAACCAATATTGCTTGAAGGAAAACGCATGCTTTCAACAGAGGCTCTCTAGGGCTTGGCGGGACACTGCTCCAAGCATTAGGCAACTCTGAATGACAATGGATTCTCATGTTGCACCAAGCATGGGTCGTAGCTTGGTCCAGCTTGGGCAATAGCTTGGCTCAGCTTGGGCGATGGCCTCGCTCAGTTTAGGCGTTAGCTTGACTCGACTTGAGTAATAGCTTGGCTAAGAGTGAAACTTCCTTCTCAAACAGCAAATTACAATAACTCTCACCAGAATGATGCTTGTTTCCTGCGAGTGGCGAACCAAGCATTCAATCAATATATAAGTCTCCTTTGAAGATTCCATGACAGGAATAATTCTTCATCTGTTTCCAGACCCACCTACTTCTACGCCAGGACCACCGGATTTACGTCATTCATCAGTTTAAACTAATCAGAAAAATTACATGTTGAAATTCTCCGACATTCATTTCGTTCAATCGAAATGATAGAATGGATTTTTTATTTTATTTTCAATTACAATAAAAAATAAAAGTGACCATTGGCATGAGATGGGCGCAACCCTGCCGCAAGATTGCTACAGCGTTGGCTCATCCTTGGCGAACAAATTTTTGTATGGTCTGCCATTGATGGCATATGCTATCACAACCCTGTTTCCAGTGTTGGGTCTTGATTGTGGAAACAAATGGGCTGAGGCTGAAATGATGTTATCATTTCAGAGTTGCGCCATGTCTGGTAGCCTAGGCTCGGCCCATCTTGGTGAGCCTTGCGGCAACCTAGCGCCCATGGTCAATTTTTACCTGGGTTGCAGTGCGACTGTTGTTTCAGTGTTGCTGCACCAGTTTGTGTTTTATTGTTGGAGGATTGTTTGTTGATCTCACGTGTCATAGCTCCATGTATCCAAACATCTTCGCAACCTCATGGCAACAACTTTCAAGTTTGTTGCATGTTGCTGCGCGTTTGGCGACGCAACCTCCCAGCAATTTCCCAACAACGCTTGCTCCGTGTTGTTGGGAAGTTGTTGCGAATTTTCCTTTTCCCAGGTAATCTAGGCAAAAATTGACAAACTTCTTACCCGATTTGATCCGGGTTCAGGAGTTGGAATATACTGTTAAAAAGTGACAGCAATTTTTTAGGAAGGTTCCGTTAGGAATCCACAGGCTGTGATATCCAGTCAAAAAGTGACGAAAATTTTCCTCCCAGGTTTTGATAGGATGTTACAATTTGGTAATTCCAGACGAAATCGGGTACGAAGTTTGTCAGTTTTTGTCTAGATTACCTGGGAGCGAAATTGTTCAAAGGTTTCAAATGCTTGGCATTTTTTGTAGGACAGCACATACATTCTCATGTCCCGTACAGCACGCGGACATTTCTCCGTCGCCTCTCCGTTCTTTCCACCTTGTATCCACGTCTCCCTTTCTTCCACCTCGCCTCCACGGAGATGCGACGTGGACATCGGTGGATGTGCTGTGTGGGATATGAATCTTATTAGTTTATATGGATTTCAACAAGTTCTTATCAGTCCATATGTGGTTTCTGTCCTAGAACTTATGGGTTTCATATGCTTTCATACACGGAAAGAAGAAAACAGCACTGTGTTACTGTCCATAACAGCAATCAGTTGAAAAACAAATGAAAACACGCTTGGATGATAGAGGTTAGCGCGATCACTACAGTGATGTGTCCTCCTGCAGTTAAATTCGTCAATGCTGCTTGGACATTACCGGTTACTGGGAGACGCAGTAATGAACGGGGTGAATTTTGATTTTTCCTTCTTATTTTTTCAATGAATTACTGCGATTCACAGTAACCACTGCTATTTTCTTTTTTCCGTGTATGAGAAGGCAAAAATTATATGAGAACTTTATGAGATTCAAGTAGAACCATTTGCAAAATCTCATAAAATCGTATAAAATCAAGTGTGTGTACTAGATTTCATGCGATTTCTGTCCTAGAAATAACTAGAATTCATTAGAATTTATGAGATCTTTTCAACAGGGTTTGCTGCCACAGCGTCTGAAAGTCGGACCCAGGCGTAGTTTGGTATAAACATATTTTCACTAAGAGGAAAAGATATCTTGAGACACAAAATGCTGTATAGATTGTCTTAATCTTGTAACAGAATTTAAGGAGCTTTTTTGTCAGGATGGACACAGCTTTTCATGGAAAAGTGCCGATGAATGATGTTGAAATACACTGAAGATTTTCATTGAATTTCCTTGATCTTTCTCAAAAAGTTATGCCAAAACTGGATGAAATTCAACAATAAACTTCAATAAAAAAATCGCGGTATTCGACACCCTGCTTAAAGAATCTCATTGAACTGATTCAAACCCATTGAGAATCAATTTTATAATGGGTTCGAATCGGTTTTCTGAATCGGAGTCAATGAGAATCAATCGGTTCAATGGGATTCTTTAAGCAGGGTACATTGGAACGGAATTTTCCGCTTAAGGTTGGATTATTAATCATCTGGAACTGAAAACAATTTCCGTTTTAATCTAACGTTAAGAGGTCCATATAGAAACAAATGATCTCGGAAGGGTTCTCTTATAGGTTCCATGATTATCTTCATCCTCTGAAGCGTTCAACGGCCTCTCAGTAATTTTCCACGGGGTTTTGATTTCCCTTAGCAAATTTGCCCGCGTCTTTTGTCGCTCATGCTCCCTGTAAAACACCCATACACGGCTGAATCGTTAACGTGTATGTGTAAAAATCTATATACAATTATGCAATGAGAATGCACCAATACTGAGCTACAGCGAGCACACCACACTGCTCATACGGAATAAAATCAACGCATGCGCGTTTAATATCTCCGAACAGGACCGTATAGATGATATTCGAGAAGACTTTTACTTTATCATACTTTATCACGATACTTCCAAATGTACCCATGTATGAGATCTTTCTAGAATTCCATAATCCCATACAAATTGAAAAAGTCTAGTTATATCTTTCAAATCCACGCTCGAAATAATAAATCCTGAAAAAAAACTACACTACTACGCGTTAGTGTGACTGTAATAGTTTGTATAATAAACAAACATGTTTTTTAATTTATATGCATTTCAGTTTTTTATTTACATTAATTACTTATGAAGGATATTTCATATGTAAAATATGTATTTCATGAATACAACTTTGAAACAACAACCCTGGGGGAAATTCCAATTTCGAGAGTTTTTTAGAAATGCTCAGAATATTTTCAGAATTATTATGAATTTTATAGAGACTCGCAGAGATTTACAGAAAATGTTCGAATTTTTCAGATAAATATTTCCACTAGGGAATTGATAACAATTGCTGAATAAGATTCTTATAAATCGAAAAAGATGGTGAATTTTTTGAAAAAATTAGAACTTCGATGTTCGTTATTCAACTGAAACATCGGAAGGAATGGTAACATGACGCCACCACCATTCATCACTCTGAGTTATCGACGTCCCTGACACACAGGAGAGGTGGGGAAACCGGCACATGCTTATAAGCGGGAATATCAGAGTATATTTGTGTTATACATTGAACTGCGTCAATCTAAAACCTTCGTTTCGATAATCATTTATATTATTTTGTTGGTGTTGATTATTTCATTTTCCCCTGTGCTCAAAGTTCTTGGAAAACATTCAAATAATTCCGACCACAAAAATTACTGAAAATGTCGTTGAACGTTCCCAAGATGAAGTTCTACAATGGACACGAAATTCCTGCCTTCGGTTTGGGTACATGGAAAGTGAGTAAATTTTTAAATCCAATACCGGTGCCTAGCATAGATTTCACTAGAAACTTGCGTATTCATTCTTATCTACACTTTAACTTTATGACTCGATTCATCGATACTTATATTGAATGAGAATCGAATCGCATCGAGAATTGAAGTAACGAATAACCGGTGAATTTGATTTTTCATGTTCTTGATGAGGTTTGAAATTTTGACGTCACAAAATCTGATGACCCTGCTCAAAGAATCGCATTAAACCGATTGATTCCGATGCAAAAAACTAATTCAAACCCATTAAAGATTGATTCTCAATGAGTCCCATGAGTAACCATCGTTACTTTTCACTTCGAATCAACTCTTTGGAACTGAAAATATCGTTTAAAAAATGTACCGCAAGATTTTTGGTCTTCAATGACTGAATACTCTCACACAGCATCACAGTTCAAGAAGAATTCTTAAAGAATTCATAAAGAGCACGATCAGTTCAATGAGAATTCTTTATGAATCCTTCCGGGACTGTGGTGCTGTGGGGGTTGTGTTGTTCGAGCACCAATTAGTTTCAATAAACAATTCAAACTTCAGCAACATGATTTTTCAAAGATTATCGAATATTATTTCTTTTATTTTTCTCGTGAATGCATGTTCTGTACTCAATTGTTTTGAAAACTTTTTCTTCATTTCCTCGTTGAGAACTGTGAAATTTTTAAATTTGTGTCAATTCCAATTTTTCGCGTGTTCAAGATAAATATTGCAATAAAAATGGAAAATTTTCTAGTTTTGCAAATATGTATTTGGTAGTTCCAACAAAACCTTGATGCATGAAACTTTTTGTTGTATGGAAAATTTTGAGTGCCCTGGTTAAACAAACCCATTGGTTCTTACCAAATCTCATTGAATCTCGCACAATGTTCCGACCAAATCCTATTCAACATAATCAGACGAGTGTATTTTTTCAATGCAATTCTGATTGAATCTTGCACAACATCCCATTAAATTTAATTTCGCAGATTCTATGGATTTTTTCAACCAGGGTGAACAGTGATTAATAGTAATTGTCGATGTTCAAGTACTGCGCAAGTTTAATTTGTTATTTCTTTTGTCTACCGTATCTCTTTTGAACAGTTTGATTCCCATCTACTTGAAACTAAATTACCGGATGAATACAATGAAAACCGATAGAAACCGGTTTGTTTTGCAGCATTAGACACTTCTCATCCGCTGAGAGGGAATGAATTTCAGTAACTTCAACTTTAATTAACCACTGTTTCAGATATAACTAGTTATAAATATCGTCAATGCACCACGAGGAAGTCTGAAGTTACGCAAACACAGAAAACGTGACAGATTTCCTCGTTTTGAAACTCGTGCATGAAATTTGGAATATTTTCATCGAATTGATGGAGTGCTCTGCAAAGCACACAAATTCCAAACGAATTTTGAAGAATTCGTAATGAATTTTTCGGATTTTAATTAAAGTGTGTATGAATTGTTTTTCTTTCAAGAAAGAATTCTTTCTTACCAATAAACATTTTGGATCAATCTAAAAGATATCTTGAAGAGATCTAAAATATGTCTTATGCAACAAATTGAGATATGTTCAAGACATCTTGAAGGAAGACATCTCAAACATATCTAAATGTGGTGCATAAGACATCTTTTAGATCTCTTAAAGATATATTTTAGAGAGTTCCGGAAGACTTTCATGAAAATGTTTATCGGGAAACAATTCAAGTTTAAGGTAAATATCGCTACAATTTCGCAATCCATATCGGTAAATATCGCAAATATCGCTAAAAATGGCTACAATTTCGTCACGTTCGTGAGATGGATATTATTTCATCAGGGTATCATAAAATTGATAAATCAAGCTTTTGTGAGCAAATTATGAATATTTTTCGGTATAAAACGTCAAAAATGCATCTCATGATTACACAAAATATACTCAATTTGTTTACAATTGCTTACCCAGACAACATTGAGAGTTTTAAAAGAATCCGCAAAGAATTCTCGGATGTTCGAAAGAATTATTCAAGAGCACCAAAAGTAATCGGAAGAATTCTGGTAGAATATTTCCAGAACTCTGAAATGTCCAATCAATAGAGCATTCTTGGTGTTCTTTTTCCATCACATTGGAATTAATTATGAACTCACTAGAGAATTATTTGAGAAGATTGAAAATATAAATAAAGAGCAAATTGAGACTTTTCAAGAAACTCGTTTCTTTAATAAAATGAGTTATTTTGAATTTCAAATGTATCTGTTAATTGGAGAGTTTCATAAATTGGATAATATAAAATTAGTTTACATTGAGTACATTGGAATCAATAAACAATTTCATCCAAGTATTTAAAGGATTGTTCATTCGTTTGTTATTAAATATTTTTTCCTGCCTGCACATAAGAAGAATTTATATTTGACATTGGAATTTGGAAGAATTCAACGTACATTCTGATGTATAAGAGTTTAGTTTTGAATTTGGACAAATTTTTGTTTCAAAATTATTCTTCAAAGAAGTGTTTTAGATGTCAGTTATTTTCGAAATATTAAATTCAGGGATGTAGAGCAAAAGTTTTGATCTTTTCGAGTTCGCATCGTAGAGCGAACGACCCTCGAAATTCATAATGGTGATCCGCTCGGGATAGGAGCAGGTAACAAGTACTAAGGATTGAATCCGAGTGAGAGTCGAAGCAGGTTCTAATACAATTAATCCGCTCCCGAGTTGTACCTGAGAGCGGTCGTATACTTTAGATCCTTGAGCGATCGAATCCTAAGACCATGCGAGCGGCTCGAATCACGAGTTAAACTCTTCAACGATTTGGGACTTTAACTCAACTCGGGAGTCGAGCCGAAGAGCGAGCGGATACTTTAACTCCTTAAGCGATCGAATCGTTGAAAGATCGAAGGATTCGATCAAGGAGTTAAACTCCTGATCGAAAAAGAGTTTTACTCGTGTCAGAGGATAGTCCATCAGCTGAATATGAGAGTGCGTATGGAAATTATGTCCATGGGTTCTGTGGATGGGGGTCTGAATTTTTTTGGTCGTAGAATCCGAATTTGAAATTATTGTCGTAAGATTCGTGATCTGAACAATTCAATTGTTTATAACAAAACACGGGCTATAAATTCCCAAAAAGTCATCCAATAATCTAGATTCTCCGACCAACTACACTCAAACCGCCGTTGAAAGATCCAGTTCCGGCGACCTAATTATTTATTTAAAAAATGCATTTGGATAAACAATCGAGAAATCGAAAAAATAGTTCAGATAAAGTGTATTCTCCGATGAGAAATGAATAATTGTCGTCTGAACAATTTTCCGATAAAAACAATAGTTTGACCGTCGATGCGTTATAAACAATTCAATCGTTTATAACAAAACACAGATCACGAATCTTACGACAATAGTTTCAAATTCGGATTCTACGACCAAAAAAATTCAGACTCCCATTCACAGAACCCACGGACATAATTTCCATACGCACTCTCATATTCAGCTGATGGACTATTCTCTGACACGAGTAAAACTCCTTTTCGATCAGGAGTTTAACTCCTTGATCGAATCCTTCGCTCTTTCTACGATTCGATCGCTCAAGGAGTTGAAGTATGCGAGAGCCCGGAGGTTTAACTCCTCAAAAGAGTTGCTCGCTCGGGATCTAAAGTGTCCTCGCTCTTCGAGGGATCGCTCTTTGGAGTATCCAGCAGGTATGAATCCTCACACATTCAGATCGCAGAAAGAGCGATCCTTTGTGAGAGTTCAGATAACCGGCTCTTTATATGATTAGCTCTACATACGAGCAAACGTACAGCACTCTTCGCAAATCCTCATCCCGCAGGTATCGAATACTTAAAGAGCCAGAAAGCTTTTACTCATCGACCGAAAGTTCTTCTTACGATCGATACGTGTTTTGATCGCGAGCGATTCAGGAGTTATATTGCCACTCGGATTTAATCCTCATCCCTGATTTTAAGTAACACAAATCTCTATGGAGAACATTTCAGTATCTCTCAGTGTACCGATGAAATCAACGTTACGGAACGTTTTATTTGAGGTTTTTCAATATTTATTCAATTTTTCGTATTGATAACGATTATTTATTACAATTCTTCATAAAAGCATGAATATTAGCGTTATAGGAGAACATAAATTACTTGAATCTTAGGGTGAAAAAAAGAAATTCCACAAAGATATTTAAAACTTCCGCCAATAAGTTGGTTTAGCATGTACGAACTGAAAAACATATGATCTTATTAGCGTCATCTACATTTTCAACGAATCCGCAAATAATTCTTTCGGATTGAATAGAGAACACCGCACGAGTCAATATCATTGGACTTTTGGGAGTTCTTAAATCGCATTTTAAGAGTTGTTTTCGAACATTTTACAAACTCCCTAAATCATTTAGAAGAATTCTCTGAGAACCCCATACATTCTAAATGAATTCTGAAAAAATTCAATGCTGAGAGTTCTTGAGAAGTTCATGTTAAGAACTCATATCCCTGGTGAAAGGGAAGCGTGTCATAAAGAGTAACGGAAGCGTAAGAATGTTTCAGATTACTTTCCTAATACTTCTCATATGCTTCCTATCCACTCTCTAACCACGCTTCCGGACGTAAAGCCCGGTTTCTATGAAATTGGTGTTTCTTCGGATACGCTTCACACACTTCAAATATACGTTCAAACCACTCTTAATGTTCCACCTGACGCTCGGTATACGCTTAAATCCACGTTCCTGACACTTTCTATTACACGCTTCCCTTTCACCAGGGATGGGATGCTTTCGAAACTGTCTTGCTATCTGGATAACGATCAATTTTATCAATGAACTGACGGAATAATATAATCCAGTGACGAAGATATAGCCATTTACATTATGGAATATTTTTTTAAATATTCCGCATTGAATTTATAAACCATGAACTTTAAACTTGTTGGTTGGAAAAAAGGAAACTTATTGTATCTTGTACCATGCTGTCATCGAGGTCAATTTGAGATTCAATTAAATTTGGTTAGTTTCAAGATCTATTGAATTCCGCCATATACACTGACAGAAAAACGAACTTGTTGAAACATTCATGGTCACAATAACTTGGAATCTGGTTCGATCCACCAGGAAATGTGATTGTGATGTCCAGAGAAAATGATTGAAGCACAAATTAACTGCATTTTTCAGATTAGAAAAACCAGATTCTTCCCTCGGTGTGATAACCTGGAAAATGTAGTTGATTTTTGCTTCAACCACTTTTTCTGAACATCACAATCACATTTCCTGGTGAATCGAACCAGATTTCAACTTTTTGCGACCACGAATGTTTCGATCAGGTAGTTTTTCTGTCAGTGTACGATTATTTCTTATGATTTACTGCACAAAATTTTTCAAATTCTCATAGAGCGTATGAAACATGCGTGTTATCGGTCTGTGAGTTTTTAATTTTCCAGATAGCGTTCGCGAGCGCCCACGTGATTGTGTTTTTGATGAAGCACAAAATACAAACGATGTTTCAGAATCAAAAGCGATTGCTTTCTTTTGTAATAAACTTTTCAACTTCACAATTAATTGAAAGTAAAGACTCATGGAATATTGTATTCAACGCGTTGATTCAAAACCTGATTGACTCGGTTTTTCAAGTTAATTTATCCCCTAATACGTTTATCACTGAGCAATTAGATACCATTCTTACCGAATACTTCATATAATCGAGAAATTCTTCACCGCTGTTCATGTGATAGATTAAATGCCGATACAAGAATGAACGCACATAGAAAAACATTTTTACCGACCTCTGCTCGTCCTCTAATTCATTTCTCTTCACAAATAAAACTCTTATCTATTGACTTCACTTTTATCAGCGTTTATACAAAATTCTCATAATTTACTAAATCTTGACACTACTGGAGGGAGAGTAACGGAACGAAACGATTCTAGAGATAACTAATCGGTAAAAAATGTATACACTGTTTGTATTCTGTGGAAACCAGAATCGGCGACCTAACGTTGACATATCTGGTGTTATATCTGTACAAAGTAAATCGCAAAGGCACTGAATTATCTAAAGAAAACGATTAAGTGATAATGAATCATAACACATTCTTTCAAGATACACGTGTTCTGAATTCTCTAGGATAGTTGTATTTATTGATTCATAGAAAGAGCATTCGTTTTCCGATTCTCCTTTCTCGGCATCATTCTTGAATAAATCATGGAAATGAGAAAGAAATGACACGAGTCAGTTGATTCAACGGGATGTGAAATGAAAAAATTATATGCTTTCGGTCTGCTAGACCATGCTGAGGGCAAATACCTCGTGAATGTTGAAGGATACTTCAGTTTCCGTACAGTACAAGATTTCCTCCAATATTTTGAATTCAAAATGAACGATTCAATGTTCAGAAAGAACTCATATCGAGATTTCATAATGAATTGTCCAAGAATTCGATACCTTTTCATTTTGAATTCAAAATATTCATAATGAATACATATTGCATTAGCATAACGGGAACTATTCAAGAGGTCTCTAAAAAGTCTTTATGAATTCAAATTGATCATTTGTGCTGATTGGGTTAATTCTCTTAAAGAAGTGGCTTTACCAGTATCGTTCGACAAATTATCCTTCTGTTAATAACGAGCCTATCATAATTATACATTGTTAGAAATTTATGCCTTAATTTTAATGTTTTTCCCTGGAAGTTGTTTTCAAAAGAAGAATTGCAAGAATTGAGTTCCATATATACTTCACATTAAAGAGTGACGTCCCGCAAAATTCGCCTGTTTTTTTGGGACCGCGAGTTGAATTGGATTCTGAAAAATACCTTATGTCCATCATTTGCGAGGTAATACCATTCCCCGGTGAGCATAACATTGATTTTGGAGATAAAAAGATCGACGGAATCGATAGATGCTTGACAAAATGAATTCTTTTCTATAAAGAAACCTATCGAGATTTATTGATTTTTATAAAATCTTGATCAAAATTTGATACTACTCTACCTCTTAAACCAGTGTTATGCTCCCCAGGGAATTGTATATTCTCGCAAATGATCAGCATAGAGTATGTTTTAGAATGCGCTCCAACCTGAAACCCGCGGTCCCAGAAAATAGGCGGAAAAATACTCTTTTTTGCGGTCACTCTTTAATGTTTATTCACGTGAAAAAAAAACTTCCTGATTTTTTCAATAGTGTAATTCAATTTCATCACATTTCCCTCAAGTAATTTCAAGATTTATTCGAGAACATATTATCCCAGACAGCACAAATTATCATTTTGAATTCACAAAAACTTCTGAAAGAACTTCTTGAACAGTCCCCGTTATGACAGTGACAATGAATTGAATATGAACTCAATGAATTCAAAATGTATACATGTTGAATGCCTGAATAGTTCTTTATGAATTCGTGATATGAATTCTTTCTGAAGATCAAGTAATTCATCAAGAGTTCATTTTGAAGTCAAACTATTCATAATGAATTCATGTTTACTGTCATAACGGGAACACTTTGCGGGGACTTTTGTGCCGTATGGGATAATTCAATGCATACACGGAGAGACTGGGTCTATTAATATTTAGAAAGAATTTATCAACGTTTACAAAAGTGACTGGCAATTTAGGAAAAAAGAGGGTCGCTGAACAATATTCGTAGTGAGTCTACCAAAAATTTTGTAATCAAAATATTAACAGTTGATAGTTTCATTCAGAGCCGGATTAACGCATGAGCCTGACTGGGCCCGGGCCCAGGGCCCCGAACGGTTGGGGGGCCCCCATCAATCGAATGACAAAAATATGGATTTTTCTGTCTGGCGGACAGAATTTGATAATCACGAAGAATTAGTAAAGGAATTATCTAAAAACGAAAATTATCAAGACTATAATAAGCGCGTAAAAAAAATTAGTACACGAATTTCTTTTTCTGACTAATGTACAGATAATATTACTCTAGAAGGTAGAAATAAATTCAAGATCGAAGTTTTTATCCCTATAATTGATAAACTGTCAGCTAAATTAACACGTAGGAGTGAAGAATATAGGAAGATATATGATACATTTGGATTCATTTGAAATATTGAAAATATGAACGATGATGATATAAAAATGAATTGTGAAAAGCCTTGTGAAATGTACCCTCATGATTTCGACGAATCTTGCATAGTATGTGAGTTCATACATTTCAAATTTTATTTAACTAACAAATTAATAGATGGAAAATTGAAAGAATCGAAAAAATCGATAAGAAAGATTTATGAGTTATTATATATTGATGATATAGCAACAGTTTTCCCAAATGTAGAAATAGGCATAAGAATATTTTCAACTATATTACCTACGAATGTTAGCGGTGAGAGATCGTTCTCCCGATTGGCTTTGATAAAAGATGAACATAGAAGTACCATGACTCAAAAAACATTTAACGAACACAGTGTAATGTGTATAGAAAATGATTTGTTACATTCTATCAACTTTGACGAAATAATCGACGGATTCGTATCACAAAAAATAAGGCGAAAATTTATTTAATATTTTATTTGAATAAATTACACAGGTCTACAATGATTTTGGTGCCGCTAAAACTAAAGCAGATTGTGAGTATATTTGATACCCTGACTCTGGAAATATACTTATTTTTTTAATGCTACGTGTAGTTTTCAAGAAATCGCAGGTGTAAAATAAAATGAAAATGCACGATTTTGAAACGTTTTATTCAATTATTCCACACTTCAACAACATTTTATCAAATTATCCTTCAAATTATCTCAAAATATGAGTCATTCTCTTCCAAATGCGATTAGGTTTGTTCAAATATCTTTTTTTTTCTCTGAGATACGACAGTTTGAAAATTGTGTTATTTCACCTATTCACTAAATCCATGAACACACAAATTTCAAATTGTCGTGTCACATTAAAAACAAGATATTCGAGCAAACTCAACGGCATTCGGAAGGGGATGGATTATATTTTGAGGTGCATCTACTAGTTTCATGAGAAAAAATTACATTCTGACGTCACGTAATCTCAAATATGTCGAAAAACGGTGTTTTTCACACTTTGACGTTAAAATATCTCAAAAACCACACGTAATAATGCAATTTTGAAGCCAGATTCGGATTCAGCGCGCCAAAATACTTCGGAAAAGTATGATACAGTTGTTGCACCAAACAAAAAGTTCAATTTTGTAGGCCTGTGTTATTACTGCTCAGTAATTGATTTCTCATTTCTATTAATGTCTAAATATAACAGGTATGTGAAAAAATGCGGCCAAGTGTAGTCTTTTCATGTACAGCAATTTAAAGGGTCCATACAGGGACTTATACTCAGTTGCAAGGTCGAAAAAAGGCGCTCTTTTAAAAATTTTTTCCTAGAAGGGATTTTATTTGACAAATACAAGAAGTAATGATATATGTAGGAGTAACTTTTAACTTAACATCAACACTTCTGATTTTCAAAAATATGAGGTTAAATTGCTCTTGCAGACGATCTCCTGGGAGTCCTTTGAAAAAAAGTGTCTGGAGGTGAGCACGACATCTCCAGTTTGGGTTATTTAAAATGAAAAAGTCAAATTCTGTTAGTGGATAGATGAATCCAGGTATGTATTGATCGAAGGAATAGTCGAAATTTTCATTTTTGACGAAATGGCGACTTCAAAAAGCAAGAAGTCCGATTTTGGATCAACATTTTTTCGTTAAATCTTATTCCTATGATCAGTACCTGAAAAATATGTCTGAGAAGGTTATGTTGAAATTCCAGACCGATCAGTTGATCCTTGTGGAGAAATTATGCCCACCGACTTTGAAAACGCAATTTTGAGGAAAACGCGTTTCAAGTTCCAAAATCTCATTACGCATAGTAGAAAATTGTTCACAAATTTCCTTGTAACTTGAAGAATATTTGTTGGATTGACTTGAAATTTTCTGAGTGTACACTTCACGGAAAAAAAAGATATTATATGAATTACCAATGCCGGTTTATAAACTGCCAATTAAATTTTCTGATTCCTTTGATTAGAAAAAAAATAAAGTCTAGAAGTGTCCTTGTATATTTGATAGGTTTGTAGAGTTGCGGGAACAGTCGATGTTCAGTAAATATTGTTTCGTCACGGATAACTTTGAGGTCAGTAGATTTAATAAAACAAGCAGTTCTGAATTCTATAGTATTTCTTACTACTCAGCTCATGTAGAGTGAATACATGTTCAATGTAAGTTTCACTTGAATATCGAATCATTTCAAAACATATAATTAGTTGTATATTTATATTCTACATTGTAGTAAAGAGTACTTCATATTCATGTAAACACTACCGATTATTTGTTTCATATCCACGAATTGAAATAGAACATTACGTTCATTTCCCGATTAACTGAATCTTGAAAATTGTTGATGGCGTGAAGATCATGAACTGGATCGGTAGTTAATTATCAGTTGAATTCTCCTTGAAAATACAGGAGCACTTGGATATTTGATTTATCACTAAAATGGAATAGTGAAAATAGTGATAGGAAGTTTAGAATATATGAGAACCAAATATTAAAAACCACTCACTTATGAAAAAAATGAAAATCTCTAATACTAAAATCAACAGCACATGAATGCATTACATGCCAATATAACCTATGAATATGAAGCATATTCATCTGCAACGTTCGTCCCTGAATTCTGATGACGTCATGTTGATCATTAAGATTCAATTCTATGATCTCTCGCTACTATATCATAGTGTAGCTCAAGTCGGTGCAGGTTAGGCTTTAGTCGCGTAGGTAGGTTCGAATCTCTTTTCTTCGTCGAAAAATTGGTTTCCCAACTCAATGAGAACATTGACCAGCATCATCAACAAGTGGTCTTGGGAAGAAACTGAGAAAATTATTAGGTGTACAAATAAGTTTCCGCGGTTTGTCAAAAGATGGCCCCACCAGAAGGTTATGGAGAAATTGTCAGATGTAAAACGTAATATCCCAAGTTTAGTCATCTGGCAACACCATAACTTTAAAATACTAGTGATTCCGTATCAGCATCACGTAATTTTTTTCGTGCAAAAATGTCAAGTTTTATTCCGAATAAGCATCATTTGCGGGAACTTTTGATTTACTTCTTTAATGTGAAAAAATCTGCAGCTGAGGCGCATCGATTGCTTCTAGAAGCATATGGTGAAGCTGCTTTAAGTGAGAGAAGTTGTCAGGAATGGTTTCAAAAGTTTAAGAACGGTGAGTTTGACGTTAAAGACAAAGAACGCAGAGGAAGGCCGAAAGTGTACGAAGACATGGAATTAGAAGTACTATTGGAGGAAGATTCGTCCCAAACGCAAAAAGAACTTGCACTTACTCTACAAGTGACTCAACAAGCAATTTCACATCGTTTAAAATCGTTAGGAATGATTCAAAAACAAGGAAATTGGGTTCCATATGAACTAAAGCCGAGAGACGTTGAACGCCGATTATGCATGAGTGAAATGCTGCTTGCCAGGAATAAAAAAAAGAGTTTTTTGCATCGTATAGTCACTGGTGACGAAAAATGGATTCACTACGATAATCCAAAGAAGAGAAAGTCATGGGTTAAGCCCGGCGAACCATCAACATCGACAGCTAAGCCGAATATTCATGGAAAAAAACTCATGCTGTGTATTTGGTGGGATCAGCTTGGTGTCGTGTATTATGAATTGCTGAAACCAAGCGAAACCATTACTGGAGCTCTCTACCGAACACAATTGATGAGATTGAGTCGGGCACTTAAGGAAAAACGCGCCCATTACTACTCCAGACACGACAAAATTATTCTTTTACACGATAATGCTCGTCCACATGTTGCGGCGCCGGTAAAAACATACTTGGAAACACTCAACTGGGAAGTTTTACCCCACCCGCCGTATTCACCAGACTTAGCCCCTTCTGATTATCACCTGTTCCGGTCGATGGCACATGGTCTGTCTGAGCAGCGCTTCACATCATATGAAGACACCAAAAATTGGCTAGATTTGTGGATAGCGTCAAAAGATGAAGAGTTTTTTCGACGGGGTATCCGAATGTTGCCAGAAAGATGGGGAAAAGTAGTGGCAAATGATGGAAAATACTTTGAATAAAACGTAATGTACTTTTCCTTTACAATAAATTCCTAATTTTTTATAAAAAACCGCGGAAACTTATTTGTACACCTAATATTTTTGATTGTCTAATATCAAAAATCTTTTTTATTTAATATATTTTTTCATATATTTTTTATTAAATACTTCGGATAAATCTAACTATTGATTTTGGTAAAACTGATGTATGATGATAATATTTTTCATGATTTCATTAAATATTGTATACAAGATGTATTGGTGAATTCTACTAGATAATTTTATACATCTTATCTTGAGTAAAGGGTCATGAAAACAATAAACAGAAACCTTATTCACAAATATATGTGGTAACTCTTCAACAAATGGCCAACTCGGCTGAAGTGGTAAGAGTTACTATTGAGTTTGATAATCCCCCCAGACAGCACACAAGTTCCTTTTGAGTTCGCAGAGAATTTAGAGTAAAGAATACCTACGGAATTTATTCCCATGAATTCATGGAGTATTCTAAATGAACACATAGAGTATCAAAAGAATTCTTCAAGAGTTCTTGATGAATACATGTGGGGGTTCTTGAAATACACATAGAAAATGCATGAAGTATTCGTAAAGACTACCCGTTATGACAGTGAATATGAATCTTTTCAGAAGTTCAAAATGTAGCCCTATTTTGCCCACAAGAATTTATAACGAATACCATGAGCTTTGATCAACAATAATCCAATCAGAGTCTTCCTGAATTTGTAAACGTCTTTGAATAAAAGTAATGTCCAAGATACAATCAGTAGTATATTTCCTCTCATAAATTGATTGAATAGGTGCGTCTACGAGATTTTGAGAGTGCTCAATAATGTGAAGTGAATTATGCAATGTAATAATTGTGAGTGATTGATTTCGGTGCAAGAAATATATAATATGTGAGAATAAATGACATATAATGTAATTTTAAGGTTAAAGTTTCGTATACCACAAAGTGATGTAATTCTAAAGAAGAGAAGTGTGTGAAAATTCATGAATTGTTCGGGGATGATGAAGTAAATTATTTATTAACTCAAAATATGTGAATATTGACTCAAAAATGCATTCATACAAACGATCTTTTGTGTATGGAAGAATCAATTGATTCTATCGAGTGTGGAAAATTATATATATATTATAGAAAGCGACGAAAAAACACTTTGATCTCTATCTGTGTCGATAGAGAATTGGTAAAAGACTCGATATTCAATTACAAAGGTTTATTGAATTATGAGAAAGTTCAGAACGCCTGTTTTGTTGTGTGATTTATTTATACTTAATGAATTCAGATGTAAATGCATTGTGAATTCTTTTGGGCAGATTACGTGTTCTTTCTGAACTTCTATATGTTTTCATTTCTACTGACATAACGGGCATACTTGTGGAATTATTTTTGGATTCAAATGAATAATTGTGCGTATTCTCAAAGAATTCTCTCAAAAAGCGTGGGATTCAAATGGTATTCTCTAAGAATTGTTTGAGAACTAGTTGTGCTGTCTGGGCCGTATTTTATGAATGTCTTTAGTAGAATGCATTACAGTTCTAGTAAAATCAACTACTTTTTTTTTCCGTGTTCAATACGTGTACATTACAAAAATGGAATAAGAAAAAAATCAATGTTCTGAAAATCCGAACTGAGTATAATCCCTTACGTTGACAGAATATTAAAAAAGTATGCTTGAACTTCGAGTCCGTTAAAAAGTCTGCCCTTACAAGGGGGCCCCGATGATCATGATGGGCCCAGGGCCCCCCCAACCACGTAATTCGGCCCTGGTTTCATTAGTATTTTTCACAGTGAAACAACAGAGATCCTCGTTTTCCCTAAATTGATAGTCATTTTTCTAAATATTAATAGACCCGGTCTTTTCGTGTAGTTTCAGTTGATAATTGAGAATGATCGGTAAAAAAAGAATGATCCCAGTTTTTGGCTTTGCTGCACGGAAAACAAATATTGCTGGTACATATAATCAACCAATCAGTTATCATAGCGCTTATAAAAAAGAACTCGCTAAAGAAACAAAAAAAATTATTTACAAAAGTAAATTTTCTTGCTGGCATAAACAGTTTTGTCAACAGAACTGATATTTTAAATATTCTTGTGCAAGGACAACAAATTTTTTGTCGGCGCAGTAGTAACAAACCATTTTTCTTCGTATACGGAGAAAAGGGTATCTTGAAAAATACCATAATTTATGGATTTTTGGCGGTGGTCTGACCCGAGTCACAATATTTACGTGGAGATAACTCTAAAAGTACCATAATGACTGGGACTTTTATGAGGAAGGTACCGTACTTCTTTATAAAAGTCCAAGAAATTATGGGACTTTTAGAGGTTCGCCCGTGAATATTTTGACTCGGGTCAGACCAACGCCAAAAATCCATAAATTATGGTATATTTTTCAAGATATCTGTTTTTTCAATGTATGTCACAATAGGTGTACGAAGTATATGCTGGGTGTTTTAGAATTCATGATTGACACTTCTGTGGCGTATTCTGCATCCAGAAAGCAATAATTTCCTGTTTGGAAAAATATTTGCAGGCGTAGTTTTTGAGATATGAGCATTTTTGAATTTCTTTTAAATTCTAAATGACTCAAAAGCATTGTATGCTACATACTTCAGCTTGATGCCAAGTACTCGAACTATCCTGTCATTGTTTGTTTCGAGGCTACAATAATTCAAATTTGTTGAATGTAGATTGGTTAGAAGCTCGAAAATTTTAAATCGTTATATCTTCACGGAGAAAAAAGATCTGCCACAAAGTACTATACTTTATAGTGTTCGAGCATTATTGTTGTCCACATCAAATTATTTGCGTGAAAATATGTACAAAAGTACTACACTTCTCCAGGAAAGTCCAAGCGAGTGATGTCATGTGATTATTTTGATTGCGGCAAGAGTAATGCTCGAACGCTATAAAGTATGGTCCTTTTGAGCAGATCGTTTTTTCCGTATTCGAATTGGAAAATGATGGGATATTTCGAGTTTTTTCCTCAGGAACCTGCTGCTTTCCAACTCAGCGAATGTCATCGAGCTCAAATATGTACCACACAGTGACTTTATGTGATTTGAATTTGGAAAAAAATTAGAAAATGCTCATATCTCTGAAAATTAAGCCTAGAAAAAGTTCTTCCAAACAGGAAATTGTTGCATTTTGCCTGCAGAATATACCACAGAAATGCAATGATGAATTTTGAAACACCCGGTATATACTTCAGGATGTAAATGACATGATGAACTAATTACTTCAATCGTTGCACAAGCTTCAATGCTTGTATTTTATCACACTCGTTCAAATGAAATCAATTACCGCAGTTTAGATTGTTATCGGTAGTAAATTATACCAACAATAAACTCGATAGAAAAATGAGGAAAGAATAATCAAAAGATTTTTCCTGTTCCCATATTGCAATTCTCATATAAAAATATCAAAACATTTGCAATGAAGTTATAAGATTTTTTCAAAACACACGGGAAGATAATTTTCCTCGAGTCATTGCGATCCAACGAAATTTGTGTCCAAAGAGAGTCAATGACGATTTTTGCTATTGTTCGATCCAGTTGATACTGAATTATGAAATATGTATTTGAAATTGATTTCCAGGCAAAATCGATACATTGTGGTATTGGAAAAATAGGCATAAAATTTTCTATGACGTTGATAAAACGTTATTCATTCATGAGAATGATGAAATTTCGATTCGGAACTTGTTAATTGCTTACTTCATGATGAGTTTATGATAATTTTATCAGGTCTCGTAACAAGTATATTATGAAATTGGTATTACATCACTTTCTCTATCAATTTGAACTCGTAACTTCATTTATAATACACGAAAATGAAATTTTTTTGTTAAAAATAAAAACAGCGAAGAAAATTTATATTTAGAAAGAAAGTTCAATACATAATTCGATTCTAAACCTATTTTTCATTTCAGTCCAAACCAGGTGAAGTTACCCAAGCGGTTAAAGATGCCATCGACGTTGGTTATAGACACATCGACTGCGCCTTTGTCTACGGAAATGAAAAGGAAGTTGGAGACGCGATTCAAACCAAAATCAAAGAAGGAGTCATAAAGAGGGAGGATCTTTTTATCACGAGTAAACTGTGGAATACTTTTCATCGACCAGATCTTGTGGAACCAGCTATCAAAGAGTCATTGAAGAGACTTCAAACGGATTATTTGGATCTTTATTTGATTCACTGGCCGATCGCTTACAAGGAAGGAGACGAAATTTTCCCTAAGAATCCTGACGGTACTCCTGCACTCAGCAATGCCGATTATCTAGACACATGGAAGAGTATGGAAGATGTATTGGCCAAGGGACTGACCAAGGATATTGGCGTTAGCAACTTCAATTCCGAACAAATCGATAGATTACTGCAAAACTGTAAAGTCAAGCCTGTAACCAATCAGGTGAATAATTTTTATCTTTTAACAGAGAACGAGCGTTTGCCCGGACCCCTCTTTCTATCATATAGGTTTGTCTTTTCTGATCAACTTGCTCGGATGGCGAACGCTCGTATCCTTTTGAACACTGATACTCAGAATGGATGATATTGAGTTGCATTCTATATATATTCCATTAAACGGAAATTTTGACTCTCCTGTAGATATTAGTTACATATATAAACTACTGTCTCTCGCTATCCTGGTGGAAATCCCAATTTTCAGAGTTTTTAGAAACGTCCAAAATATTCTCAGAGGTTTTCAGATTCATTCTGAAGTTCACAGAGATTTACAGAGGTTTACAGATGATGTTCGAATTATGAGAGTTCTTTAGAGATTCCCAGAAAAATATTCCCAACAGGGTAGTTAAGAAAAGTGAAGTGCACTATATCATAGACGATTCATACGGTGAGAGAAAAATCAGATTCATAGTTTGCACTGATCCGGAGTCTTATTATAATTACCAGAACCACAACAAGATCAACAACAATAAATTTAGTTACGATTTTGTAATAAAATGACCGAAGCAAAGATTAATTATACACATTCTGATTACTGTGGTGGAGAGCGATCTAATTCTACTAAACTATCTCAACTTACCTTAACAGCAAAATGTGCTTCTGGAACGTTTTCTGAACATTCTGAACAGTGACACGTTGTGCTGTCTGGTATGATCGTGCTGTTTCTACCAGTTAGTATTTTTGTTTTGTATAATTGAAAATAGAGTGTAATGTAAGAATACAAAAGTGGCACAAAAAGAACTTCATTGTTGTGGAATTTCATAATTTTGATCTCGTAACATTTTTTTAAATCTCTCTATTTAATATCAAAATCTATAGACATCTTTTCTTTTCAATTTCTTCATAAGCAGGGCTTCGCACGAGACTCGCGTCAAAGAAAGATAAAATAGTTCCCAATAATTATTCCAATCTCTTGAAATATCAAAATAATCAAGATAATTTGAGAGTACAAATGGAATCCACGTAATGGGGTGGAACTTTGATCATCCAAATAAAATTAGTAGAGAAAATATTTTCGTTATCCTCTGCGATGAAATCGGAATTCCATGTGATTTCATTACACTTTAGAAGGTAGAAGTTTGATTTCGTTCAGAATTTTTATGTCTTAAAGTTTCAGAACAGTAAATATAGATCATTTTTCAATTCAAGACGAGAGTCTCGGGCGAAACTCTATTCATCAATGAGATTTGTTATCCAATTTTCATACGCCAATTTTTATTAAGTTCAGCGCAAATGGAAATCAATGGAAAGTATTTAAACTATGTTCGATCGTTTTGATCCTCAAGAAGTTTCGGGATGACTACTTACTTTTACATTGGATCAAAGTCTACGAGACCTAGCGAACAGTAGAAAAAAATTTGCAGTTGCATTCTTAAGTTGTTACTTGAAAGTTTCAGAAGTGAGAGATTACAAATTCGAAGTTGGAAGTGTCGAATTCTAGGTGGAATATGATCTAATGTGCCGAATACAAAATTCAAAATCACATTCAATTTGTTACCTTAACACTTGATCATCATTCTGGGTTCAAACTTTCCCTGAAAATTTGCACCTTGATCATTGTGGAAAAGCTTGCGCGTTCCAATCAGCTGCATAGTGATTAAATTTATGAGGAGAATCTATTGACTTTTTTCACGGTGAATGCATAGCATAAACACTGCAGGAGATGTTGTAGATCGATTCAGAACGTATTCTGCTCATTTTTGCGTACCGTAAACCGGGATGAAGAGAATCAGTTGGGGTAAAGCGAATCACCCCTCGATTTTCTCATGACAAAATACCTATCGCTTATAGGACACATTAAAACATTGCAACAAAATTTTATAAAGCAATCGATGACATGATCTGTGATATGTCCCACATAGCACAAATGTCTCAGTAATATCTCCAGAATGTTCTGACGATATTACAATGTCTCTAGAACATTGCAGAATATTCTGGAGATATTACTGAGACATTTGTGCTATGTGGGGTACGATACTTGAAGTACAAAAAAAATGTTTCAAGTTGAGTATTATAAATTGATTCCTCTTAATCCGATTTGTTTAATCTTCATGGATTGGTAGAAAGTTTCGATTACTTGAAGAAAACCAGTGTATTTGACGAGGAAGTAAATATGCATATTTACTGATAGAAGGGTTAACAACATCATACACAAATAATTTCAGTTCCATAGCTCACTCTCGCATTGTCTTAGAGGTTGTAATACACATATTTGTAATTTTACGAGGTAAAGCGAATCACAGTCTATCTACTGGGTTTAAGCAAGAAATGTAAGACAAATCGTTTTGCAATAATTGTATCTACTACATTGATGACTGAATTATTGAATTTTGCTGGTATGATTTAAATTTCTCTGTGTTTGGATTATTTTCTCATTGTTTTATTGAATTCCCATTTTGTTCTTACCAAATTATTATGAATCAAAAGTTCATATGTTGCTACTAAAAAAAAAACAATTATTTTCAATCAACTACTGGTTATTTTAGTATCATGAGTGAAACAAACAATCATTATTGGTGGTCCAATAATGCCTAAATGGAAAAGTACTCGGATAAATAGGTATAATAAACAAATGATTCACTTTACGCCGACCTATAGGATAAAATGGATCGCACGGATGAAATCGCAATGGATAAGAGTCACGCGAACGTATATCATTTTTTCGAAAATTTTTCATCCACAGTGAAAACATTTATTCATAAAAAAACGTTGAATTTTGATCCGCTTTACCCCAGGTTTACGATATATTTGTGCTTCGAATCTGTCCCTAAAAGCACTCGAATGGTAGGGTTTAAAATATGATATATGATTAATTTTTTCAATTTCGGGTTCATTATATTGAATTTGCTACCTTAAAATTTCATATTCTCACTGCTAAATATGTAATCGATGATCTAAAAGATCTCCCTGAGCATTAGGTTTTCAGAAACCTTGAAAACCACTCGAATTGTGAGTTCGACATATTGAATCCACTATCTCCAGTTTGTCACTTTGATCTTCGAATTTGTAATTCCTATTCTGAAAACCTTCGCATGGCAATTGTCAGGTAAATCAAAGAACTTTATGTACCTTCCCAGACATCAAAGTGCTAGAACAATTCACAACAACTTCCCGACAACACGGAGCCATTATTGTTGGGAAGTTGCTGGGAGGGTGCGTCGCCAAGTACGCAGCCGCCATGCAAGAAACTTGAAACTTGTTGTTATGATGCTGCAAAGATGTTTGAATACACGAAACTATGACACGTGAGATCAAACAATTCCCCAACAACAAAACTCAAGCTGGTGCAGCAACAATGAACCCTCACACCCCCACAGTTTCAGAAAAATTCTTAAAAATTTCATACAGAATACAATAAAAATTCTCTATGAATTCTTTTGCTGTGTGAGAGGCAACAGTTGCACTGCATCTTTTGCTGTTCGGGTAAAGGTTCAGTCAGCTCTGAGGAATTTTAATCCATTTTGGGACAGTTTCCAGACAACAAAAGCTGCTGAACAACTGTGCTTCAACTGTTGTAGTTCGATTTTCGTAATGTTACTGTGAATTTGATGACTACATAAATGAAAACTTGAAGTATCTAACCAACTTCCTGAAAACAATTTCGACGTTTATACAGCATTTTGGTACGCATTTGGCGAGATTGATTGTTGGAAATTTGTTGTGGATAACTCTAGCATTTTGTTGTCTAGGATAAAAACCCTAGTAAAAATTTCCAAATATGGACTAAATGTTCTAAAATCCGCTACGAGGTTCAGTTTTTGAAACTTCTTTTTTTTTACACTGAGGACCCAATTTCTTAGATTCAAAGAAAACTATTTCGCCCTCATTCTGATAAATCTTGTTTTCAATAAAAAAAATTATTCATTGAAATGGAAAAATTGTCCATTGAATTGAAATCATATTCTTCGAGTTGAGGAAAGAATATATTTTTTTTTCAATTTGAAAGTTCTTGGTTTTAGTTTGGTGAAACTTTTCTCCATTGAATTGAATTTTCGTCCATTGGAAGAAAGATTTATTAGAATGAGGGCAAAGAAAATTTTCTTTCAATCTAAGAAATTGGGTTTCCAGGGTAACATTTTAAAAACTGATGAGTAAAAAAAAAATTATTTTACAAATGTATCCAATTTCTTATTTGATGATTAATGTAAAATCGATTTTCAGGTCGAGTGCCATCCATACTTGACTCAAAAGAAGCTTTCCGACTTCTGCAAGCAACGAGGTCTCGTAGTTACCAGCTACAGTCCTCTTGGTTCACCGGACAGGCCATGGGCGAAACCAGATGATCCGAAACTGATGGAAGACAAAAAGTTAATAGAACTTGCGCAGAAATATAAGAAGAGTCCTGCACAGGTTCTTATTCGTTACCAGGTTTGTTTCATGTTCATTGACATTAGTATTCAAATCAGCCGATGAAATGAGATGAAAATTTCCCGACTTGATAATAGATTCTTTGACGACCATGGATAATCCTTTGGATATCAAGAATTCCTTTTATTTCTTGATCAAATAAACCAGCCGAAGTAAACAAGTGTGTCATGTAAGAAGAATGGAATATGTACCTCACTGAGAGTAATCCCTGGTGAAAGGGAAGTGTGTAATAGAAAGTGTCAGGAACGTAGTTGAAAAGTATTTGGAACGTGAATTTAAGCGTATACCGAGCGTCAGGTGGAACATTAAGAGTGGTTCGAACGTATATTTGAAGTGTGTGAAGCGTATCGGAAGAAACACCAATTTCATGGAAACCGGGCTTCACGCCCGGAAGCGTAGTTGGAGAGTGGATAGGAAGCATATAAGAAGTATTAGAAAAGTAATCTGGAACATTCTTACCCTTCCGTTACTCTTTATGACATGCTTCCCTTTCACCAGGGATTCCATCTGTAATTGTTTGTAGGAAAACTATTGAGATCGTTCTCAAGAAGTTTTTTGAATCAATCTATCGTTATTCGTCTATAGTTTGCAATGAGAAAAGAACTATATCGAAGACTATTGAGAACAAATCATATGAATGAAAATTATTCAGAATCATTGCTATCAAAAAGTTTTACAGTACCTGTTGGAAAATGTAGGTTCAATGGTGGATTATTGATTCAAAATATTTATTCAATTCTATTGATGATTTATAGCAAATCGTGATTTTTTCGTAATCAACTGTATTTTGGATATGAAGAATTGAAAGCAAGGAACATTTAGAACATATAGGAACTAGAAAATTATATTTTTCCGGGTACAAATAGGAATTAATTTCAATTCTTCGATGGTATTGGAAAGGAATAATATATTACGTATCAAGGGAGGAAAGGACACCATTACCAACGATTGTAAGTTCGTCGCACGAGCGAAGCGGGAGCAGCAATACACGAGTTGTAATAGTGTACTTATATTACCTCCCGAGATACGTATACCATTTTTCATAACACTCGTGCGGAAAGTTCAAACAATTCACGTAGGACAAGGCAAGAAATATAAAAGTGACCGTTTATGAGATCATCGGAATGGTTACTCTCACAGCAGAATATTAAATTCATCTATATTCTCTCTATTATATGATGCTTGGCCCTGTGTCACAAATGAATTTATCTTTTTTCTGTCTTTCTTGGAATCGAGAAATAAAAGTTGCTCACTTTCTCTCCCTAGGGAGGAAATATGTAGTTTCCTTCCGCTCGACAGGTATGGGAAGTGGCACTTTCTGCGCAAGTGTTATGAAAAAGTATGTTTACTTCTAATGAATTATTGAATAACTTGATTATTCTCTTACAGCTCGATCGTGGTCATGTGGTTATGCCAAAATCAGTCACCAAATCAAGAATCCTTGAAAACTCTCAAGTGTTCGATTTTAAACTCACAGCAGAAGATATGGCTTACATCGATACGTTCGACTGTAATGGAAGGATTTGTCCAATGTTTGGGTGAGTAACGTTTGAGTTTTGTCAGCTCTATAATAATTTTACATAATTAAAGGAGGTGATCCTGAATGTTTTCTCAAGCTTCAAGAAACTCTGTTAGTGCTTTAAAGAACCAACCAAATTCCATTGACAGTGAACAAAGGTTCAATTAATTCCTTTTTGAACATCTGTCCATCAGCCTTGACGAGATTCAATGAAATCAAAATCCACCTCATATAAATGACAATATAACACGCGTGAACCGTAAATGATTCATAAAATTACGAGTCATGCCCAATTATGGATTTATATCCGAGTATTTCCATAAAATACAAACTTATACAATTCTACTAGTCGATATGTGACGAATTCTTCAACTATTTATGAATCCATTTACTCCATCTTTCGCTCATTCGCTGAGAAATTTATTCCTAAAGAGTTTATTGAAAGTTGATTCATAAAATGTGTATTTTTGAACTCATTCGTCATATTTTTTATCACGTCATATCCATTTGGTCGGTTTTTGTCCCAGACATGATGATTTCCGACAGAACCAGACAGAATTTTGACCGGAACCCGTCAGGTTTTGTTTAGCTTTGTCTGGCATTCCAGTTTGTGCAGGATTTGGTCGGTTTTTGTCCCAGGCATGATGATTTCCGACGGAACCAGACAGAATTTTGACCGAAATCTGTCAGGATTTGTCGGACATTTTCAATAGGGATGAGAGTTATAAAGAGTTAATATACAAAGGGTTTTGAATTAAATTGGTTGGTGAACTCTCACAGATTTATCAAGCAAAAGAAAAATAATTTTACGTTTGAATGTTAGCTACAACCGCTTCCCTCTCAATTATGGAATAATTGATTTTATTGTAATTAAATTTTCCACAATAATTTTGTTGTTGAAATATCTATTTGAGAATTCATTTTCGATGTTTTTTCACGTTGAATTATTTTTTATTTGCTTCAGGATAAGAGTCAAAATAATGTTCGAACTTTTTGTTTCAGATGCGAGAAGAGTCCTTACTATCCATTCAGCATTCCATTCTAAGTAATCGCGTCAACTCGTCATGGGTGAATTCGAACCCAAAAACAACAGAAATCATATTTTTTATTATCATAGGCGAATTTGAATCTCCTTTGAATATATTACCAACATATAAGTTTTAAGAGTTCATTGTTATACATTTTTTTATCGATGAAAAAGAATTTATTCAAATACATTCTAATAAAAACAATGTAAAAATGCAAACAAGTGTAAAACAATTATTCGATAATGAATTATGCTTGGATTCATTTACTGGATCGTTACAGGAGTAAGAAAATTAAAAATATAGAGTGCATATCTGGGATTGAATTTGGAATGTAAATTTGGATTTCCTCGTGGTTGTTTAAGTAGGTTAATATTCTGGGTATCGTTACTTGCCAACTTTTTTTTTTGTAAATATGAAGACCAAGGATCAACAGGAGAGTCCAACTTTTTATTTAAAATTTGCAATTGTTATATAGTTTTTGAAAGAGAAAAATACAGGAAAATATTTATATTCGTATATACAAAATGAATAAATTTTGTCTGAAAAATTTGACAATTATGGGGGGGAGGGGGGATGTTCAATTTGGTATTGTACTATCTATACATTCAATTGCACGGACACATAATATTTGACGAAATATCACTATCCGTCTCAGACTCGTGACAGACACATTCATGAAATTCATCATCGCTGTGGCTATCTTGTTGAGAAACGGTGGTTTCCGATGACCGAGATCCAGAGAATTCGGATTGACCGAAGGATTCGTGACTACTGCAATCGCAAACTACTTCTACCCGGTCTTCCCCACTTTTTCGAAGTTTTTCAAGAGAAGCGCTGCAGTCCTTGCACAACATGGATGTTTCACATTTATTACACGGAGCTGAAGTATAAGGAATTTTTGAACGTTGAAATTTCATCTTTTTGTCGGGAGAACAAGGATTGAGAGGATTTTCAATGGATATTTGCGGATGACGAGAAGTTTTCGACTTTGATCTTGATTCGGTTGAGTGGGATTTTCGTGCTTCTTTTCTGCGATCATGAGAATAAGCGGAGTAAATTTCAAATAACAAAAGAAATTTAGTACATAAACTTTTGTTTTTATATGGTTCTGTATGATTTTACAAATGATTCTTATATTGAATCTTATAAAGTGCTTATACAATTATTGCCCTCTTATATGGAATCATAGAAATCTGTGAGATCTAGAACATGACCCTGGTGGAAAAATTTCGCTGAAAATCACTGAAATTATCAGAGTTTTTCAGAAATGTTCACAGTGTCTCAGGGAGTCTCAGTGATATTTGGAAAAATTCAGAGCTTTTCAGAGATATTCATAAATATTCAGGAAAATTTGCAGTGGAAGAGCGTGCCCGATAAGTGGGAGTTTTTCAGGAAGATTCAGATTTTTGCAGGGAAATTTTCAGAGATTTTTAGAGAAACTTTTTTTCACCAGGGAAACCACACATGAATTGAACAAAATTTTGAAAAACTTATGTGCAAACTAATAAAATTTATTTTCCAACAGCAAAAATATCTCGAAAACTCTGCAAACCAGACCTGAGTAGGCTGAGTCAAAATAAAGCGACTCATTAGAAGAACAATTTCTGAGAATTATTTTAAGATTGTTCGTTTTGGATTTACAGCGATTCGAAGTTTGGCGTTTTGATGGGCTGAAATTCGAAAAATACCTCCAAAACAAAACCACTGACAACACTTGTCAACAGTCGTTTTATATTTCGAGGTTTAAACACTTGTTCGAATTGATTATAATGTCCTGAATACGAAAATAAAATCGGATTTCTTGAAATTAGTTCATGTTTTTAATGGTTTTATATATAAAATTAATCAATTATATAGTTTTTGTATAAAAATTATGCATAAACAGTTACAAAGATTGAACTAATTCAAGAAATCTTACATTTTATTTGTATTTAGTACACCTGAGGATACAAAAAACCTGTTTTTTTTTGTTGTCCTGTGCAATCCCACACAGCACCACAGTCCCAGAGGAATTCTTAAAGAATTCCTACTTGAACTGACTGTGTTCTTCAGAAGATCTTTAAGAATTTTTCTGGGACTGTCGTGCTGGGTGGAATGAGGGTAATTTAATTGTTCTTCCAGTAATCTACGTTTGAAAGGTGTTGAACAAGAAAATCCAAATGGTACCGTTTCACAGATATTTCCCACAATCCTTAAGAATTCATAATGAATTCCTTGAATCCCAATTGAATGATGCGCTGCATGAATTGGATTTATCGAGTACTTTTCTAATGTCTAAATCTCAAAGACTAGGCCGCAAATGAAAATTTCATGAAATAGCAGAGTTGCTTCATTTTGATCGATGAGTATGCACGTGCAGTACGGTCTACCAATTCTAGAATACCCTTCATAAAGACGTGAAAATCAAATCCTCGCACTGAGCGCAGGAGTTTTGAGTTGCAGTTCTGTGTTAACTTATTAGGGTCATTATGCACACCAGGGTCACAGTGATCCCGTGAATTCTCGACGAATTTAACTTTCTAATCATGTTTTTGGCAATGTCAACAACAAAGAAATTCAGTTTTAATTATCTACGTCTCTCCTTCGATGTTTCTACTCTATTAAACTTTTTTTTCATCTTGATAATTTATTTTTGAAACGTTATAAATAATTACCAATGAACAGAATCATCATAAACCTGTTATGCATGTTATGTTCAAAAAAAGAAGTGTGCGTGTTAAGGATCAATACATTGCAAATAAAAATCATAAAAATGTATGAAATTAACAAACAAAAAACGCCATAATGTGAACATATCAGTGCGCTGAAAATCCTTTAATCCCAAATTTGTCAACACAAATTTGTATTAAATCGAATCTGACACAAAATTGTTCATTGTTTATACAAGATAGAAAATTTTCTGAACATAATCCAATATCGATATTTTTTAATTCGCTTTGGAATTTTATGAACTCACCCGCAAGTGCACCGCGTCTTCCCACCCAGAGACGTGACAGGTAGAGAAGACGTCTGAGATTGTTGTGCAGATGAATACAATGATTTCACAGGAGATTTAGAACAACAAATTTTACATCGGGACGTAAACGACATTTGTTTCTTGTCCTTTAAAGATTTTCCATGAGATTTTTCTCCTGGAAGCCGATCATCGTTACGTAGTTTCGAAGTGAATTGCGTCTAAAATATAAAACATTGAAACCTTGAATACATAATTTTCATTATTCATATTTGTTGATAACATTCACAATACTATTCAGATAACCATTTCCATGGACATATAAAACAGCACTTTGTAGCGCTGTTTTGTTTTGATTTCGAATCCAACAGATCTAATAGCTGTTTTTCAAATTCAGCCAACATTTCTTGTTTTGCGATATGCTCTGAACGAGTTTGAGAGGTCCTACGCAACGTTTTTTAATTCTGCTCAGATTTCTTGAGCTCTTCTTGCTTTCAAAGGCACTCAAAAGCATTAGGAGGAGTGGATCGAATTTTGCGCCAACTTTTTTTTTAAATTACTTGATAAATTTAGACTAGAAATCGATGATAATCGATTACATACCTGAGACTGGACTTGAAATACAAATTTGGGGTTTCTGATGGTTTGCAGATATTGGGAAATGAAATTACAAAAAGCTTTTGACAGTCCCTATAAAAACAACCCTGCTAAAAATTTCCCTTAGAAAAAATTCAAATTCTTCATATCGGTTCCAATGTGGTTTCTGAAACTGGAATTCCCGATGCAGTATCGTGGATTTACGATGTAATCCTATCGATTATTATCGTATTCTATAGGATTTGAGAGGTATGTATCTGGTTTTATCGTGAAATTCCCATAGAAAAAGTATTAATTAGGAATTATATTCTCAATCCTATAGAATACGATAAGAATCTATAAAATTCTATCGTAAATCCACGATACAGCATCGGGAATTCCAGTTTCAGAAACAACATTGAAACCGATAGGAGAAATTTTATCATTTTCGTCAAATTGACTGACGTCACTTTGACCAATTTTTACTCAAAATCACGTCAAAACAACATCATTTTTATGTCAATTTGATGTCATTCCGCCAAGCTGTTCTCATTGGGGTTGGAGGTTATTACTTTTAAAACCCTCTCATATTCGCCAGAAAATCATTAGACCCGGTGAACACTTATGAGAGGAAGAGCTCTGTAAATGTTATCATATTGATATCTGCACAGTTGAAAATTTTGTGTAAATGTGTTAAAAAATCCGTGTGTCATGAATTTTCTGTTAAATATTCAACACAACCACGTGTAACTTCTACAGACAGTCCTTGTGTAATCAGGTCTCAACTGATTTATAATGTTAAATCATTCAAACAAGTGAAAAAAAGTGTCAAAATGACACAAATGTTATTCAACTCTAGATTGAACATGAAAATTGTGTTGTTCTCAACTACCAAGGGGAGATCGCCAGTGGTGGGAGTCATTTTTTTATGAAACTTCTATGTACGTGTAACTTTAGTAATCGTCGGAAGAACTGTTCATGCATTTTGGTTTTAGCTTTCATTGTAATGGAAATTCGTTTTCTAGATATGTGAATTTGAAAATAGAGTGCGAGTCGATATACGCAAAGAAAGTATACTCAATCAAAGGACCGGCAGTGGCTTGAGTGATACAGCTTCAACATTCGGTCCCGACGATCCATGTTCAATGCTCATTGAAGTACTGTTTTTTTTCAATTTATTCTTATGCATTGTTTCAACACGAAAAAAGTGTGATTTTCACATTTGATTGATGTAAAAAAATCCATAAATTACACTTGTGAACTGTTGATTCATTCCTTATTTTGGATTTCATTTGACAGTACTTATCTGTTGAATTTACACGATCGGAAATTCCAATCAAAATTTTATCAACATCCTTTTGTGTTATATTATTCACATCGAGCTTGAGTTATTAGCTAACACAAATACATTATGCGATATCGACACAAAAATATGTGTGGACCGTTTGGGACATGTGAAATGTGTTGAATTTAACACAAAATTTCCAACTGTGTGGATGGTATCATTCTTCTGAGATCTCAGAAAAAAATCCTCTCAAAGAGTTCGTTTGGATAACATTCTGGCAATCTCTTATTTTCCTCAGAAATCGACGCATCTGATAACATTCTGATATCTTTATATTAACCTTCTGAAAGGTCTATCTGACCTCTTACACATATTTAGGAGATCTTGAAGAGCTCCGGATGACAACATATTGTTCACTGGTGAGGACTGTAACTCATATTTAGAGTCTAATCTTGGTCAAGAATTTTATTATTATTCACTAAAAATTCTCGTTGAACGCATAATTTGTGAAAAAACTTTTGACTCGCTTCTTTTGGTGCTTGAGTGCCCTTAAAAGATCTTTGAAAACTGTTTCTAAGCACATCTACAAAGATACCCATGTAAAATCGCCGGAGGTTTATTTGTCAATTTCAAATTCGGCGAAACCAGTTCAGCCGTGACTGTATTATTTGTATAATATAAATACCAATCAACACCGAGTCTCAAAAATCGTTGGAGTCGTAGAGATATTGAACTAACACCCGCAAACTTTTGCCCATACAATAGCAAAATGTGTCTTTGGAATCTTTTCGAAACTGTAAATTATTTTTTCCTACAGTACCGTCAAATCAACTGGTCCTGTGATGTTTGTTTGAATTTTCCATCTCCGGCAATGATACTGCGCCAGTATGGGGCCGAGTTCCAATTTCCACATAAACGTTTTCGAAGGAATCTTGTAGAGATCTTTTGGATATCCTCCAAGCGGACACGGAAAAAAAGGAAAATGGAAAAAATTACCATTTCAATTGTTAAATTATTCCCATTTGAAGACAAAAATAAATTTTTCTCTCATAATGTGAAATATTTGACAATATATATATATACATTATAAAAATTCCCATTTGAAGATTCGAAGCGATGCGTTGTCATCCTAGATGGTAATTTTTTGCATTTTCTTTTTGCCGTGTAAGGGGCCGTCCATCAACTACATTGGGAACCCGATTTCTTAGATTCAAAGAAAGTTTCTGTGCCCTCATTCTGATAAATCTTGTTCTCAATGGAAAAGATAATTCATTCCAATGAGGGAATTTTTCATTGAATTGAAATTATATTCTTCGAATTCTAGAAGGAATATCCCAGCAAACACGACTGCTGGTGTTTCAAAGGGCCAGTGACGGCTCTTCAACGGCATTGCTGGACCATTAGCGGCCCATTGAAACACCAGTAATCATTGTTTGTAGGGATATTTCTGTTTCAATTTGGAAACTTTTTGTTCCAATCTGATGAAGAATTTTTCCATTGAAAAAAATATTTATTAGAATGAGGGCGAAGAAAATTTTCTTTCAATCTAAAAAATTGGCTTCTCGTTGTACGTAGCCCGGTTTCTCTGACTTTTATCTACTATCTAGGCATTTATCTACTATCCGATAAATGGCAAAAGACTGTGGATAATAAAGGCGAATATTTCAATTGATAATTCTTGAAAGAAGTATTTTTTGAATAAAATTGAATTTTCCAAAAAAAAGCCGAGTTTCCACTTGCACACCTAATATCTTGAAGATATCTCTTTTGTGACGTCGTTTACATATCTAAAATACATCTTCTCGATGTATCTAAAAGATGTAATCAAGGCCTCTGGTGTTTGTCGCGGAAACATTTACAAGTGTTACATGAGACATCTAAAACTAACAACTAACTAAATGTAGAATGTATATATATCCCAAAGCATACGGAATGTTTATGGAAAGTATTTATTTAATTTTACTTCTTGAAAATATGATTCACAAAATTCACATCACGACAGTTGATTCTTCATAAGATATTCTTTTCATTTTTGCTACCAATCGCAAAAAGAACGCCCTACTCGATTTTTCTAGTACAAAGTTTTTCATTGTGCGTCATAAACCTCTGTCCTGTGTAATTGAGAAATTCTCACAAACGTATTGACGTTGTATCACGTTCATTTGCATAACAACGAAAATCATTTGGTTCGATACTGTATTTTCACATTGTGTGCGACGAGTACAATGAACGCAACAAACTCGATGATCTATTCATCGAATGGTTCCAATTTCCATCGTCACTTTTTTCATAAAGGGCAATATTTGTGAAGAATTTTGAATGCAAAACATACAGCAGAAAAACACAATCATGAGTTGCATAATCATCATTCTGTGTATAAACTAATCAATCTTTCATTTCCTTATTCACATTCATTTGATCATCGATCAAAATTATCAAGGAGATTTTAAAAAGCCGGAGATAACGGTATCAACAATGTGACTAGGAGACTTCGACCGAGGAACGTCGGAGGCGGGGTTCGAATCCCTCGCATCGTATTGGATGCACAAAACAGAGCTGTTATCAATGCTGAGAATGTGTGACGACATAGCTCTCTATAGTCTCGATGATAAAGAGAAAATACCGGAGGAAAAAAATAAAACGTAACTATAACGTCTGAACGATACTCTGATTATATTAATTATTATAAAAGTCGAGCCCCTCAAAAGATACAGGGCCGCAAAGTTGTTTTTTCTTTTCATTCGTTATCCAGTAGAAATGGAATTCGCGTTCCGGTAGTTATTTTATATTCAGGAAGGTCCTCTCACAGCACCACAGTTCCAGAAAAATTCTTATAGAATTCATAAAGAACACAATCAGTTCAATAAGAATTCTCTATGAATTCTTCTGGGATTGTGTTGCTGTGTGGGTAAATATCCTGCATGATATCTGTTCCAGAAAATTCTTATTCGCTGGCGAATGAATTCCTTCTGCACTGTAAAAAATATTTATATTCATTTTAATATAAAAGTTTGAAAGCAATTAAAACACATATTTTTGTATTGAATCTCCCACACTTTTATTGAAATTCAAACACAATATTATGTTGAAATGATTTTCACATAAAAATTGATTTGAATTTCACAAAATCTATGGTGTAAAAGTATGTGTTAATTGTTTCCAAATTTTGTGTGTGAGATTTACCAATTTTTTTAACATAGTGTGGAAATTCAGAGAATATGAGAGTATTTTTTCACAGATACTTTCTTCTGAGTTTTCAGAACAATTTTTCAGCATTTTAAGAAATTTGACTGAATTTGCAGGATGCGTTCCGACACTTTAGTTGAAATTTCTTCAAATTCACACAGAGAAAAAATAGTTGGCTATGACAGCGAAACCTGGTATTTTTTTTGCCGGGTAACTTTTGATGAAACAGCGAATTTTTTGCTATGACAGCAATCTCTTTGCTATCACAGCAATTTTGTTAGATATGACAGCGATTTTTTAGCTGTGGCAAAAAAAATGTTCGCTCCTCCAACAAAATTTGTTTGTTATTCTGTATATAATACTGAAAATTTTGCTAGTCCAACGAGAGATTTGTTGCATGTTGATCTTTCTGCAATTCAGTTAGCTGTGACAGTGAATTTTTGGTCAGATTAGCGAAAAGATTCGTTATTCTGTATATAATACCTCGATTTGCTGCAACGACAAATTTTTTTCTTCGTCCAGTAAGATTTGTCTGACAATTCAGAAGAAAGTACACTGAGAAAACAGATATCTTGAAAAATACCATAATTTATGGATTTTTGGCGTTAGTCTGACCCGAGTCAAAATATTTACATGAACGAACCTCTAAAAGTCCCATAATTTCTTGGACTGTTATAAAGAAGTATGGTGCCTTCCTCATAAAATTACCAGCCATTATGGTACTTTTAGAGATATCTTCAAGTAAATATTTTGACTCGGGTTAGACCAACGCCAAAACTCCATAAATTATGGAGTATATTTTTCTATATGGGTATATTTTTCAAGATACCTTTTTCTCCGTGTAGCTTCAAAAAATTACAGTCACATACAATGTGGAAAAAAACTAGAAAATTTAGTGTGTTTTGGGACTGGAAAATTTCGGTGAATTCATTCTTCTGCACATTAATTAAAATTTTACAGATTCTGTACTGCAAAATTCCAATTTTTGTAGTCAAATTTCGGTGAATGCCCTGAAATATTCCAGCAAATGTACTGGATTTTTCAATCCAACGTACTGGTTAATCAGTTCCTGTAAAAATACTGAAATTCTCCAGGAACCGGGAAAAGATGATTAGATCTATTCAGATCTCGATAGATCTGAGTAAATCTGATTTTTGAGCAAATCTCATTGAGAAGATCAGATTACATCTGCTCAGATCTCAATAGATCTAATCAGATCTTGGCACATCTGCTCAGATCTGGGTAGATCTCGTTAGTCTGAATTGAATATTGCATTCGATCTTAATGAGCAATTGGTGGTTCAAGTATCAGAAATTCTGTGATGTTTGTCCGTATATGAATTCGATTTTGCACATATATTGTGGCAAATACAAACCGAAATCGCAGTTTTCAGTTCTGATTAGACCTGTTTAGATCTGACTAAAAATTAGATCTGGTCAGATCATATCATTTTTTCACGGGTCAACACTTTTACAGTGCATTTTGGGAATTTTTATACACACAGGGAGAAATTTTTATCTGTATCAGCTACATTTTCGCTGTTCTAGCTTAATATTGTAGCACCCACAGGACAGCTAATTTTTTAGCAACATTAGCTAAAATTTAGCTGATGAAACGGAAAATTGTGCTGCAGCAACTGAAGTTTAGCTATTCGAGCTAAAAAAAATGGCTGTACATGTCACAACTAATTACTTTTTCCCCGCAGTGTTCTGCGAATCAAATGGATCGCGTGGGTCTTGAAATGGGAATTAAGTGGGTTGCATAGGTCATCGCATGGAAATCGAGTACGCCACATGAGAATCAAATGGGTCGCATGGGTTGTCGCATCACAAAAAAATGTTATGCAAAGGAATGCTTAGCAAGGTGAATATTAGAAAAAACAAGATATTATTGAATAATCATTAAACAACGATATTCAGAGATATGTCATGGGTAAGTCAATTATATTTTATCATAAATAAAATAAACATAAATGTATTTTTATGATACAATTGGATATATATATATTGAATAATATAAATTTTGCAAAAAGCATGAATATTTTTGAGAAAACATCAAATACAGATATTCAGATGGATGCTCTAAATAAGATCGTTACTTTCATATCAATCATGTAAGCATGAAAATATGTTTTCAAGAGAAACTCAGATATCCCAGGTAGCACAAGCACGTTCTGAGAATGTTCTAAGAATGTACGTTGAGGATATTCGAATATTCTAAGGAGATTCTTATTACGTGCGAATATATTCCACGCACATTCTCAGAATGTTCGAATGAGACTGTTTCAAATATTCTCAGAATATTATGCCACGAATATTGTGGGAATATTATAAAAAAATGATGTTAAAATATAAATTCCTGCCAATATAACTTCTGCATGTAACCGAAAACTGATTCACAATCAATCCTTGCAATCAATGAACATCTGTCATCATGGATTCTCAGCAATATCATGGATTCACATGGATGGGTGAGATACTTATGATCACAACAAGCAATCATAATATATACGATACTTCTTCAAATTTTATTACACTTTTAAAGATTATTTTCCACGCATGACGCTCTCAAAACATTCGGGATATGAAAATGCACATTCATGAATTTCTCATTCCCCAAATACAAATTAAAATAATATATTATCCAAGGGTCTGTAGCCTGTCAACAACATTACAATAATCCGCCATTACTGAATTCATGTCATTAAGATGCTTGCGCATGCGCTGCTTATCGATCTCCCTACAAACTTTGTACGCATATTGTACGAACGTTTCTAGAATATTCGAAACAGTCCCATTCAAATGTTCTCAGAATCTTCTATGAATATTTACGAAGCTTCTACGCTCTTTGTGAGAATATTCGATACAGTACGTTTTACGGATTTTGTGAGAATATTCTCAGAATATTTTGTGTTACATGGGATATCTATCAATTTTGCAAAAAATAAATAATAGTTGAAAAACTAATTGAATAGGGATATTCACGGAACTGTCCTGAGTATTTTCGTTGCAATTTTGAGAACATTTTTCCAAAAGTTCCAAGATTGGGAAAGTGTACAGGATACCGCAACGGGTATATAAGGAGCGCGTTGAACGCTTCGAGTCATTCAAAGTCTTCTCGCGGAACAGAGCAGAGCTCTGATGCGGTTGCAGAATCATAGTGAAAAATCTATAGAGCGTTCAAACAAATAGTGGCTTATGTATTTTTTGTGAATAAAAAATATTGTGTGTGAAAATATTGGTCAATTATTGAAATCTATACCCTAACAGCACATCCACCGACTCCCACGTCGCATCCCTGGTTAAAAGGTCCAATAGAAACCGATAGAAACCGATTCAAAATTAATCGGAATGAATAGGGTCAATCGGAGAGGCTCAACTACCGATTCAAGATGAATAGGAATTAATTGGAACGTGGTATATATAGGATTGAATCGGGGATTTACCGATAGAAAAATATTTGTTTTATTGAAATTAATATGACTTTCAGTGATCAATCGGTTTGTATGAGAGATATCTGATTGAGAGTTTGAAAATTTCTCCATTTCATGAGGCAAATGGTTTTTATCGGAAATTTCCATGACCTAAAGCTATTGGAACCGATCGTAAATGTTACGTAATGGGAAATTTAATCGGTTGTTATAAAGAATGTTCAATTCGATTAGAGTTCGTACAGATTTGATCGGTCTGTTGGGTTTAATCGGATTATTCCACTATCCGAATTCATGGGGAATAATAGGACCATTTACGGATCTGAAAATTGAATAGGATTGAATGAGAAATATCCAATTCGAATTCAGAATTCTTTTCAGCGGATTAAATCATCGGTTTTTATGAGAATTTTCGGTGATTTCGGTCTATCGGAACCAATGGGAAAATTGTACAAAATTCAAGACTTACTGGGTTTCTATCCAGAATATCCAATTCGATTCGAGTTTGTTTATTTTATTGGTCGATAGGTTTCAATTGGATTATTCGATCATCCCACATTGAAAAAAAGGTGGGCACAGACAACGGTGATATAGTTGATTCAACAGTAGAATACGATTGGATATATCCAACTGAATCTGACTGTTGCCTCAACTAAATGCACTGTTGACTCAACTACATGCAGTTGAATCAACCATCATGGTGTCAAGTCAACGATTATACTGTCAATCTGGCCGTATATTCGTTGACTTGACTATGATATTCAGTTACTCTAGCAACAAAATATAATTGATTTTCGATGAAATTTTTTTTTCAGTGCAATTTATGGGAAATAAAAGGAATATTTACGGGATTGAATATTCAATAGCATTGAATGAGAAATGTCCAATTCAATTTTAGACTTTATTCCACCGCATTAGCCCTGGTTAAAAAATCCGATAAGATCCGATAGAAACCGATTCAGAATTAATCGGAGTGCATAGGATCAATCGGAACAGTTCAATCCCCGATTCAAAATCAATAAGAGTTTATCGGAATCTCTTTTCTATAGGTTTCAATCGGGGATTCACCAATTAAAAAATCTGCATTTTATGGGAATTAATCAGACTTCACATAATCTATTGGTCTGTATAAGAGATATCTGATTGGATGATTGAAATTTTCTCCATTCCATCAGGCAACCGGTTTTTATCGGAAGTTTCCACAATTTCAATCTATTCGAACTAATGGGAAAATTTGTGAAATTGAATGATGAATGGGTTTCTTATGGGAGATTTCTGACTGCATTTAAGGATGTATCGATTTCATTGATCAATGGGTTTTAATTGGATTATTCCAACATTCAAATTTATTGGAAATAATAGGCAAGTTTACAGATTCTAAAGTCCTATAGGTATGTACCGGCAATAACCGATTCAGTTTTGAAATTTCTTTCATTGCATCAGATCATTGGTTTTTATCGGAATCCCTGGTGACCTCGATGTATTGGAACTAATGGGAAAGTTGCTGGAATAGAAAACTATAATCATAGAATACCAAGAGAATCCAATTAGAAAATGTTTCATTGGTATCAATCGGAATTTTTATCAGTGATGGAATATCCATTGGATCCCATTGAGAAATATGTTACTGGTACCAATTATAATTGTAATGATTAATAAAATGCCGATTAAATCAAATTAAAAAATATTGTGTCCGTACGAATTGGAATTTTTATTATTGATAAAATACCTATTGGATGCCATTGAAAAATATTTGACTGGTATCAATTAGAATCTTCATGATTAATAACATACCGATTGAATCCAATTGGAAAATATTGTATTGGCATCAATCGGAATTTTCATTGGTCATAAAATACCAAGTGAATGCAATTACACAATATTTCATTGATATCAATCGGAATAATTATTATTGATAAAATATCAATTGGATCCCATTGAAGAATATTTGACTGGTATCAATTAAAATTTTCATGATTAATGAAATACCGATTCAATCTAATTAAGAAAAATATTTCATTGGTATCCATCGGAATTTTTTATCAACCATAAAATACCCATTGAATCTAATGAGAAAATATTTTCTTGGTATCAATTGGAATTTTTATGATTAATGAAATACCCATTGAATTCCATTGAAAAATATTTCACTGATATCAATTAGAATTTTAATGATCAATAAAATACCTATTTAATCAAATAAGAAACATTTTATTGTCATCAATTGGAATTTTTATTATTGATAAAATACCAATTGGATCCCATTGAAAAACGTTTTACTGGTATCAATTAGAATTTTCATGATTGATAAAACTCCGAATGAATCAAATTGAAGAATATTGTATTGGTATCAACCGGAATTTTTACTATTGATAAAATACCAATTGGATCCCATTGAAAAATATTTGACTGGTATCAAATAAAATTTTCATGATTAATAAAATACCGATTCAATCCAATTAAAAAATATTTTATTGGTATTAATCGGAATTTTTATCAACCATAAAATACCCATTGAATCGAATTAGAAAAGATTTTCTCGGTATCATTTGGAATTTTTGTGATTAATGAAATACCCATTGAATTCCATTGAAAAATATTTCACTGATATCAATTAAAATTTCAATAATCAATAAAATCTCGATTTAATCAAATGAAAAATATTTTCTTGGTATCAATAGGAATTCTTATTATTGATAAAGAACCTATTGGATGCCATTGGAAAATATTTAGCTGGTATATGGGGCATATATGGGTCATATATGGGGCATATATGGGTCATATATGGGGCATATATGGGTCATATATGGGACATATATGGGGCATTTATGGTCATATATGTTCTGTGGGAATCATATATGGGTCATATATGGGTCATATATGATTCATTTCCACTAGGGTTCTCATTCACATTGACCAATAAGTTATGTTTCAACAACAGTGAGAAGAAAATAATTTGAAGGTATCTATCCCATGTAATACAGAATATTCTGAGAATATTCTCACAACATCCGTAAAACGTACTGTATCGAATATTCTCACAAAGAGCGTAGAAGCTTCGTAAATATTCATAGAAGATTCTAAGAACATTTGAATGGGACTGTTTCGAATATTCTAGAAACGTTCGTACAATATGCGTACAAAGTTTGTAGGGAGATCGATAAGCAGCGCATGCGCAAGCATCTTAATGACATGAATTCAGTAATGGCGGATTATTGTAATGTTGTTGACAGGCTACAGACCCTTGGATAATATATTATTTTAATTTGTATTTGGGGAATAAGAAATTTATAAATGTGCATTTTAATATCCCGAATGTTTTGAGAACGTCATACGTGAAAAATAATATTCAAAAATGTAATAAAATTTGAAGAAATATCGTGTATATTATGATTGCTTGTTGTGATCATAAGTATCCCACCCATCCATGTGGATCAATGATATTGCTAAGCACTAGGGTTACCAGACGTCCTCATTTTAGTGGACATGTCCTCATTTATACCAGTTGCAGGTCGTGTCCTCTTTTTTCGGCCAGTGTCCTCATTTTTATGAGTTTTCCATAAAAATTTCCAATTAGATTTCTAAGATATATAATATATAAAAAGCACGGTCTGATTCATACTGGTCTCTAAAGAAGATAAAAAAAAAAGGTCATCAGGTATGACAGGGGAGGTGTCCTCATTTCGGCCGCCGGCGATCCTGTAACCCTACTAAGAATCCATGATGACAGATTTTTATTGATTGAAAGAATTGATTGTGAATTAGTTTTCGGTTACATGCAGAAGTTATATTGGCAGGAATTTCTATTTTAACAGCATTTTTTATAATATTCCCACAATATTCGTGGCATAATATTCTGAGGATATTTGAAACAGTCTCATTCAAACATTCTGAGAATGTGCGTAGAATATATTCGCACGTAATAAAAATCTCCTTAGAATATTCGAATATCCTCAATGTATATTCTTAGAACATTCTCAGAACGTGATTGTGCTACCTGGGATGATATTCATCAGACACTAACGATCACTGGATCATGTACTTGAATATATTTCACCAAATTCATTAAACTGTTCAAGTTCGAAGCACAATCAACTTATCTTATATTTGTATATGTAATAAACACCTTGTTTAAAAGATCAATTTGACTCTGAAATCATACACCGCTGACATTATACCTCACTATGTCATGTTGACAATTATGAGTACCGTCATCAATTTGTTCGTATGGCTCAGGTCAATGAAGCGTACGTGCGTCGTGATATGTCCGGGTTCGAATCCCACAACCTCAAGAATCCTAATCTCAAGTAAGGAACACGGGGGGGGGAGTAGAAGAGGGATAAAAGAAAAGAGGGAAAGGGGGGAGGAATTTATTCATGCACGCATTCAAGAGATATTTTTATGAACTCTTCAAGACATTTTTGAGACTTGATTGAATATGTCTGAAACATATCTTTCGCAAGACCTTTTTGAGATCCCAGACAGCACAAATGATCATTTGAACTCTCAAAAACTTCTTAAAGAATTTTTTGAACAGTCCTCGTTATGACAGTAAAAATGAATTCAATATGAACTCAATGAATTAAAAATGCATACATGTTGATGCCTGAATAATTCTTTATGAATTCGTGATATGAATTCTTTCTAAAGACTAAATTATTCATCAAGAGTTTATTTTAAATGCAAACTATTCACAATAAAACCATGTTTACCATGGAGCTCTTCGCGGGAACTTTTGTGCTGTATGGGACATCTTTAACTTATCGAAATCTGTCGCGTGAGACGTGTTTTAGATTTCTAAGCACGTGTTGTCTAAAAGATATCCTCAGAGATAATTGAGAACAACGCAAGAAGGCTTATGCAACATAAATATCCAGCAAACACGAATGCAGGCCATTCAAAGGACCATTGACGGCCCTTCGCCGGCATCGCAGGACCATCAGCGGCCCATTGAAACGCCAGTAATCATTGTTTGTAGGGTAGACATCTTTCAGAAGTCTTAAACTGTTCTTACCCCAGATAGCAAAAGAAGAATCCTTCAAATGTCAGTTAAATAGGACTCTTGGAGAATTCATTTCGAGCTATGTAGCTCTTATTGGATTCTCCAAGAACTCCAAGAATTTCAGTGACATTTCGAGAATTCTTTTCTCAATTCGTAAATGATTCAAAAAGGATGCTTTTTCCAAAATTTTGCTATCTGGGTACTTCTAAAAGATATCTTCAAGAACGTTTTCAGAAACCTTTTAGAATTTTCTAAAAGCCATTTTTCAGAAATTTCTAAAAGGTTTCTGGAAACGTTCTTGAAGATATCTTTTAGAAGTAAGAACAGTTGAAGACTTCTAAAAGATGTCTATTCATGTTGCAGAAGACTTGTCACGTTGTTCTTAATTATTTCTGAAGATATCTTTTAGACAACGAGTGCTGTGTGGGATCTCGAGATCTTTTTTCAAGACATCTTTCAAAATTGCGAAATACCTTTTAGATACCTAAAAGGATGTCGTTTTGCTCGATTGAGCAGCGTTCGTGTTAACCACGTGGCTGCAGCAGCTAAATTGATTTTTTGGATAATGAAGTCTGTTACTAGTTTGATTGAAGTAAATTCATCAAAAAATTCGTATCAAGTTCCATGAGAATGGAACTGTACTCGATTTACAAAAGAGAAATATTAACATTAATTCAAAACGAAGAGATCCGACCCTGTCATCGAGAATCACAGGCTATCAGCGCTTGTTTGTACATACGTCCGGCTCAGACGTACGCTCGCTCATAATAATACTCAGGGGATTGAAAAGTTGTAAATTCTAGACATCAACAAACAAACAACGGCTGGTCAAAGTCGCGTCGCGGCTATCGGTTATTTATTTCTCTCACTCTTTTCTGTATTTGTACATATTTTCAAATCAATTAGGAGTTGCGATCGCTCGAAGTTCAACATCCGTAAAGAAATCCCTTCACATCGTTCCGAAGCGTTTCCTTGAATGCGAACTCAATAACCTACACGATATAATATACCCTTGTTTTTTCTCCGACTTTGAATCGAATCCTTGGACTCAAATGCGTTTCATTTTCCATATAACCAGACATGCGATAAATATTCTTGGGTTTTTATGGAAGTTGTCGAATGGAAAGTCATCGATAATATAACGAAGTAAAAAAAAATATCTATACATGAACTTCAATCATTTTCTCACGAATTATTGTTATGAAAGGAAATGTTTTAATTCATACAGCGAGGTTTGTGTCGCATGGTGTTGGATTGGACAGTATGTGAATGCGATTTTCTATATTTTTGTTCAAATCTGAATAAAGGGTTGAATGATCAACTGCCCAGTGCACATTTTGCCCCTCAATATTTTCAAGATTGATTATGATTTCTAAATGATATCAGAGAGTTTGCTTATGAGGTCGGGGAGTTGACTCAGATCACTCTTACAGTATTGGTCTCTATGGAAGAAATCCATGTGGGAATTCATATAGAAATCTAGATGGATTCCAACGTTTTCCTGTAGGTAGTGTTGCCGCGATCTTCGATCCGGATCGAAGATCGTCTCGGATCGGCTCGAGATTTCGAAATCAATTTCGGACAGCGAAGATGTAAAAATGTTAAATGTCTTCATGTTGATTCAAACTTATGGCCTGTACTGTATGCTTTTTTTATTCGCGTTTGTTTTGACGAAGTAGGATCGATCTAGCTCGACGATCTTCGAGCCAATCCGAGCTCCGATCCGAGCAGTGGATCTATCGATCCGATTTGCGAGCCGAACCCATTTGTTAAAAACAAAACTCGGATTAGCTTGGATCGCAGCAATACTACCAGTAGGAAGTTTGTATGGTTTCCTAAGCGAACCCTTAGGAAAATTCACGCCATTTTGACCAAAACGCTTCATTTTTTCGCCAAAACATTGACGGAGAAGTGCAGCGTTCTGGTCAGAATGGAGTAAATTTTCCTAATGGAAATTCTGCCTGGTTTCTTGGATGAGAAATTTTCATCATGGATTCCTACACTGAGAAAAAGGATGGTTTGTTCTAATCGAGTTCCAGTTGTCTCAAGTGCGCCGCGCATTTGGATACGGCGAAATCAACCTAGGAGTTGATTAAACTGCCTTGCAGGTTTGGAAAGTTAGTTATCTCAATCCCGCGAGAAATTGAATCAGACTTTGAGGATTCAATTGTAATTTTTATGAACTTGATGCAATTGATTCTTTTTTTTTTAAACAGCTTGAAGCGTATTTGTATTGAATCGAAACATTCTTGAATAACAACATTCAACATTTCATTGGATGTTACATGCATTCACATCAATATCATACACTGAAAAAAAAATTTCTTCCAACCAAATGAATAGTTTGTTTGTCCTCTCTCCATAAAATATTTCTTGGGATTAATGGAATATTTAATCGAATCAAATAATGGAATGCTTGCCCCAAATGAATCGATCTTCTAAATTAACAATTTATTCGCCACAAGTAATCAGTTTTTGCATCTGATTGAATATTTAATTTCTACAAATAAACATTTTATGGAGAGAGGACGAATAAGTATTTTTTCCAGTGTAGTTGAATTCATTTAATTTCCCTTAGGGGAATTTATAAATCATTTACCACCTGACTATGAATTACCTGACAAGGTTATAAATAACAAGCTAAAAGCAATCGAATGACAAGTCTGACAAGCTTACCCTGGTGAAAATTTGCGCCCGCTGGAAGCGAACTTTGAAACAAATGAAGCGTAAGATGTTTCAATTTCCGCCCCTTTCACGCTTAGATACTTTTTCATTTACTCCTTCGCGTCGCCTCATACCCTTCTTACACTCCCATTTTCACTAGGGTATGACAAACTTACATGTTATCTGGGCAGGAGCGATTCCACCCTTGTTTTATGGCAATATTTCCTGTGTGATTTTCTCAGTTTAAAATTCAAAACTTCATCCAAAAATCACTTTGTGTACATGGCGTAACATTTTCCTCATGGAACCCTGGTGAAAATCCAAAAGAGGAGGAAGCGGATATTGAAACAAATGAAACGTGAAAATGTTCCAATTCCCTCTTAAATTACACTCTTAGATGACTCTTCGCTTGCGTTTTCGTCACGCTTTCGTCGTGCTTCAACGCTTCATTTTCACCAGGGAATGTGTAACTGAATTCTAAATCTATTCATTAGTTTGAAAATATTCTGACGACAATGATAAAATATCAAAGAAGATAAAAATCACCTCATCCATTTTTCCTCCTCTCTCCCTACTCCGAGGAACTTTTTTCTTCGAATGTTTGTGGGTCTTCGACGCAATACCAAGATCTCTGTCCGGAGAACACTTGAGTGGTCTTTGAGAACATCCCACAACCTTTTTAGACTTGTCTTGATCTCTCAACGCTAAGATACGTTCCATTTGCTCTGCCAACACCATTTCTCGCCTTCCCAACTCTTTAATATGTTTCTTCAAGGTCAATTCTTCTTTCGCGAGTTGACAAATCTTAGTCACACACATCAAATCCTCGGAATCGATCGAATGCAAGCTTGGCTTTTCGCTCAAACGCACTTCCTTCTCTAAATCTTTGAGTTTCTCTTCCATTTCCCGATTCATCAATTCAAGAGAATCCAATTCCATCTCGGTTTCCTCCAATTTGATATCAGCTTCGATAATTCTATCCTATCGAAGACAAACTTGATCAAAAAGATGCTTCACGATTTATCAAAAACGCTGATAGATTCAAAATTCTTTGCATTCAAATCATTCAGCGATGAACATTGCTACTCTTGAAATGATTTTCAAAAAATTAAGAAGACAACCCTGCTTGAAGAATGTCATTGGATCGATTGATTCTCATTGATTCCGATGCAGAAAACCGATTGAAAACCCATTGAGAATCAATTTTTGATGGGTTTGATTCGGTTTTCTGTATCGGAATCAATGAGATTCTTCAAGTAAGGAATGGAATGGATTGTGGTAAGATTTGAAATCTTATAATCGATTTATGTTTCTTTCCCTTTGGGATGCACTGCACACAGACCATAGGGGTTTACCGTATGTCGTTGAATGTTGAATGTGAAGCGAGTCGTACGTGCAACTCTGCCGTTTCACTGTCCAATTTTGTGATGGACTCCTTCAATTGATTAGATAATTTTTCTACGGGATCCGAATGAGGAGCCAATTTTTTCATGATACCACGTAGTTTGCAATAAGGCGTATCTTTGCCTCGTTTGTCAACTTTCAACAAATTGCAAGCCATCAACGCTGGAATTGAATGTTCCATCACTTTGATTTTTTCTCTCAAGTACCGTTGTCGACATATCAAATTGCAACGTCGTTCCTCTATTTTTGTCGCCACTTCGTCGAAAAATGGATTCGATTTTTTGGAACTCGAGGCTGAATGAGAACATGAAAATCAAAATCACTTTGAAATGGAATTCGAGGAATATCAATTTACCTTCGAGTCGATCATCGTTGCAAGGTAATCCACCTTTAGAAATTGAAAAATGTGTAAAATGAAGATTTGTATGAAACGTATCACTTTTAAGAGGTTACTCACAACAATCCTTCGGTTTTGACATTTTAGATTTTGACTTGAAAATTACTAATTCTTCCTCAGACAACTAAATTATCGTATAATTCAATCTAATAATAGCAATAATGGGTTACTTTGTTTTTCTTCGAAATGATTTGATACTGACAATACAATGATATTGCACGGAAAATTTTCTTGAAGCCGTGACACAGAGATTTAATCATTAGTTACATAAGAATCAGGGCGCTTCATCGTACTTTCTTACGTTCAATTTGAATTTTGCTAAAAGATCCAAAAGGAGCTAGTTTCATTGTATTGTTATTATTATTATTATTATTATCATCATTATCGACCAATACAAGTTTATCTCCGAAAGACAAGAAAATGATTGTTAACCTCTTTTCATCGATTCGTCATTTTAGGGACCTTCAATTTGAAATAATGTAGTATTTTGCAACGGCAAATAAATCTGCCCGAACATCGGAAAGACCCGGAAGAAATTTTCAAAATTCGAAATCTGGAGTACGTTGTCACACGCAATGATGCTGTCTATCGATTTGGTCCAATGTAAGTGAACGTGAGTTTTGAAATCAATCGACTCTTTACTTCGCGGTATTCGAAAGAATAAGGCTTCGCCTAGAGACACGCTAACCTGTCTTTAACTTTTAAATTCAAGGCACGTGAATTCTCAAATTCTCGTGGATATGGTGAATCCTTGAGGGATCAACTAGAGACAGACGAAATTTCACGTGTATCGAGTTGAAAATTCGAGCCAGGGGAGAAATTTCACGTATGTCGGTCTTAAAAAATTCTATACACAGGAAATTTCGCCTGTCTGTAGATAATTCTTTGGAGGTGGACTATATCCACGAGAATTTGAGAATTTCACGTGTCTCGGATTCAAAATTTGGAGACAGGTTAGCGTGTCTCTAGACAGAACCGAAGAATAATTTGCCAATTTCATAGAAACATTTTTGTGCAAACACAAAAAACTTCCTGAATAAATCATACATTGGATACCAATTTGTGATCAGGAACCTCAATAATACATTCCCAGGTGTTTTTCTCAAATGATTGAAAATGGATTGCATTGTGATTTTCCTAAATCCGGAAGTTAATCGAAAAAATCCTTTTTTTCTAATGTATAACAGCAGACTGGAGGACTTGACACGTCGAGATGGTGATGACGACATACAGTCGTCTATCACCGTAAGCAGTAGCATTACGTCAGCACCCCTCGAAAGTATTGGATCAACGATAACTGATCGATTCGATATTGATAATCTTAAATGGAACGATCGTTTATTGTCATTACATCAAAATCAGCATCATCATCATCAACAAAAACGAAGATTTCGTTATCATAAGAAAAATCGATCCATCACCAACAGCATTTTCACCGCCCCAGCGGGCGTCAGTCCCCATAATGTGACATCATCCATCTTACGTCGACATGGAATAGGTATTTCAAAATTAAATACCTTCCTCTATTTTGAAATCATTCATTATTATATAGCCACGATGATCGAATCTTTTAATTTGGAGAAATCATCAAATCAATTAAATGTAAACGATAAAAAGAAAGGAATCAATTTACTGTACTTTGAAGAACGAGTTTCGATGTATCCGATTGATCTTACAGAATCGGAACAAGATAATCGATTGAAAGATATACATTTCTTGCACGGCATCATTGTGCGGAGTTTGAGTATTTTTGCAAATTTATTGCGTGGATTTTTATGATTCTCTACACTTCATATCTTTTTGTAAAAGAAGAATGTCAAAAACCATGACTCTTGCATAATTCCTTAGTTATATACATTTTTTTTTTAATCAAAACATTTATTAGATGTTATTCAGGGGGGATCCTGCTTCAGGAAACCTAAAAAGAGTGTTTTTTTGATCATTTTTTTAGGTGGAAAAAAAAGAATTGAATGAAATTAACTTTTCGGGATATTTTCATGTATGTTTCAAGTCTACAAAAAAGTTTTTTCCGGCGTGGAATAATCAGATATACAAGAGTTTCATCTACATTAGTAGAACGATTCGCAACTGAAGTCCTCTATCGGTGGGAAAGATACAGGTCGTATTTCTTATCTAAAACAGAAATGGACCAGGATGGATTTTAATTTCCACACATTATTCTTCTATGTGAACTAAGAAAACCCTAAAGAAATCGTGAAATTCCAAATTTGTTAAGTCTTTGAAAAAAAAAACGTTCTTTTTGGAGGGAAAATAATTAGTTAAATTCGCTTTAAGAATTGTTAAGAAATATTTTTTCATAAATACTTTTAGTTCACATACAGGAGGATACAAAATTGAAGATGAAAAGCTTTGGCTCAGTTCAATTGGACGTTTAGTTTTTTTGCAATCACTCCCACCAATTTAAAATCACTGAAGAAATGGAAACTGGAGAAAACGCACCCCATTCTATTATTCCACGTCCGAAAAAATTTTTTTGTAAACTTCAAATATATATGAAAATACCCTAAAAAGTTCGCTTCTGTCCATTATTTTGTTCATATTTGAAAAAATTCTCAAACAAATGGTTTTTTTTTGGCTTCATAAAGCAGGATCCCCCCTTAATATCTGGTAGATGTAAATTATGTTACGTAATTGTATTATTAAACTATGCGTGCATGGATCATTGAAACAATCATGGATCAAACAAGGTGCAAGACCAGTCGAGACTTTTCTTTAACCCTTTCGACAAGCTTGACCCAGGCTTGGGGGTGATAAAATAAAGGCTCTGTCTAGAGACACGCCAACCTATCTTTAACTTTCAAATCCAAGACACGTGAATTCTCAAATTCTCGTGGATATAGTGAATCCTTGAGGGATCAACTACCGACAGGCGAAATTTCACGTGTATCGAGTTGAAAATTCACGCCAGGTGAGAAATTTCACGTGTACCGTAGAATGGGGTTACTTTGATAACTACTTTGTTGGTATATAAAACAATATTTTAAGCGCAGATGAGATTCAATTTTGAATTTTTTCCTCACTGGTCAGCAACACAGAGGACCCCTAAATAATTCTGTTAGCAATGTAACAATCTGTATCGCAAATGAATGTGAGACAAATAGTAAAGACGTAAGTGTAATTTTTTTATTGAATTCATAATATCGGAAAACTTTATCACTAATTTCATTCCCTCCTAATTCCAATGAATGTAGGATGGCAATATGTGATTGATCAATTTTTTGAAGATACTATGAATCAAACCTCAAATTTGTACTCCCCAATGTGTACTCGGGGTTAAAAGATTTTGTGTACGGGGTTACTTTGATCAGGTATATGGGGTAACTTTGATCAACGGTGTGGTGTGATTTTGATCAGCCACATAGGGTGATGATGAGAGAAAGGACTGGATCAAATGTTGCTCTGGGAGCGAGTGTATCACCCACACAGCATGCAGTTCTTGAAAATATCTAAAAGAATACTCAACTGAGAGATCTTCAAGAACGTTCTTGAAGATTTCTTAAAGATATCTTCCAGAAGTGTTGGGAAGACATCTCCAAGACGACCATGCAAGATATCTTAAAGATATCTTTTAGAAGCGTTTGAAAGATATCTTCTCCACTGAGAGAAATGATGATTAATATCAAGAATTTAAATTCATGAATACTGCCAAGAATAAAAATTCTTGATTACAGTTAATATGTTATTGGCCCAAAAGAAATTTTCTTAAATTAAGGAAATATTTCTCGATTCAAGGAAATTTCTTTTGGGCCAATAACATCTTAGCTATAATCAAGAATTTGTATTCTTGGCAGTATTCATGAATTTAAATTCTTGATATTAATCATTATTTCTCTCAGTGTTGGAAGACTTTGACAAGATATGTTTGGAAGGATAGATTGTCAGCAGGTGTAGGTTATGAATACCTGTTCATATGAATTGACATGAATAACGCTTGGAATGTGCCTTTTATTATAATCGAATTACAGATGTAATGAATTCGTTCACAAATATATACACGCCAAGAGATTTTAAGTTCTGCAAAAATTACGATTTTGTAACCTTTTAATACCCGCGCTGGAATTAACGAATCTTCAAGACACAAATATTTTACAAATTACTGAACTTTTTGCGCTCAATTTTATGTACAGCCTTCAATTAAATCCAAAAAAATTCTCATTCATACTCATTAATAAGTTATTCTTCAATAACGTTGGGATAGAAATAATTTAAGAAGAATCTGTGGTATCCACGACCAACTTATCTGACATTTGTTTACATAATAACGGTTTTTTCAAAAGATCACTTTTACTCTGAAAATGTACACCACTCACACGATTCCACTGTGTTATATTGACAATCATCAAGTCATCAAGTATCAAAACCAAACTGTCTCTATAGCTCAGGTCACTGAAGCGTAAGTACATCGTAAGATGCGCGGGTTCGATTCCCGCAACCTCAAGGATTGAGATAAAGTAAACTTCATAGGAGTGCGAGAGCGACAAAGACACATATGGGGAGAAGGAGGAGGAGGAGGAGGGGGGGGAGAAGGGAAAAGAAGAGGTTAGAATTTTTTTTCGTGAATAAATTCAAGCTTCTTCCAAGACATTTTTATGAATTTTGCAAGACATCTTTAAGAAATCTTGAAGAACTCTTTTGGATTTCTTAATTTCCTCTTAAAGATATCTTAGAGAAGTCTCCGAGACATCTTTTAGAAAATTCTTCAAGGCTTCTTGTACTTTGGGAAGATATCTTTTAGAATTCTGAAAGATATCTTCGTGTCTGTTTGGGTGCAGTATTTGAGTCCCCGAGAAAAAGTGAATTAGATCTAATGAGATCTATGTAGATCTCTTGAGATATAAGTAGATCTACATAGATCTCATTAGATCTAATTCACTTTTTCTCGGGTCAGGAAACCAAAATAATGAAAATGTTCCAACTTCTGCAGAAAAGAAGGAACAAAGGGCGAAGAAAACTTGATCAACGCAGAAAGTGAGATTCAGATGCTCTATGAAGAGAGTTTTTTGACATTCAATTGCATTACATGATACAGATCATACAGGATTTCAGTTTCGCATTGATATTTGATACCCATATGTGAAATTTTGCTCCAGTTTTCATATCAAACGATCCGAGTTTATATGATTCCAGTAAGATTTTGTTTTATTCACAATAATGTAAATAAACCCAACAAACACAGCGTCTAAAACTTGATGGAAAATGTTGCATAAGAAGTCTTTTAATTACCTGATAAATATCTTTCAGATCATTATCTAAAAAAAATCTAATTGATATCTGAAAGACGTCTTATGCAGCATTTCTTGACAACTTTTAAACATTGTGTTCGTTGGAAAGATTTAACGGAGATACTCGCGTTATTTCATTATTCTCGTGAACGTTTATCATTCTTGAATGTTTCTTGAGCAGTATTATCCATTTCATAAGGAAATATATAAACATGCACTGAGCAAACGCCTACTCAGAATATAAGCGATTAAAATAACCCCATTTGACGGGTAACTTTCCCTGTGCGAAAAGACCAATAGAAACCGATAGGCCAAATCCTATTGGAATCCATGATTTCCCATCAGTGTCAATAGTGGCTAGTGTCACAGGACTTGAGGGTTTCTATAAGATTCTATGGGGAATCCGATGTTCTATGGGTTTCTATCGGTATGATCAGCAAAACCTGATAAATATTGATAGGAATAAAACATCCTATCAGTTTCAATAGTGGCTAGTGTCACAGCATCTATGGAAATTTATGGGAATCTATTGGACTTTTCAGACAGGGTTGATCATAGGGTTTCCAATTATTCAAATCCACTCCAACTAACCGAATTTTTTCTAATGAAGCATATTGACACACGGAGAAAAAGGAATTCGCTGTGGCAGCGAAATCTTCTTTTGCTGGGTTCCTTTTGCCAGAGCAGCAAATTTTTTGCTGCGACAGCAAACGATTTGCTGTCCCAGCAATCTTGTCAGCTGCGACAGCGAATTTTTAGCTGTGGCAGCAAAAAATGTTTGCTATCCCAGCAAAATTTGTTTGCTATTCTGTATATAATACTGAAAATTTGCTAGCGGAGCAAACATTTTTTGCTGCCACAGCTAAAAAATTGCTGTCGTAGCTAACACGATAGATGTTATAGCAAATTTTTAGCTAGGTCAACAAAAAATTTTGCTATCCTATATATAATACCTCGATTTGCTGCGTCAGCAAATTTTTTCTCTCCCTGCAGTATTATAAAAACCGATGATGATACTAATTCCGTGAAACCCCATCTCAAGTAGTTTGACTTTTAAAGTGTTATAAATTTTGAAATTGATCAAAGTAACCCCATTTTACGGTATCGGTCTTAAAAAATTCTGTACACGGGAAATTTCGCCTGTCTGTAGATAATCCCTTGAAGATCGACTATATCCATGAGCATTTGAGAATTTCACGTGTCTCGAATTCAAAACTTGGAGACAGGTTAGCATGTCTCTAGACACAGCTTGAAATAAATCGAGTGAATTAATTGAAATCTAAGAGATCAGAGCAAGTTTACACATTGCTTTTTTCAATCATTTTTTACGCAGTAACAAATTTTGTTTATGTTTAACACACATGTGTGTTCCAGGAGTTACACTCGCAATTTATGTTGGATATCAACACAAAAAATGTATCAAATCAACACAAAAATGTTAATTTTACATTGAAAATTTGTTAATTTGAGAATTTTATGTTGTTTTCAACACAAACTCTAAGTGGACCTGTGTATAAAATTGTCTGCAACCAACAAAGAACTGTGGATAACTTTAACACATGGGTTACACTGGTTACACATAATATTCTTTATTGAGTGATTTGTGGAAGTGAATTGTTTCAACATTTCGTGTATATATGAAAAAGTATATTATATGGATACACCACACGGAGAAAAATGATTTTGAAATGAGTAGCGATGCTTACTATCTTGTCTAGGATTGAAGCCAATTTTCGAAAAATAAACAATGAGTGCTTGTGATGATAGGAATGAATAACAGAAAAATAGCAAAGAGTGCTAATGTGTATAGTAGTGAAAAATTGTACCAATCGTTCTTGTACTGTGGGGAATTCACTGACAAGTGTAGTTAGCGATGGTTCCCTCAGTCATGACAAGAACGTCATGAAATTGAATATGAAACGTTGTATTGCCCGGCGTGGAGAGTGATTCATAATATTTCAAGGCAATCCCTGTTAGAAAAACCCAGCTGGGTTCCAGGCTAGGTTCGACTATGCTGGGTAGGACCAGTAGGAATTTGGTTACATGGTTGAACCATGTCAGGTAGGACCATGCTGCGTAGGATCAACCTACATGGGATCAGGTTGATCCTACCTAGGCTGGTACTACCTAGAAATCCATGCCGTGCATGGTTCTCCCCAGTCTTAGTATCAACCTGGGGCAGACCATGCTTGGTATGGCTTCAGATAGTTATGGATGAATCTTGAAAATTCCAGTAGAACAAAACTTTTGTACGATTTATCCAGAGTTTTGACATTCTTATCAAATTGCGTCACAATTTTGTCCCACTGGGGACAATCAATGGGGGAAGGATATCGTTCCTTCAAATCTTACAATTAGGCAGATTCCACGACTCGGTCATTGGTCTGTAAGGCTGTTTGCATTTACAATACACTTATATTTGTTGATATTTTTTATAATACCGTTCTTCAATCTATCCTGGTTAGTGTTGTCGCGATCTCCAAAACGAGCTATCACGATCTTTAGATTCCAGCCTCGTTCACTGAAAGTACATTCTTCCATAGTAACAAAAATTGGGTGAAAATACAATTTCGAGAACAGTCAACTTGTTTTGGGAATTCAGATTGAAATATAAGCTTATGAAATCAAGTTTTGAATTAATCTGTATTCGATCTGGACACGATCTGAATTTCGATCTGGCTCGAACCGCTTGGAGTGTTAAGTGAATAAAAATTAAGATTAACGGGATTGCAGTTCGATGTAAACTGACTCATAATCGAATTTCAGTTGTAATGTACATTTCAACCAATTTTTATTTCCCATAATTTTAATTGAAGAACATTGGAATGCAAAGATCGTGATAGCTTGTTTTCTGGATCGTGGCAACACTAATCCTGGTATAAAAAAACGTGTATCATGTGGATTTTTCAAAATCGCTCTGGTATCAAGTTTGAGTTGGTACAATTGGAGTGAGGTTAGTTTAGCTGGAACTAAGTTGATCCTATATTGGTTGTTGATTCAGTCGACATGGGCTGTAAGTAGCACCAGTTGCAACCAAGTTGTCCGCGTATCGGTTGTTGAGTCAACCATCATGGGTTGTAATTGGCACCAGCCGGTACCAAGTTGGTCCAACTGGGACCAAATTGGTTCCTTGTTGGACCATGCTGGGTTCTTTCAACAGGGATTGCTCAGCAATATATAGAGTAGATTTCGACGCAGAAGAAAAGAATATGAACCATTCATAACATTTCGGGGTAATAATTGTCAAGCATTGTATGCCGTACGAAAAATCGTCGTGTAAGTATGAATTCCAAAGGATTAATTCTTTTGCGTAATATTTGAGGATAATTCACGGTATCTTTCTTTTGAATGATGGTATTGACCACTGAGTTTTGTGAGGAATAGGAAGTATGTTTGTTCAGTTCATATGGTAACAGAAACTAAATGAGTTAGCAGTGATCTTCATCTGAAGATAGGAACTATTACCACTCCCCGTACTGAAAAAACACCAGATTTGGCTCAACCCCGTAAGCGTTTGGATACGGCAAATGTTGCCGCGCGGTTGAGTCAACTGAATATCGATAGAGGTGATTAAGCGGAGATTTACTTCAATAATTGATATTAAGTTGCCTCAACCGCACGGCGACATTCGCCGTATTCAAATGCTTACGGGTTTCGCTCCACTATTTTTTTTCTCAGTGCGCATAAGGAATTGTTGATGGAAAAGTTCAGTCGTCACCAATTTGCTAACCTTTTTCAGCAATGATCCCTCGTATTTCTAGTAATCATTCACTATGTTCTTTTCTCACCGTGCAGCTATGCTTTCTCCTCATTACGTGTGTACAGCATTCATCAGATTTATATACCCGGAAATATTTGGAACTCACGATGCTGTTTTAAATACATCAGGAAGAATCGTGAAATGTACCAATATGACATACGTTTTGATCTGAAGACAGTGTTGGAAAAACCCTAGTAAAAATGATTGTAGCGGTTGTCTAGTACCTTTCAAGGAATTCGCAGTGAAGCTAGGCACCAGAAAGGGCCTTAACATTAACTATAAGGTAGCTAGAATCATTTCAGCTAGGGAAAAATTCAATAAAAAAAATCACTCGATAAAGAATATTGATAAAATAGTTGAATTTCGAAATTTTGTGGAAGTGTGGAATATATGTTGGAATATTTGGAATTTTCCTATTTGATCAGTGTCGGACCGGCTTGCATCAAGACCGCCGGATGCACGGGAAAAATAATTTAGCTGCAGCAGCTAAGTAGCTAGCACGGGCACGGACAACCATTAAATTAGCTCCAGCAGCTACATTTTAGCTGTTACCGCAAACAAATTAACTACAAATGCAAATTTTTTTGCTGTAACAGCTAAAACTCAGCTGCAGGAGCCAATTTAATGGTTGTCTGCGTCCGTGCTAGCTACTTAGCTGCTGCAGCTAAATTATCTTTCCCGTGTGGGAAATACGTTGGACCCCCTATACTGAAGAAAAAATGAATAGTTTATTTGTCCTCTCTCCATAGCATATTTCTTGGGATTAATAAAATATCTAATCAACTCAAATAATGGAATGCTTGCCACAAATAATTTGGTCTTCTGAATAAATAATGTATTCGCCACAAGTAATCAATTTTGGCACCCAATTGAATAATTAATTCCAACAAATTTGTAAAAATTAATAAATATTTTATGGAAAGAGGACAAATAAATATTTGTTTGTGCTGTAGACGGAGCACATTCTCACGAAAATCACAATTTTATCATAATTCATAAACAAAAAAAAAGGAAAACCGAGAATTAAACGGGACCCCCAATACCGAAGAGCCCCCGGCGATCGTCGGGGAGCTGGGCAGGCCAGTCCAACACTGTATTTGATGATTTTAAATAATGACACAAACATTTCTCGCCATTTCTAATCAATGCAATAATTTTTCCCAGGTAATTCCAGATTAATATTCGTTTGGCCACAACAAATAAAACACAGAAGTACTCTGCTAAACATTCTTGGACCACTGATGCATTTCGTGTTGATTGGGTTCTTATGTTTCGATGCAGTACATTTATGGCCAGGAGAGTTTCTCCCAACGACACTACCTTCGACCACTCCAATTCCATTACCACCGGTCAAGTGTAACGTGATTGAACCACGATGGTTTGACAATACATGATTCCCTATGAAATTCATAGAATATTTGTGTGAAACCAAAACCAATAGTGAAAAGTAGTGTACGTCGTGTAAATATTAAAATGTATACATCCAATACCACGTGGAGCTGAAATTCTATTACAATTTATTAATGTACAATTTTCTCAAAAGTTATCTAGTAAAAGTTATCTATAAAAACTTGATACAAATTTTATATAAAATCACATGAAATCAGATTATAGCCCCAGCCCTGATTTACACTGAGAGGAAAATCTGGTCCCCGTGACTAGAACACACAGTTGATCTTGACTCTAACCATTTCATGTAGTTGCTAGAACCAGATTCATGCGATTTTATTTTGTTTTCGTACCAAATTTCAAATCACTGCAATCATGAATCCTTGACCGGATTTCATATTTCAATACAAACTTTGCAACGGCAAATAACCATTCACGCTTGTTAAAATCCATTGAAACACATTGGAAATGATTTAATCAAAGGGATTCAATGTAAGTTCAATAGATTCGAATGGCGATTTACTGTTGCAAAGTGTATACTAAATTTTGTTAATCAATGGTTTTTCAGAGACTTGAACCTGAAAGTGTGAGGTTGGAAGAACAAATGAGTGCATATGCGCAAAGGATAGTTGAAACAACTAATTAAATGGGTTCGTATGCGCTTACAAGTTGAATAGTTATTCCAATTAACTTGTAAACACATATGCACCCATTTGATTGGGTGTTCCAACTATTTGGGTACATTCTCCACTAGGCGCTTCTGTAACCCAACAAACTTTGTCGACTCGTGTGATTGTTGAAAGCCAACTTCACACTCCTCCGAAATTACGTATTTTCCCCCTTAGTGAACGATATACTATTCCTGTATTATTCAAGTGGAAAATCAGTCAGAAACTGTATTTTTTGGATCAGCTAAGCCTCTAATTGAGCTTGAATTTTCTCTCCAACGAGAATATTTGTTCTTTCTGTTCTATGAGGTATCATATTTCCGGATGGGACAGAGTAGAGATGAGTGATATGCATAAATATCGATACGTTTCTACGAAATACGTATCAAATGTTTATGATTTACTTAGATATAAATTTTATAGAAACGTATCGGTACCAATACGTGTCGCCCGTCTCTAGGGCAGAGGAAAACACATCCACATACTTCGTCATATTCGAATCTCATATCGATGAAAAAAAATTGTTATTTTTGTCATATTCTAAGAATTAAAAACTCCCCTATCATAGACGCCAAGAATATCTTTTTCGTAACATAAATGCAAGATATTCTAATATCCAGATCTTCATCTGAATATTAGAAGAATTCCCACTTATGTTAAGAGAAAGATATTCTTGGCGCTTATTCCCAAGCGTGTATCGCCTATAATGACAATGGGCCCCAGGCTGGGTCCATCCTCTTTAACACAGTATTGGGGAATGACGATGGGGCCCATGTTGTCTCAATCTTGGCCCTGTTGTGCTTTCCCATACAAGTACCCATATAAAAATCTTCAGGCTCCGCCAATGCTGACGACGGAATATAGCTAGACGCAAGGCTGCCAGTCAAAGCTGGGCAATCTCTGTAGGAACAAGGATGGTTGACAATGGTCTAAACATTGTACCAATATGGGAAGTCATCAATCGACTTCATTGATCCATCATTGATCATTGGCTGTGCCACGCTTGGCCCATCCTTCAACCAATATTGCTTGAAGGAAAACGCATGCTTTCAACAGAGGCTCTCTAGGGCTTGGCGGGACACTGCTCCAAGCATTAGGCAACTCTGAATGACAATGGATTCTCATGTTGCACCAAGCATGGGTCGTAGCTTGGTCCAGCTTGGGCAATAGCTTGGCTCAGCTTGGGCGATGGCCTCGCTCAGTTTAGGCGTTCGCTTGACTCGACTTGAGTAATAGCTTGGCTAAGAGTGAAACTTCCTTCTCAAACAGCAAATTACAATAACTCTCACCAGAGTGATGCTTGTTTCCTGCGAGTGGCGAACCAAGCATTCAATCAATATATAAGTCTCCTTTGAAGATTCCATGACAGAAATAATTCTTCATCTGTTTCCAGACCCGCCTACTTCTACGCCAGGACCACCGGATTTACGTCATTCATTAGTTTAAACTAATCAGAAAAATTACATGTTGAAATTCTCCGACATTCATTTCGTTCAATCGAAATGATAGAATGGATTTTTTATTTTATTTTCAAATACAATCAAAACTAAAAGTGACCATTGGCATGAGATGGGCGCAACCCTGCCGCAAGATTGCTACAGCGTTGGCTCATCCTTGGCGAACAAATTTTTGTATGGTCTGCCATTGACGGCATATGCTATCACAACCCTGTTTCCAGTGTTGGGTCTTGATTGTGGAAACAAATGGGCTGAGGCTGAAATGATGTTATCATTTCAGAGTTGCGCCATGCCTGGTAGCCTAGGCTCGGCCCATCTTGGTGAGCCTTGCGGCAACCTAGCGTCCATGGTCAATTTTTACCTGGGTATGGTTGGTAGAAAATGGAAGTAATGAATCGTAGTGCGGGCACATTTAAACTTGGCCCCAATTGGGACTAGCGTTAGGCCAAGGTTGAGGTGAATTTATATCCCGAGCATTTGTGTACAATCCTCAGCGTTTATGAATTTTTGTCCCACTTTGGTTCAGTCTTGGGCCCATATAGGCACTAGGCCTAAAACTGGGGCAAAGTGGGGCTGAAATTCATGCCCGCTGGGGTAGAATTCAAAGCAATTTTCCAATTTCAGAAAAAGGGAAGGGGCAGTATTGATTGCCTAGTCTGGGTTCATGCTGGGCCCATGGTGTTACCAATCCTCGGGCAAAGCAATACAGCCAAGCTGGGAACGATGCTATCATCTCAGGGTTGGCCCCATTTGTCTGCCCAGCTTGGCCTCACGTTGAACAGCATGAGCACCGACCCTGGGCTTAGATTGGGCCCGCCGTTGATACACACTTGGATTATGGAGGAGTTGCTCATTTTTAGAATACGATTTTTTCAGTGTACATCCTCTCTATATTCTTACTCGGATATCGTTCATGTGGTTTCATGTTACGTAAGTACGATAACCCTATGAGTTTGAGATATTGACCACTCGTTGGAGGTATTCACATTGTATTCACATATTGATTCGACTGATGCAATTAATCATCAGTTCAGTAATGTTGCAAGATATCTAAATAAAGTTTTTCACAGAGTGGTCAATTTTGCAACTCATGTGAGTTATTATCAATAATGTCTCAACTCGGACACTTATCAATTTTATAATTATCTATTCGATTGGTAGAATAATATATACAGCGGTAGTAGCACCGATAATGGTTTTGTTGAATATTAGAGATAATTAAAAAATTTAAGTGAATGAACGTTATACTTTTGTTTCCTTCGAACGAGAACATCTCGTAGACTGTGAAACGCGCATATGCAGCGGCCATAACTGGAAGTTAGTTTTATCAACGAAAAATGAAAAATTTGTAAATGATATTACTGAGTTATTGAATAGCAAGTGGAGCGAGGACAATTGTAATTGCAGAAATGCTAGCGCAGCATGTGTCGTTTTTCAGTGTTACAAAACCTCCCGATTTTTCAGAGGAAAATTACAGGACTTGAATGAAAGGCTGGATTTATCAGTACAACCCTTGTGGAATTATTCCGAATTATTCCATAAGGGAAAGAACACAGTTGTCAGTTGAGGAATGGAACACAATGAAAATAGACCGTTGAAAACAGTTTAATTTCATTCCCCCTTGGTAGTGTCCGAATGTTTCAACTTGACAACATTTCACAACTGCAATTCCACGAACCTTTTTCACAAGCTTGTCATAAATAATCTATAAGGTATTAGCGAAATAGCCCGATCAAATTTTTTCGAGATATTGAGCAGTCGAGACATCGAGGCTGTGCCAAACCTATTATGTACACGGAGAAAAAAACTAGCAATAATATTGCTGAATTGGCAATAAAATATTGTTGCATATCAACCCACAATAAATATCGTGAAAATATGACCGTCACTATTGCTAAACTGGCAAAAATATTATATTGTCAACATTATTAATAATTCAAATATTCAATATCATGTGATTATATCAATGATTTATACTGACCTATTTGAAAAATATTACTTTTGAGTGAGAACAAAGAATTCTCATCGGGATTTATGCCTGGAAACATTATATTACGATGTGGTTTGATTCATATGTGGAGGAAAAGCGATTGTAAGTTCAAATGTTGGAAACTTGCTGTAGGGAGATTCGAACCCCGGTCCTCCGAGTGGGAATCAAAGCTTTGATCAGATCAGCAGATCTCCAAGGTAACAACTACATACTTAAATTGCCATTTATGGTAATCCTCGACTTTGTTGAGAGTTGACAATGCAAATATATTCAAGAAGAACATAAAATTGTGCACATTGAATAAACGAATCAGGATTTGAATCACAGGAATTTTTTCAGAAATTAATGAAACTCGTCAAATTTGTTTGTTAAACTCATGTAAGGTTTGTTAATTAATCAGAAATTGAGATTGATTTTTATGTTTGTGAATCCAAGAAAAACTGCATCGAAGAAGGGTTTGTAGAAGAAGGTATATCACTTGGATATCATTTTTAACTGTCTCCTGAAGTGGATCAAAATCAATTTCCCACGGGAATGATTATACCGCTTTATACGTTCAAAATATAAAACTGTTTTGACAATAAATGGGTTTCGTTACGACAATTTTTTTTGTTAATTCTGTGATACTTATTGTTGTTGCTGCTTGATCAACAATGTTTATTGTGAGTTGGAATGACAACCCATATTGTCATTTTAAAAAGTGATTTTCAGCAATACAATTCTTGTTATCGAAGCAATGTGCTGTTGCTGTACGAACAACAAATTATTGCATAACCAGCAATAAAATGTTGACAATTCTTATATTGCTAGTTCTACCATACACATTTTTCTCCGTGTAGGAAGTCAGATCATTGTAATTTCTTCTTTCTTTCAGAAATGGTACCACTGATTTTTCAGTCCATTTCCCGCCTTCCCTTATGGTTTTGTATCACTGGTTTCACTACTCTGCTGAAGACCTAGGTAGGACTGGATTAAATTGGAATCATTTTGATCCGATTCCGTATTGAAAAAGATTGTAATTCTATTCAAATCAATCCGACAACATTCTCATTCCCAGTTAGGTGATTGGGATTTGTAGAACATATTTTTCTCATCGCATTCACATCTTGGTGACACAAAAACGAGGGTAATTTATATCGAAGAATTCTAATTGTCTGAAGGGATTTGCACTGGCACATGGCGCATCTATATCTATGGTATATATGTATATATCACTGTTGTAAAAAGAAAGTCTTGAATTCAGCTCATTTCTTGACTGAATCTATGATGCAAACAAAGTAAGCCGAAAAAACAATCGCCTACACAATGGAAAAAGCATGGTCTGAAATTAAGATGCAAACAGATTAAGACTTTCTTTTGACAGTGATATATTAGGGTGAGCGAAAAAACTAACGCATTGAATTTATGGATTAAAATTGATCTATATACCGAGGAAAAAATTCTCCCGTTTGGCAGAGTTTTTAGCTGAATTGGAAAAGGTGTTGGTAGGTATTTGAAATTTCCCATTTAAATGGTACGTGAAAATATTTTTTGCATTAAAAATACTATAGCTTTTGAACCATTCGAGATAAAAATTTTTCCTAGGCACATTTTTGTAGGGTATTCAATTCTCTAAAAAATCATCTTCTTGGATTCGGAAAATCGATTCTGGGATGATTTTTTGGAGAATTAATTGCCCTACCATAATCTTCCTAGGAAAACTTTTTATTCCAACCGATTTAAAAGTTGTAGCATTTTTAATGCAAAGAATACTTTTACGTGTTATTTAAATGAAAAATTTCGAATGCCCACCGATACCTTTGAAAATCAATCTAAAAATTCTGCCAAACGGTGAGACGTTTTCAGTAATTCAAGGGATTTCAAATACATTAGTGAATCATAATAAACCGAACACATAACTGCCACTCATGATGAGCAGAGACTCGGTGCTCCCGTTTGTTTATGTTCATGTTTTTCTCCCCAATGGAATCAACTCTAATCTTCATTGGAATCAGTGACAATCTTCGGAGGAGAGCGACGAATAAGAATCCATAACAAACGGAACATCGAATCTCTGCTTATCATGAGTGGCAGTTGTGTGTTCGGTTTATTACGATTCACTATTGCATTTGAAATCCCTTGAATTATTCCATTTGATTCAATCAGGGTTATGAATGAGTATCGACTCCCAAAAATTGTTGAAGGGCTGCTTGAAGGATCATTGAAAGTATTTACCATACCACATAACGTTGATTGAGATGCGCATTCGAACAGACACAAAAATCCTTTGGGCTTCCAGATAATCCACCGAAGGATCAGGGTAATCACTAATCTTTGTCTCTCTACTGGAATCATCACGCCTATCCACGCACTTACGCTCTCGGTAGCCCTAGTTCATCGCGCGGTCATCAATGACTTCGACGGGCCATAACTTCCACCCCAATGAGTGGAACGGGGTCCATGACCAGTGTTTCGTAATGGGTTTGAAACTAGCTTTCAAATGTCATGGTAAAAACATGGGGGTCCGGTTTGGAAAAACCATTTTGACCTCTAAATGACCTTCAAAATGACCTCTGAGGCATTTTTCAAGGTCAGCACCATACTTCCTTCCTGGAACCCTAAACTTTTTATTCGTAACATGTTTTCCGTCTCTACTAGTTTCGGGGATATTTGACTATATCACTTAAAATGGTCCACCCTGTATATATTCATACCTTCAAATCAAAGCTGTTAGATTACGCTCGCACTTGAAAATTCGTTGCTTATGAATTATATTTGAAGACTGCATGAGGAAATCTAAATGACAGATCGTTGTATGCGGCGACAACTTTGTCGCTGGGAGTTTTTTGTAACTCATACTGCCTCCATTACTTCTTTGATTCAAATCATTAAGAACGTGGTTCCACTTCGAATTCAAAATTGGTCCATTTGTTATCAATTTCAACAATTTTTCTCACATTATCGTCTTCACAAAAGCCTACGGAAATTAAAATCCGTCAGATTTATCTTAATAAGTAAATCGAAAGATGACCGGATTCAATGTTGAAAAACACTGATTTCTGAAGCAAAAAAGGTTGTTGTTTCCTACTCAAAAACTACCATAGCGATGAAATCGTAATAAGACACTGTTCAGACCCCCTGTGTCTGGGTTTGTGCATTTCAGGGAATTTTAAATTTCGTAATAATTCCTAAATACCAGAGGGAATGAAACTCCCATGCGTGTATCGATATGACTGGAGAAAATCCACGTTTATCCTAGGATTGGGACATGCGTTAAGAACAAACCTTCACCTTGGGGCCCTTATGAAAAAACCTGATATCGGAATTTCATCGTTAAATCATCAGTTGTATTAATACTATCCGAAATCTATCGTGTTGTTTCATTATCGTACAAGTCCGATAAAAATACTATATCTACGATAATTATCCAAGTTAAACCCGATGTAGATATTTATCGGAAAATCCTCGAGTTGCTGGTTCGGTTTGGTATCGAATAATTATCTTAGGCATCGTACTGTTATCAGACTTATTTTATTTTTATTTATTTTGTTTATACGGGTATAAAAGACCCTTTGGTACATAGAATTTACATTATTTGAACCACATTATATATATCATGCATCAAAGCATTAAACATCATGTTAAGCTCGACTACATGCATCTTATATTACAACAACAGTTAACGTGTATAATTATAGGTGAAAAGGACAATTAGATATTAAATTTGACAAATAAGAGAAAGAGAATTTCTAAGATCAGAATGAGATGAAAATAATTCAAGCACATCACTGTAAGAATTAGCTAGGATAGATATCCGATTTACCGGATCAGAATAACCGTATCTCGATTTATAAGAAATTGGATTGAACAATTGAGGGCGTCTCAATAAACGAGAAGGGACATTAAAACGTACAAGTCCAAGCAGTTGAGGGCAGCGAATTTTCCCATTAACAATTTTATACAAAAATGAAAAATCATTGAACAAACGACGTGATTCCAAGGAAGGCAAGTTAAGTAGAGCCATAATCAATGAGTAATCATGACAAGTGACGCTCAACGGACGGCCTATCTGATAGGCAGCAAAATGCAGAAACTTATGCTGAACTCTTTCCAAGTCTGTACAATCCCGAATTAAATGAGGACTCCAAATTTGAGTCGCATACTCAAGATGAGGTCTAACTAAAGTACAATACAGTGTTTGAAGTGCAACAGGATCACGAAAATCTTCACAAACGCGCTTGATGAATCCGAGAGATTTCATGGAAGTACCAACTATGTAATTGTAATGATCTGAGAAGTTAAAACGAGAGTCAAATGAAACTCCAAGATCACGAACAGTATTTATAGGTGATAAATAGCATTTGTACCTCTATAAAATCTCATCACATGGCATTTAGTGAGATTTAACGACATATTAGATAGCACACACCAAGATTGTAACCGATCCAAATCAGATTGCAGATTTTGAGCATCTCTGTAAGTTCTTATAATCATAAACAGTTTCAGGTCATCAGCAAAAAGAAGATGTGTGCAGTACTTGAAAATCGTACACGGAAAAAAATACTCCGGTTAATATATGGACAGCAAGAATTACTGCTATTTTAACCGGAATTCTAGTTAAATGAATCAAGTCTCCGGCAAATTTAACAAGGGCTCCGGTAAATTTAACAAGAATTCCAGTAAAAGTCACAGATATTCCTTGCTGTCCATATAGTAACCGGAATTCTGGTAAAATTAACAGTTCATTTTTGTCCGTGTAGAGATATCATTAATGAAAATGATGAGGCAAAAAAATGAGGATGCAAAAAATGAATCAGAAAAATATTGAGAGACACGAACTGATTGCGTACGATTCAGAATATAACTCTGTAACCACGACAAGAAATTGCTGCGAATACCTAAATTACTTAATTTATTTAACAATATATTATGATCAACTTGTCTGATAATAAAACAACACCATAGATTTCGGATAGTATTAATACAACTGATGGTTGAACGGAGAAATCCCGATATCGGGCTTGTTCATAAGGGAGGGAGCAACAATACTGTCCTCTATCCCAGATAACATTCTATGCGCGCAAAGTTTGAGCCTATAAAGTCACGTCTTTATGCGCCCACACGGAGAAAACTCTGGCGCTATCATTGTATGTGAGATTTTCATAGTGCGATAGCTCGCACCCAGACAGCACTGAGACGTTTTGCAAACATTCACAAAACGTACCTCGTTACAAACGAAATGTTTCAGAAACGTTTTATGAAGTTTTGAAAAGGTCGCATGTACGTTTTTAAAACATGAAAATGTCCTGGTTTCTTTTATTTACATTCTCACAAAACGTGATTAGCACATGTTGAATTTGTCCCTATAAGTCATCAAAAAGATAACATATCTGCGGATATTTGCATTTAAAACAAATCCTAAATCAATCATATTCAAGTAAAATAACCTTGTGTGTAATGAATTATACAGATAAGCCTATGAAGTGCTAGATTTAATGGAAAATAGTTCGACTCCAAAGCACTTTTTAGCATCTTCGTTGGACTCTCTACAATATGTGTATTTTCATAATTTTTCATTTTGTGCAGTGAGAATCAGTTGATTACGTACACTGTCAGAAATATCTGGAAGTTTTCTTCAATCACGTACATGAAGCCAGGTTAATACAAATTTTAAATTAAATTTAATGTACAAAAACATGAAAAAAATATAGATTATGCTATAGTTTACATTAAATTTCATGTAAAATGTGTATGAAACTCAATTCAAGCACGTATTTGAAAAAAAACTTCCAGCAAATGCATTAAAATTAATGCAGAAATTTCTAACAGTGTAGGAAACAATATGGTTTTACTATTTTTTGATGTATTATTGTAATAATAGTGTGTTGCTGCGATCTTCGATCCGGATCGAAGATCGTCTCGGATCGGCTCGAAATTTCGAGCCGATCTCAATAATTTCAAACGATTCGATCTTCGAGCAGAGCTGAAAAAATTTCAGTCGATCCGAGTTTCGAGCTAAGCCAGAACTATGAGATCGACGAGCTCGATCGTTACTGAGAAAATTTCCTATCGGACGAAGGACCCTGGTTAAGAAAGACCATTGATTCTCGCCAAATCTCACTGAATCTCGCAAAATCTCATTGAATCTTGGACAATGTTCCGATCAAATCTCATGAAATTTCATTGGTCAGAATCGATTTATGAAACAATATCGTGTTTAATGTTCAATTAGTAGTAGAGTCGATATTAAGAAAATATCTTTATAAAGTAGATTTTTCTTCATCGCCAATCCTCTGAAGATGTATTTAATGATATATTTATCTATTTATTCATTGAAAGATGCATTCATGGAGTTTTTATAACTAACATTTATGAAATTTGATTTGCCGAGTCATAAAAATTTTGAGACAACGTTGTTTCATACTTGAAATTCAAGAGCTTCGGAAATACAGTACAGGCCAAAAGTTTGGATACACCCAAAGGGAAGACAATTTTTTCAGTTGATGTGTTTGTTTCAGGAAATCAACTTACTTTATTTACATAAGTTTATTGTGTTTTATATTTTTTAGACATTTTTTGTTTATTATTTATGTAGTTCATATGAATCCAATCAATTTCGAATAGCGAAGATGTAAAAATGTTAAATGTCTTTAGGTTAATTCAAACTTATGGCCTGTACTGTGTGCTCTATTCCGAGGAGCCCCTGGATGCAAGAATTTTCTATTCGCGTTTGTTTTGAACGAAGTAGGATCGTGAGATCTTCGATCTGAGCAGTGGATCTATCGATCCGATTTGCGAGCCGAGCCTATTTGTGAAAAACAAGAGCCAAGCCGAGCTCATGCTCAGAACTCGGATTAGCTTGGATCGCGGCAACACAATGTATTAGTCATGTATTAAACTTTGAATATGAATGGTTTGTAGGTTAGCGTAGGCTAGCGTAGATCAGGCCCGGCGAAACGTTTTCAGCCCGAGTGGGTATAAGACCGGGGGGAGGGGGAGGGGTGGCTTGAGAGATACTTGCCTCAACGAAATTTTTAATCAGACTGGCCTTCAGACTGTGGCATAGTCCCGATCGTCCTGATCATTGGAACATAAAATATTCAAAATTCCGTGTGGGTAATCCAGATAGAAAAATGTCTCAATAATGCCATCATAATGGTGACATGCACACCAACAAATGTTCGCGTCATGGTACCAAGGTGTTTTCGCACCGGAAGAGAAGGCATGCTTCAGAAGCATGACACACTTCAATGCTCCTAACGCATTTGTTACAACGTACTTTGAACGCTCGGGACTCATGCTTTTGGGTGTGTGTCACATGCTTTCTACACGGAAAAAAATGATATAGTTAGGATAACTAAAAACAATTGGCTATTGACGGGTTGGTTGTGAGAACTATTGGTTCAGGCGAGACAACTTTTGTATGGTCACTACATCTCGATAGCTTTGGTTATGGTGTTGATATAATATGGTAAGACTTGTTCGGTTATGATAACCAAATGGTTGGTTATAGTAACCAAACTAATTTCGTCATCTCAATGTGGATTCATTTATGAGATTTCCAGCTGTTTTTATAAATTTGATTAGAAATAAAGAAGACATCCCTACAAAAAAAACTAGCTGTACACAGAAAAAAAAACTATCTTGTATCAAGACAATATTGTTTTCGTTATATATGAAACACGGACTGTCTCAGTTCAATGCAATTTGTTTTGAATCAAACACAGCACAAAACAAAATTCTTGATTCAAAGCAAGTTGCATTGAACTGAGACAATCCGTGTTTCATATATAACGAAAACAATATTTTCTTGATACAAGATAGTTTTTTTTTCTGTGTAAGAGCAAGAAAAATAATTGTCACAACTACATTTTTCTGCTGACATCAACACATTTGTTAACAGAACTAACGTCTTAGTTGCTGTAGTGAATATTTTTGCAAGGACAACAAATTTCTTTGTAGGCGCTATGGTAGCAAACCATTTTTTCTCCGTGCATAGGAAAAACTTCCTAGACGTTTTCTTAGACTTTTTCTGGGACAAAATCTACACGGAGAAAGATGCAGTTTGGGAATATAGTAATCTTTAATAGAAAATTGGAGAGTATTTCTTAAAATCTGTGAATATTTGTTAAGATCTGAGAGTATTTCTTGAGTTCGTATGTGAGTTACATACCTAATTAAATTATAGTGTAGTTCTGATTGCAATCATTGGAATATTCTAATTTGATTTTGAATATTTCTAAACCAACATTATCACCTTACGTTGGAAAAGTAAAGCTAGAATATACTTCTTTGTTAATTAAAAATTTGTATTCATCAATATAATTTATGGAAAATGTGGAAGAAAACCTGTCTTTGTATTTTTATATCCTGAGTTCTCTCAAGGAACCTGAATGAATTTGATTTGTAATTGCACATAGAAAATCAACGTGTTCATGATTATTCCAAAGCAATATTCCTTGATACGAACGTTTTCTTGGCTCAACTGTTTGTGCCGTTTGTGGTTTCGGTTTCAACCTGATTTAAACTTCATTTGACACATTTTGTTGAACGTAATAATTATACAAAAACGATCCAAGTCTCAATGTTGGAGTTTGAAGAATTATTTTTGACCAGAAACTATGCATTACGAAGTGTAATATTCAATGAAACGAAATCATCACTTGAGATTCTGATTTTGTTGCGCAACATGTATTATATTATGCACAGCAATCATATACGGTAGTATAGGCGCGTGGTTAGGGTGTTGGGCTCTAGATAAGTAGAATTAGGTAGGTGTAGGCAGGTTCGAATCCCGGTATCGACACGATCAATGTGATCAACACTTCACGATTGTGTCTTCGATCACTGTGAAGTTTCTATCATCAGCCGAAATCACGTTGAAAAATTTCTTTTATTTCAACGTGAAAAAATATTTTCACTTCGTTTTTTTTCTGATTCATTATTCACCAACATTTATATATGAAAAAAGCGAAACATTGAGGTTTTGCTGCGGAATCTCATCACCACTCGTTTAGTCGCCACAACCAAATGCTCGAGGGTGAATGAATGCCTTTAAAAGCGTTTGGTTTTCATAACCAACTGAAAGTTGTATCTTGAACTAAGTGAGCGTATACTATTTCATTTGGTTCTCACAGCCAAGCATTTGGCTGAGCCAAATATAGCCCAACGTATTTGGTTGCGGAAACCAAATTCCAGTGTACCATAACCATACATTTTTTTCCGTGTGGTTTTCTATCTGGGTAATTACCCATTCAACCATTTTCCGTGTGGGGGGTGCTCCCCACTGAATCCATATTTTTCACCGGGCCTGACGTAAGTTAGCGACGAAATGGGGAATTTTCATGAATCATATAAATGTTTCGACAATGTAAGTTTCAAAAATGTTCTAGAAACGTCATTGATGAAATCAGAGGTCGTGAAACCGCGGGCACGTTTCTAAAACATTCCGAGCACCTACAGTGCTGTCTGCGCACGGCCACATACTAGCACAGAGCAACTACAGACGACACCCTAACAGCACTCGAAAGTTTTCGAAACGTTCTAAGAACGTCCGGACGTGTTTTAAACGTTGTCAGAATGTTTTAAAAACGGCCAAGGAACTTTGTGCTGTCTGAGCAGTTGCTCCAATGGCGGACTAAACTCGTATGTTACTGCGTAGGCCTCGATTCGCTCTGAACAGCATACAGCCAGAGTTGCCAGAAAAAGTAGCCCAAACTTTGATCATTGATGAATTCCTCTAGAATCGAGAATACAATTGGTCGGCTATACAAGAAGCAGCCAATCGTCAGAGTTGGGCTACTTTTTCTGGCAACTCTGCATACAGCAGTTGGTTAGCGCGGAGCAAACGGGCCTCGGTTTGGGCGCGCGTGCTGCTATGCACATCGCCGTACTCCATGGAGTACTCCGCGCCAACCAACTGCTGTATGTTGTTGAGAGCAAATCGAGACCTGCACAGTAACATACGAGTTTAGCTCGCCATTGGAACAACTCTGCCGTCCAAACCAAGAAGACCGTAAGTCGCATTTTTGACGAAAATGAGTTTTTTATATCATTTTAACGTGAAGAAATTCTGCATTTTACTGTGTTTGTTATTTTGAAAAAAACGTATTAAACGTATTTAATAACCTGAAAGCGTTACGTACACTTTACTTCTCCTTAGTGAGGCCTCATTTGGAGTATGCATCCCTTGTTGGAGAGGGTTCGACATAGATTCTTGCGCTTTGCAGCTTATCGGATTGGTTGTCCTATGAACCCGAATTCTCATGATTATACTGCTATTATGCGCAGACTCAATATCTCGACGCTGGAATCACGAAGGTTGTTCGATGATCTATTTTTTCTGTATAAAATTTTGAATGGAATTATCGATAATGTTGAAATTCGCAGCCTTTTCAATTTCAATGTTCCTAACAGATGTCTTAGATCTCGCCAGTTATTTAAAACTATAATGTATAAATCCAGATTTGGTCACAGTGACCCTTCGAATCGCATTTGTCTCTATGTGAATACTCATAGTATTAAGATAGATTTCTTTGCTCACTCCGTCAATGATTTTCGGAGAGCATGCTCCCAGTTTATAAATGACTAATTTTATCGATTTTATTGTGAAGTTTCTGGAAGTCCTCTTTCTCCCTATTCTAATTGTATGTATTAATTATTCTTTGTTTTGTGTTTTCTTTTGTATTTTACTTGGTACACACTGAGAAAAAAAATTTGTGAGCTCAACGAAAATGTAGTTGACTCAACTACGCCAGGAGGTTAGATACGTTCAACTAACTCTGGAAGTTGAATTAAATCATTCACCAAGTTGGCCGACTCCGTTGAGTCAACTACGTGAATGGTTGAAGCAATAAAAAATTGGCTCCGTCAAGTATCTTAATACATTTGACATAAAACGATACAGAATTGTTTAGACTCATTATGTGCTTGACATACTATCTTACATTTTTGTGTCAAATGCACGTAACAATTGATCCCAAGTTTTTAAATTTCTGAATCAACTCAGATTTTCTTTTCAATCGTTTTTCAAGAGTCGTTGAATCAATTCTACACTCGGTTGCAATAAATTTCCAAAAAAGTTCATTGAATCCAATAGTATTTGATGTCCAATGTACAAATAACGAGAAAAAACAAATAAAAAATTTCGATTACACAAACCATTCAATGGAAGGGGAGTTCTTTCACCGATGATGAAGACTCTCTCTCCTCCACCAACGGCGGGTAAGAAGTACAGCGGGTTGTCAGTCAGAACAGAGAGTTTGAAGCCCTAATCGAGAATCGAACCTACCTACCTACGTGCCTACCTAACCTCATCAAATTCACGCTTTAACTGACGTAGCTATACAACGATTAGTATCTTGTACCTCGTCATTAGAAATAAAAACCAATTTCGAAGACATTGTTATAAAATACTTCAGTGTGTCTTCTGAAATTTATTTCTATTGAATATCTCCTGAGATTGAAAAATGTGTAGAATGAATACGGAAGTAAAATTCTTTTCAAGCAAATGCTGTGGTCATGTTTTGTGGATATATTGAAAAAAAAAACAATCAACTGGACATCTGAATACCCTGAACTCGAGAATAATGTTGATTAGTTCCTGGTGTATCATTAAATCAAACAATTGAATCAATTGGAATAATCAATTATTTTCATTCAATTAATGATCTGAAGTTTGTAAACGGAAACATTGTTTGTTCATGCAACTGTTCACGTGAGTTGATTCACTTCTTGCTTGGGAGGTTGACTCAACTACTTGCGATTTTCAATAGAATTTTTTCTGATTCCTTGAATTTCATTCGCGTTGGTTCATACAATCAAGTGATAGGTTTGAAACAATGAAACGCGTTGTAGTTGATTCTACACATTCCAAGTCGTTTCAACGAAAAATTCATTGATTCACTTAAAAATTTTTCAACTACACTAGGTGGTTGATGGCACTTTTATTTTTTTCTCAGTGCACTAATGGGTTCAACCCGTATATGAATGAATAAATAAATAAATAAATAAATTACTTTTTCAATAATAGCAGTTCAAAGTACGAACAAATTAGTCAAAATTTGAAACGTTTATGGTATAGAAAAAAAGCCGTAACTAACACAAAAATAGGAAGTTATTCGAATACGTCAACATCTTGTCAAATAACAACACCGTAAGTGTTCACCGCCCAGTGAACAATATGCTATCATCAAGAAGTCTTGAAGATCTCCAAAATATGTGTGAGAAGTCAAATAGACCTTTCAGAAGGTTAACATAAAGGTATCAGAATGTTATCAGATGCGTCGATTTCTGAGGAAAATAAGAGATTGTCAGAATGTTATTCAAACGAACTCTTTAAGAGGATTTTTTTCTGAGATCTCAGAGAAAAGATACCATCCGGATATCAGTATGATAACATCACTAGAGCTCTTGTAAAAGACCTCTTAACAAGCTCGTCCTCTTATAAGTGTTCACTGGGAGTAGACTTACGGTTTTTCTCTCCGGCAAATATTTCGAAGCAGACTCCCAAATACAAAATAAAATCACCCTATGTTGATGAAGTTTGAATCGTTTATAGAAACGAAACGAAAATTTCAACCTACAAAATCTAATGAATGATCGTTATTTAACTCTTCAAATTAACTCTTTGGAACTGAAGACATCGCCTCAAAAAAGTACTGCAAAATTTTGGGTCCTTAATAATTGAGTATTTCGTCATTCGATTACTAATTCATGTAATACCCTCATGTAATTACGGTGTTCTTCTCTTGTAAATTCCGTGAGTCGATTGCCCATTTCCCTGATAAAAAAAACCGTAACTACCTTCGTGCATCCGTTCTGACATTCGGATGTAGTTAACTATCTTCATGCTTTGGAAAGTGGCCTGGGCTCGGTCGCAATTCCTTGGTGAAAGACCATAAGGTTCCCACCAAATACAATTTGTTACCGTATCATAACTACAATGTAACTTAAGATCACACACAATATCACCTGTTCGTTACATGCAATGGGCTGGTCACTTGTAATTTCACACTCATCAACAGTTGCTATAATGTAACCACAATATGAGATGTTTCATTTTAGCAACATCGTGGTTTCATCGATCTGTTATCCTATTAAACCCGATATATTTTTTTCACGCCAGTTTTGAGGTTGAACACACACATATATATATATGTATATCTATGCGGGTGACCTCGAATATAAGGTCAAAAAGTGTCTACGATGCATATTTTCCAAAATAAAAAGGTCATAACAATTGCATGTAACCGCCATGTAACCAACACAAGAAATGTTATGTTATATTGACGTTGCGGCTACTTTTCTTGAGTGTGAAATTACAAGTTACCTGTCCATTGCATGCAACAAGCAGGTTACATTGCATGGAATTTTGAAATTACATTACACCGATGATACGGTGACAAACTGTGTTCGGTGGGTTAGTTACGGCCTCCTTGACAAGTGTTTTTGGTCGAGAAACAACCGGAAGTGCATAAACTAATGGTTGTTATGAAAAATCCTATTTTTTTGTACGAAATCAGAAAGAACACCCTCCATATACACCATATAATGGTTTGCCATTGAAAAATGATGAGTTGTTCTATTGATTTTAAAAAGAAACAGTTTTTCTTGATTTTCTCGAATTCAAGTCAAATGTAGTTACGGTCTTCTTGCTTTGCACGGAGAGGATTAAATAATAAACATTGCGATGTAAACATGCCGCTGATTGAGTTGTTATCACGAGAAATCGCACAAAACGTAGGCATCACTTGTTTTCGAGGTAGTCAGTACTACGAAACATCGTAATCGTTACGATGTATACACTGTAAAAAAAAGTTGTAGAATTCCAAACAAAAATGCTTGGAAAGTTACAAACTTGGTTTGGAAAAATAATTTCCCAACCTTTTTTGTAAATTGCCGAACAAAAGTTTGTGAATTCTCAAAAATCTTCGTGGAATCACAAAATTTTTTGAATGTTTACAAACTTTTGTTTGGTAATTTACAAAAAAAGTTTGTGTAAAAAACAGCCAAACTTCTTTGGCAGTTTAGGAAGCATATTTTTTACAGTGTATTCTCCTTTGGAAATTTCACATCGGAATCATTACTATTTAAGTCTCTCCGTGTGGACGGCAGAATTGCTCTGTGCTAGTATGTGGCCGTGCGAGCTACCACCCTATGAAAATCTCACATACAACAATAGCGCCAGAGTTTTCTCCGTGCAGTTGGCCAGTGTTTTGCTAGCAAATACTATCACTCGCCATATGCACGCGAATAGCAATCAGCGTATGAGCGTGATGGCTTGCAGTTCTGTTAACAAAAAGCGACGCACATGGATCCGACTTCGCTAGCGATTCATTAACTTGATTTGCGTGTGAATCGCTTACATTTGCGCGCAAAATGGTGTTAGGAATCATCGTCTCATTGTTTTCTACTACACGGAGAAAAATAAAGTTTTACAAATCACTACATTCCTACACTGTAAAAAATATACTTCCTAAACTGCCAAAGAAGTTTGGCAGTTTTTTACACAAACTTTTTTTGTAAATTACCAAACAAAAGTTCGTAAACATTCAAAAAATTTTGTGATTTCACGAAGATTTTTGGAAATTCACAAACTTTTGTTTGGCAATTTACAAAAAAGGTTCGGAAATTATTTTTCCAAACCAAGTTTGTAAATTTCCAAGCATTTTTGTTTGGAATTCAACAAATTTTTTTCACAGTGTACTGAATTGGCAGGATGAGAGAAAATATCACTGTCGTTGATATAGAAGTGTGGTAAAAATGTGTAGTTTATCATCCCGGCTAAAAATTTCCCATAGAAAACGATAGAATTCGACAGTATTTTAGCCTCTTTTCTATCGTTTTGTATAGGGTGTAATCGTGACATCAGATTGAGCCGATAAAGAAATTTGTCCCAATGGGGTTCTATGGTGATAAACCGATACAACGCGAATGGGCCTTTATCGGATTTTTATGGGTTTTATCGTTTCTTTTCGGTTATGCACTATAAATTGTTCTCACCTTCTTCAGTTCTATATGGTTTAATCGGAAGTTTCCCATACATTTGATACCATTTTTTGCTTATACGAGTTTTATCGTAATGTATGGGGGAGGCACGAAAGGATACCTATAGTTGTCTATCGTGGAATTCCTTCAAATAATTACCTTGTTTTCACCAGAAAATTAAATTTAAGAAATGTCTCGGTATTTATCGTGTTTTCATCATACACATCATGTCAATAACTTCAAATATGATTTTTATCATTTTGTGTGGGGGAACACAAGAGAGGGTACCTATAGTTGTCCCTATAGCTGTGGATTCATAAATACATTTAACAGTTTTTTACACAAACATTTTTCCACTCTAGTGGATTTTCAAAGAAAGTTCGGAGAAAATCAAACCTCCTTGGTTCCTTAACCGAAACTTTGATTTTCTTGTTCTTGTGTGAAAAGAAACTAGCAATTTTTCTGTGAATCCATACAAAAATTTTCCACGGTCATTCACAGTTAGATCGTGAATGATCCACACAACTACGGAAATTCCAGATTCAGAAATCACGCAGCGAGTAATAGAGAAAAATCTCTACTAATTTTTTAGTAGCAACTGTTATCGTGAAAATACGATAAAACCCCATAAACAGCCGTACAGTTCTCTTCTCGTGAATTACCTATGGAATATCGGGAATTCCAGTTTCAGAAACCACATGCAAAACGATAGAAAAATTTTTCTATCGGGTTCTATGGGAAATTTTTAGCAGGGTATGCAGAAGTTTGCACGCTCGTACTAAAGCATATTTTATTAATCATTCATTTTTACTACACTGTCTATCTCAATAACAGTGATATTTTCTTACATCCTGCCAAGTTTGTAGAGATGTAGTAATTTTCAAAAATTTATTTTTCTCTGTGTGGCAATCGAATTCTATTCGACTCATATCCATATCGTGTATGGGTATGTTGATTTTATAGCAAATTATGTGAAATGGGTTTAGCATTTTTTTTCTCATGTGCAATAAAAAATGAATTGAAAACTAGTTAAAACATCCTATCAATCCCGATAAATGGCTATTAAACGGGTAGGATCCCGATTAAAATCCAATGGGTATCAATGGATTTCAATTGAATTTCTGCACATTTGATTGATATGAAGGGAATTTTCCAGCTGTGTACAGCAAATTTCTATAAACGCAAACCTGTGATCATATTACGATGACACTCTGTGAACATTTTGTGTGTAAAAGACACTTCTCAGAGCTGAAATGTGTCTAAAAGATATTGTTTAGATCTCCACTGTCAGAAAAATTCTTAAATTCAATACGAAATTATTTATGAAATATCATATTTTCATATTGAATTGATGAATAGTTCTCAAATTTAATATTAATGATCGAATGTAAAAATTTATTTTTAAAATGTAGAGATTGTTTATGAAATTTGACAAATATGCTATGAAAATCGAAAAGAAAACTTTCAACATTAAGAAAAAAATTCTCAACAATAGAAATTATATCATTGAATTCAATATTTTATTATAAAATCCAATTAACTGTTTACGTGAAAAAACATCGCAATATTCTGATAAAGTTTCAGGCAGATTTTTCTAATGATATCATTAATCATAAAGTTTTGTTACCATCATTAAAATATTTTGTTATGATAACCAAACTTTTATAAACTGATCAAAACTTTTGTTGTTCCAACTGTAGAGTTTTGTTGATCACATTCCAACAAAAACTCTTTGTCGATACAACAAAAGTTATACTGCCAAAACAAAACATGTTTTCAATGTAAGTCAAAAATGGATTGACTTTTTCTAGAAAGAAATTTTTGAATTTGTATTTCAATTTTATTTTTTTCTGTAATAAATCAGAATTTGAGCCCCGACGAATGTGATTATTTGACTTCTTCGATTCTCTCAAATCTGATTCTGAATTCCATTCGGCAACTACCTTAACATTTCAAAACAAATATAAAATATAACATATTCTGAGTTTCAATCTCACTTCCGAGTACAGTTTGAACAGTTTCTCCGTGTAATACACTGAGAACCCAATTTCTTAAACTCGAAGAAAATTTCTTTGCCCTCCTTCTGATAAATCTTGTTTTCGATGGAAAAAATAATTCATTTCAATGGAAAAATTTTTCATCGAATGGAAATCACATTCTTCGAATTCAAGAAGGAATATATTTCTGTTTCAATTTGAGAATTTTTCGTTTGAATCTGATGAAAACTTTTTCCATTTAACTGAATTGTTTTCCATTGAGAAAAAAATTTATTAGAATGAGGACAAAGAAAAGTTTCTTTCAGTCTGAAAAATTGGGTTCTCAGTGTACGTGTCTGTGCTTTCCATATTTGAAACAGTGGAAATTTCATTCGGACGAAAAGATAGGCTTCCTAAGGGCTGCCTAAAGAAGGAATATTCACCGCAATAGAGTAGAATTTCACTCATCACGCAGCCAGGAAGTCAGTGTTTTCCATTGTGTCAGATACTCAAGGTCGGAATCAATTTCGATTTTTACTAGGAGTCCTGAGAAAGCAATATTATGCAAATATCATTGAAATTCCAGCAAAATACTCAAAGAAGACATACAAAATTTTCTCTGAAACTTATAAACGTGTCTTTGGTGTCGAAATTTCGAGCCAACCTCAATAATTTTGTACGATTCGATCTTCGAGCAGAGCTGAAAACAATTCAGTCGATCCGAGTTTCGAGCTAAGCCAGAACTATGAGATCGACGAGCTAGATCGTCACTGAGGAAATTTCCCTTCAGACGAGGAAATTATAGAGTATAATTATTATAATATTGAGATTGAATATTGATTCTTGAGATTATCATGAAATAAGTCAGAGTGTACTTTTTTTCATATTTACCACGATTTATGAAACAATATTGTGTTCAATTAGTAGCCAAGTCAGTAATTTTATAAAAATATATTTACAAAGATATTTTTCTATTATAAAGTTGGTTTTTCTTCACCAATCTTCTGAAGATACATCTAATGATGTATTTACCCACCTATTCATTAAAAGATGCATTCATTGAGTTATTATAATTAACACATTTGTAAAATTTGATTCAATTAGTCATGAAAATTTCGAGAAAGCGTTGATTTATACTCCAGCTTCAAGAGTTTCAGAAATATGTTCCATTCCAAAGAGCTTTTGAATGCAAACATTTTTTGTTAGCATGTATTTTGGATGGAGATCTAGCTCGACGATCTTCGAGCCAATCTGAGCAGTGGAACTATCGATCCGATCTCCAAGACGATCCTCACTGTAAAACACAAGAGCCAAGCCGAACTCATGCTCAAAACTCGGATTAGCTCGGATCGCGGCAACACTAGTCTTTGGATGCGGACAATCGTCATTCAATGTTCTAAATTCAAAAACTCCATTCCATCGAATAATCCTCTTCACAGAAAAAAACTTTTATAATTCTGGAAGTGGTTTAAGTTGAATTTATAAAGGAAATCAAGAATTTACAAAAGCGTTGAATCAATAGAACTTAACGAATTTCCAAAAACTTGACCCATATAAAAATTTTGTGGTTCCGCCAATGACAATAGAATATAGCTTGATGCAATGTTGACAGCCAAGGCTTGACAATCTATGAATATTCAATGTTGATTAACCACGAAAATAACGTTGCACCGATATCGATGTTCAACGAATTTCGGTTGTCAGCCGATCATCGATTCACAATTCCACCACGCTTGGCGCTTGCTTGGCTCATCCCTGGTCCAACATTGACCGAACGATAGATTCTATTCGAAGTGAGGATCATTTGAAACGTGGTTGAATATCGCCACAAACTTTGGTCTGGTCTGGATGAAAATTAGTTTTCAATGTAGCATCGATCATTGGTAATAGCATGGCTCAATATTGGCATGCTCCTCAATTTGAACTTTTGATGGCTGAATTGCTAGCTAAGTTACCGATCGAGGGTTTCTCGCGAGTAGGGAGTGGGGTGACCACATTGAGAGAAATTATTAGTTGCCATTATCTGAAAAAATCAGTAAAATAACGTCTCAACTATTTTTTTTCAGTATCACTTACTAATTTTTATGGTACGATGTAACCGAAGGTTGGGATCGAAGTTACTTGATTTTTAGTAAACACGAGTATTTTTCACAACTGCTTTTTAAATAGTAAGCTACATTATAATAGGATAATTTATAAATTCTGGTTAAAATTACTTGTAAATGTGTACAAAATAATAACCTAGATAACAATCTACGAAAATCATATGACAACGGTTAAAAAAATGACACTAGGGTTCATTTTCGTCTTGTTCTTGAACATTTTATCCACTTTTATCGCAATGTCGACCAGGGAAACTATATCGTTTGATTCCAATTTATAACCTATATCAATACTTGTTACTACGTTTGTACATATAAGAGTGAATGCCTTGTAAAGATACCACTCCCATTGTAGAGAAAAATACGCATTCAAAATCAATTCAGCCTTTAGACCCTCGACAATCTAAATTGCACAATTTAAAGCAGCAATTTTGACAACTTTGACTCACGCGTCCTATACGTTTGAAAGGAAGGAAAGTTGTCCAAAGACAATTGAATACGAAAACAAGCTTGATTATATTGACTATAATTTCTCAGTTGAATCATTCTAATTTTTAGTAGCTGTCATTGAAAATATTTAGTTGAGACGTTTTAGTTACAGTCACTATAACAATTTCTCTCAGTGCATACGTCCCGGTTTACAAGGACATATATTGGGGAGCGTCCTGGTTTTGATTCGAAATGTCCCCGTTTTTTCAGAATCTATGGAATTTGCATTTCATCGATGATAATAAATGAAAAGAAAAGTATGCTACAAAGAGAGACACTGACCCAATCAGAAAAAACCGAAGTATGCCAATGTTGACAACAGGCGGAGTACAGTGCCAGTATTGGGCCCCCAAGAGTCGGCTAGCACGTACCCAGTATGGAAAAGCGTTATCATTTCGGACAAATGCCAGTACTGCTGCAGTACAGACCACCAGTACCCCGTCAGTGTTAGCCGGTACTGGCGCAGTACTGCGCCAGTTGTTAAATTCTGATTGGGGATGCTCAAACGGTTTTTTCGAGGGCATCCCAAAGTCCAAAAATTTCTGAATTTCTCCCCTACCACAATTTTCCTCGAGAATGATGAGTACATGCATTGTCTCTGTGATACAAAGAGAGTACGTTTATTGAGCGTTTTTGGATTTTATTCTCGTCTTTTCTAAGAGCAAACTGGGAGAAAAATGTAGTAAGTTTGAAACTGCGGAATTCCCTTGAAAAAAGGTTCTCGTCTTTCGGGCTAGAGAAAAAGTGTTCCGAATAGAAAAATTGTCAAAATTATATATAATTTAGATATGAACCATATTGAATTTCATAAGAAATTATATATAATTTCGAATATTCTTCCACTCTGGGGGAACTGTCCCGGTTTTGCACCTCGACGATCTGGTCACCCTAGTAGGGAGAGATGTATACAAAGAATATATCAGACTCAAATAATTCTCTGGAAGAACAGTCAATCGTTCTTTGTTACAGATTACACCAGAGGGCTCTTACCGCTGATACATATTGTGTATACTTCTCATGGCAAACTTTAGCAACAAAAAACACCGAGTTGTTCACAGATAAATGAGAAAAACACAATAAGATCCCAAATAACATATATTGGAAACTGTGAAATGCGCATACTCCTTATATATTTTTCACAGTTTTATCATTGACGTAACATTGATAAACAAATTTTTCTATTGTTTGCCACTGATGGTCTATTCGATTGCCATTTCTGCACCAATCATGGGGCTTCATAGGAAAAACACATTGATCAATCATAAGATGATGTTATCATTTCAGTGTTGCGCCATGCTTGGTTGCTAAGCTTCAGCTATACTTCTACATCTACATTACGCCATGCTAGCGCCAATCGTAAATTTCTGTATGGGGAAACTTTATTGAATTGAATAAGTCTGATTTCGATAGCGGTATCCAATAAACATAACATCCAAAACTTGTCTATAAGTGTCGCGTAAGAAATCTTCTAGATATCTATTGGATATATTTCAGACAACTTCTAGAGCATTGTTTAGAAGATATCTAATAGATATCTCAAAGTTGTCTCACACGACACCTTTAAGCAAGTTTTAGATGTTATGTTTACTGGGTATAAGATGGATTTTCTTTTCACGATACGAATATAGTCGTTTCCAGCGATACGATGTTTATTTATCTCTATATACATGTGCATGCATTACACACGCTCGCTTCTAATTAGTAAATTACGTAGACCTAATAGATTATACTTCTATACACATAAATTATTTTTAATTTCTCATACTGACTCTTACGTGAAGAAAGCATAAGTGTGTTTCTTCTTTCCAATTGTTATTCTTCGATATTTCATTCACACAATACGAAAGACGATCAATTAGATCAATTAGAAGGCTACGACCTTTTTTGAAAAAAAAAGAACTTTCACGCATTCTTTTTCTGGAATTCTCGTATTATCGGGTGTTATATGTTTGCAGTATGAGTGGAATATTTCGTAGTTGTAGAAAACTTTCGAGCATTCATCACGTACACCACTGAGAAAAGTTTTTATTATACATTTCTTTCTTGTATTGCACTGTAAAAAATGCGGAGTGAAAACGACACCGAAAATGTTCCCAAGAAGTCCAATCCGGGCTGTGGTGTTAAAATAACTCCCCTTAGAGTCGAATTGACACAATTCGGTGTTGAATTCGACACCATTTGGGTTGGACTCCATTTCTTTTACAATGTTTACAATATTTTACACAGAAAAAAAAAGGAAATGGCTGTGGCAGCTTTTCACTTTGTTCGGCTACCGCAGTAGGAAATCGTAGCTGTAACTGTGTAGGTTTTGTGTTTGAATAGCCAAATAATTCAGGTGGTGAATTTTTGCTGCGACAGCTACATTTATTGCTGCTACCGCTAAGTGAGTAGCTGTGGCAGCTCAAAAAGAGCTGTTGTAGCTAATTTTTAGCTATCCAAATAACACCTAATTATTTTTTTTACGGGTAGAATTTCACTGATGGATGAAAAATTGAACATGTTTCATGGAATTTTTCCTCTCAAATATTGGAGAAAAACGTTTCCAGAACGTCTTAAAAATTTATAAAGTTCAAAAAACGTTTCAAGAACTTTTGAAAAATATTGTGAGTTCAAGGATGAATTCCTTGAATTCCAAATATTACCCCTCAAACACATTCAAAGTTCATAAGAGATTCTAAAAATGATGAAATCCTAGCGTACGGAAATTTGTAAGTTTTTCAATCCTACCTTATCATATTTTTCTTTCTTCGACTCATCCCTTCGCATCATGCTTCGATTACGGGAAACATTGTGACCTATAACAAGAGAAGAGAGACCACGAATTCAGACTTTTTCCCTTTAACAATATTTTTTACGTTTATCGTATAAAATTATACCAAGACCCGAGTGGAAAATTTTCAAAATTGTACACTGAGAAACAGATATATTGGAAAATACCATAATTTATGGATTTTTGGCGTTGGTCTGACCCGAGTCAAAGTGGTTACGTGAACGAACCTCTAAAAGTCCCATAATTTCTGGGACTTTCATAAAGAAATATGGTACCTTCCCCCATAAAAGTCCCAGCCATTATGGTACACTGAGAAAAATCTGCATTGTAGAAATCATGTTTCAATACAGTAATGTATTTGACGGTGAAAAATACATTATTTTGGTTATTACTACCATGAGCTAGGTGATAAATGCCATCTTTTTGGCGAATCAAACCGAATGTACGGTGAAATTCAACACTGAATAGGTACTTTTCACTTTTGAAAGGCTGGCTTCAGTTTTCATTATTCGACGGGTGACAAATATACGAGATAAAGGTTATTTTTACATTTCATTTTTCTCAGTGTACGAATGATTTGACTCGGATTAGAGCAACGCCAAAAATCCATGAATTATGGTATTTTTCAAGATACCTTCTCCTTCGTGTACATAATTTATATATAATTCAATACAGTTATATAAAATTTATATATGATTATACATGATTTTGAAAATTTTGTTTACTTTGGGGAATCCCAACAAACTGAAAATGTTTCGTACAATACACACACGCCTAATATTCTTCCGTATACAGTGCGTTTATGACAGAAGCGATAACAGAATCTATAAATTCGTCGAACGGAACGGAAAATGAACTCAGTAAGCGTTTCAAGCCGCGACAGGAGGAGCAGAGGATTCGATTACGTATTCCATTCCCAGTTATCGATCTTCGAGATCCTAGTATTCAAAGGACGAAGGGAAATTCCTACGGACGCTCAAAGATTTTCAGTATTCCAAATTACAATAGTAAGGCAATTCAAATAAATTCATTTGAATAATTTCATCCATTCAATTCAATTATATACAATTTACGATTTTTATAAAACTTGTATACATACCTTTGTGACCATGATATTGAATTCGCTAGTCATAAGGATCACTTTAGAAGATAGCGGCATCAGAATTATAGCAAAATGTTTTACATGGAATTTCACTTGAAAGGAAAATCGATTGAAAAATAAGTATGGCATTATTTTCTCGTTGCACATGATTGCCATTAAATTGATGAACAAAAATGTGTTCGAGTGGTAAAAAATTGGATACAGTAAACCCAACGCAAGGTTTACTCAACGATGGTACCAAACAACGGTTATCTATTTTGAATATAATTTTCTTTATAAATCGATATTTCATTTTCATATAAATCCCTTAAGTGTGAAATTTTTTAAATTTTCTATCAAAACAATTGTTATAAATTTCTACTTTACTTCCAACCACACGCAAAGTCGGATCAACAAGTGAACTACGATAAACTACCATTCGGAGTGTGTACAATAAAACAAACAATGCATTCTGTGCACGAATTTTCTAACTATAAAATATAAAAAACGTAAATTTAAAACAGTATTAAATCGCATTCAATATGATTCCAATACAATGAGCTGAATATTCATTTGACGTGTATACATTTTTATTCAAAGAGAGTGTATATTTGATTTCATAAATACATTATTCATTTTATAAAAGTCAATATCCTTTTCACATGGGTTGAACACGGAGAAAAATTTGGGGTAGCAGATACAGCAATTGCGATAAATTTGACAAAATCCACATGTAAATATAGGGATAGCATTTCTGCGGTGGAAATTCTACATCATTTTTGCTGTAAATTGAAAACGTCGCAATTCTACCGCAATCTGATGTAATTTTAACATACGCACTTCATAACTAGCACATACATCAAATGCAAATTCTATTATCGTGATGAATGAAATATAAACAGTATGACAAGCGATATTTACTTCAAACTTATGAAATTTGTACATCAGTTTGGTGTAAAATACATGTTAGGATTTTTGATTAAAATTTCAATCGCTCATTCATATATTTTATGCATACGCGAGAACTACGATAATAACTACAACAATTTTTGTTAATTTTCCAAAAGCCACAAAGATGGGGATAAAATTTAAGTGATTAAAATTTTACATTATTTGCGCCGCATTTTTATGAATTTTCACTGACAATTGAAATCAAAAAAATTGTATCTTCCCAATTAATTCTTGCTGTTGTGTTTTTTGTTGAATTTGCAATGAGACAATATATACAAATGCAGTTTTGAGCAGTGAAATGAACTTCAATCACCCAGCTTGAATTATCTTACATCTTACATATTACATATTACAATAAGATACAATACAATGTTATGTCGCCTTATTCTATCATTATCACTAACCGTACGCTATGGATGGAGATTCAAGTTTTTAATATATACCAAATGTAGGAACAAACTGATACTCGCGGAAAACTGTTGAAACTGTTTGCGCCATCTTTGTGACGCGATTTTAATCATTTTGAACTAAAAGGAGTGTTACAAAGCTTCTCAGTAGTATTACCAACACAGGCGAGTAGTTTTTGCAGAAGCAATTGTTGAATACACATCAGATTGCGGTAACTGTATATTTGAGAATGAGAATAAAATTCCTGGGAAATAAATCAGATTATCATTCAAAAAAGCATGAGTAACATTAGCAACTGTACTTGTTGAATGTACATTGCATTGCTGTAGAATTGAATAAGTGGAAATGTGGTTGAGCATGCCTTATGGCATCACGTTCGTGAAAAGTAGATTCAGTCGAGTGTAATGGAAAATTTACATTGTTCGTGGTCAATAATATCATAATAAATATATTTTTGGATTGGCGTAATTTTTACAATCTTCCAAAGCAATGATCATGTACGTATCATGTGAGTTTCATCAAAATTAATGTAAAAATTACATTTAAAGTTTCATCTATGCACTGATGTTAAATTTACATTATAATTTTTCTCCGTGAAGATTTTTTGTGCACGAAAAGAGCAATTATGAATACGTCCCGCATAATAACGAATGTTAATTTTCAATTGAAGATTTATCCGAAAGAAATGTTTTCCTGATTCTTTGTTTCTAATTTGTGCACAACAAAACAAACAATATAAACAATTATTTTATAATTTCATTCTTCGGTTTCAATGCTTTCATTCAATGGTTCAAGTTCATCTTCAAAGTTCAACGTTGCTTACGAGTAAAAATATTTGCTCAATCGTAATTCGTATGAATATACAAAAAAACATAATGAGAAACTTTTGTTTTGATTACATCGGTCAAACGATTTATATTTCAGAACTAATTAAATATTATTTATTTTATACACAACGTCGTTGATAATTAACCCGTACAGTACGTGCAAAGATCGATGATCGTGCAAAATTCTTTTCATAGTTTCATTTTAGTAATGAATAGTATTGGAAAACCAACAATTTTTTGAAATCACCTTATGGATTCAAATTCTGACCTCAGGCTCGCCCATGTGGAAGTTCGAAAGTTTTCCCGAGGAATAGAGATGGACGATCTTGAGAAAATTATTCTTTGCTTCTTCTCATAGGATGTTAATCAAATTTGGATCAAAATTATATGAAAATCAATAAAAACTTGATAAATTTTGTATAGAAAAAACGTTGAACAACTTTTCTTAATGAGAATTTCGTTTTTGAGTCATCGAGGAAATTTTGCTGACGAAAATCAATCTTTTTTAGTTTTTCATTCCACTGGTCTCTTGGCTCAAAAACACACGAGCTGGCATCTGAGTTACTAGCGAAATCGATTCTTAGGTGCTGTATGGTATTAGTGATGAATGTCACTGCAATGAGTTATACATGGCTGTCATTGGTGCAATCATTCAACAGGAACTTTGTTTCGGAGATTTGTTCGATTTTTCTGAGTGCAATATCGCAACCCTGGTGAAAATATAACGTGCAGTTGAGCGTGCCAAAAGAGTATATATGGAGTTGATTGCAAGTCGATGAAAAGTAAATGAAACGTAACAACAGCGTGTGAAAAGAGTAAATTGACGCTTCAGAGCGTGCAATGAAGGGGACTTCCAGCATAGTCCAAACAATAAATCTTCTAAAATGACGTGTAAAGAGCGTGCATAGAGCTTTTTCAATTTCGCGCATTCAACGTATCAGAAGCATGCAAAAGATTCCTCATTTTCATTTCATGGTTGTGGTTGAAAAAACACATCCATTCTATTTTATGTAATGCAACTAAAACATATGAGAAAGGCAGAATTTCAATGGATTAATTTTCCAGACGGATAAAATATATTCATACAACATAGAATCTCCAATCGCAACTCTCTCTTTTTTTACGAAAGGGATCAATGAATTATAATTATTTTTATCTGTTGGAATATTTGTTACAAGGAAATTATTTGAAACTGAATTCATAAAAAAATTCAGAGTTTTCAGGGATCAATATTGGAATTTCGAATTTCAGTAGAGCCAGCCGAAATAACGACAGGCGAATATTAATACGCCATGGAAAACATCTCATAAATTCACTTATTTTCAGATCAGATTAGTAAAATAAATTTATGGATCCTGTCAAAATATTACCAAATTCAAATACTATTTTCTTGTATTATGAATAAATGTAACACATATAGGATTTTTTTCAACCGTGCAGTAAACGTGCATTTCCAGTCGAAGAAAGCAGAAGTGAATAAAAAATCTGGGAAACGTGCGTCGAACGTGCAGTGTCAGACGTGAACCTACGTTTTATGGAAGCTTATTGCACTCCTGACCAGGGACTGTAACGTTATTCACTTTCGTTACTCATTCCATATGAAATATATATACTGTACACAAATTATATATTTATTATATAGATTTTATATATGATGAGTAACGAAAGTGAATAACGTTACAGGCCGTTTGAACGTTGTTTTAACTTTATTGTGGAGTTTATCGCACGCTACTTTTTCACCAAGGAAGCTTTAGATTGCGCTTGAAATCTTGATATTATTTTTGAAAAGTTCAAGTTTCTATCACGATTAAGTAGTATACTTAACAAAATATTCTCCATTATCTTGTGAGTGGTAACAGAATGTTTACTCGGAGAATTTTCTGTTTTTTTGTACTGGTCATTCAGTTTAATCTGAATTTTGTATTGATCAAACTTGACAGTTGGATTCTCAACAGTTGAATAGCTTGAGTTGTATATAGGATGTGAATAATTGTAAAAACGTAATCGTAATTTTCTGTTGCAGTTTCGAAGTATTAAACCAATCACCCTGGAGAATTGAAATAATCGTATCAAGATGATGGTAAATATGTGTACATATATATATATCCCAGATAACATGTAAGCTTGTCATAAGCTTGCCAGACTTGTCGTTCGATTGTTTTTAACCTGTTAATAACAACCTTGTCAAAGTAAGGCTGCTACAACTCTCTGCTGCAAGAATTTTGTAAGCTTGTACCATTGTTGTGTGTCAACTAGGAGGCTTATGTCAACCTTGTCACAAGCTGGCCTGACAACGTTGCAGCAAGGTTAAATTGCTATCTGGAATATTATTAGATTGATAAAGAGGAAAGCAGTTGATTTGAGATTTTATGCAACGGTTTTAGTTATCAGAAAATGTTCCAAAAAGAATTTATTAATCTGCATAAAAATTAACGCTTGACAGTTGCTCATGAACCCTGGTAGAAATCACAACGTCTCACTAACCATCCATATACTGGATCGGACCTACGTGAAGGCACGGAGAGAAGAGAATGTCAATATTTACCATGCCAATATAATATTTGGTCTTATTTTATATAAAATTGTGATTGTTACTATGTAAGAATGAAATACCATCATTCTTTTATCTCCGTGGGGGAACTGGATAATACATCCCAGCCAATTAGACTTTGGTGTTCGAATATTCAGTTGGTTGATATCGAGGGGCTGTTCCCTCTCGAGTCAGACGATCTTAACGCTCAACAGAGATTCGAAATAAATAATGCGTTGATTCAATAACTGAAATTTGCAGGTACTATTCAGATTATTTGTATTATGAAAAGAATCACGTACAAGAGTGAATTACTCGTGGAAAAAGCGAATCATCCGTTTAAAGAGTGAGTCGAGTAGAATCTGCGTGAGTCAAGTACAAATCTGTGCGAGTCAGAATGAATCATATCGAATCGGAGGCCAATGAAAACGAATCAGGGAGAGGATTATTTACACTAACTGCGTGAACGTAGACATGAACGACTGCGCACCTCAAGATCAAGCTCCTCAAGATCTTTTGAAGTTTTTGCAAATGATTTTAAAATAATTTTCCAAGAATGATTCTGGAATTTTCTATGATCTTGAGGTTATTTCCCAAGATTTGAAGAATTACTTCAGTTTTCATAGCAATCCAACCTTGTGTCAGGATTTCTCTTGGTTAGATTATATTGTTATATGGCAAAATATTTCCAGAGTTCTCCAAGAATTTTTCAAGGACTTTTTTCGAATTCTTCGAGAACTTTTGTGGAGTTCTTCAAGAAATCTCTTGGAATCCTTTGAAAACTCTTATAGAATCTTTCAAGAACTCTTTTTTGATGCTTAAAGACTTGTTTCGGAATTGTTTGCTGAATTCTTCGAGTTCTTTTGGACGAAAAAAAATCCTTCCAGGGATTCATTCTGAACGGGGGGTTCTTTACAAATACATTGCGAATTCATGAAAAGTGCCTTGAAATGAACTCTTGTACCAGGTCTTTGAGAATGCTTTAAGAATTTTTTGGGATCTGATTGTATTCTTGATGAATTCTTCAAGAACTCTCATGACAGAATCTATAATGAACTGCAATAACAGAATTGACAAAGTATCATGAGGTGAATGAAGCGTACACTGTAAAAAATTTCCATGGAAAACTTGGCATAAACGTTTGGAAGTATGATTAACACATACGTGCGTTAGGAATTTTCCGTATTTCACCAGAAACTTACTGGAAAATGATACTAAAAATCCTATACAGTTCGGAATTTTCAGTTGAATCGAAGGTGAATTTATATACATGTACCGGAAATTGCTTTTCTATCCCATGATCGGAATTCTCCGGTTGCTTCGTACAGGAAGATTCTGATTATTTTTTACAGTGTGCATTTAAAATAGTACAAAATGAGTGTGATAATGAAATGAATCATTCCACTGATAGGAATAAAGAATGAGTCGAGGTAGTCAGTGCGAATTATCCCAAATTATTGAATGCAACTTTACACATAGTAACTGATCACTGGGAATCATGCGAATCAGGCTCTTTCTTATTCAATGTATTTAACGTGAGAAAATCAAATGGAGCCGTTTGAATCGTGCAATCGGGAAACGAGTATTCTTCAACACTAATTTGACTCTTTTTGACTCGAGAGTGAACGGCCCCTCGGTTGATATAGATTTTTCATGCCTCGACCGATCGTACAGTAACATTGATAGTCCATGAACACAGTGATCAGGAAAAAAAGGATCTCATGGAAATAAATTCAGAAGCAACGTACTTGACTTGGGATCATATTTCAAAATACATTTTTACTTTATTCATAGATGTGATTTCACTGAGAAAAAAATGCTTAGCAATTTGAACTACATTCTAGTAATTTTCTGTGACATCTGGATGGGCATAGACGAGAAAGTGCGTGAAAAAACTGTCTAGAAATCAACTCCACATCTGGGAAAACTAGCTGGGCCCCATCTAATTCCCAATCACAATTTTTCACTGAGAGAACGCAAATGATTAAGTACATATTTGATCATTGATTTTTTGTTCGCAGGACACAAACATAGACAAATCATTTTGGGTCCTATGTGCCGTTTGCGTGATTATACTCTTCAAAATCTTACCATGGTTGTACAGTATCTACATATTTCGCAAAAAAATCAATCAACTTCCAGGACCACCCTCTTATCCAATTGTTGGATCATTAATGTCAATATTTGCACTCAATAACGAAGGTACGATTGTTAATAATTTGTTATAATTCAGACAATGATTTGTTTGTAAATGGATATACTTATATCAATCACTTATCTTTTCAATTCAATAACAGAACGTGTATTTTGGTTCAAAAATCTCTCGTTCAATTATATCAATGGTTTGTGGCGGTTATGGATCGGACATACCGGGGCAATTCATATACGTAAACCTCAACATTTGGAGGTAAGTACGCTAAATAAAATAACATCACGAATAGAATGAGGAAACTATATTCTCTTTTATCCGCACAGGTCGTTCTTTCAAGTACCGTGAACATCACCAAAGGACCAATATATCATATCATAACACCATGGCTTGGAAGTGGACTTCTAACATCCAAAGGTGATAAATTCCTCACTTCATTATCGTCATCTCATCATTGTTATGATGGCGGAAGATGAGATTAATATCTAATCTTTTTTTCAACAGGAGAAAAATGGTTCCGTGACAGAAAATTGATCACTCCGGCATTTCACTTCAGTATATTGGAACAATACGCATTAGTGATGTACGAAAAGGCACAAGTATTTCTCAAGGTTTTAGAACAAGAAATCAATCAACATCCAGGAGAAGCCATCGATATATTTCCATTAGCCGTCAACTGTACTCTGGACATAATCTGTGGTAATTACTCACAATTCGTTATTCGATTACAAAGAATAAAACTGATATAATATGATTTTCCTCTAGAAACTGCGATGGGTATTAATATGAACGCTCAGACAGATACTAGAAACGATTACGTGGTATCCGTTCAAAGGTAACTTGAGTGATATCACGTCAAACCTTCTTTTGAGAACACAATTTTTTTGTGAATTATTAAAAGAATTGGGAATCTGATGAAGTACTCTAGAAATTAATACAAGGTATATCATCATTCGTAGGTTTGCTGGTTTATCGGTTGAACGTCTATTCAAGCCTTGGCTGTCCTCAGATTTCATCTACTTTTTAACGACCGAAGGAAGAGAATGTAGATCTCTGATCAACAAAATGCACCAGTTCACGAGAAATGTGAGATTACGTTCTTAATCTTTATACAGTTTTGTTATCTCAATTAATGTGCTATTTATTCTCTTGTAAGGTGATAGAAATGAGGCAGCGATTCCGAAAATCTCAAAACGAGAAAAATGCAATTGAAAATCAAGGAGAGGATGATACAGGTAAATTCCGTACTTTTTTCCCTAAGAGAACCCTAAGTTCCTGAAGGTTTGTGTTCTCTTGGGATTTTTATTCTTGCCTATGAAAATTCAAATTAATTATCAGAATTTTTATAAAGTTTAGTTTTTTCTGTTATATACAATTTTAGGACGACGAAAACGGAAAGCTTTCCTCGATTTGTTGTTAGATGCTAGCGAAGGAGATGCCAATCCCATGAGTACGGAAGAATTGAGAGAACAAGTTGATACTTTCATGTTTACGGTGAGTTACTGGTTTGTTAAGCTATTCTAGGGAATAATGGGCTGTGGGTATTAGGATACGGCGCTAGGTTCATCAAGTCGAGTCAAGCCTAGCCCAGTTAATACTTATGTGAGGAAGAGCTCTTCAGGAAGTCTTTTAAAAAAGCTCTAACTATCGATGTTGTCATATTGATATCTGGATGTTATCATTTTTCTGAGGTCTCAGAAGGGAATCCTCTTGAAGAGTTCGTTTGGATAACATTCTAGCAATCTCTCATTTTTCTCAGAAATCGACGCATCTGATAACATTCTGATATCTTTATTTTAACCTTCTGAAAGGTCTACCTGAGCTCTCACACATATTTGAGAGATCTTTGGGAGCTTTTGATGATAACACATTGTTCACTGAGCGGTTATTGAGCGTGGCGTCATTCTGAAATGATAACATTATTTGAGCTTGAGCCCATGCTCTGGTGAAAATGGAGAGTCGAAAGAAGCGTTCGGACAAGAACAAACAAAAGCACCGAAGCACTTGAAAACCCCTCCTCAAGAAGCGTTTCCAAGAAAATAAAAATAGCGCAGTTGTGAGAGGGGGGGGGAGGTTATGCAAAGAATGTTTCACTCTCAATATGAACTGAGGGAAAAAAATTCTCAACCCAATCCTCACTGTTGAAAACAAATTTGTGAATCTCACACATAAAATTTGGAAACAATCAACACACACTTTTGGGTATTGAAAAACCAATGTTCGTATGAGAACCATTTCAAGATAATATTGTGTTTGAATTTCAATGAAAAGGTGAGAGATTCGATACGAAAATATGTGTATTAATTGTTTCCAAACTTTTTTATTAAAATTAATACAAATATTTTTTACAATGCTGTTATGTTCAACAGATCCCTGCCCAGCCCGGCTAGCAAAGCACTCCTAAATTTGCGTTTATGCTACTAGCAGTGCCACGGTAGCAACGTAGTACCTTTCCCAAGATTTTGACACTGCTTTACTACCATAGCATATATATAATGCAAACTATAACGTAGCACTACCTCAGTGCTACCAGTATTACCAGGGAGTGCTACCAAGTAATACTTCTACATTCACAAAAAGGATTTCTTGGAATGAAAAAATTTTTCTTGTCGCTGGGACAAAACTCATTTTTTTCTTGAGCCTAGAAAATTTTACTTGAATCGGGAAGAGTTCGTTTTGATTTCAAAAGAAATTTTCTTGATTCAAGTAAAATTTTCCAGGCTCAAGAGAAAAATGAGTTTTGTCCCAGCGACAAGAAAAATTTTCTTCTTTCAAGAAATCCTTTCTGTGAGTGTAGTAAGATGCTACCAAGTCGCTCCCATTTTCATACATAAATTGAGTACCGATGTACAAGATGCTTTTGAATGTGTAAGTGGATGGTAGCGACGCTGCTAGAAGCGCTGTCTTAATTTTGCTGGCTGGGAGATAACATTTAAGCTTGTCATAAGCTTCCCAGACTTGTCATTCGAATGTTTTTGACTTGTTATTAACAACCTTGTCAGTGTAAGGCTTCAACAACTCTGCTGCTAGGGTTTTGTAAGCTTGTACCCTAACAGCAAAATGCTCAGCAAATATGCAGCAAATTGTTGAAAACGTATAACAACGTTTTGAAGCAATTTGCAGGGACGTTGCGTCGCCAAATGCGCAACAATATGCTGTAAATCTAGGATTTTAGCTTGAGTCGTTATCATATTGCTGGGAAGCTGCTTGGTTTCATGAAACTTTCAATATCATGCGTAGCAAATTCCCAGCAACTTCACGAAAACTTGATGAACAACGTAAGAGCAACGATTCCCAAGTAGCAGAAGAGGTTAGAAATGCTAAGAGCGTGTTTGGAAAATCCTACGAACATGCATAGAACCTCCAAATGGGACTGTTTCGAATAATTAATTGCTATGCACCTCCATAGAATATCTCAACGAATTTATCCAAAATAGTCTCATTCGCACATCCCTTTCACATTCATAGAGTCACCATAGCATATTTGAGAAGTTCTTGTGCTACTTGGGTTGCACAGCAACTTTTGTTGTATGGGTACCATTGTCGTGTGTCAACTAGGAGGTTTATGTCAACCTTGTCACAACCCGAGCAGCAACAGAAGTTCAAAGTATATACGAAATAGAAACGTTCGTAGAATGTACGAATGAGATGCGAAGAACATATAATGAACGTTCATAGAATATTCGAATGAGACTGTTTTAAATATACTGAGAATGTACATAGTACATCCGAAATGTACGATATTCATGCAATCGACGTTCGATTGACGGACCGTTGTATATTTGATTACATACGTTTGATGAATATGCATAGCACCTATGGAACGGTGGAGACGTCTCATTGGAATGTGCATAGAACATATTCCGAATATTCGAAGAACGTTCATAGTATATTCTGGTGCTACTTGGGAAGCTTGCCTGACAACATCGCAGCAAGGTTAAATTGCTCTCTGGGTGTATTCTTCGTTGACTGTCCATATTGGCACGATAGCATTTTGACACCATTTTCAACCAACTTTAGCTCCACGAGAAACTAAATTCCTTTCAAATCATTGATAAGGCCAGGAAATGTTTATATACATCGAAAAAAATATTGTTTTCATAAAAATATTGTTCAACTATTATAGCTATCTGAAGTATCGGGATGTCGGTACACTGTGAAAAATATTTGCATGCATTTTATTACAAAAGTTTGGAAGCGATTACCACGCATCTTTTTCAATTGAATCTCTCAAAAATATTATAAATGCTTTTCATACAAAAATTGGTTTGAATATGATGAAATCTGTGGTGAATCTAATATACAAAGGTATGTGTTCATTGCTTCCAAATTTTGTGTGTGGAATTGTGTTGTGTATCACAAACCGAATGGATCGTTCCAGGAAAAACACAGATTAGTATGAAACAATTCAGATCGTTATCAGAACGATCCCCAGACAGCACTGTAGGTGCTCGGAATGTTTTAGAAACGTCCCCGTGGCTTCGCGACCTCTGATTCCAACAATTACGTTTCTAAAACATTTTGAAAACTTACCGTGTCAAAACATTTATATTATTCATGAAAATTCCCCATTTTGTCGCTAACCTACGCCAACCTACAAATCATTCGTATTCAAAGTTTAATACATGACTAATACATCAAAAAATATTAAAACCCTATTGTTTTTCACATAATCACTGCACAACATAAGAGATCATGAAAATACACATATTGTAGAGTGTAAAACAAAGATATTAGAAAGCGCTTTAGAGTCGAACTATTTTCCATTAAATCCAGCACTTCATAAGCTTGTACGTGTAATTTATTACACACAAGATCATTACTTGAATATAATTGATTTAGGATTTGTTTTAAATAAAAATATCCGCAGATATGTTATTCATTTGAGGATTTATAAAGACAAATTCAACATGTGCTAATCACGTTTTGTGAGAATGTAAATAAAAGAAACCAGCCCGTACAGCACAACCACCAATCCTCCACCTAGGACTTCGGTGGACTGGAGGTGGAGAATTGGTGGAGAAATGGGAGCCGTGGAAATAAGGGAGAAATAAGGGAGAGTCTCCGTTGAGGCAACGGAGAGGCGACGGAGAAATGTCCGCCCCCTGTATTTTCAATATAATTCTTATTGGTGCATTTACGTAACCAAATCTGAATGTATGAATTCACGGATTTAAGTTTTACTGGAAATACAGGGGGCGGACATTTCTCCGTCGCCTCTCCGTTGCCTCAACGGAGACTCTCCCTTATTTCTCCCTTATTTCCATGGCTCCCATTCCTCCACCAATTCTCCACCTCCAGTCCACCGAAGTCCTAGGTGGAGGATCGGTGGTTGTGCTGTACGGGAGGACATTTTCATGTTTTAAAAACATACATGCGACCTTTTCGAAACGTCACAAACCGTTTCTGAAACATTTCGTTTGTAACGAGGTACGTTTTGTGAATGTTTACAAAACGTCTCAGTGCTGTCTGGGATCTCTGTATCGCTGCTGCGCTGTAAAAAGTGTGGCTTAAGTTGGCTGAAATTTAGCCTTTTCGATTGTGTCGGCAATTGTTTTTTGTCCTCACTTGATACTTGAAATAAGCTTCTTTCCCCTATTCCAAATGTCCGATGGATAATTTTCTGTCAGGATTTGGTCGGTTTTTGTCTCAGACATGATGATTTCCGACAGAACCAGACAGAATTTTGACCGGAATCCGTCAGATTTTGTTTGGCTTTCCCTGGTGCAAGGGAAACGTGTACGGCGTGTAGGAAAAGTATACGGAAAGTTGACGGAGCGTGTACTGAACGTAAACTGGAACATTTTGAGCGTAGAATTGTCCCAGACTACGCTTCCTACACGCTGTCATTTTCACCAGGGTTGTCTGGCATTCCAGTCTGTGCAGGAATTGGTCGGTTTTTGTCCCAGGCATGATGATTTCCGACGGAACCAGACAGAATTTTGACCAGAATCTGTCAGGATCTGTCGGACATTTTTAATTAGGTCGGCCGCTTCTTAAATTCAATAATGACGCAATCTGAATTCAAGACTTTCAGGGTAGAATTATAACATAATTTTTACATTGTATCTATATTTCAGGGTCACGACACGACAGCAGCTGCAGTTTGTTGGTCCTTATTCCTCTTGGGAGACAATCCTGATTGCCAGGACAAAGTACATGAGGAAATTGATGAGTTTTTCGGTGATTCCACAGAACCGGCTACGGCAAAACAAGTCATTCAACTGAAGTATCTTGAAAGAGTCATTAAAGAAGCGCTTAGATTATACCCCAGTGCACCATCGTTTTCTAGAAAGTTGGAAGAAGATATAATGTTGGGTGAGTACTTTATCTCAAGTCATTTTGCACAGACTTTGATAAAATTCTAAAAATATTACCGGAATAAAGCTCTCCCAGATAGAAAACCATGCCCTAAATATTTTGTGACATAATATGCCGTAAACATATTAGGTGTACAAATAAGTTTCCGCGGTTTTTTATAAAAAATTAGGAATTTATTGTAAAGGAAAAGTACATTACGTTTTATTCAAAGTATTTTCCATCATTTGCCACTACTTTTCCCCATCTTTCTGGCAACATTCGGATACCCCGTCGAAAAAACTCTTCATCTTTTGACGCTATCCACAAATCTAGCCAATTTTTGGTGTCTTCATATGATGTGAAGCGCTGCTCAGACAGACCATGTGCCATCGACCGGAACAGGTGATAATCAGAAGGGGCTAAGTCTGGTGAATACGGCGGGTGGGGTAAAACTTCCCAGTTGAGTGTTTCCAAGTATGTTTTTACCGGCGCCGCAACATGTGGACGAGCATTATCGTGTAAAAGAATAATTTTGTCGTGTCTGGAGTAGTAATGGGCGCGTTTTTCCTTAAGTGCCCGACTCAATCTCATCAATTGTGTTCGGTAGAGAGCTCCAGTAATGGTTTCGCTTGGTTTCAGCAATTCATAATACACGACACCAAGCTGATCCCACCAAATACACAGCATGAGTTTTTTTCCATGAATATTCGGCTTAGCTGTCGATGTTGATGGTTCGCCGGGCTTAACCCATGACTTTCTCTTCTTTGGATTATCGTAGTGAATCCATTTTTCGTCACCAGTGACTATACGATCCAAAAACTCTTTTTTATTCCTGGCAAGCAGCATTTCACTCATGCATAATCGGCGTTCAACGTCTCTCGGCTTTAGTTCATATGGAACCCAATTTCCTTGTTTTTGAATCATTCCTAACGATTTTAAACGATGTGAAATTGCTTGTTGAGTCACTTGTAGAGTAAGTGCAAGTTCTTTTTGCGTTTGGGACGAATCTTCCTCCAATAGTACTTCTAATTCCATGTCTTCGTACACTTTCGGCCTTCCACTGCGTTCTTTGTCTTTAACGTCAAACTCACCGTTCTTAAACTTTTGAAACCATTCCTGACAACTTCTCTCACTTAAAGCGGCTTCACCATATGCTTCTAGAAGCAATCGATGCGCCTCAGCTGCAGATTTTTTCACATTAAAGAAGTAAATCAAAAGTTCCCGCAAATGATGCTTATTCGGAATAAAACTTGACATTTTTGCACGAAAAAAATTACGTGATGCTGATACGGAATCACTAGTACTTTAAGGTTATGGTGTTGCCAGATGACCAAACTTGGGATATTACGTTTTACATCTGACAATTTCTCCATAACCTTCTGGTGGGGCCATCTTTTGACAAACCGCGGAAACTTATTTGTACACCTAATACTATCATAAACTTCGCTCAGATTGCAATGATGCATAAAATGTAAACATTATGTTTTCATTATGGTACCATCACCTCGTTTTGCTACCAATAACAATGCTTTATGCGGAAATACCTTGGTACCATGATGCAAACATTTCTTGACGTGCATGTCACCATTATGATGGCATTATTGAGACATTTTTGTATCTGGGTTTTCAATCCAATTCCTTTGTATCCGAAGAACAGACCAAACTGACAGGGAAATTTACTACTCTCTAAAATTTTTGGAGTGAGATTTCACTCTTTAGCCAGCCGAAAGTGAGCTTGTCGAAATTTCAGGTGAAATTCCCACTCTTTGAGACTGACAGTTTAAGGTTTGAGGTTAGAAACTAACAGCCAGTCCAATTCTAGAGTGAATTTTTCGCTTCAAAAGAGTGAAGGTTCATTCGAAACGAGTGAAAATCCCACTCGAAGCGAACTGGCTCACTTCTGACATTTAGTGGAGTGAAACACGTGATTTTTCATTCTTTCGGATTTAGAGACGAGTGTGACGAGACAATAGAAGCCTGATCAAATTTAAAATGTATAAAATTACTATCAATCCGGTGCTGGATTTGATGGTCTTTCAACATATATCTGACTTCAAACGTGATAACAGAACTTTCTTGCACTATTATTTCAGATGGTTACTTAATTCCAAAAGGATGTATGGTGATGACAAATACTTATATATCCCATCGAGATCCAGAATTCTGGCCAAATCCAGAAAAATTCGATCCTGATAGATTTCTACCAGAAAACATCAAAGACAGACATCCTTATGCGTACATTCCATTCAGCGCCGGGTCGAGGAACTGCATTGGTCAGAAATTTGCTCAAATGGAGGAAAAAATTTTACTCACCGCCATCTTAAGGAAATGGAAAGTGAAAAGTGTTATCAGTGGCGACAAAATTAAGTTTATCAATGCTTTTATCTTAAGACCCTCTCGTGGAATATACCTTCATTTCACTCCAAAAAGATAAAATTACGTCGCTTTTCGTGCAATGATATACAACAAAATTGAAAGTTTGTTGGTGGCAATGAACTATGCATCGAGAAGGTATACGAGAATCTTTTGAAATGACCCACACAGCTAAGAGAGTTTGGGAAGAATTCTCAGAGAATCTCAGAAGAATTCTTCAAGAACACCATAACTCGTCCAAAAGAATTCTTGAAGAATCTCCGAGATGTCAGTTCAGAATGAATTCCAGATGGAAGTCTTTTGATCATACGAAAGAACTCTCAAAGAACCCCAAGAGAATCCATAAAAAATCCTCAGAGAGTTAATAATTAATCCTAAAAGATGTCTCAAGGAATTCTGTAAGAGGTATGTTCTTGAAGTTTGAAACGTTGATAGGAACGAACCGAAAATTCAACCTCCCAAAATGTGACGGATCATCGTTTGCTATCCTTTCAAATTAACTCTTCGAAACTGGGAACGTCAATTAAAAAATGTACTGCAAAATTGTCTGCTCTTAAAAAGCTAAGTATTTTGTCATTCGATTGCTAATTCGTCTTGATAAACGATTCAAACTTCCACAGCATGTAAAAGGTTTTGAAGAATGCTATATAAGGTTGTAAATAATCCTAGAGGATTTTTAAAAAGTTCATTGACACCCGAGAATCCTAAAAATATTCTAGAAAAGATGAAAGAATTGGTTACGAATTCAATGAAGAATTCCAAGTGAGTCATTCGAATCGAACTGAAGAAGATTTAACATGAATCCGATGGAAAATATCGAAACATGTTACAAAACAGACATTCGTATATCTCTGTATGCACTTTGCCAGTTAACTGATCGAACTTGCAGCGAAGTGCAAATTTTTTGACGTTAATTTTCATATTTGCGGTTCCTCAAGACTTTTTCACAGGATTTTGACATACTTCTCCGACAATATTTTTGAAATTTTTCATGATCCGTTTGAAATTGTTCCGGAAGATTTTAAAAACTTGTTCAGTTTTTATAGCAATTGGCCATGCATCAAGGTTTCCAGGCAAGCAGAAAATATTCTCACAGTCCTCTAAGAATTCTTTTCAAAATCTTTCGGCAATTCTTCAAGACTTTTTTTTGACGAGAAGAAGAATTCTCCCAGGGATTCGTTCTGAACTGACACGACGGGAGTTCTTTAAGAATACTTTATGAACTCATATATGAGCTCTCTAAGAATTCATTCAGAATTCTTTGTGATTCGATTGTATTCTTCATGAATTCTCAAACAACTACGATAAAAGAATTCATGATGAATTCTTTGGAAGGAGTTCTTTGAGAATTCTTTTGGAACTGTGGAGCTGTGTGGGGATCTCCTAGTTATGCAGTGAGGTTTCAAGAAATTCCATTTATGTCATCTTGTGGAATTTCAGTCCCGCGAAAACAGTCTACGAATATGACATCACTGACACTCTATAATCTCTTTGTTACGTGAGAAAATTGAATGACAACTTCTGTGGTAGAAAGTAATTGAACTGTGATTTCGTGTTGAAATAATAAGTAATAAGTATATAGCGTATGAAAAACTGAAAATAATCATATGGACATTACCATTCGTACACTTGATGGACTGTCACACGTAATTTGCGTCGTATAATGTTTTTGACTAGAAATTTGTAACCTATTGAATGAATGAAGATTGTAATGTATGCTCTCTACGTTAAGAAGATACGCCGTACTTCGAACCTTTCTTCCGGTTGTACGAACCTTTCCTGTTTGAACCAACGTGCTCGGATGGCGACACTAGTATTTTTTTACCGAACCTAGTTCATTTGAGGTAAAAACATTGCGAATAAATGTACTCCATCTTACTTCAATTGCTGCGATGCGAGTAGTATTTTCGAAATGAAACAGACGTTCAATACGCTTTGATGAATTTTTTATTACGCGGAGAGAAATAATATTCCACAAAATACTATATGTCTAATAAATTGACAAGATAAGTATAAATACTGCCGTTATTGTTAGACAATGCAGTAAAAATGTGTACCCTACAACCTGGCAATAAAGGTGCTCCCCCTCTCTCTTTAACGCATAACAGAAACCGTTCGAGTGAGGTTGTTTTACTTCTACATCGTGGACAAAACCAGTGATATTTTCTTTGACCTTGCCCATTCAATAGTGAAAACCACATATCAGAAAGGTCGATTTTACGATACCTCTTCATCTTTGAAAAGGCGAAAATAAAAACAAATTTCGTATCATGATTCGAATCGTCTAACTGAATCATAGCCCTTACCGTATCGAGAAAGTATTTTTCATCTGCGTAAGGCTGGCTTCAAATTTCACTATTTTACGATCGAAAAATATATGAAATAATGGGCATTTTCACATTTCATATTTCTCGGCGATTCCAATCGATTAGGGAATATGGGGAAATTGTATGATATAAGTTTCAGGCAAACCAAAATTGAGAGAAGAAAAGGGTGAACAATAAACTTGAAATTGGAAAGGAAATTGGGAAATTCCGTTAATGCCACTATTATGCGGATATCTTTCGTTCCTATCATCCGATTCTTATGGAATTTTTACCGCAGTTATATGCAATCCCAATAATGGCACTTCATAAATCTTCCCAGTGAACAATATGTTATCATCCAGAGTTCTTAGAGACCTCCGAAATATGTATAAGAGGCCAAATAGACCTTTCAGGAGGTTAACATAAAGATATCAGAATGTTATCAGATGCGTCGAAAATAAGAGATTGCCAGAATGTTATCCAAACGAACTCTTCAAGAGGAATATTTTTGAAGATCTCAGAAAAATGATACCATTCGGATATCAATATGATAACATCGACAGAGCTCTTTTAAAAGCCCTCTTAGAGATCTCTTCCTCTCGTGGGTGTTCACTGGGTTAATCCGTTTAATCAAAGTGTATAGTACTGTACAAAGCTGAAGACTATGTTGGTCTCATAACTGTAAAACTATCATTCGCAATCTTATTACACCCGCATGATTAACCGCACTTCCATACTATTAGCCTATCCCATACTGCAGAATACGTTTTTCATACTTGAAGACATATCAAAGCGCCGAAAACTAAAAAGAATTCAAAATTCTAACCACATTTTCGCACTCTTTCGCATCATTGTTGAGTCATAGACAGTGGAAACAAAAAAATATCAATGCATTTTCTAAGAGTTCCAATGAACGAGTAACCCAATTCTCACAAAAGAATGGGAGAGGTGATGGAAATATGTTATCGAAGATTGTGGTTTTGTGGAAGTTTATATCTCTGTTTCTGCAATCAAACTTATATCTCATTTTACCTACACAGCGCCACAGTTCCAGAAGAATTCACAAAGAATTCTTATTGAACTGGTTATGTTCTTTATGGAGGCCGCAGGCCCCCCGATAAGAAAAAGAATCAATATCAAGTCTAAGAAAACAAATTGCAGTCATTAATAAAAATTCACGTTACATTCAAATTGATCTCATTCATTTGTGTTCATTGAATAAAGTTATTTAGCAACTTCAAAATATTTTTGTATCGATCAATACCATCAGTTCAAGAGTATTCAAAAGATATGTGCATTTTCAAAACGATATTTCAGGTGCAATTTCAAGTAAAAAATATGCATCTTTATTAAATAACAAGATTTTATTGTAGCCACACATATATGATATAATCAGCTTTCATATTACGCATATTATTTTCATTATATAAGAAGATGTTTATTATATTCGATGATGTGGTTATATCCCGTACAGCACAACCACCGATCCTCCACCTAAGATTTCGGTGGACCAGAGGTGGAGAATTGGTGGAGAAATGGGAGCCGTGGAAATAAGGGAGAAATAAGGGAGAGTCTCCGTTCAGGCAACGGAGAGGCGACGGAGAAATGTCCGCCCCCTGTATTTTCAGTAAAACTTAAATTTGTGAATTCATACATTCAGATTTGGTTACGTAAATGCACCAATAAGAATTATATCAAAAATACAGGGGGCGGACATTTCTCCGTCGCCTCTCCATTGCCTCAACGGCGACTCTCCCTTATTTCCACGGCTCCCATTTCTCCACCAATTCTCCACTTCCGGTCCACCGAAGTCCTACCCAGCCAACCATGGATTGGTTTCAATCATTGGTCAATTTGATTGATTCCAATCACATTTGCTAAGAATTGATCAATTATTTGAGAATTATGTAGGATCTCTGTGCGCATGTCCATTCATTGAATAATGATTGATCGAAAATTGATCATTTTTGAAGGACCAATTGTTGGTCGCCAATGTGGACATAGAAATGGACAATTATTGATCAATTTTGTGGTCCATAGAATTGGGCAAAAATTGAGCATTTAACATCCGTCGATAATGGAAAATCTGAAAATATAAAACATCACTTCCTTTCTATCGGTTGTATGGAATTTTGCATTCTTGAGGGCAAGGACAGAATTATTAATTATTCACGTATTGTTTATTACAAAAAATTGTTGTGGTTTATCGGTTATTTATTCCTTTTTGTCTTATTAATCGCAACTTATTCGAATTTCGTATTATTCGTGGTGCGGTAGGATTGTCGCGATGAATTGAGGTTATTATTCATAACTTCAATTTCGTAGCATAGATGTAAATTCTTATAACTGAGTGAACTGATTGAACTGCATTCCAATCAAGAAGTGTGTTTTATATTTGAATTAGCAATAGAGTAAATTGCAGATGATTATATGTTATAATGTGAAATAAACGAATTCAGTGTCATACATAACCATAATTTGTGTGCGGTTGTCATTTTCGAAAAAGACATTACAACTACATCCAAATTGTTCAAACAATAAACACCTGTCAAAACCCTTCAATAATAAAAATAAATTGCTTATTGATTCAACCTTTCACACTGTATCAATCAATAACCCAGTTATTAGTAAATTTTCTATCATTCTCAAACCAAAATAATTGGCCAATAATTGCCAAATTATGGGTCACTTCATTTCACAGCTGATGGCAGCACCTATGCCCATGCCATTGACCTAATATTGCCCCATAATTGGAAAATCCAATGGTCCACAGAAATTGACCAATTATTTGTCACCAATGCGGACATAGAAATGGACAATTATTGATCAATCCCACCCAATCTCATTGAGTAATAATTGACCAGTTATTTATCAGCTATGGTTAGCTGGGTATAGAGACCCTTCAATCAGAGTCTGGTCAACAGGCTGAAAAATGTGAATGCATTTTGATTGGTCCGCCATGTTTCCTCTAAACTGAGTGGGAGAAATTGCGGCGAATTCAAAATTGTTATTTTGCATACACTCAGTTTTCCATAACACTTCAGTTATATAAGCAAAATATTCACAAACTGGAGGGTGAATGTGCGTCAACTTCTCAGTTGGACTGCAAAATGAATTTTGAAATTAATTCCGAAAATTTAAACATCGAAGTGTCTAGAAGGTATAATGGAAATTAAGTAACGAGTGAAACTAACCTAGATCAACGTAAACAGTTTTCACCATTTCACCTCTCCATGTGGCGTCAAACTTTAACATTATAATTTTTTATAAAAAATCATTTTTCGTGCATTCTATTTAAACGCAGTGTACGTTTTCTGTGTATTTCGTGTGGCACAACAACGTACTCATGATGAAACTTCCACAATTAGGTAGGTATAGAGACCCTTTGATATATCACTCACCTGATTGTGGAAGTTTCATCATGAGTACGTTGTTGTGCCACACGAAATACACAGAAAACGTACTCTGCGTTCAAATAGAATGCACGAAAAATGATTTTTTATAAAAAATTATAATGTTGAAGTTTGACGCCACATGGAGAGGTGAAAATGGTGAAAACTGTTTACGTTGATCTAGGTTAGTTTCACTCGTTATTTAATTTCCATTACAACTTCTACACACTTCGATGTTTAAATTTTCGGAATTAATTTCAAAATTCATTTTGCAGTCCAACTGAGAAGTTGACACACATTCACCCTCCAGTTTGTGAATATTTTGCTTATAAATCATGGAAAACTGAGTATATGCAAAATAACAATTTTGAATTCGCCGCAATTTCTCCCACTCAGTTTAGAGGAAACATGGCGGACCAATCAAAATGCATTCACATTTTTCAGCCTGTTGACCAGACTCTGATTAAAGGGTCTCTAGCTGGGTAGGTGGAGGATCGGTGGTTGTGCTGTACGGGATGTATATGTATATGAAAGAGGTTATTGTCAACATGCGAGTTCGTTCGCGCTGTATTTTGATTTTAGTTTTGTGGAAATAGCTGTACACGGAAAAGTCATAAACACACTGCATGTTGTTATTATAAGTATATACATATACTACCATGGCAGGTAAACATAACGATAAGTTCAGGTTGACACAAGAGAATTATTTTGCTCCTTAGGGAGAGAATGTGGTATTTTGCTCCCTGTAACTAGACGAAGAAAATAGCATTTTGCGTTGAGAGTGCGAGAAAGTACTTTCCTCCCGTTGCGAGCGGGCAGAAAGTACTTTCTTCCCGCTGCGAGCGGGCGGAAAATATTTTCCTCCCGCTGTAACACATTCGCTTGGAATTCAGCACTTTCTCACCTAAAAATAGGTCAGAAAACATCAACTTTCCGTGCAGGTGTGGGAAAATAGTATATTGTACGTCAAGGGGGGAAATTTCCCACTTCTCCCCGAGATGAACATACTATTTTTTCCCACAACTGCAAGGAAAGTGAAAATCATCTGTGTAATTGCATATAAAATATTCATATGCATATTTCGGAACGGAAAGATAGTTTGTATTTTCCTCCCGCTGCAAGCAGGCAGGAAGTACTTTCCTCCCGTTGCGAGCGGGCAGAAATTACTTCCCTCCCGCTGCGAGCGGGCGGAAAATCTTTTCCTCCCGCTGTGACACAGTCGCTTGGAATTCAGCACTTGCTCCCCTGAAAATGGGTCTAAAAACATCAACTTTCCGTGCAGGTGTGGGAAAAAATAGTTTTTCTTCCCCCGGGCAGAAAGTGGCAACTTCGTTTTGGCCAGCGGGCAGGAAGTTGCCACTTTCTGGCTCCATCGGAGAGAAAAATACTATACACACCTCGGACAGTAAAAAAGAAAGGTCGACCTTGGCTTCACCTTGGCCGACAAATACATGTGATCTTAGCCATTTCTTATTTCACTGCCCAAGGTGTGTGAAATACTATTCCGTTTGTTCTGTAAAAAGGGGGGGAATTAATTTGATAGGAAGATCAGGGTGGTTATTTTTAAATAATTCCTTTCACACTTTAATCAACAGATAATTGATGTACACCGTTTATTCACTTTTACTTTGTCAGGTACAGTCATGTACAGGAATGGCACAAGAGAACGTGAGGTGAGTCCGCGGTCAATTTTACATTGAAGGTGTCGGCACGTGTCCATAAACTTTTTCCACTAAAAGATTCTTCAAGATCTTTTCTGAGAGGGAGAGAGAGCATCAAAAAACTACTATGGCCAATGTTCGCATTGGATATTTTTTAAGAGTCCCTAGGAGACGATTGGACTGAAACGCGGATTAAACCAACATATACGGATCCGGATTTACTCATAGAAGATCGATGCAGCATCCGCCATTCCAATTAACGTTTGGAAACATCGATTCCTTAACTAGCACGCCATTTCGATTAAAATCACAATGCGTATATTTGGATAATATTCTACTTCAACAAAGTCACTAGCATCCCTGGTTTAAAAAAACCATTGATTCTCGCCAAATCTCACTAAATTACAGTTGAACTTGGACAATGTTCTGGCCGAATCTCATCCAGCAAATGTCAATGAGATTTGGTCAGAAAGAACAGTCGATTCTCGCCAAATCTCACTGAATCTGGCCAAATCTCATTGATTCTCGGACAATGTTCTGGCCAAATCTCATTTAATTTCATTTGTCAGAAGTAATGGATTCTTTTAACCAGGCATCCACGCGATTTGCCCTTTTTACCGGCCTTTTTCTAACATTTCTGTCTCACCTCTGTTCTCGTCTTCTCCACTACGAGCGCCGCGAAACGAGAGCCAGATTTTCCCCCTTCGATACTTTATATGTGTGTTCACCTTCCCCCAGAAGGTTCTAATATTCGGGTGCGTTTCGCTATCGACGTAACAGCGCATCCGCTCGGCTTAAGCTATACATTACGGATCTTACAATTCAATATAATTTGAAGGTCCGTTCAACAAAAGGGCTCCGTTAAGGATCATTGTGTATCGCTCAGGTATTTCGAAACAGTATAAACAGCGGATTGTAAATATCGAAAATCTTCTTCCGTGTACATTCATTAACCGTGTAACATCAAAGTTTTTGAATGAAACATTTTCTTCATGTTGAAACAAAATTGTTAATATATTTAGGAAACGAGGAGAAACGTTTTATTTTAATTTCACCAACGGAATCCAATAATTTTTTATCCAAATACACGGAAATACAGTTTAATGCAAATATTCATTGAAGTATATTGTGATGCTCATATGACTCATTTTTCCAAATTTATAATTAGTTTGTGGTGGAAGTTACTCAATGTATGATTTAAAACAGTCCCAACTAAATTCTAACTATTTTGAATAAAATATCGGCTTATATTTCATCTTTTCATTCATCAGAATTCAAACATGAAATCCTTCCTCTCAATTTAGAATTATTATTTTCATCAATCCACGGATAATTATATTTGGTTGTGCAATAATATACATATACATGATTACATATAATTATACTACTGTGGGCAAAAAATAGTAAGACTTTTTAATTTGAATTTCGCGCGAAAACCCATTCGTCTAAATATTTTTTTTCTAGGTTGGTATGACTGTCAATGACATCTGTGCCAAATGGCACATCAAAGGAATCACTAGTGTTCAGTTTACGCTTGTCTTTCTGGAGTACAAAAAGTGCATCCGGCAATTTTTACGATGAGTGAAATTATTTAACAAAGAAGTTCCATGAAATTTTGTGTGCGGAATCAAATTCCTGGCGCCGAAACGTTCGGAATGTTGCAGAAGGCCTTCGGTGATAATTGTTTGTCGCGAGCAGGTGTTTTTGATTAGTACAAATCATTCAAAGAGGGTCGAGAACGGGTTGACGACGAACCATGTCCAGGACAGCCATCAACATCAACTGATGATGAACACTACGTCAATAAAATCAAGGAATTGGTATTTGAGAATCGATGATTAACAGTCAGCAGAAACCTCACTGGCATCAGTGAAAACCATTTCGAAAGATCATTTGGGGCTAAGAAAAGTGTAAGCACGATTGGTTCCAAAATCACTCCATTTTTTCGAAAAACAGCGTCTGTGAAACAATGCTTTCCGACTACCAGGCAGTGATGCCAGCGGTACAAGAAATGTACCCCCTCCATGGAGCCAGCGTACAGACGCACACTAATGCACTCCCAATACTCCCAATGGGAATGCATCAGTGTGTGTGTGCTGTACGCTGACTCCATGGAGGGGGTACATTTCTTGTACCGCTGGCATCACTGCTACCAGGATGTCATGAACAGTGCTGCCAGAAATGAAGGAGCTCCAGCGTTCTACCCCCTCCATGTACCATCGCAGAGCACGCACGCTATAACTATATATATGACATCGATAGTTATAGCGTGCGTGCTTTGCAATGGTATATGGAGAGGGTAAAACGCTAGAGCTCCTTCATTTCTGGCAGCACTGGTCATGAAACGTATTATTACTGGCGATGAGTCTTGGATCTATGCTTACGACCCGGAAACAGACGATCAATCGGCCGAATACCGTGTGAAAGGTGAGCCGAAGGCGAAAAAACTACGTCAAAGCAGGTCAAAAATCAAGGTTATGTTGATAGTTTTCTTCGATCATCGAGGTGTGGTGCACTCCGAATTCCTTCCGACCGGCCAAACTGTCAACAAGGAATAATATTTGAGTGTTATGCGTCGTTTGCGCGAAACTATTTATAAAAAGAGGCCGGAATTGTGGGCCGACAACTCTTGGTTTTCGCACCACGATAATGCACCTTCGCATACCGCATTGATGCTTCGTGAGTTTTTCGCCAAATTTTTAACCAATATCGTGCTGCAACTACCGTATTCGCCGGATTTAACTCCGTATGACTTCTGGCTATTCAGCAAACTCAAACGACCGCTCCGGGGGAACCGTTTTGAGTCAATTGAAGACATTAAACGTGAATCGCTACGCGCATTGAAGGCTATTCCGGAAACTAACTGGGAACAACAACTGTTTCGATGATTGGAAAAATCGTTGGCACAAGTGTATTGGGACTAGGGGGGGGGGGGGATTACGTTGAGGGGGACGAAATAGATTTGGAAGGATGCATTGAGAATTTTTAAATTATGAACAAAGTCTCAATATTTTTTGCTCACAATAGTATATGGACATATACAACTATGTATAGTAATATACAATCATACATGAACTCATATAAGGCCATGTATGGGCATGTATTGCCTATATTCATACATGGCTTCATATATGGATTATTCTTTCCCGGGTTAATAGTTGCGCTGCGACTATCGCCGTTAGGGTGGCCGACTTCCGTGAAGGTATCCAATTTTTGAAGTTTCATATCTCGGGGAGTAATTATCTTTCGGAGAAAAACCAAAAACTGGTTAGAAGAACGGAGTCCACCTCACAAAGACTATGTTCACATTTTTTTCTCATATATCTGTCCCTCTATCGGATACACTGACTCAAGCCCGTCCGACTCGAGCTTCTACGTGTTCACATAATGTCCAAAAAGTTGTAGATGGTTCTCCACGACTGTTGGCCGACACTTCGATTTGATTTAAGCTGAACGTAATCAAATAATTCGCGGAGTGAAAGAAAATAACCCATGCAGGTATTGACAGGACTGGAAAAAAATCCAAGCTTGTCCCAGGATTGGCACGTGTATCAGGAACAAACCTCCGTTGAAAATAATTGGACCAATATTGTTCCATGATTGTCCCGCTGTTTCCGATGGATAGTTAGACATGGGCATTTGTTCGTATCTTTGGAATAGCTATTGCACTTGTTACAAGCTTGGCACAAGCGTAAAAATCAAGCTTCCGTTAAGATGATCATTTAAGCCGATGTCCACATGAGTGGCACAGTGTTTCCAATTAGTGACCAAATTCCGAGTTCACAATGGATAAAGACTTGTGCAAAACTATCCGGCCAAGACCAGTCCAATCTCCTCCTCATGATTGGCCCCACACTCCAGTTTCACACACTAAGATGGATATATATTTGATCCAAATAAGAATAAAACTTGACTCAATGGTAATAGGCTACTTTTAAATGTGATCATACACGGGGAAAAAAAGATCATGGAATGATCGCTAAAAAAGATAGCAAACTGGTGACAACTACGAATTTCTGTACACAGTCGCTAACAGAGACGAGTAATGGTTCCTATTTTGGTATATTAAAATACAATATAGTATACCAAAGTAGGAATCATTACTCGTTTCTGTTAGCGACTGTGTACAGAAATTCGTAGTTGTCACCAGTTTACTATCTTTTCTAGTGATCATTCCATGATCATTTTTCTCCGTGTACACGGAAATCCACTGACCTTTAACTGACCACTGACTCTCTACAGGATTTCAAGATGTCTTTCCCATGCAGGGATTAACAAGACTGGGTAAAACCCAAGCTCGTCCCAGTCTTGGCACATTTAATCTATCGTTTTAAGACGATTCATTTACGGTATTCTGAGGGTGGACTTTGAGGTGAAATATGAATCATATTACTCTTCTCATCAATATTTGTGATGAAAGAAGTATCGATTGATGCTTGGCGAATCATTTGGACTAGGCTGGAACCAACCAATGGCCCAAGCTTGTCCTGATCTTATCATTCCCGAGCCTGGGCCAAGTTTATTGAATTGTTCAAGACAAATCTCGGCAGGTCTTGTACCAGGCCTCGTCCATGATTGGACCATTGTTCCAAATACACATGGGGAGTTTATTGGCCCATAAATACACAAATTTACACTGGAATTTCTAATATGTAGGACAATATGGCTTCTGTCAAACGCCACTTCGATAGGAACGAGGAAGCTTCGTGGTAGGGATTCCGATCTCGATTCGCTTAAATCGAAAATCGATTTTTTCATGCACGATCTTCGATTTTTTGAATCGATTTTCATGTGTCTAGATCGATCCAAAGATCGAGGAAAAGTACTGAGATCGAGAATCGATTCTCTCATTTAATTACATAGAGATATTATGCACTGGATGGATTTAATCCGTTCCCTTTCACCTTCAATGAGTTGTGGAAAACTATGTCATAACTCACAAATTCTTGATGAAAATTGAATTTTAATCAACTGGCAATTGCAGTAATAATTTATGTTGATCCATGATGTGGTTAAACAAATTTTCAAGATCGAATCTCATACAGCACTTTGGATCTTCAGAATATCTTGAAAAACTATTCAGAAATGTTTGAGAAGTATTATGAAACACGAAAAGATATTCTCAAGATTTTTCAAACAATTTCTTACTTTTAGAATACATCTGAAGGATATCTTTTAGAAGATGTAGAACTTATACTTTTGGGATGATGTCTTTTAGACATCTCGTATAAATTTTTTAGAAGTACACGGAAAAAATAAGTAGTCCAAATTTTCGTTGACTGGTATGTCACTTTTGGACGGAGCATAAATTCGAGAAGAATTCGTACACTGGATTTGAATAACACAGGTCTACAATGATTTTGGTGCCGCTAAAACTAAAGCAGATTTTGAGTATATTCGATACCCTGACTCTGGAAATATACTTATTTTTTTAATGCTACGTGTAGTTTTCAAGAAATCGCAGGTGTAAAATAAAATGAAAATGCACGATTTTGAAACGTTTTATTCAATTATTCCACACTTTAAGAACATTTTATCAAATTATTCTTCAAATTATCTCAAAATATGAGTCATTCTCTTCCAAATGCGATTAGGTTTGTTCAAATATCTTTTTTTTTCTCTGAGATACGACAGTTTGAAAATTGTGTTATTTCACCTATTCACTAAATCCATGAACACACAAATTTCAAATTGTCGTGTCACAGTAAAAAAAAAGATATTCGAGCAAACTCAACGGCATTCGGAAGGGGATGGATTATATTTTGAGGTACATCAACTAGTTTCATGAGAAAAAATTACATTCTGACGTCACGTAATCTCAAATATGTCGAAAAACGGTGTTTTTCACACTTTGACGTTAAAATATCTCAAAAACCACACGTAATAATGCAATTTTGAAGCCAGATTCGGATTCCGCGCGCCAAAATACTTCGGAAAAGTATGATACAGTTGTTGCACCAAACAAAAAGTTCAATTTTGTAGGCCTGTGTAATTCGTTGACTCTTTCCATTCTTCCGACGATAAAAACGAAAAGTGGATTCCATGATTGAAACAATGGACAAAGTCAACGAATTATTGAAATTCGGTGTACGAATTCTTCTCGAATTTGGGCTCCATCCAAAAGTGACATACTAGTCAACGAAAATTTGGATGACTAATTTTTTCCGTGTAAGAACTCATTTCAGATACTTTATAGATATCTCTTCATGATGCATAAGACATCTTGAATTTGTCTTCAGATATCGGTTTATACTTGAAATACTGTGTGGGATATTATGATTACAATCGGAATTTATTTGGAGCCATTCTCAGATGGATGGAATGAGGAGGGAATATATTAAATTCACTCACTGACCTCACTACTGTACTAAAGGGAGGAGCCATGGACAAATTTTAATGTATTCAAAGTGTTTTGTGAAATATATCAATATTAATTCAATACTTATCATCATATTCTTATTTAACATGATGGAAGATTTGAAGAAATGATGATTCATTACAATTTGAACGGTTCATAATCTTTTTGCAATTCAAAATATGAATATTTTCATCAGATTCAAAACACTCAACAATAAGCAGTTATCATGCTTATGTATAATATAAAGTAAAATTCAAACAACATTGAAAAGGTGTAAATTTTTATTTATTTCGAAATTATAAAACAACTCGTCTAACAAATCACTCTGGTGTTTTAAGTGGAAATTCTATAAATTCTATGATTATATTGATTAATTAACAGATATGAATATTTAATTTGCATATCGTAATTCATGTTGAGATTATAAAAACATTCTATATTCCGAAGATTGTATTAATTTATCAGCAAATATGATTACTGACAATAAAAATAATTGAAACTAATTATGAAGTTATCAATTTATCGAATAAGATGAAGTTTGCACAATTATTTATTTTTCAAGAGATCGATTCACTTCTTCGCGATTCGAATCGATTCTCAAAATCGATCTTCTGGCTGGAGATCGGAAACCCTACTTCGTGCCTATCACTTGGCAGAGTTTTTTTACAGAGCAAACCTTCCTTCCCAAGTTTCGAATGATTACAAGGTCAAATCCAACGTTCTATCAATGATACGAGTGTTCTCCAGAAACATTGCGATTGGTGCAAGGTGCAATTCTCCTCACATGACGGGAGACTTGCACCACTCTGTTGGCATTTTTATACCACCCTATGGATTAGCTGTTTATTTCTCTCTCTCTCTCTCTCTCTCTCTCTCTCTCTCTCTCTGAGTAACTGATACCTCAATTTAGATAATAACCACTATTTTTCAATCAATTCATGAATATTTATTTGAAATTTATAATCAAACACGAATGATACAAAAATGAAACGATTTTGAGAGTGCCAAAGCTTTTGCTATAAAGAAAAAGAAAAGAATCATTTCACATCCCTGTGGATTTGTGTGGAGTTAGGGCATCCATACAGCTAGCGACACGTGCAACAACGACTTGGAAATTTTTGTAAGATCAGGAGATATCTGTTGTGGTGCAAGTGTCCCCACTCTTCCCTACCCATAAGAAAAAAATGAACATTTTTTGGACCAATGGAAGAATATTTATTCTTCTCAACAGGATTCTTGTCGAATTAACCAAGTTAAGAAGAATTCCGGTATAAGTGATCAATATTCCTTGCTGTCCGTATATTGACCTGAGCTTCGGAGAAATTAACGGTCCCTTTTTGCCCATGTAAATAGTGACAATTATCTTTTTGGAGTAAATTGAAGATATATTCCATTAGCAGGTTTGATTGTCAAAGTAGTGATAGTCTTGACTTTGTCAGCACTGACAACACTCTTTAATTTCCATTTCCTTAAAACAGCGGTAAGTAAAAGTTTCTCCTCCATTTGAGCGAATTTCTGACCAATGCAGTTTCTCGACCCAGCACTGAATGGAATGTACGCGTAAGGATGTCTGTTTTTGATGTTTTCTGGTAGAAATCGATCAGGATCGAATTTTTCTGGATTTGGCCAGAAATCTGGATTTCGATGGCATGCGTAATTATTCATCATCACGCCACATCCTTTTGGAATTGAGTAGCCATCTGGAACGAGATCGAAGAAAAGAAGTTCAATAAAGTTCTACTACCATCTTTGAAGGCAGAAGAATGTTAGAAGACCCATCAAATCCAGTACCGAAATGATAATAATCCCATATCGAATTTCGAGATTTTAGTGAAATAGCGTAAAGAACACAACTTATATTAGTCACGATGATGTCATAATGATGTCACATTGACTCCACGAACAGTGAAGTCATGATGACGTTTCTCTTACAAAAAATTTTACCTTTTAGTGACTGTTTTTGAAAGCCATCTTGACATCACTGTGACGTCTTTCGAAATGCTTTTCAACGATTTTGTTCATAAAATTCACTAACCTCCGACCAACAGATTACGTTTAAGGAGACTTCAATTGAAATCTCAGATCTGGCAGTTACACGAATTTCAAGTCACCCAGATAGAAAAATTTCTCAATAATGCCTTCATAATAATGGCAGCATGTGAGGAAATGTTCACATCGTGTTGTCAACAGTGGTCGGATATCTGAACCGAGTACGCTGCTCACACAATCCTTTCTTCATTGCTCTTTCGTCAAATATCCAGTGAGCAACGGAAAAAGTACACTAGGTTGCGCGCGCAACCATATCCTCTCTCTCTCTCTCTCTCTCTCTCTTCACACGGAAATGCCGCTTGCATTGTGTGGGTAGCGTACTCGTTCTAGATATCCGACCACTGGTTGTCAAGGTGTTTCCGCATAAAGCATTGTTATTGGTGGGAAACCGAAGTAATTGCACCATGATGAACACATCGAAGGACCGTGGTCACTTGATCGGCCACTTCGGAAGCGTCCATCATGTTTACATCCAATGCATTATCGTAAGCTGTAACCACGTTGGATTCCTTGGGAGAGCAATCAGAACTTCGGAAACCCTATTGAATTGACAAAACCCTATTCCGATGATATTTTTAGAATTGAATTGAAGTATGTGCAAAGTGACTTCAGGTAAAATACTTACCCAACGTTATGTCTTCGTCCAAGGTCCTAGAAAAAAATGGTGCGACCGGATATAATCTGAGACTTTCTTTCATGACCCTTTCAAGGTACTTCAGTTGAATGACTTGTTTTGCCGTAGCCGGTTCTGTGGAATCACCGAAAAACTCATCGAGTTCCTCATGTACTTTGTCCTGGCAATCAGGATTGTCCGCCAAAAGGAGAAACGTCCAACTTAGTGCGGCTCCTGTCGTGTCATGACCCTGAAATGTGAACACAATATAAACGTGATGATATGATCCCATATGAACATTTTCTGGCCTCGCCAATGCTGCGGATGGAATATAGTTCGGCCCAAGACTGATGTGTGAGACCGGAGACTCATGCTAACGACTGTCTCGCGCGACACCATGGGAAGGAAGAAGAGGGAGGATGTTTTCACACGAAAAAAAAAGACTTTACCCTATTAAAAATGTCCGACAGATCCTGACAGATTCCGGTCAAAATTCTGTCTGGTTCCGTCGGAAATCATCATGCCTGGGACAAAAATCGACCAAATCCTGCACAGGCTGGAACGCCAGACAAAGCCAAACAAAACCTGACGGATTCCGGTCAAAATTCTGTCTGGTTCTGTCGGAAATCATCATGCCTGGGACAAAAACCGACCAAATCCTGACAGAAAATTATCTGTCGGACATTTCGAATAGGGTACTGTAATAAGATTTCGAATATTGCAACATTTTGTACTAAAGTAGCAGGATAAGTGAAATAGTATAATTTTTCACAACACAGTGTAGTAAAAATTCATGCTCAATAATGTGAAATGGCTCCGAATTGAAAGATTCTTCAAATCATTACGCATGAATTTTTACTACACTGTGTTGTAAAAAATTATACTATTTCACTTATCCTGCTACTTTAGTACAAAATGTAGTAATATTTAAAACATTATTTTTCTCCGTGTAGACTCACAATACATTCAGTTACAAGTGCAAGAAGATATAATTATAACACATTTACCGTTCAACTGTCATTCACCAAAATTTGACAAATCGGTATGGAGAAGCATAAATTACTTCCATGCAGTAATCCCAGAAACCAAGTTATGGATTAAGTGGCGGGTCTAAACGGATCTGACCAAAGCCGACTGGATCCAGGGAGATCCAATTTGTATCCATTTGGATCTGATCGGATCCAATCATTCGTCCCCGGGCGGACACAATGTTGAGAAGAATTCGAATTGGATTTCAATAATTCGTTTAGCATTCCCATTATTTCGACAATGAGAATGAAAAATGGATTCCATTGTTGAAATAATGGACAAAGTCAATGAATTATTAAGATCCAGTGTACGAATCCTTCTGAAATGTTTACTCCGTCCAAAAGGGACATACTAGTCAACGAAAATTTAGATGACCAATTTTTTCCGTGTAGTTCGTTTGTTTGCCTAGCAATTGCTGTCCTTCGCAATCAACATCACCGTTTCCTTCTCTCAGTGCAGGAATGTGTTATGAACATTCTCAGCATGCTGTACGAATGCTGTGCTACTAGGGATTGTATCAATCACTCCCTCTCTCCTCTCTGAATTCCCCGAAGGGGCGGTCTGATTTCATCGACGATTGTCCTGTATGGGCTGTGACAGTTCAACAAACCAACAACTCACCCCGAGCATAAAAGTATCAACTTGTTCTCTCAATTCTTCCGTAGTCATAGGGTTGGCATCTCTTTCGTTAGCATCCAACAGCACATCGAGGAAAGTTTTCCGTTTTCGTAGTCCTAAAGTTGTGGATAAAAAGAAAGAAAAAATTTACAAAAATTCTGACAATTATTGTGAGTTTTTATGGACAAAAATAAGAAGAAAAGTACGTGACTTGCCTGTTTCGTCATCTTGTACATTTTCAGCTTCATTCTTCTCATTCCGAGATTTTCGAAATCGCTGTTTCATTTCTATCACCTATCGAGCGGATAAATAACACATAAGTTGGGATGGCAAAAATTTACGATTGAAAAAGTCAGCTTACATTTCTCGTGAACTGGTGCATTTTATTGATCAAAGATTTACATTCTCTTCCATCGGACGTTAAAGAGTAAATGTAATCTGAACTCAACCAAGGTCTGAGCATCCGTTTGACACTCAAATTAGAAAACCTAGAACCCAATAGGAACAATAAGTCAAAACCATGTCAAAATTTTGGTCAAAGTTATCCCTTTTGACAAAAGGTTCAGAAAAATAACCACTTTGATAAGAATTTTGACATGATAGCCATATGGCTTATCGTTCCCATCGCACTGTGGAAAGAAAATCTTGAATTCAGCTCATTTCATGCCTGAACCTATAATGCAAACAAATTAGGCCGAAAAAACAATTGCCAACACAAGGGAAAAAGCATTGTCTGAAATTAGAATGCAAACGTGATTAAGGACTTTCTTTTTACAGTATGGGAAATTATGAAGACTTGTATTCATTTCTAAAGTGATTCATTGAATTCACAGTTCTTCAAGATCCATCAATTCCCACAAAACGTTTTTCTCAAGGGGGAGCTTGACTTGATATTTCATGGACCGGAAAAACTGAAGTTACCTGCGAACGGACATTACGTATTCGCTTCTAGCACCTGTCTGAGTGTTCATATTAATACCCATTGCGGTTTCTGGAGCAAAATCATATCATGTCAGTTTGATTCTTCGTTGAATTATCATCCTCTAACAGAGGAAACATTTCTAGTACATTGATTGGATGTAATTTTGCGATAATTACCACAGATTATGTCAAGGGCACAGTTGGTGACTAATGGAAATATGTCAATGGCTTCTCCTGGATGTAGATTGATTTCACGATCTATAGCCTCGAGAAATATTTGTACCTTTGGATACATAATTAATGCGTATTGTTCCAATATGTTGAAGTGAAATGAAGGGGTGATCAATCTTCTGTCATGAACCCATTTTTCTCCTGTTGGAAAGAAAATCAGGCGAATGTCATTGAAATCAAGTTTTTTCCAACTGCACGGAGAAAGAAACTAACAATAATATCGCTGAATTGACAATAAAATATTGTTGTATATCAACCCACAATAAATATCGTATAAAAATGACCGTCACTTTTGCTAAACTGGAAACAATATTATATTGTCGACATTATGAACAATTCAAATATTCAATTTTGCAATATCATGTGCTTATATCAATAATTCATATTTACCTATTGAAAAAATATTACTTTTGAGTGAGAATAAAGAATTCTCATCGGGATTTATACCTGGAAACATTCTATTACGATGTGGTTTGATTCATATGTGGAGGAAAAGCGGTTGTAAGTTCAAAAGTTGGAAACTTGCTTTACCGAGATTCGAACCCCGGTCCTCCGAGTGGGAATCAAAGCTTTGATCAGATCAGCAGATCTCCAAGGTAACAACTGAATACTTAAATTGCCATTTATGGTAATCCTCGACTTTGTTGAGGATTAACGATGCGAATATATTCAAGACAAATATAAAATTGTGCACATTGAATAAACGAATCAGGATTTGGATCACAGGAATTTCTTCAGAAATTAATGAAACTCGTCAAATTTGTTTGTTAAACTCATGTAAGGTTTGTTAATTAATCAGAAATTGGGATTGATTTTTATGTTTGTGAATCCAAGAAAAACTGCATCGAAGAAGGGTTTGTAGAAGAAGGTATATCACTTGGATATCATTTTTAACTGTCTCCTGAAGTGGATCAAAATCAATTTCCCCACGGGAATGATTATACCGCTTTATACGTTCAAAATATGAAGCTGTTTTGACAATAAATGGATTTCGTTACGATAATTTTTTTTGTTAATTCTGTGATACTTATTGTTGTTGCTGCTTGATCAACAATGTTTATTGTGAGTTGGAATGACAACCCATATTGTCATTTTAACAAGTGATTTTCAGCGATACAATTCTTGTTAACGAAGCAATATGCTGTTTCTGTACGAACAACAAATTATTGCATAACCAGCAATAAAATGTTGACAATTCTTATATTGCTAGTTCTACCATACACATTTTTCTCCGTGTACTCACACAGCACCACAGCCCCAGAAGAATTCTTAAAGAATTCATAAAGAACACAATCAGTTCAATAAGAATTCATTTGGGGTGTGGTGCTGTGTGGGTAGCGACTAACTTCACTAAAAGCGACTTGAAAGGTGCTAGACAACTGCCACAATCATTCTTACTGGGGTTAATTCAAAATATTATTGATTCAACAATAATATATCGAATTGTTGAAATGAAAATGTTTGAAGGAAAATTCTCAAACAACCTCGATTATTTGACATAAAAGATCAATGCTCGTCTGAGAGAGAATTTATTTGAGTCGAATAATTCGAAACCAAATGATTTTGATTCATGGCATCAAAGAAATAGTTTCATCTGTGTGATGAATCAATGAATATATCACCATTGGATGTCACAAGTCCATTTCCAAGCCACTGTCTCGTGGTATCATACGGTGGCCCTTTTGTGATATTCACGGTACTTGAAAGAAGGACCTGTGAACGAATATAGGAAAAAATACATGAAGAAGCATCACGTTTTACATATAACTACATTTTGTACTATGCAGTAAAAAAACTCTGCCAATTCATAGGCACAAAGTTTCTTCGGTTCTGAAAACATCGTCGAATATTGCGGATTGCAAAAAAATTGTTTTCACATCTCTTTGAAAAATTGAAACGAAACTCGTATGAAACCACTATGAGATCGTATCTAAAACGTGTTGTAAGCAGTGGCGCATCTGCGCCTAGGCCAACCTAGGCCATGGCCTAGGGGCGGCACCACGATATAGTTTATATATACTAATATAAAACTCATATATAAGCTACATCGAATTATTTATAAATTATGATTTAAACCATGGTTTCCGGCATCACTGATTCAGAGTGCGCGGCAGTGCGGAAAAATTGTATAGAGTCAAGAATGTAGTGCCTTGAATACTGCCAAGAAGATATTTTCTTGATTCGAGTACATTTTCATTTGAACTCAACAAATATTTGCTCAATTGAAGCAAATGATTTTGAATTGGAATGAAAATGTACTTGAATCAAGAAAATATATTCTTGGCAGTATTCAAGACAATACATTCTTAACTCAATATAGTTTTACAACTTTTTTTTCTCAGTGTATAATTCATTGTTGTTCAGTTTGAATTTGTATTAATTACGTACCTTTTAAGAAAAGTTCGCGCAAAATTTGACTTTTCCCCTCCCCCACCTCCCCATGCTTGAGTCCCCTTGATAGTTTGTAAAATCATTTAACTTAGCGGAACTTCACATCACAAGGAATGGATTCTCACTACACTCTGTGTTGCAGGAATTACACTGTTTCACTTATCCTGTTATTTTAGTACAAAATGTAGTAGACGGAGGGAAAAGAATAGTTATATTCTCAATGTAGGATGGGAATGATTACTATGTTACATGGTGACGAAAATTTTTAGATGGTCCGAGTCACTTGACATAGTGATGCTCCCGATTTTATGTGGTAACATGAGCCCTGTTGACATAGTAATGATTACCATGTTACATTGGAGACCGTACTATGCAACTAAACATGAATCGAATGCTATAAAGTAATATTGACTATGATTTTTTCATTGATTATAACCTAAATTAAACTATTGACATGTATATACATACAAGGCTTTTCAGTGAATGAGCTTATAAATAAATAAATTAGGTTATGAAATGGTTAATAGAAAGAAAAGGGAGCACACAGTCAGAAACAAATTATATCAGTCTTCTAAATAATAACTGTGTTTTTACTTGATTATTAATAGTGGGCTGACTACCGTAATAATACGTATAATATATGTATGTCTATATACACGTCGTGTCGATATTGCCCACAGCGTGCATATTTTCATTAACTGGAATGACAGCTATTGTAACATGGTAATCAGTACCATTTTACATTGCTTTGAATTCTATTTGTCTGATTTCTATGCGGTATAGTAATCATTATCAGAAAAATGGCGAAGGATTCTATTCTCACATAGTAACATTTACAATTTTCAATAAAATAAGAACGAATACTATGTTAGCGTGGTAAATATTACCATACATTTCTCTTCGTGTAATATTTGACACGCGGAGAACAAACATGAGCAAAATCAGGATAGAAACTATTGAAAGTAAGAATGGAACATGAAAAGTTTTGGGCATAAGCGATTCACCTAAAATTCGGAACCAAAAGCAACCACAGAAACCTCTGAGTGAAAATAAAAAGCTTGAGCAAAAACGAACTAGCATACCGATACTAAATGTAGGTTGTGCATTTGTGCGTTTTCACTCGGGCTTTTGAGTGTTTCATTTTTGCCCGGAGGTCTCTGTGATTGCTCCTGGTTCAGAATTTTAGGTGTCTCGCTTTTGCCCGACACTTTTGATGTCCCATTCTCACTCTCAAAAGTTTCTATCCTGATTTTACTTGACAACAATCTATGTGTCACTTTTACATTAAGCGTACACTGAGAGAAATAATTACTAATACCAAGAAAATATATTCTTGAATATTGGTGTGGAGCCAAGAGAAATTTTCTTGAATCAAGTGAAAATATTTTTGGAGAAATGAATTTCTTGCAACAAGAAAATATATTGTCGATGATAGTAATTATTTCTCTCTGTGTATCACTGAAAACCTCACTTCTCTTCGTATAATGTTGTTCATTTAGGACACTTACCTGCAAGTGCCGAGGGTTAGAAATATTTATTATTGGGGTATGTCCAATCCAAAATCGCCACAAACCGTTCATATACTTCAACGAAATATTCTTCAACCAAAAGTCATGTTCTGTTTTTGAATTGAAAAACTTGAGCGATTTATTTATTTATTTCCAAATTGAATCATTGTTTTCAGATGAAAACGAAGTATGATCGTACCTTCGACGCTAAAGCTGGGCATCGACAGTAATGACCCAACAATCGGATAAAACGGTGGCCCTGGAATTTGATTGACTTTTTTCCAGAGTTTGTACGTGCTGTTCAACCATGGTAAGATTCTGAAGAATGTAATCAAGCAAACGGTACATAGGACAAACAGTAAACTGCCTATATTCGTGTCCTGCGAATAAAACATGAATTATTGAATGTATAAACAATCATTTGCATTCCGTAAGCAGCTCTGAAGCGTCATATTTTATGCTAATTACACTGGAGTTAATCAGAGGTGTGAAATGAAATCCAACCCAAATGGTTTAGAATTTAACAACCAATCGAATCAATTGGACTCCAACCCTAGTAGAAATGCTCTAGTGATTGACAAGTTTTGTAACGCTTAACAAGCCAAAAACTAGACGCTTGCAAGTGCCTTGTAGGGTTCAGGTGAGGTACTTGCCAGTGTCTAGTATCTGACTAGTTAAGCGTTACAAAACTCCTCAATAACTAGAGCATTTCTACTTGGGGAGTGGAGACATTTCAACACCACCGGCTGGATTGGACTTCTTGAGAATATTCAGATGGGTGTGCTGTTAACCAAGTAACACAAGAACTCCTCAAATATGTTATGATGATACAGTGAATGTGAAAAGAATGTGCAAATGAGACTATTTTGAATAAATTCGTCGAGATATTCTATGAAGGCGCATAGCATATAATTATTCGAAACAGTCTCATTTGGAAGTTTTGAGCATGTTCGTGGGATTTCCTGAATATGTTCTTAGCATTTTTAAGCTTCTGTGTTGCTTGGGTAGGGTAATGTATATACACGTGTATGTATTTACCATCATTTTAATCGCACACAGATCAACCATAGGTGATTTTGTGGTCCGATGATCTCAAATTTCTAAGGAGATTGCTCTTATATCACAGAACTGCAACAGAAAGTATGATGACGATCACATTTTTGTAATGTTCACATTCCATATACTGCACGGAGAAAGAGAGTAGTCAACTTTACCAGAACTGTGGTTCATTTTACCTGAGACATCCATAAAATACGGGATTATCAAACTGAATAGTAACTCTTACCACTTCAGCCAAGTTGGTCATTTGTTTAAGAGTTACCACACATGTTTGTAAATGAAGTCTCTGTTAAATGCTTTTCTAACTCTCTGTTCAAGACGAAGTGTATAAAAATATCTGGTAAGATTCACCAATGCCTCTTATATACAATGTTCAATGAAGTCATAAAACATATTACCACCATACATCAATTCTACCAAAATCAATGGCTAGATTTATCAAGAGTATTTAATGAAAAAAAATGTGTATATTGAATGAAAAAAAATTGTTAATATTGAAGAATTAAAAATCATTTGACTAATTTATTCCCAAGATTTCTGATGATGCTGATCAGCATCATCATTAAATTGGGAAGTAAATTTTGCGCCGACGGGGATTCGAAACTACCTATCTACCCACCTACCTACGCGACTAAAGCCTAACCTGCTACCGTTTGAGCTACACTATGATGAAACACAATGATCAACATCACGTGGTCAGAAGTCAGGGCTGAACGTTGAGAATAAATATGGTCCATATTCATATATTATATTTTCACGTGATTTTATTAAACGCTGTATCGCTTTTAATACTGGAATTTTTTGTTTTTTTCATAATTGAATGATTTCAAATATTTTGGTTTTCATATTTCTTATAAATCTCAAATGGGTGATATTACTACTTTGAAATTCATATAATTTATTTAAATCCATCGACTCACCCGTATACAAGTTTTCCCTGTTCATTTCTACCAACTTGCAAAATTTGCATATTGTTTTTTCATGTTTTGAGGAAACAATAGGGAAAAGAACAAGAAAATTTTGCGAGGACGAGAAAACCTTCCCTAAGGAGCACCCAAATGGCAAAAGTTTCAAAAAATAGATCTCATTGGATTCTTTCGGAACCACAAAATGAATCACCAAAATGTTAGCAGAATAGAGTTTTTGGATAATTCAAATCGTCTTTTGTCATACTATATATTGTATTGTAAAACCGTCATTGAGACTAAAAAATGTTTCATCTAATGGTATCTATAAAATATATATCTTAGGTCAATGGAATTTAACTTTGATGGATGAAATGATTTTTGACTTTCTGAAAGACTATACGTTCAAAGATCATTTTATTCATTGGAATTATATCTAATCAATTGAAAAATATTTTTTTGATCGAACAAAGATCGAATGTGATTAACCGCGTGACTGTATTCAACTGTCATTTTCGGTTGTATTACGCGAGGTTTGATTTTATATTTCGATTCGTGGATATGAAACAAACGATGGGCAGTGTATACATAAGCGTGAAGTCTTCTCTACTACAATACAAAATATGAATATCTCACCAACTACACTATTTGAAATAATATGATGTTCAAGTGAAACTCACACTGAACATGTATTCAATGTACAAGAGTTGAGTAGTAAGAAATACTATGGAATTGAAAACTACAGTTGTTGTAAAATTCACTTTCTTCGAAGTTATCCGTGACAAAACAATGTTTACTAAACACCGATTATTCCCGTAACTATACAGATCTATCAAATATATATGGCGAGTTATATTTTTCATTCTTTTTTTAGTCAGAGGAATCAAAAAATTTAATTAGAAGTTAATAAGCCGGTATTGGTAATTCGTATAATATCTTTTTTTTCTGTGTATTTACGGAGAAAAATATCGTTTGAAAATGTAACTTTTCCTTATTTTTTCCAACAAACTAGTAACAAGAAGATTTGTTAGATTTAGATTTGTTTAGATTTTAAATGCTGAGTTTTTAATTCCATGAGAGACGTATAGTAAAATTTGGCTATTCAGTGTGAAAAATTTGAATTCTACCCATGACTTTTTGGACACAAGATTCGTAATTTTTCTGGAATCTCTGAAAAACTTTCGCTTATCCGATACGTTTTTTCTCAGAATAATCCAATAATACTTCCGTGTAACAAATGAAACCGAGCTTGTAACAATTGACACCGGTATGGTTTCGATTGTAACATACGAAGTGTCGTCGTATTTGGATTTTTGGTAGCGAAACTAAGCATTTTTGCTAGAACATAGAGGTAGAACTAGTTAGAGGACACTTCGATAAAGCTTGGAAAAAAAATCAGTTGAAACTAATCAATTATTAACGGTAACGAGAATATATTGTAAAAAATCGTTATGGAGAACCATACAGTACTCCCATGTTCTCCATAGGAATGAAAATACATATTTATTGCACCTTTTCGGTTATTGAAATTGAATTTGCATCCTGATTTTGACTATTATAGGTTCGCAATTCCCTTTTAATTTTTGTATAACGATCGGAGGATAGGAATGGAAGATATCTGCATGAGAACGGTATTCACGAAATTTTCAAAAGTTCTCCCAAACCTTAGTGCTCATCTTTTTACTCCCTCCATTCCGATTTGTTTGACATTTATATCACCAAATCACCACCCCGCGGATTGAAGACGCCAAAAATTTTACGAAATTTGGATGATACACGGAGAAAATATATTGACGAAAGATTATTTAAAGTTGAGTAAAACGGGGACATAGTGGCATTTCCGCGAAGTTTGAAATCCGGTTGACTTAATTTTACTCGACTACATATAAAAATCCATTCAGATGTTTTTCAACAGTAAGCAACTTGTTGAGATAATGAAAACATTCGAATTTATTTTCATCTGTAGTCGAGTAAAATGAACTCAACCGGATTTTAAATTTCACGGGAATACCACTATGTCCCCGTTTTACTCAACTTTGGGTAATCTTTCGCCAATACATTTTCTCCGTGTACGAACACAGAAAGAGCATGCTTCTAAAACATCGTCCAATAGATCGTCTCAACAAAAATTTTCCACAGTTTTCACCCAAGTAGGATTGAACTCGTATGGAAGCACCGTCGGATCATAATTGAAACGTGGTACAAATTTCATGGCAATCGGATAATAGGAAGCGGAGATATTTGAGTGGTCGCAGAATCACGATTTTCAAAAACGTATTCGGCAATATTTTCAAAACGTGTTATCCGATTGAAACCAAAATCAATAGGCCTCGTGTCCTCTCCAAGACCAACATTGAAAAAAAAAAATTATTCAAATCGGTGCATTTTGAGGAGAGTTATCGCACGCCAAACACAAAAATCACGATTTTCAGAAACACCCAACCAGAAATTTACAACAGGCGCAGTACTGCATCACTACTAGCCAAGACTGGCAGGGTACGGGCGTTTTTCTGGAATGATAACGCTTTTCAGTACTGGGAATTGAGTACTGATGCCATTATTCTCAATCAGTGCAGGGCCAGTACTGGGTTAGTACCTGGCCGGTATTAAGTTCTCAATACTGGTTTATCAGTACAGGCATATTACTGTATTTTCATGTATCCAGTACTGATCCCGTACATGTTGACCAAGTGTTGGAGACCCAATACTGGCACTGTACTGCACCTGTTGTCAACATTGGCATATTACGGATTTTTCTGATTGAGCATATTCGGCGATATTTTCAAAACGCGTTATCCGATCGGAACCAGAATCAATAGGCTTCAAATCGCCTCTGAGACGAAGATACTGAAAAAAGAATCATCCCGATCGGTGCAGTCTGAGGAGAGTTATTGTGCGCTAAAAAAATCGTGTGCACGTACACACACACACACACACACACACACGTTTTTGGGAATCGAATTTTTTCGACGTTCCAAAGCGTTTGGCAAAGGCGAAATATCTCCTTCTGCATAGCGAATTTTTGACCCCATCGCAATACTTCCTTTTCCTTATATATAAGGAACATGGAAGTAAAACTTTTACAATCGACATCGGTCTACACTGTAAAAAAAAACTGGAAATTTACTGTGCAACTGGACTGGAAATTTCCAGTGCTAGTACTGGAATATGGATATTCCAGTACATGTACAGAGATTTTGTTGTTACGTTACTGAAAATTTACCAAGCATAACTGAAAATTCAGTCATTGTACTGGAATTTTCAAGTTTGAGATGATGTACTGAAATTTTGCCATGATTTCGCGAAAATTTTACCGGCTCGTACTACAATTTTATAGTTCTTGTGCACCAAAAAAAAATATTCCCTCAAAAAGGACTTGAGAAAAAATTTGGAATTTAGAAAAAAAAACCTAATCGTTGGTATACTGGAATTATACAGGTTTTTAACTGCAATTCTCAGGTTTTGTGATGGAATTTTCCAGTTACTATGCAATTGAATTATACAGGTTTTGAACTGCAATTTTCAGGTCGTGTGATGGAATTTTCCAGTTGCTATGCAACGGAATTTAATCACTGTTGCACTGAAATTTTCCACTTCTATTGGACTTCGTCATTTCTGGCAGGAAAAATTTCAAGTCTTTATATTAAAAATTTCCTGATTGAGATTTTGAATAATAATTGTAATTGTAGCCAATGAAATTGATATATGAGGTTTTTCCAAGACTTATCCTCTTGTGTTCTAGATATGAAGCATATGTAGTAACCCAAGCTGGCCTTCCAACATGTCGCGCTATAGCTCATCGGTTAGGTCTTAGGTTTCAGTTGGTAGGCAGGTAGAAAAGTGTGGGTTCAAATCCTGTTAGGTAGACATGAGTTTCTGTCCATCCAAATGAACGATCAAAAGTTTCTCAATCATCTTGGAACACAAGGACCCTGCAAAATCACTTTGCGTGAGCAATTTTTTTTCAATTTTCATGGATATTTTCAGCATTAATTTTCCAGTACATGTCCTGGAAAAGTCCAGCTCGTGTACTGAAAAATTCCAGTACCGAGGCTCAGAAAATTTCCAGTTTTGATGCGGGAATTCCATAACGTTTGCACTGAATTTTTGCAGTACAAATGTGCTGAAATTTTCCGGTACATGTACAGGTTAATGACTTCCAGTACATGTACTGGAATTTTCCGGTGAAATCTTTTTACAGTGTACGTGCCTTTATTGTAATGATTGTCCTTGTATTGTCAATGACATTGCAACCCGCTCAATCTGTGATTTGCAAGAAATAGAAACCTGGAGTCAAATATTTTTCTCTCGTCGTATGTACACTGGAAAAAATATTGATTCGACCTCTCTCCATAAAATATTTATTCGCAGAAATTAAACATTCAATTGGTAGCAAAAATTGATTACTTGTGGCTGATAAATTATTTATTCAGAACAGCAATTTATTTGAGGCAAGCATTCCATTATTTGATTGGAAGGAACTTTTTTTTCAGTGTATAAAGCATCAAGACACCACTACCTTTCAGGTAATATGAGCAATTATGACACGCAATTCGAACAACTCTTGAACTTGAGACATTTTATCCACTTTATGGGTATATTCACACACTTTCGAGCATTCAAAAAGTCACTATACGATTGAAACACGCTGAGTGCATCAAAATAAACCACTTAAATTCAGTGTGTATATATAATTCATGTATAATTCCATATAGTTTATAGATAGGTTATATATATTTATGTATGAATTATATATAATTGTAAGAACTTTCTTTATTCGGACTACACGGAGAAAATTTTGTAGTAAAAATTAATACATTTATATCGCAGCCGTGGGATATACTTTATTGTGGCGGAAAGAACCATGAGTATGCGACAGATTACCACAACTCTTCTTGAATTCAATATGCGGAGTAATAAGAAAATACAAAGTTATAGTTCCTATCGTCATAATCGAGTATAACCCACGGGTACGCTACTGTTTCTAATAATCTTTAATATAAACTTTTCTCTGTGTAGGATTTTGAAGATCAATAACTACGAATGAAATACGTACTCGAATCCTGTGCTCCTCCTGTCGCGGCTTGGGACATTCATTGAATTCATTTTTTGTTCCGTCCAACGAATTTATAAATTCTGTTATCTCCTCTGTCATAAACGCATAATATACGGCAGAATATTAAGCTTGTATGTATTGCATGAAATATTGTTAAACTTATTGGAATTCTTCTTGGTAAAAAATTCATACGATAAACATAAATAGTATTTTTCAAGAAGAAGTTTCAAGCCGTGGCCTTCCTATTTTAGTTGAAGGGCAGAATGTTAAAGGTTAAAGCAACACTGTGATAACAAAGAAACGGGATTGTTTTGTTCTCGGTACCCAAAAAATTGAAGTAGTTAGATACAAAATCGGTTTTCGGTAAATTGTCCTTGAATTTGATTGAAAATTCAGAACTTTGTTAGAGATTCACCAGCACTCCGAGAAACACGACTACTGGCGTTTCAAAGGGCCAATAATGGCTCTTCGCCAGTAATCATTATTTGTAGGGATTTCATGATGAATTCCGGACAAGTATGAAAAATCTTAACGCACGTATGTGTTCATTATTCCACATAAATATATAGAAAGGTTTCCATAGGAATTTTTCAAAGTTGAGGGAAACACGATGAAGCACACTTTTAGTGGGCCAGATGACGCTCAAAGTTGGCCAAAAACCAACAATCACTCCCACGCTGAATCATCACGGTATCATAAAATGGACAACTTGAAGCACATTCTCAGAATGTATTCTTCGAATTTATCCAAAACAGTCTCATCTGCACATTCTATGCATGATCAAGGAATAAACGCAGAATGTTTGAAATATTCTTGTGCTACTTGGGTTTATTCCTTTGAATAAACAATTTCAATTTTCTACAACGGTTTTATGGACGAACTGTTGACTCTAGTGAAAAATTGGTCCACAATGTGGATCAGCAGTAGGGATCCTCTGGTGTCGATAGTAAAATACATTCCCATAAACAAAAGCGTGTGACAGTGTCATGATGACTCATATAAAAAATCCCCATGGTAGAGGTTTTTTAAATCTCACAAGGAACAAAATGAGCCCTCATAAGTCATAAACGGATTAAAAATAAAAATTTATTAAGAAAAAAACTATGTCAAATTTCGCGTTGTTGTTACGAGGTTGTTTCTTTATACTTCGAGTTGGTTCTTTTTTTGTCATAAATAAGAATATAAGTCCCAATGGATATGATTATCGAATTCCTTCGACCTTGGTGCTCTGCTTGACAATAATTTTTCTAATTTGATCCTGAATTCTCCCGGAGAACTACCTTAAGAATTGGAACAAATATCATATACATCACATTATGAGTTTCAATGTCACTTGCATGTGCAGTTGAAATTATTCTTTTGTATAATATCTATCTGTGCATACACTCTAACCGACAAGTTTATCACAACCATTTATTATTAAATTCTTACTTTGCATTCAAAACGTGTTCCCATTTTTCACTCCGCTTCCCTGCTTAGAATGACCATTGAATTACAATGCAATTTTAATTGGTATCAATATAATCCAATCTGTCATTACCCAACTGAATCTGTGGCATATTGAAAATGAATACAGTTCAAACTGGATTTCCAATGGCGAGAAACGCAACTGGATATACGGTATCAAAATTGTGTGGTTTCTATATGGACATGCCATTTTGAAGAATTCAATTATTTTCTGTCTGATATTGCAGGTATGAATTGTAATGGTTTGGGAGAGGATATGCAAGGGAGTAGGGGTGCACGAGACCCGAGATTTGTATCGGTCTCGTCTCGGTCTCGTCTCGAGAATACGAGACGATACCGAGACTGAGGACTCGATACTCGAGAATATCGTCGATACTTTGAAATATTTTTTGATAAAGGAAAATGAGAAAGATTAATTAAAATTTTTACATATGACATAATTTATATTTTTTTAAGCATTACATTTCTTCACTCTCGATCTACATTTGAAGAAAATGAATGAATATGAAATCATTTAATAATAATATAATTATAATGACAGAATAATAAATGATATAAAAATCAATTCAACAATTATAATAATGAAAAATGAAAAAAATGAAATCCACCTCTGAATAAATTCAACCAATTTTTTCTATTCTCAAGTCTTGGGAATCAATTTCACAAATCTTCAACTTAAGACTGGATCGTACCCAGCAATCGATGCATCAATTATAACAGCAATATCCGATAATATAACTGAGATATTCCATACATTGTAATCATCAATAGAATATTTCAATGAGTGAGGATTGTCAGACATAGAAAACAGTAAGAAAGTGTTTTGAAACGTCAAAATTTCATAAATTTTTGAACAAGATTGATACTCAAACTGAATAAAAGTTGAAATTCTTAATAAAACAAATGAAGTTGAGAGTCGATATGAAGATTGAACACTGACAATTGACAAATTGCGTCGTAGAATAGGGATGAAATTGAATTATTCAATAAAAAAATAATCGTATATAACATCAATCAAATTTGTGATCAAGGAGTCATCCCATATATTAAAACTATCCAAAAATAATTCTTCATGGATTCTCAATATGATTCGTTCCAACATGGATTGACGAGTTGAGAATGTGATGGAAATCATATATGGTTTTCACGTAAATTGATTCCTACTTGCATCTAACTGGATAACTGGATTAGATCTGTATAGATCGAGCCGAAGGTTCATGGGAGCTAACTTTTGGATTCACCAACGTTTAACGAAGGTTCTACGGACGTTGAAATGTCCACCTCGAAATACTCTTAGGTAACATAGATCGAACGTTCGTTGAAGGTTCATCGAAGGTTCGATGAAACTTCATAAAAATATCTATACTTATATTAACTTTCATCAATTTATATGCATAATCAATAAATAAACACAAATTAATGTAAGTATACACGGAGAAAAATTTGGGGTAGCAGATACAGCAATTGCGATAAATTTGACAAAATCCACATGTAAATCTAGGGATAGCATTTCTGCGGTGGAAATTCTACATCATTTTTGCTGTAAATTGAAAACGTCGCAATTCTACCGCAATCTGATGTACTTTCAAAATACGCACTTCATAACTATTACATATATTAAATGTAAATTCTATTGTCGTAATGAATGAAATATAAACAGTATGACAAGCGATATTTACTTCAAACTTATGAAATTTGTACATCAGTCTGATGTAAAATACATGTTAGGATTTTTGAATAAAATTTCAATCGCTCATTTATATATTTTATGCATACGCCAGAACTACGATAATAACTACAACAATTTTGGTTAACTTTCGAAAAGCCCGAAGATTGGGATAAAATTGTGGTGATTAAAATTTTACATTATTTGCGCCGCATTTTTATGAATGTTCACTGACAGTTGAAATAAAAAAAATTGTATCTTCCCAATTAATTCTTGCTGTTGCGTTTTTTGTTGAATTTGCAATCAGACAATATATACAAATGCATTTTTGAGCAGTGGGATGAACTTTGATCGCTCAGCTTGAATTTATTACCTTAACATACATCTTACATCTTACATATTACATATTACAATAAGATACAATACAATGTTATCCCAATAAACATGAACATCTTCAAGATATCTTGAAGATATCTTTTGAAAGACGTCTACAAGACATATCAAAAAGACATCTTGCAGATATCTTTTGAAAGACATCTGGAAGACATATCGAAAAGATATCCAAAGGAGACATCGGAAATTTCAAATAAAAAAAAGTATCAAAATCAGATATAAAACATGAATAACTGTATCACTAATGCAATTTTGGAGGACATTGCGATATTTACGAACAGCCAGAAGTAGAAGATTGTGATATCAAACAGTACCTACTTGAAAGTTCTTATCACCAATCCTAATTCCTTCATACGGTAGCGATCTGTTGAGAGCGTCAAAAATGTCATTCATAGTTTTAGTAAAGGCTATCGTGCTATCACAGTTGGCAAGTTGCGGGATATTGCGTTCTTTATAAAATTCAATTCAAATACAGGGGGCGGACATTTCTCCGTCGCCTCTCCATTGCCTCAACGGAGACTCTCCCTTATTTCCACGGCTCCCATTTCTCCACCAATTCTCCACCTCTGGTCCACCGAAGTCTTAGGTGGAGGATCGGTGGTTGTGCTGTACGGGATATCAGTCGGTTTTGAATGATTTCATTTTCACAGGGTAAATACATATATTGAATGGTATTTTACTTGGAAATTGAAAGATAAACCGTCTCTTACAACACTAAAGGATTTACTATGGGAGGAGAATGAATGGTTGACAATATTGATCCTATATAACACACTCACTCCAACAGGATTTGGAAAGATTCCTCAAGAGTCTTGAGATATCTTTTCGAATACTTTGGGGGTTGGTGTACTATCGAGGAATTTAAGCCTCAATCTTGTTCTTTCAACAATGGGGATTCATTTTTAATTGATGAATTCTTTTTATTCTTTGTTATGAATATACCACCCTGGAGAAAAGGGAACAATAGAGATCGATTGGAACGGTCAAACGGCACGGACATGAATAAGAACAAGTAGATTTTGAATGTGGTTTTTCACTCTCTCAAATGCCTTTTATAGTTTCTGTTTACTTAAGCGGATCCATTAAAAATTCGATTTGATCATTCCGCATTAATGGTTCCATTGAATTCCTCACTCCTAATGTCATACCGAAATCAACAACTCAATAAAGAATTCAGTACAATCAAATTGAAAGCACTGGGACTTCCGCAAATGAGAGAACAAAATTGGGTCGTTCTGGAAACCTGAACTTACAACAGCTTTTTCTGGTTAAGATAGAGAGAAATTTTTCAAGAGTATGACTGCCCTAGTGATGCACAAAGGTCAGAAATAGTATGTTCTACGAGTATTTTCAGCATGCATGATCAGGATCAGCCTTTGGTGACAACATCCAACGTGCATTATTGGATGATTCGAAATAACATGTATAATGAAATAGCATATTGAAAAATCATTTCATTTGCACAATAGACTTATGTGGAAAGATTTTTGGAATCGCTTGATGGAAAATTATGAAAACTCTGATTTTAATAATAGATTTTGATTCCTTGATTGAAATTCACGTTCATACATGTGTCCGAGAATCTTCAGGATTGGATATCAATTAATAATAATCAAGGACTAAAGTCATAACTAAGACATATATTTTGAGTATTAAATGGTCGGTCTTCACTTTCAAACACAATTTTGTTCGTGAGAGTTGATTTCTTAATTAGGATTAGAATATTATGATAAATCGAATTATGAAAATAATTACTTGAGATTCAGGAAGCCAGAGATCATCAACTCGCTTGTCCCAACCATTAGCTGAAGCTAACTTGTCTTGAAGATGTTGTATTTCATTTTTCAAACAAGAGGTTCTAAGTTGCGCCCTTCGTAATGCTTGCGAACGAACTCGAATAATTTTTCGTAATGAAGCTACATTACTGATCTGTGACGGATGCACATGATTCCGAGTTTTACCTATAGATGTTTGATCCTTCTTTTTAAGTGTAAAATAAGCCCGAAAGGTATTCTCTAACCGATGACATGGTCTGCAAATTGATCCATTAGATATCTGTAGAGGACAAGAGTTATGTCGCCATCTGTGCATGGAGTCTTGATAAGCACATGTAGGTCTAATATTGTATTGTTTGACACTAGGACCTCCACAACAAACTTTGATATCTTCCACTTCCCTCAAAATATTTTGTACTTCTTCAATGTTCGATGGTTTCTTAAATTCCAATCTTTCAATTTTTTTATCAAATAAATATACCTCAATATTCAGATCATTGTTAAACCAAACCTATAATATATATTCATTCTTTAGAATTTCAACAAACTGGATTAATCAAAGATTCTTTGTATTTTTACTTGAGTATAAAATTAATACCATGTACTCACTTGTTTTCTCAAAACGATTGGACATAAAGAGTCTACAGTTTCTGTGAATATCACTCGGTTATGTGGACTTTGATGCTTATGAACACCCCAAGATTTACTTGGTAATTGTACGTCAAGCATATTTCCATAAATACTTTCGAATAGTGTATCATTGTTCACTTTCACGGCATCTAGTTCAATCTCTGATGCAGGTTGCTCTCTTTCACACGTATTATCTACTGTAAAGAGAACATCATCTATTGTAGAGAATTTTGAGCGCTTAAAAATCAAAGTTCTCAACGTCACATTCGAAAATTTTCTAAAATTTTTAATGTATAGTGCATAACTGTTTGATTAAATTCGTAAAGGTTCATAATACATATACCTCGCGATTCTGATAAACTCAACAAACCAATTTCTTCATCTTCTTCAGGATTTTGTGAAACTGGGGGAGGATCGCTTTCTTCAGATTCCACATGTCCTGCGTCACTCTCGATTACCTCACCTAAATATTTAATTGTAAACAAATCCGGATAACATATGCTCCTGAAATAACGCCCCATACACAATGCTCATGTTCCAAAACGCGTTGCCCTCGTACTCTAGAAAATTGGTAGTGCAGCTGTTTTCAATTCATCGGGAAGACAGAGAAAAACAGATAAAGATTTGGAGAGTAAGGTTTTGGAACATAAGCGATGTATTGCACGTGAACTGCTCATACGTTTTCAAAATAACATTCATACATGAGACTTCGTGTGCAGATTGTATACAGGGCTAATGAATCTTATCAGGTTATAACAATTACATCAATTATATTACCTTTTAGAATTTCAGTGGCATTATTTCTGTAGAAAATGCACGGCACCGCAGTTTTAGATAATTTCGGATATTTAAATTTCTCCTACACAAATGATCGCTTATTTGAATATTTTCGAGATATTATAGATGAAAAATATAGAGGGTATGATGTACATCTGATTCGGTACTTACTTCATAAATCACATTCCCAATCACATCACGTACAATATTCCCTCGTTTTATATCATCTTCTTGAAAGTGTTTTTCACAAACAAAACTATTCTTATTCAAATAATTATCCGATTTTTTGATAACGTCAAACCATTTCTTGAAAAGTTCAGTGTCTTTCGGTGCACGAAACATAGATACTTTTTCTTCCGTATATCCACTGTCACATTCAATAATGCAGCACTTTTGTACCATTTTGACTTATTTTTTTTCAATTCCTTGAGAATGAAAATACATTTCTGTGATGAAGAAGGAATTCAAATACATGCTACCATATCCCGCCATTGCTGTTTACAAAAACCTACCTCGAACACATACGACATCTGGAAAACACTAGAGAAAACTGCAACAAATAATAACACCCCCACTCCCTCAAAATCCGGGAAGTTGGTTCACCTGTTCTTTTACACCGTGGTACAGACCTAGATTGAATCTCAAAGAATCATCCCTGAAAATTTCAGATTTTTTTATGAATTCAGTTTCGAGTATTTTAGTGCAAGAAAACGTGCTCCGATGGTAACTTTGGTATCCTCTCAACGGGATACCAGCGATGGTACCAAACCTCTCTCTCTCTCTCTCTCTCTCTATTGTATGGGCGTGTCCTTTTCTATCCAAAAAAGTGCTCTGTTGGTAAGCGCTAGTAACCCCTTAAATCCAAAGATCCAAACTGAGTGCTTGAGACATCTACCGTTCATAACCACAACCCACGAATTAATCCTATTGTATCCTATATCAATACTCACAAATAATCGTCTGTTCCGTTTTTCACAACTGCTCATCCACTTTCAATAATTTTATTCTAAATTATGTCTAACAAGGGTTTATACGTCGCATCAGGATTTTTGAGGGCTCCTCCTGGTCTTGGTATTGGTCGTTATGTTCCACAATTGCAGAGAGTAACTTTAAAATTTTGTAAAACTCATGGGGGAAGTAGAGGAATGCGGTAAGTCGACTAACCTTATTCACGTAGATGTATTGCTAAATTGGGCAATAAAGTCAATGACTACCACTATTACTACTAGATATTATTAAAAATTGTTATGCACAAAAAAGAGAATGAATATATACATTGTGTGAAAAATATTAATGGTTGAATTGATTCATTATTGTTACAGAAATTTTTTAGAAAATGATTTGATTGATTACGCCAAAGAAAACCCCAGTGTTGTTGTTTATGTCAAACCGAGAAGACACAGAGGCCCTGTCATAGTAGCAGAATACCGTAAGTATATTGAATATATTTTCTCGATACATATATTTATCAAACTACTCAATTTTTAAGTAAACGGAGAGAGACAATGGCTGAACGTTCATGATTATAATCGAGCGGATATAGCCAAATGCATGGAATTGTTACGTACGCAGTACCACGATGGAGCAAGTTATAGAATACGAAAGTTATGGCACACAGAATTTCCCTCGATTCAAGGACCATGGACACCCTTCGCTAATAGGAATCCTGAGCACAATTTAATTAAATTCCCCAACGTAAGTATTCTTTGCATTGACAAATTTTATTGACTTTTACTTATCAAAATATTTATTACAGGAAGAACTTAGTGCATTTATTAGACCATCGGCAACAGCTACGGAAGAAGTGCTTAGAATGTTCAAGGCTCAACAAGAGGCAGAAGCCGAAGACAGAAATACAATTACAAAACAAAATGCTGGTTAAATTAGTTTTACATGAGTTTATGTTTACTGTATATAAATTTGATATAGATAATAAAGAGTTCATTTCAATAACTCATGAATCGTGTTAATTACGATTTCTAACTACGATTCGAAACTAAAAGGTTGTGATATAAGTAAAGACGACGAAACTGAAATAAGCAGAGATGACTGAAAATTCATCAATTTATTTCCTTGACTATCGTACAACATCTCACCTTCTATACTCGATTTTTTTTCATTTTTATTCATTTATGGTAGTCGGCAGCAATTATAACTACCATTAAATAATTAGGCTACATGAAAATTTGATATAACTTATTTGTGCTCTATGTTCTTCATTTATATATGTATATATATGCATATATAAATACACAAATGACTAGCAATTTCTATTATACGTTCAGTGTAAAATTCTAATGCCTTTCGATAAATGATTACCGTAAAAGATAGCAGTTCTGCCATCCGAAGCAAGAAGACCGTAAGTGCATCTGACTTGAATTCGAGGAAATCAAGAAAAACTATTTTCTTTGAAAACCGATAGAACAAATCATTTTACATAGACTTCCCATTTTTGTTTTAGTTACGGTTTTTTTCTTTATAAACGTTTCAAATTTGATTAATTTCTTCGTACTTCGAACCGTTATCATTAAAAAAGTAATAAGTTTTATTTAAAATCAAAAACACAGTAGAATGCAGAATTTTTACACGATTGAAATGATATGAAAAACTCATTTTCATAAAAAATGCGACTCACGATCTTCTTGCTTTGGACGGCAGAGTTGTTCAAACTTCAAAGATTCAATTTTTAATATTATCAGATAAACATATTAAATCTATAAAAATATATTCCGGTGTCATTTCATATTTAATAGAAAAAAACAAATAATACTTTAAGCACCTTACTTTCAAGACACAGAAATGATACGCTAAGAGCAAAAATGACACTCAAATTGTTAAGCAAAAACAGGACCGGAACTTTGAGGAGCAAAAATGGAACGTCAAAAGTTCCGAGCAAAAGCGATAAACCTATAATTCAGAACGAAAGAGCAACCAGTGTTCAGTGTTTCATTTTTGCCCAAAGATTTCTGTTGTTCTTTTGTTCTGAATTATAGGTGTATCGCTTTTGCTCGGAACTTTTGACATTCCATTCTTGCTCTCAAAAGCTCCTGTCCTGTTGTTGCTTGACAACAATTTGAGTGTCGCTTCTGCTCTCAGTGTATCAAACGACAGCACACAACAAAATTTACACTATAACATGTTCATTAACATTAAATTAGCATTTGCTCTGAGTTTCAATTGATCGTTTCTATTTATTCATAGATTTTTCAGAAATAATATTTATGTGCGTAGTGATGCATTATGTATACATTTTATTCTAACAAAATTCCATGGAAATGTACAAAATGATTACATCATGTTGATATATTTTTTTGCAACACAACAAAAATTATTGCGCACATAAGTTTTTTTTTTTTTATCAGTGAAAACACATTCAATGAAATTCAATTTATTTCAACTTTGTACATTAATAATTAATCAAAGATATTCTATCAATTAAGGAAGAAAAATGTACAAACGATAGAATCTCTTTTTTTTTTTTTATATATAATATGAAATATGATGACGATTACTCAACCACTGCCAAACCCTTGATACTTGAAAACATTTTTTATAGCACTTTCTGTATACGAAAGATAAGTTTCTTCTTTTGTTTCTACGATATTTGAAATATTCATTACAATCAGAAACAATGCGATATTCAATTTCATATACAATATTGTGATATATAAAAATAGAAAATATGATGCAGGAATTGACTAATGAATCTAAAGAAAGAAGAAAAGAAATACCTAAATGTATAAATATATATATTTAAAATCATTGATGGAATCAAATCACAGGGATTCAAGGAACAGAAAAAGTATGACACATTCTTCTCATTTCATGAACTGTACAACTGTTCGACGAATAACAATTCCAAACTCATTACAATAAAGTGTATATTCAAGAACAAAACTTCCCCCTGATTGAACTGCAAACAAGAAAGATCAAACTTTCGGAAGTTCTTTATTTGTCTCATATTTGTACATGAAATATTCGAAACTTTTATTCACACTTCATTATTATACATTGAGAATTCTTATTCATTCGACATTCCACAAAAAAAGTGAAAATTCTTTTTCTAATACTCGAAGCCCTTCAATGAAAATTCAATTTAAATTCAATGGGAATCTAATTCGTAATTACTTAAAAAGTTACTAGCAAGAACAAAGAGGAGGATGCAATGCTGTATATGAATTTCAGACGATTCAATACAAAGTCACAGTAATATTATTTGATTGAAATTAAACGAGCATCATCTGAAATATCTATGAATAATGATAAATGACGGAGATGATTTTTATACGCTATTTACATTCATACATTAAAATTATCACACACCGTAACACATTACATTTTATTTATGAATTATAAATAAATTCTTTTCTAATGCCTTCCATCAAAGTTGGAACAACTTCATTATTATTTCAAATTCTTGCAAATCTGGTCCATGCACTTTATCTTCATTTAATACAAAATTTGTACTATATCGAGCGTCATTTGAAAAACATTTCATCCGCTCAAAAAATATGTCGAAAATCTAAAATACACGTGGTGGATCAAAAGTATGTACAATCGAACACATATGATATTTCGAATGTTTAACTTTGAATGAAAAAAGGACAAACTCAATTTTCAAAGATTGCCATTGTTGTATGATATATCAGAGTTGAAGCAGTCAAAGTGCAATGTACCATATTTGAGGGACTGCAAAGACTCTTTTTGGTTCAATGTAGGTGAAAATGAAAAACCATTTACATTGATGTATATAAATTTCAAAATTGGATCGAAAAGTGAGTAATAATGCAAAATAGGATGATCAGAATTTTGAATTTAACGAAGTATTGCGCCAAGGTTTTCAATGGATCGATGACTAGAAAAATGTGAGGGATTGTTCTTATTCAACTTTGAGTCGTTTACTGATTTCCTCTTGTTGTTTTTCTCTCCACTCTTTCTTCGGTTTGATTCTTTTCAATTGTCCGTCCCTAAACAATACATTTATACGGTAATTATGAGAAAACTTGTTAATTTCATAGAATTTAAATTATGTGAATTTTATTATTTACCACTGGAGATCCACGAGACCACCTTGCCTCGCTATGACAGATTTAACTCTATTTGCAAAATCTATGGCACTTTCATCCTTTTTCCTGTACATGGGAGGAAGATACCAAACGTCGCAAACTATTGCCCAACTGGTCATCATCATGTACAAGTACTGAAGCATCGAATACCGACTGCTGTTCCAAAATGCATCCCCAAATCTTGGATCATACTGAAAAACAAACGAAAATATAATCGCATTCATCATACACGTTATTTCAACGGGTTAGAAAAAAGTTGGATCATTATTACCTTTATCGCCACAGGATAGATAACGCCACCTACTTCGAAGCTGCCTTTTTTGAATTGCATGACAGAAGTATTGTTGATACAAGTTCCTTCCGGGAATATAAGTATCGGTGGGTTTGAAGGATCTGATATGTGTTGTTTCAATCTGAACAAAATTGCGATAAGATGTTATTTTCTAATTCATCATTATAAAATAAGCTCAAAATCCGATCCCTCGCTTTTTACCTTTTAGCTACTGCTTCTCTGTCCTTCACTTCGGAGCGTTCAAACCATATATGCGGCGAGGCACGTGCTAGAGCTCTTTGTAAAATACCTAAGAACCCACCGTGCCTTTGACCAATCTATAACGATGTGAATTTGTGAATATTTTGTCCAAGAATATTGATAAACGTAAAGAAACTGCAGAGGTGCGTTTACACAATTTGGAAAAGCAATTGTCAATACCAACAAATATAAGCTGAATTTTTACATTTGGTGAATCTAAGAGCTAAACGTTTCAATCATTGAATTTGCACACAAATGATATTTACATGAAGTTCATTGAAATCGAATAATATTTTTTTTACAACTTCATCATTAATATTATGGAGATATATACAATGCCGAAGAAAAGACGTACCAAAGAGTAACAATTATCGCACATGAGTACAAGGACATCGATGGGGGACGTGTGATTAGCTACACAAATGCCTCTGACCGGTCGGTTCTCTGGATTGTGATAGGTAATGACTGATGATAGAGCGCTGGATAATACAGCAAAGCACATTATCGATACTTTGTAGTTCACCCATCGTTTGAAACTACCCTCTGGAATGTAGCCCACTACCGCGGTACACGCTGTCAGCCACATCACCTGTAAACCACAAGCTTTGCACCTGAGAAACGACGATTCCCTCTGAGTAACGTTGCTGTATAACCTGTAAAGCAAAGTTACAGGATGCCTGGGTTACCTGTAACGTTGTAATTACTCTTTGCGAATTCACCTGGGTAAAATGCTATTGATGTCAATTACCACATACATGAGTGCTCATTTTAATCACCTCACAAGTATTTCAATAGACTTTGCTGATACCGTGAACCGAGTTTTTCAACAAAAGTGGCATAGTACTTAGATTCCTGGGTAAAAGTTTGCCGAAATATCAGACAATATAGCTCAATTTTTACAGATTCAATTCAAAAAGTGTTGTGAACAATTATACAATGAAATTGATGTTTTCTTCATATTTTTACCGAGTCAGTTTGTTAATCCTTTCATGTCAACATTATGGATTGATTCATGACACTAATGTGTGAATATATATCTCGATTGATGTTCATTACCAACTAAAATACAAATATGAAAAGCACTGCAAGTATTCCGGTAGTAGAAATGAGTAAAAAATCGTATTTCCATTATCTTTGACATGACAGGGGAAACAGGCCAAATGTGGATAAGTCTCCTTTATTATGTTCAATCTGAAACGATTTTACGACCCTAGTTATTGAATCCATCCGAATAGCAAAAAAGGAATATATCGATCGATTGCTGAAAACAGCTAAGCGTTCTATTGTTGGAGAATACTTTTGTCTGTACTATGCGGGTTGTGCTGAAAAACATTTATATACCAGGTACGCAAGTTACAAAAAGTATTAATAAGAGTAATTCTCCACCACTTTACATTCATATAAACTTATTACGTCCATAGTTACAATATACTAAGGTTCTGTACAAATGAGGGGGGTTGATGATTCGCCGTTCAAGGAGATAAGAAGTGCAAAGACCTGAGAATTTAGTGCCAGGACACGAATATGTTTTATTTGTATGGAATCTTGCCAAACGCCTCTGATGGGTTGGAATTCGGAGAAGATGTAACGTATGTAACACAAATATATATTCATAAATAGAAAAACATTATCACATTTAACACAAAAACCCATGATTCCAAATAAGAATCCTTTTTCTTTGATTCCCTGAAGCTAAAATTAATTATCTTCTCAAGAAAAGTTATGTATTTTTACCAATGCAAATGTGGTTTCCATAGACAAGATGGACGTGTCAATAGTGGATGTATGATTTGCCACACATATCCCACCATTTTTAGGTTTATATTGTAGATTATGGAATCTAATCCAATACGTGGGTAGTGCCATCAATTTCCAAGTATTTGTAACCGCCTTATGATACATCCGATGTTTAAATTGACCGTTTGGCAAAAATCCAATGACATACGTGGAAATTAGGAGAAAAACTCCCTAAAAAACTCATAATTAATCAGTTTATCGAAACAAATGATAAATGTGGAACAGAACTATTTCAAATTCTTTCAAACATGATTATAAAATGAATCAAAAATACTAATGGAAGATTCTATCTTCTGCCGATTTGGATGACCCAATAAGATCTTGATATTGTTTTTGTACTTACTGTTTTGGTAAAGAATATTCATACGATAGCATAAGAACACATAAGGACAAAAGAATTACTTCTGGCATAATGCAAAAAAGAATCCTTCTTTCTCAACAGGGTACAAGTGAACGTGTATAGAATCCTCTAATGGCATTATTTTCCAACAGTGAGCGCATGATAAACCTCTGAAGTGTTCTATGGAAAATATACGAAGGCTCCACAACATCAAAATTCTACAAAACCTTCGAATATCTATTCAAATATTCAAGTATTCTTGACTATTTATCGTGAAAAATGTCTGAGACTTCATCAACCATCGCTAACTGCTCGGCCGCATTTTTTCTAAGTATAATTTCAATCCTATAAGGAATTATGTGCAATAAATGCGTAGATAATTTATAAAACATCTGAGACTAACGATAAATCTGAACTATCGGTAGGTGAAGAGAACACTGCTTATTTGAAAATTCCTATAAATATAAAAATATAAGACAATAAAAATATGTATGGGCAGAAACGGGTTTTGCATCAGCCTTTACGACCAATTCTGAGATCATCATCGTACATTGAAAAAGAAACATTCATTTTTAACTACCACATTTACGTTTTTGCACGGCGATAGTTTATAGTTGTGAACTGAAATATTATAGTTCGAGCGTAATTTCGCTTTGAAAATATCACTTTATACGACAGAATAGGGATTTCGAGAACTCGTACTTTGCAACTGTGCAATAAAAATATTCTTGCAGGTTGAAGTGGATTCGCTGAACAAATAACGATTACTTTTGAAAGGTCAAAATCGTTATTGTATTTGTATAATACCGCACACACGGACAAAAATAAAACATCGAAAATTATTATATTTCCTACAAAATTGGCAGGATAAGAAAAAATACCACTATTATTGTTACATAGTTTAGTAAAACATAAATGATTTAACAGACATTCAGACTTTAGTATGAGCGTGCAATTTTATGCAGGATCAAGTACAAATTTTTACGACACTATCTATCGATGGCAGTGATATTTCTCCTTATCCTGCCAATTTAGTAGAAATTTAGTAATTTTTGAAACTTTATTGTTCTCCGCGTACATCTAAGTTCAATATTTCCTCCAAAATAACTCAGAGATTTTACTTTTCGCTTGAAATTATCTTTACAAATATTTCATTCGAGATTAATGGAAGGAATTCTGCGAACACTCAAATTCCTTGCGAATACCAGGCACTCATGAAAAACTCATTTAGAACTGTCATAACGTGGACTCTCACGAAATTCTACGATGAAGTTATGAAGAATTCTTTATGACTATATTCAGGCCAGCGTGCTGCGTGAGGAAACTTAATTCGAAAGTAGTTCATTTATTTGAGATATTTTATAATTCTATTAAAATATTAATTTAAAAATCAAATTCCATCTCATATTTTATCCGGCAAATCATATCATTTTTGACGTACGTTCCAAAAATATACATGAAATATGAAGCAGTAGGAAATTCAGCGTCGAATCGCAATCAATACAAAAATCCACGAAAAAGGGGAATTTGATTTATAAATTACAGGTAAAAATATTGTTTCATCTTCATTATCAACGTAAATTAAACATATTACACGTGAAAAAGGAAATTATTTCAACTTACCCCAATGAAACAAATGAATATCCTTAACGGTAGAAGAAAGCAATATCGCATAACAAATCCAAACATCCATATCACAGTCAATTTCCAGGAAATGAACTCGTAATGCCTATTCGTTCGGGTTAATAAATTCCAATTCTGGAAAAGAAAATCAATTCAACGTGAAATCCTTTCGTCTCTTTCAAAATGTATTGATTGAAAATGAAGTATTACCTTAAGTTCCTCTGCCTCGAATCGAGAGGTCACTTCATCTTCTATGATCGCCTCCACGCCCGCTTTGATGTAATCCATACAAATCGCTGGATCAAATTCTGCTTTTATTCTCTCGAAAGAATTCCTCCTCGAGAGAGTTCCCTGAAGAATAATACCACGGAATTCGAAATACCAAGTTTTATACAAAAAAAATATCTTCAAAAATTATTCAATCTCACCTCCTCTTTGTTTTCTGTATCCGTTAACGTTTCCAAAGAATTTTGTACCGCAGCTGCCTCATCGACGTGATTTTTATGATTTTGCATTTCGGGTTCAGGTACTAAAATAAGATCCTTCGTCCTGGCTATCACTGAATTACTGATAACTCCATTCTGCAACTTGTGATTCGCCTGGAGTGAATTTTCCAAATTTTGCTTTTCAACGACCGCAGGCGATTCGTATCCCTCGTCCAATTCATCTTCTCCCCAGGTGCCATTTCTTTTCCTTACAATTTCTATGTTTTGTCTACCGTACTGAAAAATAAAAGCAATTTCTGTGTTAAAAAAAATCATACTTAGTGAATTCACCTCCACGTTGCACCGCGTGGATGAGACGTAGAAGCGACGTAGGGCCAATCTGGCATCATCACCGTTTGGATCATCCACCTCGAATCTACGCAGTACAATGTGAAGGCGACGTGTCTCATCGGTGATGGGGATGCTATACGAGTTATTATTGGATTATTCTATCTTAAATGGTATAAATTTTGTGTTAGGAAAAACGCTAAAGCTGAAAATGCCTTCCAATTAGACTTTTTATTGTGGATAAAGAGGTCAAGATAAAATTTAATTGGTACCAAAGAAGCTGATACCTGAATTCAAACTTTAAAAATCTATTGCTAGTTCTCTGCATTCAGGGAAATCGTAAGTCATGGAAACTATGTGAGAGAACAACTATTGAGTTATAATTTTTCCAACTCTTCATATAGTTCATGCAACTATATAAATAGTTTTTATTACTATAAAATAGTTACCCTAACTATTTATACAGTTGTGAATACTGAATTTGAATGGTTGTCCTCGAATAAATTGATGTGTCTATTTAAATTTTTCTCAGTGTGGATAAGAAGTTAGTTTAACAACCTAGGATTGTCAAGAAGCGAAATTTGTTTTTTTTTGTTCGCTCAAAAAATGCTTCAGCATCGCAAAAATGATGTCTTGCTGCAGCTTTTCAACTTTCGAACGTTTTCCAAGATCCCTGAAATGTATTATAATTTAAAGCTATCGGAACAGGTGAAACAAATTAACAAAAGCAAGACATTTTGAACTTGAAGATTATTTGGAATTTAAATGAGTATTTTGTGTGTTTTTTTGATCGTCATGCCCGTAGTGTGATCGGGCCCTGATTGAATATGTAACGCAAATTGCTGATCGAACTTGACCAGCTTCGCTCAACGAAAGTTCATTCGCATTCAACAAAATTATAGTACATCTATATTTTTTTGGGTACCGTCAAGACAAAATGCACATGATTTTCCGTTCACGTGCTACTAAAATTTAGTTTTTTGGATCGGAATTTTTAGATCCTGCAGAGGACTCGCAGACTATATCCCCAAGACGTATGAGGAGACCCATTGAAGGGAACAAAGATGATCAATGATGTAACGAGTATGGAAACAATGTCATACATAGAGATGGGAACTTTATGCTTTTTTGAAGAGTGATTTATGCTTTCAAAATACATTTTCATTCCATGGTATTCAAGCGATGGTATAATTTTCAGTTACACTGATATACTGATTGCCACGGCATATCATCGCCTATTTCATTCATATCCCCAACTTTACTCTATTTGGAGCTTTCCAAGCAAAAGACTGATATTAATGCCAAAGAAAGGAAATCTTCCTGAATCTCTTTGGAATTTTTTTGAGAGATCCAGAGTAATTTTAAGTGATTCAGAAAAATTTAGTCTTGTCAGGTAGTATTCTCCTTCTCTCTGAATTTATGGTGAGATTTACTCTGAGAGACTCTGAATTGCTCAGAATTTAAATTATTCCGACTGCAAAGACTTCTCCGAATTTGTCTGAATCCTTCTGAATGTCTTTGAATCCATCCAAGTCCCTCAGAATTTGATTTATTTAGAGTCCAACGCACTCTCCAAATACATTTAAGTCTCTTCGAATCCTTGTGAATTTCCCTAAATCTCTTTAAATTGGTCTGAAACCTTCAGAGTATCATTTTATTCAAATTCCCAAGATTTCTTCAAGTTTTTCTGAATCGTATCTTCCCAAATTCCTGTAAGTTTCTTTGCATCATTCAAACTAAATTGCTAAAATTTTCCTGGACTTTCTCTCAATCTCTTTGAATGCCTTTCCAGAGATCAACTCACAATTTTCCCAAATTTACTCGTCTGTGAATCATACTGATTCTCCCCGAATCCCTTTGACATTCCTGATGGAGGAATTTCTCTGAATTTCTCGATATTTCAGGACATTGTTTTAAGAGATCTAGAGTGCGTCAGAGGAAGTTAAAAGCTTGTTACATAGTCGTGAATTCTGAATCTCTGTTCCTCAAACTTTCATTGAATTTTTTCTAATCCCTTGCAATTTTTCTCAGTATAATTCAAGGATTTCTTTTGGAATTCCTCGTAATCTTCGTGAATCATTCTGAATCTCTCGGAATTTCGAGTATGTAGGATTCAAAGCTTTCTTTGGATTCGTGTGAGTTTCTGTAAATCACTCTGAATGGCTCAGAATTCTGTTTATACAAATTTCACAGTTCTCTTTGAATTTGTCTGAATCTCCTCACATTCCTCTGAATTTCCCTGGATCCCTCAGAATTTAATTCATTTAGACTTCAAAGCTCTCTGAATTTGTCTAAATTCCTTTGATTATTTCTAAACCAGTCGGACTGAGTTTCAAAAAGTTTCCAGAAATTCTTCTGGAATTTTTTCAATATTTCCAAAAATTCAGAGAGGGAAGATTTCACTCAAATTTTTCCTCTTTGAGTTCTCTCGAATTCTTTTAAATCCCTCTGAAAAGTTTAATGCACAATCTTCTCCAATACATCTGTCTCTGAATTCTCCTGAATCACGATAATGTACGCAGATATGAAAGAAGTAATCACTATAAACAATTCATAATCGCTGAAAAATATAACAAAATTCTTTGAATTATAGGATTAACTGAAAATTGCAAAATCCTGCGACGCTTCTGCAGCATATATGATGAAAGGACATTATGCTGCTCCGAGTCGGAAATTATGTCAATTCAATTGCGTAGTCCAGGATAATAGCGATATCAAGCTTAAATCGCATTATCTGAATTTATGCTTTTATGCTTCGAGCATAAAGTTCCTATCTCTAGTCATAGAGTTACCCTGAGGATGGAGGAGTTACCCTAAGGATGGACTTATGAGTTTTGTTTTAATAAACTATGAATACATTTGTTATTGATTCCAATGATACGGAATTACTATTGCATACATTTGAAAGTTTTTGTAACATACACATGTATCAGTACTATGGAAATCAATTTCTGCAGTCAGTCTTTCAGATGAAAGTTTAGGGAATGTTTACCAATCAGGGCTGCAACCATTTTCCCCGACCCAAAAAAAACCCACTCAGTTTGTTTCAAAATTCCAGCTAAAAGAACCCATATTATCACCCAAAAAAATCGAGTTTCTATTCTTCTGTGATACGCTGTGATATCATATTCAAACTACAGTGTTTTTCTCAGAAAATCGAGTTAGACTTTTGTTTTATGAATTTCAGTGTGATAATTCACTGTCATTGATTTTTTTTTGCTCAATCGTTTCTATGTTGAAAAGATAGTGTATAATATAATCATCGAAATGTGATTTAGGAGGCAATTGGAACATTTCCACGCTTCATTTATTTCAATACCGCTTCGTTCACTTTTGGATTGTCACCAGGGACATTAGGGGAATTTTGCTTGGGATGAAATTATAACATTAATCACAAATCGAAATATTTTCACATTTCTCTATACAAATTCATTCGAGAAAAGTACTTATTAGTACACGGAGAAAAAATGGTTTGCTACTATAGCGCCGACAAAGAAATTTGTTGTCCTTGCAAGAATATTCACTACAGCAGCTAAGACATTAGTTCTATTAACAAATCTGTTCAAACCAGCAAAAAAATGTACTTGTGTCAGTCATTCTTCTTGCTCTTACAGCTAATTTTTTTTGTAGGCGCTATAGTAACAGACCTGCTTGTTATGCCAGCAATACTTTTCTCTCCGTGTACTTTTCAGTTTATACTTCCTTTTTCTAACAAAGGATTCTCGATGGTTTGAATTTCCAAGTTTTTACCCACCTTTTCAAACCAAAATGTACGGTCCTGCTCTACCGGATTATGGAAAAACAATTAAAATCAGCAATGTAAAATGTGAATCGTTTTATCTTCACTTGCTGTATTTTTGGCTGTTCATAGATTATTATCAATCGTGTGAAAATAGTGAATATTTTTCTCCAACTATTAAATATATTCAGTTCAATTTCGTGTAAGCAGAGATCGGCAACAAAGAAATTTTGATTTTCCATTGTTTTATTTGTTGTAATAAAATGCATTTAACATGCATATATTATCCGTTTCCGAATAATCATATTAATCTATCCGTTCATTATTCATTCCTCAAAAAGTAGGCAATATACGGAATTTGATTATCAATTGCTCAAGTAATGGATAATGTATTTGAAAAATTAGCCATTGTTTAGGGGGGGGGGGGGAGAGAGAGAGAGAGAGAGAGAGAGAGAGAGAGAGAGAGAGCCTGCTTTAGAGGCTTCACAAAATCAATTTTTTTTTTTTTATAAATGTCTTCCTAAACTATCCAAGAATGTGTCCCCAAAATTTCAGAAGCAAATTCGAAATATTCTCGGAATTACAGAAGAAATAGTGAGCAAGCGTCGAGCAGGTTTACGAGCGGCCGAGTCGCTCGGAGTAAAGAAGCCAGAACAGCCCGCAGACTCGAACATCTGGGCGAAAACCAGTTTTTTTGAAGAGTCTAAAGGGCTACTCTATGGAGCAGGGATCGCTGATTAGCATATTAATGTGGTAAGTTCAAGAAAATTACGATTTTTTATATACGAAAACTTTGACGCGCGATTTCTCGGTTTTTCATTTTTACGATTTTTCCTAATTGGCGGGAAAGATAGGGAAAAAATGAAACGTCCTATCGAAACGAGATAAAATGGAATGTATTCGGGATTAAATTCTCTTCCAGTTGAACTTGAAAAACTTGGAGAAAGTTAAGATTAACCCACTTTTTAAACAATCTAAAGTGAATTTTTTTTTTCCAAAACATTGAATTCTTTTTTCAACTTGCAAAAAATTGTTGAATTTTTCACTTTTTGTTGAATTTTCTTGGTTCAACTAGAAGCTATACGATTGGGGAATAAAAATTTTTGTGGGTTCTTTGTTTCAGATGGCAATTGCGATCTGCACCTTTCCCGCCGCACGACAAATGCATACTCCAGGCGCCTCGGCGAAATGCTTGTACCAAGCATAATATGACATATATCTTAATGAAAAAAATTGAGAAGACTGTTGAAATATATAACAATAAACTCTGAAAGCTTCGTTTCAATCGGATATTTCTTTCCTTCCCAAAATAATTCTCGAAAAAATCGATTTTTTGAAGCCTCTAAAGCAGGCTCCCCCCTTAAATAATGGATAACGTATTTTGAAAAATTATCTATTGATTGAATAATAATGATAATGTGTCTAAAGAAATTATCTATCACCTGAATAATGAATGATGTATTCCGAAGAATTATTCATTACTCGAATAATGGATAATGTATTTGCAAAAATTATCCATCAAGTAATTTAAGTAACGGGTAATCAAATTCCGTGTATTGCTCATTTTTTAAGAAAAATCATATAATGAACTGATAGATGAATATGATTATTCGGACAATGGATCACATATCAAATTTTTTCTCTCAAGTTCAATAACAAACATATTTGTGAAATTTAATAAATGAACGTTGAATTTCAGTAATAAATTTTGGAATTTCATCACTAACATTGAATTTATGAACTAATATTCAATTTAATATGGAAATATGACATCTCATAAAGAATGTCGTATTAAATTCAAGAATTTTTCTTAAAAGTGTTATCATTGTGACGCAATTGATCTGAATAAATTTTATGAAACCTCCAAAAACCCAGTACCTCCCAATAAAACTTCATAAAACCCAGAAAAACCCACACTCACAGAAGGAATTTTCTCATTTCAAGAGATCCTTTCTGTGAATGCAGGTGGGTCGGGTCTTTTTAAAAAACCCTGGTTTTTTTGCAACCCTGCTACCAATGAGACCATTCCTCTGTTGCTGTGTGAATTTTCTTCCTCCCATATGAAACGTTGAGTAAAGTTTGTCACTGTACAACATTGTTCGATTACATCCCTGGAATAATATAAAAATTGCGGAAAATTGAAAACCATCCATGAGAACGAAGGGAATAAATGAAACGTGCATGTCCTAGCGTTACCCCGTGTGTTCTAGAGTTACCCCAGTTGACGGTATTGAATACTGATGATTCCGATGTGATATTTTCAAAGGAGAATAATACATCTTAACGATGATTACCATGTTCCATAGTACTGACTACCTCGGAAACAAGTGATTTCTACACGTTTAATACGATTGTTTGTGACAACAACCCAATCAGCGATATGTTCACATCGCTATGTTGATTATTCAATTTTCTCCGTGTATGAGAATCATATCGGTTACGACTTATTTCATCTATCTTGTAAGGACTCGATAAGACACCGAATTCACCTGATGAAATTCCTGCTCGAGAACGTTGCGGAATTCCTGGTGGTACGAAAGAGAATTTCGAAACCTATGAGGAGAATTTAAGACTGTGCAGAGACGAATAGTGTGGGCAAAGTTCCTCTTAGAAGGGAATAAATCGAAATTAAATATACTGGCGGTTGGATGTTGTTTTGACGCGATTCTCACTTCCCTCGTCAAATTTGAACCGTCAAAAATTTTCCAATACTGAGTTAGTTTTATGTTCTCGAATTACATCTTTGCCACTGGAAAGATGGTTTAAATGATGTACTGCAAGATTTTCAGGCTTTGATAATTAAATATTATGTTATTCGATTGTTGATTTCGATAAACGATTCAAACTTCATCAACATGTTAATTTCTAATCCCTCGATAGCCATTATTTCTGAAAATGTATCGTTGCTGTTAATTCCAAATTCGCAGATCTCCATTCTAAAGTGGCCCAATCTCTGAATATTAAATCGAACTGAGGATAACTATCGATGTATCAACATAAATTCGAAATTATCGAACACAAAGTTGTTCTCATTTATCATATTCAAGATTCTTCTTCAATGTAGGACATCAATTATATTTCATGGTGATCTATGTTGATAAAATATCTCCCAGATAACATTGATAAGTTATCAAAATCAAAATTTCAAATATCTGTACCTGACGATGAAAAATATCAATATACAAGATTTAATTGGCATTTTCAAAGATTCTATGTGCTATTGTAATCATTTACTTTCGCTTTTTTTCCTACACGGAAGAAATTAGCGATCCAAATTTTCGTGGACTAGTATATCACTTTGGGACGGAGCACAAATTTCAGAAGAATTCGTACACTGGATTCTAATAAATCGTTGACTCTTTCCATTATTTCGACAATCAAAATGAAAAGTGAATTCCATTGCTGAAATCATGGACAAAGTCAACGAATTATTGAAATCCAGTGTATGAATTCTTCTCGGAAGAGAAGTGCCTTGTCCAAAAGTGGCATACTACACGGAAAAAATAATTTAGCTGCAGCAGCTAAGTAGCTAGCACGGACACGGACAGCCATTAAATTAGCTCCTGCAGCTAAATTTTAGCTGTTACCGCAAATAAATTAACTACAAATGCAAATTTTTTTTGCAGTAACAGCTAAAATTTAGCTGCAGGAGCCAATTTAATGGCTGTCCGTGTCCGTGCTAGCTACTCAGCTGCTGCAGGTAAATTATTTTTTCCGTGCAGTCAACGAAAATTTGGATCACCAATTCTTTCCGTTTAAGCATAACACCGTTCTAAAATCTTCAATATCGGATCTACAATCTATCTTTCACGTATGTAGATAATATATTCGATATAAAAATATTTTGACAAGTTTTATTACTGTATTTGGCAAAAACTCTTTCAAGAAAAAAAAACCCCGACATGTTACCTGAAACAAATTAGAGACGCATTCGACTTCGTATGCAAAGTTGCTATTCATGTGGATATTAGTGTACTGTGCTCATATGAAAGAGGATTGATTGCATAAGTTGAATTGGAAACTGTAATTATCAATCGCAATACCGTTTATCCTACATTTAAAGCTTTTACATATTCCTTTTCAAACTTGTACTTTGTGATTGCCATATGTTTTGTTATTATCGTAAAATCAACAACAGTACAAACAAAATTTTTGATTTGATTAATGACGCTGAAAGAAAAAAAAATGCAAAATATGCTGACATGTCGATTTTTTTGCCACTGTTCAATGCAATATCAAGAGAACTTGAGTAAATACAGTCAAACCTCGTTAATTCGCATCTCAAGGGCAGAGGAAATTCTTTCGAATTATATGTAGAACTTTTGATTTACCGGGGTTTGACTTATGCAGAGGGTTTTCTTAGAAGAGAAAAATCCCCTGCTTCGTATTTTCTGGAGGTTTTCGATTCGACGACGTTCGATTATATCACGCTCTTGTATTTCGAAATATTGATCTGATAGTAATTTTTGATACATCACAAATATCACCAACAACTAGTCTATCGTCAACTTGACAGTATGGACTGTTTATAATTCGAATTGAAGGAAAGAATTGCAGGTATATTCATATATATACATACATTCTGTGATCTAAGATCATGAAACGCCAAGTCACGTACTCAATCTAAAAACTTTGTTTTTCAATCCACACAAAGTTCAGATTCTAACGTTTGCGGTAAGGTAATTTGAACTCCCAATAATCTGGTTCTTCATGATACGCTACAAATTTTAAAAAGTAATTTTCAACATATAATCACGGTGATTATCGGTCGCACGTGGACAAAATTTATTGGCGAAAAATTATCCACACGCAGAAAAAAGTTACCTTAAAAATTACTATACTTTACAGTAAAGTAGGGACAAAATCACATTTTGGGGTTGTGTATTACTCTCTAAAATTGTTAGAGTGGTATTTCACTCTTTAGCCTGCACTGAGAGAAAAGTTTATTTGTATTTAATAAAGCTTACTTTGGATACGGCGAAATAAATATTTCTTCCACGTAAACTTGGCTTAATACACGGAGAAAATATATTGACGAAAGATTATTCAAAGTTGAGTAAAACGGGGACATAGTGGCATTCCCGCGAAATTTGAAATCCGGTTGACTTAATTTTACTCGACTACAGATGAAAATCCATTCAGATGTTTTTCAACAGTAAGCAACTTGCTGAGATAATGAAAACATTCGAATTTATTTCCATCTGTAGTCGAGTAAAATGAACTTAACCGGATTTTAAACTTCACGGGAATACCACTATGTCCCCATTTTACTCAACTTTGGGTAATCTTTCGCCAATACATTTTCTCCGTGTAACTATAAATGAAGTTTATCAACTGTTACAAAACTTCATATGACATTTTTCAACTGTTATTAAACCTTATCTGAGGATAATGGGTTATGTTTGTATGTAATAAATATTTATTTCGCCGTATCTAAAACAAGATTTAATAAATACAAATAAACTCTTCTCTCCGTGTGCCAAAAGTGAGCCTGTCGAAATTTCGATGGAAATTTTCACTCTTTTAGAGTGATAATCTATAAGGTTTGAGGTTATCAACTCACACCCACTCCAATTCTAGAGTGAATTTCTCAGTCCAAAAGAGTGGGAATCCACTCGGAACGAGTGAAAATCCCATTCGAAGCGGACTGGCTCACTTCTGAAGCTCAGTGGAGTGAAACGAGTGCTTTTTCACTCTTCCAGATTTAGAGAGTATATATTTTTCCATTGAAATTACTATACTGTTTATCAATAAATAACAGAATTATGTCGTTCTTCACTAGAAAGTATAGTAAGTTTAATGACAAAATATATTACATAACCCCGAAATATGATTTTGTCCCTACTTTACTGTAAAGTGTAGTCATTTTTCAGCTGACTTTTCTCTACGTGCAAAGTTGAATAAAAACAGTGACACAGTGGCATTCCCGCGAAGTTTAAAATCCAGTCGATTTCATTCAACCCGACTAAAGATGAAAATTCATTTAGATGTTTTTCGACAGTATTCAACTTATGTAAATAATAAAAACATTCGAATTTATTTTCATCTGTAGTCCAGTAAAATGAAATCAATCGGATTTTGATCTTCGCGGGAATGTCCCTATCTCACCATTTTACGCAACTTTGGGTAACACGGTGCTACAATGGTCAGGCACTTTTCGAATGACCTAGTGTAGGTTGTTGGTCTGGTCGAATACCACACCGGACCATGTTTGAAAAATTTTTTACACCTTCAAATTTCCAAGTTATGGTCAAAAAACTGATTTTTGGGGATTTTGTACATTTGAAAATTTCTAACTCGGCCCTTTTTGGACCAATTTCGAAATTCCAAATGGTTTCTGGAAGGGGAATGTTGGCACTTTCGAGACATATATATGGTTTTGAGTATTAAATAGAACTTAGTGGAAATTTTTCTTCAAGAATTTGAAATTTTCACCTGCTTTTTTCATTTTTTCTATTTCAAAAGCATTTTTTTGCGACTATACTTCAAGAACCAATGATTTATCATATATGGCATTGAAGTGGGTTCAATTCTGTGTGAAATAAGTCGTTGTAAATTGAAATCGATCAAGAATTGTCGGAGTTATACAATTTTTCCCAAAAAAGGAAATTACGGTCTCATACGAAAATATAATTATATTAATTATATTAGCCTGAGTTCTACCTATTTGGCCTATATTCTTTTCTCAGCGTAATGATAGAGCAAGTTAAATCATATTCGATACCATAATACGTCATATGATGCATAGAATATTATTAATTGAACTCCACATCAATTTTCGTATGAGACCGAAATTTCGTTTTTTGGAAAAAATGGTATAACTGCGACAATTTTTGATCGATTTCAATGAACAACGACTTATTTCACACAGAATTGAACCCACTTCAATACCATATATGATAAACCATTGGTTTTTGCAGTATAGTGGCGAAAAAATGCTTTTGAAATAGAAAAAATGAAAAAAAACAGGTGAAAATTTCAAATTCTTGAGGAAAAATTTCCACTAAGTTCTATTGATTACTCAAAACCATATACATGTCTCGAAAGTGCCAACATTCCCCTTCCAGAACCCGTTTGGAATTTTGAAATTGGTCCAAAAATGGCCGAGTTAGAAATTTTCAAACGTACTTTATGGTTAAATCCCCAAAAATCAGTTCTTTGACCATAACTTGAAAATTTGACGGTGTAAAAAATTTGTCAAACATGGTTTGGTGTTGTATTCGACCAGACCAACAACCTACACTAGGTTATTTGAGAAGTCTCTTTAATTTTTTCTTTTTTGTAGCACTGTGTCATTTTTCGCCAATAAATTTTCTCCGTATATTGATAAAAACGTGGATCATTTGATAGCAACATTATACGCCATTTTGATCTCGTGTTTTCTCGTCCGTGTCAACCCACGAGTTTCAAATCAAGATCAATTTCACTAATCTATACATAAATTGTTAAACCAAGCAAGACCTCATCCCATCCACACACGGGAAAAAATAGTTAGCTATTGTTTGGATGGCTGAAAATTAGCTACTCACTTAGTGTTAGCAGCGAAAATCTAACATCTAAAGTATTCGGCTATCCAAATATCAACCACAAAACCTGTGCAGCTCAAGCTACGATCTCCTGCCGTGGTAGCTTAAAATCGCTGCAATTATTTTAGCTATAGCAGTGAAAAAAGAGCGCTGAAAAAGGAGTAGCTGCCACAGTTATTTCATTTTTTTTCCGTGCATAACTAAATCTAATTGAATATACTTGAATGATTTCACGAGAAATGTGCATACACTGAGAGAAAGGGTCTCTATTTAAATATTCGACGGCTAGGAAATTTATTCACTGTAAATAAAAATTTAATTGCACAAACTAAATTTTTTATTCCCATCGAATAAACCATTTTATTTATATTTCGGACAATTACACTGAAAACACAGTTTGTTCCAGCCAAACAAAATTATTTTGGTTGAAATGCACGCAAAGAAACTGTTTGGTTGGCTGAAATAAAATTTATTTGGGGTGTAAACAAAATTTAGTTTACAATAATGAAAGCTTTCATACAGACAAATAAATTTTGTTTATCCTAAATATATTTTATTTTAGCCAACCAAAAAGTTTATTTGCGTTCATTTCAACCAAAATTTTGTTTCACCGAAACAAATATTTTCTCAGTGCAGACTTTTATTTACCCCAACTAGAGTCTAGCTAGCGTAAATAAAAATCTAGCTGTGGCAACTAAAATTTAGTTGTGCCAACTAGGTACCTTTCTCTCACTGTACAAATATAATGGATGAGTATTCGATGCTCTACAAATTACATATGAAATACGTATACGATATACGTACACGGAGAAAATGTATTCATGAAAGATTGCTCAAAGTTGCGTAAAACGAGGACGTAGCGACATTTCGGCAGGGGTTCAAATTCGATTGACTTGCTTTTACTCGACTACAAATTAGAATTCATTCAAACGTTCTCATTATCTTCACAAGCTGATTATTGTAAAGAAACATTTGAATGAATTGTCATCTGTAGTTCAGTAAAAAAAAGTTCAGTGGATTTCAAACCTCGTCGAAATGCCATTACGTCTCCGTTTTACTCAACTTTGGTTAATCTTTTCTCAATACATTTTCTCCGTTTACATACAAAAAAAAACTGAATTAAGGACAATTCAGCCCTGGAAAAAATGGGAAAAATTTTGCTCTATACTTTCTGAACGACTGAGCAATAAACACGAATTTTGAATCTGCGGTGATAAAGTACATTGCTGAAATCGAGCTTTGAATATGACATTGAAACTACAAACGATTATAAACTTATTAACCTTATTGACAAATGTCAATAATTTTCATACCTCGGTTTCTCATGTTTAGGAATATGTCTTGGACTTCATTGCTGCATATTTGAAATTTGTGATCATTGTTCAGTTGTTTGAAAACTACGTAGCAAAAGTTTATTCGTTTTCTGGCGCTCCATGGTCCTTGAACGAAATTTATGGATCTAAGATGCCGAAGATGAAACCTCTTTCATTTTTCACCGCAATACGCTGTATGTGAACTCGATCTGATTACGTTGAGACATTGTATTCAACCCATACATTACGTGTCGCTAACCATTAAGGTGAGAGGTTAAGACTTTTAATCTCCTCTCGGGTAACAACTCTTTCAAAGATTCATATTTTGCTCGATAAAAGAATTTTTTTCTTTTTGTTAATATATTACACAAGAAAGCACGTGTCGATGATGTTAACTGTTATATGATGGAATTATTTAAATTACTGATAACTAATAGCGTGGGAATTAGAAAAAAAAGAGTAAATAAATAACCTTGAAGAAAAATCTCAGGTTTTCTGAACTAGATGCGTTAATGAATTTCATTTCATAATACGAATGTTTCGAACAAATGCGTATTCATAAATCTCAAATATGTATGTGTGGATTATTTCGAGATATCCAAGAAAATGCACGTGAGAGATATTACGTGCACATGTGAACTGCACGAAGAGATTAGTTATTCGTGTTATGATTGCGTGGATGAAAATAATAATGAACGTATTTATCGATTCAATAGTTTTTTTTTTTCTCGCCACGTTAATGTGACGATGATAGGAAAAACACCAATCCTGCGATATCCTTACACGAACGTTAGTTCATCATCTCAAACGATTCAGATGAGACTGCTGAATCACAAGTATAAAAGTTTCATGAGGATTGTAAATTGTAGATTTTTGTTGATCTAAATCATAATGGAGTTGAAGCCAGCAACCGATTGTCACAACTTTTGACAAAAATCCCAGCACCTGGAACGTTTTTAACGGAATTTGAAAAACTACGTAACGAATTTTCAATATGAGGAAGGTTTTAACAATATTATTATGATAAAAAATTACAACTATCGGCTGTTAGTTTCGGCTTTATTGAATCATCGAACCAAGAGAAAAATAAAAAAGACTTTTCAAAACAGTGCCAACAAATTCACAGTGAGATTGATAGTAAAATTTGTTACCTGTTTTAACTTTCCTACTATTCTCCTTCGTATATACCACAATTCAAATTCATTCATTCTTATTCATACATTTGTTTTACGAAGAATACTAAACCCAACGTGTCTAACAGGTGAACGTAGGCGGAAGAGTGATAAAATTTCATTAAACTGCGTGTGAACAAATCAGGGGCGAGGAATTGGCTCAAGTCCAAGCCCTCGAATTCTTTACAACTTTTCTTTTTCTTAACCAAGAAAATATCTTCTTTTTTCTAGAAAAAAAAAATATTTCTATTTAATCATTGAACTGTTTTCAATGCGATTCTCCATGGTCATGTCATGTACCAGGAGCCATGTGAGCTTTCTTCGATCAATGAAATTATAAACACAATTGAGTGAACTCCATACAAGTGAACGGAATTCATCAAGAGCATTTGCAATGATATATCAAAATTTATTTCGTATATTCAAACGTATGCAAATAAACGCTTGCCAGTCGCCTCCAATACATCAGCTGTTCATTTGAATGCAATCTTTTATTTAACGTGACTCATTCAAGCTTTTTGTCATTGAAATTCGAATCATGAATGATTTAAATTATAGAATGTAAACAATACATGTTTGGAATCAATACGATTGATCGAAAATTTGCTGCCTGTGTCATCAGACGGTGTTTTTCAATAAAAATCGGAGAATCGTCTTGAAATCTGTGAAATTTTCTAACATTTTATACACGAAGATCAATAATTTTAGGATCGATAATAGTATATTTAGAATAAATGAGTGGTATCACTCTAGAAAAATTTCTGTTGGGACAGAATTCATGATATATCGGTCTTTCCTTGGTATGACTATGAGTATTAAGAGTATACACAAAGGAGGAATTAATTATTCAAAAGATCGTATTGGAACCATGTGGGTTCTATTGTGGCTTTCTCAATGGCAATTCAGACACTAATGATTTCTTTTACATGTGGAGATGATTTTTTTTCTGTCGTCAGATGCTGAACGTTGTTACAACGTATTTCTTTTATGTATTTCCTGGTTCCTCTTATTCTAAAAATGTTGAAGCTTTTAGAAATATCGATTGGCCTCGTTAAAGGACATTATCACCTTAATACATCGATATGAAATTGGAATGTATACAGCGCATGCTAGGTGTCCGAAATTCTCATACAGGCCACGGTAGGTGAATATTTCTTTTTCTTCTTCCAACGTCTTATACTTCGGATGATTTACCGAAGGTATTTTCCAACATTCAAGATCCAATTCTGGTAAATTGATCAAATTCATTGATTTTTAAGAATTGTTGATTGAGAATGAATAGAAAACACTCTTTGGAATTTTTCAATTAACAAAATATTCAAAATTTACAATAGCAGATAAGGACGCTCGCAAATCTACAATCCAGAAAAAAAGATTGCCTCTGTATCAACCAAAACTGTTTTGAGGATGAACAGTTTCAAAACTTGCTTTTTTTCATCGCAAAATGAACAACATACATTGTAATTCGCGCAGTTCCAATAATTGAATTCATCAGTTACAATGAAATATTTCACTTATTCTGATGTACGCAAGAAATACTACAACGTAAAAAAATCAAGATCACAATTCAACCTGAAAAGATAGGTTACTATGTCGCACTGCAGCGAATCATTGGATATGTAAGTAACCCTAGCAATGCACCTTTTATTGTTCGTGTGAGAATAACTTAGTCGTCTGAACATCTACCCTCGAAAGAACACGATTAAATCCATTGTTTCCTACTTATGGATATAAAACAACATGGTTCCTACGGTTTTGGAAGAAAAAAAATCAAGGAGTTTTCCAGGATTTTTCCAGGACTAGGGGTGCACGAGACGATATTCTCGCCGATATTCTAAAGGTATCGTCTCGGTATCGAAAAATATGGTAAGACTTGGGTATCGTCTCGGTATCGTCTGGGTATCGTTAGGCATAGTATCGGTATCGTCTCGACGGTATCGACAAAATATATGTTTCTGAAGTTTGAATCGTTTATTGAAACAAATTAGTAATTGAATAACAAAACACTCGATAGCTCGAAGCCTAAAATCTTTCAGTGAATTCTTGAAACACTTTCTCCTGCTCAAAATAGTTTATTTAAAAAGATGGATATCCGGTATTCATCAGATTTCATTAGATTGAATTTTCATTCCATTCCAAAAGAAGGATTCAAACTTCAACTAGGTACATGAAAATATTCTGTTCAACAATTACTCATAAAATGAATATTTTAGAGGACTTCAGTTCAATTCCCAACAAATATTCATAAACTTCGAGATCATTAAAGTATTCATGAATTCAAAACGATGCAAAAAAAAACTAAAGAATTAATGGAGCATTCCATGTTAGAAGTTTTTCGAAACCAAAGGATTCATTCTATTCATGTTCATATATAATTGCATAAGATTAAATTTTAGTAATGATAATTTACGATCATTTTTGCTGACACACTTCAGTGAAAATATTCACATCTGAAAAAATTTTTAAATTGAATAAAAATTTTATTAATGAAGTGAATCGTCTTCAAAGTGTCGGTTATAAAGACTGCGAACTGACAATTCACAAATACTATTGGACCAACTTAACTTCATTGACTATCTCAAGCAATACTAAATCTAGATTTATAAATCTTGGATTAAGGGTACTCGAGCGTATCATAATTTTATTCGTCGCTAATTTACATATTAAAAAGAGACGAAGTCATGTATGGAAACATGATGAATGATTGTCGCTCGAGACCCTTTAAGCATTTATATTCTAGTTACATAAGTACATTCGTATTAGATTATCAATTCTATCGAAGCAAATCATTAAATCTCGAATTTACCACAGAATTTAGCACGAATAGGAACGTATATGTTTCTATTCTATGAACGTCAATAACTATGGTTAGTGACGTTTTCATTTCAAGATTGGAACCATGCCTACACAAAACGAAAATTTGAAAAGAATTCATAATGAGTTCTTCAAGTCTCAATTGATTTATTTATAAACTCTTTCTGATCTGGTACGCCGTATGAGTATTATTTTTGTACGTCTTAGAAATGAAATTCACTTGATTTCATTAAATCTCAATATAATATCCCATAAATTACAAGAATTCTAAAATAGTTCAAAAGAATCCATGAAGAATTATTTTTGGATAGTTTTAATATATGGGATGACTCCTTGATCACAAATTTGATTTATGTTATATACGATTATTTTTCATTGAATAATTCAATTTCATTCCTATTCTACGACGCAATTTGTCAATTGTCAGTTTTCAATCTCCATATCGACTCTCAACTTCATTGGTTTTATTAAGAATTTCAACTTTTATTCAGTTTGAGTATCAATCTTGTTCAAAAATTTATGAAATTTTGACGTTTAAAAACACTTTCTTAATGTTTTCTATGTCTGACAATCCTAACTCATTGAAATATTCTATTGATGATTACAATGTATGGAATATCTCAATTATATTATCGGATATTGCTGTTATAATTGATGAACTTCAATAAATACTATTATTCATATCGGATAAAAAATGTTAATTATTTCCCAAGTAACATCAGATGTTCGAAGTATATTCTTATATGATGCGAAACAGAAACGTTCGAAGAATATTCGTTTATGATTTTTCGTATGTTCGTAGAACATTCATAGTATGTTCGAATGAGACTGTTTTATATGAACGGAGGGTAGGGGATGGATTGAACGAAAGATAATTTGACCAAAAGATATACTATTGGTTGAACAAGAAAATCCCCTAGAAGGGCATAGTGACATTCTAGTAAGTTTTATGCATCGACCAATAATACAGCATTGGTTCAAATCATCTTTCGTTCAATCCTTCCCCTACCGAATGTAATTCATTCATAGAATCATCTGAATATTCACGAATTCACTTCTTTCGAATAATAACGGTTTGGTGCACACGAATATTCATTATTATAATTGTTGAATTGATTTTTATATCATTTATTATTCTGTCATTATAATTATATTATTATTAAATGATTTAATATTCATTTATTTTCTTCAAATGTAGATCGAGAGTGAAGAAATGTAATGCTTAGAAAAATATAAATTATGTCATATGTAAAAATTCTAATTAATTTTTTTTCATTCTCGATTCCAATAATGAGACCGAGACGAGACCGATACTAATCTCGGGTCTCGTGCACCCCTACCCAGGACCCTTAGAAATTTTTCAAGGGGCATACAATTTTGTATATTAATTTCCAATATAACTGCCAATTTGTATAGCCAAGTAGAAATATAAACATACAAAACAGAATTATCAATTTTTAATGCATATATTATATTTTTTACATTCAATTTTAACATAAAACATAAATATATTAGAACTTATACAAAACTGTTTGGGAAATTGCGAAATAAAATACACGAACAAGTTTCAATAAAATAAAACCAATGATTTTGTCCATAATCTTTGATTTCAAATGTTTTAATGAAAATATCGGATGAAATTAATTGTTAAACAGATTTTTAAACTTTAGTCTTCAAAACTTCACCTGCGTTCAAATTCTTGAAGAATAATTTGACAGGAATCAAATTATCAATAAAATCTATCAATTCTTCAAATTTCAATAAAATAAAACGAATTCCTGTGTTCATAATTTTTGGTTTAAAACATCGTAATATCAATATCAGATGAAATGAATTGTTAAACAAACTCTTCAACTTCATCCTTCCAAACTTCAACTGTACTCAAACTCTCCAAAAGTAACATAACAGAATCATCAATAAAATACATGAATGTTTCAAGTTCCAATAAAATAAAATAAATTACTACTTTGTCTATAATCTTTGGTTGGTTTTGAATAGTAAGATGACAAGAATTCAATCCTTAATAAAATCTATCGATTCCTTAAAATAATTCTGACGTTGTCAATCAGTTTTTGAATATCAGATAATTCCTGTTTTTTTGCTTTGACTAGGTTTCTGAATTCATTGGATTTCTTGAAACGTTTAAGGTCGTTCAAAGTATCGCCTTCAGTTGCTAAATCATCAGCTGATTTTTCAAGTTGTATGATATCTTTTTCAGTTTGGAATTTTTTAGTCACTAAAGACGTGATGAGGTATAATAGACTTCGGATTCGGTTTCAACAACCCCAAAAACATGTAATAATTTGTGTGGCTATATAATATATTCTATAAATTATACTTTCGAACACACAATTTTGAAAAATAAGGAGTTTCCAAGGACTTTTTGACTCTTTGAAGAGGAAAAAGAATTTCAAGTAGTTTTCTAGGATTCTCAAGAAGCGTACGAACCATGAACAATTCGTGAATTTACGAAGTAATTTAGCTAGAAGTTTCAAATGAAAAAGTTGATTTTCGATCCATTGATTACAAAAAAATGTTTTGATTGAAGAGGTTTTGCACAACTAAACCCAAAAATCTAGAATATAAGGAATGATCGGGTATAGGGTGTCTCACCTTATAGCTATGCAATACCATATTCGTTAATTATAATCCTAATCAACCGCTCCAAATTGCATCTGATTTGAAAACAAAAACTCAACCTATAAATATAACATGACCTGAGAGAACGAGTGGTTGATACAATGAAAACCTAATGAATCCAAGCCGACTAAATATACCGTTGAAATATGAAAATGATATTCATCAAAATAATATCATGTCAAAAGAAAAAAAATTACAAGGGTGAGTGATCTTTGATAGTTTAATTGATATGCCTTTTACGTGGCACGACGCTGAAACCAACAGCCGTAAAGCTAGCAGTCGAGTGTCATAGCTTTTTACACAGAACTTTCATCAAGAATTTAAGTATCTAAAACGTGGAGTGGGGTGCCATTTAATCGATTTTTGGTGTAAAAAAACAAAAAGCTTCAACAACGTTGAATCAAAAGTTACAACAATCGACTGCTAGTTCCAGCTTCATGGAAAAATTTCAAAATTTCATATAATTTATATATAATTATACACAACTTATGTATAAACTACATTGAATCATACATAAATCGTGTATAATTGTGAAAATTCGTGGATTGAAATTTGAAAAAATATGGATATAGAACATTTTGATACAAGAACCCAATTTCTTAGATTGAGAGAAATTATTTTTCTCTGCCCTCATTCCAATGAACATGTTTTTCAATGGAAAAATTTTTCATCAGATTTAAATAAGAAATTTTCAAATTGAAGCAGAAATATATTCCTTCTTGAATTCGAAGAATATAATTTTTCCATTGGAATGAACTATTTTTTCTATCGAAAATAAGATTTATCAGAATGAGGGCAAAGAAATTTTCTTTAAATCTAAAATATCGGGTTCACAGTGTACTCATATGAAACATTTCAATGTACTATCTATCAATCATTATTTTTACCTCATTAAAAAAGTGCATATTATAACATTTTTTTTCAATGTAATATTAATAACATGCACACCACATTGCAAAGCCGCCAATGGGGCCATGGCTTTCTTGAGCATCTTTGAACGTTGTTAATGTATGCACAATACACAAGTTGTGTCCATGTGCGGAATAAGCAATAGTTGGAAACAAGATGGCTTTGTATGCTTTTAACGAGACCGCAATTCAATCATCATTTCTCAATTTTCAAATTGGATAATCCATTGGGATTCGAATCACATTCTCGTTTTCTTTATCTAAAATCAGACGCGATCAGGAAACACACTGTTGGAAAAGCAAAGAGTCTTTATCATATTTCAAAAGTACAAATATTATGTCACGTTGTCCAACGACTCGACTCTTCTTTAATCCAAATTCAATACGTGCATTTACATTACGTAAAGATCTACCAGGAAACAGTATAACAATTCTCGATTAGAGTACCTGTGTACATACATTGATATCGAGTCAAGTTTCGAATAATTTTATTTATATCGCATAAAAAATACTTTGTACTTCGTTTTAGAGACAAAAAACAAAACACACACCACGAATTCAAGAATTTATCATTCATGTTTATAAATTATAACACAATGGCAGTCTAGCAAAAACGCAAATGCATATTCTCGAATCTTTGAAAATTATCATGATGCTTGCTTTCAATATAAACAACGAGCCGACCTGAATACAATCTTCGAAGAAAAAAAATAAAGAAAACAAGTATTGAAATTCAATTTTCATCGCACGAATGTCAATCCAAAATATGAATTCCAAAAATAAATGAAAAAAACACCGGGAGATTACGATAACTCGGATATCATCTTTCGATAGGCTCGTCACGAATTTGCCGCATTTTTCATGCCCAATGCGCCCTATCGTTGGCTTCTTTTTTCATTTTTATTCGAAAACGAGAATTTGTAAACTCAGTTCTAACTTTTCAAATTCTTCAAGGACCAGTTACAATAAAACACGGTATCAAATTGATTACAACACTCGAAACTTCTTTCTTTGAATTCATGAATATTTTATAAGCAAACGTGTTATTTCATTCAACGTTCACGTATTTGATCATGGAAGTTCATGTTATGTACATCGATTAATCAAATAAGCATGCTTCTTTCTTCTCCTCTTCATACAACAAATTCTAAATTCGAAGGTACGAGGAAGATTATACCGAAGAAAAATATTACTTTCATAACCGTACTGTCTAAATGTTAGGGATATCGGTATTATTACCACGGTAACCACCCTAAATATCTGTGGTAGAGCTGTGCGGTTAATCGATTGATCGATTCAAACGGTTAATTGTCAACGATTGATCGATTAATCGGAAGATTTCGGTCAATCGTTTCCACCTTCGATCGATTAACCGGTTCATCGGTCAATTGATTCTTTATTGACCGATGAATCGTAAAAATGTTTACCCAAAATCCACCTAATAATTGACAAAACGATTAACCGGATTTCCCCAATTAATCGGTCAATCGATTAACCGCACAGCTCTACTCCTGGACAGCACTGCAAAAATTGTCGTCAAATATATGTTTTAAAATGAGACATGGCATGTTTAATAATCCGAATCAAATACATAACTGTTTGCACTGGAAACGTCAGTATTTCAATTCGCGACACTGACGTCTAAATACATATGTCAGAAGTATGATTGATCACATCCAACTTGAAAAAATATATCATATTGATGATTTCTAATCATACGGTTGATTAGAATTTCGTCACGGTTCTGTTTCAAAATGGCACAATATACATATTAAATAATTGCTCCTGTTGTTCACTTTGACGTTGACGTAATAGTAATTCGAAGTTAGGTTTTGACATACAAGTTTCAAAAACCCTTTGCCAATCAACCACGTCGTGTCATGAATCAAAACGTATTTTTTGTTCTGAATATGATTACAGTAACATTTCAACCCTTTGTCGCTGCAACAGCACGAAACGGCACGTCCCTAGTTTCCCCTAATTCAAGAAACCCATTGATTCTTGCCAAATTTCATTTGAATCGGGCAAAGATGTGATTGATCGATCAGACCTTTGTCCAATTTCAATGAGGTTTGGCGAATACCAATGAGTTTCATCAATGGTAACAGTTATGTATTCTTAAATTCATCCCCAATAAAAACATGTCCAATTACTTCCATTAGAAGAGTATGCGATAGTATTTTTGCATTTAAATTAATTTTCGAGGAACAAAATAGCCTTTATGACATGTGACCCCGCGTTAAATTATATTGACGACCGAAAGTGACAACTAATCGAAAAGGTATAAAATCATGAGAGCGTGATGGTTACAAAGATGGATTCGTCGCAGCCCGCTCACAACAATGTGTTCGAGTGGTAGGAGATTCCCTAATAATTGACGAGTTTTGTAACGCTTAACTAGCCAAAAACTAGACGCTTGCAAATGTCTCGTAGGGTTCTGGCGAGGTACTTGCAAGTGTCTATTATCTGAATAGTTGAGCGTTACAAAACTCGTCAATAACTAGAGCATTTCTACTTGGATGGAGTGCAGGGGCGAAGCCTCTCACCGATAATCCCAAGTAGAAATGCTCTAGTTATTGACGAGTTTTGTAACGCTCAACTAGCCAGATACTAGACACTTGCAAGTAACTTACCAGAACCCTACGAGACACTTGCGAGCGTCTAGTTTTTGGCGAGTTGAGCGTTACAAAACTTGTCAATCACTAGAGCATTTCTACTAGGGAATATAAACATAAATATCAAAATTTTTAATCACCCACACATTATAGAAGTTATAGAAACAAACGTACATTTGCTTGTGAGCATTCTGTCCACGGAAGTTTGGTCTGCGGATATTTTGTCGCGCAGCTACTACTACAGCACAGCAGCTATCTGCCCTAACCACACAGAGAAAAATTAGCTGTAAAATTTACCTTGTGTCCGATAAATATAGGGATAACATTAAATTGCTGTAATTTATACCGCAATATTCATTAGATTTATCGCAATTGATGTGGCCACTGCAGCAAATTTTCATTTTTATCGTAGACTTTGGTTGATTGAACAGGAATTTCGGTATATTTTCCAGCAATTTAATCCTGTCCCTATAATTACAACAATTTTCTCTCTGTGCATATATTTCTTTTAGTGCACGGAGAAAAATGGAATACTTGGATATAATAATTTTCATAAAAATCTGAGATTTTTTTTTAGTTCTTCAGTAAACTAGAAGGGAGAAGGTTTAAACAATGGATTTTTGTATGGAAATATTGAAGGTCAGTATATACGAGTATTGTATAAAAAGTAAAAGGTACGATTGAAATCTCAAACACTGAAAGTTCAATTTTACGAAGTGCTTGGTCAAATTTAGCTGTTTAGTATTTTGAATTTCAACCGTGTTTGTTACTTTCAATTTTGTCTTCATAATCTTGTATATTCTGGAATAAAAATCCATTTTCTAAACCTTACCGTGTGTGGTTTTGTGGTTTATCGAAATATCAAGCAAAAGTCTTAGATTTTCATCAAAATTAATAGATTTCAAAGTTTTATTCTTCTCCGTGTTCGGAATGGAATTAAATGAAACTTACTTTTTTTGAATGAATGAATTTTTTATCCAACTTAAGCTTTCTTGCATCAACAATTTTGCTCGGGTTTTTCATCATTATTTAGTCTCTGTTTCTTTAGGTATTTTTCCTTCACCTCTACCTAGTAATATTATCCTTTGCTCGTTCCCTTTCCATAATTCTCTGAAACTTCTCCCTTCTTCGTTCTTCATTGTATGATTTCTCAGTCTTTTGATTATTTCATCCTCATTCTCATCCATATCCACGAACAATTCTTCCGCAATTCTACATTCTATCACAAAATGCTCTAAATTAACTTTGTGCTCTCCGCATAACATAAATTTTCTTCTCTCATTTTCTAACCCATAATTATTATATTCTTCCATATTTCTATCCCTCAATCTTGCTAATTCCTCACTTCATCTCCTTCTTTCCTTAGATTCATCTTCCACAGATAATTGGGCCCTTCTCTACTCGGTTTAATATTCTCATATTCCTTGTTATATTTTACTCCACAAATTTTATTCTCCACAACTTGCCATCTTCCTCTCTTATTTCCCAATCTTGTCTCTTCTCATTCCTACCCATTTTCATCATAACACTGTCTTCTTTCTCGTCCACACAAATCCTCTCATCTATATTCTTCCTTTCCCCCTCAACATTTCTTCACCTATCTACACTCTGGCAATTCTTTTATTTTTACCTTGTATTTCATTACTCTGATTCCCCATTCTACTTTCAATTCTTCTATACCTAATTCCCTACCCATTATATATGTCGGAGTGCAGAATTCCAATTTGAATATCCATCTTATATAAACGTCTTTTATTCTTTCTAATTCTTTTTTCCCTTTCCGTCTCCATATTTTTAAACATTACTCCATAACACTTCGTACAAGATACCTGAATAAAATCTATCTTCTGCCCAAGTTATCCCTGCATTTTCTTTCACCTAATCATATTTGCCGCAATTCTTGCTTTCCTACACATTCCCTGTATATGTTGTTTATATTTCTCATTTTGACTGAATACAAATCTCAAATACTTGAATTCTTTTACTTCTTCTACATTGTTTCCCTTCCATGTTCAAACTTCTTTCTTCTCTTTTCCCCACTTTATTAAACACCCAATGCTTTTGTTTTTTCTACCCATACTTCTGTTCCTCTTTCTTTAAGGTGATACTAGTGGCGTGGCATCAGCCAAATCGTTTATAACAAATTATGGGCAAAAACGTCATATGAATTCAAATATCACTCTGTACAGCACTTCTACTTGAATCAGAGAAGTGCTAGATACAGCGATATTTTTATTAAAATCAAGCGTTTGGCCGTAGTTTGTCATGACGGATGCCTTATTGTATTCATTATTTTTGAAAGGGTTTTCCTATTTTTCGCAACAAAAATCATATCTTCCGTATAAGCCATAAGACCAAACTCTTGTATTTCCTATTTTAATCCCTCCTGCAAAACCTGTTACTTTTTTTTGTATCGAAAATATCTATTCAAAATCTCTCTATGATCAATCGAATTCTAAAATAGCATTGGATTTCATTGAGAATCGAATTTTGAATAACTTTAAAGAGAGATCCATTATCAGTAGTTGGCCTTAACCTTGACCTCCAAGAATGAAGTCAATCCCACGTGGAATGAAAGAAAATGAAGTTTTTCGAACTCTACGAGTGATTCGGTGCGTGATATTTACATCTTGAACATTCGGCTATGGTATTAACATAACGAAGACAACGATTGAAAGGTCAATGTACGTGACCGAACATGAATGCTCCTAATTCAACGCTTTTACTTTCTCACATTGAAAGAAATAGTTATTAATATCAAGCAGATGTATTCCTGAATATTTTTGAGGATGTATATTTTCAAAAATTTTGTTGAAGTTCGAATCGTTTATGGAAACGAAACGAAAATTCAAACTCATCAAATCTGAAAAGATCACGAGTGTCTATCTTTTGAGATTAATTCATTGGAACTGGAGGCATCATTCAAAGGATTTACTGGAAAATTTGGGGTCTTCAAAAGCTGAGGATCCCCTTGTTCGATTACCAATTCGTTTCGATAAACGATTCAAACTTCAACAACATTCTCAAAATTACAGCTGATATGTTCTAGGCCTGAGAGAAATTTTCTTGTATCAAGAAAACATATTTTTCGGAACATGGAAATTATATATCTCGGTGTACGAGAATATCAGTTTCATCTCAAATTATGGAATTAAGTGGAATAGAATGCGCAAACATTCAACAGAATTTCTGCATTGTGAATAAAAATGTTTCAATAAATAATATAAATCTACATTGTATGTGAATGAAACTGTTTACCGACATTGTTCTCTCAATTTTAACGAAACTATCAAAGTGAGAACAACCCCCTCTTTCCCGCATTATTACTCAATCGAGGGACGGCCCCTAAGCATTATGAAACAATAATTTTCCCTCCGGAAATATCACTGAACTGTAGCTTATATTATATATATATATATATATATAAAAGAAAAAGAAGAATTGTTTACAATTTTAAAAATCCACCCTGTAAACAATTAAAACCCAGCAACCTTTAATTACATTGCTCTTTTCCAAGTATGAAACTTCACGTTGCAAGTAAAAGACTTTCTCATTGCGAATCATGATCAAAGGCTAAAACGATAACGCTTACTCACTGTTTAGCACAGCCAATGATCAAACAATAATCTACATTGACCGATTACATTAATACCTTTGATGACAAATAATGATCTGGTACGGTCATCAATGGTTTTTATATAATCAAACAATTCAAAGTTCTCTTTGATCATAGGTCATATGAGAGAATCGGTAAGCATTATCAATCGGACCTTGAGTATTACTGGCGATGAGAAAGTTTTGTATATGATACACATTAAATTTCATAAATAGAAAGTAACGTGGCGCATAATGCGAAGTTTTCTCGTTGCACAACTACTCTCAAAAGTACGTCAAAAGTTTATTGATCTCTCCAGGAGAAAATAAACTACAAATGAAATAACAAAATTTAGCAGAACTTTCTTCGCGAATGGAAAGTATATCAAGACTCCAGCCAAGTTTCGTTCATTCGAAATAAATGTACCAAGATTTCTCTATTCGGTTCTATGTATGATAAAAAAAAATCAGGAGAAGAATAAAATTGTTGTTGTTACGTTAGACTCCGTCTTCGACCACGTGATATTCGAGTACCAACTCATGTTCACAATCAAATCACATTGATTTGATTAACCGTTTAAACGTTATCGATTCATCTTTGATTTGGATGCATCAAGTTCTCAATATTTTGCGATTAGGAAATCTATAACGAATAAAATACCTTACGCGCGAATGTTTAATTTGACGATAAATGCTTCTTTGGACTTGACACATCGTCGTGATTAGATATGAACGTATCTAAAGCATGAGAGTTAATAGACAAGGTTGTATTTCGAAGATATTTATAGTTTGAATTGTTTTCTACGTTTGGAAGAGAATGATTTATTGTAAAATCAATCACGGAAGTATCTTATGAAATTTCGGAACAAAGAGTTGTACTCAACGAGTAGAAAAAACTATTCTTTGTTCTCGATTTATCTGCGAATAGATGATATCTATGTTTGCACGGAAGAGTTCAATTTTAATCGAAATCGTTCGAGAATCTCACATCGTCTTGGAAAATTTACACGTTTTGTATTAACCGTTCGATTGAAATATTGTTATTCCACAGTTCACGCATGTATCAGCGTCGGATGCTCGTGATGGACAAAGGTTGTACTCGAGACACACGAAGCTCGTACTGAGACACAGATGTTTCGTTCTAAATTGATATTTATCCATTTTCAATATTCCCATTCCCCAACTTTTGCCTTCTGAATCTAGATGCGAAACAATGCACGGATTGTTTCTTGATTTCATCGATTCGAAGTATTTGATGAATCGTATCCGCAAAATGAATGAATAAGTAATTATCGAATAAAAGAATCGATTCATGCCTCCAAACGAATATGAAATTCACATAAACTTTGACGTCAAAAATTATGTTACCATTCAATTTCTTTTCTTCAAGAAAATTTTACAACTCTGTATTCGAAACTCAAATACAAAAGTTGATAGGAAAAGGAATAAGATGTTATTTTTTTTTCGTTGTAGAATCTCCGATTTATGGAGGAATGAAAATAAGTCCTTGGAAATTCTATTGCGAAGGAAACCAACATGTGACCGTGACATTGAATTGAAACTCGATCCCACTACAAACCGCCGTATAAAATATCATATAAATATTTTCCATTCTCTCCGTGATACAGCCAACGATATAGAAATAATATACACCTGCGAGTACCATCTTCATTGGAAATATTCAAAATATACATCCTTCTTCGAGTGAACCTTAAACCAATGTATATCGATCACACAAATATAGATCTTTTGAACCACCGTACTTTTATCAACTGTCGATCAATGTAATTTAATTAAATCTGATATTGTCACGAAGATATGTGATTGGAAAATAATCTTCAGTGTACGATGAGTAAAAATAGTCCTGCTCTTGTTTTCCTGCAGATGTTTAGTGTTATTTCAATGTCAATAAGTCTTGTATCACGCACGTGACGCATGTTTTTTTTTTCTTCCAAAACTCATTCGAGTATGGAACCTGTAATCGTTTGATATTTCAAAACGAGTGTATTTTACGTGAACTTAGGTGTTGACTGTCTCCTGAGAATTTTGATTTCTCACAAATCATGTTAAAGCAAAGCCCTTATGTGACATGAAACATCGTAAGTGGCAACAATGATTCATAAATAGATGACTTGCAATCTATCTGAAAGCACGAGAATGATTTAATTATACGTTAAACCTCCAAGTTCACACCTTGGGAGTCCACACCTTGGGAATACACACAGGTGCAAATTCGCATCTGGGCCCTGTTCGACCAATTTGACCTTTCTTTTTTTTTCAATTTGAAGGAAAAACTCGGCAGATTAACGTGGCATGGAAGAAAATTCACAAATATTTCATTTGATTAGGGTAAAAAAGGCGAGAATAAAATCAAAAGTATTAAAATGGTTGGTGCGAATTCGCACCTGTGTGCACTGGAAGGGTTGACATAGACCGTAAAATACATTAACACCTTCTAACACTCTGGAAGTCTCGATGAAGTGTTTAGAATGATGAAAATTAGTATTTCTAGTATGGAAAAATTTACGAATGACTTCAAGATTGAATTCTCTTTATTAGCATCTTAGAAACCAGATTTCTAGAGGTGAAGCTGAAACTACCGGTTGAAAGATAGCAGGCCATTTACATAACTTTTGGTGGAGATATTTGATCGAGTGATCAAAAAGGTGAAATAGATAGCTAAAAACCACCCAATCAATTTCTAGTGCGTTAGAAAATATATTCAACAGTTGAATCAAAAGTTCGAGTAATCAGCCGTACTTCGCATATCCTAGTTTCAGCTTTATTTCTTAGAAAGTGATTACTTATGTTAATAAATATATACAAATGTTCTGTGAAAAACTCAATTTAGTGGATACAAGTTTGTATTAAGACATTCTCGAGAGGCAAAGAGGAACTCCCCCGTATCTCTAGATAATCCTATTAGGCTGAGCTGTAGACAAGGGTTCCGTGCCTCTAGACAATGCCTTTTATTAGTATTAGCAAAAATATTCAAACTTTTGTGAATTATGCAAAATTATTAAAAGATACATGAAATTACTACTGCAAAAACATAAACTTACCAGTGTTCGAAAAATGCAATAAAACCCTTCAAAGACAGACAAGGGTCTCCCAGACCCAGATAGAATTTGATTTTGCCGCTGATTCTGTCGGAAAAAAGAATGTTTTTCTTCAAAAGCTCATTATTCGTCGCTCGTTTAGCTTTTCATTTCATTGGATTATTAATTTTCATTTTACGACGAAATATTCAAATTTGAAAACAATCGGGTCCATAGATCCAGTTTGTCCAACTAGGATGATGTTTGTACCGTCTGTCCTTGAAGGGATCATTTAATACACATTTATCATTTTATCACAGCAATTTATGAATTTGACGTGTAATATTTCAATAATCGACATTCATTTCGCAAATCTTTGAAAAACTCGAAGTGTAATTTTCGATCATTGTTCTCATTCTCATACGAAAGATTGAACAAATTATTCTGAAATAACAAGACGATAAATAATGGTTAAAATTGTTCCTTTTCAGGCAGTACATTGCGACTAGCGGTAATTGAATTTCACAATCAAATATTACAATTGAAAAAGATTGTGAGAATTGTTCATTCGACGCATGTTTTGATCTATGATCATAGGAATGATACTCTACAATTTGATATTCGATTAAAAATCCAACTTGTTGATTGATATAATTTGAATACTTCGTAAACTCAATGAACCATTAAACCCTGTCAATTTTTGTGAGCGAAAGGGTATATTTTTCTGCAATAGAGAAACACATTATCGTCTTTTTTAAAAATACAAAAATCTAAACAAAAATGAATACAATCGCAACCTCGAACGAATCATTCGAAGAATCTGTCATAAAACGGTGGTTTGGCTTTGCAGGTTAGGTTAGATTTACTCGGCAACCTCGCATCGTACGACATCGTATAAAGCAATTTGACAATGAAATACGAATTGACGTGAACCCCAATCACGAAAGGGAAAGAAAACAAAATCAAATCTTTCCAAATTTGTTCAAATTCATAAATTACGCGAATGAAACAAATGTTTTTCTCTCTTTGAATTATAATATCATTTAAACCTAACCCCACATTCGATCTATTAATGAAGTTTATCTCTTCTCGTGTGAATGCTTTATTTATTCTTCAATCAAGGTAATGATGAGGACATTTGTATTTTTGGTCTAGCAAAAAATAAAAGATCAGACTACTGGATCGGAATGGGCAATCATTATATATTATCAATTTATAAACTGTAATGCAATAGTTTGAATAGTTTGAAATTCGTAATTACCTCGAAAAGGGCGAGTAGAAGTTTGATGTAAAGCCTTCTGACACCAAGGGATTTACCGATTGACGCGAGAAATATTATGGCAAGTAAAAACATAAGAAAAGGTGTTAAAAATAAGGAAAACACGACTGATATTAACGTCCATATCGACGCCATTTTGCTCACTGAGTGTCACCGAGGAACTGGAACGCGGACGTACGACGTGCGTACCATCGACCAAAGACGCTTTCGGATGGTTTCAAAGAGATCGGCAACGCTGAGTGAAAAAACCACTCTGTTTTGCGATTGGTGAGTTTCTCATTGCTGTTTTACCACCTGTTCCGATTGTTTCATTTGAATTACGCTCGTTGATTGGACCAATACGGGATAATTCTTTGACAAAACAACAAAAAATAAGAACCTTCAAAATTCTAATCAAATAACGCTGAAAACCCGCTAAATTTCAAAACAATGATTATTATGTATTCTTTTTATAGAATTGAAATTGAGAATTTTTTTAAATCTTTGTGTTATTCTTCTTTCCAACGAATGAGAATTTTTGGATTGTTTTGATTAAAAACATTAGAAAAAAACTCAGCAAAGCTGAGTAACTGTTCTAAGCAAGTGAACAATTTGTAATTTCTCTGCTAAGTACTTCAGCTACAAATCCTAGATGTCGGACTCGTAATTTTCTATCGACGAATCACAGAACTTTACCGACCGATCGTTTCTTTCTACTCCGTGATTGTGCGCGACTGTGTGATTGTCCTTATCAAACTACATCAAGAAAAATGTCGACGGCTGAGCTGAATCCACGACCCGTCCGGGTATCTCCTTTGATTAGGGTAAATTTGAATTTTTTACTCATAACGATTTGAAAAATCCTTGACAAAGTTGATTCATTCTTTGAACAAGGAATTCTAATATGCCGTTTCAATCACAAAAATTAATTCATTTTCCTCTCAGGGTTCACTATTATTACATAATTTCTGAAGCAATTTAACAATATTTATCAATAAAAGATATTAATTACTTTTCCTTCTGAACATGCTCTCTTCAATATAATCAACGATCATATTTGTTGCATGATATTGATACCGATTATCCTTATTTATACTAAATTCTTTCTAACCTTTAATGATCTCAGGACTAAATCAATCCCTCTACGAACATTTCAGTAAATTACAACGTGAATATTGTGTGTGAAAAATAAAAAAATCATCCCAATGTATTCCGATGAAAATTTTAATTCCAAGTAGCTATTCGTTTAAAAGACGATATGATTTATATCCAATCTTCCGTGGCGTGAATTAACGTAATACACAAATTACTGTAACAATTCCCATCATGACGAATAATTGATCAAAAATTGATTTCATAAATACTAAAAATCTACACTTCGGTCCAGGTCTCGCGTTGGACTCTCCTCACCGTTGGTATCGTGTATGGAGCGTTTCACCATAATAGATTGAGTAAAAAAGAGAATGCGTTGAGAGAAGAAGAAGCAAGATTGAAACCTGCACGCGATGCGAAACTAGCTGAAGAAAGACGCCTTGCCGCGGAAGGTAAATTCTTGACCAAGAAAATTTTATAATCTGATTTTGATGTCCCTGACGCCACACTAATTGTTTTCATTCTGTTTCAGCTGAGATAAGGGAGCTGAACTCATATTTTAAATAAAAGTACTTGCATTAGTCTGTGTTATATTATCATCTAATATCTGTAATATAATAATGTTATAAAATCTCTTTGCCTCAGGATAGACAGTCAAAGATTTCGAAGTTTCAATAGATAAATTAATTTTGAGTATGAAAAATGCAATACTCTTTATGCATCTGAACATAAATTCATACGCAAATGAATAAATCAAATCAAAAACATTCAAAATCATTTCTATTAATCTGTTTTTCCAACGCTTCTGCCTATTTAAGAAACAAAAAAAACAAAGGTTTTTTATTCATACACGTATGATTGTATTATATTTTGCATTACTCATTTACTTTTCACATTTTTCTTTTCCAAATCCCAAACGGTAAATCGCATGTGTGCGGATTGATATTTTGCAATTTACTTTGTATCCTATTCCTTTCCTTGTATCATGTTTTGAAAGTATACTTTATTGAAAAATAAGGGATCGAGTTTTTTATTTGTAAATCTACGATGCTTATTCCTTAAAATCAACTTTTATTAGAACTTGGAAATAATTTTCATTTCGCTGTTTTGATTGATTGTTTTTTAAGGGAGTGTTCTGGTCAATTTTTTCAATAGAAAAGTACTAGATCGTTTCAACCGTTTCACGTCGATCAATTACATCAAACTTTGGATCAAAAGATTCAGAACCAATCAAACAATCCGGGTTTGATCTGTTTGTTATTCAACTAAATCGCCATAAACAATTAGAACGAAATTTCTTCATCAGCCAATAAGAAACTTCTATTCAGTTGTTTTTGATATTATAACAAATGTAACCCTTGTACAATTATTTTGAGACCAGAGCCGGATTCTCTGATTTATTCTGAATTTTTTTTATCTCAAGTCAATGTAATTAATTGAATGTTAATGATGTGAAACGGTTGAAACGATCTAGTAGTTTTCTAGGAAAAAAATCGACCAGGGGAATTTAATTTGTCTAGCTTGAATAATATTCAATATATGGAAATTATGGAAGTGAATAAACGAAAATCAACAAATGTGGACATTTTCGGTAGACTGAGTTGCAACAAAATCATGCAAGTTTTATTGCATGATAAATCAAAATAATTGGAGCTAAAGTAGGGTTCTACATTTTTAAAAACATATTTGGAAAAAAACCATTGTAAGTGGAAACTATCATCGGTAAATCGCCTTAGTGGTTAGAAAGAAACATCGTAAGATAGAAGAGGGTCCACTACCGACGCTGGTATCCCCAAAAATCAATTATGTTGTCATATTTTATTGTAGCTAATTTTTGAAATTTAATGAAGCATAATTAAATTTGTGAAGCAACTCTGATACACTTGAGTTGATCCTATGATGTTGCTGCAGTTTAAATCGTTTATCGGATCGAATTAGTCAGCGAATAACGGAATACTCAGCTGTGAGAGACCTGAACTCTTGGTGTACATTTTTCAAATGATGTTTCCAGTTCCAGGGAGTTGATTCGGAAAGGTAAACAACGATGGTTCATCAATTTTTGTGAGTTTGAATTTTTGTTTCGTTTCAATAAACGATTCCAACTTCAACACCATGATTTTATGTGCATTATGATGGAACAAATTAAATCAAACTCAATCAATCCTGCCGTAGTTTGAAAATTTTCGAAATTATGAATTAATCTTCTTTGATCTCTAATAATATAAGTCATATTCTTGTTATATTGAAAAATTTCATATGAAAAAGAAAAATATTGAGAATCTAGGGGGATCCGGACCCCCTGAACCATCTCCTGGATACGCTCTGTGCACCACTGTAACATTATATCACTGTATAATTAGAGCCCGTGTGGAAATATTTCGCTGAAAAATGTCTGCAAAACTATGAAAAATCTGTGAAAAGAAATGAAAAAACTCTGAGAAACTCTGAGAATCTCTGAAATTTTGATGAGAAATCTAATATTTTTGGGACATTCTTTACAGACTTTTTTCAGAGTTTCTCAGAGTTTTTTCATTCTTTCTCAGAGAACTAGTAACGAAATTGCACTCTGAAAAAACTCTGACAAAACTCTGATGGATTGCTAACATTTTTCTGACTTTTAGAAAAAAATTAAAAAATTTTCAAACACATTTTCACACATGATATTTGAATACGGCATATGAATGTATTTATTGAATTTCAGGATTTTTCAATAATCAGAAAAATGTCAACAATTTATTAGAGTTTTGTCAGAGTTTTTACAGAGTGCAATTTCGTTACTATTTCTCTGAAAAAGTATGAAAAAACTCTGAGAAACTCTGAAAAAAGTCTGTAAAGAATGTCCCAAAAATATTAGATTTCTCATCAAAATTTCAGAGATTCTCAGAGTTTCTCAGAGTTTTTTCATTTTTTTTCAGAGATTTTTCATAGTTTTGCAGACATTTTTCAGCGAAATATTTCCACGCGGGAACAAAGCTAAATTTCTTCCTTTTGCGATATACAGTAGTAGTCCAATCAAGGGAACCTTTTGCACGAAGAATGTTTAATAAGTGCCCAGACGGTACTTATATGGTATCTTTGAGAGTTTTGCATTGTCTGGGTGGTTAACAGTTTTTGCCAAAAACTTGACTCCCCAGATAGAAAAATGTCTCCATAATGCCATCATAATGGTGACATGCACGCCAAGAAATGTTCGCATCATGGCGCCAAGGTGTTTCCGCATAAAGCATTGTTATTGGTAGCAAAACGAGGTGATGGCACCATAATTGAAACATAATGTTTACATTCTATGCATCATTACGAGCTGAGCGGAGTTCATGATAGTATGTTTACGGCACGTTATGTTACAAAATATTCAGAGCATGCTTTTCTATCTGGGTCTCACATATCTCAGAGCAGATGGAGTTTATTCCATTGCAGGGAGCGAAAGTAAGTATTTTCGCCCCTATGGGACAGAAATAGGTCTGAAAAAGGAAATTTCTCCTCCAAGTATTGAGAAAAAATACATTTTTCCATGTTTTGAATAGTAATGAGAGATTTTTATTTTTCAATATTTTTCTTGGAGAAAAATACGTCGGGAAAATTGCCGGAAAGCATCGTTCTTTTTCATGTTTTTTTGTCTCCGGTTACTTCAAACCTTATCTATAACATTGACATTGATTGAAACAGATAAAACCAAAAAAAACAGAATATTTTGATACATTCCTCAGGGATCCGGCCAGGCTCTCTGTACAGACCTAATGTTGTGATTGAACGATCAAATTCTTGAAACTGCAATAATTCTCTCTATATCTGACACAAAAAAAATACGCCCGAACAGGGACTCGAACCCTGGACCCTCAGATTAAAAGTCTGATGCTCTACCGACTGAGCTATCCGGGCGCGCTGGTAGCGATCACCCAAGAAGTGCATACAAACAGCGTCGACTGCTTTCTGACCTATATAACATATATATATATATATATATAAGGGTTCGAATGATTGATTTATTCAAAAAATGCATTCCACAATATGAAATTTGAATGAACTAATATGGCTTATTGATAATTGATTATGTTGAAAAAACAAATTAAATTTAAAATACCTGAAAATATCATTTCAATCTAAAACGCGCGAAATTGAAAACGAAGCATTTACCGTTCACAGTCCAGTGGTCAGATTTCTTATCACCCCACTTATACAGCTCAACTACACGTAGGTGTGAAGCAGAGAAGATGCAACCATATCTTCCACACGCGCGCAACCGCGTTCCAGATCCGAAACGTCGACTCTTACTCGACCGACAAAATGGTACATACATGTGAATATGTGATACGCACATCAACGCACTGATGTCAGAAGTTTTGAGAATTAGAAAGGGACAGAATCATTAGATAAAAAGAGAGGTCCGATACCGACGCTGTTACCCCCTTAACCCATTAGCGCCTGAACGAAAAATTTGTTGACACCAAAATTCAGAGATTCATTGTACAATGAATTTGATAAAAACAAAATTTTTGAACCACTGCACCCTATGGTTTGAAGGTCGCTCTTTCGAATGGTGATGTCTAGAAGTCTCTAAAATGAGTTTTTTTAATGTAAAAATTGCAAATGAAAAAAAAAAACACCGTTTTTTTGAAAAAAAATTTTTTCAAGATAATTTTTTTCTTTGCTTCTGCATTTTTCTACATACTTAATACCACTAAATATCGCGTCCATGGACCCTAAACTAAATTTTATTGGCTAAAGATTGATAAGAAAAATGTTTATTCATACAAAAAAGCGTCTGAAACAATAAATTTTACTTTCAATCTTCAGCAATTTTTTTCTCGATTTCTATGGACTTTAGGAAAAATTTCCTAAGAACAGAAACGTCTCAAAATTGGTCAAAGAGTACCTTCAAATTTTTTCAGAACTGTAAAAGAAAATTTTTGATTTTCCGAAAAATTGAAAAATTGTTTAAAAAATCTGAGAAAATTTTGAGGGTATGGTTTGACTGAGTTAAAGATTTTTGCGTCCCCACAAAATTTTCCCGCAAGTCAAAAAAATCTATAATGATTGAAGACCTCAGAAACACTTCAGCAATTGAATCGACGGGAAGTAGAACTCAACGAATCTGAATATCGAAGAATTTTTGTGAAAATAGTTATGAATTTCTTGGTCATAAACTCTTTAATTGGATAATGAATAAATTAACAATATGACGAATTTCACAAAAATTCTTCGATATTCGGATTCTCCGACCCGCAAAACATAAACTCACGATAAGAGATCCAGTGAATACATTTTTTTCTACGAATTTCAATATTTAACGGGTAAACGACGCAAAATCATGAAAAGTTTTCGTTCCGCTCTAATGAATAAATCGCTGTATTTTACAAAATAATAGTCTAATCGATCCAAAAATTTCCACAAAGTTTGTCCATATACTAGCGAACAACTTTGTCGCTGGAAGTTTTTTGTAGCTCATACTTCCCCCCTGGTTAAAACAATCCATTACTTCTGACAAATGAAATTAAATGAGATTTGGCCAGAACATTGTCCGAGAAACAATGAGATTTGGCCGGATTCAGTGAGATTTTGCGAGAATCGACTGTTCTTTCTGACCAAATCTCATTGACATTTGCTGGATGAGATTCGGCCAGAACATTGTCCAAGTTCAACTGTAATTTAGTGAGATTTGGCGAGAATCAATGGTTTTTTTAAACCAGGGCCCCGACACTTTTTTAATGCAAATCATCGAAAAAGTGATTTTCACTTCGAATTGAAAATTTATTCACTTATTATTAATTTTTACAAACTGTCAATAGATTGTTGTCTTCGGAAAAGTCTTACGAATCGAAATCCGCAAGGTTCATTCCCAAGCAGCAACAGAATTTCAAAGTATATACGGAATAGAAACCTTCGTAGAATGTACGGATGAGACACGAAGAACACATAATGAATGTTCATAGAATGGTCGAATGAGACTGTTTTAAATATACTTAGAACGTACATAGTACATTCGAAATGTACAATATACAATCAATCGACGTTCAATCAACGTACCGTCGTATATTCGATTACATACGTTCGATGAATATGCATAGCACCTATAAAACGGTCTCATTCGAATGTGCATAGAATATATTTCGAATATTCGAAGAACGTTCATAGTATATTCTGGTGCTGCTTGGGTTCCGATACATCGAAAAATGACCGAGTTAGAACGCGTTAAATATTGAAAAATATTGAGTTTTGGTGCGAAAAAATAAGAATTTTTTATTTTTCTTCTCGAAAACTATGTAACCTAGAAAAAAATGGTACGGAGATGATGATATCCATTTTTCAAGCCCTATCACCTAGTGAATTTTTAGATTTTCAAAATTCCGACTTTTTTTTTCGACCTCCAACGGGATTGTTTGGATCAAACTTGCAATGCGGTTCCAGCTTCCAGCGCTCGTCGAGTTCTTCTTCCCGCCGATTCAATTGTTTTCTCAATAACTATGGACTTGCGGAAAAATTTTGTAAACGATGAAACTCCGATATCGGGTTTTTTCATAAGGGATAGTACATTTTTGATAATGGAAAAAGTTCCATTTAGTTGATTGCAACGCACAACGAGAGATTACCAAAAACATGCAAAAATACGTGGGGTAACTGGGGGTTAATTGAGGTACACGGAGAGAAATTTATTTGGAAAGATTACCATTTTATTCGTAAACTAGAACTATTCGGAAAAATCAGACAATAATTTATAGCATAACTCCTAATTATTGCCAGCTGTGATGGTAAAAATCCAAATTAATCTCGATTTTTACCATCACAACTGGCAATGATTAGGAGTTATATTATAAATTATTGTCTGGTTTTGCCGAATAGTTCTAGTTTACGAATAAAATGGTAATTTTTCCAAATACATTCCTCTCCGTGTAATCAAGGTAAAATTGATTGATATTAAAAACATATTGAATTCCTTCCCTGCCAAATTGTCCCCGTAAAGAACGATACAAAACGATAAATTTCTTCTATATGGTTTTCAATGAGGTTTCTGAATACGGAATTTACGAAGTTATATCGTTATTAAACGATAGAACTCTATCGTTCCTTATCGTTTTCTATAAAAATTCAAAAGACTGTATGGGATTTTATCGTGAAATTCATATAGAAAAAGTACTACTTATTCTGGAACACATAACTATTTTTTTCCAAATAACTGATACTTTTCTTATACGAATTTCACGATAAAATCCCATACATTCTTTTGAATTTTTATAGAAAACGATAAGGAACGATAGACTTCTATCGTTTAATAACGATATAACTTCGTAAATTCCGTATTCAGAATATATATCGTTTTGTATCGTTTTTTATTGGGAAAATTTAGCAGGGTTGTATTCAAAAAAACATTTAGTGAACATAAATACTCGCGCGAAATGCCTGAGTGACCTAGAACAATTGATTTTTTTGGTTTCCAATTTCACGCACGTACTTACGGATTACACTCTTTTTTTAGTGCATTATTATTTTGCAAATGTCAACCTTTTTAATCAGAGATATTGTTCATTATTTATTATATGTTATTATTTTTATATAAAATGAATGGTTATCGCATCTGATTTTATGTAAAAATCGTTAACATATGGAATTAATTAATGATCCTCGAATTTTGAAAGGCACAATTTTAATCATAAGACTTTAATCTTATTGAACTCAGAAGATCGCGCCATATGCACTTTTCCTTAATTTCCAGGACATCACTGATTGATGTCCAGTACATCGTTGATCGATGTCCAGAGACATATTGAGCGCTCGTGCCAAGTTGGTCACGGAAAGATACGATCAACGGCATTAAAAGTTGTCTGCACTTCACTAAATGGAGTCTTGTACACGAATGGGTGCACTATATTTGCCATTCATCTCTAGTACATCGCCTGCTAATGATTTGCACATTAACAGTTAATGTGAGTGAGCAGTGCCGGATTAATGTATGGGCCTAGATGGGCCTCAAATTTTTCAAAGTCAAAAAAAAAGAGAATACCCTCAAAAATGTCCTTACAAGGGGCCTCATATGCTCAAGCGCCCAGGAGCCTCGATAACCATTAATCCGGCACTGTGAGTGAGAGTGGCTAGTGATTTTTTCGCTCTTATGGTTCCATGGACATCGAGGATTGATGCACTGAGAACCCAATTTTGTACATTGAAATAAAATGTTTTTTGCCCTCATTCTAATAAATATTTCTTTCAATGGAAAAATTCTTCATCAGATTGAAACAAAAAATTTTCAAATTGAGATAGAAATATATTTCTTCTTGAATTCGAAGCATACAATTTCAACTCAATGAAAAATTCTCTGATTGTAATGAACTATCTTTTCCATTGAAAACAAGATTTATCAGAATGGGGGCAAAGTAATTTTCTTCAAATCTAAGAAATCGGGTTCTCAGTGTGTCAAAACGTTAGCATTTGATGAATTTTATGTTCAGTGTATGTATTCATGTATTTACTTTCTCTCACGTGTTTTTTCCCGGCTGGAAAGATCATGACGTTAATTAGATTTTTTTAACTCCTTCTATAAAAAAAATATTCTTCTGGATTTAACACTCGCAGAAAGGATTTCTTGAAATGAGAAAATTTTTCTTGTCGTTGGGACAAAACTCATTTTTTTCTTGAGCCTAGAAACTTTTACTTGAATCAAGAAAATTTCTTTTGGAATTAAAACGAACTTTTCATAATTCAAATAAAATTTTCTAGGCTCAAGAAAAAAGTGAGTTTTGTCCCAGTGACAAGAAAAATTTTCTCATTCCAAGAAATCCTCTCTGTGAGTGAAGAAAATTGTACTTTGAACAGATTCAAATAGACATTCGGACTTCATTTCTTCTGAGAGAATGAACATTTTCTGCCCTGCTGGAAATGCCAGGCAGATCCGGACAAAAAATAGTTGTCAGGCTTTGACCGGTCTTTGTCCCAGGAAATCCGGTCAAAAACTGACAAAATTTCTACCTGGTTTCGTCCGAAATCACTAGACATGGAATATCCTGTAAAAAACTGACAGAAAAAATATTGTCAGTTTTTGAGAAGATATTCCAATTTGGGGATTCCGGACGAAACCAGGTAGAAATTTTGTCAGTTTTTTTGACCGGTTTTCCTGAGACAAAGACCGTTCAAAGCCTGACAACTATTTTTTGTTTGGATCTGCCTGGCATTTTCAGCAGGGGGAATGTAAAAAAATGTATCATTCGCTGTTGTTTTGAAATAATACATTTATATACAGTCCACAGTTATGAGCAGTGCCGAATAGTGTATTTTTTCACTCCATCATGAAACAACAGTGGGAGTGAGAGAAAGGTTCGCGGAACTAGTTAGAGAGTGGTCTGTACATACATAAAAACGGTGTTTTGTCGAAGGAATATTCATTATCCAAATAATAATTCTTTGGATTAAAAGAAATCATTTTGTCTGACTGAAGGATGATTTCTCGGACTTTTCAGGTCTGTGGAAACCCTGAGATAGATACCTTCCAGTCAATCCTTGGGAAACTTCACGTCATTTTGACTGAAGAACAATGTTACTGATCAATATGAACATTTTTAACTCCTAAATATTATTTCTCAATAGCATTCCATTTCGATAAGCGATTCGAACTTCATCCACATCAAAATTACTATACAATTATGTTTCCTTCCCATGTTGTCGGAAAATTAAAGGGAACAAAGTGTTTCTGATTTGAAATGATGGTTTCTAAAATTACACTCTACAAGTAGTTAACATTAGGTTCATTCGTCAGAAAGAAAAAAAACTATTGGAGACATCAGTAAATAGCAAATTTTGCAGAATAAAAGTCATTTAATCATATAGAATATTTCATAACAATAACAAAATTGTATTTACATTATTACACAGATTAATATCGGTTTGATCCATTCTTGGTCGTGTTTTTCGTTTCATTGCTTCGAGCACATAAAGATACAAAAATATATATTATTGGAATGAAGTTAAAAAATCTACAAGTTTATTGTCGAATGAAAAGGATGAAAAATTAAGTAGGTTTTATCGAACGATATAGACATAACACAACCAAACTACCACATCAGATATTTTGAAATTGCAATGCATTGTAATTTCAAAGATATTCAATGCTATTTGTTTCTTACATCTACATGAGTTGTCGTATATCATTTTAAATGCTTTCAATTCTTATGTCGAGATTGTTGCTCCCAAATTCATAATTATTCCTACTGGGTATTTAAGCGGGAATAATTTCAGTTTTGTTATCCGTGGTAATCAATTTCAAAAGACTCCCGTTAGCAGGACGATCCTGATTCTGAGCCCATTTCCAGAAAAGACTGAAAAAAACGTGATAGATTTGTAAATCGTTCTTTTATACTACACTATTCATTTTTTGCTTTGATGAGTTTTATGTTTCACTTACTCAGAAATGAAATCAAGAGAAGTCCACTTGCTTGTATCAGCTTTTGGCATCCATTTTCTGTTCATCGGTGTATCCAAAGTAACAGGTAAAATAGCTACCGCTAAGGAGTCTTCCGGAAGACCACCGTCTTTGGTGGCTAAAGATTTAGTGAGCTGATGAACGGCCGCTTTGGCCATTCCATATCCGACCATACCTGATTTTAACACAATACAACTGTATTATTTTGGTTTCAAGATAAAAAATTTAATAATTTTTTTATTTTATAATAAACCTGGGGTGCCGTCGACAGCTGCAGCAGCGCCGGTTAATGAAAGAAAACCTCCTTGTTTTAAATATTGAGAAGCAATATTCGCCGCTATGGTGGAACTCCAAACGCTTTGCTTCCACATCAAATCACTATTTTTAATAAAATCTTTATTTGATGCATTTCCACCTGCCCAACCTCCAGCCACACAAATCACACCATCAACTTTATCTTCTTTCAGTACATCTTTCATCTGCTTCAAGATGTCGTCTGCCTAATTGATGGAATAAAAAAATATCAGTGATATTAATCCTATTCTAAATCATTCAATTCTGTTGAATAGATACACTTACTTGTCCTTGCCAATCGTTCTCAACGTTCACAAGGATATTTGCATCAGCCTGCTCGTTCGGATGTTTGTCAATGGAGCCAACCCACTAAAAATTTATAATTGATTAATTAATAATACAATTACAATTATAAATTATATATCTTACGAAATTTCTAATTATTAATAGAATATCATAAGGGCACAACAAGAAAAGTTTATCATTTAGGATACTTTAGATCGAATACAGTGAAAATTTCTAAGTTTGCAAAAAGGTTTGAAGAATATTAAAAAAAATTATGAAAACTATGCCAAGATGATCTACATTTTATTTAAAAATTATTTTTATATTGTAAGTCGTTTCATTTATATATTTATATATTCACAGAAAATTAGATTTCTATGAATAAAGTAAGACGTGAAAGGATTTTATTCAATTGATTGACCTTGACATGATTCTTGTTCCAATCACATTCTTTACAGTTTTTTCTTTTCCCTTCTTTTTGTTTTTTTAGAAACTGTGTCGCTATGTGGGAATTTGGATTGAATCAAATTTTATGAAATTTAAAACCTGATGAAAGGGGAAAATAAATTTCTATCGCATCCTTCGAAAAAACCGGGTATGACGCGTAACAAATATATATGAATCATATCTGGAGCATAAATGTGATTTCTACTAGAAATGTGAGGAGAATATTTGATTAAAACAGATCCTAGTTTGATTCCTTTTACTCCCTTGGAGAAAAAAAATCGGGGTACCAAAAGCGGTACGATTGAATCTAAGAACGATCTCAATCCTATGCTTGGGATAAATTTATGAGCTAGTAGAAACAAGTGTGATCTTAGATACAACTCTGCTTATCATCCTAAGTATGTGCTAAGAAGCTAGAATAACGGTCAGGGATGAAATAATTATGAATATTCCACTTTAGGAAAGTACTTGACCATAAAATATGTATTGTTTGTGATGAATGATGTTTTACGTTAAACAAGTAATATATGGTTGAAGAAAATATTATATTTAAAAATCACACATGTTTATGGGAATTCTGTGCTACAAAAAATATTAAATTATCAGCTAAATTAGAACACAAATAGTTTCAAAATCAAACTCATTGATTAAATTTGATCAATCAAGGTGAATCTGGATTGAAACATTCAATTTTTCTACTGAAAATCTATGTGGCGATAGTATGAACAATTTATAATAAGATAATGAAGCCATACATTAAGATTATCTTATAATACTGTTCTTTCATAAAAAAAACAAAAAAATCATAAAATTTGAATTTCCCGCTAAGGATTTGGAGAAACAAAATTTCATTTTGATCCTTCGCTGCAATGTAATTCTATAATTCCTCGATTTGTAAAAGAAACTATATATTCTTCATGTGAATTCTTTTTATCTCTTATCTCTAATTTTTTACGTTCCCTTCTAATGAGAAAAATGATGAAATTAAGTTTTAACGAACGAATTGAATCAGTGATAGTAAGTACAAGTACAGTTTCGTTTTTTTTTTCATTTTCTAATTTGAATTACTTACCCAATTCTTTGACTTGAATTGAGAAACGCAAGCAGAGCCCAAAGCACCCTTTCCTCCATAAACAATCACACGTTTCAATGCTGTAGCCATTTCTCGATGAATGAGGAAGAATGATGAATGAAATAATTACAGCCGCTCGGAGCAGTACAAATTTTTACAGCGAAGTCGGCAGTCGGCAGTCGGTGAAGTACAGTGAAGTAAGTACGCATGCCGATTGTTGCCGATTGTACTTCACAGAGGGCGTTGCAGGTCTAAACTCCCCCTCTTCATGCAACGTCACAACCAACCAAACAGCTTGAAATGGCTGAACAGCTGTAAACAAATGTGTGGTGGGTGGAAGGTGGAAAGTGGTTTGAATGAACAGTGGATAGCGAAAATTAGAAACAATCATCTTTTTATAATTCTATAAAAATATTCATTAATTCATGATAAACTGGGAGAAAATTCAGTAATTTCAAAATGACTCCACCTATGGAAAGAATACAAATTCTAGAAGCAATTGAGAAGGACATAATCGCATGTTTACAAAGTGCAGGTTAGTTGCAGGAGTTCTTTATTTATTTCTTCATCATTCAATTCAAAATTATTTATTAATTGTTTATCGAAACACCATGTACTGAGAGTTTCCAAATGATTGTCCTCTAAATCAGAAATAAACTGTTTATTTCAGGTCAAGCTTTTATGGAATTGAGTAAAGAAAAGTCAAGTTTGAAACAAGCCGAGGGTCATACCCATCAATTTCTGAAAACATTGGGACACGTAGAATCCAAATTGAGTGAACAGATTAATTATCTGACTCAAGTTTCAACAGGTGAATCAAAGATTCTATTGTATTCTGAGAAATTATTAACTGAAGCACTAGAAATTCATTTTTCGTATATTATTTTAGGTCAACCGCACGAAGGATCTGGATACGCCAGTCAGAAAGTATTGCAAATGGCTTGGCACAGACTGGAGCACGCTCGAAGTAGAGTGAATGAATTGGAACGTATAAAAAATAAACCTAGGTGAAAATATATTCTCTCATTTTTTTTATATTATATTTTATGTTCTCATTGTAACACAATTAATTATGTTTGAGTAAAGAACTTTCTTTTAACAATCCTCATTTATCTTTATATCAATAATTTATATTTTCTTGTTGAATTAATTTTTCAAAATACTCAACGCTCAATCCACAGTTGATAGTTGAATTACCCATTTTCAAATGTTCCTGAAAAGTTTTCTTTTTTTGAATTTTATGAAACTGACACCAGCAGCCGTGAATCATACATCTCTGTAACTCTCGATTAAATGTTATCGAAGCTTTGTTCACATCACATATCGATTGAGTAGCATCTCATGGAAAATTTCAGATGCTTAAGGGCCATGGAGCATTAGAAAACGGACGAAATTTTGCCACGTAGTTTTTAGATAACTAAGCAAAGATTACAAATTTGAAATATATAATAATGAAGTGCACTGCTAGGGTTTGGCTCTAAATATAAATCAAAAGCCCAAAACATATTCCTAAATATGAGAAAATAAGTTATAAAAGTTATTGACATTCGTAATATGTTTTTAATCGTTTGCATAATTCTTAGGAATAATTTGCAGTTCCAATTTCATATTCAAAGCTCAATTCTAGCAATGTATTTCATCACTGCGGATTGAGGATTTGTATTTATTGCTTAGGTGATCATAAAGTATGTAGTAAAATTTTGCCCATTCCTTGAAGAATTTCATGATCCTTGAATCTTTGGTAAAAGTTTTATATAAAAAGGTATAACAATCGGCTGCTAGTTTCAGCTTCAATTGAATTTTATCAATAAATAATTCGGAATCGTTACTTGAAAAAAAAACATTGTTCAATTCAAATATCAGAAAATATTTCATACGATATATCGTAAAATATGTAACTTTGCAAAGACAGATCACTAGATATTGGTAGTTTTAATGTTGTTTACACAATCTCACGAGAATTAACTACACAGATTCGTGAAAATAGATTTTGTCTACCGTTTTTCTTGTCTTTAACATGGATCATTTACTTGAATTATTCCATTTTATTATCCTCTGTGGTAATTGAACCACTTTAAGGTTGTTAATTGATTAATTTGAGTCAAAGTGGAATGAGTGAGGATGATTGAAGGTCAAAGAAACAAATCTGGTAATGATATTTTCAAAAATACTGTTTGAACAGAATATTTATAGCCTTTTTCGCTAATCATAATTCAATTTGGAAACAATTTGAGTAGACAACCAAAATTTCATTTACTAAATCATAACTAAAAAGTGATATGATTTCTTTTCATAAGCTCTCTCTTTTTTTCAAAGAATCTTTTTCTACCTATTAAATTTAATATCTACACAACATACAGTTGACACTCCTCTTTTTGTCATTTTCAATTAGATTTAAAGGTTTTGCAATTAAAAAGCACAAAACTATATTTTGAAAAATTCGTTATTAACATTTTTCAAGTCTTATAAACGGAATCTTACATTCAAGATAAATATATATACGCATTGTGACAATAGTTTTTTCAAACATTAAAATTTCTAAAATTGTTATAAACAAATAAACTCAATAACTGTATAATTGTAAAAATAAATTTTTTTTTGTGGAAAACTTTCATATCTCTTGATATTTATCACAAATTGATGGTCAAAGTTTTTAGTATCGATTAAAACGTTGCTAATATAATACACGATGTCAAGTTATAAAATCAAATACAAAACAATTGATCTTAATGATTCTGAAATATTTCAAGATTAAGATCCATCGTTCACACCCATGTTTCGTTTTACAGTGGCGGCTAAAGACATGCGTGATCTTCTTTCTTCGTCCAACTGTTTCGTCAATAACGACATTTGTAATTGCAAATCTGTCATTTGAGTTTTCAAAGTCTTAACAGTTTCGTACAGGGCTCTGAAAAATTAGAAGAAAAAAAAACATATTTGTCAATATTCTTTTCTAATTCATTAATTTAAATGGCAAAGCATATTTGAAAAAAACAACAAATGTTATTCATTTACCTGTCATTGTACATATCCCAATTTCCACCTTTATTGCCTTTCAAAGAAACTCTATCTCGTATTTTTTGTGACTCAGAATCCACTGTACCTGGAATTACATAATTTGAGAATATTCTTGTCTGTTTTCTTCAACTTTTTCATCATGAATGTTAAAATTAATATGGAAAATTAACGTTTCCTCACCATTCGATTCGGAAGAGTGAACAGTCAACCTGGGATTTCCAGCAAGACAATAACTTTCTATAATTTTCAAAATCATCGCGTCTTCTTCAAATTGTCGTTCATCTAAAAGTTTAGTAACAAAGAAAATAATGTAAGTACGCACATATATATATATATATATATATAAATATTAATCAATGTAATTAAATGAGCCTTACTGCACAATCCTGGCATACGTGATACATCTGTATTATTTTCTGTCTTTGTAAAATTCTTTGCAATATAAATTGGAGGAGCTGGCCTTAACGACGTCATAGACCAATATTTTCTAATTCCTGGAGTCGAAGAATTCGTTGTTGTCTGCTGTTGAGGTTTCTGGTTCGTCTATTGCGGTGAACAGAATTGTAAATGAGATCTCGTGAATAAGATTCATTAATAATTAGATCAATTCTATGCACACAGAGCACACGCCCTACCTATGATGTGATTAAAACCCATTTCAATGAATAGTTAGAACTGTATCGGATAATTCTGAATCGTTTGAAGGGGTATGAAGGGACAGTCAGTGTTATAATATATTGAAATGAAATTATTGCCACACAGCAGGGAAGCTTGACTATGTTTTGAAAACATGTATTCGTATAAGGATTTGGTGCATTGTAGAGAATCATGTTAGTGAATAAAGCAAAAGCATTCTTCACACAACATGGCTGTGAATTGAAAAGCACAATTTATTAACAACAAATGACTATTAGTAGCGAAATCAACCAATCCAATTAAGAAGGCAACAGCCATGCCATGGAAGCTTGCCTTGTTCCTCAATTCCGGATAATGGAATACTTTTCTTGAGCCACCAATGAGCATATAATCCTGATGTATACACTTGCTCCGTTTTTTCTTCAGTCTCTTCCTGAGTAGGTTTTAAATACGTTCGACCTAAAGGTCTTTTAGATTTCCTAGAATTAACTTGAAGCGTACACGGTGCTGGTTGGGAAAATCTTTTGAGCATTGTGTTTGGAGATTTTTGTTCGCTCTTGATTTTCGTCTTATTTTTCTCATCGCTGGACAGCAGAACGCTTTTGATCGTTACGGCGATAGAAGGATCGATCGAACAATTGATTTTAGCCACGCTATTCGTGCTATCTCTAGGTGTAGAACCAAAGGGTGACGTACATATACATTGATACTCAAACTTATTTTCATCTACTTCACTCTCGCTGTGAGATATTCGAGCTGGATCATTATGTTTTTCACTACACCTATAAGATTTATAAGACGAATGCATATCGGTTGAATTCAAATGATAACTCTCGGCCATGCCAGAATCCGTTGAATGGCGACTAACGGCAATACAAGGTTGACGAGAATCGTGTGAGATACTTGCACATGCGGCACTAGATTGTTCTATTAACGAATTTAAATCATCTTCAGGCTCTTTTTGACACAATTCAATAGCTTTCCAACAACGTAGAGCGGGGCCGTATTGTATACGTACGTGTGGCACATTCAAATTCTCACGATAAAATTCATGATCGCGTGGCAGTAAAATAGGCACATCCGAATTACACGTTGAAAGCAAAACATTTGGCAGGACGTGGCTCGAAGTGCCCACAGGTAAACTTTTGCTGGTTTCGAACGTAGATCGAGGGTCGTGAACGACTCCCGAAGCGAAGTTCGTGAGGGAGGAACTTTTGGTTATATCCAAGTTTTGAAAAGCATCGTTAGTCGCATATTTCACATCGAGTCTCAAAACTGATTTTCTGATTCGATCGGATTTTTCAAAGATTACATTGTTGCGATCGTCCGAAGAATCAGAATTTGAATCGTACGAGCTACTTTGATGAGGAAATATCGTGTAAGTTACATTGAACTTTCTCATTTTAACATTACTCAAATCAGGCTTCAAAATGTATTGACGGTATAACAATTTTTTCATCAATTCAGGGTGAATGATTTTTCTCCTCACGAGCTTCGCGAAATGTCTTGAAAGACGTGCGTAAGGGGGATTATGAGAACTCACACGGCGGGGTGTTGGCGATTTCAATGGGCTCACTTTGTGCTCTTGTACTAGAAGCTCGATCCAACGTCGTCGTTCTTCTTTGTTGGCACATAAAACAGTTATGTTTTCTATCATTGTTCCTGCACGAAGAAAAATATTAGATCAATATACTTTTTTTTCGAATAAGTTTCAAGCAAAGAGGAAAAAGTATCCTTCTTTGCTTTGAGCTGAAATCGTTAAAACTACTTCTACGCTTCAAATTTAAATTCTGTTTTTTTATTTTGTAATAACAATTCAGATTGCTCGAGTATCTATATTTGTAATAACTTACATTATAATAGCAGAATCTAATACAATCTTGCATAGAATATAGGAATGTGGTTCAAAAAGATGCGATAATATCTGCACCGGACAAACTGAATTTTCGTTAAATTTCAAGAATCAGAGTATTTATCGTATATCGTGACATTGAATCTCATCAATTACTTACCAGTTATTTCAAATGCGTTTCTCATATCTTCCGTATCTTCAGTTGTAGTAACCTTTATGCCAGTCAATGGTAGTTTGCCCTATTATAATAATGAATTTACATTTTGTAATGTAAAATCGGTTGTAAATGAAAAATTCGATTTTATATAAATACTTCGTAAACAAAAGAGCTCATCCTTGGACTGGTACTGAGTACAAGTAACGTTGAGGGAAAAAGTACAAAGTATCTGTCTTTCCGGTCCATTCCCATGAGTAGAGTAACAGAACCAACGTGAAGTATTTCTCCTAATGAACTTAATTCTTCTCCTTCCCAACCTTTGATGCCACTGTTTAATATTTGAAGCGCTAATTCGCGTTGTTTTCTTATCAAGCTACAAAATTCCTACATTCAAAGCAAAAAGATTTAATCCTGTATAATATTATTTGTTGAAGAAAAAAAAAATTAAAATGAATGAACAAATTTACCGCGATTTCTCTGTAAACGGCTATACTGCGTTGCGTATCTCCCCTGTCGGGGTGCGTTTTTTCGGTATGCCTCTCTAATTCTTGTAACATACCGGAGTATTTATCTAATCGACGGAACGGTTTGCTAAGACCTGTAGTTAAAACTAATATGCCTGGAGATATTGCTCCGCTACGTTCCATAAAATCATTCAATTCATCTCTATGGAAGAAATATAATAAGGTTTACAAATGTGCATTAGAGAAGATAAATAGATTCATTTCATACCTATAAGCATCCAATATGCAGACAGCTTGTGGATGATTACTACAATAAGTAGTGTGAATGGATTTTAATCTTGGAGCGAATGTTATGAAGAGATTTCCTATTCTTGCGGATGAGCCTTGCGCAATACCAGCCTCTAGATTCATTAAAAGACATTGATGGGCTTCTAGTATCTCGTGTATATTACCGAGTAACTGTTTATATTCTTCTTTTTTCAGACTGTAAGAAGATTTTGTTAAGAACAATACAACAAAAGACGATATCCGGTACATATGAAAATATGACTTACATATTCGATAGTTCAAGGGGTTGTAGAAAATTATTTACTAAACCTTGTAATTCTGCTACATTGATTCTTTCTGAATCGACAATATCCTTCAAAACGATATCGCGATTGATTTTTTGATGCACCGTGGATTCTTGAGAGCTTCTTTCGGATGACAAAGTCATTGACGGTAATACATTATCTATGAACAAAAAATTATCATGATTCAATACCATAGATTTACAGGATTTTTCATTTTAAAACAAAGGGATTATGATTCAAGCTTATCTCAACGAATCTTTTGACGGTATTGTAGTATTTTTAAACACAATGACAGAAAAAAAAATGTGATAATATAAGGGAAATAATAATAAAAATTCATATACCTCTGTATTCTACTACATAATTAGATGGAAACCAACCAGTCTTGTCGCTTAATGTACCTTCCCACCAACCACCATCGTCGGTTTGCGTAATCGCTATTACATCCCCTTTCTTGAAACATAACTACAAATAAACAAGTACAAAAAATTAAAACAATGATTCTCATTTCACAATTAATTTACTTACTTCGTCATTATTTTTGCCTTTGAAAGAAAACAATGCTTTGACAAATTTTGGTGTGTCAGATTTTGACATGATGCGAAAGATAATTTGTTGATAAATTGAAAAGAGAAAAATAATATTCGCCTGAGGACGATGAAAACACTAGTGTCAGGATATCATTTCAAATCATCTGTTTCTTCCAACGATAATTCACCTCTTCCTTGGCACTTTAATTATAAAATGTCCTTCAGAGCTTTGATAACATTCCAATTGATGAAATTATAAAAAAATAACGTATAATTCATTTTTTGTACTGAGAGTGAAATGCGCACTATTGAACTGAAATTATTTCTCAGCTTTTCAATGGAATCACCTTAAAATTATATAGAAAAGTTTGACACCGTAAATCATTAGTTTTAAAATCTGTCATGACAAACGTAGAGGTTACATTTATATATTTCCTCTAGCTGGACTATAAATAAACGTTATTCCGCTTTTCCATGAAACGATCGTATTATTGTCCAAATCATCATCATTCGCTGAAAATGAAATCATAATTTGTTTTGAAACGACCGGGGTGTATACAGTTACATTAATATCAAAATAATTATTAAAGAAAAAACGAAGAATTCAAGAATTGCATTCATTGAAAATTATCATAATATTTACTTTGAGTCCTTCCAGTTTATCCCATCACTGATTGCAATATAAGTCGCAAATATTCAGAGATATATCTAGTTACATATGATTTTATCGTTCTGTAACATTGAGAGAATAATAAACGTATAAAATCATAACATAAACATCGCTTTTTAATCAAAATAAACAAATATGCTGGAATGTCAAAGAGAACTTATATAGCATCATAAAATGAATAAATGAAATGGTGAAATTTTGAGAAATCAGTGAAATATCAAATCTTTGAATTTTAGGATCAAAATTTTATTTTTATTACCACGGAAAAATGATTATTATTCAAATAATTGAACGTAAATACGATATGTAAATATATTTTTCGTCAATGGTGAACGCAGTTGAGCGCAGTTACTTCACAGCATTCAGCAGTTGTTACACCTGATTTTCAAATAAACTCCAACATGATTTAGAGTTCAAGTTCAATACACAATAATACAGAATATCAAATCAAAATATTTCCAATTGCCCGTCATGTGTAGCTATTCATCAAGTTTCTTTTACACCGATTAGACTATTTATTTTTGAAATATTTTGTTGAACGCTCGTCGTTTGGTTACATGCATCGATTCGAACGATGAGAAAAACGCGGGCTTTCACGCCTACAAACGTAAAATGACAAACCAACACACTTGTGTCTGCAATGTTTATTTCGTGTAAAATAAACCATTACGCACAGTGATATGTTACATGTTCGCTAGTTTATTGTGGAGGTAAAGCAACAGTGATAAGTACGGAAAATCTTTTTCCGAGACAATTTGTTTTTATTTTTGTGACATCAAAAGTTCCAAGACAAAACCCTTTTCTAACCTCAAAACATGGCCGATACTGATCAAGATATAGGAGATAGAGGCGATGGAGACAACGTGAAACCTGATAAACTTTTTACTTTAAAAAAATGGAATGCGGTTGCCATGTGGAGTTGGGATGTGGAATGTGATACTTGTGCTATTTGTCGAGTTCAAGTCATGGGTGAGAAATATTTTTCAATTTTTCGTATAAATCTTCATTTGGTGCAGTAGCGTAGTCAAATTTTTTTCAAAGGGAGTCAAGCAGGGGCTATGCAAAGTGTCAACAATGTAAACAGGCTGTGGTAGAATTGGAACTCGCACTATATTCTTTTACCAAGCGGGTCAGAAATGTGAAATATAATCCAGCGACCTAGTGGAAAATTTCATTCGCAAAATACTTTTCTGCATCACAATGCTTCCGCTTCAATATTATTATTATTGTCATTGTTACAAAACCAGAGACAAATATTCAGAAAGTTCGGTAAATTAATTCAGATTTTAAAAGAGTGTACCAAAGTTAATATGTTTAAAGAAAAATATGTTTCTTCGAGATACACAGTAAAAACATTTTCTTGAGTCCAACTCTGAGAGCGAAAAGCTATTTTCTTTGTCTGTGTCAAGGGCACAAAATACAACATTCTCTTCCTAGGCGGTAAAATAGTTATTTGAAAAAAATAGCATTATGAGAAGAAAGTAGTATGTGCAACATGGGAGCATAGATGTTCGCAGACTCGTGCAAATTGCTGCCCGAAGGAAGCGAGTCAAACATGTACTTGTCGGCAAATACCTATTTTGCTCCCTTGTTGCACAATGTACTATTTCCCATTGATGTGTTATATGACATTTCTTACAGATTTTGATCCGAGGGATTCAAATCTGGGAATGAATTTTGTTTATTCCTTTGAAGTTTTGAGAAAAATGTGATTGAATTTGAAAGAATGAGATAAAATATGTCAAGATTGAAAAGATTAAAATTTAAAAGATTGTATAAAATATCAACTGCTTTGAATGTATGTTGTTGAAGTTTGAATCGTTCGTTAGAAACGAAACGAAAATTTGAACTCACAAAATCTGATGAATCATCGTTATTTATTTGCTCGAATTAATTCCCGGAAAAAATTGATTAGATCTGACCAGATCTGATTTTTGGCCAGATCTGAAAAACTAATTTTAGCTTGTATTCGCTAACATGCATGTTCAAATCTGAATACAAGAAGCAGTTCAATTTTGTTGTATCCAACTTTAAGACGTGTGAGGTGAGACTAGTAATTGATTTTTTTGTCGATTAGAACAGAAATTAGGTGGCGTGAATAGCAAAATTTAGACTTTTGGATAATCACACATGCCACTCAACAGACATATTTACACAGATATTTTCGGGAAACGACTTTTTTCGTCGTTTTAAAGAGATTGAAAGCAAAAATTTCCTTCATTTTGAAATAAGATTTTTTGACGGTATTACAACACTTCCATTTTCTTAAAAAGAAACGTAGAAGTAAGGAGTGCAACAAAGCACGACAAATGAAAAAGGGAGTTTTGATAAACATACGATATCACGTATATCGTACATACCTTCAATGCTCATCAAGAATTTGAAATGCAAAATATACAGTTGTATATACACACCTTTCGCTTTCCATATCATAAATTCACTGCATTTTGAATATCATAATGTATAACTCATTACGTGCATCATCGTAAGTTATTTCTCTATATCCTAAAGCATTTATTATTCACTTAAAAAGATAGCAAGAATGAATATATTCTCTTCAACTGTCGTTCTTTGAAACAATAATCACTGAAAGTAGCATACATCAACATGTTAATTACATGATGAAAATGTCTAAGAATGATCGTATAGAACAGAGTTAATCAGCATTATGACATTGGAATCTAATTGAAGATAAGTGACGTAAACACTTGGTGATATTGTTGCATAGAATTGAAGACGGTATGCATGGCGTAGGGCCGGTCCTAGTCCCAGACCTGACTGTTTATACCACCCTGAAAATGACCCATAGTCGAATAATGAACGATTTCATCGATATCGTATTGAACCAATGACACTCTGATGGATTACGAAGATTATGAGAAGAAATATAATTATTTATAATAAAAGGAATAACGATATGGAGCAATCAATGAAAACAATCAATATTTTACTTAAAATTATTTGTTTATTAAATCATCGTGAGTCACAGTAGTTTGATTCTATAATTCGCCTCATTTGATATATTACACAAATATGAGTATTCGTTCATATCAAAATTAATTGTGTTGAATTCATTGCAGTGTCATTTACAGCCTCAGTTTTCGAATAATAAGTACCTTCGATTGAAACTTTGAATAAGTACGTTCATTTGAATTCTCACATGCTTTATTGTTCATAAAAAGAAAGTGATGATAATATTCTTTCCCTCAATTCAATTTTATTCCACACTGCATCAAGTTCTGAATTGGAATGTTGATGAAAATTTTTGGAATCAAGCATTTCAGCTTTTATCATCACATTTGTAAAAACAAATCTATCGTTCTAAGAATTGAATACAGGATGTAATAAGGTTACTTTGTGTAATGAGATTCGCTATCATCACCGTTCTTCGAGAAGAAAGAAAACATCATTAAATGTTACAATCAAACGTATCGTCATCTTATAAAGATGAATATAACGGTATAATGTTTCATAGACATTAAAACATGATTATAAAGTTGATAATTTTGAAATTATGCACCATTCATTTATAATCGAAAATTTATTTATTCTTCATATTTTTGTCCCCGAGTGACAATGAATTTTCATCACTTTAGGCATTTTATTGTTCTTATATCGCTAATATTACGCTAAAATTTGACTTCGAGATAAAAATATTTGTTTTTTTCATCATCGTTCTTATTGCATTAAAATAATTTGTATGTACAAGTATTATCTATCGGTGCAAGCCCTTGTTGTGAATAATTCATGTATTCAACCACTCGTATCACACTTTTCAAAAGTGCGTTAATAATTTATATATAAAAAATGGTTTGGTAACCGGCTCGATCGATCATCAATTATATCCAATATCCAAAATAGCACCATTTTATTTTATTGTCGATCAATAAAACATTGCTCCTCATTCATTCCTGCATGTCGCTTCAATGCATCACGGTACGCATTGAAGTATCACCGCACGATAGAGGTATATTTGTACAATATAAGTACTCTATAATGCTCGTCGCATTTCTCAACATTTAAATATAAATAATTCAATATAGTTTCCGTTAATTTTCGTACACTATTAGTTTGAGGTAGACCCTTTAGGACTAACGCAGATGTAACAGAAACAAAAGCGATTCGTATAAAACTATGTATAAACAATATATGATGGCCTCACTTTTCATTTCTGTTCTTTCTTTATATATCTAAAAAATATATATTATATCACTCTAATAAAAAATAATGAGAAAAGTCTATTCACATACGTATACAGCACCGTTGAAACAGGTAAATTGAAATATACATTAGATGTTTGAGGTCTCACGCCGTACCTTGGTCGTACGTTTAGGACGAATGAACAATACGTTAACAACCTTCACAGCGTTTACGTTGAAATTGACTATCGATAAATATGAGTTGAAAATATGTGACCAGTCACGTCAATTCAACATAACATTATTTGTCAATTCATATCAATACTTTTTATGTACCGCTGTGTCCAATTTTACCTAGTATAGACTAGAATAAATTCCAAATGAACTATTCAATGATTTGAGAATTATTGAATTCTATTTCCCTCTGAGTGTACTTTTAACAGAAAATAATTGTGAGTCTATTATACTTGAGTATTATAAATTGAAGTTTAAATCCTAGACCTCGAATTGCATTTGAAATTGTCATTCGGAATTTCATCGTATTCTTAATATAGAACAAGAAACCTCCAAACACTTGATATATTTATACACCTAGACGAGATAAGAAGTATTAAAATATGCACCTTTTTTGTGCGATGCGAGGCTTATTTTTCACTTTGGAACACACAATTTCTCTCAAAGGGAGTACTCTCCCCTCTCATTTCCACGAGTCTTTAAATTGTTTCGTTCAACTATCTATCTCGATGCTTAGAGAGCCATTTATATCCTCCTCGAGAACTTTCTTCTTCAATCTGCAGCTCTCTCGCGAAGCTTAAAAACGCTTCTATCATAAGCGTATTGAAAATTTGACGATACGTACAATCTCGTACCACTTGAATTTTGGATTTAACATGCCATGGGCATAGGCTTCATATTAGCGACAGAGCTCATTCTTCTCACCGGACCGGTGAATCTCTTCTCAATCTCTTCCAACGATCTACCTCGGGTTTCCGGTACACATAGTATGACGAATACGAGTCCTGTGAGACAAATGGATCCAAAGAGCCAGAAAGTACCGTGTGCTCCGATTAGTCTGATAATGTCTCCGTAAGTCTTGGTCACTATGAAAGTGCAGCTCCAGTTGAAACCGGTGGCAACACTTGCAGCAGAACCACGAATTCTGGCAGGTAAAATTTCACCCATCATCAGCCATGGGATTGGCCCGAATCCTAATGAGAATCCCACAACGTAAACGATTAAACTCAACAATGGAATCCAGCCGAACTCCGTCACATCCATTCCAGTAGATTTGAGGTAGAAAAATGTGCCCAAACTCATCAATGTAATACACATGGCTACGCTACTGATATAAAGTAACATTTTACGACCCAATCTATCGATGATTATGGCAGCCACGAAAGTCGAGATGAAATTGACTACTCCTATGATGATAGTTGATACGTTTTCGTCGACAGAGCTTCCTGCATCCTGTAAGAAGATTCAATATATCTCAGATTAGTTGATCTTGTTATGAATCCATATATTTTCATGAATATTCTATATGAAGAAGCTGAAAAATTTACCTTGAAGATTTGTACGGTGTAGAAAATGACGGCATTGATACCAGACATTTGTTGGAAGAACATTAAACCAAGAGAGATCAAAAGAGGTGTCAAATTATTGCTCTTAAAGAGTTCCCCTAATGCTCCCTGAGATGCGTTCCTTTCGCTTTCAATATGTATTTTCTCGACGTTTGTTAATTCTTCCGTGATATCGGCGTTCTTTCCACGTAACCATTGTAAAGATTTGCGAGCTTTCTTCGTTTTTCCTTTAGAAATGTACCATCTTGGAGTTTCAGGGATCAGGAACATTAAAATAAGAAATGGAATGGGCATTGAGGCACCTAACAGCGCAAGATTTCTCCAATCCAAATACATTCCTGCAGTAAAACACAACAGTATACCTGAAAAAAAAACAACAAATGTTTGTTAAAGCTTTGTTAGAGCGAAGTGTCAAATTTGAAAGTTTTTTGTTTTTGGAGAAGAAAACTCACCGGTATTACCAAAGGCAGTTGGTAAAAGACCCAAAGTACCCCGCACTTCGGTTTGAATGGTTTCACCCAAGTACACTGGTAGCGCCAAGGATGCGATACCAACGCAAAATCCGCACAACGCGCGGCCGGTTAATACCATTGGAATATTGGTAGCTAAAGCGATTAATAGCCAAGCACCGATGAACGGCAATGCAGTGGCAAGGATAGTATTTCTTCTCCCCAAATATTCGATGCAAGGACCTCCAGCTATCCCTCCAAAAAGTGCACTGAGGGGCATGATGGAGCCAACCCACATACCCTGTAAAATATTCAAGAATTCAAATTTAATAATACTGCTATTTGGGTTGTATACATTTGATTTTTTAATCGAGCATTATTCGTTTATTATATTTTGAAAAAGTGGTGTGTCTGAAACGATAACCAATCGCATAGGAAGTCATAAAGATTCAATGATGATTTATCCAATGAGATGACGAATCAGGCCATCAAGCCCCTAACCACGCTTTCCAATGACGCACTTGAGGTTAAATAATTTTCAATCATTCATTGACCTATCCTCGAAGTTCTTTTTCTGTTGTATCATACTTTTCATTCGATATAACGATCAAACGTCGCTGTTGTTTGCACGGACAAATGTAATACGGATGATAACAATACAATAATATTGTCGAGTATACATGTCACCTAGATTAACCCTTGTTTATATGAAAAACATGAATACGTAAATACCTAAGCGAAGCCCAAACGAATATTATCTCATAATTCATCACGAGTTCTTATGATCTAGAATTCGGAGAAAACCGACGAAGAAGGAGAATCTGCACAGAATTCCAAACACGCCCTTGGAGTTTCATAAGAAAATTTTCAAAAGAACCTTGTACTTTTGAATTATTTGTGTTTTGAATACTGTATGACGTTTCAAGGCCCGCCATCATTCCCCACCTGAATCTTAATATTATAATCTTCCGATCTCGATTTATTATACATTCATTTCAGTGACGAAGTTATGCCCTTAAACCCAACTGAACAATCATTCAGATGTCAATTTTTAATGCGAGATCTTCAAGGTAAGGATACATGAAGATTTTGTCGTGATGGAATGTACGAGTTCAACACCGTAGATTAGATCTGTGCGTGTTTGGTACACGATAATGGTCAATTCGAGATATTCACGAAAGGGTATTCACGTGAACTTCTTTACTTGTAACATCTTTTTTTCCGTAACACGATATCACACGTCCAATTATGTGCGTCATTCCATCATTATCGTAATTCGTGTTGTAGGTTTCAATGATACAATTTTCATTGCAATCCTTGATTATCCGTAAATTAATCTCATTTTAAATTATATCGATAAAAGACTGAAAATTCAAAGACCCCCAACATGAGGAACTAAGAGGAACGTGCACTTTCCTCAAACTTGAAATCGAATTTATCGGGAACAGTGACATTTTGTTTGATACAACACAGTATTTAATCAAAGCACGTTTTTTTCGATTGGAATAAGGTACACGTGAGCGTTCACACTTTTAGTAAAATTCTCAAATTGAAAAAAATTCTCTCCTCGTTAAGAAAAACTCAGGAAATTTTGTTGGATTATCATTTAATATGCGTAACGCATAACCAACTGTCGGCGGTCATTCTAAACGTACGGAAAATGATTCATGTTGTAAGGACATGGCAAAGCGGCTCAAGATCGCACAAGAAGTAAAGGTTTTAAAGTCACCTCCGCGGCTCTGATCGTCCAATGCGATTGAATTTCAGTTTTTCCTCATTAAGCGATGTTTTTTTTTTCTTTTGTTTATAAATCACAATCGCACATCGAGTCATCGAATTTCGAATTAAATATAAATTATTATCACAACTCACCATTTGTTTTGTGACTTCGAACGATGTTGTGGCATTATTTTGCATGGAAACGAGAGCCGGCGATGTCCAGGAACTTGAATATCCTACAACCATAGATCCTAGTGATACGGATAAAGCTGCCAACACCTGAAACACGTCACAGAATTTCTCATTTTATTCAACACGTTTTGAATATTCATTATTGATATTCACATAATACTTTATGAGTGTAGGAATGGAGAATTCATAAGGTAATTCTGGCGAAAAATTCTTGGCTGATCCAACCTATCCCCCAATAAAGGAATATGAATTTCACTTCGAGAATATGTTTTTCCAATTCAAATGATATATATATTCTCCACTTTTTTCACAAGATTTGAATAGGTCGGGGATATAGAAAAGGTAGAATGTCGAATTACATTCGCGAATAATTCAGTTGAAGGAAAATAGCTACCTGAGTAAACGTGCATTTCGCTACAGGAGTATTTCCTGGCAATTCGATATTAACATGGGTATCCGCTCTCATAAGAATCTTCATTTTCGTGGTCGATTCGTATCCTCGCACAACACGAAACCAAAAAACTAGGATAACTATGAACCAATGTTCACCTTTGAACACACAATGTTTCTAACAGTAAAAAACCTCGAGAGTAGAATTTTGTCCACTCCCGCACCTGTAGGTGTATTTATATGTCACAGATATTTAGTATTCGATATTAGAAATGAATGAACGATAATATGAATGCGTATTGACACTCGTGGACCACGAGCGGGTAGTTCACTCTTATATAGGAACCGATTGAGCTTATGAGGCGGCTGGATCAAGACGGAAGGCATATAAAAGAGGGTACAGAGTAGGGGTATAAGTATTCAAGCATCTCGGGAGTCATTCTATTTCCCTCTCTATTTGAAAATCAACTCTGCGAGTTTCTTCCAGTGTTTTTGCTCTTGAAAATTCTTATTCAATCTCTCATATCGTTCATTGTATTGTTTTGCTTTTACATTGTCTCCCCCCCCCCCCCTCTGCCCCACCCTGTACCAAAATTTACGTACACTTTTCTCAGTAAATCCCACTCCTTTTCTTATTTCTCCGCTCTCTCATCGATAATATAAGTGTTTTATTGGATCACGATCGAAGGTTTCGTGTATGGAATACCACTCGTTCCTCTCCCAATATATTTTGTATTTCTATCAAATGATCTTGTTTCGCGTTCATATGAGAGTTAATGAGAAATTACTCAAATGAGTCGTGTGAAATTTTAACAGATTTCCCCATTATAACTACTTATGAATTTTCCTACGTACTTGGAAGATTGATTGTACAATTTCCTCTCAAAAAATGGTGGTCGTGAAGTTCTTCTATGATTTTTATACCAAAAAGAAGAGTGAAACAGTTTAAACTGATGTTATATCAATGAATTATCATGAAAAAAGATTATATGCCAAAAGAAAGATGCTGAAAATCGTCTTTATTCAATGTTGTTCCATAATGCTCATAACACGCACCGGCATAATCATCTCACAGAATGCCTTCCTCTTCTTTTTTAATTGATAACATCAGGTGTGCAAGGTCGAAATTTACATTTCATATTTCAGTAAATACACTTGCGCGATGGAATGTACAAAATGAGAAGTACAGTTTCCTGGGAGCTTTTGTTTCCTTGTAATTATTCGTACAGTTTCTTTCGTCCTAAGTCAATAGACAATCGAGTGGTGTTACGAAATAATCTATATTGTCACAAATGTGTGCTATAACAAAACGTTTTTTGTTATTGTTCCATATACGCTTATCTATGAATTACCACGTTTTTGTCCTATTCTCGTTATTATTTAATTTCAAATATAAAAACAATAGAATAAATGGAAAGAAAAACTAGAGAATTTGTAGAGGGTTTATCAAATGAGAATGGAGAGAAGCAATGCATGAAAAATCGATTGAGATAGTTTTGAGAACTCAATTAAATATTTTGAATAAAATTCAATATTATACGGAAGACCGAATTTGCGCTTTGTGGCTTCAAATTGTGAAATTAACAAGTTATTGTGTTTTAGATAGCATATATTATGCTACAAGTAAAGTGTGTGGGAAAAATTGAAATTTTAAATCGTAAATCCAGTAGTTTTATTACCTCATGAACAATATTATATTGTAAATAAAGTAAATAAATGTTTTGAGAAGCTCTTCGATAGTTCAGACAGCACTAGGGTTTTGGTAATTATTCTAGAAAGTGAATGAATTTACCAAATTTTAGGGAATTTTTATCCACTGTGATCAAGTTAATTGATTTCGGTCAATTTACCGGGATTTTCTTAGATGTTTTAGATTTTCTGGGGCATTCCATTGCCCAATAAGAAAAAACCGAAGTATGCCAATGTTGACAACAGGCGGAGTACAGTGCCAGTATTGGGCCCCCAAGAGTCGGCTAGCAGGTACGGATTTAGTACTGGATACATAGAAATACAGTACTATACCAGTACTGATACACCAGTACTGAAAGTTTTATTTCGACCAAGTATTGATACAGTACTATGCCAGTACTGATACACCAGTACTGAAAACTTGATGTCGATCAAGTACTGATACAATACAGGCACTTCGGACAAATGCCAGTACTGCTGCAGTGCAGACCGCCAGTACCCCGCCAGTGTTAGCCGGTACTGGCGCAGTACTGCGCCAGTTGTTGAATTCTAATTGGGCATGTCGCCCCACGTAGTGAATTTTTGCAATTTTCTTTTCTTTTCTTGTGTAGCCAGAAGTGTTGGCACTTTCAAAATGAATTTAGAATTCTACAAAAGAGTATAAAATAAATTGAAATTTCATTTGAGATGGTGACCGATCTTCCTTCGTTCACGGGACATAACTGGTTTCTTGTTCTTTTTTCTTACAATTTCAAAATGCATGCACCGAATATTTTCATTGGGAAGTACGGATCTGAAAGTTTCAAGTAATCAGTTCTAAGATGGTTTGCTTTTGTCCGCTACTTTTCTTTAAATGCAGATCGAGAATATAGTAATCTTTCATAGAAAATTGGAGAATATTTCTTAAATTTGTAATAAAGTTGAAACGGTTCACATTTCTGTTGAATTTCACTTGAAAAAGAATGGGAAATTATCAATCCTTAACAAACAATAGAAAAAAATATCAACCTTCAGAAGTCACGCATGCGATTTTACCAAGTGAATAATAAAACTTGGAAATTTTGTTACTCACTTTGTAAAATTTCATGCGCGACTCTTGGACAATTCATACTCCTCCCTGTTGTTCGCTGAGTATTGATAATTTTTCATTCCTTTTTCAAGTGATATTCAACAGAAATGTGAACCGTTTTATCTTTATTACGAATTTAAGACGATTGATTTTACATTTTTCACGAATTTATATTTTGGAATAGTCTTTCTTCCTCTTTAGAAATGAGAAAATGGGAACAAGATGTTCTAATCAATTTCGAATAGTGAATAGTCAGAATCTTTCTTTCTATTTTCAAATTATAAAATTGAAAACAGTACGAAAGAACGAAGATTCATCATTCACAGCCAATCAATACTTTTTTGGCTTGGTCAGCATATGTTTTTTACACACATATCCGGAAGCATTTAATCCGTTTGATTTTCTTTGAATTCAAATATCAATAACAATTACCGTTTCGATCCTGCAGCGAGAAAAAAAGTGTTGAAAACTGATTGACGTTGTATTATCACGTAGCGAAAGACAGGAATAGATTTATGCGGTTCTATACAGTGCAAACAGTCACTTAAGGATTCAGTAAATAGTACTTTACTCGTTTGATAAGGCCCAAAATTATTGAATTTTACTCCAGTCTGCTAAGTGTTTTCAAACTATTCAAAATATTCTGACTGTAAACAAATTGGTAAAACCGAGAAATTTTTCTTTAATTCAAACAGCGTTTAATTAAAACAGAAGAAAAACTAATACTAATTTTGGTTATTATCCCGATTTTTGGGTAATTTATTGGAAAGATGCAATAAATTTCGTCAAACTCGCTCTCCGAGTGGAAAAATTGTCAAAATCCTACATAATTTGTATAGAATTATATTGTATATATTATTCAATTTTTGAATAGTCATGTCATTCGTGATTCACTTCACCTCATTCACTGGAATTGAATAAACCAAAATTGCAGCTTTAGAAATGAACGCAAAGTTGTTTGTAATTGCATCACAGATAATTTTTCAACATGAAAAATGTAAATTGGCGAACCCCCGAATGGAAGAAAACCGGAGTGGTTCAATGTGCATTCGTAATGTCAAAAAGGATGAATCTTTGTTTTATCAAATCTTTATAAATAATATTCTATGAAAATTTATAAAAACTGAAGAAGAAGGATGGATTTTTTTTGACATAACTACTGCGCGCCGCTTTGTTTTCCCTAAATTTTGCATCTAAGTATCCACAAATGATTACAATGTCCACAGCTTTGTTCTACGTGGGTCTGTGAATAGTTGGTTCGCTACGAAATTTTTTTACAGCAAATATATTCAGATTCAAAATCCGAGGGGCTGACGAATTGGAACTTCACACGTGAAACAGATGACTTTTGTACTAGTTTAGATAACCTTTCGTGAACTGATTCAATTCGTTAGTGAATTTTGTTGATTATTCGACAATCTTTTTATCTCTATAAAATGTATCTGATCCCTGCAATGGTACGTAAAATCTTTTGAGAGAAAGTTAAGGATTTTGCGTTTTGATTCGTACGAGCGTGCGCGTACACGCATGGACCTATCCATCTATTCTTACTCGGAGTTCGAACGAACTATCGAAGTGAGTCGTTGAAAATGGATCAAGGAATCACTTCTATTCTATATCCTTGGAAATATTCAATATAATTGAGTCAAGAACATGAATTGATAAAATTTCTCTTTGCTCCTTGCGGGTCCTATCATTCAAAATTTTCTACTCGTTGCAAACTCACGGACGTCAGCAGATTTTTTTTCTATTCAAACAGAATTCAATTTGAAATAATTGTTATGTTTCAAGGATAATGACGATACTTGTGAATTCTAATTGATTAATTGTTCGCTTGGAAATCTATTAGATGCATCAAAATGCAACATTTTTCTCACACTAAGAAAAATAGTTCGGTCTTCAAAATTATTATATTGTAGCATGCGTGATTGTGAATACTATTGTTCAGTGATCGATCATGGTTGCGTATAATGCAAAATTGAAAAAGACGAAGGCTGAGATAATACCATGATACATACGGTCAGTTTATTCCTTTGCTATCTCGATCGGAGGAATGTATATATTTGAAAACAGTAATAAAAGAAAAAAATGGAATAGAGCCTTGGCTTATTATCGATATATCGATTATTCTGAAAATTGAGTCGTTGAAGGAATGATAAATTGCAGATTCCGGTGAAATATTTTACGGGAACCTTGTATTATCGCGATGCATGAGTTTCACAAGTAGGAAATCGGATAACCTCGATTTAAGATCGTTGGCACATAAAACCATTGTTAGAATTAATACATTTGTTGTCATTGTTTTGGATAAAATCCGCAAACACATTCAATGAGATTTACGACGATCTCCATCGTTTACTTTGAATACAATTTCATTTTCCTGTGATCGCGTGAATCATGGCATTCTCATTGATGTATTCATGTATAAAAATCAGTTATCATTACTGGAAGGATAATTTTGAAAGAGGTTTTTTTTTCAATTGTAATAATCATTTCAACTTTAATAGAAAATTGGAGAATATTTTTTAAAATTTGAGAGTATTTCTTATGTTCGTATTAAAGATAAAACTGTTCACATTTTTGCTGAATTTTTTTTTAAAAAGAATGAAAATTTCTCAATAACTCACAAACAATAGAGAAAAAATATGAACTTGCCAAGAGGCGCGCATGAAATTTTGAAATTTTGTCATTCACTTTGTGAAATTTCATACGCCACTTCTGGAAAGTTCATATGTTTTTCTATTTTTTGTGAGGTAGTATTGATGAATCTTCATTCTTTTTCAAATAACATTCAATAAAAATGTGAACCGTTTTATTTTTATCACGAACTTAATAAAGATTACTATATTTCCGAACTGCATTTTTCTCCGTGTAAAGTTTCTAAAGTCTTCAATTATTCCTTTCAACGAAAAGTAGTCGATAAGTTGGATTCATCAATAAATTAAAATTCCCTTGTTTTAGAAATTATATCCGAGGTTTGGCAAATAAATTATAGTCATTTTTAGAGGAAAATTATTCGTCACTCACCTGAGTAGCGAACCTCCAAACGGACGGCTTCTGTTCCTTCTGGAACTGCGCCGAAGGCATTTTGATCCCATCTTTCGGCGGTTTAACGACATCCATTTGTGAATCCATAAGTGCCCTTGTACTCGACGTACAACGATTCAACTCTTCGGATTGTAACAAAGGATCGAGTTGTTTGTAATCTATGTCCGAATGTTTGTCCAACGGATTATAAATCCGTGATCCCTTGATGGAATGATGATTATTCCTCAAATTCTCTGCATAGTAGCGATTCAAGCTCGAATCGGTTGGGGTGTTCTTTACCGATGCATTTGAATTGGTGTTCTTGTTGGTGTTGCTGCCCTTCTTTTTATCCGAAATTAAAACAGTTTGGCTGTTGAAAGGGCTGACGTTTGTTGAAATTGTTGTACTTGAAGCACAATCGAGGGCGATGTTCGAACTTGTCGATGACGTCGCTCTTGCGACCGATGGTACCCTCGTGTAGTATTTTGGTAGGATAATGCGATCCTGAGAAAACAAAAATTGAAACAATAATTAAAACATGATCCCTTCACTGAACCTTGTTGGTTGAACATTCAATGTTCTTGTCAATCGATGGGAATCATTCAGAGCTGTACATTTTCATCATTTTGGTGAATAAATTTCAAGTATATTTATATTAAAAATCGATATCGAGCACAAATATATGCGCAACAGCATCTGGTTGTGTTCATTTTTTATTTGAAAGAATATTCTTGTTACGTAGATTATCCGTGAATAATCTACCAGACGGTATAACCTTAATCCAGTAATCGATTGCATATATCGTATGTTCATTGTTCTTTGATTATCGCATAATGTAAATTAGTTGCATACGAATGGTGGCAATTCGGTTTTTCGATTCTTCCAGTAATCAGTGCATTTATTTTACAATTATCATCAATGATAAAATTTCGTGAATTTTCTAGCAAATATTTATTACATATTTGGAAAAACCCTTTGAAATTCAAATACCGATTTCATCATCTTGACTTCTATGTCAAAATTAAACGAAATACAAACATTGTAATAGTGCTGAGAAATAATATACGGGGTTCAAAGTTTGGTTATCGATTCATCCATCGTCTATGATCTTTGTTAAGGAAACCGGAAGATACAAGGGCAAAACTAGACGATACTGGACCTGAATTACTCTTTGAACTCCGAGCGATAAGGCTTTGTATTCCATATTATTTATGCCGTATATTGACTCTATTATCTCGTAACAAAGAGAGAGGCCCGCTATGGACACTTTTCTGATAAAAAAATCTCTTCTCGTGAATTTACAAAGAGAAACGATTAATAAATATAGTGAATAATTAACAATAACATTGGTAAAAAAATCGAATGATGTGTAATAAATCTCATTTTTTGTATTCAAGATTGAAAGACCTTTTCAAAGAACTCTAGTAGCCACTCTCATGTAATCATCAATTTTTCTTTGTACATTCCTTAATTTTATGGATTCAAATCTTTGCATTGATTATTTTAACCTACATGTTGTTGTATCAATGACGTAACAAGATTTTTCCTTGATTTTGATTCATACCATAAAATTGTATGAAATTTTTCATTTTTAGAATGCATTGCCATTGTAATTGCACTTGGTAAGCAAAAATCAGGATTTCAAGCAAAACATATTCGCTAGAAATGTAAAATTCAATTCAAATACAATAATTTAGTACACACCCTTAAACTTCTGCTGGCCATGCAGCGTATATCTTTTCGAACAACTTCCTTTCGATAAAAAGGACTAACAATGTAGTTTGTGTTTGTCCCAAAACCCAACAAACGTCATTTCCGCAAAAGCTTTTGTTGTCAAAATTCATAGAGTTTGATAATACGACACCATGGATGCACGATTCTTCAAAATTTTCGATTTGAACTGAACTTTTGATTCGATTCGATGTATATATGTATGTCATGTTATAAACTGTTTGTACTTTGACAACGTGTATGATTCAATTCCACATGGCAATATACCTTCTTTTTCTGAATAAATTAAGACTTGATTGATCAGTGTTGTAGATTAATTTATTTGGCCAAGTGAAATCTTGTGTAAAAATAGTAATATCTTGTATTAATTATAATATCACTTGTTGGCTAATGTAATCGGGAGATGAACGACTGAACAAGTACGATAAGTAACGAATATTTCGTTGGACAGGTGTATTCGTTGAGATTTCTTTTTGGCGTTAGTGAATTAGTGCAAGTAGAATTCAGTCGATGAATCTGTTCTATCATTCTTCATTGATGTTGTCCAATTTATTCGAATTACTTTTGTACGAGGTGTGAAGTGTAGTTCATACAATGTTTTAGAGTTGCAAATGGATTTGAAAAATGTTGGAAATGTTTGTGGTTGCAGGAGATTGATGATAGTTAATCATATTTTTTGATATCAAGTGAGTCTTCATTCTTGTCCAGTATAAGAAAGTTCTTTCACTTTAGTGTTGAACTTTTGAATAAGCGGCAAAAGGACATATTATGATATATGTTCAATTACAACTCTCAAACTCAAACATAACATTCGTGAATGTTGTTTATCATAATAACTAACGTTTATTTTGCGTTATGGCTGTGGCGATAACGAAGGAGACTTTGAAAACCATCGTGGAACATAGTTTTTCTTATTTGAATAATTAAAATAATACAAGTTTTAGTTGTTAAGAGTTTGATAACCAATAAAATTCTGTATTATTTTTCAATTATACTTTGTTAATAACCGTTTCTTCTTCTTTTTTGTACAAAATATCTCTGATAGAATAGATTTTGTTTGTTTTTAGGTCTTATACACTGAGGTAAATATTTACTAATGCTAAGAAAAATTTTCTTGTAAAAATGTCTGGTAACAAAAAAGTATGTTGCTGATGATATTAATTATTTCTCTCAGTGTACGAGACACGATATACGTTCTAATCATTTGTTCTATTCACCATCTACCCTAACAGATATTCAATCGACTCGATCAGTGAAATTTCCAGTTACAAATTTGAAATGTTTCCCGGAGGTCATCGTCCTGTAATCCAAATCCTGTTGATTTTATCCTCAGCGCTACACTATCTCAGTTCGAACTGAATTTTTCGAATCATAGCCAAAAAATCTGTCCAATGAACATACGAAATGAAATAATGCAGATCACGCACATAAATGAATAATGCTTGGTCAACTGTAGATTTTCATTGTCGCGCACTAACATTCAACACTTGATTTTATTCGTCTTTTCTCTGTAAATACTTACAAATTTTATCCTCCTGACGACGCGTACTAAAAACAAATATTACAAATATTGAAACGAGTTCATATTTTGAATAATTTCGAAGGACAAAAAGATAGAACGAACGGGTGAATCGAACGCTTGTAATGAGAGGAAACTTTCATCAAGGGGATGAAATGTCAATCGTGGTATATTTATACCATCGGCATGGCCAGTTTATCATCGACACATAGCGAGAGAAGTAACGTGCATACGTACACGCATACACACGCATTTTATGTTGATTATCTTATGGACCAATAAATGAAAAGTTGTAACCGTTGTCGGGGCAATAGCGTCGGCAGGAATATGGCGGTAGTCGTAGCAATGGTGAATCTTGTTTCCAGTTCTTTAGGAGTGCGAAAGATTAGATGACATTTACCCTCTGGCGAAGAACCGATAACCTCCTTCCCTACCACTTTTTGTCGGATTAATAACGAATAAACAGTAATTTTCGATGTGTTCGGTCAACGGAAAGCACAAGTGCGTCAAACCGGTGAACAAGGTTCAAGAAAGAACGATGAGGTGATTCAAGGAATTCCTAGCAACTTTTGATCGATTTTTTGTGGTCTTGAAAATTCAATTTTTCATAAGTTAATGAGTCGAAACGCAAAAGACAAATTGCGGGAATATTTTCAAAATTATATCTAATTCATTTTATGTATAAATGAAATATAATTCCGTGTTCCCGCATGAGCAGCTATGAGGTGGATTCTCTTTAGGGTTTAGGTCGGGTCAACTGCCCGGGTCGGAAAAATTTCGACGGTTTTTGTCATCATGTTTGATTTTTAGACTAATTTTGTCCCGATTGTTGAATAATGCGAACAAAAACAGGAGGACATCGGTATTAGTTTACAGTGATATTTAGGAATATGCATGCTCGTCAATAAATTTTTTATTCATTTGCGTTATCAAAGCACCGTTAAGTTTTTCCCTACTTGGATAAAATATGTTTATATGCCGATATGGCTTGTAACTCGGCCAGGGACGAATTCAACCATGTTTACTAGAAGAGGGGCAATGATTTTGAAAAGATCAATGAATTTCGATCCTCCGAATTTTCCCCAGCAAAAAATGTAATCAAGTTCGTGCAAGGTGAAAATCCTGGATCTTTCATATTCCGATTTCGCGATGATTCGACAAATTTATTGTACCATGTCAACATTGCAAGGAATGTATTTTTATCGTGTAGACCAGGGACTTTCCTTTCTTCTCAGTGTAGATACCCGGGTAGAAATGATTTGGGACATTTTCCAACTCTTGTCAGGCAAGTTGACCAGGTCCTGACAAGACTTCAGGAATACTACTAACTCTCCTTGAACTCTTGAACCTGCGACGAGTATGCCAATACTTTGATCTTAGATTTTTTGATCTGATTAGGACAACAAATTGGTCGATTGGACTCGAGTATCGGTAACCAATTCATTTGAACTTTCAGAACGAACACCTGCTGCGTCGCCCGATACGAGAGTTAAAAATACCATCTTCGGATAAAATTAAATGAATTTTCGACGTTAGCACGTGGCATACGTATATTTTTGTTCAAGAAAGAATACATCAGATCCTTAAAGCACGTAGTATTGATTCATTGATGATTGGTAGAATAATACAGATGTATTATATAATTCTCAAAAATTAGACGATCACGCATTTGCGTGAAGTGAATCACGCGATGAAATCAAGCTTTTCTCATTTATCTCTTCTAACGTACATTCATTGAATGATTTCTTGTAGTAGGTATGAATAATTCCGGAACACGGGCAAATAATGTGACTTCAAAAAGAATGATCGGTCATTTACATATTGGAAAATCACTACTATACAGCTTGCCAAATCGAATAAAACAATTTGAATTTAGTGAAATAAGAAAACAGATCGTACCATTAGATTGTTCGGAAAGTATACCAAAAGGAATTGTTATAGTTTCATACTTAATTTACGATCTTCATAATGGAATACGTAAGAGATTTTATGAACGAACTAATAATCATGTAAAAAAAAATAGAAAATGATAGTTATTGTTGTGTGATTGAAATATAGCTCATGGTCAATTTTTATATGCTACAACTTTTGATTTATTACTACTCTATTTATTGTTCGTACATGGAAATGGAGTTTAAGAATGATTTTCGAAGATATATCAAACAAAATTGCTGATATTTTATCCGAACATTGAATCCCTTATTTGTTAAGGCTTTTTTTGTAAAGTCTGTACGACAAAAATCAATACGTTGAAACTTTTGAAATCTAATTTTCTAACAACTGGTATCGATCAGGCTCTGATGGAATCTTGTTAATTTGAATTTATTATTTAAAAGATCCTCGGTTTCCATGTTTATTAAGAACAAAAGATGACAGATGGAACGAAAATGATACGCACACGATCGAGGGGAAAGAAAGAGAAAAACTTGAATTGGATGCGCATATGTTATTTATCAGTGATTCATTCAAAAATGAAAATCGCATTGTTATTAAGAAATCCATCACGCTATATTCGCGTGTTAGTCTATTTAATATCTTCATATTCGTATTCCCCAAGTTTATTTTTCTCCGTTAATGATGTTACAGACACATTATTCATTGCCAGTCTTGAAATTCTATCTTACGTGCGATCATAATCGAGTCACATGCTGTTTCACAATTCAGTCATACGTATGGTGCGTGTCTGGATTTCGTTTCTTTAAAATTCAAATACTGCTCGTAGATGGGCACAGATCTGTTGTCAAACCGAACGAGATTAGATGTTCGCCGTTTTTCCTTAAGTCGTCCATACAACATCTTTGTTCGTCACTTCTCTGGATTTTTAATCTATCGATGCGATCGCTATTTATTCTATTGGAAATATGATTATATGTATTATTTGTATTCTTTTATGGGATACTGTTTTCATATGGAATTGTTCATTTGCATCAATCGAATACCAATAGCTCTTTTCTCGTCTAGTGTCAAAGAGGAAGATTTCATATTGTAATTTTTGTAAAGGTTAGAAATATAATTTATCAAAAATATGTATTCAGTTATGTAATATTCATTTCAATCGTTCAATTGTTTTATGAATCTTCAATGTGTTCGGGTCAATCCACGTGGAATCGTCCAGAGAGCGAAACAAAAGTTGCTGAATATTTAGAAAATTGTGCATAAATTGTCAGTTGATTTGTCAATATATCAAGAGAATCAAAATGAATGGTTAAAAAATTTTTAAACTTCTGGGCTTTTTGTTTACGCGCAGTTTTTGAAGCCCTTGCGAGCATGTTTTAATCAAAATTGTGCTCCACGAAAAACCTCATAACTTTCTATGTTTTGAAGATATCAAAATGTTCTACAAGATATCTATTGACGGTAAAAATTACAGATCTGAGTCTTATTCCGTGCTAATGAAATTTTGAGGTGAAAAATGGGAATTTTCGTAAGATAAAGTGTAGTTTTTGGAGTCAATTTTGAACAATTTTTTACTAATTAGGAAAAAATTATTTCTACCAAGATTTTACTTCGTTTCTTCCCGAATAAAATGGATTTTGAATTATTTCGATATCTTCAAAACTTAGAAAGTTATGAGGTTTTTCGTGAAGCACAATTTTGATTAAAACATGCTCGCAAGGGCTTCAAAAAATGCGCGTAAACAAAAAGTCCAGGAGTTTAAAAATTTTTTAACCATTCATTTTGACTCTTGATATACTGGCAAATCAATTGACAATTTATAAAAAATTTTAAAAATATTGAGCGACATGCTCTAGATGAGATTTCACATGAATTGAACATTGCCGTTCGCATTGAGAAGGGAAAAAACATCGGATGGGCCAGCGGAGTTTTTGCTAGTTTTTTATCAAACAATTTGTCACCTGTTCCAGCCATTGAATCAGCATTAGTTGAAAAGTATCCGCAAAAGTAGCTGAATTTCAAGTATCGTATATATGGGTAGTAGTTTAGTGTTTTCGCTATTCTAATCAATAAAATTGCTTTCACAGTGCAAAATAACGAAATGAGATTTCAGTCAGGATATATAAATTCCACGTGTTTTACAAATGTAATTGCATATCATCAGCACACACTGAGAAAACAGATATCTTGAAAAATACCATAATCTATGGATCTTTGGCGTTGGTCTGACCCGAGTCAAAATATTTACGTGAACGAACCTCTAAAAGTCCCATAATTTCTTGGACTATTATAAAGAAGTATGGTACCTTCCTCATAAAAGTCCCAGCCATTATGGTACTTTTAGGGATATCTTGACGTAGATACTTTGACTCGGGTTAGACCAACGCCAAAAATCCATAAATTATGGTATTTTTCAAGATACCTTTTTCTCCGTGCAGGAAAATTCCACGGTAAATCGAATGGAAGGAGACACAAATTTATTTGCGTAAAATCGATAAAAATTGTGTAATCTTCAATATAATTATCAAAGGCATATATTATGGTGAGTTTGCCAAATATATCCGGATGATTTATTTTTGTAGTGTCACGCGTATCGTCCTCGCCGAATCTATTGAATTCGTCGATCGTGAACTTTATTTGTGTGCTATTCAATATTTGAATTCCATATCTGGATAGATAAAAAATCATTCCGATTGATTATGATATCGATAACAGTCATCGTTATTGATTTACAAGTACTCGTGTGAAAAATTATATTTAAACCTCGTACTGGTTCCATAAATACACTCAGGTTTCATTCGAAGTATTTATAGCGAGGTCTGTTGTACGTAAACGCGGAGAAAAAGTCATTTTTTGGAATATTCTTTCTACTGGAAGGAAGAACCACGCGTTTATCTGAAAAATGTCACGTAATGGGAATCCATGTTTTGGGAGAGAGCATTGTTGTTGGGTGTAAATTTAGATTGAAATGCGCTTTGTATTGAAATATGTGATCTATATATAGACTGCATATGTTTTTCACACGGGCACGCATAAAATGAGGAGTTATATCATGAATTTATTGTATGTTTGTTTTACCAAATCAAGACACCTGAATCACGGAATTATTTATTACACGGAAAAAAATTAGTGATCCACATTTTTGTTGATTAGTATGTCACTTTGGGACGAAGTACAAATTTGAGAACAATTTCGATTATTCTCTGATTATTATTTCTCAAAGAGAAAATTTGGATTGTTAATTTTTTCCGTGTAGCTGGAAATTGAAATTTTATTGCGATACGTTGGGATGGCCTTAAGTGGGGAAATATATCCAGAGATTTGCGTATAACGAGTACACTTCTTCATTTTTTGTGAAAAATTGAAAGCTCAATTTATTTATTCGATGTACTTGGAACTTCAAATGCGTTTCCTGAAAAATTATTTAACCTCCGATAAGACATGAAATAATAGTTCGATTTGAATTAATCGAGCCTCATTATGTTCCTCCTTGATTTTTTCATCGTGATCAAATGAGGTTTTTTCAATATTTTTTCTTGCTCTTTGAACCGATGCACAAATGTAAAAGAATGGTCCAATTTTTGTTATCAACAAGTCGTTATTTTTTTTCTTTTTTCTTTGAATTTATGGTTTTTTTCCTAGTTTTATGTTTCTCTGTGATAACCACAACGTCAAATCATGTCATGAAATTAAGATCTACTTGTTTGATACAGTGCCTGTTTAGTTCCTCAACTTTTCCTATATTTATGAAATTTTTCTTGTTGGAATCACAACAAATGTATCATGAAAATGACCAGCTTCTCAGTCTTTTTATACTCACAGAGAGGAGATTGCTATAATTATAGGGACAGCGTTAAATTGCTGTAAAATTACCGAAATTTCTGTTCAATGAACCAAAGTCTCCGATGAAAATGAAAATTTGCCTATCCCTATATTTATCGGACATTAGGTAAATTTTACAGCAAATTTTTCTCTGTGCTTGATAAATATGAATCTTGAAATTTTTTTTGAATCTCACAATATTGATTAAAATTCGATATATTCTCTATCAAAATCTATTCGATTTTTCGCAATATGCGCAAATTTTTCAATACCCTATATGAATACATAATTTTATATGAAAATTATATACACTCTTGTGTCAAAAAATGAATATCATTCAATAAAAGAGAAAAAAGTAACATTTCTTCAGAGATGAATAATTGCTGGTCATTATTGTATCCTACACTTTTCATTCCTTCGAGAAAGTCCATAATGACGTATCTTTTTTTTCTCTTATATCATCAATCAGTTCGAAAGAAAAACAGTCGAGCGTGTTGTATGCGATAATACTCAATCGAATGCAATATTGTCCTTTCGAACTGCACTGTTTGAATGTTATAGATGAAAAAATGAGTCATTGCCCCGTGTTAATGACACCGCTCCCTTCTCACGATCTAAGGAATAAGAGGATAGAAGAAACAGTCGGTACATTAGAACACGCACTTTGTTCGTGATGTGCTGCCATCTATGTCAAATGACAGTATTCTCTCATGCTAATTAATTAATTCAGACTATACACAAACCATTTGATAACAAACATTCGAATGACTTTGATGCAAACTTCATTTGAAATTTATTATCGAATGAAATATTGAAATTTGAAGTTCCATCATCTTGAAGAAATATAATTGCAGTTCAAACTTGTTTTTATTTCGAGATTTATTGTGTCTCTACTTGTTGCTTCGGATAACCAATTTTGAAATTGTAGTTTCAATGTTTCCAGAATTCAATTTCCTGTTTATCTCTTGTTTTCCGATACAGATACTTCGATGATTCAGTTTGCGATCGATAAATTTTCGATATACCGCATTTGCCAAAGCATTGATAGTTGCTATCTCCATCAATACACAAATCTATGAATGCGTGTTGGATTTTGCAGATATACGCATCATATCCTCACGTGACGAGTCTGCTTCACGTGATATCGGCACGCGCCGATGAAATATATGCGGAGCCGTGAGCTTTTTATACGTGGATACGGATTTTCTATAAGTTTCAAGATGGAATAATGAAGGGTGCGATGAATTTTATCATTTTCCCGAACCATCGACTTTTGAGGAAAATTCTAAAATAATAAATATTCTTTTTCGTTCTTTCGTTGAACGGATCTGGCGTGGACGTGTTGAGTTTGTCTGTAGCTCAGGCGTATCAAGCATAAATTAGCTCGTAGTACGTCTGCAACAGTGTCTACACCAGGTGCTTTTCGCAAATCGAAACGAATAGTTCAGCTGGGAGAGACAAATTCTATATTGAGTCAAGGGTCTTGGAATTTATTCAAAAAAATCCAGTCTATCGATCAAAGTCTGCACTTGTATAGCATATCGATTCAGAAAGCATTCGTAAAGTCGTCAGAATTTGTTTTGAACTTGCGTACTGTACGGACATGTAATGAGATTCCTCAAAGTGACTAATTTCATTGGGGATGAAAGTAAGTTTTTAGCCATCACTGCGAAAAAATTCAACTATTATTTTAAGCCAAATTTGTTTGCTGTTTTATATATAATACTTGATTTTGCATTCTCATTTGTAACGCGTGAAAAAATTAGTCATTGTATAGAATATTTATTTATAAATCAAAATTTACTTGAATGGGATAAATCTCTTTTGTGACAACCAAATTTTGTATCCCTATTAAATAAACCATTCCATGCGATATAACAAAAATCCAATCATTGAAAAATATTAATCGAAGAAAAAACAGGGATAAGAGAGAATCAATGCTGTGATGGATTTTTCTAGAAAGAATTATCAAGGGACTATATGAATTTGCACCCAAAACCAATGTCGATTTTCTTCTTGTAGATCATATTCAACGACGAATGACTATATTTTCTATAAAAATTCTTGCCGCGAGTGATGAAATATCGATTGTAAAAATCAGAATTTTCTTGTAACGACATTGAAAATTATTGTATACAACTCACCATCGCTACCCCCGCGCAGTATATGCTGTATACGATTTTTGCTTAAAAGCGTTTGACAATGCTACTTCACTGAAGTGTAGTATGAGCGTTATACAAGAGCAAAAAATGTACAGTGAACAAATACAACGATATGCAAATACGGGAAAAACAATGAATCCTTGAAAATGAATAAAATAAATGTAACTGGGTGTGAGAGTTACGTAATTAGAAATCATATAAATTCCCATCTATCTTTCGACGATAAATTATTGAAAAACACATTTCAATTCTCTTCAGGATGTACAAATAAGGTATATTTGTAAGTTTTCGAACACTTGAACAATTCGTTGTGAAAAAAAACTTAATCTGAGAAAAATAACGGTGATAAATTATTTTTGTTGTTGCCATAAGGGAATTGATTAATGGGAAAACGTCATTGATTCACTTCACTCACGATTGGTTGGAATCAAAAAATATGTTTCCCACAAACAATCGAATAATACGAATTCAATTGTCTCTGTCTTGACGAATGATTTGTTATTGTAACAAATATTTTGTGTTTTATTTAGTTGCTTTTTCAATGAATCGCTTTCAAAGACTGAAAATCAAACGCATCGATCCAGAATCGTGAACGTTGATCGAATCTATGAATTTTGAAAGTTGAACATACAACAAATTTGAATAATATTTATTTTATGTATCAAAATGCTTCATCTCATCGCGCGAGAAATTCACATGAGAAAAGTTCCAAAATTATATATAATTTGTATATAAACTATATCGAATTATATACAAAATATATACAATTTTGAAAAATTTCTCTCATGGGTGGGTGTATTTTTATAAAAATTTCATACGAGTATATTTCAACCGAGAATTTCATATAAAATATGCAATTTTCGTACAATTACATTTATATAAAATTTCACGTGAGGTGATACTTATTCGACCAAATAAGAAACTTCATTCTAATGTTCGGCATTAATTTTTACAATACAGTTCATGAATATGACAAAATGCAAGGTTCAAAACAATTTTCTCATTGAAATTTGATTTATAATCACCAGTTCTGAAGTTCCATAAGTTATTCAATATAAATATTTATTTCAGCAATCATTGCAACAACTAGTGTTCGGCGATATTTGGAAATATCGATATTTTTTATAGAATTTTTGTCAAGTTTATATTGAATTTGATCAAATATAGATAAAAACTTTATACAAATTTTATATAAAATATCGATATCGTGAAATATCGCCGATCACTAGCAACAACAAATTGAATTCTCAGTTTCGTCGAATAAATGTTTCATCGTGAAGTGATGGCGTCAATGAAATTACGAGAATGATGCAATTGAATGCCAAAAACGTTGATCGTTATTTATTAATAGAATAGACAGATTAAATTAAACAGATGGCTGAAGTGATTGAAACGATAAGAGACGCTTATCGATTTTTATTTTTCACGCGTGACCCAAAGTATTCATCGAGAGCTAAAAAATTCCAGATTGTGTCAGCAAAAGTGTTATAAATTTGATTGAGTATGATTCAAAATTAGTAGTAATCACACAACTCGATAACGTGATCCCGAATCTTGGAAATACCACGATAAGATATCGATTTCTTCCAATGGGTTCTATGGGTCACTCGAACCTTGGATGAAATTCATCGACCTTTTGAATGTTTCAATTTCTGGCTGAAAAATCCGATGATGCGCATTCGGAATGTATACTCGATGGGATCATCATCAAGTTTCTCTGAGGAGGTATAAAATTGTTTTTTCTATAAATTTCCTCATATCACTTTTGAATCAAATTTATAAATAAGTGCCCGTCGTAGTATTTTGTTACAGGAGTTGAACTATTTAAATTTCTTCACAGGATGGAAGATATTAGCCGTCTTGTCCTGCACACAGGACTTTTCTGATCAAAAACATCAATTAAATCTTGTTATTACGAAAAGACATGTATCGAATGAGAGGAAGTGCCTTGCGTCACTTTATCCACAATTTGTAATAATTTTTTTTCTGGTAACAGGATTCAAGAATTTTAGTTTATCGAATTGAATCGGATTTTTCAACCAAGACCGAGAGAAAAGATGTTGTTGAAGTTTGGATCGTTTTGAAGAACGAAATGAAAATCTGATGAAAATTATCGTTATTTATCTTCTCGAATAATTGATTCCTTGGAACTGGATACATCGTTTAAACAACACTGTAAAAAAAATTTGTTGAATTCCAAACAAAAATGCTTGGAAATTTACAAACTTGGTTTGGAAAAATAATTTCCGAACCTTTTTTGTAAATTGCCGAACAAAAGTTTGTGAATTCTTAAAAATCTTCGTGAAATCATGAAATTTTTTGAATGTTTACGAACTTTTGTTTGGTAATTTACAAAAAAAGTTTGTGTAAAAAACTGCCAAACTTCTTTGGCAGTTTAGGAAGTATATTTTTTTACAGTGAATGCATTGGAAGATTCTCAGTCTTTAACAGCTGAGTATCTCGTTATTTGATCTTGAATTTGTTTCAATAAACGATTCAAACTTCGAACATATGAGAAAAGCATAGAATATGTGGGATATGGTATGAAATGAAAAAAGAACAGGAAACGAAATCCATACTTATACACATGTATTTATTTGATCATTTATTTATTCAGTGTTTTGACATGATTGTGATTTGTAATCTATCGAAATCAAAGTTCATTATGAAAACAAAAGAAGAAAATAAAAACAAGTTCTTTGAATAAGAAATAAATACAATTGTTTATAAGTACAATGTTTCCATTTGTATGATATAGAATTTTTATTTTTAATATTTAGAAATAGGTGTTGAATTAACATAGATCATAGATTTGTTTCTTTAACAAAGTTCTGCGTCCAATGTACATTGGAATGATAATGTGAGGTTTCAGTAGCGGATAGAAAGTATCACAAGTCGTAGTACCATTCAATTCAACGTGCATACAATTCTGTGGAAGGTACTCTTTTTACGCTCAAATCGCAGATGATTTGGAAATATTCATCGATTTGAGGCAATAGAGCAATAGAAATCTAGAATTCGAAGGATATCGAAAGAAATTGCATTTCATCAGGAGAAGAATCCATGCAATTCTTTCCTTCGTCCCTTTTTCGAGATGAGGCGTTGAGAAAAAAAGAAGATTCGCTCTGGTATTGTTATTTGTATAACAATGGAAAGGTGATAGGTGAACGTGAACGCATAAGTGTCTCAAATCCGATATCACGATATGTAACATAAAAATCTTGCATCGTAGTAGTTACTCTTGGTCAAATTATATGTATTGGTCGGTGTTGTATATCGCATTCGTGGAACTTTCCAGAAGCGTCGGAATGAAGGAGAGGGAAAATGTAAAAGAGAATGATGGAAAGCTAAGGGACAAGTGAAGGTGAGTAAGCGAAACGAAGAAGAGAGAGACAAGATAGCCACGCACGATTCTTAAAGATAATACATTTGTATGCATAAACGCTCAGACATTCATTGACTCTTTTGTGTGTCTCTGACTTAATTTAGCTCGATTTTCGTCAGTATCTTCTCTCGTCTGGATCAATCCATTTTTATGTAACCCGCAACGTGGGAATTTTACGCGTGATCATCGAATTTCTTTTTGTTTACAAAAACATCAGATACACTCGTGCGTGTGTATACGTGTACTCCAAAATCATCACTTGTCGATGTTTTAGTACAACAATAATGACAACAATGACAATAATGAATGAATGATTCAACGTTTATGAGCCTTCAGCAAATTACGGTTTCGGCAAATCGTCAATTTTCATTGATCCTGCACGAGCATTTCAAAGTACATAGACGAATTTGAATTTGAATCTGATACACGGAGAAAAAGGTATCTTAAAAAGTACCATAATTTATGGATTTTCTGCGCTGGTCTGACCGAGTCTAAATATTTACCTGAAAAAGCCTCTAAAAGTACCATAATGTCTTGGACTTTTATACGGAAGGTACCATACTTATTTAAAAAAGTCCAAGAAATTATGGTATTTTTAGAGATTCATGCAAGTGAATATTCCGACTCGGGTCAGACCAGCGCTGAAAATCCATAAATTATGGTATTTTTCAAGATATCTGTTTTCTCAGTGTACCAAAGATCGAAACCATAATTACAAATGATGAAATATGAAAACCGCATTTGGTGCATCGTCAAAAGTTTTTGTTTATTCGATCATCGTGTCTTACCTTTGTTTTTGCGAAGGGCATCAGGCACAAGGGCCATGGCTGCATCATTTGTTTTCTCTGAGACATCTTGTCGATCCGTCTTCGAGTGTCGGTGTCGAAAAAAGATGGTCCCTCGCCTCCTCTTCTCTTTCTCTCTTTTTTCCCTCGACGTGGATCAGAAGATGGTGTACCACCAGTTGTCAAATGAATCTAGCAAAATTCCAGGGTGAGAAAAGGTGCGCGCTCTTTTTCTCCCTCTATCCTTGTCTTTTCTATCCCTCGACCTTGATATTGATTTCAAATATCCGCGTGGAGGCGGTCAGTCGGTCGGCATGGATGGAATTTCCCTTTCTGTTGGAATCAGCTGATTACGAAAACTCAAAGAAAAACAATAGGTCTGGGATGTGAACGGAAACCCACGTGTTTGGTATTTATATTATTAGAATTTACACCCTGACAACGTGATAGAAATCAACCCGATAGGTTAGATTCGTGAGGACGGTTTGTGTCTGAAACGGCTTTTGGTTCTTTCCCGAAGAGTAGCTAGATGATCCCGAGCGCCACGATGAATTCTCCACCACCTCGCCACTGTATCGACCAATCACAACACTACACTGACAGATGTAGCCACAATCAAGAGTATATAAAAACACACGTATATGCACAAAAATACCGTGTTTCTCTGTAAAACAATCTTGTTACACAATGATTCCTCGATTTTTCAAAGTCTTTATCCAGGGGTAAAGTCGCTGACCTTGTCCGTCAGTGCATACTTTTTTCTTCCTACTATCTATCGATAAAAACTGCCGGTTTTTCTTATTGTCTGTGTTATCAATGTTGTCAGTATATTGTCATTAAATGATTAGTTTCTCAATTGATAATATTACGTAAGCAGAGTTTCTTGAACGATCTATTCAATTTCATACATGCTTTTTTCACGTGCTTCTGGTAACTTTTGCTAATCAGATCGAGGTTTATGTCTCTTTTATACAGAGGCACGTCGTTGCAGGCCGTAAGCGCCGCCTTCTCCTCCTCTCTTTCCGTCCCCTTATGTAGTTCTCTATATAGATTGTACAGGTCGGTAGTGGGGAAAGTCGGAATATCTGTCTGTGCCTGTATGGGCTAAGTTGGCCAAAGCTCGTCGTGAAAAGTACAAAAAGTCTTTTTATTGTTGGGATTTTTTTCTTTATCTACTATCCTCTTGACAATTTATCTCTTACCTCTCAGGTGAGAATACGAACGTCTTCGAACCACACTTTTGTAACAGTTTGTCGTTCATTCTGATTGCTTCTGCACTGATTATATCAAACCGAGACGCGAATCACAATCAAATGTTCTGCGCGTACGGTAAATTTTCATTCCGCTATCATCGGTGTACGATGCAGGTATTTGGCGATGTTGACAATCTTGATAAGCGAGACTTTTGATGATAATTTGTACGTAAAATTATTCAATCGTCCCTCTATTTAGAATTAATTCTCCTTCGAGTAAGGAGGAATCTGGATAGATTCGTCGATCGGTTGTGGTAAGCTCGTTTGTTCGTATTTGGACAGCTAAAGATCAGCGATGGTAGCTACTTTTTAGCTATTCAAATTCCTAGGTATCATAGCGAATTAATTGAATAGCGACGATATTCCTTGTCTCATATTATCTATAAAAGGCACTACAAGCGCATAACGAAATCCTAATACATCATTGAGTTATCTCTGCTTTCAATTGAGTGTTGCTCAACTCTCGATTGCTTCAAAGCAAATTTATTAATTTCCATCCATTAACTCAATAATCTATTGAAATCAAATCACAAAATAAGATAATATCTGCACCCAGGTATCCCATGACGCATCGCAATCGATATGATGACTTAATTGAAAGATCTATGTAAAAAGTGATGCAATGTGATTCACAGAATAATAATTCCTCAAAATGATTATTTTGATAATAAATTGTGATAAATCGACAAAAGGAAAGACATTCACATCTTATGTTAGAAAACCACTTGATTCAACAACGAGTAAATTTAAAAATGAACACTCCGCAGACTAACGCATCTGTTTTTATATTCAAAGAATATCAAAGTCAATAATATACAAGGAGACGTGGTTCTGAATTTCACCTCTTCCGATAACCATTCTTTCGAAAACTGTGGAAGTGTTGTCTTCTGCATGATCAGATTCATACAGATTTCATAAGAATAATATATTTATAAATGTACGGTCTTATAAATGAGACACGTGCCGATAGGAAATTAAACGCAACCTTCGCACAATCCTCAAAATTTTGCTTATTTTTCTATTCGGATACAGTGCACGTAAGTTTAGTTGATTGCCACGAATATTTAATTGGCCATGTATCGAGATTCGCCATGTCCGACCCTGTACGTGAATGGTTAATTTATGTTGAAAATAGTCTACCATTGAAAATTATTGTTCTTTGTCGCAAATCCCCAGGGATATACTTCGAGTAGCACTAGTTTATAGAATATTCATTGAATGAAAAGCAAGTACATCTTTAGATTCATAACGGCAGGCATTAAGATGGGATGGTATTTCTTAAAAGTGTCTTTTCTAATCAAAATTGAAAAGTTTTATCAGGTGTTTGACGAGAGAAAAATGAGATCTAATGGGCATTGAGTCTTTGAATGAATTTGAACGTGCATGTGAATGACGTACTCCACTTGACTTGAAAGGAATTCTACAGGTGAGAAATTTGATGACCGAAAAAAGACTACTTTTTTCCCTGAGTGTAACCATCATAATTTTTGTACTGCATTCAGATATCATCAATTCAAAAACGAGCACAGTTTATATCAAAAAAATGTTTCCAGTCTGAAGGAGATTTGAACTCGAGAACAACGCCCTTATATCAAATTTGACCCAGAACTGACGGGTATTTCCTAAACCGTTTACCATGTTTGACACGGCCTTAGTTTATTCAATCTAATCAGTATCTTATCGAAAAACAAGGATAGCTTGTCCCAGTCTGAGACGAATGCTACATGGGAAAAAATTTGCGGTAAATTCTGGGACAGGGACAATTTATATTAACATTTGAAACAAATTGTTGTAATTCGAACTAACTTGCAGTGATTTACACTGCACTGAGAAAAATTTTCTTGTACAATTTCCCATCATTGCTGGTAAATGTAGGATATAACCTGAAAACTACAAAATGTACTGTCAAACACGGTAAATTAAACTGTGATTCTACACTGAGAAAAAGGCCATGTTGAATCGATTTGGAAACAAGCTCATCTAACATTGATGCCAAGTTCAAGTAACAGGGAAAACATATATAGGTGTCCTATGTCGTTTTTACTTGTAAAACATGCAGAAACAATTTGCTTCCAAGTTGAATTAACATAAAGTTGGCTACCATTGGCTACATGGTAGGCGCAAGTCGATTCAATATATTATTTTTCCCAGTGTATCATCATCTACGACCAAAGCGAGTGAAGATAGCTAGAATGTTTGCAAAGTTCGCACATACAGTGATGCCAGGAAAAACGGTGCGGACCGAAAAATCAGCCCCTCCATTGTTCACACAATAACACGTTCGTATACGTGTGACTCACATGTATACGAAAGTTTCATCGTGTGCGCGGTAGAGGGGCTGATTTTTCGGTCCACACCGTCTTTCCTGGCATCACTGCGCACATAATCCACAGCGTGTTCCGTCATTTTTAGAGTATGTGCCAAATATACCAGCAATGATGGGAAATTGTACAAGGAAATTTTTCTTAGTGTGTGAAAAATTTGCGGAGTTTTCTTTCACACTGTTGGTAGATGTTGTCCCCTCATCGTGGAGGAATTGTTTTTTCATCCAAAATGAGGGATTTTCCACCACTTTGAGGAATTATTTTGTTTTTTGGGTGTTGAATTCTCTGCAAATGGAAAGAAAGTTCACCAAATTATGGTGAAAAATCCCCCATCAATGGAGAAACAGCGTATATCTCAAAATTGTTTCTGTCCAAAATTTCATTCCAAACTATAGTGAATATGACAAGTAATTTTTTGCGTGTAAAATAATCGTAGAATAACGAAAACAGTTCATACATTGTTGTTTGTATGCAAATGGCCAAAACTTGGCGATCCGCCTTGCTTAAGCTACACTGTAAAAAATGATTGTGGCATTTTCCCCCCAAAAATGGTGGCAGCAAAGTTCCTTCATAGATGGGGAATTTTTCACCATAAATTGTTTGACTTTCCTCCTATTTGTACAAGATTTAACACCCAAAAAACAAAATGATCCCTCAAAGTAGTGGAAAAATCTCTGATTTTTGATGGAAAAGCAATTCTTCTACGATGAGAGGACGAAATCAACCACCAGTGTGGATAATGAGGATTAGCGCGATCACAGTGATGGGTATTGTAATGAAATTCGTCAATGCTGACTGGACAGTAATGAGGACTGGGAAACGCAGTACTGCATGGAGTGAATTTGAGTTTCAATGTTTTTTTGTGATTCACAGTAACCATTGCTGTTTTCTTTTTTCCGTGTAGCGCCAGTGTTGGCAATCAAGCTTAAGTTTTCAAATTGGAGAATAGAATTTTTATAGGGCAAAGAAACCTGTATCAATGAAATCAGTGTCTTGAAAACATTCCTGCCAGAAAATATGTATTTTTGCAAAATTTTAGTTTTATTTAATATACTGCTATCCGCTACATCCACTTCGCCAACTTCAGCTTCATGCATTGGCAAGAATAAGAAGTTTTTTATGTGGGTTTTCTGTTTATGATACTACAGATAAGATATACTACTCGCTATTGGTCTCCCAACAAAGTCTGTCTCAGGTTTTCGTATCACGAAATTATATAAATGTTACATGTTGACATGACAGTGTCATTGAAGTTACGAATATGAAAAACTATTATCAACTACAGTAGAACCTCGGATGAACGGGGTTCTACTGTGTGTTTTCGTATTATCCGAGGGGAACTCTCCAAGCAGGCTCTCCCCACATTACCTCGAATAAGCGAGGTTTCACTGTATCTATGTCTTATTTCAAAATTTTAGAGAAATTTGATTTCCTTCAAAAGGAAAAAATAGCGATATACTTTGCATTACTTCAATACCTTCGAGACAAATGCATCGATCTTTGTAGAGAAATTTTAATGCCTTGTAATCCTATAGAAGCGTTAAAAGACGTAATTTCATCATTCGCAAACTCATTGTAGCTTGAGAATGACGTGACTAGTCCTAATGCTCTAATCATTGTTGTGGAATCTTTACAGCACATAAATACATACGTATACAACGCAAATGCACAGGTGCATAAGTACCCTCATACAAAACCAATCACTGGCAGTGGTGAATTCGCAGCTATGTATTTATCATGTATTGTTCAGTTATCATGAATCAAAATTTCGTGAAAAAGACATAAAATCAAAACTTGAACTTTTGTCTCAGCAAAATCTTCGCAAAACAACTAATCTTTCAGTTCAGGCAATTCAAATTTCTTATTTTGGTTTTTGTAACTGCAAAATTTTTCCAGTGCAATTCTTTTCTTCGTATGCACCAGGCTGTGAGGTGTATTTGGGAACTTAGAGAAAGGTATTTAACTGCGGGATTTTAAATTTAGTTATCCCAATTGAAATTTAGCTGGGGTACATAAAAATCTAGTTGTCGAAAATATGAATACAACAATTGATTAAACGAGAATACAAAAATTTCGCTGTGACAAATAAAATTCATTTGGTTCAAATAAATTTTTATCTAGAATTCTTGGATTTCTCAGCTGTCTAATATTCAACTCAACCCTACCTTCCAGTATGAATTCCCAATCATGAAGCCAAAACTTGAGAGGATATTCCCTTACTTTGAACAATACAGGGTTCAAAGAACTTTTTAGCAGATTCAAGAGGAGTTTGAAATATTCACTTTGACTTAACGTGTTCGAAATTTCAAACCCGTTTCCTGGATAATCGCTTGTCGCTAAACTCTCCCCACTCGAAGATACAGACGAATGAACCGATTGAGACTAATGGAATTTATTTTCGCTTGTAATAGGAATTACGATTGTGATGATCAAACGGTATTTTCTATTTGGTGTTTTTTGTTTTGTTGTTAACAAATCACCCTTCTGTTTTAACTTATTGTTCTTCAGTGATTCTACACTGAGAAAAATTGTACTGTAAAAAGTCACGCTGATTTGGCTCGCATGGATTATTCCAGGAATGATGTTTTGAATGAAAATGGATACATAAAGGATGGATAAATAAAGTTTAGAAGATTACTACATTTTCTACTAATTTGGCAAGATACGAGAAAATACTACTTTTATTGATAGACAATGTAGTAAAAATGAATGGTTTGCCTGACACTCTTTAGCATAAGCATGCAACGTTACAGATGATCAAGTACAGATTTTTACTACACTGTGTAACAATTACATTCATGTTTTCTCGTATCTTGCCAATTTAGTAGGAACGTAGTAATTTTCTAAACTTTATTTTTCTCCGTGTACGTCCGATTTTTTTACTGATTTAGTGAATAATGGATCAAATTACTGGTTTTCACGACTTTCTTCGTGAAAATTTATCGAAATTTGGATAATCCGAACTAGAATTTGATGTCACGAGAGAATATTCCCCATTGAAGTTGAGGAAGGTTTGGCATAACCTGAGCATAAGTGGAGGTTAAATTCTTTGATCTTGGATAGACGAAGTCGTGATTTGTTATAAACTACCCCAGAATCAGGACGTAAATTGCGCACAACTTCAGCAAATTCTGCACTAAAAGAGGGAATCACTTCAGACAAGGCAACTATACCTTCGAATAGTGACAAAAAGATATTCTTTCATATGAATGATGGTCTATAACCCAATTTCCGACGGAAAGTTTTGAGTAACTCAAACAGGTTCGGCGAGAGTTTGCTCGTAATACTTCGTGAAGTTTGGCAGTGATTCGTTGGAAGTTTGGCATCAGTGAATCCGCAGTTCTCTCTTTACGATTGTGAAACCGGAATATTGAAATTCAGTTCCCCGAGAACTTCTGCCTACATTTCCCGCTGATTCAGCTTGTACAGATGATCCAAGGAATACTTGTTCTATGAAGAAGATTCAATTCTGTGCGAAAATTAGCATCGCTGATTCAAACATCAATCTGATTGTCTGGGTGAATATTTCGCATGAAAGTTCGCGCAAGGTTTGGCATAAATTGAGGATGAGTTGGGCCTGAATTTCTTGATCTTGGATAAACGTCTCCGTAATCTTTTACAAATTTTCTCAGAACGTGAACGTGAATCGTGGGTGGATTCCGTAAATTCTGTACTAAGAGAGGGAATTATTGAGGAATATTCCCTGGATTAGTCGCGAGGACATATTTTCCCATGTGAATGATGATTTATAACCCAATTTCCGACGGAAAATTTTGAGGAACTCAAACAGATTCGGCGAAAGTTTGCTCGTAATTCGTAGTGTCACTTCGTGGAGTTTCGGAGTGATTCAGTGGAAGTTTGGCATGAGCCAATCCACAGTTTTCCCTTTACGATTGTGGAACCAGAATATCGGAATTCAGTTCCCCGGGAACTTCTGACTACATTCTGCTCTGATTTGGCTTACACAGATGATCCAAGAAATGAGTCCGTGTCAGATGCGGAAGCATAAATGATGCCTTATATCAAAGGTTCGATATTCCTGGTTAACATTGGCTGCCGCCAAACTTTCACCAAATTACCGCCGAACGACATCAACAGTCCACAATGAGTTGCCACATATCATTGTGGCAAATCGAAATTCTCAAATTTAAGGTATGCTGAACGTCAATCAAATTTCCACCAAAGTTCCAGTCAAGTATGACTCCAAACTTCTTCAAAGTTGTTGAACTTCGGGAATGTCTCATAGGACTAACTTCATACAGACTTCGGCAAGCCAAACTTCGCACTGATTTGGCCCAAATGAAAAAATTTTTACACGGGATCATTGTCCGCACGTTCAGGATACTTTTGAAATCTAACTGAATGTAGGTTCAATTTTATGAAAACAAAAAAGCCATCACGGGCAACATACTACAAGAACTGGGTAATGTACTATTATGACAGTAAACTCCTATAAAATTGAGCCTACACTGAGAGAAAAAATTTCCGGGAACAATAAAATATTTAGTTGAGTAGTCGCCATAAAATATTTAATTGATTTGAATAAATTTTCATTGACTCGATTAAATATTTATTCAATCAAATAAATATTCAATATGCTAGAAAATATTTCATCAATGGAAACAGTTATTTAATTGAGTCAATGAAAGTTTATTCAAATCAATTAAGTATTTTATGGCGACTATTCAACTAAATATTTCATTGTTCTCGGAAATTTTTTCTCTCAGTGTACGTTCAGTTAGATTATATAGATTAGATAGAACTTTTTACAGTAAATTTTTTCTCCAATTGAAATTCTTTTCGTTTCATGTTCCTCAGATGATCACGATATTGTTTACCGTATGAGATTTAGGTCACTTTGTTTTATGCAGCATCTTCTTTGTACATCAATATGTTTTTGAATCAGTTTTTGAAGTGACAATAAATATTCTAGTAAGAAGTCCTAAAATTTCCCTTGTTTTTCTACACTGAGAGCAGTGCCGTCTTTCTGCATAGGCTTTGTACGCTCGGGCCTAGGGCCCCACGCTGATGGGGGCCCCCGACTCCTTGAATCACAATTTTCTTTTAATTCTACAAGATTTTTGATAATAAAAAAAGTAAAACATAAGCTATGGATATTCAAATTGCACAGCCAAACGAACACATTGATATATTCATAATTGATTAAAATTTCCAAACAGATATTACTATATTTAAGTTAAAAAATTCTCTTACATGGGTCCCCAAGCATTCTGAGCCTAGGTCCCCTTAACTATAAAAGACGGCACTGACTGAGAGAAATTTTTATAGTTTCTGTAACTAAAACATTTCAAGTAAACAATCTTCATGAGAACTACTAAAAATTTGATTGATTCCACCAACAAAGTATAGTTGATTCACTGCTCAATTGTATCAACTGTACTTTTTTGGATGAATTAATCAAATTTTCAGCGGCTTCTACTAAGAATATTTAGTTGAGATATCTTAGTTATGGTGACCATAGGAATATCTCTCAGTGCATGTTCTAATGGAAATGCTTTCTCAACTGACCCCAACAAAACAATCTTCATTCAACACCAATTTTATAAATCGATATTTTTTGCGAATCAAATATGTCGTAGAGTCACGCGATGAATCATAAAACAATCATTGAGAGCATATTCAAATATTCTTAAAGAATTACACTTTGTTGCAGACGTTTGTCATTTTATATCAGCACGTAACGAAAGATATGAAGTAATTAGTTCACTTTATCTTACGAAAATGAGAAAAACAAATGTGGAACAAAAAAATAATTGGAACATATTGAAAAAGACGTAAAGTTACCATGGAATCTACTTTGTTTAAAGTATGAATGCGTATAACTGGTGTGAAGGATTTATTAACAATGAGATGATAATTGATAAATCTCTTTTTTTTTTCATTTGACAAGAACATTCGAAATTTGAATGAAGTTTAGTGGAGTGTTGTGTTTTTGATTAGTATGGTATCAAGAACGTTTGAATCGAAAATTGTTGCAAATATCCGTAAATTCATTGAATCTGACAATTATCATTTCCCGAAGTGTTTAAAAAGCATCATACATGATATTCAGTGGATTCTGAAACTGAGATTCATTTATAGAAGAATTTATAATATAGTTGAGTAATGTATAGAAAGAAAAATGCTGTGTCAGGTGTGTTAATAAGTTTATAAAGCTTCATTGAAACGAATAAACATACTCGTTTGAAATAAATATTCATTTCGTCGATCTACCTTTATGTTTATCGAATAAAAATGAGTTCTTCTATTAGCTTTTCTTTGACCGGAGACTGGAAGTTTCCATTCGCACTGGAATTTCGTAAATTGCACTGATAAAATGTTCCTCGCCACTGATGAGCGTTTTATAGGAACAAGAACATTTTATAGTGTTAATTCGTAGTCGAAGAGGCTGTTTTTTATTCCTTCTTGTACTTACCGATATTCGTGACATGTATGATCAAATAGTACAATAATCTGGCACCGTTGGGACTTGGACCATGACGAATTCACGAATGCTGACAGCACCATTCAATGCCGATTGTTAATTTTTATAAAATTCGGAAACATAGAGGAGAACTGTGTATTCATAAGGTTGTCGATAATCAGTTTTACGTCTGTTGGTATATTTGTTGCATTGGAATTCTTGACATGGATCATAATCGTGTGAGAATCGATCACTATACGGAAAAAAAAAGAATTGTGGATTTCTTTATGTTATGTAACAACGGTTTCGAGGCCCTAAATTGTGAATTTCACAAGTTCATTGTCTTCATTACGGTTTTTATTATACCGAGAGTGAAGGAGGAAGAAAAATTGCAGTTTTTAACCGTAAATTCAAGTAGTTCTATTATCTCATGAATATTGTTACATTATATATTTTGTGAAGTTTTTCGTTATCGCACTGTGTAGTCAATTTTTACAATTTTCTTTTTTCTATGTACTTTGAGATTGTAATTTATTGAGATGAAATACAGTTTCAATCGAGTCAACTCGAAATCCCTGTTCAATATTGACCCAAGAAATCTGCAAATCTGTTAATTTTGCAATTTTTTGTGTTGGTTTTCAACATTGATTTTGAGAAAACCGTTTTTAGAACAAAATGTACTGACTGTAAGGAATTTCTTTGTGGGCTGACAAAAAAAATTTGGCAGTTTTTTGCACTGAGAGAAGAACGATTTGGAAGGTCGATAAATAGTAATATACTTGTTCGATAAATCCAAAAAAGACTGAACTTTCAGCGATGTTTTATGAAATTTCAAGAAGGGTTACTGAAATTTTGCTTCACAGCACTCAGTGTTCTTCAATCGGGAATATTGTATTATACACGCAGAAAAATATATTTTTAAAAGTCCCATAATTTATTGAGAATCAGCGCCAGTCTGGAATGAATGAAATTATTTAACTGAATATAGCTTCAAAAGTACCATAATTTCTTGTAGAGATACATCTAATTATGGGAGTTTTTAAAAGTAAATTCAAGTCAAAACTCTATCTGTCACAGACTGGCGCTGATCCTCAATAAATGATGGGACTTTTCAACACATCTGTTTTCTGCGTGTATGAGAACGATTGGGGAAAATTGAATAATGGAAAGCGAAATTTCAGTAACGTTTCTTGAAATTTCATGAAACATCGCTGAAAGTTCAGTGATATTCAGATTTATCGATCAAATATAACACTATTTACCGAACCTCCAAATTGCTCTTTTCTCAGTGTACACAAACATTTCTTTTAGTGGATTTTCAAACAAACTTTGAAGAAAATCAAAAGTTTTGGTCAACTAACATAAATGTTTGATTTTCTCCAAATTTTGTTCTGTCAAATTCACTAGAGGGAACGTTTTTTGTGCAAAACTTCCAAACTTTTTTTTGTGAATACATAAAGAAATGTTCAAATGTTGTAACTGTGCGTATGGTATTCGAAAATCAACAAAATTTCACTGTGAACCTTCTAAAATATGAATAATATCAAAGGACGAAAGAAACAATGTTTCTCAATGCTTTTGGAATTTCTATGATTCATTGATACGTCAAATTATGTATTGGATTTCCCACATCATCGAACAACTGGCATTTCACAAAATTTCACACAGCTTTGTGCGATATTTTGGTTATCCGTGTGACAATTTCTCCGCGTAGACTTTCATTTTTTTCCCCAAGGATTTGGATTTTAGTCATATTCAATTCGCTTCCTTTTATCATAGATGATAATCATTTATGTATATTATTCAAACAAAAAAAAGTGTTAAGAAAATTTGGAATTTTCTCGTCTGTCATCCTAATTTTTCGAAGAAAGAGAATGAGAAAGAAAGAGAGAGAGAGAGAGAGATTATAACAAAAGTGAAACAGTAGAGGATGAAGAAGGAGAAGACGAGGAAGATAACGTTACGGAAAGATAACTCAAGTGTTGAGCTCTCATTGAAAGTCATTTAATCTTTCTCTTCGTTCTAGTCATCAACGTTAATCATGTTAAACAAGGAACAACTCTTCAGCATCCAGCAAAGTCATTAACTCAGTGGCTGTCGTGGAAGTTTCGAGACGCTCGACCCGGCTTCTTCTTATTCTTCTTCTTCTGCTGCTGCTTCTTTTTGATCGGATTCATTGTCATCGTGTGAAGTACCCATGTATGCAACACACACGCTTTATGCATCGAATACAATCTACGAATATCCTGTCAGCGTTTCTTATGCACTACTCAAATTCATCTTCAAATAGACATCTTTGCTTTTTATTACCTTTTTATGGTTCACTTGTCTTACTTCGAGTTGTTTAATATAAAAAAGATTTGAATTTAAAATACGAAATTGAAATTTTGTATAAGTATCTATAATTACGATAAAATAATAATAGTTTTTGAGTTAATTATGTCTTTAAATGTTATGAGGAAGATGAAGGTAAACGATGCTACTGAAATAGGGAATTAGTTTATGATCATACGAACAACAAGAAGGAATTACTGATGGAGCGAAAGTTCTTGCTGATACAATACAATTTATTGAGAAATGATATGCCGTGAAACTGACGCAACTGGATCACGCCACAACAGGTGAACCAATGATTTTTAAGAAGAGTAGGTAAAGAATTTTCGTGAGTGTTGATAATGGTATTGTTTGTTAACCCCAATTCACCGTTGATTTCTTGACAAATTTTCGTTTCTTCTTCTTAGAGTTTGGAAATTTTACACCGGGCCTTGTAGAAAGTAGGGGGGGGGGGGGGGAGAGGAATTGTACAGTATTGACTCGATGCTTTATACGTTGGATCTTCATTGAAAGATTAACATCAAGCTTTGAAGAAAAGTTCCAAACAGAGATTGAGATATTGCTTCCTCGTTGAAAGATGTTGAGAATAGGACTGGACTCGACACTCCCGAATAAAACCAACAAAACTCAATTTTACCACTTCTAATGCAAAATTCGTTGGGTCAATGTACAAATATTGGAAGAATGAAATGGGAGAAAATTTTTGAAAATTTGTTTTCAATTTTGAACACTGCACGGAGAAAAATGCAGGTCGAAAATATAGTAATCTTCAATAAAAATTTGAGAATATTTCTTAAAATCTGAGAATTTTTCTTAAATGCATGATAAAGACAAAACGGTCCACTTTTTTGTGGAATTGTATTCGAAAAACACTGGAAAATTATCAATACCTAATAAAGAATAGAGAAACGTATGAACTTTTCAAAAGTCGCATACGAAATTTCACAAAGTGAATTGTAGGATATTGTTATTTTGTTACTATTTTTGTGAAATTTCGTGCGCGGCTTTTGGAAGGTTAATATGTTTTTCTATTCTTCATTAAGTATTGATAATTTTCCATTGTTTTTCGAATAAAATTCCAGAAAAAGTGGACCGTTTTGTCTTTATTTTGTGTAAGAAATATTCTCAAATTTTTATTAAAGATTATTATATTTTCCACCTTCATTTTCCTTCTCCGTGTAGTTAAATTTATTATGTGATTATTGTGCCCGAGGAACAGACTGACTTTCCAATGGCATTTACTGTAAAACATAGTGAATTTGATCATGTTTCTATTCTATTGTCTCGTCATAGTAAATTTCATCGTAAGTTCAGTCTGTTCCTCGACTACAGAGTCCCATAGTAAATTGAACTATAAATTTTTCTCCTTGTAAGGTTTATTCAAAACTGTCGCAGCTTTGTCTTGTCTTGTCTTGGTCTTGAGTGGAAAAAAGTTGCTTTATGTCCTGGATGCATTCAATATCAGCCTCTCAAATATGTTATTCCTAACTACCAAATGCCCACACTTGACTTGATGTAGAAATTTGCCTTCGAAGAGCGTAAAATTGAATGATACCTACGATTTTTGAATTTTGCTCAAGAGTCTCGAGTCTACCTCTAGACGAGAAGCTTTGTCATGGTTATCTTTGAACGAGACCAGAAGGAAAGGGAAATATTTGGAAATTTCTGACACCAAAATGTTCCTTAGAACTCAAGGAACAATATTGCTCTCGTGTCTGCCTGTTTGTTTACCTGTTTGTCTAGTTATGAGGTGTCGGTACTGAACGACTCTGAAGTTCCTTTATTATTTCTGATCTGAATCTTAATATTTTTCCAAACTAATGGTGATTGAAGCACTTGTATAACTTGTAGACAAAAAATGTACTATCCGGAGGGATACCATTCATCTTAACAAAACGAACCGAGAATCCACAATTATCTTCTGACAATCGTGTTATGATAAAATCTTCAACGTCGTCAAACTGCTCCACTAACAAATGGAGAATGTTATTGTTAATATATTCGAATTATGTTTGGGTTTACCACAAAATCATAAAACACACATTCGTACATTATTCCCTCCTGTTGGTTTATTCCGTTATTTCACGTCCATTCCGCTGGAACAGCCAAATGAGCACAATCCAATATGAACTATATGAGAATTTTTCGCTTTTTTTTTTGCTAATTTTTTGCTATAATATCGAATTTTTTGCTCCGGTAGTTTTCGAGAAAATGAAGGTTGTGTCAGCGGAACAGTTCCGCTGGAACAACCATTGATATAGGGGGCATGAAATGGTAAAAGGAATGCATAGGAATTATTCGCTTTTTATTTGCTCCAAGAATATGCTAGATTAATCTCATTTAAACCCAAGGATAAGGGAATAACAGATATTCGTGAGGAAAATGGAATACTTGGATATTGGGACGGAGCGATATCGTCATAGGAGAGAAGATTTCTTGGGGACTTTGGCATTGTAGATCATACGTCAGGGAGACAGCTGTGCATACTAATCGAGGTGTGGACGAGTATAAAGTGTAGAAAGAAATTGGAATTTGAAAGTATGAATTATGCTGGAAATCTATACTTGTGAAATATTCACAAAATGTGAAATATTCGCGATTTTCTAATCACACTTTCTTTTCAGAGTCAAGGAGACGGTTTTGCCTGAGGTATGAATCGGAATAGTTGCGGTAAACCTCAAACGATAAGGTGAGTACCAGCAAAAAAATCCAGGATGGTATCGAGCAGAGCAAAAAAATCGAGGGTCGCTGGAAGTTTCGAATATTCGCGATTTTTTCGTCAAACTTTGGTTTTCTGGAACCAAGCCACGTTTTTCCCTCATATAAGCATCAGAATACTCGAACCACAACCCCTACGACCAGGTGATAATCAGCAAAAAAATCCAGGACAATGTAGAGCAGAGCGAAAAAATCGAGGGTCGCTGGAAATGTCCAATATTCGCGATTTTCTCATCAAACTTTAGTTTCCGGAGTTTAGATGCCGTTTTCGCTTCATGTATCATCCGGAATAGTTGTAGTACACCTCCAAAAATGAGGTGAGAACCAGCAAAAAAATCCAGGATGGTTTAGAGCAGAGCAAAAACTCGAGGGTCGCTGGAAGTCTCGAATACTCGCGATTTTTTCGTCAAACTTTGGTTTTCTGGAACCAAGCCACGTTTTTCCCTCATATAAGCATCAGAATAGTTGCACCACGAGCCCTACGACCAGGTGATGAGAAAATCGCGAATATTGGACATTTCCAGCGACCCTCGATTTTTTTGCTCTGCTCTACACTGTCCTGGATTTTTTTGCTGATCATCACCTGGTCGTAGGGCTTGTGGTGCAACTATTCTGATGCTTATATGAGGGAAAAACGTGGCTTGATTCCAGAAAACCAAAGTTTGACGAAAAAATCGCGAGTATTCGAGACTTCCAGCGACCCTGCATTTTTTTGCTCTGCTCGATACCATCCTGGATTTTTTTGCTGGTTCTCACCTCATTTTCGGAGGTGTACTACAACTATTCCGGATGATACATGAAGCGAAAACGGCATCTGGACTCCGGAAAACAAAGTTTGATGAGAAAATCGCGAATATTGGACATTTCCAGCGACCCTCGATTTTTTTGCTCTGCTCTACACTGTCCTGGATTTTTTTGCTGATTATCACCTGGTCGTAGGGGTTGTGGTTCGAGTATTCTGATGCTTATATGAGGGAAAAACGTGGCTTGGTTCCAGAAAACCAATGTTTGACGAAAAAATCGCGAATATTCGAAACTTCCAGCGACCCTCGATTTTTTTGCTCTGCTCGATACCTTCCTGGATTTTTTTGCTGGTTCTCACCTCATTTTTGGAGGTGTACTACAACTATTCCGGATGATACATGAAGCGAAAACGGCATCTGGACTCCGGAAAACAAAGTTTGATGAGAAAATCGCGAATATTGGAGATTTCCAGCGAGCCTCGATTTTTTTGCTCTGCTCTAAACCATCCTGGATTTTTTTGCTGGTTCTCACCTTATCGTTTGAGGTTTACCGCAACTATTCCGATTCATACCTCAGGCAAAACCGTCTCCTTGACTCCGAAAAAAAAGTGTGATTAGAAAATCGCGAATATTTCACATTTTGTGAATATTTCACAAGTATAGATTTCCAGCATAATTCATACTTTCAAATTCCAATTTCTTTCTACACTTTATACTCGTCCACACCTCGATTAGTATGCACAGCTGTCTCCCTGACGTATGATCTACAATGCCAAAGTCCCCAAGAAATCTTCTCTCCTATGACGATATCGCTCCGTCCCAATATCCAAGTATTCCATTTTCCTCACGAATATCTGTTATTCCCTTATCCTTGGGTTTAAATGAGATTAATCTAGCATATTCTTGGAGCAAATAAAAAGCGAATAATTCCTATGCATTCCTTTTACCATTTCATGCCCCCTATATCAATGGTTGTTCCAGCGGAACTGTTCCGCTGACACAACCTTCATTTTCTCGAAAACTACCGGAGCGAAAAATTCGATATTATAGCAAAAAATTAGCAAAAAAAAAGCGAAAAATTCTCATATAGTTCATATTGGATTGTGCTCATTTGGCTGTTCCAGCGGAATGGACGTCGTTATTTCGTCTATTTCATTTGCCTCAGTTCTTTATTTGAAAGTGACTACACTGTAAAAAATATTTGTGAATTTCCAAGAAGAACTAAATGGTGAAAAACTTATAGATTTGTAAATTTACAGGTTATTTAGGAGTCCACAAGATTTTTTGTGGGTTTCCAAACAATTTTTGTAACTTTTCAAGAAATTTAATGAATTTACTGAAAAATGTTTGGTTAAAAAACTTGCAAACTTTTTTGGGAATTTGTGTTTACAATCTGCTCATGTTGAATCCATCGACTCGCAAGGGAATAGCTTGTCATTCAAACTGGACAAGTTCAGTTCTGGGACTTGACTCAGAGAAGTACTTGGATGGTACAATCAAATTCTATTGATAAATAGGAGCCGGCTAAACATTTTGTTGACATGTGAAAATAATACGAATACAGCACCTAAAAAAAATTCATCCATATAATTTAGTTCCTCCACCAAAATAATTTTTATGCAACAATAACATTTTTGATAATCCATAGAATTGTTTTATTTATTCATTCAAAAGCAGGCAACCAAATATTTAGCCGGTCCGTAGTCGCTGATGTTTTTTTTCAGTGTTGATAAATCGATAGTATCGATTCTGTTGCTCTTTTAGATTTAGACAGTAAATTGCTAGGCTTCCTGTACGAGTAATCCATTACTTTAATTTCAAATTCAAGACTGAAACTCAAGTAGTTCAGTGATGCTTTCTTGAGTAAAAAAGTACTGAACAGCTCTCTAAATTTCTTGGAGTGAAAGTTCATTCCCAAAGAGTGAAAATACTGGAAGTCCAACAAGAGTGAGTTTTCACTTCATAAGAGTGAATTTTCACTTTCTTGGAATGAGGATTCACTCTTAAAAGAAGGTGAAATTTCACTCTTTAAACCGAGTTAAAACTTTACTCTGTTGAAGTGAGAATTCACTCTTATGGAGTGAAGAATGCCTCTTTAATAGTGGAATCTCACTTTTCCTGGCCTTGCAGTATTTTCACTCGTCCAGAATGAATTTTGAGGGAATGCGTTAATTACTTAGAAGCTAATCTCGGGAGTCAGTGAATGAAAAATAAATAAAATCAACCAAAGAGATCCTCTTGATAGAAAGATGAACAGCAACCATATTTGATACATAACAATTTTTATTTTGCTGTCACCAAAATGAGGTATCTAGAATTTCTCATCAATTAGTGACATAAAATAGGTTTCAAACCTCAAGGCCTCAATTTCACCCTGTTGTTCTAAAACAATTGAGATTTCAGTTCCTTCACTTTTTCAGTAGTGTCTTCCCTCAATAGCGAGTCAAAAAAAAAAGTTGTCAGGGTTTTGAAAGGTTTTTAATGTGAAACGATTACAAGATTTCTATTTCTTATGCATCATTCGATCAATTCACGGCATTCATTCGGATAATATTACCAGTTCGATGATTCAACGGAAATACAACATTTATTTTGATGATTCTTTAAATACCTTTTTGGGTATTTTTTATAACTTCGTTGCTCAACTTCATACAAAAAACATGAAATACGTATCACGTTGAATGGAATAAAGCGAACGTTCAACTATGTTCTCGTTATGATACGTCGAACGATATCCAAAAGTTTGTATGCGTTGAGGATTGTAAATTTTGAAGAATAAACGCGGGACTTGAAAAATGAGCGAAAATTTCATTGAAGGTATAATAATTCACTTTGATATAGCTTGTCGTCTGGGAAAATATTTTGTTGAATTGAGACGTATACAGTGAATAATGCATGCACGTATTACGGTGTGACATTAAAAAATCATGAAATTCTAGAAAAGATTGAGATTTTTTTGCAATATATGAATTTCCACAATCTTTGACTCAAATTTGAAGTGAACGAGAAATATCAGGAGGAATATTCACTGTTCATAATATCTACTTTGATTAAATCACTCCTCAAATATTTAAGAATGTAAAATTCTTGATACACTGAGACAAAAGAGACAAAAGCAACATGGTCATAGAAACTATCGTTGTATGGTCAAGGACTTGTGATTCCAGTGACTTGAAATATGGTTATCCCATGTGGACAAATTTTCAGAATTATATATGAATCATATACACCGAGGAAAAAAAAACTTGTAAAATTTACATCCCATTGAGTAGGAGAATGTTTTTGAATCAAGTATTCGATCGAAGATCCAAGTGATTGTATTTATCAATAGTACATGTATCTAGGTTCAATGCAAAAAAATTACCAGTTGATTACATCTCATAGTTAATAATTAATAACAACCTGAAGTCAATTCGAAATTTGTATGAATGTCCCCCCCCCCTTATGGGATACTTTCGGACGCTATGGAATAATATTGTACAATGAATTCAAACTACAAATAAATCATGGAAAAATTTTCATTTGACAATAAAACTAACATTTATATTAATCGATGCAATGTAATACTGCAATTATTGAATATCCACAACTTTGTTACGTGTTCTTTGTTGTGTAATTGCGTCCCATGCTCCTGTTGAAAAAATGTTGATAAATAAATGGTCAATATAGCAGAATAGAAATATAGAAACATTGGTTTGTCATCAATGAGACACAAAATCAACCGTTAACAATTTACCGTTCACCTGCTGTGTCTGCAGGGGTACTTCCGTACGTGTCTGAATGTGCCCTTCCTGGTTCTGTACGAATGTGCCCCATCAACGAAACCACAATAAAACATGACTTTCCCACTATATTGATATGCAAACCAAAAAAATTGATTATTAAAATCATGTTTCAGGAATGTATCTTCGTTACTGAGAACATATAGTTTAGAAAAACATCGGTGAAGCATCGATGAAGAAATTACTTACGAAATGCAAAAATGCAATGCTACCTATAACTTCACTCTCACTGCTACGAATGACCTGAAACTGCATAGACATCATGGTGACCACTCAACTTACTCGTATATGAACACTCATGTTAGCACAACTGTTCATTCGTATTTTATAACTACTGTATGAATGTGCCCCGCGTACGAAGGGTTCCGATTTTCCCCTAAATATATGGATGATTTAGAATATAGTGCAAGTGACCACAATTTCAGTGGATTTTACAACGAGTATTAAATATACCACAGCTGATGTGAAATATACCATAGCTGATGTGCATATTACATTCCCTCCGGTAAAATCAACTAAAATTGACTTAACAAGAGGTAAATTTTACAACTTTTTTTTTCTCAGTCTATAATTATATATAAATTATATATAATTTTGAAAAGTTTTCTCAATATATGGATTACTTCTTTCCGGGGCAGAAGTTACTCCTTGGGGGATTCTGTACCAATGTTCTTCGAAAAGGATTCACTTTGTGAGACATAAACCATACTAAAAATGTACTCCTCCATTGATTTAATTCGTCCTGTAAAGATTGAATAATTTTAGTGAAATCCGTGGAAATTCACTGTCGAATGATGAAATATATGTATTTCATACATCTTTCCATTCTTTTTTCATGTTGTTTCAACATAATTACGTAATTATTATCGAAGAACGTCTTTCTTCCGATGTTTGAGTCTCCCTGATCACATTTATTCCTGGAAATGTAATAAAATTAACCGATGAAGAAAATATTTATCCCAAATCAGGATAGTATATTTTTGACGTAATTCTTGCGAATTTGTTTTGATGAAACCTTATTATGGAAGTATTTCCTTTACGATCGTTCTTTTTTTGGAAATGGAAATAATTCTTAAAAGTGTACAAATTGTGCTTTTGCAAAAACATACCGAGAGGGGAGTGTAGGAATTAAAGAAGGTACTGATCGAAATTTCATTGCTTTTTTCAACAGCAAATTCAAATTCAGTTCTCCTTCTCATCCCCATCATTCAGCGGATCAAGGACAAGGTTTTTATCGTTCTGTTGTAAAACATAATGATAATTCTCCCAGAATTTGTACTTATTCCGCTTGAATGAGTGAGACGTAGATTCAACGACACGGAAGAAGTCAAATTATTTCCATATGATCAGTATTAGATCCAAGGTTGCGGTTAGGGAAGGCTTAGATAGGCGAAAATAAGCATTGTTTAGTGAATTTTTTTTTATAAAAAAAAACTATATAATAGATGCGGTTTCCATCATGTTTTTTGTACATGTTAATGTGTAATGTGAATACATTTTTTGTCAAGTGAATTAGTTTGTTGAAGCAAACAGAAGTTCGATTCTTACACTGAGAAAAATGGATGGTTGCAGTAACCAATTCGTTGGTTGAATATGGTCTAGCCAATTACATAATTGGTTGTCACAACCAATTATGTGAGTGTCACAATCAATTTATTTGGTTACGATGATCACGTCAAAAAATGCAGTTGAAACAACCAAAGAAATTGGTCATGATAACCAATCAATTGGTTGGACCTTATTTAACCACGAATTGGTTATTGCAACCATACATTTTTACACAACATACTGGAGAAGACTGAATCTCAATCAACCCTGGTGGACAACATTTTTGAATTTGTTTGAATTTCACTCACAAATTGGACTCTCTTCTCATGAAAAATCAACAAGAGAATATGAATTTCAACAACTTCTAATGAAATTGACTCAAATTCATCAAACATCGCCAATTTTCTTTGATTTTTGTGAAGATTCGTGAAGGAGCAGTGTCTAAATTGAGAATGAAATTCAACAAAAGTTTCTCCACCAGAGAAGTCTTCAAGTAAGATGCAGCCACAATCAATCGGACTCATCACAGTGAATATTCTTCAATTTGAAAGTGAAATTAAGTGAATTCATCATAGATTATAAAAATACTGTGGAAAGTCCAACTGAATGCGGTCGCATTTCATTAGAAAAATTCTCTAAAATTCAGCCTTTTCCATTGCATCGACATCTGCTTTCGGTGCTCATTTGCTATTGGAATAGCACTATAGTTATCGGTTCATTCTAAAATAAGCCGATATCCAGGATTTAAACCAGTTTCAATTGTCAATAAAAAGTTCTTAAACGAGAAAGGATATTGATAAAAGCGTTTATTCAATCTATTCACGCTTGAATCTATACTTGAAGCTTCAAGAAAATATTGATTTGAAGAATTAAAGAAAAGAAATACGATTATTCTCAAGTCGTGATCTAGAAGCCTTCAAAATCAGCAATGTTTAAATAGGGTTGGAATTTTTCAACATTTCTAGCAATAATTCATTGTATCAAATAAAAATGAATGAAAAATTGAAAAAAATGGATACGTTGCATCCATAAGAATTCAATGGTTTCGCTGTCGTTGCAACTGTACTTTTCCACTCCTTTGGTGAACACGCACGCAATACACTATCTTTATTCTGTCAGATCTTTCTCATTTGAACTTCGAGGCCACATGTCCATCCGCACGTACATCTTTTGCTGACGTGCTTCTTGGATCCAGCTTCAACTTCCCTTTCTGTTCCCGCCCCCTTTTTTTGCCCTTTTTCATTCTGTTAATTTTGTCCTCTGCGTTACCTTGTGCTTCCTCGCCGTACGAATTGCGGAATACGAGTCGGGAGAAAAAAATTATCAGATCCAACTGGATCTAATTAAGATTTGTTCAGGTCCAATGCACTATTTTCCGGATTTGAATGGATCCAATCGGATTTAATTGATTCGATAAATCAGACTAGATCTTGTATTTAGATATAAAAAGTGAGGCGCATGTTATAGAGAGAGTTTCAGCACGGAAAAAAATGTTTAGGTTCATTACGAAGATTTCTTGGTATCCCAGCTAAATGATATCACTAGATTTCGTTGAGATAGAAGTTTAGCTGTAGGAAATAAACTTTATTGCTGATGAAATATAGTTTTAACCACTGAAATCTTTAGCGGTGACGTCTATATTTTCACTCCAAAAGAGCGACTGGATTGTATGGGTGCGACACCTAAACACAATTAGCTGCACAGTCTAGCTGACTACTTTAGCCGTAACAGATAGGATTTTTCACTGGTGTTTCCAAGTGAGCTCACATGGCAGTAGGGCTTGTGCATTTTCCAAAGTATTCTGGAAGAGACGTTTAAGATATTTCATGCAATATGAAAAGAACAATTCGAGAAAGATTCTTTCTAAAGAACGAATCATTCTCAAATCTTGTTCTTTCCATGTTGCATAAGACATTTTGAAGATGTTTTTTAGAATACTTTAGATCATGAATTTCCACTGGAATATGAACATTCTGTTTGCAGCATTCTTCCATCGTGTCAAAACGCTATCAGTCGGCCTGACTTTGGATATCTTGAAATGATATTTTTCAACATCAAAACGTTAATATCATATCATAATCGAGAAGTCAACATAATCATGAACTGAATTTCAAAATAAACTCCAATTGTTAGATGCTTAGGATAACCTCGATTTGGAATGTCATAATTCGAGCTAAAAGCTTCTGTACTCCGAATCGAAAGCTTATTTCTATACTGCTCGCAGGATTCCACATATTTCGAATGGATTCGATGAATTCCGAAATATTGGTGAATGAGGTTTATCTCTAGATTATATTTTCCATTTTGCTGAAGTTGGGGGTCGTTTATTGGAACAAATTAATGATCGAATAACACAATATCCAGCTGTTGAAGATCACAAAATCTTGCAGTGAATCTTTGAACGATATTTCCAGTTCCAAGGAGTCAAATCGAGAAGATAAACGACGGTGATTTATCAAATTTTGTGAGTTTGAATTTTCGTTTCGTTTCTATAAACGATTCAAACTTCCACAACATATTTTTCCATGATCTGTGATGTCTCAGTTTTCACATAACGACTAACGAAATATTTAACCTCGAAGGAACTTCAATTCACGAATATTTCGAAATTTATTGAATATATTCAAAGTTTAATAATAAGTTTGATCAAGTAATATGAAGATAAACTTCCGATTGTAATGTCTTTGAAGACATTCCATCCATGTGGAGCTGAGATATCGACTTACGAGAACTGAACATTTCGTGATACAATATTCGTGTATTACTGGCGTAAAGTGGTATAAACCAAAGAAACATTCAAACATTAGCTGTCCTCGTTTAGGTGTAGTTCCCAAACAAGGAAGCTGTGTAAGTCATATAATAATAGGAGCCACTTAGAATTATGCTGTATGTTCGTAATTGATAAACTGCATTACAAACAGTGATGAATACGTTTTTTAAATTTGTCGTGAATGACAGCTAAACGGCATTATAATTATTGCTCCTTGCTGTTGTAAATGAATTTATTGTGAGTCTGGCTATATTCCATCAGCCATATATTTCTTTCTATTACAGTGAAATCATTTTTTTCCGTGAGGGTTTTAATTTTCGCGCCAATACGAGAATTTCCTTTGTAATATTCTACTTCATGAATACTTTGCAAATCGTAATCGAATGAATGAAGTTCAGCGATGAAAATACATTCCAAGAAAGAATCCAATTTTTTTCCATCTCTCTAACGATGTAAAAACGGGATGTTGCATAATTGTATATAATTACATCTGTTCTACGATGTACACTGAGAAAAAAGTGACATGGCTACAGGAGCCAACCTTGCATGGTTAAGGACTTTTGGTTGCGGTGACCTGAAATCTGGTTATGAAAACCAGGAAAACAAAACAAAATCACGTAAATCTAGTTGTGGAAACCAGACAGGATGGTCAAAGACAAAATCAACACGTCGCCTGGTTATGAGAACCAAATTTTTCTCTGAGTGTACAGAGTCGTGTTATCGTTACATTTGAAAATCTCGAACAATCTGTATACTATCTCGGAATATCTAGTTTTTCTTTTCTGTTTCCGAAATGTACGGTGAGCTCTGGATGGTACGCTCTTCAGATTCATCTATGAACTAACAATGCGTTCGAAGAAAGAGTACGCATTCACACGCAGACAAGGACTTATTTATGCCGTTAAGAGGAATCGGTCAAAGATCTCAGGTCGTATATCGCTTGAATTATTCCACCCTTCGTGGCAAAGAACCAGCGAGAACAGAATAGAAAGATCACGAACAGTTATATAGTAGTTGCGTGGTAGAATTCCACTCTACAGAACTTTGACATTAACATTTCATTCGTTACATGATTATTTCATCTATCCATAGTGCGTACGGCTCAAACCAATTAGCATTGACAATGCATTAGCAATGTTTTTATACCGATTTGATATCAATGAAACGAATTGAAGGAATTTTTTATGTTCTACTTGGAAAATACAACGCAACCTGATGAATTTTAAAACTTCGAACAAACTGTGAGTTGCTGATTTTGTATAAGTTTCGATCACAAAAAAATCCCTACCGACTGAATATACAATGTTGTGCGGATGTTTTATTTCACTTTCCGAAGCTTTAAGAATACGTATATCACGGAGCTTTATGAATCAAAATCCATTGCAGTGCGTTTCAATGAAGCGCCAGCATACGGTCGAAATGTCGTTCATGCGACCGAAATTGGTTTGCGTGCCAAAAATTGATAACTTTATTATTCGCTCGTGTCACTCACTTCTACGAGAAGTTTCGACATCGATGGTTGTGATAATCCAAGCGTATTTGTAGACTCTGAACATTGCAGTATTGAGAAGTTGGCAAAGCCCTCATTGATCTATATTTTGAGTTCAGTCTACTTTTCGACAACTTGTTGAAATTCAATGACCCGAGTAGAAACAATTATATCAGTTCAATCGGATATTTCGTAAGCCCCTGACAGGGTGATCCGGAATCTGGCATAATTTTCCAGGAAAGGAATGGAATTTGACTGTTTCTAAGCCAGAGCCACTTTAAAGAATCCTACGTAAGATGCGAGAATCCAAAAAATTGTTATAAAACGAGATCCGGAGGTAGGTAAAAATATTGAAAATAGTATTTCACAGTGGAAGAAATTTACTATGGGATCTGAGGAATGTAGGGACATCTTGATTTCTAATGGAATTCACTGTAAAACATTGTAAATTTGATAGGTTGCTGAAGTTTGAATCGTTTACTGAAACGAATTAATAATCGAATAACGAAACACTCAGATCCAATCCCAGTTAGGAACTCAGAATCTTGCAGCCCATCTTTCAAACGATGTTTTTAATGTCAAACAGTTGACTCGAGGAGATAAATAACGATGATTTATGAGATTTTGTCAGTTTAAATTGTCGTTTCGTTTTTATGAACGATTCAAACTTCTACAACATAAATTTGATCAGGTTTCTATTGTTTTACTATAGTAGCTTTCACTGCCCTGCACGGAAAGATCGGGTCTATTAATATTTAGAAAAATGGCTGTCAATTTAGGGAAAACGAGGATCACTGAAAAATATTCGTAGTGAGTCTACTAAAAATTCGTAGTCAATGTAATCAAAATTGATAGTTTCCCCAAGTAAAAATTGACCATGGGCGCTAGGTTGCCGCAAGGCTCACCAAGATGGGCCGAGCCTAGGCTACCAGGCATGGCGCAACTCTGAAATGATAACATCATTTCAGCCTCAGCCCATTTGTTTCCACAATCAAGACCCAACACTGGAAACAGGGTTGTGATAGCATATGCCGTCAATGGCAGACCATACAAAAATTTGTTCGCCAAGGATGAGCCAACGCTGTAGCAATCTTGCGGCAGGGTTGCGCCCATCTCATGCCAATGGTCACTTTTATTTTTTATTGTAATTGAAAATAAAATAAAAAATCCATTCTATCATTTCGATTGAACGAAATGAATGTCGGAGAATTTCAACATTTTATTTTTTCTGATTAGTTTAAACTGATGAATGACGTAAATCCGGTGGTCCTGGCGTAGAAGTAGGCGGGTCTGGAAACAGATGAAGAATTATCTCTGTCATGGAATCTCCAAAGGAGACTTATATATTGATTGAATGCTTGGTTCGCCACTCGCAGGAAACAAGCATCATTCTGGTGAGAGTTATTGTAATTTGCTGTTTGAGAAGGAAGTTTCACTCTTAGCCAAGCTATTACTCAAGTCGAGTCAAGCTAACGCCTAAACTGAGCGAGGCCATCGCCCAAGCTGAGCCAAGCTATTGCCCAAGCTGGACCAAGCTACGACCCATGCTTGGTGCAACATGAGAATCCATTGTCATTCAGAGTTGCCTAATGCTTGGAGCAGTGTCCCGCCAAGCCCTAGAGAGCCTCTGTTGAAAGCATGCGTTTTCCTTCAAGCAATATTGGTTGAAGGATGGGCCAAGCGTGGCGCAGCCAATGATCAATGATGGATCGACGAAGTCGATTTATGACTTCCCATATTGGTACAATGTTTAGACCATTGTCAACCATCCTTGTCCCTACATAGATTGCCCAGCTTTGGCTGGCAGCCTTGCGTCTAGCTATATTCCGTCGTCAGCATTGGCGGAGCCTGAAGATTTTTATATGGGTTCACTGTGAAAAATACCGATGAACCTATCAACTGTTAATATGTTGACTACGAATTTTCGGTAGACTCACTATGAATATTTTTCAGCGATCCTCTTTTTCCCTAAATTGACAGTCATTTTTCTAAACGTTGATAAATTCTTCCTACTTATTGATAGACTCGGTCTTTCCGTGTGGTAGAAATTTGTCTGGGCGTCACATTCATCATCCACGTACTAGATGGGACCCACGTGGGAGCAACTGGATAACACATTTCAGCCAATTTGAACTGAGTGCCCGAACATTTAGTTGGTTTGTGTAGATTTTTCATGCGCCAACTGATCGTACAGTAACGTTGATAGTCCATTAACACGGTCAGAGGAATGAAAGGAAGCCCCAACGTTTGAATTTGTCACTCGGGATTATTTTATGGAAATAAATTCCAAAGCAACGTTCTTGACTGGAGATTACATGTCGAAATACATTGTTACCTCATTCATAGGTGTGATTTTACAGAAATTTACATTTCTAATAACCATTATAGCGTTTTTGTGAAATTACTGGTGACATACAGGATGAAAAGACTGCCAAAATGTTAGTGGTAATGCATTTTACATGAACAGGCTAGGTAAACTTGTTGCATGTAATTTCACATGTATTTCTTACAATGTATGTGTTGCAGTGGTCCTGCGAGACTTTGCAGCCAGATTGATGCCCAGCTATTTTTCTCCACGCGGGTATCCTTTCAATAACTTTTCGATTCTTTAGATTCCTAAACAGGTCAATATTTTGAATCGATTGTACCCGACTAGAAATTATCATAGGGTTAACCTGACATATGGTGAGGACCTAACAAGGTCATCCGAAATACGGTATACCTGCTGAAATCCTAATCAGAATAAGATGTGGATGCCCCATGTAAGGATAAACCCATTTGATCCTAATTAGGTTTCCCTTAAATTATCCTAGAAGGTTGAAATAGGTTTTCCTCGCTGTAATCTCATCAAGACCTTGCTAGATTATCCTGAGATTATGAACATATATGTTTATAAAGTATAGTTAAATAACGTGAATGCAAAAATGTCTTAATTTCAGATTGTATACTCCTTGGTGAAATAAATTTTCTCTATATTAGGAAAATATTTCTGAACGAATGTCACCTGTGCGTATCTTTCAAGTTAGATCTCTCTATGCCGAATACAACATTTTTTGGGTTGTGGATTTCCTGTTCATATCCTAATTTCAATTTATTTTGAAGGTTTTGGTATGGGATTCCGCATCCAATCCTCATTAGTCTTGCCTCATACGGCCCTGATATTAGTAAAGCGTGAAATGACTTGTCAGGTCCTGACGAGGTTGCCTTACTAGAACCTGGGCTGGATCAAGATTGACCTGATCTGGTCCATGGGGTAAATTTCTAGTCGGGTACAGCAATGAGCTGTTTTGAATAGGCAGAATTCATCATCTAGTCATTCCGTTCATATCAATCGATCACGTGTAATCGAACCAAACACATATTCAAATATCTTCAAACATGTAATTTATTTGAATTTCATCTCCAAGTCCTAATCGACGTGTATCTATTCTATTGCATAATCCAACATTGTAGATTCAACTTTGATTCGTATATATACACGTAAATCTTCACATAGTTTCTCCTTCTCATCAAATTATTCTCGAACGATCATCGTTCTTGTCTCGCCTTGGCGCGTAATCATCATTCATTTGCACGCATAACGAATGCGAATGTAACCGTCTTATTTCCGGAATTTTCACCGCTATTTTAATCAGCACTACCGGCGATGATGAAGAGATCGAAAGGGACCTTCATTTTTGAGTTTGAATGTATAGTGGGTGTAGCACGAACTACCTCGAACGCGGTCGACGTCGTCGTTGTCGTCGTCATCGTCGTGCCGCAGCCGTCGTCGCTACTGTTGTTATCCTCTGTTTTCAATGTCAAGGTAAAATTCTATATGAAAGCGCGTGTACCGTGAACTTGACCCGATCTCCGTTTGTGTCCATGACAGTTGGTGCCCCTCAATGAAACCGATGTCTTCGTCGTCTTCTTCGCACCCCCTGTAACGTCATTCATTGGCAACGCGCGCAATCAAACTTCTCTTTATTATATAGGCTCCCATGTACATATATATATCGATTTTCCCTACCATAGACCTAACGTGTATGCGTACATTTTCTCTACAACTTGAACGCACGTGCGATATATTGAAATATTGGCATTGGTATTATAAGACCTCGGCAGAGATGAGTTGAAGAGATTGCTAACGATATATGAAAAGCATGGTCCAGTTTCTGATTGGTGGTATCACATTTTCCGTTTATCCTCCCATGCTGATTGGTTCAGAAGAAAAATTCAACCAATCACATAATTTTCTTCAAAAAAAAGAACGTGATACGGACCATGATTTTAACATTGCGTTAGCAATCTCTCCAATTCATCTCTGACCTCGGTTATTCAATATATTCTCATTTATCGTGTAAAGTTGAAACTGTACAAACATTTGTAGCAAATTTACACAATTAAACGATAAATACGTGTACGTGATTTTCAGTTAATTGTTTGATCAACTGTTCTCTTTCTTTTCTTGACGTAAAATTTTCCATAACTCAATTTCTGATATTTTTGAACAAGGAGAAACCTATGAGAAAGGGAAGAGTTTCTTTGGCATGGAAGTTTTGTAATGAATCTATAAACAAAGTTGCGATCGAGTGGATTGTTTCTGGAGCTTCCATCAGGGTGATTAGCTTCCATTATAGATAGGTGAACAACGACGAGTTTTAAGTAATTGTTCAACATTGTATCGATCGAGTCTTATCCGGACTTGCATCGTTGCTTCGTTGAGAGTGCGTAATCGATTATGTTTGCTTTTTTTACTCCTTTTATTATACTTGATAGTGCATTATTCATAATTCTGACTTGTGAAAGTCTCGATAACTTCTGATAATAATTGTGGTTCAAGATTTAACGTGTATTTATATAAACTCGTTGAACAATTTTATTTTTTGATTTATAGTATACATATGCTGCATTTAATCTATTCAAACAAAGTTTCGATTGATTGATATTCGAAAACATTCTCTCTTGAACTAATTTGTCAAACGGATATGTTGTAGTATTATTTTGAAATTTGCTTTATCGACATTAAATGTTGTCGGAATAATAAATCAAAGGGGTTACCTAATATCAGATAAATGATTAAGACATTAGCTAAAACGTGCGTGAAATAGATTTGGCGCGCTTTCGGTATACACATTCCACGTTTTGTATAGAAACCTGTTGCAGGGAAACGAATATCATTGTGGCTACATTGATTGGCTGTATTTTCATATTTTTGAACAGATAAATAGTCGAAATAGATCACATTGAACTATTGAATTCCTCACATATACCAGATCATTCAACATGTCCGTAAGATAAGTAAGAGAAAAACAAAAGTTTGACAAAACTCGATTTTATTATTCAACATAGTTGCCTTCGAGGGCGATGCAACCAGTATAGCGATTTTCCAACTTTTCGATACCACTTTTATAGTACGATTTCTCTTTCTCTTCAAAATAGGCCTCAGTTTCAGCGATTACTTCGTCATTGGACTTGAATTTCTTTCCAGCGAGTATTCTCTTGAGATCTGGAAACAATAAAAAGTCTCTTGGGGCTAAATCTGGAGAATACAGCGGGTGGGTAAGCAATTCGAAGCCCAATTCATTCAATTTTGCCATTGTTTTCATCGATTTGTGACACGTTGCATTGTCTTGGTGAAACAACACTTTTTTCTTCCGCAAATGTGGCCGTTTCTTTGCGATTTCAGCCTTCAATCGATCCAAAAGTGCACAGTAATAGTCGCTGTCGATGGTGGTTCCTTTTTGGAGATGGTCGATGGATATTATTCCCTTCGCATCCCAAAATACAGGCGCCGTCGCCTTACCGGCCGACCGTTGCGTCTTTGCTCGTTTTGGATTCGATTTGTCGATTGCTGTCCACTCAGCTGACTGTCTTTTGGATTCTGGCATGTAATGGCGAAGCCATGTTTCATCCATTGTCACATATTGACGATAGAATTCGATTTTATTGCCGTTCAACAGCGCCAAACACTCCTCTGGAGTATCAATTTGTTGTTTTTGGCCAACTGTGAGCTCACGCAGCACCCACTTCGCACAGAGCTTTCGCATACCCAAATGTTCGTGTAAAATGGTAAAAACACTACCATCTCATATCTTTACAACGTGAGCTAGCTCGTGCACCTTCAATTTGCGATCGTTCATAACCAATTTGTGGTTTTTTTTATGTTTTCTGGAATAACACCCTCATTTGGGCGTCCACTGCGCTCTGCGTCATTTGTGCTAGGACGACCACGTTTAAATTCAGCAATCCACTTCTCTATCATTGTTCTCGATGGAACAGAGTGCGCATAATCTTCATCAAGCCATTGTTTGGTTTCCACTGTATTTTTTTTCCATCAAACAGCAATGCTTTATCAGAACTCGAAATTCATTTTTTTCAATTTTTTTCTCCATAACAAAAGTTCCTTCACGCAAAATGCTATAACTCACGAATCAATAGTCAGATTGCTATCAAAATTACCCACTTTTTCATTCAGTATTTGTTAACCCGGTCTCTTTTACGCTGCCAAGGCCAATTGGACCGGGGGAATCGTACCTCCAACCTAACCTACGCGGCAGGGGTAAGATTCCCTGACTTATCAACCGTCGTTCCCCTATTACGGTGATACCCGCTTTCGGGATAAACTTTGGTTGACGCACCAACCGCCATTTCCCCTTTCGCGGCATTACCGTTAGGGAGAAAGGCGGATTGATTAGTCAGGGATTCGAACTCCCCAGCCTGCCGGACATCCATGTCTGAAAGTTAGTGCGTTAACCGTTCAGCCATGGAGCCGGTTAAAATTATACACGTATCGCTTGAAGGTTAGTAATAAATAAAAATCATATGGAAAAATTCGAGTAACGCCATCTATGTGTCATCCTACGGACTTTTTGAATGGACTGTTACTATCGAAACAGAGAATAAAACTGTACCGTTGAAGGGTGAGAACCATAGATTCCACATTGATTTGAATTACAGTGTATCGGAAAAATACAATAGAAGTTGAATTGAGAGAATAGAAAAAATGATGATCGTTGACGCCATCGATCGATCATTGATCAACAATTGACTCAATGGTAGATTCGATTCTTGAGGAGGTACGCCTGATCGATCCCCTGGGGAGTTGAGGTCAATTGAACCATCGACTCTCAGATTACGATGGCGCTGATGATGTAAACGATATATCGTGAATCAAATAATTGCAACCGTGAGAGGAATTAATCGATATACAATCGGTCAACTATCAATCCACTGAAACACGACGACGACGCGATCGAATGGAAATTTCTTCTCTTCGTCGCCGCCAATCGTAATATACGTAATGTACTTACGTGAATGCAGACACGCGGGTCTACATGTTGTACATTTCATACGAATCAATTCGATACCGCGATGAGCTTTATATTCATAAAGACAATGAATGCATGTAACGAATCTTCAACTACCCAATGCACTATGTTCTACAATACCTGAGAATGTTCTACAATATCTTGCTCAGAGATTTTTGTACAATTTTGTATTTGACATGAGTTGAAGACGAAAATGAAAACAAAATTAACGATGAGAATCATTAATATATTAGGTGTACAAATAAGTTTCCGCGGTTTTTTATAAAAAATTAGGAATTTATTGTAAAGGAAAAGTACATTACGTTTTATTCAAAGTATTTTCCATCATTCGCCACTACTTTTCCCCATCTTTCTGGCAACATTCGGATACCCCGTCGAAAAAACTCTTCATCTTTTGACGCTATCCACAAATCTAGCCAATTTTTGGTGTCTTCATATGATGTGAAGCGCTGCTCAGACAGACCATGTGCCATCGACCGGAACAGGTGATAATCAGAAGGGGCTAAGTCTGGTGAATACGGCGGGTGGGGTAAAACTTCCCAGTTGAGTGTTTCCAAGTATGTTTTTACCGGCGCCGCAACATGTTGCCGAGCATTATCGTGTAAAAGAATAATTTTGTCGTGTCTGGAGTAGTAATGGGCGCGTTTTTCCTTAAGTGCCCGACTCAATCTCATCAATTGTGTTCGGTAGAGAGCTCCAGTAATGGTTTCGCTTGGTTTCAGCAATTCATAATACACGACACCAAGCTGATCCCACCAAATACACAGCATGAGTTTTTTTCCATGAATATTCGGCTTAGCTGTCGATGTTGATGGTTCGCCGGGCTTAACCCATGACTTTCTCTTCTTTGGATTATCGTAGTGAATCCATTTTTCGTCACCAGTGACTATACGATGCAAAAAACTCTTTTTTTTATTCCTGGCAAGCAGCATTTCACTCATGCATAATCGGCGTTCAACGTCTCTCGGCTTTAGTTCATATGGAACCCAATTTCCTTGTTTTTGAATCATTCCTAACGATTTTAAACGATGTGAAATTGCTTGTTGAGTCACTTGTAGAGTAAGTGCAAGTTCTTTTTGCGTTTGGGACGAATCTTCCTCCAATAGTACTTCTAATTCCATGTCTTCGTACACTTTCGGCCTTCCACTGCGTTCTTTGTCTTTAACGTCAAACTCACCGTTCTTAAACTTTTGAAACCATTCCTGACAACTTCTCTCACTTAAAGCAGCTTCACCATATGCTTCTAGAAGCAATCGATGCGCCTCAGCTGCAGATTTTTTCACATTAAAGAAGTAAATCAAAAGTTCCCGCAAATGATGCTTATTTGGAATAAAACTTGACATTTTTGCACGAAAAAAATTACGTGATGCTGATACGGAATCACTAGTACTCGAGGGTTATGGTGTTGCCAGATGACTAAACTTGGGATATTACGTTTTACATCTGACAATTTCTCCATAACCTTCTGGTGGGGCCATCTTTTGACAAACCGCGGAAACTTATTTGTACACCTAATATGATTATGATAAAGAAAAAGTAACTGAATGAATAATAGAGATAAACTAAGAGTTTTGTTCATTCTTCTGGAATGAGAGAACAAGAAACGTTTTGCAAGCGTACTTGAATACACGGAGAAAAAAAAATAGTTCTCCCAACTAATAATTAGCTGTTCCAACTACTTTACGTAGACGATTTTCGACCAACTACGAAAGTAGTTGTGGCAGGTACTTTTGTTAGATGTACCCCAGATTGTCGGGATATCAACTCGAGTAGTTGTTACAACTACTTTTCTAAGATGCAGGATCTACATAAAATATCAAGTATGACGATATATGTAGGCCGATGAACTATTTTATTAATTGAGAAGAGCAATTTTCAGTGCCGGTTTTGATGTTTAAGGTTAGGATCTTTTATTATTTCTGCACGTGCTCGTCGACTCTTTGCAACATTTAATTGTAAATTTCGAAAAAAAAATTTATTTTCGATTGTGATATTTGTTCAATAGATTTGGGAGGAGGTGGTTGAAACATTCAAGTTCCAATGTTAACTTACCTCGGGTTTCGAACCCCTGTCATAACCTACCTATACGCTATACCTAAATCTACCTAACCTACGCCTTAATGATCGCAGCTAAACCGACAACGCTGATTATATCGTAAAAAAAGCCTTGGTTATGTTTTTGATCGTTTTGATTGTGTATTTTCATATACTCAGAGTATACATAAAGAGGATTTATCATCCTACAAATGATCAGTCATTTAATTCCGAAAATAAAATTGGACATACGAGGTTTTTGAAAATTAGTAATTTGACAGGAATATGTATTGAAAATATTATAAAATGAAATATATACACGGTAACCACGACAGGTAACCTCAATGAATAAAGCGAGAGTTCACCGCGTTGCGATTGTTTTCAACAAAATTCACATTGCTGCAGGAACTACGTGCGTAACGATGGGAGCAATGAGAAGTAGCTCCACGAACTATCTCAAAGTAAAGCAGATCAGGTAGCTATTTCTCTTATTCGATCAGCTACTTTTTCACAACTATATAATTCACTTGTGACAAATATTAGAAATAGTTATGAGAACTCACGAACTATTTCAGACAGATATTTGATTTATTATCACAACTATCTCTTATACAACTACGCGAAAATAGCTCATATGCCTAAGTCCTTTTTTCCGTGTACGTAAAACAGAAGCACGTATGAATTCAATGGAATAATACATTAATTTTCGCTTATGCTTTTATATTGATTCTCCAATAAATCATGAAACTAAAAATAAGCACGATCGATGTGATAACTCGGCGGCATTGCCTTATCACCAAATATCCGCAGGTGTGCGATGAACAATTATAGATTGAGAGTAGGAAAATAATTTTGACAACTCACCGTGGAAAAAAACCATGACAAGATAATATCACGTGAATGCGTCGTTGAGGGATATTTTTTTAACAACTTTTGTGCCGCATTTATTATTTATCCCGCGTGATATTATTTAATTATGATCGATGCGGTAAGAGATTGCAAAAAGAGATTCATTGAATATTTTTTATACAGTTGAAAATTTCATATATCATAGTTAGGGTACTTGAAATAGTTAACTTTCAACATGAGTGAATATTTTTATAACATCTCTGTCACGTGATAATAACAATAATTAGATCGTAGTGACACTACTCGCGGAAAAGTGTCTCCTTGCACCATATGTCCGATAAATATAGAGATAACATTGAATTACTGTAATTCATACCGCAATATCTATTAGATTGATTGCAATTTATGTGCCCACTGCAGCAAATTTTAATTTTTATCGGATACATTGGTTGCTTGAACAGAAATTTCGGTATATTTTACAGCAATTTAATGCTGTTCCTATAATTACAGCAATTTTCTCTCTGTGTGGAGATTAGTTCAGTTCAGTCCATTATTTAACGTAGCACACTTTTGAGAAAATTGTGAGAATTCAATACACAAAATTTGGAAGCAATTATCTAACACATATATTTTTCTGGTCAATTCAACACGGATTTTAAGAGAGTTCAAATTAAATTTGATATAGAAACGATTTCAAACGTTCATTGTGTTTGAATTTGAATGAAAGTGTAGAAAATCTCATGCAAAAGTATGTGTATTGATTACTTTCAAACTTTTGTATCCAAATTAATATAAATATTTTGAGATTTATGGTGGAGCAACTGGATAACACATTTCAGCCGATTTGAACTGAGTGCCCGAACATTTAGTTGGTTTGTGTAGATTTTTCATGCGCCAACTGATTGTACAGTAACATTGATAGCCCATCAACACGGTCAAAGGAATGAAAGGAAGCCCCAACGTTTGAATTTGTTACTCGGGATTATTTTATGGAAATAAATTCAAGAGCAACGTGCTTAACTGGAGTTTACATGTCACAATACATTTTTATCTTATTCATAGGTGTGATTTTACAGAAAACACATGATTTCACATTTCTCATAACCAATTTGAACAACATTCTAGCAATTCCCTGGGACATCTGGATGGGCACAGGCTAGAAAGTGCGTTAAAAAACTAGCTAGAGACCAACCTCACATCTGGGAAAACTAGCTGGGGCCCATCTAATTTCCAATAATAATAATTTCTTCTAGGGATGTGCTGTGAAGTATTAGGTGTATAACTTTGCTTCCGCCGTTTTGCAATAGATGGCTGTTGCGGTGAGTGGTAGTTGAAATAAGTAGACCATAGATGTCATACAATAAGCTTAGGTATTTGTAAACATAACGCCATCGAAATATTAGTCGATTTGTGTCTGCATCATAAAGTTATTCTCGATTAAACATGTCAGCTTGCGAGCCAAATTCTCGTCATTTGCGGGAAGTTTTAATTTTCTGCTTTAATATGAAGAAATCTGCGGCTGAGGCTCATCGAATGCTCTCAAATACCTATGGTGGGGCCGCTATTAGTGAAAGAACGTGCCAAGAGTGGTTTCAACGCTTCAAGAACCGTGATTTTAACGTCGAAGAACAGCATGGCGGTGGAAGAGAGGAGGTTTTCGAAGATGCAGAATTTGAGGCATTACTTGATCAAGACTCGTGTCAAATGCAACAAGAATTGGCAGGATCATTGGGAGTAACGCAACCAGCCATTTCAAAACGCCTGAAAGTCAAAGGAATGATTCAGGAACAAGGAAATTGGGTGCCGTACGAGTTGAAGCTGAGAGATGTTGAACGGCGTTTGTGTGTTTGTGAACAGCTGCTTGCAAGGCAGACTGGGGACGAAAAATGGGTTCATTACGATAATCCCAAGCGCAGAAAATCATGGGGATATCCCGGCCATGCTTCCACGTCGACGGCCAAACCGAATATTCACGGTTCCAAGGTTATGCTCGGTATTTGGTGGGACCAGCTCGGCGTAGTGTATTATGAGTTGTTCAAACCGACTGAAACAATCGCAGGCGATCGTTATCGAACGCAATTAATGCGTTTGAGCCGAGCATTGAAAGACAAACGGCCGCAATACAACGAGAGACATGATAGAGTGATTTTACAGCATGACATGACATCATTGCATGACATCCAAGACATACTTGGAAACTTTGAAATGGGAAGTCCTACCCCACCCGCCGTATTCTCCAGACGTTGCTCCCTCGGACTATCACTTGTTTCGACCAATGGCACACGGCCTAGCTGACCAGCACTTCCGGTCTTATGAAGAAGTAAAAAATTGGATCGATTCGCGAATCGCTTCAAAAGATGACCAGTTTTTTCAACGTGGGATTCGTATGCTGCCCGAAAGATGGTAGAAAGTAGTGGCCTGCGATGGACAATACTTTGAATCATAAATGTATAACCAGTTTTTTACAATAAAGCCTCGAATTTCGGAAAAAAACGGCGGAAGCAAAGTTATACACCTAATAATCAAAAGTGTTATGTCATGTAGTATCCTTGTGAATCACTATTAGGATTAGCAATTCCTGCAATTTCTTTAGGAATACATGAAATTTTAAGAAAATTCTAACAATTTAAGTGGTCAAGAAGATTGTTCCACGTTTATCAGACCGTCAAAATATCTAGAGTCTAGTCTCTCAGTCTCGCGTTATCCAAAAAGATTCAACAACAAAGATAGGTGTCCGAACGAAATAAATCCATCTGCCCAGACAACGGTGAAGCCGCGTGAATCGATAAATCATAAAATCCAACAGAACCGTATGAGAATGATACAGGCAAATCACATTACGTATCGTTACACACGGTGAAAGAAACGTGATTAAATCTGTTTTTAATCCACAACGTTGAAATTGATACCAAGTCACGATATTGAAGTGAAAATAAAACAGAATTTATTTTTGGAGAACTTAAAAACAACGTGTTTTCGATCAGGTGCCGTGCGTTAATGATTCAAATCCCTTGCATAATTATAATATTTATTTCCAAACAGAATCCATTTCCAGGCTTTCCGTCTGACGTGTATACCGTTATATTCATATTTCCATCAGTGTTGTTGAATGAAAAATTATGAGATCGTTGATCACGTTGTAACGCGATGTACAGCAGCAATTAGCGTGCGTTTTATCAAATGGGTTTCATTGAAGAACAATAAATCATTCATTCGCGATTACTTTTCTCAATTTTCATGTCATTTGTTCGTTGATTGATACGTTTTTGTTCCTCCCAAAGTCACTCAACGGGAGTTGAGAGAGAGAGCGATCCAACTATGGTACAGATAAATTTTCATCCCTTCCTTTCTTTCTTTTGTTTTGATTTATATTTGACGAGAGATAACACTCACGTGTTCTTCGGCTTCATTTCGAGGAAATTCATTGCAAGTTTTTTTTCTTTTTTTCATTCAATCGATAAAACACACAGTTCTGGAATTCTCCATAGTTTCCAGATCTGTTAGTTATCACGAGTGAATCAAGTATTACATTTTTAATAAGATGAAATACTTTTACTGACTCACGTGATTTTACATGAGAGAATGATGATAAGAGGTATTCAGGAACACCCAGTAGAGTTTATCATCACTTTTTTCGAGCGTGATATGTTATTCGTGAAAAATGATGATCTATAGCTATAGGTACACGAACTATGCTTTTTAACTCATAATACAGTGGCGCGCGGAAATATAAATTACTGAATCGTGTTCAAACAACGAATCGTTCAATTGAGACGTTGAATGGATTTAAATTTCCTGCAGTGCAAACTATTGATTCTACCAAGAATTAGAGAATAGGTTGTACAGTTGATAAATGAATCGAACCATTTAATTTCGTGGTGAACAAGGGGAGAGATATATGCATGTAGTTCATTTGCACTGTTAAAAAAGAGTTGCTGATACAGCAAACCTCTAAAATTTGTTTTGCTGATATGGCAAAACTTGTTGCTAAATTAGCAAAAAATTTGCCATTATAGCAAAAATCTTGCTTTTTTAACGAGCGCTTGCCATTCAGCAATCCGGAATTGTAGATATACCCGACTGGAAATTTACCCCATGGACCTGATCAGGTAAACCTTGATCCAGCTCAGGTCCTGGTAAGGCAACCTTATCAGGACCTGACAAGTCATGTCACGCTTCACTATTATAAGGACCTCATCAGGAGAGGCTAATCGGGCTTTCATGAGGAATTCCATACAGAAACCTCCAAAATAACTCGAAATTAGGATATGAACAGGAAATCCAAAGCAAAATCAAAAGATTAAAGAGACATCAAACAGATTGAACATCAGTCAATTGATTCGATAAAATTTGGTTTCAATACGTTAGGGATAGATTGAACAAAATAGTCAACAGTTTTGAGAAGTAGGTAATGTATTTGGAATGAACAGATTGAATTTAAAAATAGGCACACTCAGCTAGAAACGTGACATTTTGTCTTCTCAGGCCCTGCTTTGGGCCAACTTGGCGCGATCTGGGTCAAGTTAGGGCCTTTGATGGTCCAATTTGGAGGAAGGGCCATTTTTAGCAAGGCAGTTGAGAATCCTTCGAGATTTACCTTCTAATTTGAGGAAAATGTGTTGAATCAAAGAGTGTACAGTCTACAATCAAGACTGTACATTTTTTTATTCAGTTTATTAAACTATCTTCATGATCTGAGGATGAACTAACGAGGTCCCAATGAGGATACAGCGAGGAAAACCCACTTCAGCCTTTTAGGATAATCTGAGGAAATCCTGACTAGGACCAAATGAGCTTATTTATACGTGGGGCATCCACACCTAATCCTGATCAGGACTGTAGCAGGTATGCCTCATTTCGGATGACCTTGTTAGGTCCTTATCATATGTTGGGTCAACCCGATGACAATTTCCAGTCGGGTACAGACGGCTAGAAAATTTTGCTGAATTAGCAAATATCTTGCTGAAATAGCGATATTTTTGCTGTAAGATCAACTGTTTTGCTAATTTAGCAAAGCAAATTTTCCTCCGCGTGTACCAAGTTCTTTATGAAATATCATATTTTCATATGAAATTCAATGCTGATTCTTAAATTTAAATATTAGCGATGAATTTCCACAATTTCGTGGAAATAATTATTTATTAAATTTCAGAAATATGTTATTAAAATTAAGAAGGAATATCATTGAGAATTATATTATCGAATTCAATATTTTATTATGAATCCTGTTTAATAAATTGTTTATGCGAAAAACTTCATAATTTTCCTAACAGTATTATTTCTCACACTCCCAATTCGACATACATGCGTGAAACATTTCTTTATTATCTTTGACAACATAATCTTGTGCGTTCTCATCGTTGTTTTTATTTGTATCATTCGTTTACGAGGTTACCATCCATATACGTGAACCACACGTACCAATCGTTATTATTCTTAAATGTAGATCCTCCACAGGTAAAAGAGAATTGACACGTACATACGTCATAATGCATGATTGACAGTATCATATGAAATTTTATCTTGCATGAATCGTGATAAATCTTGAAATTAGTTCACAATACATACATATGAAAAAGCTTTTTTGTAATAAAAATAAGCGATAAACTGAATAATTTTCGAAATATACGACCCATCGATTATCAGTGTTGATACAATATTATTGACCCTACTACCTCTTCGCTTAGTATCAGTCAACAATGTGTCGTAAAACATGTTGCAGTACCGTTCTTGTGCGAAATTTACAACATAATCCTCTTCTATTCTTTTCTTTTGAATCGGAACACGTCATTTGCCCCTTGCAACAAAATTTATCTTCACATGCACCTGTGTGGAAAAAAAATATGTTTTACAATTCAATAGACATGAAGGTCTTAATTAAATCTTTTATTTATAACTCTGAGCATTTATCCGAAATATATCAATAGCTTGAAAGATATTTTCGGAATACGTAGTGTCAATGAATCTCATGGTGCATAGTTTGTATTACATCTCCAACAATATTGAAAAATTGTGTATGTTATTATATCTTTGAATTTTTTCGCGACTCTCTGCGAATGAAATGTCCTCGAAAAAGGTTATCAATATTCAGAATTTTATGACTGTTGCGTTTCTAGTAGAAAATAAAGGTTTTAAGGCGGTTATCTTACAAAGCGTATGATCAAGATGTAGGGGATTACCCTCGAAGAAATGCGGTAGGGATTCACAAGTTTTGTAAAACTGTAATTCGTAAGACGCTTGTGAGAATCAATTTTTCCTCTACGCGGAGATTGTTCTAATAATAGGGGAGAGGCATGCAGGTTGGACCGTGTTTTGTTCTTGATTTATAAGATTAGGACAGGAAATTATTTGATCAATATCCATATACCGCTGAAAAGTGACAACCTTCAGCTATATTTTGTGATAGAAAGCTTCTTGATTGCTTTGAAATACAGCGGGTCTCAAGTTGGAAAAAATTGGTTAAAAAAAAGTAAGCATGCAAGTTGGGCCACTTCTGAAAATTCGCTGAAAAGGTAGAGAAATGCATTCTATACATCAGGTATTCAATTTTTAGCCGATATTTATTTATGTCAAATAGTTTTAATATTGGAATAATGAAATATCACTAACATCGAAATCATAATTACTGATTCCATGGTCTATCTTTCTCTCCCTTCGGCATGCCATTCTAAAATAAAAAAATCACCGAATACTTGAGATTACATCCAATGTAAACACTATTCTGATCATCAAAGATGATCGAAATGGTGTGTGAATACTTATATGACAAGAAAAACTAGTAGCCTAATCTATAGGGTGGGGCATTTAAAGTTTCGCGGGCGTTTTTTCCAAAAATAAAATGAGATACGAGAAAATTTTTCGGACAAAAATTGTAGGGTATCGAGGGGGACATCCGATGGTGGCCTTGGCTTTGACCTCAAATCTCATCTTCAAGGGCATTCTGAGGTCAACTCTTGTTTTTTAAATAGCATCTCATATTTTTTACTGCAGATTTGGATTCTAGGTCAAAAACCGAGAAACTTTTGTCTGAACCATTTTCCTGAAATCCGCAAAGATGGCGCTCTAATCGATATTGTTCCATACTGAATCTGACATTAGAATAACTCGAAAACGAAGGGTCTTGGAGGAGAATGTTTCGGACAAAAGTTGTCTGATTCCAAGGGGGACCCCTTGAACTGAAACGGAGGTGATGGGGTATAACAGACAAAACACAACACATTTCAATCGTCTACATCACTTGGATAATTTTAATGCAGTAGATGCTCAAAATGATGGCCTTCGACTTCAATACACATTTCAAAACGTTTTACAAAAGATTGCTGAACTCGTGCTAAAATATCTTCATTGATGCTCGCGCATGCATTGATGATTCGTTGACGCATATTCTCAGGTGTAGTCGGTGCTTGTTGATAAACTGTATCTTTTATGTATCCCCATAAAAAAAAATCTGGAGAAGTAAGATCCGGAGAACGGGCAGGCCAATGAACTGGTCCACGTCGTCCTATCCATCGTCCAGGATAATCTCTGTCCAATATTTCTCGAGCTGTGACTGCATAATGGGATGGACAACCATCGTGTTGATACCACATACTCAATCGTTCCTGAATAGGTATGTCTTCAAGTAATGTTGGAAGTACTTGATCTAAGAAATGTCTGTACTTCTCTCCATTTAGCGCATCTGCAATGAAGTACGGTCCAATTACTCGAGATCGAAAAATACCACACCAAACATTCACAGCCCATTGTCTTTGATGCTCTACTTGACGTAACCATCTTGGATTTTCTGTCGCCCAGTAATGCATATTATGTCGATTTACTTGACCATGATTGGTGAACGTCGACTCATCAGAAAATAATATGTTGATGAAGTTGTTATTATGCATTTGCGCTAGACCCCATCGACAAAACTGTACACGATTTTCGAAATCATCACCGTGAAGGTCTTGATGCAAACAAATGTGATACGGATGGAATTTGTGACGTTTCAGTATTCGAAGAACACTTCTTCGAGAAATTCCCGAATGGAGTTCAATTTCACGAGAGCTCACGTGTGGATTATTGGCTACTGCAGCTAGTACATTAACTTCCGCATTTTCTCCGCTAACAGTTCTCATTCGATGTCGTTTTTCCCTTGTAACACTTCCCGTTTCTGAGAATAATTTTGTAATGCGTTGAAAATACCTAATGGATGGCGTTGTTCTTTCAGGAAATCGTTCTGCATACAAGTTATATGCTTGTCTGGGGTTCTTATGCACTTCACCATAAATGTAGATCATATCGATCTTTTCAGAAACCGTGTATCGGATATCCATGATTTTCAATTTGTCATAAACCAAGTAATAATCAAATGTAACTGACAAACTGACCTTCAAAATCGTGAATTTTCACTGAACCCCGTCGTTTGTTTACATCGCGTGAGCTCTGAATGGTGGTAATGTAGACGATTGAAATGTGTTGTGTATTGACAACTTTTGTACGAAACATTCTTTTGCAAGACCCTTCGTTTTCGAGTTATTCGAATGTCAGATTCAAAATGGAACAATATCGATTAGAGCGCCATTTTTGCGGATTTCAGGAAAATGGTTCAGACAAAAGTTTCTTGGTTTTTGACCTAGAATCCAAATCTGCAGTAAAAAATATGAGATGCTATTTAAAAAACAAGAGTTGATCTCAGAATGCCCTTGAAGATGAGATTTGAGGTCAAAGCCAAGGCCACCATCGGATGTCCCCCTCGGTACCCTACAACTTTTGTCCGAAAAATTTGGTCGTATCTCACTTTATTTTTGGAAAAAACGCCCGCGACACTTTAAATGCCCCACCCTGTATATTCAATTCAACTTTGCAATTGCAAGAGCATTATTCTAATTTCACAATATGATCGAAATAGGTTTTGTGCGATTCGAAGAAATTAAGAAAAAAACATAATAGATTCCCATGCAGAAATTGACGAACGACCCAGTACTGGAATAACGTTATTTGCCAACTGCCAACTGTTGGCAAACAACGTTGGAATAACCCCGGAATGATAACGCTGATCAACACTGGTACGGCGTTGTTCACCAATACTGGGTCAACGTTAACATCAACCCTGAATCAGTACTGGTTTTTCATTGTATACCAATATTGACAATTGATTTTCAACCGGTGATGGTGATCCATTTAAGCCTTTGTACGTAGCTAATGAAAATAATTATATATTTGCAGCTAATGTCCATGGTTATATCGAAAGTAAAAAATATAACACATCTGTTCGTATGTTGCTGAAGTTTGAATCGTTTCTTGAAACGAATGAATAATCCAAAAACATGTGAAGAAGTCAATTCGAGAACATGAATAATAATTTCTTCAAAATTTTGCCGTATTAAACCACACATAATGGACAACGTTGAACGAGTTTTAAATCAACGTTGGCAAATCAGCATTGACTATCGGCGTTACAACAACATTGTACTGTTTGTTACTTCAACCACGTTACAACGTTGGCAACCAACCCTGGTAATCAGTGTTGTACCAGTACTGTTTCGATTGTTATGGTTGGTTGGAAGTCGGCATTTTCTGCATGGGTTGATTTGCGTTTATCAATCGATGAACACTATCCTCTTTGTACGAAATGAAATAAATTGGAATAAAACTTTTTTGCACGTTCTTCCACTTGCCTTCTGGAATACTCATAAGAGGTGTCTGTTTCTGCATTCTATGCACATGAAAAGTTAACATATGATAAGACTTGACTTCAATCGTCATGAAATGAGAGGTGCCAACGGTTAAAAATACGAAGAACTCCCTGGCCTAACCTGCATGCCGGTTCAACCTGCATGCTTCTTCCCTACATATAGCCTCGGCAGAATGTTTCAAATGTAATTTTGCAAAACTCATGCATGCATGCCAACAAATCATTATTCTAGAAGTTAAATATTCTGTTAGTAGGGTTGTTGAACATTTTGTGAATCTCAAAATATCTATGCATTTGTCAAATGTTCATTGAATTCACATTGAATGTTTAGCGGCTATCTTGTTCTTTTTATTTAGCTTATACTACACACTGAGGAAAATTTCAATATAGTCACATCAACTATTTGAGAACAACCATTCAAATCCAGTATTCACAACTATATAAAACGTTGGGGTAACTTGGTTATTGCAATGAAAAGTGTTTATATAGTTGCATCAACCATATGAAGAGTTGGAAAAATGATAATTCAATAATTGTACTCTCACATAGTTGCTATAACTGTGAATTACTCTGAGCGCAGCTACAAAAATTGCTCCACTAGCAACATTTCTCCTGCGATAATTTTTCGTCGACGCACAAACGCTATGTTAGCACCTATACCGCGAACTGAAGTGTGTTGAAATTGACTACAAGAATACACTTCAGTTTGCAGTGTATCGCTATGATGATAGTTGCAGTAGCGCGATGCACTCAGCACACAAGTTTTTGCTATCACTGCGAATTCATTTATTTCCGTGTGATTATAAAATATCTCTGCGCAGAGAACCAATTGGAGTAAGGTAGTTTCACCAGTGTCCCTGACCCTTTATGTACAGATACAATTTAATAAGCCAAGTATTAATTATTTGTGAAATTCCTATGTATCAAAACTTGGAGAATGTTTTGAAAAATAAAATCTTCATCAATATTTGAGAAATGATGAATTTTTAGCTCATGAAATTGAATTCATTCACGAAGGGTCGGCTACCCGTGCAGAGTCAGGCTTCGGTACACTTGCTTTCCGGCAATCACGAGAGATTGATCATGACAGAATGGCCAATAATTTCTCGCTAGAACCAGAAGAGCTATGGGTCCCTGACTGAATACACGCGACATTGAGGTGCGATTAGCAGCCGATTGTCATAATTTTTTATATTGAACGTTTATTGAAGATTTAAGAATCTGAAACGTTCAATATGTGGTGCCACTTGATCGATTTCTGATATGAACAAAGCTTAAATCACGGATAATTAAAAGTTATAAAAACTGGCTGCTAGTTTCAGCTTCATGTGCCCTTTCGTTGAACCGATTGACGAATCCTGTTTGTATGACACAAAATACATGGAAAGTCGAATAAAATTTCTAAGATCTTCCTCCTTTGTCTTTTAATATGATGAATCAGTATTTACAGCTCATTGTATTGCATCAATATCACAGACGAAAAATGCTTCCCCATGTGTGTATGTACCAATGGCCCAATGATGAACCAAGCCTGGCACAATACCTGCCGAGACTTGTCTTGAACAATTTACCAAACTTGGCCCAGGCTTGGGAATGATAAGATCAGGACAAGCTTAGCCCAGTGGTTTTGCCAGGCCCGGTCCAATTACACTTGTGCCAAGCTTGTACTAAATGTAGTGAGCATTTCAAAAATATTAACAAATGTACCATGACTGACTATCCATTGGGAACAACGGGACAATCATGGGACAATATTGGGCCAATTGTTCTTCACGAAGGTTTGTTTCTGACACATGTGCCAACCTTGGGACAAGCTTGGGTTTTTTTCAGTCTTGGCAATACCTGCATGGGTCTAGAATGATAAAAAATAACTGGAATACAATGAGAGAAAATTTGATCAACCATTGAAGAACGCATATTTGAATATTGCGAAATAAATATTTCATACAACTATGATTTATTATTTTCCTCAAAGAAAATTTATCAACCGTTGAAAAGCGTTATAAATCAGTGCATACATCTTCCTTGTGAAGAATAAGTCATTTTTCTATGAAATAAATATTGACTTTGTGGTAATATACCTTCGTTCATCGCTATTAAATTCATTTTTCTCAGCGCAGAGAAGTTATGAACGTATAGACCCTGAGTTGACACAATTAATAATTATTGAAGATAGCATTATTTCCCAATAGGGTTATGAGCAATTCAGATTGCGATGAAAAAGAAATTGTGAAAGATTATATATGTTTTAATTGATTAATTAATTTTTCTTTTTTAATTATATAATATGAATTCGAATACTTGTGCAATAATGTGCGTGAGATTCAAGAAAACTATATAAGAAAGAGTCGACTATAGGTCTTTGCGTTCAATGATATTTATAATATGCTTTGCGAACCAAAACATCGCCACTCTACGTTTCTATGCGTAAGATTTTTTTGTTGTTGTCACGCAAAGACATTTGACCTTTTTCAACCTGAATTACGTAACTTGCTAAAATGGAGTTTCGACGATTGAAATCTTGCAGAAATTGAATAAGAAGATGGTGTGGAAGTGATGGACATTTTTTTCTGAATTTATCGGTACGTGATTGAATAAAATGATGAAGGAACTTTGCAAAATTGTATGGAATTGGAAACGTTTCTTCAAGATTCATTTTTCAAAACCAAAGTTGAGCTAGAATTCCAGTTACATGTTGTCTATCCTTACACGTTAAATCTCTTCGAAATTGTTTTATTCTCAAGTATCTTGAATAATACCCAAATTCTACACGGAAAACATTATATGGTTGTTTCAATCAATTGTAAAGAGGCTGTATTTGTGTGGGGTGTGATTCGCCCCAAATTTATGACTGTCAACTATCTGTTGGTCGAAATTGAATCTCTGGTTCAGGCAGCCATAACTTTGGGGCAAGCCAAATACAGTCGATTACAGAAACCATACGATTTTTCGCATGAATCAATATTTTATCTAATCTACCCAGGCTCGTAATGTCAAGACTGACAATCGCACCATGATCGGCGTCAAGCTTGGTATGCCAAGTCTGGTTAACCTAGCCTTGGCCGATGCATGGCCCGCCATAGCTGACTAAGCGTTGATAGAGTCTTGGACACCAATGTTAGGACCAAGCATCTTTTTTCGTGTTTTATTTTATTTTCGTCGACCAAGCCTTGACCAATACTTGGCTCGTCATAACTAACTAAACCTTGATAGCGTTCTGAACATAAATGCTAGGATCAAGCATATTTTGCCGTGTTGGATTTCAGATATATATGAAAGCTGAATGCTCAGCAGAGGACGTTATTAGCATTCTAAACATCGATTTAGCTTAATAACATGGTTGGTAATCAGGCTACACTAGATGATAACTAGCATTAACTTGAACCTGTCACCAAGTTTGGTCAATCACTCAAATTTGAATGTTTAATCAAACGTGGACGCCAATGAAAAATCTATCCTACTCATTCAGCACAAATTAGTATTATATATCAACCCATACAGGTATTGCCAAGACTGAAACAAACCCAAGCTTGTCCCAAGGTTGGCACATGTGTCAAAAAAAAACCTCCGTGAAGAACAATTGACCCAATATTGTTGTATTGTGGATGCCAAGCATTGAACATTGTTATCATCCCAGACATTAATCTAGTTTGGTGCCAATGTTGCAATCAAGCTAGGCCCGATGTTGACTAGCATTGATTCAAGCGTCGCATCAAGCATGGTACGTCTGTCAAAGCATGCTGGGTCTGATGGAAAATCCTCACTGAAAATCTCTGAAACGCTCTCTGAGTTTTTCAGAAGATTTCCGGAGTATAGTTTTTATAGTTTTGCAGAGGATTCCATTGATTTTCACAAAAATTCAGAGTTCTTCAGAAATATTTGCGGATATGCAGAGAAATTTTCAGTAGAACACTGTTAGAAAAATTCTTGAATGCAATAAGAAATTCTTTATGAAATATCATATTTCCACATTAAATTTAATAATAGTTTTTGAACTTAATATTAGTGATGAAATTTCAAAATTTCTCACTGAAATATAACAATTATTTGTTAAATTGCACAAATGTAGGAGAAAATTCTTAACATTGAGAAAAAAATTTTCAACATTAAGAATTATATTATTAAATTGAATATTTTATTATGAAATTGAAACAGATTCTTTTGACAGTGGAAAACGTTTTCCAATAAGTAAGAAATTTTTAGAATTTTGCAGAGTTTTTTAGTGAAATTCAGAGAAATTTGGGGAAATTTCAAAAGAAATGCTTTTTACCAAGGATTAGACAATGAACTGACATAATTGCACAGATATTGCCATACAAATCATAACAAATTTATTAATTTTTTTCTTCCAGATGCCTGCCTGCGATGCCAAGCGGAAAGCAAAAAGGATTTTTATGGCCGCCAGGATTGTGTCGTGGTCTGGGGAGAATGTAATCATTCCTTTCACTATTGCTGTATGTCCTTATGGGTAAAGCAAAACAACCGTTGCCCACTTTGCCAACAGGAATGGTCCATTCAACGAATGGGAAAGTAAATGATTCTGTTCGAAAAAATATGAAAATATGGACAAGAATCGAGCAGTCTATGAGTATTTGATATACAATATCTCTAGACAGGAGCAAATTTATTCAGAGGCTATTCGTAAACTTACCTCTTGAATTATCTATAATCGATTATACTGTACAAAATGTACAAACGATCCATTTTCAACATCGAAGTGGCTCTCATTTGAAATTCGTTGTTATCTCATAGTATTAAGATGTATGTATCTCATGGAATAAAATGCGTAATCAGTGACTGATGAAATGTTCGCCTAGATTTTATCTCCATACTGAGTGAAAATGATTTTTTATACCGAGAAAACATTCGATTGGCTGGATCTCTTACGACATTTCTTTGTAGATTAAACAAAACTTTCTTCGAACGAAGAAAATATTTTTTCAGTTTTGAATTATTTATCTTTTTGAGATGAGAAAGAGAAGTATTTTTCTAGCACAAAAAAATATGTTCTTGGGGAAGAAAAATTTTAGCTCTCAGTGCCATGGAGATCGAATGGAAAATATTGAACCATAATAATGTTGAACGATCAATAAAATCGTTTCGAATCAAGGGTCCATCAAAAACTGACCACCTTTTTCTAATTTGAAGAAGAAACTCCCTATGATACACTGAGAGTGATTGGAATAGTGATTGGAAAACAGCTTCGTGATTTTGGTTTCGGGTACTATGGAGAATCGTAGCGTAGTCCCCATCATCCAACTTAGAGATTCTGTCATTCAACTATCATTCTCGCATGGTAATGCTTACAGTTCACTTTTCTCAGTGTAAATAAAAGCATCGGGTTTTTTTTCCATTCGCCGAAAGTACATATTTTCAAAAGTGTGTATTTGAATTTTCATGTCAAAATTCATAAAAACCACCAAGTTACTTTGGTTGATTTTAACCCGCATAGCTTTAAAACATTCGAGGATAAATCACCAACCACTTCCCATAGATATGTAGCTGAACAGCGTTATGTCCTTGAATCAAGAAAATATTTTCTCAATTCAAAAGATCTATGCTTATTGGTTCTATAAAAATGTTCTTGTGTCAAGATTGAATATTTTTGAAGAAAGAATTCCTCGGGACAAGAAAATATATTGTTGATAATAGTAATTATTTTTGTCAGTGTAGTGAATTGAATTTTTCCAAAGATCTCATCATCAATGGAGATATAAATGATAGGTTAATATAGCAACGATCACCAAATTGCGAGTCATCGCTACTCAATTCCTCTAGCTCCTAAAATCACGATGAGAACTAGAGAGAATGGCAATCGATCCCATCCACATTTCTCCTTGTATATAATTCCAAGTGGTTACCTCATTGATGTAAGGTAAGGATTAAATCACACGAGATTCAATAAATTTTGAACGTTGGTGTCCGTATTTTCGTGAACATCGATTCATCGTTTGTTCGAAAGTTACCAAAAGAAAATCAATACTCGCTATCACACACTTCAATAGTCTGAAAATTTCACATTGTCGACTTTAACTTTTAGAGAACACTTTCGAGGAGAAAATATTGCACGTCACCTTGAGTGAAATGGTTAGAACTAAACCATTATAATGACGTTTCTTATATTCGAAGTATCTTTAATGTATTCTTTGTTGATTCGTTGAAAGTTAGATAACGATCATTTCACATTCAAATTTATCGTTCACAAACATCCATGAAACGCATTGTTTCGAAATTTATCAACAATCGTGTTGAGTCAAATGTCCATCCACTTCCTCTTCTTTCATTCATTTCTAATAGAATCGTCATCGATCATCATTTCATTTTTATTAATTACCCTGGTAGAAATTTGTCTGGGCGTCCCATTTACCATCCACGAACTAGATGGGAACCACGTGGGGACAACTGGATAACACATTTCAGCCAATTTGACTTCAGTGCCCAAACATTTAGTTGGTTTATGTATGGGACATCTGGAACTAGCTAGGAACCAACCTAACATCTGGGAAAACTAGCTGGGGCCCATCTAATTTCCAATCATAATTTCTACCAGGGTACTTTCAAAACTATTTGGGTATCTTCATAATGATAATGCGATAATCTGATAGAATCGCTCGTTGGGATCCATTGCAAGCTTCTCTCATTGGTCATCCTCGTCAAATGGAGGATGTGATTGGCATTCATAAGGATCCTGTGTTTGAGGATGAAGACAATCTCTTCAAGTGTGGAGTAAATGGACAGCAGGATAGCAGATTGAACTGGAGATGCATCTGAAGAAAAGAATATGCATCATTGTAAATCATATGAACACATGATACAAATGAGAGTTGGTATTGTTCACTCAAACGAATTTGTGATTCAATATAAAAATATTGAAATATGTGATGCTTTCGCTATTAGGGTGAGACGAAAATGAAACATTTTCGAAACTCGAAACGGAATAGTGCGGAAAAGTTGCGCTTTTTGATGACAAATAAGATGAAAAAAAGAAATTCAACGGTCAACATTTGACGCTTGCGCATCACGGTCAAAGTTTTAATAATTTTGAAAATTTTAATGACTCTTGTGATTTCTTGAAAAATTACTATCCTCGTATAAATCTTTTAGGAATGAGTTCATGTGTGATGTCAAGACAGTATTCCAACGTCATGATGATATTGGAAAAAATACACGCGTTGTGCAGCACTGAGTGCGAAAAATCCATTACGCTGTATCACAGGGTCTATCACATCTATCAATTATGGAGGTAAATATCTAGATAATTTTATTAATTTGAAAACATGCTTAGGACCATTCACAATTGAACTTTCCGTTTTCATAAAAAACCAAACCGGCATATAACATATTAAAATGTACATTACAATTTGCTGGAGTTGCTCTGAGGGTTCCAGTGTGGACATGTATATTATACATATAAAAACGGATATCTTGAAAAATATCATAATTTATGGATTTTTGACGTTGGTCTGACCCGAGTCAAAATAGTTACGTGAACGAACCTCTAAAAGTCCCATAATTTCTTGGACATTTATAAAGAAGTATGATACCTTCCTCATAAAAGTCCCAGCCACTATGGTACTCTTAGAGGTATCTTCACGTCAACATTTTGACTCGGATTAGACCAACGCCAAAAATCCATAAATTATGGTATTTTTCAAGATACCTTTTTCTCCGTGAATTAATAAAATTGTCTAGATATTTACCTCCATACTTGATAGATGTATTGCTGGCATAACAAGCAAGTCTGTTACTATAGCGCCTACAAAAAAAATTAGCTGTAAGAGCAAGAAAAATGATGGACATAGCTACATTTTTTTGCTGACATAAACTCATTTGTTAACGGGACTAACGTCGTAGTTACTGTAGTGAATATTTTTGCAAGGACAACAAATTTCTTTGTAAGCGCTATAGTAGCAAACCATTTTTTCTCCGTGTGTGATAGACCCTGTGATACAGCGTAATGGATTTTTCGCGCACCCTGGAAATTTACTCTCAACCATGCACTGAAAAAAAGGCAGGTCACAGTTATCAAATGATATTCCTGAATATGACCAATCAAATATTCGATAACATTAATTAAATATCAATATTATGTATTAAATATTCGATTAATGTTATCGAATATTTGATTGGTCATATTCAAAAATATCATTTGATAGCTGTTACCAGCCTTTTTTTCAGTGTGGTCTCCGACGAAAGACAGGAAATCAGAGAGTTGGGTCTCCAACGGATCATGAAGGCACGACAGAATGATTCGAAACGAAAAATGGTTCGCAGTCTTAAGCCTCCGAACATCAACTTTGAAGCCACCGATTATTGTAACCTAATTCATTGGAGTACTTGTCAACTTTCTTCTCCACCTCTTTTACGGAATGTTAGTAACGATTTTCTAGATTCTTTTATCAAGACGAGTGCTGTACCTGAGTGGGATGTGAAATATTTCCCTTGCCATACGCAAGCCGTAGAGAGATGTGTGAAGCTTGTGACAGAGGCATCCAAGAAAGTTTGTGGAGCTGACAATAGCAGGGTTCAGACAGAACTGGAATTCCGGGAAATTCGGGAAATCTCAGGGAAATTACTAGAATTTTTTCAAAATAAAAATTTGTTCATTTATTCTATTTTTCATTCTTTAAAACATATTTTCTTAATTTTTAATCGTGGAATCTTAGAAATTATACACTGTTTAGGGACACATTCATGATCCGACGATTTCTGGAAATTAGAATTTTATTCAGGGAAATCACAGGGAAAACTCAGGGAAATTGATTGAACAAAACTTGTCTGAACCCTGAATAGGGATGGATTCATTCGATCCACTCTTATGTCCCCACATATTATGCCACGATTTGAGAACAAAACTGTATTTTCGCTCATGACCAAAGATGAATAATCATTACGTCTTATACAATCCTTCGCATTTGGTTGGTTGGTTGGTCGGTTGGGCGAGGGTGGAACTCCAAGCGCAGCCACCGTCCCATGGTGAGTTCTGAGTCGCTTCAGCGAGCTAAGGGCTGCCCAGCGCGTGTATTTTTTCCAACCATCATGACGTTGGAATACTGCCTTGACATCACACATAAACTCATTCTTAAAAGATTTATACGAGGATAGTAATTTTCCAAGAAATCACAAGAGCCATTAAAATTCTCAAAATTATGCAAACTTTGACCGTGATGCGCAAGGGTCAAATGTTGAAAGTCAAATTTTTTTTCTTTTTCCATTTCATTTGTCATCAAAAAGCGCATTTTTTCCGCACTATTACGTTTCGAGTTTCGAAAATTTTTCATTTTCTTCCCACCCTATTCCCTATATTGGGTTTAACTAGTACCTGATATGAAAGAGAAGCGAGTTTAAAACATTATCATGAATTTTGAACCAAGTTTGATCATATTCTATCTCAAATTCGTTTCAATAAACGATTCAAACTTCAACGACGTATCAACAACTTCGTTATATTACGAACTGCGAGTTTATTGATACAAATGTGTACTTCTGAACTCCATCTCGAAGTTTGTAATAAATTTGTCATTGCGGTGGTCAACGATGTATAATTTTCCAAACTTGCTCACACTTACAATCATCACGTATGTGAATCTTTTGTCCTACAGATATAATAAGAGATGGAGGGATAAGTAAATATTTTTTAAGAAACATGCCATTGATGAAGGGAGATCAGAGATTTAATGAGATTTAATTGTGAATTCAGAATTAATATCCCTTCAACGAATGATCAATCCTGAAGTTTTATCGGATAACTTGACCCATGGCCTTGCAATCCAGGGCAGAATTTGCTGATAATTTTCCAAAACATCTGCAATAAGGTTCACTGGAATTGAAGGATTTTAACCCTAAACCACGCACCTTCGAAAAAATCCCTAATCCACGCACCCGGGTCTTTTGGACCCGGCTCGTCTTATTTTGGCTGTATTTTCTTCAAATATTATCCTTTTGAGATGATTTTTTTTCCAATCGATTCGTCGTAATGTCAAGAATAGTAATCAGCATTGTGAAAGAAGATTTTCTTGGGTTTTCTGTGAGTTATGTAGGAAAGAAGGAACATAAATCTGAAAAAAACAGTGAGAAAAACGATTTTTTTCAAAAAATCATATCTATCCCGCACAAAGACGTAAAGACAAAAATAACCACCGTTTTTTAATCAGAAAAAGTTCAACTTCCAGGAAAAAAATAGTTCTTAATGATAGCTAGGAAAAAACATAATTATTTACAAGAGTGAAGTTGGGGTATTTTAAAGAATCCACAATTAGTGAATTAAAGATATTTATCGGAATATTAGAGGGAAAAAATATAGAAACCGATAAGAATAATGTTCGAAACACTTTTATCCTTCAAGACTATCCTTTGTTGATTATGAATACCCTCAGTGCATATAAGTACATATGCACTCAAGAAAAAATCATTTAAACTGAATATCGATTTGTGCTTTATCCAAAAAATATTCACTGCTATCAGAACTACAGTAGGTGGAATGGAACAAAAACGATTACACTGGCGAAAATTAACCGTAAAAAATGCCATGGAGTGTGGGTGAAGTTAGAAGCGAATGTACCCTAAGAGTCATTTTGCGCTTTTGGAATGTAACATGTTACAGTTCCTTACGCGAATGTACATTATATTTTTCCCAGAGGATTTGTAGGAATAGAATTCAATTACTTTAATTCAATGCTTGCCCAAACTACACAACAATTCTGAAAGAACTTCAATGTACTCATTTTGAACTTTCATAGTTCCCAATGAATTCATTATGAACTCTTTCTGAACTCATGTGCAGCGTAGGTAACTAAATACTTGCCAGACAAAAAATAAATGTATTTGATGCAAATATATATTTTTCAGTGTAGTTGAATGAGTTATGATTCAATCCCCTCGGGGGGGGGGGGGCTGCACACATATGTATACTTTCATCATATCGGAACAATACATCCTTCCTCAAAAGGATACATGAACATCTTCTATGCAGTCTTGAAACATTTTCCAGTTTTCCGCCAAAAAAAGTTACACAACCACGCACATCGGGTCCAAAGGACCCGAGCTGAATTTCAAATGCATGCTACTCGAAAACTAAGTGGCGGATCCCGGATTTCCAAAAAGCATTCAAAGCAGGGAGGTCCGAAATTGCTTACATTACAATACCAGCCCTTGGCTGTGCATTGCAACAGAATGAGAAGTAAAAGAAAAAATTGCTCGGGTCCAAAGGACCCAGGTGCGTGGTTGAGGGTTAAGGGGGGAAACCACATTAGGAGGTTCAAAAAATCGATTTTTTTTATTGCATGAATTGTTAGCTCAACTATCCAAGAATGTGCTGTCAAAATTTCAAAACGAAATTCCTATTCGTTCAAATGTTATGAGCATAGAACCGAGCGCACTTTGATTCCGGCACACAGAGAAAAATAGTAGACTAATCCCTCGCGAGCTTTCGGCACTGCTGCAAGCGCAAAATGAAGCTCACGAAGAAGAAGAAGGGTTGATGTATGATGCTGGAATAGCTGATTAATCGGTGAGCACTTCATATTATTGTTAACTTCCTTAAATTTCTAGTTTCCGATAATTTTTTTTCCAAACGCGTTTTTCTCAAAATGACTTTTTCCACATCCTTGGGAGTTATCACTCAAAAACTAATGAACCGATCATTATGAAATTTGGTAGCCTCATTCTTGATGAAATAACGAAGAATATGAACCAACTTTTGGGATGATATCATAATTTTGAGGGTGTTTTTTGTTGCATAATTAGTGAAAAAAAGTTGTGAAAATTGAAAAAAAATTTTCCAACACCTGCCAAATTTTCAATTTCCATTATTTTCACCTGAATTGAAGTTCATATTTTTAGGAAATATGTTATTCGAGGAAAATAAAAACCCTCTTGATTTCAGATGAAAATCAGAACCGCTACATGTCCCGCAGTCGGAGAAAATCCTTTACCATATTTGCCGGACAACAGGGTATAACTCCATCATTTTTCATCCAAATCATTTGAAAAAATTCACGAACCTTGTTCAAACATGAATAGAATAATGTCCAAATTTGATTCCAATTAATCCTTCCCACCCAAAAAAAATCATAAAATTCTATTATAATACAAAGGAAATATTGAGTTGAACATTAGATAGTTAGAAATCGAATTAGTCTGTAGAATAATTCAGTGGAATCAAATGAATTTCATTTGCCATGACTAAATATTGCATTCATATATCAAAAAACAACATTCATATATTCACGTTGGCCACACTGAGAAAAAAAAATTCTTTGAATTAATGAAATTGATTTCATTGCATTAAATAATCGTCTTTTTGATTTTAAAATAATTTCATAGCCATAAAAAGTCATTTCATTCATGCTATCAAATCAGCTCATTGAAATTTATTTTTTGAAATTAAAAACGCACTCTATTGACTGAATAACTGATTATTTTTGTCAATATCATCTTTCATCCGATTTATAACTCTCGTTTGTTGAATTCCAAAGTGAAAATCAATGAAATACAACGTCAATAGGAGACGAATGAATTCTATTCAAATTTCGAAAAATATTCAGTATTAAAATCCGGATAGAATCCGGATGAAACCGGATAAAGAATCACCGCAAAAACTGTATACGTGCCCGGATATACCCGGATGGAATCCCGGAGATTTCATCCGAGTTTGAGTCGGGTTCCCATCGGGCTTTTTCACCAGGGTTGCTAGGGGTCCAGTGCAAAGTTCAGTCGCCGCTGTAGATTTGCTCATCGAATCCAATAAAATCTCATTGAAAGTGAAGAAGTTTTCAACACTTATCCCTGATGAAGATGCCAAGTAACGCCTGTTGAAAACTGCCAGATCCTTTGCAAAAATCAGACAAATTCTGACGTTCTATCGGTTCTGTCAATTCATTTAATCATACTTCAAAGCTATTTTACTAAACACCTCGTGAAGTTCATCCTCCAAAACATCCAACAGAGAACAATATCTCCAGACGAAACTCAATAAAAAATAACTTGTTTTTTAGAATTTTCTGAAGTGCTTGTTATGTCTCTTCGAGAACATGAAATACGCGTCAAAAGCACGAAACAATGCTCAAGTGCGGATCTAAAATTTTTTGTGAAAATACATAATAAATCTTCTCGCTCTGCCTCCAGAAGAATTTCCACAACAAGTTCCATCATTAATCACCCTAAAAAATAACTCACCGATCTTCAGTTATTGAATTTTTTGAAAAAATATCGAAGATACGTATGATGATTCATTTTGAAAAAAATATAGGAAAAACATGTGGATGGGGTTGAAGTCTTTCGAAGAATAGGTGAACGTTTTATGCGTGGGGGAAGAACAACATTACGTTTTACGTACTACGTTTTATGAACAATCCGTAAATCAAGTTATCTGAAAATAGAATCGTGCGGTAAAGCACGTGTGGAGTCATATATTTTACTGTACCAAGTAAAAAGCGTATAACAAGCAATAAGTGGAATTGATTGGGAAATGAAAGAAGGTCACCCCACTCTAGTTTTACATTTCATGATTCGTTTCTCTTCTCCCCCCAACTCGCCTTACCGTAATTTCGTTTAGTCACGCGAAGTAGGCTCGACCGAAGGCTCGACCGAAGGTTAGACCAATCAGATTGTAGCAGCTCCAAGAAGGAATCATGGACAACTTGTGTACGTTGATGACGTCTATGATTACCGTCTTTCGTCAGTTTCTCATCATGTATCACTTGTTATTTCCTTTCTCTTCTCTCCCTCCAATTATCTTTTTTCCTGGTTTTGTACTTTTTTCTTTACCACAATCTCAACTTGTACAAGGTATAAGAGTAGACGTATCGTAAAGATCCCTGTTTGCAATTGGCGAAGAATTGTTCGCTTTTTATAAACAAATTTCATGGGTTTTCATGTATTAACAATTCCAAGTTGGAGCGAGCTTGTACTCTGCCGTTTGGCGAAACAAAAGAATAATCAAGCATATTTTACAGTGGATTGTTGAGAAAAATTATGAAAAATTTGATGGGTCGTTGATGGGAATGAAGTTTTCATTGCACAAATGCATTATAACCTATATCCCGAGTAACACAAGAACATTTCAAACATTCTGCGTTAATTCTGAGATCATGCATAGAATGTGCAGGTGAGACTGTTTTGGATAAATTCGAAAAATACATTCTAAGAATATGCATAGAATATACTTATCCGCAACAGTCCCATTCGAAGATTCTATGAATGTTCATAAAATATACTCAGAACTTTAAAGAACCTTCTTAGCATTTCTAACCTGTTGCGCTACTTGGGATGTAGCACAAGAACATTCCATAGATATTTTATGAATATATTCTATCAACATGCATAGAATATTACGATGAAACTGTTTCAAACATCCTATGAACGTTTATAGAATATACCAGAGGAGATTATTCTAAAGACTCTCGTTAGATGCTCTGTAGAACATTGTGAGCACGTTTTATGGATATTCTATGGATATTTGAAACAGTCTCACTCGAACGTTCTATGAACATTTTTCATACATATGTACTTCACATCTTATCAGAATATTCTGGGTACATTTGTTATCCGCTCGTTATTAGAATATTCACAGAATATTCTGTGCTACATGGAAATAATTGTCAAGCGTTGTTCAATGAAAGAGTTGCCGAGATACCAGTGCCCAGAATTCAAGAGAAGGATTGAAATTTTAGGAATGTTCAATACTTTATCTACACAGCGAAAAATTTTGCGTCATTGAAGGTCCATTCAGAGTTTGTGTTGAAAACAACATATGAAATTCTGAAATTTACAGATTTTTAGTGTAAATTTAACATTTTTGTGTTGATTTGATACATTTTTTGTGTTAATATTTAACATAAATTGCGAGTGGACCTTCTGGGACAGACGTGTGGGTTAAAAATACGAAAAATTTTTCACTGTGTATTGCGGTATAGAGTCCGAATTCTAGAAGATTTTTTTTCCATTCTGAAAGGACATCCTTTTCTAAAATTTGAGGGCTTTACCGCAAAATAGATAAAGTATTCAAGATCGGTTGCTGGGAATTGCAAATTTTTTTCAACAATCCAGTCCAGGTTAATTTTCTACAGGAAATTTTCATTCAGTTGGTTCAACAGTACCGCCTCAGAACGTTGAAAAATTGAATATTCGATCAAAGTTCAAGGTTTTCTTTCTCTCGCGAAGAATGCGTGAGTCACATGCTTTTAGACATCAACTCTCGTCCCCATGCAAAGAACCTGTAATCCGATGAATTTGAAAAAGCATGCAAAATTCCAAATGAAAGACGGGAAATTTTGACTTTCTAGAGTGTTCTTCTTTTACAATTACCCGAGCGGAAATTTGTTACGGCTACATTGCGGTCCTCGTCCTGTTTGCCAAATTATAAATACGGCCCTAGTCAGGGTTGCCGAATCCGGCTCGTATACAAAATGTAACGCCTGCACAGATACGTTCCAAATGTGACCGACCGTTCCGGTTCCTTATCTGAAAAATGTATGGCACAGATTAGGTTACCAAATCCGGCCCATATTAGACTATTGAATTCGGCTCTTTTCTCCAAAATTCCATGCGCTACGTGCGTATCAACTGGTTGTAGTACGCATCTAATGACTTTTCCCATGGCAATTTTGGCTCAACGAACGATTTTTTGAAGATTCATCATCGAACAAATTCTAGGACGATTTTCTTTCTGGAAGTTTTTTATCAAAGGTTCTAATTACAAAGTTATGAAAAATGGAATTTCGTTTGCGAACGTGAACATCTTGGAACATATTGTATTGTAAATATTTGTTCCCCATAACGTCCGATTATCCATGAAAAGCATTACATTACAATCAGTACATTAAAATCAGGTAGCGCCACTAGTGATAGCAATGTGAAGAGCAGCATTAAAATCACAAAACTTTATACAGCCAAGATATGAACTTGTGTCACCTATATGATACATCGTGGCATACACAGGACAGTTATGGTCATAGCAACGCGAGCTGAGCCTTTACAGTTGCTGCAATAAATGACTGTCGTTTTTACAGTTAATTCAACATTCTACTCAAAATAAAATTTTATTTTCAAACACAAATAGTAGGGAAGTTGACATTCGAAAAAGTTTTCCACGACATCTATTTATATGAGAATATAATGAAATCGTTTCAATGGTTGCATCATTTCCTTCCACTTACAAATTCAAGAGCAGAGTTATAAATCCTATATTGTGATTACTTTGTATAATTTGTTGAATTGCTTTTTGATGAACTTTCCAATCAAATCTGATAAGAATAAAATGTAGATTCAATGTGGAATATGAGACTCACCTGATAATATGTGATTGTTTTTCCTGTAATAACATAGCATTATCATCCCCACCTGTAAGTACTGATAACTCAAAAGTTCTACGAAATATAAATCAATGACTATTTTGTGAAATGTAAGAAAATTATTTCATGACTCGTAAGAAACATTTGAACATGTGTTCTTTTGTTTTTTGGTTGAAACTTCTGTAAATATTGCAGGGCATAATATAAGGGTCAGTTCTTACCAAAAAGTTAGTTCTAAAAGAAAACGATCAGTTCTAAAACGTACAAACGGTTAGTTCTTAAAAAATTACCCAATTTTCAGTTAAATGTTTTCCTTGTTATTTTTATTCTTTCAAATCGAGTATCCAATACTGCCCTGGTACAAAATAAGCCTTTCACCTCATATCGAGGGATATCATTAATTCAGTAGTGATATTCATTCTAAAAAAATCAATCTTGCTGCCAAAAATAAAATCAACGAAGCAGCAAATAATTCAAGAAATACTTGTCACACAAATTTCTCACTCCATATTGGAAGGATTTTCTCTCGAAATAGAAAGACTATTTCTTTTTTTTTCAGCTGATGTTCTCACATCATAGTTTATAAAAAAGGAATCTTGATTAAATAAAAAGTAATGAGATAGATATATCATTTATTGAATGCATAAATAGATATTAAGTTTATTAATTATCATATGCCGTTTTATTAATTCATAAAGACGATACAATACTTGTTTTTTTTTTTTTAGAAATTGAGTGTCCACCGGTTCGGTTAGTTCTTAAATTTTCTTACATTATGCCCTGAAATATTGATATAAATATTTGTACATGCAATGGAAAGACTGTGAATGAGATGGTGTTTGCAAATCAATGAAAAAAAAATTATATATATATTAAATTGACTTTATTATGATTGTGGACTACGGATTTCACAAGAGACATTTTTACACCTGGAGAAAATCATCAACCTTCTCTGTTTTTGTATTTTGTAATTTCTAGATTTTTCCATTCATTTTACTCAAAGACGAGTTGAGAAAATGAAAAAAATTCAAGTAGAAAAACCTGCCAGGAATACAAAATGTGAAATAGAAAAGAATTGAAAGTAATTGGAAAATCCTATTCTTTTGGATCCAAATTTTCCACGGAATGAATGAAAACATCCATAAATGTCGATCTTGTCTATCGAATTTGGTTGTTATTTTATAATGAATGCTTGTAACGGAATTCGAAAGTTTTCAGGTAATATCATCAATGCACGGACAAGGAATTATCATGTAGAAATTCTATGAACAGTGAAATTACGAATGACACACGAAGAATCCATGTGGTATCCGATATCGGCATGGAAGCTGGCCCCGATTCAGGGCCAGCTCCCATGTATGGGCCTCCTATGAGAGTTTATGGTTGGCTTTCGTTACGTTGCCGGATTCTATCACATTGCATGAGGAATGAACCCGGAATCATTGAATCAGGAATGTTTAGATATTATGTTGCTGCAGTTTAAATCGTTTATTTAAACGAATTGGTAATCGAATAACAAAATTCGCAATTGTTAAAGACCTCCATTTTTGCAGTATACTGCATATTATTTTTTGAGTGGTATTTTCAGTTGCAAGAAGTCAATTCGAAACGATAAACACCGATTATTTATCAGATTTCATGAGTCTGAATTTTCCTTGCGTTTTTATAAACGATATAAACTCCAGGAACAATAGATATTGGGGAATACTGGTTGCTGGTTGATGGAGAATTCAAACCACTTCTTGAAGAAATTGTAAGAAAGGTATTTAGAGACGAATAAAAAAAATTCCTGAATTAGAAAAATTCCAATTGAAAAGCCGGAAGCCTGCTATTGTTCTCTTTGATCGCATTCCAGACTATACTAAAAATTTTTAGAATTGTTGAAGGGCACTCGAGTACCAATAAAAGTGAGCCAAATTTTGCGCTGTCTTCATAAATGATGCCTTCAACGGGAATTTTCAACGGATGATGATGAAATCCACGCCCAGGATAAGACTCTAAAGTTAACTTTAAGTCTTTTCCTGATTTTCTGGCGAGTATGCACTGAGAACCCAATTTTCCTAATTCAAGTAAAATTTTCTAGGCTCAAGAAAAAAATGAGTTTTGTCCCAGCGACAAGAAAAATTTTCTCATTTCAAGAAATCCTTTCTACGAGTGTAGAGTTTTAGTTGAATCAAATACATTTTTAGTGGAATCAAATAAAAATACACTGGATGCAACGAAATGTCTAGCAGGTTCATATTCGAGTAGTAAATCATTTTTTTGGGTGCGAAACAAAACATTTCAGTGCATGTATATCTTTAATCATTTCATTTAAAATACCTATATTTTCTTATTCGGGTGGGTGCGCACAAACACGATTTTGATATAATATTTTCTTGAAAGTTTAACAGAGAATATGGAGGAAAATTTATATAACTAATGATTGTGAATTATTCCAATGAGGAATAAGATCATCGTAGATAAAACTTTGTTAAAAATTCAGCATGCACGATAATGTAGTCAATACATTCATTTCATGCTTGAAAAATTACAATTTTCTTCAAGTTTCGCACCCTATGATTTCTCAACTATTGTGTCACCTTTGCGGTTTTTTATTCAAATCATATTGAGAAAAACACAATAACAGCTTTGAATGCTGTATTTCATTTGATATGCAAGAACAACTTTTCATATTCACTTATAACGTCTTTTCTTGTCATTCATGTTACGTACATTGCATTCCTTATATAATTTTCTGTAAAATTCCATTGATACATTTGAATTCCACAGAAAATTTTACGAAGTATATCTTACAAAAATTATAGAGACTTTTCCCCAATCCAATGGTTGGATTCCATCGTCCGATAGTGGGTGAATTACTACCCACACAGCACTTTTGGTCTTCAAGATATCTTGAGGAACTGTTCAGAAAAGTGTAAAAAGTCTTATGCAACGTAAAAGATATCCTTAAGGGGATACGAGCGGCGTGGCAGCAGCCAAATCGTTTGTAACAAACTATGGACAAACACTTCATATTAATTAAAATATCGCTCTGTACAGCACCTCTACTTGAATCAGAGAAAAGCTGTACAGAGCGATATTTTGATCCAAATGAAGCGCCTCCCTACACGGAGAGAAATTTGTAGTTAAATTCACTATGTTATTATTGTTTCCGAGGAACAGACTGAACTATGACGGGTTCCCCCATAAAACATAGTAAATATGATCAGCATTCTATTGTTGTACCATAGTAAAAATATGCCCTTCATAGTAAAATCCGACAGAATTCAGTCTGTTCCTCGGGAACAATAATAACATAGTAAATTTAACTACAAATTTCTCTCCGTGTATAGTTTGTCATAAACGATTTGGCTGATGCCACGCCGCTCGTATCCCCTTAAGATGTCTAAAACAGTTCTTACTTCTAAGAGACATCTAAAAGATACCTTCTAGAAGATCTAAAACTTTTCTTCCAAGATTATATCTTTCAGATATCTTATAGAAATCTTTTAGAAGTAAGAACTGTTTCGAATCTCTTAAAGACATCTTTTCATGTTGCATAATCTTTTAGAATTGAAATGCTGTGTGGGTATTTTCACCAAGATAAATGATGCTTGTTTATGATGTTCACTTGAAGAACCATCTCGCTTTTTGTACATTTCTGAATCCTCTTCACCAAAGGAAGAGCCTGGTTATCGTTATTAAGGAGATACCAGTGCTGGTAAATTAGCTAAATTTATCCTGCGTTGTATCAAAAAATGCTTTGATATAAATGAAGTATCTCTCTGTGCAGACCTTCTGGGTATACTAAAGTGGATGAATATTTCAATTACATCAAAGAATTTGCCGGCTTTGTTAATGCCTTAACGAAGATAGAAATTCAATAGAAATCATACATTATATTGATATCATGAAGCTGAAATTATGAGATGAGAATTATGAGAACCATCAATCAATTTTTCATGAGAAAAATATAGAATTTGCGCTTCATATTTGAATCGGAAGTAAGTAAAGTCTAGTAAGGCCTAAAGAATGACTAAAGTGATTTCTACTAGGGAAATTTCAAGCAGGGTACGGTTATCACATTGATTTTGTTACTTCGCTGGTGAAAAAGGCTTCTAAAATTCTATTCCCAAACCAAAACACAATAGAAAACATGTGATTGGTTAATCATCACCAAGATTTAATAACTGTTACCAGAATTTGTCACTCATTATTTCAAGTTTGGTAAATGAAACCAAATCCTAGTAGAAATCACTTTAGTCGTTCTCCTAATATAATAGAAATTTGACAGGGAATTCCCTATTAGAAGCATGGCCCTCGTAAGGCTGCAATAGGGAACTCCTAATTAAGGAAAACTTTTAATTACCTTATCAGGTCCTGACATGGCATCCTGTTTAGGACCTTACAACAATGTAACGCAAGGTTGTTGACAGGTCCCAGTCAGATTTTTCCTTTCAGTAACTCAGACATGGTATTCCTATCAGAACCTAATCAGGATTGCCTTGACTCATCCGTATTTGAATTTTGAGGTAACTATCAAGATGTCTTGATTCGGACCTGATCAGGATTGCCTTGCCCCATCCGTATTTCAATCATTTGATAACCGACAAGACAGCCGAATCAGGACCTGATCAATTCAGAACGATGAATGTATCAAACTATTCAGAATTTTCACAGGACTCATTAGAAATTTACCTGTCTTTTTTAAATGTTCAACTGAGGTCTATTTGGATCATCAGTAGAATTTCTTCTGTTGGGGGAGTTCCAGAAAATTTTATGAAAAGTGAATTCCATGAAAATTAAATTGAATGTTAGAATATAGTTTAGATGAGGTCGTGATTGGGAATTCCGCTACCACCCGGATCAGGTCCTGATTGGGAATTCAATTACTACCCTGATCAGATCCTGATTGGGAAACGTTTGGTTTTCCTGATCAGGACCTTGTCTTTTCCCTGCGTTACATTTTTGTCAGGGTCTTATCAGATACTCAAGTCAGGCTCTGAACGGGAATCAGGCATGCCTGATCTGGACCTGATGTTTTCCATATCAAAATTTCTACTAGGGTACGTATGACAGCGTCCTTTACTGTTTTTTGAAGATATAAAAGCCGCATTTTTGACAAAAATGAGTTTTTCATATCATTTTAGTCTTTAAAAACTCTGCATTCTACTGTATTTTTCCATTTGGAAAAAACATATTACTTTTTTAATGGACAGCGGTTTAAAGTACGAAGAAATTAATCAAGTTCCAGTTTTTCTTGATTTTCTCGAATTCAAGTCAAATGCAGCTTTATAGTTTTCGCATGGAAACCCTTAATGATTGATCGGAAATGGTCCAAAAAAATCTCAACATCCAAGGATTTTTCAAATTTTGTATAAGATTTATTCACAAAAAATCAGTTTACATACAAATCTCAACAATTATTCGAGTATTGTACATAATTTATTAAACTTCGAGTTTATTAGGTCACATTTGAATGAGTTCATCCGCCTGATCAGATCCCGATTGGGAAACGTTTGGTTTTCCTGATCAGGACCTTGTCTTTTCCCTGCGTTACATTTTTGTCAGGGCCTTATCGGATACTCAAGTCAGGCCCTGAACGGGAATCAGGCATGCCTGATCTGAACCTGATGTTTTCCATATCAAAATTTCTACTATCGTTGATTATAATTAACATATTTATTTCACTATATTCAACTACGAGATTTGATATGCTCTTGAAGTTTGAATCGTTTACAGAAACGAACCGAAATTTTGACGTCACAAAATCTGATGAACCATCGTTATTTTCCATTTCGAATCAACTCCTTGGAACTGAAAACATTGTTGAAAAAATGTACTGCAAGATTTTTGGTCTCTAATAACTGAATATCGTGTTGTTCGAGCACTCATTCGTTTTAATAAACGATTCAAACTTCAGCAACATGATGTGATATAAATCACCAAACCCACACAGCACCACAGTCCCAGAAGAATTCATAAAGAATTCTTATTGAACAGATTTTGTTCTTTATGAATTCTTTGAGGATTCTCCTGGAACTGTGGTGCTGTGAGGGAATGCTGGTAACTGTAGCTATATCGGGTTTTTAGCGCGAGAACCCATACAGCACAAAAGTCCCCGCGAAGAGCTCCCGTTACGACAGTAAACATGAATTCATTATGAATAGTTTGAATTCAATATGAACTCTTGATGAATAATTTAATCTTCAGAAAGAATTCATATCACGAATTCATAAAGAACTATTCAGGCATTCAACATGTATGCATTTTGAATTCATTTTTACTGTCATAGCGGGGACTGTTCAAGGAGTTCTTTCAGAAGTTTTTATGAATTCAAAATGATCATTTGTGCTGTCTGGGAAGTACCGGAAGACTTCGTCTAATCGCGATGAAATGAGGCTTCATTAGGAAAACTGACCGAAAATCACAAAATTTTGAATTTTCAGTCAATCATATTGAAAGATTTATGCGCATTTGATATACGTTAAATTGAATACAGCACGACGAATATTAATTTGAGGTGATGATAATTTATCTTCCTCAATAACGATTGATTAACTATTAACAAACGTGACATAGCATTTTTTAATGACTGATACATTTTTTTCTGATAAAAAATAGTTGAATCATGATTATCTGAAATTATTATTCCCTCGTTCATATTGATTGATATCAAACTTCGAGTATGTTGAGCATGAAATGGTGCCTTTCCGTTACCGTCAAACAGTCAAAGTGAACCCATAAAAAATATTCGATGATCGATTTCTGGTTAGAGTGATTGGTTTGATGTCAAGTTTCAAGAAAAAAAAAATTGCAAAATGTTATGAAATAAGTTTTTGTATTCTATATGATGTATAATATTTTGCGTATTATTATAAACAATCTACAACGTCGAAGATTTACTGGAGGTCAATCATATAAAAAAAAAGAAAAAAATCAACGAAATGTATATAAATTGTTATTGACATGATGCAAGATGACTCGAAATTACGCATGTGCAATTCGAATTTTTTGGTTTAAAGAATGTTTAGACGTGGTTGAATGATTGCCACCATTGCTATTCAAGGTAACAAGTCGATTCTTCAAAGGTCAGTGGACCTATCGTTATCCGAATCCATCTTTACTAGTTTAATTCATTCGTATCAGGGACTCATATCGATGTCGAAGTACGAGTCTTCAAGGTATATTTCCGCAATGTGTTTAGAGCGTCTTGGATTTTTTTGCGACTCTTTCCTCTCTGGGCGTTCAAGAAACGTACGAATCCGCTATGAATAGACTATATCGATGTGCAACTTATAACGTATAGGGTCCGTTGATGCTAATTTTAACACATTTTTTTCCTACCTCTCACGTTATTTGGCTGCACGACTCGTGCCAACACGGTTTACCGATTTTCAACTTCGTTTCTGAGAAACTCCAGTCGAATGACTGTTCCTGAAACCGCATAGATCTTTCGCCTTGTGAGGTAATGATCTGAAAATCAATTTCGACGCATAGAATATCTAATTTGATGTTGATATCGTGGATATGTTTTGATAGAAATTTCATCGTATCAAGTCCTACTCTTTTTTGTAAACTTCGATTTTACTGCGTTTGTAATGTACTGGAATTTTACGAATTTTGTACTGTCAAATTCCAGTGAATGTGTTAGAATATTTCAGTAAGTGTGAAAATACTGAAAGTTTTCGCCTGGATAGCATCGCACGGAGAAAAATGCAGCTCGACAGGAAAGTAATCTTTTGATGAAAATTGAAGAAAAACTCTTAAAATCTAAGAGTTTTTTTCCAAGTAGCGTAGTGAAGAGGAAACGGTTCACATTTTTGTTGAATTCTATTTGAAAAACACTGCAAAATTATCAATACTTCACAAAGAATAGAAAGATTTCGAAATTTTCGTATCCACTTTGTAAAATTTCAGGCGCGACTTTGGAAAAGTTCATATATCTTTCTATTGTTTGTTAAGTATTGATAATTTTGCAGTGTTTTTGTAATAGAATTCAACAAAAATGTGAACCGTTTTCTCTTTACTACGCTACTTGAGAAAAACTCTTAGATTTTAGGAAATATCCTCGGATTTTAAGAGTTCCCATGCAAACATTTTTGGGCTCCCCCGATGCTGACAATAAAATATAGCTTGGCGCAATGTTGACAGACAAGGCTTGGCAATCTATAAATCTTCAATGTTGATTAACAATAAATACAATGTTGCACCGATGTCGGTGTTCGACGGATTTCGTTTGTCAGCCTATTGTTGCGAAACAATTGCGCCAATCTTTGCTCTTGGTTGGCTCATCCTTGGTCCAACATTGACTAAACGATAGATTACATTCGACGCCAGGATCATTCGAAATATGGTTCAATATTGCCCCAAACTTTGGCCTAGTTTCGGTAGAAATTAGCTTTCAATGTAGCGCCGATCATTGGTAATAGCATGGCTCAATATTGGCAACCTATATAATATTTTTGCTACCTCACTAATCAATTGTTTCTCGCGAGTGATGGAGCGCGTATACGAAGAATATGTAAGGCTTAAGTAAGTCTTTGGAAGAACAGTCAATCGCTCTTTACTATGAGTCACACCAGAGGGCTCTCACCGCTGATCTATCATACATTGTGTCTACTTCTCATGGCAAAATTTACCGACATAACATGCCGAGTTGTTCACAACCAAATGAGGGGAAAACAATAAGACTTCAAACAACATATGTCAGAAATTGCGAAATGCGCATGCTTTTGATACTTTTCTAGATTAAATATTTTTTACTTTCATCATTGGCGTAGCATTGACAAACAAAATTTCCAATTGTTTGCCAATGATGGTATATTTCATTGCCATTGTTTCATCGATGATGAGACTTCATTGGGAAAACACGTAGGTGAATCATAAAATGATGTTATCATTCCAGGTTTACGCCATGCTTGGTTGCCAAGCTTCGGCCATACTTTATCTACGTTGCCCCATGCTAGCGCCAATTGTAAATTTCTATGTGGGTTTCTCTTCAATTTTCATCAAAAGATTACTTTGCTCTCGGGCTGCATTTTTCTCCGTGCGGGAGGTTTTCCGACCGTTCAGATAACGTACTTGTTCTCACAGAAAACGTCCAAATAAAATCCCAGGACGTTCTAAAAACGTCGCATGTACGTCCCAGGGACATACAAATGTTCTGTGATGTTCAATTTATGTCCACCATAAAGATGTCAATGACGTTCTGCGATACTACGCATATGTTTGTAAAGATTAGTTTTCATGAAAGTACGTTTAGGAAATGTAACGAGAACGTCCCGTGATGGATGAAAAAGACGTACCGGGAACGTATTCAGGTGCATCAAAAATGAACGTTCTCCGAACGTATTTGAACTTACCTCTGGTGAAAATCCAAAAGTGGAGGAAGCGGATATTGGAACAAATGAAACGTGAAAAAATGTTCCAATTCACTCAAAATTACACTTATGTGACTCTTCGCTCGCGTTTTCGTTACGCTTTCGTTTCGCTTCAACGCTTCATTTTCACCACCCTATTCCAAATGTCCGACAGATAATTTTCTGTCAGGATTTGGTCGGTTTTTGTCCCAGGCATGATGATTTCCGACGGAACCAGGCAGAATTTTGACCGGAATCTGTCAGGATCTGTCGGACATTCTTAATAGGGCAGGGTACTTCCCGAAGACGAAGCGCAAAGAACTGAGGTTATGTTTCTAAGTCCAGAGGACTTTCAATGCTATCTGGGCGATCAGTAAACTTTTTTTACAATGTAGGGATATAGAAGGGAAATCTTCGAAAGTCGAAATGTCAATTCTTCCAGCATGCCGATGCGTCTTGGTACACTGGAAAATTTCGGTACATTCATTTTCTACTACACTTACTGAAATTTTACGGATTTTATATCGTAAAATTCCAATTTTTGCAGCGAAATTCCAGTGAATGTGGTGAAATATTCCTGTAAATATGCTGGAATGTCTAGTCCAAAATACCGGTTACTAAAATTGTTTTGCAGTGCTCTTTACTATCACTGATGGAGAAAATAATAATGAATGAAAAACTGTGGTAATAAAAATCTTTCAATGTCCATGAATTATAAAGAAAAATGAAATTTCAACATTTTCCCTGGTAAAAAAAATCTCTCTGAATCTCTCTGAAATCTCTTTGAATTTCTCTGAATCTCTCTATATTTTGGGACAAATTTCAGAGAGATTCAGAGTAATTCCAGAGTAATTTCATTTTCAGAGAAAGTTAGAGACTTTTCCGATAGCGATACGTTCTGAATTCTTCAACTTTCTCTGAATCTCTCCGCATATCACTGAATCCCTCAGAATTTTATATATTTAAATTTCAAAGCTCCCTCTGAATTTCTCCGAATCTCTCTGAATTCCTCTAAACATCCCGGAATTTAATGTATTCACATTTCAAAGCTTCCTCTGAATTCCTCTGAATTTCTCTGAATCTCTCTGGATTGCTCTGAATCGTTCTAAATTCCTCTGAATGTTTCTAAAAAATTCCACGCACAATTTTTCTTAATTCACCTGTCTCTGTGAGTCTCTGACACTCCCTGAATACTTCTGGAATCCTGAACCAAAAATTTAGCTGAATTAATTCCTCTCTGAATTTCTCTAAATTCCTCTGGATCTTTCTCAATTCCTTTGAATATTTCTGAAAAGTTTTACGCACAATCTTTCTGAATTCATCTATCTCTGAAAGCGTCTGACACTCCTTGAACGCCTGTGAAATGTAGGACCAAGAATTTTACTGCATTTGTTCCACTCTGAATTTCCCAGAATTTCCCTGCATCTCTCTGAGTTCCTCTGAACTTTTCTGAATCCTTCTGAAAAATTCAAAGCACAAGTTTTCTCAATCCATTAGTTTCTGAAATCCTCTGAACCACGCTGAATTGCTCTGGATTTCTCTGATTCTTTCTGAATCTCTCTGAAACGTGAAATTTTCAGAGAGATTCAGAGAGATTTTTTTACCAGGGTTGCGAAGTCTAGAATTCATGAATATAAAAAGAAAGAGAATATTAAAATCATTTCAAACACCCATTACGAATTCAAATTGGGCATTAAAGAATCCTTCTTCTGTACAGATCATAAGAAAAAAAGAAACGATTGACGCAGTATCGTGGTTTTATTATTCTGTTTGATGAGATTTTAATGCGCCGTATGTTAACAAGAAATGAGTCGAGTGGTAATAAAACCCTTTCAACCGAATAACGTCTCGAGTCTGTGGATTCGTCCTGTTCCGTCCTTCTTCGTGCATTGCCATTGTTTAGAAATTCTCAGACAGACGTCTCGTAAGGTGATGCAACTTTGGAGGCACGTCGAACGAACCCGTTGAACTTTCTACGTCACGTTCGTTTCTGTATGTCGTAAGATAAACTTTTGACTGCGTCATTCGAGGCATGTGCGATTCACCGAATACCCGATATCTCTCACAGATACAAATAATTTCATCATGTGATGATTTTATTGTATTTAACCTCGACCATATTTGAGAGTGATGGAAGAAAACAAGAATGCAAAATTTATTAAAAACACTTGATTGAATTCGCGTTGGAATTGTCGATATATCACAATTGAGTAACGGATATTACGTCAAGCGAATGGAGAATTGATCAATTGAATATCCTCAAATGATTTTCTCATGAGTAATCTTAGGATTGTATTTGACATTGCGTTGGATATTGGAGGTAGATACGTTATTTTACGATTATTAGTGTGATTCGAGGAAGGTTCGACCTTCGATAACGTTGATTAACGATCATCGACATTTGAATGACGTAAATGTTTATTGTATTTTAGGGCTGGCGTGTAAATCGTGACCTTCATCGGGAAGGATACTTCCTTGGTAGAGAAATGGGTCTAGTATGGTAATTCCCCTTTTATCAATTTTATCTCGAATTCGTCGAGCCTTTTTTCAACAGAAAATGTATATTTAGTTTTTATAGAATTCGATATATTCTGTATAAAAAAAGACCAACATTCCCATTATCGATCGATGGAACGGTATCTCTTTACCTCTCATTTATCGAAAGTTATAGTGATATCGGAAATCCTCTTTACTGGACCAAGTTTGGCTTAAATCGGCTCCGTCTCAATTTGAAAATTTGTTGGAGTTCAGCTTTCTTGTACTTGCTTTATACTCAAAACAGGCTACTCGCACTATTACACGCAAAAAAATAATTCGCTGTGGCAGGTAAAAATTAGCTGCCATAGCTAATTTTCGTGGTTGATATTTGGATAGCGAAAAGAATAGCTATGATAGCGATTTTTCTTCGCCATCAGCGTTTCGCTGTACTAGCTTGGAAGAATCGCTGAAAGAACAACTAACCGAATGAAAAGAAAGTTCATTGGATAGGGGAGGGTCGATTCCGCAATCTTTCGGTTACTAACTCGAGCTGCTAGCGCTTGAGGCCACCCTACCGATTGAATTTTTCTTGTTCCAATAATACATATGAAGGGTCGACGGTCTAAACCTGTTAACTGATATTTCAGAAATTTTACACGGCGAAGAAAAAACGTTGGCATTTCTTTAATTTCTGATATTTTCCTAGTCTATGAAAAGTTTTTTCTTCCGGTTACAAGGGTGAATGATACTTCCAAATTTCAGATCATTTGAATGAAAATTGAAAGATCTGGATCAACTTTTCTTCGCCGTGTAAAATTTCTGAAATGTCAGTTAACAGGTTTAGACCGTCGACCCTTCATATAGCTTCAGCGGAATGTTTCGAATTTAATTTTGCAAAACTGCATGTAAATAAATAATTATTCTAGAGGTCAAGTATTCCGTTATTAGGGTTGTTGAACATTTTCTGAACCTCAAAATGTCTATGCACTATAGCTACAATGATAGCTGCAGTAGCGCAATGCACTCAGCACACAAGTTTTTGCTGTCTCTGCAAATTCATTTTTTTCCGTGTAGGTCGGAGACCCGTTGATATTTTTAGTTCGACATACAAAAACTAACCGTTGATACGTGGATGGGCTGGAAATTAGCTACGAGAGCTACTTTTATCTGCCGTAGTCGTAGTTAGCTGTAATAATGAGAAATGTAGTGCTCTGACAGCAAAATCTCATTTTTCTGGGTCCCTTTTGCCGAAACAGCAAACTATTTATCATCACAGCAATCCTGTTAGCTACGACAGCGATTTTTGACAGCAAAATATGTGCGTTCCCCCATACAGCAACGAGAGGTCTTTTGAACGTTCAGAAAACGTGCTCAGTTACACTGAGAACGTGCAAATAACGTCTCAGGATGTTCTAAGGACGTCACATGTATGTCCCAGGTACATGCAAATGTCCCGGTTAGTTCTATTTATGTGCACCGTGCGACGTCCTGGGAACATGTTCCATAAAGGTTTCCATAAGGTTTTGCGAAGCTGTGCACATCTTTTTAAAGGTTAGTTTTTATGTAAGTACGCTGAGAAAACATTATGAGAACGTTATGTAGTAAATGAAGAGAACGTGTTCAGAACGTATTCAGCGGCATCCAAAGTGCAGGTGCTCTAAACGTTTCGAAAACCTACTCCTCGAAGACCGGAACACGCAGAACCAAGTGTATGTTTTCAGAAGGTTCAGAGAACTTTCTGTGCTGTTTGAGTCTCCAGCAAATTTTGGTATTTTATATAGAATAACAAACAAATTTTGCTGAAGAACTTAACGCTTCTTGCTGCCACAGCTGAAAAGCCGGTGTGATAGCAAATACAGTCAAACCCCGGTATTCACGGGGGATGCGTTCCCGAAGGGTCCCGCGAATACGGAAGCATTACGCTTATGGAAAAAGAGGGGATGCATTCCGTGTTAACGAAAAAGGCTACTTTCTTACATTTTTGACTAGTTATTAAGATAAGTGCATTAATTTCGATTTGTTTAACAAATTATTCATTAGTAGATTTGAGAAACTGCGGAATTTTCGTTTGTCTAGCATCTCGAAGAATGTCTTTATACAGCTCTTGGTAGCAGCTCAACGCTGCATTCACTTCATGTTTAAATTTCAAACTACGTGACATGATTGGATCTTTTTCAACAGCTTCATCGATTCCTTCTTGAATCGTTTTTATGATTTTTATAATCGATTTCGCCGGTAAAGTTGCACTGAAAAAAAAATCTATTCCAGTCAAATAAATATTTATTTGTCCTGTACCAAATAAATATTTATTAGAATTGACAAAGTATTCTTTGGAACCAAAATAATTTATTTGAATTGAAAAGATGGTTTTAATCGTTTATTTGATTCCAATAAATTATTTTGGTTCCAAAGAATACTTGGTTAATTCTAATAAATATTTCTTTGGTACAGGACAAATAAATATTTATTTGACTGGAATAAATTTTTTTTTCAGTGTGGTTCCCGAATCTCAGAAATTTCAGCGTCATCCGATTCCGCAGAAGGCTTCAGCATTTCTCCGATCTCCAATCCACTATTGTTAGGTAAAATGAGTTCCGAAATTTCGTTAGTATCAACATCCTGAAAACCTTCACCACCAACATCTCTCGCCATTTAAACAACATTTTGAACAATTCCAAAAACTGCTGGATCTGTCGTTTGCTCATGCACAACAAGCTCCAGCAATAATTCTCTCCAGCTTTTATCAATTGTAGATTCTCGTATTTCAGATTCTTCTACCAGTCCTATGGAATCTGCAATCGTGAAATTGTGCCAGAATGTTTTTATTTCATTTGTAAGGTTGCTGACGCCGAGTGAAAGCGAATGATTCATGTTTTCAATATTTGCTTTAATACTCTTCTTGAATAATAAGACTTGGAGGTGGCTATAACTGCTTGATCCATAGGTTGGATTGAAGATGTAGTGTAAGATGTGGCGGTAAGAATTGGACCTCAACATGAGGATGTAGAAATTTCAAATGTTCGGGATTGTTGTCACAATAAAAAATTTGATACTCTGGCGAAAGGTACCCAGCAAGACCAAGTTTCTCTGCCACAGCGGTTTTTCTTCTCCGTGTGCCATCTCTGGTGGACAGACTCCATTGGATCTGACAATGAAATTTCATGAGATTTGGTCAGAACATTGTCCGAGAGTCCGACTGAAATTCAATCAGATTTGGCGAGAATCAATGGATCCCTTCAACCAGGGATAGCAAAAATATACAATGATTGAAAAGATCGGCCAAAATCTATTGACCTAAATTCAAGAAAAATGAAGGACCCTGAATAAGTCCTCGCTGTTTCATCACAGATGGCACTAACACTACTTGCAAGGAAGTACTGTATCTAACCTGAAATTTCAGTGTATGATAGTTCACTTTAGTGTAAACAAAGTAATTGTTTAATGGTTTTGAAAATGTCTACTTTTGTGCCAACTAAAGTGTATTTGCGGGGAATTTTATTGCACTACTTTATTCAAAAGAAGTCTGCAGCTGAAGTACATAGAATTCTTGTTGAGACTTATGGTGACAATGCTCTGTCGTATACGACATGCAGAGACTGGTTTCGACGCTTCAAAGATAATGATTTTGAACTTGAGGATAAAGAACGTTCTGGCGCACCAAAAAAATTTGAAGACAGAGAATTGGAGGGATTACTCGATGAAGACCGATCTCGGACGCTAGCAGAACTTGGAAAACAATGAAAAGTTGATGAGTCAACTGTTTCAAAACGTTTAGAAATGTTAGGAATGATCCAGAAGCAAGAACATTGGGTGCCGTATGAATTCAAGCCAAGAAACATCGCACGGCGTTTTGTCGCGTGTGAACTACTGCTTCAACGGCAGAAAAGAAAAGGTTTTTTGCACCGTATCGTGACTGGCGATGAAAAATGGATACACTATGATAATCCAAAGCGTAGAAAATCATGGGGTAAGCCTGGCCATGCATCAACATCGTCCGCAAAACCAAATATCCATGGTTCGAAGCTTCTTCTCTGTATTTGGTGGGATCAGCAAGGTGTAATCTATTACGAGCTGCTCAAACCGAATGACGCTATCACGGGGGATCGCTGTCGACTTCAATTGATGCGTTTGAGTCGAGCCCCAAAAGAAGAAAGAGAAGAGACACGACGAAGTGATTTTGTTACATGACAACGCTCGGCCTCGTATTGCAAAACCAGTGGAAAACCTACCTGGAAACGCTTCGATGGGAAGTTCTACCCCACTTGCCGTATTCACCTGACATAGCCCTTTCCGATTTTTTTACCTATTCCGTTCGATGGCACATGGCTTAGCTGACCAGCGTTTTCATTCTTACGAAGAAGCTAAAAAATGGGTCGATTCTTGGATAGCCTCAAAAGACATGTCGTTTTTCCACCGCGGAACTCATATACAGCCAGAAAGATGGGAGAAAGTGGTCTCTAGTAATGGCCAATACTTTGAATAAAGCATTTTTGTTCCTTATATTTTAAATAAAGTTTTTATTATGTAAAAAAAACAGCGAGAACTTATTCAAGGTCCTAATAAGTTCTTTTTTATTCAGTATTGAACTCTCTTCTATTATACGAGGTGTGTTCAAAAAGTAACGAGAATTTTTTAATTTCGCGGGTTTGGAGAGTCCGCCTGTATAAAATTTTTCTTTGTTATGTTGGTACACATGCCCCTGAAGTACGATAAAATTTTCAGCAATATTCATTGCTTACTTTTTAAGTGGCAGCCGCTAACGTTATGACGTGTTTTTCGAGCTCGGCGATTTTCATTTGCGAAAATAAATGGATCAAAGAATTTATATTCGATTTTGCGTAAAAAATGAAATAAAGTGTAGTGAAGTTTGTAAAATGTTAACAAAGGCATATGGTGAGTCTGCTATGAGTAAAGCAAGGATTTACGAGTGGTATAAGCGTTTCCAAGATGGCCGCGAAAACGTTGAAGATGACGAACGACCCGGACGCCCAAGCACATCAACAACCGATGAAAACGTGAAAAAAGTGAAAGAAATGGTTATGAACGATCGCCGAATCACAATCAGAGAAGTCGCTGATGATGTTGGCATATCAGTCGAAAAGCAATCCGAAAAAAACGCCCGGATTTGCGGCAAAACGATTCATGGCTTTTGCACCACGATAATGCACCTGCTCACATTTCATTGCTTGTTCGTGAATTTTTGGCCAAAAACAAAACCGTAACGATGCCTCAGCCTCCATATTCGCCAGATATGGCTCCATGTGACTTTTTTCTATTTCCAAAAATAAAGAGAACATTAAAAGGCCGTCGTTTTACAAGCATAGATGACATTAAAAGCGAATCGCTGAAAGAGCTAAAAGCTATTACAAAGATCGAGTTTCAAAAGTGTTTCGAGGATTGGAAAAAGCGTTGGCACAAGTGTATTATATCCAAGGGGGATTATTTTGAAGGGGACAAAATAGATATTGATGAATGAATAAATATTTTTTTCATAAAACGAAAATTCTCGTTATTTTTTGAACACACCTCGTATATGAACTGAAAAAGTTGATCGAAAAGTCTATTTGAATAATTTTTTCAGCATCTTGAAATAATTTTTTCTTGAAAAAAACATATTTTTCCGTTCAAATTCGAAAAAAGGTATTTATACGATCTTCCTGCTTTTTTTCCAGTTCGAATATAGTTCAAATATGCAATAGTTGAAATGTTCTTGAAATTTGAATCGTTGTTGAGAACAAACCGAAAATTCAAACTCTCAAAATCTGGGAATGATTGTTTCCTATCTTTTCGAATTAACCTCTTGATACTGGAAACGTTATTCCAAAAATGTACTGCAAAATTTTTGTTCTTCAAAAGCCAAGTATTCCGTCATTCGATTATTAATTCGTCTCGATGAACGATTCAAACTTCCTCAGAGCGTCACTCCCTAGGTGAAAATATTCTATTGAATTCTGTTACGAATGGTGGTATTTTTGATTGAGTATTATTAAATTTCATTGGAACCTATTCATTTTCCCATTCGTCAATGAGATTTCATGGCTCATTCATAAGAGAGTGGAAAACCTTTTTGACGCATTTGTCTCAGTCAAGAATTATAAGCTAGATTTTCTTGCCAATTGCACGGAAAGAAGAAAACAGCACTGGTTACTTGCAATGATCCATAACAGCAATCAGTGGAAAAACAAATGAAAACACGCTTGAATGATAGAGGTTAGCGCGATCACAGTGATGGGTACTGCAGTGAAATTTGTCAATGCTGCTTGGACATTAACGGTTACTGGGAGACGCAGTAATGAACGGCGTGAATTTGATTTTTCATTTTTTTTCAATGAATTACTGCGATTCACAGTAGCCATTGCTGTTCTCTTTTTTCCGTGTGGAAACTGCCGTGGCTCATGACTTAGTTAAAAAAATCTGCTGTAATTCATTATTTCACCTTCAATATTTTATTCTTAAATATGCTTTAAGCGCGTTCAAAAAATATACCTCGAAGTTCCCGAAGAAACGCAGTTTTCCCAGATAACACGCGAAGAATTCTTTCTCAAGAGCAAGAATAGAACTCTTCAAGAATTCTTTTCGAACTAACAAATTCATATAGAGCTCTGGAGGAGTTCAATCTGTCGGACATTAACAAGTTCTTTGAGAGTACTCGAACAATACTTCTGATATTCGCAAAGAGCTTGTTAATGCCCAACAGATTGAACTCCTCCAGAGCTCTATATGAATTCATTATTTCGAAAAGAATTCTTGAAGAGTTTTATTCTTGCTCTTGAAAAAGAATTCTCCGTGTGTTATCTAGGTTGGAACCTTCTAATTCAAGACAGCTCTTTAAAAAATCATATTCAACGATTCATTTTGCATCGGAATCAATGGAAATTCATTGGTGAAATGAAATTTTTCAAGCAGGGTTTTCGTTTCTTTTTTTTTTAATATAATATATAGTTGCTGTCATTATGCTTTATCAACACTATATTTTATACAATTCTATTCATTCGTACGGTTATAAGGTTTGGTCCTTGAGCATAAGAAAAAACCTACATTTCTCTCTGTGTGGCTCCATAAAAGCCTCGAAGATTCGATTCCTCGTCCAACGAAAACCGCATCTCTTGGTTGTTCATGAAATCAAGGGGTTTTCAAACTCCGAAAGCTACGAATAACTGCTCCCAATTGATTCTCACATTTTTGCAAATCCATCTTCGTATACGGTAGCCGAAAGAAAATGTCATAAAAATCTCATCTTCGGCGTATATAGAACATTCTGGATTACAGAACTTGTTCATTAGCGGGGATCAATAGAGTGAATTGATTCGAATGCCGTTGACCCGAATGAAAGTTGATCCGAAAACATTTTATTAGCTATTGTTGCGATTGAAGTATAACTAATGATACGTGGTGATTTTCCAGGTTGACTTTCATTCGGGTTAACTGCGTACAGCCCATCTGTCCTTCGGACCAATTGACTTTCGAGTCTTTTGATCTTTACCTTCATTTCATACGCGTTCAATTACGCGTTGATGATACAAAGCAGTTTCTGGAAGATTTGTGGATTCAATTATGTTCAACTTGTGTTGATTATTTCGAATTTTCAATCAATATTTCTTATTTCAAAAATGAAATCATCATCTTTTTGCGGATATTATTCATAGTACAGAAAGAATTACATAATCTCGCAATAATGAGTATATCATCAAAATAGAATGATAATTCATTTTGCCAAACAATTATACAGTTTCTTGATTATTTCAATATTTAAACCAAATCATATCGTATTCCAGGAACGACATTTCGTCACGTTATTAAGATAGAAGTTTCTTTATATCTCGTAAAATATCATGGAAGATGTTGTATACTTTTGTTGGAGTTTTTTCGTAGAATTGCACAAGTTGATACTTTGTTGGGAAACATTGCCGCTATTATTATAGTACAAATGCTATTGATATGAAGTATCGAATAGCCAACGAATCATGATTTGTATTGAATTACTTGTGTAAGCGATAGTTGTTAATTATCCGTCGCGTCAATTCATTGGCGTAGGATTAAACATTTGTGTATTTTATTTGAATTAACTTTTTCGTTGTATGATGAATCAATTTTTGGAAAAAAAAAACAGGGTATAAACTTGAATAATTCAAAAGAAATATCTGTTTGTGAAATGGATTTATAAGAATCAATTCGTAAAATTTTGGTATTTGCAAGAAGACGTCTTGAGTCGGAAAATTTGGACGGTTTTTGTCCTCTTATTTCATTCCTAGACCGATGTTGTCCTGATGGTTGATTAATGCGGACAAAAACAGTACTTTTTCAAGATTTTCAGACTAAAATCTTGAAAAAGTACTGCACTGTAAAAAATAATCTGAAATTTCATAAACCAGATGAATATGAAAATTCTGAAACTTGGAATTGAAATCAAGTTCAATCATGGATTCATGAAATTTACTGCAAAATGTATTAAAATTCATATAAAAATGCGTGAAAAATCATAATTCTGTATAAGATATCATAAAATTTAATATGAAAAGTCAGAAAAGTTTTGAAAATTAATACAAAATTTATATGTTATTAATTGCTTCCCATAAATTTATATGAAATTCAGGAAGCAATTTTTTACAGTGTGTTTTTGTCCGCATTGACCAACCATCAGGACAAAATCAGTCTAGAAATGAAATAAGAGGACAGAAACCGTCCAAATTTTTCGACCCGGAACGCAGTTTCTTATTTTTCAAAGATCAAAGAGAACGATCGTGAAGCATCTAGAAATTATTAGGTACGAATATAAAAGTTTTAAAATCCTCTCCCTACGCAAAAGACCCATTCATTCCATCCACATCTCATGTGCTTATTTGGCAATCAAATTTAGTTAATTTTATACATTTCTTCAACCTAAATTTCAGTGAACCTCAAGGAATGTTTTGACCACATCCCATGGACCTTCATTTCGCTGAATTCCATAGATTTTTCTAATCACAGCCCTTCGGAATGGAGGATATAAGTATTCGAAACAAGGATAAAAACGAAGTCACCTGAGCATTCTAGGAGTGAACTATACAGTGTGATGACGAATGTGAATTAGGGAGGGAATGTAAAACTAAAGGACGTTACATGGAGGAACTTGGCGTATTAAAAAAACAATTCATTCCATACCTAGGACGTGCGAGATTCTCTTTAAATTGAAAAAATATCCCCATGTACTATCCGTGAGTTCGATTTGTCCCTATATTCATTAACATTTCATTCCATTTATGCGATTTTCAAATAATTTTTCAAATTCAAGTCTGGAAGTTATCAGAATGTGATCCAAGTCAACTTTCTGATAACTTCCAGACCTCATGAAAAAGGCATCAAAAAGATTTCCGAAATCGATGCATTAGAGAACTTTCTGTTAGCATTTAGAGAACATAATGAATGTTTGTGAATGAACAAATGAATCTTCCGATTTCTGTCCCTATTTCCCAAAATATCGATTTTAGGCCGAATTTCAACGATATCCTAATTAATTCCCCACAGAAACATCAAATTTTAAAAGCGATTTCTATTAAAAGCCGGCTCAATTATTATTTTTCAATGGCTTCCTCTGAGTTCTCTGCTCTTCTGGTTACTCGTCGTTTGAAACAGCACTGAGAGAAGAGTTTATTTGTATTTAATAAATCTTGTTTTGGATACGGCGAAATAAATATTTATTACACACAAACATGACTCACTATTCTCACACTGAAAAAGAAATTTATTCCTGTCAAATAAATATTCATTTGTCCTGTACCAAAGAAATATTTATTAGAATTAACAAAATATTCTTTGGAACCAAAATAATTTATTGGAATCAAATAAACGATTAAAACCATCTATTTAATTCAAATAAATTATTTTGGTTCCAAAGAATATTTCGTTAATTCTAATGAATATTTCTTTGGTACAGGACAAATAAATATTTATTTGACTGGAATACATTTTTTTTTCAGTGCAGATAAGGTTTAATAATAGTTAAAAATGTCGTATGAAGTTTTGTAACAGTTGATAAACTTCATTTATAGTTATTAGGCCAAGTTTAACGGGAAAAAATATTGATTTCACCGTATCCAAAGTAAGCTTTATTAAATACAAATAAACTCTTCTCTCAGTGAATGAATGGCGAGCGGAGCGACTGACTTCGAATTTGAAAAATGCGAGCGAAGTGAGCGCCGTATCACGGAGAGAAAAAATTTGCCGACGCAGCAAATCGAGGTATTATATATAGAATAGCAAAATTTTTTGCTGGCCTAGCTAAAAATTTGCTATAATAGCAATCGTGTTAGCTACGACAGCAATTTTTTAGCTGTGGCAGCAAAAAATGTTCGCTCCGCCAGCAAATTTTCAGTATTATAAACATTTTTTGCTCCCACAGCTAAAAATTCGCTGTCGCAGCTAACAAGATTGCTGGAACAGCAAATAGTTTGCTGTCACAGTAAAAAATTTGCTGCTCTGGCAAAAGGAACCCAGCAAAAGTAGATTTCGCTGCTACAGCGAATTCCTTTCTCTCCGTGTATGGGGCAATCAATGGCGCACGAGCGTCTTCAAATTTAAACATTTTGAGCGAAGCGAGCACTATTTGGAATATTAAACGGCGAGCCTCATTTGAACCATTGACTAGCGAGTGGAGCAAAAACCATTTTATTTACAGAACTGCTGGCGCGTCAATCTTGAGACCACACTCACAGAAAGGATTTTTTGAAATGAGAAAACTTTTCTTGTCGCTGGGACAAAACTCATTTTTTTCTTGAGCCTAGAAAATTTTACTTGAATCAAGAAAAAAGTGAGCTTTGTCCCAGCGATAAGAAAAATTTTCTCATTTCGAGAAATCCTTTCTGTAAGTGCAGTGTTGCGAAACGTCCCGATTGATCGGAGAAAAATTGCAAAAATTACATGGAAAGACTGAATTTATCGATTCATCACTGTTCATAAAAGGACAGTTAAAAATCAAGTTTTCCTTTTTCATTTTCAAGAAATGAATTCCAGCTGTAAATCCTCATGTGTTTATTGTATAGAAAAAACTTTATTATTCAATGATGCACGGAAAAAATAATTTAGCTGCAGCAGCTAAGTAGCTAGCACGGACACGGACAGCCATTAAATTAGCTCCTCCAGCTAAATTTTAGCTGTTACAGCAAAAAAATTTGCATTTGTAGTTAATTTATTTGCGGTAACAGCTAAAATTTAGCTGGAGGAGCTAATTTAATGGCTGTCCGTGTCCGTGCTAGCTACTTAGCTGCTGCAGCTAAATTATTTTTTCCGTGTGGTGGTTCTGAGTTGCCTTGAAACTACAAGCACTGACGATCTTAAAATTATATTGCAACTTGAATTTTTGAAATACAGCGCTCAATTGGTTTCAATTCGTTTCCTGAAAATCATTTGCGCACGGTGAGAAAAGTATTGCTGGCATAACAAGCAGGTCTGTTACTATAGCGCCTACAAAAAAAATTAGCTGTAAGAGCAAGACAAATGATTGACACAACTGAATTTTTTTGCTGACATAAACACATTTGTTAATAGAATTAACGTCTTAACTGCTGTATTAAATTTTTTTGCAAGGACAATAAATTTCTTCGTAGGCGCTATAGTAGCAAACCATTTTTTCTCCGTGTGACTGTTCCAGGTTCATAAATTCTGGATTGGGAGAGAGAAGTAGAGATTCAAAGAGCCTCAAAAGATTCTTGGATCTCTAAACTTCTCCGAATCTTTCAAAAATGTTCAAAATCATGGAGAGATTTAACAAGATTCTTCCACTGGATTACCCCTGGTGAAAACGCGGATAGATTCGGATAAAAATTTGCCGATCGATATAAAAACAGCATTGAAACGAATAAAAGTGGATTGTATTTCTATCCGTTTCAATCCTATTTTTCTATCCATCTGCAAATTTTTATCCAAATCTATCCGCGTTTTTATCAGGGACTGTACCAAAATCCTTCTAATCTCACCTCCAAGTTTTTTTTATAGCCAATCGAAATTAGAAACACAACATCGATTCATTTTTTGTGTTTGTGTATTGATTTTTGTTGTCATAAATATCTGTTGAGTGAAAACAGGATGGTATAGAAAGCATTTTCGCTACGTAATTCAGTGAAAAATATTGTTTGGAACTTGACCGCTCATAAGAACATTTTTTGCAATGTAATAGATTTCAACATTGCGCATGAGTAAGCAACAATTGCGAGAAAACAATAGGAAGCGATCGTGTTGTTTTTCGAAAGGTCCACTTAGGATTTTCCACTGAATATTCTCTTACAAATCAGGCATTCCAAAGTCCGGCATTCAATGATGTCAGATGAATAGATTTTAAGGCCCTGCAAAATTATTACCAATTACCAATTCGTTCTTTGAAAGATTTTTGAAAGAACTACGAGAAATAATGATTCGCTTCCAAAATACTCCGATTTATTGTAGTTTTACACGAGTAAAGAACGACAATTCAAAATTGTTGCGACAGGCAGGTCTTGGCGCCAATGGATCTGACAGAATGTGAAGGTCATATAGTGCCGGTTGAAAAAGGGGCTCGTCATGTTCTCGACCAATCGTCGGCGAGTGTCGGCTAAAACGCCTTCTTTTCTCTAACTGTGTACGTAAGGAAAATATACATGGTTTGCCTGAGTACACTCGCATGGTAACAACGGATCCCCACCACATTGTTTTCGTTTTTTTTCCATGATGTAATCAAAAGGATTCGTTTCGTGTTCTTTCAGCTAACCTTGAACACGTGAAACAGATGATAACGTTCGTTGGAAATTTCCATTACACTTCCCGTCTCCCCTGCAGGTTCCTGGATTCTCTCCGCACCAAAGTTCAAATTTTCAACTTCCCACGTTGCATGAAAGATAATGATTTTCATTGCTTTGCAATATACTTTCACGATATCATCTGTAAAATTCGAAGGTATAATGCAAAAGTAGCGATGGAAATTATTTACCATACGGAAAATATAGTGCGGTTGCACCTACCACAATGATAGGCAATGGCAAGGGCAGTTCAGATGACCGATAACGCAATTGTGGTAATAGCAGGTGCTACTTTGTGGCCAACGTAACCACATTGTTTTTGTTTTCACCTGCGTTTAAACTATAAATAAATGCTTTTTCCAAGCGACAAGTTTATAAACTCCTTTATTGCCGAGATATTTACTTTCCCTGCTGTAAATTGTTTATCGAAAACTATTGAAAAAGGAAATAGCTGTTTAATGGGTGTTGTGAATCGTTTATTTACTATTAATCTATAGTTTTGAGGGAGGAGGGAGCTACATTTTATCCAGACAGCGCCAAAGTTTCTGATTTATTCATAAAAAATCTTCCTTGAATTCTTTTGGTGTCAAAGGTATTCATTATGAACTTGTTTTCAACCATTATGCTGTCCGGATAATGATATTCATAGTTTTCAATAGTATAAAAATCCACTATAGGAAACTATTAAAAATGAATCATATAATTGCATATAATTCAAAACTATACATCGAAAACCATAAATCTATTTGTGTTTACTCGAAATACTCATTGAAAACTATTCATTTTTCCCGAGACACCACAAACGATCAATTGAAAAACAACGAACAATCTCTGTTACTAGGGCTAGGGCTGTAGTCTGATTCAATGTGATTTTATATAAAATTTCTATCAAGTTTTTATACAAACTTATAGAAGCACATTGAATCAGATTATATCAATTCAAAATGTATACGTGTTTTCATGGAGTTGCCATATGAGCAAAAATGTCACAAAGATATTTATTTTAATGATATCAAATCATCTAAAAATAAACGTGACGTAGAACAGGAGAACACAGGGGGTTCCAGGAAATCAGGAGTGTGTAAAAAGATAAGCCTGAACAAGGTCACAGGAAATGAAAAAGAAAGGATCTGGTATTGTGATTCAAGGACATCTTTCGAGGGTGTGAGATGCCAAGCATTGAAATTCATATTGATTGAGAGGCTTCGAGCGATGCATTGCTTTATCCTTATTCATCATATCATTTTGTCTCCTTTCGATAAATAGGATAAACAGGACAAAGAGAGATTCATGGTAATCTTAACCGAACAAAACTAAATTTGATTTGTCTTCGTGTTACTCTCTCATTCGGGCTGTCTTGGGTTGGAGTTCCAACCTGAGTTTTGATATCTTGAAAAAAGATGCTATCGCATTAAACATTTTCTCAACTAAACTATCTTCTACTATTGATAGACTCTGTCATAGCTTACTTATTTACAAATGATTTTCAAAGGTGTTTCTTATCGATAAATATTTCATATTCCAGTAGTATTCAGATTCTTTGACATTTATCAACAAGACAGTTTCATGCGTCAACCGAATTGAAATAAATAACATTCAAACAAGAGTTAAAATTCCTAAATAAGAATTGAAAATATTGAAATGATTCTCTTATAAGCAATTACGTACAAATAAAAAAGTCTTTTACCGTTTCTTTGATAGTTTTATTTGTAATTGATCGATTCAAAATTAATTATGCAAGATCTTATAACGCATCTACAAATTCTACAACAATGTACATTTTATCAATAAAATCAATTATCCGTCAATTACGCATAATATTCTTTTTTGTTTTCGATTGAATTGCAAATACGTCACGAACGTTAAAAGATTATAACCAAAAATTCTTGATTGATTTTCATTATAAATCTCATTGGAATGCATTCGAATGCAGATTATAAAATTCATTACCATCGAATATTTCTTATTTGTTCAATAAAACAATACTCACAAATCACATATTCGCAAATTAGAGAAAATTTCGAATTGATATGGAACGAACATATCGTTGAAATTCGAATCATTCATCGAGACTGATGGAAACAAAATTATATGAAAAGTCATGAAAATGTCAACGATTTTAACAATATCGTTCTGAAACATGATTCAAATTTCAACAATATAAATAAATTACATATAATATGTTACGCAAAATGTGTGGTCATTTAGAAATTACAAGTTTCAAAAACCATTTGGATGTTTTTCTTATTATCAAAAGGAATAAATAAAAGTACAAATATATATTGATTGAACAACACGTTGATAGCATTTTGGTTAATATAAACGTGTGGATCGGTCAAATTTTGATCAGTTCAAAATTTTCACGAGCTCAATTAACGGAGATGTGCGAGTAATTCGAATAGAATTATTATACACCTTCTAATACTTGAGATTCATTCGATATCCAAAATTTCAGAATTATAATTCTTATAGAGCGCAAAAATAAGAATCTGAACATGGTATCGAAATTTGTAACAAATTGTTTGAGCATATTTCGTCGATCGCATGATAAAATGTAACACGTCTGCTCTGCTGTCTTCAGAAGTTTTTGAGTCCCGAAAACAGGAAAACTCAAGAAAAAGAGAAAATGAACTAATTATAAAACAGAGTTTGAAAACAATAGGTAACTTTAAACAAAATGGTGAGAAAAGACCAACAACAGCAGCACGTCTACGACTCGTGACATTTTAGTTTCTACAAAATCTACAAATTAACAAAACCTGTTACGTTTCATCATGCCACCGACGATTTATTGACTTTCGATTAAAACAAATCTATCCCTCACGCACACACTCCTCTAACGAAACAAATGAATCTCGCAGAAGAACTATTATTGACATGATTGATTACGACGATTATACCTCCGCAATATATTGACAAAGAAATGACAAATTTGAAAGATGAAAAAAAGCTCATATTTTGAGGAACACTTTCGAATCGAATATTGGAACATCGAATATATGAAGGATGTTCAATATAAATGATTCATATTTTTCAAACAAAAGTTAATTGTTTTTTTTTTTCTAAGGCACTTGAGTGAGAATTCAGTATTTCAGTAAATTCCTTCTTGTGATATACAATATTTCAATCTTCAAATTATAAAATCAACGCAGTTTTGTACAGGGTCGATTGTTTCGCATCGCAACTGGACGTGATTCTCATTAGCGATTCAAAATTCAATACATGATTAATCGGTCACGAAATGCAGCATTACGCGTTTTTGATTTCAACTATGATGTTCCTTATTGCGAAATATATCAATATATTCATATAATTAACTAATCAACGAAATTAATAAAATTAATTCATAAATTTTTCATGTGATACAGAAAATGTGTGTATATATGTTACATGGAATGTAATATTCATTGAAGAAAATAAAATAAAATAAAAAATGAGAAGAAACCTCAATAAATACTTGATTGAAAGGCTTGTAAAATATAATCTCTTTTTTACAATAATCCTCGCGATGATACTTCACATTGAGTTCACTTCAATCGACTCGATGATACGTTATTCTAAAATTATAATGCATTCATTGATCTTTGCATATCAAATTTTCATAATACTGTTGTCATTCTTTTTCAACGTTTAATACTGAAGAGGGATGTTGAAGAATGAAGCTAAATTTTTCATGACGATTAAAGTTTTGTAAACATGATTGATGAGAAAATACAGTAACGAAAAATCTAGTAGCAATAAAAATAAATAAAATAATACTCTGCCAATAGATAGGTTACAATAGTGGGTCGAGGTGACAGTGGTCCCAGTCTGATTCATTCGGAAGAATCGAATGAGTGAAAGAAAATGTGATGTGGTCTGATTATCCGATTGCAATGAAACTTGTACCACATTTCAGTAATGGTTCCATAACGGTACCATATTAGTTCCCCGAGTTCAGAAACAATTACAAAGCTTTTCGTTACTTTGTTACGAAAAAGCGAAAACGATTTCATTGTTGCACCGAGCAAAATCTCACTAAAAAAATCATTACTCAATCGATATTATCGAGTCTCGAAATCATCCAACAAGGAATCGTCAGTTTTGTTCTCAAAACGCGTTGAGTCACTGATTTTTGTTTCTCCAACGATCGATCGTGCATTAAAATTTGAATCGCGTGGTGCGTGTAACCTAAGATCTACAATTTACAACTCGCATAACATTATCGTGTAAACTTTCAACATGGAAACATGTAATTATGACCATTAAATATATATTCAATGGATGGAATGTGTAAAAAATCTCATCACGAAAATGATTAAAGAGATCATTGATATTCGATCTCTAAATCATCGATTCAATTCGTCAACAATTGGTATGTCTGGCACCTCTCATAAGTGGAATCAAAATACTGGGACTTTGCGCTTGTCTCAGGAATGGATGTTGCAAAAGTTCCGCAGCGGTAGCTCTTTGCGCTGGATCACGAACGAGCATTCGCTCCAGAAAACCTTGAAGACGTGGACTGACCTGTATCGATGAAAATAATATATTTATATGAATAAATGCAAATTTCTCGATATATAGACTCGCGAGAGAATTTAATTTATTTTTCTCACTTTATGAGAGTTTTTCAATTTGGGTGGCGGCATGTCTCTGATTCGTCTCATAGCTTGCAAGGGAGGTTCATTGAAAAACGGTGGCTCTCCGTCTACCATTTCAATAATCATTATTCCTAAAGACCAAATATCCACTTCAGGTCCGTAAGGCAACCTGCGAAGCAAGTAACCATGAAGCGACTTATAAGCTGATACTACTTCATAAAATGTTATATCGAGTATAAAAAAGAAAATGAATAGTTACCTAGAAATCACTTCTGGACTCATCCAATACGGTGTTCCAACAAGAGATTTTCTTTTTGGTAATTCTTGTGATACTTGAGCGCAAAATCCAAAATCAGATAATTTAACCCTACCATCCGCCGTGAGTAATATAGAATCGGATTTAATATCCCTATGTATGACACCCTGTGAATGTAAATACGCCAAAGGTTTAAGGCACTGAGAACACACTGTAGCTATCTGACTTTCATCCATCCGCGAATGAGTTACGATATCCGTTAACGCGCCTCCTTCTAAATACTCCATGACAACCCAAAGTTCATCATCCACCAAGAAACTATCGTACATCTCAACAATGTTTGGATGATGATAATCTCTCATGATCACCACTTCGTTGAACAACAATTCTCGTCTTTGTTGCTTTCTAAGATCCATTTTCTTGACTGCGACTTGTCGATTTGTACTTCTATCGGTCGCTATGCAAACCGTTCCTGTACTGCCTTCTCCAATTTTCAAGAAATTCTCCAAATTATCCCTTGGATCTCCTCTACTCACCTGCAAGCAAACAAATGAATTTCGCTCGGCTCTTCGATCATCTTCCGATAGAATATTACAAATTACTTACGACCATCTGTAAAGCGGCTCTGAATTGTTCATGCGTGAGTCGTTGTTCAGCCGTTTGTTTGTTACCGCTATTGGCGCTTCCCGACGTTACCGTCAAATTTCCCGAAGAAACCGCGCTCTTCATGTTTTGATTTTGATCCGTGATTGAACTTACACCGGAAGCCGAAGACTGAAGTCCGGATTTGGATAGATTATGCATCGATTGTGAAGTTTCGATCGGTTTCTTCAAATGCGAATGCAGATTCGACGAATTTTCAGAAGCATTGTACGTTTGAGGATATTTGTTAGCATTGTGAGAACTTAATTGACTCAAAGGTCGCTGCGAAGCTATCGATCCCACCGGAGAAACTTTAGGTTGTAATTTGTGTAGCAACATGTTCTGCGTCATTGCAGCGGAATGGTCTCTCATAGACGTTTCCACGTTTGGCATCTGCATATAATGGAATATTCAAATGTCTTTATTCGAACGACAGAATGATCAATATTTGAATTTACCTGAATATTGCCGTTGTATTGTCCTGGTCCTACAGTGGATTGTGAATTAGCTCGATGTAAATCAGAATCCAATATCTGAGGGGCACTCGTATTGGGCGTTTGCCCTTGGGAATTGACGATTGGACTGAGGTTTTGGAAATTAACGGACAGATTTGGAGCATTCGAACCAGCCAAATTGGGCGAAGATTGCATATTAGGATTTAAATTTTGTAGATTTGGAATCATGCTGTGAACATTGGCGTTCAATCCGGATGTTCCAGTATTCTGTTGGTTTGATCTCAATTTATCTAAATAACCATGGGTTTTATTGAAATGCGAATATTGAACTTGAGTTGGATTGGAGGGGATTTCCTGTCCTTCGGGCACAGACGGTGGAAGATTGGCGTTATGCCTGTAATTAAAAGAAATGATACTTATAATAATTTGCACCACGGAATACGCGAGAACAAAAAATTACCTGAAGTCACGTTTCAGCCTTGGAGGACTGGAAGATCTAAGCGAATTAGATCTAGCCACCGTGCTGGTCTTGGGTAATCCATTTCCAACACCTTTGTCGTCCGCGTTAAGTCTGGGAACCCTAGCATTGTTATGACCTCGTACAATGGTTTTTAAATCTAAAATTTCAGTGGGCGTGATCTCACTAGGATCCACCAGAGGCAACGGCCTGTTAGTGGATTTCAAAATTTGATTATTCCCTACGATAGAAGCCCACTGAAGTGGAAGACCGACAAATTTTCCCTCTCGTTTGTCAAATCCTGTATGCACTCTGTGTTCAAAATTGGTAGGCGTGGAAATTTGAGGTTTCTTTTTCTTCTTGGCAAACATTCTGACTCTTTGATGTCCAACAAATATGTCATCGAATAACTGCGAAAAAACCATCGAAAATGCACTTCTTAATATCGTTTAAAAGTATCAACGAAATACAGATGGGTCTCTCAAATTGTTGAAGGTTATGAAGGAATTTTTCACTTTTGTCTCACAGTACAGAAAAAATGTACAGATCATGAGAGTATGATAACTTTACACTAAAATAAAGCACCGAGAGGTTTTTAAAAATTTGCAAAATGGTAGAATCACTTATGAGATTGAAAGAAAACAAGTTTGGTTGGGGGAAGCCAAATGACAGTAACGCCTACCACTTGTAATACGACGTCTTCGGAATGGTTTCTTCGAACTTTTCATGGAAATGTCAATGGGGAAAAGATTGAGAAGCCATCGAAGTTGGTTTTGATGAACGAACGAGTAGGATTTAAATTGACACATAAAAACATTTTTCTATTAAAACTCAAACAAGTGCTCCATTTGTTCCCATTTGTCCCTTTCGACAGGTTGTTTGGATCGTCGCGCACCTCACGGTGAGCTCAGAAAGCTTTCACGGCATTTAGTTCATGACAATTCGTTTAAATGTATTAAGGTAACCAAACCCACACCTGGGTATAGGTGAACATTGTATACATACAGCTTATATGCATAAACGTCTGTGTATGATTGTGCGTGAATTTCTGAATGTGGTATATTTGTAAGGTATATATAGTAATTAATGTACATACAGATGCGAATAAGGGATCGATTCAACAAATAATAAATCGCCATGACGATGGTAAAAATCAACTCATCGGAATATTTGATATTTTTACAGATTAGAAGAATTCAAAATTCAAATTTTTCTTTATCCTAATGACATTAGTTTATGAAGAGAAAAAATATTCAATCAATTTCACTTTACAGTAGATTACCAGTTGGCAAAAAAAGATATCAACTGTTATTTACATTTTTTTTATCATTTCAAAGAAAATTATATCAATCTTTCCTCAAGTTATTTATAATTTGTGGAAAGCGCAGGAAGGAAATGACTCATCCGTACACAAAACTTGTGCGATATGAAAGTTGATATCCAAGCACATGGAAAATCCCAATAAAAAACAATCAACTAAATCAATATACGTATAGCATACGTACAAGATGTTCGAGGAATACAGAAGTTCCCTTCTTTTCCTTTATCGCTTGTAACTTTTGTCACGATGAAAAAAATTCAAACACCGAGAATTGAATATTTTGTAAAAATCTGATCTTTATTTTCCTTTGGATAAACATTGTTTTAGAATATACATACAAAACTTATATATGTCTACTTATATTCACATTGATACATTCTCATGGGTGTACACATTCTATTAAAAATGTCAGGATCTGTGTGGAATTTCCAGCATTTATAAAAATAATGAATATATTCATCACAATACTTACAAATTAATACAAAATCATTGAGACGTTAAGAACGAAATGACTGGAAAAGTTTTGATTAAACTGTCATTACAAATTATAAATCACTGTCTTCGTTTTAGGAATATGAGAGTTTGTTCATAGGTTGTAAAATGTAAAGCGGTGGTCAAAGCAGCCTTAATTTGACTAGGAGCTAATCCTTTGAAAAGACCTGGCATTCCTTCTTTCATTATAGTAGCTTTGAAACAATCGTACAATCCCTTACAACGAAAAAATTCACCAAAACCGTATCTAGCGCGTTCAAAGCCTTGAATCTGCAACCTTTTCCGAGCTAAATCTGCTGGATAGATAATAGTTTTAGCTAAAAATCCAGCACTGCTTCCAGCCATCAAAGAATTATATATGCTTCGTTCTTCTTCGGAAAAACAACTTTGATAGAATTTACTAAATTTTTCATAAAAAAAAAACTGTAATCCCGTATGTGGAGCGATTTGTAATAGCGTCGGTGAGAGCCCATAGTAAAAGACTTTTGGAGTTTCGTGTCGTAAGATAGAACTGAGAAGAAAATGAATAATTATTTTTGTAATGAATGATACATTATTTGACATTTACTCACTGGAAAGAATGTAGAATGCCTTTATAAACTATATTGCGATTCGATTGGGCAACCAATCTAGTACGCAAAGTATCAAAAGGATATGAGACAATGGTCGCTATAACTCCAGCCCCAGAACCAGCTAAAAAATGCATTGAATTCTTCCATTCGTTTAGAGCAGATGACTGTGATAGTTTCATAAATAAGTTGTACGAATAAAACTGAAATAATGTTAAAATTGTACAAATTGCAAGGAAAATGATGTTATAACAAGTTGATATAAATATTTCTGGTGATAAAGCTGTTTTAAAATCATAGATTTATTAATCTTGTACCTGACTAGTGCCATAAGTGATGGAAAGTAATTGAGCGGGTATATGACCTTTCCATAATGCAAGTAATCCCTCTTCTTTGCATATTAAGAACAGTGCTTGAGGTATAGAACGATATTTACTGTAACTATGGTCTCTTATTGGTTCAACTTGTAACTACAATAATGCAATAGGTAATGAACCATATTCAATGATAAGTGATAGCGGAATGTCATAAATTTGATATTAAATAATACCTGAAATCTAATTTTTATTACATCCAATGGTTGAAAAACAAATCTTGTGACAAATCCACTGACAGCACCGGCGATAGCATGATCAGAGTATGGCTGATCTGTTCTCATTATCGCAATAGCATGAGAATATTAATTATAATTATTATACTCATTTGGATATAGACTGAAAACTCAATTATCAAATGGAGTTGGAAAAAAGTCAAAAACACCTCAAACGTATTAGGTTTTAATGTCTAAGACGACACAAGAGAACACAAACCACTGTGCATGCGCTTGGAATGTACTTGGAAGTTCAAGCACAGCACACCCGTTGCACGTTCTTAAAGGTTTCTACTCTTTTAGGGTAAGAGACATATAAAAGTTTAAAAATACATTCGTACATACAACAATACTGACTTGTGATTATCTTGAATTTTGAAAAGAATTATTTTAAATAAATCAGCTGTTTGATTATTCCAATCTAGAAGAAAAGAGATATGTATGCACAAGTGAATATATGAATTATAATTTACATGCTTTGATTTTTCATTCTAACTCATCATTATTCTAAATTCAAAATACAAAGCGAGTACAAGTTGATTAAAAAATTGGAGAGAATTTGGATTAAATAAAATATTGAATTGATACAATTTTCATGAAATATTCTTCATAACACGGTGATGAAATTTTATAAATTGTTGATGAAAAAATTTTACTGGATTACTTTGAAAAAAAATGAAACGTAACTAACCTACAAGTTTTGATTTCATTACATTAATTGACGTCTGTTAAGATGTAATTTCATGGGGCGTCGAGCATCAAGCGTCAACATTAGAAGGAAAGAGAAGAACTGTGTGACCTCTCTTTCTTTCTAATGTTGACGCTTGATGCTCGACGCCCCATGAAATTACAGCTTTATGTTAACTTCCATGCGCACGTTGACGTTTGACGTACGTTGTGCGCGGCGGGATTTAAACAACATGCTAACTACGTCGTTCTTGTTCTTGATGGAACCATTGGAGGTGGTGAATGGGCGGGATTTAAATCAAGAACGCGCGTAAATTCAAACTTCCAAATCAAATCCAATTGGTCCACTTCTTTGAATTTGCCTCGTTAAATATAATTGACTGTTGCTCCATCGGACTTGAAATAGGATTGACTCGAAAAGAATGACTACTCAATGGAAGAATACATTTTCTACAAAAGAATATTGAAATCGCGATTAGATAATTAAGTTGCAGTATTGTTCTAATCGCGCCTGGTGAAATCAAAATCTGATTTCAGAATAACCAATTTCTACGGGATCATCAATAATTATTTTTCGGTTGGTTGAAATCTGGGTGAAAAACAGGTTTTTTGAAGTTTTTACTATATTGTAACCAAAAAGAATGGTCAGTACCCAAACAGGGTAGTATGCGAGAAGCCCGACTGGCGTTAGCCCGACTGGCGTTAGCCCTACTGCATTTAACCCGAACGACTTTAAACCTGAATGACAGTTGACCCGACTAATCATAAAAATATAATCAAATAAAATTGAAAATTAATCGAAATCAAAGCGTAATTAACCTTTAATCTACACGGAGAGAAATGTATTTGGAAAAATTACCATTTTATTCGTAAACTAGAACTATTCGGAAAAATCAGACAATAATTTATAGCATAACTCCTAATCATTGCCAGCTGTGATGGTAAAAATCGAGATTAATTTGGATTTTTACCATCACAGCTGGCAATGATTAGGAGTTATGCTATAAATGATTGTCTGATTTTTCCGAATAGTTCTAGTTTACGAATAAAATGGTAATATTTCCAAATACATTTCTCTCCGTGTATACATCTTCACAGTAAAAGGTTGAATAAGCTTTGATTTCGATTAATTGTCCATTTTATTTGATTATATTTTTATAACTAGTCGGGTCAACTGTCATTCGGGTTTAAAATCGTTCGGGTTATAATCCGGTCGGGCTAACGCCAGTCGGGCTTAAGTGCCATTCGGGCTTCTCGCATACTACCCCAAACAGCACCACAGGCCCAGAAGAATTCTTAAAGAATTCATGAAGAACACAAACAGTTCAATAAGAACTCTTTATGAATTCTTCTGAGACTGTGGTGCTGTGTGGGTAGACACACAAGTCACGTGAACGTACCCAGACAACACACAAGTCCCATATGAATCCGGAATATAGTCGATTTTTTTAATTCTAATAGAATCAAATTGAGTGAATTCGTGAAGAAGTCTCATAGAATTCATTTGATTTAAAATGAGTTCTGCTGGAATTGTTTTGGAATTCATATAAGAATTCTCAGAGTATTCAAACAGAATTCAAAGGCAGTACTCAGAGAATATCCGTTATGTCCGCCTGAAAATATCCATAGCGGTATTCAAATAGAATCAGAATTCAATTCAGAAACTGATTGAAATGAATTCTTATAAATAGTTCGCGAAGCACACGTTCAGAATTCATCTCTTGGAATTTTATAGGTTATGTGTTTGAAAGTTGAGATGTATTTATTCTACTCACCCAGATGCTACCCAGTAAACATTTTTCCCCTCAACATTTCGAACATTCATTATGTTCTCTAAATGCTAACAGAAAGTTCTCTAATGTGTCGATTTCGGAAATCTTTTTGATGCCTTTTTCGTGATGTCTGGAAGTTATCAGAAAGTTGACTTGGATCACATGATATGGAAATTCTTTCATCTTTTCTGAAATATCCCGGGATGCTCGGGTAAACGGTTTGAAGAGTTTTTGGAGTGTTTCAATGAATTATTCAAGTTTTTTGAAAAGCACATATGGAATGCTTAATGAACTCTTGGAGAATTCATCATGAACTCTTGTAGAATTCTTTATGAACTCTTTGCGAACTGTTTTGGGATTCTTCAGGGATCCTTTTGGACAAACAGAGAATTCCCCTAACGATTCATTCTGAACTGACATTCCGGGGATTCTTTGAGAATTCATGTGGGGTTCTTGAAGAATTCTTTTGGAGCTCTTTTTGCTGTGTAGGTATTGATATAGAAGTGTAGGGCCCGCTCGTACTAAAGAATATTTTATTAATCATTCATTTTTACTACACCGTCTATCAATAACATTATTTAATATTTTCTTATATCCTGTCAATTTGGTAGAAATGTAGTAATTTACCAAAATTTATTCTTCTTCGTGTAGATATACAGATGGCTAGAAAATTTTGCTGAATTAGCAAATATCTTGCTAACATGGCAATATTTTTGCTGTAACAGCAACCGTTTTGCTAATTTAGCAAAGCAAATTTTTCGGAATCGCTTTTCCAGCAAGAATTTTTCTCTGCGTGTGTACATACATGCCTCAATTTATGTCCCAGATAACACACGAAGGATTCTTTTTCAAAAACAAGAATAGAATTCTTCAAGAACTCTTTTCAAACTAATGAATTCATAAAGACCTCTGTAGGAATTCATTAGTTCGCAAAGAGTTCTTGAAGAATTCTATTTTTGTTCTTGAAAAAGCCCTCACAGCACCACAGTCCAGAAGGATTCTCAAAGAATTCATAAAAAACAAAATCAGCTCAATGAGAATTCTTCATGAATTCTTTTGGGACTGTGATGCTTTGAGGGAGGATTCTTCGTGTGTTATCTGGGGTGTGAAACTGGAAGCGACTTGGTTGGTAGTATTTGACTAGGAGCCCCACTCGGTAACGCTTGCAGTGCTACGTTATAAATTAAAACATATATGTGCTATCTCAACCCCCATAGCACCACAGTCCCAGAAGAATTCTCAAAGAATCCATAAAAAAGACAAACAGTTCAATAAGGATTCTTTATGAATTCTTCTGGAATGTTTCTTGTCGAGTTTCTTTAAGAGACTGTGGAAAAGTATGATAAATCCCAGATAACACAATAATTTGTGAGCCGTTTTAAAAGAGTTCTTGAACTAAATTCTGGAAGAATTATTTTTCCGAACTCTTGACGAGTTATCAAAGAGTTTTTTGAATTCTAAAAGAATTATTTGGCAGCTCTATGATAACTCCCTTGGGTGTTCTACAAGAGTATTGAAAGAACACTTTGAGATGACTTGAAGGACTCTTTAATGTCCGTTTGTTAGAACTCTTATGAAGCTCTATCCCTGCTAAAGAAGAACTTCCTACGAATTCAATGTACATGTTGAATTCCCGCAGATTTCTATGATTGTGAAAAAGCGTTCAGTAAAGGTGTAATTTCATACGAGCATCAAACGTCCAGCGTCGAGCGATTTTCACATTTTCTGGGATTCAGCGTGAAAGCTAAAAAGCTGTAATTTCATGGGGCGTCGAGCATCAAGCGTCAACATTAGAAAGAAAGAGAGATCACACAGTTCTTCTCTTTCCTTCTAATGTTGACGCTTGATGGAAAGAGAAGAACTGTGTGACCTCTCTTTCTTTCTAATGTTGACGCTTGATGCTCGACGCCCCATGAAATTACAGCTAAAAGCTGTAATTTCATGGGGCGTCGAGCATCAAGCGTCAACATTAAACGGAAAGAGAAGAACCGTGTGACCTCTCTTTCCTTCTAATGTTGACGCTTGATGCTCGACGCCCCATGAAATTACATCTAAACAGTGTTTAGCTTTGACGCCGTTCTAACCCATAATTGAGTTTCAGCACAATCCGTAATTATTAAATCATTCTCAATAGTGCAGGATAAAGAAGACACTTCAGCTCAAACAATATATATTCATATATGTTCAATATTCTTTCTTCCGCACAGAGAATAGTTAAAAGACAACTTTTAACTCTCAAATTGAGCGTCGAGAAACATCATGAAGCTTTGACGCTGAAATCTAGAACCTGGGAAAATCGCTCGTCGCTCAACGCTCGACGCTCGTGTGAAATTACAACTTCAAGCTGTGATTTCATACAAGCGACGAGCGACGAGCGATACCTTAGATAAAGGGAGAGGTCTCACATTACCTCTCTTTTTAGCTAATGTATCGCTAAAAGCTAAACCTTGTTTAGCTTTGCATGAAATTACAACTTCAGAGAACATTTGCGATATTAAAATGCACCTTTAATAGATTTATTATTCCCAAAACACAAATTAAAATAATATATTGTCCGAGGGTCTGTAGCCTATCAACAACATTATCCGCCATTACTGAATTCATGTCATCACGATACTTGCGCATGCGCTGTTCATCAAACTCCCTACAAACTTTGTACGGATATTGTACGAACGTTTCTAGAATATTCGAAACAGTCTCATTCGAATGTTCTAAGAATCTTCTACGAATATTTACGAATCTTCTACGCTCTTTGTGAGAATATTCGATCAAGTACATTTTACGGATGTTGTGAGAATATTTTGAGAATATTCTGTGTTACATGGGGTCAATTAATAGACCGAGCTCGTCAAGAGTTCTACCCATACAGCAAAAGAGTCCCCACGAAGAGTTCCCGTTATGACAGTAAGCATGAATTCATTATGAATACTTTGAATTCAAATTGAATTCTTGATGAACAACTTACCCAATGAACATTATGAGGACGAGGACTTGAAGACAACTGGAGGAGCTCTTAAAGAGATCTTCATTCCATCCAATGCGTCGGCTTAGGAGATCCTGTGGAGGTCTTATTTTAGATCACTTTATGTTGTCTTAAAGAGAACATTTATAGCGTAAAGATAACATAAAGTGGTCTTAAACAAGAGCTCTGTAAGATCTCCTAAATCGACGCATTGGATGACATTAAGATCTCTTTAAGAGCTCCTCCAGTTGTCTCCAAGTCCTCGTCCTCATAATGCTCATTGGGTACTGTTCAGAAAGAATTCATGTTTTGAGTTCATGAAGAATTCTCCAGGCATTCAACATGTATTCGTTTTGAATTCATTGAATTCATATTGAATTCATTTTCACTGACATAACGGGGACTGTTCCAAGAACTCATTAAGGAGTCTTTAAGAATTCAAACGGGTTATTTTTGCTGTCTGGGTATCAACAGGGCATTAACGACTTCTTAGGGTAATTGACAAGAACAATTGTCGATTACTTTATAATTTTTGATGAATGCTTTTTACAAATGCCGAGTTCTTCAGGAACTCTTCAAGAATTTCTTGTGTTATCTGCGATGTCACGAGGTAACATGATTTTAAAAAAAAATGTAATTCAAGAAATTATATCTTCAAAAGAGCTCATTAAACGAAATCTGTGAATTTTTGACCCCTGTAGTTTGATAACCAGAGGTACCAGAGCAAAATCCTTGATAGGATTAAAAGTCACTAACTAGTACTACATTTCAGTGAAATTTCAGAAAGATTGGGGAGGTAAAAATTTTTGAGTTGGTACACTTGAGAAATTTTCCCCCATTTATCATATTTTTTTCAGAGTTTTATGAGGAATAAATTCATAATCATTTGTCTGAAATTTTGATGGAAAATCTCTGATGGACCCCGAAAAAGTCTGATCAACTCTGAAAAAACTCTGAGAACGATGTCTCAAAAATATTAGATTTCTCATCGAAATTTCAGAGTTTCTCAAATTTTCGTCGAGGAAATAATCAGAGTTTTTCAGAGATTTTACAGAGATTTTCAGAAATTTTTCAGGGAAATATTTCCATACCGACGTCCAAAGCAACACGCAGAAAAGTGCCCTTTTGAGAAATAGCAGAGTTCACTATTCAATATAGCAACACACGTTTCTCATATGTTTCCAGTAGAATGAGCTATGTAATTAACTGATTATGTGATATCAAGTATTACAAAGTGCAATGCCACGTAGTATCTTTGTGAATCACTATGAGGATTAGCAATGTCTGTCATTTTCATCGCTGAATTTGAATTTTATGTGCTTATAAATAAAAATGCGACGTGATATAATTTACTATTTCACATGTCGGGGGCGGCTGTGTTACCCTAGTAGAAATTTGACAGGGAATTCCCTATTAGAAGCATGACCCTCGTAAGGCTGCAATAGGGAACTCTCGATTAAGGAAAACTTTTAATTACTTTATCAGGTCCTGACATGGCAACCTGTTTAGGACCTTAAACAAAGTAACGCAAGGTTGTTGACAGGTCCCAGTCAGATTTTCCCTTCCAGTTACTCAGACATGGTATTCTTATCAGAATTTGATCAGGATTGCCTTGATCCATCCGTATTTGAATTGTGAGGTGACTGTCAAGATATCTTGATCAGGACCTGATCAGGATTGCCTTGCCTCATCCGTATTTCAATCATGCGATAACCGACAAGACAGCCGAATCAGGACCTGATCAATTCAGCACGATGAATGTATCAAACTATTCAGAATTTTCACAAGACTCATCAGAAATTTACCTGTGTTTTTCAAATGTTCAACTGAGATCTATTTGGATCATCAGTAGAATTTCTTCTGTTGAGGGAGTTTCAAAAAATGTTATGAACAGTGAATTCCATGAAAATTAAATTGAATGTTAGAATATAGCTTAGATGAGGTCGTGATTGGGAATTCCGCTACCACCCGGATCAGGTCCTGATTGGGAATTCAATTACTACCCTGATCAGATCCTGATTGGGAAACGTTTGGTTTTCCTGATCAGGACCTTGTCTTTTCCCTGCGTTACATTTTTGTCAGGGTCTTATCAGATACTCAAGTCAGGCTCTGAACGGGAATCAGGCATGCCTGATCTGGACCTGATGTTTTCCATATCAAAATTTCTACTAGGGTACGTATGACAGCGACCTTTACTGTTTTTTGAAGATATAAAAGCCGCATTTTTGACAAAAATGAGTTTTTCATATCATTTTAGTCTTTAAAAACTCTGCATTCTACTGTATTTTTCCATTTGGAAAAAACATATTACTTTTTTAATGGACAGCGGTTCAAAGTACGAAGAAATCAATCAAGTTCCAGTTTTTCTTGATTTTCTCGAATTCAAGTCAAATGCAGCTTTATAGTTTTCGCATGGAAACCCTTAATGATTGATCGGAAAAGGTCCAAAAAAATCTCAACATCCAAGGATTTTTCAAATTTTGTATAAGATTTATTCACAAAAAATCAGTTTACATACAAATCTCAACAATTATTCGAGTATTGTACATAATTTATTAAACTTCGAGTTTATTAGGTCACATTTGAATGAGTTCATCCGCACAGTTTTTATACAGGAGATACACTGCTTAAAAAAAATATAATATATAAACTTACGATATAAAATTATTAATACCTATATTTAAGCCTCATGAAAGAGCAGCAATAAAATTGGGTGTAAATGTTGGATGAAATTGCATTATGATTGAATCGAATAACATGGAAAAGCGATTTGCAAACCCAGACGACTCGGATCCAAGTTCACAAGATTTGCTATTCAAAAAGCAGCCTGATCGATTCAAATCGCTTGTATAGCGTTATTCTCTCAAACTACTTTTTTACTTTCCCAATCGTTTAAAATCAATAATTAAGTTACTCTTGCTGCACAATGATAATAAATTTACGGCAGTTCCATAATCTCTGGTAAATTTATAACAAAGTAACAAATACGGAATAGTTTATGAATTGAAATAATTTCATGGTGTTTAAGGAGATTACTTCCGCTTTAACCCTTGGTTCCTTTTGTGTGCCTCTGTAAAATATTGAACGATCAGATTCAAATTTTCTGTATTTTCTAGCTGATAACATCGAGGATAAATTTTAACGATGACTCACCGCAAGAGTTCCTTTTTCTTTACGTCCCACAATTTTACAAGAAGGTCGGCCGTAAAGTCCATGATACTGCGTGCATACGCAATCTTCTTCGAGTTCGAGATCAACTAATCCTTCGGCGACCCTTCTGGCTGCTACTTGAATGTATTGTTTCTTCTGATTTGGTTTAGCCTCCACGAAATTGTTCGAACTGAACGCTACTCCACCCGACTAGAAATATACAATTATTCATGTCAGCAACGCAGTCATTTTAAATAGTTGAAAAGTGGCTTCCCTATTATTGAGGCAGTACTCACCAAAATTGCAAAATCAGCACAAACATCGGGAGTGGTAACAGTCATGCCGTCTTTCAGTTCGGTGTTTCCTTCGATTGGTTTCTTCTTACTGTCGGCAAATGTGTAAGCGCTGTCGTAGTCCCATCCGACGATGTTCTTTTGAGGTTTACCGGACACTAAAATGTCATCCGGGAAGGAGACGTGATAGTACGTCAATCCAAGATCCTTGTATATTTTCTGACCAACCAAGAGTCTCAATTGTTGGAGCTGTAACATAAAATGGAGATTGAATTGTTGTTCTGAGATTTAGACAATTTTAATAAAACTTACCGAAATGGGGAATGGACTCTTCTCGCAAGGAGTCGAAAGCACACCGATTACAGCTTTGGCCGCTCCTGGTCTGAATGGATAACGAATGGCCTCTTCGTAAGCATCGGTGAGTTTGAACGTTCCGAATTCGACGTCAAATCTTTGACCCAAGTATGTCACTTTGTCGGCCAGATCACCCTCTTTAGCTTCCTACATCGATTGATCGAACGATCGTTAGTAAACAATTCAAATGACACAAATGTATAGAATTGAAAAAGTAAATTACGCCACCTTGTTTGTCATGATCTTATCTTTCTCTTGGAATTTCATGTTCTTGACTTCTCCTTCGATATTGCTGTGGCCGTTTACAGTGTAATGTTGTGGCCATCTCATTTTTTCTCCGTATCCAATCAAACCAATATGCACATCCCTAAATCCAAGTGATAATTTTCAAGTTCGATAAATTCATACCCTTCAAATCGGAGTGATATTTAACGACAAGTACAGTTATACGTACGTGACACCATGTTGTTTGAGTTCGTTTCTCAATTCTGACATCAAAGGTGTGATGAATTCTTGGAATACCTTCTCGTTCTTTACATCTTGTTCCACAACGAAAATAATGTCAGCCTCTTTCTTCGGAATCTTAACGCTGAAAGAGTCTCCAATGGGAATTTTGTTGGCCCCAACTTCACAGTTCGCTGAAATTTCGGGAGAGCAATTTCATGTTAGTATTTTATTTTCGCACAGAAAGTTTATCTTATTCGACATTCTCAAACTCACCACAATCGGATGGGAGGTCAATCTTGACGCGCGCTTTATGACAAGCGGCGAAGTAAGCGGCAGCAACCAGACACGCTCCTTGAGGAGTATTCGCGCTCAACGCGTGATCACAGGCGTCTCGATAATCATTTGGTTTGACGTAATTGAAACATCCGCTAAAAATAAGTATTTGATTTGAAAAATCTTATCTCTCCAATTGGAACCAATGATTATTTTGAATTTGAAATCAGCGTCTACCTCATGGGAGAGTTTCCGGAGAAGTATTGGGTACAAAGTGGAGCACGCTGTACCGCGTGATGATCTACGGCCGTTGCCGCTGGACAATCCGCTTTCACTTTGTACGCATTTCCAAATTCAGTTTCACTTTCGGTGATCTACAATTTCAATTCATTAAAAAAAATATTTCAAGAATATCTATAAATTAGCCAGACGGTATTAATTACCTTGCCAGACGGTAAAGTGTAATCATCGAATGGTTCGTTGTTGGCATCTCCGAGAAGACCCCGCAATCTACCCAAGTAGAATCCAGATACGCGAACGGTACAGATCAAAGGATCCCTAAAATTGCACATCACTTGAACTCCGTAATCCGAACTGATACCTGCTATCGGTTTTATGAGGAAAGCGTGAAGATTTTTGGTACTAGCTGGATAATCGGCAGGTTTGCCATTGACGAGGAGCTGTAAAGATAGAGATTTTAGAGATTTTGATTTTATCTAGTTTTCGTATCCTCGTGGTTCATTCCTTCTCGCACTTACTTTTCCCTCAGCTTTAAGGGTGATGCTCTCTTTCGGTTCAGTCACGGTAATACTATTGAAAGCTCCATTATTGAAGTTGGCGACGACAGAGAAGTTTCCATCTTTCATATCTTGAGCGAGAACGTAATTGCAAGATCCTGGCATTGTGAAGTGACGACCATCGAACGTGAAGAAATGTCCACCTTCTATCACAGTTCCAGTTTTGCTGAAGGGTGGTACGATATCGGTCAAGTACAGAGTTGGCCTGAAATTTCGAATCATTCTTTATTATAATATCAAATTCGAACGCTTATTCTTCGCTTATTTACCTGTAAGTGTAGTAGAGATCCAAAGGCGAGGGCAATTCCCTATTTTTCAAGAGATTCAAAACAGAAACCTTCAGGGTAGCGATGCCTGGTAATTTTGTCAGAATAGAGAAATCGATGGGGATTTGTGTTTCGAAAATGTTGAAAACATTATCGAAAGTTACTTGAGATTGCATGAGAGCTACGACCGATTGAATTGCCGCTACAGCGTGGGAGTAGATTTTCTTGATTTCATTCGCATCGTCGACCTAAACAACAACAAAATATGATGCAACTTTTTCGATACAAGATCACAAAACTTGTACTTGAGTGGAAAACAAATTACCTTCTGTCTCCTCACATGTTTCATGATGTATTCGTATGTAACTTCGAAGAATTCTCTCAATTCTTCTGTAGGTAGCATAACTTTGATCGCATTGGAAACTTCTTCGATGGGACTCAAAATCGCTTCGGGTACTTCAAAGTTCAAAAGTTCTTGATACTTCTCTTTGGCGAGATCGAATACCGGCAATGCTTTGACTTGTTGTACCAGTAGAGTTACAAATTCTTTAAGCTCCTTCTTGATTTGTCCGTAACCTTTGAAGAGGATCTTGGCTATGTCTTGAATCAATTCGGATCCAACGGTAGCTAATTCCTTCAGTTCTTTTTGATGATCGTTGATGAGGTTCAGAATAGCTTTGAAATAAGTGAGACCAAGATTGGCGGCAGCATCCAAAACTTCGACAGCTACGTGGAATAATTTATTGTACGATTCCTTCAGTTGTGGATACACAGCTTTCATAGCTTCCGTCAATTTGCTGACTATTTCGTTGAATTGTTTGTAAAGTTCTTCTAGATTTTGAGCAACTTGTTTCATGGTTTCGGTCACGGCTGTGATGATTCCTCCGAAGAGAGAATTCCTAGAAAATACAACACGGTGAGTTGAATTTCATGTAATTTATAATATCACGAGGTTGTATGGAATATCAATTACAAAGTGGCTTGAATTTCCTTGACGGTAGCATCAGCGTGAAGCTCTTCCTTGATTTTGTTACGTTCGTTTTGGTAGTATTCGATAAGTGGTTTCAGATTTGGTTGAGCTTTTTTCAAATGCTCCACAAGATCTTTCAATTCAACCACCACTTCTTCTCCTATATCACCGCTGACGTCCTTCAATTGTTTCACAGTCTCGATAGCACGGTTTCGATAATGGTCCTATTAGGATTTCAATACATTAATAATTTCCTAAATCTGCGAATATCATAGTTATTCTTTTTGTCAGAATTTTAAACTCACAACAACGCCCACGATGTTGTCCTTGTTGTAGCCGAAGTAGGGTTTCAAGAATTTATCTTCGTCCAAATGAATCAACACGTGGAACAAGTTTTTCTTATTGCCATCTTTGTAGACATCGGCATGCGCCTCGGCGAGTTGTCCAAGTACCACTCGTCCGGTTGCAGCAAGTTTATTGTTTGGAGCACCTAAGAAGAAAATCGTCGTTAGATTTATATCAAATTCTATTCTGTGGATTCGAAATTTACCTTTGACGTAGTGAACATAATCAAAGTTCTGCCAATCCTTAGCCTCGAAATTCATAACATGGGGTTTGTCACCCAAAATAGACACTTCGCTCTCGACTTTTTGTAAGTTTTTGGAGAATTCCATCTTCGCGTCAGATTTGATGAGTTCTTTGTTGGGTCCCATTACCAAGAGATGACCCTCTTTAGGATTGATCGAGAATAAAAAGCCAACGGTCTTTGGTTTTTGATGCTGATCGGTGTACGAGAATAGAGATCCAACGCCAAACTCGTTAGGGGAAATGGCTAAATGTTCTTTCAATTCGACTTTGAGTTGCTGTCCACGGCTGTTGATTTCAACTACCCCAGAGATGTTGTATCCTTTGGGAATTTCAGCTTTCATCAGTTTGGCAACTACACTGATCTTTTGTGATTTCTTGGAGAATACGTCAACATCCACGTTTCCGTCCAGTAAATGTTCGCCTCCGTAATGTAATCGACCTTTCACTACCATTTCCTGAAATTTTCGATACATATTCGAAATTTGCTCTCAACTGTGTTAATATATGTACAATGATTTACCTTGGGTTGATTCGGGTATGTGAATTTCGCTTCACCGCTAACAGAGGCGGTGCTCTTGTCGATGTTAACATCACCGGTTACGATTAAGCTAGTTTTGTCGTTGGGTTTATTCTTTCTATCCAAATAATGGGAGATATCCAATTTGTATGCTCCCGTTTGTCGGGTCTTTGGTAAATCGAATGTCACTATGAGAGCCATTTCACGACTGGGTAAGGTCAAAATGGATGCTGTGGATGGAGAAGTATAATTCAAACGTCAATTCGTTGAATAAATTTTATTTGTGGTTTAGAAAGATTCAATACCTGATTCCTTTGGATGAATGTAGATTTGATAGATGTATTGAGATTTATCTTTAGTCGAGTGAAGGTATAGGCTGGTTGTGTGATCGAACATGAAATCCTTGTACTCCGTGCTGGTCTTCAAACCGAATTCCACCGGAACGTTGAACTTCTTCAAATCAACTTCCACGGTTATTTGATGTTTCACATACGTTTTGTCTGTACAGAAGAATGAATTTAGATTCTAGCCCACCTAAAAGATAATAAATTTTGAACTTACGATCTGTGTCGAGAGCTGCCTGGAGTTTGTAATGTGCACAATCTTTGCTTTGTTCGCAATAACTGTTGAAAACGTGAACTTCTTTGTTGGAGAATTTCATTTCTCCTACAACCGCTGAAGGTCCAAAGTTGGCATTAAGAACCACGGCTACTCCAACTTCTCCATCGACTTCGCGAGTCAATTGCTGACGAGTATACTTGAACGACGAGCTCCTAGTATTTTCACCGATTTTCAAACTTCCATTGCCTTCGAAAATCACTTTGCCATCTTCATCGTGTTTTTTATAATTCGTGCTGTAAATTCATTAATTCATATTTTGATATTCGATATCCTATAATTCGCATTAAAATACAGTAGGAGATTTTAATTTTCAATACCTTCCAGTAACTATATTCTTTCCATCGCTCGTAACAGTGATGACGATCCTTCTTCCAGCTTTGGCGGTCGGTTTGTTAGCAATCTCAGCATGGATTTTACGTTGCTGTAATTTGTCGCTATCGAAGTTCACGTTGATGACAAAGTTGTCGCTATCTTCCAAGTTGATTTTCGCCGCAGCAGTTACGAATCCTTTCGGTGTATCGAGTTTCCATTCACCTGAAGAATCAATTAAAATTCATGATAGAAAATCTTCTCAATCGCAGGTCTGTATTCCTAAAATCGAGATCAATTACCCACCCGCATATTCACGTTCTCCTAATTTTTTATATTTGAACAATAATTCAGTCTTTCCGTTAGGGCAGGTAGAGATCAAATGAATGATTGGTTCTGATGGGTCAACTTGAATCTCGCTATGTACAGTGTACTTGGCTCCGTCAACGGTACCAACGATGTTCGTCTTTCTCAAAACGCCATCTTTTTCTCTCTGCAAATTACAAGATATGTTGAGAATTTAATTATATTTCGATTAACGTTGGAATTTATGATTTTTCTTACCTTGTGTTCCAATTGGAAATCAATGTCACGCAATTTTTCAACAGGAGTGGCCGCCTTAACGCCAAGATTAACCGTGGACAAATCTGGCAAATAGGTCGCATCGAGAGCAAGGGTTGCTTTCTTGTCACCATATCCAAGACCGAAGTCTACGTAACCTTTCTTCGATTCACCTGTTGGATCGTGTTTGTAACTACTCTCGACGGACAGCGCTGGATGTTTCAAAACTGCCAACGTCAATCCTCCTTTGCCCGAACCTTTACCCGTTTCGTCGGCAAATCCATCGTGGTTGAGGGAAGCATCCAACTTGAGTGTTTTATCGTCATTGTATACAAGTTTTCCAGAATGTTTGAAGTCGAAATGAGCTCCCTTCTCGAGAGGTACCAACAACGATTGTACAATTTCCACTTTGATATTGCGCAATTTTTCGCTAGATGTTTTGGCATCGAGGAAGGCTTCGAATTGAGATGGTTTGTCGATTCCATTACCTCGTACTATCTTTCCGTGACCCTGAAAAAACAATGATTTTTGGTTTCTGGTTACGTACTATCGAAACTTAGTAGAAATGAGAGAAGTGAACTCTACACTCACGTCGATTTTTATAGCATCACCACCTCCGGCTTTGAGTTTGTATTTTCCTTCTTGTTTGTTGTAATCGGCAGAAGCACCAACGTGGATTGGCATGGAGATGATCGAGCCGGACAAATCAACTTCGAGTCCAGCGACATTGTATTCGGCACCAGGTAAATTCTTCACGTCCACGATCAATTGTACGTCTTTGCTTTCCATGTTGATGTGTTTGAAGTTGTAATTGAGATGATAGGTACCCTCCTCGGGATTGAAGTCTTTGGCATTACCGATATAAATGAATTTGCTTGATTTTCCACCTTTGCTATGATAATAAGTGAGATCATTGTCTATGCCTCCTTCGTACGCCTTGCCTTTCTTCGTTATAGAACGTTTCATTTTGTACACGATATAATTGCCATTCGGAAGAGAAACGTCAGCGTCGACAGTTTGCGAACCATCCATGAATGTTCCCTGAAGCTTGCCCTTGGCGTTAACTTCGAATTTATGGGTTAAAATTTCAAAAACGTTTTTCGTGTCAAAGTTGGTTTTGGTGAAGTCCGATACGGTGGACAATGTGATACGTTTGCTTGGATCTTTTTCGGCATCGTACAATAATTCCGCGTTGGCGGTGTGTTGAGTTCCCGACACAATCACGTCCGCGTTACCTTTGATCTTACGATTGATTTTAGGAATATCGACGTTGATGTGAGCATTACCTTTGCCATTTTGATAGGTGAATTGACCTAACACGTTCAAATAGTCCTTCAAGTTCAAGTTGAGATTACCGTTGGGATTTCCCGCGCGTTGTACTTGAAGAAGGAAGTCAACGTATTTGACGCTATCCACGGTGATGATGGCTCGAGAATGAATTTTCTGAGGATTCGCTTCGAGTCCTGTGTCTACTTTGATTTTCTTTCCATTCAGATCTACATCGCCATCCAATTGCACGTTCACGTCGTTGGGTTTCACGTCGTGGGTTACAACACCATTGGCCGTGTATTTACCGCCTGGAGATAACACTAAGGAATTTTCGAATTTAGATTTATGAGGTTCGAGAACGGTTCTTTTAGCTTTCAGGTCCAAAGCGTTTTCCAAAACTTTGGCTTCGAATTCAATCTCGTAATCTCCAGCTTTCGATCTTTTAGCGGCCAATCCTGAACCTGCTTTGAATTTGTCAAATTTGAATTCGACTTCTCCTTTGATTGAATTTGGCGTGAGTTTGCCTTCAAGTTCGAAGACCAATCCCAAAGCCGAGTATTTGATATCATTCGATCCAGATATAAGGAAATCTTTGGGGTCCATTTGATAGGTTGCTTTTTGACTGAGAGTGAAACGATTCTTTTCGGAATTAGGATCAGGGCCGTGAACGAAAACAAGATTGTGAGCGAATTCGTGAGGTTGTCTGTTGTAATCCCATTTAAGGGTGAATCCTACGCTTGGATCTCTCGATGGTACAGCGGAGAGTAAGAGTTCGTAATTCCTTTCGCCGAGTCTCTTGCCATTCAATTTGACGGCCAAGCTTTCTTCTCCGTATATAAGATTCATGTCCATGCCCATCACGTTCGGGGTGGCCAGGAAAAATCCATCCACTCCAATCAATTTACGATTATTCGACACCAAATTGACTTTGTCGAAAACGTACTTTTTGCCTCCATCTTGGTCGATTACGTCTACAACGCCATCCAGATTGTACTGCTGTCCTCCTTTACCACCCGCTTTCGAACCTGCCAATTTTTCTATATGCTCGGGAACTTTGTATTCCAAAACTGGTTTATATTTGTTACCGTTAGACACTAACCCGGCACGCGCGAAGTATTGATTCTTATCGTGATCGACGGTAATCGTCAAACTGCGCTCTTGAGGAGTATCCTTCAACGCGACTTCAGCGGAAGCTTTCTTTATCGGAGAATCGAAGGATACTTTCACGTATTTATTCGGTTCGATCGCACCTTCAACGAGAAGCGAAATGTGTCTATTCGTTCTGCTATTGGGAGTTTCCAATAAAATTTCGAGAGATCGCTTTTTGGGGTCTTTGGTATCGTAGTAAGTTTTGAAGTGATAGCTGGAAACGTCGTTGTTCTCCACGGTGAAGGCGATTTTAGCTGGTCCGCTCAACGGGAAGAAAGGTTTCTTGCGAATCGATTCGATTCCCTCGTAGGGGAAAGATACTTGTCCGCAAACCGTCAATCCCAAAAGAGTGGAGAATTGATCGAAACAGTCGGAATATTCTTTGTTCTTGCCCATTTTAGGGGCCACGTATTTATCACCCTTTGGTCCGGAAGTGAACAAAACTTCGCTACTCGCGCTGATGATTTCTTGCCTCTTCTTGGGAATACCAAAGTTCACGTCGACACCCATGCCGTCCAAGACTTTCACCGATACGTCAGAGCCGGTGGAAGTATGCAAAGTTGTGGCAATTTTCATTCCTGATTCAACGTCGAATCCTTTGAGCAAGAATGTACCCAAAACACTGATGGACGCGCTTGGTTCGACAGCGAATTGCAACACCGCGTTGGATGGATCTTTGATAATCGATTCCACATCGATTTTGCCGTGAGTCTTGAAGTGAGCTACACCTGACCCGACGACACCCAAGCTCAATGGAATACCCAAACCCGTCGGATAAACCAATTCAGCGTCAAGGAACTGGAGATGATTTTCAAAATTGTAGTGGAAATTTTTAGCTTTGTCGGTGACTTTTTTGAAATTGGCGAACAATTTGTCGATTATCATTTTTGGTGTTAATTTACTCGTGTCTCCGTGATAACTCAAATAAGCCAATTCGGTACCAAATAATTTCATCGAGAGGTCCAAATCGAGATCCTGATCGACTTCGTTGCTCCTCAAATGAACACCCTTGGCAAATCGATCCAATTCTCCTAATTTGACTTCGCGCTTGCCGCGGATGGTGCTAGCGAATTTCTCTTTGGCGTATTTAACTAAACCCTCAACAGTCTCTTCACCTTCTTCCTTCATCTCCTTCAAGTCGGAGTTTTTAAGCACACCTTTCGGGCCAAAGTAGTGTTCGATGATTCTGTCCAAGTTCTCCACTCGAGCGTCCAATTCCAAGAAATTGAACGAACGTCCAAAAATTTCAGCCGTAAGATTCAAACTGGTCGATCGAGGAACGAAACTGTTTTGACTGTAAATGACGTTGCTTTCCAGCGCCGAGCCAATTCCAAAAGCATCCAGATTGTACGATAATTCATTATTGAAGGAGAACTTACGGAAATCTTCGGGGAATTTGGTTTTTGGTCTGATGTTCTCTAATTGTTGCTTGGCGTGTTGTTTATTCACATCGGCCGAAGCTCTCAAGTTTCGTAAATGAGAAGTGATGAAAGATCCTACTTGATTCACAGTTTCTTTGTCAAGAATGTCTTTTAGTTGATTGGCGACTTGAGGACAGGCACAGTCCACCAAGGACAAATAACTCTTGATTCTTATCTCGCTGTCCTCTTCGCGATCGGCCAAAACTTTCAGGATAATGTTTTTCCATTTCATCGAACATCTGGAGGGTAAGGCTTCGATAGCAGCTACTCGAACTCGATTACGAACGTTTTTGTCGGCGGCAATGTTGGCTAACTTCTGCAGAGTCGCGTCGTCCAAGAATTTTGTATTGCCAAGAGCCTTCAAAGCGGAAACCACTTGAGTTTCTTGATCTCTCGTCTTGCTTTTTCCATTACCAACTTTTTCTCTTATCTTGTGGACAGCTTCTTTCACCTCGGGAGTATTCTCGCAATTGTGTTCTTGACAATATTTACCGATGACTTGACCAACTCCTAAGTAACAAACACGTGGAATGTCGGGTTCGTCCAGAAGAGATGTAACTGTCGACAAAGAAGCGAGATTCACGTGTCTGATCAAAGCGAGACTGGCACAGTACATGAGACTCTGTATTCCGCTGATTTCTTTCGATTTGATCAACTCGACTGCCACCTCGGCTGCTTCTCCAGTTCCGGCACGGTAGAGACCGTCTAAGATGATCTTTTTGTCATCGGTACCTTTAACCTTGTTGTAAACAGCGAGAATATCCTTCTTGCTGCTCACGCGGAGAACTTTGACCAAATCGGAGAAACGTTGAGCTGCTCCAGATTTGACGGAATCCGTTTCTTCGGCTTTGACGGCTGCCAGAGCTTTCTCGATGGCATCGACCGATGATTTCACAACCGGATGGGGAACTTCGAATATCAAGGATTTTGATTCGGAAACTGGAGCCGGGGAATCGCCACTCTTGTCTCCTTTCAACGTCAAGAGCATTTCTACCGTGGTCTTCAGTCCGGCTTCTCCGTTACTGAAAGGTTTGTACTTGTAAGTTTCCGTTGAAGCAGCTTTGTTCAAAATTCCTCGTTTGAAACGTTGTTCGATTCTTTGATGGGAACCGAGTAATGGGGACGATTTTATGCCGGCCGCGATATTGAAAGTCGATGAAATCAAACCCTCTTGAATGTTTTCACGATGGGAACATTGGCCAAGGTTTCGGTGCTTTTGGACGATTATCGAATCTCCGTCTTTGTGGAAGTTGAAATCCGTTGGACAGCCTCCGAAAACGTCCGTCTGTTAACAGTTTATTTTTTATTAATTTTCTCAAAATAATATGAAGGGTGATTTGAAAAAGAGAATGCGTTTGGAATCAAAAATTCACCTCGTGGTAAGTTGTAGATCCGGATTCTTGCAATATAGCAGACTGGAACAGGGAAATGACTGCTCTTTTGATGTTCAGGGAGGCTTGAGAATCTCCAGGTTCGGCACAAACTTCAGTATCGATGTGACCATCGTGGTAATTGAACTGAAGCGCGTGTTGCTCCAGATCTTTAGCGGATACAGGCTGTGGATCATTCGGTAACAGTCATTTAGTAAAATTTTTTACGCGTTGCTTCAAAATTTATGTCCATTTAGCTGAATCAATACTCACAGCTCCATTAACCTGGACATTCTTCAACCTTAGTTGTCGAACGCAGTCAGGTTTGACAAACAGTTCTACAGTGGCTTTCAGTTTAAGTGTTGCTTCACTCTGTGCATCGGTAACAGTTGTTAAAGATGATCCTTCCAAGTCATATATGTACGTTTTTCCCTCTTCATAAGATTTGCTAGGATGCACTGTAAAAGTGTTAACAATGAATTATTATACAAAATTCGCCATATCATGGGAGATTCTTCTTCATCGAAGAATATAAGATGTATCAAAGCAACTTACTTCCATGGCAACCAACTGTACATTTACCTGAAAAAAGAAAACGATATTTCATTATATTTGTCTTTGATTTTGTTTTGTTTTTCAAATTCAAAACTTGCAAAAAGGAAGAACGAATATTTCTTCACATTTCTGATAATATCGATATCGCGTATTACCGCAAGGAAAATTATGTTCTCGTTTCATTCATGTTGAACAATGAAAAATACTCTTCTTATTTGGGGTACAAGAGATACGGATACGGATGACGATAATAAGAATGAAAATGAGAAAGGAACTGAGAGGAGGAAACTGCAGTGCGTATTATAGATTACGAGGGTAAGCGTTGTAGATTATTTTGTCAAACAAATATATTTATATTTTATATGTTCGGAAGATCGAACTCTGAATGAGGGTCGAGGTATCGATAACAAATTAATCAACAATTCTATGACCCTCAACCATGAAACAACTCATTGTGTGTTTCAGTTGAATTTTCAACATTCTTTCAATGGACATCGCAAATCAGGTGATAACATTTGAATAGCAACAAGGCATCACAGGAATTCAGTAAAACATTTCCGAAACTTTTTCTAATCAAATTCGAAAATTTGGACGAAATTTTGGTCTTAATGAAAAAATTGAGCTTAAATAACTCGAATGAGGAAATTTGCAAAATGATATATCATTCATTTATAATTATATATAAAATCTATTGGATTATATGTAAATTGTATACAATTTTGAAAATTTCCTCAATTGGCAAGCTTTAGAAATCTGTTTACTGAAATGGAGCAAAAGTGTAGAAAGTGTAATCAGTGCCAATTGAATTCTCTCGACAATGACGTGTGAATACGCTCCACAAATGTTTTAAAAACTCGGCTAAATTCACATAATTCCAATACCACCTTATGCATGATTCGAAAATCTTTTCCAACAAAAATGTTCTCCTCCCTCCTCTTTAGCCAACCAGGAGCGAGCCTGTCCATTTTTCGAGTAACATTTTCACTCTATTAGAGTAGAAGTATAAGATTCAAGGCTAGAAGTTCACAACCACTCTAGTGTTTTGAAGAATTTCTCACTCCCAATGAGTGAAATTTTACTTGAAACAAGTGGAAGCAAGACTCCAACTGGACAAGCTGATTTCTGAGATTTCACAGAATTCCCTGATCATCCCAGAGCATATTCTAAGGAAATTTGAGAACGAACCGAAACGGTGGACACTCGATTTCTAACTCCCCAGGAAAAAATCATTAGATCTATTCAGATCTAAATAAATCTGAGTAGATCTGATTTTTGGTCAGATCTGGTTCAAAAGATCAGATTAGATCTGTTCAGATCTCAGTAGATTTGATCAGATCTTGGCACATCTGGTTAGATCTGAGTAGATCTCGTTAGATCTGAATTGACTATTAGATTAAATCTTAATGAGCAATTGGTGGTTCAATTGTCAGAATTTTGTGATATCTGTCTGTACATGAATTTGATTTTGCACATATATTGTGACAAACACAAGCCAAAATCGCAGTTTTTCAGATCTTAATAGATCTGTTTAGATCTGATCAAAATTTAGGTCTGGTCAGATCCAATCATTTTTTCCCGGGTCTCTAAAATTTTCTAGAGTGAGATTTCACTTTTCAGCCAGCCAAAAGTGAGCCTGTCGAAATTTTGAGTGAAATTTTCACTTTTTGAGAGTGATATTCTATGGTTTGAGGTTAGAAACTCACAGCCACTCAAATTCTAGAGTGAATTTTTCACTCTCAAAGAGTGAGGGTTCACTCGAAACGAGTGAAAATTCCACTCGAAGCGGACTGGCTCACTTCTGAGACTTAATGGAGTGGAACACGTGATTTTTCACTCTTTCAGATTTAGGGAGAAGAAAAAAAGAAAAAGAAAACATTTGTGTGACAGGTAGAGTGAATCAGGGTAAGATGACGCACCTCCCCGCTCCTCTACAGCATAAAATAATATATAAAACTTCATTTACTCAAGGAAGATCTAAAAATTGTAATTGAATTCTCATATTTCTCTTAAATGAACTAGGTTTGATGTATTAATTTATGCTGTAGATGACTGAGAAAGTGCGTCGTTCCACCCCCCTTCACCCTATTCTTTGAATTATTTGATACTTTCTTTTTAGCATAAAGTCTTATTTTTTCAGAATGAATATCACTACTGAACTCAATATACCCCTTGATATGAGGCGAAAGGCTCATTCGGTAACAGGGCAATATTGGATACTTGATTCCAGAAAAGAAGAAGAAGGGAGAAAAAATTTCACTAAAATTTAGCTAATTTCTCAAGAACTAACTGTTTTTACGTTTTAGAACTAACTTTTTGGCAAGAACTGACCCTCACTGTAAAAAAATTTCACCGGAAAATTCCAGTACATGTACTGGAAGTCATTAACCTGTACATGTACCGGAAAATTTCAGCACATTTGTACTGCAAAAATTCAGTGCAAACGTTATGGAATTTCCGCATCAAAACTGGAAATTTTCTGAGCCTCGGTACTGGAATTTTTCAGTACACGAGCTGGACTTTTCCAGGACATGTACTGGAAAATTAATGCTGAAAATATCCATGAAAATTGAAAAAAAATTGCTCACGCAAAGTGATTTTGCAGGGTCCTTGTGTTCCAAGATTGAGAAACTTTTGATCGTTCATTTGGATGGACAGAAACTCATGTCTACCTAACAGGATTTGAACCCACACTTTTCTACCTGCCTACCAACTGAAACCTAAGACCTAACTGATGAGCTATAGCGCGACATGTTGGAAGGCCAGCTTGGGTTACTACATATGCTTCATATCTAGAACACAAGAGGATAAGTCTTGGAAAAACCTCATATATCAATTTCATTGGCTACAATTACAATTATTATTCAAAATCTCAATCAGGAAATTCTTAATATAAAGACTTGAAATTTTTCCTGCCAGAAATGACGAAGTCCAATAGAAGTGGAAAATTTCAGTGCAACAGTGATTAAATTCCGTTGCATAGCAACTGGAAAATTCCATCACACGACCTGAAAATTGCAGTTCAAAACCTGTATAATTCAATTGCATAGTAACTGGAAAATTCCATCACAAAACCTGAGAATTGCAGTTAAAAACCTGTATAATTCCAGTATACCAACGATTAGGTTTTTTTTTCTAAATTCCAAATTTTTTCTCAAGTCCTTTTTGAGGGAATATTTTTTCTTGGTGCACAAGAACTATAAAATTGTAGTACGAGCCGGTAAAATTTTCGCGAAATCATGGCAAAATTTCAGTACATCATCTCAAACTTGAAAATTCCAGTACAATGACTGAATTTTCAGTTATGCTTGGTAAATTTTCAGTAACGTAACAACAAAATCTCTGTACATGTACTGGAATATCCATATTCCAGTACTAGCACTGGAAATTTCCAGTCCAGTTGCACAGTAAATTTCCAGTTTTTTTTTACAGTGCTTATAATATGCCCTGGATTATCCCTGGTTTTTATTGAAATCTTGTCGCACTAAATTTTCACTCTTCATGAGTGAAAATACTGTAATCCTACTCCAATGGAGTGAAGATTCACCCTTATCGAATAGAATCCTCCCTCTTATCGGAATTTTAGTATCGCCATTCTTAAAAAGTGGATTTTCAATCCAGAAAATTCAGAAATTCCTTGATTTTCTAGAATATGGGAGCCCTGTTTGAGTATCCGAAAGAAAGGTTTAAATCTCAAAGCGAAAGTCATTTGATTCATTGATGAATGAATTTTTAGATCGATCGTAAATCGTCTTATCACGCTCCTCCAGTTGTTTAATTAATGGCTACTTCAAGGTACGAAAGAAACTCAAATAAAAAGAGTAAGTCAACAAAAGTAATAATATTGAAAAAGTATTTATGTATATTCAAAATCTCACTCCAGTTCCACATGAAGAACCATCGCGAACACTAATTAATCAAACAAGGTGAAGTTCTCCGAAACATTAATTCTCGTTACGATAATTTATTACGAAATCCAAATAAAAGCAAAACGATGAATCCAGTCAACGTTCGCTCGTATTTCGACCATAGCTACGATCCAAAGCATTACTCTTTCCCTCGCGTATTGTCTTTATCAATTTACGAAAAAATAAGGCAGTAAACTTCACCAAAATCCTTTGATAAACCTTGGCCTGCACAGCACATACAGATAACCGATGAACGCTACAAAGCTTACATAAACTGTACAACCTCAGTATTCTCTTAAAATCATTAAATCATCTTTTCGTGTATTCTCGTGATCATCCACCAACATAGTTTACTACAATTCGTTGTGAAATTCACTCGAGAATTTCTTAAATGATCATCGAGTCTCCTAATGATTATGATAATATCTATCACGATCACGGTATCTTTTCGACAAGATCTTTGAAGGAATTATACTGAAGATAGTGACATTGAATTGATTATATCGAATTATTTGATGGAAACTCATGTTCTCTTCCCTTCGTTTTATTCTGGTCTTTTTGGTTAAGATTTTCAAACAAAATTTTCTGTTCATATTTTTTCTCATGGAAGGAATAGAGATATTGTTTTTCAAATTTGTAGGTGTGTTTATTGAAGATCAAATATTATAAAGAAATTCTTTTTGACATACTGATTCAAAAAAAATGACGACGGGGATGATTTTGGGCGACTAGATGATCTGAAGAAAACAAAGAAAAAAATGGAAAATTATTTCTCATCGAAGTAGCTGTCGCGTGAACTAGAATCGTTTTGATTGGTCGAAAATTCTCCGATTTTCTACCCTCGAAAATCGGGTTGTTTACGAAACACGACTGCCATTTTGTTATTTTTTGATTAAAAAATATTCTACCCTCGCGGATCTGGGTAAACCGACAAGTGACCAAAAATTTCGGTTACTTTTTGTTCGTTGAGGACATTTTTTTGCAACGAAAATTGACCAAAATCCAACAAAAATTCAATCAATCTCAATTTTGTGATTTTTTGATTATTTTGTGGTGATTTTCTGGGATTGTATCTCAAAAATACCAAAAAAATTCTAAAAACGCACCACATTTTTTGGTCACCTTTTGGTGGTGAATTTGTTCTAAGCAACCATCAATTTCCGGTCACAAACAGGTCATTATATGGTAAAAACCATCTGGGTAACCATTTTCTGACCAAATTTTTATCAAACCAAAAAATAACCGAAAGTAAACCAAAAAATTTGCTCACTTTGGAATGGCTAAATAATTTACCATTTTTTCGTTTTTCCTTTCAGATAAAAATTCTGTCCACCGTTATTTTTTGGTGATTTTGTTTTTTAAACAGCATTCCAAGGGAAAAAATTGTGGGAATGATTGATCTTCAATATCTTCAAATTTTCAAAATCTCTATTCCTTTTATGCAAAACAGCCCTACAAACAATGATTAACGACGTGTCAACGGACCGCTGATGGCCCTGTAATACCAGTAAAGAGCCGTCATTGGCCCTTTGAAACCCCAGCAGTGGTGTTCGCTGGGAATGTTTAAAGAAGAATGTTTTTTTTTTGAAAATCTTAACCAGACAGACTGATAAAAAAATTAATTTGATAAAAAACACAGCTTCGTACTCTTTGTCCTCCTTCTCCTTCCTCATCTCTGCGATAAACGACTTTTTCCATCATCTTCTTGGTATTGCAAAAAGATAACTTAAAAGAAGAACGATCGGAACGTTTAACAGATGTATTATTTATTATATACACGCTCTCCATTTGCACGTTTCATTCGTCCTTATCATTTGAATAATTCAAGAAAACTTTTTCAAAATATTGACATATTGGAATGATACAGAGAAAAGATAGTTTATCACGTAATAACCCATTGTTCATGAGATCTTGGAAGTATGAATCTATCAAAAATGTAAATTCTTCGATAAGCGAGAAGTTTGAACTACCGACGTGATAAATCTATCGTTTCACCATATGTTCATTCAATCATTTCAGATAATGACTTTGCGGGAATACTTTGTTGACAAAGGGAGGACTTTTCCATCACCGCAAAGACATGATTGCAACAGGAAAACCAATTATCGAATTATGTTAAAAGTGTTGTATGGTATATGAATGATATCTTAATTGTCGATAAACTTATTTTCACTGTCGATTGATTAATCGGAAAGCGATTAAGAGAATTCTTCGTGTACGTATTTTATGGAATGGAAGGGGGATTATTATTCAATATCGCCATGTCCGGTAAAAGGTCTACGGAATGATTCACTGGACATATTTATTAGTACATGAGTTGTTTCATAGTTGGTTATGAAGATGAAAAGAGTTTAGCAGTTTTTTTAGCAAACGATTTTTGAGTAAATTCACAAACAACCCACACAGCACTTTTACCCTTGAGATGTCTAAAACAGTTCTTACTTCTAAAAGACATCTAAAATATATCTTTTAGAAGATCCAAAACTTTTCTTCCGTGATTATATCTTTTGGACATCTTATAGAAATCTTTTAGAAGTAAGAACTGTTTCAGATCTCTTAAGAATCTCTTTTCATCCCATACAGCACTCGTTGTCTGAAAGATATCTTCAGAAATAATTAAGAACAATGCAAGAAGTCTTATGCGACACGAATAGACATCTTTTAGAAGTCTCAAACTGTTCTTACTTCTAAAAAGTTTCTTGAAGATATCTTTCAGAAGTAAGAACAGTTTAACACTTCTAAAAGATGTCTATTCATGTTGCATAAGACTTCTTGCATTGTTCTTAATTATTTCTGAAGATGTCTTTTAGACAACGAGTGCTGTGTGGGATGTTGCATAAGATTTCTTAAATTTGGCTTGAGATATCTTTTAGAACTGAAATGCTGTGTGGAAATTTTAGTGAAATTTCAAACAGGTTTTGTTAGTTGACAGACATTCTTTGGAAAGTCACAGAAAATTTATGAATCCTCAAATAATTTGGAAATTTACAAATATTTTTCACATTAGAGTAGTTGTTATTTGGTATGGTTTTACATATTCACCTGATATGTAATTCGCTTCTGTTCGGTACCCTGGTTAAAACAAAATCTATAGAATCTGACGAAATGAAATTCTATGGGATTTGATCAGAAAATTGTGCAAGATTCAATGAGAATCACATTGAAGAAATACACTCATCTGATTAAATCTCATTGAGGATGGTTGAGGAAGATTTGGTTGGAACATTGTGCAAGATCCAATGAGATTTGGCGAGAATCAATGGGTTCGTTCAACCATGCAGGGTATGCAGGATTTTTCCAGGAGGAATGAGAATCAATAGTTGGGTATCAATAGAAAAACCCGCATCACGACGAAAAACTCACGTTTTCGATGATTTTCTTCTCCACAGATCAAGGAATAATGATCCATTTGACTTAGTCGTATTTTTCTTTATATAAAATTTGAAACGCGTTTTTCTCGGGAAAACATTTTCGAAACGATCATAAACGATACAGCAAAAAGTATCAGCTCGATCTTGATAATTTTCTTTTGTATTTATAGATAATTTTTTTCACACCTAGTTCTACCATGAAAAAATTATAAATTATTTATATAAAATCATATATAAATTGAATCGAATTACATATATAAATTCAATATAATTGAAAAAACATCCTTTATTTGGAAAGTGACAAAAAAATTGGAAGATTGCAATTTTTATTTCTAAAAGCTTCATTATTTCCACGTTTCCTGACTTTTTTGAATATTTTTGAACCATTTTGTACTTCCAATTCGCCGGCTGTGAGAAATTTAACAAGTAAATGAATAATGTGAGTCATGTTTCTTCGTTCTCCAATCGTCAAATAAATCATTCCCTAGTTTCTTCAGGAAAACTGTGTTTTCCCTTCGTTCCATCAGAAATTTCACATGGGAATTGAAATTTTACTATTGCAGAAAAATAATAACAAAAAAATGGTTTTCTCTGGTGTCCGAGATCTGAATACTTCTATTATCTTTTGTACACAGTTGTTATATATAATTTATATAATTGATGAATTATATACATGAAAAATGATAAAAATTGGACTGATCCGACACATCTGATGTTTTCGTATTCGGTACTCCAAAGTTGACCAGGGTTTACTTTCAAAACCTTATCAAAAGTTCAAATAGAATTGAGAACTCTATAAATTCTTATCCTGGCTCTTGTGTTAAAGGAATCGATTGTAGAGGCATAGAAGTGCGATTTCCTTTGTCACGACTATCAAAACAAATGATAAAGTTCATAGCGGGGATTGAATGCGAAAACTCATTGGTATGACGCATTGAAACATATGAATATTTCTTTTCCGATCGCATGAACAATCCCGTACAACAAAAGTTGCTGTGCAATCGTTGCTCTTACGTTGTTCATCGAGTTTTCGTAAAGTTGCTGGGAATTTGCTACGCATGTGATTGAGAGTTTCATGAAACCAAGCAACTTCTCAGCGATACGATAACAAATCAAGCTAAAATCCTAGATTTACAGCATATTGTTGCGCATTCGGCGACGCAACGTTCCTACAAATTGCTTCAAACTGTTGTTGTATGTTTTCAACAATTTGCTGCATATTTGCTCAGCATTTTGCTGTTAGCGATGCGATCTGTCAAATTTAGAGAAGAAGATTTCAATTCACTACTCTCTAAATTTGAGACAGTGAAATCTCACTGATGCTAGACCCTGCAAATTAGTGCATATGCAGTGAAATGTTACTGATTCATTCAATGAGAAAGACTTCCAACTGCATAACCATGCACTATTCACTGATCATGCAGGGGAATCTCGGTGATTCAAAGGAACTACAGAGTTCAGATTTCCGGTACTAACTTCCCCTTTTTTTCGTTCATCCCTTCTCAAAATCCGGATCATTTCTTTTTCTCAAACGATCAAGCACCCCTTGAAATACAAGATTGAAATTGAAAAAGCATCTTATATAAGAGATAGATAAGTAACCGTAATATAAATGTTATTTACCACTCCACACATACGTACAATTTTTTTTTACTCTGTTTTAATCGAATAAAATTTATCAATTCGAATGATTCTCCGAAACCACCCGGAAGATTAGGAAAAAAAATTACCTCAATCCTTTGTAACGTTTCTCGAATATCCGACGCACGACCGTAATCAACTCTGGTAATTTGGATTGTATTATTTCATTTTGTTTATCCCATTATAACGTGCCCTTAATTTAATTCTTCTTTCTCGCTGTAACGGGTCATTTGATTGATCGTTATATATGTTTGTTACTCGTGAGATAACTCTATGTACAAGAAGACACACGAGAGATATAAGTTCACAGAAGTATCATTGAGTATCGTTGGGGTCAGCGATAAGAGAATTTCAAATCATACATTATATTATGCTCGAATTCGTTCTGATATTCTCCTTACGATTCAACCTTAATGACGTTCAAATGCACTTTGATTGATTGAAAACGATCGAATTGATTACCTTGGTGAGGAATTTTCTAATTTTCTATTATCTCACTTATCGTAGAAATGTATTGAATTCTATTTGTCAATATTGAAATTCTCATTATCGTAACTATGAATTTAGAATGATACGAAATTTCATAATACTCGTTACGCGAAAAAAGTTTCATATCAGTGTTACGAAATTCCTTCAACACGCGGTGAAATTAATTGTCGTGGCTGTCATCAGTTTTTTACGATACTTATTTTATCTTCTTCTTCAGTCATCGACGAGAGAATAAAATGAGCTTTTCTTTCAGTAAAAAAAATTCTTAAGAATGCTTTGATAAAGAGATTTTGAACTTTCCGAGATCCCCTAGCGAGTTGTATATAATAGTCCGATGTCTGAAATTTATCGTTTCATTCAAGAGAAGTTACAATAAAATGGCACTGAGAGGAACGAGAGAGATAATTGGTATCTCTATCGAACTACAATTACAATCCTCGATGTATCAAATCATCGCACAAAGCCATGTGTTTGGACAATATTCAACTCTTTGTTGTCTCGTGATCATTTTAATCCCGTATATTTCTTGATGAACATGTTCCTTAAATCGTGAATGAAAAATCCATTTTTGAGGCACACCTCCCTATTGAAAAAGTTTCATAAAATCACATCAATGCTCATAAGTTCTTGGACAAATACACATCAAAAACTGATAGATTGTTTTTTATTTTATCATTTATTATGAAATTTCACAGCTCTTATGAGATCCTTGTAAATGCTGATACATTCTTATAATGATTCTCATTCATTCTCTTAAATAAGTATAACCTCATGGACAAATGCACATCAAAATCTCATAAAAGTTAAATATCAGAATTTGTGAGACGTTTTCAGCAGGGCTACACGCTGAATTTTAATTCCTCTACTTGGCTTGACAAGCTCCTTGTTGTTCTTATCAATTTTTCTGTGTATCGGTGTTCGAAGTGAAAGTGATAATTCCAAAATTATTGGTTCATTCCAGATTTATTTCGAAAAAAAAACACACCAGAGCGAGATGATTAATGATTAATTCGAGACATTACTCATTCAGGATATGTTCATTCAAGACATTGAAATTCAGGTCAACGTTCATTCGGAACATTAACCTTTCTGGTAATCGCGATTCTCCCAATAGTTTCGTTTCACCCGTTATCGGATTTTGTTGGACCAGCGTGAACCGGAATATTTTGAAAACAGGAATTTTATGAAATCATCCAAAAATTCTATATTACTTTATGCGCGAAATGGGAGGGAATTTTGGAGATAATTACAGGGAAAAAATTGGAAATCTATTTACCGGCACCCTTAGAAAATCCCCTTACGGGTGTATACCTAAATCCATCACTGACCGTATATATCTTTTATTTTACTGGGAAGCGGGGACGTCGGATCAATTTACCAAATGTCCGGTCAAACGTACAGGGGAGAGCTGTAATCGCTCCAATATGTACGGACCTCGTTCGAGCATCCCAATAGTACCAGTAGTGCATGTACACTTTGTAAGTATACATGAAGCTTATTTAACCATTCGGAACGGCCAATTATTGTCGTTTACAGAAGTGAGATGCTGAGAGCGAGAGTCTGATACGTTATACTTTCAATGAATTACTAAGAAAGAATGAAAGTAAAAGATACAAGATAAATGATACATCGTCATTGGTTTTTTGTTTGTTTCTGTTAAATTGAATGAAGTTATATTCTTATTATTATTATTATAACTTATTGTGAGATAGTATGCATTGAAAAACTTTTTACAGGGAAGAAACTTTCAAGGAAGCTATGCAGGATGTCATAGATCAAATACTACGAAAGATTTACGATGTTGGGAAAAGTTGATCCCGAATGGCGTGTCTTGGTGTCGAATTCGACACCGTTGAATTTTGAGATCAATTTTTAAAATTGAAATTTGATTTTTCGAATATAAATCATTGTTGCCTTTTTGATGACTCAAGGTTGCCTCAATATATATGTATTTGTTTTTGGCATCAATCATATAATTTGTTCTATGAGGACCCCTATCCCGTTATAAGGGTTCAAAGTAAACAGTTTGATCAATAAAACATAATAAACCCAATTTTATATTACAATAGAAGAACGTGTCTCCTCCACTTCCTATAATCCAACTGCGTTGTATCACTTGTATTCTTATCATTCAATCTTAGACCGCAATGTCAGTATGAAGATTATGTATCTTCGTAGTTTATTTCCTTCGCGTAGAAGGATTTTTCATCATTCTTGTATGCCTTGCGTACAATTGAATACGATTCAATGACCTAGGAAATGCTTTTTGTATTACGAGGGAGAGATCTCAATGCACTCTCAACGCATCTTTTATGACCCGTCACGCGATCAATTCATTCCCATGCCACTTGATGCCTTTCGTTATCAATTCGAATATCGTTCAAAGGGATTTTCTTTTGTTTTGGAAAACGCAGAACTTTGAGAGTTCTGAAAATTATACATAATTTTGAAAAATTTTCCTTTCGGGAATGTGCATGGTTTTTTTGTTCGAATAATGATAAATGCACCCTAAAATTTTTCTTCTTGGTTTTTTATGATTTAAGGGAAATACTGCTTTGACCGTGAACGTTAATGGAGGTATATAAATCTACATAATCCTTCCATATGGTATTTTGTAGAGAGGTTGAGTAACGAGACCACAAAGAACTCATAGAAAAAATGTTGGAAGGTTAAATGGATCTGTTGATACAACCCAGACCATCTTCGTTAAATTAGAGAACCATGTTGTTTCTCATGGCACCCACTGTTCGTCTACGATTTTTCTACATTAGGGTGATTATTTGTCTAGCACGTAGATATCCCTTCGTAGTTTTTTTTTTTGACGTCCTTCGTGCCAGATGAGCTCCCAAATGAGGGTTACCCTGGTAGAAAAACTTTTGTGGAATTTCATTCTCAATTTAGACACTTTGTTTATTAAAAATTGACAAAAATCAAAAACACTTGGCAAAGTTTTGTGAATTTGATTTAATTTCATCGTAATTTCTTCAAATTATTCGTCTTTTCTTATTGGTTTTTCATGAAAAGAGAGTTCAATTTGTGAGTGAAATTCAACATGGGATTCAATGAAATTCAGCAATATTTAAAGAAAAATTTGATTGAATTGAACCAAATTGAAAAATTTTTTCCACCGGGGTAGTTTTTCCATCGTACGAGCAGAAAGCGACACGAATGGGGAATGAAAGTTCAAAATCTTTGTTGTACATACGCATTCAATTAACAAGGAAGCACATCCAGCATTTTCATGTCCATCAAACTAGTATTCAAAACAGTAATAGGAAATTATTTCAAAATGCTTTATAGCAGCTAGCTTCATTGCAGGAAAAAGTACCGAACAGATGTTATGATCACTTTTACTAGGATTTCGGAGAAGACTCGCGTCAAAGGTCGAAAAAGTCAACGATATAAATTATTTCTTGTTATTCGAATAGAAGATTTACGGAGATGATTGAAAGTTTAGGTATGAAATCATGCGAACAAAGTTTTCGAATTGATCTTGAGAATGAAATTAGCAAAGTGAGAATATAGCCCTGCACGGAGAAAAATGCAGCTCGAAAGAATAGTGATCTTTAATAGAAAATTGGAGAATATTTCTTAAAATCTAAGAATTTTTCTCAAGTTCGTAATAAACATAAAACGGTTCAGATTTTCTCTTGAATATTGCTCGAAAAACAATGAAAAATTATCAATACTTCACAAACCATAAAAACAAATATGAAGTTTCCAAAAGTCGCGCATGAAATTTTACAAAGTAAATAACAACATTTTGGAATCTTATTTTCAAATTACAGAATTTTGCTATTCACTTTGTAAAATTTCATTCGCGACTTTTGGAAACTTCATATTTGTTTTTATGATTTGTTAAGTATTGATAATTTTTCATTCTTTCTCGAGCAATATTCAAGAGAAATCTGAACCGTTTTATGTTTATTAAGAACTTAAGAAAAATTCTGAGATTTTAAGAAATATTCTCCAATTTTCTATTAAAGATTACTATCCTTTCGAGCTGCATTTTTCTCCGTGTGAGAACGAAATATCGAGATTGGAAAATATCTTTCTGAGATGACAAATTTATCAAGTTTTGATTGATTTTTATATAATTTTGATCCGAATTTGATGAAAATCGTATAAAAAACAGAATCGATTCTCACAAGATCTTCCATCGTCAAGGCATTGTCTTTAATTATAAGATCGAAACTCTGCATGATTTGATTATTTAGAGAGTTTTGAAATAAAAACATCGATTATTTCCAATTTCAAATGTCCACCATCCTTTGTGAGAGGGCGGGAAAAAGATCATGCAATCCGCCCCGATTATACTAAAAAGTAAAGGAGAATCACATCAAAATTATTTTCAAGCATACACTATGATATGCTGTACTAAATATGCATATACGCCAATTTATATCGAAAAGTTATCGGTAGGATTTTTACATAATTCTACAAAAGTTTGAAAACTTGTACTGAATATCCTCATTCACAATTTCTTGTAGAAATATGTAAAAACTAAAAGATACGCGCTAGATTGGTATTTTTTTCAACCCACGTAGTTGAACGTGAATTTGCATAGAAATTCTTAATTTCTTCAGATTTATTTTTCACATAGCAATCCATGTGTCGAAGTAATTTCAAGAATAGTTTGAGATACACGGTAAAAAATGAAACTTAAAGTGATCCCGAATATCAGCTTAAAAATGCAGCCAAAAGTAGCGCGTATTCCAACTGAAAGTAAGCAATGAAAAAGACTGAATTTCAGTTAATTCCATCTGACTTTGGAATTGAAATAGAATTCCATCTTAATTTCCAAAGTAAGATGAAATTGACTGAAATTCAGTCTTTTTCATTGCTTACTTTCAGTTGGAATAGACGCTACTTTTGGCTGCATTTTTAAGCTGATATTTAGGATAACTTTAAGTTTTACTTTTTACTGTGATACTTCTCTCGTAGAACTACAGTTCTTGTTTCTGAAAAATACCTCGAAGATATCTGAATGATACCTTGTCGGGAGATAAGTTTTGAATCTCCTGAAAGACATCTTCTATAACTAAGAACTGTTATAGCCATTTGAAACCTAATCAGAAATTGATATCAATTTCTGCTCGGGAAGATATCTTTGAGTGTCGTATAAGACATCTTGAACTTATCTTGAGAAATTTTGATAACATACTAACTGATGATTAATTACGTACCACTGAGGAAGAAGATGTGCCAAAATTTTTGATTTTACGAAAAAATTCTTGGTTCCTACTACGCGATTGCTTGCCGTAACGCTGAAAAATTCTGCAGTTGCGCTGCTAAACATTTTTACCTGGGAAATTTCAGGATATTCATATGAAACCTGTAAAATTCCAGTGAATGTAGTAAAAAATGAATTTTCCAGTCCTAAGATCCAGTGAACTTCTGGTTTTCTTTTACAGGGTGGCGTCAAAGTACGTATATAGGCATGCGTGAATGTGTATAAAAGTACAGAATTCCTGTAACGGTTCAGGTGTAACTAGCTTGGAATAAAAGGATAAATATTTTTACTTTTGATCCATCATTTCACAAGTGCGTACTTTTTTTTATATTCAAGTACCGCTTTTTTATTTCCTACGGGGAGAAGTACAAGTATCGTATACTGTGAGGAATTAATCTGCACAATTATGTAGGAAAACTGCGTTATCTTGATAATCAAAATTTCAGTCCACGTGTAGAAAAATTGAAGTGAAAAATATGTAAAATGTGGGACAATTCTTCACAATACAACACAAATTCTTCCGTAGAAATTGATTATGAACAGACATTTTTCAGTCTCGCGTTACCGGAACACGCAAAAAAATAATTCACTATAGTAGCTACGAATTACCCAATAAACATACGAATCTTAAAGACATCTAAAAGACAACTTATAGACTTCTTTTAGATGTCTCACTGAAGACATTTCTGAGAAGTCTCTTGAAGTTATCTTAAAGATGTCTAATAGATTTTATTTCAAAGATGTCTTTAAAGATTTAATAAAAGACATCTTTTAGATATCTTGAAAATCAAAATCACAATATTATAATATAATAATATACCGATAATGATTATAGGTCTGAATTAAAACAAATATCAATTTTGATATAAAATCAAATAATTGGCGACTTTCATTATAAAAATTTGTATAATCTCATGGTGTGCATTGTTTCTACTGACCAAATTGGATCACGTTGGACCACAATTGATGTTGCACGGATTGAAAACTTAATTCGTTCAAGTACTCCTGCTTAAAGAATTCTATTGAACCAATAGAATCTGCATCGGAATCAGTGGGTTCAATGAGTTATTTTGAACAGGCGTACAAGAAAATTCTACGGTCATAGTTTGTAATTCCAAAAAAACACGAAGGTCCAAAGAATATTCAGTGGAGGTGCATTGAACGTCCGGACATTGGATGGTCTGAATATTCCTTGAACATAAATGTACGTATAATGAACGTGAATTTCACCTAAAAGATCTGTGTCTTGGGGAAGTTACAGGGATGGAATATATAATTCGCAAGACATTTTCAGATCATCTGAAAGTGTGCTTCAACCGTGGTTAATAAAACCTATTCATTCCTATTGAATGTAATAAATTCACATTAAAATTCGAATTCTGCACGTTTAATAGGAATGAATGGGTTTTTTATCACTCAGGGAAGAGGTCCTAAGAAAAATTTGCATCACATCTAAAACTCGTCTTAAAGAAGTCTAAAAGATATCTTCTAGATATCTAGTAAGAGTTCTAAAAGATGTCTTACTCGAGACATGTTTTGGATGTCTAAAACTGTCGCATAAGACATCTTTTAGACTTCTTTTAGATATCTTTTAGAACAGTTTGTAAGACATCTCGCGAAGTGGCAAGACATCTTTTAGATTTCGAAAAGATATCTTTTTGTCTATGTGTATAGCTATAGCTATGATAGCTATTTCGTGTATTTGATATTTGGATAGCGAAAAGAATTCCTATAGCAGCTAGATTTTAGCTCCTATAGAGATAACTTTTGTTGCCACAGCTGGAAAATAGCTACCATACGGAGAAAAATACAGGTCGAAAATGAAGTAACCGCGAATAAAAATTTGAGAATATTTCTTAGAATCTGAGGGTTTTTCTGAAATGCATAATAAAGATAAAACGATCCACTTGTTTGTGGAATTGTATTCGAAAAATAATGAAAAATTATCAATACTTGATAAAAAAAAATAGAGAAACATATGAACTTTCCAAAAGTCGCGTATGAAATTTCACAAAGTCAATAGTAGGATATTGAAATTTTGTTATTGTCTTTGTAAAATTTCACGTGCGAATTTTGGAAACTTCATATGCTTTCCTATTTTTTTATCGAATATTGATAATTTTTCATCGTTTTTGGAATACAATTCCACAAAAATGTGAACCGTTTTATCTTTGTTACGCATTTAAGAAACCCTCTTAGTTTTTAAGAAATATTCTTCAATTTTTATTAAAGATTACTATATCTTCAACCTGCATTTTTCTCCGTGCACAGCTAATTTTTAGCTATCCAAATATTAACCACATCGGTTTTTTTCCGTGAAAATTCCTGTTTTCTTTGGAACCTGTGAAATTAGGGGTAATTTCGAGCATAATTTGTCGAGAAGAGAAAAGGAACGAAGTAAATCGAAATATAATCCTGCGATTGACAAACAAATATCTTCTATCAACGCATCTAACGGCTCCCGTTCAGTCAACTTTACCCTACATAATGTGAGTGACCGTAGTTTTATATAATTATCATATTAAATGCCTGTATCCGAGCTCACGAAGCAATTATTTCTTCCAGTGTAGATTTTATGTGAACGTACTATTATTTCCTAGATCTAAAATCAAGGCAAATATCATAAACAGGGGGTAAACACTGGTTTAGACTTATTATGGTCAATGTGCATTAAGATAACCTTCGCCTCGTCAATTGAATTATCTGCCATTAGAAATTCATAAACTGTTCAAACATCGTTGGAAAATGAAGTTAAGAGCTGATAAATGAATTTATGTGCTTTTGATATCCTAAGGGAGATTTTTTTCTCATATTCTCTTCGAGAATTGAATACTTTAAAATCTTGCAATCAACTTCGAGTTTGGGGTTGTTATTGATTCATAAATACTTTGACCAGGTATCGATATGACTATATCTTTATTTCGTTCAAGATTTGGAATATCATTCGTTTATTCTGCAGAGATAATCCCAAAAGAAAAGAGAGGGCAATAATTATATGATTTGTGCTACTATTTTTAATTGAAAACTGTCTGCGATAATTGTAATCGAATTAATTAAAATTTTTTAAAATGTTTGGTAAAAAATTCTGGTACATACAAAGTATATTCGAGCAAAAGTATAGGTCTGCTGGAATACTGGGTATTTCGATTTCTGTCTATCTTTATATCGTAGCCTTTAACCTGTCTCTGATCTTGCAACAAAATGTTTTCCTCCATCAGAATTCACATTCAACGAATTTGAGAGCAAGTATTATCGATACACGTGTAAAAGAAAAAAAAATGATGTGCGAGATGGAATGATGTGCTTTTAGTTCTCGTGCAAACGATATATTTCATCGATTCGAATGTAGATCGTACACATTTTTGAACTTTGTAATGATGATGATAATTGTGTGCTGAAGCAGAAGCTTCTTTCGTCACGTGCTCTTCTAATTTCGCTTTAGGTTTTGAATTTTCCCAAAGGGGGGCTAATCTCTACTTTTTAGGCTCAAAATAGAATTTAAGCTCCCAAATCTAGCATGTGTTTGTATTTTAGAGTATGAAAGACCGATGGAAACAGTGAAAACAGATTCCTTCGTTGAAACATCATCTTCTCCACCTCTGGCATCTAAGATGGTTCAAGGAATGATTATTTCCTGTTCTTTATAAGATTAACTACTTTTTTTTCTTATTCACTCTCAAGAAAATCGATTCTCAATGACTTTCTCTTAAACAGATCGAACACTCATCAAAGCGTTAGATGATTCAAAATGGTTCATCATTGTTATCGTTGTTAATCTGTATGATTATTCAATTATTGAGGAAAAACACGGATTATCTAGATTTTTCGTGTGATCACCCGCGAGCACATTTATCTACATAACATTATTCGACACGGAGATAACCTCCAGAGAGTTGAACTCTGAGTCGATTCATAGAAATGTCTATCACAGCGGATGACTCGTCATTTTGATTTTATAAAAAATAATAAAAATGTATGAGGATTTTTCCGTTTGCGAAAATTTTGATAAAAGTGATGTCAATATTACGGAATGTCTGATGGATTCGACTATTAAAACGAGATACGTGGGTAAATAAGTGATTTCAATGCTGGGTAAACAAGATAAGCTGGAAGACGTATTTTGGGTATCTAGATAATGACGTATTTCATTGAATTTTAGGAAATATTTCAAATATGCAATTTGGGAATCGATCTTTCTATTGTCGTTATCTCAATGCATTCTCAATACACTTGTGAGTGTTTTTGTATTACGGTATGAGAATAGTTATTCGATAAATGTTGATTTTATGCTCCAAAATTCAATAATTTGAATAAACGACGAACATGATGGTGAAATTAAAACATAATTCTTCGAGTTTGTATTTAAGACCTGTCGTAAATAACTCGTGCAGGCATCTTCATTCCAAAAGAAAAATTGAACCAAAAGAATACGTAGGAAAAAAGTATTATTACTTGAAAAGTATCACATTATTATTAATTATATTAATTGTTTCTTCGGGATAAAAGAATTCGGAATTAGTCATTGTATTTGAAACTATAAGAACAAAATGAATTGTAAAACTATAGTATATGTATATACATATTGAATGAAATTCGAATATCCGATAATCACGAAACACCATTTATATCAAATTGCATTGAACGTTATCACCACTCGCGTTGTAAAAGGAAAATTCGAATCGATACGATCATTCGATACACTACGAATATAATTTGCGTGAATAGACAAAACACTGTAAAACTTATTTTTAGAAATATGAAGAAGTATTCTTGAATTTTCAATATGAAAGATTTACACTGTTGGAAAAATTTAACACCAATTTATGTAGAGATTATACTAAAATTAATGTAAATTTCCAAAATATAACACAAATCTGTGTGAAGTTGACACAAATCAAAGTGGTTACGGAAGGTCAAATTTTTAACAGTGTATATAGAATTTTGAACTGATATAGAAACGATAAAAAGAAAAAGCACTTTCGATGTAACAAAAATAGAATTCGATATTTGTACTTACTCGCGAAGGAACTAGTTACAAACAGGAAGAGACACACCGCAAGGCTACTGGTCCTTGCAAACCTTGTTAGTCGTCCCATGACGACGGCTTTTTTTAGGACTTTCGGACGTCTTTTTGTGTTTTTAAAAATCTTTTTTGTTCTTTTTTTTATCTCTTGCACACAGTCAACGATCACAAGAGGAGAGAAACACCACAAAAGCACTGATTGCTTTCTTCATTCGTGCTTTTATGCTCTCATTCTCCCCTCTTCCAACTTCTTTCAGCCCCCTCCATCCCCAAAATCGGTGGACATTGGTACATATGAATCGTATACGTGTATAGATATTTGTACACACGCGTGTAACTTTATTTTTCTTCGTGTTAGCACCGAAGATAAGGGAAAAGAAGAGATAGAAAGCTGAAAAGATGTTTCCAAGACAGAGAAATTTTCAAGCGAAACATGTGAATGTACTTCCCTTCCAGATCATCATCTACGTTCAACTGCCGCTTATCGAAGGCAGAAGGATCTTTGGTCCTTCTAAATGGTCGTGTGTCCACAAATTTCTCAAGTATGAGGAATGTACAACGTTCTTGTGTACATTTTTCGAGTTCAATAATACGATGTTTCTGAATACATTTATCCAGCAAGCAACTTTAGAAGAAATGCAGATATACGTAATGTATATCAATACACTGAGAACCCAATTTCTTAGATCAAAAGGAAATTTTCTTCGCCCTCATTCTAATAAATCTTTTTTTCAATGGACAAAAATTCAGTTCAATGGAGAAAAGTTTCATCAAATTAAAATCAAGAATTTTCAAATTGAAACGAAAATATATTCTTTCCTAAATTAGAAGAATATGATTTCAATTCAATGGGAAATTTTTTCATTTCAATGAATAATTTCTTTGATCGAAAACAAGATTCATCAGAATGAGGGCAAAGAAATTTTCTTTGAATCTAAGAAATTGGATCCTCAGTGTAGCTTCAATGGAACAAGATGATTTGTTTCATTCCCCTTGGTGGTAACAAAATTTTCATGGAGACACATATATATCCTATATATAATTATTATTAATATATATATAAAGACACATATGGCTATTTATAGGGCTACGCATGGAAAGTTGTTACGATTGAATATATTCAAAGACATTCATAACCACCTTCAATTTCATATAGAGCGCCATATACTTATAATAACTATACAGGGTGACCAGAGTTGGATAGGTTATATTTTAGGGGCATAATTTGCAGCCAAAATGCAATAACTTCTCCATTTGCTAACATTTGATCCCTGGTTGAACAGTCACATTGATTCTCGCCAAATCTCATTGAATCTTGCACAATGTTCTGACCAAATCCTATTCAATCATTTTCAATAAGATTTGATCGGATCAATGTATTTTTTCAATGTGATTCTGATTCGATCTTGCACAATGTTCTGACCAAATGCCATTAGATTTTATTTCGTCAGATTCTATGGATTTTTTTAACCAGGGATTCCAGTTAGGGCTGAGGCTATAATCTGATTCAAGGCTTAATCTTTGACATACCAACGTTTTTGGATTTTGTCTTCTCAAATCCAAATCACTCAAAATCACTGTGTGCCAGTCAAATGCTGGATTTTTCCGCTGAATTCAAAAAAGGGTGATCCACGGGAAAAAATTGAACTATCCTGTCATTCTTTGATTCTTAGCTGTAATAATTTAAAGTTGCTGAATTAACTGGAATTTCAAGAATCGCAAATCACTGTAACTTCGAATCGAGAAATGATAAGATACTTTAATTTTTTTTTCCAGAGATTCGCAATTTTCCACCTTAGCGAATGGTATGAATCTCAAGTGTGTAGTGCACAGTTCCACTTTTGAGGGATTTAGATTTGAAAAGAATTCCGAGAATTCTCAAACCACAAAAATCAAGCTCCAAATTAAAGTTTGCCACAGGGAAAACTTTTTGTATTTTGAATGTAGAATATACCCCTAAAATAAAGTCTATCCGATTTGAGTGAGGGATGGGTGATGTCGATATTATCGATATTTTTGTATAAAATATTTATCGAGTTTCTATCGAAATTTTATAAAATTGTGAAGGAAAGTATTATATAGAAACATATCGATTTTGATAAGTATCAGCCGTCCCCAACTCGGGTCACTCTGTACATTAGAGTGGTTCTCATTTTATATATCAAAAGTGTTTTCTGATTTTGTTGTTGTCAATAAACAAGTTTTCTCTACGGCTGGCCCTCTAATTTTGTTCTACGTCATGAAGGAGTGCTACAATATTTTTTACATAATTTTCAAAAGAGATTGAGGGGTCACTCACTGCGTTTTAAGAGGATACCAGTGAATAGGTGGCTCTATCTGGTGGCAGCTTTGTTCGAACAAAAATACTCGAAACTGGACTTATAAAAAGGTCTGAAATTTTCAGGGATGAATCCTTGAAGGTTAATCTAGGTCTGTACAGAGCCGGAATTTTGAATTTCGAAAAAGAGGAAAAAAAATTTACATGTTCTTATACGGATTTCAATAATTATACCTATAACATACACGGAGGGGAATGGTACATTATGAATTACCATACTGCTAGCATGTACGAGACAGACTTGCTTTTTGATATCACTTACTCAGATACTCTCTAAAAGATCACTATATCTGATAGTACAATATGAAAGAATTCTTCTACATTATACAAAGAGAGTATCCCAACAAATAAAAAGATATCTATGAATATCTAAAAGAGTTGTTGAAATCATGAGAGATGTCTTGGAAGACTTCCATGAAGATATCTTTTCAATATCTAAAAGATGTCTTATGAGATATGTTTTTTTAGATATATGGAAGATATCCCACACAGCACCAGTGTTCTTGCAAAATAAGCATTCTAAAAGATATCTTATAGTATTCTAAAAGATGTTCCTCAAGAATAACGGAGTTCTCAAATCGTTCTGATTGTGTTGCATAAGACATCTTTTAGAATACTATAAGATATCTTTTAGTATGCTTATTTGCAAGATGTCTTGAGATATCTTTTAGAAGCCTTTGTGCTGCGTGGGATCTTTTAAATGGTTCCAAGATATGTTTTCGATGGTTTTAAGATACGTTTAAGATATCTTTGAGATGTCTTTGTGGAATCATGAGGATATCCCAGACAGTACAAAAAAATCACTGATGAGTTCTAAAAGAGGAACATGGCGTGACTTTGGCTCTTCTCACTTAGACAATTCTTAAGATGTGTAACGGATATTCAGAAACTCTTTCCAGATATTTTTTAGACTGTGTTGATTCGACATCTAAAAGATGTCTTCCAGAAATACCTTGAAGACATGTTCCTGACATTTCTTCAAGATATCTAAAAGATATCATTCCGACATATCTTGGAGATATTTTGTTTGTGATGTCATTTAGATATCTGAAAGATGTCTTTCTAAAGATATCTTGTAGATGTCTTCAAGACCCTCGGTGTTTGTTGGAATCTGAGTAAATGAGATCATAAAGCAACTCTGGCCTGTACGGGCTAGAAATATAGTAAATTTATAATAGAACTTTTTATAATAGGTTTTCGAGAAAAATTCACATGAACTGCCAATCTTATATACTTGCGATGGTTGCGATTTCTAGTGAGTTATTCTGAAATGAAAGCATCATTCGAGAAATACTGAACGAAGCAAGCGGTATTCAAATTTTGAATAAGTTAATTAATCGAGTATAAATTATGGTCGTATTCAATTATGAACGATGCCCACATAACAATTCATGCCTTGCGATGTCTTTTAGATAAGTTTAAGATGTCTTGCGCAACACATTTAGATTTCTTTTAGATATCTTTTAGACCAAAGAAGAGTTTTAGACATCTAAAAGACATCTACATGTGTTGCGTAAGACATCTTAAACGTATCGAAAAGACATCGCAAGACACGAATTGTTATGTGGGTGGTTATATATATATATCTCCGTAACATTTCAACGATAAGAGACTTAGTTCCCTATTTGGAAGATGTAAAACGTTATCTTGAATTCCAGGAACTTGGAATTATACATTGAGATTTTTTAGAAAAATTCAAATGTGGCTTTAGTAAAATTTCGACTACCGTTGTGGTACCGAATGTTTTGAAACGGAAGCTGGATTTTACTTAACCTACAGGTATTTCGAGGGATGAAAATTCATATGTACTTCTTTTGTTTTCCCTTCCCATTCTGAACAATGCAACGTGCCATAAGGTAAAAGACCGTATTGTGGGACAATTTTCAGGTACGCTCAGATTCCAAATCATATAAACGTCAAAATGAAATTCGAAATACTGTTGTTCCTACTTCTTTTGGAAGAATCATATTAAATTTGACTTCAACCATTTTTTTTCAATTTTTATATGTAGAAAATCGATGAGTATATGGATAAAAACGAAAAGCCTCATTGACCTAATTTGGGAGACGCCAACAAGTATCATGGCCGAGTTGTCTCTTACCAACGTGTACCTATTCATGGGATGGGAAATAAATGAAATTAATAATAAACAAACCAATTGCGCATCAAAATGTTTATTGCAAAAATATAATCTATAGTTTCTTTGATTTTCTTCTGAAGCTCTTTAACTTGTGCCATCAATTTTTCTTCTGTTCTTGTAATATTTTTTTCTCATGCATTTTTTCTTCTTTAATTCTTCGTTTTTCATCTTTTTCTTTATGATGTTGATACCATTCATCAGAGGTACCTGCAGCTGGTAGTCTCGGTTTTTTTGAAGATTCAACTTTCTTCCTCTTATTTTTTGGCAAATATTCAACAGGGAAAGTAAATGCCTCACGGAAATGTTTTTCCTCCGAAGTAGAATCTGGAAAACGATATGTAAATTAATGTATTTTCCTCAAATAACCGAAAAGTCCGATAGATTCCCATGGATTCCTATAGGTACTATGACAATAACCGCATAAAAACCGATAAGATATTTTATTCCTATCAGTATTCATCAGCTCTTGTCGATCATGCTGATAGAAACCCATGGAACATCGGATTCTTCTTAGAATCTCATAGAAACCCTTAGGTCCTGTGACAATAACCGCATAGAAACCAATAGGATATCACTGATTCCATTAGGATTTCGCCTATCGGTTTCTATTGGTTTTTCGTACAGGGATGTATATGATAGTTTTTTCACCTTGTTTTATCATCTCAGGAATATTTTCTTTTCCCAGCGACATTTCATCGAAATCATGAATTGAAGATTTTTCCGGTTCTTCGAATGACTTGTCATTTGCAATTTGGGTTATTCTACCCTGGTGATCAGCCGATATTTCGTCAACACATTTCGCCGGAGCTGTGTCAACGGTGCTTTGAATTGGAATGCTCACTGGTCTCATTTGACTCAATTCTGTCAATAGTGGCACGTCATTGAAACATGCAGTTGTATGATTCATTTTTCTTATAAGTTGTGAAGTATTGATATCCTCCAAAGCTGCATCCCAGATAGCAATTTAACCTTGCTGCAATGTTGTCAGGCAAGATTGTGACAAGGTTGATATAAGCCTCCTAGTTGACACACGACAAGGGTACAAGCTTACAAAACCCTTGCAGCAGGGCTGTAGCAGCTTTACACTGACAAGGTTGTCAATAACAAGCCAAAAACAATGGAATGGCAAGTGTGACAGGGTTATGACAAGCCTACATGTTATCTGGGATATGTCCTTTGATGATTTGGCATCTCTCTATATTCATCTGAGAGTTATAAATGAAGGCACAAATAATTGTTATATGAATTTGATGCTTCAAATCGAAATTAATTCAAATATTTTCAACATACCTATTACACTTTCCTCAATCAAAATATTGGGGTCGATTATTGAATCTCGATAATTATTTGAGTGAAACTCTCGATCATTCGAGGTAACATGGGTAGCATTTTCAGGTGTACAGATTAATGTGAATACTGATCCATCGTTCATTATACTGATTGGCTCATCATTCAAGTCAGAGTAAATGTTGGGTAAATCACAATTTAGGAATGAAGTGGAGTGAACCAAGGATCGAGGAATCTTACTTGCAGCCAATAATTGAATTTCATGAGATTGTGATTCGGTGGTACAGTTTTCAGGAGTTTGGATTGAGGTACTGATTCCAAATGAAGGGGAAGACCAATCCTGAACAATCTCTTTTGGAGTAGGACAGCTTTGAGGATTACTACGAACTATTTCTGAATCATCTATTTCGGGTGCAGTCAATATGATAGGCCCTAAATGAATCATAGGTAAAAACTTTTGAAGTCAAAAGAATTTGCTAAACAACATCATCAACATAGACAAAAGGACACACATACGAGTAAAACAGATAACAATTCAATTTCAAGTTCCATGTTAATATGTGAGGTATAAATAAGATGATTCAGAATGGAAATGCGAAAATATTGAAGGGTTATAGTTATTTCAACAGGTGGAGAATTGAAAATTTTATCCATGTAAAGTGTAAAAATTTTCAATTACGTAGGTCACCTTGAAATAAAAAATTATATATATACATGATGGAATTTACTCATTGACTGATTAAATTGAAATACAAGTACCGGTTGTCCTCTCATTCAGCTGGAGCCAAAATTCGAATAAACTTTTATATTGAATTGCACCGTTCCACGAGCCTGTTGAAGAGGCATTTTTGAATTCCTCAAGTAACGGAGCAGGGATTCTTTTCTCAAATTCTGACAGAAAGCAATTTTTGCTCTCAGTCAATTGATTGAGACTGGTTTCCTCATTACTTCCTACAGATTTTCTATTTTTACTTTTTTTCAAAACATCATAGTCCACTGTTTCAGAGTCGAAGGGATAAAGTCCGCTTGCTCTAAAACCGCTGATGACAGAATCACGTTCTCCTTTCATATTATCTAAAGCGAATTGCAAAACAACAGGAAAATCTTCTTTTTTTAGATGCAAAATATCTTTCTGATGTTTCCACTTGGCTACTGATTTCTTCCATGTTTCCTTGAATGGATGGAAGGAGGAGATATCCAATGGTTGCATTATATGTGTAGAATTAGGTACAAATCCAATCAACTCAACCTGTTTGTTCCGACAGAAGGATACAAGAGGCAGAGTAATACGAGAAGAATGATTATCCATATAGATTATAACTGGGAATTCAATTTTTTTTTGAGGAGCCACGGATAAAAAACATTCGTAATGTATTCAAAGAATGACTCGGATGTCATCCAACCATTGTCAGAGCGACCAATACTCCAACCTTCAGGAGTATTTTCAACAATTTTTTGGGGGATTTCTCCTTCATATCCATACATTAACATGGGTGGAGCTCGAGTCCCATTGGCAGAATACATAAATAACACAGTTAGAGCTTCTTTTCCAGCATCAACTACTTTATACACCGAACGTGATCCCATGTGAGTCAGTACTCTCTCTGATTCTGGACATAAAACAACGCTAGTTTCATCACAATTGAAGATCCTAGTGGGAGAAATATTCAATCAACTTCTCTTCTTTAAATAGTTTTCTTGTTCGTTAAACCACTCCTGCAATTCTTCTCGACTAACTGCTGCCCTGGTTAAACTTAAATGTTGCGGTTTCCTGATTGATAATTCAGGATGCCATTTCCGAAATCCTTCATACCAATGACGACTTGGCCGATTATTTATAAAAGGAGTTGTTTTATCCATGTTCAGCTTTATATAGTATCCAATTGACTATTTCTGTTTCTTCACTTGGTGACAATACTGTTTCTGGTCCAGTTTTTTTCTTTGCAGCATCAGGATCGAGATTTTCCTTTCTACCTAACGTTGCAGCAGGTACACCGTGAGCAGCAGCAGCTTTTCTTATAGATATTCCGGTATCGAGAGCTTTGAGAGCGTTATTCATATCATTTTGAGAGTAACGAAGTCTCTTTGTCTTCAATTTCTCACGAATTTCCTTTGCTTTCAATACAATATTTTTTTTCTTCACACATGATCTATTTTGAATGCTCCTCGGTTTGCTCCTATCCACCCTGGTTAAAAGAATCCATTACTTCTGACAAATGAAATTAAATGAGATTTGGCCAGAACATTGTCCGAGAATCAACGAGATTTGGCCAGATTCAGTGAGATTTGGCGAGAATCGACTGTTCTTTCTGACCAAATCTCATTGACATTTGCTGGATGAGATTCGGCCAGAACATTGTCCAAGTTCAACTGTAATTTAGTGAGATTTGGCGAGAATCAATGGTTTTTTTAAACCAGAGCAGAGACTGTTGTGCTTTTTTTTCTTTTTTCGATTCTCTTTTGGATCTCATTATTAGACAGACGTGAATTGATTCCTATTTTTATGAGTATTTCGACAATAACGAGATATACGAATGTATAACTCATGTTTACGTTATTGATATTTGGAGGTTAGTTGTTGAATTCCATAATTTCCGCAAATAATTACACTTACCTCAGGTTAAGAATAAGTTGATCCCACTTTTTATGAATAGTTCTCACTTGTAACTGTATTCCGTAGTACAAAACCACTTTAAAATCGCAACTCTTAAAATATTTTCAACGACACGAATTGTTATAAACAACAGTTCCATTCATCGTTACAAGTGAGAATGTACATGTCCGTGAAACATCCCGAGAAAAAATGATTTAGATCTAAGTGGATCTAATCACATCTCGTTGGATCTAAAAAATGGAAAATGTAGATCTATTTAGATCTAGACAGATCTGGTTAGATCTACATAGATCTAAATCACAAAAAATTTCATATTAATTAATCGAAATTTGCGTGCATCTACTGCCCATTTTCTTCACATTTAGATGGTTTTCAAGAACTACATATTTTCGAAAAAAATCAATTAGATCTCCGTAGATCTAAATAGATCTGAATCGGTCCACAGAGCATGAACTTTCCATTTTTTAGATCTAAGGAGATCTAATCCATCAGATCTAATTAGATCTAAATCATTTTTTCTCGGGATGAGACAATGAAATTGCCGTCTCATAAATTAGGACATCTGAAGTCGATTTGGTACGTCCATGAGACATCAATATTTAAAGTTTATAACGACTTCAAACTTATTGAACGAGTGTATTTTCTGAATCTTCAATCCAAAACCTATCCAATGATCTATATAACACTTTTGTTGGTATTGGAAACTCAAGAATTAAGTAATTTTAAAGAGTACGGTACAGTGGCCGCTGAACCGCGAGTAGAAATGCATTTGCACGCGCCCGCAAAGAGTTAGGAACTTCATTGATTATTTAGGAGAAGAAAATTCGACTAAATTTTATAATCATGAGCTTATTGTCGACAAATGATCAGAACTTGTATGGGAAAAAATTGTTATATGGATATATGATCGCGAGTTTTATTTAAATAGATATATTCTTATAGTGTATCAATAATCGGAACTCTGTCTCAAAATATGAGCGATTACCTTACAAGCAAAAATTTTGCTTCGTCTAAAATATTTCTTATGCAACAGTTTTCACTGTCTTCAAGATGTCTTCGTTTAAGAAATCTAAAAGATATCTTCAGATCTCTTTTAGATGTCTTTTAGATTTTTCAAACGAAGACATCTTGAAGACAGTGAAAACTGTTGCATAAGAAATCTTTCAGAAAAAGCAAAATTTTTGCTTGTATGAGCGGGTGCTATTAGAACGTTTATGGAATGTTTGAAAAAGGTAGGGGGAGGGTTTAAAAAGGTTGTCAAAAGTTTTGAACACGTTCCAGGGTCACCAGAGCCGTATTTAACAGTTTCTCCAACTCTCCCTCCGTCCACTTGAACGTGTACGTTAGTGAAGGATCGAAACAGGAGCATTTTCCGATCCTTCCCACACAACACTCGTTGTCTCAAAGAAATCTTCAGAAATAATTAAACACAATGCAAAAAGTCTTATGCAACATGAATAGACATCTTTTAGAAGTCTCAAACTGTTCTTTGGAGTGGTTCTTATTTTATATATAAAAAGTGTTTTTTGTTTTCTTTGTTGTCAACAAACAAGTTTTCTGTACGGCCCACCCTATAATTTTGTTCTACATCATGAAGGAGTGCTACAATATTTTTTACATAATTTTCAAAAGAGATTTGGGGGGCCCTCACTCCTTTATGATGTAGAACAAAATTATAGGGTGGGCCGTGCAGAAAACTTGTTTGTTGACAATAAAAAAAACAAAAAAACACTATTTATACAGGGCGTCCCATTTGAAACAGGACAGCTGAATAACTCTTCAGGGAATGGAGGGGGAAGAAAATTGTTCAGATGAAAGTTGTAGGGTTCGAAGGGGGCCATGCGATGGTGACCTTGAATTTGACCTTGAGGTCAATTTTGAGCATAATTGATGGTCAAAGTATGTTTTTTCAAATGGAAAACCCTACGTTCGACCTCAGAAATGGAAAGAGCGGAAAATTTTACGTCCGAATATGTCAATCTATCAGGTCATTTAGAGGTCATTTGAAGGTCAAAAAACCAATTTCCATGGATTTTCACGGAAAAGCCTCAAACGAGTTGTTTCTCTAACCAAAGTTATCAAAGTTGAAGTGAAACCCCACGTCTCGACCTTGAATTCGACCTTGAGAACGATAATGAATGCCAAATTTGAAACAATAATTAAAAAATTATTTATTTTTCCAGTTCGTCGTTTTATAATTACAGATGGCACAAATCCGTTGACGGGTAAGACACACTTATTGCGGGAGATGTTCGAATTGACCGCCATTTACTTCAATACATAACGCCGGCCGCCAGCCGGCGTCGAAAGTTTCCAAGAACAGACTGAAAAACTTCAGCACGAATATTCGCAATTGCGTACCTGATGCGTTGTTGTACATCCACAGGTGTTGTTGGTCGGTTGGTATAAACGACATTTCCCACGTAACCCCACAAATAAAAATCTAGAGGGGTGAGATCAGGAGATCTTGCCGGTCACAGTACAAATCCACCTCGACCAATCCAACGATTGGGGAAAAGGATATTTAGATAATCCCTCACACATCGAGCAAAGTGTGGTGGTGCACCGTCTTGCTGATACCACATCCTCTGCCTAGTTGCTAATGTTACATCTTCCATGAGAACTGGTAATTCATCCTGTAAAAACTGTAGATAATTAGGACCGTTAACAGTTCCATCAAAAAAATACGGCCCAATAACTTGATTGTCTAGAATTCCACACCAAACATTTATACTCCACCGATGCTGATGATCAACTTGTTGAGTCCAGTGCGGGTTTTGCGCTGACCAATAGTGGCTATTGTGACGATTTAACAAGCCAGTACTTTGAAACTTTGATTCATCACTGAAAAGAACATATCGAAAGAAATCGGGCGCTTCGTTCAACCTCTGTAAAGCCCAATGGCAAAAGTTAACCCGATTCTGCATATCTTGTTGAGATAATTCTTGGGTCAGTGTGATGTGGTACGGATGATATTGAGCAGCTTGTAGAATTCTGTGTGCCGTACTGCGTGGAATACCCAGATCGCGTTCAATATCACGTAAACTAACATGAGGATTCATGTGTATTATTGCTAAAACAGCAACGCATCGAGGATACACACACTCCGCGACACTCACCCAAGATCATTGAAATATTAACACATTCGTTAGGTGAATGAACCATTTTGAACCCGCACCGTAAACGATGAAAACTTCTTAATGATCATTTTCGTACTGATATGAAGAATAAACTCTGAAGGTTAGTTCTGTTTACTTTCAATTCAAGGTCGAAACGTGGGATTTCACTTCAACTTCAATAACTTTGGTCAGAGAAACAACTCGTTTGAGGCTTTTCCGTGAAAATCCATAGGAAATGGTTTTTCGACCTTCAAATGACCTCTAAATGACCTGATATGTTAACATATTCGGACGTTAAATTTTCCGCTCTTTCCATTTCTGAGGTCGAACGTAGGGTTTTCCATTTGAAAAAACATACTTTGACCATCAATTATGCTCAAAATTGACCTCAAGGTCAAATTCAAGGTCACCATCTTATGGCCCCCTCCGAACCCTACAACTTTTATCTAAACAATTTTTTTCCTCCTCCATTCCCTGAAGAGTTATTCAGCTGTCCTGTTTCAAATGGGACGCCCTGTATATAAAATAAGAACCACCGTACTGTTCTTATTTCTGAAAGATATCTTCAAGAATGTTTTCAAAAACCTTTTAGAATTTCCTACAAGACATCTTTCAGAAATTTCTGAAAAGTTTCTGAAAACATTCTTGAAGATATCTTTTAGAAAGAAGAACAGGTTAAGACTTCTAAAAGATGTCTATATTCATGTTGCATAAGACTTCTCGCATTGATCTTAATTATTTCTGAAGATTTCTTCCAGACAACGAGTGCTGTGTGGGTTGATACCCTATCGCATAATCTGAATCTCCCGGATGCTGCGTATAGGATAATTCCGAACATTTTTTACAGTGTACATTGAAATGATTCGATTGTTTTCATAATAGGTTACTTTTATTGTGATTTATTTCACCACAGTTGGGTTTGTTACGTAATTTTTTCATTGCCTGTAAGATGCATGCATGTAAAATTCTTGAATCCTCCTATCTCCCAAAGAGCCCCGGATCGATTTTGCATGTAAAATACTAAATTTTGTAGGTGTCATGAACCATGTAAAATACTGAAAAGTATATCAGGGATCAAACCTGCGGTTCACAATGGAAATTATTATAATTGTATGTTTATTATCAAAATTCTATTTCGATTAACCAAAATAATCAATAATTGATTGTTGAAGAATTTCATTTCTACATACGCAGAAAAAAACACTATCTTATATCAAGACAATATTATTTCCGTTATATATGAAACACGGATTGTCCCAGTTCAATGCAATTTGCTTTGAATCAAACACAGGAAAAAACAAAATTCTTGAGTTCGCAAACCTCAGGAAAATTTACAAAAAGTACCCCACGTGGAAAAAATATATGTCCAAAACTATGTACAATTGTATACATTTTTGAACATTTTTTCCACATGGGACTCCTGGACAACGGGGCGTTATCCAAATTTTTTGTGCCTGATTTTTCTAAAATACTTCAACATAGAATAGAACTTGGGTGGATATTTTAATCAGAGAAACGCATTTTTAACGTTCCACCCTATCCCTAACCTTGGTCTTGAAACCACCATTGAACCAATCGTGAGGGTGATTTTGCGATCAAGTTGGGAGGAGAAATGGAAAGGGGGTGTTACGAACGCATTCCCCCATTCAAATATCATGTATGATCCATCCCAATACATTCCTCACAAAAACAATAAGAAAATTGATCATCATCATCATGAAGTAATCAGTCTTACGACTGGTTTGATGAAACCCTCCACCCCTGTCTATTATCCGCCAAACGTTTAATTTCTACATATCTACTACATCCCTTGTCTTGTACGATTTGTTTCATATAACTTGCTCTAGGTCTACCTTTACCAGTTTTACCATTCATTTTCCCTTCCAATATTGTTTTCAATAAACTCTCATGCCGTAATGTGTGTCCTATAAGATTGCTTCTCCTTTTCACGATGTGTTTCAAAAGATTTCTTTCTTCATTTATCTGCTCGAGTACTTCTTCATTTTTGACTTTGTCTATCCATTTTATTCTGAGCATCCTCCTATAACACCACATTTCAAAAGCTTCAAGTCTTCGTTGATCAGTTTTCCCCATTGTCCAAGTTTCGCAACCATATAATGCTGTGCTCCAGACGTAACTTTTCAAGAATTTCTTCCTTACTTCCAAGCTTATATTTTTGAGCATAATAACTGTCTCTTTTGATAAAAAGCCTGTTTCCCTTGTGCTATTCTTGCTCTTATATCTCTTTCGCTTTTGCCGTTCTCTGTAATTATGCTTCCTAGATATTTGAATTCTTTCACCTGTTCAATTGTCTCGGTATCTATTTTGATTCTCGTTCTTCTAGCTGTTTTCGCTGCTGTACACATCATGAATTTTGTTTTGTCTTTATTTATATTCATACAATAGTTTTCCAATAATATTGTTCTCATGGTGTTGAGAATATTTTCTAACTCAGTACTACTCGTGGCCAATATAGCTATGTCATCCGCGAATCTCAACATACTTATATTTTCTCCCTGAATCTGTAATTTCGATTGAATTTCCTCCTTCACTTCGTTCATTGCTTCTTCTATATATAAATTGAACATCAGTGGCGATAATGAGCATCCTTGTCTCACCCCTCTTCTTATTTGTGCTTCCCCTTCCTGACCCTCTATGTCTATTATTGCACTTTGATTCTTATATAATTCGTATATTATTCTTCTATCTTTATAATTTATTCCCACCTTCTTCAGGATCGCAAACATCTTCTCCCAGTCCACATTATCGAAAGCCTTTTGTATATCTACAAAACCTATGTACACAGATTTCTTCAGCGCTATCCTTTTCTCTATTACTGCCCTGAGTGCTAAGATTGCTTCTCGCGTTCCCCTATTTTTTCTAAAACCAAACTGATCCTCTGCCAATCTACTCTCTATTTTATTTTCCATCCTCCTGTATATAATTTTGGTCAGTATTTTCGAAGCATGTGAAGTTGAACTGATCGTTCTGTAGTTCTCGCATTTGTCTGCCCCTTGTTTTTTCGGGATAGCGACAATTTTATTCTTTTGGAAATCTTCCGGTACTTCTCCTTTTTCGTACATATCTCTAATCAATTCAAACAGTGCGTCGCGAGTTCCTTCACTGGAGGCTTTTATAAGGTCCGCACTTATGCCATCTATGCCTGGCGCTTTATTATTTTTCAATTCTTTCAAAGCCTTGTCGAATTCTGATCTCAATATCGAATCTCCCAATTCTTCCTCATCTACATCCTCCTCCTTCTCTAATAGTGCTATATCATCGTTTCCTCTATACAAGTCTTCCAAATGATTGATCCACTGTTCTATTTTCTCTTCCGTTTTTATCAATTGTCGTCCTAGAGAGTTTCTAATCTTATTGCTTCTAGATTTCATTTGTCCGAAAAATCTTTTAATAATCCTATATGCTTCATCTATTTTTCCTAAATGCAATCTTATTTCTATTTCCTGACATTTCTCTTCTAACCACTGTTCTTTTGCTTTCCTTGATTCTCTTATTATTTTATTTCTCAATGATTTGTATCGTTGCTGGCCTTCTTGGCTATCATTATTCTTGTATTTTCTTCTTTCATTCATCAATTCTAAAATTTCTCCCGTTATCCATGGGTTTTAGCTTCTACTCCATCATTCTTCAAAATCTTATCCGCACATTCTCTTATATTCCCTTCATCTTTGTCCATCTCCTCTCTATTCCCAAGTCTTTCTCTTTTGATCTCCCAATTTTTCATCCAACATTTTCTCGAATGCCTCATGTGTTTGTTTTTGCTTGAGGTTCTTCAAATTCCATCTTTTCTGCATTTTCCTTTTCTTCTTCAGAGATTTGAATTTCAGAGAACATTTCATCATCAACATATTATGATCACTATCTATATCTGCACCGGGATAAGTTTTACAGTTTTTCACTTGGTTTCTAAATCTTTGTTTCACTAATATGTAATCAATTTGGTATCTTGCTGTATCTCCTGGCATTTTCCAAGTGTAGATTCTTCTTGGATGATTTTCGAATAAAGTGTTTGTGATAACCATCTTATGATTTTCACAAAATTCGACTAAACGTTGTCCTCTATCGTTCCTCCTCCCTAACGCGAAATCTCCTATAATGTTGTCCTCTTTTCCTTGTCCTACTACTGCATTCCAATCCCCCATCACTATCAAATTCTCTTCTCCCTTTACATATTCTATCACTTCTTCTATTTCTTCGTACGTTTTTTCAATATCTTCCTCCGAATATGCAGATGTGGGCATGTATACTTGGACTATGACTGTGTCTACCGGTTTTCTTCTGATTCTAACCATCATCACACGTTCATTATGTTGCAAATAATTTTCTATTCTATTTCCTACTCTTTTATGCATTACAATTCCTACACCTGCTTGACCGTTCTTTGATCCTGTATGAATTATTCTATAATCCCCACTCCAGAAATCGCCCTCTTGTGGCCATCTCATTTCGCTAATCCCCATTACGTCTATATTCAACCTATTCATTTCTAATTTCAAATTTTCTAATTTTCCCGCTTGCCTCAGTGATCTAACATTCCACGCTCCGACTCGAAGAATGTTGTTTCTTTTCCCTATCCTATTCTTCGGTTTTCGTTCCTTGCTGATGAAGCTTCCTCGAGCAGCCTCCACCCGGAGATCCGAACGGGAGACTAGTTTACCTCCGGAATATTTTACCCGAGAGAGCGCCATCATGTATTTATTAATTTGTTTGTTTGTTTTTGTTACATAATATTCCAGGTTAGGAAAGAGGTTTCATTTCCTCGGGAAGTATTGAAACATGTCAAGGAAGGTAGTTTCCCCTTGCTTTCCTTCCGTTTGATTTTGCCGATGTTTCTGGCATTAGGATGATTTCGTTTCTCTCAGTTTGTATTCTTTCTCTTGAGTAGTTTATTCCACTCAAAAAAAAGATCCAACTCTGAGATACTTATCCTCCCCACCACGTAAAGGAAGCAGATACTACCAGGGATGGATAAAAAGGATATCAAGGACAGGTATCATGAATATCCCCCTGGAAGACCCGCAATCATCCACGGGGAGGCAAATTGATATTCTGACAAAAGTAACCAGCACTCAGTGGTTTTCAAAATATTCGGAGAACGCCCTGGTGAAAATAAAGCGTGCATTTGGAGCGTCGCATAGGAGTGTTATTACCGTCACATGAGAGTGTATTAAGAGTCAATTGGCGCAGTTGAGCGTGGATCGAGCGTGAAGAAAAGCGTTCATGCACGCTGTACTCACGCTTATATTGAAGTAAGCGTGCATTGGACGTATATTGGCCAGAATCACGTTATTGGTACGCTGTTTGAACTTTATGTGCACGCCGTTTTTTCGCCAGGGCGTCCGAATGTGTTGAAGATTGACCGAAATTTGTCGGAAAGCAATTAACCCGATCACAGTAGATAAAGTTCTCTAAATATTTGGTGAATTCATTGGATTTTTCTATCTACATTGCTATCTGAATTGCCAAAGAATGTCTCGGTAAATTTACCAATTTTTGTTATACACGGAAAGACAGAAGTTATGATTTTTCAGAAAAATGACTGACAATTTAGGGAAAAAGAGTATCGCTGAAGAATTTTCGTAGTAAATTCATCAAAAGTTGATAAATTCACTGTAAACAATAACAATAAAACCATCAACGTTTAGTATTTTCACTACGAATTTTTGATAACCTTACTGCAAAAATTTTTCAGCGGTGCTCTTTTTCCCTAAACTGACAGTCATTTTTTTAAATATGAATCAATGTTATTCAAGTATCGATAACTTTGTTCTTTCCGTTCAGTTTAATGTATTATTTGAATATGTAAATATATAATCAAAATTCTATGAAAATATATACAAGAAGCTGAATAAATATTTTATAGAAACATATCGACAAGCATCGTCCATTCCTATTCTACAGTAAGTGCGATTTGTGTGGATTCCTCTTCTGTTACATTTGACCTCGGTGAGAAAATCGTTGAGCACATCCGAACAGATATCGAAGAAGCTATAGTGTTGAGTTCAATAGCGTCGCTACCAGTGGACGGAAGTTTCTTCACTTGGGATATTTTCATACAAATCAATTGATTCAATGATTTTCCTTGAATTTTCTGGTCCACGATTGTCCATTATTTGTAAGTAAAATATTTAGTTTTTTAGCTGAGAGACAACCATGTTACATGCAAAGAAATTTTTATCTTCATCATTGAAACTTTAGTTATTATAGTTAAATATTTTGGCACCCACAGGACGGCTAATTTCTCAATAACGTTCGCTAAAATTTAGCTGATAGGGTTGAAAAATTTTGCTGCACCAAAAAAAATTTAACTATCACAGCTAAAAATGGCTCTCTCTATCTCACAGCTCATTACTTTTCGTCGTGCATTGTTTTTTTCCTCCTAAGAGAGGTTTTTAATTTTTCAATGAAGAATGAATCATAATTGGAACCACAAGCTTTCTATGCTTCACTGGAAACTTTGAATTTTTTAACCAGGAAAAAATATATTTTTTACATTCAGGTTAATCTCTGGTCTTTCAGATAACAAGTAATTGAAATTTTTCTCGATCAACACGTTTTTTATGATACGGTAAAATTTCGGTTGCAGTTTGGTAAGAAAAATTTCCACATCACTTTTCTGTTCTTGCTAGTCTGGGAATTTTCCGCTCGTTTCATCGGTTACCTAACGAAATATCCGAAACAAACTATCCGTAGACCAAAATATCCACGCACAAAAATATCCTCAACAAAAATTCTTGCCATTCCAGTACCTCACAAAATATTGAAAAACATAATTCATACATTTCCTCAACGGATGATGTTTTCATATCGCTTTCATCACCACTTCAAATAAATACCCACATAACAATTCATGTCTTGCGATGTCTTTCAGATAAGTTTAAGATGTCTTGCGCAACACATTCAGATGTCTTTTAGAAACATGTTAGGGTACATACTTATTTTATTTCTTATTATCTGAGAAATTTTGTCACTCACACGTGATAGGAAATATATGAATTGAGTTTTCTAATCACTTCCAGTGAACAGAAGTTCTTTAAAGTATAACATTATACTACTCATTTAAATAACACAACCTGTAGACCACCTCAAACAATCAATTATTTCACTCATTATCACACACGTATCACATACTCATACATCACCAATTAAGACAGATTTATAACCATTTTACAAATCCACAGACATTTCGGTTTTCGGATATATTTTTTGGCGGATATTTTGTTCTCCGGATACTTTGTCCGTAAATATTCTGGCACGGAAATTTTGTCTCGGATATTTTGACCAAAGACATTGCGTCGTGTTATCGTTCTATCAACCTAAATTTATGATTGAACGATTTCCTTGAGTTACAGCCTTATTTGAGATCTCATCAAGAACCGGCACTCAAAGAAAACAAGATGCTGAAATAGCAAATCTTAGAAATTTGCTCTTTTGATGTGACAGGTCTTTTCGCTGAATTAGCAAACAGTTTGCTATTACAGTAAGAATTTTGCTCTTTAAGTCAAAGGGCTTGCAGATCCAGTTATTCGGCATTTTAGATATACAGAGTGCTCGGAAATTTGCTGATTGAGCAAACATCTTGTCAAAACAGCACAATATCTGCTGTGCCAGCGAACTCTTTGCTAATCAGCATAGCGAATTTTTTAAAATCATCATTTCAGTGACAATTTTTCTCGGTGTAGAGAATGAAATTTTCCTTGATAACACACGAAGAATTCTTTTTCAAAAACAAGAATAGAATTCTTCAAGAACTCTTTTCGAACTAATGAATTCATGAAGAGCTCTGGAGGAGTTCAATGTTTGGGACATCATCGAGTTCTTTGAGAGTACTCGAACAATACTTTCAGCATTCTCAAAAAACTCGTTAATGTCCCAAACATTGAACTCCTCCAGAGCTCTTTATGAATTCATTGGTTCGAAAAGAGTTCTTGAAGAATTCTACTCTTGTTTTGAAAAAAGAATTCTTCGTCAGATTCTGACTGGTTTTCATCAGATTCCAGATATAACGGGACAAAATTCTGAATATGAAGAACACAAATCGCTGACCTAGCTAATCGAGGTATCTTACACAGAATATCAATTTCTTCTGCTAGCCTAGCCAAAAATCCGCTGCTACAGGCAACTATGTTATCGATACTTTTGCATGTAATATGTACCGAATTCTAATTAAAAATTTTATCAAAATTAGAGACATATCCCAATAAACACACATACGTCTAGAAAACGTGAAAAAACGCCCAATAACCACACGTTGACATTTAGTAATATTCTTCCGTTGATTCGACGTAAAAATGTCGCGGCAGATCACGTATTTTTCAACTATAAAATAACGTCACAACCACGGTCCAAAAGTCGTGTATAAGACGTCAAATAATGACGTGTTATAATGATGGTTCCAAAATGAGAATCAAACCAGACATATTATTTGAAAAATTTTCTATTAATGCGAAAAGAAGGGATTTTTGATAACACAAAAATTTAAGAAGAAAAATATTCATAAATGAAGTCACGCTATTCATTATTTCACTTCTCGTTTAGATTTTTGTCCAACGTTGCTGTGTTTTGTTCGACATTCTCAACACGATATCTTCGATTGATGTTCGAGCATTGAAAATGTCATAAACAATACGTCCTCAACGCGTGATTGAAGTATATTTCAAAAACGTTTTTTGAAGACGTTTTGTAATGGTCATTGTTTACTATTAGTTTTAGTAATACGTTATCGAAACGTCATTTCTGGACGTCTATTTCCCCGTCGGACGTTAACCAAAAATGAACGTCATGAGTTCGACGAATAACGTCCGTTCGATAGTGCAACGTTTTTTCAACGTTGAAATAACGTGCATGTGTTTATTGGGATTTTATGTTAAAGTTTCTATACTGTAAATATCGAGCATCCCTAAAGAGAACAACACGATTGAATAAAACAGAGAATTTTTCGCTGAGCTAACACACGCCCAGATAACACAAAAAATTCTTGAAGAGTTCCTGAAAACTCGACATTTGTAAAGAGCATTCATCAAGAATTCTAAAGTAATCGACGAGCGTTCTTCTCAATTACCCTAAGAAGTCGTTAGTGTCCTGTGGATAGAACTCTTGACGAGCTCGGTCCATTAATTGACCAAGGTTGCTAGAAGGTTATACATTTGTTACATTTTGCATAACTTTCGACCCTCTCATGTAACATGGATGTAATATTTTTTTAAACGTTAACGTTTAAAACGTCAAACTTTAACGCAAGAATGCAAGGCTGAATATTGCCGCAAAATATCATGTACACTGTTAGAAAAATCTGTCTTAAACTTAACAATAATATTATGAAGTTTTTTACATAAACATTTTATGAAATTTCATATTTCCATATTAAATTTAAGAACGATTATTAAATTTAATATGAAAACATGAAATTTAATATGAAAATATGAATTTTCATACAAAATTTCGTATGAAATTTAATAAAATGTTTATGTAAAAAACTTCATAATAGTATTGTTAAGTTTAAGACAGATTCTTCTAACAGTGATAACTTTTGAACTGGTTATGTAACTCTTTTCTAATCTACATGTAATATTTGATCAAGGTGCTCTGGTAACACTGTAATTGACAGGAGTCGTTGCGAACTCTTGACATGAATGATTAAAGAACTCTCACTGAACTCACGTGTTTATCAAATATAAAAATCATTCTAACATATTATGTGTATATGGATAATTATTCACCCGTACAGCACCGAACATTTCTACGTTGCCTCCGCGTGGAATCTCCGTTCATCCACGTGGAGTCCACGGGGATGCGACGTGGAAGTCGGTGGATGTGCTGTTAGGGCAATGATTGATTCATCTGATCTTCTACGTTCATCAAGCTTTTATTCATCTAACGATCATTCAATTAACAGAAAATATTGAAGTTCCGGCACTTTTTGAAAATATAACCTGCAAATATTGATCATACCAACCCTAACGGCACATCCACCGATTTCCACGTCGCAATCCCGTGGACTCCACGTGGATAAATGGTGGACGTGGATAGAACGTGGATGAACGGAGATTCCACGCGGAGGCAACGTAGAGGCAACGTAGAAATGTCCGGTGCTGTACGGGAAATTAATCATTGAAAATTGAAATCACAAAAAAGAAATACTGGCAATAACTATTCAATCAGTTGATTCCAACAACAAGATAGTTGCACGAAATAACATAAATGCCTTGTAACTAACAGCGTATTTACGAAAATCAACCCAACTATGGTAAGATTTGAGGCCAACTAACGTGATATTTGTCCTGACTACCGAGTAGTTGCTGCAACTACAATTATTATGATATATAATTACTTCAAATTCCAAATATAGCCCCATATATAACTACCCCCTCATATAAATTTCAACAATACTCTTATGAACATCGATAATCATATATAGGCCTTGTATAATTTGTTTTTCTCCAAGGTATATTTTTTTCACATCCCACAACTCATATTTTAATCTGCAAATCCGTTTCAGCTTGATTAACGAAAATCTTTGGGCAACGAAAATCAATATTTAATGACCCATCTATATTCAGAAGACTGATACTCAGTCTTTATCTAATTGATAATTCGGAAACTTGATTTTTGCAATCCTGCTCGAAGTGATTTTCGTATCACATGAAGAGGAGAAGAAAATGTGCTTTCGATTCCAAAGTGTCACAAAATCTTACACGGTGGAAAAATTCTATTGAATTCACAGGATTATCCATTTTATCCGTACTTTGTTTATTTGCGATATATAATCGGTTATCGTTATCAATGTAGAAACATTGTAAATCTTGTAACCTCAACGGGAGAATATATTTTCCGTACACCAGAAAGTACCGATGAGTTGCAAACGGATGCTGGATGCTTTTATCATTTCGAAGCAATTCCGTCCACCCGCTGTAATTCGCAAGGTCTTTCGCGGTCTACTATCGCCATTTCTTTTGTGGATGTTGCACTGATAGGGTTGAAGAGAAAGAAGATGAAATGACGCAGTAAAGCATCCAGCTTTACGCGGAATCAAAGAAAAAATAACTAGATTAGATCCCGTGGCAAATCGAATCGCTCGTCGTCACCTCGATTAGCTACATTAATCGTGATTAATTATCAAACTCGATGAACTTGAATGAGAGATTACCGAGTAATCTCTCTCAAATGTAATTTATGAACCATCTTATCTAAGATTCACGATGTACGGTCACATTTGATTTATACGTATTGCATGAAATCAAGTTCACTCGAATTGGCGGAGAGCTTAAATTATGAATACGGGCAACCAAGTGTGAACCTTCAAGTGAAAAGACAATTGAAAATACAAAATTTCGATTTCAATTGAATGTTGATGGAAAGGAGAAATTATGATGATCGAACATCTCTTTGGTGTCAGAAATCTCATACTTTTTATCAATAATGTTTTAGATATTGGATATTTTTATTCGTTTCTTGTCATTGAATTGACTCACTGCTCAAACGATATCCGGCATATTTTATCAAATTCGTTCCGAAGAGGGAATATTACAGAATTCACGTTCGAGAAATTTGGATGAAAGAATTTTTTTCAATTTCGACCGATGAATTTAGAAGTTGAAACTTTTTGAAATGCATTCATCAAAGTAATCAAATATAATGACGTTGAGAATTTGATATGTTTCTATTGTTGTGTTCTGTGTGATATATTATTCATATGATGTGATCAAAATTTTAATGCGCTTTCTACCCCAAGTATTGAAGATAATGAGGGCGAGCGGGGCAAGATCGGTCGCTTCAGGAAAAATAATGGGCAAATTCAATTTATGTTATATTATATAACTTATATACAAAGTGTTCCAGAAAACATTACACTCGCACTGAGAGAAATTGCTTAGTTGCGTGAGCAAAAATACTTTGATAATCTTTTAGTTCGTTTGAATAACTCTTTATTTGATACAAATACAAATTTGTTTGCGTTAGCAAAAACAATAATTCGACGTCTATTGATTTTAAATAAAAAAGTTTAGTTAATAGTAGCATAAGTAATTCATTTGTGACAACCAACAATTTATGTGCGTTGAATAAATTGTTCCATTTCAAAAATGTTTATTCAGCGCAACTTGAAATATTTATTCAAATGAGTTCCTTAATGAATAGAATCTGATTAGGCATGCGCTGACTAACATCCCTAACAGCACATCCACCGACTTCCACGTCGCATCCCCGTGGACTCTACGTGGATAGAACGTGGATGAACGGAGATTCCACGCGGAGGCAACGTAGAGGCAACGTAGAAATGTCCGGTGCTGTACGGGATTTCATCATTTTCGATACACTGGAAGAAAGGTACCTAGTTGCGGCAATTACAATTCAGCTGTCCCAGCTAAAGTTTAGCTGGCGTAAATGAAAGTTTAGGTACTTGAAATATGAATAAAACAATTTATTGCCTTGAGGCAACTAAAGAATTTAGCTGTGACAAATAAAATTTATTTGGTTCAACTAAATTTGTATTGGGAATGACTAGATTTCCTAGCTGTCTAATATTCAACTAAACCCTTCTTTTCAGTGTAGTTTCACCGACATTTCTACTCATGCCCACTTTTCAACGGCACGCCTGCAACGGCGATACGGAATTTTGGATTTTATTTTTGGCTTAATAGATCACTCCATAGCAAAAGTTTTCAATTCCATCGGTCTATCGGTTTTGCGATCGTTTGGTCTGAAGAATATTTGTACAAAATCTTATCTTTCTATGCAGTGAACTAGTGCGAAAATATGGAAAAAGTGAAAATGCCAAAAATTTTTCAGAACCTCTTCCGACTAAAATATCCTCAGTGGAAATCACTCTAATTGTTCTCTAGGCCTTGCAAATTCTTACGATGCCCTTGTGGAGGACTTTCAAGGCCTAGCAAGGCCTTGTAATAACCTAGAAGATTACTCGAATCATTTCTAGAAGGTTGTTTGAAGATTTCTAGTAGATTTTTTATTTTCAATAACTAACAATATTTCAGTACAATCATATTTTATCAAGTAAATCATTTGGTTAAAATAACATTTAGATTCAATTGGAATATTTGGTTGCCACAATGTCAGAATATTTATTTGAGAGAAGTGAAAGTTTTACTCATTCCAATTAAATTCAATCAACTGAGCAGAATGCGTTGATTTGAATCAAAGTCTAGCTGTCTGATATATGAATCAATTGATTTTCTGCTGTGGCTAGCATTTAGTTACAGCAACTATGTGATTTTTCTCATTGCACACCAAAAGCACTCCGAATCAGTTATCAGACCCGGGCACCAGAAAACGAATTTTGTTTACTGACTTGTGTTATTTTAGCTATAGCAATGCAAATAAGGGGCTAAAAAAGTGATTAGCTACCACAGATATTTCATTTTTTTGCGTGTAATAGTGAATATTTTCACGATTCACCGATAAATGATTTAATTTGCTGTGAAACCATTGGAGACAGCGATGGGGATCTTTGGAAAGGATCCATCTTTTTTATGTAAGACACATACGGTTTTTACAGATTTCAATAAAAATTCGATACTTTTTATATAAAAAGAGGTTGATTTTTTCCAAGGATTCCCGTCACTAATTGGAGATGACTTATCATGTTCCCTAGTCCAGTCTTCACTCATTCTACCCTACTTCATTTCATTTCAATAATATCATTCACAGGGTTGTTTTAAGTCGCTTCAAGGGCACATTCCAATGTGAACGTTGGAGAAGAGGCATATTTTTCTCGGGAACTACCCTGGTAAAAAAAATCTCTTTGAATCTCTCTATATTTTGGGACAAATTTCAGAGAGATTCAGAGTAATTCCAGAGTAATTCAGAGGAAGTTAGAGACTTTTCCGATAGGGATACGTTCTGAATTCTTCAACTTTCCCTGAATCCCTCCGCATATCACTGAATCCCTCAGAATTTTATACATTTAAATTTCAAAGCTCCCTCTGGATTTACCTGAATATCTCTCAATTTCTCTGAATCTCCCGGAATCTAATGTATTCAGATTTCAAAGCTTCCTCTGAATTTCTCTGAATCTCTCTGAATTCCTCTAAATATCCCGGAATTTAATGTATTCAGATTTCAAAGCTTCCTCTGAATTTCTCTGCATCTCTCTGGATTACTCTGAATCTTTCTAAATTCCTCTGAATATTTCTAAAAAATTCCACGCACAATTTTCCTTAATTTATCTTCCTCTGGAAGTCTCTGAAACTTCCAGAAGGCCTCTGAAATGCAGGACCAGGAATTGTACTGAATTCATTCCTTTCTGAATTTCCCAGACCCCCCCGGACCTCTCTAAATCCCTCTGAATCTCTCTGAATTTTTCTGAAAAATCCCAGGCACAATTTTTCCTAATTCACCTGTCTCTGTGAGTCTCTGACACTCCCTGAATACCTCTGGAATCCTGAACCAAAAATTTAGCTGAATTAATTCCTCTCTGAATTTCTCTGAATTACTCTGAATCTTTCTAAATTCCTCTGAATATTTCTGAAAAGTTCTACGCACAATCTTTCTGAATTCATCTATATCTGAAATCGTCTGACACTCCTTGAACGCCTCTGAAATGCAGGACCAAGAATTTCACTGAATTTGTTCCTCTCTGAATTTTCCAGAATTTCCCTGCATCTCTCTGAGTTCCTCTGAATTTTTCTGAATCCTTCTGAAAAATTCAATGCACAAGTTCTCTCAATCCACTGGTCTCTGAAATCCTCTGAACCACGCTGAATTGCTCTGAATTTCTCTAATTCTTTCTGAATCTCTCTGAAACGTGAAATTTTCAGAGAGATTCGGAGATATTTTTTCACCAGGGTATTGAACAGGATTGAATAAACGTTTTTCCCTTAAGGGAATACCAGCGGCCCCAGACGATGCAACCCGAGTCAAATCTTTTCTGACAAATTATTCGAAAATACAGCAGTAAAAGAAAAATATCTTTCTGTACAGACCATTTTTATTGATTGATGAAGGTCTGTACAGAGCGATATTTCGATTTCATTCTTTTGTTTTCGAATAATTTGTCCAAATAATTTTGAATGTGTCTTTTTCTAGCCAATGGGTCTGGTTGCATCATCAGGGGTCGCTGGTATTACCTTAAAGGTATAATCAAGGAGAGTTGAAAAAAATTGTTGTTGGTCATGAGAAATATTTATTTATGTGCTTATAATATAAAATACAAGTGTTAAAAGCCAATTTCTGTCTGCGAGGATGATTCCGTTCCTCCTAGTGATCTGAAACAGAAAATCCAAGAAGTTTCTTCATCTATGTTGTCGCCCCTATCGTCCGTATTTTAGCTTTCAACTATTTTATTTTACCAAAAATTAACAAAATCACGGTGGTTCTTGCAAGAGTGTAAGAAAAACACCTCTTTTGTATCATAAATCAGGTGAAATTATAAGTTGAAATCGAAATATCAACAAGTTTGATGTACGGATGATAGCCACGATAGTACTAAATACCCAGACAGCACAGAAAGTTCTTTGAACGTTTTGAAAACATGCTCTTGGTTTTGCGTGTTTTGGCCCCGCTGAAGCAAGTTTTACAAACGTTTAGAGTACCTTCCCATTTGATATCCTTGAATACGTTCTAAGCACGTTCTTTTGATCTACTACCAGACGTTCTCATCATGTCTTATAAACGTACTTTCATGAAAACTGACCTTGAAAAACCACAAATTCACACGGGGACATAGATAGAACTAACCGAGACATTTGCATGTCCCTGGGACATACATGCGACGTTTTTAGAACATCCTGAGACGTTATTTGCACGTTCTCTGTGAAATCAAGCACGTCTTCTCAACGTTCAGGAAACCTCCCGGTGCTGTATGGGTACCGTATTAAAATTTGAAGTCGATACGATTAATCATTTTTGAGAAATGAACCGCGCCAGGTAATCCATAAAACTGTTCCAAAACTGAAGCGTGTGCCGTTTTGGAAAATAACTAAATCGAGTGTAGGATATCAATTTTATGGGTACAAACTACCGAAAAATGCTCAAAAACAAATTCAAATTTTTCAACCCATCACATTGGAATGTTCTCTCAAGATCTTCGGCACATGTCCCACCTAGGGATGGTAGTTCATAGGAAAAGTATTTAGTTTTCATAGATTTGTATAAAATGTAGATGAAAATTCGATATAATTCCCACCTAAGGCCCATAGAAGGATATAAATTTCAAAATTACATATAATTTATATGTAATTCAATATAGTTTATATATAAATTATATATAATTTTGAGAATTGTTCGACTCGGGGTATAGAGATCAAACGACTCTCGTGATCCGCGCATGAAATGCCGCCAAATAATTAACATAGGCACTTCAATGTTAGTCGAAACTTCATCAGTTTTAAACTTCCGAAGTAGCTGACCAATCAAAACAGTTGAGAAGTGACCGTGGTCACTTGGTCAGCTACTTCGTAAGCCTCCTAATATGAAGATAATTTAAATCTTGTAGTAAATAGTACATCATAAGCAACATGGGGTACACTTTTCTCAATAAAAAATTATATTTCAAAGCCTCTTAATCAATATCGACTCAATTACAGTCTTGTACAGGGAGAAAAAGGAATAGTTGTAGCAACCTCAACTGTAGTGCGTGGAATTATAATGATATAAAGTACGAATCAAATGCTTTGAATTCATATCATTCGAATTGAAGAAGATCCATTCCAATTCTTCGAAACATTTGTCAAAATCCAGTCGTCAGCATTCACGGAACTACAATTTTCCATGTTTTCAATATATCAGTGAGATTATGCAACGAAGATGAAAAGAAAAAAAAAGGCAAAGAATTATCGGTTATGCATTTACAGATTATGTGGTTATTGTTACTTTCCAGAAATTTCACACATAATTATGAAATTAATCATGGTCAAGTCGTTCGAAGGATGTTGATTCAACCAGTCTTAATCAACTATCGATTAGTAATGACTCAGACACGTGTTGGTGATAATTTAAACACTGGATAAAATATGGTCAACATCGATGCACCGCAACCATAACGGAATATAACTCTCAATAATGTTTGACGAATTCAAAGATTTTGAGGGGTGATGTATATGTATATTTGAATTAACGATTACCACACAATTACGTAAGATTGGAAACAAAGGTCTCGAAATGATATTCCCCTGTTTAAATGAACGAAATTTTTTTTCATAGCGAGATTACGCTGCTATCCGTGTTTTGAGGAAATTTTTATTCGAATTGAAATCAATATCATCTCTCAAATGTGTTCTATGTACCATTTTGAGGAGTATTTGAGACGTGACATTTATTAGGAAATCAAGAGAATGAATAATAATGTCCAAGAAATGTTTATGACATGCAAATCCGGTACAGAGAATTATTTGCAGTGATCGAGTAATTTTATCTCCACGCATCAGCTGAATCATTTCGATTGGTTGCACATGCTGTTGGTGAAAAATAATTTGTTTTAATACTAATGCTCTCTAAGAAGAGAACTTAGTTCATAATGATTTTATTTATATATTGTTATTTCTGAGATTCATGGAATCATGCTGAATAGAAAAAAATCTGCATGGAGAACCATAAATTACTCCCGAGTCTCAATTTCATTCTTTATAAACTCTTTCTGATCAAGAGTGATATATGCGCGAAATAAGCCCTTTCAAAATATTCGAACTTCAATTTTTTAGTGCACTACCATTCTTTTAGAGGCAGAAAAAAAACTCTATTCTCCACTTTTCTATTCTCAAATAAGACTAATTCTAAATACTTTTATATATAAAAGAACAGAGATTCTTAAAGTTCTGCCTTCTGAGAAAAACTCGCATGCAGCGAGTAAAAATACATTGAAAAATCAAATATTTCTCAGATGTTGAAAAAGATGTTGCATTTTTCCATCAGCTGATTTTATAATCATGATACAAATTATTCCGTTGACATAATAAATAGTGAATCCTGAAGTGGGAAAGTGTAAACCCTCATTATGCGATCATTTTGCAAGAAAAATCATGTAGCTCAGTGCAATTTTAAGAAAGTTATCGTGAATCATTCGAAAACCAGAATATTTGGCAAAGGTCTTCTTCTTTGGATATTGTCAAAACCGCTGTACAGGTCGAAACCAAAACTTCCTCATTTCGAGTTCTCATCCGGATCAACATTCTTCAGAAGGAGATCATTTGGATATGACGAATCAAATCACAAATTGTCAATATTCGTGAAATTCTTTTCTCTGTCATATTTTCAGAACGCATTATTCGATCGATACCAAAGTCGATAGGCCTCGAGTCCTCGAATATATTGGGGAAAACAATATTCCAATCGGTGCATTTCGAAGAGAGTTATCGCGTGTGTCCCAAAATCTGCACAAACGGGATTCAAACACAGAGGTTTTCAGAATCAACTTCTTTCGACGTTTCCAACGTTTTTAAAGTAAAACTTGCCATTATTTCGGACTCAACTTCTCTCTTTGCTGAATTCCTTTGAATATTTCATACAGAAAACTTGGTTCTTCATCTCCTGGGTCATGTTCTAAAATACGATCAGTTTTTTAGCATACAAATTTCCTTGATTAAAAAAGTCTATTGAATTCTATTGACTAATGAGATTTAATACAAACTTTGCAACGAAGAATGACCATTCAAATATACATCTAAACACATTAAAAACCGGTTGTTCAATTGGTTCAATGAGTGTGAATGGTCATTCGCCATTGCAAAATAGGTGCTTTTCACCAGGATTGAATTATGAATTCATCTTCTGGAATGTATGGTTCTCTATCCTGTGAAAAAAACTGTCAATTGGATTGAATGGTACAGTAGCGCTCAAATTAATTGGAACGCCAGATAATTGTGCTCTTTCTGCTGCACGACAGTTGACACCACTGCTACCTGGGTTTTCAAGAACAAAGGAGGACATATCCATTATTAAGACACTGTAGCTTTTTGGTTAATAAACTGTGTCATGTAAGAATTGTACTAATTTCCCTGGTGTTCCAATTAATTTGAGCGCTACTGTATATTGACATCGTAAATTCACAATTAAATACGATACGTCACGATATTTGGTTACCTTCAACACAATCGATGACAAGGACCTGATGAAATCATAAATTGTAATTTTGAATTTTTGTAAATGAATGCGCAATTGATTACGATTGATTAAATCTTTTTTCAATATGCGTTCAACCACCGTTGGGAATTGATTTTTCTGATTGGTTTAATCGGAGTTTTTTTACATGATGTTTTCCTAGAAAATCACAATTATCATCAACGTTTCAAACCTTTTATACCCTGTAGAAAAATTCTCAAATCATATTTTCAGTGGGAATATGAAATAAGATTTCAAATCTCATTTTTATCACGTTTAACGGAACTATTATTACTTACTATTTCATGCTCACCCTCACATAATTTTTTCCTCTAGTTACAGCGATAAGATAATCCGCGTGAAAACTATTTCCGTCGCTAACAGATAATGAGGGTAGTGAAAAAATGTATATCTTCAAATCATACTCGAAACATGCGTCAGTTTTATCCTTTTACATTATCAAATAGTGTCTCGAATCAATAGACGAAGACAATTTTCTATTGAATTTATGTGCAAAATGTTTCAGAAATTTATTGATGAACTTTTCGATATCGTGAATAGCAGATAATGATATCTCTTGTTTAATTTTCTCAAATTCGAAGTTAAATAAATCGAAATGTGTTCTGATATGAAAAACTTTTTGGAATAAAGCGTTTTTTGTTGAGCGATAAGTTTTTTTTTTTCGAAAGTCGAAGATATAAATTCATGATTGCATGAAATGAAATATTTCTTTCATCATTGCTGTCGTAGAGTTTGCAGAGTAGCAAATGGAAGAGAAATGATGACAAGTTTGGCAACTCCAGAGATTTTCAATCAAGAAGAGGATTTCAGAGTTGTTCATAATTTTCCAAAGTAATTCTGCATTTTTCAGAGATACTAGAGGGGAAAAAATAAGTCTAGTGGTCATACTTCGATTCATTTGCGGTTAAATTCGAAGTTTAGCCAGGGAGAAATAGCTAACTTTCTCGTCGATGCTATGAACTTCTTGAGAATTTGAACAAGTAGATGGAAAGTTCGTGGAAGGTGAGAGTTGAGGAATTTCTGGTGGATTTTTAAGGGACTCCTAGATTTGTTTAAAAAAATCACGTCATTCAAAAGTACATGGAAAATACGGAAGAATCCAAGAATAATGAAATTATTGTAGTAACTTGTGCGGAAGTCCGTTAAAGCTCCTCCAAAAGTTCACCAGAAATCTCTGAACTCTGACTTCCCACGAATTTTTTACTTACCTCTTTGAATTTTCGAAAAAGTTCCTAACATCGACGAGATATTTTCCTATTCGATTGACCAGACTTTGAATTTCAGAGATATTTGTAGAAATTTTCAGATAAATCTTTCCCATTTGGGTCATTTTTTTATATTAGAGAAATTCGTTGAAGCAACTTCGAAAATAATCTCTTTTCACTCTCCACTGACTGGACTAAATGAAAAATCAATTTTTCCTGTAAAAAAATAACAATTTTATTGCAAATTATTTCAAGTTATAACAATCTATTGTCACTTACAATAACAAGTGAGAAAAAAAATCTATTAACATGATGATAAAATTGTCAAGCATTAGAATTCATGAATTCAAAAAAATACCAGCTTTCAAGCTTTAACGGAATCGGTCGCAAGTTTTTTTATTTCCATTAAACCACCCTCCAATTCTTTCAACGCGTCAGATTTAACTGAAGCATCCGAGGAACTTAGATATTTGATTACTAAATCTGAAACAAACGAAAAGTCATTTTATAGAGTAGAATTGAAAGAATAAATCACTGGAGGACTCTCAAAATGAATATTGATGTTTCAACTCTGTGTAAATCAGATCAAATAAAATGCAATGAATAATCCAGAACAACGATAAAAACATACCATGATAATTGAAGAGAATAGACATGATGGACGAATCCAAATGTGTTTGTAGCATGGAAAGAACAGATGAAACATGTCTACCAGACATATGCAATGCGCTTAGAGTAACATTAGTGAACAATATACTCGTAACCAGATGAAGTATCAATGAAGGATCGTGAGTAGAATTAAGTTTGTCCAGCAAAGCATGTTTGTGATCCGAAACAAGCACCTTTTCTTTCTTCTTATCATATTTCCTGGAAATAAGGCTACAAGAAGCCATCGCTCCTTCGACCGCGTTGAAAAAATCTTCGATCGAATCCCCCGAGGTAGCATTGATCAAATTGCTCAAAGGCTCTTTAACGTCCATAGGTAATTCAGACAGAATTTTTTGTCTCATTTCAATGGTCACGTTCTCTGGACATTGTAAGTTGTTTTGTTGCGCAGCTACTTTCAATATATTCGTTATTAAATCCGTACAGAGAGATTTCAATAAGTACTTCACCAAAGGGGGTTGATGGATTTTATCCATATGTTTAATACCCTTCTCAAACATCTTGATGTTCGTGATCAACATATTCAAACGTTCCTCTATTTCATTCAAATTCGTAGTCTTATGACTTTGAGCTATTTTTTCGGCTACGGTTGACGCATATTTATTCAATTCCGGTTGTAAATACGCGGCTAAATCGTCCGCTAATTCTTCAACAACCGATATGTTTTCATCTTTCGAAATCTCTTCTCTCAATTCGTCTACGGTTATCAACTCAATTTCACTTTTTTTAGGTTTGTCGTTGGCGTATTCCTCGTCGGAATCGTTTTTCTCAAATTTTCCTTGGAGATATTTCTTTTTAGTAGATTTAGTTTTAGTTTCTCTCCCTTGGCTACCACCTCCCGCTTTACCCACCGCTGCTTTTTTTCGTCGTTCTTCCTTTTTGTTCAACTTACTCTCACCAATGAGGTCTCCGAGTTTTCCCTTTATTTTAGTTTCCGCGACATGTTGTAACCACTTTCCACTGTTGACTGCTTCTTTAGCTTTTTTCTCTACCATCGTTTCGAACGATTTGCGTAATTTTTGTAAATAAGCGTCCGACACTACGCATGTTCTGGTAAATACGACGACGTTGAGTTTTGTTTTTTTTATTGCTTCTTTCAAAAGCATTTCTATATCCGTTTCCGTGAATACGGATGGGAGTAGAGGATATATATCGACAAATGATTCAGTTGCAGAAACTTCTTCGATATGTGCATCGATTTGATCGGTGATCACTGTACCAACTGCAACCGAATCTAAAAAGTGTAACGTCTGGTTCGAAAAACGCCGTTTCACGAAATTCGCTGGATCCGTTATGCCGAGTCTTGTAAGAGCATCATATTCTAAAAAAACGAGAACAAAATATGCGAGTCCAGAGTATTGAAAATTTGAAATTAGATTTTGCATACCTAAATATCCATTCTGTTTGAAAAAATTATCAACCCATTCGTTTTGACTCTTGGAATAAATTGTTGGAACATATATACTGTTTCCACTTTGCTTTCCTGTAACGATTCCTGGTACTTGTTTCATCTCTTGTAAACTTTCTAGAATAGCTAAAAGTGGAATCAAGTATTTGGAATTGAAGAATTCAATAAAGAAGAAGAAGAAGAAGAAGAGAAAATGTGCTTACAAAAGAAAATCTTTTCCGGCACCGCGCATTGTCCTAAAATTGCGGACAACAATGTGGGTCTGGTTATAGCTGACAAAGCGCCACGTATTTTTCCTTTGTTCCTGGTAATGAATCCTTCGGTATAAAACATTCTATGATCTTGCACATCTTGTCTGCCGAAGATAGTCCTTCCTAATTCTTTCTCTATAAGAGATTGTAAAAAATCTGCTGGTAAATCATAGAACAGAGTTAAATCTGTTACATTGATGCAACCCTGCTGAGATAGCTTGTCATTAATTTCTTCCGCAATTTTAGTCATGTAATTCCTATCGATGAGTTGTCCAAGGATGAGTTTGAATTCTTTGCTGTGCTTTTCAAGTTCTCCCGCAATTTTGGATACTTGAGAAAGATCCACGTTGAGACGATCCGCAAGCACCACCAAATTAATACGACCCCCGCTGCAGTGTAATTCATCTTTGATCTCTCTTTCCAAATGTTGTGGCGTTATGTATTCTTTTCCAGTGGTTGTAAATATGATGTTCAGTAGATGAGTCTCCACTAGTCTGTTTATTATCTCCACACAGTTGCGTTCCGATAACCTAAAATCAATTCACAATAAATCATTATAGATATTTTGTAAACTAAATACCAAAACAATCATGAGAAATTTTTGATGAACTTCAATTTATTTATTATAGTACACATACTCTAATTTATGCAGTCATAGAATTATGGAAAATGTAAAATTCAATATAAATCAAATGTTCTTGAGTGAAAAGTAATTTTACATATAAATGTTGTTACTGAGGCTAAGTCTTGAATAAATCCAGAAACACTCCACATGGTTTTTATGTAATAAAACAGAATCAAACGACCTTATAAAAAAGTAACATATGTAAAATTTCTTACTTTTGTACAGTAGAGCTGAGTTGTGCTCTTTGAAAATCAGCTGCTAGCCTTTTAACTTCTTCCCACTGTGTGCTAGTCATGTTGATGCACTGTTTATGTACTAGTTTTGTATTTCAATAAAATTAACCTATTCGTTTGCATATAAAAATCTTTATATGGTTTTGGGGAATTATGCAATTTCAACTGAAAATTTGATTCCTGTTCTATAATATTTATGTTACAAACATTGAATGTTTCGTTTATGCTGCCTGGAAGGTTAGAAATACACGTCATCAATGAGTGTCAGGGACAAGTGCTTGCAAGCAAGTCCTATTGTTGAACATATTGTAACATTACTGCAGTGAATTGTGATCGGAAAAGAGAACAATATGTTTCTCTACCTTCCAATCACATTCCTTCTTTACCTGTTGAAATGATTTTGAAAAATATTTGAAATATGTTGAATAATTTGAACTTAGTGAGAAATCATAATCAAACTATACAAAACTCTTTCATAAAATAAAAAAATAATACTTTTTTAATCAACAAACAAATGAATTCATTTAAATTTTCACAATATTTTTCATTTTTCACGTAAAAAACCACTATGACAATAATGACATTTACTGTCACTGGCTATCACTTGCTGTCACTCAGCTGATTTTAGAAAAACACAATCTGTGTTGTTTCTGCGCAATCGTTGGCGCCATCTGCATGGAAGAACTTGGTATCGTATGACATTTGGCACGAAAGAACAATCGATAATTCCATTTAACTTAACAAAGTCAAAACTATTCAATAGCATGATCATTTATTTAAAGAGAATTAGAGCTCAGTTATAAAGTGCCGAAGTTTCTAAGATAATAAAAACATTCCATTGGATATAAGAAGTATTTTGAAAACACATAATGGACGAAGTAAAATTCTTAAAACGGTAAGTATGTAATGCCGAAAAGATAGACAACATACTACACTTTTATACTTGACTTTGTAATTAATAAAAAATTCATATCTACAGAAAAATCAGATCCAAAAATTTGGATGTACATCCAACTGAAAAAGCACTTGTCGTTAACTATGATGTGGAGGCATTGATTCTTGGGGAACAGGGAGATCCTATGTTGGGTGATCGTAAGGTAAACTTCAATAAACTATTATGAATAAAGTTATAAACTCATCTGTATTTATGTGCCAATTTTTGAACGTTCGCAGGAGTGTCAGAAAATAATTAGATTGAAAAGTTTGAACGCCGATACGAATGTTAGTCTTTTAGCAAAAGAAGTGATGGAAAAATGCTCTTTGATCCACGAATCCAAACTCAAAGAAGTAGAACAATTAATTTACTATTTACAGACACGAAGAACAAATAACGATGGTATGTGATAATATTACTTTATCCACAACCCATTTCAAGAATATATATTCAATAGTATTCTTTCGTTTAGAACTTTTCCTATCTTAGCGATATATTTACATTTTTCATGCATGTATTCATCGTTCATTGAATTTAGAAGTAAGCCGATCTATGTTAAATCTTGTAGAAAGTATAATGAGAGAGATTAAAAACAGTTTAAATATTATTTTATCTAAGTATCATCTAATAATCTAGTTGCATATTTATTTAGGTGTACTTAATTTTTATAAAAATTAGATCCAATTAATGACATACTGTTTCATATACGAGTAATACATGCGCCAAAGGGCGTGATTAGAAAATTAAAAATAGTCTGGAAATTTGATCCCGAGCTTCCCCCTTCTCCGATTAAATTTCAATGAATTAATTTATTTGAAATTACGTAGATGAAAATTATTCGACATCTTCAAGACCCATTTCATCGAATTCGATGAACGCGGATAATAATGAAGAAGAGAAAGCGGCGATTAGTAATATCGATAGTTACATTGAGTTATTGTACGAAGAAATCCCAGGTAAAATTAAAGGATCATCCATGATTCTTCAATTGGCCAGAGTACCCGATAATCTATTAGAACTTACAAAAAATGGTAAATATTCTGCGTGATGGTTCAGATACTTGAAAACAAATTTTTCTATAGTTATAAAACTTTTCTTTTCTTTCTTCTTTAGAATCTTTAATAAGCGCCTTAGCACGAGTTCTGAGAGAGGATTGGCAAAGGAGTATAGAGCTTTCTATAAATATTATTTACATATTCTTTTGCTTTTCGACTTATACTCAATTTCATAATATAATTTTAGAATACAGGGTAAGTGTAGTTTATTTCAATAATTTTAATGAATTATCAATTCCCATTGACAATGTCTATGTAATGTATATACGCATATAATTTTGAAATTTGTTATTCTTCTTCCACAGATTGGTTCCCTTTGTATGGATATAATAGATCACGAATTGCGTCGTTACGAAGAATGGAAAAAAGATATGGAAAAACGTGAACATCATTTCGAACAGATCACTGGGTTTACTCTTGTTCCTGTTGGTAATAACGATACCAACGATAGAAAAAGTAAACCTGATGAGAATTGGTATATCGAGGAGTCCCTTGAATTCGAATTGAAAAATCCATCTCCCAGGACGGGTGTCAATATTCCTGAAAGTGAAGTCAAAAAACTAAAAGATGAACTAGAAAAGAGCAGAAGAAAATTCAAAAGTTTAACTAAGCGGCAGGAACAATTGCTCAGAGGTATCGTAATTTCAATCTCATTTTCATTTGTTGCGATTACACATTGTCTTCTCACTCGAATCATCTTTTTCAGTTTCATTTTACTTATTGTTGAACATCGCCGAGGATATGGAAGTTGAAAGAAAAATGCGTAAAAAGAATATCATTGGGATGCTCATCAGAACTTTAGACAGAACGAACAACGATTTACTCATTTTAGTAGTCACATTCTTGAAAAAATTATCCATTTTCATGGAAAATAAAGATATTATGGTAATTATTATGACTTTTAAACTAATCACTACTACTTTAACATATTTGATTTCAATTACGATTTTGATTGTCAGGCTGAAGAAAATGTTATCGAAAAATTACCTAAATTACTTCAAAGTAGCAATACGGATCTCGTATTGAGTGTGTTGAAGTTATTATTTAATCTTTCATTCGACGCACGACTCAGAGCGAGAATCATAAGAGTTGGTATTTTAACGAAATTAATAAAACTCATGAGTCAAGGTAAGGATTTAACTTTGATTCAATTAATTACATTTTTCTGCACAGTTGAAATCATGTTTTTGAATCTCCAGGTGATCTAAGAAACAGCAGCGTAATTTTGGGATTGTTATATCACGCCAGTATCGACGATAAAATTAAGCCTATGTTCGCCAGTATGGATTGTTTACCTATGGTATATACTTCAATTACTCTCATTTATTATTCGTTATAATTGATTGTAGAAGAGATTATTCAATGTATCATCATTTTTCAAGATAATGGATATGATTTTGGATCCTGAAGACAATCGTCCGAAGGTAGAAACGGTTGCTCTTGGTGTGAATTTGGCTTTGAATAATAGAAACGCTCAAATAATGATAGAAAATAATCGTTTGAAAGGACTCGTTCAGAAAGCTTTTAAAAACCAAGATCCGTTGCTTATGAAAATTATCCGAAACATTTCTCAACATGATGCAACCAAAGAGCATTTTGTCGTGAGTTATATTTTCAATAATTCAATTCATTTTTTCATTTGAACACAACTTGATGAATATGATTGCTATATTTCAGGAATTCATTGGAGATTTTGCTATGGCTGTGAATCAATCGGATTCTCAAGATTTTGTCCTGGAACTTATAGGAGTTTTGGGTAATTTGGAATTACCGGATTTGGATTATTCTCAAATTCTTCAGCGTTGTAATCTCATACCTTGGATTCGGAACAACCTTGTCCCAGGTAACATTTAAAATTATGATCCAATGTTGAAAATAATTTTTTTAGTATCGATTTGTACTGTTGTGATCGATATATCATTTTTTTTTTATTCTCGTTCAGGCAAAGCACCGGACGATTTGATACTCGAAATCGTTATATTCTTGGGTACCGCAGCCCACGACGAAGACTGTGCTCGATTATTATGCAAGGCTGATATTCTTCTTTCGCTTATAGAATTACTAAAAGGTTTGTCATAAAAATCTGATAGATTAGAAAGAGGTAGAGAAAGAATATTATGCTCGTTTTTATTTATTTCATATGCAGCGAGACAAGAAGATGATGAAATGGTATTGCAAATCATTTACATGTTTTATCAGATTTCTAAACACGATTCCACAAGAGATTATTTGATTCGTGAAACCGGTAATGGTAAGTCATAAATAAAATTGAATGAATAAATTAAATATTTTGTCCACATGTAATCTGTAAATCTGAAAAAGAAAGAATTCCATTCGAATGAAAAGATAGGTGAAATTTCCCTTTGTTGTAGGAGTGAAAACTTATCTTTTCGTTCAAGTGGAATTCTCACTTTTAGATTCACAGAAAATACGCATACTTACTTAACTTATGATGAATTTACAGAAGCACCAGGGTACTTGATAGATTTGATGCATGACAAAAATCCAGCAATTAGAAAAATATGTGATGCATGTTTAGATGTGATTGCCGTAAGTATTGTAACAACGTATTATTTATGTAAATTTCTATTCCAAAGTAAAAAGTGTTAAAATGATTGCAGATGTGCGATAAAAATTGGGCTGCAAGAATCAAAGTTGAGAAATTCAGATCCCACAATCAGCAATGGTTAGAAATGGTTGAATCTATCGGCATGGATTCCTCAAATTATGCCCTCCCTGATGAGGATGACGGTCTTTCGCCGTTCATGAGCTGCGATCTTTTGAAACATACCATGCTATTTCCTTCAGGTAATTTATATTTCATACCTAGACTACGTACTTGTTTTAAGTTTTACTCGTATCTTCTAATAAGATTCCGTTTTTATTTAGGAAACTCTCCGTTTCCAAACACGGATGAACCGTTAGCACTTCTAAAACATTCCTCAGATTCAGCTGAAAATCCTAGTCGACCAGTCAGCCGTTTATACGTTTAAGAATCATAATCCTTTTTTCTTATACATTTCTGAGCTGCATGCTCAAACAACTTTAGAAAAAGAGAGAAGGCTGCACAATCTTTATTACGTTGATGTAACAACATACGCATAGAACGATTGTGAAGAAATATCTGATTTACTACAGTTCGATGGTATGGAAATCTGTTTTTGTAGAAACATCATCGAACTCTAGTCATTTCAGTTTTTATTCGTGTTTCGAGATAATTTCACTTATCTCTAGAAATCGTGGAGAAACAGGAACTCAAACGTTTATGTGATAATTTTTATTATTTTATATATTATACAAATATACTACATTATAGTGAGATTAAATCAATGTAGTAATTTATTTTTATGAGTTGGCTCTTGTATTGACTTTTTATGAAAAATTATAAAATCAATTGGCAATATGAATTAGAATGTTCCGGACGAAGATGAAGAAATTCATACGATTTTAAGGGGATAAGAGCGATGAGGTGGTGCTATCTAGTCGAACTTTTTCAGATTACTCAGAATTTATATTTTATTTATTATTACCGTATCGATTTTTATCGATTTGTTTTTTACATATATAAGAACATTCTACCAAATTGCGTCAAAGTTTCTTTCCCCTTGAAAATCACAATATTTTGTATGGAAAAAAATGAATTTTTTAAAACGATATTGAAGTTACAATTTCATGAATATTCATCTCGCATAGTAGAGTTTTAAGGACACGATATTTGGTTAGAACCAAACGAAATGAGCAATGCTTAGATTTCGAAAGTAATCTATTACATATTCATTACAAAACCAGCTCTCGGCGGTTTGTACTTATTACTTTAGATCTGTATAAAAATATACTGAAAAAGTTTATTGGAAAATTCTATTTTTATTGTTGCAACTCGAACTCCTTCTTATAATACATTTAGAATTCGGTTGTATTATAATTGTGTAACTATTATCTCCATCGGTGTAGAATGTATGCTCCTTCAGGCTCCAATTCACTGGGCTGTCCATGAATCCTTGAACGTGTAAACCAACCCAAGGTTTAATTTCGTTTTGCGAAACATACTCACGAATCGCTTTGTATAATTTTTCAATTGTTTTCCTTGTGAATAATCCAGTCCATTGAAAGTATCGCATATCGCCCACGAACATTGACGGTAAGGGACATTCAAAAGTATTTACAAAATCATCTGATTTACCCTTCTTCCTAAAAAATCATAGTTTAAGAATTTATACATGGTTCTTCTTCATTCAATTTATTTGACAGGTAACTGCATTTACAACTAAGACGCAGGAATTTGAAATTTTGTATGAAAAAGTATAACAATTTTCAATGCTTTTATATTCGAAAGGAACAACATTCTCTTGAAATCAAGCTCCTGCGCCCTGATTGTTCATACCACTATCAATTATTTCATATGCAAAAATCATACAAATCTCCGGAAATACTGAAAACACCGATCCATTCGAAGAATTTCTCTTCGTTATATCCAGCGGCGATAGTGGGTACCATCACAGAAAATTCAACGTTCTGTGAAAACTTTTGGCGGCAAAGGGAAACTTTATACCCCCGATTATAAAACCACGCGGCGAACGATGATGGGCATATCGTTTCATCTTGAAAATACATACAAAATCACGGTATAAATCAATTCAATTTGATCAAGTAAACAGCATGAACGATAGAATTGTGAGTAGGAGATTTACCCGGTGGATCCCATGCTGCCACGACATTGAAAGTTTCACCTAAATGTTCTAAACAGTCGCGGATACGCTCATAATTCTTCTTCCCAGGAACAAATTCTTCTGCTTTTAAATCGATTGCCGTAACTTTCGAAGATCAATTTCACCGGCAAAAAAAAAAGGAAAATAATTTGAAAGTAAAATGAATTCCATGGACACACTTGAAAAAAAAAGCGGCACTTATCGAACTGTTAATAAAAAGATGAATATGATATTGTTTCATTTCAGTTTATTAAATTGTATACACGATTGTAAAAACCTGGAGTCCATTATATAAATACGTTGTTACTGTAAATTGCTTATAGTGTCTTCTCGATTATCAAGAATACGGTGTTGATGGAAAAATAAAATGCCAACATTCCTCGATTCAAATACATGTATAATGTTATACATTTTTCGAATATTGTATCAAAGCTGTTGGGTATAGTGGAAAAATATTCGAATATATGAGTTATATATGCAGGGAGTCCACATTCTGGAAAATCAGGGAATGTTAAGGAAAATTTCATCATGATTGCGGATAAAGCTCTATTTTCATAATAAAAAAAATACATTGGCAATTGCCAATCGAATCGAACATAAAGTTTCTTTTCACGAAGAAACATAGTTGATATCGCGTAACGTCAAAAAAAATACAGTTATAACTGTGGAAGCCTTTTTTCACAAAATCATATAGTCTTGATCGAGGACAAAGGTTCTTTCAACAAAAGAATACAATCATAAAAAAGTATTAAAGCTTTTTTGTAAAACAATGCATTGTGGAAAAATACCCTTCTCATATTTTTGTATAGAAAAATATATTCGTGATTGGAGATCAAGGCGTGTTTTACAGAAAAATTTGATCACAATTGCGGATAAAAGCTGCTCGAGGGAAGTCAGAGGAATTTTTATGAAAATTCTTGTGGACACCCTGTACACGAATTATCCAATACTTCAACATTATGAGAATGGATATCTTAAAGGCGTTTTATAGCCTTTACAGATCTCATCAGATTCTTTCCCCAACTATATTTAAGCGTACTCTTGATCAGAGATTGCGAGAGTTTAGTTTTGAAATTTGTATTTCAAAATTCAAAATGACTAGTTCAGATTTTGTTGAATATAGTTGGGGAAAAAGTGTATTTGATCTATTACCTTTATTTGCAACTACGAAATACCCTCAATACGTACGAGCACGATTATCGAATTATAATTGTTATGGTCATAAAATGTATTGCTTACATTCGTTTACATTTCGTTACTACAAATTGCTTTCATACAAAAGATAAGCTTGGGCTGGTGTCTAAATTGACATTATTGATTCTCAATTCTTCCCTAAATTCATCCAGTTCTAATCCGGTTATTCCCAACCAACTGTCGAGCTCCGACAAGCGTCTTAAATTTAAACAATTGTCCATCAACAACCGCACGGTTTCCATCGACAAGTCGGTGCTGTAAACTATCTTCAATTCTTCCAATTTCGTCATTTGATTGAGCGTAAAAATCTTTTTCATGGTCGAGTCTCTGATACCGGTCGACGAGCCCAGTTGAATGAATCTAATGTTTGGACAACGCGAAAGTAAAAATTCTAAATGCACACTGGTACAGTCAGCTACACATTTAATTCTTTTTAAGCATTTGAAGGGTTCGAACGGAAGTCTCCTTGGTCGAGTTGAAAACCTTTCCAAAAAATCACAATTGTAAAAAGTTAAGCTTTCGATAATCGGACAACATTGATTTATGGTGACGAGAGCGTTCAAATCAATCTCATCCACGTGCTCCAAATGTAGATGCATAATAGCACAACCTTTGAGCTCCAAAAGTCTATTTATTCCATGAACGTAGAAATTACAACACAAGAGTTTCAGTTCTTTCAAATTGTTCAGAGTGGCTAGAGCGGTTAAATCTCCAATTCTGTCGTCGCATAGTATGGCAAGACTAGTTATATACGGACAAATTTCCGTCAACAGATACATATGATCCATGTTGAAATTTCTACACTCGAACGCTCGTAGATGGAAAAACTTATCTAAATTGTATTCGTTTTTGTGGACGTATTCCAATATGTATCCAAATTCATCGCATCTTCCGATATCTTCCAAATATAAATGTTCCAAAAATAAATCAGCATAACCGGATATGGTTACCGATGTCCTGTACAACTTGATCCTCCTCAAACATTTGCATTCAAGTAAATGGGGTATGCTTCGATCGGTTACCGATCTCGACGCCGTTACATCTAAATTCTGTAATTTCTTGCAGTGTTGCACGATTGCGGTGATTATATTATCCGTACAATCAAAGCATAATATAAAAGATAATAAATTTGGCATCATTGTCACTCCGTTGATGATGAATCTTTCGATATCGGAGGTCTTCCAACCGACCGATCCTGATCCAAGATCTAAAACCTCCAGACCGACCATGTTGTGTAGATTCGAATACAAAACGTGTCTCATGATCTTAGGCCACACTGAAAATTCTATCGATTTCAAGTGGGCATCGACGATAACCTTCGCCAGACTCATGATCGTGCTTATTCCCGATAAAAATTCTGGCGTCGAAGCATAATCGTTGTAAGTACTTTTAGTTTCGGCTATCAAATCCACTATCGCTTTCAATGTTTCTACAGCCATTTGATCGTAGAGATGGTACGGTACGCTTGAACTCAACAGATGCTGCATACATTTTAACTTGGATTGTAATTCGGAATGGTTGTCGTTTCTATTCTGTTTGGATAATTTCCAAATCGGTTGTACGATACTTCTACCGAAATGAGTGACGAACTTTCCAACAGCGCGGAGCGCCAAGTTCACTAACGTGGGCACTTGATGTTTTCTTGGCATTTTAAACTTTCTTTAGCAAATTTTTTCCTGAGACTTACCATAACGTGTATTCACTTTGCGATCAAAAAAGGACGGCTTTCCCTCTAGACCGAGTCTTTGATAATCTTCCACGGTTAAAGAAATTATTAAATGACCGCTCGGAGTTACAGCTATGCAGTTATCGAGATCTATCTTATTTTCTATCGTTAAAAGCGTTGATTCTCCTGAAAATAACAAAATGCGCAATTATAAAACTTTTGTTTCATTTATTTTCGATTGATTACTGTTATGACTTTTTCATTCAAAGGATAATTAAATTACTATTACAATACCAAAAACTCTTCCGAATGATCTCTATCCTTCTATTGAATCCTTGAAAATCTATTCTACTTGTTGAGATTTCATCAAATGAGCCAAGTTTCCGTTGAGACAATGACGGTGATGTCATAAGAATAATAATTCAAATATGCATCAGCGCAACGAAAGGATGTCAATTTTGCGTGACGAATGTAAGCGGAAAAAGTATACCAAATACCATCGTTCTTTCTTTTAAACTACTTTTTATTGTAGAGCGATTTATGATTTTTTCGTATTTCGATTTAAATATTTGAACATGAAAATGAATTCTTTCCAGAATTGATTAGCTTGCATATTTTTAATAATAAAATATGTAGAAGGATATTAGTTGTAGCTAAATAAAAGGATGATCTATTCATGACAGATTCAATTTTCCAATGTTCAAACATATGTGAGATAATCATTTATAAATTGAGAAACTGGGTATATATGATGACAAAGTTGAGGAAATTAATTCTTGTGTAAAGACGTTTTACAAGTTTTGCAATCTCTTTGTATATTCCAAAAGTGTAAGAAAATGTTTATAAGAATATCCAAGAAGCACTGTAGACATTTATAAACATCTTTTGGAGTAAGAGCAAATGTTGAATTGTATTTTCATAGTTCCTTCGATGATTACAATTGCACGGATGTGAAGCTTTTGGTATTGTACTGCCTACAATAATCTCAAATAAATTCATGTTCTCGAAGTTTGAATCGTTTACAGAAGAGAAACGAAAATTCAAACTCACGAAATCTGACGAATCGTCGTTATTTATATTCTTGAATCAATTTCTTGTAATTTTTTGCAACTGAAAACATCGATCAAAGGATGTACTGCAAGATTTTGAGTTTTTAACAGCTGAGTGTTCCGTTATTTGATTACCAACTTGTTTCAACGAACGATTCCAACTTCAGAGTCGTATGAATTCTTTGAGCGACTCGAAGAAATGGAGTATTATTCCCATGTGATTTGCAGGGATAAACATTGATCTGAACGATTTATAAAAAGAAAAATAAAAAAACGAAATCTCACCTGTTTTGATAAAACCTTCGATGAATTCTTTATTGATTAAATCTGTAGCTCGTAGATTATGTATTTTATAATAATCGGTATCTCCTAGAACAGAAGTCTGCAGACTATTTAAAAAGCTGGTACTGTCAGGAAGTATCAAAGACACCTGGCACACAATCAACCAAAATTGCGAATTATATAAACTATTTTTACCTAGAAACTACTATTTTCAACCTAACCCGATGGTAAACATATTTTATAAATCAATAAAAATTTTATAAACAATACCTAATTCTCAAATTTCAGTTGTATTTTTTTTGCAATGAAACCAAATAACAAACACCGCACTTGATTACAATCAACATTCACCAACAGTACTATGGAAATCTATTACGTTTCATATACTGAATCAAAATATTGCCTTTCAACGAATAACTAGTGAATTCTACATTTCAGAGATCAAGCAACAATGGAAATATGTTTTCATTCAATGTTCAAGAAAAAAACAGGTTTAAAAATCGCTTTGAAAACAAAACATAGTGTACAAAGTGCGCAATATGCTTACCGAATGATTGAAATAATGCGTTTGAACTTCAATTGGAATATCAATTTTTTTACAATCTATTTCGGTGGTAAAAAATTTATGCCTAGGCGGTTTAAAGTCCCAAACTTCTGGCGACAGCATGTCATACGCATTAGAAGGATTGTTATTTTCGATGAATATGTTGAAACGTACACTTAAATACAAAGTTTAAGTACATTTAAAAGGATAGCCACGCTAAACAACCTTAAACAGCTGATTTAAAAACAATTTTTTTAGGTTATTTGGATCATGGTCTCTGGCAGCGCTTGCAGCAGAGCGAGAAAGACGATCATTCATAGTTGTTCATAGTAAAGGCGGTATCCAATCAACTACAATCCATCATGGCCGACTGTTGTCTATAGTTTAAATGCTTTTAAAATACATATACATATACATCGTCGACGACCAGGTCGACCACGTTGTGGATGTACGATTGCGAATAACCTAAAATGAATACGAAGGATAAAATAGAATATTTAATAGTCGATACTAGTGCATTTATCAAAAATGCGCCTCTACAAGTGAGTACAATTCATCAATCATTTTTGTTATTTTTGAACAAGCAATTTTTTAAGTTACCATACATTAAAAGGTTATGTACAATGTTATTTTGAGGGATTTTTATTAATTAACAATCATTCCATTTAGTTATCACTGGTAGTAAAATTGAATATTTGTTGTAGGATATTGGCAATAATATCATAACGGAACAAGATGTAGTGGATGAAATCAAGAACAAGCGACAGTTGAGAAGATTAATTGTTCTACCATACGATTTAACAATTCAAACTGCATTCAGCGAAAATATCAAGTTCGGTAAGTTTGAAGTTGGGAAATTGTTGTTTATACGTCGATATTAAAATTTGTATATCAAACAGTTACAGAATTTGCAAAAAAAACAGGAGATTATGCAAGTTTGTCTGCAACTGATATCAAAGTAATCGCTTTGACATATCAGTTGGAGAAAGAAAAAGTTGGAACTGATCATCTAAAAGAAGCTCCGACGACTCCCAAAACGGTTGACACTCATGCCTGTCCTCCGGAAGATTATGCAAAACCTGTAGTTGGATTTTACGTACCTCAAGAGGAGGTAAAATAAATCATTTACAATTTCCTGGATAACATTCTCTGATATTCGAAGTCCTTAAACGCTATTTGATTTTTCATTCAGAAAAGTGATGCAGATTCTACAAAAGAAGAGCAGTACAAAGAACTAATAGAAGAATATATCGCCAAGAGTGATAGCACGCCAAGCGAAAATCTTACAGATGTAGATAAACAACCAGATTCTATTCCCTTACATTCGAATGAGAAAGAATCATCCGAGGATGAGTCCTCGGATTACGAATCTGCCGTATCCGACTCAGAATTGACCGAACCAACCGATCTGAATGAGAAATTCGCAAAACTCACTTGCGAACCATCGCAATTGGAGATAGTGGATGGAAGAGAAAATGCGGTAGATGAGATACTCACCCCCTTGCGTGATTGTGACGAAGAACAAGAAGATAGCGCGGAAACTGATGAATACGACGAAGAGGATAGCGACAACGAAGGCTGGATTACCCCAAGTAATTGCATTTCATATACAATTTGTATATTTTTCTTCCTAAATTTTAGCATAACGAATCATTGTGTTTTTTAAATTAAACAGGTAATATTAAGGACATGAAGAAAAAAATGGATTCCGATATCGTCGAGGAAAAACCCGCAACTGTGGCTTGTTTGACCATGGACTTTGCTATGCAAAACGTTCTAAAGCAAATAGGATTGAACGTAGCTTCGTTGGAAGGTAAAGTCATCAAACAGATGCGAACTTTCATCTTTAGATGTTACGCGTGTTTTAAAACGACTAGTATCATGACTCACGTGTTCTGTCCCAATTGTGGATATAAAACACTCAGAAAAGTGGCGGTATCCATAGACGACGATGGTAAACAAAAGATTCATATAAATTACAGAAAACCAATTTCTACCAAAGGAAAAAGGGTAAGTGAGAATACGATGCGTGTGAAAATCATCAATTTTATCAACTGTATTTCATATATTTTTCTTTTAGTTTTCATTACCGATGCCGAAAGGAGGAAAACACGCGAACAATCCCATATTATGCGCGGATCAACCGTTGCCCGATCAAAGACCAACGAGATTAGCTCGAACAAAAACAGATCCTCTACACGATGATTATATAGCTGGGTATTCTCCATTCGTTATGCGCGATGTCAATTCGAAATCCGCGATGCTAGGTATTCGTCCCAATAATTCTGTCAAATATTGGATGCGACGGAATCCAAATGAGCCTAAACGAAAGAAAAAATAGTGCACACAAAAATTTACATTAAGAAAAACTATTTTTTAAATAAACCTCGAATGTTCTTCGAATTTTTTTCTTTTTTAGATTAAGTAGTATATAGTATTCTCGAGTTCCAGCAGTGTCGAAATTATTTACAAAGAAGTAAATTAACAATAAGATCGTTACAAAGGATCAAATTGATTTTTTTTTTGTTTTTGTAATAAGGAATAATTTTATTGAATCTAAAGATGAATCCAAAAAAGGGATTGAGAATAAGTGCGAAAATATTCAAAGAAGGCATCAATTTTATATTAAAATATTTATTTTATTATGTTACATAATTCTAAATAGATTTAAATTTTTCAAATACATTTTCACATCTCAACAAAATATTTCACTATACATTCTATCAAAAAGAAAAAGAAAAACATACAAATGATTACAGCTATAAAGTTCAGTTTTGAAGGTACTTTTCGTCAGCGTGAAATAAACAAAGTCTTCAGAAGTTGCAAAAGTTTGACAAAACTTATCCTTAATTTCTACAATATATCATTTGTCATGATTGCACGCAAGAGAGAAGTATTGAAGTCCGATTTCGAAAATTTGGTATTCTTTGTGAAAGCTTATCGATAATAGAAAAGTTACACATTACTTAGAAAGGAATTTAATAACCACGGAAAGCACCACCGCCGCCGCCTCCTGGCCGAGGGACGTCAAAACGTGGATTACCTTCGTATGAAACTTGGGCGCTAAATCCGTGTTGCCAATCGGCCGTATATTGCACAATTTGTGTTCTTCCATCCGGAAGTTGCACACGATATTCGCCACGGACAATGTCACCATCGCTAATCGCGTTGTGCGAATAGTCATTGCCGTAGGCGTCTTCTTTCACCATGTAATTGAAGTCGAAAGGCATACCTGGTTCATGATGACCATGATCATGCTGGAACGAAAAGAACTCAGGTTTTAAATTCTATTATTATGAAATTTGTTTATTTACAGCGAATCAATGATTTCATGGAGACTAAAAACTTGGTATTTATATGCAGAGAATATATTTACCCCAGGACCCACCGTATTTCCAGTACTCCCAGTAGGTTGTCCGGTATAATCTGGGAATCCTGGAGTGGGTTTCGTGCCGGTAGGTGGATACCCTGTTCCAGGTCTCGTAGGAAATCCTGGCGTTGGTCTGGGGTTGGGCTTCGTTGGTACTATCGGCACCGTGGGTGTAGGTCTGGTAGGAGGTCTGTTCGGGAACGTCGGCGTTGGTCTTGGAAACGGTACCGGAGGTTTATCGTAGTTGTATCCCTTCGTTGGGTCTGGAGGCAAATAAGTGTTACGTCCTGCACCTTGCGCCAACGATAAATCACAATTGATTATGGTGGCTGCCAGAAAGAAGAATGCTATCTGTAAGAAAAGAAAATAGTTATTCACGCAGGGAGAAGAAGGAGTTTATTCAAAAATGAATTCTTTGTCAACGCAAATGTAATGATGTTCGTGTGCATCGTGTCTGGATGAAATCATTAAGAGATCCTTTTGCCTTAAGATAATTTGTGTCACAAACTCCTACATATCCTCGCTCGTTGGATTTTCATTTAATTTGTACTTGTGTATCTCCGTTCCTCTTACTTTACGTCTCAGATATTACAATGAGTAAATAGTAATGATAATATAGTTGCATAATTTACGTGACACATCAAGATTTAAATGCATACTTTACTCCCCGACGGTACTCCCTATCATCCTTATGCGACCCACGTACAAATAATTTTTATTCCCGTTTTGATGTCACGTGCCCATCTCCGGCTTAGAATTAACATTCCGGGATAAATGAGTAAACGATGATACAACGTTATTAAAACTGAAATTCTCATGAGTTACAGTCAAAACGTAGCTAAAATTTCTGTTTATTTCAACGCAATATTAATATTCGTGAAGTTAAAAGCGTCACGAGAGAAAATATTCAACTGGCGGGGCAACTTTATTATTATTATTATTAGTATTCTAATGCAAAAACCTACGCGGATGAATGAAAATCTTTCATGTGGATTTTTGTTTAAATCTAATGAATTTCAATTGCCATTGTAAGATCCCAGCTAATTACTTTCATGTATCATCGACCTTACCATACTTGGTATACGCATATATTATTCCGTGGAACAGATGTAAAAGCGGAAATTGCAACATCTCAAGGGGGGATTGTTGAACGTTCGAGTACAAAAAAGATATGTCTTTATTCGTTCGAAGGTATAGAATTCGTGTATCAATATACAATCTTGTTAATTATTATTAATAATTAGGGACAAAGTTTTCTCACCCTTTCGCACGTGAAAAATCTTTCATCATAGATTTCCGATTGAATTTCTTGACATTTGAATATCTTACTCTAAAACAATAACCAAGCTCATATGCCAAACATGTATGAATTCAACAATAACAAGGATCAAGCCTCTCTTCCGTTCACTTATTATCGATTAAAATATTTATATACACGTGTTGCCCTCGCATAAATACATGACGAGGTGATGGGAATTTCTGAAACCTACTGCACTCGTTTTGCTTCTCGTCAAGGAATGAGACACAATAGGCTTTACGCAATTTTTCGGACGATCTTTTTCCTCGATCAGAATCTCTTAGTTCAATCTCGTAATCGTTATCTTTATGCGAATTTTAATTTCAAATTATAACATTGTTGCATCTTTACTTTTTTTTTCAGTCACGCTTGGAACGTACTCTGGATGGAATATTTGTCTTAATAAAAGACTAATTCGAACGGTTCTCAGGAATCGTGCTCGAGAAGATGAGATGTTTCTCGAGTTTTAAAACAACCAGAGTTACGTCAAACATCTTGCACGCAACGTATGATACAATTGTGATTATTATTCATAGAAAGATTTCTTGATGTTGGTTGGAGAATATTTTATTATCCTCTCGATAACTTGATTCTCTATAATGATTATTCTGTTCTCATCAACAGGTATCCCTTCGAATGGATATTATGGGGATCAAATATAATAATCAAGAACTCGATAAATCATCTAGACTAGTACAAGTACCGTAACACGGATGACATTTGAAAGCGCGGAGCAATTTGCTTCTTTTTTGCTTTGAATTTTACTATCTATAAAAGTGTATTGAAAACGACAGAATATCTATGACAGGCTTATGAACTCGGTGAGTTTATACATGACAAGAGGAAGACTTATGGCGTGATAAAAAGATATTTCTTTAATGGCATCGCTCGGAGAACGTCTGATGAAGTATTTCATTTCACATTCCGCGGAAATGAAAGATGGTGTGTTGTGTTATGTATGGTTGAGCCCAGTGAAACAGAGTTTGCACGATATGATGCGTGAGAACTTCACGAAAGGGTGGATAGTTTGTCTTACTTTAATCTTTTAATATTCACTCGTTGATCCAAGTACTAAAACTTCGCTTATGATCTGAAAGCGAAAGAATGACTACGCAACGATAGCGGAAACGCGTTCAAGCGATTGACACATAATAATTTACTCATTCGCCGTTCAAACATTGGTCGCATCGATCAGCAATCGCTGAATTTCGATCGCTTCGGCTGAAGATATTTTTTAATGTACCACGACTCGGATACATTTTTATAATAGAATTGAATTCTATAAAATTTCAAAGTCACTTTCGCTGGGATTTGGAATATTCAAAGAAGGAAGAGATTCGGAAGAAGTTGGAAAAATCCAGAGGTTTTCTAAGGAATCTGGAGAAATTCCGAAGAATTCAGAGAAGATTAATGAGATTCAGGGAAATTCAGGAAGAGTTGAAAGAAGTTGAAAAGTTGAGAGGAATTTTGTAGCAATTTAGAGAAATTTTAAAATAATTTGGAAAAATTTAAAAGGATTCCAAAGCACCCCGCAAAACTTTAAAGTGTTCAAATCTGTTATTTTATTTTAGTTTACTCTTGAATTCTCTAAAAAATGAACGAAATCCATTGATTTCGGAAGATTTTTTCATTGGGGGACTGTTTTGAATATCTTGGGAATATTAATTTCAAATGTTATCTGACATATTGAATATTGAGTTTTTTTTTCGATCATCTTCATCTCCTTTGAGTCTCTTTGACTCAAATTTTTCATCTCAATTTCATTTGAAATATTTCACTCTGGAGGTAAAGCAGCATTTATCCGAAATACAGTGATTTACGAATCCAAAAACAAATGCTAGCCCTTCCCAGTCTTTCTAAAATAATCCAAGACTTCACTGATTGCAGATGGTAGCTCCTTCGGGCATCTGCTATTTATACCCTTAGGAAAGTTTTCCCCGTTCATTCCAAATTTCCTTGTTCTCTTCCCTATTTTTGCTCCGAAACATGGAAAAGAACATGGAAATTTGGCAAGTTTATGGAAATGAATAGGGAAAACTTTTCTACGGGTACATTTGCTTGGATTCCTCTGGATTTTCATGAATCTTTCCATGATTCAAGAAGTACTTTTCCAGAAAGATTCAGGAAAAATCAGAGATTCGATAACTTCAACGTTCTCTGAATTATTCCGATTTCCTCTATTTTTTTCTGAATCCTCCTAAATTTTGTTCGGAGTTTCAAAACTCTGGTGGAAATTCCAATTTTTCAGAAATGCTCAGAATATTTCCAGAAATCTTTAGAATTATTCTGAATTTTATAGAGACTTGCGGAGATTTACAGGAAATGTTTGAATTTTGAGAGTTTTTCAGAAATTCTCAGAGAAATATTTCCGCCAGAGAATTGTTTCAATATCTTCAGAAAATTTTCAGAATTTTCCCTATTCTCTCCCGATTGCCTCCCTGGATTTTTTCATAATTTCTCATTACAATTTCACCTTGAGGGGAGAGTCTAGTGATAAATTTTCAAAAAATCGATTTCTTTTTGCATGAAAGAATGCATGAAAATGAAATGTGTGAAGAAACTGAAGGAATATTGTATGGACCAGGCATTGCTGATTAGTAGAGACCGGATTATATGCAAATGCATATTTTGCCCATATTCAAACTTTTGCATATTTCGTTTATTATTTGTTATAAAATGCATATTTCTCACAAATGTTCTAGGAAAAAATCATATGTTCAACAAGAAATGTTCTGGACCATAGAAAAATGATTTGTTATCAGTTAATATTTCATGAGATATAGCAAAATGAATACTTATTCCACACAATTATAATTGAACCGGTGATAACTCGCTGAGGAACATGGATAGAAGCAGCGTTGTTCTATAGTCAACATTTCGAGGCTGTTAAAAATGTTGTAAATGAATTCGACAGTTCAGATGCTATAACCATTATTCAGAGTAAGGGGGCGTGTAATGATCATTCGATCCGAAAAAATCTTGCTATAATTAATACGCACTTCTCACGCATACCCAGACTGATCAAACAGTTGGAAACTCAAAGATTTGAAAATTTCTTGCTTGCGCCAATACTGACGATGGAAAATAGATAGGTGCAATGCTGACATCCAAGGCTTGGAAATCTATATCGAGCCAACGTTGACTGACAAGTGGCACAATGTTGCACCAATGTTGGAAATCATAATTTCCAATGATCAATCCATCATTGGCTCAAGATTGTGCCAATCATGGTTCATCGTTGTCCCAATATCGTTTGGACAAAAGAAATTAACTTCATACGAACAATTTCATAGCACGGCTGAATATTAATCCAAACGTTGACAACGTTTAGAAGAAATGAGTACCCAATGCAGTGCCAAGCCTGGTCGAAGCTTGGCTCAGGCTAGCCACGATCCTCAATTATACGTCTCCATACAAAAATTCCCGCGTCCAATGTCAAAGCGCCATCCTTCGGTATTGTTTCCAACGCTCGGTTCGTTTCTCGCAAGCGCTCAACGAACTATGCGGTTGATATATAAGCATCATATAACCTTCTGATTTGAAAATTGTTGTTTTCATCATAGGTCCTTCATCGAAGGAGAGATTTTAGCTGTGCAGACCCATAGACTCGTGGACATCAGAATTTGAATTATACTTGATGTAATTGATTTGTAAGGTAACCAGTAATCATTGAGTTGTATTAAACTTATAAACACATCTTGTAGTGGATTAATCAAATAAGTTTCTTCGTTACAATGTATACAGAGATTCTCTGGCCCTGGTTGTATAAAATATTTCAGGCTCAGGCTGTACTTCTTAACATGTGTGGAGGGGAAGCGATCGATGTCGGGAATATATGACTCTGAATTTTTATTATATTTTTGCAATCGTTCAACATAGAGTTGAACATCGGCACAACATTGGCTCAACGTTGGCGCGGGATTGTCGCAACGTTGAATCAATTTTGGCCGAATATTGACTCAGCACTATTATAGTATTGAATCAAATTTAGCAGTCAACATCATTTATGTGTAATAAATTATGGTATCTCCTTTAAATGTATAAAACATCTGACCATTGGCAGACCATAAAAAAATTCGTCTATCAGTCTTGGTTCGTAATGAGTACAAGCATGATCCAATCTTGGATTTAGATCGAGCGACAAATTTTTTCAAGGGTTGCCAATGATGGCTGATTTGACTGCCATAATCGTACCAATGTTGGTCCGTGATTGGCAGAATACATCAATAGAGCCTGTAACGATGTTATCATTTCAAGCTTGCACCTTGCTAACCGCCAAGGCTCGGCCAATCTTTGTCAGTGTTGCGCCATCCTAGTGCCAATCGTCAATTTTCACTTGGGTATTATTGAACACATTAATACAATTGATGGGAGAAATGTGTACAGTGCACTTTCAGCTGCCAAACAATTTTTGTGAAAATCTTCGCGGAAAACTTGACAAAGTTTTAAAAAATAATCCAGGGTATGAATCATTGCAACAGATCAACAGTTGTATCAACGGTATGGATGAAGTATTACCTGAAACAGTACCATATCTCCTGAAAGAGCATCAGAATTTAAATACTGTCCAGTGACTTCAGTGGATGTGGAACGTTCGTTTTCTGCATTCAAACGCATTCTGAATGATAGCCGGCATAATTTCACTATGGAAAGCTTGGAGCGGTATATCGTAGTATACTTTTATCAAAATAATGATGAAAATGAGTAAATTCATCATTCTGTTTTATTTCTGATTTTTTTATGAATAAAAACTCGTTACATTTTTTTTATATTTTGTTGCATATTTTTGACGTTTTACTGCATATTTTGGGATTTTTTCATGCATATTTCGCACTTATTTTGTTGCATATAATCCGGTCTCTACTGATTAGAGTAAGACTTATTTTTTCTTTTCTTTCGCAAAAACAACTTCAAACGCGTTTTTATCGAAACCGCACTTTTTGACCTGGTAACCACGATTTAGCAAAATCTACTTGGCCAATTTTGCTGAAATTGTAGGAGAATGTTTCTAACACGTGTAGTTTTTGCTAATTTCTAAATACCATTTTCAAGCAATTTACATGGAAAAAAAATCGAAAAAAATAGAGAAAAAATTCAAAACGCCGCCATTTTCTCAATTTTTTTATCTTCTTTCATAATTTCTCTTCACGCGATAGCCAATAACATATTTCACAAGAATCCATTTCGATTTTTGGTTTCAGACATTCCAAATTCCTGGAATCATGGCTACCAGATTTTGAAATGACCAATTTCAGGCTGTCGTGTCACTTCCGGAATTCACCATGTTGAAAAAACACAATTTTTTTCATAAACTACAAAACATTAGCTATCATATGTAAAAAGATTCAGTTCGATCGATAAATTTAAGTCGAAAAAGTAGCACTTATTACTAGACTCCCCCCTTAAATATGGACTTTTGATTTCTCAAAATTTTTTTGAAATCCCTGATTTCTACCCCGAACGAAAAATACTTGATTCTCAATTTTTCAATCCTGAATTTCTAAAACCCGTGACATTGAATTATTTGAAATGTCTCTGATCTCGTCTGAGTTTTTCAATTTTTCTGCAATTTCTTAGAACTTTTCGTGTCTCTCGGAAATCTTCAACCTCAAATTTTATATGGAATATGAGACATGAATTCTTCTGGATTTTTTATGTCTTTCTACGAAATTCTTCGAATTTTTCTGCACTTCTTTACAATTTTCCATCTCAATCTTCTTCAAAATAACTGAATATACATTTCTCCTTGAATTTTCAGGAATGTGTTCTCTCCGAGTCTGAAACTTCTCGATAGATTCAGAGAAAATTCCCTTGACCAGAGTGAAAAGCCTTGCACAACGTCCTTGGCGTTTCTCGTGGATTTCTCATTCCTTCTACGTCGATCTCTACAAAGTTCGAGATCTTTCAGAGCTTGGGTCTTCCCCGCGCATTAAATTCCTAGAGAAAATCAATTTCTCGCGAAGTTCTATACATCGATCTATGAAAATCCATAAGTCGCAGCATCGTTCGAACGATCCGTTTCAATCATGTTTATATGTTCAGGCGATTAGTTCCGTACGTACAAATGGATATCATACGATTTTATCGAACTGCGGCACTTTCACTTCTTCCCATCGAGATCCTGTGTAATTTTCTACAATGAAAAAAAGATATTGATTTTCTTATGTAAGTAAATTTAATCAGCCATAGTCGTTTGGGTCCAAATATTTTGCTCGTCACGTATGACCATTCGTTTACAATCTTTCGTTGCCTTCCTTTTCGTATTTCTCAAACTTATTATATCCACCTTCATAATCATCCACGTAAAATACGTAACGTCAGGGGATACTCATCAAATATTTTTCTTAGAATTCAATTGAAGTTTCAATAGGTTTACGATGCAGGAATTGTTCATAAATTATATATGCAATAATGTACTTCACAGAGAAGGGTGATAGTGACGACGCAGTGACCAAAACGTTATGATACGTTACGAAGATCTTGAAACATTAATATTACCTGTAGAAGAATTCCATCTCTATTTCTATCCGAAAAAATGGTGTTTTAAGAAATTATGCAACTTTGTAGCACTGGATCGTACACTGTAAAATCAGCGGTGTCGAAATGGTGTCAGAATTAACACAGAATCAACACCACGCGGATTCTATAGAAGTCTACCCCAAAATTGCAGGGCATATTTTAAGGGGCAGTCGTAACCAAAAAATTCATTCTACAAGAAACCGGTTAGTTCTAAAACGTGAAAAGGATCCATGTATGCTGGAAAATCATGATTTTACTCATCGTTTTTACCTTTTGGAACCAATCGTTTCCTTGTAAAACTAAATTGTTAGTTACAACTGCCATCTTAGATTATGCCCTGCAAAATTGGTGTCAAAATACAACCAAACGGTGTTAGAATGATACTTTATGGTGTGAGTATGACAACATGTGGTGTTGAGAAAACTTTATTACGTGTAAATAGTGTTGCCGCGATCCAGAAAACGAGCTATCACGATCTTTACATTCCAATGTTCTTCAATTAAAATTATGGGTAGTAAAAATTGGTTAAAATGTATTAGGTGTACAAATAAGTTTCCGCGGTTTGTCAAAAGATGGCCCCACCAGAAGGTTATGGAGAAATTGTCAGATGTAAAACGTAATATCCCAAGTTTAGTCATCTGGCAACACCATAACCCTCAAGTACTAGTGATTCCGTATCAGCATCACGTAATTTTTTTCGTGCAAAAATGTCAAGTTTTATTCCGAATAAGCATCATTTGCGGGAACTTTTGATTTACTTCTTTAATGTGAAAAAATCTGCAGCTGAGGCGCATCGATTGCTTCTAGAAGCATATGGTGAAGCTGCTTTAAGTGAGAGAAGTTGTCAGGAATGGTTTCAAAAGTTTAAGAACGGTGAGTTTGACGTTAAAGACAAAGAACGCAGTGGAAGGCCGAAAGTGTACGAAGACATGGAATTAGAAGTACTATTGGAGGAAGATTCGTCCCAAACGCAAAAAGAACTTGCACTTACTCTACAAGTGACTCAACAAGCAATTTCACATCGTTTAAAATCGTTAGGAATGATTCAAAAACAAGGAAATTGGGTTCCATATGAACTAAAGCCGAGAGACGTTGAACGCCGATTATGCATGAGTGAAATGCTGCTTGCCAGGAATAAAAAAGAGTTTTTGCATCGTATAGTCACTGGTGACGAAAAATGGATTCACTACGATAATCCAAAGGAGAGAAAGTCATGGGTTAAGCCCGGCGAACCATCAACATCGACAGCTAAGCCGAATATTCATGGAAAAAAACTCATGCTGTGTATTTGGTGGGATCAGCTTGGTGTCGTGTATTATGAATTGCTGAAACCAAGCGAAACCATTACTGGAGCTCTCTACCGAACACAATTGATGAGATTGAGTCGGGCACTTAAGGAAAAACGCGCCCATTACTACTCCAGACACGACAAAATTATTCTTTTACACGATAATGCTCGTCCACATGTTGCGGCGCCGGTAAAAACATACTTGGAAACACTCAACTGGGAAGTTTTACCCCACCCGCCGTATTCACCAGACTTAGCCCCTTCTGATTATCACCTGTTCCGGTCGATGGCACATGGTCTGTCTGAGCAGCGCTTCACATCATATGAAGACACCAAAAATTGGGTAGATTTGTGGATAGCGTCAAAAGATGAAGAGTTTTTTCGACGGGGTATCCGAATGTTGCCAGAAAGATGGGGAAAAGTAGTGGCAAATGATGGAAAATACTTTGAATAAAACGTAATGTACTTTTCCTTTACAATAAATTCCTAATTTTTTATAAAAAACCGCGGAAACTTATTTGTACACCTAATAGATTAGAACTGAAATTCGATTTATGAGTCAGTTTACATCGAGCTGCAATCCCGTTAATCTGAATTTTTATTCAATTAACACTCCAAGCGGTTCGAACCAGATCGAATACAGATTAATTCAAAACTTGATTCCCAAAAGAAACTGTTCTCAAGATTGTATTTTCACCTAATTGTTGTTACTATGGAATAATGAACTTTCAGTTGAACGAGGCTGGAATCTAAAGATCGTGACAGCTCGTTTTGCAGATCGCGGCAAAACTACGTGTAAATTTTCCCTAACACCGCCAATTTTTTACAGTGTAGAAAAAAAGATATTGTCATTGCGATCATCTGGATTTGAAATCTTACGTCTCTCGCTGGGAATTGTTTTTGCAATTATGTTGGCTACAATAGAAGAGCGGTTGCCGCTTTTACGTCTGTACCTCGATCCGTAGGTGATTGACTGTCGGCCCCAGGCCCCTGCAATTATCGTGATATCATACCAGAACGAATTTCCATACGCCGTTACCACAGTACGTTCGACCAAGACTCACACCGATACATCTCAATATTAAAATTGTACAACCTCAAGATTCGTCACGTTCCTTTTCACTTGGTCGGGCTTTGGTCCAGCGAAACCCTACAATTTCATCTTCTCCTATACTTATGCACCGTATACGCGCAACATTAATTTTCACAGGGTTTGTGAGATATCCTCCCTCACAGCACTTCCAAATGCGTCTCGTTATATACAATTTTCCATAATTGTTTGGAAATAATACCACAATGCAAACAACGATTTTCCTAATACTCGCATATTTTTGCATAGTCGATCGAATTGTTGTTGTACATTTAAAATGTCAATCTTATTACATAACTTTGATCCTTCTGCTCAACTTGCATTGTTTTTTCATTGATCCTTGATTCCACGAAGAAAGATATTCACGGATCACGTGTATATCTCAGCAACGAACTCCATCGTTGTTAATTTATCGCAAATTGCATTTCGCGTGGTAATTAACAACGGGGATAACAGCAATATGGGATGTATCGTGAATTTTGGTTCGAAGTACTAAACACGAACGTGTACATATGTATGTAATTTCGTTATTTCACATTTTTTTTTCTCATAAGATTTTTCTTGGGTAATGAGAGAACTGACAACTCTCAGGAACGCATCTCTGGCTTTCTTAATGGATTTTTAATGCCCATAAAAGCATGTGTTCTTTGACGTTTTAGAGCTGTTGCAACGGATCTATTCTATATTCGCAATTACCGAGAATTTTCTTGCTTTCTAGTTGAATACTTGTGTCATTACGGCTCCGACTGTTATCTTTCATAAGTAATTGAGTCAATGACGATTCTTTTAGTGTGCAACCTTGAACTTTATGCTACAATCCAACAGTAATTATGGATCGTTGGTATTTCAATAATCCTGTCTTGATAAATCAAAAACAAACGAGTGGATAATACATTGCAAATACGAGGAGTGTTTTGTTGCAAAATCGGTAGGTACTCGTGTTTCAAACGCTTAAAAGTGCGTTAAGGATGAATTGTATTCGGTATAATTAATCTCTCGTATCGCGTTTGTGATACACGCGAATAATAATGCCGAGTTTCGTAATGTGTTGTAAAGAGTGCAAAAAAGTATTGTTAATTTCGATACATCCATTGAAACACATACACGAAGGAGGTCATGAATTCCATGGGAACCGTCGGATGCACCGAAAAGAATACTCGATTCGTATCAATTCTTATACTTCTCACCATACCGGTGAAGTTACATAATTCGCCCTAAGAATTCAATAAAGAGTCATTGAAGCATATCAAGGACGAGACAGGACCTGAGAGTTCTTTCTATGTGATATTTAGAACGCCTCGCATATCGTGCGAGTTTTAAAATAACAAATAACTCCTGTCAGAGATTCTTGACTCTTTCAATTCACGCTGTTCGCATAGCTCGACATCGGAACGGTGAGCATTCATTGACATGAAATTGATCACCCCACGCATTTTCTAGATGCAGCCTCTCTGTTCGAATTACTTTCTATACTATCGCGTCTAAGCGTTGAGCTACAATGTTGTTTGCTGGAAAGATCTTGTTCCAAATTCAGAGGGATCAGATAACTTTTACAGAAGCTGAAATCAGGAACGAATAACGTTACCTTCGTGCTCTAAGTGTGTATTATATTATTATTATTATTTGTCATGCATTCGATTCTTAGGTATAAAAATCATCGTTTCATTCAGTTCGTTCAAACCGTATTGCAACGTTTACACAAGAATGAAGAGGGTGCAGTACGTTGATTAACACACGTTCCATCTTATTCGCGCCTGCATAAGTGATGTCACGTACAGGTAAAGAGCAGTTTGAAATATTTCATCTGATTCCTTAAAAGGATAGAAGCTGATCAGTTTGCTTTCATGTTACGTATCGAGGGGAATTAAAGGGGACTTTTACATTAGACATTCCAAAATAACATGATACACTCTTTTTGTTTCATTGATTTGTTTTTTTATTATAGAAGAACTTCATAATCCAGATTTTCGCGATTCAACTTTACTTTTTCGAATGATTTTATCAAAGGCTTGCTTGCACTTGAGCATCTGGTTGAGGAAAATTTTGTGTGATTCATGAGTGTAGGTTCTGTTTAAATCAGAATCTCTCTGAACTTTGTTTTTAATAAGAGACAAATATATTGTTTTCGCGTTAATTCTGCGGTTTGTAACTTGAATCGACCTTTGAAGCTACCATTTTTCTCAGGTGTAATGTCGAAGCCCTCTTAAATTTGTACTCTAAAAAATCAATTTCTCAGAGTAAAAGCAAATTTTCTTTCTCCTCATTCTAATAAATCTATCTTTCAATGGACGAAAATTCAGTTCAATGGAGAAAAATTTCATCAAACTAAAACCAAGAATTTTCAAATTTCAACAAAAATATATTCTTTCCTAAATTCGAAGAATATGATTTCAATTCAATGGAAAATTTTTCCATTTCAATGAATTATTTGTTTCATTGCCCAATTAGAAATTTACAACAGGCGAAGTACGGCACCAGTACTAGCCAAGACTGGCAGGGTACTGGCATTTGTCTGAAATGATAACGCTTTTCAGTACTGGGGATTGAGTACTGATGCCATCATTCGCAATCAGTGCTGGGCCAGTACTGGTTTAGTACCTGGCCGGTATTAAGTTCTCAGTACTGGTTCATCAGTACAGGCATATCACTGTATTTTTATGTATCCAGTACTGATCCCGTAAGTGTTGACCAAGTGTTGGAGACCCGATACTGGCACTGTACTGTACCTGTTGTCAACATTGGCATATTACGGACTTTTTGGTTGGGTGAGAACAAGTTTTAACAGAATAAGGGCAAAGAAATTTTCTTTGAATCTAAAAAATCAGTATCATCATTTTTATCAGCTGATGAATCTTGAAATATCAGAAACTGAGGTTCAGCGAGTTACAGAAAAGCAGCGTTCATTAACAATGAAGTAATGATATGTTTTTATTTTGTGATCCGCTTTGACACTTATCGTAGTAATTTATATGCTTCGGTGATACGATTATTAAGGATATTCGCGAACAATATGTATAATGATATATTATCTCACTATATTATACGGTACTTTGTCATTCAATGAATTACAACGAGGAGCTTATAAATCAAACATAGATAAAATTTACATAGAAGATGTTCCGCGTTGATCATCGAATGAAGTATTTGTTATTTATGGAAATGAATTCGAATGAACGCAAACAGGACTTGTTTTTGACAGTAAATCTAAAATCTGGAGGAAGTTCTTCGTGGATCTTTGAAAAATTTCTCTAAATGGATGGATAAATATTTAGTGACGATGAAATTCAAATGACGTCATATTATAAAAAAATGAAAATCGGAGAAGAGGGAGGGCCAGGATCTGCCCTCGATGTAGCGCACGCACAGCATCTAGGTCTGTGTAGTCTCTCGAGTAAACGGTATTCGCGGCATAGAAGAATATCAGAACGTGCTTGCATGACGATTCAAAGAGCCCCTTAGGAGACATTGAAAAAGCTTTCACAAGATCGCAATGAGAAAGAGCTGATATAAGAAATTCTGTTGAAAAATGATTTTTCAAGTGAGAATTACAATTATGTGTAAATTCTATACAATTCTAAACAGTCTGTCTTCACGGAATTCTTAACGAGGATTTAAACCACTACATCGAAGAAATATAATTAATTCAAGGCTTGACTATTAAATACAGATCTACGGAGTTGAATGAAAAAATAAAACTCTCAAATCAATGCCTATCATCGTCAGATTTGTGTGTAGAACAGATTGAGAAAGGATCGAGCGGACGAAAATTATATATAATTTCAACTGTACCCTCGTTGAACCACCAGTTATTTCGTATTCAATAATAATATTTAAGTAGAAATTCAGAAATCTTTACAAAAAGTTGACAACCCCTTCTCAATACGCCGAAGATCTAAGATTATCCTATCTTCGGAGCTGCCAAATCGAAGTTACACTTCTCCTTTCGCGCTATACTTTTCGCCTTTTCTTTTCCTTCTTTTGGTTCCCATTACCAGATCTACCTACATCCACCGCTCTCTATTGCTAGCTCCAGTGTTTTGCAATTTATGACCTTAGGAGTGGAGAAACGATTCTTCTGCACTATACACACTCTGTTATACAATTCTATTTTATCGACTAAATTAAATGGATTAGATAAAAACATAACAGCGTTATTTAGTCCGCATGCACCGATTCGTTTAGCGAATGAAGGATTTAGTTTGCGGTAGATTATTTCCTTGTTGAAATACATTTACGTCAAATTGTGTTCTCAACTATTCCTAGCTACGCGCTTACGAACAATTCCGCAAAAAGGACACAGAGAAAAATTTGCTGTAAAATTCACCTTATGTCCGATATCTATTAGATTTCTCGCAATTTATGTGACCACTGCAGCAAATTTTCATTTTTATCGGAGACTTTGGTTGATTGAACAAGAATTTCGGTATATTTGACAGCAATTTTCTCTCTGTGGAGTCAAAAATTACGAAATTCGATCAATTCAAACATATCTACGTCATATTATGTGAAAAAGTACAACACTGGTTCCAAGTTTGAAGTCGATTAGGCGATATACACAACAAAATAATGAATTCGCTGCTGTGAATAGCTGCACCAACTAAACTTCTGGCTAGAAATGATTTTCCTCTGTGAGAAAATTCATGGAATACAGAGAACTCGAGAGGGAATGAAAATAGTTTTTCTCGAAGACCCTCATTCTCTTGTATATGATTTTCTTCTTCCACTTCTGTTAATTGCTGATTATTTCCCTCGTTGTTGAATCTTCAGATCAACACTCCTTTCATATTATCCTATCTTCATAATTGTATCTTCTCATACATTCGTATAATTTCATCTTCCATACCTTCGCAAGGTCATCTCCACCGGTATTCGTATCTTCGTAATTTCATCCTCACGACTCATTCTTCGTTCTCTTTTGATCTGCGCGTAATTACATTATTCTTCATCCTTCACCTTCTCACGGGTTCCATTTATTGAAATTTCACATACATGATATAACAATTAGATTTCATCCGAAGACCTTCAAAAATAGAATATATATTGTTAATTTCGAAATGAAAATTCAAGTATTCGACACGACGATCCAAAGTTCCCATTACAATTCCCTCGTGAAATTAATCTTGATTGCGCGAGTAACGTTTGGATCTACGATCATTAATCTCTCTGGAGGATCGTCAAAGGTAAACAGCGATCATTTGTTTTTATATCGAAATTATAGTTCAAACGAATAAGTATTACAATCACACGCATATAAAAATGAGCAAAGTTGAAGGTGTGATAGAATACATTATCAGCTTCCTTCATTCTCTTGAATATAAAAGGGCATCGATGGATGATAGAGTGAGACGACAAATGTCATGCTTTCAGTTTTATTTGATGTGTAAAAGCTGGAATCGTTGAATTACTGAAACTTACCTCTATGTACGTCATGTTCAATGTGGAACTTATAACTCTTTTGGATCTCGGTTCGTCGTTAACACTGGAACGCACATTATTTTTTTTTTTAATTGCAAATGGAATTTTAGTGAGTTTCAAAAATGTTGTAGATAAAATAAAATCTCAAGGATGATGTATTTTATAGAATCAGTCGGAGAAGAATATTCCAAATATTCTAAAAATGGTTTTGTACTGAAATTCTTCTCAATGTCGAATCAAAGGAAAATTGTGTCTTGTAGTACAAAAGCATTCCTTTAATGTAGGTACATTCAATGTATGATCGTAACTCGATAGCTGTAATTGATAAAGAGTCGATAGCATCGTGCTGGTTAATGAACTAATAGACTACGGAAGTGGAAGGTCAGTGAACAGGATTGTTCAGATCCCTGTCAGTTAGCTACCCGCCTAGCAGAAGTTCACTTCCTAACGTATTCAGGCTGTATTAATAAGAAATGTTAGTTGAGGCATATCATTCAAAGTTTCATCCCTTCATTTATATTCCTATTGTCCTAGCTACTATGGAACTTCTCCCTTTAGAATTTTTGTTATATTATCGTCGGTACATGACTTTGAATGCTATTTGTTCGAACATGAATCATTTCTACATCACTGTAAAAAAATTTCACCGGAAAATTCCAGTACATGTACTGGAAGTCATTAACCTGTACATGTACCGGAAAATTTCAGCACATTTGTACTGCAAAAATTCAGTGCAAACGTTATGGAATTTCCGCATCAAAACTGGAAATTTTCTGAGCCTCGGTACTGGAATTTTTCAGTAAACGAGCTGGACTTTTCCAGGACATGTACTGGAAAATTAATGCTGAAAATATCCATGAAAATTGAAAAAAAATTGCTCACGCAAAGTGATTTTGCAGGGTCCTTGTGTTCCAAGATGATTGAGAAACTTTTGATCGTTCATTTGGATGGACAGAAACTCATGTCTACCTAACAGGATTTGAACCCACACTTTTCTACCTGCCTACCAACTGAAACCTAAGACCTAACCGATGAGCTATAGCGCGACATGTTGGAAGGCCAGCTTGGGTTACTACATATGCTTCATATCTAGAACAAAAGAGGATAAGTCTTGGAAAAACCTCATATATCAATTTCATTGGCTACAATTACAATTATTATTCAAAATCTCAATCAGGAAATTTTTAATATAAAGACTTGAAATTTTTCCTGCCAGAAATGACGAAGTCCAATAGAAGTGGAAAATTTCAGTGCAACAGTGATTAAATTCCGTTGCATAGCAACTGGAAAATTCCATCACACGACCTGAAAATTGCAGTTCAAAACCTGTATAATTCAATTGCATAGTAACTGGAAAATTCCATCACAAAACCTGAGAATTGCAGTTAAAAACCTGTATAATTCCAGTATACCAACGATTAGGCTTTTTTTTCTAAATTCCAAATTTTTTCTCAAGTCCTTTTTGAGGGAATATTTTTTTTTGGTGCACAAGAACTATAAAATTGTAGTACGAGCCGGTAAAATTTTCGCGAAATCATGGCAAAATTTCAGTACATCATCTCAAACTTGAAAATTCCAGTACAATGACTAAATTTTCAGTTATGCTTGGTAAATTTTCAGTAACGTAACAACAAAATCTCTGTACATGTACTGGAATATCCATATTCCAGTACTAGCACTGGAAATTTCCAGTCCAGTTGCACAGTAAATTTCCAGTTTTTTTTTACAGTGTGACTGATCATTAGAAAGAATATTGGGAAGGCGTATTTTTAGGATTTTTTTTCGCTTAAAAGATACTTGAACGTTTCAAAAATAACTGATCGAAATATGATGGGCTAACAAAATTTCTGAGTGCCAAAAATAGTTTTTTAGACGCAAAAAATTTGCTGTGACAGCAAAATCTGATTTTGATGGGTACTTTTTGCTGGAATAGCGGATTTTTTTGCATCGCAGCAATTTTGTAGCTGTTACAGCAAAATATGTCGACTTATCCAGCTAAATTTCTTTGTGATTCTACACTGGGCGATTCGGAATTGCTGCACACTTTTTTGAGAGCAGATTCTTGATGAAATTCTGAAACGATTTTGATCCGGAATATTCTGAGCTGATCCTTAAGATCCGGAGATATGAGCATTTTTTGAGTTTCTGAGAGGTCCAAATATTTCGGAAGGATCATATTTCTATAACATTTGAATCCAATATCATTCTCTAACGCAGATCACAGGGTATTCCTGGAAAAAAATAAAACCAATTTAGCGTTTTTCGTTGTAGAGTTATAGCGGTTGTGAATTTTTTGCATTCCAGCCAATCAGAATTCAACAATTTTAAACCGCTATAACTTCACAACGAAGAAAGCTGAATTAGTTGAATTTTTTTTCCAGGAATACTCCGTGATCTGCCTCAGAGAATGATATTGGATACAAATGTTAAAGATATGATCCTTCCTAAACATTTGGACCTTTCAAAAACTCAAAAAATGTTCATATCTCCGGATCTTAAGAATCAGCTCAGAGTATTTCGGATCAAAATCGTTTCAGAATTTCATCAAGAATCTGCTCTCAAGGAAGTGTGCGGCAATTATACAATACTCAAAATGCAGCTGCACAATAATTGCCTTTTGCTGAGGAAATAATTATTCGCCACGTTAGGAAAAATATCCGCTGTCCCAGCGAAATCACGTTTTATTGTCCCAGGGAATTTTGTTTTCTTTGTATTATTATTGCAGTGTCTAAAAATAACTTTGCTGTATTCATAAGAATATTTTGCAGCTAACATGTTGGGTCTATCAACGATCATAGAACATCAAAAGAAACGAATGAAACTTTGCTGCGTACTTTTTGAACGATTGAGTAATGATGAACGAGAATATTTGATATGCAGTACTCATGTACACCACTAGGATTCCACGTTAAATATAAATTGGAAGTTAAAAGGAATTTCTAAACATGAGAAAACAAGTTATGAGAATATTTGTGTGTTTAAGTTTTAGAGATGATTTGCGGTTGCGATCTGACATTCAGGGTTCAATATTTTGGTAATGTGCTTGATGCTTGCATATTGAGAACTTTTATGTATCGCTGAGTTTTTGAAAGAGTATGCAACGAAGTTTCTCACGCTTTTGAAACTCCCCGGTTGACTCTAAACGAACTTTTTTCGAGCAAACAAATTTAGTTATATATCCCAGACGGGACAACGTGCCACTGGAATGTTTATGGAAGGTTAATAGAACGTAGGGGAGGTCTTCTGAACGGTCAAAAAAAGGCCAACGTAAGGATTAGCAATTTTCTTGTTCGTGTTCACAGTTCTCCCCGAAGACCTTGTACGACTCCTACAAAGTACTAGAAGCGTTTTTACGTTTTTGTCGCTAAGGTGTTGATAGTATTTTGCCGTCCCCAACCTGGGCTGGGTTGGTATTCTCAATTATCTCACCAACTACACCTACAGGATGATTCAGAACTCGCACACCGTAATTCAAAGGCATATTCTTCAGTCAAAATTCAATAATTTCCCGTTAAAAAAACTTTTTTTTGTGGCTTAGTTTTTGAGATACGAGCATTTGTAGATTTTTGAAAAAATCAACTCAAAAGCATTGTGTGCTACAAACCTCAACTTCATTCTATCGGTTTAGTTGGAAAATGGTGGATCTCTGAGAAAAAAATTGAACTATCCTGCCATTCTTTGTTTCGGAGCTATAAAAATTTAAAGTTGCTGAATTCTGCACCCACAGCAACGTTTTCTTATTGTAACAAAAATTTCATTATTATAAGAAATTTTTTTCTCAACATAGGGACAATCCTAATTTTTCTTCCGATAAGAAAAAAATTCTCTCGCTTCAAGTAAAATTTGATGATCTTGGCAATAAAACATTGAATCTTGGATTAAGAAAAAATAGTCTTGAGATCACCATAGGTGTTTTTCAAATAAGACTTACAGATTTTCTTGATGCAATGAAGTTTTTATCAGAAGTAATAAAATCTTTCTTTTTACCCAGTAGACATTTGAAATAAGTTTCAGATCAATTCTTGTTTCAAACTCGTCTGAAAGATATCTAAAAGTGTTGTACAAGACATCTAAAACCAAGATATCGCAAGACACGAAATGTTCAATGGTTACAATAATTGATTTTTTTCAAATAAAATATTGGTGTATCGCTTGGGACGGTATCTGGCACACGGTACACTGCTTTATTTGATTATCACTGTTTTAAAGTTTATAATTACTATTCCATTTTACAACACGATACATTGGAATCAATTTTGAAAACTCTATTACTCTGCTGCCAATCCAGGGGAGGGGAGCGTGTCGTTAAGCGCCGCCTTTAAGAATATTCATCTAGTGTCAGCATAAGAACATTTTTCTTACCACAAGAAGCGATGGTTTTCACAAGACAGGGCATATTATAAGGGTCAGTTCTTACCAAAAAGTTAGTTCTAAAAGAAATCGATCAGTTGTGAAACGTAAAAACGGTTAGTTCTTAAAAAATTACCTAATTTTTAGTGGAATGTTTTCCTCTTTCTTTTTTTTTTTTAAATTGAGTATCCAATATTGCCCTGTTACAGAATGAGCCTCTCGCCTCATATCAAGGAGTATAATGATCCAGATAAAACATGAAGAATTTTTTTTTCAAAAACAAGAATAGAATTAGAATTCTAAAAGATCTTCAAGAACTTTTTCCGAACTAATGAATTCATCAACAGCTCCGAACGAGTTCTTTGAGAATGCTGTGAAAGTATTGTTTGAGTATTCTCAAAGAACTCGTTAATGTCCCAAACATTGTCCTCCGGAGCTCTTTATGAATTCATTAGTTCGAAAAGAGTTCTTGAAGAATTCTATTTTTGTTTTTGAAAAAGAATTCTTCGTGTGTTATTAGGGTGAGTGCAGTAGTGATATTCATACTGAAAAAATAAGGCTTCATGCCAAAACGAAAATTAAGGAAGCATCAAGTAATTCAAGAAATACTTGTCACACAAATGTTTTCCCTTTTTTTTTTATTCTTAAGAAATCAAGTGTCCATCTTTTCGGTTAGTTCTTAAATTTCCTTAGAATATGCCCTGTCACAAGAAGATTGTTACGTTAAACAAAAGTCATGGATCATAATTGTTTCTACTAACAATCCATGATATGATTACTTTGGAACAAAACCGCTCTTTGGTCGAACACTATATGTTGCCGGAGAAGAAAATCGATATCAAGAATAAAATGATGGTAACAACAAGAAATCTTTTCTGTGAGTGTGATTGGCTGAAAGCCCAAAAATTTCAAATCGCTATAACTTTGAATTGAGAGGTGACAGAATAGTGCAATTTTTCTTCCAGAGATCCGCCGTTTTCCAACTTAGTCGATGGTATCAAGTTGAGGTTCGCAGCACACAATGCGGATCTTGAAGGTAATCTAAAAATGCTTGTATCTCAAAAACCAAGCCTCAAAAAAATTTGTTTTCCAGCGGGAAATTATTGAATTTTGACTGAAAAATGTGCCTATGAAGTACGGTGCGCGAGTTCTGAATCATCCTGTATATTATTTATGGGGAGGTTCTCATCAAGCAAATAATTCCGAAATAAGGTGATTTTCTCGAATTTGTTTTTAACCCTTCTCCGTACAGGTCGGGCTTCAGAGGCCCGGACAGTAGAATATGGAGAATATAACAAGGAAAAATTGGAAATTCGTTAACTTTTCATACTTGATTTTTATAAATTCATTTTCAAACATTTTCTTTTGTCTTTATTTTTCTCCCTATCATTTTTTTCCCTAGAGGAGAAAATGTGGGAAGAAATGATCGGTTTGCAATCAATCCCTTTCCTGCCTCTGAACAGGCATAGAAATTCGAGCTTTTCGAGCAAGCGAAAAGTTCTTTATTATATAATCATTGCAGTGTGTTTTTGAATTTGTTCGGAATTGTAAACAACAAAATGGCGGCTCCTCAATGTTCTTCTTCCCTGGGCATCTTTTTTTCGTGACCGGACAAACAACTCCTGCAAATTTGAAGACACAATCATAAATCAAGAAAATTTCGATTGAATATATGATATTAGGCACAGCTGTCCCCGGCGAAAATGAAGCGTGCTCTAAGCGAGGATATCCGCCAAATTACTCTTCAGAGGTTGGCTATCTCTTTTCGAAAATGCCGTGTGGAAAGGGATAGATAGGTTTTTCCTTCAATTGATTCTTGCCAAAATCGCATGTTGTTGAAAATAATTCCCCTGCTTCAAAAATCCGATTTAAACTGATTAACTCATCAATCAGTTCGAATCAGATTTTCGTCCGGGAATTTTCCTATTTAATCTTATTCAAATATAATCGGTTTGAATAGGAACTTTCTACTCAATAGGATATAATGAGTAAATTCGAATGTACATGATCCGAATTTCCTGATTATATCTCATTGAGTAAACATTCCCTATTCAAACCGATTATATTTGAATAAAATCAAATAGGAAAATCCCTGGACAAAAATTTGATTCATACCGATTGACCAGTTAGTTAATAGGTTTAAATCGGATTTTTTAAGCAGGGTCGGAAAAACGACAAACGAAATTCGCTCAAAGTCGTAATAAAAATTGAACTATGCATTATAGAAAAGAATCCTACGTACTGCTGTAGCTAATATCATATTAAATATGAATTTTCTTGGCTTATGTTTGTATCTTCAAATTTGCAGGAGTTATTTATCCGGCCACGGAAAATAAATGTTCAGGGAAAAACACTGAGGAGCTGCCATTTTGTTGTTTAAAGCTGCGAAAAATTTTAAAACACACTTCAATATTTATATAATATAGAAATTTTTACCAAATTTCAATATGTTCAGTTTTTTTGTGGAAAAAACTGTCGAAATTTTCTTTTCTTCCCGGCCTGTAGAGTGGTTTACCCTCTTCACTCACAGTTATGTTAAAAACTTGAAAAATCTTTGAATGAGATCGACTATTTTCGTCTGATTCAATGAAAATATTTGAAATAACTTGAAACGCACCAAGCGTGGTATAATATTTTTCTGGTTTCAACTATATTCATATAACTTTTTAATTACTTGGGCCTTGGAGACCCGAACTATACGTTTATGTCGCTTTGTTTGTTACACCTGCACGTTGTAACAACAGCTCCAATAATTTTTTCACAACGCCTTGTGAGCAGGAATGAATGTCACAAACAATCGGTCGATAATAATGGGTATAAATTGATATTGAGATTGCATATGGAATTCCCAGGGCCTAAAAGACCAGATCTGTACGGGTAAGGGTTGAGAAGGGAGTAAATCAAGAACTCCAGTTATTTAACACCAATCAAATGGGTCTTAAAGCGATTCACCACAAACCAAGTTACCAGATCTCTCCCCCCAGTTTTCTCAGTAATCAATGAATAGAATCAATTTTAATCAATGCAGCTACTCATTATTTTTCATTTTATGTGTTCGTTTCTGAGAACATTTGGAGGAGAAATTTGGAATCCAGTAACTTTTGCAGAGAGTAATGAATCCCTTTAAGGTACATGAAAAAATTGTTCTCAAGTCGAAGAATTCGTATTCCGAAACTTTCACTATGTTTTTGAAACTGGTGGGAAGCATAGAACAATCTTGTTTTTTTCAGATCTATCAGTAAAATTGACAATTTTGAATATTCTCGACTAAACAAATTCTTTTTGTTTACTTTAATAGTTAACAAATATATCTACTTCCGTCTTTGAGGAAAAAATTCTTGAAAAACACGTCATTTTCAGGTCGCTCGACGAGAACCTCCCCTCAAAGCAATGTATAAAATTTCTTTAATTTTGTTGTCCCTATGAAATTTGCCACCCTAATCTATAGATCTTTAAGCCCCCCCCCCCCGCCCCTCCTCTTCCAAAGATGTCCCTGCAGCGCACTATGTTTCGAGAGAATCGAAGAAGATACCCTTTAAAAGGTTGTAGATAAATTTGAACGATTCGTGATATTTGTACTTCCTTTTATTTATGATATTCTCAAACGATTATTCTCATAAATCTTTTCCACATTTATAAAATATACTGTAACTGCATACAAGATGCAGAAGTAAACCGCGGTTATGACGTATGTGCACGTCAATTTATATGAAACAAGGAATTATTCACAAAATTATCAAACTATATACCATAATTGGAGAAGAAGAAGAAGAAGAAGAAGAAGAAGAAGAAGAAGAAGTGGAATTGAGACGCGGTAATTCATTTTCCAGTATACAGATGATGATAAAGATTGCGAATTTTACACTGTGGTAGTAAAGGAGCACTCGTAATTGTATAGTACGTCAACTTACTTAAGAATTATTGAACGTTAATGAAGTGAAGAACATAATTTTCTTGGTAATAAATCTCTTGGCCGTAAGAACAATGCTCTCTCTTTTTATCTCCGTTACCGAAAATTACTGCAGAATTCTTCATTTTCACAAAAGTACATTGGTTTTTTATACACTGGAGAGGTTGACTGTCAAAAAGCTGATGACGATACATTTTTCGATTGTATACACGGAGAAAAAGGTATCTTAAAAAGTACCATAATTTATGGATTTTCTGCGCTGGTCTGACCGAGTCTAAATATTTACCTGAAAAAACCTCTAAAAGTACCATAATGTCTTGGACTTTTATACGGAAGGTACCATACTTATTTCAAAAAGTCCAAGAAATTATGGTACTTTTAGAGATTCATGCAAGTGAATATTCCGACTCGGGTCAGACTAGCGCTGAAAATCCATAAATTATGGTATTTTTCAAGATATCTGTTTTCTCAGTGTACACGGAGAGAAAAGTATTGCTGGCCTAACAAGCAGGTTTGTTACTATAGCGCCGACAACAAAATAACTAGCTGAAAGAGCAAAAAAATGATTGACACAACTACATTTTTTCGCTGACATAAACAAATTTGTTCACAGAACTGACGTCTTAGCTGCTGGAGTGAATATTTTTGCAAGGACAACAAATTTCTTTGTAGACGCTATAGTAGAAAACCATTTTTTCTCCGTATGATGGGTCGGTTTTGATCATTTATTCTGAGGTTGACGAAAATTTAGTTTTTAACAGTGATGCACGATATTTCACGATATCGATATTTTATATACAATTTTTATACAGTTTCTATCAATATTTTATGATATTCATTATGAACTTCATAAAATTTCTATAAAAAATATCGATATTGTGGAATATTGTGCATCACTAGTTTTTAGTTTCTTTCATGAAACATCATGAACACTCGGGACATCAATGTATATATTGAATATGATTTGTATTGTCAAGTGAAATGCGAGGGACGCGAGCACCATTCAAATCGTAAGAAATGCGAGCGAAGCGAGGACTATTTAGATTATAAACAATACGGGCAAAGCGAGTATCATTCAAGTTATAAGTGATAAGAAGTGAGTTGATTTTACGAAAGTGACGCTTGATAAACTGTAATAAATCAAGCAACCAATGATGGATGGATTTGACATCAATCAATTCCGTTCTAATTTTTCCGGAATTTTTGATGTGGGATGTTAATACAATTTTTCATCCGAATTCCATCTGTCTCTTTAAAAAAAGCTCATACATGGTCAAATACTGCTATAGAATTTCATACATTTTCAGGAGAGTCCATGACAATTTCTCAATTTCTGTATCGGTATTTAGACATCCATTTCTGAGACTTTACAAAGGCCCTGAGTTCCCATCGAGGGGCTATTCACTTGTGAGTTGATGAATTTCAAGGATGTATTACACATATTTTTGAAATAATGAAAAACTCACGAAAATCTCCGAAACGATTCTTAATGATAAAACAAATACTCCTGCAAAATTTCAAATCGATTCAGAGCTTCCTTCGAAAGTTACATCAAAATTAAAATCCATTAATTTATAGATTATAGATTGAAACCATACACTGAAAAAAAAATGTATTCCAGTCAAATCAATATTTATTTGTCCTGTACCAAAGAAATGTTTATTAGAATTAACAAAATATTCTTTGGAACCAAAATAATTTATTGGAATCAAATAAACGATTAAAACCATCTATTTGATTCAAATAAATTATTTTGGTTCCAAAGAATATTTTGTTAATTCTAATAAATATTTCTTTGGTACAGGACTGGAATACATTTTTTTTCAGTGTATATAAATGAAGATGAATAAAAAAATATCTTCCTCAATATTCAAGAAAACATTCGGATCAGAGTCATTCGAACTTATCTTCAGTAGTTTTATTGTGCCATGGATCATATTTTGAATCACGGGCCATCAGCGAGGTATTATTTTCAAAATCTATGTAATTCATCCTTAACACGAGTAGTCACTGTCAAATAAGGAATTGAGTTGAATGAGATAAATAAAATAACGCAAACAGCATTGAATGATTATTATCTTCATGAAGAAGATCTTCTAAGAGAGCAATGCAGACTTGGAAATTCGATTTCGAATCATTCAACACAAAACTTCCAGTAACAACATTAAAGTCAATGTAGAACTTTTTAACAGTGTGCTTCACGAAAGATGGTTCATTTTTAGTTCCCGTTCTGGTGAAATTGTCAAATTTTTAGTGTTTTTCAAGGATAATTGACTAATACCTTGAAGGGGAGAGGGATCTATATCGAAAGAGTGGATTTTTGAATGGTTCATGGCTAATAATTTGCTACCTCAACGAACTATACTAACAATTCAAGCGTTTCAGAATAAACAAATGAAAAAATTATTCAGAAAATTTCATATACTCCTGAGAAAGAAATAATTAGATCCAAATTTTGGCAAAAATCTCTAAAAATCTCTTGATATCCCCAGACATCTAAAGATTTCCATTCTGCAAGAGATAGGTGTAGGGAGATCTCCAGAGTTCTCTTTGAATCTCCCTATACTTTTCTGGATTCCTTCCAAAATCGAAATCTTCAGATGTAGGTAGACATTGGAAAACCTCAGAGGTTTTCGCCGTGGTTCAAACCTTTGAATATAAATAGACATCGGAAGATTTGTCGAGATTTTTGTCCAAATTCAGATCTGAAGAGATCCACATAGATCTTATTAGATCTAATCTTTTTTCCTCGGGACTATTATGTGAAGTGATAAATACACAAATTTCCCATAAATGCCTGGAAAATTTCTGTATATTTACTGTAAAAACACGAAGAAAATGGTATTTTTCGAATGTATTTCAAGCGAGAGTTGAGAAATTTTTCTATAATTGAGGATAAGAGAAATCTGAATACATTTTCCAGTTCACTAAATTACATGCAAATTGGATGGGAATTTGTGGATTTTAACTGTCACTTCGAAACATGGAAAAAATTTCAACTAAAAACTCGCTGTCTCAGCCAGATTTGGTCAAATTCTGTTTTCACGGTTGTTCGAATTTCGATCTTTGAAATTTGAAAAATCACCCTCCCTTGCACTTTCTTTCTTAAAAAATGGGTAAAAATTAACGATTCTTTCGCAAGACAGTGAAGTAATGTAATCTCAAATTTCTTTACCATTCTCGTATTCAATTAGATGTCTAATACACAGCACACTGTGAATCATATCGAATTTAAAATCTGCAGTGAATTCTATTGTTGTATTGACATTAAGATCTTAACGTATTAAGTTATTCAGCGATTCGCGACCTATTATCAATTTTATATGCATCTCCTCTTACAGAAAATCTGTTACAGCTGTTTTGTGCGGTTCAATCTAGAAAAACCAAATCAAACTGTAAAGTCATGGGTTTTATTTCCATATACTGTAGTTACTTATGAAATATTAAATAATGTTCTTGAAGTTTGAATCGTTTATTGGAACGAAACGAAAATTCAAACGCGTCAAATTCAAAAATTATCGAAGTTTATCTTCTTCAATCAACTCCTTCGAAGTGGAAATATCGTGTAAAAAATGTACTGCAAGATTTCGGGTCTTTAACAGCACAGGATTTCGTTATTAGTTTACCAATTTGTTCCAATAAACGATTCAAACTTCAGCAACATGTTCAAATATGTGAATAAATATGGATGAATTGTTTTGTAATTGAAGATTTTACCCATTTTATGGGTATTTTAACACATTCAAAGTAAAACGCATATGATTTGACAGTGCAATTATTGACGCTTTGATAAAAATATACATTCGTGCTTAGTTTCACATTTCGTTGTCAACTGCATTATGAGATAAGAAATCCAAAGGTTGAAGAGCATGTTATTGATAACAATCGAAGATTTTCATTCAACTATTTGAGTCAAGAAATTCGCTTTGTGTTCATTTTAATTGATTCTTTGTTTTCTCCTTCACACTCGTTACGGGGATGAGAGACTTCGAATACCGTACTCTCAACGACCTTTGCACTCCTCGTTTCTGCAGCCGCGGAGGGTGAATCGTATAAACTGCACATCACAAAAGAGAACGGTAATCTCGACTTTACTCGCAGAAAATCATTTATATATGGTATGGCCTTTGACGCTTCTTTCAAATAAGAAAAAAAAACTTTCTCACATTGTTTCGTTTATTTTGATTCTATTCTCCGCGCAATGTGGTTGCGAGAAGAATGAAACAAGTCGAAATGAATCAATGTCCTACATAATTTAAAGTTCGAGAATTTATTGTATATGGGGAAGAGAAACAATAAAAGATGATTGTTTTCATAATTCCGTTGATGTTTGAAAATTCAAAATCCGTTGAATATTCATCGAGTGTTCGTAATATCGTAGGATTTATTCAAATTTCTTACCGTGATGATGTTCGCTCACCATTGAGACACTTTAGAGTTTAGAATGTCTATACAATTGTAAAATGAATGATAAAATTTGAATAAAAACAAGTATAAAATAGGATTTGAACTGTATTCATTCTAGTTAGTTTCGCTTGGATGGTTGAGGGTTGGTTGAAAACATTCGGCATTTAAAAGAAGATGGTTCTAATGACCAAAAAAATAGAATCATGAGGTTTTGATATCAATAGACATCGGATTATATGCATATGCGGAACGCATATAATGACTTCTTCATACAATTTTGCATATAATGATATTTTTTCGTTGATAGTGCATATTTTAGTGTAAAATGTCAAGAGTTTCCGAAATTGGAGAAATGAATAGTGGATTTGAACGATAAACAGAATTTTCAACTTTGAGGTATCATGAAATTTTTTTCCTAAGAGATTCTTCATAGTTGTATTCTGGAAACTTTACTGTTAGACCTCAAGGTTTCAATACAGCAGAGTCTTTAACTGAATTTTCGTAATGGAAATCATAGAAGAAGTTGCGCAATTGATACACGCACTTCCAGAATCATTCTCGATTGAAATTCGAAATAAATTAGACACTGTGTTTTCAAAAAATCCGAATTTCAAAGTACTCGAACGAGTGAATTCTTATATTCACGAGACAGATCAAATTCTGTCTGAAATGATTTCTATGGGAATGACATCATATTTTAAATTCTGTCTGATGACATCGGTAGATGTAGAACGCTCATTGTCGGCTTATAAATTGATACTTAACGACAAGTGTCACAAGTTTCAAATAGAAAATTTGGAAATATACATAGTAGTATATTTTTATATGAATTATAATTCATAATTTGGGATTGATGCTCTGAAAACAATTGTATTATTGAATTTTTATTTTCTAAAGTATATTGTGCAATTTGCGGAGATTTATTTGATTTATAAAGCTTAGACTTAATATTTGAGCAATAAAATGTTGATTTCAAATCAAATTGTGACTTTTTCATTAGTGCATATTTGGTGCATATTTTGTTCTTTTTTCGTGCATATCTGCATACATATTTTGGCATTTTGATGGTGCATATAATCCGATGTCTAAATATCATCAGGGTATTTCGATCGACAACTTTAATTTACCTGTAGTAGAGGCCCAGTAAACACACGCACGTTTTAAAAACGTCAAAAACAGTCAATAACCACACGTTGTGAAGCAGTAATATTCTTGCGTTGATTCAACGTAAAAATGTCGCGGCAGATCACGTGTTTTTCAGCCATAAAATAACGTCATATCAACGGTTTGAACATCGTTTAAAAGACGTCAAATATTGACGTATCCTAATGATGGTTTTAAAACGTGAATTGAATCCAACAAATTATTTTGAAAACTTCTCATTCAATATCGAGAACAATAGTATTTCTGAGTATGACAGAATTTGGAAAGTATGCCACACTATTTACTATCTTGCTCTTTGTTGAAATTTCAACCATTGTTCGGTTTTGTTCGACATTTTTAGCAGAATATCTTCAATTGAAGTTCAAACATAAGGTGTTATAAACACATTTCAAACGCGTGATTCAAACCCGTTCAAAACACGTTTTTTGAGGACGTCGTTTGATGGTTATTTTTGAATATTAGTTTGAATTACACGTAATTCCTGGTCGTCTATTTCCTTATCAAATTTTGACTAAAAATCAACGACTAACGTCCGTTTGACAGTCTAACGTTCTTTCAACGTTGAAATAACGTGTGTGTGTTTATTGGGGGTGCGAGATATAGTCCATGGTATCGATATTTTATATATATTATATATAAATTGTATGAAGTTTTTATCGATATTTTATAAAATTCAATATACACTGAGAAAAAAAAACTTGTAAAATTTACATCTCATTGAGTAAATATATGGATGATTTAGAATATAGTGCAAGTGACGACAATTTCAGTCGATTTTACAATAACGAATATTAAATATACCACAGCTGATGTGCATATTACATTCCCTGCGGTAAAATCAACTAAAATTGTAGTAGCTCGAATTATATTTTTAAATCGTCCATATATTTACTTGACAGAAGATAAATTTTACAACTTTTTTTTCTCGGTGTAAACTCAACAAAGGTTTTGTACAAAAATATCGTGCATCTCTAACTGACATCGCTAGACGTAACTCTGCTAAATTTTCCCAATAGAGAACGATACATTTTTGCTATAAATTTTCAATGAGGTTTCTGAATACGGAATTTACAATCTCATATCTTTAATCAACGATAGAATTTTATCGTTTTTTATGGTATTCTATAGAATTCACCATAAAATGTATATGATATCATTGTGAAATTCTTACAGAAAAAATACCACTTATTCCGGAACACATGATTATTTTTGTTTCGAATAATTGGTACTTTTTCTATACGAATTCCACGATGAAACCCCATATATCCTGTTTAACTTCATAGAGCTCTATCATTTAATAACGATATAATATTGTAAATTCCGTATTCAGAAACCTCATTGACAACTACAGAAAAAATGTATCGTTCTGTATCGTTCTTTATTGGGAAAATTTGGCAGGGTAATCGACCCAATAAAAAAACTCTAGCAATAACAGTTCTCTTTGATTTTAATTTCATATGCAAAATGTGAAAATAACTACACTGCAAACAATTTTTACTGACAAATTTCAGTGTTATACTGAAAGTCGTTAACTAAATAAATACTACACTGAAAATTCCAGTACATTTTTTGACAAATTTCTGCATAATCATCGGAATTTGAATGCAAAAATTGAGATTTTGAAATAAAAAATTCGTGAAATTTCAATAAATGTATTCAGAAAATGAATTCATTAAAATTTTCAATACCAAACTACAGTAAATTTCCAACTTTGTTATAGTGTATTTATTGGAGTTCCACGACAGATTCGATTAATGTTTTATCATTACACGATCGTTTAAGACCTTTCAAGAGACCGGATGATACTTGAAATGCGATTTAATATCTCATGAATTAAGTTCAAAATATATAAACCGTTTTCTTTATAGCAGATCTGTGAACTCTCGCACAAGATGTGTGAGTCCCGCGCATTCAAGCGTCAACTCACGCTTTCGCACAAAGAACTCACAAACTCACGTATTTTGAAGAGAAAATGCAAAATTCAAAACTGTGATATGAAGTGAAATTGAGAAAAGCAAAATTTTGTTTTTCTGGAGTTCTTTTTTTAATTTGATTTTCCATTTCTCGTGTGTTTATTTGTAACTTTTCAGAATCTATGTAAAAACACATCCACTCAAAACGATTGAACGGAATTGTATGGAAACAAATTTCTAGTTGCCCCTGGCGAGAAAGTTTCTCATATTTTTCCATAGTTTTTCATATTTCCTCATAAGTCCCATAATTTTGCATTGAATTCCATAAAAACTCTTAAAACTCCATAACTTCTCTATAAATTGGGACTGTCGTTATGAAAAATCATAATTCTCATTGAGAATCATAATTTGTCATAAAATTTCATATTTTTACACAATACTTGAATTTTTGAAAACAATCTTTTCCATAAGAACCCATAACTTCTCGTAATTTTAATCCTGAAATCTCGTAATTTTTCAGATCTGCTTGTATAAAAAGTAGTACATTTGCACGAGAAACCAACATTTTTCATAAAATACTATATTTTTCATTTTGATTTCCTCACATTGTAATCAAAGTAGCTCAAGAGTGCTGCAGATGAAGAGTTAGAAAACTTCCAGCTGGTTATATTTATTTGACCAGTGAAAAAAATTCCTAGATGAAGTTGTAACAAAATTCTGAAACAAACTAATTGCAACTTCCAATAAAACGTAATGTGCTGCTTACAAATTATATGTTCGCTCTGCATCAATAGCGTCACCATACTGAGCGATTTTCTTGAAATCTTGAAGTTTAAAGCAAGGATAACGAAATAAGAAAATCGCAATTTATAACAATTTCGGATTTTTATGTACCATTTATGAGGAAATATAAGGAAGAATTCCTCATAACACTGTCTGAATTTCTGAAGAAGTTATGTGGAAAATGTGTACATTTATGACTTTTTATGAGAGAATTTCCAGAAAAATTATGAGATCTCATGAGAATTTATGGGTAACATTATTCTAACTTATGACTTTTTATGATAAAATACTTCTCATAAAACAGTCCCAATTCCTACAAAAATTATGATATATGAGGATAAATTATGAGAAATTATGAGTAGTTATGAAAAACAATTAAGAGAAATTATGAGAAATTTTTTTCACCACGGGCATCATCTAAATTTCAACGATTGCAATTAAATGTCTTTGCATCCGCAAGACAGCTAATTTTCTCAACAACAAGAAGTGAACTTTTGCTGATAAAATTGAAAATTTCGCAGTTTTCCTACCGAATTCTTCTTGTAGAAACTGATTTTTGAGGTATTTTACCAATTTCTGATAGAAATCTGATGTAATACATGAATAACAATTCGAAAACTCTGTCATTCAGCTTGAAGAACCACGAAAATATTGAATTTAGCTGATTGTGTTGCGTGAGACATCTGGTAGAATTTGTCAAATATCTTCAAGAATTCTTTTTGCAAGATATATATAAGGAGTTCTTCTGCTACGTGGGCTTCAGAGGCGATTTAAGAAATCCACTGCAGTGATTGCGGTAAAAGAATTGAAGGAAGATTGGAATTACGAAGAATTCACTTTCGACGTTCCAAATTTTTTCAAATAAGATTCAATACACAGGGAGAAAAGTATTGCGGGCATGAAAAACTCGTCTGTTACTGTAATCCTCACAAAAAACAGTTCTAATGGAGTACGAAGAATAATTGACGCAACCAAATTGTTTGCTGACATAAGCAAATTTGTAAACAGAATTGTTGGAATTCATTCTTTTGCAAACACAACAAATTCATTTATAGGCGTCATAGTAATAAACCATTTTTCTTCGTGAAAGAATCGGGAGTTGGCGGGAATTTCGCGTTGCGAATTGTAAAATTCAACAAAATCATACTTGGATATTCTCTTTTTAGTCCCTTTGAATACAATAATCGAATTTTTCACTGGAATATTTTTCGTTTCTCACACAATTCTCCGCATTTTTCCTTCTCCAAGTCCGCACTCTTTCACGTCAAAAAATCGGATTATATTGTATGAAAGATTTCGGACGTTACCATTCTATCTGAAGAATTTTCCCATGTAACAAATCGAAGTATTATGTTTAGAATAGCAAATCTTTCTGCTAACCTAGCTAAAAATTTGCTGCCAAAGTTCACTTCGTTGCTGAGATAGCAACATGATTAACTGAGAGGGCAAATTTTTCAGTATTACATATATAGATTGGCTAACAAATTTTGCTGGAGGAGTCGGCATTTTTTTCTGCTACAGCTAAATAATTGCTATTGCAGCTAATGAAATTGATGTGATAGCAAATGGTTTGCTGTTACAGGGAATTTTTGCTTCATTCTTGGATGGATGGGATTGGTATTTGATCTCGGAATTTATAATCTCGTCTCGGTCTCGATTTTGTCTCGAAAAAATCAGTACCGTCTCGGTCTGGAGTCGAGATTCTCGATTCCTACAATGAATAATACATTTCGCCGGAGTCCTCGATATCGTCTCGGTCTCGAAAAATAATTGTTCGTCTCGTATCGGTCTCGGTCTCGTCCGAAACACTAGATGGGATTGCCAAATTCGCATGTGGCCCCGCAATCTCGCGCGGGACCAAGTGAGTCCCAGTGATGCCAGCATTTGGTCGACCGAGTCGATTTACCCTCTCCATCTGACCATTTCTCGTCCCCACCATTCCAGCCGGGAGTACGCACACATTGAAACCCGTATTCATGTGATTCGGAACCGGTCGGTTCACTTCGAGTCAGCTCGGACAATCGAGAGAGAACCAACTATCCGTGGTCTTTGTCTTCTCAATATGTTTTACGATCGGCTAACTCTGTGCAAGATCGGAAAAAATTTAAAGCCCACGCGGTCGACTTACCGAAAAGTTTCACCGCTTTTTCTCTTCCAAGCGACAATTTTATTGTAATCAGTATCGAACTGACTTACCCGGCACCCCGGGCAATTCTCGGCCGGGGCCCTTCGATATTTTTTTCGTTTTTTTTTCAAATCAAGAGCCAGTTCAATACTGATTATCAAATTATCACGATGAAATATAGATTTGATGCATAGCATCATTTAATTGAATTAAAATCGAATATGAGTAAATAATTTTTGAATTATTATTTATTTTTCATAAATTTTATAAGATTATTGGTTATTCTTATGACTGATTATGAAGCTCTCAAGAACTCCTATATGTATTGTATAAAAATTTTCTAATAGTTGCGTATTTCTAATCATTATTTTAAATCTTGATGATTCTTCAATGAATTTCATTAGAATTGTCAATCAATCGATGGTTGAAGAATTCTAAGATAGTTTGGGGATCTATGATAAATGTCCTGCGGTGAATTCCATAATTTTCCCTGATGAATTAATTTTCAGAGATCACTATGATATTCCAATAATGAGGATAATCAAATCAACATCGATTATCAGATGTTGATCAACATCAAAATAATAAGACTGAATATTCAATTGATGGCGTGCAAATTATTTTCAATGGACTGAATAATTAGATTTGAGCATTCAAATTGATATTTCATCATTTCACGCATTATCAGTCTCTTTCCTTCGCTGCATTACTTCATAGACGTAATATGTGGATCGACATACTACAAGACCCCATAGCCTAGCGGCAATAGACATGTTTCTTGCGGAAGAACGGTCGGGTTCGATTCTGTGTAGAGACACTTCATTTTTTTTTGCCATCTCTCTGGTGAATAATTAAATTTCACATCTGATTATTATTTTTTATGTCATTACATCGTCATGTTATCAATAATCCTGATCTTTCGGAATGCACTTGCGGATTCGACCAAGTACAGGTCCGAGTCGATTGGAAATTTCCCAAATATTCGTGTCCATGAGATATACACAGTAAAAGATTTTTCGTCAAATTCAACACACAAGCGAATGTTAACCATTTTTCTTCACACTCAACTTGTGTTGATTCCAGAGTGACACTCACAAAGTGTTAATTTGAACTCGAATAACATTTTAATGTGTTGAAAATGAATTGATCGAACAGCATTTGATCAGTGTGTTAAATGAACACACAAAAGTGTTAAATATTCAACACTTGAATTTTAATACGTAGTTGAATATTCAACACTTGAATTTTGACACGTAGTTGAATATTCAACACTTGAATTTTGACACGTACTTCTTTTTTACACAATGACGGAATTTCTTTTTACTGTGTAGACCGATCGATGCAGAATCTTCTGATATGAAAAATTAATAGCACTTCAGAGGAACGTTTTTGAAGAAGTGTACTTGCAAATTCCAACAATTCCTGTGACGAATTGATGAAAAAATTTCAAAAATTTGTGTCCATCGAATAAAGACCGATCGATTCGAAATCTAATGAAATGAAAAATCAAATCACTTCGGAGGAACGTTTTTGAGAAAGTATACTGGCAAATTCCATCAAACCCTTTGACGAATTGATAAAAAAATGTCGAAACTTTGTCTCCGTGGAATATAGACCGATCGATTCTGGATCTCCCCACGGAGAGCAATGGACTCTAAGGAGTATGACAAATATCATGAAGGCTGGAATATTTCATAATATATTTTCGAGTATGAGGACAAGTATCTAGATTATAAGTGTTATGAGTACAAGTATCCATTTATGATGAAGGTGTTTGTTTTGGGGTAGATGGTACCGTCAACCAGTGATATATCAATATAATAACAGCAAGGAAAAAAAGTTATTTCCTATTATAATATAAGATTATTACAATTACTATCTTCAGTTGCTTGAATTGAGAAAAGAATAATATGAAATCGGAAAAAAAGATATTCCTCAGGACATGAACCCGCCAAGATACCACACGAAGAATCCTTTTTCAAGAGCGAGAATAGAACTCTTCAAGAATTCTTTTCGAACTAGTGAATTCATATAGAGCTCTGGAGTTGACAGTACCATCTACCACAAAACAAACACCTTCATCATAAATGGATACTTGTACTTATAACACTTATAATCTAGATACTTGTCCTCATACTCGAAAATATATTATGAAATATTCCAGCCTTCATGATATTTGTCATACTTCTTAGAATCCATTGCTCTCCGTGGGGAGATTCAGAATCGATCGGTCTATATTCCACGGAGACAAAGTTTCGAAATTTTTTTATCAATTCGTCGAAGGGTTTGATGGAATTTGCAAGTATACTTCTTCAAAAACATTCCTCCGAAGTGATTTCATTTTTCATTTCAGTAGATTGCAAATCGATCGGTCTTTATTCGATGGACACAAGTTTCTGAAATTTTTTCCATCAATTTGTCACAGGAATTGATGGAATTTGCAAGTCCACTCTTTTAAAAACGTTCCTTCGAAGTGATATTCATTGTTTTTCTTTTCAGAAGATTTCGAATCGATCAGTCTATATTCCACGGAGACAAAGTTTCGAAATTTTTTTATCAATTCGTCAAAGGGTTTGATGGAATTTGCAAGTATACTTTTTCAAAAACGTTCCTCCGAAGTGATTTGATTTTTCATTTCATTAGATTTCGAATCGATCGGTCTTTATTCGATGGACACAAGTTTCTGAAATTTTTTCCATCAATTTGTCACAGGAATTGATGGAATTTGCAAGTCCACTCTTTTAAAAACGTTCCTTCGAAGTGATATTCATTGTTTTTCTTTTCAGAAGATTTCGAATCGATCAGTCTATATTCCACGGAGACAAAGTTTCGAAATTTTTTTATCAATTCGTCAAAGGGTTTGATGGAATTTGCAAGTATACTTTTTCAAAAACGTTCCTCCGAAGTGATTTGATTTTTCATTTCATTAGATTTCGAATCGATCGGTCTTTATTCGATGGACACAAATTTTTGAAATTTTTTCATCAATTCGTCACAGGAATTGATGGAATTTGCAAGTACACTTCTTCAAAAACGTTCCTCTGAAGTGCTATTAATTTCTCATTTCAGAAGATTCTGCATCGATCGGTCTACACAGTAAAAAGAAATTCCGTCATTGTGTAAAAAAGAAGTACGTGTCAAAATTCAAGTGTTGAATATTCAACTACGTGTTAAAATTCAAGTGTTGAATATTTAACACTTTTGTGTGTTCATTTAACACACTGATCAAATGCTGTTCGATCGATTCATTTTCAACACATTGAAATGTTATTCGAGTTCAAATTAACACTTTGTGAGTGTCACTCTGGAATCAACACAAGTTGAGTGTGAAGAAAAATGGTTAACATTCGCTCGTGTGTTGAATTTGACGAAAAATTTTTTACTGTGTATATCTCATGGACACGAATATTTGGGAAGTTTCCAATCGACTCGGACCTGCACTTGGTCGAATCCGCAAGTGCATTCCGAAAGATCAGGATTATTGATAACATGACGATGTAATGACATAAAAAATAATAATCGGATGTGAAATTTAATTATTCACCAGAGAGATGGCAAAAAAAAATGAAATGTCTCCACACAGAATCGAACCCGACCGTTCTTCCGCAAGAAACATGTCTTTTGCCGCTAGGCTATGGGGTCTTGTAATATTCCGATCTACATATTAGGTCTATGAAGTAATGCAGCGAAGGAAAGAGACTGATAATGCGTGAAATGATGAAATATCAATTTGAATGCTCAAATCTAATTATTCAGTCCATTGAAAATAATTTGCACTCGATCAATTGAATATTCAGTCTTATTATTTTGATGTTGATCAACATCTGATAATCGATGTTGATTTGATTATCCTCATTATTGGAATATCATAGTGATCTCTGAAAATTAATTCATCAGGGAAAATTATGGAATTCACCGCAGGGCATTTATCATAGATCCCCAAACTATCTTAGAATTTTTCAACCATCGATTGATTGACAATTCTAATGAAATTCATTGAACAATCATCAAGATTTAAAATAATGATTAGAAATACGCAACTATTAGAAAATTTTTATACAATACATATAGGAGTTCTTGAAAGCTTCATAATCAGTCATAAGAATAACCAATAATCTTATAAAATTTATGAAAAATAAATAATAATTCAAAAATTATTTACTCATATTCGATTTTAATTCAATTAAATGATGCTATGCATCAAATCTATATTTCATCCTGATAATTTAATAATCAGTATTGAACTGGCTCTTGATTTGAAAAAAAAACGAAAAAAATATCGAAGGCCCCCGGCCGAGAATTGCCCGGGGTGCCGGGTAAGTCAGTTCGATACTGATTACAATAAAATTGTCGCTTGGAAGAGAAAAAGCGGTGAAACTTTTCGGTAAGTCGACCGCGTGGGCTTTAAATTTTTTCCGATCTTGCACGGAGTTAGCCGATCGTAAAACATATTGAGAAGACAAAGACCGACGGATAGTTGGTTCTCTCTCGATTGTCCGAGCTGACTCGAAGTGAACCGACCGGTTCCGAATCACATGAATACGGGTTTCAATGTGTGCGTACTCCGGGCTGGAATGGTGGGGACGAGAAATGGTCAGATGGAGAGGGTAAATCGACTCGGTCGACCAAATGCTGGCATCACTGGTGAGTCCAGGTTTCCCACACAACAGTTCATGTCTTGAAAATATCTTAACACATAGATTTTTTTGAGGGTTGGAACTATGCACAACCCTCACGGAAAGAAATTATGTGGTTGATATTTGAACAGCTGAAAATTAGCTGTGGGAACAAAAGTTATTGCTATAGGGGCTAAAATCTACACTGTAAAAAATGTTGGGGATTTCGTTCCTTCATCGTGGGGTGGGATTGTTTTTCCATCAATAATGAGGGATTTTTCCACCACTTTGAGGAATTATTTTGTTTTTTTGGAAGTTAAATCCTCCACGAATGAAGGAAAAGTCCACCAAATTATGGTGGAAAATTCTCCATCTGTGGAGGAACTTTGCTACCACTATTTTTTGGGGGGAAATTCCACAATTATTGTTTACAGTGTAGCTTCTGCAGCAATTTTTTTCGCTACTCAAATATGTAATACACGTAATAGCTACCATAGCTTATCCCTAGCTACCGTGAGGAATTTCTATGGGAAACTTCACATAATGTTCCGTATTTTACCGGGAATTTATTTTAAAAAAATAGTAAAAATCCCATAAAATTGGGTACGTTCAGTTAAATTTATGGGAAATTTCATGTACATGTGCCGGAATTTGATTTCGTATTCCATGATCGGAATTTTCCGGTTGTTACTTATAGGAAAATTTCGATTATTTTTTTACAGTGTAATGAATGATTGTTTCCGTGCTTCCTTGATGTGAATCGCGTAGTCTTGGCAGGAATGCAAACGGTCCGAAATAGGGTACAAAAAACAGGGCCGGCATGCGAGTTAATGAATTTCATTCATCCGAGAATTTTGAGCTCAATTGTTGAGAATTTCTGCGAAAAATTCAATGCACGTAATAGAAGTTATTCATACGAACGTATATGAAAATCAGTGCAACTCAAAGTATTTGGAAATAAATTCATCTAAATGTCTATTAAATTTCATGTATTCGTATATGAAATCATACCAATCATTTTCATGCACATGTATCTTAAATTCAATGTAAATGTACATGAGATTTCTTTCAGATATGCATCTACGAAACTCGAATAACGCATTTGAACTAGATTTTCAGCATCATACCTCCAAACTGTATGAAAATTCAAGAATTTTCTAACATAGGATATAATTCAATTGAGCTGCAACAGCTTTTAATCGAATCAAACCAGATTCCTTGAGAAGTTGTGCTCCGGAGAATAAAGTGAGGGATGAAATTGTTTTTTTTTTGTATTCATCCACACTCGCATCTAAAAATCTCCACCTCAATTTCTTTTTCTTCAAGATAATAACAATGATTAATATCCACCCGTATGAATTTTAACGAATTCTTCTATTCTCTAATTACCAAGAACTCCATAAAAATGAAAATAACAGTGCACGGGTGAACGCGTTACGTTAATGAAAATGATTCATACATCGATCATTTTGATTATTCAGTGATTGGAAATACGAATTCTATACAAATGTCCAACAACCCACACCGCACAGTTCTCAAACATTCTTCCTAAACATTTGTATTAATTAACTTCTGTCGATCGAATAAACGTTCTACCGTGTACACCCTCGATTCTATCTAAATACGCACAGAGTGAAATCGATCCTGTCGCACATTTCGATAACCGTATCCTGCATCCGGTTGAAAATCACAAAATCCACGTTGTTAAAATAATCCCTCGATACATAACAAATTCGACATCCTTGAGATTTTATTTAATCCAACACTAATCATTGCTTTTGTTTTTTTTTCTTTAATATCAATGATTTTAATTTGAATTTTGTTAAACGTTTTTTTTTTTTCATTTTTGTCGTAACGAGGCTTACAGATGATAATAAAAATGCACAAACTCTCGATGGTTGCACACAACAACAATGCAAATAGGATATTCTGGCACTCCGAGTAATCCGATGTCGAATAGGATCGGTATGTAACTCCTCTATGCGCCAGTGTACATTGAGTTTATATAGCACGGATTTAATAAGATGTTTCTTCAACGTGCTTGAGAAGAAGAAAAGAGAAGAGAGGCCCACACAGAGAGGAGGCACTTCCCTTGTCTTGTCTTTAAGTTGCATCACTTTGCCTCACCTTGCATCACCTATAGCATCACCTTGCCTCACCTTGCCTTAGAACCTGGCACAGATCGGTTCAGAGCGGGAGAGGGCGCATTCTATGGATCTTGTACTTCACCAGTTATATCTCCCGTGAGGATTGTCTGGCACAACATCCGTAGCGGAGTAATAGTCTAGTTTAGGACCGTCGCTTCGATCATTGACATTTTACACTGGCAATAAACAATTACAAGAGTTAACTCCGTGTATTATTGGCAATACATAATTGTATGATTTTCCAAACATCTCGAGCGAAGAAAAGCTGTATCAGCGGCAACGAGAACACGATATTACTTGGAAAATGAACATTAGATTTAACTTATGTATGTTAAATAGTATATACCTCGATCGAGCATGTAAGCTCCAAATGCCGCAAATAACATTCCTTTTTTTTACGATATCACACTATAATTATGATTCATCTTACCATTGCGAGAACTCTAAGGGATGAATCTTAAGAAAGTGATAAACAAGTGTAAATTCAATTTTATACATGAACTCATGAGAAGATTTCATTAAAATACTTAAATATTATTTAGAATTATTTCGATATTGCTCCATATTACGAAGCTCGTGGAATGTAAAGTCGACACGTGAGAGACTCGCGCCAATCATTTATTTCATATGCCTTTGGTTGCCCTTTGGTTATGAATGAACTAATTCGTGACAGGTAATTTTTTATTCGCATTGTTTTGCCCATGCTGAAATCTTATGCACGCCCATACCCAATAATGTACCATGTAAAATAAGTACTGAATGGTGAGAACATCATTGTTATTACTATCCATCACTCAAATGTTCATCCAATACGATACAATAGATCAATACGATAATAATAGTTTTTAACCTTTAATCTAAGAGGTCAATCTTCGATATTGGTATTACAGATTGGTATTGTTGCAATTACATCGTCAATATTTTCTGTATCACTCAAACAAGCATTCGCATCAAGTTCATCAAGTAAATAACCTACTGACTGGAACTTTAGGGATTCTTCCCAGTCTTAAGTGAGTTTCAAGTATGTAGGATAATACCTTAAAAGGAGTTTTGCGATGAATGAAGTGTTATGAAAGTTATTCAAGATACGCGATAGCAGGTCAGACTGCTCGCAGGCATAAGGATATAGAGTAGCCGTCCGTCTATCCTAGGGATCCTTCAATGAAGGATATAAGACAATCAGCTTTTCACTTGCCGCCATTAAGGGACTAGTACCGGTTTCAAGACTAAAAAACGACCCATATTTGAACTTTTTGTTTCTTGTTTCTTTTATTACAAAACTTTATACAAGCTTTTGCCTTCAATTTGTACATCTTTTGGGAGTGTATACAAGTTTTTTCCCCTTTTTTTTATCGATCATTATTTACTACAAGGCGCCAAAGTCGAGTCCTCGAAAATGAGACCCTCACACTGCGCTGAGATAATCTCAAAACTAGCATGTCTCAAACAGAAATTTCAAGAAGCATTTCAAAGAGGAAGGTAGTTTACATCGTAATCCACCACCTATCTATGAAAAATTAAAAAAAAAAACAAAACGACAGCTTTGTGAAAAAAGCGATGTAAAAAACACGTATTTTTCCACCTCTTTCCCTTTGCCAAATTTTTTTTCACCAATTTTTCTGCAATTTTCTGGTGAATTATGGTAGAGGAGATCAGAATAAACAAATGCACCAAGAATAAAACAAATCTATCTAGTGGTTGCGGAGAATAAGTCAGCGCAGTTTGAAAAAATGCTATTTCAAGTAAAACGCGTTTGCAGTTTTTTTACGATAAATTTTAAGAACATTTGAATTACTAAAACTCTCCAAAGATGGGCATTTTTGTACTCCCGGCTGCCCATCCCTGCAACTCTCTTATTTTTTCGAATTTCATTATCAAATTTTAGGATGTGATTTTTAAAGGTATAAGGTTACATGAAATGTTATAAAAAAAAATGAATTTTTTCAAAATTCTAACCGGTACTAGTCCCTTAATGGGATAGGGGTTGGTTTGCGCGTCATTCGATGAATGAAATTGAATAATTCATTAAAAACATGACGGAAAAGTGCGATTTATATTAAATTTCCAATGGATTGCTCAATTTAATTCATTGAATGACACATAATTTAGTTACATATTTTTTGGTCATCCCATTAATAGCGCCCTTATGAAAAAACCTGATATCGGGATTTGATCGTTAAATCATCAGCTGTATCAATACTATCCAAAATCTATCGTTTGGTTTCATTATCAGACAAGTCCGATAAAAATACGAGATCTACGATGATTATCCAATGTACACTCGATATCGGGAAATCATCAGCTGGCTGATCGGTTTTATATCGGATAATTATCGTAAATTTCGTATTTTTATCGAACTTGTCTGATGATGAAACCAAACGATATATTTTTGATAGTATTGATACAGCTGAGATTTAACGATGAAATTCCGATATCGGGTTTTTTCATAAGGGCGGCCGTTGTCTCATCCTTCACTGGAGGACCCCTACGTCTATCCGTTGTCATAGGGGTTAGGCCATCCAAGAACGTAACAAAATTGAAGTCCATGTAACGAGCAAAGAGTCGAAATGTATTTCAAAGTTTCATGATTTGGCCATTTTCAAGAATCGCAGAAAGGAAAAATCGTCTCCGGTGGAACCCATATTACGAACCGGATAGGGTGAAAATTCCAAAAAGTAGAGAAATAAACAAAAAATGAAATCCATGTAACGAGCAAACTTTTTGGATTTTGCATCCTATCCGGTTCGTAAAATCGGTTCCACCGGAGACGATTTTTCCTTTCTGCGATTCTTGAAAATGGCCAAATCATGAAACTTTGAAATACATTTCGGCTCTTTGCTCGTTACATGGACTTCAATTTTTACTTTTTACATATTTTGAACTATACAAATATTTGTGGAATTGTCCCCCAAAAAATGGTCGCAGCAAAGATCCTCCATAGATGGGGAATTTTTCATTTCAATTTGATGAACTTCATTTAGTTTCCTTCATTTGTAGAGGATTTAACACCTCAGAAACAAAGTCGTCCCTCAAAAAGGTGGAAAAATCCCTCAGTTTTGAAGAAAAAAGAATCCCCCCACGACGAGGGGGCGGAATCACCAACAGTCTGAAGAAAAACTTCCCACATTTTTTACAGTGTAGTATGAGTGGGCCTCCGAGTTCTATTTAACAGCAAAATTATTAATGTCAGTAATAACTGTCAGGAAAAATTCACCTCAGGTTCTGTGTTTCCATGTAATCCGGATATCCATGCAAATCGAATGGAAAATGCGTGGTATTCAGTCAATTCATTCAGATTCTTTTACACAGAATTTAAGGGGTTATATACAGTTAAGAGCCGCAAAAAAGCGATTTGTCAAGAATTTTTCCTGAAAAGACAGTTGAATTGATTAATGTAAAATTTTGTACACATATTGAGATAACTTTTGACTGTATTTTAACATTTTTTATTTGTGAAAATAATAATTTTGAGAGCTGTTATAGCTGATCTCCAGGAGCTCCTGTAAAAAAAAGCGTTTTGCGGCGACCGCGATATCTCGGGATTGAATCTTTAAAAATGAAAAAACCAAACGGACTTCGTTGAAGTAATGTATGATCTAGTAATTAATCGAAGGAATAAGCAAAATAAAATTTTTTGACAAAATGGTGGCTTATAAAAAAGAAAAAAGAAAGTATTCATCGGTGAAAAGAAACCTTCGATTAATTACTAAAAAAACATAGTCAACAAGCTTGTGTTAAAATTTGAGACTGATCGGTCCAGCCGTTTTTGAGAAATCTGGTCACCGACTTTGAAAACACAGTTCGGAGAAAAACGAATTCAAAATTCCAAAAGCACTTGACATAGAGTAAACAAATTTTACAAATATGCGTATAACTTGGACAATAATCGCCGAATTGACTTGAAATTTTCTGTGTGTGTACTTGAATGTGTGTAGATTACAAAAATGAAATTAACAAAAAAATCCATATTGTGAAAATTTCAACTGTATATAACCCCTTAAATAGGCGGTATTGGATCTAAGTCCACAAGCCAAAAAAAATGCGTGGTATTGCGGTATTTTAATCAATTGACACTGTGAAAATTTGATGTATTTGTGAGTTTTCCGGTAAATCCGATGGAAATTTGGTATAACCATGTTTCAGCTGAGCATATTCAGGGTGGTTTCTTGGTGTGAAACGGGTGAGCTGTCTTATCATGTGAGTAAATTCTCTAACAATGTCAAAAATTGCTACCTCAATTTTATGTAAATTTATGTGAAGTAATTAAAACATGAATTTTGAGAATTTTTTTTGACTTTTAAGGGGATACGAGCGGCGTGGCAGCAGCCAAATCGTTTGTAACAAACTATGGACAAACACTTCATATGAATTAAAATATCGCTCTGTACAGCACTTCTACTTGAATCAGAGAAAAGCTGTACAGAGCGATATTTTGATCCAAATGAAGCGCCTCTCTATAGTTTGTCATAAACGATTTGGCTGCTGCCACGCCGCTCGTATCCCCTTAATATGAAATTGTATGACATCTCATACAGAATTATGATTTTTCATGCATTTTTATATGAATTTTAATACATTTTATAGCAAATTTTATGAGTTCATGATTGAAATAGAATTCAATCACAAGTTTTAGGAATTTCTTGATCATCTTATACAGGAAATTTTAGACTATTAATTACAGTGTTAATGTCCTGCACTTTTCTGTACTATTTTATAAAATATATATAATAATTATATAATTTGTATACAAAATATATAGTATTATAAATATTTTACATAAAATGAGTAACGAGTAACTTACCCATCACTGGGAATCACCGACTTGAATATTAATTATGATTCAATTGATGCATTTCAGATAGAATTATCAATTGTTGTATCACTTAGGAATAAAATTATTCATTTCAGTACTGAACATCGTTAGAATTATTGATTTGAGTATCGAGTTTCGATAAAATTAATTATTTGAGTACCAGACAATCAGGAAATTGCTCATTTCATTACAGACTATATTATTAATTCTCGTACTATTTGCGAAATGATTAATTCTAGTTTCAAGAAATAATTAAGTTATAATTTTTTTTTTCATATGTGAGATTGTCAATTTTTGTGTTGACTATTGATAAGATTATTAATTTAAATACTAATTATTCATACAATTAGTAATTTTAGTATCACATGATACTAAACCCTGGTAGAAAAAATCTCTGAATCTTTCTGAAAATTTCACGTTTCAGAGAGATTCAGAAAGAATCAGAGAAATTCAGAGCAATTCAGCGTGGTTCAGAGGATTTCAGAGACTAGTGGATTGAGAGAACTTGTGCTCAGAATTTTTCAGAAAGATTCAGAAAAATTCAGAGGAACTCAGAGAGATGCAGGGAAATTCTGGTAAATTCAGAGAGGAACAAATTCAGTGAAATTCTTGGTCCTCCATTTCAGAAGCGTTCGAAGGATGTCAGACGCTTTCAGAGATAGATGAATTCAGAAAGATTGTGCGTAGAACTTTTCAAAAATATTCAGAGGAATTTAGGAAGATTCAGAGTAATTCAGAGAGATTCAGAGAGATTCAGAGGAATTCAGAGAAATTCAGAGAAATTCAGAGAAATTCAGAGAGGAATTAATTCAGCTAAATTTTTGGTTCAGGATTACAGAGGTATTCAGGGAGTGTCAGAGACTCACAGAGACAGGTGATTCAGGAAAAATTGTGCATGGGATTTTTCAGAAAGATTCAGAGAGATTCAACGGAATTCAGAGAGATGCGGGGGAAGTCTGGGAAATTCAGGGAGGAATAAATTCAGTAAAATCTTGGTCCTGCATTTCAGAGGCTTTCTGGAAGGTTTAGAGACTTCCAGAGACAGATACATCAAGAAAGATTGTGCGTGGAACATTTTAGAAATATTCAGAGGAATTTAGAAACATTCAGAGTAATCCAGAGAGATTCAGAGAAATTCAGAGAGATTCAGAGGAATTCAGAGGAAGCTTTGAAATCTGAATACATCGAATTCCCGGAGATTCAGAGGAATTCAGAGAGATTCAGAGAAATTCAGAGAAATTCAGAGGAATTCAGAGGAAGCTTTGAAATCTGAATACATTAGATTCCGGGAGATTTAGAGAAATTAAGAGATATTCAGGTAAATTCAGATGGAGCTTTGAAATTTAAATATATAAAATTCTGAGAGATTCTGTGATATGCGGAGAGATTCAGAGAAAGTTTAAGAATTCAGCACGTATCACTATCGGAAAAGTCTCTAACTTCCTCTGAATTACTCTGGAATTACTCTGAATCTCTCTGAAATTTGTTCCAAAATATAGAGAGGATCAGAGAAATTCAGAGAGATTTCAGAGAGATTCAGAGAGATTTTTTTTACCAGGGAAATTATAGACTCCAATTCTATTATTAGTAAAATAATCAATTTTTTCATCAACTGCACGGAGATAAATGCAGGTCGAAAGTATAGTAATCTTTGATAAAAATTGGAGAATATTTCTTAGAATCTGAGAGTTTTTCTTAAATGCATAATGAAGATAAAATGGTCCACTGTTTTTGTGAAATTGTATTCGAAAAAGAATGAAAAATTATCAATACTCAATAAAAAATAAAGAAACATATGCAGTTTCCAAGAGTCGCGCGTGAAATTTTACAAAGACAATAACAAAATTTCAATATCCTACGATTCACTTTGTGAAATTTCATACGCAACTTTTGGAAAACTCATATGTTTCTCTGTTTTTCATTAAGTATTGATAATTTTTCATTGTTTTCCGAATGAAATTCTACAAAAAAGTGGACCGTTTGATCATTATTATGCATTCAAGAAAAACTCTCAGATTTTAAGAAATATTCTCAAATTTTTATTAAAGATTACTATATTTTTGACCACCATTTTTCTGTCTGCAAATGAAATTTTATTCATTTTAGTGTTAGTTGCCAGTCAAATTATGAATGTGAGTTTCAAATTTCACTACTGATTGTTACAAAAATTTGATTATTATTAGTCAAATCAATTCCACCCCCCGATTTCGATTGTGTATCCATACAATTGAATTGAAATCCTCATTCAAAAGTATATACGGGATACTCATCCGAATACAAAAGACACTTCGGTTAGTAAATGCCTTCATTCTCTTCCGTCGTTTTATTTGCTCCGATATACTCTTCAATCAAAGCATACCGTAAGAATAATAAAAGGCGCTTCGAGCAGATCGCGAGGAACCGTGACTCCTGGGTAAAATAGTTCTACTTTTCGTGCGACAAGAATCCCACAAAATATGGATATAAAAAACAATACAACGTATTCGATGAGAGTAAAAATTGAAGGAAGCGAAGAATCTTGTAGATCAAGGAGAGAAAATGTCTTTTAAGACCGAAAATCTTCATTTAGTCGAACCTCAAACAATCATTCACGCCCTTCTCGTTTACTTTCCGTTAATTGTTTTCAAATCCTGCAACGAATTTCTGAAAAATATCCAATTAAATGGGAATTTCTTCGCTGGTATCGATCGATGTTGACGAAAGAGAGACTATACATGAAGAAATTGGTTTAACGAGTAAGAGAAATTCAAAGAAATTATTTTCGCTAGGGATTTCTTCACTTTTCATTGATTATAATAAGTAAAATAATTGATATTCTCTTTCTCAAGCGACGGTGATCGTGCGTTATGCATAAACGATCAACGAAATATCGAACACAAATTTCTGTACACATCGATGGAGTTGAAATATCAAAAACTCCACTTTTCCTCGATTTAATTCTCCCACGATTGAATCTATGATTTTATATCACTATCTTCTGTTACAATATTGCGCAGTATTCCAAGTAATTTCATACACCCATTAACGAGGAGTTCGTGTAATTTTCTGATATTTTCTAACATTGAACCCGAGGATATAAAGAGTATAATGCGTAATTATATATATACGAATCAGTAATTTTATAGAAATTCTTAATCGAAGGTACGTTATTTTTTTCGCTTCGTCAATTGTTGCGTATATGTATTTTATTCACGTTCTTTTGCCCTTTACTCGAATAAACTCGCGACGAGGGAAAAATACTCGACACTTGATTCTCAAATCCAAGTTCGGAATAAATTCCCATTCTTGCATCGTTGCGAATTAATTCGGTGGCGTAAAAGTTCTGCCTGTTCATTTTTGCCTCAATCTGATGAAATCACGCGTTGTCGACGATGTACCAACTTTCGTAGAGGAAAAAAAAACGAACAAAACAACCTGGAGTATGTAATATCCCAATCGTTGCTTGTCTGTGGTTTGCCATAAATTTGCCAAAACGTATTGTCTTGTGGAATACGATTGCCGAGACACCGGTATCGAACATCTGCCCTAATTTTTCGGACAATAGATTGCGCAACGACAAAACTATGGAAAAACGTTTTGACACGCTTATTGCATTTCTTATTACAGCCAAGTTCCTAGATCGATAAACTGAAATTTTGTTCACCACGACGAGACACGAAGAAGACATTTGATTGCGTATGGTTATTTCCAGTTCACGTTCAGCTTTCGTCCGGAGCAAATAAATATTCTCAATTTCAGATGATTCGATAAATGGAACATCAAATTCCAAATGTGAAATTCATATTCGTGGGTGAATAACATTTCACTACAAATCGTTACATGTGCGACATTTAACCCTCTTTCGTTTCCCTCTTACCATTCCTCCATATTGAACTAATATCATCTCCAATATGAATGCATCCTGTTTACTATCGATCACAATGGGTTTTCATCACTGCTATAATTCTATATTGGCAACTCGATGAAATAACAGGCTAAGCATCGTAACATTTCCTTTTCGAATATTCCTTGCGCGATTAATGTTTTGATCCATATTTCAAAATATTTCCTACGAGATAGTTCATGATTCCATCATTTTTTTCTTTTATAACATCGAAAAAATTCTAATATTCCTGGAAACAATGGATGGACTTTGAATCGTTTTTTATCGTTTCCTTTTTTCAGGATATTGTAGCAGTTTGGATCGTTTATGAAAACGAAACGAAAATTCAATAACTCACGAAATCTGGTAAATCATCGTTATTTCACTTTTCGAATTGACTCCTTGAAATTAAAAATATCGTTTAGAGAATGTGCTGCATGATTCTGAGTCTTGACTGGAATTTTGTCTCGGTATTTTGTCTTTCGGTTATTAATTCGTTTCAATAAACGATTCAAACTCCAGCCTCATTTTTCAGGGGGTGAAAAATTATACAAGATATGAAATTCGCATTTGTATTTCGTCATTTCAAAATATTCGTTTCTTCATTCCAAGTATTATCCACTTTTTTTATTCTTCAAATGTTATTTATGAATATTATTTTGTTTCAATTTCATATCGAACTGGTAATAATTCTCCACAACGAATGATTTCGAGCACGTGCTGTCGACAAAATTTAAGATCCATCGACAGGTAACGCAGACATAACGCGTTTGAATCAACTCGTTATTTCACATTCACTTTTATTCATTTATTTCCGTATGAGTACATTTCAATTCTCATTTGCAGAGGGAGAGAGATACTTAATCTTTATTTCTGTTAATAATTCTCGGCTTATCGTACGTGTGCTTCTAGTTTTCATCCGATCGCAGATTGAAATGATTTATCTAACGTAAAGCGCTTCTAGAAAAATGATTTATCGTATTCTTTCAATCAATTCTTCATTTTCTCCGTGATAATTGTTCTCTTCATTCTTCTCTTGTTTCATATAAATATCAGAAAAATTAACAAATTTCAATACCGCAACCCTGATAACACACGAAGAATCATTTTTCAAAAACAAGAATAGAATTCTTCGAGAACTCTTTTCGAACTGATAAATTCATAAAGAGCTTTGAAGGAGTTCAATGTTTTTGAAAAATAATTCTTCGTGTGTTATCTGCACGGAAAGTGAGCGATTTTGAATTTACAGTCAATTTCGTTCTCTCTCTTCCGCGATAATAAATCACAAATAAAGTTCTCTCATGAAAAATGAAAACAAGATGAATTTTTCCTACCTTGGAGAAGGTCTATATAATAACAAGTGCAACATTACGAAAGATGGGGCGCGAATAATGCCAACGACGGGGCACCTAGATTCTTGGCAAGTAAGCGGGTCATCTACGAGCAGAGTGAAGTTTTCACTCTCATTGTGACCGAGGGAACACCTCTGTATATATATATATATATACACATATATACGTGGTGTCTGAGATGTTGCCGCTCACAGGAAGAATTATTTCTTGTTCTATCATTTGAATTTTCATCGCTCTCGATGATGAACTTGGTACACCACGCTATTCGCGTTGAACACGCATTTATATCGATTCATAATTTGCTAAAAACTATCATAATATACGAGAATTGACAATTTTCAGGCACCCCGTACATCGACGTATCTCTATATATCTTAAACGAAGCCATACAACACCGTTCAGGCACAGCTCTTCCAGCGTGTGTATGATACAGCGCTTCGACTGTACTATCTGTACACCAGATACTCATAACCTTCCATTCAATCTACGTAGGCGTGCGAATCCTACATTCTACTTCATCTTTTTTTCTCTTTGTTGTCCAAGAATCCAGGTCCTGCTTTACATAACGTGATCAATAAATTTATTTTATGCACTTGCAGCGGGTACACATTTGTTCGAGGCTTTTCGAAAAACAGCAAACACAGTTGTAAACGCGCAGATACCAAAGATATACCAACAGTTTGAAACTGTTTTTCCTTTTGTTTGTTTTTTATAAATCTATTGTAAATTAGAATGTTATAATCTTTTTTCCAATCGGTTCTTCCGGTAATTAATCTTACCAGCAGAAAATGCACAACGATACTAACAAACGTACCGCGTACTAAGTACCGTCAATTAAACCGTAGGTATTCCATTTTTACTTATGATTTATATGTTCAATATGTAAGTGGCACGATCTCAACGTCCGTTTCGGAAGAGTAATAATGATCTCGCGTCAATCGTTTCATGTCAATGACAACACAATGAGAATAGAATCAAAGCGAGCCCTGGCAGAAAAGAATTCTCATAATTTATCCTAAAATATCATAATCTCTCTAGAAATTGGGACTGTTTTATAAGAAGTATTTTTGTCGTGTTCAGCGTCCTAAAACTATTTCGAATCAGTTCTCAAATCTCAAATTTTTTTTTGTAAGGACACTAGTAAGAGACCAGTTTGTTCTGCCCGCAATACTTTTCTCCCCTTGTATTGAATCCTGACCATACAGGGTTCATCAATTGGCCCAATAATGGCAACGTTACTGGACCAAAAATGGCGTTCTTCGCCCGTTAATGGTGCCTATTAATGGCTCCTCAATGATTAATCGCTGGATTATAACGTGGGTCCAGTAATGGCAATAAATAATGGGTCATGTCTAAAATTATTGATTGGCCCAGTAATGGGGCTAAATGATCCCGATTTATAGCCAGAAATTTCGGGATAATGTTCGAATGTCAGCCATCAATGGCAGATTACTGGGGCATAATAATAATGATACCCAATGGTGATATGACTGCGTTCCAGAATAATCGGTTCAGTATTAGTTCAAATGAGTGGTTAAGTGTGACCCAAAACACTTCTTTGTTTTTGTTTCAGGGAAATTTGTCATACCAGTTCTCACAAGATCAGAAATGGATGTGTTTTTTTTTCTAAATAGATTTGCATGTTCGATATTTCCACAATCTCAAATGTAAAATTATACGAGTCAAAAGCACTCTCGATAAATCAGTTGAATTTAGTTGCTTATTCCTTCAAATTTTTTGTTATTTACATGAGAAAGTAATTGATTATCTATATAAATAAGAATTCATTCGAATCATGCACGGAAAGACCGGATCTATCAATATTTAGAAAGAATTTATCAACGTTTGGAAAAATGACTGTCAGTTTAGGGAAAAAGAGGATCGCTGGAAAATATTCGTAGTGAGTGTACCAAAAATTCGTAGTCAGAATACTACGAGTTGATAGGTTCATTGGTATTTTTCACATTGGAACTATCAATTCTTAATACATCGACTACCAATTTTTAGTAGACTCACTACGAACATTTTTCAGCAATCCTCGTTTTCCCTAAATTTACAGTCATTTTTCTAAATATTAATAGACCCAGTTTTTCTGTGTGTAAAACGTATTTCATGGATGTGAATTATTTATTCAGCGTGATAGAAATGAGGCCAAAACAAACTTTTTTCACGGGTGATTACGAATACAATACGAGGTGTGTTCAAAAAGTAGGGTGACTTTTCAAATTTCGCGGGCAACGTACTTTCGATTATCGATTTTTTTGTTTTGGTATGTTGGCACACTCTTCCCGAACATCTGTACCAAGTTTCAAGTGTATAGCATTTTTTGTTTGGTTGTGAGAGGCGTAAAGGTTATAAGTGTTTTGCGTGCTCGGCGATTTCTTGCTATCGAAAAATATGGATCAAAGGATTTGCATCAAATTTTGTGTAAAAAATAAAATAAAGTGCTCCGAAACACTTGCAATGTTGACAGTAGCATACGGTCAAACTGTTCTGAGTAAAAAAAATGTTTACAAGTGGTACAAACTCTTCCAAGATGGCCGGGAAGATGCCAATGACGAGCCTCGCTCTGGACGCCCAAGCACGTCAACAACTGATGAAAACGTTCAAGCAGTGAAGAAAATTGTTTTGGAAAATCGTCGAATCACTATCAGAGAAGTTGCTGAGGATGTTGGTTTATCGCTTGGCTCGTGCCATGAAATTTTTTCTAACGTTTTGGACATGAGACGTGTGTCAGCGAAGTTTGTTCCGAAATTGCTAAATTTTGACCAAAAGAACCGTCGCATGAGCATCGCTCAAGAACTGTTGAATGACGTCAACGACGACCCAGATTTACTCAAAAGGGTCATAACTGGTGACGAATCATGGGTATATGGTTATGATGTCGAAACCAAAGTCCAATCGTCCCAATGGAAGACCCCAGATGAGCCAAGACCGAAAAAAGCACGCCAAGTTCGATCAAATGTCAAAGTTTTGCTCACTGTTTTCTTCGATTACCATGGCGTGGTGCATCAGGAGTTCTTACCATATGGTCGTACGGTCAATAAACAGTATTATCTTGAAGTTATGCGCCGTTTGCGAGAAGCAATACGAAGAAAACGTCCAGAATTGTGGAAAAATAATTCATGGCTTTTGCATCACGATAATACCCCTGCTCACTCATCTTTGCTTGTGAGAGATTTTTTGGCCAAAAACAACACCACAATCATGCCTCAGCCACCATATTCACCGGATTTGGCCCCATGTGACTTTTTCTTGTTCCCAAAACTAAAGAGACCTATGAAAGGACGGAGATTTGCAACGATTGAAGAGATAAAGACTGCATCGCTGGAAGAGCTCAAGGCTATACCGAAAAGTGCTTATGAGAAGTGCTTTGAGGATTGGAAAAACCGTTGGCATAAGTGTATTGTATCTGAGGGGGATTACTTTGAAGGGGACAACATAAATATTGATAAATAAATAAATATTTTTTCTTAAAAATACAAAGTCACCTTACTTTTTGAACACACCTCGTACATTCAACTTTGAAATCCATTTCACTTAGTAATAGACCATATTTCAGCCGGTCACAGAGGGGATCAATTGTTGGTCATTTACCATAGCCGTACATCGGCTGTTTTCATTGCTGGCCTCCCTAATCAGCCAGTGGTGGGCCACACTTGTGCCAATGATGTGAATCCATTGTTGGCCATTTAATGGTAGCCAATTGTTGGCCGATTATTGGCTGTGTTCACATTATCGGGGTTTCTTGTATGGGTATTTGACAAATTTGGAAGGTCGGAAGAGAATTCTTCGTAATTCCAATCTTCTTTCAATTCTTTTACCGTAATCACTGCAGTGGATTTCTTAAATCACCTCTGAAGCCCACGTAGCACAAGAACTCATTTAATATATCTTGCAAAAAGAATTCCTGAAGATGTTTGATAAATTCTAACACATGTCTCACGCAACACAATCAGCTAAATTCAATAATTTCGTTGTTCTTTGAGAGGAGGTTTACCTTTTTCTCGACCAAAAAACAATTTTTTTTTTGCATTTTTTTGTAGTAAATTATGTGTAGAACACATTACCAAAACTGTTTGGTCGAATATGTTTTTTTTCAAAGTTATGGAACAAAAACGAGGCCTATCTTCCGTCTTGAAAATTGAAATCGAACGGTAATTCGAGCGAAGTGTATTTTACATAAACATTTTTGAACTGGGCGCCCAAATATTCGTACCATAGTAAGCCTCATGAGCTTGAGGAAGGACTGATGTATGGCCCTGGAATCGCTGATTAACCATAAGGTATATTATTTTGACGTTAACACAGATTATTCGTTGATCAAATCTTTGAATGCGTTTTTCTCGAAACCATGTTTTTTGAACTGTTGGCCACGATTAGTTAGAAACTACTCGACGGATCACCTTTTTTTCTTTTTTTGCTCCAAAGCTTATTAGATTTATTGGAGCCTGAACTATAATCAAGATGATATATGTATAAATTTTTTTTACAGAACTTTAAAGAGCGAAAAAAAGCAAGAAAAATGAAAAAAAAAATTCAAATGCCCGCCATTTTCTTAATGGCTTTGAGTTTCAGCGATGATTGTAGTTCAGGCTCCAACTACACTCATATATTTTATGAAAATTTTTCATTTTTCAATTTCCGATCATTTTTGCAGGTGCTAGAGTGGCCAACAGTAAACCACCTTTTTCTGAGACGGTCACTTTACGGGACGCGTCATCGGATACAGTCATGCTATTTTTTAATAAAAAAAATATTTTTTTGTAGTCTTTGATGTATTAAACGAGTAGCCAAAACCTTGAGTTGTTTACTTATTTCCTCCTATGAAAACTAAAATCAAGAAAAAGCCGTGGTTTTGGTCAATAAAAAAGTAAAGCTCCCCTTAAGCTGCAAAACAGAGTTTTCGAATTGATCTTCATGTATTACATCAGATTTCTACCAAAAATTGGTAAAATACCTCAAAAATCTGTTTCTACAAGAAAAATTCGGTAGGAAAACTGCGAAATTTTCAATTTTATCAGCAAAAGTTCATTTCTTGTTGTTGAGAAAATTAGCTGTCTTGCGGATGCAAAGACATTTAATTGCAATCGTTGAAATTTAGATGATGCCCTTGGTGAAAAAAATTTCTCATAATTTCTCTCAATTGTTTTTCATAACTACTCATAATTTCTCATAATTTACCCTAAAATATCATAATTTCTGTAGGAATTGGGACTGTTTTATAAGAAGTATTTTATCATAAAAAGTCATAAGTTAGAATAATGTTACTCATAAATTCTCATGAGATCTCATAATTTTTCGGGAAATTCTCTCATGAAAAGTCATAAATGTACACATTTTCCACATAACTTCTTCAGAAATTCAGACAGTGTTATGAGGAATTCTTCCTTATATTTCCTCATAAATGGTACATAAAAATCCGAAATTGTTTCAAATTGCGATTTTCTTATTTCGTTATCCTTGCTTTAAACTTCAAGATTTCAAGAAAATCGCTCAGTATGGTGACGCTATTGATGCAGAGCAAACATATAATTTGTAAGCATCACATTACGTTTTATTGGAAGTTGAAATTAGTTTGTTTCAGAATTTTGTTACAACTTCACCTAGGAATTTTTTTCACTGGTCAAATAAATATAACCAGCTGGAAGTTTCCTAACTCTTCATCTGCAGCACTCTTGAGCTACTTTGATTACAATGTGAGGAAATCAAAATGAAAAATATAGTATTTTATGAAAAATGTTGGTTTCTCGTGCAAATGTACTACTTTCTGTACAAACAGATCTGAAAAATTATGAGATTTTATGATTAAAATTATGAGAAGTTATGACTTCTTATGGAAAAGATTGTTTTCATGAAGGATTTCAAAAATTCAAGTATAGTGTAAAAGTATGAAATTTCATGACAAATTATGATTCTTAATGAGGAAATATTTTTCTTAACGACAGTCCCAATTCCTAGAGAAGTTGTGGAATTTCAAGAGTTTTTATGGAATTTAATGCATAATGAAAAAATATGACAAAGTTTTCAACCAGGGAACGGTGTAAATCCAATGGAATATCAAGATTTTCATGAAAACCCATTATAGAGTGGGGTCAAAAAGTACCTCTTTATGTGAAATTTCGAGTTGGTGTTTCGAATTGAAATCTTGGAAATCGATTATATTGAATGCGAATCGATCACAATTTGACACAATTTTTCTTCAAAATGTGTTAATTTGCACTGAAATTGAGTTTCTTCATTATTCAATATTTACGGCCGTGCGGATAATCGTTTTTGCTATTAAAACAGGTAATTGTTGACATTAAAATGTTGAAATTTTGTGTATTTTCATCACAAGTGCATGTCCCAAACGACCCATCCGAAATTTGTGTTAAACGTTAACACAAAGGATGTGAGAAATTACCACCAAAGTGTTTAGTTTATATTGAATATCTGTCAATTCGATACTCATCCGTGTTGATTTTTAGCCCCAATTTTGAGTAGACCATTTCTAACATAAAATTTTTGACTGTAGAGATTCCGGTTAGTGAGTTTTTTAAATCAGTCAGTCAATGGAATTCAGAAAATTATTTTCAGTGAAAATCTACTGATTCTCGGAGTCACCGATTAACCCCCTAGCTACAAACGTTGCAAATTTGCTACGTTTACTAAATTCCCTTTTTCATAAATCCCAAGAGCATTTGATTGTGAACATGATGACGAGGAATTTTTATGAATTCCACTCGATGCGATAAAGGTTCTTTCATGCTGGATTGAAGCTTTGGGGACTTAGGACAGTCGAAAAGGGAAAAGTTCTAAAATGTTGTTTTCACCGATTTTAGATTTTTTAAATCCTTTTTGATGTAACATTTTTCCTCATTTGCTTCACGGGTTGGTACTTACAGGGTTTATCGATCAATTGCAATCCATGTGAAAAGATTTTCAAAATCATATACAATTTGCATTTTATTTAATATAGTTTGTATATAACTCCTATATAATTATATATAATTCTAAACATTTTTTCCAGGAGTGATGAAGTTATTCATCATATACAGGGTGTCCCAGAATTCACGAACCGGATTTCACAGGTATATTCTGCAGCCAAAATGCAATAATTTCCCGTTTGAAACAAATTTTTTCGACGCTTAGTTTTGGAGATATGAGCATTTTTAGATTTCTTTTCAGATCAAAATAATTCAAAAACACTGTGTGCTACATACTCGAGCTTAGCACAATTCGCTAAGTTGGGGAACGGCGGATTTGTGGAAAACAAATTAAACTATTTTATCATTGATAGTTCCGGAGCTAGAGCAATTTGAAGTTGCTGAATTCTGATTGGCTGAAAGCTAAAAAATTTCAAATCACTATAGCTCTGGAACTATCGATGATAAAATAGTTTAATTTTTTTTTCCATAGATCCGCCATTTTCCAACTTAGCGAATGGTGTTGAGCTCAAATATTTAGCAGACAGTGTTTTTGAATGATTTGGGTTTGAAAAAAAATCTAAAAATGCTCATATCTCCAAAACTAAGCGTTAAAAAAATTTTTTTCAAACGAGAAATTATTGCATTTTGGCTGCAGTATACACCTGTAGAATCCGATTCGCGAATTCTGGGTCATCCTGTTTAAAATGTGTATAATGAATATTTAATATTTATACAAAATATATCATTATACATTTTTTATCTATAGTGAGTACCGAAAACGAGTAACGTTACCATCCCTGATTTTTTCACATAAGACAGCTCTATTTAATATGAGAAATTTCACTTTATTATTATAATTTCATTAAAATGTGTCCAAAAAGTTATCAACTTACCCAAATTTTAATCAAATTTGTCAACTAAATTCAAATTATTTCAGTTAATTGAGGGGTTGGAGTTTTATAAATACATATTTTTTTAAAAGCTTATATTTAACTTCACTTGTATGTATGTCCTGGAATTTTGCAATCAATATTTCACCCACTTCCACTGGAGCGATCGGGCTCAAATTTTGCACACATGTTTGGTTCTGGTGACAATACACGAATAACCACCCCCATGCCCTCCACCCACCCAATCAAAACTTTTACGATATGGGTATCAAATGAAAAGGTTTGATAAGCTAAAAAGAGCTCTTAAAAGCTCCTTAACAGTCAAAGGGTGTCTAAAAAAATGTATTTACTAAAAAATGAGGAATAAAAATATATAAAAAAATATTTTTTAAAAAAAGCTTTTATTTAACAATAAAATAAAAAATATAATTGAAAAAAATTGCGATAAAAATGTACTAAAAGGGTAAAAATAACTTTGGGGTTCATAAAGGGCTTATCAATTTTGGGGATGAGATATATTTTAACCGAAACCAACCTTCAACGTATTTCTTTACCCCATTTTTGTACTCGTACGACTATAAATAAAAGCTTGGACGCTCATTACAGAGTGAACAGCGTAATGAAATTATCCTCTACATTCTCATTACGCTGTTCACTCTGTAATGAGCGTCCAAGCTTTTATTTATAGTCGTACGAGTACAAAAATGGGGTGAAGGAATACGTTGAAGGTTGGTTTCGGTTAAAATATATCTCATCCCCAAAATTGATAAGCCCTTTATAAACCCCAAAGTTATTTTTACCCTTTTAGTACATTTTTATCGCATTTTTTTTTCACTTTGCCATGAACTAAAACTAAAATTGATGATTTTACTAATCAATAATTTTATTAATAAAAGATAGTGAAATTGACAACATGGGTCAACAACAAACATTTTTTTCCATGGTGCCTGAGATCTGGTAACTGATTTGGAGTGCTTTAGGTGCGGTGAATTCGAAACGAATATCAGATTTCTTGGATCAGCTTACTTTCTATTATCTTTTATATATAATTTTCATATATAATCTTCATAATTGACGAATTTCATTTATAAAAAATTGAAGAAAAACGAGCTGATCCAACAAATCGCAGGGTGATTTGCACAGTGTGTGTTCATCAAGCGATAAATTTTTCCATCAATTCTGGACTAGTTTTACAATGCAAAAAATTATCTGATCGATAAATTAAACCTTGTTGAATTTCATATTTGAATCAATTATATTATTCGAAAAACTAGACTGCATGAAAATGATACAAAATTTATATTTGTGAAAATAATTTATAAAATGATTTTTCAGGACAGAAGAACATATAAATCTCCCCCCCCCCCCCCCAACTTACGATGATTAAAAATTTCTCAATCGAGCCTATAAACAGCGTATTGCGAATTCGTTATAAATTTATCTATAAAATCATGTATAATTCAAACAGAGTATAAAACTAAAAAAGAAATTGAAAAGTACATTGAAGTGAAGACTACTACGATACATCTCTTGGATCTGTGGATCGTAAAACACCTCGCAGTTGAAAGTTATCATTTCACCTTTGTAAACTTAAATATATGTTACTCAAACATCTTAATTTAGATAGGAAATTAAATGTTCAACAAAATATCACTAACTATTTTGAAATGGAGTTGGGACGACAATTGTGAAAGGTGATGCGATTATTCTGGCTCACCCTGCGTATGAATTACGTGAAAGAGCTGCATGGCTCGATTCATATATGGGCCATATATAGTTCATATATGAATCGGTTTGACTCTGGTTCACGAGAAGATGTATCTTAGGTCTAAAGAGTCTCGGGTGAATGGTCCGTTGACGTCAGAATCGAAAGGAAAGTTGCATATTATGTTTAAAAAATTCTGCTACCTTTGAGTGCGCTGTTTATAGCAGGGAAAGATGAGGACGTTCAAGGTATTCGTCATTAGTTTTTAGATCTGAATTATTCCACGTTTCATTTTGTGAATATTCGGAGGAAAGATTTCGTAGTTATGAAATCATTAATTCGAGCTATATTGTGAAATGTAATGCATTAAATTCAAGGTGAATTTGTCGTAAGTAATTACATTTTATGGGTTTTTTGCGTATGGAAATTTAAAAATGAAAGAGACGAGAAATAATTGTTATTTTGCAGTAGTTTTGAAGGTATTTTTGCTTGTTTCATGTACAAACGTTCAATCAAATTATCCACGGTTTTAATTTGCGATCAAGGACTTGCAAGGATTTGCATCATTCGGTTTTTCTCTTCATTAATTCTGCATCTGGGGAGTAGGGATCGGCGATATTTGACAATATCGATGCTTTTAAAACAATCGGTATCAAGTTTCGATCGATATTCTATGAAATTCAATATAAACACTGATGGATTCTGAAGAAAGAATTCCTGATCTCTTTTATCACTCTTTTATAATTGAAAGTGTTCAGCAGGAGTTACTTTTTCAGAATTCCTAATTGTTTCCACAAGGAAAGTCTATAATGATCTGGTGTATTATTAATTTGGAGATTTTCAATAGACATCACACTTTGTTTGAAAAATCCTTCAGCAGCACACGGATCCCGAGTTGGAAAATTTAGACGGTTTTTATCCTGAATATTGAATATCGCGGGCAAAACACGGAAAGAAATATTTAGCTGAATCAGCCAAATTTTAGTTATTATAGCTAAATATCTTAGCACTCACAGAATAGCTAATATCTTAGCAACATTAGCCAAAATTGAAGTGACCTTTCGTCTATTGCACCTGAAAGTAGGCAACCGTCGCGAATGCCGTTGAAGGACTTTTATGATAAAAAGAAGTGAAATATTTGTGATACTAGAAAAACTTCCAGTGGAAAAGTTTTTGCAAATATATTCCAAAACACTCTGACAAATTTTGAGACAATTCCATACTATATAGGTTAAAGATTATCACAGATTTAATGGAAAAATACCATATGCATCAATTAAATCGATTCGTTTTTCATTGAGTTTGTGATCATTTCTAACCTACAGAACGGAATTGTCTCAAAATTTGTCGAGATGTTGTTGAATATATTTGCAACAACTTTTCCGCTGGAAGTTTTTTCAGTATCACGAATTTCTCGTTTTTTTTTGTTATGAAAGACCTCCAACGGGATTAGCGGTGGTTGCCTGCTTTCAGGTGCACTAAACGAAAGGTCACTCGCACAACGAATTATTCGATCCGGCCCTCCAATTTCGCTGATAAAAGCTCAAAATTTTGTTGTGGCAGCCAAAATCTAGCTGTAGGAGCTACAGAAATGACTGGTTATTTCACAGCTAATTACCCAGACAACACAAGTTATTCCATAAGAATCCATTTGGAATACCAAGATTTTCGAAACAGTTCTTCACGAACATCGGAAGTATTTAAAACGGATTCATAGGAAGTTCAAGGAAAATACCAGTTATGTCCGCCTAAAACTGTTCGTAGTGGTATTCAATCGACATATCAGATGCGTTCGCAAAGAATTCATCTTCGCAACCAACCCTGATAACACACAAAGAATTCGTTTTCAAAAACAAGAATAGAATTCTTCAAGAACTCCTTTCGAACTAATGAATTCATGAAGAGCTCTGGAGGAGTACTCACACGATACTTTCAGTATTCTCAAAGAACTCGTTAATGTCCCAAACATGGAACTCCTCCAGAGCTCTTTATGAATTCATTAGTTCGAGAAGAGTTCTTGAAGAATTCTGTTCTTGTTTTTGAAAAATAATTCTTCGTGTGTTATCAGGGTACCGTGGTGCGTTAAAGTGTTCAAGTTCAATCAAATTTCATGAGTACAAAGGGATAGTACTTCCATGTCTCTTAGGCTGGAAATTCATAGTACCGACACCATTTCTCTCTTTTTTTTTCTAATGGTGTCGCTAGCGACAGTCGCTGCCATGAATTTCCAGCATACAAGTTAGAAATAAGAGCACAGCGCCTCTACACATCATGAAGAAAACTACAACTCAGTTACAAAATTTAAATTAGTACACGCGCCAAATTCGAAAAAAACAAAAGTGAACGTATTCTGAATTAAAGTTGACCTTAAATTATTCGATAATTCAAATAATAATTTAATTTGACCTTGAATTATTCGGTAATTCAAATAATAATCCAATTTCATAAATAATGAAGGTATAAAGTGCGTCAACGTGAATAAACAGTGAGGTTAGATCATTATATTTCATTTATAATACATTCTAACCTCAAATGTAGAACCAATCATATTTCTTTTTCTTCTCCCTCTTTTGATTATTTAACAATGTTAACAAGTTTTGAGCATGAATGGTGAAATTTGATTCATAACTGAACTCAAATTAATTCCACCATTGGGGTGAATTGGCGTTTTTTTTTTATATATAAACTGTTATAATTATTCACTCATACAGGAAGGTATATAAATTATATATTAATAATATTCTATCAAAAACACATATTATTTATCAATTTGTTTATTTTCAACATCTTTTTTTGATGAATTTATAACAACATTATTTCAATATTTTTCTAGCTGCTGTTAACCATGACGGAGCATAATTTCCCGCCTCTACTCAACGACAGATTGCTCAAAGCAGCTATGGGTCTACCCGTAGACAAAGCTCCTATTTGGATAATGAGACAAGCTGGTCGATATTTACCAGAATTCCGAGAAATGAGAAAAAAACATGACTTTTTCACTATTTGTCAAACACCAGCTTTGGCCTGTGAAATCACTTTACAACCGATCAGACGATTCGACTTGGACGCTAGTATTATATTTTCGGATATTCTAGTTATCCCTCAAGCGATGGGTATGACTGTTGAGATGGTTCCTGGTGTTGTGAGTGGATCTGTTAGATCGGTAAATTTATGTATACATTCCGCACAAGATTGTATAATATTGAATTTTGTAGGGTCCAGTTCTTCCCCAACCCCTAGAAAGTCCATCGGATTTATCTAGATTGAAAAAACCTGATGTTGAAAGTACTTTGAAGTACGTGGGAGATGCTATAACTTTGACTCGTCACAATCTTCAAGGAAAAGTGCCTTTGATTGGATTCACTGGAGCACCGGTATGTATTGTCCCATAAATTGTTTCCGTTTCAAATCTTTCCGCTGAACGAATTGGTATGTTTCGCAGTGGACGTTGATGGGATACATGATTCAAGGTGGAGGTAACAGTACCATGGCTAAAGCTCGTTCTTGGTTGTACAAATATCCTGAGGAATCGCATAAATTATTACAAATGATAACAGATGTTATCGTAGATTATTTAGTACTGCAAGTGAAAGCAGGTGCACAAGTAAGAAACAAGTATGTTGAATTACTATACCCTATTGAAACAATCGAAATAATATAATTGATTTTTCATTTTAGTTACTCCAAGTGTTCGAGAGCAATGGAGATTATCTTAACGATGAATTGTTTGAAAAATATTCTTACAAATACTTGAAACAAATTAATCGGAAGGTCAAGGAAATACTTGGTGCTCAAAACATTCCTGAAGTACCTATGGTAATGATAATAATATTTTGATTTTATATCGATAAATTTATAGCACGGATTCGATTGATCATCAATATTGTTTAGACTGCTTTTCCAAAAGGAGCTACTATGAATTCTTTGGAAATGTTGGCGAGGGATGGAGGGTATCAAGTTATAGGGCTTGATTGGACGGTAGATCCTTCCGAAGCGAGGCAACGGCTGGGTCCTGATATAACTCTACAAGGAAATTTAGATCCCTGCGCAATGTATGCTACCGAGGTGAGCAAATTTATAATATCATTTGACATCTCATCCCTCAAAATCAATGTAATTCCCTATATATAATGATAATAATGAACGTTTCTTTTTATACAGCAAGAAGTTTGTGAGAGGGCCAAAAAAATGGTTGCAAAATTCGGCAAAAATCGATACATAGCCAATCTAGGACACGGTATCTTACCTGATACACCAATTGCATCGGTAGAAGCTTTTATAACTGGGGTACATGCTTCTTAATAACCAGGGTCATCATATTGAATGAAAATATTCAATTGTTTATGCATTATATTATGTCAGCATGAACTATTACATGTTGAATAAATTTTTTATATACATCAATAGGAATGTCTATCGATGGATCATTTAATGAATTTTTTATTTGATCAAAAAGGGAATAAGTTGAGTCTACAACGAGATAATTCACGATCAACGGTTTTTTTTTATAAAGAAAAAAAACACAACAATAAAGCTTGAAATCTGAAGAAAAAAGACAAGAATATAGTTTTAAATCAGTAAAATGCAACTTTTTGCTCAAAATGCCAAATAGATTCCATTCAAAAAATTGTTCACATCCAATTTAAGATAGGGAAAAAATTTTTGATGGATTATAGCTGGATCTTGAACATGATTGCGATTCCAGATTGATCTCGTAAAGAAATTTAGATGTGGAGGTTTGGAATGTCTGATAGAAACTATTAGAAAGTTGGTCAGCTTTAAACCGTACTTCACAGGGAAAGAATCACATAGATTTCAGTAAAATTGTTTCCATGGAATCTGTTCGGCAGGGCGAAATTTATATGCTTTATGCATAACCTAAGGGGAAACATTTTAAAACTTATATACAGTTTATATAGAATTATACCTCAATTATATAAAAATTATATATAATTTTGAAAAATTTTCTACTCGAGTAATTTCTACCAGAGAATGTGATTTGACAAAATTTGACATAGGGCTATTGACAAGACTGTAATCTAATTCAATGTGATTATAGTCACATCCCTAATTTGATAACCAAAAACAGTTGAAATTTCATTTTGTCTTCAGGATATCTGTCATTGAGTTGCTTTGTGAAGACATCTAGAAGAGATCTAAAAGAAATCTGCCTAGGCCCAGATTTCCAAGAATACTGAATGTGATGTGACGTTAGCTAAATCTTGCGCGTAAGATTTCTCGATCATCGTTCAATAATTTCAAAATACCACTCTATACACAGCATTTCTGTAGATATCCAAAAAATGCTTCACACAGCAATATTTTGAAATTATCAAAGTATTCTTCAAAAGTTTCACAGGAAAGATTTGGTTAGTGTCCTAACGTTAGTATCATCCTCGCCATTTTTCTTTCCCATTGTTGCTTCTTATGACGATGGTTTGCTGTGGGTATCGAGAGTTTTTGTTCTGTTTCTGCTCTGAAATTTTCTTTTATGTTCAATTCGATGTTCAGTTTGAACTTTTGTTGAACAGTTTGACTTTATTTCGAATTGGCAAGAAACGCATAGATCACAGAAATTGAAGATTTTCATAAACTTTGTAGATTGAAGCAATAAAAAAGGTACTGAGTTCTCTGCTGAGTAATCTAGCATTGATGTTCGGTACCTTTTGTCAATGAAGATTGAAAAAAGAAGAAAATTGAAGAGGAAACCGTGATGAACCAAAAACGCAATTGTTCAGAAAGTAGATAAAGGAAGACAGTGTAAGACAGCGGAAAAGAGCTTGCTGTTATTAATTCAAATTCAAGATTAACTGTACTTTAGGCTAGAATTTTCATTGGACGGAGAAATACCATTGGTCCAGTGGGTAGTTTATGCATGGTGGTTATTCGAATTTTTGATAAAAAGTTACATCAACCCGCTGTTAGTTTCATACGTGTGTTCAACAGAGGATCTGTTTTAGAATTTACAATATTGAATTGAATATCATTATTTACATCAAGTATACGATTGTTAATGAGAATTTATGGGAATCGTGCGATCTTTTTTATGCAGTAGAAGAACTGTATTTATCTATGAATTGATCACATACATAATGCAAATTGAATACAATCGAATATCAAACTTATACGAGCTTTCTAGTAATATTACGTACGGATAATTAAAGTTCATACGAATGATTTTATGAATAGGATGAAAGGATCCGTCCTTAGATCATGAGAATGACAGATTTATTGATTCATTTCTATACGTCACACATTTATTCATCCGAAAACAAAGCTATGCGTGAAAGATTTACACTCATTCAGCAAACAATTTGAATGAAAAGACTGTTTTTAGGTTCGTTGGGTTTCATGTATTCCAATTCCTCCCGCTGATCTTCCATCAAAATGGCGATCCTTTGTTGACCCGTATTTCTTGTGTATCGATCAACAACCTTGGTAAAAGGGTAGAAGTTGCGCAGTGAAAAACCGCATGATTTACGCGTGCGTGTTGACGGGGGTGATTTTAGTACATTCGATGCTCCAAATTGTTCCTTTGCCGAATGTGACAGTGTTTTGAAAAGACATTTCGACAAGACAAGAGCGGATATATTTGACTCGAGGAACATTGTCATCCCTCGCAATAGACATTCGTATTTAAACATCAAATAAAAAACGGGTGTGCGATTTGTGATACTTATCATTGTCAATCATTTATTTCGATTCTTATTTCTCCTTTCATATATAAATTACATACCGTGCTTTTTGCTCCCTCTGTATCTAATTCAAAGCCATCTCGGTGATTACTACAGATAGAAAAAAGAAAGATGACAAACAAACGGAAGTGCAAATGAATGGGAAAATATTCCAAACATTCGTCAAAGCTGTGGGACGGAATGTACGGTCAAGGTAGCTTTATCGTACGGTGCATGGAAAAACATCGTGTCACTTCGCGTTGGTGAATTTATGGAGGAAAGAAGATGATGCTTTCAAACCTAAAGATACATATCTCCACGGTTCATGTATGTGTGAATGCGCGTATGTATATGTATCACAGCTGTGATGGATTTGTAACTACCCATGATTCGTAAACATCATCATCAGGTTCAAGGGACATATATCATCACGGATTACTTTTTTAATAGGACAATGGTATGCTCATCAAAGTACAAAACTGTATGAACGTTTCTTGTGTGTAATATATCATAGAAATATTTTTCTCCCCTTCCTCTTATCGAAAGGAGACAACGGAGCCTCCGTTTCAAGTACCGTGATATCACGTTCATTCGATTTTTCTATCACCATTATCTGCGGGAATGTTCCTCCGTATGGGGGGTGAAATCATTGAATTTTCTCCCCTAGGTAACAAAGAAATGATACATTTCGGTGTGTCCTTAGAAACGTTCACTGTAAAAGAATTCCTTCTGAAAATTCACTGAAACTAAATTTCGGAGCGTATTCTAAAAATTCAGCAAAAAGTGCTTGTAAAAAATTACAGTTTCATTTTCTGAATTTTTCACAGCGATTCTTTTGATATCGACAAGAAAATTCGCAAGTTTTTTTAATTTTCCTGAGAATTCCACGGTGTTATCAAAACTCTCACCTTTTTTCCCAAATTCGACAAGAATAAGGATCACCGAAGTTCTCATATTTTCAATTCTATTCAAACAGAGCTTAATTTTCTTGTGCAAAATGTGTATTTTGAAATGTTTTATTGAAGTTATATACATGATTCACGTGTTCAAATGCGTCGCATATCTTTTTATCAATGAATTTTTCTACACGGGGCTGAAAAAATTCTTTCATTTGAAATAAAATGAAATGAATTGCTGCATTTATTATAGCATGAAAATTTTATTTTAGATGATAATCGAGAGTTTCTTCCGAAAAAATCAATCATCATTCATTTTTATATCGTATACACGAAGGGATCCGAATATGATTTATTCATGGATGTTTTCAGGGTGATTGTTCACGTATTTTATCTAAAATATGTGTTTGAAATTACTAAGAAAAGTAATCACAGTTGACTCATGCTTTATATAACTAAAAATCGAGGCCGGGAAAGTGAGAATTCTGAGATCAAATCAGAACATTGTACCGTGTTCGGAAGAAATTGAGATTAAATCCAGGGATGATAACGTTACTCATTTTCGTTACTTATTATATATAAAATATATATAATAAATATAATAATTCGCATACAAATTATATATTTTATATATAATGAGTAACGGGAACGAGAAAATTACTGAAATACGATGCTCTCAGAGCTGAAACCCTTCATCAAAGCATAGTAAATGATGGTTCAATGAAGAACATATGCTCTCATTTCATACTCTCGATAATTCAATATATTTCCTATGCATTTGTCTTTTAAACGTACGTAGGTATTTTGAGTTCCCAGTGACCTTGCGTGAAATGCTCTGTGACAGTCCATGGACAGCTGTGCAAGTAAACTTCGATTCTGTAGAGCTTATGGTGTGAAAAGTATTGTTTCAATATCGTTACATAAATGTCTTTCACTTCAATCGAACAAATCTACGAAAACAATAGAAACCGATCGATTTTCCATTGAAAAATACTAATTCAAAATAAGTTAATAGAAGATCAAGATTGATGGTTCAAAAATCTCAAGTAGATCGTCAAAAAATCATCAAGAGAAATTATTAAGATATACAGGGTGTTTCATAATACACTGAAAATACTACAGAGGCGTTATTCTGCAGCCAAAATGCAATAATTCCCTGTTTCGAAACAATTTTTTGGACGCTTGGTTTCTGAGCTATGAGCATTTTTAGATATTTTCTCCAAATACAAATAATTCAGAAGCATTATGTTCTACATTCTTGAGCTTCACACCATTCTCTAAGTTGGAAAACACCAATGCTCAATTTTGATTGGCTAGAAGCCAGAAAATTTCAAATCACTGTGGCTCTGAAACAAAGAATGATAGGGTAGTTGAATTTTTCCTTCAGAGAACTGGCGTTTTCCAACTTAGAGAATGGTGTTAAGCTTAAGAATGTAGAATATAATGCTTCTGAATTATTTGTATTTGGAGAAAATATCTAAAAATGCTCATAGCTCAGAAACCAAGCCTCCAAAAAATTTTTTCCAAACGGGAAATCATTGCATTTTGGATGCAGAATAACGCCTCTGAAGTGTTCTCAGCGAATTATGAGACACCCGGAATTGTCAAGACAAGGTATTCATTGGTCTGCCTCAGATGTCTGACTGGGACGATTTTTCTACTTTGAAGTTTCGGCCGGGAGTAGGGCAAGAACATGTTTTTAATCAACTTTTTCCGAATGGCGAAATGGAAAAAATGTCGGGACAATTTTTTGTTTCGATTCAAATTATATCTTAACGTAAAATTGCTGATCTTATATAACTTGGATTCATGAACGTGGATGAAGGAAGATTGAAAGATATTTTGGACAGCGGAAAGATGATAATCTTCCACACAAATCAAGTTGTAACAGAAAAGTAATATTCTTTGCATTTTTGTAGCATAAGATTTGTTGCGTGGATGAAAATAATAAGATTAACAGTGATTTTTGAAGGAATAACTGGTGAAAAGATTTTTCTGAATCTCTCAAGAATGTCGGATATTTTTTAGAGTATTTTGGGGTAGATTCTGAGGGATTCAAGAACCTCTGAATTACGTCGATTATTTGTATGATTATAAAGAAAAGTCTATTGCAATCCATTAATTACACCCGAAACAATAGTTTACTTGAATATGAACCTACTAGACATTCGATTTCAATAAATTTTATTTGGAATGAATAAAAGTTAATTTTGATGAAACATAAATTTTTCATTTGATTCAACTAAAACTCTAGTAGGTTCATATTTAGATAGGAATTTAGTTGATTCAAACAAAGTTCAGTCGATCCAAATTAGGCCAAATATAAATTTTCTCTCAGTGAAATGAGTAGGGGTGTGCGGGTAGCACTTTTTATCGGGTCGGGTCGGGTTCGGGTATTTGTATTTCTTTTCGGGTCGGGTCGGGTCGGGTACCCGATTAAATCGGGTTTTCCAAGTCGGGTACCCGAATATAATAAAATCGCTTAAATCTAATATTTTCAACTTCTATTCGAAGTTGCCATTGCCGTTGATATTTTAAGGACAAATTGTCTTGAGCGATTGTAGGAATAAGGGGATTTCATATGAATTCAATTCTAATATGAAGAATGCCATATTCACTACAAGTCTATTAGGGTTGTTACTCCATGTAATTGATTATGCAGCGCATTAAGAAATCTCCAAATTGCTTCATGGAATGTTTATATTTATTTTTTAATTCAATTACAAAATATAATCACATTTATATCTCATAAATAATATATTATCTATTTTCTTATTTAGTAACCACAATATAGAATCTTGAATATCAATGAAAATAAATATTCTTCTTATAAATATCATTCTTTTTTCATATTTTTAAATTTGAATGGAGGGAGCACAACTCTTCCACATGTTTTGTCAGTAATCTTGATCGAGTTGCTGTCACAATATTTCCTGCTGAGAAAAACGTTTGCTATATTTGAATTACCCGAATGTAATCGGGTACCCGAAAAACTCGGGTAATTGAAAAACCCGACCCAACGGGTACCCGACCCGACCCGACCCGATAAAAACCCGATGACTCGGGTACCCGCACACCCCTAGAAATGAGATTCGATATAAAGTGTACAACGGTGAATGACCATCCAAACCAACACGAACCCCAGTGAAAATGATTCATATAAGCCCATATATAAATTATATATTGTCATATAAGCATTGGGGTTTCATACATGAACACATGTAATTCAGATTTAATCCACATTTGATGCATATACGGGCATATGCAGCCCATATATGTCAACATGTATGCATGTACGGGCCGTATATGCCCCATATATGCATTGAATATGGATTGCATATGGATTATATGTGGTCTTATATGAATCATTTTTACCAGGGAAGAGAAATTGCTAGTTATAAACACGTCGTTTAATAAGTCTCGAGACTAACAACGAAAACAACACTTTTTTTTCAAAAATCATTTTTATTCATCAATATAATCTCCTTGAAGAGTGATACGATTTTTCCAACACCTTTCCAACATTTCTATACCATGTTTATAGAAGGATTTATCCTTTGCTTCAAAATAGGCTTCAGTTTCGGCAATGACCTCCTCATTCGAGCCAAATTTTTTTCCCTGGAGCATTTTTTTGAGATCAACAAAGAGTCAGGAGTCGCTGGGAGCTAAATCTGGCGAATACGGGGTGTGGGGAAGCAAATCAAAGCCCAACTCGTTGAATTTTGCCATGGTTTTCATGGACTTGTGGCATGGTGAATTGTCTTGGTGAAAAAGGATTTTTCTCTTCTTCATGTGCGGTCGTTTTGCTGCGATCTCCTCCTTCAAACGTACCAACAAGTCAATATAATAATCACTGACTTTGCCAGCAGACTGCTGCGTTTTTGGATGCTTTGGGCGGCTTTCGCCAGCCATGCGCCGCTCAGATGATTGCCGATTCGACTCCGAAGTGAAATCATGTATCCATGTTTCATCCATGGTCACGTATCGACGCAGGAAATCCTTTTTATTGCGAGTAAATAGCGATAAACAGCTTTCTGAATCGTCGACTCGTTGCTGCTTTTATTCCACTGAAAGCAATCGCGGCACCCACTTGGAAAAAACCTTTTTCATGCTCAATTTTTCATGAAGGATTGTAAATACGCTTCTAGATGATATCTGTGTCATTTCTGCAATCTTACGGACCTTCACTTTGCGATTTTTCATTACGATTTTCAACACTTCACTCACATTTTCCGGTGTAACGGCTTCCAATGGCCTACCCAAACGTTCCGCATCGTTTGTGTCCGTACGACCACGTTTGAACTCAGCATACCAACGACAAATCGTTGATTTGGATGGAGAGGAGTCCGGGTAACGTTTTTCAAGCCATTGTTGGGCTTCTACGGTGTTTTTACCCACTAAAAAACAATGTTTCATCAACACGCGAAACTCGCTGTTTTCCATTTTTCAAACAAATTACAAAGGGACTTTACTCTAACCTCGATAACTGTGCTGTTTGTGGTCCGATCGACGTGAAATTTTTACACGTTTCATGTGAAGTTTCGCACTCTAGGGAAACGTGGCCAGTTTGGTACCACTAGCACCATCTCTGGGTTAGTCTCGGGACTTATTGAACGATGTGTTACCTTAATAAAAATGATCTCTGCATTTCTCTCAATTTCTATCAAATTTCGGACAATTAAAAGAATGCGGAGAAATGCAGAGATTTATTTTCTATTAGGGTACAACTATCTAAATATTAGTCAAATTTTCGCTGAGAAAATTTTGCTGCAACAGCGAAGATTTAGCCACAGCAGGTGGAAAATGGCTGTCCTTCTCATAGATAATCCATTTTTTCCCGTGACTTAAATTACCATTGAATTTCATTATTTAATCGATTACAATGAGTTTCAATGGGTTTGAACAAGTGTGACTAGTTATTTACCATCGCCAAGTTTGTATTAAATCTGATGAATCAATCGTAATTAATTGACTTTCCAACCCTTTCAGCGGAATGTTTTGGAACAGCTTTTACTTTCAAACCATACGAGATCCAATCGTTGCCTAATTCTCAGTATGCTCACGAATTTTTGTGAAGCAACCCGTATGGAAATATTTCGCTGAAAAATGTCTGCAAAACTATGAAAAATCTCTGAAAAAACTCTGAGAAACTCTGACAAACTCTGAGAATCTCTGAAATTTTGATGAGAAAGCTAATATTTTTGGGACATTCTTTACAGACTTTTTTCAGACTTTTTTCAGAGTTTCTCAGAGTTTTTTCATACTTTTTCAGAGAAATAGTAACGAAATTGCACTCTGAAAAAACTCTGACAAAACTCTGATGGATTGCTAACATTTTTTTGACTTTTAGAAAAAAATTAAAAAATTTTCAAACACTTTTTCACACATGATATTTGAATACGGCATATGAATGTATTTGATGAATTTCAGGATTTTTCAATAATCAAAAAAATGTCAACAATTTATTAGGGTTTTGTCAGAGTTTTTTCAGAGTGCAATTTCGTTACTATTTCTCTGAAAAAGTATGAAAAAACTCTGAGAAACTCTGAAAAAAGTCTGAAAAAAGTCTGTAAAGAATGTCCCAAAAATATTAGCTTTCTCATCAAAATTTCAGAGATTCTCAGAGTTGGTCAGAGTTTCTCAGAGTTTTTTCAGAGATTTTTCATAGTTTTGCAGACATTTTTCAGCGAAATATTTCCACACGGGAAGGGCTAGACATGAATATCCTATGTGCGCACTGATGAGATGCCATTTTGCAGAGCGTGCTGAAAAGGTTTAACTAGATTCTTTCTTTGAAATCTTTTGGACTTTGTTGAATCTATTAAGTCCGATCTTCAAAAGTTTTTCAAATCATTTGAATATCCTTCAGAAATGCCTTGAATCTTAGTAACCTTAGGGATCTCTTTTCTCAATTTTTCTACACATTGCAAAATTGATTCCCTAAAATTTCTCCAAGTGTGTCTTAGAATATTTGAATTCTGTTGTCTTTCTTTGTCCCTTTCTAAATTTCATTGAATGGTTGAGCATCCGCTCAATCTGTTTTCTAAGAGGATTTTTTGAAATTTTCTGATGAAACGATTCGATGAATTGGTATTACATATGTTGTTTATTGACATCTTGATATGTTAACAAATAATTATTTGTCCAGATACATATGTATTATTGAAAGAACCGCTTGGTTCATGTATGATGCGAGCGAAACAAGCGTATAATAGACTGCACACAGTGAAAAGTGAAACTTACTTTCAACCTCAGAATCAGCATATTTTAAGATGCAGCCAAAACTATCTCTCTTTCAGCTGAAAGTAAGCCTCGAAAACAAATGCCGATACAACAGAAAAGACTGAATTTTAGCCAAGTTTTGAAGTAAAATCACTTTCAGTAGGACTTTTTGCAGGGTAGGGGAGCGATACTTGATGAACTTTGATAATTTTCTGTGATGGAATCAATTAGGAAAAGATAAATTAGTCCGATATCAATTCATCTCGTTTTAGTGGTTTAGATTCTTGAAAGAATCGATTCTTTTTTATAGAAATTATATGCATTTTTTATCAATATTTTATACGAATAAATCTATAGAAAGTATTTTATTGAACAATCCTTATGATAATTTCACTGACAGATCAAACAATACCCTTGTGAAAATTATTTAAATTGTCAGAAATTCCAAATATGACGCGATACAACGAAGAAGATATACATAATAAATTTAACGAAAAATGTTCGAGTGGGGTTCTGTCGATAATGCCAATATTGGATCAAAGTTCTTCAAGTTATAATGACGGCTTGTTTCAGTTTCATGAAGCTGAATATAAAATATGTACACACACACACACACACACAAACTGAATTCAATGAAATAATAAGCCTCCGCTAAATCCAACAAGTTTAATATCATACTTGAGGCCTCATTTCAACGTTCGATTAATATCAATCGTTTCTTTTATTCAAAGTACGTTCTGACATAAAATCTCATGAGTTTATATAAGTTATCTCAAAATTGTATGGAATTCTATGTCAAAAGGGTATTTTATCAAAGTTACTAATTAATTAATTACTTGAAAATTCATGACACTTTTTTTGTATCTTCTTGATTTGATACGGGGCCGTCAAATTTCATAATAGAGGATGTAAATTTTATTGTTATTCGTGGCCGATAATACAGGGGAACAACAAAAATTTTCTTTTTTTGCCTGCTGAGGTTTGGGAACTGATTCGAAGTGGTTTTAGAGTACTAAATATAAAAATAATGACAAATTTTTTGGATTGACTCAATTTTCATTATTTTTATTTATAGTTTTTATGCAAAATACAAAAATAAACACGAGTGAAAGAATTTTCAAAATTATATATAACTTGTATATAAACTGTATGGAATTATATATAAATTTTATAATTTTGACAATTTTTCTAAATAATTCAAGAAAACTTATATTGTTTTCATCTTCAACGCATTATAGTCATTTCAAATTAGTTTCAAAACTTCAATGTAATTTCCGATGGATTCTCCTTTCAGTGAAGTCAATTATAGAATTTTTCTTTTATTTATTACCGATCCTAGCCACCAAGGTCGAAAAATTTCAACGGTTTTTGTTCCCATTCCATTTTTAGACTGTTTTTGTCGAGATTGTTGAAAAATGCGGCCATAGTGGTGGCGATTTTTTCAGAAGATCGAGCTTTTTTTATATTGGGAGTACAAATTAGTTCGGTCCGGTTTGAAAAGATGACTTCTAGAATCCCGATTTTTACTCAGTGAAGTATGTCAAATTTCGTTTTAACTAAGCAGCATTGCATAACTGAAGCCCATCGAATGCTTGTGGAAGTTTATGGTGACAATGCTCCAACTGATAAATCATGTAGGGAATGGTTTCGACGTTTTAAGAATGGCGATTTCAGTGTCGAAGACAAGCCTCGCTCAGGACAACCACGAAAGTTCGAAAACGAGAAATTGGAGGCTTACTCGACGGAGATCCGAGTCAAACGCAACAGGAGCTTGCGGAATCATTAGGAGTTACGCAACAAGCAGTTTCCGTACGATTACAATCCATGGGCATGATTCAAAAGCAAGGCAATTGGGTGCCTTATGACTTAAAGCCTAGAGACATTGAACGGCGATTTTTCACTTGCAAGCAGCTGATTCAAAGACAACGAAGCAAGGGGTTCTTACATCGGATTGTGACAGGAAATGAGAAATGGATATTCTACGATAACCCCAAGAAAAGAAAATACTATGCTATGCCCGGTCAATCGTTGCCATCGACTTCAACATCGACACCAAAGAGGAATATTCATGGTTCAAAGATCATGCTGTGTATCTGGTGGGACCAAAAGGGTGTTGTATACTATGAGTTGCTAAAACCTGGTGATTCTATCACGGGTGATCGGTATAGGCTACAATTGATTCGTTTGGGTCGTGTGTTACGAGAAAAATGTCCAGAATACAAGGAAAGACATGCCAAAGTTATTCTTTTACACGATAACGCCCGGCCTCATGTCGCAAAAGTAGTGAAAAATTATCTGGAAACGTTGAAGTGGGATATTCTACCGCACCCGCCGTACTCGCCGGACATTGCTCCTTCCGATTACTGGTTATTCCGACAGATGCAGCACGATTCGGCAGGCCACCGGTTCACTTCGTTCGAAGAAATCGAAAATTGGCTCCCAACTTGGATCGCCTCGAAAGACGAGACGTTTTTCCGTAACGGGATTCGAAAATTACCCGAAAGATGGGAAAAAGTGATAGCCAGCGATGGACAATACTTTGATTAATTTGATAATTCATGTTCTTCTGAAATAAACGCATCTTCAACTGTAAAAAAACGGACCGAATTAATTTGTACTCCCAATATCTTGCTCTTTGTTGAAATTTTAACCATTGTTCGGTTTCGTTCGACATTTTTAGCAGAATATCTTCAATTGAAGTTCAAACACAAGGTGTTATAAACACATTCTAAACGCGTGATTCAAACCCGTTCAAAACATGTTTTTTGAGGACGTCGTTTGATGGTTATTTTTGAATATCAGTTTGAATTACGCGTTATCAAAACGTAATTTCTGGTCATCTATTTCCTTATCAAATTTCAACTCAAAATCAACGTTATGAAATCAACGACTGACGTCCGTTTGACAGTATAACGTGTCTTCAACGTTGAAATAACGTGTGTGTGTTTATTGGGAAGAAAATTTTCTTAGAATTAAGGATGTATTTCTTGAATTGAAAAAATATTTTCTTGATCCAAGGGAATTCCAATTGAGCTTGCAACATATCAGCTGTAATCAAGAATATGTACTCTTAAAAATATTCAAGAATATGTTTTCTTGGTATTAGTAATTATTTCTCTCAGTGTACGGGAAATTATTGCATTTTGATCTCAGAATAACGCCTGTGAAGTTTTTCCAGTGAATTATGAAACACTCGTTATATTTTGTATATAATTCAATATACTTCATGTATGACTCAAAAACAAAGAACCGCTGGATTTGGGTGGAAAAACCCTATCGAATGACGTATCACAAGCCCCCCCCCCGCCTCATTTGAGATTTTGGCTCCCTTTCTCCTCCATCGCCCCCTACAGGAACTCAAAATCCCTCGTTGAGATAGCCCTTGATTCCTCCTTTGATTAAAAAAAAATTCGATCCAATTATCAGGCCCGTTCGAAAGTTATGGGAGTGTTCCCAGACTTTTGCGCCACCCTATATATGATTATAATAAATAATAATACTAATATAATTTTGTAAATTTTCCCACTCTAGGGGGTGCCATTATTGAGTTGAATAAATTTCTTTGATGCGGCTCTGTCGCGTGAGATATTTCTCAACAATGTTTAAAACGTGTTCAAGATACCTTGTAAAAATGTTGTAAAAAAAATTACTTGATTTGTTTATTTCATATATATTGGTGTGGCATAAGAGAAAAGATACGTTTTCGACAATCTCCAGCAAATCCTTCTCAGATATGTAAAAGACATTTTGTTCTCTATCTGGGTTGATGGAGTATTTATTTTTCCACGTACCTTTGTATTTGAAAATTCGGATAGTGGAGAGCATACTACACGAAAAAAAAGAAAACAGCAATGGTTACTGTGAATCACAAAAATACATCGAAACTCGAATTCATTCTATGCAGTACTGCGTTTCCCAGTCCTCATTACTGTCCAGTCAGCGTTGACGCATTTCATTACAATACCCATCACTGTGATCGCGCTAATCCTCATTATCCAAGCGTGTTTTCATTTGTTTTTCAACCGATCGCTGTCATTCACAGTAACCAGTAGTGTTTTCTTTTCTCCTTGTAGTTTACTCTCCGCTGGAGAAGATGTAATCAATTTTGATGTTCTGTAAACATTGTAGTTTGTTTTTCCACAATAGAAAATACGTTTCGAATTGAGAAACCAGCTGCTATCTCCTCCCTTGTATTTTCTTCTAAATATCATGGAATTGTTGAACATCTGCTGAATTTGTTTTTGAAGAAGATTGTTTGAACTTCTTCGATGAAACAATTCGAGGAATGCATACTGTATATGTTGATTATTAATGTTTATATATGTTGAAAAATAATTATTTGATTGTCAAATTGGTTGATGAAAGATTATCCAAAGTTGAGTAAAACGGGGAAATAGTACATAGTAAGAATTCCATTCGAAGAGAAGGACAAGTTATGTTCTGGCTGCCTAAAGAGTGAAATTACTGGATATCGGATTATATCTATTTGCACATATGCATTTGCACGTTTTCTGAACGTTCAGAAAACCTCTCCTACGTTCTATAAATCTTCCATAAACGTCGCGCTGTCTGGGGAATAGTGGTTTTTGCGCGAAGCCACGGAATTTTTGAAGTCACTTCGACGTACCATCGAATTTGTTTCCTATTAAATCCATAGTTGTATTCTGAGGACTCCCTAGTAGAAATTTCGAAATGAAAAACATCAGGTCCAGATCAGGCATGCATGATTTCCGTTCAGGGCCTGACTTGAGTATCCGCACTGAGAGAAATGGAAAATACAGCATTGATTTTCATATTATTCAGTAGAATCATCAATTGCTGAAATATTATTAATAGATCTTATAAGTTCATCCAAATTTACCCAACTTATGCAAAACCTTAATAAAATGTTCAATAAATATTATCATACGTTCAGTTTTGTAATCATTACATACTCAAAAAGGATGTACAACGATATTTCTTATAAACTACAGTAAACACTTCATCAATTGATAGTCTTATGATGTGAGAAATAATAGTGTCACATAACTACGAATAATAACTCCATCAAAAAGTAAAATATTTGAATACCTTGTAGCTTTCATCCCTACTTGTGAAATTATTTTTCCTAAATTACTGAGCAATGTTCAATATAAACATTATATATTCATGTAGCTTTGTTGTGCGTACCTCTATCCTATATAAATATGTATTGTCTACGACACGTATTTTGGAAACATTAGTGAACTTTCAAGAACATTCTTGTTTTCATATTTTCCAGTGATTGGTTCGTAACCTTTTGAATACAGATTACTGTCTAGTTTACTAAAATCTGCGCGTATCCCCACTACCACCTCCTTTAGATCAACGCTTGTGCGTGCAGTGCGTGCTTCTAATTCATTTCTCATCGACTTGTGTTGAACTTTAAGAATATTTCCCTCTCATTCTCAGATCTTCATTTTGAACTGACAGCATATTCTTAATGTTTAAGTGTAGTATATAAATTTTTGGCATATTTTAGATGCAATCTATGTCAAAAGTAGAGGCTAGTCTTGATTTTATAATTTGATTTTCTCGTTGAAATTTATTTTGCTTATAACTTGAAGACGAAGCCTCCCACGGTATTTCGCCTAAGGAAGATTTGCTCAATTTTGCTTTGACAATCACGTACCGAAAGAATAGAGTTGGTCTAACATCTTATTGAAACTTGAGCCAATCGTTTCATTACATATTACGCAATATTAGGTTTATTTAAAACCCATACAGCACAAAAATTCCACCTGTATTCATATAGAATTCTTTATGAATTCTCAGAATCCAAAGAGTATTGAATATGAATTTTCTCTGAACTGTATTGCTGTCTAGGGGTTTTTAGAACATGATTTGAAACACTGAAAAAATGTTGTACGGAGAGATATTTTAAATAAACTCACGCATTTTTGCGTACATTATTCACAAAAAATTGATTTGAGTCCTAGCGCTTGTGTCACATTATTGCAATTATTATTATTTGTGTTAGGAAATCGATCTTTTGGAATTGATATTCAATTACTGAATCCATTAGAATTTCACCTTTCTCACTGCATGATATTGGTTGATCGAATATGCCGCAAAAATCAACAAGTAGACCATTTTATTTCAATAAATAAGGATCGAAATATTTGACAGGCATAATGGTGAAATTTTACTAAACTACTTCAGTGAGGATTCGTTCAACCGAATTTACATACTTCTCTATATTGTAAAGTGATGGACAATATTTTATTGCGTAGCTTATACTCCAATGTATATAAAATAATCCTTCTTTCTCTTAATATCGCGTGGTATATTAGATATGGGATGATTATAATTGAGAAGAAAGGAACGTTTATCTAAAATCCCCATATGCCACTCAATTATCATACTTTTCAATAACTATAACTGGAATTTTGGTAATGTTTATATAATCTCTTCTCTCAGTGCGATAAGGCCCTGACAAAAATGTAACGCATGGAAAAGACAAGGTCCTGATCAGGAAAACCAAACGTGTCCCAATCAGGACCTGATCAGGGAAGTAATTGAATTCTCAATCAGGACCTGATCCGGATGGTAACGGACTTCCCAATCACGAACTCATCTAAGTTATATTTTAACACTCAATTCAATTTTCATGGACTTTACTTTTCATAAAATTTTTTGAAACTCCCTCAACAGAAGAAATTCTACTGATGATCCAAATAGACCTCAGTTGAACATTTAAGAAAGCACAGGTAAATTCCTAATGAGTCCTGTCAAAATTCTGAATAGTTTGATACATTCATCGTTCTGAATTGATCAGGTCCTGATTTGGCTGTCTTTTCGGTTATCACATGATTGAAATATGGATGAGCCAAGGCAATCCTGATCAGGTCTTGATCAAGATATCTTAACAGTTACCTCACAATTCAAATACGGATGAGTCGAGGCAATCCTGATCAGGTTCTGATAGGAATACCATGTCTGAGTTACTGAAAGGGAAAATCTGACTGGGACCTGTCAACAACCTCGTGTTACATTGTTGTAAGGTCCTAAACAGGATGCCATGTGCCATTTCAGGACCTGATAAGGTAATTGAAAGTTTTCCTTAATTAGGAATTCCCTATTGCAGCCTTACGAGGGCCATGCTTCTAATAGGGAATTTCCTGTCAAATTTCTACTAGGGCTCTACTAATTGGAAACAAACAATTGTATTGTTGAGTTTTCATTTTTCAAAGAATATTGTACAATTTGCAAAGATCTATTCGATTTATAAACATTGGATTTGATACTTTCATGATATAATGTTGATTTCAAGTGAAATTGTCACTTTTTTATGAGAGCATATTTTGTGCATATTTTGTTGTTCTTCTTCGCATATGTGCATGCATATTTTGGCATTTTGATAGTGTATATAATCCGATGTTTAGAAATTACACTCCGTTGGAGTGAGGATTCAGGCCGCCAAAAGAGAACGTAGAACTTCAGAGAGGGGCGTTTCAGCGAACCTTAACATCCGATTGACTTCGTTTCACTCGACTACAAATGTACACTATTAGAGATGTCTTCAAATTTAATATATTTTTCATGTACATTTGTAAATGAAATTTCCAATTCTTGGTGACTGAAATGAGAATTCATTTACACGTAACTGAATTTTGAATTTTTCCTATATTATATCATACATCAATATATATTTTCGTAACTGAGATTTCATTCAAAAGTGTTTGAAATTTCAATTGGAAGTTCAATCAGAAATTTCCAACAGTGTATTTATTCACTTCATTGTACTTGATTTGTGATTATAATCAAAATATTTAAATGAATTTTCATCTTTTGTTGAGTGAAACAAAATCAACCGGATGTTGAAGATCGCTGAAAGCCACTGTTGTTCTCACTCTACTCAACTGTGGTTAATCATTCTCGAATAAATTTCCTCCGTGTAGTATTAAACAGATATGAAAATTTTTTACCGATTTTGGGTACGTTTTTTTCATCCATTATTTCTAGGTTACCGTAACATCGAACAACCGGAATACCGACAAATCGGTATATTGGAAGTGAGCACTCAATTAACATATTATGCAAGCGCATCGCAAGTGAATTGCTTCCAATATCAAGCAATAAACGGGTCAAAAGCTTGCATACGGACCATATGCATGTGAATAATACACTATACATATTTTACACATAAGTGAAACATTTTAGTATGAGTATGAGCTGACTTTACTATACTTAGAGAGCTGAGAGTAGAAAAGAAATGATCTCGATTGAATCGTAACCGGTATAGTTGGAAAAGAAGGAGAAAGAATTGAAATAGGACATTCCGTTCTTTCCCAATAAACACACACACGTTATTTCAACGTTGAAAGAACGTTAGACTGTCAAACGGACGTCAGTCGTTGATTTCATAACGTTGATTTTTAGTTGAAATTTGACAGGGAAATAGACGACCAGGAATTACGTTTTAATGACGTGTAATTTAAACTAATATTCAAAAATAGCCATCAAACGACGTCCTCAAAAAACGTGTTTTGAACGGGTTTGAATCACGCGTTTAAAATGTGTTTATAGAACCCTGTGTTTGAACTTCAATAGAAGATATTCTGCTAAAAATGTCGAACGAAACCGAACAATGGTTAAAATTTCAACAAAGAGCAAGATAGTAAATAGTGTGTTATACTTTCCAAATTCTGTCATACTCAGAAATACTATTGTTCTCGAGATTGGATGAAAAGTTTTTAAAATAAGTTGTTGGATTCAATTCACGTTTTAGAACCATCATTAGGCCACGTCAATATTTGACGTCCTTTAACGATGTTCAAACCGTTGATATGACGTTATTTTATGGTTGAAAAACACGTGATCTGCCGCGACATTTTTACGTTGAATCAACGCAAGAATATCACTAATTCACAACGTGTGATTATTGACCTTTTTTGACGTTTTTAAGACGTGCGTGTGTTTACTGGGTTTTGAGTGATATGAGCATATTGAATTTTTGAAACTAAGAGAAGCAGAATAAAAATTCAGGAAAATCAATTCAGTCCCGTTCGTATACTTTCATCCGATACCGGTATATTAAAGTTTCGGTATTTCGGTGTTTCAATTGTATGATATAATGACATAATGAATGAATTCATTAATTCAGAAATTAATGCGTGATTAAAATAATAATTAATATTTTGATTTCAGTGTTCACTTTGTGGGCACGGTTACATGATCATTGCATCAAAATTATATAACGTGAATTATAGCAATTACGTGAAACAAAAAACACTTTTGAGTCTCAGTTTCCCATTCATTCATGTAACAATGCGAGGAACAATACTACAATTGAAAATGTATTTGAATTGAATAGGAATAATGAACTGTGACATGATAAGCTATGAGTAAAAGTGTTAATACTCAAATTGTTGTCAAGCAAATCCTGGTCAATAGAATCAATTGAAATTCATGAGATTTGGTCGGAACATTGTCCAAGACTCAATCAGGTTTCCATTGAAGGAATTTATTCATCTGAACAAATCTCATCAACAAAGCGCCGTATGAGTTTCAATTAGAACATTGTCCGAGATTCAATGAGATTTGGCGAGAATCAATCGATTCTTTTAAACAGGGAAATCAGGACAGGAACTTTTAAGAGCAAGAATGGGACGTCAAATTTCCTGTCCTGATTTTGCCTGAGAAAAATTTGGAAATCACTTTTTCTCTTAGCGTATCAAATAAAATTGTGATAAACACTGTGTTCACTGCCTCGAATTGAAAAATTTGGCCGGTTTTTTTGTCTTCATATCTGATTTTTGGACTGGTTTTGACTTAATTTTTGAATAATGCGGACAAAAACAGAACTTGTTCAGGATTCTGATCTGAATTTCTCTTCCAACAGATGAAAGTGATTGAGAAAACATTAATACCCTGAATTTTAATGGATTTTTTCATCTCAACATCATCATGAAGTATATAATCAGTCTTATGAATGGTTTGATGGAATCCTCCAACCCTATCTATTATCCGCTTAACGCTTAATCTCTACATATCTACGACAACCCTTATCTTGTACAATTTGCTTCATATAATTTGATCTAGGTCTACCTTTGCGAGTTTTACTATTCATTTTTCATTCCAATATTGTTTTCAATAAACTATCATGCCTTATTACTTCTTCTTTTCACGATATGTTTTGAAAGACTTCTTCTTTCATTTACCTTCTCAAATACTTCTCCATTTTCTACTTTTTCTATCCACTTTATTCTAAGCATTCTTCTACAACACCACATTTCAAAAGCTTCGAGTCTTCGTTGGTCCGTTGCTCCAATTGTCCAAGTTTCGTAACCATATAATGCTGTGCTCCAAACGTAACTCTTCAAGAATTCCTTCCTCACCGCTAAGCTAACATTCTTTGAGCATAGTAACTGTTTCTTCCGGTGGAAAGCCTGTTTTCCTTGTACTATTCTTGCTCTTATATCTCTTTCTCTTTTACCGTTTCCTGTAATTATGCTTCCTAGATATTTAAATTCTTCTTTGTATCTATTTTGATTTTCATTCTTCTTGATGTTTCCGCTGTTGTACAAATCATGAATTTTGTTTTGTCCTTATTTATATTCATACAACATTTTTCTAGTAATATTGTTTTCATAGTGTTGAGAAGTAGTGTTTCACCTCAAATTCACCCGATATATACGATTCTTTAAAATTCTCTGAGTTCTCCTGAATCTTAAAACTTCAAGTGGAAAAATCAACTCTAAATTCTTCTGAATCTCCTTGATCTTCCCTGATGTGTTTAAATCTCTTTGAAGTCTCAAGTTGGGAGTTTGAAAATCAGTTCAAAGAAATGAACAAATATTTTCACGGTCAACATTCGACACTCATATCAAAATGCGAGAAAGTCTATTTACAATGAACTAATTGGATGATCTTTTTTTCAGAGCCACGATAAAAGAATTTTGGAAAATGCTGTACTCAAAGCTGTTATGAGGAGAGTGAATTGTTTTGAAAAAGAACACGCGATGCGAAAACGTCTCAAAGAAATTCGTGTGCAGTACAATAAAAGTCTGAAAAGATGAAACCAATATAAAAAAAGAAACAAATTTATATGTAGAGAATGAATGGATTTTTCAATTCTCTCAAAACTCTTGCGACCGGGACTTCTCATAATAACGGTTCTGGTTCCAAGTGTCAGGAATCTGAAGGTAAAATCAATCAAATTCATTCTTTCAATCATTATCGTTATTTCTAGATTTAGAGAAGTGAAATGTAACGATTATTATGCGATTGAACAGTATAATTGAGGGACAGCTTTACGATTTTCACGATTATTGCAAAAATGATGTGGTTGATATTTGGATGTAAGAATAGGTGGGTTATCTTCCCTGTCATCGTGAGAAATTTTGGATGCAGTTTTTGCCATAGTTTCAATTTTTTGCCTCCAGTTGGCAAAAATATCGTTGAGGCCAGATAAATTTCAATTTTCCTATTCAAATCAAGTTCAAGTGAAAAATAACTTCCCTCTGCTAATATGTTGTAGAAGTTTAAATCGTTTATAAGAACGGAACGAAAATTCGAACTCACAAAATATGCTCAATCATTGTTATTTAACCCCTCAAATTGACTTCTTTGAATCGAAAACATCGTTTGAAGAAGATGCTGTCAGATTTTGGGTCTTTAACTGAGGGTGGGTCTGAGTATTTCGTTATTCGATTATTAATTCGTTTCAATAAACGATTCAAACTTCAGCAACATTCTGTTAATGTTATGTCTTATAACTCGATTGTAATTTTCTTCTTCATCACTTTGGACTAGTATCTTCAACATCTAATTTGAATTTGCCGCTTTTTTTTTACCTGAACTACTCGAATTTCGTAGTGGCAAAATCAAGAACTATATTTCTATATTCAGGAAAATTTCACAACACATACAAAAGATAACTCACTTATTCTTCTTCCATCGTGGGTGGCAACACAAGCTATTGCTATAGGAGGGGAAATGTAGCTTCTTTACCCGAAGGGAACATGAAGCTCCGACAAATGTTCAGAATAGATCATGATAGATCAGACTGAAGCTCTGTTGGAGCTCAAGTTTAGATTCGTAAACGTTCGACGAAGGTCCGATGAACGTTGAAATGTCCACTTGAAAATAGTTTGAATGAACGTTTATAAAACGTTCATCGAACGTTTGCTAAAGGTTCGTTCGAGTTGCAATTTTTCGATCAAAGTTTTTTTCAAAGTATATTTTTCCACGAAAAAATGAAAGATTGGGGAATTTCTAACTATAATTGTAATTCCGTCTGAAACATAAAAAACTGAAGGTTGAATGAATCTTCGTAGAATCTTTAATAAACGTTCTATGAACCTTCATTCAAGCTATTTTCAAGCGGACATTTCAACGTTCATCGGACCTTCGTCGAACGTTTCCGAATCTAAACTTGAGCTCCAACGGAGCTTCAGTCTGATCTATCATGATCTATTCTGAACGTTCGTCGGAGCTTCATGTTCCCTTCGGGTAGCCAGTTTTTTCACTGTCCAAATATCAAATACACGGAATAACTACTGAAGCTGATTCCTAGCTATGCCATAATGAATTATTCTTTTCCGTGTGTATGATCATTTTTCGGTTCACTAAAATTTGGTTGGAAGATGAGTTTCTTACGACGTAGGTAACCAAGATTTCTTTATTTGTTCCCTAGTGAAAATGGGAGCGTGAGAAGCGTATGAAGCGACGCGGAAGAGTACACGAAACAGTATTTAAGCGCGAAAGAAGCGAAAATTGAAACATTTCACCAGGGTTTTCCTAGTTTTTCTTCAGAACATGGAAAATAAGACGGAAATTTTGCAGTTCCATCAAATATTCATATAATAGAAATATTCTATTAAATCCTATTGGGAACGGTGAAATTTCTAATTAAATATCATTGAATTCTTTTTGAACCTATTTATCTTTATCCTATCTAGCGATTTCGTCACTCGACTACAATTCTTGCATGGTAATTGTTACATCCCACTTCCTCTCCGTACAGTGTGAAAATCTGAGTAGTTGGTTGCGCCTCACATCTCTCTTTTTTTTGCGCAATCAACGTTTGATTTTATATTTTGTGTGAAATCCTGTAATTCCTGTTGGAAACGTTGGAAGAGTTGTATAGAAATCAATATGATCCTGAATTGTAGATTTATATTCTATGAATCTATTCACATCCGATTTCAATGGAAACGTTAATACATAAAAAATGCAATTCTACCACACAAAACGTTCATTCGGATGATACTCATACGTATTTTCTTCGCAACGATGATATTTCAATACGAATTGATAAAATTGGGAACTATGGATATAAAATTTACGTCAAACATTGAAATCGATGTATCTGAAAATTCAATCGATCAAATTTTGATTTTAAAGTGTGAAACACAACGAAAGATGATGAGAATAATGAATTCTCAATATATAATTATCTGTAACTACTTGGTTCATTTCTCTCTAATCACTGGAACTTCCCTACAAACAATGATTACTGGCGCTTCAATGGCCCACTGATGGCCCTGCCATGCCGGTGAAGAGCCGTTACTGGGCCTTTGAAACACCTAAAGTCGTGTTTACTGGGTTCATTCATAATATATTCTTTTTGATGAGAATTAGATTAGATATTTCAAACTAGAACGTAACAATAAAATCGTTCATTTAATCATCTCATCATCATTGCGCAACATTTTCAATATTTTTTAGTCGACGATGCAAAAATCAAATTTAATTCGGTCCCCAAATCAGGAGACAGTGATTATACGCAATGGGTGGACGCTATGAAAATGGTCGCAAGAATGCCAGGCGGTGTCCCGCCGGAATTTCGAAAAAAGGTAATTATACAAATTTTCGTGACTAGTTTCAAAACTTTTCCGTTCAATTATAAGATTATGAAAGTTATAATGCACTTTAGGTGGCTGTGGTAAAACGAAAAGCAATCGATAGTACATTATACATAGTATACTGCACAATATGTCCTGTTAAATTCAGATCTTGTAAAATCACGTTATGTCATGAGTTCAGACTTAACATTTCAACAAACAAAAAGATATCTATTAGTATCCAAAAGATGTCGTGAAAGCATAGAAGAAGTCTTGGAAGACTATCGTGAAGATATCCTTTTGACATATAAAAGATGTCTTGTCAACAAATTTCAACAAGTTTTGGATCTCTCAAAAACGTTTTGCAAGAGACATGTTTTAGACACGCTGACAAAGATATTCCATACAGCAAAAATTTTGCTTTGTTTAAAAGATTTCTTATGCAACAGTTTTCACCGTCTTCAAGATGTCTTAGTTTAAGAGATCTAAAAGAGATCTAAAGACATCTGAAAACTGTTGCATAAGAAATCTTTTAGACACAGCAAAATGTGTGCTTGTATGGGATGTTTTAGATGCGTGGAAGACATCTTTTAGATGATTCCAATTTTGAGGAATTCTTCCGGAACATTCTAAAAGATATCTTAAAGAATTCTAAAAGATGTCTTATGAAACAACTAAAGACATCTTAAAGATATCTTCAAGAAATCTCACATGAAGACTTCCAAAAGATATCTTCAGGTGTTTCATAAGACATCTTTTCGAATTCTTTAAGATATCTTTCAGAATGATCCAAAAGAGTGATTCAAAATTGTTATGTGGGATTTTTCCGATTCTTCTAAGATACGTTTTAAATATCTCCGAGATATGCTTTTAGATGTCTTCAAGACATCTTTTTTGGAATTATTAAGACATCCCAGATAGCACAAAAGGATCACTCATGAGTTCTGAAAAAGAAACATGGCGGGACTTTTGCCCTCCTTATTTCGACAATTTTTAAGATGTGTAACAGATATCATTCAGAAACTCTTTCAAGGTGTCACTTGGAAATACCTTAAATACATGTTGTCGACATTTCTTGAAGATGTCTAAAAGATAGCATTTCGATGTATTTAGAAGATGTCTACCTAAAGATATCTTGTGGATTTTTTCAAGACCTTCGGTATTCGTTGGAACCAGACATTTCATTCAACAAAGTTTCAATTTTCGTTTTATAGCTCTCTTCAATCTAAAATAAATCATTTTCTCTCTTCCAGTGTTTTATTCAGATATAATTCGATATAAATTATATATAATTTTGAAAATGTTCCCCTTGAGATATTTTTGCTCGAATAAATTCAAACGTAAAATACAAAGAATGTTATATTCTATCACAACATAATATCGAAGTCGTTCCATGAACATAAAATATCCTTTAGGGATTGTGAGATTGAAAATTCACGATTCACGCGATAGTTGGCGGATCACAAATATCTTGACTCACTTTTATTTTTAACCAATTTTCTCCATCGTCATAGAATTTTGAATTCATCCGATCGATATTTCTCTCCCTCGTTATTTCACGGTTGATAGAAAGTTCAGTTGAATTTATAGACTAAACTTTCCATTATCCAGGTCGAGCTACTTGCGACAAGTTATTTTTTTACTTTCATGGTCAACCTTTCTTCCCACGATACATAATATCTCAGGAGGGAATTGATATTTTACATACAGCACCTGAGTTATAATGATCAATCAGTTGGCGATTATATTTCATTGTAGTTATGGCTGACATTGGCGGAACGACATTTAGAACAACGTGGAGTGGATTGGGAACAGGCTGAAAAGATTTGTTTCGACGTATGGACTAATCCGGACGACGAAGAGCTTGGTATACAAATCGTCAAGGTTGTAAATTCATTCATTTTCTTTAGGTTTTATGATCCTCAAAGATGATATACTCATTTAATTCTCGCATCTGCTCTAGGATCTTCACAGAACGGGGTGTAGTTTATTCTGCGGAACTGCTGGACGAGATAATCAAGCTGTACTCCGTCGAGTATTACTTGGTTATGCTCGATGGAACAAGTCCGTGGGTTATTGCCAGGGATTAAACGTGTTAGCAGCTTTAATTTTACAAGTGGTTGATCGTGGGGAAGCGGCTGCAATTAAAGTCATGATATATTTAATCGAAGGCGTTTTGCCAGAAGGATATTTTGCTGATAATTTACGAGGGCTCTCCATCGATATGGCGGTATTTCGTGATATTTTACGCGCGAGATTACCAAAACTATCGAAACATCTCGAATCCCTGCAAATTAATACCAAAGACAAAACTACGGGTGGTTCAGGTAACTTATGATGTTTTCATTTCCCGTTAATATCAAGTTTGAATCGTTTATCGTAACGAATTTGGAATTATCTGGATTAAAAACATCGCATATCATATATTCAGAAATTCCATGATTCGATAAACGATTCAAACTCCAATACTAAATACGAATACCAGTTTTGAATAGTTTTATGTAATCACAGCGAACAAAATCTCGGGTACGATTATTCGTTTCTGCGAGTATCGATTTTACCTGCATTCTCATGGGAACAATTTGAGAATACATGTGACTGTTCACCACAGTGACATTCGTTCCTTTGTAAATGTAAATGCATGCACTTTTAAATATAAATTGTAACACAAAAATTGTATTTTTCGTGATAGCAGTTACCATCGATTACATTTTCCTCAATTTCCATTGAATAATTAATATTGTACTGGTGTTAAGATACATAAAACAACGGAGCAGTTGGGATTAATGAAATATTCGAACGTTTCAGGAAGTAGTTACGAGCCACCTCTTACTAATGTATTTACTATGCAATGGTTCCTAACTCTTTTCTGTCATTGTTTACCTCAAGAAGCGGTATTACGTGTTTGGGATCTTATATTTCTCGAAGGTGATGAAATATTACTTAAAACAGCGCTTGCAATTTGGGAGGGCTTATCCGAGTGAGTATTCCTTGTTTTATGATCCACAAACATGTTTTTGAGAATAAACTTCGCTTATTCTGTTTTGATCTTAGCCGAATCATGACTGTGACTTCTGCAGATGAATTTTACAGTATAATGGGAGTCCTTACAAGAGAAATGCTCGAGTTTGCGGATACAAATAATCTCATAAAAGTGAGTGCATTTATGAAATATCAATCATTTGAGTAGATTCTGAAACCAAGTGATGGGTTAGTGACGTATCAATTCACTTTATTCCACAGAAAATAGTTACGATGGAACCTTTACACGGAGTGGCGAGTTTGAGAGAAAAGCATAAATTCAATATCACTCCATGGTCCCAGAAAATAAACGAAGATGACAGCGATGCCGATGAAGACGAGAGATTGGCGGTAGCCGCTGCCATGTACAGTATGGCTCAACGACTCAAAAAAGGTGCCTTTTCGCTTCGAAATTCATTCGAAAAATATCCCCTTTCCGTGATACTTCTTACGATCTGAATTTTATTCTATTTTAAGTTCAAAAGTACACTTCATAAACCAAGCGTTAGTTACGAGAATCAAAATTTATCCGACAATTGAACAATTATTTTGCACTTTTTATCATTAAGTTCGTATTTTAAGTTTGCTTTTATTTGCAGATCATGTTCCCACAGCAATGGGAGCATTACAGGCGATGGCTTCCAGCGATGATAGAGAACGTTTGGCTTTAAATATTAATAATTTAAAATTGCAATATGCGAAACTGAGAGAACGTCAGCGCCAAGCTCATATTATTTTATCTGGTAATTCTTTATGAAAACTATAAGGTGAAGCATCAATTTCCACTTTTATGAACATTTCGGTTACTTAATCTCCCTTTTGAAATCGATTGAGAAAAAAGTTCCTCTTGTTTGATTTTCATGAATAATCATAGTTGAATGAACTTTCGGATTGTTTGAAATTTCAACACGTCGGAAAAACATTTTCGCCTTGACATATAACATTGAGAATATAGTAAGCGATAAAGCGTCGCTCCAATGCGTCGTTACTTATAATAGAAATGCAGACGTTCACAGGAAGTAGGGTTTCTAAAAGCCTTTTACAATGCACGCTTGTTATCGATATCAATCTGAGAAAGAGAAGACAATTCACGTTTGTGCGTGTATTATACGAACGTTGAAATGCAAATGATGATCGTATTTTTTATTCCATCTACGTAGGGGATACGATTATACAAACATTCAAAAGAATTTCTCAAATCGTTCTAAGAATATATCAATTTCTGATGAAACAATGGAATTTCTATGTCCTTTTTTACATATTCTAATTCAAATTGATGCTTAACCTTATTAACGATATTTGTAACTCAAAGATTCACAAATTCATTATTTTTGTTGATTTTCGAGATGAAAATAAGTGAAAAAGTAAATGGAACAATTATGGATTCACTATTTTATTTCATATTTAGCGAATGATTAAAAAAAGACATTGAAAGTTCCATTCATTCTATGCTGGTTTCTTTTAATAAATCAACAGAATAATGTAAGGATGTAAATTCGTATTGCAGCTGCGTGTGCAAGGCAATCGATGATCCCTCCTCCAACGTCTCAAGCTATGAATCATTTACTCGTAGGGAAGAATGCTCTTGTGAGTACGAAAAACTTGAAATCTGATCCATTGACGACAAAAACGAAACTCACGGTTGTTCAGGATCCGAGGAATCAAAGTTCTGACAATACGGTTCATTGGAAAGAGACGAAAGGACACAAAAATGAACATAGAAAACAAATAGGTTTGTGTTTAAACAAATTTAAACAGTAATCATTGTAGATTTCACTTTTTGCTTGAAAGAAAAATTGTTTCCAAACGAATTCTTCAAACAATGTAATAATACGCGTGCTAATACATTTTTTTAATTCAGAAAAACGTGAAACATCGTTGGATTCGCTCGACAAGACTGACTCCAGCGATACTTTGAAGCAATCAAAAGATGCTGAAGACGATAGCGATAGCGATAGTTCGTCGACCGAATTGTGCGACGAATCGGATCACTTGAGCAGCGACTACGATGAGGAAACCGACCAGACAAAAGTGAAAGAAGAAGGAGAAGAAGCTGAGGAATCGATAGTAAAAGACTTGAATTCGGCAATAGTTATCGATAAGACTGAGAATTTACAAAGTTTTGATATCGTTCCGGTAAATTTAATGACGTGCGATAAGGATGAGATCGAAGAAGAAATAAAACCACGTTGTTCATCTTCGAGTTCCGACGTGACGGAAGATAATCGATTTGATATTCCTCTCTCCCAAGTCAACGATCCAATCGCAAAATTATCACCGAATAATGACAATAATATCGTTGATTCCTTAATCAAAGAAGAAGCACAAAACAGCTTTATCACTAATGACTCTACAAAAGATTTTGAATACGTCTATAAAACTGATAATGTATTTAGAGATTTTGATAATTATAATTACGACGATAGGGCAAAGGTAGACGATAATCCGATCGAAGAATCGGAACTGAAAGAACAAAAAGAGCGAAATGTCACCGACGATGCAATTGGCAAAATCAAAATCCATCCGAATTCTTTTCACGAAGATCTCGAACATGATACAACCCCAGCCGTACAAGATACAACTTTTTGTGATACATTTTCGATTGGCGAACAAATTGAAGATTTCTCCGAACGAGAGGATACGAGTTTTCAACAAAAATTGTCGATTTACGAGGAATTCGGATTGACGAAAGAACACGTAGAACAAGTAACAGACGAAACCACGTGCGTTATCAAACGAGAACAGAGTAATCCCTTTTTAATCTCGGATTATCTTTCACCCGAGAAGAAAAGTGAAACAGAATTTTGCGAGAGATTAGAGTCTGAAGAACCTGTGATCGCCGACGGGGGAGAGAAAAATGTATCTTCGATGAGTCCATGGGAGACCAAACTCGCAAGTTCAGACGATTTTTTCCATGAATTCGAAACAACAGAGTCGACAAGTAAAATCGAGAACGCATTATACGAGGTAACATCTTCTCTAGATAATATTGATTTCGATAAATCAATTTTATCCAAAGAAGGTGATGAGCCTTCGTACGATAAATTGACTCCCACGACCTATAAATTAACGGACACGATTTCTCCAATTACGGAAATGAAGAACAATCCGTTTTTCAAATCCATGGAAAGTTCCAATCGACTCGATGATTCAGAGAATATTCGAACCGAGAATCAAGATACTTCCACGATAGAAACAAACAGCGTTGAAACGATTTCACCTGTGAAACAAAGTAATCCATTTTTGCCAGCGGTAAGAACTTCAAATTCAAATCCATTTCTTGTAGATCTCGAAAGAGAAACCCCAGTTGTATCCCGTAGAGAAGATGATGATGATTTGATTTTTAATAGAGATTTTACGAACGTTTTAGGGGAATTAAATTCATACAACGAATCCCCAAAAAAGTATGATGAAATTTCACCGAGAGTGGAAGCAAGAAATAATCCTTTCGTACCTTTAAAAACATCCGATTCCAATCCATTCTTGGCGAAAGATTACGACGTACCTTCACCACCGATCGGTGCTAAAAAAATCGATTATTCGACGTATTTCTTCAAAGATCAGTTTCCCCGCACCACTAACGAGGAGCTGCATAACATCATAGCGGAAAATGCATCCCTCATAACGAAACATTCCGAGAACGAAAGATCAATGGTGAAACCAAAAATACTCACCTCGTATGATTTTACCGATTCGGAATTGACGAGAACTGAGAAATTGAGTACTCTATCGCCGATCAGTACGGATTCCTTACAAAACCAATCGGATCCGAGTCAAAAACTGGCGAGCAGTTCAAGCGAGTTGTCTTACAGTCCTGGAAAGATCAAATCCTCGGAGAGATCCTTCAGTTCCGATCTTCAATCCCCCGTAAGTGCAAATTCCATAAAATACACTTCTAAAAAGAGTCAAGACAAATTGAATATCTCATCCATGTGTCTACGTACCTCGACTTCACCGTTTTGTCCAATCAACAATTCTAATCCCAAAACTCCACCGTCCCCTTACAAACTCAAAGACAGCGCCAGCAGTTCGGATATATCTCCGGAACCGAAATCCGGAGGATCTCAGGCGTATCCGGAACATTCGAGAAGACAAGAATTCTTCGCATCCAGCGATTATAGATTCCCCCTAGTCATGGAAATGAATGGCGATGCAACAGCTCATAAAGAAATTCCCGAAGATTTGGATGATTACGATCAATTCGTCGATACAAATCCATTGTCAAAAGTGCCCCACGACAAGTTTTTGAACAGACATCCGAGTCCTTGGAAATCGTACAAGAGAACTTGCAACAGTTTGGATAGTTTCAAAGAATTAAAACATCCGATTCCAAGAGACGCATCCATCGTATCACCGGTAAAGAAAAGATCCAGCGACGTGCTGGAGGATGTCAAATTTTTGGAAGCAAAATCTTTGAATAGTGAATTCTCAGATCCCAGCGTCATGACTAGAAACAATAATTATATTTTAGAAGGTATTAAGAGCGTCGAGGCTAGAAGACAAGACACTTTCAGCGATTCGGCGAGAGATTTTTTCAAACCGAGTGATACAAGGAAGAAACAAGAATCGTACATCGTACCTAGGAAGGCAAGCGGAGATAACATCCTGAGTAGTTTGATCTACGACGCGAGCGATCGATCCGACGACGGTAGGGAGTCGAAGATAGGAGTGTGGACGAAAGTTAAACCAAGAAAAAGAGATAACAATGGTCGGCGAAACAGTGACAGAGCTTTGAAAATAATTCAAGAAAATTCTGCTATTCTGCACAAAATTCTCACTTGTCAAGCTAAGAAGAGGTTACCGGATCTCGAGGAGATATCGAAAAAAATCTCCATCAGTCCCATAAACGAAGAAATATCCAAAATATTCAGTCCTATTTTAGAAAGAATGGGATTGAACGAGAATGAAATCAATGAAGAATTGGCGAAGATAAATCTCAAGAATTACGATTCTTCTTTATTCGACTCGAAAATGAATGAAGAATCTCCCGCGAGTTCGTTGGAGGATAATCTGAGAGAGTTGGACGAAGAAGTATCTTCTACCCCGTACGACGACAACGTATTCATCGATCGTAAAATTAATCGAGAGTTATCGAGATTGTTGATACACTACGAGAGCACGTTCTCGGACGACACTCCAACGAAAATGGAAAACGATTTGAATTTCCCTTACAAATCCTCCGATCCACATTTAACGACGATGATACACAAATCTGTGACGGAGCCTAGCGGATTTTCTCCAGGCGTAGCGGAGAATCCAACTTCCAATTACATTCATGATTCAACGATTATGAACAGCAGTGATATAGATATTTATAGAGAATTAGATAAACTTGATAAAATATCTTCCGCTCAGGTACTGCAGGATACCTCGAGGGAGATGATATACGAGAATAGAATATCACCTATGTCATGTATGTCGGCCTTGTCTTATCCCGAGATATCAACGATGCAGAGGTTTTCACCTTTGAAAGTCTCCCACGAACCTTACGATGAGTTTAGTTTCGATTCGGACGAGACTTACCGCAGAAATTCTAAAACCAATTTTTACGACGATCCGGAATATATGTACTGGAAACCACGATTCTCCATGAATCCTTTCGACGATACGTCTTTGACCATGCCATCGATATCGAAGGTGGAATTGTATCAGGGATATACGGAATATTCGCATTGTACAACCGGATTCGCATCTTCCACTCTTTTGGATCGCGATACAAGAGATCTGAATACAATCATACAACACGTGGAACAACAATCGCACATAACTTGTGAAATACCTAGGCCTTTATCCTTGAGAGAATACAATAATGCAATAAAACCACAGTTTGATATCGAGCCTTATCTGTCGATGACTCATACCAAAATTGATTCATCCTCGTAACATTATCTAAGCTTCGCTTCTACGCTCGATTATTATGTGCAAACAAAATTTTATGCGCCAAATTTATAAGTCATATCGTATTGTTACTATTTCATGAAAGATTCGTTCTCTTGATCTATAGAGATAGGAAAGATGTGCGTGTGCGAGAGAAACCATTGAGAAAGAAAAGAAGAGAGATTTGTCAAACGTGTAAAAGTGTTGTGGCATCCTCGAAATATTTTTTACAAGACCTGCGTATCGTATTATATCAAAAGAATTTTATGCGAGTCCGTCTTTCCTAGTAATCACACAAATTAGTATATTTTTGGTTGATGAATAGAATTTTTAATAACTAGATGAATATACGAGTATGAATATAAATGAATAAATGAATGAATACTTGAATGTACATATACATACCTACTTATATGCGTTGATCTTACGATAGTTCAGTTAAGAGTCAGATGTATAATAAAGAGAAGAGATGTTCGTATTTATATTCTTGATTTTCTTTGGGTGGTGAGAGATGATTCCTCATTCGATCCCAAACAACACCCCTGAACTCGAATTCAATAATTCGATCTTAGTATTTCTTTATTTATCTTTATCATCTCATTGGACAAAATGTTGCATAACGTTTCTGGAACATCCTAGAGACTGCCCACACAGCATTTCATGTCTAAAAGATATCTCAGACAAACTCAAGAAGTTTATGCAACACGAAAAGATATCTTTGAGATTTCTAAAATAGTTCTCACTTCTAAAAGATTTCTATAAGATGTCTAAAAGATATCATCCCGAGAGACAAGTTTTGAATCTTCTAAAAGAGATCTTTTAGATGTCTTTTAGAAGTAAGAACTGTTTTAGATATCTTAAAGATATCTTTCCGTGTTGCATAAGGCTTCTCAAACTTTTCTAGATAGTTTCTCAAGATATCTTGAAGATTAAAAGTGCTGTGTGGGTGCTAAGTCCTACTATTGTGATGTTTTGAATGAAATGTTTCAAGAAAACATCTCAGGCACGTTTAAGGAACATGAAATATTCCTGCGACGTTTCAGAGATATTTTCTTAAACCATATCATTCGAAACGTTGCAATGCCGGAACATTGGCAATCTCGGAGTCGTGGAATGATGGATGGAGTCGAATGTTATTTCATCGATTCCGACTGCTCTTTCGACTCCTTGAAGAAAAAGTTAGTTTTCATGAAAGTACGTTAGAAAAACATTACGAGAACGTCCTGTAGTATATGAAAAGAAGGTTTTCAGAACGTGTTTAGCTGCATTCAAAGTAAAAATGCTCTAAACATTGGAAATATGTGCTTTTGGGGGTTAAGACTCGCAGAACCTAAACTATGTTTTCAAAACATTCAGAGAACTTCGTGTGCTGTTTGGAATACGTTTCCATTTCTTTGGCTCATTTTTTGAAATACACATATTCAATCTTCTCAGGTGAATCTCAGGTGAATCAGTTGAGAGATAAAATGTGCATACAAAAAATTTTTTCAATTTTTCTCCAACAGAAACGAGGAATCCGTATGTTAATTTATGAACAATGTATTTTCACACGTTGATTCAAAGTTCAAAGTGTAATGTTTCGAAATCAAATGCATAGAATTCTCTGTCGACATAAATAAGATGAATAAAAAAATGAGAGTAGGAATTGATGCGTTTGTTTTCATAATCTGTTCGGTAAGAAGATGCTATAATTCTTTATATCAATGGAACTATGAAGGTATGAGAATGGAGAAAGGGAGTCATAGGAAATCTCTAAGTGGGAATGTAACGTCCCCGTAAAACTGAGATCATTCAAAGAATTGATTTTTATCAAAATGAAATTTTTCCAATGAGAAATGTACAAATTTCAAATTAGCCGTTTCAGACTCAAATGAGGTATGTATATATGTTAATTACCTCGCATGAATTTATAGGAATTTTCCCATAGGAATTTTCTACAGTGCAATTTCCCGCTTCACTACAGTACCCAATAATACATCAAATCTCATTCACTCAAGTACGCGCAGGGAACCCGTGAGATATTAAATAACCTCACTTTTCGTGAATTTTTATCTCGCAATTGGTGTCAAACAAAATGAACCGATTGATGATTTTTCCATTACCAGAGTGCTTGGTTTTTGGATCTCCAACTTCACGGTGAAATAATATCACCAAGATTCGAGATTTATGGTCTCCGATGTTGTGATGTTTTTTCACGCAGTCGAGATGAAAAATCAGAAAGGTTAGGTCATGTAATCTCTCGCGAGTTCTCTGCGCGTAAGATTTGACATTGAATCTCTTGATTTTCTTTGAATGAACGAGGTTTGATGTATAATTGTATGCCATAGAGGAGCGGAAAAGTGTGTCATCTTACCCCGTTGATGGAAATGGAAACACGCGCCGCTACTGGCTGAGAACTATTGCCAGAGTTGCCAATACTGGCAAATCCATAGCTGCCAGTATTGGGCCAGGTAAATTTACAGTACTGGGAAGGAGCCGAAATGATAACATCATTTTACATAAGGGCCAGAGGAACATTTACCACCGAATTGGTACCGATTTTCAATGCGAGCCAACTATGGCGGAACTCAAGCTTGCAACAGGATCAGATGTTTTACCGGAGTTGGATGAAGAACGACAAGGAGTCGAAATGATGACATCCTATGTAGAAATTCAAAATCCGACCCAATACTGGCACAGTACCGGTAACCAAAGTTACCAGGAGTGATCATGTTTCAATGGAAGAAAAAAACATTGAATTTGAACTTTGAAAATCTGAAGAATTCATTGTTCCTATTATTGTGATCGGAAAAAGGCAGTTTGGAAATGATTCCTTGAAAGTTCACTGAGTGAGGATTGAAACCAGGTCCTGCGAGTGAGAGACCTAGTCCCTATAACATCAGCCGATCTCCGAATTCACGACGAATCATTCAAATTGCTATTTATTGTAATAGGACCGTTGAAGTCATAGCCAATTCACCATAGATTCCGTAGAGGAATAAAGTCCTACCAATACTGGCACATTGTCGTCTCTCGAACATATTGAATGATGATACCAACTCTGGCCTAATGCTGGCGCGAATTCGGCTCATTATAACAGCCCAGTTACTACACCGAGAAAACAAAGTTGTCAAATTTACCTCTTGTTAAGTAAATATATGGACGATTTAAAAATGTAGTGCGAGCTACTACAATTTTAGCTAATTTCACTGCAGGGAAAGTAGGATGCACTTCAGCTATGGTATCTTCCGCATCAGCTGTGGTATATATCACATGCGTTGTTATAAAATCAACTAAAATTGTAGTCGCTTGCACTGAATCCTCAATCATCCATATATTCATTCAATGATGTAAATTTTACAAGTTTTTTCCTTCAGTGTAAGATCGTGATTTTAACGCCAGCCGACTACCGATTCTGTGATCTGTCAGAGTTTAATCAATACTGGCACATTGTCGTCTATGGAACATATTGAATGCTAATACTAACTCTGGCTCAGTACTGGTGCAGTATTGTCTTGTCAAAGTGACCGTGTTATTGGAAAGATCAGTGAAATTCCTATCCACTATCTATTCCGTATTAGAAGAACTTTGCATCGATACTGGCGCAGTATCGTCTGTTGTCAGCATTTTATCATCCAACTAACTCTGATTCTGTTTGGTCTGGGTATTCTCCGAACATTATTAATTCGATACTGGCTGAAGACCGTCTGACCGTGCAAGCCAGTACTGTCTGAAATCCGGCAAACATTTGGCGCCAGTTGAAAAACGGTAATGATTCTGAATGGGCACAGTTATATCTGTCGAAGTCTGGCAAGTGCAACTTGGCTAGTATCACGCCATTTGTCAACTTCGGCTATTTTCACATGAGTGCGTGTATCAACAGCACGATTCGATGCAGAGAAATTGATGTTATAATTTTAAGGGTATCCCGTAGAACTTGAAGTTACTAAATAGTGGTTTTACCCAAAATACTCAGAGATGACCTCATTATTTGGAGAAAATCAATCAAGCAGACCTTGTTTTATACCAACAAAAGGTTTGGTTGCCCTGCTTAAAAGAAACTATTGGTTCTCGCCAAATCTGATTGAATCTTGTACAATGTTCTTGTACCAAATCCCATTAAATTCCATTTCATCAGATTCTATGGATTTTTGGAACCAGGGTGATCGTTTTATTCCATTTTATTGAGTCAATCTTTGATGATTTTGTGTAGAAAGATCTTGGAACTTTAGAATTTACGTGATCTCGTCAATTTCGTCTTATTTTTCAGTGAACATCGAATTGCATGAATTCATTTTTACATACGCTGAAAAGTTTATTATTGAAAAAATTCCTGTTTTGTAAGAATGAAAGAGAATCTGAAAATTCAAGTCACTGCATTTGAAATGATTTCCTGAATTTCAACAACATGAATAATTAAAATTCATTGTACTGTCATGATTCATTTATATGAAGAGATCTATTAAACCATTTCAAACTTGAAACCTCCGAATGTAAATTTCCAATTCCAATATTGTATCCTTCTGTCCTTTTGTGTGCCACTCAAGTAAAAAATCGTGAAAAATAACAAAACCTCGACTGAGCAGAGACGTGATTTGTCGGATATTGTGTAGTTACATCAGAAATGTATGTTTGGTGAGAAAATTTGTAAAATTATATATAGTTTGTACATGATTCAATATAGTTTATATACATATACTCTATATATACTTCTATATAAATTGTATATAATTTTAAAAATTGCTCTACTCAAGGTTATGTGAATATTAAATCAACAAAATGTTATTTACACAGATGTGAAATTTACATTCAATACCTGTGATTCAAGATTTCTATGAATTGAATGAATATTGGGTCTATTTAATATCAGTATAAATTTTCAGAGCCCCTTCTAAAAATAGTGATGGGGATTTCTGGAAGAATCGAGTCTTTTTCCATAGAAATCATAAAACTACATATTTTTTCTATTTTAGAAAATCGATTCTTATAAACATCACTACCTTAAGTATAGGCTAGGTGAGCGGTGTAAAAAGTCATTCAACGTTTCAGTGTTGATTGGATAGCAACCTCTTTGAATTGCCTGTTGGATACATCGGAATGATTCGAAAAAAATGGAATTAAAACCGTGGCACAAATGAAAAAACACAGTCGTTTCGTTTTGTGTTGTGGTGGTAGTTTTTCACTAGGTCGCTCTCCAAACCTTATGGACATTTCCAACAAGGGAGCCAGTATGTTCCCGGACAACACAAAGCTCTCAAAGATATATGAATTTCATTCAAAGGTAACTTTCATTTGGAACAAGATGTGATCTAAAAGAAATCTTATAGAGATCTGACATAAGAGGATTTTAGAATAAGTTGTCTGCTAGATCTCTTTCAGAGAACATGAATAAAAATCTGATAGAACTCTGGAATCGCCGCATTGGAACTCTTTTATGAGCCTTTATGTTATCTTTCGAATCCTATTTTGGGTCGTCTAACTCGCGCCTGTGAACTTTACAAGGATTCTTTTGGGTGTCTGATGGCTGACTAGGGGTTTATTCTAGAGTTTGGTGCGTCCGTAACCAGAAGAAGAAGGAAGCAAACATTGAATATCCATCAGTAAGAATTTTAGTCCCAGAATCGAGATGGAACACAACTTCTATCGTTCGAATATTGAGAAAAGAAATCCCAAGGGAATTCGAAGAGCGCAATTTTAGGACCACGCTCATAGTTGCCACATCTAACTGAATTGCTGAGGGAGGAACATGATGAACTAAGGCAGTAAATTTTCTGCTGGACTAGCAAAATTTTCGGTATTATATACAGAATAGCAAATAAATTTTGCTGGAGGAGCAAACCTTGTTCGCTGCCACAGCTAAAAAACTCTGCGAATTTATAGGCACAAAGCTTCCTCATTTCTGAAAAACATTGTCAAATATTGCAAAAACATTGATAAAATCAACACACTGTAAGAAATTGCTTCCTGAGTTTCATATAAAACATGTAAAGCAATTAACATATGAATTTTGTATTAATTTTTCAAACTTTTCTGACTTCTCATATTAAATTTTATGATATCTCATACAGAATTATGATTTCCCATGCATTTTCATATGAATTTTGATACATTTTGCAGTAAATTTCATGAATTCATGATTGAACTTGATTTCAATTACAAGTTTCAGAATTTTCATATTCAACTGATACATGAAATTCCAGATTGTTTCCCACAGTGCATGAGATCGCAACTTATACGGGATCACTATTGACACTCCTTACAACTGTCATAAAAATTTCATAAGGATGGGATGATAGGAACAGAAGATATCCGCATAATAACGGCATTGACGAAATTTTCACATTTTCTTTGAAGGATTATTGCTCACCGTTGTTTTTCTCTCAACTCTAATTTACCTGAAATTCATATCGTACAATTAACACTCCGTGAAGCGAATATGCTCAAAATTCCATGGCATTCGGATGATACGGACACAGGGAAGGCATGCTTTCAAAATTTTCAATACGATTGGAATGAAACTGATATGGGACCATCCTCGACCTTTGGATAATTCAAGCGGAAAATATGCGCGTTTGTGTAAATATTGACACCCAAACGCCAGACAAACAGACATACATCCCTAGTAACACAGCATTCGCACAGCATACTGAGAATATTCATAGCACATGCACAGGACATTCGATGTGCTAAAAAGATTCGGAGAACATACCATGAACATTCGTGTGTTACTTGGGATTGTGCACGAAACCAAATTGTTCTCCGAGCTTTGAAGACCCGGGAAAAAAAGTTTAGATCTATTCACGGAGGAAAAGGAATTCGCTGTGGCAGCGAAATCTACTTTTGCTGGGTTCCTCTTGCCAGAGCAGCAAATTTTTTGCTGTGGCAGCAACCTATTTGCTGTTCCAGCAATCTTGTTAGCTGCGACAGCGAATTTTTAGCTGTGGTAGCAAAAAATGTTTGCTATCCCACCAAAATTTGTTTGCTATTCTGTATATGATACTGAAAATGTGCTGGCGGAGCAAACATTTTTTGCTGCCACAGCTAAAAAATTGCTGTCGTAGCTAACACGATTGCTGTTATAGCAAATTTTTAGCTAGGTCAGCAAAAAATTTTGCTATTCTATATATAATACCTCGATTTGCTGCGGCAGCAAATTTTTTCTCCCCGTGTTTAGATCTGATCGGATCCGATTAAACCCGGCTCTCGGCTCACAAGATCAGATTCAGATCCATTCGGATTTCAATAGATCTGACTAGATCTTGATAGATCTGGTTAGATCTGAATTAAAAATCACATTCAATCTTGATCAGCAATTGATTGTTCAATTACCAAAAATTTTCTGATATTTTCCCATGTATGAATTCAAATTGGAACAAGTGTGTTGACAAATAAAAGCTGAAATTGCAGCTTTTCAGATCTGGCCAAAAATCGGATCTGGTCAGATCTAAAATTTTTTTCCCCGGGGAGTTGTTTGGTGTAAGAAATTTCGTTTTTGAAGGAAAAAAAAATTTCGAGTCTCCAAAACGATCGCTAAGCTCTCTCTTTTCGAGGAAACAAAATTACTAACAAAATTGCTGTGATAGCAAATAGTTTGCTGTCATTGCAAAAAATCTGCTACTCCAGCAAAAGGGACCTGCAAAATCAAATTTCGCTGTCACAGTGGATTTTTCTCACCGTACAAATTTGCATAATAGGTGTGGTACACTCTCAATGTTTCGACTGTTCGATACAAGGAAAAAAATCTGACTGTGCTATATTTCGCTATAATGTCTTATTGATTCTCGAAGACGAGCCGATGAAAAGTTTTCGTAAAATTGCACTTTTGGAATATCGTCGGTTCGAAACATCAAGGCACTACCAAGTGACACCAAATTTAACCGTTTCCCCAGTTCCATTTCCATTTTGTTCTATCCCTAAACTCACAACTGTCTTCTCTGTATCGATGAATTCAGTCTGTACAGTTAATTTTTGCAATTTTCTCATATAAATCGGGAGGTTTCGTAACACTAGTCTGAAGATTGACACTTGCTGCGCTAGCACTTCTGCGCTCAGAACTGTGTCTGCTCTACTCGCTATTCAGTGCTCCAAATGGTGCTCGGTCCGCTCACCATTAAAATCCCGGTCAAAAAAATCCTCAAAGGATCCCCCATGGGAATTTATAGGAATCTTTGTAAGATTCCGTATAGGGTTCCTATGAAGGGACCCATATTGGTTCTTATAATTATTTCTTTAGCGTGTTTAAACTCTGGCCCAGTCTTGGGCTCATACCGGCCTACGCTGGGCCGGTGTTGGCCCCATGGTACATACATGCTAAGGTTGGCGAAGGAACTTCCCTTGTAGAAATGCTCTGGTAATTGATGAATTTTGTAACGCTTAACTAGCCAAAAACTGGACGCTTGCAAGTGCCTCGTAGGGTTCTGGCGAGGTCCTTGCAAGTGCCTACTATCTGCCTAGTTCAACTGTACAAAACTCGTCAATAACTAGAGCATTTCTACTTGGGTTATGAAGGATTCTATGAGCACTGTAAAAAGAAATTCGGCTTAATTTGTTTGCATCATAGATTCAGCCATGAAATGGGCTGAATTTAAGACTTTCTTCTTACAGTGAGGGATCCTTCTAAGAATCCTATGAGGGATCATATAAGGTATTGCATAGAAGGTTCTGTTTAAACCTCGATAATATATGTATCCCTAGTATGTACGTACCATGGGGCCCACCCCAGCCCGGCATGGGCCCAAGACTGAGCCAGAATGGGGCCGGAGTGTGTCGGAGTACATACACGCTAGGAATGGGTCATTTCATGTCAGATTTACAATGAGTCCCTGAATATTTCTGGATTGAACATTTTCAAATTCTCTATTAAAAAATAAGAGACACTTATGATTTGTTATCTTCCGATTTATATATTGGTGTCAAAGTGTTCCCTCCCGACAAATCTATTCCAACCGACAAATCTATTATGAACCGGGATTCCAAACAGTGTTCGCTTCGGTCGCTATTCAATATTCCAAATGGCGCTTACTTCCCTGGTGAAAGGGAAGCGTGTAATAGAAATTGTCAGGAACGTAGTTGGAAAGTATTTGGAACGTGGATTTAAGCGTATACCGAGCGTCAAGTGGAACATTAAGAGTGGTTCGAACGTATATTTGAAGTGTGTGAAGCGTATCCGAAGAAACCCCAATTTCATAGAAACTGGGCTTTACGCACAGAAGCGTAACCCAAGAATGGATAGGAAGCATATGAGAAGTATTAGGAAAGTAATCTGAAACATGCTTACGCTTCCGTTACTCTTTATGACACGCTCCCCTTGCACCAGGGTTCGCTCACACTTTCCCAATTCGAAAACGCTTGCTGTGCTCGCTATTTAATGTAAATATTCTTGCGAAGAAGAATGAGTAATTTGTAAATGAGCTGAAAAAACGATGTTCTTGAAATTTAAATCGTTCATAGAAACTAAACGAGAATGCAAACTCACGCAATATGATAAATCACTAGTTTTGGTTTTCTCGAATCAACTCCTCGGAACTGGAAACATCGTTGAAAGAATTTACTACAAGATGTTGAGTGTTCAGTATAGTTGAGTATTTCGTTATTGGGTTACTAATTCGTTTCAATAACCGATTCAAATTTCAGCAACATGAGAAAACGTTAGATTTCGTAGAATTGATTAGAAAACCGCTGAAATTCAGCCTAAAATCTTTAAACTCATCTTGTCCCGATTGTTGAACAATGCGGACAAGAACAGGATTTTTTCAAGATTTTCGTCTGAATCTCCCCATGTGGAAATTTCCGGGAATGAACAAACGGTCCAATACTGGCGGGGATTTATTCGCTAGACTCTGGCAAAAACAATTGAGTCGTTACTGTACCATCATTGTTTTTCGATTGGTGCCATGTACCTGACAGACATCGCACAATACTGGGTCTTGGAAATGGCCAGATTCGTTGCGATGCTGAATCAACTCTGGCAAACCCATCACGCCAATCTGATTAGCCTGGGTCAAGAGATTAGACTGTTGATGGTTCAACCAACGATTCATGTACATTTCAAACAACAAATCTCTCGAATGGTTTTGGTCCGAAGTAATTGAATTTATCCAAATTTCCTACTTGCAATGAGATTTTTAATTTCTGGACACTGCAAAGAAACAAATAGAAACAATTAAACTTTGAATCCTGATGAATATGGACGAGAACATTACTTTTATTATATTCTCGCCCATATTTATTTTATATTCAATTTCAAATACGATCATCCGAAATGATATCTCAGCTACCTTTCGAACCGTAAAAACAATTATTTGATTTATTCTCCTATTGTGTCGTCTGTGTCTTTAATTAACCCAATACATATCTAGTAATCAAACAATAGAAAAACCATCCAGTTTGCCGAGCAGTACTTTTTTTATTGAAAAAGCCAACGTTTCGCCCAGATACTAGGCATTTTCAAGGCAAAAAATACAACGTAAAGATGAAGTGGAAGACTCCGAGCACGACTCTCTACACTTTCTATTGAATCACCCCATCCATTTTTTGTCTATAGTATCTGGGCGAAACGTTGGCCTTTTTCAATAAAAAAAGCACTGTTCGGCGAACTGGATGGTTTTTCTATTGTTTGATAGCGCCACTCCGAGCACGACTCACTACGGTTCCTATATCTGGTGATGGAATCATTCCTGAACCGGATCATCAAAAATACTGCAGTTATGGCAATACAGGGTCATGAATATTGTCTGGACCGGCAGTATCGTATCCCTAGTACTGATCCTTATGTGAAACGTTGTTATCATTTAAATTTCGGGTCAGTACTGTAAAATCAACTGGCCCTGAACTGGTTGTTTATATTTGCCAGCGCTGGTCACTCCGGCAACGGCCCTGCGTCAGTATGGGGCCAGGTTTCAATTTCCACATGGATCTCCTCTAACAAATGAGGACAAAAACCGAACAAACGAAAGTTGAATGAGCGCTATTAAGGATGAATTACATAGATTTTGAAAATAATACATCGCTGATGGCCCGTGATTCAAAATATAATCCATGGCACAATAAAACTACTGAAGAGATAAGTTCGAATGACTCTCATCCGAATGTTTTCATGAATATTGAGGAAGATATTTTTTTATTCATCTTCATTTATATATGGTTTCAATCTATAATCTATAAATTAATGGATTTTAACTTTGATGTAACTTTCGAAGGAAGCTCTGAATCGATTTGGAATTTTGCAGGAGTATATTTGTTTGATCATTAAGAATCGTTTCGCAGATTTTCGTGAGTTTTTCATTATTTCAAAAATAGGTGTAATACATCCTTAAATAAAAACATGTGACTAACTTTGAGAAACTACTTGCATTCGTATAATAAACATTCGGTATGCAAAATATCTTTTCTTAGTCAGAATTTAATAACCGAAGAAGTGTTTCGGGACCTGTCTCCCAATGCGACCTCTCATAAATGACCCTAAAAACATGCGAGATGACTTAATGCTTCCTGCCATGCCTTGAATTCGAAATGACAGCCCTGAGTTGAGTGTAAACGCGATAAACTGTTGTACATAATTATATGAAAACTTTATAATTATATTGTACTCGTGTGAACCAATAACGGTATGAAAAAGTTGCTCTCAAACGTTTAATAGAGACATAGAATATTTATCCACGGCGCGACTTGTTTTCAGTATCTCGTGATGATAATTACCCCCAACGTTATGTTTATTCAATTTGTAATTATACGGAACAAAGCGTTAAATAAAGTCACATAATTCTCTCAAGCGTTAAGCGAGATCATGTGATTTTGATTAAATAAGAATTGCTCATGAATAAGAATCCAATTGATGACTATGAGTAGGAGTTTTTTTTATTTGCGGAGTACTGTTTTGACACAACCAGATTTCTATTTTCTACACAGCTCGCCAGAGAATGATGGAATAATTAGAAATGATTGATCGGTTCTCTTCAAAATTATTCAAACGTATATATTCAAGTGAAAAAAATGACATCGCGGATGATCAGAATCACGATCGAAAAATTTACTCTTCGAATGTATTTTTTCTTTCATATCCCGACGTCTCAATGAGCTACCTTTGTAGCGACTGCGATTGGTTTCATTCAATTAGACGGGTGTATTAAAATATCACGCGATACGATTCCATAAAGATATTCATCTCTTCTTCTATCGCGCTTCGAGCATTAACGAAATGACACCACGACACTCGAGATAATCGCATATTAAACTCAAAGATATTTTTAATCAATCATCAAACATTTTAATTCCAAATTATTTTAACTCGAGAAGGATTTATAAATCCCCCTTATCAAATATAATTATTCGAGAAGATATTCGTGACATATCGGAGTACATCTTCATTTCAATAATCTTTTCCTCCTCCTCTTTTCATATCTTTTCAAAAAAATATCACAAGAGATAAGGCGAAATAGGAGAATCATTTCTTTCAAAATACTTTAATTTTATAACAGTTTATGTACACACAATCAATTTATATTCTCCTTTCCACATACGATAAATGCCAATGACCGAGTACAAAATCATTCACATCATCCATATTTCGCTCGTACATTGCATATACACGCATACACTTATTACCATAAACACATTATCATAAATACACGCACTAAGGAAAACGTAACAAAGTTTTATTTTCTTGTTCTTTTCATTATCTTATTGAAACAAATTATTGCTCTTTCTATAGTATTTTATGTACGTATATTATGTATATGTATATATTTACAATTTCGATGAGATCTTCAACGACAATATGATATATAACAATAGTATAAATACACAAAAAATATTGTATCTTTATAATTCATAAGTATATTAATCATTAAAAAACAGTATAGCGTACAAGGAATTATAGAATCTCAACGAAGTAGGTGCCTTGGAAATTCCAAGAAACATATTTTACATCCTAAAATTCAATCATTTTTTTTCTTCTTTTTCTCAAGTTACAAAAACATTCACATTTCCGCGTACAGCATTGATAAAAATACTGTCTATACAGAGAATCGTGCGGATCTTGATTCGATTCGAATACCCGTGAAACACATTTGAGCAAACACACATTCGATATTCAATTAAGAAATTAGCTTTGCTCTAACTCTTCATTGTCAACCACACACGTTCATATGTATCAATCAAATCTCTGAGTACGATCTATTGAAAATTCGTGATCTTTTTCAATATCAAGTACATGAATTTCATTCCACATAAATAGGGCCATACTTCGGACCACAGCATTGCAAGGATTAAAAAATAATATAAAAACAAGAATGATATTTCTCAAACCTGTATTCATTTACAGCACTCGTTGTCATATACTTTTTGTATTCTCTATAATGTATTTATATAAAAATTGTTACTTATATTAATGAGCGTGCGAGTGATACAACCTCTATATCGATAAATCAATTCAAGGTTTTACGTCCCTGGATAAATAAACGATCAATAAAATCACTCGCATTTTAAGATCGTATATCGGAGAAGACGTGAAAATATTTTATCCATTCTCTCGATTATATATTACAGTTTGTCCGCCAAGTAAACCACAAGACACACATAATTGAGATAGAATTTGAAAACAGTGTGTGTGTATATATATATATATATATATATATTCGTTTGTACAAAAGAATCAATATTGTTGGAATAAAATTTTCCTATCGGATTGATACATAATAGATATTTTTTCTTCGCGACATAAGAATAATAGACTTCTTATCGCTACGACAACATTCTTAAATGGAACGATCACGAGTCAAATGACTGTTCAGTCAAGGAAATGTTTCAATTAACGTCTCTAATTCGTAAGGATCTTCAACATCTCCTTCCACCTTTTTCTCACCTCTTTGTCCTATTTGTATAATAAAAATCTCTATGATGTGAGAATATTCACATCGATTCGATAATTTTCTTTTTTTTTTTCTTCTAAAACTTGGAGTCATTGCGTAAATGCGTAACGGTATTGTACTTAAACATATGACACACAGCGAGCACTTTTCAGGAACAAAAACAGTTAACTCTCAGCATCTTCAAACTTTTTCATGGGTGATCAGGATTTTAATGGAGCCGACGAATTGGGGGATTTTTCTTGACGCCTTTCCCATTCGTTGACCCTCTTCAGAGGGTAACATATCACAGCTGACAGAAGAATCAAAGCACCGGATAAGTAAAATGAGGCCTCGTAAGTTCCGGTTGCGTCGTATAAAATACCTGCGGGTGAAAAAATAGAGGTGCATGAAGGAGGATTAGAATTTATAGAATATCGTAAGGATCGTAAGGATCGAATACCAACGGAGAAAAATTGTTCTGTTGATATTTCGATGGCGAAAACTTCTTCAGCTGTTGCAGCAATATTTTTCGCTATCCAAATATCGAATACACGAATGAGCTACCATACCCATATAACAGAAAAAGCTTCTGAAATGCATTTTTCAATCAGAAAAGTATTTTGAATAGACATACAACAGAAATGTTTTTTGAATGCATTTGGTACATTTCAAATGTATTTGTAATACATCAAATATGAATTTTGTATACATTTTAAATACTTCTGTTCGAATGCATTTGAAAAGTGTTTTCTGTTTTACCTTTTGGCGTCTATCACAAAAAAAATTAGTGTAGAAAGCATAGGCGTGCCCAGGTCGGCCAAATTGTGGGTGTCCACGTGGCAAATTTTTCCAAATTATATATAAATGATATATAAACTATATTGAATTATACATGAGTGATACATACACGGAGAAAAAATGGTTTGCTACTACAGCACCTACAAAGAAATTTGTTGTCCTTGCAAAAATATTCACTCCAGCAGCTGAGACGTTAGTGCTGTTAACAAATTTGTTTATGTCAGCAAAAAAATGTAGTTGTGTCAATCATTTTCCTTGCTTTTTCAACTACTTTTTCTTTTGTAGTAACAAACCTACTTGTTATGCCAGCAATACTTTTTCTTCCGTGTATAATTTTGAAAATTTTTCCACACTGTGTATTCAGTATTAGCATTTCCTATGCTGTATTGTTTCATCTAGATAATATTGTTGTGGGAAGGAATAGATATCGGACTCTGAGTTGTGGGTGCCAGTTCACCCATGGCACCCACCGTAGGCAGGCACGCCTATGTTAGGAAGTTAGAACCTCAACAGTTCTGTCGTCCCAGGCAAAAAAGTTGTTGAACTGCCCAAGTGTGTATTGCCGATATTGACAATGGGCCCAAGCAAGGTCCACACGGAAAGAAATGTATGGTAATATTTACCATGCCAACATAGTATTCGTTCTTATTTTATTGAAAATCGTAAATGTTACTATGTGAGAATAGAATCCTTCGCCATTTTTCTGGTAATGATTACTATACTACATAGAAATCAGACAAATAGAACTCAAAGCAATGTAAACTGGTACTGATTACCATGTTACAATAGCTGTCATTCCAGTTAATGAAAATATGCACGCTGTGGGCAATATCGACACGACGTGTATAGACATACACATATTATACGTATTATTACGCTAGTCAGCCCACTATTATTAATCAAGTAAAAACACAGTTATTATTTAGAAGACTGATATAATTTGTTTCTGACTGTGTGCTCCCTTTTCTTTCCATTACCCATTTCATAACCTAATTTATTTATTTATAACCTCATTCACTGAAAAGCCTTATGTGTATATACATGTCAATAGTTTAATTTAGGTTATAATCAATGAAAAAATCATGGTCAATATTACTTTATAGCATTGGATTCATGTTTAGTTGCATAGTACTGTCTCCAATGTAACATGTCAATCATTACTATTAGGTGTACAAATAAGTTTCCGCGGTTTTTTATAAAAAATTAGGAATTTATTGTAAAGGAAAAGTACATTACGTTTTATTCAAAGTATTTTCCATCATTTGCCACTACTTTTCCCCATCTTTCTGGCAACATTCGGATACCCCGTCGAAAAAACTCTTCATCTTTTGACGCTATCCACAAATCTAGCCAATTTTTGGTGTCTTCATATGATGTGAAGCGCTGCTCAGACAGACCATGTGCCATCGACCGGAACAGGTGATAATCAGAAGGGGCTAAGTCTGGCGAATACGGCGGGTGGGGTAAAACTTCCCAGTTGAGTGTTTCCAAGTATGTTTTTACCGGCGCCGCAACACGTGGACGAGCATTATCGTGTAAAAGAATAATTTTGTCGTGTCTGGAGTGGTAATGGGCGCGTTTTTCCTTAAGTGCCCGACTCAATCTCATCAATTGTGTTCGGTAGAGAGCTCCAGTAATGGTTTCGCTTGGTTTCAGCAATTCATAATACACGACACCAAGCTGATCCCACCAAATACACAGCATGAGTTTTTTTCCATGAATATTCGGCTTAGCTGTCGATGTTGATGGTTCGCCGGGCTTAACCCATGACTTTCTCTTCTTTGGATTATCGTAGTGAATCCATTTTTCGTCACCAGTGACTATACGATGCAAAAAACTCTTTTTTTTATTCCTGGCAAGCAGCATTTCACTCATGCATAATCGGCGTTCAACGTCTCTCGGCTTTAGTTCATATGGAACCCGATTTCCTTGTTTTTGAATCATTCCTAACGATTTTAAACGATGTGAAATTGCTTGTTGAGTCACTTGTAGAGTAAGTGCAAGTTCTTTTTGCGTTTGGGACGAATCTTCCTCCAATAGTACTTCTAATTCCATGTCTTCGTACACTTTCGGCCTTCCACTGCGTTCTTTGTCTTTAACGTCAAACTCACCGTTCTTAAACTTTTGAAACCATTCCTGACAACTTCTCTCACTTAAAGCAGCTTCACCATATGCTTCTAGAAGCAATCGATGCGCCTCAGCTGCAGATTTTTTCACATTAAAGAAGTAAATCAAAAGTTCCCGCAAATGATGCTTATTCGGAATAAAACTTGACATTTTTGCACGAAAAAAATTACGTGATGCTGATACGGAATCACTAGTACTTGAGGGTTATGGTGTTGCCAGATGACTAAACTTGGGATATTACGTTTTACATCTGACAATTTCTCCATAACCTTCTGGTGGGGCCATCTTTTGACAAACCGCGGAAACTTATTTGTACACCTAATATGTTGACAGGGCTAATGTTACCACATAAAATCGGGAGCACCACTATGTCAAGTGACTCGCACCATCTAAAAATTTTCGTCACCATGTAACATAGTAATCATTCCCATGCTACATTGAGAATATAACTATTCTTTTCTCTCCGTGCATTTGCTTGAATCCAGTATTGGGAAATGACAATGGGACCCATCATGGACTAATCTTGGCCCTACTGTTTGTTTCCATACATTTATAGTTCGTAGTAAATGGTAATATTGAACTTTGGTGCGTGCCCGGCCCTAAGTTGAGCCAAGATCGGCTTAGGTCAGGGCCCATTGTATCACCTAGTCCTCGGGCGAAGCAATACAGCCAGGCCGGAAACGATGTTATCATCCCAGAGTTGGTCCCACGTTAGGTAGCATGGGCACCCACTTTGGGTCCCCATTGGACCCGTAGTAAATACACGTTTGGGTGTGTTCATAGAAACCAGCTATCGCTCCTGATTTTTGCATAATAAACATTTCTCTTCTCTGAAAACGAGTTGAAAATCACCACCTTGCCAGATGAAAATATCGTAATTTGAGTTACGGTCTTTACGCTCGGTAAAATCAGTGAGGAGCAAATATCTCGTACTGTTTGAAAAAAATCTCTTCGAAGTTGAGGTTTCCTTGATTTGTAAACTCCTCGAGCCCGGAACCAATTTACCAAGAAAGAAAACCGTAAGTCCGGTCGTAGGCTTCGGCACAGTTCGGAAATGGTCGTAATAAAGATCTTAGGTGCCCTCCCACATAGCACACAATGTCTCAGTAATATTCTCAGAATATCACAAATATTTCATTCGAAACATTCTATGTTGAATATTTTGGCGAGATTTCAAAGATATTGCGAATAGAATATTTCATTACAAATGTTATGAGAATCTTGCAATTGAAATATTGCACATATGATATTCTGCAATGTTCTGGGAATTTATAATGAGGGATCTTTCATGTTTGTCGCAAGTGAAATATTTCAACAGCAATATTTCATGTGGCCGTAAGAATTTTTATTCATCAGACCTGGCACTCTTTTGTTAGTAGAATTTACAAGTTAAGAGCGAAAGAAACCTCTCTCTCCCATGACTTATTCAATTTCAATTTCAGAGGATTCTGAATTGATTGGTCTATATCCCACGGAAACGAATTTATCAGAAACACATTATTATGAAGACGAAGAGTGGCACTTTGAGAGCATCTGAATCATCTCAGTGATTAGCTTAGGTGATAGAGGCTTTGTCTATGACTCAGAGAATTGAGGTTCGATCCTCACTGAGGGAACTCGCCTGATAATCGATTCGCAATGTGTATTCCTCTCACAAGACCATTAAAATCATATTCTATACAACATTTGTAGAGCAATTTACTCTGCAGAAAAATTTTTGTTCACCAAAAGCACACGGAAAAAAATGTTTCATAAGATTTACTAACGCGTTCAGTAAAATACAGCACTATTGGAATTTCTCGTAATATTTATAAGAGTTCTAATAAAATCTACGATGGTCGCAGTCAAAATTACTACCGCAGTAGTAGATTTGACTACAGTTGTAGTAAATATTAACAGAAATTCTAATAGTGCTGTATTTTACCGCCCTCGTTGGTAAATTCTATTAAACAATTTTTTCCGTGCAGTATTTTATACCATTGTTACTACACATCATTATGAGATGTTTTCCTGTATAAAATATCCCTGAGATGATTTTAGCAATATTTCAGAATGTCTCCAGGATGTCTCTAGAAGATTACAACAATCATCTCAGTGATATTCTGACAATATTCTTGAAATGTTCGCCAGAATATTGCATATTTCAAATATAATATTCTGGCAATGTCATTGAGAAATTTTGTGCTATGTGGGGTTATATATAGATTTGAACCGTTCAAGTAAACATAAAAAAAGGCAGAATCACACCTGATTGATTCCACGTGAAAGAAATATTACTTTCTAAAATATCTAATCCATATATTCAATTATATGGTGATTTTCATGAACGTCGCATACCGAGTTCACATGTTTCTTCGTTGGTAAAAAGCGAACTATCATAGCAGTAACTCGGTATTGTCGTTCACCAAACACCCTTAACTCATTTTTCCATTTGTTGTTGTTGAAAATATTGATTGTTTTTTCAATAATTAAAAACAGCATCCCTCATTTGCCCTAGAACCGCTCTAATAATGTCAAAATATTAGTTGCATCATACAATTTTGATGTGGAATAGTTTTTCTCGATTTTCTTCGTTCGAACGAATTTGGAGTTTTTTCCAAACAACTTTTTTGCCTGGAACAGCAGAACAGCACCCGGAGTTTCTTGAAACACGTTCTAAGAACATCCGAACGTTTTAAAACGTTCAGAAAACTTTGTGCTGCTAGGGAAGTATGGTCCCGTACAGCACAACCATCGATCCTCTACCTAGGACTTCGGTGGACTGGAGGTGGAGAATTGGTGGAGAAATGGGAGCCGTGGAAATAAGGGAGGATGCAACGGAGAAATGTCCACCCTCTGTATTTTCGATATAATTCATATTGGTGCATTCACATAACCAAATCTGAATTTATGAATTCACGAATTTAAGTTTCATTGAAAACACAGGGGGCGGACATGTCTCCGTCGCCTCAACGGAGACTCTCCTTTATTTCTCCTTTATTTCCACGGCTCCCATTTCTCCACCAATTCTCCACCGAAGTCCTAGGTGGAGGATCGGTGATTGTGCTGTACGGGGTGGAGAATAGAGAAAGTTTACATTCTCGTATAACGAATGGAGCTCGCTTCGTTCACATTCTTATCATGTAAATACTCGTATTGAAACATCTCGCTGAAAAATTCTCACAAAACCACGAATAATATCTGCAAAACATCGCATTTCTACTGTAAAAATCTGAAAAACTCTGATAAACTCTGAGAATTCATGAAATTCTCATGAGAAATCTATTAAATTTGGGACACATTGCACTTTTTCCGAGTTGTTTCATTTTTTCCACACGAATGAGAACAAAATTGCGCTCTGAAACATTCTGACAAATCTCTGATTTCTCTGATTGTTGTAGAATTTTAAAATCCTGTGAATACATTCGTGTGCCATATTCAAATATCATACGTGCAAAAGTGTTTGAGAATTTTTTATTTTTTTGCAGGACTCCAAAAAATGTTGACAATTCATCAGAGCTTCGTCAGAATTTTGTCAAAGCATCATTTCGTTCCTATTTTTCTGCAAAAACTTCGGAAAAATTGTAGAAAACTCTGGCAAATATCTATACAGAATGTCTCAAATTTATTAGATATTTTAGGAAAATTTCAGAGATTCTGAAAGTTTTTCAGAGTTTTCCACATTTTTACAGAGAAAATGCGATGTCTTTCAGAAATTATTAATGGTTTTGTAGAAATTTTTCAGCAAAATATTTCCATACAGGTCGGGCTCGCTTGGTTCGCGAATTCGTGAATAAACGATGCTCTCTTTACCCCTGGTTAAGGGAAGGTTCTCATCAAGCGAACTCCGAAATAAGGTGATTTTCTCGAACTTTTTTTTCTCAAAAAGGAAGTAAATTGAGAACTCAAGGTATTCGAAACTCATTAAATGGGTCTTAAAGTACATGAAAAAAATTTTCTCAAGTTAAAGGATTCGTAACCCGAAACTTGGAAGGTATTTTTCTCGAAACCATGTTTTTCAAGTTTTGCTCCACGATATCTCAAAAGCTACTGAATGGATCGCTCTTTTTTTTTTAATTTTGAAGCTGAATTTATTGAAGGATGAACCTAAATGGAGATGACATTCGCGTTTTTTTTTCTTTTTATAGCACTTTCAAGAGCGAAAAAAAGGTGAAAACATGCTACCAAAAGTTTGCATGTCTCTCATTTTTCTAACTTTGGACTTTTTATTGGTTTTATTGATACAACCTCGAACAAATATAATATATTTCATAAAAACTTTTGGATTTTTGATTTCTGATAATTTTTGTAAGTGCTATAGTGGCGCCCGATTGATCACTGTTTTTTTAGGTGGTTATGTTTCAACACGTATTAACAATTCCCATGGCATTATTTTTCACTGAAAAAACATTTTTTTCTCACCTGAAGACTCAATTAACAAGTGTGGAACCCCTGAGTTCTTTAATCATTTCTTCCCATGAAAGAAAATTCGAGATGAAAACCTCCCCTCAAACGAAACCATTGATTCTTACCAGATCTCATTGAATCTTGTACAGTGTGCTGACCAAATCCTATCCAAGTCTTTGTCAATGAGATTTTATTATACCAATGTATTTTTTCAATGTTTTTTTATATACCAAATCTCATTGAATTTCATTCCATCAGATTCTATGGATTTTTTTAACCAGGGAATCGCACTTCAATGAACGGGTCGGTGCCGAATCAACGAAAAAAATTTTACTAGCAGTATGAAGTTGTCATTTTGTTGCAGTATGAAATGAAATTAGTCATAGATCATTGATTAAATTAAACGAAAATTCTTTATGTTAACCTATTCACTGCACCCGTTTATTACAGTAGACACGTAATTCATCATTCTAATAAAATTATTAATGATCTTCCTAATCGATCGGTACAATCAAACTGTTTCAAACGTCTGTAGAGAACGAAAATCGGTTTGTTGTTATCATAAACATAACAAAGGGAAATTGAGTTTACCGTGGGGTTGTGTTAGCAAATCAATGTTTTTTACTTTTTGTTGAATTTAATCAATGATCTATGACTAATTTCATTTCATACTGCAACAAAATGACAACTTCATACTGCTAGTAAATTTTTCTTCGTTGATTTGGTTTGTCGTTGATTCGGCACCGACCCCAATGAACGAGACTTATACGAAAAATGAAGTGATTTGTTATGCATGAGAGAGATTTAACTATTAAATGCATAGAATAAATGTAATTTATTCTATAAACAGCATCATTTCAAGTGAAAATCACACCGAAACAAGTATAAACTCACAACAAACAATTCACTCTTTAAAAATAAACGATATTTATGAAAATCAATATACGTCAGCCGACTAGAACTTCTCCAAATACAACGATATATTCAATTCATTTCATGAAATCTGTTGAATAATTGACGAGCGACTTATCATCGTACGCGAGCGTTATTTAGTCGAAGAGAGATAAGAGCGGCGTTCAAATGATATTTTTCATAGATAAAGATCTATAACGATATGATTCACAGGGATATATTTAAATACATGTTTCTTATTTTACCTGCCAAAGGTACACCTAATGTCGCGGCGACGCCTTGAAATAGAAGAGCCAATCCAAAAGCATTCGTTAATTTTTCCAACCCGAGAAGCTCGACCACAAGAATGGATCTCAATGCGGCGAAAACAGCTGTAATTGAAATAATTCATGAATCAGGGGGAGGATGGATAACATTCGTTTGATTCTTGTAATAAATTTTGAGACAAAATAGAATAAATGAATACTCCTTTCCTTTCTATGTTATCAATTATACACGGAAATACCGGGTCTATTAATGTTTAGAAAGAATTTATCAACGTTTACAAAAGTGACTGGCAATTTAGGGAAAAAGAGGATCGCTGAAAAACACTCGTAGTGAGTCTATCAAAAATTCGTAGTCACAATATCAACAGTTGATAGTTTCATTAGTATTTTTCACAGTGAAACTATCAATTGTTAATACATCGACTACGAATTTTTAGTAGACTCACTACGAATATTTTTCAGCGATTCTCATTTTCCCTAAATTGACAGTTATTTTTCTGAATATTAATAGACCCGGTCTCTCCGTGTATACTGTAAAAAAAGAAAGTTCAAATTGTGTCATGACTGAACCCAAGACGCAGCCAAATGAAGCCTATTTTGAGCGCAAAAAACAATCTCCGACACAATTGAAAAGGCTGAATTTCAGTTCATTTTCGAATTGAGACGTAGCCCATTCGAGCTATACTTTCTACGGTATATGATACTATTTTTAATCAATAATATAAAGAATATTCAGTTTTACTTATTTTTAGTATATCAATGAATTTGGTTATCTAAATTCAATTTATAATTCACATCGTGTATCTATAACTGATTACGAAATGGAACACACGATTGATAAAAGAATCGTGTGCATATTGGAATATGAAACAAAATGAAAGGAAATTCACGAGGTTTGCGGTGGTGGAACGCAAAATAACATAAGAAAATTTCAATCTGATCTCAAGATCACCTTTTATTTGATGTATAAATCCGTACCGACCCGAGAACAAATGATTTGGATCTACGTAGATCTATTTAGATTTGAATAAAAAAAAATTTCACGTTAATTTATTGCGATTTGCGTGCAATAATTACCCGTTTCCTTCATTTATGGATCATTTCTAAGAATTGAGTATTTGTGAGAAAAAAAATAATTAGATCTTCATAGATTTAAGTGGATCCACGTAGATCTAATCCATTGGATCTGAATTAATTTGTTCCGGGGAGTGTTTAAACTTTTTGAATCTTATACCTTGGACGCTTATTTCGTATTGAATTTATGGTAATTTTGTTGACATTGTACCAGTCGTGGTAATCTATTCTCTTCTAATCGTCCACGTGTATGCAAGTCGTATGAATAATTGAACAACCGATAAGCGTGCTCGTTATTCCACAATCAAAACATCGTCAATTCTATAATTATTTCTGTTTTCGCGATTTTCGTATATTCATATTTCTAATCCTTATCCGATGAATCGGTGTTGTGGCTAAAATGAGTTCTGATCCTGTAATGAGTCGAATCGTGAATTTTACTCACATATACTGAGACCGAAGCTTGCCGTGTAGAAGAACTGGTATTCCGTCGTATAAGAGAGTCCAGAGAATATAGTTACAAGTCCGGTGATACTGATGAAAACGTTGTTCAATATGAGGGTGTCTACACCTGGAATGCTACTTGCCGCGCCACATACCAAACGACCGAAGGTATTGGCTATACCTATCATGGATACCAAGTAGTTGGCGGTACCTTCTTCGATACCAGCTTTCACTGCTCGTTCTGTACATAGGAAAAAGGTTTTCATTTGCGTCTCAAGGATGATTGGATGAATTTCAAATGATATCACTGTTTACCTTTGGAATATGTGAATGGGGTGTAGAATCCCATCATAGTCAAACCTCCTGAAATCGCCAAGATCAAGAAGGAAGGACTTTTCAGGAGACTCAGATCCAACATAGTCGTTAAAATTCTCCTCACACTTTCGGGACATATATAACAAGTTCCACTCTCTTCTTCGGCTACGTCTGTAGCCGTTGGTAATCTTGTTACGGACATGTGGTACCCAACGGACGATTGCTGTCGGTAAAATACAGGATAAGGAAGGTAAATTGAATGTTCGAACAATGTTTAAATACATAATTCTCAAAATATAAAAAATTCAATTGGAGGAAAGTTTTTATTGTATTTTTAGTGAAGTCAATCAATCACCTGAGATCTATAATGAGGGAGTCTGTTCAAAGAACCTCCATAAAATATGTCATCCCTGTAGAAAGGTCTCTGAGGATCCTTTCCCGAAGGAGTATTCCGTCTATTGCGTATCACCGCACTGATAGATTTCTGACTGCAGTCGGAATCCGCTCGGAGACGTCGTCCGCTAATGGTATGTCTTCGAATCTGTAATCAAACGCCAAAATGAATGATTATTCATCCATTCCAATCAGAGATCCGTGATTCATCTGAATTTTACCGTTGGTATTTTGCCATTCAGTCTCTCCACGTCGCCATCCAATAAATTATTTTCCTCCTCGATGGTGGTCTCATTCTTATCCAAGATTTCCAATTCAGGATAAATAGGAGCCGATAATCTCTTCTCCGAATTACTGAGTTTGATTTCTTTGATGATAACTCCTTCGTTGGACTCCTTGATGTGCAACGAGTGCAAGGATTTAGTGACACTGCGATCGGATAATGTTTAGTAATTCTTAATGTTCGTAACCAGTTTCTACATCTCGATATTTATAATATCATCATACTTTACTATATTCGGGCTGCTACCAATGATCTGAGCTGCGGTAGGGTATTCCGTGTTGTTGTTAGTACCAAAGAAACCGCCACTACGAACGGGTCGTTCGCAATGCAACGACGTCATCGACGCAACCTTCCCCATCAAGGACGTTTTCACTTCGAGTACCGAGCTTTCGGGTACCGAGGATTTTTTCACTTTAATCGTCGATGGTTCCAACGGCCGAAACATCGTTCCGAAAACCACGCATGTCAGGAGCATACCTAAGATATTGAAATTTCATCATGCAAATGTCTGGTCTTGAACAACGTTATCTACTATTCTCGTATGTGCTTGGCGTCAACACGCTCTCGTGACGATCTTAATCAAACAATATTATAATTCCGAAAGTGATTAAAATATCGTACGTAACATGAGTGATGCTAATTTAATTTCATTATTCCAGTCAGTTTCATTATGAATCGAGTGAAAACATGTGAAACGACATGTGACTTGCCGTACATTTACGACATTCGATTAATTCATTCTCGTTCGTCCTGTTTGTGGATAAATGATTGATGGATTTCGTATTATTCCTTTGTTTTTTGATCTATTTATTTTCGGTTCATCGATTCGGATTCGTATGGATCCGAATATTATATAATTATTCGGATGTATGGTTTTCGTGGAAATACGTGAAACGAGCGCTGACTGACTGACCTGCTTGTATACCAATTGTCTTCCTCCATCCAAATTCATCGATGAGATAAGCTGTGATCGGTGATAAAACACAGGCGCCGATACCCGAACCGCAAACGGCGATACTCGTAGCCAAAGCTCTCCATTTCTCGAAATAAAATCCTGTGGTTATTACCGATGGAACGTAAATCATTCCCATCCCAATGCCCCCTGTTTCGAGACAGACAAAACAAAAATGATGGAACAAAATCTCTTTTTCAGGTCTTGTTTATTCCTAATATGCAACCCATCGGATGTATTATATCTTGCGATATTTTTCTTTCAGACAGACTTTGGATGCCCTGGTTAACAAATCCCATCCTAGACAGCACACAGAGTTTTCTGAGCGTTTCAGAAATGTAACCTTGGTTACGCGGGTCTTAATCTCCGAAAAGTACGTTTTTCAAATGTTTAAAGCATATTCGCCTTTGATACACTTGGATACGTTCTGAGTATGTTATTCTCTTTTACTACTGCACGTTGGTATCATGTTTTCTAAACGTCTTCGTGGAATTTGAACTGCGACTGAAGCCCCTAGATTCCAGATAACTTTTGATAGGATTTTTTTCGTCAAATATTTCAGTACGCTAAGAAAAAAGATTTAGTTGATATTCGCTCATCTAAATTCTTTTGTTGACGTAACTAAAAATTCACCCAGAGAACAAGACTGAGGGCATTTCAAAGGGCCAGTAACGGCTCTTCACCGGCATTGCAGGATCATTAGCGGCCTATTGAAAGACCAATAATAATCGTTGTAGGGCAGTACCTTCAACTAAAATTTTGTTATGCTAACCAAAAAGATCAAACGAAACCCCTCTTAGTTCAGTGAATCCAACGCGATTTGGTAACATCATTTGTTTAGCGTAGTCAAATTTTCATTGAAGCCATCAAACTTTTAGTTATGTCAACAAAAGATTTTAGTTGGGCACATGATAACAAGATGTTTCAATAGTAATAACGAAATAGTTTTCTCAATGTAGCTGAATCGGATAATTGAAAACCGTCTAATATAATCAATGTATGATTGATTTGAACCCGGGTCGACAAATCGTAATATTTTTTAAAGTCTGATCAACTTCGTAAAACGCAACAATCCAGAGTTGAATCAGGTCGAATGAGAATTTTAAAAACAAGACCAGGTTGAAAAAAGGATGAGATCGGGGTGAAAAATGAAATCAAACCTGATTCACTCCGTAATACGCAACAAATCAGAGCTAAATCAGGTTTCACTTTATAAAAAGTTATATCAATTTGCTGCTGCCCCTGGTAGAAATGTCACAAGTTCTTCCTCATGACGGATGAGGCACGAAAGAGGAAAAACTGATTGGAAAAACCTAACGAAGCGCTAGTTAGTAACTAATGAGTTTGATCCAATTAGGGTTGGTTGGGCAAAACTAGTGAGTTACTCATCACTATTCAATGAGTTGAACTGATTAGTGTTGGTTGGGCAAAACTGGTGAGTTACATATCATTATTTAATAAGTTGAACTAATTAGTAATACTGGGATAAAACTGTTCAATAACTGCAACTTCTCACTGCGTGTATACACGAAATGAAGAAAGATGAGCGTTTTAAGGGGGGGGTAGGGTTAATTCGATCAAAAAATAGCCTATTTTTATGAATTTTTATTAAAAAACCAGTTGATTTAAATGAATTTATTTTAACGGGATATTATTAAGTAACATTTGAAATATATTGTGTAGAATTTTCATTGAAAAATATCCAGATATGCGCCGGTGGAAGCAATTTTTAATGAGCGCCAAAAAAAAAAGGGTTTTGCGGTGGACAACATAACTCAGGATTGGATCATCTGAAACAAAAAAATCAAAAAGATTCTGTTAGTTTATGAGTTTTTCTAGGTAACCTCGTCGAGTTTTTTTTTTTTTTTTAATTTAAAGTATATTTAAACGACTTAATTGTTGATTTTTTGCGTCAAAAATCGGTATTTTGACTTATAAGTGCCATAAAAAATCCAAAAATTGAAAAAAAGAAACTCGACGAGGTTACCTAGAAAAACTCATAAACTAACAGAATCTTTTTGATTTTTTTGTTTCAGATGATCCAATCCTGAGTCATGTTGTCCACCGCAAAACCCTTTTTTTTTTGGCGCTCATTAAAAATTGCTTCCACCGGCGCATATCTGAATATTTCCAATGAAAATTTTACACAATATATTTCAAATGTTACTTAAGAATATCCCGTTAAAATAAATTCATTCATATCAACTGGCTTTTCAATAAAAATTCATAAAAATAGGCTATTTTTTGATCGAATTAACCCCACCCCCCCCCCCCCCCCCCCCTTAATCTTGATGTATTCAAAAAATATTATTCACACTTGTTATTGAATAAGGCAGGGCTGTTGCTAGATTCACTTTGAGATTAAAAGCAAATCCAACAACAATACTCTGAGACAGACCTTGTGAGAAATGTTCATTTCTTGATGATTCCATGGATAAAAAAGACTCTCAAAAATTATCTACTTACAAGTCATGAAAAATAGAAAAAAAATAAGTGGAAAATTTTTTATCTTGAAAAATTATTTATGAAATCAACGAATGAATGAATTTATAAAGCCTCTTAAACATATATTAGGTGTACAAATAAGTTTCCGCGGTTTGTCAAAAGATGGCCCCACCAGAAGGTTATGGAGAAATTGTCAGATGTAAAACGTAATATCCCAAGTTTAGTCATCTGGCAACACCATAACCTTAAAGTACTAGTGATTCCGTATCAGCATCACGTAATTTTTTTCGTGCAAAAATGTCAAGTTTTATTCCGAATAAGCATCATTTGCGGGAACTTTTGATTTACTTCTTTAATGTGAAAAAATCTGCAGCTGAGGCGCATCGATTGCTTCTAGAAGCATATGGTGAAGCTGCTTTAAGTGAGAGAAGTTGTCAGGAATGGTTTCAAAAGTTTAAGAACGGTGAGTTTGACGTTAAAGACAAAGAACGCAGTGGAAGGCCGAAAGTGTACGAAGACATGGAATTAGAAGTACTATTGGAGGAAGATTCGTCCCAAACGCAAAAAGAACTTGCACTTACTCTACAAGTGACTCAACAAGCAATTTCACATCGTTTAAAATCGTTAGGAATGATTCAAAAACAAGGAAATCGGGTTCCATATGAACTAAAGCCGAGAGACGTTGAACGCCGATTATGCATGAGTGAAATGCTGCTTGCCAGGAATAAAAAAAAGAGTTTTTTGCATCGTATAGTCACTGGTGACGAAAAATGGATTCACTACGATAATCCAAAGAAGAGAAAGTCATGGGTTAAGCCCGGCGAACCATCAACATCGACAGCTAAGCCGAATATTCATGGAAAAAACTCATGCTGTGTATTTGGTGGGATCAGCTTGGTGTCGTGTATTATGAATTGCTGAAACCAAGCGAAACCATTACTGGAGCTCTCTACCGAACACAATTGATGAGATTGAGTCGGGCACTTAAGGAAAAACGCGCCCATTACTACTCCAGACACGACAAAATTATTCTTTTACACGATAATGCTCGTCCACATGTTGCGGCGCCGGTAAAAACATACTTGGAAACACTCAACTGGGAAGTTTTACCCCACCCGCCGTATTCGCCAGACTTAGCCCCTTCTGATTATCACCTGTTCCGGTCGATGGCACATGGTCTGTCTGAGCAGCGCTTCACATCATATGAAGACACCAAAAATTGGGTAGATTTGTGGATAGCGTCAAAAGATGAAGAGTTTTTTCGACGGGTTATCCGAATGTTGCCAGAAAGATGGGGAAAAGTAGTGGCAAATGATGGAAAATACTTTGAATAAAACGTAATGTACTTTTCCTTTACAATAAATTCCTAATTTTTTATAAAAAACCGCGGAAACTTATTTGTACACCTAATATAAACAAAATAGCACATATTTATATTATGTACATATATGTTGAATATAACAGTAAAACGAAATTCCTGCATACTTTATAGATTAAATTCAACATTTATAGTTTCCCAATCAATGAGCAATACTCAACATATTTTTACCGACTGAACGATGAATAGGGAATAACATGATTATTAAGGTAACGTAATAAATAGTTTCAATTCTAATAATGATAATATTTTATAGTCATTTGAAACTTCCCACACAGGACACCTACGTCGCCTCTCAGTAGAATTCAGGGAGAAAAAAGAGCTCGGTGGATGCAACGTGGTACAACGGAGAAATGTCCGCCCGAAAAAACGGCTCGAACATTTCTCCATTGCCTCTACGTTGCTTCTCCATCGTACCACGTTATATCCACAGCTCCCTTTCTTCTCCCTTAAGTCTACGGAGATGCGACGTAATTCTTTGGTGACTGTCCTGTATGGGTTTATACGATCATACCTAGAAGAAATATAATCAGTTTTCCTTATTACTGATGAGGCACTGATGAGGAAAAACGTATCAGGAGAAACTGATCACTAACTTATTGGGAACTGATTTGTCTAATAAGATTATTAAAATTCCCACATAGCACTGAAAGTTCTCTAAACGTTGTCAGAACCTTTAGAGGACTTTAAACGTTTGAGAAACGTTCTCAGAATGTTCTCAAAACTTTCATGCTATGTGGGTTCATGCAAAAATGATCAAATTCTGACAAGTTATTGCCTTTATTTACAAGAAACATCAATAGCGTGAATGTTTATAGAAAATATTCGGTTCAAAGAACATATTGATTGTTATTGAAAGGATATATTTCAATTGAAAACGTACACCTATTTTAAATATATGTCTCAACCAAAATTCGAAATATTTTAATGGAATTGAATTGAATTGGTTCGAATTATTTTATCCTGGTTTTGCTGTATCAAATCAATGAAACGTAACCTCAATAATTATAAAGAGTATATGCACATAACAAAGCTACCTTGGAAATTATTGGATTTTGTAAGGTTATATGATATAAAAGAAGATGGGGTGTAATATATATATATATATATATATATATATATATATATATATATATATATATATATTCTTCCTTGTGGCGAAATAATATAGTTTTCTTATTTATTATGAGTAAGTATAGTAACTTGAATATTATCTGGATAATATCTCATCCCTAACAACACATCCACCGATTTATACGCCGCATCTCCGTGGACTCTACGTGAATAAATGGTGGACGTGGATAGAACGTGGATGAACGGAGATTCCACGTGGAGGCAATGTAGAAATGTCCGGTTCTGTACGGGATGATTGAGGTGGAAAAACCTCCTACATTTTATTCAAGAAAAAGTCTAGCAAAATTTTTCCTACGGGTTTTGCTAAGAATGTACTTTTTAACACTGAGAAAAATGTGTTTCGTAGAACTAGCAATAAGAGCATTGCTGACATTTTATTGTTGAATATACAATAATTCTTGTTCTTATAGCAATATATAGTTGTCTTATTAACAATAAAATTGTCAATTCAGCAATTTTATTGCTGGTTGATATGTGACAATTCAGCATTGTCATATGTCAACCTACAATAAAAATCGTAAAAATATGACCGTTAACATTGCTGAATTAACAATTCTATTGTTAACAAGACAACATGTATTGCTATAAGAACAAAAATTATTGTATTTCCAACAATAAAATGCCAACAATTCTGTGATCGCTAGTTCTACGAAACACATTTTTCTCAGTGAATCCTTGAAAGCATCTCAAACAAAAACATATATTATTATTTGAGTGAAAAATCATCAATTTATCATCATAATTTCATATCTTCATCGACATAACCTGCATTTTTGTGGGTAATAAATGTTTCGTTAGTTACTCACAAATACATCATCAACTACTGATCAGTGCCTCATCAGTTACTCGCTCATATCTGCTCAGTTTTTCCAATCAGTTCCTCAGTAGTCGGAGCGCTACACCCCTTGTTGGAAACTTGTAAGCTTGCTGATCAGTCCCTGATCAGTAGAATGGAAAACTGATCAGGGCCTCATCATTTGCTAGAGAAAATTTCTACTAGGGATGATCCATGTACAATTGGCATTGTGTATAATTTTTCTCGGTGTAACAAATTTCTGACTAGTTACTGCTCAGTGCTTCATCAGTTACTCATAAACACCGTGTAAGTGGTAATCAATGCTTTATCAATTACTCATAAACGCCATATGAGGTACTGATAAGTACCTCACCAGTTACTTGCCAGTGCCTGCTTAGTTTTTCTGATTGGTTCCTCGTTGGTGAGAGCGTTACATCCCTTACCAGTTACTGGTAAGTTTTCCCGATTAGTGCCTCAGCAGTGAAAAGGATGAACTGATTAGTGCCTCATATAGTTTACTAACGGGAATTTCTACCAGGGTGGTTTCAGCTCCATGTGTCTCTTCATGATAATCAGCGTCTACGAGCACATTGTTGCACCGTGGAAGTGGATAGAGCAACACAGGACCTACGAGTATATACCTGGGGCACACTCGGGACGTTCTTAGAACACCTTGGAACGTTATTTGGAACGTTCAGAAAACCTCTTGGTGCTGTATGGAATTCAACTGATGGACTTTCCATTGATTCAACGTAAAAGCACGATTCAAACTCATGAAAAAAAATAAAATTAATGGGTTCAAAATGTATTCCTGCATCATAATCAACAAAAATTAATCGATTCAATGGATTTTTCCCCCAGGGTAAGTTTTGAAGAATTCTTGTGTTGAATTCATTTAAAAGATTATATTTCTTACATCTAAAATTTATAAAAGTTTCAAAGGCATAAAAAGTTTATTGGAAAATGAATAGGGCGATTTGAAATGCGAATGCAAAAATATTAATAACTTAAAAAATTACAGGAGAAGACGTACCTAGGAGTCCGTAGGAAACGTAAAGGTACTCAACGGACGTGCTGAAGTACGAGAGAACGAATGCTATAGAAGCAAGAGTACTGCCCAATATGGCGACCAACCGGAAACCGTACCTGTTCGCCAACGCGGAAACAAATGGACCTATAAAGCAAAGAGAGAAAAGGAATATAAATATAGAATTCTAATGATCGTTAAACATTCTTTATCATCAAAGGAGAATTGTTGATAAAACACACAAATCTCGGTTAATTTGTGAACATCAAAATACCAATTTTGGCAATAAAATCCCAACGAATGTGCTGCACGGAAAAAATAATTCAGCTGCAGCAGCTAAGTAGCTAGCACGGACACGGACAGCCATTAAATTGGCTCCTGCGGCTGAATTTTAGCTGTTAGAGCAAAAAAATTTGCATTTGTAGTCAATTTATTTGCGGTAACAGCTAAAATTTAGCTGCAGGAGCTAATTTAATGGCTGTCCGTGTCCGTGCTAGCTACTTAACTGCTGCAGCTAAATTATTTTTTCCGTGTGGAACACTTCTACAAATTCACTGACATTTTCAGGTCAATGTGTAGTTTGATCATTTCCATCAAAACATTGAAACTTTCCAGGAAAAATTGTTTGCAGTTCACGTTCCAGTACACGGAGAAAAAATCCTAGGGACTAGCGCATGAGCACCGATGACGTATGAATCGCAAGAAGTTTCACCACTTTATTCTGTGAAACTCCTTGGAATAAGAATATGAACCTATGCACTTATCGCATTGCCGCATGGGATGAACGGATCCCTAGCAGAAATTCGCACCAAATCAACGTTGTTTCGAGCTTAGATGCCTCGAAACAACGTGGATCCCCATTTTGATCCCCAGTCAGGCTTTCTCTTAAGGCTCCGTCAATGCTCGTCAGGGCTGGATCAGCCTTGCACCACTGGTGAATTTTTACATGGGCAATTTTTACATACATTTTATCAATGATTGATAAACAAAGTTGATTTTGATCAGCAGACACATGTTCCTGGGATATCAAAGATGGTACTTATTATCCCTACATCCACGCAGAGAATATTATATTTAAAATTACCACAAAAAATACCAACGAGGGACCAGACTAGCCACATCAGACGAAATCGTACGATCATAGTTCAATTTACTATGAAACATTTCAAAACAAGCATCAATTTTAGCACCAACGAACATGATCACTGTATTTTATAGCTAATTTCACGTTTCTTTTCATCTCTACGTGGTTTGGTCCTTCGTTATAATTTTTTCATAGTAACACAATATTTAATCCGTGCGGAGAAAAAAATTCGCTGTTTTAGCACAATTCACTCGTTATCGCGTGGACAGGGGAAACAATTTTCTAAAATTAACGGCAATTCATTGCTTCGGCGAATCAAGTTCCGCAAGACTAGCGAAAGAATGATAATTATAACGAATCAGTTCGTAAAAAAAACCAATTAGCTCGTGAACACAGCAAATTGTTGTCCTTAGGGTATTCAATCCACTCGGCGAAGACGGATTCGTTGAAACAGCGAAATCTTTTTCCTCCATGTAGAGTTGGGATCTAATAACTTTGTTAGAAAGTTGAGGAATGCTCTTCAATACACTAAGATAAGAGCAATTTGGAGCTTCGGTAAATAGTATTATATTTGATCGATGAATCTGAATATTACTGAACTTTCAACGATGTTTCATGAATTTTCAAAAAACGTAATTGAAATTTTGCTTTACATTGCTTAGTGTTGTTCAATCATTGTTATATATAGTATAATAGTAATTGAATGACACACAGCAAATTCGGTCATGAATAGTGTATTGAATAATGAGGATTGAAGAACACTGAGCAATGTAAAACAAAATTTCAGTAATCCTTCTTGAACTTTCATGAAACATCGCTGAAAGTTCAGTACTTTTTACATTCATCGAACAAGTATATCACTGTTTACTGAACTTCCAAATCACTCTTCTCTCAGTATAGTGTTTACCCTGAGAAAACATTCTCACAAAATTATTCGAAAGAATTTGTACTAGAATATTTTGAAAAAAAAAAAAAAAAAGAAATCAGTCCGTTGAAAAAATATTATCTCAAAATTGATAAAGAATGTTTTGCATCAACATTTATTTTCATCTCACCTTATCTTTATCCCCACGTGGCAGGTAATTTGAAATCATAACCGATTATAAGATGAATACATACGAATTAATCATAATTAAAAGCAAAGATTATTTATTTTCGAACATAGTGATTTTGAATGTTGCTGAAGTTTGAATCGTTTATTGGAACAAATTGGTGAACAAATAATAAAATCTTGGGCTGTTAAAGACCCGGAATCTTTCTGTACATTTTTTGAACGATGTTTCCAGTTCCTAGGAGTTGAGTGGAGAACATTAACTTCGATGATTTCTTAAATTTGACGCGTTTGAATGTTCGTTTCGTTTCAATAACCGATTCAAACTTCAAGAACATGATTTTGAGCATGTGGCGACTACGACTGGTAATAAGTCACCCATTGAACCATGCATGGAGATCCGAAAAACTCCAGAACTTGTCAATTACATCGACATCAATACGATTGGGCACAGTTGTACATAATCTGAGGTTACAGCGTGGATAATAAAACGTTATCCACGCTATGGCGTCAGATTTGCGCAGAATTCAGGCAACTTTTATTCGTGAAAAAAGTCCAAATTTGATCCAGAAAGGTGACACAATATTGTCCAGTCTACAGCAATATTGTCAAAAAATATGAGTTGTCAATATTTGACCACATGTGGCTCTTTCAAATGAAACGTCGGTTTGCAATAATTCGTCTCGGGTTTGATTGTATACAATCTGTTTTCCATGAATTCCAAAACTTGAATTGATTGTGAGAAAATTTTATTAAAACATTATTTATTCTGACATCGTTCAACATCCTGTTGTAAATCAAAATTCAAGAATGCGGAAATCGAAACGAATGCAACATGAGAAGGTTTTAATCAACTTCTTAAATTGCGCTCAAAGGACTGTTTCATTACGCTTCTAATCCGTTTTATACGCTTCACTTCTACGTGGGATTCAACAAACCACGGAAGAATCACACTGTTAGAAGAATCAGTACAAAGCTTCACAACACGGATACGAAGTTTTTTACGTATCAGTATTACGAAATTTTGTATCATGTCAATCATGTGGCCATACCTGTTTATATCATTGTTATAAAATTTAGGATCAGTTTTGATACAAAATTTCATCTCACAGCTTGTTACGAAATTGAATATCATTTGTGATACAAGATTTTGTATTATTTTCAACGGTGACCAGGCAAAAATTGGTCATTCTATTGATCAGTTGAATTTTCGTCATCATTAGATTTTTTATCATTATCATTCAGCAATGGGTGGAATGATAACTAGATGCCCATTGAGAATTTCCGTTAGAACCTCGTATCAATATTGTAGCAATATTGATGCGATCTTGGAAGTACCTGTTTTTCAATTTACAAATGCAATATTACAAAAGTAACTCACAGGAATATCGTTGGAATATCACTGGACAAAGTAACATCGCTGTAATTTACTCGTAATTGAATTCTGTAATATTACTGTTGTAACTGTCATGACAGGTGCTTTCAAGATCGCATCAATATCGCTGCAATATTAATGCGAGGTTCTAACAGAAATGCTCAGTGGGTGTACTATTGGTTAATTGTTCCACATGGACTCATCAATTCTGTTCTCATTTTTTAAAGAATTCACTGATTAACAGAATCCATTCATCTCAATTTGACCTTATGGAAGAGTGATTTCCATCGCCAACAGATCACTATTCGATTGGATCAATTTTGAGTTTATTTCAGATACATTTATACAAGGTGACCCGAATCGGATAGATTATATTTGGGGAGCATATTCCGCTGCCAAAATGCAACAACTTTTGTACTTGGCGAACTTCTTTTTGAGGCCTAGTTTTCAAGATAGAAGCATTTTTAGATTTTCTTTCAAATCCAAATCACTCAAAAACACGATATGCTACGTACTTGGACTTGGGACCATTCGCTAAGTTGGAAAACGACGGATCCCTGGAAAAAAATTCCAACTATCCTATCATTGTTTGTTCCAGAGCTATAGCGATTTGAAATTTTTGAGCTTCCAGCCAATCACCGTTCAGCAACTTCAAATCGTTATAGCTCCGGAACAAACAATGATAGGATAGTTGGAATTTTTTTCCAGAGATCCGCCGTTTTCCAACTCAGCTAATGGTTCCAACCTCAAGTACGTAGCATAGCGTGCTTTTGAGTGATTTAGATTTGAAAAAAAATCTAAAAATGCTTATATCTCGAAAACTAAGCCTCAACAAAAATTTTGCCAAACACAAAAGTTCTTGCATTTTGGCTGCAGAATATGCTCGCCAAATATAATCTATCCGACTTGGGTCACCCTGTATATAATGAACATTCAATGAACCTGCACATGTTCATAGTCTCATTTTAGGTTCGACCAACGTTCGTTGCACGTTTCCGTTTCGTTGGGGATTTTCTAATCGGGTAATTGATTGAGATCCAGGATTATTAGTTTATCAATGAAGAAATAGTGTATTATCACATTTGGACATGAGTGCAACGTTCTTAGAACTACCTGAGACATTATTTGCACGTTCCTTGTGTCGTAATCAAGCGCGTCTTATGAACGTTCGAAAAACATCCTGGCGCTGTCCGGGAAGTGTTCTTAAAAAGATACTCTCAAAAGATATATCTTATGAACGTTCGAAACCCCCCCCCCCCCGCCCAGACAGCATCATGTTCCCTGGACGTTTTTAAAACGTTCTAAGAATGTTTTCAACACGTCCGCACGGTCTTAGAACGTTTTCGACACCTGCGAATGCTGTTAGGACCCGGTGTTGTACGGGAAGTGCTCTTAAAAGGATACCCTCAAGAGGCAAGTGATCTCAAAAGGATGCTTTCAAGATAATCACACATCTCTGGTAAAAGGAAACGATAGGGACCGATAAAAAGAGTCAAAAACCGCATAAAAAATGATTTAGCGTTGTTTCTATCAGTTCTTATCTGCCTCTATTTTTTTCGTTTCTTTTTCCCGTAGTAGGCAACTCAATCTTATCGCGTTTTTCTGTTAAATCATCCGGAATTGAGTTCAAACAAAGATCTGAAATTTTCAGGGGAATTTCAGCTATCTTAGATAGCACAAGAATTCTGAAAGAGTTCTTTATAAATCCATCGCATTCATTATGAGCTCTTTTAGAACTCTTATGCCATCTGGGTATGGTTAAAAATTGATCGGAACTGAATCCAGTGAGTAATTAAATTGATTTAGACTCAATCTTATTCATGGAAAGATGTTTGTTCAGATATTGATCATGGTAGTAACACAGAAACACTCGAATCCTGATCCATTGGTCTCCAGCTGGTAGTTCAAATATTGGTCAAACGTATTTCTACTTGGTTCAATGGGCATGTCTCAATGATGTCTTGGCAGCGTATATGTATATTGTCCTGTGAATGTTCAAGTAGATAACATGAGACTACCGAAAATCCGCCTTTATGCTATCTTCAACAACATATAAATATTTAAATAGCGACTTTCTCGTTAGAAATTTTTTTTACCTACTCGTTTGCTTATGGTTGCTTGTGATAACTTACAGATGGAACATCTTATTTCAAAACGATTAAGAAAAAATAGATAATCGGGAATTCACTGACCTGCCATGAGATAAAACCCCGTTTGTAACGAGCCAACTAGCGCAACCCGCGCGCTGGACGTCTCAAAAGTTTCGCCTATGCATTTTTGTACAATACCAAATGTACAGATTATCCCGTCAACGATAAAATTGCACATGAAAGATGCGGCCACGATCACCCAACCCCAGCCTCCGTCCGGTGGTACAACCATTTCCACTTCAATAGTCTGAAAATGAAGAAAACGCTGAAGAAATCGAAATCCATAAAAATTCCAAAGATTTTGATAAATTTTATGGATAATAAATTCTTTGAATTGACATTTTCAAGTAGGGAGGTATTTTTTTAACCCAATATATTGGATACTACCCGTACAGCATAATCATAGTTCTTCCACCTAGAACTTCGGTGGAGTGGAAGTGGAGAAATGGGAGCCGTGGAAATAATGGAAAAATCAGGGAGAGCCTCTGTTGAGATACACTGTAAAATTAACCCGAGTAGAAATGCGAATGAGCCCATTCCTGGCCCCGTTCCGGCCCTGGTTAGGAATGTCTGGGCCCGGACAGGACCACTTTTCAATCAGGAAAATTCTACCTGGATAACACACATATTTTTGTATTGAATCTCCCACACTTTTATGGGAGTTCAAACACAATATTATCTCGAAATGATGTTCATACAAAAATCTCATAAAATCTGTTTTGTATTCAATACACAAAAGTGTGTGTCAATTGCTTCCAAATTTTGTGTGTGAAATTGAAGAATTTTTCCAACGACGCAACGGAGAGGCAACGAAGAAATGTCCACTTCCTGTATTTTCAATAAAAGCTCAAATTATTGAATCCATAGATTTAGATTTGGTTATGTAAATGCATTGTTATGAATTTTATTGAAAATATAGGGAGCGGACATTTTTCCGTCACCTCCCCGTTGCCTCAACGAAGTCTCTCCTCGATCTTTCCCTTATTCCCACGGCTCCCAATTCTCCATCGAAGTTCTAGGTTGAGGATATCATCTATCTCGATTTCGTATTATGAAGAGAACTTTCTTTTTTTCAAATTCATTAGATATGAACATTAAAAGAATTGAACAAATATATTTTGAATATTCCTTTCATTGATTTTTGATGACTAAACGTTAGTAGTGTCTTCACATTTCTTTTCCTAGTTGTACTTTCCATTGACTTATATCACTGCATATTTCAGGTGAACAAAATAATATTGAAATGAATAAGCGTGGATGAAAAAGCAGTTGGTTATCTGCAAATTGAGCCCATAGTACTTTTGATAAGATATCAAACAATCTCCATGATACGGTGATTAATTTCTCAATATAATCTTAATGAAATATCAACGGATTTCGAATCGAAAGCTCTTTTGATGAAGACTCGTCATGACTATAAATTTAAATTCTTTTATACAATTTATACGATTACTGAAGATTTCATCAAATTCGACAGAGAAAATCATTTATTCATTTTTCATATCAAGGTATGAATTTTGCAATACAAAATGTTGTTGAATTAACGTTCAGAAAACACGAATTCAATACACAGTATACAATATTCTTCTGTGGATATTGACAGAAATTTTCAATAAAGCTCTCAAAATTTGTTTACTTTGAAAACAACTCGGGTTGACTTTTAAACAGCTGGGGTTTTATACTTTTCTTTTGACAGTATTGATACGAAATTTGGAGAAAAATTGTCCACGTTCCTTGATGGACGTGATATTGATTTGATCGAGGGTGGATTTTGCACCCTCAAAATTCATCTTTTATTCATTCATAGGGGATTCATTCTCACCTCATCGTTCGCATCGTCCTTGACATCTTGAAGTTGCAAATCTTTCTTTTTGCCACCAAATCCATTTTGTTGTGGCGCTTTGGTATCTTGCCCTTCAGCTTTGTTCTCCGTCGATGACATTGTCCTCTGAAGACTAAAAACATCAACAAAAGAACTTCATTTCAATGATGGAAAAGAAGCAGCAGAAGAAGAAGAAGAAGAAGAAGAAGAAGCAGTAGAAGAAGACAAGTGGAGCAGCGATGTATCATTTAACGTTCTCAATTCTAAAATTAAAACATTGGAAACAGGTTTTGTTCATTACGTTCATACGTTCGTTTATATATCTATACGTACATAGACGTGAAAAAGTTTTTCAGCTGCACCACAGATCTCTATATTCATCAACGTTTCATTCAACTCTGTTCTTTTTCTTTCTCTTCCTTGAGTTATTCTTATCAAGTATATTTCCATCAACGATGATAGGTCTGGTACGTACTTTATAATTAATATCATATAACGAGGATCTGATTATGACATATGAATATTGATTGGATTTATATATTCGGATTGCGTATCGAAAGAATTTAAAGTGCGATACCGAAGAAATATTGAACGTCACACTTGATAATAATAGGATCGTGAAATTGATTAATGTCATTTAATGTTTTTCTCTTCCGATAGTTGATTCATCATTTCCTTTGTTGAATTCCACAAAAATCTTCGGTCGGAAAGTTCAGTCGGATCGTGTGCGCGGTTCTTTGATTCGTATAGCAGAATGATAAAATGTAATCTCAAAATTGAGGTACGAGCAGCAAGAATCGTATAACTTTTTGCTACGATTATTTATGAAATCTGATAAGCACTACTTGTTTATTCATCGGGAATCAATGTTTTCTTTGTTATTCATTGATACTTAACTCTATCGATACAATCAACGGTACTCGATGCATACAAGAAAATGTTGATGTTGTGAAAACAGGATTAGTATCAATGATGTAAGCTTAATATCGTTGTTTATGCAGATAAGTTTCGCTTTCGAAACGATAATAGATAATTTTGTATTGTAAAAATCCGGATAAAAACAAATCGTTCTGACAAAAATTACTGCAAAATAAGACAATTCTATACGTTAATCGAATTACAAATATGGCAAGCCGTTGGAGCCGGGATAATCGCGGGGTACCGAGCGTTGATCACAATGCGTTAACCTTCAAACGCATAAAACCACGCATTTCCGTGTTATAATCCATATTTCAAACACTTGGCTAATTTCATGCAATTAGGCCTCCAAATTTCTCTCCACGCTGAAAGAAAAACGACCAACCAGGCCAGTCGTGGTTGCAATGACCTTGAAATCTGCTCTCTAAATTCTTTGGAGTGAATATTCACTCTTCAAAGAGTCAAAATACTGCAACTCTAGAACGGAGTGAGAGCTCAACTCTTGAAGAGTGAAATTTCACTCTTTAAGAGTCAATATTCACTCTTTTTCCTAAGAACGAGTTTTTCACTCCAAACACCAGAGTTGATTTCCACTCTTATAGAGGGAAAATTCACTCTTTAAGAGTGAAATTTTTCACTCTTTCAGAGTTGCAGTATTTTCACTCCAAGGAATTTAGAGAGTGGTTGTGACGACCAGAAAAATGTAGTTATTTTTCGCTTCAACCATTTTTTCTGGTCGTCACAACCAGATTTTCTGGTGGGCACAATTAGATTTCAAAATTATTGCAACTACGAATGGCCTGGTTGGTCGTTTTCCTTTCAGTGCAGCATGTGGCTAACGGATGGAATCAAGCTTGTCACTCGGTGATTTCTATCAAATTGATTCATTTTCATTTAGTAACTTTTTGAATCGCTTCATAAAATAATTGTGAAATTTCACCCCAAAAAATTGTTGCAGCAAAACTCCTCCATGATGGAAGACTCTTCCTTATGATTCGATAGAATTTTGCCTAACTGTTTGGAGACATTTTTAACAGCCAAACAATGGAATAATTTCTCAAAATGAATGAAAATCCACCACAACTCTTCATATTTTTTATTTCCAGTTTGAGTATCGAGAACCCCGATATGATTATAGAAACATCGCGATTTATACCCTAAGAGAGTATTCAAGAGAGAATTCTGTCATCCAAGAATTCTCATCGTGTTGTTTCATTGAATCGTCAACTTATGTCTCAATGATTCATTGATTTCAATAGAATCAAACGAGAATAATTGATCAACACTGTTCGATAAAAAGAATATTTTCCGTCATTCTGTTCGTCGATTACACATATTTTAATCGTGTAAAGTTCATAGTCGAACTGTATTCAAATTCCACACGGAACATGTATGATTCACGTGTATCACCGCCAAACAAAGAAATTGTCTTTATCTTGTGTCGAAAGCTGCGAGCTAAAATTATCAAACCTGACAACGAACTTCGAGTCCTTCGGATTCGTTTCCTTAACTGTGGAAAACTCTGAAAAATTCTTCCAACTAGATATTTTTCCTGTATCACGAAATCCATCATTTTGAAACATAAGTCGATAAACGAAAGACTTTACAAATACATCGATCGATGGAATATTTCCTGCTTAATCTAATTATGCAGTCAACGAAGTTGTCCGATAAGACATTCTCGTGACATTTGCATTTTAACACAGTATAATCGAAATATTCTTGGAAATTAAGTATCGAATAAAGTTTTTCTGTTACACAAAAGTTCGTCTTACTTTTAAGGTATTTCAAGGTACTTGTACTACTTTTATAGCCTTTCGAAGTCTTGTTGATATTAACAATAGTGGATAAACGTTTTTTATATTTATATCACATATCGTTGACTCGGTGATTTTGATTATCGAGACCGATCGATGAATCCCTCTTATGCACATGAAATTGTACGCACGTGCATACTGAAATAACTTTTGAATTTTTACAGAGGACAACAATCTTGCGAAGAGGGCCACTCATCGCTCGTGGTCTTTGTTCATTTTCTTTTGATCTTTTTTTGATAATTGGTTTTATATCTTGATTTAATATTCCTGATGGTAGCCACGAAGATATATCATCCAATTTACAGCGACACTCGAGCGAATTGGATCGAGTGACTGTTATTTCTCTTCTTAATTAAATTCCCGATAATGTGGATCAAAAGATCGAATCGCTTCGATAGGCTCAGTCGTTTTTGAATATTTAAGAATTTTAATTGATAAACTATACGCATATATATACAATAATTCAGAGACATTATTGCGGAATACATCGTCATTAAAAGAATTAAATAAACGCTTAACCTTCAGAGTATTTATATTCCACGGTACGATTTTGTACGGCTACGGTAATTAAACGATTATTGCGGTTCTTAAATTGTTGATTTAAATACGGATGTTTGTGGTGTATTCGTGGAATTTATATTGTGCGTTGAAAAATTCAATCAAAATTTCATCTTAATCTAGTATGAATCATTATAGGCGATCTTTTAGCGCGAGAGCGGATTTCAGAAGGATGTGGAATGTCCACTGTGCCCCTTTTGATGTACCAAAACGGGAGCTGGATTGCAGATAAATGCCTTTTTTTTACATAAAAATATGATTATAATCGCAAATGAAGATCTTGTTCGCAAAAGAAACAAAAATGCGGAATTGACTGAGTTGTAATAGTCTACTACGCGATGCTTCGGAGTTTCGTAATTGAGATTCAATTGATTTGAGAGATCTTCTTGCACCTGGTGTAGAAATTTCAACTACTTTTCCTCAAGGGATATCCAATTAGTATTTGTGAAGGAATTTCATAAAACGCATATTTAAAAATGTCATAATTTATTGGAAACCTACGAAGCATCAATAATCTCGCACAATTTTGGGCCAATAGTTTTTCCAGGCCTGGTCCACAACTGATTCTTCGATTACAGGTATTGTAATGAAAAAGATAATTCATCCATACTTCAGTTTATGAATTTCTTTCTCAGAATATTTCCCAGACGCCATGTTGAAACTTTGAAACAAATGGTTCAGGCCGAGGACAAACTCGTCCTATATTGATCTGATTCCTTTCTAAGCAATCACCTCAAGAATTTATGGTGTCTAATTGTCTCAACAAAATATAAGCTACTTCCAGTCATGTCAAAGAGAATCGATCTTCAAACGGAATGGATTCTTCTTCTTATCGATATTCTATGAAAATCTATGAAACTATCTATTTTTTCTACAAAAAAGTGCGATCTTTTTCAACATCACTAGTTCCTCCAACTGAGAATTCCTCGATGAAACAATCGATAATAACATTTCTATTTGATGTAGTTTTTAGTTATTTCAATTGGGGAATTCTCTCACCCTGCTCAAAGAATCTCATTGAACCGATTGATTCCCATTGATTCCGATGCAGGAAAACTGATTCAGACTCATTGAGAATCAATTTTTAATGGGTTTGAATCGATTTCCTTCAAGCAGGGAAACTTAGCCTAACTATATATTCGCTGTCACAGCTAGCTGAACTGCTGAGAGAACTGAAACAGCGAATTACTCGCCACTTTTCATATAATATTTCGAATCGCCTTGTCAAAAAAATCTCTTTTCTGCGTGTGCTGGTACCAGTTTCTAGTAGAAATATCTTAGATAGAGAAGTTCAAATATTTCTGGCTGATTATGCACCATCGTCAACGTTTCTTCCACCATTCTGATCAATTATAAATAGTTGAATTCCATTCCCAAAAACTTAATCACAACATTTTTCCGTTGGACTCTTCTGTTGCCAGATGTTTTGCGCGTATCGTAGTACAACGGGTAACATGACTTCCTACCTTCTTTCATTCGCTTTGTCGAAGACAGTGCAGACATTTTTGTTTGTCAACAGTTTTTAATTTAATTGGCAGATTTTATCTTTATTCTGCTACTTGCATGATCCTCGTTTGTTTTCACAACTATCCTGTATCTTATCTACTGATACGATCACACAGTTTGCAACCTAGATTCGTGAATAGCAATTTGAAAACAACTTGAAAACAGCGTATCTTGAGTGATGATTTTGACGCTTGACGTTTTAATCCATCAAGCATCTCCGGTATTTGATTTGAAGAAAGGATCCCGAGCGCATGCACGAGACTGCTCTTTGCTTGCACCACTGACACCATTGCTTATCAAAAATAATTTTTCTTCCATTCTTTTGGGAAGGATTTTATTATCATTGATTTTCACTGTACGACAAGACTCAAAAATCGTTCGTTATATTTTTAGATTGAGCATTGAGATTCCCAGCCTTTACAAACGTGTCAAACGAGAGACTCGATGACCTGGATGATGAAAAAGATAAATCACTCCAAAATTAATGCTTCATTCAAGAATATGCCCCTGAAAGGATTTTTTTGAATTCTCATTATTTACAGAGTTATAGCGATTTTAGGGACGTGGCATTTAATCTGGTTCAACCGGAAAAAGTAATATATCACATGTTGTTTGAAAAACCGGGCAGATTTTGTTAGGATCTGACATACTGTCGAACGAACTTCGAAGAATGAGCATTTTGAAGTTGAGGAAGGTACATTAAATGGACCCTGGTGAAAATGAAGCGTATACACAAAGCGCAAAGGAAGCGCATACGAAGCGAAAAATGTTTCGATTCCCTTTTCCTGAAGCGTGTGATGCTCTCTTGCTGTAAAGTGATGAAATCATACGTTTCATATACGCTTCATAAGCTTTCGATTTAGTTTCGTACACGTTTCATGTGGCGTAAAAGTATAGGTTATATCAAGCGTATGCAAATCATATCTATTCTGATTTCAAATAATATGTCCAAGCAGTCGATACCAACGAAGTTCCATGGCTCAGTGGATAAGACCCTCGACTGCCATGGTGAAAGCCATGGGTACAATTCTTATCATGGGGTTGAATTTTTTCGGTTAGGTTTTTCCAATTTTATGCGCTTCCTTTATTTCAATTCCCGCTTCATATACTCTTTGTATCCCTTTCATTCAAGCTCCGTACACTTTTCATTAACGTTCCTGTTACGCTCTAGCATAAGCTTCGAATACTCTTCCTTGTCACTCCCATTTTCACCAGGGGAGCAGGAATTGCCGATTAACAATATGTAAGTATAGCACACTATTCAATGAGCAAAATGCCCGGAATCTTGACTCAACACTTCAAACGCGTTTTTCTCTAAATTACTTTTTTCGAGTTGGCGTACACGATATCTCAAGTTCTACTGAACCGATTTATTTCAAATTTGGTGTGAACATTCTTTATACATCCCTCTATCGTAAGAACCAACAGAAATAGGGAATTTTTCAATTTTACTATTTTTAAAAAATTTTAAATGGTCATAAAAAACGTAAAAAAATCTTGTTTTTTTCAAATGGTCGCCATTTTGTCTGCGAATTTTTTTTTTTTTACTCTTTCGAGGTTCATACCATAGCGGCATCTTTATTGATCAAAATCCCGTTGGATTTTTTTGTTTCGGATCATCAGAACGATTGCAATTTGGTACGCCAGGGCAGTATTTTTTCTTCTTTGAACTCCCACTTTACCCACTCATAACTTGATTGTTTTTGAATATGTTTCTCTCAAATAATTTTTTTTGTATTCTCAAAAGACTAATAAACAAATGTTGAGATAATGAGTACTAAAAATATTCTTTGTTTTATTTATACAAAGCTCGAAAAAACGTCCGAAATTCATGCTTCCACACTAGAATACCCCCTTAATCAGGGCAGGTACATGGAAATAGTCGATAAATCAAAATATTGAGAACTCAATCGAATATGAAAGCGATATAAGCATTCAATATGAATTGTAGAATATACTCACATCGATTAATATCAAATATTTGAATTCAACAACTTATAGTATTCAACCTAATATAGTAAAAACGATTCAAATAACTTATTTTTCAATCACATTTTAACCGACTAAAAAATAATCATACGATGGCCGTAAAAATCAGCCATTTTGATAGGTGGAACCAGATCATTTACTCGAGGCCTAAGAAATTATAGATGTGGCGGAAGTTTGAATCGTCCATTGAAAAGAATTTAGAATATTCGAAATTCATGACAACATTTCAAACTTGCTTCTTCCCATTAACAGATACTATTTAAGTAAAAATCAGAACTATTCTGAGGAAAACAATTAGAAAAAACTGTAGCTGAAAACGAGCCCGAGTACATTTTTGTAATTACAGTAGTCATATTTTCCATTGAACTACGCGAAAAGAAACACACAAAAAAATAATTAGTTACCCTTACTTAGTGTTGCCGCGATCCGAGCTAATCCGAGTTTTGAGTATGAGCTCGGCTTGGCTCTTGTGTTTTACAGTGAGAATCGGCTTGGAGATCGGATCGATAGCTCAACTGCTCGGATCGGGGCTCGGATTGGCTCGAAGATCGTCGAGCTAGATCGACGATCTTACGATCTCCATCCAAAATACATGCTAATAAAAAATTTTTGCATCCACAAGCTCTTTGGAATGGAACATATTTCTGAAACTCTTGAAGCTGGAGTATAAATCAACGCTTTCTCGAAATTTTCATGACTAATGGAATCAAATTTTACAAATGTGTTAATTATAATAACTCAATGAATGCATATTTTGATGAATAGGTGGGTTAATACATCATTAAATGTATCTTCGGAAGATTGGTGAAGAAAAACCAACTTTACTCGTATAATAGAAAAATATCTTTGTGAATATATTTTTACAAAATTCCTGACTTTGATACTAATTGAAGACAATATTGTTTGATAAACCGTGGTAAATATGAAAAAAAGTACACTCTGACTTATTCCATGATAATCTCAATATTCAATCTCAATATTATAATAATTATAATGTCAATATTGTTTCATGCGTAAAATCAAGTAGTTTTTCATCACATGTTTTCTCTGTTTCCTCGTCTGAAGGGAAATTTCTTCAGTGACGATCTAGCTCGTCGATCTCATAGTTCTGGCTTAGCTCGAAACTCGGATCGACTGAAATTTTTTCAGCTCTGCTCTATTGAGGTCGGCTCGAAGATTGGCTCGAAATTTCGAGCCAATCCGAGACGATCTTCGATCTGGATCGAAGATCGCGGCAACACTACTTTCACTCCAAATTAGTTCCAGTAACTAGATACAGTTGTTGATAATTGGATACCTAAAACGGGCGTTGACTCAACTAAATTCAAATTTAATTTTGCTGACTTTAGTCGCTGTTACTAATTTGAAGTTGCCTTTACTACAACTTTTATCACCAGCTTCTATTCTTTTATTCCCTGGTAGAAATTCCTCTAGTAATTCGCTAGTTGTAACACTTGCTCTCACGAAAAACTAGAGTTCCAATTCAGTAACTTTTCAGGTCAATCACCAACTTATAAGTCTTCTCATATATATAATATATATAAATATCATATTATAAATTATAATATATATATACATATTATGTATATCTGATAACATAAAATATATAATAAATACACATACATATGAGGTCTCTAGTTTTTCACGAGGGGAAGTGTTACAACTCGTGAATTACTAGACAAATTTCTACCAGGGTTACTCGGAACTAATTTCCTCAACTAACTTCAGTTCATTCGGTCAAATAAATTATTTTTCCGGTGAATACCGCTAGAAAATATGAGAATTCGCGCTATTTTTCTTAGTAAACTAGAAACAGGAAGGTTTTGGAAATGAATAGTGTAGAAAAAGTAATAGGTAGGATTGAAATTTTGAACGCTGAACGTTAAATTTTAGAAAGCGTATAGTAAAATTCAGTTATGCATTTGTATTTTCCTGTATTTTTATGTAAAAATCCATTTGACAAATCTCCCTGTTTCTGGTTTAGCAAGCAAAATAAGAAAAAGTAATACACAGAGAAAAGTTTACATTAAAGATTACTTTACTTTTATGGTACTCGTGGGATATACTTTATTAAAAGGCTCAGAACTATATTTATTACAAACTATAACATATTTATCTTCATTCTCACGAGAGAGTATGGTGAATGCTCGTATACTTGTGGTTCAGAACGACATAATCAAGTATATCCCAAAAGTAGGACAATATAAATATGGTAATATGTAATATGAAATGTTTACTGTGTATATTTTTTTCTCCGTGTAGCTATGAGAATCGCTATGATAGCAAAAACAAAGCTCCTGTGACTACACTGAAAACACAGTTTGTCCCAGCCTGACAAAGTTTTGGTTGAAATGAACGCAAATAATTGAGGCTTCCATACAGACAAATAAATTCTGTTCATCCTAAATAAATTCTATTTCAGCCAACCAAAAAGTTCCTGTGCGTTCATTTCAACCAAAACTTTGTTTCGCCGAAACAAACCCCAAGCGTGTATTGCCTATAATGACAATGGGCCCCAGGCTGGGTCCATCCTCTTTAACCCAGTATTGGGGAATGACGATGGGGCCCATGTTGGCTCAATCTTGGCCCTGTTGTGCTTTCCCATACAATTATAGTTGAAAAAAATGGAGATAATGAATCTTAGCGCGGGCACATTTGAAATTGGCCCCAATTTGGACCAGCGTTAGGCCAAGATTGGGGTGAATTTATATCCCGAGCATGTGTGTACAATCCCCAGCGTGTAAGAATTTTGGTCCCACTCTGGCTCAGTCTTGGATGGGGCCCATGCTGGCCCGGGGTGGGCCCCATGGTATATACATACTAGGGATTTCCCAATTTCAAAACAAAAAGGAAGGGGCAGTACTGATTGCCTAGTCTGGGCTCATGCTGGGCCCGTGGTGTTACCAATTCTCGGGCAAAACAATACGGCCAAGCTGGGAACGAAGTTATCATCCCAGGGTTGGCCCCACGTTGGGTAGCATGGGCACCCACCCTGGGCGTAGATGGGGCCCGCCGTCAATACACACTTGGGACGTTCTCTCAGTGTACGAATTGTGCTCGGACTCATTTTCAGTCACAGCTTGTCCTCTCGTATGAACAACGTAAATTACAGCCCATACAGCACAAAAGTCCCCGCCAAGAGCTCCCGTTATGACAGTAAACATGATTTAATTATGAATAATTTGAATTCAAAATGAACTCTTGATGAATAACTTAATCTTCAGGAAGAAAATTCATATCACAAATTCACACGGAAAAAAATGAACTGTTAATTTTACCAGAATTCCGGTTACTATATGGATAGCAAGGAATATCTGTGACTTTTACCGGAATTCTTGTTGAATTTACCGGAGCCCTTGTTAAATTTGCCGGAGACTTGATTCATTTAACTAGAATTCCGGTTAAAATAACAGTAATTCTTGCTGTCCATATATTAACCGGAGTATTTTTTTCCGTGCATAAAGAACTATTCAGGCATTAAACATGTATGCATTTTGAACTCATTGAGTTCATATTGAATTCATTTTTACTGTCATAAACGGTTCAAGAAGTTCTTTTAGAAGTTTTTGTGAATTAAAAATGATCATTTGTGCTGTCTTCTGGGAGCATAAGGAGGAAAGATTTCACCCTTTCGACTTACTTAGCAGATAATTCTAGCATCCAAATTTGATAGAAATTCGATGACAAATTTCGTCAAACAAGTTCATGAAATATCAATGAAAATATTCACGCTTTGAGCTAAATGAAAAAATGATTTCTCCATCGTACTTGTACGATGATAAACCACCGATCTTCTTCATTCAAGAAATCTCCCTCTTATTTACGAGGATGTGGAGAGAATAAGCAGAGTGAAAGTGTAAATATCGTTACCACAGCTAGTTTTGATTATCAGTACAGATAACGAAAGAGAGAGAGGGAAAGAGAGAGAGAGAGAGAGAGAGAGAAAGAAAGAGTGAAAAAAAGTATCGAATCATTGACCTCGTTGAATGCTTTGTTACCATTTAGAGTAGTACCTGTCGATCGAATTTCACGATATCCATTGATAATCGCGAAATCATGATCGACGTGTGCGATCGTGGGGACTGAACGAGGAGAGTGTGTCACACGTGAGAACGAAAAATCATACACACGTGTCGGAGGGAGAAATGCTCTGAGGAAAAGAGAATGCGAGAAGGGAGGGAATAGAAGCTTTTGTATCCTATGAAATGAAATCGACAAGGTCGATTAACGAGTCTACCATGGTAATTGAGACATTGAACGCTCTTTGCCCTCGTGTACAGTCAGCGTACGTGCATATGTAAATGCGCTTACGTATTTGTATATATATGTGTGTGTATGTGTGTGTGTGAAAGGAGTAGAGAGACAGAAATTCATTTGGGTAGAAGGTCAAGGAGGATCGTTGCGAAAGGTCAAGGCTGAACGAACCCTCTACGAGAGATACTCTACGAGTTACTGTCCGTTCTGTGTCTTCTTCTTCTTCTTCTGCTTCTTCACTGATTTGGAAGCACGTGACCGATTTTTTTCTTGGCAGTAGCCAATGTCGTGCTACGCGATTTTTCGATGAATAGTCGAGTTATACTTCCTGTCGCTACACGTAATGATATTGAATTTCCTTTTTCGATCTGATGGGATGTAGATGTGATGGATGGAACCATCCATTGTTCACACTGTAGAATAGATATCTATAGGATCCCGAATAGTCACAGACCTTTGAAGGCTTTTATTATGCCAGATAGAAATGTATGGGTTGAATACTTGTGGGATACGAACAACATACAACGAATATTCATACAGAATGAATGGATTCATAGTACATTCGAAAACTTCAAGATACGTTCGATTGACGTTTCATCAACGGCATTGGAGAGGGGCGATCTGAAATTGGAGGGACGATTCTTTTTTATACAATTTTTATTGAATTTCAATCAGAATTATGTGAAAATCAATAAAAGTCCAAAAAATTGTATATAATTTCGATTGAAATTCAATAGAAATTGTACACGGAGGAAAAGGTATCTTGAAAAATACCATAATTTATGGATTTTTGGTGTTGGTCTAACCCGAGTCAAAATATTTACGTGAAGATACCTCTGAAAGTACCATAATAGCTGGTACCATACTTCTTTATAAAAGTCCGAGAAATTATGAGACTTTTAGAGGTTCATTCACATGAATATTTTGACTAGGTTCAGACCAACGCCAAAAATCCATGAATTATGGTATTTTTCAAGATATCTGTTTTCTCAGTGTATAAAGAAGCATCAATTTTCTTCAAATCGCTCATCTGTGACCGGCATGTCGTATTACACTGAGAGAAATCGCTTAGTTGCGTGAGCAAAAATACTTTGGTTAATAATCTTTGCAATGATTTGACGTCTATTCATTTTAAATAAAAAAATTCAGTCAATAGTAGCATAAATAATTTATTTGTGACAACTAAGAATTCAAGTTCCTTAGCAAATAGAATCCGATTACGCATGTGCTGACTACCATTTCATCATTTTCAATTGTTTCACCGGCATTTCCACCCATGTCCGTTTTTTAACGACACACCTGCAATCGCGTGCAACGGCGATACGGAATTTTAGATTTTATTGTTGGAAGAATAGATTTACTCCATAGCAAAAGTTTTCAGTTTCATTGGTTCAAAGGTTTTTGGAGCGTTTTGTTCGAAGAATATTCGTACAAAATCTTTTTTTATGCAGTGAAATTGTGCTAAAATATGGAGCAAGTGGAAATGCGAAGAATTTTTCAGAATCTCTTCTGACTAAATATCCTCAGCAAAAATCATTCCAGGTATTCTCCGGGCCTTGCAAGACCTTACGATGCCCTTGCGTGGGACTTTCAAAGCCTAGCAAGGCCTTGTGATAACCTAGAAAATCACTGGAGTCATTTCTAGCAAGGTTGTTTAGTGATTCCTGGTATGTACTTGATTTTCAATAACCAACAATATTTCAGTACAATCATATTTTATCGACTAAATAATTGAGTTGAAATAACATTTTGATTTACTTGGAATATTTGGTTAGCACAACGTCCAAATATTTATTTGTGAGAAGTGAAAGTTTTATTCAATCCGACTAAATTCAATTAACTAAACAAATGCGTTGATTTGAATAAAAGTCTAGCTGTCTGATATATGAATAAATTCTTCTGCTGCTGTAGCTAGCATTTGGTTACAGTAACAATGTGATTTTTATCAGTGTATATTTGATGAGATACATGCTATGCATGTTGTATAAAGCAGTCTCATTCTCATCTTGTTACGCAAACACAAAATTTTTCTACATAGCACAACAATGCGCTTCAAAGCTTCAAATTATGAAGTTCACAGGTTCATTGTGTTTTCTACAACGCATGGATTACATTGAAGGTCAAGTGAGGGAGAAAAATGTCAGTATCCAAACGTGAATCCAGTAGTTTTATTATCCAACTTGGCTCAAGGCAGGGACTTGGATCTAAAGGGTTTCATTTCTAGCAAGGTTGTCACATCATGCATTCCATTTTCACAATTTTTTTGTTTGTCCCAGAATATACAGGAATATACAGGTTGTCCCAGAAAACATTCCACCCTTTCCAAGGATTGATTCCTAAGATAAATGCTTAAGGGGATTCACCACTGAAAAAATACTTCTTTTGAAATACACAATAAAAATGGCTCAACTATCTTTCTCGTAGTGTGTAGTAAGCTAACAAAAAATACAAAAATATTAAATGGCCAAAAAGTTGTTACATACAGGCTACAGCGAATAAAAACTGTTCTTTTTCACGTTTTTCAGACCATATTTCAAAGTGATATATATCTGAGAAACTGTCCAACATATTGCACTGCTCATGGTCTCATTTTGAAGATAATGATCTAATCCAGATATTTAGGTAGATTTATCATGGTAGCATTAGTGGTTTTCAAAAAATCATAAAGTAAACTTCAGACTTTTTTTAAAAAAAAACATGCATATACAGGGTGTCCCAGGATTCGCGAACCGGATTTCACAGGTATATTCTGCAACCAAAATGCAATAATTTCCCGTTTGGAAAAAATTCTTTCGACGCTTAGTTTTGGAGATATGAGCATTTTTGGATTTTTTGTGCAGATCCAAATCATTCAAAAACACTGTATGCTACACACTTGAGCTTAACACCATTCGCTAAGTTGGAAAACGGCGGATTTGTGGAAAAAAAATTAAACTATTTTATCATTGATAGTTCCGGAGCTAGAGCGATTTGAAGTCGCTGAATTCTGATTAGCTAAAATTTAAAAGAATTCCAAATCGCTACACGGAAAAAACAAATCAGGTTGAAAGACAGTGCTACCTATCGTCACAAAACTCAATGCTAGTCTGCATTGTAAAATGACATGGTTGCCTCGTGTTGTATGGTGCGCGCGCACTGTCTTTCACGGTGTATATACACATGGTAATATACCATGCTCACACGCCGATCCGAAGTGTTTGCACGTTGTTTTTCGGTGCATGAACACAAGTCATCTCGACAGCATGCACCGAAAAACAACGTGCAAACACTTCGGATCGGCGTCCGAGCATGGTATATTACCATGTGTATGTACACCGTGAAAGACAGTGCGCGCGCACCATACAACACGAGGCAACCATGTCATTTTACAATGCAGATTAGCATTGAGTTTTGTGACGATAGGTAGCACTGTCTTTCAACGTGATTTGTTTTTTCCGTGTATAGCTCCGGAACTATCGATGATAAAATAGTTTGATTTTTTTCCCACAAATCCACCGTTGTCCAACTTAGCGAATGGTGTTAAGCTCAAGTATGTAACATACAAAGCTTTTTGAATGATTTGGATTTGAAAAAAAATCTAAACATGCTAATGTCTTCAAAACTAAGCATCGAAAAGATTTTTTTCAAACGGGAAATTATTGCATTTTGGCTGCAAAATATACCTGTGAAATCCGGTCCGCGAATTCTGGGACACCCTGTATATGAAATTATGTTTCTAAGCAACATATTCACCTAAAAATCTAATTCTACCTGAATATTCGGTAAAAGATCTACTGAATATGTGGTGAAAATATGAACTCTCTATTTCAATGGGTTCTCAAGATATATCGATTTTTGTCTGAAAATTTGTCGAAATTCAACCTTTGCGAAAACTGCGTTTGAAAGTAAACGTATGCTTCATACTTAGGGTTAAGATGTACACGGAAAAAATAATTTAGCTGCAGTAGCTGAGTAGCTAGCACGGACACGGACAGCCATTAAATTAGCTCCTGCAGCTAAATTTCAGTTATTACCGCAAATAAATTAACTACAAATGCAAATTTTTTTGCTGTCACAGCTAAAATTTAGCTGCAGGAGCCAATTTAATGGCTGTCCGTGTCCGTGCTAGCTACTTAGCTGCTGCAGCTAAATCATTTTTTCCGTGTAGGTCTTAGAGTACTATATTCTTGTTCAGTAGGTTCCAAAAGACTGAACAAGACAACAAATTTTTTGTTGAAAATTTCATGATTTTTTACTATTTTCAGTGGTGAATATCCCCTTAAATGAAGAAAAATGCCGCTTTAAAATATAAGAATTTTTGTTATTTTTCTTAGTGAACTAGAAACAGAAAGGCTTGGAAAATGAATTTTTACATCAAAAATACGGAAGATCACGAATATTGTAGAATAAGTAATAAGGTAGGATTGAAATTTTAAACGCCGAACGTTGAATTTTATCAAGCGTATTGTAAAATTCAGTTATTCATTCGTAATCTCCCGTATTTTTATGTACCCAAGTAAGACAAGAACATTTCAAACATTCTGCGTTAATTCTGAGATCATGCATAGAATGTGCAGGTGGGACTGTTTTGGATAAATTCGAAAAATAGATTCTGAGAAGATGCATAGAATATACTTATCCGAAGCAGTCCCATTCGAAGATTCTATGAATGTTCATAAAATATACTCGGAACTTTAAAGAACCTTCTTAGCGTTTCTCACCTGTTGTGCTAATCGGGTAAGAATCCATTTTACAAACCTTCCTGTTTCTGGTTTAGCAAGTAAAATAAGAGAAAATAGTATATGTTTTGCTCCGTGTAGTTTTGGGATTATAAACGAAATAACAATCCGGGTGAATGCTACGAAACAATTCAGGTGGCAATTACATCTACGACTCCAGTGATTGACGAGTATACTCACATAAAATCCACTCGATTGGTTGAAATTCGCTCTGAAACTGATTACTTTACAGCTTTTTCCGCAAGGAAAAAGTGTCTCGTTTCTGGAGTGTTTTTCAGGAGTGTTTTCTGGAGCACCTTGTATATCGAATACTCTTCGAAGAATATTCGATATACATTCTGATGCTACTTGGAATATTTGATATATTCCCACGCGAGTGGAGAGTGCTATATACTTAGTAGTAAGGTAGTAGATTTGTTTGAGAATTTGCACAATTTTAATTATGAGAAATAATCAAAACAAAATGCAGAAGATGTTTCCAATCCTAGGGACGTGAATCACAAAACCGTGATTCTATACAGCACGATTCTTCTGGCTGAAGATAACTCTCGGAATGTGGCGTAGATCATACTTGAAACGTAGTTAGATTAAATCTACGTCTTCATAAATCACCACTGGATATATCCATAGAATGGATAAATATGTCACTTACTGCTCAACCGGTTCTCACTGGAATTATTAATCGAAAGTTGACCAGGTCTGACCTAAATTTACGGTAATTAAACACATCAACAATCAAATGATATCGGCTCTCAACGATGAATTGCTTTTTGACATGATAAGCGGTATAATTATTATACTAATATATTTTTTCCTAGACATCTATGTCACAGATCTAAGCACAAGCAGATGGATAAAGATAGAGAATTCACAACTCGAAAATTCGAATGGTTTCACCACAATTTTCGTAAATTTGCGAGGAAACAGTTATGGCGCGGAACTGATAGATTTCTACATTTTCCAAACAATTTTAGTAATTTCCCGAACAATGTTTGTCGATTGACAAAATTTTTTCTTTCCACGGCGTAACATTCGAACGTTATATATCTGCTATCAAAATGTTACAATAATCCAGCTGAGATTCCACGTAGATTCCAGATCCGAAATTTACCTGCGTTGGATTTCATGTGGGATCAGAAATTCCAACTGGAATCCCACGTTGGAGTTGAAATTTTAGCTGGGATTCCACCTGGAAATAGGAATCCCTGGTAAGATTCCATCTGAAAACCAGGAATCCCAGGTGGAATCCACGTCGAATCCTAGCTGGATTTTCGTGACAGGGACATCTAGATATATCTTGGAAACACATGGTATTTCATACAATATTCTAGTACTACTGGGGCAGTGTTGTGAATAGGGTTCCCTATTATTTACTAGTTCGACGTATGATTTATGTGCCCCTAAAGCTTGTCTCGATAAGAAATCACCCGCTTCAACGTAGGGAATTGAATAATTTGATATAAAAACTAGAAAATCCTACACAGGAAAAAAGGCATAGTTGCAGCAATTACTTGAATAGTTGATTCTCGACCATCTACTTAAGTAGTTGCTGCAGCTACCCAGTAGTCAAGACAAGTCAACACGTTAGCTGCCTCAACTACCTCAAAATACCTCAAGTATTTACGTTAGTTAGTGCGGCTATCGAGTTAGTTGAGGCAGCTAACGTGTTACTTGTCCTGACTACTAAATAGCTTTAGCAACTACTTTAGTAGATGGTCGAAAATCAACTATTTGAGTAGTTGCTGCAACTATTCCTTTTTTTTCGTACAAATAGCGGGTCCAACTTTCACCTCAAATGCTCCGTAAAAACTTATTGAAGAGAGCAATAGTCTTTCATAAGTGTTTCAAATTAGTAATTCACTACTGATCTGTAGTCTCCAATAGTATACTGAGGAAAATGGAAATAGTTATTATAGCTCCTTTCCCTGTAGAAAAGAAATCATTAAAACCACTGATTCTCATTGAAATGAAATTTTCCTAATGAGAAATGTGCAGATTTCGAATTAGCTGCTCGAGCATTGAATGATTCTGAATAATTTTGAATCATTTTTAATCAGAGATTTGCACCATCGATCGGTTTGAATGATTTTGTTTTTACAGGGTTATGGAGAACTGGATCTTTTTCACTGCTGTAGCTCCGTGTGTAGCTGAATCTGCATAAATCGTATCTACCCAAGTAAAAATGAAAGAAAATATCTATTGTAAGTCTCACAACTCCAAACCGTAGCTGAAAATGAGCCTAGCAATTTTCTGTACCTGAACTAACTCTAGTTAAACAGCTGGAGTGGTTATAAAAATTATGACTCTTATATTATGTTATTCCATGGAGAATAGGGAAAAGGAGTACGATCGGGGTTGATTTTCTCCAACGGAAAGTGGCCGAAAATTGGGCTCTAGGTAGTTTCAATTTTTTCACATTTGATGGCGCTCGCCACAGTAAGAACCGGAGACTAATTGGTTAAACACTTCGTTTCCATGGTCACTCAGCAGTACATACTGGTAAACACGTACGACAGCGCCAATTGCGAGGCCTATCTAGGCTACGTTTTCGGGGGCACTTCAAAAGTACCAGGGGCCTTCAACTCTATAGGATGACCCCAAGCCACATTTTAATTACGGACAAGTATTCCATCAAGGTGGCGTTTTGATCGTATTTAATCGAGGTAACCTCAAAATTATGCTGACCAATTTTGATTTTGAAATATCAATAATATTTCAACAATAAAGTGTGAACAACAATTCTGAAAACAAATTATATGTTTTAATATATTAGGTGTACAAATAAGTTTCCGCGGTTTGTCAAAAGATGGCCCCACCAGAAGGTTATGGAGAAATTGTCAGATGTAAAACGTAATATCCCAAGTTTAGTCATCTGGCAACACCATAACCTTAAAGTACTAGTGATTCCGTATCAGCATCACGTAATTTTTTTCGTGCAAAAATGTCAAGTTTTATTCCGAATAAGCATCATTTGCGGGAACTTTTGATTTACTTCTTTAATGTGAAAAAATCTGCAGCTGAGGCGCATCGATTGCTTCTAGAAGCATATGGTGAAGCTGCTTTAAGTGAGAGAAGTTGTCAGGAATGGTTTCAAAAGTTTAAGAACGGTGAGTTTGACGTTAAAGACAAAGAACGCAGTGGAAGGCCGAAAGTGTACGAAGACATGGAATTAGAAGTACTATTGGAGGAAGATTCGTCCCAAACGCAAAAAGAACTTGCACTTACTCTACAAGTGACTCAACAAGCAATTTCACATCGTTTAAAATCGTTAGGAATGATTGAAAAACAAGGAAATTGGGTTCCATATGAACTAAAGCCGAGAGACGTTGAACGCCGATTATGCATGAGTGAAATGCTGCTTGCCAGGAATAAAAAAAAGAGTTTTTTGCATCGTATAGTCACTGGTGACGAAAAATGGATTCACTACGATAATCCAAAGAAGAGAAAGTCATGGGTTAAGCCCGGCGAACCATCAACATCGACAGCTAAGCCGAATATTCATGGAAAAAAACTCTTGCTGTGTATTTGGTGGGATCAGCTTGGTGTCGTGTATTATGAATTGCTGAAACCAAGCGAAACCATTACTGGAGCTCTCTACCGAACACAATTGATGAGATTGAGTCGGGCACTTAAGGAAAAACGCGCCCATTACTACTCCAGACACGACAAAATTATTCTTTTACACGATAATGCTCGTCCACATGTTGCGGCGCCGGTAAAAACATACTTGGAAACACTCAACTGGGAAGTTTTACCCCACCCGCCGTATTCACCAGACTTAGCCCCTTCTGATTATCACCTGTTCCGGTCGATGGCACATGGTCTGTCTGAGCAGCGCTTCACATCATATGAAGACACCAAAAATTGGCTAGATTTGTGGATAGCGTCAAAAGATGAAGAGTTTTTTCGACGGGGTATCCGAATGTTGCCAGAAAGATGGGGAAAAGTAGTGGCAAATGATGGAAAATACTTTGAATAAAACGTAATGTACTTTTCCTTTACAATAAATTCCTAATTTTTTATAAAAAACCGCGGAAACTTATTTGTACACCTAATATAATATGGTTTTAGAATTTTGTCATTTTCACACTTTATTCTTGAAGTATTATTGATGTTCCAAAATCAGAATAATTTTGAGGTTACCCTGCTACACGAGGCCACCGTATTGATTTTTAGTTCACATCAAAGTACTCAGCTTAGAGGGCGCAGAAATCAGTGCAAATTTATTTTACTTTTATAACGTTGAGTTGTACCCCCCTGAAAAGTACTGCGATCGTACTCCTTTCCTCTATTCTTCATGTGTTATTCTTATATTCTTAATATTTCTGAGACCTACGAACAAAACAAATGAGCGCGATTCTTTTTCTGCTCTCTTCCTAAGTGAAAACGCTGTTTATTATGGTGGCATTCAGTTGAAAGATGTATTTCAACAGGTAATATTATTTATGAAAATCGAAAGGCTGTTAGTCTCTTTCTGCCGTTCAAAGCAAAAAGACCGTGAGTGCATTTGACTTGAATTCGAGAAAATCAAGAAAAACTGTTTTCTTTCAAAATCAATCGAACAAACCATTTTTCAATGGCAAATTATTTCTAGGTTATAATTTACTCTAGAAATGATTTGCCATTGAAGTCTGTAGACTGTTGAAGTATTATACACGGAAAAAAAGAAATGGTTGCAACCACTACTTAAATAGCTGATTTTCGACCATCTACTTAAGCAGTTGCTGCATCTATTTCTTTCTTTCCGTGTAGACTTCCCATTTTTGTTCCAAATTTGTTTTATCTTTTCGTACTTCAAACCGCTGTTATCAAAAACGTTATGAGTTTTTTTCAAAATGAAAAACACAGTGGAAATGCAGAATTTTTTTTCATGATTAAAATGACATGGAAAAATTCATTTTCGTCAAAAACGCGAAACTTACGGCCTTTTTGCTTTGGACGGCGGTTTGGAGTTTCGCAGTAACTACATTCAAGATACGTACAATTTTCCAGTGCATTTTTTCAAAGTACCTTTTGCGAATACACATTACAAATTTCAAACCTTGATTAAGTCAATTAAAAAATATTCTAATAAAAAGTCAGCATAGACTCAAAAATACAACAGATCCATTCATTTTTATAGATAAATTACGGAGTATACTGATTTTATTAGATATATCGTAATTGGGAAACACAGTATTTCTTGTTGTGAATTCAAAGTTCTACCTGCGAATAAAAATATATTATGCTCCAATATACATACTCATTGGAATATAATGTACCATCGAGAATGTTATGATAACATTCCATCAGCATAGGTAAGGAAGATTCTCAAATTACTGCACACGCGCGAGCTATGGTTCCTTGAGTAAATACATTCATCAGTTACTCTGAATGAAGTTTTTACAGGGATATCAGAATGGGAGAGGTGGGAATAGCTATTCTTTGGCGCTACAAAAGACGAGAGTCTCGAGTTTTCGCAACATTGTTGACGAAGTGGCGATATTGAATGTCACCATTGGTACATTATTGGGAAATTTGTCCATCAATCAACTTCAACTTCAACTTCAGTCAATTATCACTATATAATTCAACCTTGGTTCATTCTCAGGGAACAGATTTTACGATGATATGCCATCGATTCACATCCTATTGCCACCTTTTCATCCGTGTTCAGTATTGATCGTAAAAATTGATTATAGCTTAGAATCAAATCATGTTATACCATTTCAAAATCACGTCCTGCTTGGCCCAACTTGGGGAAAACCCAGGATTTTTATCAGGGTAATATTCCCAAAAAATATTTCGAATCGTTCTCATACTCCTCGATTCATCTTAGGATAATTTTGAGTTACAAACAACACGAGATCTTCATGATAATCCTGCTATTCTGGATATCGTATTTTGGAAATGGATATTACGCAAGATGTGTGGAACTTATCTCAAAAATGTTCCAAGACAAGGAACGTTATGTGAACGTTTATAAATGAACTTCGATTGGAGGAGAATGTCGATTTTAAGCGAATATATTATGACTTGAATTTACATAATTCATTGCAACATCTAGAAAATATTCTCAGCGTAAAGTTAGAAGCAAAAGATTTTACTAGAGGTCAGTATTACTGATACTGACTTGACTTTGAATCAAATTATCGATATCCAATCTATAAACACCAACATTGGGACATAAAGAATAGTTCTCATTCTAAATCTATACTCTTGGTTTCTCATTCTAAATATATACTCGTTTTATTTCGAATTCATTCGATGGGATCTTCTTATTACGAGATGGTGTAGATTTTGCGTGAAGTATCTTCACAAAAGTCACCAATTTCTCGACATTCTTGAATAAATTTCTCGGACGAATCATACTTTCAGCTCCCAATAGATGGATCAATATATATACATGAGTTCTGGAAGAGCAAAGACTTTTTTATATGCTATACTGAAAATTTGGGTATATTTTTGGTAATGTATGCAAATCGTAGTATGTTAGTTATAAGGTCTCATTTTGGCATTTATATGTTGGTGAACTCTTCGTATCAAAATCACATTCAAAATATATTATCATTCGGGTCATTCCACTCAAATTTTCAAATTCAATGGGATAATTTTTTTTCGATTCTTGGTCAAAAAATATTCGATACGAATTTTTTTTTTCTTCTTTTTTAAAGGCTTTTTTTTCGAAAATATGATTTTTCGAAAATGTAACGCACGAAAAACTTTTAAGAACACAAAGTTAGGATTTTTTCTCTAGTTTTCAATTCTGTAAGTTTCATAATGAATATAATTGGTGTTCATTGGGAATTTTTCAATAATAGGTGGTTTTGATTTTTTAAATATTTTCACACGGTACACTGTGAAAAATTACGAAAATTCTGCAATTTTTCCTATGATGGTAAGTATCGTACACTGAGGACCCAATTTCTTAAATTCAAAGAAAATTTCTTAGCCCTCATTCTGATAAATCTTGTTTTCAATGAAAAAAATCATTCATTGAAATGGAAAAATTTTCCATTGAATTGAAATCAGATTCTTCGAATTTAGGAAAGAATATATTTTTGTTTCAATTTGAAAATTCTTGGTTCTAGTTTGATGAAAGTTTCTTCCATTGAAGAAAAGATTGATTAGAATGAGGGCAAAGAAAATTTTCTCAGTGTAATTCTCGAGATATGAATGTTTTTGTATCTGCGGTCGAGTCAAACATCACACGCGCGGAGCGATCCGTGCTCCATGACACGTATTCCATCCTTCTGATTTCAATATCGTGGGAATTGAAGATGATTATCGCAAAAACAAACCATTAATATAAAAATATGTCGCTCATAAATAACTCGCAACAAATACAACGGAATTATTATTAATTTGTGAAAAATCATAGAATCCATAACAGAAATTGCGCCATATATGTATTACTATTATTCTGTATGCCAAATAACTTCAGTACAGTATTTCCAAAGATACACAGTAAAAAAAATTCCGTCATTGTGTAAAAAAGAAGTACGTGTCAAAATCCAAGTGTTGAATATTTAACTACGTGTTAAAATTCAAGTGTTGAATATTTAACACTTTTGTGTGTTCATTTAACACACTGACCAAATGCTGTTCGATCGATTCATTTTCAACACCTTAAAATGTTATTCGAGTTCAAATTAACACTTTATAAGTGTCACTCTGGAATCAACACACATTGAGTGTGAAGAAAAATGGTTAACATTCGCTTGTGTGTTGAATTTGACGAAAAATTTTTTACTGTGTATGGTGCAATTTCTGTGATGGATTCTATGATTTTTCACAAATTAATAATAATTCCGTTGTATTTGTGACGAGTTATTTATGAACGACATATTTTTATATGAATGGTTTGTTTTTGCCATGCTCATCTTCAATCCCCACGAAATTGATATCAGAAGGATGGAGGACGTGTCACGGAGCACGGATCGCTCCGCGCGCGTGGTGTTTGACTCGACCGAAGATATAAAAAATATCGAGAACTACGATACTCACCATCATACAGAGGTGTGAAAATTATTGGAATAATTGTGATTTCCAAAACTGTTCCAACTTTCCTCTAAGGGAATGCAATCATTTATGGAGTATACTGGTTTTATTTCTTGATATAAATAGTTCTTAAGCCCTCCGTTTTGAACGAAGGAATATTCCATGATTACTATATATATAACAATCTTATTTGTACAAAGTTCTTTTTCATTATGAGCATCTTCATATGTCTTTGAATCACTAACAATGTGCAATATTTTGATATTAAGAACTGGTGTTTCATTGTATAAAATTTATATGCACGACAAGGAATGATAGTTGAGTTACGATGAAACCAATAAAAATCCCGGTCGGAATTTGTTGTTAACTGTTCTAAATTCCCAGCGAGTATCTATCGTCACATACTGTTTAGTTTGAGTTCGAGATATTGAGATCATTGGAGTGAAAAAAAGATTGAAAAGAAAAATTGTTATAATAATTAACTCAGAAATGGAAGGATGAAAAACTATTATATCAACAAGACAGAATAGTACTCCACAGATAAATGTCCAATCTGAGGTAGAAGTTGGAGTTATTTTGGAAATAACAATTATTCTAATAATTTTCACACCTCTGTATAAAAAATTGCTAAATTTTCGTAATTTTTCACAGATTAGTGTGTAAAAATATTCAAAAAAATCAAAACTACCTATTATTGCAAAATTTCACTCCTTCTCTAATTGAAAAATTCTCAATGAATACTAATTACATTCATTAGGAAACTTACAGAATTGAAAACAAGAGAAAAGTTCCTAACTTTTATGTCGATGAAAGTTTTTTATACGACAAAGAGATTTCGAGTAATGAGCGCTCGAAAATTAGGGGATTTCAAGAATATTTTTTGACCAAGAACCGAAAAAGAATTATCCCATTGAATTCTAAAATTTGAGTGTAAAAACTGAAATTATTGTCAAATCGTGCAATGGATGTTATATCTGAATCATACCACATTGTAAAAAATATTGGTCAATTTTCAAAGAGAATAAAAGTATGGTGAAAAATGTATGGATTTGTAAACTGCCAGATTATTTAAAACTCCACAATTTTTTAATGAATTTTCTAATAAATTTTCGTAACTTCCCAAAGAATGTTCGGGATTAAAATTGTTTGTGAATTCATTAAAAAATGTTTGGTAAAAGCTTCCAAACTTTTTTTCGAGGTTGTTTCTTACAATGTAGAATCGGAGGATATCCAGTTCGGGAATTTCTCATTTGTTTTATTAGCTCATTCCATTGAATCTGAATATGTCTAGTAGAATTCTCAATTGCAGAACACCATGAAAAGTGTCCTCAAATTAGACTATAATTTTCCTATCGTGATTTTAAAATCATATCAAAAGTTTACTTAAAACCATGTCAAATTTTCGCATGAATCATATCAAAATGGTATCTGTTATCAATGCGGTATGTGCATTTTAAAATCATACTACAGCTCAAATTTGCATGCAGAAAACTTGTACTTCATCATGGAATGTTTCTGAGCTGCAGTTGACCTTTGCAAATACTCGAACAACTCAATCATTTCTTAAACACATTCGAATCAAAGATAGATTAGATAATTATTTCAAAGAAGAAATTTATAAATAACATGGACGATTTCTTGTTTAAGTATTTTCATTCATGATACGTGTTTATGTTTATGATGAAGATGTTTTTGAATTCCCAACAATTATGAATATTTATTATAATCCCCTCTCATGTGGGAATATTTTCGGAATAGAATATAACTCATACAGGGTGTTTCATAATTCACTGAGAATACTTCAGAGGTGTTATTCTGCAGCCAAAATGCAATAATTTCCAGTTTGGAAAAAATTTTTCGGAGACTTAGTTTTTAAGTCATGAACATTTTTAGGTTTTTTTCCTCAAATCCAAATGACTCAGAAACATTATGTTTTACATTCTTGAGCTTAACACCATTCTCCAAGTTGGAAAACGTCGGATCTCTGGGCAAAAAATTCAACTATCTTATCATTCTTTGTTTCGGAGTTACAGTAATTTAAAGTTGCTGAATTCTGATTGGCTAGAAGCCAGAAAATTTCAAAACGCTGTAGCTCTGAAACAAAGTATGATAAGATAGTTGGATTTTTTTCCTCAGAGAACCAGCGTCTTCCAACTTAAAGAATGGTTTCAAGCTCAAGGATGTAGAATATAATGCTTTTGAGTTATTTGAATTTGAAAAAAAATCTAAAAATGCCCATAGCTCAAAAACTAAGCCCCCAAAAAATGTTTTCGGAACAGGAAATTATTTCATTTTGGATGCAGAATAACGCCTATGAAGTGTTTTCACTTTTTATGAATTATGAAACACCCGGTAAACAATTATATATTGAGAGTACAAATTAGTTTGGTCCGGTTTGAAAAGATGACTCTCGCTCTCATGAATGTTTCATAGTTACAACCGATTTCAATTGTTTCAGAGAGGTTAGACACCTGTGAATAATATTCAGTTGATATCACTCCGAGTTCCTTCTAGAATCCCGATTTTTACTCAGTGTAGTATGTGAAATTTCGTTTTAACTGAGCAGCATTTGCGGGAGGTGCTAGTTTTCTGTTTTAATTGGAAAAAAAGTACAGCTGAAGCCCATCGAATGCTTGTGGAAGTTTATGGTGGCAATGCTGCAATTGATAAATCATGTAGGGAATGGTTTCGACGTTTTAAGAATGGCGATTTCAGTGTCGAAGACAAGCCTCGCTCAGGACAACCGCAAAAATTCGAAAACGAGGAATCGGAGGCTTTACTCGACGAAGATCCGAGTCAAACGCAACAGGAGCTTGCGGAATCATTAGGAGTTACGCAACAAGCAGTTTCTGTACGATTACAATCAATGGGCATGATTCAAAAGCAAGGCAATTGGGTGCCTTATGACTCAAAGCCTAGAGACATTGAACGGCGATTTTTCACTTGCGAGCAGCTGATTCAAAGACAACGAAGAAAGGGGTTCTTACATCGGATTGTGACAGGAGATGAGAAATGGATATTCTACGATAACCCCAAGAAAAGAAAATATTATGCTATCCCCGGTCAATCGTTGCCATCGACTTCAACATCGGACACCAAAGAGGAATATTCATGGTTCAAAGATCATGCTTGTGTATCTGGTGGGACCAAAAGGGTGTTATATACTATGAGTTGCTGAAACCTGGTGATTCTATTACGGGTAATCGGTATAGGATACAATTGATTCGTTTGAGTCGTGCGTTACGAGAAAAACGTCCGGAATACAAGGAAAGACATGACAAAGTTATTCTTTTACACGATAACGCTCGGTCTCATGTCGCAAAAGTAGTGAAAACTTATCTGGAAACGTTGAAGTGGGATATTCTACCACACCCGCCGTACTCGCCGGGCATTGCTCCTTCCGATTACTGGTTATTCCGACCATCGGTTCACTTCGTTCGAAGAAATCGAAAATTGGGTCCTAACTTGGATCGCCTCGAAAGACGAGACGTTTTTCCGCAACGGGATTCGAAAATTACTCGAAAGATGGGAAAAAGTGATAGCCAGCGATGGACAATACTTTGATCAATTTGATAATTCATGTTCTTCTGAAACAAACGCATCTTCAACTGTAAAAAACGGACCGAATTAATTTGTACTCCCAATATTTACAAAAGACATCTGAAGTGTGTTGAGGAAGTTATTCACATGGGATATGTCAATTCAACATTTTCATTCAATGTGGACCGTTTTGGACATGACAAATATGTTATATTTGACGAATTTGTTTCAACTGTGAATTTTTATCAGGTCCTGATCGGAATACCACAACAGTTATCACAGAATTCAGATACGAATGAGTCAAGGCAATCCTGAACTACTGCGAGGGAAAACCAGATTGTGGTCTTACAACAAACTTGCGTTACAATGTTTTGAGAATCTGATGAGGGCGATTGAAAGTTCCCCTATTGCAGTCTTACCAGGGCCATACTCCTGACAGGGAATTCCGTTTCAAATTTCTTCCAGGGTGATTTCAGTCCGATCGAATTTGCATGCCAAAATCAATCCTTAAATTCATCCACCTGGACAAATGTTGAGAAACCTCTGCAATATTCATATTTCATATCCTGTTATTCTAATTGAACACGATAATATCTCAATGAACAAGTATAACACTATGAAAGCGCTATGTGGCCTTTTCACATTCTTCCAGCAAATACATCCATCACGTTAAACCGATTTCATCGTTCCGATCATGTTTCACACGTGAATAACAATCGATAAGAACATGAAATCTCTCAAAACACCTCCAGCGGACAAACCAACATTCAGATTTCTAATCGATTTTGCACTTAATGATTTAAATATGTCATCAACTGGTACCATAGAGATTTATCTCTCGTTCGATACTCGTGCGGTACATACAACATGTATACACATAGAACTTAACGAGTACATTGAAAACAAGATTGTGTAAACTTCAGCGATTGATAACGACAAGACTTGCGGCCTATTTTAAGTGGGAGAAGAAGAAAGAAAGAGAACTCGCGTGTGCTCCGTCCGCGGTCCTCCGTGTTGCGAGAGATAAGGAGGAACTTCTTTTTTTTGTACGTCTTGCCTCACATATGTAATGTCACGTAATCAAATGACTAATGTCATCGAAGGAATAATTATACGTGGACGTATCTCGCTCTTTTTCTCGATAATAAGATGCAACACGAGGAATATGATTAATAAACAAATTTGTTGCCTCTCCTCTCTCGTTCTGTTCCACAATCTCTCGTTCGTTGGCAAACTGAATTTCTTACGCAAACATTATAACGTATCATCGAGAAAATGGAAATTTTATAAATTGAGTGATTAAAATGAACGGATAATGTTTGTTGTAGAGATCGCACGCAGGTTGTCGAGGGTCAAAAAGAGTGGATCGATGAAAAGTATTATAATTTTTTATGAAAGAACAGTTGGAAATGTTTCATCAACGGAGAAGAGAGGAGGAAGAAAATATTGACAATTGTGTATACCAGATATCGGTGCTGGTACATTTTGAAATGTCAGATTTCTTCAGTGTGTTTGTTCATAAATAAACGTGGAGTTTGAATTGTTTGTTCGAATAAATTTAGGAAGGAATATGATCGAATGTTTTAGATTCACTCGCACGGACATTGATGTAGGGTCCACGTTAGGGCCATGTCAGGACCTAAATCAATTTATGGGGACCCGAGTGAAAATGTTAATTTCGGTTCGCCAAACGGGACTGATGCAGACGTGTTGCATTTTTGTGCGGTACTGTTGCAGATCCAGTGCGGGCAACAGTACCGCAGAAAAATGCAACACGTCTGCACCAGTTCTGTTTGGCGAACCCGAAATGAACATTTTTACTTGGGGAGGTTCTCATCAAGCGAATTTCCTTACATTTACTGAAATACTCCGGTACACTGTTATAAATTTCTGATTGAATTTTCAATCACAAGTAATGGAAGTAATTTCCACTCACGTAAATGAAAAATAATATACAGTAGTATTGAAAATTCAATAACAAATTCTTTGAATTTCATGCACATGTTCATGATTGTTGAAAAAAAAAATCACCTTCAAAAGATTTGAACGCGGGGCGTCGAAACCGGACGTCAAAGCTCTATCACTCAATCCACTTGTGTGGATTGGAGCGTTTTTCTGCCTGTATGACTTTGCGTTCATTCTTTCAACTCTTGAATCAAGATGTACTTGTGATGTAGAAACACTGAACAAATCGTGTGATCTAACTAGTACATAGTTGAAGTGGATACGTGGATGACTTCGTCAAAGCGATGGTATACAGGGTGACCCAAGTGAGAAAAATTGTATTTCAAGGGCGTATTCTGCAACCATAATGCAAGAATTCCCCATTTTTTGAAGATTACTTTCTGAGATATGAGCACTTTTAGATTTTTTTTCAAATCCAAACCAATTTGGATCACTTTTGTTATTTTCAGTTGGATACCATTACAGCCATGATTTGATTATAATTATGATGATATTAAAATGATATTATTATGTTATTATAATGGATTGAATTTTTCCAAATTTCTTCAATCACCTGTACATTAATTTCAATTTTCATGCACAATAACTTGAAAATTCAATAACATGTATTTGGATTTCTATTTCAGTTCACAAAAATTGAATTTTCATTCACATATGTACATGAAAAGTACATGAAATTTCAAGAAATTTTTAACAGTGTACATTCGCTTGAAAGTTTAATTCGTAAAAAGTTTCATTTCGGGTTCGCCAAACAGGACTGGTGCAGGCGTGTTGCATTTTTTGCGGTACTGTTGCGGACGTGATGTGCCCGCATTGGATCTGCAACAGTACCGCATAAAAATGCAACCCGTCTGCACCAGTCCCATTTGGCGAAGCGAAATTAACATTTTTACTCGGGGAATTTCCTGTTTTTTCTTACGGGGTGAGTACTACTGTATTCCGAACTATTTGAAACTCCTTGGATGTGTGAAATCAAAATATCGTTTTGTATCGCAATTATTCGGTGCATAAAGAATTGCTGTGCAAAACATTACATTGGTCAACAACCATTTTGTTTCTTTTCTATATTTGAAAACTGATTTGGAGTGATTATGATGTGCTGAATATGAAAATAATGTTAAATCCGTTGAATTACACTGTTGGAAAAATTTTTAAATTCAAGGGGAGGTTCTCAACAACACTGTACAAAATATGCGTGAATTTCCAAGCAGAAAAGTATCGTGAAAAACTTACAGATTGGGAAATTTCCAAATTGTTTGGAAACTCACAAAATTTTCTGTGAATTTTCAAACAACTTTTGTGATTTTCCAGAAAAGGTTTGTCAATTGACAAAAATTGTTTGTAATTCCACCCAATACGTTTGTGAACTTACCAAAAAATGTTATAGGTAAAAAACTTGTTTTTACAGTGAAGCGAATCCCGAAATAAGTTGATTTTCTCGAATTTGTTTTCTCTTAAAAAGGAAGTAATTTAAGGACTCGAGTTATTTGAAAATCATTGAGTGGGTCTTGAAGTACATGAAAAAAATTTTCTTAAATTAAAGGATTCGTCTGCCGAAATTTCGAGAACGTTTTTTTCGAAACCATGTCTTTCAGGTTTGGCTTCCCGATATCTCAAAAATTGATGAACGGATTGCTCTCTTTTTTTTTTATTTTGAAGCTGATTGGATTCATTGGAGGATGAACCTAAATCGAGATGAATGACATTAACCTCTTTTTGTCTTTTTATAGCACTTCAAAGAGCGAAAAAAAGGTGCAAAAACGCTACCAAACGTTTACATGTCTGTTATTCTGTTAATTTTGGACTTTTCATTGGTTTTATTGGTACAACCTCCAACAAATATGATATATATTTCATAAAAATTTTTGGATTTTTCGGTTTCTGATGATTTTTGTAAGTGCTATAGTGGCGCCCGATTGATCACTGTTTTTTTAGTTGGTTATGTTTCATCATGTATCAACAATTCCCATGACATTATTTTTTACTGACAAAAATTTTTTCATATACTTGAAGATTCAATCAATAAGTGTGAAAACCCCCGAGTTCTTTATTTACCTCCTTCTATGAAAAAATAATTCGAGAAGATCACCTTATTTTGGAGTCGCTACACGGAGAAAATGTGTTCGCGAAAAATTACTCAAAGTTGAGTAAAACGGGGACAAAGTGGCATTCCTGCGAAGTTTGAATGCCGGTTGACTTCATTTCAGGTGAAAACAAATTCGAATGTTTTTATTATCTCCACAATTTGAATACTGTTGGAGAACATCTGAATGAATTTTCATCTGCAGTCGAGTAAAATGGAATTGACCGGATTTTAAACTCCGCGGAAATGCCACTATGTTCCCGTTTTACTCAACTTTAGATAATCTTTCGTCGATACATTCTCCTCGTGTAGATGAGAACCTCCCCTTATGAGAAGAAGAAGAGGTATTACATATTCTAATGTTTCTATTTTATTACAAATTCGTTTCAATAAATGATTCAAACTCTAAAAACGTTGTTTTATACCCTTTTTTGGATGTTAAAGTTATGATAATGATCAGTTATGTGTTCGTTATTCAGGTGATAATGAATTTACCGGAGTAGCAAAAAGAGATTGGAACTTTAGCTTGTAGAGTTTGATCACTATTTCTATTTTTGGTGGACATTTTTTCATGATCAGTTTGACATAACCGTAAGGTTCGTAAGAAAGAGAAAAACAAGTTTCATGATAAGTTTTTCTTAAATACAACTTCAAAAGCGTCCTCATTCAGAACACTTTGTCAAAGCTATAGTATTTAGCAAAATGAATATTGTAGAAGTTTGAATCGTTTATAAGAACGGAACGAAAATTCGAACTCGCAAAATATGCTCAATCATTGTTATTTAACCCCTCAAATTGACTTCTATAGATTGAAAACATCGTTTGAAGAAGATGCTGTAAGATTTTGGGTCTTTAACTGAGGGTGGGTCTGAGTATTTCGTTATTCGATTATTAAGTCGTTTCAATAAACGATTCAAACTTCAGCAACATCAAAATGATCTGATCGGATCTTAATAATTCTTTTTTCACTCGGAGAAGAGAGAATTGTCAAAGCAAACTATTTGTTATCGCAGCAATCTTTTGGACTACGACAGCGATTTTTTAGCTGCAGCAGCAAAAAACGTTTGCTCCTCCAGCAGATTTTGGTATTATATAGAAAATAACAAACAAAATTTGCTTCTCCCGGGAATTTTGCTGCCCGCACGGAAAAAATAATTCAGCTGCAGCACCTAAGTGGCCAGCACGGACATGGACAGCCATTAAATTGGCTCCTGCAGCTAAATTTTAGCTGTTATAGCAAAAAAAATTTGCATTTGTAGCTAATTTATTTGCGGTGGTAGCTAAAATTTAGCTGTGGGAGCTAATTTAATGGCTGTCCGTGTCTGTGCTAGCCATTTAGCTGCTGCGGGCTAAGTTATTCTTTCCGTGCGGGTCATAAAATAAGGAAAAATTATCTTGAGATTATTCTCACATGAATGAATGACAAAAAATTGGGCAAAATTGCGCTCGGTTTTTTTTTCAAATTCTGTCAATTTTTCAATTTCAGACAGTGAATGAACTTCAGTACTGTAACGCCTACAAAGAAAGGCCTTTCTTGCACTTACAAAAATATTTACCCCAACGGCTGAAATTTCCCTGTTGAAAAGATCTCATAAATTCTAATGAATTCTAGTTATTTCTAGGACAAAAACCGCATGAAATTTAGTACACACACTTGATTCTATACGGTTTTATGAGATTTTGCAAATGGTTCTAATTGAATCTCATAAAGTTCTCATATAATTTTTGCATTCTTATATGAAATCATATTAAACCCGTAAGTTCTAGGACAGAAGCCGCATGTAGACTGATAAAAACTTGTTGAAATTCATATAAACTAATAAGATTTATATATGAGAATGTATGGAACTTTTTCAACAGGGTTGCACGGAAAGAAATTTGTAGCTATATCAGCTAAATTTCAGCTATTACAGCTAAATATTTTAGCTGTAAAATTTAGCTGATGGGGCTAAAAGTTTTGCTGCAGCAGCTAAAATTTAGCTACAGGAGCTAAAAAAATGGCTGTCCATCTCGCAGCTAATTACTTTCTTCCGTGTGGTACTTATTTTTCTAGTGTGATTTATACTATACTAGATCTCATGATTTTGTTCAACCAGAGTTGAGGAATCGAATAAATATTTCTATTCGATAAAATGTTTAGAAAACAAGATTAAAAGTGTACACAAGTATGACTTTTAACTTTTACTTTTGAACGTAACAAGTTGACACTTGAAACTGGAATATTTCATATTCATACCTGATACGATTGTGCGAATGTTATGATCTGCCATACTGTGTTGTGTTTAGAACAGGAGGTACAAATTTATCCGAATTTCATGAAACTCGTCATTGATCTTTCTCAATGTGATAATAAAAGAGGAAAGAATTTATCTCTCGTGCTGAGAATAAATCAAAGATCATTGAATTTCATAATTCATCTTCAGCTATCAAGATAACCTTCACTTCCGCTGAGGAAAAAGACATATTGTATGGCATTGGGAGTATTGTATTACTCAATTGAACTTTTTCGTGTATGATTATGTATATGTATAGGTATATATCATCAATCGGATACGCTACTTACACGCATTACTACGAATTAACTTCGAAGAGTTGAAGAGTTAGGATACCGTATACACAGGAGGAACACAATTTCTTGAACACTCAGATAAGTAATATATAAAGTAATGTACAAAACTTAGAAACAGTTAAAGGAATTATCTTTGGCCTATCCGAATCATACGATATCTGCAAAATCACAAAAACATAACAGACAAAACATTTGAATAAAATTCAAACGATCAATGATTTCTATATGAATTTCATACATAAAATTCGCGAATATCATCGGACATCTTAATTACAAGGTATCTATCTGTTCACGACATGTGTTACTGCTGCAAATTCAAACCACGGACTGCCGTGGTCGCGAGCCAAGTCAAATTTCCTTCGACAAACTCGTCGCACCCGAATTCGACGACCTTATTCCACATCTCTCTTTCTTTCATCATGCGTACGTTCCACCAGTTCATCAGACCATCAAAGTTCAAAAAATTTCATCATCATCATCATGATCATCATCGGTATATTATTTCCAATGTTGAAGGAACAAAAGTTTTAACTTCTAACGTATTATATCAATTTGTAAGAGCTATCGTTTAATGATTGACGTATCTTCTTTCTCCTCTCATTCATTGTTTCGTATACTCACTTCAATTTCTTCCATGAAAGTTTCGAACGAGAGGAAAAGTTCACTACTCGACAGTTGATTTCATCCATTTCTCAAACCGACAAAAGAATCTGAGAATCATTCATTGTATCGGTCTTTATCATTGGACACGTCTTTACGTACATTTCATAAATCATGAGTACATGTGTGAAGATGTATATGAATATGTATGTGCATGACTATATCTTGTATTTGTTATCGTCGTTCGAATGGAATATCTCACTCATTTCTTCGTGATAATTATATTTAGTACCGTACGTTGAGAGGTCATTGTTTTGTTCGGATTTTCTCAGCGTTCCTTTTTTCCCTGTACGTAATTGCAGTTGCGTACGATAAGAGATTTCTTTTTCTAACTTTTGAGGAATAAATGAGTATCGTGCGTTTGGTATCGATGGTTTTCTGAAAATGATACATTTATAGCGTCGATGAATCACATAGGATGTAATATTTATATCCGAATGAGACTTTATGCGACGCTTTTTTAGATTCATCGAGTTGATTTGGTTTTATACAGAAGAAAGTGTTTTGTTGAAATGTGGACGAGTAAATTTTGGTTTTGACAGCAAAATTATTTCATCGGTGAATTTTTAACAAAAGTATTTTGTCTTGAAAGTACCAATAGTTTTGTGGGAACAACGTCCTGAGGGGAAAAATATCCCACACAGCATTCACGGAGAGAAAAAATTTGCTGACGCAGCGAATCGAGGTATTATATATAGAATAGCAAAATTTTTTGCTGACCTAGCTAAAAATTTGCTATCACAGCAATCGTGTTAGCTACGACAGCAATTTTTTAGCTGTGGCAGCAAAAAATGTTTGCTTCGCCAGCAAATTTTCAGTATTATATATAGAATAGCGAACAAATTTTGCTGGGATAGCAAACATTTTTTGCTGCCACAGCTAAAAATTCGCTGTCGCAGCTAACAAGATTACTGGAACAGCAAATAGTTTGCTGGCACAGCGAAAAATTTGCTGCTCTGGCACAAGGAACCCAGCAAAAGTAGATTTCGCTGCCACAGCGAATTCCTTTTTCTCCGTGTTTCAGTTCTAAAAGATATCTCAAGCCAAATTTAAGAAGTCTTATGCAACATGAAAAGATATCTTTGAGAGATCTAAAACAGTTCTTACTTCTAAAAGGTTTCTATAAGATTTCTACAAGATATAATCTCGGAAGAAAAGTTTTAGATCTTTTAAAATATATCTTTTAGATGTAACAACTGTTTTAGACATCTTAAGGACACGGAAAAAATTAGTCATTCAAATTTTCGTTGACTAGTATGTCACTTTGGGACGGGGCACAAATTCCAGAAGAATTGGTACACTGAATTTTAATAATCTGTTGACTCTTTCGATTATTTCGACAATCAGAATGAAAAGTGAATTCCATCGGTGAAATTATGGACAAAGTCAATGAATTATTAAAATCCAGTGTATTAATCCTTCTCGGATTTGTGCCTCGTCCAAAAGTGACATACTACCCATGTGGAAATTGACGAACGGCCCGGTGCTGGTTCAGTATCGCTGCTATAGCTGCCAGTGCTGTCGAATTTGTAATGCAATTACTGGCCCAGGTCGTTTGACAGTACTGAACCAATACTGGGATGATAACAAGGTCATGCATAAGGCCCATTATTGGCGTTCAATTTCGCCCATACTGGCATTCAAACGTAGACAGTACTGTCATTTCAACCTAGTTAAAACTAATATTTCAATTGTACCCGAATTGGAATTTCAATCTTGCCTGTACCGGCATTGGAATCCAGCCAACATTGGGATTTCAATTTTCCCTGAACTGGCATTTCAACCGTGTCAGTGTCGGCATTTCAATCTCACCAGTACGACCATTTCAATTCTACCTTCAATGCGTTCCACGGGGATTCTCCATGGTGTACTATTGGCACTTTGAATGGCAAAGTTATTGATCCCATGTAAACTCCACGCAGCCAAACTGCATGTGCTGTGAAATTTTGCGCCAACTTTTTCCATAAATTATTTGATAAATTTGAATTTAAAATAGATGATAATCAAACTATTCTCTCAGTGTAGCCATGTTGCCGCGAAGTTAAGTTGATACCCAATTCACAATCGCTTTCGTAGTGAAACCCTGTTGAAACAACCATGCTGGCACAGTATCGTCTTTTCGTAAAATTCAAAAACATCACCAACTCTGGGTCAGTAATTGCGCAGTACTTGCTCACCAAAGTAGCCATGTTTCAGCAGAAATGGGTTGACCCCCGACTCACTAACAATTCTGTCGTGAAACAAGGTGGCGGCCATTCAGAGAAAAAAAGTTGCTGAAACAGCAAACCTCGAAGATTTGCTTTGCTGATATGGCAAAACTTGTTGCTGAATTAGCAAATAATTTGCTGTCACAGCAAAAATCTTGCTGTTTTAACAAGCGCTTGCCATTCAGCAATCCGCGATTGTAGATATACAGACAACTAGGAAATTTTGCTGAATTAGCAAATATCTTGCTAAAATAGCAGAATTTTTGCTGTAACAGCAACCGTTTTGCTAATTGAGCAAAGCAGATTTTTCGAAATCGCTTTTTCAGCAAGAATTTTTCTCTGCGTGTCGATGCTGGCGCAGCACCGTCTCTGTGTAACGCTTCAAAATATTACCAACTCTGGCTCAGGACTGGCAGGGTTTCGTTTTTCTACAACCTAGGTGTTCTCCAACACGGAGAAAAAGGAATTCGCTGTGGCAGCGAAATCTACTTTTGCTGGGTTCAGTTTGCCAGAGCAGCAAATTTTTTGCTGTGACAGCAAACTATTTGCTGTTCCAGCAATCTTGTTAGCTGCGACAGCGAATTTTTAGCTGTGGCAGCAAAAAATGTTTGCTATCCCAGCAAAATTTGTTTGCTATTCTATATATAATACTGAAAATTTGCTGGCGGAGCAAACATTTTTTGCTGCCACAGCTGCCATCCCATACAAGCAAAAATTTTGCTTTGTCTAAGAGATTTCTTTTAGATGTCTAAAAGATTCCGAGATGTGCGCGCACTGAATCTGCAACAGTACCGCAGAAAAATGCAACACGTCTGCACCAGTCCCGTTTGGCGAACTGAAATTAACATTTTTACTTGGGATGTCTTTAGATCTCTTTGAGATGTCTTTTAGATTTCTTGAACTAAGACGTCGTTAAGACAGTGAAAACTGTTGTACATGAAATCTTTTAGACGAAGCAAAATTTTTGCTGTATATGGGTTCCCGAGAAGAAAAGATTGGATCTAATGAGATCAGATAACTAGATCTCATCAGATCCAAATTTTGGCAAAAATCTCTACAAATCTGTTCATATCTACTCACATTTGAAGATCTCAACTTGGGCAACAATTTTTGGAGTTTCCTGATATCTACTGACTCCCAAAGATTCCAAGTTTGCAAGAAATCCCAAGAATATAGAAAAATTCAAAAAGATTTCTGGAGATCTTTGTGGATTTCCATAGATCTTTTTTCGTCAAAATTTAGATATGAAGAGATCTACATATATCTCAAGAGGTCTACCTAGATCTCAGTAGATCTGTTATGGATTTGATCTTATATGGAAGGGACAAGAGGGGCAAGATTCATGCCTTCTCCTCACGAGAAATTTCGATGATGAGTTGCCCCTCGCCAAGTCAGTCTTCTCTAAGTAATAATCTCTTTATGTGCACTGTAAAAAATGTTCGGGATTTTCCCATACTTATGTAAAAGAAATTCCCTATACTTGTACGGGAAAAGCGAATTCTCGTACACGTATAGGAATTTTCACATAAAAATATATCAAAATTGCTGTTTTTATGGAATTTTTACAGTAAATTTGTAGGATTTTTCTCGTAATTTACGGGAAATTTCCTATCTATGTATGTGTTAATTACTTCACATACACGTACGTGAAATTTCCCATAAAAATTGTTTACAGTGTATATTTTTTGCTCTCCTTTCTGTGAGCATTTTTAACTTTATATCAGAAAACGCTTAAATAAATTTCCAACAACTGCTAAATAATTGAAGTCAATCATTTATATGACAGTTTATTATCATCTTTCAGTGGAACTAAGATTTCTCGCGTACCGGTACCTTTTTCAATAAAGTTGTTAAACTATACAGTTTACCAGATCTAATCTTCTTTTCTCGGGTTCTTTCCCTCAGTGCAACAAATTTGTAAATACTGATACGGGAAGTGCAGTAATGTAAACACAACCAATAATTGGACGAAGTACGGTTACAGCCAAAGATGGATTTTCTGTTATTGGCACAATTATGGTTCAACACTGACTAACAAAAAACGACCTCTGAATTGAACATCGACAATAATAGATCGAAAAATCAAGGATTCAGGGGATAGAGTTGGATTTATTTACTAATGAGATCGTTAAAATCCAGAACTTTTCCCGTTTTCGTAAAATAAACAAAGCTTACGGAAAAAACAATTCAGCAGCAGCAGCCAAGTTGCCCCTGGCGAAAAAGTTTCTCATAATTTCTCATATTTTTTCATCATTTTCTCATAAAATCCCATAATTTCTCAAGGATTTGGAACATCGGTATGAGATATAATGTTTTCATAATTTTCCATAATTTTCTCATAAAACTTTCATATTTTCTCATAATTTTTGGATAAAATTCCATAATTTCTGAAGGAGTTTGAACACTTTTATGAGAAATGCTTTCCTCATAATTTTTCATACTTTTTCATAATCCTCATACTATTTGATGATTCCTCATAATTTTTCATAAATTCTCATAAATTTTGAATAAAATCTCACCGTTTTTCAAAAAAAGAGGTGCTGTTATAAAAAAAAACAATTCCCTTGTAAAATTTCCAAATTTTTTATAATCTCTCCAAAACATATGTTCATAAAGTCACATAAGATTTATCATTTATTTTTTTGATAAGACGCTATGAAACCTTCCGAAGTAGCTAATCCAAGTGATCCGGATCACTTTTCAACCAATCAAAAAGCTTGAAAATTGATCCGGATCACTTGGATCAGTTACTTCAGCAGGCTTTTATGTTTTCATATGTGTTGATATTTCATATTATCCTTCTTCTCTTTACGGATGCGAGAAGCAACTGTATGAAATTTTTAAGAAATTAAGACATATATGCAATTTTTTTGAGAAATTAGAAAATTATACGATGATACTCTTTTCTTTATGAATAATTGTAACTTTTTTGGTAAAAAATTGTATCATCAATGTAATTTCATGAGCAATTATGAAAATATATGAAATAATATGATTTCATTTATGAGAAATTATGACTTATTATGAGAAAACATTTTTCATACTAAATGTTTCAATTCCTTGAGAAATTATGAAAATTTATGACATTTATGAAAATATATGAGAAATCACAAGCCAGGGGCTAGCATGGACACGGACAGACATTCAATTAGCTCCTGTGTCTAAATTTTAATGGTTACAGCAAATGAATTAGCTACAGATGCAAATTTTTTGCTGACATCAATACAATTTCGTTACAGGAGCTAATTTAATGACTGTCTGTGTTCGCGCTAGCCACTTGGCTGCTGCAGCTAAATTATTTTATTTTCTGTCCTGGCTCCGTTCGTATTGCGTATTCAAGTGTTCTGATGTTCTAAATAACGCCCACTTCTCTTACATTTCTGTGATGAAATTGGTCCCATACAACGGAAGTTGCTGTGCAACCATTGCTCTCATGTTGTTTCTTAAATTTACGCGAAGTTGCTGGGAATTTGCTACGCATGTGATTAAGAGTTGCATTAAACCGAGTAACTTCCCAGCAACACGACAACAACTAAAGCTAAAATCCCAGATCCACAGCATATTGTTGCACATTTGGCGACGCAACGTCCCTGCGAATTGCTGTAAACCGTTGTTGAATGGTTTCAACAATTTGCCGCATATTTGCTCAGAACTTTACTGTTAGGGGTGCTCGCTTCGCTTCACTGTTAGAAAAATTCTTAAATTTAATACGAAGTTCTTTATGAAATACCATATTTTCATATTGAATTCACTAATAGTTCTTAAATTTAATATTGATGATGAAATTTGAAAATTTTCTCCTGGAATGTAACAATTGTTTATTAAATTTCACAAATATAAGAACAAAATTATCCCCATTGAGAAAAAAATTCTTAACATTAAGAATCATATTATTGAATTCAATATCTTATTATGAAATTTAATGAAATAATTATGTAAAAAACTTCATAATATTCTCATGAAGTTTCAGGCAGATTTTTCTAACAGTGTTGCATTTTCATGAACTTCATTGATCCTCGCTCTGCTCGTCATTTCAACTTCCGAATGACTCCTGCTTCGCGATGACTCCCAATTCGGATTGGTGTTCATGAACATCGTTCATTTTCAGAGAATAAACAGTGTACCGTTGATTCATTTTCATTCCAATCCTCAAAAAAATGTGTCTTGAATGAGAACACGATCATTACTTTTTTGTGTCATAAATTCAATGTGTCCAATCACTAATCAATATATATTTACAAAAAAGTTGATGAACATATCCAAACAAAGGTAAGGGGTCTTTTCGCCGAAAAAGCTTTTTGCCGAATGGACATAATTTTACAATCGCTAGTCGTTTCCTAGTGATCTCTAAAAGCGATTGGCGAGTGTCAAATTATGTCGAATTTTGTATACATTTGAAATACTTCTGTTCGAATGTATTTGAAAAGTGTTTTCTGTTTTATGGGAATTAATATTTATCACTGAAAAAAAGGGTCCAATTGAATATTACCCATGTGGGAATTTAAACCGAGCCAGTACTGGTCCTGACTTCAAGAATCTGTGCCAGTACTGGCCCGATTTAAATTTCCACATGGGTAGACACATAGGGAATTCAGTCTCTGTAAGGACAAATTTAGTTGAACCAAATAAATTTTAGTTGTCACAGTTGAATTTTTTGTTCCCCTTCAGTAAATCAGTTCAATCATATTTTAGACAAGTGAACTTCGATTCACGCCAGCTAAGATCCATCTGGGACAAGTGACTTTCAGTGGAGAATTGAATAGTAACGATTCCGATGTTTCATAGTGCTGACTGAACGAGTGATGTCTACGATTTTATGCGATTTTTCGTGATAGCAACTCAATCAGCGGCATGTTCACATCGCAATGTTTATTATTTACCCCTCTCCATGTGGGAATAATTAATTTCGAGCTAAAACGCTTTGAAATTCATTTAATCGTGGAATCCGCGGAAGATGTGTATCTAGAGATTTTTATTTTTCATAATTATACTTTCAATAATATGTATTATCTATATCTAAAATTCCAATTCTTCATTAAATTTATTATAAAATTTGTTGAAGTATGTAATGCTCGAGTGTTGGATATACGTACATCCAGATAATCATCGTGTAATCTTCCTTCTTATTTGATATTTCTACACGGAAAAAAATGACCACGTACGACCCAAACAAAAATTCCCGGGTGGGCGGGATTCCAAAATTCGCATGTGGACTCAGGTTCCTGGCCGGGACCCGCCAGGTCCTGGCCAGATCCTGCCTGGAAACCCTCTAGTTCTTGCTCGGGACCTGTCAGGTTCCCGCCCGGGACCCGGCAGCCGGGTCAGGCTCCCGCTCGAGTCACCACCTGACCGGCCCCGAGCGGGAACCAAAGGGGTTCCAGGAAGGACCTGGCGGGGTTTGTCTGGGGAATTACATGAAAAGTGAGGTTATAATGTCGGTGTGGATTTCTTATAGAATTTACACTGGGAAAAAGGCCATGTTGAATCGATTTGGAAACAAGCTCATCTAACATTGATGCCAAGTTCAAGTAACAGGGAAAACATATATAGGTATCCCATGTCGTTTTTACTTGTAAAACATGCAGAAACAATTTGCTTCCAAGTTGAATTAACATGAAGTTGGCTACATGGTAGGCGCAAGTCGATTCAACATATTATTTTTCCCAATGTACTCCAGAGTCCTGTTGGATTTACATTGTTATCATGGTTACCATGGCAACACGCCTGCCGTTTACTTCAATAGCAATATACACATAACATTGATCCCAATGTGAATTTTACTCCAATTGCATGCACTTCAGCAGTTATGTCAGAATAACAACAACCAATGCAGAATCCACACGTCATTTCCCTGTGCGAAAAAAACCAATAGAAACCGATAGGCGAAATCCTAATGGAATCAATGATATCCTATCGGTTTCTGTGCGGTTATTGTCACAGGACCCAAGGGTTTCTATGAGATTCTGAATGGAATCTGATGTTCCATGGGTTTCTATCAGCATGATCGGCAAAACCTGATTAATTCTGATAGGAATAAAATAGCTTATCGGTTTCTATGCGGTTATTGTCACAGTACCTATGGGAATCCATGGGAATCTATGGGACTTTTCGGACAGGGTTGTTTCCGTGTAAGAATCGTAAGTAATCTAACGTTCTCTAAAGTAATCAACGCGATATTAAGATATTATTGAATGATATTCTTTATAAAATTCCATACAAATATTCTTCAGAAGTACCGACAATATGACCTTCAAGTCACGTTGTTTGATAATCCCAATTCACCGAAGAATTCGAATTCCGTTTATCTTAGTTTTCAATTCACCTATTCTTTAACCTCAGGTAAATTACGAATTTCCATCCTCGATTGTAAATTCAAGTGAATTAGTGATCAATCACATTGTCACAGTTTTAATTATTCTTGAAAACCGAATAGCGAATCGTTCAACGAATGATCAACTTTGTTGATGAGTTTATTTTTGTAACGATGCATCGCATTCAAATTGAGAGAAGAGTTTATTTTTATTGAAATGATTCTTGTTTTGAATACGGCGAAATCAATATTTTTTCCACATAAACTTTGGTAGTTATCTATGAATGGAGTTCATTAACTGCTAATGAACCTCTTTGAGAGTAGATTTTTAAGAGAATCACAGAATATTTTGCAGTTTTGTTAGTAAATATGAAACAGTCTAGATTTGGGTTGAATTTTACTCATAAAAAATGAAAAATCATTAAAATTAGCTACACAACAAAAGTGGACAAAAAATATGAACTCTCTGAAAGTTGACCATGAGATTTCACTATTTACTTTATAAAATTTGTCATTTTATTTCATGTATCCCTGGTTATCCCGGGTGGAAAACAATTTATCTGAAAATCTTAGAATAGAAATTCAGAATCCCAAAGAAAACCCCTGAAAAACCCTGGAGAAATTCTGAAAAAAACCTAAAAGAATCCAAAAAACCAAGGACTGTAACGTTATTCACTTTCGTTACTCCTTCTATACAGAATATATATATAATAATATATAATATATATATATATTGTACGCAAACTATATATTTATTATACAGAGTGTCCCAGAAAACACTACCGCCTTTCACCAGCTTATTCCTGAGAGAAAACTGAACAACTTTCCCATGTACCATTTTCTGATCTGAGGCTTAGTTTCAGAGTTATAAGAAAAATAAGTTGACCATTCAGGTGGCAAGTACATCGGCTACTCCAACGATCAATGAGTAGACTTATGTAGCTTGTACTCGATTGGTTAAAGTCAACTCTGAAACTAAGCTTCAGATCAAAAAATGGTGGATGCCAAGTTGTTCAGTCTTCCCCTAAGAACACGCTGGTAAACGGCATGTAATGTTTTCTGAGACACCCTGTATATGTTCTATATGAAATGAGAATAACGTTACAGTTCCTGCAAAAAGCTATGAAAACCTCTTGTTTATTGAACACGTTTTTCACTGGAAATTTCTCTGAATATCTATGAATATCTTTGAAAAGTTCTGCATTGTTCTGGAAATCACTAAAACTCTCCGCAAAACTCTGTTTTAAGCGTTATTATTAAAATTCTAAGAAGTATTCTTAGATTCTTCTAAAAATTACGTTATTTCCGAGCCGCATTTTCCTGCGTGTAATGGAATTTCAATGCGTTGTTTACCAGTTTTTCCTTCAAGATTTCATATCCCTTGATCAACGGTGTGTGAATCACACCACCTCAGATTATCTCAAACAAACGTGAAACGAGTGAATCGATGACCAAACCGCATCCATCCTGAAGATAAAAGATTGTTCCCCCACGATCCTCCGAGTTTTGTGAATTTTATATTAAGATTTCATAATATTTACGAAGAGAGCTCAGGGGAAATAAGATGAGTTTGAGTTCGCTCGACTAACATTCCAAGAACACAATTATTAAATTATTAGATTTAAAATGTGATTTCCTGTAAGCCATGCCTCGTTATTTGTGTCTTCGTGTACCATCGTGTAGAAATTGTCCTATGTCGAGTAACGTGAAACTTCCTGCAAGATGATTTTGAATTTAGAAAATAAAAAAAAAACAAAAATAAACTGCCGGGTTTTTTGTTCGAATCATGGCAAAATTCGATGATAGAGAATAGATAAATTTAAAAGCGAATTAATTCATATGCATTGGTGGATATGATTTATGATACTATGGAAAAGAAAATTTTTCAAGACTAGCGAAGGATTTACGATCTATTTTCCAATAAATATTTACGGAACCTAAATAACAGCTGCTGCATTACGCGAATGACGTATCGCAGAGTTAATATTTGATGTGAAATGAGTTAATAAATATTGATTGTCGACAAGAAGACGTTTATAAGATTTTATAGCATCTTTTTCTTTTGTGTAATATAGATCAGACGTGATTGACTCTGAGGAATGGAGGAGAATGATTTGTACGTTTGTTATACCTTGGAAAATTTTCTTACGCCAACAGAGTTTCAAGAATTTTCTTGGTCTTTCAACAAGATTCTTTGACGGGGGTTTGAAGTTTGAATCGGTTATTGAAACGGATTGGTGAACTAATTATCAATAAAATTCTGAGCTGTGAAGACCCAAAATCTCACGATACATTATTGAAACATTCCTAATTCCAAATTTGACGCGTTCAAATTTCCGTTTCGTAAGATATTTCCATGTACGTTTCGTGTGAAGAGAAAAATTTGTTACCACATGAAATGATGAGATGAAGTGCTCTTCTGCGGTTTTCATTTTTACAATTGTTATAAACTGGGATGCAAAATTGCAAAACACTAGTCGTCCAATTGAAACGAAACAAAGGTCGTTATCTTCAATTTTGTATCCTCTTCTATGTGAATAAGAAAAATTTGTGAAAAGTTATTTGCAAACAATTTTCATAAGTTCAAATAATTTTTTCCCTCCAAAACGCACATCTTTTTTCAAACCTCGAGTAAATTTTGGATTTCACGATCTCTTCGCGTTTTTGTTAGTTTATGTAAAAGAATAATGCACGAAAATCGATGTTTTTCCTTCGCTTTTGCTGTTTTGAATAAGAAATACAACCTCTATCTCGCACACTGACGGGAGACTTCATTTGCGAAGCGCTTTACAAATATGGACATAAATCTCGTATATCTGATCATTTCACGTTGGAAGAAATTTTCCTATTGGAAGGTATAAACAATGTAAAATTTTCAAAAAATCAAACACAAATTTTTTTCCACTTAAAAGGACACGTATGGGTTATTTTTAAATCAAATGCAGATAATTTTTTCTCTGTTTTCAAATGTTAATGATTGCCCCGACTAGTATTCAGATATAGATGATATGGTTGCAAGTTTGATACAAATAATGAAGAATCTCTCAATTCTTCGACCAACCACAGGATGGTGCCACTAGTGTAACCCAATGTTGAGTTATTGCCATATTTTTATGATAACAGGGATAAATCTTAGTAAGGAAGTGGCTTTTCGTGTAAGTTAATCATTTCACATGTTTCTGGATCAATTTAAAATTGGGTGGAAAACACTGTGACTATAAATTTCAACAACCACAAAATGAAATTTCATCCTAGTATAATTATGTATACACTCAAGCAATACATGGAACATGATTAACTTACGTGAAAAACCACTCTGTTACCGAGAATGATTATTCTATTATTCCAAAAAAATGGTGAAGAATTAACATTTTGAAGAATTGAAATCCTCAATCCTTGCCTTAAATTCGGCACTTCATCATCGCTATTGGAATACTAGTTGCTACAATAGAATATTTGAGCATAGGGACAAATTTATTTGCACTAAATTTTAAGATGACCCGTACATCAAATTTCAAGTGAAAATCCAAACTACGAGTATTTTTCTTCTGGCGTAATTCACGCGATTACATGCATTGAATTATCTCTTCTAAAACTTCCCCAAGAGAACAGAAATGTTCAATCTAAAAAGGATCTATAGACATTTGAGAATTTATTGAACATTTATTGAATGTAAATTCATCTGAAATGAACCTAAAATTGATTTATTTGACTCGTATTCTCTTGGAGTTTGAACACTATTCACTCAAAATTACTGTTTTTAGCCTGGTTAACAGCACACTCGGACAACTTTTGTCCAATCGACCTGATCCAGAATAGATTTTGTAGAAGAGACGTGTGTTTATGATCTCACGTAGTCGTTTCTTTTTTGTATTAGTCCCCTACTGTGCTGGCGGTGACAGCGTTGTAGTTCTTCCAGTCCCTTGAGGCTGCATGCTACCAGGGCAAATATGAGATTCAATTCATAACGTAGCACTGCCTCAGTGCTACCAATATTATCAGCAAGTGCCACACGGAAGAAAAAGATATTATACGAATTATCAATACCGGCTTATGAACTTCTAATTACATTTTCTGATTCCTCTGACTAAAAAAAGAATAAAAAATATAACTATAATAATTTTGTTGGCTGGGTGAGAACATTATAAAAACGTAGAGGACTTCACGGAAAAAAATAATTGGCTATTATTTGGATAGCTAAAAATTAGCTATGGAAGCTACATTTTAGCTGCCACAGCTACTCATTTAGTGGTAGCAGCACGAAATGTAGCTGCCGCAGCGAAAATTGATCAGCTAATTTACTTGGCTATCCAAATATTAACCTCAAAATCTGTGTCGTTACAACTACGATTTCCTACGGTGGTAGCTAAAAAATAGCTCAAGCTGCAATTATTTCAGCTATAGGAGTGAAAAAAGGGTGCTGAAAAGGTGAGGAGCTGCTACAGCTATTTGACATTATCATTTCAGAATTGAAAATAAAATAAAAGTAAAATTTCTCTTTTTTTTTCAAAATTTTCAGTCTAAATTTGGTTAAAGTGATGTTTTATGAAGATCCAAAAAGGCTATCTGCAATCAGTTATTTTCTTAAGGGGTTCATTAACCCATTAAGTCCGGGAAATGCAGGATTTCAACTGTAATTTTGAACGTTGCAAATGATATATAAATCATTAAAAACTCATGGCAAAAATACCGTACCTACTATTTTCGAGATTGCTCTTTCGGTTGCTGAGATCAAAATTATCTTCAGATGGCGCTGGAATACCGATATGGCCGATTTAAAATAAAAAGTCGACAAAAAATTGGAGGCTATTTGACTTTGTGATGTTTTCACGGGTTGAAAATGCACTCAAAATTATTCAAAACATCCACCAAGGGTGCACAAAATATCTCAACTTTACGATAGAATTTTTTCCCAGACTTGAAGGAGACCTAACCTCTCTCAATTTACCATATATTCACCAAAATAACTCGCAATTCTGAGAATCTAGAGAAAATTGACAGAACATACAATTATATTTGTTCAGTATTCTTCAAGAGAAGTACCCGGAGGTTTTTGAGGTCGCTGACTACGAATCAAACATCAGATTTTCAGAATTCAAAATGAAGGATCCAAGATGGCGGACGAAAAGTCAGGAAAAGCCTCGAAAATGGATGAAAATCGGTATGCTTAGGTTTTTGAGGTTCCTGATTACGGATCCATTATCAGATTTTCAAAATTCGAGATGGCGGACCTAAGATGGTGGATGAAAAGTCAAAAAAAGCCTCGGAGATGGATTGAAATTGATCCACCGAGGTTATTGAGGTCGCTGATTACGAATTCAGCATTAGATTTCCAGAATTCAAGATGGCGGACCCAAGATGGTGGACGAAAATTCGAGAAAACTCTCGAAGATGGATGAAAATCGGTATACTGGGGTTTTTAAGGTCACTGACAACGAATCCAGCATCAGATGTTCAAATTTCAAGATGGCGGATTCAATATGACATACCGAAATTCATGACATCACTCAAAATCATGCAATAATGTTTATACGTGGAGTTTCCGCAAGAAAATTTGTTGTTTCCGTCCGTTAATTATTCCATGTGCACGTTTCCCAAGTCAAACTACGTAGCAAGTTTATATTCTTGTATGTTCCCCAATAACTCAGTTCTTCATGCGATAAACTTCGTCTTTATTTTTTCCGATTCACTTGATGATAATGTCAAATTCAATTACCCTAATGATGACTGATATTCACTTGTAATATTTTCATCACGTGTCACCAGTTTAATTACACACCGACCCCAAAAATCTTCTCGTATACACATTTTCTCGTGATTCAGAAGCATTTTATGAATTTCAGTATGCCATATTGAATCCGCCATCTTGGATTTTGGGAATCTGATGCTGGATTCGTAATCAGAGACCTCAAAAACCTAAGCATACCGATTTTCATCCATTTTCGAGGCTTTTTCTGACTTTTCGTCCGCCATCTTGGATCCTTCATTTTGAATTCTGAAAATCTGATGTTTGATTCGTAGTCAGCGACCTCAAAAACCTCCGAGTACTTCTCTTGAAGAATACTGAACGAATAAAATTGTAGGTTCTGTCAATTTTCTCTAGATTCTCAGAATTGCGAGTTATTTTGGTGAATATATGGTAAATTGAGAGAGGTTAGGTCTCCTTCAAGTCTGGGAAAAAATTCTATCGTAAAGTTGAGATATTTTGTGCACCCTTGGTTGATGTTTTGAATAATTTTGAGTGCATTTTCAACCCGTGAAAACATCACAAAGTCAAATATCCTCCAATTTTTTGTCGACTTTTTATTTCAAATCGGCCATATCGGTATTCCAGCGCCATCTGAAGGTAATTTTGACCTCAGCAACCGAAAGAGCCACCTCGAAAATAGTAGGTACGGTATTTTTGCCATGAGTTTTTAATGATTTATATATAATTTACAACGTTTAAAATTACAGTTGAAATCCTGCATTTCCCGGACTTAATGGGTTAAGATTGAGTATAGATGATCTGAATAAGGATTTTCATTTATTGCTCAGCAGCGGGGTTCACGGCTAAAACTGCCTAAGCCTTCGCCAGAGTCTAACCACTAACGAAGAGCTTGAAAGGACTTGGCGAGTGAAAAATATAACGGAAGCTCATTTAGCTTGAATTTTCAAGACCAGAATGACGCTCGCTCTGCTCGCCAATGAACATTCCATACGTGGCGCTCGCTTCGCTCACATCTCTGTAATGCAAATGCCACTCCCTTCACTCGCATTTATTGATATTAATCGGACATCTATAATCTATGGAAAATTGATAAAAGAAAAAGGAGATATGACTCGATGAACGTAAAAAAAGTTGAACCAGCTACTACTTATTGACGATCATAAAAGTTGTTTATTTGATGAAGATTCAAATGTCTATATACATTCATCAATAATTCTCTTCGGATACATTCAATACTTGTGAACCAGTAAATATATCGGGAAATCATTGAATACACGAAGTTTATGGAGCAAAAAAGTCATCATTTAAGTCATTGATATTTTAGATCAAAAAGCTTTTGAAAGTAAACGGCGTTGATGATCATCAATATGCATGGATTAGCTCAACCGTTTTTTCAAACAAGCGGTCTGTTTGTTTCTTTTTTCTTCAAATTCTATCCAATTAACGAGCGATTCTTCAATAGATACGAGCAAAGCGAGTGCAATTTAGATTACAAAGATACAACTGTAGCGAGTACCGTTTATATAATCCACCGGAGTGGAAAAATTTTCAGAACTATATATAATTTACGTTTTTTCATTCGATATAGTTTATATATGAGTTATATATGATTTTGAAAAATTTTCCACTCGGGTAGATGTGAGCGCAGTGAGCATTATTCGATGCATTCGGATGCGAGTGTTGTTCAACTCATCCCAAGCAACACAGGAGGTTAAAAATGCTAAGAACGTGTTTGGAGAATCCTACGAACACGCTTAGAACTTCTAAATAAGACTGTTTCGAATAATTATGTGCTATGCACCTTCATAGAATATCTTGACGAATTTATTCAAAATAGTCTCATTAATTTTACATTCTTTTCACATTCACTGTATCACCATAGTATATTTGAGAAGTTCTTGTGTTACTTGGGATGAGGATGTGAACGGAGCGATCACTATTTTGATTGTAAAAATCCGAGTGTAGTGAAAACCGTTACATTTTATTAAATGCTGCTCACAGTATCAAAATCCGAGCGAAATAAGGTTCATTTATTTGACAAAAATGTGAAATTTTGTGATTCTCAATCATTCTTGTTACACGTCTCAACGAGTTTTGTAACCAAATGCTATCCAGAATCCCTAACAGAAATGCTTTAGTATACAAGTACTTTGGAAGTCGTGTAGTTTCTTTCTAGTTCAACGTTACATGCTTTGTCATAGAAATGGGTGATCTGAAGAGAATCGATTCTTTGTTATACAATTTATATCGAATTTCTGAAGGTATTGTGTAAAAATCAATAGGAGCACAAAAATTTGTATATAATTCCGATTGAAATTTGATAAAAATTGTATAAAGAAGAATCGATTCTTTCCAGATCGCCCATCTCTAACTCGTCAATGCCTATAACATTTCTAGTAGGGAATGTGAAGTCCACTTTTTGAGAATCCACATAGCCCTGTTGAAGATCTTCTATTGAAAATTATAGGAGAAACAATCAATTTTCAAACAATGTTCTGAATCAGTAATCTTGCATTGGTGTATGGTTTTCAATAGTACGTGTAGTGTTGTGATGATTTTTTGAATTTATTGTAGGGAAAAATTCATTCTTGAAGAATGGAAATACTGCGAGTCCAACAAGAGAGAGATTCAATTTCTAAACAGTGAGTTTTCACTCCATAAGAGCGAATTTTCACCCTTTTATAAGAGTGAAATTCTCACTCCATGAGAGTGAAAATCCACTTTACGGAATTTAGAGGAGAAAAAGGAACAATGTTGTATTCTCAGTTTTTACTAGTATGGGAATTGACTTCAGAGAACTGTTGAACACGGACCATATCATTGAGAACTATTGAAAGTTATTACGACAGAGAAGTGACATTATTCTTCAAGACCATAAGAACTATCGAAAACTACAGGTTCAATGGGGAATCAACGATTCAAAACGCCGCAAAGTGGGAAATTTTGGTGCATTCATGGACAAAAATCAGCCTACAACTCAATTTTCATCCGATGCTGATGAATTTCATTTCAGAATACTTAGAAAGGGTTTCCCGTGAACGTATCACTGCGGTATTTCCGTAATATTGAACTGAATCAAAATTGAAAAAGAAGATTTGGTGAACGAGTAAATCATTATTTGTCTAAAAAGAAACGTTTTTCCTGTTTCACGCGACGAAACATATTCCTTCACATGAAAGTACTAATCCTTGTGATGGAGAAGCACAAAAATGTTATAAAAACCTGATAGAAATTACATAATCCACCCAAAGATCAAGAATTTTTCTGAATAGAAATAACTTCCTCAAAATCAAAGTTGGTTATTAGATAGCAGAAAAGACTCAAGAAAACCGGGACAACTTTGTATAGCTCCTAACTATTGAAAATTCGAGAATTTTCATCACCAAAAAGCGATGTTTTGCAGTATCGATGTTTTTTTATTGAAAATTTATCGAGTTTTTGTTGAATTGTATAAATATCGGATTGCTCCAAACAAAAATGCCGCAGTGATACGTTGGAGTGGAACTCTTTCTAAGTATTTTAGAATGAAGTTCATCAGCGTCGGATGAGAATTGGGTTGTAGGTTGATTTTTGTCAATAAATACACCAAAATTTCCCACTGTGCGCCGATCGATACCTACTCAATGAGCACCATATCTAAGTATCGCGTAAGACATCTTTTAAGTATCTATTAGACGAATTTAATACGAAATTCTTTTTGAAATATCATATTTTCATATGGAATTTAATACGAGTGATGAAATTTGATAATTCTTCTTGAAATGTAACAATTATTCATTAAATTTCACAAATATGTTATCAAAACTGAGAAGGGAATTCTCAAAATTAAGAATAAAATTCTCAGCATTGAGAATTGTGTATTATTGAATTCAATAATTTATTACGAATCCTGTTAAATAAATTATTTATGAAAAAAACTTCATAACATTTCTAAGAGTGCGGAAAATATCTTACGCGACACTTTTAGACAAGTTTCAAACGTTATGCTTGTTGGGGATTCATATTTTATAATGAAGCGTTATTTGTTTTTGCAGTAAACTATAGTTTTATGTGAACACTTTTACTTTCAAAGGATATCTCAAGATATCTCGCAAACCAGAGTTCTTAAAGATATCCTACAGATATACTATCCTATAAGATATCTTCAGAACTTTTTCTTCTGCAAGAATATCTCCTGGATTGAGTTATACGAGTTATATCTATTCTTCTATGAACTGATCCGAACTTCCTTCACTCTTTTAGAGGAAAGATCACTACGATTTGATCCTTCTTCTTTTGAAAATCCTTCTTTCCCTGGTGAAAAAAATCTCTCTGAATCTCTCTATATTTTCGGACATTTTTCAGAGAGATTCAGAGCAATTTCAGAGTAATTCAGAGAAAGTTAGAGACTTGTCAGATAGTCATACATCCTGGATCCCACCAACTTCCTTTGAATCTCTCTTATGTTTTTTTTGGAATTCTAGGAATTCTTCAGAATCTTTCTAAATCTTTCCGGATTCTTCAGAATTTCATTCATTCAAAATTCAAAGCTCATGCTGAATTCCTCTGAATCTCTTCGAATGTGTCAGAATTTCATATATCTGGATTTCAAAGCCTGCTCTAAATTTGCTTGAATCTCTCTGAATTCCTCTGAATCCTTCTGAAAAGTTCAACGCACAATTTCGCCTAATCTACCCGTTCCTGAATCCTTCTGAATTTCTTCGAATCACGATGAATTGCTCTGAACTCCTCTGAATCTTCCCAAATCTCTCTGAATCTCTCTAAATTTCTCTGAAACGTGAAATTTTCAGAGAGATTCAGAGAGATTTTTTTACCAGGGTTGGCTACAAACTTGGTTTGAACGTTATTTTTCAAAATCTTGATTTGAAATCTTCCATTGATCCTCGACCCTGAACAAAATCGAGGTCAACCCTATCGAAACCATTCACTCAAAATGTCGTCAAAAATCATTTACACTGAGAGATAAAAATTTCCAGGAACAATAAAATATTTAGTTGAATAGTCGCTATAAAATACTTCATGAATGAAGTTTTATTGAATCAATTAAATATCTCTTTTCATTGATAAAATGATTTATAGCATATTAAATATTTGTTTGATTGAATAAATATTTAATTAGGTCAACAAAATTTTATACAAAACAATTAACTATTTCATGGAGACTATTCAACTAAATATTCTATTGTCCCCAAAAATTTTTTCTCTCAGTGTAGTTAAAATACGATCATTTGAACCAAACTGTTGTCACTGGGAACTCGATTGGCTCTGAGGGATGAATCTTTCAGATTGAATCAAATCATATTCCCTTTTACATTGATATACGTCTAATCGAAATTTTTTGTTGGTGTAACTGAGAATTTAATGGATTCAACTCAAATTTGATTATGCAAACTCAAAAGATCTTACCCAATCAATTTTAGTTTAAAGAATTGAATGTAATTTGGTAACACGATCTGTTCAGCGTAGCTAAATTTTTGGTGAAACCCACACTGAAAACCCAATTTTTTAGATTGAAGGAGAATTGTCTTTGCCATCATTCTAATAAATCTTCCTTTCAATGGACACAAATTCAATTCAACGGAGAAAAGTTTTCAAATTGAAACAAAAATATGATTTTAGTTCGAATCGAGAATTTTTCCATTTCAACGAATTATTTTTGTCATTGAAAACAAGATTTATCAAAATGAGGGCAAAGAAAGTTTCTTTGAATCTAAGAAATTGGGTCCTCAGTGCACTAAATTTTTCGTTATTCCAATAAAAAAATTTCACTGCTGCTTATAATAACAACAAAAAAGTTTTCTCAGTGTAGAAATAATATCAGGCACGATCATTTGGAATGAAAACAACGATATGAGCGATACACAAATGAAAAATTCTCTATAGAGTTAAATATGTAATAGACTCGATTATGATCCATGGGAATTGATTAGTAAATTAAAGCTTCGTTAATAACGATTCATATAGAAAAGTTGATTACTAACCAGTTGTATGACAGTCTTCGGAGTATAAAATTAGATTGGTGTACAAAAATAATCCTATGAACTAAATAACAGAACTTCAGCTCTGGTTTGCTCATTATATACTTCAATCATTACGCCATTGTCACGAGTAAATGATTTTGTAAGAATTGTGAGCCTTCGACTACTGTTATTGAATATTAAATCTTCATATCATCGTACTTGTTTTCATGAATATAGCTGAATCATACTTGCGTATAATTTTATCATATTATGTGTTTATGAATTAAATAATCTTGTTTAGTTCATTTCAGTTCAAATTTCCACTTCCGCAATGAGATCCTCCTTTTTTTCTCTCCATTCGAAACTCATTTATTTTTTAAATTCATTCTTCGAATGAATCTCCAAAATTGTGTTATCTCTTCGATACGTTTCACGGTAATCAATACGATACCATTACTTATACAATTCATTGGAGATTCCGTAATTCTATCGTTGTCCGGAAATAAGATACATATGTGGAAATTTTCCTTGTTTTTTTTTTCTTATGATTCCGATGGATGAATTTTATATAAAATCTATCAAATTCGAGTACAGCCATACAGCGTTTTTTTCCAATGTTTGAAATCAATTGTTTTCTCGCTACAAGGTAACGGAAAAATTTTTTCTTCCTCAGAATTCAATTCCCGAAACTCGAAAAATAATTGGCGTTCATGAATGGATATTTATTTTAAAATATGAAAAATCGTGGATGAGAAATGAAAAGTGTCACGATACGGGGAGACAGATTTGAGGTATCATATACAGGATAGCAAATCTTTTTGCTAATCTAGCTTAAAAATTGCTACTACAGGTAATTGAATTATTGAGAGATCAACACGATTAAATTGAGCAGAAAACTTTTTGCTGGACTAGCAAAATTTACAGTATTATATACAGAATAGCGGACAAATTTCGCTGGAAGAGCAGACATTTTTCACTGCCTCAGCTAAGGAATTGCTATTGTAGCTAACAAGATTGCTGTGACAGCCAATAGTTTGCTGCACTGTAAAAAATGATAAGAAAATTCCAATCACCGATTGGAAAATCAATTCCCAGCACACTTATATAAAATTTCCCATAAATTTATCTGAAAATTCCAAACTCTATGGGATTTTTCCCAACATTTAACAGTAAATTTCCAACGCATGTATGTGTTAATTACTTCACATAAATATATAGGAATTTTCCCATAGAAATTTTTTACAATTTTTCATTGCGCAAAATTAGATTTTGTTATCACAGCGAATTTCTTTCTTCTCTGTGTAAAACGGTTGGAATTTTAAACGTCGAAGAGCTCAATTTTACCATGAGCTACATGAAATTCAAAGTTCAAATATACATTTCGTACAGTATTTGTTTTCCCCGTATTTACATATGAAAAACTATTCTGCAAACTTGACCTGTTGTGGGTTTTTGAGAATTGAGAGAAAGTTCAAGATTTTCATAAAAAGTAATGAAATTGTAATTCGTTCACAGAGTGAAATATTCAATTGAATAGTTGCAATAAAACTCTCAAGTTTCATTGAATTGACAGAATATTTATTCAATCGAACAAATATTTAACATCCCATCAGATATTTTGTCAATGAAAATGAACACTGAATTGTTTGATTAACATTTTATTCGAATCAACTAATTATTTAAATGCGAAAATTCCATTAAATATTTTACTGTCCCAGGGATTTTTTTCTCTCAGTTTAATAGTTCTGTATGAATTCCATCCAAATCGTTTAGAAGATGAGGATGCGTTAGAAAAAGATTTCAAATCAGGAATATACGGCAATATTTTTGAAAATATGGCTTCCTCGTTTATGGATGATGCAAATTCCGTAAAACTCTGAGTACAATTGATTGATCAGTCAATGATCGTGTAACATAAATTTCAGACAAACCAGGGAACTTTGGAAGGAAATTATATGGTTCCTGAAATTGTGTTACTATTATGCGAATCATTTCCATTGTGGTTATCCGATTACGGTGAAATTTCCGGCCTAGTTGTGGACTACGATGATAATGATTCCATATCAGTTCATTTCAGTTTATTGCTCAATCCAGAAGAACTGAATGGAAAAAGGTGATATATGAGTTCAAAATTGGCATTATTTTTCATTGCAATCAAATCCTACCGAAGTGGGAAATTTTTCAAAATTATATATAGGTTGTATATAGTTTATATATAATTATACAAAAATTCTGTATCATTCTGAAAATTCATCCACGTAAGAATCTATTGATAGAATATTTTATGTATAGTCTTCATATTATGAACCTTGTGTAAATAATTTATAATGAGAGAACAAATTTCCGGGCACAATGATTTTGATTGAAATAAAATGTCATTGAATCAACTAAAAATATTCATTCAACTGAACAAATATTCAATATTCTATAAAATATCTTCCCAATGAAAATAAATACTCAATTAATTCAATACAACTCCAATTGATGAATTATTCCATTGCAACTATTTAATTGAGTATTCTTTTGTCTCCGGAAATCTTCTCTCTCAATGTATGGAATATTTATAGCTCGAAGAATTCATTCACTGTTCATACTTCAAAGAATATTCCCAAAACTGGAATCCCTATTCATCGAAAAAGTGAAATAAAATAAAAAATTCCAATTCTTTGCAGAGTCATCGACAAGGGATTACTCTAAAAAATGAGCCCAAAATTCTTTAAAAAGAACAATCATATCATGTCTAATGACTTCGACGGTACATGTCACTTCTATATTAAATGATGCAATATTTTGAGTCATCTTCCGGTATAATTTTTTGGTTATTTATGAACGCGTGTCGAACCTTCTCACTTGAATCATATTTGATTTTCACGTAGCGGAGCTAATTAATATTCAACTTGACAACATATTATTCATATCATGTGTCACACGATATAGACTAACTAAACTTCGATTCTCAACACCTACAAACCTCATACTCTGTACAAGTTCACTGTGCTTTAAATAACTCCGATTGATTTCTTTTCTAAAATGATTGATGCTTCGAAATGAAGTTATCAAATTTAAAATTAGGTATTCCAAACTCATTCTTAACGTCGACTATTTTTATTTTACACTTGATTTGACATTTTGGATTTAGAAAAATCAATTGAAATTTAATGATATTATTTTCACAAATAAAACAAAGTGTTCGTAAAAATCTCGTTCACCCTTATCGATAGAGAACTCGTGTATTTTTGTGGACGCACTCTTTGTAACACACTTGGCTTCTTCGATTCTTATATTCGAAGGAAAAATTTCCAAAGATTAAAAAAAACAAATGTATAAGATTGTTTGTAATTTCTCATTCCCATGAAAAAATAGTAATAATAATAATAATAATAATAACATACCGTGTTCGTGGTATATAAACTCTTGTGAAAACAACAAATCGCACTTATACAAAAACACATAAACGATAAACTGTTAATGCATGTAAAATAATAAAACAATATACGTGTGGGATGTATAAACGATTGACTTGGTCGTGGCAATTGTTAATTTATAATAAACAATTTGCGTACACTCGGAAACACCTTAGATATAAATGTTCGGATTTTTTAGAGCCAAAACGCAACACGTTGATACATACGAAGAAACAACAAAAAGAAAGAAAAAAGAAACAAAAACATTCAAACAGCCGATGAGAACAAAATATAGACCCACGCACGCGGATTACTTGAACACATAATTAATTGGTCCCTACGTTCCGACTACAACGAGTGCCGAAAAACGAATGGTACGTGCCCCCGCAATATCAAAACCGAAGACACTTTCTTTCCCGCTGATCGAATTCCGATAAAACGTTCGATATTTGCGTAAAGTAGCACCAATCGTTTAAAACATTGATAACACGAGCACGTCATCTCTTTACGGCTACACATATTTGTATACGTGTACGGTAAGTACATGTGTAGTTTAGATTATGTTAAATCGCGTATGGTCACAAGATGACTTATTATCATAGTTCAAACTCCCTCGCAAATATCTATCCCGCACCACATTCATTTACCGTCGAATTCACCTCTTTGTCTATTGTATATCGACCAATAATATCGATCTATGAGTGTTTGTTCGATAACGATCGTGGGAGGGGCAAATTAAGAAATTGAAATGTACATACGTATATATTCAATTACCCCCCGCACCCTTCTCCGAGCTTGTGATATTGGGATTTTCATTCTATCAAACACTTGAGAATTAATATACGGTTCTTAAGTTCTCTTATCAAAATGATATGTATATACGTATATATGTATATGTTCATGGAAACCAAGCTATTCTTGACGGATTTCTCGAAAATATATTGGTCGCAAGACCGTGATATATGAGAGAATGTGAATTTATGACGGTATTTGATGCACTCGTAAATTGTTGGATTTATCTTATGTCGTCATTGTGCGATTTGTAATTAGATCTATCATCGTACCTTGTAACTCTCGCTTCAACTGTTCGTTTTTTCTGTTCAAATACTACATTTCATCTGGATCTAACATTCAAAATAGCGCCAAGGTTTCATTGCCGAAGACGGAACGTTGATTCATTCGATGAATTTAGTTTGAATCATTGATTTAAGTGCGCAAAAAAATTGCAGGCTGTATAAATCTCTGTGTGTATAGATATAATATGTTTTGTTTATTGGTTTCTCTTTTCTTTATAAACAAAATGCCAAATGTATAAACAAAAACCAACTGTGTGAGGTTGGCTGCACACATGGAGATTATATAATTATCTTTTGTTTCGGAGTATACACGTTTACACGTTGAATAAACCATCCTTTAGACGAATATAGAACAATGTATTTGAACTTCTTTCTCTTTTCGGGGAAGCTCAGAAAATTAGACCTCTATTTACGAATACAATTTATATGGTTTAGATGATCAAATTCCAGATAGCAGAGCAAGGTTCCGTTATTTTAGTGTATCATTGTCAAAACGGACGTTTCCCTAGTAGAGATTTTGATATGGAAAACATCAGGTCCAGATCAGGCATGCCTGATTTCCGTTCGGGGTCTGACTTGAGTATCCGATAAGGCTCTGACAAATGTAACGCAGGGAAAAGACAAGGTCCTGATCAGGAAAACCAAACGTTTCCCAATCAGGATCTGATCAGGGTAGTAATTGAATTTCCAATCAGGACCTGATCCGGGTGGTAGCGGAATTCCCAATCACGACCTCATCTAAACTATATTCTAACATTCAATTTAATTTTCATGGAATTCACTTTTCATAAAATTTTCTGGAACTCGATAGACCTCAGTTGAACATTTCAAAAAGACAGGTAAATTTCTAATGAGTCCTGTGAAAATTCTGAATAGTTTGATACATTCATCGTTCTGAATTGATCAGGTCCTGATTCAGCTGTCTTGTCGGTTATCACATGATTGAAATACGGATGAGCCAAGGCAATCCTGATCAGGTCCTGATCAAGATATCTTGACAGTTACCTCACATTTTAAATACGGATGAGTCAATGCAATCCTGATTAGGTTCTGATAGGAATACCATGTCTGAGTTACTGAAAGGAAAAATCTGACTGGGACCTGTCAATAACCTTGTGTTACATTGTTGTAAGGTCCTAAACAGGATGCCATGTCAGGACCTGATAAGGTAATTAAAAGTTTCCCTTAATTAGGAGTTCCCTATACCAGCTTTACGAGGGCCATGCTTTTAATCGGGAATTCCCTGTCAAATTTCTACTAGGGTTATTTGGCACATATAGTACTGATATTTCATACTTCAAATCCAAGTTTGGTATTCTGAAACGCATTTTTATTGGCATTCTGGTATGAATGTATAATAACATGTTTCTGAGGTGAATAGTGGTAACTCGTCCTGGAAAAAGGATGAATCATTTAGGCTTTTCATATCTTTCCTGCTTCAAAAATTCGATTTCAACTTATCAAATCGTCAATCAGTTTGAATCAGATTTTTGTCCGGGAATTTTCCTATTCGATCTTATTCAAATCTAATCGGTTTGAATAGGAAATTTTTACTCAATGAGATATAATCAGGGAATTCGGATCATGTACGTTCGAATTTACTGTTATATCCCATTGAGTGAAAATTTCCTATTCAAACCGATTAGATTTGAATAAGATCAAATAGGAAAGTTCCTCGGAAAAAATCTGATTCATACTGATTGACCAGTTAATAGGTTTGAATCGAATCTGTTGAGCATAGGCTTCCAAAAATTCTATCTCGGTTGTTCTTCCAATAATGGCTGTTGAAGTTACGTATACGTTTTTCATCGAATCCACGTCTAATGATCTGTTGAATTGACTGAACCAGTTGGATTTTATTTGACATTGATCGCTATCTTGATATGATTTTATCAACCTGACCAGGCAGATCTTTGGCAGTCTATTATAGTCCATTCCCATCACTCTCGTGATCCAATCGTATGCACTTTGTAATATTTTGAATTTAATTTCACGGACACCATCTTCTGCCCAGCTTAATTTAAACTGCTCTATGAATCCGAATTAGTGGAATTCACTCACTTTACTTCGACAACTGTCGGATTTATTCTGAGCTGAAATTACCCAATTATTTAATGGCCCAACCAAAACTTGCAGAAAAGCATGGAAGTAGAATATTTATTGAAGAGGCGTTACACAAATTCCAATCAGACACCTTTTGTGCGATTTGTGATCTGAACATGAACGACACATGAAAGCATATCTGGGTAGGAATTGAAATTCCAAATTCTTGATCGGATTGAATTTTTTAATGTTCATTATATTATAAGGTAAGAGACTCTCCCGCATAGCACACAATGTCTCAGGAATATTCTCAGAATATCACAATATCCCTCCAGGAACATTCTACGTGAAATATTTCTGCGGGATTCCATAGATATTTCGAATACAATATTCTATTATAAATATTCTGAGAATCTTCCAATTGAAATATCCCGCTAACGCCGGGAGAGACGTAAAGTTCAAGGACTTTTCAACACCTGCAATCATCAAAAAAAAAGTCGTACAAAAATTTTAGGGGTATCATATCCGACGTGAAATCATCTAAACTTTCACATACTGTAATGAGATTTTTGAAAAAATGTCACTAGAAATTGTTATAAGGGGTTGTTTTGACTAAAAAGTACGGATTTTTCACTTGGAAATTTTGTTCAAACTGGATATCCGCATCCAAATCATCAGAGGATTCCTAAGTGAAGTGAAAAACTCGTGGCATACGAGTCTAAACTTCAAGATAGATGCATGTGAAAATTTTTTTTTGAGGTCCTAGCAACTAAAATAGCGGGTTGCCAGATGAAAAGTCCTAAAAATCTTTAGGGATTTTTTTCTAGGCACTGGTGAGGTTTCATAGAAAATGTTATGAGACAAAAAGTCGTTGAAATCATGCAACAAATAAATACGCTCAAATTTTTTGGAATAGTTTTTACTTTTTTCGAATTCGACCATTTTTGAGAAAATCATAGATCATTCTAAAAATCCTGAGAGAAGCGTATTTTCCGCTGAATTCCAACCACTTTTTGTTCTATCAAATTTTTCATTTCGACTCATCATTTTCGTAGAAAAAATGTTTTTACGAATATTCAATTGACATTCCATTGCGGAACGCAACAACCACGGATTATATAATAGAGTGCCGATTTATTTACTTGAATTTGCATTAAAAATTTTTCATTATTCTCGATGACTTGTTTGAAGCTAATAGGAATGAGAAATAGTATAACAATAAAATATATAACAATCCTAATAACTCGTGACACAATATTATTTATGACCGAATAAAGAATATTTTAGCAACTTCATCTGATAACAAAATCAGATCAATTCTACTTTATAGAAAATTTTGCGGAATAAAAATGCCTAAACGTGAAATTTCACCGATGATGGAGAAATTTCTGAAGGAGAGGACTGTTTTATACCTCATTCGGATGATTTTACAAACGATTGAAACTCGGCCATGTAACACAGAATATTCTGAGAATATTCTCATAACATCCGTAAAACATACTGCATCGAATATTCTTACAAAGAGCGTAGAAGCTTCGTAAATATTCATAGAAGATTCTGAGAACATTTGAATGGGACTGTTTCGAATATTCTAGGAACGTTCGAACAATATGCGTACAAAGTTTGCAGGGAAATTGATGAGCAGCGCATGCGCAAGCATCTGAATGACATGAATTCAGTAATGGCGGATAATGTTGTTGACAGGCTACAGACCCTTGGATAATATACCATTTTGATTTGTATTTGGGGAATGAGAAATTTATAAATGTGCATTTTAATATCCCGAATGTTTTGAGAGCGTCATGCGTGAAAAATAATCATCAAAAGTGTAATGAAATATTACGAAATATCGTATATATTAGGCTACCGTCCCATGCAATAAAAATTAACAACGGAGCGGAACGTGCGGAATGAGCGGCACCAATCAAAGTTATTCCGCTGTTTTTTCTTCCCTACTGCCCCATGAATGGAAAAAGTAGCGGAAAGCGGATCGCGGAACCAATACATTTTCAGAATTTTTAATGACTGTTGGATGAAATCATATAAAACTAGGCATACTTGAAAAGTATTGGTACCGCGATCCGCTTTCCCCTACTTTTTCCGTTCATGGGACAGAAGGGAAGAGAAAACAGCGGAATGACTGGTGACGCTCATTTTTCACGTTTCGTTCCATAGTTCATTTTTGTACCATGGGACGGCAGCCTTATGATTGCTTGTTGCGATCATAAGTATCTCACCCATCCATGTGAATCCATAATATTGCTAAGAATCCATGATTACAGATGTTTAATGAGTGAAAAAATTGATTGTGAATTAGTTTTCGGTTACATACAGAAGTTATATTGGCAGAAATTTCTATTTTGACAGCATGTTCTTATAATATTTCCACAATATTCGTGGCATATTCTGAGAATATTTGTAACCGTCTCATTCAAACATTCTGAGAATGTGCGTAGAATATATTCGCACGTAATAAGAATTTCCATAGAATATCCGAATATCCTCAACGTATATTTTTAGAACATTCTCGGAACGTGCTTGTGCTACCTGGGCGGATGAAGAAGAAGTTCCTTTACCAAATATTTCTTATGAAAAAATTTCTGAACAGTATACATGTAAACTAAAGAAATTGGAAGAGGATCATATTTTCTCATGGATTGAAGGGAAAAAAGTCTATAACACTGAACTACTACGAAATCAAATATTACTGAGCGAGAACATAAAAAAATCTATATGCCAAAAAACACCTTCAGAGTTGTTTGAATTGTTTTTCACAAAAGAAATAAAACAGCAGATCATAGATGCTACGTCCAAAAATAATCTCCAGCTTTCAATGAAAGAATTTGATAAATTTATAGAAATCATATTAATAACATCTTATAATATTCGAACAAATGAACGGGATTATTGGTCTAAAAATCCTTTTTTGAAATGCGATGTAGTTTCTTCTGTCATAACTCGAGATAAATTCATCGATATTAAGTCTAATCTAAAATATTCGAAGTGAAGCGATGAAGATAATTGTGACAAGGCTTCCCTATTCCAAATGTCCGACAGATAATTTTCTGTCAGGATTTGGTCGGTTTTTGTCCCAGGCATGATGATTTCCGACAGAACCAGACAGAATTTTGACCGGAATCTGTCAGGATCTGTCGGACATTTTTAATAGGGTTGGCGAGTGCGTACAATAATAAATATGTTTGGAAACAACATACAACAATTTGGATTTTTCTCAACAGCCATTTTTGTAGACGAGATGATGGTGCGATTTTTTGGGCGAACAACTCTCAAACAATACAAACCTGCGAAACCTGATAAATTTGGCTTGAAATTTTGGGCTTTATGTTCATCAGATGGGTATTTATCTGATTTGGATATCTATTGTGGCAAAAGTAAGAGCAATGAAGGTGAATTATTATCATGCGCTCTGAGTTCTAGAGTTGTTTTACCAATGGTCGGTAAGCTTCTTACGGACACACCAAACAAAAAGTTGAATTTGTATCACTTATACCTAGAAAATTATTTTACAAGCCCTGACTTACTTACACACCTGAAGAAGAATGGTTTGGAAGCAACTGGTACTCTACGTGAAAATAGAATAAATAAAGAATATAAAATTAGTGACTTGAATTATATAAGTGTTCTCGATTCGAAACAAGTGTCTGTTCTGTCTACGGCAGCTGGTGTTACACCTTTAAGACCAGTAAAAAGATTTTCATCTGAAGCTCATGGTGAGAGCGAATATCAATTCCCTTTTGCTTTCTCAATTTATAATAATTTCATGGGTGGGGTTGACTTACATGACTTCAGGTGCAAAAGAGTTGCGCCAAAGGTAAATCCAAAAGAATGGACCTGGTCGGTTTTTGTTCGCCTGTTGCAATCGTCTCTTGTGAATGCAACCGTGATATAGAATATTTGTCAAAAAGACGAGACTAAACTAATGAAAACGGAAGACTTATGTATAAAGGTAACTGGAACTTACTTGCAAATGCCAAAGCTTGATTACACATTGCACAAATGGAAGACCGCTGTGTGACGAGTATGTTCCGAACCAACATGTAAATTACGAACCACGCGGTTTCGTTCGGACTGTACAAAATATTACTGTGTCGAGTGTTTCTCACAAATTCATCAGAATTGACTGAAATTATGAGGAAAAACAAAATCGAAATATTGAAGTAATAGATTATCATTTATCGAAGTAAGAATGCACGGAGAGAAATTTGGAGATATTGAATCACTCAGCTCCGTGTGATTTTTCATCTCGAAATTAGATGATTTTGTATCTCGAACGGCGTAAAAAAAACATCACAACATCGAAGAGCGTAAATCTCGAATCCCGTGATATTATTTCATCGTGAAGTTGGAGATTCAAAATCAAGCAGTTCGGTGCTTCACGTCAGTTGCGAGATGCAAAATCATGTTGAGTTCGTTGATTTAATATCTCCGAATGTCTCTCCGTGTGGGAACAATCAGAAATAAAATACAGAAACACGGTAAAAAATGAAAAGAATTAAAAAACAAGAGAGTCTAAAAATTAAAACAAAAAAAATTGAAAAAAAACAGAAAAAATTGGAAAATTAAAAAAAAAGATTAAAAAAAACAAAAAAAAAGACTCTTTAGATCGTCGACCTTCACGTTGGTAAGAGTTGGGCAACGCATCAGTTAGATACGGAATACAAGATTGAATAATCGTGGAAAAATGTTTTCTACAAAAATAATGAGTTAAAATGAAAAATTTCATGAAACGAAAAATTGTTGGAATTCAGCAAAGAATACGCTCAGATTTTTTTAGAATTTTTCGAATGATCTATAAATTTCTCAAACACGGCCAAATTTGAAAAAAGTAAAAACTTGTCAAAATAATCTGAAAAAATTTAATTGTATTTGTTGCATAACTCCCACGACTTTTTGTTATATAACGCTTTTCTGAAACCTCACCAGTTCCCAGAAAAAATCCCTAAAGATTTTCAGGATTTTTCATCTCGCAAGCCACCATTTTGGTTGCTAGGACGTCAAAAAAAAATTGTCAGATCCATCTATCTTGAAGTTTAGACTCGTATGCCACGAGTTTTTCACTTCACTTAGAAATCCTCGGATGATTTGAATGCGGAAATCCAGTTTGAAAAAAATTTCGTCCTTTTTGGCAAATAACCCTTGGTAGCAACTCCTGGTGACATTTTTTCAAAAATCTGATTACAGTATGTGAACGTTTAGATGATTTTACGTCGGATATGATACCCCTAAAATTTTTGTACGACTTTTTTTTTGGTGATTGCAGTTGTTGAAAAGTTCTTGAACTTTACGTTGATGACGTGGGATGAATGATGGGAGATACATCAAGTTTGTCGCAAATGAAATATTCTGAAAATATTCCAGTAGCACTATTTTATACGGGAATAAGAGTGTCCATCCATCTGCCCTAGTACAAAGTGAAATTTACATGTCGAGGTTGAAAAGGCCCTTTTCCCCCGCCCCATTCAATTTTCGTTTTAGAGGGTTCTGAATCGATTGGTCTACATCTCACGGAAACTAATTTTTCAAGACCTCGTCGTGATAGTTAGGATAAGTGGCACTTTGAGAACATTTACGTCATCTCCATGATCAGCTGATCCCTAGTCGAAATGCTCTAGGCATTCATGAGGAATGTAATGCCTGCGCTCGTGAAAAACTAGAGACTTGTGACCCACGCAGCACCGGATGTCCCAGCAATATTGTCAGCATATTACATTTGGAATTGGTAATATTCTGGAAAACATCTCAAGAAGATTCTCAGAATGTTTGCAGGATGTCTCATGTCACCATCTTTGTAACGTTCTGGAGATATTCTGAAACATTGCTGAGATCATTGAGGTAACATTCTGGAGATATTCTGAAATATTGCTGTAATCATTTCAGCGCGCGATATTCTGTACGGAAAAATGTAACAATCACATATATCGAAAAGCTTCTATTCAAATATTCGACAGCTAGTAAATTTAGTCACTGTAAATAAAAATGTAGTTGTGCCAACTAAATTTTATTTGTCACAACTATATTTTTTATTCCCATTGAATACACCATTTTATTCATATTTCAAACAGCTAGCCTTTTATTTACCCCAACTAGAGTCTAGCTAACGTAAATAAAAATCTAGCTGCGGTAACTAACATTTAGTTGTCCCAACTAGGTACCTTTCTCTCAGTGTACTTTGGGTTGAACAAAAATTTCTTCAGAGTTTACTTCTACAAACGTTGAATGAGCTTGGTCAGAATCACTTTGAGTGTAAGAAAAACTGCTTCGAAGTCAATTATTATTAGAAAGTTCGGCCAGTGGGGTTTGAACCCGGGTTCTGCGAGTGAGAGTCAAGGCTTCTATCACATCAGCGAATCTCCGAAATGACGACACCACTCTCAAAGTGCCATGTATTGTAATCATCGTGATGGGAGTTTGAAGAATTCGGTTCGGTGACATACAGACCAATCGATTTAGCATCTTCTGACACAAAAAATGAGTAGGTCGTGGGAGAGAGGTTTTTCTCTCAACTTCGACTTTGTAATTTTACAAAGTGCTGAGTAAGATAGTTGGAAAAACTTCGAAAATTCGTTGCCATGGGATATAGATTCAGGGTCGATTCAGAATTTATTGGAATGAAAAGTGAATAGGTCTCAGGAGAGGCGTATCTTCCAATCTTGAATTGTAAATTCTCTCATTCCTGGGTCAGGTGTATAAAAATTCATTTTGTTTCATAAAATATTGCTACTGTCATATTCTTGGAATTTCATTGGCGACAAATTTAGCATATTCTTCATCGTAGATTTCCAGAACATTACAGATCATTTTATGTTCAATGTTCCAATTGGAAGATTCTCAGAACATTTTTAACAAAATATTGTATCTGCAATATCTACAGGATCTTGTATAAACATTTCACACAGAATGTTTTGAGCGAGACATTGTAATATTCTAGAGATATTACTGAGACATTGGGTGCTGTGTGGGGAATGCTTCACAAGTATCTAGTAAAGCATTCACAAGTCTGTAGTTTTTCGCTAACGCAGGCGTTGTTTTTCCTCATGAACGCCTAGAGCATTTCTTCTACTAGGGATGTGATAGAGGGTATGTCTCTGACTTGGAGGACCTGGGTTCGATCCTCAATGAGGGAACTTTTCTAATAATCGACTTTTGATGTTCATTTCTTTCACAAACTCATCTAAATCAGATTCCATACAACATGTGTAGCGGAATTCACTCTGAAGAAATTTCCTCTCAACCAAAAGTAATATTTTGTACCATTTTCAATACCCTTAATTATTAGATTGTTTTCTCTTAGCAATATTTCAGAATGTCTCCAGAATGTTTCTAGAACATTACAAAAATCATCTCAGCAATATTGTCAGAATGTCACAAAGATGGTGACATGAGACATTCTGCAGACATTCTGACAATATTCTGGAGATATTCGCCAGAATCTTGCATATTTCTAATGTAATAATCTGACAATGTCACTGAGACATTCTGTGCTATGTGGCTATACCCGATCAGTGAACGTATACCCGATCAGTCCTTATATTCTAAGTTTTTGTGGTTTAGTTGTGCAAAAACTCTTCAACCAAAAAATTTATGGTAACCAATGGATCGAAAATTAACTTTTTCATTTGAAACTTCTAGCTAAATTACGTCGTAAATTCATGTAATGATGAGAATGATCGGGTTCTAGTCCCTGATCGGGTATAGGGTCTCTTACCTTACTACACATTGATATGTATATTTTCGTGACTGAAATTTCAATATATATGTACCTTAAATTGTCAGTTGAGTGATTGGACATTGCTTCCGTTGAGTATATTTTAAGTTTTGTTCAGGAATTTTTAACAGTGTACTGGATAATTCATTTCCATAGAAAATTTATCTGGATAATTCCACCATGCTAGGTAGCATGAAGAGGACTTTGCCTCAGCTTAATACCCATAACCAACCCTCACTTAGGATTCCATAAGAACACAGGAAACACTTTATTCAAGTTGTCGGAATGTTCCACATGAATCTCTTGCTTCTCGATTGTTCAATTTCACCTTGAATCTCCAATATCCCCGAAAAGATAAAATTAGAAACAAGAACAAACAGTCATATTCAAAAAACTCATCTATCACGAACGGTCTCGATAATGATCACACGACTATTGAAACATCGTTGAGTTTGAAAATTCAAATGTATGCTCGAAACGATCAATCATTCGCGAATAACAAATATCTCGTGCGTTGAAAACTGAATGATTCAAATATATCGATAGATTGAGATGTTATTGATGCTTCTCAAAGAATTTATCGATTGAAAAAGTTCTCATAGCGTACGGAAGATTCAACATCCTTTCAAAGCTATTCAAATATTCTTTCATCTTTCATTTAAATTATTTTCCACAGAACATCTTATTTTCCATTCAATACTTTATCAAGACCTTGTCTACGTTCCTCACAAACATTTGTCGCAATCTGTTACAATTTATTATTTTTGCTACCACAGGATATCTAGTACAAATACACGATCTTCGGTGTTCTTATTATATTCAAACGATAAGGAGGAAATCTTTGTTTTGAAAGATAATGGAGATCATCATGCTATTCATACAATAAACACGTCGAGGCTTCTGTATTTGAAGAATAAATATACAATTATCGAACAATGTTCTCATTACTTCCTCATCAAGATAATAATTGTCACTTCCAACGCGTTCCGATAAACTATTCTATTTTTGTACTGAATTTGATAACGAGTTGCAGGATAAATAGGATTCCTTACTTTTATATTCAATAAAATCCCTCTATCCTTCACGCGCTGTCGAAACGTCGGACCTCTCTCCAAGTTGTCGTGAGAATCCAAAATGCTGAACACACGATTATTCGTTTGAGTAAAAAATCCAATTGTAATCTCGGATCTCCCCGAATAGAGAGCGCGAATTTAGAACATTCGACCAAAAATCTACCAAAAATAGAATTCTCTTGGAAATTCTTTGTGAATTTTCACGAGAATAGTTGAGAAAGAACAGAAAATAATGTACAAGAAAGAATGGATTCACACACATCTTACCGCACAATCGTTGATAAATCGTGGACGAGAGTAATATCACGTGTGCACGTGTTTTTTAAACCGACCACGTGCAACTTGGTGCAATGCTGCATTCTCGTACCGTACGATTGCTTCACGCTTGCGCGCCAAATTCAGAAAACTTTCCGATTGGTCGGCCAGGGGAATGAATGGTAAACGCACGCACATTGCTCCCCTCTATGTGTTTTTTCTTGTTTTTATACTCTTTTTCTTTTTTCAACCCGTCTGCTCGGAATAACCGCGTTTTCAGCTACGCCAAGCTTCGACCGCGAGTCAAAGGACTATCACAACTCTCTACTGTTTCAATTAAAAACACGCCCACGGAATCGTTAGATCCATTGGATAAGCACCTCATTTCTTCGCGAGGAGGAAATATTTTGTAAAAGATTGTTTTTTGTTTTTCCATCGAGTGTCTATAATCGCATTGAAAGTGATTTTTTTAATATCGCCGCTCCTTTTATTCTGCATAAACATCAGTTTCTATCGAAACCTAATGATATGTAAATGAATAACGTATTTAAATTGAAATCAAGTGTTTCATTCGCGGTACACAACGAGTCAATTATGCGATATTTGTTCGATAATCAGTCATATAAATCATTTAGAAACTCTAGAGAAATATGGTATGAAAAAGTGTTGTTTGTTCTCACGTTCAAGAGAGATCGAACGTGGAACGTGGTACGTAGTTCAAAGATAAATTTCTTTGGAGGAGAATTGGAGGTGTGAGGGACGATAACGAATGAATATCACCTTATGAGTTTTGCCCCTGTTCCACTCTGGAAAATTATTATTATCCGATATCTACAAGAATTTTCTCGAGGTTCTTTGTTCTTGGATTCAAGAGGTATCGTTTGATGTGTCTTGAATTGAAATATACTATATATTACTGATGATAAGCATTCTCCCCATACAACAAAAGTCGCTGTGCAATCGTTGCTCTTACGTTGTTCATCAACTTTACGTAAAGTTGCTGCGAATTTGCTACGTATTTGATTGAGAGTTTCATGCAACCGGGCAACTTCCGATTGTTGAGCGATAACAACTCAAGCTAAAATCCTACACGGAGAAGAAGGTATCTTAAAAAATACCATAAGTTATGGATTTTTGGCGTTGGTCTAACCCGAGTTAAAATATTTACGTGAAGATACCTCTAAAAGTACCATAATGTCTGGGACTTTTATGAGAAAGGTACCATACTTCTTTATAAAAGTCCAAGAAATTATGGGACTTTTAGAGGTTCGTTGACGTAAATATTTTGACTTGGGTCAGACCAACGCCAAAAATCCATAAATTATGGTATTTTTCAAGATATCTGTTTTCTCAATGTATATTTACAGCATATTGTTGCGCATTTGGCGACGCAACGCCCCTGCAAATTGCTTCAAATTGTTGTTGTACGTTTTCAACAATTTGCTGCAGGAACTGTAACCTTATCCACTTTCGTTATTCATGATATATAAACTATATATAATAAATATATCATTTTTGTAGAATCTATATATTATTATATATATATTTTATATATAATGAGTAACGAAAGTGAATAACGTTACAGTCCTTGATTTGCTGTATATTTGCTCAGCATTTTGATGTTAGGGTCATTACCCAGACAGCACAACTAGTTCTCAAACAGTTCTTAGAGAATACCATTTGAATGACATGCTTTTTGAGAGAATTCTTTGAGAAAACGTACAATCATTCGTTTGAATCCAGACAAAATTCCAAAAGTATGCCCGTTATTTCAGCGGGAATGAAAACATATAGAAGTTCAGAAAGAACACGTAATCCGCCTAAAAGAATTCATAATGCATTTACATCTGAATTCATTGAGTATAAATCAATCACACCACAAAACAGGCATTCTGAACTTTCTCATAATTCAATAAATCTTTATGATTAAATATCAAGTCTTTTACAAATTTCCTATCAAAAAAGATAGAGATCACAGAGTTTTTTTCATCGTTTTCTATAAGGGATTTTCCACACTCGATACAATCGATTAATTCTTCCATACATGAAAGATCATTTGTATGAATGCATTTATACAGTCAATATTCACCTGTTTTGAGTTACCCAGACAGCACCACCACTTCACAAAGAATTCTTGAAGAAAACATTTAGAACACCTCAGTTTTTGGGAAAATTCATTTTGTATCCCCAGAATCATCCAAATTAATTCTATGAGACATCAACATGTACACCCGTTATGCGACTAAACATGAAAACATGTGGAAGGTTAAAAAGAATACCTAGTTCACCCAAAAGAACTCATATTGAACGCCATTAGGGATACATTCTGAGCACATAACGTATTCAGTTTTGAATACAATTTACGTGCATAATGATATCGGTTTTGAATCCATTTTGCGTGCATAATGGTATCAGTTTTTAATGCTCGTCGAATAAACAAATAAATGAATGAAATAGTTACATTGATATTTGAAAAAAGCAGACTCAACGGTTTGAAAAACTTTCGCTTCAAAAAATAATGTATACCATTTTTCAAAGGTTAGTTAAGGAAAAAATTCTAATTCAAAATATGTAAATACCATACAATGTCTTTTTTCAGACTTTTTTCAGAGTTTTTCAGAGGTTTTCAATTTTTTTTCCAGACAAATAGGAACGAAATTGCACTCTGAAAAAACTCTAACGAAGCTCCGAAAAATTTCTAACATTTTTCTGATTATTGAAGTAAAATTTTCTCATTTTCAAACACTTTTTCACATATGATATTTGAATTTAGAATATGAATGTATTCATGTAATTTTGAAAATTTTTAATAGTCAGAAATTTCTCAGAGTTTTGTCAGAATTCTATCAGAGTGCAATTTCGTTCCTATTTGTCTGAAAAACTCTGAAAACCTCTGAAAAAAGTCTGAAAAAGTTTATACAGAATGTTCCAAAAATATTAGAGGCGAGCGAATCTTGACGAAGCGAATCTTTTGTATAAAATACTTACCGAGTTTTGATAAAAATTCTATAGAATTCGATACAAATTGAACACTTTTTTTATACAAAAGATTCGCTTCGTAAAGATTCGCCCACCTCTAAAAAATATTAGATTTTTCATCAAATTTTCAGAAATTCTCAGAGTTTTTTATAGAGAAAAAGCGGAGTTTTTCAGAGATTATTCATGATGATTCCAGCGAAATATTTTCGTACGGGACATCAGGAACTTCTTCACCTGCGCTAAGTATGAACACTACCAAATTATGGGACCTTACAATGTTCAACGCAGAACTTTCAAAATTCCAACGTATTTTCCCTACGTTATACATAACACTTTCAAAGCATTATCTGATTTTCACTGTTTATACAGGCAATTTAAAAAAAAACAAAAAACAACGCTTTATGCGTCATAATTTCATGAATTTCAAAAAGATTCAATGAACTGAATGTTCGCTCTGAATTTCATAATGATCAAGATGAATCCCAAACTACTTTTGTCTCTCAATCATTATTACAAATTTTGATACAATTTGAAAATTGCATTCATCTTTTTTACCCACAGTAAATCCTAACCTCAAAATATTTCATCATAGTATTCAAGACTTTATATGTCATTCCATTAATGTCAATAATTATAGAATTATTTTATTTATTGCATGTTATTGCAATGAAATCAACTATCACTACACTTTGGTATTTTATCATCTATTAGCTTCTATACTTGGATAAACAAAATCAATTTAAAGATTCCAAGCTTTGAATATGAATATTTTTACTCATTTTGAATGTCTGACATTTCAATGAATATCAAATAACTTCTGAAAGAATTCAAGTTCTTGCTTTCATTTTATGTTCATTTGGGCGAACTGAGAACACATCTTGAACTTCCGTGGGGATTCATGTTTTGTCGCATAATGGGTGTTCTTTTGGAATACCGTATGTGGTTTTGATGAATGTTTTGCGAGTTCTGATATGCACTCAATAAGAATTCTTTTTGAAGTCTTTTGGTACTGCATGTATTCTCTCAAATGACATATTGAATTCTCAAAAAAGAGTTCTCAAAGCATTCTTTTCTGTGAATTCTCTGCGAATTCAAAAGGGACTGTAGTGCTGTCTGGGATTAATAAACAATTTACTTCTTTAGAGTTACATCACTTTGTTGTATACGAAACTTTGACCTTAAAATCATATGATTATGTCATTTATTCTCACATATTATATGTTCCCATACAGCAAAAGAGTCCCCACGAAGAGCTCCCGTTATAACAGTAAACATGAATTCATTATGAATACTTTGAATTCAAATTGAATTCTTGATGAACAACTTACTGTTCAGAAAGAATTCATGTTGTGAGTTCATGAAGAATTCTCCAGGCATTCAACATGTCTTCGTTTTGAATTCATTGAATTCATATTGAATTCATTTTCACTGGCATAACGGGGACTGTTCCAAGAACTCATTAAGAAGTCTTCAAGAATTCAAACGGGTTATTTTTGCTGTCTGGGTTTCTTGCACTGATTAATACATTGCATAATTCACTTCACTTCTTAATCACTCTCAAAATCTCGTACACGCACCTATTCAATCAATTTATAAGAGAAAATATACTACTAATTGTATCTTGGACATTATTTTTATCCAAAGGCGTTTACAAATTCAGGAAGACTCTGATTGAATCCTTGTTGATCGAAGTTTATGGTATTCGTTATAAATTCTTTTGGGCAGAACAGGACTACATTTTGAACTTCCATAAAGATTCATATTCACTGTCATAACGGGTGGTCTTTACGAATACTTCATGCATTTTCTATGTGTAATTTCAAGAACTCCCACATGTATTCATCAAGAACTCATCAAGAATTCTTTTGATACTCTATGTGTTTATTCAGAATACTCCATGAATTCCGTAGGTATTCTTTAGTCTGAATTCTCTGTGAACTCAAAAGGGACTTGTGTGCTGTCTGGGTACCCTGATCCCGATCATACTTCATCTTTATAATCATCGTACATATATCATATTTTACCGATTGTTAATTAGGTGTTTCATTATCGTGTGAGATTCCGCGGAGTACCCACATTTCCGTATTTTATGCCTGTTTAAATGCAAAGCGATGTAAAAAATGCGAATCAACGGGACACCAGCGAGGTAAAGACTCTTTTCGTTCATTAATAAATTTGAGGACTTATCCGTTTCGTAGGATCAAATTTATTTCATTTCTATTTGATGAAACATTCATATAATTTATATATAAAATCAACACTTATTTGCATTCAGTACCCGTTTAATTAGAATAAATGCCAGTATTATGTGAGATCAAGTACATCTTATGGACCTTTCAGAAACGTCTTCGTCTCGTTTGCGTTACAAAACATGCACAACAATCTTAAACCGTACGTGGCTTCTCAGTAGAATGAATCGTATGTGAATCATACACTAATCAATTCATAAACCATATATGACTCTTATGCGACATCCATTCTATTGTGCATCATCATCGTGTACTTGGTAATTTAGAATTAATGGACGGTGTCTTCTCATTGTCGTTATATTCTTAGAGTTCGAACCGCAGGTTGCTTTCCTGATTAATTAATCTTTACTTCGTAGTAAACTTCGGTTACAGTCCATATAAACTGTTCTTGTGAAAATTCAGACACAATGACATTGAATAGATTTAGTTATGATAACTAAATTTGATTTACCTTTGTAACTTCGTGCATAGAATGACGGGCATTTTGAATCTTAAGAAGTGAGAGAGAAGAATAAACAGTCGCAGAAAATTTCACCAAAATCCAACCAGCACGGTTTGGTCACAATTTTGTTTGATCGTTGATTTTTATCACCAACAGGGATGGTTTTCCTCGTAAATTATAGCCTACAAACGTTGCGTGAACCCTTATATCCATCCAGGTCTCGTTATCTACATCAAAAAATAGAACAAAAATTGTAATGTTCGGTATAATTTAAAAAAACGTGGATCTTATAATTCATTCAATACATGTAATGAAAGCATTTTCGGAACATATAATTGAAAATTCAGTTACCAAAAGAAAACCTATTGTAAACTATTGATCAATGAAAGTTAACACAAACGTTGTAACGGTGAATTACCATGCAAACCTCTTGAATTCTGATTAAATCTTATTAATTCAACCGGTTCTAATAGGTTTGAACGAGTTTGAACGAATAGGAATGGATATTTACCGTTGCAAAGTTTGTATTAAATCCCATTGATCAGTGTTCTGGCATATGTGAACAGTGGGACCTACGCCGGCGCATTTTGGCCTGAAATTGAACCAAAATGAGACCAGTATTTATAGACCAGACTTGGTTGAGGTTCAATAAACTTTTTGAACTAGAGTAAGAATTTAAAATTCCATCCACACTTGAAAACTTGACTAAAATTCAGTCTTTCTCATTGTAACGGCATTTGTTTTGGATGCTTATTTTCAGCTGGAATAGGACTAGTTTTGGCTGCATCTTGAGATAAGCCGATATTAAGGTTGAAAGTAAGTTTCACTTTTTACTGTGCATCCCTGGTAAAAATGAAGCGTTGAAGCGCAACAAAAACGCAAGCAAAGAGTCATCTAAGCGTAACAAAGAGTCACCTGAGCGTAATTAAAGAGGTAATTGGTAATTGTTTCGATATTCGCTTCCTCCACTTTTGGATTTCAACCAGGGATGAGGGTGTTTGAGAAAAACGTCCAATTTTCAACATTGTAGTTTCAAGTTGATTAAATCTGATACACGGGGAAAATTTGTGGTGAATTCTAGGACAGGGGCAATTTTGATCATCATTTACAACAAATTGTGGTAATTTCAATTTAACTGGAGTAGATTTATTGGCAAGACTGTACTGATAAACCAGTACTAAAAGCTCAATGTCAGCCAGGTACTGCACCAATTGCAAATAATTGTAACAGTACTAAATCCTCAGTACAGAAAAGCATTATCCTCCCAGACAAATGCCAGTACCTTGCCATTCTTAGCCAGTACTGGTGTAATATTGCGCCTGTTGTAAAATTCTGGTTGGGAAATTTCGTCCTAGATTATGGTAATTTTGTGACAAGTCACTAATACAACCGACGTGACGAGTCGTAAAATAATTTCGAGCGCGTCCAAAAGAACGAAGCGCGGCAGCCAATGCGAGGCAAGAGCCGTAAGACTATACTGCTTACTCGCTACGTAACACGCGTACCACTGAACCCGCCCGCAGACTCGAGCTTCGTAGCGCTGACGCGAGAGCGCGCATGCATCGACACCCTTACACGCCGCCATAGTAAACCCAAAGAGAATATAAGAGAGGGTGTCGCGGCGTACCAAGACACAGTCTGCCCGAGGCGATTTCCCAGGGACAGGTGAGAGACGAACTCCATTTGTTTAAGGACTCGTCCGTGATTCTTGTCAAGGTTCTCGAGTACGGAATTCTGGACCGGTGGCTATTTCCCGCGGTCTACCAACAAAACATGGTACTCGATCTCCGTAGGCGATTTCCGCGGTTTCGGGTAGGGTTGGCTAGGGAAAGGGGGGAGAAGCGGCTATTTCCGTTCTCAAGGCTTGTAGAGTCAATAGGAGTAAGGAGGGCTGGGTAAGGAAAGGACCGAATTCCTCCCTTATCTAGGCGGTGACGCGAGAAGTCAAACCCGAAAATATCCCTACGACTCGTCACACACCCCGGCTAGCCGATTTCATAAGCTTGGACCCGCGAAACTAACAATTTCCGTTAGATCTAACCGTAGCATGTCTAGAACTTAGAGTCACGAGTGTACCGTTGAGAATAAACTTTCCGTTAGAGCAATTCAGTTTATTGGCGATTCTAGAAACCGCTAGATCGCTAATTGATTGTTCATTTCCGTTAGATCTCGCGAGTAAATACAATAGTTAAGATACATTTAGCTTTTATTTTTCCGTATGTTCGAAAACTGTAAAACCCACCATTTTATATAAGTTAAGGCTCACCGATCTAGAATATCCTACTACCTTTATAAGTTATATGTTACGAATTCTTTACTTTTGATAATTATTTTTTGCATCAAAACTGTCATACCAAAATCAAACTTTCGTTAATAATCCGTGACCCGCGTTCCCAAAAACACCTGAATCCTGGAACCGACGAGCGAGAGGCATATAGACGCTGTTTCACAGTGGTGATTGATCGTCACCAGCGCGAAAGAGATTTCAAACGTCACCATTTCGGGAATTTTGTCAGAATCTGAAAACATTTTCAGATGGTTTGTCGGATATTTTTGCTGAGATTTCAAATTTTCAATTTTTCCAAATTCTATTGAGAAACTTGTAGAAATTTTCAATTGACAAAGCATAAATCCTTGTGAAAAACAAAATTCCCAGCATAAATCATGGTCTTGAAGTTTGAATCGTTTATAGAAACGAAACGAAAATTCAAACTCACAAAATCTGACGACACGTCGTTATTCATCTTCGCGTATCAATCTCTTGTAATTCTCTTGCAATTGGAAACATCGATCAAAGAATGTACTGCAAGATTTTGAGTTTTTAATAGCTGCGTATTTCCTTATTTGATTTACCAATTCGTTTCAACAAACGATTCAAACTTCAACAACATCATAAATCCTGAGTGAATATTCTTGTTCCTAGATACAAAGAGGATTTCAGAATTTGGCAAACGTATTTCCTACACTGAGAGAAATTTCTACGATTACTGCAACTAAAACACTCCAGTCAAATATTCTTAGGGGAAGCTACTACAGGTTTGATTGATTCAACCAAAAAGGTGCAGTTGATACAATTAAGCAATGAATCGACTATATTTCCTTGGTTGAATCAATCAAATTTTAGTTGATATGTTTTGGTTACAGTAACTATGGAAATTTCCCTCAGTGCAGTGCATAGACATTAAGCTCCATTCTCTTAGTTCATCTCATGCATAATTCCTTTAAACGCGCCATACATTCCCCCACTAACGCGGTGCTTTTCTTTTCTCTACTCGAGTATCAATTATACGAATACCGCGATGAACGTGCACGGATGTAACTATTGTAATCATTCGGTAGGAAGCTTTTCCACAACTCGAAAGTTTCTGCTATGTCTTCGATGTTCTTACAGATGTTTCAAATAATAACAGTCCATGGGCTTAATTTTATGGAATAATCATTCATTTCCTACGTTAATCTATTTATCTATCTATCTGCTACAACAAAAAAACCTGATGATTACACTCTATTGAAACAAAGAACTCAGTTTGAACGATGTCCTTTGTTTCATGCATTCTGTGAAATAACCCGTTGAATTCCTCTTCAACAACTGAGAATAGCGATTTATTCACGGATTAAGAACTTTTTTTTGGAAGATTCCACGATCGAAAGCGATAAAAGGTAAAATAAGTATCACAGAAGTTACATTACAACTTCTTCGACATGAAAATGTCTGCAAGATGACAATAATTTAATGTGCAACAATGATATCCCGACTACACGATTCCAGCATATTAATATCTCTGTTTTACATCAAATTGTCATTTTGGCTGTGTAATATCTGTATCGCAGATATTTTGAATGTAATTTCTGTAATACTTCACCATTGAGGTAAAGAAAACCGCCCTATAATTTGTGCAGTCGCTTTGTAATGACTAAAAACTGGCAATCTTGATGTTCATTTGATATAATCAATCAAATATGAGTCCATCCAGAGGACAATCCTCACGGAGTGACAGTATTTTGATTCTTCTTCATTCCCGTGAATTATTAGGCTCGAATAATGTCTCAACAAACACGGATTACTAGCGTTTTATCGGACCGCTAGTTATCCAGGGATGTCGATACGCATCCCGAGTCGGAAAAATTGTAATACGTTTTAAAGCCTGATAAACTCCGTAATATGCAACGATCCAGAGTTGAATCAGGTCGAAAAGAGATTAAAAGCAGCATGTCGAATGAGAATTTTGAAAACAACGCCAGGTTGAGAACAGGGTAAGATCAGGGTGAAAAATGAATTCAAACCTGATTCATTCCGCAATACGCAACAAATCAGAGCTAAATCAGGTTTTACTTTTCGACTTGGGATCCTTCAAGGGCTCTACAAAACACCATAAGAAGCTACGATTGTTGAGATGGAATTGGAAATCGACGCGACATTTAAATTACATATATTCAATACATTAATTTTATGAACAATTTTTCATGATAATTTCAGCCGTAAAATTGAAAATTCTGATAATAATTCTTCCAAAGTTTGATTGTTTATCAAAATTGAAATCAAAGTTCACTCCAAATGAAGAAGCTAATGAAGCTGTTGAAAGTAATAACAAAACCATAAAATTCAAGTAAAATTTATCATTCGAATCATTGAATCATGTTTTTTTTAAGGCCATGTAAGTACGAAGGAAAGTTTGTTATTTAAACTCATCTCTCCCATTATCGCGTATTGTACCGTATCTCCCTGCACACGGAAAGAAAACATAAGATTATGTTACAGCGATGAACCACAAAAACTTCATCATTTCATTCCCAAATATAGCACCGTTCAATCTCCCCGATCTTAGAAATTTCCAAATTTCATACATCATGGAAGTGAAAGAAAAAACCTTCGATAACGACTCTACAATGCTTTCCACATGCACTCTGCGTTGTGCAACCGATTCGATTAACCAACAATCCATATGAATTTCAAATAAATAATTCTGAATAATTTCGAGACCAGATTTCGCTTTGAACTTGGCGGAAAGATAAGCGACTCAAGGTGGTAGTTGTGAGAATAGGTTGGGCGACCTACCAACGACACGAGTCGATGAACCGAAACGAAGAAGTTGAAGAAGTTCGCTATGATTCAATTAAGAATGAAAGAATTATGTGCAGAAGAGAATGCGATCGGAAGTCTCCTTAGCTTCTAAAGGTCAACGGGAAGTAATGAAGAACATTTCGCACAGCACTGAAACCACACATACACACGCGGTATCATCCACGCGGTCAATGAAAGCACAACATTAAGGGAAGCGTATGGGTACGCGTGCAACAGAATGTTTGTTGCTTGCTGCTGCTACGCGCGGTTTGGACTGTCGGATTGTCAACAAGTTCTTACTAAGACGCGAGTAGAGCGCGGTCTCGTGTGATCGACACGCATTAATCGTGTCTTTTTACGTAGGTGGCTTGAGTTAGAGTGAGTTGAATATACAAAATGTTCGAGCAATAGAAATCGTTGGCCTACCCCTTTCAATGCTATTGCCCACCATCGCTCGAGATTTGGACAGTAGATTGTGCGAGTAAGTTGCGGACTTCCTCTTGATCGTTTTAACGCATCTAATGTGTGCTACATGTTTTAGATTTGATTGTTGAACTCGGACGGTTGGGGTAATGATGATGATGATCATCATCATCATCATCGTGAGGATATTAACAGTTTACGTCTCAAGATTGAACTGAACAACGCTTTTACTTCCTGCTGTTGTTGTCACGGTTCGTCGAGGTTTGATGGTCAGAAATTTGACCCTCTTCTTGTGGATTTCAATCAATCGGAGTAGGAAATTCTTTATTCACCGATCAAAAACTTGTGGAGCTTGAATTCGCAAATTTCGTTGAGGACGAACAGCACTCCAACGCCATTCCGAACAGCAATTTTCATTGAAGCATTCATGAATAGTTTTCCATAAATAAAATGATCAGCTGGGTTCCGGCGTCAGTATTCTCTTGAGGTATTGAATCTGAGATGGAGAATCATTTGGGAATGCAGGAATCATTTTGGAGGAGCGATGAGCGAAAGGCCAGTCAGTTATAGCAGTCTGGAGAATAATTACAACGATTTCTGCTAAGGAAGGAGTCTTTGAGACGCTGGGTCATCTAAAAGCAGGGTTGGAAAAAACCCGGGTTTTTTCTTTCAAACCCGCCCCACTGGGTACAATCAGGTTTTTTCGGGTTTTTTCGGGTTTTATCAAATTGGCATCAGTGATGCCAGTATTGCCTAGGAAAATCTTCAGACTTTTTGTCATTGGTCATTTCTTTCCAAATTGAAAATATGATTGGCCAGTTGTACAAGAAATGACCAATCATCAGATGCTGAAGATTTTTCTAGGGAATACTGGCAATGCTGATTGGCATTGGTTTTCTCTGACGATTCTTAGTATGACCTACTGATCTTCATTTTTATCGTACTATGTTATCATTTTTCGTATATGATGATATAGAATAATATATTTATATATGTTTATTCCATGGTAAGGGGTCTTTTGGCCGAATGAACATGATTTGACCACCGCTAGTCATTCCCTAGTGTTCTCTGAAAGCGACTAGTGATTGTCAAATCATGTCGATTCTGCCAGAAGACTCCCTACCATATTCCATTTTACTTTATATTGTCACCAAGAAATACCAAATAAACTAAAAAGTTACTTTTCATATAATCTCTCATCTGAGCACCAATCTGGGATCAATTTTTGTTCGACTTTGGCCTGAGCTTTCAAGGTTGGGCCTCGATCAGACTGAAATTGGACCAAGATTTGTGTTTACATGAGCTGAAATCAAGTTTGAACCTAGTGAAATTTCCAAGTGCAATTTACTCCAACCGTTAACGCACTTTACTGCAATTCGATCAGCATCGCCACAATTCAAATTGGACGTTACAAATCCTTGCATTTTGTGTCCATTCTAATTCTGATGCAACACCACACTGCACATCATAACAATCTACCAGGTGGTTTTGCATGTTTTTTGCCAAATTGTTAAGGTGTCCACCTAGCAGTGCTGGGATTGAAAGAATTTTTTCCTCATTCGGGCATATTTAGAATAGTCTGAGGAATAGACTAGTTCCAGAAAGGGCCACTAAATTAGTTGAACTATATAAATTTTACCAAAATGAACAACACGATGATTAACTACAACTAAGACTTTCTAAAATAGGGTGCACTACCCAGTAGATCAACGATTTATAAAAGAAGTAATTATTAAAAATTTCTGCTGCATTAAAGTAATTTGATTGTTTTCATAAGAAGTTGTTACTATTTTGAAAACAACCGAATTATTTTAACGTAGTAGAAATTTTTAATAGTTACTTCTTTTATGAATCTTTATTCCATTAGGCCATCGTACATTTATTAGGTAGTTCACCCTAATTTTTATTGTGATATTTTTTTTGAATAAAAAAAATACAAAAACCCCATATAAGTACACTGAGGGAAAAAAGTCATTGAGGCAAGAAAATATTTCATCCAATGGTATCTATGAAATAGTTCTTTGAACCAATTGAATATTATTCAAATGAATGAAATGGTTTTTGACCGCATGAAGTATTTCATCAACTGAAAAACCATTTCATCCATTGGAGTAAAATTTCATTGATCTCAAGAAATATTTTATAGATACCATTGGATGTAATATTTTTTTGTCCCAATGAATTTCTTCCTTCAGTGTATAAAAAATAAACAAATAGGGTTATCAAACTCATTTATTATGTAGAAATTAAGAATGAATATGTACCGTTGTATTTGTACCGAAATATGAACATTCATATTCAAATTATAATTTTATGCTATTTTATTGAATCATATTAAATGCTGTCTCGTCATCATTAAAATCTACATTGTACAAATTGTTTTCCATTGAATTCATTTTTAATTATTGATGTTTATCTCCCATATTTTTCTATACTTGTAGGAAGTTATCACTTTGACTAATAAGTGGAGGTGTGGTTTTTAGTGGAATCGTGTTTTTTGAAATTTTTCAACATTCCTCAGGCATTTATAATCTGGCTGGGCAATGCTTTGGAAGGTTTCGAGAATACAAAACGACGATCCAAAACAATGGCTAGTCGTACCACATATGCATGAAAAGTTCTGGGCAATTTTCACGGATTCGTTTTCATAAAAAAAATCACACTTTAATGAATAAGTCTTTCAACGGTATTCGAGCAACATTTGACCAAATCTCAATTAAATAACTTCCTGTATTTAGATCAGTGGAATTCCACTGGATCGCGATCATTAGTATTTCACTCCAATGCGCTGCATTGGTGAATATCCATTCACCGAAAAAAATTATTAGTTACCCTTACTCCAAATTAGTTCCAGCAACTAGATACAGTTGTTGATATTTGGATAACTAAAACGGGCGTTGGCTCAACTAAATTCAAATTTAATTTCTCTGACTTTAGTTGCTGTTACTAATTTGAAGTTGCCTTTACTACAGCTTTTATTACCAGCTTCTATTCTTTTATTACTCGGAACTCATTTTCACAACTAACTTCAGTTCATTTGATCAAATAAATTATTTTTTTCGGTGTTGAGTTTCCCAATGAAATATGACTCATTTCGATCAATCATCATTTCGAGCTTTAGGTAAGCTTTCACTCACTAAATAGTGAGTATTAATTGATAACGTAGTAAAATTCATCCAATTCTATCCAGTGGGATACTTATAACTGTAGAATCAATGAAATTCTACTGATTCAAATTTAGAAAGAAGAACAAATGGAAAAATACATTGTATAAAATAACCATTCAATTGAGCACCATGTGGGCTTTTGACTGGGTTTTTGAGGGTTTTTTCAATGCGTACCCACCCGAAAAAACCCACTGGGTCCAATTGGGTTGGACCCACAGATGCCAACCCTGTCTAAAAGGCGTCTTGAAGACGTTTTCTCATCTGTTTGTTGCTTGGGTTATCAATGTTAGTACGTTTTGAACAGAGACAGACGTCTCTCAGGTTAAGCAAACCCATTGATTCTCACCAAATTTCATTAAATCCTCCACAATGTTCCAACCAAATCTTATTTAAGCATTTTCAATGAGATTCAACCAGATAAATATATTTTTCCATTGTGATTCTGATTGAATCTTGTATAATGTTCTGATCAAATCCCATGAGAATTCATTTCGTCAGATTCTGTAGAGTTTTTTAATCAAGGCCTTCAGAAATCTGCTAACGAAGGTCCAAACATAAAAGACCCTTCACTGAAAACACAGTTTGTTCCAGCTAAACAAAATTTTGGTTGAAATGAACGTAAAGAAACTTTATTTGGGGTGAACAACATTTGGTTCACAATAATTAAGAAATAAATTTTGTTCATCCTAAATAAATTTCATTTCAGCCAACCAAAAAGTTTCTTTGCGTTCATTTTAACCAAAATTTTGTTCCGCCGAAACAAACGTTTTCTCAGTGTTCATTCATAATCATTGCAAAGCCTGCCCCAGTCGAGATATTGCCTCTACTTTGCTGCTAATAAGCAGGAAAGTAGGAGCTGTTTCAATGAGATATCATCTCCTACTTTGTCCCTAAAAGTGGTAAAAATTTCCTATTTCACCACTTGTAGGAGCAAAGCAGGTGCAAGGTTTACCTTCTCCTTTGACCCTACCGCTTCTGCACGGAGAATAATGCAGCCCGAAAATATGACTTTTTTTCATTCTTCCAGTAAACTAGGAATAGAAAGATTTATAAAATGAATTTTTACACGAAAATATGAAAGACTACAAGTGCTGTAGAAAATGTGATGGGTAGGATTGAAATTTCATAGTCACAGTTTGTTTGAAGTAATCGTAAGCTTCCGTATTTTCATGTATAAATTCATTTGACAAATCATCCTATTCCTGGTTTACAAAAAAATGTTTGGAAAGTCATATTTTGATAATCAAGCTTATGTATCAGTGCCAGTCAAAAAAAAAGAACTTTAGTCATTTGATAATTTTGTTGTGATTTTTCTCTTATAATCTTAGTTGGGTACCCTATTTTTTATACACTCAAATAAATCATTCTATCAAAAAAGAAACCTCATAGATATTCGTTTGGGTAAAAAAATTTCATTTGATTCCAAAAATATTTCATTCCATAAAACGAATGAGTGTTTATTTGAATGAAATGCATATTTCATTTCAATCAAGTAAAAGTATTAGATTCGTATTCGAATGGAAAATTTATTGGTTTGACCGACATAATTTGAATTGAATTGAAATTTTCTGTTTTAATTACATTTTCGAATTGAAAGAAAATGCGCTTTATGTGATATTATTATTCAAAAAATTCAACACATACGCTGGGAGAAAAAAAATATTTAATTGAATAGTCGCAACAAAGTATTAATTTGAATGAAGTTTTATTGAATCAACAGAATATTCATTCGATGAAACAAATGTTCAATATTGTACAAAATATCTTGTCAATGAAAATGGATACTTGATCGATTCAACGAAATTCCATTCAAATTCATTATCAAAATCATTTCATTACGAGTATTCAAGTAAAGATTTTAATGTTTCCAAGAATTTTTTCTCCCAGTGTAGAAGAATCAGGTTCTATGCAGGAGCAGTAGATTGTGGAGTAGGGAAATAGAATCAAAAATATTCGGAGCGGGAAAGTAGGACCAAGTAGTTCAGGTTCCGGCATCAAACATCATTAATGGATATAACTTGATCGAAGAGAAAAACAGTTTCTTCGAACTTTTAAAATCAACTAATTATTTATTCTGATGATTAACTCGATACTACTCACTACTATCTTTATATTACTATCAATTATTTGAATTATTCAAATTGCATGTGAAAATTAAAACACGATCAATGGATTGTTCCGAAAATCAGTATTGTTGAAATTCAACAAATTCTGATTCCAAAACGAATAACATTCTTCTCAATTTGCTCAATATTTTCTTGTTCCAAGAGATTAATTTCTCCTCTTGATTCAATAAAATTTGTCTGAAACCAAGCATAGATTTCTTGAATTGTGAAAATATTTTCTTGATTCAAGAAAATTTCTCTTGGCTCTCCACACTATATGAGCTGCATTTGAAAATATTCGAGAATATCACAGTAGAAAGTAAATCTTAATTCCATGATCGACTGATTTTCAGATGAGGCTCAAAATCATCAATGTTACGATTTCAGCCGTAATATGGGATGAAAAACAGTTATGGCCGTATTAAATTCAATTAAACCGGATAATATACTGATTATCAGCAATGCATATCTTATAGGCAGCCATGTACAGTTTGATGGATAATTCAGTAAAAAATATCTGAAAATGAGATTAGAATTCTTTCATTTTCAGTGTTACAATTGTTTATACGTACACATATATATTTGCATATAATTAATGACAGTTTCAATTCAGTCAAATTATTTCAGGTTTTTTATTTATCATTCAAGGTGTCTAACAACTTCGGTAGCAGTTTGTAATATCACTTATGTAAAAGCTTGTTATTGGATTTTCCGCACCGTCAATGGATTTTTTATGTCGGCACTTTCACTTCAACATTACAACACAAATTGGAATTAATTCAAACTTTTGGGGGTATTCACATTTCCACTAATTCTCAGTTCCCGTGAAATGTTTTCCAAATTTATCTTCGACTCCACACTACACATACCATCAAATTATACTATTATGAAATTATTTATCACATGCGTCGATCGAAACGGTACCGTGGCGAAGTGGTTAAACGCAAAGGACTGGGACAGGTTATTCCAGCGCAACAATGTGGGTTCGAATCTCCCGATGAGGGTTAAAGATGTTCAATCTTCAAAAACTACGATCATGATATAATTGAATAGTCAACAAGTGAAGTGAATAAATTCACACAACAGGGAACTTTCATTTTGCATTCTCCGAATAAACACAAACAACTTCCTCATCGTCGATAGGTAACGCTATGTTGAGAAGAACAAAACAAAAAACAATGGACGAACCCATTTATCAGGAATAATTCGCTTTGAATTTCAGTTCAAAATCAGTTTTAATTTCAGTTCAATAGGGATCAATGTAAGCTGTATTCTTGTTTGAGTTTGAGAAGGTTTTCCAGTAGCTGACTTTAAGTCTAATGAGTCTTCTTTCGGCTGCATCTTAAATTCAGCTTATATTTTAACTGAAATCAAGTTTTTCTTTTTACCGTGTATATTTTCTTGGTATTAGTAATTATTTCTCTCAGTGTATGTTCTGTTGCTCATTATGTATGAAATACTGTCATTTTTTTATTCTTTATATACTGTTGTTCACCGATTTCTTTATTATTTACACCGAAAATATTTATACGTGTCAAGTGTAATTGATACTCGTATGTTGTGGTTCGTAGATCATCAATAAACTTTTTAACTTCATAGGATTAATTTTTGAGGTTGATACTGATTATAATATTCTGTATAGAGAAAATTGAATCCCATTGTTGAATGGAATTTTGAACAAAGTGTTTAGTGGGGGATGACCATGCAAATTCATTTAAACTCATTCAAAACCGGTCTTTGAATGATTTCAATAGTCGTTTGTCGTTGCAAAGTTTCAATTAGTCAATAGAATTCGAAGGACGTTTTTCACCAGAGTATGCATTATTCCATACAGCTGAATGAATGAAACAATTTATAATATTGTTGATGAAATTCGAATCGTTCATAGAAACGAATTCGAGATCCAACATACGAAGTTTTGAATTATTTGTATCGTTATTCCTGCATTTATTAAAATCTACAATGTGAGTTCACCAAATTTTCATTAAACTTGACAAGAATTTCAGTGTAGGTAACAGATATTCCTTTCTGTTCGTATAGGAACCGGAGCTCCGGTAACGTTGACAGTTAATGTGTTTTCCGTGTCCCTCTTATCGGAGAATGTCAGTAGATCGTTCTATCGAACACTGTAAAGAAAATTCAGAAATTATCACTGTAAATTTTTAGAGACACTTGATTTTGAATAAATTCAGATAAATTTTAATAAATTTTGAGAAATTTCAACTAGATTTTGGAACATATTTTGAAATTCAGTCAAGTTCCTTAAAATTCGGCAGAATTTTTCTGAAAATTCAGAAGGAAGTGGCTGTGAAAAATTACAATCACATTTTCTAAATCTTTTTACAGTAAAGCCCACGGTATAATGTAAGTAAAATTTAGAACTAACCGAAACATTGGACACTCAATTTGAAGGAAAGAAAGGAAAAAACTCAAGTGAAAACGTTTTCAAAATTATATACCCATAGGAAAAGTTTTCTCGTCTTTGCAAAATTTCCTTGTCCTTCTTCCTATTGTTTTCTCGAAACATGGAAAAAAACATGGAAATTTTGCAAGTTTATGGAAATGAACAGGGAAAACTTTTCCGTGGGTTTCATTGATATATAATTCAATATAATTTATATACATGTCATGATGGGAACGTGCTCTTATACTCACTGTTTTGATATTCTAGAACCAACCGTTTTCTTGTAAAGCTATCTTTTTGATCAGAACTGACCCTGAAATCACGCCTTGGTGAAGCCTGTCATCATTACAGAACCAACACCATTTTCCTCAATGTATTTCATTTTGAATATAATACTATTTTTCTGTTTTTCTTCTTTTTCATTCATTGAGTTCTTTTTGCATTTCACCGAAATATATTAGGTGTGCAAGTTGAAACTCATCTTTTTTTTGTCAAATTCAATTTTATTGAAAAAGTACTCCTTTCTAGAATTATCAATAAAAATATTCCCCGTTATTATCTAAAGTCTTTTGCCATTTATCGGGTATAGTAGATAAATGCCTTCACGATAGAAACTTGGTGGTTTTGAAACAAAATACACGGAGAGAAATTTATTTGGAAAGATTACCATTTTATTCGTAAACTAGAACTATTCGGAAAAATCAGACAATAATTTATAATATAACTCCTAATCATTGCCAGTTGTGATGGTAAAAATCCAAATTATTCTCGATTTTCACCATCACAACTGGCAATGATTAGGAGTTATATTATAAATTACTGTCTGGTTTTGCCGAATAGTTCTAGTTTACGAATAAAATGGTAATTTTTCCAAATACATTTCTCTCCGTGTAGTTATCCAGCCATTTCCGGACATCTTCGATATTCATGAAGTGCTGCTCCTTCAAATATGACGACATTGACCTAAATAAGTGATAATCAGAAGGAGTCAAGTCTGGTGAATATGCCGCATGAGGTACAACTTCCCAGCCTAAATCGAAGAGAAGTTCCTGGGTTGGTTTTGCTGTATGTGGACGTGCATTATCATGCAGCAGCATCACTTTTCGCCTTCCTTGCCCCGTAAATGGTCTTTTTTTCCTCCAGAGCATCACTTACTTTGATCAGCTGGGCCCGGTGACGCTCACCTGTAGTAGTTTGACCAGGTTCGAGAAGCTCGTAGTAAATGATTCCTTTCCAATCCCACCAGACAAAGAGTAAAACTTTCTTCGCTTGAATATTCGGTTTTTCAACTGATGTAGATGGCTGGCCCGGATCAACCCATGCTTTTCTACGTTTAGGATTGTCGTACAAAATCCATTTTTCATCACTCCTAATGATTTTATGCAGAAAATTCTTCTCCTTGAACCCAGAAAGCAAATTCATGCAAATGGCATGACTCTTCGTCTTTTATTTTCTTCCGTCAGTTTATGAGTAACCCATTTTCCTTTCTTCTGTATCTTCCCCAATGCATGCAATCGAAGTGAAATTGCTTGACGAGTAACTCCTAACTGTTCTGCAAACTCTTCTTGAGTTTGACATGGATTTTCATTCCGTAAAACTTCAAGTTCTTCATTCTCAAATTTTTTGATTGCACCTGGACGTGGATCGTCCTCAAGACTGAAATTTCCATTACGAAATCTTGTAAACCACTTTTTCACTGTTGAATGGCTCACAGAATGTTGACCCAATGTCGTATTAATCAATTCCATAGCTTGAGCAGCATTTTTATTCATTTGAAAACAGAATATAATGGCGTAAATGTTGCTTATCGAAATCCATCTCATAAAATTCATACACACGAAATTACTACTTGAAAATGACTGATATGACAACTGCAATGTCCACGTTACATATATCCCGAATGGCGGACGAATTGGATGCGTTCAAATATTTTGTTTCATGCAACCAACTTAAAGCCGAGTTTCAACTTGCACACCTGATAGATTACACAGGTCTACAATGATTTTGGTGCCGCTAAAACTAAAGCAGATTTTGAGTATATTCGATACCCTGACTCTGGGAATATACTTATTTTTTTAATGCTACGTGTAGTTTTCAAGAAATCGCAGGTGTAAAATAAAATGAAAATGCACGATTTTGAAACGTTTTATTCAATTATTCCACACTTTAAGAACATTTTATCAAATTATTCTTCAAATTATCTCAAAATATGAGTCATTCTCTTCCAAATGCGATTAGGTTTGTTCAAATATCTTTTTTTTTCTCTGAGATACGACAGTTTGAAAATTGTGTTATTTCACCTATTCACTAAATCCATGAACACACAAATTTCAAATTGTCGTGTCACAGTAAAAAAAAAGATATTCGAGCAAACTCAACGGCATTCGGAAGGGGATGGATTATATTTTGAGGTGCATCTACTAGTTTCATGAGAAAAAATTACATTCTGACGTCACGTAATCTCAAATATGTCGAAAAACGGTGTTTTTCACACTTTGACGTTAAAATATCTCAAAAACCACACGTAATAATGCAATTTTGAAGCCAGATTCGGATTCAGCGCGCCAAAATACTTCGGAAAAGTATGATACAGTTGTTGCACCAAACAAAAAGTTCAATTTTGTAGGCCTGTGTTATTTACTCAGTGTTAACATAACAAAGTAAAATTTAAATATCGTTTTCCATGTTTTGAGGAAACAAATGGGGAAAAGAATGGAGAATATTTGCATGGACGAAGAAAACTTGCCCAAGGATATCTTGAATTGGTATGCAAACATTAATAAAATTGTGCAAATGTGGGATTTATCTGAAGTATTGTTCTCATTCACTCTGGTTACGAGTGACGGTTGTGAGTTTAGAACCTTGTTGTGGCTTTAAAGAAATAATCCTATAAATATTCACAAAATATACTTCATGAATAATAATATTAGACTTGATAACTGAGTTGATATTGTACGAATGGGATCAATTCAACTTTCGATCAGATAGCTCAAGTCCTAAAGTATCAGTATAAATTATATACTGGACGTACTAAAATTCGATTGTCATCTGGTTTCAATACACGCTTTCGGCTTCAACGTTATTTATAATAAATTGTCTTCAGATTATGCATAAAAGTAATAAGTTCCATTTTCGATAAAACCATTGTCAAAATTCCCATTTGGCATTTTTAATGTGTCTCGAAAATCCGTTCTAGAGTAAAATGAGGTAATTTGGTGATAATTTTTCAAACCCTTATTGTACTCTCTGAATATGGAAGAGTGAGAATTCCACTTGAACGGAAAGATAGGTTCCCTTCTGGTTGCCTGGAGAGTGAAATTTCACCCTGTCGAAGTGAGAATTCCCTCTTTAGGCAGCCAGAAGGGAACCTATCTTTCCGTTCGAGTGGAATTCTCACTTCCAGATTCAGAGAGTGAATTTCTGAATTTTTTTGAAGAAAATTGCTCACATCGTACCTTCACGAGAGAGTTTCTCGTAATTGTATAAAATCAGTTTGTGCACTCAAATCGATTTTTTAATTCATGAAAAATGTTTACAAAATGATCAACAAATTACCTTATTTAACCTCATATCCAGGATCGGACTGGCCCGCCCGACTCCCCGGCAATCACCGGGGGCCCTTCGGTATTTGGGAGCCCATTCAGTTTTCAATTGTTTTTGTTTTTTGTAAGAATCATGATGAAATCTTGATTTTTCCAAGAGTGTGTCCCTTCTAGGGGGCCCAACATAATTTCCAGCCGGGGTCCTTGATACAAGCCAGTCCGACACTGCTCATATTTTACATTCGGAATGAGAAATGATGAGATATTTTGCATCTTACATTTTGACTATATCAAAAACACTCACTTTTCACAGCTGTGGGTGAAATGACATATGACAAAAATATGATATGTAGAATATTCCATCGTTCACATACCGAGCGTATGTTTCACAAATTATGTATTGTAGAGAAACACAAGAAATTTAAACTACATTGTTACAAAAAATCAACACCGAATTGGTTGACTTCCATTTAGTGTGAACCGATTTGGACACGTCAGAAACTTGGCATTCTCAATCGAAACTCAAGACTTGTACAAACACATGAAAACTCATTTGAGATACTCGAATGAAAATGACCGATTTATTAATAATATAAATTGAAATTTGTTTTTCCTCACGGAGAGTTGTTGTCCACAAGAAATCGACAGCGATACTACTGTATATCGTAGATTATAATCACACTATATTGCATTTATTCGATCACTTATATAAATTCACGTTCTATGATCGATGAACAAACTAAATAAAATTATCACTCAAGGTGTAGATAAAATCAGAGAAACCGACCTTACCAGATACTTATTTATGGCGACAAAATGGAATGAATCATGAAAATAAGGATATCCGAGTTCTCACGGAAAATAAATACTCCATAACTTTACAAATATAGTACTATTGCTCCAAGGAGATTTCTGTGTATGATTCATGTAAAGATATGGAATGGGATTCATATGCAGCAGGACAAACCTTTGTATCTACGAAGTTTTAGAGAAACTAACTTTTATGATTCCGAAAAATTTGATTTGCTAAATTAGGAAAACGCTTGCTGTTACAGCAAAAATATTGCTATTTTAGCAAGATATTTGCTGATTCAGCAGAATTTCCTAGCCTTCTGTATATCTAAAATCCTGGATTGCTGCACAGTGAAAAATTTTGTGTATTTTTAACACACGTGTATGTCCCAGGAGGCCCACTCGCAATTTATGTTGAATATCAACACAAAAAATGTATCAAATCAACACAAAAATGTTAAATTTACACTGAAAATCTGTGAATTCCAGAATTTGATATGTTGTTTTCAACACAAACTCTGAGTGGACCTCATGTGACACAAAATTTTTCGCTGTGCGAATGGCAAGCGCTTGTGAAAGAAAAAGACAGATTTTTGCTGTGATATCTAATTTTTTGCTAATTCAGCAACAAGTTTTGCCATATCAGCGAAGCAAATTTCCGAAGTTTGCTGTTTCAGCAACTCTTTGTCTCTGAGTGTAGTTGAATCATGGATACAAAATTTTATCTTTCCACATTTGCTAGAGTGCACTTCAGTTCGCATGTTACAAAGTACAAACATGCCAAGGTACAAGAGTTCTACTTTCTTTCGAATAGCCAGATAGATTACGATAAATCTCATTAATTTGCAATAGAGAACGTGAGCTCTTCACAATATTCAGGAGCGCACACAGAATTTCGAAGAGTTGAGAATTCATAAACGTGATTTATAACTATTTCAGCATTACCTATCGTTACTGTCAAAATTCTGCGCCTGAACTAAATGATAACTCATATGACATTTTTGCTTGTACGAACATATGTTTTCAGGAGTCAATGCAAAAATTTTCATGTATTTTTGTTTGTGAATCTTTATTCGTATTTTTTAATTTTATCATCAATTTTATTTTGCATGACAAATTGATTAGATATTGATTGAGTATTGAAGGGACTATAATGTTCAATAATAACTAGTAAAATTCTGCCTAAACTCTTTTGTATTTTTCACCTAGTAGAAATACTGGGCTTAACAGTTTCTACACTCTCAGAAATTCCTGGATGAAACACGTAACAATTACACGTAACGGAAGCAGTCTCCAATTACGGAACTGAAAATTTTAATTGCATTCCGGGGAAAAACGTTTAGATCTGACCAGATCTGAACAGATCTATTAAGATCTGAAAAACTGCAATTTTAGCTTGTATTTGTCAACACACATGTTCAAATTTGAATTCATACATGGGAAAATAACAAAAAATGTTTGGTAATTGAATAGTCAATTGCTCATCAAGATTAAATGTGAATTTCAATTCTGATCTAACGAAATCTACGCAGATCTAACCATATCTGTCAGATATCAATAGATCTGACTAGATCTGAATCTGATCTTCCCAATAAACACACACACGTTATTTCAACGTTGAAAGAACGTTAGACTGTGAAACGGACGTCAGTCGTTGATTTCATAACGTTGATTTTTAGTTGAAATTTGATAGGGAAATAGACGACCAGGAATTACGTTTTGATGACGTGTGATTTAAACTAATATTCAAAAATACCCATCAAACGACGTCCTCAAAAAACGTGTTCTGAACGGGGTTGAATCACGCGTTTGAAATGTGTTTATAACACCTTATGTTTGAACTTCAATTGAAGATATTCTGCTGAAAATGTCGAACGAAACCGAACAATGGTTAAAATTTCAACAAAGAGCAAGATAGTAAATAGTGTGGCATAGTTTCCAAATTCTGTCATACTCAGAAATACTATTGTTCTCGATATTGAATGAAAAGTTTTCAAAATCATTTGTTTGATTGAATTTACGTTTTAGAACCATCATTAGGATACGTCAATATTTGACGTCTTTTGAACGATGTTCAAACCGTTGATATGACGTTATTTTATGGTTGAAAAACACGTGATCTACCGCGACATTTTTACGTTGAATCAACGCAAGAATATCACTAATTCACAACGTAAGGTTATTGACTGTTTTTGACGTTTTTAAAACGTGCGTGTGTTTACTGGGTTGTGAGCCAAAATTAGTATCTAATCAGATCTGATGAGATCTAAGTAGATCTAAACTTTTTTCCCTGGGATGTGAATGAAATTCTGGTTACGAAAATATACATAAATGTGTAATATATAAGTATGGTGAAAATGTGTAAAAATTTAACTACGTGTCAATGAATTCTCTATTCAGATATCAAGGATTGAGAATTTCAGTTACAGATGTGATTGGAAAATTTATGAAAGACCATAGGAACATAACGATGGTGACTTGGCCCCTGGCAGCTATCGAACTCATACTTCCAGGGTAAGTAAGTAATACCGATGTACTTGAATTCTCAACATTTCAGGCTCCTACTTGAACTGATTTTGGAGTTTTTGAACGAAAACTGAAAAATGGGGAAAGACTTCTCTCTTGAAAGTTACTGAACCGATTTAAATGACATATTTATATGTTGTTATTGCATATGGAAATATCTTGCGAAGGGAATATCAGATGTACGTTATCCTATTCACCTTGGGGAGAAAAAAATTATATTCCCCTGAAACAATTTTTTTCCATGATATGCCCTTGGGAATGAAATGAATTTATTAATTCTGGGAGCCTTTCATCCTCTCCAATAATATATACACTCGAGTTAAAATTTCTCTAATGGTACATCATAGCTGATGAAAATAACAATTGTTTTTCCCGAATAAGTTTAATTTATTTTCATATTCAATTTTAATGTATTTACTCTGTCACTTAATATGCATGCTTCGATGGTGTTTAAAACACGTTCGATTTTTATCAACCCAGTAAACACACACACGTTATTTCAACGTTGAAAGAACGTTAAACTGTCAAACGGACGTCAGTCGTTGATTTCATAACGTTGATTTTTAGTGGAAATTTGATAGGGAAATAGACGACCAGAAATTACGTTTTGATGACGTGTAATTTAAACTAATATTAAACACTAACCATCAAACGACTCCCTCAAAAAAACGTGTTTTGAACGGGTTTGAATCACGCGCTTAAAATGTGTTTATAACACCTTGTGTTTGAACTTCAATTAAAGATATTCTGCTACAAATGTCGAACGAAACCGAATAATGGTTAAATTTTCAACAAAGAGCAAGATAGTAAATAGTGTGGCATACTTTCCAAATTCTATCATACTCAGAAATCCTATTGTTCTCGATATTGAATGAAAAGTTTTCAAAATAATTTGTTGGATTCAATTCACGTTTTGGAAGCATCATTAGGACACGTCAATATTTGACGTCTTTTAAACAATGTTCAAACCGTTGATATGACGTTATTTTATGGTTGAAAAACACGTGATCTGCCGCGACATTTTTACGTTGAATCGACGCAAGAATATTACTAATTCACAACGTGTGGTTATTGACTGTTTTTGACGTTTTAAAACGTGCGTGTGTTTACTGGGAAAGTGAATAAGGGAATCCAAAATTTACACTTTGTGCATTTTATGAAATCTATGTAGAAAGCATATTTGAAATTGCTGTACATCTCAAAGAACAACAAGATTCGTTGTACATAAAATTCCAATGCTCGATACGAAGAGTAGTTTGTGAAGTATCGATGGGGCATCGAGATCTCGTCACGTGAATCTCGGCGTCTGACATAAACTCACCACATCTACTTTTTAAAGCAACGCCTTCCGCGATGGTCGCTACTCCTGCTTTTGAATCTATCTATAAATATATATAGTGTCTGATTTCAAAATTTGCTCCAAAATAGCTTTTCGGAAGAGCAATTCAAGAAGAGACAGGGAAGAACAAAATTACAAACAAAGCTTACGGAGTTCGAAGAACAAGGTGTGCAGTAGTTCTGGACCTTTGAGAACGGTATCCGTCCTTCCTCAAAGAGGAATTATCCAATATCTTTCTATATTTATAAGATTTTAATAAAAATTCGATATATTTTTTGTAAAGAAAAAAGAATAGATTTCTGTTTTCGAAGATTCACCTCTAATATCAAACGATCCGGGAAATATTCAGGAATTTCTTTTACCCTTGAAAAACTTGGAAGATTTACAAAAAAAAAACATTCTTTCCGACACATACACTGGAAGAATTTTGTTATAAAAATAACCGTGAAATTCCAGTAATCGAAGGACAAGTGAAAATTTTTCAAAAAATGACTGTGCAGTCGGTAAAAAGGAGTGAGTTTTCAAACAGTTGGGAGTGATATCTTCTATAAGTTTAACAAAATGCACAGTAATATTTTCAAAAGTGCCTACTTATCTGTCAATCACTGAAATTTCACGGTAATTTTTCAAATAAACTTCTTTCGGTGTATTGTTTGGTTCGCAGGATGTTGTCGCCAAGCCGTTATGTAACTCATACACAGCACTATAAAACTGATTTTCAGTCATCCACACTCTGACAGCACTCGAAGGTTTCTGAAACGTTCGAAGAACATTCTAACGTGTTGAAAACATCTTCAGAACAGTTCCAAAACGTCCAAGGAAATTTGTGCTGTTAGGGTATGCTTATGAAAAAAAAAAATTGTTTAGTTTCTGTCATTTAAGAGAAAAAAGGATTTCTTCACTGAGATAAAAAATTTCTGGGAACAATAAGATATTTAGTTGGATAGTTGCCATAAAATACTTAATTGATTTGAATAAAATTCCATGGACTTAATTAAATAACTGTTTCCATAGCATATTGAATATTTATTTGATTGAATAAATATTTAAACGAGTCAATGAAAATTTATTCAAATGAATGAAGTATTTTATGGCGACTATTCAACTAAAAATTTTATTGTTCCCGGAAATTTGTTTTCTCTCAGTGTTGTGAAAAGCTTTCCATGAACTTTTTGTGAATAGTTACTGCATCCCAAATGTGCTTCAACCCATGTAGCACAAGGTCATTCTATGGATCTTCTACGAATATTATATCAACATGCACAGAACATTACGATGGGACTGTTCCAAACATCCTTTGAACATTCATAGAATATACTAGAGGAGAATATTCTGAAGGCTTTCGATAAATGCCCTGTGAGGCATTGTAGACGTTGCGAGAACACTCTATACATATATTCTATGAATATATGAAACAGTCCAGCTCGAAAGATCTATGGACATTTTTTATACATACTTAACATCTTATAAGAATATTTTGAGAACGTTTGTTTTTCGCATGTTATGTGAATAAACCGAGAATCCTCTGTGCTACACAGGAATTGGGATAAATGACATATTTGAATTCTATAATGCAACAACAGACATCTTGATTTTTGATCGATACAGCTTTTGAATAACTCTGCTGAAAATGCCGAATAAAAATTGATCAGAATGAGCGACACTCTGAGTAAAAAGTCCAAACCTCTGTTCTGGAAGGTCTTCAATTCGACACAATTCCAATCCTGCCCATTAATGTCGAATTCTCATCATTCGGCACAAGCTTGTTCCTGTACAATCCTTATCCCACACCACGGAAATCTGGATTTTTTTCATTCTATACAGTCTATTTCCAGCGCAATCCTGTGAAAAATGCACACACTGTGAAAAATAATTGTGGGAAATTCCTCTCAAAAATGTTGCCAGCAGAGTATCTCCGCACTGTTAGAAATTTCTGCATTAATTTCAATGTATTTGCTGGAAGTTTTTTTCAAATACGCGCATGAATTGAGTTTCATACATATTTTACATTAAATTTAATGTAAACTATAGCAAAATCTATATTTTTTCAATGTTTTGGTACATTAAATTTAATGTAAAATGTGTATTAACCTGAATTCATGTACGGTATTGAAAAAAACTTCATAATATTTCTGACAGTGCGAGGATGCGGAATTATTCGCCATGATTCGGTGGATTTCGTCTTCCAAAAAGTCTCTGTAAATAAATGTTGATTACTCAACACCCAAAAAGCCTAATAGTTCTTCAATGTTACACTGTCCGACTCCGACTGTGCATTGACGCGTCAATCGCGTTCGGACGGTCAGCTGTCACATGTTTTAGGAAAACAACGATTCCAAGGTTTGGCAAGAAGTTTGCTTAGGTGTAAAGCTTGTACGTTTGTCGTAATCATTAGGCGATTCTTATACATTTATGCTAGAAAATGAAATCGAGTATAATGCAGAATTACAAATATGCATCTGATGTTTCGAAACTCAATTCTGAAATGTCGCAAACCATCCCAAGAGTACTCATAAATATTTTCAAGTTATAAAAACTTATTGTCCATACTTTCTCCTAAAGTTACCCCAGGTTCATGATATCCTGTGAACAAAATACCAATAATCCCGAGTCGCCAAATCCTACGGGTGGCAATAATAATACTTTATGGGTTTCTGTATATGACTTCATCACAGTATTCAAGGGTTTCCATGATATTCTATGAGGAATCCGATATCCCAAGTAGAAATATCACAAGTTCTTCCTCATGAGTTATTCGTAGGGAAAAACTTATTAAAATAAAACTAGTGAGCGACTAATGGATCACTTGTAAATCTTATCTGACTAGTGATGTTGGGATAAAACTTATGAATTTCTTGCAAGGTTAATCCAAACATTACTTAGATCAGATTTATGCATTGTCAACTAAAATCATTAATAAGCAGTTTTATTTATTAGATCAATATTATTCATTAGATTCATATTTGGATTAATCAATTTCTGTGGATGACTGGTAAAAAAATGTTTCATGCATGTACACTAAAAAAAATAATTAATCAAATTGGGAAAATGTCTCTTTATTCTGAAAATAGAATCCTCTTCAGACAGTGTTCTTTTGATGCAAGGAAACAATATTACTACCACAAAACAAAATTCTCGAATGAAAAAATTCTCTGAGTTGGAGCAAATTTGTTCAAACTAAGAACATATTTGAATCGATGATAAATTCAATGATGAGTTTTTATTTTCACCCTAATTATTCTCACAAGTGCAATGTTAGTTTCTAATAAGTTCCTAGGAATCTAGTTAGTTGGAGTGTTATATTTTAGTGAGTGCCTTGTGAGTTTCGCTCACTAGTGCCTCATGAGTCGAAGAGATAAACTCGTGAGTGCCTCATTATTCACTAGCGAAAATTTCTACCAGGGATGAGGTCACAACACCTATTGAAATTATTTCCAATTGATTTATCTTTTCAATTCCCTTATTTGAATTTATTGCACTGTTAAAAAGGGTTTAGTTGAATTCAGCCACTGTGAATAAAAATTGAATTGAAGCAAATAAGTTTTATTTCCCATAGCTGAAATTTTTATTTGCATTAAATGAACTGTCTTATTCATATTTCAGACAACTGAACTTTTATTCACGCCGAATAAAATTTCACTGGTACAACTAAATTTTAGTTGCCACAGTTAGGTACCTTTTTCTCAGTGGGAAATCTATCGGATTTTTCAAACAGGGTACTGTCACTTGATGGATTTGAATGATTACAAACGTTCAGGTTTCTTTTTATGAACAGTGATAGACGACGTTAGGAAAGTTTTTCTTCTCCTCGCAGAATTTCCTTGTTCTATTCCCTGCACACGGAAAAAAAAAGAAATTTGCTGGATCCCTTTTGCTGGGACAACGGAGTTTTTGCTGTGACAGCAAACTATTTGTTATTACAGCAATCTTGTTAGCTCAGACAGCGATTTTTTTAGCTGTGGCAGCAAAAAATCTTTGCTCATCCAGCAAATTTTTGCATTATGTACTGGGTGATTCAAAATTGCCGTACACTTTTCTGAAACAGATTCTTGATGGAATTTTCAAAAGGTTTTGGTCCGGAATATTCAGATCTGATCCTCAGATCCGGAGATATGAGGATTTTTTAATTTTTTGAAAAATCAACATACTTTGGAAGTACCATATTTCTGACTTTTGAATCCAACACCATTCTCTAAGTCAGATCACGGGGTATCCCTGGAAGAAAATAAATGCAATTTGGCTTCCTTCGTTGTGGAGTTATAGCAATTTAAAGTTGTTGAATTCTGCACGGAGAAAAAATGGTTTGCTACTATAGCGCCTACAAAGAAATTTGTTGCTCTTGCAAAAATATTTACTCCAGCAGCTAAGACGTTAGTTCTGTTAACAAATTTGTTTATGTCAGCAAAAAAATGTAGTTGTGTCAATCATTTTTCTTGCTCTCTCAGCTAATTCTTTTTGTAGGCGCTATAGTAACAGACCTGCTTGTTATGCCAGCAATACTTTTTTCTCCGTGTGGCTGGCTGGAATGTAAAAAATTTCAAACCGCTATAACTCCACAACGAAGGAAGCTGAATGAGATTTATTTCTTTTCAGGGATACCCCGTGATCTAACTCAGAGAATGGTGTTGGATTCAAAAGTCAGAAATATGGTACTCCCGAGGTATGTTGATTTTTCAAACAATCAAAAAATGCTCATATCTTCGGATGTAAGGATCAGATCTGAATAGTCCGAACCAAAATCTCTTCAGAATTCCATCAAGAATCTGCTCTCAGAAAAGTGTACGGCAATTTTGAATCCCCCAGTATGGAATAGCAAACGAATTGTACTGGAAAGGTCAACATTCTTTGCTGGTACAGCTCAAAATTTGCTGTCATAACTAACAAGATTGCCTCCATAGCAAAGAGATTGCTGGCACAGCAAAAAGTTTGCTACTCCAGAAAAATCAGATTTCACTGTCACCGCGAATGGTTTTTCCTCCGTGTATTTTCCTCAAAACATGTACAAAGAAAAATGCCAATCGAAAATATAAGACTTTCTCTCCTTCTTTTTAGTAAACTAGAAAAAGGAAGATTTTTTAAATTAATTTTCACGTGAATATATGGAATATTACGAATACCGTAGAAAAAGTAATAGGCAGAATTGAAATTTCAAACGTTGAACATTGAAGTTTATCAAACGTATAGTAAAATTCAGTTATTGATTCGTAATCTCTCGTATTTTCATGTGAAAATTCATTCTACAAACCTTCCTGTCTCTTGTTCAGCAAGCAAAATAAGAAAAAGTCTTATATTGTTTTCTCTGTGTGGAAAACAACTAGAAAAAGGATAGAAATTTTGGAATTCCGTGGAAATGAACAGGGAAAACTTTTTTACGGGAGTTCACCTCTCTATAATTTATATTTTGAGTTTTGACCAATCACTACTAAACTTCCGAATCGCTGTTTTCTTAAAAATATGTAACAGACCATCGCCCAAACGCTCGGGTCCACTGTTTTCCGATCTTGGGGAGTTCGGCCACACAAAGTGAAAAAACAGACACGTCAGTTTGTTATTTTGTAGCATGGCATTTTTGGAGAGCTGATCCTTCCAATTTTTCGCAGCGTGAGGGCAAAATCCCCATGTTTCTGTTGAAAAATCAATTCCTCCACGATCCGGGGATGAAACTCACACACCACTCGTGTGAAGACCAATTCTCCTTATCCGAATGAAATCATAGAAATTCAGTTAGATTCAAATAGATTCATTGATGTCTAACAAGGGAAGAAAGAAAAGTGTGCTCCTTCGATCTTCTTGAACCTTTGCACCTTAGTGTGGCATTAACAAATATTGAACACATTCTTGCATATACCCACCAAACACAGTTTATTACTGCATCATAACTACAATGTCACTTGAGATCACACGCAATATCACCTGTTTATTGCCTGCAATGGATTAGTAACGTGTAATTTCACACTCATGAAAAGTTGTTACAATGAAACCTCAATATAGCATGTTTCATTCTAGCAACATCGTAGTTCCATCCACCTGTTAAAAGTTATCTTATTAAACCCGATCAATTTTTTTTAACGCCAGTTTTGAGGTGGAACACACATATATATACACATATATATGCGCATCACCTCGAATCTGAGGTCAAAAAGTGCCTACGATGCATATTTTCCAAAATAAAGAGGCCATAACAATTGCTTGCAACCACCATGTAACCAACACAAAAAATTTTATGTTATAGGGACGTTGCGACTGCTTTTCATGAGTGTGAAATTACACATCACCTGTCTATTGCCTGCAACAAGCAGGTTACATTGCATCCCAGACAGCACCGAAAGTTCTCGGGACGTTTTAGAAACGTGTCCATAGTTTTCGAGATTTGATTCTGAAAACATCATGTTCTGGATGTTTTGAAAACGTTTTTTTTTCATGCATTCCGCAAGATTTTGAAAATGTTATTCTCATGTTCTTAGGTCATTTTTGAAACGTTTCTGAAATATTAAACCAAATGGGTATTCGTAATATGTTTGCATAATACTTTGAAATGAGACTGGAAACATCAACTTCAATATAATTTATGCACAATTATATTTAATCAAATCATCATAGAGAATTGAAGGATTGTTTTGAAAATTTTATAATTTCCTCTATTTCTTTAACATGTATAAATAATGAATCTTTCAAAAATAATAAAAATCATGGATTTGAGCATTTTGATGTGTTAGTGCGTCACCTTTTCATCCACTAAAAAAAAGGAAAACCTGCAATAGAATTTTGAAAGTAATCATTCAACATATCCTAACCTAAATTTGAAAATTCACATAACTCGCTTGGTTATCAACTGATGTAAAATTCATTTTTATTACATAGAAAATATAAAATCCATGCAATTCCTTTCATTTGAAAGATTTAATTACACATATTTACATAACATGAAATTTTTGTATCCAAATTGACAAATCGAATGCCATAACCAAGAATTTAATTTAATCAAAACTGCACTTTATTCGATAAAAAATCAGCTCACTTTCACTTAAACTCGCTCAACGTTCAAATATTTCACGTAAATAGTTCAATATCGTTAAATCCTCACGTTCCGAATGATATCATTGCAGGACTTTTTTGTGGACATCTGTGTGACACATTGCTATGTTTTGAAAATGTGTTTGAAATATTCCAATTCTCCAAGGAATAATATAAATTTTAGTGACTGAAAAAGACGAGGAAATCATTCATGCGACGTTTTCAAAACATTCACAATAAAATGTTTCCATCACCTCCCACGAAAACGAAAATAAAACGTTCTAGGACATTTTCACGTTTTCAAAACATACATGTGACGTTTTGAAAACATCCTGGGACGTTTTTGGCATGTTTTCTATGTTACCGACCACGTTTTGAGAATGTTTTCAAAACGTCCCAGTGCTGTCTGGGATGTGATTTTGAAGTTACATTACAATTACGATACGGTGACAAACTGTATTTGGTGGGTATCTCCTTTTCTCATCAATATTCTTCAACTAAATAAGATGAATGAATTTGTAATAGTAGGAAAGAAATTAGAGAAATGACGGACTTTGATCGAGATGGGGTATATTTCCTCAAGGGTGACACAGTCATGTAAAAATATCATATTAAACGCAGCGGTAAATTGGTTCAACTAATTGAATTTGTCTCATTCGAACACCATGGAAACATATTTAAAAACATCCCCATTCAATACTCATTGAATCTCGTTGAATCCCATTGAATCTCGGACAATGTTCTAGTCAAGTCCCATGAATCGTCATCATTTTGGATTAAATAAATTTCTTTAACCATGAATACTCCATTTACAGAAACAAACATATAGAAGAACATTGAGGGCATCCTGTAGACCCTAGAGTTACTAGATCTCTCTACCCAAAATACTTGAAGAGGACTAAAAAAAATGGGATAAAACAACCAGCCACACCTTGTTTCATACAAATAGAAGGTCTAGCTGGTTGTTTTATCCCATTTTATTTAGGCCTCTTCAAGTATTTTGGATAGAGAGATCTAGTAACTCTGGGGTCTACGGGATGCTTTCAACAGCATCACTACTTTTGTCACATCTAGAGTGGGAAAATTTTCAAAATTATATATAATTTATATAGAACTATACATCAATTGTATATAAGCTATAAATTGTACATAATTTTGAAAATTCTTCCACTCGGGATACGGATTCTCAGTATGAACATAACTATCAAATGCGACCAGGTATGAATTTGCTTTTTAAAATACCCTCTGGAGCTAACAAGAAATTTCAGGATGGAAAGTGCAACAGAACTTTTCATATAAAACAACGAACTTTTTGTTGAGCTAACCAAAGTTTTGTTATCACAACGGAATATTTGAATAACAATATCAAAACTATATATACTCTCTAAATTCAAAACATTGAAATTTCACTTATCACGGTGGAAAGTCGACCCCTGCGCATCAGTGCATATAAAATGTACAATCAGTAAATATTAACCGATCTTTGCATAACTTCCAACTGCATATATTCCCACTGATTATTCACTGATATTTAACTGATTCCATTCAGCGGTCGACTTTTAACTGCAGAAATAGTGAGATTTCACTGATTTGAATTTGGAGAGTAGTTATTCAAATTTCTTCAAAAGGTTTTTCCAATGCACCTCTACGAATTTTCCATTCCCTAAAACTCTTCAAGTTCTCTGAGCTCTCGTGATCTGTATTTCATTCTCAAAACTTACTCGTGCAAAATTCTCCAATCTCCAAAAGAAAAATCTGTGGTCAACAAATCATGTCACGTGACTGAAATAAACAACTTGGTAATTTTTATGCAACTACGAATCGTTGTTGACCGTATAAACAATTACAAGATTTATCAAACAATCATAAAACATATCCATCGCGTAAAATTAGAAACCACGGTATATAAACAATTATTCACTCACGGATTGGATACATAGCATGTCCTGCGTGTACCTCCACATCTATTCGTTACTTTGTAGTCAAAACATGACCTTAACAAGGTACAACTCGGCATCACGTTGCAATTTGTATATAATTTTAAATCATAATGAATTAGAAGACGATTTCAGTAATTCGTGATTTCTTCTGGCACGACCCGAAAGTAGTCATAAGAAAAACCAAATCACATTTCAAAAACGTTCATCAGTGTACGTATATCGTCTTGACCAATGATAACACGTGACTTCATACAGACAACTGCCCGATAACCCGGTTCGGTCGCAATAGGTCATTAACGCGTCAACCTTATATATATATTTTTTTTATTGAGTATACACATATTTTTCTTCTCTTGTTGTTGTTGTTAGGACATTATTCCAGAATCGATTGAAAAATGAAAGATGATTCAAAACGATTGATCGATATCAGGCTATAAATATTCCGTTAATGAAAATGAGACATTTTAATGAAGCGATAATGAAAATTATCGTCAAGTTGGGTGACGTTTATAGAATATTTATTTTTGTATCAAAATTACTACTGTTTCTTATTTCCTTTGTTATTACATTCATGAATGGGGGAGTTTCATTGACTCTAAGGACGGTATGCAAAGTTCAATCTGAACCGCAATCGATCTTAGTCCTGTGATACGCACGAATTTTTGTATCTAAAAATATTGTAAGATGAAATATGTATGTTGATGACTTTCAAACTCACAGCTACGAATATGTCCAATATAGGGAAAAATTCTTTAGATGTTTCGATGAGTTCCGTCCCGCGGGAGAAATGCGCAGCTTCGATAAATGATTCACAAATCTCAACAGAAGACAATAATTCATTTGAAATGGAACTTCAGGTTTCTCCTAAAAAAATATCATACATAATTAAATTAAAATGAAAAACTAGGTGAATTTTTTCCGATATAAAATTTCGAGTATCGTTACCATGGATTATATCATCTTATTTGTTTATTTTCATATTTCGAACAACGCCTTTCTTTCGCGAAATCCACAGGAGATTATGAATAGAAATATCATTATAAAATCTAAGAAAAATCAACAAATAAATCTTTTAGTTGTTCCGAAATTATAAAACGTTGATTATGTAACAGGCCGGCGAGACACGATCATTTACAAAGATTTTCAATGGAACAGGAACGGGGATGGATCGTAAACTCGATATGTGAAATAATAACTCACTGAAATATGTTTTTTCTTTTTTTTCAATAATAAAAATTCATAATTCCTCTTCAGAATTCGATAAACGTCATCTAATACATTTGTCCTTCTTTGTACCATTATCATGTATTATCAACATATGCACGAGATAGGCCGTGCCCGTCTATACGCTTGTCTATTTGTATGTGTTTATTCACGTAAATATAAACACGAATGCACACTCTCTTATTTTTACCACTATAAGTCTCGCTCTCTGATTGACATACATACATTATACACGCACATGGCCTATATCCACGTTCGAGAAGAGCATACGTGTAAACGTGTGTCGCGATTTCTTTTCGATCCTAAACATCTTTTATCCATCGTTAATGGATATAGATATATATCCATGTATATTAAGAATCGTTTAATGACGACACTCGCGTACAGGTGTGACACCTCTTCCAGCGAATACCATGTGTTTATCTATTCCTTCCTTCAAATACACTTGATTATTGGTTTCATAAACACCGCGAGAACATGATCTCTTTCCTTCGCAACAATCTTCAAGGAATAAAAATAGGTTTGTTGCAGGAAATGATTTTCTAATCGATTAGCGTAGTTACGATAAACTTGATAAGCATAAAATTGATTCACCGTGTTTCTGTTTTGCATTTCCATTCGAGAGTGGACTGCTCATTATATAGAAAAATATTTGAGAAATTCATATTTCGAAGTCGGTAAATAAAAGCCTCGTTTTCGAGAATCTTTAGTTGAAAATCAAAATTTACAATCGGGTCCAAGATTTTGTTTATGTACAGATTTGATTAATTCATTGCTCTTCTTCTGCTTATTATTATCGTCAGTTTACTCTAATTCAATTGACTCGACAATTGATGAATCGACTTCTCCCCGCACTTTTGTGTTTTTTTCTTTTTATACAAATTCTTACATCAGGATGAAATTCTGAATATTGAATAATGTTGTCAATTTTCTCGAGGGTTCGCACGTGATTCGGTGTTTATCACAAACCCATAGTAGATATACAAATATATCTTGTAAACAAATCAAAATGTATAAGAATAAAAAAGTTTCCACTTGAAATGATATCACACTGTTTTCTACGAGACATGTATCACACTATACAACGTATTTCAAATTTCCATTCATCTTTCATTTTCGGTAATTAATCCTACTAACTCACGCTGTACGACAAGGTTTTCTTTCTTTTTTTTTTCTTTTAATACACATGAGCAGTCCATGCGTGAGAACAATGCTTAATGATTAAGGGTAGTAATAATTATAATTATTATAGTAGGAGTAATATTAAGTAAGTGTAGTACTGCGGTATACAGTAATAGTTCCAGCGATAGCGGTAAGGGTGTAAGTGAAGATAATAACATTTATGGTCATTAGAGATAGCAACAATTAGCCGCAGTTGCATGTCGATATTTCATATGTGTAGCACTTACATAGACTTATTGTTGTATATATACAATTTAAACGGTATAACATTTGTGTTTGACGTTCAACAAATTGTACAATAATCTCTTTCAATAGTTATAATTCATATTTGAACGTTTGTATAACTGTATGTATTCATTCTTATCCATTGGTAGCGATGTATATAATGTATAATATGACAAGTTCTTAAATACAAATCATATACCTACATGGTAATTATTGTATGATCGTTTGAAACCAGGGACTCGTGTATTGAATTTCGAATTGCACAATCAAATATCGTGCTTCAATCGCACAGTCACATGGCTTGGCTTCATATATCTTAGTCGAGAATTAGTCAATCCGTTAATCAATGTACAATCAGTTTATATATACTATATACTCCTCTCGACAGTCAATTGAATTAAATTAAAAGATTAATCAATTTACACGATCTAACTACGACAGACAAGACATTTTATACATTTTTATTATTTTCAATAATAATATTATTGTTGTATTTTCCGTATATAGATTTGATATAAAAGAATCACTCTAATCGAATAATTGATATATTAATTACTCATTACCTAACGTCAAGTGTTTGTGAATCGATATTACAATAATAAACTTCAAAACATGATCTTAAGAGAAAGACAAGAAAAAAAACAAAAAAAAACAAAATAACATCGTCAACATTGTTGACTTTAAAATTCTTGTATCATATTTTATGCAATTCATTCCCTATATATTATATACAAGTTTCGTTAATTTGTAACAGCAAACTAATCGCAATCGATTAATTCATTAATTCGCATATAATTTTTCCGCTTATTTAGTTTTTGTTTCCTTATTTCTTTTTATTTACATTCATTTGTGATTCGTGCGGGAAAAATATTCGTCGAAAATAAATTCAAATAGTATCTTTGGATCGCCCCAAAAATAGTTTTAAGTAACGTTTCATAGGTGGGTATTCTCCATCAAAGATGGTCAATCGTGAATGATGTTGGAATCAAAATAAGATTTGAGAGCATCGAATTCGAAAATTTGCGAGTATATATACACACAATATATTCTACAAGAACAAAGACTTCTCATCACAGTCTCATGGATAATTTGTCTACAAAAACAAAATCAAAACCAACAGCATTAAAATTGGCCATCCCTATTCATTTTTATTTCCTATGATTCAAATTAATATGAATTATTTTTAAGGTCACTCGATATGCACTTGCAAAAGCGTCTTCTTTGTTTTTGTTTCATTTTCTTTCATTTTTCTTTCAAAATTCTGTTCATATATACTGTTTAATCGATACTGATTAAGTCAATCAAATTCATTATCAACTATTATTGACAATAGGCAAAGTATCAGCTTCTTGGCACCCGATAAAATTTCTTTTTATCGCAATGTTGTTGTTGATGTTTCTTTTCTTTTCTAATCGCACATTCATCGTGAGAAGGATAATAAGTGAGAACATACGATAAAGGGAAAGGAATTCAAAGAGAGAGGTCGATGAGTTTGTAGAAATCTAAGTACACTTAAAAATTTTATCGGGCATATTTTTCTGACGGTTTGTGCTGTGTCTCCGAATCGGGACATTCGTAATAATAAAATGGTTTGTTTCTTGTTTCGTCAACACCTTCTCAAAGCAGCAGCCCTATCACAGTGTGGCTCGGAGTGAAGGCGATTTTCTATGTATATAATATTTATATTTATATATATATATATATATATTTGTTCATATATATATATATATATATATTGTTTGTTTGTTTGTTTGTTCAATTTTATTATCAATGAAGACCAGAAATGTTACGCTTAAGTTTATAAAACGGACTCTATTTGCTTAATTTCTTTTTCTGGTGGATCTCCAGGAGACGGCGCGGTTTCTACAATCTCAGGGATATCATCCTCGTTCTCTTCTTCGATATCTTCATCGATTGGCGTCAAAGTATCTAATATCACAGGTTGAGTCTGAAGAGTAAAGAGAGGAGAATAAAATTTCATTAGGATTGTTCTTCATTATACATATGTAATAAATGTGTTAAAATGTCGATGGATACTCACCTGCGGTGTTGTACACCGTTTCATAGCAGGGGCCATAAAACTGGTAACTGTGCTCATGAAAAAGAAAAATCCTGCCATGAAAAATGGTATATTATAACTTTTGGTGGCATCGTAAACTGCTCCTGCTAATGGAGAACCAACGATCGCGGCGGCTCCACGGAACAATATTAAAAGACCAAACGCGTTGGTTAGTTTATCCAATCCCAAGAGATCCACAAGAATGATCGATGTCAACGAAATGTATCCAGCTTGAATCAAATCAATCGTTTAGAGTTATCCATCAAGATTTTCATTAAAAAGAATACTCCGGATACTTACATATCGCTATTCCAAAGAAAACACTCATTGCGATATATGACATGTAAGAATTACAAAAAGGTGTTGACGCTACCGCCACTGTTGATATAATTAAACATATGTTATTGAGCAATAACGAATCAACTTGTGGGAAATCCGCTACGTATCCGCATGCCACACGACCAACAGTGTTTGTAATTCCAATGATGGATAACAAGAAAGATGCGGAGTTCTTTTCTACACCCTAAAACACACACATTTGTTATTCAATCTTGATTTAATATCGTATACCAAATCTATTGTACGCCAGGGTTGGTTGTTAATCAAATCGCAGTACATACCATAAAATTGAAGAATCGATCAATCACTCAACCTTGTTCATGGATTAATTTCATCCACATACCAATGTTGTTGGTATTGTATATTCAACTTTGATCCGATTCTTCGATAAATTAAACGTGGCAAAAGTAACTTGATCACGCTATAACCGGTGTGTTTATTTTTAGTTTCACGTATTAAAGATCAAAGGAATTCCATCTTATCGATGAAAATATTAGATCATCTTCTCCCGCGTTTGCAATTTCGTTTCAAGACGTGAGAAATTATTGATCACGAGGAGAGAATGAATATTTAGAAAACAGAACGCCTAACGGAAGTTTTCATATGGTTTATTCAAAGAATTTCATATTTATTCAACTCCTGGCGTATAATATTTTACTTTTTCACAGTACTCGTGAAAAACATAAAATACTCACATTCAATTCTGCGGCATCCACCAAATATACAAAAGGGACGTATAATCCTGCCATTCCAAATACGTTGCTGATACCGATCAAGAGAAAGACTGGATCTTTCAATAAAGACATATCCATCATCGTCGCCAACGCTTCTTTGAATGATTCGGGTAAAACAAGACACGGGCATAAAGGTTCTAAAACATTAAAGTTCCATTATCACCCGATTATGATTCTCGGTGGAGGAATAACTCAACTCACGTTGTGGTGCTTTCTCGATATCAGAATCTTTCATGTCCCCACGGACAGATTTAGGAAGAGAAATGACACTTTGACGATAATTGGCAAGAGATTTCTGGCTTTGATATTCAGGCAAATTCACTACACTACCGCTGTAGAAAATATCTTTTCTGGACAATGGTCGAACGATAAGAGGTTTCTCTCTGGGGATAAGCGATTTGCTGGTAGTAAAAGTGATACTCTCTCCATCCTGAAATGAAATCATTCATCGTTGATGAATTTATTCGTAATTATGAAAAATCAAATACAAACGTACATCATTTTCCGCATTGTTGTTACGGGATCCCAAAACGCTGCTTGCTGAGAGTCTCAAGTGAGAACTCTTTCGAATATCACCATTCGAATTCAACGTCGTTCTAGAATTTTTTATTGCGCTGAGACTAGGTTTGTATCTCTCTCCCGTGCTGGTTTTTCGAATTCTGTCGAAGAAAGGTACAGATCCATTTTTCGGTAAGCCCTGTACGTGGGTGGTGAAGGCCGGTTGCGAGGCGTTCCTCGGTATAACAGATTTATTGAACTCGTTCTCGGCTTTGTTATCCGTTTCCTTAACGTCTTTGGTATCGTCGATATTTTTCTTACTTTTAGATTTGGTAGAGATATTTTTTAAATCCATGCTCCCGCTGTTGCTGGTCGCTCCGCTCGAGGAATGCTCTTGTACCTTAACCTCCGATATGGTCGGCAGCGTTGGAACGGTTGGAACTGGTGTTAAAGGAGTGCCTTTAATATTATGGGTGATTCAATCAAATAATTAAATGGAATTTCAACAAGCATGACGTCAAGGTATTTCGAGAAACGAATGAGAATAGTTGGGAACCGACGTTTCACGGAGTTTCGTTATGCGACTACTACATCGTGTGCACGATTTACCTGGTACTAATTGATCCAGATTGAAACTGGAGTGTACACCGGGATCGATATTGATTGGCATTTTCATCCTTTTCTCCATCGATCCGTCGGGTAATTGAACCATGAAATAGGATCCCCCGATGCTCCCTCGTTCCATTTGAAATCTCTTTTCTTCCGCCATTCTTTGCAGAAGAGGCTTCACGCCGGAACTCTTTGGATATTCGAGAGGCCTCATCATTGCTCCAAACACCTATTATAAGTTTGAAAAAACGCTGTTTCTTAATCGATTATCTTCACTCAAAATAAGTTGAGATTTAGTTTCACTCACCGCACAATTCAAAATGAGGCCGGCTAGAATTAAATTCGCCCCTTTCCAATTGTAGGTTTCTAACAGCATGGTGGCGAGCGGGGCAAACGCAAACGTACCGAACCCGGAACCGCATACCGCTATGCCGGTTGCCAGAGATCTTTTGGTTTCGAAGTAATAACCCACGCATACTACGGCTGGTAGGTATATCAATCCAAATCCAATTCCTGAACGATTTAAATCATATATTTTCATTCGTCAATTAACTTTTCATCGTTTATCGTTATTGTTTAGTTAGTTTCATGAAGAGATTTTCTGCATTTGGTACGCAAGAAGAATTCCGTAACATACCTCCTAAGACACCGTACGTGAGCATGAGCATATTCACGCTTGTTGAAAATGTTGAAAGTACAAATGCCACAGCGCCTATAACGCTCCCTGCCATGCATACTGCTCTACATCCATATTTATTAGTTAACGCGCTCACAACAGGGCCTGTGAACAAAAACACAAATATATCAGTATCATATCAATAAATACACTCTTCCGAATATTGCAATGAAATATTCGCAAATGGCGTAAATTTCATATTCTATCAAAACTGTTTTTTATTTTTTCATATTTTCATTTCAGTTTACATTCAATTATCTGAGAAGATTTTGGCAGGGAGTTTTATTTCAAACTTATGATGTAAAGAATTCAAAACATACTGCATACTACGCTGTTCGAGAATCGAAGTGCTGAAATAACAGTATAAAATTCTTGACTATGCATTTCACCCGCAGAAAAGGCGATTCAAGTTTAATAATCTACCATTTGAATTTTCATTTATTTATCGCATTTTTATCTTGCTCTCTAGGAGATGGGAATTATGACGTTTGTCGCTATGTTTTTGCTTCTATGATTTCCTTTCAGCTGCCCGCATTCAGGAGCATCAACAGTTTTAATGAAAATTATCCAAGAAATACGTAAGCACCTATTATAAGTAAAAATAAGCAAGTGTCATATCTGTTTCCTTTTTGCTTACGTAAGATTTGCATATAGGTATTACGTTTGGCCCATCCATCAATTACAACTAGACCTTCATTTTACTTTTCTCTTTTAGCTTACGTAAGCATTATTGTACTAAACTCCTCCTCCTTCTCCTTCATCTTCTCGAATGTACAAACTGCCGGAATTAATCGAATAAATAATCGATGAATCTTTCAATATATATAGAGCATACCTGCACTGAGATACATTCCAGATAATAACGAGCCAACCCATGCAGTCTTTCCTTTTCCCTCTCCAAAGTAAACGACAAATTCTCCAAGGAAAACTCCAAACGTGTATGCTATGCCATCGACTATCATGTTACACATAAAAGATGCGAATACGACAACCCAACCGTATCCTCCATCCGGGGGTGGAGGAATATCATGGTATTCGCACAATGATCCCCCATCATCGTCTGGCGATGTCTCATCTCCTACTCCATCAACTCCGGTTAATCTTGCCTGCTCCTCCACGGAGTATTCACTTTCCGTCTAAAACAATAAAACAAATTTTTATATATAAATATTTATAAATTCCGAATACCAAGAAAACTGATACCAAGAATCTATCCCTCTATTTCTTTCCTATGTACATGAAACCTGTGAGAAAATTCCATTTTATCCTACGCTGAGGAGATATCGTCACGATCCCCGACACAATGCGTTAATTCCTCGACAACGATTCTTGCGATATAGAGAAGAGTCTTTAACAGACAATAGAACATTGATTTTCTCAAAAACGTTGCTCTTGTATCATCGTGTGACACTTTACGACATACAAGATGCAATTTAAATTGGTAACTCCCGAACCACTTTGCCCGTGACCTTCGTCATTAGATCATTCCTGTGTTTCGAGAAATTCAAAAAGATCCCAAATAATAATGGTAAAACTCTGTCATTCCTTCCTCATTGAATAATAGATTTGTTTTTTTTTGTTTTTCAATTTCAAGATCACAACTGAAAGAAACTCGACTATTGTTAAGCGGAATACAAAACTCTAATCCATCAATCACGTATACACGTGATAGATTTGTGATACTCGGGAATAAAATTCGAATAACCCTCTCGAGAATGTATCCAAACAAAAATCATCCTGAGCTCTTCCTTCTCGTGAATCTATTCGGTCAAAGATTCTATAGGAAAAATTCTCACAAAACGCGTTGAAAGAGAAAATAGTAATAATTATTTTTTTTGGCATCGCGAATCGTTTCAAATTTTGCGTGTGCAATTTTCCTTGAATAAAACGCAAGGCTTCTAGTTCACCTTGAATGATAGAAGAAAAAAATTGCCTTTCATTCGAATCGAGTTGAAGTACTTGAACGATTGAAACACATTTGATCGCATCGATTTTTCTATTCAATTTTCAAATATGTTTTTGCCTGTTATCTTGAGAAAAAAAAGATAATCGTACCATTTAACGATAAATGCAATTCTTTATTTTAATTCAATTGACAATCACACTTTGGATTTGTTCACTTGAAACATCTTCACCCACGATGGATCCCTTTATTGTCCGTGGGAGAAAAAAAAAAGAAGAATTTTCACAGCAAAGTGAGAAATATTTGAACGCGATTTTCAAGATTATCACTCCGAACTGTAATACGAGACAGCACGAGAGCGTTTAGGAGTATATATCAGATGATCTCATAACGCAAACGCAAGCACACAGATATTAAACGGCAACTGTGATTGAATCACTTCTAAAGGCTACATTCAATTACAAGATGATGGAGTGTTTACATTAAATACAATTTATAAAGAATGATATATCGATTTTTTATAGGAATGTTTGTGAGATTTTCATTGAGGATTTTGTTGTATTGTTGGGATTTTTACAATTTCATTTTTGATGAGAAGTATGATGATTGTTGGGATAAATAAAATGCTCACTGAATATGCGTAAGAGGTTTTTAATTCGTGGAAGATGAAGTGTCGATTTCATTGATTGTAAATCCGATTTATGATGGTAATATACGATTTTATGTGAGAATACTTGATTGTTATTTCTTCTAGGAGTTTTATGACGTTGAATAATATTTGTATCGTACAAAAAGAACATTTCTGTTGAAATGGCAGCTATATTTAGCTGTGGTCACGAAAGTTATTGCTATACTAGCTAAAATTTAGCGGTTGCAGCAATATTTTTAGCTATCTAAATATCAATTACACGGAGTAGCTATACCACCGCTAATTCTTAGCTACCGTAGCGAATTATGTGTTCTCGTGTAAGGGTCTGTGAGTAGATTTTCTAATATTCTGAAGATCCAGACAATTTTTTAAGTAGTCAAGGAAAAAAATTCATAGTCACGATGATTTGAAATTTGATTCTGAGCACCAGAGAATGTACCAGGACGTTTTTGTGATAACCAAATAAAATAATTCAAGCCAAATTCAATTAAATTCTTCAAATTAGAAGAATTGAATTTGTTTCTAGGTATAATAACCAGAATGTGTACTTGATTATGACTCGAACCATTTTATCTGGTAATCAGAACCAGATTTCAAATCATGATGGCCTTAAAAATGTATTTTTGGAATTCTCTACACGTGCGAATTATCCCAACATCATCATACAAGTGTTCAATTCCGTACAGAAATACATGGGACGTCAGGAGGGAATCGGAGATGTGGTAGTTTTGGTGAACTTCTAATCTTTGATTACTTTTTACGGCCTTTCGACGATCTTATGTTCAACTTTTTGAAATATTACGTGACCCAAGAATGCATGGCAAGTCTGGAGAAAGTTCAAGATGTGAAAATTCTGGTAGACTCCAGACATTGAATGACTTCCACGGAAAGAACAGTAATTGTGGCAGCGATTGGAACCAGCTAACCAAAGTAGCTGAGCGCTGAGTGCACTGCAGAAAAAAACTTCCAAGAAAAGTTTGGAAGTTTCTTAACAAATTAATATTTTCTAGTAAATTCACAAGCAATTTTGGATAAATCTGAAAAAATGTTTTTCAGCTGGAAACAGGGGGGTGCAACTCGATAAAAACTATACGTAACGTTTTGTCACCATTCGATATTTCCCAAACTGTCCGCAAGAGACGCTGATTGTACTATCAGAAAAAGTCACGTGATACAATAATTTTTCAGCGCCTAATTTTGCATTTGAAATCGCTTGACAAATCATATCAATAATGGTGTTGATGTATACATACAATTCTTGAATATGTCACATAACCAAATATGATAATGACGATACTGACACTCGTATCACGTACGTAGTGTACAAAAAAAACATCACGTGATTTTGACTTAGCTACAGACAGCGCCGTTCACGGACTTCAAGTGAAGTTTACTGTGGTGACGAAACGTTTCGCGAAACATTTGAAGGTGATTAGGTGAGTTGCACCCCCCTGGCTGGAAACCATTTCTTTGGAAATTCACAAAAAATTTGTGGAAGAGTGAACGTTTACTCTTATAAAAGGATGGAATTGTACTTTTCAAAGCGAGTGAAAACTCACTCTTCAGTAGTTGAATCTCACTCGTGTTGAACTTGCAGTATTTCCTCTCTTCATAAGAGTAAATTTTTCACCCCAAGAAATTTAGAGAGTAATTGTTATTTGAAAAATAAAACAAAAAACCAAGCCAAAAATTATAAATCTGTACAGCTTGGTGGACTCTTTGAAACCAATGTTTCTCGGACTTTTTTCTGCTTCCATTTTCCCTGGGCAGTGGAATTATCAAATTTAATTAAGAATGGTGAAATAGTATCAATCTAATCTCATCACTTCTAATCCTCTCCTACCGCTAATTCACAAATAGTTTCCTCATGTCTACGACAGCGGTGCCAAGAAATTAGCACATGGTCTTTGTATCTCTACAGCAGCTCTGTCACAAACTTGGGAAATCCCTCTTTATTCCACTGCAATCGCTGCCAATTGTTTTATACACATCAAACTATAATAAGTATGTTGTTTATTTTTCTTCCACTCTCATTCTCAATTAGTTAAACATATTTCTTCGTGTTCGATGTAACAAAACATGAAAAACAAATACATTATTATCGGCATTTCTTGGCACAGTTTCTATCGGAAATCGAATCCAATCTCCTACTAAAATTATTAAATAATAAAGGTTCGACGTAAGAATAATTTTATTTGGAGAAAGAATAGATGAATTGTATTATCGTTCGACAATGAGATCCATAAAAATGAGTGTAATGAAATTAGACAGGTAAATTAAAGATGAAATGATGAACAAAGTTGTTGTGAATGCAAATTGAGAATTTCGAAAAGAACGAAAGTATAAATCAGAAGTTGTTCATTTCAAGTGGAAACATTTTCAAAATTACATATCACTTATATATAAACTATACTGAATTATACATAAATTGTACATAATTTTGGAACTTTTCTACCTGAAGAATATGCACAGAAACAGTACAGAAAATCTATATAATTCCTCATTATTCCTCAAATTTGTAGTTCAAAAAGGTGTCCTGAATTAAAAAGATTTCTTCAAAGGAAAAAAAAAACCCATCGAGCTTCAAGGTATATTTTCATACGTAGAATGACCTAAGCCGAGTAGATTATATTCTGAAGGCATATTCTGTAGCCAAAATGCGATAAATTTCCATTTAAAAAATTTAATTGAAGCTTAGCTTTTGAAATATAAGCATTCTTAGATTGTTTTGAAATCCATATTACTTGAAAGCACTGTGTGCTAAATACTTGAACTTCACACGATTGGCTGAGTTGGAATCTCTGGGAAAAAATTGAACAATTCCATCATTTTTGAACTCGAAGTTACATCAATTTGGAGATTTTGAGCGACCGGCCGTATTGTAGCTCTTTCACAAAAAGTGTAAGAATACATTAATTTCTTCTTTACAGATCCAATTCGTTTTCTAATTTGAAAATGGGATGAAGTTTAAGTATATAGCATACAGAATCTTTTAGAGTGATTTGGATTTGAAAAAAAAATCTAATAAATGCTCATATCACAGAAACTACACCTTAAATTGAATGTTTTCACATGGGCAGTTATTGTATTTTGGCCTCAGAATACGCTCTTAAAAGAGAACGAGCGTTTGCCTCGGACTTCTCTTTCTACCGTATGGGTCAATCTTTTTCTAACCAAAGTGCTCGGATGGTAACGCTCGTATCCTCTTAAGAGGATACCATTGGTTACCATGTGAGTAAATTTTTTTCTACCAAATCACTCGGAACTGAATCAATGAAGAAATCTCAAATTTTCAGGGATGATCCTTCAAGCCTTTATCTACTTCGCTAAAGAGCCAAAATTTTCAATTTGAAGAAAATTTTTTTTTTCAAAAAATTCAAAATTTGGACTCTTTAGCGACGTGGATAAAGTCTCAAAGAATCATCCCTGAAAATTTCAGATTTTTTAATTAATTCGGTTTTGAGTAATTTAGTAGAAAAAAATCGTGCTCGGTCGGTACGCTGGTATCCTCTTAAACGGATACAAGCGCATAGGTGGCTCCATCTGGATTGATTGACATTGCGCATGGCAAATTCCAGGGATGACTCTTCTAAGGTTCATCTCGGTCCGTACAAAGCCAGAATTTTGAATTTCGGAAAAAAAATTTTTGTTACCGGCTGAGGAAAAAAATTGTTTTTTCGAAATTTAAAATTCTGGCTCTGTACAGACCGACATTAACCTTTCAAGAGTCATCCCTGGGATTTTCAGACCCTTTTGTGCCTTCAATTTGGAGTATTTTTGTCTGAAAAAAATACCATCGGTTGGAGTCATCTATGCGCTTATATCCTCTTCACGGGACACTAGCGTCGGTAACGGACCTCTCTTTCTATCATATGATTCTGTCCCTTTCTAACCAATGACGTGAGTTACCGACGCTTGTATCCCGTTGAAATATAATCTATCCGACTTGGGGATACGAGCGCCGGGACTTTAGCTGAATTTTTCGTGTAAGATTTTTCCACGATACTTGAATATTTTCAAATTATCGCTCTTTACAGCATTTCTTGAATGTCTACAGAGATGCCGTATGGAGCAATATTTTGAAAATATGGAAGTATTCCGGAGAAATTTGGCTTATGCCCCGGCGTTAGTATCTCCTTAACAGATTCTTCCGGAACTGAAACAATAAAATATAGTAGATATAATATTAGATTCTCTTCCAAGTGAACTAAAAAGGTTGATCAAAAGGTGTATTGAAATAGTTGTCGTAGCACCTCAAATGGTAGATTTTTTCTCAAACATATATTTGTTTTTAAGCCTAAGAAAAGTAATTCAACGATTAATTTTTCTGCTTCTTCAACCCAGAAGAAAAATATATAGGAACCGAATAGTTCTTTGGGTTTTTGGTTTCAGTCAAGAATTGAGACCTTCAGTTGATCAGCTGGATGTTTGGGATCAGCTGTAATTTATTATTCCACTTTTCAAAAAATTTGTTTGTATAATTTCAATTTTTACAAAAATATACCTGGAAATTCAATGGGTTAATCTCTTTTTTTCCTTCTAAAAAACATGACGAAAAAACGGTGTTTTGGAACCTTCGCCAAATTGATTCTAATACCACCCAATGCATTGTGTATAACAATATACCAAGAACTTACAGACGATAAGAAATGAGACTATTTGCACGTCACATCGTTACCAAAGGTTACAATAATTGCGATTTAGCGTGAATAATGTAATTTCCTAATACAATGTTCAAAACGTGATCGCGTTTGAAGATAAACATGCGCAACATGAAAGAAAATCGATAACTATTTTTTCAGAGTTTGTTATTTTAAGATTATTTCAAATTGATCAAACATTCCAAACGAATCAGTTATTTGAGTATTGAATTCGAATCCACATAACCCACGGATAAGGCCGAATTTAGGAATTTCCTTTTCCTCTTAATCGACAGATAATAATGAGAGAAAGAAAGAGGCTGACATCTTTCATTTATCCGTTCGTCTACGTTAATCGGAGAGGGAAAGAGAATTTCTAAATTCAGCTGTCTGTGGATCACAAATCACAATCGTACGTATTTTCCTTTATTTACTAGCCACTTCCTGTTTGTCAGTTTCACCTTCATACTAAATAAAATACCTGTATAAAGCAGGATGGGCTTGGCTTCGATCGACGACCCCATGCCCGCAGTATGCTCAAGGGATAGAAGTTATTTTCAATCGCAAGAATATATAAGAGGAATTGTAAAATTTCCTTCCAAATCGAGATTTTAATGCGTTTAAATACTCTTCAATCTATGGAGCGGAAACAGGCTGCTGGTAATGAGTACTCAACTGCAATAAGTTGATCAAGAATGTGCTTCAGCCATTTAAGTCTTCAATGAAATGTCTTTTTAAAAAGTTACATCAATCGACTGCTCACTTTTGGCTGCTGTACTGAGAAGAACGAGTCGGTAATATGTGCAATCTAAGAAGCCCTTTGAGGATTCAAACGCAGGGAAAAATTCTTGCTGAAAAAGCGATTCCGAAAAATCTGCTTTGCTAAATTAGCAAAACGGTTGCTGTTACAGCAAAAATATTTTAGCAAGATATTTGCTAATTCAGCGAAATACAATTCTACAATTCCGGATTGCTGAATGGCAAGCGCTCGTCAAAAGAGCAAGATTTTTGCTGTAATAGTAAATTTTTACTAATCCAGCAACAAGTTTTCGCATATCGGCAAAGCATATTTTCGAGGTTTACTGTTTCAGCAGCTTTTTTTTCTCCGAGTGCACTAGAATTAAACTAGCTAAAAATTTGCTGTTACGGCTAACTGGATTGCTGAAAGGGCAGAGTGATTGATTGAAACAACAAGTTTTTCAGTATTACATACAGAATACCAACCAAATTTTGCTGAAGGAATCAACATTTTTTGCTGCCACAGCTAAAAAATCGGTGTCGTAGCTAACAAGATGGCTGTCACAGCAAAAAATTTGCCACTTTAGTACACTGAAAGAAATGTATGTCGTAGAATTAGTATTAAGAGAATTGTTGATATTTTATTATTGGATGTACAATGATGTTTGTTCTTATAGCAACACATAATTGTCTTGTTAACAATAAAATTGTCAATTCAGCAATGATAACCGATATTTTTACGATTTTATTGTGGGTTGATAGGAGAAAATTCGGATTTTTGTGTATCACCCACAATAATCATCGTAAATATATGACCGTCAACATTGCTCACTTGACAATTTTATTGTTAACAAGACAACTATGTGTTGCTTATATATCAAATTTCAACAAATTTCTTATTGCTAATTCTACGAAATACAAGACAAAAAGACCCCCGCAAAATCAGATTCCCCTGTCACAGCGAATTTGTTATCTCCGTGTAGAATTCATTTGTTTCGTCTCTGTTCTGAAAGTGCTACTTTGATGGCATATTATATATCACTAGTTCATTGTTCTCAATGTGATTTCAGTTTCATCTCCAATTTGTCACTGAGGTTGAATATTGATCCTCAAATCACAATATTTGCTAACGTGTTCAAAATAAACTCGCTTCATGATGTTATCAGGTGTTCCAGCTCGTTTTGAAGAATTTCTTTAACGAAAGAGAAATTCATTTCAGAGGAATTCTGAAACTGCTGTTCCTCAATGAAAAGAAAAATGTTCATCTCTTGGGACATTCCACACGGAGAAAAAGGCATCTTAAAAAATACCATAATTTATGGATTTTTGGCGTTGGTCTAACCCGAGTCAAAATATTTACGTAAAGATACCTCTGAAAGTACCACAATAGCTGGGACTTTCATGAGGAAGGTACCATACTTTTTTTATAAAAGTCCAAGAAATTATGGAACTTTTAGATGTTCGTTCACGTAAATATTTTGACTCAGGTCAGACAACGCACAGTGTGGCATTTGACGCATTTGGCGCTGCCAAAGTACAAAATTCGAAGTGCAAATTCGAAATATGTGAACACGTCATGTTTTAGTAAACTAACTGACTGAAGGGGAACTGTAGTTGTTCGACTTTTATCGCGCGGTCTTCTGTTTGAGCGTTAGTAAGGGAGAAAGTTGCAAATAAATTCCGTGTCATCAAAGACCCTCCGGAAGATAGTTCGTTCATTCTACATATGAATCTCTGTCCCATGTAGCTCAGTTCACACTATTATTCTTTTATTTTCCAATTACGTAATTGTGCGTGGCCTTCAAATAATTTCACATACAATTTCAATCATTGTGTAGTGAATTTATCAAGTTCAGGAGAGAAAAACTTTCTTATATTGCCGAATATTGTGTTCGCTCACTGATATTCCTGAAGAACAGTTTGTCCCCTTCTTGGAGATATCTTATTTGCCTGCGGATAGCTGCGGATCTAAGTTGTATATATTTTTGAAGATGGCGTCCCTCACGCTGATGTTTTCCGCATATGGTGCGAGATAATTAAAGAGGAAAGATTGAATCTTGGATTCTATTTCAAATTTTTACGACATAATCAGCGACCCTAAAACCTCTCAGATACAGAGTTTTAAGGGAATCAGATGAATTCTCAAACTCCGGGCCGCCAAAACGGGTTCGCCATTTTGAATTTGGGAATTTCGACAATGAATTCACAATCAGCGACCCCAAAAAGTCCCAACCACCGAGTTTCAAGGAAATCCGATGAATTTTTGAATTTTGGTCCGCCATATTGGATCCACCATTTTGAATTTTGAATTCTTGACAACAGATTCCTAATCAGCGTTCCCGAAAACCTCTAGAAGGTAAGTCTCGAGCCATTCTGATTGATATCGAATTAAATCTCGCTAGATTGTGAAAATGTCACACTGTGCAACGCCAAAAATCCATAAATTATGGTATTTTTCAAGATATCTGTTTTCTCAGTCTACTCATCGAACCACTCTGTAATTTATTTACATGTTTCGAAGTGCTGATCAACAAGAATGCGCTGTATTCATCAGAACAGGTGATAATCTTAGGGAACACAGTCGAGCAAATACACAGGGTGTGATAAGACCTTCCATTGGATGTGATAAGATTCTTCAACAGCTTTCGCAATATGTGATCGAGTATTATCATGCAACAAAATCATTTCCCATTGTTTTTCTTCAGCAATGATTACGTGTAACACAGCAGAATCAAATCAGATTCAGATTGATTGATTGTTGTTTATATCGTTGGGCAGTGATTGTTTCTGGAAGTACTCAAGCGAATTGGAAATTTTAATGAGAACGAATACGAATTCTGAATTTCTTCGAAGAAATAAAAATAGAAATCAATTCTTAAAAATAGTTGTTTTAACTGAAAACGTAACTTGAGAACTCTCTACATTCCCTGGTGAAAACCCTGAATAAAAAGGTCTATTGATTTTCGCCAAATCTCACTGAAATTCACTGAGAAAGTTGGTATAATAAAGTATACACACTGAAGAAAATACTCCGGTTAATATATGGACAGCAAGAATTACTGCCATTTTAACCGGAATTCTAGTTAAATGAATCAAGTCTCCGGCAAATTTAACAAGGGCTCCGGTAAATTTAACAAGAATTCCAGTAAAAGTCACAGATATTCCTTGCTGTCCATATAGTAACCGGAATTCTGGTAAAATTAACAGTTCATTTTTTTCCGTGCACTGAGAACCCAATTTCTTCGACTGAGAGAAACTTTTCTTTGTCCTCATTCTAATAAATCTTTTGTTCAATGGAAAAAAACTCAGTTAAATAGAAAAAGTTTTCATCAGATAGGAACGAAAAATTCTCAAATTGAAAGAGAAATATAATCCTTCTTGAATTGGAAGAATATTGTTTCAATTCAATGAAAAATTTTTCCATTAAAATGAATAATTTTTTTCCATCGGAAACAAGATTCGTCAGAATGAGGGCAAAGAAATTTCCTTCAAGTTTGAGAAATTGGGTTCTCAGTGTAAACAAATCAAACATATTGTCATCACAATCAATCGATAACGATAATTCAAATCTTCGAGAAGGATTTGGACAGCATTACACGGAGGAAAATGATGTGCACGGCAAAAATAAGTAGCCCAAGTTTTCATTGACTAGTATGCCAATTTTGGACGGAGCACAAGTTTGAAGAGAATTCGTATACTGGATTTTAATAATTCGTTAACTTTGTTCACTATTCGAACAATGGAATCCACTTTTTATTTTCATCATCGAAATAATGGGAAGAGTCAACGAATTATTTAAATCCAGTGTACGAATTTTTCCCCAAATTGTGCTCCGTCCAAAAGTCACATACTAATCAACGAAAATTTGGATCACTGATTTTTTCCGTGTGGTTGATATTTGGATAGCTGAAAAATTCACTGCGCGGTAGCGATTGTTTCAGCTGTGGCAACAAAAATTATTGCTATAGGAGCTGAAGCCTAGTTTCTGCAACAATTTTTTTCGCTATCCGAATACGCTATTGCAATAGCTGCCACAGCTAATTCCTAGCTACCATAGCGAATTATTTTTTTCCGTGTAGGAATTAGCAGATATCCGCAACGAATGATTCCGCGGAGAAGAAAGAAATTCACTGTAGCAGCGAAATCTAATTTCGTTGAATTCTTCCAACTGCAGCTGGAAATTTTTTTCCGTGACAGTGAAATTCTGTATATGTGCTGTGTATATTCTGTATATAATACTGAAAAATTTGCTGTTTCAGTTAATCTTGTTGCTCTCTCCGCAATCCAGTTAGCTGTGGCAGCAAATATTTAGGTAGGTTACACAGAGAAACATTTGCTGTAAAATTTATCTTATGTCCGATAAATATAGGGATAACAATAAATTACTGGAATTTATACCACAATATATATTAGATTTATCGCAATTTATGTGACCACTGCAGCAAATTTTCATTCTTATCGTAGACTTTGGTTGATTAAACAGGAATTTCGGTATATTCTACAGCAATTTAATGCTGTCCCTATAATTACAGCAATTTTCTCTCTGTGTAGCAAGAAGATTGACTATTCTGTATCTAATACCTCGATTTGCTGCGTCAGCGAATTTTTTTTCTCCGTGTTCAATGATCAAATCGTGTCCACACGTGTAATTGTTAATTCTTTTCAATCGGCAAATTTTCAAGGATCCAATTATTCACAGAAAATAACCCTAATTTCATGAATTTTGCGTTTGATACTCTCATACTGTTATTATGAAAACAATTCAATTATGGCGCCACAGGGCCCGTGATCTGTCATCCTCAACTATACTTTATACTACTACTATATATAAGAAGAATTGTAAGCATACTTTGACTTGCATTCAACCTACTAATTGTAAGATTTTTTATCTGTGCAATAAATTTTAGGGTTAAGATTATCATAATACATGCATTTCGCATTCCTCGTTTAAATTTGATACAGAAATTGCCATTTTTCTTTGTGACGAAAAAGCAATAGAATGTCAATAGTTACAAGATACGTTAATTAGCTTATTCCGATCATGCAGGTAGAATCCATTTCCTGTCTTTCTGAATTTTCCCCCATTGTGGGTGAACGATTAGAGACAAAGGCGTCGTTACGTTTTCTCCCGAGCTCTGATCGATCAATGACCGGAGGGGGAGAATTAAACAGAAATTGAATACCCAGATAACACGCAAGAACCAATAATGAATTCTGAAAAAGAACTTTTACTGAACTCTTTCGAGATTCAAAGACCTACTAAAAAGTTCTTAGAAGAGACTAATTTTCCAAAAATTTGCAATTCCTCTTAAAATTCTGCGAGGCATCTTCAAGAACTTCAACAAAATTCGTGATGTTTGAAAAATCTTCACGGGAAGAAGTGATTCGCTGTGAGATGGACAGCCATTTTTCTAACTCCTATGGCTAAATTTTAGCCACTGCGGTGAAATTTTTAGCCCCATCAGCTGAATTTTAGCTAATTTTGCTAAGAACTTAGCTATCCTGTGGGTGCTAAAATATTTGGCTGTAATTGCTGAAAATATCTTCTCGTGTAATGTTTTTCGGAATTCTTTAGGAATTCTTTGAACTTTCAAACAGTTCAGTAAAAGTTCTTTTTTCAGAATTCATTGTTGGCTCTTGTGCATTATCTGCGTATTCATCTGTAAAAATCTCATGGTATATACGGAAAGAAGTAATAATTAGCTGTGAGATGGACAACCACTTTTCAGCCCCCTATAGCTAAATTTTAGCTGCTGCAACAAAATTTTTATCTTCCTCTGCTCGGTTTCAGCTGATGTTGTTAAGAAATAAGCTGTCCTGTGGATGCTAAAATATTCAGCTATAATGGCTAAAATTTAGTTGATACACTCAGAGAAGAATGTGGTGCACACAATCAGACGATGTAATTATTTTTGGCTTTAACCATTCCATCTAGTTGCCATAACCAGATTCACGTGATTTTGTCTTGTTTTCTTGCTCATCATAACCAGGTTTCAGGTCACCGCAACCACGAGTTCTTAACCATGCATGGATAGTTTGTGTGACCACGTCGCTTCCATTTACCCTACTTGAATTCCATCATTGAATAACGTTGATGATACACAGAGAAAATCTTTCATTAGATATTACAGTGTACCACCGGATCAGGGCGCCACATCGGTTTCTTCGAGAAAAATTACTATGTGGTTCTATGCAAGCACACAGTAATTTTTCTCGAAGAAACCGATGTGGCGCCCTGATCCGGTGGTACACTGTAATATTTAATGAAATATTTTCTCCGTGTATGCAACCTGCATGTTTTGAAATAACACTATGTTACCGTATAACTGTACTAGTTAAGGGGATACCAGCGGCGTGGCACTAGCCAAATCTTTTCTGACAAATTATACAAAAATTAAGCAATGTAATTAAAATATCGCTCTGTACAGACCATCTTTATTGATTGAAGAAGGTCTGTACAGAGCGATATTTCGATTATGTTATTTTATTTTCACATAATTTGTCAGAAAGGATTTGGCTAGTGCCACGGCGCTGGTATCCTCTTAATAAGGAGATTTCGAAGCATCCCTAGCATGTATGCACCATGGAGCCCACCCCGGCCCGGCATCCTGCCAATATGGGCGCAAGACTGGGCCAAAGTGGGGCCAGAGTTCATACACGCTGGGGATTGATCTCCAAACCAAGTTGAACAGGTACAATATGTTCAATATTATGCAAGTAAACATGTTACGTAGCAATCAATCCACTCAGATGAATTATATAACAATTTTATGAAGTTGAGTGTGAACTATCAACTTACATCCACTTAATCTCAGTGCTATGAGATAAATCGTTATGTAAATGAACGCTTATTTTTATTTGCAGGAGGATTTTCTTGATGAAATTTCACTTCAAAAACAATATTCATTCATTTTTTAATGAATTCCAAATTCAGCTGCGGAGGAATCAACAACAAGAAATTGATGAAGGTTTACAAAATAATCCTTCAAGCTCATGATGCGTAAATAAAAATCAGCATACAAGAAATATTGAGAGAAGAAAATTTAATCTACAAATCATTATGAATTTTTTAAACCTATTAGCACCTAAAATTCGATTATGTATCTTACATAGAAAAGAGAAGACAATATTTACACGCGGTAAGTGCGTTATAACTGTTTTTCTTATCTAGAATGGAATTGAATTTTAGTTTAACAACATTTAAAATCAGTTGAAGAATGAGAAGGAAACGCTTCAAGATTCTCGATGGGTATTTAATATGGATGAAACAACGATTGTTTCTACAAGGTCAATTGACCAGCGTACGAAGTTGATTCTAATGATAAAAAAAATCAGTTTCATTCGCGGTAATAAATAGAGGTAACGAGCTTGGAAAATGTTACACAAGCGAAGAACAAATTCCCAATAAAACATAACAAATTTCAACTCTATTTATATGGAATGCAAAAATATCGAACATAAGCGATGCTCTTCCTTGGTTGGAATTCAATGCAAGTTGGTTTCTCTCAAATATAGTTCCTCTAATCTAATCACCAGTGGGATAAAACGTGTCCCTGTTCTTCCATGACTCACTGCACCGTACGTGCATATATATGTATACGCAACTCTATGTGCGTCCAAGGCAAAATCACGAGCAATCCAACCGAATGGAAGGTCAAACGCACCGACCATCAGCTGATTTCTCTTCTGTCATTAAAATCGCTAAAATTGCATTGCCGCTTAATTGATTATAATCGTCAAACGCGTACAACGCCAATTATAGATCCACAACTACAATTCAATTCGAGAAACGAATCCCATATGAATCACTTTACTTGAGATTTCACTTCTCCAAAGTGTGATCCCTGAGACAAACAGATAGAGAATCATCAATCAGCGTCGTTCAATTAGAAAAATTCTCGTTCCCGATCAGGATTCAATTGATAAGAGAACGTAACGCAAATGGCGGTTCAAGTTTCGCATCTCATTTGCGTAATGTATTCGTTGCTAATGCAATAGATGAATTATTAACGCGGTCACATATACCAGAATCGTGGTCAAGACTCTTTCCTCTCCCTCTTTGTCCTGAACTCAAAGTGAGGTGTAAATCACGATGGATTAAAGAACAACCACTCAAGGTCAATGCATCACGTGTTCGACAGAGAAAACGAATGAAACAAGAATAATTAGTTTAGTATTTTCAAGATTTGTAATACAACAAACAAAAGCTTGCTGTTCAATTCATTTGAATTGAAAACATATAAAAATACGTAGTGGACAAGCTCTTTTAGGAATGTTGAAAAACGATATGAGGAAAAGATTTACCTGTATTCATGATATCTTCCCTTCTTAGAAGAATCATAAATTATTGAATATACTGTATTGAGTTATACCTTCGGATAAACTCAACTCAAAGTTTGTGGTGGGGTTTCTTCAGGAATACTAATTCTGAAAAGTCGATAGTTCCTTGAATCCAATCGATAAACAACTTCCCAAAACTTGTTTGCAGTATTGCAACTTCAACGTAAAATCATAATATAAGTCCATCACATCTGCGAGCTGCAACCATATCACAAATTTATCGCTCCCTGATTATTCATGTAAATACAACACGCTTAACTTGGTGGAAGATTTGGACGAAACGTGTAAATTGTATATCATGAACGTTGAATTATCAATTCATAAAATAACAACACATATCTCGAATAAAAGTCTGCATCCGAGTGACAAAGCATTCCCATAAATGTCGTCTCAAATTCAAGGAATATGGTTGATAAAAATTGCATACATTGCGATAACAAAAAAACAAAGAGTTTCTCAAATTCAAACGAACAGATTTCTATCTGAATTTTACTATGTGCAAGATTTGGAAATTTTCACGATAACTAAATCATTTGGTTTCTCTGTATATAACTATATAAACATTAAATATAATTTGAAGATTAAATATTACTTGAATCAGAAGTTTGAATTCCATGTTGTTTTAAAATTGAAGAATCCAATCAAGAATTGTGAGAATTCCCACAGAAATTGAATTCTGATAAACTTGAATGATGGAATGAAAAAATTAACCATCAATCCAACAACATGCGATTAAAATATTTATAGTCATCGAATGAGAACTTTCCGCAGGCAAAGAGTGATTCACGTACGATTATATCAATAACATAACGTTACTGGTCCTGAACAAATGTTTTTTCAACTATCGAGCGACACATCAGAGTTGAACGAAAACATATTTGCTCTGCCATAAACAAGGGGATACTTGTTTTACTTTTAGATATTGTTTTTTTTTTGCTAAGGATGAGAATAATGCTTTTACAATAAACAAGTACCAGTGAAATCACACTATTCCACGATGAACATACATTTGAATGAATAAAACAGTATAAATTCTCGGAAAAAAACCTAGAACAATTTTCAGTTTGTTTTTCAAATTCAAAGTGTGTCATTAAAAAATACATTCATCTCCAAGATTGGAAATTTTTATCCTTGAAAGTATACGTTTCCGTATTGTAATGGAACACATCGATTCAAACCGTGACAATGTTGTTTGTTTCATTTTATAGATAGCTAGGTAGATCGATAGATAAATAAGTAAAGTAGATTAGAACAAAAAATGAATTGTGTTGGTCATCCTATGTGACAACTAACGCCATTACAAATTCATTGGTCGTATAACGTGTTATTTTTCTTTCATTTAATCACGGTGTTTCGTCATTTCTATAATCAAAATAAGAGGAGAAAAAATGTTTCTTGGATAAAAAGCTTTTTCGAGTATAAGGAATTTTCAAAATATCTTGAATTTTCATCTGAAGCACTATAAAGCTCTGAGAAAGCAGTAAGAATATTTATCCATACTCTCTCAATTTAAAAACAGTGAAATCCCATTGATCACTGATTCAATGAGTCGGAAACACTTCACTGATATTTTACTGATTTAATTCGGTGGTTGATTTTCAATTGAAGAAATAGGGAGATTTCACTGATTTGAATTTGAAGAGTAGAGTCACTCGACTCTAATGAATGCATTTCTCCAAGAGACGATACGACGATGATAATTAATACATTCATTTAATAGAGTATTGTTTTAAAGAATACCGATTTTGAATAGAAATTATTGAAATATTTTGTATAAATGAATGATACAATGAGGGACACGCAACTCTGAGACGAGTTGAAAAACAACTTTATCGTGTTGTCACGATTAAACGATTGCATTCACCTACGAATAGTCACGATAATCGAATTTGGGTATATAAAGATAGGAACGATTACAATAACAACACGCTGTTCTGGTCAATGTTCGTCGTGCCTATTACTCTCGTCTGAATAAAAAAAAAATAATAATCAATGAGACTTTTAGTATCATCAATGCATATGAAAAAATAAATAAGAAATGATGAGTTTTGAAAAAATGAGGATTAAATCAATTCTATTGCAAAATTTTATAAAATATAATGAAGATTCGAATAAATCAAATCGAATTTACTACTGTCAAAACTATCATCATAGAGAGCTTAACTCGCGTTGACTCGCAATCAAACGAGATAATATTGTTTATTCATTTTGACTATCAGCGTTATTCAGAACACTACAAAGAGAAATTATAATGCATTCGCGAAAAGGCGTCTTTTATCAACCGATAAAATAATACGAATTTCAATGGTTTAAAATTGGATTTCTCATTAAATTCATAGAAGAAGTTTATCCTTGAATAGTTCGAATTCTTGAACAAGTTTATAGGAATTGAAATATTTCATGCTTTGTGATCATCATATGTATAAAATAAATGTTTTTACGTGCCAATGATTGCAAATAAAATGAGATTCATGGCGAAACTGTTTGCTATTTGTACTACATTCTTGAATCTCCCACTGCTAGGAGTTTCTTTCAACATTCCTATGGTTTTTGACGACACATAACAAATCTACAATTCCTTATTTATCAATAGGAACCGGATTACAAAGCACGTAAATGCATAGTTGCATGAGAAAATTGCATATTTCATCCATATTCAGACTTTTTTGCATATTTCTAACGGATTGGAAGAACAAATAATATTTTCAACAAGAAAACATTTTCGAGCTTTGAAAAATCATTTATGATTGATGAATATTTGATCACGTATGTAATAAACAATCCTTATTTATTATAGTCAAAGTGATGTACATTTATTTGAAAAAAAATACATGTTCGTACACTGAGAGAAAAAATTTCCGGGAACAATAAAATATTTAGTTAAATAGTCGCCATAACATACCACATTGATTTGAATAAACTTTCACTGACTCAATTGAATAACTGTTTCGATTGATGAAATATTTTATAGTATATTAAATATTTGCTTGATTGAATAAATATTTTATCCAGTCAATGGAAGTTTATCCAAATCAATGAAGTATTTAATGGCGACTATTCGACTAAATATTTTATTGTTCCCGGAAATTTGTTCCCTCAGTGTAAAAAATGAATGCAACTATGACAATTTTCTATACATAGCACTCTCGCTCCAAAAGAATTCAAAAGAATTCCTCCAAGGTTCCTAAGGATGAATTTGGAGTCTGCGTGCTATCTGGGTTATTTCAACATTGACAGTGTTAACATCAAATTCGTGAAAAATATTGAAAATATCGGAACCTTTCATTGTACAAAGTAGAAACCAATTGATAATCCCTTGATCCAGAAAAAAATCTCGCTTCAATCAGTACACGAGTATACTTGGACTCGATGATCAATTGAAAACTCAAGAATTACTATCAAATGTATTGATGCAATTCATGGAAAAAATGTGTACAATAAATTCTCCGCTGCCAAATAATTTTTCTGATAATCTTAGGGGAAAATCTGACGGATTTAAAACATAATCTAGGTGTTGAATGATTATGCCAGATCAATAGTTTCATCAAGGACAGTGATGGAGTATTGCCTGATACACTGGAAAAAATATTTATTTGTCCTCTCTCCATAAAATATTTATTTATCTGTAGGAATCAAATATTCAATTGGATACAAAAATTGATTACTCGTGCCACATAAATTATTTATATATAGGAGGCCAATTTATTTGGGGCGAGCATTCCATTATTTGATTCGATTAAATATGTCTAGAGATAGGAACTTTATGCTTGTAGCATAAAAGCATAAATTCAGATAATGTGATTGAAGTTTAATATTGCTATTTTCCTGGACTAGACAATTGATTTGAGATCGAAATTCGCAAGCATAATAAAGCATAAGTTTCGACTCGAAGCAGCATAATGTACTTTCAGCATATATGCTGCATAATCGTCTGAAAAGTGGCCAGGGTTTTGCAGAATTTTGCAATTTTCAGTTAATCCTATAATTTAAAGAGTTTTGTCATATTTTTCGATTAAGAATTGTTTATAGTGATTACTTCTTTCATATCTGCGTACATTATCGTGATTCAGGAGAATTCAAAGACAGGTATATTGGAGAAGATTGTGCGTTGAACTCTTCGGAGGGATATAAAACGATTCAAGAAAATTCAAAGTGATCTACAGATATTTCGAAAATCCCAAAAGAATTTCTGGAAACTCTTTAAAACTCAGTCTGACTGATTTAGAAAAAAATCAAAGGAATTCAGAGAAATTCAGACAAATTCAGAGAGCTTTGAAATCTAAAATAATCAAATTCTGAGGGAGCCAGAGAAATTTAGTGAGATTTGTATAAACAGAATCCTGAGCCATTCAAAGGAATTCACAGAAACTCAGACAAATCCGAAGAAAGCTTTAAATCTTACATACTTGAAATTCTGAGTGATTCAGAATAATTTATGAAGATTACGAGGAATTCCAAAACAAATCCTCAAATCTTATTGAGAAAAATTACAAAGGATTGAAAAAAATTCAAAGAAAGTTGGATGAATAGAGATTCAGAATTCACGACTATGTACACGGAGAGAAATTTGTAGTTAAATTTACTATGTTATTATTGTTTCCGAGGAACAGACTGAATTCTGTCGGATTTTACTATGAAGGGCATATTTTTACTATGGTACAACAATAGAATGCTGATCATATTTACTATGTTTTATGGGGGAACCCGTCATAGTTCAGTCTGTTCCTCGGGAACAATAATAACATAGTAAATTTAACTACAAATTTCTCTCCGTGTGAAAAGCTTTGAACTTCCTCTGACTCACTCTAAATCTCTTGAAACAATGTCCTAAAATATCGAGAAATTCAGAGAGATTTCTTCATCAGCAATGCCGAAGGGATTCAAGGAGAATCAGTGTAATTCACAGACAAGTGAATTGGGGAAAACTGTGAGTTGATCTCCGGAATGGCGTTTAAAGAGATTGAGATAAATTCCAGGAAAATTTTAGCAACTTAGTTTAAATGATTCAAAGAAACTTACGGGAGTTCGGGAAGATAAGATTCAGAAAAACACTCGAAGAAATCTTGGAAATTTGAATAATTGAAATTCTGAAGGGTTCAGACCAATTTAAAGAGATTCAAGGAAATTCACAATAAGGATTCGAAGAGAATGCTTTCACGGCGAAAAATAAAGTTTTACAAATTACTACATTCCTACTAAATTGGCAGGATAAGAGAAAATATCACTGTTATGGATATAGAAGTGTAGTAAAAATGTGGAATTCATCATGCAGAAGTTTGCACGCTCGTGCTAAAAAATATTTTGTTAATCATTCATTTTTACTACACTGTCTATCAATAACAGTGATATTTTCTTCCATCCTGCCAATTTGGTAGAAATGTAGTAATTTTCAAAAATTTATTTTTCTCCGTGTTGGAATCTGAATAAATTAAATTCTGAGGGACGAATTTGAAGAAATCTTTGGAATCGAAATAATTTAAATTCTGAGAAATTCAAAGAGATGTAGAAAGATTTCGAAGAATTCCAAGGAATTGTTAAATCTTGCCATAAATTCAGAGAGAATCAGAATATTTGACAAGACTAAATTCTCCGAATCTCTCAGAGAAATTTCAAAGAGATTCAGGAAGATTTTCTTTCTTTGGCATTAATTTAATATCAGCCTTTTGCCCGGAAAGCTCCAAACAAATTCAAATTGGAGGTGAATGAAATAGGTGATTATATGCCGTGACAATTAGTATATTGGTATAACTGAAAATTACACCATCGCTTCAATACCATGGAATGAAAATGAAAATACCATTGTGATTGAAAATTACAGAGCAAGTATGAGCATAATTTCAGAAAACCAACAGCATAATTGAAGCATGAAATGACTGTATTTTGAAAGCATATATTACCCTTCAAAAAAGCATAAAGTTCCCATCTCTAAATATGTCATTCATCCCAAGGAATATATTATGGAGAGAGGATAAATTAACTATTTATTTGGTTAAAAAAATGTTTTCCTCGGTGTGTGATACAGTACCTCCTGAGAGAACATCTAAATTTAAATGCTATCCAGTAACGTCAGTGGACAATGAACGTTTGTTTTCTGCATACAAATGTATTTCGTACGATAAAAGACATAATTCCACTATGAAAACCTTGGGGTGATATATTATAGTATACTCTTATCAAAATAATAATAAGAACGAATAAATTGTTCACTCTGTTTTATTTCTATGTTTTTGTTACTTTTGACTGCATATTTTGAGATACTTTCTGGCATATTTGCACTTTTTAGATAATCAGAATTAAGATTTTTAGATTTACTCTGCAGATAATCAAGGGTGTGATCATCAGCGATGGAGATTTCTCAAAAGGACTAATCCTTTTTCATATAAAAAATATATAATTTTTATAGATTTCATACTTTCTATATGAGAAAGGATCGATCTTCCTCAAGGTTTCTCATCACTACCACTCATCAACTTTCATTTACGATTCTTTTATCCAAGTCGTGTTATAAACATCTATATTTTAGTGTTCGTTACAAAAGATCACAATTTTGTGAGTATTCAAACTGCACGACAAATGATTTTTTGAAAAATGTTGTGATGAGATCATGACACCTGCACTGTGTGGCTTCCCTATAAATTTTAGTGTTTTGTTTTGATAAATTCAGAATGTTTAAATCGTGTAATCACCTTCCAAACGCTCAAATGCGTAAAAATATACCATGAAATGGTTGAAATATTTCATTTATTTGAACACTGAATCTGATTTATTGATATATTTAAATATTTTTGAGTGTCTAACCAGTGACTACGCGATTTGAATAAAATTCAAGTAAAACACTAGAGTGTGCAATGTAATGAGGGGTAGAAGTGGGTGCAAAAGATTTTCAGACGACGCATTCTAATACGACTTATTTCGCTAAACGAAATAATTAGAGTCTCGACGGTAGCGATGTAAATGAAATAAAAATAAAAACACATTCGCGGTCTGGATTATTAAAAGGGCAACAAAAGCATCTATTTGTTTCACAAACAATATGATTATTGAGGCCTATGAAGTGGTTTGAAAAAACTCTCGAATAAAAATACAACATTTGGCGTTCTTCGAAAATTCAGAGGACAAAATTGCTCCAGGCTGGGACAATTTTTCTGTGACTGGATTTCAATTCTGAAGACTCTAAAAAAAATTCCTACCAATTGCATTGCTTGTATAATTCCTCCACGCTCGGAGAAAGAGATCTAATCGTGGTAACTAGAATTCATCAGTCCCAGCTGAATTTCAACTGGCATAAATACAAGTCTAGTTTTGTGTAAAATATAAATTATGTATATACGTATGTATTATGTATCTTATCTGTGTATATACTTGTAGTTACGCGTGTTATTCGAGGCACTGAGAAAATGGTTCATTTATAGTTAACAAACGTATATATATTTGCTTACGAGGGAATGAATATTCGTTTTGATCAAACATATTCTGTCAATAATAATCAGTTGATCTTCAGTGGAAATAAACGTTTGTTGATAGTTAATAAATCATTTTTGACAGAATCATGATAGATTTGGATGGCATAAATATTCATTTCCCCATAATAAAGCAAATATACATTTGTTAACTATTAGTGATGCTGATTCTGGGCGAGCATCGAATCGATTCTCAGTATCGATTCATGTTCAATAATCGAGCGATTTAATCGATGCATCGTATGTGAATAGAATCGTTTTTGAAGAATCGATCTTTTCTCTTTTTTCAGAATCGTTTTCAGATGAAATTTTTTTCTTATGAATCAGTTTTGTAAACATTTTTCCAAGCTTGATTCACTATTTCGATGATAATAACATATGTGTTTGAATAACACAAATCCATGAAAATTACCAATAGTAAGAAGTAAATTTTCTCTCTTTCTTTTTAATAATATAAGCGAAATTTGAACTTTTCATCAAAACGAATTGATAATCGGACCTTGATAAATCTGAAAATACATCTTATAGCGTTGCCTTACCAGGCAAAACATGGTGAACTCAATTTTTTTTTTCAATTATTTTTTTCACCTCAATCGATTCAGGGAAATTTTCTGAATCGAATGGTACAAGAATCTCATTTTGACAAAAAATTAAGTCAACCGCTTTTTTTGTTTTGTATAACAGAGCGATTTCCATTGGCTGCACTCAAGGTGTGCTGGGCTATTGCTATCACTTTGATACCCGGATTCATAATAAAGGATAAACACAATTCACTGTGCACTGAATGCAACCAGTGCAGGTCAGAGGAAAACGTTATCAATATGGTTTCTCAATCACACCTTTCATTCTAGATCAAGTTTGCGATATTAGTGTTGAGACAACATATTCTCACATCTTCCAAAAAATTTCGTTTCGATTTGTATACGATTTCTGCGCAGCCTTCCGTTCCTTACGTTCACGTTTACGTGTTTGTGCGTCTAGGCCTTCACATAGGACGCTTCCGATAAATGCTACGAGCAAGCAATAGCATCTATCGGAAGCATCCATAAACTTCTACGGAAATTGTGTAGACAGGATTTGAACATTTTAATGAAATTTTCAAAAAAACAGGATCGATGCCTTTGATTCAATGCAAATGAGATCCGATTCACGATGAATCGGGTCGAAGAAGAATCGTAAAAAAATCGATTCTTTTTGCTCTCAAAAGATCGATTCTTGATGCATCGGACGATGCATCGTCATCACTATTAACTATAAATGAACCTCTTTCTTGGTGGAGGTTCATGTGGGGAATAATTTTGGTCTATCGCTAGTTTTCTGGCATTACAGCAATAATCTTGTGACTCAAGATTCCAACACAAAGGTTAATCAGCTCAACCCTATAATCTTTCTGAATCCGTTGGGCTGAAAAATTCACTCTCGAAGAGTAAAAATCCTGCAAGTGCGGGAAAAGTGAGATTCCACTCTTGAAGAGTGACTTTCCACTCCATAAGGGTGAATTCTCTCTCCCACAGAGTGAAGCTTCAACTTGGTGTGAATGATGAAACTCCACCTTCTTTTGAGAGTGAAATCCTCACTCCAAGAGAGTGAAAATTCCCTCTTATGGGGTGAAAATGTACTCTTGAGGAGTGGAATCTCACTCATGTTAGCCTCGCAGTATTCTCACTCTTTAGGAGTGGATTTTCATTCTGAGAAATTTAATGAGATCGTATAACCCCATAATTCTATGACCCCTAGAGTAGAAATGTTAATTTCATCTGGCCAAACGAGACTGGCGCAATGAAGCTGAAACTGGTAGCCGTAAAGCTATAGCAGCCACTTGTCATAACTTCTTATGCAAAACTTTTATCAAGGATTTAAGCATCTAAAACACCTAGTGGGAAGCTACTTGATCGATTTTTAATGTGAAAAAGACTTCAACAACGTTTACTCAGAAGGTACAATTGGCTACCAGGTGTACGGCTGCTAATTTCAGTTTCATGCGGTATTGTTGCAGACGTAGTGCAGGCGCATGACAGTAACATCCGCAACAGCACCGCAAAAAAAATGCAACACGTCTGCACCAGTCCCGTTTAACGGAACCGATATGGAATTTTTTACTCGAGATACTACTCCCATCATTCCATAACCCTATAACCAGAATCTCAACAACTGAACAACAATAATGATCACTACACGGAGAAAATGATTTGACGAAAGATTCCCCAAAGTTGAGTAAAACGAGGACATAGTGGCATTTCGGTGAGGTTTCAAATTCCATTGACTTCGTTTTACTCGACAACAGATGAAAATTTATACAAATGTTCCTTTACAATACTCAACCTGTGAAGATAATGAGAACATTCGAATGAATTTTCATCTGCAGTCGAGTAAAACGGAGTCAATGGAATTTGAAACCTCACCGAAATGCCACTATGTCCTCGTTTTACTCAACTTTGGGAAATCTTTCGTCAAATCATTTTCTCCGTGTAGACATCGGATTAAATATACTATCAAAATGCCAAAATATGCATGCAAATATGCACGAAAAAAGAACGAAATATGCACCAAATATGCACTAATGGAAAACTCACAATTTGATTTGAAATCAACATTTTATTGCTCAAATATTAAATCTAAGTTTTATAAATGAAATAAATCTCTGCAAATTACACAATATACTTTAGAAAATAAAAATTCAACAATACAATTGTTTCCAGAGCATCAATCCCAAATTATGAATTATGATTCATATAAAAATATACTACTATGTATCTTTCCAAATTTTCTATTTGAAATTCGTGACGCTTGTCGTTAAGTATCAATTTATAAGCCGAAAATGAGCGTATGGTGCCATTTTCATAGAAATAATTTCTGGCAGAATTTGATTTGTCCCGTTAATATAAGAATTCACTCGTTCGAGCACTTTGAAACTTGGATTTTTGAAAACACAGTGTCTAATTCATTTCGGATTTCAATCGAGAATGATTCTGGAAGTGCGCGTATCAATTGTGCAACTTCTATTATTTTCATTACGAAAATTCAGTTAAAGACCTTGCTGTATTGAAACCTTGAGGTCTAACAGTAAAGTTTCCAAAATACAACTATGAAGAATCTCTTAGGAAAAGAATTTTATGATACCTCAAAGTTGAAAATTCCGTTTATCGTTCAAATCCACTATTCATTTCTCCAATTTCGAAGACTCTTGACATTTTACACTAAAATATGCACTATCAACGAAAAAATATCATTATATGCAAAATTGTATGAAAAAGTCATATGCGTTTTGCATATGCACATATGCAAATGCATATAATCCGATGGCTAATTATCAAGTTCGATCTGTATTATAGCAACCTGTTTGGGTGAGATTCTTTGAACACATTCAATTAGACCCCATAGAATTATATATAAACTATGTTAAATTATACATAAATTATATATTTTTTATGTATTTTATGTAGCTCCAGCTACAATCACAAAGTTCTAGGGTCAATGAATTGTTTTTTTCCTTTGTTTCTCTTCTTTCTCAATGGAAGAGCCACAGAACCTGAAGAGAGATCTGATATCGCAGATTGATCAGCAAGTAATTTTATCGTCAAGTTTTTACGTACGAAAACTTTACACACAATTCAGTTTACATCATTTTTAATCCGTGAAATTCGAGTTACATCAAAGATACAAATACATCACTTATGCTCATAATATCTTTGATAGTAAATAATATTTATATAATATCCCTGGAATATTATACTAGAACAATCCCTCTTCAAAATCAAGAATAGAAATCAATCGGAATGGATTAAAATTCTCTCCAATTCAATTGTTGTTGTATTCATGAGAGTGGAGCAAAGTTTAATATATTTTTATGTGTTTGAATCTTTGTTCATCAGCGCAACAATGGATATTTTTTGATTTGAAAAGAAGAATAACATAAAAAATATACATTATTGTATACATATAATTTGAAAAATTTTCCCACTCAAGCAAGTTTTCAATGGGTTTTTGAGAATTTTTTCAGCCTGTACCCACCCAAAATGCCACTGGACTCACAGATGCCAACCCTGTTCATTAATGTTTATCTTCCCGAACTAACTCGTTGGAACAACTGAAAACATCGTTTACAGAATCTTCCGTTAGATTTGGGATCCTCAACAGCTGAGTATTTCGTTATTCGATTACCAATTCGTTTCAAAAAACGATCCAAACTTCAACCACGTAATCTATCTTCGTGACTTTTTTTCTGTTAACAATAGTTTGTCGGTAAAGAAAAATAATAATAAAAACTATAAACATTTCCGCTTTGAAAATCGACTTTTTCCAACATTAAACTCAGTCCAACTTAGTTATTTATCAACCTATCGAGATAAACCTTATCAATTCTTATTCACGGAGAAAAATGCAAGTCGAAAATATAGTAATCTTTAATAAGAATTTGAGAATATTTCCTAAAATCTGAGAGTTCTTCTCAAATGCATAATAAAAATCAAACGGTTTTGTGGAATTGTATTCGGAAAACAATGAAAAACTATCAATACTTAATAAAAAAATAGAGAAACATATGAACTTTCCAAAAATCGCGTATGGAATTTCACAAAGTGAATAGTAGGATATTGAAATTTTGTTATTATCTTTGTAAAATTTCACGCGCGACTTTTGGAAACTTCGTATGTTTCTTTATTTTTTTATTGAGTATTGATAATTTTTCATTGTCTTTCGAATACAATTCCATAAAAATGCGAACCGTTCCATCCTCATCATGTATTCAAGAAATCTTCTTAAATTTTGAGAAATATTCTCCAATTTTTATTGAAAATTACTATGTTTTCGACCTGCATTTTTCTCCGTGTTCGTGAGACTCAACCGAAGACGATGATGTTGTCAAACCTCGCAGAAATGATTGCAGATTATTTATTTTTCCATCCAAAGTGAAAACCACATTTTTCAAGCTTTGTATTATAAGAGTGATGAACGAAATGATTCGCAGAAAACTTCCAGTGACAGAATTGATTACTAGTGTATGAAATGAATTCCTTGAAAATTTCAGCTTAGTTGCGCTATTGAAAATTATATATAATTTACATATCACAATTATATATAAATTATATATTTCAAAAAACTTTTTTACTCGAGGTATGAAGCATTATGTCCACTCAATTTTTAATCAATGTGTTATGCATCATTTCTTATGTATTTTGATGTGCTGAATCCAAATCTGGAAACAGAATGTGTGTATCTCTTCAAGGTTTTCCGGAAAACACAATTAATGTATGAAAATGCGGATTTCACGGTTATCTACGATGATTACAAAGCAGAGAAAATGATTTGATCGATGGATTATACATGATTCCCCATGGTTTTCGATACGCCGAATCCGATTCTGGAAACAGAATTCGTCTATCTTTCCAGGTTCTTCCGGAAAAATTGATTAAAGTGAAGGAATCCGATGGAATCTCCATTCTACTATTATTTATAGAATTTGTAAGGGAGACAATGTTTTACTCGATGTATATAAATCATTCTTTATAGACTTCGAATTCTTTCCACTTCAGCTGCATTTTCCGGAAGGACCTGGAAAGATAAACATATTCTGTTCTCAGATTTAGATTTAGCGTACCGAACCCCTTGGAGAATGATGTATAATACATCGATGAAATCATTTTCTCCCCTCTTATTCATGTAAATAATCATGAAATCCGCATCTTCTTCAATTTACGATGCAAAAACACAATTCATTTTGGAAATTTTTTTACAGGGTCCCTTTAGCAAAAGTAAGATATATTGGATTTTCTGTTTGATGATTCAATTGTTCTTACTGCTAAAATTATTCAATCAAATTAGTGAAAAATTTCGAAAAAAGCGGGATGCCAATCGGTTCTACAGGAAAACTCACAGGAGGAAATATATTCACTTTATCAACAAAAAAAATTGTTTGGCAATAAAATTATTACAAGCAATGATCATAAGAGAAAAAGCGTCTTGTTCTAGGGACACGCCATTGTTAATTACGGATCCTCAAGTGAGGGATAAGACACCGAGCTTCAGACTTGGCGCCATTAATGGGATAGAGGTTAGTTTGCGTGTCATTCAATGGATAAAAATGAATTATTCATTTAGAGTATAGCAGAGCAATGGGATTTATGATATATTTTCAATAAATTACTCAGTTTCATTATTTAGATAACGCACAAATTGAGTATGTATTTTTTGGTTATCCCATTAATGGTGGCTCGTTGTCTTATCCCTCACTTGAGGATCCCTATTGTTAATACGCTCAAATCAACAACGCCATCGATTGGATTGACGAAAAATAAGAAATACGTGTTGCTGAAGTTTGAATCCTTTATTGAAACGAATTAGTAATCGAACAACGAAATACCCAATTAATAACGACCCAAACTTTTGCATAACTCTTTCAAGGTGGTGTTTTCAGTTCCAAAGCGTTAATTTGAAGAGTTAAATAACGATCATTCATTAGATTTTGTGAGTGGAAATTTTCGTTTCGTTTCTATAAACGATTCAAACTTCAGCAGCATAGAAATACGTGTTTTTTTTTAATTGGATGATACGATTGTTTAATGCTCTAATTGTGTAAACAACTTAGTTGAAACTTTCGAATTTTAAAAACCGAAGGGTGCCAATCGACTGTACGGGAAAAATCATAAGAGAGAATATTTTCACCTGAGATTGAAAAAAATGGTTCTGCAATGAAATTATTATGAACAATGATAATTTGAGAGATAGCGTTTTGTGACTAATTTTAGCAATGAATAATCGATTGGTTGAAATAAGGGAATCGACGACGTTGTTAGTTTGAACCTACCAACAAAAGCGTGCCTATCGGATAAACGCTATTTCTTCTATTATCATTGTTTATAAGTTCATTGCAAAACAATCTTGTTTTCTTTAGATAAAATGAATATCTTTCTTTCTATGATGTCTCCCATAGAATCGGTGGCACTCTTCGTTTTCGAAAGTAGAAACTTTTAACTGATTAATTCACACAATTTCAGCAATAAGAAATCGAATCGTCGAGCAAAAAACAAGTATATCTTAGTTTTTACTAATACAATCAATGGCATCGATGGTTTGGCGCTATTTGTGCTGTACCAGCCATGGGACCTAATGGCTTAATCCCAATTAACGCGTTAAAAGAAGAACCCGGAAAAAAAGAAATCAGATCTACGTGGATCTGAAAAATGGAAAAATTCTTTCTGTGCAGGTCGACTTGGATCTAAGAAGATGAGTTGATTCTTCGCAAAAATACGTCTCAGAAACCATCTGATAGTAGAGGAAATGTGCAGTTGATGCACGCAAATTGCGATTAATTACCGTGAAATTCTTGTTAATTTAGGTCTAAATCGAACTATTTAGATTTAACCAGAGCTACATTTTCCATTTTTGAGATCCAAAAAGATCTAATTAGATCCACTTGGATGTAAATTATTTTTTCTCGGGAAGGAGAAGTGACGCGAAGTGAAATAACTTTTTTTTTCATTGATGCATTTTTGTTAAAACAGTGATAATAAGTGACAAATTTAGGGAAAAGTGACAAAAAGTTGAAAAATTGACATTGTATCATGCCTGCATTGACTAAAAATTGTTTACCCTCTTGAATCATGAAAAATTCGTATTTTTGCTCAAAAATCTCATGTTCCATGAATTTTCTCAAGGTCTAAACGGTCTCATCGGACTTTCTGGATATTTTTCTTCAAATGTGTAATGGCTTCCCTTCATTAAAAAAAAACATCAAGCCCTTATCATTCTTCTATCAATAGTTCTACAATTTTGACACAAAAATTCTCGATTAGTCCAACTGTGACGTTCGAAGGGTGGTTCCTACCTTTAAACCCCCACCATTGCCGATATAAAAAAATACGTGTCGATTATTTTTCGATGTTTTACAAGTATGCAAAGTTTCATTAGAATCGATGAGTGACACTTCCGTAAGTCTCCTTGTGAGTAATGACAATTTGTGGAAATTTCAAATTTCTGGTAGTTCTTTTGATCCACTTTTCCAAACGATCCAAACGATTGTTCATTGCATCTCCATCCTTCGATTCGTTATTTGAAAAACTATAAAAACACATTCCATGAAATTTATCTTCGTGTACTTGGTTTGATTTTATGCCATTTTCTCTCGACCACTCTCATGCGGTGCAATCTGGACAGGAACCAACACAACACCAGTGTTCCTGCAGAAAAAGAAGTCTCAAGATATCTTTGAAGAGTCTTTGTGTTGTGTGGGAAGTAATCAAAGCGGCCGCCAGATACCACTCCATAGAACTCGAACAAGATCGAGGTTAACCTGACCAAGTTTCCAGAAGATGAATTTCTACTTGGATGATATAGATGCAAAAATATTCCAGATATATACTGTGCTTTATTTTCAGAAACAGCTGTCATAATATCGCCTACGCCTCCCTTGCATCAAGATACCTCAAAATCAAACATATAAATAGATATTTTGATAACGATTTATCTCAAACCCATAAACAAATCTCTAGTCTCTTCTTTCTATTTTTGTTAGTAGAAATTAGGGTAATATAAGAACAGAATGGATCCCCATCAATGAACTTTTTTAATATCATATATGTATAATCTTGAGAGGATTTGAATAGTTATTATTATGAATTAGATTTCATTTTATAATAGAAAAAAGAAAAACAAAAATCAGCGGAAGGGATCATCATTTCAAGTTCAATTCCATATAAAATATCATGAAATTCATTGTCTGCTCCATTCCCGGGAGGGTAAATGAGAATGATGATTATGATTTCACCCCTAGATGATTGTTAATGAAATTCAACGCTATATGACACGTACCGTGCTGATCTTTCGCACGCGACGTGAGCCGTATTGGCTGTACTGCGACTTGTTGAGTGACACGCGCGACATTCTACGTTGATCGTTGATATTTTGCTATGATTCTTGTTTCGTGATATCGTTAGTTCCTTAAGCTCCTCAACCCCGTCACACGTACACCCACTCTTCGATCTCGTGCTCAATTTTTGCAATATAATTTTCCCAATGTGAAGTCTCTCGACCAGGAGTGAGTGGCGGTAATAGTGGTGCCAACAGCTGTAGTAGTTTCGAACTTCTATTTTCGTGTTAGAAGAGCGCGCGCACAGAGCTTCGCGCTCGCTATCACGATTTTGCTACCACACGATGAAAGAAATATAAAAGAGAAAGTGATGAAAAAAAGGGTAACAATATCGGTGGGTGTGGATGGATGATTGTGTATTTATTTCTTTGTCTGTACGATATGTATCATCATCTCAAAAACACTCGTTGAAATCCCCTGCCATTTCTCTGTCATCCGCAAAGCATTTCAAAAATATCATAGCATATAATAAGAGGTATTCAGCCTTGTATTGGATATATTATTCACAGCCTTTTCTCCTGGTAATCAAATGTTTATTGTTTCCAACGTTAATACACTTTTGAGATCAGTTGTAAGTATGCGAACGCATCGATCAATCAGATATTATCACAGAAAATCAAGTTCGTATGATGGGTATGCGTCAAGATGATGATGAGTAGCGGAAACTTTTTGGAAGTATCTTTTGCATTTTATTCACATACATATATATACACACAGATGCACACACACACACAACACCACACAGATACACAACACGATACGTCTTCGTTTAAATGATTAACAAGTTTTGTGCGTACTGATTATAAAGATAAAGAACCACGACGATTCTTCTTATTCACGTGGCAGCACAATTCGTAAGAACACTTTCTGACACTTGAATCTCTGTCAAAGTCGCGCGCTTTTGCAATGACATTGCAGACGACAAATGAGGGACTGGGACACGTCCGTTTCGTTGGAACTGTCATTACACAATGATGAGCTAGAACACATCGAGAACAATACCAAACAATACATTAAATGTTCATCAACGCCAAGAAAATATAACTTTTTACGGTCACGGTAGATCAGAGTATGAGGTTCTATTTATACATTCACCAACCGATGTCGTATATGTGTATATATATATATATATATATATCTATAAAACGAGTAGTATGCGTTTAAAATACGTTAGTCACTGCACACGCAGAGCCGCACCTCGAAGCTCTGTCAAAGCTCGCTCTTTCTTTCTTTCTTTATTTATTTCATTGCCCTAGGGGGAAGGGGAAACGCTTTGTTTCTTTTCTTCAGAGGACAGGAAGATAATCGTCAATAATAATATACCAAACCAAAAACACGAGAGTCTATGACACATTAGTATAAGACACAACCGCACTGCGATTAGTCACTGTTTTGATTTACGTTTCCAATAATATGACACAAAATTTCTTTTGTCGTTACGAAGATAATGACAATGATAATGATCGAACTTGAATTATGAAGCTTTTTGCGATCTTGTAATCCAATATTCCAGAGCACACAACAGTATCAATGTTTTTTTGATAATTATGATTGATCGAATGATTTTCAACTTGGGTGTAGTCGGTGTAACAGAGAACCGTGTTTATCCTTGATTCACTTATCGACACGGTAAACAATAGAGTAATAGGATGAGCAGCAATAAATCTCTATAGAGAACTCGAAAACCGAGCGAGATTAAAGTGGTGATGCAGTTTGGAACGAGACACATCGATGAGTTCTGATTTCTCGTACCCTGATCGTTGTTGTCTCTCTCGAGGTCGATGGACTTGCGTCTTCTTTCGTCGGGGAAAACAAAAACAGTTGGCTCGGTTAAATCCGAAACGGACAAGAATGAACTTGAACACGAAAAACAACCGATCGCCCGTCGAGGATCTTGGTGTTTTAAAATAAAACCAAAGCCAACACCCCGCAAACACGTTCTATGGCATACGTATACGCGCCTGTCGTGTGCACGCGTAAAACCTAACCTATAAATGCAACCCGCGCGTCGCTGGCTGCTTTAACGGCGCCTGTCCTCATACTCACTCGATGGTCTCGATATACGGGAAGAGCGAGAGGAACGGGTCTTGTATCCCCACCATTCTATCACGAAATTACGTACTCTTGCACGGTGACAACTGATGGAGAAGTCCCTACGAGGGAAAAGAAAAAAGAACAAAACCTGACTTCGCGTCCTTCAATGTAATATGCAAACAAGAACTGAGGGATTTCAAATGTTTTATGATGAATAATCAATTTTTATTTTGATTCATGTATATTCTTAGTCAACAAATGACCGGAGTATTATTTTTCTCGTTATTCGTAGGTACTTTCTCAGAATTCCAATGCTCTAAAACTCTATTGCGTGCCGCAGTTGGAAAATCAAATCAACAGGAAATGAGATCTGATCTCGTGCGATGATAGAATCAATTATACGATGCGAAATAAAGGTCTGTTGCTTTATTTTGGAGGACTTGTCGTTTCATTGGGGAATCCATTCTTTTCCTTGTGCGAGGTCAGCATTTAGCGCCATATTGAATAAACGTGTGAGTAGATTTTCGAGTGTATAAATATATTTCACATCTCAAGTAAAAAAAATTGTATATAATTCAATACAGTTTGTATATAAATTATATACAATTTTGCAAATTTGTCCACTCGACAAGATGAAGTACAATAGAAAGATCTTAAACCATTGTTAGTAAACAAAATTTTAATCTTTCATGCAGGAATTATAGATTTATCGCTTGTTGTATACCTTACACGATTGATATGGAAAATTATACACCACCTCGCGTCTGCGTATGAATACGTTTCGAGTATGAGAGTAATTTTATATATATATTTTATTCAATTTATATATAAACTCTTGATATAGTATAGAAATTTATTTCAGGGGATACTTCTTTGAGTCACCATACCTACCATCCACGACTACGTTTTTATCAATAATGTAAAGGTAATTACAGTTATGAAAACTATTTGTTCCCAGAATAATATAAACATCCGAAATACTCGAAAATACAATAATTCTTTGTTAGTTTTTCACTAAATGAAAAACCAGAAAGTGTAAAACATGGACTTTTACAGAAATTTAAAACACTAAACCTTCAATTTTATGAAGCTCATAGTAACCCAGATAGCCAAACGTGATATCACATTGGGCGCAGTATGTGATGTTCTATGAGTGAAGATCAAATGATAATCATTTGGATCTCACGCACTGTAGTTCAATATCTGTATAACATTTGTCACACAAATGTACTACACTACGTGTCGCAGATCGTGATATTATATGATTATTTTTCATCATCCGTTTCTGTGGTACATTCCCAGTCCGCAAATATGGGGAAGTACTTATGGGAGCAAAATTGATTTCACTGCTATGCTACATACATTCAAAGATTCTCGTGTACTTATATACTGGATTTAAATGTATCTGTAGGAAGCATCGTAGTAGTATTTTTTAAGAAGTGCTACCATGGTAGCGCTGCTAGAATACTACGAGAGCGCCACTTCAAGAGGTGATATTAGGTTCGGTCGCAAGTTGGGAAACATTTGAGGAATAATCCACGATATTGATCGATGATAAGGTTTGAAAGTTTTTAAATTGAATAGTATGATTAGAATCGAAATTTATTTGTGGGTGTTGTTAAATTGATGGAATAGGGAGAGAACGGATTAAATCCATCAACTATACAGTATGACGAAAGACAATTTGAATTCTCCAAGGACTCTATTCTGCCTACATTTTAGTAGTTCATTTTGTGCTTCCGGAAGAATTCAATAAGACTTAGTTTTTGGAACTTTTGCTATCTGGATGAGAGTGCTAAAACTTTTTCACAAGCCCAGATAACACACGAAGAATTCTTTTTCAAAAACAAGGATAGAATTCTTCAAGAATTCTTTTCGAACTAATGAATTCATAAAGAGCTTTGGGAGAGTTCAATGCTTGGGACATTAACGAGTTCTTTAAAAATGCTGGAAGTATTGTTTTAGTACTCTCAAAGGACTCATTAATGTCCCAAACATTGAACTCTTCCAGAGCTCTTTATTAATTCATTAGTCCGGAAAGAATTCTTGAAGAATTTTATTCTCGTTTTTGAAAAAGAATTCTTCGTGCGTTATCAGGGAGCGTTTCCTTGTGCCTGTGAAGATATCTTGAATAAAATATCTTTTGATATTGCATTAAATATCTCTCTGAATCCTTCAGAATATATTTCAGAATGCTCAAATAGAGTTATCCAAAATTTTTATCTGGAATTGTGAGTTTTTACAACAAATTTGACCCCTAAGTTTGATTAAAACTTGATCCGGAAGTGCTGCATGAAATATCTATAAAACATCCTTCAATGATATCCCAAAATATGAATTCCTATATAGTTTAAGAGTTTGGGTCAAGAAAAGAAAAATATAAAAGAAAACATGGTCAGAAGCAATGTTCAAGAGGATAAAGCGTTTACTTCTCTTCCTATCGTATAATAGAAAATTAGTCTCCTCGATTAATTGTATTCATTATGAACTCTTTTAGAACTCTTATGCTATCTGAGTAAATCTGGTATGGTCTCAGATGACACACGGAAAATTTTTTTCCCAGAACAAGAATAAAATTCTTCAAGAACTCTCCAAACTAATGAATTCATAAAGAGCTTTGAAGGAGTTCCATTTTTGGGACATTAACGAGTCCTTTAAGAACACTGAAAGCATTGTTCCAGTACTCTCAAAGAACTCGTCAATATCCCAAACATTGAACTTTTCCACAGCTCTCTATGAATTAATTAGTTCGAAAAGAGTTTTTCCAGAATTTTATTTTTGTTCTTGAAAAATAATTTTTCGTGTGTTATCTAGGGTAATTGATTTACATACTCCTTGTGATACTACCAGAAGTGCTATGGTATAATTGACGCATACTCCTTATGTTACTACCAGTAGTGCTATGGGAGTATTGATTTACACACTCCTTATGGTACTACCAGTAGTGATTCCAAATATTGCCCAGCACAAATGGTAGTAAGTTATTGAATACTTATAGGAGTACTAATGTAGTGGAAGTGAGAGCGTGCCAGTGTCAAATTCATGAAATGCTCCTATATTGATATGCCAATGCTACCGCTCACTACTAGCAGTAAAAGAGAAGCATTTTCGCTGAAAATAGAAGCCGTTTGCTGACTGGGTTAGATACACAAATGCATCACAAACTATACCGCAGATTAAAATGATATGTGATCATTCTCTATTATCAGATCCTGAGGTACATTAGATACACATATGTGTAACAACCTATATTGCAGATTGTGATGATTTCGAACATGAGTTTCTGAGATACATTGGACATGCAAATGTATTACACTTTCTGTTACAGATTGTGATGATCTATTGTAACTTCTTAGCATTAGTTTCTGTGATACATAAGACATGCAATTGTATCGCAATTTATGTTGCAGATTGTGATGATTTCGAGCACAAGTTTATGCGGTACGTTAAATGCGCAAATGCACTACACTTTATCTTGCAGATTGTGATGATCTGTCAGAACTTTTGAGCATCAGTTTCTGTAGTGCGGTAGACACGCAATTGTACTGCAATCTATGTTGCAGATTATGATGATCCCACCAATTGGGACTCGCCCATTTCAATGTAGTCTAACAGGTTTCAATTGGCTCAAGTGGATTTCGATGATTATTTGCCGTTGCGAAATTCTTATTCAATTTTCATTATTATTCTGATTCCATACATTTTCTCAACCAAGGTCGAGTCGAATACAAAGATTCATCAGAATCTGATTCAGCATCATTTATGTAATTTGGTAACTATACTTTTGTATTTTGAAAAATCATAATTCTTCTAGAGCTTAGGTACACGAGTGTATCACAGTGTGCACAATTGCTCAGGTCCTGTTCGACATATGCGTCGCATATGTACTGATATAACTGTATTCATGCAATCTGAAATATCAGAGTATATGTACAAAAATGCATCACAGTATGCAGAAATGTTCAGATTCTGTTCAACACATGTACTACGAATGCACGCACATATGCCTAGTGATCTGACATCACAATCTGTGGTTCAAAAATCATCGTGTGAGTGCAGCTTGATCTCAAGTTGTCCTCATTGCATATCTGGGAAAAGAGTGACCACAAAAAAGAGTATTTTTCCGCCTATTTGCTGGGACCGCAGGTTTCAGGTTAGAATGCATTCTAAAACATACTTCATGTTGATCATTTGCAAGGGTATACAATTTCCTGGTGAGCATAACACTGGTTTTACAAGTAAAGTAGTATCAAATTTTGATCAAGATTTTATAAAAATCAATAAACCTCGATAGGTTTTTTATAGAAAAGAATCCATTTCGTGAAAAATATATCGATTCCGTTGATTTCTTCAACTCCAAATCAATGTTACGCTCGCCGGGAAATGAGGGATTCTTCAGAATGCAATTCAACCTAAAACTCGCGGTCCCAAAAAAACAGGCGGATTTTGCGTTCACTCTTTGACTGATGAATATTTTGAATTTCAACCGTGTTTGTTACTTTTCACTTCGTATAATTTTTATATTCCAAAATAAAACGTCAGTTTTTCAACCTCCCATTGCTGATTTATTAAAGAAAACGAAGAAAAAGTCTCAAATGTGTATGAAAATTATTATATTCCCCGAGTTCCATTTCCCTCCATGTATAACATGCAATTTTGAAATAATTCACATTCATTAAACTTCATTGAACTATGAAGTGAAGTGAAGTGAAGTGAAGTGAAGTTCCAACCCCCCTTTGCGTGGCATGAATTCAAAATCCAACTCTTTTCCGACGCCATATGGCGTCAATATCACGCAGGGTTCACGTTACCGGGACTCCATCGTTTATTCTCGCATTTATGAAATCAAGCAAAGAACTCTGTTGTGAGAATAAGTTGAATTTTTTCTTTCATCCGAGTTAAAATTGTCAAGTGAATGTTATGTGTATTATAATAATGCCAAGGAGAGCGGTTTGATTTTTTATGCAGTTGTCGAGTGTTGAACTTTTTCAATACTTCAAAACCCGAAGATAATTTCTAACCTACACGGAAAGACCGGGTCTATTAATATTTAGAAAAATGACTGTCCATTTAGGGAAAACGAGGATAGCTGAAAAATATTCGTAGTGAGTCTACTGAAAATTCGTAATCGACGTATTAAAAATTGATAATTCCACTGTGAAAAATATCAATAAAACTATCAACTGTTAATATTTTGACTACGAATTTTTGGTGGACTCACTACGAATAATTTTCAGCGATCCTCTTTTTCCCTAAATTGACAGTCATTTTTCTAAACGTTGATAAATTCTTTCTAAATATTAATAAACCCGGTCTTTTCGTGTAATTACCAAATGAAAGGGATCGGGCTTTACGATAATGAACTGATTCCATAGATTGTAGTGCAAGAGAAATGAATTGAAGTTTGAGTTTGAATTGGAAATCTCAAGAACGCTGAATGATAATTTACTCTTTGGTGGTGATGAATTCAAATTGAAACAATGAAGTTGAACTTACGGAGAACGCGCTAGACCGTCGTCTGGCGAAAGACATGTCGCTTCTCTTCAATTATCCTCAATCACCTCTCTCCCCGATTATTAAGATGTTGCAATTTTTTCCACTCGAGAGTAACTGCATCAACACATCACCGGTAAACTCATTTGCATTTTGATTAAAATAAAATTCACATCATTCCTATTTTCATTTTCTCGAGCATATTACAAATTTCATGAAAATAGCACTGGGAAAAGGAAATATAGTCTCTACAAAAATGCGGATAGTTGAAAGAGATGTTGGTTGTGTTTCATTATTGCACAGAGAAAAGTTTATATTAAAGATTACTATATTTTTATAGTACTCGTGGGATATACTTTATTATGAGGCTCTGAATTATATTTATTTTAAATTATAACATATTTATCTTCATCCTCACGAGAAAGTATGGTGAATGCTCGTTTACTTGTGGTCCATAGCGACATAATTAAATATATCCCAAAAGTACAATATAAATATGCTAATATCTAATATAAAATTTTTACTGTGTGTGTATGCGACTTTTTTCTTGTATTGTACCTGCGCATCGTTGTAATTTTTCTTTTTAATTTTAATTTCAAAATATCTGTTTGACGAGATAAGAATTGAACAATGTAATTTATTTATTTGTTTAACTTTTTATCATTGAGAAATGGAGAATTTTTCAATTTAATTGTAGAAAAAGAGGTTGTGGAATGAGGTTTTATAAATCCAGCTAAATTTCGTGTGGATATTAATATTGTAGCTATCGAAGCTATCGGATGAAATACTTCAGAGATGCTTTGAATTATATTTACATCCATATTTGGGCCGCTAAAAGTCAAATGTTTCGAGACAATGATTATATGATTCTCACAAAACACTTAGTTACGAATGCACTTGTCAAATAACTCCAGGCTCATTAACGAAGAATTCAGAGATTATGCTTATACAAAGCTTTCGAGCTATAATATGACAACTCGTTGCAACAACTCGGCTATTTCGACACTTAAGATTCCTTAATGATATGATCAAGTATCATGGGAATCCAAGAACAACGAATTGAATCCGAAGTTTGGTGTTGAGATGAAGATATGCACGGAAAAAAAAGATTAGTTGAAATAACTATTTAACTTGTAAGCGCATATGGGCCCACTTTTTTTCGTTAGAATAACAATTTTTTTCGTTAATTTAACTAATTTTGTTAGTAAATCATTTTAAATTGGTTGAATCAATTGATTAATTTGTTATTCTAACGAAAAAACGTGGGCCCATATGCGCTTACAAGTTAAATAGTTATTTCAACTAATCTCTTTTTTCCGTGTGAGGAAGAATATTTTGGGAGATTCTGGATGTTATGATGGATTTATGTATAGTTTGTTTCATTTATTTTAGTGAAAAATCCAAAGAGCTAAGATTTTAGCGTTAATTAGACGAGTAGCACACTATGAAGAAAATTTTGTGACAAAAATTGTCACTGAGATATATTTTCGAAAATCGAAAAGGATAAATGATGAGCAACGATTCACTACACGGAGAAAAAAGATCATGGAATGATCACTAGAAAAGATAGTAAACTGGTGACAACTACGAATTTCTGTACACAGTCGCTAACAAAGACGAGTAATATTTCCTATTTTTGTATATTAAAATACAATATAGTACACCAAAATAGGAATCGTTACTCGTCTCTGTTAGCGACTGTGTACAGAAATTTCTAGTTTTCACCAGTTTACTATCTTTTCTAATGATCATTCCATGATCTTCTTTGTCCGTGTATGGATTGCAGAGAATATTAAAGAAACATCAATATCGCTTCCTATGGAGGATCTACAACGATCGATAGACATCAAATTCATTGAAAAAATAATCGCTTGGAGAGTTTGAAGAAACCTTGCATGTACGACAATTCATCAAAATTAGAAATTATTGGTTAAAGTTGAAATGCATCGCCCCATCGAACGTAAACATCAAATGTTCACGATTTTATACAGAATTTCTATTTCGACCATAATATTTTCGAAGCAGCCACTAAGATCTGAAGAATATTTGATGAATGTAAATTAAGGGTGTGGATATTTAAGTACACTGACAGAAAATAACTTCACATATGATTCTGATTACCAGGACACACGGAAGAAATGAATTAGCTGTGAGAAAGACAGTCATTTTTCAGATCCTATTGCTAAATTTTGGCCGATACAGCAACATTTTTAGTTTTATCAGCGAAATTTTGACTAATTTTGCTAAGAAATTAGCTGTCCCGTCGATACTTTGTCCTGAGACGAATAACAAAATCAGCTAATCGAGCTAGAAATTTCTTTTCGTGCATGTAATTTTGATGACCGAATGAAATAGTTCAAGTTCAAATTAACTACATTATTCAGATGAGAAAAACCAATTTTTTTTTTGGCGTGGACTAGAACATGTAGTTGATCTTGGCTCGAACCATCCTCTATCTGATCTTTTGAACTACACTTTCTGGTCATCAGAACCGTATTCCAAGTCATTAGGCCATAAACATTTCAACTGGGTTGTTTTTCTGTTAGTGTACACAGAATTTTCCACTGCATGAAAGTAACCTAAGAAAAGTTACAACAAACTAAGATCACTTGTTCGCATCTCAATGATCTGAAATCCATAGCTTTGAATTTTTATAACCCATCTGACATGGGCGGAAAATTGCCAAAGACCTCAGTGGTTTCAAGAGTAAGGAAGACCTTAAAAGAACCAAAAAATGTGCGGCGGGCATAAAAAATGGGGTCCCTAACAAAAACGTTACAATGTATTTTCTTCATTTGTTTTTTTTGGTTCAAGTCAAGGATCAGGACAAATTAAGTATAAAATCCGTTGTATTTTGGTATTCTAACGAATTTACGTTGCGAAAATACGATGTATTTGTGAATCTTTCATACCGATATCGTTTGGTGTCTTTTCAATACTTTATAAATCTGTAAGAGTGAAAAATCACGCATTTCATTCCACTATGTCTCAGAAGTGAGCCATTCCGCTTAGAGTGGGATCTCCACTCGTTTCGAGTGAAAAATCTACTCTAGAATTGGAGTGGCTGTGCATGGAACAAAATAATTAAACATTTTTTGGATAGCTGAAAATTGGCTACGGGAGCTATTTTCTAACCCCCACGGCTACTCACTGAACGGTAACAGCAAGAAATTCAGCTGCCGCTGCTAAAATTTCATAGCTAAATTATTTGACTGTCAAAATATCAGCCACAAAATCTACGCAGTCACAGCTACACGGAGCAAAATGCAAATCGAATTTTTCAGTTCAAATTGAATTTTACTTCAAAAACAATGAAAAATTATCAATGCTCAAGAAAAACAGGAACAAAAATTTGAACTTTCCAAACGTCGCGTATGAAATTTTACAAAGTGAATAACAAAATTTCGGAATCTCACTCACTGTGTAAAATTTCATGTGTGACTTTCGGAAAGTTCAGATTTGTTTTTATTCTTGGTTAAGTATTGATAATGTTTCATTGGTTTCAAATAAAATTCAACAAAAATGTGAACCGTTTTATCCTTATTACAAATTCAAGGAAAACTTTTGGGTTTTAAGAAATATGCTGAGATTTTCTATCCAAGATTACTATGTTCTCGACTTGCATTTTTCTCCGTGTAGGATTTTATACTGTAGTAGCTTATAAATAACTACAGCTGCAATTATTTTAGCTATAGCAGTGAAAAAAGGATGTTAAAAAAGTGAGTAACTGCCACAACTATATCATTTTTTTGCGTTCAAGTTTCTGACCTCAAACCTCAAACTATCACTCTAAAATAATGGATATTTCATTCAAAATGTCGACAAGCTCACTTTCAGCTGGCTGAAGAGGTCAATCTCACCCTAACAATTTTAGAAAGTAAGAAGTAAGTATGACCTCAATGGAAATTCAATTCAACTGTGCTCCAACTGAAAATATTTGGGTCTTTAGATGTAAAACGGGTGAAATGACTTTTGGCGTCAATTGCGGTGTAAAAAATTCACAAACACACTGTCTACACGATTCGAAACTAGAAGCCCTCCCTAGCAGATATACCAACATATTTTACCTAAACCTTTTCGGTCTATTATTATTTCGCCAACTAACTGTACTCATCGAATAATAATCATTACGATGAACGTAAATGATGGACGTAAATTATGAATTTGTGTATCACTTCTCCAGATAAAACATGTATATTCATTAACGCATTAATGTCAAACAGGAAACTTTTATCGCAAGCGAAATATATGGAAATGTATATTCATTGTTTCCAAGATATTCAAATACTTCAGATCGCAAGGGAAAGAAAATGATTTTGTTGTTTCCAACTTCTCGAAGAAGTGGATAAAACTTAATCAATCGAATAATATTTGGTAACGTACAGCGCTATCATACTAAATTGAATTTCATCTCTCGTCCTACTTTGTAGTAATCGATTAAGGTCTTCTTCCATGCCGGCATTATTCGAATATCACATGAAAAATGTTCGTATCAATCGCGATAGTATTAGTAATGGGTTGTAATATTCTTGATAAGATACTCGATCTCGGATAACTAGTATAATTGATCGTCTTGGATAAAATTAAAGAAGGAAAAAAAAGAACATTGTTGACATACTTTCATGGGATTGTGATTATAAAATAACTCACTTCAATTACAGTTGTGACTATATCGTATTATAAAAATAGATATTAAGGTAGATGATTGTTGATTGTAGTTGATTATATACTCATAATCTTCATCACACATCCTGTCATAAATATGCAAATTCGAAACTCCTGTACATGAAACCCTAGAAAATTGAAAAATGATTTTCTCTTTGTTGGAGTTTCCTTCGAAATCACGGTTGTTATAAAAAACAACATGCCCCAGATAGCACGAAATATTTTACTAGCGTACCACGAGAAGCAGATTTCTCTAAAACTCTGAAGAATGTATCGAAGAATTCTCAAAGGACTCTAATTCATCCCACTGATCGATGAACGTCAATTCAATTTTCGATTTCAATCAATCTCTCAAATGTTCTGTTTGGAAAGTCCAAGCAAATTGGCATACAAAACATATTGACTGAACCTTTTCTCTCTACAGAATTCGATAATCCATCACATTTCAAATAGCCATAATTCTTCGCAAGGCAACGACAAGATTCTACACAATTGATTTCTATTGGAGGAATATATTTTATTTCGTACGCTCGATACCCAGGACGGTTGACCCTTCAACTTTAATTCTGATCTAAAAAGAAAAAAGAGAACAGACCGCTGGGCAACCTCTTATCCAAACTAGTGCATAATTAAATCCTTCTAAATCCAAATCACATTTCTCATCTTTTTAATTCCACATTGTATACATTTTACATCATTTCCTGTTTTGAACTATGAAAATTCGATGATTTCCATGATGTCAAATGAAAACCAAGAACCGTCGAACTCGAAAAATCGATGAACTCGTTCTTTTAGTCACTAGTCACTTCGAAAGTGAGAATAAAATCAAATCGAAGAACATTCTTCAGATATCAATGATAAAATATGTATTCTCATATTTGCGATCAACACAATTTATGAATCTCAACCGAATGATATGTCACGTTCAAACTACTGTACCCGGTTGTATCTTTCACGAGGAATCACATTGGAATTATTTCGGATAAGGAAAGAAGGAAAAGAAGGAAAAGAAGAACGACGAAAGAGAAACGTTGAAATAGACAATCCTTAACAAAATGCACGTTCGCACACATGATACGAGAAGAGTTTTACTTGAAAGCCAGTCAACGCAACGAGAAATACTGTGCGTTCTGTACCACCAACGTTGATGCTGATCATGTAGCCGATGACGCTTATGAATTAATTAGATAATAACTAGCAGCAATTAGAGACAACTACGGTTACACGGGCATATGAAAACACCATCTGCTTCTCATCTCTGCGGAAAATAAAAATACACCAGTGGTAGTGTAAATCATCATCATCATCATCATTATAATGATCACGATCATCAGCATCGGTACAAAAAAACGAGAGTGGGGGACAGTTGTAGCGATGGCGTTAGGGCCACAGCAATGTATTCAGTCTTTCTGTGTCTCAATTACCAATCGTGAATGATGTTTCTTTTTTTAGAAAAGGGAGACTGTCAATGACCTGATTTTTTTTTCGATGATCATCGGGGTTAATTATCGTTCAGAGGAATTTCATTTGAGTTGATCTTCGGGGAGTTGAAACTTGTCTTCTTTTGAAACAATCGTCGATATCTATTGTATACTTTTTGAATCGAACGGAAAATTCTCTCGATCGCAAAGAACGTAACAAAATTATCCACATTATTCTTATCCTTTATTTATTAAAGATCATTTACCAGGATTTTTCTAAGATCAAATACGTAGACTGAATACATTTACATCGGTAATTGTATTCGAAATACACGTTATGCAACGATGAATGAACAAAACACTCGAATTTTGCATTCATTTTATTCATGTATTCATCGACATGCGAATATAAGGGTGGTGTTCAATCGAAGCGGGAGTCAATCCTTGAACGTCTCGTTCCCCACCGTGTTGATAGAAAAATGAAAAGAAGAAACCATACAAGGCCAGAAAAAACTACGCGAATGTTATAGATTTTATTTATGAGTGCAGTGTTGTTAGAGAATTGGATTATCAGTTCGACTTTTGGATATGCGGTGCGGATTTTTTCAATTGCATTCGGCATTTTGAGTTACGTTCGACTTCGCTTAGCGATAACAGCACTTTCTTAGCTATTACAGGAAGAAATGTTGACTCTTTCAGTTGATTTCGTTTGATGTTCTACACATAATACTGAAAGTTTAGCTGCTTCGGTAAACAATTTGCAAGTTTTTTCGGCTGAATAAGTAGCTAACGTAGTTTATCTTCGAGCGGAATCACATTTCGCTGTTCCAATGGATTTTATTCTCCCCACGTGGACTTTCGTTTGGAGTTCTTCAACTATGCAGTGAAGTACACGTGTCGTTGATAAGTTCGTGTACTGATTATGGTATTTATAGCCCACTACACGTGTACACACTATCAATAAAATTAGTTTATTGAGAAATTCTTGGGTAATTCACGCAGCAATTTCCAGATGAAAACGAATCGATTTTGTAAATATTGATAGACGGTAGATTAAACAAGTGTGGACATTGAGTCAATGCCATACTAGGGGATGGGCAATTTTTTGGGGAAATGGATGTTTTCCTCTTGAGAAAATATCTTGTTTGGATCGAATTAATTTACTTTGCCTGAAATCATTCGTATAATACGTAATTCCAGACACATAATCATGTCGAATCTCACAAACAGTAAGAAATAAGTCCGGGTGAAAAATCTTTATCGAACACTGTTACAAAATTCCTTCTGAAAATTCAGAAAATGTGAGTGTAATTTTTTACAGCCACGTTTTTCTGAATTTTCAGGACACTTTCCGAAATTTAGTTGAAATTTATCAAAATTCAGAAAAAAGTGGCTGTAAAAAATTACAGGCACATTTTTTGAATTTTCAGAAGGAATTTTTTTACAGTGAATAATGAAATAGTCGAGTGTTTAAATGAACATTGGGCGATGTATTATTTTTCAATAATCACCTCAGCAGAGATTATTTTAGTCATTCTACAGGCCCTGCAAGACCTCACTAGGCTTTTGTGAGACATTTGCAACGCCTAGTCAGTTAGAGTTATTGTAATAGCCTAAAGAATCACTGGAGTGAAGAATGGGAAATAAATCCATTGCACTGAGGACAAGGATCTAGCAAGATATTAGACAGCTAGAAAATGTAGTCACTTGAAATGAAAATTTTGGTTGAACCGAATCAATTTTATTTGCCAAAGCTAAATTTGTCATCCTCATTGGATAACCTATTTCATTCATATCCTGCTTCCCGCTAGCCACTAGACTTTTGCTAGCTCTTGGCTAGATTCTCGTGAGGGCCTAGACAGTTCCATGAATGACGTTGCTGGGGTAGATTTTTATTCACGTCATCTAGAATTTAGCTGATACAACTAAATGTTAGTTGCCGGCAGCTAGGTATTTTTCTCTTATAACGTGCTAGTGGTGAAAAAAAATACTTGCGCGCACTGAGAAAAATGAAATGTGAAAATAACCTCTATTTCGTATATTTTTCATCCGTCAAATAATGAAAACTGAAGCCAGCCTTTCAAAAGTGAAAAGTACCTTTTCAGTGTTGAATTTCACCGTACATTCGGTTTGATTCACCCAAAAGATATAACCAAAATAATGTATTTTTCATCGTCAAATACATTACTATATTGAAACATGATTTCTACAATGCAGATTTTTCTCAGTGCGTATATCCTGCTGTAAGAACTGCTTACAGTATTACTTCTCACATTTCATCTGAAAACATGGACTCTTCGACGTAGTGTTCATCACATCTCACATTGTTCATCCTGAGATCAGATTTCATTTCGATAAACGTTCAAACTTGAACGATATATGATAATTTCTGATCGAGTGAATTATTTTCTGAATGAAAATAGCTCACGAACCCCTAATAACAAATAAATTCCCACTGTTGTGCTTATGAAGCATATAGTAAATATGTTATTATTATCAGCATTCACAGTCGCGTTTTATGAAACTATCTTTTGTCTATTACACACTGATGATATTGTTTGCGATTTGTCGAGTCTCTTCCGTGTCCCAGTTTATATTACTTAAAGATCGCAATACTGAGAACTATGATGATAAACGCTCTGCTGGTATAATCAGAGAAAAGAACGACACGATGCAGCATATATTCGATCTATCAACGTCAACCATTGTGTTCAAGAAAATACTGAAACGTATCACGCGTTTAGAATACCGTTGTGATTTGTGCTGATTTTTAACAATTCGAGGTTTATCTGTACTGATACTGAACAACGAATAATTATATCCGGTTTGCAGTTATTGTTCTCAGAGAGAAAGAATCGGAGGAAAACATGCACATTTTTCCAATCTATAACATTATGGAATTTGCGAACATTTCAGGAATTGATTTTAGATATGAAATGAGAATGGTGTACTCACAGCTGCTAGAAATTATTCTGTTTCAAGATACGTACCTGAAACATAAAAAAAAGAAATCAAATATATATATACATATACGGATATGATATGCGGTATTAGACAATTCATAATCATTTTCTTAACATTTAACGATGCTTTTATTTATAGTTTGATAAATATATTATGGCTTGAACGTCATTGAAGTTTGAATCCTTTATTGGAACAAATTTGGAATCGAGTATCAAAATACTGATGCATCAAAACATCTATGTCTACGCTGTAAAGAATAATTGTAGAATTTTTTCTAAAAAACAATGTTGTAGCAAAGTTTTTGTATTAACGAGGAAATTTTAATTAGAATGTGGTGGAATTTTCCTTCACTTACACCGAGAGGAATTTATAATTAATTTCACTATGGAATTACAGGAATGGGGGAACATACTGACTTCTGATGAAATTTACTGTAAAACATTGTAAATTTGATCAGGCTTCTATTGTTATGCCATAGTAAACTTCATTATATTTTAATTCCATAGTGAATTTAACTATAAATTTCTCTCAGTGTATGGAGGATTCGATACTGAAAGAGCAAAATAGTTTCTCACTTCTTCCATTTCTAATGAAAAAACAATTTCTCTCCGATCGGGGGATAGAATCAATCACTGCAGTACACGCAGAAAACAGATGTGTTGAAGAGTCCCATAATTTATCGAGGATCAGCGCCAGTCTGTGACGGATAGAGTTTTTACTTGAATTTACTTTTCAAAACTCCCATAATTAGATGTATTTCTACAAGAAATTATGGTACTTTTGAAGCTATATTCAGGTAAATAATTTCATTCATCACAGACTGGTGCTGATCCTCAATAAATTATGGGACTTTTGAAAATCTATTTTTCTGCGTTTAAAGAAAAACTTCCCACATTCTATACAATGTAATTCTTCATATAACATATTTAATCACCATATCTCTCATCCAGCAAAATAGATTTTGAAACCTAATCCTCATCAATTAAATATCAGAGTTAGATTTTATTTTGTATTCAATTTCAAATTCATTTGGATAAACGAGTTTTCAAACTCCAGCGATATATCGTTTGAAACGATGTTATGAGAGTTTCCTCGTTCTTCGATATCTCCTTTTAATTATGGGTTTATGAGTCCCGAAGTTTTATCTTCCACATATGATTCTATTTAGTTGAAGATTGGCAATTTGTTCACTCTGCTCAGCAAATACACCGATCTAGATAATCTCTTGGTTCTGAGATTAGAAAATATGTGGCGATATGCGGAAGTAAAATAAGATATCCAACTGGGCACTGCCAATGCTGACGATGGAGTATGGCTTGGCGCAAGACTGGGCAATTTCTGCGTTTCTGAGACCGCGTTACTGCGTTGATTTATAATTGATCATAGGTTGTACAACCCCTGACTAATCACGGTGGAAAGTTGTCTCAAACATCGAGTAATCCTAGATGACAGGGGATTCTAATTTTATACCAAACATTGGCGATAGTTTTAGATTCAGCTTTTGATTTGTCAATCAAATTCACCTGATTTTTTGGACACAGTAATCGAGGAACATGCTTCCAATAGAATGTAGACAGTAATGAATTCCACTCTGTGCAGTTGATTCAAATGAAGAAAAAGTCTGCGGGAAGCCCTTTTCTCGAGCAGCAATTTTCAATGTCTCTAATTATGTTACAGTGCTAACTGCTGATTTCCGAGCGGTAGAAAGAATTTTCAAAATTATATACAATTCATATATAAACTATATTGAATTATATATTAAGTATATATAATTATAAAAAAATTGTCAGCTAGAGTTTCTTGCAAGGGGCAAACCAAGCAAACTCAATGAACGTATAAATCTTCTTTGAAAACTCCACGATAGGAAAAGGGTGTCTAAACATCATTAATCCAACACTGGGAACAGCGAATCGTGGATCACTGTAGAGAATAATATGTGCCAATGATAAAATCCCCAATATATAAGAGTATTGGCTCTTTCCCGACCGTGCTAAATTGACGGAAACCTCATTGTTCATGGATAGTGGAGGGTATGAATGTGATTCATTTAAGTTTATCGATAAATATTCCTATGCTCACTGACCTGAATTAATGACTGTAATCTATGATATTCATCAAATTAGAATAATCTGGAAGCGATGAGTAAAACTTGATGAATTCTCAAAGCTGCACGGAAAGACCGGGTCTATTAATATTTAGAAAAATGACTGTGAATTTAGGGAAAACCAGGATCGCTGAAAAATATTCGTAGTGAGTCTACCAAAAATTCGTAGTCAAAGTATTAACAGTTGATAGTTTCATTGGTATTTTTCACAGTGAAACTATCAATTGTTGGTACATCGACTCCCTAAATTGATAGTCATTTTTCTAGATATTAATAGACCCGGTCTTTCCGTGTGTGATAGCGTCTCTACAGTGTTGGCATTACCATTGATAAAAATTTGAAAAATCTTGGCAACTCCCTATGAGGGGAATCTCATGGTCATAAAAAATTTCCAAATATTGCCGATCCGTCCTTTAAGAATCTGATTCAAATTGAGTGACGCGTTAAAAGGTTCGAATCGAATCTTCGAAGCAAGGATTATAATTCTAGATGTTTTGAATAAATGTTTGACTTCGATGACAAAGCGGTGATAATGATGAGGGTTTTGGAAAAGAATCGATCCTTTTTTATATAAAAAGTATCGAATTTTTATTGAAATCTATAAAAATGATATATTTTCATATGAAAAGAAGATCGATCCTTCTCGAAGATCCCCATCACTAAGTGGTGATAACAGATAGTACCAACATTGGTACATCATGGAAAAATGTGTCCGTTAATCTGTGGTTTAGTTATGTTAAATAATTATAATTGATGGTATATCACCAGATTCTGAACAGTGCTGAGTGTTCATTATAAAAACTATTGGACTTCAGTTCAAATGATGACAAATCATTCCAGAATTACTCCATGTTTGGTAGTTTAGATTCGGTCTGATTTAGCGAACCTTGCATCAACATAACACCCATGATTGATGTCTCCCTAGCTACTTCTATACTTTCACGCGAAATGACGGTGCAGGAAAATTCTAAAAAGATGAATTCAATTTAAGAAAGTTTAGGCACACGGTGAACATTTTGTCGAATAAAATAGCAAATCATTGCTCATAGAATGATTCCACAGGATTGACCTATGAATCTACAGATTAATATTCTTATCTTAAGTGGCTTATTTTACGTGATGTTCCTGATAACACTGTTGAACAGCCATTTTGGTGCTTGAGGTTTTTGAGAACTAATTCAAAGTAGTTTCAGGGCACTGAATACGATAACAACATCAGATTTGTTAAATTAGCTCGTTTTTTCTCATTCTTTGTGTATAAAATTCATCAATTATATATATTATGTATGAAAATCATGTATAAAAGATAATAAAGGTGAGCTGATCCAAGAAATTTGATATTCGTTTCGCATTCAACGCCCTAAAAGCATTCCGAATTAGTAACCAGACCTCGGGCACCAGAGAGAAACTTTTTTTGTTGACCGGTGTAATGTATCAATTCATAGACTCGAATTTAAGAGTCTACCAGGGGCAAGGCTTGACGAAGGATGGTGGAACGGAAAACCAAAATTTTTTGTTGGCGTAACTAAGAATTTAGTGGTTTCAACAAAAATTTGGTTATGCCAACCGAAAAGATTCTATCAAATCACTTTCAGTGACAACTGTGACAAGCAAACAAGATTTGGTACGCTGAGAGAAATGTATCATTAAAAATTACTGATTTTTGTCAGTAAGCGAGGGATATACTTGACATGTGATTACAAACTGATGGGAAATACCAGTAATTTTTCCTAGCGTTATAATAACCGAGAAAAAAAACTTTTATCGTTACCAGCGTCGAACATGATTGTTTGTGATCACGATCCTTGCTTCTTTCCCCGAAGCCACGGAACATTCTTGAAAGAGTTATGGTTTCCAATTTATATCAATCTCACCAATTGAGAGTTCGTGTTTTCTACATTGGGTCATAAGAAATTACTGTTTTTCAACATGAATTCCCACTGGTTTTAATTTTCAAACTTCATAGTATGAGAAATTACTGTTTTGTCTCATTGATTTCTGATCTCATGCCAAGTATATCAAACTGTATGTCAAGTATATCCCCCGTCTAATGGGAAAACCGGTAATTTTTAATGAAGAATTTCTCTCAGTGTAAGATCATTTGTTTAGCACAGTCAAATTTTAGTAACGCCAAATTTTTAGTTATGCCAACAAAAAATTTTGGTTGGACGTTTAACAACAAAATGTTTTACCACACGGAGAAAAAAATCTAGGAACTAGCGCATGAGCACCGATGACGTATTAATCGCAAGAAGTTTCACCGGTTTATTCCGTGAAACTCCTTGGAATAAAAATATGAACCTATGCACTTGTCGCATTACTGCATGGGATGAGCGGATAGGTTCATGCTTTTATTTCAAGAATGTCTTCTTGCGATTGATATGTGATCGTTGCTTATGATCTAGTTCCTAGATTTTTTTGTCCGTGTAGGCACAAAAGAACAGTTTTCTCAGTGCGAAAAATTCCGATCATGGGATAGGAAATCAATTTCCAGTACACGTATATCAAATTTCCTATAAATTTAACTGAAAATTCTAAACTTCATGGTATTTTTACTATCGCTTTCTCCAAATATCAACCACAAAGCCTGTGCAGTTACCGAAAAAAATAATTAGTTACACGGAGAGAATAATCCATTACTTATTCATGTGAGATGCAATATTTTTTACTATGCTCCACACTGAGAGAAAGGGTCTATTCAAATATTCGACAGCTAGGAAATTTAGCCACTGTAAATAAAAATTTAGTTGTGCCAGCTAAATTTTATTTGTCACAACTATATTTTTTATTCCCATTGAATAAATCATTTTATTCATATTTCAGACAGCTAGCCTTTTATTTATCCCAACTAGAGTCTAGCTAGCGTAAATAAAAATCTAGTTGCGGTAACTAACATTTAGTTGTCCCAACTAGGTACCTTTCTCTCAGTGCATATCAACGCTGGACCGAGTTTTGATTTTCATGAAAATTTATGATTCTACACAGTAAAATGGTTTCCCATAAGGTTTACATGTACGTTTTCCAATTACCACAGTAAATATTCCTGTGATGGAATTAAAAAATTCACGGATTTTCAGAGAAATTTCTTATTCAGTAAATATTGCACTGGACATCATTATAAACTACTGTGAAGTTTTCTAGAATTAGATAAAAATACCATAATTTTTCTTGTCAATTCCAATCTGGTCCGTGAATAGTGATCTACCACAGTAATTTCAACTGTATTTTTCTCTCCGTGTACGCTTACTCCAAATTAGTTCCAGCAACTAGATACAGTTGTTGATACAATTTGGATAAGTAAAACGGGCGTTGGTTCAACTAAATTCAAATTCAATTTCTCTGATTTGATTTGCTGTTACTAATTTGAAGTCGCCTTTACTACAGCTTTTATTACCGGCTACTATTCTTTCATTACTCGGAACTAATTATTTTTTTCGGTGTACGATGGTATAGCTGAGAAATAGCTACAGTTGCAATTACTTTGACTATAATAGTGAAAAACGGGTGCTGAAGAAGTGAATAGCTGCCACCGCCATTTCACGTATGTAAGGCCTGGAATGATAATCAACGAGCTTTAATTCTGAAGCTTGGAACAACGGCAGCAAAAGATTACCAACACTGGCACAAACTGGATTTAATTGTTTTGCAACTTTGGCTGACACAAAACTTTTGCTATAAAATCAATGTTGGTTCAAGCTGAAATACACTGAAAAATTTCCATGTATTTATGTCAGGTAATCAATACATGCATCAGGATTATCCCGATCTTGTTCGGAAATTTATTGTGTGATGTTGGGAAAAATCTGATAGAGTTTGGAATTTTCAGATAAATTTATGGGAAATTTCATATATCGGAAATTGATTTCCCAATCAGTGATTGGAATTTTTCGTTTGATATACACTGTAAAATATAATCGGAATTTCCCTATACGCAGCATTCGGAAAATTCCGGTCATGGGATGGGAAATCAATTTCCGATACATGTATATGAAATTTCCCATAAATTTAACTGAAAATTCCAAACTTTATGGGATTTTTACTATCATTTTGCAGTAAATTTCCGGTAAAATACGGAAAATTCCTATCGCGTGTATGCGTTAATTACTTCCGAACATTTATGTGAATTTTCCCATAGAAATTTTTTGCAGTGTACATAGGAAATTCATGAAGCTAAAACTAGCAGATTTGAGCTAGCACACTTGAACTGCAGCTCATCGTAGAATTCTCGTGGAATGATGAAACTGGAACCAATTACATTTTTGAACCGTGATCTTTAAGAATATGTATTCTAAAAAAATTCAATTTTACATCACTTCAGTTTATACACGCGGTCTGCTAGTTTACGTCTGCTACACGGAAAAAAATACTCCGGTTAATATATGGACAGCAAGAATTACTGCTATTTTAACCGGAATTCTAGTTAAATGAATCAAGTCTCCGGCAAATTTAACAAGGGCTCCGGTAAATTGACCAAGAATTCCAGTAAAAGTCACAGATATTCCTTGCTGTCCATATAGTAACCGGAATTCTGGTAAAATTAACAGTTCATTTTTTTCCGTGTAGCTTCAGCTCCATAGGAAATTCCAATTATTTCTCACAGTTTAAATCCTGCATAAACTTGCTTTAATGCTTCCTTGCATGTATGTACTATGGGACCTATAGTAGGCCAGCATAGGCCTCATCTCGCTTACATGGGGCCAAGATTGGACCGAAGTGAGACCAAAATGCATACACGCCTAGGGCTACTCTAATAGAATTTATCGTTGTCTTAACACAAGCACAATCAAATACCTTGGTTTTTGATCAACATGAACGCGAAATAAATTGCCTATGCTTGGCCCGAGTCATTACCCGTCGTCAGCATTGGCGGAATTGCTAATATCAATAGAATGAAATAATTAGGAATTGAATTTTTATAATAGTGTATTTGAACTTATTTCAAATTTTGATTGCATCCTCGTGCGTTGATACGCTGACAAAGAATTTTAATCATCCACATCATACTTCAAACATCATGTATAAAAGAGATAGGGATGATATAATCATCGTTCAACGGTATATCGATAGAGGACGGTCTTGATAACGAGGAATCCAATAAACACTCGAGAGATAAGATTTTACGGGAATAGTCGAGATGAATTTTCATTGTTTCTTACTCTGTTTCATTATTCTCAAACATTGGGTTTCTTTTTTCCTACCAATACGCATCTACTCAGAGAGATGTCGAGAGGTGTATTATCACGTTAAATCGATCGGTGAACGATTAAAACGTTCAGTGGCTGACAAATCACAAATTTTGGGAAGAAATGAGGACGTGCCATTGCTCTCTGACGTAGATTAAAATCCCTTCTAATCGAAATATCGGAAGATATCATCAATATTATATAGTTGAATAGATTTTTTTATTTGAATCAATGTTTTGAAGTTTCCATGAATCCTAATTTTGCTGTAAATATTGTTTCAGCTTATGCATACATCAATGCGTTTTAAATCAGGAATTCGAGTACTATTTGTCAGTGATGTAAACAGTAGATAAAGATGATGGTCATTTACACAGGATGGATCATAGTCTCGTCCTGCAGATAGAATAGTGACGTCAACTCAATGGCTCACGTTTTTATGCTTCATGAGTTTGCGATTAGAAAGATACAGCGATGCTTTGAATTTGATAACAATTTCCTTGGAATAACTACAAGATTTCACAAGATTTTTATCCTGTGTGTTGAAAATGAGAAAAACTTATCACATAACATGAGATATTCTATTGAATAGTCGCAAAAAAATATTTGAATGATTTAGATAAAACTTTATTGAATTGATTGAATATTTATCGTCTTTGATAGAATATTTTGTGGAATAATGAATATTTGATTAATTCAATAGATATTTGTCAGGGATTGTAACGTTATTCACTTTCGTTACAGTCCCTGATATTTATTTGAATCAACTCGATATTTCTTACCAACATTCAATGAGAGTAGAATTTCATTCTCTGAGAGTAGAATTCGTGTATCGTACACGGTGAAAAAAATTCTTCAATCGAATGGAAAATTTATGATGAAATTCAATATTTTCATATTAAATTTGATAAAATTCTTAAATTGAAAATAAGTTATGAAATTTAAGAATTTCTCAATAAAATATAAGAAATTAATAATTACATTCACAAATATTCTCATAAAATTAAGAAGAAGATTCTCAAAATTAGGAATTATAATATTACTGAAATTGATATCGTGTTTCGAATGGTCAGAACATATTTCCGACTACAAGATTTTTTAGATTCGGAAACTGTCGGAGTTGAAAAATGGTGAAAAGGTGTGTGAATTTCCACGAATCGAATCTTTTGTTTAGAAAAATTGTTTAGTTTCTATCAAATTCTGAAAAATTTTAATAGAAAACTTGATAAGTATTTTATATAGAAGATTCGAATATCACTAACAAACACTGTAAAAATTATTGATATTGATTGTCATCCAAAAGCTTGGAAGCAGATACCACAATGTTGTTGAAGTTTGAATCGTTTATTGGAACGAATTTGTGCTCGAACAACCCGACATTCGGCTATTAGAAACTAAAAATCTTGCATTACATCCTTCAAACGATGTATCAAGTTGCAAGGAGTTGATTCAAAGTGAAAAATAACCCCGACTGGAAATTTACCCCATGGACCTGATCAGGTAAACCTTGATCCAGCTCACGTCCTGATAAGGCAACCTTATCAGGATCTGACAAGTCATGTCACGCTTCACTATTATGAGGACCTCATCAGGAGAGACTAATCGGGCTTTCATGAGGAATTCCATACAGAAACCTCCAAAATAACTCGAAATTAGGATATGAACAGGAAATCCAAAGCAAAATCAAAAGATTAAAGAGACATCAAACAGATTGAACATCAGTGAATTGATTCGATAAAATTTGGTTTCAATACGTTAGGGATAGATTGAACAAAATAGTCAACAGTGTTGAGAAGTAGGTAATGTATTTGGAATGAACAGATTGAATTCAAAAATAGGCACACTCAGCTAGAAACGTGACATTTTGTCTTCTCAAGCCCTGCTTTGGGCCAACTTGGCGCGATCTGGGTCAAGTTAGGGCCTTTGATGGTCCAATTTGGAGGAAGGGCCATTTTTAGCAAGGCAGTTGAGAATCCTTCGAGATTTACCTTCTAATTTGAGGAAAATGTGTTGAATCAAAGAGTGTACAGTCTACAATCAAGACTGTACATTTTTTTATTCAGTTTATTAAACTATCTTCATGATCTGAGGATGAACTAACGAGGTCCCAATGAGGATACAGAGAGGAAAACCCACTTCAGCCTTTTAGGATAATCTGAGGAAATCCTGACTAGGACCAAATGAGCTTATTTATACGTGGGGCATCCACACCTAATCCTGATCAGGACTGTAGCAGGTATGCCTCATTTCGGATGACCTTGTTAGGTCCTTATCATATGTTGGGTCAACCTGATGACAATTTCCAGTCGGGACGGTGCAATGGTTCATCGGATTATGTGAGTTTAGATTTTTTTCCCACACCTGCACGGAAAGTTGATGTTTTCTGACCTATTTTTAGGGGAGAAAGTGCTGAATTCCAAGCGAATCTGTCACAGCTGGAGGAAAATACAAACTATCTTTTCGTTCTGAAATATGCATATGAATATTTTATATGCAATTAAACAGATGATTTTCACTTTCCTTGCAGTTGTGGGAAAAAATAGTATGTTCACCTCGGGGAGAAGTGGGAAATTTCCACTTTCCCCCCTTGATGAATAATATACTATTGTTTCGTTTTGATAAAGGATCCAAACTTCAAGAATATATCAACACACTCTTATTTTTATATTGAATCTTCCACACTTTGATTGAAACTCAAACACAATATTATTTTGAATTGGTTTTCATACCAAAATTAGTTTGAATACTCATAAAATTTGTAGTGGAATTGAAATACCAAGTCATGTGTTTGTTTATTGCTTCCAAATTTTGTGTATGGAATTCACTAATTTTTTTTTTTTCAACAGTGAATGACTTGCTTGACAACTGTATTGACAAGGTTTTATTCGCTAGACTCCGGCGAAAAACAATTGTTTCATCATTAGTTTTTTCCAACTGGCACTTCCTGTTCGATGAATCTTAAACACACTGTAAGTAATATGGGTAGTTTTTCCTTACATCAATGATAGATTTCATCCCCCGATCGCGAGGGGATTGCTTCTTTATCAAAAATAGGGAATTTTTCGTCCATTTTGAGGAACTATTTCGTTTTTTGGTTGTTGAATCTTCCAAGTCAAGTGAGGGGCAACTCCACCAAATCAATGTGAAAAGATCTCTATTTATGGCGGGATTTTCTAGCCACTGAATGTTGGGAAAAAATCGCGGCAGTATTTTTACAGTACAATATTCGCTTGCGTAGACAGACAATCTTGGATCAATACTATTTGAATCAACTGTACTGAAACGGTTTTAAATTTTATACCAGCTTGTAAGGGCTCATATAAAATAATATTATCATTTTACATGTTAACCACAATTCAGAAATTCTAACAGAATTGATCAATCACAAATTCGCGTTGGATAGAATGATCATTGAGATGCATTGAATTTCCAGGCTGTGGTAACCCTGTTTCAAATCCTTGCCAGTTTTACTAGCTTTGGTAGCTTTGGATTTGCCACACGGAGAAAAAATATCATGGATTGATCACTAGGAAATATAGTGAATTGGTGACAACTACGAATTTTTGTACACAGTCGCTAACAGAGACGAGTAATGGTTCCTATTTTGGTATAGTATATTGTATTTTAGTATATCAAAATAGGAACCATTCCCAAGTAGAAATGCTCTAGTGATTGACAAGTTTTGTAACGCTCAACTAGCCAAAAACTAGACGCTTGCAAGTGCATCGTAGAGTTCAGGTGAGGTACTTGCCAGTGTCTAGCATCTGGCTCAGTGTTGCCAGAGCACCTTGATCAAATATTACATTTAGATTAGAAAAAAGTTACATTTCCAGTTCAAAAGTTACATGATATTTCGCGGCAATATTCAACTTTGCATTCTTACGTTAAAGTTTGACGTTTTAAACGTTAACGTTTAAAAAAATTATACATCCATGTTACATGAGAGGGTCGAAAGTTACGTAAAATGTAACAAATGTAACCTTCTGGCAACACTGATCTGGCTAGTTGAGCGTTACAAAACTCGTCAATTACTAGAGCATTTTTTCTAGGGTTACTTGTCTTTGTTAGCAACTGTGTACAGAAATTCGTAGTTGTCACCAATTTACTATCTTTTCTAGCGATCATTCAATGATCTTTTTTCTCCGTGCACACTTTAAAAACAATTTTGAACGTTTCCCCGAAAAAATGGTGGCAGTACAGTTCGTCCATGAATGGGGAATTTTTCATCATAATTTGTTCGACTTTTCCTTCATTTGAAGGGAATTCAACACCAAAAAAACAATTCTCCCTCCGATGAGGAAACGCAATTCATCAACAGTGTGGAGAGAAACTTCCCACATTTTTTACAGTGCAATACAAAGTCAGTTTCGGGAAGTTTTCATTTTTCTCATGAACCTTACCACATTTTTCACCCTGTACTCGAATCCATATCATTCGATCCAATTATTGATTTATACTTTGCTTTGTACATCAAGCAAAAATACTTAACATGCAATCGCGGAATTCAAATTCCATTATTGAAGTAAATCAGTTCCATTGAAACAAAACTCCTTCTAAAAATTGAACGTATCGTGTATTTGAAGGATCTCCGGAGACTAACCAAGCAAAGTGGTTATTAAACCAACTACATTCAAGTTAAATTAATGAGAGAGACTGAAGCAATGAAACGATATCCAACGAATAGAATTATTAACCAGAAATAATTGTTCTAATCGTCAAACTGGAATAAGAAAAAAAAAGATCGGACTATGGGCCACCGTTATGAAAACTCTCTATCCACGTATACGCGTACTATCGGTTGCCCACATCACGATGAATCGTTGTATTATCAATTTCCTCATTTACCCAGCGAGTAACCCACTTTCACTCGCCGTGTGTTTCGTGATTAAAGGTATCCGAATACACGTATACGTATGTACACGCAGCCACACGCGCGCGGCGTTGTCGTGCATTCATTTACAGTTCGCGCATTTTATTATTTCGCCTTGAAATTCCTTGCATCTGCAGAAACAACTGTCCTCGCGCATATACGCTCGGAAAAACATGAGAGGATCCTCCCGAGAAATCTTCATTCGTATGCATGTGTTTTGTACGAACGTGTGGATGTGAATGCGTACACGTAGAGAAATGTATTTGTAAAAATTACCATTTTATTCGTAAACTAGAACTATTCGGAAAAATCAGACAATTATTTATAACATAACTCTTAATCAGTGCCAGTTGTGATGGTACAAATCCAAATTAATCTCGATTTTTACCATCACAGCTGGCAATGATTAGAAGTTATCCCAATCAGAAAAATCCGTAATATGCCAATGTTGACAACAGGTGCAGTACAGTGCCAGTATTGGGTCTCCAACACTTGGTCAACACTTACGGGATCAGTACTGGATACATAAAAATACAGTGCTATGCCTGTACTGATAAACCAGTACTGCGAACTTAATACCGGCCAGGTACTAACCCAGTACTGGCCCTGCACTGATTGCGAATAATGGTATCAGTACTCAATCCCCAGTACTGAAAAGCGTTATGATTCCAGACAAATGCCGGTACCCTGCCAGTCTTGGCTAGTACTGGTGCAGTACTGCGCCTGTTGTAAATTTCTGGTTGGGATGTTATAAGTTGTTTAATTTTTCCGAATAGTTTATTTTCCTAGTTTACGAATAAAATGGTAATTTTTACAATTAAATTTCTCTCCGTGTATAATCTCGAGTGCGCCTGCACTCGATTGAAAATCGCGATTTTCAATTGCAAATTTGTCGACAATAGAAACAAAAAAACAACAGGGTTGGGGTAGATCGGGGTAATCGTTGAACGTGTAGAATGAATTATTCCATTTATCGCCAAATGAATCTAACCCAGAAAACGTAACAACAAAACGTATCGAGAATTCATGACGAGATGTCGGATAGGTGATAACCGCCGTCCCTTTCATTTCACATGGGACGGACGTGGCGTGAGGCGGAAAAACACAAACCTGTAAACGCATACGTGTACATCGATGTATCCTATGCGTTACTTTATTGTAAATTCTATTTAAAATAAAATTGTCTTGAAACCTCAAATTGAATATCGAAAGAAAATTTCATAACGCGTTGTCCGTGCTTCGTACGTTACTTTGAGAGAAAGCTTCATCCACATTCGATCAATACACTTCACAAACGTCGCATGATCCTTCGAAAAATTGGTTTTCACTGTATAAGAGAAAGGTTCATGGTGATCGTTCTCGTGATACTGGTAAATCCTCGAAATTTAATTGCGTGCCGCAGTTATTGTGACATGATCTACATCACGTCACGTTCCGTGATTAAGAGCCCACCATCACTCTCCGATATGTCAATACAAATGCAAGTATCACTAATCTTGCTCTTGAATATACATTTCTAATTTTCACAACATCGAATGAATATTGATTTTATAAAAATTCTTAAGAGGCTTCTATATTAATGAATAATTCCTGTATTTTCAATAGGGGAAGAAACCATCCCTTATTTTTAGTAATTTAAAATTGTTCTTGAAATCCTGAGACCCAACACTGTATAACTGATATAATTTGAAATTCACTCGGGGAAATGTTATTTAGGTAAAAAAGGAGATAGACTTCTAATCGAGTTGTGCTGCAGGTTTAAACTCATTACGCGAATTTTCTGTCCTTAAAACTCATGGCGTTAAGCTAGTTGCATATTGAATTCCTTCCAAGTCCATCTCGACCCACTAACAATAGACAAGGTCAATGAATAAACCGTGAGAATCTGTAACGACACAGCGCATAGCGCTTCTCTCGCTTTATCTTGCGAAAATCAAGAAAGAGAACGCTAGGTGCTAGTCGATTCATTACAAATCTTCATGATAATTCATGTGCACTGCAAAAAATAATCCAATTCAATCAAAATTATACTTTCCCCACTACACAAAGACTTGACAAAGCGTTGACAATAAAGCTGTTGTTTGAATTTGACAATTCCTTTTTCGAGTGAAGTCATAATTGTGCACGTGACTGATTGAAACAGCCTTGGGAGGAGCGCAACGTGCAGCTACATTCGGATGATGAGTTCTGAGTCATCACAAATTCATGTATCGAACTGAGAAAGATTTATTTCTTTGTATCAATTTTAATTGATTCATTAATTTCACCATCACAATGATGACAATTCTTCCAATTCTTTCACTCTTTACTCTCCCTCTCTCCCATCGGACGATTCGTTTGATAATTTTTCTACGCGGTACATGGATTCCAAAACATTTGCCATAACAATGAAATACTAATGATAAATAAATCCTGCGTTAGAAGGAAGATTGATAAAAGACATCTAAAATTGAATACAATTGTTTCTCAAGATTGAGGAGTAGTAATTTTTATCACATAAAAGTACTTGCATTCTTCGATAAATTGATCGTTGCGTTCAAAATTCATGATACACTATCAACCTGATATCGGATGAATGAAATTCTTTTCTCCAATAATAACTCAACGGATATTATTTCAAAATGAAAGTGTAATACAAAAGCTTGAAATTGAAAATGTCTATCGTATTTTGTTATATATCATCTGTAAAGAAAGTGAACGATGATAACGCTTTAATCAATTGATAAAGAATCAAAATGATAACAATTTTTCATAGCGACAGAAGTGGGATTCGATTGTCGAGAATAGGGAGATGAATTATTTATGTAATTCGTAAAGTATAAAATAGTCCTTGCTACATCGATTGGTCCACAGCATCGGATAGTCAGGAAATAATTATTCAACGACGACATCACAACAAGGTTATTGTTTCAGGGTCAAAAATGTTTCGAATAAGAAGAAAAAATACAAACCTTGTTTTTAGGCGACATAGCGGGGAAATAAAATGATGATAATATGACACGACACCTCGATGGTAGTAGTTGATAAACAAGCGGGAAATCCGACAATATCTTTTGTTCGAGACAACAATGAATGATGATGACGACAATGACGATGATATAACTGTAACGGATAAACAACCCTGCGCCACCTCAGTGAGTGACTAAACAAGTTTAAACTACACTCTAATTATTAACTAAATTACTAATAGTTCGTGCCCTTCTCGCCCGAGAACACGAAACATTAAACGCAAACTCCTCCACCATCGGGACTCTGCATGACTATATCGCATCGCGCGGACACGTCAAGTCCCATCCCATCCGATATTCCCACTCTCCGAACTTATCTTTCAGTTTATCTTTCCCTCTCTAACAAAATTCCTCTCCTCCTTCCTAACGATTTGTTTTCCAACATCCATCCAGGGGTAAACTTACGCACGGTCGTTGCCCTGAATAACACCTCTCGGAAAAACTATTGATTTTCATTGATTTCATTCTCGAATCAGAATGATTTCTCGGTCAAAGAAGATTTGCCTCGCCCTGATAGAATCAAAATGAACTACTTGAATTGTTTGCCCTATGATAATAGCGCAGTAAAGTAGATCAACCCTAGTAGAAATGGTCTAGTCATTCACGAGTTTGTAACACCTGCACTAACGAAAAACTAGAGACTGGTGAGTGCCTTATTTATCAGTATTTAGCGAGTTGGCTAGTTTTTCGCTAGTGCAATGCGAGTATCCTACAAGAATTTTGCTGAAGATTTATAGCGATTCCCGTTGTAACGCTTATCCATTTCAAATCTATAATCGTGAATTTGTGATTTCATTCTTGGAAAGGTTCAACTTTCTATTCCATAAAGATCTATAATATTTTCAAATGAATTATTCTGATATCTTAGAACTATCATAGTACGTAAAACTACTACTTATTCCCGTATAAACTACTATATTCTTGTACATCGTGGAGAATTATACTTTAGTTAGATTATCGTCACGTGAGGTTGAGGAATTGGTTCGCGTGAAAAAATCAATGAGAAAAAAGGGGGTGAATGAAGGGAAAGTTATAACTCGATAACGATATAAGAATATTACATTATGTATTTTAAATTATCATTCGATTCAACGGAACAAGGGTGCGATGAAGTGAAAGAGAACAGGGTACGATGAAGCAATTTTTTTGTCAACCCATTTAAAGTCACAAAATAATGAGATGTTGAAAAATTGGGTTGATTCAATCAAGTAATTTATTAGTTCCGTCAATATATTTTCAATCGAATAATTTTGGTTCGTATTGTCCTAATGATTTCAAAATGATCGATTTTTACGGGTACACGGAGAAAAATTATAATGTAAATTTAACATCAGTGCATAGATAAAACTTTAAATGTAATTTCTACATTAATTTTGATGAAACTCACATGATACGTACATGATCATTGCTTTGGAAGATTGTAAAAATTACGCCAATCCAAAAATATATTCATTATGATATTATTGACCACGAACAATGTAAATTTTCCATTACACTCGACTGAATCTACTTTTCACGAACGTGATGCCATAAGGCATGCGCAACCACATTTCCACTTATTCAATTCTACAGCAATCCAATGTACATTCAACAAGTACAATTGCTAATGTTACTCATGCTTTTTTGAATGATAATCTGATTTATTTCCCAGGAATTTCATTCTCATTCTCAAATATACAGTTACCGCAATCTGATGTGTATTCAACAATTGCTTCTGCAAAAACTACTCGCCTGTGTTGGTAATACTACTGAGAAGCTTTGTAACACTCCTTTTAGTTCAAAATGATTAAAATCGCGTCACAAAGATGGCGCAAACAGTTTCAACAGTTTTCCGCGAGTATCAGTTTGTTCCTACATTTGATATATATTAAAAACTTGAATCTCCACCCATAGCGTACGGTTAGTGATAATGATAGAATAAGGCGACATAACATTGTATTGTATCTTATTGTAATATGTAATATGTAAGATGGAAGATAATTCAAGCTGAGTAATTAAAGTTCATTTCACTGCTCAAAACTGCATTTGTATATATTGTGTCATTGCAAATTCAACAAAAAACACAACAGCAAGAATTAATTGGGAAGATACAATTTTTTTTATTCCAATTGTCAGTGAAAATTCATAAAAATGCGGCGCAAATAATGTAAAATTTTAATCACTTAAATTTTATCCCCATCTTTGTGGCTTTTAGAAAATTAACAAAAATTGTTGTAGTTATTATCGTAGTTCTCGCGTATGCATAAAACATATGAATGAGCGATTGAAATTTTATTTAAAAATCCTAACATGTATTTTACATCAGACTGATGTACAAATTTCATAAGTTTGAAGTGAATATCGCTTGTCATACTGTTTATATTTTCATTCATCACGACAATAGAATTTACATTTGATTTATGTGATAGTTATGAAGTGTGTATGTTAAAATTACATCAGATTGCGGTAGAATTGCGACGTTTTCAATTTACAGCAAAAATGATGTAGAATTTCCACCGCAGAAATGCTATCCCTATATTTACATGTGCATTTTGTCAAATTCATCGCAATTGCTGTATCTGCTACCCCAAATTTTTCTCCGTGTAAGTTGAAAAATAAATATATTGAAACCAAAGACTAGGACTGTGAATAAAATGATAGGTCTTGGATTGTTTCGTACCAAAAGTAACCCGTATTTTCATTGGTTAGTTTTTAGTAAAGAAACAAATGCTCGCCAAACATTGCCTGAACAACAATTTTCGCTTATATGGAAAGAAAAATTGAATTTTTGTTGTTTCTCAGTCGAATACAGTCCAAACCCACACTATCGACTGAACAAAATCGGGAATTCACAGAAGTATAACCACTGGTTACTTTGGGTCGAATTTTGATTAAATCGAATTCACCAGGGATGTCCCATAAGAGGGGTAATGCGACCCATAAATGGGGGCACAAAGTACCAGTATCGATGCAACGAATTGAAACATGAGCTTAGAATAATTTCTATCAATTCTCCCTGCTTCTTGAATTCGATACCCCATCAAAATGTTGATGCAGGGAATGCAATGTCACATTTATGTTTGTTTTCATTCCTTCTTACAAATTGTATTGTACTTTTTTTTTATCGCTCCATTTCTTCTTCAACGACTTTCATTATTTCAGTAGCGAGATTTACAGAACTGTCCAGGTTCTTGCGAACTTTACCAGAAACTGACGAGGGAAAGACCTGTCAATGAGATTTTGTGATTTATTTCGGATATAGAAAAACGTTCTCAGACAAATTTCCTGCAGTGAAATGAAATTCAGGGGAACAAGACATTGGAACAGAAGTTCCATGTTCAACAGGCAATTTTTCATTGGGAATCATACAGGGTGGTTGAAAAGTTTCTGCGCTCAAAATGAAAGAATACTGTTTTTGTTACGAAATATATTTTTTTATTCAATATAATCTCCTAGAAGCTCAATACACTTGTTCCAATGATCTTCCAATAATTTTATCCCATCTTTATAATGGTTTTCCGGAAGCTCTGCAAAATAACCGTCTACGGCTGCTATGGCCTCTCCATTCGACGAAAAATGCTTTCCACGAAGGAATTGTTTCAGATATCTGAAGAGTTAGTAGTCGCTAGGAGCCAAATTTGGCGAATACGGTGGATGTTCAAGAAATTCGTACTTGAGTTCTTTGAATTTAGCCATCGTCAAAACACTTTTGTGAGCAGGTGCATTATCTTGATGAAAAATGATTTTTTTCTTCTTTAAACCAGGTCTCTTCTCACGAATTTTTTCATCCAGCTGATCCAAAAGGCTGCAGTAATATTCGGAGTTGATTGTTTTACCTTTCTGAAGATAATCAATGAACAAAATTCCTTTTGCATCCCAAAAAACTGATGCCATAACCTTCTTTGCTGATCGTTGTGACTTCACCTGCTTTGGAGCTGAACAACCAGCTTCAGTCCACTGTAAACGTTCTTGTTTCAATTTAGGATCATGGTGGTAGATCCAAGTCTCATCCATAGTTATAAAACGACGCAAGAAGTCGGTTTTATTCTGCTTAAAACGCTCCAAATTACGCTGAGAAATTTGTTTTCGATCCAGTTTTTGTTGAATTGTTAACGTGTGCGGCACTAACTTTCCAAACAGTTTTTTCATACGTAATTCTTCATGTAAAATATGGAGTACTCGTTCGTCTGAGATGCCTATGGCATTAGCAATTTCACGCTTAGTCAAACTTGGATCTTCACTCACCATATTATGTACATGCTCAATGATTTCTGCTGTGGTTGCAGTTTTTGGTCGTCCTTCGCGTGGATCGTCTTCAAGGCTAGTACGACCACGTTTAAATTCACCAGCCCAAAATTCAACGGTGCGTTTTGAAGGTGAGGACTCCTTATACACTTCTAACAATTGTTCATAAATTTCCTTTGCTTTTAAACCCTTCAAAACAAAGAATCTAATGACTGCACGATATTCAATTTTTTCCATATTAAGAAAAATCAATGACACGTCAACTTCAAATGGCTTGTAAACAAAGAATGAATTGACAGAATGACTTGTAACTTTGCACGTATTCTCAGGACAGATATACCAACTTGAGAAAAAAAAAGTTTTGAGCTAGCAGTGCTATCTCTTGGTGAGCGCAGGAACTTTTCAACCAACCTGTAGATTCTTTTGGGTCACCAGAAGATATTGGAATTGAAGTGGCGTGACTTGATGGAACTTCTGAACGATTCGTAACCTCGCTCGTCGTAAAAATAAAATATTGAACAACCAAGATGGTAATCGATGTTTCATGTTGCGTAAATTGTGGAGAAAGTACATTTCCCTATAGAGACCAAAATTATAAGTAATTCGAGTTTGTTCTTTGATATTTTAAAAATGGTTCATAGCGCTTTATTCTTGTTCCAGCAAGAAAAATTTGTGATTGAAAAGAATAGAGATGTAAAAAAGCATAAATTCGAATTCTGACAGCCATAAAGCTAGCAGCCAACAACAGTTACAACTTATTACATAATACTTTGATCAACGTTTAGTGGAATGCTACTCAATCGATTTCAGAAGTTAACAAAGCTTCAACCACGTTCAATGGAAAGTTACAACAATCGGCTGCTAGTTTCAGTTTTATGAACTAATATCAAATTCAAAATATTATATTGCGAAGAACTATTGTCAACAATTTTGATCGAACAATTTCCAATTTCAGTACAAGAATTACAAGAATACAAAATAGCAACTGAGTCTTGTACACAGGATCAAACTTCAAATCGATGGCTCTGAGCTGGAATAACGTAACCACAATTTGTTTTTATCAATGATTGAATTAATTTGACCCCCATCGATATTACTGATCGGTAAGATTTCAAGATATCGATATTTTTTATACAATTTGTATGAAGTTTCAATCGATATTCTATAAAATTCAATATAAACTCCACTAATTTTCTATAAAAAATATCGATATTGTGAAATATCGCCGATCGCTAATTGATATCATTCGCTGTAAATAAAATTGTACAACATTTGACTAGAAATGGTGACAACACAGTTCCTCCATATAAAACTTTTCACCCTTTTTTGATGGATTTTCCCCCTCATCGTTTCAAGAACTCACCACCCAAAATAGAGAATAGTTCCTTGAAGTGGCAAAGAAATTGTATATTCTTGATGAAAAAACAATTCCCCTATGATCGGGGAACAAAATCCTCCACTCAAGTTCAGAAAAATGGCTATCATTCTTACAGTGAACACTAAAAAATGATTTTGAACTTCACCTCAAAGTGGTGGCAGTACACTTCTTCCATAAATGGGGAACTTCTCATCATGATTCGGTGAACTTTTCCTCCACTTAGAGGATTCAACATCCAAAAAACAAAATAATTCCTCAAAGTGGTGGAAAAATCCTTCATTTTTAATGGAAAAACAATATTCCCACGATGAGGGGACACTGAGAAAAATTTAAAGTAACATCAACTATTTGAGAATAACCATTCATATCCAGTATCCACAACCATGTACACAGTTATGATAACTCGTTTATAGTAGTGAAAACTATTCACATAGTTGCCTTAACTATAAAAAGAGTTGTAAAAACAATAATTGAATAGTTGCCATGAGTATAAATTTCTCTGAGTGTACGGAATCCACCACTGGTGTGAGAAATAACTTTCCATATTTTTTACAATGTACAATCACTGCAAACTGAAGTGTGTTAAAATTGACTACAGTGTTATTATACACGGTTTAACCGTGTTAAACACACATTATCCGTGTTCTTGTAGTCAATTTTGACACACTTCAGTTTGCAGTGATACTAATCGAATTGAAATCGATATATGTCGACTACTGGAATATCTTATTTTCTCATAAATAAATGTGCAGTAAGATACAATTCTTTTGTCATAAAAAGTCGTATATTCGATTAGAATAATTAGATTATAACATTCCGTAATAATCGTTATCATTATCATACGAGTATGATGAAATATTCACTACGATGTATATTTCATGAAGTATCACATCTATGATTCATAATCGATAATCATGAAATTCACAGAAATCTCGTATTGCGTATGAATTGCAATATATACATCTTATACAGCACCATAACGTCTGGAATGTTTCTTAAGGACGACACACATTTCTGCACGACATTCGAATTGACGTCAGAATTGAATACAAGTGACGTTGGCGGGCTGTCATATCGAAGTTCGTGTCACTGAGACCGACAATGATACAAAAAAATCATCAAAGATGTATACGTGAGAATATACATGATCTCTGGAAGAATATTTCCCGATATTGTATACATAGATTTTTACAATGATTGGAATTCAAGCACCTTTGTTGTTAGAAACAGCAATTCCTTGTCGAGAAATTCAATTAAATCCGATAAATAATTCAAACAAATCAAATTGAATATATTTCACGGCAAGCCTGATGAAAAACACCTATTGAGTTCTATCCCAAAAAATAAAATTGTCGAAAATGATGAGTGAAGCTACAGAAGATACAGAAGCCCGTCGACAACAAACGCCGTTGAAACTTTTGGATATGCAAAATTTGTATTAAATTCAAAATAGAATTTATGAAATTGACAAACTCTTACAACAATCGATGAATGGATGGATATCAGAATGCTTTTGATATACGCATATCCCTGTAATTTGCGGTACGCAATACTTCCCTTCTTTTCAAGCGATTCATTGGAATGCAAACGAATGCACAATTTACATCCCAACGGAACTAGGCGCTGCACCTCAATAGACTATTGTTAAATACCCAGATGATTATTATCAGAAGTATTATAATCAATAATATTACTCCATGAATAAACCTACAAATCTATGTCCTCGCTTGCACGCGAGTTATTAAAACTTGACATCATTCAATCGCTTGAATCGTCCAATAATCACATATTCGACCAACTGAATAATCAATTACGAAACAGAAAAAATCATCAACTGATGAAATTGAAAAGTTCTCATCTAAAACATTGAGCTCGACGAAAATCAGATACTTAAAATTTGAATTTTATACCAAAGTTGTATTTCTTTGATTTTTAAATCAAATTTTGAATCATCACATAAGAGATATTGAAATTCTAAAACAATAACGGTATAATGAACGATCTGGAAGATGAGACTTGAAAGAAAAAATCATTTTCCAAGTACAACAATGAATGAATTATTGTATAAAACTTTACCGATTCATTGAATTCGAACTAAAGGATAAAATCGATATTTTGCAATGCTATCCTTGCAGTGAAATCATTGAATAGATGTAATTGTGAGATTTTATTTCATTGATTCCCCAGTATTTCAATTCCCCCATCTCGTAATTCTCCTTCTTGAGGATAACAGTCGTTTCTGACAACACCTCAATTGAGTTACTTTGAATTACAAGGTTCCATTTCGATTCGTCTTTCGATTGCTATGTTCTGTTCTTGAAATCCGTTCATTCGTTTCATCCCTTCTTCCGTTGCTATATAACATTCCAAGAACCATTTGATATTCAGTTGATCGTATTCTTCATGCATACTATTCGATTCAATTGTAATGAATGTATGTGAATGCCGAGTTCAATATTTCGGATTGATGTAGCATAGGAATAGTGTTGTAAAAACAGAACCAATATTTTTCCGATAATGATAAAAGTGTGCCATTCGTTAGTTCGACGGACCTATACAAATGGTGATTTGTCGAGATAAAGTCCTATGTTTTGAATGGGATGGATTAAAAACATATGTCGATCAAAAGTTAGGTATTGGAAAAAAATTCGCGAACAACAGAACGTAACGTATCGAGGAATCACAATGCCGTATTTATGGTGTATTGAAATGCAAAATTTTGAAGGAAGGTCAGAAGTGGAATTTACAACCAATTTCAAACAAACTTACAAGTTCCCGACAAGGGGTGTAACGCTTTGACCAATGAAAAACTGATTGGAAAAACTGAGCAGATATGAGCGAGTAACTGATGAGACATTTGTGAGTAACTAACGAAGTATTTATTACCCACAAAAATGCAGGTTTTGTCGATGAAGATGTGAAATTATGATAATAAGATGATGATTTTTCACTCAAATAATAATTTATGTTCTTGTTTGAGATGTTTCCAAGGATTCAAAAGTGAATTTTCAGCAAAACTTAGATAAAATCTAGGAGTTTTTGCTATGGACAAAGAATATATAAAACCATATATGGTGTTTCCACCTCAATCATGAAATATAATGACATAATATTCAAGTCATACTCACTCATAATAACTAACAAAACTATCCAGGTAGGAAATGCGAATATTGACAACTGGCCCATGCTTAGCAAAATACTGGGCTGCCAAGCATCGCGAACCAATATTGGTCGAATATACAATCGTTGTTCTTTCTAGAAACCATACCGCGTATCATAGGAAATGCCAATATGACAACTGGTGCAAGCTTGGCAAAATATTGGGCTGCCACACATGGCGAACCAATATAAAACCGTTTGTCATTTGAGAACCCACACCATGTTTCATAAGGAATGCCTATACAACAAGTGGTTCAAGATTGGCAAAACATTAAGCTGCCAAGCATGGCGAACCAATATCAGCCTAATATTAAACCATTTGTTATTTGAGAATCTATACCACGTTTCGTAAGAAATGTCGTTACAACAAGTGGTTGAAGCTTGGCAAAACATTAAACTGTCAAGCATGGTGAACCAATATTGGGCCAATGTACAACCAATGTTTATTTGAGAACCTATGCCACATCTCCATGTTTGTGATTTTCACAGAATTGTACCGATATCCCTGCTAAAAATCTTATCGTTTTCTATGGGAAATTTTTAGCAGGGATGGCATGAAAAATGACGTCATTTTTTCCTCCAAGAAGTATGTTTGAAGAATCAGGTTGAAGCATGGCAAAAGTTAATATACACAATTCGGGCCAGGTCCGGTTTAATCGTAAGAGCCAAGTTCCAAAATACTCATAATACATATATCATGAGACATTGGGCCATCCTTGGCATTGCATTCTGGCCCAATATTGAGTACCAAGCCTGGCACGAGGTTATCATCCCAAGCTTTCACCAAGCTTGGACCATTTTTTCTCATGGATTCTGGCCCAATATAAGTCATAATTGCGCGAAGATCGGGCCAAGCTTGGGCCATTTGTTAATTCCTACCTGGGTATATTATTTCACAACAAGAAAGAATATATACATTTTACACCCCATCTCCTTTTATACCACAACCTTACAAAATCTGATAATTTCCGAGGTAGCTCTGTTATGTGCATATGGGGTATTCCATGCCAAATCAGCAGCGATTTCCCCTCACATCTTCGATCTGTTTCAAATTTTGAGGGTCGATAGAGCAACCCGAATGATGAAGTTTCACCAAATTTCAGCCCCTTCGGAGCATTTTTGCAGATTTGACAGGATAAACAAAAGAAGGGAATGATGAAAAATTCTAAAAACATTCATACATATGTATTGTTAGCGACTCTTTTTAGATAAATTTTTTTGAAAAAGAACACCTGAAAATTTAATCACAAGAAAATTTGTTTTGATAAACAAATCGATTTTTTGAAAAAACGCCCTCTTCAACATATTTGAAAAAATTCATAGTGATAGCCTCAAGTTTCACGGAAATTTTGATTTTCTTTAAATCTGGGGGGACTCAAAAATTATGGATGTTATTAATATTTTTGTGAAGTGATGCGCGTGAAATCGCTCCCCGGTCGATACCGTGAATAGCGCATTCCAGTTTTAACGCAAAAAACCATCGAGGGAACTTCTGATTCCGGAAAACTTCAAACGACAAAGTTTTTCCACTACTCTTGAAGAAGGTTTTCTAAAATTTGATCCCGTTGATAGAAAATCGTCCGTATTTTATTCAAAATTGAAGTAAGAGATTTGAAAATTCCAGGAAAACTTCTTCGAACATAGAGAAAGAACTTTGTCGTTTGAAGTTTTCCGGAATCAGAAGTTCCCTCGATGGTTTTTTGCGTTGAAACTGGAAGGCGCTATTCACGGTATCGACCAGGGAGCGATTTCAGGCGCATCACTTCCCAAATAAGATATTCATAACTCCCACAATTTTCGAGTCCCCCCAGATTTCAAAAAACCAAAATTTCCATGAAACTTGAGGCTATCACTATGAATCTTTTCAAATTTTTTAAAGAGGGCTTTTTTTCAAAAAATCGATTGGTTTATAAAAAAAAATTTTCTTGTTAATAAACTTTTAGTGGTTCTTTTTCAAGAAAATTTATCTGGGAAGAGTCGCTAACAATACATATGTATGAATTTTTTCAGAATTTTTCATCATCAAATTCAGTTCAATGGAGAAAAGTTTCATCAAACTGAAATCAAGAATTTTCAAATTGAAACAAAAACATATTCTTTCCTAAATTCGAAGAATATCATTTCAATTCAATGGAAAATTTTTCCATTTCAATGAATAATTTTTTTCATTGAAAACAAGATTTATCAGAATGAGAGCAAATGAATTCTCTTTGAATCTAAGAAATTGGGTCCTCGGTGCACAGACTTTACCGTTTTCGGGTAAATGGCCTTTCGGGCACTTGCTACCTTACCATTTTGTCATCGCTTCCTCAACGATTCTGAGTCTTGATTGTGAAAAATACTGCACAGTAGTGGTGCATGGAAGAAAGAGAATTGTACATTTCTCTACATAATGCAACAACGATGTGCTCTGAGTTTATGAATTGTAAATTTTACAAGTTCATTGTCTTCATTAAAGCATTTATTGCACCAAAAGCAAAGCGAGTGAGGAAAATTACAGTTTCTAAATGGGAATCTAGTAATCCTATTATCTTATGAACAATATTACATTACACATTGTGAAATTTTCGATTCAAAATCCCGAAGTAAATTCTCCATCCAATATTGTTGACAGATTTTATAAATATTAATTATATAAACAAATTAGCGCCCATATAAAAATCTTCGGGCTCCGCCAATGCTGACGACGGAATATAGCTAGACTCAAGGCTGCCAGCCAAAGCTGGGCAATCTATGTAGGGACAAGGATGGTTGACAATAGTCTAAACATTGATCCATCATTGATCATTGGCTGCGCCACGCTTGGCCCATCCTTCAACCAATATTGCTTGAAGGAAAACGCATGCTTTAAACAGAGGCTCTCTAGGGCTTGGCGGGACACTGCTCCAAGCATTAGGCAACTCTGAATGACAATGGGATCTCATGTTGCACCAAGCATGGGTCGTAGCTTGGTCCAGCTTGGGCAATAGCTTGGCTCAGCTTGGGCGATGGCCTCGCTCAGTTTAGGCGTTAGCTTGACTCGACTTGAGTAATAGCTTGGCTAAGAGTGAAACTTCCTTCTCAAACAGCAAATTACAATAACTCTCACCAGAGTGATGCTTGTTTCCTGCGAGTGGCGAACCAAGCATTCAATCAATATATAAGTCTCCTTTGAAGATTCCATGACAGAAATAATTCTTCATCTGTTTCCAGACCCGCCTACTTCTACGCCAGGACCACCGGATTTACGTCATTCATCAGTTTAAACTAATCAGAAAAATTACATGTTGAAATTCTCCGACATTCATTTCGTTCACTCGAAATGATAGAATGGATTTTTTATTTTATTTTCAATTACAATAAAAAATAAAAGTGACCATTGGCATGAGATGGGCGCAACCCTGCCGCAAGATTGCTACAGCGTTGGCTCATCCTTGGCGAACAAATTTTTGTATGGTCTGCCATTGACGGCATATGCTATCACAACCCTGTTTCCAGTGTTGGGTCTTGATTGTGGAAACAAATGGGCTGAGGCTGAAATGAAGTTATCATTTCAGAGTTGCGCCATGCCTGGTAGCCTAGGCTCGGCCCATCTTGGTGAGCCTTGCGGCAACCTAGCGCCCATGGTCAATTTTTACCTGGGCGGTTATGAGAGTGAACCTAGCAGCCGATTGATGTAACTTTTGATAGAATTGTTTTATGCAATATTTCAGTAGCCACGCCATATGGTTGGAAGGCACTGTATGAATTTCTGACATGAGAAATGTTAAAATCAATTTCAATCAGAAAGTTGAGTAGCAGCCGATTGGCTGCTAGCTCGACGCTGTTATAGTCTGAACCAGCCCCCTCCCATTCTTTTCTCCAAGCTAGCAAGGGGAGGAAGTTTGGGCAGGGCACGAGTGACCCGACGATACCATTTAAGGGTCAACTACAGCAGCAAATTTGTCGCTGGACTAGCAAAATTTCCAGTATTATATACAGAATAGTAAACAATTTCTGCTGGAGGAGTGAACATTTGTTGCGGTCACAGCTGAAAATCGTGATCGTAGCCAGAGATGAGTGGAGAGATTGCTAACGTAATACTGAAATCGTGGTATGGTTTTTGGACTAGCGACATCACGTGGCAATGATACCAACTAACAAATAAAAATTTGATGATTGCTCAGATCGAACGGAATTCCTGAAATCCAATGGAATTAACCAATCAGTGTGGTTCCACCTTTTAGTTAGTATCATTTCCGCATGATGTCGCTAGTCCAAAAACCATACCACGATTTCAGTATTACGTTAGCAATCTCTCCACTCATCTCTGTCGTAGCTAACAAGATTGCTGTTACAGCAAAAAATTACCCGTTTCAGCAAATGGAACCTAATGAATTCAGATTTCGCTGTCACAGCGAGTTTCTTTGTTTCCCGGGGGGAAAAATCGTTTCCCTTCCTCATTGACTCTTAGTCATTGTCAATGATTTTGCACCGAAAAAAGTCATTTATTTGACCGAATGAACTGAAGTTAGTTATGAAATTTAGTTCCAAGTGATAAAAGAATAGAAGTCGGTAATAAAAGCTGTAGTAAAGGCAACTTCAAATTAGTAACAGCAACCAAAATCAGAGAAATTCAATTTGAATTTAGTTGAGCCAACGCCCGTTTTAGTTATCCAAATTGTATCAACAACTGTATCTAGTTGCTGGAACTAATTTGAAGTAAGGGCAACTAATTATTTTTTGCGGTATATGATTGATGGAAATTTTCCATCCGAGTTTTAATCAATTACAAATCATACCACAAACAAACAAATTAATACAATTAAGGAAATCAATTTAATGAAGAACAAATTATGTAAAAAAAAAGTTTCAATAGACACACGGAGAAAGAGGTATCTTGAAAAATACCATGATGTATGGATTTTTGGCGTTGATCTTACCCGAATTGAAAGTATTTACGTGAAGATATCTCTAAAGGTACCATAATGGCTGGGACTTTTATGAGGAAGGTACCATACTTCTTTATAGAAGTACAAGAAATTATGGAACTTTCAGAGGTTCGTTCATGTTAATATTTTGACTCGGGTCAGACCAATGCCAAAAATCCATAAATTATGGTATTTTTCAAGATATCTGTTTTTTCAGTGCACTTTCTTCACTTTTGGGTTCTCACCAAGGTGATCAAGTATTGCGATGCCAAAGTTATTCTGAAAAATTAGGTTTTCATATAAAAAAGACTATGTCGCGTTTTGGATAATGGATCTCTTGAAAAGTGGCGGAAAATCTACCAAATAATGTTGAAAAGTTGTCAATCCATGAAGGAAAATTCCAGAATTTTGCATAATTACAGAATTGGGTTGTGCGTTGATTTGTTTTCACTCGAGCTTTGCAGTGTTTCATTTTTGCCCGGAGATTTCTGTGGTTGCTCTTTTGTTCCAAATTATAGGTGTATCGCTTTTGCTCGGGATTTTTAACGTTCCATTCTTGCTCTTCAAAGTTCCTGTCCTGTTTTTGCTCGGCAACAATTGGACTGTTACTTTTACTCTTAGCGTATCAAATGATGTTATCATTTTTTCAAATTGCGCCATAGTTGGTACCCTAAGCTCGATTCTACTTGCTGAACCTTGCGCCAACCTGACACTCTTGGTCAGTTTTCATCTCAGTTATGATATTGCTAATTTTCTTGCAGTCGTAAAGTAGTCAAAGGTGTCGAACTGTATTGATAAATGCTCACAAGTTCAACTAAACCAGTCACCGCTCGTCCTCTCAATCTTCAACTACTCGGGAACTGTAAGATGATATTCGATCGATAAATCCTGCGTATGCTTCCCGTACTATAACTATTATTATTGTTCTAACAGCATTTCTGATACCACTTCCTTGTTAATCAATGTCAAAGTCCATGAGCTCTTCGGTAATAGGAGAAGAAAAGCTTCAGTTGATCTCTCATTGATTGAACATCGACTGACCTTCACCTATTTTCTGTGTTTGTCTATAAAGAAACCTCCAGACCCGTTATGGTTTCGCCTCTACTGTCAACAGTACGGGCTAAAAAAAGGTTGATGTCTTCCCTTCCTCTGTAAATACTCGAAGGGACACTTGTTTAAAACGATTCGAGGGAAATAAATTCCATTATTGGATTGCAAAATCTCCAAAAGTGTTCAGATTAAACTCCTGTAATGTTTTTTTGTTCACCAATCCAATTCATACTGAGTATCAAAATATTTTGAGCTACAAAAGAATTCAAAGAACTCTCAATGGTATTATCGACTTTTTGTACAGAAGAGGAGGCTAACTTAGAAATGTTACGAGTTATCATAAACTGTACATGGAATGAAATTCAACAGATTTTACAGAAATCTGGATTAATTGAAACATCGTCATTCGTTTCGAATAATTGTTATGTCAGATTTTTAATTTATACAAACTCTTCCATTTGAATGTGATATAAAAGCGAAGAAAAAACAAAATCAACATCTGAAACGAAACATCCGGATCTTGCGGAGTGAATGAATCCCAGCCCATTGAATTGAACTACATGTTATCACAACGTGCAGCACCAAGTATTCCCTAATATTTATCTCTGCTTCTCCAAAAATAATTAGAAGTATTCCGTTCGCTGTGTCTAGAAATAAACCTCAAGATCTCGTGAAGTGGAATCTATTTTTACAGGAAATTAAGCAATCAGTTCACAATTGATTACATTAGAAACATTGTGGAGAATTTTCATCGATTTTTTCCAACATATATTACTACATATAACTTCAAATATAATATGAAACTTGTGAAACTACGTCACCGTTTTAAATATAATACAGTTGAGATGGTCGATGAGTCCACGACTGATGATATCAATGTACACAACATGTTCTATCATTTTTTTTGTACAGTGTAAAAATTATGGCCAACGTTTCCTCATTCCAGTGATGGATTCCGTCCTCTGATCGCAAGAGGATTATTTTTTCATCAAAACTAAGGCATTCTTCCTCTCATTTTCAGGAATTATTCTATACCTTCTGGATATTGAATCCTCCGAAAAGTGAAGGGAAAGTTCAATAAATCTACAATTATTTTTTGCTTTTATTCTTTGCTTCGTGCGAAAAAAAGTTCTGGCTTGGCGTACTATGCAAATCTTATCAAAATTCATTCATAAATTGTACATAACACGGTATAGTTGATAAGTTTCATACTTCTACAATTCAATGAAAGAATTATTGAATGAGAATGGTCTGGCATTGATTTCGTTGATCAGCAATCTAACTGCTATCACAGCGAACTTTTTAGCTATGACAGCGATTCTCTAGCTGTTGCAGCAAAATATATCGACTCCTCCAGTTAAATTCGTTTATTTGTTCGCTATCTTACATACATACAATACTGAAAATTTCACTGCCACAGCAAATAATTAAGTCACATAGCGAATTATTTGCCATAAATTCGCGGTTCTAGCAGAAAGTGAAACAACAAAATCACATTGTCCTGGTCCAATGAATTTTGTTTTCTCCGTGTAAGAAAGATACACGGGATTAAAAATAAGGAAACGAATGATATCATATCATCGTTATGTGCTTAATCTTATCCTATTCCCTTGTTGGACCCATAAATTATAATCAATTCATTATTGTTCTCCAACAATTTTAGGAAAAAAAATTTCGATGAAGTATTATGCATGAATGATACTCACAATGTTATTGCCCACGGTCAGCATAGGTTTTGGATGAATCTGTAGCCCTTCATCATCACCGATCTGCTCCCCAATCTGTTCACGACTGCTCGTAGGTCCCATTTCTCGAAGACGATAACAACAGAAAATCGCCCAACTCCGTCGAAATATATGTGATCAGTTATCAGAAAGAAAATCGTGACCTTTCAAACTGTCATATCACAATAACTTTTGTGCTTGTTTTTTCACACTTTTTGAATCGTTCGATAATCCATTTTGATGCAACAAACGTTTCAACGATTTCGATAATCCGCAATCCTTCAGGTCCACGAGGAACCTAAGAAGGATGCGTAGGAATTACAGTTTTATGTGATGAACGATCTCGAACTTTGAATCTTCGTTACTGTCGCGTAAAATAATGACCCTTCATGTATCCTGCACTCGATGCATGATGGAATCCTTCAGAACGGTTAGTCCAAATCATTAAACGACCCCTCAAATCCCTTGACACACGCCTACGACCTAACCTCTGTTGCGACCGGTAGCGGCCGTCGTAGGTGCAGGCGAGGGCTCTCTTCGATAAACTGCTCTCCGAATTAACCGACGTATTCGTTGTTATTATAACAGAATTTTCCTTATAAAAGTTATGATTCTTTTAAAAAATTGTGCCTTACTACGCAGAGCAGCGGTGTTGGTATGCGCTGTTACGTGTTCGTATTCCTTCTCTTTCACTGTACTCGGGAGCAAGGATTAAATTTTTGACGATAAAATAATAAACATCGAATTTTTTTCTTTTCTCAAATGAAAACTCACTTGGAAGGTTGTTTGAGGGAAAATAATAATACTGTTTCACACTGTGCTCGTCAAATGCCGATCGGAGGTTTTCTTCTTTGAAAATCCCCAGGCACTTTTTTATGCGGCTTCAGAATGGTATGTTGTTTCTCGTTCCGTTTGAAATCACATCGTCACAGTTGAGCGAAGTAACAATGTTTATAATAAAATATATATCCTGGTGAAAAGGAGAAATTTTCCCCGCAGACGATCCCGCTCCGCCGCGGAGATGGGTGCGCGCCGCGGCGCCCCGGGATCAATAAACCGCGACCGCCCGGCCGTCGCCTGCCTAACCCCCTGCCAGGTCTTCTGCCTGCTTTCCGACGCTCGTCTGTCCTGTCCTTCGTCCCAATATTATACTCGTTTTATCCGATGCCGCTATTCGCACCCTCCTCGCTTCCCCATTCGTGTTGGATTCTTCCCAAATTCTACAATGCGCAAGAGCAAGAAAGGAATCGAGCAGGCGCGAGATCCTACGCGTATAAGACTCGCGTACGCCTTTTTTATGACGGTACGTTCCAACGATAACACTATACCCTATATGATACTGTTGAAAACTGTACAGTATCGTTTGATTAGCCTCGATTAGTCGTATTTTTTTCCACTTGTATGGATATAAAAATACGGAAAGTCCGGCTGTAATGTTATTTCTGTCAATTTTCTTATACGTCAAATGCTTTGACAGTAAACTGAGGGTTTAAGAATAAATTCATCGTTGTTCGTGCATTGCTCTCTCGCTCTCCCAGAAGAATAATACAATCACTCAACAGTAGAAATTTAATATATACATTTTCAAAGTATATTCAAAAAATGTCTATCATTGCAACTGGTTTCAAAGTATACATACAGCATTCATATATTCAATATACATCCCTGTACTTATTTCAGGGATAGAACAATATGAAACATGTACGTCCCACGTCCCTGTGGTTCAACAAAATCAAGGAAGCAGAAAGAAGGACTCATTGACCCTCCTCCTCCTTCCGCTTTGTTCTTTTGTTCCGGTGAACGTATTATTTTCTAATGGATTCAAAGATATTGAGTGATTTCATTTGAATTGCCATGGATATAACCGTTGTTCTTGCCCATTATCCCCTGTCTTTATTCGTATCTCCAAATCATTTATGAAAACAAATTCATCGCGTATTGGATTAAATCCCAGCAATACGGATTTAAAAATAAAGTATCAATTCTTGTAGGTTTTGCATTCATGGTACACTTTGAATGCTTGACGAAATGACTCTTGGTACACAGATTAATTTTAGATTTGATTGTAAATAAACTAAGTAACATAACTGCAAGATATAAAATATAATAATATCTTACTGTTTTATACACATGATATCATTATTATTTTCAGCCGACGTTTGAACCTTCAATTGCAATTCAACTGTGTATATTATAGCAACACGAAAAATTGACAAGCATAGCGTGGAATCGATAGTTACAAGAACGTGATATCAACTTGTGGGATAAAATAGGAACACGCAATTCATTTATCATCGCTCGTAACTGAACAGTGTTTTCTCACAAATCCTTTGTTCCTTTGAAACAATATAATTCATTCGATAGATTCATTTGAACTTTATTTGTTTGATAAATGGAATAGTTTCTCTTTACTTCACGAAAAGACTACTTTGTGGTTCTTTGTAAACATATTATAAAAAAAAACTTTCATTGTGCTCCATTGAAGAAACTTTTATTGAAATTTTAAATTAAAAAGCTTCACTTCGAGTTTTATGATAAATGATGACAAAATTTTCAAGCTGATTGTGATTTATTATTGTAACAAGCGTACTTTGTACTATACTCGTGTACATCAGTGATTAATATTTCCACAATGATTGTGTTCATTGCGTTTAGATAGTATGACGAGATTAATGGATTTTGCCAAAGTTGCTGAAAATTTCTATTACGACCTGCATTGTGCACGAGCGACAGATTAATTTGGAATAAAAAAATGAAATCCTCCAATATCTGGACTAGAATTTTCCATCAGCTTGACCCGATTCATATTTTATAACGGCTTAATAATCCTGTTTGGAAAATTAGATGAAAACCCGTTGAAGATTCGGATACACAGACAGAAACGAATCCTGTTTTTGTATCCGAGTTGTCCCGAGTCGAAAAATTTAAACGGTTTTTGTCCTCTTATTTCCATTTTTGTACTGATTTTGTTCTGATGGTTGATTAATGCGGACAAAAATAGTACTTTTTCAAGATTTTAGTCTGAATTTTTCCTCCAACGAATAAAAGCGATTGAGAAGAAATTCAGACTAAAATCTTGAAACAGTGCTGTTTTTGTCCGCATTAATCAACCATCAGGACAAAATCAGTCTAAAAATAAAAGAATAATTTTTCGACCCGAGTGACCCGGGAATCTAATACGGAAATACTGTTAAAAATTGAACTTGAATCCCGGATAAGATCCACATATGTACCGGGAGTTCATCTAGGTCTACTCTGGAACCAATCTGCGTCCTAATCAGATCCTATCCGGATTTTTTTGGGATCTATCTCTTGAATGATAGTTGATATTATCGAAATGAGAACAAAATGTTTGTTGGACTCGGTGGGGACTAAACTCGCCGAATAAACGGAGTTTGACAATCGCTAGTCGTTTTTAGTGATTACAGAAAAGTGACTAGCGATTGTCAAATTACGTCTTTTCAGCAAAAAAATGTGTTCAGCGAATTCATCCCCTACCGTCAGACTCCAATGATGCCGCGAGAAATAAAAAAAATCGAGACGAGACCAGGATGATTCGATGAGAAACAAAAAGTGAGTGTAAAAAAATGAGATTGAGAATCGAAAATGTTGACACGGAACAACACGAGGCAATGTCCCGAAAAATTAACCCTTCCACTGTAAGGTGGGTCTGTGTGACCCGGACATAAAAGTGGAAAAATAAAAAAACCGGTATTTGTGAAAATTTTATCGTACATTAGAAGGTTCAAACTTGTCAAATGAAGTTTGTCGAATTTTTATAATCCCGTTTTGTGCTCATATTAGGCCCCGAGTCTGTCAGACTCACCCTAAACTGAATAATTGGCAAAATAACGTTACAGTGAAAGGGTTAAGACGAGACAAGACAGAGCTTCGATGTTAATAATTTTTTGAAATTTCATTCATTTTTCAAGTACACTTGCCAATGAAATTTCAAATTCTTGATGATCAAATTGAAAATTTAATTACCCATATAGAAATTTACCATTGGCGCTAGCATGGCGCAATGTAGATGAAGTATGGCCGAGGCTTGGCAATCAAGCATGACGCAATACTGGAATGATAACATCATTTTATGATTTATCGATGTGTTTTTCCAATGGAGCCCCATCATTAGTGCAGAAATGGCAATTAAATAGACCATCATTGGCAAACAGTAGAAAAATTTGTTTATCAATGTTGCGCCAATGATAAAACTGTAAAAAATAATTAACCCAAAAATATATGAAAATTATGCGCATTTCACAATTTCCAATACATCCTATAACAGGGACAGTATTGTGTTTGCCTCATTTATCTGTAAACAACTCGGTCTTTTTTGTTGCTGAAGTTTGCCATGAGAAGTATACACGATATGGATCAGCGGTAGGAGCCCTCTGGTGTAACCTGTAACAAAGAACGATTGACTGTTCTTCCAGAGAATTATTTGAGCCTTATATATTCCTTGTATACATCTCTCCCTACTCGCGAGAAACATTCGATCGGTAACTTGGCTAGCAATTCAGCTATCAAAAGTTAAAATTAAGGAGCATGCCAATATCGAGCCATGCTATTACCAATGATCGGTGCTACATTGAAAACTAATTTTTATCCAGACTAGACCAAAGTTTGTGGCACTATTCGACCACGTTCCAAAAGATTCTCACTTTTAATAGAATCTATCGTTCGGTCAATGTTGGACCAACCATGAGCCTAGCAAGCGCCAAGCCCGACGGAATTGTGAATCAATGGTAGGCTGACAACCAAAATTCGTTGAATACCGATGTAGGTGCTACATTAAAATCGTTGTTAATCAACATTGAATATTTATAGATTGCCAAGCCTTGGCTGTCAACATTCCGCCAAGCTATATTCTATTGTCAGCATTGGCAGAACCTAAAAATGTTTATATAGGAGTAACAGCCCTACAAACAATGATTACTACTAGCTTTTTGATGGACCGCTGATGGGCCAGTGGAGAGCCATTATTGGCCCTTCGAAACGCCAGTAGTCGTGTTTGTCGGAAGTGCATCTGCCTTTAGTTACACATGCGTATACAATTGATATTTATTTTTGTGTGGTCATTTGAACAACACCGTTTGAATCCCGTTTCTTAAAAATTTAGAATTTAATTTGAATTACTATCGCATGAGCGTGGGCCTTGTCGGGGGAAGGAGGAGAGGAATAATTACGCCCTGTGAAAGATGATAAAGTTTTTTTGAATTCATTGATCCTAAAAATTATTCCGTCTTTCTGTTTTTTATTTTATTTCATCTTGATTCATTTGTTCTCCCTAGTCCAAAGACTAACGACGCTGCTGAGAATGCTTGGCAAAAGCGAACAAAAAATGGTTATCTTGCTTTGAACGGGTAGACTGAGAAAAATTTTCTTGTACAATTTTCCATCATTGCTGGTAAATTTAGGATATAACCTGAAAACAACGAAATGTACTGTCAAACACGGTAAATTGAACTGTTATTCTATCAACATCTACGACCAAAGCGGGTGAAGATAGCTAGAATGATTGCAAAGTTCACACAGTGTCCTCAGATTGGACTCGCAAACGTTACACACACAGATGCGACTGTGCGTCCGTGTGAAAAAAGGGAGGGTACGGTTGCGCGCGCAACTTAGTATGCTTCCTCTATTGCTCATAGAATATTTGATGGGAGAGCGAAGGAAAAAGCATGTTAGGATGCGCGCGCAAGCATACCCTCTCTTTTTTTCACACGGATGTACAGTCGCATCTGTGTGTTCAACGTTTGCGAGTCAAATCTGAGGATACTGAGTTCACACATAATCGACAGCGTGTTTCGTCATTTTCAGAGTATATCCCAAATATACCAACAATGATGGGAAATTGTACAAGGAAATTTGTCTCAGTGTACTGTCTGAAGTAATGCAAGCAAAAACTGCCCGGAATCACCAAATTGGAAAATTCTGTCAAGAACTGACAGCAATTTGTGAGATGGTTCTGCACGAAGAGAAAAGTTGCATTATAAATTCCTATTTTGCTAGCACGTACGGGACAGACTGTAATATCCAGTCCAACACTGACGAATATCTTCCTCCAAGTTTTCGACAGAATTTTCCAATTTGGGAATTCCAGACAGAATCGGATAGGAAGTTCGTGAAATTTTTCCTGCATTACGCCAGAAATAAACCACCCAAAGCCTAACAAAAATTATTTGTCCAGTTCTGCCTGGCACTTTTAGCAAAGGACGCCAATGTGTATCAGATTCAATCCGTTAGAGTTCTCCAAATCAATTTTATTGTATATTATACAGTGACCCCAAAACGTGAGCTCCTGGGCACTTCACTTCACGAGACCTTTCTGCAAATCCCCGAATAGATGGCATTCCCGAATTCCTATACAGACTCAAGTTTTTGCTCGAGGTCACTCAGTGTTCCACCCAGGACTCACGGAAACCCTTATGTTTCCACCCAGAATGTTTCAGGTTCCCGTCCTAGATCACATAGTGATCGCGGCTAGAGACACGAGTGATCTTAGGAAATCTCGTGGGTTCTAAAGAAGAACTCTAGCTATCCCGAGCAGTGATGTCAGAAAAGCCAATTTTTACCCACTCCATCAACTTTTTTTGCCGGTGACTTTTTGTGTGCGTGGGATTTCTATACGGATGGGCAGAATAAAGTAGGCAACCACTGGTTTCTGGCATCACTGGTCCCAAGCAGGAATCTGCTAAGTAAATTTTCAGCTCGCTGGGGACAGCGCCGATGCGTTCGAAGGTAAAGAAGGCTCTAACAGCTCTTGAAAAATTCAGAAACATATTTTCTAGTTCCAAGAAAACCATTTCTTCAAGAGCGAGATTCTTCATGAGAAAACATTGTATGAATACGTGTTTCAATAGGAATCGCGAACACCTGCGCTTGCCGTAGATACCCCAACCAGTGCGAATCCTGACAAACAAGATATGGTACTGCAGACCCTGCTAAAAATTCCCAATAAAGAACGATTCAAAACGATGAGATTTCTCTATAGTTTTGAATGAGGTTTTTGGATACGGAATTCGCAATGTTATATCGTTCTTAAACGATAGAACTCTATCGTTCCTTATCATATTGTATGAAATTTAACAGGACGTATGAGGTTTCATAGTGGAATTCGTATAGAAAAAGTACCACTTATTCGAAAAAGTATAGTCATGTGGTCCAAAATAAGCGGTCCTTTTTCTATAAGAATTTCACGATAAGATTATATACAGTTGCATGCAAAAGTCTCCGGCCAAAGTCAGTTTCATGAATATAAAAGGTGTGAAGGGAAAGAATTTCAAAACTAATATATCATCATGGAGTACTTTTATCATACTGTCAAAATATAACACTTAGGAATTCAAAATGAACAATAACATATATCCATAACAAAAACAAAAATTTTCGCTCTTTCAAAAGTGTCCGGTCAAAAACAAAATATTTAGAAAATTCGATGTAACTCCGGAAAAAAACTCAAAAAATCATGATAAATGTCACATATCTATCAATACTTGGTAGCCATACCCCGTGATTGTATGACCGCAGCACATCGGTGAGGCATCGATTCAATCAGTTTGTGAATTTTATCTTGGGTGATATTTCTCCACTCTTTTTGAATGTTCTCCCACAAAACGGCTTTGTTAGAATGATTTTCATTCCCAATCCTTAATTTGAGCTCTTGCCATAAATGCTCTATGGGGTTCAGGTCCGGAGACTGACTGGGCCATTTCAAGACTCGGATATTCTTTGATGAAAAAAATTCCTGAACTAGTTTGGATGAATGTTTCGGATCGTTATCTTGCTGAAATATCCATCCCCGTGGTAAATTTTTTCGCGCATAAGGAAGCATTTGTTTCGATAGTATATCCCTATACATACAAGCGTTCATATTACCGTCAATCTTGAAAATTGGACCAACGCCTGACCAAGAGAAAGCACCCCAAATCATGATATTACCTCCACCGTGTTTTACTGTTGGTATTTGATATCGGGAATCATATCTTGTGCCTTGTGGTCGTCTGACATACCTTCTTCCGTCATTTCCGAACAAATTGATCTTCGTTTCATCTGAAAATAGCACTTTTTTCCAATCTTCAACTGTCCAGCTCTGATGTGTTTTCGCAAACTCTAATCTGGCCTTTTTATTTTTTTTGCTAATCAGTGGCTTTTTAACTCCAATACGTCCAAAAAGGCCTACTTCGTTGAGCCTGCGTGATATCGTACTCTGACTAACGTTAGCTAAATTTTCTTCCCGTAATTCACGCGCAATAACTGCAGCATTCTTCTTCGGGTCTGCTATAGCTTTTCTCTTGATCAGTTTATCTACACGACGAGTAGTTTTTCTAGGCCTTCCAGTACATGGTTTATCTTCCACAGAACCTGCTGTCTTCCATTTATTTATTATATCATTCACTGTTGATTTACCGACACCCAAACTACTAGCTATTTCACGTGAAACTTTACCTTCTTCGTGCAACTTGATAATAACTTTGCGTATGCTCACAGACGTGCGACTCGGCATCTTGATTAAATGATACTAATGTCCAATTGTAAATAAAATTGAATTCTTGATAGCTACATACCTCAGCGCTCAACAATGTAAACAAAACAGAGCTAATAATAGCACTTTGGGATTTGGCCGGACACTTTTGAAGAAGCGAAAACTTTTGTTTTTGTTATGAATAGATCTTATTCTTTATTTCAAATTCCTAAGTTCTACATTTCGACAGTATAATAATAGTACTTCATGATAATATATTGGTTTTAAAATTCTATCCCTTCACATCACTTATATTCATGAAACTGATTTTGGCCGGACACTTTTGCATGCAACTGTACGTTTTACGTCAAATTCTATAGATTACTATAAGGAACGATGGAGTTCTATGGTTTGAGAACGATATAACATTGTGAATTCCGTATTCAAAACCCTCATTCAAAACTATAGAGAAATCTTATCGTTTTGAATCGTTTTTTATTGGGAACTTTTAGCAGGGGATGCCAATGAAATCAGATGGTGTATTAGTACACTCATTGAAAACAGATATTTCTAGCTGACTGCACACATCATGAATGCACACGAGAATTACACAGGCGTGCGAAATATGACTTTTTATTCCCCCCTCGAATAATAATGTCTTTTTCCGAAGAATTTTGATGCGCTGAATCCGGATCTGGCTGCAGAATTGCTCTATCACGTCAAGTTTTTGAGATATTTCGACCTAAAAATGTGAAAAACACTGTTTTTCGACATGTTTGGGGTGACGTAAAGTCGAAGAGTAATTTTTTTTCACAAAACTAATAGATGCACCTCAAAGTATAAGTCATCCTCTTCCAAATTCCGTCGAGTTTGCTCAAATATCTTTTTTTTTCATTGAGATACGGCAGTTTGAAAATTGTGTCTCCACCTATTTATTGAATACATGAGCGCAGAAATTTCAAATTGTCGTATCTCAATGAAAAAAAAAATATTCGAGCAAACTCAACGGCATTTGGAAGAGGATGACTTATACTTTGAGGTGCATCTATTAGTTTTGTGAAAAAAATTACCCTTCGACTTTACGTAACCTCAAATATGTCAAAAAACAGTGTTTTGCACATTTTTAGGTCAAAACATCCCAAAAATCTGACGTGATATGGCAATTCTGGAGCCATATTCGGATTCAGCGCAGCAAATTACTTCAGAAATGAGGATTTCATTTGGAGGATAATTTCATTGCTGATCAGTGTAATAAATGTGAATGCTGCTTATGTTGTTGGGACATATTACACAACTTAGAATGGTCGTAACTTAGCGAGAAAAAATCAAACATGACCGTTAGTATAAATTGATACAATTGAGGAAAAAGATCAAGAAAATTTTATGCGTTCTGTACATAATCTCAAAAGTAGCAAAAAAATGCATTTTCCCAGTATATACCCTTAGATATCTCAAAATCCTGACGTGATAGCCCAATTCTAACTCCGGATTCTGATTCTACGCGGCAAATTATTCCGGGAAATGGTCACCAGTTCCAAGGGGGGAAAACCTCGCAGGCCTGTGTTATTCACGGAAATACAGAAAAAAAAAACTACTGTTGCGCCGTTGCGCATACACACCATGCAAGTATGACTATGCATCTCACGGTTGCAACCATGATGAAACTTAGTATTGTAAATATAAATCAAATTCGAATATTCGCGAATCAAAATTATGTTTGCTTGCCCACCAACAATTAATTATTGGCTCATCCCTGTAGAAAAAATATCATAGAAACTCATATGTCTCATAAAATCTGATAAACAGGTGTTCAAATATCACTATAGAATTCGATGAATTTCCTATGAGAATCTATGAAATTTTCCCAATACCTATAAAGAGCTAATAAGAATTCAATCAAACATTTTCATTACAAATAAAGTCAATGAAACTCTATCGATCCACGTTTGTCCGTCTTTGGTATAATTTTTCGTAGAATACTCAATAACTTGATCAGCATACGCTTTTGTGTATAAAATCTTGTTGATGTCGACATATATTTCCACAATAATTAACAATTTCAATGTGACATATTCAAAAAATTCCATTTTCAAATTTTTGTTTCATAATCCTCATAAAAATGAAACGTAAATTTCCTCAAAATAAAAATATTTATTAATTGAAATTATTAGTAAAATTGTTAAAATATTCTATTCGGTAAATAACATGTCGCATGTCGATTGATTAATCGAGAATCACATGTTACTTGAAGGCTTTTCAAGTACATTTACTGAAATATAATTTTGAAATTGCATGTAATCATTCGATCATTATATTTCTAGCGTTATCCCTAGTAAAAATTTTAATTTTGGTTCGCTAAACGGGACTGGTGCAGGCGTGTTGCGTTTTTGTGCGGTGTTGTTCCATGCATAGTGCGGGCACATCACGTCTGCAACAGTACCGCACAGAAACGCAACACGCCCGCCCCAGTCCCGTTTGGTAAACCCGAAATTCAAATTTTCACTCGGCATAGTAGTAGAATTGATCAAACTTATTGTTCAAAGAATTCAAACTTGAAAACTTTCAATTTGATTGCTCTCGAATGGAAGTTATCAAACATTCCCTGGTTCCATTTACATATTGTTCTCTTCTCATGTCGTTCACAAAAAATAATATCCCGCGAACCATACGCTATTTACGTAACATTAGGAATTTCCATATTTGATCACACAATTCTGGAGTTGTTTGATGCATTCTTTAGCCAAAGTACTGATATTGTCTTGATTCGAAGCAGCGAGAGCATGTATCCTCCCCACAGTTATGGTTTTCGATAAATCACATAAATATTTTGATTTTGGGGGATTATAAGTAATTGATGCCAATAATCGAAGAGAGCACAGTTGTATTTCTGGCGAATCATCTTCCAAATAATAACTCAAAACTTTACTTATTCCAAACTCGTATAGATGCGATAATCCAGTCTCGTTCATGCTTATGTTCATCAGCATCATTAGCAACATTCTGAATTCAAGAAAAAACGACAAGAATTATGTGAGTGTTAGGTTTTTCAATTATACCCAGATAGAAAAATGTCTCAATAATGCCATCGTAATGGTGACATGCACGCCAAGAAATGTTTCCATCATGGTACCAAGGTGTTTTCGCATAAAGCATCGTTATTGGTAGCAAAACGAGGTGATGGTACCATAATGAAGACATCATGTTTACATTTTATGCATCATTGCAATCTAAGCGAAGTTTATGATAGTATGTTTACGGCACATTATGTTACAAAATATTTAGGGCATGGTTTTCTATCTGGGTACCGAATTATTCATTATCTACTGCAAACGAAAGTATATAATTTTATTTGATAAGATTAAAAGCGATCATTCTTTAATGATTCCCAATATCCCACGTCCAAATACCATCTAATGAATACAAAGAACAATTAAATAATATCGAAATTCAATGAAAAATGCGTTTCAAAAATACCATACCTTTTGAGAGGCAAAGAAGCTGACGATAAAGGTTCCGAAGGCATAAGTTCGACTATTCTTCGTATTATTTTCTGTCCACTGGGATCCATTACTAGAAATTGACGACCTCTCGGATTCCCAGTTATGTTTGTGACAGTGCCTAGAAGTCCTCTTATAAACTGGTACTCCGCGTTTTGGACAGGAGGAAAACCACTTTCGTAAATCTCGATGAACGTATTGAAGCTTTCATGAGCGATCGCTAGAAATTCTTGTAGTTTATCCTAAAAGCCTCTCAAGATTTAAAACATTTTAATGATGTGTTTTCACCGAGATATTTTCTATTCGCGTATTCACCTTTGACAGCCATAAATCGACAATTTCCTCGGATTGAGACGCATACCACGTTAGGTCCCCAAAAACTGCTCCTAAAGTCGTACAAAATGTACTCTGGCTCAGTACCTGTGAATAATGCAATTTGATTGAAATAATCATTCAAAATAGAATTGTTTAACCTTAGCTTACATGCAAGAAATGATGAATTCAAATTAAAAGCTGCCTAATTTTTCACCTCAATTTTTTGCTGCTACTGGTGAAACAATTGCAGCTATATATAGCCGTTTATTATACCTGCCACAATAAGAAACAATTCACAAAACGAAACAATTTAGATGTGATATTTTTGTTGTGGCTGCTGAAAGATGGTTCTCATAGTTAATTATTAGCTATTCAAATATTAATGAATTCTTTTTTTCCGCGTAAGGTGTAGTGTCAACAAGTTAGGATAGGAACATTGTAAAAACCATGTAGTAATTACAAAATCAGAATTTTGTGCAATTGAATATGAAAAAATTATGAAAGGAGGATGTACGATATGAGATGTAGACTTAAAGCAGAGGATTAAAGGGAACGGAATGAAGTATAAATCAGTAAGAAAAATGAATATAGTTAGACGCATGCAAAGAAAATACATTAAGGGTGTCCTCTGGTCGATTTTTTCCCCGGCAAACTACTCAATCGTTTCAACCGTTATACATCATTAATATTCAATTAATTATAATGATCTTAAGATCAAAACATTTAGAATAAATCAGAGAAGCCAGCTCTGGTCTCAAAATAATTGTACACGAATTGTATTTGTTATAATATCAAAAAAAAAACTAAATGGAGGTTTCTATTGGCTGATAACGAAATTTCGCTCTAATTAATTATAATGTATGTTATTTAGTTCAACCACAAACAGACCAGACCCGGATTGTTTGATTAGTTCTAAATATTTTGATCCAAAGTTTGATGTATTTCATTGAATATTGATGACGAAAAACGGTTCAAACGATCCAGTAGTTTTCTAGTGGAAAAATTGACCATATCACTCTCTTGATGCCCTCAACTTGGTGTAAAAAAAATATCCAAGCAGAATTTTACAATAAAAAGTTTTGTATTTCCAGTGAAGAAGAAGAAGAAGTATCTTTAATGAAGAAATATATTGTAAGTTCGCGTGAGATTCATGAAGCTGAAGTTGGGGCAGTGGGCTAGCGACAAATTAATGTAACTTTTGATAGAATTGTTTTTTTGAGATATTCAAGTGGCTGGATCGCATATTTGAAAGCCATCCATCCAATCAATTTTTGATATGAAAAATATTCTCGAATCAAGAATCATCAAAATTTACCTCAAACCACCGCTAGCTTCGCTGCCGCTAGCCCCAGCTTCATCTGAGACTCCTCTATGGGACTCCTGGTGAATTTACGTCAGTTTTGAAATTTTTTGAAAAATCTCGGATGCTGTAAGTATATTAACACTTTTACGGAACTGTTATAGGAATTTCCTGGTAAAAACAAAGCGTTAACGATGCAACGAAGTGTTACGAAAATTGGATGCGAATGTGTACACGGAATATTGCAACATTTTGTACTAAAGAAGCAGGATAAGTGAAATAGTATAATTCTTCACAACACAGTGTAGTAAAAATTCATGCTCAATAATGTGAAGTGGCTGCGAATTGAAAGATTCTTCAAATCATTACGCATGAATTTTTACTACACTGTGTTGTAAAAATTATACTATTTCACTTATCCTGCTACTTTAGTACAAAATGTAGTAATATTTAAAACATTATTTTTCTCCGTGTATGTTCTCTCGGTGCACCAAAAGGAGTGTCGCGCATTTTGGAAGGTAAAATTATACTCCCTTACGCGAACGTACATCATATTTTTACCAGGGTTAAATGAAATTTTGCCCATGGTGAGGATGAAAACGCCTGCGGAGAATTATAGAAGAGTTTTTAAAAAGCTGGGATTATTCCCTCACAACACCACAGTCCCAGAAGAATTGTTAAAGAATTCATAAAGAATACAATCAGTTCAATAAGAATTTTTTATGAATTCTTCTGGAACTGTAGTGCTGTGTGAGTTTGTGCTGAAGAAATGTTGTATACCTCCCTCACAAAATGGATATTAAAACCAAATACCTGTGTTCTCAATTGTTCAATTTCTTTTTCTGATTTTTCCAAATCTTTTGTTTGCTTTTGTATTTGCATGCGGAGTCTTTTGCACTCCAATTCCAGTCGCGAAATTTCTTCAACCTCACCTAAACATTCGAAACAAAAATCAATGGAAAAATCTTTATTGTCCGTATAATAGTTATGAATAAATGAAATTGATAAAAACACAGTTATTCGTGGTTGTCATGTCGTGTTATGGAAAGTGTAGTGTAACTGTGTTGGACTTTAACAAAAACAAAAACAAAAAGCCAACAACACGCGGTGTTCCCAAGCGGTCACCCATCCAAGTACTGACCGCGCTCGTTGGTGCTTAACTTCGGTGATCGAACGAGTACCGGTGTTTTACACCAAGATATGGTCGTTGACTGAAAACCATGGAGATTGAATTCTCTATTTATAAGGCGCTTAAGGACTCTTCAATATGTAACTCTTCGTTACTCGCATTATAAACTTGACATCGATTTGCAATTTTTCAAATCGTAATAAATAATCAGCTATTCTCAATATTCACGATATTATTAAGAATAATATAATTTTCAATATCATCTGAAATGAAATTGAAAATAACTTCACCTCAAAATAACGCGAGTAACGGAAGATTAAAAATTCAACAATCGGATCTATTTTGTTTAATCAACAATGATGAAATAATTGCTCGTAAAATTGATTTTTAAAGCTGCAAAAAATATTATTTTTTGAATCACATGTGCACCAAAAAAGCAAAATCGAAAAAAAAGAAGAGTCAACAACACGCGGTGTTCCCAAGCGGTCACCCATCCAAGTACTGACCGCGCTCGTTGGTGCTTAACTTCGGTGATCAGACGAGTACCGGTGTTGTCACCAAGATATGGTCGTTGACTTGAAATGGGGTGAATTTAATTCTGTATTTATAGCCAAGTCGAATCTCCATTGGAACGGAATTGACAATATGAAAACTCATTTTCGAATAATAAAATTTATTTTAAAATCTTAGAATTTATAAATATTGAATTTAAAAAAGTCAAAGCAAAGCAATTATATAAATTATTATGAAACTAAAATCGTCATTTGTGATTGAAGTATTGAAACCTTGTGATACTTACGTACCGATAACTGTTCATTACTTGAACACGATGCATGGAGATTTTCGTGAGATGCCATTTAACCTTCTTTCATACGTCTCTGCAAAATCCAACAGAATTTGAATAATCGTGGGTTATTTTAATGAATCAATCTCGAAATCTTTTAACATGTCAATACCATGTTTATGCGCTTACTTCAAGATGCATCTATCGTATTAATCTTCATTTTCATTGGATGGAGGCATAAAGACACTGTAACAATAATCCATTAATCTTCAAATAGCAATATTGTTTTATAATTGAAAATTTATTAAATCAAATTTGATGTCATCTCGTGGAATTTTCTTTTCCCAAAAATTTGCCCAAAATTGATATTCATCTCCAAAAAATACAGTAATGAATGGAATTTTCAATACCATTTCCCCTGAAAAATTAACATTTTGGTACAACTTGAATATCAAGACGACTACCGCTTTACCACTTTAATTCCATTAAAGATATCAGTGTTGGTCAAAATCTATCTTTTTAACGTGCAGCAGCTGTATCTTTTTTTAACCCATGAGCTCTGGTGCCAATGGACCAATGTTTGAATCGAGCCTACATACCACATTCCAGATAGCACAAGAGTTCTAACCCAGTAAACATTTTTCCCCTCAACATTTCAAACATTCATTATGTTCTCTAATGCGTCGATTTTGGAAATATTTTCCAGACCTCATGAAAAAGGCATCAAGAAGATTTCAGAAATAGACGCATTAGTGAACATTCTGTTAGCATTCAGAGAACATAATCAATGTTTGAAATGTTGAGAGGAAAAATGTTTACTGGGAAAACAGTTCTGTATGAATATATTGTATTCATCATGAATTCTTTTGGAACTCTTGTGCTGTTTGACTAAAAAACGATGCCATCGTGAAAATTTCATAATTTTAGAGATTAATTAAGATTCATGATCATTCGATGAGTTCAATGTTCTAACAACGAATTTTCAAGATATACGTATGAGGTAATTGCTCCAACTTTGGGCCTCCAAACGATCTTGATTCAATCGAAAAAATTACCAAAGTGAAAGTTTTTTTTCCCCATTGGTTTGCAGTTGTTGTTACTTTGCTTATTGGTTATCGGAAAGCAATTCACGAGGCTCCGTATGTTCAATATATATCCAGGTATATCAGATCCAGTGAATGTATCCTAAACAACTCAGCAGAGCATTTGATTAGGAGCAATTGGATCGTTTATGCATGTTTTGCGCGTGACAACGCTCGCGTAAATTCATAACCTTACTGCTCTGTCGGTAAAATAATGTCCTCTTTAGGGTAAATACCAGAACGTTCATCTTTCTCTAATGTATGCTTGCAAGGAAATAATAAGTGCACGATAGAAAGGGACACCACCAAGTACCGCTAGCGTCCTTTGAGAATATAAACGATCTCATTGGCGGTATAAAATCTTTCGAGGGGGAGGTTTTATCGAAATAACCAATGACGTCAAAGTTCACGACCAGGAATGCACCCCTATTTACAACAGAATTCACGCTTTACGAAGTAATTAATTTATTTTCCATAATAAAAATAAATTCTATTGAAAACATGTAAACTCTATGTAACTCCGATGACAAAATCCCTCTAATATTTATGAAATTTAAAAAATATTCTTCTAACGTTCGAAGCGGTTTTTTTCGAATGCTGCGTATGACTTGGAACGCGTGGCGTTGACACGACGCGTTGACGCTTCCTCGCGTGGCCTCCGCTCAGTGTATTGCTGAATACATGGCGTGTGTATCGCGCGTTCTGTGTTTATAATGCAAAAAATAGGATTAATTATAACCCCGCGATTCAGTGAAGTTTTGTTTTTCTTCGTCGCCAACACTGTGATAATATAACAACGCTTCTATATTAAAAAGAATTGTACATTTAATAACGTCTGAGTAAGTTGAAATTTCATTAATGGTTACGTAGTTGGAATACCAGTATTTGTTGTGCCAACATTCGAATGAACTCGTCGTTTATATATAGTTTTGAACGAAAGGTGCAACAGATTTTTCAGTGTAAACATTGTCACACTCCGTTAAGCATTTAAAATGTGTCGTTGGAATAGATAAGAAATTATTATAATTTTTTAGATTCTGGTCTCACCGAAGGTATAAACATGATGAAGTTTACAGAAGGAGAAGAAGTTTTAGCGCGGCATCCGAAGACCGCTGATTTTCAGAAGGGTAAAATTCTTAGCACAAGAGGGGAGAAGTATAAAATTAAATTCGAAAGTGGAATAGAATTCATTGTCCCAGAAAACGATATTAAGGTGAGTCGAGAGCTACAAAATAAGGTTATTGAGAAAACTTCATTCGTTACTGTCACGTTTGGACAGCTTGTTGTATATTTATTGAGATTTTTTCAATCACGGCACTAATAAATAAATAAATTTTAGGTGGAAAGAATGTCAAGAGCGGGAGCACGAGCCAGCACGAGACTTGGAAGAAAAAGTCCATCTCGCGCATCCCCGACTAGAAAATCTCCCAGTAGAAAGTCCCCGGCCAGACGATCGCCTGCCAGATCACCCGCCAGATCGCCGATCACTCGTAATAAGAAACTCCCAACACGAAGTACCAGACTCGCCAAAGTATCGATACCTCGGATAGATGCCGTGAATGGTAAATAATCAATCTTGAGTAATATACCGTCTACGAATCGTATACTCATGTTAATTTATTTCCCTCTAGATACAAATCTTGATGAAAAAAGAACGAGTCCTCTGAAAACTGTATCGGAAAATGACGACATCGGAACTACCGAATCCATACCGATGCAACTCCGATTGAGAGAAGTGAAGACTATGACGCGTAGATCTACGCGTTTGCAAGCAAGTGTACTCAAAACAGAACAAGATCATAAATTAGTTATGTTATCAAGAAATATTGATAGAGCAGTGTCATTACCTATAGAAAGAAAAAGTCAGTTGTATGAATTTCCTCCTGATAAAGAAAGAGAAAGAGGCTTCTCTGTACAAAGAGATCAGGTAAATTATACATTACGGTATTACAAGCATGCAAAATGTTGAATTTTCTAAATTACAAAACAAATATTTGTACAGCTGTCTTCTAGTTGGTTAAATTCAGCTTTTGCTCTAAAAACAAATTTGAAAATGCAATAATAAGCATTTCTTTTAATGTATTTTATACAGGATGTATATAAAATTGGAGAAGACAATATGACGGGAAGTCAAAAGGAATCCGTTTCTTTAGAAAAACGGAAAAAAGAGATCAGTCTGGTGAATGAACCACAGGAATGGGGTGGATGGCTTGGCGCGTCCATACTTATTTTTCTTTTACCCTTATCTGTGATTTTACCACAATTGATTTGTTCTAACAAACGGTGCAAAAGTATGTACATTGATATCCCACGGAACTTGAAATCTTACTTGAGTCCAGAAGCGTTCTTAGCTTATTTTGGATTCTTAGTCTTTTTGGGAATTGCATCGCTAATACCTATCGGCCGACGTGTCGATGGTCAACAAAGCAAAACTGGTAGACTACAATATCGAATAAATGGTAAAATATTATCAACCTTTGTTATAATTGATTCAAAGACGGATTGAACGATAGTTTCTGTTATATTGCAGGTTTCTTGAGTGCTGTATTATCTTTAATAATACTCGGAGGGTGCATTTACAAAAAAATTCCAATCAGTAATTTTATCCTGGAAAAATCTCTACAATTTTCAATAAGCGGTTGGCTTATTGGAACAATCTTGTCTATCATATCATACGTAAAAGCGAATAAAGCACCTGTCGCTGAACTCAACATTTATGCGTCGACTAATAGTAAAATTTACAATTTCTGGCAAGGTAGAGAAATTAATCCAAGAATCGGGTATTTTGATTTCAAATTATTGTTAGTACGAGCCTCATCGATCGGAATGGTAATTATTTATTTATTAAATGCATATTTTCTCCATTTATCATATAACTCATAATTCGATGTTTTTGTAGATTCTCATAGACGCCGCAATTATAATCAAATGCATTCAAGAAAGTAAAAGTTACAGTATCCATGATATGAATTTGACAGCTATTTTGGGTGCATCTTTACAATTGTTTTATGCTTTGGACTTTTTGACTTTTGAATCACATTATCCAACTACTTTTGGATGCATGTACGAAGGAACTGGGTACATGCTTTGCGTTGGACATTTATTATACCCTTATTTTTATACTCTCATGACAAGAGTATTGCTTTATCAAAAGTAAGTTTGAATCACGTAATTTCATAAAATATTCAAAATGAATGGAATAATTGAGTAATTTCTTTTTGATACGTATTTTTCAGGACGCCGTTTAGTTATTTCACTGGACTAGCGATTGTCGGCTTTATCGCATCGTATATCATATACAGGTGGAGCAATTGGCAGAAAGCAACTTTTAGAAATAATCCTTTGGCGCAGTCTTTAGCTCGTAAGTAGAATTATCAACGGTTAATAGAAAATGATGAAATTATCGCATATTCACAAAATTCTGTATTTAGGACTGGAAACAATACCAACGTCACGTGGTAAGAAATTATTAACATCCGGATGGTGGGGTATGGTGAGGCACCCAAATTATCTGGGAGATATTCTGATACAGAGTGCCATCGCTTTCGTTACCCTGACGACCGATCTTTTATCTTACTACCCTCTACTTTGCTGTGTAATCATCTTAATGTATCGGGCTGTAAGAGACAATGAACGTTGTAAGACTCGTTACGGTTACGCTTGGGAGCAATACTGTTCCAAAGTGAAGTATATGATTTTTAAACGTGTATTTTAAAATCTAAGGTATATCATGAACACTGGAAGCAAATGAACATAAGGTACTCGGAAATACCAAAATTTATTGCAATGTTGTACCTTATATCATAAAGATAATGCAATGATCATTATTTAATGATACGTTCTAATTATATATCATGCACTTAAAGTATTATAAATTCTATTTTATTTTGTATTTTTATTTTTAGAATACCAAACGCAGGGTGTTCTATTCTAAGAATATAAAAATAATCTAAGAATGTAAAGAACCCGCAGAAACAATTTGGAACTCATTAGTTTTATATGTAATATTAATCGAAGTAATTTTTTTATTCATTTATTGGGACTTTAATTTGAATTTTGGTTGAAGAATAAGATCTATTTGTGAATTGTATTGAAACATTTTGTAGTGGAATGTGGAATAATATTTCAAATTCAAATGATAGAATAATTGGAGATGAAAATCAGAGAAGATTACATCATAATTTAATTTTGAGCTTTGACATTAATTTTTAAGTCATACATAATAATTTAGTGTTATGCTCGACCTTTCATTATTGAATCCGCAATTCTGATTTTTCAATTGATAATTATAAATATATATATATATGTTTCTATATGTGTATTACACATGGAAATTTATTTACTTTCCTGAAATAAGCAGTCATGAATTTTATATATATATATAATAATTCAGTAATGGAAGGTTGTTTTACGTTTTGATTAAAGTTTAAACTATGGTTACTGATCAAAAATGAATTGCAAAATCAAGGACGTTGGAGGGTTGAAAATAATTCAAGTTCGCAACATTTTATTTCTCTATTTATTTTTAATAAATATCGAATGATCATTAAATGTTGAATTATCTATCAGTAGATAACTGGAACAGTGAAAATTATCAAATATTTTGTACATAGAGAAATTGAAAATGATGGAAATCTGAGCGCTCGAATGTCCTTGATCATGAATTTCAAAGAGATACCATAGCCAGAACAAATCTTTTGATGCTAGTCAAATCTTTTGTGTAGGATTGTTGATATGCAATAAATGATGATCTGTCAGAAAAGATTTGGCTATTGATAAGCCAATGGTATCTAAGATCTATCAGAGAACAAATTTCGATATTTGATTAGAACAATCCGATGATATGATCTCGTGTGTTTAAGATGTGATTATGTAAATGATGTTTGAAAAATTTATTATGATTATAGTTTAAACTATGATCGGGGAAAAGACAAATTATTGTAAGTTTGGATCTGTTTGTAAATTGTGAAAAATGAATAGTAATAATGGAATGTTCATAATACTCTAAATTGAATTGGGCGGTAGTAGTTTAGTCGATAAGAATATCTTGTTGATAGACAATTGATGAGTAGTGCAAACAAAAAAAGGTTCTTATAAATAAATATAAAACACAAGAGGTTTTATACTTTTTTACATAAAATCTATATAAATAAATGAATATATATATATATATATGTATAATTCACAATATTTGAGAAATAAAGAACAATTTTTATAAATAATAATGTATGTCGGGAATAAAGGAAAAGGAAATCAGAATCAAAGTAAATTCCATTTGTAAGATCTGTTATAATGTTGAATAATTAATAGTTCAGCTGAATTTCCGCTTAGAAATTTAAATTTTCCTGCAAAAAAAAACAAAGAAAAAAAGATATCATATGATAATAAAATTGAATGACATTAAAAAATGAATTTTTCGTATTGATAAAATTGCAAACATAAAAATTGAATAAAAATCAAGGAATGGAATAGAATTTTTTTTATTAGAATCGCATTTGTTTCCAACTTTGCGTTGTATGGTAAGATTAAACGAATTCTTTGAACGGTAAAAATGAAACGAGTCGAAGTATTTCAAATTCTTACCAAGTTTTTCAAAATTTTATAGAATGTTTTGTCGAGAGCATTTCTAGTTTATAGTTCAAAGTCTTTGAAGTACAAGAAACTCTCTAAAGGTCCTCCGACTTCTCGCTTACAATCACCAGAAAGTTGAAAAGAGAGGTCAGAGAGGACTGTTGAAGAGAGCTATTGTATTGTATACATATGAAGATGACATACAAATATTGTACAAATTGGAATTATAACCTAGAATTCTGTCCAGTCACGAAAGCTACAAAGCAAAAATTCTATTCAGCTTTTGAAGTGCAAACTTAACATTTTAGTGAAAGCATAAATCACCCGATAGTATTAATTAATTAATTTGAGAAAAAACATTCAACAATATTATACATTTATGATAAACAGTGGACAGTAGATTTCAAACATAGGTAATAATTTGGAAGAATTTATTTATTTATTGTCGTTGATTCAAAACCGTGAATACAGGATGTATTTGAATAAATTCTTTTTTGTTTGTTTTCAGTTTACAAATATATTTTTTTTAACAATTCCGAGGAACAATGGTCAGCCACTTTGGTGAAGTAGTAATTCCAACCTCGAGAGCATTTTGGGATGAAGACGAGGAAGAAATTGAGGATTCTCAAAGTAAATTGTAAGTAAAATGCAACAATTCAATTCCACTATTGATATGAATGATACCCTACTTCTTTAATTCAAATTATAGAGCATTATCAATTCGGTGGCTACAAAATGAACCGACTAGCATCAAACAATTACTAATTGTCGAAGGGAAAATGATAATTGGTAAGAAAAGATGACAAGTTTTTTCCTATCAAGTATAACGCAGGAAATAATTTAGGAAATTCAACCTTGATGTATTTCAAAATGTACATTTTGTATGTTTTATATCTAGATTTTACACAAGAATGCTTATGCTACAATTCAACAGAAGTTGGTCTCGTAGAAGATGAAAAAAAGAATAAATTAGCTACGTTTTATGAGGTTGATAATCATAATTACGTATGTATCGTTTCCTCTCTGTTGGATGTTAAATCATCTGCAGAATTTGTTATGAAAGTAAGTGAACTTATAAAGTCATTGTGTTGATTATACGTAAAGTAAGCAAGATTTTGTATAGAATACTTGGATTTTCACATCTAAAAATGTCATGAACTTTGTTTTTAGATATCCGACACTTTCTTAAAAGCAGAAAGTATAATTTCCTTAACTCATCAACACATATCTAATTTCAAAAGTGACAATATACCAAACGACGCATCTTTTTTGAGATGTTTAAAAACGAAAAATGGGAAAAATGTATGCAAATCAGGAATCAAATTATTGGAGCAACCAAATATTGTGCATGGAGTATCAGCGGGAGGTTGGTATTTCCTGTCTCATCGCTTGAAATTTTTTGAATAAAATTATACTGATGTTGAAATATTATTTCAGTCCTATCGTATGCAGAAATGATGGAGTTACCCGCAGTGTTATACTTATTGTATACAGACAGCTTTGCTCTGGATTCGAAAAGTGCAGAACCGTTGCTGAAATTATTTTCTGAAATATTGAATTTTACTCCTAAGAAAGTCTCATTTGTGGGTAAGAATTTTTTCAATAAAGGCAATCTTTATATGTAGTTTTATATTGTTTTCCTTTTTTTGGAGTCGTCACAAATGTATCTGTACGATACATTGTGAATATTACAAGTATGAAATCCTATATAAATTATATACATTATTTACAATTATGTTTGTCATAACAATATATTTAGCATAAATAAAAAGTTCGATCAAGTAAGTTAGTATGTGTTAGGGCTGTGGGGGATAATATGGTCGAGGAGGATTGGACGGAGGTGGATTATTAGGAGGAAAATAAGTCGTATTCGTTGGGGGATACGAGTATGGGGGGAAATTTGGCGTAGCGTTGTTTGGTGTAGGTGGAGGACCTCTAATGGGATGTGGAGGGGGCACGTTTGGTACTATGTGATTCATAGTATTCACAGGTGGTGGAGGTACAGAAATATTAGCTGGTGGAAATACTGGAGGATAATTTGTATTATTTGGAGGGAAGGTTGGTGGATACGTGGGAAAGTGTGCTGCTGCCGTTGGTGCCGCTGCAGGTGCCGGTGCAGGAGGAACATCCGATGGTTTAACCGCATCTATGGTATCCGTCGATTGACATCCATTTGCAGAGATATTCGAGTTTTCAACTTTATTTGTTTTGTTGGGAGTCACTGCAAAACGAATATCAATTTTTCGTACAATGTATACAACGTTGTATTATAATTTGTTAGAAGATTTATTATTTTTACTTGAACGTTTTTCCAGCATTTTCAATGTCCAATTTAAACTTTTTCCTTTTTCTAATGAACGACGATTTTCATGCAACAATATACAATTACTCACTGTTTGGTGTAGTGGAAGCAGATTCTATGGGAGATGGAACTACAATTCTGTCCTTAGCTAATTTATTAGATGGTACAATGGGAGGTGAATCTGGAGGTTCCGCATTGTTTGCTTGTGAATATAAGTCCAGCACTTGATGACATATATCTGTAAATTTCAGAAGAGATTTACTTTTAAAAAATTCTGATAAAGTTTAAGGTACTTACATATCAAACACAACACTAACCTTCTAACAGATCCATTGTAATATCTTCGACAAACATATCCCACCATCGTAGATGTTTTGGTTGCCTGCCATTCCAATCTACTACTTCGAATTTACTCAATTTACCAGCTAAGTACATGAGGGCAACCGCTATAATTTCTGGTTCCCATTGTAAAGAAAGAGTAGTACATAAACTGGAAATTAAGTAATACAATATATGAAATGGAATGAATAAGTTCGAAAGGTGTTCATTACGTACAAAGTTATTAGATCTCCTTCTCCCCAATTTTCTCAATGATCGGTGAATGCAATCGATTTTCAATAGCAGGTGCTTTTCTTGGTATATCAAAACGGATGTACCTAATCATCTCTCTCTTTTTTCTTGTCATCAATTTATTCGTTTTGACAACAACTGAGAGGAAGGAAATTGAGGTCTAGTAACTTTGCACAGGAGCATTTCTTTTACCCCTGGAGTGATACTGACACCATGTGGCACCAAGTACAAAGTTGAATCTGACATCATTTGGAATGCTTTTGGAAAAAGTGATTTCTCTTGATCCAAATTGGGCAAAACTCCCTGCTCGAGAGTTTTATTGGATCACTGATTGCAAATCTGTTTTGAAAATTTCAAAATTGAAAATATGCAATCCAATGTAGTGGACAGAAATTAAGAAATTTGAAAATTTGGATTTCCTTGAAACTCGCTACTCGAGAATTGTGAAGATCGCAGAGTGCGAACTTATCATTACAAGAACCTACATAAACCTCACAGAGCAGCACAGCTACCGCAAATGCAGTTGATTTTTGTATTCTCATCTACCGTACTGAACTCGTTATCGAAAAATTTCAAATTCTGATAAAAAATTTGTAATGAATAACCCTTTCAATTCTCGAATAGCCAATTTGAAAGAAATACAGTTGATTTGAAATTTCTCACCCGTCATACCAGATCAAGTATCTTAAATTTTGAAATTTCATCAGTGACTCCATAAATCCTCAAGTTGCAGTTTTCATCTATATTTGATTTTTCAATCATTTGATAACTTTTTGATCAGTCGAGCAATTTTAACAGCCTTCACTCAAGGGGTTAAAATTCATTATTCCCATCTTACCTATCATTTACAAACGTCCACGCCATTTGAACCATTTTCTGAAGTTTACCCTTGTCACCTAACAATAAAAAATATTCATTAATAATTATTCTTGCGATAAGGATCTTGTAAGTTATTCAAATACTAATTATTACCTTTGAGACATTTGGCATATTTCAACAGGTAACCATACGGATGTTCTACTTGTAAGTCGAATTTAATTGTTTGTAATAATATCCTTTCCAATGTCATTACTTCTTCCTGCAAAAAAATTACCAAAATATTACATTCAATATTATATTCGATATGTATTGCTTTCATAAAAATAAACTGTTGTCATATCAAAGGAAAAGAAGCAAATACCTTGGGATCTTCTCCAAAAGTCATGAATTTTTGTTCAGTCAATAAGGCTTTGGCAATTCTTATGATATCTTTACACTTTTTAGGAGTTTCTTCAACTTTGCCAGCTAAAAATAAACAGCAACATGCTGTCACCTGCAAAAGATAACAATTTTATTATCTACAACGAATTACGTTCTTTTATATTATGTTGGTACTTGTAACACAATTTATGTAATCATTTATTTATATGGGTATGAATCTCTTTATATTACAAATGTGGTAAAAGACAGTCGAGCGATGGAAAGATCGATAAGCACAACAAGGTTTAATAAAAATAAATAAAGGTAGAGACAAGCAAAAAAAAAGAAAACAAATGAGGTACAAAATATTACAAAAACACATGTTGAAAGTGAAAATTTTGAAAAATCAACAGTTAAAAAATGAGCCATTAACAGAAAGGAATCTGTTTAAATCCACAATTGCATTAGAAATAGCAATATTACCAGATTCACATATTCTCACCAAGAGATAATCAGAACTTCGAGTCATTCTGTAATTTGGAATTGTAAATGCAGCGTGTCAAATGTGTCTGATTTGGGAGTTTTTTATCGACTTTATTGGTTATTCCATTTATTAACCTGAATTTCTGATTAATCTATTCATTAGTTTCCTACCACTACACACCATGAAATGAAGCAAAATTTCTCAATGAATCACAATTATATTTTGGGGTGTTTGAGGTTTTAATACTAGTCTAAAATGATTGTCTTCATTTGTTACTCAAATTGAAAGAAACAAATAAAAGTAAACTCACATATCTTGGGAAGTTCTTAAAAGAGTGAAACATATAGAAACGATGAAAGTAAACAACACCAGTGGCCATCGTATTATATCCCAGTTCCAGTTTCGAGCCAGCATCAATGATGAATCGAGCACCTTCTTTTCTATATCTGCATTCAGTATCATAATCGATCCCATCTTGAATAGATGGGGTATTCCGCAACTCTTTTTTCTCATAATACCAGCATGGCATATTCGGATTCTGAAAAATAAATGAACAATTACAAATTAAATGGCAATTCTTTCTGGTACATCGATGAGTAGTTGGATACAATTTTGACAAACGGAACGTGCCGTACGTAAAATTATATCCATTGGAAAATAATACATTGTTTTATTCGATAATTCGAATTAAAATGTTTTTATTAAATTTGAAAATTTACTTCTGGAGAATTAATCCGATCGATGGACGACGGTGAACTCATTTCTAGGTTAGGAACGAGACGTTATCCAGTAACTCATGACTTACCTATATTTGATCAAAAATCGTGATTATGCAATCAAAGAAGTCACTACCGTTTATCGCGAAAAATTAGAAAGTGTAATGATCTCGATAAGAATGTGATAAACAAATTTGGTCACATACACATCATGAGGGCATATGCGATGGTGAATTCGATTCACGCATGGATGCATGCAATTTGAGAATACTTCTATCCTTGGCTAATTTGATTCGATAAAAAGTGATGGAAAAATAATGAGGGAGAAATGGGGAGAAAAGTGTGTCTTCATTCGGGGTTGCGTTCCTTTATTTTAATCCCCACAATCAGCACCATAGTCCCAGAAGAGTTCTTAAAGAATTCATAAAAACACAAGCAGTTGAATAAAAATTCTTTATGAATTCTTCTGGGACTGTGACTAAGGATGGGTTCTGAGCATGTGCGATAAGTAATATGCGTTAATTCTGCGCAGATTATGCATGGAACATGTAGAATATGCAGAAAATGCATAAAACATTGTGAAAATTAAGGGGATACCAGCGTACCATCCGAGTAAAGATTTTGTCTGCAAGATTTCTCCGAACTGAATTCATGAAACAGTCTGAAATTTTCAGGGAATATTCTCTGATACTTTTTTTTTTAAATATCAAATTCGGGCTATGTACCGCAATTTGCAAAGTTTCAAAAAATATTCCCTGAGAATTTCAGACTATTTCATGAATTCAGTTCGGAGAAATCCTGCGGACAAAATCTTGACTCGTATGGTACGCTGGTATCCCACTAATTCTAACTTGAAATTCAAAATTTAGAATGCATGGAATACATGTTTTATAAGTGCTAAAATTAAAAAAAACCACACTTGACCATGAAAAAAGATGATGCAGAAAACTCCCTTTAGTTATTAGCGTTATCTGCATGGATTTTATGCGCGCATTATTCCTTGCATAAAACTCAACGTATTATGCGTGCCCAACCTTGATTGAGTGGACCCATACCCAGACAGCACAGCAGTTCAAGATGAGTTTATTAAGAATACTTTAGGAACCATGAGACTATATGAATTATTTATGAATACATCTGGGATTGATGTGCTGTTTGGGTAATTACAATTTCCAACAAACCTATAAAACAGAGATGTTTTTTTGATACAATTTCTGTTGGATCAACCTATGATGATCATGAATTAAATGGAAATAATAATCAGAAATTACGAAATTGTACTAAAGAGCATCACTGCTACAAATCTAACAGAACTGTTCAACTCTATTGGTCTGTTTATATAACTAACTTGAACTTTAGCCCCCCAATATACCGAATGTTCAATGTACCGGATGCTCAATACCTACCCCAAATGGCATACAAAAATCTCCAATGAATTCTGGAAAAAGAACTCTTCAAGGGTGCTTTTAGAATACAAAGAGTTCTTGAAGAGTTTTAGACAGAATTTGAATCGTCAGACATTTGTGAGTTCTATTGACATTCTATGAAGGTACCATTTCGGTAAACACCAGTTGGGCCGAAAGACCGTTGGACCGAAATTTATTTTACCGAATGACAATAATCCGAAAAAGTCTTGGTGACATTTCGTCTTATTCGTAGAGGACTAGTAACGTGTAGTAAGATTTCGGATTATTGTCATTCGGTAAAATAAATTTCGGTCCAACGGTTGTTTACCACCATTTCATGAGAGCTAGAGAGCCTCAAGGGAGAGAGTGGACATCGGAGGTTTGCTCCAAATATAAGCCAAATATAATCATAATCATAATAGGAATACTCCATCAATATGGCTTCTTAAGGCCTTGGCCAATCACAGCAAACCTCCGATGTCCACTCTCTCCCTTGAGGCTCTCTAATGAGAGCGGTAGTATGCGAGAAGCCCGACTGGTAATAAGCCCAATTGGCGTTAGCCCGACCGGATTATAACCCGAACGACTTTAAACCCGAATGACAGTTGACCCGACTAGTTATAAAAATATAATCAAATTAAATGGAAAATTAATCGAAATCAAAGCTTATTCAACCTGTTACTGTAAAGATGTATAGATTAAAGGTTAATTACGCTTTGATTTCGATGAATTTTCCATTTTATTTCATTATATTTTTATAATTAGTCGGGTCAACTGTCATTCGGGTTCAAAGTCGTTCGGGTTAAATGCAGTCGGGCTTAAGTGCCACTCAAAGCTGCCAGATGAGCTCCGACGCTGAGGGGAAATGTACCCCCACCATCACCTCATATATGTATGTGTTCTAAGTGTTACTTACCAATACTTACGACTATTATATACATGAAGTGATGGTAGGGGTACTCTTCCCCTTAGTGTCGGAGCTCATCTGGCAGCTCTGGTGCCACTCGGGCTTATTACCAGTCGGGCTTCTCGCATACTACCATGAGAGCTGCTGCATGATTTTCACATTGCGTAAGCAATCTCTCCAATTCATCTCTGCCGAAAGATAATGATTTGTGGATTCGAGGATAATTAACAGAAGGTCCTAGCCCTCCTCAAATAGTCACAAACTTTACCGCTTTCGGGTAAATGGCTTTTCTAGCACTCGCTACCTTATCGATTCATTATGAACTCTTTTACAACTCTGGTGTGGAGTCACCATAACAGAGTTTGGTCGGTAAGGTAGCAAGTGACTGAAAGACCATTTCCTTGACAGCAGTCAAGTCTGGGACTGCTGCTCCACCGGACTTGAAACAGAATTGAAATAGGATTGAGCGGTAGTATGCAAGAAGCCCGACTGCTTGTCATCGGCTGAAAGCTGGTGATTTCTAGTGAAATCACTGAATATTCCTACTGATCAACCAATAATAGTGGAGTCGGACTTCTTGCATACTACCGATTGAACCACAGGAAATGACCACTCAACAAACGAGTACATTTTTTACAAGAGAATGCTTGGATAGCGATTAGATAATTCCATTTCAATCTTGTTTTATTCACGCCTAGTGGAAACATAGCTATTTGAGAAGGGCTAGAAACTTTTAGTAATTATTCTTGGATCCACAAATGATTGTTTTACCCCAGGTACTCATGCTAGCGACTGTTACACGTGAAATCATTAGAAGAAAAAAGAGATCCGAGTTGAAAACATCTTTCCTCTTCTTTCTTCTAATGATGTCGCTCACGACAGTCGCTAGCATGAGTACCCGGGGTTACGGGTAAATGCAATTTTGGGTACTTGCTACCAGGGATGGGCAAGTAATTTACGCTCTGTAATCTACATGGTACTTTACATGTAAATTACAGGCACAATAGTGTAATATACCTTGTAAATCATGTAATTTACTGTAATCTACGTATTTCACAAGTGTATTTTACATGTAAATTACTGTCGAAAACTTTTCGTGACACGTAGATTTCCATCCCTGCTTGCTACCTTACCAAGCGTACAGTCGGTGGATTTAATCCATTCCCTCCCTATTTCATCAATTTAAGAACACTCACAAATAAATTTTGATTGTAATCATGATATTCAATTTAAAAACTTTTCAATTATATCATCGATCAACGTGGATCATTCCTCATATGCTTGAGTGGTTAAAATTCAATTTTTATCAAGAATTTGTGAATTATGACAAAATTCTCTACAACTCATCGGAGATGGGAGGGAACGGATTAAATCCATCCACTGTACTAACCGGTACTGACTGAGGAGCCTTCCCCCGGGTACTCATGCTAGCGACTGTCGCGCGTGACATCATTAGAAGAAAAAAGAGGAAAGGTGTTTCAATTCGGATCTCTTTTTTCTTCTAATGATGTCGCGCACGACAGTCGCTGGCACGAGTCTCCGGCCTTCCGAAGTAGCTGATCAGACCAGATACTTCTCAATCAATCAAAGTGATCTGGTCTTGATCAGCTACTTCGGAAGGCTCGTGAGTAAACATTTTCTCGGCCATTTTATTCTAAACTGAATTCAGGAAGAAGTATGAAATTTTCAGGAATCAATCTTCAATCCTTCACCCAGACAGGACACAAGAATCACAAATGAATTTTGAAAAAAGAATTTAGAATACAAAGTGTTCTAAAAGAGTTTGAGAAGAATTTGATTCGTCAGACATTTGCGAGTTCCGTTAAAATTCTCAAAGAAGTCCTATAGAAGTCCAACGGAATTCGCAAATGTATGATGGATCAAATTCTTTTGAAACTCTTTAGGAACACTGTGTATTCTGAAAGAGTTCTTCAATAATCCTTTTTTCAAAATTTATTTGAGATTTTTGTGTGCTGTCTGGGTATCTATCGCGTTACATTACCCAAAGTTTGATTTTCTAAGACCAATTTTTTTCTCAGTCGGTAACACAAACTTTCTTTTCGAAATTCAAAATTCGGGTGACGTACCGCGATGGATGAACGATTGAAGATTGATTCCTGAAAATTTCATACTTTTCCATGAATTTAGTTCACAGTATTCTTGTCGAGAAAATGTTAACTCAGTCGGTATGCTTGTATGTATGGTGGATCGCAGCAGCTGGGATCGCTCTTACGGGGGATACCAGCGCACCTTCCGAATAAAGAATTTATCTACAAGATTTCTTCGAACTGAACTTACGGAATAGTCTGAAATTTCAGGGGTATCTATCTTTGATACTTTACAAATTGCGGCACAGAGTCCGAATTTCGAATTTCGAAAAAAATTCTTTTATACCGACTGAGGAAAAAAACTTTGTTCCGACATTTGAAATTCGAGCTATGTACCGCAATTTGAAAACAATCAGAAGCTAACTTCGTTTAGTGGTGTTCAAAGTTACCTCAACTTACTCCAAGTATTTTGGATTCGCTGTTTCCAGTTATAGAAACAAAATGATTGGTTTGGTACAAGTTGGAGCAACTCGGAGCAGGTAGAACGAACGAACCTGAAGATTATACCCTGAAAATTTCAGACTGTTTCGTAAGCTCAGTTCGAAGAAAAATCTTGCATACAAATTCTTTACTCGAATGGTATACACTGGTGTTTTTCTCTTGAGAGGATACCAGCGTTTGCTTCGGAGTTCTCTTTCTGTCGTATAGGTTTGTCTTTTTCTAACCAACATGCTTGGGTAGTAGACGCTGATGTCCTCTTAAGGGGGTACCAGCGTACCGACTGAGTAAACATTTTTTCGTTAAGAATTCTCCGCACTGAATTCATTGAAAGATCTGAAATTCTCAGAAAAAAATCTTCAGTACTTTATCTATTGCGGTATATCACCCAAATTTCGAAAAAGAAGTTTCTTTTACCGACTGAGAAAAGAAGTCCTTCGAAATTCGAAATCTAGGCGATGTACCGCAATAGATAAAGTACTGAAGATCATTTCCTGAGAATTTCAGATCTTTCAATAAATTCAGTGCGGAGAGTTCTTAACGGGACACTAGCGTCGGTAACGGACCTCTCTTTCTATCATATGATTCTGTCCCTTCCTAACCAATGACGTGAGTTACCGACGCTTGTGTCCCGTTAACGAGAAAATGTTTACTCAGTCGGTACGCTGATATCCTCTTACCCCAATTCAAGTTTTGAATCAAGACAGTAGGATAGGCTGTAAGTTGCAAATAACTACCCCATCCTCATATGCTTCTCTTTTCCTCGTATACGTGTATTCTTTTCCAACTAATGATTTACTCAGCCGGTAAGTTCGTATCTACGATACATTTATGCGCATTCCAATCTGCGTATAAAATTCATCGATGTTGTGTATAAATACAAATACAGTGTTTATATGCAGGACTCAAATCTTGTTATCAGTAGAATTCCATTCCCCCGTGAACCCCCACTGTGAGAGCGCTCTCATCTTTTTTCTACAGCCAATCAATGTAAATTGCAATGGGAAATAAGTGACGTGTTTTTCTTCGTTCTCGTTCCTCTCATCGTAAAAATTGTTAAAAATAAAAAAACTGTATTGTTTTGCTAAATCTAATGTTTTCTCATTCAAAATTTCTCATCGGTTAGGAATGATATAAATTTTTGTTGTTATCATTTTATATGAAAAGAGAGTACGTACATGGATCGTGTATTTAATAAGATCTTCCAATTACACCGTTAATTGATTATTTACAACTCTTTTAGTTCGTGGTCGATAATTGTGTGTTATCTTAGAATTAATCACAATTGAGATAATTTAAAAACAGATTTTGTATACTAATCGATTCCATTCGAAAATGCAAAACTAGTCTTTCATGTTACCAATTGAAATAAATGTTGAATCGAGTTGTCAATTTATGGATGAAACATAGTTTTCACGAGTGGTTAATATTTCAAATACAAAAATCAAATTGAATATAATGCCGTTAGCCACTTTGACAGTACCTTGGACCGAACAACATGTAAGTGGAAAGGTAAGAAATTTCTCAGAACCATATGGTTATACACACAGTTTATTTCTTTTTTCTCTGTTTTATACACATGTTTTTCTTATTATTTTATTTTAAAGCAAAGTACAGAGATTCTTCCAGCAGAGAATCAAGAAGACAATATGATAACTCCTGCTGCTGCAATCGATACACAATCCAATGGATGCTCTGAATCTCATGAAATTGAAGTACGTGAGATGGTACGAGATGGTCACGACAAAGCTGAACCATCTCACTTTGAGCTCCTTAAAGTTCTTGGACAAGGATCGTTCGGAAAGGTACAATTATTGATTAGATTTTTATTTTACGATTGTATGAAAATTTGTTTTCTGAAATGTGAATGCTATATTTCTTTCTACAGGTATTTTTAGTGAAAAAAGTTGTTGGGAAGGATAAAGGTACTCTGTATGCTATGAAAGTTTTGAAGAAAGCAACTTTGAAAGGTACATATAATATAAAGAATCTTGAAAGGATGTGTGAATCATGGAATTTGTAATTAGTATTTCGATCATTCTGAGAATGATGATTTTTGATACAGGAATTTCATAAAAAATGAGAGGCAAGTCATTTATTTTCAATGTGAAACCTTTGCAAGGGCTGGGTATTTGAAAATCAAGTGTGATTTTAATATGTCCAAAGTAGAAAACTTTATTTCATTATATTATCGAAATATGTCAATACTCGGAATGAGATATTCAATATTTGCTTAGAATTCTCCGATTATAACATCATAATATTTCTACATTCAGAATGATAGCATTACAAGATCATCCAATATGATTTCATAAATTAGGGATGGTCTTTTTCTTTTTTTATTTTTTACACTGTGAAATTCCCAAATTGTGACTATTATGGAAATGAGAAAATGGTTTAATTCTTTCATTAAGTGATATGATTAGTAAAAAAAATGTGATCTTTAGAGGATGGGACTGGTTCTCGAAGGGACCAGTGGCATGCCTCGGATACATGATCTTCAGCGCAGATCCAATGGTTAAGCAACCCCTTTGTTTGATAACTGATATCGATAAGGACAAAACGACGTTCTCGCTCGGTGAATTCTGAACCAGATCCAACATTTGGCATCCCCTTGGACGCCACTGACAGGGACTAACCTGGAAAACAACATTCTGTATGTTTTTCAGGGGTAGCTTGATCTGTTAAAACGTTGACCTTTTTGTATTGCCCAGTTTATTTGAGAAGTATTGAATGAATTTGTTCAAACTGAGTCTCTGAAAATTTTGTCAACTATTCCAGATCTGTAGGAACCTAGTATATACGAATTTATTGAGTAATTTTCAAATAAACTTTCCAATATGAGATAGCTAGCGTCTCGGCGCTTAGTATCCACTTCATTTATATTCAATTATATTGAAATTAATGGTTTGCAACTGCAAAGATGATAATATTAATTAGAATCATTTGAATACAAAAATTCTCGATGACACAAATGTAAGAATAAATTTTATATAAATTTTTTTTTGTATCTTTCAGTTCGAGATAGAATGAGAACAAAGATGGAAAGAAATATATTGGTCGATGTGGAGCATCCTTTCATCGTTCGTTTACACTACGCATTTCAAACGGAAGGAAAACTTTATTTGATTTTAGATTTTCTAAGAGGCGGTGATCTTTTCTCTAGATTGTCCAAAGAGGTGCTTTTCATGTCCAATAAAAAGAAGTCGATTGAGGAACCATTTTGAAAGTTGATTTATATTTCACGTGATTACTTTTAGGTCATGTTTACCGAAGATGACGTGAAATTTTATTTGGCTGAACTTGCTCTTGCATTGGATCATATACACAGTCTTGGCATCATATATCGCGATCTTAAACCTGAAAAGTGAGTACCATTTGTGAATAAATATGAAGAAAAGTGATTTAATTGTTTCTTTTCGTCATAGCATTCTTTTGGATACCGAAGGACACATATCTTTAACCGACTTCGGTCTCAGTAAACAACCATTAGATGATTCAAAAGCGTACTCGTTTTGCGGTACAGTTGAATACATGGCGCCAGAAATTGTTAATAGAAAAGGACATTCTTTTGCAGCCGATTGGTGGAGTTTTGGTGTTCTTATGGTCAGTTTGAGATGAATTTATGTTAAGTAAATACACTTTCTTTCCCTCGCTTGTGAATGTAATTTTTATTTTTCAAGTTTGAAATGTTAACCGGAGCGCTCCCATTCCAAGGAGTAAATCGCAAAGAAACCATGACACAAATATTGCGAGCGAAACTTACAATGCCGCGAAATATTTCTTTGGAAGCGCAAAGTCTTTTACGTGTTTTATTCAAACGAAATCCAACAAACAGACTTGGATTTGGTATGATCGACTTTTTATTATTTCATATATTATCATTTTTACGCAATTTATATATATTGCCTCATGTCACATTATTTTTTTAGGTGGAGTACATGAGATTAAAAATCATGTTTTCTTCGCGACTATAGATTGGGATGCTCTTTATAGAAAAGAAATCAGGCCTCCCTTCAAACCAGCTGTTAGTCGTGAAGACGAGGCTTTCTATTTTGATAGTGAATTTACATGCAAAACGCCTAAAGGTAATAAAAATCTTTCTAAAACAAATTTACAAATTCAAGAAATTTTGATGTATCCAATGATGAAATTTGAAATTTAGATTCTCCTGGTGTTCCACCAAGTGCAAATGCTCACGAATTATTTCGCGGGTTTAGTTTTATTGCGCCTGGATTATTGGAGGAGCATGTTAAACCCCCAGAGTATAAACATTGTGATACTTTAAGCAGTACTTTTCCTACTTACGTCAATCCAACTCCTGTAACCGAAGAGTATGAGTTTAAAGAAGAAATTGGGAAAGGAAGTTATAGTGTTGTTTATCTAGCTGTACACAAAGCCACTAAAACAGAATACGCTGTTAAGGTATGCATATCGAAGATGCTTTTGATTTTACACATTATCGTGTCTATATTATTGTTCATGTCACAGGTAATCGAAAAATTGAAGCGTGATCCTTCTGAAGAAATAGAAATATTGCTTCGTTACGGAAGACATCCGCATATAGTGTCTTTACGTGGTGTTCATGAAGATGAAAGAAGAGTTTATCTCATATTAGAACTTTTACGTGGAGGAGAGTTATTAGATCGTATAGTACAAAGACGTAATTTTACTGAAAGAGAAGCTGCCGAAGTCCTCTATACGATCACCAGTGTTGTGCATTACCTCCATGAAAATTGTGTATGTAAATTTTCTGATCATTTTTGAAATATTGACATTATTTTGAAAATATCGTTGTAATACAGGTTGTTCATCGAGACTTGAAACCATCTAATATACTTTATTCCAAACCTGGAGGAGATCCAACAACGTTATGTATATGCGATTTGGGTTTTGCCAAACAATTGAGAGCTGAGAATGGTTTATTAATGACACCATGTTACACAGCAAACTTTGTAGCACCTGAAATATTGAAACGTCAAGGATATGACGCGGCGTGCGATATCTGGTCTTTAGGAGTGATGTTGTACATCATGCTAGCTGGGTAATTGAATCGAGGATATTCGAATCTTTTCTTATAAATTCTCATTCATTCCGATATTCATATTTTAGATATCCACCTTTCCCAAATGGTCCTAGCGATACCGCGAATGATATACTAAATCATATTGGACCAGGTTATATCGACGTGGAAAGTGGAGTTTGGGGTCAAATCTCGAACGAAGCTAAAGAACTCGTTAGAAGAATGTTACATATGGATCCTAATAGAAGGCCTACAGCTGCACACATTTTGAAACATCCTTGGATAATCAATCGCCATTGTCTTCCACAAAAACTCCTACCAGAAGTAAACAAAGATCCTCACAGTCTCAAGGTAATCTTCATAATAGATTGGAAACTTCGTAACATCAAAATTCAGTAGACCTGTAATCCATGTTCTCATATTTCGAGTTTAGAACAAAATTTGCTCAATCCCATTGGTCGATGAGATACGCAAAATTTGTAACGTTAAATGTTCATTCGAACTCATTCGAACCTATTGAAAGCCGGGTTTTTAATGAATGAAATCTCTTTATTTCAATCCCAAAATCAGAAAAATGTGGAGAAAGGCAGAGATTAATTTTCATTAGGGTTCCTATCGGATTTTTTTATCAGAGAATTACTTTTCTTTTTTTTTCCTCCACTCCTGACTCATTGCCGCGTTGGCTGATTCGGCTGAGGATAACGTTGACCGTTATCGGACGCAATCCGTAACAGCAGGGTTATTATTTAACAAAAATGATGATGTTATTGCACCAAAAAATCACACCTTCAGAAACAAATCTTACATAACTTGATTATTCAAACAGATGGCAGTAAACGCTACTTTTTCCGCGATGTCGAACAATCCAAGATCGCCTCATCTTGGTCCCGTTGTCATGTCAGAGTTGGCACGTCGAAGAACCCAAGCCAAACCTGTTGGCCCCACACAAGTATAGAAGCAACTTTCATTTCATTCGAAAAGTATGAAAAATATCCATGCAAACCAGTGACAGTAGGTACGTTCAATGTGATATTTATTTGTATATTTTCTTTTTGTCTTTTTTATAACGTACAAATCTGCATTTGATTATTGCCATATAATGTTTAAGAATTATTTGTATGAGTTGATAAGAATCAAAAATTATGTTAAGTACATTAATTGAAAACAGGGTGTAACGTGAAACTTTCGTACAAACGTTTCTCATTTCTGATTTTTGTATTTTATAAATAACTGAAAAGTATCGTAAAAAATACTCTTACAAGAGAAAGATAATGATTTTTGGAGAATGGAGGAAAATATTTTTAATATTGCTTTACGAGATATCATGAAATTCTATATATTTTATAAATATAAAACTTATAGTGCTTGTGCAATTTTAAATCTCTTAGTCAATTTCGATTTTCTTTAAGGGGATACGAGCGACTGCCCTCCTACCACTTTTTTCCAGACAAACTACGTAAATATATGTAAAATCTCTTTGTACAGCGTTTCTTAAGATGCTGAAGAAATGCTGTACAGAGAGATATTTTGAATGAATGCGAGCATTCTTTTGTAGTTTGTCCCGTGAAAATCATATCGCTCGTATCACGTTGAGAGTTAGATTTCATCTAATTAGAAAGATTTTTTGAAAAATCTGTATAAAAATATATAAGATCAATGTTTATTTCTTCGCCACTGTGAGATTTAATCATGAAAATTTGTCTAGTTGAGAATATATATGTATACATATATATTTATGCAATGTCTTACAAGTGTTAAAAATTTTTATCTATTGCGAAAAAGCGTATATGTGTAGGTATTGATGAATGTGGGGTGACAAATGAATTATTATAGAATTTATATAGTTATATCTTATGAAATGCCATTCAAATGAATTCAATTACCGCTTTCCATATGAAAATGATAATCGTATACTGTGAATATCTTTAAAACTTGTTGTTTTTGTGCGAAAGCGGAGAGAAGGAGAAACAATTGGCTTCGATATAGCTAGAGCGTTGGGAATCGTGTTGAAATTTTACAGATATTTATCGTATACGTAACACAAACGTGTATTTTCAAAGGTTCTAATATGTGAATATGTCGATTGATATTAAATTTATATATACATAGACATACACGCATACATACATCCAGGCAGACAGACGTTGTTATCAGGGATTTGTATAAATTTTTCATATTTTTAAAATATCCAACTTCAGCCAATCCCACCTCTATTTATAAAGTCAAAGATACCTCTGTATAAAAATATTTTTCCAGTTATCTCTTAATATCTAATAATTGTATTGAAACATAATATTCATGTGTATATATATAAGAATTATCATGTACGGATATATATTGAAAATTACAAAGCAAAGTATTAATTTTTTTCTATTTTCTTTCATTTTTATATTGAAGTAATTTATTTCAAGTACTGATGTGTTAGAAATTATTCTACGTTTATCGAATCTGGTTCAACAATGAGAATTTATCATACGAACGTTTCATACAATACTTTTAATTGTATTCCCATATGAATTTGTTTGGTGGAGAAATAAAACCTTAGAAAAAAATGTTATATATCTATAAACAATTTCAGTGAATCCTTATTTGGATTGACGCTGTTTAAAACTGATATGGACAATTAAGATATATCTTGATAGAGAAACACAAAATTTGAGCTTAAACCTTTTGTCTTTATGAAAAACAAACTTTTTCAATACCTTCTTAAATTATTTTTAGATGATTCTTTGGTAACGTTTTCAGACTACACTGTACGTTTCATTTCATTAAGAGCTCCATGAAAAGTAATTTGAATATCTCAAATTCTTGAAGGTGTTTTATGGATTCGTACTCTAGTATCATCTACCCTATAATAATATTTGTTTCAAAATAATCCACAATTTTCCACAATGACTGTGCAAAACTTTACAACTAAAATTTTTTCATACTTTTCTATGATAAATTCTCAATAGAGTTTCAAATAATGATGTTGATTACTGGTTAAACGATATTTGAATTTCATGTTAGTTTTTGTACATTAGAATTCTCATTTTATATGCCTCGACTATGTCCAGATTTTACAATATGGAACATGTAATACAATCTCTATCGTATAAACTTGAGTATATTTTTGTAACAACAATCGTTGAAATTTTCATCGCTCTACACGATTTCTTCGTATAGTTGCTACATTTAACGTGAATGTCAATACAATTTCGAGTAAAAAAAGTGGTTCTGTGATTTGCAAAAAAAAATATAATTCAAAGTTCGAAAGTTTAAAATAAGAATCAATATACACAAAATATAATGTTTGAAACAAAAACATATTTTGAGCATGTAATATTGTCAATAAAATTTTAATGAAAAAATAATTATTAGTTCATTGTATAAAGATTAATATACCCTGTAATATTCCATGCATGAATATTTTTGTGTCGCTATTTGTTATCGCTTTCCAGTTTTTTAATTTAAATAATACTCATTTCCCAATTCAAAATTGAAATTAATAACATATTTGGTATTACTTTATATATATATATATATATATATATATATATATATTGGGTATGGGAATAAGTTTCCGCCCTTTTTCAAGCAAAGTTGATTTTTATTCAAACAATGGATTATTACATAATATTATTCAAAGTATGCACCATCGGAAGCGACCACTTTTGCCCATTTTTCAGGCAGCATACGGATTCCTTGGAGAAAAAAAGCAGGTTCTTTTGACTTGATTCATTCATTGAGCCATTTTTCAACACTTTCGTAAGAAGTAAGGGCTGATTGCATAGATCGAAATAGATGATAATCCGAAGGCGCAATGTCTGGGGAAGACGGTGGGTGGGGTAAGATTTCCCAATTCACTCCTTCCAAATATTTTTTAACAAGTTGAGCAACATGTGGCCTAGCATTATCACGCAGCAAGATAAGTTTATCATGTCTACCGTCTCATTCCGGTCGTTTTTCTTTTAGAGCTCGATTCAAACGTATTAGCTGTGGTCTGTAACGATCGCCAGTGATTGTTTCTGACGGTTTAAGAAGTTCATAATAAATGACACCTTTCTGATCCCACCAGATGCACAACTGTGCACAACATAATCTTTGAAGCGTGGATATTTGTTTTCGGTGTCGATGGACCTAGTACACCTGGCAGCCCCCAACTCTTTCGACGCTCAGGATTATCGTAATAGATCCATTTTTCATCGCCAGTGACAATACGATGCAGAAAACTCTTTCTTTTCTGCCGTTCAAGAAGCATCTCGCACGTTACCAAACGTCTCTCGATATCTCTCTCCTTTATATTTGATGCGGCACCCAATTACCTGCTTTTTGAACCATTCCCATCTTGTGCAAGCGTTTACCGACGGTCGATCTGTCAACACCCAACTCTTCAGACAACTCATCTAGGGTTCGACATGCATCTTCATTCAATAATTGTTCCAGTTCTACATCTTCGAATTTTTTCGGTGCCCCTCCGCGTTCTTTATCACTCACGTCCAAATCGCCACTTTGGAATCGTCGAAACCACTCTTTACAAGTTGTATTAGACGGAGCGTGATCACCGTAAATATTGCACAGTACGCGATACGTTTCAGCGGCACTTTTCTTCGAAATAAAATAATGAAGCATAACTTCCCGCAAATGCTGTTTTGTCGGGACAAACGTTGTCATTTTTGACACCAGATAAAAAACAATATTTACACCTGTAACAAATGTCAACTACCGCAATCGACACCTTACATGTACACTTCCAAATCACAAGTATAGCACTTGAGTGAACTCAAAAATAATATCAGCAGCAACACTTTTTCCAAGAGGGCGGAAACTTATTCCCATATCCAATAAAAATACAGGGATTGTTGAAGAATACAAAACAGATGTTCAATGTGTTTTACTGACCAAAAGGAAATTAAAAACTCAAACAATTTTATCTTTGCTTTTTGAAAAAAATACAAAATTAATGCTCGATCGATAAGTCTTTGTAAAAGTAATGGGATGGCGTCTCAATAGCACGTGCAAACAGAAAGAAAAGATACATTGCCGTTCGTGAAAAAGAGATAGCATCTCCATAAATCAATCCTTTTGTCGGTTTTCATTGAATAGACAATGAATAACCTCCATCTTTCGCAGCTCTCTGTCGGTACACGTTCAGCCAACAACGTGCTCATCTCAGTATGTATGCAATGTCGAATATCCAATCGATACCTCTATATTTATTTACAACATATGTTCCTTCGTGCATCACCGTGATTTAGATATATTTCAACAATTCCTGCAATCACGTTTATACATTTTTTAATGTATGAAACTGTGTAAACAACTTTTTCCGCTTCTATTTTTATACAATTTATTTACGTTATTACGTAGATGAGATTTATAAACAGTGTCATGTTTGCGTTGATCTAAAACGTACAATTCGAACGCTTGTACTTGTGCATAGACGTGATTTTTGAGAGCGCGTAAAAACAAATAATAACATAAATTTCATTGACCTACGCACCAAAATCAAACCATTCTGTTACAATGAGAAAATTCTGATTGAAATTTGTAGGTTTTATTCTTCTTTTCTGTACGTTAGTTGAGTGAAAAAATCAATAACTGCAGACCTTGATTTGGAAGATATTCAAAAACTGTCCATTTAAATTTTATATCATATTGTGGATTGAACAATAAATTGGTGTAAGTTGATTCATTGTGATACAGTTTAATTATTCGATTTAAAAAAGAGAAGTTGTTGGGTTCTGATATTAATCATTCAAACCTTACCTCTCTTTTAATGTGTATTTTCAATTTCTCGTTAGGTTGTACAAGTTTCAGTGGAATAATTCAGAGTTATAATAAACAACATATTTTTTTATTACAAAAAAAGTAATGTTCAGATGGTTCTTTAGATCATTTGGAATAGGTATGATTGTTTTATAAGTTTATGAATAAAAGAAAAAAATGTTGAATCGAGATGAGGAGTATCGTTTGATTTCAGAGACTCATTAAGATTGTTGATATATTAATTCCAGGTAACGCTAATATGCTGCAAAAAGGTCCTAGGCCGATGGTAATATGTGGCCCTTCGGGAAGCGGAAAGAGTACCTTGATCAAACGTTTGTTCCAAGAATTTCCTGAAACTTTTGGATTCTCTGTGTCTCATACCACTAGAAAACCCAGACCAGGCGAAGAAGATGGGAAAGATTATTATTTTACTACCAAAGATGAGATGCAGGAGAAAATAAAGAATGGAGAGTTTCTGGAAACTGCCACGTTCAGTGATAATTTATATGGAACTAGGTACGTATACTAATATAAATACAATGCTCAAGGTTTATTAATTTAAAACATTTTACTTTATGTACCAAGTATTCAACTATCCTCTTGCATTTAATAATCATTTTTGCTCAATCAGGTAGGTAGATTCCACTGCTTTGAACAGCTTTAGTTCAAGGACATAAACTTTTTTAATCTCGCCTTATGAATATTTTATACAATTTTGCTTCAAGAAAATATTTTTGTTCTCGTCTTTTTATTCGATTATTATATTTATATTCCACATAAGCATAAGTAATAATTTTATTGAAGAAGTTATTATTTTCCTATTCAATACCCATGTGGAGTATAATTTCATTAAAAACATTCTTATTGTTGTCTACCTCATAACAAGACAATTAATTTTTTGTGATAAACAATGAGAATTAGAATTATAAATTTCCTGTTTCAATGTTTATTTCTGTTCTATCACTTCAATGTGTTATCAAAACAAATCAATGAAACCGTATTTGAATAGAAACCAAAGGAAGAAGTCACATTTTCAAATACTCGGAATTGGCATTGTTTTGTTGGTCATTCGAATAAATGTAAAATTGTTTACTTCCAAACGTTCAATTCATGTTTCAAAGCGAGATAAAGAGTTCTTGGTTCTTTTTGAACGATCAGTTCATTTCAATCTCAACGATCAGGAAATTAATTGACTGTCGAGTACTATCGAAGTTTAAAAATAGACAACAAGCAGTGATATCTGTTCAATGAACACCTGTTTTCCATCGATCATCGCTCTAACAATCCAATAATACAGATATTTCATATCTTTATATTTTTATCAGTGAAATGAAAATTTGATGATGATTCTTCGCATTTAATATGTAAAATTGAATTTGTTGATTTCAATAAATGTTTATTTGTAAAATACATTATCGAATGTGAAAAATATAATTTCATACACAATTAATTAATTCTGCTAAATAGAAGTGTGTTTTTACTATTTACTTATCTTAACCTTGGAGACGCTATTGACGGGAAATGATTTTTTTATAACAACTTTTGCATCCTTCCACTACTTGATGCGTCCTTTCGTTCTTTTTCGTTGATCGGAGAAATGTGAATAATTCGATTCATTACTTTCAGCAAAAAAGCTGTGGAAGATGTTCAAAGTGCAGGCAGAGTTTGTATCTTAGATATTGAAATGCAAGGAGTGAAGCAGGTGAAACAAAGTACATTGGATCCTCTGTACGTTTTTATTAAACCACCATGTATCTCAGCTTTGGAACAACGGTTAAGAGCGAGAAACACAGAAACAGACGAATCCCTACAACGTAGACTTGCCATTGCTAAAACTGAAATAGAATACGGTAGGTACATCGATTTGAATTGATAATTTTTCATTAAAAATAAATGTTGTATATGATTTCAGGTGAATCGGGTAATTTTGACAGAGTGATTGTGAATGATAATTTGGATAAGGCTTATGAAGACCTTCGAGAATTTATAACGTCAAATCTGAAGAGAGAATCGTAACTCTTCCTTCTTTTGAAATATGAAGATTTTATGGAACAGATGTTTTATGAATTGGCCGGAATCTATTGAGATTATTCTTCTCTTAATCTCGATGAATAATAAATCATTCGAATTCATGCTTCTCTTTTATAAAACATCTGAGAAACAAAAAATTCGTCACTTTTTCATGTAGTTAAATACGGTTTTTTTTTCCTTTTAGATTTCAATTCTATATTTTGAATCATTGTCTCTTTGATAAGATATTTAATTTATTATTCTTATACAATCGAATCATTTTTCGTAGTCTCATATTTCTTCAGAATTATTTTAGAAATATTGAATATTGTACTTTATATTTCAATCATGTAGGTTTTGATAGCTGATAATCGTGACACTGTAAGAATTCTTTTATACCGATAAAAATTCTTCCTGAACAGTAGCCATCGATTATCATCATATTAATTCAAATGTATATTTCAATTCATATCTACCCCATTAATTCTTAGGATGAAGTTTTTCGGTATCAGTGGGATTAAGTACTTTTCAACAAAATTGTTAAATCTCAAAGTTTTTCTCTAATATTCGCAAAAATTTGTGAGTGAAATTAAAAACATCAGCAAGGATGTATCCAACTGATTGGAATAAATTTCATTAGAGATCTAATAATATCGTACTTACAGTGTTTCAATTATTGTATATATTTAATATAATTGTACGAAAAATTATTTGCCAAACTGGAATAAAAGTACACTAAAGTACTTATTTCGTACAGCGGTAAAAGTGGTATCGTTGGATTTGGATTGTGTAAAAAGCAGAAATAGCAAGAAACAATATTTCCAAACGAAGTTGGAAATGATGCGGATGGTAGATAAGATGGATGACCTGATTTTGTGATCTATCTCTTTTATGTTGTCCTCACATCGACGAAATAGGTTCATTTATTTTGTCTCGATTTCTTATATTCAACTATAATAATCATTGTACATCGTTCAGAACTGCGAAAGAAGATGGCAGAGATTAATTGAAACAGATGAGAAATTGTTGAGAAAAATCAATCGAGTGTCAATCAACAATAAGAGCAACGATACATTTTTTTTTGTAGTTCAACATGTGTGATGATAATAAGTATTAAATTGGCAACATGTATTTATTATGTACAACATATAATTCTATTGAATCTGTTATTCTGATCAGGAATATCTTCATTTTATCAATTGTTGAAAAGAAAAGAGTGTTGATGCTTTGGAAAAATATTAAGATATATTGAGAAATTAAAATCATTCCCCCGAGGAAGTTCGAAGAACATCTTATCAAAAGTATCAAATACATGGAATTAGAGAAGACAAAAAAGTATGTGCTGATATGTAATCGTGTGTCGAGAACGCTGATTTTGTATAATGACCCGATGACCTGATTATAGATAATCTGAGGAGATTTCTTAAGTGTAATATGTCCTAGGTATAGCAAACTGAGAATATTCACCAAATGAAGTTGTGTTCCAATAATGTAGGTTACTTATAAAATACTTTTGCCTTCCTTTTCAACACATCGTCGATATATTTGTCGTTATTGACGATGCGAATGAACAGAAAGTGTCAAGAAAATTCATTACGCATAATATTACGATCATTGATCATTGTTGTATCCAGGGTCATAAAAATTATTTCATTCATTCGATAATAATACATGGAAAAAAAATATGGATTATTGTTATATCATTCATTCTAATATTGTTATAGAATATGAAATTACGATTAAAAGAATATAAATATTTCTCAGACGTTTTCGTGTGAATGTTATAATTAAATCTTGGGTACAAATAGTTCTCATCACATCAGCATAATCTTAACGATAAAAAAGAAAAAAAAATTAATTGAACAACGTTGAATGTTGTAAATCATTCTTGAGATTTGAGGTTCCCTCGATCGAGCGAATACGTTTTTGTTCAATAGATGTTCGATTATTCATTCTTTTGTGAATATATGTATAAGCGATGGAAAAAGAGAAACGTTATTTCTAGTTCAAAGGAAAAGAAGGTATCTTTTCTTACCTACGATCTTGCATTGATGTTAAATATGTATGAAATTAATATTTAAAAAAATCGATATGAATGTAAAATAATCGAAAATAACATGAGATTTTCGCGCTAAATATGTCACAAAATAATATTGTAATTTATCAATCTATGATAATAAATGCTTCGAAAATGAACCTTCTTATTGCTCTGCGATGTTTATTAGATATGTTGGATTATTCATCTGGACGTACAGAGGATAATTGATGAATAATAGTAGACATTGAAGTATTCTTCCCAGAATATATAATCACATCTCTGCACGAAGAAAGATAAGGTATCAAACAAACATTGTTATTGTACAGTTCTGCACAACCATGGAGGATTAGGAGATTAAGGTATACGATATTTAATTTTTGTTTTATTAAATATTCACGCCACGTTTTGCGGAATTTATTTTTTGAATTTATGTATAACTGTACTGAAGCCTTGATGTTTTTTATTCACAGCCACCCCAAGCTGAAATGACTTTGAACAAAAAACAGTCTTTTAATCAATGAAGGATTATAAACGGAGGTTTGCATAATCAAGACTCTCATCGAAAAACGAAACTGAGCTACGAAGCTACGAAGCTACGATAATGAGTTGAAAGTTTGAATACAGAAGTGATAATAAAGGTGAAACGAAACTCTTTATAGTTTCTTAAATAGATTTGAATTTCAATTTGAGTGAATTATTGAAAATGATTTACGTTTTTGACGCAGGGAGTGACCTGTAACACAAGAGAAGATGATACATTTCAACGATTCGAATTATCCAACAGAATAAAAGTATTGAAATCTCACGTTTGATGATGACGAGGCCAGTCACGTTTCGGACGTTCGCCGTGATGGTGACGTATCTTATGCGGTTTTTCGGGTGTCTCGCTAATCACGATCGATGTCACTTTGGCATCCTCCCGTCCCTGAGGCTCTCTCTTGACTTCATCTCTTATTAAATTATTTCCATAATTCGTTGATACAGGCTCATTGTTTTTTCTCGAAACATTTTTATGCATCTCACGATCTGAATTATTGGATACCATTTTTTGCGATAATCCAGGCGACGATTTTTTCACATTATTCTTCGAGAAAACGTAATTAATGATTTGTGGCCGTGGTTCAAATATATTCTCCAATCTCGCCAAGTTCAAAATTCTATTTCTCGCAGTTTCGAGAGCTATTTCTTCCTCCTTTTGCCTCAAATTCGAATTCTCCAGAAGGAATCTCTCGAGTTGTTCGTTTTGAGTTTGCATTGCCTCCCTTTGGTCGAATAATCCAGAAATCGGATCAGGGTTGTTTTTAGGCATTAAAGAAGATACGATCACGTCGGAACCAATGTTCAAATCATTAGCTGTATTCTTTCGATCCTCGAGATAACGAGGTCTCCTTTGTAAAATATACTTGGATCGTTGGTCTTCTAAGATGTTCTCTAATAAACTCAAGTTTTCAAGTTCACTTAACGAGGGTCTTGTTCGTAAAAGGGGATCCGTTGTGTCGCTCAGTTGCCTCGTTGTCCGATACCCGCTTGTCAAACCATCATCGAGATGAAGATTGTTACTCGAATAACGGGGGTAATTGTTTCCAGTATTGGATAGGTCTTCGATATCGGTCGATTCCAATCCTAGACGATTAATAAAGTAAGGAGTATCGTTATTTTGATTGCACGTTGTTGATTATTATCGTTACCTTCGTAGGTTTTCATAGGTGGAATTTGTGGATATCCTTCTGGATTTCTGTCGTAAAATAATTCTCCTCTTCCTATGGGAATCAATCTATCATCGATTCGTTGAACGTTGTCGGGGTAAGGATACCTCGCGCGCAATTCATCGGTGGGTATTTGGAATACTTTCTCCAGCACAGTACCACGATCGAAAAATCGTTTCTCTTGAAGGTTTTTACTATCCTTGGTATATCGATCGGTTTTCTCGTCCGGATAATACGCCTCGTAAAACACCGGTCCTTTCTCTAAATCGTAACTCTCGTACCTTTATAACATAATTTCTTGGTATTATTTCATGGTACATCGTTCTATCAAAATTATGAATATATAGGAAACATGATAATATCCGTGGTTGAGGATATAAGAGGAGTTGAAAATCGAAGAATATGAGTTTTCATTTTTCTATATTAAAATAAAAAGAAACGTGTGAAATCATTGTCGATGTTTATGACCTTAAACATGCATTGCATGGCCTTGCATATATGCATGTAATAATCAACCCGAACTACGTGGAACTTTCATTTGATTCTCTCTAATGATTATTAGGTATGAATGGAATTCATTAACTTCCTTCAATCATATTCAGTAAATTCCTCTTGTACAATTAAATGTCTCAGTTCTGTAGCACGCTATTAAAAATTAATTAGAAATTTCTTGAACGATAAAACATTTCTTTCATCTGAAATATTTTCATTGCTTCGAAAGAAATTCTGAAAAAAAGAAACGCATAATCAAAGCGAAGTCAAATTTGATGCATACAAAGACATCCGAGTATGGTTTGAAAGATGGAAGAATTACCGATCAAGTAATTTGATAAATTATTTTGCACGAGTGATTTGAGGTAAATCATCGATTTTAAATTAGACACAAATTCACTCACTTTCGTACGTTGGGTTCCCACGAAGACGCCGTTGATATTTCTAGCAATGAAAGAAAAATAAATGATCATTAATCGAATTCCATCATAACATATTCCCGTTGTTTTCTCTTATAAGAATGTTCAATAATATTCTTGAGGAATGATTATGTGTATTATCACGATTGAAGGATACAGACAAGCGAGGAAGTAGAGAAAACAAAAGATCACCTATAAAATTCGTAGCGAATATCACGAAAACAAGAAGATTTGCAAAATCCATGATTTTGCTGTAGAGTGGAAACAAACGACTAAACTTCTCCAAAGACGAGAAAGAGTCATAGTACGTCGTGTATAGTAAGCCGCGTATTTTCAGATATTCCCAAAATAAACTCCCGTTTCCTTCACGGAGTTGCGGGGAACTGATAGGTATAGAGGAAAGTATATTTTATGTTTGTGTACGAGTAGATGTGAAAGCTGTAAACTTTATCTATGATCCGTTTTCATATAGTTCGTAAAGCATCATCCGTTTAAGGAGATCTCTAGTTTTTATACTTGTCGATGTAGTTCAGACTTCCAATAATTTTCATCAATTTTATGAAATTTGTTTCGTGAAATGTGTGACACTTTCTCTCCCTCTTCACCGTTTTTGAGGGATCACATGGGATACGTGTTTCTGACTGGTCGTCGATATCAGAATTCACGATGCTGAGTGGAAGAATTTTAAAAATTAAAAATATTAGGTGTATAACTTTGCTTCCGCCGTTTTTTTCCGAAATTCGAGGCTTTATTGTAAAAAACTGGTTATACATTTATGATTCAAAGTATTGTACATCGCTGGACACTACTTTCTCCCATTTTTCGGGCAGCATACGAATCCCGCGTTGAAACAACTGGTCATCTTTTGAAACGATCCACGAATCGATCCAATTTTTTACTTCTTCGTAAGACCGGAAGTGCTGGTCAGCTAGGTCGTGTGCCATTGATCGGGACAAGTGATAGTCCGAGGGAGCAACGTCTGGAGAATACGGCGGGTGGGGTAGGACTTCCCATTTCAAAGTTTCCAAGCATGTCTTGACCACTTTCGCAACATGGGGTCGAGCATTGTCATGCTGCAAAATCACTTTATCATGTCTCTCGTTGTATTGCGGCCGTTTGTCTTTCAATGCTCGGCATTTCGATAACGATCGCCTGTGATTGTTTCAGTCGGTTTCAACAACTCATAATACACTACGCCGAGCTGGTCCCGCCAAATACCGAGGATAACCTTGGAACCGTGAATATTCGGTTTGGCCGTCGACGTGGAAGCATGGCCGGGATATCCCCATGATTTTCTGCGCTTGGGATTATCGTAATGAACCCATTTTTCATCCCTAGTCACAATGCGATGCAGAAATCCCTTCCGTCTTTGCCTTGCAAGCAGCTGTTCACAAACACGCAAATGCCGTTCAACATCTCTCGGCTTCAACTCGTACGGCACCCAATTTCCTTGTTTCTGAATCATTCCCATGACTTTCAGGCGTTTTGAAATGGCTGGTTGCGTTACTCCCAATGATCCTGCCAATTCTTGTTGCGTTTGACACGAGTCTTGATCGAGTAATGCCTCCAATTCTGCATCTTCGAAAACCTTCTCTCTTCCACCGCCATGCTGGTCTTCGACGTTCAAATCACCGTTCTTGAAGCGTTAAAACCACTCCCGGCACATTCTTTCACTAATAGCGACCTCACCATAGGTATTCGAGAGCATTCGATGAGCCTCAATCGCAGATTTCTTCACATTAAAGCAGAAAATTAAAACCTCCCGCAAATGATGAGAATTTGGCTCGTAAGCTGACATGTTTAATCGAGAATAACTTTATGATGCAGACACAAATCGTCTAATATTTCGATGGTGTTATGTTTACAAATACCTAAGCTTATTGTATGACATCTATGATCTATTTATTTCAACTACCACTCACCGCTACAGCCACCCAGACAGCACAGGAAGTTCTCTGTATGTTTCGGAAACGTACTCTTGGTTCTGCGTGTTTTGGTCTCCATGGAATAGGTTTTCCAAACGTTTGAAGTATCTTCCCTTTTGATGCTTCTGATTGAGTTCTGAGGACGTTCTTTTTATCTACTACGGGATGTTCTTGCCATGTCTTCCAAACGTCCTTTCATGAAAACTACCCTTCAAAAACACAAAATCACACGGTGGGCATGGATGGAACTAAACGGGACATTTGCATGTCCCTGGGACATACATGTGACGTTCTTAGAACATCCTGAGACGTTATTTGCACCATCCCTTTGTAATCAAGTACGTTTTCGGAACCTTCGAAAAACCTCCCGGTGCTGTATGGGCATCTATTGCAAAACGGCGGAAGCAAAGTTATACACCTAATATAATTCTATATAAATCCTGATGAAAAACTCTTCCCAAATTTCTGATTGATTTTGGATATTTTTCAGAGTTCCAGAAAAAATCAGAGATCCAAAAATTTCAATCTCTGACTGCACTGAAGGAAACCGAAATCTAATAAATAGTTTATTAATCGACAGAACACACATGACAATTTTTGCATCAAAATATCTTCCAGACAAGTTCAAAATGTCTTATGCAATGTGTTTTGGAAGTCTAAATTATAGTATTTTGGCTGTTGCGTATACAGCCAAAAATTTTGTGTCACCAATAGGTTTTCGCACGAGACTCTCGTCTTAAATTGAAAAATGATCTATATTTACTGTTCTAAAAATTTAAGACATGAAAATTTTGAATAGAATCAAGCTTCTACTACCCAGCCAACCATGGATTGGTTCCAATTATTAGTCAATTTGATTGATTCCAATGACATTTGCTAATAACTGATCAATTATTTGGGAATTATGTAGGATCTTTATGCGCATGTCCATTCATTGGATAATGATTGATTAAAAATTGATCATTTTTGAAGGCCCGCTGAATTGTTGATCGCTGATGCGGACATAGAACAGGACAATTATTGATCAATCTCGTGGTCCATAAAATTGACCAAAAATTGATCATTCAACATACGTCGATAATCGAAAATCTGGGAATGTAAAACATCACTTGTTTTCTATCGGTAATATGGAATTTTGCATTGGTCATGTCATGTTAATAAGATAGAACTATTTATCATGTATTGTTTATCACAAAGAATTGTTGTGATTTATCGATTCATTCATCTCCGTCGTATCAGTGATCGCAACTTGTCGAATTTTATATTATTCGTGGCGCGGTAAAATTTTCGCGATGAATTGAGGTTATTCATAACCTTAGTTTCGGTTTGAATTTCAATTTCGGAGCATGGATGCAAATTCCTATTATTATTATAATTGAGTGAACCGATTGAACTCCATTCCAATCAAAAAGTGTGGTTTCGGGTTATAATTTCTATTTGAATTAGCAATACGCAAATTGAGGATAATTATATATTATAATGTTAAATGAACGGATTCAGTTTCACAGTGCCGTCATCACAGTTTTGAAATGAAAAAATTGAAAACAAATGTTCAACAAATTTGAACAAAATTCTTCCGCACTGAAGTTATTATATTAGTATTTTGAAGTGATTCAAAGTTTTATAGTATATATTAATCAATAACGAGTAGTTGGTCAATTTTCGATCATTCTCAAACCAAAATAATTGTCCAATAATTGCCAAATTATGGGTCACATTATTCCACAGCTGATGGCAGCACCTATGCCCATGCCATTGACCAAAGATTGCCCCGCAATTGGGAAATCCAATGGTCCATTGAAATTGATCAATTATTGGTCGCCAATGCGGACACAAAAATGGACAATCATTAATCAATCCCACCCAATCTCATTGGGTAATAACTGACCAGTTATTTATCAGCTTTGGTTAGTTGGGTACTTAAGGTGTAACAAAATCACATGGAATTCCGATTTCATCGCAGAGGATAACCAGGGATGTTAAAATACACGATTCTAACGGTTTTTTACATTACGTGTAGAAAAATGTAAAATACATCATGTAAATTATACCTTATATGTAAAAAACGTAAAATACTCAATTTTAGTTAGTAATTGACTTTATTGCTCATTCTCAGCAATGCATAAACTTTAATACTCAATTTTCAAATTATTCAGGTTATGTGACTTACAGGTTATGAATGGATAATACTTTGCGATTGATTGAACGCCTGTTATTAATGTTTGATTATTGGTAGGCTACCTACACAGCACAGGAGTTTAAAAAGAATTCTCAAAAATTCATAATGAATTCTTTGCGAACTCTTTCTAAACTAGTATGCTGTATGGGTACATTCTAATACTGCACGGAGAGAAAAGTATTGCTGGCATAACAAGCAGGTCTGTTACTATAGCGCCCGTAAGAGCAAGAAAACTGATTGACACAACTGAATTTTTTGGCTGAAATAAACACATTTGTTAATAGAACTAACGTCTTAGCTGCTGTAGTGAATATTTTTGCAAGGACAACAAATTTCTTTGTAGGCGCTATAGTAGCAAACCATTTTTTCTCCGTGTGTAGAAAAACGTCCCAGATCTCAGATAGCACAAGAATTCTTTTTCAACAAAAAAGAATAGAATTCTTCAAGAACTCTTTTCGAACCAATGAATTCATAAACAGCTCTGGAAAAGGTCAATTTCTTTGATAATATTGAAAGTATTGTTTTAGTACCCTCAAAGAACTTGTTAATGTCCCAAACATTGAACTCCTTCAGAGCTCTTTACGGATTCATTAGTTCGAAAAAGGATAACTAAGATATTCTCTCAGTCTCGGAACTAGTCTTGGTATCGGTCTCGATGCAGGTCTCGTTGCATATTTCGACATACATCTCTGCCAATTTTATTTGAATGATCAAGGGTTCTCCCCATTCCGTTGATTCCATTTATACTCTCAAATTATCTTGATCATTTTGATATTACAAAAAATTGGAATAATAATTATTGGTAACTATTTTATCTTTCTTTGACGCGAATCTCGTGTGAAGGCCTAGACTCACCAACAGTTCTTTCAGGGTTTATATTAAAAACAACATATCAAATTAAGATTGTTGTGTTGATTTGGTACATTTTTTGTGTTCATATTTAATATCAATTGCGAGTAGTTTGTTTGGGACACACATGTAGATTGAAAATTCTGAAAATTGGAACATCTAAGGCCTCATCTGTGCCCAGAGCACTCCAATTGAGCTCAAGGCAGGGCTTTAGATCCAAAGAGACGCTTCATTCCTGCACGGAGAAAAATGGAACTCAGGAATGTAGGAATTTTTATAAAAATCTGAGAGTTTTTCTTTGTTTTTTGATAGATTAGAAATGATAGAGTTTAGAAAGTGAATTCTCACACGAAAATATGGAAGATTACAAACACAAAGAAACATGATAACGAATTTTTCTTGATTTTTTCAAATCTTTGATTGAAAAAATGCGTCTTATTCGAATGACCGCGCAGGTCATAATTTTAATAAATTGAGTATTCTACCGTGTCTGAAGCTCGATTCGAGCGAATCGGAAAAAAAAGAATAGAAGGATAAATGAAATAGTTGGAAACAAGCAGTCATTAAACGAATGATTCTCAATGGAATTCAAAGAATTCATTCTCAACATCGTTGGAAATCACATTTCTCTGCTTCAAAGGTTTTTTTTTCAGCATAACTCGTAATAATTTAAGATACTTTTCTCGATATTCTGTATCAGCTTGAAATATTCATGACAATATTTACGCTCAATACAATTTCGCTCCTACATTCCGTCAAAAAAAAAGAGGAGTGGGTATGAAAACTATATCTCCATTGATTGATAGAACGAAGATATGGTCTTTCAACTTTGTTTTTCACCTTCCTGTTATGATGAAAAAGTTTTAAATCCAATTATCAGATACATACCGGTCATTAGCTAGCATTCCTTCGTTTATATACTCTCCTTCCACTCTTCTTTATGAAAATTCATTCTTGGAAGTAGATACCTAGGGATATTCATAAAAAGATCATATTTTCCTCTTTTTGCGAATAGTCGTTATCGTCAATCATAATACAATCATAATTCTTTGGGAGAAGAATAGGACGATATATTCCGTTGATTGTGATTTCATGAATTTGAAGTTGAATTTCTGATTTTCTGATCACCAAAGTGAAAAAATCAACAGTAAAGGCGACATGGTTAGAATTCTTGTTTTGTTTTAATAGTCTTTCCCCTTTAGCATCGAAACACGTTGTTTCTAAGCACACCAACTACCGTAGAAATACATTACTTTTTATTTCCCTTACTCATGCTCTAACCACTCGTCATATAAAATCTGAATATATGTTTGCATGACACTCACAACACCCCATAATAGAGCTTCAACATTTGCTTGGCAATCAAGCGAGCTGTATACATACGTTTCTATATCTAGAAGTAGATCACATAATCCGACATAAGCCAAAGGAGAACCAAGTTACGATATGAATCTTGTGAAGAAACTGCATGCACTGAATAAATTTCAAATTTTTTTCACTATCAACAAGTATGTAGCTGAAGAATCAAAGTGATTAGTTGTAAAATCAACTATATTTGCCAACTACTTTTCTTTGAATGATCGATCTTGCCCCGCTCTTATCGCTTCAGTAAAAATATTGCTTCACTGAAAATCTAAGGAATTTTAAGGATTCTTCTTCCAATGTGAGAGATCGATCTTCAGAACGGAGTGGATTTATTTGTAATGCAAAATTCTTGACCCAAGAGCAATTAAAAGTTGGAGGTTTCATCCACTTGATCGATGGGTTTTCTAGTTTCAATGTTTAAATTGATGAGGATTGTTTTTCTTTGCTATCAAAGACGGTCTCGATGTTCTTCGTCCTCTTCAATGGTATTGAAATCTTATTCATAGAACTGATGGAACTTTGATCAATCTTGCACGCAGAGAACAATTCTTGCTGAAAAAGCGTTTCCGAAAAATAAAACGGTCGCTGTTACGTCAAAAATATTGCTATGTTAGCAAGATATTTGCTAATTCAACAAAATTTTCTAGCCGTCTGTATATCTACAATTCCGGATTGCTGAATGTCAAGCGCTTGTTAAAAGAGCAAGATTTTTTTGCTGTAATAGTCAATTTTTTGCTAATTCAGCAACAAGTTTTGCCATATCAGCAAAGCAAGTTGTCGAGGTTTGCTGTTTCAGCAATTTTTTTCTCCGAGTGTGCGCAGAATAACAGATTTCTTGACTGATCAGTCAAGAGTTTTTATTGCGGGAAGCTGACACCTCGAAATACCACTACGAAGTGTTCTGAAAATTTATCACCGTCAGAATTCGTCGTTTGCTGAATCTGGACAGTTCTTCTGAAATTGTATGAAAAATATCCCGAGTATCGAATATCGAACGATTGCAACAGAATGTTTCCAGATATTGAGTCTCTAAACTGTGGACTATGTGGAATTTCGGAGATTGGGAGATGAGATTCATGTATTTTATTCTACAATTTTTGTGGGATGTAAGTTTTCGTAATAGACTGTTTTGTCAAATTGGCGATGGTTGTTGAATTTTAAAAAATAAATGTCTAATATCTAATGATTTTTGTGCATAAATCCTTCATGGGACGACCCGATATGTGCATTTTGTTGGAATATCATTTTGAGATCGTCAATTATATTGTATTCACCCAGAAAACGATAAGCTTGAAAACAGCATGAGATTATGCTCAACAGTTAAAAATCCCAAAAATGCTTATTTTTACTCTACTATGCTCATTTTAAAACGATGTTAGTTGCAAAAGAAATATAAAATATCTCCAAAACAAAATTAAGAGATATATATATACAGGGTGGGGCATTTAAAGTGTCGCGGGCGTTTTTTCCAAAAATAAAGTGAGATACGAGAAAATTTTTCGGACAAAAGTTGTAGGGTACCGAGGGGGACATCCGATGGTGGCCTTGGCTTTGACCTCAAATCTCATCTTCAAGGGCATTCTGAGATCAACTCTTGTTTTTTAAATAGCATCTCATATTTTTTACTGCAGATTTGGATTCTAGGTCAAAAACCAAGAAACTTTTGTCTGAACCATTTTCCTGAAATCCGCGAAAATGGCGCTCTAATCGATATTGTTCCATTTTGAATCTGACATTCGAATAACTCGAAAACGAAGGGTCTTGCAAAAGAATGTTTCGTACAAAAGTTGTCAATACACAACACATTTCAATCGTCTACATTACCACCATTCAGAGCTCACGCGATGTAAACAAACGACGGGGTTCAGTGAAAATAGAGACCCTTCAATCAGAGTCTGGTCAACAGGCTGAAAAATGTGAATGCATTTTGATTGGTCCGCCATGTTTCCTCTAAACAGAATGGGAGAAATTGCGGCGAATTCAAAATTGTTATTTTGCATATACTCAGTTTTCCATGATTTATAAGCAAAATATTCACAAACTGGAGGGTGAATGTGTGTCAACTCCTCAGTTGGACTGCGAAATGAATTTTTAAATTAATTCCGAAAATTTAAACATCGAAGTGTGTAGAAGTTGTAATGGGAATTAAATAACGAGTGAAACTAACCTAGATCAACGTAAACAGTTTTCACCATTCTCACCTCTCCATGTGGCGTCAAACTTTAACATTATAATTTTTTATAAACAATCATTTTTCGTGCATTCTATTTAAACGCACAGTACGTTTTCTGTGTATTTCGTGTGGCACAATAACGCACTCATGATGAAACTTCCACAATTAGGTAAGTGATATATAGAGACCCTTTAATACCCGTAACTGTAAACTGTTTACTGACCCGTAAACTGTTTACGTTGATCTAGGTTAGTTTCACTCGTTATTTAATTTCCATTACAACTTCTACACACTTCGATGTTTAAATTTTCGGAATTAATTTGGAAATTCATTTTGCAGTCCAACTAAGGAGTTGACACACATTCACCCTCCAGTTTGTGAATATTTTGCTTATAAATCATGGAAAACTGAGTATATGCAAAATAACAATTTTGAATTCGTCGCAATTTCTCCCACTCAGTTTAGAGGAAACATGGCGGACCAATCGAAATGCATTCACATTTTTCAGGCTGTTGACCAGACTCTGATTAAAGGGTCTCTAAGTGAAAATTCACGATTTTGAAAGTCAGTTTGTCAGTTACATTTGATTATTACTTGGTTTATGACAAATTGAAAATCATGGATATCCGATACACGGTTTCTGAAAAGATCGATATGATCTACATTTACGGTGAAGTGCATAAGAACCCCAGACAAGCATATGACTTGTATGCAGAACGATTTCCTGAAAGAACAACGCCATCCATTAGGTATTTTCAACGCATTACAAAATTATTCTCAGAAACGGGAAGTGTTACAAGGGAAAAACGACATCGAATGAGAACTGTTAGCGGAGAAAATGCGGAAGTGAATGTACTAGCTGCAGTAGCCAATAATCCACACGTGAGCTCTCGTGAAATTGAACTCCATTCGGGAATTTCTCGAAGCAGTGTTCTTCGAATACTGAAACGTCACAAATTCCATCCGTATCACATTTGTTTGCATCAAGACCTTCACGGTGATGATTTCGAAAATCGTGTACAGTTTTGTCGGTGGGGTCTAGCGCAAATGCACAATAACAACTTCATCAACATATTATTTTCTGATGAGTCGACGTTCACCAATCATGGTCAAGTAAATCGACATAATATGCATTACTGGGCGACAGAAAATCCAAGATGGTTACGTCAAGTAGAGCATCAAAGACAATGGGCTGTGAATGTTTGGTGTGGTATTTTTCGATCTCGAGTAATTGAACCGTACTTCATTGCAGATACGCTAAATGAAGAGAAGTACAGACATTTCTTAGATCAAGTACTTCCAACATTACTTGAAGACATACCTATTCAGGAACGATTGAATATGTGGTATCAACACGATGGTTGTCCATCCCATTATGCAGTCACAGCTCGAGAAATATTGGCCAGAGATTATCCTGGACGATGGATAGGACGTCGTGGACCAGTTCATTGGCCTGCCCGTTCTCCGGATCTTACTTCTCCAGATTTTTTTTTATGGGGATACATAAAAGATACAGTTTATCAACAAGCACCGACTACACCTTAGAATATGCGTCAACGAATCATCAATGCATGCGCGAGCATCAATGAAGATATTTTAGCACAAGTTCAGCAATCTTTTGTAGAACGTTTTGAAATGTGTATTGAAGTCGAAGGCCATCATTTTGAGCATCTACTGCATTAAAATTATCCAAGTGATGTAGACGATTGAAATGTGTTGTGTTTTGTCTGTTATACCCCATCACCTCCGTTTCAGTTCAAGGGGTCCCCCTTGGAATCAGACAACTTTTGTCCGAAACATTCTCCTCCAAGACCCTTCGTTTTCGAGTTATTCTAATGTCAGATTCAGTATGGAACAATATCGATTAGAGCGCCATCTTCGCGGATTTCAGGAAAATGGTTCAGACAAAAGTTTCTTGGTTTTTGACCTAGAATCCAAATCTGCAGTAAAAAATATGAGATGCTATTTAAAAAACAAGAGTTGATCTCAGAATGCCCTTGAAGATGAGACTTGAGGTCAAAGCCAAGGCCACCATCGGATGTCCCCCTCGATACCCTACAATTTTTGTCCGAAAAATTTTCTCGTATCTCATTTTATTTTTGGAAAAAACGCCCGCGACACTTTAAATGCCCCACCCTGTATATATTCTTAAATGCAGCATAAAATATTCTATGAGAAACGATATTTGATTTAAAACTATTAAGCGTGACGCAAGTTGACGTTATTCTTATTTTCACATTTAAACATGACATTTGGTTCAAACGTACGTTATGCTTGACCTATGAAATAAACATAACAGATGACGCGCGAGGGGGGACGTGAGAAAATTGTTGCATGGGGATCGCTACTTAAGAAAAAGAAAGGCAAAATGGATGTAATCCGTTCGGTGGCGATAGCAAAGAATTCGCGAAAGACTTCTTCAAGAACTCTGTGGGAACTCTTCAGTTCTCAAAGAGTTCTTGAAAAATTCTTAAGTGATCTTTCGTTGTTTGGGATCAGAGTATTCACGACGCACTTCTTACAACCAATTTCCCTCATTTGGGGTGTATATTGAGTCTACACTCCAGGCAGCATATGGCTTCGGAAAGAGTTTAGAGTGACATAATGTCAAATTCACGGAATTCAACTAAATTCTTTCTCAACGATTTCTTCACAAATGGATAAAAATATACCATTGAAAGTTGTTCTTATCATTCATCTCGGAATATACTTCATGTCAATGTGATGCTTACAATTGAAAGATGCGTTTTTTCATATATTATTTAATTCCACTATATTGTTCCGAAAAATGACTACTTCTAATTGTAATAACACGCAAATGTCAAGTATATTCAGACTTTGATGATAAAAACAATAGTATTTGTGGTATTTTTTTCTGAACGTAAGAATATCCCTGAATTTTATTTCAATGATATCTACGATTGATTCGAAAATACTATTCAACTTGATATGAAAACAATTTTAAGCTAAAGTTGAACTGAAAAGGAACATTCAAAACAAGAATATCGTGTTTGAGCGAAGATTAATATATCCTTTTTTATAGTGTGGACAAATTTGTTTGATTCTATAGCATAAAAAATATTTGAAGTGAGTGCAATATGTTTGGGGAAATAGAAAGAATAAATGACGCTTGAATGAAGCTTACTACGCTAAAAACAAGCATAACGTTTTTTGGGTGTTGTTTCGGACTCATCCGATGATGAAACAACCCAGGTGAAAATTTCCCCGATTGAAAAGTGGCCCTATCCGGGGCCAGATCTTCCTAACCAGGGCCAGGAATGGGCCGATTCGCATTTCTACTCAGGAAAACTATAGATTTCTGACAATCTGAAATGTCTTTCGTTCTGTTTCGTTGGGCTTGTTACAAATCCGGTAAGAATGCAATTGATGATTTTACGATAATAAAATTCCTACAAAACGCAAGTATCGGGGTTTTCCGTAAGGAATGTGTCAAATGTACATCTGAGCAATCGATGAAAAGTAAACAAGGGCAGAGAGAAAGGAAAAAACATACATTCGAAGTACTATAGAAAATTGATTAATGTTTAGTATAGTACGCTTCAGACATTAATCATTCTCTGTCGTCGTTAAAAGGTAGCAAGAAAAGTTTTACAAGCTTCTGCAAACATGACTGACGATTTTCCATCTTTCTGTACCTTGGTGAAAATGCAGTGTGAACAACAATACGACGGAGTGTTGCAGGAATTGAAAATAAATGTACCTTGAGAATCATTTTTGGCGTTAGTAAAAGTGACACTTCCTCGTATGGACGCTTCAAACATATCTATTTTCGGTCGGTTCGATTATTTTTGATAACAGATGTCTGTTCTGTGATTCCAAATTTCAATTCAATTCAATAAGTATCGCACGCAAATGCTTGCAATGGTATTACCCAAGCAGCAACGGAAGTTCAAAGTATATACGAAATAGAAACGTTCGTAGAATGTACGAATGAGATACGAAGAACATATAATGAACGTTCATGGAATCTTCGAATGAGACTGTTTTAAATATACTTAGAACGTACGTAGTACATTCGAAATATATGATATTCATTCAATCGAGGTTCGATTGACCTACCGTCGTATATTCGATTACATACGTTCGATGAACATGCATAGCACCTATGAAACGGTCTCATTCGAATGTACATAGAACATATTTCGAATCTTCTAAGAACGTTCATAGTATATTCTGGTGCTACTTGGGTAGCAATTGTCGAGGTTTAAAATGAGGTTGACTCGATACTTCATAAGAACCTGGCAGGCTTAATTAAAAAATAATCGGAATTTCCCTATTTGCAACAACATAGAAGAAAATTTTGTGTATTCTTAATACACGTGCATGTCCCAAACGCTCCACTCAAAATTTGTGTTGAATGTTGACACAAAGAATATAAGACATTGAAAGAAAAGTGTTGGGTTTACATTGAAAATTTGTCAATTTGACACTCGTTTGTGTTGATTTTCAATACGAATTTTGAGTAGACCTTTTCCAAAACAAAATTCTTCATCGTGTACCTTGAAATTCCGATCATGGGATAGGAAATCAATTTCCAGTACAAGCTTATGACATATATAAATATTTATTCTAAATTCAACTGAAAGTTCCGAACTTTATGGGATTTATATTATCATTTTCCCGTAAATTTCCGGTAAAATTCGGAAAATTCCTAACGCATGGACTTGTTAATTACTTCATAATATTTATGTGAAGTTTTCTATTGAACTTTTTTAAATTTTCTGAACTTTCAGAAACCGTTCCGGAGACACATTTTGGTATTAGGAAAGACCATAGAATTACAATTTTTTACGAGAGCACCGACTTTGATGGTGATGCACTGAGAAAAACACATTGTAAAAACTACTCCCTGTTAAGTGAATATAAGTGAACGATTTCAACTTCTATACCATCATTTTAATTGATTTTATATTTAGCCGTGGTATATCTCACATTTGCTGGTGTGAAATCAATCATAATTATGATATTTTGAACTATATTTTGGAGTTGACCTAATATTTACCTAATAAGATGTGAATTTCAAAACTCTTTTCTATTAGCGTGGAGAAAAATTCAATTGAAAAGATGACCATTATGTTACAAATTATTATTTGACGTTCCCCAATGGTTCTAGTTTATGAATGAAATCGTAATCTTTTCAATTAAATTTCTCTTCTTGTACAAAAAAAAATGAAAAACAAATGACTCACGCTGAATGGAACGGTGGCGAAAAATTTGGCATCTGGAGTTGGAAAAAAGATTGACGATTAAATTAAACATCAAATACTTTTCGAATCCGTTCTATTTACTTTCTGCCCGAAGAGAACATGAAGCTTCAACGAACGTTCAGATCAGATGTGTGTAGATCGGGCCAGAGGTTCATTAGAGCTAACTTTTAGATTCACAAACGTTTGACAAAGGTTTTACGGACGTTGAAATGTCCGCCTCGAAATACGTTCAGGAAACATAGATGGGACGTTCGCTGAAGGTTCATCGAAGGTTTGAGGAAGCTTCACAAAAATATCTATACTTAGATCAATTTATAATAATTCATGTTTATTAATTCATTTATTTTTCGTGTAAATTGATCAAAATTAATATAAGTATAGATATTTTTGTGGAGCTTCGTTAAACCTTCGATGAACCTTCAGCGAACGTTCCATCTATGTTTCCTGAACGTATTTCGAGGCGGACATCTCAACGTTCGTAGCACCTTTGATAAACGTTTGTGAATCTAAAAGTTAGCTTTCATAAACCTTCGAGCCGATCTATACAGATCTAATCTGAACGTTCGCTGAAGCTTCATGTTCTCTTCGGGTGCTCATCTCTCATCAACGTTTTTCCACATACACGAAAAAAGAAGATTAGTTGAAATAACAATTCAACTTGTAAGCGCATTATGAACCTATTTTTTTCAGTTAGAATAACAAATTTATCAATGGATTTGACCAGTTTAAAATAATTTATTAACACAATTGTTATTCTAACGGACAAAATGGGTCCATATGTGTTTACAAGTTAAATAATCAATTCAACTAATCTTTTGTCTGTCAGGTCGAATTTTAAAACCTGATATAGCGCTATTTTTCCTTCACCCTTATTTTAACCTGGTTATGGAATTTTGTGGATTCTATTTAGAAAATACCAGCAGCGAAATACCTGCTAAATCTAATTTTAAAAATTATCAAAAAATAATGATATATAATTAAACTCTCGAGATGTACAATTGTAGATTTGTGAAATTTCCTTGTTTAAAATGAAAGCGATAAATTCTTTCTCTCTTTTGTGATGTGATTTTTGAATCGTTAATTTCATACAACAATCATGGAAATTTATTGTTTTTTATGGAAGATTTTTAGCAAGGTAATATGCGTTTACAATTTGTACATCTCGATGATTCAATTATATCGCATTATTTTTTTATAATTTGTAAAATTAGATTTAGCTAGTATCTCGTTGCTGGCATTTTCTGAATAAAATTTACAAACAAATTATTATTATCATTATTATTATTAGTATTATTATCATTATAGCCTTTAAAATATGAGTGTGAATGAAATTGTTACACCTGGAATATACAGGGTGTTTCAGAACTCGCTGAAACTGGCTGGAGGGATTGTTCTCTAGTGAAAACTAAGAAGATTGGTCTTTGGATCAAGTCGATCCGACGTTTCGTTCTCGAGATATTAGCTTTTGAAAATGACCAATCAACGCGCGAGTTTATCGGGTAGGCAAGCGCGGCGTAAGAGTCCTTGCAGTGGGGGTTGCTTCGGATTATGTCATATCGCGGGGCGCCGAAGGAACCCCCACTGCAAGGACTCTTACGCCGCGCTTGCCTACCCGATAAACTCGCGCGTTGATTGGTCATTTTCAAAAGCTAATATCTCGAGAACGAAACGTCGGATCGACTTGATCCAAAGACCAATCTTCTTAGTTTTCACTAGAGAACAATCCCTCCAGCCAGTTTCAGCGAGTTCTGAAATACCCTGTATCATTGAATTAAAATAGCAAATTCCAAACATTGAGGAATTTTGAATGGATATCAAAATTTAAATATGAAAATTGATTGGATATGTATATATGGATTTAAGCTTATTATTCTAAATAAATTTCAAACATCTTATTTTTTCATGAAATTCACTCGATTTCATTTTCATTATACTTTTTCAAGTCTCATGTTATAGAATTTATTGACATCTCATTATTCTCAGAATTTATCAAAGTTCCAAATGCGATTAAATTTAACTTATGTTAATTTAGTGTAATTTTTTAATAATAAAATTATATTGATTAACTAATACTCAACTTTATCGTCCATAAATGATACATACATTCGAATTTCATTATACATTTGCAAACCAGGTTAGAATCAAGATGAAAAGAACATTATCAGGTTGAAACACTTGTGAGCAGTGATGCCAGATTCGAGACCGAGACCGTTTTTACTCAACCCATTGACCGCTTCCCCTTTCTTCCACGGTGGGATTTCGCATGGTGGGATAAAGGGGAAGCGGTCGATGGAGAGGGTAAACGCGGTCTCGAATCTGGCATCACTGCTTGTGAGCAGGATTTATAATTTTTCCTTCAAATTTCAACGGATCACGGAGAGAAAAAATTTGCTGACGCAGCAAATCGAGGTATTATATATAGAATAGCAAATTTTTTTGCTAACCTAGCTAAAAATTTGCTATAACAGCAATCGTGTTAGCTACGACAGCAATTTTTTAGCTGTGACAGCAGAAAATGTTTGCTCCGCCAGCAAATTTTCAGTATTATACACAGAATGGCAAACAAATTTTGCTGGGATAGCAAACATTTTTTGCTGCCACAGCTAAAAATTCGCTGTCGCGGCTAACAAGATTGCTGGAACAGCAAATAGTTGGCTGTCGCAGCAAAAAATTTGCTGCTCTGGCAAAAGGGACCCAGCAAAAGTAGATTTCGCTGCCACAGCGAATTCTTTTTTCTCCGTGATTGAGATCAGGTTGTGACCTGAATTTGAATCACTATGTATAGAAGAATATCAGGTTCAAAAGGAATGAAATCAGGTCGAATACAATATGAGATCAGGTTAAACAGACCAAGATCAGCTCTTAATTTTTCGACTCGGGTAGCCTGGAGAATTATTAGAGTAACATCTGCTAGGGGCGCTGTTTTTGAAGTGTTGTCGAAGTTTGAATTCCTCACTGAAGCGGATTAGTAATTGAATAATGAAATTCTCAACTGTTGAAAATGCAAAATTTCGCAGTACTTTCTTCAAATTGATTCGATCTCGAATGGTAAAAAGACAGGATATAAATGGAATGGATTATTGGAACAGCCAAAAACCGCCCAGAAGACAATTAAGAATCTATTTGTTTCTTCTCACAAACAATTGTTAAGTTCTATGCAGTTTTTCACCCGTTCAATCAATTTCTATTGTTCTCTTTTTCCAGGGAGAAGATAAATACCGACAATTCATCAGACTTTGTGAGTTTCAATTTCCGTTTCGTTTTTATAAAAGATTCAAACTCTGAAAATATGTTCCCAACGTGATTTTTTTCTCCGAGTACTCTACGTGGACATTATTCTAGTTGAAGAAACCTATTAAATCTTGTCAAATCTTATTGAATATCATACAATATTCTGGTTGAAGTCAATTTGAATTAGGTTTTGTACCACGGAGAAAAAAGATCTGCTAAAAAGTACCATATTTTATAGTATTCGAGCATTATTCTTGTCCACATCAAATTATTTACGTGAAAATATCTGTAAAAGTACTATACTTTTCCAGGAAAGTCCAAGCAAGTATGGCACTTGTAGAAGTATTTTCATGTGATTATTCTGATTGGGGCAAGAGAATGCTCGAACGCTATAAAGTATAGTACTTTTCAACAGATCGGTTTCTTCGTGTAGATTTAATAGGCTAATTCAATGAAAAATCTACTGAATCGTACAAAAACCCATTGTAACTTGGACAAAGTCTTTACCAACTTTCATTCGATTTGAGTTGATTAGATTGTATGGATTCTCCTACCTACCCAACCCTAGTAGAAATTTGATCAGGCATTCCCTATTTTCAATAAGGTCCTGATCAAAATCTTATGAAACCCTTATAAGGGCCTTGCCTGATTTCCTTCATAGGATTTGAATAGGGTTGTAACGCAAGGGTACAATAGGGTTCGGATAAGATTTCCATAAAATCGAGCAGAAAAGGAAAAACCGTAAAGAAACCTGATGAGGACCTGATAGGAAATCAGGCATGCCTCATCAGGCCCTCGTATTCTCCCGTCCGAAATTTCTACTAGGGAAGTGGCAAATTCTCAAGATCGTATAAAATTTATATATATAAATTATATATAAACTATAATTAATTATGTATGAAATATACATAATTTTGAGAACTTTTCACCTGGGTAGGGAGGTTAATTAAAAAAGTTATTGCAGTAATCGTGGTACAGGAATTGGGAAAAAATTGAAATTCATTTATTTTTTATGTTTCGAACTGTTAAAAAGCATTGAGAAGAAATTGGCAATCAGTAGAAATTTTTTGTTTCAAATCCTCAAATTTGACTGGTCAATTTTACTGGTAAAATGAAATGGCATCCACATCCCTGGTTAAAAAAATCCATAGAATCTGACGAAATGAAATTCAATGGGATTTGGTCAGAACATTGTGCGAGATTCAATCGGAATCACATTGAAAAAATACACTAATCTGGTTAAATCTCATTGAGAGTCGTTGAATAGGATTTGATCAGAAGTAAAGACCAAAGCAAGACTTTGGTTTGTACAAGACTCAATGAGATTTGACGAGAATCAATCGGTTTGTTTAACCAGGGATGTCAATGTAGAATCACCGACTATAATGGTAATTTCACAAACACTTAAGACTGGTAAAATGGAATTACATGTACATGTCAATGTAAAATTATTTGAAATCCTGGTGAAATTACAGCTACCACGTATGTGTATATAATTTAACTTGGGTATGTGTGAATTCATTGGTTTGTTTAGTTCGTAATTTTATATTATATTAACATATATCATGTAATTTTACTGAAACTGTATAAGTAAATCCTGTTGCCATTGACATTTGATAATGACTAACAACATTTTTTACAGCGCACAGAAGTTTAAAAACAGTTCTTAAGAATGAACATCGAATACTTCAAATTCAAGTTGTGTTCTTTTATAAACTTTTACTGATGTTTCGCGTCATGGAGTCTGTTCTCAATACCTTGGAGTAGAATATTTTTCGTTTCTCTCGCAATCTGTCGCATTTCTCCTCTCTGTAGGTTGGCAAACCTCCCGCGTTGGCACTTCTTAAGGGTGATAGGGTTGAGTTGCTATCCAATGTCTAAGGATAAGAGTGTCGAATAGGACATTTGAGATTACAAACTGAAGGTTGAGGAAAAAAAGTTTTCTGTATTCGGATGAGATCATTCTTTTTATAGAGGTTCCAGAGAACTTGAATGGAATTGTAATGATGGATTCATACACGACAGATGAAGAATGTGAAATACTTCACCAGATATATCTTTTAATTCAAATGTTTCATGGAATCTCTTTATTTCTAATGTATTGAATATAGTTAGAGGAGAATTCCTCGAAACAAAGTAATAATAGGACTCATTGAGACGTCATAATCGAAAGCAAATGTAAATGATGACCATCCAACTTAGCCATTTGAACTTAAGTCGTTAGGGAATATATTCCAAACATCTCTTATAACGATTTATACTTAATGGCAAACAGGGTTTCGACGACTGCGCTAGTAGATACCCATAGTTTCCAATCGATCATGAATTGTATTGTTTTCTCCTCTTGTTTTTTTCTTCCTCTCTCTATTTTTCTTTAAATCTTGGTTACGCGTTAACCAGTTCACTTTCGTATGCGAAATCAAAAACAAATCCCGGATGATTGAATTTTAAATATCTTCTTCTTGTCAGAACATTTACTTCAAACAGAATAAACATTCATTTTGAATTGGTTTCCTGACCAAGTGCAGGTTAAAATTATTATTCCTCATTTGTGGAATATTAAATTTTGGAATGTTATTGATGTTTGAATAGTTTGTACAAACGAAACGAGAATTCAAACTCACAAAATCTGATGTCTGATCGTTATTCCGCTTTTCAAATTAACTTCAATCAACCCTTTGGAACTGAAAACGGAGTTTTGAAAAAGCATTGCAAAATTTGAGGTATTTAACAGTTGAATATTTCATTATTCGATTACTAATTCGTTTCAATAAACGATTCAAACTTCAGCAAGATATTCTGAATGATTATTTTCAGAGAAGAGTTAATTTCGAAGCCTCTCTTCCAATCAAAATACACCTCTTCAATGAAATCAGACTCCAGATTATTATTACTCTTCAACTTGAAGTTATGGAAAAATGTTTACTGGATCTTGAATCAATATTCCATCGAATATAATTTTTTCGCCACGACATTGATGAGTTGAATACTTGCCAAATCCAGATCACATTCAATGGTAGAAGAAGGGAACACAGTTTTTCTAATTTCCTGTTCATTGAATCATGATTCTCGTTCGAGCAATGCTCTTTTCAATAGAGTTCTGCTCGCTGAATTCACTCTCGAATGAATCTTGTACAAAGAAAGCTATGTTCAAGTCTGAACAGTTTCTTTGCTGAATTTGCTGAAGCCTTTGGCGATTCTCCCACCCGTATTCCTTTGTATCAAAATGGGGAAAAAAAGACTAAGGGCGCCTTTGAAAAGAGAATAAATTTGTGTTTCGAGTCATGTTGATTACGATTTATCAATATTTTATTATATATTCGTATTTCGAATTATATTCCTCGGATATTATTTTATCTTGATATTTCAAAAACGTCAAGGGTTCAAACGTGACAGTTGTGTTTATCTATTACCGTGTGTATCGAGAACGTATGGTCTCATGTTCTTCCGTTATGCGCAGGACGTGGGAACGATAAGGGCACTGTATTTTTATTACAATCATTATAAGGACATGTTTCAGAATGTTACTTCCAAGTGTGATAACAAGATGTGATAATTGTTGATCCAAAATACAAACTGGAATACAAGAATCTTATTACATTCCTCCAAGTTGTGATCCAATTTAGTGAGTAATAAAATAGAACAAATCAACTTTTATACCTTGGATTTATTGTAATTTCAGAATATTTTGTTGTAACGAAGCATTAAATTCTGCTTCTTATTCTATAATTTATTCCACACTGATTGGCGAATTCATGGTAAATGCGCGTTACAAATTATTTACATCTTAGATCATTTTCTTTTTCCAGCCACATGAAAAATGATGAATACTTCACATCGAATTTGGATCCTGCTGTACATTATTCTTCAATTATCAACAATCACGTCTCAACAACAGAATTCTAAAAAGAAATACCAATCCTTGGCAAATAGTCTCCTAGAAGACCCGGTGTACAAAGAAATTTCAAATAACTTGAGACTGATATTGGAAATTCTTCAAAATTTAACGGATGTCAAATCGATGAAATTTTCGATTATATCTTCCGGGTTGGATCCCTCACCGGAGATTCAAGAAATCGTATCCAGGCATGTCATAGAGAATTCTCTACATTATTATCAATCCAGGATCATCGATTATTCCATTTCCTACAAATTTTGGAAAAATCACAATAATCTAATGCGAATTTTATTAATCCACGACGAACGTTCGTTGAATTACTTTTTAAACATTCACCGACATTTTTGGAATGCTCGTAACTATTATCTGATAATATTCCACAAGAATAACACATTCTATTGGCGAGATATTCTTCACAATTTATGGAGAAAGTATAATATTTATCGAATAAGCGTGACGAGTTTGAAAGATCGATACAAATCTTTTATCATTTATCGACCATTCGAAAAATCATCGATCACTCACAATTACGGGAAAATGCATCGGATATATTTGAAAAGTTATAATCACAAGACCAATTCCAGTAGCCGAAAGAACGAGGAAGACGACGTGGATTGTCATTCAATTTATTCTACTTCTTCAAAGTTCTACGAGACTTTTGAGAATTTGAGAGGCTATCCACTGAAAGTAACCGTGTTTCCATCTTTGATGATGAACATTACCACAGTTTTCGAGGACAATGTGAAAAAAGAGTTGAAATTTTCCGGTTTGGATGGCGACGTGATGATGGAATTGAACAACGCTTTGAAGGCTAAATTTGATGTTCGTGTGATAAATACCAGTCACGTGTTGGTCGCTCAAAGAGATACTTTTCAATTAGCTTTGAGAAGTATCGAGCACGGTGAAACGGAGATGGTAGTAACAGGTTTCTTCGCTCAAACTTATAAAGAACATCGAGACTACGAGTTCACCGCAGGGGTTTACGAGGATCGATTGTGTTTCGTAGCGCCAGCCGCAGGTTTCAAACCGAAAGCTTACATGCCCATCCTGCCCTTCGAACGTAGAGTTTGGATCGTTTTGGCGGTCTACAATACCCTCATAGGCGTTGTATGGATTTTCTTAAAAATCTACAGTCTTCGTTATACCAGAAGAAAAACCGCGAGGTTCATCTCGATTCGAGACAATGCGATTTCGGATTTCGATCCTCGAATTCTAGGAGTCTTCAAATTGATAATAATGTTCTGTAACCCATTAAAAGCTTCAGCTGTCACCACTTCACAGAGAGCATTTTTATTCGGAATTCTGTTCTTCGGCTTGATAATCGGAGGACTCTATCAGAGTTGTTTGGTTTCGAGTTTGAGTAAACCTTGGAGATATCCCGAACTGACGACCCTCGAAGATGTGGCTAATTCCAATCTATCTATCGTCACGAAGTATCAAAATATTTTGTACAACACGTTTACGGATGATTCACCTCTGGCCAATAGATTGAAAAGTAAAATGAGGCACGTGGATATCAATGATTCGGCGACTTGGATAGTGGCGAGGGATAAAAACGTCATCGCGCTTGGACGGTTGTCGTCTTTGGCGGTCAATGCGGCGATCAACGGTTACGACGAGGATGGGAACGAATTGTTGCATATCGTCGAGGAATGCCCGGCGAGTTATCATTTGTCCTATGTGGTTAGATTACATTCTCCTTATTTGGAGAGGCTCAATGTGATATTGACGAGGATGAAACAATCCGGACTGATCACCTTTTGGATTGGAAACATGGTGACCTCCGTTCGAGTTAAAGAAGAACAAAGAAAAAGCGTTCAGAGTAATAGAAAGATCAAGTTGACGTTGAAACATTATTCTTTAACGTTTCTAGGATTGATATTAGGATTGATCGCTTGCACCGTTGTATTCCTCGCAGAATTGTACTTTGCGTCTAAACGATCGACTTGTGCTGCACCCAATAAATGAATCTTCCGAACGATTAATTTGTCGTCATGATTAATTTCCGTGGTGGTGACTTCGAATATCGAATAAACTATCTTTCGTTGTAAGTCACACATGGAATATACTGGGTCAGTTTGACCCTAGTATTTTTTGATCGCTCGTATCTCGGCTTTGAAACATCGTAAAGCAATGTTTTTTGTTTTCAATTCATCGCCGAAGTCTGCAGAATACGAATCCGGAACCCGCTTTGCTCTACAGTTGATAGTTTTTTCAATATTTAACAAAATGTGAAGGTACTTCTTTCAGAGATATACAACTTTTCGAAATGAAAGATGAGTCATTTTGACCCAGTGTATCTCTAAAGGGTTTATTCCTCTCTCGATGTCTTAGATGTTGATTTTTAAAGACATCACAACGATAGTAACCTTCCTGTCACCTATCGGATCATCCTAAGATCACTGTGAAAAATTTTCTGTAATTTTTTACAGCAGCGGATCTGAATTATCAGAAAGTTTTTCTGAATTTGTAGATGTATTCTCAAAACTTATTCATATTTTTTACAGTGATAATATGAAGAGAGATTTGTTCCTGAACCTTGTAGAATCTAATTCTGAAAGGCTTTTTAAAAAATATCCGAAAGGGCATCAACTTAATCTTTCATTCTTCACTTTGAGATTTAATTCTCTACGAATACTTGCCGAAGTTTTGCAATTTTGCATTTTTCTTTCTCATTCTCCTAATCATTCGTTATCTCACGTTGCTCAGCACGGGATTGTTGCATTTCAAGCAAAAACCTGTGGATTACGAGGAATATTGTAGAAACACCGAGGCATCTGCATTTTTAATCATTTGACTCTGTTTATCAGAGGACCACGTCACCGGAGTTTATCGTGAAACCGAGTCAATTCGTATAAGGTTCTCTCAGCTGTCTCGACAACTTGTTCCTCCCTGTTGAAAGGTTCATGACATGTCAACGATTCCCGAAGTTGATGCCCCTCCTTTCCATCGATTACCTTTTGTTTTTCTCGAGTTTGTTTCTGAAATCAACTCGTCGATATATTACGGTAGGATTGTGAGTTATTATATTCATTCGTCTTTCAAAAAACGAATGAAAGCTTTATCACCGTCGATCTTTACACACTGAGAAAAAAAAGCACCTTCAATGATGTTGTTGTAGGGGTTCATTGTTCTTCGCGTATACCACGTATACCACCAACGCCCACAAACGAAGGGATATATCGCTGCTGGAGAGATCTTTAACAAGAATTCGTAAGGGATAGTTTTTTTGTGTCAGCAAAAAGTAACAAAATATTGATACCGGGGGAAAATTTTCCATTAACAAATCCTAAAGAATACCGATCTTAACCGAAGAACTCTGTGATTCGAGTGACAATAGTTGTAGTTTATTTTCATTCGCGCAATGCAAAGATACGATTGTTTCTCTTGAATAAGAATTATGATACGGACTGTTTTTTTCTCGTCGCACAATGTCTCGAGAAGGAATATTTTTACTTTGGTAATGATGGAGCTTAATTATATTTAATGAGCCGCAAAGACTTACGAAAAGAACTACGCGTTTGGAATTGTGTATTCCTTGAAACAGATTGACCTTGCCCTTTCTTTACCAAAAGCCTATCATCGTACAATCCTAGAGATGATTTTCGATGAATCAACTGGAGTTCAAATAATGCGGAATTCGAGCATATGATTCGCTGAAATATGAGTAAGATGTTCTAGATTTTGAAACTTACCCTACAAACAACGATTACTGGGCCGCTGGTGGGAAGAAATGATGTGGTTGATATTTGTATAGCTGACAACTAGCTGTAGGAGCCATTTTTTAGCTGTGTTGACAAAAGTTATTGCTATTGTACACTGTAAAAAAATTTCACCGGAAAATTCCAGTACATGTACTGGAAGTCATTAACCTGTACATGTACCGGAAAATTTCAGCACATTTGTACTGCAAAAATTCAGTGCAAACGTTATGGAATTTCCGCATCAAAACTGGAAATTTTCTGAGCCTCGGTACTGGAATTTTTCAGTACACGAGCTGGACTTTTCCAGGACATGTACTGGAAAATTAATGCTGAAAATATCCATGAAAATTGAAAAAAAATTGCTCACGCAAAGTGATTTTGCAGGGTCCTTGTGTTCCAAGATGATTGAGAAACTTTTGATCGTTCATTTGGATGGACAGAAACTCATGTCTACCTAACAGGATTTGAACCCACACTTTTCTACCTGCCTACCAACTGAAACCTAAGACCTAACCGATGAGCTATATAGCGCGACATGTTGGAAGGCCAGCTTGGGTTACTACATATGCTTCATATCTAGAACACAAGAGGATAAGTCTTGGAAAAACCTCATATATCAATTTCATTGGCTACAATTACAATTATTATTCAAAATCTCAATCAGGAAATTTTTAATATGAAGACTTGAAATTTTTCCTGCCAGAAATGACGAAGTCCAATAGAAGTGGAAAATTTCAGTGCAACAGTGAATAAATTCCGTTGCATAGCAACTGGAAAATTCCATCACACGACCTGAAAATTGCAGTTCAAAACCTGTATAATTCAATTGCATAGTAACTGGAAAATTCCATCACAAAAGCTGAGAATTGCAGTTAAAAACCTGTATAATTCCAGTATACCAACGATTAGGTTTTTTTTTCTAAATTCCAAATTTTTTCTCAAGTCCTTTTTGAGGGAATATTTTTTTTTGGTGCACAAGAACTATAAAATTGTAGTACGAGCCGGTAAAATTTTCGCGAAATCATGGCAAAATTTCAGTACATCATCTCAAACTTGAAAATTCCAGTACAATGACTGAATTTTCAGTTATGCTTGGTAAATTTTCAGTAACGTAACAACAAAATCTCTGTACATGTACTGGAATATCCATATTCCAGTACTAGCACTGGAAATTTCCAGTCCAGTTGCACAGTAAATTTCCAGTTTTTTTTTACAGTGTAGCAATATTTTCAGCTATCCAAATATCAAATATAGTCGCGTTTGTGAGGTTTAAAATACCCACTTGAGTGTGTTTTGATGTCAAAAAATTTCCATTCATGCTTATGATAATATCCCCCATTCATTTTTCAATCAATCGTAAGCGCGAAGAATGTTAAATTGAATCAGAGCTTTGTCTTGCATATTTTAGTATTATACAACAAAAGAATGTAAAAAAGCAAATTTAGGAGGAATTTTTGTTTGATTCGTTCCTGAATAATGAAAAGTTTTAATCATTCGACTTCGGTCATTGGCTTGGAGTTGTCGATACTTGAGGTAGGGGATAAAAATTCTCCCGGAGACATTCGTCACTGTTCACCGAGAATGACGTAGGTCCCGACTGACTGGGTAATATATATGAGTCGATGTCTTCAATAACGTGCACCTACCCTTGGAAAGAATAATGAAAAAGAACAAGAGAAGTGAATTAACTATTTTTCACCTCATCACAAATTGATATGTTTCATGATTTTCAACTGACGAAGAATGAATGTGCATAATTATTTTGTATATTTTCCACTTATCGTCACTTCGGAACGTATTTTATGAAACATCGTGGTGAATGGTCAGAGATAGAACTCAATATAAAGTGTTTCATTATGCAATTCTCTATAGGTCTCCATAGTTCTCATCAAAAGTTTGTTTCGTTTCAATGAAATTATCTGATGACAATAGGTGAAGCAATCCTTCTCCTAAGTTTCATACATTCTCCAACTTTGTTATTTGATATTTGTTTGAAACTGTCGGTTGTTCTTGTAATTCATATTATTATCATCATCATCATCATCATCAATATCAGAGATACTATATACGAATTGAGGACAAGCAACGTTGAAAACATAGAAAGATCCCTCAAAACTATAAAACAAAAATGAGAAAAAAAGAAGCAAGGACAAGATATTGTCTTGTGATTACGTTCGAGATGCGATGTAGAGTACAATAATTAAAACCTTGGAAATTATCAACAACGCGTCGCATCGTGGGATTGACTTTTTGTTATATGCATAAACACTCTGCCTCGATGATCGTGAAAGTTGGGTGAAAAATAACAACTTCGGATGTTGAGATTGTAGCAGTCTGTAATGATAATAAAAAAAGAGACAGCCAAGATGTACCGAGAGGATATCTAACGGCTTTGCCCTGAAACAAAGTTTAAATTGAGTAATATGGTGAAAAGGTAGTTTGTTGTCCTCAGCAACGAGGCATTCTTTTCTATTAAAGTGGTGTTTTACCTCCATATTGTTTATGCTCGTTACTTGAATCCAGGGGAAATATTATATCCTCTTCCAAGGTAATACGTGATGGATACGAAGATCGTGAATTTTTCTTTCGAGTTTTAAATTCTACACCTTTAAAGGAGATGCTAAACTTGAGATGTAGATTTTATCTTCAGTGATATCGGAATTACTTCGTTATTTAAATATTTATTAAATATAATACTACACTGAGAAAAAAAATGAAGTGAGTTGAAATTTTGTTTTCATAATATTATGTTATAATACAGAGAAAGATTATTATTTTCGTCGTTTCTTTTTATCTCCCGACATTTTGAAGCGAGCAGTCGGAATTTAGACCACGGTTTCAAAATCAAAAATTATGACCACTTCTGTAAAAACTAATATGCAGAAGAAATGTTGTAATTTTATAATGTTTGAGGATATGGGTTCGATGTATAACCCTTCCATCTACACAGTAAGAAATTTTTCGTCATTGTGTGAAGTGTTAAAAGTTGTGTGTAGAATATTTAACATTCCAGAGTGTTGATTCAACACGATCGTGTTTTTTTTTGTTTGCGTTAACAACGATTGTGTTAAATCGACACTCTAGAATGTTAAATATTCTACACGCAAAGTTTAACACTCTACACAATGACGAAAAATTTTTTACTGTGTATGCATGCATATTATTGCGACAACTTGTATGCTCGTAGTTCAGTAGTTACAAGTGAAAAAGAAAGTGGTAGTCGAAATTTGGATCTTCCTCTCTATTAACCCGTTGACTGCATCTGTCTACTACAGTGGACACGTAATTTATCATGCCAAAAAAATTATCAATGATCTTTCAAATTAATCGGTGCGATGAAAATGTTTCAAACGACATCTGTAGAGTACGAAAATAACAGTAGTATGGAAATCGGTTTGTTATTATCTATATTTGGGGCCATTTTGTTGTGTCGAATCAACAAATTCAATACATTCACAGAGCATAGTGTTGAAAATTGCCGTATTGATATTTTAAGGTGCCTCCTGTTCCTGCGATTGTTTGCAATCAATTTGAGGAGGGAAACATGATTTTTTCTCAGTATTTTCACTTGAGAAAAATTTTTAAGTTACGCGGAAACCACTACATCGTCCACTGCAGTGAACAGTTCATTGCAGCCTGTTATAACGTTCCCTGATACCAATAGTTCGTTAAAATGTCTTAGAATTATGACTTTTCTTTAGTTTTATGTAGGAAAATTTATTTGTAAAAGCAGCAAAAAAGATGCAGTGAACGGGCTAAATTTTGTTTGTGGAATGAATTTTCTGCTGTTGATCCGTTGAAGATGGTGGAGAAAGCCTTTGGTGATGAGACTATGTCGAAAAAAAATGTTCACAGGCGGTATAAAGAGTTCCAAGAAGGTTGAGAACGCGTCGAAGACGAAAGGCGTCTCGGTCGACCATCAACTTCGACTGACGAAGTTCACGGCCAAAAAATCAAAGATTTGGTGCTCGTAAATCGTCGATTAACAATCCAAGATCTTGCTGATGATTTTGGGATTTCAAAAGGATCAGTCAATAACATTTTGAAGAATGTTTTGGGCCTCAGACGCGTCAAATCTCGATTGGTACCGAAAACACTGAATTTCCTGGAAAAACATCGTCGCGTTGAAGTGTGTAAAACAATGCTTTCTGAAACGCATTATTACGGGACACGAGACATGGATTTATGCTCACGACCCGGAAACAACCGATCAATCAAGTGAATATCGCGCTAAAGGTGAGGCAAAACCAAAAAAACCGCGCCAAAGCCATTCAAAAATCAAGGTTGGTTATGTTGACTGTTTTCTTCAACTCTCGTGGTGTTGTGCATTTTGAGTTCCTTCCGCTGGGTCAAACTGTCACCAAAGAATATCATTTGAGCGTTATGCGTCGTTTACGTGAAGCTATTTGCCTAAATAGAACGGAATTGTGGCGAGACAATTCTTGGTTTTTGCACCACGACAATGCACCGGCTCACACTGCATTGATTCTTCGTGACTATACACTGTAAAAAAACAGGAAATTTACTATGCACCTGGACTGGAAATTTCCAGTGTTAGTACTGGAATATGGATATTCCAGTACATGTACAGAGATTTTGTTGGTACGGTACTGAAAATTTACCAAGCATAACTGAAAATTCAGTCCTTATACTGGAATTTTCAAGTTTGAGATGATGTACTGAAATTTTGCCATGATTTCGCGAAAATTTTACCGGCTCGTACTATAATTTTCCAGTTCTTGTGCACCAGAAAAAAGTATCCCCTCAATGAGGACTTGGAAAAAATTTTGAATTTAGAAAAAAAAAACCTAATCGTTGGTATACTGGAATTATACAGGTTTTGAACTGCAATTTTCAGGTTGTGTGATAGAATTTTCCAGTTGCTATGCAATGAAATTTTCCAGTTATGCTGGAATTTAATCACTGTTGCACTGAAATTTTCCACTTCTATTGGACTTCGTCATTTTTGACAGGACAAAATCCAAGTCTTTATATTAAAAGTTTCCTGATTGAGATTTTAAATAATAATTGTAATTGTAGCAAATAAAGTTGATATATGAGATTTTTCGAAGACTGATTCCTTTGTATATTCTAAATATGAAGCTTATGTAGTAACCCAAGCTGGCCTTCCAGCATGTCGCGCTATAGCTCATCGGTTAGGTCTCAGGTTCAATTGATAGGCAGGTAGAAAAGTGTAGGTTCAAATCCCATGAGGTAGATATGACTTTCTGTCCATCCACATGAATGATCAAGTTTCTCAATCATTTTGAAACACGCGAGGACCGTGCAAAATCACTTTGTGTGAGCAATTTTTTTTAATTTCCATGAATTAATTTTCCAGTACATGTCCTGGAAAAGTCCAGTTGGTGTACTGAAAACTTCCAGTACCGAGGCTCAGAAAATTTCCAGTTTTGATGCTGAAATTCCATCACATTTATACTGAATTTTTGCAGTACAAATGTGCTAAATTTTTCCGGTACATGTACAGGTTAATTGCTTCCAGTACATGTACTGGAATTTTCCGGTTAAATTTTTTTTACAGTGTATTTCGCAAGGAACTCGACTCATATCGTTCCACAACCACCGTATTCACCTGATTTGGCACCGTGCGACTTCTGGCTATTCTACAAACTCAAAAAACCGTTTTGGGGACACCGTTTTGAGTCGATAGAGGAGATCCAAGCCGAATCTAAGAGAGAGCCGAAGGCCATCCCGGAAACCTACTTTAACAACTGTTTCGAAGATTGGAAAATGCGTTGGCATAAGTGCGTTGTATCTGGGGGGGGGGGGGGGGGGGGGGGTTGCTTTGAAGGCGATGAACTCGATTTGGGAGAAGGATTCTTGAAAATGAATGCTATATCACCTTATTTTTTGGACACAATAGTAATCTCGAAGTTTCGCGTGTCTCATGTTTGTTCATCGAATTTATTGTTGTTATTTTTCAAAGACGCGTAGCATCACTGGAATTGAATCGATACAACAATTCCATGAATCGCGTATCGATCATTCGACGAGAACACTCGAATCCCAAGTGTGAAAATTCAAAGGCAGAGACATCGGGAGAAGGAATTTTCAATTTCAATTCGAGTTAATTAATGATTTGTTTCCAAGCGTTCAAGATGAGCTTGAATTCCTTTGTTGAACATTCGTCGATTTGTTCTATACACGAATGTACAAATCTTTCTCGATGATTGATTTTTAAGGAATCGGTGTCGTTTTTTGTCCCGGTTAGAGTATGAAACGTGAATGATTTGTGTGTACGTGTTCATTTTTGTGGATGTAACCTTTTTGCACGGATATAATATATGTATCGTTGTGGACACACAACTTCACGTATGAACCGAAGTGGCAATGTTTGCTCTTCCAATATAGCGACGAAAATGAATGTGCAGGAAAAAGCATCATTTCCAAGGAAATCATAAATATATATATGAACATTCGTAGAATGAGAATGTTAATACCGTGGAAATGTGTTTCTATTTCCGATGTTTGGCTTTTTGTTTGATCAATGTAATATGCTCTTGAGAAATTGAACGGTTTTTGTTCATTAAAACGCAAAATCATACATCGCAGGGTCTGATAATAACGAATTCGTATGATACTACTGTGGGCAAAAAGTAAAGTAAATTTGTTTGTAAAATGAAAAATCTCCATTTATTCTTCTACATCAATTTCATCCCCTTCAAAGTAATCCCCTCTCGATGAAATACACTTTCCAAGTGTGCATTAACGGCGGGTCCCCTCTACGCCCAGGGTGGGTGCCCATGCTACCCAACGTGGGGCCAAGCTGGGCAGACAAATGGGGCCAACCCTGGGATGATAACATCGTTCCCAGCTTGGCCGTATTGCTTAGCCTTATAATTGGTAACACCACGGGCCCAGCATCAACCCAGACTAGGCAATCAATACTGCCCCTTCCTTTTTGTTTTGAAATTGGAAAATTGCTTTGAATTCTACCCCAGCGGGCATGAATTTCAGCCCCACTTTGACCCAGTGTTGAGCCCCATCCTGCCCATATGGGCCCACGACTGGACCAAAGTGGGGCCAAAATTCATACACGCTGAGGATTGTACACACATGCTCGGGATATAAATTCACCCCAATCTTGGCCGAACGCTGGGCCAAATTGGGCCCAGTTCAAATGTGCCCGCACTAAGGTTCATTATTTTCATTTTCTACCAACCATAATTGTATGGGAAAACACAACAGGGCCAAGATTGAGCCAACATGGGTCCCATCGTCATTCCCAAAGACTGGGTTAAAGAGGATGGACCCAGCCTGGGGCCCATTGTCAATAAAGGCAATACACGCTTGGGTTATGCCAACGTTTTTTCCAATCATCGAAACATGCTGAATAGTCCCTTTCCGGTATAGCCATCAGTGCCTTCTTCGATTCAGCTTTTATCTCCTCAATCGACTCGAAACGCTTCCCCCGGAGTGGTCTCTTGAGTTTTGGGAATAGCCAGAAATCACACGGAGCCAAATCAGGTGAATACGGTGGTTGCGGAACGATATGCGTCGAATTTTCGGCGAAATGGTCACGAAGAACGAGTGCAGTATGAGACGGTGCATTATCGTGATGCAAAAACCAAGAGTTTTTGGCCCATAATTCTGGTCTTAATATCGTTCTGATATTCCGATCATATCAGTAAGGTCTCTAACAGTCAACCGACGATTTTTGAGCACTAATTCCTCCACTTCATCGACGTGTTGGTCATCTGTTGACGTCGATGGTCGTCCGGAGCGCTCCAAGTCATCAACACGTTCTCGACCCTCTTTGAAGTCTTTGTACCACTTATAAATATTTTTCTGCGACATGGTAGAACCACCAAAGGCCGCAACATCCTCAAAGTTTCCGCAGCCGAAATTTCATTCCGTAAACAAAATTTGATTGCACTTCTCTGCTCAATTAAGGTAGATGTACCAATGCCTGACCCTGTACCAGTAGCTGACCATTTACGTTTGAATACAATTTAATAAGCCAGTATTAATTATTTGTTAAATTTCTATGCATCAAAACTTGCGGACCGTTTTGAAGAATGAAATTTTAATAGATATTTGACAAATGATAAATTTTTGGCTTTTCAAATTGAATTTATACGCGAAGGGTCAGGCAATCGTGCAGGGTCAGGCTTCGGTACACTTACCTTAAATCAGACATTGTAAAAATCGAAAAATGCACTCTTGGCCGTTTGGTAAACACAAGCGTAAATGTGTTACTGATAATGACATTGACATGAAATTTGGCACAGATGTCATTAACAGTCCTGCCAACTTAAGAAAAAATGAACTAGCTTGAAATGTCAAGCCCGCGAAGTTTAAATTAAAAATTCACCTTACTTTTTGCCCACAGTAGTATTTTGTGTAGAATTTATTTCCACGAAGAGGAAGGTGTTATCAAGGCAGCTCAGGTGTCCCGCTTGAATTTAATGTGAGGATTCTGAATTTGCGAGTTGTAAAGGGCTTGATGAAGGTAGAACCTTGTATTCCTTGTATCCTACCTTGATTGTGGAAGCACCGATATTTCATAGAGCCTGACAAGTTTATTTGAGATCCGATGTATTTCCCAAACACCTGACTAGGATCAGATGTGGAGTAGATAAATAGAGTTCGCTTTGATCGCATTTGAAGATAGACTATAACTTGGCGCAGGAATGATGTAAAGAGCTGATCAATTGACGTAACACATAGGCTGAAAAGTCCCGGGCCTAACAAAAAAAAAACACGGTTTTTCTTGGTCAAAATTAGCTTTATTCATCAACGTAATCTCCATCAAGAACAACGCAATGATTCCAGCACCGCTCTAACATTTCAATACCACTTTTGTGAAACGATTTATCTTTCGCCTCAAAATGGGCCTCAGTTTCAGCGATAACCTCCTTTCATTCGAGCGAAATTTCTTACCGGCGAGCATTTTTGTCAGGTCTGCGAACAGCCAGTAGCCGCTGGGAGCCAAATCTGGCGAATACGGTGGATGTGGAAGCAATTCGAAGTTCAATTCATGTAGTTTTACCATTGTTTTGATTGACTTGTGACATGGTGCGTTGTCTTGATGAAATAAAATTTTTTTGTTTGCCATATGCGGTCGTTTCTTTGCAATTTCGGCCTTCAAACGCTCCAATAATGCGATATAATATTCACTGTTGATGGTATTTCCCTTCTCAAGATAGTCGAGGAATATTACACCACGCACGTCCCAAAATACCGAGGCGATAACTTTCTCAGCCGATTGGTGTACTTACGGATGCTTTGGACGAGATTCACCAGTGGCTGTCCACTCGGATGACGATCGTTTTGATTCCGGAGTGAAGTGATGGATCCATGTTTCATCCATTGTAACATATCGACGCCAAAATTCCAGCTTGTTATGTTTAAACATGGCCAAACAGTGCTCAGAAGCATCAACGCGTTCTTGTTTTTGGTTAACAGTGAGCAAACGCGGCACCTACTTTGAACAGAGCTTTCTCATAGTTAAATGCTCATGCGATATAAAGCCAACACGTTCTTTTGATATTTTTACGACGTCAGCTAACTCATGCAAACTTCACTTTTCGATCATTCAAACCGATTTTGTGGATTTTTTTTATGTTTTCTGGTGTTACCGCCTCATTTGGACGTCCACTGCGTCCTGCATCATCGGTGTCCCTACGACCACGTTTGAAGTCAGCAAACCAACGTTTTATTGTGGTTTCTGATGGAACGGAGTCCTCATAACACTTTTCAAGCCATTGCTTCGCTCGAATGGTATTTTTTCCCATCAAGAAGCAATGTAAAATTAAAACACGATATTGTCTTTGATCCATTGTTTTAAACATAACAAAAGTAGCGTCACTCTTAGTACAATAACTTACAAACTAATATATAGAATATCATGAAATTTTGACAGCTGTCTTTTGAAGGTTAGTAGTAACCGAAAAACAGGTGAATGCGGTAAAATTCGCGCCATCTATGTGATAGGCCCGGGACTTCTCAGCCCATGTGTTACATCCTGTATGGTACCACCACCGATGGACTACATCTCCCCCGCATGAAATTTAGAAGGAAAATTCATGGTGCTTCGACAGTGGCAGACTGAGAACTTCTCTATCCTTTTTCAACTCGCGAGAAACAAGGAACAGAAATCTGGCGTTGCCGATCTTTGATAAAGATTATCTCCGAGTTGTTCCCAGTCCACCACTGTGCTTCGATGCAAAAGCAACGTCAAGGGACACTTAGAAAAATGGTTCACTTGAATATAAATCTACTAGACATCTCATTGCATCCAATAAAATCTTACTCGACTCGAAGGAATTTTATTTGGAATGGATGAAAATTCATTTCAATGGGATAAATTCTTCATTTGATCCAATGGAAACTGTAGTAGGTTCATATTTGCAATTCGCTCATAGCAATTCAGTTGACCGAGACAGCGAATTTTTAATTAGGTTAGCAAAAAGATTTGTTATTCTGCATGTAATACCTAGATTCTCGGCGGCAGCAAATTTTTCTCTCAGTGTAACATTTTGAACCTTTCGAGGAATAATTTCTGAGGCCAAACAGAAAGAGAATTCATTTCCTAAAAATTTCCAACGATTTCTCGTTGAATCCCATTGAAATGAATAGATAATAATTCATATACAATGCCAAACGAAAATCCTTGAAACGAATTCATGGACGCGATGAGGGTGAGAAATTACAAGAGATTTGCTGACCTCCATCAGAATATTAGAGTGAGAATGGAGGAAAAAGTTTCGTTCTTATCTACCTGTTACGAACTAAAGAAAAGTTCCTCAATATCCCTATGATCTGACATTCTTCAGCTTAATTCGTACTTCACACGAAAAAGAGAACACCGAACTGTCACGTTATTTGATGGAAGCTGATGTAATAAAAATGAACCCTCTTGTCGAAAAATCTGGGGAAAATCAACAAGGACGGGAAATCGATACTAAAATTCATTTATAGAATTAAAAAAATACTCTTTGAATTCATTTTGTTTCATCCTTGTACAATAGGGATTAACCAACTTACGTGATTCGATTTATTCTATAAAGTGCACTTTTGTGAGAATTCTCTTTGTTTATTGATTCATTAAGTGGTAAAGGAGAGTGTTGATCGGACAGTGTAAAAGGTTTCTTCGATAAGAAATCCATGAAATAAACAACGAGGAGAAAAGTAGACAAGGAAGAAGTATAGAATAGAGATAAGAAAATCTGGTTCATATCGATTGGTGTACGAATGAGAGAGGAAAGGAAGAGAAAAGTACTGAAGTGAATAGCTTAGGTAAGGGAAAGAATAGCGGTATAGAAATTTCAAAAGGGTTAAAAGAAGCAATAACCATTGAATTTACCATTTCTCCCACACATAATATAATAATCCACGAGATATAATATATATTTGTTCTCAAAAGTTACAAAAAAGTACCGCTTTCTTGTTTGAAAGTTGTGAATGAGGAAGAACAAGTGTTATATATATGAAATGTTTGAAGGGTTGAAAGTCCACACAAAACAACACTTTGAAGTATCATCTACGTTGCGACAAATATTTGTACCAATATTGAAGATAACAGAGGGAAGCAATGCGTGGAGAAGAATTTTACAATACGAAGGAGAACTTCTCTGTGTCTTCTCTGAAAAATGTTTCCACTGTTTTATCGAATGATTTCGTAGGATGCATACAATACAAATTGTATCGAACAACTTCATTCGATGGTATATCCTCTGCATTCGTAAGCAAACACTACAGCACTACACGACAAGCCAAGAAATAAAAACACGAAAGGTATTCGAAGATGTCCCATTGTAATTTTATTGTTATTTTCATCGTCATTCGTGTTTGTTTCAGCCGGGAGCATATCTTTGAACCATTTATCAAACATTCCGGCATTATTCAGACGTCCAATAACGTTGTTCATTCGATTCAAGAATGGAGAACCTGAAAAATGCAGTTATTCGGAATTTTATAATAAGGATATAATTAGGATCGTACTGAGAATTCTCAACAAAGCTGCGTTCAACTCATTTCAAACATCGAATAACGCTTTACTGAAATCGAGCTGTGCAGGCAATAGAATCTCTCATTTCTGTTTATTATTCGATTAAATATTTGATGTAGGTTCGAAGAATTTATTATTTCGAATATTGAAATGTATTTCGCAGATTTGATTTGAAAATTAAATTCGATTTTTTAGAATTAGTGTGAATATTTAGAATTAGTTTTGTTAATTTGCCATTCGTCTGGTTTACCTCTGATTCATTTGAAAAATTTCTCAAGTCCTGGCAGAGAAAACTGTAGTCATTTCCTACGGGGGTTTTATGAAAAGTAAGTAACTTTTCGAGAGCGGTAAATCACTTGCTTAAATTTGTCATCCTCTTAAATTTAATTTCTACCCACGAAGAGAAGGCATATATATATATATATATAACGATGAAATGTGATTTCGTTGAGTTGAATTTAATTAGATATAATTATTCTGCAGTTGGATAACATTTTAATAATAAAACCCTCTTCAGAGGGTGTATCATTGTGATATGATGTGTATATGAGAAGCGCGATTTGAATCCAAGTTGCATCGATTTATTGAAATGATTTGTGATTTTTGAATTCACCTACCTCTGGTTACTAGAAAACCAACAATGTAATTCTTCGGACACTCTTCAACTACGTGAACTTGGCTCGCTTTGTTATCGTCGAATATCAGAGGGAAGTAACGTTTACGTTGCAAATACGCAGCATTTCGAGTAACGAATAATCGTCTATAGGATTCCGTTACGTTTGCTATACTCAATTTAGCACGAAGTTTCATTAAAACTGAGTCAGGATCATCCATGAATGTGTCGTCCAGTAGATCAGGAGCATTAGCTAATAATTTTAAACCTTCAGGAAGAAAACATATAAATTTTGAAGTCTCTGATAAAGAACCACTGTGGAAAGATTCCTTCTGAAAATTCAGAAAAGATGTGCTGAATTTTGAAACATTTGAATCAATTTTCAGAAAACGTTCCGAAATTTAGTTGAAGTGAACAATTACAGCCACATTTTCTGAATTTGTTGACACACGGAGAAAAGTGAACAGTAACCGTTCCTGCCAATGATGGTAATTATCTAAAAATTGAAAGCAGTTATACAATATCGCGTTTCGCAGTGCTCGTTAAGTTGCTCTTTCCGGTCAGTAATGACAAATTCCATGCACTGAAAATAAAATTCATCAAATGCTAACGTTTTGACATCAATCCTCGATGTCCATGGAACCATAAGAGCGAAAAAATCACTACCCATATAGACAAAAAGATATCTTTTCAAAATCTAAAAGATGTCTTGCGACTTCGCAAGATGTCTTACAGACTGTTGTAAAAGATATCTAAAAGAAGTCTAAAAGATGTCTTATGCGACAGTTGTAGACATCCAAAACATGTCTTGAGTAAGACATCTTTTAGAATTCTTACTAGATATCTAGAAGATATCTTTTACACTTCTTCATGACGAGTTTTAAATATGATGCAAATTCTTCTTAGGACCTCTTCCCTGATTGATAAAAAACCCATTTATTCCTATTAAACGTGGAGAATTCGAATTTTAATGTGAATTTATTACATTCAATAGGAATGAATAGGTTTTATTAACCACGGTTGAAGCACACTTTCAGATGATCTGAAAATGTCTTGCGAATTATATATTCCATCCCTTCCACATAACAATTCATGTTTTGCGATGTCTTTTATATAAGTTTAAGATGTCTCGCGCAACACATTTAGATGTCTTTTAGATGTCTGAAACTCTTCTTTGGTCTAAAAGATATCTAAAAGACCTCTAAAAGAGGTCTTCGAAGACATCTTCGAAGATATCTTTGAATACATCTTTTAGACCAAAGAAGAGTTTTAGACATCTAAAAGACATCTAAATGTGTACCACAAGACATCTTGAACTTATCTAAAAGACATCGCAAGACATGAATTGTTATGTGGGCTGTAACTTCCCCAAGACACAGATCTGTTAGGTGAAATTCACGTTCATTATACGTACATTTATGTTCAAGGAATGTTCGGACCATCCAATGTCCGGACGTTCAATGCACCTCCACTGAATATTCTTTGGACCTTCGTGTTTTTTTGCAATTACAAACTATGACCGTAAAATTTTCTTGTACGCCTGTTCAAAATATCTCATTGAACCCACTGATTCCGATGCAGATTCTATTGGTTCCATAAAATTCTTTAAGCAGGAGTACTTGAACGAATTAAGTTTTCAATCCGTGCAACATCAATTGTGGTCCAACGTGATCCAATTTGGTCAGTAGAAACAATGCACACTATGAGATTATGAAAATTTTTATAATGAAAGTCGCCAATTATTTGATTCTATATCAAAATTGATATTTTCTTCAATTCAGACCTATAAACATTATCGGTATATTATTATATTATTAATATTGTGATTTTGATCTCCAAGATATCTAAAAGATGTCTTTTATTAAATCTTTGAAGACATCTTTGAAATAAAATCTATTAGACATCTTTAAGATAACTTCAAGAGACTTTTTAGAAATGTCTTCAGTGAGACATCTAAAGGAAGTCTACAAGTTGTCTTTTAGAAATGTTGAAAAGATGTCTTTTCTCAGATATCTTTTAGATGTCTTTAAGATTTGTATGTTTATTGGATATGCCAATGTGCAAATTATCAGCAGGTGATGTACTAGAGATGAATGGCAATAGTACACTCACTCGTGTACAAGACTCCATTTAGTGAAGTGCAGACATCTTTTAATGCCGTTGATCGCATCTTTCCATGACCAACTTGGCATGAGCGCTCAATGTCCCTACCCTGACAGCACAACTAGTTCTCGAACAGTTCTTAGAGAATACCATTTGAATGCCACGCTTTTCGAGAGAATTCTTCAAGAATACGCACAATCATTCACTTGAATCCACAAATAATAGGTGTTTCGGTTAATAATGTCGATTTCGGTAAGAGACGATATTATTGATACGTTTGTTGGTACAAACAAATGACGTCTATGTCGTTTTGAAGGTTATAAATACATCATCAAAAGCCAATTTGTCCTGAATCGTCAGTGTGCAAAAAACATAGTGTTTATAGCTTTGAGAATGTCGAATTACGTACCAGGAAAAGCCGTCTTGCGGGGAAGTTTAATAACCTTCTTTCATTCAAAGAAAACGGCTACTGAAAGTTATCGATTGTTGTTTGAAGCTTATGGTGAACATGTTATAACCCAAAAAACTTGTGAACGATGGTTTCAACGGTTTAAAACTGGTGACTTCGATGTAAAAGACAAGGAGCGTCCAGGTCAGCCAAAAAAGTTTGAAGATGCAGATTTGCAAGCTTTATTGCATGAAGACTCTAGTCAAACGTTGAAGCAATTGGCAAATGCATCAAATGTTGCCCAATCCACCGTTTCTGAACGGCTCCATGCATTGGGAAAGATCCGGAAGGTAGGAAAATGGGTTCAATATAAATTAAAAAGACAGAGACATTGAAAGACGGAAAACCATTTGTGAAATTCTGCTTGCTAGGCAGAAAAGAAAAGGCGTTTTGTATCGAGTCATCACCGGTGATCTACTTTCATAACCCAAAGCGACAAAAATTATGGGTAGACCCAGGCCAGCCTTCAATATCACAACCAGTGCGCAATATACATGGAAAGAAGGCTTTGCTTTGTATTTGGTGGGATAATACGGGAGCTGTGTATCACGAACGGTGATCGGCACCGGCAGCAATTAATAAAATTGAACAGAGCTTTGAAAGAAAAACGACCAGAATACGCACAAAGACACGACAAAGTCGTTTTTCAACATGATAATGCTCGGCAGCATGTTGCGAGAAGTGTGAAAAACTATTTGGAAAACATTAGATGGGATGTCCTACCCCATCCACCGTATTCACCGAACTTGGTCCCTTCGGACTACCACCTACTTCGATCGATGCAGCACGGACTTTCAGAACGATATTTCCATTATTACGAAGAATTATAAATTTGACTTGATGAATGGTTGGCCTAAAAAAAAACAATTCTTTTGGCAAGGAATCCATGCTTGATTGTAGGACAAAAGTTCCAAAAAAAAGTACCAACCCAAAAGTTCCAATGTGAAAAAGGACCAAATCAAATAAAGACCAAAATAGTTCAAATAGGTTCCAAAAATATTCGAATCGACAACCACATCTTCGATTTCGTAAGTTGTCGCAAATTTTCACGCGTAGAAAATATTATTATTCTTCCTTTGGTTTGGTCGTAGGAGTCATCTTCAAAGGAATCCTACGTCAAAAGCAGTTCTTTCGAGTGAGTGAAACGATATTTATCAGATATTTGTCCTAAGTCCTCAATATTGCGCGGATTGGATGGCATATTTTTTAATCGCTCTCGTTGCACCATCTTTCTTAAGTTATCTCTGTCAGGTAATCGAGAGATGATACGACTTGCAACATTCCCAACTGTTCTAAGGATCTGAACTGGCGGTGCTTCGGGATGCTCAGTCGCTTTCCTTTCGAGCCCTGCCACAAGTTTTAGTGCACTGACTTCTTCTCTGTCCGGGGCATGATTATGTGGAGATTGCTGAGGACCTTCACGAATAGCTACTTTCCCAGTGATCTCGAAATATCGCTCTTGCAGGACAATCTCCTTTTCTCTTACATCGATAATAAACCACACCATGACCAGGAGAATGTCTGATATATATGTAGCCATCTATATGTAAGTATTTAGTTGATCGACTGACAAAAATTTCTCCCATGGCAAAAATCAAACGAAAAATGATAAAAGTAACTCAAAAAAATTTTGGAGTATCAAAAAGGTTATGAAAGGATAAGGAAATAACAAAACCAGAGGAACAAAACAAAAGTATAGCTACATTCTGAATATTGGCATGTAAGAGAAGTTTTGGAAAATGTTGGAACATTTTGTTTTTGGAACTATTTTTGGTTGGAACTTTTGCCCTCCTTCCATCCATGCTTTGCCAGAAAGATGAGAGAAAGTCATAGCAAACGATGTTACGTCATAGCAAATTCATATTGTTACGTAAATAAACGCCCAAATTCTGCAAAAAAATCGACATTATTAACCGAAACGCCTATTAATTCCAAAAGTATCCCCGTCATGTCAGTAGAAATGAAAATATATGGAAGTTCAGAAAGAACACGTAATCTGCCCCAAAGAATTCATAATGCATTCACATCTGAATTCATTAAGTATAAATAAATTACACCACAAAACACGTATTCTGAACTTTCTCATTATTCAATAAACCTTTGTAATTAAATATCAAGTCTTTTACAAATTTCCTATGGAAAAAGATAGAGATCACAGAGTTTTTTCCATCGTTTTCTATAAGGGATTTTGCATACTCGATACAATCGATTAGTTCTTCCATACATGAATCGTTTGTATGAATGCAGTTTTACTTTGTTGTATACAAAACTTTAACCTTACCCTGGTGAAAATGGAAGCGGGAGAGAAGAGTGAACGAAGCGTATGCTGGAAGGTAACAAGAACGTTAATGAAAAGTATACAGAGCTTGAATAGAAAGGATGCAAAGAGTACGCGAAACGGGAGTTGAAACGAAAGAAGCGTATGAAATTCAAGGAATGTAATTTAAAAAATTGAACTCCATAGCGAGGATCGAATCGGTGACTTTTACCATGGTAGTCAAGGGTCTTATCCACTTAGCCATTGATCATCGTTGGGATCGATCGCATAAAGATATTATTCAAAATCAGAATAGGCACGGTTTGCATATGTTTTATATAACTCACTATTACTTCACATGATGAGTGTGTGAAACGGGATCGAAAACTTATGAAGCGTTTATGGAACGTATGATTTCATTACTTCACAGTAAGGGGGCATCCCACACAGCACCACAGTTCCAGAAGAATTCATAAAGAATTCTTATTGAACTGATTGTATTCTTTATGAATTCTTCAAGAATTCTTCTGGGACTGTGGTGCTGTGAGGGATTACACGTTTCATGAAGAGGTAATTGAAACATTTTTGCGTCGTATACGCTTCCTCCGCGCTTTGTGTATACGCTTCATTTTCACCAGGGTAGAATCATATGAAATGTCATTTATTCTCACATATTATATGTTTCTTGCACCGAAATGAATTACTAACTGATTATTACATTACATAATTCACTTCACCTTATTAAGCACTCTCAAAATCTCGTACACGCGCCTATTCAATCAATTTATAAGAGAAAATATCCCAGACAGCAAAGTACTAGAGAAATTCGCAACAACTTCCCAACATCACGGAGCAACTGTTGTTGAGACGTTGCTGGGAGGTTGCGTCGTCAAATGCGCAGCAACATGCAGCAAACCCGAAAGTTGTTGTCATGATGCTGCGAAGATGTTTGGATACATGGAGCTATGACACGCGAGATCAAACAATCTTCCAACAACAAAACACAAACTGGTGGAGCAACACTGGAGCAACAGTTGCACTGCAACTTTTGCTGTCAGGGATGCTACTGATTTTATCTTGGACATTATTTTTATTCAAAGACTTTTACGAATTCAGGAATAAGACACTGACTGAATTCTTGTTGATCGAAGTTCATGGTATTCGTTATGAATTCTTTTGGGCAGAACAGGACTACATTTTGAGTATCCATAAAGATTCATATTCACTGTCATAACGGGTAGTCTTTACGAATACTTCATGCATTTTCTATTTGTATGTCAATAATTCCCACATGTATTCATCAAGAACTCTTCAATAATGCTTTTGATACTCTCCCATGTAAAACAGAATATTCTGAGAATATTCTCACAATATCCGTAAAACATACTGTATCGAATATTCTTACAAAGAGCGTAGAAGCTTCGTGAATATTCATAGAAGATTCTTAGAACATTTGAATGGGACTGTTTCGAATATTCTAGGAACGTTCGTACAATATGCGTACAAAGTTTGCAGGGAGATTGATGAGCAGCGCATGCGCAAGCATCTCGATGACATGAATTCAGTAATGGCGGATAATGTTGTTGACAGGCTACAGACCCTTGGATAATATATCATTTTGATTTGTATTTGGGGAATGAGAAATTTATAAATGTGCATTTTAATATCCCGAATGTTTTGAGAGCGTCATGCGTGCAAAATAATCATCGAAAGTGTAATGAAATATTAAGAAATATCGTATATATCAGGCTGCTGTCCCATGCAATAAAAATTAACAACGGAGCGGAATGTGCGGAATGAGCGACACCAATCAAAATTATTCCGCTGTTTTTTCTTTCCTACTGTCCCATGAATGGAAAAAGTAGCGGAAAGCGGATCGCGGAACCAATACATTTTCAGAATTTTTAGTGACTGTTGGATGAAACCAACTAGGCATACTTGAAAACTATTGGTACCGCGATCCGCTTCCCGCTACTTTTTCCGTTCATGGGACAGTAGGGAAGAGAAAACAGCGGAATGACTTTGATTGGTGACGCTCATTCTTCACGTTCCGTTTGATAGTTAATTTTTGTACCATGGGACGGCAGCCTTATGATTGCTTGTTGCGATCATAAGTATCTCACTCATCCATGTGAATCCATAATATTGCTAAGAATCCATGATTACGAAGGTTTAATGAGTGAAAAAATTGATTGTGAATTAGTTTTCGGTTACATACAGAACTTATATTGGCATTTCTATTTTGACAGCATTTTCTTATAATATTCCCAAAATATTCGTGGCATAATATTCTGAGAATATTTGAAATAGTCTCATTTAAACATTCTGAGAATGTGCGTAGAATATATTTGCACGTAATAAGAATCTCCATAGGATATCCGAATATCCTCAATGTATATTCTTAGAACATTCTCAGAACGTGCTTATGCTACCTGGGCTATGTGTTCATTTAGAATACTTTATGAATTCATAGAAATGAATTCCGTAGGTATTCTTTACTCTGAATTTTCTGCGAACTCAAAAGAAACTTGTGTGCTGTTTGGGTAGACATCGATCAACGATGTACTGGACATTAATCAGTGATGTCCTGGGAACTAAGGGAAAGTGCATGTGGCGCGATCTTCTGAGTTCAATAAGATTCAAGTCTCATGATTGAAATTGTGGTTCCAAAAATTCGAGGATCATTAATTAATCCCATATGTTAACGATTTTTACACAAAATCAGTAGTGTCCTTAATCGGAGTAAAATTGATTTATATTGAAAACATATTGAATTCCTTGTATTCAAAAGAACATTCATTGAACATAAATACTCGCGCGAAATGCCTGAGTAACCTAGCCCATACAGCACAAGAGTTTCCACAAAGAGCTCCCGTTATGCTAATCAATATCCATTCATTATGACTATTTTTAATTCAAAATGAATTCTCAATGAACCACTTAATCTTCAGAAAGAACTTATATCGAAACTCCATGATGAATTCTTCAGACATTCAATATGTTTTCATTTGGAATCCATTAAATTCATATGGAATTCATTGTAAGTTGCATAACGGGGACTGTTTAAGAGGTCTTTGGGGAGTCTTTATAAATTCAAATTGATCATTTGTGCTGGCTGGGAGAACAATTGATTTTTTCAGTTTCCAATTTCACGCACGTACTTACGGATTACACTCTTTTTTTTTAGTGCATTATTTTGCAAATGTCAAAATTTTTAATCAGAGATATTTTTCATTGTTTATTGTATGTAATTATTTTTACATAAAATGAATGGTTATCGCCACTGATTTTATGTGAAAATCGTCAACATATGGGATTAATTATTGATCCTCGAGTTTTTAAAACCACAATTTTAATCATACGACTTTAATCTTATTGAACTTAGAAGATCGCTTCATATGCACTTTTCCCTTGATTCCCTGGACATCACTGATTGATGTCCAGTACATCGTTGATCGATGTCTAGGGACATTGAGCGCTCGTGCTAAGTTGGTCACGGAAAGGTGCGATCAACGGCATTAAAAGATGTCTGGACTTCACTAAATGGAGTCTTGTACACGAATGAGTGCACTATTGTCATTCATCTCTACATGGAAAAAATAATTAGTCCAAATTTTCGTTGACTGGTATGCCAATTTTGGACGGAGCACAAGTTTGACAAGAATCCGTATACTGGATTTTAATAATTCGTTAACTGTGTTCACTATTCGAACATTGCAATCCACTTTTTATTCTCATCATCGAAATAATGGAAAGAGTCAACGAATTATTAAAATCCAGTGTAAGAATTCTTCTCCAAATTGTGCTCCGTCCAAAAGTCACATACTAGTCAACGAAAATTTGGATCACTGATTTTTTCCGTGTAGTACATCGCCTGCTAATGATTTGCACATTAACAGTTGATGTGAATGAAAGTGACTAGTGATTTTTTCGCTCTTATGGTTCCATGAGCATCGAGGATTGATGCCGAAACGTTAGCATTTGATGAGATTTATTTTCAGTGTGACAGTAACTATGACGGTGATCGTGATAATCTTTACTATCCAACTGTATCTTCATTTGTTTTTCAAGCGATTACACTCGCCACTCGCGGTAACAGTTACTGTTTATTTTTCTCCGAAGAAGAAAATATTTATTTGGATTTTTAAATGTTTATTTTTCTCAGTGAAGAAGGGTGAATCGTGTATCGAATAAATCAACATAAGTTACCACTTTCATGAACATCCGCTAAAGTATGTGGATCTTCGAAATAAGTCAACTTGCTGAAACTCGAAGTGAGTTTCGATGTGAATATACCATTAAGGATGAGACTCAAAATCAAACTGTTGATCAGTATCAATCTCTCCGATAATCGAGGCCCCGCCAATTCTAGTGGATTCAACAATTGCAGGAAGATTTTGATAAAAACTGTCACCAATATTCTGCACCGTCGTAAACAGACTTCCTTCTCGATCTCCCTCATGATATTTCGTTCTACGTTATTCAGGTGCTCGATGGGAGCATCGGGAGAATTCAATTTCGAAGATCTAAAATGAAAACCTGCATAACCAATAAATCAAACAATGGAAACGTATTCACATTTTTCTCTCTAACTTTGCTATGTTTGTGCGTATAAAATCGACTCACTCGTATTCTCGTATTTCCTTGAAGATTTTGTCTAAGATTTCTCGGTGTTGAATGTTCTTGGTAACTGCATTACGTTCATCGCGACGATTTCTCCGACTCTCCTTCTCGTCACCGTTTTCGGAATTGGATTGTGCTTCACCTACATCGAACGTGCGAATTCGATTCTTCTTGTTATTCCACACTCCGTTCTCCGGCAACGTATCGGATTTCTCTGTACAAAACACTTTGTTGGTTTGAATAATTCTCTTGGACTCTCTCATGTCCGTGTAAATACTTGATATTATGATTTGGGTAGCCAGGATCAAAAGCCACGCTTCGATTCTGAAGATTCGTACAATCACGAGGTATTGGGGGATCGGTTGAGCTTTCGGTACCATGAGACACATCAAGTCGCTGGTAATATAGTTGGTCGCTTGTGCGTCTCTAGTTTGGTAATACTTGATGAAAAATTGATTGAAACTCGCGTCAGCTCTTCGGTAAACTATATCGCCGAGAGAACCGTAAAATATACCATCCTTGAACCAACCGAACTTGTGTTTTGCTTCCATGTAAACTGGTGTGACGTTCATCATACGACAAATTGTTTCCATCATGAGACCGTTCACTCCCGACCAAGAAGGCTCGATTTTCCCTGTGTTTATTCAAGATTATTGATCTTTATATATTCGAAATATATTTCCGAGAAAATCAATGATTATTGTTTTGTATTGATTCGAATTGAGTGTGTTGGGAAATTTCTCGGTGGGTCGCTGTGGATTGATCGTGGAAAGTTTGACCAAACATTGAGAAATTTTTTCCACTCTGATGGTTTGGCTCCAAAACTCCTGAAGAACTAAGATTGTTTTTCCGGCCCAGCCATGCGAAATGTGAGTTTTCTCAACAACGTGTCGTAGAATACAGCTGGATTCTTTAAGTGCATCTCATTGCAGTAATGAAAAGTAATGATTTTGTACTTTCCCTCGTGCATTCAACGATGTTGATGAAATTGCGCAAGAAAATAGTTCTAAATTTGACAAAGTGTGGAAGCAATTACTCACCGATTTTCATCATTGTTGCAGTTTGGAATATCGTTACTCTCAAGGGATATCCATGAAAATTGTGTTTATCCATAAAAATGTGTCGTAAATTTTCTTCAATCATATCATCACTCGCATCCACGTTGACGCGCAACAATCGTCCCCGATTGGTGACGTTTGCGCAACAAAAGGATTCTGTTTCAAAGGGATCGTAAGTTATATACTCGTTATCGATAGATACTACAATCTTATAAACTCCTCGATGACGATAAAGTCGATCAAAAGCGAATCGAAGGTACCGACGATCCGATATCGTTTCAAAACTTGTCTCATCTTTGAAAAGTCGGTGTAAGATGTAAACGTTATCCGGTTGCCAGAGAAACGACGTTTCCGTGAAAGGAGATTGGAAAATATATCGTATATTCTCAAAATCTGAAAATAATAGCAATATACATGTGTTCGGTTTAAAGCCATTTCGGAGACTATCGATTCGAAAGAGCCATCTCGTCACATTCAGTTCTTCGAGAGAATCCAATTCAATCGACACGTCCTTCACCGTGTTCGGCTCATCGATTGCTATTGCTAATTTTCCTGGAAAGTCGTATCGATGAATGCATCGTTGCAATAAAGGCATCACCGTGATAATTTCCCCGGATGTCTTGGAATCTAGGAAATTTATTTCTGGGACGATCGACGCGTTGGTTATCGAACAGTAATAACTCAACAGATTCAGAATAATTATCATCTTGAAGGATGCGTGGATCTGTAAAGATTCGATTGATTAATTCTCATGCGAGTTGCTTATTACCGAGTTGAAAATTCATGTTTACAGTTTGTGAATTGTATCTAGTATTTCATATTGCGAGGATTCTCTCTGGAGTATCGAATTCCCTCAAGGGTATCGAGTGAAATGAAACAGCAGTGAATTATTCATGGAAAGAAAAGATCAAGAGAGCGAAGTTGCAGGAATGAAAGATTAAAAAACTTTCAAGAGTTTCTTCTGATTGGACAAGTTCCATTCACGAGATGCGTTTTCACTTTGATCGATCGTTCGATGGATTCAAATGTCTTCGAATGAGGAATTTTCATGATGATTTTTCAATAAAGAGAAACATCTTTGATGCTTTCGTCTTTGATTTTCCTTGTTGGTTTCTTTGGCATGATATTTATACATTTGTGAAATGTTTCAAATGATTTTTGTCGAAAGAAGTCTGTTATTTGCAGAGATCGACCGAAAATTTTTATCGGGAATGACTAAAATTGAAATTGTGGCTATTGATTTAGAAAGGAAATTTGAAATTGGCGGTTGACAGTGTAAATTTGCAATTATACTTAGGATCACATATCAATGTGATTAACAAAATAATTCAGATTTTCGAGTCACATTTTCGACTGATCCCTAGTCGAAAAATTGTAATACTTTTTAAAGCTTGAGCAACTCCGTAATACGCAACGATCCAGAGTTTAATCGGGTCGAAAAAAGGTTAACATCTGGTTGAATAAGAATGTTGAAAGCAAGATCAGGTTGGGAACAGGGCGAGATCAGGGCGAAAAATGAAATCAAACCTAATTCACTCCGTAGTACGCAACAGATCAGAGCTAAATGAGGTTTCATTTTTTGACTCGAGATGCTTTCGTCGTTTGAAATTTTCAGCCGCAAATCAAAATGATTTTGTTAATTACGTTGATACGTGACAATAGTCACAATTTCAGTTTTAGTCAAATTATCGGTAACAATTTTCGTGTGAGCAGTAGGTATTTCAATGAGATACGTAATGGATTTTCGCTTCAGAAACTCAAAATTGATAAATGGAATTGAGGGGGATAATAAATGGTCTGAGTAAATTGTTCATAAAGATCATTCGTGCATCACTTCTCCCTTTTCTTTTTCTCTTAGCATGAAACAAAAGAGTACTACAGAGATTTCGTTGGTTTTCTCTTTTTACGTATACAGTGGAATTCTTCTGTAGTTTTTCTACAATTTTCTTCCATTTTCTCAAGAAGAAAAAGTAACGACAGAGGCTGAATTATACTCAATATCGTTGATGTCTTCGCGGAGGGAAAAAAACTGCAAACTAAAAGATTGAATTCCAAGAATCCAATTTTCAATTCCACATATCGGGGAGGTGAATTTTTCCCTTCGCTCCATAAAAGATTTGTGGAAAAGCGTTACAGTGTATATTCATTTTAATTTCAATCAAGGTCAACGAGTTTTGAAGATTGATCCACGTCAATGCGTACCATGAAAAGCCATATGACATGCTCGAATATAAATGTCAAGTGTGCGTAAAGTGGTAGAGAAAATGGGAGAAGTTACCGTGTGTCGTTGGAAAGATGTTATGATTGATTTGGGGCGGAAATCTTATTTGGAGAAAATATCTGATTACTTGGGAAGAACCTGTGAAAAATGCTTTGTATCTTATCTGTCAAAGGATTTCAAATCTATTGTATCGTATCAATTCCCACACAGCACGCAATTCCTGGAGATATCTAAAAGAATACTCAAATAAGAGATGTTCAAGAACGTTCTTGAAGAGTTCTTAGAGATATCTTCCAGAAGTGTTGAAAAGACGTCTTGTAAAAGATTTCTAAAATATGTCTTGATTCAAGACATCTCCAAGACGACCATGCAAGATATCTTAAAGATATCTTCTAGAAGCGTTAGAAATATATCTTCTTGGAAGACTTTAACAAGATATATATAAGTTTAAAAAGATAGATTGTCAGCAGGTTTAGGTTATAAATACCTGATCAGAATCTGTGGTATCCATGGCTAACTTATCTAACATTTGTTTATATAATAACAGTTTTTTCAAAAGATCACTTTTACTCTGAAAATCTACACCACTGACACTATTTCACTATGTCGTATTGACAATTATAAGCATCGAAATCAAACTGTCTGTATAGCTCAGGTCACTGAAGCGTAGGTACATCGTAAGACGCGCGGGTTCGATCCCCGCAACCTCAAGGATTGAGATAAAGTATACTTCCATAGGAGTGCGAGAGCGATAAAAACAAATGGGGGGGAGAGAAGGAAAAAGAAAACGTTAGTATTGTTTTTTGTGAATAAATTCAAGCTTCTTCCAAGAAATTTTTATGAATTTTTCAAGACATCTTCAAGAAATCTTGAAGAACTCTGTTAGATTTTTTAATTTCTTCTTAAAGATATCTTTGAGAAGTCTCCGAGAGATCTTTTAGAAATCCATTCATGTTGCATAAGACATCTTTTCGAATATGAAAAGATATCTTTTAAAAAATTCTTCAAGACTTCTTGTACTTTTGGAAGATATCTTTTAGAATTCTAAAAGATATGTTTGTGTCTGTTTGGGTTGGAATCAACAATTACAGAAAAAAAACTTGAAACTTCAGTAAGTTAAAAGAGAGGCCTCGGTTTGCAGTACTATCAGCGCTTTGAGGGACTTGCACCCATCCATACAGATAATGTAGATAAAGTATGGCCAAGGCTTGGCAACTAAGCATGGTGCAACACTGAAATGATAACATCATTTTATGATTTATCGATGTGTTTTTCCAATGAAGCCCCATCATTGGTGCAGAAATGGCAATGAAATAGACCATCATTGGCAAACAATAGAAAAATTTGTTTATCAATGTTGCGCCAATGATAAAACTGTAAAATATAATTAACCCAAAAATTTATGAGAATTATGCGCATTCCAGAATTTTTAATATATGTTATTGTGTTTTCCTCATTTATCTGTCAACAACTCGGTGTTTGTGGCACTGAAGTTTGCCATGAGAAATGTACACGATATGGATCAGCGGTAGGAGCCTTCTGGTGTAACCTGTAACAAAGAACGGTTGACTGTTCTTCCAGAGAATCATTTCAATCCTCCCTACTCGCGAGGAACATTCGATCGGTAACTTAGCTAGCAATTCAGCCATCAAAAGTTCGAATTAAGGAGCATGCCAATATCGAGCCATGCTATTACCAATGATCGGCACTACATTGAAAACTAATTTTTATCCAGACTAGACCAAAGTTTGTGGCAATATTCAACCACGTTCCAAAAGAGCCCCACTTCCAATAGAACCTACACTGAGAGTAAAAATTCATTAGCCCAAAGAAATACACTTCTTCGGATTTTGAGTTTTTTGAGTTGAATAACTGATATTCATGGCAATGATGAATTCATCTTTTCTATGAGTTATATCATAGAATTTAATAAACGATTTCATCAAACCAAAGAAATATTTCTTTGAAGAGATATCTAAGATTTCTATTTCAATCATTCCATTCATTGAGAATGAAATTTCCAATTCCATTAAAACTTCAATTCTTGATTTATGAATAATTCTTTTATTTCTATTACTTAGCTTTTTAGATATAAGTATAAGATTATCATTTGAATTATTCAAAAATTTTGTATCATATAATCTTTGCTATGATATTTTACTTCTTGAAAGGAAACAAATGTTTCTTCATCAGTGATCACTAATGATTTCTTTGGATTAAGAAAAATGATATATGTATCCAAAGAGTTTTCATCATCCACAGAAAGATATGGGAATCAATATACTGAGAAAAATAGTCATTGCATCAAAGAACTAAATCTTTTCGGGTTCAACTTTTATCGAACGAATATACAATGTTCATTCAAAGATGATCATTTGATAGGAATAATGGATTACGTCGTTGAATGGAAAATTTTATTCCATCAAATCGAATGAATATTTTCCCAACGCAATGTCTTTTCAAAAACAAATGTTGAACTGAATCAATACAATCCATGGATTGATTGAACTGCATAATTCATTGAAATGAAGAAATCGATTTTTGGAATCATTCAAAATTTTATTCACTTTCGCAAACTGTGATTAGTTTTGTCGCCACTTTCTCACAAGCTCTGGCCTGATTGTACGGTTTGTATATAAAGAATTAATGTTGCTGTCCTCCCAGGAAGTAATACTTGATCCAAATAAATAGTTCTTTTAGATTATGACGGTGAATTACAGATCCTTACCCGAAGTGACAACATTGTTCAACCGCCAAGATGGCATGACTCCTCAACCATTCATTAAAGTCTAAGATGATTCAAAGTGCGCAGAATTTCCGTTTATCAAAAAGTTCAGAAGCACTGAAATGGACTATGAAATATTGACAAATAATACAATTTTTTTTATAAAACAAATCTCAAGAATTGCGGATTTGAATACATTACTTGATTGTCACTGTTGAATGAATCCATTTCTTTGAATGGAAAAAATATTCATTTGACTCAAAGTGATCTCTTATTGTTTTCAATGAAATGTTCATTCCGTGAATGAAATATTTTTTCAATCCAAAATAATATAATTCCAGTACCAATGCCCATGACATTAACACAAAGAATCCAATTTTTCTGACCCAAGTTTCACGACCTGCTTGTAAATGATTTATTTTGATGATTTAATGCAATAATTTTATAGATACCATTGAATGAAAGTATTTCTTAGAATCAAAGAAATATTCTTTGTTTTAATGAATTTTTTTCTCTGTGTATCGTTCGGTCAATGTTGGACCAAGGATGAGCCTAGCAAGCGCCAAGCCTGGCGGAATTGTGAATCAATGGTAGTCTGACAAACTGAATTCTTGAACTTGAACACCGATATCGGTGCAACATTATAATTGTTGCTAATCAACATTGAATATTTATAGATTGCCAAGCATTGGCTGTCAACATTCCGCCGAGCTAATATATTCTACTGCCAACATTGGCGGAACCTAAAAATTCTTATATGGGCACAAATGATCCATATATGATGTGGAATTCAAAGTCTTACTGGTGGATAGTGAAACTTCTTCCCGATGTAACGAACTTCTTAAAAATTCAGAAATATACGTGCAAAATCAGTGGAAAATCGGAGTTGATACATTTTTGGTGGATCACTGCAATAATTGCCGTCGAAGATATGTCTCAAAATAAGGCATGATATGTTTGATAATTCAAATCAAACACTCGACTGTTGCAACTGGAAAACATCAGTATCTTATTTCGTGACACTGACGTTTCAATATGTCTGTTTTCAAACACTGAGAACCCAATTTCTTAGATTAGAAGATTTTCTTTGCCCTGATTCTTATAAATATTTTTTTCAATGGAAGAAAATTCAGTTCAATGGGTAAATTTTTCATCAGATTTGAACAAAAAATTTTCAAATTGAAACAGAAATATATTCTTTCTTAAATTCGAAGAATATGATTTCAATTCAATGAAAAATTTTCTCATTGAAATGAACTATCTTTTCCATTGAAAACAAGATTCATCAGAATGAGGGCAAACAAATTTTCTTTAAATCTAAGGAATCGGATTCTCAGTGAAGCAGATGACAGAAGTGTGGTTTATCACATTTAACTTGAAAAGATGGATTATATTAGTGATTTTTAATCGTACGATTGATTAGAATCTCGTTTGGTTTTGCTTCAAAATGGCACAATATACATTCCGAATACATTGTTCCTGTTCTTCACTTTAACGTTGACGTGATAGTAATTCGAGGTTCCCTAGCAGATTCAAGTAGACCGGAAAATGACGTCAGTTTGTGAATTTTTTCGACTGAAAACCGGACAAAGAATGACCCATTTTCTTTTGAATTGCGAAATATTAACATGTATTTCATAAGGTCATATGTTCCCGTACAGCACGCGGACATTTCTCCGTCGCCTCCACGTCGCTTCTCCGTTCTTTCCACCTTGTATCCACGTCTCCCTTTCTTCCACCTCGCCTCCACGGAGATGCGACGTGGACATCGGTGGATGTGCTGTGTGGGTTGATCATTTCCCACGAATCAACCAGAACCAGACCATTGCACTGGCCCTGGTAGAAATGTCACAAGTTCTTCCCTACGATTGATGAGGCATTGAAGAGGAAAAACTAATCAGAAAAACCAGGCGAGGCGTTAGTTAGTAACTGATAAGTTTGATGCAATTAGCGTTGGTTGGGTAAAACTAATGAGTGACTCAACATTATTTAAAAAGTTCAACTAATTAGTGTTGGTTGTGCAAAACTGGTGACTTACTTATCAATATTTGATAAGTTGAACCAATTAATCATGATAGGGTAAAACTGTCTTTAATAACTACAACTTTCTCACTATGGGTATACACGGAATACAGAGAGATGAACTCCTCAACCTTCGAATGAATAAAATGTTATTCACGCTTGTTATCGAATACACTAGCCCGTTTGGACAATTTTTTTATAAACTTTTTCTCATACGTTTCCCTAGAATTTTTCTTAGACAAGTTTTCCTAAACTTTTTCCGATTATTTTTCTTATTCTTTTTCTTTGATCAAATCTAGAAGTTTTTGCCGAGAAGAAAAAATATATATTCACATATGCGGCGTTCTCACCTGAGAAAGGAACACTCCTGTATCGTGTTTCTATCCAAAGAAATCAGTGCTGATTTGACGTATGATTTAACCCGTTAAGGACCAAACGTCCGTTTTTTCACCACCTTTTTCAACGACATTTTACGCTGTCGAATCGATTGTCAAAAAATTTGCGGATAATTATTTTCGATGTAAAATTATCTGAACTTTCAGAATATGGAAGCAGATTTTCGAAAAAATGCGAACTGGGAATATTATAATCGTTTAAATAGAAAAAAACACGAATTTTCGATTGCAAAAAATTATTATCCGTTCATTTTCGTCTCGAATTAGGGGAGACATACATCTAGGGGATGAAATTTCTGCGTCCATGGACCCTGAGCTTCAAAGTATGTGAGATGGTTTTTCGAAATTCAAGATGGCGACACTCAATATGGCGGCTAGAAACCAAAATATTTTTGCTTTTTCTTATTTTTCGTATTTGAGCAATATTCCTGAATGAATTCGATGTACACACACGTATTATTAGGTTTTTGGGGTCGCTGATCACAAATCCGGGGTCAGATTTGCCAAATTCAATATGGTGGCTCCAAAATGGCGGCCTAAAATTGTTGAAACTGTACGATTCCCATGAAAATCAGTACATGGGGGGTTTTGGGATCCCTGATGACTAATCGGAGGTCAGATTCTATGAATTCAAAATGGTGATTCGAATATGGCAGCAAGAAGTCTCAATTTCCATTCCTCCAGTTTTTTGTCAATTTATCGATATTTTCCTCCTCACATAGATGAATCTGAGTATTCTTCGGATCACCGAATACAAATTTAGTGTCAGATCTGCCAAGTTCAATATGGCGGAGCCAATATGGCTTCGGAAGAGTACTGAAATTGTCTCATTTTTCAAGTGTTTTCACATATGCGGCGTTCTCACCTGAGAAAGGAACACTCCTGTATCGTGTTTCTATCCAAAGAAATCAGTGCTGATTTGACGTATGATTTAACCCGTTAAGGACCAAACGTCCGTTTTTTCACCACCTTTTTCAACGACATTTTACGCTGTCGAATCGATTGTCAAAAAATTTGCGGATAATTATTTTCGATGTAAAATTATCTGAACTTTCAGAATATGGAAGCAGATTTTCGAAAAAATGCGAACTGGGAATATTATAATCGTTTAAATAGAAAAAAACACGAATTTTCGATTGCAAAAAATTATTATCCGTTCATTTTCGTCTCGAATTAGGGGAGACATACATCTAGGGGATGAAATTTCTGCGTCCATGGACCCTGAGCTTCAAAGTATGTGAGATGGTTTTTCGAAATTCAAGATAGCGACACTCAATATGGCGGCTAAAAACCAAAATATTTTTGCTTTTTCTTATTTTTCGTATTTGAGCAATATTCCTGAATGAATTCGATGTACACACACGTATTATTAAGTTTTTGGGGTCGCTGATCACAAATCCGGGGTCAGATTTGCCAAATTCAATATGGTGGCTCCAAAATGGCGGCCTAAAATTGTTGAAACTGTACGATCCCCATGAAAATCAGTACATGGGGGGTTTTGGGATCCCTGATGACTAATCGGAGGTCAGATTCTATGAATTCAAAATGGCGGTTCGAATATGGCAGCAAGAAGTCTCAATTTCCATTCCTCCAGTTTTTTGTCAATTTATCGATATTTTCCTCCTCACATAGATGAATCTGAGTATTCTTCGGATCACCGAATACAAATTTAGTGTCAGATCTGCCAAGTTCAATATGGCGGAGCAAATATGGCTTCGGGAGAGTACTGAAATTGTCTCATTTTTTAAGTGTTTTCTGCCGTCGATGTGTTGATCACCGTTGCCCAACTCTCACCACGTGGAGGTAAACATTTACGAGAGTCTTTTTTTTTGTTTCAATTTTTCCTTATTTTTTGTATCAGAATCGAAAAATTGCGAATCTGAAACAATTGACGGCTTTGATTACATCCGAAGAATGAACTTGGGTTTCCTTCAGAGTGCTCAAGAATAACATATGAAGATAAGAATCTAAAAGGGGAAAGATGAAACTGTGAAAAATTGGACAGACAACGAAATATGTAATGACAGTTGAGCAACTGCGAAGAAAACACATCGACGGCAGAAAACACTTGAAAAATGAGACAATTTCAGTACTCTTCCGAAGCCATATTGGCTCCGCCATATTGAACTTGGCAGATCTGACACTAAATTTGTATTCGGTGATCCGAAGAATACTCAGATTCATCTATGTGAGGAGGAAAATATCGATAAATTGACAAAAAACTGGAGGAATGGAAATTGAGACTTCTTGCTGCCATATTCGAATCACCATTTTGAATTCATAGAATCTGACCTCCGATTAGTCATCAGGGATCCCAAAACCCCCCATGTACTGATTTTCATGGGAATCGTACAGTTTCAACAATTTTAGGCCGCCATTTTGGAGCCACCATATTGAATTTGGCAAATCTGACCCCGGATTTGTGATTAGCGACCCCAAAAACCTAATAATACGTGTGTGTACATCGAATTCATTCAGGAATATTGCTCAAATACGAAAAATAAGAAAAAGCAAAAATATTTTGGTTTCTAGCCGCCATATTGAGTGTCGCCATCTTGAATTTCGAAAAACCATCTCACATACTTTGAAGCTCAGGGTCCATGGACGCAGAAATATCATCCCCTAGATGTATGTCTCCCCTAATTCGAGACGAAAATGAACGGATAATAATTTTTTGCAATCGAAAATTCGTGGTTTTTTCTATTTAAACGATTATAATATTCCCAGTTCGCATTTTTTCGAAAATCTGCTTCCATATTCTGAAAGTTCAGATAATTTTACATCGAAAATAATTATCCGCAAATTTTTTGACAATCGATTCGACAGCGTAAAATGTCGTTGAAAAAGGTGTTGAAAAAACGGACGTTTGGTCCTTAATGGGTTAATATGGATAAAAAAAATCCATAAGGAATGCTTATGATTAGAAAAAAAATTTTTTCCTGTCTTTCCACAAAATATTCTATTGTTTGTTGAGATTTTTCTCTCGTTGTAACAAAGCCACTGCTCAGCGCCTCATCAGTTACTAATAACCACCGCGTGAGGTACTGGTCAGTGCCTCATCAGTTACTAATAAACGCCATATGAGGTACTGGTAAGTACCTGATCAGTTACTCGCCAGTGCGTGCTCAGTTTCCCTGATTAGTCCCTTGTTGGTGCGAGGGTTACATCCCTCACCAGTTACTTGTAAGTTTTCCCGATTAGTGCCTCACTAGTAAAAAGGATGAACTGATCAGTACCTCATGATTTACTAGCGGGAATTTCTACCAAGGGGGAACGCTGTTACTGGTCATATTGCGGTGCCTTTTCAGACTAAACGTCGCCAAAATGACTCATGAATTCATGTGGTTGAATTTCAGTCCATTTCATCGAAATGACTGGAAACGCACCATTCGATGGAGAATTAGATTGGGTCAAATTCCTGTCATCCTCAACAAACCAACCGTAAATACAAACCATTGCATACAAAGCGCTAGTCCTGGTCAAATTTTGGTGATTTTTCAAACTAAAAGTATCCAAAATGACCCACAAATTTATGTGGTCAAATTTCGGTTGGTTTCATAGGGAGGAGAATCTTTGCATGCGAGATATCCGGTCATTTATGGTAATCGACTTCAAAATCACCAAAGTCATCCCAAATCTCATTGGACCGTCAGACGATGTATTTCAGTCAATTTCCGGTGATTTGGGCTCCGCACGACCAACATTCGTCCGTCAGCGTTGTGCATGCGTTGTACTCTTTTTTCGGTCATTCACAAGTCCATGTGCTCGATTGACTCGACTATGACCCACGTAGAACTTACATACTGGGTGTTACATTCACATGTCCAACCTTACTGTGTGACCAGTGATGTGAGCCCGTCAAATGACCGGTCAAATGACTGGTCATGTGACGGTCATGACTGTCACTTGACGAGAACAATTTTTGTCAGTTTTGACGGTCAGGTCACACTGACCAGTCAGAAAAATTTTTGACGGTCAAACTAACATCTAAAGTGATCTAGTGCAGCGGGACATACTTCAATAATGTTGTAAGGTTTTAAGAATATATTGAACTCCAGAACCTTGATGGACAATTTAATTTTGAGTTGATATACTTACACGAAAAAAGGAATAGCTGTAGCAGCTACTCACGTAGACGATTTTCGACCATCTACTAATAAGCAGTTGCCGAAACTATTTTACGTAGATGGTCGAAAATCGTCTACGCGAGTAGCTGCTGCAACGATTCCTTTTTTTCCGTGTAGAACTACATATAAATATTCATTTTATTATCATTATTTTGTAAACAGATAACCATGATTTGTAATAAAACATATTCGAGATTTTTATTAAAGAAAGTTTAATAAAAATTATTAATTGTCTGGTCATGACCAGTCAGATAATTTTTTGACGGTCATTTTCACTCACAAACTGTGAAAAATCTGACCGTCAATGACGGTCACATGACGGTCATAATGACCATGACATGTCTGAATTTTTCATGACCGGTCATTTCACATCACTGTGTGTGACATTCATTACCTAACCTATTTCGACCGCCACCTACCGACGCAACCATGTATTGTAAACGGCGGAAGCAAAGTTGTATACCTAATAACACATTTCTTGCTCAGTTTTCGTAATTTTCTGAATTATATTAATTTTCAAGTTCGCGAAAGACACTCTGAAAAATTTTTGAAATTCATTTGAAAATCATTCAATTTCTCATTCTCTTAGCGGATAATTTAATCATTTAGAAATTTATTTGCGTGTTTCGCTTGAACGGAGCGAACTGCAATGTTCGAGAAACATTGGTAACCTAACGAAAACAAACAGATCTAGTACAGAAGCCAAAATTCGATATAATTAAAAGTGCATTGAAATGTAACAAATATTCCATGGTTCGTGAATGAATTTGATCGAATTTTCTGTCACGCGAGTTAATTATTTCTATATCATAATTGTATATTTCAATTAAAACAGTAGAGAAAAAACAGAGTAAAGGAACGATCAACAACTGAGTTTACGTACTTGTATTTTGAACGTCTTTGATGATCATCTCAAGGAAGAACAGAGAAAACAAACATGAACGGTATGTCGTATGAAAAATAGACCACAAACGATGGTGATGAAGACGAATAGATAAGAGAACAGTTTCGCTATATATCGTTTTTTCCTTTATCCAAGCGTATATCCACCATGCAGAGCTACGTATAAAGCTTCAATCGAATAAATTTTCTCATTGAATGTGTTGAAATCAGGAGAAAAATTTCATAAAATCTTGAGTCGATAAGTTGCACTTTCCAATGGATTCTCTTTTGAAATAAATCAAGAGAAGAAGTATACAATTTTCCTTTATAGAAGTATTTTTCCTCTTCTTTCCATCCAATTTGATCGATAAAAATACAATAACGTAATACGAAAGGTGATGAACAACTTCATTCCCGAATAAGAAAGTATGTAAATTTAATACCTCTCATATCTGCGCGATGATATCCAATTGAAACAAAATATGCGTAGGTATCGTAAGTTATAACAGTTTCCTGATACATCCAAGCATCAAAATCCATGCGAGGGTTGTATGGTTCCTGGCATGCGTTATCATCGTTTCATTCAACTTTATAAACTCAGTGGAATGTCTGTCCTAAATATGTTTCCCAAGCCTCTGCGAGATGTTGAATTTTGTTGGATTTCCATGATCAGTAGAAACGTCGATTTCAGGGCAGACGTGGGAGAACTAGGACGTAGGGAGAACAGTTATTTCATCCTTAATGCTCCGTAGTATCTTCTATCACATTTGATCTCGAACGTATGTAATCGCCCACCGTTAAAGTCGAGAACCCTATTTTTTGTCGCCATCAATTTCGTGAGATCAATGATTTCTAGAAACAGATTTCTAATGGAATTAATTGGAAAAAAATGAAGTTCAAGAGCCTATTCTCGCATGGTGCTTGGATCGTATATCGCACAACGAGAATGAAAACAGAAAAGTGTGAATAAAAAGTAAAGTTATGGGAATTCGAGTTTTCGATAGAATCAAATAAATAATTAAAAGGGTACTATTCGTTCGACGATATAGATCATCGATAAGATATGATCGTGGAAGAAGGATTCGTGATTTCTCGATATTAACCTTTGTGGAAATGACTAGGGTTGATAAACGGTCGAGTAATGGCAACATTTTATTCGCCAGAGGTCGATAAAAAACCAACTGTCTCAACTGGCACCAGTAATCGGCCAATTCACAATTTCCAAATGGAAATTCTTCACGTTGGACATGAAATACATAGAGATAGAAATGAAAAATCTTTCCAACTCCACAGTTGAATTACTAGGAAATAATAAGAGTTTACTTTATATGTCTTTGATAATGTGGAAACTTTCTAATCGTTTTGATATGAGCGATTATATGTTATTCTTCATATCTATTCACTCGCACGATTTCCGAATCACTGATAGAGACAATGTAGCACGTAGAGTGACTCGTTATGCATCTATTTTAAACTTCTAATGCATACAGATCCATCTCTGCGTTTATAATAATCTTAAACTTATCTGAGTTCGAGTACTTTATTACATTTACATCCTTGTAGCATGTGGAATCATCGAAGAAGCATTTGAAAATGGATTGAATTTAATTCCTGTATTCCTGGGTCGTAAATCGATCAAAGTATACAGCTCAAGACTGAAACTTCACTTTGTCGATCATCGAATTTCACGTCGGACGTCAATTACGATCGTGGATTTGATAAAATTAGTCATGCCATAAATCACGTCAAGAACAAGGAATAATTGAACCCTTTCCTCTTCAAACGAACATGAATATGGTACTGATCTAGTGAGACTGATTATATTTTGACGAACAAAACCAGATGAATATAATCGAAATTTAATGCACATAATGTTTTGATTGGATCTTCTATTTGATAGAGAATTCGCGGTAAGTGAATTAATGTCTGATAAATTCGGTGTTATGATAGTCTGGAAGTCGAAGATGATAAGAGTCGATGTTACGTGGTGGGAAGATTATCCTTTGATCCTTTACCATCCGATTAGAAATTACTATCGGATTGACTCGATAATTCATAAAGAACTGGGGAGGCGTTGGGCCAGGTTAGCTTTAGGTTATCTTCGTTTTATGAATCGCGTGAGTGATTTATGCGGCTGTTCTCTTGTTCGAGGAAGCCACTTGGGCAATTCACAAATGAATTTAGCTAGATTCGATGAGCTATTTTAATGCAAAACTGATGGAATCATGCCAAATCCCATTGGATTTAATTTGAGTGGATTTTATGGATTCTTAAATCAAGACTCTGAGACTCCCAGAGAACCAACGAGCGCTAAGAGAGAAAAGAAATTTGCTGTGAAAACGGAGCCTCATTTTGCTGAAGCAGCGAATTTTTTGCTGTGACATCAATTTTTTAGCTGTGGTAGCAAAAAATGTATTATATATAGAATAGTAGACAAATTTAGCTGAAGACGTTGTGACGAGTCACTATTTTAAGCAAACATCTGTCTTTGACAGAGCATAAATGAAGCGACATTTAATAAGAGCAATAATACGGGTGCGTGCAAAGGACATAGTAGCGCCATCCGACGGAGCGCTCGGAACCTTCATGCAAACATACGCTTGACCGAGCGCATGACGTATATCGCGCGGCGCGCCACTGCCCAAAGGAGGGGGTCAGTAGTACGAACCCGAACCGCACGGTGGAGACCCGACTCATGGCGTTGCCTAGAGTCGGGAATAACTTTCTCCGGGTATATGTAGGGGTGCCTGGTCAGTATACCAGCACTCTTGTTCGCCTAACGCAGCTGACTGCACCGAGTACTATACAAGGTAACTCAACTTTTGGAAAGGGAACAAGCGTCCGGCACCATCGTCACGGGTGGTGTTCGAAAAATAGCTGTTGTCACGGCTTTGTGCATTTGGTGGATGGGTCATCCTGAAACCACAATTCAAACAGCTCTTGGTAGATGGGACATCCTGAAGCCTGAGAACAGAGCACCAGGAGTCAAGTAGGTGACTTGCTTCTGATAGGTAGCTTAGGGTTGGTGGTGGCCGAGGATGGGACATCCTGAATCGGACCAATTAGCGTAGGATCCTCGTCACGCACCCGAAGTAGATTCATTAAACGGCTCTTCTAGCCGAATTGCTGGAAAACATTTTGATTGGCGCAATCCTAGGAATAACTAGACGCAATACACGATCAAGGTTTCTCGGCTTAAATTTAACATATTAATGATCACTTGGACCACTTGAACTCTCTCTCTCTCTCTACTTAGGGAAGGGAGAATTACAACTTGAAGAAAGCTTGATCGTGATTAGCGGGAACCGAACTCCTATAGATTTCACAATCGGCAAATACTTCGGTTTTCTGAGGGTTTGTAAAATCATTAAGATTCGACCCGCGCATGCGCGTAACAATAGGTTAAGGTTGTAAATAGCAAATAATTACCTTTTCTGATTAAGGTTTTTTTTTTCTTATTATTGATCAATCTTTTATAATAAATCTTTATTGTTTATTGATTAAATTTAACTTTGATTTTGTTTATTTCATGGTCTGTAACCCGCGTTTCCCCACTCCTGAACCTTGGATCCGGCGAGCTAGAGGCATTGGGGGTCTAATTATTGTTTAATTAGGTTCGGGTAAACACCGTTGGCGCGCACATCAGATTTGAAACGTTACAGATTATTTGGCGCCCGAACAGGGACTTAGATTTCATTCGTCGGAACAGTGAGATAGATTAATTACGAGGATATCCGTATTATCCTGGACGACCCATTCAGCGTTGTCTTTCGGATTCATTTCTCACGTCGCGATAAATTCGCGAACTAATTTACTTTATCTTTCTCTCATCGAGCCTGAGTTTTCGAATTTTTAAGTTATCCAACCGTCATGCCCAAGATGCATCACACTCCCGCGGAGAAAACTACCTGGATATGGGGTTTGAAAAAGGAACAGGTCATAGAAGAATTATCGAAACGCGGTATCTCGCACGACCCAGGGGAGGCTGTACAAGTCCTCAAGACTTTATTAAGAGATACTATAGTGGCACTGAAAACAAGTAAGGGACAAACTAGCCAGAATGGCAGTCAAGAAGAATTGACCAATCAGGACAACGCCTCTCGTCAAGTCAGCCCCGACGACGGACAAGCCGAGGGTAATGTTCAAGATTTTGTATCAGTTGAATCAGGTTCTGATCAAGAATCTGATAATGAGGATCCGCTGCCTGCTAGGACAATTCGAACTAGGAGGGAGACATCAATGGGCTCCCAAGTAGATTTTAGAAAGCAACTAGAAAAAGAGCGCGAACGAATCAGGAATGAGATACAAGCGGAATTAGCTAACGATTTGAAGCAATATGAGAATAATATGTCTCAGCGAGAGAAGGCCCTAAGGGAAAAGGAAAAGACCCTAGAGAAAGAACGCGCGCATTCAGAGCGCATAATTGAGGAACTACGAGCACAATTGGCTCATTCACGAAGAGGTAGCTATGGCTCTAGTCCCGAACGTCCCTCGAGTCCCGTTAATCCGGAAGTAACGGAAATAAGTCGGTTGTTACAAAATCTCTTCCGAAATCAATCAAGCAAGGAAAACCGTATTCAGGAACAGGTTCGCAAATGGGGGGTCAGCTATAACGGGGGATCCGGCCTCCAAACATTTCTTGAACGCGTCGAAGAATTGAGCGTTAGTTTCGGTATTACCCACGAACAATTGGTCACTTGTGTACCTTTGTTATTAAAAGACAAGGCCTTATTGTGGTACCGTAATAACAGACAAAACTGGACCCAATGGGATCAATTTATAAAGGACCTGAAAACTTTTTATCTCCCTGTCGACTCGGATCGCTTAATGGAAGATGAAATCCGAAATAGAACGCAAGGACCTAAAGAAAGCGCGCGCGAATACATTACTAGTCTTCAGACGCTTATGCGTCGCTACGGCGAAATGAGCGATAAAGCGCAATTGGAAAGGTTGTACACCAACTTAAGGTGTGAATATAAAATGTATGTTCGCCGTCGCGAGGTCAAGAGTGTCGCGGATTTGATTCAGTTCACCTCCGAGTACGAGAAAACCCTTAAAGAAGGGGAAAGTTATAAACCTCCCCCAGCAGGTCAGAATTCGGAAACATCTTACGAAGCAACCCGAAAACCCAAATTCAATCAACTTAATTCGATAGATTCAGCGTATAATAGCGCAACTCATTGCTGGCGATGCGGCCAAAGGGGACATACGAGTGTAAGGTGCAAAAACCGATATGTAAAGTTTTGTTCACGATGCGGGAAAAAGGACGTCACGACACATGAATGTACTTGCATCACAGTCCGTCCAGTAGACTCAGGATACTCAAAAAGAGATAATCCACACTCTAGAGAGAGAGGTCCGAACCCTCAACCACAATATACAGATGGGAATAATCCCTTTTACCAGTCGCGCCCACGAATGGCTAGAGAGAGAGGTCCCAATGTTAGAGTGTCTAGCCAAGGTTCCCCTAATAATCATCCGAATGATGAATCCAGGCAACAAGAACAGGCTAGCCATTCAGCAAAAGGAAGCGCTCCAGCGGTAGGGACGTCACACAATGCATGTTCCGGTGATCTACGGCCACGATTGGAGGTATCAATAGGAGATAGGAAACTTTGGGGTTTGGCTGACACAGGTGCAACCACCTCAATCTTGGATTTTAATTTATTCAAAGAAGTGCAACGGTTAGGGTTATGTACATATTTCAATCCCACAAGCCAGGACTTGACAGTTTTAGACGGTCGAAGCATACGTACTAAAGGCTCTGCCTACGTTTTAACTAAAATTGAAGGCCACGTCGTTCCATTGGCCTATAGCCTATTGGAGAATTATCACGATAAGATTCTTTTCGGTGTTGATAACCTGTCTCTGTTAGACTTTCAGGTTGATTGGGGAAAACCCCAGAACACTCACGCTGTCAATTCCTTGCAGGAAAATTTAAACGAATCGGAGGCCCGCAAAATCCTCGAAAAGGAATTAGAGGAATTTGGCGATATCCGAGGTCCTACTATGATCACGGAACATAGAATTAAAGTTATCCCCGGCACCGAGCCAATCAAATCACGTTATTATCCGCGGAACCCTGCCATGCAGGCGGTCATCAACGAAGAAGTTGACAAAATGATCAGCGACGGTATAATCGAGCCTTCAGATAGCCCTTGGAGTTCCCCCATTGTGCTGGTGAAAAAGAAAAATCAAACCTACAGATTTTGTATTGATTTTAGAAAAGTGAATAAAGTGTCGGAAAAAGATGCTTATCCTCTTCCGCACATTAACGATACCCTGAACAAACTTAGGGATGCCAAATATATTTCCACGATTGACCTTAAGAACGGCTATTGGCAAATTCCTCTGTCAGAGGATAGTAAACCGATCACGGCATTCACTGTACCGCGCCGCGGTCTTTTCCAATTTAAGGTTATGCCTTTCGGTCTGCATTCGGCATCGGCGACTTCTCAGAGAATAGTAAACAATTTAATTACCCCTGACCTTCAGCCACTCGTGGAGGTATATTTGGACGACATTGTCATAATCGGAGAGACATTAGAACAACACATGAGTGTATTATTGGAGGTTTTCAGACGCTTAAAAGGAGCGCGTCTCAAAATTAACGTCGAAAAGAGTAAGTTTTTGCAAAAACAAATAATTTATCTAGGCCATGTCATAGATAGCGAAGGCATCAGAACGGATCCCGAAAAAGTGAAGGCTATCAGCCAAATTAGGGCACCATCCAATATCAAAGAGATTCGTCAGTTCATAGGTATGATATCTTGGTATCGTAGATTCATACCTGATTGCTCTGAACTGACGAAGCCACTAACTTCTCTATTAAGGAAACGCGGTAAATGGCAATGGACTAACGTTGAACAGACTGCATTCGACTCATTGAAAAATTGTTTAACGTCCTCTCCAGTCTTAGCTCCGCCTGACTTCTCGCGTGAATTTACCCTTCAAACAGACGCCAGTCAGTTCGGGCTAGGTGCAGTCCTGACTCAGTCATCTGATGAAGGCGAGAAAGTTATAGCTTATGCGAGTAGGACTTTGAACAAAAATGAGATCAATTACTCAGTCACTGAGAAAGAATGTCTTGCCGTCGTCTGGGGAATCCAAAAAATGAGACCCTATTTAGAGGGATATAAATTTACTGTGATTACTGATCACCAGTCATTGAAGTGGTTAGCTTCCTTAGATAGTCCTGCGGGAAGGGTAGCTCGTTGGAGCATTTATTTGCAACAGTTTAATTTTGAAATTCTTTATCGTAAGGGTAGTTTGAATAAAGTCGTGGACGCATTATCGCGAAGCCCCGCCCCAAATGATCCCTCTGATGACCCAGAGCAAACCTTAGAGGAAACCATTATCGTGGCCAGTTTAGAGCCCGAGAACTCTTGGTATCAACGAACATTAAATAAGGTCCGTGAAGACCCTAATAGATTTCCCGAATACTGCATTCGCAATGGGAAACTCTACCGGCACGTCCACCATAGCTTGAACTATGAAGAAAGACAAGATGTCTGGAAACTTTGTGTACCGGACTCATTGAGACATCAAGTGATGCAAGAAAATCACGATGCTCCAACGGCCGGACACTTAGGGATTTCCAAAACTACGGCTAGGATAGCCAGGACATATTTTTGGCCCCGCATGTCCAAAGACATTGCACGATATATCAGATCCTGTCAAAATTGCCAGGAATTCAAACAGTCCCAACAACCCATATCAGGTACAATGGGAACATCGAACGCGACCCAACCATGGGAAATAGTCTCAGTAGATATAATTGGTCCCAAACCCCGTTCATCCAGTGGTCACTGTTATCTTTTAGTGATGCAGGATAAATTTACTAAATGGACAGAAATCCAGCCATTGAGGCATACTAAGGCCTCTGCCGTGGTTAAATCTTTTAAAGAACGAATCATTTTACGTTTCGGTTGCCCACTCGTAGTTATTACAGATAACGGCAGTCAGTTTGTTAGTAAAGATTTTATTGATTTATTGTCGCAATATGGTATAACACACCAGCGAACGCCAACCTACTCACCCCAATGCAATCCGGTAGAACGGATGAACAAGGTCATTGGAACGATGGTTGCTCAATTTATAGAGAAGACTCAGCGCTCTTGGGATAAATATATTCCGGAACTAACCTTCGCGATCAACACTGCTAAGCATGATTCGACGCAGTTCTCACCCGCGTATCTTAATTACGGTAGAGAAATTTATCCGCCGAAGACTTTACGTTCCGAATGGGAAACGCCAGGAACAACCCCAGTTACAGATCACGACAAACGATTAGAGGTTCTCCGCGAGTCATTCGATCTGGTCAGGGTTAACCTCGCTAAAGCGTTCACCAAACAAAGCCTACATTACAACAAAAACAAAGGTTCTTGGAAGCCGATGTAGGTGAACTTGTTTGCAAACGTGAACATTATTTGTCCTCTGCTGCTGACGCGTTTTCCGCTAAATTAGCTCCAAAGTACTCTGTGGGGCACCGAATAATTGGTTTAATAGGGCACAATATGTTTGAGTTAGAAAAGGACGGTAAAACGTACCGTGTGCATATCAAAGATTTGAAGCCTGACTACTCGTCGCATCCGGATTCAGCACCTCATTAATCAGAAAAGGTCCACATCAAATTTTCGGTGGGAAGATTAGTAATTAGAATCCTTTAAAATTATGTTTAGTGTGATAACCATGGCTGACCAGTCTTCCCCGTCCGACGCAAAGATGGCAACAAAAGAACGTCTACGCCTCCTGTATGCCAACTCAACCCCGGTAGCTCTCATTCCAAAACCCCGGGTAAGGGTGCCGGTTTCCAAGCCATTCCACACTAAATCCCGAGGGGACTTTTTACAACAGCCGGTCCCAGCACGAGCAACGACGAGCAGGAAAGTGGAGCCATACGACCCCTGTCAACCAGGTTTCGACCGTGCCAGAGCCAGTCCAAAGACAGCTCCAACCCAAGGTCCTAAGGTGACCAAAATCGAGAAGGTCCAGTTAAAGATCGCTCACTGTCTGCTGAGGCTACCAGATCCAAAGACCACTCTAACGCCTCTTACGGTCTGTTGCGCACAAAACCGCACAGTACCAACAGAATTATCTACAACTTTGGCTGACGCTGCGCGGAAAATGGAGCGAAGGATCCAGGAGCAGCGAACAGCCTTACTAAAGAATGCCTTGAGCCCAGCTACGCCTGAAGGGAAATTCTCTCCGGAGAAACAGTCTGCGAGCCTGCCGATTCAAAGGAACCAACAACTCCGGTTATTGTCCAGCTTGAGGCTGGAGGAAATCCGACACGCTGCTAAAAGGGTGAGGATGACAGCCCGGGATGAAGTTGGCCGAACCTGGAAGGTGAGCGGAGGATACGGCAACATCCGAGTCGTCCCTCACGAGACAACATTTAGGGAGGAAACCTAACGAGGAACCCTAACCGAGAGACTTTAATGTTTTATTTTTGTTTTATTATAAAGAGTTCCTTCTATGTCCTAATTTTAAAGTTCTTATTTTTTTGTTTTTGTATATATAAGTGTACCGGTTATGAGGAATGTTACTGACAATCAGTATTACGTTAAGGCAAACAGCCCAAAGAGACTTTTAAGTGATAATTGACATTTTTTTTTATTTTTTTTGAAAGCCAAAGTTTAGTTAGTAAGAAAAATTTGTAACAAATTGTTTTTTTTATATAATTATATGGATATTACCCACCTGCGTTGTTTATTCAAAACTATTACTTGCGTTTAAAAGATTTATACGAAAAAATACGCTAAGACGCATATTTTTTCTTTGAAAGAAAGGGGGGTGTGTGACGAGTCACTATTTTAAGCAAACATCTGTCTTTGACAGAGCATAAATGAAGCGACATTTAATAAGAGCAATAATACGGGTGCGTGCAAAGGACATAGTAGCGCCATCCGACGGAGCGCTCGGAACCTTCATGCAAACATACGCTTGACCGAGCGCATGACGTATATCGCGCGGCGCGCCACTGCCCAAAGGAGGGGGTCAGTAGTACGAACCCGAACCGCACGGTGGAGACCCGACTCATGGCGTTGCCTAGAGTCGGGAATAACTTTCTCCGGGTATATGTAGGGGTGCCTGGTCAGTATACCAGCACTCTTGTTCGCCTAACGCAGCTGACTGCACCGAGTACTATACAAGGTAACTCAACTTTTGGAAAGGGAACAAGCGTCCGGCACCATCGTCACGGGTGGTGTTCGAAAAATAGCTGTTGTCACGGCTTTGTGCATTTGGTGGATGGGTCATCCTGAAACCACAATTCAAACAGCTCTTGGTAGATGGGACATCCTGAAGCCTGAGAACAGAGCACCAGGAGTCAAGTAGGTGACTTGCTTCTGATAGGTAGCTTAGGGTTGGTGGTGGCCGAGGATGGGACATCCTGAATCGGACCAATTAGCGTAGGATCCTCGTCACGCACCCGAAGTAGATTCATTAAACGGCTCTTCTAGCCGAATTGCTGGAAAACATTTTGATTGGCGCAATCCTAGGAATAACTAGACGCAATACACGATCAAGGTTTCTCGGCTTAAATTTAACATATTAATGATCACTTGGACCACTTGAACTCTCTCTCTCTCTCTACTTAGGGAAGGGAGAATTACAACTTGAAGAAAGCTTGATCGTGATTAGCGGGAACCGAACTCCTATAGATTTCACAATCGGCAAATACTTCGGTTTTCTGAGGGTTTGTAAAATCATTAAGATTCGACCCGCGCATGCGCGTAACAATAGGTTAAGGTTGTAAATAGCAAATAATTACCTTTTCTGATTAAGGTTTTTTTTTTCTTATTATTGATCAATCTTTTATAATAAATCTTTATTGTTTATTGATTAAATTTAACTTTGATTTTGTTTATTTCATGGTCTGTAACCCGCGTTTCCCCACTCCTGAACCTTGGATCCGGCGAGCTAGAGGCATTGGGGGTCTAATTATTGTTTAATTAGGTTCGGGTAAACACCGTTGGCGCGCACATCAGATTTGAAACGTTACAACGTCAACATTTTTCGTCGCCACAGCTGAGAAATCGCTATCATTGCTAACAAGATCGTTGTCACAGCAAAAAAATTGGCTACTCCAGCAAACGGTACCCGGCTAAATCAGATTTCACTGTCAAAGCGAATTTATTTTCTCCGTGCGGGAACGCCAGTTTTTTCACCAACTATCTGAAGGAAGTTCATATGTTCTAATCCCACCCTAGATGGATTCTCATTCTTTTTATCTCTCGAATTTTATTTATGAAGGTTTAGCGTTTCAAGATTTTGTAGGATTTTTCATATTCCCCTCTGAACCCATACATTTCGTGTTTTCGATCATTCCTTACATTCCATTAGATGTGATTTTCCGTTTTTTCTGGAATCCTTTGTCTTCCATTCACAACATTTCTCTTGACAAATTAGAGAAAATCTTTACTCCAGTTAAAAATCTCTACTTTTATCTCGATTGCTTTACTTCGAACGCCCAGTTCATTAACTATTTTATCAAAAACACACTTCACTCGAGTGTTGAACACAAATGAAACTTTATCCTGCTGCACAACAAAATAACGTCGGTTCTATGATTCGTGAAAGAATTCAATGTTATCCGGGAAATTAAATTCGTAGTTCCCTTGTCGTGTATTTCAAATCGTACACAACTTGTATTGATGCTTCAATTCAAGTTTTATTCTTCGTTAATCAATTTCGTGCTTCAATTCACAATTTTCATCCATTCATCATGGATTCCAAAGCCATTGTCACGGGAAGAGAAAATTACATTTCACCGGATAAAAGAGTTGAAAATAATATTTGAAAGTAGTGATTTATATTTTCAATGATTTATTCCAGCGAACAACGGACGATATGTATCATTTTTCTTCATGCGAATAAATAATTATGTCAAACAAAATCTTTCTTTGCCATTTTTTCGAAGAAGATATACTTCGCTCGAAGAGAAGAAAAGAGAACAAGATATTCAAATCGATTAGGAAAAACAAAGAGAAGAATGAATTTTATTTTTGTCAATACGGTTCTCTTGGCGTATAAAAAAATAAATATAGGGAGATAAATTCGTTTGAAATCGTTACTTTTTTCTCTCATTACATGATTTTTCCATAACGATGAAAGTAAACGATATTTTCCTTATGTAAATTCTCGGAAATTTCCTTCGTAGCAATTACTGTATCATCGATTGTTTCTTCCAGGGTCAAAAGTTTAAGCGCAAAACTTTGTTTCGCGATAAGAACCAAGCGGAATTCCCGCAAAATCTTATGATGACAAGTTGAAGAACAACAACAGTCGTTCAAACGAAGTCTCTCGTGTTTTCGCTTACCCTACGACAAATAATGTTTTCATCCGAAAGATGATACGAGCACGATATTTGACTTTATTGAATTCAAAGCGTTGTCAACAATCAAATTTGCGATATTGCGTTTCGATGGGAGGATTATAACGAAATCTTCGAAGCGTCGTGTGGGATGAAAAATATACGTTCTTGCTATACTTTATGCTCTTCCATTGCCGAGTGGAATAGTTTGTAAATGACAGGAACAACGAAATTTCAATTGAAGTTTGATTTCATCGATCTTTAACGTTCAAAACGCTCTCACAATGTCCATAAATTCTATAGAATGGGTATACAACATCCATGCGATCAATGCAGGGTAATTTATGTTAGTCATATTTTACCCTGCATTGATATCACACGTAATTCATGTCTCTCGATCACATGGAATTACGATTTTATCAAAATCGACAGAAGTTTGGACGAATGCTCGTGTAATTTAGATGAATTTGTTGTTATATCCGACAACCATTTTCTCACATTTTCTGGATTCATTCTGACTGAATTTATTTAATAAAATACAAAACGTGATCCAATGGGATTTAGGAATACTTTTTTTTGTCTCCGCGGAATAAATTTATCATCTACTTGAATCCATCGCAACCCCAGAAAAAGTAGCACATAAAAAAACCGACGTGCCCACATCTCCAAATGTACCGACAAATTTTGAGAAACTTTATCGCAGTTCATTATGAAATTCCACCAACTTTTTATCCGATAATTGTTTTTTGTCCCTAATTATATATTCCGAGAACGACGTGCATAGATAGCGAATCTCGTTGAACCTCCTGCCGTAACAGAGCCATGCCACAATTGTGAAAAGAACTTAGAAGGGGATAACGTTAACGGAACCCCATGGGATTTAAATAATCAACGAATACAAAGAAGTCTTCATTCTATTTGTGGGTAGAACAAGAGCGAGGTTAATTGAATCGATCTTCTGGTCTTTTAAAAAAATACACTTCATTCTGAATTCTATCAACGATCAATGAATATCGTTGATAGAATTCAGAATGCAGACAACAATTTGATATTACTCGGATATTGGAATTATCAGGATAGATTTGAGAAAAAATGTAATAATCGTGTCTTCGTTCTCGTGTCGAAGGGAAGGAATAATCTACGTAGAGCTTATAACGAAAATTCACAGCTAGGGCGAGATCGATTAAAGAAGTCGAAAATAAGTGAATTCTCATTTCAGTGATTTTCTGATTTTTAATTTAGATTTTTTGTCCCATCTGTGCGTCTGTTTTTTCACATTTTATTGAATACGTGACTCGATCGACATGTTTCTCGAGTGATTGATGATCCAAAGATTTTTGCATTACAATTGGTTGCCGATGTACACGTGTATCACTTACTTTGTACAGTTATCTTGTTCGTTGATTCGTGTATTGTTGACTCGACATACAAAATTCACTGGTTCAGAATTTTCATTTTCAAATGGAATATGTTTCGAAATGTTCAACATTGGCATCGGGAATATCAAACCATAATTACTTGGTTGGGAAAGTGCTTGGCGCAGGAATTCAATGATTCGGTAGGTGAAAGTTCGATCCAATTTTTATCCAAGCAAGTTTGTCGAACGAATGAACAAACTTGCTTGGATAGAAATTGGATCGAACTTTCACCTACTGAATCATTGAATTCCTGCGCCAAGCACTTTCCCAACCAAGTAATAAAAACTACCCACATCCGAGTCGATGGGTCCGGATGATACTTCATACAACCACGTTCTCTCTCCTCTACGATTATATTAAAATTTTGTACCTTGAAAAAGGATCGTATCGATCCGAAACGTCGATCGGCTTATCGAAGGAAGTAAAATAAATTCGTTCGACAAACTTGCTTGGATAAAAATTGGATGGAACTTCCACCTACTGAATCAAACCATAAGTTCCATTTTTCTATCTATCTTTCGCGGGAACAGCCAAACTGCGAAACATTTGCAAAGACATCTGAATTTTGAGTATCATGTATAGAATAGTACACAAGTTCAGTTGTGGTAGTTGAATTTTTTCGCTATAATTCGCCATGTAACGAAAGGAATGCATCGATATGAGATTCAACTGTGAATTGGAATCGTTTACATGGAAGAAAAAATTCGCTGTGCCGATGAATTTTGATTTTGCTGGATACGTTTTGCTGGAGTAGCAAAATTTTCCCTGTCTGTTCTATCACGACAGTGCCGTTCCAGCTATGACAGCGATTTCTCAGCTGTGGCAGCAAAAAATGTTGACTTCTCCGGCAAAATTTGTATGCTATTCTATATGGAAATTTGCTGAACATCGCTATCGTAGCTAACAAGATTGCTGTGATGACAAATAGTTTGCTGTCACAGCGAAAAATTTGTTGCTCCAGCAAAAGGGACTCGGCAAAATCAGAATTCGCTATCACAGCAAATTTTTTTTCTCCATTTATGTAAATGAATTCAGGAGTTTTATTGAAAAAGGCGACAGGCGCTCGAACAGCGGGAGAAGTATTGTCCAAGTCGTGACGTCACAAGTCAAAATCGAAAGTTGGAATTTCGAAAAATGAAAAATACTGGGCAACAGGTTTTGAAAAATCAATACAAGTGTCGCTTCACGATTCTTTCTTATAATCAATAGTTTTCGAGTTAAAAAATAGAAATTACAAATTTTTTTGCTCCAAAAATCAATATTTTTCAATATTAAACTCGTTCTAACACGGTCATTTTTCGATGTATCAAAATGAATCTTGCAGATGCTGATTGGTAAGACTTCCCTGATGACGAAAGTATTTAAAGAATTTGCAAAAATTAATAACAAATCAATGATTTTTCAATCCAAAGAGAAAAGCATGCTTTCCAAGCTTCGCGGCAAAGAAGTGGTGGGGGAAATGTGAGTTACAAAAAACTTCCAGCGACAAAGTTGTTCACTAATGTATGAAAAAACTTTTTGGAAAGTTTCAGATCGATTGAACTAAAGTTTGGAAAATTACGCGATTTGTTTATGAGCGCACACCGTGAATTTTTCATGATTTCGCGTCGTTCGTCGACTGAATATCAAGATCCGCGGGAGAGATCGTATTCGCTCGATTTCTCAACGTAGTTTCATGTTTTTTCGGCCAGAGGATTTGAATATTGGATTATTTTTGCAAAATCGATTCTTTATTATAAACAATTCAATTGTTTCAGACATTTTTACAGACCAACTATTGGTATTAGGGGAAAATTGTTCGGACAAAAAAAATTTCTCATTTTTGAAGAATGAATTATGGACTGACCTTTTTGTCAGTGGCTCGATTATTTATTCAAATCATTTATTATAATTTGTAGGCACAGTATTGATTTGAGGGATGAATCATTCAAAAAAAGTGTGTTATTCATTTCATAACAAATGAATTGTGTATGCACAATTTTTGTACTGTTGTCATTTGAATGGATTATTGAAATCAATTATATACATAAACAATCAAGATGATAACGAAAACGGTTCGTACAAAATATTCATTGGGCAAGTACGAACTTTTTCCGTCTGAAAAACATGGAACCCTCCGTTAAATTTTGAAACATTCTATTATGTGTTTTCTTTTGCTTATATTTATCTACAACAACACTATAAATCAATAACGTATTATAATGTTTATAAAGATATTTCCTGAACGTCTTTTAAATTTCTTCAAGCTAGATTTAGCCAGACATCATGAGGTCTTCGCAACGTTTGAAAATCCTTAGATTTATTATTGAGTAGAATTATCAACACGGAGAAAAAGGAATTCGCTGTGGCAGCGAAATCTACTTTTGTTGGGTTCCTTTTGCCAAAGCAGCAAATTTTTTGCTGTGACAGCAAACTATTTCCTGTTCCAGCAATCTTGTTAGCTGCGACAGCGAATTTTTAGCTGTGACAGCAAAACATGTTTGCTATCCCAGCAAAATTTGTTTGCTATTCTATATATAATACTGAAAATTTGCTGGCGGAGCAAACATTTTTTGCTGCTACAGCTAAAAAATTGCTGTCGTAGCTAACACGATCGCTGTTATAGCAAATTTTTAGCTAGGTCAGCAAAAAAATTTGCTATTCTATATATAATACCTCGATTTGCTGCGTCAGCAAATCTTTTCTCTCCGTGAATCAACTTGTATGAAAACAAAGAAATCATTGAACTATCTTTTCTTTAGAGGAACATCCTTCAGATATGATTTGAAAAATTCTTGTCCATTCAGTGACAAATATTCGAATAAGCATTTCAAATCTTTTGCTTTTTCTGATTGAAACATTGAATGTTTAATTCGCGGCGAATTCAACGATTGCGCGAAACGAGTCATCATGAGTGGGTGCAATAAGGAGCTCAATAGAAAATGTCTGTTCAACCAGAAGTCTTACAAATCAGCATCTGCAAGATTCATTTTGATACATCGAAAAATAACCGTGTTAGAACGAGTTTAATATTGAAAAATATTGATTTTTGGAGCAAAAAAATTTGTAGTTCCTATTTTTTAACTCGAAAACTATTGATTATAAGAAAAAATAGTGAAGCGACACTTGTATTGATTTTTCAAAACCTGTTGCTCAGGAATTTTCATTTTTCGAAATTCCAACTTTCGATTTTGACGTGTGCTATCACGACTTGGACAATACTTCTCCCGCTGTTCGAGCGCCTGTCGCCTTTTTCAATAAAACTCCTCAATTGGTAATCGAATCACCAAATACTTAGGTATCAAAAGTCTAAAATCTTGCGATACATCCTTTGAACGATGTTTGCAATTTCGAGGAATTAATTCGAGAAGTTAAATACGGGTCCAGGGCAGTCGATCCCAGCCCGAAACATCCCTGTACAAAAATATCCCAAACCAAAATATACCTATACAAAAACATCCCCGACTGAAATGTACATGAATGTCCAGGACAAAAATATCTTACTACAAAAAATCCAGTGCCAAAAGATCTCAGTGCCATGCTGAAACATCCCCGTTTCACCCTGGGAGCTGTTTCAAAATGGAACGCCCCGCACGCCTAATTGAAAACTACAAGTACATCATATTTTCATAAATCGGAAGTGATTTTTCATGCCAAAATTCATTTCTCATCAAATTTCATTACTCAGCACAGAAATCACTCCAAATTCTACTTTATTCCATGAAATTACAATACTAAAATGAAAAAGAAAAAGGCAGTTCGATAATACATTACATAAAATCATACAAAATATTGCATCAAGTTCACCGATAAACATTTATTACATACGATTTTGAAACCTAAATATCTCACAAAATATATCATGAACAATATAATATTCTAACTTTGTCAAGATATTATTTTAGCGCTAATGTATCATTGTTCATGATATATTGTAATAATTGTTTTTTCCGATATAACATTTTGATTCGTTGGTTTGAATTGATCGAACATTTTCACTTTGGATATACAGGCATCCGGGGGGCCCTCCAGCTTCGCCCGATCACCAACAACCACCTTGCATCACCAGATGCTTTTCTTGTTGGATGGTCGATTTTTGAACGAATGCGATTGTTTTTGGAAACGAGATAATTGAGATAGGAATATTTTATCTGGGACATTTCGTCCAAGATATTTTGCTGTGGATATATCTCCGAGATATTTTGACCAGGGATCAAAAATAGTACTAGGTTCCGTTGTCCGCGCCCCGTTAAATACCAATAATTTATCAGATTTTTGAATTTGAATTCCCGTTTCGTTTCTACAAACGATTCAAATTCTGAAAACATTACTCGTCATACTTTTGTATAAAGAAACGTGGAATGAATTCGAATTGAATTGAAGTCCTTGAAGTTTTTATCGATATCAGGATGATATATGAATTTGAAAGATCGATCTCACGTTTTCCATGAAATTCAGAAAAAACAAGGCCGAGATATTTGGTATAATGAGGGTGTTATATTGCAACGCAGGGTATGATTTCAAATTTGTCATATGAAAATCGATCGTGTTGTTATACATGTTTTGACAAAAGACAAATATCTCCTGACTCGATAGAGTTGTTTTATCACGTTGTATTTGCGTAAATGATCCTTAGATCAAGACGAGACTCGATGAATAATGTTTTGTTACAATGATGTCAAAATACTTCAATGTCTCTGTTATTTCAATGATTTTTCGTGTAAACATGAGTTTGATGTCAAGGAATGTCTGAGAAGAGAAAAACGACGTTTGAATATCGTATTTTGTTGAAATTGTTCCCTATGAGGTGTAGACGGAAAAAATATGTTGAAGTATATCTTAAAGCGGTTCGGAGAGAGAAATTCAATTATTCAGTACAGATAGCGTTGAAGAATTATCGATAAATCTTCAACAAATTGTTCTTTTTGAATCATTTGAAATCTTGTACGAACAAATTTGAATTTCTTTCGTAGTTATCCAAATCAAATATGAATATTTCTTTGGAATTTTAATTAAGGGGTCTTTCTGGTTAAGATTTGAAAATGAAAATTGTTTTTCTTGACACACTGGTTTTTTCAAAGAAAACATCAAAGAATAACGACGGGCATGATTTTGGGCGACTGGATGATCTGAAGAAAACAAAAATAATGGTGAATTATTCCTTGTTGAAGTTGCTATCGCATCAATTAGGAAATTTTTTTTTTCATGAAAAAATAACAAAACGGTGGCGATTTTTCCAAAAAATCGGAAAATTTTTGACCAATCAGAAAGATCCTACTAGTAGTTCATGCGATAGCCACTTCAACAAGGAATAATTTGCAATTTTTTTTTGTTCATTCCAGATCATCCAGGCGTCCAAAATCGCGCCCGCCGTCATTTTTTTTGGTATTTTCTTTTAAAAAATCAGGGTGTCGAGAAAACAAATTCTCTCAAGATCGAGAAATGAAATTTTCAAAACAATATTTCTATTATTCTTTCTATGAAAAAAAAAATTTTCTCCTGAAAATCTTGACCAGAAAGACTCCTTAAATGTATTTTCACGTGAACACGGGGCGTCCTTCATTGAAATAAAAGAGTATCTAAAAATGTATCCTCCTTAACGCTTGAAACTTGATTATTCCTTCCACTTTTTTGTATCCTTTCCACATCAATTCAAATATCGATTCAGATTGGTTTGTTCTTGAATATAACACAGGTGATCCACCGTGATGACTGGATACGGTGAATTGAAAAATAAATATTATAATGAAGTATCCTGATAATCGCATCGATTATCTAAGTAATCGTTGTGTGATTATGCTGATGTCGAGAGGGGACATTATCCATCATTCGTTGTTTCGAGAAACAGCACAACGTTCGATGTTGAACCGGCATGCGATTAAAAGTACCTCCACGTTTTGTTTGCTTAGCAACAATATGAACACATGTCACCCACACGGTGGGTCGAACAAATATCTCTCCACTTCACTCGTTTCATTGATACATTGAAATTGCACATGATAAAAAATTCAAATATGATTTTTTGGATTTGATATGCATATTTTTTGTATATAAATTTAATATAAGTTCTAAAAAATCATTTTTCAATGTGAGATTTTGTGCAATTTTTATACAGTTTTTATCCATGAGATGCACTATTTCTTATTCCCTCCATCTATTCAAGAACAGGAAAAGCTATCACATGAATTGTATTTTTGTTGTGAAGAGGATCGCTACAAGCGTAACTTAAATCCCCACGATTTGAAGAATTCTTCGGAAATTCTGTCTTTCGAGTGTTCTGGAATATTCTTTAGCTTTTTACAGAATGATTTTATGAATTTTATATTATCAGAGATTGATAATACAATGTCAAATTTATTCTTTAGTATAATAATACAGATGATGACAATCTGATTAAATTTTGAGACATTGGTTGAAAGACTGCTTTTGTTATCAGCGCATAGATTTTCTCAAAGCGCAAGTGTTTTATGATAGATATACGATATGGTTGATAATATTCAGATTATATGTATTCCGAAAATATGTAGAATTTTCTTGTTTGACGGAAACTTTTTACATCTTTTCAAATAAATGATTCGGGAAGAGACTGTATATCATTTGAATGAGACAGTACACTTCTGTACACAGTATCCCTAGCATGTACACAGTAAAAAGTCAAACTTCCTTGCAACCTTAGTATCAGTTTATTTTAAGATGCAGCCAAAACTACACTGTTAGAAATTTCTGATTGAATTTTCAATTACATGTAATGGAAGCAAATTCCACTCACGTAATTGAAAAATAATTCGCACTGTACTTGAAAATTCAAGAACCAATTCTTTAAATTTCATGCACATGTTCTTGATTGTTGAGAGAAATTCATGATTGAAAATTCAATAACAAGTTCTTTAAATTTCATGCACATGTTCATGATCGTTGAAAAAAAAAAATCACCTCCACAAGATGTGAACGCGGGACGTCGCAGTTGGACGCCAACGCTCTGTCACTCAAGCCACTGCCACTTATGTGGAAGGGAGCATTTTTCTGCTTACGAGGTGTGTTCAAAAAGTAAGGTGACTTTGTATTTTTAAGAAAAAATATTAATTTATTTATCAATATTTATGTTGTCCCCTTCAAAGTAATCCTCCTCAGATACAATACACTTATGCCAACGGTTTTTCCAATCCTCAAAGCACTTCTCATAAGCACTTTTCGGTATAGCCTTGAGCTCTTCCAGCGATGCAGTCTTTATCTCTTCAATCGTTGTAAATCTCCGTCCTTTCATAGGTCTCTTTAGTTTTGGGAACAAGAAAAAGTCACATGGGGCCAAATCCGGTGAATATGGTGGCTGAGGCATGATTGTGGTGTTGTTTTTGGCCAAAAAATCTCTCACAAGCAAAGATGAGTGAGCAGGGGCATTATCGTGATGCAAAAGGCATGAATTATTTTTCCACAATTCTGGACGTTTTCTTCGTATTGCTTCTCGCAAACGGCGCATAACTTCAACATAATACTGTTTATTGACCGTACGACCATATGGTAAGAACTCCTGATGCACCACGCCATGGTAATCGAAGAAAACAGTGAGCAAAACTTTGACATTTGATCGAACTTGGCGTGCTTTTTTCGGTCTTGGCTCATCTGGGGTCTCCCATTGGGACGATTGGACTTTGGTTTCGACATCATAACCATATACCCATGATTCGTCACCAGTTATGACCCTTTTGAGTAAATCTGGGTCGTCGTTGACGTCATTCAACAGTTCTTGAGCGATGCTCATGCGACGGTTCTTTTGGTCAAAATTTAGCAATTTCGGAACAAACTTCGCTGACACACGTCTCATGCCCAAAACGTTAGAAAAAATTTCATGGCACGAGCCAAGCGATAAACCAACATCCTCAGCAACTTCTCTGATAGTGATTCGACGATTTTCCAAAACAATTTTCTTCACTGCTTGAACGTTTTCATCAGTTGTTGACGTGCTTGGGCGTCCAGAGCGAGGCTCGTCATTGGCATCTTCCCGGCCATCTTGGAAGAGTTTGTACCACTTGTAAACATTTTTTTTACTCAGAACAGTTTCACCGTATGCTACTGTCAACATTTTAAGTGTTTCGGAGCACTTTATTTTATTTTTTACACAAAATTTGATGCGAATCCTTTGATCCATATTTTTCGATAGCAAGAAATCGCCGAGCACGCAAAACACTTATAACCTTTACGCCTCTCACAACCAAACAAAAAATGCTATACACTTGAAGCTTGGTACAGATGTTCGGGAAGAGTGTGCCAACATAACAAAACAAAAAAATCGATAATCGAAAGTACGTTGCACGCGAACTTTGAAAAGTCACCTTACTTTTTGAACACACCTCGTATATGACCTTGCGTTCATTCTTCAAACTTGTGAATCAAGATGTACTTGTAATGTAGAAAGACTGAAAAAAACCGTGTGATCTAACTAGTACATAGTTGGAGTGGATACGCGGATGACTTCGTCAAAGCGTTAGTATACAGGGTGACCCATAGTGAGAAAAATTGTATTTCAAGGGCGTATTCTGCAGCCATAATGCAAGAATTTCCCGTTTTTTGAAGGTTAGTTTTTGAGATATGAGCGTTTTTAGATTTTTTTTCAAATCCAAACACACTTGGATCATTTTTGTTATTTTCAGTTGGATGCCATTAGAGCCATGATTTGATTATAATTATAATGATATTATTACGTTATTATACTGGATTACATTTTTCTAAGTTTTTTCAATGACCTGTACATTAATTTCAATTTTCATGCACGATAACTTGAAAATTCAATGACATGTATTTGGACTCCTATTTCAGTTCACAAAAATTGAATTTTCATTCACATATGTACATGAAAAGTACATGAAATTTCAAGCAATTTTTAACAGTGTAGCCCTATTTCAGTCGAAAGTAAGCATCGAAAACAAATGCCGACACAATGGAAAAGACTGAATTCCAGTCAAGTTTTCAAGTAAGATGCAGCCGCTTTCAGTCGGACTTCTTACATTGTATGCACCTGGGGGCCCACCTCGGCCCAGCATGGGCCCCATACTGCTAATATGGACCCAAGACTGGGCTAGAGTAATGCCAGAGTTCATACACGCTCATAAAGTCTCTCATTCCCAAGTGTGTATTAATGGCGGCCTAATCTAAGCCCAGGGTGGGTGCGCATGCTGCCCAACGTGGGGTGAACCCTGAGATGGTAACATGGTTCCCAGCTTGGCTGTATTGCTTTGCCCGAGGATTGATAACACCATGGGCCCAGCACGAACCCAGAATAGGCAATCGATACTGCCCCTTCCTTTTTTTTTGAAATTAGAAAATTGTTTTGAATTCCACCCCAGCGTGCATGAATTTCAGCCCCACTTTGGCCCAGTCTTGGGCCTAGTGTTGAGCCCCATCGTGTCTATATGGGCCCAAGACTGGACCAAAGTGGGACTAAAATTCATACAGGCTGAGGATTGTAGATACATGCTCGGGATATAAATTCACGCGAATCTTGGCCTAACGCTGGTCCAAATTGGGGCCAAGTTCAAATATGCCCGCACTAAGATTCATTATTACCATTTTCTACCAACCATCATTGTATAGGAAAGCACAACAGGGCCAAGATTGAGCCAACATGGGCCCTATCGTCATTCCCCAATACTGTGTTAAAGAGGATGGACCCAGCCTGGGGCCCATTGTCATTGTTGGCAATACACGGATGGGTTCATTAATTTTCACTGAATGATGTGAACGCGATTCCCACTGTTTACACATAGTCTGAAACAAATATTTTGTGCGCTGGGAAAAAAGGTGTTTTTGGCAACCCCGCCAAGGGTTTGGCAGGTATTCGGTTGAGCCAGCAGAATAACGCGCCATATAAATTCCCCGTCATTTGGTACAAAAATCCATGTTCGGTTGATTCAACCCTGTAGCGATATTGTACCTAAATAAGACGCGCGTTTCAGTCAATCACCATGTCTTTAATGGAAACACAACGAAATTTGAACGCACCATTTTAAGCAGTTGATTCAATCTCATATCGAGGTGATTGAAATGCATTAGGTGTAATTGAAAAGAATGAGCATTTGAGATAATATTCTCATTCAATTGCATCTAGAATTAATTCTAGGTTAATTGAACGAATATCCAATAAGTTTGGCTGAAAAGTGGCGGGGTTGAGACAACCTCATCAATGCAATGGCTTTTGATATGTCATGTCAGCGTTCGTTGAAAAAAGAATGATTTCCTATTCATATGAAAAAAAAACATGTGATTTTACATACAGTATGATCCACTTATATTCACAGATTCGATATGAACTTCCATCCATTTCATAAGACATTACGGCAATTGTATCTTCTAGATCGGATGAATCATGTTCAAAATGGCATTCTTGGGTTGAGGTTATTTGAACAGCCTCCATAGCTCAGTGGGTAAAGCGCTAGCCTTCAATACTGGAAGTTGTGAGTTCGATTCTCGCCAACTGTGAAGCAAAATTTGCATTTCAGAATTCATCCGGACAGTATCGTCTACGCTAAAACACAACTGGTCAAGTATCACGGACGGAAGCAGCAACGACCCCTATCAACAAAACACGGAGAAAATGACAGACCACGGGAGGAAGGAGGGGAGAACAACCGGTCAATAAACATTCCGACAGCAACACTTAACACAAATTCCCAAAACATTGTGTAAATTGATTCGGAAAGTCCACATGAAAAATCTTTTTTTTTTCCTTATTCTATCATTGCATTGAATTGCTATATTCTATTCATCGGATAACTCATGAAATTGAATAACTTGAACTATGATATTGATGTTATGGTATGTGACATTCCAGGGATCGGGATACCCGTTATCGTTACCCATTTATATATGAAATATATATAATAATGTATATTTTGTATGCAAATTATATATTTATTATATGTTTTTTTATATATAAAGAGTAACGATAACGAGTAACGTTCCGATCCCTGTGACATTCACTGTAGAAAGAAAGTCTCAAATTCAGCTCATTTCATGGCTGAATCTATGATGCAAACAAATTAAGCCGAAAAAACAATCGCCGACACAATGGAAAGAGCATTGTCTGAAACTAAGATGCAAACAGATTAAGACTTTCTTTTTACAGTGTTCAATCAAATGTTACATGTCCTTATTTTAAACTATTTTGATTCAATACAAATATGTTTCACGCTTTTTCAAAGGAAAGGATCAATTGAACCAAATCCATGAAAATTACAATCAATTACTCAAAGGATTGACTCAATTTCTTACGGGGTTGAGACAACTTCCTTTTCCAAACTCATCAGGCAGTTCAGTCAATTCCCAGATTCATTTCGCCGCATCCAAATGCGTGGCGGGGTTGAGGCAAATCAACCTATCCTTTTTCTCAGTGTGTTTAATCTGTCGAGATTGCAGTTCGTTCCAGAACTCGTATTTCTCCAGCAGATCTGTCAACTTGTATTCCTGTCACTTTTCAGCTATTACAAATTCGACATTCAATCACTGCTGATCAACATCACTCATATGGGACCGTCCATGAATGACTTGACCTTATTTACCATTTCCTTCCGTACTTCACTTATCATGTCTGAAATAAATGCAGCAGAGGACGACAGGAAAAATGCGTTACGTAGTTTATGGATGATCCCTATGCTCAAGCATGGAAGCTTGTGTATACTGTAAGGAGGTTAGCGGTGTTAGAAAAGTCCAACTCGAATGGTGTTCTTCTAACACCACAGATAGGAATTGACAAATGGTCCAAGGTTGGTCTGACCTTGGCCCATTCATGATCATGATCAATGATCATGACAAAGGAAGGCCTGAGCTTGGTGAAAGCTTGGGATGATAATCTCGTGCCAGACTTGGTACCCAATATTGGGCCAGAATACAATACTGAGCATGAGCCAATGTATCATGATAATACGTGTATTATAAGTTCTTCAGAGCTTGGCTTATGTGACTAAGCCGGACCTGGCTCAAGTTGATCACGGTATTTTATAGCTAACTTCACGATCATTCATCTTTACGTGGTACGGTTCTTCATTTCAATTTTTTCATAGTAGATTGCACTGTAAGAGAATTTCCAAAAAGAAGCTTGGAAATTTTTTATTCAACATTTTTCAATAAATTCACAAACAATTTTTGTCATTTGATAAATATTGTCTGGAAAGACACAAAAATTCTTTGGTAATTGACAGAAAATTTGTGAATTCCCAAACAATCTTTTCTTATTAGAAATTCCCGAATATTAATTTACAGTGTGTAACAAAATCCCAGATAACAAACCAAGGATTCTTTTCCAAGATCAAGAATAGAATTCTTCAAGAACTTCGTGAGAATACCGGAAATATTATTTTAACTCTTTGAGCAAGAAACGACTACAAGTGTCTACATGTGAATCTAAGATTGTGTGTGTAGTCTGAATGCGTGCGCAATACTTGATGATTGTATTGGTGTGTCAGTGTGTAAACAGCTGATCGAGTCCAGTAAGGTTCACAGGAATGAAAGAACCCCATAAAATCCTATCCTGTTTTTTTTCATAATACCGTTTTCCAGTGTTGAAAAATGGCGAAGAGAAAAATCTGCTCTAAGGAAATTAATCGTGAGAATGATACCAATGGAAATGTGATTATTCTTTTTCTTAATTTCTTGCGAGAAAATCTTAACCTCTTTTGCAACTATTGCAAACAATTTTGATTTGCACACCTCTATAGAGGCGCTCCTGTTCGCGCGTTATGCTCAGATGTTCATGTGTTTTCTGAAATTCCATGCGCTCGCGTGCACCTTGCTCAAAGAGTTAATACAATCAAAGAACTTGTTGATGTCCGAAACATCGACCTCCTCTAGAACTCCATACGAATTCATTAGTTCGAAAAGAGTTTTTGAACATTTCTATTCTTGTTCTTGAGAAAAAATTCTTCGTGTGATATTTGGTATACTTTATATTCTTTGTGCACTGAGAAAAAAAAGTCATTACATCAAAGAAATACATTTTTTTGAATCTGGCCCTCATTGAACTGAATACATGTCCTTTCAAATAATGATGATTCAATAGAAATAATGAATTCTTTCGTTAAATGAAAGATATTATTTTATTGAATTCAGTTTCCTCCAATCCAAGAAACATATTATTGACACAAAGATTAATTCTTTGGATTAGTCAGACCGCGAAGTGCAAGGCATGATTCTAATTTCATTCAAAAACGATTGAAAATTCAATAACTTATTTCTTCAATTTTATTACGTCACGTTTTGTAGGAAAAGCTCGAATTTTCAATTCAAGGTGTACAAATTTGTTAATAACAACGTTTTCGAATCAATACTATACTGCTTGGAATGAAAGTAATATTTGGTAAGCATGATTTTGTATTTCTTCAAATCCACAGAATGATTTTTATATTCAAATGATTTCATTCATCGATATGAAAGTATGTGCAATTGATTCTAAAGAAAATTCAGTAAGATAAAGAAATGGATATTCGAAATCACGTTACGTTTTAGTTACTCAGACGACTTTCGGTTGGTTCTCGCAAGGTGTAGTCACTTTCTCACAAGTTCTCTTTCGACAGTATGGTTTGTATATAAAGAATTAATCACTCTGTCTTCTTAGTAAGTATTACTTCATCCAAATAAATATTTCTTTCAGATTATGGCATTGAATTACAAGTCCCGCATGGAGTGATAGGCACTATTCGCCTAACAGACGGCATGACTGAACGATCAATGAAGTCTCATTTGATCCAAAGTGCTCAGAATTCCCGGTTATCAACAGATTAAAGGAACACCAGAGTGGACTATGAAAGCTTTACAAATGTGATAATTTTTTTTTACAGAAAAAATCTGATATTGTGCTCAATGACTTCTGAAACATCATTTATTGAATCAGGATGGAATTCACGAAGTCAAAAAAGAACATCTTGAAGTTGATGATTTATTTCGATGGATTGAAAATTTTCCTAATTGATTCAAAAACTTTCTTTTTTGAATGTTTGTGTGGTTTCATTCCTCCGAAGAAATAATTAATGAATCAGAGTAGGTTTATTTTCACTGAAGAAAGGGTATTTGATTCAAAGAAATGTTTCTTCAGGCTCAAGAATTTCAGATTTGAATACATTGTTTGCATGAATACTCAGATTGATAAGTCCCATGAAATGATTTCATTGTCACTATTGGATGAATTCATTTCCTTGGCCGGAAGAAATATTCATTACGGTCATGACTTTTTTTTCTCAGTGTGTAATGTTTGAAAAATTACTCTATTTCTACTAAACCGGTTGAAAATAGACATCGGCCTATTCAAGGTCCTGTTCGGGTCCGAATCGAAGTGGTCAGGATCCAGATAAGGCCTTGGATGGCCCAGTTTTCAAGTGGAAATTTCTTCACCCGGGATGTTTCCAAGATGAAAAAAAATATGTCCCGTATCGCTCATGTTGAAAAATGTCTAGTGAATCATGTATTTTTACTACACGGAGAAAAAAAATTGGCTGTGACAGCGAAACCTCATTTAGTGGGGTACCTTTCGCTGGAGCAGCAACTTTTTTGCTGTGACTACAATCTATTTGCTATCACAGCAATCTGGTTAGCCGTACAGAGAGAAAAATGATGGACTAATCCGTGCTGCCACCTTCACGCCATCATTCTAACCAGTAACAACGGAGCCATTGCAAGCAACGCATGAGATTTCCCCATGTGTTGGTTAGAATGATTAGCATGAAAGTGACGTTTCATCCATTGCTGGGTTAGAAAATAACCTTCAACATCGCATGCTTTTATTTCACTCGAATTTCGCAAGGGAATGGTCCGCAGTATTTCTCTCCGTATATAATAGCGATTTTTTAGATGTGGCACACGGAAAAAAATGTTCAAATGTACCAGCTAAATTTGAGCTGCTGCAGCGAAATATCTAGCTATGATAGCTAAAATCTACACTGAGAGAAAAAATTCCCGGGAACAATGAAATATTTAGTTGAATAGTCGCCATAAAATACTTAATTGAGTTGAATCAACTTTCATTGACTCGATTAAATATTCATTCAATCAAACAAATATTTAATATGCTATGAAATATTTCATCAATTGAAACAGTTATTTAATTGAGTCAATGAAAGTTTATTCAAATCAATTGAGTATTTTATGGCAACTATTCAACTGAATGTTTTATTGTTCCTGGAAATTTTTTCTCTCAGTGTAGCTGATACAGCTGAACGTTTTTTCCCCTCCGACTCTGTGACTCAACTATCCCTCTAAATTTCTCTGAGTGGGAATCCACTACTAAAGAGTGAAAATACTGCAAGTCTGTTTCCAAATTCGAGTGAATTTCCACTCTCTTGGAGTAAGGATTTCACTGTCTAACAGGAACAGTGGTATTTTCACTCATCTTTTAAATTCAGTGGAAACGTGATTCCTCTTAGTGTGACAAGAAAAGTGATTTATTTCCTCTCTGAACGTTCCAAACTCTGCAAAATTTACTCTTTTTTTCTTATTAAAATACATGCCATCCCATTCACGGTGCTCCGTGAATTTTTCTTAGTGTTCGTGGTTTTTTCTTTCTCGAATCCAATCTCGAATTTCCAACAAATTCCCAGGTTTCTCCGATACGGCAATGTCCGGATAATGGAACATGACAATGGAAAAAACTGAATCTTGATCGGTGTTCAGAAAAAGATAGAGTCAACTTGAATCAACTTTTTCACAGTTTAGTGGTCTTGTGAATATTCATACTCAATATCTTGCCACCAAACTGAACAAATATGAACCGCGGTTTATCAGTTATACAAGTTTTGGCTGAATAGAAGTCATCTCCATTTCTATACACGATTCATATTAATATTTTTCAATTTAGGATATTTTATTAATGGAGTTCCCACTCACGATCGATATTGGTGTCCGGATCAGACACTTGGCATTGGAGGGGGTGAATGTGATGCAGAATTATCCCTACTCTAGATATCTCTTTATCTCACAACAAGCTGTGGTATCACTATTGGTCAATTAAAATTATGGGAATTCAAATTTTCGGATGATTAAACAGATTCGAGTATATATAAATGTGTCCCTTCTTCGTGATATTTCAAATTCTGCAAGTTCCGTGTATTTTTTCGTGTTCTTTATTCCAAAACACGAAATGGGTCCCAAGATGTTTTCATGTAAGTACTACTATGTTTTTTCCTTTTTCGTTAATGTTTGGGGTGAAAAGATTTTCACCGAATTGAAAAGACATAAGCATGGAAGTGGCATAAAATTTTAATAAACTGTATGTGACATTGAATAGGGTTGGGGGTATAATGTGACTCAATTGGTTTTCATATAAACTTTGTATCAAGTTGCAATCGATATTTTATATAGATTTATAATTTACTTGATACAAATTTTATATAGAATCACATTGAGTGATATTATATACTGTGAAAAATATTCGTATTAATTTCAATACAAAACATCAGTTGTTTCAGCGAAGATTCGCTGTGAGCTTCGTAGTTGCAATGATGGCGAACTGTCGGCAAGCAACCGATATCGGATGCGGCCCCACTCCGAAAGCTCAAAATTTATTGAATTCCACACGGAGAGAAAAAATTTGCTGACGCAGCAAATCGAGGTATTATATATAGAATAGCAAAATTTTTTGCTGACCTAGCTAAAAATTTGCTATAACAGCAATCGTGTTAGCTACGAAAGCAATTTTTTAGGTGTGGCAGCAAAAAATGTTTGCTCCGCCAGCAAATTTTCAGTATTATATACAGAATAGCAAACAAATTTTGCTGGGATAGCAAACATTTTTCGCTGCCACAGCTAAAAATTCGCTGTCACAGTTAACAAGATTGCTGGAACAGCAAATAGTTTGCTGTCACAGCAAAAAATTTGCTGCTCTGGCAAAAGGAACCCAGCAAAAGTAGTTTTCGCTGCCATAGCGAATTCCTTTTTCTCCGTGCAATACAAAAGTTTGCTAACAATTAACACACATATTTTTGTATCGAACCTCCCACACTTTCATTCAAATTCAAACACAATATTCCCTTGAAATGGTTTTCATGCAAAAATTACTTCAAATCTCATAAAATCTGTGGTGATTTTATTACACAAAAGTCCGCATTGATTGCTTCCAAATTTTGTGTGTGAAATTCACAATTTCTTTTCATCAGTGTAACCCCAGCCCTAACCTTGAAGGTGAATATTTGTTCGATTTTAAAAGCGAATCATCTCATTTAACCATCGATTGGAGTTCTATTCATTCTGTTTTTCAAATTCATTCAAGCGAAATTGGTTTGTTCAAAGAATCAAATCTTTAATCTTGATTTCACGTGAAAATAAATTAGAATAATTCATTCATTATTTGCTGATTTGAATATCATTATATGCAAGTAAATATAATTTGTAGTGATCAAAGACGATATAAAGCTGTGCATACATGATCGCGTCAGAATATACATTCAACAAGAACAAAGTGTGTCGAGTTCATTCGAGTGGAAGAATTTTTTGAATTATGTACAATTTTATTATCGGGTTATCGGCAAAACCTGAAGCCCAAGAATTTCGCGAAATATCTGAGCTTTCAGGTAATACCCGAATATTACTATAAAGGTTCATAGGCATTTCGCCAATTGCCGAACGTGATTTAGGGAAATTGGGAGAATTGATTGAGAGATATACTGTGTGATCGTCATAAATATTGTTTTAATGTTCAACAATTTTGCATTCATACTAATTCAATAGCATGTCCAGATAAAATTAATTCGTTCATTCAAATCGCTATTAAACATGTTGTTTGGAACTATCATGGCATTTGGAATTGTACAACACATTATTCCTTCTACACCAACATCTTCGAATTAGACCTTTGTTAACCTTTTTGCTCTATCGCATCGTATTTCAGCCTCAGTATTGGCTGCGCCTGAAGAGGATGGGGGCCGAATCAACGAAAGGACACATCAACGGAACCATTGGTTGAAAAGGAAGAGATGTATAATGTATGATGTCTTATTCTTTCCAACTAACGATTTCGTTGATTTGGTTTTTCGTTGATTTGGCCCCCATCCCCTGAAGACTTTCAAATGAGATAGTCCTCCCTCGCATGAAAAAAATACTTTGAAATTATATTTAATTTATATTTTTCATTAAATTTTCACAGTAGCAAAAATTGGTTTGCTGATCATCAGTCTTATTGGAAGCACCATATCGGCTCCACAGACCTCCATCAAATGTTCCCCTACAATCATTTCACGGGCCAGTGCAAAGTTTGCTGCCAAGTTATTGGCGGTAAGTTGATTCATTTTCAATTGCAGATCCAGATGCTAAAACTCGCCGAGCGTATATTTGCAGTTCACTCTTGGTCACAATTTGGCATCTCACCGAATTATCACTAGATTCATACTGTTTGTACATTATACTAAAATCCCATGTGGAAATAGCCAGAGTTGACAAATGGCGCGATACTGGCGAGGTTGTATTTGCCAAAGTTCGGCAAAAATAACTGTTCCTGTTGAGAATTATTACCGTTTTTCAACTGTCGCCGAACATTTGCCAGATTTCAGACGGGATTGGCGCGCGTGGATAGACAGTATAGGGTCAGTATCGAATGAATACTCTCTGGACAATATCCAGGATGTAGAGAAACGGTACCGCGCCAGTATTCAGGCAGAGTCTATATTATCATTCCATATGTACAACAGACGGCAATGTGCCAGTAATGATATGACTCTGGCTGACTACAAAATCGATAGTCGATTGATGTTGAAATTATGATCTTGACAACTCGGCTGTTGTGGTCAGCCGGGGTCGCGCAAGCATTGAGCCAGAGTTGGTATTATGATTCAATATGTTCGATAGACCACATAGCACCAGTATTGGTGGGACTCTGGTTGACTACGGAATCGGTAGTCGATTGACATTAAAATCACGATCTTGGCAACTTGATTTTTGTAGTGAGCCGGAGTCGCGCCAGTATCAAGACAGAGTTGGTATGATCATTCAATACGTTCGATAGAGAACAATGACCCAGTATTGGTAGAATCTTGTTTCACTACGGAGTCTGTGGTAAATTGTGTGACTTCAAGGGAATAAGTACAATAAATGGGAATTTAAGTGGTCCGTTGTCAACTCGGAGATTAGCTGATGTGATAGAGACTGTTTCTCATTCGCAGGTCCCGGGTTCAATCCTTACCCAGTGAACTTTCATGAAACCACTTCCAAAGCGTCTTTCCCAAATAACGGTGATGAGAAAAATAGATTCACAAAGTTTTGCAAGTTCAAATTCAATGTATTTTTTTTTCACTTCAAATATAACTCCAGGGATCTCTAATCACCAGCACTGTGCCAGTACTGGGTCGGGTCTGAATTCCTACATAGGATGTATTATTTTGACTCTCTACCACTTCTCATCCAGGTATGGCAGAACAATTGGTTCTGTTGTCATGTCAGAGTTCCGCCCAAGTTGGCTCCCATTAAAAATCGGTACCGACGCTGTTGTAAATATTCTACTGACCCTTATGTAAAATGATGTTATCATTTTGACTCTTTGCCAGTACCGTCAATCCAACTGGCTCCGTAATGGCAGTTTTGGATTTGCCGGTACTGGCAACTCCGGCAACAGGGCTCAGCTAGTAGCGGCGCGTGTTTCCATTTCCACATGGGATTGTACCGATAGGGGATACAGCTTTTCGAAGGCTCGACGAGTTTTCACATCCGGATCTTCTATTGTACAACATCTGTTTAATTCGAATCCTGATTCACAATTGATACTTGATTTTCAGACAATGGGAGAAACGCACCAGGGTAATCTAGCCATGTCACCTCTCAATATATTCGTGAGCCTTGCGATGGTCAACTACGGAGCTGAAGGAAAGACGTATGAAGAAATCACAAAACTATTATTTAATCTTTCGGATCAACAATTGGAGGATTGTCGGGATCAGTTTTTAAGTTTCCTGTATCAATTCGATGTGAGTACTTCGATGATTCTATACTTCAGAGAAGATAAGCTTCCGAGCTTGGACTTGGCATCACTGTCTTGCCAAGAACATATTGATACATCTATTCATCATCCTTCTACAGACAAGGAGTACGAAAACCCAAATGCAGTCCTTCAATGCAATCTTTGTGAATAAAAATCTATCAATGAAAAAGTCTTACAAAGATTTAACGAAGAACGTCTTCGGTTCATCCGCCAAACAAGTTGATTTCAGCAACGCTGAGGAGACTGCGAGAAAGATTAATTCCGCTAGTCAATATTCAACTGATAATCATATAAGTGAAATCATTACACCCGGTGAGTATATATATCTAGGTCTCAATCGAAATTGATAATCCAAACTGTACTCTTTTTTGATAGATGAAATTAATCCATTGACCAAGATGATCTTGATCAACGCGGCACATTTCAAAGGTCAATGGGCAGCTAAGTTCAATCCCAATCTCACTCAAGAGCGTCCATTCCATATCGATGAAGCGACTTCGGTGAACGTGTCTATGATGTATCAAATGGGAGCTTATCAATTTTATGAAAATGTGGAAGATCTAGACGCCTCTTTCATAGTGCTTCCATACAAAGTAATTACCATTTATTCGCTTCATGTTTCGAAATACAGTATTCACTTATAATACTATGTTTATTTGATTCATATTAACATTTATAATATTTTCAACAGGGTTTCGAATACGAAATGGTGATCTTTTTACCGAACAAGACCAACGGTCTTTCTAAAATGTTAAAAAAATTATCGAAAAAGAGTCTCGATCACATTGTGGATGAAATCACATTCGCCAGTAGCGTTGAATTTATCTGTCCAACATTCGTCATCGAGAACATGGTACAACTGATCGAACCTTTGGAAAAGGTAAATTGTTTCTTGTCCTAGCTTGCACCCAATTAGAAATTTACTTCCCGGATTTGGTCAGATTGACCCTGCTCGGATTTTGGGAAGGATTGTAATGTTTGGGTACCATCAAAACTTTGTCGAAAAGGCGTTGCTTGGGTCAGGATTCGATGAAAGATTTCAGAGCAAGATATAGAATAACGATAAAGAGATCCATGAGATGGTGGGACTTTGGATAAATTTAGCAGATAGAGTACGAGAAAATCGATCAAATGTGGATCATGTACTCTGGATTGCTCTTGTCGACCAAATTTCATATAAGATGGTGAAAAAATTGTTGGAAAGTTTATTAAAAAGTACACTATATGATTGCGTCTAAAGATAAATTGATGTGGAGGGAAATCGATAATCAGAAACTTATCCCATTTTTGAGAATATATGATGAATGGATGAAGTGACGATGATGTACGAAATAATAACAGTTTGTATTTTCATACAGTTGGGGATGAATGACGCATTCTCGAGTGAAGCCAACTTTGCTGGAATTTCGACAGATCCATTGCATATCAGCAAATTTGTTCAAAAGGTGTTCATTAATGTAACCGAGACTGGAACAGACGCCGCTGTAGTGGATAGTAAGTGTTCTTCTTCCTCACATATTTGAATCAGGAACAATGAATTTTCATTTTTCATCACCAAAAAGTTCAATGAATTTCCCTAGTTTTTCATTCGAGGTCTTGATATTTTTTTACCTAAGGATTGATGTGCTTCAAAGATCCCTCCGAGTCTGGCAGACAGATTTATTGTGAATCAATTTTTATTTCCCGGTACTTCTTCATACGGATAGAAAACAAACTCGCTGTGACAGCGAAATCTAATTTTGTAGGAGCAGTAAATTTTTAACTGAGGCAGTAATCTATTTGCTATCAGTTTTTAGCAATTTTTTTAGCTATGGGAGCACAAAATGTTCGCTCCCCCAGCGAAATTTGTTTGCTATTCCGTATATAATACTAAAAATCTTGCTAGATCAGCAAAAAATTTGCTGTCCTGATTAATCATGTTGCCCTTCCAGCAAACCAGTCAGCTGTGGCCGTGAATTTTTTGTTAGATTCGTTATTCTGTATATAATACCTCGATTTGTTGCGTCTGCCAACTTTTTTCTGACCGTGTAGAGTAATTATATGCTCATGAAATTTTTCGCAATGAATTGTTGCTGCTTTGTATCGCAATTAGAATATTCAAAGTAACGATTACAAGGGAGAATAGTAATTTGGTGACACATTTACCGAAATTGTGATGAATACTATCCAATATCGAAATCGTTGTGATAAAATGTTTACTTTACCATGGACACGAACATTGAAATAGTAAGGGTCACCAGATCGCAATGCACGGAGAAAAAAGCACGCTAAAATACTAAATTTTTTCACCTGACAGCAATCTGTTCTCTATCACAGCAATCTTTCTAGATATGACAGCGAATTTTTATGGCAGGGAAGAATGTTAACTCCTCTATCGAAATTTGTTTGCTATTCTATGTGTAATGCCAAAATTTGCTAAAGGGGCAAATATTTTTTGCTGCCACAGCTAAAAAATCGCTGTCGTAGCTAAGAAGATCGCTGCAAGAGCAAATAGTTTGCTGTCACAGTGAAAAATTTGCTGCTCCAGCAAAAGCGACCAAGCAAAATTAGATTTCGCTGTCATAGCGAATTTCTTTTTTTTCTCCGTGTATTATTGCTCAACTCCTGTTCTAAACTTGCAATAAGAGTCAGAATGAATGTCAATTGATCTCATACACTTTTTTTCGTGAAGGGAAGAACGGGTGGTTTGTGTTGTTCGAGAAACCCATTGATTCCCGCGTTTTGTGAAATTGAAAAGCATTTTAACAACTTCATTTCCATGGAATTCGTTTACTACGGAAAAATAATCATCGATGTTTGAATAATTAACAAAACCGGAAAATGGAGATGTAACAATATCGGTTAGTTCTGAATGGAAGTGAAATACTATTATCGATTTCAAAACTTCTCTCTCACACATCAAGTCGCAAGAGAAGTAGAACTTTGAGTCAAGAGAGCAGCGTAATGCTATTGTATGCAAATAGCGTGCCAAGCATCCAACATGAACCTCTGCTGTAGATCTTCGGTCTGCTTAACGGCAATGCTCACTGTCGCACAGTAATCGGCGTTGGAAATTTACATCAATCTTGATGATCGAATATAGCTTTGGTATACCGACAATAATGAATTTCAACGATTAACGTTCAGATACAAGAATCAATTTACGAATTCATGAATTGTCATTGAAATCTGAAAATTTATGATTGAAAGTTGATGCATTGATTTTTTTTTCTTTTGCAGGAGCTGACTTTTCTATCAAGTCTCTTCCTCCACCCGACAAATTTTACGCTACCATGGTGGTGGATCGACCTTTCGCTTATTTCATTCGTCATAAATCTACGGGAGTGAAACTGTTCTCGGGCTACGTAAAATCGCCTTTATCGTCACCTAATTAAAATTATTCCGAGTGATTGAATGGGCTCGGACAAGGGATTGCTCCATCATAAGACAATACTCGTTTCAAACCTAGTCCGTTTCACTGGTGAAACGAAGTTGTATTGCCATTAAAATGGGCCATCCTGATATAATAATTGTGGAGTTTTGTAAACACACTGAGAAAAAAGTATTTCAAATTTATTTCAATCAAATAAGGTTTATTAACTATTAACAAATCTTATTTGATCCAAATGATGGTCTGTTTACAACTGATAAGCCTTCTTTGTCTCAAACAATCTCTTCTCTCCGTGCACGCAAGAATCTCCTGATCTTGAAATAAATTCCGTCTTGTTACAAGACGGTACCCGTCTCATGACAAGAATAAATCTCTCTTATCTATTCCCAAGTAAGTTTGAGTACTGTTTTCCGTTTTGTTAAAAGACAAGTTCCATTTTACTAACTGAGGAAATCGTCAGTTAGTAAGATGGAATCGTTCAAAACGGTGCCCGTCTTGTTATTAGACAAATATAACACCAATGGATTAAGAAAAATAAATTTTTTTGTAGTGATTGATAATAAAATGATGATGGTACAATATGTTTTTACTGACGTGTTTTGGTTTCTTAAAGAATAAGTGAATCAATCGGTATCTCTAACTAGTTTCTTGATCTATAAAAACAACCTGAATTTCCTTTGGAAACAATTGGAGAACTACATTGAATCTTCTGAGGATTCTATATTTTTGTGAAATTTCAAGGGAAAAAGTTAGAAAATTGTGTATAAAATATTCATTCGAATAACAGAGATTTTTCAGATAGCGAGCGAATGCCTTCATTTTATCCTGCTCCGAGAATGAGGAGAATGGGGGTGATTGCGAAAACCTAACAGAGATCGCAAAAAGCACAAAGGAATCCTTTGAATGTGAAGTATTGCAAATTGAAATTTGATTCACCAACTTTGAGTTGTATCAAACCTTTTACACAAAACCTTCCACTTGAATTGAGATTTGAAAATAAATGAAAACCCTCGACGTTTGGAATACGAATAGTGTTCCAAATTATACTACTGACGTGCTTCCATAACACGTGAAAATGGTCAATATCGATGCAGCATGTGCACGGAGAGAATATTATATTCAAAATTACTATGAAAACATACCAACAAGAACCACACGAGACGACATCGTACGATCTACACGATCACGGTATTTTACAGCTAATTTCATGTTTCTTCCCACTTCATGCGGTATGGTCCTGCGTTCCAATTTTTTGTTACAGTAATTTGTAACACAATATTTTCTCCGTGTGCAATTGAATAATGAAAGAGTACAACAAGATCTTACAATCTCTAATTCAACAGAGTTTTTATTTTGACCAATGATTAATGTTCAAAGAAATGAACATCAGTGATAATTGATATGAACTGATGATTCATAATAGGAGGCATCGATATATGGGGATATCAAGCGGTTGTATCAGTTTCATCGCACTTGTTCGTAATCACCCTGCACAGTTAACCTCAATAACAAATAATAAAAAATAGAACGAAGGGTTCAATCCATTAAAAAACTTTCACTGGAATCTGTGTGTTTTCTTTCCCGTAAAATACTATTTGAAATTGATCAACTTCTCAACGTTCTCTATTCGATATTCCAAATCTACACATTCGACTCAACATTGAAGAAAATTTATTAGTGGATTCCACCTGGATTCCTAACATGATCGCAATTTCAGATAGATCTCCCCGTGAAAAGATTTCCACGCTTTCTCACGCCTGATCAAGGCTGATGACTGTAGCCTGATCAGGCATGATCAGGCCTCAATTTTGTACCCACGTGATGAGGACTAATTATGCCCAATCACGCCCAATCACGCTTGATTATGCTCCATTATACATGAGAAGTTCATACAAAATCAATAAGTTTTTTGTAAGGAATGAAACTATAATAATGTTATCAAACACTAATTTATTGTTAATCATTTCTACTTGGTGTGCTTATGCAGCTCCCATTTTCTAGTTTCCAGTTTCCAGGCATGATCATGCGTGATCAGGCGTACGCGCCTGCGTTTGGAGCCGTTTTAGCATTATCAAGTATGTGTATGTGTGATAGAAAAATCAACACAGAGTCATTTTGTATGAATATTCCTCAGTGGGTGAGATTTTGCATGATCACAAGCGAGAATGATCGCTGGTGGTTAAGCTTGATCATGGGTTTCCACTTAGGTACAAAATTGAAGCCTTTGAAGTGCTGATGAAGCTCGAAAATGAATAGCCGGGTGTAATCAGGCTCACTCACGTGCAGTCAGTATTAACACGAATAATATTGCCGAAAAATGTCCATGATTAGGCCTGAACACGCATAATCACACCTGAACGATTTTTTCACGGGTCTGCTAGAAATTAAACTTTGTAGATCTAAGGCCCTGCTTTGGGCCAAGTTGGAGTGGTACCCTGAAAAAGTCGTGTGCTAGAATTGAAAATATTCCTATAAAATATAATGCTAGTACATATTCCTCTGAGTTTTAGAGGATTGATGTGGGAGTTTCTCTACCACTGATATTAAGGGGAAGACGTACTAGGCTCATATTATATGATGGATTCTAATTTTTAGAATATGATTTTTGGAGTGTGAGATAGGGTCTAAGATGGCCCAATTTTCAGGAATGGAAGTTTTTAACTGGAATACCGTTAACCCTTTCAGGACCATAAAATCACGACTGTTAGTAGAGAGGAATCATGGACATTTCCTTAATCTACACCCCATCAAATAAGATGAATTTATTACATTGGAATGGTAAGTCACATATTTGGGCTTATCGTCCTGAAAAAAAGGTTCCGTCCTCAATTTGCCGAAGCAAATATCGAATATTTCATCACAAATCATTGCTGGAATTGAAAATTCAGAGGAAATTTGAAAAATATCCTCTGAGGATTTTGAGAAAAACATTTTGATATCAGTATTTGACTGATAAAATACGGATAAAATGATAACTTTCAAAATCTCATTCATTTGTTGAGCTTTTGAATTACAAATGTATATTTTCTCAACAGAAAAATTACAGTGCATACTGAGACCTTCTTCTTCAAATATACATTCGAATTGAAACGTTCTGATTTTATTCAAAAAGTTCGAGTTGTGAAAATTTCAATGTTGTCTTGATGTGAATGGAACGAACACCCGGATTTAAGAACTCCTTCAATTGGCCTCCGCTGCAAATGATGGTTTCGGGAATAAAATAAAAAACAAAAAACAATATTTAAGGGTTCAATGGTAACTGTGTCACGACCGTCATTTATTCATTAAATAGACAAATAAAAAAATACAAAAAAAAAAGAGAAATATTTATGAAGGGAATTTTTACAAAAGAATGATTTGGAGCGCTGGGCACGCTAACTCAAAATTTGACTCTCAGTTTCAATACAAGGTTCGTGGCTATTCCACTCGCGTGGTTATCGCTTGTTAATTCTTCTCTTCGACACACGACCTTTCGAGCTGTGTTTACTTATCATACGCTTACAAGGCTGCACAAGGGCATATTGCACAACACTTGCAGGTGTTTGATTTTCAACGGTCACTCCAGTGTCTTCTCGACACCACCATGAAGAGCCTGCGCAATTGCTGACTCCGTCCAATGATCTCGAGAAGTAACTGACTGACACTTAGTTTTCGTCTAGTCAAAACTTAAATACTCTAAAGGGCCCTGAAGCCCGCGAGCGATTCGCGAGCCGCCTAACTCCTTCAAAGTATTGTCGGTCTATCTTAGAATTTTTCACTCTACCTCAGCCCTGAAGTTTGAGAGCAATTCCTCGCACCGCCTAACTGAGGTGTCTTGGAAAATTTCAAAGTACCAAACTACGACTGTTCTAAGTCCAAGTCGACTAGGAGACTCATGAAGATAGAGAGCAATTCCTCGCACCGCTTAACTACTCGAAGTAGACTCTTCGCTCTAAGTCGAGTGTCGTTCGTTCCGAATTGAACAAATGACCCTTTTACCGTGATTTCACGGGTTTATATATCCTGAATCTATCGCTACTTTCCTTAATTTTACATTAAATTCATTATTGTATGCATGCTGCATACTTTTACATTCTTTTTTGTTTCGATTCATTCCTCTGATTGAGTTTAATTGGAATTTGTATGGCTTATTATGTTCTTCTATGTTATTACTTCCTTCTCTTTTCAATAGTCTCAACCAGAGAAACAAATCGACCCGTTATCACATCGCACTTGCCCGCTTGCCTGTGTACGTGTATCACGTACTCATACGGCTCCATGCAGTATAGCTCTTCTTTTGAATTTGTCAACTCAATATGTTACAACATGCTTTATCATTCTAAATCGGTCCCGAACGCATGGGCGCATGCCTGATTACGTGTGATCATGGCTGAAAACTGGAAACTAGCAAATGGCAATTGCGTAAACGCAAAAAGTAGGAATGATTGACAATGAACTAGGGTTTGATAAAATTGTTATAGTTTCATTCCTTACAGAAAATTTGTTGATTTTGTACGAATTCCTCATGCATACACGTAGAAAAATGCAGATCGAGAATATAGTAATCTTCAATAGAGAATATTTCCCAAAATTTGAGAATATTTCTTGAATTTCTAATATAGATAAAACGGTTCACATTTCTATTCAATATTAGGGGAAAAGTGTCCAAAATGATCCCTCGTTATTCTAACGATCCTACAAACGCTATCTATCCAAATTTTTCACGAACTTGTTCTTCATGACCCGTAAAAAAATCGTTCAGGTGTGATTAGGCGTGTTCACGCCTGATCATGGACATTTTTTGGCAAAATTATTCGTACTCAACTCTGATCGCACGCAGTTGGGCCTGACCACGCCTCATCGTTTATTTTTCAGCTTCGTCATGACTGAGAAGGCTTCAATTTTGTACTTACGTGGAAATCCGTGATTGAGCTTGACCGCGTGCGATTATGCCAGACAAACCATTTTCGCCCATGATCATACAAAATTGTACCGAATGAGAAGTATCCATACAAAATGACGCTATGTTGATTTTTTTATCACGAATGCACATGTTTTATCAGGCCAAGGCAGCCCCGAACACATTCGCGTACGCCTGATCACGCCTGATCATGCCTGAGAACTGGAAACTACATAAGCACAATAAGTTAAAATGATTGACAATAAATTAGTCTTTTGTAAAATTGTTACAGGTTTATTCCTCACAAATAGCTAATTAATCCTGAATTCTTTATTCATAATGAAGCATAATCAAGCGCGATTGGGCGTGATTGAGCGTGATTAGTCCTGATCACGTGGGTACAAAATTGAGGCCTGGTCACGCCTGAGCACGCCTGATGAATGAGGTCTGATCACGCGTGGACGATTTTTTCACGGGGATGTCCTATAGCTGATTTTGTAACCTCTGCGACCATAAGTCAACGTGGTATTATTCTAGGAAATATAATACAAAATTACGCCTTTTGATGTAAGGCAACGTATACAGAAAAAAGTATTTCTTTGAGTCTACGAAATTGTTATTTGAATAGGTCCAAATAAATGTTTCATCAACAAAAATAAATATTTTTTTTATTCAAAAAAATTTGTCATTCGAATGATGGAACAAATAATGAATTCTTTTATATGAACAGAATATTTATTCCTGCCAAAAAAATATCCATTTGGACCTTTCCAAATAACAATTTCTTAGAATCGAATAAATACCTTTTTCTGTGTGGGTGTCCTGTATGGGTTATTTTCAATTATTGCAGTAAGCGCTTGGAAGAAACTTCAAGAAACCGAAGCGGATCTTGAAATTTTATCACACCATTTTTATAATGTTGAGGTAGTTTTGAAACCCATAAATTTCTAGGCTCTGGAGTAGTCTAATAATCCCTTGAAGACTCCTGTTCTTCTAGAATCATCAAAATATTTGGAATGTTCGTTTTTTGCTGTCAGTCGAAAGGATTGTTCGATCGACGCAACAGTACAGATAAAACTCTTCACTTATTTGCATCTTCATACACTGAGAAAAATTTCCTTGTACAATTTCCCATCATTGCTGGTATATTTGGGATATACTCTGAAAATGACGAAACTAGTGTCCACTAAACATCGATGGCACATCGATGTGTCATCTAATAAACGGGTATCGATGTTTGACATCGCGAACATCGATGCTGCTAGAACCTGATTGGTTGTTATTTTACCAATAAAAATGTTGGGATCTAACGCCATTTCAAATTCAGCATAATCCCATTCAATTGTTCTTATTTGATGTCTTGATGTTTCAATGTTTCTTACAAAAAACATTGGAACATCAACCAGGTCGATGTTACATCGTTAAACGATGTAAAACATCGATGTCAGGCGATGTTATTATCGTCGATGTTTAGTGAACACTACACGAAACACGCTATGGATTATGTGTGAACTTTGCAATCATTCTAGCTATCTTCACTCGCTTTGGTCGTAGATGTTAATAGAATGACAGTTCAATCCACCGTGTTTGACAGTACATGTTGTAGTTTTCAGGTTATATCCTAAATTGCCCAGCAATGATGGAAAATTGAGGCGGTAGCTATAAGAAGGGCACATAGCTAAAAACTCAAATTTCAGAAACGGCAGTTGAAGTTTTAAAATATAATCAAAATGTGTTAAGCATTGTTTCAAGATTCTGAAATGTTCAAGCCAACCAGATTCATCCTTTTTGTTTAAGATTTGACCATGAAATGACGTGAAAAGTGCCATTAAAGGTCAAATAATACAATATTTTCAAAATACGTTATGTGCTCTTACAGCTAACGATAATTTTATTAGGGTAAGTGTGTAATTATTGAAGTAAAAACTCATTATTACACTAAAAAAAGATATTTTAATCGACATTGATGAATTAGTATCGACAAATTGCACATATTTAATATAATTCAAGAAGAAAAAGTATTTATATTTATGAAAGCTTTTAGCCTTGTAGATGTCGTCAGACTCTTCATCACTAATCTCTTCCACGGTTTAACAAGGTGTTTCTTTCGCAGCTATTTCTTCAAAAAGCATTTCTATCCAAGCTACGCTCTCTTCATCTATGAACTTGTTGACAAACCATCAATGAGCAAACTGAAATTTTCAAGTGAGGCAGCCTGACGAGCGCAACATAGAAATCAAACAGACTTATCGAAACAAAAACAGGTATACCAACCCCAAGACACAAGATATCGAAACCAAATTTTTAGGGTATGTTCAGAAAGAAATAGTGGTTGATTTTCAACGTTCTCTGCAAAAAGGACACATAGCGGTATGTGCCCTTATTATAGCTACCGCCTCAATTGTACAAGAAAATTTTTCTCAGTGTACACTGGAATCTACTTCGTTGACTCACCGTATGCTAAAAAAACCCTCGAGTGTCGAACCCTTTTTCTTTTCATCTCTCTTTACAGAGTCTTGAGAGTTCACACACTTTTAAGCTTCGTCAAACTACATTTGAACCACAAATTTATCTTGATATCAACCATAGATACGTTGAAACGTGACATTTCTCATTTTGCTTTGAAACTATTCAAATACTTCTCATATACTCGGTGCGTTGATTCCGACAAATTAGTAGATGCATATTGTCATCACATTTCTACATCCATCATCCGAATAACTAATGCCGAATTCAAAAACGCCTCGAAATCTCAGATCATACGAAAGATCGAATGCCGTTCTGATACTTCCATCTCGATATTGTTTCAAAATTCACCCTGCGATGTGGCGTAGAACGTTCTTTCGCTTATCGCATATTCTTCATAAGTGTTAAATGATTCTTCAGATAATTCCGAGAGAAGAAAAAAAAAATATATCTATTATCGGACATTTTTTTCCATTTCTCAAAGCCCATTTGGAATGATAAAAATGAGAAAGATGAATAATACGCGAGATAGAACAAAAATCCTCCTCAGATTTAATACAGAATGAAGTATAAGCCATGCGCGGATATTCGACACGGGAACAATGATGTTGTAGAAAAAAGTGTTATTCTTCTATCCGATCTCTCCCTCTTGACTGTACTCTCCTCCTCGGGAGCAAGACGGGGAAAAAGCGAGTGAAAGTGCGATAAGTTTTTGTTGGTCCTAAGAGATTCGAGAAGAGGATTTGATTAAACTGAATGGATGGATGTAACACGTGTTCTTTGCAGTATTCGTCAACAATTAACCATTTATATTCTCTAGATTTTCTAGGTAGCTGGGTCTTTGTACACCCTCACGCAAACGACGAACGGATATTTTAAGCATTTCAAGCCGAACATTTACAATTCTGATTCATTAGTGAAAAACCCTAAATGGCTCTACCGCATGGATATTCAGATCAAGCTCGTAAAGTCGTCGTCGCGTTTCAACGTTTAAACTGATACCACTTTATCCCCAGTTTCATGTAGTTCTACGCGAATTGCGGATAAAATCGATCACGCTTGCTCGAGACGATAATATACCCTTTATTCCAGCGTAATGCGATATTATCTTCTGAAACGTTCAGCACTGAATTTGAAGAAAATTTTTTCCAGGGTAAGTGTGTCCGTTTCTTGGTATAGAAAATTGATCGAATAAAAATCGTATGCCCACAAAATTCTTCTTGACTTATACAATCTCATCTTCATGATGAGATTGGGAGGGAATAAAAATTGTACTTGATATTAAATAAATGAATAATGGACAATGTTTCCCTAAATTGCACTTTGTATGCTTAAGGATGGATTACATAAATTTTGAAAATAATACATCGCTGATGGCCCGTGATTCAAAATATGATCCATGGCACAATAAAACTACTGAAGATAAGTTCGAATGACTCTGATCCGAATGTTTTCATGAATATTGAGGAAGATATTTTTTATTCATCTTCATTTATATATGATTTCAATCTATAATCTATTAATTAATGGATTTTAATTTTGATGTAACTTTCGAAGAAAGATCTGAATCGATTTGAAATTTCGCAGGAGTATTTGTTTGATCATTAAGAATCTTTTCGGAGATTTTCGTGAGTTTGTCATTATTTTGAAAATAGGTATAATACATCCTTAAATTGCACCATGTACACTGAACACGCCTATGTACGCCTTCAGATTATTTTGAGTGCTGAGGAATATATCCGAAAAGTGAACAAAGAGTAAATGGAACGGTTCTGAAGAGTACTTGAAGTGAAGTTTGGAACAAAGAAAGCGTATAGAAAACAACGCTCCATGAAGAGTATAAATAATATAAGAGGATGAAAATTTTAACCACTTGGCGAGATTCGAACCCATCATTTTCATCATTGCAATCCAGCGTCTTACCTATTCAGCCATGGAATGCTATGATTCTTGACAGTTTAAAACCGATACTCAAAGTCTGTATGGAATGATTCGCATTGTCTTTCATGAAACGTAACAGTACTCTTCCCAAAACGGCATTGAACGTTTATAAAGCGTATTGATAACGTATAATTTCAATACTCTACGACAAGCAATTATTATACGCATCGGCAAGAGAAGATTGAAACCTTTTTACGTTTCGTCTCAGCTTCGAATGCGCTTACTACGAGCGTATATTTTGTTATTTTCAAAACAATGGATCAAAAACAATTTCATGTTCCAATTTTACACTACTTCTTGATGGGAAAAAATAGCATTCAAGCGAAGCAATGGCTTGAAAAGTGTTATGGGGACTCCACTCGATCAGAAACCACAATAAAACGTTGGTTCGCTGACTTCAAACGTGGTCGTAGAGACACCGATGATGCAGAACGCAGTGGACGTCCAAATGAGGCGGTAACACCAGAAAACATCACAAAAATCCACAAAATCGTTTTGAATAATCGAAAAGTGAAGTTGCGTGAGTTAGCTGACATCGTAAAGATATCAAAAGAACGTGTTGGCTTTATATCGCATGAGCATTGACCTATGAGAAAGCTCTGTTCAAAGTGGGTGCCGCGTTTGCTCACTGTTGACCAAAAACAAGAACGCATTGATGCTTCTGAGCAATGTTTGACCATGTTTAAACGTAACAAGCCGGAATTTTTGTGTCGATATGTTACAATGGATGAAACATGGATCCATCACTTCACTCCGGAACCAAAACGATCGTCATCCGAGTCAACAGCCACTGGTGGACCTCGTCCAAAGCGCCCGAAAGCACAACAATCGGCTGGAAAGGTTATGGCCTCGGTGTAATATTCATGGACTCCATTGTGAAGGGAAATACCATCAACAGTGAATATTATATCGCATTATTGGAGCATTCAAAAGCCGAAATTGCAAAGAAACGACCGCATATGGCAAAGAAAAAAATTTTATTTCATCAAGACAACGCACCATGTCACAAGTCAATCGAAACAATGGCAAAACTTCAGAATTGAACTTCGAATTGCTTCCACATCCACCGTATTCGCTAGATGTGGCTCCTAGCGACTACTGGCTGTTCGCAAACCTAAAAACAATGCTCGCCGGTTGCCTATTTTGAGGCAAAAGATAAATCGTTCTACAAAAGTGGTATTGAAATGTTAGAGCGGCGCTGGAATGATTGCGTTGTTCTTGATGGAGATTACGTTGATGAATAAAGCTAATTGTGAACAAAAAAAACCGTGTTTTCCTTGTTAGGCCTGGGACTTTCCAACCCATATGTTAGTTTGAACGCAAGCATTAATGTGTAATTGGTTATTGTTTAGGCGCATTAGCACAAATATGGTCCATCATTGGCTGACAAAGTAGCCCAACAATAGAGCCACGTGATAATCAGTCAACGAACAGCTATGTTAAACTACTCCCTATTACTATCTAAAGTATGATCTCTCACTGGGTGAAATTTATCCCAAAATTAAAGATTTCTCATGACATCAAGTCCAGAGTTGTGTTCTTCAATGAATCTCAAAGATAATGTAAAGCCAGAAACGAGCGACTAATGCGTCATTATTCACAGTTGAAAGTGAAACTTGCTTTCATTTGGTGATGTCATCCCTTGAAGGATCACTTCTTCTCAGGAAACACGACTACAGGCGTTTCAAAGGGCCAGCAATGGCTCTTCATTGGCATTACGGGTCCGTCAGCGGTCTATCAAAACGCCAGTAATCATTATTTTTCAATTCAATTAGTTTTTTTTGGTCTTTTTTTTATAGAGAAAGTGTTAAGTTTTTATCGATATTTCATTGAAGCCTATGAAAATCCGATATTATTTCTATTGAAAAGAATCGATTCTGTTCATAGTTTGTTATCACTATACTGCACACTGTAAAAAAGCGGTGTCAAAACGGGGTCAGAATTCACAGAGAATCAACACCACGCGGATTCTATAGAAGACCACCCCAGAATCGATGTCAAAATAATACCAAACGGTGTTAGAATCACACTTTATGGTGTGAAAATAACACCACGTGGTGTTAAAACAACACTAGTTGGTGTGACTATTTTTGCCAACACCGTCAATTTTTTACAGTGTAAAAAATTTGCTTCCTGATTTTCATATAGATTTATTATGTGGAGCAATGAAGACACAAATTTCGTATTGATTTCCAAAATTTTTCTGACTCTTCATATGAAATTGTATGATATTTCATACAGAATCATGATTTTTCATGTATTTTAATATGAATTTCGATAAAATTCGCAGTAAATTTAATGAAATTATAATTGAACCGAATTTCAATTACAAGTTTCAAAATTTTCATATTTACCTGATATAGAAAATTTCAGACGATTCTTCACAGAGTTTTGCCATCCCGAATATCAGCTTATTTCAAGATGCAGCCTAAACTGCCCATGAGAAAGGAAAGTTGAAAAATGTATACAATTGTATACAAATTGTTTACAATCGTATATAGTTTTGGACATGTTTTCCACATGGGTGGCCATGTTCTGATTGAATTCAAGCCTCGAAAATGAATGCTGATACAATGAAAAAGGATGAGATTCAAAGAATTTGAACGGTAAAAATGCCGCCACATTCAGTCGGACTTCCTACAGTGGTGGAGCGATTGATAATTGCTGTAAGAATCATTCACGGAGAAAAAAAATTTGTTGTCGCAGCAAATCGAGGGGTTATTTATAGAATAACAATTTTTTTGATAACCTAGCTAAAAATGTGCTGCAACAGTTCACTGAATTGCTGAGAGAGCAACATGAACAATTGAAGTAGAAAAGTTTTCGCTGAACTAGCAACATTTTTAGTATTATATATAGGATATCAAACAAACTTTGCTGGAGGAGCAAACATTTTTTGCTGCCAGAGTCGATGAAATTGCTGTCGTGGCTGAGAAAATTGCTGCGATAGCGAAGGGCTTGCTGTTGTAGCAAAAAATTTGCTGCTCCAGCAAAAAGGTACCCACACTGTGAAAATTTGGCGGTGTTAGAAAAAGTTCGCACCAAAAAGTGTTCTTTTAAAACCGCATGGTGTCATTTTCATACCGTAAAGTTTCATTCTAACACAATTTAGTGTTATTTTGACACCGATTTTGTAGTGGAAATGTATAGAATCCGCGTGGTGTTGAGTTTGTGTCAATTTTAACACTGTTTTGACACCGAATTTTTTACAGCGCAGTGAAATCAGGTTTCGATTTTATAGCGAATTCTTTCTTCCCTGCGTTGTACGATAAAATGCTGAGAATATCAGGACGTTTGGAAGTAGGGTACATGAAGAATGTCATTAAAAAGTAATAGTGGACACAATGTGTAGAGAAAAGAAGACGGAAATGAACAGAGAAGATTATAAGGCGCTTATTACCTTCCTTGACATTCAACGTAATTAAAATTCGATCAATGAATGAATTCAAGAGAAAAACCAAGCCGAAGATGCGGATTGTAGGAGAGATAATTCTTTGTGTTGAGATCTGTGCACGACATAAAAAATGATTTCCCAAATATTATAAACAAAATACATTATGGTATATAAAGCTATTCCTGAAATCGCAAACAGGTGACATAAACCACTGAAATTTCTGTGATTATTCATCGAGATCTACCGTTTCACCCGACCAAGAATATTTTGAAACTTCTTCCCCGATCATCTCGAACTATTATACCAAAGCCAAAACGCAATCGCTGATCCTCCTCATCCACCCTCTCGATCCTCGTAGCGTTCCCTCAATTCATTTTTTCCCTTAATCCATGAAATATCCACAAAGTAGTTATGATTAATATTACGTGACGATTTCCAGGAAAGACAAGATAACTTTCTCACATATTCAGTATGATAAAGATTCAATAGGTTTTCGGGAAGGTCGAAGGCGAAATGAAGAACAAGAACGGTTCTCGATTCCTTTGATTTCTCGAAAGTGATTCTTCTTGTCTTTGATTACTTTCAATGTGCCAGCCATGAAAATAAAGAACTGTTCTCCGATCCTCTGGGGATCGATAGGCATGGAAATGAATGAGCTCGAAGGGCAGTTTGTCCACAAAAAATGGATCCTCCAATCACGACAAGAATTCGTTTGAATCAAATTTTATTGATCCAATCACGAATGGTACGGTGCAGATATTCGTATAACATTTTATTCTATCATTATTTTTAATCAGTAGTTCAGTAGGGAACTGCGGAATTCTCAAAAACGTACTCACAATTTACATACATAGATAAATTTATCATTCTCTTATACGTTATACTCAATAGGTTCATTTGTAGAAAAAAGAAATTATTCAAAATGATATGCGATGAATTAGATGGAATTTGTTCGTATAGGAGCATGAATAGAGCGAATGAAACGTCCTGCGTTAACTTGGCTGAACGTATATTAAAGGTAAGATCCCCCAATTTATCGCTCGTTATTTTCTCCTAATGCCTTGATGATGATGCTTCAGTCGATTGCACCCTGACTCATCACTGTGTCAGGAAAAAATAGGATCGAATGTGATTAGAGAGATGTGAAGTCTGTACCTCTCGAGCTCCTATTTGTAGAAGATAAAATCTAGAAAGTTAATACGATTTAATTATAGAACAGATATAAAGGAATTGGTTCTTGATTATTGAGTTTGGTTCTACAAAAAGTACGAGAAACAACTGGAATCAGAAATTTAATAAAGAACTTGATTGTAAATCATACTGTGATCGATATACGAAGAACCGTTTAAACGAAAGTCTAGCTACTTTTTTATACTCTTTGTCGTGTTTTTTTTTCATTTTTTCCATTAGAGATACACGTGTAGCATATGTAATGAGCATCTATTTATACTTCGATGTTTTAGTTTATACCATCCGCACCTATATACACGGAGAAAAATTTGGGGTAGCAGATACAGCAATTGCGATGAATTTGACAAAATTCACGTGTAAATATAGGGATAGCATTTCTGCGGTGGAAATTCTACATCATTTTTGCTGTAAATTGAAAACGTCGCAATTCTACCGCAATCTGATGTAATTTTAACATACGCACTTCATAAATATCACATACATCAAATGTGAATTCTATTATCGTGATGAATGAAATATAAACAGTATGACAAGCGATATTTACTTCAAACTTATGAAATTTGTACATCAGTTTGGTGTAAAATACATGTTAGGATTTACGAATAAAATTTCAATCGCTCATTCATATATTTTATGCATACGCGAGAACTACGATAATAACTACAACAATTTTTGTTAATTTTCCAAAAGCCACAAAGATGGGGATAAAATTTAAGTGATTAAAATTTTACATTATTTGCGCCGCATTTTTATGAATTTTCACTGACAATTGAAATAAAAAAAATTGTATCTTCCCAATTAATTCTTGCTGTTGTGTTTTTTGTTGAATTTGCAATGAGACAATATATACAAATGCAGTTTTGAGCAGTGAAATGAACTTTAATCACTCAGCTTGAATTATCTTACATCTTACATATTACATATTACAATAAGATACAATACAATGTTATGTCGCCTTATTCTATCATTATCACTAACCGTACGCTATGGGTGGAGATTCAAGTTTTTAATATATATCAAATGTAGGAACAAACTGATACTCGCGGAAAACTGTTGAAACTGTTTGCGCCATCTTTGTGACGCGATTTTAATCATTTTGAACTAAAAGGAGTGTTACAAAGCTTCTCAGTAGTATTACCAACACAGGCGAGTAGTTTTTGCAGAAGCAATTGTTGAATACACATCAGATTGCGGTAACTGTATATTTGAGAATGAGAATAAAATTCCTGGGAAATAAATCAGATTATCATTCAAAAAAGCATGAGTAACATTAGCAACCGTACTTGTTGAATGTACATTGGATTGCTGTAGAATTGAATAAGTGGAAATGTGGTTGAGCATGCCTTATGGCATCACGTTCGTGAAAAGTAGATTCAGTCGAGTGTAATGGGAAATTTACATTGTTCGTGGTCAATAATATCATAATAAATATATTTTTGGATTGGCGTAATTTTTACAATCTTCCAAAGCAATGATCATGTACGTATCATGTGAGTTTCATCAAAATTAATGTAGAAATTACATTTAAAGTTTTATCTGTGCACTGATGTTAAATTTACATTATAATTTTTCTCCGTGTATAATTATTTCCATACCAGGAATATAATCGGCGAATCTGTTTTTTTTTTCAATTGATCTTCATGAAACATACGATTACACTAAATTATACTAATCATTGTTTATTATAATTTTTCGAATTTGAGAATATCCCATACTATCCATGGTGTTGTGGACCAAGTTCACAGCATCGCGCAAACTCCCTTGGTACCACCACGAAGTCGAGAGCAGAATTATCGAGAAGGGATACAACTGGCAAAGGATCATCGTGAATTTCCCTTGCCAGTATCACCGCGACGTCCGCTACGTCAGCGTTATCAATTCGCACAACTTATTGTTCGACGTTGATTCATTTGGAGAGATCTTCTCCGTGCGATCGGTTTTCTACAGTATATGATTCCATTTGTAAACACAATGGTGACGCTGGTATAACCTGTTGCCGGTATAAAATACCGAATCACACATTGATTTGTTGTGTTTATATGGAAACCGAGAGATACAATATCTGTCACATGTAAGAACAAAATTATGTTATTTCGAAAATATATGTTACGTGAGGGAAGGAGAAGGGAATCGTAGTTGGATATTAAGGATCAATCTTTTTTGAATATTCATGTTTCTTGAAAATCCAAAATTTCAAACATTCAATCGTCGGATGATTTGAATCGATTTATTGTTTGGATTTTATAAATTGAAATATACCAAAGTTTTAGGGTGTCACAGGTTCATTTTTATTTTCAAATCTTCGTATCATTGTATATTTGTGATTTATTCAGTTGAAGTTTCGATGAAGATTGTTAATTTGCTTTTGTCAGTGTGGAAGATTTGATTGGATTCAATTGCAGCTGCATAAAAGATTTCACAATTGAATTTTTCCAACCCATTTTATTCTGAGAATACGTGATTGCTATATGAATAACAATCCACGTGATTCTACCTTTTTTCGCAATAAAATTCTGACACATTCCAATAAAGTCTTATAAATGTCGAAATTCAAATATTGTACATTTCTTGACTTTCTACTCTCTAAATCTGAATCAGTGGAATTTCACTGGATTGCAATGATAAGTATACCACTGCGAACCAGTGCATATACACTGCGAATCAGTGAGTATTCACTGATTTTCACAGTGAAATACGACTAATTGTAATCAGTGAGAAGAACATCCAACTGCAGAATCAGCGGCTATTCACTGATTATGCAGTGGAATTCAACTGATTGAAATTAGTGGTATACTTATAACTGCGGAATCAGTCGAATTCCACTGATTCAGATTTAGAGAGTATGAGTTTTTCAAAGGAATTTTATGAATTGAATTCGAGAGAAGAAATAAAGGCCTAAGAATTTGATCATCAACAGAAAGATTCATTCAAAATACTGGACAAGTTCATACTAGAATAGAAATGAATTCAGATGTATTATTGAAATTGTATGCAAAATTCGATATGAAGTTCATTAGGAATTCATAAACGTGCATGCTTTTATCCTTCAGAATTAAAAATCAAGTTTCCAGGCTCTTCGAATGTGTCTTTCTTCTTCTCCTCTCTATTCCTATGCATAAATTCTCTCGTACATGAAGATTCATCTTCACGTTGTTACATTGTCGGTAGTTTAATAATTCATGTTGTCCTGATTAGATCATTCTAGTGAATTCAGTGACGAGATCGGGAGAGACAAGCTTACGAATTGAGCATCGTGAATCACGTTCACTTCTGCACCATTCAATTCGATTAAAATGAAATATTCTATCGAATAATTCTTTGGAAATATCTGAGTTGGGGGGAAAAAAACCATCGTGTCGTAGGGAAATCTGATTTTGCTGTGTACACTTTTCGATAGCATAGCGAATTTTCTACCATTAATTTTATAGCTAATAAAATTGCTACCACAGGATACGGATTTGCTGATTCGATAAAAAGTATCCATCGATGTTTTTTTTTGGGAAAAAAATATCTGGTTTTTGTCGAATTCTATAGAATATCGATAGAAACTAGATATTTCTCTTAGAAAAAACACCGCTGTGAGTGAATGTTATTTTGTTCGTGTCGCTATCCGGTGCGTGCAACGGAGAAGTTGATGTTTTTGTCATTGAACACATGTGGTCATACGATTTATGGGATGTTCAATTGATAGTTGTTAATTATCAGAACTAGAATCTCATTTCAAACATCCAATCACTCGGTTTCGAATTCTAACACAAGTGTTAATCAATAAATATACGAGGATTTGTATCTTCAATGCACGTACCGAAAAAAATAATTTATTTGACCGAATGAAGTGAAGTTAGTTGTGAAAATTAGTTCCGAGTAATAAAAGCTGTAGTAAAGGCAACTTCGAATCAGTAACAGCAACTCAAGTCGGAGAAATTAAATTTGAATTTAGTTGAGACAACGCCCGTTTTAGTTATCTAAATATCAACAACTAGTTGCTGGAACTAATTTGGAGTAAAGATAACTAATTATTTTTTTCGGTGCTTATTAGTTTGGAACTTATTCCGAATTTTTGAAATGTTATTCTCAAATGTGAACACGTGAAAATATTATTGCGCTCCGAGGAGGATAAAATCACAGCGATACGGAGCAAAAGCAATTTGCCGGGACCGTAAAATTTGATTTTGTTATGCACCTCTCCCTGCAAAAACGGATTTTTCACTTCAACAGGAATAAGTTTGATATCAAAGCAGTCACAAAAAATAGTGTTATTTATATGTTACGTCAATTTTATGCAACGAAAGATCACACGTGAGTAACCACACTGTTGAAAATTTCCGCATGAATTTTAATGTAAATCTACTGGAAGTTTTTTTCAAGTACGTAACTGAAAATCTGCATACATTGAATTTAATGTACATGGATTTGAAATTTAATGTATGAACACATGAAATTTGTATATGAATTTTCATTCGCGTTCCAGAAAAAAACTTCCAGTAAATTTTCTTTGAAACTCATTAAGGACCTTCAAGCGAGAGACGAAACATATGATATTTTTCGCATCCTTCTTGTATAAAATATGTAAGAATTACAAATTTCAAATATGCGATGATTGATAAAATACATGCATGGGATTGCGCACTGTGAATGCAAATTCTCATTCCATATTGGTTCTGAAATATAGGAAGCCAAATTTTCTGAATGATAACCTTCAATCGTAAGAATTTTCCATCGACCCCATAATGTTTCAGAACCACTATGAAATTAAAATCCTCAATCCCAAGCATGTATTTTATCATCGTATTCATAAAATCTTTATTTCTCACGTGGTTCACGAAAATATTTCGTGCAAAATTTCGTACCCTTCCCCAACAGAACCTAAAATTTGTATACGTCCAGGAAACGTCCAAATACGTTTCTCAGACGTCCTTCGGAGGTTTCCTGGACGTACACAAATTTGAGGTTCTGTTGGGGTTCAGTGTCGTTCAAGCAACCTCGACGACAAGACTCGTAGAGTGTAACCTAAGGGCTGGATTCAAGACTCTCTAGTGGAAGCAACAAAACTCAATTTTATCAGTTCTAATGCAAGATTCGTTGGGTCAATGTACAAATAGTTGAAGAATGAAATGGGAGGAAATTTTTGAAAATATCTTCATGATTTTTAACACTAAGGTTTATTCAAAACTGTTGCAGTCTCGAAAAAGGTCTTGTCTTGTATTGTCTTGGTCTTGAGTGTAGAAAAATTGCTTTTTGTCCTGGATGCAATCAATTTTATCCTCTCAGACATATGATATTGCTGATTATTACATGCCAACACTTGACTTGATGTAGGAATTTGTCTTTGAAAATCGTGAAATTGAATGATATATACTATTTTTGAATTTTGCTCAAGAGTCTCGAGTCCACCTCTAAACCTAATGCGATTGAGAATAAGAATTTCAAGATTTATAATTACAAAGAGATTATAATTATTCAATTTATTTACTCAATTTCAAACATTATTGATGGTTATGTTATTTTCTCAAATCTCTATCGATTTAGTCTAAGTTAATTTTTAATGTACTTGATACTTGAAATTGTAATCCAATTCCACATGATTTGAAAATTAATGTAATAATCCTTGAATATCATTTCATGTACCTTCAAGTTGAAATTTCATATACCCTGGTACATTAAGAGTGCATTAAAATTCAAGAAATTTTTAACAGTGCACTCCTGATTGATTTACACTTAGCAGCGTTACATAAAATTGTTCTCACGTAAATTGGATGTAAATTTTTCATATTGCCATCACATCAACTCGATATGCGTATAAGATCAATTTGTGATATTTCAGTTCCATTGTAAGTGTGTCACAATATTTTCAAGGGCAGCGAATCGATTTCTAGAATATTTGATTCAAAGTTTGTGGAAAACACAAGTCGTACAATTCGAAATTCTGACACAAGACTTACACCGTTCTCTGCACAGATTCAAATGAAATTCTGCTACTAAATAGGAATAATGATTCTTCTGAAGTGAAGAAATCGTGATTCAAAAAGATGGAATTGAATATTCCTTCGACAGTAGAGTACCATGTGCTCTTTGTTTCACTTTCTCCGTTGAAGAAATATTTACTTCGGTCTATTCAAATTACAGTTCCTTAGATTCAAAGGAATTCTTTGTCCTGTGTACTCGAACTTTCCACTGGTTCTATCCAGTACTTGAACCAGGGAAATTCGCTCTACTGTTGATAGAATTTTTACTAGAAAAGTGCATTTGCAATTGCACGTTCGGGTGGTTCAGCTGCAGTTTCCTTTCAGGATGGAGTTCGTACACTGAGAAAAAAGTTTCCTTCTGAGAAATCAACGCATTTGGTTGAGCATTTTCAAGAAGTATCATTTCACACAAATAAGACATATTGATTATACCCAAACATTGTGTTGAGTCAAGAAATTCATATTTATTAACTATAACCAAATCATTCATTTGTTTCAAAACGATCGAAGTTGATGTGGATGAATATGAATTCTTGTCAAATTTAGATCTATCGAATCATAATCGGTATGAATTGGACTCAAAGCAATATGTGGTGTATTCAACAACTATGTTATAAAATGAATATTAGTCAATATTTCTTTGGTCGTATCCAAATATACGATTTATTTACTGTAAACAAATCTCATTTGAGTCAACGAATCCTTTTTCTCAGTGTACCACCATATGGTGACTGCGAACGTATGAATCTCACTGTGCAGACATGCTTTTGTGATGAAAATAAAAAAATATTTTCTGTTGCACAATTCTCTGGAATACTTTTTTCCAGAGTTAGCTCAGATATTCGGATATTCCATGTACTTGTAGTCTGAATGGTCGTTTTGTTATCCTTACTCCTTGAGGGGAAGTTCTCATCTAGCAACCCCAAAATGAGGTGATCTTCTCGAATTCTTTTTCCATAGAAGGAAGTAAATAAGGAACTCGGGGGTTTTCATCCTTGTTAATTGAGTCTTTCAGTACATAAAAAAATTTTTTTCAGTAAAAAATAATGCCATGGGAATTGTTGATACGTGTCGAAACATAACCACTGAAAAAAAAAACAGTGATCAATCGGGCGCCACTATGGGAATTACAAAAATCATCAGAAATTAAAGATCCAACAATTCTTATGAAATATACTATAGAATACACCATGTGTAATCGCTTCGGTCGATAATTCAACTAAGAAGAGTGACAATGCCTTAGAACCGAAGAAACATATTTACATCGATCAATAAAATAATCGATGCGTGTGTTGCTGCACTGTCAGAAATATCTGGAAGTTTTTTTCAATTACGTACATGAAATCAGGTTCATATACATTCTACATCAAATTTAATGTACAAAAACATGAAAAGACTATAGATTATGCTATAGTTTACATTAAATTTCATGTAAAATGTGCATAAAACTGAATTCATGTACGTACTTGAAAAAAACTTCCAGTAAAAACATTAAAATTAATGCAGAAATTTTTAACAGTGTGATACAGCAAATTTAAACACACGAGCGGATCCATGTCTCTAATAACCACAACTCCTTACTTAGAGTAGAGTATGTGGTTAGAAGGAAACAGATGAACTTCTTCCAAATATCAGTAGTAGATCAGATTAGTAGATGTCACTCGTAGGTACGATGATTTTCGAATTTCAATCATCTGTAATTATTTGGAGGAAATCTTGAGAAGGGTGTCGGCAGGGGTCATGGTGGCGTAATTGGTTAACGCACCCCAGTACCTATGGGTAGTCCCAGGTTCGGCTCCTGGCCATGGCGATTTCTTTTTCAAGATTCAATTCATTTTCAGTTCATGTGAAACTTTAATGTTTGAATCTTGAAACGAGTCCGTATTCTCTCTTTAAAGATGAGTTTGTCTTGTACGTATCGTACCGCTTACTCGTCATGAGAGAGAATAATCATTTGACACGTTTCGAGATATTTGGAAAAAGTTCATCTCTCTCCATCTAACCACATACCCTGAGTAAGGAGTTGTGGTTATTAGAGACATGGATCCGCTCGTGTGTTTGAATTTGCTGTATCAGCAACACACGCATCGATTATTTCATTGATCGATGTAAATATGTTTCTTCGGTTCTAAGGCATTGTCACTCTTCTTAGTTGAAATATATTATAGGGGAAGGTCGGATAAAACCGGGTACCATAACTTCAATCGGTCATAGAGAAGTTCCTATTAGCAATAGATCAACCAACCAAAGCTTTCCAGTTTCCTTATCCATTCATTAACAACATACCATTCGTATATCGCTGTAAAATTGATACAATTTTTTTTATATTCGTTCTAGTCGAAACGTACAAAAACCCGGTTCTACTCTATGGGTAGGGTAAAACCGGGTACTCGTTCAAATCAATGAAAAAACTTCTGAATTGTGAAATTTTTAGCACCAACTGTTGAATTCGATAAAAATGCTGAAAACGGACGTGAGTCATGTTTGAAAATTGATATATTTTGAGCAACTAAAAAAAATTGTTCAGAGAAGGAATTTTTTTGCGGCCAACTCAGTTGAGAACAGAAGTCGCAAGCACGCGCAAAGGGATGTTCAAGAATGAACATGTTTTGATGACTATTTTCGAATAAAAACACAAATTCTGTTAAATTTTATAAATTGGAAGATACAATCTCAAGTACCCGATTTGACTCTACAGCAACTTGTTGAGGTCAATATGGCTTGGATAGATTATGCGTTGCTCTAGGCGAATTATTAAAGAATGAAAATACGCAGGAAAACATGCTCAATTGAAGTATGTACATGCCTTTTTCTTGAGAGAGTGGTGAGGCACTTGAAACTCATTACGCGAATGCAAGAACTTTGACAATTTTTTCACAGAATACTTTGAACAACGTTCTAAGTGAGAAAGAGCGTTGTATCGATGCTGTTGTTCTCTCTAACTGCTCAAAATATCTACTGCTACTAGTCCAAACGTTTGCTGTCAGAAAGAAGCACTAATCAGGGAGATATTGAGGTACCCGGTTTTATCTGACTCTTCCCTATTCGTTGGAGGTTGTACCCATAAAACCAATGAAAAATCCGAAATTAAAAAAAAGTCAGACATGCAAACTTTTGGTAACATTTTTTCACTCTTTTTTCGCTCTTAAAAGTGCTATAAAAAGAAAAAAAAGGCAAATGTCATCTCCATTTAGCTTCATCCTCCAATAAATCCAATCAGCTTCAAAATAAATAAAAAAAGAGCAATCCGTTCAGTAGTTTTTGAGAAATCGTGGAACCTGACTTGAAAAACATGGTTTCGAGAAAGATGTTCTTAAAGTTTCGGGATACGAATCCTTCAACTTGAGAAAATTTTATCTAATGTCCTTTAAGAGTTCCAAATTACTCGAGTTCCTAACTTACTTCTTTCTTGAGAAAAAAAATTGAAAAAATCACCTTATTTCGGAATTCACTTGATGAGAACCTCTCCTTAAAATTTCAATCTTCCACAGAATCCTTTTGATTTCGATTAAGGGACGTGTCTGTGCGGAACTGTAACGAAAGGTAACAATGTTATGTCACATACAAGATACATCTTAGAGAATTAAAATTTGCTTAACTTTCATCATCTCAATGTAACATCACAATTATATTTACTGAGATCATATTAGCTACGACAGAAACGAGACGAAGGTTGGTTAATGGAAATTTCGTGGCAGCAGTATCTTGTTCCTATCATAGTTCACAAGAGTTCTGTGATAGCGAATTATTTGCTATCGCCCAGGGGGCATAATCTCGAATAGAAAATTTTGAAACGGATTTCAGCGCCGCCATACGGTAGTACAGTGAACTATTTTACATGTATACACTAACACTAATTCGAAAATCGGTGTGATTTGTTCATTGTTTGTGTTAGTTGTATCTATGGCGAATAATTCACTGTACTACCGTACGGCAGCGCTGAAATCCGTTTGAGAATGTTCCATTTGAGATTATGCCCCCTGCTATCGCCTCAAAAAACTCCCTGCTCCACCAAAAGGTACACAATAGGATTAGATGTCCCTATCAGACTGTATTTTTATTTGTCGTAGATTAATCGCTGTATGAACTGAGATTCTTCTGATGCCGATGAGGACACAGTTGTCTATGGGTGAGTAAATGTCTTGAATCCTGGACTCAGGGTTGTACCCATTCAGTGATGCAGATTTCTTCATTTCTTTCTCGTCTCAGATTTGGTTTTATGAATTTCTGCACCGATGTCTGACTATATAACTCTCATTCTACTGATTTCATAACCAGACAGCCGTCTGGTGCATCGTGTCTACACGGAAAGAACTCTGAAGCTACCGTAGTATGTGAGCCCGTCGCACTATAGTAGCTTGGCTGCCCACATACGAGCGTAGTGCCGCTGTGTACCAAAGTTGATTCGACAGTCAGCCAATGTGGTATGACGAAGCGCCGAACTGAATTTGCTCCTGAGCCATACCATCGTGGTATTACACGGGAGCAAATTCAGTTCGGCGCTTCGTCATACCACATTGGCTGACTGTCGAATCAACTTTGGTACACAGCGGCACTACGCTCGTATGTGGGCAGCCAAGCTACTATAGTGCGACAGGCTCACATACTACGGTAGCTTCAGAGTTCTTTCCGTGTAGAGGTGCACTCGAGACTCTTGAGGAAAATTCAAAAATAGTGAATATTATTCAATTTTACAATCTTCGAAGACAAATTTCTACATTAAGTCAAGTGTGGGCATGTCATAATTGACAGTAACATGTCTGAGAGAATAAAATTGATTGTATCCAGGACAAAGAGCAATTTTTCTACACTTAACGTGATACCAGCGCTTTAATTTTTACGGGACAAACTAAAAAAAAATGCACGCAATAATTCAAAATATCCCTCTGTACAGCACTTCTTCAGCAGTTCAAGAAATGCTGTACAGAGAGATATTTTGAATTAATGTACGTATTTTTATGTAGTTCCTGCCGAAAATATTTTTAAAAGCTCAGCCGCTGGTATCCCTTTAAGACCAAGACAAGACAAGACAAGACCTTTTTCGAGACTGCGACAGTTTTGAATAAACCTTAGTATTGAAAATCCAAATAATATTTTCAAAAATTTTCTCACATTCCATTCTTCAAAGATTTGCACATCGACCCAACGAATCTTCCATTAGAACGGGTGTAATTCAGTTTTTTTGGTTTTACTTTGGTAATGCACGATATATCACGGTATTGTTTTTTTGATAAACATGTTGTCGAATTTATATTAAATTTCATAACATATTGATAAAAATTATATACACATTGTATATGAAATATTGATTGAGATATCTTTATTTTATTAACATACGTATTGTACTTGTTTTCTGTGATTCATCAATATTGTATGACTTCATAAGAGAATAATTGAAGAAAGAGAACCGATGTTGAAGAGTTTTGATTGTTAATTTTAAATGCCTTTCGGATCATCCATCATGAAAGCTTTTGTAAACATCGTGCTACTGGTATGGTAGTAAGTTACCCAATAAACACATACATGTTATTTCAACCAAACGGACGTCAGTCGTTGATTTCATAACGTTGAATTTTCGTTGAAATTTGATAGGGAAATAGACGACCAGGAATTACGTTTTGATGACGTGTAATTTGAACTAATATTCAAAAATAACCATCAAACGACGTCCTCAAAAAACGTGTTTTGAACGAGTTTGAATCACGCCTTTAAAATGTGTCTATAACACCTTGTGTTCGAACTTCCATTGAAGATATATTCTGCTAAAAATGTCGAACGATACCGAACAATGGTTAAAATTTCAACAAAGAGCAAGATAGTAAATAGTGTGGCATACTTTCCAAATTCTGTCATACTCAGAAATACTATTGTTCTCGATATTGAATGAAAAGTTTTCAAAATAATTTGTTGGATTCAATCACGTTTCAGAACCATCATTAGGACACATCAATATTTGACGTCTTTTAAAGGATGTTGAAACCGTTGATATGGCGTTATTTGATAGTTGAAAAACACCAGATCTGCCGCGACATTTTTACGTTGAATGAACGCAAGAATATTACTAATCCACAACGTGTGGTTATTGACTGTTTTTGACGTTTTTATAACGCGCGTGTATTTACTGGGTAAGAGCGTTAAAGATAGACGTCGAAATCTCCAACTTCGAGAAGTCTCATGAAAAAGTACTTCTTTCAGACGAATTTCGAGTCATTTCTTTTGTTTTGTTATGAAATTATTTCTATCGTTTTGAGATCCAAAATTTGAGAAAACCTCGATGGATATTAATCTGTCAAAGTTATCATCCAAAAATTATGCATCCAAAACAATTCTCAAATACAGTTTAAAGTTCTTCATGGGTACATCTTCTAAACCAAAAAAAGTGTTTTCTTGGCATGTCTGAAGTTTCTAATTATCCACATTTGAACGAAACATTTCCTCGTGCAGTACGTATCGACAAGATTCAAAAGAACAGATCAAATCAGGGTAGTAACCTAACTGAGCCATTGTTATTGTGCTATAAGTTGTTACCTCAAGTGCATTAACTGCTGTCTATTTTCATCTACCGTATCTAACTTCAAATTATACTGCATATAACCGAACGTATATATTCTTCTATGTTCTCCGCCGAGAATAATAAACTCAACTAGCACAGAGAGCGTTCGAACTTGTACACGAAATGAAACCGGTTAGAGAACACCCTCACGGGACTCGATTCACACGATGGATGTACAATAAGCAGATATCCGAACTATTCGATAGAACGTGGATCGAAATTGAATGAGTATCAATTTCACGATCAAATATATAACATACCTTATCCGACGTACACACAATTGCTTGTTATCGTTTGGCCATGAAAAGTTGTAAGATTTCAAATTCGATCAAGTTCAATGTCATTGTAAATTATTGGTTTGGATATAACTTTTCACGGCCAGTTCCTTTCCATGGATATTGATCGGAGATGAATTAGAAGGATGAGAGAATAGAAGATGAAAGATTGCTTAGTTGCTGCAGTTGAATGTTGATCACTCGAGCTAACTTTTTCAGCATCATCAGCAGAATTTCAGCTGGTGTTGCTGAAGAAAAGTAACTATTCTGTGAGTGCTAAACATTTTATTGCAGTATCGCTGAAATTTTTTTTATGTGCTTTGATCTGCTGAAACTACCATTGCGTATCTTTAGTAACTTCAATAATACTCCGCTCATTGAACAAGATTTTCAATGAGTTATTTTACGTACGTAGAAGTAACAATTTTTGAAAAAATTGGGGAAATTCTACACGAAGAAAATCCTACAATACTGTAAGTACTGTAGCCGACACGACTGGCTCGTGTTGTGGAAAAAATCATTTCAACACTGCTGGTTACTGTAGTAACACGAACCAGCCGTGTCTCCGCAGTAGAAAGTCGTTTTTCTACACTATTTTCTACTGCGGAGACACGACTGATTCGTGTTACTACAGTAACCAGCAGTGGTGAAATAATCTTTTCCCATAACACGAGCCAGTCGTGTCGACTACAGTACTCACACTGAGAGAAAGGTACCTAATTGGGACAACTAAATGTTAGTCACAGCAGCTAGATTTTCATTTACGCTAGCTAGACTGAAATATGAATAAAATGGTTTATTCAATTGGAATAAAACATATAGTTGTGACAAATAAAATTTAGCTGGCACAACTAAATTTTTATTTACAGTGACTAAATTCACTAGCTGTCGAATATTTGAATAGACCCTTTCCCTCGGTGCAGTATTGTAGGATTTTCTCCCTTTTAAGTGAGCAGGGTGCTGGGGAAAGAATAAGAAGTATCAAGTATATTTACTTTGTCGAACAGTGAGATTAAAGTTCAAATGAGTGTATAATGTCGGAACATTTTTAATCAAAGCATTCTGGTCCGTCCTGCGCCGTACGGAAGGTGTTATAAACTAGTATCTATAATCTACATCACAAAAGTCCTATAAACTCTTTCTGATGTGATGCGTTGTATGAGACGGTGCTCTATATTTTTTATTTCAGCTGAATTTATTATTTTTGACGGTGATGTATCAAAACCTGTCTCGTATAAAATTCTGATCAAACAGGATACTCATCCATCCAGGTTTATGTCCGGTTTCTTTCCAGCCTGACTCCGATTCCTACCCGGTACTTTCACCAGGGAAGAATTAATTATCCAATTTGTACTCGTATATACCTTATCGAATCTCCCCGTAAAGCATCACCACCAATGAGATACCAACGTCGCCTCTACGTTGCATAACGTACACTTGAGGTGGATAAGCGAGATCGGTGGACGGAACGTAAAGACAATGGAGAAATAACTGAGTGGCGCTTATCCACCTGAAATCCACATTGTGCGACATGGAAGTGACCTATCTCGTCGGCGGTGGTGCTGCCCAAAAATGGGAATGAATAGATGGCACAAACTTAATCCTACCTTGATCCAATTTTGATCTTCATCGAGTCAAAACCCATGACAAAGAATGGCACAAGTTTGGTACCCAATATTGGATCAGAATACTAATATTGGGTCTAAGCATGGTTCAATGTATCACACGGAAAAAAATGTTTAGGTTCATTACGAAGATTTCTTGGTATCCCAGCTAAATAATATTACTGGATTTCGTTGAGATAGAAGTTTAACTGTAGCAAATAAACTTTATTGCTGATGAAATATAGTTTTAAACACTGAAATATTTAGCGATGATGTCTATATTTTCACTCCAAAAGAGCGACTGGATTGTATGGGTGCGACACCTAAACACAATTAGCTGCACAGTCTAGCTAGCTAATTCAGCTGTAACAGATAGAATTTTTTACTGGTGTTTCCAAGTGAGGTCACATGGCAGTAGGGGTTATACATTTTCAAAAGTATTCTGGAAGAGACGTTTAAGATATTTCATGCAATATGAAAAGAACAATTTGAGAAAGATTCTTTCTAAAGAACGAATCATTCTCAAACCTTCAAATAATATCCGAAAATATTGGTGAATGAGGTTTATTTCCGGATTATATTTTTGCATTTTGCTGAAGTTGGGATTGTTTATTGGAACGAATTAATAATCGAATAACACAATATTCAGCTGTTAGAGATAAAAAAATCTTGCAGTGAATCTTTGAACGATATTTCCAGTTCCAAGGAGTCAAATCGAGAAGATAAACGACGGTGATTTATCAAATTTTGTGAGTTTGAATTTTCGTTTCGTTTCTATAAACGATTCAAACTTCTATAACATATTTTTCCATGATTCGTGATGTCTCAGTTTTTACATAACGACCAACGAAATATTTAACCTCGAAAGAACTTCAATCCACGAATATCTCGAAAATTATTGAACATATTCAAAGTTTAATAATAAGTTTGATCAAGTAACATGAAAATAAACTTCCGATTGTAATGTCTTTGAAGACATTCCATCCATGTAGAGCTGAGATGTCGACATATGAGAACTGAACATTTCGCGATACAATCTTTGTGTATTACTGGCGTAAAGTGGTAGAAATCAAAGCCATATATTTCTTTCTATTACAGTGGAGCCATTTTTTTCCGTGCATGACACGTGTATTATGAGTTTTTTGGAGCTTGGTTTATGTGACCAAACCGAACCTGGCCCAAGTTGTGTAGATTGACTTTTAACAAGCTTCAAACTGGTGCTCCATACCTTTTAAAGGACGCAGAATGACATGAAAAATCATAATTCTGTATGAGATATTTTTAAATTTGATATGAAAAGTCGGAAAAGTTTTGAAGATTGATACAAAATTAATATGCTGATTGCTTCACATAAATTTATATGGAATTTAGGAAGCAATTTTTTACAGTGTAGTTTGAAGCTATGAGCTTCAAAAAGCACGTCGATGTCGATTTAGAGTATATGATTCTGATAAATTCAATGATCGATTGCACTCCTGGTGAAGAATATAAAAGTAATTCGTACAGGTGCTGTATAAAACAAGCATTACACTTTTTATATCCTTTTATCACATCTTCGAACTTCATATCGTTATCAAAATATTGTCTCTTTAGAAGTTTTATGTTCTTCCCAATAAGTATTTCTCGATTTTCATTGTATTTTTAGAACAAGTTTTATGATTGACAGTAATAAGCGGTTTTTTATGATTCAGAACAAAAATCCAATTACTGGAAATATTTTTCTGATACCATTTTTACTGTTATGACGATGCACTTGTTATATCGAGTATCAATTTTTGGACATTTAAATGTTACCTATGTCATATATTCTATCCACCTTTTTGATCAGATCATTTCGGTTAACATTTTATTCGAAGAATTTCAATTCTGATTATTTTGCAACATCATACTCTGTTATAATAATGATATATCCAGCCTGAGAGACGCGAAATGGATAAAAATAAATGAATTTGAGAATTTTTCAATGTTCCGAGGAATTAAAATTTTGAATCACAAAATGTATGCTTTTGTGAATAGTTTTTAATGATTGTTAGGTAGTTCAGTAAATAATGAGGGTTTAAGATGAAGAAGGTCTTCCTCACGATAGGGGAACGAGGGGCTAGTTGTAACAGTATTTGGAAAAATGCTAATATTGTGAAATATATACATAATTTCTTGCTCATCATCAAATGTTTCGTAAGCGTGAACATTCACCCATTATATGCAAAAAGATATTTATGGAAAAGTTTGCTGATTTCAGCACAATAGACATTATTCCAAAACAAGTCAGCGGTTACAACTTACCCCGTACTTGGGGCTAGTTGTAACAGGCTTGGCGCGAATAGGAACACTAGAATAACTGCTCATTGAAAACATGTTAACTTTTTGTTATGGTACGATACTTATTGATGAATGAGCTGAGCTGACTATTTTCTTATTCATCCGAATTTGCAACACTTATTACGAAAACAAACTTTGAAAAGTTAAGCTCAAGGTTGTAGAATCATCCTGTACTTATCAGCCTATTACAACAATCATTATGGGACTCCCATATTATTCAGTTAATTTTCATAGCCAGTTATAATTATGGCTAAGATTGAATCATATTCAATCAATCAAAATAAAATCAATAAAAATCCGTAATCTTGATAAGGATTATCAATTGAGTATTCATTATGAATACTTTAAATTCAAAATGAACTCTCGAAGAACACCCTGAAGTACAAAAAGAATTCACATAGCAATTCCATAAAGAATTATTCGGGAATTCAACATAGCACAAACAAACAGGTGTAACACACAATAATGCTAGCAAAATTTAGCATTATTGTGTATTGAACTTGTTTCTTGTATAATATCTGAATCAAGACATCTTCATTTTCTGAACCTGTTTCAGATTTTCTTTTATAATTTCTCATTTTTAGATGGAAGAAAAATGGATGGAATCAAGACATTTGCATATCAACAATTAGAGAAATAAATCGAACCAAGTCGAATAAGCACGAACCGAAACATGTTAAAATATGCCCCGAAAGTTTGTTACAACTTGCCCCATCGTATGATTTCGGATATATTCGTCGACTATTAAAAAACTATACAGAATTCATGAAAAAGTTATTTAGGCATTTCAAAGCTCAATACATAAACAAAATAAATCGTCACTTACATATTTGAAGAGGATCGATTAATAGGACTGAAATCAATGTTTACAAAGCGATGTTTTTTTCATTTTGTGACTCAAATGGATCCTATGTTTCTAGACGCTCACAGCACTGTCTCACAAGATACCGATAGTGTGTAGTTAATGAAGCATGTCATAGATAGGAGATTTAATTCAAAATCCAGCGGCAATACTTGAAATCCATCGAATATTTCGCGTGTCACTACTTACCCCTGTTACAACTAGCCCCTCGCTCCCCTACTCCTCATCAGTTTACAGAGGAATTTTGAAATAAAATTAACGTTAAATCAAGGGTCTAAAAGATCTTGAGTGAAGTTATATCATATTCTCGTTTCATAAGATTCTTTGTGGTGTTCTTTGAGAGATACTGGGTACGGGATATTGTATTTCCTCTTACCTGCTGTTTTTTTTGCCAAATGAACAGTGTGGTGGAAATACACCAACGTTTACCAAGATTCACAAGGCAAACCATCTTCAGTATGAGCTTTGATGATTATCACGGTCGGTTCCTATAGTATCATAAGGATTTTATTAAATTTCAGAGGATTTATTGTTGATTATGCCAGGAAATTGGAAACATATTGAACATTGGAACAATGAATATATATATTCGTAACAGTTCTGTGATTATTATTGAAAAATGAATTGGAGATGAGGTGTGAATGTTCAGAAGATACACTCCTGTTTTATTAATTCCAATACAAATACAGCCCTGGTCACATGAATAGCTTTAGCAAGTTTTATTTCCAAAGTATCAATGAATATACAGAAACACGGGTTTCAACACATTTTTTATCCAATATCTTACGAAAGAGTGACAATTACATGATATTAATATTGAATCAAAATATCATCAAAACGATGGAAATTCTCTTATCGAGCAGTTTATTTGGATAATTTCAGTTGAAAAATTTGAGTGAAGAACAATTCGGCATCAATTTCAAAGAACAAACTGTGATCACCAGAATTTCGTTAGCTATGACAGCAATTATTTACCTGTTACAGCAAAAATTTAGTTTTTTTTCAGCTAAATTTGTTTATACATAATATTGAAAATTTACCTCTCACAAATCATAATTCGCAGCAGCGACTAAATAATCAGCTAATACAGCAAGTTCTTTACTGTTTAAATGTAAAATTGAGACAGCCAAATCCTATTTTGTTGTCTCAGCGAATTTTGTATTCTCCATCTAACAGCAAAGATTAAACGTAAAAGTGAGTGATATAAATTTTGTTAGCTCTTGCATTCTGTATCGTCCTAATAAGAGCAGAATGATCTTCATATTATTTTCCTCTTGCATAAACTTCCCTTGAGAGCTATTTCCATACGTTTTCAATCAAGTCCAGATGTAGAAATAGAGCGATCCAGGTGAGTGCTTCAACATGTTCATCTTGCAGCCATTTCCTTCTCTCACCTTCGCAGACCGTATGGGTGCATTATCAGGTTGAAAAATTCGTTGGCGTTGTCGCAAATGACGAGGAATTTCTTCCACCCGGGCTTCATCTCGGGTGAAATGCATCTTGAAGGACTTTTATATACTTCCGAGAATTTTGTTTCTCTTCTAACACAATCTTATCGACTATTCCGTACGAGGAAATTGCACCCCATGTGATAACTGAATCAACACACGATTGTCGTCGAGAGAGCACTTTTTCTCCCGTGCAGAGATCATGGTAATAATAAAAATAGCTACCGGGCCTGTCCAAATTGATCTTCTTCTTCTTCTTCGTCAGAAACAATCATTGTATATCACTTGTTTGTCTACCGTATACGGGTGAATTTGAAATCAGGTGCAGATAAACTTATCCTTGTGCTCAGATATTCTATTGTAGTGACTAGTATCCCAATATCCAATGCTGATAATGAAATGGAAAATTTGGGACGAGGACTAAGAAAATTATGATACGAAGTTGTCTTCGCATTATTGGGGATTCAATAATATTGATCCAAGTCCATGTTGTGTACAGCGATACCAAACCAAAAGTGACATATTACGTTATTCATGTGGACTCTCTGGCGAAAATAACCCTTGAATTTTATTATACACAGGAAAGCAATAAGGAGCAATCAGATATAACAGAAAAAAATGGCTGCATTGACAAAACTACACTATACTTTCAATTATTTCCCATCACTTTCTTGAATTATAATAAGATTGAAGGGGTTTATCACCCTATTGATGAAGGAATCATTCAATTTCCCACACATACACTTTCGAATCAAAACTAATGACTACATATTATCTTATACGAATTACAATCTTAAGTTTTAAAATTGAATTCTGTCGTGAGTTCTGTTTTTATGTACATATAAGTATATTCCCTGGTAGGAATTTTCCTGGGAGTCTCATTTACCATCCACGTACTAGATGGGACCCACGTGGGGGCAACCAGATAACACATTTCAGCTAATTTGACTTTAGTGCCTAAACATTTAGTTGGTTTATGTAGATTTTTCATGCGTCAACTGATGTTACATGCGTAACATTGATAGTCCATCAACACGGTTAGAGGAATAAAAGGCAGTCCCAACGTTTGAATTTGTCACTCGGGATTATTTTATTGAAATAAATTCAGAAGCAACGTTCTTGACTGGAAATTACATGTCAAAATACATTGTTACCTTATTCATAGGTGTGATTTTACAGGAAACACATGATTTCACATTTCTAATCACCAATTTGAACAACATTCTAGCAATTCCCTGGGACATCTGGATGGGAACAGGCTAGAAAGTGCGTTACAAAACTAGCTAGAAACCAACCTCACATCTGGGAAAACTAGACTGAGATAAATATAACTGAGGCTATTCATTTAATCAGGACTATACATACTGGAATGCTTCAGTATCGAATAATTTGAATCAGTAACACATCGTTCAATAAGTCCCGAGACTAACCTAGAGATGGTGCTAGTAGTACCAAACTGGCCACGTTTCCCTAGAGTGCGAACCTTCACATGAAACGTGTAAAAATTTCACGTCGATCGGACCACAAACAGCAGAGTTATCGAGGTTAGAATAAACTCACTTCGTAATTTGTTTGAAAAATGGAAAAAAGCGAGTTTCGCGTGTTGATAAAACATTGTTTTTTAATGGGTGAAAACACCGTAGAAGCCCAGCAATGGCTTGAAAAACGTTACCCGGACTCCTCTCCATCTAAACCAACGATTTGTCGTTGATATGCTGAGTTTAAACGTGGTCGTACGGACACAAACGATGCGGAATGTTCGGGTAGGCCATCGGAAGCCGTTACACCGGAAAATGTGAGTGAAGTGTTGAAAATCGTAATGAAAAATCGCAAAGTGAAGGTCCGTGAGATTGCAGAAATGACACAGATATCATCTGGAAGCGTATTTACAATCCTTCATGAAAAATTGAGCATGAAAAAGGTTTTTTCCAAGTGGGTGCCGCGATTGCTTTCAGTGGAACAAAAACAGCAACGAGTCGACGATTCAGAGAGCTGTCTATCGCTATTTACTCGCAATAAAAAGGATTTCCTGCGTCGATACGTGACGAAGGATGAAACATGGATACATCATTTCACTCCGGAGTCGAATCGGCAATCATCTGAGTGGCGCATGGCTGGCGAAAGCCGCCCAAAGCGTCCAAAAACGAAGCAGTCTGCTGGCAAAGTCATGGCATCTGTTTTTTGGGATACACATGGCGTGATTTTCATTGACTACCTGGAAAAAGGTAAATCGATCAACAGTGATTATTATATTGACTTGTTGGTACGTTTGAAGGAGGAGATCGCAGCAAAACGACCGCACATGAAGAAGAAGAAAATCCTTTTTCACCAAGACAATGCACCATGTCACGAGTCCATGAAAACAATGGCAAAATTCAACGAGTTGGGCTTTGATTTGCTTTCCCACCCCCGTATTCGCCAGATTTAGCCCCCAGCGACTACTGGCTCTTTGCTGATCTCAAAAACATGCTCCAGGGAAAAAAATTTAGCTCGGATGAGGAGGAGGTCATTGCCGAAACTGAAGCCTATTTTGAAGCAAAGGATGAATCCTTCTATAAACATGGTAAAGAAATGTTGGAAAGGCGTTGGAAAGATTGTATCGCTCTGGAAGGAGATTATATTGATGAAACAAAATGATTTTTGAAAAAAAATGTTGTTATCGTTGTTAGTCTCGGGACTTATTGAACGACGTGTTATTCTGAATAATAAAAAAAACATTGTTTCAAAAAACATCGTGAGTTTCTATTATTATTGTACAGAACCATACCAATCAATAATATTTTCCCAACTGGAACATGTTTTATTTGATGAAGATCCAAATGTTGAAATATGTTCATTACCAGTATTCTGCGTATCATTTCAATCCTTGGCGATCTTAGAATATATTATGAAATTATTGAATTCAAACATCATTTGATATAACCAGCATAAACTCCCATCTCCTTTCCCAAAATAAACAACGTGCATAAACATCAATATGCATTAGATGGCTGAATTTCCCGTATACATAACGAGATGTTTGATTTTCTCTTAAATTGCACATAATGAACGAGGGATTTATCGCCACATGCGAGCAAGGTGAGCATCATTTAAAATATGAAATGGTGAATGAAGTAAATTTCATTATCTTGGATGAGAAATTTTGTTGGAGGATTTTTTTTATGACAAATACTTATCAAATCCTATGATTTTCGATCACTTTTCTGCCGGTAAAAAGATTTCAACATCGTTTGTTTTCATGAAGAAATCACTGTTAGTTGAATTTCAAATTATTTCACATCAAAATATCATAATATCGTCTAAATTAGTGTGAAATTCCTATCATCACCAGAAAAGTCATAAAAAATCATAGAAGTCCATAAGCGTTTCTCATAAACACCTACACGGAGAGAAAAAATTTGCTAACGTAGCAAATCGAGGGATTATATATAGGATAGCAAAAGTTTTTGCTGAACTAGCTAAAAATTTGCTATAACAGCAATCGCGTTAGCTACGACAGCAATTTTTCAGCTGTGGCAGCAAACAATGTTTGCTCCGCCAGCAAATTTTCAGTATTATATACAGAATAGCAAACAAATTTTGCTGGGATAGCGAACATTTTTTGCTGTCACAGCTAAAAATTCGCTGTCGCAGCTAACAAGATTGCTGGAACAGCAAATAGTTTGCTGTCACAGCAAAAAATTGGCTCCTCTGGCAAAAAGGACCCAGCAAAAGTAGATTTCGCTGCCACAGCGAATTCCTTTTCTCCGTGAATTGAATCCTATCACTGAAAAAAAAATTAATCGGAAAATAAATGCTTCCCTGGAGGAACATTCTATTCACTACACTAGTTATTCAGTCAATAGAGTGCGTTTTTGATTTCAAAAAATAAATTTCAATGAGCTGATATGATAGTATGGATGAAACGACTTTTGATGCTTATGAAATTATTTTAGAGTCAAAAAGACATTCATTTAATGCAATGAAATGGGAATCAATGAAACCAATTTCATTGATTCAAAGAATTTTTTTTCTCAGTACACATTTGTTTGTATTTCCCCCCTTAATTCACGCCCTCGATACTTTGTACATCAATCTTCTACGCCTTTAAGATGCAGTTTATTATCTAACGATAATAGAATATTTCCATAAATCCTAATACCTCGTTCTCAGCAACCTTTCCTGAGGTTGAAAACAGCATTGATTTTCAATGTTTTGTAATATTCCTGCACATATTATGTTACGATAGGTATGAGAAAAGTGAATTTTGAAACTATGTGTGGAATCAATTTTCGTACACAGTAATTTGAGTGAACAAGGAAGTTACCTCTCGCAATCACGGCAACAATAACAACCATTGAAAGTGTAGGTTGTATAAACGGGCGCTTTTTGAGTTGATTCTCCTCGAGATCGCATTTCCCGATGTAATGAGAGAAATTTCAATATTAAGTATCTGAATCCAAGTTCTATTGTTTTTGCATAAAATTAAAACGCGATAAATATATGCTCCACGCTAAATCAGAAATAAAGGAACATTTGAGCACACCAAGGACGGTGAAATAAATTACTCCACATATCGTGGGATTTTATCTTTAGATCTTGTAACAAAAGCTCCTACCTGATGAGCAATGTTTCCTATGTATCAAATGAAGTGACTTTTTTACCACGTGTCTCAAGAAAAAAATATCAGTCAGTCTTTTTCCTTGCTGCTCTCTTCAATCGTACGATTCGCTGTTCTCTCATAGATACTTTTTACCACAACTTGACGGATTGCCCACCCGTAAAACAATGTTAAATTCCTATAATTCGTTAGTTCAGACTGTTTATTCTCTCATAAGTGAGTATAGATTCCATAATGAATTCATGGGGTATACTTTGCTGGATGTTGGGAAATAAATGTAACCTCAATGATCCTTCGAGAGCAAACAGCAGACCTTCTATTTTTTTGGTTTCCCAATTACCTGACTCTAATTTTTCATCGTCTCGTTGTTTCCTTACGTGATCAATAAACTGTCTCTCTGGTTGAGAAATGATAACAATTCGATAATCACCAAAAACGTTTCAAACTGTCAGATTCAGGATAATTTAGTGCAGTTTTTATCAGCGGTTTTTTTAATCGATTGTGGTTCTTGACAACAACAAATATTAGAACAGGATGAATCTGTACTCTCCTCAAATTTTCTCAATCAAGGAAAAGTAAGTTCGAGATTAGTTGAATGAGCAATTGCCGATACATGGAAAGTACTCACACGGAGAAAGAACAAATTCACTGTGGCAGCGAAATCTAATTTCACAGGGTCCCTTTTGTTGAAGCAGTAAATCTTTTACTGTCACAGCAGCAAACGATTTGCTATCACAACAATCTCGTTGGCTACGTTGAGAAAAAAGATTCGTTTTTTCCTTGAATCAAATAAGATTTGTTTATAGTGAATTAATCGTATAGTTGGATGCGGCCAAAGAAATATTCATTGATATTTATTTCATCATATAGTTGATAAACACAGCACATATTTCTTTGTGTCGACTTCATACTGATTATGATATAAGATATCTGAATTTTATAACAAGTCATATTCATTCAAATCAATTTTGATCAGCTTGAATCAAATAAATGATTTGGTTATAGTTAATGAATATGAATTTCTTGATCCAACGCAATATTCGGTTATAATGAATGAATCTCATTTGTATGAAACAATACCTCTTAAAAATGTACAACCAAATGCGTTGATTTGTCAGAAGGAAGCCTTTTTCTCAGTGTATAATAGCTTTCTCTTCTGTATATAATACTGAAAAACTTGCCGCTATAGTTGAGCATGTTGTTCTCTCAGCAAATTCTCCCTCTCTCTCTCTCTCTCTCTCTGCAGTCAGTTGTGGCAGTGAATTTTGAGCTAGGTTAGCAAAAAGATCTGCTATTTTATATATAATACCTTGATTTGTTGTGTCAGCAAATTTTGGAAATAATCATTCAGGACCCCTCATGTGTCAATTGGTTTTCTGATTGATTGGATGCAGCTTTTTCTAATCTCCCAGTCGAGTGGACGAATTTATCAGAGATTCTATATCCACTCAGTTGTCATATTCGTAAATATTGAGATATTTATGCATTCGTGTGAAGAACTGAAAAGGATTCATAAAAACAATGTGAAAAGGACAGAGCGTACTACAACGAAAGGACCTAGATAATACTTTCTGTCGTTAGCGTATTCGTACGTAGTAGGATGACACATCGAGTCCAATTTTTTTATATTTTTTCCTTCATACGTTAGGATTAGGACGTGAGCCCATTTGTTCATACTCACCCACCTTTATGTCTTTTCGAGTTGATCCGACAAGTTGAATTGAGAGCTTACAATTCTCAATAGACCTATCCTCATTACACAACTCTTCAAGTCGTTTGAGATTAATATGCCTTCTTACGAAGAAAAACTTTTTGGAACTTCCTTAAATCCTTGTGGGGATACGGTCCGCGTTCATCGAAAGAACATTTCAAAACCACTTTTACTCTCCAAATTCTCCATGATATTTTTACAATTTCGATAAGATAAAAGAATGAGAAAAGATTCTTTCACCGTTCTACTCCATGCAGCTTCATCTCAATGGATATGGATTTATATATAATTCTGTGGGTCAAGTCAATTGCCTGTCTTTTATTCCGAATGTGTAATTGAAATCCAGTACAGTAAGACCTCTCAATAGTGCCGAATGATGTCTTTCTCACTCTGTCAAAGAAATCCCATACAGAAATTCACCATTGGCGCTAGCATGGCGCATTGTAGATAAAGTATACCCGATGCTTGGCAACCAAGCATGGCGCAACACTGAAATGATAAAATCGTTTTATGATTTATCGATGTGTTTTTCCAATTAAGCCCCATCATCGGTGCAGAGATGGCAATGAAATAGAACATCATTGGCAAACAATAGAAAAATTTGTTTATCAATGTTGCGTCAATGACAAAACTGTCAAAAGTCAATAACCCTAAAATGTATGAAAATTATGCGCATTTCACACTTTCCAATATATCTTATTTGGAACAGTATTGTGTTTTCCTCATTTATCTGCATTGTAAAATTAATTTCGACTTGAAATTCAAAATTCAGAATATATGAAATAGATATTTATGAGTGTTGAAATGGTAAACAATTCATAGTTTTGAAATTATAACCCAACTTGACCATAAAAAAAGATGATGCAGAAAACCCCCTTCAGTTATCTGCATTATCCGCATGAGTTTCACTGTAAAAAATTTTATGGGAAATTTCCCATAAAAAGATGTGAAGTAATTAACACATACAGGTGTTATGAGAATTCCCATAGGTCCTGATAGGGAAAATTCCAACCAGGAAACATCAATATTCCCAATTTTTCAGCAAATTTCTCATATAATGTGATGGGAAAAATCCTACCATTCTTCATTAATACTCTCAATATTTTTAGGAATATTCCTACATATTGTCATGGTAAAAATACTAAATACTTGGGACCATTCATAATATAAGTTGGTATTTTTACCATGACAACATATGGGAATATTCCCACAAATATTGGGATCATTCATAATGTAGGTTGGTATTTTTACCATGCCAACATATAGGAATATTCCCGAAAATATTGGGATCATTCATAATATAGGTTAGTATTTTTACCATGACAATATGTAGGAATATTCCTAAAAATATTGAGAGCATTAATGAAGAATGGTAGGATTTCCTCCTTTTTCTGTGAAAAATTTGGTCAATAGATATAACTATATAAACCAATGGGTTTCTCCAATGAAAGTGTAACCTGCAAATAAAATCTTTATCAGTACATTGTGAAAAAACTATATAAGACTTTTTAAGGAATTTGTCAACGACTGATTTCTCTCCGATTTGCCGGTATAGATTTTAGGTTAAGAAATCAAAACAGAACATCAAAATCTATTGTCTCATGTGATGAACTACTTTTATAAATAATTTATCATGACATTATATGTACTTACCAGATGGACAACGAATCTCCCGTCAAAGCGTTATAAATTCAACATTTATAAAGACATCATGGATAGATCACGCGTCGTTGCATCCAGTTGCATCTGCCATGATACCGGTGTCGATCAGAATCGATACAAGTCGAGCGTGCGTTAACGTGCGTTGCGCAAACTCACTGCACCCCCTCCATAGTGCACCACGATAGGTTAGGAAAGTTCCGCATAAATGTTCGTAAACATGCCAATTCGTTGGTGATTTTAATGGAAGACAGGAAAATTCCTACTCAAGTATGGGAATATCGATTCCCTACATACAGTTTGGAATTTTCTCATGTTTTGATATGGGAAATTTCCGATTATTTTTTACAGTGTTTATGCGCACATTATTCCTTGCATAGAACCTACCGTATTATGTGTACCCAATTCTGTTTATCTGTGAACAATTCAGTGTTTTTTGTCGCTGAAGTTTGTCATGAGAAGTGTACAACAATATGGATCAGCGATAGAAGCCCTCTGGTGTAACCTGTAACAAAGAACGATTGACTGTTCTTCCAGAGAATTATTTGAGCCTCACATATCCCTTGTATACACCTCTTACTACTCGCGAGAAACATTCGATCGTTAACTCAGCTAACAATTCAGCCATCGAAAGTTGAAATTAAGGAGCATGCCAATATTGAGCCATGCTATTACCAATGATCAGCGCTATATTGAAAATTGATTTTTATCCAGACTAGACCAAAATTTGTGGCAATATTCAACCACGTTCCAAATGATCCTCACTCTCAATAGAATCTATCGTTCGGTCAATGTTGGACCAGGGATGAGCCTAGCAAGCGCCAAGCCTGGCGGAGTTGTGAATCAATGGTAGGCTGACAACCTAAATTCGTTGAACACCGATACCGGTGCAACATCATAATTGTTAGTCAATAATTGTTGGCCGTCAACGTTCCGCCAAGCTATATTCTATTGTCAGCATTGGCGGAACCTAGAAAATTTTTATATGGGCTGCGGCACTATAAAGAGGGTTTACTTTAATTTCATCCGAATACAGGAGATTTTAATTCAATCTCCATTTCGAATATTGAATGAGCGATATTATGAGATTATCATCAATTTATCATGCCATCGATTCAAGCTCACCTTCTAAGTTCAAATAACTTATTCGATTAGTTATACTTTGGCATCGAAGTCCGAAAGTTCAAGATCACAATCACAAAGTTCTGTCATTCAACCCTCCCTTCAGCCAATTCTATCGGATTCTCATCTACAGATTTTATCCTTATTTCAGTTTGTTACAAAGCTATTTATCAGAAATTAAATATCCGGATGCACTTGACGGATTTTACAATACAAAAGGACCAGATTTATCGTTATATCATTCTTACAAAAACTATGACTTATCGTTGATTTATTACTTTTGAATGAATTTTGATAATTGATTTTCTTTATCAGATTAATTTTATTGTTGAATTTTTATAAACAAAAAAAGAAATCCATAAAACGATAGATAAATGAATTTTTTCTGTCTGATTCTTCTGGAGGTATCAACTGCCTCGTGAAGAATTCACTTAGATATTCTTAATAAGCTGCTGATATTCAGTGGGGATCAACGGAGTTTGAACATTGATAAATGATCGAGTTGATATCAATTCACCACAAAACCTCACGATTTCTGTTCTGTTTCCGAGTACAAGTCTGACCCTCAAAGATCAATTTCAATCGAATTAATCTTGTGTAAAATTGAGAGGAAATATCCCTCGAGAGCAGACGATTAAAACCAAAGGATATTCCTCTTTCGTGTTGAATCTTTCGGGAATTCTTCATGTTCGATATCTATTTCCTTCCCTGAAATATAATTGAAGGGGAAAGAAAACCAATACTTTTATAGATTCGATGTTTAATCGATATTGGTTTTTGATGCACGATAAATATGTATGAGATATTTTATTTTAGTAGCTCCAAAGAGAATAATGAAATTCCAATACAAATCAAAATATCATCTGCCGGTGTTATATTCAAAGGCACAAGGAGTGAAATACATTACATTGTTCCCTAGTGTCATCAAAACAAATGAAACCAATTCACTTTGCGCGGAGATAGAATTTCAATTTTTAAAACATCCTTTTTTTCTGTGAATTCCCCATCGCTTGGGAATGCTAGCCTACGCATTGTGGGTTCAAATTACGTGCAAACTCTTTTCAAATTCTTTGAATCAGTGAAATTCAGAAAAACTGCAGTATTTTTCTTCTGATGAGAATGCTCATTTTAGGGTTTTACAGTTGTGGTGAATCCTTTGACATATCGAATCCCAAATATTCGTGTTGATGATGATTCTCCCATTGTGTTTTTTTCATGTAATTTGAACTGCGATACGAGGGGTAGTACACGGAGAAAAATGCAGGTCAAAAATATAGTAATCTTCAATAAAAATTGGAGAATATTTCTTCAAATCTAAGAGTATTTCCTAATAATAAAGATAAAGCGGTTCACATTTTTGTGGAATTGCATTCGAAAAACAATGAAAAATTATCAATATACTTAATAAAAAATAGACAAACATGTGAAGTTCCAAAAAGTTGGGCATGAAATTTTACAAAGCAATAACAAAATTTCAATATCCTGCTATTCATTTCTTGAAATTTCATACGCGACTTTTGGAAAGTTCATATGTTTTTCTATTTTTGATTAAGTATTAATAATTTTTCATTTTATTTCCGAACACAATTTCACAAAGAACCCGAGTGGAAATTGAACCTCATCATTGTCTAGTTATCGGCTAGTCAATTCTGGTACTATATCACCAGTGACTAGTAATCTCAGACAGCGGAGTGGTAGTAATGTAACGCCTACATCACCCAGTGACTGACACAGATTAACTATCTAGTGGCTAGATATAAAAATATACACAGTTGAGACAATATTAAAACTGAAAAAATAAAAATTTAATTTCTACCCATTTGCACCGACATACAACACCTTAACAGAATCTAGCTCCCTCTCTCGAAGTTTGATAGTGACAGATGGATTGTGGTATTCCGATCATCCCTGAAAAAACACTTACTCGCCGATGAGTTTCGATCCCGGGTCCCTTGGATGATGAGCCAGACGCGCTGTCCACTGAGCCAACTCCACATAGACATATATCTGATCATAATTCCCTATGTTGTACGCATATTGTGAGGATGAACTCACATTTCCGCTACTGATACAAATCAAAATCAAGTAAACAGTGTGAACACGAAAAAACAACGTTGTTTGCTTAATTTGAAAATTGTTATTCAAAGACATAACATGATTTCACGTTTCATCAGTTATTAATGTTTATTGAATAGCCTGTTTGTGCTGACTGGATGGTATATTTGTGACAGCAAAGTAACTTCTATAATCTTTACCAACTGTCTAGTCAACGTGTAGATATTGACGAAAAATCACTTGAATAACCTAACCTCGCGTTCTTTGTGGATGAAATCAAACTCTCCAGTGACCAGTCGATTACTAGGTGATACATCGGAAGAAGTAATTAATCATGCACGAACTAACTAGTCAACGAAAGTGGTTACTTATCACGATTACAATGATTTACAACTTCTGTTTTCAAAATCACATTTGTAATTGTCAACTGATAATCAGTTGATAATCGGGAGAAGAAACATAACCTCGAATTTTTAATCGTAATCGACTGGCTAGTGATGAGTAAGTAATTTGATATATTTTCATCATTTGACAACACCATCTATAACTAGAATAATATAAACAGTCATGAGCTAATGATTAGATGATGTACCATGAAAACACATAACCTCACTTTTTCGTAAACGTCTAATAACAATTACCCCATCACGAGATCATTACTAGGTTATGTTTTTGTCTTGATACAGCGACATCTATAACTATAATGTGCGTTTCAATAGTTGAAGAGTAGCTGTATAACATAGACTGTACAGAAATATCAGCTAGTGACGAATCAGCGGTTATGGAGAATAATTGAGCTAGCTGTGATAAGATAGTCACTAGTACATAACTCAGATAGGCTAGTTCGATTCCTACCCGGGAAGTGGACTGTTTCATCTTTATTATGCATTCGAGAGAAACTTTCAAATTTTAAGAAATATTCTCAAATTTTTATTAAAGATCGATCATTATATTCACGACCTGCATTTCCCTCCGTGTACACACTGTTAGAAATTTCTGCATTAATTTTAATGCATTTGCTGGAAGTTTTTTTCAAATACGTGCATGAATTGAGTTTCATGCACATTTTACATGAAATTTAATGTAAACTATAGCATAATCTATATTTTTTTCATGTTTTTGTACATTAAATTTAATGTAAAATGTGTATTAACCTGAATTCATGTACGTGATTGAAAAAAACTTCCAGATATTTCTGACAGTGCATTTCATTTTTCTTATGAAGACTAGCACATTCAATATTTTCACGAAAAAAAGCAGGTTCATCTTTTCTCCCGACAACTTGCATGCTCCATATTCGAATCGAAGACGAGCACGTCTCACATTTCGCCATGAATAGTAGCGCATCTCGAACTTTACGGTAGCAGGTAGCATTTTTCAGCTCTTAAAAATTGTCTATTGGCTTCAAAAGAGTGTACGATTGAAACCCATATTCATATAAGCACTGGAAGAATTGAAATCATAAAAACTGTGGGATAATTGTGGATCTTTCGATCTTTCAGGGATGATAAGTCGTGAGAAAAATGTGTTATTCCAATCAGCTTTTCCACGAATTAAGAATTACTGTAGACTAGTGATGTCGATCTTTCGATCTATGCATCCAACATCGATCTTTCCGAAGAGAAAAAGATCGATCTTTTGCCGATCTTTGAAAAATCTGATCCATCACGGATCGATCCGAAATTTCCCAGGATTGAATTGACCGATTCTTTTTTCATTCCAAAGTTCATTGATGGAATTTTATTTGACTATGAATTGTGTTTGCAATCACCATGCGCATCCACTGAGAGCCCAATTTTTTAGATTGGAAGAAATTTTTCTTTGTCCTCATTCCAATAAATATTTTTTTCAATCAAAGAAAATTCAGTTGAAAGGAAAAAGTTTCCATCAAACTGAAACAAAGAATTTTCAAATTGGAACAAAAATATACTCCTACTTAAATTTGAAAAAAATTACTTCAATTCAATCAAAAATTTTTTCATTGAAATGAATTATTTTTCCCATTGAAAACAAGATTTACCAGAATGAGGGCAAAGAAATTTTCTTCCAATCTAAGAAATTGGGTTCTCAGTGTACGGAATTGTTTACAACGAATTTTTGGAAGCGAAACCCAGGAAGTTATTGAAATTTTGTCTCTTAAATCCATCATACTTGAGATCTTAGATTGAATTCATAGATTCCCTGTGCTTTAAATTTCATAAGAATGTTATGAAACTCTTCACATGACACAGTCTATTGAATTCCATATGATATCAATTTCAAAAATATAATTCTTCATTTGAAGAATTTTTTTCTGAATTTTGATACGATATTTGTAAATTCAATAAATACTGTCTTATATTCCCAAAAAAAACTTTTGAAATTTCATCAATCATATTGAATTCAAAAGCTTTATTAAATTCATTATATGGGAATATTGGATTTAAGAATTTTTCCATTCCATGAATTCCATTCAATTGTTCTTATTTGATGTCTCAATGTTTGAATGTTTTTTTTAAAAAAACATTGGAACATCAATGAGGTCGATGTTTCATCGTTAAACGATGTCAAACATCGATGTCAGTCGATGTTTAGTGAACACTATACCCTACTCCAAAGATTCGAATCAAATACAATCACTCGTCAATCGGTTTGAATCAGAGTTTTGGTCGGGAATTTTCCTATTCGATCTCATTCAAATTCAATCGGTTGGAATAAAACCGAAAGAAAAATTCTCCCTATACATGAGATATAATCAGAAAATTCCAACCGGTTGGAGAAAAATGTGATTTAAACTGATTGACGAGGTAGTGTGTTTAAATTCGACCTTTAAAGCCGATTGCTCGTGTAACTAGTGATCTGTTTAATGCTTTCTACTTTAACGGTATAAATTGATTCCCAATAGTCTTTGATTCTACTTTAATTTTTACATTTCTCATCAGCTCTTCCAAACTTGAGAATTCATGCTGGAAGAGAATTGAACTTTTTCTTCTTTCTCGATTCTTTTGTCGTTTGCCTCCTGGCGAGGCGTAATGCACCTGCTGTATCATCTGTTTTATATCTCAAAAGAAGTACCATTTGCACACTCAGGGTGAAATACTCAGGACGACATGCTTTTAGCTAACGGTTCGTTCTGGTTCAACGTACATTGCTTGTTTTTCAATACATCGATCACGACCTAAAGATGTCGAATATTCTTGTGTCCAACCGGGTACATTTTATTCTCATTCAATCACTCTTTTCCATTGCTTTCTATTTCTCAAACTAGAGAAATTTTGCGCGCAATAATACATCGTACGCAAATAGAGGATGGAAAAAATGAAAGAAAGTTTTCTGAAGAGAGCGATGAGGTGGGTTTATTCAAGGAAACAAAAACTAGACCTGTCAACTCTTAATCTAAAGGAGTGCGAATGCGAGCTTGCACCAACTTGGAGAGGATAAAATACGAAAGATTACGCGCCCTAGTGTTGCAAAACCTCCTGATTTAGTGAGACATTTTCCGATCCCCGTTTTTCAACGATTTCCTGAATAATTTAACGAAATCTGCTCTTTTTAGTCCATTCACCAATTATTTGTTCTCGCCCACAGAAATACTAAACTTTCAAGGTTATTTTCATTAAACCCCGATGAATAAATATTCTTTGATAGATTCCTTTAAGTTCTTTACTCTTCCAGTCACTTGCCATTGAGCTCATTAAATGACAAACGAAGCGAGTATTCTTAGATTTAAACAGTGCGAGCGTCTTCGAATTCGAAAAGTACGAGTGAAACATGGAGAATAGAGGGAAGGAGTGCGATTACAATACTTTTGAAATGCCCCCGAAAAATTTATTGAGCTCATTAATGGAGCTGAAAATTTTTATGCATGATTTATAACAAACACATTTAATACACTGTAAAAAAAAAACAATCGGATAATTAACCGATAAATCCTTCGGTAATTCAGGGAGTAATTAACTTGAAGCAAAACTCGGAAAAATGACCGACATTTTGGTAATTATACCAAAAAATGTGATAAATATACCAAAAATTAGGAAAATTTTATCTACTGTAACTGGGTTAATTGTTTCCCGACAAATTTCGATAAATTGTTTGACAGTGTATAGAACTCATCACAATCAGGAGAAGAGAGTAATACTCTGCATGAACACATAACATTTTCATTTCATAAAATTTCCACAATTTCATCAATCAGTCACTTGAAACAAACAAATAAGCATGAAATTTTCAGAGCTGATGAAGCACAGGATGTTATATCATAGATGGAATGGTGAAAACTTTTACCATAATTGAAGATAATATGCAGATGCTGTTACACCCTTCGAGCATTACCATTTGGATACGGTCTATTAACATTCATAAAGCACTTTAATATCCTACGAATATCTGAATAATAATATATAATCCCGTTGGACATCCTTGGCATATTGATGGCTTATATTTCTTGGGATTCGATACATAATAACATATCGTTGATCGAACCAATATGTGAGAAAATCTTCTTATTCCAATTAGATTCATGACAATCTGACTTGAGAGTGTATAATGGAAAATTGATATTTTCATCGATTTTATAATCTTCATTGGGTGAGAATAATATAAACGAGATTCAGCGTTGAGAGAAAAATTGAGTAATTTTATTATAAGAGAAGCTTCAAACATTAGCAGAATGACTTGTAAATTTGGTTGACATAATCTTCTTAGAAAAGTAACAGAATAAGTTCATCCAGAACTCATTCCACTTTTAACCGACGACACTATTTTCTTCTCATCAAGTTCATCCGGGACGAGAGTAACCCTTTTGAAAAATAACATCCTGTATTGTTTCACCTCACTGCGCAGTGAAGCTTTCCCTTCTATAGAATCTGTCTGATCTGCATTTTAATCATCTCTCACACATATATACGAGAAGAATGATTCACTTACCACGCAAGAAACACGTTTGAAAATATGTGAAAAGTGAGATTTATTAACCCTTTCTGACCTGACGTCCACTCAAATGGATATATAATTCAACAAATTATCAAAATTGTTTCACAAATCAGAACAGTTTGAAACCCATGATATCATCAAGATAAAGGTGTCAATTGACGATAAGAAAATTATTTAGAATTATATTTTCAGTATGGTATGTTTTTGAACGGAACTAATGTGAAAAGAATTTCGGAATTTTTGATACTGCAATTTCTATTACTTAAACGAATTTTACTGATTCTGCAGGATGCAGTTTGAATATTCAAATGAGTATGTTCAACTTCAAAGAGGTTTTGAGTGCCAAAAAGTGTTTTTCATATTTCACATTATTTTAATACACTGCTATATTATGCAACACCATCATGTGTCCGTTACAAAGGACACTGGGTGCCTGTTGGCAAAATTCATCTACCACAAGGTAACAAGTGTACATTCGAAGAGATAGAATACTACACTGAAAAAAGGCTGGTAACAGTTGTTAAATATATTCTCAAAATACGACTAATCGAATATTCAATGACACTCATGAACCAATTGATGACAATTATTACATTTTATGTACGTGTTCATAATGATTAAGTATTTCATGAATTTATGAATATCATTGATATTTGTTCAATGTTATCGAATATTTGGTTGGTGATATTGAGGAATATATATTTGATAACTGTTACATTCGGTAGATTTAATCCGTTCCCTGCAAATTTCATCAACTTAAGAACACCCACAATGAAATCCCAATTGTAACCATAATACTTGAATTCGAAACTTTTGAACGATCTCATCGATCTACAATAATCATTTCTTATTGTTTAGGAGTTTGGAATTCAATTTTCATCAAAACTTTGTGAATTATGGCATAGTTTTACACAAATCATGAAAAGTAACGGGGAATGGATAAAATTCACCCACTGCAACAATCCTTTCTTTCAGCGAAGATGAACGAAAATTAACATAACAAACAAAATTCTTACGGTTGCCTGACGTATAAAAATGACTAGAAATTTATAATCATATTCCAATGGATTTCAAGATAAAAATCCGTTACCAGAAAGTTGTAACTCTCTCATGACATTGGAGTTTTCAGTGGTGTCACCGCAGGATGTCCAGCCTCGGAGAATTCTAATGGAATCAATCGGTCATAAAATCAGGTTGAACGAAATGACCAATGAAACAAATAGAAAATTCCCAAACTGGACAACCTGCACTGACACTACTTTGCATATGGCGCCGATATGCTACGTAGACTGAAGTTGAAAATAGAAAAAAAATATCAGCTGATATTCTGTCTTGTTTCTTAACACTCATCAACAGCCTGTACTTATAATTACCTATTTCGTTGAAGTTCTTTGCAACTTTCGTTTGATATATTGAATCATTGAAATTTAATGAAGATTTATTACGAATAGTGATATAGAAATATTTCTAATTTTTCCTCCTATGTCTTAGTCACAGACACCCTGTGTCCATTGGAATGGACATATCAGTAATTTGGAATCAACATTAGTAAAAATTCTGTAAAAATTCAGAGTCCATACGAGGAGCTATAGAAACTATATTACCTATTCAAAAAAAATGTTCACCATTATTGGAACTAAGCCAGGTCAGAAAGGGTTGAAAAACATTAGAATATCCGATGAAGATGAGAAATTTAGATCTAATATTTCAAATTTCTCAGTCTAAGGTCGTATATCACCAACCTAGTGGGCGGAACTCATATATGTGAGTATCATGAATCAAACCCAAGGACGATGTACTTTTGACGAAGTATTATTGTGAATTCTGGATCAAATTCCTTTCTAACTACGATTTTCCGTGGGTTAGATTCGAGATCAAACATCCGAATGGAATACAGGAATCTCTGGAATCTACATATTACTCGGCTTCCGGATTTCGAAATATGAATTTGAGAACGTCAACTCAGTTCGCAAACAAGAAGGATATGATATGGTAATTCGATGGAAAATATTAGGGGTAATACAATCTTTGAGCATAAATATGAAAATTGTGATTGATTTTTTCATCCCTTATACTTTCTGTTTGTCTTCTTTTGCTTTTATATGAGACTTCAATAACGAGATATAACGTGTTCGGAATGAGGATATCGAATAAGAGAACCTCTGTTATCAAAATACGTTTCACACGTTGGAAAAACATCAATCGTTCGCAAATTGATTTGATCGAGGCGGTTTCGAAGTTACGCTGATCTTTGAAACTTGCACGGCAAATCAGTTGCAAAATTATTATAATCCCTCGAAGAACTTGAATTCCTTGCGGTTATGTGACGTCGTTATGTACATCGGAACTTTGGAAGATTATCATGACATGGGAGGCTAAATTTCATGGTATGACGTGTTATTAGATCAATCACTGGGATTATTACCCGTAATAATGATTTTTAAAAATACTGCTATTCTTCTCTCATATCAATTCCAATTCGCATTAGAATGAAATAGTTTCTGGGCGAAATGAAACGTGGAAGAAAATCGACCCAACGAGCAGCAAAAAGTTCGATAAATTCCAGAACAAATGAATTGATAGATTTTTTTCATCATTTCCACAAAATATTATCAAAAAAAAACCAAAAAACTAAGAGAATTGAAACGGAATTTGTCGGTTTCTATGTGAAGAATTTTTACGATAAAACAGTCTGAGAAGCAAGAGAAGTAATAAATAAATCACTAACTCTCATGTGTTGAGGATTTAAAAGGTGACAGGAGTGTAATGCTGAAAGCGTCGATACATCAAATATGTCAATAAACGGTTATCGCTGTTCAACATGAAAAAAGATGAGACGAAAATATTAGAAAATTCTTGGAGATGGAGTTGTTTCATGGGAATAAATTAATTTCGTCTCAATCTCTTATGGAAAGCAAGAAATGTCTTAGTAAACATTTTGTGTCTTGAAATACCTTTTAGATGTTTCGCACGATACATTTAGATAGGTTCAGACCAATTCTTGTCAACTTTCTAAATTAGAAAGAGTGGCTGGCTGTCCGGAGAGTGTAATTCCACCCTGTTGAGGTAAGAATTCACCCTTCAGGCAGTCCGAACGGAAAATATCTTTCCGTTCGAGTGGAATTTTCATTCTTTAATATATAGAGAGAGGTAAAAAAAGTGGTGGATATCCCGATTTCTCGATCTTTTCAGCAAAAATTGTAATAAATTTTCCAAGTATTTCAGAATTTTCAGCCACTATAATGATCGGGTTAATTGCTGTACGATAAATTTCGATGAATTCACTGCAATTGTTTTTATAATGCATATATCCTTGAAAATGATTTGATCATGTGTATGTTCAATCAGTATATATCGATTTGTATGAATACAATCAGGGTAATTATCGTCGGTGGTATTTAACGTATAAATCCTTGAATCTAAATTTGAAACTCACAATCACACCTGAATGTGGTATATCCTTGCTTCATCACTCTACCATTCGTTTCAACTCCTGCCAATTTCCGTATACATTGATTTACAGGGCACGATAATCAAATTAAATACAGAGGATACCGCAACCTTGTTCTGAGATATCAATTTTTTGAATTTTTCCCGTTAAAGAATTCAGTGCTGAATTCACTCAAAGGTGGATCCCGGGGACCTCATTTAGCGGGGAATTGTGTAATTGTTGTATTTTATTGATCGAGCCTAACGATGACCATAAGACAGAAAGAAAAACACAAGAATGAAGAAACACAGAAGAGGATGTCCTTGAAATGAGAAACCCTCTTTTTGAAGTGCCGCACAATGCGTCGAATCAATGGATAGGATGGACAAAAATGAAAATTCAACTTTTTCGCAGCCAGAATCATTGAATTACTTTATTTTACATTTGCATACCTATATATTCAAGTATAGGACACAACAATGAAGCATAGTAGTTATTTTATATCATATTCATACTGTATCCAAAATTTGAATCTAAATTTAGAAAAATGTTAATCAGAATAATCTGAATTTGAATAATCCAAAAATGATCACTATCTTCAAAGGGGCAGATTGGGGTAAGATGTTCTTCAATAATATTCTTGAGGACCATTCTAGGAACACTTTCCCATTGAGACCCCAACAATGGTTTTACCTTTTTTGAGTAAAGTTGAATTGAAGTTTTGATATTTATAATTTCGTAATATTCAAAAATATAAATTGATGATGTGAACTTTAAATTGATTAGGGAAACTATTACACGGTCAGAATTGAAAGTACATACCTTCGATGAGTTCAGAATACACCAATGTCAAGGATTATCGCGAAACTCTGTGTCCATTTTTCTATTTTTGTCCATTGATCAACGCACTATGTGTCGTCGGAGACCTCGATGGGCCGAAATCTGGCACTGCAGTAATCCCACGGGGGAATTTATATTGCAGATGAATTTATAATTTTTCATTGTCGCAAAACAATGGTGGCTTCAAAAGTCTACTGTTCCTTTTCAATCGATGTGCAACGGAGGAGAGTCGATAGGCGTTCCGCCTCTCGTTTTTACTTTGTTACACGTCGATTGAAGGAGGATAAAGAATTTCTGAAGCCGTTACTGTTGGAAAATATTGAATACATTGTTCAACTTGTACAATCCTATATTTGATCCAATATAAATCAAATGGAAGAGCCCAAAATCAATGTCATTATTATCAACTTAGAAATTGAAACAGGCAATCGCTTGATTCAAAAACATCCATCGAATTTCGCTAAATCTCACTAAAATTGAACAAAATTCTGTACTGGTTAAATCTTCACTTAAAAAAAAATTGTTTCTGGATTTTAAAAACAAGTTTGGAAGTTTTTCACATAAACACTTTTTTTGAGGAATTCACCAGCAAAAATGTTTGTGTAACTTCTTTTGTGAATCCATAAAGAAATGATGGTTAGTTTTATAAATTTCTTCAACAAAAATCTCATTGTAGCTCGGAAAATAATGTTCCGGCCACATCTCGTGAAACTTGATTTCGTTAGATTCAATGGATTCCCTCAACCAAGACGACTCCCTCAGCGGGATAGAAACTTCGTATATCCTTTCAATAAACACTTTGAATCCCATTTGTACCTACGGGGAAATGTTTTCTCATGTTTCCGATATTTTCATGCTTCCATGAAACTTAAAAATCTTGAAAAGCACATGTGGTTCCACGGGTCAGTGATTTGTACGCAAAGTCTCCGAACATCGATTCTATTTTTCTCTCAAAACGGTATTTCGAGGGAGAAGGGCAAAGTTTAACCAAGTCCTGAGTTTGAATACATCAATTCATTCGATGCAACATTGTGACTTTAAACCTCGCAAACCCTCCCCTTTCTCTCACCCACAACGAGGGAACGTGTGAGTCGTACGATTCTGACGAGAGAATTCGAATTGATTGAAAGTTATGACACTTCGAGAATTACATTATTCATTTAAATTTCCATTGGGATCGTAGTCTTTGTAGAATTCGTTAGGATTCCAAGAGAGCGAAACTTTTGGTTCTTAAATGTAGAAGAAATTATGGTAATTCCAACAATTATATTATTGAGTATTCAAGGGAAACTTCATTCCCACAAGTTCACTGATGAAGTTTAGTTAAAAATTTCTTTTGCAATTCAATGACACGTTTTATAACCCAGTTAACATTCAGACGATTTTAAGACATCTGAATGTTAGCTGGTACAAAAATTCAAGTGGAACTCCTTATCCAAAGATGATAAATTGTTGATGGATTTCGGTATAATGCCATGAAAGAATATAAAACTCAGGAAATTATTCGAAAAGAATTCTCGAAACTAGTTCATAGTTTCTTAAAAGATGTCTTATGCAATTCAAATTGTTCTCAAATTTTCTTACCGTCTTTCTCTTTCATAACATGCACAGAAGAAAGTATCTCTTCGAATCTGAGAAATTGTTATTTGAATAGGTCCAAATAAATATTCCTTCGACAGAAATAAAAATCTTGTTTATTGGTAAGAATTTATTATTTGATCCTTTTTTCAGATACAAAATTTGTTTGTATAAAAAAAGTATTTATTACCTTCAAAGCAATATCTGTTTGGATCTATTCAAATAAGAATTCCGCAGATTCAAAATAAAGCTGTGCGGGTAATCGATTAATCGAATAAAACGAAAAATCGAATAATCGATTAATCGTTTCTTCGAATAATTGATCGATTATTCAAAAAACCGATTAATCGGAATCGAACAGTTAATTGATCAATTCCTAGCGTGTATAAACTCCGGCCCACTCTGGCCCAGTCTTGGGCCTAAATTAGCAGGATGGGTCCATGCCGGGCTAGTCTAGGCCCCATGGTACATACATGCTAGGGATCGGGAACAATTATTCGGTTTGTTCGATCAATCGATTAACCACACAGCTCTAATTTAAAGAAATCTTTTTTTCTGTGTATATTGAAGATCGCTATTGTGCGGGTCAACGTTACTTAGATTTTATCGTATCGGTCTCAAAAATATCTGTCAGCTCTATTAAAAAAATTCGCGGGTGTTCTATAGAAATCCACATGCACTGAGAAAAAAGAAAAAATGCCATTAACCACCACGCGTAGTTGAAGAATTTATGAATGAATCAACGAATTTTTAGTTGAAATGACTTGGAAATTGTAGACTCAACTACGCCACCTTTCATTGTCTCAAACCAGGGTTGGCACTAATGGGCCCAACCCAATTGTCCCCACTGGGTTTTTTCGGGTAAACCCACGTTGAAAAAACCCATGAAAAACCCGTGAAAAACCCACTTTATACGAGGAAAATGAATTCAATAAAAGTAATATAATTGCAAACTTTTATTCAAGCATTTATTGTATCTTCATACATATTTGTTCAAAAAATGATTGTGTTGAAGAATTCAATACTATGAAATTATTGTACACATTCATTATATCAATTATATTCGAATTTCTACATTGGAATTGAATAAATGCCATGAGAAGAAAACCATTATTAAATTATACATCATTTTCAAGTACACTTGTAAATTAAATTTCCAACTCTTGGTGATTGAATTAAGAATTCAGTAACATGTTATTGATTTTTCAATTTTCACTACATTCCATTGCTCATAATAGTATAGGGTGGTGACTAACATTTCAATTACATATGAATGAAAATTCAATTAATAAACTATACTGCTATGGATAATATAATATATAATGCAGTGAAGATTTAAAAATTCAATTAGATGTAACTGAATTCCTTATTCAATTAATAAAAATATGAAATCTCATTTACAAGTGCACTTGAAAAATGAATGAAATTTCAAGAAATTTTTAACAGTGATGTTACAGTTCAACATAGAAGCATTATGTTAAGATAATAAAAACATTTGGTTGAACTGTTTGAGACATGTTGAATATGTGAATTTAAACATAATGAAAATTCTCAACTGTATAATGACTTTTTATATGCCAAATATAATTTAATAATTCCAGAAAAATAACAACATGAAGTTGATGAATTAATCCATTCGATTTTGAATCCAGATCAATCCAATTCCAATCATTCACTGTGAAAAATTTTTTTCAATTCCCAATGTCTTGACAATATTGAAATTAGACGCCAAAAGTTAGTGATTGAATGATGTAATTCTTGATAGTTATTCTATGAAATATTCTTGAGAGCCATTCAATCAATTTCTGATATAAAAATCAGTCGAATCAAGTTTAATCAAAACATTACTAAACTGAAACTGAGAATAGTGCATTGAGACTTATAATTGTTTCCTTCCTGAAAAAATCTACGATTAAACAAATGATTTTCATTCAGATGATTAAAAATAATTTGTTGAACAAAAAATTCTTTTATAAATTAATAAATAGAGTCAATGTAATAAAACCCAGAAAAACCCGGAAAAACCCAATAAAGTCCTATAAAACCCGCAAAAACCCACAAAAACCCAGTGGGTTGAATTTTCAGAGGAAAAACCCGGGTTTTTGCCAACCCTGTCTCAAACATATCACTTGATTTTATAAACCAATGTGTGTCAACGTCAACAAATCACAGAAGAAGTTTCATTCAAAATCTTGTCTAGTTGAGCCAACCTCGCAAGCAATCAATTACTATTTTTCATTGTCCCAATCATTCGCGTAGTTGACTCAACAGAGTCGGCCAACCTGGGGAATGATTCAATGCTACCTCCAGAGTTGGTTGAACGTATTCAACCTCCTGGTGTAGTTGAGTCAACGACGTTTTCGTTCCCGAAGAGAACATGAAGCTTCAGCGAACGTTCAGATCAGATGTGTATAGATCGGGTCGAAGGTTCATTAGAGCTAACTTTTATATTCACAAACGTTTGACAAAGATCCTACGGACGTTGAAATGTCCGCCTCGAAATACGTCCAGGAAACATAGATGAAACGTTCGCTAAAGGTTCATTGAAGGTTTGACGAAGCTTCGCAACAATATCTATACTTATATTAATTTTGATCAATTTATATGAAAAATAAATGAATTAATAAACACAAATTATTATAAATTGATCGAAGTACACGGAGAAAAAGGAATTCGCTGTGGCAGCGAAATCTACTTTTGCTGGGTTCCTTTTGCCAGAGCAGCAAATTTTTTGCTGTGACAGCAAACTATTTGCTGTTCCAGCAATCTTGTTAGCTGCGACAGCGAATTTTTAGCTGTGGCACCAAAAAATGTTTGCTATCCCAGCAAAATTTCTTTGCTATTCTATATATAATACTGAAAATTTGCTGGCGGAGCAAACATTTTTTGCTGCCACAGCTAAAAAATTGCTGTCGTAGCTAACACGATTGCTGTTATAGCAAATTTTTAGCTAGGTCAGCAAAAAATTTTGCTATTCTATATATAATACCTCGATTTGCTGCGTCAGCAAATTTTTTCCCTCCGTGTATAGATATTTTTGTGAAGCTTCCTCAAACCTTCGATAAACCTTCAATGAACGTTCCATTTATGTTTCCTGAAAGTATTTTGAGGCGGACATTTCAACTTTCGTAGTACCTTTGACAAATGTTTGTGAATCTAAAAATTAGCTTCCATGAACCTTCGATCCGATCTATACAGATCTAATATGAACCTTCGCTGAAACTTCATGTTCTCTTCGGGTTCAGTTCACTAATCCTTCTTCTCAGTGTGCGAATCCCTAGGAACCCGAACCCCAAGAGAACATGGTGCTTCAATAAACGTTTAATCGAGGTTTATTCAACGTTCGGACATTTGAAGGTCCATTGCATGTTCCATGAACGTACAATAGACGTAAATTTAACCTAGGAGGTTTGTGTTCTCTTGGGATAGGAACTCATTTATGTTTTTGCAAGTTTCTATGGAGTTCCAAGCAATCCTAGGTGGCGGCCAGGACAATTGTTGATGGGGAGTAGCCAATTATTCGCGAATAATAAAATTTCAAAGACGTAAAATCTTATTAGCCTGTTCAGGGATATTTTTATAACGACCGCACGGAAAAAAACTCACTATGGTAACTTAGAATTAGCTTCGTGTATTTGCTATTTGAACAGCCAAAAATATTGCTACAATCGCTGATTTTTAGCCACTGTAGCAATAACTTTTGTTCCCTCAGCTGAAAAAATAGCTACTCTAGCTGATATTGACACGGAGACAAATGATACAATAAAAATTACAACATTTTCTAGTGACAGAATAGTATTATGTCTCATCTTTTGAGAAGTACTCCTGAAATTTGGAATAGAATATTACAACTGCAATAATTTTTACTACATTTGGTATATAAAAAAGCCTCTGAGACCATCAGGCATTTGAGAACGACATCTGACAAAATAATACTATTCTACTACATTACTCTTCTCCGTGTACCCAAGTAGCACCAGAATATACTATGAACGTTCTTCGAATATTCGAAATATGTTCTATGCATATTCCAATGAGACCGTTTTATAGGTGCTATGCATATTCATCGAACGTATGTAATCGAATATACGACGGTACGTCAATCGAACGTTGATTGAATGAATATCGTACATTTCGAATGTACTATGTACGTTCTAACGATATTTTGGACAGTCTCATTCGAATATTCTATGAACATTCATTATATATTCTTCGTATTTCATTCGTGTATTCTACGAACGTTTTTATTTCGTATATGCTTTGAACTTCTGTTGCTGCTTGGGTAGGCATTCGAATATGATTGAGATCGTTGAATCACGTGTATAGAAGGATGCGTGTTTACCACCTGCGGCACAATAGAAGAGATTCCTAATAAAAATTGCATTTGGTTTTGAATCTGGTTGAAAATTCAGAAAGTAATATGTTCATCGCTAGACCTCCTTCTCTCGCCATGTTTATCGAGAAATACAAATTACGAGACGTATGAGAAATTAACACTTTCTCTAGCCTCCCACGTATAACTATGCGTGGAAAACATGTTATATCAACCTCAAGAATTTCCCGTCTACTCTGAAACTTTATCAAACTATGCACGTGATGGCGGTGATGAAAAGTTGGCCAAAGGGATTCGGATCGTCTTACAGCTTCGTTCGTCTCGCAGTAATTTTCACTGACATGACGACGGTGACGTAGATTTACAGTATAGAGTCTAACGGTGAAAGATCATCTTTCTCTGAAAATAAATCCAAAAGGACAGAGACACGCATTCGAAATCTATTATTTCTATCTTACTTTATTTTCTCATTCTCCTGTCTCTTGGGAGAAGAAAACTGTAAAAATATGGTAGAACGAGGGATGTATGAGAGAGAATTTTATTGTTCTTTTTGTTTCGTTCCATTTTGATACCTCATCTTCACCGTGATCCTGTTACACTGCGATGGGAATTGAAAAATATCTTACCGATGTTATGGATTTTATACAGAAGCAACACGTTAGCTAGCTGCTCTCTACAATTTTTAGCGTGAGATTTTACTCTTCAGTCAGCCAAAAGTGAGCCTGTCGAAATTTTGAGTGAAATTTCCACTCTTTGAGAGAAATTCACAGCCACTCAAATTTTCACTCTAAAAGAGTGAGAATTCACTCGAAACGAGGGAAAATCCCACTCGAAGCGGACCGGCTCACTTCTTAGACTTAGTGGAGTGACCACGTGATTTTTCACTCTTTCAGATTCAGAGAGTGCCTCAACTAACTGGATAGTTGCACTGGCTAATGTAAATAACTCAGGTATTTTGTGTTAGTTGAGGCAGCTAACTTGCACTGAGAGAAAGTATTAGTCATTGATACCTAAGAAAAATAGTTGAAAAAGTTGACTCAACCAATTATTTTTGGTAATCATAAGTAAATATGAATTAACTCTTGGCTGCCACACTTCGCCAGTGTGAAATAGCTGCCACACTGGGGTCGATTATGACCCCAAATGTAAACGTACACCACAAAGCCAATCTATGCGTACATATATGTCTTGAAAAAATTTTAGAGAGTACTAAAACTATCCTCATCTTCAATCAAATAATTTCCCCAAAGAAAAATTCATTTCGAAATTGTGAAGAAATTATTTCTGCAGCACACATGCATCGCTTGTTTTCATCGATCGATGGCTACATTTTCGCTTCTAAATGACATTATCACTATACCATGGAGAAGAACTATATGAAACATGAACAATCATGTCACGCTAGGGTGGAGTGAGGTGAAGAAACTTTAAAGTGGCACCAGATTGCGCGGAGAGTTCGAATTATCGAGTTTCTTGATGGTAATTCAAGATTAAATCATGTTGGGGTCAGTCTGGAGGATTAAGCATCAACAAACCTTTTATTTTCGTAACGATGACTAAATGTATCACTTGCCATAAAAATTGTTAGCTAATACTAATACATGCTGGTTATCTCGACTATTTTATATCGCTTAAACATATAATCAGTAATTCATACCGATATAACCAGGAAGAATTTCTGAAGGAAACATTTTTTTGAAACTTGCTCAATGAGTCACGATTGTCGTGATGATGATGAATCGATAATCAAGGAAACATAAGTAAAACTCTCATTATTGTTTTGCAAAAGCTCAATCCAGGTACCACATCTTTGAAAATAAGCTTTCATTGAACATCAATGAAGTGAGATCCGTTTCCATTATGTCATCGAACTTTTTAAGTGAAATATATTTGTACTTTGAATAAAAAGGAGCGACATCCTAAATTATTGTTCATGTGGTATTTGCATCACTGCAAATGCAGCTGTGGTTGATTGTTTGGAATTGAGTTATGCAAATAACATAACATCTCTCTAAATCTGAATCAGTGGAATTTCACTGGATTGCAGTGATAAGTATACCACTGCGAACCAGTGCATATACACTGCGAATCAGTGAGTATTCACTGATTTTCACAGTGAAATACAACTAATTGTAATCAGTGAAAAGAACATCCAACTGCAGAATCAGCGACTATTCACTGATTATGCAGTGGAATTCAACTGATTGAAATTAGTGGTATACTTATAACTGCGGAATCAGTCGAATTCCACTGATTCAGATTTAGAGAGATCGAACAATTCAAAGATTAGTATTTTCCGTTCCAACCCAAGTAACACAAGAAGTTCTAAGAATGTGCTCGAACCGTCTAAGAAGGTGCTGGACCATTCTTAGAATGTTCGAGCACATTCTCAGAACTTCTGGTGTTACTTGGGAACCTAATGTTTACAGATTAATATTTGATTTCCATAACCTCCATATGCACATATCGTATCGCTGCATGTTGATTTCAAAGGAGGAATTTCATCTCAACTAGAATGATGATTCTTATCGTTATTCCTGATGTAAAGTATCTCTTGATACTCGAAGTATATAATCACAATTCATCATCAATTATCATCAACAATGAATATGTTCAACTTAGTTTATTACCAATAGTTCTGAAAGCTTTGTGTTGGCAAGCTTCATTGTTAACAATAACAAAAAATTATAGTTATGAATTTGGTTACGAATACCTATATTTGTGGTACCAATGACCATGAAATAATTTTTGGATCCTTTTGGTAAAATTAACCGATTTTATTCCTCTCAGTGTGTTGGTACTAGTCCTGACTACTGAGTAGCTGCAGCAACTACTTAAGTAGATGGTCGAAAATCGATTATTTTCAAGTTGTTGCTGCAACTATTCCTTCTTTTTCCGTGTATGAATCGACGAATAGATATCAGTGATGCAAGAAATTTTGAGATCCAACGGTCTACACACTGAGAAAAAGATTTATTTATGGTTAACAAGATTAGTTTATATAGTAAACGAACCCTATATTTGCTTATGGCGAAATAAATATAAAATTATTATCACCAAACCGCATGTTTGTGCGATGCTCTTTAGATATATCTTAACATTCGTTAACTATTAACGAATCATGTTTTTGTATGAAATTGATTTTCAGTCGATTGAAAAATTGAACAATTGAATTCAAAACTACTATGAAATTCTCCGAGGACAATATAAATTTTAGAATATTTTCACATCATTTGGGCCAATATTGAAGAATTGATCAATTGGAGAATAATGTCATTTGAAGGAAGATTATAATGAAGTTGAAGTACAATCACGATTCATTGATATAACCATTTCACTCAGTTGATACACATCACTGCTTGCTTAAAATTTTTTGTAAGAAACCATTGTGAATGGGAATAGTGTCGAATGAGTGTTTTGAACCTATAATTTATTATTGACTCTACCCGTTTTGAATATTATCAGTTTACGTAGTTTTGAATGAGGAACTGTATCAAAATGACCCGAAGAGAACATGAAGCTTCAGCGAACGTTCAGACTGGATCTGTATAGATCGGATCGAAAGTTCATGAAATCTAACTTCTAGATTCACAAACGTTTGTCAAAAGTAATACGAACGTTGAAATGTCCGCCTCAAAATACTTTCAGGAAACATAGATGGAACGTTCATTGAAGGTTCATCGAAGGTTTGAGGAAGCTTCACAAAAATATCTATACTTGGATTAATTTATAATAATTTGTGTTTATTAATTAAGTTATTTTTCATATAAATTGATCAAAATTAATACAAGTATAGATATTTTTCTAAAGCTTCGTCAAACCTTCGATGAACCTTCAGCGAACGTTCCATCTACGTTTCTTGAACGTATTTCCCAGTGAGCACAGTTACGTAAATGTTACTTCAAAGTTACATAACGTTAAGTAACCAGTTACGTAACTTGGGGGTCACATGTGACTCACAATTTCCTACTCAGTTACATAACTATGTGAGGAACAATGTTACATCACAGTTACGTAAATGAAAAGACTTTTTACGTGACCAGTGCATAAGTGTAACGTGATGGCGATGTCATGTCAATACTAAAGAATCATATAATCATCACATAAAAATTCCAATTCTTTCGTGATCACATCCCAGCAAATACTGAACGTAACATTGATGTAACTACCACGTACCCAGGTAACAACACAGCATGTTGAAGCGCTTTGAAAGCGCGTCGCTACTTGGATTAGCTGTGAAACATATGGTAATAGGTTACTTTCGATATTCACTAGATATGTACCTGAAAAAAAAGTCTTCTGAACACCCAACTATACAGAAATAGTTAGACATTTCCCAACTTATCCGACACTCCCCTAACTAATACATAACATAAAAATGGCAAGTTATGTTTCCTTAAAGTCACTTGATTACGTAACTGATACATTACATAGAAGTAACCAATTGCTACGAAATATAAGCATAAAATATTATATAATTGTTACATCACATATACATATTTCTGTGTTATGTACCATTCACATATGGTGCTCACTGGGTTCGAGGCGGACATTTCAACGTCCGTGGAACCTTTGTCAAACGTTTGTGAATCTAAAACCCAGATAGAAAAGCATGCTCTGAATATTTTGTGACATAACGTGCCGTAAACGTACTATCATGAACTCTGCTCAGCTTGCAATGACGCATAGAATGTAAACATTATGTCTGCATTATGGTGCCATCACCTCGTTTTGCCACCAATAACAATGATTTTTGCGGAAACACCTTGGCACCATGATGCGAACATTTCTTGGCGTTCATGTCACCATTATGATGGCATTATTGGGCCATTTTTCTATCTGGGAAGTTAGCTCTAATGAACCTTCGGCCCGATCTATACAGATCTGATCTGAACGTTCGCTGAAGCTTCATGTTTTCTTCGGGGATAGATTATAATAGCGTTAATTAAAAATACAGTTAAATATCAGAAACTGGTATTCTATAATGGCTCCTAATAGTTTCATATGGTGGATTTTAATCTACGTTATTACAAGCTGTTATCCCAACACAGTCCTTTTCTCATTCAAAATTATATAAATTATTAAAAATTATAAATGCAAAGGTAACCCTGGTAAAAAAATCCATTGATTCTCGCCAAATCTCATTGAATCTTACACAATGTTCTGACCAAATCCTATTCAACCATTTTCAATGAGATTTAATTAGATGAATATGTTTTCTCATCGTAATTCTGATCGAATCTTGCCAAATCTGATTGAGTCCCGCGCAATGTTCTGACCAAATCCCATTAAACTTCATTTCGTCAGATTCTATGGATTTTTTCAACCAGCGAAATTATAAGTGTTATAAGTGTTATCGTGTTGTGGTGACTGACATAACGGTTACCGCGCATGCGCCAACACTCAGACCGCCACATCCAAATATGTGAAGAGTCACGCCAAACTTAAAATGTTTGTCACAAATCAGATTTATTAACTACCAACAAATATGCATTCCAGCAAAATAAATCTCGTATTGATCGCAAACTAATTACTTACATCCAACCAGTTCTCAAATTCGATTTGAATAATTTGTATTTTGTGTGGACTCATACTTAACTGTGATTTATCATCACATGAAAAAGTTAGAGATATCAAATTACTTTGTTATGAAATAAGAATTATTCGTTACTTGAAAGAAGTATGGAATTCTTACCAAATGAATGGTTTTTTCATCTTAAATGCTGTATAAAATAGATCATACGTATCCCAACTGTGATATTTGTCAATAGTTACTACATTTGTTGACAGTCAATGGATATTTCTCACTGAGTGACAAATAAATGTATTTATTTCATGTAACCAAATTTTTTTCTCAGTGCATCCAATCAAGTCGCTCTTGTTCTTTTGTTTCTGACAACACAGATAGAGATTCCACACTGACTTGTTATATGATACTATATGATTTATTATTGTGATCGAGAAAACATCTATGCGATGAATCTGGGATTACCGAACACAGGGTCTTTTGTCGTTCATTATTTTGGTTTTTCGTACTATCTGCAGGAAAATCGATGACCACCGATTTGATGGCTCACTTCAATTATCGTACATCTGTTTCGAGATTTCTTATGGCCTCTATTCCTGAATCATTCGTCGACCATATTGAGTTGATGATATGAAAACGAAAGCAAAAATGTCCGATTCAAACTCTTACGATGAATGTTCCTGAATCTAGTAGGTACACAGTTTATATGATTTATGAGGAAAATTTATTCGAAACATTCTGTGTTTCCTGCTGGAGGGATTATCAATCATAAACAATATATCTTACACGTTATACAATGAATTGACCCACCACGTGTCAAAAGTTTCTCCTGAAAAGACGGAACATGAAAATGTGTTTATTATGTCACCAACGTAGGATTAATTGATCTTAATATCATTGTTTGAAATCCATTGAGAGTAAATGGAAAATTTATGACTTTTGCTTTTAAAATTTGATCATTATCACATGAAGTATTGTATAGAGATGAAAGAGAATTTATAGCAAAGACAGTATTTGAGTAATGATGAATTCATCTGTTCCTTGCGAAGTTACGTTCAAATGTTTGATATTTCAACATGGACGACTTTTTCATCATTCATTCGTGTGAATTTTGAAGATACGGATCGAGTAGCGTGTTCATGTATTTTTGGAATTCAGGAAATGGAAATCACTTCTTTTTTGTGTAAAAATGTCCTCTTTTTTGTGAGAAAAGGATTGAAACAATCGCAAAAAATCTGCATCTTCAATATCGATAATATAACGAAGAAACATATTTCTTTGGAAGAATCATCATCATGATGAAGTAATCAGTCTTATGACTGGTTTGATGAAATCCTCCAGCCCTGTCTAATATCCGCTAAACGCTTAATTTCTACATATCTATGACAACCCTTATCTTGTATAGTTTGTTTCATTTAGCTTAATCTACGTCTACCTTTGCGAGTTTTCCCATCCATTTTTCCTTCTAAAATTTTTTTTAATAAACTATCCTGCCTTAATGTACGTCCTATCAGATTACTTCTTCTTCTCACGACATGTTTCAAAAGACTTCTCTTCTCATTCACCTTCTCAAGTACCTTTATGAGAATGTAATTAGATTTATCAAATTTGTAAATTGAGCCAATGAACAGTATTTAGAAAGAAAATCCCAATTAGAAATTCTTGAACAACATCCGATATCACTTTACAGTGACTGTGCCAAAATATTGGAATTCCTTTTGTTAAAGCTGCTCATGTAATTCATTTTCACGTGATCAAGAGCACTGTGCGAATACATCCAATACATAGTGAGAACTTGATTTGAATTCTTTTGAATCATCCATCAACTTGTTTCATTTTTCATTTGATTCGGAAACTTAATCATTACTGTAGCTTTGATACTTTTTTATATGTTCTCTCGTTATACAGGGTGTCCCAGAATTTGCGGACCGGATTTCACAGGTATATTCTTCAGTCAAAATGCAATAATTTCCCGTTTGAAAAAAATTTTTTCGACGCTTAGTTTTGGAGATCTGAGCATTTCTAGATTTTTTTTCAAATCCAAATCATTCAAAAACACTGTATGCTACATACTTGAGCTTAACACCATTCGCCAAGTTGGAAAACGGCGGATCTGTGGGGAAAAAAATTCAACCATTTTATCATTGATAGTTCCGGAGCTATAGCGATCTGAAATTTTTTAGCTTTCAGCCAATCAGAATTCAGCAACTTCAAATCGCTATAGCTCCGGAACTATCAATGATAAAATAGTTTAATTTTTTTTCCCACAGATCCACCGTTTTCTAGCTTGGCGAATGGTGTTAAGTTCAAGTATGTAGCATACAGTGTTTTTGAATGATTTGGATTTGAAAAAAAATCTAGAAACGCTCATATCTCCAAAACTGAGCGTCGAAAAAATTTTTTTCAAACGGGAAATTATTGCATTTTGGCTGCAGAATATACCTGTGGAATCCGGTCCGCGAATTCTGGGACACCCTGTATGGAACAATTTGATTTGCCAAAGGACAGGTATTTTATTACACCCGCTAAGAGGTTTTCTTCTGGCAAGAGTAGAGAAATATTCTTGAATCAAGAAAATTCCAATGTGACAAGAATATCTTCTATGCAAGGTCGGACGATTTCTGTAGTTTTCCGTGAGTGATTCAGGGACGCGAAGTACCAGAGTCAAAAAATTTTAATACTTTGGAAAGCCTGATCAACTTCGTAATACGCAACGATCTAGAGTTGAATCAAGTCGAAAAAATGTTGACATCAGGTCGAATGAGGATTTTGAAAACAAGATCAGGTTGAGAACAGGGTGCACAATTAAATCAAATCTGATTCACTACGTAATACGCAACGAATCGGAGCTAAATCAGGTTGCACTTTTTGACTTGAGTGTTCATTTGTCGAACGCGATCGTATTTGTACTGGAGGGGGTACTTTACCGTCCAAGTTCTGCAACGCTCCGTAAAGTCAACTTTTACTGCGTGTGCGCATGCGTACTCTGATCACCGTATCTGAAATTTCCAGATCAATTGAGTGAAACTTAAAGGAGATATTGAACTTTGTTTACAATGATGCGTCTCGCTTACCGTCACGACACGACAATGCTATACTGAACCAGAGAGAAGATGAGAGCGCTCACGGGCACCTATGCGCCGCTAGTAAAAGTTCCACTGGCCTCCTGGCGGTTGGATCATGGAAGTAGACCTGCAGCGATTTTATTTTTTAATAACCAAAAATTACGCATTTCTTTTGAATACTTTTCAATACGTACTCAATCAAAATTTAATCATGTACCGATACTGAATGGATATGATTCTTTATGATCATGAATTGAAAAAGGAAAAAATGAGAGAGGGGGTTGGTGGGTCTGTTTCACGTGATCCACTTACTAGCAATGGAACCCCGGCCGTGAGCGCTCTCATCTTCTCTCTGACTGAACTACAATACAGAACTCCATATGCACGGAGAAAATCCTATAATACTGAGCACTGTAGCCGACACGACTGGCTCGTGTTATGGAAAAAATTCATTTCAACACGGCTGGTTACTGTAGTAACACGAACCAGTCGTGTCTCCGCAGTGGAGGTGGAGAGTCGTTTTTCTACACTATTCTCTACTGTGAAGACACGACTGATTCGCGTTATTACAGTAACCAACAGTGTTGAAATGATTCTTTTCCATAACACGAGCCAGTCGTGTCGGCTACAGTGCTCAGTATTGTAAGATTTTCCCCGTGTGCTCGACGGTTCATGAGTGGATCGCACCATTGTAAACAAAGTTTCCCTTGATTTTTTACTCGATTGATCTGAAAATTTCAGGAAAACTTCTTCGAACATTGACGAACAACTTGGTTTCTGACTGTTTCCAAATCGAAAATTCCCTCGATACTTTTTTTCCGTGGAAACTCGCAAGTGCGTGTTCTTAACAGCATTTGCTTATTATTAAATATGCATTGGCTGATGAAATCTTTTGACAATTTGAACTCACTAATTGCCTTCGGGGATCATTACCGAAACTGTATACCAAATTTCAAGTCATTCCAATGACTTCTCGCTGAGTACCCTGTTGAAAATTCCAATTTTGAGAGTTTTTCAGAAATGCTCAGAAATTCTCAGAGAAATATTTCCATCAGGGTAATCGCAAAATATAATTTGCATTCTATTGATTTTGAAGGAATGAAAATTTTCACTTTTTAATTTTTATCTCGGAAACTATTGATGATAGAAAAAAATTTTTCACCAGGAAAACGTGTGTTTTGATGAGCTTCAATAGGTTGTATTTTTCATTCTTCATTTTGACTACTTTTGAATACTTTTCCTCGTTCTATTGTGCTTCTGGATCAGATGCCGAGTACACGGGAAGAAGAAAACAGCACTGGTTACTGTCCATAACAGCAATCAGTTGAAAAACAAATGAAAACACGCTTGGTTGATAGAGGTTAGCGCGGGTAAACACCCGTCGGACCGAAAGCCCGTTAGGCCGAAAGACCGTTGGACCGAAATTTATTTTACCGAATGACAATAATCCGAAAAAGTTTTGGTGACATTCTATCTTATTCGCACACGACTAGTAACGTATAGTAATATTTCGGATTATTGTCATTCGGTAAAATAAATTTCGGTCCAACGGTCTTTCGGCCTAACGGGCTTTCGGTTCAACGGGTGTTTACCTTAGCGCGATCACAGTGATGTGTACTGCAGTTAAATTCGTCAATGCTGCTTGGACATTAACGGTTACTGGAAGAGGCAGTAATGAGCGGCGTGAATTTGATTTTTCATTTGTTTTCAATGAATTACTGCGATTCACAGTAACCATCGCTGTTTTCTTTTTTCCGTGTAGGACTGTGCGGTCAACCGATTGATCGCTTGAAACGGTTAATTGTCAACGATTAATCGATTAATCATTTTCACGATTAATAATCGATTAACCGATCAATCGGAGAATTCCGGTTGGTTGTTTCTTCGATTAACCGATTAACCGGTGAACAGATTGATCGGTGAATTTTGGTCAATCGTTTTTTTCGATTAATCGATGGATTCCGGTTAATTGTTTTTTCGATCAATCGGTTCATTGATATTTTATGTCGACCGGTGAATCGTAAAAATGTTTACCTAGAATCCACCTATCAATTGACAAAACGATTAATCGGATTCTTCCGATTAATCGATTTATTGTTGACAACCGTTTCATAGTCAATCAACCGCACAGCCCTAATGCCGAGACGTATTCGAGCGCTCGGCGAGTTTAAGATCCAATTTGTGAATTTTTGAAATTAAACGAAATTTGGAACATTCTTCCCGTAAATTTTCATCGAAATCATCAACAAGGTTAGAGGTAATTCAATTAAGAGCATTCCGAAATCCCAAATCTCTCCTCCCACTTTTCTCGAAGACGACTGAATAGACCGAAAGATGATGAGTTGATTCATCTGATGTGAATTACGGAGAAGATGCATGAACTGATTATTTTTCGATTCATCCAGTCGTTTTCGAGAAAAGTGGGGGGGGGGGGGAATTTGGGATTTCTTGAGACTTCGAAATGCTCCCAAAACTCAATTGAATTGAGGTTTAATTATTAATTAAATTGATTTCTCAACCCTTAGACTGCACACTGGATTAGCGTAACCCGTTGAGGAGATTCATCACTCCCTGCAAAAGTTACTAGATTCCAAATTTCTCCCCCCAGTCTTCTCAGAAACGAACACATAAAATGAATGATAATGAGTAGCTGCATTTTTTCCAATAGCCTAAGAAGATGCACCTGCTCATTAAAATTGATTCTATTCATTGTTTACTGAGAAAACTGGGGGAGAGATCTAGTAACTTGGCTTGTGGTGAATCGCCTTAAGTATTTGAAACATGTGGAATTTGAAAACAGTGGGAGTTACAGCGTCGGCGCATTTGAAAGCGAGAATGTGAGTGTCAATTGTTGAATTAATATTCAAGAAAATGTGCAAAAGTAGAAGTTCATGTCAAATTTTGTGTGTGAAAATATAGGTCAGATTTGGGTGTGCAGTCCGAGGGATAACGAGAATTGTTTTCAACTAACGATCAAACTTTATTCTCAATGGAGTTTTTTTTTCAATTAATAATGAACTTTTTAATCAAAACTTTTTCCATTGAGGAAATCAATTGATTTCTAATTCCATTTTTTTAAATCAACCATTAGATTGGATCCCAAACTGAAGTTTTTTTCCAATTAACATTCGTAATTGTTGCTTGATTCGATTAATCAAATTTAATTCTCACCTCGATTTTTTTTCCAATGAAAAATTAAATTTATTTCTCAATTGAATTTTATTCTCTATCGAAATGTTCTTCAATTAACAATTCAATTTAATTCTAAATTGAAGCTTTTTCAATTAAAAATCAAATTTAATACTGAATTGAAACTTTTTTTAATTAAAAATCTCAATGAGGAATTGAATTTGATTGTTAATTGAAAACAATTCCAATCAAGAATTAAATTTTATTGTTAATAAAAAACAATTCAACTCTCAATTGAAATTTTTTCAATTCACAATTGAATTCCATCCTTCATTGGATTGTTTGCAATCAATCAATCAATTCAATTGTTATTCGAAATTGATTATAATCAATTTAACCAAATTGATTTCTGAACTGAGTTTTTTTTAATAATCAATTACATTTAATTCCTAATCGAATTCTTTTCTATCAACAATCAAATTTAATTCTCACCTCAATTCTTTTTCAATCAACAATTAAATTCAATCCCTGATTGAATATTTTCCGATTGACAATTAAATTTAATTCCCAATCGACACATTTTTCAATTCACAATTCAAATAACTCGTATATGAAACTTTTGTCAACTAAAAATCTTCATTGAGAATTAAGATTGATTTTTAATTGACAAAAATTCCAGTTAGGAATTAAATTTGACTGTTACTTGTGATTTTTCTCAAATACCTGATAATTCAAACCCCTGGAAATCATCAAAAGTCAATCAGGTTAGTTACACGAAACCAGAATGACAGTCAATACCTTCTTGATATCGGAAATTATATTCAGAAAGAGATATTCTCGTGCTCTTTTTCTGCTTTATCGATTTCGCAAACGTATTAGAAATATATTATGAGATACAATGGCATTCAAATTACATTGTTTGTCAAGTGCATGGAGAGGAAAATACAGTTGAAGTTACTGTGGTAGATCACTATCCTCAGACCAGATTGGAATTGACAAGAAAAAGTATAGTATTTTCATCTAATTCTAAAAAAACTCCACACTAATGATGCTCAGTGCAATATATACCAAATAAGGAATTTTCCTGAAAAACCATGAACTTCCGAATTGCATTATAGGAATTTTTACTGTGTGAATTGGAAATCGTACATATAATCCTCATGGGAAACTATTTTGTTGTGGGAAAATACAAATCTTCATGAAAATCAAAACTCGGTCCAGCGTTGATATGAAGCACAGTAAAAAATATTGTATTTTACATGGAAGAGTAATGAATTATTCTCTCCGTGTGCTCATCAGTAACATCTGGAACGTAGAATTAGAGGGATTCTCCTGACACAATTATCTGCGACATGATATCAAGATAATACATTGATTTATCAATCGGCCAAGCGATGGCGTATTACTAGGCCATCAAAGTCATTAATCGCACGTTAACGACGCTCAATGAAGGTTCATCAAGGGTTGACTATTGGATGATAACGTGCGGCATATTGAATATCTATACAGCGGTCCTTAAGGTCTTTATATTCTTAGTGTCACCAGCTCCGCTCGTCTTGTTAAAAACAGGAAACCATAGTTGGTCATTTACCTGGGACCATAAATACGCCGATTATTCGCTGAATTTATATTACTGGACAAATTGCTATCAGATATTTATGGAAAATTACGAAAGCGATACTTTTGAATGATCAAATGTACTTCAATCAGAGATGAATTGCAGAGATTGCTAATGCAATGTTCAAATCATGGTCCGTATCACCCCACACAGCACATCCACCGATGTCCACGTCGCATCTCCGTGGAGGCGAGGTGGAACACAGTAAAAAGTAGAACTTACTTCCAACCTTAATATCGGCTTATTTTAAGATGCAGCCAAAACTAGCCCTATTTCAGCTGAAAGTAAGCATGCAAAACAAATGCCGACACAATGGAAAAAACTGAATTTCAGTAAAGTTTTCGAGTAAGATGCAGCCACTTTCAGCCAGACTTTTTACAGTGAAGAAAGGGAGACGTGGATACAAGGTGGAAAGAACGGAGAAGCGACGTGGAGGCGACGGAGAAATGTCAGCGTGCTGTACGGGACGTTTCTTCTGAGCCAATGAGCATGAAAGGATCAATGGAAAACGTGAACCACCAATCAGAAACTGGACCATGGTTTTCATATATCGTTAGCAATTTCTCCAACTCATCTCTGCTTCAACTCTAAAGTTTGTGTCGTGTATTGGAACGAATTGATGATCGAATAACGAAATACTCAGTTGTTAAGGATTCAAAATCTCGCACTACACTCTTTAAACGATGTTTCCATTTCCAGAGAATGAATTTGAGACAAAATTAATACAAGAAAAATAAAATTGAATTAAACCAACATCTTCAACATAAAAAAATAGTTTTTATATTCGGCCATCTATCGAAAGTGCGCAACTTCTGAGGAACTCCCCAATAAACACACACACGTTAATTCAACGTTGAAAAAACGTTACACTGTCTAACGAACGTCGGTAGTTGATTTTATACCATTCATTGTTGGTTAAAATTTGATCAGGAAATGGACGTCCAGAAATCACGTTTGAATAATGCGTAATTCAAACTAATAGTCGAAAATAACCATCAAACAACGTGTTTTGAACGGGTTTAATTCACGCGTTCAAAATGTGTTTATAAAACCTTGTGTTTGAACTTCAATTGAAGATGTTTTGCTGAAAATTTTGGATAAAACCGAACAATACTGGTTAAAAATTCAAACACAGAGCAAGATAGTAAATAGTGTGGCTCCTTTTCCAAATTCTCTCATGTTCGGAAATACTATTTTTCTCGATATTAATGAATAATTCTCAGAATAATTTGTTAGGCTTAATTTACGTTTTAAAACTATCATTGGAACACGTCAATATTTGACGTCTTTTCAACGATTTCTAAACCGTTGCTATGGCGTCCTTTTATGTTTGGAGGACACGTGGTCTGCCGCGACATTTTTACGTTGAATCAACGCAAGAATATTACTAATTCACTAATTGACTGTTTTTGACGTTTTTTAAACGTGTGTGTATTTATTGGGCGTTTAATAAATTTTTGAACAATACAAACCATTCGCAAGACTGCAATTGAATTGAAGGGTCCATCGAGTACCCTTCACGAATCCTACCTCTTCGATTCTCTCAAATCTTCATCAACATAAATTATTCTACAACGAAATTCACCTGAGAATCCCTAGAAAGTTCTCATGTTTGAAACACCATTCCACGTTTTATAAACCAACATTCGGACATAGGACAAAAAACTTGATTCACCAGTAGCAATAAAACCGATGTATTTGAGAAAAAGTGAGACGTGAGAAACTTTGTTTCCCTGTTTTCTCTAGAAAATCTTTATCTTTCCTAATTCTTGACAAGTTCCTGTCATTAATCTCTCCACCCACTTCTGGGTCACTCAGTAGAGACCTTCACATTCCGTGATTGTTTTTCTTGATATCTAGTTCTAGATAAAACAACGTCTTCAGATATATTGAATAATGAGAAACAAGACTTTACCGAGGGACTAAATTTGAAAAATTTGTCTCCTAACATATGTAGAACGTATTAAACAATTTATGGATTGTTCGTTGTTTGATGAATGATAATATCATCGTATACTCTCACGAACATCCAATAATGTCTTTTTTTTTCTCTACAACTCACGTGATTCGAGGTTTATCTCAGTCGATACCTCAAATGGTTAAATTCAAATCATAAGGTTACATAAATCAGTTTGAAAATAGTATAGGAAAATCGAACCAAGTCCTCACCAATGACCGTCGTTGGTATCCGTTTAAAGAAGAAACTGAGCTGATTCACGGCCAACCATGACAGTAAGTGAGATATATAGAAGGGACAGAACGTAACATGTGGTACACATTCGCGAAACTCACACTGGAAACCGATCTGGTTTTCTGGGATTCTTTGGAAATATAATGACGAATGAATGAAGAAAAGTAAGGGAAATATATTTTATCGAGGTTATGGGGAGAATTTGTATCTCTACGATCAAGAGAGAAACAATGATTTGATCGACGTCATCTGTAGATGATTTTTAAAATGATCCATGCTTGGCACGGTATCGGTGCTAGATTTGTCAATATCAGTCATTTCCAAATCGCTGGTTTTTTCAACAATACGGAAAAAAGGACGATGGAATCAAATTATCAGTGGCAGTATGGGAATTTCAATCTTAACACCACTGGCATTTTTTTGGGGAAAAGTATATGAGATTACTTTTTAGAGTGCGCATTTTGGTATTTACCCGACATATTTGGGAGAATCTTCCCAATTTCAGCTCTGCAATTTCCACTGTAAAAAATCTATGGGGAACTCCACATGAACGTATGGAAGCAATTAGCACATACATGTAATATGAATTTTCCGTATCTCACCAGAAATTTACTGGGAGATGATTATAAAAATCTCAAAAAGCTGAGAAATTTTCCGTTGAATTTATGAGAAATTTCATAAACATGTACCGGAAATTGAGGTCCTATCCCACCCTGGTAGAAATTTGTCTGGGCATCCCATTTACCATCCACGTACCAGATGGGACTGACGTGGGGGCAACTGGATAACATATTTCAGCCAATTTGACTTCAGTGCTCAAACATTTAGTTGGCTTATGTAGATTTCCCATGCGTCAACTGATCGTACAGTAACATTGATAGTCCATCAACACGGTCAGAGGAATGAAATGAAGCCCCAACGTTTGAATTTGTCGCTCGGGATTATTTTATGGGAATAAATTCAAAAGCAACGTTCTTGACTGAAGATCACATGTCAAAATACATTGTTACCTTATTAATAGGTGTGATTTCACAGAAAACACATGATTTCATGTTTCTAATTATCAATTTGAACAACATTCTAGCAATTCCCTGGGACATCTGGATGGGCACAGGCTAGAAATTGCATTACAAAACTATCTAGCAACCAACCTAACATCTAGGAAAACTAGCTAGGGCCCATCTAATTCCCAACCATATCTCCCGATTGCTGCGTATAAGAAAATTCTAATTATTTTCACAGTGTAGCTCGCTTGGAGGACAGTGATAACCTTGAATAGGGACAATTGTTTTTTATGTCGAAGTTTGACAAAAGAAACCTTAATTCATCATCAACTTTCATTTTGTCAACTCTGCCAATATCGCGATATGTCAATGACCTTTGATACAAATTTTTGGAGAATTTACAGTGAACCCTTTCGCCATCCCCTATATACTTTACTTTTCATCGAATGGAACAATCTATGCTTGTTCTCAAATAAGCTAAGAATAGTTTGATAAGTACTTATGAGTTTGAATTTGCGTTGATGAGTTGTTTGAAAATCAGATATTATTCGTTTTTTTTTCGAGATACATAAGTATTGTCAGGAACTGCGACTTCCATTGTTTTCCATTTTGCAAGGATTCCACCAGGAGTTGAAGTAAGTGATGAAAGAGACGATTGTTCGTCCAAAAAGATTCATCATCATAAAAAAGTATTTGTCGCAGCAGGTAGTTATCAAGAAATCGTATCGCGACACTTCATTAATTTTATCCCCTTTCACCTCTGGAGAGTCAACAAAAGTAGGTTAATTTTTAATGCGACAAAAAGAGCTGTTGAAGCAGTGACCGTTAAGATCGACTGTTAAGATACAAAAGCACATTGTCTGTATATATAGAGGGTACCAAGTATTCAAGTGGTTTTTCCAATCTCGTCTTTTTTCTTCCATTCCCCTTTGTATTACAAAGAACGCCCTAGCCTTTCGTTCATTAAACATTTAATACAAATGATGGTTAATCAAATCATTTGAATTGAATTGCATTTTGTATAATATTTTTAATAATATACACTCTCTCTTCTCTTGTTCCCTAACTTTTGAGAACATGAAAATCAAGTGTGCAGAACAAACAAAATGTAGGGAATATTGAGCCGAACCTTAGAGAAGTTTGCTTGATTAGGACCATTTCTGTTTGCTGTTCTAAATGATTTTCCAGGCAAAGATCTACCGTGAAGATTCTGATATCTAAAATATTCCAGGAGTACAGTAGTGAAATTAGAATTCTTTCTTCAGAAGGCGACAGAGGGACGAGGGATCTGGAATATAATTTGATAATGTTGGAGGAAGGGTTGGAAATGTGAGAAATCTGTGATTATTCGAGACAGGATATCTCTTCTCGACGTATTCAAAGGAAATCGCAATACAAAGTTGTTGGAACTATTCGGAGAACCCTCTGAATTTCACCTAATCCATCAAACTTGATTCTCAAAATTTCTGCAAACACCTAAAACAATTCAATATCGAAATGAGAGTATTATCTCTCTCATTTTAATGCGACTTCCCCTTTGATATGTGATATACCTTGGACGTGTGAAAGTATCCTTTTTGATTTGAGGGGATTATTGGTCTTTGTGGTATAAGAATTTTCATTCGTTCAATTTTTGTTTGTTCAATTTTCTCTTCCCTCTTTCCAAATATACTCTCAATCGTAGAGACATATTTCTCGATTGAAGAAGAAAAAACAATGGAATATCTTTTCTGATTGAGAGGGTTTTTCATTCTTACTTCCAGATTACTTTCTTTTTGGTTACAAACTTTAGTTGAAATCTTCCGGAATTTCTCAGAAATATTCTGAATTTTAGCAACTGTTTCTCACTTTTTTTCAATATCTCAGAGTCCATGGGATGGAATTCTCCTGAATCTTCTTGAAATCTTCTGAATTCTTTTGTTATTCTTTTTCTCAGGACTTTTGTGGATTCTTCAAAATTGTATTCAATAATATGTCCGCTGAATTTGTTTATTGAGGAGATTCTTCGAACTTTTCTGATGGAACACCTTGATGAATCATATAATGAAACCAATCGATAAACGACGGATCAATTGAACATCAATCGATTCCGTTCCAATTTTCTCGAAAATTATTGATCTAGGATAACAAATATAATGATTTGAATTGAGAACACGGCGAAAAGTAATCAGTTGTGAGAGGACCACCATTTTTTCAGCTTCTATAGCTAAATTTTGGCTGTAATTTTGACTGTTGCAGCAAATTTTTTCGCTCTATCAAGGAAATTTTGGCTAACGTTGCTAAGAAATTAGCTGTCCTATGGAATTAGATGTCCTCCTGAATATTTGATTCTGTTTTTATGCACGGAAGAAATGACGTAGTTGATAGTTGGATAGCTAAAAATCAGCTGTGGTAGCTATTTTTTAGCTGTGGCAATGAAAGTTATTGCTGTACGAGCTGAAATCCAGCTGTTTTAGCAATTTTCCTCGCTACCCAAGTATCAGATACACGAAATAGCCATCAGAGCTAATTCCTGCTTTGCCTTGAGTTTCTTCAGAATTTTCAGTTCCTGCGCTGTGCAATTTAAAAGAAAAAGCATTTGACTCTCCGGAACTGTACTAAATTAAAAAATTTCCCAAACATTTATCTGAATTTTTCTAAAATCTATGGTTCCAAATGTGACCTGAAAATATCAACTTTGATTTCTTTTGGAACCTCTTGAATTTTCTTGAGTGTCTCTTCATCTCTCCGATCCTATCCAACAGTCTCTGAATTTTTCTACACGGAGAGAAATGAATGGTTGCAGTGCTGTTTCATTGACTTAACCAAGTCTAGTTTAATTCATCAATCTATCAAATCAATTTATTGATAGATTCCAGTCAACGCTTTGTTTAGGGCGCAGCCTTGAAGATTTTTCTCCGTTTCAGGTTCTAAACTTCCAGAGTTCGAAGACAATTGTTTCACCAGAGAATAAAATGTCAACATCTGCTACCAAATTTTGATCCAACATTCAATTTAGCACGTGGCGTTCTCTCTGCGTAATCGATTCCATCAATTCCAAATTCATAGAATACAGATAATATGCAAATTCATTGGAATAACGCATTGATATCGTGATTTATATCGAATGAGTTTTTCCACATAGGGTTATCTACATCTAATCCTAATTTTGAATAACCCCTGTCAAGGTTTTATGAAATACCGAATACACCTGGTGATAATAATTTCTAGTCAGTTCATTACGGAGAGGGTGAATGGAGAACGCATATGAATTCAGGAAGAAGAAAAACAAGAAGTACTTAGAGATCCCCGGATAGATACATTTATTTTCCCTTCAGGGTTTACGTTATCCGAGCGATACGAAAGTTTCGAACGTATACAAATGAAATTCCAAAAACAGACAGTAAGTTGGCAATTGAGCTCAAACAACTTCTCTATCATAGTTAAAATATGATCTGCGATATCGCGGTTATGAGATGCAGAAATAATATTAATCTCATCCGAAGTGCATGGAAATTTATATAGAAATCATAATATGATATGACAAACAATACAGCCCGCAAATGTGAGGAGAAGAGTGTTTCAACATTTATATTCTTCATTATAACATTTGAATAACAGTATACAAAATTCGCTTGACAAACAAGATCCTGTAATTATTGTGATTGAGACAATAATTCTAAAGTATACAAAATTTACAAAAAAATTGGAAAGACTAGAACTATTCATATAAACTAATACACTATTTGAAAAAATGTATATTTGATCGTCACTCATTGCCTGTCTCATCTTTCAAATTCAAACATATCCAATACATTATTGGCTCGAATACACTGAAATTACAACGCATTATAATACGGCGATGAATGATTAGAGATAAAAATAAAACCCATTCATCAAATCGAAACCATTAATCGATTGCCAGGAAAAATTGAGGATAATGAATATTTACGACGTGAATTGAAACACGTATAAAAATTCCATTGATTCGAAACTACACTTGTACACTCTTACATTTAAACACAAGAAATGTATACCGATAAAATTTGAAATAAGCTTCACAGCTGTTCGTTACGTCCCAACGTTGGCAAATATCACAATCCTATACGAATGATTTCATATATATTTCTCCAAGATTATTATGTTTGCAGAGACGTCGAAGCTATTGGAAATACTTTGTAACTTATCGAAAACGTATTTGAATTTTTCTTCTTTGTATGCCATGTGGAAATATTTACTTACTGTGAGATATATTCCAGGAGAAGGGCAATTCATTCACGAGGAATCGAATTCTATTGAATATGCGAGAACATAAAAATCGAAACGTTTTCAATCAGAAGGAAAAATGAATGAATCGTACGAGTGTGGTGTACATTTTCGACATGGATGATCTCGGATATTCGTTTATCTTATCGATGGACGAGTCTGTGCATCCTTTGCAGTTTCCAAGATGTGCTAAATCGGCAAAACAACTAACGAAATTTTTCCCACATCGAGATTGAATTTCGATCAATTCGAATCCTCTTATGTTTAAACCTTCTCTTCATTCTATCGAATCTTCTTCGTGATATTAACTCCTCTACTGAATTATCTCACGAACTGGGGTGACAAGATGCACGATCGGATCATAATGATTTCATCACTGAATCCCTGGGGGAAAGACAAATAAGAGCCGATACTGATTCAGCATCGTTGTCAAAGTTTACAATACTAACGGATTTCAAGCTATAGCAAAAAGTCAGTGCGCCTGCTACGGTAGAACTCTGGCATTCCAACTTTGTCAAAACAGTTCCCATTTGATATCGGTCCAATACTGCCTGCAAATGAATATCCTTTAAAATTCGTCGAACAATTAGTGCCAGTAAAAAAGCAGCAATGAGTATGATATAGACGCAATTGTTTTTACCGAAGTCTAGCAAATACAATCTTTAACAAAGGACACTCGTTAACTTCGGCATTTGTTGGCAATTGTTTGGAATTTCATTCACTTTTCAAGTACACTGGCAAATGAAATTTCAAATTCTTGGCGATTGAATCAAAAATTCAGTTACATGAGTTCTTAATTTTCGCTTTATTAGGGAAAAGTAGGGACCCTTCGTACGGTCTTTACATTTTTCATGTTTTTGAATCAATTATTTGATCGAAAATTCAAGTGATTGTATTTATCAATAGTACTTGTATCTAGATTCAATGCGAAGAAATTACCAGTTGATTACAAGAATTGATTACAAGTTAATTGAAATTTCAAGAATTTTTTCAATCACGTGGGTGAGAATTGCTTTCATTACATCTGATTGAAACTTCATATGGAAATTTCTAACAGTGTAGGATAATATTTCGGTAAATTATGGTGGAGATCTGGAAAATTTCTTCAGAAACACGTATATTATATGTTCTTGAAGTTTGAATCGATTATAGACACAAAATGAGAATTCCAACTCATCAAATCTGATAAATCATCATTATTCATCTACTTAAATTATAACTCCTTGAAACTGGGAATACCGTTCGAATAATATATATCACCCAATTTTGTGTCCTCAACAGCTGAGTATTTTCGTCATTCGATTACTGATTCGTTCCAATAAACGATTCAAACTTCAGCAATATTATATTATTTGAATTATATCCCTACAAACAATGATCAATGGCAGTTCAATGGGCTGCTGGTGAAGAACCATTACTGACCCTTTGAAATGCCTGCAGTTGTGCTTGCTGGGTTATTTAAATCGTTTCAATGTAACTAATTGACCTATTTTTGTAGTTTCAAGATATTATTTCACTCTTAGAGAAACTGATTTCTCAAATTTTCGAACAAAACAGTGATCGTGGAGAATAATTTCGCGTTAGCGAGGGAACAAAAATTCCTCACAGGAGAGTTCTCGAAGAATTCACGACACAATATGAGGTACGATACGATTGTATTGCTAAGATTGGAAATACAATGGATCGATAAAGTTCAGTCCATGTATTTGAAAACACCAGAGAGGAAACTTCAATTTTTTGCGGTATATTAAATTTGTAAACTTTTCTACCTCTCTGATATCGATCGTCCTTATTTCTCCTCAATGCATTCACGTAGTCGAGACGCAATTTTTGTTGAAAATTTATCTATCGATTTGCTGTATAGATACTCTAAAATGAAGTTTAATCTTTATACTTTAGAGGGAACGATAGATCTGAACGATTGAGATAACGCGCACCGAATGCATTCCAATCAAGCCCGAATGCAACGATTCGAATCCGGATAAAGCTCAAGTAAATTCACTGAATTCACTTTTTCAGAAATCCCAAGACATATCCCGAGTCGAGAAATTTGAACGGTTTTTGTTTTTAGACTGCATTTGTCTAAAACAATTCTTTTTCATCATTTCAGTCTGAATCTCTCCTTCAAGTGATCGAGGAGAAGATCAGACTAAAATCATGAAAAAGGAATTTTTTTTCATGTTCTTGAAGTTTGAATCGTTTATAGAAACGAATCGAAAATTCAAATTAACAGAATCAGATGAAATCATTGGTATTCATCTGCTCAAATTAATTCCTGGAAACTGGAATTATCATTTGAAGGACGTACTCCAAGATCTTAGGTCTTTAACAGCAGAGTATTCCGTTATTCGATTATCAATCCGTTTCAATAAACGATTCAAATTTCAGCAACATTGTTTTCGTCCGCATTATTCAACAATCGAGACAAAATCAGTCTAAAGACGGGATATCAGGCCAAAAACCGTTCAAATTTTTCGACTCGGGGAGCGTTTGGTTTTGAATTCAATGAGCAGGATTCTTTTTTGGTGCATCAATAGAGATAGGAGCTTTATGCTAGGAGCATGAAAGCATAAGTTCAGATAATGCGAGTTAAGCCTGATATTTTTATTATATTGGATTATGTAATTGAAATTAGCTTGAAATTCGCGAGCATAACGAAGCAGCATAAGAGAATTTCAACATATTTGCTGCATAATCATTCTAAAAATCGTAAATTTCCAATTTTCAACAAATTTTTTTCCCAAAACCTGATTGAACAAAATTTTTTTCCTAAAATTTTGTCGAAAGATTTTGTTTCTAAAATTGGAAAAAAATTTTCCTTGAAATTTGAACTCTGTACCGTGATAAATGAATCGATCAAAATTCATCAATTCAATTCAATATCAAGACCTTTGTTTCAACTTTGATTCAAATTTTTCCCAGGATGAGTGGAGTATTACAAAAATGGTGTAGTGATACATTGAACTGGAACTCTTTATGAGTACTCGAAAACGAAATTAATTATCGTCGGATGAGAATTGAGTCGAAGGTGGATTTTTGTCTATGGATTTACGAAAATTTCTCTCCTCAGAACAATCGATTTGTTTTTATCACTGGAAACAGCGAATCCGAAATACTTGGAGCGATTTGGGGTATTTTTGGGTGCACCCAATCGACTCAACTATTGAATATCTCATATAATTATGATTGTATGGGACCATATAATAGGCTCACCGACAATTGATCCCAGACAAAATATCCCTGCTGACTTTCATCCCGCAACAATAATCACCCAGATAAAATATCCCGATGAATTGATCCCGGAAAACAACATCAAGGCTTTCAAATACGTACCACATTCACCATGGACAGGCATTCACGAAGTTATGTATCATTTCAAAATGAAATCAATCACACAATAACGATACTTGACTAATTCAATGAGAAATTATAATTAACAAATGTATATACGGTTATATTCATACCATGCAAATCTATCACGATTCTCACGAAAATGATTCGATAACCGTTGATAAACGTTTCTTACAGAATACATTTCATTCAAATACATATTCATTTTGGGGCGCGATCGGGTGCACCCAGTATGTTTGATCCCCGGACAAAATATCCGGACAAAATATCCCCGTCTGAAATACCCCGAATTCAAATATCATGTAAAAAATATCCCAGGCAGTATATCCCGGACAAAATGTCCACTCACTAACCTTATGTATCTTTGTGCGTAAATTCCAAATCTGCAATCCAATTTTTTCGATCATCCTTAGTTTTTGGACTACAGTGACTTTTTCAGCATTTTTTTAGGTACCACATGGCTTATAGGCGTGGAACTATTTTGATTTTCTGTACATTTTCTCGAATGGATACTTTGTCGAGAAATGGAAAAAACCCTACCAACAGAAGTGTGAATCACACAAACGTGGCTATTCGTCAGCGGGCGAAGCTCGCTGACGACAACGCATATACAGGGTGGGGCATTTAAAGTGTCGCGGGCGTTTTTTCCAAAAATAAAGTGAGATACGAGAAAATTTTTCGGACAAAAGTTGTAGGGTACCGAGGGGGACATCCGATGGTGGCCTTGGCTTTGACCTCAAATCTCATCTTCAAGGGCATTCTGAGATCAACTCTTGTTTTTTGAATAGCATCTCATATTTTTTACTGCAGATTTGGATTCTAGGTCAAAAACCAAGAAACTTTTGTCTGAACCATTTTCCTGAAATCCGCAAAAATGGCGCTCTAATCGATATTGTTCCATTTTGAATCTGACATTCGAATAACTCGAAAACGAAGGGTCTTGCAAAAGAATGTTTCGTACAAAAGTTGTCAATACACAACACATTTCAATCGTCTACATTACCACCATTCAGAGCTCACGCGATGTAAACAAACGACGGGGTTCAGTGAAAATTCACGATTTTGAAAGTCAGTTTGTCAGCTACATTTGATTATTACTTGGTTTATGACAAATTGACAATCATGGATATCCGATACACGGTTTCTGAAAAGATCGATGTGATCTACATTTACGGTGAAGTGCATAAGAACCCCAGACAAGCATATGACTTGTATGCAGAACGATTTCCTGAAAGAACAACGCCATCCATTAGGTATTTTCAACGCATTACAAAATTATTCTCAGAAACGGGAAGTGTTACAAGGGAAAAACGACATCGAATGAGAACTGTTAGCGGAGAGAATGCGGAAGTTAATGTACTAGCTGCAGTAGCCAATAATCCACACGTGAGCTCTCGTGAAATTGAACTCCATTCGGGAATTTCTCGAAGAAGTGTTCTTCGAATACTGAAACGTCACAAATTCCATCCGTATCACATTTGTTTGCATCAAGACCTTCACGGTGATGATTTCGAAAATCGTGTACAGTTTTGTCGATGGGGTCTAGCGCAAATGCACAATAACAACTTCATCAACATATTATTTTCTGATGAGTCGACGTTCACCAATCATGGTCAAGTAAATCGACATAATATGCATTACTGGGCGACGGAAAATCCAAGATGGTTACGTCAAGTAGAGCATCAAAGACAATGGGCTGTGAATGTTTGGTGTGGTATTTTTCGATCTCGAGTAATTGGACCGTACTTCATTGCAGATACGCTAAATGGAGAGAAGTACAGACATTTCTTAGATCAAGTACTTCCAACATTACTTGAAGACATACCTATTCAGGAACGATTGAATATGTGGTATCAACACGATGGTTGTCCATCCCATTATGCAGTCACAGCTCGAGAAATATTGGACAGAGATTATCCTGGACGATGGATAGGACGTCGTGGACCAGTTCATTGGCCTGCCCGTTCTCCGGATCTTACTTCTCCAGATTTTTTTATGGGGATACATAAAAGATACAGTTTATCAACAAGCACCGACTACACCTGAGAATATGCGTCAACGAATCATCAATGCATGCGCGAGCATCAATGAAGATATTTTAGCACGAGTTCAGCAATCTTTTGTAAAACGTTTTGAAATGTGTATTGAAGTCGAAGGCCATCATTTTGAGCATCTACTGCATTAAAATTATCCAAGTGATGTAGACGATTGAAATGTGTTGTGTTTTGTCTGTTATACCCCATCACCTCCGTTTCAGTTCAAGGGTCCCCTTGGAATCAGACAACTTTTGTCCGAAACATTCTCCTCCAAGACCCTTCGTTTTCGAGTTATTCTAATGTCAGATTCAGTATGGAACAATATCGATTAGAGCGCCATCTTTGCGGATTTCAGGAAAATGGTTCAGACAAAAGTTTCTTGGTTTTTGACCTAGAATCCAAATCTGCAGTAAAAAATATGAGATGCTATTTGAAAAACAAGAGTTGACCTCAGAATGCCCTTGAAGATGAGATTTGAGGTCAAAGCCAAGGCCACCATCGGATGTCCCCCTCGATACCCTACAATTTTTGTCCGAAAAATTTTCTCGTTTCTCATTTTATTTTTGGAAAAAACGCCCGCGACACTTTAAATGCCCCACCCTGTATAGTAGAAGGAGCGGGGTCCAGGGGCGAAGCCCCTGGTCGAGGGGAGTTCGGCCCCCCCCCACGATTATAAAAGAATCAAGTCATTATTGTGCAAAGCGAAAAAAATAAGAAGGTTAATTTTTCGATCTAGAGGTTGTTTTTCTGTGTTGACTGAAAGATGAGCACTAAGTGTGGAAAGTGTTCATTCGAAGAAATGTCCCTCCCGGTCACGTGGTGGGACAAAAATGCGAAAACAGTGTATAAAAGTATCTTTGAGTTGAGCGTAACAAAGAGTCATCTAAGCGTAATTCAGGAAGGAATTGAAACATTTCCATGCTTCAATTGTTCCAAGACCTGCTTAAGAGAAATACCGGTAAAATGTAAGAAACAAGCAAAAAAGTGACTCTAATTTGAAGAATTTCTTCGCGTGGGATATGTTGGTCGGAGAAATTTTTGTCGAGGATATTTTAGTCGTGGATATTTTAGACGGGGATTTTTTTGTACGGGGACGTTTTTTTGGGGATATTTTTGTTCGGGATCGGCTGCCCTAGACCCCAGCCCGCTGACGAATAACCACCTTCATAGTCATCACACCCATAGTGACTTGATATATTTTTTTGCAATCAATTCACCGGGATATTTTATTTAACGGAGAAAAATGCGTTTCGTAGAACTGGCAATTATTGAAATTTTATTGTTGAATACGCAATAATTCTCGTTTCTATAGCAATACAAGGTTGTTTCGTTAACAGTAAATAGGCAATTCAGCAATGTCGATAGTCACATGTTTACCATGATTATTATGGGTTGATATATAACAATTTACATTGTCAATTCAGCAATATCATTGCCGGTTTTTTTCTCAGTGGTAGGTGATTATGGTTGCGGGATATTTTTGTGTGGGATATTTTGTCCGGGATCGAATGACCGGGATCAATGGCCGGGACACCATATAATATACATATATCCAATAAAAGATGAATAATCGAGTATTGAATGAGAATAAAAAGAAATAAAAATAAAAATTCGCATATAAGCTGGTGTCTAATTATCCGTGATGAATATAGCGGTGGAGATGAGTGATAATTTAAGTTTGGGTTCATTCTTTTAGTTCCCTCCAAATTGTAGACAAGTGTAGCTAGCACAAACAGATGTCATGATTCATCCATGTGAATTTCCATTTCAGAATATCAGTTTCCAAATTTACTAAAATGATAAAACTTCACATTTCAGTTATTACACTCTGAATCACGTATGTTCGAAGACTGAAAATTCATTGTTTATGGGTATTTTGCGTCACATTGACTCATATGAGTTATTCAAAATTAACAGGGAAAGCATTTTGATAATCGATAAGGAAATACAAATAAATAATTTTGGCAGCAAATATGGGCAGAATTTTGAGAAACAAAGTGCATAACTGAAGCATAAAGTACTGATTTTCGGTAGCATAAATCGCTCTTCAAGAAAGCAGAAAGTTCCTATCTCTATGCTTCAATCAATGAGAAGAATTCCAAAGAGTTGAAAAGCTAAAGAGTTTCATGATTCTTTCTTCATTGGTTTTAGATCCTCTGCATGATTTATGATGTGAAAAAAGCATAAACATTTTCCCTCATCAAATTCAAAGGTGTTACAGAAGAGGAATATGAGGGGCAAATGAATTTTCACCTGCATCTACAATAAAACATATCACTTTGAATTATGAGAAAATTATGTCATAGTAATGTTAAGGGATACGTAATGAAATATATCAACAATATCTTCAACAATACCGTAGAAAACTCCCTCTCCTCTGTAAATTAATTATGAAATACTGTTGTCTCTTGTTATAGTGATATTAACATAACGTACTTGAATGCTGATACATTGCATTTGGATGTCTCGTGAATTCAACTCGGTGGAACGTAGTGATGAAAGTTGAGAAATAGAAAATTACACATCAAATACAAATTTTCCTTGTAGAAAATGAAATCACTCCCACTCCTGTATCCATCAAATTTCATTTCTTATTAGGTTTTACAAGAAACATAATTTTCACATTGCTTGGGAAACAATTGAGACCGAGAATGAAATATATTGCACGAGACACAAGAATGTTAGAGGATGATTTTTCCACGTTTTCCACTGTGCGTCATAAAATACTTCACGTGTGGTTCATTCGAAGCAATGATCGATTTCAATCCCTCAGGAACGACATGGGTTATCGTTCAACTTCTCATGAGTGATGAATGATTTTCTATTGCTACATTTTTCATAAAGTGACATCCATGATTTTCATTCACGCTGAATAGTTCGTCCATTGTTTTTATTCGAAAGAAACTTCGCTCTGCAAAGTATTCACTTTGTGAATCTGTGTTCATATGTAAATATTTTTTAAATCAAAATTTAAAATATCATGTACCCACATACCATAAAAATGTCTTTGTAATATTTTCAGAATATTCTACAGAATGCTGGGGATATTATGTTATTGCAGGATTGAAAGTGATTTGATTGAAACTCAATCGAATTGATGTTTGGTTAACAATTGAAGTTTGATTCTTAATTGGAATCTGTTTTAATTAAAAATTCAGATCAATTCTCGATTGAGTATTTTTACAATCAACAATTGAATGCGGTTCTTAATTGAATTATTTTCAATTAATGATTGAATTGAATTTTTTGAACTAACGATGGAAATTTATTCTCAATTTGAAATTCTTCTAATTGAGAATTTAATTAAATTTTTATTTATAATGTTTTTTCAATTGTTGATAATTGAACTGGATTTTCAATTCCAATTAAGGGGTTATTACAGTGTGAAAAGCTGAAAACCGAGGTATTTTTTCGGAATTTCTTTTGAAAAAACGGCTGCACCGATTGACTTCAAATTTTGTATTTTTATTGAATGAGTGATGAAGAACACAACAAAATTTTTGTCTCTTTATATATATATATATATATATATATATATATATATATATATATATATATATAGTTTTAATTATGTACAAGAGCGGCCATAGATGACACATTCAAAAACTGCCCCCCAGGTGGTTAATAGCATAACTTCAACACCAGACGTCCACAATCAGAAATTCAGAAAGATTATAAAATTACAGCAGAACAGCTGTTATAGCATCAAAGGGAATTTGAAAATTTTTATTGGAAGAAAAGGTGAATTTCTCATCAAGATTTACAGTAAATTGTTGATGAAAAAAAACCAAGTAATTCAGAAAAACTGTACGATACTGTGATAGCGATGCGTTTTTTGAAGAGAATCTAATTTGAATCAAGTCGATCGGACAAAATTTGATTGAATTATCCTGTCAATCATGTCAAGAAACATAATTTCGAGAAAAACACGTTCAAAGTTTGAAAAGGGAGAAATCGGGTGATGCAAATTGAATATTAATATAAAACACATGCGCATATACATATACACGTGTACACATGATAGATTATATTCTTTTGAATTCAAAATCGATTTTTTTCCTACACTGTTATAACCCCTTCAGAATTGAATTAAATTCTGCATCGAAATCTTCTTTAATTAACAGTTGAAATGTTATTCTCAATTGATATTTACTCCAATGATTGATTCAAGTTTAATTCTTGATTGCAATCTTCTTCAATCGACAATTCAATTCAATTTAATTCCCAATTGAAATTCTTTTCGATTAACAAATAAATTTGATCAACCAAAAATTGGTTTTTCTGTTTCTTTTTGTTCTTTTGTATTTGTTAATTGAAGAAAAACCATCGGACAAATCAATCAATAATTGTTTGATTTGGAGTGGATCATATTTGTTTGTCAATTGGAAAGAATTTCCATAAGGAATTTAATTTAATTGTTAATTGACAAAGATTTCAACCGAGAATTAAATTTTAATTATTAATTGGAAAAAATTTCATGTGAGAATTAAATTCTAATCGGTGATTGAAGAAAATTTTGATCAAGAATTTTAATTCAATTGTTCATTGAAACGAATTTACATTAGGAATGAAGTTCTTAAGAGTTTCTTAAAGTTATTAATTGTGTTCTTCATCAATTACTCAATTCACAACCCTGCTTAGTTCAAAGTTTTTTCCACTTCACTTGGTCGCATTGTCTTTTCAAACAAACGGCTCAAAACTTGAATAATGACAATTTTTGAAATAGTTAAAAATACATTTTTAATTGTTAACAAAGGTCTGTAGAAAGTCTGAATTTGGAATGACAACAAAACGTTATCTCCCAAATAATAATTTCTGTTCTGTCTTCAAAATCTCGGCTCTTGACATAGCTCGAAGAATGTGCTGTGAGCAAAGTCAATATAAAAACAATCCTGTAAAAATATCGCACTAATGATTGATCTTAATCTCTTTGTCCAATTTCACTTTATATTGTAATTAACAGAAGAACATCATTTTCAAATAGAAAATGGTTCCAATTGAACATTACAATGAGGAATAGAATTTAATTTTTATTTTCAAAACAATTTCAATTTAGAATTCAATTTGATTGTTAATTGTTGATTGGGACAACTTTGAATCAAGAATTAAATTTATGTGTCAATTGCGAAAAACTTAAATTCAGAAATAAATTTGATTTTTGATCGAAAAAACTTGGAATTGAAAATTTTATTTTCAATTGAGGGGATACCAGCGGCCTCTGACGATGCAACCTGAGCCAATCTTTTCTGAGAATTTATTAGAAAATATCGCTCTATACAGACCATCTTTATTGATTAGAGAAGGTCTGTGCAGAGCGATATTTTGATTTCATGACTTTGTTTTCGAGTAATTTGTCAGAATAGTTTTGGTTGTGCCCTTTTCTAACCAATAGGTCTGTTTGCATCTTCAGAGGTCGCTGGTAACACCTTAAGAAGAATTAAATCTCAACTGCTAGTTGGGCCTCTTGCAATTACTTAATCCAGAACCTTGATTGTCAGAATATTCTAAAGATTCATGATATGTGGGTATACATTTCCTATATTCCAAAAATTACACAGGTCAACAAAAAAAAGTGTTTCCCCTGGTGGAGCTCTGGTAAATGACCCGGAGCGCTTGTGGTGTGTTGGATGCGAAACGAATATCAGATTTCTTGGATCAACTGACTTTCTCTCATCTTTTATACATAATTTGCATATATAATCTATATAATAATCCAACAAATCTGATGTTGTTTTCGTGTTCAGTGCATGTTTATAACAATCCAGATATACTTTCAGCAAAGTTATTGCGTTCATATTACAATAATTACATGAATATCTGAATATTTGAATTCCAATTCAACGGTATTCTTCATGAATTATCCGTCTCTTGCGATCTAAAAATGAACTTATGTATATTTCTCATTTTTCAAAATAGAAATTGAGGGATGTTCAGTAATGGTTCGGTGCCGATTCCCAGAGTAACATTCTATTTACGATGAATTGTTTTAAGAAACTTTCCGCTTAATTATACTTCAGATGAACTGAATTTATTATAAGTTTGTATGTAGGCTTAAATTATTACGTCTACTGAATTCAAGTCCTTGTCGGAATTAAGTTGCAAACAACTTAAGTATTTCTTTTGACTGTGCACGGTATGTCGTGATACACTGTTAGAAAAATTCTCAAATTCAATACGAAATTCTTCATGAAATACCATATTTTCATATTGAATTCAATAATAGTCCTTAAATCCAATATTGATGATGAAATTTCAAAATTTCTTTCTGAAATGTAACAATTGTTTATTAAATTTCACAAATATATTATTACAATTAAGAACAAAGTTATCAACATTGAGAAAAAAATTCTTAACATTAAGAATTATATTATTGAATTCAATATTTTATTACGAAATTTAATAAAATGATTAAGTAAAAAACTTCATAATATTCTTATGAAGTTTCAGGCAGATTTTTCTAACAGTGTATATTACGTACTTAAATTATCCTGACAACGATAATTATCAGACCACAGATTCCTCAATTATTTACTCATCGTATAAACAATTATTACAATTCTCACTCGCTAGAATTATAGAGTATCGAAAATATTGCGATTTCAAGATTGCATTCGTTTGTCTTATTACATTCCCATGCGTACTCCGAAGTAAAGACTCTAAAGTAAATTCAATCTTGTAGCTCCCATGGAAGAAATTCAAAATAAAAGTTTATTATGAACATTTCGAATACACGATACGCAATAACAGTTCTCATTCTCATGAATTTTAATCTGATCTCGAGTAAGAAGTGTGCAATTTGAATAATATATAGCGTATGAAGAAGAATTTGAATGGATCAGGCAATTTGCAACATACACAGATTCTCCAATCATGCGGAATTTCACCATTCCACCGTTTCTAAGAAAATGCCGAGGTGCAAATTAAATTGTCTCGTTTTTATAGGATAAAATACATCCGATATTGTGGATCGATAAATAACGTGTTGTTGTTGTTGTTGTTGTTGCAATAGGTTGCAATCTAACCATCTGGTGGGTCGCTACGAAAAGTGGTATCTACCAGTGAACTATCATTAAAACACTTTATTCTTTGAATGAGGTGGATTCAAGGAAAAAACGTCAATTGAAATAACCGTTCAACATGCGTAAGAGTCACTCGACATATTCGATAAAAATCTCATAACGTTAGTGTCCTATTTCATTGAAAATCATTTTCACTTTATTCCCTTTCTTTTGAATTTTTTTTTATCTCCTCAACGCCAAGTCTTTTTCGCTTCCTTTTTCCTCCGAGTGTTTTCCTTTCTTCAACATCCTTCCCCTCACCGTTATTCTCTCTTCTCAATTTTCAAGTAGTGCTGGTGCTTTGTTCTTCTTCTGAAGTTATTGCGGTGAAAATTTCCGATACTCTTTTTGGATTTTACTTCAAATTTCCTGGAGACATAAAAGCCTCTTTCAGGAATATTTTCCAGCACTTTTGAACTGTTTTCATTCTAAACGTTCGTGAAGATCTCGAAAAACTAGAGCTCAATGATTTTTTTATAATTGAAGCTCAAATAAAGAACAGAAGAATTTTAATTCCAAAATACTGGAGCATTTATATTTTTCTTTTGTCTAATAACATGTATAATCTATCATTTTGAAACATTCTTATCAATCCTGAAATCAATTTACTCATGTTCATTTTTGAATTCATTTTGATAAACTTTCGCAATCGAAACTTTTGCAATATGAAATTTCATTTGTTATAAAGTAGTAGGAAACAATCATTGCATTGTAAAATATAACACGGAATTTTTAATGTAATGAATAGGACATATGACCTACGTTTATCAAGTTCAATTAAATTAGATAACAATATTCTGGTAAATTACGGATATAAATTCGGAAACACATTTGATTATCTCATTTCTCTTTATTCACGCCATAATACAATAAGGAAAATCGCAAATGGTTATTATGCAAGACGATACCTCAATAATGTATTATCCCAATGGTTGTGAACTTCTACCTCTATTCATATAACACTGTTATGAGGTGTCATTTTAACCACAAAGGTCCAAGTAGGGACACGATATCGGACGGTGGATCACTCGATTGCCGTATAACTCTATCTCAGTTCATGTTTTGTGTACATCCGTTGTATTTGCTCTTCCCAACTCTCTGTCCTATTTACAAAATTCCATCGCGTTTGTTTTGTGCAAACTGAGTAATTATCTTGTTCAATCTATTCAAATTACTGGAGAAGTTTTTTTACGAGATGAAGGAAATTTCAAGGCAGCGTTGCGAGTCAATGAATTGAAAATGAGTTCATAAACATGAATTTGATCGTTCAAATAAAACAATGTGGAAAGTATCAAGGAACGTGGACAAGGTCATGCGAAGTACGGAAAAAGTTTTGCAGATGATTATCAAAGGAATGGAGTAACGTGGAAGCTGTGTTAATTGCCACAGAGGAAGCTTTGTGGCCCTAAAGCGACCACGAAACAAATATAAGAAGTGTGCGTATATGGTAGCAGGAGCACAATCACCAAAGGAATTAATGCGCTGTCGAGGAATATCTTTCATTTCAGATGTAATTATTTCTAACGAATTATCACGTGCACGTGAAATAATGAGACTGATAAAGAATTCTACTATCATGAATAATTACAAGCGTTTCTCTATCGTGACTAGAAATCACCACGTTATCTAAAATTAGGGATCTGAGAGGAAGTATTAATCACTGGTACCCAACAATAATACTGCCGTCCTAAGCCGAAAGGCCGTATGTCAAAACTTTGATGTTTCGAGATGTCAAGCATTTTATTTAAACTTGTACATGTCAAATGATACAAACGTCGTGATGTCTGAATCAATTTTTCACCTAGTTTTCAATAGCGTTAAGATTCGTTGAATTACAACATACATAAAAAACTTATTTGAATAGGAGAACGGAGAAAAATTTTATTGACATAACTATGTTTTTGGTAAATTCAACCATTTTCTTGATTATCATCACCATTTTTTGGTAACTCATATTACCCGTACATCACCGGACATTTCTACGTTGCTCCTACGTGGAATCTTCGTTCATTCGGTTCTATCCACGTAGAGTTCACGGAGATGCGACGTAGAAATCGGTGGATATGCTGTTAAGAGTATTTTGTTAGTTGCCATGGCTATGAAAATGTATTCCTCTCATTACAAGCCCCTGCTTTGCACAGAAAAAATAATTTAGCTGCAGCAGCTAAATGGCTAGCACAGACACGGACAACCATTAAATTACCTCTTGCGGCTAAATTTTAGCTACCACCGCAAATAAATTAGCTACAAATGCAAGTTTTTTTGCTATAACAGCTAAAATTTAGCTGCAGGAGCTGATTTAATGGCTGTCCATGTCCGTGCTAGCCACTTAGGTACTGCAGCTAAATTATTTTTTCCGTGTGGTTAAAAAAACCATTGATTCTCGCCAAATCTAATTCAATCTTTTACAATGTTCTGACCAAATCCTATTGAAGCATTTGTCAATGAGATTTAATCATATCAATGTATTTTTTCAATGTGATTCCGATTGAATCTTACCAAATCTGATTGAATCTTGTCCAATGTTCAGACCAAATCCCATTAAATTTCATTTCATCAGATTCTATGGTCTCTTTAACCAGGGTGGTGTAATTGGAATGAGATTTAGAGAATCTTCAGGAGAATAAGAATTTCTATGGATCTATTTTTATTCGCCACTGTGAAAATTTCTATGGACAAATTCCTGTATATTCGCGTGAAATAACTAACACATACAAGCGTTTGGAATTTTTCGTACTTATTCGAAGATTGATTGTGAAATGGTGGTAAAAATCCCGGAAAGTTTGGAATTTTCTGAGAAATTTCGTGTATACGTACTGGGAAGATTTTCCATCGAAGAATTGTAATTCTTCGGTTACTGAATACAGAAAAATTCTGATAATTTTTCACAGTGCAGAGCCAAGAGATCAATATTTAGCAAGGATAAATAGCAAAAGTATTCTGGTGGAAAGGAGATTCTAATGAAATGAAAAAGTAATATCTCGCATAATAATTATAATTCTCGTTGACATTTCAAATCAAGTCTAGAAAATTTTATAATATTATGCATGAATAAGGGTCGTGTTGTATCTCGTCAATTCTAGGTCATCCACTTCGCCTCTTTCCATTTCCCATTCATATGATAGGGTTTGATGAGTCCTAGCTGATCATTGATCAAAGGAATGTTCGTGAACGGTAAGACAGGCAAACATGGTTTAAATTCTCAATTAGATTCCTCTCATACTATGACATGTCTATACGAAATAACCAATTCTGAATTGATAGAATCTAAGTTATACGAGCTCTTGCAGAAAATTTTTATGTAATGCAGATGAAAATCTTTTCCTTTGATGCGTCACTGTGAAGAAACAGCAAGGTTTTGAGAAAGGCGTGTGAGTATGGAATTTGAGTAATGGAGATTTCGAATTCACAAAGACTGCTGAAAGAACTTCTCGAACAGTCCTCGTTATGAAAGTAAAAATGAATTCAATATGAACTCAATGAATTCAAAATGCATACATGTTGAATGCCTGAATAGTTCTTTATGAATTCGTGATATGAATTCTTTCTGGAAATTAAGTCATTCATCAAGAGTTCATTTTGAATTTAAACTATTCATAATGAATTCATGTTTACTGTCATAACGGGAGCTCTTTGCGGGGACTTTTGTGCTGTATGGGATGTATTCTGGAAAAAAAAACCGTTCGAGTTTTTAATCTCTCCTATTCTCGTCGACGAGTAACTTGACTCGAGAAAAGAAAGTATTATACAGAATTTGACTCGATAGGATGAAATTTTCTCTGGGAGCCGTGTTGAATGAATCGATACTCAAATCGAGACGTCCGTTGCTTTGGTTGTGATACTGTGGGGAAGAAGTTCGGTAAAGAATAGAACAAAAAATGGGCTGAAGGTTACAGGGTCGATCGTGACTTAATATGAAGTCGCTAGGTTATCGTGACTACGGAAAAGGGAAGAATCAGTTAAATTATCGATACCTGTGATTTTGAGAACATATTTTCCAATGGAAGTTCGGTTTTTGCACACGAAATTTGAAATTTACAAAGTTTGATTACGTTTTGTGAATACATTGGAGAGAAGGAATTTGTTCTAGTTATTAATTAAAGATAATTATCTAACACATGGTAATTTGATTCCAATTCGGAGGAAAGCGCATCAAGCTTTTCCAGGAAACATCAAGAGATAAATACATAGAATAATCCACGTTTGCAGGTTCGTTGAATCAATAAAAAAATTCTGTTTCTCGATGTACGATTCGCTCATTTCCTAGAAAACTCGACAATCCCTGATGGAATCGTAAATAAATCTTTATAAATTTTTATCGATCCTCAAGTGTTCATTTTAAACTATTGTGCCGTATGGTTTAGCTTAGAAATTTCAAAATATTGTTGTACTACCCTAGTAACACACAATCTTCGTCAAACGTTCTGAGAATGTTTGCAGGACGTTTAAATATTCTAGGAACGTTCGGAGCAGTGATGCCAGGAAAAACGGTGCGGACCGAAAAATCAGCCCCTCCATTGTTCACACAATAACACGTTCGTATACGTGTGACTCACATGTATACGAAAGTTTCATCGTGTGCGCGGTAGAGGGGCTGATTTTTCGGTCCACACCGTCTTTCCTGGCATCACTGGTTCGGAGAATATTTTACGCACATTGGTGTTACTTGGGTACACTGTCAGAAATATCTGGAAGTCTTTTTCAATCATGTTCATACACATTCTATATTACATTTAGTGAACAAAAACATAAAAAAAACTAAGATTATGCGATGACTTACATTAAATTCAATGTGAAATGTGTGTAAAACTGAAATCGTGCATGTACATGAAAAAAAAACTTCCAGCAAGAGCATTAAAATTGATGCAGAAATTTCTAACAGCCCAGATAACACAATAGTTCGTGAGCCGTTTCAACAGAGTTCTGGAACTTCATTCTGAAAGAATTATTTTTTCGAACTCTTGACGAATTTTCAAAGAGTTCTTCGAATTCTAAAAGAATCAATTTACAGCTCTGTAATGGATCCCTTGGGTGTTCTATGAGAGTATTGAAATAACACTTTTAGATTACTTGGAGGATTCTTCAAGGGGTAATATCACCTTGTAACCAGACAAACTGACCCTTATTTCGAAGGCTTACTGTGAAGTCAAGAAAATTTTTTTTATTATGAGGTTTTGTATTAATGGAAGTACTAGTCTTTAAGTATGAGAAACATATTTTATTGAATTTTTTAGATGGAAAATGGCGGCGTAGAAATACATTGAAAAAAAGCCGTTTTTTTGTATATACCTGCCCGGCCGTACCGCTACTGGTCACAATTTTTGATCTAGAACAAAAAACCAAAGATTCTCTCAAAATATATGGTAAAATCTATAGAACATCGTGGGATTTTTTTGAAAAATGAATTTGAAAAAAAAATGGCATCGTTTTGAAGTTGAAAAACCTGTTTTCTTCGAAAAAATCGATCGAAAACCGGCTATAAAATCGGTTTAACAACAAATATCGACAAAATCCTACGATGTTCTATAGATAATCATGTTTTCAAGATACAGTGAAAATTTCAAAGAAATCGGTTGAAAATTGGCAGAGTTATCGGTACGGCCGACTCCAAAAATATGGTTTTGAGATAAATGCGTTTAAAGTTTCAAGTAGTATGTATGTAGTGAAATTTTTGTTTTACCTCTAATCTGTAATGCCTGCTCCATATAATTGGCCTTCCAAATGAAGGTTTTCTTGGTCTTCATCTTTTCTGGCAGAAGTTGCATCTTTTCGAGCCGCTTTAGCCTCTTCAGTGATGGAACGCTCGGAAAGCGAGATACGCACCGCATCGGCTTCTGAGCAGAAATTGTAACATTTTTCTCCAATTTTGATGCCCAATTGCTCCATTACTTTAAGTATTCCACTGTAACCATCATTGAAATATAAAACAGCAAGGAATACAGCCGAATTGAGGACAATTTTGCCACTGGAAATGTTCTTAGGAGCCATGGACCATATAAGTGAATTGAAACTCTCATTGGAGTTCTGTGTATATCCACCTAAGCAACGAGTAAGAAGCTCATCTCTACTAAATTCTTCGTAAATTGGCTTCACAGCTTCAAATACTTCCATTGGCATAGGCGTTTGATGTTTATAATTTTGTACATCTTCCGAAATCTCCTTCGTTGATTGCCAAGAGCACCATGACTTCTCACCTTCAGGGCAAAGGTGGTGTTGAGACTCAACTTAAAATATTTTCCCCTCCATAATCGACATTTCCCATCATTCTTGAATAGTTTAGAAAGTGTTTAAGCCGATAAAAAAAAATGAAAAAAAAAGTTACAAGGTGATATTACCCCTTAATGTCCGCATGTTAGAACTCTCACGAAGCTCTGCCCCTGCTACAGAAGAACTTCCTACAAATTCAATGTACATGTTGAATTCTCGCAGCCGCAGGCTTTCATGATTGTGAAGAAGCGTTTAGTAGAAATGATCAAGTGACGATAATTAGTTCAAGTCCATAAAATAAAGAAATAGTGATATTGAGAGAGAAAAAAGCTAATTGTATAAATTCTGTTTCCCACTCGTGTATAATCCTAACATTGTGGCATTCATTCATACTGGAAAAAGATTTCAATGATTAGTATGACCGATTTGGTAGGTTATGTTTTCACTATGTGTGTTTGAGTTCCAATATGTTCCATTAATTTAATGATAAGTTGGATAAATAAAAACTCGAGGAACCTAGAAGAAGAGATGAATCAATCATTCAATAATTATCCACATATACCTAACGTTTTTAAATGATTTTGATAGGTAATAAACACATGAGTTCTGCGAGAGTTCTTCCAAGAGTTCGCAACGACTCCTGTCAACTAATGAACCGAGCTTCTCAAGAGTTCTATTAATGAGACATTCACGATTTCTTGGCGTAATTTAAAAGAACACTCGTCGATTACTTCAGAATTCTTGAAGAATGCTTTTTAGAAATGCCGAGTTCTTCAGAAACTCTTGGAGAATTTCTTGTGTTATCTGGGAGTGTACACGGGGAGAAAAATAAATCGCTGTGACAGCAGAATCTGCTGTTGCTAGATCCTTTTTGCTGTGACAGTAAACCCACTGAGCATTTCCGTTAGAACCTTGCATTAACATTGCATCGATGTTGATGCGATCTTGAAAGTAACTGTTATGAAAATTACAACAGTAATATTACAACATCCAATTACAAGTAAATTGCAGCAATGTTACGTTGTCAGGTGATATTTCAACGATATTTTCGCAAGTTACTTTTGTAATATTGCATTTGTGAATTGAAAGAACAGTACTTTCAAGATCGCATCAATATCGCTGCAATATTAATGCAAGGTTCTAACGGAAATGCTCAGTGGCAACCGCTATCAGAGCATTCTTGTTACGACAGCAATGTTCATACAGTTGTTTAGGCGAATTTTTGGCTGGTTTAATAAAAAGATTTGCCATTTGGTATATAACACCTCAATTTGCTGCGCTAGCAAATTTTTTTCTCCGCGTATCGTTGAATCATATGGCTGAAAATGATCATCAAGCTCCTAAAGCACCGCGACCAACGGGCTACGTCACCTCCACGTCGGATTTGGGAGGAAAATCCACGAATGACGTTGCCCTGGTGAAAGGGAAGCGTGTAATAGAAAGTGTCAGGAACGTAGTTGGAAAGTATTTGGAACGTGGATTTAAGCGTATACCGAGCGTCAAGTGGAACATTAAGAGTGGTTCGAACGTATGTTTGAAGTGTGTGAAGCGTATCCGAAGAAACCTCAATTCCATAGAAACCGGGCTTCACGTCCGGAAGCGTAGTTAGAGAGTGGATAGGAAGCATATGAGAAGTATTAGGAAAGTAATCTGAAACATGCTTACGCTTCCGTTACTCTTTATGACACGCTTCCCTTTCACCAGGATGATCGTGAAAGGAACCCTGCACGAAGGAAAAAGAATTCGCTATGAGAGCGAAACCTGATTTTGCTGGGTACTTTCTTCAGGAGCAGCAGATTTTTTGCAATGACAGGAGTCCATTTGTGACATTCTGGTCACAAAGGTACAAGCGAAACGAGCATCATTCAATCTATAAATACACTGTGAAAAATAATCGGAATTTTCCTGTATGCATTGATCGGAAAATTCCAATTCCTGATAGGGAAATCAATTTCCGGTATATTTGTATGGAATTTCCCATAAATTTATAAGAAAATTCCGAACTTTATGGGATTTTTCCTCCATTCCACAGTAAATTTCCGAATCAGTTCGGAAAATTTGTAACGCATGTATGTGTTAATCACTTCACAACCATAATATAGGAATTTGCAAATTTTTTACACTGTATTCAAGCGTAAAGAGTGTCATGGAGATGAATGACAAAACGAGTACTATGCGGTTTATCGAAGTACAAACGGAACGAGCTCTGTTCGGATAATTGAAATGTGATTGAAGTGAACTTCGTTCTTTGTACGAAAGCGTGAGATTTCTTAATTGTCAATTATTTCTTTCAGTAGATTTTATAGTCAAATACAATAATAAGTGTGTCATCTACATTTCATTCAAGCTTTTCTTATACACTGGAAAAGAAGTATTGTAAATTCATTTTAATCAAATAAGGTTTGTTGACTATTAACAAATCTATTATAATTTGACCCAAAGATGATTTGTTTCTAATTGATAAGCATTTTTTGTCATAAACAAACTTTTCTCTCAGTGTACATTTATGCAAACTGTCCATCATCTGATAGACCCAATCAAATTCTACATGTTCCAATTTGCGAATTTTTGACTGAGACGAGGTCTCCTCGAAAAACTCCTGACAGCTGCTAATGAACGTTACACACCTTTTCAAGATCCAAGAAGGATCAAGATAAGATCTGAAGAGATCAAGGGATTGATCCTTCAGTCGGGTCGTTGTACTTCTCTTTAGATGAATCATATGATTACTTTATTGAGGACGATGTATCCTGGTTGAAATATAGTCTATTTATCCATATTGATCAATGGGATATTCAATATAAAGTTTTCAATGGTATTGAACCCTTTCTGACCTGACATCCATTCCAATGGACATAGAATTCAGCAAATTATCAGAATCGTTCCACAAATTAGAACAGTTTGAAACCCATGATATCATCAAGATAAAGGTGTCAATTGATGATGAGAAAATTATTCAAAATTATATTTTCAGTATGGTATGCTTTTAAACGAAACTAATGTGACGAGAATTTCGACATTTTTGATATTGCAATTTCCATTACTCAAACGAATTTTAATGATTCTACAGGATGCAGTTTGAATATTCAAAAAAATATGTTCAACTTCAAAGAGGTTTTGAGTGCCAAAAAGTGTTTTTCATATTTTAAAGTATTTTAATACACAGTTATATTATGCAACAACATCATGTGTCTATGGCAATATACACTGGGTGGCCTGTTGGCAAAATTCATCTACAACAAGGTAACAAGTGTACATTCAAAAAGATAGAATACTAACTGAAAAAAGGCTGGTAACAGTTGTCAAATATATTCTTAACCCTACTAGGAACACCATGCGTGTCAGAGATATGAATATACGTGTATTTATATGCCTCTGAGACGTACAGTGTTACTAGCAGGGTTAAAATACGGAGAATTCTGAAGGAATCAATCGGTTATAGAATCAGGTTGAACGGAATGACCAATGAAACAAATAGAAAATTCCCGAACTGGACACCAGGTTACCCAAGCTACAATGGACAGAAAAGTCTTATGCTTCTAAGCCGAGATTGTAGGGGGCGATACCTATAGCCACTAACACATATCCCGTTTACATTCATGTACACACAGAAAGGGTTGTGTGTTAGTGGCCATAGTATCACCCCCTACAATCTCGGATGGCGAACATGAAACTTTTCGGTCCATCGTAGCTTGGGTAACCTGCCGGACACCCTGCACTGATACTACTTTGCATGTGGCGCCGATATGCTACGTAGGTTAGAGTTGAAAATGGAAAAAAAGTCTTGTTTCTAAACATTCATCAACAGCCTGTATTTTTAATTAATGAATGTTCCTTTTGGAAAATTACCTATTTCGCTGAAATTCTTTGCAATTTTCGTTTGATATATTGAATCATTGGAATTTAATGAAGATTTATTACGAATAGTGATATAGAAATATTTTCAATTCTTCCTCCTACGTTTTAGTCACAGACATCTTGTGTCCATTAAAATGAACATATCAGTAACTTTCCATCTACGTTAATAAAAATTCTATGAAACTTTAGAGTTCATACTTGGAGCTATAGAAACTTTTGCCTATTGACAAAAAATTTTTATCATTATCAGAATGTAGCCAGGTCAGAAAGGGTTAAATGACTATGCAAACTCATCCAAACTTATTGCAAACTGTTTTTTTGAAACAAACTGCAAAGATTCCTCATCCTTCCTCGGAATTATCTGAATATTTAAAGAATGAAGCACCACCTCTAAAAATGAATTCTTCATTCCATGAATTATCCTAGCATCCATAACATCACAATGTTCAAACATTTACCAATCAAACAACGTTTCTTGATAAATTCACGTTTTAAATCCATGTCTATTGTAATGAATATGTGTCGACGCGTTAATACAAAAACTAAATTTATGATTCAAGTACGTGTTTGAAGAATGAAAAATACCTGAATGTCAGAAGAGAAAGATTCAGAAAAAAATTATCACGATCACTTATACGTGATAGATCTTTCGGTATGAATAATGATTCTCTCTCGAATGTATATTTCATTACACATTCACAGCACGTTCAATTTCTACAAGAATATCTCAAATATCCCACATAAGGTGTAACTCCTTTCTCTCGTTTTCCATTTTACATTTTCATATTCGGAAAATGTAAACAAATAAAATTCAGAGATTTGTGATTCTCCGATGACCTTGCAATAAATATGATCCCAAAAAACACGATCTTTGTACCTATTATCATAAGAAAAATGAGTGTAATTCAAATCAACGCTTCAGAGATAGATTCTTAACAAATTCACGCAAACACTTGGCAAGATTCCATCCATTTGCATCGAGTCAAACACATTCTCCGTAATTGCAACAATAAAATTCATGTTCCATAGCACAAATATTCCGAGTTTAACGCAGCATTAATTCATACCGTTGGAGAATCCATTAAATCAGATCGTTATCACGATTTTGCTCCATTTGAACCGGCGGATCATCTCATCATTTCATAGGAGAATACGATTTGATAAAATCGGAATAGCGAAGAAGTACAAGTGTCACAAATGTTTTTTGTAATCTAATTGAATCTTCAACGACATATATTCTCATTCCTTTCTTATATTCTTGGAATTTTCGAAAGAGAAAAATATTTTCCCCTTGTCAAACTTTCGTTGGAACATGCTCATTTCGCGATCATAAACTTTGTTCAATAGAAGAAGAATTCGAATATCGAGAAATTTAGTATAGAAGGATGCAAAGTAAAAATCGTTCAATAGAAAATAGATATGAATGATTTTGTGTTCGCAAGTGAAAATATGATCAAGAACATCGGTTCCAGAAATAAAAAAAATGTGGAATGATAATCGAGTGAGGTTAATAATTGGCGAATTGCCGTACTCTAATGGAACAACCAATCTCAATTAAATTGTTTTATTCAATACCAGGGGGAATTTTTGATGTCGAAATTGATCAAAACTACACAAACATGGAATGGAAGTGATCGAAAACTGTTGGGAATAAATTATCGAATCGATTATCGGAGAAAATTGATTATTATCGAAGAGAGTAAATAAAATTTTCAAGATAAGTAGATCAAAAAAACCACGGAAAATTCAAATTTATCGATATGAATGTAGGAAAAAATGTGGTTAGGATTCGCATAATTGTGAATAAAACTGATTTTTGCTCGACAAGCGTTTGTTCGAAAATCATCTGTTTTTATTCAGGATACATTGTTTTTGGCATTTGTGAGTGATCCTTATAATTCATAACATATAAAAAACTGTCCCTCCTTCGGAGAAATATTTTCCTCAAGAAAAGAATTCTTGAATACCGAGGAAATTTTTTACATCATTGAACTTTTCCAGTGAATATGGATTATATATGATCCTTCTTATATCAGATCTGCGAACCTGAAGCATTTCTAATGCGGAAGATTCGTCAACTTTGAGAGAAGGAACCCTGTAAAAAGAGATTTTATTCGAAGGAATTGAAAATAGAATATCTAAGTACGATTTCCTTGCATTTGATGATTCAGAAAACGAACTCCAATTTCATTTAATTCTATTTAATGTTTGGAACGTCGAAAACGAATGCTTTGGAATTCCAATATTCTCTTAACCCCTATACCGCGACCATCGCAATGGATTCTTTCATCTAAACTATACCCGCATAGTACAAGACTCCTATAAAATATCTTGCGAAAGAGAGTTTTTATCAGGGCAAAGATGTGTAATCAGTTTTTAAAACATGTCTCATGCAACAAAATCAGAATCATTCAAGAAATCCGTTGTTCTTCAAGCATAACAGAGTTCTCGTATTGTTTTTGATGGGTCATATAAGGTTTCTATTAGACATATATTCAACTACAAGAGTGCTGACTTATTATTCTCACTATATTGAATTTCTGAATAAAAATTAGTGAATTGGTCATTGATCATATCCCGGGTAGAATTCATTTATCCCTTTCTAACCTGGCTTAGTTCTAATAATGATTGAAATTTTTCTTCAATAGGTAATATAGTTTCTATAGCTCCTCGTATGAACTCTGAATTTTCACAGAATTTTTAGTAACGTAGATCAAAAATTACTGTTATGTCCATTCCAATGGACACAGAGTGTCTGTGACTAAAACATAGGAGGAAAAATTAAAAATATTTCTATATCACTATTCGTAATAAATCTTCATTAAATTTCAATGATTCAATATATCAAACGAAAGTTGCAAAGAACTTCAACGAAATAGGTAATTATAAGTACAGGCTGTTGATGAGTGTTAAGAAACAAGACAGAATATCAGCTTATATTTTATTTCTATTTTCAACTTCAGTCTACGTAGCATATCGGCGCCACATGCAAAGTAGTGTCAGTGCAGGTTGTCCAGTTCGGGAATTTTCTATTTGTTTCATTGGTCATTTCGTTCAACCTGATTTTATGACCGATTGATTCCATTAGAATTCTCCGAGGCTGGACATCCTGCGGTGACACCACTGAAAACTCCAATGTCATAAGAGAGTTACAACTTTCTGGTAACGGATTTTTATCTTGAAATCCATTGGAATATGATTATAAATTTCTAGTCATTTTTATACGTCAGGCAACCGTAAGAATTTTGTTTATGTTAATTTTCGTTCATCTTCGCTGAAAGAAAGGATTGTTACAGTGGGTGGATTTTATCCATTCCCCGTTACTTTTGATGATTTGCGTAAAACTATGCCATAATTCACAAAGTTTTGATGACAATTGAATTCCAAACTCCTAAACAATAAGAAATAATTATTGTAGATCGATGAGATCGTTCAAAAGTTTCGAATTCAAATATTTAGGTTGCAATCAGGATTTCATTGTGGGTGTTCTTAAGTTGATGAAATTCGCAGGGAACGGATTAAATCCACCGAATGTAATAGTTATCAAATATATACGGGGTGTTTCAGAACTCACTGAAAAAACTACACAGGCGTCATTCTGCAGCCAAAATGCAATAATTTCCCGTTTGAAAAAACATTTTCCGACGCTTAGTTCTCGAGATATGAGCATTTTTAGATTTGTTTTCAAACCCAAATCATCCAACAGCATTATGTGCTACGTACTGGAGCTTGATACCATTCGCTAAGTTGGAAAACGGCGGATCTCTGAGAAAAAAATTGAACTATCCTATCATTTTTTGTTCCAGAGCTACAGCGATTTGAAGTTGCTGAGTTCTGATTGGCTGAGAGCTCAAAAAGTTCAAATCGCTGTAGCTCCGGAACAGAGAATGATAGGATAGTTCAATTTTTTTCTCAGAGATCCGCCGTTTTCCAACTTAGCGAATGGTATCAAGCTCCAGTACGTAGCACATAATGCTGTTGGATGATTTGGGTTTGAAAAAAAATCTAAAAATGCTCATATCTCGAAAACTAAGCGTCGGAAAAATTTTTTTCAAACGGGAAATTATTGCATCTTGGCTGCAGAATAACGCCTGTGTAGTTTTTCCAGTGAGTTCTGAAACACCCCGTATATTCTTAAATATGATCAACCAAATATTCGATAACATTGAAAAAATATCAATGATATTCATAAATTCATGAAATACTTAATCATTATGAACACGTACATGAAATGTGATAATTGTCATCAATTGTTCCATGGGTCTTATTGAATATTCGATTAGTCGTATTTTAAGAATATATTTAACAACTGTTACCAGCCTTTTTTCAGTGTAGTACTCTATCTCTTCGAATGTACACTTGTTACCTTGTTGCAGATGAATTTTGTCAACAGGCACCCAGTGTCCATTGTAATGGACACATGATGTTGTTGCATAATATAACTGTGTATTAAAATACTTTAAAATATGAAAAACACTTTTTGGCACTCAAAACCTCTTTGAAGTTGAACATATTTTTTTGAATATTCAAACTGCATCCTGTAGAATCATTAAAATTCGTTTAAGTAATGGAAATTGCAATATCAAAAATGTCGAAATTCTCGTCACATTAGTTTCGTTTAAAAGCATACCATACTGAAAATATAATTTTGAATAATTTCCTTATCATCAATTGACACCTTTATCTTGATGATATCATGGGTTTCAAACTGTTCTAATTTGTGGAACGATTCTGATAATTTGCTGAATTCTATGTCCATTGGAATGGATGTCAAGTCAGAAAGGGTTATAATATTTCTCAGCTGTAAAAAGAACAGCCGAAAAATCACAGCATTCAAGAAATTTCAACAAAATTTTACCACTAAAAAAACAAATACCAACAAACATCCCCACAATACAAGATTCTCTATCGTCAAATTTAACAATTTTCATTTCTCTCTATTTCCAGATCGATTTTGGATACATGGAACGAAGAAATGTGAAAAACGAGGGAACATGCACCACCTGGAGACGAATAGAAATTTCTATGAGTAATCCGAAGGAGTAGAAAATCCACTCAATCGCCCGTCTGTAATCATTTCCTGGCAAATAATCAACGCTGGAAGACAGGATTACGCGTTGAATCCAAGAGTAATTTGAAGAATTCTCTACGAAGAGTCGTTCTCAGACTCACCATGATACATAGCAATGATGCAATTCAATTTACCCGAATGAAACAACAGCGATTATTTCTTTATCCTTTCGTTTATCAAAGTTCCGCTAAAGGAGCAGCGATGTTATACCCGGTATGAAAAAAAATGGATTCGAATAACGGTACGTTCGAGTTCCCTTTAACAACATTGAAAGAGACAAATCAGAATTACAATATTCATTTAACGGACAACATGAAGAGTATGATTTATCGATTAAAGAACTATACGGAGATATTTCTTCGTTTGAATATAACGGAGGAGGACATTGATTATGTGAATAACTTTAGTTTCGACAGCAACGTGAACGACGTGGTTGAGAATTTTACCGAATCCCACGGGATCGTGACGTCAACAACCTCAAGCACAACAGCGACGATTCATTATCATCCCTTTCAACGTAATCATTATGACAGAGTGGTCGTGACCCCATCGTCTTCGTGCTATTGTACTGGAATGGTGAAAGATTTGGCGTTGGTTTACAAGAATACTTATCACGTTTACGCGGCTTTGTCAGTTTGCGTTTTTGGAACGATCGCCAATGTTTTGAACATAGTTGTGCTCACGCGAAAGGATATGGCATCCGCACCGATCAATCGCATTCTCACGGGTTTGGCGATAGCCGATATGCTCGTCATGATCGAATACGTACCTTTCGCCGTTTATGAGTACTTGATCCTCCCGGAACGACAAATGTTCCCTTACGGATGGGCAGTTTTCGTACTCTTTCATATGCACTTTGCACAATTATTCCACACCATCAGTATCGCTTTGACTTTGACCTTAGCTGTATGGAGATATATCGCTATAAGGTAGGTAGTAGAAATCTTTGTGAATCAACGGTATTCAAATTCAACGATATAATATTTATATTCCCTATACGTTACGTTCAATCAGGATGAAATACCGTTACGTAGCTGAGGGTAAAATTACAAGCTATGAGGTAATGGATAGATGCGATGTGCATGTCACGTACGTGCTGTTAAATTCCCGGTATCTGGTGGACATTGTGAGCTGAAACACCTCTATGTTGTTCTTTTTTTTTTTCAAAACTGTGAGAAAAATCCTTTTCATGTACATTCTCGATTCATCCGAATTTGATTCACCTCTCTATTGTTACTCCACAATTTCATCTCGCGTGAAAAAACAGTGACATTTTAAAAGTGGAATGAAGAAGATTCTTCCTTGAAAATGATTTATATAAATTTGAGAGTTTTTTGTATACCACAATCAATTGTTACGTTCCCCGTGCGAAACTAGAATCATGATTATATTATTCGAGCCATTTGAATTCCCCCTATGTATTGTCAAAAGTTTCTCTGATTCATTGTTCACTTTTTTTTCTTATCAATGATCAACAATAGCGCAGACGGAAGATTGATGAGGGTGAATCCTCCGATGGAACTTATGAAAACAATTCAAATTGTGTATTGTATAGAATTGAGATATGAAAATCATGAATGAGGTAGAAGATGTTGAGTCTGACTAAGAAGGATTTTTTCTACTTCGTGGAATACTTTTGAACTTGATAGCCTGAAAGAAAAATGTATTCCAAGTCTGACCTAATTATATTTTCTTAGTTTCAAATGTTGTTGTGTATGACATAGATCCTCAACCCTCCACCTACAAACATGGGTCAGCATAACCCAGTAAATATGTTAAACATACGAGATTAAAAAAGAGTATGAGAGTTTCAATGTCGACATCTTTGAAGGGGGTAACTTCAGTATGGACTGATGGATTAGTATATCACTCTAAATTTTGTGTGCGAGAAAATAGGTTGATTTGAAGTTGGTAAGCTGAGGGTTAAATATACATTATTATATCCTCAGATTGATAAAATTGTCCCTTTCTATATTTTCCCAAAAGAGTATGCACTGTGTACTAAAATTGTGCTATTCCAGCCATATTGATTTGTGATTACATTCCTGAGATTTCAAAGAGAGAGAGAGAGTAACAAATTATCGGTGTTCTATTATGTGAGCGTTCTGCTTCTACGGTCATCTGTCGCGTCCAATATAACCATGTCACTCCTACGTTCAACCGGAAACATGTAAAGGCATTTGAGCATGAAGAATAATGTTTATAATTGAAGTAGATTGAATGCTTTGGAGGTCGTCAACCGATTTCACACGCTGAGTTCGATATTGTTTTTTAATGTAGAAATCTGCGTGTACTTGTTCTCTTCGATATATTTTTGTTGGAAAGTTGTTATGAGAACACACTTCGACTATATTAACCCTTAAACCGTAACCGTCCTCAAAACCTCGTCAACCGTAACCCCCGGTCTGATAGACCGGTATTACCTCCTTCTAGATGTTTAAAGTTGTTAGAAGTAGAAAGAACATTCCTTCGATCATTATGAATGTCTACGGAGTAGGATAGCGGGTTTATGTACAGAAATTAGTGAACAATTCTATGCAGAATAGGAATAAAATGTCACACACATTAACCAAAAAAGTTGGAATTATGAGCAAATACAGTTTTGATAGCGGTCTGTGAGACCGGGGTTACGGTTAGAGGGTTAAAATTCTGTTCTTGTATTTTAGATGATCAACTTTAGGTTCGTATTCGACAACTCTGAAATCCCTGAATGAGGATGGTGTGATATGAACGATATGGTTTCTGGTGGATTTTTTTAATGAAAAATTTAGTCAAGTTGAAAACGAAAGATTAATGTAATATTTGTACTCCGTACAGCAGCGCTATCGATAGAGTACGTTGCTTTCGTGTTCCTTCTGATACGAGCTATCAATCTACCTCATCCATCGATTCTCCATCTAAATTTTACGTCGAGGCAACGTATCCTGGACTGTAAAAAATATTCGGAATTTCCCCACAAGTAAAGGAAATTTCTAATAATCGTACGAGAAAAACGAATTCCCGTACACGGACAGGACTTTTCATATAAAAATATATTAGAATTACTGTTTTTATGGGATTTTTACACCGAGAAAAAAAAGAGAGGAATTCATATGAAAGTGCACAAGTTTTACATTTTCTAAGGGAATTTTCGGCGTGGTGTGAAAAAAATTGTACATTTTATATTCCGAAGAAAATTCAAAGACCACATCGTAAACATTACATCTTCGAGAGACAACGCAGGAAATTGAATGCAGCCACAATAAATATGACATTCTCAGTATGCGACATAAAAAATTTAACGTAGATCCAAGAAAGTTTACATTTTTCGCAGACATTACTTTGTTCAATGCGAGTAGCAGGGAAAATGTACTCTTTGCTTCGTCAGAATGTAAACTTTACATTTTTCTGTAAGGGACAATGCATCGAGAATTTGGCAATCAATGCTTCCATGAATGATATAAATTAAAACTATTTTCTGAATACATTCTGCTAAAAATTCCCAATACAGAAAGATTCAAAACGATAAACTTTCTCTATAGTTTTCAATTAGGTTTTTGAATACGGAATTTACAATTTTTTATCGTTCTTGAACGATAGAATTCTATCTTTCCTCATCGTATTCTATAGAATTTATCATAAAACGTAAGTGGTGTTATCGTGAAATTTTTACAGAAAAAGTACTACTTATTTTAGAATAAATGAGTATTATTTTTCAAATAAGTGGTATTTTTTTTGTACGTATTTGCTAATAAAACCACATACATCCTGTTAAATTTTATACGATACGATAAGGAACGATTAAAGTTCTATCGTTTGAGAAGATTACAACATAGTAAATTCCGTATTCAAAAACCTTATTGAAAACTATAGAGAAAATTTGTCGTTTTGAATGGTTCTTTATTGAGAATTTTTAGCAGGTTACGGTGATTGAAAATCCGCGAAAGGTACTGCACGGGTATATACTGAAGAGAATGAAAAGCTTCTCCCTTTGATTATCTTGTGAAATGCTTAATTTGGTGCTGACTTCAGTTACCCTTACAGCAAAAATTCTGCTTTGTCTAAAAGATTCGTACTGCAATATACAATATATTATGCAGCAATTTTGGCTGTCTTTGATAAGATGTCTCAATTTCAAAAGTCTGAAAGCTGTCTTCAGATTTCTTTTAGATCTCTCCTCCAGATTCCTGAAACGAAGACGTATGCAGTGAAGACTGTCGCATAAGACATTTTCTACACATTCGGTAGAAATCTTTCAGACGAAGCAAAATTTTTGCTGCATGGGTAGTGACAACTACATACGTATACTGTTTGATCTTCAGAGAAGCTACTCGTCTCTTAATTAAATGACTAACTTATTTCACTGATAACTTAAGAATTCAGCTCATCATAGCATTATGTGAAAAGATCAATCTTGTTACTTTCTTCCTGAAAAGTTTACCCGTGGAATGCAACCCAAAAGTTTCCATCACCCTGTATAATAGTGCCCAGTGAACATTTGAAGACCCGGATGCAATAACTCGCCGAGCGCTCGAAACGCGTCTCGTTCTAAATCAGAGCTGACCCAAGAGGCATCGAAAAAAAAAGTCGGAATTTCGAAAAACTAAAAATACTGGGTAATAGGGCTTGAAAAATCAATACAAGTATCCGTTAACAATTTTTTTTCATGATCAATAGTTTTCGAGAAAAAAAATAAAAACTACCTATTTTTTAGTACTAATATTGATTGTTTTTCAATCTTAAACTCGCCGTAACTCGGGCATTTTTCCACTTATCAAGATGAACCTTGGAAATTCTGATTCGTAAGACTTTCCCAAAGACAACAATCTTTGGAAAATTCGCAAAAGTTAATAACAAATTGATAAATTTTTAATTCGAAGTAAAAACCACGTTTTGAACGCTTTGCGGCGCACGGGAGTTTGAAGAATTTTCGATTTGAGAAATGTTAAAGCGACAAAGTTGTTTGTCAATGTTCGAAGAAGTTTTCCTGAAATTTTCAGATCAATCGAGTGAAAAATGTGGAAGATATTAAACATTATGTACGATAAACCGTCCCGTTCGTCGCAACGGCCAGTGCTGTTCAACTAAGATACACGACATTGCATGCGCGATGGTTCTGAAGCGAGTGTTATTCGATATTATTCAGTGAAATCTTTGCCTAAAATGAAATTATTTCATTTCGCCATTAATTCAGTCATGAAGGTGCATTTATAAACATACTTTATTTAATTCCTTCAATGATTCTTCAATTGGAAAAATATTCATCCAACGATACATAAAAGATTGCGGCTCGAATCATATAAACATTTCACCCGAGATGGGTTGACGCGATACCGTAACATCTCGCATCTCACGCGGTCACTTTGAATTAGAATATCTTGTTCACTACCTTTCTGTTTGATTTCAAATTTTCACCAAATCTTCATAAAACATAGAGAAACAACTTTATCGCTTGAAGTTCACTGGAATCCAAACCTACCTAAATCATTTTTCTGTTTAAAACTCGAGAATCAAAAATTCTGACATTCATGTTTCTTCTTTCTGTATCTAATAAATTTGATCAATGCGGTAATTTTACAAGATTTAAACTGAATCACGGGCTTCACTGATGCATTACGAATGTACATAATGAATTTGATACAAATCGGCAAAGATTTCACTGAATAATATCGAATAACACTCGCTTCAGAACCATCGCGCATGCAATGTCGTGTATCTTAGTTGAACAGCACTGGCCGTTGCGACGAACGGGACGGTTTATCGTACATAATGTTTAATATCTTCCACATTTTTCACTCGATTGATCTGAAAATTTCAGGAAAACTTCTTCGAACATTGACAAACAACTTTGTCGCTTTAACATTTCTCAAATCGAAAATTCTTCAAACTCCCGTGCGCCGCAAAGCGTTCAAAACGTGGTTTTTACTTCGAATTAAAAATTTATCAATTTGTTATTAACTTTTGCGAATTTTCCAAAGATTGTTGTCTTTGGGAAAGTCTTACGAATCAGAATTTCCAAGGTTCATCTTGATAAGTGGAAAAATGCCCGAGTTACGGCGAGTTTAAGATTGAAAAACAATCAATATTAGTACTAAAAAATAGGTAGTTTTTATTTTTTTTCTCGAAAACTATTGATCATGAAAAAAAATTGTTAACGGATACTTGTATTGATTTTTCAAGCCCTATTACCCAGTATTTTTAGTTTTTCGAAATTCCGAATTTTTTTTTCGATGCCTCTTGGGTCAGCTCTGATTTAGAACGAGACGCGTTTCGAGCGCTCGGCGAGTTATTGCATCCGGGTCTTCATTTTTCCTCCAACATTTGAAACATTCATTATGTTTTCCAAAGATGGGAAAATTCTCTTATTCGTCGGTTTTGGTGTTTTTTCAAAGAACATAAATATTTGAAATATTGAGGGAAAAATCTTCACTGGATTAAAAAAAAAAAAATGAAAATCACGGTGAAATTTGCACTACATTTTCAAGAGAAAAAAATATTTATAATTGAAAAAAAAAGAAATCCTTCGTCCAAGTCCTTGAGAATTGTATCTCGAAGACCCGTGTAAAATTTCATCAAGATTGTTCGAGTAGTTCTCGAGAAATCTTGACCACCGTTTTTTCCGAAATGTCTCCGAAAAATGCTTATAACCGGCTCAATTCTCACAATTTTATCGTTCAAATTTGGCAAAATATAGTTCAAAGGTTACTGTGTATGTACTCAAAAATTCAAGGAGCAACTTGCATTTCTTATATGCAAAAGAAATCGAGAAAATGAGCGTTGGTTTTTTGCCTCTGAAACCCATGTAACCTCCTGATCAAATCAAAAAATCAATCATAGATGCTAAATACATAAAATACGACCCATTGAATTGTCTTTGATATAAATAAATACTTGTTTATGTTGTTATGACGAATGAAGGCAAATATCGGTCGATTATCGAAATTATGTACTTTGAATAGAAATGATCGGGTTCAATTAATAATTTTCTCAACAAAAACACAATGTAAAAGCGACATCAACGTACTCAAACTCGTACGATCAAGTACATGCGAATTTCAGGTTTTTGACTTCAACTTAATCTAGTAAAGCAAACATGTAGAAAAAAGTTATGTGTGAGAAAAAAAGGGTGAATGTTTGAATAACAAAAATGTTGAAAGGGAATTAATTTAACTTGCTTGGAAAACGTCGATGTAATAAAGTAATTGAAATAAATTACTTACCGCTGGGTTTTTTCGAGAGACGCAGTGTTCCAACAATACAATAGAAGCACACACTGAAAACAAAAACCCTGAAAGCACTTGCGATTCAATTTTCGTGTGTTGTCATATACCCGTTCGTTGTTCACTGGTCACTATTTTCTATGTGTAAGCGTTTATATTTTCAAACAGCCGTTAACGACCAGAAAATGTAATTTTGACAACGTCGCAATGGAATCGGTCGGTAACAACCAAACACCGTAAGATTTACCCACAAAGCTGAATACATTACCAAAGAAAAATGTAATGTTTAAAGAGTCTTTAGCATCGACAGAAAAAATGTAAACTTTACAGTAAGAACATACGCTATTCATATTATCGTGTTCATAACGCAATATTTACATTTTTTTGATTGCTATTATTATCGTGGTAACTCTGAATCTTTCAATATAAAACTGACTATTGGAAGTAGAGAATTTGTTCGGTGACATTTCCTGAAAGGAAATGTAATTTTTCAAAATAAATACTTTACTTCTATTATTACATCTTATGATATAAAACATTACAGATTTCTCTGCTGTATTTGCAAGAAATTTGGTATGGAGCCAAAAATTACAGAACAAACTGTAATTTCTCTCTTTTTTACTTCCATGTTCCTTATACATAAGGAAATGGAAGTATTGTATTAGGGTGAAAAATCCGTTATGCAGAAGAGGGTATTCCACCTTCGCCAAACGTTTTAAAACGTCGAAAAAAGACGATCCCCAAAAATGTCTGTGTGTGTGTGTGTGTGTATGTATGTGTACTCTTTGACGCACGATAACTCTCCTCAGAATGCACAGATATAGGGTTACCATACGTCCGGGAAAACCCGGACATGTACTCTTTATAATACGGTTTTTCCGATATTAAAATGTAGATCTAATTCCTTCTCTACAAAGAGAACAAAAAGAGTACTGAGAGTACAAGTCGAAAACCCTGGCGGATGTTCCCGCATTCTTGAAAAGAGTACATGTCCGGGTTTTTCCCCGGACACATATGGTAACCCTACACAGGTAGGATTCATTTTTTTTAAATATGTTCGGCCCAGCGGCGCATTGAGGCCTGTTAATTCTGGTCTCGATCGGATAACGCTTTCTGAAAATAATAGTGGAAAACGTTTCAAACGAAAATCGTGATTTTGCGACTGTTCATATCTTCGCTTCCTATTATCCGATCGTTATGAAATTTGTGCTACGTTTCAGCCATCACCCAATGGCCACCCCGCGTGAATTTCATCCCAATCGATTGAAAACTGTAGAAAAATTTTTTGCACTCATAAGGCTTATTTGACGCACCCTCTGGCGCACGATAAGTCTCCTCAAAATGCACCGATTGGAATAATGTTTCTATTAATATGGTCGTTTTAGAGGGGACACGAGGCCTATCGATTCTGATCTCGATTGGATGAAGCGTTCTGAGAATATTGTGTAAGATATTTTAAGAGAAATCAAGGTAAAAATCGGTATGGAAAACCATACAGTTCTTCTATGTTCCTTAAATCGGTATGGAGAACCATACAATACTTCCATTCCTTAAATACAAGGAAATTTCCCCCTCCTCCCTGCCCCCAAATTTATCCAAATTTTTTTTACACATTTTTTCCCCAATATTTTTATTTTCGTTAGAAACATGGAAGTACTGTATGGTTCTCCATACCGATTTTTTTTCTCAGTGTAATGTGAATTCATAGCATTCTCACCAATATCTACGGGGAATTTACTATCCATGTATATGTTACTTCACATACATCCTGTACAGTACAAACCACACTGTGAAAAGAAAGTCTTAATCTGTTTGCATCTTAATTTCAGACAATGCTTTTTCCATTGTGTCGGCGATTGTTTTTTCGGCTTAATTTGTTTGCATCATAGATTCAGCCATAAAATGAGCTGAGTTTAATACTTTCTCTTTACAGTGCACCGATCCTCCACCTAGAACTTCGATGGAATGGTGGTGGAGAAATGGGAGCCGTGGAAATAATGGAGAAATCATGGAGAGTCTTCGTTGAGACAACGAAGAGGCGACGAAGAAATGTCCACCCTCTGTATTTTCAATAAAATTCACAATAGCGTATTTACATAACCAAACCTGAATGTATTAATCCACCAACATGAATTTTCTTGAAATTATATGAGGTGGACATTTTTCCGTCGCCTCTCCGTTGCCCCAAAGGCGACTCTCTCTTATTTCTCCCTCATTTCCACGTCTCCCATTTCTCCACCAATTCTCCATCTCCATTCCACCGAAGTCCTAGGTGGAGAAACGGTGGTTGTGCTGTACGGAATGTATGTGAAATTTCGCTTGAATTGGTTTACAGTGTATCGATAGCATTCCACACACTGAAAGACAGTATTGGTAAAAGTTATTAAATATTTGACAACAGTAATTGAAGATCAATAATATTCATCAGAATATTGATTAATTGTGAATATACATAATAGATTTAATAATAATTGTCATCAACTGTGACCAGCCTTTTTCTCAGTTCACAAGAAAAATCAGTATTCCAAATTTTTGTTGACTAGTGTGTCATTTTTGGATAGAGCTCAAATTCAAGAAGACTTCGTATGATGGATTTTAATTTAATTTGGGAATTTTTCACTCTTTCATTGAAAAATGAATTTCAGAATAAAAAGTGAATTCCATTGTTGAAACAATCGAAATCCAGTGTAAGAATTTTTCTCGAGTTCGTGCTCCGTCAGAAAATGACCTACAAATCAACGAAAATTTCGATCACTAGTTTTTTCCGGGCAGGGGTGAATAGAACGAGACCAAACCATCACGCATGATGGGCCATTTTCAAAGACTTTATACAGTAAACAACAATGTTTACTAATGAGGTGCACGATGTTGTCGTGTTGTTCATTTATGTATCAATGCTATTTAAACACAAAATTCCTTTGAAATCGTATCGAATTGGCAGTTTGATTCAACTACATTGTGTAACCTCTGACGAGAGACCAGGATTGAGAGGAGTTCAATGGGAACTGAATTGACGTGACGTTTAATTAACAATTGAAGTTTGAGTCTTGAGGGGTTGTATACAGTTAAGAGGTGCAAAAAAAGCGATTTTTCAAGAATTTTTCCTGAAAAAACAGTGAAATTGATTAATGTAAAAATTTGTACACATATTGAGATAACTTTGAACTGTATTTTAACATCTTTCATTTGTGAAAATAATTATTTTGAGAGACGTTATAGCTGATCTTCAGGAGCTCCTCTAAAAAAAAGCGTTTTGCGGTGACCACGATATCTCGGGATTGAATCTTTTAAAATGAAAAAATCAAACGGATTTCGTTAAAGTGATGTATAATCTAGTGATTAATCTAAGGAATAAGCAAAATAAAATTTTCTGACAAAATGGCGGCTTCTAAAAAAAAAATCGATCAGAAGAAACCTTCGATCAATTACTAAAAAATATAGTCAACAAGCTTTTGTTAAAATTTGAGACTGATCAGTCCAGCCGTTTTCGAGAAATCTTGGTCACCAACTTTGAAAACACAGTTTGGAGAAGAACGCATGCGAAGTTTTAAAAGCACTTGGCATAGAGTGAAGAATTTTTTTACAAATATGCGTGTAATTTGGACAATAATCGCCGGATTGGCTTGAAATTTTCTGCGTGTGGACTCAAATGTATGTACATTACGAAAATGGAATTTAAAAAAATCGATTTTTCGAAAATTTCAACTGTATATAAGCCCTCAATTGAAATGTTTTTCAATCAACAATCAAATTTAATTCATAATTCAATTTTTTTTTATCAACAATTGAATGTCATTGTCAATTCAATAATTTTTCAATTGAATATTTCAATTAAATTATTCTTTTCAATTGACAATTCAATTCAATTCTAAAGCTAAAGTTTTTTCCACTCCAGTTGTTGGCATGGTTTTCTCAAACAAGCCGTTCGAAATTCAATGATTGAAAGTTCTAGAATTCTCAGGAATACATTTTTCATTGTCCACAAAGGTCTGTACAAAGTCTGAATTTTTGATCTCAATAACACGTTATTCTTAAGATCATAATTCTTGTTCTGAATACAAAATTCTGGCTCTGCACTCAGGTCTATGAACGTGCGATGAGTAAAGTCAAAATGAAAACAATACTGTAAAAATATCGTGTAAATGATTGACTGCAGTCTTTTTTGGCTGATTTCAAGTTACATGATCGCAAAGCACATTCTCATTGCGGGGTGTCTACCGATTTTTGAGATTCAACGAAATTTTTCAATCATACGTTTCCTTTGAATAGACTGACTAATGAGAGACAGAGGAATTTCGAGGAATAGGCAATTTTTTGAAATAAAAATTGTTCTAATTGAACATTCCAATTCGAAATTCAATTTGATAGTTGATGGAAAAGGTTTGAATTAGGAATTGAATCCAATTGTTAATTGAAAAAACTGTGCTATCAGGGTTGTTGTTAATAAACTTTCATCATTGCAATAATTATATTTTCAATTTTTGTGGTACAATATGAGATAAAATGAGTGGAAAGTAAGAAAGAGTTAGCAATTTTATCGTAAGGGGATAATAATAAAAATTTTTTAACAAAGATTTTGATTCAATGTCCCTCTTATATCAGGAATTGAATCAATCAATTCAATTTCTTGAAAGAGAATGAGTTGATCATGAATCTCAACAATTAGCGTTGAAAGATGATTCAAAATCCATAGTTGATATAATGAAATCTAATTGAAACCCTTGATATATGGTTCTTTCGATGATTCAGTCTTCGTATCATCGAATTTAGAAAATTATAAGGTTAAAATTTGAATTTGAATATTGACTTTTTATATTCGAAAATATAATCTTCATTGAATAGACTGAACAATGAGAGGAAGAGAAATTTCGAGGAATAGGCACCGTAAATTAACAAATGTACATCATTTTTTGAACAAAAATTTTTCTAATTGAACATTCCAATTCAAAATTCAATTTGATGATTGATTGAAAAGAATCGAATTCAATTGTTAATTTCAAAAACTTTGAATTGAGTTGGCAAGTCAAGTGGAAGAACTTTCAATTGAGAATTGGATTTATTTGTTGATTGAAAAACATTTCTGTTGAGAATTCAATCAAATTGCTGATGGAAAAACTTTGAGTTGAGAATTAAATTCAATTGTTGATCGGAAAAGCTTTTGATTGAGGGTTATGATGAATTGTTAATTGAAACAAATCTCAATTGAGAATGAAATTTAATTGTTGATTGAAAAAATCCTGATGAAAGATTTGATTTGATTGTCGATTGAAACAACTTCGAATCAGGAATTGAATTCAATTGTTAATAGAAAAAAATTTCAACGAAGAATTTAATTCGATCCCTCATTGAAAAATCTTTCGGTTGAGAATTAAATTCAATTGCTATTTGGAAATAATTTTGATCAAGAATCGAATTTAATTCTTGACGAAAAAACTTTGAATCAAGAATTGAATTCGATTGTTGATCGAAAAAACTTTCAATTAAGGATCCCATCAAATTCTTAATTGATCCAAATTCCAATTGAGAATTGAATTTTATTTTTGATTTAAGAACTTCTCAATTAGGGAATCAATTCAATTTTTAATCCAAATAACTCTGAATTACGAATTGAATTCAATCGTCAATTGGAACAAATTCCAATTGAGAATTAATTTAAATTGAATCTGAATTTTCAATTGCGTTTCCCTTCAATAATCTAATTGACAACCGTGTGGGAGACCAAAGGCCATTGGTAGTATTGGTAGTATTTCCATTGCATTCATTTTCTCCCAAAAAATGATGATTCATATTTCAATAATTAGCTAAGGCATAACATAAAAGTGGGACAAGATCGAACAGCTTTAAATGAAAATTGAACGGTTTTATCTTACTTTTTGTATAACCCATTCGATAATTGAAGATGATATGATGGATTACCGTTGTTTGTTATGAACAAAAACAAATTATTATAATCCACTTTCATGATGGTCCATCCAAACTTCGATTTCTTCCTCAAATTCCTTCGGATTGTTGTTGAGAGATAGATTGTGAATTCAATTTGAAATAATCATCGCCAATAACGATTGCATTTTGAAGATGAATTTTGAATTCTACAAAGCCGTATAAAGAAAGCTGTTCTAACTGCACGGTTAGCAAAATTTTTGAATTCAGTACGAAATTCTTTATGAAATATCATATTCTCATATCGGATTTACTAATAGTTCTTAAATTGAATATTGAAGATGAAATTTCACAAGGATTTTATTATAACCGAAAAAAATTCTTAACATTGAGAATTATATTATCGAATTTAATATCTTATTATGAAATTCAATGAACTGTTCATGCAAAGAAACTTCATAATATTCTTATCAAGTTTCAGGCAGATATTTCTAACAGTGTTTATCTGAAGATGAGCCCATATGTTGGTTCGAAACGTAATACACAATATACGTGTTATTCACTCTTGTGTCATGTTTTTTTATGAAGTTTGTATAGAGAGAATTGAAACCTCATTTGAGAATGCGACACATCTCATCCCGTGCCTAGGTCATAATTGGTTCTTTCTAACTTTTCCATAATTCTAAAAATCATAAACTGAATCAATTTCGAATTATTTTATTACACGGAGAAAAATGCAGCTCGAAAGGATAGTAATCTTTAATAGAAAATTGGAGAATATTTCTTAAAATCTAAGAATTTTTCTCAAGTTCGTGATAAACATAAAACGGTTCAGATTTCTCTTGAATATTGCTCAAAAAACAATGAAAAATTATCAATACTCAACAAATCATAAGAACAAATATGAAGTTTCCAAAAGTCGCGCATGGAATTTTACAAAGTAAATAACAAAATTGTGGAATCTTATTTTCAAATTACAGAATTTTGTTATTCACTTTGTGAAATTTAATTCGCGACTTTTGGAAAGTTCATATTTGTTTTTATGATTTGTTAAGTATTGATAATTTTGCATTGTTTTTCGAGCAATATTCAAGAGAAATCTGAACCGTTTTATGTTTATCACGAACTTGAGAAAAATTCTTAGATTTTAAGAAATATTCTCAGATTTTGAGAAATATTCTCCAATTTTCTATTGAAGATTACTATCCTTTCGTGCTGCATTTTTCTCCGTGTAGTTATCGAGAAGTACTATAGTAATATAGTAGTAGTATAGAGGAGTAGTATAGGGATGAAGGATTTTCTCCACCGGTCTTGTCCTACTCTTCTCTGTGAAATGTGTTTTTCACACACAATTCGCATCATTTTGATCTACAGGTAGATAACCTTCTACCTGGAGGATTCTGAAGAGGGACGCTTGATTTCAAAAGACCTAGCCAACACTTTATGAAATATCATATTTATGAAACTTATAACGACCTGATAATAATTTTTTATCGGATTTAAGCATAAAAATCAAACAAAAATTTTCGGATTGATCTTAAAAATGGTTCTGTTTCAGATTCCCGCAGAATCACATTTGGTGTACCCCATCTCGTTGCAAAGTTGCTTTATGGAGCAGCGTGATAGGCCCTTTCATCGCATGTATACCCAGTTACTTTGTATTTGGAGTGAGTATATTGTTTCGATTATCATGAGTCTTGGATCAGAATGTGTATTCTACAATGTCGGGTAATTTCATATTTTCCTTTTATCGCTATTCTCCATACGTTTGACGCAGTAAAAACATAACACCCGACATATGATAACCTCGACATTGTTTACAATACAAATCCAATTCCTTCAACTCTCGAGTGGACGGGCAAATCACAGAACGAAATGATCTTACATGATTTTCTCAACCACTCTATGACAACTTGAGCATACGAATGAAATTATTCATCTCTGCGACCATTTTGCGAGAGATATTGAATTTCCTTGAAGAAATAGAAATTCAAATGACATGATATGCGATATAAATTCATACTGGCGTAAAATCCGATGAAATATGATGTTATTCTTAGCCCTGATTTGACTCCTTCGGTTAAAAATGGGCCTCGTCAATCCTTTTTCTTGAATTATGTGATTATATTCATTTACATACTCGAATAATCATGATATAAATAGCTGATCTGAATAATGATTACGTAAGTAGTACGTATATGCAAATAAGATGATTATGTACAATACATGTTTCGATAGACACTCTGATAAGAGCGATTGAATCGACCTGACGTAGCTGTAATACATGGAATAATATGCAACGAATTAGTCTATAAAAAAACATGAAAACGCTCGGAAAAGCTGTATAACGAGTATTATCAATTACTTCATTCTCGCAAGAATTATGTTCAGCAAATAATAATCATTTTTTTAACCCATTCAATGACGTTAGACTCCAAATATATTGATCAACCACCTACGCAACTTATACGCCTATGATCACATACGCCTACAAATTCATATACGCGTACAATGAACTGTCATGAAGCGAAGAAGAGAAAACAAAAACACACGCGTATGGGACATAACTTTTTTGCATTTCGGAATATCGAATTACCAATTTGTCACATAATATAGCATGTATAATTGTCAATAATACGTATACGCCTTAGAAATTTCTTACTTTTCATTTTTTATACGAACATCTACTCAGATTCTCGGGTTCATTGCGTCGAAAAAGTATCTTCCTACATGAAATTCAATTTGAAAAATTGATATACAGATCTGCCGTACAACGGAAAAACCTTGTTAAGTCGCATTTCTCACGAAAATGAGTTTTTTATATCATTGGATTCTTTAGAAAATCCTGTATTTTATGGTATTTGTAGAAATTCGAAATGACAAATACTTGCAGAGTAATAGCGAAAAAAAACAGGAACAATATGAAGCAATTATGATAGAAAATGTCGTAAGTAACAGAGGATTTGTGAATCGCTTCGAAAAGGTGACGAAATTTCTGGAAATACAACGGAGAAAGATCGTCAAGTACTTTACGCGGATTTTTGGTTGTAAAAGAGCCCGAGAACGGCTCGCAATACAACGCAACAACATCGTATGTACTTAAGTAATTTCTTTCGTTGTAAATAGCTCGAGTTCAGCCCTCTCATACTTGGGATAAGACACCTAAGTACATCCCGATAATCCTCGACTGTCTTCGGCTGAACTCGGAAATATTTCGTTCAGACAACTATGAATAAACTCTGAAAAATTTCGCATTTTATTTGCAGAAACTCTGAGACATTCTGAAATTTTCATGAAAAATCTAATACATTTGGAATATTTTGTGCATACTTTTTTCAGGCTTCATCACGGTTTTTCCATTCTTCTTTCAGAGGAATAGGAACGGAATTGCGCTTGGGAAAATTCTAATAAAACTCAGATAAATTTCTGACGTTTGAAAAATGTTTATATTTCATGAGTAGATTCATATGCTACATTCGAATATCTTATGTAAAAAAGTGCTTGAAAATTGAAATTTTTTTTCAATAAACAGAGAAATGTTGGAAATTTATTGGAGTTTTTTCAGAATTTTTTCAGAGTGCGATTCCGTTTCTATTTGTTTAAAAAAAAGAATGGAGAACTGTTATAAACTTTGGAAAAAATCTGAAAAAAGTCTGTACGGAATGTTCCAAATTTATTAGATTTTTCATCAAAATATCACCGTTTGTCAGAGTTTTTACAGAGAAAATGTGATGTCTCTCAGAGATTATTCATGCTTATTCCAGCGGAATATTTCCGTACGAGTTTTATAAAGCACACGCATAATGTGATGAGAAATACTAAAGTAATGGACTGTATCACAAGCTCATCCTGGTCATAACTAGCTTTTTCCTAACGAGGAAAGAATAATTTTGTATGATTACATGTGACCATTACCCTTCTAAATTTTGGATTTAATCCATATGATCAAATGTATGATCGAATGAAGTCACACAAAATGATTTCTTTTCGGGATAATGATTGGTGTAATTCTCCAGTAATTGAATTATGTTAGTTGTACTAGATTGAAGAGGTATCAAAGTATAGGTTATCTGTTGATGAATGAACATTTTCAATAAAAATTAATTGAAAACTATAAAATAAACCTGTTACAATTTGCAAGCAATTTCACAAATTTCCTATAGAAGGAATTCACTTTTTTCGACAGTATGCTCTTTGCAATAAACACTGGTTTATCCTTAAAATGTTTCATCTAAAATCAAGATCATTGGAAGGGGATGTACTTGGGTAGTTTCTTCCGTTGTACGGCACGGTGATCTCGAGCGCTTATACTTGGAAAAAAGCCGCAAGTGACTTCATAGCTCTTTTCGCTAGTATTTTGGAGAAAAAGAAAACCTTAAGTCCATTTTCACATAGTTATCGTTAGAAATGTTAATTTTTCTCTGCAGAATTGAACAGAACGCATCCGGTTTCCTATAAAGAGAATGTTACATTTATAAAAACTTCATCCTATGACAGAATTATGAGGAAAATAGTAAATGTCGATTTTCTCAGTTCCGATCCAATTGCACTTAACAAAATTTCTCCCTTGTACGGCAGCAGATTCTGTGAATTACTGAAAGCATTACATTGCTGTTGTCTTCTATAAACTACAGAAAATATCTGCCTCTACTATTGCACTTGCTATCACAGGTAGGGGTGCACGAGACTCGAGACGATACACTGTAAAAAGAAAGTCTTAATCTGTTTGCATCTTAATTTCAGACAATGCTTTTTCCATTGTGTCGGCGATTGTTTTTTCGGCTTGATTTGTTTGCATCATAGATTCAGCCATGAAATGAGCTGAATTTAAGACTTTCTTTTTACAGTGCACCGATCCTCCACCTACACTGAGAAAACAGATATCTTGAAAAATACCATAATTTATGGATTTTCAGCGCTGGTCTGACCCGAGTCGGAATATTCACTTGCATGAATCTCTAAAAGTACCATAATTTCTTGGACTTTTTGAAATAAGTATGGTACCTTCCGTATAAAAGTCCAAGACATTATGGTACTTTTAGAGGTTTTTTCAGGTAAATATTTAGACTCGGTCAGACCAGCGCAGAAAATCCATAAATTATGGTACTTTTTAAGATACCTTTTTCTACGTGTAGAGACCGGATATTCGATACCCGAGAATATCGTCGATACTGGGGGTGCACAGAAGCACGAGACTAACATCGGTATCGTTTTGGAATTCACACGAAATTAAGAATCAAGATCGAATATTCGGACATATTAGGTGTACAAATAAGTTTCCGCGGTTTTTTATAAAAAATTAGGAATTTATTGTAAAGGAAAAGTACATTACGTTTTATTCAAAGTATTTTCCATCATTTGCCACTACTTTTCCCCATCTTTCTGGCAACATTCGGATACCCCGTCGAAAAAACTCTTCATCTTTTGACGCTATCCACAAATCTAGCCAATTTTTGGTGTCTTCATATGATGTGAAGCGCTGCTCAGACAGACCATGTGCCATCGACCGGAACAGGTGATAATCAGAAGGGGCTAAGTCTGGTGAATACGGCGGGTGGGGTAAAACTTCCCAGTTGAGTGTTTCCAAGTATGTTTTTACCGGCGCCGCAACATGTGGACGAGCATTATCGTGTAAAAGAATAATTTTGTCGTGTCTGGAGTAGTAATGGGCGCGTTTTTCCTTAAGTGCCCGACTCAATCTCATCAATTGTGTTCGGTAGAGAGCTCCAGTAATGGTTTCGCTTGGTTTCAGCAATTCATAATACACGACACCAAGCTGATCCCACCAAATACACAGCAAGAGTTTTTTTCCATGAATATTCGGCTTAGCTGTCGATGTTGATGGTTCGCCGGGCTTAACCCATGACTTTCTCTTCTTTGGATTATCGTAGTGAATCCATTTTTCGTCACCAGTGACTATACGATGCAAAAAACTCTTTTTTTTATTCCTGGCAAGCAGCATTTCACTCATGCATAATCGGCGTTCAACGTCTCTCGGCTTTAGTTCATATGGAACCCAATTTCCTTGTTTTTGAATCATTCCTAACGATTTTAAACGATGTGAAATTGCTTGTTGAGTCACTTGTAGAGTAAGTGCAAGTTCTTTTTGCGTTTGGGACGAATCTTCCTCCATTAGTACTTCTAATTCCATGTCTTCGTACACTTTCGGCCTTCCACTGCATTCTTTGTCTTTAACGTCAAACTCACCGTTCTTAAACTTTTGAAACCATTCCTGACAACTTCTCTCACTTAAAGCAGCTTCACCATATGCTTCTAGAAACAATCGATGCGCCTCAGCTGCAGATTTTTTCACATTAAAGAAGTAAATCAAAAGTTCCCGCAAATGATGCTTATTCGGAATAAAACTTGACATTTTTGCACGAAAAAAATTACGTGATGCTGATACGGAATCATTAGTACTTTAAGGTTATGGTGTTGCCAGATGACTAAACTTGGGATATTACGTTTTACATCTGACAATTTCTCCATAACCTTCTGGTGGGGCCATCTTTTGACAAACCGCGGAAACTTATTTGTACACCTAATATCATCAATAGTGTTGATTTTTTTCAATGTAGAAATAATATAAAAGAAGGATTTCAAAATGATACATGTGACAAAATTCCTCTTCAAAAAGAGCCGTGTATCTCTCTCAAATTATAATATATGTATATGGTCTTATTTTGAAAATTGCCCGGAATCTCTGAAAATCTCAAAGACTTTCAGTGCAGTTCTTCAGAGGTGTTCATAGATATTCAGAGGAATTTTCAGTGGAAAAACGCAGTGTTTCCAGATGTCAAGACTGATGAAAAATTAATTATACATTCATATTGAATTTGAACTTCAATTAATTGATATTAATTATATTAATACAAACATAATAGATCATTTGAACATTTTAAAATTGTGGATAATATTGTAGTAATATCATATGAATATCATCAGTTGTTAGGACAAATTCAACATAGTTCTGAAGGAGATACACGGAGAAAAAAATATACTACTTTTTCTCCTTTTGCTTGCTAAACCAGAAACAGGAAGGTTTGTATAATGGATTTTTATATCAAAATAAGGGCGATTACGAATCAATAACTGAATTTTTCTATATACCTTATTATAAAACTTCAATCCTACCTATGACTCTTTCTACGATATTCGTAACCTTCCGTATTTTGATGTAAAAATTCATATCACAAATATTATATTCCTGTTTCTAGTTCACTAAGAAAAATAACAAGAATTCTTATATTTTCGAGCGGCATTTTTCTTCGTATACCAGCGTAAAAAACATTTTTTCTGTGAGACTTCTCTGTACTGAATTTATGGAACAGTCTGCAATTTTCAAAGAATAATCTTCGATAGCGCAATACATAGAGTATCAAATATTGCTTCCTGAAAATTTCAGACTGTCCCTGGTGAAAAATGTTGAAATAGATGGAGCGTAAAGAACTCTCAATTTCGTTCACTCTTCCGCGTCGCTCCATCCGCTTCATTTTCACCAGGGGTTTCATAAATTCTGTTCGGAGAAATCTTACGATGGAACTTTTATTCGGATGATACGCTGGTATCTCCTCAATGAACTCTGATGAAATATTTCTATTAGAGAATTCACTTTCAACTTGGAAATTTCTCGAAATTGTATACTATTCTGGAGAAATTTTAGAGTTCCTCGCTGAGATGGAGACCCTACTGCTGACTAAAGTGATTATATATTATACAACTAGGCTTGTGTTCTAAAACTTTGCTCCCGTACTCTGAAATATCATTTTTATATGTTTTTCCGATCAACTGAACAAAGCTGTGCTGTTCATTTGACCAGCTGATACTGCTACACTGATATTCAGAGTATAATGGTGGAGTATATTGTTACTTTCATCAGAAATATTAGACGATACCGATACCGAGACGATACTTGCATCTGATAGTATTCCTTGACACCGAGACGAGACTTTCAAAGTATCGTCGAGAATCTCGTCCCATGCACCCCTAAATTCACAGGAACGATAGCCATTAAACAAGAGGGGATTTAGTAGGGAGGGCATCTTTTGGTATTGAAGTTACTGCTCAGTATCAATGTATCGTTAGTTCGAGTTGCCGGTAGATTCAGCGAGAGTGGGTCCAAAAGGTCAGGAGCTGGATCAAGATCGAGAGAAGGTTTGAAATGAATTGAGTCAACAATGACATGCTATTGCTGCATTTTGAGTTTAGCAAAAATCCACCGGCAACTCCTGTCCAATACAGTAGAAATCGGAGATCGGTGAAAGAGATCGTCCAAATCTGTATAAATTCTATAACAATCATTATTCAATACAAAATCATGTGAGAATTATATTCAAACCTTCTGGTTATGTACAGTTCATATACAATTATATAAAAATTCACATAAGGAGATACTTCTTTGATCCACAGTCACAACGCCCTAGAAGAACGACAGCGTATGTGGAAACATGGAATTGACATCTCTGAGGAAAAATATTTATGAATTATTTCTCTTTACCTCGTTTGTGACATATCAACCCTTTCATACATTTTCAATAACAAAATGAAAACCAAAACTGTCTTGCTTCGATACATTTATTTTCATTTCCATCGATTTCCCCAACGGTTGTAACACCTCACCCACAGGAACTATAATGTAATGACAGACATTCCGTAAAAGCAAATTGAATTTGTATCGAACAATCGTAACCACCCGTTTATAGGGGAATGAGAAAATTGAATGAAGATCACGGGAATAAATCTGAACAGAAGTACTTACGAATAATAAATGAAATTAGTAGCAATTGTAGCATCCACGAGATGTAAAGTTTTATCGATTATCTGATATCTTTTAACGTAGTGTCACGATATCATGATGATTCTACGTGATATTGATTATCTTATACCTTGAGAAATGCTTCGAGAAGTGTCATGTTATTAGAAGTGTCATTCAATTAGAATACAAAGATGAATGATGATAGGATTTTTTTGAGGTTTGAATCGAACATGAAATTATTATATAAAGCGTAACAGCTTATAGTAACTGCGGGTGGTCGATTGAATGTTAGGGTGAACTACCCAGTAGATGAACGATTCATAAAAGAAGTGGATATTATAAATTTCTGCTACAATAAAATAATTCTATTGTTTTCGTAAGAAGCTACTTCAATTGTGAAAACAAACGGATTATTTCAAGCAAAAATTGATCATAAAATTTAGCATCAATAGTGAAGCATTAGAAAAAATGTGACTGTCAGGAATGAGCTGAGATGGAATTTTGGTAATAGTTCACAAGAGCGTAGACTAACGCCTTTTCGGTCTGTTTGGCGATCTGGAATGAAAATTTTAACCAGAGAAATAAAATTTTTCAATTATGTTTCCATAATGGCATTTATTATCGCTATTTTGTAATTACTGTTGAAAACTCATTCAAAAGAACTAGAATTACAGCTTCAAAATTCACTGCTACTTTTATTAGTTTGAAAGTTGGTAACAGACCAAAAAAAGTATCACGCATTTATGTGGAGAACCAATTCTCTCACCCGCAAAAGACCATTCAAAATTCTATGTTTCGAAAATAAATTTCTGCACTTTTTTGATCCTAATATAAAAAAGTATTCATACGTAGTCCCATTTGAACCATAATGCATCGTTTTATGTTTAAGATAAAAGAACAGAAGATCTATGAAAACGGCCGGGAAGAGATACTCTATCACGTGGACAGTCATTACATGGGCGAGAAAGTATTCTTATACCGCCTTAATTTCTGGATACTTGGAGTGGTTGTCAAACTATTACCTTGCGTCATTCTCACAATCATTAGTTGTTGGCTCATCAGAGCCCTATACCAGTAAGTTATACCAAACTACATTGATTTTCCTTACGTATCATTACATTCCTAAGCTATCTATTTTGTATCTACACGGAATATACGTTTCGCAATTCTCAAATTATACCAAAATATCACTATTATATCTACCGATACTTTGGTTTGGATATCACGTCTCATTCAAATGAAACATGGAAAAAAGTTGAAACGATCGATCGCTGCCGAATAATTAAACGTATCGCTGGAATAAAATTATAATATTCCTTGGTACATTTCATTTTTCATTTCATCAACTCGACCCAGTTTAACTTCTATGTCGATTTCCCGTTATGCACGCCTGTGAGTTGACATGGAAATTGAATTAGCAGATCAAATGAAATAAGAGACAAAAATATACCGTTTCGAGGAATGTGGTATCATCGACAAGAAAGTAAAGGAGAATAATTTGATATACGTTGGAAATTCTTACACCACATTAATCGAATTCAATACAACCGTGCTTGATTAAATGAATTTCCTTTTATTGCTTCTTCAATCCAGGTTTGAAATCATTCCAGCCACCCATGGTTTTTATTGTGGTTTTCTACACTATCAGATCATAAGTAAAACGCGTATAAAGAATTCCTACTGTACACATATATCCCTGGTTAAAATCTTATAGAAAATTCATAAGAAAATTATCTTACCATGAAACGTCAACGAAATATCTTGTTGAGAAATCCTCAATGTTTCATAGGGAGAACATTTTTTCTGAATTACTATGCGACTTTAAGGGGGGAGTCTAGTAATGAGTGCTACTTTTTCAACAATTTTCTCTTCCGACTTAAATTTATTTATTGAACTGAATTTTTTTACATATAATAGCTAATGTTTTGTAGTTTATGAAAAAAAATTTTTTTCCCAAGATGGCGAAATCTGGCAGTGACATGGCAGCCTGAATGGTTGGTCATCTCAAAATCTGGTAGCCATGATTCCAGGAGTTTGGAATATCTGAAACCAAAAATCGAAATGGATTCTTGTAAAATATGTTATTGGCTATGGCATGAAGCGGGATTATGGAAAAAGAATTGAGAAAATGGCGGCGTTTTGAATTTTTTTCCCTGTTTTTTTCGATTTTTTTTCATGTAAATTGTTTGAAAATGGTATTTAGAAATTAGCAAAAAATATAATTCCGCTTCATGCCATAACTACACGTGCTAGGAACATTCTCCTCAAATTTTAGCAAAATCGGTCAAGTAGATTTTGCTAAGTCGTGGTTACCAGGTCAAAAAATGTTGTTTCGAGAGAAACGCGTTTAAAGTTTGTTTGCGAAAAATAAGAAAAAAAGATTCTTACCCTAACCCTAACAGCACAATGTGTCTCTGGGACGTTTTCTGAACGTTCAGGAAACCTCTCCTACGTTCTATAAACCTTCCATAAACGTTCTAGTGGCACGTTGTGCTGTCTGGGAACCAGCAATGCCTGGTCCATACAATATTTCTTCAGTTTCTTCATACATTTTATTTCCATGCGGTCTTTCATGCAAAAAAAATCGATTTTTTGAAAATTTATCGCTAGACTCTCCCCTTAACGGGACACTAGGCGTCGGTAACGGACCTCTCTTTCTGTCATATGATTCTGTCCCTTTCTAAACAATGACGTGAGTTACCGACGCTAGTAGCCCGTTAAGGTAGTTCTCCGGGAGAATTCAGGATCAAATTAGACAAATTATTGTCGAGCAGAGCACCAAGGTCAAAGGGATTCGATAATCATATTCGTTGGGACTTATATTCTTATTTATGACAAAAAAAGAACCAACTCGAAATATAAATAAACAACCTTGTAACAACACGAAATTTGACATGGTTTTTTTCTGAAAAAATTTTTTGTTCCTTGTGAGATTTAAAAAACCTTTACCATGGGGATTTTTTTATATGAGTCATCATGACACTGTCACACGCTTTTGTTCATTAATAGTAGAATACATTCCCATAAACAAAAGCGTGTGACAGTGTCATGATGACTCATATAAAAAATCCCCATGGTAAAGGTTTTTAAAATCTCACAAGGAACAAAATGAGCCCTTATAAGTCATAAACGGATCAAAAATAAAAATTTTTTCAGGAAAAAACCATGTTAAATTTTGCATTGTTGTTACAAGGTTGTTTATTTATACTTCGAGTTGGCTCTTTTTTTGTCATAAATGAGAATATAAGTCCCAACGAATATGATTATCGAATCCCTTCGACCTTGGTGCTCTGCTTGACAATAATTTGTCTAATTTGATCCTGAATTCTCCCGGAGAACTAACTTAAAAAGGGTAATCTGTGCACGGAGAAAAAATGGTTTGCTACTATAGCGCCTACAAAGAAATTTGTTGTCCTTGCAGAAATATTCACTGCAGCAGCTAAGACGTCAGTTCTGTTAACAAATTTGTTTATGTGAGCAAAAAAATTTAGTTGTGTCAATCATTTTTCTTGCTCTTTCAGCTAATTTTGTTTTGTAAGCGCTACAGTAATAGACCTGCTTGTTATGCCAGCGATACTTTTTTCGCCGTGTGTGATTCTATTCCATACGCAATATCAATCAAATAAACTTATTAAAGTAAAAACATTCCAGCATTTCGACCCAATTTGACCATTTCAACCAATTTTATCCATTGGTTTGGATGATACCTAGAGAAACGCCTTTTTTCAACCCTTCAAAAATCTGACGAGGAACAATATTGTATGTTATTCAACATTCCAGGACTAAAAGACGGAAACAAGCATTGAGAAACTACAACCAAACCCCATCAACGATATATTCGAAACCAGTTCCCGCGACAACTCCAACAGGAAATTTCGTGGACAGCGCAGTGGATAACCTACAACAAGTACCTCGAAAAGTAACAACTTGTAAATCTGAAAAGCGTACAGACAGAACAACTAAAATGCTGGTGGCAGTTTTGTTACTTTTTTTGATCACTGAAATACCCCAAGGAATACTGGGCTTACTATCCGGGGTCTTAGGGGATTGTTTTTTCCGCAATTGTTATCACAATTTCGGTGAAATTATGGATATACTGGCACTTCTAAACGGCGCTATCAATTTCATTTTATACTGTTCAATGTCGAGACAATTTCGTACGACTTTCGGGCAGTTATTCAAACCACGTATTATGAAAATTTGGTACCCATCCACTCATCAAACAGAACTTCAAAGTACTCTTGTATGATGAAGGTTGAGGAATAGTGTTAAAACCACTCGCGTTTGAACACTCTAATTATTGTTGATTGTTGTTGAGTCGCATTTTTTTCTACTGTACTCAAGAGGGGATGTCAAAACTCGAATATTGACTTCTCATGGTATTGTAAAATCGATATATATATATATATATATCTTTTCCGAGGAGCACTGTAAAAAATGATTGTGGAATTTTCCTCCAAAACATGCTGGCAGCAAAGTTCCTTCATAGATGGAGAATTTTTCACCATAAGTTTGTGGACTTTTTTTTTCATTTGTAGAGGATTCAACACCCAAAAAACAAAATAATTTCTCGAAGTGGTGGAAAAATAGTTCTCGCACGATGAGGGGACGAAATCCACCAACATTTTGAAGAAAAACTCCCCATATATTTTACAGTGTGGTACAAGTTCTGTCCACATCGATCCATAATTTTCTCGATTTTGAAAAATAAACAGATTCTTGATGTGTGAGTATCGAAAACTGTTCAAGTTCGAAGCATTCAATTTTAAATGCAAACACATGAAACTGATCCTTTCCGGGTGATTGACGCACGCAAATAACTCCTCTAGCTTAAAAATTGTATGCACTCAGCTTTATTGTAATTTCAACAGTGATCCATGTGGACAAATATATCATTGTTAGATTTACAGAAATGCTGTACTATAGTTGAATCTTGTAATACTTTGTGAAGTACTGTGAATTTAACCACATAGTGTGGGTAAAGAAGAAGGTATAGAAGTCAAGTTTTTTCTACGATAATGTTAGACTGATTTTGAGAGTCCTGCTAGAAATTACATTGGAAAAAAGGAATAATTAAAGTAAATACTGACGTGATCAATTTCAAACCTTCTCCGAAAGTACACTCATAAAAATGATTTTCTTATCATAAGATGGCAGCCGTCTGAAACATATTCCGTTTCATTGGTGAAACGAAGGCGTTTCACCTTTAGAATCGGCTGTCTCAATACAATAACCGTGCAATTTTATCAGCAGACAAAAATCGTCTAACCTTGAAATGAATCCCGTCTTCTCACAAGAGGGTATTCGTTTCACGACAAGAAAAATGTTTCTAATCTGCTCCCAAGTAAGTAAGTTGTGAGTATTTTTCCCTCGTCTTACTACTAGAAGGGTAGACCCCGTCTTGTCATTAAACGAGTTTCGTTTTACTAACCGAAGAAGTCATCTGTTAGTGAAATGGAATCGCCTATGTGTGTATGAAACAATGTTCCAATCATGGACCAAGCCTGGCACAAGACCTGCCGAGACTTGTCTTGAACGATTCAATAAACTTGGCCCAGGCTTGGGAATGATAAGATCAGGACAAGCTTGGGCCAATGGTTCGTTCCAGCCTAGTCCAAATGATTCGCCAAGCATCAATCAATGCTTCTTTCATCACAGATATTGATGAAAAGAGTAACTTGATCCATATTTCTGCTCAAAGTTCTCCCTCAGAACACCGTACATGAATCATCTTGAAACGATGGATTAAATATGCCAAGACTGGAACGAGCTTGGGTTTCCCCAGTCTTGTTAATGCCTGCATGGGAAAGACATATTGAAGTCCCGTAGAGAGTTCTTCAAGATCAGTTGATTTCCGTGTATGATCACATTTAAAAGTAGCCTATTACCATTGGGTCAAGTTTGATTCTGATTTAGATCAAATATATCTATCTTAGTGTGTGAAACTGGAGTGTGGGGCCAATCATGGGGAGGAGATTGGACTGGTCTTGGCCCGATAGTTATGCACAAGTCTTTATCCATTGTGAACTCGGAATTCGATCGCTAATTGAAAACACTGTGCCACTTATGTGGACAACATCGGCTTAAATAATCATCTTAACCTTAGCTTGATTTTCACGCTTGTGCCAAGCTTGTACCAAGTGCAGTTTTTGGCCATTCCAAAGATACGAACAAATTTCCCATGACTAACTATCCATTGGAAACAGCGGGACAATCATGGAACAATATTGGTCCAATTATTTTCAACGGAGGTTTGTTCCTGATACACGTGCCAATCCTGGGACAAGCTTGGGTTTTTTTCCAATCCGGTCAATACCTACATGGGCGTTCAAGACGGTTCCCGTCGTCTTGTTCAAAAACGAATCCCCGTCTGAAAGTATTCTGAAACGTGATCGTTTGATCATTATGCAGCCTCGTTTTATCATTAGACGGTATTTTTTTGAGTGTAGTGACGACAACTATTCAGTTAGTTCTCCTCACTAACGTGGTATTTGCACTTTTATTTGCATGGATAGTTCGTAACTAACGGGGTATTTGTCCAGACTGGGAAGTAGTTGCTGGAGCTACTTTCATGAATGGTTGGAAAACTACTACGTGATTAATTGCCGTAACTATTCTCTTTTTTCCATGTATCCTGGGGAATTTCAGACTGTTTTATAATGTCAAGAATCGAAAGAATGATGAGGATAATTTCCACTACACGGAGAAAAAAGAATTCGCTGTGACTGAGCGATATTTCTATACCACACTAATCTTGTTAGTTAAGACAGCGATTTTTGAGATCTGGCAGCCCAAAATGCCAACTCCTCCAACTAAATTTGCAGTCTGCTAATCTGTATATAATACTAAACATTTTGCTATTCCATTGAAAAATTTGCAGTTTTAATTAACAATGTTGCTCCTCCAGCAATCCAATTAGCTATGGCAGCGAATTTTGAGTTTGGTTAGCGAAGAGATTTGTTATCCTATATGTAATATCTCGATTTGCTGCGGCAGCAAGTTTTTTTCTCCGTGTAGAGTTAGGGTGTATATCAATGCGCTTTCACTAGTATAAAAATAATACAATATAGATGTTTTAAACTTTACTAACACACTCTTCGAAACAGTTCCACCAATTTTAATGAAAATTCAAATGTAATGATATATATCGCATAAAGAGATGATGGAAAGAATCAAAGAATGGAACAACTCCATCTCCTGATACAGCTTTTCAACGAACATCCTTATACCCACGAATTTTCCCAGTGCACGCGGTAACTGATTATAAAATTAACTTCCGAGTTCATGCCATTTCATATTTACTCTTTCTCCTGAACAAAACTTGTGAATTATCCAAAATCCTTTACATTCTGTCAAATGAATTTTCATTTCCCTCAACGATGATGATATTACCGCTTTCACTGATTGGCTCCTCGTATTTCGACGGACGGAACGGAATACACAATGCGATATCCGTTCCAGGTGTTTGAATCAAAAATATCATTCGTATTCATTATGTAAATAAGAGCATTTGGAGATAATCTTGAGAGGGAAGAGATCTGTTCCCCTACATCTCGAAACTGACGAATTGTCCTCTCACCAACGAATCGATTGGAATGAAAACACCTCTAATCTTTATTTCTCCATTTCCAAATATCTGCTTGCAGAGATTCATCCATTCCAAAATAAGTGTACGGGGTGAAATCTGTATTTCAAGAATTCTCCGTTTTGAACAATTTGTCGTGTTATACATCTTAACACTCGAATATTTCACTCCCAAAATAATTCGATCCGAAATTATCATCGATCAAAATTTTGTGTATTCATAAATATGTAGATCCCAAAAACTCTTTCATCTCTGACATGTATTTTCCACAATTTCCTCATTCCGAATTAACTCAAAAAATATCTCTATTATCAAGCATCTTTCTTCCAAAATATCCGTATTCAATAAAATCTGGATTTTTAAATGTGTAGATTCTAAATTATCTCCATTCCATGACATCCGTATGCTTGAATAACCTGGGGCCAAAAGAAATGTCGACTACGGGCTAAACATGAAGAATGGAGGAAAGGAGTACGATTGAGGTGGATTTTCTCTAACGGAAAGTTGCCAAAAATTGGCGTCTAGGTAGTTCCAATTTTTTTACATTCGATGGCGCTTGCAACAGTAAAAACCGGATTATTATTGGTTAATCACTCGGTTTCCCTGATTACTCCCTGAGCAGAAGTGTGAATCCGGTACCGATCCGATTTGCCTTAAGCCAGATCCGGTATGGATATGGGTAATCGGATTGGGCCCGGATGTAATGTGTAACGCTTCATTTCATCCAGGCCGGATCCGGCAAATTATTCCGGGCACTTGATCCGAGCCTGATTCAACAACTAAACTCGGGCGTGATAAATTTTCCTTCACGTTTCTGATAGAGATATGGTTATCCTACTCTAAACAGGTTACTTGATGTGGTCCAAATTGGTTGATCCATAACCCCGTGTTTGAATTTTTTATAAAAATTCATTAATAAATTTAATTGTTGATAATGATTACAAGTTGACATTTTCTACGTAAATATCGCAACAGTTCAAGTCCACTTACATTTAAACATCAAAGTACAATTATTATTCACTTAACGTCTAACATAATTTATGAACAATTTAATCACTATTTTTATTCCTCTCTCAACCTAAAACATATTTGTCGTATAATACATTATCGCAATTCGCACGCTACACTGTAAAAAATGCATCGAACTTTATAAATTTTGATTGTATTATTACAGAGGAAATTTTTGTAATATTACTGCGCTGTAAGCATCATGGAATTACAGTTTCAAGGCTGTGCAATTATATTATGTTGGTGAAACTTAGACGAAATTTGTACATATCATTTCCAAATTGTATTTATTTTATGCTCAGCGTAGAAATTTTACATGGAGCTGTAAAAATGTCACGCTCAGCGTAGGTAACTTCATTACCTCAGAATTCAACATTCATTATCACAGAAAGTGGTCAGAAATCACAATTTTGCTGTACAAGCCCCACGCTGAATGCAGGGAATATTCCACACTGAGCGTAGGTAATTTTCGTTCCTACGCTTAGCGCGGTAATATTCCGGAAGTTTTTTTACAGTGTACAGATGAATGGTTGAGCGAGGTATGTATAGAGATAATGGTGGATATATGGGCCCCCACTTTCCCAAGTAACACCAATGTGCGTAAAATATTCTCCGAACGTTCCTAGAATATTTAAACGTCCTGCAAACATTCTCAGAACGTTTGACGAAGATTGTGTGTTACTAGGGTTCTTTATTTGTAATAACTTCTTCTATTTTCAGTATAAAAATTTGGAATAAATCATAATTCTTCTGTGAACTACCCAACACTAATTGCATGAAGTCCCGTTTCATTCTTCGCAGCCATTAAAGGAATATAATCGTTTTTCTGAAGTTTCCCATTTTTCATCATCAACATTTGTGCGGGTAATATGGGCCCCAAGGTATTTCTGTCAAAGAAATGAGACAATTAAAGAAGAATATACATTTACTCATGAACTCACATAGAACCCAGATAACACAAGCAGTTCAGAAAGAATCCATAATGAATTCTTTTTATATTACAATGAATGTCTTATGAATGCCTAAACTCATCCGAATCAATTCAAAAAGAGTTCTTAAACTCGTCCCATTATGACAGTTCAGAATGATGTGCCGAGGGACATCTTTTTTTCATCCAAAAGAGTTCATTAGGAATTCAAAAGTGAATTTAAAAAGAGTATAAAATGATATGAATTGGGAGTCACAAAAGGTTCATAAAAACCTCCAGAAAAACTAATAAACAATGCAAAATGACACAATTCAACCGTTTGAAAAAAAAATAGTGTCCACAGCTTTTTTTGAGATTTTCAAATATCACATCCCTATAAAAGAAATACAATCAGACCTCTCTATATCGAACTGCCCGGGACCGAATTTTCTCTCTATATCGAACTTTCGTCTCATTCCTATCAAGAGAAATAAAAGAGGAGGAACAGAGAGAAGTTGCATATAAAGAGGTTGCATATAGAGAGGTTCGACTGTAACTTGAATAACTCATATAACTAGGTCTATATAGAAACTTTGGAATGTAAATGGTTTGGAACCTTGGTCGAATAAAAAGATTGCATATGGCTATTCTTTTCAACCAAGTTTTCGAACCATTTACAATGCGAAGTTTTTACATAGACCCATATAACATACGTATATAATATCACAGTATACTATAATATTATAATATTACAGTGATATCGCACATGAGTTCAAATTCAAAAAAAGATAGAAAAATTTTTTGAATGTTGAAATTATCGCGTCCTGTAATGACATCTAAATGACCTCATAAAGAGTTCATCGATTGAGTTCATTAAGAATTTTTCAGGTCTAATAAAAGAATTCCTCCAGTAATGCGTTCTGAACTGACATAACGGAAATACATTTGTTATCCTTAATAGATTCAAATTTAGTACTTTATGGAGTCCTATATGAGTGCTTAGAAAATGCATAAAGAACACTTCGGGGATCGAATGTATTCTTTAAGAATCCATTATGAATTCATAAAATTGTCTTCTTAATGAATTTATTCAAGTGAATTCATTCTGACGAGTCAGGGGACTTCTGTGCTATCTGGGAATAGAGTTGGATCTAGATATAAATTGAAAGTCCGCTTGGATATTGCGTCAAAATAAAGAAAAGTGACTTATCATAAACTAACTGGAAGAATCATTTTCGTTTTAATTTATTTACAGAAGTCACAAATGTAAATATCTTTTCTGCAACCAGCACAATCATTGTGAGCCCACATGTCACAAATGACAAACTTGACCCACAGTTCACCTCTCTCCAAATGTTCGTAGAATCGGGGCCCATAATACCCGCAGTGCAGAGAGCCCGTATATCCACCCTGACCATCTTGGAGAATAACATTTTTCTACCCTCGACTTTATAAATAAATTGACATTACTTGATGTGAAACGCGATCTTTATAGCATACTAAATACACACCCAAACTTGGTTTCACCAGTTGAAATGAAAAAACTGTACACGGAAAAAATTAGTGATCCAAATTTTCGTTGACTAGTATATGTCACTTTTGGACGAAGCACGAATCCGAGAAGAATTCATACACTGGATTTTAATAATTCGTTGAATTTGTCATGTTGCTGAAGTGCGAATCGTTTATTGGAACGAATTAGTAATCGAACAACGAAATACTCAATTATTAACGACCCAAACTTTTGCATTACTGTTTTGAGGCGGTGTTTTCAGTTCCAAAGCGTTGGTTTGAAGAGTTAAATAACGATCATTCATTAGATTTTGTGAGTGGAAATTTTCGTTCCGTTTCTGTAAACGATTCAAACTTCAGCAACATGAATTTGTCCATGATTTCACCGATAAAGTCCACTTTTCATTTTGATTGTCGAAATAATGGAAAGAGTCAACGAATTATCAAAATCCAGTGTACGAGTTCTTCTGGAATTTGTGCTCCATCCCAAAGTGACACACTAGTCAACGAAAATTTGGATCACTAATTTTTTCCGTGTAGTAATATTAGGTCAAACTCTTACCTTTCAAACTTTTGATAACGAGCACAAAATTCATTGCTTGATAATTATCAACCATAACAGCTGAGCGATCAGCGCGATCTACAGTGTCGTTTGGGAACTAGTTCCAGTGGTTTGGGTGTTCACCACTAGAATTCGTGACTTACATAATCAGATACAGAAGGAGCCCATATTGCCAGCAGGGTCCCATTATCCCACCTTTGCCTCTACATATATCAACGAATGGATACAACCAGCATTCGTCAGAAACCTCAATGATTGATTTGGTATGATCAATTTTGTAGGTTATATTTATAAAAAGTGCCTGAAATTCAATATTTTCTGTTAATTGAATGATCGTTCGATAAATAAAAGCTCGATGAACGTAGAAGATAAGATGAATCAATGATTGAATAATTATCCATATACACATAATATGTTAGAATGATTTTTATATTTGATAAACGCATGAGTTCCATGAGAGTTCTTCAATCATTCATGTCAAGAGTCCGCAGCCACTTCTGTCAATTAATGGACCGAGCTCGTCAAGAGTTCCATCCACAGGACATTAACGACTTCTTAGGGTAACTGAAAAGAACACTTGTCGATTACTTTAGAATTCTTGATGAATGCTTTTTACAAACGCCGAGTTCTTTAGGAACTCTTCAAGAATTTCTTGTGTCATCTGGGAGATCAGGTTAGTCATATCCGGACCTGATTAAAATTATCTGCATCCGGCTCCAATCAGGAGGACTGATCAGATCCGGACAAGACTCTATGAGGTTTTGCTTATCAGGGCGCGGATTAGGTTAGCCACATTCGGACCTGATTCAAATTATCCGCAACTAGCCCCAATCAGGGAAACGGATAAGGGCCAAATAGATTTTTATAGGGTCAACCTCATTAAAACTATCAACAGGTTATCCTCATCGGTGCCGGATCTGGAATCCCCGATAGGTTTTCATCTACACAGACCTGGTTAGGCCCAGATATGAAGCCCCATATGGGGCGTCTCATTTCACAGCCGGATTCGGTCCGGACCACTTTAGGGCTTACCGGATAGGAACTTTCACTCGGGTCAGTAGCACGTACTGGTAAACACGTATACAACAGCGCCACTTTCGAGGCCAATCTGATATACGTTTTTGGGGAGACTGAAAGTTTGCGATCGTACTTCTTTCCTCTATTCTCCAAGGATCTGAGATTCGATGAGCAGGATTCAACTTACTGCGAGTTGCCCGATTATGTGGTCATTGTCTAGTGAAAACCGCAGTTCTGTGCAATCCAACGGAGTGACATGCGCCACAGCAGATATCTTTTGATCTTACGAAAATTTCCAAGTCGTTACACGTGTCGCCTAGCTGTATGGATGCCCTAACTCCACACGAGTCCACTGTGGCACTCTCAAAATCGCTTCATTTTGTAAATATCATTTGTGTCCAATTCTTAACTTCAAATAAATATTCACAAATTGGTTCAAGAATAGTGATTATTATTAGAATTAAGGTATCAGTCACTCACAGAAAGAGATCAAGAGCTAATTCGCAGGGTGGTGCAAAAATGCCAACAGGATGGTGCAAGTCTCTCCCCGGGAAAAAAAGTTTAGATCTGATCAGATCTGATTTTTGGCCAGATCTGAAAGACTGTAATTTGGGCTCGTAGTTGTCAACACACATGTTCAAATTTGAATTCACCCATGGGAAAATATCAGGAAATTTTTGGTCATTGAACAATCAATTGCTCATCAAGATAAAATGTAATTTTCAATTCAGATCTAATCAGATCTATCAAGATCTAGTCAGAACTATTGAGATCCGAATAGATCTGAATCTGATCTTGTGAGCCAAAATTCGAATCTAATCAGATGTGATGAGATCTAAATAGATCCAAACTTTTTTCCGCGGGCCGTCTGGTGGGGAGCATTGCACCGATCGCAATTTTTCTGGAGAACACTCGTATCATGGATAGAACGTTGGATTTCACCTTGCGATCATCCGCAACTTAGAAAGGAATGTTTGCTTTGTAACAATTCTATAAATAATGTATCGAATGAACTCAATCATATGGAGAAAAAAGATGCTGATCCAACTTGAAAATAAGGTTGCACTGGGATTAGTAACGAATTTTGTCATTTCATGTCAGTCTAGCATGAAATGACAACATTGGTCGTCAATGTCAACTCAACTACTTTCTTTTTCCCACTACATGAAAGTTATAACAATGTAAAAAAGAAAGTGATGCAAGTGTCCCCACTCTCCCCTACATGTACAGAAAATGGGATATTTATGAATACGCACAATTTTGATTGATGATAATTTGGGATTAAATTATTTTGGAAGTGAAATATTCAAGTATGGAGGTGTATAACATGAGAAATCTTTCAAAACGAAGGATTCTTGGAATACACACTGGCTACCACAATCTAAGTTGACTTTACAACAGCAAATGTGAGATATACTACAACTGATTCGAATCTCACATTCTCTGTTGTAAAATCAACTAAAATTGTGGTAACTCAAAGTGTTTTTTTGAAATCGTCCAAATATTGAATTTAGAAGATGTATATTTTACTACATTTTTTCTCGGTGCATATGTCACACCACACACTCATTTTGGAATGGTTGAATTTCTGCATGCAGACATTTGGGAATGAAGGAATAAAGATTAGAGTTGTTGTCATCTCTTATAAAAAAAAAAAACGATAGAATCTTATAAAGAACGATGGGATTTGTATCAAATTCTATTGAGTTTTATAGGATGAATCGTAAGGATTTGTCTATCAGATAGGAATGCTATCGTACCGTATAAGAATTTCCAATTTTCACTCTCAATTACATTATAGCGATACAATTTCAATCATTTCCCGTCGTATAATCCAAGACTTAACGGTTTCAATCAACAATCAACGATGGAATGTCAATCGTACTTAGTGTATGGGTAACTCACGGAATTTCAAATTCTATCAGGCTCAATCTGAAAAATCTGATAGTAAATTTGTGTATCCTTTCGTACAGTAAACTTACGGATGAAAATCCATGAAAATCTATCGAATTTCATGATATATTTTAACGAAACACTGTAAAAAGAAAGTCTTAATCTGTTTGCATCTTAATTTCAGACAATGCTTTTTCCATTGTATTAGCGAGTGTTTCTTCGACTTAATTTGTGTGCATCATAGATTAAGCCATGAAATCAGCTGAATTTAAAGACTTTCTTTTTACAGTGAAGCGTATAGCTATCACGCATAATGTGAATATAAGGACACGGATTTTCTTCTGCCCAAGTAATGCAAGAACTTCTCAAATATGCTATGTTTATTCTACGAATGGAAAGGGAATGGGCAAATGAGACTATTTTGGATAAATTTGTGGAGATATTCTTTGCAGGTGCATAGCACATTATTTCATCTGAAAACTGTTGAACTGGAATTTCCTATCGTTTCAAATCAGATTTCTCTACACAGCATATTACGAATAAAACTATTAGAATATGTATATGAAAAGTTTGATAAAACTTGATCCATTACGAACCAAAAACCACATCTTAACTAAATTTTTGTATCGTTTTCTATCGAATTTTTTTACCAGGGATATTCCAATCGATTGAGAGACAGGGAAAGACATTTGTCAATATCGAATTCAAAATTTCTCAGTTACACTGTAAAAAAAAACTGGAAATTTACTGTGCAACTGGACTGGAAATTTCCAGTGCTAGTACTGGAATATGGATATTCCAGTACATGTACAGAGATTTTGTTGTTACGTTACTGAAAATTTACCAAGCATAACTGAAAATTCAGTCATTGTACTGGAATTTTCAAGTTTGAGATGATGTACTGAAATTTTGCCATGATTTCGCGAAAATTTTACCGGCTCGTACTACAATTTTATAGTTCTTGTGCACCAAAAAAAAATATTCCCTCAAAAAGGACTTGAGAAAAAATTTGGAATTTAGAAAAAAAAACCTAATCGTTGGTATACTGGAATTATACAGGTTTTTAACTGCAATTCTCAGGTTTTGTGATGGAATTTTCCAGTTACTATGCAATTGAATTATACAGGTTTTGAACTGCAATTTTCAGGTCGTGTGATGGAATTTTCCAGTTGCTATGCAACGGAATTTAATCACTGTTGCACTGAAATTTTCCACTTCTATTGGACTTCGTCATTTCTGGCAGGAAAAATTTCAAGTCTTTATATTAAAAATTTCCTGATTGAGATTTTGAATAATAATTGTAATTGTAGCCAATGAAATTGATATATGAGGTTTTTCCAAGACTTATCCTCTTGTGTTCTAGATATGAAGCATATGTAGTAACCCAAGCTGGCCTTCCAACATGTCGCGCTATAGCTCATCGGTTAGGTCTTAGGTTTCAGTTGGTAGGCAGGTAGAAAAGTGTGGGTTCAAATCCTGTTAGGTAGACATGAGTTTCTGTCCATCCAAATGAACGATCAAAAGTTTCTCAATCATCTTGGAACACAAGGACCCTGCAAAATCACTTTGCGTGAGCAATTTTTTTTCAATTTTCATGGATATTTTCGGCATTAATTTTCCAGTACATGTCCTGGAAAAGTCCAGCTCGTGTACTGAAAAATTCCAGTACCGAGGCTCAGAAAATTTCCAGTTTTGATGCGGGAATTCCATAACGTTTGCACTGAATTTTTGCAGTACAAATGTGCTGAAATTTTCCGGTACATGTACAGATTAATGACTTCCAGTACATGTACTGGAATTTTCCGGTGAAATTTTTTTACAGTGGCACCGAATCAGGGCTAAATCAGGTTTCACTTTTTCACTCGGGTTAAGTTTATCGATGTCGTTTCGGATATCGTTTGATCACGATCAAGTCAGATAAAGCATATTATCCCCTACTTGTTCACAGGAGGCGATCTTAAAGTTCTCGACTCGTCCCATAGTAGCTTTAATAAACGTTCCATTGCTGAAGTTCGGAGATAGAGTCAATCAGCAAACAGAAATTAGATTCCTGGAAAGATACATTGGAATGGAACATTTCACGTCGTAACGCGATCGTTTCAACGAGAGAAGTTGTGCGGTTTCCTCACTTTCCGTTATTTACACCAAGTGAAATTGGTTCCAGTTTCCAAAGTCTTCAAGTAAATTTGTGGCAGTTTCATTTCAAAAGTCACACGCGGAGATGTGACGAAGATCGCGGAATTCTACTCTGAGTGAAATCGAGGATTTGGAGTATTTTTTGTTTGTTATTATTATCGTTTCATGCTCTTTGAATGTGATTATTCAGTAACGAATTTCCCTCAATCTGACTGACGATTTGACAAGATGAATTTTACAGGGAGAAAATAGAATTCGCTGTTACATCAGAATCTGATTTTGCTGGATACCTTTTGCTAGAGCAGCAGTCTGCTTCCTGCGGAAAAATTTTGTTTCATGTTAATGTTTCAGTTAATCATGTTGCTCTCTCAGCAATCCAATTAACTGTGGCAGGGAATTTGAATGAATGTTGTATAAATTTTAATCGTTTATAAAAACGAAACGAAAATTCAAACTCACAAAATTTGATGAATCATCGTTATTTTTTATCTTCTCGAATCAACTCCTTGAAATTGGAAACATCGTTTGAAGAATGTGCTGCAAAATTCTGAGTCTTCAACTGGGGTTGGATCTGAGTATTTCGTTATTCGATTATTAATTCGTTTCAAAAAACGATTCAAACTTCAGCAACATCTTATTGGATAATTGAAGTGATAGATCACATTGTGTACTGAGTTTTATCTAGAGCTTTCGGGTGGATAGAATCTTCGAACCTTTTGCTAACGGGTTGCTGTTTCGTAAACGGTAAATGAATATTTTGCCAACGTCAGAGAACGAGCTATCAAACTATACATCAATGTTGAAAGGGTTGTCTTCTTGCAGGAGTAATGGTCTTTCCCCTAAACACAACCGATATTGACTACGTTGAATTCTATTTCCTCCCCAAATGTTATTTTTTATATTGCCCATACCCAGGAAATTGTACATCGACAGTGTATCAACTCAAATTGAATACATTAAGGTTCGTTCAATCATGTGTAGTTGATTCAACTACGAATTTAATTAAATTAATCAATTATCGCAGTCGAAAGTATCCAACTATCTTGCGTAATTGGTTCTACTATTCCTTTTTCTCAGTGTAGAATATAATTATTGAATCTATCAGTTTTCCCAAGAGTAACCGAAAATAATTTGAAGAAGAATGTTTTTTTTGTTGCTACAGTCACAAAGTAACATACGCATGTAACTTGACTCCAGACGGAAAGTCAACAAAATTTTTTGTCCATGTGGACCATCATCTAAATATAAACCCTGCGAGTTGTGATATTTTATTTTCAAACGCGCAAGGTGTGGTCTTCGTGTAGGCGCCACTGCCAAGATTCATGGTGTAGGTGTGGCGCGACCTTCTTGAATTGAACACGTTCTTTTACGTCTCTAACAAACCTATGTGACGAGAAAGACAAAACCCTCCTTGAATTCAATGTTTATCTCCGGAACAATCACTTAGAGCGATTTTTGTGAATATTATTCCTCGAATTGGCAATCGAGAGACCGCATTAGATCTGAAAATGTGTCCCATAGGATGTCGCATGGATGCTTGCCAAATCCATTTGTTTTTGTTGGGGTTGTTTGAACTGGGAGAACAGCGCAACGAACTCCTCACCGTTACTCCTCTTCAATATAATTTGTGATACGTCAGTTCCATATGAGATTAATTTCTGCCACATGTTTACATTCTCTTTGACGATATGGTAATAATCTTGATTGAAAGAGACAAATTAATATTCAAAGTTCTTATAGAATACATTGATGATTCCAACTCTGTACACTGGAGAAAATATTTATTTGCTCTCACTCTCCATGAAATCTTCTTTATTAAATATTTGATTGAATTATTCGAGGCAATCCCAAAGAATATGCCATGGAGAGAGAACAAATGAATTATTCATCTGATGGGAAGAATTTTTTTCAATGTAATCAGTACTTCAGAAATCCTTCTATTCGAATCTGGTGGAATTTCTGGTACGGACAAAGTTAATTATTCTCATCCTATTAGGAGAACTGCTTCAAAAGGAGTCAATACTTCCTTCGAGGCATCAGTAATTCGAGAATGAGACCAGAGAATGAGATACTAATTTCACACGTTCTCGATTCATTCGAATAAATTGAAAATTTGATGAAAAGTTCTTTGATGGAAATTCAAAAGAAAGACGTGTACGTCTTAAATAGAACATTTTCAAAGATTTTCTTTCAATCTCTTCACGAAATACATCTGAGAAGTTTAAAATCACTATTTTATCAATAACATGCGATATAATCTCGAATACAAATCATTCCAGGCACTTTCTGGAGTGATCTTTCCTAGGGCTTCGCACGAGACTCCCGTCTTAAATTGAGAAATGATCTATATTTACTGTCCTGAACATTTAAGCCATAAAAATTTTGAACGGAATCAAACTTCTATCTGAGGTGTAAACAAAATCACATGAAATTCCGATTTCATCGGACAGGATAACCAAGATAGCCTCTCAGGTTCGGAACTAGTCTCGGTATCGGTCTCGGTGCAGGTCTTTCGATATATACTATAGTATCTCTGCTAATTTTGTTTGAATGATCAAGGTTCCACTCCATCTCGTTGATTTCATTTATACTCTCAAATTATCTTGATCATATTGGGATTGCAAGAGATTGGAATACTTATTGGTAACTATTTTATCTTCCTTTGACGCGAGTCTCGTGCGAAGCCCTCATTTTTACTAAGGAATACATCATTATGATGTATTCTTGAGTAGTTTAACTGTATATCTTGTAAAAAGTAAATGTTTGCTGACTCATTGTTGAAACTTGAAAAAGAAAATCGTATAATGCTTCCAGGATCAAAAAAACGCTACAATGGCTATGCTGTATATATGTAACTAAAATTGTATTTAAGGATCCTTAGGAATCTGTAAAAATGCAGTGACAATTAAATAATGGTATCACGTATCAAGTTTTAATGTCTAAAAGTTGTGGAAAGTTTCATTTGTACTGATTCAAATGATATTTTCACTACAAAACTAATCCAAGTCCAAGTCGAATAAGTTTAAGAAATATTTTCCTTGATGCAGATGGTATTCATACGCGAAGAGGAATTTAATTGGAAAGATTACATTTTTATTCGTGAGATAGAAAATCCAACAATAACTTGTAACATGAGTCGTTTCATCCCAGCTGGCAATGATTATGACTTATGTTATAAGTTATTGTCGGATTTTTCCAAATAGTTCTAGTTTGAAAGAATAGAATTGTATTCTTTTCAATTAAATTTCTCTCCGTATATTTGATATTTTGTTCATTTCGAAATATATACTTTTAGCCAGGTCATTCTCAAGTTCAAATACATTTATTTTGATTTGAAGTGAAAATCCAAGAAACCGGGAACGTTCATGAAATGTTGTTGAATGTGAATGATTCTGAAATCAAACTAAAATTGACCTATAATTTATTATATTGTATTCTGTGAGATAAATGTGAATGGTGAATTAACTGTTCTACTTCAAATTTGCAGTTTGCTTCACAAAACTGTCTTATTTAACAGTTTTCCACGAAATTTTAACAATTGTGTATATGATTTTATACATTTTTCAAAATTCAAGAGTATTTATTAACGGGTGACTTGACAATGTTATAACACATGTACATAAATAAATATATATATTGAATAATGTTTTCATTTGTACATAAATCAAAATATAAATAAACAATATATTTGGAAATCTTGATTTCTCACTGATTGTTCATTACATTGTTTTCCCATTCCAAATCCCAAACCGCTCAGAATTGACTATGCATGTCTGTGAATTCGAAATATTTCTAACAATCTCATGATGAAGTTGAACATAAGATATAAAAATAAATTGAAAATTTCATTCAAGAATCCATCAAATGGATCTCTGTTGGTAGCAATCAATAAATCAACGGTATTACGAATGCGATGAAAATCCTATGATTAATTGAATCCGATTCTAGCTTGTGATTTATATGATGTAAAATTCTCACCATGCATAATAATTGTCGACGCATAATGCTTGATATTTTCTAGGTATACAGGCGAATAGTGCATGTTTAACTTGAAACAGTAATTGAACTAGTTGGAAACAGAATTGCATCTCTAATTTTCTGTCTGTTATTATAATGCACAATCAAAACATACATTCGCAGATGCCAGCGTACTATCCGAGTGAACATTTTGTATGTCAGATTTTCTTGAACTGAACATATGAATTAGTCTGAAATTTTTGAAGAACAATCTTCGATCCTTTATCCGCAAATGTTTTTTTGCTTGACAGCAATCTATTTGATATACCACTGCAATATTGTTCGCTATGACAATGACTTTTAGATGTGGCAGCGAAAAATGTTGACTTTTCTAGGAAAATTTGTTTGCTATTCTATACTGAGTGATTCAAAATTGCCGTACGCTTTTCTGAGAGCAGATTCTTGATGAGATTCTGTGAAGATTTTGGTCCGGAATATTTAGATCTGATCCTCAGATCCGGAGATATGAGCATTTCTTAATTTTTCGAAAAATCCAAATACCTCGGAAGTATCATATTTATGACTTTTGAAACCAACAACATTCTGTAAGTCAGATCACGGGTTATCCTTAAGGAAAAATAAATCTCATTCAGCTTCCTTCGTTGTGGAGTTATAGCGGTTTGAAATTTTTTGTATTCCAGCCAATCAGAATCCAACAACTGTCAAAATCTCTTTAACTCCACAACGAAGGAAGTTGAATTAGATTTATTTTCTCCCAGGAATACCCCGTGATCTGATTCAGAGAATGGTGTTGGATTCAAAAGTCAGAAATACGATACTTCCGAGGTATTTGGATTTTTCAAAAAATTAAAAAATGTTCATATCTCCGGATCTAAGGATCAGATCTGAATATTCTAGATCAAAATCTTTTCAGAATTTCATCAAGAATCTGCTCTCAGAAAAGTGTGCGGCAATTTTGAATCACCCAGTATATAATACCAAAATTTGCTGGAGGGGCAAACATTTTTTGCTGCCACAGCTAAAAAATCGCTGCCGTAACTAACAAGATTGGCATGATAACAAATAGTTCGCCGTCACAGCAAAAAACTTGCTGCTTTGGCAAAAGGGACCCAAAAAAATTAGATTTCGCTGTCACAGCAACTTTAGGGCTGTGCGGTTCATCGATTAACCGATGAATCGGAGGATTCCGGTTGATTGTTCGATTAATCGTTTTGTCAATTGATAGGTGGATTCTAGGTAAACATTTTTACGATTCACCGGTCAACATAGAATATCAATTAACCGAATAATGGATAAAACAGTTAACCAGAATCCATCGATCAATCGGTCCACCGGTTAATCGATTAATCGTAAAAATGATTCACCGAAATCTTTCGATTAATCGAGTAATCGTTGACGATAAATCGTTTTGATGGATTAACCGCACAGCCCTCACCCAAGTAGCACAAGAACATTTCAAATCTTCTGCGTTCATTCTGTGATCATGCATAGAACATGCAGATGAGACTGTTTTGGATAAATTCGAAAAATATGTTCTGAGAATGTGCACAGAATATACTTATCCGAAACAGTCTCATTCGAAGATTCTAAGAATGTTCATAAAACATGCTCAGAACTTCCAAGAACCTTCTTAGCATTTCTAACCTGTTGTGCTACTTGGGCAGCAACTTTCTTTTCTTTCCGTGCGGGGATCATTTTATACACTTTTCTCCTATTATTAGGCTCAGTCGATGTAATATACCACACTCTCAAAAATTTCTTCATAAAGCTTCAACCACATGTAATGGAAGCAATTTCCACTCACGTGATTGAAAAAGTTTTTGAAATTTCAATCACATACACAGAGAAAAGTTTATATTGAAGATTATCAGACATAGTATCGTGCTTGTGGGATATACTCGATCATGACGAGAAGAACTATAACTTTGTATTTTTTTATTACTCCGCATATTGAATTCGTGAAGAGTTGTGGTAATCTGTCGCATACTCATGGTTGCTTTCGCCACAATAAAGTATATCCCACGGCTACGATATAAATATATTAATTCTTACGACCAAATTTTCTCCGTGTACGAATGAAAATTCAGTCACCACGCTATATCCTTACACTGAGAGAAGTTCTTCATTAAAAATTACTGGTTTTCCCATTAGACAGGGGATATATTTCATATAACAATTTCATATACTTGCCATGAGATCACAAATATTGATGAGACAAAACAGTAATTTTTCATACTACGAAGTTTGAAAATTAAAACCAGTGAGAATCCATATTGAAAAACAGTAATTTCTTATGATACAATTTGGAAAACCTGAATTCTCAATTATTGGTGAGATCGATATGAATTGGTACACTGAGAAAAGAAATGTTGTGAACCGATGAATTTTTCTTTGAGTCTCAGAAATGAATTCATCCAATGGTATCTGTGGAGTTATTGCATCAACTTCATTTAATATGTGATTCACACGGAAGTGGTGGGATCATTGATTGGAATATGAAGTACTTAGGATTGATGAAAAAGTTATTGGATGGAAAATTTTGATTTTCGAATTCATGGAATATAATTTGATTCAATGAATTATGCATTTGATGGGCAGAAGCCATTCATACCACTGTGATAACCAACTGTAGTACCAAAATGATAACTTCTCCTTTCAATGAAATATTTAATTATTTGAATAAAAACAAGTTTTGCAATACACTGAGAAAACAGATATCTTGAAAAATACCATAATTTATGGATTTTCAGCGCTGGTCTGACCCGAGTCGGAATATTCACTTGCATGAATCTCTAAAAGTACCATAATTTCTTGGACTTTTTGAAATAAGTATGGTACCTTCCGTATAAAAGTCCAAGACATTATGGTACTTCTAAAGGTTTTTTCAGGTAAATATTTAGACTCGGTCAGACCAGCGCAGAAAATCCATAAATTATGGTACTTTTTAAGATACCTTTTTCTCCGTGTAGGAAAATATCAATATAAATAATATAAATATTTCTTGCATTCGAAATAAAATATGTTCATGAATAGGAAATGGAAATTTTCGGTAAATAAATCAATATTTGAAACAATGAATATTTTTCCCTATCTAAGAAATTATTTCATAGAATATACAAAGAGATTTTCTAATCCTTCAGAGAACTTATTGATATAAATAAATCTTTCTTCGAATCAATGAAATTCATTTTGATTGGATGAATGATATTCTACAAAATTTCCAGAATAAAAAGAAATAAGCAGGAGTCAGAGCATTCGCGCAAGGGCGGAGCTGACCTTCTTAGTTCCTGTGTGATCTGTAGTTCATTTAAAACAATTGGATTATTCGATCAGATGATTAATATGACCAAGAAATTCGAAGAAACTGTTTTTCTCTGCGATCAAGTCATATCCGTTGATGATGTTCGATGCCGGAACCTGAAAGAAATATTTATTAGGACGGAACATTACTTACTATAGGTTGACGGTGAATTAGTTCTGTATATGCAAACTGCACTGCAGGAAGATAGCTTGTGAGAAAGTATTGCCACCTTCTGAGAAGTAAACGCAATTTTTCGGAATGAATTCAATACATTTTTATTTCAGAAACATATTTCTTTGTTTCAATGAATTCATAAATTCGATCGATCTATCCATTTTATGGACTCGATGAAACCTTTATTCGCAGAAAGCACCGGAATTTTGCATAATGTATAAAATTTTGACCTCATCAAACGTAGTATTGACGAGAATAATCAGGTTGGCAGTTTATTGACTAGAATCCTTCTTCAATCATAAATTAAAATTTTTAATGAGGTAATTTTTTAGATGTTGCTGGAGTTTGAATCGTTTAGTTAAACTAATTAACCATCGAATAAGATAATATTCAACTATTAAAGCCCAAAAATCCTGCAGTACATTATTTAAACGATGTTTCCAGTGGCAAAGAGTTGATTCGAAAAGATATGTGACGATGATTCATCAGATTTCATGAGTTTTGATTTTCGTTTTGTTTCTATAAACGATTCAAACTTCGAGAACACATCTATTAGCATGAATAAAATAGCTTCATTCGATTTGAATTCCCAAATCATGGGTTATAATATTTCATTTTATTGATTCAAAAGTATCCAAACTATCATTGTTCATATGAAATCTGTTCTATAAAATAGATTTTATCCAAAGAAATTGCTCTGAAGTTTGAACTGAAAAAGTATCTCATTGTGATCATGAATTTCTGTTGAAAAAATAGAACTCTCGGAATTAAAATTCACAACTATTCGGTATATGATTTGATGTTATTATCTGAACAAAACCACTTGTATTGAAATGAATGAGATTATTATACTCTCAACTGTACCGGTTTATAAATAACAGTATTTTTGGTCCTATAATTTCATGTTCTTGAATATAATAATTATGTTATTAACCTGATCTCGCGTTGTTTTTCTCATGATGGAAGAAGTTCCTCATTTGTAAGCCATGTCTATTCATTTTATGGAGTATAGTTTCAATTGGAGTCAATAATTATTATGGTGAAGAAAACAATTATCATGTCGAATACTTGATTGTTAAGAATTTCAAATACTGAGTATAATCAACCTCGATTTCCATACGGAACTTTACGTTATAAAATTGAAGTTTTATTTCATTTATTTTCACTTTGAAATTCATCAAACGAGAGTTATAAATCGAATGAAAGATGATATTGACAAAAATGATTAGTTATTCAGTCAATAGAGTGCGTTTTTAATTTCGAAAAATAAAGTTTATAATGAGCTGATTTGACAGTATGAATGAAATGACTTTTTATGGTTATAAAATTATTTTAGAGTCAAAAAGACATTTATCTCATGCAATGAAATGGGAATCAATGAAATCAATTTCATTAATTCAAAGAATTTTTTTTCTCAGTGTAACAATAATATTTTCAAGAATGTTCCGTGGCTTCGGGGAAAAAAGCAAGGATCGTCATCACGAACAATCATGTGCGACGCTGGTGACGATACAAGTTTTTTTTCGGTTAAAATAATGTTATGAGATTATATTCCCCATCAATTCATAATCACATGTCAAGTATATCCCTCGTTTACTGGAAAAGATCAGTAATTTTTAATGATACATTTCTCTCAGTGTATGGGTAATATAGTATAGCAAGAATTGGAAATTCAATTCCATGTAATTGGATTCTTAATTCAATCACCAAGAATTGGAAATTTCATTCACAAGTGTATTTGAAAAATGAATGAAATTCCAAGAATTTTTCAACAGTGTATCGTTTAAATCTCAAGTATTGTAGGAACCAAAATAATACCACCTGCAAGTACAATTATTAATGTTCTTTCGATATAGCGTCATAGCTTCCTGCTTCCCACAGTTAAGCGGTGAAATCGAAATTGCTAAACCCTTCCAAAGTGGCGACTTACTCTCATAAACGTTGGGATAATTTATTTGAAAACCATTTCAGTGAGAACAAATGATCGATGAATTAAAGGGTCTGTCTAGTAGCTCGCGCCGAAAAAAACGCGATTTTCGTGATTATTCCTTGGGATACTGGATAAAGGTAATGATATAAAAGTTATTAGGCTTAGTAAATACACTCTTGAAATACATAAAAAAACTTTTTTCTTTCATTTTATACATGTATTATGACCAAAAACGTCAGCCAAACGCAACACCTCGAAAAGTCGGTAGGTCCGCCTTGTTGATAAAATCTCGGAGCTGTGTTGTCTGAAACAAAAAAATCAAAGTGCTTTAGGTTTGGTATGACAATGGCTATGTCCCCTATGAATTTTATTCAATTATTTCAAAAAATAAAAAAAATGGTAAAGAAAAAACAAAAAAATTTCAAAAAACCGTTTTTTTTTCGCCGATTTTTGAAAAAAAAATATAGTAAAATTCAAAATTTTTGAAAAAAATTTATAGGGGACATAGCGATAGGTTCAAAGAATATGTGTTTCAAATTCCATAAGGATCGGTCGAGTAGTTTCGAAAATTTCATCAACAAGGCGAGTAAAAATGTTGTTTCGAGAATAACGCGTTTAAAGTTTTTTTTACATGAAATTCTTAAAAAAAACTTACTTACGCCTAGTCAGCGATGCCTGGACCGTACAAAATTCCTTCAGATTGTTCGAAGAGTTGACTTTCTTCCAATCTTTTTCCAAACGAAACCAAAACGATTTTTCAAAAGTGAGTTACTAGACAGACCCCTTAAGGAAGAGGGCTGAGTAGAACCAATTCTCCAAAAATATATCATTAATGTATAATATACACATATATTGTGGGATTAATAACCACCAACGAGGAATTTACTTCTGAATTGTAGCATGAAATGACATTTCTTCATCGTATTTTTATTTCACGTGGATTACACTAACATAAAAACAGATGGAAGCGAATAATCTTTGTCGTAGGAATACAAGCATTCAAATTAACAAATCAACTGATTTTCATAAACATCTGTATATTAAGCATGAAATATTTGAAAAGTGGCATATTACATCGATTTGCCTTATCCACCGAATTGTGAAGGATTCAATCTAACGATTGAAATTCAGATTAAAAAAATTTTGTCATAAGTGTCAATTCATTTTTAATTTTCTTCAATTGTAAGGTAATAGGGTCAAACAAAGTTAAACATAATGATTGAGGGGATCTTTGGAATTGCGTTACGGAAAAGAGGGCATTAGAAATGTTCTACTCGGGGGATGACAACAAAATTTTCCCTCTATAGTTTCGATATGGATAAAAATTCGCTTCACCGAGTTGTTACAGACTCACACAAGAGTTTGGATCCACTTCGATACCGATGAAATAGAGTACGCATTGAGATTACCGCAAACTGAATCTCATCAGGTGGAAAGCAAGAATTTCAAGTCGGAAAAGATAAAACACAGGAAGTCTTGAATCGAGGTTTGATTATAAACACTAATGAATATCCAATGACGCTAATTGATATCGATTCTCAGTTAAATCAGAGGGAAAAAAGTAAAGTACACAAAATCTTATGAATATCAATTAGTTACGGAAGCAATGAATATTCGATCAGTTTCGAAAGGAGTCTCACTCAAAGATGCTTCATTTTCCGAACAATCAGAGTCATTTGAAATTTCACAGATAAGTCAGGATAAGTTCCTATACTTCAACTGGCATGCAATGCATTTTCCCACGTTACGAATACTTCTCCCATGCACCCCATTTGAGAAAATCTCAATTCATTCTCAACTTTTCCTCTCCCATTCATTTATGCCCAACTACCGAAGTTCTCGGTAGTTCACTCACAGTAAATTTATGTGCATGATTCTGTTGTTTCTTTAGAAAAGTCTTCACGGAATCGATACCGTATTTCATCCAATATATACTTGAATTATTCTGTTATTCGATGAAACTCCGTCATAATCTTTATTGAAAATATAATATTCAATACTTTCAATTTCATTCAATCGAAAATTACATTTGAAGTCACATCAAAACGGTCGTGATGTTTCTTTTCCGACAAATACAATCCTCGTACATACGAAAATCCCTTGACATCGACTTTCCCGAAAGAAAATTTGATATAACTATATTTCTAGACAGATAATCCAATCTTTGCGAGAAAAAAAAGGTAAAAACAACTCATGTATCCCAAAATACGAGTGAATCGTCGGAAACGTATCGTCATCCTTACGTAGTTTCTCTTTTATGTCATACCACCCTCTTTGCGTTTGATAGAATGTGAATCTATCTAAAATAACGTATTCATGAACTTTGGCCGTGCATGTATATGCAAGCATCGAATGTACATACTCCGGGATACTTTTTCCTCTGTTGATTTTACTTTTGTTGTCTCCAGAGAGTTGCCTGCCTCAGATCATGCAATGTCCCTTTATCTTATCGAATTCTCTGTGGATATGGGATATCGCTGCTTCTAGACGTCCTTTCTTGAAATTAAATCGCAACTGCATCATCGTTCGGATGTGACGCATGGGAATATCGTCAACGTTGGGAATAATATCAACAATGATGATAAACATTCGTGCATGACTCGAATTCTAATGAGATCGATATATTTTGGGATGTATTTGTGATTCGGATAATACAAATTGGAAGAAGGGGGTTTTGCGTTGTGAGGATTGATTGGGAAAAATCAAATTTATCAATTATGAAACTTCTTTCTATGATTTTTCAGTTAAAAAATAGGACACGAGTTACGAGTCTATTATTTGTTTTTTTCTCTTGGTTTGCTATATTTCATATATTTTCCAATCGGATGCACATTTATATGCAGCGCGTGAATCCATTGATTTTCTCCTCATATGGAATTTACATGCTGTAACGTCAGAAATATTCGCTTTATTTGAAATTCGATGTTTACACTTGAAGTACTTTTTTGAAAAAATACAATGCGATGTTTCGATATTTAACGTCGCAACTGTTTACTTTGAAATGATGTATTCCGTGCCGTGCAAAGAAAACTGATATAGACTTATGTAGGAATTGCCAGAATTGGCGAATGGTCCAGTATTGGAGAGGTTCTACTTACCGGACTTTGGCAAAAATAAGTGTTATCGTTCAGGATCATTATTGTTCCGGAACTAGCATCTAGCACTGTTCGATGAATGTCGGACGGTATTGTTTTGCGCGAACCAACAACCTTGGGCCGGTATCAAATGAATATTGTTTATTGCACACCTAATTTGTAAAGAAACAAAGCTGCGCTATCCCTCGTAGAAATTCGATCAGGCATTCCCTATTTTCAATAAGGTCCTGATCAGGTTATAAACCGGAAACCATAAATAGGAAAAATCTTATGAGGCCCTTCCCTAGTAGAAATGCTCTAGTCATTGACAAGTTTTGTAACGTTTAAATCGTCAAAAACTAGATGCTCGCAAGTGCTTCGTGGGGTTCTGGTGAGGTACTTGCAAGTGTCTAGTATTTGGCTAGTTAAGCGTTACAAAACTTGTCAATAACTAGAGCATTTCTACTTGGGTTATAAGGACCTCACCTGATTTCCCTAATAGGATTCAAATAGGGTTGTAACACAAGGGTACAGTAGGGTTCAGATAAGATTTCTATGAAATCGAGCAAAAAATGGAAAACTGTAACGAAACCTGATGAGGACCTGATAGGAAATCAGACATGCCTCATCGGGCCCTCGTATTTTTCCGTCCAAAATTTCTACTAGAGATAGTATCGAATCAGAGTTGACAGCGTTGCAGTATACGTTGGTGAAGAACTTGTGAGTTTGTAAATTTCCAAACAATTCTCCTGCCTTCGCAAAAAATGGCAAACATTTTTTGAAAATTCACCAAAATTGTTTGAAAATTTACTGAAAAATGTATGGTAAAAAACTTCCAAACTTTGTTTTACAGCTGTTCCATACCAGTATATGTTCCATACTAGTATACCATACCGTAAAAGTCCGGCTTAATGTGGCTGCATCTTACTTGAAAATTAGACTGAAATTCAGGCTTTTCCAATTGTATCGGCGTTCATTTTCGGTCCTTACATTCAGCTGAAACAGGGTTAGTTTCGGCTGCATCTTAAAATGAGCTTATATTGAGGTTGGAAGGAAGTTTTACTGTTCACTGTGCCCAGAAAAACGAACCTACACCGATACGAAATCAACAGTGGATCAGGATGCAACTCAACTTTCAAGCAACATGATTACTTTGGTAAGACAAGACTGTGCCAGTACTGAATCAGAGTTGGAGGGATTACTCAATACATCTGTTAGCCGATAATGTGTCACTATTGAAGAGTACTGGTTGGAGCGGAAAAAAGGTATTCAATCAATGAAATGCGAATACATATGATTGAAAAATATGACCCTGGTAGAAATCATATTAGGCAATTTCCCTGATCCATATCAGGGCCAGGGTACGCCTAGCCTGCTTCGATAGCACCAGCTAAGGGGCGAAGGAGGGCCCAGAATAATTCCTTCTAGGGGATTTTTTCCCATTTTCCTGGTAACTCACGCGTGGAGAAAAAAAAGTATTAGTTACCCTCACTACAAATTAGTTTCAGCATCTGGATACAGTTGTTGATATTTGGATAACTAAAACAAGTGTTGGCTCAACTAAATTGGAATTTAATTTCTCTTACTTCAGTTGTTGTTTCTACCCTGTTGGAAAAATCCAGTTGGGTTCCAGCTAGGTTCGACCATGCTGCGTAGGATCAACCTACATGGGATCAGGTTGGTACTACCTAATATGAGTCTACCCAGAGGTCGGTACTACCTTGCATGGTTTTCCCCGGTCTTAGTATCAACCTGGACTCAGACCATGCTAGGTGTGGCTTCAGATAGTTATGGATGAATCTTGGGAATTCCAGTAGAACAGAACTTCTTTACGATTTATCCAGAGTTTTGACATTTTTACACGGAAAAACAGGTATCTTAAAAAGTACCATAATTTATGGATTTTTAGCGCTGGTCTGACCCGAGTCTCAATATTTACCTGAACAAACCTCTAAAAGTACCATAATATCTGGGACTTTCATAAGGAAGGTACCATACTTATTCTGAAAAGTCCAAGAAATTATGGTACTTTTAGATATTCGTGCAAGTAAATATTCCGACTCGGGTCAGACCAGCGCTGAAAATCCATAAATTATGGTAATTTTCAGGATATCTGTTTTCTCAGTGTATCAAATCGCATCACAGTTTTGTCCCACTGACATTTCGAGATTTTTCTTTAATTTATGATTGATTTCAAGGATATCGTTCCTTTAAATCTTGCAATTGGGCAGATTTCACGATTCGGTTATCAGTTTGTAAGGCTGTTTGCATTTACAATACACTTATATTTGTTGACATTTTTTTGATACCGTTCTTTCATCAATCCTGGTATAAAAAAACGTGCATCATGATTTTTCAAAATCCCCCTGATATTAGTGCGCTTGAAATGAGTCAAGTTTGAGTTGGTACGATTGGAATAAGATTAGTCTAGCTGGAATTAAGTTGATCCTATATCGGTTGTTGAGTCAGTCGACATGGGCTGTAACTAGCACCACTGGCAACCAAATTGATCGCATATTGGTTGTTGAATCAACCATCGTGGGCTATAACTGGCACAAACTTGAACCAACTTGACATCAGTTGGAACTAAGTTGGTCCAGCTGAGACCAAGTTAGCTGGATTTTTTCAACAGGATTTTTTACACTGTAGGAAGAAAGTTTTGAATTCAGAGTGTGTCATGGCTGAATGTAAGACGCAGCCAAAAGAAATCTATTTTGAGTGTAAAGTAAGCACAATAAACAATCACCGACACAATGGAAATGGCTGAATTTCAGTCAATTTTCAAATTAAGACACAGGCAATTCTAACTACAGTGTACAGTGTTTTTACAGTGTAATTCGAAGTTATGACTAGGAACTAATTTTCACAAATAACTCAAGTTCATTCGTTCAGATGAATTTTTTTTTTCCCGATGTGAATGCAATGTCTGAAGAATTGTTCGTCTCTCGAAGCAATCCATGAATCGAATTGAACTCTGATATCTTCAAGAGAAGTGGAGAGTGTGCGAACCAAAACAAATTGAATCCATCGAAACAAGTAGAGATCAAAAGATGCAATGTCTGCAGAATCCGGTGGGTGAGGTACACGGAGAGAAAGATCAAGGAAATACCCCATGAATATCTGTCACATATCAATTGCAAAAAGTGTTTTGCGTTTACTCCAAGGGAATTTCTTGCAATAAAAGCATGAACCCATGAACTTATCACATGCCGTGGTTGGAATAAGTGCATAGGTTCATGCTTTTATCCCAGTATTTGTGGGCCATCCACTGGCATATCACGATCTTGAAACATCCCTGGTGCAAATCGATACAGGCAGAAAAAATACCTCCCAGATATTACTACATTTTGTAGTAAAATAGCAGCATAAGTGACATAGTAAATTAAAACTTACTGATTTGAAAAATCGTTTAATTTGGTGCAACTTCACATCATAAAGCTTGAATTTTCACTACACTGTGTTGTGAAAATTATACCATGTCACTTATGCTGCTACTTTAGTATAGAATGTATTAACCCTCTAACCGTAACCCCGGTCTCACAGACCGCTATCAAAATTGTATTTGCTCGTAATTCGAACTTTTTTGGTTAAATTGTTTGACATTTCATTCCTACTCTGCACAGAATTGCTCACTAAGTTCTGTCCGTAAGCCCACTATCCTACCTCGTAGACATTTCTAATGATCTAAAAAATGTTTTCTTCACTTCTAACAACTTTGACTATCTAGAAGAAGGTGATAGCGGTCTGTTAGACCGGGGGTTACGGTTGACGTGATTTTGAGCAGGGTTACGGTTTAAGGGTTAATATTGGAAACCAAATTTTTCTTCGTGTACTTAGAGGAAGCGAGTATGAGAAAAAAATGTAAGAATGTCCCAATCTCCGATTGTTCACTGTGAAAAATTATCTTTTATAAATTACTAGACTCGCTAGTATATTGAGGATATACTTGCATTTCAAGGTTATATACCAAACATTCTCATCAAAAGCATCAGACGTTCTATTATAAAATGTCATTATCCTACCATTAACTCCCAGAAAGTCAGGTACCTTTGAAGAGAATGTTTGGTATATAACTTCAAAATGCAAGCAACCCTTAGTTGCTGTTTTTGGTCACGCTTCCAAGTCGCTCCATACAACCCATTTTTCCCAAGACCATGGCATGTTGCTTAAGTTTGAATCGTCTATCGAACAGTGTTGCCAAGTGGGAATGTTACTTCCCTCTGGTTGTCATCCAAAAAACCTCCAGTTTCGCAGATTTACAGGAAAAAACCTCGAGATGAATATTTTTATAGCTTTTGACAAATTGGACAGTAAAAATAGACAACACACACTAAAAAATCCTAAAATAAATGTGCTTGCAGTAAGCAATTTTGTCAGGGCTATTTTACTGTACTGAGTATACTAATTTTACAATTTTATCATAAATTTGCCATTCTCCGTTCAGCGATTTTGTAATCTTTCTCAAAATTCATCATCAGTTTGTAATATTGACATTCTCAGACGCGATAATAATCGGACCCATTCTGGGAACAGCAAATTTACCAGCATTATTAAAATCAATTATACCCGTCAAATTGTGTTTCTGACAACGAATTTTTTACTTGACGCGTGAAAATTGCGGTGCTCCGAATATAAAGAGGGATGAAAACGATGACAATTTTCATATGATGATCACCATTCCGAATACCATTTTTAAAGTGTGTTCGTAATGAATTCATATAGCTTCTAGCATTTTTACGTTCCAAAACTGGGTCTCATTATTATCGCTCCTGGAACTAACAATTTTACGCAGGATTTTTTTACAAATGGGTAATGATTTTCAACTCGCTTATTGTTATTCATATCACGTGAGAATTTTTTTAGTGGTCCCGGTACTAGCGGGATTTTAGAAAAGTGAAGGTTTATAAACTTGCCATGTTATTTTTTTTTTGTATTTGAGCATTAATTGCCCGTATGAAGGTTTATAAATAAATAAATAACTTGCAGTCGCGACGACCCGGACAGCGCACAAGAATCTCAAATGAATTCTAAGAAAAGAACTCTTGAAGAACTCTTTTAGAATGCAAAGTGTTCCAAAGGAGTTTCAAAAGAATTCGATTCGTCAGACATTTGCGAGTTCCGTTGAAATTCTATGAGGCTTCTTTGAGAATTTCAACGGAACCCGCGAATGTGTGATGAATCGAATTTTTTTGAAACTCTTTTGGAACACTTTGTATTCTAAGAGAGTTCTTCAAGAGTTTTTTCTTCAGAATTGATTTGGGATTCTTGTGTGCTGTCAGGGTTTCCAGGTTGGATGTTGGATGATCAATTTGTTTCCCCAGTGTAGCCTCAAAACCTTGTCAGGAGTATGCATCAGAGCACTGTTACCAGTAAACCTCTACACCTGACAGAATTGATCAATAACATTTTTGAATTGATTAAAATGTCCCATCAGAAAGAAATAAAAACCTCTAGTTGGCAACAGAGCATTAGCGTGAGTTTTTTGTACAAAACTTAAAATGGATGAATAATTCAAAAACCCAAAAACCTTCAGAAACCTCCAGAATTTTTTGTCCAGTATGAAAACCTCAAAACATCCCCACGGATTTGAGAAAGCCTTCAGTTCTAGAGGGAAACCTCTAGAATTGACAACACTGCTATTGAAACGAATTGAAATTTGAATAATGAAATACTGAGCTGTTGAAGACCTTAAAATCTTGATTTCCGTTCCTTGAATTGTTTTCAGTTCCCAGGAATTGATTCCAGAAGACAGACACCGATGACTTATCTGATTTTGTGAGTTTCAGTTTTCGTTTCGCTTCTATAAACGATTCAAACTCCAGGAACATGAACATGGCACCGTTTCGATGTAATGGCAAGGTTAGAATGGACTAAGTCCAGTACTGGACTTCATGTGAAACATTATTATTATCTCGTGCTTTTTTCTGTACCGACGAAACAACTGACGGTTTTCTAATTCTCTGTTCTGGTAACTCTGACGAAAGTTTTCCCCCAGCAGTGGGCCATCTTGCAATTTCCACACAGAAACATCATATGATGTCATAAAATTGTGAATTAACTCTCAATCGCCCCACGTATTTTCGCGCATTTTCGCGAAGCTTTCGTTGTGCGTTGCCCGCAATTAAATTGAGCTTTTTCAATTATCTAAAACCCACATAGACAAAAAGATATCTTTTCGGATTCTAAAAGATGTCTTAATGTACTTTGGTTCTTGAACTTGATCCCTATTGTTGTTCTAAATCGTACCTCTTCACCTCCATGAACACTCCGAAAACTTTTTGTTCCCTTTAAACCCCTGTGGGATGACTGAGGGTTAAATTTTTCGTTGATGAATATAATCTATCAGATTCATCAAATTTCACTTGAATCAGTAATTTCATTTAATTGCAAACTTCCAACTCTATATTCGTATATTCAACCAATTATTGAGGAAAACAAGAATTCTTCTTACAAAAATGTCATCACATCACACGTGAATCCTCCACAAGAACACAATGCATCGCTAAAAAGCAAAATCTCGTTCACCACGAGCACCCGAAATATCTAATGAAAATGTAACTATACTGTTGTATCCAATTAAAAAAATCCAAGATGACAGATACGTGTTAACGAATAAAGGAATTATTGGGTCATCAAGATCCAAGACTGACTATAAAAAAGTAATAATAATGAAATTTGTTCAAGGATATCATAAAAGAAGCTAATAAAGAAGGAACATAGAAAAAAAGAGATCTTTTTTCTCGACGTTTGAATCCTTCATACGACTGCCTGGTGTATATCAAAGACTTCTCCTACATATCAAGGAGAAGAATATGCACAGGGGCGAAAGAAACAAAAGAAAATGAAAATCATGAATTCCTGTGGGTACAGAATGGCAGAATATTAATTCGAAAGAAAGAAGCAGATCTTGTAATAAGGTCGGATACCTTGAGAAATATGATAAATCTGTTGAAATAACGTGAGAAAATGAGATTTCACGTGAATATGCAAGAAAGTGAGAGAATAAAAGATAGGAAATGATAATTTGTAGAAACAAACTGCTTTCTACCGCTTCGAATGCACAGGAATGATTATACTTGAACGGATTTCAACACGGAAGAAAAATTCTCCTCATACCACGGGACGACAATGGAAAACTTTTTTTTTGTATCCTAACGTTTGAGAACTAATTCGGAGTAGTTTCAGTGTGCTAGAAGCGGCAATAATGTCAGATTTTTTCAAGGAGTTCAATTTTCATTATTGTGCACATATAATTTTTATATAAAATCTACATAATTCATAAATTTTGTATATAAATCATTATCGAAGAAAGAATTAATCTGAGTGATCTGACTCCATTCTTGTATTCAGCACATCATAATCGTTTTGAATCAGTGTTCCCAACCTCAAATTTAAAAATGACTTTCAATCAGTATATTTGGAAATTTTTAATAAAAAATTGAGAATATTTCTCGAAATCTAAGAGTGTTTCTTGAACTTTTGATAAAAATGAGACAGTGTACATTGTTGTTGAATTTTATTCAAAGAACAATGAAAAATCATCAATACCTCACAAACAATAAAAAAAACTATGAACTCTCTAAAAGTCGCGCATGGAATTTTATAAAATCAACAATAAGATCCCGAAATTTTGTTATTCACTTTGTAAAATTTCATGCGCAACTTTTGTTAAATGAATATTTTTTTGCTATTGTTTGTGAGGTATTGATAGATGTTCATTGTGTTTCAAATAAAATTCAACAAAAATGTGCACCGTTTCATCTTCAACAACAATCCAAAAAATACTCTCAGATTGCAAGAAATATTCTCGAATTTTCATTCAAGATTACTATATTTTCGACCTGAATTTTTCTTCGTGTAACCCTTGGCTACGAAAACTGGTTTTTAGCTCCCACAGCTACTCAAACTGTGACACAGAGAAACGTTTTATACCTCAGCTAAATAGTTTGGCCATCCAAAAATTTCAACCACAAAATCTGTATTATCTCAACTACGACTTTCTGCTGTAGCAACTAATAAATAGATATAGTTGCAATTATTTCAGTTGTAGCAGCAAAAATGCTGGGGTGAAAAAGTGAATAGTTGCCACAGCGTGAAGTACATTGAGAACCCGATTTCTTAGTTTTCCGATCCCGTATGGAAATATTTCGCTGAAAAATTTCTGTAAAACTATGAAAAATCTCTAAAAAAAAATGAAAAAATTCTGAGAAACTCTGACAAACTCTGAGAATCTCTGAAATTTTGATGAGAAATCTAATATTTTTGGGACATTCTTTACAGACTTTTTTCAGACTTTTCTCAGAGTTTCTCAGAGTTTTTTCATTATTTTTCAGAGAAATAGTAACGAAATTGCACTCTGAAAAAACTCTGACAAAACTCCGATGGATTGCTAATAGTGTTGCCGCGATATTATCGTCGATAATTGAGGAATAATCGATTATCTCAATTCTTACACGTTCCTATGGAATATATAATCCACGAATCTTCGATTATGCTCATAATGAAACGGAATAATGAATGATCCCAGACTTGTACACAAAATAAACCAAGATATGCTTCCATTTATCGTTACGATATATCGATAATTATCGTTACGATAATGTGAGAATATTATGATTCATTCTGTTTAAAAGACCAAGATGATCCATTATCCCGTTTCATTTCGTGCACAGTCGAAGATCTACGCGTTAAAAGTTCCATGAAAACCTGTCAAAATTAAGATAATCGATTATTTCTGAATTTCGACGATAATATCGCGGCAACACTAATTGCTAACGCTTTTCTGACTTTTGGAAAAAAATTAAAAAATTTTCGAACACTTTTTCACACATGATATTTGAATACGGCATATGAATGTATTTATTGAATTTCAGGATTTTTCAATAATCAGAAAAATGTCAACAATTTATTAGAGTTTTGTCGGAGTTTTTTCAGAGTGCAATTTCGTTACTATTTCTCTGAAAAAGTATGAAAAAACTCTGAGAAACTCTGAAAAAAGTCTGTAAAGAATGTCCCAAAAATATTAGATTTCTCATCAAAATTTCAAAGATTCTCAGAGTTTGTCAGAGTTTCTCAGAGTTTTTTCATTTTTTTCCAGAGATTTTTCATAGTTTTGCAGATATTTTTCAGCGAAATATTTCCATACGGGATTCGTTTTCAATGGAAAAGATAGTTCATTCCAATCAGAGAATTTTCGATTGAATTGAAATTATATTCTTCGAATTCAAGAAGGAATATATTTCTGTCTCAATTTGAAAATCTTCTCTTTTCCCATTGAAAAAAATATTTATTAGAATGAGAGCAAAGAAAATTTTCTTTCAATCTAAAAAATTGGGTTCTCAGTGTAAAATACTTGAATCTTAGTCCTGATTTTTTGTGTTTTATCATGACTTGTAAAAAGTATTCGTTGATTATTCTACATCCATTGCACGCTTTATACAATTTTTCTGAACTTAGAAATTGATTTTCAAATATTGAAAAAAACCACCATGATAAAAGGATGCTTGATATTTTGATTGGTTTCTTCATAACTGATCATCATATATTGAATATAGTACTTTCATCTTTTCGTTCTGTTTCTTAACTGAATTAAGATATCGACTGAGGAATAACAAGATATCGAGGATAGTTGGATGGACTCTAACCACATCAACCGTTGCTTGAGTTTGGATAATGAGACAAGAACGTAGAGTTTCCAACGTCTTACTCTGTGGTGAGTTGGAAAGTGTCGAATCAGGGGTATGAATTGTTCTTGCCAGGGCGAGAAAATTCCCATGAATTATGCAACGTTGATGAAGCAAAGGACGAACATTTTCATATCAAAATCTGATATCTTAAGGAAGTTTGTCTTCGCTTTTGAAGAATCATACTGATTGAAATTGGTGGAGTGTCGCAATCATCTGACAATTCTATTCAAAATTGCTGAAAATCTTTCGGGACTGTGCACCTTCGGAATTCTGCAATTCGGTACATCGGACTTTCGGGAAATACTCTACCGCTGAAATTGATATTGTGATCGACGAGACATCTGCAGGAGCATCAAGGAACCCATTACGAGAAAGTAGTGAAGTAAGTCTTGATACCCACCGCCTTTTATTCGGATAAAATAAAGTACGCTTTGCTTATGGTGCTAACACGCCAACTATATATCAGGTTTATCACTACGTAAAAAGAAGGGAAAACTACTTTGTCGCTCTAATGGTAAGGTTGACTCGTTTCGGTTCATCGAATAGAATCACTCACGTTTCATTCTCCTTCGTTGTTCATTCTCCTGATAGACATGAAGGGTTACGGACGTTACGGAACAAAGTTTGAAATAAATTCAAGCGAAAAAGACGTCATACTCATTCGAATGACAACCCAAACTTCGCTCCACGTGACGTATTTTTTCGCTAGAGATTGTAACAATTCACTATTTATAGATAACTTGATTGTTTAAATATTTCGAATATATAAATCCTTCACAATTCCACAGATGGATCATGTCAAGACGTGACTTACATGCGCACCGTATTCAATAAATACTACCCACATAATCATTTTGAATCATTCTTTTGGATTATTCTGGAAGAAATCTTGAAAAATTTGAAAATATCTTTAAAAAATTCTCAAAAATATCTTCCGTAAAACATGTTTTTTGTTTTTAAAAAAAAATCCCTTAGGATGTTCCTGAAGAATTCCTCAAAATTCTTATCAGGATATGTCTTAAACATATCTCAAAATCGTAGATTGACAGAGTGAATGATTCATCCTCATTGTAGTAAATATAGAAATTACTGTGCTGCGTTTTTCTTTGAATACGTGAGAGCGGAACAATGATTGTTCAATTGTCGCCTTACAGAAATCAAGAAAATGAAAAATCAAGGCCATGGGGGAGAAATTTATATACAACATTGAGATATTCCAATCATTTGACTACCATTTTCCCCAGTCTTCAATTTTTGCTGACATCAAATGGATCACTTTACAAAACGGAAATGGAATTGAAATGAATCAAAGCTCTACTACAACTGCGATAATCCACGAACGCGATAGTTCAAAAAATTGTTACACACAAAAAAACTTCCATCCAACTTCTTCCAACAGGCATTGAAGGAACAAAAAAAACATCTCGAATTATTATTTCAACGGTGAAGAAAGTTAATTGAAGATTCGAATTGATTAAAGAATTACGACTAACATTCATCCTCGTATTTTCTCTCAAAAAAAAGGTCCTAATTTTTCTGAGTTTCATTTCCAACGTTGCGGTTACTTTATTGGAAAAAGTTAACTCTGCTCTTTTATCGATTCAAATGTTCCCCCTTGACGTGCAATCCATGGCACAGAAAAACTAATATGAAAAAGGATGATCTTTCATTTCGGTATCACCATCCAAATATAATGAAAGATTTTATCGTGTTTACTTTTATCAAATCCACCACCAGCACGAAAATAGAAGCATCGAAGGAAACAATTCATAAGGCCATTCGTCCTTACTGTTATTTCTACTATTATACACACTTCCTGTATTCGAATATTCATGTCTCCAACTCGATTGTCGTGTGATTGATCACCCACATCATGTCTTGATATCTATCATTTAAAATTCTTTATTTCATTAAGCACAGTGACACTGAAGAAAAAAAATTGAAGGCCATGGCTTTTCACTAGCGAGAGTCAATAAACTGTCTTACGTCACTGGACAAAAAAAATATATATATTACTCTGGAGTGCTTCAAACTTATTCATTGTAATAACAAACAGACAGGTAGACGGAGATGAGTACACTCGCATATGTACTGAATTCTGATTCAATGTGTATATACATAAGTGATCTTTGGTTCTATATAATTGCGTCTCAGTTGAGGGGTTCTACGCAGTCAGAATTTTCGAAAAATTGATTTTTTTCTTGGATAATAATGGATAAATATTTTCGGAGTTATGTGGACTTTTGAAAATTTCTTAGTAGAAATATTCTAGTTATTAATGAGCTTTTTGTCACCAAACAATCCAAAAATTGCACTGCAAAAAAATTCTTTGAATTTTCTGAATTTTCAAAGAAATTTGGCTGAATCTTAAGAAACTTGACTGAATTTTCAGAATACGCTCCGAAATTTAATTGAAGTTTCTTAAAATTCAGTAAAATTTATCTGAAAATTCAGGAAGAAGTGGCTGTAAAAAATTCATTCCAGCACTACAGGTTACTACAGGTATCTTTGAAGTAGAGACCCGAGCAGAAAAATTGTATGGACGGCCTCATGTTCGATATGGGCCCAATCAGGTAGTAATAGGGCACACCTTATTTTGACACCCCTGATCTGACCTCAGGGAGGCCCTCATTTGGCACGCCTGAATAGAATCAGCCAGATCTGGTCCTGATGGGTTTGTAATTTGGCATGCCCTGCCATGTCGTATAAGGCTGATCAGATCGGGACCTGATGGGTTTGTAATTTGGCACGCCCTATCATCCGTTCCTGATGAAAATCACTCTGATGCAGTGTTCGATTATTCGATGAGCTGGGAAATCACAGTTTAGTCACGTGACTGATTCTTCGTCAAGTAGTGCTATTTGTCAAGAGTGGGTTGGTTGGCTGAGTTTTGGTCAATTGGCAATTGAATTTTGATCCTTTTTGTCGATAGCTATGCGCACATTTATCATAGACTATGCAGATATTTGTAGTGAGCATTCACTTGAGATTAGATCTGGAAAACCTTAGAGTCTTCAAGGATACTAGTGTACCGGTGGAGTGAATATTCTCTCGCTCAGATTACTCCGAACTGAATTCATGAAAATATAATTCTTCAGTGCTTTATCTATTGCGGTACGAGGTCCAAATTTCAAATTTCAAAAAATATTGTTTTCCAACATTTTGAAATTACAACACTTGGCACTCTCATGGCATGCCATGTATGGTCCACATCCGGTAAGCCATGTATGGGCCAGATATGGTTTGCCACATCGGGCCCTGATGCAACGGTGCGTGACATTCAGCCTCTGATCCCTAAGTACTTTCCATATCAGGACCCGATTTGAAATGAGGCTTTCCAGATCTGGTCCTAATCGAACACTCGATATCAATTTCTATTCGGGGAGTAGTGTTCCTATACTGCACGGAGAAAAAGGAATAGTCGCAGCACTCATCATTCAGGGAGATTTATGTCAGAGAAAATTCCGTGACGCATGAAAACCGAGACGCGAATGTGATTTGGAAATTACGCGGAAAACAAAAACATCAGACTCTAAATTAATGAAATATATGAAAAAAGGACAAGTCGATGAGGAAGGTTTTATTCACCATCTTTTGCCTCTAGACTTGTCATTTTCGAGTGAAAAATATATTCATGCAGTTCGTCTGCTTCAGAAGTTGTGTGATTGATTCATTAATCATGAATGCAGTTTCTGATCAAAGCCTACACATTTTAATTTGTTGAATTGAATCAAATAATGTCAAACCACACGACTTTATCCACAAGATTGATAATAAAAAGAAAAATGGAATCAAATATCTACCACCCGTCGCCGAACAGCAAAGACGCGAGTATCCTCCGAGTTGCTAAACAAACAATACAAATATTGAATTAAAACTCGTGAACTCATGAATAAACATTTGAAATACGATTATCTATCGTTGTTTACTAGCATTACATATTATCTGAAGGGAATGTACTTCGTTATTGAATTCGCAAACCAATTCCCTTCCTCAACATTATGCAGCGTTGAAACATCGGATTATTATATTCAAACTATATTCAATGAGATCTGAACAAATCAAACGGATGAACTTACCTGTTTGGCGACGACTGCTCGCTACGAATGATCCTCAGCTCCCAACTGCACCACACGAACCCTCAAGCGCGTCTGAATTGGATCGGCGACGACAGTGGACCGCTGACCCGCTCCTTCTGCTCCCTCCACCATCCCCAATCATGGCTCGTGATTGGAGAGCCCACGATCACCTGTCGACCCCCCCCCCCCCCCCCGAGGGACCTGTGTTAATATCGATATGCATCCCCTCCGATCTGCTGAACACGCGATATTATCATTGGTTTAAAACTTGTGAACTTATAAATATACATTTTGGATTGAATCATTCGTCACTGTTGCTATCATTACATAATAGCTAAGTTCGTTTACCGATGTTCCAAGTTACCCCAACTCGCTCCAAGTATTTTGGATTCGCTACTTCCAGTTTAAGCAACGAAATGATTGGTTCGGTACAAGTTGGAGCAACTCAGAGCACGTAGAACGAACGAACCTAATATTCGAAGGAAATGTAGTTTATGATGGAATTTGCGAACCAATTCTCTCCTTCAACATTGTGCAGTGTGAAGGCATCGAATTGTTGAATTCAAAGTATTTTCAGTGAGATCTGAACGAATTACATGGATAAACTTACCTGTTTGGCGACGACTGCTCGCTACGAATGATTCTCAGCTCCCAACTGCACTACACGAACCTCAAAGCGCGTCTGACTTGGATAGTCGACGAAACTGGACTGATGGCTCGCTACTTTTGATCCCACCACTGCCCTCGCTGGGTGCTTCCGTTATCAAGGAAATAATGGGGAGTGGGTTATCTTTTGACCAACCGAAAATTAGGAATTTTCCCTTTTCAATTTTTCAATCCGTCAAAAGATACCTCCTCACTACTCTCTACTCTCCACTGCCCCGAGGTGTCGAGAGCACCCACTACTTGTGTACGGTTGGAGAGTTGACGATCAAATGCCGGTTTCCCTCAGGGGTCTCTATATCTATAGGGTTTTCCGATATGGGACTCGACCAATCAGGCGCTGTCTCGCTTGACGTTGTTCATTGGTCATTTGAACTCGATCGGGAATTGCGAGAAGGAGAGCCCTCACAATGAGACCAACGGAAGGAGAAAAATGTTGGAAATCTGAATGATATTGATTTTGGGTTGAGGAAATTGAAATTCCCACTTTTGAATTCTCATTTCATGGATAATTGATGATCGACAAGAAATTTTTCACGAGGAGAATGTTTATTCCGAAGAGTTCCAACAGGCTATATTCTTATTTCTCCATTCTGACGAACTTTGTTTCATTTCTCGTTCTACTGATCTCCAGAATCACATTCGAAATGTGTTCGAGTGCTCGACGAGTTATCCAATCCAGACCTTCAATTCTATAATCCGGGAAGAGGAACAGTCCTTTCTATTCTCAAATTCATCGGTAATTTTTCCGCGTTATACGAGAAGCTTTGTTCTCAAGAAATAATAATTGTTATATTTTCAGAATATGTATTTACAAATGTTCAACATCGCTCATATAATAATGTGAAAATGTATTCCAATTTGTTTCATATTCATTCAAGGTCCGTTCAACAAGAGGTTTTGTTTGGAATCATTGTGTACCGCTCAGGTATATCGGAGAGGTATATGAAGCGGATTATAAACAATAAACGTCTTCTTTTCATTCATTACCGTGTGACATCAAAGTTTTCCAATGTGAGCTTCTCGGTGTGATCAAATGAAACTTAACATCTCCAATTTACATTTCACACGGATGTATTTTAAGAGTTTGTATAATTGACAAAAAAAAATGGTGCCCCATTGTGGGAAAATTCAATGCAATAATTTTGGTGAGGATTTGTTTCCGATTTTACGGCGAATAATGTTCTCAATAATACTCAATGAAAATTATGAAACTGAAATAATCGAGATTGGGAAAACACTACACATGTGTATGACTGCACAATGTTGAAGGAGAGAATTGGTTCGCAAATTCCATCATAAACTACATTTCCTTCGAATATTAGGTTCGTTCGTTCTACGTGCTCTGAGTTGCTCCAACTTGTACCGAACCAATCATTTCGTTGCTTAAACTGGAAGTAGCGAATCCAAAATACTTGGAGCGAGTTGGGGTAACTTGGGACATCGGTAAACGAACTTAGCTATTATGTAATGATAGCAACAGTGACGAATGATTCAATCCAAAATGTATATTTATAAGTTCACAAGTTTTAAACCAATGATAATATCGCGTGTTCAGCAGATCGGAGGGGATGCATATCGATATTAACACAGGTCCCTCGGGGGGGGGGGGGCAGGTGATCGTGGGCTCTCCAATCACGAGCCATGATTGGGGATGGTGGAGGGAGCAGAAGGAGCGGGTCAGCGGTCCACTGTCGTCGCCGATCCAATTCAGACGCGCTTGAGGGTTCGTGTGGTGCAGTTGGGAGCTGAGGATCATTCGTAGCGAGCAGTCGTCACCAAACAGGTAAGTTCATCCGTTTGATTCGTTCAGATCTCATTGAATATAGTTTGAATATAATAATCCGATGTTTCAACGCTGCATAATGTTGAGGAAGGGAATTGGTTTGCGAATTCAATAACGAAGTACATTCCCTTCAGATAATATGTAATGCTAGTAAACAACGATAGATAATCGTATTTCAAATGTTTATTCATGAGTTCACGAGTTTTAATTCAATATTTGTATTGTTTGTTTAGCAACTCGGAGGATACTCGCGTCTTTGCTGTTCGGCGACGGGTGGTGGATATTTGATTCCATTTTTCTTTTTATTATCAATCTTGTGGATAAAGTCGTGTGGTTTGACATTATTTGATTCAATTCAACAAATTAAAATGTGTAGGCTTTGATCAGAAACTGCATTCATGATTAATGAATCAATCACACAACTTCTGAAGCAGACGAACTGCATGAATATATTTTTCACTCGAAAATGACAAGTCTAGAGGCAAAAAATGGTGAATAAAACCTTCCTCATCGACTTGTCCTTTTTTCATATATTTCATTAATTTAGAGTCTGATGTTTTTGTTTTCCGCGTAATTTCCAAATCACATTCGCGTCTCGGTTTTCATGCGTCACGGAATTTTCTCTGACATAAATCTCCCTGAATTGTTTGGAAAAACATTTATAAAAGAAACAATTCAGCGCAAGTACGCGCGTGCAGGGATAGATCAAGGTTATAAACAGATAATCATTTTACACGCCTGGAAGGGATATAATATTTGATACGAAGAATTATAACTCGTATCTAATAATATATTCCATCCGTCAGGAGAAAAGGCATGTCAACTCGCGGTAGGAATGAAATTCGATAATGCGATGCTCAGAATGAATGTAAAATTTGATACGAACCATTAGTTTATATCGAATAGTATATTCAATTCATGTGGAAGAGGGCATTCGATCAAATAAATTATCCAGGTTAATGTTTTCTCGTTAAAGGGAAGCTTTGTGATAGTTTCGAGGGACCGAAAATCCATTTCTTTCTAGAATGAAAATCTCCGATACCAAAATTTCTCTCCGGAGTCGGGGAAAAACTTGGTTTCTATGTTCTCCTCCCTCTTTTAATTTATGTGGCTGTGTATCCGTTTCTTTTTTGTGTCATCGTCCTTTTCAGTTTATGGCGGCTCCCTTTCTATGTGGCCGTCTTTTTTTCTCTTTTTCTTTCTTTCCTTCTATGGTACCCTTCCTTCCCCCTCACTCTCTGTCTCTCTGTCCGTCTGTCTGGATATCAACGGAAGGAGAATCGCGTATACCTGATGTTACCAATATCTGGTCGGAGAGAATTCGTTCCGCGATACCTAGAAAGAATATAATATTTGTTACGAAGGATTGAAATTCGTATCGAATAATGTATCCTATTCGCGAAGGAAACGGCACTTTGAATCGCGTTGGAGAAGAGATGTGATAATGTGACGCTCAAAATGAAAATAAGATTTTATACAAACTATTAATTTATATCGAATAGTATATTCTATTTATCTGGAAGAGCGCATTTAGAAATACCAAACAATTTTGATATAAGGTAGCTTGATGATTTGATTTTCAAATGTTATCTATATCATCCAGATTCAAGGATATTCCGTATATTGGAAAAATATTTGCAGACATTTTCTCAAATATATTATCACCCCCATGTACTTGAAGGACCAGAAATTTGTGATGGAATGAATGTGAGTGCATGTGCATGGGTATGTGTGTTTTCTACTAACATAACTATCTTATTCCACGTCATAACTATTCTGAAATCCAGATGAATTCGCGGTATCTTTTTTTATTTGTTCCGTTATCGATATGTACTCAAATGTCGACAGAGTCGTTAGAACGTGGAACACAATCGGGAGAAATAGCAGTGGCCCCTGTTGTTTTTTCCGATTCGATTCACCTAGTTTTAAGTATTTTTAGTGTCATATTATCATCACCTCCATCATCCTCTCAACTTCGTTCCATTCATCAGACTTCTCCCAGAGCTCATAGAATTCTTTCTATGAGAAATTGCCTCACGTTTTTGAATTCATGATAAAGTGTGATATGAAATCTAACTTCCAATCAAGATGAATGAAACGAGGTTGAGATAGAAAATATCTGCAATTATTTCTCCATACAACGGTATGAATCAATTTCGTTGAATCGACCGATCACATGATATTCGGATCATTGGATTATAAAAAACACGTGCTATAAAAGAATCCCCAAATATATTTACTCCGAAGGGACAAATTCTCACCAGTCAATTGATTCAACTAAAATTCATATGGGACCACCGTGGGAATCGGATAATTCAAAAATTAGATACGCACTTCCGCGAAAATCATAATTTTTCCCCATATTCATCCTTCTTCATCCAATTGCTCTGGATGGATTGGGCTGGAACTCGTATGGGACCGTCATCCTTCCAATTTACGACCTCGGTAATAATTTAATCTGGACCGGATAGGAGAACGGAAGATATGCGCGTTCGCAGTCCGTTGTCAGATAGACGGACAAAGGGACAGACGCGGAACCAATATTTTTCCTAGAGTCCAGAGAAACATTTTGGTCCAAGGAATTCTGATTTTGGAGATGAAAAGATTTTTGGTCTTCGGAAGCTATTACAAAGCTGCCCTCTAACGAGGAAGCAAAACATTCAGGAATGAACGGAACAGAGCAGATCATACACGATACGGAAGAGGAGACCCCATTTGTTCTCCTCTTCCGAATCCAAATGGTATGTGGGAACGTTTTTGAAGTTGAACATAAATATTTTACAAGTGCGTCAGAGGAGGTTTTTTGATAAGAAATATTCAATTGATGAAAATTTGAAGGACATAGGGATCATGAGGGTAGGGAAATTTGTGCAAAATATGTAGGAACAGAATCGGGAGTCAATTTTAATTCCGTGCTGTATTCAAATTCTTCTCGATTTACCTGACATTGCCTCTAGGCTTGGTCATTGAATTTAATGCATGGAACAATCATGTTTTTTCTTTCAGCACACATAAACAACGAAGTGTACGATTCGTTCTTTATGTGACATACTTTTTGGGGTTTCATTGATGCTAAATTGTCTCTAAACTTATTAGTTTGTTTATATTTTGCAAATAACTCGATGAGAATTTATTCACGTAAATATATCGCGGTATTCGTGACATCGGTTCGGGTACAACGCGTCGGATGATAAGATTAGAGGAAAACTTTGACGACGGGACTCAAATAATAACTCCATGTCACATCCGTTTTCAAACTCAATTACTTTTCACATCCCACTCATTGCGAACCTATATTTGTGAATTTCCCCAATAGACGCGCGGTAATCGTGATTTTGCGTTTAGTGAGAAGAATGTAACGTCAGAAAAAACTTCAGGTCCGTAACCGAAGAATCGATTATATAGATGAGATTCGATTTCACTTTTTTCCCGCGTGATATTTATTAGGAACGTTATTCGTGAATCATTCGCGGTACTGCAAGATTAAAAAAAAAAGATAAGTGCCTCGGTCGTTCGGCAAAACCATTCGTTCCTGCACTCCATATCGAGTCGATCATAACGTAATTGAAAAATTCCCGCGTTTTCCATTGTACCTTGGTGGAAAGAGAATTTGTTCCCCTTTTTCAATTTGATACGCGCGGTACGCTATTCGGTCGTTATAATGATTTTCGCCTCGAAAGAGCCTCCTTGGGGCTTCATCCTACCTCACGTGCAACACGCAGTGATTCGCAACTTGTTGCGGTCTCGGTCAGTCGGGTCTAGCCGAGGGGATCATGGAAAAAGTTTCAAGGCGGCACGCGGGTAGATTCATCGCGGTAGCTTCAAAGTCCCCTTGAAACCTTTTACCACATGATATACATATTACACTAATCAGATGATTTTCTTTGCACCAAGGTCATGACGACACGAATCAGCAGGAAGGACATCTCGGTCGGTCGGCGTGTTCGGTAAAACGAATATAACTAGAAATTCAAAGGAAAAATTCGGACCGGAACTCGGGTTCAAAATTTCGAAATTCGGTACTCATTCAAAACTGTATCCGACGTGTCGGCGAAAAATTGGTTGATCGGTGAAACAACGCGTTTTCCGTTTTATATCGGTTTGATCGTAACTTAATTGCAATATTTCCGGGGTTTTCAATATACTTTGGGGCAAAGATTACCTAATTCCATTTTTTATCTTGAAAAATGCGGTAAATTATATCCGTTAATTATATTAATAGTCGCGGGACGCAAGTAGCTTGAACGCGGTTCGTGATGCCGCGAGACGAGAAATCTCTTCTCGGCGTTTCAACGTTTATTTCAGATGGTCTCACTTTCCACTTTCACTTTGAATTTTTGTTTCTCATCAAATCATTTTCGTCTCATTTCGTAAATTTCTTGGGGGGAGTCTTCCTCGTTTTGTCTCATCTCGATATTCCATCATTCTTCACTGTTGCACACTGAATTTTCCTTCCTCGTCAAATCACTCTGATATCGATTGGTTGTTCGCCATGGCATTCTTGTCTCGTCTTAATTTTTTGGTATGTTGTTTCGTTTCGTTTCGTCTCACCTCGTCTCGAAATTCCAGCATATTTTTCGCACAACATCGTTCCTCGTTTTCCATCGCATCATTCTTCTCGTTTCGTATATTCCTCGCGTCGTCTCGATTCTCTCGTTTCTTGCGGCATCACTAAACGCGGTAGCTCGATATTCTTCGCGAATCGTTTCTCATAGGATATGCATTTGATACTAATTGCATAATATTCTCTGCCCCAAGGTCATAGAAGGAACGAATTGATAGCGAACATTCGTCGGTCGTTCGGTAAAAACTCCGGTTACCCGCTTTATATCGGATCAATTAAAACGTAATTTTCAAACAGGTCGCAACTTCGCGTTTGGCAATATACGGTCCAACATCACGATCGAAGGGAAAAATTCAAGCCGGAACGCGAATATTCCAATGTAATTGTAATTCCGTTTCATGCCGGTTTCCGGGTACGATAGTTTCAAACGAAATCTCGGGTATCTATCCGCAATGCAATTATCTCCAAGAAGACATAAACGAATCCACAGAAGATTCATTTAATTCTACTTGGACTGTTAGGAATAAACTCTCATCTTAGTCGTAGCAAAAGATCTCCGTATTCGCTTCTGTTTTCCGAATTTCATCGTCTGATATCTCAAAGTGTCGTACAACTGATGAGTTATCGGGATGAAATTTTTCGGAAAGAAGAATAATGTGAAGACGGAGGAGGGGGGTGGGTCTCCATTAGCAGCAACCTCCACGCGGTGAGACCTGGGAAACCTACATCGTTTCAATGATGCTGGAGAATGCTGGTTGGCCAAATACAAATTCCGTATCGGTTCAACCAATTCATTTCTCGCACCATTGGAATTTTGAAGGGCTAATGGCTACTACAAAGTAACGAATCCTTGCTAAAAATCTCAATTAGATGCTATTGAATGAGGTTTGCTCGAATGTATGCAGGTTTTTGTCTGTAAAATACGTCTTCAAACTGTCCTATTCTCCAACATTTTCAGTGTGATATTTCAAATCTGCAATGCCGATTTAAGACAAAGAAAAATTTCAGAATACATTCCATCTATCCGACATGATCGTGATCCCATATTGATAATATTTTGATACCATTTAAAAATCTTCCTTCCTCTCAATTTATAGGTGCAGGTTTGGAATATCAGATGGAGACTTCAACGTTGTAATTTCACACGAGCGTCGAGCGTTGAGCGACGAGCGATTTTCCCAGGTTCTAGATTTCAGCCTCAAAGCTTCATGATGTTTCTCGACGCTCAATTTGAGAGTTGAAAGTTGTCTTTTGACTATTTTCTGTGCGGAAGAAAGAATATTAAACATATATGAATATATATTGTTTGAGCTGAAGTGCCTTCCTTATCCTGCACTATTGAGAATGATTGAATAATTATGGATTGTGCTGAAACTCAATTATGGGTTAGAACGGCGTCAAAGCTCAACACTGTTTAGCTTTCACGCTGAATCCCAGAAAATGTGGAAATCGCTCGACGCTGGACGTTTGATGCTCGTATGAAATTACACCTTTAGGGGCCCATTCCATGGGAGCTTCCGCGTCAAGCGTCAACATTGGATGAGAAGAGAGAGCCTGTCAGACCTCTGCTTTCTTCCAATGTTGACGCTTGACGCGGACGCTCCCATGAAATGGGCCCCTTAAGAAATTCTTTAACAGCGTCAGGTTTCTTGGACATTTTCAAAACCTTCTGCGGATGTTCTCGACATATTCGGGTGTTTGTAGAACGTTCTGAAACTCTCAAAGTGTTGTGGAGATTGCTCAATTGTGAACCATTTTGTAGAGGAAAAAAACCGCATAGATTCCCGCAGCATTCTTTCAATCCAATACAAAGAAGGTTTACCATACATCTGGGGAACCCCGGACATGTACTCTCCCGGAAAAATCCTTTCAGAATGAAAGGAATTGGAATGATAAGTGATATGTGAAATAATATTCATTTTTCCTCGAAGTGAAATTTCAAAAATCGCACCAAATTCCCCTCAATATCCCAAATCCACCGACTCCCCACAAGTTTTACGTAAGCCCATGGAAATTCACACAGTTTGAGGAATCCCCTGCAAATCGGTAACCCTAAGCAGACCAAATAATTCTGATATAATCTGTGTCACGTGAACATTCATTCAATATGCTGGGGAACACGTTTTGGGGATGTTGTTTACCCATGCTATGGTACGTTTTCGGAGCGTTCTCGAAACGTCATATGAAAACCAAGTACCCAAATAGCAATTCATCCAAAAACTAGATCTTATTGAATCCTTTCGGAATCACAAAATGAACCACTGGAATGTCAGAAGAATAGCGTCCTTGGAGAATTCAACCTCCCTTCTGTCATACTATACAGGGTGTTCCAAAAAACACTCCCGGCCTTCCACCAGCGTGTTCTTGAGAGAAAACTAAACAACTTTTCTCTTCACCATCTTTTGATCTGAGCCTCAGTTCCTGATGGATAAGCAAAATAAATTCACCATTCAGGTGGCGAGTACATCGGCTACTCCAATAATCAATGAGCAAACTTATGTAGCTTCTACTCGATTGGTTGAAGCCAACTCTGAAACTAAGCCTCAGATCACAAAATGGTCAAGGGAAAAGTTGTTCAGTTTTCTCTCAGGAAGACGCTAGTGAGAGGCCGGGAGTGTTTTCTAAGACATTCTGTATATTGTACAATATATAGTATGACAAAAGGCAAATTGAATTCTCCGAGGACTCTATTCTGCTGACATTCTAGTAGCTCATTTCGTGATTCTGAAAGGATTCAATGAGATCTGATTTTTGGAACTTTTGCTGTTTGGGGTATTTTATCTCCGACATATGCAAATGTACATTCACAGCTTTTACTATGGGGAAAAAACCAAACAACCATATAAATCCGTTTTGTATTGAATATTTGGGAAGAATTGGCTCCATTCGGGAATTTCTCGAAGAAGTGTTCTTCGAATACTGAAACGTCACAAATTCCATCCGTATCACATTTGTTTGCATCAAGACCTTCACGGTGATGATTTCGAAAATCGTGTACAGTTTTGTCGATGGGGTCTAGCGCAAATGCACAATAACAACTTCATCAACATATTATTTTCTGATGAGTCGACGTTCACCAATCATGGTCAAGTAAATCGACATAATATGCATTACTGGGTGACAGAAAATCCAAGATGGTTACGTCAAGTAGAGCATCAAAGACAATGGGCTGTGAATGTTTGGTGTGGTATTTTTCGATCTCGAGTAATTGGACCGTACTTCATTGCAGATACGCTGAATGGAGAGAAGTACAGACATTTCTTAGATCAAGTACTTCCAACATTACTTGAAGACATACCTATTCAGGAACGATTGAATATGTGGTATCAACACGATGGTTGTCCATCCCATTATGCAGTCACAGCTCGAGAAATATTGGACAGAGATTATCCTGGACGATGGATAGGACGTCGTGGACCAGTTCATTGGCCTGCCCGTTCTCCGGATCTTACTTCTCCAGATTTTTTTTTATGGGGATACATAAAAGATACAGTTTATCAACAAGCACCGACTACACCTTAGAATATGCGTCAACGAATCATCAATGCATGCGCGAGCATCAATGAAGATATTTTAGCACAAGTTCAGCAATCTTTTGTAAAACGTTTTGAAATGTGTATTGAAGTCGAAGGCCATCATTTTGAGCATCTACTGCATTAAAATTATCCAAGTGATGTAGACGATTGAAATGTGTTGTGTTTTGTCTGTTATACCCCATCACCTCCGTTTCAGTTCAAGGGGTCCCCCTTGGAATCAGACAACTTTTGTCCGAAACATTCTCCTCCAAGACCCTTCGTTTCCGAGTTATTCTAATGTCAGATTCAGTATGGAACAATATCGATTAGAGCGCCATCTTTGCGAATTTCAGGAAAATGGTTCAGACAAGAGTTTCTTGGTTTTTGACCTAGAATCCAAATCTGCAGTAAAAAATATGAGATGCTATTTAAAAAACAAGAGTTGACCTCAGAATGCCCCTGAAGATGAGATTTGAGGTCAAAGCCAAGGCCACCATCGGATGTCCCCCTCGATACCCTACAATTTTTGTCCAAAAAATTTTCTCGTATCTCATTTTATTTTTGGAAAAAACGCCCGCGACACTTTAAATGCCCCACCCTGTATATTGTATTCCTGCATAGAAGAACCAAGTTTTATTCATTCAACTCCTGTTATCTTGTATCAAACTACTAGGGGTGTGCGGGTACCCGAGTCATCGGGTTTTTATCGGGTCGGGTCGGGTTTTTCAATTACCCGAGTTTTTCGGGTACCCGATTACATTCGGGTAATTCAAATATAGCAAACGTTTTCCTCAGCAGGAAATATTGTGACAGCAACTCGATCAAGATTGCTGACAAAACATGTGGGAGAGTTGTGCTCCCTCCATTCAAATTTAAAAATATGGAAAAAGAATGATATTTATGAGAAGAATATTTATTTTCATTGATGTTCAAGATTCTATATTGTGGTTACTAAATACGAAAATAGATAATATATTATTTATGAGATATAAATGTGATTATATTTTTTAATTGAATTAGAAAATAAATATAAACATTCCATGGAGCAATTTGGAGATTTCTTAATCCGCTGCATAATCAATTACATGGAGTAACAACCCTAATAGACTTGTAGTGAATATGGCATTCTTCATATTAGAATTGAATTCATATGAAATCCCCTTATTCCTACAATCGCTCAAGACAATTTGTCCTTAAAATATCAACGGCAATGGCAACTTCGAATAGAAGTTGAAAATATCAAATTCAAGCGATTTTATTATATTCGGGTACCCGACTTGGAAAACCCGATTTAATCGGGTACCCGACCCGACCCGACCCGAAAAGAAATACAAATACCCGAACCCGACCCGACCCGATAAAAAGTGCTACCCGCACACCCCTACAAACTACAAAAATATTCAAAACAAGATTCTCCTTGTTTCAAATAAACTGGTTTCAAATTAAGAGAATATTCTCTTGGGTGAAATTTAGGTTTTAAATTTCTTTCACTGTTGCCAGCAACACGCGGTTTCTTTGCTGATTGGGTACTTCATTCAGAGCCAACTATTCATATTGTAGTCTTCAGAAGACTGAGCCAATCAAGGTTGTGCGCCGCGTTTTATCTGGTACCACTGATTTCTCTTGAACTGAAACAACATCCCCTCAATTCAAACCAAGTTTGTTTGGGAAGGAAAATATTGTTTTCGTTGTACAAAAGAAAACGGGTGTTGAATTGAAACTATCTTTTTTTTGTTTGTATTCAGGCCTGCTACTTTGTATTTATCCTACCAATTATGTATGTAACATGTTTTTTGAAGAATTGCACAAGTGCTCTGATTTTTTAGGAATATATATTGTAGAAAAGAGTGCTATGAGTCACCCAATTACCAAACCTACGGAATTGAAACGAAACGGTGGTTTTATTCGCGATTTTAGATGTACTGTATCAAAGAAAATTGAATGATTTGGATATAATGTTGAGAGAAGGTTCCAGGTGCATGTTCAAAGTTTTTTTTTGTTTCATTTCACCGAGGAAATAGTGTTATGTCTTCTCAATTTCAACATTCCGAAGAAACTCCCAAAATTAATTCATTTCAGGTCTAAACCAATACGAAATAAAAAAGCGAATTTCTCTGCTTAGTTCAAGGTGCAAATTCAGAGAAGTGATTCGAAAAATTCGTGTATCGAAATTTCATATAGAAACTTCTTGCCATTTTCATCATAAATATATCTAGGATGGAAGTTCCTTCAGAGATTTTGTGCACTTGAATGTTGATGATGTTGGAGTTTAGACGTTTATGAAAATTATCGTCGAATACAAAAGTACCTTAGGAAAAAGTTTATCGGCGAATACACAAATACTAAATTGTTCACCTCTTCGATTCTTGTAATTTAATTCGTCTAATTTGTATATTTTATTCGAAGAAATCAATCTTTGGACCCTCTCATCAGTTTCTGGTTCGATTTTCCTGTCTGACTCTGAATTTGTCTCCATAAATAATTCAAACTCCAACGATTTTGTTGACGGGTAATATGAACAATACACGAATATATACATACTCTTTTGTTTTCCCATAACAGAGCCTGTAAATTAGGATTTACTTTGTTTCAACTGAATAGTCGTGAACATTCCATCGTTGGCGAAAAATTTCCCAGGCAAACGCATCGTTTTTTTCAAACATCACAGGCATTATAGCAGGTAATCAATACACTAATTATCAAAGTAGTTAAGGAGGGGTTTGATCCATCTAACTTGGAGATGTAACATCTCAAGAATTATCTTTCGAAGAAAGTGAAGAGAATGGATGGGAAATTTCTTTTGGCAATGATGAAAGAATTCGGAGAGATAGGGAGGATATGCTAATGCGCTGTGGATATCATTCTTTATGGCGATGAGAAATTATAATTCAAAAAATACCTTCGTAATCGGCGTGAGTCATTCAGGCTGGTAGATTATCCTCAACCCGGAAACAAAAGATCTCCTTCTTAGTCTAGAGAATATATGAAGTATTGACGATAGAAAAATCGCAAAATTCTATTTAGGAGAGATTTTTGAATGATCTTCTGAAAAACATTTTCTATTAAATTTCATCAAATGTTGATGATTTCAAGACGTCTTCCAAATTCTGACTTTTTCAATCATCAGCAGTTGATATATTCTCTGAACTGAGAATGAAATCTTCGTTTTTTGGGTCATGGATAATGGTTTGGTTCAATCACGCAGGTCACACAAAGGATACGAAAGGATACGATAGGATACGATAGGGCACGATAGGGCACAATAGGACACGATAATATACGATAGGATACGATACGATACGATAGGGTACGATAGGATACGATAGGATACGATAGGATACGATTGCACACGATAGGATACGAGAGGATACGATAGGATACGATAGCGCACGATAGGATACGATAGGGTACGATAGGATACGATAGGATACGATGGGATACGATAGGGTACGATAGGATACGATAGGATACGATAGGGTACGATAGGGTACGATAGGATACGATACGATACGATAGGATACGATAGGATACGATAGCGCACGATAGGATACGATAGGGTACGATGGGGTACGATAGGATACGATAGGATACGATACGATACGATAGGATACGATAGGGTACGATAGGGCACGATAGGATACGATACGGTACGATAGGATACGATAGGATACGATAGGATACGATAGCGCACGATAGGATACGATAGGATACGAAAGGATACGATAGGATACGATAGGATACGATAGCATACGATAGCATACGATAGGATACGATAGGATACGATAGGGTACGATAGGATACGATAGGGTACGATAGGATACGATAGGATACGATAGGATACGATAGCGCACGATAGGATACGATACGATACGAAAGGATACGATAGGATACGATAGGATACGATAGTATACGATAGCATACGACAGGATACGATCGGGCACGATAGGATACGATACGATACGATAGGATACGATAGGGTACGATAGGGTACGATACGATACGATAGGATACGATAGGATACGATAGCGCACGATAGGATACGATAGGGTACGATAGGGTACGATAGGGTACGATAGGATACGATAGGATACGATACGATACGATAGGGTACGATAGGGCACGATAGGATACGATAGGGTACGATAGGATACGATAGGGTACGATAGGATACGATAGGGTACGATAGGATACGATAGGATACGATAGGATACGATAGCATACGATAGGATACGATACGATACGAAAGGATACGATAGGATACGATAGGATACGATAGGATACGATAGGATACGATAGTATACGATAGCATACGAAAGGATACGATCGGGCACGATAGGATACGATACGATACGATAGGATACGATAGGGTACGATAGGGTACGATAGGGTACGATACGATACGATAGGATACGATAGGATACGATAGGGTACGATAGGATACGATAGGATACGATAGGATACGATAGGATACGATAGGATACGATAGGATACGATAGGATACGATAGGATACGATAGGATACGATAGGATACGATAGGATACGATAGGGTACGATAGGATACGATAGGATACGATAGGATACGATAGGATACGATAGGATACGATAGGATACGATAGGATACGATAGGATACGATAGGATACGATAGGATACGATAGGGTACGATAGGATACGATAGGATACGATAGGGTACGATAGGATACGATAGGATACGATAGGATACGATAGGGTACGATAGGATACGATAGGATACGATAGGATACGATAGGATACGATAGGATACGATAGGATACGATAGGATACGATAGGATACGATAGGATACGATAGGATACGATAGGATACGATAGGGTACGATAGGATACGATAGGATACGATAGGATACGATAGGGTACGATAGGATACGATAGGATACGATAGGGTACGATAGGATATGATAGGATACGATAGGGTACGATAGGATACGATAAGATACGATAGGATACGATAGCATACGATAGCATACGATAGGATACGAAAGGATACGATAGGATACGATAGGATACGATAGGGTACGATAGGATACGATAGGATACGATAGGATACGATAGGGTACGATAGGATACGATAGGATACGATAGGGTACGATAGGATATGATAGGATACGATAGGGTACGATAGGATACGATAAGATACGATAGGATACGATAGCATACGATAGGATACGATACGATACGAAAGGATACGATAGGATACGATAGGATACGATAGTATACGATAGGATACGACAGGATACGATCGGGCACGATAGGATACGATACGATACGATAGGATACGATACGAAGGGATACGATACGCAACGATCCGATAAGATACGATAGGATACGATACGATACGATACGTTGCGATGCGGTGCGGTGCGGTGCGGTACGGTACGGTACGGTGCGGTACGATACAGTACAGTACAGTACAGTACTTTACAGAACAATGCAATACAATACAATACAATACAATACAATACAATACAATACAATACAATACAATACAATACAAATATAATACAAATATAATATAATATAATATAATATAAATATGAATATAAATATAAATGTAAATATAAATATAATATGATATAATATAATATAATATAATATAATTCCCCAAGGAACGCAATGTATTCTTCGAACCTGACCAACACGTTTTATAAATGTTTCAGAGATTTTCAGCGACAAGTTGTTATGCAGAGACAGGGGCGGTGATTTATGCTATTTATGAGAATGCATGAATAATAATCTGTGAGTAATCTGTAGATTTTTGTAACTTAAGACTATCTATGTTATTTCCAAAAACAGTGTGGAAAGTTTCACGAACATTAAGTTAATTTTCATATTATATTGAGTCCATGTGTTTGGAGTTGATCCATTGCAATGATCTCAGAAAACTTGAACATTAAAAAATGAGAGAGAGAGAGCTAATATAATTATATTTTCGTATGAGACCGAAATTTCCTTTTTCGGGAAAAATTGTATAACTCCGACAATTTATTCTTGATCGATTTCAATGAACAACGACTTATTTCATACAGAATTGAACCCACTTCAATACCATACATGATGAACCATTGGTTCTTGAAGTATAGTCGCAAAAAAATGCTTCTGAAAAAGAAAAGATGAAAAATACAGGTGAAAATTTCAAATTCTTGAGGAAAAATTTCCACTAAGTTCTATTTAATACTCAAAACCATATATATGTCTCGAAAGTGCCAACATTCCCCTTTTAAAACCCGTTTGGAATTTTGAAATTGGTCCAAAAATGGCTGAGTTAGAAATTTTCAAATGTACTAAATCCCCAAAAATCAGTTTTTTGACCATAACTTGAAAATTTGAGGGTGTAAAAAATTTTTCAAACATGGTTTTATGTTGTATTCGACCAGACCAATTCGACCAGACCAACAACCTACACTAGGTTATTCGAAAAGTGCCTGACCAGTGTAGCACCGTGAAATCGTACTCGGATGGTGACCTTGTATACATTTTGCAACAAAATCTGATAGATCCTCAGCGTGTAAGAATTTTGGTCCCACTCTGGTCCAGTCTTCGGCCCATATTAGCAGGATGGGGCCCATGCTGGCCCGGGGTGGGCCCCATAGTATATAAATGCTAGGGATTTATGTATTCAAAGTATTCCCTAGCATGTATATAAAACGAGGTCTACACTGAGCCAGCATGGGCCCCATCCTGCCAACACTGGGCCAAAGTGGGGACAAAATGGATACACGCGGGAGTTGTGTATCTTCCAATAGCCTGGGGGTTGTATGAAACCTTTTTGAAACTTCTTTAGGTTCTTTGGATTTTTCTAGTATCAAGGAATAAACATACACGAGGAAAAATCAACAAGTACAGTGATATGTCAGGGAAATCCAAGGAAATTCCACACATTTGGAATCACTTATAAATAGTTATGAAAAAAAAAATTTTGTGTTGTGCGTGGATATGGTATACCTGAGTTTCCCTGAGGAAATAAAGAAAACCCCTGACATTTCCAGAGAAAAATTAAATTCCCTGATAATTCTAGGTCTTTCCAGAGACTAGATACCTCGCCACAGAAATTGCATTCCCCTGTATACGTTCAATTCGCTCGATTGTGTCGCTCATTCTACATTGTTTTCTCTCCACGGTTCACTTAAAATCAATCATAAACAACTTCTGTTTGATCCGTGAGAATATTTGAGCGAAGTCAGAGTCCAAATGTACCCACATACGTACGTGTACGTATGAATTTGCATTTACAATATTCGAATGTTAACAGGAAAGGATAAATGCACATGTGGATTCTTTTATCAATATTTATTCTCGGTTTTGAAGTGTCAATTAATTAACGTCACTATTACGATTTTTATTTGTACAATATATTATATTTGAATCTTTCGTGCCGCCAACTCAAAAATCAGGTAATATCGAAAAATTTATGAAATTTATTACGCTTTATGTGATGCAAATAAAAATTGGCGTACAAATCACGAAGGGTGTGAAGAAAAGCGTTCTTAGTGTTATAATTTATGGTATTCGATAAGCACGAGAATCGATTGATCTCAGTAGATCAACATTGTTACTTTCAAATACAAGAATTAACTACGAAGGTTACGGGATAATTATTCATATTCGAAGATTGCTTTTATTTCTCGGAGACTTCTAATTTGTATCATGCAATATGTTCCCACGTGAAAATTTCTTGCTTGCGCCAATACTGACGATGGAAAATAGATAGACGCAATGCTGACATCCAAGGCTTGGAAATCTATATCGAGCCAACGTTGACTGACAAGTGGCACAATGTTGCACCAATGTTGGGAATCATAATTTCCAATGATCAATCCATCATTGGCTCAAGATTGTGCCAATCATGGTTCATCGTTGTCCCAGTATCGTTTGGACAAAAGAAATTGACTTCATACGAACAATTTCATAGCACGGCTGAATATTAATCCAAACGTTGAGAACGTTTAGAAGAAATGAGTACCCAATGCAGTGCCAAGCCTGGTCAAAGCTTGGCTCAGGCTAGCCACGATCCTCAATTATACGTGTCCATACAAAAATTCCCGCGTCCAATTTCAAAGCGCCACCCTTCGGTATTGTTTCCAACGCTCGGTTCGTTTCTCGCAAGCGCTCAACGAACTATGCGGTTGATATATAAGCATCATATAACCTTCTGATTTGAAAATTGTTGTCTTCATCATAGGTCCTTCATCGAAGGAGAGATTTTAGCTGTGCAGACCCATGGACTCGCGGACATCAGAATTTGAATTGTACTTGATGTAATTGATTTGTAAGGTAACCAGTAATCATTGAGTTATATTAAACTTATAAACACATCTTGTATTGGATTAATCAAATAAGTTTCTTCGTTCCAATGTATACAGAGATTCTCTGGCCCTGGTTGTATAAAATATTTCAGGTTCGGGCTGTACTTCTTAACATGTGTGGAGGGGAAGCAATCGATGTCGGGAATATATGACTCTGAATTTTTATTATATTTTTGCAATCGTTCAACATAGAGTTGAACATCGGCACAACATTGGCTCAACGTTGGCGCGGGATTGTCGCAACGTTGAATCAATTTTGGCCGAATATTGATTCAGTACTATTATAGTATTGACTCAAATTTAGCAGTCAACATCATTTATGTGTAATAAATGATGGTACCTCCTTTAAATGCATAAAACATCTGACCATTGGCAGACCACAAAAAAATTCGTCCATCAGTCTTGGTTCGTAATGAGTACAAGCATGATCCAATCTTGGATTTAGATCGAGCGACAAATTTTTCCAAGGGTTGCCAATGATGGCTGATTTGACTGCCATAATCGTACCAATGTTGGTCCGTGGTTGGCAGAATGCATCAATGAGGCCTGTAACGATGTTATCATTTCAAGCTTGCACCTTGCTAACCGCCAAGGCTCGGCCAATCTTTGTCAGTGTTGCGCCATCCTAGTGCCAATCGTCAATTCTCACCTGGGTTATGTCAATATCATATAACTCATTCAAATGTCTGATTATCTAGTCAGAAATATATACAGATTGATATGCTTCGAAAAAAAGTTGATAAAAAGTTGAAATGAAGGAAAAAAAAATGTTCATTTCATCGAATAAGTTTTCCCGAGATGAGATAATGTATTTTTCAAGGCTGTGTGTAGAATACCAAATCATTCGATCCGAATAATGATTTTCAGCATACATTATTCCAACAAGTGTGAAGATTATGTTGCTGAAGTTTGAATCGTTTATTTAAACGGATTAGAAATTGAATGACAAAATACTTCACTGTTAAAAACCCAAAATTTTGTAGTACTTCTTGTAAGCCATGTTTTCAGTTCCAAAGATTGATTCGAAAAGTTGAATAACGATCATTCATCAAATTTTGTGGATTTGGAATTTCGTTTTGTTTCTATAAACGATTCAAACTTCCGCAACATTGAAGAGTTTATGAACTGAGCTGTTCTTATTGAATATTTACGAGAATTTTACGTCAAATTCTGCGCCAACGGGATCAATTGAATCGGTCATTGTGAAATGGCGTTACCTCCGTTGAAGAACAAATGGAGATATAGTATGATCTCTTCATTGGAAGTGGCAATAAAATTCGGTATCGAGAACGCTAAAAAAAGAGTTGCTGGCGTAACGAACTCGCGTTTTACCACAGCGTCTACAAAAAAAAATTGCTAAAGGAACAGGACATATGATTAACACAACTAAATTTTTTGGCTAACATAAACAAATTTGTTAACAGAATTACCGCCTTAATTGCTGGGGTGAATGTTTTTGCAAGAAGAACAAATTTTTTGTAGGCACTATGGTAAAAAATCACTTCTCTGTGTGAAGAAGCACTTGCAAGGTTCCATTTAATTTAATGTCTTCAACATTAGTTCTATTAAAGTAGAACCTCGGTTATCCGAGGTAATGTGGGGAGAGCTCACCTTGGATAATACAGAAAATATATATTTTTTGAGAAATTCTAATCCCTCAAGTGTTTGAAATCTTTATTGTGCAGTTTGAATATATTACATAAATATTATTCAACATCCTCCTGATATATTTATATATTTTTATAATCTTCATAACATTAAAATATGAATGTGAAGAAAGAATAAATATGTCTTCATCTTTGTTACATCATTTGTACACACATGCATTACTACAAATTTTTTTTATTTTAAAAAATCAGTGATTTTATTATTTATGATTTGTTTTATGATTATCCGAGGATCCAGCTCGGTTAATCCGAAGCGGTCCAGGCCTCGGATAACGCGGAACGTCGGTTGATCGGAGCTCGGATAATCGAGGTTCTACCGTATTTCTAATATAAAAAATTAATCATTCCATTATTATTTCAGAAAATTAGGCCAGGATATAAAGTCGTTTCTTTCCCACATGAACTGACTTTCTGAAAGGCTTCGGAACATCCGGGGAGATGAAATTTCTCAAATATGTAGTTATTATATTCATGCAATGAGAATGATTTTGACTCTCCCACTTTTTTCTAACGTACAATGAGGAATCAAGCGTTCGAAATAACAACTCCCGAGTCATTCATCATAATTTATCACATGACATTCAAAGTTTGTAAACGTGAAGATGTTCTTTCTTCCCGAATGGATTGCATAATACAAAAATGTTTTGATATGTAATGCTAGGACCGGGCGCACAAATCCAATCGAGTTACATGACAATGAAATCACGTTTTGTCGGTAGAAATTTCCGTGAACTGGATTAGGTGCTTTTTTTTCTCCACTTTGATTTAAGGCTTTTTTCCGCTTGTATTGAATCGTAAAAGATTTTTGAGAGGTGGACAAAGCATTGTTGATGCTTTCGTAATTTAAGTCTTTGATTAATGACAGCCGTGGAAACAGAAATCACGGTCATTGAGACGTATGATGATTATTATCGATCCTTAACTCGTGATATGGTAAATGAATAAACATAACATATATTTCCAACCGACAGAACGATCTACACTGAAAAAAAATTTATTCCAGTCAAATAAATATTTATTTGTCCTGTACCAAATAAATATTTATTAGAATTAACAAAATATTCTTTGGAACCAAAATAATTCATTTGAATTAAATAGATGGTTTTAATCGTTTATTTGATTCCAATAAATTATTTTGGTTCCAAAGAATATTTTGTTAATTCTAATAAATATTTCTTTGGTACAGGACAAATAAATATTTATTTGACTGGAATATTAGATGTTATTTGTAATGAAATTGATTTATTCATTAATTCCACACCGCTGCCTGGGATTCTGAAGGTGATTTATCAGATATCGATGAAGATATGGGAAATATGCTGTTGAAATCCTATTACTGTGAAGATCAAAGATTAATGTGGGAACGACATTGTTCGGATCTAGAGTAATTCGGCCTCTCATGTACACAGTGAAAAATTTGGTTTTAGGAGCGGCTCGCTCAAAATTCGTGTTGAAAATCAGCACAGATGAGTGTCAAATTTTGTGTCAATATTTAACCCAAATTTTGAATGGACCGCTTAGAACTTGCAAGTGTGTTGAACATACATTGAATTTTCTACCGTGTACGATTTTGATCAATAAGACTATCTAAAAAGATTCCACGCAACATTGCAGAGTTCTCAATTTTCCCCACGTGTATCATTATAGTTTATCATTTATGAATTTCATTCACAACAGCCTCCTTAAGTTTTTATTCAAATAATATACACAAGAAACAATTTTCTTAATATATCATATCTAAAATCGTTTAATGGAAATGATGTCATGACAGCCGTGACCAAAATCTTATTGTGCGTCAGAAAAATTCTAAATACTTCTTTGAAAAAATGTTTAACTTCCACGATCTCACGTTATCGGTTAGATTTACTCGTTGATGAGTCATTTTCCGGTCTTCGATCAAACATAGACCTAAACGCACGAGGCACGATCGTACGTTATAGCTTCGAGGTAAGAATTTAATGTTCAATTATATTTACTTCGATCCGCTTCTAACATGGGAAGGAAAAAGGAAGAGTTAAAAATCACTATTCGCAATCTTGAGAGCTTCTAAGATTTTTTGTAGTATTGTATTAGGACTTCGAAAAATAAATAAACAGAAGATTTCAAGGATCACACCTCATCTCGGACGTTACCTTGTCGATTATTCTTGAACGATTAAAGACCCTTGAGGATGAATTGAAGAAAGAATAACACACTTGGCATCTTTGAAATCGCAATTCATGGCAAATAATGTGTCCTTCGTGGCCTTGAGAGATGATTTGCCTGAAACGTTGTTTCATGATCTCGTATTATCGTTTTATTAAATGTTTTGGATAGTTTTAGTGGGATTCCTCCAAATGGCAGTGACTGAAAGCATATTTCGTATATTTTGGAACTCGACAAGACATTTTAAAGCTTCACCGTAAAGGAATCATCGGAATTTTCCTGTATATGGCAAACGGAAAATTCCAATCGTTGGATGAGGAATCAATTTCCAATATACGCTAGAACCTCGCGATAAAGATGATCCCCCTCTCTCTTCAACGTATGAAAAAAATCGTGCGAATGAAAAAGAAGGAAATTAACTGAAAATTCTCAATGTTATGAGACTTGTACTACCACTTCACAGTAAATTTTCTGGCAAATAAGGGAAATTTCTGACGCATGTATATATTAATTACTTCACTTGAATTTATAGAAATTTTTCCTATTGAAACTTTTCACAGTGTTAAACAACTTCGATTTGACATGCAGTACCTTTTTCATTACAATTAGAAATGGGGGCCAGAAAACAGCATTATCGTCGTCAATTGCTCCATTGCTTCGATTTGGAGAAAACCGCTGAGTAAACTTAACTGCACTGAGAGAAAGGTACCTAGTTGGGACAACTGAATGTTGGTTACCGCAGCTAGATTTTTATTTACGCTAGCTAGACTCTAGTTGGGGTAAATAAAAGTCTAGCTGTCTGAAATATGAATAAAGTGGTTTATTCAATTGGAATAAAAAATTTAGCTGGCGCAACTAAATTTTTATTTACAGTGACTAAATTTTCTAGCTATCGAATATTTGAATGGACCCTTCCTCTCAGTGTGGTGATTTCGATTCGAAAGAGCATACACGGAGAAAAATTACACGTATATGGTGCGATTTTTCTTCGTAAGCCAGGGACATTAAAAGATTTCTACTACAACTGCTTCCAATTCCTGAACATTTTCACCATCAGCGATGGTGAAAGTTAGTAGGTTGTGACTTTCTTACTACTCATAATGGTAAAAATGCTCAGGAATTGAGAGCAGTTGTAGTCGGAAACTTTTAATGTCTCTGAGTTACAAAGAAAAATAGGGATTGGGGTACAAAAGTTCCAGGCAAAAATGCAAATTATATCCAATCGTTCTTAAATAGACAATGATCTCATCTTTTTCAACGTATTCTTCATAATTCGAAACTATGTTGAAAAATCGTACATCTGTTTTTTGTCGAGTAGGTGCACGAGCCTCCTTTATTTTCTGGCCGAGGCCCAGTTGTCGCAACATACTCTCACTATCTGTTTGCTCTTTTTGTAATTCAGTTCAAAAATTATATAAATTTGGATGATAACGCTCTACAAGGATTTGGAAACGATTATGCCATCCCTCAGACACGTTATTCGTCCTTGACAGTTTCTGCCGTACAGCGTTGTATTGTTTGATGTTCATATTATGTTGACTTGTTGCCAAGGATACTCCAATCGAAAATTCTATTCTGTGAACAGAATTCAAGTGGAACCAAGAACTATTGGACAAACGGCTAATTGGAATTCAAGTGGACCTGAGAACTATTGGACAAAAAGTCTTGTGGACAAAACAAGTTTTTGGAACTTTCAGAGTAAAACCACAGTTTTGGAATTTTTGACTCCCTACCAAAATAGAACTTTATACGATTGAACTTTTCTCGGTGTAGGAACTGAAAACGAAAGAAATTGACGAAAAGGCATCATTGGATGAACAGTTAACTTACATACTTCAAGAACTATGGTTGGAGCATTAAAAGTTGGTGAATCAGCTATTTATGATAGTTTCCACGCAATGGGGAAAATTTAAGAAGAAGGGAGATAGGTTTCACGAGTGCTGAATTTGTTTGTTGAGGAAATTTTTTTTACTTCTCTGATAAAAAAGTTTGATGAATCAGGCATGTCAAACAGAAATTCAACTTTGTTGCAAGGTCATCAGGTGAGCTTGTAGTGAGATTGACGAAGAGGTTCCTAGTTGACATATGACAAGGTGAAACCTTGCATTGTTAAAACTCTACACTAACAACATTTCCCTTGGAAAGTGGAAAGCAATCGAAAGACAAGCCTGACAAATTCATGATGAATTCATGTGTTCCCAGGTGGAAATGTAGGCTCGTAGTGAGTGCACTTGAAGCTGATAAGAAACGTGAACCCTGATGGGTTGTCAGACCAATTTTGGACATCCAAATTTTATTCAATTCTTGGTTCCAAACGGTCCGCACTATGTCCAAAATCGGTCTAAAATGTCCATGGATGTCCATTGGTTTCAAATTTCGGACCAGCGGAAGTAAATTCGTTCATCACTTGTCCAATGGGTGTTTACAGATCTCCAGACAGCGTGTCCGAAGCTGTCCAAATTTATCCGTAGTAATGATGCGAGATTTTCAACTATGTCTCGAAGTTGTCTATATTTGTCCGCAACAGAAATCATTCCCTTTCGTCAGCACTCGGTTCGAAGTTGTCTAAACTTCCTGAGTGGAAATGGAAACTCATCACTGCCTAGTTATGGGCTAGTCGATTTTGATACTATATCACCACTGACTAGTAATTTTAGATCGTGGAGAGGTATTAATGTAACGCTTATATGTCCCAGTGACTGGCTCAGATTAACTATCCAGCAGCAAGATAGAAAAATATGCACAGGTGTGAAACAGTTTTGATTATATTGAAATTGAGAAAATAAAAGATTTATTTCCAGCCATTGCCACTGATAGAGACATCAGAGGGAATCTGGCTCCTCATAAAGTTTGATAGCCACAGATGGATTTAAATATTCCAAGTATTCCTGAAGAACGCTTACTCGGCGATGAGTTTCGAGCCTGGGTCCCACGGATGATGAGCCAGATACGTTGTCCACTGAGCCAACTCTACCTCGACATATATCAAAGCATAATTTCTTATTTTGTATGTATATTCTAAGGATGAAATAACATTTCTGCTATTAATGCGAATTAAAATCAAGTAAACTGTGAGAACACAAAAAAAAACTACACTGTTGGCATAATTTGAAAATTTGTATTCAAAGACATAACATTATTTCACGTTTCATCTGTTACCAATATTCACTGGATACCAGAACTAAATACATCGAAAGAAGTAATTAATCATGAACACTAACTAGTCAACGAAAGTGATTACTTGTCACGATTTTAATGTTTTACAACCTCCTCTGTCTCCAAAATCACCTTCGCAATTGTCAACTAATATCCACCGAATAATTGGGAGAAGGAACATAATCTCACATTTATAATCGTAATCGATTGGCTAGTGATGAAGAAATTCGATATATTTTCATCATTTGACAATGACATCGGTAACTACCCTGGTAAAAAAAATCTCTCTGAATCTCTCTGAATTGCTCTGAATATCTCTATACTTTGGGACAAATTTCAGAGAGATTCAGAGTAATTCCAGAGTAATTCAGAGGAAGTTAGAAACTTTTCCGATAGTGATGATACGTTCTGAATTCTTCAACTTCCTCCGAATCTCTCCACATATCCCTACAAACAATGATTACTGGCGTTTCAATGGGCCGCTGATGGTCCTGCGATGCCGGCGAAGGGCTGTCAATGATCCTTTGAATGGCCTGCATTCGTGTTTGCTGGGATCACTGAATCCCTCAGAATTTTATATATTTAAATTTCAAAGCTCCCTCTGAATTTGCATGAATATCTCTAAATTTCTCTAAATCTCCCGGAATCTAATGTATTCAGATTTCAAAGCTTCCTCTGAATCCCTCTGAATTTCTCTGAATTTCTCTGAATCTCTCTGAATTCCTCTAAATATTCCGGAATTTAATGTATTCAGATTTCAAAGCTTCCTCTGAATTCCTCTGAATTTCTCTGAATTCCTCTGAATCTCTCTGGATTACTCTGAATCTTTCAAAATTCCTCTGAATATTTCTAAAAAAATTCCACCCACAATTTTTCTTAATTTATTTTTCTCTGGAAGTCTCTGAAACTTCCAGAAAGCCTCTGAAATGCAGGACCAAAAATTTAGCTGAATTAATTTCGCTCTGAATTTTTCTGAATTCCTCTGAATTTCTCTGAATTACGCTGAACCTTTTCAAATTCTTCTGAATATTCTTGAAAAGCTCTACGCACATATTTTCCCTAATTCACCTGTCTCTGTGAGTCTCTGACATTCCCTGAATACTTCTGAAATCCTGAACCAAAAATTTTACTGAATTAATTCCTCTCTGAATTTCTCTGAATTCCTCTGAATCCTTCTGGATTACTCTGAATCTTTCCAAATTCCTCTGAATATTTATAAAAAATTCCACGCACAATCTTTCTAAATTCATCTATCCCTGAAAGCGCCTGACACTCCTTGAACGCCTCTGAAATGCAGGGCCAAGAATTTTACTGAATTTGTTCCTCTCTGAATTTCCTAGTATTTCCCTGCACCTCTCTGAGTTCCTCTAAATTTTCCTGAATCCTTCTGAAAAATTCAAAGCACAAGTTCTCTCAATCCACTAGGCTCTGAAATCCTCTGAACCACGCTGAATTGCTCTGAATTTCTCTGATTCTTTCTAAATTTCTCTGAAACGTGAAATTTTCAGAAAGATTCAGAGAGATTCTTTTACCAGGTTAGAATAATGTAGACAGTCATGACCCAATGGTTGGATGACGTACCATGAAAACACATAACCTCACTTTTTCATGGACGTATAATAGCAACTGGCCCATGATGAGATGATGACTAGGCAATGTCTTTCTCGTGATACAGCGACATCTATATCTACGATGGGCATTTCAATGGTTGAAGAGTGGCTATATGACAAATACTGTGCAGGAATACTAGCTAGTGATGAAACATTGATTATAAAGAATAATTGAGCTAGCTGTGAAAAGATAGTCACTAGTACATATCTCAGATAGGCTAGCTCAATTTCTACTCGGGTCGTCCGTGATAAAAATACGGGATTTTCAAATGTGTTCCAGAGTTTTTTCTACATTCATATTTTGACCAAGGACATTTCGTCGTATCACCCCATTTTCACCAGAGCAGTCTAGGAATAGTCATAAAATATAGTTTCCAAACAATATTCACAGGATGCAAGTACAAAAATCTTCACATGATCTTTGCACAATTTCCAGATGATTCTGAAACGTCAACCAGACTGTTCAGAAACGAACTTGGAATATTAGAGTCAGGATATCACAACACCGTAATAATAATATTTTAATAATACTACCGCTTGAAATATGATTCTTCGAAAATCATCTTTGCATAGGCACTGAATACCCTCGAAAAAGTCTTGGAATAGCCTAGTCTTAGGATAGTCGTGTCACAATCCAAAGATATGCTGCTGTCGTGTTCAGAATGGATCCCCGGTCTGGTTTCACCAATCTTTAGACAGTTTCCAAACAGTCCTCGAATCACCATGCATATCAAATTTATCACATTCACCACATCCAGTGTTCCCAAGAATCCCTAAGACCCATCATTCATATAAATGGATTCAAACATACTGAATTACCAGATTGACGTCCGCTATATTGGATCCGCTAAGTGGGCCCATATAGCACAAAGCTCTAAAAAATGACGTACAGCGAAGAAAAATTTCTCCGGAATCACCGGTTTTTATAAAGAAAAAAATTATTCAAAGAATAGAAAGAGTTTTCTGATTTAAATAAAAATTAAATGGGTTATAGGCAATGAGTTGAAATGAAAAACTATCCAACTCCCGCGATTAAATTATTCAAATTTTCCAAAAGATACGCAGACCACGAGAGTGGGTGCAATAGGCACTTCGTACTCGGTACGCTACATCGAGAGAAAAATCAAGCTCTAAATGCATGGGGGCACTTCACGCTTCTACACTGTAAAAAAAAACTGGAAATTTACTGTGCAACTGGACTGGAAATTTCCAGTGCTAGTACTGGAATATGGATATTCCAGTACATGTACAGAGATTTTGTTGTTACGTTACTGAAAATTTACCAAGCATAACTGAAAATTCAGTCATTGTACTGGAATTTTCAAGTTTGAGATGATGTACTGAAATTTTGCCATGATTTCGCGAAAATTTTACCGGCTCGTACTACAATTTTATAGTTCTTGTGCACCAAAAAAAAATATTCCCTCAAAAAGGACTTGAGAAAAAATTTGGAATTTAGAAAAAAAAACCTAATCGTTGGTATACTGGAATTATACAGGTTTTTAACTGCAATTCTCAGGTTTTGTGATGGAATTTTCCAGTTACTATGCAATTGAATTATACAGGTTTTGAACTGCAATTTTCAGGTCGTGTGATGGAATTTTCCAGTTGCTATGCAACGGAATTTAATCACTGTTGCACTGAAATTTTCCACTTCTATTGGACTTCGTCATTTCTGGCAGGAAAAATTTCAAGTCTTTATATTAAAAATTTCCTGATTGAGATTTTGAATAATAATTGTAATTGTAGCCAATGAAATTGATATATGAGGTTTTTCCAAGACTTATCCTCTTGTGTTCTAGATATGAAGCATATGTAGTAACCCAAGCTGGCCTTCCAACATGTCGCGCTATAGCTCATCGGTTAGGTCTTAGGTTTCAGTTGGTAGGCAGGTAGAAAAGTGTGGGTTCAAATCCTGTTAGGTAGACATGAGTTTCTGTCCATCCAAATGAACGATCAAAAGTTTCTCAATCATCTTGGAACACAAGGACCCTGCAAAATCACTTTGCGTGAGCAATTTTTTTTCAATTTTCATGGATATTTTCAGCATTAATTTTCCAGTACATGTCCTGGAAAAGTCCAGCTCGTGTACTGAAAAATTCCAGTACCGAGGCTCAGAAAATTTCCAGTTTTGATGCGGGAATTCCATAACGTTTGCACTGAATTTTTGCAGTACAAATGTGCTGAAATTTTCCGGTACATGTACAGGTTAATGACTTCCAGTACATGGACTGGAATTTTCCGGTGAAATTTTTTTACAGTGTAAGGCATTTGCTACAACGTGCCCATGCTGTTTTGAGTATGAGTACCGTGCCTTCTAAGCATTTTGCCATGCGTTGAAAGCACGTTATCACAACAGCTTCAAAAGCTCCCATGCGTCTAAAGCTTGTTTTTTCTTTCGGTGTGCGTATATCGCTGAGTGCCTGAACAGCAATCGATTATCATGAATGACAATCTATTTCTCAATGAACTTGTCCACGGCACTCGGTTTATCAAGACTTGCGATAAGAAAAATTTCCCACAACAGTTCCAACACGCCTTTCTATTGAAGTTGCGTTCATTTCTGACGTCAACTACACGGAGAAAAAAACCTAGGAAGTAGCACAAGAGCACAGACGACGTATCAATCGCAAGAAGTTTCATCAGTTTATTCCATGGAACTTCTTGTAATAAGGATATGAACCTATGCACTCATCGCATTGCCGCCTGGTATGAGCGGATAGGTTCATGCTTTTATTTCAAGAATGTCTTCTTGCGATTGATATGTGATCGGTGCTCATGCGCTAGTTCCAAGATTTTTTCTCCGTGCAGGAATTGGTAATGTTTGAAGACATCGATGTTACGTAAAAATATATCTATAGTTTTTATCAATGTTGTATAAAATTTGCTGATATCGCCTTAATTGTGAGTAGACCACTGGATAACCCAGAATTCATTAGAAGGCTCCTGATGATGAATTCATCATTAGAAAACTAAGATATTCCATTCGAGTAAATGTGATTCAAGAGTTAATAGTTTTCTAATTGAGAGTTAAAAAAAATGAAATGAAAAAAATCAATCAATTATTGAATGATCTTGAATTAATTAATTAATTTGGGAATTGAAAAAAATTTCAATCTAGGATTGAATCTTAATTATCAATTGAAGATTACTTCCAAACCTGTTCGTGATGTCATAATCCATGCGTGAAACAGAATGTAATCACCAACGCGACGCCATCTTATCGTTCTCAACTCAGTCTCAAAATCGGATGTAGTGAAATATCTATCAGATTGCATTCTATAAAGCGATTGTCTATAAAGCATGCGCCGGGTCTAATCTATCTCGGACAAAGGGCATACTGAAGTTAGGTCGATCTTTATAGACGCGAGGGTATTCTTATATATTCCAGGGTGTATGAACCTTCACCTCACTTTGGCCCAGTCTTGGGCCTAACGTTGAGTTCCATTCTGCCTACACGAGCCCAAGACTGGGCCAAAGTGGAGCCAAAATTCATACATGCTGAGGACTGTACACACATGCTCTGAATCTTCGCCCAATGCTGGTCCAAATAGGTGCCAATTTCGGACCCAATTCGGTTGAGGTTGGGCTCCATGTGGGCCCCGCCCATACAGCAAAAATTTTGCTTTGTCTGAAAGATTTCTTTTAGATGTCTAAAAGATTTCTTATGCAACAGTTTTCCCTGTCTTGAAGATGTCTTACTTTGAAAAATGTAAAAGACATCTTTTAGATATCTTGAACGAAGACATCTTAAAGACAGGGAAAACTGTTGCATAAGAAATCTTTTAGACAAAGCAAAATTTTTGCTTGTATGGGCGACTTCAACCTAAACTGAACCGATTCTGGCCCAACCTTGGGCCAAGTTCGAATGTGCCCGCACTAAGTCTCATTATTCCCATTTTCTGCCAATCATGATTGTATGGAGAAGCCAAGGGCCAAGATTGAGCCTTACGTGAAACGTTGTTGTCATTTCGGCTCTGGATCGGTCTGCCGTACTAAGTAGTGATGTCGATCCTGAGTGAGGATCGGATCGATCCTAGGATCAGAGCTATTTGGATGGATGGATCGGGTATATATAGATCGATTCTATAACTCACGGGAAGGATCGATCTTTAGGCATTTTGGAGAGTCGATTTTGGAAAGGATTGGTCGAAGTTAGTGAACTCAAATAGAAATTAGGCCGGGAGTGTATCAATATATAATTTTTTCTATTTTTAATATGTCATTCAAATAAAATGTAAATTAACATATTTATATAACAAAATTAAAATTCATTGATCTATCTGAATATTTTGTCATTTTCGTTCATTTGTTATTTCCTCTCGAGAATCTCATTCTTAAATTTAGACACTATTGGGAAAAATCTCAAATTTAATTCCCATATTGAATTTAATGAAAAATTTTAATTCAATACGATTTATGAAATTTTTTCAAAGTTTTTATTGGAATATAAGAAAGTATTTATTGAATTTACAAATATCGGATTAAAATTCAGAACAAAATTCTTCAAATCAAAAATTATATTCTTGAAATGAATGGCATATTATGAAATTGATTAGATTGTGTTATGTAAAAAATTTAATAACTTTTCATATGAAATTCAGGGGGCAGGGAGTCTATGAATGATTTCAATTGTGATGGATTTAAAAGACACAATTTGAATAATTTTATGGGTTTCACTTCCGAAAATTTGTTTAATAAAATTCTGTATATCAGCATATGGTGGTTGCAAACACAATTCATGGCCGCATCAAATTTGGTCAAGAAACTGTGAAAAGAAAAAAGAATTGATCAATTCGATCCTGGGAAATTTTGGATCGATTTATGATGGATCAGATTTTTCAAGGATCGGTAAAAAATCGATCTTTTTCTCTCCAAATACATCGATCTTGGATGGATCGTTCAAAATATCCAGGTCACTATTACTGAGCAAAATGTGGTCAATTTAATTTTTTCTGAAAATCATTTTTCATATCATCCAATTCAGGGAAATTTTCTGAATTGAATCATACAAGAATCTCATTTTGGACGCAAAATTGAGTTGATCACTGTTTTACCTTGCACGACAACAGCACTGTTGAATCCATTGGATCTGTGATGGTCGTTTGAATTTGCTTGAGGGGAAAAATACAATTAGACGCAAAAAAATGCCATTTTCAAGAATTCATTTTTAATAGAGGTTATTATCGGAATAATTTGAAATTTTTTGAGACAAATAGTAAATTCCAGTATAGAAAAAACATTTTTTGGTTCCATTCTGAGCAATATGGCAGCCACAAAGTGGCTTCAACGGAGTCCCTTGTTTCAATTAGCGGAAGTTCTACAGGGCGCGATTTTGATCTTAAACAGTTCATGTGGAAAATTTAGGTCAATTATACTTGTATATCCTCGGTAAACTGTGATAATTTGAAAAACCAAAAATTGTCCATTTGGCGCTTATTTTCTTGAAAAACAGTGCTTTCTGCCACTATTTTTGCAATAATTTTCATATTTTGCAATGAAAATTCGAAAATTTTTTTAGTCTTCATAGAATAAAATAGCATAGAGAAAAGCTCCTGAGAATTTCAGCTCAATCGGATACTTAGTTTGTGAATAAACACTTCCGCCAATTCAAACAAGGGACTCCGTTGAAGCCACTTTGCAGCTGTCATATTGCTCAGAATGGAACAAAAAAATTTTTTTTTCTATACTCTAAGGACCTATTATTAGTCCCGAAAAATTTCAAATTATTCCGATAATAACTTCTATTAAAAATGAATTCTTGAAAATGGCATTTTTTTGCATCTAATTGTATTTCTCCCCTCAACACTGGAAATTCTGGGAACTGTACTACGTCAGTATGAGCCCAGATGTCAAGTTCCAGAAGGGAAGGTAGAAGAACTAGTCTGATCGAAATGACTCTATGAACTTTTCAGACTATTACGAACAATGTTGGAAATGTTTTTAAATTCCATAATCATTAATGTCAATTTGTAAATTAAAATTAATAACTGTATACGAAGCCAACTTCACCACATTGACAAATGTACAAATGTGCAAATTCAATGTACAAATTTGGTGTATGAAATTTAACACAGATAATTCTAACAGTGAAGTCTTGCCAGATTTTTCGGTTCCTTCAGTTCCCTGTAGCAGACAACACGACATACCCGAGTGATCTTCGGATAGTGGGTCTACAAGAAACAAACCCATATATGGACGTTGTGGTTTTAGAATATCAATTCTGAAAAAAATGTATTTGCTTCGAATGAATATTTTTTCGTTCCCTATTCAATTAGGATTCAGTTGAATAGATAAAATTTATAACTGAATTCAAAGAAAATGCTTTGAATGAAATCAATATCTTATTGAGACAACTAAATACTTATTTCCAGTTGTCAGAAACATCTAATTTTTTGCTACCGGATTAGCTGCAGCAGAAAATAATTTGCAAATTCAGCAACATTTCATGTACCACATACAGGATAGCAAATGAATTTAGCAGTATCAATTGAATTCTTTTGTGGTAACAGTTAATAACACACCGTCATCATACAGAATAAAAATATTGTGAGAACAAACACATTGCTTTCACAATGAAAACTTTGCTATACTGGCCAAAGTCATGTAGAAAAATGAAATTTGGGTATGGTGAATTTTTTTTGGAGTAATTTCCTACCTAGAAAAAGTCACTTATGTCAACGATTTCTGATACATCGTAACTTTAATAGTGTAATATTGCATTGAGAGAAATAAGATTGATTAATTCTACCAAAGAGACCCAATTACATTTTTATCATTGTAGTAACTGAAAAAAATATTTGTGGTTAGCAAAAAATGGTTTGGTTACCATAGAAATAGTTATATTTACTAAAAATATTTGTAGATCCCTTTCTCTTTCACCTTCTTGGAGTGAAAATCCACTCCCAAAGAATAAAAATACTGCAAGTCCAACAAGAGTGAGTTATTACTCCATAAGAGTGAATTTTCACTCCTTAAACCGAGTTGAACCTTCACTCTGTTGGAGTTAGATTTCACTCTTATGGAGTGAAAAGTCACTGTTTAGGAATGAAATCTCACTCTTCCTAGACTTGCAGTATTTTCACTCCTCAACAGTGAATTTTTCACTCCAAGGAATTTAGAGAGTTGTATTATCTTTGTTGGTTAACAGTGATTTCTTTCTCTCGGTGTAGTATATAACTTTCAAAAAACATTTTCATCTCGAAAATATAAAGGAAAATAGAAAAAAACTTTGATATATGCATTTCACATACTTGTAACAGCTCTTAGTTATTCCAACCCTGGTCAAACAAAACCATTGATTCTCGCTAAATCTCATTGAATCCTGTACAATGTTCTGACCAATTCCTATTCAAGCATTTTTCAATGAGATTTAATTAGCCAAATGTACTTTTTCAATGTGATTCTGATTGAATCTTGTACAATGTTCTAACCAAATCCCATTGAATTCAGTTTCATCAGATTCTACGAATTTTTTCAACCAGGGAAACCAAACGCGTTATCCTCACAGCACCGGACATTTCTACGTTGCCTTTACGTAGAATCTCCGTTCGTCCACCTTGTATCCACGTTCATCATTTATGCACGTGGAGTTCACGGAGATGCAACGTGGGAATCCGTGGGTGTGCTGTTGGGATTAGTCGTTTCAAATATGTTTTGAAATCCACGTTAGTGCGGGACACTTGGCGAGGGCAATGATGATTTTGTGTAATTATATTTTCCCAGTTTCTGTCTTAATCCTTCTGAGAAATTTTTTATAATTACAAAGACTGTCCTACTTAAAAAATCCGATTCAAACCTATTAACTGGTCAATCAGTATGAATCAGATTTTTGTCCAGGAATTTTCCTATTTGATCTTATTCAAATCTAATCGATTTGAGTAGGAAATTCTTACTCAATAAGATATAATCAGGATTTCGGATCATGTACATTCGAATTTACTGAGTATATCCCATTGAATAGAAAATTCTTGTTCAAACCGATTATATTTGGCTGAAATCAAATAGGAAAATTCCCGGATAAAAATCCGAATTAATAGGTTTAAATCGGATTCCTGAAGCAGGGCGAAAATTCATTCTATCGGCCACGCTGAGGGTTGCGGACTGACGTGGATTTCAAAATACATCTAAAAAGAACAACGCGGTTGATTTAAAATAACTCAGCGCTGTTACAAATATTTGAAATAGCTGAAACAAAATTTTGTTTCTACTTTTTTTTATACCAGGTTTATCGAACTAGATTATTTTTCACATTTTTTCGAAATAATTGCCGTCACAGTCAATAGACTCGTCGTTACGATGTAAAACTCCTCGTCAAACTACTCATCCCAAATTTCTTTTGGTTCTAGATCACACTGTTCCTTCAAAACACCGATCAGCTCCTCATATATGATAGAAAACGTTAACCTGTCATGTGGAGCTTTACGAAGGGGACATACATGGAATATATCGCCCCCCTTATTTATGAGTTGCTTAGAATATTGCAATACGTGAACATTTTGAAATAAGCATATTTGAATTTGGGACTTCTTCACGGAGAGAAAACAATGGTAATATTTACCATTCTAACATAGTATTCGGTCTTATTTCATATAAAATCGTGATTGTTACCCGGGCCGGTAATACAGTTTTTAGTGGTATGATGAGTAGGGGTGTGGGTAGGAGGGGACGGTAGGGAGAGGGTAGGAAGGCGTATCCCTATTTTGTTGACAGCTTTCATCAAAAAATTTTCAACTTTATTCAAAATATTCCTTTCATGATAACTTTATTCAAAATGTCCTCCCATTATAACTTTACTTAAAATTTTCTTTGATTATAACCGTATTTAAAATTTCCTTTGATTATACCTTTATTTAAAATTTTCTTCCATTATAACTCTTATGCAATTATATTCTTGACATAAAGCGAACGTGCTAGAACGTTTCGAATTTTTGTTGATAAATTGGTTCAACAATTTTGCAATGTCAATGTCATCGACCATTTTATGATAAATATGAAGAATTGCTAAGTGATTCGATCTATCTTGCAACATTGTTGTTCGCAAATAATTTTTATATTTGATGGAATTTTGGTGTGCCGAATCTGGCACACCAAAAAAGTTGGTATGTCGAGTATTCGACCGTAGGGTATACCTTTCGCCGGCCCTGATTGTTACTATGTGATAATAGAATTCTTTGCCATTTTTCTGGTAACAATTACTATGCTACATAAATATTATTACCAGAAAAATAGTCAAGTTTTGTCCGGGTATTTGATACCATTACAGGGCCTAGATTGAAAACCGTGACATTCCAAGTTGGGGCCACTTTTCAAGTAGGGATCATAAACCTGGCCCAGCCCAAACAGCACCGAAAGTTCTCAAAACGTTTTAAACACTTGTCCAAAGTCTCACAGATGTTGGTTTCCAAAAGCACATTTTCCAAAGGTCTTAGGAACGTTCATTCAATGTGTTGGGGAGCACGTTTTGGGGACATTGTTTACACATGCTATGGTACGTTTTCAGAACGTTTTCGAGACGTTATATGAAAATCAAGTATTTTATCTCTAACCTATACAAATGTATATTTATAGTTTTACTAGAGAAAAAAGTACCAAACAACCATAAAAATATGTTTTGTATTGAATATTTGGAAAGATTCCTTTCCAGAAGTTCAAAACTGATGGCAGAATGTAAGTTATAAAGAATTAAGTCAATATATTAAGATTCACATAACCTCAAAATTGACGCGAAACAAAATTTCGAAATGGTTCGAATTTCTCCGCTAATCAGAAAAAGGGAATCGAGAAACTTGAAATGTTTCGAATGCAACATATCTGAAAGAATTTGTGATTTTTTGTCAAAAGTTGAACACTTTCTCACTAAATTTTGAAAGTAAATCATACCGATTTCCTTCGAATTTCTCCGAATTTCATCCATATATGTGTTCAATATATATTAGGGAATGTTCGGAGAGAATCCGGGAAATTTTCAGAAATTGAATGCAACTATTTCCACATCTTCTCCGAAGCAATTTAGAGAAAGTCATATAAATTACTTGAATTGTTCAATCGATTCGAATATTCCGATTTTCTCCGAATTCCTCCGAAAACATGTAACAAATAGAGGGTTTAGTGGATTTCTAGGCATGATTTTTTGTCAGACTGAGGGAAAATTCGGAGGAAATCGGATATATGTTTGAAGATTTATCGACATGTATTTTTCAAGAAAATTCAGAGGAATTTGGATCACTCACCAACATTTGAACGCGCGATGGATTATTCCGATTGTTTTCGAATGGCTACGAAAAAAGGTGGGAAGGACCTGCCTCTCCGGAGTTCTCCGAACTTTATCTACACGGAAAAAATTAGTGATCCAAATTTTCGTTGACTAGTATGTCACTTTGGGACGGAGCACAAATTCCAGAAGAATTCGTACACTAGATTTTAATAATTCGTTGACTCTTTCCAATATTTCGACGATCAAAATGAAAAGTGAATTCCATCGGTGAAATCATGGATAAAGTCAACGAATTATTAAAATCCAGTGTATGAATCCTTCTCGGATTTGTGCTTCGTCCAAAAGTGACATACTAGTCAACGAAAATTTGGATCACCAATTTTTTCCGTGTATATTCAAATTTCCATACATTGGAGAATTTTCAGAGGGAATCGGGGGGATTGTCAAAGGTTGAATAGAACAGTTTCAATCCTCCTTCAGAAGTAGTTCGGAGAAATTTGGAAAAATGATCTAAATTTTTCGAAGAAAGGAATTATTTTGATTTTTCTCGAATTTCTACAGGAATAGCTAGCATATGAAAGATCCACCGAATTTCTTGGCAAGTTGTTCTTGTTATACGCTGAGGAAAAATTCGGAGGAAATCGGAAATATTTTTGAAAATTCATTGGCATGTGATTTTCGAGAAAATTCGGAGGAATTCGGATCACTCACCGACATTTGAACGCGAGATGGATTATTCGGATTGTCTTCGAATGGCTACGAAAGCAGGTGGAAAGGACCTGCCTCTCCGAAGTTCTCCGAATTTTATCTATATTCAAATTTCCATACATTAGGGGATTTTCGGAGAAAATCGGGGGGATTGTCAGAGGTTAAGTAGAACAGTTCCCATCCTCCTTCAGAAGTAGTTAGGAGAAATTCGGAAAAATATTCTGATTATGGAATGAATTATGTTAAGAATATGAATAATTCGAAGAATACTATAATCATTTCAGAAAGAATTCGGAGAAAATCCGAACTTTTGATTCAGAAAAATCATTTGAGGCGGAGGATTTCGGAGAAATTCGTGAATTCAATATGAAATGTAGAGAAAATCTGGATAAATCGGAGAAAATTTTGGAGTGAGTCGGAAAAGATTGGAGAAATATTTCGATCACGAAATAAATTACGTTGGACAAATGAATAATTCGGAGAAAAATGTGATCTTTTGAGGAGAAATTCGGGAAAAATCTGAATCTTCCAATTCGGAGAAGTGACTATGAGCGAAGTGTTTCGGAAAAACGTCTCAATTTGGTATGAAATTCGGAGAAATTCCCGAACGAAATCGGAAACGAACGGAGAAGAATTCGGAAAAAATCGGAGAAATATTTCCACCAGGGCAATGTATTGAAGAGATGCCAATGTAATTTACCAAATCTACCGATACAGGCTCCACCGCAGTTCATTTGCATCTCCTCGAAATGGAGAATATTAAAAGATTTGGCACAAGTTTGATCTTTAAAAAATTCTCATTCAACATGTTTCATGAACGTTGTTCCATAGAAACCTAAATAAGACTATACCGGACATTTGTACATCCCTGGAACGTCTATGCGACATTTTTAAAACGTCCTGGAACATTTTTTGAACGTTCTTCTTGTGACCAAGTACGTTTTCTGAACGTCCGAATAACGTCTCAGTGCTGTCTGGGAGGTCTGAGCCTGGGAGAAATTTCCACACGGGTAGTAAAAATCACGATTTTATATAAAATAAGACCGAATACTATGTTAGCATGGTGAATATTACCATTCTCTTCTCCCCGTGTTCTTTAACGGTGATAGTTGTGTGCGAGATATTCGATATGGGATGAATTAAAGTGCAGTATGGAGTCCAAATCTCTGTGAATGTAACGATTTGAACTTGAAGAAATTTCCATCGAATAGTAGAGTTTGATCACGCTCATAGCGAAGTCGTTGCGAATGTATGGCATAGTCAATGACATTACGTTCCGTTGCTTTTTTTTATGACACAGAAAATGCAATTGCAGTGATGAAACTTTGAGACATTGCGAATCGCCATCGTTAACCATGAAGATAACATGTATGTACAGGACGTTACATTTTATAGCATTTTACATTACGTAATCACTTCGTGAGATACCGAACTGTATCATATTTTTCAGATATATACATGTTTCCCGAGTGTTTATCAAATGTCTAAATATTCAGCACAGTTGCTAGAATATAATACTTTCTCTTGCATTAACGCCCGAATGAAAAATATGATTTTGATTTTCATAAGGATTCAGACAAACCTGAGGTAAATAATCAACGAAAAAACTGAATAATCGCATTTTCCGAGCCTGTATCGAGCTGAGTAAGCAATGTAGCAACCCGCGCTCATTTCACTTTTTCGCTCACTTCCTTGGCACCTCTTTAGCGATCGAGTGAAACAGTATTATTCATTAATGGGACAATGTCAGGTGAAGAGTATAAGTATATACGATTGACGCAAGGTGTATGAACGTGGTTTACCGAGTCCCATTCCTCCGACCACCTCATCTCCTCTCAACGTTCAAATTTCTTTTCCCCCTTCTTTTTTCCGCTTTGATCCCTGATCTCATCTTTTTTCTTCCTCAAATGAGATTTTCTTTCTCTCAGTTTTCTCCTTCTTTTTGGCTCACAAAGGCCATGAGTTATCACGTAGTATGGTATAAGTAGTACATAATGCGTATGAGAAAGAAAGAATCGTACGAGCGGGTTCGTTGTGTCCAATTGTGAGCGTAAGTCAAACGTGGAGAACAGTGTGCGACGATCAATCAACTCGAACGGATCTTCCTCTTGTTCGTCGTCTTCTTCTTGTTCTTGTTCTTCTTCTTACTCGACAAAGAAAAGGACGGAAGAAACGATAAATGTTATTAAAAATTATCGGAAAAAGGGATTGTTTAGAGTAGAAAATCCGTGGAAGAGGATACTCGCCGCCAGGATGAATCTTACGAGCTGTGAAACCGATTACAACGTAAGTGAAGTGATTTTCATACGCAATTGTTTCTTGGATTCGAATCGATGGATGGATAAGTGAGAGATTTCAAATTTGTTCGGAGTGCATGTGGGTTCCGTGAACGTACATTCTTTTTCTTCTCTGTAAATATTCATCGTAGGTTGTCATCTTGAAAACTTCGGTAGAAGGTGAATTCTAATGTCAACGGGTATTGCTGAGATTTATGCTTTCTCGAAAGTACAGCCAGATAATTTTGAAACTGTTGATTATTCGCGTGAGGAGATAAAAAATCGTAATTCTCACTCTAGAAGAATTGTCTTGAATCTTTGAAATAGTAACGAAATGTTTCGTTCGATCTCATCCTAATTTTCAAATCACATCCTTCAGAGTGCACTTTTTGAGTGTTCGGGAGTGAAAATCCCACTTGAGTATTTCACATTTGATTCACAAGAATAGAATTTTCACTCTTCTAAAAAAATATGTCATCAGAGTTGAAATTGTGAATAAAATATTCGAACTTTTCCAACACCTACAATGTTCTCAATAATTCTACACGGAAAGAGGGAAGTGATCAATATTCAAAAAACATTTATCAGGGAAAAGAAGGATCGCTGGAAAATGTTTGTAGTGAGTTTGCCAAAAATTCGTAGTGAAAATACAAAATTTTGATCGATGAAACTATCAAATTTTAGTAAATTCACTGCGAATATTCTTCAACGGTACTCTTGTTTCCCTAAATTATCAGTCATCTTTCTAAACAATAATAATCTTTGTCTTCCCGTGTAGAATAAGGTATTTTCTAATTTCCCGAACCAATATTTTTTGTTAATTTTCAATTCATCGATAAAAAATCATAGTTATGAATACCTCATGATCCTTTATCCGGTTACTCTTTTGGAGGGAAAAGATTTAGTTTCGATTATTTTCTTGAATATTGTTTGTCCGCATTTCGTGAGTGAAAAATTATCTTCACGATACACGTTCTTAATTATTTTCCTGAAATTGAAACGAGTTGAAGTATCGATAAATATAAAAAATCAGACAATAATTATTTCAAAAAAGAAGAAGGAATTAAAAAAGAGAATTTTCTTGCGAGTAAACATGATTGTTGGTTTTGTTTTTCATTTAATTTACAAAAATCAAAGGCACGCAGCTTTTCATTGAAAACGGATCAATTGAGAAAATATGCAAATCATGGGCACAGAAATCATAGAGGTGTTCACAAGACAAAAGGAAAATAATGAACTGTAATTCTCGAATGCTGAGAATTTGAAACGTCATCGTTCAAATATGATCGTCATCTAAACCTGACCTAAAAATTCGAACATTCATTCTCAGGAAGACAGAATTCGGTAACACACATTCATGAAGAAAAAATAACCCGGAAGCATGATATTTGACATAAGTCTATGTGTAGTACTTTGATCATTTATTGAGTGATTAAGTGAGAAAAGTGACTAGTTAAATGAATGGGGAAAAACCTCAATTATCTTTAGATTTTTTCTAATATCCACGGAGAAAAAAGACGTTCCAGATGTTACTACATTTTTTTACTAAAGTATCAGCATAATTGACATAGTACAATTTTTACAACACAGTGTAGTAAGAATTATTGCTCAATGATTAGAAAAATCATTTCATTTGGCGCAACTTTACATCATAAAGCATGAATTCTTACTACCCTGTGTTCTAAAAATTATACTATATCCCTTACGCTGCTACTTTGGTACAAAATGTAGTAATATTTAAAACCAAATTTCTCTCCATGTGCTGATTTTTATTGAGTTTTTATCGTATTCTATCACACTGGAACGGAAATTTATATCATTTCCACAGAGATATCCAGACAATTAATTTCAAAACCACTCGAGTTGCTGTCGGATCCATATCGCATCAATATCGGTTTGGAATGGGTAGGGATAATACTGCCGATCTCTAATTATTATTCAATATAATGCATTTCCCTACGTGGGACCGTCATAGTTGAATGATGTAATTCCGTGTATACCCTGAGAAAAGAATCTCTCTCTAAATTTTTCTAAACTCTAAATTCAAGTATGTTATTGTAATATGCTCAGAGTGTTTACATCGTATAGTCACTTTCTGAACGCTTAAGAGCGTGTGAATATTCTCATAAACCGGACGAAATATTTTATTGTAAAACACTTAATCTGAATTATCAAGATTCATGAACTTTGAAGCGTTCAAAAAGTGACTACACGATTTCAACACTCGGACTGCATTGGAAAGAATTCTGGAAAATTCAAAGAGAAGGGAATTTTGAAGAATGTTTGGTCGAAAATTTGAGAAGAATTCACATAGTTTTTCAGTGATTCAGAGAAATTCAGAAAATATCAAGAAAATCAACAATTGATTGGAATTTAAAGAATCCATAGTCGGAGGCTTCGAAGAAATTCTGAGGGAGTTTTTATTGAATCTTCAGATTGGAAAACCGCCTTAGCTTCGCCTGAATCTCCTTGAGTTCCCCTGGATTTTATTAATTCACATTCCAAAGCTTTTGATTTCTTCTAATTCCTTCTGGAATCTTCCTGAATTCCTATGAATCCCTTAAAATTTTATCCATTTAAATTTCAAAGGTTTCTTCAAATTTGTCTGAAAGTCACTGAATTCCTCTGAAGCGGTTGAACTGAGTTTTTAAAATGTTTGTCAAATTTCCCCCACATTGAGAAAAATGGAACTCGAAAATATAATAATTTTTATAGAAATCCAAGACTTTTTCTTGTTTTTTTAATAGACTAGAAATGGTAAGATTGATGAAGTTTTACATGAAAATACGGAGAATTACGAATACTGTGAAAAAAATAACAGTTTACTAGTATAGTAAAATTTCGCTGTTCGACATGGAAAAAAATAATTCACTGTAGTAGCTAGAAATTAGCTATTTCGTGTATTTGATATTTGGATAGCGGGAAAAAAATAGCTGCAAAAGCAGATATTAGCTTCCGTAGCAATAACTTTCATTGCCACAGCTGAAAAATAGCTACCACAGCTAGTTTTTGGCTATCCAGATATCAACGACATCAGTGTTTTCCGTGGACATTTTGAATTTCAATCGTGTTTGTTATTTTTCCCTTTGTATTTATAATCTCTCATATTTTGGAGTAAACTCCGTTTTCGAAACCTTATCGTTTCTAGTCTATTAAAAAAACTCAGAGGAAGCCTCAGATTTTTATAAAAATCATTATATTTTCGAGTTCTGTTTTTCTCCGTGCAAATATTTCGGAATATTTCTAAAGTTTCTGACAATCACTCAGTACTCCAAATTACTTATCCATAGTTTGAATTATGCATGATTATAAACTGTAAATAATCACTTGTTGAAAATGTTGGTAATAAGTGAATCGTTATAGACAGCTTTAAAATCGGAATCATTGAAATTCTGAAGAATTCTGATTGATTTAGAACTTCGAGAAGAGTTTTGAAAAATCAATGATCAAAAAAAATTCTGAAGGATTCAAGGAGGTTTAGAAAAATTTAGAGGAATCTTGAAAACATTTGAAATTTCAATCAAAAATATTTCGAGGGATTCAGAGAGATTCGAAATCTAACTCACAGTGAACTACTTTGAACATGTTTCGGAATTGCCCAACAAATGTTCCAAACATCGAGAGATCAAATAACATTCTCCTCAACAGGGCAGAGAGAGATGTATAATAAAAATGGATAGAGCAATAAATTGTATAATAAAGTTTGTGAAATACATAATAAAGATTATTATACATATTGTTCATGCCGAATATATTATCATGCAGATCTCATCCATTTTATTGTATAATTTATTGCTACCCATATCTTTGTTAAAAATTCCTTTTTGTATAGTACAAAATCAAAATGTTTAAATAAAATATAATACAACGTTACAAACTTTATCTTGAGTTTCTCAACAAAGTCATGAGAAGTTTTACATAACATGAGTCTTATGTTTGTACTTTATCGTGTTTGAGCGAAGATTAATATATCCTTTTTCACAGTGTGAACAGTTTGATTCTAGCATGAAATATATATTTGAAGTGAGTGCAATATGTTTGGGGAAATAGAAAGAATAAATTACGCTTGAATGAAGCAAGCATAATGTTTTCTGGGTGCAGATAACACACGCGAAGGATTCTTTTTCATAAACACGAATAGAATTCTTCAAGAACTCTTTTAACAAGACATAAACGAGTTCTTTGAGAATGCTGAAAGTATTGTTTCAGTACTCTCAAACGTTGAGCTCTTTCAGAGCTCTTTATGAATTCATTAATTCGAAAAAAGTTCTTGAAGAATTCTATTTTTGTTTTTGGAATAGAATTCTCCGTGTGTTATCAGGGAGGCTACTATTTGGTTCATTACGCGGAGATAAGGGAGTAGTTTGATAATTATCAAACGAATAGTAAAATATAGACGGACCAAACTGCAGAATCCTAACAGGGTTCACAGTCCTGGAATTTCTTCTCTGTTGGACTTTCCTGACCGCTGTGAACCGCTGCATAAGAACGCCGTAAAAAATTTCTGTGGGAAGCTTCACATGCGTCCCACGTAGAAAATCTAACCCGAGTGATCAATGTTCGGCACCTTGATCATCATTGTGCAAGAAAAAATAAAATAAAACATTCCTGGCTAACGTGTGTATATCATTAACCAATGATATGATCAATGATCACCAATGCGCGGTCATGGATAATCGTTGGACGCACTTTAAACAGCAGTGTTTTATTTTATTTTTTCTCGCACGCTAATGATCAATACGATACGCTTAGTTAAACTAACGATACCTTTAGTTGAAATAACGATGCAAATGTTTTGTCCTTCTATATTTTACTATACCAGCTTTCTCAGTCCAAATAGCAAAACAACTACCCAGTTGAAAATAATTCGTGGCGATCGCGATCTCTGGGCTCTTTGGTCAGGGTCCAACGAGTTCTGACTAGGTCCTGATCAGACCCTGATAAGACCTGCGGAATATCAAGAATTTTTTCTACTTGAGTATCTAAATTATAACCATCAATACTGAGACAATACTGGTTATTAATTTAGATTACTCATTACAATCTGGTTTGATACGATTTCGAGAATTCATGCCAGAGACTAAGACGAATTTCGTATGTTACGATTGATATTATGCATTTTTCTCCCAGAAGGTACAAATTTTCCAATGTTTCCAAATTTAATAGCAATTCAAGGGATTTCATATAAATTCTTGCTATTGCATTAGAACAGTTTCTTAACACTGTCCGAATTTAACGTTTAGTGAACTACACTGTAAAAAATATTTGTATTGATTTTAATACAAAAGTTTGGAAGCAATTAACACACATATTATTTTGAAATGGGTTTCATACAAAAATTGGTTTGAATCTCATAAAATTTGTTGTGAATTTAATACACAAAAGTGTGTGTTAATTGCTTCCAAATTTTGTGTGTGAAATTCACAAATTCTTTCTAACAGTGTAGAACCAATTTTTTCAATATAACGGTTTTTCAACATTTCACAGACTTTTTTTTAGTAAACAAATCTTAATGGGGGTGCGCAATTCACTGTCATATTTTATGCCCTGCTGGACTTGTTCACTTCTAAAAATGAATTGCAACGAAAAGTATACTTCAATAGAAATATATTTGAAATACACAAAATATTTACAAGATCAATCTCATTGTCTTGTTAAAAACTCCTGTTCAATTTCGTTGATTAATGGGATTTGATCAAAATTTTGCAACGGTAAATTACTATTCAAACTCATTCAAATCTATTGAAAACCGGTTTTTGCATGGTGTGAATACTTGCGAGTGGTCATCTCCCTTTGTAAAGTTTGTATTAGTTAATGAGTTTTCAATGGAAATTTTGACCCGGAATTCTATATCTTCTTCATCAGCGAGAAATAATGCGGCAACTCTGTTAAAGTATTTAGGTCACCCATGTTGCTCTTGAAAATTAGAAACAACACCCATATTATCTAATTTCAAAGAGAAAAAAATCGATTCCTTGGGGAATTCGAAATTTGAGAATGATTACCATTTCTTTTGCTAGGGAAATAGAAACACAAAGTTGTAAAGTGGTATTGCACTTTCCCGTAGATGAGAAATATTCAGAAAACAAAACTACATACAGGTGTTTCAAAAGGCCATTAACGGACTTTCATCGACACTGAGAGATGGTTCGAAAACATCGAAGTTTTCTGTACAAAAAATATCTAGATTCTATCGATATTTTATAAAATTCATGCGTTCATTGGAATTTTAGCGATCAAAGTTTGTAAGAATACTTCTAACTTGATTGACAACAATAATTCCTGCAACGCGTTAATGGTTGAATCGATTCATTATCAATGTTTCATCAAGGTAATTAAAGAAGAATTTTACTTGATTGTATCTTCAATGTTGAGGAATCTTATTGCGTGCACGATGAAGCACTGTTATGATTAGAGCCAGATCTTCGTTCAACTATATAGAGAGGAGGACATTCACCTGTAGAGCGCTAGATATTCTCACCGAACGGGAATGACTTTCATTGTCGGATATTTTCGAAGATTAAGTAAGAGTTTCTCAAATATTCATAGAAAATTTCTACATAGTGATTACGCAGTGCCCTCATAGAATTTTAGACAACGTCTTACGAGTATCGTACAAAATTTTCAATCGATGTTCAAAGATTTTATACCAAACATTCCAAATTGAAGTTACAATAATATTCTACGAGAATGATCATTATTCCCCAATTGTTATTTTCTCCATTGGTTTGCTTCAAGTTCAATAAACCCTGATTGAATCATATTGAATGATATTACAAGTATCAGAGCATCACAGTTGAGTTGAAAAATTAACAGCTTCTTCGACTTGTTAACATCGGATTATGTCATCCAGACAAAAGAAGGTCAGGGAGGGAAGATTTTTTGCAGCCATGATATGGAAAAGAACAGGGAATTAGATTTCCTACCCCTTCTTACGTAACCTAAAAACATTACGGTAACGTCATCTATCATTATGTCTGAAACATAACACATGAACTGACCAACAACGAACAACAAATGTAAAAACCCATCTCGCAGTATACAGTCGAGGGAGAAAAGTCTTCTGTAAATGGAAAAGAAACGTGGTTGAATAGATTCTGAATATGGTTCTGAAGCATTCGATTTTATTATTTGATTCATCAAAATTTTCCTTGATTTTCAAGTGAATTGTATGATTTAAAACTCATTACTACAATAGAATTCCTTCTAAAAATTCCAAAAATGTGACTGTAATTTTTTACAGCGACTTTCTTTTCAATTTTCAAAAAATTTTTGCTGAATTTTCAAAAGAAATTTTTCTACAGTGATGTTTCTTTAATTTTGAAACGATAGGAACTCAAGAAATCGATATACATTGAGTTTGAAGAATGAAGAATTCAACACAATTCATGCATAATTTACATAAAACTGATCAACACGACCCACCAAGCTGTGAATCTATGGGTTTAATTTCGCTCCCACTTGCTTTCAGATGGATTTTGAATTCAGTTACCATATCAACGTGAACGTGATGAAAATAATTTCCAACTTCCACCTACGTGTTTCATTGATTGAAGAATGAAATTCGAATTCAACGCAAGTCGATTACTCTAAAAAGATTTGATTCTCGTGTCCAGACGGTGACAAATTTTCTGTAGTCATGAAAACTAGTAGAATTGCGTCTACGTTACACACAGAAATTCTATGCAATTCGTTTTTTTCTTCTCAAATCAAGCATTCTTATGTACGTGAACAATCTCTCGAATTATGATTTTTGAGCTATTATAATTTATTTTTGAATTAAACATGTGCGGGGAATGTACTCTTTCAGCGAACTCTTTGAAACAGTAAAATCTCACTGATCGCAGTGGAATCCGACCACTGTGAATTAGTGCATGTACAATACACAATTAGAGGATATTGATTGATTTTTGCAGTCATGTGTCATCGCAGTGGAAAAAAATGAACTCGCTGTGGCAGTTATTTACTTCTTAACTCAATCTTTGCATTGCTACAGCTACAACCCCAAGAGAACACAAACCTTCAGAAACGCTCATAAAATGTTACTGGACGTTCGCGAACGTGTCTTGAACATTTTTGAAGGTTTGTGTTTTCTTGAGGGATAATTGCAACTATGGCTATTCATCAGCTGCCACAGCACGAATAATTCGAAGTGATTGATATTTAGACAATAAAATAATTCACCTATATCATTTTTGCCGCGAACAAAATGACGGATACATTTCTCGCTGTTACAGCTGAAAGAACAAAATTTAATGAAATAGCAAATGTCAAAAAGTTTTGCTGAATTAGAAAAAAGTACTCTTTTAGCAAGCGTTTGCCGATCCAGCAACTCGGCATTGTACACTGACCGAAAAACGACCTGGTTGAAACATTCGTGGTCGTAATAACTTGAAATCTGGTTCGATTTGCCAGAAAATGTGATTGTGATGTGCAAAAAAAGTGGTTGAAGCAAAAATTAACTACATTTTTCAGGTTAGAAAAACCAAATTCTTTTCTTGGTGTGATAACCAGAATATGTAGTTGATTTTGGCTTCGACCACTTCTTCTGGACATCACAATCACATTTTCTGGTGAATCGAACTAGATTTCAGGTTGACCACAAATGTTTCAACTAGATCGTTTGTCTGTCAGTGTAAGTACACGAAGAAAAATGCCGCTCGAAAATATAAGAATTTTTGTTATTTTTCTTAGTTAACTAGAAACAGGAAGGTTTGTCAAATGAATTTTTACTCAAAAATACGGAACATTACGAATATTGTAGAAAGAATAGTAGGTAGGATTGGAATTTTAAACGCTGAACGTTGAAGTTTATGATAAAGCGTATAGTAAAATTCAGTTATTCATTCGTAATTTCCCGTATTCGTATGTAAAAATCCATTTGACAAACCTTCCTGTTTCTGGTTTAGCAAGCAAAATAGGAAAAAGCAAGATATTTTTTTCCGTGTATACAGACTACTAGCAATATGCTGGATTAATAAATACTTTTCTGAAACAGCAAACGTTCCGCTCATTCATCACAGCAGATTTTTAAATATCACCATTTTAGCCAGAATTTTACTGTGCGTGTGTTACACCTGAAAAGTTTCTCAACTATCCAAATATTGGCAGATTATTCTAATCATGTGTCCTGTATTTTCAATTTTTCTCATTCTATTACTTTTGATTTTCATTTTGAATTGTTGCTCTGAGAAAAAGGTAAGAAAGTGTAAATGATTGAAGAATTTTGAATAGCCAATTCTGGTAATTCATGTAGAATTTATTTTTCTTCTTCCTGATTTTTTTCATCGCGTGTGAACGATCAGAAACATTCGATTCACCAAAATTCAATTCCCATCCAATAATCCTGGCAGCTCAGAACCTTCTATGTGTTTTGAATCAAAATCGTCGAAACCAGTATTTATACGTTTCGATTGACCAATCGAGCTCTGGTGGAAACGTTCTTCGCGTTCATAAATTTCATAACGCTGCACTAGACAAAAATTTAAGTGTCCCAACTCTCTTTGTACTTGCATGGATTTAGTTTTTCACTGGTGCACCGTTACGGAACTGTTGAATCCTTAGAATTCATTTCTACCGAGGCGGCATGTAATTGAAAATAGCAGCAGAATGTCATAATTTTCATATTCAAATCCTCGAAAGGATTAATTGAATGCCACTGGATGGATTTTTGTTACGAATAGAGCTCAAATAACGTGGAATTCAACGTTACAATAACTGATTGCCAGTTTCAGCTTCCTCAGGGCGACTCAGGATCATTTTTTGAGTTGAACAGATAAGCTCGTGGAGATAGTTTCTTCCAATCGGAGTAATAGAATGGAGATATATTGCCTTCCATTTCTAATCCCTCTCGGTGCTAAAACTTAAAAATATTCCATTGAGTTTAAAAAAAAATAACAAGAAGTAATACGTGAACAATCACAGCCCTCCATTGAAACTTCTCAAAATGAATGGAAATACCTTAACACCTCCACATAACTGACTCTCCTTGTAAAGAATTTAACATCGTATTTTTCAAACGATCCATCGGGACCGTTATGTTTCGATTACTGTTCTGTGGTTGACGTCTCGATCCCACCATCTAAATTATACACCTCCTTTCTTCCATAGAGTTATACATGCAATCACCTGTCATCCACAGCACGGAACAAACAAGAACCCAATCATGTACTTTCCATGGCATGCATAAACAAGAGAAGATTATCATTCATTACTTTTCTATTGTTTGTGGGAATTTGATTAGATTGAATGGTCGGTCGGTATTTCACATCGATCAGACATCCATCGCAGGTCGCAGGCACGTACAACGTTACTATAGTTTTATGGAAAATCATCTAGACAATTGATCTATTCTAAAGATTCATCATTTCCGCGATACACGCGTTTCTAAACGCCTACTACGTTCACCTTGAATCCAATTCAAGTACAACGATTTCAATTGTGATTATCAGAACGCGAGGGAATCCTCGCGGTGACTAAACTCGTCGAGCTGATGGTAGTTTTGACCTTTCCTCCTTTATATTCGACTCGCACGGCTCTTAGAAAGAAAGTTTTTACGGTGAATTCGAGAAACGATTATGACAAATGATAATTCTGTAAGAAATGATGCTTAATATATGTCAATTAGTTTTCGCTTGTAATTTCACAATTACTACACATTGATTCGTATGAATATGCGATTAGCGAATTGTAATTTGAAGAATCATGAATATTTTATCGAATTACATAACGACACGTGCGCTGTTTTTCCAGCCGGACGAGAATATATTCCTTCGCACGATTCTGTTGTTTTCGATTATTGACCTCGATTTATCGGCCACTTTCTTTATTCGAGCTTGGTTTTTGAACTCGTTCGGTTTCGATTGACGTTACACGTTCGATCGGGGTATTGTAATTTCTTTCTTTGATGAACAAAAATTTGAGTCAAATGAACAATCGATCGTAGAGTGGATAAAGAATTAGTGAATTGAGAAAGAAAATTCAAGAAATTCAACGCATCGATCGGGGCTATCGATTCTGTTTTCTTTTTCTATTCATAAATGGGATAACAGAACGATTCTAATGTTCGAGCATTCGATCGCTCGGTAGTGTTATGTAATTATGAAAGCATATATTACAGGGAGAAATCGATTTGATTCATCATTTGCTTTGTTACAATTATGTGAGTTACACAACTTGTGTGCGATCGCAAAAAAATGTTGAATGTTTAATCATGCGTTTAATTAGAATTTCATTCCCTTGATCTGATCTTGCAAAAGAGTCAAAATAATATCTAACTTGTTGCTCATAGTTTTTCACGTAGTTTGAATCTGAAGCTTCGTGACAACTGACTCGCGTAATACCTAAAACTTTCATCAAACTGTTTTACATAGAGGAACTCGTTCTTCGAATACGACTAATAATCTATTTAATTCAATTGATATGACTAATCAATAGACTGGACCATACTCAACGATTATTCTCAGAATGACATAATAGTTGAAGTTTAGAAATTTTCCTATTCACCGACGTTAGACTTTGTAAAACTTGTCTTTCTATCTTCTGTCTGTAAATAAAAGTGAACATGAGCAGCGACATCACGATGCGTGATTGCATAAATGAAAATTTCAAATGCGGAAATAGATTTACGATTCCTGTACAATCGGTACTTAAATTACGTGTAATTGGATAAGAGTTTTATACCAATATTTTCCTATTTAACAGATATTCATTGATGTTTCACGTGGATACGTAAATGTGTAAAGTATTGTTATCTTTTCTATAGAATATCACATCTCACGTGAGAAAGTTATTTGGATACCAAGTATTATGTGTAACTTTCTCTCTCGAGATTATGTAGTTTATGTAAAACCCAACGTACATCCTTCTCGATAGATTACGCAATATAAGATTTTTCATCATACGAATAATGAAATCGATACATGGAGAGAGAAAACAAATGTTTTCTTACAGCAAACCATGGCGGGATTTTTGGAATTCATTCGTCCGATTGTTGATATACTGAAAGAAAATTCATTGAACGAGTGAAACGTTGTTACATCAGAATATTGTAAAACAAAAGAAAGAATTACATCGAAGAAAATATTACACTCTGGTTCAACAAACCCATTGAATCTTGCCAGGATTCTCATTGAAATTGGACAAAAGTCTAGTGGAATCGTAATTCATCGTTTGTCAATGAGATTTGGCTAGATTGATTAGACTTTTTCTTTAGAAATCGTACTGAACCTATTCAAATTCCATTGAAAACCTGATTCCAATCTCAAAAAGTTAATGACCATACTATAGCGGAAATCTCGCATTTCGATAAAACATTGTTGTCGTTTTATTCGTGTTGTGATTGGTGATTCAGTTGAGGGGCCGATTTCACGTGATTGCTTGTATTTTGATTTGAAAAAATAAAATAAATGTTTCGACATTTGGTGTGTGATCTTGCTAGGGATTGCAAACGTATATCTAAATTATCCGAATTTTTCTTAGCCTCAGCACAATCATGATTTGTAATTCCTTCATGATTTCATCAAGACATCCCTAATGAAAATGTTGCACCGTGTTTTTTGGTGTGAATTTGATGGTAGTGCAAATCAAGTGGAAAATCAGTAGGATTTTAGTATTTCACCATAAATACCAGGTGTGTAAGTATGAAACCGGAATTTTTGTACAGAAAAAAACACGTTTATTGTAATGATATGATACAAAGTAACTTATTCAAAGTATTGTCCGTCGCTATCTATACATTTTTTCCATCTTTCTGGCAATTTGTGGATTCCGCGCCGAAAGAACTGTTGCTCTTTTGAGGCAAACCAGTCATCAAGCCAATTTCGTACATCTTCGTAAGAAGTAAAGCGCTGCTCAGCAACTGCGTGTCCCATCGATGCAAACAAGTAGTAATCGGATGAGGCAAGGTCCGGTGAGTAAGGCGCGTGCTGAAGAATCTCCCAACGGAACGACTCTATCGTTTCCTGGACCTGTTTTGCTTTGTGTGCTGGTGCATTGTCATGCAGCAAAATCACCTTGTGTCGTCTTTGTTGGTATCCTGGTCGTTTTTCACGCAAAACTCGATCCAAATCGATCATTTGTTGTCGGTAGCGTTGAGTATTATTGACAGTTTCCCCAGGTTTCAGCAGCTCGTAGTAGATTACGCCCTTCCGATCCCACCAAACACACAGCATTGTCTTTCGTCCGTAGCGGTTTGGTCTTGCCGTCGATGTTGATGGTTCACCCGGAGTAACCCATGACTTTTTGCGCTTAGGATTCTCGAAATATATCCACTTTTCATCGCCAGTCACAATTCGATGGAGAAATGACTTTCTTTGGAACCTGGCGAGCAGCATTTCGCATGATGTTTTGCGGTTTTCCTGCTGTCTTTCGTTGAGTTCATGTGGAACCCATTTCCCCACCTTTTCTATCTTTCCCATGGCTTTCAACCGAAGGGAGATGGCTTCTCGGGTCACCTCTAACCGATCCGCCAGTTGTTGTTGTGTTTGAGCGTCGTCTTCGTCCAACAAGGCTTCCAGGTCAGCGTCTTCAAACTTTTTCGGTGGTCTTCCACGTTCTTCGTTCCTGACGTCAAAATCGCCACTTTTGAACCGTTTGAACCACTCGAAACACTGTGTTTTACCGAGAGCACGCTCACCAAACGCCTCCACGAGCATTCGATGCGATTCGGCTGCGGTTTTCTTCAGATGAAAACAGAAAAGTAGTGCTGTCCGCAAATCGTAATTTGTTGGCACAAAACTCGACATGTTTATCTCTAATAAACTAATGCTACTGAATGAAACTCGTGTTATTGTGAGTTGGAAATCTTTGTCGGATATCAATACAATAACAAGACACCGCTGACGTGATGTGTCGGTAACTGCATCGACATCTAGCGCCACCTATGGGCAAATTCCGGTTTCATACTTACACACCTGGTATACTGTGTACTTGTGACTTTTCTACACCAATATCTTTTGGTTTCTTTTCAGTAGAAAATAAGCGTGGATTCGGTAAAAATTTGGTGTAACTGTACTTCAACTGAGAATTTTTAGGGAGATGGCTAGGTGTGAAACGGAGGAGACCCCTCCGTTCTACGAATTTTTGTGTTAATTCCCTGAGGATGGCTGCCCTGTTGAAAAGATCTCATACATTCTAATGAATTCTAGTTATTTCTAGGACAGAAACCGCATGAAATCTAGCACACACACTTGATTTCATACAGTTTTATGAGATTTTGCAAATGTTTCTAATTCAATCTCATAGAGTTCTCATATAATTTTTGCATTCTCATATGAAATCATATGAAACCCATAAGTTCTAGGACAGAAACCGCATATAGACTGATAAAAACTTGTTAAAATTCATATAAACTGATAAGATTTATATATGAGGATTGATGGGACTTTTTCAACAGGGTGGTAACCAACCGAAACATTGGGTATTATAATCAAATGAAGTACTCAATATACTCGATCAGATCATTGGATTCTGGTTGTTCCTATTTTTTCTACGAATATCGAGGACAAATTGCATTTGAATCCTCTGATAAGGTCATACTTAGTTCCCATATTATTGAAAGATAACATCAAGCATGCTACATTGGTTGATTATAGCAGAGCTCTTCATAGGCTCCATCAGGATTTTTCAGATTATTTTTGGTGCTTTTGAAAAGTTATTTCGAAAATTCGAATGTTCTCGAGAATTCTTTGCGAGGTTTTCGAAATCCATCGATGTGGTTTGCGTATTAATTGACGAGCATGAAAACGACAAACGGGAATACTTGCATATTGAAAGCCCAACTCTGACCCTTTTTTCCCGCGATTATAAATCATTCTAATTTCAAAGTTCTCCGAATTTACTTGAAAATTGGAATCAAATTTAAGCGCGCGAAGCGCGATTGCGTTGTGCTAGTAAATAACTAAAATATTGAATCAAAACAAAATTATTAGTGGGAGTATTCGCGTATTAAGTAGCATCCAGTGACAATACCTTACTTGGGTGTGTTCGGCAAATGTTAATTCCCTAACCATTTGAGATATTTTTAATACACTGTAAAAATTAGGTACTTTTCCATCAGAAATAGGAGATTGGAATAGCGAAAATTTAACTGAAAATTCCTGAAAAAACCTGCCAGAATCTCAAAAACTTTGAAAATTTATTAGAATTTCTTTGAGTTCTGAAAAACTCCTGCTTAGTAGGGACTTTTTCTCGCTGAATATTTCTGTGAATATTTATGAAATTCTCTGAAAAACTCTTCACTGAGAATGTCTGAAAATTTCAGACAAAAATTTCATACCTATTCAGACGAATTCAGAGTTTTTCAGTGATATTCAGATAAATTTTTAGTGGAAGAAGTGTTCACTGAGCAGGAGTTTTTCAGAACTCAAAAGAATTTTCATACATTTTCAAAGTTTTTGAGATTCTCTCAGATTTTTTCCCAAAAAAAGCAAAAAGTTTCCCATTTATAGTAAAACTTTGCTTCTACCATATTTGACAGAACAAATTCATTTAGAAATGTTAATTGACCCCAATGGATCAAAAGTATTGAAATTCTCAATAGACTCAACCGAAAAGTGTGAAACATGAACCACAAGGCGACGTCCAATGAACTCCTCTTCGATCGAAGATGAAAACATTTGTACAATTGGGTTTGGACAAAAATATTGTATCATTTGGACTGAAAGTTACCAAAACCGGGATTTAAGAGCAAAACGGGGGCGGCACGAAATATGAAGCACCGTCAACACCCGTTACTTTTGGTCAGGTAAATGAACCAGCCGATCTACAAGGAAGATATAACTGTAAACCGATTCAGCGTACGTTGACTAAACTATGTCTCTGGGTACATGGACGGGTATACTGAAAACATGCAGAGCTCTATGCCCTTGACACACAGAGAGAAAAGAGGAAACCCAACATTTCAAAATAAATATGTACTGTACGTATATAAGTATTCCATGCGGTATACAGAATCCATTTATTGTTTAGTACATTCACATGTCATTCGAAGCTGAAGAATTTTGTCAACGCCAACTCTATGTGAATATCTAATACGTACACTTGTAAGTGACCTACAAAATTGGTTCTAATTTGTTACTCGGAATTGGACACGCCACTAATTTTTTGACAAATAAAAAATGAGATATTTAAAAACATTTTTTCAAAGCACATTGCTCAGAGATCCACATTTAACGGGTACCCCATCTTGGAAGTATAAGTATCACAAACGTAAAGGTCCGATACGGGTTTTTCTTACTTCTCTGCTAAAACGACGAAAGATTCGAGAGAAGAAAAACACATGTATATTCATCGAGAAGAGAAAGTAAATGAGTAACCTCTCTGAAACTACTTTTCATTTCCTGAGTCACCATGAATTCGAATGACCAAAATATCATTCAAGTCTGCATCGTCTATAATGGAATACGATTCTTTTGCAATTTAATTACTGTCTTTATAGGTTTCTGCGATCTGTATGTATCTAGAGATGAGTTTCAATACATTTTTAAGTTACACGCGAAGGAGATGTATGAAGTGTGGTGGTTTGAAATGGTGCTGATTTTTTAATGTTTTCATTTAATAAGTTATCAATATGTTACTGTAACTAAATGATGCAAGAGTTATCAATGTGCGCGTCATGAAAGATACTTTATTTTAATGTCTTCTCACGCACGGAGCACGCAATGGAATTGAATCATTGTGGATTGTACTGTAATTGCAACAGCGGTGGGACAATAGAATGCATTTATATTGAGAAGCGGCAATTGAATTAATATCATCTCATAATTCTTCCCATTAATATGAATTTCCTAACGATTTATTTCGATACAACGGAATGGCTGTTGATGTTATAGTAGAATCATAACAGATTTCATTCCTTTTGAGAGACTGATGGACTGATTCTCTGATACACGGAAAAAGGAAAATGGAGAAACTTACATATATTGTCAAATAATTCACATCATAAGAGAAAAATCTATTTTTGTCTTATAATGTGAATATATTTTATAAAAATTTCCATTCAAAGACTCGAAACGACGCATTGTCATCCTACAAGGTAAATTTCTCCATTTTCTTTTTTCCGTGTAGAACAAGACCTCACAGCTGACATCCCAGGTAGAAATATTCTATTGAATCCTATTACGAATTATGCACGGAGAAAAACGTATGGGAAATGTGTAGCAGGATTTACCATAATAATGGCAGTTTTGGGACACATGAGCATTTATGTGCACTCCTCCTTTGATTATGGTAATCCATACCTCATTTTGGTGACAATAACTTTGCATCTGACACATATTACTATAAGTCTAAAGAAAATGACTACGAATTAAAGGAGAAATGTTCATAAATGCCCATGTGTCCCAAAACTGCTATTATTACGGGGATCTCTGCTACAAATTTTTCTCCGTGTAAAATTTCATTGAAATCTATTAATTTCCCCATTCGTCAATGAGATTTTATAGATTATTTGTAACAGGGATGTCAGATCTATTGTTCATGCATTGGGGTTCCCAGATAGAAAAATGTCTCAATAATGCCATCATGATGGTGACATGCACAAGAAATGTTTGCATCATGGTACCAAGGTGTTTCCGCATAAAGCATTGTTATTGGTAGCAAAACGAGGTGATGGTACCATAATGGAGACATAATGTTTACATTTTATGCATCATTGCAAGCTGAGCGAAGTTTATGACAGTATGTTAACGGCACATTATGTTACAAAATATTGAGGGCATGGTTTTCTATCTGGGGTTGTTTTGATAAAAAGACATGAGTGCCAAAAATACGGAATCGAGCTGTGTATTGCAATCGAAAGATCTTGAAGAGACACACGGAGAAGAAGAAGAAGAAATGGCAATCACTACAGTATTAGTATTATTATGGTATAGACGGTAAAAAGTAAAACTTACTTTCAATGTGAATATCAGCTTATTTTAACCCTAGAACTACAAACCCATTTTTTGTACCTGTAAACTACAAACTGGCGTAAATATTTACCCCACGAATTTTTTGCTCGTAAAATCGTTCTAGAAGCGGTAATTCGACTTATAAATACATAAATTTCTTTGTTCTTTCATGCCAAAGAGATTGGCGAGGAGCAAATTCAATTTTACTGAAGTTTAGTTTGTAAAAAATCGATTTCGATGGCTAAAAGTGCCAAAAAACGGTCAAACCATCATTTAACAAATAAAAATTCATGACTATTTTTCTAACCAACTGATTTTCAAATTTCCAACGGGATTTCAAAGAGGACAGTAGGACACATGAAGTTTTGAGAGAGAAAATAGCATCACGATGTTCTGCCAAAAAAGTCTATTTATTTGGGAGTCTGAAAATTGAAAAAAAAAAAATGGGAATCTGATCTATGGTCGTCAAAAGTCTAATAAAAGTCCATGAAATATTGGTTTTCGAGACTATACCCGATAAACACACACACACGTGATTTCAACGTTGAAAGAACATTAGACTGTCAAACGGACGTTAGTCGTTGATTTCATAACGTTAATTTTTAGTTGAAATTTGATAGGGAAACAGATGACCAGGAATTACGTTTTGATGACGTGTAATTTAAACTAATATTCAAAAATGACCATCCCGAAGAGAACATGAACGTTCAGATCAGATGTGTATAGATCGGGCCGATGGTTCATTAGAGCTAACTTTTATATTCACAAACATTTGACAAAGGTTCAACGGACGTTGAGATGTCCGTCTCGAAATATGTCCAGGAAACATAGATGAAACGTTCGCTGAAGGTTCATTGAAGGTTTGACGAAGCTTCGCAACAATATCTATACTTATATTAATTTTGATCAATTTATATGAAAAATAAATTCAATAATAAACACAAATTATTATAAATTAATCAAAGTATAGATATTTTTGTGAAGCTTCCTCAAACCTTCGATGAACCTTCAATGAACGTTCCATTGATGTTTCCTGAAAGTACTTTGAGGCGGACATTTCAACGTTCGTAGTAGCTTTGACAAACGTTTGTGAATCTAAAAGTTAGCTTTCATGAACCTTCGATCCGATCTATACAGATCTAATATGAACGTTCGCTGAAGCTTCATGTTCTCTTCGGGCATCAAACGACGTACTCAAAAAACGTGTTTTGAACGGGTTTGAATCACGCGTTTAAAATGTGTTCATAACACCTTGTGTTTGAACTTCAATTGAAAATATTCTGCTAAAAATGTCGAACGAAACCGAACAATGGTTAAAATTTCAACAAAGAGCAAGATAGTAAATAGTGTGGCATACTTTCCAAATTCTGCCATACTCAGAAATACTATTTTTCTCGATATTCAATGAAAAGTTTTCAAAAACAAATTTGTTGGATTCAATTCACGTTTTACACCCAGAAAAATAGTTGACTTGAATATAAACCTACTAGACATTTCATTGCATCCAATAAAATTTCACTCGATTCAAGTAAATTTTATTTGAAATTAATAAAAGTTTGTTTGAATGGAATAAATTTTTTATTTGATTCAACTAACACTCTAGTAGGTTCATATTTAGGTAGAAATTTAGTTGATTCAAACGAAGTTTAGTCAATTTAAATAAATCCAAATATAAATTTCTCTGGGTGTAGAACCATCATTAGGACACGTCAATATTTGACGTCTTTTAAACGATGTTCAAACCGTCGATATGACGTTATTTTATGGTTGAAAAACACGTGATCTGCCGCGAGATTTTTACGTTGAATCAACGCAAGAATGTTCCTAATTCGCAACGTGTGGTTATTGACTGTTTTTGACGTTTTCAAAGCGTGCGTGTGTTTACTGGGATATTTCTGTTTCTGCCATGTGAAATGTAAACAGGGAGAGAAATTCGATACATATAAAAAATATTCAAAAGTAGAGTTACAATTTAACTTATTCAAAGGCGCCACAATCGCTGCAATATAGTATTCTGTGATTCTCACGCTCTCCAAATTCAAATGAGTGAAATATCACTATTTCTGCAGCTAAGAGTCGACCACTGTATGAAATCAGTTAGATAGCAGTGAATAGTCCCTGGTTATGCAGTTGGAGTTCCTCCTCACGGATTAAATCAGTGAAATTCCCCTGCAGGGATTAATGAATATTCACTGATTTTACACTGCATATAAACTGATTCGCAGTGGTCGATTTTCCACTGAAATCAGTGAGATTTCAATGTTTTCATTTCAGAGAGCAGGTTGGTCACTTTGACTTCGTGGAATATATTCGCGTTTTGCGAGCCTCCGATCAGGAACACAAGCCGCATCGCGCGTGTTTTTTTGGTGACATTCGCTGGTGGAAGTTTAGTATGGGTACTTGGAATATGAAGATCATCGCCGAGAATTGTATATCTCATGTTTTATTATAACATATAGTCATAATATGTGGATGACATTTATTTTAGCGAAAAAGAGAAATTCGAATCACCTACACAAAACACTAGCGGGAACCACAAACTGGGATAGATATCAACCTCACAAAAGCTTCACGTTTGCACCCATGTTTAGAACCTTGAACGAAATTATGGTATAGGTTTCCAGTGTATTATGTCACCGCCTAACTTGGAAACGTAGTTCAAAGTTTACCTGGGGTAAATATCTACTACGGTTTGAAGTTCTAGGGTTGAGATGCACACGGGGAAAAATTTGCGTTGAATTTTGGGACGGGTACAATTTCTATCACCATTTTAGAACAAATTGTGGAAATTTTAACTAAATTGGAGTAGCTAAAATGGCAGTTGCAATAAATTATACTTCAAATGGTCCCTGTCCCAAATTTGATTTCAAATACAAGTAACTTTTGTGCGTACAGCCAAAACTAGCCCTTTTCCAGCTGAAAGTAAGCACCGAAAACAAATGCCGATACAGTGAATTTTAGTCTAGTTTTCACGTAAGATGCAGCCACATTCAGTCGGACTTTTTACAATCTAAGCAAATAGTAAAAATTTGTCAGTTTTTGACGGGATATTCCATCTTCAGTAATTCCGGACAAAACCCACACAGACAAAAAGAGCTCTTTTAGATATCTAAAAGATGTCTTCGAAAACTGCAAGAGCTCTTGCAAGACCTTTCCAAAAGATCTCATTCCGTGAGCGAAAAGATGTCTTATGCAACACCAATAGATATCTTTTAGTTGTCTTCAAGAAATCCAAAAGACATCTTCAAGAAATGTTTAAGAATTCTCAATGATTTCTTGAAGATGTCTTTAAGAGCTCTTGAACAGATCTTAAATCCTTATTGAAGAATTCTTAAATCCCTCCTGAAGAACTTTCAAATATCTCTTGAAGATTTCTTGAAAGTATTATTAAAATGTCTTGATTAAAATATTAAAATATCCATAACCATACGAATTCATTCATTATTTTGATTCATTAATTTGAATAAAGGCTTACCAAAACATATGAGGTGTTTGCATATAATTCGAATGCAAAAATACTTCAAGCATTTTTCATGCATGTATATAACCTAAATTCAAAATATTTGAACATTCAATTTCATTCACTTGAATCTGAATTTCGATACATTCTATCTTGCACAAAAATGTGGAATTTGATGGAAATTTAATTCACGTACGTACATAAAAGATAAAGTACAATGGATAAAATAATAAATTGATATTCCTCTAATATATGATTCTGCATAATGATAGGTTAGTTTTTGCAAATAGGATCATTCGCTACAAAACAAAATATATTATTGTAATGTAATTGGTTACACGTTTCTTTTCTGCGGCAATACTTTTATTATCCAGTATTGGATCTTGAATGTTTATGTATATATAATTGATTATATATAATTAATATTGCACAATATCATCGACGTCGTCTTCCTCACTGCACACGTGAAACAAATGCGCGGGCCACTGTGAATAACTATACGTGAATTACTGCAATGTCCTCTCTAATTCTCTTTGATCTAATTGGTCTATTGGGATTGTTCTAAAAGTGCTCTTGAAGATATCTTCAAGAAATGTTTATGAGTGTTCTTGAATATATCTCAATTACAGTTGTCTTATAGAACTCGCGCAGCAAGAGATCTTTCATACATTTCTAAAAGACATCTTCAAGATGTCTTTCAGAAATCTTGAAGATGTCTTTCAGAAATGTCTTGAAGATACATGAATTCAGGACTCTTTTAGACGTCTTGAAGAACTGCTTGCTGTGTGGGAACAAGGTATAGATTTTATCAATTTTTGACCGGATTTCTCGGGATAAAAACCTTTCGAAGTCTGACAACTATTGTGAAGTCCGGATCTGCCAGGCATTACCGATGGGAATCTTTGAAAAGCATCGAGCCTTTTTTATATGAAAAATATATAGTTTTTATAGATTTCAATAATAATTTGATAGTTTTTGAATAAAAAATGATTTTGTTCCCATTTATTTGGAAAAAAGATAAAAAAAACTTTTAAAAACGACTGTAAAGGATGTCTCAGATTTATTAAATACGGAGAAAAAAGATCATGGAATGATCACTAGCAAAGATAGTAAATTGGTGACAACTGTTTCTGTACACAGTCGTTAACAGAGTATTGTATTTTAGTATACCAAAATAGGAATCATTACTCGTCTCTGTTAGCGACTGTGCACAGAAATTCGTAGTTGTCACCAGTTTACTATCTTTTCTAGTGATCATTCCATGATCTTTTTCTCCGTGGATTTTTTATTAGAATTTCAGAAATTTTGAGAGGTTCTCAGAGTTTTACGGAGGGAATACGGTGTTTTTCAAAAATTATTCATGATCTTGTAGACATTTTTCAGTGAAATATTCCTATACGGGCACTCAAGGACAAAAATATTCCTAATTGTATATAATTTTCATAGAATTTGATATAACTTGTATATAAAACTTATGAATTTTATATACATAACTTTTCTACTCGAGTAGCTCAACAGTCATCGTATGATTACTTGAAATAACAAAACTTGCTAATATTTGGAGCAAATATCTCTTAACCGTTCCCCCCTCCTCTCGATTGACTGGCAACTTGAACTGAGGACGTTCCGCCCGGCCTGTGGTTATAAGAGTGAATTTTCATTCTCTCACAGTTAGAATTTTATGCTCATAAAAGGGTGAAATTTCACTCTTCAACGTGATACGAGCACTATAATTTTTACGAGACAAACTACAAGAAAATTCGTGCAATGATTCAAAATATCTCTCTGTTCAGCACTTCTTCAGCAGTTCAAGAAATGCTGTACAGAGGAATATTTTGAATTGTATTTGAAATGAAGGAAAATTTCTAACAGCCCAACCGCTCGTATCCCCTTCAACCGAGTTGGGATTTCTCTGTGATAGAATAAATATTACGTATTGTGGAGTGAAAACTCACTCTTCAGGAATGGAACTCACACTTGTTGCACTTGCAGTATTTTCACTTCAAGGAATTTAGACGGTACATTTAGAGAGCGTTGAGACTGCGCTAGAGAAAAATTGCCTCACTAAATATTTGCGAGGCACTTCTAGTTCTAAGCTTTTCCGCATCGCAATGCTTTAGAAAATTCGTAAATGTTGAGAGCGATTTCTACTAGAATCAAGGGACTCTCCTGCCTTTGGGGTGTTGATTCCTCCAGGAAAATGAGGCAAAAGTCTACCAAATCATGCACTGAGAAAAATTATTAGTCACTGTTACTAAATAGAAATAGTACTAAAAAGACCGAACAAATTTTTTTATTGAATACAATTACTTGTTTAGTAGCCATAATTATAAAAATGTAGTTGAGCTCTTTTGGTAAAATTGACAATTTTATTTCTCTCAACGTGTTGAAAAGTTTCCCATCCATGGAGAAATTTTGCTGCCACCAGGGCTGTTTCATGACACAAAACTCCCCAGGCAAATCATACCAAGACTGGCAGTTGGAGCATGACCGGCGTCAAGCTTGGTATGCCAAGTATCGTTAGCCTAGCCTTGGCCAATGCTTGGCCCACCGTAGCTGACTAAACTTTGATAGAGCCTTAGATACCAATGATAGAACCTAGCATATTTTACTGTGTTTGATTCAATTTTCGTTAACCAAGTCTCGACTGATGCTTGGTAAGTCACAGCTCACCAACCCTCAATAGCACCTCAGACACCAATGCTAGGATTAAGCATATTTCGCCGCGTTTGATTTATTTTTCGTCAACCAAGCTTCAATCGACACTTGGCTGGCCGTAAGTCTAGATATAGGCACATTACGTGGACTTGGAATTTATTCGCATTTCAGAAACTTGAAAGATTATACGCCTGAATGTACGTCAGTCCGAATACGGGTATCCTCTCAACGTCTTCCCAGATAGCACAAGAGTTCTTTATGAATCCATTTTATTGATTCTGAACTCTTTTAGAACCCTTGTGCTATCTAGACTAAAGTGACTGTGTCGAAATACAATATTCCGAAATTTCATGTGTCGGAATATATTATATTCAATCAAGCTTGGTTGCCAATAAGAAAACTATCCTATTCGTTGAGGTTGATTGTATGGCAATCATGGCATCAATATCGATTCAAAACATGAAACCAATATTGAATCTTGATATTAAACCAAGCTTGGATGCCAAGCGTTGAACATTTTTATCATGCCAGACATTAATCTAATTTGGTGCCAATGTTGGTAACCATGCTAAGCCCAATCTTGACTAGCATTGGCTCAAGCTTGGTTACAACCTGGGTTAAGACTTATGGTCAGCGGCGCATTTCGCACCTGATGCATTTAACCCTCAGTTACCCCACGTATTTTCGTATGTTTTCGTTAACCTCTCGTTGTGCGTTGCAATCAACCAAATGGAGCTTTTTCCATTATCAAAAAAATACTAAGGTTCTTAAACTTCATCCCTGTTTTGATTTCAAACCATCTCTCTTCACCCTTATGAACAGAACATCAGATTTTCTAAAACCTCTTGTTCCCTTTAGACCCCCGTGGGGTAACTGAGGGCTAAGATTGCAAATCAAACTTCAGAAATGTAAAAAATCCCGCCGGCGATGCGGATGTTCGATATTAACAATATCGATACTTAGTGAAACTATCGATACAGTAAATATCGAACATCCCTACGATGAGGTCCCCACACTGAGGAAAATTCGCATCAGTTAAATCAACAAAATCAAGATCACTGCATCATTCTACTTAAAATAACCGAAAAATTAGTTATCGCGATCGGAAAAAAAATTCGTTGAATCCGATATGAAAAGCGGTTGTCGTGTTTTCCAATCGACTTGATCAGTACATGGAAGTCGAAGGCCACGATAGCCGCTACTTCACCGATACCTCGAAACAGCTCTGGCTCCCACCATTCTTTGAAGGAAATTTTCAAAATTATGTTTCCGAGTGCCCACGTTAAAATCTTCATTATAGTTCACGGAAAAAAGAGAACACTACTGATTACTGTGAATTACAGCGAGCGATTGAAAAACAAATGAAAACCCGCTTGGATAATGAGGATTAGGACGATCACATTGATGGGTATTGTAATGAAATTCGTCAATGCTGACTGGACAGTAATGAGGACTGGGAATACCGCAGTACTGCATGGAATGAATCTGAGTTTCAATGTATTTTTGTGATTCACAGTAACCATTGCTGTTTTCTTTTTTCCGTGTACAACCGTGTTACAAAAATCCTGGTTTTTTATGCGACGTCTGCACCAGGTTCGTTTATGAAACAAAAATTGGCATTGGAGCTCGGATACACCCTTCAAAAATTATTGTGGAATTTCCCCTTTAAAAATGGCGGCAGCAGAACTCCCGCATGGATAAAGAACTTTTCATCATACGATTCAATAAATTTTCTCTTCATGTTTTGAAGATGAATTCAACCAGGGATAGGCAACTTCAATTACTTACTGTACTCGAATTAATCCTTCTTGTCAACCACTTTCACATTTGACGTCTAAAATTTCTATTTTATGGAAACAGAAAAGTACTTGAAGTACGAAGAATAATTGAAACTGTCCATCCCTGCCTACGTAGAAATGCCAGTTTTAAGGCGACGGTGACGAACGCATCAATATTGAGATGGTATTGGCTAACAACGGTGGTCTGCCGATTCCGAGTCGATACTGGAACGACGTAATTTCATGTTCTAATCGGTACTCAGGATGTCTAATATGCGAAATATGATTTTGGAATTCCCGACCAATTCTCGACTTTTTCCAGGAGTTTTTGAGAAATCCCCGGATCGAAAATAAAATGCACACACATAAATTTCAATCAACATTTTCGATGGCATCATACAATCTAATGAGAAAAATGAATTCGAAGTTGAATATTCAAATATTGGTGATTTCAAATGGACATGTTTTCAATCAATAATCCAAATCATTCACATCCAACTCGACTCCATTCAACTATAATGCGTTTCGAAAATAAAATCAAGTACATTAAGTACATCTTGAAGAAGTCAGAAACAGACTATTTCACGAACATTTGGGAATTCTTTCGAAAATTCTTGAAACAGTCGCAAGACCTCTGAGAGAATATTTGAAACAACTCTCAAATCTGTAGAAATATAGAAATATTCTATTAAATCTTATTACAAATGGTGAAATTTCTAATCAAATATCATTGAATTTCATTGAAACCTATTCATTTTCCTATTCGTCAATGAGATTTTATAGATTATTTGTAACAGGGCCGTGAAACAGGACTTCTTAAGTTGTGTAAGTTTTCTGGAATTCTATAAGAATTCAAAAATAATTTTCTTTCGAGAATTCTTGGCTGAAGACATTATTCTGAAAATATCTGAGAATCTTTGCATAACTCTCAAAATTATAACAAAAAATATCTATATTTAATATAATCAATATTCAAAATAATCAATATCCAATATAATCAATTATTCGTCGATGGGGGAAACTTTTGTAAGTTTAAAAATTCTGCACATACAAAAATAAAAATATAATTGAAAATTTCCCGGAATTTTTTTCATTTCCTGACGTTTTCCTGATTTTTCCCGACGAGAGTACAATTCCTGACTAATTCCCGACTTTCCCGGAATTCCCGACTGCTACACGGAAAAAAGTCCCATGTAAATTCTACATTGGTTGTTGTTAATTTAACATAATGGCTCACATGAATGCTATTGCCCAGTAAACACACGCACGTTTTAAAAACGTCAAAAACAGTCAATAACCACACGTTGTGAATTAGTAATATTCTTGCGTTGATTCAACGTAAAAATTTCGCGGCAGATCACGTGTTTTTCAACCATAAAATAACGTCATATCAACGGTTTGATCATCGTTTAAAAGACGTCAAATATTGACGAGTCCTAATGATGGTTCTAAAACGTGAATTGAATCCAACAAATTATTTTGAAAACTTTTCATTCAATATCGAGAACAATAGTATTTCTAAGTATGACAGAATTTGGAAAGTATACCACACTATTTACTATCTTGCTCTTTGTTGAAATTTTAACCATTGTTCGGTTTCGTTCGACATTTTTAGCAGAATATTTTCAATTGAAGTTCAAACACAAGGTGTTATAAACACATTTTAAACGCGTGATTCAAACCCGTTCGAAACACGTTTTTTGAGGACGTCGTTTGATGGTTATTTTTGAATATTAGTTTAAATTAAATGTCATCAAAACGTCATTCCTGGTCGTCTATTTCCCTATCAAATTTCAACTAAAAATCAACGTTATGAAATCAACGACTGACGTCCGTTTGACAGTCTAACGTTCTTTCGACGTTGAAATAACGTGTGTGTGTTTATTGGGTGGAGTAAAATTCACATTGGAACCAATGTTATATTTCCACTGTTATCGAAGTGAATAGGAGTGGTGTTGCTGTGAAGTAACTATGATAACAATGTAAATCCAACAGGACTGTGCAGTAAATTTTACATGAGATCCACACTGTAATCGTTACCTTACGTTTTATGTAATTTTTACATAGGTATTTCTTTCTGTGTAGACACCCTGGGTACTGGTTTGATGATTAAACTGACCGTTGTTGACCAATTTCCCACCAATGTTTGATCAACAACGGCACAATTTTAATAAGCAAGCGTTGGTTTCCAACCCTGAATGGATTCCAAACCAAGTTGAACAAATATGTAGTGCACTTGGACGAAAGATTTGATGATTTTTAGAAATTTTATCATATAACACTGTTGGTTGAACTCCGAAAAATATTATGAAATCAAATAATTTCGTAGAGAATAGCATTATTATTGACGGAATTATGAACTACGCGAGTAGCTGACAATCTTCCGTATGTTTTTCGTTAGATTTCGATCGATCCCCAACGCACTAAGGACTTAAAAATGCATCGAAGTTCAAAAGAATTCTTTTTTAATGGAGAAATGTATTCTATGTAACTCGATATAATAGTTCTCGCGTCAGGATCTATATATTACGTATGTGCCTGAATATCTGAGTTCATACGAATGTACACAAGAAGATCCTGAATTTTGAAAAAAACATCGGTTGCGAATATTGAATTGATGTCGGTAACCGGTGGTTAGCGACGGTTGGTGGTCGGTACCAGATCGGAGTTATTTTGCGTTATCATTCCGCAGTTCGACCAACGTTGGCTGCCTACGGTTGTACACTGGTAGCCTGTATCGAACCGGCACTGAGCCATTCGTCAATTTCTACGTGGGCGGATTCCACACCCAAAAACAGAATAGTTACTCAAAATCGAGTGAGAATGAATGAATAAATTTTTTATGAAAAACAAAATTCCCTTATCATCATAGGACGAAATCCTTCATTGAAATAGAGAAGAATTTACCATAATTTTTACACAGTATTTTTTTTCCAATCCACAAGTACGACACGCTATCTATAAAACTTCATTCATAAATCGAACGAGTGAAAGTAAGAGACTATGCGAATGCATTAATTGAATCATTTCATAACAATAAAATCGACGTTTCACGTCGATCTACGTTAGGAATAAAACTATTGAGATGTTTGAATTGCGATCTTGACCATGACCACTTACAGAATGCAGTAGGTGTCGTAAGCAATGCGTATACGTTTTCTCACTCATCGAACTCACTGTAATTCAAATCTCATTCACTCGATGCATCGATTATCTTAATGATTTCTGTTTAGAATGATTGCAATTGAATGAAAGCATTATCATGAATGAAATAACAAGATCATCGTCGCGGAATAACGTACCACAATGATTTTTTCTTCATTTGGAGCTGAAGAATGATAAAACGAACCAATAAAAATTGGAATTGAATTACACGATAATCATCGTACAATTCAATTCAAGGCAATATAAAACGCGAGATGTACTGCATAAATATTTGAAATAACACATCAGGACTAATCGTAACGTGTGCAAATTGAACATTCAATTTCCAACGCCCGCTCGATATGGCAAAGCGAACTTTATGTCTATACGATATGTCGAAACTTTACGACGATTTCTCTCTTCCTGGAGTGTTGAAGTACAAAATTCTTTTGAAGTTTCCTTTTTTTCTTTGACTTCGAATTGTTATTTATTATACTTCCATGTTGAGATTGTTATCGATCTTACGTTAGCGTCATATAAGGCGGCAGGCCACAAATTTGAAATGTGGAACAACGAAGAGCGGTAGGAAGATTTACGTAATGATATGTATCAATGACAGCAGCAGGTGAATATTTTCTTCTCTCTCTCTCAATTCGTTACGCGTTAACTGTGAGAAAAGTCGAGAAAATTGTCTAGATCTCGAATGGTCTATTTCATAATATGACCTGGGAAAAGCAAGTGAGCGCAAATAATAATGAATGACAATGTTTAACGCAATGTTGTGTGTTATTTCAAAAGGAACTCCTATTTCGTTTCTTTCTTTATATGTTTATTTTATTCGAGGCTCAATTAACTTTTAATGTATTATTTAATTTGAATGACAGCAGAAGAGAAGCTGTATTTGTATGAATTCGGTTGAAACCAACTTTGAAAACGGTAACCGAATTCAGTAAAACCGTTTATCGCGCGTACATTGTTGTGGTATAGCGAATTCAACTCGAGTTCTGAATTTTGCCGTAACGAGTGTAACAACTGGAATTTATGTTTCCTGTGATAAAGAACATTTTTCCATTACCTGCATCAGTTTACGGAAAAATTTTAATACTCTTATTTGGGTCGAAATAGTAACGGCTGCTGCAATTTAAATAACTGTGATCAGAATCGTGGTGATAGTCAATAGTACTTTGTGGTACGTCTAACCACGATATTCTCTCCGTATTTATACCGGTATTCAACGATTCATGTTAATCCAATCATATACTTCGATGTATGAAATCATAATGAGGTTTTCAATCTTCCGCGTTATTATAACATATTCAAATTACTGTGACTTCAATTCAGTGTGTTGCGAAATGATGATTTAACGGAAATAAATGAGTTTCCATACAATCATTCTGCATGGTAATCCTACAGATTTCACGATGAATTCATTAATCTATCATAACTTTGAAAAAATGTACAAATTTTTATATTTTTTTATGATTTCATTTGAAATGATGTCTTTTTTTACTCAACAGGAAATTGTGTCTCGAGTATTTGATAAAATAATAGGAATTGTTTTGACGTTATTCGACGAAATACGTGATTCTTGTTGGAATATATGTTATCTCATTAGTTGTATAAAATTGGAATGCAATTAACCTTGTGCATAAAATTATATTATAGCTTATATGATCATGTTATTGTTCTCGCGTTAAGAACTTTTACACGCAATTGATTCATAAATGAATGAAGTTTGAATGTATTTCAATTAAATTTTATAGATACAATGGAAAATTCTCAATACTTGATAAAAAATAGATAAACATGTGAGTTTTCCAAAAGTTGCGTATGAAATTTCACAAAGTGAATAGTAGGATATTGAAATTTTGTTATTATCTTTGTAAAATTTCACGCGCGACTTTTGGAAACTTCATATGCTTCTCTATTTTTTATCAAGTATTCATAATTTTTGATTGTTTTTCGAGTGCAATTCCACAAAAATATACATAAAAATACTCTTAGATTTTAAGAAATATCTCCAATTTTTCTTAAAGATTACTATATTTTCGACCTGCACGGAGAAAAATTATAATGTAAATTTAACATCAGTGCATAGATAAAACTTTAAATGTAATTTCTACATTAATTTTGATGAAACTCACATGATACGTACATGATCATTGCTTTGGAAGATTGTAAAAATTACGCCAATCCAAAAATATATTTATTATGATATTATTGACCACGAAAAATGTAAATTTTCCATTACACTCGACTGAATCTACTTTTCACGAACGTGATGCCATAAGGCATGCACAACCACATTTCCACTTATTCAATTCTACAGCAATCCAATGTACATTCAACCAGTACAGTTGCTAATGTTCCTCATGCTTTTTTGAATGATAATCTGATTTATTTCCCAGGAATTTTATTCTCATTCTCAAATATACAGTTACCGCAATCTGATGTGTATTCAACAATTGCTTCTGCAAAAACTACTCGCCTGTGTTGGTAATACTACTGAGAAGCTTTGTAACACTCCTTTTAGTTCAAAATGATTAAAATCGCGTCACAAAGATGGCGCAAACAGTTTCAACAGTTTTCCGCGAGTATCGGTTTGTTCCTACATTTGATATATATTAAAAACTTGAATCTCCAGCCATAGCGTACGGTTAGTAATAATGATAGAATAAGGCGACATAACATTGTATTGTATCTTATTGTAATATGTAATATGTAAGATGTAAGATAATTCAAGCTGAGTGATTAAAGTTCATTTCACTGCTCAAAACTGCATTTGTATATATTGTCTCATTGCAAATTCAACAAAAAACACAACAGCAAGAATTAATTGGGAAGATACAATTTTTTTGATTTCAATTGTCAGTGAAAATTCATAAAAATGCGGCGCAAATAATGTAAAATTTTAATCACTTAAATTTTATCCCCATCTTTGTGGCTTTTGGAAAATTAACAAAAATTGTTGTAGTTATTATCGTAGTTCTCGCGTATGCATAAAATATATGAATGAGCGATTGAAATTTTATTCAAAAATCCTAACATGTATTTTACATCAGACTGATGTACAAATTTCATAAGTTTGAAGTAAATATCGCTTGTCATACTGTTTATATTTCATTCATCACGACAATAGAATTTACATTTGATGTATTTGATAGTTATGAAGTGCGTATGTTAAAATGACATCAGATTGCGGTAGAATTGCGACGTTTTCAATTTACAGCAAAAATGATGTAGAATTTCCACCGCAGAAATGCTATCCCTATATTTACATGTAGATTTTGTCAAATTCATCGCAATTGCTGTATCTGCTACCCCAAATTTTTCTCCGTGTGCATTTTTCTCTGTGCAGAATGTTGAGGAAGTTTGAAATGAAGTTTCATACTGATTATAAAAGAGCAAGCGATTCCATTCGGTCCAATATAATCCCGATTTCTTCGGATTCCTCTGACATATCTTTAGAATCTTTCTATAATTTCGAATATTTTTGAGAGTGCTTCAGAGTGGATTCTGAGAGATTCACAGAGAATCAGAGAGAATCAGAGTATATATTTGCGCAAATACATCAAAGTATATCAAATAAGATTAGTACGATGAAATAGAATGCGAACGTAGGAAGCATCGTTTCAATTATAAATGATGTGAGCGAAACGAATGTATGGCGGATTTTAAGACACAGATGCTTGTTGAATCAGGTAATGAAACCAATGAATAAATGAGTAGAAGCATCAATTTAATTATCAATCAATTTTGTTTCAATTTCCCTGAAATGTTTGATCTGAGATACCAGAAATAATGAATTTCAAAATCTCTCAAAATCTATCTGAATCTTTTCACCAAAGTCTAAAATTATTCCGTCAGGAAAGATGATGACACAATGAATGAATCAAGCACTACGTTCAGTTCGATTTTTCAAGTCGATATATTGTTTTATTTGCCTTTGTACACGGTCTCGTATGAAAATATTTCTATGGAAAATTTCTGTAAAACCATGAATAATCTCTGAAAGACATCACATTTTCTCTGCCAAGATCTGGAAAAACTCTGAAAATCTCTGGAATTCTCATGAATAATATCAAACAACGTTAACAATCAAAACAACGAATCAAAACAACGTTAGCAATTTATTAGAGTTTTATCAAAATTTTTTGTTCCTATTTGTCTGAGAAGGAAATGCAAAAATTCTAAAAAAAATTTGCACAGATTTTTCATGAAAATTTCAAAAAATCTCAGAGTTTGTCGAAGTTTTTCTGATTTTTGCCGAGATTATTCATGGTTTTGCAGAAATTTTTCAGGAAAACAGATATCCGCATCTCTCACAGTGTTTCGATGAATAGCATATAAGACATCCCATTCAATGAAAACACAATACAGATAATCAATAAATTACATAATCATAGGAAATAAAATGTCTATAAAATTTTCCCCTCGACGCAGATCAGCGGTATAAACAAAATTCAACGACGTAGAATGAGAATTCAGAAATTTCTCTCGATAATTTCGTCTCTAAGTGTCTAACAGAGTCAAGAACAAGTTCATAGCCGTGGAAAAGTGACTTATACCACTTTCACAATCATTTGGCCCTGAAAGAATATTTGAGATACGTGTGCACCTTCGTATTGCGTAACCGTCGACGTCCAGCTATATTATAATATCACATCGCATCACGTCGTATTGCGTAGGGCTTAAAATATCAAGCTTTCCAATTGTGGCATCTTTTCTTTCATAAAATTCACAACCCACTTATTAATAAACATCTGGATACATTAGTCTGAAGAAATCGTAATTATAATGCTCGATGCATGTTTTATTGAATTTCAAGAACGAAAATCGACACCGCGAATAAATTATTTCAAACGCGCATGCAATGTGAAAATTGCGGTTCAATCGTTTCGTTATCGCTGTGTATCAGGACTGAAAAATTGAATTTATAATGGCGGCAAAGATTTCAGATTCATCGTACAGTGATTCAAAAAAAGTATATAAATTTGTATAGAATTTTTATAAGTCTTTTTGGAAATTCTATGACGAGATTTTGGATAATTTTTATATAGTTTATATATAAATTCTCTACAATTGAATTCCACACAAAAATAGTGGTAACAAAGTTCCTCCATGGATAGGCAACTTTTCCCTATGATTTGTTGGACTTTTTCTCTACTCGTGGAGGATTCACTAACCAAAAGACAAAACAGTTTTTCAAAGTGGAAGGAAAATCAGAGGACGGATCTATCACTCGATGAAAAAACAACTCCCTATATTTTTTGACAGGGTGCACGGGCAAAAATGTGTTTCGTAAAACTGGCAATAAAATTGTCTCGTTAACAATCAATACAAATTTAGCAATGTTGACGATCATATTTTCACGATGATTATTTTGAGTTGATATATAACTAATATTATTATCAATTCAGCGATATTTATTCAACCTTGTAGGATTTTTATTTGAATTCAAGATCCAACGATACGTGCTTGAATTAATTCATCTGTTGATGAAAAATGTAAATGCCGTAGACCACGACCCTGGTCAAAAAAAGTTTATCGAAACTTTGCATCAATAAATTATCATTCAAATCTATCGAATTTTCATTGGATCTTATTAATTTAAACGCTTCCTGTCAGTTTCAAAGAGTGTGAATAAGTGTGAATAGTTATTTACAGTAGCAAAACTTGTATTGAATCTCATAATTCGATGAATTCAATAGACTTTTCGAACTACAGAGCTCTTTCAAATTCATCCACAATTGAATTGCTCGACTATCAGATTTACATCAATTAAATGTTATCGCAAGTCTATGACAGTAACAACCTTATTCGATACGAACGAACGAACTCCTGGGAGCGTTTGAAAACCGATTCTCTCAACGAATTCGGTTAACTATATTGATACGCTCACGGGACACGTGATACGTTTAACCTAAATCATTATAATCGATTTGATGTATTCTTTTCACATTTCCCCACGTGGATACAATAATAATGTGTATGAGAACACAGCAAAATCGTTGATCGAAGTAAGTTTCAATTCGTGAGTTTTTGTGAATGAATTTGATAGGATTCTCACAGATTTTCACACAATTTTAATTAATTATTAGATCTTTCTTCTTTCATAAAACATCAATAATTCGGCAAAACATGATGACTTGCAACGAATCTCTTCGGATTAGATATTCGATCAAGATAAATATATATCTTCCTCTTTATTTTTCTCATCCGGAACGTAGATGTACACGAAATTTCACTTACAGCAGGAGCATTCATCTTCTAATAATACGCAAGGCAAAATGATAAAACAGAATGAATAGCCGAAATTCAACTGATCGATAGATTCTAACGGAGCGAATTTTTTTGGCGTTTTTTCAATCTCCCGATCACGATTTTTTATCGATCCGATTTCAATGAGCGATCGAATGAATGATGTGTTGTTTTTTTTTGCAAGATACCTTAGTTAAAATGGAATATCTAGCGGAGAACATAGATGATTCTGAGTTTGTTGATTGATCGCTTTCTATAACCATTATTCGTGCGTCTGGACACATTTTGTGACATACTAACACCAATAGATCAGGATTAATCGAGCTTATTTTACCGTTACACTCCATTTGAAAAGTTCAACACAAATTTCATGTGAGATAATATTGAATTTTGTATAGTTGATTTTGATTCTGATTCCAGGAAAAACATGGATACCCTGAGCATGAAATCAAAACGATCAGCAACGAAGCCAACAATAACGTAATCGTAGAGACTTGTGGCGACGATCATCGTTTGATCACTCCCAGAACACCGATTCAGGAATTCTACGCTGGAGAGAAAATTTTCATCACTGGTAAATAACACGATAAGAAATATATTTTATGAAAACTTGAAATCAAATAACAGAGCAGGGTGAAAAAAAATGAATGTATCGGTTCTTAGGTGGCACAGGATTTCTAGGAAAAATCCTAATAGAAAAGTTACTTCGCAGCTGCTCGGACTTGTCAGCGATATACTTATTGATTCGTTCGAAGAATGGAAAAAGCGCGGAGACTCGGCTGGAGGAATTATTTCAAGATCGCGTAAGTTACATGGATTTAAAAATCCAAGCATATTTCATGGATTGGAAGGTAAAATTTCATGACGTAATTTGGTTGATTTGCACTAACAATGTGTACGCATTGTTATATCACCTATACACACGTTCATACGTGTATACTACTTCTAATCAACGTACGAGCCATTCAAATGTATTTTCACACTTGACCATCATTCCGAAGTACAACAGTTGAGTATGCGGTATTCCAAGATCAATAGAAACCATTTGTCGAGAGGATGATCTAGCAATTAGCTCGATAATGATGACATTGCTAATAGATAAAGTGCGTTTGCGTTCAAAATATTCCTCTTCTTATGTGACAATGTGAGAAATTTTCATGGAAAAATCAATTTGAATCAAAGAGATGAGAAAAGAGTTACGTCGAATATCTTTTCTGAGAAAATTTAAATAAAGATATTTGCTGACGTGGTCGAAAATGATTTTGCACTCTTGTGGAATTCGCAAACGCCACAAAAATTATGTGTCATGATATAAACGGTCAACGTAATCCCTTTCCCCCAGGGAAACTGGATCGATCGCAAAATGGTTTGAACTTTGGAGAAAGTATGAGACTTTTTAGGAACAAAATGTACTTCCAAAGTGGAATATCGATTCTCAAGGTCTCATTTCTACACAGTGGAAAATCTGTGAATTTCTCAATTTTATATGTGGTAATGACACAAAATTTTCAACTGTGTTGTACACTTTGTCATATATATATATTCTTCCTCGCCTTTAAAATGTTCTCGGAAATATTCTAAATCAACGAAACTATTTTGATAACTTAAGATCCACTGATTCGAAACGTAATATTTTGAACAATCGAGCAACGATAACTTGTTGAAAATCATGTACAAATCATGCGACAACGGAAAGAAGATGAAGGAATATGTGTGAGGTATCAGATGTTATTAAGATTATGGGATTTAATGAGACAACGTAATATGATAGATTTGTAACGTCCACCAGATGGAAACTTTATGTAGCTTCGTAAGATTCGATAACGACGAAAAGGGATGGAATGGATATGGATTTACCGGATAAAAGTTGTATACGTACGTGGGATTTAACGTAAAAACCCAAAATCATGAAATTTAAATGGATTCATACACTCCAAAGAGAAAAGATTTATACGTTACGTTCAGTCACCTTTGTTCCAGAAAATATCGATTAATGGAATTAAACGAAACAATATTCGAGTAGATTGAATTTCTTCCAAGTCAATAACGTGTCATCGATTATTTTGCATATATAATCATTCTGTTTGGATTGTTATTGAACAAATATTTAAAATATCTTAAGAATTTTCAATACTCGATTCCAATGTCATTGAATTTTGAACAACATGCACATACTTTACTCATTTAAAAAATTTAACTGTCAACTTCTGTATTTGATCATTTGAATGCATACACAAGTCACTTCAGAATTGCATGAAAATCAGATTACGAAATTTTAACTAAAACCCTATTGGAATTTTATTCACTTTATCCTCCCAGCTACTTGCGCTGACTCAAATATTTATCTCGGGACATTCGTCAATGCGCGCGACAGGTTATGATGTTGACTTTTTTCACAATCATGCTGATCTTGTTTCAATGAAAAGCTTGGCCGCATGATTTCAGCTTTTTTTTAACACCATATTCTCTCGAATGTACTCCTCGTCGGATGAGAGATGATTTTTCGGTTCGGGTCAAGTACTGTTCTTGAGAGACCTTTTCAGTCCAGAGTAGTGAAAACAATGTATTTTTTAACCAATTCTTGTCGTGTGACAAACTGAACAGTCGTTGGTAGAGTGATATTATTTATTCTTCATCTTATAGCTTGGATAATTCAATACAGAGCGTTGATAAACATGGATCAAGAAAGACACTGCTACGCTGGTGTAAAAATCTCATCCGCGAATTGCAACAGCTGCAACAAAATATCTATGTTTTTTTATTTTACTCTGACGAGAAGATTGACATATTAAATTATTCAAATTCTATGTATTATTCATTTTTCCACAAAATTTTCATGTCTCGAATTGAACGAAAAATAATAAAATTTGAAGAAATTCAAAATAAAAGAGGATCGATGGTTTTGTTTCGGGATAATTTAATATCTACGATCAATCAGCGGTTCCTGTTTTGTTTAGTGATCCTGATTCTTGAACAGAATCGATTCTTTTTCATGAAAAGAATATCTAGTTTATATATAATTTATATAGAATATGTATAAAATTTAGATATAGTTTTTGTAGAAAATAAACCATTCTGTCAACAATCGGCCTCACTAGTTCTGCTGGATCACTAAACAAATTTTAAACACTCGAATCCCAAGTAGCACAAGAACTTCTCATATATGCTATGGTGACTCTATGAATGTGAAAGGGATGTGCGAATGAGACTATTTTGGATAAATTCGTTAAGATATTCTATGGAGGTGCGTAGAACATAATTATTCAAAACAGTTTCATTTGGAGGTTCTACGCATGTTCGTAGGATTTTCCAAACACCCCCAATAAAAATATTTCTCTTCAAAACTTCAACAATTTCTCTGCAAAACTTCATTATCGCAATTCTTAGAGAAAGAACGAATTTTTTCAACAGATTCATCTTCCAAAACTCTGTGAAATTCTGCATATTTCTGAAAATTTCTATTACCAGTAAAGGTTTCTCTGTACATTTCCAACTTATTGGTCAAAGTTGTTTTGTTGAGAAATGTTGAATTTTCTCAACATTTCTCTGCTTGATAAATGGTGGAAACATTTGATGAGTCTATTCCGAGAATATTACGGCTTGTGGCGGAGAGTTGAGTTTTCTATACAAATTCATACATTCTTCTCAAATCGCATTTGCGGAGATAAAGTGAATTTTTTCAAATTTTTCAATCGACTCAAAACAACTTAAGTAAAATTCACTAGTAGGCCTCGAAAAAACCTCTCTCCCACGACCCACTCATTTTTCCTTTCGGAGGATTCTGAATCGATTGGTCTATATCCGACGGGAACGAATTTTTTTAAATTTTCTATCGATTTGACCCAGCACTTGGAAAAATTTACAAGTTAAGGTCGAAAAAAACCTTTCTCCCACGATCTACTCATTTTTCGTTTCATAAGATTCTGAATCGATTAGTCTATATCTTACAGGGACGAATTTTTTAAAATTTTCTATCGATTTGACCCAGCACTTGGAAAAATTTACAAGTTAAGGTCGAAAAAAACCTTTTTCCCACGATCTACTCATTTTTCGTTTCATAAGATTCTGAATCGATTGGTCTATATCTTACAGGGACGAACTTTCAAAATTTTCTATCGATTTGACTCAGCACTTGGAAAAATTTACAAGTTGAGGTCAAAAAAATCCCCTCTCCCACGACCTATTCATTTTTCGTTTCAGAAGATTCTGAATTGATTGGTCTATACCTCACGAAAACGAATTTTTCCAAATTTTCCATTGCGATGATTCCCATAAGTGGTACTTTAAGATTATTGTAGTGATCTCGGAGATCCGCTGATGTGATAGAGACTTTGCTTCTCACTCGCAGGACCCAGGTTCGATCCTCACTGAGAAAAGTTCCTAAAAATGGACTTTCAATGTGGTGTCTCTTCCGTAATGTCATTCAAGTCGAACTGGAAGGAGATTTGTAGAGATCAACTCTGAACAAAAATTTTTTTTCTCAAGCAAAAGTGAATAGATAAAACAGAGATTTGTAGAGTAATACAGAAATATGCAGAGAAGTATTTAATATAATATGGAGATTTGGCGAGTTTTGTACGAATTTTGTGGAGAAATTCATAAAATATTTCGAAGATTGGAAGAATTATGTACAATTTTGCAGAGTAATGCAGAAATTTGTAGAGTAATATTTATGGTTAAAAATTCTGCAAATTTCTCAAAGCGTCCGAAATCTGACAGTTATGTAGAAGAATCTGAAGAGTTTTGAAGAATTTTGAAAAGAAATATTTTTATTGGGGACGCTCTCAGCATTTCTAACCTCTTCTGCTACTTGGGATTCTATTAGAATAGTAATTAGTTCCTGAGTATTCATGAACGTATTATGGCAATTTAAACTGTGCTTTGGGGTTTTCTAAATTTGTTTGAAATGAAAATTGTTTCATTTCATCCGTAGTTGGTGCACGGATGTTTACGTTCAAAATCTGTCCTACAGTTGTCTGGATTCCTATAATTCGCAGGAGATTTTTATTTGCCCACAATTCTTCTGAACTTGTCCTTCGCCATCACGTAGACGTTTGATCTGTGTCCCACAGTTGTCTAGATTTGTTCAGAACAGAAAAATTTCCATAATTATTCTAGTAATATCAAAGAGAATCAATTTTCGTTTATAGAGAGTACCGCACTGTAAAAAATATTTGTGATTTTCCAAAAATCAAAGTATGATGGAAAACTGCGTGGAATTGTAAATTTCCAGATTATTTAGGAATCCACAAATTCTCTGTGAATTCGAAAGAGTTTGGAAAACCATCTTTGGTTCAAATAAGATTCGTTAATAGTTGACAAGGTTTGTTGGATCGAAATAAATTTAGAATCCTTATTTCCCTGTATAACAAAAATTCTCAATCGACAAACACTTTTTGGGATTTTGGCAAAATTGTTTTTGAATTCACTAAAGACTGTTTAATAAAAAAAACTTCCAAACTTTTTTCTGAAGATTCTTTTACAGAGACCTGACGATTCCAAAATGACCAGAGTTTTTGAATTTTCCCACATACAAGAGAGAGGATTACTTTGAACGATACTCAAACTGTGAATCATAATGAATAAGCTCCAAAATTGGAATATTTTTCAGCATTCGAAAAGTAAAGTCAGGAAGAAAACAAGTGAAGTGTGTTAATGTCAAATGAGTGCTCTGAGCTACACTGTAAGAAATATTTGTGAATTTCTAAAAACAAAATTATGATGAAAAATTCATGAATTTGTCAATTCCCAGATTATTTGGGAATCAACCAATTTTCTTGTGAATTTCCAAGCAATTTTCGTGCCTTCCTTACAAGATTTTTGAGATTTTACCAAAATTTTCAAACTTCTTTTGAAAGTTTTTTCTCCAATATATCATCGCATATATGTTGAAAAAATTTCTATGATATCTCATCGTTTATCGAAATAATCTTCGTAAGGAACTTATATATACTTAAAATTGTAACCATTTCGGAAAAATCAAGATATTTCCATAATTCCAAACCGAGAAGGGCCTTCAATAGTCCAAAGGCTGCGGAGAGATCAACAATTGCATAGCTCATTCTATCATCATTCTCACGTCATATAATTTTTTCTCTTCTCCAGGTTTATGAACGATTGAAAAAAGAGGTGCCCAAATTTCGTGATAAAGTCAAAGTCGTGGATGGTGACTGTAGCATCGAGTATCTAGGACTCTCCAACACTGACAGGCATTTCTTACAACGTGAGGTATAATTCTGACGAATATTCAGAAAACTTGTATTAGAATTTGACTGAAATTGATAGATACGTGAGTAAACAAGCTAATTTGAAGTTTCCTAGAGAGACCTAAGAATAAAATATTAGAATACAGATAGAATCAATTAAATCGATCGGATTAACAGTATTAATTTCTGCTTCCCAGAACATTATAAGACTCGCTTGAAAAAGGATTCGAACAATTCGAAGTTTGATACAAGATCAGAGAAAATGTATGTCATGCCATCCCGAAACGTGTCCCAAGACAAGACCAGTTTTTCGAGATCGAAAAGATATCTTGTTTCATTTCACTGGCAAGATCATGACGTTGCATAATAACATTCTATCCCCCAAAGTTTACGTTATTCCCTATCTGTTTCAGATATCCATAGTTTTTCATGTTGCGGCAACAGTTCGTTTCGATGAAAAATTGAAATTGGCCACTGCTATTAACATCCGAAGTACCGCTGAAGTTTTAGAAATGTGCAAATCTATGCCGAAATTGAAGGTATAACTAAAAAGTATTGTTTTATCTCTCATACCTACATAATTATTTTTCATTCTTGCACAATTTTGAATAACGATAACCGGTGTTGATTTGATAAAAACAAAGAAGAAACATACATTTATCAAGGCGTATTACAATCATCGTACACTTGGTCACTTTGAAATCAATCAAATCCACAGCAAAAGACGTTTATCTTGGCAGTTCATGTGAAGGAATTCAAATTTATAATTTTCTCATGAGTAATCGTTTTGAAGATATTGCGTGCGCTAATTTCGCAATGGTTCTCATTGGACATAAATGCATTATATATATATATATATATATATACGTTTGTAAGATATATAAATATTATGAAATTCAATAAGACTTTGGCAATATCTTCACGCTCCTACTTGTTTCCCATATACACAACAGTTGCTTGGAATGAGATGTAAAAATAATGTATGCATTTCCATTCGTTCCCAACATACGATAATATTGACTTTTCTGAGGAAATTGTGGGCTGTTAATGTATATTATACGTATGAATCTTAAAGAGAATTTAAAATTCAATGTTTATCCCTTAGCTCGAGCGATGACGTAATAATAATCATACACGGTAAGGATCACAATGTTGACCAGTATGACGAAATTCTTGTTTCCTTCTTTCAATGCAATTTTTTTTCCTCCTTTGTTACCGCGTGAAGAATTTTATTCAACGATTGTAAATTTGAAATCGTAAAATCTAAATAAAGCTAATGTATCATTTTGTTTTTCCACGGAGCTGATGATTCGAAATATTCAGGAATTATTTTAAGAGGAATGTCTTAGACCGAAGGATAAAAATCGTAAGAACCTGGTCTGAGATTTCAATCAAAATTCGTTGACAAATTTGAATAACTTCGCATCTACGAAACCATGATCGTTCTTCGTTTTCCAATTTCAATGGCCACACACTTCCTGCTCGGGTCAAACGAGTGTTACATTTTTGACCTAATTTTAGTCTTCTCGTTTTCATAACAGACCTTCATTCACGTGTCTACCGCCTATGCTAATTGTCATGTGGATCACATCGATGAGCGATTTTATGCATGTCCAATGAAATATGAAGACATTTCTACGTTAGTCAACACCTTGCCCGACAACACTATCGATGACATCACTCAAAGGTAATCGAATTCTGTTGGAAAATCATTTCGATACTTCTTTTCGTGGTTTCTTTTTTTTTTATCCCGAGTCGAAAAAATTGGACGGTTTTTGTCCTTGTATTTCGTTTTTAGACTGATTTTGTCCTGATTGTTGAATAATGCGGACAAAAACGCCACTTTTTTCATGATTTTAGTCTGAATTTCTCCTCGATCACTTTCATTCGTTGGAGGAGAGATTCAGACTAGAATCATGAAAAAGTACTGTTTTCATCCACATTATTCAACAATCAGGACAAAATCAGTCTAAAAACGAAATACGAGGACAAAAAACGTTCAAATTTTTCAACCCGAGATATTTTCTTTGATAATCCGTAATATGTTTTTAGTACTGAGATTAGAAAGAAATTGAAGAATATATGAATTTCATTTTGGTCCCTAGCACAGACTGACCGTGTTTCGCGATTCTGCAATAACCATGTCCTTTGAAACGCATATATGTCATATGTATGTCAACGTGTGATCGATTAGAGAGCTTCAGTTAATTCTATCTTAATTGCGATATCGTGGGATGGTGTAAGAAAAGAAACGCGTATGAATTAATAATACGCCGGGGAAATTCTTGTCCTTTGTTGATGAAATTCTACGATACTACACTGTAAAAAATATACTTCCTAAACTGCCAAAGAAGTTTGGCAGTTTTTTACACAAACTTTTTTTGTAAATTATCAAACAAAAGTTTGTAAACATTCAAAAAAATTTGTGATTTCACGAAGATTTTTGAGAATTCACAAACTTTTGTTCGGCAATTTACAAAAAAGGTTCGGAAATTATTTTTCCAAACCAAGTTTGGAAATTTCCAAGCATTTTTGTTTGGAATTCAACAAATTTTTTTTACAGTGTATCATCGATGTGGGATTATAAAACATTGAATCTAAATTAATGAACTATATTTTTCGAGTCGATGAAATATTCTTCAAAACAGAAAGTTTCAGTATTTTTGTAAAAAAAGACTTCGAAAAAATTCAAATACCCTGCACGGAAAGAGAAAAGTGATGAATATTTACAAAACATTTATCAACATTGAGAATAATGACTGTCAATTCAGGGAAAAAGGAGGATCGCTGGAGAATGTTTGTAGTGAGTTTGCCAAAAATTCGTTTCATTGTTAACTTTCATCGTGAAACCATCAACTTTTAGTAAATTGCACTGCGAATATTCTTCCGCTCCACTGAGCATTTCCGTTGAAACCTTGCATCAACATTGCAGCGATATTGATGCGATCTTGAAAGTACTTGTCTTTCAATTTACAAATGCAATATTACAAAATTAACTTGCAAAAATATCGTTGAAATATCACCTGACAACGTAACATTGCTGCAATTTACTTGTAATTGGATGTTGTAATATTACTGTTGTACACTGTAAAAAGAAAGTCTTAAATTCAGCTCATTTCATGGCTGAATCTATGATGCAAACAAATTAAGGCGAAAAAACAATCGCCGACACAATGGAAAAAACATTGTCTGAAATTAAGATGCAAACAGATTAAGACTCTCTTTTCACACGGAGAGAACAAATTTGCTGACGCAGCAAATCGAGGTATTATATATAGAATAGCAAAATTTTTTGCTGACCTAGCTAAAAATTTGCTATAACAGCAATCGTGTTAGCTACGACAGCAATTTTTTAGCTGTGGCAGCAAAAAATGTTTGCTCCGCCAGCAAATTTTCAGTATTATATACAGAATAGCAAACAAATTTTGCTGGGATAGCAAACATTTTTTGCTGCCACAGCTAAAAATTCGCTGTCGCAGCTAACAAGATTGCTTGGACAGCAAATAGTTTGCTGTCACAGCAAAAAATTTGCTTCTCTGGCAAAAGGAACCCAGCAAAAGTAGATTTCGCTGCCACAGCGAATTCCTTTTTCTCCGTGTACAGTGTAATTCTCATAACAGGTACTTTCAAGATCGCATCAACATCGATGCAATGTTAATGCAAGGTTATAACGGAAATGCTCAGTGGGGCGGTACTCCCTTTCCCTAAATTGTTAGTGATTTTTCTAAACATCAATAATCACTGTCTTTCCGTGCAGAGGCGGACTTTGGTTTTTGTCGCCCCTGCGCCATCTAGCTTGCCGCCCCTTATATGGCAGCAAAAATTAATTTTTCACGAAAATATTCATCATCATCAAAAAATGTTGTTTTATCGCCTAAAAATTATTCCTCAATTATCAAAATTATAAAAAATTTTTTTCGACCCGATTGCCGCCCTTTTACGGCCTGCCGCCCCTGCGCCATGGCGCCGTTGGCACAGGCTCCTGTTTCCATGTACTGGAAGCGATTTTTACTGGAAAGAAGATTCCAGTACACGTATCATAAAATTCTTGTGTTTATACTAGAAAATTGAAGTAAAAAACATGAATTTTTATGAAAAAGTACGGAAAAAAATAACGGGACAACAGGAGTTTTCTTGTACGTAAGCTGAAAAATTCGCCATGAACAGAAATTTTCCAGTTCCTGGGTACCGGAAAATTCCAGTTTCTTTTAACAGTGTAGATGTTTTGTGTATAGAAACACCTAGTTTCTCAATATCAATTAACATAATTGTGAATTTAGGGCAGAAGATGATCGATAATATATATTCGAAATACGGTTCCTGTGAACTGATTTTGACTTCAGTATCAAAATTAATTATGAGACCACTAATTTAAAACACGTAACGGGAACTTCAAGAATTGCTGACATAAGAACGAAGAACGAAGATGATATTTCATTTCATATCTCAGGTTCATCCGTACGTAAAATATTCTACCCGACACCGATGTTTTTGACCTACGAATTCGTCTGAAATTGCATGAAGCGCGGTGCCAAAAATTGAAAAATTCATCGCCTTCAAGATTTTCAGAGCATTCTGTAAAAAATATCACACGAAGTCGAATAAAACCCGACAAAAATTCAATACGATATAATTCATTTCCATCCGTTTGGATGCGGGTTTTTGTCATTTTCACATTCAGAACAGGCCTGGTGAAAATGAAGCGTAACCAAAGATCAAAACGTCGTATGTTATAATTGCAGTCTAGGAAGAAATTGAAACATTTTTTACGGTTTATTCATTTGAGTTCCTGCTCTCTTGAATTTCGATTTTCAGTAGAGTATAGATCGATATGGGAAAAATTGTAAAGGCCCAGTTGCAACTCCAAATACAAACTCAGATTCCCACACAGAGAGAAATTTTTAGCTATATCAGCTGAATTATAGCTATCGTAGCTAAATATTTTGGTATCCACAAGACAGTTAATTTCTTGGCAACATTAGCTAAAATTTAGCTATAGAAGTTGAAAAAATGGTTGTCGATCTCACGGCTCATTACTTTTTTTCATGCACGCGGAATCGGTCGGGTTCTCACCCAGAACCCGCATTATCCTTCCAGGTCCTGCACGGGACGCTTCAAGATCTCGCTCGAGGTCTCTCAGATTCCCGTTCGAGACGTGAGAAGTTAATGCGGTTCCTGCACACTAAGAGAAAGGTACCTAGTTGAGACAACTAAATGTTAGTTGCCGCAGCTAGATTTTTATTCGCGCCAGCTAGACTCTAGTTGGGGTAAATAAAAGTCTAGCTGTCTGAAATATGAATAAAATGGTTTATTCAATAGGAATAAAAAATTTAGTCATGACAAATAAAATTTAGCTAGCGCAACCATTTCATCAATAAGAAAACTATCAAAGAAAGTGCAAGTGCCGTTGCTGATGAAGTTTCGAAATGTTGGAGACGAGTTAACATACCGGTTCGTTTGAGGTATAGAATCGTCGAGAAAATTCAACGTCTGTTTGAAACGTGGCGCAATTTGAAAAAAAATAAAGAAAATAAGAAAAGACAATCAGAAAAGCAAGAAAAAAACAGATCAGATTTTGTTCAGAAAAGTAAAAACCTATTCGATGTTGCCCCTCTAGATGTCATGAATATATTGAAAGATCAAAACATTAGGGATTCCCTCATTCGACATCGTCAAGAAGGACGGCCAGGCCGTCAGGACTTGCACTTTCTTTGATAGTTTTCTTATTGATGAAATGGTGATGTCCAAACCGTGCCAATATTTCACGTTCTGATGGAAGTTTATCGCGTGGTAGTTTTCGTAGCTCTTTACCTATTAACCACATGGTTGAAATCAAGAATGAAATTCGTCATTCAGAAACAATCAGCCATATGACAATTAACTGTATGTCATGATGATCGGAAAAATATTCCAAACGCAAAGAAAAAAACAATATGATGCGATTGAAAACAAATGAACGTAAATGAGTCATGATATGTAATGATAATTAATGTATTTTTTAGAAATTTTTCATTAAACCATGTTTACAGCAACAAATTCACCGATGCGAAAGCATTCTATTCTTGAAATATGTTATTGGAGTACTTAAAAGTCATTTGAAGCCAAAACCATGTCACAGATTGCTGGCGCCTTTTTGTTATCAATGGAATAATTTTTATTCTTCATAACAACAACAAGATAAAAATTTCTTCCAAAATTATTTTTTCAATTTGATAGTCACTAAAAGTACATACATGAGCGAAGATTGTGTGAAAATTTCATGCCTTTATCATCAAACCTTCCCAAGTTGTACGATTTTCAACATTTAGAGAATTTCAAGATTTTTATATAAAAAAATATCGAAAATCGCTGGTAGCGACCTCTCAAACGTGTTCGATTTCGCTCAAATTTTCAGGGAAATTCTTTTTCCAGGTGAACTTCAATATTTTGGAGCGTAATGAACAAAATAAAAAAAAAAGTGTTTTTTGAATCACCCTACTAGTTATAGTTACCGAATAAATTTGGTTTCTTCGAATACCAAGATTTGATAATGATAACTACAGTTTGGTAACTACACGGAAAGAATTTTATTCGAAAAATTACCGTGAAATTCGAGTGATCGAGGGACAAGTAGAAATTTTTCAAGATATGACTTGTAGAAAATCTCACTCTCAACTGTTTGGAAATTCACTCATTTTTACAAGCTGTACAGTAATTTTTTGAGGAATTTTCACTTTTCCTTCGATTACTGAAATTTCACGGTAATTTTTACAAAAGAATTCTTTCAGAGTATAACCAAAGGTCTTAGTTGTGAATTTTTATGTCGGTAATTATAACCAACTATGAGATTTGGTAACTATTACCAAATGCTGGTAACTATAACTAAATCCTTCTCTCAGTGTGTTGAATTTTCGCTGCGGCAGTTACATTTCTTGCTGCTACCGCTAAGCGAGTATTTGTGACAGCTAAAAAATAGCTCCCGTAGCTAATCTTCAGGTATTCAAATAATCGCTAATTAATAGTCGCTGATTACGAATCTACGTACTATAACTAAGTAAAATCCATGGAGAAGAAGAGCCCAGTTGAATATCCCGTACAGCGTACATCCGTGGCCTCCATGGAGAACAAAGGTAGACCCTCCACGTAAGCAATGTGGAGACTCCGTTGATTCAACGCGTGGCAAACACCTAGATTCTCTATAGAGGGGTCGGAGAAATCTTTGTCCCACGGAACGTTGCCACGACGTGGAGAGAAGGTGGAAGGAACGAAGTGGTGAGAGGGAACAAAGGTGGATGCAACGGAGAGGAGAAGTGGAACAAAGGTGGACGCAACGAAGAGGCGACGTGAACACACTGTCAAATTCGGAAAGATGTCTCTCTGGTTGTCCGCGCTGCATGGGTCAATTCATTGTAATTCACAGAGAGTGAATTATCTCTGTAATGGCGAGGTGGAAACGAGCTGGCACGATATATAAATACCAAGCCGAATCCGTTGCATCAACCTTTGTTCCACGTCGCCTCTCCGTTGCCTCCACCTTTATTCCATCACATGATGTAAATTTTACAGGCCTCAAGTGGCCCTGATGTGGCCTGATGGACATCCCTGTATCAATTTCTGCTCGGGTAACTCCCGAATTTGTTTAGCACAAACAATCAAACCTACATGGAATCATTCCCTGATCATCTGGGGAGAATATCTGATAAATTCATAATCAAATTTTGTTCACGGTGGAAAAGCACAAACGATTTTGTATCCCAGAACTTACTCCATGGGAGAAAAAATGTATGCTTCAAAGGGTTGAAATCGAATGGAGGTATTCCCTGCAGATAACATGTAACCTTGTCATAAGCTTGTTAGACTTGTCATTCGATTGTTTTGGACTTGTTAATGACAACCTTGTCAACCTAAAACGAAAGACATTGAAACATTATTTTTATAAACAATCATAATGGATCAAAATTTTTTTCCTTACAGAATTATTGGAGAATGGCCTAATACTTATACTTTTACCAAAGCTATCGCTGAAAATCTGATCAAATCGAGGAGTAACGGGTTACCGATAGGGATATTCAGACCAGCAATAGGTGAGACACTCTTTATACCTTTTCATATGGATTATTCACATAAATAATATCTTTGACTTAGTTAAACTACTATACCTTCAAAATTTGGTAATCACTACTGATGAATAATTAATAATTTTCAATAAATCCAGTAGAATGTTTTTTCAGAATTCTCAAAAACTGTTATTAAATTATGAAATCCTTGAATTAATGTAAACGGGACAAGACTTCATCTGCCAACCACCGGTTCATTATTCACCTACAAGAAAAAAATCAGCTGAATTTGGACAAAGCACAATAAGCACTATATTTAAAAAAAATCCCTCCATACTCTCTAAAAATTCAAAATATCTCAAATTGTTAGACAAATGACATCAGATTCTACGAAATTTCAAGCCGAATATTTGACTGACGATTTTTAAAATTCCCGATGAAAGATATAACTTTTTCCTCACTTCACAATTGTTTACAATATTTTGCTAATTTATATTATATATGATTTTATTTCTATTCAAATCTTAAAAATTCTCCGTAAAATGTGTTTGGCTATAGCAATGTACATAGTCACAGGAGTATTAGACATACTACGTCATATTTTAATGTCAGTCGGTATATTTCTTTTGACCCTTTTGGGAAGAATAATTTTATTCTTTTGTGCCCTGATCTACACCATTGCGCAACCAAAACCACAAGAGATCTCAACCCCGGCGCCACCGGTGCAAACCATGTATCCAGAAGATTATGACTTCGAAGAAGATCTTGCAACGATGAGTCGAATCTCTTTAGAATCAGTTTCCACTATACCCGAAACTACAAATCAAGAGAAACAAGATCAATCAATGCAAACATCAAACAATTTTTCCTCGATCCCAAAACATTCGCTGATCGATAAAAGACTTAGAAAAAAAACTAATCCACGAAATAAATCTTCATTGAAAACTCAAACGACTAAAACAGTGTCCGAAAGTACTTCCAAAACGAGACTTGCGGAATCATCGCAAAATCAAACCGATAAATAAACGATTTTGTAAACAAAATATCAATAGACTCTGAACGAAATTTCGTGTAATTTTTGTTTCAATAATGAATATAATAAAAATCTTATCAACAGTTGTATCGACGGCTTACGAACCTATCGTCGGTTGGGTTGACAATTTCTATGGAGCAACGGGAATCACTGCGGCTACATCTTCCGGAATACTTAGAATTATGAATTGCGATGGAAAGTCTAATGCTAATATCGTCCCAGTAGACTTGACGGTCAACGCTCTGATCACCAGCGCGTGGGATGTTTATACACAAACGAAGAGGTACTTCAAAATGTAAATTCATCAATGTATTATTAATTTTATTCAAAATTCTCATGTATATATTTTGGGATTTTCAGAAGGAACGAAAATATGTTGATCTATAATTTCGTATCCTCCGTCGATGCCCCGTTGACTTGGACGGAGTACTGTATGGAAAATTTTGATTATGGTCTTCAATATCCTCTTAGCAATGTTATGTGGTACATATCTTTGACGATGATTAAAAATAAAATGTTGTATATGATAGCGATATTCTTCCTTCACCTTGTGCCTGCCTTTCTTGTGGACACCGCTAGAGTGTGCATAGGTAAAAAACCAAGGTACGATTTCAATCGCTAATTGAGATGGATCCTAAGAATGAACTTCTATCATTTATATGATCTCTGAACTTGTAGATTGTTGAAGTTGTACGAGAAAATCCACAAATTCTCTACCGTTATATCCTATTTTTCGACACGTGAATGGAAATTCTCCAACGACAACGTTCAAGATATGTGGCAAAGATTGGATTTGAAAGATCGACAATTATTGAGATTCAACTTGAGAGAATTCAGTTGGTCTGAATATTTTGCCAATTATATGAAAGGAATTCGCGTGTATCTGTTTCACGATGATTTAAGTACTTTGGAGGTCAGCAGGATGAGATTCAAAAGGTAAGAAAATTGCAAATCTTTGCTCTAAACTTCTCTGAAGCTTTCACTCAATAATGTTTTAATCTGTTTTGTTTTAGATTATACTGGATGCATTTGGCATTGAAAACTTCAGTTTGCGTTGCCAGTGGATGGATATTATGGAATATATACACGTTAAGTTCGTTTCGCAATCGATACATGTATTCATAAGCTAATATATAATTTGTTTTTCAATCTGAAAAGAAACTTCGGTCGCAGTATTTATGTGAAATATATGTTTGGGCAAGAATGTATGAGTATGAATGAGCACGTGTGAATGTTTGTTTTAATTAGTAACATTGAAGTTTGTGATAAGATCTGGATATGAATCTTTGATGCAATCACTTACCAATTCAAATCAAGCCAAATATATATTCGACGTTATACGAATTGACAAACGCAATTATATTTTTGCAGCGATTGTGAAAGTGATTTCATCATTTCTTCAGAAAATGTAAAAAAGTAATCAAATTTCATAAAATTATGTATGGAAAAAGATGTAAGTTATATACGCTGATTAATGAGATAAGGATTTTGGAGGATAAATTGTTAAATAAATATATTTTATATTAATATAAGAATGTACGAAATATATAAAATATATTTATACAGCTTTTACATACCGTAAAACATATCACATTTGATATCCTGTGGGGAGATATCAAGGCTCAATGTAATGTACAGTAAAGTACAGTACAGTACTTTCTCCTCTCTCACTGCACTCTGCAATACTGTATCAGATCTCTGAAGATCTTTATGATAAATGTCTATGCATAAGATTTTTACTTAGTTTACAATTATACCGATTTAGCACAACGGAAACCAAGATTCCCAGCAGATGTATCTGGTGTATTTTGACTACGTGCGGCACATCTGTATCTATAACAGTAATTTTCATGGCACAAGTACGAGCCTCCTTTCTTTACTTTATCTGTACCATCGGGTGGTCCAATCTGGAACAAATTGTATAGGGTCTTTAAAATATTGGAAAAATGAAATGAACTTTTACATATTTTACAATAAAAAAGAATAAAGAAGAAATATCAAATATATCAAATGCATACTGGATTTTCTTGTGAGTCAGATGAATGTTGTACCGTCCACCAATCCGACGTCCATTCCCAAACATTTCCCGCCATATTATAGATACCATATTTGTTTTGCAAGAAAGAATCAACAGGAGCAGTTCCTAAATACCCATCTTCCTTTGTATTATCATGAGGGAATTCTCCTTGCCAGATGTTAGCCCTTTAACAAAGTAATTCAAAAACTGCATATAGTATTTTAATGATAAATTGGAAAATTTTCTTACTTGAATTCATTTTTGGGGGTGAATTTGTTTCCCCAAGGATAAAGGCGATCCTTCAATCCACCTCTACAAGCAACTTCCCATTCCGCTTCTGTTGGCAATCTTTTATTATGCCATTTACAATAAGCAACTGCGTCGTTCCAAGAAACATGAGTCACAGGATAGTTCATTCTAGCTGAATCAATTAGAAGATGTAAATGTTGATTCAATAATTCATGGAATGAATTTAAAATAAAACTCACAAATTACATCCGAAGTGAGTCCCTCTGGATGATCCCAAGAAGCATTCTTGACGGGTAACCACCAAGGAACGTGCTTCACAGCTTGCGAAATTTGATTTTTGATCTCCTCGCTGAGCAATCCTTCAAAAACGAATGAATCTCCGAATTTTTCGGCTTCAGTTTTGTAACGGGTGGCAGTAACAAACTCTTTGAAGTCCCGATTACTGACTTCATATTTATCAATAAAATATTCATCTAAGATAACCTCTCTCTTTGGACCCTCACCGTCACCAACGAGTACCGGCTCATTGGTTCCTATGAAGTACGTACCGGCTTTGATCATAACCATATTTTCAACACTATTATCATTCCTAGTCTCAAATGTGTCACTGATCGCACAATATTCTTCCACTTTCCCATTTTTCCTACTCAATTGTTGACTGTGACAATGAGGATGATCTTCGGCTTCACTCACAACCGATGAAACTGATGTTTGTAAACAAAAACAAATGAATATCAATGATTGTTTTCTGCGAAAATACTCCATTGTGTCTGCTGTGTTTTGAAAATGTAAATAGAACTCCACGTAATGGAAGAACACTCAATTGTGAATGAAATTTCAATTTAAAATTCTATTTTCGTTCATTCATCGAAATTCGTAGTTTTATTTAATCGACGACCAGTAAAGATTCATCGATAACATTGAATATCATCAGTGCCTGATATATACTGATATGTATATACGTCAATGGAATTGAGGAATAATCAACAATGAACCAACCACATAACCTAAATTCTAACCTAACAAATTTGTGTACGGCAATTGTATAGCCTGTCTATCGATGCCACGTATACGTACCTTTAACGATAAACTGAAACTGTGTGGAAAATATCGGACTTCCGTTCAATGATCGAGTAAAGAATCGTGAAGAAAAGAAAATGACGATGGCAAGTTACAGTAACAACTCGAAACTCCTGTTTTGTGCTGCAGGAATTTTCATATGTTATTTCTATTTTGCAATATTACAAGAAAGAATAACACGTGGACAATATGGGGAGGATAAAGAGAAATTTACTTATATGTCATCTTTAGTGTTCTTTCAATGTTTAGTCAATTATGCGTTTGCCAAAATTTTGTTATTAACAGTTATGAAACAAGGAGAGGATACAACGTCGATTCTGTATTATGGAAGTGCCGCTCTCACGTATTTGCTTGCTATGGTTTGTAGCACTATGGCATTACAATTTGTCAGTTATCCTACTCAAGTAATAGGAAAAGTAGGCAAACCGATTCCTGTGATGATACTCGGAGTATTATTGGGTAAAAAGGTATGATTTTTTCCCATTGATCGGGTATGATTATTTGCTTTTCAGAATTTGGAAACTGCGTATTAATACATTTGTGTTTGTTTTCAGGTATACCCAGTGAGAAAATACTTTTTTATATTCCTAATAGTAGTTGGAGTAGGTTTATTTATGTATAAAGATAATGTCGCCTCGAAACAAGTGGGAAATCAGATGTATTGTGGAGAGTTATTGTTGTTTTTGTCATTGATGATGGATGGACTTACAAGCGCCGTACAAGAGAGGATGAAATTAGAGCACAAGACTAAATCTGGACACATGATGTTGAATATGAATTTCTGGTCCATGATTTTAAGCGGCATTATGATCGTTATATCTGGAGAACTCTTCCAATTTATCCAGTTTTTGAACAGATATCCTCAAACTCTCTGGCACATAGTGACGTTCTCAATGGCTGGTGCTGTTGGACAATATTTCATTTTTTTGACTGTAACAGAATTTGGTCCACTGCCTTGTTCTATCATCACAACAACAAGAAAGTTCTTCACTGTTCTGGCATCGGTACTATTCTTTGGTAATACTCTCTCCGGTAGACAATGGCTAAGTACCTTCATCGTATTCTCTGGGTTATTCCTGGATGTTATGTACGGCAAAGATGATAAGGTTGCAAAAAAAGGAGTCGCCAAGTGAATTGTGCAAATATAAAAACAACAAACTAGAAGAATGTGACTGTAAAAAATGTAAATATATATATTTTGAGATGAGTTGAATTACGATTTGAATTCAAAAATTTTTCAAATTTCTATTCAAAATGATATTCTGAAAATTCTCAGTATTAAATTATTATTTGTAAAACATTTGAATTCCAAATCGTGATTGTGACACAGAATGAAAGTATAGACGTTTCTTTGCAGTGTAGTTCTTTGTTAATTTGATATATTCCGTTTTATCACCGAAGGTGAACGAAAAGTTGTTCTATATTTCTAATAATGTAATTGATTACTTCATAGAATTTCCAATGAACAAAATTGAAGTTCTTGGTTGAAGTTGACATCAGCAAATATTAATCATGGATGTTGAAATGAGAAAAACGCACAATGATTGCGCACGAAAAATAGGTTTTTATTTTAATTCAATGAAATCCAAATTGAAATTTCCAACAAAGAAATTATAGCTATGATTGAAATTTATTACAGAACATTATACGATTCTGTAAACCTGATAGAATTAGTCATTGTAAATCTATCAATTTTTCTTTACGCAAGTTCTGTAATTTTCTATAATAAGCAATTGTATTGTGCATATTCATAACTTCTGAATAACGAAAATCAAATGATATTTTCTCAAGATAATTCATTCAAAAAAATTGAATTCAGGTGAATAAGTCACAATTTTTTGACGACTATACAACATTTGAATACTGTTTTTTCTATCCTGCTTAAAAGAATTTTGACTGCAAGTGCTGATTTACCACCAACTAATTACTAATTATAAAATACAATACTGAACATTGGAAATAAAAATTCAGCTTTTTTAATCACTAAACTCAGTTGTAGATAAGGATAGAGAATATCGAGATCTCTTGGTCAGATCTTTTAAGCAGGGTATATGTATAACAACAATCTAATCATGTCACAATTCGAAACTTTGTTGAATGACTTTGAAACACTGATTCTTAAAATTCAAGGTATATATCAGACAATGAGTCGAGTGAATTGTTTATCTCTGACAATTTAGTATCTATTGATCTGTATGTAGTATGAGTGATAATTTAATTTCTGGAATTGTGTTTTATATTCTGTGTTGAGAAAAAAGCGAATAGGTTTATATTTATAGAAGTTTGTATTAAAACGATTCGAAAATACCACTTTAATAGACTATGGATTGACAGTTGAATCGTTGACTATGATTATTCCTATAAAATGAATGAACATTTGATACATAGTGTGAAGTTATTTTTGAGACCATAAAATGTGAATCATTTTTTTTTGCTCATAAATAGATTTAAAATGGATGATTGTTATACGCGTAAAGTGAACGATTGAGTGTAATTTAATTATTTACATCACTTTATCTTCCAGCAAGTACAAGAAAAATAGTGATTTCATAAATCTAAGCTCATCTTAATACTGAATTTATTCCAGCGATAGATAAAATTTATTTATGTACATTACTTTATGTATAATGTTGTATAAATTCAACTTATTTACAATATTTGTGTGATGTGATGTAAAACAATGTGCAATGCGATAGCTGATTTAATGAAGGTAAATAGGATGGATAAAATACTCTCGCGTGTGATTGAAGGAGTCATTGTTTATATAACTCCTTGAAAATAATCGTGTTAAAGTTCGAATCGCTTATCGAAACGATTTTGGAATTGAATATAAAAATACTATAAAATACGAACTTTTGCTTTTTCTGGATCATGTTTATCCAGCATCTCTTATGGAAAAAAATTGAATCCTACGCATTGTTATCAATTTCGTATCAAATTTTATCATATTTGTCTCGATAAATGATGGAAATTTCAACGCCATTCGAAAATATGTAGAGAATTGATCAATTTGTTACAAAATTTTACATACCACTACCACTTTGACCTGAGATCATTATGAGAAATGAAATTCAGGTTAAATAATAGTAGTATTCCTTGAATATAAATAAGTGCTCGATTTCCTTGAATATAAATAAGTGCTTCGTGTAAGGAAACCGGATTTACCATATGTAAACAAAGTAGGTAGCGCCTGAAAATTTCGAATATAGTTCATCTGAAAATTACAAGAATTAAAAGCTGTTACAGTTATTGCCATAATCTCCCACGTCGATCACTCTACAGAGAGAGTGTATAAAATCCTCCAACATATCTCTGATATGTTTCCAGTCCTTCCAAAACCATCCATTTCTTGTATAGTATTCAATATATTATTTACAAAAATACCGTATGAAAATTCGATAGATTTTTCATCTCTTTTTTTAAGTAAAATTTACTGTTATACATAGTTTTATGAATTTTCAATGTATTTTATATTTAATTTAAAGTAAAAAAAATTGTGAATGTCGATTAGAATTGCATCTGTAGCCATAAATGAAGAATATATTTATTCAAATAATAATTGGAATCAGACTATCGTTAATGAGATCTATTCAAATAAGGATACATATTGTTATATCGATATAATTTTCATGTAATGCGTATTCAAGAGTTTATTTATAAATTTTCAAGAAGAACTGATCATAAACAAACATCTTTATTTCAAGAAATGATCATTAATCATTAGGAATTTTGAGAGCAATCATAAAGTCAAAGAACATCCTGTTTTTATTATCCAAAGTTCAGATAAAATTATCAATTGATAAATTCAAATCAGTTTCTTATCAATTTTGCATCTTATCTACGATATCCGAATAATCTTTTTTCCAAGCTTCAAGAGGTCCATTATCGAAACAATGTCGATTCCACATACTCCTCTTCCAATTTATACAGGAATTCTTAGAATTTGATGAATTCAATACTATCTTGTTCAGATGTCAACTTTGATTTTCTTTGAATAGTATATTTGTTGTTGAATATTTTCTTGGAGTGATAGTTTTCTAGTTATTTCAAAGAATGAAATTATCTTTTGCGAAGATAAGCTCCTGTAACGCATAATGAATACGGTTATCTAGATTCTTGAGAAGATACAGTCAGTGGTATTAATTCTTGCATTTATTGGATTAGGTTCGAACTGAGGCATCAATCATATTATATCAGTGTTCGACAGAACATAACTTTTATTCATGTAAATTTCTTATTTTCTTCATAATTTATATGAAATATAATGTTTGTATGCAATGGTGGTTGTTTTCAGAATTATAAATAGCTCAGGCAAACAAAGAATCCTTCAAAAACTTATCTGGTTCCTGAATTTTCAAAGATATCTTGAAGGATTCTTTAACAAACCCTGAGTAAAAAAAATTCCATAAAATTCACTTGAATCAAATCAAAAGGAATTTAGCAAGATTCAGTGAGTTTTCGATTGAAACAGTTCATTGGATCCAATCAGAACATTGTACAAGATTCAATTGGAGCTGTCAAGAATCAACGAGAAAATCCATTACTGTCTGGCAATTTATTATCTCAGCAATATTACTGCGATGTTTGTGCTGAATAGGATTCCGCTATTCGCAAGTTTTTAAGGAGATGTCAAGAGACGTAATACGAGGTGAATCGTGGAAAAAAAATCAAACAATATAATCAAAATATCATTCTGTACAGACAATCATGGTTAATTGAAAATCTATACGAAAGAATATTTTGATCATATTCATTCATTTTCGAATAGTTTGTAAAAAAAAAAAAAACGATTTCGCTATTAAAACTTAGTGATGTTCCGGATACCGGATACTGTATTAAAGAATTTGCTTTGGTGCATATTTATAGTGACAACTATGACACTTATAGTTGTTGATCTGTACTTATTGTCAGCTTCTAACAAGTTTCTATTTGTAGCCTGTAACTAGTTTTTTCTATGACTACTTCAAATATTTTTATTATTTAAATATAATTTATTATTATTTGGGCAATGTTATTTCGCGTTCAGATGTTCTGAAGATGAGCTGTTTATCTGTTGGAAACATCAACATGTAAGGAAATTTTCAATGAAATCTAAATGTACATGCTCTTACGAAACACTGCTTAATGAAAATCATTTTAATGGATAGTTGGGAGTATTTCTTTTCGACGTTGTGAAATTCTTTTTCAATACATGGATAGTATAAAAGATATGTTATTTTTTATTTTTTTCAAATCGATTCGAAATTTTACTTCTCGCAATGACTTCAAAATTGAAACAGTAATAATTACATTATATGTGCATGAATAGAAGGTGAATTATCATTCGATTCCGATCAATAGATAACCATCATTTTGCATAAGACTTTTATTACTTAGTGCTTATGTTACAAGTGAAAATTAGATCCATGTTCATAAATGCCATTTCATTCAAATAATTTGTTTGATACAGCACTTTTCGATATGTAAGATATAATACTAAAAAATAATATTATCCGGTAATTATCCGGTATCCGGCTGGATGATTGTACTCCGGATTATCCGGTAACCAATTATCTGGATTTTCAATACCCGAGAATAACCGATATCCGGAAAATTCCCAATCCGGACCATCTCTAAATTAAAACGGTACGCTTGTGGAAATAATTATCTGAAAAATTCTTTAAAAGTCTTCAGAATTCTGAATAAGACTTTCTGAGAGTCTTCATAATCCTAACTATGTCAAGAAAGGCGTTAATGAGTCTTGGTAACTCTGTAAAACTCTTGAAAAGTCTTATTTTCCCCAAAAATTTCGAATTTTCCGCAAGAGTTATGAAGAGTTAATAAGACTTTTTCAGAGTGTTACAGGAAAAAGAATTGTGAGTATACCTCAAAAATAAATCGAAGATTAAAGAAAGCATCGAAATTATTTGGACAGATTTGTTGAGATATATCTCCACTTACATGTATAAATTGATGATCTGTACAAATAATTTCAATGTTTTGTTTAAATCTCAATTTATTTTTAAGTTATACTCTGTTCCAAAAAAATATTCCGTTTTACAATAATAATCGAGTTTGTTATTCAAGCATTCCTTACTACTTTATGGGTCTTTTTGAAACTTCAAAACTCTTATAAAGTCATTTTTCTTGCTTATATTTTTTTCTCTGTAAAACTTCGAATAAGTCTTATTAATTATTAATAATTATTGTGGAACGTCCGAAATTTCAGGGAAACTAAGACTTTTCAAGAGTTTTACAGAGTTACCAAGACTTATTAACGCTTTTCTTGACATAGTTAGGGATATTAAGACTTTCAGAAAGTCTTATTCGCAGTCCTGAAGACCTTTACAGAGTTTTTCAGAGAATTATTCCCACAAGGGTACTGATATTCCCTTGCATTCCTTATAAAAATCAGGTCCAAACTGAGAAAGAGTTCCACCAATATTTAAATAAACACATTCTTATTGCGCGGGTAGTATTCGATAAACCGCCACTTGAAAAGTTGATATACTTGGAGGGTTTACTATTTCTCAATCAAGTTCCGACGTTGCTCTCCACTCAGACTCTCTCTCTCTCTCTCTCTCTCTCTCTTTCTAGGCGTTTTACTTCAAACAGGGAAAAATTCTCCACAATCATTCAATTATATTCACATGGATTTTCAAAGTTTCCATAGTTTTCCTCATAATCTTGCACGGTATATAAATAGTTACGGAAATCAACGGAAATGATAAAACACGATTGAAGTTTGAATCGTTTGTCGCAACGAAATTTTCACCACAGATGTGAAAATGTGTATTTTATACACATTCATGTTGAAAAACAAAAAACATTAGAAGAAAACATTTTTATATTTTCAAATTTTTCAATATCCAAGTATTGATACACGCAGAAAAATATATTTAGAAAAGTCCCATAATTTATTGAGGATCAGCGCCAGTCTGTGATGAATGAAATTATTTACCTGAATATAGCTTCAAAAGTACCATAATTTCTTGTAGAAATACATCCAATTATGGGAGTTTTTAAAAGTAAATCCAAGTCAAAACTCTATCTGTGACAGACTGGCGCTGATCCTCAATAAATTATGGGACTTTTCAACACATCTGTTTTCTGCGTGTATCGGTATCGAAGTATTGGTATTCGTTCCAATAAACGATTCAAACTTCAGTCATTTCGAGGCCTACAATGTTCATCAGTTATATTTAACTATCCTTTTCAGCATTAGGAATTAGAAATCTCTATCTAATCCATTGATGTCCACTCAATGTTTGTAATGTTTTGTATTTCCGCGTAAAAATCTATTTGTCAAATCTCTCGTGTCAGAAAACCATGGATATTCCGCGTGATTTCCCGCATTGAAATCGAAGCCGGACATTTTTACGTTGCTTCTGCATCCTTCCCATTGTAATTGAAACATTGTTAGAAAAATAGCGGGAAGCGAATGGAACCTGTAAAAACACACCCTGCTGAAAATACCAAGCAGATCCGGAAAAAAAATAGTTGTCAGTCTTCGGACGGTTTTTGTCTCAGGAAATCTAGTCAAAAATTAACAAAATGTCTACCCGAGTTCGTCATTTTCTGACTGGATTTCCTGGAACAAAAACCGCTCGAGTACAAAATTTTTATTTCGGGTTCGCCAAACGGAACTGGTGAAGACGTGTTGCGTTTGTGGGCAGTACTGTTTACGAACGTGAGGCACCCGCACGAAAACGCAACACGTTTGCATCAGTCCCGTTTGGTTATCCGAAATTAAAACTTTCACTAGGCCGTTTAAAGCCTCACAACTATTTTTTTCCTAACCTGCCTAACATTTTCAGCAGGGCACCTTGAAAAGCAGATGCACATTCCCAAACAGCACCCTATATTTCATGCATATCTATACTATATATTTTTATATTTGAATATTTTATACATATGGTATGCATGTAAATAATATCGTATACATATTTTATAGATATACAAAATATTTTGTGCTGTGTGGGTTGTGAAAGCTTCATCAGCAAACACAACTACAAACTTATGAAAGGACCAGTAACGGCTCTTCACTGGCATTGCAAGATCCATTAACTCTCGTTTACCTCACTTCACATCCTGGTGAGAATGAAACATTAGAGTGCGACAAAAACGCGACGAAGGCGTAACCTAAGAGTCATCTAAGCGTGATTTAGGAGGGAATTCGAACATTCTCACGCTTCATTTGTTTCAATACCCGCTTCCCTCACTTTTGAATGTTCACCAGGGCAGGAATCAAACACTTGCCACATTGAAGTGATTTCCAACCCAGTGACAAAAATTGTTATAACAAATGAACTATTGAATATTTTCACTTGTCAATTTTTTTATAATTCATCTAAGGTTCACTTTGACAGATCTTGTAGGTTGTACAGCCAAAATTCAAATTTAAGTACACTAATAGGATTGAAGTATCAAAAGAAAAATGAAAAACCGACTGTTTTCATCATAAAAGTCATACTAACAGTATTTTTCAATATTTTGAGCTAAAAATTGGACAACATACTTTTGAAATGTTATTCTTTGAGAAAGAAATTCGTCCTCTAGTGCCTGATGAGGGGAACCCGAAGAGACCATGAAGCTTCAGCGAACGTTCAGATTAGATCTGTATAGATCGGATCGAAGGTTCAAGAAAGCTAACTTTTAGCTTCACAAACGTTTGTCAAAGATACTATGAACGTTGAAATGTCTGCCTCATAATACTTTCAGGAAACATAGATGGAACGTTCATTGAAGATTCATCGAAGGTTTGACGAAGCTTCACAAAGATATCTATACTTAGATTAATTTATAATAATTTATGTTTATTAATTAATTCATTTTTCATATAAATTAATCAAAATTAATATAAGTATAGATATTTTTGTGAAGCTTCGTCATACCTTCGATGAACCTTCAGCGAACGTTCCATCTATGTTTTCTGAACGTATTTCGAGGCGGACATTTCAACGTTTGTAGAACCTTTGTCAAACGTTTGTGAATCTAAAAGTTACCTCTAATGAACCTTCGGCCCGATCTATACACATCTAATCTGAACGTTCGCTGAAGCTTCATGTTCTCTTCGGGCAGGGATGTCATCTAGCCAGATTTCACATGGCTATACCTATACCAGGCAGATAAGATAATGGATCGGCTTCCATGCCACCCGCACCGAAAAAAATAATTAGTTACCCTTACTACAAATTAGTTCCAGCAACTAGATACAGTTGTTGATATTTGGATAACTAAAACGGGCGTTGGCTCAACTAAATTCAAATTTAATTTCTCTGACTTCAGTTGCTGTTACTCATTTAAGGTTGTCTTTACTACAGCTTCTATTACCGGCTTCTATTCTTTTATTACACGGAACTAATTTTCACAACTAACTTCAGTTCATTCGGTCAAATAAATTATTTTGTTCGGTGCGGACAGAAGATGATCAAATTTCTTTATCACCCGATAAGGGTATTACTTAAGCATCCAATACAATAGCTGTGGCCACGGCCCGTGTGGGCCCTGGTTGGGGTTACCAGTATCCCTGTTGAAAAAACAATATGGTTTTCCAATAGAAAATTATCCTCCATCGGTGTTCATGAGATCTTACCGGAAGACCAATAAACGCCAATAGAATATTGAGTTCTACATGAAATCCAATGAGAATCTGTAGCGGCTGTGACAAAACGACACGGAAAATCGATAGAAACCCATTGATTCCGATAAAATTACATCCCAGATAACAATTTTGAGGAATTCTTCCGTAACATTCTAAAAGATATCTTAAAGAATTCTAAAAGATGTCTTATGAAACACTTGAAGACATCTTTAAGATATCTTTAAGAATTCTAAAAGATACCTTCAGAAAACTTCAAGAAATCTCGCATAAAGACTTCCAAAAGATATCTTTTGGTGTTTCATAAGGCATATTTTCGAATTCTTTAAGATATCTTTCAGAATGATCCAAAAGAGTGATCCAAAATTGTTATGTGGGATCTATCGGTTTCTATCGGAATTCTTCAATAGGTATATTCCTCGAATATTTCAATACAGGTATGCTCACCAACAGCCCATACACGCCATAAGGTACTCTCTAAATTCTTTGGAATGAATATTCACTCTTCAAAGAGTCAAAATACTGCAACTCTAGAACGGAGTGGGAGCTTAACTCTTGAAGAGTGAAATTTCACTCTTTAAGAGTCAATATTCACTCTTTTTCCTAAGAGTGAGTTTTTCACTCCAAACACCAGAGTTGATTTCCACTCTTATAGAGTGAAAATTCACTCTTTAAGAGTGAAATTTTTCACTCAGCAAGAGTGAATTTTCACTCCAAGGAATTTAGAGAGTAGCTACCATTTTTTTGCCGGGTATTCCCATGTGGAAAAAATGTCCAAAAATGTATACAATTGTATACAAATTGTATACATTTTTGGACATTTTCTCCACATTGGTTTTCATTGATACCATTGCGGGTCCTAGACGGAAAAGCGTAACATTCCAAGTGGGGGCCACTTAATCAAGGAGGGATTATGCACCTGGCCCGGGTCTGAGTCAGGAAACATTTCCACGCGGGTAGTTTCCGGGGCACCTGCCTGAGAATAGTGATGCCAATTCTGAATCAGGATCGATTCTTTCTTTATAGAAAAATTATTTATTTGATACACATTTGTAAAGAATACTACTGTGAGCAAAAAATAGTAAGAGTTTTTAAATTAAATTCCGCGCGAAAACCCATTCGTCGAAATATTTTTTTTCTAGGTTGGTATGACTGTCAGTGACATCTGTGCCAAATGTCACATCAAAATAATCATTACTGTTTAGTATACGCTGGTCTTCCTGAAGTACAAAAAGTACATTCGGCGATTTTTACAATGAGTGAAATTATTCAACAAAGAAGTTCCATTAACTTTTGTGTGCGGAATCAAATTTCTGGTGCCGAAACGTTCAGAATGTTGCAAAAAGCCTTCGGTGATAATTGTTTGTCGCGAGCAAGTGTTTTTGATTGGTACAAATTATTCAAAGAGGGTCGAGAACGCGTTGGCGACGAACCACGTCCAGGACGGCCATCAACATCAACTGATGATCAACACGTCAATAAAATCGAGGAATTGGTGCTTGAGAATCGACGATTAACAGTCCTTAGACCTTACTGACGTCGTTGGAATATCGGAAAGATCAGTGAAAACCATTTGGGCCTAAGAAAAGTCCACGCACGATTGGTCCCAAAATCACTCATTGATTCTTTGCGAATTTTTCGCCAAATTTTCAACCAATATCGTGCCGCAACCACCGTATTCGCCTGATTTAGCTCCGTGTGACTTCTGGCTATTCAGCAAACTCAAACGACCACTCCGGGAAAACCGTTTGGAGTCAATTGAAGACATAAAACGTAAATCGCTATGCGCATTGAAGGCTATTCCGAAAATTGACTTCAACAACTGTTTCGAGGATTGGGAAAACCCACACAGTACCCAATGTCTCAGTAATATTTCTAGAATATTACAATATCTCGCTCAGAACATTCTGTGTGAAATACTTATACAAGATTCTATAGATATTGCAGATACGATATTTCGTTGAAAATGTGCTGAGAATCTTCCTAATGGAACATTGCACACATAATGATCTGTAATGTTTTGGAAATCTACGATGGGGAATATGCTGAATTTGTCGCAAATGAAATATTCTGAGAATATGACAGTAGCAATATTTTATGAAGCAAAATGAATTTTCATACACCTGATTCAGGACTTGGTGAAATTCACAATCCAAGATCGAAAAAAACGCCTCTCCCATGACCTACTGACTTTCCATTTCAGAAGATTTTGAATCGATTGGTCTATATACCACGGGAACAAATTTTTGGAAGTTTCTCATCAATTTGTTCCAGCACTTATCAAATTTTGGAAGTGCACTTTTCAAGAAACGCTCCTCCCAAGTGCCAATCATTCTCCATTTCAAAAGATTCTGAATCGATCAGTCTATATCCCACGGCAACAAATTTTCAAAGTTTTTCCATCGATCTTACTCAGCCCTTTGTAAAATTTCAAATTCGAGGTCGAAAAAGACCTCTCTCCCACGACCTACTAATTTTTTGTGTCAGAAGATTCTGAATCGATTGTTCTTTATTTCACGGAAATGAATTCTTCAAACTCCAATCACGATGATTACAATAAATAGCACTTTGAGAGTGCTGCCGTCATCTCGGAGATTTGCTGAAGTGATAGAAGTCTTGACTCTCACTCGCCGAACCCGGGTTCAATCCCCACTGGGGGAACTTTCCAATAATCGACTTCAGAGCAGGTTTTCTTCCACTCAAAGTGATTCTGGCCAAGCTCATTCAACATTTGTTGAAGTAAATTCTGGAGAAATTTTTTTTTCAACCCAAAGTAATATTTTTTTAGCTTTTTAATATATGTGATTGTGACATTTTTTCCCGTACAGAATATTGCTGAAATGATCACAACAATATTTCAGAATGTTACCTCAATGATTTCAACAATGTTTCAGAATATCTCCAGAATGTTACAAAGATGGTGACATGAGACATCCTGCAGACATTCTGACAATCTTCTTGAGATGTTTTCCAGAATATTACACATTCCAAATGTAATATTCTGACAACATTGCTGGGAGATCCGGTGCTGTGTGGGAAACGTTGGCACAAGTGTATTGGGACCAGGGGGAATTACTCTGAGGGGGACGAAATAGATTTGGAAGAATAAATTGAGAATTTTTAAATTATTAACAAAGTCTTACTATTTTTTGCCCTCAGTAGTATATATATGAAAATTCAATATATTTTCCATCCCAAAGAATCGATTTTGTCAAGAATCAGCATCACCAGCTGGGGATCCCAAGTTCAGAAGCTTGGAAAAAAATTAAATGAAAAATTGTTTTTCCTCTGATCCTCATTTTCAGAATCAGAGATTCTTTAATTGTTGTACTCCATTATAACGAATGATTCGATCATTAGATGATTCTGCAATGTATTCTTACGTTTTGAAATACCTGACGGGGACGAAAATTAAAATGATGACACGATCCATTAATCGATCCATAACCAACGGTAAATCCCCCACGACGTAAAAACACATTCTGAACAATTCCTAAGATCATCTTCAGCGCGTTCTTTCTTTTAATCGAGATGCAATTTATTTCTGAATCACAATATTTTCTCATATCGGTAATTTTGTTTGTTCTTACAATGATGCCTTAGATAACAATTATCTCAATCGTACAATCGTACCTCGACATCGTATCTGTTATTACTAAATGAGTGACAAAATATAAAACATTTTGCATATCGAACAAGCAGACCGTAAGTCGTGAATGTTAAATGCATTCAATTTTCACCTCTCGAATCCATCACATTCGATCGATGCGAAAATTCGTTTTACTTTCGTATACTTTCGAATCGTCGTTGAACGTAATTCCATAAAAATTTGCTTCTACAAACACGTATATTACCTCGAATGATGATCTTGACCCACAGATAAACTCCTGCATTTGTTTACCTCGGGTCTTACGCTAATATTCAATAAATTGATATGATCACTCGAACGTATGCAATTATTATCTGGAAATAGAGGAAAAGTTACTCAATCGAAAAAATCTTAGCCGGGAAAGCCAATCAATTACGCTCAACCGCATTCCTCGTATGCTAAGTGGAAATTCTACTATTGATTCGTTGAGTCATCTGAAATTATTATGAGCTTATGGCATATAGGTAATACACAACTATAGTTGAAGTGGCAAAATACTTTTACATACTCATTTTAAATTACCCTGTTTTGTTGTTAGTATACTTTTTTATTTGATTTCTTCCAATTAAAAAGAAAGAATTCTCCCAAGCGGCAACAGAAGTTCAAAGTATATACGAAATAGAAACGTTCATAGAATATTCGAATGAGACCGTATATACATATAGTACATCCGAAATGTACGATATTGATTCAATCGACGTTCCATTGACGTACCGTCGTATATTCGATTACATACGTTCGATGAATATGCATAGCACCTATGAAACGGTCCCCAAGTAGCACCAGAATATACTATGAACGCTCTTCGAATATTCGAAACATGTTCTATGCATATTACAATGAGACCGTTTCGTAGGTGCTATGCATATTCATCGAACGTATGTAATCGAATATACCATGGGACGTCAATCGAACGTCGATTGAATGAATATCGTACATTTCGGATGTACTATGTACGTTATAAGTATATTTAAAACAGTCTCATTCGAATATTCTATGAACGTTCGTTATATATTGTGCGTATCTCATTCGTACATTCTACGAACGTTTTTATTTCGTATATACTTTGAACTTCTGTTGCTGCTTGGGTCTCATCGGAATGTGAATAGAACATATTCTGAATATTCGAAGAACGTTCATAGTATATTCTGATGCTACTTGGGCTTTATTCTTCTCTCGAATTTCAATTCAGTTGAAGAGCTTGGATAACACGTTTATTCTTCGAAACGAAAGAACGTTTCGTTCTTGAACTTTGAACCAAATCTATAGCCCTTGAGGTTTAGAAAACAAATCCGCATTCGCTACTTTTTGCAACATTTTGAAATTGCACACCATCTTACGCGACACTTTTAGATAAGTTTCAGACGATATGTTTACAGGGTCCTCGATTGTTGTTTCCTCTTTTAAGGGATGGGGGCCAAATCAACGAAAAGACAAATCAACGAAATCAGTGTTTGGAAAGAGAGAGTGTGACGTATCTATCTCTTTTCAACCAACTGTTCGTTGATTTGGTTTTCTCGTTAATTTGGCCCCCATCCCTTTTAAGCTCTATGAAACGAATGACAAATTTGCACCTTACAGATGACCCTGATACTATTTACCCTCTGCGCAGTGGGATTAACAACATACTACACCACTGTAGTACAAACAATTAAATAGTAATGAACGTCAATGTTAGTTAAAAAAACAGGTTAGTGAGTTATTGTTCCTCAGTTTATCATCGCTACTTTTCCTCGAGTATGCTAATTACCATCCGTGAATTTTATCGCAAAAATATCGATGAGCACTGTTCTTTAAACTATGTTCATACTTTTCATTGATAAATAATGAAAACACAAATTGAAAGAAACTTGCATTTCTGCATCATTCTTTTAATGAACAATAAAATATCCAACAACTCGAGCACAAGAATACAAACTTATCTTTGAAACTATCACGGGTGGTAGTATCGTAACCATCGCAGGTCATAATATTATGACGTTGTTCAAGTAAAACTACACACGTCTAGTATTTACGAAACCAACGAATGAATGCATAAGTAACTCTATTATAGTTACGAGATTTATTACTTGGTTTATCACAGGCATCATCATCTTTCTCAGGTGTCGTTTATCTGATTCGAACGGTACTTCACACCAAATGCGATAAAATCGTAGAATAAGAATTCCGAAGGAGGGATTCGTGATTGTCATAACTCGGTAGAATTCTCGGTGGAGTGACAGTTTGACGGGCTTCGTGATAGGAGTAACATTTGATTACGCGTTTGTTTAGTTCCCATCAATCTAAATGTTTTCAAACCATTCGCATTATGTATTTCAAATTTAGCTTTATAATATCTTTTATTATTTTTATCATCGTGTCTCCGCTGACACCTTCGAAGGCTAAACAATACGGTAAGTTAGATCAATATTTTCATTCATATCTATCTTATCGAAATGGGTTACGATAAAAATGGGTCAGTGATGAGTGAAAAAGGAGAAAAATCTTCATTCCCCGCGGTAATGGAAAAGATAAAAATTATTGATTATTTTTCTTTGCAAGAAAGATAGGGGAAAGGTATCGCTAGTGGAACGTGTTTGACTGTAAATTGAAAACGTGCCAAGTGATGGGTCAAATAAATACGGAAAATCTCATCTTTGATATGAATGTGCGTCGAATGTGGTGCGTTGCCGAATTGTGGTGGTGGTGTGTGTGTGTGTGTTTTTTTTCCTTTATTGGACATTCAAATATTCGGTGAATATTTAGATGGGCTTGATTTATCTTAATTCGTATCTAAATCGAACGTAATTTATACATTTTTCGGGACCAAAATCAACGTTGTACTAGACTCGAATGGAGTGAATGAAGTGAAATCTTGTGGAGATAATAAAATTTCACTTGAACGTAAAGACAGACGAAACAATTTCCATCCCCTCGAACGGTTAGAAGCGCTCTGGTATATTTTCACTCTTTCACATTCAAAAATTGCGATGAAAGAGCTCCCTTTCCAATTCATCGCAACTTGTAACCCTTCAGATAATTTATGATTTTTTTATCGATAGTAGAATATTCAATTGAATTGTTTTTCCCAAATTGAAATTCTATCCACTTTGTAAATCCTCAAATGAGATTCATGTTCCAAAATCTATCATTTTCTCACCTGGTTCGTTGACAAATTTTGCTATGCAGTGAAAGAACCAAAAACATCCAGATAACGCACGCAAGCTAATCAGACTTGTGTTTTAATCATTTCTGGCTCAACGATGGTAATCCTGTTAGGGTAAGGTTGGTACATTTGTTCATAAAATTCTAATGAGCTTGAATCCTTTTAGTGTGTCAACATCTTATCACGAACTTGTCTGGAAACCTTGAGACAAGCTTAAATTGATATCTGTAAAAATTATGAATACCAAAAAATCTATTATAAAATTGTGAGGAAATTTGCAGGGGCGATAACTTTCCCACGAGATTCTTTTGTTTTGGAAAATGCCCTAATCGATAATCAATGTATGTCAATGAAATTTGAATCGTTTATCGAAACGAGTTTGTAATTGAATTCAAAAACACTGCGACACCAATGCCTTAATTTGTTCTGAATGATATTTAACCAGTATTTGTTATTGAAGGGATATATATAATATATACATATTTTTTATAAAATCCATGTATAAATGTATTCTTTTATTCCACATCAATATTTTATACCTTCAAAATTCATCGTATTCCCAACGTAAAATGGTATTTGATTGTTTTGTCCGAATCATTTAAGGGGCGTCCATTGATTACGTCAGGTGTCTGGGGGGGGGGGGGGTCAAGCTAAATCTTATCAAATCTTACTTGGGGGAAAAGGGGAATTTTTTTTCTAGCCAAAAAAACGGTGTCAAATTGCGTGAAATTATTTGGAAAGAATTTTGAACAAATTCAATTTCATCACTATGATTTTAAGTTGAGGTTATATTCCTAAACACTAGTTTTTGCTAGTCTTAAATAAAAGTAACAGAACAGATTGTGTTTTTATTATTTTTCTTCATAATAATCACACGCATTTACACCCAAAAGACAAATTTTGGAAAATCTCACGTGAGATTAGGGGTGAGGGAAGAGAGTTGCGAAAAATCTTACGAAATCTCACCAGGGGGCGGGGGGGGGGTCAAAAAATCTTCGAAAAGCCTCACGTAATTAATTAGGGACACCCCCTAATTGTTCTTTGCAAATAAATTTTGTTTTTAAGCGAAAATTCCGTCAATTAAAACCCCGATTCTCTCTTGAAGAAAGTCGCAAATTTGTTGTCAAAACAGGAAGTACATTCACTGGAAAAAGATAAAGGTGTATATTTGATGCAGATTAGTATACGCTAGCGATAGGCAATGTTTCACAGTTTCTAGGTTTTTTTTGAAAGATTTATCGAGTTTATATTGAATTTTATAAAATATTGATCAAAGTGTCATACTAGGAGTGATTTTTTCGAGTCGAGTCGAGTACTCGAAAAGTATAAAATATATACGAATATGAATATAATCTATATGTGATAGTGGATAACGATCCTGTATGTTCTCTAAGAATATTCTACCTTTTGCAAATGATGATTCATGATAATTCTAAGAAAATCGACAAATGATGCGAAGATTTTCGAGTAGCTCGGAACCTCGAGTGGTACAAAATACTCAACTCGACTCGAGAATACTCGAGAAGTTTGAGTACTCGCAAACACCTATTTTATACAGAAATTTCATAAAAAATATCAATCCCTTCGAATATTCCCAATCACTAATGTATGCAACATTCGACAACCCTTCAGTTGAAGTTCTCAGATTCCCAAATACATCCTGAATGGGGTGGTTCTTATTTTATATATAAAAAGTGTTTTCTGATTTTTTTGTTGTCAACAAGCAAATGAAAATTATGTAAAAAATATTGTGGCACTCCTTCATGATGTAGAACAAATTAGAGGGTCAGCCGTACAGAAAACTTGTTTGTTGACAACAAAAAAATCAGAAAACACTTTTTATATATAAAATAAGAACAACCTTAATCGTGAATTGACATCTCGGAATTGTAAGTGGAAAAAATGAATTGAATTACGAAAACTCAATAATATATTCAGGGGAATTGAATTTACGTTCGACTCATTCAACTCTGATGTAACATTAAAAAAAGCTATTTCCAAACGAAATCTCTGGATATTTATTCAGTGTAAAAAAAAACTCATTCTTCATGGAACTAGAAATGATAGAAAATGCGCAAGTTATTTGCTGTAACAGTGGTTCAAGTTGAACAAACAAATCTGTTCCACAGGGACTTGACGGATCAAATAATTCTTTTCAAATATTCTGTCTTGGTAAAACATACAAGTATTTCCTCTTATATACATTACTTTTTATAATATGTGTATTACAACAATGCACATTCATTCGATCGTTCATCTGACATTGACGGTATGCCAATCTCAAATCAGCCTAATACAACAGTGATTAACATGATACCAGCGCTATAATTTTTACGGGACAAACTAAAAAAAAATGCATGCAATGATTCGAAATATCCCTCTGTACAGCACTTCTTCAGCAGTTCAAGAAATGCTGTACGAAGAGATATTTTGAATTAATGTACGTATTTTTATGTAGTTCGCCCCGAAAAAATTTTTGAAAGCTCAGCCGCTGGTATCCCCTTAAGGCTACACCAGAGACTCTCAAGAGTATCGGCAACATGGGCTTGTAGACACAGGAGCGGACTATGGCCTGTGCCAACGGCGCCATGGCGTAGGGGCGGCAGGCCGCGAAAGGGCGGCAATCGAATCGAAAAGAATTTTTTTTAATTTCAATAATTCAAAAATAATTTTCAGGAGAATGATAAATCCTAAGCAATAAAGCAAGATTTTTTGGTCATGAATATTTTCGTGAAAAATTGATTTTTGTTGCCATATAAGGGGCGGTAAAAATCAAAGTCCGCCTCTTTGTAGACACTAAAATATGTAGGAGTGCTTCGAAACTGGAGTTAAAGACGCTCCAAGTATCTGAGTGCCTGGAAGTTTTTAATAAAAATATACTTCCTTCGAGTGACCGTAAATTATTCTCAAAGAATAATTAGAGACACTCGACGAATTATTTTGAATGCGGGGAATTCAAAATTCAGTGAAATTATTTCAGCAATTAATTTTAAAAGAATGAAACCACGATACAGAATTCGGCGATGAAATCATTGTAACTTATGCTCTCCTTGATTTTCAGTATGATTAACAATTATGAGGATAAAATTGACCTGAATATTTTTCAAATAGCAAAAGTGTTGTTGCGAAAGAAACAGTTCAGAACGAAATTCAATTTTCAATTCTACAAATTCAATAAACTGAAGAGAATTCTGAACATGGAAACATCTTTTATTCATCAAAATTAGTGACATACAGTTAGATTTCTCAACGAGAATTGAAGGAAAAGGAAAAGTTTGATTTTTCCAAATTAATTGCTGAAATAATTCACTGAATTTTGAATTTCCCGCGTTTAGAATGATCGATTGAGTATCTTCAATTATTTCTTTGAGAATAATTCACGATCCCTCGAAGAAAATATATTTTTACTAAAAATTTCCAGCCACTCAGATACTTCGAGTGTCTTCAACTCTAGCTTCGAAGCACTCAAACTTCTGAATGTTTTGAATTCCAGCCTTTAGACACTCCCACATATTTTAGTTAGTGTTGCCGCGATATTATCGTCGAAATTCAGAAATAATCGATTATCTTAATTTTGACAGGTTTTCATGGAACTTTTAACGCGTAGATCTTCGACTGTGGACGAAATGAAACGAGATAGTGCATCATCTTGGTCTTTTAAACAAAATGAACCAAAATATTCTTACATTATCGTAACGATAATTATCGATATATCGTAACGATAAATGGAAGCATATCTTGGTTTATTTTGTGTACAAGTCTGGGATTATTCATTATTCCGTTTCATTATGAGCATAATCGAAGATTCGTGGATTATATATTCCATAGGAACGCGTAAGAATTGAGATAATCGATTATTCCTCAATTATCGACGATAATATCGCGGCAACACTAATTTTAGTGTCGGCAAGCCCATGTTGCAGACACTTTTGAGTATCTCTAGACGTAGTCAAAGATTAAGGGGTCCCCTGGTCGATTTTTTCACTAGAAAACTACTAGATCGTTTCAACCATTTCCCGCCATTAATATTCAATTAATCACATCGACCTTGAGATCAAAAGATCCAGAATAAATCAGAAATGCCGGCTCTGGTCTCAAAATAATTGTACATGGATTATATTTCTTATAATATCAAAAAAAACTGAATAGAGGTTTCTTATTGGCTGATAACGAAATTTCGTTCTAATTATTTATGACGAGTTAGTTGAACAACAAACAGACCAGACCCGGATTGTTTGATTGATTCTGAATCATTTGATCCAAAGTTTAATGCAATTGATTGAATATTTTTGACGTAAAATGGTTGAAACGATCTAGAAGTTTTTTGGTGAAAAAATCGACCAGAGCACTCCTTTAATGATTAAAGTGGAAGAACTTGATAAAACAACTCTAATTCCGTTTTGAAGCATTGTCTGTCTTGTTAATTTTTTTAATTGATCAAATTATCTTCATCGCAAGTCCCACGCATGTTATGCACTACATATGATGAGTCTGCGGTATGTAAACAAATAAAAAAGGGAATAGGTCGTTATTGCAGCATTGCGGCATATGCAGTGCTCGAGGGAGCAGCTTCTCCATCAAAACGCTAGGGTGCTTTCGCTCGGGTGGCTCACGCGGTAGCACGAATAATCAAAGCAGATTATAAGATGAGGAGTTTGAAAGCTCTTCGGCCCAGATTCTCCACCGCTTCCACCGGAATAATGGTGAGGACATGCCTCCGTTTAGAGTCTGCCCGCCGCAATATAGGGCGTAATTTTTGGTCAAGGGTTAGCGTCAGTAGTACCAGAAATCTTGATCCAACGGCTTACATACAATCAAATACTTCTGTTGCTCGGAATGACCAATGTATTCCGGTCTCGGCGCTCTTGTTCCTTTGTTTCTGGCAACACAGGTTGGCGTTTTCATACGTGGTTTTGTCAGTGATGCCAGGAAAGACGGTGTGGACCGAAAAATCAGTCCCTTCACCTTGCACATGATGAAACTTTCGTATACATGTGAGTCACGCGTATATGAACGTGTCATTGTGTGAACAATGGAGGGGCTGATTTTTCGGTCCGCACCGTTTTTCCTGGCATCACTGGGTTTTGTAATTCCTTCTCACGTGCCAACCCTCTTTAACAAGGATGACTTTTTCGCTAACCCGGTGGACAAGGCCCTGGCTGAATACAGATTGATCTGCTCAGTATATGATGTGAAGTTTGGTATTAACCAAGAACTAAACTCCCAGGGTTAGGATCTACGACTGACGTGACACCAAAGCTTTCAATAGCGATTCACAGTGTAATAAATACATATGGGATACGTAGATTACAGTCAATTACAGTACTTTGCCTGTAATTTACGTAAAAGATGCTGTATAGATTACAGGAAGTGAATTACTTTCACAACCCTGCTCAAGTTTGCCGGAAGGAGGCGTCCATTAATTACGTGAAGTGTTCAAGTGAGGAGGGTGTATTCGTCAATATCACGTAATTTTTTTTACAGCAAAAAACGGTGTAAAATTACGTGAAATTATTTTGAAAAAATCCAATTTCATCACGGTGATTTTAAATAACGGTAATATTCTTGAATACTAGTTCTTGCTAGTCTTGAATAAAAGTAATAGAATAGACTGTATTTTTATTTATTCGTAATAATCCAACAAATTTACACCCAAAACAAAAAATTTTGAAAAATCTCACGTGAGATTAGAGGTGGGGGGAGGGAGTTGCGGAAAATCTTACGAAATCTCACCAGGAGGGAGGGGGGTCAAAAAATCCTCGAAAATGCCTCACGTAATTAATGGACACCTTTTTAGTGTGCAATTGGGTTTAAAATTTGAGGTTTGAAAAATAAGTGATTGTTTCATCAATGTGCATTTATACTCGTGAAAAAGTATTTCTGAAAACAAACAAGAAGTGTAAGCCTCCGAAGGTCATTGAAATAAGATAAAGATCTGGTTGAATCGTATTCTGTCGTTTGTCAATGGGATGTAACATAGATAGCGTGTTGAGTCTAGCTAAATCCTATCAAAAACCACACAATTTTCCAATCAAACCTCATCAGATTTAATTTGATCGAATTTGTGTAAACAGAGGCAGTTAGTTTTGAAATCTTGTAAAAATCTTTTTTGAAAGTAAAGATTCTCAATTCTTCCAGATTAAACTGAATTACTTAAGCTGGTTTGAATCCCTGTATATTCTGTTACACTCGAAATAAAACATTTCGCACAAGATGTTCATCGACTTTCAGATCAATTCAATCTATATTTGAACCGATTTGAACTGAAAAAAACAGGATTCATAGAGAAGTTTCGAAATTTCTGTCAATTACATTTTTACCCTATGGCGACAACTCAACCAAAATCTCGTCAAATTGACGTCACTTTGACCAATTTTCAGTTAAAATAACATCACTTTGATATCAATTCGATGTCATTTTGACAAACCGTTCTCATTGGGTAAACACTGAATTTCTTTCAATGAGACTATGCAAATTTTTTGCGAATTTTCATAATTATGATTCATTTTGAACACGGCATTGAACGTGATAAAAATTTGTTTATTACATTGAAAATTAATTAGTATCGATGAATAATTCATGAAAAATTTTTAATATCGAAGCGTTGAAAATCAACAAACATTCACACTTGGTAACCTTCGAATCATAGACCTACATTAGAGCGAACAATAAATATTAATGCGACAAAGGTGAACTGTAAACGCATAATAAACACGTTTCAAGAATCTTTATATGAATGCTGATATTTCTTATCGGTTTAAAATCACATTAAGCTTCAATTGAACGCAAAATGTTATTCCAAACGGCAGCAATAATAAACAAACCTTTCTGAAAAAGTATGAACATGGCATTGATCATACTTTGATCAATATCGAATAAAGTACCGCAATTGACCGCGAATTATAATTTAATCAGTACTGGACGTAGCGTGACCAATGTCTTACTTACAATACTATCTTTTTCTCGAGGAAATAAAAATATAATTCTGTATATTCCCGGTGTCATGTCAATGTGATATTCCCGCGATAGAGAACTTTCATAGAGTTGATGATTTTTCTGCAAAAGAGACTTGGAAAATCAGAATCGTGAAGAAAATCTTTCTCGACATGAGAATATGAATTTATGAAAATCCCATGAGATTGTTATTCTTTTTTCATTTTCCCATATGAATATGATAAGATATCTTCATATGGGAATTTAACGCGTTAGATTTTATCAGATTCGATTATGAAGAATTTATGGCGATTAGTCCTGGTTTTTGACCAGAACAATGTAGACAAAATGTCCAAAAGTGTATACAATTTACGCAGAATTTCATACATTTTTGAACATTTCTTCCACATGGGGAGTTGCATGATTTGAGAAAAAATCATTGTCGATATTACGAAAGAGAGGAATATTTGTATACAAGAGAAAAAGTATTTCCCCTCATTAATTTTCATTCGATTGCACAAAATTGTATATAAATTGCATGAAATCATATTCCAATGGAATTTTTCGCCCTTCTCCCGTCACAGTCCTTGAGGCGCACCTTATAATCCGTAATGATCGATGTGTTTATCGTAGCGGAGATTGGGAAACGATTTCAAACCCCGATCAACAAATTTTTCTCTGGATTCTTCTGAGAATTTCAGTTATCGCAGAGATTGCTGAATTGCGGGGGATTCGGAAGATTTCAAAGCGGATCATTTCAGATAGCGTTCGATGTTGAAGATTTCCAAGGGATTCAGAAAAATTCGGGGTAAATGAGTATTTCAAATAAAATCACGCTGAAAAACAAACCACATTAGATTAACAAAATACTTTCTTGTAATAGTAACAAAGAAATATTCAGTGGATTCAGAAATTGTTCTATTGTTCAATTGATTTGACATTTGAATCGAGTGACAGGGGTTTTAGAAATGAATGAATGGTAATAGTAACTGAGATATTCATTGAACAGATGAAATATTACTCCGGGACATTTGACAAACATATTTCTTCGGTGTAATTGATTCTTTTCCAGCGTATGTATCGAAAATTTTGAACATATTCGGAAAAGTTTATAACGATTAATGATGCCAATTTTCGAACAGAATTGATTGCTTATTATTTTTTTCCCACGTGAAAAAATTTTCCAAATGATACATGTAGTTTATACACAGATAAAACTGTTTCTTTGATTCTAGAATTTGAAATTATTTGGTTTCGATTTATTTGATTCAAATAAATTTTCTTCCAGACGAGTATCAATTTTTTGTGTCAAATAATCGGAGTTGTTTGAGAATTTTTCTTCAAAGATTTTGATTTGAACAATCCAATATATTATTATTGAATCAATAAGATTTTGAATTGAAAAAATCGAAAACATATTATGTGGATTTCAAAGCGAATATATTTTCACCTTGAGTCAAGTAAATATTTGTTTGGATCATTTTAAGAACTGTTCACTTCAAACTGTTTTTGAATAAGCGGTTCTTCTTTTCTACCCAAAGAAAGCGATGTAAAAAGTATCGATTTTTGCCTATTGATGCAGAAGTGAATAGAGTGTGAATTTTTATAGTTTTTGAGGCACTTAATTGCATGATTAGTGGCAACAAGAAGCCCGAAAATCTGTAGTGAAAGTAGGAACAACTTGCGATAATCTTATGAAATTCGTACTTGACAGGATACATATGTGCTAAGTCTTGTCTGTGAGTGTGCTGTTTAATTCTGGTTATACAAAATCCACTATCAAATTCAGCTACTCGAAGACTATGAGCGATATTCTGTCCATGTCAGTATGAAACGCTACACAGTGACATACAAGATTTAGTGAAATGTGTTCTGGAAAATATGAACTTCATACACAAGTTTTCCCCATTTTTCCATGCATTTTCGAGCTTCTCATTGAATTTCGCGTCTCAAAAACTATAAAAATTTGCAGGACTTCATTCAATTTTGCATCAATTTGCAGAAATTTATACTTTTCACATCCCCTCTTTTTACGTTGAAATGAAGCAAATAGTATCTTTCGATGAAAATAATATTTATTTGATTGAGAACCAAAATATGTTTCACGTGGGCGCATCAAGGCGGCTTTCTGAATGAATCTTCCATGCTCTCTTACAGAATTCTATATGTAAAACAAATAAATGTATGTTTGAATCGAAGAATCATTTGTCCAATCGAAGGAAATCACATCTTCCTTTCAATCTAAAACAACAGCTCATCAAAGTATCGTATTTGTTCGAACGAATGAATTGTAGAGTTTGGATATTCAAGTAAATCCAGAAAAGTTATTGAATAAATACTTATTTCGCCCTATTGGAATAACATATTGATTTGAATGACTCAAAATTTGTTTGATCCAACAAAACACTTTTATCTGCGTACAAAATAGAGTTTTACAAAATTATATATAAATTATATGGAATTATACATAATTCTGGAAGTTTGTTTATTCGGGTGATTTATATACATTCATATGGAATATATGCATACGAAAATCCAATATATTCTTTGTAATAAACAATCGATTCTGTTTATAATCGGCATCACTGAGAACGATTCAAATACAGATTACAGGTCCAATATTTTAGGCTGAATCGGAAATCAAAGGTTTCAGAGGAATTGAATGTAGTGATGCCGATTCTTGACAGAATCGATTTTTCTTCATTGATCACTTTTCAATCTCTTTATTCATGAACTTTTCATAAAATGATATTCATTTCAATAATATTATATAATTCTTAATTTTAAGAATTTTCTTTTTAATGTGAATAAGATATTCGTAAATTTAATCATTAATCCCTTAAATTTTAATGAAGAAATCTGAAAATTCATGACTCACATTGAACTTCAAGAACTTTATCAAATATAATATGGAAATATTAATTTCGAAAGAAATTCCCTACACTGTAAAAAATAAATTCCGGAATTACCGGAAAATTCCAATCACTGATTAGGAAATCAATTTCCGGTACATTTATATAAAATTCCCCATACATTTATCTGAAAATTCCGAACTTTATGGGATTTTTCCCAACATTTCACAGTAAATTTCCGGACAAGTTGGGAAATTCCTAACGCATGTATGTGTTAATTACTTCACATAAATATATAGGAATTTCCCGATAAAATTCTTTACAGTGTAATATATTCAAGAATTGTTTTAACAGTGAAGAATATATCAAATTTTCATATACATTCTATACAACTATTAGCTTCAACTTTCTATACAAAAGAATCGATTCTGTTCAAGAATCAGCATCGTCAACTGAACTATTATTCATTTCAAATCAAATTTGGATTACAACATTTTGAGGGAACTCAGAAGGATACGGAAGTGGTTATTTTTCCTAACGGACGGAATTAATGAACTCAGGACATTCAAATCCTGTTTGAAAACAAGTTTATGATGTCCAAATTGGAGAAGAGACTTCGAGGAAAGTTACAGTTTTTTTCTTATAGAAAACACATGTAGTTTCTATAGATTTCGATATTTTCCATAAAAAAGTACAATTATTGTTCTTGGAGTCCTATCCCTGCTGCACAGGAGTTAAAAAATTGCCTAAAACATATCTATGACGTCTATTCAAGTTCATTTATTCAACATTTTAGACGAAGTCGAGTTCGATATCTATTTTTCATTTAAAAAGCGTTGATTTTTTTCTCTCAAGATATAGCCATATCTTCACACCCCTGCGCCGGAAATTGAGAGACTTCATATGATAACTCGACGGACTCGTGTTTTGTCACTTTTATTTCAAAATGGAATAACTGAAAAAGCGAAAAATGAATGATTTCATCCTCATTATAGAGGCATTTGAGATGCCGAAATTAAAAATTGTTGTTTTTAAATTATTTTATTGAAAAAACAGAACAACAGAGTTTTCTAAAGAATTATTTTCTAACAATAATTATAATAATGATGGTAATTTGACGATATTCTGGATAATTGTTCATCGATATGAACAAACATCAATAATTAACATATACAATGTTAATCCAACGAGTATTCTTATTTCAAAATTTTGAAGAATCTCTTGCGAACAGGAATGCAGCAGATATATATATGTTGTATATACAACAGTTCGATGAAATTTAGAACGACTCAAAGAAGAATAACAGAAAAAATGGGAGGAATTCAGATGATTTCAACAAGATTTGAACAAATTTCATTTGATGTATCCTGAGGTATTCAGAAAGAATCGGAAGCATTTGCTAAAATCCAGAATATTCTGAATCGTTCAGGTTTCTGAAATTCGGAAAAATTTGGAAAAAGAAGGTGTAAAGCATCTCCGCATATGTATTCTTCATCATTCGCCTGAAGTATTTCAGGAACAATCAGAGGAATTCAGAGGAAGCTGTAAATTGTATCATTGATGCAAAAATTTGATGAATTTTAGAACAAATGCCAAAATGTGTCCATTTTGTGTTGGAATTATGTCCAATCTTTCTGGATTTCTCTGCATAACAATGGAGTTAACAACATTATCTGAAATCCTGCAGATTTTCTTTGTACATTTTGTGAACGACTGAAGGAAAATTCCGAACAAATTCGAAGGAATCCTCCATTGTTATGGGCCCCTGAACTCGGTTCTCATTCTTCCAGATTTCTCCCCACAGCAGTGAATTTCCCCAAATTCTGTGTCCCTTTCCTGAATATTTTCTACAAATATTGAAACAATTCTGAGTCATTCGAAGAGGGTGTCAATTATTTTCTTCTATACACGGAGAGAAATAATGTTTCAAATATCACTACATTTTGTACTAAAGTAGCAGGATAAGTGGAATATTATAATTTTTCACAACACAGAATAGTAAAAATTCAGGCGTATTCATTTGAAAAATCGTCTGATTTGTGCAATTTCACATCCTAAAGCATGAATTTTTATTACACTGTGTTATAAAAAATTGTACTATTCCACTTATCCTGCTATTTTATTACAAAATTTTCATTCGAAACCTCATTTTTCCCGTATGCCCTCAAATTCGATGACATTTGGACAATATTTTGAAAATGATGTACCTCTTTCGAATTTTTTATCCGAAATGGCGGAATTTATAAATCTCCTCCAATTTCGCACGACTCTGCCTGAACATATTTGCATAAAAGGAGAAATTCTTAAGAAAAATCCTAAGGAAGCTTCACGTTTTCTTACTTACCGTCAAAATGTAGTGAAATTAAGCACAGCTTTCATACTCTGCCCTTATTTTTGAAGTTAGCCTGATTTCTTTGAATTCTTCCGTGATTCATGTTGATTGATTCACAAAAAAAGACGATACTAGAAGAAATTTGGACAGATTTCTCTATCAAGTATTCGAGATTGAGTTCGGAGGAATTCCGATGAATTTTCTACAAAATACTACGAGAAACAATCTGATCTCCCCGGAAAACACCGAAGGAATCATATGGAACATTCGGAAATCATCGGAAGAGTTTCAGAAATGAAATTCAGAGAAAATAGCAGTGATTATTAGTGATGTTCCGGATACCAGATGATGTATCCGAGTATCCGGTTATCCCGTGCTCTCCCTGGATAACATATCCAGCCGGATAGTGGAATCATGATATATATCCGGTATTTACCCGGATAATACAGTTATCCGGTACCGGATACCGGATAATGTCATTTTTCTTATTTTCCTCGCAAAATGCTTTCACCCCTTTTTTTCCTTCTAAATATAAAGTTGAAATTCAAAATTTCGCGAGTTTGTCTTATTATTAGGTGTGTGCGAGTACTCGAAATTTTCGAGTATTCTCGAGTCGAGTCGAGTATTTTGTACCACTCGAAATTTTCAAGCTACTCGAAAATCTTCGAGTGATTTGTCGATTTTCTTAGAATTATCATGAATCATCATTTGCAAAGGGTAGAATATCCTTAGAGAACATAAAGGATCGTTATCCATCATCGCATATGAATTATATTCATATTCATATATATTATATACTTTTCGAGTACTCGAAAATCTACCAGATGCTCAAAAAATTGTCGAGTACTCGGTGAATTTCGAGTGCTCGGCTCGACTCGACTCGAAAAAATCACTACTCGCATACCCCTAGAACTTGTGCTTATGATTCATCATGAATCCTTATGAATATAAATTCACAGGTATTTATGATGAATCATAAGAACAAATTCATAGGACTTCGTAATTCACTTATGAATATTCTGTTACACAATCCATATAGTGTTTCCTAATAAGAGCATTTTCTTATGAATTGCTATGCCACTTTAACCAGTCACTACGTTTGTGGGGTTTCCAATCACATCGCTTCTTTCTTTTCAAAGGGAAAATGATACTAAGTAATATATAGCACGTGTGCAATTCATGCATATCCAAAAGATATTTGAAGATATTTTGTAATCATTGTATATCATTTATTTTAAGTTTCAAGCTCATCTAAAATATGGAAGGTGAATGACGTTTGTACTTGTGAAATGATTGATGTATATTCCTTGTGTGATCCTTTTATATTCCTCTTTGTTTTTTGTATATTTTGTAAATAATGTGTAAGAATAGAGAATTTGCTTTGGCGCATATTTATAGTGACAACTCTGACACTTATAGTTGTTGATCTGTAGTTATTTTCAGCTTCTAACAAGCTTCTATTTTTAGCCTGTAACTAGTTTTTTCTGTGACTATCATTCGATTCCGATCAATAGATAACCATCATTTTGCATAAGACTTTTATTATTTAGTGCTTATGTTACAAGTGAAAATTAGATCCATGTACATAAATGCCATTTCATTCAAATAATTTGTTTGATACAGCACTTTTCGATATGTAAGATATAATACTAAAAAATAATATTATCCGGTAATTATCCGGTAACCAATTATCCGGATTTCCAATACCCGGGAATAACCGATATCAGGTTATCCGGAAAATTCTTCATCCGGACCATCTCTAGTAATTATCTTGAAGAAATCTCTCATTTTCGCGGCGGAAATCCAATTGGTTCGGAAAAAATTTGAATATTTTTATAAAAAATGCAGAAGGAATCGGAAAAATGTTACACTTTTTTAGGAAATTCGACAAAATGTTGAAAAACATTCGGGCAAATTCTGCAAATAATGTGGTCAATTGGCAAAAAATCGGAATGCTTTTACGAAGAGTTTGTAGAAGGTCGGAATAGTGGGAGGGAAAATTTGAAGACATTTTGAGGAAACGTTTCTACCAGGGTTGAGGTTCTTGGATTTTTAATTTCTTAGAATTCACTCTAAAAAATGTGAGCATCAACGACGTGCGAATTCTATAGAAGTCTCCTCGAAATTCGGCACGAAAACAATTCCAAACAGTAAAATCAAACTCCTAATTAGAAAAATTCGAATTATGTCAATGTGGATAACAGGCGGAATACAGTGCCAGTAGGATTCTTCAACGGTTGACCTTCACGTACGGTTAAGTATTGGGTACATTGGAATGCACTACTACGCCTGTACTGATAAACCAGTACTGAGAGCGTGATATCGGTCATGTACTCATCTAGTACAAACATCGCACTAATTACGAATAATGTTACTATTTCTAAGTACCCAGAACAGAAAAGCGTTCATGCCAGACAAATTCCAGTACTTTGTCAGCCTTAGCTCGTGATGGTGGAGTAGACCCACACATCACCACAGTCCCAGAAGAATTCTTAGAGAACTCATAAAGAACACAATTAGTTTAATAAGAATTCTCTATGAATTCTTTTGAGACTGTGGTGCTGTGTGGGGTACCACACCTATTGAATCCTGTTTGGGATTGAAACAACGCGATTTGTTGTGGATGTTCACTGACACCGCCAATTTTTTGCAGTATCAAGAAAATTGAGGACCGTAACGCTATAAAGAGTGCGGCTTAAATTAGCTACATCTTGATTTGAAGGCAATTGAAATTCAGGTTTTGTTCATTGTGTCGGTGATTGTTTTTCATGCATGTTGCTGAAGTTTGAATCGTTCATTCAAACGGACTGAGAATCAAACAACGAAATATTCAGCTGTTAAGGTGATGCCAGCGACCCCTGAAGATGCAATCAGACCCATAGAAAAAGACACAACCAAAACTCTTCTGACAAATTACTGGAAAACGAAGAAGTGAAATCTCATTATCGCTCTGCACGGAAAAAAGAAAAGCACTACTGGTTACTGTGAATGACAGTGATCGGTTGAAAAACAAATGAAAACACGCTCGGATAATGTGAATGAGCGCGATCGCAGTGACGGGTATTGTAATGGAATTTTTCAATGCTGCACGGAAAAAATAATTTAACCGCAGCAGCTAAATGGCTAGCATGGACATGGACAGCCATTAAATTAGCTCCTGCAGCTAAATTTTAGCTGTTATAGCAAAAAAATTTGCATTTGTAGCTAATCTATTTGCGGTGGTAGCTAAAATTTAGCCGCAGGAGCTAATTTAATGGCTGTCCATGTCCATGCTAGCCATTTAGCTGCTGCAGCTAAATTATTTTTTCCGTGTGACTGGACAGTAATGAGGACTGGGAAACGCAGTACTGCATGGAATGAATTTGCGTTTCAATGTATTTTTGTGATTCACAGTAAACATTGCTGTTTTCTTTTTTCCGTGTGTACAGACTATCTTCAATCAATGAAGAGTAGGGTGGCCCTTCTCAATCACTTTAGTCATCCTCTAGGCGATTACAAGGCCTTACGAGGCCTTGCAAATCCCTCACAAGGGCCTCGCAAGGACTAGAGAATTACTAGAGTGATTTCTGCCAGCGCATTAATATCTTCAGAATATTCTGCAACATTCTGGAGATATTGTAATATTGTTAGAATATCTTGGAGATATTACTGAAACAATTGTGCTATGTGGGTTATTTTGGGAATTTTTGAATTCTTCTTATCTCATCTCCTAAAAAAGTTCGAATTCCTATCAAAATGAAGCACCTAAAACGTTATATATATATATAGATCCTATATTTAAGCCAGTGTCGGACTGGCCCAACCGGCTTTCCGGCAATCACCGGGGGCCCTTCGGTATTTAGGGGCCCATTCAGCTTTCAATGTTCTTTTTTTTTGTATGAATTATGATGAAATCTTGATTTTCCCAAGAGTATGCCCCGTCTAGGGGGGCCCGAAATAATGCCCAGCTGGGGGCCTTGATACAAGCCAGTCCGACACTGATTTAAACTATACACACAAAAAAATCACTTGTCATATTCACCACAATTTGGAATAAAATCTGGAACAGGTGCAATTTTGGAGTATAATTTACTGCAACTGCCATTAAATTTACTCCAATTTAGTTGGAATCACCACAATTTGTTTTAAATGGTAATAGAAATTGTACCTGTCCCAAATTTTACCGTCAATTTTTTATATACATAAGAAGGGATGAAATATGAATTTGGGGAGTGTTAGGAGCCCCCTGAATACGCCCTTGGTTTTATTTGATCAACTTTCAGACATGTTGGATCGTTTCGGTCATATTATCGTATATGATATAAAATCCATGTTCCTACATTGTATACTTTCTTCGTTATTCAATCGCGCTTATTCCCATCATCATGGCCTGTAATAATAGAGTTGCTGTGTGGAAATTGGAGGGAATTTCGTGCTCTTTCGTTTGGACTATCAAGCGTTCCGATGAATCTCGCCGTTTTTAAGATACAGCAAGAAATTTTGAGAAGAACACAAAATTCCTAAATTTTGACCTGTTTGCGGCACGTGTTAACATAGTTCAATCCAACTGAGATTTTACGTACGTCATTTTTAAGGGAATTAGAACCTTTTCAGGGGGTGAGACCAGAAGATTTCTAAAATTTCTAAAATAAGGGCCGGCAAAAATTTGGCTCGGGTTGCATCGTCAGGGGCCGCTGGTATCTCTTCAAAAACTGAAAAACTTGTGGTACATTCTTTAAACGATGTTTCCAGTTCCAAGGAGTTAATTCGAGGAAATAAACATCGACAATATTCCAGATTTTGTGAGTTGGAATTTTCGGTTCGTTTCTATAAACGATTCGAACTTCAACAACGTTTTTCGTGCTTGCATAATCGGAACTCCAGAATTTCTTTGTACCCTGCCGGCCAAGAATTTTGAATCACTTTTCGAAGAAAAGCTAAATCTTTGAGGTTTCATACCTCAGCGGAAAAATATAGGAAAACCCGCATTTAAAATTCGTTTCTTTTCCGTTGAAATACGAAACTTCAAAAATTTTCAGCTCATCTTCGACAAATAATTTCCATCATTCGGCCAACAATGTAGCCGTAATATTTACCCCTCGACTTATTTGTAAAAAAAACCCCTTTATTGGACATGAAATCTATTTTTTGTTTTCAGAAGTAATACCCGAATCTCATGCCGTTTGGGACTCCAACGGTCCTAAAGATGACACCACTCAAATATTCCGCTTCAAAATCTGGGAAGTCAGATCGCGGAAAGTTCGCCAAGAAGATTCACCGAATTGTACGGAACCGTCGATCAAAGATTTTCCCGCGGATATTTTTACCAAAGAACAGCGTCGTCACGGAGCGGTACTTCTGCACTTATTCTTCGGCTTCTATTGCTTTCTGTTGACCGCATTTCTGTGTAACGATTATCTCTTGCCCGCTCTGGATTGCATCTGTACAGATTTGAAGATCAGCACCGACGTTGCCGGTGCAACATTTCTCGCAACCGCCAGTTGCTTCCCCGAGCTCTTCGTTAACGTCGTTGGCACCTTTCTCACGGAATCGGATCTTGGAGTGGGCACCGTTGTCGGCGGTGCTGTCTTCAATACCTTCGCTACTCCAGCTTGTGGAGCTTTAGCGGCAATAAACGTGAGTTTGTTTATCGTTTATCAAGTTCAAGTAACTGATAAGCTACCCGATACACTAGCACGTTTTTATAATCACACGCGCAATTGTGGTTTTAGCTAGAAAAAATTCATCATTCTAATGTATTGACCACACATTGCATTAACTTTGTCAAATCATATTTTACGAAGTTGGGAATTTTGAAACTTCGCTATCTATCAAGAATAATAGAAGAAATATTCAACGGTTATTCTTGTTTTCTCTTGATATCACTTCTATTTAAGTTAGTGATTTAGTTTTTTTATAGACAATATATCTAATTCTTATCGATACCTTATCAAAATCTATCAAAATTAGATATATTTTCTATGAAAGAAGATTGAACCTACACGGAAAAAAGAAAACAGCAATGGTTACTGTGAATCGCAGTAATTCATTGAAAACAAATGAAAAATCAAATTCACGCCGTTCATTACTGCGTCTCCCAGTAACCGTTAATGTCCAAGCAGCATTGACGAATTTCACTGCAGTACACATCACTGTGATCGCGCTAACCTCTATCATCCAAGCGTGTTTTCATTTGTTTCTCAACTGATTGCTGTTATGGACAGTAACCAGTGCTGTTTTCTTCTTTCCGTGTATTCTAGGATTAGTGATGCTGATTTTGTTCAAGAATCGGGATCGCTATCCAGGATTGACATTATAAGTGGATCAAATGTATCGTTGAAAACTGCGGCTTGATATGAGAAAGTTTTGAAACTCAATCGAAAGTTCCAAGTCTCAGATATTAGAGTTTTTGAATTATCTTCTAAGAATATTGTAGAATCCTAGTAGAAATTATTTTAGGACTTCTCTAGGCTATTATGAGACCTTATTGAGAGACTTTATTATGAGGCCTTGCAGGTCTCTCATAAATAAGTGATAAGATTAGGGAATAATTCCACGAAGAGACTAGAAAATCTGGAAATTCCAGTGCATGTTTTTAAATGCTGAGTGTTTGCTGCATCATTTAATATACCTCTGATAAATATACGGATAACATCAAATTGTTGTAATTTATACTGAAACATCAATTACATTTATCGTAATTGATGTGACCCCATTGCAACAAATTTTCATTGTTATCAAAGACCTTGGTTGATGGATAAGAATTTTGATATATAAATTACAGCAATTTAATGCTATCCTTATAATTGAAGCAATTCTGCTTCTCTATGTTTAACAAAAAACTTATTAATTTTGAAAATTCATTCCACTCATTATGACGAAAACATGAAATATATAACATGATAACTTATCAAAGTACTCAAACACCCACACCATCATTCCCAAATTTCTTACGCCATTTGATTTGTATGAATGATAATACTCTGGTATCTCAAGATAAGTTAATTCAAACATCGCGTTCATCAAAGATAAATCAAAATCAACATTTTTATATCCGAAATGATTTTTTTTATTATCTCAACTATAATCGTTTAATCCAGGGAATACAATTAGAATGGAAAATCCTGTCACGAGATTGTTTCATCTACGTGTTATCCGTAGCCACGTTAGTCATCTTTATGTGGGATGGAGTCATCGTATGGTACGAAGCAGCCATTCTCATGGCAATGTTCATCGCGTATTTAACCCTGCTATTCTGTAGTAAAATATTATCACGCTTTCATCGTAGAATCAAGCGTAATTTCACAAGAAAATGGTCAAGCGAATCCAAACTTTCTCAAGATCAATGTAAGTACATACAAGCATACATTCATTCATCTCCCGGATTATTGATTACCGATCAATTGTCTTTTTATAGCGAAACACGATGACGATTCCATGGCCGAGGGATCCTATACCCCTCATTTCCATGGCGAACTTATTCACGAGTACAGAAAGAGTTTGACCAAAATGCATCATCCGAAATACGTGAGGAACGGAATCGAGAGTGGGCAGAGCGTAGAGAGTGTAGAGGATTACGTAGAACCAGGTGAAATATTGTTATCGATCGAACAGCAATGGAGATGTATATTAAATAAATTTTGAGCTTCTGATACCGCCCTGAAAAAGCCAGCTGGAATAATGGCGAAACGTGGGCAACTAACGGATACAAGACGCGGCTCTACTCCGGAAGCTCCAAATTTATTGAATTTTACAAGCCGCGGAAGACCGCACAGCGAATCTTCGCTGTAGCGAGATGTATATTATTGTTTCCTTTTGTTAACAGATACACCATTCGTTCGACCCAGAGGCAGTATCGGAGAGAAAATTTGGTTCTTCTTCACATGGCCTATTAGATTCGTCCTTTTCATTACAATTCCGGACAGTAGATACAAAAGATTCAGAAAGTGGTATCCGATAACGTTTATCATGTGCGTTATTTGGATAGCGGTATCATCGTACCTCGTTTCATGGATGATGACTGTGGTTGGGGATACTTTAGGAATTGTGGATTCAATTATGGGAATCACCTTTCTATCCGCTGGAGGGAATATGCCGGAACTCGTGTCGATTGTCATACTTTCCAGACAAGGTCGGTTCATACAACACCGTGTCTTTGACGGTACAGTCTCGTTTTGAGACATACTACACGAATACAATCGATATCTCTTTGTGAAAGATTTGTCGATGAAGTTATATGAAATTGATTATAACACCCACGAGGATTTGGGATTTTCGTTAGAAAAATTAAAGCTCATTATTTACGATAACGATAATCCACGATAATCATGATGTTCGTGTTTTTTTTGTTGACAATTGCAGGATACAATGAATTGAGATACGAGTTAGTTATCAGTTCCATAACAAATGTCTTGGCGTCTTTTTAGAGTGAAGGTACGGGAACATGAACGTACATTAGTCACTTCGGCTTATCGTACTCATGTGTGACGGGAAGTTGGATGAAATTCGTATTTTCAAAGTTCGTTACTCCTGTCTTAATTCATTCAGATAAGCTGTGAGACATCTTTACTTATATAATTCACTTGTCAAATGAATTATAATGCGGTTTTATTGATGAATGGTGTCTGAGAATGATTATTAGCTTATTTTGGGTCTGATTATTAAATCTCGATGGATCTGATTCAACACGAAAGAAGTCGTTGAGACAAAATAATCCCGACTGGGAATTATTATAGGGTCAACCTGACATACGGTGAGGACCTAACAAGGTCATCCGAAGTACGGTATACCTGCTGAAATGCTAATCAGGAGTGGATGTGGATGCCCCACGTAGGGATAAGCCCATTTGATCCTAATTATTCTGATCCTGATATCCTAATATCAGATGTATAACTTTGCTTCCGCCGTTTTTTTCCAAAATTCGAGGCTTTATTGTAACCCTAGTAAAAATGATTCATATATGGACTTTGTAGAAATCATATATGATAACATATAAATCATATATGACCCCTACATAATCCATATAGGGCCATATATGACCTTATAAAACTCATATATCACCATATAAAATTCATGTAGGGCCGTTCGATTCATATAAGGACCGAAAATGATCCATATGTAGGCTAAACAATGCCAAATATGGAATGTATACGGCCATATATGGCCCATATATGGATTTTATATGGGTCATATATGAATCTGTGAAATCATATATGTGGCCTGTTTGGTCATATATGCCGCATATATGATTCATTTTTACTAGGGAAAAAACTGGTGATACATTTATGATTCAAAGTATTGTTTATGTTTACAAATACCTAAGCTTATTGTATGACATCTACGATCTATTTATTTCAACTACCACTCACCGCTACAGCCATCTATTGCAAAACGGCGGAAGCAAAGTTAGATACCTAATATAAGTTTATAAAGTATAGTTTAATAAAGTGAATGCAAAAATGTCTTAATTTCAGACTTTATACTCCTTGCTGAAATTAACTTTCTCTAAATTAGGAAAATATGCCTGAACAAATGTCAACTGTGCATATCTTTCAAGTTAGATCTCTCCATGCCGAATATAACATTTTTAGGTTGTGGATTTCCTGTTCATATCCTAATTTCAATTTGTTCTGGAGGTTTTGGTATGGGATTCCGCATGAAATCCTTATTAGTCTTGCCTTATGAGGTCCTTATATTAGTAAAGCGTGACATGACTTCTCAGGTCCTGACGAGGTTGCCATACCAGGACCTGGGCTGGATCAAAGTTGACCTGGTCTGGTCCATGGGGTAAATTTCTAGTCGGGATATTCTATATAATATTCTTTTAGATCAATGAAATTCCATTTATTGGAATGATATGAAATATTTTCTCTTTAAATTTCTTTTCACTCCAAGAACATTTTTCTCTCATTAAAGGACTTCAAAAGCATAATTCTTTCCTTATTACAAAATAAAAATCATTTTATTCCACAGGTAACGGTGACATGGCTATGAGTAACACATTAGGATCGAACACATTGGATATTCTGTTATGTCTTGGACTTCCATGGGCAATCAAAACCATGGCATTTGGACATGAAGTGGAAATCGTATCGGGTGCCTTGGTATACAGTGTCTCTTCGATCATCATTTGTGTCATAGCTTTTTATATTGTTATCGCAATCTTCAGATTCAAATTGAACAAAACTGTTGGATTGGTATGTCTCTTCTTGTACACAGTGTTCCTTGTTTTTGCTATCTTAGTAGAATTGAATGTTTTCTTCCCTGTCAATCTACCGATGTGCGATGATTGATTGAGGAGTTAATTTATTGATCTCAGTTTTATTAAGAACAAATGTTTTTATATCGTTCATCTGGTCATTTGATTTCGAAACTACATTTTGACATATTCTTAATTAAGTCGAGTGTTCCTATTTTATCATTAACTCGTTGACTACTCGTAACTGATACCCCGCCCAGTAAACGTTCCATGTCTTGCGATATCTCTCAGACAGGTTCTAGATGTATCGCGCAATACTTTGACATAATTTTTCAAATAAATTCTTTTTCAAGAGTTTATTTGAGATATGAGGCGTGTGACATGGAGAAAAAAAATTCACTATTATGACAGGGAAGTGTAATTTCAATTTGTGATGTTATATTGGAGAAAATCAGTGATGTCAAATGGAATCTGGTCTAAATTGTATCAAATTTCATACCGAATTGTGTCAAATCGACTGCAGTTGGTGTTATTTCAACACCGCAACCCACTCGAGTAGAAGAATTTTCAAAATTACATAGAATTTATATAAATTATATACTCTCTAAATTTGGAAGAGTGGGATTCTCACTCGTTTCGAGTGGGATTTTCACTCGTCTCGAGTGGAAAATTCACTCTAGAATTGGAGTGGCTGTGAGTTTATAACCTCAAAGCTTAGATTATTACACTGAAAGAGTGAAAATTTCGACGGTAAAGAGTAAAATACCACTCTAACAATTTTAGAGAGTACAATTTGAAAAATGTTTTCACTCGGGTGGACTGTTCATCTTGGAAACAATTTTGGTGTGGTTTGTATTCCGTACTTTTAACAATGCAGAGTTGTAAGCTCGTATCACAAAGATCTCCAGAATTACACCACAGATATCCAGAGATGTATAAAAACACTTTCAGTAAATTAACGTGATATCGCAACATCCTTGATAAAAAAAACCAGATGAGAATCCGGTTTCATTATTACCAGGGATAAAGATATTAATTGGGCGTTTATCGAGTTTTAACATCCCTCAAAAGATAAATAGGAGGGAATGTCGTATTCCCAAAATATATATTATACCCGCAATACCGGCTTTAGGTTTAATCCAGGTGAGCGGCCGTCCAGAACGGCGGAATAATTGGTTTTAGACTTTTTTATACCAAAGAATTATTCATAAGCAATTTCCTTCATCAGTTAATTTTGAGTAAAAAACTGAATAATAACCAGAAACATTGACTACATAGGAAAAAAAGTTAAATTTTGATTGTTTTCTGTACGAAAATGGTCTAAAATTAACCGTAAACTTACTAAAATCGACAATTTGGAGAAGTATAACCACGAGTGAACTGTTATTTTTGTTCAAATTCCGGTTAAACTGATTTCACCAGGATCGAACTCTTGAAGCCGATACTGCACACACGTGTAATTTTACCGTTTGCGTTCAAACGTTGCAGTTAAAGAGTTAAAAATCTTCACCGCGCACATATGTTTATTATAATCATCGTCATGATACCGTTCTAGTGATTGAAAGACAGTTTCACGAAATATTTCTCTTCCCACAAGTATTTTTCAAATCACCAGTCTGGTATTATAATTTTCATAAAAGTATTTTTTTCCATATAACATGTAACATCTCACTTCATTTGTAAATTCTTTTAAAAAAGGAGTCAAAAAAAGATTATGTCCTCTCGTAAAATCTCGCTAAATTTTAAGCATTCTTCTATGACAGATATTTTCATCAAATTCATATACAATTTTTATATAAATTTTAAGGTAAAAAATTCTCCATGAATTTGGTGAATTTATCTTTCGATGCAAAACTCAACACAACTTTCATACAATTTGTATAAACCTTTATAAAATCTCACGAGAAAGTGATAGCTGCTGTCATTCAGATAGCAATTACTATACTGTACTTATTTTCATGGTGTAAAATAGTGTTTTTAGAATCAGAAAAGAGTCTCAGAAACGCAAAATTCAATTCCACGTGAATTCGTCTTGCATGTTGGTGAATTATTGGGAATCAAGCATCTCTTGAATTCAATATTATTCCAAAGGGGTTTACGTGGATACGTTTTTTTGATTTGTTGTTTTGTTTACGGGAGTGAAGTGTTTGCATGTACATATTTAGCGATAAGAAAATGTCAGGGAACTTGGAAGCATCGTGGAATTTGATTAATATCGTGTTGAATTTATATGGATTATTGTGTTGGATACGTCGAAATTAATGTAGATGCAACTGATACTGTGCAGTTCTTATTGTATCATAGAATGCGCAGGTCAATTAAGGTGAAACAATGTTGTAAAAGTAACATCGATAACGTCAAGCATAATTATCAAACGCAATTACCCCCAACTCGAAGAGATTACATCATTTATAAATGTCGCCTTCAGATAACTATTCGAGAAGCTTCATACACAAATTTTATCCCCAACATTATTAATGTTTGATACTCGATCTTAAATCTCCTGAATTGAGACTTTTCTTGTCATCGCGCTCAGCAGTTATGTGAGATTGAGAAATGTTTTTCCGCTAGGAGGTTGAGGACTGACTCAAGGACTGAGTTAGAATGTATTCACAATATCTTTTGTTTTGTTTATAATTTTTCCAAGATATTTCTTTCAGCCACGGTAGCTTCCAATTTTCATCACTATCATAAGTATTATATTGTTATATAAATTATTATGTACATAGTATTATTTTTATATTCAAATAAGAGAATCAAGGATTTCAAATTTGAAAATATCAAGAATTTTACTTTCGAAGTGACATGATCATCTTTTACGCAATCGATTGATCTAATTTTTACAATTCATTCTCCAAGGATCTCGAACCTCTAATTTTTCCGAGACGTGAAATATTTTTACACGAAAATACGTTCAATTGTTCGATATGAACATCATTTTGCATCGATACATTCAGAATAAAGTTATTCATTGTGTAAAGCTTGTGTACGAATAGTAAATACTTAGATCTTAATCAAATGAAATGTACAAACGAATAGGTTTCAATGAAAATTGAAATAACAGGAGAATTAAGATCAACACAATATTCGATCATAGTTATAGTTTTTATTTTCAAGCGTATAAAATTAACATTTCAATGCGATTGTTGTTGATGATATTGTTGTTGTTTTTGTTGTTGTTGTTATAATAATTATTATTCTTATTATTGAGAAGCTCATTAATTAATTAATTAAGAAATTGAGTGATGATATCATGTAAGGTAGCAATCCATAAAAGTTTTTCTAATGGAACAAACATACGTAAGAACAGTTGTAAGATCTACCTCATATGACTCTTCATATTTCGCATTGAGACAGTACTTTTTGTAATAAATGAATGAATAAATTATATGTATCGATAAATTTTATATTAAAGAGATAAAAATAAAGAATCATTGATTTTATATAATAAAAGTGTCGAATTTAACGCTGATGAAAATTCTATTCCACCAAACAGGGTATACGGACTTATATCACAGTTATGAAATACGCTCATTTCATATCGAAATTGTGAAAAATTTTATTCAAATCGCATAAGGTGGTTTGTTAGTTAACGTTACGGTGAATAGATTTAGAACAATGTCATTTGAAATTTATGTTTGATGTATAATGTATATAACCACGTTTGGTGGGATCAATATCGATATCGATATCGATAAATCAACATATCCATATATTTTATTATGAATTATTTTGTGGTCTCACGCAGAAGACGATATTCAGTTAATACCTTATTACGTTATTAATAACATTTACAAGAACTCGTGAGCGGCCAGCGCTAGTATCTCCGTACAAGAAGGAAATAAAAGAGAGATACTCTCGTATGAATAATTTACGATCGATAAAAGAATTATTCAAAAGGAACGAAGAACAATGTATGTTTATACTAATCGAATCCGTTTTCCTGTTCTATCAAATCAACTGTACAATTCATTTTCTATCGATTGAAATATCTGTCTATATTATAATATTCAGAATTGTAAAGGTTTTTTTTTCTTCCCTTAATCAGTATTTCGGTTGAGAGCTATTCAATATTTCAGAATAATTATTTATTCTATCTATAATGGAGGATCGCATCGATAATTCTTTTCCTCCTCCGCATCTCGAACTAAATCTTCGAATTTTGACCCTTCAGTGAGAAAGAGAAAAATTATTTTACATCATATAGTTTGTTTTCTATTCGAGAAAAAAATTCACTCAAAGATTAATATGTATTTACAATGTGATTATTCTTTACAATTTGATTAATTTTATTATCATTACTATTAACGATGTAAATATCATTACTGTTAGTCGAGGGTAATCGTAAAAAGCCACGATATATATTCAAATATCGCATTCTTGCGATCAACGAGAAAAATCAATTTGGAAAAAAAATCTTGTATCGAATTTATAGAAACGTTTTGTAAACTTCAGTATTCTCATAAATCTAAAATTTTCAAAATAGTTCAAGTCTCGATGCTAAGAGTCCTCTATAAAATGTGGAAGAAAAACCAATTATATTCGGATTTTCTGATAAGAATAAAGTATTTTTTACTGGAAATTGTAAAAAGCGTGTATCGAATTGCCGATTATTCGATACAACGCGAACTTGATTCTCTTTAGGGCAATTCATTATGATTACTGAAAATTTTGAATTTTTCTATATATCATTTGGATGATTGAGTTAAGTCGGAGATGTAATTTGGAATTCAAAATTTTATACAAGGATCTATCGCTAAAATTTCTCAAGAATTCGCAATCCATGGATGAATGAGGATTCGCTGAAAACTCCCATCTTCATTCTCAAATAGAGGCATTTCCGTTTCAATAATTGTATAGTTTAAATTTCAATCAGTTGAGAGGGATGAAAATGCAAAGTCGCGTACAGATAATAGCGGGATGGGGGTGAGATTGATCATTTTATTAAGAGAAATAGAAAATTTCAAGAGGAACTTCGAATCGTTACGTATCACCTAATTCATCTGAAAATCCATAGTTCAGAAATTCCATTCACCCTCATTTCACAGAGGAAAAAGAAATTCACCGGGGCAGCTAAATCTAATTTTGTTGGTTCCCTTTTCCTGGAGTAGCAAATTTTTTGCTTGCTTCGTTCTCATTCCACAACACAAAAACTGTATTCTTCATTTCTGTATTTGTGGAGAACTGTATCTTTCTTGAATATTTCCATCCTTAAATATCTGTGTTCTCAAAGAACTGCCCTGGTGGAAAAATGTCGTTCAATTTTTTTTAATATCGTTCACTTTTGTCACATTCGATTTCCATTGAAAGTTAGCAAAATTCAACTGAATTCAACAACATTTTGGTGGAATTCAATAATTGGCCTAAAAATTCAAGGACTTCCAGTAAAATTTGTCGACTCCCATCAAAATTTATTAAAAGTTGAGGGATTTTATTGGATTGTATTGAAACATCACTGTTCCAAAAGTGAACAAACATTAACCGAATCTTTTCGCCAGGATGTTCTTCTGAAAAATATTATACTCAAATACTCCTATTCTTATATATCTTTATGCTTCAAGAACTTTCTCCCTAAAGAACTGTATTGTTGAATAACTATTCTCTTCAAAAAATTGTATTCTTGAGAACATACATTCTCAAATAACTGTCTTCCTAAAGAACTTCATTCCTGGATACCTCCATTCTTAACCCTTTCACTGCAAGGTGGGTCTGTGTGACCCGAACATAAATTTGGGAAAATAAAAAAACAGGTATTTGGGAAAATTTTATCGTACATTAGAAGGTTCAAACTTGTCAAATGAAGTTTGTCGAATTTTTATAATCCCGTTTTGTGCTCATATTAGGCCCCGGGTCTGTCAGACTCACCCTAAACTGAATAATTGGCAAAATAACGTTACAGTGAAAGGGTTAAATATCTTCATCCAAAAACTGTATTCTTGATACCTACATTCAGGCGGATGGCTATGGACAAGTTGTTGATTGTTGCCATTGAATTATATAATTATTGCTGAAATAAGCGAGCTTTATTATCGATTTTGATTTTATCAACAACACCTCCTCAATGGTCAATGGTCCTCGCCTAAATATAGTCATTAAAAATACAATTCTCCAGAAAGACAGTTCTTGGAGAATACAAATATTCAAGAATACAGTGCTCACAAGAGGCAGTTTTTTGATAATACAGTTCCCTGGGAAGACAATTCTTGGAGATTACAGATATTTGAGAATAGAGAATACAGTTGTTTAAGAAGACAGTTCTTTGAGAACTTGATAATATTGATATTCAAGGATGAAGATATTTAAGAATACAGTTATTTGAGAATACAATTCTTTGACAATACAGTTCTTTGGGAATAGAGATATTTAAGAATACAATTCTTTGGAAATACGGATATTTGAGAATACAATTCTTTGAAAATACAGTTCTTCGGGAATAGAGATATTTAAGAATACAGTTTTCCAGGAATACAGAAATACAGAATACAGTTTTTGTTTCGCCTACGTAAACCGGATAATCCATATCAATTTTTATAAAGGCCATTTATCTAGAAACAAATGAATGATTTTTACCGGCTTCGTTTGCATTCTCATCTCCAATGATATTTGTTTACAACGATATTTGATGTAATCACAAAATGCGAGCGAAGCGAGCACTTATCAGATTATAAAGATGCAAACACCACGGAACTGCGGATGATGAAACTGCGAACAGGGGAGCGCTGTTTTTGCTCACTTTATCAAATGAAGGGAGCTACATCGTACAAAAGTGCAATTTTGTATGATTTCCTCTGCTGGAAAACTCCAGACAAAACGGTGAGGGGAATGTTTTTTTTGTGTCTTTGATTAGTTCATACCCTAGAAAATCCGATCAGAAACTAACAAAATCTTCACCAGGTTTCGTACGAGATTTCTAAACTGGATTACTCGGTTCAAAAAACAGCGCACAAATATTTGCCAATGTTACAAGTACGAGAATTCTGCTTAGCTTTAAGTTAGCTAGCCAAGTTGAGACGAGCTTCAGATGAAGCCATGCAGAAAACCTGGTGGCAGTTTTCAAAATTATATATAATTTATATAGCATTATATCAAAATTAGATATAAATTATACACAAGGTAAGAAAAATTTCCAGAGCATCAATATGGCCGCCTTCGGCCGAACTTTCCAGGGCACAAATATATCAAAAACGGGCGAATATTATTGGAATGTGAATGAAATTTCTGTATTCAACTCCCTAATCCCTGCTTTTGAGTGACATACTTTTATCCAATCTCCAAACCTTACCATTCCGTACACATCGTAGGCTCGATTTTCAATCCACCGATCCCAACTGATCGTCATTTCCTCGCAGTAACGTAACTACGACTCCGAATATCGATAATACGTAAAAAAATCTCCGTAACGAGAAGAGTTTAATCCATTTGAATCTTATTTACAATTTCTTATACGTTGATGAGCAAATATCATCTCACCTCTTCAAATATCGCTCTCATCTCTCGGTTCTTTCCCTTCAAAAGTTCGTAATATTCCTAAAGTCATGTTCATAAATAAGCGTTTCTGGAGACTACAATATCATCAATTATGTACAATATAATTAATTGTGCTCAATTGTAAATTCAAGAATATTAGATGTCGAATATTCCATCAACGTCGATGTATCGTATGGAATGCTGTGATGAAATTGAAACTGTATCGATCGTAATACAATTCACACTCTGTAATATTAATTAATAATAATAAGCTGCGAGGAATTTATTTACATTCAAATCGAATAGTTCAAAGGGGCGGACTGTGACCGATACTTCAACATTGGGGCGGATCATTGACAACAAAGTGGACTTCTCTCTTTAAAGGAAATCATACGAATGAATAATCCAAAGTAACCCCCAGAGGAACATATACAGAAATATATCCAGAATCTGCCAGCAGAATCTCTCTAATGCTGATAGAATAGAGAATATTCTGATATTTTCTCGATGAGTATACCCTACCAGGAATATTCATTTTCTAAATCTCTTGTAGGTTCTCAACGAATGGACCCATGGGGAAATTATATTTCAATTATACATCCGATACTCGGAAACCGAATACGTTCAAACCTACGTAATTTATAATTACTTAGATTCGAAATAAATATCTATAAATCTCAACAAATGCATTATATTCGTAATATATCTTACTAATAGCTGCCATTTTTGGCAAATTATGTTGAAAGATGTGTGATCATCGTCAACAAACAATAATAATTATTGAAAATATAAATCGAATTTTCATTTTTACAACATTCAAATTCGTGTGAATAATCACAGGTATAATTTACAAAGCATAATCGTGTTATCACCTTCACAGATTTATAATACAACATCTTGAAAATTGTATTTTTCTCGTATTTCCTTTTCCTTCAGATTCCAGATAAAAACAATCTCGAGTATCTTTGATACATACGAAACGTTAACAATAAATTTTCCGCTTAATTATCCTGTACCATAGAATTTCAATTTATACAAGATGATACGTACGTGTGAGTATGTGTATAATTTTTTTTTTTTAATTATTTTATCGTATTATCGAGTCAAATCAATTGCAGCGTGTCAAGCGATTCTTCCAATTTACAATTTAACAAATGTATCATCTAGTTTGTACGGATGATGTTCACTATGGGTGTAACTTCTTTCTATACTGATTTTATTTAAGAAATCTACAAAATGACCGCTGAATCGCTTACGCTACTCATCGATACAAATATTATTTATTTTTAATGTCTAAATATATGTATATATTACGTATGTAATCGAAAATACAGTATGTTTTTATTTTTATTATATCATGAAAATTTTACTCTAAAAAATATCAAAAAGAAGTGTCACGAAGCATTCCAATGAATGATGGATTGCGTGTGAAGATTTCTCAATGATATGCCATGATTGTTATTAACAAGAATCGTATAATAATTGAGATGCGAAAAGATTAACTACGTGTGTATATATATCTATGTATATATATTATACTTCTTATACGTCTGTAGATGAATTAATCGTATCAGTTGCGAATAATTTATTATATAAATATTGCACAATTTTTTGAAAATGAGTTTTTTTTTATAATCCTTATAAAATTCCCCCTTAGATCTCCATTGTGTGTATTTTTTTTCAATACAGCGTGATCTACGGTAAGCTTCGAATGAAGAAAATCATATGAGTACGTGCTTTTTTCCCTCAAATTTTCAATCATCGCGATTTTCTGTATTTTTTCTTGATTTTCGGGCAGTAAATAGGGTTTGGCATGGATTCGGTGATATTCAAATACCCACCCCGGTGAAAATGGAAAAATGGGATTGCACTGAGATTCGTCACATATTTCATGGAATAAAAGAGGAAATATTGAAGAATAAAAAAGGAATACAATGTATTCAAATTTATGCGGTATGATAGAATCGTGGTACGTTGAATCACGGAATGACAGAGAATAAATCAAATTATTCGATTCGTATTCTTCCTTTATCGTCAATTTATGCGCAAAGTTTGGTTTCTGTATTTTTGTTCTTTTTTTGTTTATTTTGTCGTTTAAGATCGTACTTGGAAAAGGCAGTCTTTGGAAACGACAAAACGTTCCCTTTTGGACGAAAAACTTAGTCTAGCTTAAGAAAAAAGTGTGTAATTTTCAAAACATTATAAAATTGTATGCTTTTTATGGGAATGAGGAGGTTTGAAATTTGTAAGCTTTTCGAATAGCAACATTGCTGTTTTGATTTCTCGACGGGTTTCAAATTCAAAATAAATGTTTGTGGAATGGATTTGGCGTTGAATGCTGTGACAATTTTGATAAAAATTATATGCACGCTTCCCAAAGGAATTACAAGATTGCAAATAAAATCAAATCAAGTGAAATCCGGAGAGCTGAACGAACAAAGACACCGGCGGTTCAAGTCTACCCTGTTCAATATTGATGCATGCAATTCCCGTATTGACAGGAGAACAAACCCTGTTGAAAATTCCCGATTGAATGGGATCGCGAAATCTGGATACCCACCAAGGACTTGTGTTGTTCTTTCAAGCTATGTGCAAGATCCTTCAGGGTCGGAAACACTCAGGAGCCTGTCAAGGGGGAATCGAAATGCCCCTGACCCGCTCCAGGATCAATCTGGGGGACCCCAAACCAGATCCTGAAGGATCTGCAGGAACCTCGATGCGGGTCCTTGGTGGGAACTCGACTGGTTACGGGCAGAAATCTGGATATTTCCCGATCTCATTCATGCAGGAATTTTCAATAGGGTACATTTTGTGATTAAACATTTCCACAACCTGCAGGATTCACAATGTTTTAATACCTAAATACTCTATGAAAATTTATCGCACCGAGCATAATACAAAGAAAATAGCGCAAACAAATATTATTCAAAATAAGTGGTCCTGATGTACTTTACCATGGCATTGCATGTCTTTATCTTCCGGAGGAATATCTTGCAAATTCCTTTCACAAATCGAAGAAAAAAAAGATCATTTCATCACATCAAAAGAGGAAATTCATTCACAAATAAGTGAGGAAAACAAAGAACACAAGTGTCTGTTGAACGTAAAACGAGTGAAATTCTTTTTCATAATTAGTATTAAGATATCAAAATTCATTCCATTGAATATAATCTAGATAATTCCCACACCCTGGCGCGAATTTTCAGAGAAGGATCACATAACAAAATGAATTACATGTTTTAAAATTCTCAAGAGATAACGTGGTTCTCGTTCTTGTCTCTTGAGAGATCGTAGATAAACATAACCAAGATATGCAATAAATTGCGTTCTAGTAATAAGACAAGTTTTATGAAGACAAGTAATTGAATGACTTCATTCCCGACAGGACGATGAGGAAAGGAGTATTGAATTGCACTGATAAAGGATAGAATATCCAATTAGTTCTTCGACTTATCGATTCAACATACATTCGAGGAGGTGAAATTGTATATGGAATGAGATGTTATTGTTTGTTGTATTTGCGATAAGAATTACAATTACGCGAATAAATCATCGAAAACAATCAGGATACATCAAGACCACTTATATTTTCGAATAAAACACAAGAGACATAAATTTTCTTGTACATACTGGATAACATACCAGTTAAGAAAATATTTCTAACAATCCGGATAACAGCAACCGAGTGCAATAACATCGATTTCCTCTAAATAAATAATATATGTTGCGCTGATCCTCGAGCGTATTGACCCATTGGAATCATCATCGTTCCGTCAAAGAGATGAAACATTCAATCGAAACTTTCGAAATAGTTTCATTCGTATATTAGAAGTATATAAATTGTTCCATACAAAATTATTATTTGTTCGTTTTCTTGTTCATTGAAATATCCTGTATCTTCAAATCGACGAAGCGCTTGGTATTTTTATTTGTGCTTCCGAACAAATGTTGTATGCTGAATAATAACGAACATGATGATAAACATTAATAAGTGCACTGAATATCTTTCAAATAAATTCAATGTCATCATTCCATACCTTTCAAGACTAATTTTATTATAAACTCTAGAATCATGTAAACCTATCGAGATTGAAAATTCATTGATCGAATGACCTATATTATATATAGTTATATATGCCTAAATTACGTTACAAATGGAACTGGGTCGAATTATAATTCTGTTTGAGAAGAATTTCATCATCATGATTTTATATAAAGAGATATACATTGCAGAGGGTGTTTCAGAATTGACTAGCATGAAATTATAAGGAAAATTTTGTGTCTTCTTTTTGTGAATTATCAAAGAAAGGTCATTCTTGCTGGGAATAGTTGCGATATTTTCATCGATTCAAATTTTCGTCATGAATTGTTTGTGTTTATGTATTCGAATTCACTCAACCTACGCGAGAAAGGTGAAATTCTCTCAATTTATTGATCGTTCTTCCGCGTCACAGTTACCGTATCTGCGGTAACAATGCGAATGCGAAGTTCATATTAAAAAACAAAAATACCGAAGAAAATTTGTCTGCGGAAGATATTCACAATCGAGCAAACGGAAATGAAACTACTAGCGATAATTACATGTTCCCCAAAATGAGATGTAAATATCGCAACAATTGATACACGAGTTTGTTCTTCTCATAACTCCCCCACATATCGATCAATCGCAAATCAGAAATCCACCTCTGTTTTTAATACTGATTCAATACGGGCTGCTTTTTCGATCAAAATACCATCGACCCTTGTTTCCAGGAACCTCTTTCGCTTCGAGATATCGAATGAAAAATATTTTATTCGGGTCACTGATAAAATACTGTCAATGAAAGAAAAAACGTTTTCTCCCCGAAGGACCCCATTAAAACTAAAATACACATTATATCACAGTATTCTTATCATTGAAAAATTTACCCTCTCAACCCTCGATTAAATATATCAGAGAAAGTTCATTGTTCGATGGCATAAATTCACCACCTCCGTGGAAATAGATAAATCATTTTAAAAAATTTACACGTTTATTTCTTTTTCATACTTCGTTCTTGGACCGTCAATTCTGCAACATTTTTTGCGAAAATCCAAAAGTTTGAATTCTTTTTTCCTTTATTCATCATCTTTCAACGATGACCATGATTATAACGATTATAATGACGATTTTGGAGCGATACCAACGTTTCTCTCTTTTTGTTTTTTGTTTGTTTGTAATTTCAAGTATTGTCATCAACTCGTCTATTATATACAATTATATTTTAGTATGCGCTAAGTGATAAAGAACGAAATAACAATTCGAGATTCGAAGCAAAGATCGTAACGATGAAGAATGATAATGACTTTGATAAAGACGATGGTAGTAAGAATTGTAAGTCAATGTGTAGAAGTTATTATTCTTTTCCTCTTCACTGTATCGCACAAAAGGGCAATTTCTGGTTAACTTCTTTGGTCTGTTCCTGGTCTTGGCTATTTCCACCCTCACTTTTTGGACTACCTGCTTCCTCTACGGAGCCCCCACCGCTTCCGTGGGGGCAAATCGATTGTCATCTAAGCGCCAAAGTCGATATCATCGGTGGCCTTGCGGGTTTGTTGTCAAGTATCCTTTCAACCTCGCTCATTATATTAGCGTTCAATTTCGGAATGAGCTGTTTGGGATATTCAAAAAGAGCATTTATTCTCGATCGATATTCGAATGGAGAAAATATCATTCGAAGAATATTGATTCACCTGTAAACTCTGAAGACTCTCGTACAGTTGATCTATATTTGCTGCTCCAAGAAGAAGGCACTGAACACTTTCATTCTTCAACGTCCACGCTATCGCTAATTGCCCAAACGTACATCCTAATCTCTCAGCTAGGGCGCAAACGTCTCGCAATTTATCCGAATACTTTCTCGACTCGTCGTCAACGCTTTTTTCCTTATAAGCGTATTCCTGGAAAAAAATGTTATAACAAAAATAAAACACGTAATTCAAATTTATACACACTGGAAAAAATATTCATTTGTCCTCTCTCCATAAAATATTTATTTGTGGAAATTAAATATTCAAGTGGATGCAAAAACTGATTACTTGTGGCGAGGCAAGCATTCCATTATTCGATTCGATTGAATATTCAATTAATCCCAAGAAATATTTTCTTGGAGAGGGGACAAATAAACTATCTATTCGGTTGGAAGAAATTTTTTTTTTCAGTGCAGAGGATACTTGAGAATATGTATTTTTTTTTTATTTTCCTTGCAAATATCATTTCAAGTGGCATAATTGTTTCCGAGATTCATTCAAGAATCATAATTCGTTGCACCCAGCATACTGTTCGTTGAACGATGCAATTCACTGAAATGAAGAATATCGGTATAATGGAGTCAGATATGAAAATTCTTTGCGTTTTTGCTGTACAGTTCAATTAATACGAATCGAATGATTATGATATATTTCACCCTACATTATCTGTTGAAATTTATCATCATCCCTATCTCCGCATCAATGAAATAAGAAATCAAATGATTCAACGCAGTCGATATTTCTCCTTTCCTGCGATAAAACATACCTGCAAATATAATGTGCAGTCATTCTAGGATAAAATGTGCATTATATCTCAATATCATGCGGTAGTGAATTCGAATTGAATTGAAGCCATTTTGCGTACGAATGGTTGCACATTGCATTTAGTTCAGAATCACGATTGCTTTTCGTAGTGTTGTGAATGACTGTGATTTCTGAAAATCAATCTCCAACCGTCAATTCGTCAAACGACGAATGAGCGATTGTTTTTTCAAAGCTGTGAATCCATTGAATTATTGTGGTTTACGTTCCCGTGGTTACGTACTGATTTGCCGTTATAGCATTGCAGAAGCTGAAGAGTGAGACTTTTTTGAGATCATTTTTCGCAAAATATATATCCATGAACAACAAATTTCCTTCCACTCGTACGTTGTGAAGTATGTTATCACTGACAGTTATGCAGAGAATCTAGAATCCGTACGAACGTCAGGAAAATATGCTGCCTCGATATCATTATTTTCCCTATCCAAGTGTTTCTTCGAATAATTCATAACCAACCATTTCACAAACTTGAAGTTTTTTGTTGTTTCTTCTTTCCGTACGAAATGATATTTGAAGGATCAAAACAATTACTACCACTTAAAATTACTGAACAATTATTTCAAGTCTTGAGAGAAAACAACAAGAATTTATATTTCATGTTACTAAAACCCACCTCTTTGTACAAGGATTGAGTTTCATCCTCAGTCCAACTAAACGAAGAATACTTGTTCTGAAAAGAATATGAAATGAAATGATTATTCATCAAAGGGGTGGATATTTGTTTTTCCAAAACACTTGAACAAAGAAGCCTGAACGAAGAGTGAAAAATCGTTCATCTTCTCTTCTCGTAGATACTATTCAAAGTGTATGATACATAATTTGATTTTGCGTGAGGGAGAAAATTTAATACATTCATGATGCATGAAGAGGGAAAGAAGGTTAATTGGAATTGTGGTGAAAATCAAAACCGTCATTAATTTTTTAGAACTCGTTGATTCTTTTAACGATATCAATATTTTCAACTATTCTACTATAACTACTGTTGCTACTGCTATATTACCACTACTACTCCTTCCTTCGTTTATTTTTTGCGATCAAGCATAAATCAACAGATCGTTAAAATTGAATAAATTCAAAATTGTTGGAAGGTTAACGATGAATTAATAACAACGAAAGAAAAAGTATCTGACAAACTTGATTGATTCATAATCGATTTTCAATTATTCAAATTATTCGTCATCATGCATTCGAGCATGCAAGAAAATAAGTCACAGAGGGGCCATTGGCATTCTAAGACTTCGAGATATGCCGTGGAAAATTGATTGAATAAGAGGGGATAAATAATGCAGAGAAGAATATGAAAAGAAATATCGATGAACGAGTAGAAATACGTTAACAGTTCGTCTTGCGTAACTATTTGAAATTTATTATGAAAACCAAGGTTCGTTCTCTTCCGTTCGAGAATGATGTAAGATGAATGATGAGAAACTTTTTCTGATCGTCGAGGAAAAAATTGTGCGTGAGAAAAAAAGATTGGAGGAAGAAAGTAAGGTGAAGTGATCGTTAACTACGGAGAATATAGCGTAAAAAGACAAACGATGTATATCAGCGCAAGCATTCTCGATGCGAAAAGAATACGTGAAAAATTACCCCAAGGAATGATAAAATAAGAATTTTTACAGTGTCTCGTTATTTTTGGTACATTATTGTTATTATTATCACAGTTCATCGCCCCCTGAATAGGGCCGCGGATATTTCTTTCTCGCTCAAATGTCGCTTTGATGGAATAAATTAAAGAGCATGATATCCCCACTATTCGGCACTATTCGCAGGGTGGACTATAGTATTTTTCAAATGAAGGGAGGAAAAAAGTGAGAAATAAGTAAAATGTATATAAATTATCCAATCGATTATACTTATGCATGGTACGCATACTTCGTATAATCGAATGTTGATTGATAATTTCAATACCTTATAAGAAGATCGCGAGAGGAACGACACTCCACAATCTTCTGGCTTTGCAGAAGTCATACCAATAGTGACCGTAGACCATGCCATCAAACCAACCCCTGTGAGTAATTATTACACAGTAACATACAGGTTTTTTCTATTTTTTTTTGTTTTTTGCGAATTCTAATATCGAAGTGTTGTACAGGGTATTCCAGGATTCGTTTTGGAATTCGTTGTTTAAATTCAAATGATTTCTTTTTTGTCATCTTTCATCTGATCAAAGCCAACCCAGAGCCAACACCAACACCCAAAGGGTCTATATTACGTAATATGGGAATCATGATCAATACGATTTTATATAAAACTATTATTATTGCTCATTTCAAACTGGAAATTGTAATCAAGTTAACCTACTAATTCATAAAAGATCCGGCAAGGTTGTCCAAAATATGACAGTGTTGTCTGGGAATTTAATATGAATTGAAACAACCAACAAATTCCAGAAGCAGTTCTGTGTAGTTTGAAACTCCCTGTACACACGTATAGAATTATATAATACTGTTATTTGGATTCTCGTTAAATTGTTTTTTTTTTTTTTTTTCATTAGTATTTGTATCAATTTAAACATAGTGAAAGGTTAACAAAAAGCAAAAGAGAATTAAAAAGAAGAAGAGACAAAATTGAAAAACAAAGTTACCGATCTTGTTGTATAATTCTGGCATGTAGAGTTCGGGCTTCTCCCTGTAGAAAAGATGATATTCGGCTTGTTCGACTATCGGTGTGACACAATTGAATTGTCGGCAGTTTGTATAAGCTTCCATAATCTCGACGGGAGACCAACGGGATGTACCCCAATACATCACCCATCCCTTACTTATTACATAATTCATAGCACGAACGATTTCTGAAATGACAAATTGTGATATTCAATCAAAAACATCAAAAATTCGTAAAATCGAGAGATTAGCAGATCTTTGGGGAAAAATCGATTCGATGAATTTTTAGTCCGAATAACACGTGTATGATTTGAAAATCACGCAATCCAGTTTATGAATTTTCTCACCCTAATCGCGACACTGAACGATAAACAATGAAAATCATGAAATAAAAGCGGAAGAGATACGATTCGACTCTGTATTCCTCGCTTCGAACGTTTCAACGAATACAGTAATGAATATTCTCCTCCATATTCATCGAATCCAATGATCATTTCATTCAATACATACGACTTTCATTCACATTCAAATGAAATTCATATTTCTCCAAGGTTTTGTTTCAACGCAATGTATTTTCATTCGATTTCTATTCATTCGCGTTACGGGAATGTTCGTTGGAACGTGGTTCCGCGAATAGAAAGGGAGTGAAAATTATGAATGATGAATTTTGTCGGAGCGAGCTGCAAAAGATATAAAATAAATAGTATACAATAATTACCTTCCATAGGGCACATAGGATCAACTTTATGGATCATGACGATATCAATGTAGGACAGTTGTAACCGAACCAAGGACGCCTGCACTGATTCAATGATGTGTTTGCGTGATAATCCACGACCTTCTGTCCTGTTAACAACAACACGATAGTCGTTAGTATATGTTCAAAATAACATGATATTCTCAAAGTTAGAATCAGTTCATCTCGAATGTTAAAGCATCAATTATTCGTTGCGTCCCAATCCATTACAGTACAGTAGAATGCCTCAGGACTTTGAAATTATATCCAAATTTATGTAAATTATTTAACGTGCGTACATGTTCTTTTGTTATATCATCACGAGTTGAAATTCAACCGAGATTATTATCAGATACCGAACCAAGTTTATGCATTACGTGGAGAAATTGGATCTTTCCACATAATAGCTCAAGAGTTCACATCACGGAGGGAGGAGAATTTAATGAACAGGAGGTTCAGACCTCAAAAATCCCTAAATTACAAGTATTAATCAATCGTCGATAAACGTATAATATATATTTTCCTTTCATTCTCAATTTTCATGATACTCGTTGGATTTGTCGGATACTTGTCATCTCTGTTCATAGGTTACAGAAATAGAATAAACTCACAAGGGTGTGAAGTAATTTGACTGAAGCGTGGATTATTATACACAATTCACACTCAATATGCGAGTTACTCCTTGCAGTTCGATTATTGTGGAACTTTGATGAGAAATGTGCATAGTCTCACGATAATCGAACGTACTTTATGTGACCTCTCGACAAAACAAAGTAGGGAAGCGAGGGACTAGTTACAACAGGGGTAAATAGTAACACGCGAATTATTCGATGGGTTTCAAGTATTGCCGCTGGATTTTGAATTAAATCTCCTATCTATGACGTGCTTCATTAACTCTACACACTATCGGTATCTCGTGAGACAGTGCTGTGAGTGTCTAGAAACATAGGATCCATTTGAGTCAGAAAATAAAAAAAACATCGTTTTGCAAACATTGATTTCAATCCTGCCAATCGATACTCTTCAAATATGTGAGTGACTATTTATTTTGTTTATGTATCGAGCTTTGAAATGCTTAAATAACTTTTTCATGAATTCTGTACAGTTTTTTAATAGTCAACGAATATATCCGAAATCATACGATGGGGCAAGTTGTAACAAACTTTCGGGGCATATTGTAACACGTTTCGGTTCGTGCTTATTCGACTTGGTTCGACTTATTTCTTTAATTGTTGATATGCAAATGTCTTTATTCCATCCATTCTTCTTCCATCTAAAAATGAGAAATTATAAAAGAAAATCTGAAACAGGTTCAGAAAATAAAGATGTTCTGATTCAGATATTATACAAGAAACAAGTGCAGTACAAAATAATGTTGAATTTTGCTAGCATTATTGTGTATTACACCTGTTTGTTTGTGCTATGTTGAATGCTCGAATAATTCTTTATAGAATTGTGATGTGAATTCTTTTTGTACATTTGGGTTTTCTTCAAGAGTTCATTCTTAATTCAAAGAAATTTTGAATTATTGATTCTATTTTGATTGATTGAATATGATTCAATTCCAGTCATAATTATAAGGGGCTATGAAAATTAACTGAATAATATCGGAGTCTCATAACGATTGTGGTAATAGGCTAATAAGTACAGAATGATTCTACAACTTTGAATTTAATTTTTCAAAATTTATTTCCGTAATAAGTGTCGTAAATTCGGATCAATAAGAAAATAGTCAGCTGAGCTCATTTATCAATGAATATCGTACCATAACAAAAATTTAACATGTTTTCAATGAGCAGTTATTCTCGTGTTACTATTTGCCCCAAGCCTGTTACAACTAGTCCCAAGTACGGGGTAAGTTGTAACAGCTGCCTTGTTTTGGAATAATGTCTGTTGTGCTAAAATCAACAAACTTTTCGATGAATATCTTCCTGCATATGATGAGTGAATGTTCACGCTTACGAAACATTCAATGATGAGCAAAAAAGTATGTGTATATTTCACAATATTAGCATTTTTCCAAAAACTGTTAAAACTAGCCCCTCGCTTCCCTACAAAGAATTTAGAAAATTTGAATTTTCATCATTCATTTTGTATTTTAATTCGACAATTTCGTCAATGGAATACTCGTGTATACTGATCATTACAATTTAAAACGGGATTCACTATTTCAACGAGTTTGTGAAGTTTAATAGAACCGTACTAGGGAAGAGAGAAACGTGAACTTTAGTACATCATACCTACATGTTTAATTATCGCTTGATCATACGAGAATAGTTTGACGTGTATGAATGAGGTTTTACTCCAAAATTGTAATTCATGAGCAGGTGGGGAGTATATCAAATATATATAAGCTGGCTCGCAATTCTGAATTGGTTAAACAAACTCACAAAATCCACTCGAACAGGATCGAATGGTGCTTGACAAGATTCAATGCATTTCATTATACGAATAGTGATGTGATAGGACATTGAATTTTGACCAATTTTTTATCAAAATTCATAAAAACCAGATATTTTTTTCCTGTAGAAAAAGAATCGAAAAACCCCGAAAAAGACAACATTCGTTTACAATTTCTACAACACTGCACTGTTAAAAATTTCTTGAATTTTAATGCACTCTCAATGTACCAGTGTACGTGGAATTCCAACTTGAAGGTACGTACAATGATATTCAAGTATTATTACATTAATTTTCAAATCATGTGGAATTGAATTACAATTTCAAGTATCAGTAGATTAGAAATTAACTTAGACTAAATCGATAGAGATTTGAGAAAATAACATAACCATCAATAATGTATGAAATTGAGTGAATAAATTGAATAATTATAATCTTTTTGTGATTATAAATGTTGAAATTATTATTCTCAATCGCATTAGGTTACACTCTACGAGTCTTGTCGTTGAGAGTGTTTGAACGACACTGAACCCCAACAGAACCTCAAATTTGTGTACGTCCAAGAAACCTCCGAAGGACGCCTGAGAAACGTATTTGGACGTTTCCTGGACGTACACAAATTTTAGGTTCTGTTGGGGAAGGGTACGAAATTTTGCGCGAAATATTTTCATGAACCACGTGAGAAATGCAAATTTTATGAATACGATGATAAAATACATGCTTGGGATTGAGGATTTTAATTTCATAGTGGTTCTGAAACATTATGGGATCGATGGAAAATTCTTACGATTGAAGGTTATAATTCAGAAAATTTGGCTTCCTATATTTCAGAACCAATATGGAATGAGAATTTACATTCACAGGGCGCAATCCCATGCATGTATTTCGTTATCACATATTTGAAATTTGTAATTCTTATACATATTTTATAGAAGAAGGATGCGAAAAATATCATATGTTCCGTCTGTCGCTTGAAGGTCCTTAATTTTTAGGTCCTTAATGAGTTTGAAAGAAAATTTACTGAAAGTTTTTTTCTGGAATGCGAATGAAAATTCATATACAAATTTCATGTATTCATACATGAAATTTCAAATCCATGTACATTAAATTTAATGTATGTAGACTTGAAATTTGTCGAACCTGTACACTGAGAAAAAAAGTCATTACATCAAAGAAATACATTTTTTTGAATCTGGCCCTCATTGAACTGAACACATGTCCTTTCAAACAATGTTGATTCAATAGAAATAATGAATTCTTTCGTTAAATGAAAGATATTATTTTATTGAATTCAGTTTCCTCCAATCCAAGAAACATTTTATTGACACAAAGATTAATTCTTTGGATTAGTCAGACCGCGAAGTGCAAGGCATGATTCTAATTTCATTCAAAAACGATTGAAAATTCAATAACTTATTTCTTCAATTTTATTACGTCACGTTTTGTAGGAAAAGCTCGAATTTTCAATTCAAGGTGTACAAATTTGTTAATAACAACGTTTTCGAATCAATACTATACTGCTTGGAATGAAAGTAATATTTGGTAAGCATGATTTTGTATTTCTTCAAATCCACAGAATGATTTTTATATTCAAATGATTTCATTCATCGATATGAAAGTATGTGCAATTGATTCTAAAGAAAATTCAGTAAGATAAAGAAATGGATTTTCGAAATCACGTTACGTTTTAGTTACTTAGACGACTTTCGGTTGGTTCTCGCAAGGTGTAGTCACTTTCTCACAAGTTCTCTTTCGACAGTATGGTTCGTATATAAAGAATTAATCACTCTGTCTTTTTAGTAAGTATTACTTCATCCAAATAAATATTTCTTTCAGATTATGGCATTGAATTACAGGTCCCGCATGGAGTGATAGGCACTATTCGCCTAACAGACGGCACGACTGAACGATCAATAAAGTCTCATTTGATCCAAAGTGCTCAGAATTCCCGGTTATCAACAGATTAAAGGAACACCAGAGTGGAATATGAAAGCTTTACAAGTGTGATAATTTTTTTTTACAGAAAAAATCTGATATTGTGCTCAATGACTTCTGAAACATCATTTATTGAATCAGGATGGAATTCACGAAGTCAAAAAAGAACATCTTGAAGTTGATGATTTATTTCGATGGATTGAAAATTTTCCTAATTGATTCAAAAACTTTCTTTTTTGAATGTTTGAGTGGTTTCATTGCTCCGAAGAAATAATTAATTGAATCAGAGTAGGTTTATTTTCACTGAAGAAAGGGTATTTGATTCAAAGAAATGTTTCTTCAGGCTCAAGAATTTCAGATTTGAATACATTGTTTGCATGAATACTCAGATTGATAAGTCCCATGAAATGATTTCATTGTCACTATTGGATGAATTCATTTCCTTGGCCGGAAGAAATATTCATTACGGTCATGACTTTTTTTTCTCAGTGTACATGAATTTTCAGTTACGTACTTGAAAAAACTCCCAGTAGATTTACATTAAAATTCATGCGGAAATTTTTAACAGTGTGTGTACACGGGAAAAATCAGTGATCCAAATTTTCGTTGACTAGTATGTCACTTTTGGACGGAGCACAATTTGAAGGAGAATTCGTACACTGGATTTTGATAATTCGTTGACTCTTTCCATTATTTCGATGATGAAAATAAAAAGTGGATTCCATTGTTCGAATAGTGAACACAGTCAACGAATTATTAAAATCCAATCTACGAATTCTTTTCAAACTTGTGCTCCGTTCAAAATTGGTATACCAGTCAACGAAAATTTGGACTACTTATATTCTCCGTGTAACCTTGTTAACGCTTCGTTTTTGTCAGATAACGTGGAAAAACAAAGAGAATTCCAGGATTATTGGATATTGAGAGAAAAAGGCTCTTAGAAGCTTTGAATTTTCACGATCAATTTATTTTTGTTTCGACAAAAAATAATATGGATTTCGTTGAAAAATATTCGTGACTAGGGAATATATGAATGCACAAAGTAAAACAAATACAATTTCGCTCAAGGTTGAAGGATCTGATTGAATCCGAGAGAAAACGATAGATTTGTGATTCAAATTACATGATGTTTAGTAGAACAAATCAGATCTACCCAAATTCCCATTCATTCTTATTGTTCCATTCCTAGAAAGTTCCAATACAAGTTGATTAATTTCAACATCGCTTTTGCATTTATTTTAAGAAGCATGTAGGACAATGTCGATTGATTTTCAAAACAAAAGAAGTTCTGATGGGAAATTAGCTTATTTAATAAGAAATTCACGATGCGGAAATTCAATTCATCTCCAATAAATTCCCCAGTATCGAATTATATGAAAATTTTGTATAAATTGTATTGAATTATATATAATTTTGAAAATTTTTACACCCGAGAGTGAATGAGAATCTTCAACCATCCGGAAAAAAGTTTGTGGTGAAGTCTGGGACCGGAATAATTTCTACTGTCATTCAGAACAAATTGTCGTAGATATGACAATCCAATCTTTTTTCATATAAAAAACATCCTATATTCGGTTTACTTTAATCTAAGATGCTCGTTACATAAAAAAAGAATCGATCTTCTTCAAAGATCGCCACCACTAATCTAAGTGGAAAACAGTTCAACATTTCATATAATTTATATATAATTCAACATGATTTATATATAATTTTCAAAATTTGTCCACTCGGGAAAAAAAGAATCGTCCAAACAAAGATCATAGAAAAATAATGATTCACAACAAAATAACGACTTGTTAACCCACAAATTTGAATGTAAAGAAAATTTTCCATCATTCTAAAGAGTAGATTATAATTAGACATCGGATTATATGCGCTATCAAAATGCCAAAATATGCATGCAAATATGCACCAAATATGCACGAATGAAAAAGTCACAATTTGATTTGAAATCAACATTTTATTGCTCTAATATTAAATGTAAGCTTCATAAATCAAATAAATCTCCGCAAATTGCACAATATACTTTAGAAAATAAAAATTCTACAATACAATTGTTTCCAGAGCATCAGTCCCAAATTATGAATTATAATTCATATAAAAATATACTACTATGTATCTTTCCAAATTTTCTATTTGAAACTTGTGACGCTTGTCGTTAAGTATCAATTTATAAGCCGAAAATGAGTGTTCTACATCTACCGATGTCATCAGATAGAATTTAAAATATGGTGCCATTTCCATAGAAATCATTTCAGGCAGGATTTGATTTGTCCCGTTAATATAAGAATTCACTCGTTCGAGTACTTTGAAACTTGGATTTTTTGAAAACACAGTGTCTAATTTATTTCGGATTTCAATCGAGAATGATTCTGGAAGTGCGCGTATCAATTGTGCAACTTCTTCTATTATTTTGATTACGATATTTCAGTTAAAGACCCTGCTGTATTGAAACCTTGGGGTCTGACGGTAAAGTTTCCAGAATACAGCTATGAAGAATCTCTTAGGAAAAGAATTTGATGATACCTCAAAGTTGAAAATTCCGTTTATCGTTCAAATCCACTATTCATTTCTCCAATTTCGGAAACTCTTGACATTTTACACTAAAATATGCACTATCAACGAAGAAATATCATTATATGCAAAATTGTATGAAAAATTCATTATGTGCGTTTTGCATATGCATATAATCCGATGTCTAATTATAATCATAACTCAATTCTTCATCCTGAGATGAAGAAATTGATCCCTAACAAATGAATCAAAATTCGTCTAAATTTCCCATTGAATCGGTTGAATTGTATTGATTCTTGTATTTCAAATTCCCAGATAATTTCTCATTTCGACGCCATATATAATAACCTTATCTCTGGCTTAAAAAGTTCTTCAAAATCTTCATTTTCACAAATCAGAAAACTACTTCTTAAATGAGAATGTAAAAAATCGTTCCTAGTTGAAGATATTCAAATAATGAAAATAATCATCTCATGTACTGTATATTTTACAAATTGTATGTCGATATCTAAATAATTCTACGTAAAATATAAAATCTTCCATCAAGGCGAATTAAAATTAATCGTTCGTGTGCAAATCGATCATCAATCTTAAAGGTGTAAAGACACCTTGTATACAAGATTATTCTTTGCTCAATGCTTTTAACACTTTCCAGTTCAATGAGTTCACTCACCCCCTCCACGGCAAATGATTTTAAATAGCTCTCCTCGAGATCTAAGAGATTTATATGAATCTACCTTACTCTCGTGTGAAAAGAATTGAAAGTCTAAAAATAAATACGTTATTCCGTGCAATGGGAACTACAAATCTCTTTTTGATATTATAGAATATGAAATAATGCAGGTATCGAGGCAGCAAAATTAACTTCTAAATGTCAATTGATTTTTATCTCGGCTACCCATCCAAGTTGAGAGTTATTTTGTCGTGTGAACGACACTGCAAGGATCGAACATGCTTTTGATCAACCATTCTAGCAACATCCATAACTGATTTGTAACATTTCTTTCTACCTCACCAACGAACGGAACAAACCTTTGTTGTACCTGTCGATACTTACAAGAGCGATGTACAGTTATCGCCTATAAATCACTTTTCAATTTCACTTTCAATTGATTTTCCAACGAATGAGGTATATATAGAATAAATCGCGTTCTAAGACGGAGAATAATTTTATACACCTTTCTTTCGTCATTCATGATAATTTACGAAGGAGGATGAATTGGGGGTAATGATTGAAATTGACCAATCTCTTTGTAACCACAACCTTGTAATTGGCAGATATTTTTACTAGTGCATGGAGAAAAAAATTTTCTGAGGCTCCAAATCAAAGTATTACGAATGGAATAGCAATTTTTTATGCTAAGCCAGTAGAGAATTCGCTTCCACAGCGAATTGGATTGCTGAGAGAGCAATATGATTGAGTGAAACAGCAAAATTTTCAGTATTCTATACAAATTAGCAAATGAATTTTGCTGGAGGAGTCGAAACTTTTTGCTGCCATAGGTACACAATTGTACAGTGGAAAATTCGCATCGATTATATCAACAAAATCAAGACAACTGTATCATTTGAGTAGGAATAACCGAAAAATTAGTTCTTGCGATTGAAAAGAATGATTGAATCAACTATAAAAAGCGGTTATCGTGTCTCTAAATCAACCTGATCAGCTGAAATGACTGAAAATTTTTCTGAGTGTAAAATCGATGTCGTAGCTAAGAAGATTGCTATGACAAACAATAATTTGTAAAGCTCCAGCAAAAGTTACCTAGGAAAATCAGATTTCACTGTCACACTGAATTTCTTCTCCGTGTAAACTGATATATTAGGCAGCTATAAAGCGAACTCACAAGTAACTAGTAAAGCTTTTCCCAAAGCGAGTGGATTGTAACGCTTTGACCCTTAGAAGAGTTTTCCTCGTCCATGCAAAATTTCCTTATTCTCTTCCCGATTTCCTTCTCAAAACAAGGGAAAGCGGAAACTTTTCTACGAGGACCAAGGAAGGACTCATCAAGAAAACTAAGTGGCACTAGCGAGTCATCGATGAGACTTTCAACAGTACAAGGAGAAAAATAAAGTTTAGAAAATTACTACGTTCCTACTAAATTGGCAAGATACGAGAAAACATGACTGTAATTGTTACACAGTGTAGTAAAAATCTGTACTTGATCATCTGTAACGTTGCATGCTCATGCTAAAGAGTGTCAGGCAAACCATTCATTTTTACTACATTGTCTATCAATAAAAGTAGTATTTTCTCGTATCTTGCCAAATTAGTAGAAAATGTAGTAATCTTCTGAACTTTATTTTTCTCCGTGTAGTTCACAAAGTGCCTATTAGGAACTGATGAGATATCCCTGGTAGAAATCATCTTCACGAATCAAAATGAAATTTGCTGTAACAGCGAAATCTAATTTCGCTGGGTCCCTTTTGCTGGTGCAGCAAATTTTTTTGGAATTAGAACAAACCATTTGCTATCACAGCAACCTTGTTAACTACGATAGCGATTTTTCAGTCGTGACAGCACAAAATGTTTGCTACTCGGTATATAATACTGAAGAATTTGCTGCTTCGGTAATTCATGTTCCGTTCTCAGCAATGCAGTTGGCTGTGGAATCAAATTATTAGCTAGGTTGGCCAAAAGATTTGATATTCTGTATATAATACCTCGATTCGCTGTGTCAACGAATTGTTTTTCTCCGTGTTTAATTATTGATTAGATGTTGATCAGGGTATATTATAAGGGTCAGTTCTTATCAAAAAGTTAGTTTCAAAAGAGAACGATCAGTTTTAAAACGTAACAACGGTTGGTTCTTAAAAATTACGTAATTTTCAGTGAAATATTTTCCTGTTTCTTTTTCTTTCTTTAAATCGAATATTGCCCTGTTACAGAATGAGCCAAAAGTCGAATCAAAGAGGTGTCAAATAACTCAACAAACACTTGTCACACAAATGTTTTCCTTCTGTTTTTGATTTAGAAATCGAGTGTCCACCGTTTCTGTTAGTTCTTAAATTTTCTTAGAATATGCCCTGATGCTGATCAGGTTGCCCATTTCAACCCTTGAGATGCAAACGGTTTTCTAACACCCTAATCCTGCAAACCAGGGTCTTCAAAGTTCTGTCGTCTTTTTCACCTTGTTAAACCATTCCAAAAAATCTGAAAAAATGTATGACATCTTTTCAAACATTCTATTTGAAATATCAATAGCGATGTTACCCGAACAATAATTTTTTGATACTCAAGTTTTCTAAATAAATCTGGAACAGTTACGAACGAAAACAATGTTCACTCGAACACGGAAAACCCTGGTTTGCTGGGTAAGGGTTAATTCAACCAAACAAATCAATATGCACGGAGAACATTTATTATTGAAAAATCACACAAAGTTGAATAAAACAGGGGCATAGTGACATTCCCACGACCTTTAAAATTCGGTTGACTTAATTTTACTCGACCACAGATGAAAATAAATTCGAATATTTTTATTATCTCCACAACCTGAATACTGTTAACAAACATCTGAATGAATTTTCATCTGTAGTCAAGTAACATGGAGTCGACCGAATTTTAAAATTCGCGGGAATTCCACTATGTCCCCGTTTTGCTCAACTTTGCATAATCTTTCGTAAATACATTTTACCCTTGTATGGAACACTAATATGAAGAGTAGGAGATGTCTAGTTTTCTGGAAGAAACTAGATAATTCCTCAAAAACTTCTTATCAGGGTAGAGGTATTCCCAAATTGAACCATAACTCAGTCAAAACAAGGTGAACTCTACTCTTATATTGAGAATGTCCCTCTACGATTTTGAACAAATAAAAATTCTTTCACCACAAAGACTAATCCTCTCAAATGGAGAGGAATACTTTTGATACCGTATATGAGAGGGGAAGTTGCATCAAAATGAGAGGGATAATCTTATTTAGATATCAATTTTTATTTTGGGTGCGATAGTCAATGGATAGTGGGAATATAATCTGATAACCTGAGGGCATCGACTATAAATTCAAATTGTTAATCGGAAGAAGAAATTATCTGATTTGATAAATTGACTGATCTAAAAGTCGTGGTACAAGGCACATGGTAGAAAAAACCATTAATCCAAATACTGAATACTGTATCAGTGATGGAGATTTTGTTGAAAGAAAAAAATATTGCTTTTTTTCATTGATAACCTAACTCTTGATTATGTTGATATTAATCATTGTTGTCAAAATATTGATGAAGATTTGATTGATTCTTAGGGTAAGCTTATGTAATGTCGAATTCTGAGATGCCGAAAACTTATTATACCCATCTTTACACTGAGAGAATAAATGAAGCTGAATTTGAGCTCAGTTCCAGATTTTTTGTAGTTAAAATTAGAGCTGGGCGATCTGAAAAGAAATCGATTCTTTTTTATACAATTTATATCGAATTTTAATCGAGATTATATAAAAAACGATGAAATTCCCAGAATTTTTATATTAGGTGTTGGAATAAATTCGTAGCGTTATACAAAAGCTGACGTAAGTAGTACAGTATTCCGTTGTTACCTACAATAATCTATTCACCGTGAAACAGCTATTATTGAACGTCATTTGTCTCACATTACCTTTTTTTGAATCGTAAATAACAACACTTCATAACTCATTAAACATGTCAAAATTTATACCGAATAAAGTGTTTTTGCGGGGAGTCTTACTCCATAATTTCAATATGAACACAAGTGTCGCTGAAGGCCATCGTATTTGAGTGGAAGTGTATGGTGAACATGGTCTAGCTGAGCAAACGTGTCGAAAATGGTTTGCACGTTTCAAAGCTGGTGATTTCGACTTGGATGATAAGGAGCGACCTGGCCAGCCAAACAAATTTGAAGATACTGATTTGGAGACGTTGCTCAATGAAGACTCATGTCAAACCCTTCAAGAATTGTCGACATCATTGGAAGTTAACTTATCAACGGTAGGAGAACGTCTGAAAAGTTTGGGCATGATCCAGAAGGAAGGACGTTGGATCCCATATGAATTGAAACCAAGGGACATTGAGAGGCGTTTTTTGACGTGTGAACTGCTGCTTCAATGGCAGAAAAGAAGAGGTTTCTTGCATAGAATTGTCACTGACGATAAGAAATGGATCCATTACGACAATCCGAAGCGCAGAAAGTCATGGGTTCAAGCCCGGCAAACCATCACAATCAGTGGCAAAGCCAAATATCCATGGGTCTAAGCTCCTGCTCTGTATTTGGTGGGATCAGATGGATGTGATTCATTATGAACTGTTGAAACCGAATGAAACCATAACTGAGGATCGTCACAGACTACAATTGATGCACTTGAGCCGTGCATTGAAAGAAAAACGACCGGAATACTGCAAAAGACACGACAAAGTCATTTTGCTGTACGACAATGCTCGTCCGCACGTGAAAACACCGGTGAAAACACACCTCCAAACACTCAAATGAGAAGTTCTACCCCACCCGCCGTATTCTCCAGATATTGCGCCATCTGATTACCATTTGTTCCGTTCGATGGCTCATAGCTTGTCTGAGCAAAAATTCACTTCTCATGAAGATTGCCAACCAATGGGTCGATTCGTGGATTGCATCCAAAGATGATGCGTTCTTCCGACACGGTATTCATTCCTCAACCGAAAGATGGTCGAAAGTAGTCGAAAGCGATGGACAATACTCTGATTAATGTATTCTTTGATTTTCATTCGGAATAAATAATTTGTTTTCATTAAAAAAACGCTACGAATTAATTCCAATTCCTCATATAATTTCAACTGAAATTGGATTAAAAAGATCGATTCTTTTTAAATCGCCCATCTCTAGTTCAAATGGATGTATTATCATTATCGTAGCTATATTTTGTAGCTACCTTGATAATAATATAGCTATCCAGGTGGAAATTACCGGGGATGAACGAACGGTCCAATACTGGCGGGAACTTATTTGCCAGATCTGGCAAATCTGGCAGTACACTGTAACTACAAACATGAAACTGAGCTGAGCACAGTTCAATTCCATTCTCTTCTTATTGTATGTTCCAACTGGTAGATGTATACATTTCATCATAACCTATAATACGCCTGAATAAATATACCTGATAAATATACCTGATAAATATACCTACAATTCATCACCCGAGGAAAAAAGTTTAGATCTATTTAGATTTTGACAGATCTGATTAGATCTGTGTAGATCTCGTTAGATCTGAATTGGAAATCACATTCAATCTTGATGAGCTATTGATTGTTCAATTATCAAAAATTTTTTTATATTCTCCCATGTATGAATTCAAATTTAAACATGTGTATTGACAAATACAAGCTAAAATTGCGATTCTCAGATCTGGCCAAAAATCAGATCTGGTCAGATGTAAACTTTTTTCCCCGGTTATTGTAATTCGAAATCCATCCCAATAAACATTCCATGTATTGCGATCTCTTTTAGACAAGATTGAGGTGTTTCAAACACCCCTTTTAGATGTTCCAAACTCTTCTCAGTCTAAAAGATGTATTTCAAAACATCTTTAAAGAATTCTTTCGAGAATTTTTTAGAGTGAAGCTATAACTAGCGTTGGCGCAGCTAGTGGTGTACCGACCCGAGTAAAAATTTTCATTTCAGGTTCGCTAAACAGGACTGGTGCGGGCGTGTTGCATTTTTCTGCGGTACTGTTGCGGATGTGATGTGCCCGCACTGAATCTGCAACAGTACCGCAGAAAAATGCAACACGTCTGCACCAGTCCCGTTTGGCGAACCGAAATTAACATTTTTACTCGGGGATGTACTTGTCTATTACACTTGATTCAAATGGTTTTCATACCAAAAATCGATGTGGTGGCATTCAAATATGCGATTTAGCTACTTGAATATATCAAAAAACAATTCTATTCCAAGTTGCATCAATCCGCTGCTAACTTGTCACCGCTAGTTTCATCTTCATCTTTTTTTGATATAGAAACAACTTTAGAATATCTACTCTGTGAATTCTAATCAGCAAAAAGTACTGAGAATTCGTGAACTCCATTGTTAAATCAGTACCCTGGTAAAAAAGCCGGATAGGAACCCGGACTGAACCTGGATAGGATTCTCGGGTCTTCATCCGGATGTATCCGGGAGCGTGTACAGATTTTGCGGTGGTTCTTGATCCGGTTCTATCCGGATCCTATCCGGATTTCAGTACTGGATATTTTCTGAAATCCCCCATGAAATTTGGATAGAATTCATTCGGCTGTTTGTTCGAGTTTCATTTCAGATTTCGAAAAATATCTGTTCCAAAAACCCGGATAGGATCCGGATGGAACCGGATAAAGAATCACCGCAAAATCCGTCTACGCACCCGGATACACCCGGATAGAATCCCAGAAGTTCCGTACGGGTTTGATCCGGGTCACCATCCGGTTTTTATTCGGATCATTATCCGGATTTCATCCGGTTCTCTATCCGGTTTTTCTACCAGGGTAGTAAAGTCTCCCACTGATTCAATAGAAGACTCAACATACCAACAGCAGAGAGTGTCTCTGGGAGTCTTCTGAACGTTCAGCAAACCATCCCACGTTCTATAAACCTCCCATAAACGTTCCAGTGCCACGTTGTGCTGTCTGGACACTGATTTGCCAGTGGAATTCACCAATGTTCAGTCCCTTCCATTGATTCGGATGTAGAAATTTAAAGTGTTGTATAGAATATCTTAAACTTCTCCAAATGATATCGCAAGACACGAAATATTTATCGTGGTATCACATCCCACATAGTAATTTATATCTCAAGACTTTCGGTCGGAACGTTCTCCTGCAATATCCATACGATATTTTATAGATTTTCAGGATCAGTGAACGATCCAACGAGAGTGACATTGAATAGATCGATTGGAAACAACAGTTTCATGATCATGCTTGACTCTATTTGTCATTCACTCCATACATAAAAATATCGCACGTTATAATTACGTACCAAAATCATGCACCACATCAAACACCACTGGCAAAACTTGGAAGAAAGAAAGCATATTTACTTTGTGTTCCAATATATTTTGGTCGTAACAACATAACTCGAACGATTCCATGCTCTTCGTAACAGAATTCGGCCAAATTGGATTTCTGCGCGATGACCGCTGTGGGCTTCGCTTAGGTCGAACACATTGATTCCACTGTCGTAAGCAAGGGCCACTACAGCCTCGGCGGTTTCCTCATTACCGCAACCACCCACTCCAAAAGTGGTCCAGGTACCTAGATACACGTATCGATACAAGTAATTATTACATGCACACAAACACGATGTAAAGAAAATCCGCTACTTGGATGACACAGTTACGATTTCAATTTTTTTTCCACAATTTCAACGATTAAAACTCCTCATTAATAACACGGATGAGGTCAAGTATACTTCAAACATTTTCACGTCACTACTCATCTTCAATAGATTGACGATATATAAAGTGAAATAAAATATCATCGTTAAAAAGTTAAAATGATTTAAATTCTTTTCGCTCATTCTTTCTTTGTGTGAGCTGTACCATGCAGTTCATGTTATAAATTTATAACACTATCAACAAACAGAGACTCTGAATAATCTTTAAACAACATTCGCATATTTTTTTCCATACATTTTTCTTACACTTTAATGAAAGAATATATTCAAAATATTCTAAAACATATGAAGGAATTTAAAATATGTGGATTTATCTTGCAAATATCTTTTGTTTATTTAATCTTCGAAATGAAATTCCAATACGGCACATTAAAATTTCTATAATAAAATGTGGTCTGATGTATACAATAGACGATGTTGTACTCATTTCGCTCCCCTGAATTTCTCGCGATTCATAAAGTGCAAGTCTCGTGTGATCTACATTCTCTTGAGGATATGAATTAACAAGCTTACGAAGTAGAACAGAGCGATGACAAAAGCTTTGAATAGCGGAAAGAAGGAAAAAATTCATGACATCGAACAGTCAAAACACTAGAAACTGAAAAACCGCTGACGGAAAGGATATTGTGGTCATTTCAGAACACACTTTATTGATTCTGAGTGCAATTTTCTCATTTCAACAAAATAAGTGTTATATTTTTCGTATTGATGTATAATTTTATGTGGATTCGCTGTTGAATATGCACAAAAAAAAGTCTCGTATGAATTATACATTGGTTTTCTACATTAATTTACACTGTAAAAAATTTTTGTATGAAATTTAATAGAAAAGTATGTGAAGCAATTAACACATTAAATACGAAACAATTTATTAAAATTCAAGAAGAGGTTTTGAAAATGTGTGAATCATTTCATGTTAGTATGAAATTTCAAAACGATTGTTGAATTTTCAATGAAATCCTTTTGAAAATTAATTATGATTAGGTATCAAAATTTCAAATGATTATCGTAAATTTTATAACCTATTAATTGAACTTTCATATACTGGGAAGTATGAAAAATCAAAATACTAATTTTCATATTCAGTATTGATTTTTTGACTATCTTATTTTCAATACAATTCGCATATTTGTATTATAGATATGTAAGATTATTTCTAAATTAAGGAATAAAATTCCGGAATTCTGGGATTGTGAAATCTCGATTCGAGCTTCCTTCATATTATTGTACATCTTTCTTATATATATTTATATATTTATATATAAGAAAGATACAAAGATCATATTGAAAACATTGTAGTTCAAAAGTTAATATTGAAGATGAAATTCAGTTTATGGTTCTCATGTGGATATACATCAATATATCAATCCAAAACTTTGTAATTGAATTCTGAAAAATATTTAGCATCTTAGTGAACTTGATTATCATCAAAACAGATGATTTTCAATTAACAAATTATCACCACGTGATTTATCAATTTTGCCAAAGGACGTTTTATCATTTTGCAGGTACGATTATAAAGCGTGGATCTGCAGAAGACATGCGCGGTGACTTCGGCGCACAGTGAATTCATACACTTGTGTATTATTTTTCAACAAAACTATTGAAATTTCATAAATGAAATTTTGAATATTCAAAATGTGTTTGAAATTTCACAAAAATGATTTGAATTTTTCACATTCATTTGGAATTTTCATATGGTTGTTATTGAAGTTTCATACTACACTGCAAAATTCAACCATGTAAAAGAAAATTCAAATTGTAGAACTGAATCTTACAAAGCATGTTGGAATTTCAATTTTAATAGAGAATTTTAATACAAAATATTTTGAATTATAATAATACTGATCAAAATTCAAATACGTTTGTGAGCATTAAAATAGTAACATGAAATATTAGTGCTATTTTATATCAAATACGATTCAACTTGCATTTATTTGGAATTTCATAACCAATTTTATATTAGAATTCAAACCTTTTTTTACAGTGTAACATAACTGCTCACGTAAATGCAATTGGAGTAAAATTTACATTGGAACCAACCATGTTGTATTTACATTGTTACCGAAGTAAATAAGAGTAGTGTTGCTGTGAAGTAACTGTTATAACAATGTAAATCCCACAGGACTGTGTAGTAAATTTTGCATAAGATCCACAATGTTGCTGAAGTTTAAATCGTTTATTGAAACGAATCAGTGACCCAATAACCGAATACTCAGCCGTTCAAAATCTGAATTCTTGCTGTACATTTTTTAAGGGTTTATATCTGTTTGAAATTTTTTCTTTTCCCATTTTTTTTATTGGCTCAAATGATGTAAACACATCTCAAGAATGATATCAAACAATATTTATTGATGACAAGATTTTTTGAAAACTCCTAAAATATGAATTTTTGAAGCAACTCTGGGCGGTTCGAAATCACAAATTCCGACTTTCTCAATCATGTAGCGATTTTGAATGTTACCAAAAATCGCTAAATCGTCCAAGAAAGAGCTGAAGAAGAGTTATTTGAACTTAGAACGGCAGTTATATGGTGCTGGGATCGCAGACTAAAGGTAAAAAAATCAGCAAGCCTGTATTTTAAAGATATCCTATCGTGAACTCATTCTCAAACTTCAAATGCGTTTTTCTCGAGACCACTTTTTCAAAATCGGCCATCGAGTAATTTTTATCCGATTGACTTGAAAATTTAACTGTAGCTCCTCTGATAGATCATCCATTGAAGTACATGGGATTTTTATTAAATTATGGTCGATTTTTTCGTCGAAAATGCGACTTTTTTCTTCAAATTGATGCTGAAAATTGCAAAAATCAATATTTCTCCATGTGTACTAATGGCCCAATGATGGACCAAGTCTGGCACAAGACCTGCCGAGACTTGTCTTGAAGAATTTACCCAACTTGGCCCAGGCTTGGGAATGATAAGATCAGGACAAGCTTGGGCCAGTGGTTTTGCCAGGCCCGGTCAAGTTCATTTACCAAGCATCAAACAATGCTTCTCTGATCGCAGATATGGATAAAAAAAGTAATTGATTCATATCTCAGTTCACGATTTTCTCCCTCAGAATACCGTACATGAATTATCTTAAAACGATAGAAAAAATGTGACAAGACTGAGACAGGCTTGTATGATCATTGAAAAATTTGCGTTCTTTGATATTTCAATCAATTTTGATTCTATTGTTGAATTATGCTCAAATCAAACTAATAAGATCCTACTGAAATACCGTAACATAAATCTTATAATGATCTGATCCCTTACGGAATCCAACATTGGAATTCCCCGAGTGACCCGAAAAACTGATGGTCTTCAAAATGAGCCAGACATCCTAAAATTCTGTGAAGAGTTCTTCAAAATCAGTTGATCTCCGTGTATGATTACACTTCAAAGTATCCTTTTATTATTAAGTGAAGTTCTATCCTTACTTAGATCAATAAAATCTAGCTTGGTGTGTAAAACTAGTGTGTAGAATTAATTATGGCAGGAAGATCGAGCCAGCCCTGGCCCGATGGTTATCCCCAAGTCTTCAGCCATTGTAAATTCAAAATTCAGCCAATATTTATAAACATTGTGCCACTAATGTGGGCAATATTGGCACAATTGTTCTCAACGAATGCTCGATTTTCACACTTGTGCCAAGCTTGTACCAACTGTAGTGACCATTTCAAAAATACTAACAAATGTACGATGACTGACTATCCATTGGGAACAACGGGACAATCATGGAACAATATTGGGCCAATTGTTCCTCATGAATGTTTGTTTCTAACACATGTGCCAACCTTGGGTTTTTTTCAGTCTTGGCAATACCTGCATGGATCTGCATAATCCTACGTACTTCTGTAGCAACATTCATGTAGATTAAGAAAAAATGTTATTTATTGTTCCAGCTGCAAACGTACGGGACTTCTGATGTTGGCCGTAGAGTGCCTTCAAAAAATATGCTTTTTTGTATATACAACTGAGCCGCCATTTTGTCCTCAATATTGAAATAAAAAATTTCTTTTTCACCTCAAGATATGTATAATAAATCCTCGAAACCTTATATTGATCGTTCCATTTGCAGAGTCACATTAAAATTCACAGAAAATCCTCTTATTTTTAGGCTTCAAACAGATATAACCCCTTAAATAATGTTTGCAGTTCCAAGGAGTTGATTCGAGAAGAAAAAAATCTGACGATTTATCAGATTTTGTGCACTGAGAACCCGATTTCGTAGATTTAAAGAAAATTTCTTTGCCCTCATTCTGATAAATCTTGTTGTCAATGGAGAAGATGGTTCATTCCAATGAGAGAATTTTCCATTGAATTGAAAATATATTCTTCGAATTCAAGGAGGAATGGTAGAGGGTCTTTTAGCCGAAAATGTTTTTGGCCGAATTTTCTGCATTGGAGAATCACTAGTATTTCTTGGGAATGTGTAGTTACTTCTATCAAATCTGCCAATGAACAAATTTTCGGCCAAAAACATTTTCGGCGAATTGACCCCCTACCAGGAGGAATATATTTCTGTCTCAATTTGAAAATTTTTTGTTTCAATTTGATGAAGAATTTTTCCATTGAAAAAAATATTTATTAGAATAAGGGCAAAGAAAATTTCCTTTCAATCTGAAGAATGGGGTATTCAGCGTGAGTTTGAATTTTCATTTTGTTTCAATAAACGCTTCAAACTTCAACGACATAGATCGACACTGTAATCGTGTTATCTCATCTTTCAGGTAACTTTGACATGGGCAAATTGTTTCCCGTGTGTACCGAAAGATTCTCAGAGTTGATATGATTTTTGTGATACTGTTACGGATTTCGCGTGAACTATATTGCCGTGAGGTGCGGTTCTCATTATTGTCGTAAATAATAAACAAGAAGTTATTTTCGTTACTGTTGCCTTTATTTGTCGAGGCCGGACTCTGAGATTCATTCCCTTTGACGATGAACGAAGAACTCACTACACGGAGAAAATCCTACACTAGTAGTTACTGTAGCCCACACGACTGGCTCGTGTTATGCAAAAAAATCATTTCAACACCACTGGTCACTGTGGTAACACGAATCAGTCGTGTCTCCACAGTAGAGAATAGTGTAGAAAAACGACTCTCTAGTGCGCAGACACGACTGACCCGTGTTACCACAGTAACCAGTAGTGTTGAAATGATTTTTTTGCATAACACGAGCCAGTCGTGTGGGCTACAGTAACTACTAGTGTAGGATTTTCTCCGTGTACTCAACAACTATCTCTCGAGCAAGCAGCGCACAGAACTGCGCAGTAGTAGAAAAGGGGACCGCTCAGGGCCGTACGTTGCAAAAAGAACTATCTTCAACAGATACAGGAACATGTTTATTTTTCTTGAATTAAACTTCCGAGATCCAGAATACAAAGGATAACTTCTCAATTATATATTTTCATTTCATTCTCCATAATGTACAGTTTGAATAAAGTAGTAACCTCGTTTCCGCGAGTCTCTGCCAACCAAACTTTACAATAAAGGAAAAGAAATTGAAAAGAATTGGATTCAAAAAATTCTAAGATAACAAAAGCAATTCGCATTGAGACGAACTCGAAGCAGTTTTGTGAACAGATACACTAGTAACACCAGAATGCTGTGTATACTTATACCATGCACGTTCATAGTATATCTGGATGCCGTTACTGTTAGTTACTTGACGTTTTTTCGATTATTCCTACCTATCCAAAACCCGTATCGACCGATTGAGAGAATTCCATTAAAATCACATTGTTTTCAAAGCAAATACAGTATCAGAATTATTTGATTTTCACTTCTCTTGATTCAGACAGCACACTATCGGACGTTTTCACGAGTTTCTCTTTTCATCGAGTCGCTTTTCGCTAAACCAACCATTTGGTATCCCGTCCGTCCCTTTGGTTATAACTCCAAATCACCGTCATTCGTACATCTCATCCGCTACTTATCTGAGCTGGATTCTCTGCCCCGAGCAGTTAATGGAGCGGAATATCAAAAAGATACCAAAAACAACTGCTCATCTTTTCACTTCGTTCTGAAATGTCAGCGTAAAAAGGATGAAAATAATGCGTCCAAGTTCGAAGATGAAACGACGGGATGGGATATATTTATTCATAATAATTCATTCAATGACTTTCAACATTATTCGGTAAGTGTTCTGGAAAAAATGGTCTATGTACTCTGAGTCAGTATTTTTCATCGCATGATATTTTTGATCGGTTTGCAATCGGTGAGAGGGTGGATTCTTTGGTTTCCCCTACGAGTCAAACGTGCTTTGTCTCGGTCATCGTACTGGTATTTCTCGGTTTTCGTGTCCACGTATAGTCAATCTATTTTTTCTTTGTCCCAGGTGATTTCTGTATTTCTCTGTTCATTCTCTTTCAAATAGCGATATTTCAATGCGTGTTCACCAGTGCTGTACTAGCAATGTTAATGACATTTGATGAATATTTGATCAATCATTTTTATAATAGGCGAAGAATGTCTAAAATTACTGGCTTTTCGTGAGGCCGTAAATGGTTCAATAACGATAATAAAAATCCCTTTAACACACGAACAAAAATTACACAGCTCCCAAAAAAAATTGAAAGACTTCTCTCCAGAACCAGACCAGCCTCACACACTGAAAACAAGAATTTGGATTATGTTGCTGAAGTTTGAATCATTCATTGAAACGAATTGGTAATCGAATAACTAAAAATACTCAGCTGTTGAAAACTCAAAATCTTGCAGTACGTCCTTTGATCGATGTTTTCAGTTGCAAAAAATTACGAGAAATTGATTCGAGAAGATAAATAACGACGATTCGTCAAATTTTTGTTTCGTTTCTATAAACGATTCAAACTTTGAGAACATTTTGAATTTCACATGTTTTCTGCCGTCCAAACCAAGGAGACCGTAAGTCGCATTTTTGACGAAAATGAGTTTTTCATATCATTTTAATCGTGAAGAAATTCTGCATTTTACTGTGTTTTTTATTTTGAAAAAAACGTATTACTTTCTCAATAATAGCAGTTCAAAGTACGAACAAATTAATCAAATTTGAAACGATTATAGAAAAAAAACCGTAACTAACGCAAAAATGGGAAGTTATTCGAATACGTCAACATCTTGCCAGATAACAACACCGTAAGTGCACTTACGGTCTTTCTCTCTGGCAAAAGTTTCGAAGCAGACTCCCAAATACAAAATAAAATCACCTCTATGTAATTACGGTTTTCTTCTCTTGTAAATCCCGTGAGTCGATTGCCCATTTCCCTGATAAAAAAACCGTAACTAACTTATCTTGCTGCATGATAATGCTAGGCCACATGTTGCTCAACCTGTTAAAAAATATTTAGAAGGAGTGAATTGGGAAATCTTGCCCCACGCGCCGTATTCCCCAGACATTGCGCCTTCGGATTATCATCTATTTCGATCTACGCAATCAGCCCTTACTGGAGCGCGGTTTACTTCTTACGAAAGTGTCGAAAAATGGCTCAATGAATGGATCGAGTCGAAAAAACCTGCTTTTTTCTCCGAGGAATCCGTATGCTGCCTGAAAGATGGGCAAAAATGGTCGCTTCCAATGGTGCATACTTTGAATAACATTATGTAATAATCCATTGTTTGAATAAAAATCAACTTTGCTTGAAAAAAGGCGGAAACTTATTCCCATACCCAATAATATTTTACATCTCCCCGTTACAATTCAAGATGCTTTGAAATCTTGTTTGGAAACCTGAATGGAAAATTGATGTAGGTTGTTGTGACCCTGTAAACAAAGATGGATTGAAAATCAGAACTGCTCAAGGTTGGAAAAAACCCGGGTTTTTTTAAAAAGCCCGACCCACTTGGGTTTTTTCAGAATTTTGTGGGGTTTTTTCGGGTTATTCATAGTTTTCGAACATCTTCGTCTTTTTCCTTATTATCTCTCATATTTTCAAGAAGTTCACAGTCTTTTGAGCATTATATCTGTTTCATGAGTTGAAACATCATGGAAAAAGTATAGGATCAATATGTTTAAACCAGTCATTACGATGGGAGAAATTCGGGAATAAAAATTACTGGTTCTTATTCCCAAATAGGGAATCATATACTTGACAACAGATGAAAAATTGTTGAGAAAGATCATTGATCTTTCATAATGTTATTTTAACTGCAAAAAATGTTCCCATCACCAGCGTCGCACATGATTTTTTGTGATCGAGAATCTCACTTCTTTCCCTGAAGCCAAAGATCATTCTTGACAATATTAAGGTTTTCACTTTGTATCAACTTTATCAATTGAAAGGTTCTCTCTCAAATTTGCATCATAAGCAATCTATTCCAGACAGCACCAGATTTTCCGTTTACAGCTCCAATCATGCGACTTACAATGAGTTTAATATGAATTCAAACTGAACTTTTCATGAACAAGATAATATTCAGAAAGAACTCATATTGAGACTCCATAATAAATTCTTCGGGCATTCAGTGAGTGGTCATTTTGAATTCATTGAATTTATACTGAACTCATTGTTAGTCGCATGAAGGAGACTATTCAAAAGGTATTTGAGAAGTTTTCATGATTTCAAATTAATAATTTGTGTTAGCTGCGCTGTTTTGGATGCATTCGCACTAGTTTCGATTTTCAAACTTTTAAGTATGGGAAAGTACTGCTTTTTTGCAACAATTTGTGTTTTCATGTCAAGTATATCCCTCATCTAATGAAAAAAACCAGTAATTTTTAGGAGCAATGATCGCGTTCAAGATCGAAGATGATAATTTATATTCTACTTCAATGTTTCGAGCAGAAGTTAAAAAATTATATGAAAACACTCCCAATAAATGGTGGAAACTGATGGGAGCCAGAACTAATACTACACATAAACTCCCGAACGGATTCTGTGAATTTTGCTACCAACTGTTGAGTATTCCACCGAGTTCAGCGGGACTAGAAAGAGTTTTTTCAACTTTCGGACACGTATGGTCCAATGTACGGAATAGATTAGGTGTAGAAAAAGCTACCAAATTAGTTCAATTGTATAGGTATCATAATACTCCTACTGATCAAAATCAATGGTGAGATAGACATATCAAGTATATAATCACACTTTTTAGATTATATATTCAATAAAAAAATTTAATGCTGTTCAGGGAATTTCATTTTATTGTTCTTTAAGCCATCAATCAATAATTATTTTCAGTGGGTTTTTGACTGGGTTTTTCGAGTGGGTTTTACTTGAAAAAACCCGGTGGGTAAAACCGGGTCGGGTTTTTTCGGACCAACTCTGGAACTGCTGCAAAATTGATAAGCTTTCCTCTCACCACCTCATTGATAAGCTTTCCTCTCTCAATATTGTATATATATATATATATATGAACTTCCATGCTGAAACGTTCACTACTTTTGAAATTATAGAGCATGAAAAAAAAGTGATCCACTGTGACCCCTGCTCCCCTAACAGCGATTGTTCTAATGGCGAAGTTTCATGGAGATAACTTTCGGCGTCATAAGACCAGTTAATAGTTGACTGACTATCGCTGTTTTACAGACCACTGCCACAGCAACAACTATCTCTTTAAAGTCGCGAGTCATGTTCAGGAAACGTCTCAAGACAAACGCTGTTTTTCCATCAACCTTGTCCACGCCCACCGTACTAGTTTCGAGTGAATTCTGAGGTACAATATATTTCTCAACGGATAATTTTCCTTCGAGTGTTTCCAAGTCAGATCACTTCTACGTGATTGATGGCGGGTAACGGAGTTGTTCTGTGATCTGACAGAGACTGCAGATTTTAGATAACGGCGTTCATACCGTCATGGCGAACAAGATTTACGATGCAGGAAGACAAATCCCCAGTATCGACAGCTGGTCAGAGTAAAAAAAAGTGGGCCCGCAGGCGTGGTCATCGAGCGACCGCAGCTCCAGAGGGGTGGATTCATTGGCTCCTCCAACGTATGAAGCTACAAGACACGCGCATGACGAGCGAAGCAAAGCAGACACCTTCTACTACTTCTACACTGTAAGAACAATGTTTTCTTCAAACATTTGGTAACAGCTGAGTTCCACCATAAATAGGGAAATTTTTACCCTAATTTGATGGACTTTCTGTTCACTTTTTACAGAATTCAACGCCTCGAAGACAAAATAATTCCTCAAAGTGGTAGAAAAATCCCCCATTTCTGGTGAACAAACAATTCCCCCACTGTTTGATGAACAGAAGCCACCAATGAAGTGAGGAAAAACTCCCTATAATTTTTACAATGTATCATACGTGTACCGGGTGTTTCATAATTCACTGAGAAAACTTGACACGCATTGTTCTGCGATGAAAATGCAATAATTTCCCATACTGAAAAATCTTTTTTTACTCCTAGTTTCTGAAGTATAAGCATTTTTGGATTTTTTAAGAATTTAAATTCCTCGAAAGCACTGTATGCCACATACTTGAGCCTGATACCATCCGTTGAGTTAGAGAAAGGTGGATCTCTGGAAAAAAATTGAAGTGTCCTATTATTTTTCGATCCAAAGATATAGAGATTTGAATTTTTTGGGCTTCCAGTCAATCAGAATCCAGCAACTTCAAATCATTATAGCTCCCAAACAAAGAGTGCCAGGATCCCTAGTAGAAATTTGACAGGGACTTCCGTATTAGAAGCATGGCCCTCGTAAGGCTGCAATAGGGAACTCCTAATTAAGGAAAACTTTTAATTATCTTATCAGGTCCTGACATGACATCTTGTTTAAGACCTTACAACAATGTAACGCAAGGTTGTTGACAGGTCCCAGTCAGATTTTCCCTTCCAGTAACTCAGACATGGTATTCCTATCAGAACCTGATCAGGATTGCCTTGACTCATCCGTATTTGAAGTGTGAGGTAACTGTCAAGATATATTGATCAGGACCTGATCAAGATTGCCTTGGCTCATCCGTATTTTAATCATGTGATAACCGACAAGACAGCCGAATCAGGACCTGATCAATTCAGAACGATGAATGTATCAAACTATTCAGAATTTTCACAGGGCTCATTAGAAATTTACCTGTCTTTTTTAAATGTTCAACTGAGCTCTATTTGGATCATCAGTAGAATTCCTTCTGTTGGGGGAGTTTCAAAAAATTCTATGCAAAATGAATTCCATGAAAATGAAATTGAATGTTAGAATATAGCTTAGATAAGGTCGTGATTGGAAATTCCGCTACCACCCGGATCAGATCCTGATTGGGAATTCAATTACTACCCTGATCAGAACCTGATTGGGAACCGTTTGGTTTTCCTGATCAGGACCTTGTCTTTTCCCTGCGTTACATTTTTGTCAGGGCCTTGTCGGATACTCAAGTCAGGCCCTGAACAGAAATCAGGCGTGCCTGATCTGGACCTGATTTTTTCCATATCAAAATTTCTACTTAGGGATAGTTCAATTTTTTTTCTACAGATCCACCGCTTCCCAACTTAGCGAATGGCGTTACCCTGAAGTATGTGCTACACAATGCTTTCGAGTGATTTGGATTTGAAAACAAATCTAAAAATGCTCATATCTCAAAAACTGAGGAAAAAAATATAAAAAATCCTCCAATATGGGAAATTATCGCATTTTGACTGCAGAATGACGTATATCAAGTTTTTTCAGCGAATTCTGAAACACCTGGTATGTCTCGGAACGTTCGCAAAAAGATTGATCAAGTTGTTCGAGATAATACATATCAATCCCGTTTTGATTCTGATAAATTGAATCAGAATGAAGACTAGATTCCAGGAGACTAGCATAGGATTTTAACAATGTTTCATGATTGAAAGAACATCTGTGATATAAAATTCTCATCACTAGCAGGGCCCGTTCGACATGCGCATAAGTAAAGAATAGAGAGCGGGGCCTGATCACTACTACTTTGGAGCAGACCGAAACCCAGAAAATATTGCCCAGATAGCAATTTAACCTTGCTGCAATGTTGTCAGGCAAGCTTGTGACAAGGTTGATATAAGCCTCCTAGTTGACACACGACAACGGTACAAGCTTACAAAACCCTTGCAGCAGGGCTGTAGCAACCTTACAATGACAAGGTTGTCAATAACAAGCCAAAAACAATCGAATGACAAGTGTGACAGGGTTATGACAAGCCTACATGTTATCTGGGTGCTTTCTTTGTATAACTCAAAACAAAAACATTCCGGTTATCCAAATAATTTTATGACAAATAGCTGTGGTGAGAAACTATAAACATAGAAGATAGTGTTATGAATATGACTGATGATCCCCCAAAGTCACATTCAAAGTCCAACCATTTCTATCCGTTTCTACGCGGTTTTTATCTATTCCGATTCGTTTCTATTTGGAATTTGCAGCAGGGGAGGTACTTAAGTATCGAATACATCCAGCCCACACCCAGAAAAATGTGTAAGATTCTAATTTAATACACTGCTCGTAATACTAAAGTCTGTATTGGGAACACACCATAAACGTGGTGTTGCTTGTAGGCAGTGCGCAAGCATGAGAGTTCAAAGGGATAGTCGGTTGAGAGAAGTGCCTGAGCATGGCCGCGTGGACCTTGAGATCTGCCGTGTAGTTCTACTAAGTGTAGTTTTTTCCAGTTACGTGGTATAATTGAAGTAAGGAAGGTCTAGGTGATGCTTCGTGATTCTATAACCAGGAGGGTTAGTCGTTCTGGACAATATACGGGTTTTCTATAGTAAACGTGTGCGTGCGGATTATTCGTCTCGTTACCTCGTGTGCGCAACATATATCTTTTCTCTAAATTGTAATAAACCGAAGCTGTGCAAGAAACTCGGAGTTATTTCACCACCCACATCCTGCCCTCACCTGATATAATAATTAAAAGAATATACTCATTATATCCATTATTAAAGTAAAATCTTACAAATGGTTTACTCGGATATGAACTTACTACACATTTCATTGCATCCAATAAAATTTCACTTCATTCGAGTAAATTTTATTTGAAATGAATAACAATTCATTTGGATGAGATAAATTGTTCATTTGTTCCAACTAACACTCTAATAACTTCATATCCAAGTAGAAATTTAGTTAATTCGAACGAAGCTTAGTTAATCCAAATAAATCCAAATATAAAATTTTCTCGGTGAGGTAGAATCAACTGGAGACGATGGTGATTCAAATACAACTGATGATAAGAATGAGAAAACAAGTACTGCATCTCAAAAATTGAGTCAGGCTGAAATGAACGATTTGGGTCAAGAGCTGGGATTCTTAAAAAAAACACACGAGCTTCCGTCGTCTAGGTTGGATCAAAAAACCTTTGCAGCAAAAAACTGCAAAAATATATTGTACAATCCAAGGACCGAATACAACCCCACTTAAGGATTGAATAAATATGCGATATAGAAATATTTTGTGAATGTATAAACAAAATATGTTTGTTTCTAAATGACATTATCTTTCTGCTAGGGGTGTGTGAACCTTGAATTTTTCAGAACCGAACTCGAACCGAACTCGAACCGAACTTCAAATATATTTTTCAAATCGAACCGAACCGAACCGAACTTTGAAAAGTCGAACCGAACTCGAACCGGACTCCAAATGTATTTTACAAGTCGAACCGAACCCAAACCGAACTTTTGAAAGTCGAACCGAACTCCAAATTTTCCCAGTCGAACCGACCCGAACTGCAAATATATTTTTCAAGTTGAACGGAACTTTGTAATTTCGAACCTACTTCCAACTTCCAAAACGTCTAATCGCAAAGCCAAAACTAAATTAGAAATACATTTATGAAAACAGAATCCACCATGAATTCATTTTTTAAAGTGACGTTTCATACACTGAGAAAACAGATATCTTGAAAAATACCATAATTTATGGATTTTCAGCGCTGGTCTGACCCGAGTCGGAATATTCACTTGCATGAATCTCTAAAAGTACCATAATTTCTTGGACTTTTTGAAATAAGTATTCATTCATTGATTATGGCTCTACTTAACTTGCCTTCCTTGGAATCACGTCGTTTGTTCAATGATTTTTCATTTTTGTATAAAATTGTTAATGGGAAAATTCGCTGCCCTCAACTGCTTGGACTTGTACGTTCTAATGTCCCTTCTCGTTTATTGAGACGCCCTCAATTGTTCAATCCAATTTCTTATAAATGGAGATACGGTTATTCTGATCCGGTAAATCGGATATCTATCCTAGCTAATTCTTACAGTGATGTGCTTGAATTATTTTCATCTCATTCTGATCTTAGGAATTCTCTTTCTCTTATTTGTCAAATTTAATATCAAATTGTCCTTTTCACCTATAATTATACACGTCAACTGTTGTTTTAATATAAGATGCATGTAGTCGAGCTTAACATGATGCTTAATGCTTTGATGCATGATATATATAATGTGGTTCAAATAATGTATATTCTATGTACCAAAGGGTCTTTTATACCCGTATAAACAAAATAAATAAATAAATAAATAAGTATGGTACCTTCCGTATAAAAGTCCAAGACATTATGGTACTTTTAGAGGGTTTTTCAGGTAAATATTTAGACTCGGTCAGACCAGCGCAGAAAATCCATGAATTATGGTACTTTTTAAGATACCTTTTTCTCCGTGTATGTAGCATGTTGCAGTAATAAAACAGTCTACCCTAGTATCACCAAAAGTACGTAAAACATTTTGAGAATGTTTATTAAACGTTTGGGTAATTTAGAAACGTCCGGAGATTATTCTATGGGTCAATTTAAAATTGAGTGCAGATAAATTTTTCTCTGTTTCCGAATGTTCAATTGCAGCGACTAGTATTTAAATGTTGATAAAATGGTCGCAAATTTGAGGCAAGTAACGAAGAACACTTCAATTCTTCGATAAATCACAGAAAAGTGTCCATAGTGTAATCTAGTGTTGATTTATTACCATATTTCTGAAATAACAGGGTGTCCCCTCTTGGTAACAAAGTGGTTTTTTATGTAAGTTTAACATATTCCACGTATCTAGATGAATTTGAAATTGGGTGCAGAACACTTTTATCATAAATTTCAATAATCACAAAGTAAAATTTCCTCCTAATATAATTATTTATATCCTCATGCAATATTTGAAACATGATTAACTCACATTAGAAACCACTCTGTTACCAAGAATGATTACTCTACTATTAGAAAAAAAATTTTGATGAATCAACACTATTTTGAGGTTTGTGGTAGCTTTGATTATAAACATCTTTGCATAAAAGACAAGGACACTCACCTCACTGCATTTTTCTCTCTTTCTTTTGTTTGCAGCCGTCTCTTTTTATTTGTGTAAACCTCATGTTTACTGACTCGTCCTCCTAGTATAATATCTTTATAGTCTAATCACGCAGAACTTATGGGTTCATTATATATATCCCGCGCATCTGAGGAGACAAAATAATGAGGCTGCGAATAGAATTCATTATGAATATATTTAATTTCATCTAATCCGCAGTATTGTCAACAAGGTTATCCGAAATATGAACTTTTTCAATTATTCAAGTTTGAGACTCGAAACTACACCAGGAAAAATCACAGATTCAATCAACTTGTGTCTATCAAGTACCCAATATCATGTCAATTCGACTTGGAAACAAGTTGTTTCTGCGTGTTTACAAGCAAAAACAACATGGGAACGCCTGTATGTGTGTTCTTCATCACTTGAACTTGGCATCGATATCAGATCAACTTGATGATAGGTCGATTCAACATCGTCTTTTTTTTTCCAGCGTAGTCGAATTTTTTCGGGTTTTGAGTCTAAAGTTCGAAGCAAACCGTGACAAATCGAATCTCGAGCCGAACGTTTTCAATGAATGCAGTTCGAAATTTGAACCGAACCGAACTGTTTCTGTTATCCAAGTTCGAAATTCGAACCGAAACGAACTTTTTCTGCTAATCAAGTTCGAAATTTGAACCGAACCGAACCTTTTCTGCTAATCAAGTTCGAAGTTCGAACCGAACCGAACAGTAGGAGTTCGGTTCGGTTCGGTTCGAGATTCGAACGGTTCGCACACCCCTATTTCTGCATAAAGCGAAAGAATCATGTAATTTGTAATTCCTATATAACTTTTTACATTTTGTTAGAATTCTTATTTATTACGACAATAAAACCTCTCGTTTTCGTTCACATCATTCTTCGTTTGATACCTGAAAGGTGCTGTATATATTATGTACATAGAAAAGCGAATCTTATTTTCATATAAGAGCGTTGAAATATTTGAACTCGCATTTGAAATCGTTGGAAAAAGGCAATACATTTTCATCCGCGGTGGAATCCATTTCTTTTAATGTAAACCATTTCCTTCAGCAATTTGAAAAACGAACGTCATTTCAACATGACTACTCATCTTTTCATCTTGACGTCATCGTTCAATATGTATATATGTGCATACATACATATACGTTCTCGTTATACACGCACACCTCGTTGGTATTCTCTTTCTAGGATACATAATGCTGACGTATGTTATTCTATAATTCACAATAACCTATTTTTTGTTCATGCCGAGAATCGAATTCCACATCCATCATAATTAGGAATAATATTATCATAATTGTACTATCTCTCACCGAGCTGTGAGTAGTAATTTCTGTCGACAGGGTATCTTTTTAACATTAAAATCAACGGTACGAACATTTTTTCCTTCTCTCAAGTTCCGTTTCACCGTTGGAGCTTGTACACGAACAGGAAATCGCAATGGATCAGGATTTTCACTTGATAAATTCAAATTCCTGACAGCCTGTATCACTGAATTTTGCTCAGTTCTGAAATGGATTATTGATGCCTTTCCATTGTGTTGAAAAGAAGAGGAGGAACAAAAAACATCTCATAGGTTCTATCCTTTTCTATAATAGTTTTTACCATTACTCGTCCGTTTCACTTTGAGCTTCCTTTTATCCTATCACGTATCAGAAGCTAGTCTTCGTGCATCGCTCTTTCCTACCACCCAAGTCTTACACCCACACAATATCTCATTCCAAATATAACTTCAAAGGAACTTTTTCTACCCCGGCAGGTTTGCGCTACTCGAATACGATAAGTGCCTTCTTTCACAGAACGCTTTTTCAGCTCTATTTTTCTACTTCTTGATATTCCTTTGACTATCACATTTTCTCATTCATGATGCGCAAAGAGATGAATTTATCAACATCCCGAATAAAAATGGATCCCCAGACCTCGCTCAGATTGCCCTCGTAAACAAATTTTTTCAGAATTTCTTTGGACATTTGAACCTTTGGAGAGATTCAGGAATTGTTTGATAAAATTGAAGAGTTTCAGACAGATTCGTGATAAGTCTGGGAGATTCAGGGGAATTCAGAATTGTGATACAGATGAAAATGTTCACAGAAAATCGAGGAAACTTTAAGAGGGTTGCAAAAAAATTCAAAGAAATTCAAGACAGTTTGAAAGATATGGAGGATTGTTGAGGAGTTTCAGGGGAGTTCTGAACAACTTTGGGAATCCGAATTGACGGGTTTTAAGAATTCACCAAGATTCAGAAATGAGAAGAGAGAATCAGAGTAATTTTGTTAGGGGTATTTCCATTCTCCCTCAGATAGAAGGGTTGCTGTAAAGTTGAGAAATTCTCACTTCTTCACCTTTCGGTGAATGAATACGACAGTAATGTAGCGGACCTTTTAGGAATAATGATTAACAGGACAATATTCTTGTTATGTTGATTTATTCCATCCGCTATAACAGTTTTCACAGAATTCTGAATGCTTTTGTACAGATTTGATGCGAAAACATGCAACCAAACAATATACAAATTTCAATTTGATATACAAATTATTTCATAGCATCCAAATGTCCGTTTCAAAAAGGGAGCAAGCACATCACAGGACTTCCGATGTACCTGTGATGTAGGAATTATGTATAAAGCTATATGATGTAACTGGTACGTGTTTGAAGTGGACATTTAGACGACCTCGTTATATCATTGGTATGTACCTGACTTATGTTCCAACAGGGAAGCATGGAAATTCTGATCTCATCCTGGTGAGATCTTCAGGAAATATCAGATGTTCCTGATAATATTTTCTAATCCGTATCCAACTTTGATTTCTCTAGTTTCACTGAGAAGATTAAACATGTCAACTAGAAATCTAATAGATCAATGAATTCTGAATTCAGAGTCCAAAAGCAAAATAACTTATTATTAGATCACTGATTGTTCGATTATACATCTGACCACACCCATACCTATACCTCCTTGACAGATGTATCGTTTGATCATTTCACCCATCATTTTGATTTACATTGACCACATAAGCGTCATTGCACAATATGTTTGATATTACACAACACATAAAATACGATATCAAAAGCAGTAACACAATGTTCTTCGTATCAATGAATAACATTATCCCATTATAGATAACACGACACTACAATAAAGCTATTAATTTACCAGATGATTGATTATTTTCCATTTACAAACTACGCCATGAACATGCAATCGATTATGCGTATATGTGTACGCAAAAGCGTTCCAGTGCTCCGGACTTGATTCAATTTGTCAAGATGATTTACACATTGCGGTAGTATCAATAACACCAACTCGCGCTACCTAACAACGCCTACGCTTGGGAATATATTACTTGCGCTTATTCTGTACTCCAAATTCGCTTTTGTAAATAAAGTTCGGAATACATGTTTATTTCGATAATGTGTTTTAGAATTTACAAAAGAAAAAAAAACACCTCACTGAAGTATAGATTATTTCAATTAACCAGAAACATCTCAAGTTACATCAATGAAGAAGCCTTTCGTCTCTCCAAAGAAATAATATGTGGGTGAAATCCAATTATTCAACACTAACTCGAGTGTTCATCCCTGTCATTTACATTCACGCATACACTTATGCTGTGTTTTGTTCGATTTATTATAATACAAAACGATTGATAAATCTTGTTAATATGGTTCTATTGGTAAACACTGTCAACTGAGAATTGTTATTCATAAAGATGATCATCCATCGTCTCTTTAATCCTTTCGTCGATGGCTGACGGGCATACGACTTGAGAGAGAATGGTTCTAAATCCTCAACGATTTTCGATTATATACCATTTCCACACTTATTTGCCTGACACTACATGTGTCTCTTATCCTCTTATACCGTCTTTTACATTACCATGTATTCACATTTTCAAATTCATCCTCAGAAAAGAGGGAACAATGATTTTTCCGTCTATAGATCGAAGAACGTTGAAGAATTCTCACGATTCTGGATTTGCACACTGTACAGCCAAATATATTGGCGAATTCTCCTTTCTCACTTTAATTTATCCATGAAGCGAAGGAATAAATGATTAAACATTGAATCCCTAGGGAAAGAAGAGTAGTATAAAATCGATACGAATTTGATTTCATTATTCATGCATTCTAGCTTTTGTAAACAGATTTCTTTTCCTGCGAAGAATTACTCCAAGAGCGTGAAGTATTGTGCTTTTCTTGTAGAATAAAAGTAAGCTGAACAAAAACATCAACAAATCGGTATTTCAAAACGATAGTATTACAAGCACACTCAACGTATCGATCCAGTCTCTTTCAACCACCAGTCACCGAGTTCCCTCTCAGGACAAGAGAATGATCTTTTTTCACACTTTCGGTGTGAGTTGTCGACCAAAAAGTTCTTCTTCCGCTTATAACGAGAACTGAAACCCTGAATTAATGTTTCTAATTTTTTGTCACTCGAATCCCTCTTCCACTGAACGATACGGAATTTTATCCTATATCCTCTCCAAGGATCTCTCGGTCCTGGAGGGAAATACGATATGCGAATATAATCAAATTTTAATCTCCAATTAAGATCGAAATTGAAGTTCCAAACTTTGAAGAGATTCAAATACGTGCAAGACAATTTAGGAAGGTTCAGAAGAATTCAGCATTCACGGATTCAGATTAGACGATTGGATGAGCTGAGATTCGTCTGACGTTTGGAATTAGAGATTTTTAAGAGATTAGGAGTGAGTCTAGAGAAATCAGAGACATTTAGACAAATTGAGAACGAAGTGTTTCAGTGAAATGAAGATGAAGGGTTTTACAGAGAGAAAAAGTCGGAGAAATTCTGATCTGAAAATCTTCAATGTCACACACGGAAAAGGATAATTAACTATTATTTTCATAGCTAAAAATTAGCTACGGGAGGTATTTTTCAGCCCGCACAGCCACTCATTTAACCCCGGGTCGGAAAATTTGAACGGTTTTTATCCTCATATTTCGTTTTTAGACTGATTTTGTCCTCATTGTTGAATAATGCGGACTAAAACAGTACTTTTTCGTAATTTTGGTCTGAATTTCTCCTCCAACGAATGAAAGTGATTGAGGAGAAATTCAGACTAAAATCATGAATAAGTACTGTTTTAGTCCGCATTATTCAACAATGAGGACAAAATCAGTCTAAAAACGAAATATGAGGACAAAAACCGTCCAAATTTCCCGACTCGGGACGGTAGTAACGAGACATGTAGCAATCGCAGCGGAAATTCAACAGCTGAGTTGTTTGGCTATTCAAATATTAATGACAAAACCTGTGCAGCTAGAGCTACGATTTCCTACTGCGGTAGCTGAAAATCAGCTGCAATCATTTTAGCTAGAGCGTTGAAAAAGGGTGTTAAAAGAGTTAGTAGCTATCACAGCTATTCCTTTTTTTTCCGTGTACATGGAATTTTGAGATTGAAAACTTACACGGACAAAAGAAAACAGCAATGGTTACTGTGAATCGCAGTAATTCATTGAAAAAAAATGAAAAATCGAATTCACGCGTTCATTACTGCGTCTCCCAGTAAACGTTAATGTCCAAGCAGCATTGACGAATTTCACCGCAGTACACATCACTGTGATCGCGCTAACCTCGATCATCCAAGCGTGTTTTCATTTGTTTTTCAACTGATTGCTGTTATGGACAGTAACCAGTGCTGTTTTCTTCTTTCCGTGTACGAGATAACGCAAAATCACCGATGTCCGACCAGCATCCCAACTATCCAACCACTCGATACTTTTTCGAATAATTATTCAAGTACTTAAGTAGAAGAATCAAATTTACTTGCAATGTGCAGAATAAATGTTCCTCTGCTCCTCCTTGTTTAATAAATCCAAACACGCGTGCAATCAATTTTTCTCAAAACATGAAGTGAGGAAATTTTGAGAAATCCAAAATCGAAAATTCAAGCACATCGTGTTATGGAACATGGAGGAAAAAGAAATCTAATGTTGCTGGGTTTCTTTTGCTGTGAGAGCAAACTATTTGCTACATAGCAATTTTGTTAGCTACGCCAGCGATTTTTTCAGTGTAATGTTTCAAATTTGAAGTGCGCGCCAACGGCGACTACAGGGGTATGCAACTTTATAGGATGACCTCAAACCGTATTCCGATTACGGCAGTGTTGTGATGTTCATCCAGCTGGGAAATCGCAGCTTGGTCACGTGACTACGTTTTGTACTGACACATGTGAGCGCTCTTATGGGTGAAACGCTCACCGACAAGAACACGTACATGTGTTGGTGCAAAACGTAGTCACGTGACCGAGCTGCGATTTCCCAGCTCGACGAATATCACAACACTGGATTACGGTCATATTGATTCACATGGCGGCGTGTCGATCAGGGGCTAAAACAGCAATGGTGGCCTAGTATAGTGACATAACCTTGGTATTAATCTCATCAGTTTGGATTTTGAGAAATCAACAGTATTTCAACAATAAAGCATCAGAAACAACTCTGAAACTGAATGAGTCCAACTGATAATTCGGTTTTACAATTGTTCAATGCTTTAATGTTGAAATATTGTTGATGCTTCCAAATACAAACTAGCTATAATAATTTTGAGGTTATCCCGGTGTACCAAATCGCCATATTGATTTTTAGTTCGCATGAATATTTATTTAGGAGATGGCGCGCAAATAAGGTTTCATTATACTCATTGGAGTTGCATCCTGGGCGTCCAGCCGAACCTAATTAAACAACAATTAGACCCTCAATGCCTCTAGCTCGCCGGATCCAAGGTTCAGGAGTGGGGGAACGCGAGTTACAGACCATTAAATAAACAAAATCAAAGTTAAATTTAATCAATTGAGGATAATGGTTTATTATACAAGATTGTAAAAAAAAAGACATGATTCAGAAAAGGTGATTCTTCGCTATTTACAAAACTAACCTATTATCACGCGCATGCGCGGATCGAATTTTGACAATTTTACAAACCTTTAGAAAATATAATACAACAGAAGTATTTGCCGATCGGGGCATCTATAGGAATCCGGTTCCCACCAATCACGATCAAGCTTTCTCCTTCAAGTTATAACGCTCTCTTCCCTAAATAGAGAAAGAGAGTATCTTTACGTAAAATATGTCCGATTCAGGATGTCCCATTCTCGGCCACCACAAACCCTAAGCTACCTAACAGAAGCAAGTCCCCTACTTGTCTTCTGGTGCTCTGTTCTCAGGCTTCAGGATGACCCATCTACCAAGAGCTGTTTGAGTTGTGGCTTCAGGATGACCCATTCACCAAATGCACAAAGCCGTGACAACAGCTTTTTTTCGAACACCACCGTAACGATGGTATCGGACACTTGTTCCCTTTCCAAAAAGTTGAGTTACCTGTTAGAGCACTCTACACAGCTGTACACAGCAAGCTGCGTTAGAAGAACAAAAGTACTGGGACACTGACCAGGCACCCCTACATATACCCGGGGAAAGTTATGCTTGACTCTGGGCAACGCCATGAGTCGGGTCTCCACCGTGCGGTTCGGTTTCGTACTACTGACTCCGTTGGCCCACATAGCACAAATGTCTCAGTAATATCTCCAGAGTATTGCAGAATATTCTGGAGATATTACTGAGACATTTGTGCTATGTGGGGGGTAGAGTGTGGGTAGCGGCGTGCCGCGCGATATACGTCATGCGTTCGGTCAAGCATATGTTTGCATGAGGGTTCCGAGCGCTCCGGATGGCGCTACTATGTTCTTTTGCACGCACCCGTATTATTTTCCTTATTGAATGTCGCTATTCTCGCTTTATTTATGCTCTGTCAAAGACAGACGTTTGTTTAAAATAGTGACTCGTTACATCAGCTGTGGCAGTAATAAATGTTCGCTCCTCCAGCATATTTCCGTATCATATGTACAATAGCATACGAATTTTGCTGAAAAAGTCGACATTTTTGTCGCCACAGTCAAAAATTCGCTGTCATGGCTAACAAGTTTGCTGTGGCAGCAGATAGATTGTCGTCACAGCGAAAAATTTGTTGCTCCAGCAAAATCAGATTTCGCTGTCATAGCGAATTGTTTTTTTCTTCGTGAAGAAATATTATTGAACCAAAAGGAATATTTCTTCCAATAACGACAAAGAAATATTTTGTAAATTGAAAAATTATCTCATTGTTCAAATCATTGATCACTTGATTCAAGTGGATATAGATTTCGAAAATGATTAAATGATTGTGGAAACCATGGGAGTCTTCATAAAATGCATTAGGAAAAATGTTCTTTGGAGTCAATAACTCTTCCTTAGTTTTCATTCCATAAATTTGAGTTCGAATTTCCTTCCATTTGTTTCCTCGAAAAATTTATATGTATAAATTTAACTTGAAAATTAGTTGTCATTTGGCTCAAGGCACCCTCTTTGACAAATACCTAAGGCCGCCATATTCTAAAAATATTATACCAATTTTTTGTATATAACTATATTTGTCCTCACAGAAGTTTCAACAATATTTATATTAACTTGAATAATCATGTACAAAGCATCCATACTGCACTCTAGTTCAGAAATGATGCATAATAGGTTAAATTGCTGCTGAAAGCACTCGTTATGAATTCTTCAGAATTCTTTTGGAACTTCTATGCTGTGTGAGCATAAATAATTTCCTTTTGCTAGGGGTGTTTTCCTTCTTCATCTGATAGAGGAGTTGCTGTGAAGTTAAGAAATTCTCACTTCTCCACCTTTCGGTGAATGAATACGACAGTAATGTAGCGGGACTTCTAGAAATAATGATTGACAGGACAATATTCCAGTAGTTTCGCTCAAGTTCCTCACAATTCCGATATTTATCGTCCCTTATTCCTTGGAAAAAACCTTGGAGTTTCATTTTGATACGCATTTCAAATATACATCAAATACGATGTCAATGTACATTGAAGATGAATTGGAACGTGCTTGTAATCTTCTTTACAAATTATAGGAAAGAATAAGAGGAAAACATTGAGCGTACCTAATCCAACATTGGAAACACGAAGACCGCTTTTGCCCAAATTGCGATAGCGAATACCTGGCGAAGGATGTTGCAAACGTTGAGCCTGCGCGGCGATGCAACTCGTCAGTAACTGCTCTTTTGTACCACTTGGATTGCTGCAGTGTACACCACCTGTTTCTGTACCACCGCTACCTCCGTTGAACTCTTCCATACAATCCAAACTGGCTATGGGTGCACGACACCTGTATCCAGAACAATGAAAACGATCGAATTAATTCAATTGCACTTGAGAGTCATGGAAAAAGTGATTATTTTATGTCTTTTTGTTGTTCCGTTGATAATTAACGGAGAAAATGAATGAAAATTTGATGATTTCATAATTAATCCGTAACCTAAATATAATCACGTCCTGGAATTATTTTAATTGGTTGCATAGGATCTTTACAACTCTGAAGAACATTAAGCAACCAGGCTTCAGGTGCATTAAATTCAAATATTTCTAGTACATTAAATTAATACCCTGGAATATTCAAGTTATTTATTACCTAGCGTTATGACCAGCCAATTTAAAGGCATTCAAGAGAGGGATTCTTTGAACATTTGTGCTGTACCGCAGACATGTTCGAATAACGAAAATCAGAATCTATTATATCATTTTTGTGATGTTGGCCATAAATATCCTGGAATTTTGCTCTGGTGATTCTTGAAACTAACGTTTTTCGACTGAAATATCTCATACTGCTTTGAATATGAAACCTAGTATAGCACATTCCAGACATTCTTTTAATGCAACATACGGGGAATTATAACTATCATTCACAAATTTTTGGTTAACGTGCACTTGATTCTTCCAATCAGAGAACCTCTTCAAGATACCAGGGGGAAATGATAATGAATTCGACTTACTACACTGGGGCGAACTCGGGATATCTCTCTCGCATTGATTAACGATGATAACGAAGGACAAAGATGTTCTGAGTTCACCCTAGTGCAGTTAGCTGAATTCCCCATAATTCATTATGCACTGACAGAAAAACGACCTGGTTGAAACATTCGTGGTAGCAATAACTTGAAATCTACTTCGATTCACCAGAAAATGTAATTTTGATGTCCAGAAAAAGTGGTTGAAGCAAAAATTAACCACATTTTCCAGGTTAGAAAAACCAGATTCGTTTCTTGGTGTGATAACTAGAATATATAGTTAATTTTGGTTTCGAACACTTTTTCTGGACATCACAACCACATTTCCTAGTGAATTGAACCAGATTTCAAGTTATTGCGACCACGAATTTTTCAACCAGATCGTTTTTCTGTCAATGTGGTAGCTAGGAATTAGATGTAGTTGCTACTTCGTGTATTTGATATTTGGATAGCCACAAAAACTGCTGAAAAAGCTAGATTCCAGCAATAGTAGTAGTAATAGTTTTTGTTATAACAGGTAAAAAATGGCTACCACAGTTAATTTTTAGCTACCCAAATATCAAGCACATCATTTTTCCTGTGTGAGGGTCTCGATTTCTCATTTGCGGCAGGTTTTTTTTTATCACCACATCCCAAGTGGAACAATTCTCAAAATTATATGTAAATCATATATAAATTCATATATAATGTTTTCATCTTCGTAATCTTGAGGGCCACAGGTGGGAATTGTGCCCTGCTCCCAATGGAAGTTCCTCCCCGCTGGACATGTGGGGAGTTTCTGAAATATTCTTGGAAAGTTATTTCGCTAGATGGGATCATATAAAAATAAATAATGAAAACTATTCATATGTAACAAATTACATTTTGTGTCTTGCAATATCTTTTAGACAGCTTTGAGATGCATTCCATGAAACTTTCAGATAAGTTTGATTCAATTCTTATCTAAAACTAGTCTAGAAGATATCTCCTACATGTCTCACATCCAAAAGATGTCCTGAAGAGAAGTTTTAGATAGAAGACATGTGGAAGATGTCTTTCAAACAAATCTGAGACAAGAATTGGTCTGAAACTTATCTAAAAGTGTGGTAAAAGACATCTAAAATCTATCTAAAAGATATCACAAAACATGAAATATTTATTGGGAAGTTTATACAGGGTTGTGCAAAAGTCTGGATACACCCTGATAATTCCTGAACGGGTGAAAATGATTAAATGATTTTTTTTTTAATTAAACCGGGGAACAGGATCCATCATATCAGGGGAGGGGGGAGGTAAGGAGTCCTCAACCTTGGAGGGGGTGCTGAGGGGACAGATGGGGCGAAATCTCAAATAGGATGGGGGGGGGGCTTGTGATAGCTCATTCGATGAGGATTTACAGCTCAAATACAGCCGTTTGTTGTTGTTTTTTTCAATGTTTCGCTGAATTATACCCACTTGAAGATTGCCCTGGGAACAATCAGAGCCCTTGTAGACCTTTCTAACAATCGAACGATTGGAGATTTTTGGATGGTTCTTTCAATCAAATGGGGAGGAAAGAATCATTCTATGGAGCTGGATTCCTGAAAACAATCGTAAATACTGAATAACAATGGATCCTTTGACAAACCTAGATAAATAAGAAATAATTATAGAAGGATTGTGCACATCGCATAGGCCCCTAGCCAACGTCCGAATTGTTATTTTCAGTTTGTCTTTTCAATATTCTCGATGATTCTCGAAAATTTTTGGATAACTTCGCTTGTTTTCGGTATTTTCGGATAGGTTCGCTAATTTTCGATATTTCCGAACATTTTCGGATACCTTTGTGTATTTTCGACATTTTTGGATAACTTTGCGTAGGAGTAGCACTCATCACTCCTGAAATTTTGCGGAACGTAGGTGAAAGTTGTTATAATCGTCTCGCCTACTACACCGAATGTTCAGGCAACCATTTTGAACACCTCATTCAAGTTCCCCGCCATAGCTTGTTTCGCCCAAACATGGCTAATAATTGGGGATGGAAGAAAACTACATCTGGAATGTAGGAATGGTTGTACCTCGTCGAAGAATCGACCGATTTCATACAATTAAAAACCATTGGATCCGTGTTGAAAGACGCCATTCAAAGATGTGCCGCAAGCCCCCAATTTAATCTGAGATTTTTGTCTTCCCTACCACTCCCATAGCCCCCACTCGGAGTTTCGGATTCTCATCCCCATGGGATGATACAATCTTTCTCCCCATTTGATTGAAAAAATCATCCAAAGATCTCCGACCGTTCGATTGTTAGAAAGGTCTACATGGGCTCTGATTGTTCCCAGGACAATCTTCAAGTGGGCATGATTCAGCGAAAAATTGACCGATTTCACAAAACAAAAAACGGCTGTATTCGAGCTGTAAATCCTTATCAAATGAGCTATCACAAGCCCCCCCCCCCCATCCTGTTCAATATTTCGCCCCCCTCTGTCCCCTCAGCGCCCCCTCCAAGGTTGAGGACTTCTTACCCCCCCCCCTGATATGATAGATCCTGTTCCCCCATTTGATTTGAAAAAAAATCATCCAATCATCTTCACCCGTTCAGAAGTTATCAAGGTGTATCCAGACTTTTGCACCACCCTGTATAACATTCTATGCGATGAAAAATCTTGAAGACAACATGAATTTTTAATAAAAGTTGAACAAGTCGCCGTACGTTTGACTCTCTTAGCAGAAATCACTCCAATTATTTTGGAAGCTCTGCAAGGTCTCACATACTGAGGAACATGATGACTCCCCAATTATATTCACCATGACAATATAATGAAATTCAGTATGGCATGACAATAGAAACCTGATCAAATGTACAATGTTTTACAGTGAATTTCATTGAAGTCAGTATGTTTCTCCATTCCTATAATTCCATACACTGAAAAAAAGACTGGGAAGGTCAAACACGCGGCGAGGTTGAATGCGGCGAACCACAACGCGTGGCTCAATCAACTGCCCAGACAGTGAAGTGGTAGGAGAATCTGCAACAACTTCCCAACAACACGGAGCCACAATTGTTGGGGAGTTGCTGGGAGGTTGCGTCACCAAATATGCAGCAACATGCAAACTTGAAGATGTTTGGATACATGGAGCTATGACACGTAAGATCAAATAAACCTCCAACAATAAAACGCAAACCGTTGCAGCAACACTGAAGCAACAGCTGCACTAAAACTTTTTCTGTCAGGGTGAATATCAATTGAAATGATTGAATATGAGTTCATTTCAATCTATATTCACTTGCCTCAACCACACGGTGAGGTTCACCGTATTCAACCTCGCCGCATGGTTGACTTCCCTAGGTTTTTTTCAGTGTAGTAAATTTAGTACTAAATTTCTCTCAGTGTATATACGGAAGGAAATTTTTAGTTGTATCAAATAAATTTCAGCTATTATAGCTGAATATTTTAGCACCTACAGGACTGCTAATTTCTTAGCAACATTAGCTAAAGTTTAGCTGATAGGCTAAAAATTGCTTCTTTTAGCTGTAAGTATTTAAAAAAGGCTGTCCATCTCACAGTTTTTAATATTTTTTTTTCCCGTGTAAATATTCTAATCTGATAGACATTAACTCACCCATAAACCACGCAAATGAAAACTAAAATGCTGCTCTGCAGAACAAAGCTACACTGAGAAAACAGATATCCTGAAAATTACCATAATTTATGGATTTTCAGCGCTGGTCTGACCCGAGTCGGAATATTTACTTGCACGAATATCTAAAAGTACCATAATTTCTTGGACTTTTCAGAATAAGTATGGTACCTTCCTTATAAAAGTCCCAGCCATTATGGTACTTTTAGAGGTTTGTTCAGGTAAATATTGAGACTCGGGTCAGACCAGCGCTGAAAATCCATAAATTATGGTACTTTTGAAGATACCTTTTTCTCCGTGTACATAACATTGAGTGATCCAAGAAATTTCAGAATATTATGTGTCGAAAAAGGTGGGGAAGACTGCGTACGATTGAAACAAAGGGGGTCGGTTGAAATATCGCTAATAACTGACGATTGGCTAATAATATGGCATCACTAATGGGCAAAATCTATATGCGAGGAGTTTTCCACCCCGGTTAAACGATTTGAGCTGTTGCGAGCTACGCAGGAAAAAATAATTAGCTATTATTTTGATAGCTAAAAGAGCTAAAAGTTAGCTACGAGACCTATGTTTTAGCTATCACAGCTACTCACTTAGCGGTAATAGCAAGAAATGTAGCTGTTGCCGCGAAAATTCAACAACTAAATCATTTGGCTATCCAAATATCAACCACAAAATCAGTGCAGTTACAGCCACAATTTCCAACGGTGGGAGCTAAAAAATAGCTACAGTGGTGAAAAGAGGGTGCTGAAAAAGTGAGTAGCTGCCACAGTTATTTCCATCGTTTCCGAGTAATCGTTAATTATTCGCGATGTTCCAACCAACCCCCGTGTTCCAACATGGAGAAAAAGGAATAGTTGCAGCAGCTACTTGAATAATCGATTTTCCACCTTTTACTTGAGTAGTTGCTGCAATTACTTGGCAGTCAAGACAAGTTAGGTGTCTCAACTGACTCGATAGTTGCACTAACTAACGTCAGTACCTGACAGCTGACTAGGTATTTTCGTTAGTTAGTGCCACTTTCGAGTTAGCTGAGGCAGCTAACGGGGTACATGTCTTGACTTCTAAGTAGTTGCAACAACTACTCAACTACTCAAGTAGATGATCGAAAATCGACTATTCAAGGAGCTGCCGCAACTGTTCTTTTTTCCCCCGGGAACCGTATCCACTCTCCCCTATTGCGTCAAAATCAAATTATATTCAGATATCAATTTTGAAATTCGTTTTGCTCGAAGCAGGGAAGGCAGCAAATATATTAGAGCCGTAAATTTCTCGATATAAATATGAAATGTGCGTTCAACGGTATACAGAGGTGTTGATTCGTTAGAAATCGATATTTCATTCACAATGCATTATGTTATTCGGATCACTATACAACATCAAACTTCACCTGTGATCATAAGCGGTATTACGTGATTGCTTTCCATCTCGGATTACGACAAAATTCTCTTTGCTCTTCAACGGCACAGAACGTTGACTTGAGCCTCTTAAGTCTTTTGATAGATTGACAGGGTGTGTTAAAGCGTAGGTGTGTAACGTGCAATGTTACACGGAACAAACGAGCTTTATTCCAACAGAATCAATTTCATTCAAACTCAATAGATGTTGGTTTCTTCCAAGGAAATTTCACTCTTTTGAAACAATGCATTTATTTGAGTTAAGAGATACTTTCATCCGTGTCGTAAAGTTCAATGTTCATATATCGTATCGAAGACTAACAAGTGTATTCACGTAAAAGTAACTCTCTTGAAAAAATACCGTGGAAAAAGCTGCAAGGTTACTCGATCTTGGGGTTGGAGGATTTCAATATATTCACTGTAATTTTACAGATTTTGTACTGCGAAGTTCCAATTAACTTACTGGAATACTTCCGCAAATGCACGGGAAGACCGGGTCTATTAATATTTAGAAAAAATGAGTGTCAATTTAGGGAAAACGAGGATCGCTAAAAAATATTCGTAGTTGATGTATTAGCAATTGATAGTTTCACTGTGAAAAATACCAATAAAACTATCAACTGTTAATATTTTGACTACGATTTTTTGGTAGACTCACTACGAATATTTTTCAGCGATTCTCTTTTTCCCTAAATTGACAGTCATTTTTTTGAATATTAATAGACCCGGTCTTTCCGTGGGCAGGAGAGCAACAATCTAACGCTCCACTGAGGGAAAAACATTTCTGGGAATAATAAAATATTCAGTTGAAGAGTTGTCTTAAAATACTTAATTGATTTGAATAAACTTTCATTGACTCGATTAAATATTTATTCAATCAAACAAGTATTGAAGATCCTATGAAATATTATTAAAGTTTATTCAAATCAATTACCCACGTAAAAAAGATATGCATTGCTTATACATAAGTTTGTATGCATAATTGATGCATAAATTATGCATATTTTATGTAAGGAAATGAACATGCATGAATTATACATAAATTTTGTATAAAATGTGTGTGAAGTTAATATAAGCGCCCAATTATCAACATCCGATATGATTGAGTTGTTAAATCACAGGAATGATTAACAAAATTTACTTGGATTTAGAATTGTTAGAAACGTGATTTGCAATTTGCATGAAGGACTATGTTATTTTATAATAACACCACTGTATCCTGATCAAACAGTCAATCAAGAGTTCACCATGGTGGAACTTGAGTTGGAACTCACACGCTTCATCATGATATGTTACATAATTCAACATGTAAAAATGCGCTGGTTTGGAATTCGATTCAACCTTGGTTAACATTTTCATATTTTCACTCTATCCAACATATTCCTTCGAATAAGCACATAGCGAACAGATGTTGATTCATCAAAATTTTGAAAATATTCAAGTATATCAGAGAAATATTTCACAAAAAATTTGGCGAAATTTCCAGTGCTAGTATCTCCTCAACATTTAACTCTTCTTGATATCAAATAAGAAGTGAAAAAATCATGCATAGTTTTTACATAGATTATGCATAATGTTTATAGAAAGAAACAGGTTCATATAAATCATGTATATTTTACCCTAAATTATGTGTCAATCGTATAATTATTATACATAAAGTATGCATAATCTATATGAGCACATTTCTTTGCACATTATTTGAAAATAATCATTTCCTGGTCTTATATTATGTCCTTAATAATCAGTTTTGGTTTAAGTAAAGAACAACCATCTGCAAAACACATTTTCATACACGGAAAAAATAATTGATTCAAATTTTCGTTGATTAGTATGTCACTTTTAGACAGATCACAAATTTGAAAAGAATTGGTACACCAGATTTTACTAATTCTTCTCGAAATTGTGTTTCGTTCCACCACGGTGAACTCTTGATTAACTCTTGATCAGAATACAGTGGTGCTATTATAAAATAATATAGTCCTCCATGCAAAATGGAAATCACGTTTCTAACAATTCTAAACCCCAGTAAATTTTGTTAATCATTCCTGTGATTCACCAACTCAATCATATCGGATGTTGACAATCGGGTGCTTATACAAAATTTATGTATAATTTATGCATGTTCATTTCCTTACATAAAATATGCATAATTTATGCACCAATTATGCATAAAAACTTATGTATAAACTATGCATATTTTTTTTACGTGGGTAAATATTTCATGACGACTATTCAACTAAATATTCCATTCTTCCCTGGTGGATATTCCAATTTTGAGAGTTTTTCAGAAATGCTCAGAATATTTTCACAGTTTCCCAGAATTATTCTGAATTTTATAGAGCCTTACGGAGATTTACATACAATGTTCGAATTTCAAGAGTTTTTCAGAGATTCTCAGAGAAATATTTCCACCAGAATTCTCGGAGATTTCTTCTCTCAGGGTATGAATGGGTCCAGAACCACCCAAATATCGGCGACTAAAATGAGGAAGAAATGAACTTGAATGTATTTGGTCACTGGAGTTCAACTTGTTGGGATGGTTTTACTTCCATGTTCCTTAAATATAATATAAGAAAATGGAAGTATTGTGATATAGTCAAAAATCCGCTATGCAGAAGGGGGTATTTCACCCTTGCCAAACGCTTTAGAACGTCGAAAAAATTCGTTTCCCAAAAATGTCTGTGTGTGAGTGCGTGCACACGCTTTTTTTGACGCACGATAACCCTCCTCAGAATGCACCGATCGGAATAATTGTTTTCCAGTATGTTTGGCTAGAAGAGGACTCGAGGCCTATCGATTTTCGTATCGATCGGATGGCGTGTTTTGGAAATATAGTGGAATATGTTTCTGAAAATCGGGATCTTCGTCTTTGGCGTGCAATAACTCTCCTCAGAATGCACCGATTTGATGAATTTTTTTTTTCAAATGTTCGTCTCGGAGAGGACACGAGGCCCATTGATTTTGGTCTCGATCGGATAACACGTTTTGAAAATATTGCAGAATATATTTTTGAAAATCGTGATTCTGCGAGCGCTCATATCTTCGCTTCCTCACGGAAAAAATAATTTAGCTGCAGCAGTGAAGTGGCTAGCACGGACACGGACAACCATTAAATTAGGGCCTGCAGCTAAATTTTAACTGTTACAGCAAATAAACCAGCTACAAGGGCGAATTCTTTCGCTGCCATAACTAAAATTTAGCTGCAGGAGCTAATTTAATGGCTTTCCGTGTCCGTGCTGGCCACTCCGCTGCTCTAGCTAAATTATTTTTTCCGTGCTATAATCCGATTACCATGGAATTGGTACCACATTTTAATTATGATCCGACAGTGCCTCCATACGAGTTTCATCCCAATTGGGCGAAAACTGTGGAAACATTTTTATTGCGACCCACATTATTGGACGATGTTTTAGAAGCGTGCTTTTTCTGTGTTCGTATCATCCGAATTTCGTGGAATTTTGAACATACTCAATTCACGGGGTGGTGATTTAAATTTTATTAATCAATTTTAAATTTCATCTGGTGATGTAAATTTCAAGCAAATCGGAACGGAGGGAGTAAAAAGGTGAGCACTAAGGTTTGGAACAAAATTTGAAAATTTCGTGAATACCGTTATTTTCATTTTCATTGAGAACATGGAAGTACTGTATGGTTCTCCATACCGATTTTGTTTGATTTGAAGGGAAGTTTTCAAAATCACAACAGTTTATCATATATAATTCTATATAAATGAATTAATTAATTGATTTAATTTCATTTCATTTGACGAATTTTTCTAATGGGCATCACAATTGAGGGAGTACCTATATAATAATTGAGTGGTTGCTCTGGCATTGGACTTCCCTTGTTTGACTCAAAAATTTTTTGTAATTGAACATTTCTCAACACTATGAGAACAATATTATTAGAAAACTCCTGTATGAATATAAATAAAGACAAAACAAAATTCATGATGTGTACAGCAGCGAAAACAGCTAGAAGAACGAAAATCAAAATCGATAAGAGATAATTGAACAGGTGAAGGAATTCAAATATCTAGGAAGCATAATTACAGAGAACGGCAAAAGCGAAAGAGATATAAGAGCAAGAATAGCACAAGGGAAACAGGCTTTTTATCAAAAGAGACAGTTATTATGCTCAAAAAATATAAGCTTGGAAGTAAGGAAGAAATTCTTGAAAAGTTACGTTTGGAGCACAGCATTATATGGTTGCGAAACTTGGACAATGGGGAAAACTGATCAACGAAGACTTGAAGCTTTTGAAATGTGGTGTTATAGGAGGATGCTCAGAATAAAATGGATAGACAAAGTCAAAAATGAAGAAGTACTCGAGCAGATAAATGAAGAAAGAAATCTTTTGAAACACATCGTGAAAAGGAGAAGCAATCTTATAGGACACACATTACGGCATGAGAGTTTATTGAAAACAATATTGGAAGGGAAAATGAATGGTAAAACTGGTAAAGGTAGACCTAGAGCAAGTTATATGAAGCAAATCGTACAAGACAAGGGATGTAGTAGATATGTAGAAATTAAACGTTTGTCGGATAATAGACAGGGGTGGAGGGTTTCATCAAACCAGTCGTAAGACTGATTACTTCATGATGATGATGATGAACATTTCTGAAAGTATGAAAATATACAGTGTGTATCATACTTCATAGACTAAATTTTATAGATGTTTCTTCACGAAAACAAACAACATTTTTCTTTACCATTTCTAAATCTGTCGCATAGGTTCCAAATTACTAACAAAATAATTTGATTATTCAGATCAATGATCAGGGGGTTATTCTGATATAACTTCCATTTGATTGGTTGGAGTCAGCTTCAGATGGAAAAATTAAAGAAAAAAAAGCCATTTGTTTTCATCTGAAAAATATCCCCGTGAATATCACCCTATGCGATACATCAAAGTTTTATATCAAAATTTTAAACCAAGCTTGAAAGTTTCTGAATATTAATTAAACTAACCAATATTGGAAATAGAACACAAAATTCTCGTGTGCACTATGCAACTGCAACCCGAAGGATTGATTTCATTACGCAAGACTGAACAAACCTCGATTCACAGTTGAAGTTGATCCGCATGAGAGAACATGTACCTACAATACGGTGGTATCGATTTTCGATCAAGAATCGAAATAATGAATCGAGGTACCGTTTTACAGGATCGAGTTATGCCTAAGGTTCTACGCGTAACATTATGCCACGCAGATCCCACGGGGATGGTTATTAAATAACCAATATAATCTCAAACACGTCTTCCCTCCAAAACCCATTTGCCAAGGTATTGAATTTTCTTATTCAATTATTCGTTAATGCTTTCCATCAAAATGAGCAATTCATCGTGTTTCGATAGATTTGAGAATCATTTCATCAAACTTTTCCACTTTCCGCAGAAGGTCACGGTGATGCAATTGTTTCCTAGTTCTTTTTGGAAATAACGATTCTCTGAAAATATTTCGAAATTGAATCTGAAAAATTTGTATTTATCCGATCTTTCTAGGTCGAATCGATATTCAGGAATTGTTATTGAATGCTGCTGTGCCATAACGAATTTAGTTTCCCTGTACGCCATTGTGTTCCACTTTTCATTGTTACTTTTCATCGAAATTGACAATTACAATGACGTATGTCAACCTAGATTTCGTTTTCAACCCTTCTGTATAGCTTTACATCTTTCAATTGTATCTCTGGTTTTGCCACCTACAACGTTCATCGAATATCACTTCTCCTTGGAGTCACAATAGATACATAGAAGAAAAATTCTTCTGGAACGAATAAATGGCGATGAGGATGAAGGGAAAATTGATAAGTATTTGAAAATGAGAGCAACAAACAGAGAATAAGGTTATCGATTTTGCACTGTCAGGGTATGAATTTTTGACAATGAAAAATCATAAGTCTTTTTCAACGTGGATTTGAAAGATTTTGAAATCATGTGAAAACCTAGGCTTTAGGAACAAATACAGGGAGTTTCTGCAGTTTTTTAAAGGGATAGACTGTACCGCAGGTAGTCTTGTATTCGTTCTATTTTCCCTTTACCATCCATCGTTCCCGACTATCCTCCAGAAGATGCCTGCTGAGTGGAAATGTATTGCGCAATCGCCATAAAACGTTGCGCTTGGCAAACGCCGCATCGGTACTCGTTCATTGACCGTCGTTGAAACCACGTGTAGCTGATGATTCTTCACATGCGATACTATCTAAAGTCGTATCCCATACATGTATCATGTAGGTACTCTTCCTTGTGAGGAGAATGAAATATCATTAGCAACACAGGAAGAAACTCTTACCTGTTATTATAGCTAAGGATTTTCGCACCCACAGGACAGCTAATTTCTCAGCAACATCAGCTAAAATTTAGTCATTCGAGCTTAAAAAAAATGGCTGTCCATCTCACAACTAATTACTTTTTTCCATAAAAAAACTAACGCTCAATTAGCCCAGAAGAAACTACATCATATTTTGGTCAGTGATTGATCTGTTTTTGGAGATGAAAAATGGCGGTGTTTCGTTCAGTTTCAATACTCAAATTACGACTGGCATTTATAATAATAATTGTCTTTGATTCAGTTTGCATGGATATTAGTTCGTCAGTTTTAATTTTGCATATTCTAAACAGTCAAATTAACCTGCAGTTGAATCAAATGTACCCTTTTTATGTCTGGTTCTTTTTCTTTGGGAAAGAGGAGAGGAGAGTTGAGGTGATTCAATACGACAAATACTGGCTAGCGGCCAACAAAACTCTCTACTGTTTTCACCAGGGTAGTATGTTGATATGAAATTTTTAGACCGAGTCCATCACATTAGCTTTCTTCGAACATAGATATCGAAGTAGAGATGGACGATCTTGACAGGATCAACTCTTTTCTACGATAAAATTATCACGTTTGTTTTTGATTTCTATAGAACCTAGATCAAAATTCGGTACAAATTTTATGAAAACACATCGATTTAGTAGAAAACGTTCATCACTATATTGAACTACATTTTTCAAAATTGAGGACGGTTTCCAAACAACAGTCATCATTTGAAAAACTTTCCAACTTTGGAGCTTCATAAAAGTTTCACCAAATTTTCAAACGCTTGTCTCAAATTTCTGAGATTATTTGTGAAAATACAAGAAATCAGTGGCAAAGAATTGAAGGAAAAGGTACTGCAAAAAAATATAGCAGCTTTTTCCAGGCAAACGTTCCCCCATGCAGCACGTATGACACAGAAATATAGTTTCCACCTGCCTGGCATATTCAAAAACATTTCCATGTGGCAAGAATGTAGGAGGAAGATGAAAAAGACCCCAAATGTGCCGTTCACGTGATTTCATGTTCTAGACATATTCTTTTCACTCAAGTTTCTGCTCGAGAATTCGATAAAATTTTTTTTCAAGAATTTTATCGAATTCTCGAGCAGCAACTGTATTTTTCACTCTGTGTACTGTATGCGTTGTGTGAAGTATTGAAATTTTTATATGATTTTTTTTAGGATTAACGATGTTCATCTCGCGAAGGTTAAATCAATCAAAATATGGGTTCTGGCTCCACTTGCCATTCTTCAGTATAAATTTCCGGTCTAGACGAAATCGACAAATTCCAATCAAAATTACGGAGAGATTGAGAGAAGTAGGACATTTGGCCACAAGCCATGATTGTGTTGACATTGACCACAACACGATCGATACCAACAATTTTTCTTTTCCACTAATATAACCTCATGAAAAATCCATTCCCTAGGCCAGGCTCGGTTAATCTCCTGAATCCTGCTCAAGTTTTGATCAAAATTGCGGTTTTGAAGATTCTGAACAGTGAAAAACTTTCAACTGAAGGTTTAGAAAAAATTACCTGGACCTCTAGGAAAGAATCCTAAAATTTCTGGGAATTTGTTAAAATTTTGTCTAAAAATTTAGAAAAACGTTATTTACGGTATTGCGTGATTCAAAACTTCATGAAGAATTTCAAATGGACATTGTGAAAAAAATTTATCGAATGCAGAACTATGAGTAATTGAAACAATTGACCCAGGTGAGTCCGAGTGGAAAAATTGCAGTGAAAGTCTGTGAAAATTTAAGATTTAAATTCTCAATGAGAATTAAATAATTCATTCTTCATGTCATAAATTCCATACATGCAGTCGTAAGGCGATCCTTGAAGGGCATCGATCTTTTTTTTATGTGAAATGTATCTAGTTTTGATTGAAATCTATACAAATTATGTATTTTTTATATAAAAAAAGTTCGATCCTCTTCAAGGATCGCCATCATCAATATGCAGTAAGTCATCAATATATTCAAAGACTGATCAAGATTAGATCTATTTATAAATCATTGATTATGAAACAAACATCTAGATTTTTCAAACGAACTGACTAGAAATCCACCGCATGAAACAGCTCAGGTGAACCTTGATTCAGCCCAAGTCCTGATATGCAACCTCCTCAGGACCTGACAAATCATCCCACGCTTCCCCATTATAAGGCCCTTATCAAGCAAGACTAATTAGGATTTTATGAAGAATTCCATACCAAAACCTCCAGGATGAATCGAAATTAGGATGTCTTTCAAATTCAACGAAAATTTATTTGACCAAGTGGTACACAATCTAAAATCAAGACCTTTTTTATGCACTTTATTGAGGTGTGTTCATATTCTCGAAATAAACTAACAAGTTCCTGATGAGATTACAGCGAAGAAAACCCATTTTAATTTTCTAAGATGATTTTTAAGGGAATCCTCATCTGGTTGGAATTGGCTTATCCCTGCGTAGGACATTCACGTCTAATCCTGATTAGGATTTTAGCAGGTATACCTTATTTCGGATGATCTTCTTTCATATGTCGGTATAACTCATAATTTCCAGCCGAGGAAATTCATACTCAAGTAGCCCTAGCGGATTCAATTTGACAAAGCACGAACTAAAAGTTGACCAAATAATTTCGAACAAATACCCACAAAGTGTTCGGGGAAATAACCGAGAAGAAGATCACATTAGGGGCGGTCTTGTGCATTCTTTGAACCGGAGTATCAGTTGTACCGGAAAGTAGTTACCGCACGAAGAAAACGAAACATTAGTGAGTATTTTATCAGACACAACTGGCTCCTGTTATGAAAACAAAAGAAGTCCAACAACACTGGTTACTGCGTAGACATGAATCAATCGTGTCTTTACAACAGACAATACTGTGAAGATATGACTGATTCATGTATACAGAGGGAGTCAGAAAGTGTGAACATCTCTTGGCAGGCATATTCTTGAAGAGATTCTGAAATGATTCATCTGTAGCAAAGTTTAATCTGATTGTTAGATCCAAAGATATGGACATTTTCCAATTTTTCGAAAAATCCAAATATTTCGGAAGTACTGTATCTTGAATGTTTGAATCCAAAACCATTCTCTAAGTCAGATCACGTGGTATCCCTGGAAAAAAATTTAATCATTCTGGCGTGCTCCGTTGAGGAGTTACAGCGATTTTAAATTTTTGACATTCCAGTCAATCAGAGTTCAACAACTTTGAATAGCTGTAACTCCTCAATGGAGAAGGGTAGAATGATATCATTGTTTTCCAGGGATACCACGTGATCTGACTCAGAGGATGGTTTTAGATGCAAACGCCCAAAATACAGTACTTCCGAGATATTTTAATTTTTCAAAAAATTAAAAAATGTTCATATCTTTGGATCTAACGGTCAATTTAAATCACGCTACGGATGAATCATTTCAGAATCTCCTCAAGAATATGCTTGCCAAGGGATGTCCACACGTTCTGACTCACCCTGTATATCCTAACCCGTAGTGTTGAACAGGGCACATTCAAAGAAAAATCTAGAATTAACCAAAACACTGAACACCCAGGATTTAGAACAGAAAAAAACCCCGACTGAAAAAATTAAAAAAATTATATATAATTTATATATAATTCAATACAGTTTATATATAAATTTTATTGAAAACTTGCCATTATACTAACCGTTTATAAGTTTTAGAAGTAACCGTTTTCTTGTAGAACTAACTTTTTGGTTAGAACTGACCCTTACAATATGCCCTGGTGTTGGAATTATTTTGCTCTTTTCATAACCCGAGCCGGTGGTTTTTCTAACAGATTTCAGGCTCAACGGTGTTGAGAATTCCTGGATGAAAGGGATCAAGAAATTCGCATACGGACCCGGATTTCCACCTGGAACCAGTCAGGTTTCCACCAAGGACCCGCGTTGTCCTTCCACGTCCAGGATCCTTCAGAGTCTCGTTTTGGGTTCTGCAAGTTTTGGACCAGAACTATTTGAGTTCCCGCTGGACAGGCCCCTGAGCTGTCCTGACCTGGAACTTAAGAGATCCTGAATGTGACTCTGAAAGATCCCGCGCAGGACCTGGGAAGACAACGCGGTTCTTGGTGGGAACCCGACCGGTTCCAGGTGCGAATCCGGATCCGAATGCGAATTTCGCGATCCCATTCATCCAGGAATTTTCAACAGGGAAGTATGCAATCTTATAATTTGACAAGTATGTCATTTTATTCTACTGATATGAAGCTTCAGAGCCATACATGGTATATTTTGCAAAAGTAATTCCGTTGGAAATCCATATCTCTTTGAAAATGTAGGGTGTCGTGCCTAAAAAAGTGCAACATCGGTACACATTATTTTTCTTATTCAATCGAAAGAAAAAAGTTGCTGAAAGTCATTATTTGCTGGTAGTAATTTACGACGAGCATGCTCCAACCATAAAAACATGTGAGGCATGATTTCGACAGTTCAAGAGTGGTGATTTCGAAACTGCAGGAGTTATTAGATTAACACCCAACCCAAACTCAAAAAGCAACAGAATTGACAAAAGCGTTAAATATGACCCAAAAAACGATTAGAGACCGATTAAAAGTCACGGGAGACATCCATAAAATTGGAAGATGCGCACCACATCAATTGAATGACAGGCACACTGAGAAAAAACATTTAGTTGATATACGCCCAACCAAAATCTTTGGTTGGCATCACTAGTATTGCCGCGAGCCGCAAAACGAGCTGTAACGAGCTTTAGACTTCCACTGGATTCAGTTAGAACTATGAGAAGTAAAAATTGTCTCATTACTTGGTTGAATGGTCCTATACTTTGGTTTGGAAGTTCATAATATTGCACAGTTCCGTGGATTTGAATTTTCAACCGGTTCATACATTAAACAGTATAGATCCAGCTCGAAATGTCGGCTCGAATATAAACTAATTTAAAACTCATATCCATAAAGTTATATTCCAGTTCGAACCTTGAAATTCAGTTGAGGGTCTATTAAACTGAATTTCAAACCAATTTGGTTGACTAAAAAAGAGTTCACTTTCAATCCAGATAATTTCGAATCTGAAATTCCTTACGGCTCGTTCTGCGGTTCGCGGCAACACTAGGCATCATTAAAAATTTAATAACTTCAACCAAAATTTGGTCATGTTGACCAAAAAGATTTTAACATATCACTTTTAGTTCAAGGAATCAATTTCCTTGGTGTAACTAAATGTTGATTAGAGCCACTAAATTCTCAGTTATGTCAACAAAACATTTTGGTTTTCTCCTCAGTGCAAATGGAAAATTGAAAAATTGTCTGTGAAATGCTGTTTCAAAGATATGATCGAAAGTCATTTCTGCATCGAATAGTGACGAGTGATGATAAATGGGTTCATTTCGAAAACCAATTCCAGGGCCAAATCGTTTTGGTCACGAGACAATGCTCATCTGTGTTTGATGGGACCAGAGTGGCATGATACACCAAGAACTGTTGAAACTTAGTAAAAAAAGTTGATAATGATCGTTACCTGCAACATCTGATCAATTCGCACCATGCATTCATCGAAGAACGTCCAGAATAGGCCTGAAGATACGGTCAAGTGATTTGATGGCACGATAACGCGCTTTCTGATACAGTAAAACCAGTCAAGGAAGTGTTTAAAGCACTTGGATGGGATCGAGGGGCCTTTCACTCTGGAATCGATTCCATGTTAAACAACTTATCCGGTGATTCTTGTTGATTACCTGTGATTCTGATTCAAACGATGATTCCGCTCAATAAAGTAGACAAGAATCAAGCTGCGAATTCAAAGCATCGATGGAAGTGATTCCAACGGTTTCGAGCTATAAAGTTGACGCGAGTACGGGAAAACGGTCCGATTCTCCCTGAGCCCGCGCTGATTCCGTGATAATTTCACTGACTCGGTTTATTATCTTACTTGTATCTTTGACTAGCTGTTCAAGTACATTGATTTTCGTTCTTGATTTCTCTTCCGTTTACTCAGTTTCATGCTTAAATTAATTCAATCCACAGACTGCAAAATTACAGAATTATATTACTCAATAATGAAATTTCCAGCTGTACATTTTTTTTCAACTTCCAAGTACTATTTCATACCAAATTTTTCCTCGGAATCAAGATCCAAGACAAGAGTTACTAATTTAATTAACTTTCAACATGCTAAAAGCATGAAACCCATCTCGGTGTGCCGTTGGATTCGATTTCTGCAACATTTCGAGAACTTACGGTGCTATATGGTTTGTTTATGCCACTGATTTCGAATGAATTCATCAATTATTTATTCGATCAGAGCACGTGGGCTGATATATCAAAAGCCACGTATATCCAAATCACTACTATCCCTACGAAATGCTATGTCGTATTGTGCACGCACTCACATAATTTGTTGAGTACGGACAAACAGAGTTGAGTACGTACCGATTTGCCTCGACTCGCTCTGCACGGAGCAAAAAGAAAAGTGAATGATTGCTAGAAATACGAGGGATCATTGCTAAAAAAGGTTAGCAAATTGGTGACAACTGAACTTTCCTATCAACAGTTCTTTATGCGGGGAGTAGTAATAGTTCCTATCTTCGGATGAAGATCACTGCTGATTCATTTAGTTTCTATTACAATATGAACTAAACGAACATACTTCCTATTCCCCACAAAACTTAGTGATCAATACCATCATCCAAAAGAAAGATGCCGTGAATTATCCTGAAATATTACGCAAACAAATTAATTCTTTTAGAATTCATACTTCCACGACGGTTTCTCGTTCGATTGATCTGGGATGCAAGGCTGTGATAGAAAGAAATTTTTTTCTCAGTAATGGGGATTCGATCCTACCTACCTAATCAACCGAAGTAACGCTTATACCGACTTAGCTCTACCGCACGATTGAGATTTTCAACTTACTGAAAGTTTATGAATCGTTCGTAGATTCGTGCTTACACCTCAGCAACTTACTTTATGAATAATCTTAGTGATGTACGACACACAATGCTTGAGAATCATTACCTCGAAATATTATGAATGATTCCACACCGTGTAATGGTTCTATTCTTTTTTTCTGTGTTGGAATGTACTCTATACATTGCTTCACAATCATTGCCTGAAAATATTATGAATCACTCTCCACGCCGGGCAATACAACGTTTCATATTCAATTTCATGACGTTTTTGTAATGACTGAGGGAACCATCGCTAACTACGTTTGTCGCTGAATCCTCCACAGTATAACCATGATTGATACAATTTTTTATTACTATACACATTAGTAGCCTTTGCTATTTTTCTATTATTCATCCCTATCATCACAAGCAACCATTGCTTATTTTTCAAAAATTGGCGTCAATCCTAGGCAAGATAGTGATCATCGCTACGAATTTCAAAATCATTTTTCTCCGTGTGACTCATATGAAAATCCCTTGATCTGGGACTGATGCGAGTGATTGTTGGTGAGTTCGTTGATTCCAACTGATTCCGTACTGTTCCAACTCATTGTCTCGATTCTGTATGAGTCGAATTTGTGTTCTTGATTCCACTGAACCAAGAATTACATCGTCGAGTTCCATAACTGAAGTTCGATTCGGAATCGATTCTGAATCAACGAAACTCAGTGAGTCCAGAGTGAAAGGCCCCTCGGATGGGATATATTATCGCACCCACCATACTCTGCAGACCTTGTCACATTCGGCTATTACCTTTTCGCATCAATGGGACACGCGCTTATGCCCAAGTAGCACAACAGGTTAGAAATGCTAAGAAGGTTCTTTGAAGTTCTGAGTATACTTTATGAACATTCCTAGAATCTTCGAATGGGACCGTTGCGGGTGAGTATATTCTATGCATATTCTGAGAATGTATTTTTCTAATTTATCCAAAACAGTCTCACCTGCACATTCTATGCATGATCTCAGAATTAACGCAGAATGTTTGAAATGTTCTTGTGTTACTTGGGTGAAGCAGCACTTATTTGCCAATATCTCGAGAATGGCCCGATGAATGGTTTTGCTCGAAGAATAAGTAGTTCTTTGTGGAGCTACACTCGAAAAAATATCTTTCAATGATAAGACAAAGCTGCATAATCATAAGACGATCCCGTTTCAAAATCCTTCCAGACGAAGATTCGTCTTATAACAAGACGGGAACCATCTCAAACAATTCCATGTCACTAACAGACGAATTCTTCTGTTAGTAAAACGGAATCCGTCTAATTACAAGACGGACTTTCTTTTACCGATAAGACGGGGAAAAGTACTCAAAATTACTTACTTGGGAGTAGATTAGAGACATTTTTTTTTGTCATGAAACGGATACCGTCTTGTGAGGAGACAGGATTCATTTCAAGGTTAGATGATTTTCGTTTGTTTATAAAACTGCACGGTTATTATATATTGCGACGGCCAATTCTAATGCTAAAACGGGCTCGTTTCACCAATGAAACGGACTATGTTTGAGACGGCTACCGTTTTATGATGAGAAAATCATTTTTATGAGTGTAAGGAAGCTGAATTTGAGAAAAAAATTATTTCTTTGATGTAATAACTTTTTTTTCCAGTGTAGATTGTAAGATGATTAAAACGAATAACCATAATGAAGAATTCAAGGAATATATCAAAAAGTTCCGCAATGGCTCTCGAATCGATAGAGAAAATCATTGGGAGAGCAAAAACATACTCCAAAATAAACGAGACAGAGGCAAGAAGGAAACCTCAGATCCAGTTACATCTTCAACAGGAACTTGAAAACAGCAAAAACGAAAGAAATAAAAATGGACTTGGGAGAAAAGAAAAAATGTTCACATTAAGATAACGGAAAGTGGCAAGAACAAGACAGCAGGGAGGGAAGTTGACGATAAATTTGAGGATGAAAGGAAAACAAGTATGCCAACCAGTGCCGAACGAAAGAAACAAATTTGTCATCGCAAAAGTAGATATCTGTTCTCGAAGAATTATTCCACGAACGTGGAATCGAACAGGACATCATGATGACAATCAATTTCTATACAGAATATTCAGCTGGCAATCTAGCTTCAAGAAATATCTTACACATAACTCAAACGTTTCTTATTTCTAAAAAATGTCCCGAAGCTATCTTAAAAATATTTCTTGAAATTGTCAAAAGCGTCTAAGACATTTGAAAGGTGAAAATTCGAGTGCTTCCCCGAAGAGAACATGAAGCTCCGACAAACGTTCAAAATAGGTCAACATAGATCAAAGTAAAGCTCCGTTGGAGCTCAAGTTTAGGTTCATCAACATTCGACGAAGGTCTGAGAGGTTGAGAATAATTTCAAGGAAGGTTTTCAGAACGTTCATTCGCTGGAGATTCAATTTTTCAATATAAGTTTTTTCACATTAGAATTAAATTATAATTCTTCCTAAAACATGTTCAATTGAAACTCGAATGAATCTTCGAAGAACCTTCAATAAACGTTCTATGAACCTTTCTTGAAACCATTTTCAGGCGAACGTTCCAATGTTCATCTGAACTTCGTAAAACGTTGACGAACCTAAAATTTAACCCCAACGGAGCTTCAAGCTGATCTATGTTGATCTATTCTGAACGTTTGTCGAAGCTTCATGTTTCAAGCGAAAGACGTGGAAACAATTCCAAATTCCATCAAAAAGCGAATGTATTATGAAATACATCGTACAATGAATAACGAAGAGAAAATAAATCCCCCAAAAAAACCCTAATCAAATTAAAAGTCTCCTGAGAAACAAATAATGCGAAACAACGGGTAACTGAGCGTAGAAAATTACATTATCAACGAAGATGAAAGCCCATCCACTTGACTTTAAATATAACCATCAGAGAAATACATTACGGATGAAAATTATGTCATTCGCTCACGAAATTGAATGACCGTACCAGTGAAAAAAAAAAATTCTAACAAATGGGAAAATCAATTGTACATCGAAGGAATGTAATTTATGTAGCATATAAATGTACATGGATTCCCTCGATCCAGATATAATTTATCGGAATCCACGATCTCGGTTCTCAAGATGAATATAAATACGAAAGTTTTCATTTTCAATGAGCCTTCGTGCATTCAATTCCATGTAAAATCGTGTAACCTCGTGAAGAAAGTCTCGAGATATCCTTCTGTTACTCTAGGAAATCGATTAGATTGAACTCAATGCAGAACTTTCCTAGTGACCTACATCAACCAAAGAAGAAAGCACATGTATACGGGAAAAAATGAGGACATGTGATTTATGAAATGTAAATATCACTGAATACGATAGCTGCAATGTTCTGTGTTCGTATTCATGTGTCGAGCGGGGATAAAAGATTTACTCGATTTATTCGTTTAAACTAGACTCTCTGTCATGTATACACGTATACGAGGTGATTCCAAATTCATAAGTATCCCTTTGAAGCACGTGTATTCCTGACACGTATCGTGTACATTCTTCAAACTATTATGCTTCGCAAACAATTTTTGAAATACACAGTGTTTGTGAATTGTATATAAGGGATTGAAAGATATGCGTTGGATATGCAAGGTCGATGAACAATTCTGCACCGAGATGAACCAATCTTCCTATACAGGGTTCGTCAATCGAACCACAGATATCAATAATCGCGTGGTAATGGCTCATCAAATGGCTTCATCGGATGACTCCATTGCTTGGCTACTTCGTCAGCCAATGATGGGCCATACATCGGAAGCGGTACAAAGATATATTGTATGTGAAATTGCAAGAAGAAACAATACTAAGGATTACTAAGAGTTTGATTATAGTTTCATGTTGTTCCCATGTTGATTTAATGTGGATTGCATTGTCAAACCAACTTACTTCGGTTGAAAGCAACTTAGTTTGACATAGAACAAGATGACCTTGTCCAGCCAAACCAAAGTTGTTCCTCCCTCGTCTCTGGCTATCTTTGCAATTCTGTTCAAGAATGATCAACCAACGGTTTTTATTGATTCAATTTTCCCTGGACAGTTGCCAACTATGAAGTTGTCAGTTTTCTTGTCCAATTGAGAAACACAGTACAGTGGATTTAATTACGATTCATTGCGTTACAAGCCAGATTAGTGGAAAACTAACTGTTCGTTTTTGAACACACACATTAAATAAATTTTCAATACTCATAAGTTTTTTCAAATCACTTTAATGATCTCAAAATTCAAAACATTTATAATAACACAAATATCCTTTCGAGGTGAAGACAAAATGGCAAATCTTTTCGGAAAGTAGATACGGCACATACACACGTCGGACGCTAAATTCTCCTCAGCGATTTCTTCTAAAACTCTGAATGAGAAAAACTGATATCGATTTTATATGTTCTCCGTCTATTCGTAGGAAGAATCGTCTTTTACAGCGAAGGAAAATCGAAGACTCGATACAGCAGACTATGCGTTCTCCTTTAAAAGATTTGGACTACCGCAAGGATTTCGAAGTGGGTCATCATTATGAAACAGTGGTACAGTGGTACAGTCCAGCATTCGTTCAAACATTATTCATCGTATTGTATACTGTGTGCATTCTCATAGATATTCAAACTAGTTTTAGATAAAAGCACCGCTCAATTGTAATGACAAGAACATACCCTGATATAAAAGAATTCAATCCCCCGCCGGTGAGAACGACGTTGAATAAATCGATTGTCACTGAAACATTGAAAGGAAACACGACAAACGGAAACGCTGTCTGCAGATGCGTATATGAGAACCTATAAACGTCTCAGAGAGAATTATTTTCCGAGGATGAATCATTTCGAATTATAAATTTATGTAACTCGTCATCGTGAAAATTTTCATATCGATTGGATATAATCTTCTTGGTGAAAAGCGTGGGACGTGTATTAATGAACTTGATTTCATATCATTGTCGTATGAAAGAGTAATGAATGGTCTTGGTAGAGATATTGATTTTTTCCAAACACTTCAAACTGGTTCTCAAACCTCTGTTTACCGAGGGAAGAGGATGAATGAGGATGATGAGTTCAACTATTTGTTTAAGAAAATGTAGTAAGTTGATGCTGCTGCTCGTTAAAATTAATTTGCATGGAATTTAAGGTGCTCGGTATATCGTTGGAATGTAATTATTGTTCTTCCTTTGGCATTGCGGAGGTCATTGATGTTCCTCACTATCCAATATCCGAGTGTTCATTGCTTAGTTATATCATTGTGTTTGTACTGAATTGAAATCAATTTGAGCTATTATTTTCATGCTCTTCGCTTGAATAAACATTTGATAGAAACTATTAATCGTCAGAGCAGAATTCTTGTTGAACAATCATCAATCGAGGATTTTAATTATTCGTTACGACATCGATCTATTCAACACAGTCGAATTTGAGGATATTTGTTGTCTATATCAATCGTGTGTATGAAATATCATCTGTCAATAAAACAAAAGGTTCAAATCAAATTTGTGCATGATCGCATTTTTATTGTTTCACTTCTATTTTTATCCGCGTTCTATACATCTCGCTTTGAAATTTATTGAACGGGCATCGCGTGAACTTGATCATTTGTGCGTATAAATCCTAGCTTATCATTTCTGCCATCAATTTCCGTTGAAAGCTTCGTATTTGCAGAAATTTCTTACACGACTCGAATATTCCGGATGAACCAAGATTTATTCTCATAGATCAATTTCATTATAATAATGGTGAGGTTTCATGAGTTTGAAACACTTGATTTATGTTCGGAAATAAATCACTTTCAACTTATCGATGAAGAAGAAGGACATTTTTTATAATTTGGATTGATAAATAGCCATTATTTAGCTGCACCGTACGGAATAACCACCGATCGTTTGTACGTCGGTTTTCCCTCCATCTACCTTGTATTCACGTTTCCCATTTATCCATCCCGTACAGCGTTCTTTACAGGATTATCCGGTCATTCATCGTATGAAGCGTAACAAATATTCAAAACCTAAACACAATTTCCGTGTCACAATTGATTTTCAAATAATCCATATTTGGCTCTCCAAATTTCTTGGAATGAAAATACCGCAAGTCCGAGTGAGTTCTTAAAAGTGAGAACTCAAATTCAAAAGAATGAAAACCCATTCTTATGGAGTGAAACCACTTACTCTTCTAAGATTCACAATATTTTGATTCCTCAGGCGCGGAGTTTTCACTCCAAGAAATTTAGAGAGCGAATTAATTAATTCCTTCTGAAAACTCAAAGGATGTGACTGTAATCTCTTACAGCTACTCCTTTCTGAATTTTCAAAGAAATTTTCTGTAGCATATTCTAAAAACTCAGTTGAGTTTATTAAAATTCAGCAAAATTCGGCTGAAAATTCAGAAAAAATGCCTGTAAAAAAGTACAGTCGTATTCTCTGAATTTTGAGGAAGGATTTTCTTACAGTGGATATTTGAACGTTAATTATCTGTTTCATATATCCAAATATGAAACCTCCCTTCAATTTTGAAAAGAATATATCACATAATTGTAGATTATTGACACGTGCCCTGCCATTTCATCGAAATATGTGTCAAGTTCTCCTGTGTTTGGAAGAAAAATATCGATTCATGTTCTATGAAACGAATGTGAAAAAGACATAACACATTTCCGTTTTGGCAACGAACCAGACATTAAATTAATTCATAAAATATCAAATATGTCAGGGTCAAATGTTGTTCATGTGTAAGCCACGCTTCCATCGCAATCGATATCATCGTTGAGTTTCAACAAACTTCGCGGGGTCAGAGACAAGGTACAAGAAGAATAGGTACCACCGTACGTATTATATTGTACATAACCCTGGTAGAAAACCCTGGATTCTTATCAATAATATTCTTTTATGCGGAAACACTTAAGGAACATGATGTAAATATTTTTTGGTACCAAGACCTCATCATTTTGATGGAATTATTCAAATATTTCCCTACCCATCACTGTTACAAATTTCTGCATTAATTTCAATGTTTTTGCATGAATTCAGTTTCATACACATTTTACATTGAATTCAATGTAAACTATAGCATAATCTATAGTTTCTTCATGTTTTTTTTTGTACATTCAATGTAATGTAGAATGTGTATGAACCAGCCCCCTCTGACTCGTGCATTTCCCCCTAGAAATCTATTTCACATATTGAAGCTGAAATCCCCAAAAAATCCAGATGGCGATTACATCGACTTGACCGCCCTAGTGAAAATGGGAGCGTAAGAAGGGTATGAAGCTTTGACTATATAAATATGGACTGCTAGTTGCCAACTTCAGATGTGTCCACAATATCTAACAACGCCGACAACGCCCCCATTGACCATCACCACGATGTAAGAAGAATAGGTGTGTTATCTTTTGTATGTGTGATAGGGCACTACAATCCAGAACGTTCATTATCCAGAAAGTGTAAAATCCCGAGTGCCAATATCCAGAATGGACAAAATCCCGAATGCTCATTATACAGAATGTTCATGGTCCCGAATAAAAAAATATATATTTTAATGTAAATCAAATAATTGGCCACTTTTATAATGAAAAATTATTTGTTAACGCATAGTAAGTGAGGACAATTAATTTCTTACAATTAAACTGGTCAATTATTTGATTTATATTAAAATATATATTTTTTTATTCGGGACCATGAACATTCTGTATAATGAGCATTCGGGATTTTGCCCATTCTGGATATTGGCACTCGGGATTTTGCACTTTCTAGATAATGAACGTTCTGGATTGTAGTGACCTACCGTATGTGTTGTGAGATTTTTCTGTCCTAGTTCTTGATTTTGCCACTACGAAATTCGAGTAGCTAAGGCCAAAAAAAAGCGGTGAATTCAAATTAGATGTTAGAAATACTAATCCAAATTGATCAAGACAGAAATTAAAATCGTATTATAAGACATAACATTTACAGAGGGAAGTTATTTTTCATTTAAACTTGATTTTATTTTAAAAAATCGAAATTTATCTGGCCTTCACGACACTTTCGCCAACTGGTGGCGAAATTGGAACTAGGACAAAGCCTGCATCAAAAAATGTTCACACCGACAGGGAAGATAACACACCTATTCTTCTTACATCGTGACCATCACCTAAAGAAGGAAATAAGCAATATGGCAGCAGGGATACGTAAATACTCAATTTGAGTTGATGTGATGAAGTTTTATATTGTCAGAAAAGCAATAAAGTCAACTGATGATTATGATAACATGAATTTCATGTAGTGCAAAGCATGAATATAATAAAGTAAATTAATAATAATAAACATCATTGCACACTGGTCCCTTCAAAATATAAGGAAGACACAAAATATACAGAAGTGGAAACCCTGGAACAAACATACTCCAAAATTACTGCTTTTCACCATTGTTCATTGTTTTCCTTCGGACATATTTTCAAATTTATTGAGATCTAACCCAAAATTTATATTTGCATTTCATACAAATACGTAATTCAGTTTTTGAATTGCCGCGTTTTTGGTTCATGGGCGGAGCTTAAATATCGAATTATCTCGTTGAATGTTGCGAACACATTTTAACCCATTTTCGGAGGAGAGGGGGTAGCCACTAGCAATCCATACTTATATAGTCAAAGGTATGAAGCGACGCGGAAGAGTAAACGGAACAGTATCCAAGCGTGAAAAAGCGGAAATTGAAACATTTTACGCTTCATTTGTTTCAATCTTCGCTTCTGGAGAGCGGGAATTTTCACCAGGGCGAATTATAACCTCAGAATATGAATGTTGCAAAGTGTGGTTTCGTGAAGATTAAAAGTTTACAGATGTGATAGTATTATTCGTTGTTATTTGTCGTTTTCTCTTGAATTTTTGCACTGAATCAGTGCCGTCTTTCTGCATAGGCTTTGTAGGCTCGGGCCTAGGGCCCCACGCTGATGGGGGCCCCCGACTCCTTGAACCACAATTTTCTTTCAATCCTACAAGAAAAGAATGTTTGATAATAAAAGAAGTAAAACATGAGCTGTGGATATCCAAATTGCACAGCCAAACGAACATATTAATATATTCATAATTGATCAAAATTCCCAAAAAGATATTACTATATATAAGTAAAAAAAATTCCCTTACATGGGCCCCCAAGCATTCTGAGCCTAGGGCCCCTTAACTATGAAAGACGGCACTGCACTGAATGATTTTTGTTCACAAAATTGATAGACCAATTAACACACAGAGCCCGCTACAACTTTTCTTTCGCTTTGTGAACATGAGTTATAGCAGAGAGAAGATGAGAGTGCGCACGGCCGGGGTTCCATCGCTAGTAAACATTGAAGCGCCCTCTTATCGGATGGAACACGGAACCGATTACACCGACTCCCTCTCTTATTTTTCAATTTTTTAAATTATAATAATGTAAAATCATATGCATTTTGTGTCGATGAATAAAATAACTTTAATCACATACGTATTGAAAAATATACAAAAGGAATGCGCGGTGTTGTAATATTGCAAAATAAAATTTCTGTGTAATCATTTCCATGATCCAACCGCCAGAGGGCCGGTGGAAGTTTCAATAGCAACGAAAAGGTGCCCGTGCGCACTCTCATCTTCTCTCTGGTTATAGACAGTCAGAGAGGGCTGGTATGAACGTAAATTCATGGACGTGATTGAAAAGAACTTCCTGCAGATATTTCTCACAGTGATATTTGACCAAAAAAATGATCTGAGTGATGAAGGCTCTGGGGCCACTGGTCCTATTGGCCCCGTCCTCAATCTGCGTCTGGTTAAACTCAAAGTCAGTCGAAAATGTGAGAATTCTGACACTTCCGTGGTGACATTCCTAAAGTTGATGAAGCGGATATTGAAACAAATGAAACTTGAAAAAAATGTTCCACTTTCCTCCTGAATTACGCTTGGATGACTCTTCGCTTGCGTTTTCGTTGTGCTTCAGCACTTTATCTTTCCCCGGGTTTGGGAGGATTTTTTCAAATCCAGACATTCGACTGACTCCTGCCGAATTTTCACAAATTTTTAATGAACTCACAATGACTCATAGACTCGTGGCAGATTCCAGACAGATTTCAGGGGGCTTTTCCCGGACACCTCATCAACTCTTTAGGTACTTGAAAATCACACAATATTTGGGAATATTAATCAGGAGTTCATGAAACGTCAATCCAAAGTATATATAAAATTCCCAAAGGTTTCCACATTCTTTCAAATTATTTAATATTTGGAAATGTTGATCAGCAGTTCATGAAACGTCCACCTAAAGTATGTGAAAAATCTCTCAAAAATTCCCAGATTCTTCGAAACTATATGATATTTTGAAAAGTTTGTCCAAAATTTGTCAAAAATCCACGGAGGCTTCCTCATCTTGAACGTTCCACGAGCTTTTCGTGCATTCTCAGATCATGTGATGTTTGGAAGAGTCCATCGAAATACCATCAGAGTTCTCCCAAGATTCTCCCTGTGCAGACTTCCCTCGAACCCTACTGAAAACTTACTCACATTTAATCGGGTTAACCCGGCGTTAGATTAGGATCTGGTCGAGTCCTAATCAAACACTGGGTTAATCCAATTGAATTGCTAGTGGGGGATTTTCCATGCACTTTCGAGTAGTATTACATTTGAAAAAGTTGATAAAAAGTACCTCGAAAGTTCTTCAAAAGTTCACCAAAACCTTGGCGAAGAAGATCTCATAATTTTCCATAAAATCCAAATTCTTGTGCCTTCTAATACGTGTTTGAGAATTCTTCAAGGACCCTTCAAAACCTTCTGGAAGATTCCCTCACAATTACTATGAGACATAAACATTTCACGGACATAAAAATTCACTGTCACACCGGAATCTGCCTGCTCAGTGCTGTAATATTACTGCAATATTTTGATATTACTAAAATATTACTGTGATATTATGTGCTGGTAACATGCTGGGGCTCATGCACCCCTTCGAAATATCTCAACATATAAACATAGACAAACACCTTGAACATGTCTGAAAATTTTGAAAGGTCTTAAATTTTATTGTCATATGTCAAGTTATCGTACGTTAAGATATCTTGAAAATCTCCTAAAGTGTTGCATGAGAGATTTACAACTCATCGGAGAGACATCTCGAAGGACCTAATGTTTAATCGGCTTTTGCTGGAACAGTAATCTTTTGTAGCGATGACAATGATTTTTTAGCGGTGACAGTGAACAATATCGACTTTTCCAGCTACATTTGTTTACAGAAAAAGAAAATTAACTAAAACAACTGTTCAACATGTAAGCACATGTCCGTTAGAATAACAATTTTTTTCATCGATTCAACTAATTCAATAATTCTACTTGGAATTGGTTAAATCGATGAAAGAAATGGTTATTTTAACAACAAAAATTAAGTCCATCTGCGCTTAAAAATCAAATAGTTATTCCAACTAATTCCTTATTCCGGATTCGCTATTCGCTATGTGAAAATTTTGCTGCCTCAACAGAAAATTCGCTGCTACGGCTAAATAGATAGATTGTATAGCAACTAATTTGCTACATTAACAAAAAATCGCTGCCGCATGAAAAAATGAGAAATTTTGCTATCCCAGAGAACGGCGTTTTCTCTAAGATCTCATACGCGACAATCGAAGGTAGCTCTTGGAAGTCTTTACGTGAAATTTCTATGGGTTTTCTGAAGACATCTTTCAGTATCCTTCAAAATATCTTTGATAAGCTATCTTTCAAATGCGGCGAAGTTAGGAAAATCTACGAAATTCACTGGAATCGAAAAGATTGAGAATTGATAAGAACCCTAATAGAGATCATTCTATACACGGAGAAAAAGGTATCTTAAAAAGTACCATAATTTATGGATTTTCTGCGCTGGTCTGACCGAGTCTAAATATTTACCTGAAAAAACCTCTAAAAGTACCATAATGTCTTGGACTTTTATACGGAAGGTACCATACTTATTTCAAAAAGTCCAAGAAATTATGGTACTTTTAGAGATTCATGCAAGTGAATATTCCGACTCGGGTCAGACCAGCGCTGAAAATCCATAAATTATGGTATTTTTCAAGATATCTGTTTTCTCAGTGTACACTGTAAAAAATGATTTTCCTCCAAAACATGGTGACAGCAAAGTTCCTCTATAGATGTGGAATTCTTCACCATAATTTGGTGGGATTTCCTTCCATTTGTAGATGAATCAAAACCCGAAAAATAAAATAATCCTTCGCAGTGGAAAAATTTCTCATTTTTAAAGAAAATAGTATATTGTCCCACTTCTCCCCGAGGTGAACATACTATTTTTTTTCCACAACTGCGAGGGAAGGGCGAATTATCTGTTTAATTGCATATAAAATATTCACATGCGTGTTTGAGAACGAAAATATAGTTGGTATTTTCCTCGCACTGTGAGCGGGCAGAAAGTGCTTTCCTCCCGTTGCGAGCGGGCGGAAAATATTTTCCTCCCGCTGTGACATATTCGCTTGGAATTTAGCACTTCCCCCCTACAAATATGTCAGAAAACATCAACTTTCCGCGCAGGTGTGAGAAAAAACAATGAAGGGATGAAATCTATCAACGATGTCAAGAAACATTCCCCACATTTTTTACAATGTCGGCCCTCCCTGGTGGAAGAATTAAGTTGAAATTTGTTGAATTTCGTTCCCCCGGTTTTCATTGAAAATTAGCCAAATTCGACTCAATTGAACAAAATTTTGATAAAATTCAACAATTGTTCAAAATTTCAGTAACTTTCACTGAAATTCGTCGACCTCCATTGAATTTTGCTGAAGTTTGAGGATTTTTATTGAATTTTGCGAATCTTTAATGAACCGTGAACAAAATTCCAGAAATTTCAACGAACTTTTTCCACCAGAGCTACTTCGTCACTTATCTGGCGCTACCGAAGCAGACTAGACGTATTCCTGGCCTTGATATGGACCAGTGAACTGCCTAATATGATTCCTACCGGAGAACATTGCCCAGATTTCAATATTTTCTATTACATTAGTCAATTGGATCTCATGAAATCGAATTAAAAATTTCCAAATCGGCTTCACGCAACAAAAAATGAATCCGCTGTGGCAATTGTTCACTTCTTCGACTCACTTCATCCACTGCTTCAGCTAATATAATTGCAGCTACACAATCAAAACACAATATCCTGGGACAGTAAAATGTGATTTGCTTGTCTCACTTTTTGTTGTAACAGCAAATTTTTTCTAACGTAGTAAATATAACAATCTGCTATGTCAGTTAATTACTCAACCATAACAGCGAATTATTTGCCAAAGCAGCAGAATTTCCAATATTATATATAGAACAGCCAATGACTTCAGCTGGGGGAGGCAATATTCTTTGTTCTCACGGCTAAAAAATCGCTGTCAAAGATACACGGAGAGAAAATATTCTCAAAAAACTAGTAGCATTGGTTTCTAGAAATGATAGTAAACTGGTGACAACTATGGATTTCTGTTCACAGTCGCTCACAGAGACGAGTATATAATGATTCCAATTTTGGTATACTAAATTGTATTTGAATATACAAAAATAGGAACCATTACTCGTCTCTGATAGCGACTGTGTACAAAATTCGTAGTTGTCACCAATTTACTATCATTTTTAGTAATCACTCCATGATCTTTTTTCTCCGTGTAGCAAATAGATCACTGCCAAAGCAAAAGTTACCTAACGGGACCACATTTGGCTATCACAGTGGATTTTTCTTTTCTCCTTGTTCCAAGCTAGGGAACATCCGTCGTTCTTTGAACGCTTTATTTCATCTCTTTACATGGAGGAAAAATTTGCTGATGCAGCAAATCGAGATATTATTAGGTGTGCAAGTTGAAACTCGGCTTTGAGTTAGTTGCATGAAACAGAATATTTGAACGCATCCAATTCGTCCGCCATTTTGGATATATGTAGCGTGGACATTGCAGTTGTCATATCAGTCATTTTCAAGTAGTAATTTCCTGTATATCAATTTTATGGGATCCCAAGTGTGTATTAACGGCGGGCCTCATCTACGCCCAGGGTGGGTGCCCATGCTACCCAACGTGGGGCCAAGCTGGGCAGACAAATGGGGCCAACCCTGGGATGATCACCTCGTTCCCAGCTTGGCCGTATTGCTTTGCCCGAGAATTGGTAACACCACGGGCCCAGCATGAACCCAGACTAGGCAATCAATACTGCCCCTTCCTTTTTATTTTGAAATTGGGAAATTGCCTTGAATTCTACCCCAGCGGGCATGAATTTTAGCCCCACTTTGGCCCAGTCTTGGGCCCAGTGTTGACCCCATCCTGCCCATATGGGCCCAAGACTGCACCAAAGTGCGGCTGAAATTCATGCCCGCTGAGGGTTGTACACACATGCTCGGGATATAAATTCACCCCAATCTTGGCCGAACGCTGGGCCAAATTGGGACCCAGTCCAAATGTGCCCGCACTAAGGTTCATTATTTCCATTTTCTACCAACCATAATTGTATGGAAAAACACAACAGGGCCAAGATTGAGCCAACATGGGCCCCATCGTCATTCCCCAAGACTGGGTTGAAGAAGATGGACCCAGCCTGGGGCCCATTGTCATTAAAGGCAATACACGCTTGGCATAGATTTCGATAAGCAACATTCACGCCATTGTATTCTATTCTGTTTTCAAACGAATGAAAATGTTGCTCAAGCTATGGAATTGATTGACACGACATTGGGTCAACATACTGTGAGCCATTCAACAGTGAAAAAGTGGTTCACAAGATTTCGTAATGGAAATTTCAGTCTTGAGGACGATCCACGTCCAGGTGCAATCAAAAAATTTGAGGATAAAGAACTTGAAGTTTTACCGAATGAGAATCCATGTCAAACTCAAGAAGAGCTTGCAGAACAGTCGGGAGTTACTCGTCAAGCAATTTTACTTCGATTGCATGCATTGGGAAAGATACAGAAGGAAGGAAAATGGGTTCCTCATAAACTGACGGAAGGAAATAAAAGACAAAGAGTTGCCATTTGCATGAATTTGTTTTCTCGGTTCAAGAAGAAGAATTTTCTGCATAAAATCATCACGAGTGATGAAAAATGGATTTTGTACGACAATCCTAAACGTACAAAAGCATGGGTTGATCCGGGCCAGCCATCTACATCAGTTGAAAAACCGAATATTCATGCAAAGAAAGTTTCACTCTGTGTCTGATGGGATTGGAAAGGAATCATTTACTACGAGTTTTTCGAACCTGGCCAAACTATTACAGCTGAGCGTTACCGGGCCCAGCTGATCAAAGTAAGTGATGCTCTGGAGGGAAAAAGACCATTTACGGGGCAAGGGAGGCGAAAAGTGATGCTGCTGCGTGATAATGCACGTCCACATACAGCAAAACCAACCCAGGAACTCATCTTCAATTCAGGCTGGGAAGTTGCACCTCATGCGGCATATTCACCAGACTTAGCTCCTTCTGATTATCACTTATTTAGATCAATGTCGTCTTATTTGAAGGATCAGCACTTCATGAATGTCGAAGATGTCCGGAAATGGCTGGATAACTATTTTGTTTCAAAACCACCAAGTTTCTATCGTGAAGGCATTTATCTACTACCCGATCAATGGCAAAAGACTGTAGATAATAACGGCGAATATTTCAATCGATAACTCTTGAAAGAAGTATTTTTCAACAAAATTGAATTTGACAAAAAAAGCCGAGTTTCAACTTGCACACCTAATATATACGGAATAGCAAATCTTTTCGCTAACCTCGCTCAAAATTCGCTGCCACAGCCAACTGGATTGCCGAGAGAGCAACATAATTAACTGAAACAGCAAATTTTTCGCTGGACTAGCAAAATTTTCTATCATCTGCACAGAATAGTGAAGAAATCTTACTGGAGGAGTTGACAATATCTGCTTTCACCGCCTAACAGTTTTTGCGGATGTCTTCCTCCGTGCACGAAATCCAAAGATAATCCCTTGAGAATCCTACTCTCTAAAATCTTTGGAGTGAGATTCCATTCTTTAGCCAGCCAGAAGTGAGCCTGTCGAATTTTCGAGTGAAATTTCCACTCTTTTAGAGTGATATTCTACCCAGATAACATGTAGGCTTGTCATAACCCTGTCACACTTGTCATTCGATTGTTTTTGGCTTGTTATTGACAACCTTGTCAGTGTAAGGTTGCTACAGCCCTATTGTAAGGGTTTTGTAAGCTTGTATCCTTGTCGTGTGTCAACTAGGAGGCTTATATCGACCTTGTCACAAGCTTGCCTCACAACATTGCAGCAAGGTTAAATTGCTATCTGGGTAAGGTTTGAGGTTAGAAACTCACAACCACTTCGACGCTAGAGTGAATTTTTCACTCTAAAAGAGTGAGAGGTCACTCGAAACGAGTGAAAATTCCACTCGAAGCGGACAGGCTCACTTCTGACACTTTAAGGAGTGAAACGTGCGATTTTTCACTCTTTCAGATTTAGAGAGTACCTCTTGTTCACTTCCATCTTTTTCTATTCGAATATACCCATACAGCACCATAGATTCCAGTGATATCTCAATTACATTTCCATCTCTCACCTTCATTACGTTTCAATATCCATTCATAGAAATATATAAAAAATGTATCAACTGAAATGTTAGCTATTCGCAATATCTCACATACATCATAAGAGAAATATTACGACGAATTATTTTATAAATGTTTTTTGAAATATTTCAGAAATAATTTAGGAATATTGTATGAAATGTGACATCAGCGGACATTGTAATGTTCCTGAAGGGACTTTGAAACCTCAGTGTGACGTACAGCAATATTACAGAAATATTGAAATCTTTCAAATGTTAGATTTCTGCAATCTTGATGAAATCTTTGGTGCTGTTTGGGTATTGACAGTGCATCTGCATAGAATATAAACATTTGTTTAGAAAAATTCAAACCACGCTGTATACATTTCCTTTCGAAATCGTATGCAGAATTCAAAACACGAGACATTTCATGATCCCATATCTTCAACTTCCATTAAATTCCTAATTCAATGGATTACTGGTACGTAGAAAGGTATAGGTTCTCTCATTCACACCGAGATATCGGAAAATATTCTTGTCACAAGCAAAGCTTGTCAGCAAGCGGCTGTTTTCAAAACGAGTCATCGTCGGTCTGGTCGTGAGAAGATATTCTTGTTATGAAACGGAAAACTTTTTTTTTCAGTGTATAGAACCACCTTTCAAAGTTGAAAACGCAGAAATGGTGTCGACCTGAATAATTCACACATGAGTGCAAACGAAGATATGTTTTATTCATCGGTCTTTATTCACTCCTTTCGCACTGTTGGAATTTTTGGATAAATTTTTTAAGTGGAGTTACGTTCGTTGTATATGAATATCAAATGTTTCGCAAAAAGACAAATAAAGCGATATTGTTTCATGAATTGGATGGCTGCATCAATTTTGTAAAGAAATCAGAATTATGAATATTCTTATTGTGATTTTATCACCCATGAATTGTAATTCTCTATTCCAAAAGAAAAGGAAAAATAGAAGAATGGGATCTCTCTTCCCATTCGTATACAATCATTGAGGATGATTTTCAAGTGTGAAGAGTTGGAGAGTATATAAAAGGGAACATTCATTGACGATTTGTATCGTGTCTACCCAATACTATCATTTTACTACTTGCCGGTAAATGGTGGGCAGTGGATAAGAGTCGTCATCTTCCATGCTGCTATTCGTGTTGGCGTTATTGTTTGTATCATTTCCCGTGGTCGAAGTAGTTCCAAGATTGCAGAGCATCAAACGTGACATTACTTACGCGATCACGTTGTACGGACAACACACGGGAAAATATGGAGTTTCGACAAATGTATAATTTGGACGTATCTCACTGAGGTTAACGATATTTATGGTACGGAAAAGATCAACTTTTCTTCCCCCTTTGGACACTCGAAACAACGATTTATAGAATTTTTTAGTACTTTTTTATTATCCTTTCTTCTTTATTCCCTTCGTTCTTTCCTCGAAGATTTACCTCGTGACACCTTGGTACGAAGTTCTCATGTCTCATCAAATTCAATATACATACATTCAAATATGTATATCGAATTTGTATCGATGATTCAAGGAACCCTTTTATTTTGGCAGCTTACTTGGAAAAAAAAAAGAAAAACTCGTTATTCCTGGTCTCTCGAGATACGATGATATACGATCTCTCTTCTTAAATATATATTCGTTAATCGATAAATGAGCATCGGAGCATAGTTATTATGCACTAGAAACTACAATTCATATAGAGATACAATTCGTGACTCGACGAATCGATCGTCCGTTATTTATTCGTAATCGTATTTTTTGTTTATTGCACTGTCCGATTTAGGCACTATTTATTGAATTATTATTGTTATTATTATTTGGAATTATTCTTTGGAATTTCTTCTATGTATATAGGCACCACGTTGAAAGAGTTTCTTCACAGCAATTTAACTTCTTCCATGAATGCGATTTATCAATAAATATACCGTGCACACTATCTTTTCTTCCCCATACTATACATATTTACAATTTGCAGTAGTACATATATAGATGGTCGATATGATGAAACTGGATATGTAGGGCGAATTTTATTCTTTTTATTATTCCCCAATTTCCTTTCTTCCTCTCTTCTACCGATGCATTCGTCTAATCGAGTATCCAGGTGAAAATTGGGGTGAAGGAGAGAAAAAAATGAAAAAATGAAAGAGGGAATTGATCGTGATTCGTGATTGCAACACTTATTCCACTTATATCACTTGCCGAGGAGAATCGTGAACACTCTTATCGAGGATGATAATCCTAATGACAATGACGATGACGATGACGATGACAGTGATGTTGATCCGATGATTTGCAAAACCTTCGAAATTAGATTGATACTTTGCATTACGCGCACGAGATATTTACTTGTTTCTCTTGTTTTTATCTTGTTTTAATATACTTGTTGTTGTTTAATGAATTCTTTGGAAAGGAACACACACAAATCGTAAATGAAAATTATCTTAGTTTGTTGGTTTTATCTTTTTAGTAAAAATAGGGGATATCTGAGTGGAATAGATATAAGCGAGTGTTGTAGTGTTCCCCGTACGGTAGGCAACACTGCTGCACATACTCGAGACTCGGTTACCCCGTTTCACGGTGATTGCGTATATCTATGTGGGTGTGCGCCAGTGTGATCTCGTCAACGTGGTTGTGAGTATCGGTGCGAGGGGGTATGCGTCAAGACAGGGTCGTACCTGCGCATAAAAATGACCCGGGGATTCGCGATCTCGAACGTCCCTCTTTCGGGATACCAAAATTATTTGGTCGATTTGTTATGTTGGGGAAAAACAATTTATATTGTGCGCTAGATGCTGAAAGTTCCAATGGTTTCTTTCGTAATTCAAGATATCATTTCTATGGTTTGTTATTGCATAATTGTAATCGCTTCCAGTTGATTCTTATTATTTTCAAGGGAGCCATTTTTATCTGCAGGGAGAAATTAATTGGACAACTGAAAGGGGAATTCATAGAATATATATTCTATAACAATTCCGTATAGAACGTCGTTTACAGAAGCGGTAAAAGAATTGGAAAGACACGTTTATGAAAATTCAAGGAGACTCAACAAAATTTCGAATTCGTCTGATCCTTAGTAGCACAAGGATGTTCGGAATATCCTATAGATGTTCATAGAAAATTCAAATATGCAAAAATATTCCAGGATGTTCATAGCACGGAGAAAAAAGTATTGCTGGCGTAACAAGCACACTGTTAGAAAAATCTGTTTGGAATTTAATGTAAAAAGTTTGGAAGCAATCAACACACAGAATTGTGTATTAATTTTCAAACATTTTTGTATCCCCAAAATAATAGACAGAATTTTGAAATACAAGCCAAAACATTATAAAAATCGATGTGAAAAAATGCATGAATTTTCAACACTATATTACTCGATTTCCAAAATTCCTCCCAAATGTTTTATCATGTTATGGTGTGAAATTAATACAAAAAATTCTGAAAATCAAAATACATATATGAATGAATTATTAGAATCGCGTGATTTGATTTTACGATGAATTTTCAACACCACATTATTTAATTTTAAAAATCCCTCCTGAATACTTCATCATGTTTTGTTACAAAATTAATACAAAAAATTCTGAAAATGAAAATTCATATATGAGCGAATTATTAGAACTGCGTGATTTGATTTCACAATCAGTGATGTTGATTTTACAAGAAGTCATTTTCCCTACAAAAATTCACATCGAAAGGGTAGACCACGATTGTCCCGAAATATCCTGATTTATTGAAAACTAGTACTTTCTAGTCATTTCTCAAAATCTACTAGTTTTCGACAGATCGGGGAATTTCAGGTTCACACACTTTCGGGATAATCGCATGTATCGGGATATGAATTTTCATAAACTGTGGTGAATATCAGAAACTTTGTTTGAAATTTGAGAAATATGTGATTGATTTTCCAATATTCAAATAAATACAGAAATTCAATATCTACAGTTATGAATTTCAAAACTTTTGTTTGAAGTTCATGGAATATGTGATTGATTTTTCAACATCCAAATGTGGAAGACAATTCATATAGCGCCCTTGAAAATTAATGTACTTTTTTCTATGAACGTATATTAAATTCACAAACATTTTCAACAGTGCAGGTCTGTTACTATAGCGCCTACAAAAAAAATTAGCTGAAAGAGCAGGAAGAATGATTGACACAACAACGTCTTAGCTGCTGGAGTGAATATTTTTGCAAGGACAACAAATTTACTTGCAGGCGCTATAGTAGCGAACCATTTTTTCTCCGTAAGGACATTCGAAACGTATCAATATATTCTGTGCATGTTCATAGAATATTCCAAACATTCTTGTGCTACTTGGGATATCTAATGTTTGAAATTTGAGACTCAGGAATCAAAAGAATCCGGAGGAGTTCAAAGAATCCCAGAGAGTCAAGGATATTTTATGTAAAACAGGGACATTCAAAGAAATTCGTAGAAATGTAGATGAATTTAGAATGAAATATTGTAGACGAAATAAAATGAAGACCATCGAAACAAATAAATATACCATCTCATAGTCACAAGAAGTTCTTGCACAGAAAAGTTCATTCGTAGGTGTGTACGAGTACTCGGATTTTTGTTGGATATTCCATCAATTTTGTTAGAATCTCTACACTGCGAATAATTTTCACTGGAAAATTTCAGTATTCCACCGGAAGTTGTTAAGTACACTGTAAAAAAAACTGGAAATTTACTGCGCAACTGGACTGGAAATTTCCAGTGCTAGTACTGGAATATGGATATTCCAGTACATGGACAGATATTTTGTTGGTACGGTACTGAAAATTTACCAAGCATAACTGAAAATTCAGTCCTTGTACCGGAATTTCCAAGTTCGGGATTGTGTACTTAAATTTTGCCATGATTCTACGAAAATTTTACTGGCTCGTACTACAATTTTACAGTTCTTGTGCACCAGAAAAAAGTACCCCCTCAATAAGGACTTGTTTCAGACCAGTTGCTATGCTAAAGAATCTCCCAGTTATACTGGAATTTAATCACTGTTGCACTGAAATTTTCCACTTCTATCGGGCTTTGTCATTTCTGGCAGGAAAAATTTCAAGTGCTTATACTAAAAATTTCCTGATTGAGATTTTGGATAATAATTGTAGTTGTAAGAAATAAAATTGATATATGAGGTTTTTCGAAGACTTACTCCGTTGTGTATTCTAGATATGAAGCATATGTAGTAACCTAAGCTGGCCTTCCAACATGTCGCGCTATAGCTCGTCGGTTAGGTCTTGGGGTTCAGTTGGTAGGCAGATAGAAAAGTGTAGGTTCAAATCCCGTTAGGTAGACATGACTTTCTGTCCATCCATATGAGCGATCAAGTGTCTCAGTCATCTTCAAACACAAGGACCGTGCAAAATCACTTTGTGTGAGCAATTTTTTTTTAATTTTCATGAATATTTCCAGCATTAATTTTCCAGTACATGTCCTGGAAAAGTCCAGTTCGTGTATTGAAAAATTCCAGTACTGAGGCTCAGCAAATTTCCAGTTCTGATCCTGAAATTCCATAAGATTTGTACTGAATTTTTGCAGTACAAATGTGCTAAAATTTTCCGGTACATGCACAGGTTAATAACTCCCTAAGTACATTTACTGGAATTTTCCGGTGAACCTTTTTTACAGTATAGTACATTGTACCGAAAATTCCAGGACATTTGTAGAAATGTCTCAGCACATTCATTGAAATTTTATTATAAAAATTGGAATTTTGCAGTACAAAATACGCCGAATTTCATTGAATATACCGAAAAATCAATTCAATGCAATCTTCGAGTACCAAAACGTTGTTAATTTTCAGTTTTTCTTTTCTTTCAGTGTACAAATCATAATTTCTGAGGGATAAGAAATTATGAACATTTTCGGGAATCTATCGAGTACTCAATTAAGATAAAATTGTACTGTAAAAAATGTCTATAAAAAAATTGTTATGAATTTATATACATGCGTTGGAAATTTTTCTTACTTGTCCAAAAATTGACTGTGAAATAGTGGTTAAACTCTCATAAAGTTCGAAATTTTTAGTCAAATTTATGGGAATTCTTATTTTCAAAGCTATCAATGAAAATATGTAGATTTTTCGGATCCACCATAAAATGGAGTGCTTGAAAAATGCACGTTGGGAACTTTAAAGTGATGATTTCTTATGTGACAAATATTAACATCTCTTCCCAAGGGTGTATTGCCTATAATGACAATGGGCCCCAGGCTGGGTCCATCCTCTTTAACCCAGTATTGGGGAATGACGATGGGGCCCATGTTGGCTCAATCTTGGCCCTGTTGTGCTTTCCCATACAATTATAGTTGAAAAAACATGGAGATAATGAATCTTAGTGCGGGCACATTTCAACTCGGCCCCAATTTGGACCAGGGTTACCAAGATTGGGGTGAATTTATATCCCGAGCATGTGTGTACAATCCTCAGCGTGTAAGAATTTTGGTCCCACTCTGGCCCAGTCTTGGGCCCATATTGGCAGGATGGGGCCCATGCTGGCCCGGGATAGGCCCCATGGTATATACATGCTAAGGATTTTCCAATTTCAAAACAAAAAGGAAGGGGCAGTATCGATTGCCTAGTCTGGGTTCATGCTGGGCCCGTGGTGTTACCAATTCTCGGGCGAAGCAATACGGCCAAGCTGGGAACGATGTTATCATCCCAGGGTTCGTCCCACGTTGGGTAGCATGGGCACCCACCCTGGGCGTAGATGGGGCCCGCCGTCAATACACACTTAGGTTATATCACTAACATTTTATTGGGTTGAATTGGTTTCAAGGTATTTTTTAATACGTTTTGCGGACGCCAATTCCCAGTTCATGCACTGGTATACTCAGCCTATCAGTTCATTATCACCCAAGTAGAAATTGGGAATTAGATGGGCCCCAGCTGGTTTCTAGCCTGTGCCCATCCAGATGTCCCAGGGGATTGCTAAAATGTTGCTCAAATTGGTAATTCAAAATGTGGAATCATGTGTTTTTCCTGTGAAATCGCACCCATGAATAAGTTACCCGAAGAGAACATGAAGCTTCAGCGAACGTTCAGATCAGATGTGTATAGATCGGGCCAAAGGTTCATTAGAGCTAACTTTCAGATTCACAAACGTTTGACAAAGGTTCTACGGATGTTGAAATGTCTGCCTCGAAATACGTTCAGGAAACATAGATGGAACGTTCGCTGAAGGTTCACCGAAGGTTTGACGAAGCTTCACAAAAATATCTATACTTATATTAATTTGGATCAATTTATATGAAAAATAAATTAATTAATAAACATAAATTATTATAAATTAATCTAAGTATAGATATTTTTGTGAACCTTCCTCAAACCTTCGAAGAACCTTCAATGAACGTTCCATCTATGTTTGCTGAAAGTGTTTTGAGGCGGACATTTCAACGTTCGTAGTACCTTTGACAAACGTTGGTGAATCTAAAAGTTAGCTTTCATGAACCTTCGATCTGATCTATACAGATCTAATCTGAACGTTCGCTGTAGCTTCATGTTCTCTTCGAGTAATTATGTATTTTGACATGTAATCTCCAGTCAAGAACGTTGCTTTTGAATTTATTTCCATAAAATAATCCCGGGTGGCAAATTGAAACGTTGGGGCTTCCTTTTATTCCTCTCACCGTGTTAATGCATTATCAATGTTACTGGACGATCAGTTGACGCATGGAAAATCTACATAAACCAACTAAATGTTTAGACACTCAAGTCAAATTGGCTAAAATGTGTTATCCAGTTCCCTCCACGTGGGTCCTATCTAGTACGTGGATGGCAGCAATACCACAAATGTGCTGGTGATATCGTAACGATATTTCGAAACATTACTGAAATATTTTGTGCAGCATAGATAAAAATTTACTTGTCTAAAATATGAACAAAGAAAATTTATTCAATGCAAATAACAAAAATTCAGCTATATCAAATGAAATTTGTTCCGTTCCACTGAATTTGTATTCAGAATGATGATGCTGAAATTTAAATCGTTCATTGAAACGAATGAATAATTGAATAACGAAATTATACCCAGACTCAACCCCAGTTGAAGATGAAAATCTTGCAGCACATTTTTGGAACGATGTTTTCAATTCCAAGGAGTTGAAACGATCAGTTATCAGATTTTGTGAGTTTGAATTTTCATTTCGCTTTTATGAACGATTCAAACTTGTACAACCCTGGTGAGAATGAAGCGTTGAAACGCGATGTAAGTGTAAACTAAGAGTCATCTAAGCGTGACAAAGAGTCATTTAGGAGGGAATTGGAACATTTTTAACGCTTCATTGATTTGACTTCTGGATTTTCACCACAATGAAGAATGACTGAATTCCCTCAATATTCAATCCACTCTTCTTCTCAGTGCATGAATATTTTCCCAGTTGATTAAATAAAGACCCCTTTATACAAAATCCAGGATGGGGGCTTTTATCTTGAGACAACGGAATAACTTGGTTGGATCACTTTTTTTCTTAAATGTTGTATACAAAAGTTGTGATATCGATTGATTGTCTCAAGATAAATGCCCCACCCTGTATATCATATAAGGCTCTTATTTTAAGTATCTCATATTGGGGACAAAATAATTATAGACATGGGACACTCTGTACGGGGATGTTAAATTAAAGATAGTAAACTGATATGATTTCATATTGACAATGTATCCAATTGAAAAAGAAATTATCATTAAATTCCATTGCTTACAAACCATTGGGTGAGGACGTGAGAAGAATTAATAAGCAGCGGACTTGAATTTCTCGTATGTACACAACCATCAGCACGCGTTACGGTGCTGTCACCGACATGAAATTTAATAGTTGACTGTAGATCAAACAGTGAGGTAGCAGCGAACTAGGGGAGACCGAGGCTGTCTACGATTTAGGCTTCTTTCAAATATGTTCAAAGACTAATGAGAATATTTATCTGAAATGTTCATGATGCAATCTTCCAATCTCCATTAATCAAAAAAGTATCATCAGAATTTTCGATCTCTCAATATTTAGGAGATCTGAATTTTCGAAGTAGAGCAGTCAAGCGTAGACAAGTGATTCTGCACGTGGGATCACACAGAAAAAAAATCGGTATGGAGAACCATACAGTACTTCCATGTTCTCAATGAAAATGAAAATACATGTTTATTGCACCTTAAAACACAAAACCATGCAAATTTCTAAAGACGGATTTTCACATTTCTTAACCGATTGGAATGAAACTCATATGAGGCCACTACGAGATTGTAACCGGAACGCGGTAGAAATTTCATTGTAATCCAATAACAGGGAGCGAAGATATGTGCGATCGCTAGATCACGAATTTTTAAGAAATTTCTTCCCTCCTCATGCTGTTCTTCTGTCAGAATCTGGTTCAAACTCTTATGGGGCCAGCTTCGACACTTCATTAGACGGTGGTCAAAATTTCGTAACAATTGTATGATAGGAACGAAATATACCCCCATGATACCGGTAATTACAAGATTTTCAAAATTTGTTTTAAAGCTTCCCAGGTAAAAATTGACCATGGGCGCTAGGTTGCCGCAAGGCTCACCAAGATGGGCCGAGCCTGGGCTACCAGGCATGGCGCAACTCTGAAATGATAACATGATTTCAACCTCAGCCCATTTGTTTCCACAATCAAGACCCAACACTGGAAACAGGGTTGTGATAGCATATGCCGTCAATGGCAGACCATACAAAAATTTGTTCGCCAAGGATGAGCCAACGCTGTAGCAATCTTGCGGCAGGGTTGCGCCCATCTCATGCCAATGGTCACTTTTATTTTTTATTGTAATTGAAAATAAAATAAAAAATCCATTCTATCATTTCGATTGAACGAAATGAATGTCGGAGAATTTCAACATGTAATTTTTCTGATTAGTTTAAACTGATGAATGACGTAAATCCGGTGGTCCTGGCGTAGAAGTAGGCGGGTCTGGAAACAGATGAAGAATTATTTCTGTCATGGAATCTTCAAAGGAGACTTATATATTGATTGAATGCTTGGTTCGCCACTCGCAGGAAACAAGCATCACTCTGGTGAGAGTTATTGTAATTTGCTGTTTGAGAAGGAAGTTTCACTCTTAGCCAAGCTATTACTCAAGTCGAGTCAAGCTAACGCCTAAACTGAGCGAGGCCATCGCCCAAGCTGAGCCAAGCTATTGCCCAAGCTGGACCAAGCTACGACCCATGCTTGGTGCAACATGAGAATCCATTGTCATTCAGAGTTGCCTAATGCTTGAAGCAGTGTCCCGCCAAGCCCTAGAGAGCCTCTGTTGAAAGCATGCGTTTTCCTTCAAGCAATATTGGTTGAAGGATGGGCCAAGCGTGGAGCAGCCAATGATCAATGATGGATCAACGAAGTCGATTTTTGACTTCCCATATTAGTACAATGTTTAGACCATTGTCAACCATCCTTGTCCCTACATAGATTGCCCAGCTTTGGCTGGCAGCCTTGCGTCTAGCTATATTCCGTCGTCAGCATTGGCGGAGCCTGAAGATTTTTATATGGGTTAGTGCTTACCACTTTCTTCCCGCATTTCGGATTCGCTGGAAATTTATACCGTACGACTGAAACCCCGTGAATTGACTATGCTCAAAATTTCATGGCATTCGGATGATGGGAACATAAAGAAGACATGCTGTACAGACAATGCCAAATTATGCGAATCTAAAAAAAAAAAATTTCACAGTTTTCAACCGATTTGGATGGAACACATATGAGACCCCTATTGAATCATAACGAGAGCGTGATATAAGTTTTATAGTTATCGGATAACAGGGAGCGGAGATATGCGTGGTCGCAAAATCTAGATTTTTCAAACAATATTCCGCTATATTTTTGAAACCCGTTATCCGATCGACACCAAAATCAATAGGCCCTGAGTGCTCTCAAAGACGAACGTATTAGAAAAAAAAATTATCCCGGTCGGTTCATTCTGAGGAGGGTTATCGTGCGCCAAAGAAAATTATACACACAGACATTTTTCGGGATAGCGTTTTTTCGACATTCTAAGACGTTCGGCAAAAGCGAAATACCCCCTTGTGCATCATCGATTTTTGACCCTATTACAATACTTCCGTTTCCTTATATATCAGGAACATGGAAGTAAAATCATGTGGTTGTTGTTTGGATAACTGAAAATAAGCAATAAGAGCTATTTTTTAGCTATATCAATGAAAGTTATTGCCACAGTAGCTGGAATTCAACCATTACAGCAATATTTTGAGCTATACAAATATTCAATGCACATAATAACTACCATAGCTAAATCTTAGTTACCACACCGAATTATTTTTTACCGTGCATGTGTCCACATAATGAGAAAGTTTACTTAACGAAATATCCTTGGTCAAAATATCTGCAGACCAAAATCTCCACGCACAAAAATATCCACATAGCAAATATCCGCGAACAAAAATATACGAAGACAAAATATCCTCAGACAAAACATCCATAACAGAAATTTTTGCTATTCCAGCACCTCATAAAATATTGGGAAACTTAATTCGTACATTTCTTCAACAGATGATGTTTTCATATCGCTTTCATCACCGCTTCAAATGAATACATACTTATTTTCTTTCTTATCATCTGAGGAATTCTGTCACTCACACGTGAAAGAAAATATATGAACTAAGGTTTCTCATTATTTCCAGTGTACAAAAATTTGTTAAAGTATACAATTATATAACTCATTCAAATAACGAAACCTGAAAATCACTTCAAACAATGAATTATTTTACTCATTATCACACACACATCACATACGCATATATACGGATGTTTCGTCCACGGATATTCAAGCCCGCGAATATTTTGGTGTCCGGATATTCTGTCAGTGAACATTCTGGCACAGAAATTTTAACCAAGGACATTTCATCGTGTTACCATGGAAAACACATTGTTCGTATTAATCAGTGCCGGATTGAGGAGTATTGAAATAAGAAACGGCTATGAAACAATGCGAGGTGCCCTCAAGGTCAAAAGCGGGGGAAGGAATGTTCTTCAGAGCTATTTGCATCAATTTTCTTCCTGAAATGAGGCCCCGGTGTTCGGAGAAAAATGCAGATTCATTGCAATCGGTGAGATTTCACTGTTTCAAATTTACAGAGTACAGTGTTGCCAATAGGGATGCATCAGGACTGCCAGATTGGCCCTTGTTTCCAATGGATGAATTGTTTCTCACTTATCATGTAGCTTGGTTAGTAAGAATGTCACTCTGAGAGTGGTGTCGTCATCTCGGAGATTTTCTGATGCAATAGGAAGCTTTGACTCTCACTCGCAGGACCCGGGTTCAATCCCCACGGGGGGAATTTTGTAGTAAATGACGAGGGGCCGTTCACTCTCGAGTCAGACGATCTTAACGCTCAACAAAGATTCAAAATAAATAACGCGTTGATTCAATAACTGAAATTTGCAGGTACTATTCAGAATATTTTTATTATGAAAAGAATCACGTACAAGAGTGAATTACTCGTAGAAAAAGCGAATCATCCGCTTAAAGAGTGAGTCGAGTATAATCTGTACGAGTCAGAATGAATCATATCGAGTCGGAGGCCAATGAAAACGAATCAGGGAGAGGATTATCTGCACTAACTGCGTGAACGTAGACATAAACGACTGCGCACCTCAAGATCAGGCTCCTCAAGATCTTTTGAAGTCTTTGCAAATGATTTTGGAATAATTTTCCAAGAATGATTCTGGAATTTTCTATGATCTTGAGGTTATTTCCCAAGATTTGAAGAATTACTTCAGTTTTCATAGCAATTCGACCTTGTGTCAGGATTTCTCTTGGTTAGATTATATTGTTATATGGCAAAATATTTCCAGAGTTCTCCAAGAATTTTTCAAGGACTTTTTTCGAATTCTTCGAGAACTTTTGTGGAGTTCTTCAAGAAATCTCTTGGAATCCTTTGAAAACTCTTATAGGATCTTTCAAGAACTCTTTTTTGATGCTTAAAGACTTTTTTCGGAATTGTTCACTGAATTCTTCGAGTTCTTTTGGACGAAAAAAAAATCCTTCCAGGGATTCATTCTGAACGGGGGGTTCTTTACAAATACATTGCGAATTCATGAAAAGTGCCTCATGAACTCTTGTACCAGGTCTTTGAGAATGCTTTAAGAATTTTTTGGGATCTGATTGTATTCTTGATGAATTCTTCAAGAACTCTCATGACAGAATCTATAATTAACTCTTTGAAAAGAGCTCTTTAAGAATTCCTCAAGAACTGGGATGTTGTGTGGAATCTTCTATGAGATTTTATTAAGCACTTGCATTAACAAAATTGACAAAATATCATGACGTGAATGAAAATTTCCATGGAAAACTTGACATAAACGTTTGGAAGTAATTATCACATACGTGCGTTAGGAATTTTCCGTATTCCACCAGAAACTTACTGGAAAAGGATAGTAAAAATCCTATACAGTTCGGAATTTCCAGTTGAATCGAAGGTGAATTTATATACACATACCGGAAATTGCTTTTCTATCCCATGATCGGAATTTTCCGTTTGCTTCGTACAGGAATATTCTGATTATTTCTTACAGTGTGCATTCAAAATAGTACAAAATGAGTGTGATAATGAAATGAATCATTCCACTGATAGGAATAAAGAATGAGTCGAGGTAGTCAGTGCAAATAAGGAAAGAGTCAATGCGAGTCAGAGGGAATGATCCCAAATTATTGAATGCAACTTTACACATAGTAACTGATCACTGGGAATCATGCGAGTCAGGCTCTTTCTTATTTAATGTATTTAACGTAAGAAAATCAAATAGAGTCGTTTGAATCGTGCAATCGGGAAACGAGTATTCTTCAACATTAATTTGACTCTTTTTGACTCGAGAGTGAACGGCCCCTCGGTAAATGACTGTCCTCCTGGTCAAGCTCATCCAATATTTGTAGAAGTAAACTCTGAGGAAATTTTTTTCAACCCGAAGTAATGTTTTGTAAATTGTTAACATATGTGATTGTTACATTCTCTCCCGTACAGAATATCGCTGAAATGATCTCAGCCATACTTCAAAATAACTCCAGAATGTCACTTCAATGATTTCAACAATATTTCAGAATATCTCCAGAATATTACAAAGGTGGTGACATGAGACATCCTGGAGACATTCTCCAGAATATCGCATATTTCGAATGTAATATTTTGGCAATATCACCAAGACATTCGGTGCTGTGTGAAAAGAGAACGAAATCTACCGTGTTTTTTTGGTTTATCAACAAATCAATCCTCCTTTCCCGCAGGAATATAAAATCTTGAAGGCCATTTTGAAGGTTATTACTATTAAAATTTTTACTGAAATGTCTCTGAGTTCCATTCTGCTGTCCAAAGCAAGAGAACCGTAAGTCACATTTTTGACGAAAATGAGTTTCCCATATCATTTTATAATCATAAAAAAATTTTACATTCTACTGTGTTTTCCATTTGGAGGGAAAAACTTATTGTTTTTTTAATAACAGCGATTCAAAGTACGAAGAAATTAATCAAATTTGAAACGTCTATAGAAGAAAAACCGTAACTAACACAAAAATGGGGAGTCTATAATACTTCAATAGTCTATGAAAAATGATTTGTTTTATTGATTTTAAAAGAGAACAGTTTTTCTTGATTTTCTTGAATTCGAGTCAAATGCACTCACGGTCTTCTTGCTTTGGATGGCAGCATTTTCTTCCAGAAAATTGCCATTTGAAGCATTGAATGACGAGTGGAGCGAGAACAATTCTAATTAGAGATGCTGGCGCTAGCGCAGTGAGTGTTGGAACCACTGTTCCCATTCAGAATGTTTATCACCATTTTTGGTTTTCAGCCATAACTCAGAACTAATGAGAAATATTTCAAAAGTTTTTTAAGGAATCTTTACGGAATTAAAGAGTTTTTCCAATGGCATAAAATACATGATGATCGGTCAACACTGCACAGTCAGTCCGACTTAGGCTACTCTCCCCTACTTTTTGCTTTCTGTAGTACAGAACATTCAAAGATGTCCGCATCGCGTCTCCATGGATACAAAATAGATGAATAAAGAAGCGAGATAGAGACTACAAAGGAATCATGACAATGCAACAAAAAGTTTCCGAGTATTCCATATAAACTCAATCCCAGAGAATTCTTCTGGAAGTCTTGTTGACTTCCAACCAATTATTTGCACTATACGAGGTGTCATTCTTCAACTTCTCAAGTATCAACAATTTCATCCTGGATCACGTCTATTGGAAATAAACTCTCCTCTTTTGTTATTTCATTGCAATATTCCAAACGATATTCAATTCCCAATCTCTAAAAGTTTCTCAATATACATGAAGCACTCGAGCAATCGATTATTCAACTTTTCTGATGAAAAAAAAAACAAGAAATTTTATTGAAATAGATGGACAGAGGTTCGTTCACCGAAGGTTTCATCTTACTTCATTTAAAATTTATAAATTTAAACTTCGCAATCTTTTCTTCTTCCGCTTGTTCAATTTGTCTTATCCAGACAGCCCTGAAAGCTCTTGAAATTTTTGAGAAACATATCCGTAGTTTCACGAGTTTCAGTTCCCCAGAGAACGTATACGGAACATTTAGAAAACCTTCGCCCTTGATACAACCAAGTGCTTTGTGAAAATGTTCCTTCGCGTAGCTAGGGACGCGTTCGAGGTAACCGAGAATTCCCACAAAAACTTGGTACAAAGATCAATTACGATTCCTCCTGACTTTTAACGTGAATTTCTGATTATTGAACGTATAATCCAATTCTCGTTTCTCCGTACAACACTTACATTCCAGGACATAGAGATTAGTTTTTCGCATTTCATTATCATCGAGATAATACTTGCGAGGACAATAGTGGAAAGGTCATTCGAACTCTTCAACACACAAGGGGATTAAACGGAAATTACATGTACGTATATAGTATGCAAAATCATGGTTATTTCCTCCTTTGCTAAATAACTTTTATGTAAAGTGAATTTTGCACGACACTAATAATATTTCAAAAATTTCAAACTCACAGTTAAAACATTCAACATTCGTGCTGGGATGGCGCGATGTAGCACAAAATTGGCTGGTTTTCGGCATTAGGATGGCACTATTGCAAAATGATCACATCATTTCAGACTCCTTCAATCTTTTTTTTTCTTTAATGAAAAATCAATATTGGCGAACATTGGCTCTAGCTTTGGCAAGAGCAAGAAAAATACATCTTGCTGAAGTTTGAATCGTTCATTGAAACGGATTAGAAATTGAATGAGAAAATACTTCGCTGTTGAAGACCCAAAATTTTGTAATACTTCTTTTAAGCCATGTGTTCAGTTCCAAAAAATTGATTTGAAAAGTTGAATACAAATTTTGTAAGAGTCAAGGTATCATCAAATGCATCTGGAGGGAGTTATTAACTGTTCTGAATTAGAGGAATTTCATTCCACCCACGTACATCGACAATTGTGGTGTACACCGAGCATGCATTACACGAGATTATGGCAAACCGTAACATCGTCAGATATTACAACGATGGAGAAATTCTTTGAAATTAACCCTCGATGGAATACCACAAGGGTCATAGAATATTTCCACTCATCAATCATATTCATAAGAAAAAACATTGTTTGTGCAACTGTCACGGTTTTTCTGTAGATGTATGCGGACATGCGTCTAGTGGATTCGATTTTTGCAACAAGTTAGTTCGAAGTCAATAGTCACTTGATTTTGAAACCAAAAGCAATTTATTTTCAAGTGATCCTCATAATTTCAAGTACATCGGCTACCCTATTGTTCAAATCTCAAACCCTCGATCTGGATTTCGAGAATAAAGTGAAATTATATAAAATTTCACAACGTTTGGAAACTGATATCCTTTCGAAAAAATAAACATCTGTACTTGCGCGATACGAACAACTGTGAATATTTACTGTTAACCAGTATGATAAATATCAACTCTCCTAATTCGAACACGGAACCGAACAAGGTTTTGGAACAGAGCCAATGCAATTATAAGAATTGAGAGACATATCTTTTAAGAAAACATGAATTCTGCTGATACTATAGTTGCATTTTTGTCACTGTAGGTTGAGGACTCTTATCAGCTTAGAATTTCGGAAACTCAAAATTTTTACCGAAAAATCGCTAGTGTTAAGTATTCAGAGTAATAGTTTGAAGATATTTTTCAATCAAAACATTATTATCACCCTGGTAAAAATGACAGCGTGTAGGAAGCGTCATCTGGAACAACTCTATCCTAGTAGAACTTTGATCAAGCACGCCCTATTTTTAATAAGGTCCTGATCAGATCCCATACAGCACCAGAGATTTCATCAAGATTGCAGGAATCTGTTGGGTGTGCGAGTTGAAACGCGGCTTTGAGTTGGTTGCATGAAACAAAATATTTGAGTGCATCCAATTCGTTCGCCATTTTGAATATACGGAGCGTGCACATTGCAGTTGTCATATCAGTAATTTTCAAGTAGTAATTTCCTATGTATCGATTTTATGAGATGGATTTCGATAAGAAACATTTACGCCATTGTATTCTATTCTGTTTTCAAATGAATAAAAATGCTGTTCAAGCTATGGAATTGATTAATACGACACTGGGTCAACATACTGTGAGCCATTCAACAGTGAAAAAGTGGTTCACAAGATTTCGTAATGGAAATTTCAGTCTTGAGGACGATCCACGTCCAGGTGCAATCAAAAAATTTGAGGATGAAGAACTTGAAGTTTCACCGAATGAAAATCCATGTCAAACTCAAGAAGAGCTTGCAGAACAGTTAGGAGTTACTCGTCCAGCAATTTCACTTCGATTGCATGCATTGGGAAAGATACAGAAGGAAGGAAAATGGGTTCCTCATAAACTGACGGACCTCTTTAACCCAGTCTTGGGGAATGACAATGGAGCCCATGTTGGCTCAATCTTGGCCCTGTTGTATTTTCCCATACAATTATGGTTGGTAGAAAATGGAAATAATCAATCTTAGTGCGGGCACATTTCAACTGGGCGCCAATTTGGCTCAGCGTTCGGCCAAGGTTGGGGTGAATTTATATCCCGAGCATGTGTGTATAATCCTCAGCGTGTATGAATTTTGGCCCCACTTTGGTCCAGTCTTGGGCCCATATGGGCAGGACGGAGCTCAACACTGGGCCAAAGTGGAGCTGAAATTCATGCCCGCTGGGGTAGAATTCAAAGCAACTTTCCACCCTGGCATGTTTGTACCATGGGGCCCACCCCGGCCCAGCATGGGCCCCATCTTGCCAATATAGGTCCAAGCCTGGGCTGGAATGGGGCCGGAGTGGGCCAGAGTTCATACACGCTGGGGCAATTTCAAAATAAAAAGGAAGGGACAGTATTGATTGCCTAGTTTGGGTTTATGCTGGGCCTGTGGTGTTACCAATTCTCGGGCAAAGCAATACGACCAAGCTGGGAACGATGTTGGGTAGCATGGGCACCCACCCTGGGCGTAGATGGGGCCCGCCGTTAATACACACTTGGGAAGAGTCATGCCATTTGCATGAATTTGCTTTCTGGGTTCAAGAAGAAGCATTTTCTGCATAAAATCATTACGAGTGATGGAAAATGGATTTTGTACGACAAACCTAAACGTAGAAAATCATGGATTGATCCGTGCCAGCCATCTACATCAGTTGAAAAACCGAATATTCATGCAAAGAAAGTTTTACTCTGTGTCTGGTGGGATTGGAAAGGAATCATTTACTACGAGCTTCTCGAACCTGGCCAAACTATTACAGCTGAGCGTTACCGGGCCCAGCTGATCAAAGTAAGTGATGCTCTGGAGGAAAAAAGACCATTTACGGGGCAAGGGAGGCGAAAAGTGATGCTGCTGCGTGATAATACACGTCCACATACAGCAAAACCAAGCCAGGAACTCATCTTCAATTCAGGCTGGGAAGTTGCACCTCATGCGGCATATTCACCAGACTTAGCTCCTTCTGATTATCACTTATTTAGATCAATGTCGTCATATTTGAAGGAGCAGCACTTCATGAATGTCGAAGATGTCCGGAAATGGCTGGATAACTATTTTGTTTCAAAACCACCAAGTTTCTATCGTGAAGGCATTTATCTACTGCCCGATAAATGGCAAAAGACTGTAGATAATAACGGTGAATATTCTAATTGATAATTCTTGAAAGAAGTTTTTTTTTTAACAAAATTGAATTTGACAAAAAAAAGCCCAGCTTCAACTTGCACACCTAATAACAATTGAAACATTGAAATATTTCTGTTATATTGTTGTATGTCAAACTGAGGTTTCAAAGCCCCTTCAGAAACATGTCAATGTCCGGTAATATTAAATTTCAGACAATATTTCTCAATTATTTCTGAAATATTTCCAGAACATTTATGAAATATTTCATTGTAATATTTCTCTTGTGATATATCCAAGACATTGCAAACAGGTAACATGTCAATTGACAGAATTTTGACATATTTCTGTGAGAGGATATTGAACCGTAATAAAGATGAAAGATTGAAATCTAATTGAGACATTACTGAAATCTAGGGTGATGTATGAGGTTAGAATCCGGGAACCGTGAATAAGGAAAATCTTATGAAACCTTTACAAGGTACTTATTTGATTTCCCTAATAGGATTCAAATAGGGTTATAACGCATGGGTACAATAGGGTTCGAATGAGATTTCCATGAAATCATCCGAGCAGAAATGATTTTAGGCATTCTCTAGTTATCTCGAGGCCCTCGATGAACTTGCAAGTTAACAGTGAGTTCCTCACAAGTTTGACTGGTTGATACTTTAGCAAAAATCACTCTAGCCATTCTTTAGGTCTCACAAAGGCCTTACTAGTCTTAGTTACTAGTTACAAAGGCCTTGTGAGGGACTTGCAAGGCCTTGTAACAATCTAGAGAATAACTGGAAAAACGAAAAAATCTCTCACATGTTCATTAAATCCTTGTAATGCTTCTGAATATAACAATCATGTTTTGAATTTTTGACAACAATGCAAGCACTGCTTACGAGGGTGGATTGATAAGTTTCCGGCCTGACCAAGAGATGGCGCCACTAGGCCTAACTTGAGGTGGCGTTCTATAGTACCATCCTTAGATAGCTTGTAGCTATAGTTTCAGTCCGATCGCCATGTTAGTTTAGTTTTGAGAGCACGCTGACCAAGACGCCTCTGTGTTTTTCGTAAAAATGGAAAAGCTGGAAAATCGTGCTGTCATTAAATACTTTTATTTGAAGGGGTTAACGCCGAAGGAAATTAAAGAAGAGATGGACTCAACACTGAGGACATCCTCCCCATCATATTCAACCGTTAAGCAGTGGGTTTCCGAGTTTAAAAAGGGTCGTGTGAGCACCTCTGATGAGCCTCGCTCAGGACGCCCCATTGAGGTCACAACTCCAGATATGATCGAAAAAATCCATCAAATAGTGCTGAAAGATCGCAGATTAAAAGTTCGTGAGATAGCTGAGACCTGTAAGATGTCATATGAACGTGTACAAAATATTTTGCACCAACATTTGTATATGGAAAAGCTCTGTGCAAGATGGGTGCCGCGTTTGCTAACAGTCGACCAAAAATTGATTCGAAAGAACATTTCTACCGCCAATTTGGCGTTGTATAAGCGTAATCCAAGCGAATTTTTGCGTCGATTCGTAACCGTTGACGAAACTTGGGTCCACCACTACACTCCTGAAACCAAAGAACAGTCTAAACAGTGGATTGGACCAGGGGAACCAACTTCAAAGAAGGCAAAAACAATTTTTTCGGCGAACAAGGTTATGGCTACTGTTTTTTGGGACGCAAGAGGTATTATGTACATTGATTACCTTGAAAAGGGTAAAACTATCACTGGTCAATACTACGCAGACTTATTGCAACGTTTGAGCCACGAAGTGAAAATTAAACGACCTCATCTGGCGAAGAAAAAAATCTTGTTTCATCACGATAACGCACCAGCGCACACGTCAATCGTTGCGATGGCTAAAATCAACGATCTGAAGTTTGAATTAATGCCGCACCCTCCCTACTCTCCAGACCTAGCCCCGAGTGACTATTATCTGTTTCCTAACCTCAAAAAATGGCTTGGCGGTAAGAGATTTGCGGACAATGAAGAAGTAATCGAAGCTGTGAATGGGTATTTTGAGGAGCTTGACGAATCAGTCTATAGAGATGGCATTACTAGACTAGAACACCGCTATGAGAAATGTATCAGCCTTGGAGGAGATTATGTTGAGAAATAAAAAAAAAAAATTCTTAAAAACGTTGTTTTTCTTGGTCAGGCCGGAAACTTATCAATCCACCCTCGTATAACTCAATATGCACATTGAGTTCAATGCATATACGTGAACACAAGATACCGCTATCAACGTTTTGACTAATATAGTTGGCGGAAGTATAATTTTTTATTGCACATGTTGAAAGGAGAGCAAAATTTTCGCCAGATCTTGCGTAGAATTTTCGAGGTTGAGAAGATTTCAGAGGTTACGTGATTCAGTGATGAAAATGTATAGAAACCGACTGGCTCGGAAGAGAGTGAGAAAGTACCGAAGAAAACGTAAACTTCATGGTAAGTGTTATGATTTGTTTGTTATTCGAACAGTAAATAAAATATGAGCTGAACTATTCAAGAATTTCATAAGATTTTTGGCAATACGGGTATTGTATGTAACATACATCTAATAACCCAGATTAGACACAAGAATCACTTATGAATTCTGAGAAAAAAACTTTTCCTGAACTCTTTTGAAATCCAAAGAATTCTTCTGAAAACTCTGTGAGAATTTTTTGAATTGTAAAAGAGTTCAAGAGAAGTTATTTTTCCAAAATCCATCAGTAATTCTTGTATGTTATCTGGACAGTAATTTCTTTCTGAATAATGCAAAAAAGAATAAAATTATTTGAGAAATTCTTGATATAAAATGCTGTGAGCAGGGAATTACTTCTCTAGTGGAAATGAATCATATATGAACCGTATATAAACCATATATGAATTTTGTGAAAATCATATATGAGCCATATAACATGCACATATGACCCATACATGCCCCATATATGAGCCATATGTGAACCACGCTGAGAAAAAGGTTTATTTATAATGTAATATCCATATTCAATAATTTGAAAACATCCTGTAAACCCTAGTGTTACTAGTTATCTCTTTGACATCTCAGTATTCCCTTGTTCAAGTGTAGAATTATAAGAACTTTCCATCAATGTACACGGAGAAAAATGCCATTCAAAAATTTATTAATTTTCATATGAATCTAAAACCTTTTTTTATATGTATAGGTTTCTGTGCAAACTTTGAGCGATGAAAATTCGGAAATGGATTTTCACTTGAAAATATGGAATGCTATGAAAGCAAAGCAAAACGTAACAGATCTGATTGAAACTCAAGTCACTCAACAGTCAAATTTTAGTATGCATTTCGTTTTGTAATTTTTTCAGCATCTTAAATGTTAGTCAGATTTGTTACTTTCTGATTCGTATTTGAGGTCTTTCGTACTTTCAAGTCAACGTTTATTTTCTGAACCTTAATGTTTCAGGTTTATCTAGATTTATCAAGGAAACTAAAAAAAAATTACAAAAAACAGTTAAAGTTAAAGTTGGTATTCATATAAAATTCCCAGATAGCTCAAGGGTTTCAAAAGAGGTCTATATGAATACATTGTATTCATTATGAACTCTTTTAGAAGTCTTGTGTTATCTGGGATGACTACATCTTTGACTGGCATTTTTTTCCGTGCAACTTTTTCATTTATAGCTTTTTTCAAGTTTTTCACTATTTTTTGATGAATAACTAGTGAGTAGAACTAGCGAGTGCCTCATCATTTCAAGGGTTACATGCCTCACAAGGTACTTGTAAGTTTCACTTGCAAGGCTTTTACCGTGAATAAAGTTGGACTTGCTAGTGCCTCGAGTTTTACCTGAGAAAATTTCTACCAGGGTCTGGGGTTTTCCCATCCAATATTTCCACTAGGGTACGCTCAAAATGCTCCAGTTTACGTTCAATATACGTTCCCTCAAATTTGTATATACCTTGACTACCCGCTGTACATATTTCCCTTGGATCGACGTCTTCCCACCTGCCGGTAAAAATCTTCGTCTATTCGCACTGATGCATTTAAATTGACTCGTCACCCGTGTGGAAAACTTCTCAAAATCATATACAATTTGTATATAATTGTACAAACTTATATATAAACTATATATAATTTTGAGAAACTTGCCACTCGGTTATATACTCAAGAGTTTTAACATTCCGGAGCTTATTTATCGTAAAGTGGAGGCTCTAATGAAGCGACGATTGAAAGAACGGCGATCTTTGTATTCTTCGACTGACCGTTACTGTCTGACGTAATGATTGTCCTGGCGAATAAACAACTAGAGGTGGGCGAATCTCGACGAAGCGAATCTTTTGTATAAAAAAAATGTTTAATTTGTATCGAATTCTATAAAATTTGTATCAAAACTCGATAAGTATTTTATACAAAAGATTCGCTTCGTCAAGATTCGCCCACCTCTATAAACAACCCCTCAATTTTGGAATACGTATAAATTTTGATGTTTCCAAAAATCCGTGTAGAAGTGAGTAACTCAAGTTGAAAAGGTAGTTCCACCAATAACGGAACAGAAAAAAAACGGACATCCATAGACCTTATGAGAACATCGCTCAGTCAAATTTTTCCTTATGAAATAAACGTTCAATGATGAAACAGCTCGTTAATCCAAATGTTGAAATTTTTCATTACATGTACACACCAATGAAATTGAATAATGAAACTCTCTGCATATCGAAAATATTTCAAACTGTGTGCATGCGTTTGTTATTGGGGAGAATGATGACAGGATTCCATTTGATGGTGTTCATTTCGTTACTGATGCGCTCACCCTGCATTACATTTTTTAGACAGCTCGAATATTTCTGTAATGTGTAATTCTAATTCTTCGAATGGAACTGGACGAAGAATAAAAGATATTGCTGGCATAAGAAACCGGTTGATGACTGTAGCGTCTTCAAAGAAAACCGCTATAGAAACAAGAAAAATAATTGACACAAACAAAAGTTTTTACTGTCATAAAAAAATTTGTCAAGGGGCAATATCACATTGTGGACGGAAAATTTGACGTTATTTTCAAAGTGTTGCCATGAAGTAAACAAAAATAATAAATGTACGGGGTCTTTTGCATATGAAAGTACTAACATTTTTTTTCTCATACTTAAAACGGGCGTACCGCTACAAGATAAAAAAGTTCCTTGAAATATAGCTCAAAATCTAGCAATCTGCATAGAATGTTTTCGATATTAGCTTTTTTATCGATTTTATCGCCGATTTTTGGACGATTTTTTCGAAAAAATCGAAAAAAAATTTCAAAATGACAGAATTTCCTTCGAAATTTGTTTTTATAAAAAAATCCTACGTGAATAGCTGAATTTTGAGCTATGTTTCGAGGAACTTTTTTATTTTTGGTTTCAGCTTGAAAATTGTGACCTGCAGCGGTACGTTCGTTTTAACCATGAGAAAAACAAATGTTCTTTCGACCGTACTACCATGCCGCTATTTTGGATTGAAAAAGACCCCATACATTTATCATTTTTTTTTACTTCATGGCAACACTTTGAAAATAACGTCAATTTTTCCGTCTGCGAAGTGATATTACCTTTTAATAGAACTATAACGTGCGTAATGCTGGAATGAATATTTTTGCAAGCACAAGAAATTCTTTTGTAGGCGCTGTAGTAACCAACCATTTTTCTCCGTGTGTTTATTCAACTCATGAAGTTCGTCATATGATCAAATTATTTAGAATATTTCAAGATATAATTTTAATTCCAATATGAGTTCATCCTCTTCAACCATATCAATCACGATCACGTATCTTCCTGCGGGAAATGAATCTGGCATGCTCTCTGTCGATGGCATATAATTTTCGAGCTCGTAAACTCCCTGTAATGAAAAAAAGTAAACGCAAAATCAATTAGGATAAATCAGAGTAAGATGACACACTTTGCAGCTTTGCCACAGCATGAAATAATAGATAACACCTCGTTCATTCAAGGAAGAAAGGTATGAAGATTTGAAGTGAATCTTCATATTGTCCTTGAGGGAATGGGATTTTATGTATCATTCCAAGCTGCATTGGAGCAGGAAAGGGCGTCATTTCATCCCTCTTTACTGCATACAAAGTTTTGACCTTGTTAGAAATCACTTTAGTCATCGCACTGAAAATATTTTCAGAAAATGTCATCAATCATTGTTACTATCATTATAATATTTTGTTATGATAGCCAAACTTTTGTGAACTGAATTTTTTGTGTGCTTCAAACGAAGAATTTTGTTAATCACATTTCAACAAAATCTGTTGCCAGCACCAAACATTTTTTTCAGTGCGTGTACATTATTACATAAGGCTTTACCAGGCCTTGTAAATAACTCATAAGGTTCAAATAAGGCCTTACGAAGCTTAAAGAATAACTGGAATAATTTATACTACACTTAAAAACATGCATCAACTGTTCTGTGGGTGCTAACATATGTTGTGATAGCTAAAGTTTAGCTGATACAGCTAGAAATTTCTTTCCGTGTAGACTATTGTGTTGGTTACTTCCACTAACGTATTTTTCATGCAAAGTGCTGAGTATAGGGTAAAGGAATGGAATTTGGTGATACAGGTATATTGGTGATAGTTCGAATTTTAATTACAAACAATACCGTCCGCAAGACTATGGTGCCATCAATGCACCAAATGATAGTGGAATCATATTTCTATCTATTGGTTATAAACAATAATGATCAACATCGTTCTGGTTGTTTACATAAAACAATTTGTGTCGTACATCGAATAGTGCTTCTGAAAACAACCTCTGACTGGTGAATTAAGGTTCTCTGATTTATTAGGAGTGAATGAAACATATATTGGAAAAACTCTTTATGCCATACGAAAGAGTAGACTTGAACGAATTTTTCTATCATGATAAGTTATTTTTCACAGTCACGTATAAGTTGGTATATTCTTATGAACAGAGCAGGAAATTCAACATTTTTCAGAATGATTTTGAAACTTCTATAATGATCATGGATTTATCAATTTTTGTATCTTAATGAGATTAATTTCTTTCAATGAATGAAGATGTTTTTACTTGTGAGATTTGTTGTACTGAAAATGGAAGGTCTTCATAAATTCAACGTTCATCAATAAATTTCTGGTGTGCACAAACCAATCTGTATAGTGATCTTTATTTTGATGTTTTGCTACATTTTATGACAAAGGATAGCAAAGATATTCATATGCGGCTTTAAATTTATGCGTTTCGACGTTTTTGAGAATTATTGATTACCAAACAGTGGTTTTCTCTATATCATCAAATTAACCTACCACCATCAACAAATTACCTCCATCATCACCAATTCATCTACCTCAAATACAAATTCACTTACCTATGGATATTTTGATTCAGATCAAACTTGGAACGTTGGTGTTCTATACAATTGTTGAAAACGTGTGGAACAATATACTAAATGAGGTATAGGTTCCTATTCATTCATTTACGGAAGTAATTTACAATCAAACACAGAATGCCACCAAATTACCTTCCTTCACCCTAATAATTAGTGTAATTATTCTTCGTAGATGGTCCAAAATCAACTACATAAGTCATTCCTGTGCGGTAAGGGGACAACAAAAATCACCCTGCTTAAGGCCGGCGGTATGTTAAATTCGCCACTTGATAGGAAACCATGAAAAGTGCATAGACGTACCGGTCGAACAGGACAATTGTCGTCAATCCACCCTATAGCACTCATAAAAGGACCGATAATCATTTCCTCGTTCACAGCATCGCAAATTTCTACTTCCCCGCCGACTCCAGTGGACTGTTTGTAATCGCCACTTGAATATTTCAAAAAACCCACTCGTATCTGGAAAATAACAGTCAAATCTTATACGCTTGTTAATTATTTCTTTTCGTTGATAAATTTTAATGAAATATAAACGCACAGGACTTGAACGTATCCAGAATAACCAAAAGCTGTGTGAGCATGTTCTAAGGACAAAAATAAATCAATCCCATGATCCACCCAGGTATGCTTTGACAAACGTACCATGCTTGATGCCAAGCTTGAGTCAATGCTAGTTAACACCAGGCCTAGCTTGATTGCGAACATTGGCACCAAACTAGATTATTGTCTGGAATGATAACAATGTTCAATGCTTGGCATCCAAACTCGGTTCAATATCAAAATTCAATATTGGTTCTATGCTTGCAATCGATATTGTTACCATTATTGATACAATACTAATTTTTTTCATTGGCATCCATTGAACATTCACATTTGAGTAATTGACCAAAGTTGGTGACAAGTTCGAGTCAATGCTAGTCATCACCGGGTGTGGCTTGATGGTCAACAATGTTACCAAGCTAATAAGCCAGGGTGTTATCAATGCTTCACTGTTAAAAATTTCTGCATTAATTTCAATTTTTTTACTGGAAGTTTTTTCCAAGTACGTATACGTATGAATTCAGTTTCATGCACATTTTACATTAAATTTATTGCAAACTATAGCATAATCTAGAGTCTTTTTATGTTTTTGTACATTAAATTTAATGCAGAATGTATATGAACCCGATTTCATGTAAGTAATTGAAAAAAACTTCCAGATATTTCTGACAGTGTTGTTATCACCGGGTGTAGCCTAATTACCAACAATGTTATCAAGCTAGATTATTGTTCAGGATGATAATAACGTTCTCTGCTAAGCATTCAGCTTTCATATACACACGGAGAAAATATATTGACGAAAGATTATTCAAAGTTGAGTAAAACGGGGACATAGTGGCATTCCCGCCAAGTTTCAAATCCGGTCGACTTAATTTTACTCGACTACAGATGAAAATCCATTCAGATATTTGTCAACAGTATTCAACTTGTTGAGATAATAAAAACATTCAAATTTATTTCCATCTGTAGTCGAATAAAATGAAGTCAACCGGATTGTAAACTTCACGGGAATGCCACTATGTCCCCGTTTTACTCAACTTTGGGTAATCTTTCGCTAATACATTTTCTCAGTGCATATATTGGGAATCCAACACGGTAAAATATGCTTGGTCCTAGCACCGATGTTCAGGACGCTATCAAGGTTTGGTTAGCTATGGCGGGCCACTCATCGGCCAAGGCTAAGCTAACCAGGCTTGGCATACCAAGCTTGATGCCGACTATGGCGCAATTGTCAGTCTTGGCATTACGAGCCTGGGCATATATAACACAGGTCTACAATGATTTTGGTGCCGCTAAAACTAAAGCAGATTGTGAGTATATTCGATACCCTGACTCTGGAAATATACTTATTTTTTTAATGCTACGTGTAGTTTTCAAGAAATCGCAGGTGTAAAATAAAATGAAAATGCACGATTTTGAAACGTTTTATTCAATTATTCCACACGTTAGCAACATTTTATCAAATTATTCTTCAAATTATCTCAAAATATGAGTCATTCTCTTCCAAATGCGATTAGGTTTGTTCAAATATCTTTTTTTTTCTCTGAGATACGACAGTTTGAAAATTGTGTTATTTCACCTATTCACTAAATCCATGAACACACAAATTTCAAATTGTCGTGTCACAGTAAAAAAAAAGATATTCGAGCAAACTCAACGGCATTCGGAAGGGGATGGATTATATTTTGAGGTGCATCTACTAGTTTCATGAGAAAAAATTACATTCTGACGTCACGTAATCTCAAATATGTTGAAAAACGGTGTTTTTCACAATTTGACGTTAAAATATCTCAAAAACCACACGTAATAATGCAATTTTGAAGCCAGATTCGGATTCAGCGCGCCAAAATACTTCGGAAAAGTATGATACAGTTGTTGCACCAAACAAAAAGTTCAATTTTGTAGGCCTGTGTAATCTGTAGATGATTAATTTCTAGTAGGGATGGTAGATAGAAAAAGTTTTGTTCACATCATATGAAATACTCTTCTTTTACCATTTTTCCACTGAGATTATGACCACTTGAATCTCGGCCCTCTAAAGGTTAATGACGCCTACGATTCAGTGATCATTCATCATTAGGTCGAATCATAAACTCTGCATGGATACGAGAGTTTTGCATTACCTAATGGAAGAAGAAATAATATTATCTAAGATTTAATATACTATTATAAAATCGAATGGAAATCCACATTCGAACCTGTGATAGCGAACATTTTAACTAAAGTTGAATTATAACAATAAACTGTAAGAGAAGAGAGATTGACGCGAATGAAAATGATAATAGCGATGGAGTGGATGAACAACTCCTCATAATTCATAGATGTACATATCTCTCTGCACCGAAACAATAGCCTATATCCGGAAATCCGAATAATGCCGTGATTCAAATTTGATTTAGATCTGTGATCAAATCAAAAACATTACAATAAATGTACATAAATATTCATGTCAAAATGATTTATAGACTATTAATGAAATGAAACTCTAGTTATCTGGTATTCATACAGCACGTTATTTTAGAAGGAATTCGCATGAGGAGTTCAAGAAATGCGTTCCACATGCGTTCTTGAAAATGCTTTTTTACTTCTTTGTGCTGTGTGGGATGAAAGATGAATGATTTTTCAATCATCATATCTTATTTAGGATTCGAATATCAAAATATACAGATTTTACATACTGAGAGAAGAAACTGGAGCTGAAAATGAGCCCAAGTCCAGTTTAAATAAAACTACGAAAACTTTTGTTTTACAGCGCTTGCATTTCACAGGGGTATTCTGCAGCCAAAATGCAATAATTACCCATTTGGAAATTTTTATTAGAAGCTTAGTTTTCGAGATATAAGCATTTTTAGATGTTTTGCAAATCCAAATCATTCAAGAGCACTGTATGCTATAGCTATAAGTATGTATACATATTTATGCTCAAGTTTGGAAAAACTTCGACGATTTTTCTCATTTTTGTCCGCTACATTGGATCCACCGATTCAAATTGCGAGATTTTGACAACGGATTCGTAATCAGCGACCCCAGAAACTTCCAAGTACGGAGTTTAACGGGATACCAGCGTACCATCTGAGTAAAGATTTTGTCTGCAAGATTTCTCCGAACTTTATTCTTTGATACTTCATCAATCGCGGTACAGAACCCGAATTTCAAATTTTGAAAAATATTCCTTCTCACCGACTGAGAAAACACTTCTTTTTTGAAATTTTAAAATCTGTACCGCGATTTATAAAGTATCAAAAAATATTCCCTGAGAGCTTCAAACTGTTTCATGGATTTAGTTTGGAGAAATCTTGCAGACAAAATCTTAACTCGGATGGTAATCGTGAAAAAAAAATTCGTCAAAGCACAATGAGATGTGATTGTCGTTCCGTACGGTTCTGACGATGGACTTTGATAACGTTGTCAAGAGATAAGCAACAAATCCAAACATTGCCACCATGACCCACTAGATATAACACTTTTATTCAACTTGCTTCCTATGAAAAATAATCAACGGAGGTGATATTAAAGCCTTCCCGTACGGCACCGGACATTTCTACGTTGTCCCCACGTGGAATCTTCGTTCATCCACGTTCTACCATTCATCCACGTAGAATCCACGGAGATGCGACGTAGAAATCGGTGGACATGCTGTGAGAGTTGAATTTCTTGATACATCAAACATGTCGCTATGGGATCGAACATCATAGTTTGATTGAAAACCTTTTTAATGTGAGACAGAATGTCTTTTGATGAGCCTTCTTCCTAAGAAGAGCTTTGGATAATAGCAGCGTACCTTGGCAAAGATACAAAAATTCATGCAATATAAAAATGAACGAGTTGCGTCCTCATTTCACAAATTATTCAGGAAATGAAAAATAAATCGATGGAATTGTAACAGAAATAAGAAATTCATGACTTTTCACATGCCTCTCACAATCTTGTGTCAACTAAGAACCTTGTCGTAACCTTCTCAATGCAACCTTATGACAACGTTATCGTAAGTCAACGTTGCTTGTCAGCGACAAGGTTGATACCAGCTTGTGACAAGGTTGAATTGTTGTCTGGAAATGAAAAATGGATGTATTGAAATTTTTGTTCACAGTGTAGTTTCCTCCTCATTCTAAACTATAGATCAATAGTGAATGACTGATTCAAAACCCTCATTGAGTACCATTCATATTTTCAATAGTTTTTTGTAAACAATTCTAAGCTGAGAAAAATTGCATTCTCCCCAATTGAATATAATACATTTAACGTTCCTTCAGTTTTCAGTAAATAATTCAAATTGAGATGAAATCTTTCAATACTCACCAATGCATCTTCAGGTACAAGTTTGGTAACGTTTAACCTCAAAAAAATACTAGATGAACCATCACTGTTTTCGGATACTTCACCCCGAGAGTCGTCCAAATCAATGTATTCGGGATTTGAAGTTCGAAAATCGATTTCCTCAAAATAAAAGTCAACCATTGCCTGATGAGAACAATAAAATATTCATATTTTTCATTGTGCATTGTATTAATATACTCGTTATGAATTTAAACTTCTATTTATTTGGAATAATTGTAACAATTATTGTATAAACGCTAGAGTGGATTGAAAAAACTGGTTTTTCCGATGTCGAAATCGACCCGGGGTGGGAAAGTAGCGTTTTGCTTCCTCGTTAGAGGGAAGCTTTGTGATCGTTTCAAAGAATGTCCCATGAACAACATTCATGAACTTTCCTTGAACGTTTGTAAATATTGATTCTCTTGGGGTCATTATGCATTCGAAGAAAACTTTCATCTTCATGCAAACTTGAACCCTTAGGAAAATTTACGCCATCCTGACGCATCAGTTTGCCTCCAATTTTTTGGAGAAGAAAATGAAACGTTTTCATCGGAATGGCGTAAATTTGCCTGAAGGAACAAATATTCATTACAGTGTCCACCCCAAACCCTGGTTAAGAAAACACTCATTCATTCCTATTAAAAGTGCAAAATCCGGATTTTAACCCAATCAAAACCGATTAAATTCAAATCTGGATTTTGCATTTTTAATAGGAATGAATGGGTTGTTTCAATCAGGGAATGCACTGATAAAGAAATCAGCGACTATGATCCGGCTAAATATTTTGTTGTTTGCTTTTGAATGAATAAACAAAACAATTTATTGGATTAAAAATTTATTTTGTTGCAGGAACTGAATCATATTGAATGAATTTGTTTTAGGCGTTGTATTCCTATTATTTTCACATGTTAACAAAATACTAATCCGGCTCGTATTTATGAACAAAATTTGATTATATCAACCAAGTACTTCTCCGAGTGTGTTACCATAATTTCTTACCTTCACTTGTATCAACTGTAGGATGCATAATATAGAAATTTTAAAGAACATTTTGTTCAGCGACATATATAACGTTATCACGATTGAGTTTCCCTATTAACTAGCTGGAGCAGATTCAACGAGCATGTGATTTACAAGGATGTATGACAAAACCATGAAACATTGTATACTCCGCTGTTATGATCAATTATATCTTCATATCTTCAATCTCTGATCTCTTCCTGCTGAACGTATTCCAACGAAACGTATCTCAAACAGCGAACAATAGAAAAAAATATGTGTAACCATCGTTGTTTTTATCATGAAAAAATCATAATCCTTCATGACATTATTGCATAAAAAATATCCTCAATTATCTTAATAAATCTATGAATGATATTTAGACTGTGTATATCACAAATGAAATAGCGTGGACAAGACTTATTCGCTTCAATACATTCCTATTGAAAGTTATGAATAGAGAATAGTCTGAACCCACCGCATTGAATCCTTGATCTTATATTTGGAGTTATCGACGATTATTTGAGCTATGCGTATTCCGTGGTCCCGAAAACTAGACCAGGTAAGGATCACGTGAATTACTTCTTATTTACTTTCTTATAAAAATTCAATCACTTCTAAATCAGCATAATATTTATCTAGTTTCAATGAAGTTTTGATTGACAATAAACATGTATTGTATACAAAAATATTGATATCGCAAATATCCCTTATGAAAAAACCCGATATCGGGATTTCATCGTTCAATCATCAGTTGTATCAATTCTATCCGCAATCTATCGTGTTATTTCATTATCAGACAAGTCTGATATAAATACGATGTCTACGATAATTATCCCATACAAAACAGAACCAGCAACCCGATGATTTTCCGATAGATATCGTATTTACATTGGATAATTATCGTAGATACCGTATTTTTATCGGACTTGTACGATAATGAAACAACACGATACACTGTAAAAAAAATTTGTTGAATTCCAAACAAAAATGCTTGGAAATTTACAAACTTGGTTTGGAAAAATAATTTCCGAACCTTTTTTGTAAATTGCCAAACAAAAGTTTGTGAATTTTCAAAAATCTTCGTGAAATCACAAAATTTTTTGAATGTTTACGAACTTTTGTTTGGTAATTTACAAAAAAATTTTGTGTAAAAAAACTGCCAAACTTCTTTGGCAGTTTAGGAAGTATATTTTTTACAGTGTAGATTTCGGATAGTATTAATACAACTGATGATTTAACGATGAAATTCCGATATCGGCTTTTTTCATAAGGGATTGCCCATCCCTAGATCAAATCAGCAACACACATATTGAATGCGTAAGAGCGTAAAAGAGTCTCTTTTGCAAATTCAGGCAGTGATTCTTTAGCAAGCTTGATACAGTTACAAATTACGGCCCAAGTATATAAATATAAATTATATATAACTTGTGAAAATTTTTCTACTTGGGAGGTGTTTGGGTTGGTTTTAATACATTTTCATAACAGGATCTTCATTTTGGATCACAGGTCCTTGAAACTCTCATCGAAATATACAAAACAATTATTCGAATACAATATTCCATCGTTTTACCAGCTTTGATACTTTTGAATAATGATGGAAATTTTTAGAAGAATCGATTCTTTTTCATAGAGATTATATCAAATTTTTATCGATATTTTATACAAATCTATAAAACCTAGATACGTTTTCAGGGTGTCTACTCCTGAAAATTCATTCTTTTCCCATTGGTTGGTCTATTTAATGAAACCGTATGATTGATCAATTCCGTTGAATCTCCATGACCGATAGACTTTCGATTCTTTTAAAAATTCCCATCAATACTTTTAAATCACAGCCGTGTGGATCGTAAAAGCCATTCGGAAGGACCACCACCTTACCCTAGTAGAAATTTTGATATGGAAAACATCAGGTCCAGATCAGGCATGCCTGATTCCCGTTCAGGGCCTGACTTGAGTATCCGATAAGGCCCTGACAAAGATGTAACGCAGGGAAAAGACAAGGTCCTGATCAGGAAAACCAAACGTCTCCCAATCAGGATCTGATCAGGGTAATAATTGAATTCCCAATCACGACCTCATCTAAGCTATATTCTAACATTCAATTTGATTTTCATGGAATTCACTTTTCATAAAATTTTTTGAAACTCCCCCAACAGAAGAAATTCTACTGATGATCCAGATATACCTCAGTTGAATATTTAAAGAAGACATGTAAATTTCTAATGAGCCCTGTGAAAATTCTGAATAGTTTGATACATTCATCGTTCTAAATTGATCAGGTCCTGATTCGGCTGTCTTTTCGGTCATCACATGATTGAAATACGGATGAGCCAAGGCAATCCTGATCAGGTCCTGATTAAGATATCTTAACAGTTACCTCACAATTCAAATACGGATGAGTCAAGGCAATCCTGATCAGGTTCTGATAGGAATACCATGTCTGAGTTACAGGGTGTCTAGCAAAATATGGTTTTGGAATTCCCGACTTTTTCCAGGATTTTTTGGGAAATTCCCGGATGAAAAATAAAATGCACACATATCAATTTCAATTAACATTTTCAATGGCATAATACAAACTAATAAGAAAAATGAATTCGAAGTTGAATATTCAAATATTGATCATTTTAAATGGACATGTTTCCAATCAATAATCCGAATCATTCAATCCAACTCGGCTCCATTTAATTACAATGCGTTTTGAAAATAGAATCAAGTATATTAGGTACATCTTGAAGAAGTCAGAAACAGACTATTTCACAAACATTTGGGAATTCTTTCGAAAATTCTTGAAACAGTTGCAAGACCTCTGAGAGAATATTTGAAACAACTTTAAAATCTCCCACAAGTAGAAATATTCTATCAAATCCTATTACAAATGGTGAAATTTCTGATCAAATATCATTGAATTTCATTGAAACCTATTCATTTTCCCATTCGTCAATGAGATTTTATAGATTATTTGTAACAGGGCCGTGAAATAGGACTTCTTGAGTTGTGTAAGGTTTCTAAAATTCCATAAGAATTCAAGAAGAATTTTTTTTCGAGAATTCTTTAGTGAATCATTCATTGCTGTCTAGACCCGGCTGAAGAAATTATTCTGAAAATATCTGAGAATCTTTGCATAACTCTCAAAATTATAACAAGAAATATCAATATTCCATATAATTAATATTCATTTCAATTAAGATTTAAAATGATCAATATTCAATATAATCAATTATTCGTCGATGGGGGAAACTTTTCTAAGTTTAAAAATTCTGCACACACAAAAATAAAAATATAATTGAAAATTTCCCGGAATTTGTTTAATTTCCTGACGTTTTCCCGACTTTTCCCGACGAAAATACAATTCCCGACTAATTCCCGACTTTCCCGGAATTCCCGACTGCTAGACACCCTGGTTACTGAGAGGGAAAATCTGACTGGGACCTGTCAACGATCTTGCGTTACGTTGTTGTAAGGTCCTAAGCAGGATGCCATGTCAGGACCTGATAAGGTAATTAACAGTTTTCCTTGATGAGAGTTCCCTATTGCAGCCTTACGAGGGCCATGCTTCCAATAGGGATTTCCCTGTCGAATTTCTACTGGGGTAGTGAAGATAAAATGTGCGAAAAGCGTGCAGACAACCCGTGATGGGAATATTTCGCTGGAAAATTCCTGTAAAATCTCTGAAAAACTCTGATCTTTCTCTGCAAAAATCTGATAAAGTCTGAGAAACTCTGAGATTTCCTTGAAAAATCTACTATTTTCAGGACATTGTTTTCAGAGTTTCTCAGACTTTTTTCGGAGTTTATCGGAAATTTTTTCATTGAAACTTCAGACAAATGATTATGAATTTATTCCTAATAAAACTCTGGAAAAAGTAAGATAAATGTACGGGTTTTTTCCGAGAGCTATAGAAAAATCATGAAATATGAGTAATTGTCAGAATTTTGTCGGATCTTTTTCGAAGTTTATCAGAGATTTCTCGTCGGAATTCCAGATCGATGATTATGAATTTATTCCTGATAAAACTTTGAAAAAAGCATGATAAATGTCCGTGTTTCCTCCGAGAGCTATAAAAAAATCCATGAAACAAACATGAGTGACATTGAACGTAATTTAATATAAAATCAGAACAATCGTCTGCCAGATTTACGGCTGCTACTCTGTAAATCCGAATCAGTGAAAAGTACTGAGAATCAGTGAATCTCTGAACCAGTGACAGACTTGGCACTGATTCACCAGTGGGTTCCACTGATTTTCAGTATTTTTTGGATTTGGATTTAGAGAGTAGTTTCAACTCAGGCTGAAAGTTACGGGAAGAGTTCTAAACATTCCTCCTCACTCCAGGAAACAGGCCAGGAAAACAGAGATTTGTAACGTTTTTTTTCAGAGTTTTGTCAGGAATAAATTGATAATCATCATCTATCTGAAGTTTCAATGAAAAATCTCTGATAAACTCCAAAAAAAAGTCTGAAAAACTCTGAAAAAACTCTGAGAACAATGGCCCTAAAATATTAGATTTTTCATGAAAATCTTAGAGTTTCTCAGACTTTATCAGACTTTCTCAGACTTTTGCAGAGGAAAATCAGAGGTTTTCAGAGATTTTACAGAGATTCTCAGAAATTTTTGAGCGAAATATTTCCACATTGAGAGACAAAATTTCCGGGAACAATAAAATATTTAATTGATTTGAATAAACTTTCATTGACATTATTGAATAACTATTTCCATTGATGAAATATTTCATAGCATATTAAATATTTGTTTGATTGAATAAATAATTAATCGAATCAATGAAAGTTTATTCAAATCAATGAAGTATTTTATGGCGACTATTCAACCAAATATTTTATCGTTCCCGGCAATTTTTTCTCTCAGTGCATACGGGAATGCGAAACCGTCCCATTTCCCACTGTGGTACGTTTTAGTTTTATCAGGGCAGAAGTTACGACAGGATTCAAAATTCTTCCACTTGAACTTGGAAATTTCCCCCATCCATGATATTTTGGCACATAATTTTCGAGGGAAAAATATTCAATTCTTGACAATCCACTTCGCCTGAATTTGGAAAAACGATATTGAAATATCTTATTTCCAACAAAATTTAATCATTTAGCATGCCATAATAGCATTTCGATGGAATTTTCGAAAAGAGCTTCAAACGTATTTGAGAAAGTACATTTTACAAACTTTTGATGGTATATAGAAAGCATGAAACCGTCCATCCCACCTTTGAAGCACCTATCACCCACCTTTAACGATCTGTTGCGAGCCTACCTTTGAGCTCAACGCGAGATCTTATATCAAGCCAAAGAAAACTAGTTTACTCTTCCTAATTCCACGGTGCTTTACAATCTTCTTCGCCCTGAGTTCAAAGATAGAACTACTCGTTAAAACTTGATAAAATAAATCCTCACGTTCACAAATTTCATTGTTAAAACGGTATAGATCTAAAGAAAAATTATACACTGAGAGAACGTTTGTTCCTGCCAAACAAGATTTTGGTAAAAATGAACGCAATGAAACTTTTTGGTTGGCTTATATGAAATTCCTTCCACAATAATCAATAGTTTCTTCTAGATAAATAAATTGTATTTGTTCTAAAAGAAATCTTATTTCAGCCAACCAAAGAGTTTCTTCGCTTTCATTTCGATCAAAAATTTTTTTTCAGTGTGGAACAAATTCATCAAATCCTTCTTATAAGCGAATTTTAGTCTCATTTTCTTTCATTCCAATTTTTCAATTTGTATACGTAAACAGTGGAACTACTAAGATTCTTTTTGAATATGGGTTATCACTGCTATATTGGCTTTCATTCGCTTCGATTATTCATTTCTCAATTGACTCACTTTGACCTCTTGAAAAGCTGAAATGAAAACCAATTTGTTCTATCGTTATCAATCATCGAAGATATCATTCTGAAAATTCTAAATGCAATAATTCATGTCGAATCCGAAGTGACGAAATTATATTCAGCGAGATGATGAAACTTCGGGGAAGTTTTGTTCGTGTCATAAAGAATCAAGCAACGTGGTATTTTGAATTGATTTCTCCTCTCGACTCAAAATTGGACCCAACCATCTCGGAAATAGTGAGAAGATAACGTGGTATTTGGCAATACGCCCCTGCATCAAGGGCGCCCGACGCCGTCGCATCTGGCGCATAGATCGACTGGAATGAACCGCTCTTCTCTTTTCTCTTCTCTCTTCCTCTCTTTCCCGTCTATCTTGGCTTTTCTCTCCCTACTATCTTTCGTCTGTTACGATATCGCTCGTCCGTTCCTGTATGTACATAGATAACTACCTTATACCACCAGTTTTATCCATATCCAAGTGCGCGACGGCGCTCTGAAGTGTACATATTGCCGCGTTGCGGTGCCCCATCCTATATCTTCACGTGTAACCAGAAAGAAATAGATGAGAAATCTCATACGTGACTATGGATTTTTCAAGTAGAAAATTATGGAGTATGATAAGAATCATTCATCCTATAGTCCAACGTGTCGTTGATAAATTCAATGATCGACAAGAAACAGTAATTCATTCAATTTTTCATCAATTTCCCTGCTGAGAAAATTACACTGAGAAAAGTGAACTGTAACCAATACCATGCGAAAATGGTAGTTGAATGACAGAATCTCTAAGTTGGATGATGGGGACTACGCTATTTGTTAACCATTCCCATATGCATGAACATTGCTACGATTCTTCATAGTACCCGAAACCAAAATCACGAAGCTGTCCCCGAATTACTATCTGTACATGGTAATCATTGCATTCCACTTCTCTCAGAGTAATTGAATTCATTGAGTGATGAATATCCAAGTTTACGACACAGAGAAAAAGGTATCTTGAAAAATACCGTAATTTATGGATTTTTGACGTTGGTCTAGCCCGAGTCAAAATATTTACGTGAAGATACCTCTAAAGTACCATAATGGCTGGGACTTTTATGAGGAAGGTACCATTACTCTTCATAAAATTCCAAGGAGTTATGAGACTTTTAGAGGTTTATTCACATAAATATTTTGACTAGGGTCAGACCAGGCCTGGATCAAGGGGGTTCTATGGGGGACTATAGTCCCGTTCACCGGGGAGCCCCATTTGAAGAAGATAATTAATGTAAAAAGCTCTGAAAGACATTCCTTCTTCACGGTAAAAACAAAAACTTAATTTCAGTTAGAGTATGAGCTGAATTCAAGATGCAACCAAAAGAAGACTTGGTTGACTTGAAGTCAGTCACTGGAAAACCTTCTCAAACTCAAACAAGAATACAGCTTACATCAATCTCTATTCGACTGGAGTTGAAACTGAATTTGAACTGAAACTCAAAGCGAATTGTTCCTGATAAATGGGTTCGTCCATTGTTTTTGGTTTCGTTTTACTCAACATGAGACGACGATGAGAAATATGTTTGTGTTTATGCGGAGGATAACGTTGTTGCTGCAATGACCTGTCCTAGTCCTTTGCGTTTAACACTGTAAAAAGTAAAACTTAAAGTGATCCCGAATATCAGCTTAAAAATGCAGCCAAAAGCAGCGCCTATTCCAACTGAAATTCAGTCTTCTTCATTGCTTACTTTCAGTTGGAATAGGCGCTGCTTTTGGCTGCATTTTTAAGCTGATATTCGGGATCACTTCAAGTTTCACTTTTCACTGTGAACCACTTCGCCATGGTACCATTTCGATCGACGAACGTGACCCAAGTAGCAGAAGAGGTTAGAAAAGCTAAGAGCGTGTTTGGAAAATCCTACGAACATGCATAGAACCTTCAAATGAGACTGTTTCGAATAATTATGTGCTATGCACCTCCATAGAATATCTTAACGAATTTATCCAAAATAGTCTCATTCGCACATCCCTTTCATATTCATAGACTCACCATAGCATATTTGAGAAGTTCTTGTGCTACTTGGGATGACTTTCATTGAAAAGTAGCTCCGGGCTCTTGCAACATCTCCTTGTAAGATTCAATTGACAATGCATCTCAGTGTACGAGTTTATATGATTGTAATAAATCAAAGTATTCTTTCATGCAGGAATGTATTACTTTATTAATGACACAAAACTTTTCATGTGAATTTACGTTTCAGAAATGCAAAAGAATATTTTCACTACAAAGATGAAGTCATTATGAAGTGACAAAATTATTTTGTTTGTGGAACAAAACCGCGTAAGTTTTGTGAAAACAACCAAATAATATGTTTCTTTTAAAGGATGTGGGTAACCAAGAAATGTACTTGATCTTAACCAAACAATCGAAATCAGTATAGTTTGAGGTACAAAATGATTCATCCTTTTGGTTCCCTTGACCAAATTATATAGTGTGGCCATGAGAAACCAAACAACAAAACACTTTTGTTACCATTACCAAAATTTTTTTTTCAGTGTAATGTGAAGTCAAAGATAAATTTGGAAAACATTTTACGGGAACTGAGAATTAGTGCAAACGTAAATAACCCCGAAAGTTTGAATTAATTCCAATTTGTGTTGTAATGTTGAAGTGAAAGTGTCGAAATAAAGAATCCATTAACACTGCGGAAAATCCAATAACAAGCTTTTACGAAGTTGGTATTACGAATTGTTACTGAATTTCTTCGGCACCTTGAATAATAAATGAAAAACCTGAAATAATTTGATTGAATTGAAACTGTAATTAATTATATGCACATATTTATGTATGTGTATGTACGGTAGAACCTCGATTATCCGAGGTAATGTGGGGAGAGCTCACCTCGGATAATACAGAAAATATACAGGGTGGTCCATTTGAAGTGATATAGTCAAATATCTCGGAAACTAGTGGAGATGGAAAAAAATGTGCCAGATAAAAAGTTTAGGATTCCAAGGGGAAAGTATGATGCTGACCTTGAAAAATCTCTCAGAGGTCATTTTGAAGGTCATTTAGGGGTCAAGATGGTTTTTTTGAACGGGACCCCCATTTTTTTATCATAGCATGGGAAAGCTGGTTTCAAACCCTTTACGAAAGACTGGTCATGGACCCCTTTCCACTCATTAGAGTGCAAGGTATGGACCGTCGAAGTTATTGATGAACTACTCTTAGCGCTACCCAGGAACAACGACGTGGACGTGGTAGTTCTCTGTTCCCTCCGGAGTGTTTGATTATTGTGAGTCCCCTTGCCTCTCACAAATCGGGGTGCTTAATTATTGTGAGTCCCCTTGCCTCTCACATGAGGGGTGCTTGATGCTGTTTGTGCCAACATACCAGGATTATGTATCCAGGCAGAGGGGGGTAACTTCGAGCAATTATTGTAACAGCATCAAGCACCCCTCATGTGAGAGGCAAGGGGACTCACGATAATCAAGCACTCCGGAGGGAACAGAGAACTACCACGTCCACGTCGTTGTTCCTGGGTAGCGCTAAGAGTAGTTCATCAATAACTTCGACGGTCCATACCTTGCACCCCAATGGGCGGGAAGAGGTCCATGACCAGTGTTTCGTGAAGGGTTTGAAACCAGCTTTCCCATGCTATGATAAAAAAATGGGAGTCCCATTTAAAAAAACCATCTTGACCCCTAAATGACCTTCAAAATGACCTCTGAGAGATTTTTCAAGGTCAGCATCATACTTCCCCCTTGGAACTCTAAACTTTTTATCTGGAACATTTTTTCCATCTCCACTAGTTTCCGAGATATTTGGGGGCGTCCATTAATTACGTGGGTCATTTTTCAGGATTTTTGACCCCCTCCACCCCTTGGTGAGATTTCGTAAGATTTTCCGCAATCCCCCCCCCCCCAATCTCACGTGAGATTTTTAAAAATTTGTGTTTTGGGTGTAAATGCGTAAATTAGTGTAAACACTGTTGTGTCAGATTTTGCCATAGTTTATTCTAGAAATATTTTTCACCTTTTTAACTTCACTTTCACGCATATTTACACCGTTTTCTGCTAGAAAAAAAATTACGTGAGATTTGCTAAGACCCCCCCCCCTCCTCCAAGTAAGATTTAGTGAGATTTAGCTTGACCCCCCCCCACACACACCCCACGTAATTGATGGACGCCCCCTTTGACTATATCACTTCAAATGGACCACCCTGTATGTTTTTTGAGAAATTTTAATTTCTCAAGTGTTTAAAATCTTCATTGTGCAGTTTGAATATATTACATAAATATTATTCAACATATTCCTGATATATTTATATTTTTATAATCTTCATGACATCAAAATATGAATGTGAAAAGAAAATAAATATGTCTTAATCTTTAGTACATCATTTGTACAAACATGCATTACTATAAATTTTTTTTATTTTAAAAAATCAGTGATTCTATTATTTATGATTTATCTTATGATTCGTACTATCCGAGGATCCAGCTCGGTTAATCCGAAGCGGTCCAGGCCTCGGATAACGCGGAGCGTCGGTTGATCGGAGCTCGGATAATCGAGGTTCTACTGTATAACCAATTGTAATACTGGACATGAAAGAATTCTAATCTTATTTTCAGATATTTTTGACTGAATTATCCATCAAACTCTACCTGACTGACTATAAGATATATATGCATTGCTGATAATCAGCACATTGCCTGATTTAATTCAATTCAATACGGCCATAACTCTTTTTCATCCCATATTACGGCTGAAATCGTACAACTGCTGATTTTAAGCCTCATCTGAGAATCAGTCGATCATGGAATTAAGATTTACTTTTTACTGTGTTCCCCGATTTGACCTTGAGGGGAGCGTCAAATTGTTCCTCAGCCTCGGGCCTCAACATCCCTCAATCCGGTCCTGGGTCAGACCAACGCCAGAAATCCATAAATTATGGTATTTTTCAGGATGTCTGTTTTCTCAGTGACTTATTTGAAAAAAAAAACAACACATCATTTCTGTGTTCCTGTACGGAAACATTTCACTGAAACAACCATGAATAATCTTTGAGAACATCGCATATTCTTCGCTAAGACTCTGACAAACTCTGAGAATTTCTGAAATTTTTATGAAAATTTAATAAATTGGATCATTTTGTGGAAACTCTTTTCAGCCTTTTTTCGGAGTTGTTTGATTTTTTTTTGTTCAGACAAATAGCAACGGAATCGCGCTCTGAAAAAATTCTGATAAATTTCTAACATTTTTCTGATTATTGAAAAATCTTAAAATCCCATCAATACATTCATATGCTATAAAAATGGAAAGAATGTTTTTGAATTGTCAGAAAGATGTTAGAAATTCATCAAAGATTGATCAGAATTTGTTCAGAATTTTTTTCCTATTTATCTGCACTGAGAAAAAAGCATTTCTGTTGAATTTTTTACACTAAGAAAAATTATCTATTATAACTCTAACAGCAGAATGCTGAGCAAATGTGCAGCAAATTGTTGAAAACATACAACAACAGTTTGAAGCAATTTATAGGGACGTTACGTCGCCAAATGTGCAACAATATGCTGTAAATCTAGGATTTTAGGTTGAGTTGTTATCGTGTTGCTAGGAAGTTGCTCGGTTTAATGAAACTCTCGATCACACGCGTAGCAAATTCCCAGCAACTTTGCGTTAAGTTGATAAACAACGTAAGAGCACAGCAACTTCTGTTGTACGGGTAAATCACTGGACTCGCTAGTATATTGAGGATATACTTGCATTCTAAAGTCATATACCAAACGTTCTCTGCAAAAGTACCAGACTTTCTATTACAAAATGTTATTATTCTACCATCAACTCACAGAAAGTCTGGTACTTTTGAAGAGAATGTTTGGTATATAACTTCAAAATGTAACCCAGATAACAATTTTGAGGAATTCTTCCGGAACATTCTAAAAGATATCTTAAAGAATTCTAGAAGATGTCTTATGAAACACCTGAAGACATCTTTTCGAATTCTTTACTTGAAACCCGGATGAAATTTCCGGGTTTCCATCCGGGTGTATCCAGGCGCGTATGCGGGGTTTGCAGTGATTCTTTATCCGGTTTTAGGACAAGATATTGTTTCGAATCCCAAATAACACCCGAACAAGAAGACGAATGAATTCTATCCAAATTTCGTGTAGGATTTCGAAAAATATTCAGTATTAAATTCCGAATAGAGTCCGGATGAAGCCGGATAAAGAATCACCGCAAAAACCGTATACGCGCCCAGATACACCCAGATGGAATCCCGGAGATTTCATCCGGATTTGAGTCGGGTTCCCATCCGGGTTTGAGCCAGGTTCTCATCCGACTTTTTCACCAGGGATCCTCAATATACTAGCCAGTCTAGTAATTCATAATAGACAATTTTCCTCCGTGTACTTCGAAAAGAATGACAAATTAGCGAACGATAGAAAACATCAGCTTTTCAAAAGTCGCGCATGCAATTTTACAAAATTTAGAAATGTTATTACTCACTTCGTAAAATTTCATGCGCGACTTTTGGAAAATTCATACTTCTTCCTATTGTTTGTTGAGTATTGATAATTTTTCATTCTTTTCCAAGTAATATTCAACAGAAATGTGAACCGTTTTATCTTTATTACGAATTTAAGAAATATTCTCAAATTTTCTATCAAAGATTACTATATTCTCGATCTGCATTGTTCTCCGCGTGGAGAAGAAAATTGAAAAACTCCTATAAACTCTGAAAAAAGTCTGTACAGAATGTTCATAAGATTTTCCATTGGATTTCATGAACTCTCAAAGTTTTTTCAAATATTATTCATAATCATTGCAGCGAAATATTTTCGTAGGAGTTGAAAAAGACACATAATTTGAACTTAAGACGAATAGCGGTATAAATGTTGATAATCGTGTACCATAAATTACTCACATTCCATTAGTGAGATATTACTTGGACAAAATAGGGAGAAAAAAACCAAGATTTGAATGAACTGATTCAAACGATGTTGTTCGCATCGTTGGATAAAAATTTCCTTTTACTTTTTCATGATAAGCTAAGCACAAAGCATTCAACCCTAGCATGTTTCTCTAGTCTGTCAATTGACTGTTTCGTTGTACTTTCAATGCACAGTTCTATTCTTCAAAACCACTCTAGCTTTGTATCATTCTCACGTTTATATGCATAGGTCCCTTTGTTCTCGCTTCGGTGCGCGTGGTATTTTCATTAGGAAAGGGCAATAATGTGTACGTGACGAGAGAAAGATGCGGATTACGTGAGAATAATTTTGAAAAATGGAACTCGTTATTAAAAACAACTACCGTGATATCCAGATATATTATTTCAAATTGTCTCTTATTCTACCAAGATTTTTCTCATTCTTTTTGAATATAAAAAGTAATCCGAAGTTTGTAATATTGAGGGTCATAAAATCAATATGACTTCGTTGAAACTACAATATCAAACGAGTTTTTGTAAAATTCTACAGCGGTTTTATACCTCATACAATCGAAACATACAAAGTTTTCTACGTGGATACTTTTGATTTCCTCTTATCACTTCTTGTTGAAATTTCCCTGGTGTGTACCCGATACATGACCGTATTGTCTCGTGTATTTTGTTCCGTGAGCTTCGTATGAGAATTGAATCAATCAATTTTTCATTTGTACGAATTCCATGACGGGCGGAGAACCCGTAAAAAGTAATAAACGAGAATGGCACATTTTTAACACAGAGGAACGGCGAATGAATGAAAATCATCTCGCGATGTAAGATCTGTGATGAATTCTGATGCATGAATTGTCACATTTTGAATTTGATAATCGGATATCCATGTTGGTGACAATGGCGAACTGAAAATATCTCTGTCCTTCTTCAACTCGCGCGAAAAAGGGAGATCTCCCGCTTTTTATGCTTTATTTCGCGTATGTTGGAGAAAGATATAGAAATTCTTAGTCCACCACTGGTTGGCGATAATTTCTGCGTAACCCTGGCGATTCCGGAATGACCAATTTTTGTGGTTCACTTTTAGTTATGTTTTGATAAGGTGAAAAATTCGGTTGGGAGTCTTTTGGCCGAATGGACATGATTTGACAATCGCTAGTCATTCCCTAGTGTTCTTTAAAAACCGACTACACGGAGAAAAATACAGGTCGAAAATATAGTAATCTTTAATAAAAATTTGAGAATATTTCTCAAAATCTGAGAGTTTCTCTTAAACGCATAATAAAGATAAAACGGTTCACTTTTTTGTGGAATTGTATTCAAAAAACAATGAAAAATTATCAATACTTAATAAAAAATGGAGAAACATATGAATTTTCCAAAAGTCGCGTATGAAATTTCACAAAGTGAATGGTAGGATATTGAAATTTTGTTATTGTCTTTATAAAATTTCACGCACGGCTTTTGGAAACTTCATATGTTTCTCTATTTTTTATCAAGTATTGATAATGTTTCATTGTTTTTCGAATACAATTCCACAAGAATGTGAACCGTTTCATCTTTATCATGCATTCAAGAAATAATCTTAGATTTCAAAAAATATTCTCCAATTTTTATTAAAGATTACTATATTTTCGACCTGCATTTTTCTCCGTGTAGCAATTATCAAATCATGTAAATTCGGCCAAAAGACCCCCTACCGAACAATTCGTCAGAAAATGGTTACTTTATGGTTTTTTGCCCATATAATGACCGATTTGTGACCAAAAAATATTGTTTCGTTGGAACAATTTTTTCACAAGAAGGGAGCCAAAAAAGTTTATCCGCATTTGTAATCTTTTTGATATTCTCGAGGTGAAAAGCCAATAAATGATCAAAAACTGATTTACAAATCACAAAATTGAGTTCAGAAAACGCCTTAAACGACCATCAGGTTACCAAAACCAACATTTTTTACCAAAATTAAATAAAAGAAACGCCGCAATTTTGGGTCGCTTTTCGATTCACTGAGATCCATTAGAGGAACACAATTTTATCCAAATGTGTGCTCAATTTTCCTTGTGGAAGAATTTCTCTGAAAATTGTTGAGAATTTCAGATGTTTTCTGCTCTCTAAATTTCTTGGAGTGAAAATACTGCAACTCTAGATGGAGTGATTTCTCACTCATAGAAACAGAGCCGGATTTACCATAGAGGCGGACTAGGCGCCGCCTAGGGGCCCCCACGGTTGAGGGGCCCCCACGGTTGAGGGGCCCCCACTCATCAATCAGGTTTTGCAGAAATCAGAATTTCAATTTCTTGATCCTTATGAAGAATTAATATTACTCGCATACTTACTACGAAAACAGTTTTGAAAATCGAAGGAATCCAACACTTTTCAGTGAATAAAATGTATTTAAAGTATTGGAATATAACACTTCTGAAAATGCTATGTTTGACATGGGGTCAGTGATCCTTTCTGTGGCTACCAACAACCCAAACCTGGCGTTCTCTCAATGTGAAGAACTCTAGATTTGTTTGAAAAACTATGAAACCTCTGAAACCCTCTTATAAACTCTTCTGTAAAAATCCGTGGAATGTTCAAAGATTTTCAGTGAAATTTTCTCATTAGGGTAACGTTCCTTGGGCACATTATTTTTGCAATGAGTATTTGAATTGGCTTGATCAATATTATTTCTTTTATTCCAAAGAACCGCAATGTTTGAAAATCGGTCGCCTTACACGGGCCCCCCAAGAAATTCCGCCTAGGGGCCCCACCATGGGTAAATCCAGCACTGCATAGAAAGAGTTGAATTTCACTCCCCATAGTGAAGTGAGATTTCCACTCTGCTCGAGAGTGATTTCTTAAGAAAAAAATGTCAACTCTTCATTAAAGTGACTATTCTCACTCTTTTGTATTGGAGTGAAAATATGTTTCAATTGATATGGAAAAAAAACGACACTTATTGTGAACTTGTTCACACAATATTCTCAGGGAATTAACAGAACAAATTCATTTAAGTAATCTACGGGTTTTATGGAGAAAAAAAATTGAACTGATCCAATTTTCCACATTGGATACGCTAATCATCCTGATGCTGTGCCATGGAGTGATATCACAAACCAGAATCTTCTTTGACTTTCACGATGGCAACCAAATCTCATTTACCGACGGACATTTATCAACCGAAGTCCTTGCTGGTCAAAGTGAAAATTTTGAAAGACGCCTAAATATGGGGGATCGAACCTACATTCTGTCTAACCTCAAAGTCTAACAGAATTGACGCTTTGTCCAACTAAGCCACGAAGATGTCGTGGGTATTTGACTTATAAAATAAAGTGATACAATAACGAATGTACATGTGAGTGTACAGGTGAAACAATCAAACCCGTAAAATAGTTTTATCCATACTCTACCATCGTTATTATTGAATGTAGATAATAATGATTGAATGAATAAATATTTTTGTTCAACTATGAAAAATGAATCAGATAGTAAAAAATGTGCCGAAATTGAAAATTTTTCCAAATAGAAATTTATCAAGCATTATTGAATGAGGTTATGTTCATAAATAAACAAAGCAATATAATTCTTGATGAAGCTATGTTTTCAGAAGATAGTAATATTCTACTCGTTTCGAAAATGAAATTCAATTAATTTATATCTCCTATAAACAATATCAATGCATTGCATGTTTATCAGGTGTAGCTTATTCACATAACCCTACTTGTGCAATATTTACGGAATTCACATACCATAGCTTGGATGGAGCACATTTGTGATACTCACTCGTGGTAAATTGGGCAGCAGATGCTTTTTTTCCATTGCACTTTTATTCACTTTTTTGAGGTGATAGCAAATTTTTATGATGCCATACACGGGGCTACGAAGTTTCAAATGTACAGCTATTACAAGCTATTGTTCGCTTACGTACGCGCACAACTTCACTCTTGAGTGGAGTGAAATATAACTATTCCACTCTAAAGTTGAGTGAATTTTATAATGAAATGACAGTCACTCGAACAATTAAAGTGAAAGTAATCACTTTTTGAACTGGAGTGATATCATTCACTCCGTTAGAGTGAGAAGTCACTCTCAGATGAGTGAATTGAGTAGTCACTCGATTTTACGAGTGAGAATTTCACTCCAAGAAATTTAGAGAGTGTGAGTAGTTTTCCAGAGAAATTCAGAGAACTCCCTAACAGCATACCCACCGATTTCCACGCCGTATCTCCGTGGACGTTACGTGGATAAGTAGTGGACAAGGATACAAGGTGGATAAACGCAGAGGCGACGTAGAAATGTCCGGTATAACGGATTAATTTCTCTTTGCAGTATTTTCACTCCAAGAAATTTAGAGAGTACTGTACGGGATTTTTTTCTCCAGGATTACTTTCGATCCTGGGGCAAATTCTGAAGAATAGGCATGTTTCCTAAACGCAGAAAATATATTCTCCTAAAAACCTTTAGATCTTCAAATTGATCTTCCGGATAGTAAAAGATCGATAGAACTTCCAATTCATGTTCATTAGAAACATCTTCATAACATCTTTGATACACATTTTCTTAACAAGTTTCATGAAAAATGCAGAGGTATTTGACGTTCCGAAAACATTGTCCTACTCTTTTTAACGTACAATATTTTTTTTTTCTTGAAATATTTTTGTCATAATTATGACATGTGAAATATCTCGATCAGATTATCAAACATAATTTTCACAATTGAAGGCCTGAATTTAATAACTCGCCGAGCGCGCGAACACGTTTCGGATCTGATCCAGGAGACAATAAGTAAAACGAGAAAAAAAAAGTTTGCCAAAATGAAAAATGAAAAATGTAGCCTGTGAGAACTCATCAAAATACACATTTTTCTTGTGAAAAATTTGTGTCTAAAAGTGAAAATTTTCATTTCCTGAAAATCAATATAATTCAAAGTATATTTTGCGATTACTGAGCGAGAAGTCATCATTGGGGTGACTTGAAATTCGATACACAGCTTTCATCATTGATCCCCGAAGACAACTAGTAAGTTCAATTTGTTAAAATATTCCATCATTCAATAAATATTTTATAATAACCAAAAGTTTTGAGCACACGGGTTATCAAGTTTTCACGGAAATTTTCGATTTGGGAACACTGAAAGCGATAAAGTTGTTCATCAAGGTTCGAAGAAGTTTTCCTGAAATTTCCAGATCAATCGAGTGAAAAATGTGGAAGATGTTTAACAATGTTTACGATGCCGCGACTCGCATTGCCGTTACGACAATGCTATTCAACTACCAATAATTACGACGCTATGTGCGCGATTGTTCGTCAGTGAACACAAAAATTGTGGATCAATATTTGTCTCAAACTTTTTTCTCTTTTGTGAAATCATTACAGGTTTGGCTCATTCTATTCCTATCTTCTCATGAAAAATATAGAAAAATCTGAAAACGGTTTTGTAGAAATCAAATGAATAATTGCATCGAATATCTCATTCTATTGAAAAATTTTAATATATTCTTTGAAATTCTGTCCAATATTTTATCAAACTTTACCGACTATACCGATGGAAATCTTTAGGACATGAATTCTCCCATGAAATCCAATACAAATCCGATGGCATATATGACACAACAATAGAAAAATATCAATGAAATCCAATAAAATCATACAGATCCATTAAAAATATTCTATAAAGAGAATATTTTGATCATCGAGATGATCAAATTCATTTTCAATTAATATACACCCTGGTTCGAGAGATCCATGAAAAAGTGACCGCAAAATTCGCCTGGTTTTTTGGGACCACGAGTTTCAGGTTGAAATGCATTCTGAAAAATACCTAATGTCGATCATTTGCGAGGGAATACCATTTCCCGGTGAGCATAACATTAATTTTGGAGATAAAGAAATCGACGGAATCGATAGATTCTTGACAAAATGGATTCTTTTCTATAAAAATCCTATCGAGGTTTATTGAGTGTCATAAAATCTTTATCGAAATTTGATACTACTTTACCCGTAAAACCAGTGTTATGCTCACCAGGAAATTGTATACCCTCGAAAATGATCAACATAGAGCATGTTTTAGAATGCATTTTAACCTGGAACCCGCAGTCCCAGAAAATAGGCGGAAAAATATTCTTTTTTGCGGTCACTCTTTTTGCAATCTCAAATTCTGCTATGAAGCGGATTCGAGAATTTGCAATCGAATTTGGTTAGATTCAATGGGCTTCTTCAATAGAAAATTTATGGAATCTCGACAAGTCCCATTCAATTTGAATCAAGTTATTGGATTCCATGGCTTTTTCTAACCACGATGAAGTGAATCCCCTTCATCCTTTGAAATTCCAAAAGATTATTGGAAAAGATACTCCGCCACATCGGATTCATAACAGGATCATTCCGGTGGCAAAAGTTTCATTCCTTTTTACCAATAAACTCTTCAAGCATGCATCGAAAAGAATAAGATCATCCGATCTGTGAGGAAGAAAAGTTTCGCATCATCCTCTCTGATCTAATTGCGAACTCGTAACATCGAGGATTAAATAATAAAATCAATTCTACACCTCACATTGCAAATCTTGAAAAGAATCAAATGAATGACCGGGGGAGACGGAAACTCATAAAAACTTCTCCATTCGAAATTCCGTAAGAAGTAGATATTCTATTAAAAAGTTATATAAAAAAATTTTTCCTCATTTCTTTTCTCATTTCCTGGTAGATAAAACGTCGATAAGAGAATGAAGAATCCTTGCGCAACATCGAAGTTTGTTAAATCAATAAGGACGTACTTCAGATTGAATTACAAAGTGCATCCATTCTTCACGTGTCAGTGCGTGTCAGTGAAATGGATGGAAACGGGTAGAAGATAAAAGGAATCTCATGATATGTGTATTCCCTTTTCTTATCTTTTGCTCCTCATAATTCGAATTTCAAAGAAATCGTGAAATTCAAAAGCGTGCTTCAAATTTCGCTCATTTAGTGCCGAGAGAATTGTCAAATCAAAATCGGTATTTTTTATAGAGATTTTTCATAAAAATGATATGAAATCTGAAAAGATTGTTAAGACGGGGAAAGAGGAGTTAGAAAATGGATGTGACATGTTATGAATGTGGAGATGCGGGAACCAACCTGGAGAATGATCGTGTTGAAGAATGTCTTGCAAAAACTGAGGTGAGTTGGATGAGATTTCATTCTGAAAGATGAATAACTATACATATCACTCAATCACAAGAGAATTCTAATGAGAATATTTTGAGTTTGAAGCGTGTTATGACAACGAAAATGAAATAAACTTTTTGAAAATGTGGTTTATGCTCGGAATACGAAGTCTCGCCTTATTTATTAATTCTAGGAAGAAGAGATAACTCCGTCGCAAGGTAAATTACCGGATGAATGCGTGGTTGGACCGTGGGCTTCGGGGCGAGTAACGTACACCCCGCAAGGCGGAATCACGGGGTTAAGATCTGTCGCTGATCGGTATTCTATTACCAACTATGGTCCTATAGAATGGCAAGAACATAATCATATGCGCTTTCAAAATTCTTGGGAAAGAGTTCAAAATGCCCAGTAAATATACAATTGATTTTTTCAATAATATGTGGAAGATACACATGATAATCTTAATAAACTATGCAATTAAAATTTTCAGATTAACAGCGACCAGTGGGAAAAATTGTGTAGACTCCGCGTTTAAAGCAGCGGATCAAACTCAGTTGCAAAATACTGATTATTTGAAGGAACGAACTGCTACGATATTCCGTTTAAAAGTAGGACTAGAGCACTCAATTTCGGATATAGTTAAAGAAATTCACCTGTTGAAGGCTGAACACGTGAGAGTAAAGAAATCTCTGTCAATTTTAAGTGCGCTTGAAAATATTATAAGTGAAATGTTGTATGTACGATCCACTCGTATAGAAGCAGATTTAGTGAGAGATGATGTGGAAGATCAGATTGTGCAGGTATGTATTTTGATGAAATCATCCAAATTCTCCTACATTCGCAAATTAAACCTGTCTCGACTCTGGTAAAAGACCTCCAGAATAAATTCAAACGAGATTGCTGAAGCAAAAAATGAAATGGCTTTTTGTATCTTCATCCTGTTCTAGAAGAGTTTTTGATCTTTCTTTCTACCCTGATAAAATTGTCATATAAAACAGCGTGCATGAAAGAGTACCGAAGCATGTATCAAACGGAAATTGGAGTATTTTCATGCTTGATTTGTTCCATCTCCGCTTCTTGTTGCTCTATTTTTCATCAGAATATACATACACATCATAGATGTTACATGTGTAAACGGAATAAATCCTATGTTATTCTGTAGTTCATTTTACTTTTACGTTCCTTGATAAGGAAATGGAAGTATTGTGATATCGTTGAAAACCCAATTGCGAAAAGAAGGAAATTTGGACTTTCAGTACCCCAAAACATGGAAAAAATTCATTTTCCGAAAATTTCTTTATGTGCATCTGTGTCCATCCGTTGAGATTTTTTGATTCACGGTGACTGTCCTCAGGATGCATCACTGCGTATAATTTTTGACAAATGAATTACACGTACCATCACAACTAAAAGTTAATGAACAAGGAAAATCATTGAAAAATTGCTGCAAAGTGAAGAAAAAGTGATTTGTCTGACAATCTGAATCATAACCAACCTTGATACAGTATTGTTTTTTCCACGGTCAAGCCCGATTTTTTTACATTCAACTACGACACACCTTTGGAGGAATTTCTATCAACTTTACTAGAAAAATCATACCAAATATTGTGAGTTTCCACCCAAATTATCAGAGAAATCACTATTTGTTCATTTTTGAATTATTCACATTATTTTATTGATGGTTTCCACTTTTCATTCCAACTTTTTCATGTGAGGGGACGTGCAATTTATCCTCAAAGATGTCGCAGGGGGGAGAATTTCATTAATATTAACGATTTTTAATTTAATTCGTTACAACTCTCGCCAGATATGGAAGTTCTCGTATTGGTCGAATAATTTACTATTATTTCCTTGAATTTGCACTAATCTAAATGATTCTCTTCATAGAATGAAGAATTGATCAAGGGTTCAAATGTGCTGTTAATTGCTGAAAATGAATTCAATAAGAAAAGCGCCAAAGACAATCAGATTTTCTAGAATACATGGAATAAAGATACCTAGCAACCGCTTAATAAATATTTCTTAACTTCTCTTGTCCATTCAACGATCAAATGGTTACAGTAGCGAAGTGCTTTCTTTCATAGTAAATACCTAAAAAAAAAAAATGAAAGCATGCGTGATTTTCGACAGATTTTTCATTCGACATAGATAATAAAATAATCTTCCGTATTGTAACATTTTTCAAAAGCCTCCGCTTGATTTCACGATCCGATGAATGCATAGAACATTATCTTACTTCCTATCGCTTGTAAATTTCCTGTAAAAAAAAGATAACTTGTAAATGCCTTCAAAATAAAATTTCGTATTGAGAAATCATGGGATTTGCTTGCAAATATGATAATGATGCAATTACACCGAGACAAGATTCACGGAATTTTCATTTCTTACATAGAAAAATCTCTCCTGATTTAGTTTGATGATTGTAAAAATTGTTAACTTTCAGGAAAAAGCTCTTTGCACCGAAATACGAGATCTGCTGAATAGAATACTGGAACAAATACAAACCAAATTGACTGAATTAAAATGTATAAAAGAACGAATGGAATGTGATTGGACTGACAAATACGATGCATATGACATAGATTGCGAATGTATCGGATTGAAAAATGATTCTCCCGTCATTATGTGGAAACCTGGCGCTACAAGAGTCCCAACAGAGTGAGTTTGAGTTGATTTGAAGTTACTTATTCCAAGTTAGCGAAGGAAATAAAGATCAAAATCACATTTTGCATTATTTACAGACAATCCACTCTTTCAAGTTACGAACGTTATACAAGAGAGAACATTTTAGAAGCAGAAAGAATCAGAAAAAGCTCACTTGATTTGAGATCAAACGTCAATAGCATTTACGAACAGTCCCTCAGAGATCTTCGTAATCAAGCAACTCAAGTGGATTTAGCACTCGCTGGAAATATCAAACGTACACAAGAAATATGTCATAGATTAGAAAACGAATTATTAAAGGTGAGATACAGAAAAGAAATCTCTTTATTTCCTGTTGCATCAACGCTTCATAGCATATAGAAATCAAATATTTAAAAAAATTGTATGTATCATTTCTAGTGTCTGCAAGAACTGGTGAATACTGAAAAGCTAATAAGGAATTTAAAAGAATCCGCTGACAAATTAAATTACACAATCAAAGTAGCGCAAACGCGATTGGATAACAGATTATATCGTCGCAATATAGAAAATTGTGGAGATCATCCTCAATTTGGGTAAGTTTCAAAACAAACGCATAATTTTATGTTTTACTTGAATGCTAACAGAGATTCAAAATTTTATACATTATGTTCAAATATTGATCAAAAATATTCTCCAACGCAGATTAATAGAAGAAGTAAAATTATTGAACGAGAAATCATCTGCTATTTTGGCTGAATTGCAACAAGCGGAAAATGCACAAGCTATGTTAGTAAAAAATAGAAGCGATTTGGAACAAGAGATCGCGGTTAAAAAGAAAACTTTATACGTGGATAAACAACGTGGTCAACTTTTGCGTTCTTTTTATCCAACTGCTTCTACTATTATTGGATATTCGGAGGATAAACTGGTGGTTGCTTGAATTGTACATGACTTCTTCTGAACGTTCCCTGCTAAAAATTTCCAATACAAAATGATCAAAGAGGATGAATTTTTTCCCGTCGTTTTCAATGAGGTTTCTGAATACGGAATTTACAATATTGTATCGTTGTTAAACGAGATATTATCGTGAAACTCCTACAGGAAAAGTCACTACTCCAGAGCAAAAGTAATATGTTCCACTTAAGTGGTACTTCTTCCATAAAAATTTTACGATAACATTACATACATTTTATGATGAATTCTTTAGAATATGATGAAGAATATTGTAAATTCCATATTCAGGAACGTCATTGAGAACGACAGAGAAAATTTATCGTTTTGTACTGTTCTTTATTGCAAACTTTCAACAAGGTTAACTCTAAAAATACAATTTATATAGAATTTATATATTCATTATAATTGTGCTTGAGAAATTGAATATGAATTTTGATGTACATCATTGTGAAATATCACTTCGTGTAGAAAAAATTAGAAATTATGTAATTTTTCATAACATATCCCATGGATAATACTGAAACTCAACTGAAACGTTTCTTCTTATAATTTTGTTAAAGTTTTTCTAAATCTTTCACATTCATCTTAACAGAAATCAGATGTTTCAAATTGTGATAGAACCATGGAACTAACAAAAACGTATCTTCCACGTGATGTAGTTCTATTTCATTGTACATAAAATTTTCAATTTGATATTGGACAAAGTATTGTGAAGAGTTAGTGTGAGAAAACATAAGAAAAATATTTTAGAGTTGCCATCCCAAAAGATATCTCTCAGATAACCTGTTGGAACCAGAGAATATAAGACTAATTGAGATGAAATTAAAGTCTTAATCGATCAGTATCTTTGTTTGGTAAAAAAAACAGGCTCTGTCTAAAGACACACTAACCTATCTCTAACTTTTGAATTCGAGACACGTGAGATTTTCAAATTCTCGTGGATATAGTAAGTCCTCGAGGGTTTCTCTACAAACAGGTCAAATTTCCCGTGTCTTGAATTTTTTGACACTGAGACACGTGAAAAATTTCGCCTGGCTCGAATTTTCAATCCAATACACGGGGAATTTCACGTGTCTGTAGAAAATCCCTCGAGGACCAACTATATCCACAAGAATTTGAAAATCTCACGTGTCTCGAATTTGAAAGCTAAAGACAGATTAACGTTTTTCTAGACAGAGCCAAAAAAAATCCAATAAAAAGGATTTCAATGTGGTCCAAATCAATCCGATGTTATCCAAGTTTCCAACAGAAATGAGCAGAAGAGTGACAACAAATTATTTATAGATATCGATAGACCTTTTGAAGTGTTATAGTATTTAGAATTTGATAAAGAGAGATCCAACTGAATCGCAATTCACAAATAGAAATCAATAAGTGTTACGCTATCAGTATCAAATAAGTTTCTATTGATTGTTCATATTCTCTTATCAAAGCTGCTGTAGAATTCTAGCTGGATCTCGGATGGAAGATAATAATACATCATTTTTCATTAGTACGGTAAGCAAAATCTCAAAAGTACTGAAACAAACAAAATTTCTATTGGAATAAACTGAAGTGTTGGAATCAGGTACAGATTCAACTGGTGTAAAAGTATAAGAAGAGTAAAGAACAAAACATGTATTAGATTATTATTGGCACTTACTTTTCAAATGCCTAGAGACATTGACAATTTTATTTTCAATCTAAATCATCTGTTTCTATTGTCGTCTATTACGATCAATTCCATTTCCATATTCCTCTATTTGGGTACTCTTCTCTTTGTATCTGCAAAAAAAAACATTCACAAAGAATATCATTCTTTTATAACGATGGGAAACCCAATCAAGTTTTATTTTTGAATAATTTACTTATCTAGTCTAGTGTAGTAAATTCTGTACTGTATCGATCCTTTCATCGTCAATGTAATAAGTTGAAAATGGTGACAACTTAGACAGATGACACATTATATGAGTATTGAAATTTGGAATAGTTTTCACGCATAATGATTCCTGTCTTTACTTATCAATCAATCAATTAATTCATCGACATTGATGGAATAACATTCAAATCTCAAATTTTCATTGATCATAATTAGCTTATAGTTATAGTCGTTGATTTTATAAATGGCTTAAAAGGATACCAAGGTACTCGCGGAATAAGTATTTTCTGAGTAAAAATTGTCCAAACTGAATTCATAAAAAGGTTTGAAATTTTTAGAAAAAGTACTTTATTGAAGAGAAGATGAAAGTGCGCACGATCAGGATTGATCAGGATTCCATTGATAGAAGCAATGCTGACTACGAATTTTTTTCCCATGGATCGACGAATCATAAGACACCTTTAAATGGAATTCACGATAAGGGAACCTGAAAAATCCGTAGGTCGACACCGCTGATTGATAGTAAACATTGACTGTGAGGAATACTTTTGATGAGTTTTGTAGAAATTATAAAAATGGAATTGGCCACTCAGAATCTAGAATTCCTAAACTCATCGAAACATCACCTCACGGCATAGTTGCCAGAAAGTCGTTCAATGCTGATGATTGACTGCTTCTTGTATGACCAACCAATCGTATTCTAGATTTCATAAGAATTCACCAATAGTCAAAGTTGGGTAACTTTTTCTGGCCAACCTGCCTCACGAATTAAATGACAGACAGACTGTGTAGTATACATTTGTAAACTAAACATATCCGCCCATATTTGCCGCGCCCATTTTTTCAATTGCGTTCAATGATTCATGCTTCGTTTAGATGGCAGCACAATTTGAAAACCATTTGACATTAATGTAGCTGCTCCATCAAAAAGTGTTTTTATATTATCATTCATTTATTTATCAAAAATTGAGAACTAAAAATTTCAGTGTTATGATTAATTCTCATCCCCATCATCCTAGTCAAAAAGCGTCAAAATGAAGTTTTCTATAGGTTTTTCTTTATGTTTGATATGGGTTTTGGGTTATGGTAAGTGTGAAATCAATTCAAATAATTTCTCTTTTTCAACAATATACTTGTAGTATGCTCAATAATCTTTAATTAATCACTATCGATATTCCTTAGTGGATCTCTCTATCCAAGAAGGAAATCCATGCCAAATTCCATTAATCATAAGAGGCTCATGGTTTTCTTGGGAAAATGGTAGAAACACATTAAACGAAATCAATGCTGACACTATGTCAGATCGAGGATATTGTATTGATATGAGGGAAGAATATCATGTGAATTACACTTTTGTATTCAGAAGAGATATTTGTTATCATTGTGTCAAGATTCTGGTTAGAACTGTCAATGTAATAGAAAAGCTGGAAGGTGAGTTTTATATATTTTTACAATATTCTATGAAAATTGTACACTACAATTTTGTCATTTTTCATCACAGTGAGTTGCGTGAACCTTGGAACTGGTATCATACCAACGGTAGAGACGGTGTGTTCGGGATTACGACCGGATCAACAATTGATCACATTGTTCTCTGAAAATTATGTCCCTGTTAATTGTAGATCCTCTCTCGAGGGTGTCTGGCAATTTGCGTATCAAGTAAGTTCAGTAATCGATCGATCAAAAGTCAAGCCTGAATTCATACTCGATATTAAACAATGAACTTTTTCCAATTGCAGAATAGATTTAGATTCACAGGTGAATGTAAACATCCGGATGCTCAAATACGTTCCTGTCAAACAGCAGGGACACAATTTCTCATAACAAATCAAAAATTCAACATCACGTATAAAAGATGTCCTGGAATGAAAAACACTTTTGATGGAGGTAATTCATGGAAATTTTTTGATATCAAATTATATCTTCTTTTGAAATATTTCCAACTTTGAGAAATAAACATTCAGTTTTTAATTATCATGAAATACTTATTCACAGTTGTGGAATATAGTTGTCTTGGAGATTGGTTTGTGAATAAAAACCATTTCTTTGCTGTTGCGAATACGAAAGAATCGAGAAAAGATGAAAAATATCGATGTTTTTTGAAAAATCGTGACGACGATTTATATATCGGAGTTTCAATCACCGCTGAGTGTAACACTTTGAAAACTGTGGAAAAAAGTCCCGAACGTCTCAGATTGACCCCAATCAAAGCTGAAATTGTGGAGCCGGGTTGCAGATTACCCCAAAATATGAGCGGAGATTGGATAAATACGGCTAACATTGATGCGGATGTATTTATCAATGAAACTCATATTATCGAAACTTGGCACCCGGATGAAGGACGATTTAGAAGAACCGTTTACGTTTGTCGCGAAACTAGAGATACCAGATTCATGATGGCGAGATTAACAGTGGATGGATGGTAATTTTACTCGACGAGAATTTAATTTTCTTCAACAACAAATAATATAGGCAAATTTTCATTTGATTTTCAGTCAAAAGGATTACGTGTGTTTCGATTTTGTACCCAGACATCATAATATTATCAGATATAGACGTGGTTTGGCGGTAATCAAAGATAACTTCCACACAGTATGCTCTTATGTTCAATTTGCAAATAAAAAAGCATGGAAATATGATTTATTCCTTGGTTAGTATTCTATTATCGGTATTTTCTGATTGGATATCAACATAATCAACATTTTTGAATTCATTTTTATATTTACAGCGCATAAGCCTGTACCAGTAAGATGTCCTGTCGCAGGAAAATTCATGTTCGCTCAAAAAGGAGATACACTTTTTGAAACCAGAATTCTGGGTGGTGTCACCAAATCTCCACGTCCAAATATTTACTGCAAACAAAATGTATCTGATTTTTCGGTATGCGATACTGATCAGAAAGAAATAGCCATAGATGAAACCTACTGTCTTTCGGTGGATCATTTGGGAAGACCTGTGGATATTTACAGTAAAATCATTTTACTTATTCATCACACTCAAATTTAGTTTCAACAAAATTATGATGTAATCAACTTTCTGATCGATGGTCGTTGGAATCGTTTAGTTAACCATAATGTATTTAACACGTTGAATGCCATGATAATTTCTAACAATGTCATTTTTATGGATCTGACAATTTTTCATGGGGTCATCGGTAGCATTCCTGGTTCGAGAAATCCATTGAATCTGACAAAATGAAATTTTATAAGATTTGGTGAGAATCAATGGGTTTTTTTTCAACCAGAGATTCAATGTGTTAATGATTGAGTGATAGAATTTAGACCGATACTTGAATTCAAGGATTCATAAAGTCAATATGTTAGTTGAGAATTCGAGAATTAACTGAATTCCCTTGAAATGTGTAACCCCAAAGCTTCTTTTGAATTGTAATGCTTTCTTTTAACTTAAATTTCACAAAGTTGTTTATCAATTCTCCTTGTTGCACAGTATTCTATTTTTCTTTCTAATTTTTCGTTTTCCATCGATTTACACTTTCTTTTTTCAATGAATCGTCAAATTTTTATTCACAACAAATGCGAAAAATGGAATAAATCAGCCTAGAATTTATGTGAGACCTCTATAACCTCGGTTCACAATTGTTATAAAAATTCCAGTCCGATTGAATGACTACGACGAAAAAGACTTGATTTTTGACATAACATTTTCTAATTCTAGATCAAAAGAATGTTGCTGAAGTTTGAATCGTTTATTGAAATGAAACGAGAGTTCAAACTCACACAATTTGATGAATCATCGTGTTTTATTTCTTCGAATTAACTCCTTGGAACTTGTAACAGCATTTAAAAAATGTACGGCAAGAAAATGTACGTTTTTCGGTTACTAATCCGTTTCAATAAACAATTCAAACTTCAGCAACGTCATACAAAAATATATTTAATTATAATCGAAAAGTATTGAAACAATTGAAAATCTTTTCTTCATTTCTCATATCGGATAATTGAAATTTTCCAGGTGATCCGGATTACAAAATGAAGTGTATAGGATTTTGGAAAGAAAATTTGAAATCTTATTTGGTTACTTATGATGAATTAGATCCGGTGAGCAGATATCGTTGTTGGGTTTATCAAAGAGCTGATTTGAACAGAGTTCTCATGTCACAGGCCATTGGATCATTTTGCGATCTTAAACAGGATGTGACTAGCGACAATTATACCGAAGGTGCTGCAGTCGCCTTGGACTTACAAGTAATATTAATATACATGTGTATATACTCCAATATTCTGTTGGGATAAGTATTTTGTTTAACATGTACATTATTCATGGTTATAGGAATACGAAAGAGAACGTGACGATTGCCCGATGCATTTTGACGATGGTACCAATCCTTGGACACAATCAGAAAACTTTATCAAAGTTTTCCATTACGGTACTGGAAATCAAATAAGCAGATTATCGCTACCATTTATCGCACTCGTATACGGTGTCGTTTTTCTTATAATGTAAATAATTTTCCAATCCCTGAGCATCATCACAATCACTGCCTGAGTACACTTTTTACTGTAGAAAGTGCGGCTGCTGGTTTAAAACAGTGCCTCTTTGATATTAACATCCATCAATTCCGTCCATTTTTACGCAATTTGATTAGGCGAATTTTCTTTTGTAACATTTTACAATATTCACATTCTGTCTAGTTTTATAAACGAATAGAAGATTAGTAAATTTATAATAAAAAAAAAGTGCGGCTGCCGGTTTAAAACCGCCTTTTTTTCTATTAATGTCTATCAATTCCGTCCATTTTTACGCAATTTGATTAGACGAATTCTCTTTTATAACATTTTACAATATTCACATTCTATCTAGTTTTATAAACGAATAAGAATATTAGTAAATTTACAATTAGAATATAAGTTCAACGATTAGATATATTTTTTTATAATTTTCTTTATCGCTCGATTGAATTGAATTGAACAATATATTGGATTTATTGTCCAGTTGTTATAGATAAATTGAATCTCATGATCCAAAATATTTATGTTTTAGCAGAATAAAATATCCAATAATCCCTGAACAAAGAAGCTAAAGTAAAATAAAACAAACTTTTAGTTTTGTTTTACTCGTTAACTTTACTTCATATTCTAATCTATATATGCCAGAAAAAAAAATCAAATTTTATAAAAGTATATATCTATACATTCGAATGTATATAAGCACTATTTTGTACAGCCATTTAACGTGTAATAAACTCTATTGAAACAGAAATATCATTATTTTCCACCTTACAAAATGTATTTGATTTCAAGTATTATTATAAACATCAATAATTCATATGAAATGATGATGGGTTTCGAAACTTACATGGATTTTCAAAAGTCATCAAGTTTTCTGTTGGAAGAGAGGAGAGATGGGTGGTAGAACAGAAGGGAAGCAAATTCGCGCGTGCGGCAATCGACGATGATTTCAGTTTCACATTGAGGGATGAAGTGACTCCATCTGAAAAAAACAGTGCTTTATGTGAAATAATTCATGTCAGGTGATGATTGAAAATTATGATTACACGCAGATGATGAAATTTATACACACTTTTTTCCAATTTCATGCAAAATTTATCATTGATGAATAATAAATATGTAAATTTAGATGAAATAATATCACGTGATCGCGAGTGTTCAACGCGATCAATAAAGGAATGAAGAGAGAATTTGTTTTGTATAAGAATTAATGCAATCAATTTGAACATCAAATTATGTTCTGATACGAAAATAAGAAATTTGTTTTCCCTATCCGGTGGTAAATATTCAAGGTATCTTATGTTTGTAAATTTATTTTAATCAATTGAATATGATTTCTGATTTTTTTCTGAAAATGTTTACAGCGAAAAATGGCAGAAATAGAAGACAGTTGGAAAGAAGCAACAGCAGGTTTGGATGAGACTGTTAGCGAGACATGGTTCACCAAAATTCAAGAAGCTTATATGGAAGAAAAACGAACTTATCACAATTTGGATTTGCTACGTGAAAAATTGCGTCATTATCATGAGATAAAGGATAATTTACAAAATCCACAGGCCCTCTTGCTTGCTCTTTTCTTTCAAAAGTATGAGTTTTATATACAATTAGTAATTTAATCGTTTTCTGACACAATGTTTATAATATGAATGATGCGTTACAGTTTTGAATACGATCCCAAAGCCTTGGATGGTGAGAATAAAAATTTAGAACACTTTATTGCCTTCGCGGACGAAGTGGAACTTCCTGCGGTGAGTATTGATACAATTATACAAAATGAAAAATTTCAATTTCAATTACAGTTGATATGATTTTTATAGGATGGAGAACTTAGAGAGAAAACCTGTGATCTTCTGAAAATAGCAACGACGCACAGTACGGACGCTCATAAGGTTGGAGGTGCCTTTGGTGGTGAGGATGCTCACTACTTCCTAGATTTGGATATGGTTATATTAGGCTCTCCTCCTGAAACTTACGCGGAATATAGGGACAAAATTCGAGGAGAATATCCATTCCTCAGTGAACCTATGTACACAGCTCTGAGACTCAAGGTATTTATATCAATAAATACTTAAATATTCTTGTATTATCAAATGAATATATCAAATGTTAATTATTTACAGGTTCTTCAAAATTTCTTACAAATTCCCAACATTTTCGCTACAGTGGAGTTTCGCGAAAAGTATGAAGAACAAGCACGACAGAATATTCAGTCTGAAGTAGAATTATTATCTTAGATACTCAATATATTTGATTGTTGTGTGTGGTGGAAAATTATGCTTGCAAATTTACTATCGACAATGAGAATGTCTCTGAATCTGGATATAACAAAATATCTATTATACTTTTTAAACAATCATGAAAATTTATTTCAAAGATCTTACAGAAATTTATAATCAATGAGAATATTTGATCTTTTGAAAAAAGATTCCTTGAAATATTCTCAAATTGATAATCTGAAGACAAATTTACATGAATACTTTTAGACAAAATTTCATTGAGAAAGATATATGAAACTGTTGAATTTTTATAAAGTCCTAAAACATTCGATAAATGAAGGTATCAAGATGGTTGTACATCAATTAAGAGCCTTTAAAATCGACACTTAATTTATTCCCAGATTGAAAAATTACAATTTCTAAAACCTATGATAGATCAATTTATCTAGAAAAACGATACTTCTGCTGATACTCAATGTGATGTTATTAATTACACATACATAGTTCCAGTACAAAGGAATTGAGTTCCAATCTAGTACTTGTAATATTCATTCAATTCAATATTTGGGATTTTTAATGGGGCAAAAAAACAAATCCAAGTTCTCGCGTTGTTGGAAATTAGTATAAAATGTATCCACACATGGATTTGGTAGCCATGAAAGTTATTGAACATACGAAGTATTTAGAAAAAAATTATATAGTAATTACATAATTATTGTTATAGAAAATCATGTTTTTTAGTGATGAAACATGGATAATTTTGTTTCAAAATATGCCCTAATTTTACTGAAAAACCTAGAGTGTTTTATAAACTACTCGAGAACCTCAAAATGTGATTGTTGAACATTATTATGTCAATGTTTAATGTAACAAATTGTATGCGTAAAGTTATTCTTTACAAAAAAAAAAATCAATGTGAACTGCTTTATGTAAAATATAATAAAAATTTTCGAACTTAGAATTATTTCTGTCTCTACAGTTATATTTGAAAATTGTAATTTAGATCAAGACGAATTAATACCTTTGTTATTACAACAATGTTTTGGGGATCAAGGAAAGAGGTTTTCGTAAGAAAAACACAGTTATTTTATAAAAATAAAGGAACAATTTATTTTAACAACATTCATTCTTACAATCATACTACAATCAATCTACATTCATACTGGTTCCTTCAAAATACCAAAAATTTTGAAAAAATTTAATAAATTACATGAATTAAAAATTTGAGATTCTATTTTGTACAATCAGTCTCAACAGATGAAATTAATGGAAACATTTGATGATGTTATGAATCGGAATGCAAAGAAAGACTAGATGTTTGATGTTCATGGACTAGAGATGTTGTTTAGTCCATTTCCTCCATTAGAAGTTTGATACGTATGGACCAGAGATGACGTTGGGTCCATTTCCTCCACTAGAAACTGGATACGTATGGACCAGAGATGACGTTGGGTCCATTTCCTCCACTAGAAACTGGATACGTATGGACCAAAGGTGTTGTTCGGTCCATTTCTTCTATTGGATGTCAAAAAACTTGTGGACTAGAGATGTCATTTAGTCCACTCCTCCTACTGGATCTTGGATGTTAAAGGACTGAGATGTTGTTTAGTCCACTTCCTCCACTGTTGGTCCGGACGAGTATTCGTTGGCACCTTGTCTAAACTGACTTCCGCAATCCTGTGCTCCGCCAGCTCCGCCTTGATGGATCTTAGTCATGATGGGTGAACACTGCCTTTGGATTTCCTCCAGCTTGTGTTTGTACTCATCTTTATCGGCGAGGGTGTTGTTATCGAGCCAGCGAATGGTGTCGTCGCACAGATCACTCACTACCTTCTTATCCGAATCCGTCAGCCTAGACCCAGCATCCTGGACCGCTTGTTTGACAGTGAAGACATAGCCTTCCAGTTGATTCCTGGCTGCGACTCTCTCCCGTTGGTCGTTATCCTGTTCACGGTACCTCTCCGCCTCCGCTAACATCCTATCAATTTCTTCTCTGCTCAGACGACCTTTGTCATTGGTGATCTTGATGTTGCTGCTGCGACCACTAGCAGTGTCCTTGGCAGTGACATGAAGAATACCATTAGCATCCATGTCAAAGGTGACGTCGATCTTGGGGACGCCTCGTGGTGCTGGGGCAATACCGCTGAGCTCGAATCTTCCAAGTAAGTTGTTGTCCTTGGTCATAGCACGTTCACCCTCGTATACCTGAATGCTGACGCCAGGTTGATTGTCAGAATAGGTGGTAAATGTCTGACTTTGTTTGCAAGGTATACGTGCATTACGCTCAATGATATTGGTCATGACTCCACCAGCAGTTTCTATACCAAGAGACAGAGGCGCTACGTCGACAAGAAGTACGTCTTGCAGAGTAGAATTCCTATCTCCTTCGCCCGTTAGAATGGCTGCTTGCACCGCTGCTCCGTAGGCTACCGCTTCATCAGGATTGATGGAGAGGTTGAGTTGTTTACCGCAGAAGAAGTTTTGCAACATGCTTTGAATCTTCGGAATCCTTGTAGATCCTCCAACTAAAACGACGTCGTGGATCGACCCCTTGTCCATTTTGGCATCAGCCAAAGCTTTCTCCACAGGTTGTAACGTGGAGCGGAATAGGTCCGCGCAAAGTTCTTCGAAGCGCGCTCTTGAGATTTTGGTGTAGAAATCTATGCCCTCGTAGAGAGCATCGATCTCTATGCTGGCCTCCGTACTAGATGACAATGTACGTTTGGCTCTCTCAGCTGCTGTCCTCAATCGACGGAGGGATCTTGGGTTGTTCCTAAGATTCTTCCTATATTTCCTCTCGAATTCCTTGCACAGATGATCGACCAGTCTCGAATCGAAGTCTTCTCCACCAAGGTGAGTATCACCTGCCGTTGCTTTGACCTCGAAGAGGGAACCCTCCGATATGCTCAAGATGGACACATCAAAGGTACCACCACCTAGGTCGAAGATAAGTACATTCCTCTCACCTTTCAAGTTCTTATCCAAACCATACGCCAAGGCCGCAGCTGTTGGTTCGTTGATGATCCTTAGCACGTTCAAACCCGCAATCGCTCCCGCGTCTTTAGTCGCCTGACGTTGCGAATCGTTGAAATACGCTGGTACTGTGACGACTGCATCCCTAACCTTTTGACCCAGATAAGCCTCCGCGGTTTCCTTCATCTTCGTCAATACCATCGAACTGATTTCCTCTGGATTGAACCTCTTCCTCTCCCCGCGGAATTCTACCTCGATCTTGGGTTTTCCTCCCTCGTTGACGACTTTGAACGGCCAGTGTTTGATGTCGTTCTGTATTTTTGGATCATCAAATTTGCGACCTATTAACCTTTTCGCGTCGAACACTGTGTTGGCAGGGTTCATCGCGACTTGGTTCTTGGCGGCATCTCCGATGAGACGTTCCGTATCTGTGAAGGCAACGTAACTAGGTGTTGTCCTATTTCCTTGATCGTTGGCGATGATCTCCACTTTTCCATGTTGCCAAACTCCCACACACGAGTAGGTTGTTCCCAAATCAATTCCTACTGCAACCATTTTTGTGTTTGTACTTTATAACTTGAGACAATTAAATATATCACAATAGTTTTCGTGTAAATGCGACTCGGTTGAGTCAGAATCTCTTGTGTTATCTTTCGTGTTTGTTTCAATACTGCCGTCTCTCGGTTCGCGCGCGCCTTATATACACTAACCTCCCCTGCCAGTACCGACCAGAACTTTCGCGAATGTCATTCAAGAATCTTCGACGATTGATTTTTAACTTTTTACTTAATCTACCGATAATATGATTACTTGATGAATTGAGAAGTAATTTTTAGTGATGATAGTAAAGAATTACATATAATTTTGCCAATTTCCTTTAAAACTTCGAGTTTTATTCGATTGTTTATGATGAAGTTATATCCAATCCAAGTGTCTGCGCGTTTTCGAACAAACGCGAATATTCGATTGCTTCTTTATTTTCCTGTTGTACGTCATATAAAATCCCCGGGAAGTTTATATACAATGTTTTAATAGTTCTAATTTCTTCATTTTTCATTACATAAAACAACATGCTTGCATTCGAATTGTTATAACCTTGATACATGAAAATTCTAATTCACCTCTATGTTCTAGAAGCTCGTCGAACAGTCGGTTCCAAGCCTGTCTTGTCACGAAAATTCTTGTACATTCGATTTTATTTTTCTTTCGAAAAGTTTATTTGTACAAAATATATATGTGACAAAAAGTCAGTATTGAATTCACTTCATTATATGACCAAGTATGTAAATTGATTTGAAGAAAATTTCTTTCATTCTTTATACGATCGACGAATGTTATTATTCATATATTTATCTTTTTAATTTTCGAATCATTTTCAGACATTGAAACTTGAAGAAAAATTATTCAGTTTTCAACCAGAAGAATTATAAAAGCATTGTTGACAACAACGATAGGAGCATTCAAAATCAATAAAACGATATTAATGGTATAATAGAAAGAATATATGTGTATACAAACAAAGCAGGGGATTGATGAGCATCGTTGGAATGGAAAAGTATTAAAGGGATAACAGAAACTGACATAATTCAAATATGTTTTGGTTCACAGATGATTCAAAAATATTATTGTTGCAATTACGTAACGTCTCGTGCAATTCCAATGGCATCTCTGGAAATGCATGTACATGATTATAGATAGTTCCTTGAACTCGACAACGGACGCTTATACTAGAGTCGCACAAAACAACATGATTCCGGCAGAATATTTCTGCATATGTATTGACAAAAAGACGTTTTACATGACAACGCCAACGTTTCTCTTACTAAAAAAAAGTTCTCATCAGAAACAATAGGAAGCGATAGATTATTCCAGTCGATTTCTGTGAATTTATTGTTTGAATAGTAAATTTTCCGACATTTTAATCTGAGTAACATCTAGAACTAATCGAAACATCGGATACTCAATTTTCAAAATTACGCATAATTCATATATAATTCAGTATAATTTATCTATAAGTTATATTGAGAACGTGCGATTATACTAACCATCTTGACGTTCTAGAAAGAACGGTTTTCTTGTAGAACTAATTTTTTGGTTAGAACTGACCTTCAAATCATGCCCTGTTCGAGAATATAATAATTTTCAACATCATCTGAGATTTTTTTCTTGGTTTTCAATCAATCAGAAACGGTAAGGTTTGGAAAATAGATTTTCACTTCGAAATATGAAAGATTATGAATACGAAGTGAAGAGTAACAAAACGACACACGGTTGAAATTCAAAATATTTATTTTATATTGCGTAATTTCATATAAAAATTAATTTTCTTAATCTTTATTGTATCTGTTTTTGTTTAAAGAACTAAGGGAAGTGTTGGATTTTTCTAAAGATTATTATATTTTTGAGTTTCATTTTTCTTCATATAGAAAATATATCGTTTCTCATCGTATCTATCGTGTTCTATCATGAAATTCTTGTAATTATGTCTTCTGCAATTAATTCAATCATCACTTAGAAAAGATATCGATAAATACAATTATATTCACTTCCCCGTGGAAAAAAAATCTTCGGAATGAATTGTATTTTTGCATCGTGAATTTGCAATTGATTAAAATTCGCTGAAATTGCAGTAATGTAACATTGTCAGGATGTATTGATATTTTCGGTAGTGAGTCTTGTTCCTTTAGTCACCTGAAAGTCTCGTTACTTTTTCACCCAATCGAATGCATAAATGTATCACAAATGTGGCTTGTAGTGGCTTTCATTTTCAATGACAGCCGTGCAGTGCGTTATTTATTTTTGTCCTACATTGTGCATCATCTTTTCGTAATAAATAAATTTGGGATGAGTTGAAGTGAACGATGCAGCATTCAAATATACTTGAATATTTGCACCGAGAGCACAATTGTTTTCAATAATTGGCAATATTTGATTAAATAATAAAATTTTATAGAAACAATTAAATGTTTGTTCTATACTTATTTTTTGTAGTATATAGGATAATATCGAATATTTGATTAATCGTTCTAATAGATATTTATCCGAATTGATTGAATATTCCTTTATTCAATTAATTATTATATTGTTTGAAAATCGTTTGTTTTTCAAATTTAGAATGATAAACTGAATTATATGATGACAAAAAACTACTCAGACGATACCTAAATCACTTATAAGTTCAGGAAGTGCTCAATTTGTTCAAGTTTGAAAGAATCACATTCATTGAATTCATGGACGAATCAAAATGAATCAATCAGATACCAAATTGATTCAATTTGAACATTGTAAGAACTCGATATATGGATTCTCAAACTGTTGACGTAAAAAATTTTCGAACTTATATATAATTTATATTGAATTCTATTTAGTTTATATATAAATTATATATAATTTTGAAATTTTCCCACTCGGGTTAATATCTGAGTTATTTTGACATTCTGTAGGAATAGAATAACTAAAATTGTGTCACAGAATTAGAGCATACTCGAAATATCTGGAAGAATCGTGAATCAATACGTGCATTCTCTCATGAGTAAAATGTAAAATGTAAAATGTAGTCCATTGCGTTTCGGTGAGATTCTAGAAATTTCTAAAACGTACTCTGGCACAAACTCGTATAAAATCAAATGTGTAACGAATGAACGTAGGCACAATGCATTTTATTCTATAATACATTCATAAGCAATTTACAAAGGGAAGCGCTTGTTCAACGAGGCTGACACAAATTCGTTGATGACAACACTGTCAGATGCCAAGAGTTTTAAAGGGTTCATCAACAAATTGTTTCCTTGGGAATTTCTTATACGAATTTCTGTTATTACATTGAATATTTCCGCGAAACCATGAATAATCACGGGAAAACAGCATTTTCTTTGCGGCAATCTAAGAAAACACTGGCAAACTGGGAGAATCTATGATATTTTGATGAAATATCTATAATAACTTTGAGATATTCTGGACAACATTTTCTCAAAGTTCTCTATTCACAGTTTTTTCTAAGTATCTCTCTTGAAAAAGGGTTTGAAAATTAAAAAGTTTTTTTTTCAATAGTCAGGAAAAATTTTGGAAATTTGCCAGAATTTTGTTAAGATTTTTCAGAGTGCAATCTCTTTCTTACTTGTTTGAAAAAAATGAAAAAACTCTTATAAACTTTGAGAAACTGATTAATTAAAATCTCTCACGTATCCGATGAACTATGATCAATTAAATCCTGTTAATAAAGTACTTATCCATTGATTCTTATCGAGTCTATTAAATTAAAATTTGAATAGTTCTTATCCGTGTCATTATTGAAGCCCACTGATTTTGAATACGAAACCTATGAATTTCTATAGAATTTAATAAGATATGTAAAGTTGTTTCGAAGACACTGTACTTATCCCTCAAGAGTCTTCAAGAATGAAAATTTTGACATTATCATACCATCGCAATATCATTGCACATAAAAAAAGACATATGAGACAAAAATTTAGGAATTTTGATCTAAATTCTAGAATTTTCCATAGTTTTCCTGATAAAAAGCACGAAAGATTACGAATACAAACTGAATAATAATAATAATAATAATAAAGTTTCAAATTTTCGAGGTTTAATTTTACAAAGAGAACACTTAAATGTGATTGATAAACATTCCAATCGTATCTGTATAACAATTGACTTCAACATTTGTGACTTTTCACATCTTCGAGTAAAAATCATTATTCATTGATATAAAAATTATAAAATCTTCGTTCGATATTCTTCTCCGTGCATTTCATCTAACTTTGAATGTGAAAATATATTTACTAATTTCTTCTAAAATCTTCCAGAACCTTCTCGAGTCTTTTAGAACCTTCTTGATTTATATCGAAATGTAACGAACTTTCTTACATTCCAAAGCGGTGGTATTGTGCGGGGATCGATTCACGATGCTTTCAGATCTTTTTTAAACAATTCAACAATTGCAGATATTGTTGAAGATTTCTTGCGCATTTCTTCATTCCATGAAAAAACGAAGAACAGCATACTAAAATTCAACGTATGCGATTAAAATGTAAATAATACGTCTCCGAAGTGTTGATACAATGATATCGCTCTGTGAGCGTTGATAACGAACAATCGCTTTTGCAGAATACGCAGAGATGAATTGATTCGATGTTTATGTGAATTAGTTTCAAAATACAATGCTTTGGAATTTATTTTCCGAATTTCACTCCCTGTTTTGAGAAAAATATATAAATGGATTATTTAGTGCGGTACTTTTTAACCGAAGAATAGAATTTTATAGTAAATTTCATTGGAAAGTTAGTGTATTCCTGCATTACTATAATTTCATAACAAATTAAATTCTGAAGTTTTCTGTTTGTTGATAGAATAAATTTCATATCATCAATTATCCGCGTGAGTAACTTTAGAAGACAATATATAGTTTCATTGAGACTGGTATCCTAACGGAACACTTGAACCTTCTAGAAAATTCGGACAACGTTTACAAACGTTGCGACGTAGTAGAAACGTTTTGCGAAAAACTCCTCGTATCTTCTGAGTATACATTCTGCGTGAGAGATAATGCTTTCGTATGCATTCATAACATACAATATAATAATTTCATTACCATTTTTGCGGTGGGGTGGAATAAGTGGAGCTATGCTATTCGGATATCGTGTGTGCCGAGATGAGGATATGATTAGTTGTGTTTATTTCTCTCTTTCTCTCTCTCTATTGAATGTAAAGCGGAAAGAAGAGGGATTGGGCGTGTGTATGCGTATATCTTCCACTCCCGATATGTTATTGACGTGCTGCTTATTGCGAATGTACCCTGTAAATATAAAAAATGAATTGAAATGAATAGAATTTAAAATTATTTGAAAATAAGCATTGCATACACTCAATTTCAAATCGTCATTATTATATCGATCGCTTCTTATTTGTCCCAGAAGGTTGAACACGAAGATTAACATTTTCAATCCAATTCAATTATTCTTGAATTCCTCACAATCAGTTTTGACAAATTGATTTAAAAAAATGAAATTTGTGGTACTGTTTGACTTCTTGAATTCCTCATGAAGGATTCAAAAACTTGATTCATTCGCATTCAGAACAATTCTTTTTATCCATTAGATTTAAATTTTTTTTTATTTACGGAATATATGCATAAAATTCAATGTTCGGTTGACAAAAACTAAAATGTCTTTTTAATTCTGTTCATGTTGGAGTGTTAATCCCCCTGATTCGGTTCAAAATTAAAAACGGGATTGAATCTAAAATTAATTAATCAAGATTTAGGAGCTAAAGCTTGGTTGTATAAATTACAAATAATTTTGAATCTCTTTCACTCGGCACTGGCCTTACGCAAGTTTACGCAAAGTTGTTGGGAATTTGCTACGCATGTGATTGAGAGTTTCATGAAACCGAGCAACTTCTCAACAACACGATAACGACTCAAGCTAAGATCTTAGATTTACAACTTCTTGTTGCGTATTTGACGACGTAACGTCCCTGCTAATTACTTCAAACTGTTGTACATTTCCAAAAATTTGCTGCATATTTGCTCAGCATTTGGGAATGTTTTATTATTGAAACCTGAGTAATGAATTTTTATAAAATTCATGTTGAAAAAGCGAGGCATTAGGGATGGGCAATGTGTTTTTTTATGAAGAAAATATCTGATTTCCATCAATATTCTACAAAATTTGATTGAAACTAGAACTTTGTGTTTTATAAAAAAACATCATTAATCTTTCAGGGGGTGAAAATTTGATTGAATATAAATTTTATAAAATATATGTGTAATTCATATATAATTATTCTAAATAAATTCTTGATAGCTTAGTTGATTGGTAAATAAGTATTTTGAAAAACAATCACTTCCCAAACCGTTCAATCACATCATATAAAATATTCCATCAGACGTCTGGAAAAAAGGATATTTTTACAATTCATTAACCATTTATGACAAGTATTTTTTTATCACGTTTCAATTGAAAACTTCAACGATTGATGATTTTTGAAACTTTTGACCATAATTTGAATGCCATTTCGAAAATTTTTCTCCTCATTATTTATTAATAAATTCAAAATTACTCACACTTACTATTGAATCAATATTGTGTTTATCATTTTTTCAACAGATCAAATACGTTGAAAGTTCATCAAGATTGTGCTGGTGATCAAAATTCAAAAGAAACAAAAGATTTTCTACGAAAGATAATGACACGTGCGAATACTGCGAGTATGTTTTTCTCTCCGTTGTAATTCCATCGTTTATCGATCTAGACGTTACAGCGTCATTTGAACCGCCCAAATGTTTCCAGGGTCTTCTACAACGCAAAAGAATCTCAATTTAGACGAATGTTTACGTGCCTCGACATCAAAATCCACATTAAAAAAAATGTATAACACGTGAAAAGAAGCTCAGGTGAGGATTTTCACACTTTCATTGATGTTTATTTATTAAGTTCTCGGAATGAATAACCTTTGACTTTAAATTTACGTTTCTTCAAATCATTCCATTGATATTATGAATGAAAAAACAAACATTGACACGCTTGGTTTAATTTCAAAGCTGCCGATCACATCACATTTTTTTAATTTCACTGGATCTGATGCAAAGTGAATCAATATTAACAATTTGTGAATTTGAAAAAACTAATATCTTCATTTATTGCAGAAAATCTCAATTTTCTTGGCTGTTTTTTTCAAGATGTCACAAAATATTTTTAATGATCATAAACATTTTGAAATATTTTGGAAATTTAGAAAAAAACATAGATGTCATTCGAAATTCATTTATCAAATTTAATTTCAAAACTGACAAAAAAATAAGTAAAGAGACTTCCCATACAGCACAAAAGTCATCGCAAAGAGCTCCCGTTATGACACTAAACATGAATTCATTATGAATAGTGTCCCACTGAGCATTTCCGTTAGAACTTTGCATTAACATTGCAGCGATATTGATGCGATCTTGAAAGTACTTGTCTTTCAATTTACAAATGCAATATTACAAAAGTAACTTGCAAAAATATCGTTGAAATATCACCTGACAACGTAACATTCCTGCAATTTACTTGTAATTGGATGTTGTAGTATTACTGTTGTAATTCTCATAACAGGTACTTTCAAGATCGCATCAACATCGATGCAATGTTAATGCAAGTTTCTAACGGAAATGCTCAGTGAGTTGAATTCGAAATGAACTCTTGATGAATAACTTAATATTCAGAAAGAATCCCAGCAAACACGACTGCTGGTGTTTCAAAGGGCCAATGACGGCTCTTTACTGGCATTGCAGGGCCATCAGCGGCCCATTGGAACGCCGTTAATCATTGTTTGTAGGGATTCATATCTCACTAATTGATAAAGAACTATTCAGGCATTCAACATATATGCATTTTGAATTCATTCCCAAACAGCACCCTATATTTCATGCATATATCTATACTATATATTTTTATATTTGAATATTTTATACATATGGTATGCATGTAAATAATATCGTATACATATTTTATAGGTATACAAGATATTTTGTGCTGTGTGGGTTGAGTTCCTATTGAATTCATTTTTATTGTCATAACGGGGACTGTTCAAGAAGTTCTTTCAGAAGTTTTTGTGAATTCAAAATAATCATTTGTGCTGTCTGGGTTGAGATTAATAAATAAATGCATATACCATGCGAAGAGTTCGTGCTAATAATAACCTCTCATAGGACAGAAAATTCGGGGAGTTTCTTAAACGTATACCGTACGATTGCAATTTAAACAGGCGAGGAATAAAAATACACTACGCCCACTTCGATAATTCAATTACCTAAAAAAAAAGCACAGTGTACAATATTTTTTAAATGAAAATTAATAAACATAAATAATGTTCATATTTTAATCTAAAAGTGAAAGAATTATTTTGAACGGTAAAAACCTAACGACTGAAGAGAATATCCGTTCAATGGAATATTTGATGAAAAAATAAAAACTATTGAGATATCAACAAATACACGTTTGCATGGATTTTGAGAATGTAAACAAATGTGACGTTACGTCAATTCATAACTCGAATCTGTAAATAATGAATTTGATTTGAGAAAAAAACAGGTATTTCTTGTATACATAACATTCAAGAATAGGTGTAAACATAATTTTGACAAAAACATGTGTTCAAATATGAAGAAACAAAATACAAAACCAAATAACGAACAGAAGAATCGCGAATGACATAGGAGGTTAACCACGAACGTTCTGGTGATCTCTAGTGTGGTAGGTTAGTGTATATAAAGCGCGCGCAAACCGAAGACCGGCAGTATAATACGAAACGCAAAACGAGTAATATCGAAATTACAAAGTCGACTCAAGCGAGTCTTTACGAGAGTGATATATATATATCAAAGTCGTGTTTTATATAGTGTTGTGACAGAATCAAAACAAACAAAAATGCCTGCAGTAGGAATTGATTTGGGTACCACCTATTCATGCGTGGGAGTGTGGCAACAGGGAAAAGTGGAGATCATCGCGAATGATCAAGGAAACAGAACAACCCCTAGTTATGTTGCCTTCACAGACACGGAACGTCTCATCGGAGATGCAGCTAAAAATCAAGTTGCGATGAACCCGGGAAACACAGTATTTGACGCGAAGAGGTTAATCGGTCGCAGATACGATGATCCTAAAATTCAAAATGATTTGAAACACTGGCCGTTCAAAGTTGTCAACGAAGGAGGAAAACCAAAGATCGAAGTGGAATATCGTGGTGAAAGGAAAAGGTTTAGCCCGGAGGAAGTAAGTTCGATGGTGTTGACAAAAATGAAAGAAACCGCGGAGGCGTATATTGGTTCGAAGGTCAGGGATGCTGTCGTCACGGTACCGGCTTATTTCAACGATTCACAACGTCAAGCGACGAAAGACGCGGGAGCGATCGCTGGTTTGAATGTCCTCAGGATCATCAACGAACCGACAGCTGCGGCCTTGGCTTATGGGTTGGATAAGAACTTGAAGGGTGAGAGAAATGTACTTATCTTTGATCTAGGCGGTGGTACGTTCGACGTGTCTATCTTGAGCATCGCCGAGGGTTCTCTTTTCGAGGTCAAATCAACGGCGGGTGATACTCACCTTGGGGGAGAAGACTTCGATTCGAGACTGGTGGATCATCTATGCAACGAATTTGAAAGGAAGTACAAGAAAAATTTGAGAAGCAATCCGAGGGCCGTTCGTCGATTGAGGACAGCAGCCGAAAGAGCTAAACGTACATTATCCTCCAGCACTGAGGCTAACATAGAGATAGATGCTCTCTACGAGGGCATAGATTTTTACACCAAAATCTCCAGAGCACGCTTCGAAGAACTCTGTGCAGATCTCTTCAGGGCCACGCTACAGCCTGTAGAGAAAGCTTTGAATGATGCCAAATTGGACAAAGGATCTATTCACGATGTTGTTTTGGTTGGAGGATCTACAAGGATTCCAAAGATTCAGAGTATGTTGCAGAACTTTTTCAATGGAAAACAACTCAACCTCTCCATCAACCCTGACGAGGCAGTTGCGTACGGAGCAGCGATTCAAGCAGCTATTCTAACCGGCGAAGGTGAGCAAAATTCTACTTTGCAAGATGTGTTGTTGGTAGATGTGGCTCCTTTGTCACTTGGAATCGAAACCGCTGGAGGAGTCATGACACCGATCATCGAACGCAACGCACGTATACCTTGCAAACAAACTCAGACGTTCACCACCTACTCGGACAACCAACCCGCGGTGACCATCCAGGTATACGAAGGGGAACGTGCCATGACCAAGGATAACAACTTACTTGGAAGATTCGAACTCACCGGCATTGCTCCAGCCCCAAGAGGAGTACCTAAAATCGAAGTCACGTTTGACATCGATGCCAATGGTATTCTTCATGTAACTGCCAAAGATGCTGCCAGTGGTCGAAGCAGTAACATCAAAATCACAAACGACAAAGGCCGTCTAAGTAAAGCAGAGATCGAGAGAATGTTAGCGGAAGCGGAAAAATACCGTGAACAAGATAATTCGCAAAGGCAAAAGGTCTCTGCTAGGAACCAGTTGGAAAACTACGTGTTCAATGCCAAACAAGCTGCTCAGGATGCTGGTTCCAAGTTATCCGAATCTGATAAAAAGATGGTGATGGATTTGTGCGACGAGACCATCCACTGGCTGGATAACAACACTCTTGCCGAAGTTGATGAATACAAACACAAACTGGATGAAGTCCAAAGGCAATGCACACCCATTATGACCAAGATTCATCAGGGTGGAGCTGGTGGAGGCTGTGGAGCACAGCAGGACTGTGGGAATCAGTTTCGTCAGGGTGCCACCGATTCATCTGGGCCAACCATTGAGGAGGTGGACTAAACGTTTAAATTTAAATCGTCTTCAGTCTCCGTTTAAAAAATTTCATTCAAACTTTTCATCATTTTTTAAGACTGATAAAAAATAACTTTTCTCATTTTGTTTGTAACTTTCGAGGCTGTTTTATCATATTAACTTTTTGAATAATGTTTTTTGTACTATAAAGAATATATAGTTGAAGTTATAACTTGTAAATTTTTGTATGAGTGTTGTATGATCGCAGTACGAGTGTTAAAATAAATGGTTCCTTTAATTTTTTCAATTCTGTGTCATTTATTTTATTCCCTTTCCATCTGAAAATTTTCATCTTTTTTGAATTTCAGGTGTAGATATTGATATACCTTTCGAATGATTCCAGTAAAAATAATTTCTAGTTATTGAACTCTTGAAATGCAGAACGGACAAAAGAACATATAGTTGTACGTTCGAAGCATATTCGTAATTTTCTGAATTCTCTATGCGTTCAGAAATATTTTCACCTATTCAATGTTCTTTTGAAGGAACTTACAGTTTTGATTTGCGTTTCAAAGTCATATTAGGCTGATTCTCTTGATGTAACGTTGGAATTAGTAATAAGTTGGGTTGAAAATGATCAAAACTGTTTTTTATGTTTTCATGAACAATTGTAAAAATTTCAGAGAGAAATTTATCATTTTTAGTAATGAAGACATGTCTTAGGCAAATTCTCGAAATTTTGTGCAATTCACAAAGATGTATTTTGAACAATGATTAAACACTTTTTATTCCTAACAGATGTTTTACAGATATGTTAGAGATATGCATCTTTTGGATACTTTCGCAAAGGCATCTTTTAGAAATGAGAAATGTTCGGATGTTTCAAAGACATTGTACAATCACGTAATATTTTGAAAGCCTGTTTGATACAATTTTTCAAATGAAATAAATGCTGATGCGAGCGTAATTATTGCCTTGCATATTCATTTCCGTTGTATCCCAGACAGCACAGAAAGTTCTTAGAACGTTTTGAAAACGTGCTCTTGGTTTTGCGTGTTTTGGTCCCGCAGTGTATGGCTCCAAGTATACATGTACTTTGACATGCATTTTATCTAATGTAGGAAGAATTACACAGGCAGCATAGATGCAAATCAAGTGAGATTTTTTTGAATACACGAAAAATTGAATGGGAAATTTATTCGCAGAATCTCACCCAGACAGCAAAATTCTTGAGACATTCAAGAGATTTCTTTTAGACTTCTAAAAGAAATCGGATGCATTAGTTTTGTATGTCTAGAAGATATCTCAAATAAGGTACCTTACACAGAGAGAAATATTGGCTATTGCCAAAAACATATTTTCTTGGTTCGAGAAATCCATTTCTCCAAGGATTTCTCATCCATATCTAGTCTTGATACAAGAAAATTTTTCTGGAACTAAGAATTCACCCCTCGAATTCACGATATATTTTCTCAATTTAAGAAAATTTCTCTTGAACCTACAAAATATCAACTGTAACAAAGAATGTGTATTCTTAAAAATATTCCAGAATATATTTTCTTGGTGTTAGTAATTATTTCTCTCAGTGAAAACATCACGAATTAGGAAAATAATATATTATTGAGAAAAATTTTAGATTCTCACTCAAGATATCTCTTAGAGCATGGAAACTGTTGCATCCGATGTCCTTTAGAAATCTAAACAAAATCTTTCCGATATTTGAAAAATTTGTCTGTTCAGGTAACGAGTGATAACTTTGGAGTGCAATAGAATTTTTCTCAATCCAGTTTTAATGAAGTGAAAGGAATAAAGAATAGTTTCTTGAAAAAACTTTTGAAATACTCTACAATTATCACTAATCAAGATGCCGGCAACAAATTTCTCATTAATTTATAAGGAAATGGAAGTATCGTGATAGGGTCAAAAATCCATCATGCAATTGAATTGATTGATTCCGTTGGGATTTCCGACTAGTAGACTTCCTGTCACATACATCTTTCAAGGGATACGATTAGTTAATTGTTATGAGATTGGAAATGGATGCTTACACCCTACTGAACACAATGTCGCGAAACAGTACTGGATCATTTTATCGAATGAGACGTGAGATTTCGTTAGTTTTCACAAAAATCATTTTTGAGGATGATCTGAAACGAAGGGGCTCCCCTACTGACGGGCCCTGGGGCTATGGACCCCTTTAGCTCCTCCTAAAGACGGCACTGATTGTGATAATACTTTTTAGTAATGACTGGAACTTGTGATCATAATAATCACTGTAAAAAATTGCTTCCTATATAAATTTATGTGAAGCGATTAACACATGAATTTTGAAAATTTTCTCTGACCTTTCGTATGAAATTGTATGACATCTCATATAGAATTATGATTCTTCATGCATTTTTATATGAATTTTAATACATTTTAGTAGTAAATTTGATTAATTCATCACTGTTAGAAATTTCTGCAATAATTTTCATGCATTTGCTGGAAGTTTTTTTCAAATACGTGCATGAATTGAGTTTCATACACATTTTACATGAAATTTAATGTAAACTATAGCATAATCTATATTTTTTTCATGTTTTTGTACATTAAATCTAATGTAAAATGTGTATTAACTTGAATTCATGTACGTGATTGAAAAAAACTTCCAGATATTTCTGACAGTGATCATTGAACTTGATTTCAATTACAAGTTTCAGAATTTTCATATTCATTTGATACAGGAAATTTCAGACTATTTTGTACAGCGATGGTGTACTTCTTTCCTTATTGAAAGCTACACTGTGAAAAATTTTGATAGGAAACTTCCAAAGCAAAGTTTGGAAATCTTTTTTTCAAATATTTTTTAGTAGATTTACAAACAATTTTAACAATTTTACAAATAAGTTTTGTCCGTTTACACAAATTGTTTTTCAATTTACTAAAAAATGTTTGAAAAAAAAAGTTCCAAACTTTGCTTTGGAAGTTCGCTATCAAAATTTTTCACAGTGTATATAGATGTATATTCAATTACCCTATTCAAATGAGCTATAGGTTTTGATTCAGTTTCATGAGGTTTAATAGAAGCATTTGAAACAGTACATATGGGATTTTATAGGATTTCACAAGACTTATAAAGTTTGATGGTCATTCAAACTAATGAAACCCAGAAGTCTATGCGGTTTCATATGTGAATGTGAAACAGGATCTCCATGTGTATGGGATTTTATCGTAAATGTCTTGTAGAAAACGTTACAGATATATGGAAAGGAATGCATATGTTGTTCTCGATTTTACGATAAAATCCCATACAGCCTGTAATAAATCCCGTACACTGAGAGAAGAGTTTGAAATGAATTCGAAATCCTCTTTTCTTAGTGTAGAACACGATACGTTTCATCGTTCAATTACGATAGGAAGATGAGAATTTACGATTCGGAAACCACATTCAAAACAATAGAAAAAAAGCAAAGATACGCGCGTACGCAAAATGTTCATTTTTTGTCAGAGTTCTTCTCATTCACCCAATTCTTCTAAATGAATCAGGTTGAAACTTATATGGGATCACTATAACCCTAGTCCACAACTGTGATAAAAATTTCGAAACGATCGGATAAGCAGAACGGGAGATGTGCGCGTATACGTAACTTGGGGGGTGGGCTACAGCCACACAGACAGACACGGTAACAATATTGTTCCCCGAATTCTGAGGAACATTTTGGTCCAGGAGATTTCGAATTTCGAGACAAAAAAATTTTCGGCTCCTCGAAACGATCACAAAGCTTCCCTCTAATTTATCATTTTCTATAAGAAATTTTTAGCAGGAAAGGGGGCGTCCATCAATTACGTGGGGTGTTCAAGGGGGGAGGATCATCCTAAATCTTATCAAATCTCACCGGGGGGAGAGGGGGGTCTTAGCAAATATCACGTAAGTTTTTTTTCTACCGAAAAAATGGTGTAAAATTGCGTGAAATTATTTTGAAAAAATTCAATTTCATCACTGTAATTTTAAATTACGGTGATATTCCTAAACACTAGCTTTTGCTAGTCTTAAATAAGAGTAATAGAACAGATTGTGTTTTAATTTTTTTTTTCAACAATTTAACGCATTTACACCCGAAAGACAAATTTTGGAAAATCTCACGTGAGATTAGGAGAGAGGGGTGGGAGTTCCGGAAAATCTTACGAAATCTCGCCGGGGGGGGGGGGGGAGGATCAACAAATCCTTGAAAATGCCTCACGTTGTTAATGGACACTCCCAAAGCGAAATGCATTTAAACTTGCCGAGGCCGTACACTATACAACAAATTTATGTAAAATTCTTGAACAACCCACACTCCACCACAATCCCAAAAGAATTCTTATTGAAGTGATTGTATTCTTTATGAATTCTTTGAGAATTCTTCTGGGACTGTAGTGTTGTGTGGGAATACATGATTGGTAATATTTGAGCCAATGAAATATTGTAATGTTTTTACAGCATTTTATCTGCAGAAATTCTGACAAACTCTGTGAATTTCTGAAATTTCGATGAAAAATTTTATACATTTGAACCATTCTGTACAGATTTTTTTCATTTTTTTTTTTTTCTTAGACGAATAGGAACAAAATTGCTCTCTGGAAAAATTTTGACGAATTTCTGATAGATCCCTAACATTTTTTTGACTATCGAAGAAAAAAAATTTTCAAACACTTTTCCACATATGATATTTGAATATAGCATGTGAATGTGTTTATAAAATTTTTGAATTTTTAAATAATCAGAAGAATGTTGGAAATTCATTAGAGTTTCGTCAGACTTTTTTCAGAGCGCAATTTCTTGCCTATTTGTCTGAAAAAAATGACAACACTTCTATAAACTCTGAAAAAAGTCTGTACAGAATGTTCCAAAAGTATTCGATTTTTTATCAAAATTTCAGAAATTCTCGGAGTTTTTCAGAGTTTTTCACTGTAAAAAGGAATTCTTTAATTCAGATCATTTCATGACTGAATTTACTATGCAAATAAATAAAGCTCAAAGAACAACCGCCGACACAATGAAAAGAGCATTCTCTTGTATCAAGATGCGAAAATATGAAGACTGTTTTTTACAATAATTGCAGAAAAAAAACAACGTTGTCAGAGATTATTCATGGTTATTTCAGCGAAATATTTTCATATGGGTTTTAACTTTTTACGATATTATATTGTGTAAAATGATCGTTTTTGGTCAAATCAGATCATAAGTCATTGGAAAAAATTACAAATTCATCATGAATCATTACCTAAAATATTACTAATAATGATATATTGTGTGATTTTACATGAATTTTCTTAGGATGTACGCTCAGATCAGTAATATCCACACAGACCTGCAAATTATTCTCAGTACAGGAAAAAAATCACATGTATACTAAGTATGAATAATATGTGAATATCTCTATTCTGAGCGTAGGACTCTTGCGAATTCAAATGCATTCATCCTACACTGGGCGTAATAACTTCATAAAATAATGTGATTCTCAATTCTTGTGTTGGAAATTGACAAAAAATTCTTTCCACAATGTATAGTGTTGTATGAAAAATTTCAAACACGGATTTTTTTAAACAGAAGGTGTTTCGTTTCTTTTCGTGACCATAATTGAAAAAAAAATCAATGAATTGCATGTGAATTCGTTAAGATCATATGATGATTTGTTTGTTTACGATTGATTTATTCAGTTCATAAAATTGGTATAGAATTTCTATAAAACAATTTACCATATTCAGACATTCCTGATATGTATTCCTCAGTGATTGTACTTATATCATTTGATGAAAATTTATTAAAGTTTCTCATGTAAATATTTTCATATTACTCCTACATTGTGTTTGATATTTTTGACACTGGACTAGTTTTTTTTTAAATTCTTTGAAGTGCGAAGCTATTGATTTGACTTTACCCTTTAATAACAAATATGGGAATTACTATTTTGAAATTTGAATACTCGCTTCCTTCATGAAAATGCAAGGCTACGTTATGTAGAAAGGGAAGTATTGATCTCATAAGAATTGATGAGCAAGTCACATTATTGATGGAGCAGAGGAAATCATATTTGTCTTAAAATTGATAATGATCGAATTTTTGAGGAAAATTATGTATTGAAAATACATTGCATAGGTTCAGATTTTGAAAAGAAAACTATACTCTTCTGAAATAGACGCTCTCTGCATTTGAGTTTGTATTTCGATTCTCGTGAGTTGTAGTATATGACAGAATTGAAGATAAACAGTTGAAAATGTGTAATCGTATATATGAGTATATACAGGGGCGTCTTTACGTTTTCGCCGCCCAGGGGCTGATAATATTTCGCCGCCCCCAACCTGAGCTGAATTAATATTTTCAATCATTCTCTCAGGTATATTCATGTTATTTGGAAACTATGTCATATAACTCAAAACAATATATCATTTAATAAAACTTTGACACACTCAACAGGATTAAACATTTAGCATTATAAACTATTGGTAACCTATTATACATTTCCTTAATCGAAAAAAATATCGGAATTATTGAATAAACTTATCCGTCTGATCAGAAACTTTTATATAAGTGTATAGGATCAACGAGGTACCGGAATTAAAGCTCTAGAGGTGCCAAGATCGAATAGTGATTTTGAATAAAAATTTCAGAATTTTTCCTCAAATCTGAGAGTATTTCTTAAAATTTGAGAATATTTCTGAAGTTTGTAATAAAGATAAAACGGTCAATATTTCTGTTGAATTTTACTTGAAAATGGATGACAGATTCTGAATACCTAACAAAGAATAGAAAGAAAATATGAACTTTGCAAAAGTCGCACATTAAATTTTACAAATTGTATTTCAGGGAAATTCCAGGAAAATCTTCCCGTTGGAAAGATTATAATGATATGTTTGCCGATGAAAAGGGAAATGCGAACTTGTGAAAAAGGTTAAATTGCTACCTGGAGAAATTTGTTTGAATCAAATAAAAAATACATAATGAAAATTCATTCATTTAAAAAAAAATTTCATCAATTCAAAAAACTTTGACAGCAGATTGATACGTGAATTATTTCCGTGAATTTCCGTTGCATAGCAATTCATAAGAAAATGTTCTTATTATGAAACACTATGGATTTTGCAACAGGATATTCATAAGTAAACCATGAAGTCCTATGAATTTCTGTTTATGATTCATCATGTATCCCCATGAACATACATTCATGAGCAGAAATTCATAGGACTCCGTGGTTGACTTATGAATATCGTGTTGCAAAATCCATAGTGTTTCATAATAAGAACATTTTCTTATGAATTGCTATGACACTTGAACCAGGGTAAGGAATAGAACAGTTCAAACAACCATACACGGCGGTTTGATGAGTTCATGCACAAATCGTGTTCGAATGTATCCAACTTCCGTACATACACTTTAAATTCCAATGTTTTATTTTGATACACTCAGAGTTTGAAGCCTGTAGCCGCTTTTAAAACGCTTCAGAGCATGTGAATATATCCATAAAATGGATTACATGTTCAATTATCAAATACTTAATCTGAGTTATCAACACATTTGTATATTTTTAAGTGTTTAACAAGTGAGTAAATGATTTAAATACTGTGAATATATTAACATAAAATACTTGAATTCACATTCTCCGCTCCCTTTGTGCTCGAACGCATTTGATAACTGGAAAAAAACTTCTATAATTCTGCCGCCCCCTGAAATTTGCCGCTCTGGGCTATAGACCCTTGAGCCACCCCCCAAAGACGTCCCTGAGTATATAAGAGTAGGAATGGAGAAAAGGGAGTTGGATTGAAGACACTTGATTAAAAAACAAAAAAATTATTTATTCTGATTTTAACATGTTTTATCACAGTTTTTTGTACATATTCGTACATGTATAATACTGATGAATGAGTCATTTGGCAGTATGAATGAATAAAACTCAACATGATTTGTGGTATAATACAATGACTCGAAGGAACAATGATACACAATTTGAAAATGATTTGAAAATTTGAATCTAGATGAAATGAAATTGATTAATTATTGAAAGATGAGGGATTTTAATCCACTTCTTCCACGGTTGGTCCAGAGGAATGGTTATTTCCAGCTTGTCTGAACTGACTGCCGCAATCCTGTGCTCCAGCATCTCCTCCTTGATGGATCTTGGTCATTATGGGTGAACACTGTCTTTGAATTTCTTCCAATTTGTGTTTGTATTCCTCCGTCTCCGCGAGGGTGTTATTGTCCAGCCAACGAATGGTATCTTCGCAGAGCTGATTGACACTGCTCTTGTCGGAATCCGATAGTCTGGATCCACAATCCTGGACAGCTTGCTTGACGGTGAAGATGTAACTCTCGAGCTGATTTCGAGCAGCGATCTTCTCTCGTTGTTCCTTATCCTGCTCACGGTATCTTTCAGCTTCGGCCAACATTCTGTCGATCTCCTCCCGGCTCAGGCGGCCTTTATCGTTGGTGATTCTGATATTGTTGCTACGACCACTGGCAGTGTCCTTGGCGGTGACATGGAGGATACCATTGGCATCCATATCGAAGGTGACTTCGATTTTCGGTACACCGCGTGGGGCCGGAGCAATGCCGCTGAGCTCGAATCTGCCGAGCAGGTTGTTGTCCTTGGTCATAGCGCGTTCGCCCTCGTATACCTGAATGGTGACACCGGGTTGATTGTCCGAGTACGTGGTGAACGTCTGAGTCTGCTTGCAAGGAATGCGAGCGTTTCGTTCGATGATGTTGGTCATGACGCCACCGGCAGTTTCTATGCCCAGAGACAGAGGAGCGACGTCGACCAGCAGTACGTCTTGCAGGGTGGAATTTTTGTCTCCTTCTCCGGTCAGGATAGCAGCTTGCACGGCGGCTCCGTAGGCGACCGCTTCGTCGGGATTGATGGAGAGGTTTAGTTGTTTGCCATTGAAGAAATTCTGCAACATGTTCTGGATCTTTGGAATTCTAGTAGATCCGCCGACCAGAACCACGTCGTGAATGGAACCCTTGTCCATTTTAGCATCCTTGAGAGCCTTCTCCACAGGTTCCAAGGTAGCCCTGAAGAGATCCGCGCAGAGTTCCTCGAAGCGCGCTCTCGAGATTTTGGTGTAGAAATCTATGCCCTCGTAAAGAGCGTCGATCTCTATGCTGGCCTCCGTACTGGATGACAACGTACGTTTGGCTCTCTCAGCTGCAGTTCTCAATCGACGTAAAGACCTTGGATTGTTCTTCAAATTCTTCCTGTATTTCCTTTCAAATTCTTTGCACAGATGGTCCACCAGCCTGGAGTCAAAGTCCTCTCCACCGAGATGAGTGTCACCCGCCGTTGCTTTGACCTCGAATAGCGAACCTTCGTCTATGCTCAGGATGGAAACGTCGAAGGTACCGCCACCCAAGTCAAAGATAAGTACATTCCTCTCACCTTTCAAGTTCTTGTCCAATCCGTATGCCAAGGCCGCAGCGGTTGGTTCATTGATGATCCTTAATACGTTCAAACCGGCAATCGCTCCCGCGTCTTTAGTCGCTTGACGTTGCGAATCGTTGAAATACGCCGGTACCGTGACGACAGCGTCCTTAACCTTTTGACCTAGATACGCTTCCGCGGTTTCCTTCATCTTCGTCAAAACCATCGAACTGATCTCCTCCGGATTGAACCTCTTTCTCTCCCCGCGGAATTCTACCTCGATCTTAGGTTTTCCTGCCTCGTTGACGACTTTGAACGGCCAATGTTTGATGTCGTTCTGTATTTTTGGATCATCAAATTTGCGACCGATCAACCTTTTCGCGTCGAACACTGTATTCGCAGGGTTCATCGCGACTTGGTTTTTGGCGGCATCTCCGATGAGACGTTCCGTGTCCGTGAAGGCAACGTAACTTGGTGTTGTTCTGTTTCCTTGATCATTAGCGATGATCTCTACTTTTCCTTGTTGCCACACTCCCACGCAAGAGTAGGTTGTTCCCAAATCAATTCCTACTGCAACCATTTTTGTTTATTTTGTTGTTACACTTGTCACTTTTAAATTCACTCGATACACGTGTGATTGTTCGCTTGTGTTTGTAAACACGACTCTACGAGTCAACTCCTTCTATCGACTTGTTATGTTTCGCTTGTGATTCAATACTGAAGCTCTCTGATTCGCCCGCTCGTTCTTATACCTTACTCGCTATTCGTGCATCCACTGGAAAGTTCTCGAATCATGTGTTCGAGAAAGTGCTCGATCTGTCAAGAGTATTTTCAAGAGACACCATCTTGTGTTTTTTTTTCTTCTATATTCGTCTCACATTGTGACAGCTGATAATATTTGTCTCCTTTTTTCTGAATTCACAGATCTCTAGTGAAGAAATTTCCAAAATTATGTATAATTTATATATAATTGAATCTGGTTTATATATAAATTATTTGTGCACCGACTGAAAAGTTCTCGAACCATCTGTTCGAGAAAGTCCTCGGTCACTTTGTTTATTTGTACATTTTTTTTGTATCTGTTCTTCAATAATATTCCATTAGTGTCTCATTTTTTCTAACTCGTAGCTGAAATATTCGATGAATCGTTTTCGTGAAAAAATTCATACCATCCAGATTAACCTCCACGTTCCTCTATTCTTCCATCTGTGAGAACGTATCAATGTTTCCCTTCGATTTTTTCAGCAAAAACAACCGATTTTTAACATCCTACCAATAATCGACTATTCGTGAAAGGTCTTTCAATTATTCATCCTAATTCTCTATTTATTTGGTTTGTACATGCGGGTTTGACCTCCACATTTTTGTATATCTTCCGTTGAGCATTTTTCTACAGGTTTCCAAACATTCCTAGGAAGTTGAACATGTTCAGAAACAATTATAAAATCCATATCCATATGAAAGTGCAATAGTGTTTTGTCTAATATTGTCATCACAGTGTTTTCAACTATGGGTATATAAATTCCCATTTTTTCCATTACATGACACGTCACTACGCATCTGCTTGTTACATAATTGTCGATTGTCGTTTCATTCAGAAACAAAAACTCGGGAGTAGATATGTACCCCTATAATAAAGGGATTTGAGAACTAAAGTATGCAAGAATACAGATTTTGAGAATTAGGAATATTTAAAAAGAAAAATATTTGACATCAGATTTGTTTTGAAATGGAGATATTTTACAATGCACAAACTTTGAAACACAGATGTATCAATATATAGTTATTCTGGAATAAAAGTTACAACAGCAGAGACATTGAAGGATATAGAAATAAGAATTCGAGTTTTTGTATCGCCCATGACTACATCAACTCTTCTTTGTCCTCAACCAAGGAAAAAAAATACATTTCCTATCCCGATTGGAAATAATTTACAAGTCGATGTAAATATTATTACTTTCAGCACAGAAATTTGGCAAGTCTCAATGCATTTTCTTCATGTCACGCATGGTAAATTCATGAAAGATTGTGAATTTCGATTATTGTACAAGGAATTTGCAGGAAATTATTTTCATATTGCGGGAAAATAATGATCGAATTGCACACTATGAATAATTCAGTTTCCACACAGAAATCAATATTCGAGGGGAGAAATTGAAAAAATTATACACGGAGAAAATTTTGTAGTATACATTGCATAAAAACTGTGTTTAATATTACTATGTTTTTGTAAAGTTGGACCATACTGACATTACGAGGAATATTGCCATGATAATGATGTAAATTACGATAGATTATAGTAAAATTGGAAACAAAACAAAGAAAGGTTACAATGTCTCAATCGTAAAAAGGGATGCATGCAAAGCATTTCTGAATAAACGTTCAGTGATTTTAGTCAGAGTGTCAGTATAGTCCAGCGTTACAAAATAATTGTAGTAATCTATACTACAAAATTCTCTCCGTGTATATAATTTGTATGTAATTCAATACAGTATATATATAATTTATGTATAATTATATATAGTTTTGAAAGTTGTTCCATTCGGCTAAAGATGTGAAAGAGAAACAAACTGATCTGTCGAATTTCCCGCCAACCAGAATTCCCTAGAAACTTCGAATCGAATGGTCGAGAACGGATAATGGTCATTGGCTATTTTTGATGACCTTGACATCCTAAAAAAATTTTTGAATTCTTTTTCTTCAATTTGCTAATACGATTTGGCTGCTAATATATAGTGGATTAAGGAAAGGATCATGCAAACCAATCATATTTAATAATTTGGTATAAAAATATCCTTACAGCGGTCACAGCGGCATTATCATCGGAAAAAATGCACAGAAATGCCTATGGAATTATGATAAGAGGTGAAAAGACGGAAAGAGTAGTCATAGGATAAAAGTTATACAAAAAAATTACGATGAAGATGACAATTTAATAAAATAATCTGTGTGGAAGAATTGTCCGAATCCATGAATGATGATGTAAAGAAACTTATATATAACCCAGATTGAATTATGGATCAATTATGAATGATTTTGAGAATTTTTTCACTAGCGCCCTGTGAATTCAGAGAGAAGGAAGGCATTATCAGCTGTCATAATGTGGAACAAATACAAGGAGAAAAAACAAAAGAACGGAAGATATACAAAAATGTGGAGGTAAAACCCGCATGTACAAACCAAATAAATGGAGAACTCGGATGAATAATTAAAGGACCTTTCACGAATTGCCGATTATTGTTAGGATGTTAAAAATCGGTTGTTTTTACTGAAAAAATCGAAGGGAAACATTGATACGTTCTCACAGGTGGAAGAATAGAGGGACGTAGAGGTTAATCTGGATGGTATGAATTTTTTCACGAAAACGATTTATTGAATATTTCAGCCACGAGTTAGGAAAAATGAGACACTAATGGAATATTATTGAAAAACGGATACAAAAAAAATGTACAAATAAACAAAGTGACCGAGGACTTTCTCGAACAGATGGTTCGAGAACTTTTCAGTCGGTGCACAAATAATTTATATATAAACCAGATTCAATTATATATAAATTATACATAATTTTGGAAATTTCTTCACTAGAGATCTGTGAATTCAGAAAAAAGGAGACAAATATTATCAGCTGTCACAATGTGAGACGAATATAGAAGAAAAAAAAACACAAGATGGTGTCTCTTGAAAATACTCTTGACAGATCGAGCACTTTCTCGAACACATGATTCGAGAACTTTCCAGTGGATGCACGAATAGCGAGTAAGGTATAAGAACGAGCGGGCGAATCAGAGAGCTTCAGTATTGAATCACAAGCGAAACATAACAAGTCGATAGAAGGAGTTGACTCGTAGAGTCGTGTTTACAAACACAAGCGAACAATCACACGTGTATCGAGTGAATTTAAAAGTGACAAGTGTAACAACAAAATAAACAAAAATGGTTGCAGTAGGAATTGATTTGGGAACAACCTACTCTTGCGTGGGAGTGTGGCAACAAGGAAAAGTAGAGATCATCGCTAATGATCAAGGAAACAGAACAACACCAAGTTACGTTGCCTTCACGGACACGGAACGTCTCATCGGAGATGCCGCCAAAAACCAAGTCGCGATGAACCCTGCGAATACAGTGTTCGACGCGAAAAGGTTGATCGGTCGCAAATTTGATGATCCAAAAATACAGAACGACATCAAACATTGGCCGTTCAAAGTCGTCAACGAGGCAGGAAAACCTAAGATCGAGGTAGAATTCCGCGGGGAGAGAAAGAGGTTCAATCCGGAGGAGATCAGTTCGATGGTTTTGACGAAGATGAAGGAAACCGCGGAAGCGTATCTAGGTCAAAAGGTTAAGGACGCTGTCGTCACGGTACCGGCGTATTTCAACGATTCGCAACGTCAAGCGACTAAAGACGCGGGAGCGATTGCCGGTTTGAACGTATTAAGGATCATCAATGAACCAACCGCTGCGGCCTTGGCATACGGATTGGACAAGAACTTGAAAGGTGAGAGGAATGTACTTATCTTTGACTTGGGTGGCGGTACCTTCGACGTTTCCATCCTGAGCATAGACGAAGGTTCGCTATTCGAGGTCAAAGCAACGGCGGGTGACACTCATCTCGGTGGAGAGGACTTTGACTCCAGGCTGGTGGACCATCTGTGCAAAGAATTTGAAAGGAAATACAGGAAGAATTTGAAGAACAATCCAAGGTCTTTACGTCGATTGAGAACTGCAGCTGAGAGAGCCAAACGTACGTTGTCATCCAGTACGGAGGCCAGCATAGAGATCGACGCTCTTTACGAGGGCATAGATTTCTACACCAAAATCTCGAGAGCGCGCTTCGAGGAACTCTGCGCGGATCTCTTCAGGGCTACCTTGGAACCTGTGGAGAAGGCTCTCAAGGATGCTAAAATGGACAAGGGTTCCATTCACGACGTGGTTCTGGTCGGCGGATCTACTAGAATTCCAAAGATCCAGAACATGTTGCAGAATTTCTTCAATGGCAAACAACTAAACCTCTCCATCAATCCCGACGAAGCGGTCGCCTACGGAGCCGCCGTGCAAGCTGCTATCCTGACCGGAGAAGGAGACAAAAATTCCACCCTGCAAGACGTACTGCTGGTCGACGTCGCTCCTCTGTCTCTGGGCATAGAAACTGCCGGTGGCGTCATGACCAACATCATCGAACGAAACGCTCGCATTCCTTGCAAGCAGACTCAGACGTTCACCACGTACTCGGACAATCAACCCGGTGTCACCATTCAGGTATACGAGGGCGAACGCGCTATGACCAAGGACAACAACCTGCTCGGCAGATTCGAGCTCAGCGGCATTGCTCCGGCCCCACGCGGTGTACCGAAAATCGAAGTCACCTTCGATATGGATGCCAATGGTATCCTCCATGTCACCGCCAAGGACACTGCCAGTGGTCGTAGCAACAATATCAGAATCACCAACGATAAAGGCCGCCTGAGCCGGGAGGAGATCGACAGAATGTTGGCCGAAGCTGAAAGATACCGTGAGCAGGATAAGGAACAACGAGAGAAGATCGCTGCTCGAAATCAGCTCGAGAGTTACATCTTCACCGTCAAGCAAGCTGTCCAGGATTGTGGATCCAGACTATCGGATTCCGACAAGAGCAGTGTCAATCAGCTCTGCGAAGATACCATTCGTTGGCTGGACAATAACACCCTCGCGGAGACGGAGGAATACAAACACAAATTGGAAGAAATTCAAAGACAGTGTTCACCCATAATGACCAAGATCCATCAAGGAGGAGATGCTGGAGCACAGGATTGCGGCAGTCAGTTCAGACAAGCTGGAAATAACCATTCCTCTGGACCAACCGTGGAAGAAGTGGATTAAAGTTCCTAATTGTGTAAAAAACTTCGAATTTTAATGGTTTTTTTTTAAATTTTTTTTTCCAATCCGCTCTTTGTGTAAGATTTTTATTGCGAGACTGATTTAGATTTCAATTTTTGTACATCACATGTATTTATTTTCTGTAAATATCATATATTGTATATAATGGTAAAATGATATCGTGATGTGATTGCAAAGACTGTAAAATAGTTTGTAAATAAATATTTATTTTTTTTTCATAAAAATGTTGTAATCATTTTAAAATCCTTCTTCCATCCTTTCCGTATTCTTTCATGATTTATCACTATAATTCGATTTCCTATATTCATCTGAGTTAGAATTCAAGTAAATCAAAATACTTTTTTAATTATTAATTTCACATTATCCTTATCCGCATTCATTTCAAATATTTTAAAGTCTGAATTTGTAATAAAGAATATGCTTGATAAAAAATTCACTCTTTATCTTTTCTCGTTTTACTTCGTCTTTCAAGCACAAATATTGGTCTCTATATCGAAAAATCGGTAGCATTATAATTTATTCGTTTCATGTGAAATTTGTTTCAATAAAAGGTGAACAATTTCAAGAGATTGATATCCAAAGTTATATACAGTAGACATGAAGAGAGAATATTGAATTTTCCAGAACAAGTGAAGCCTCAAATCCTCACTTCTCGCAAGGCTGCGCAATTTTTTTGAATCTCTCTCATTGTTTCATAAAAAGTTTTAATTCTTCTTGATATCGAAGAACATTTCTGATAAACAACATGAATTAAAATATGTTGGAAGGATTCTATAGAATTTTTACTGATCAATTGAAAATTAAACAAAATTATAGTGTTTAATGGAATTCGAAACGGAATTTAGATGATTCATAAAATTCTGCAACAGGAACTTGTTCATCATGTTAGTTTTAATACTAAGACTTGTAAATGTTGAATGAAGTATATGTCAAATGATAATATGTTGAAGTTTAGAAAACATTTTACATATATGAATGACCTCTCACACAACACTCGTTGTCTAAAAGATATCTTCAGAAATAATTAAGAACAATGCATGCAAGAAGTCTTATGCAACATGAATAAACATCTTTTAGAAGTCTCAAACTGTTCTTACTTCTAAAAGATATCTTCAAGAACGTTTTCATCAGAAACCTTTGAGAAGTTTCTGAAAGATATCTTTGAGAACATTCGAGAAGGTTTCTGAAAACGTTCTTGAAGATATCTTTTAGAAGTAAGAACAGTTGAAGACTTCTAAAAGATATCTATTCATGTTGCATAAGACTTCTCGCATTGTTATTAATTGTTTCTGAAGATATCTTTTAGACAAGTGCTGTGTGGGTTCTTTTCTTTTATACATTTTTCCAATTCTTCAAACAGCAAACGGTCCTTCAAAGAATTGCCCAAGATTCCTTCCAGAATTTTTGCCTTCTTGAAGAATTTTTCAACGAACCCTTCACAGTTTGTTTTAAATGATTTCTAAATTTTATTCCTCGATATTTACAAAATATTCTTCATTTTCGTGAATATTCACAACATTTCACGCCTGTCAATTTGAAAGCACAGTGACATTCGAACATGTTGCGAAAAAAGTCATGTACGCAACGTAGAATTGAAATACAGAAATCCGACCAATTGAAATCGAGATATCAAACACGGACCATGCCAGTCCAGCCAATAAAAAAATTGTCAACTTGACGCATCACGCCATCCTCTGTCTTCTTTGAAATTCACCAAAGCGTTTGCTAAGTTTGCTTAGCTAAACCCTCAGACTGTGATAAAGTCGTGCAAGAAGTATGAAATGTAATATTCTATTCCGCAATAATATTGTAAAATTTTGTAAAAATAATTTATATTTCAATGGCTGCAAGGACAATTATATATGTATTTTAAATACAATTTGTTATTTTATAAGATACAATGTGAATCCATTTTCTATAGCCTTTTTTGGTTTGTTTTGATCTAATAATTTTTATCGTCAGTCACATAATAGGTAATTTTTCACATTTTTTCATATTCATTATTAGATATTAACGATATATGCATGCATCATGTGGATTAAATAGATCTACAAATTAAGTTTGTGAATACTCGGTTTAGGTTAATTTTTTTATGTACATCTTTCATTTCAATGCCAAATAATTATCCATGTGAAAACCCAGTTGTTTCCCTCAAAATCATTCAGTTGATTATTTTTTATCTACAACAAATCATTTTTCTTGAGTATGTAGATTATTCCTTCTGCTTAATTTTTGAAAATTGTTTTCTGTTCGTATTTGATTCTGCTTTTAGTACTCAAGAATGTGATTTTCCCTGTGAACATTGAAGCAAAGATGAAAATACAATAATGATATATTATGTAAAGTTGTTGCAATTTTCATATTTTTTTGGTATATTTTCCTCTGCGGAATCATAATCCTTACTTACTTAAAATTATGTTATCAATATCACATTTTTTATTTTTCTATTTATATTCACTTTTCAGATAATGGAAGGTGATCACAAAAATCATGATTCTGTTCCTCATAATGAAAATATTAAATCTCAGAGGAAAGAAAAATTAGGTTTGACTACGGCATTTGCTCTAGAATCATTGCATCAGGATATTAAAAAGGTTTTGACGGATTATGAAGAACATTGCAAGAGGAATAAGTAATTGCCATTCATTTGACATCTGTACAGATTCAACTCATAGAAAGCTTATAAACATGATAATATTTTTTGTACAGAAAGTATAGAGAATGGTTGAAAGATTCTTTGCATCATCGCAGTCAATATACAACTCTTTGTTGGACTTCTGCCTTAGCACTGTTGATCAATGCTCTTGCCCTTATTGTTGCATTCTTTTTAATGGATAATGAATCAAGGTATTATTACTGTTACGTCTGTCATTTTAACATAATAAGTATTCTGTGTGTATCGCCCAATGTACTGATAAAAATTATAATCGCCCTCCACAGATTACCCCGAATTCCGCTGTTTAGTTGGGCTACCTGGGTCTTTTGAAATTATTGAATTTTACAAAGGGGATATGGGGTTTTCAAACGTTCATAAGACTTTTGGAACATGCTTTGAATCTCCGGGAATAACTTTCTAAAGTGTTAATATCGTAAAAGCATCTCCTATTCCTTTTTTAATTGCATTGACATCAGAAAGGATTTCGAAAGCAAAACATCTTCTGACTCTTCCGATCACCAAGTGTTCTGTGGAGGATTAATTCAAGTCTCAAGATAACTCAAATCCAGACTTTTGATGTTAATTTTACATGATCGAACTAGTTTTCTCATCAAATTCTTTGAAAAAATAGTACAATCTTCTTGCAGGGCCGAATTATTTCCACAATCAAAAAATCGATTGATGATCACAGATATTAATCCCTGGGTTATAATTATTCTGTATTCTTCACAATTTCTAATGTTAATAGTTAGGATAATATTAAAACTGCTCCCAAAATTGAATAAAAATATGATTCTAGGTATTCATCACTGCCGTACGAAGGACTGATCATCTGTTTTCTAGTGATATTGAATTTTACTTTAGTCGTTTGGGAAAATAGATTACGACATAATGAAATCCCTCATAGAGTACGAATCCTTCTTGATCAACTCAAAGGTGTGTAGAAACCAATGCAGAATTAGTATGAAGCAAGCTTGTGTCAATGAATTGATCATTTGCAGTTGCAAGAATGGCAAGTAAATGGGAACCTGAGAATTATCCTCATTTATGTAGCCCTTTTTCTCCTTGTTTAACTTTACAATGGACGTATCGCGATGGTCACGTAATTAATCTCCCTTGGGCACTACTAGTAGCAGGAGACATAATTGTAATTAAACCTGGTCAACAATCACCTGGTCATTGTACTCCTTATAATGTGAGTATTATTCTCACCTTTCGAATAAAATATTTTAAAATCATTCATTTATTCATATATTTTAGGATCACGAAGCTCCGGTCCTACACGCAAGAGAAGTTTATAGCCCATCGGTTCACAGTGAGAACGACATTTTTTCAACTCCCCAAGCTCGTACTCCCCTCAAAAATAAAATCTACAAACTGCAGGAGACACCTTATTTAACGAATTTGAAAATGGCTCTCGAACAAGCACTTGACAGGCCTGTCACTTATCATAATCGAAAACGTCATCTTGTGATGATTTGTTGCATAGAACAATTAGCTTATCCAATACTTTTGATCATTGTTTTGGTTATTAATTTATTTCGATATTTATATCTGCCCGAATATCTTGGCATTGGTCATTGGACTGAAATGTTTTTACTTCAACCCATAGCTATCAGTCTTCCCCTTTTACCAATAATTTTTCCTGTTTGTTGGATTTTTCTTAATTGTTTTGGAATGGCTAGATTCAAAGCGTTGTACAAAATTTATCAGTCTTCGAAAAAGCAACAGGTATTTGATTATAATACATTCGATAGTGTATATAACATTAATGTTGATTGAATGATTAAAGTTCGTAGATCCCTTCGAGGATACAGATGTCTCTAGTCCGGATAATTCAGAAGTCGTTTATGACTGGTCAGAACTGAAAGATTATTTTTTCAATATTCTTTTTGGAAAAGAACCTATGATGTCGAGATCCGCTAGTATTCTCCACGTTTTAGGTTCCGTAACGGTAAGTTTGTTATTTTCGCACGCGACTACTGTATTAAATTTCTTTTTGGGTGTTATCAGGCATTGTGCTGTGTTGACAAAAAAGGGATTTTATCATGGCCCAATCCTACAGCTGAAAAAGTATTTTTTTTACGCAACGCCAATGCCACATCTCCAACTTCCAGGTAATTGAACGTGTAAATATTTCAAAATAATTCTTCAACTATTTTACATTGTTCATTTCTTCAGTGCCGATAGTTTGGACAAACCCAATGAACCTACTCAAAATATTGAAAGCGAGACTCAAGGTTCGAATGGAATGTCATACACCCATCATGGTAAGATTCCAAAAGGATGTTACAATTTTATAGAATAACGATAGATTTTTATAGACGCCTCTCACTCAACGGCCGAAGTTTTGGATTTGACTCACGATCATGCTTTACCATTTCGGTTACAATTTGATGATCATTCTTGGAGACAACATTTGAATTCATTGAAACCTCTCGGATTAGCGATTCTTTTAAACACTTGTAATATGGAAACACAAGAACATTACATGCAATTTTGTTGTCATGTTACTTGTGAAGCTCTTCATAACGAGAATCTTGTTCCAGTGATAAATAGACGGTAATTTTTCTCTTCTCTGAACGAATCCCCATCCAGAGCTTTATTCCTGTTCCTTTAACGCGCTTGTCCAATAGTGTTTTGCATGTAATAATTTTTTTATTAAAAAGTGCTTCACGTTGTCCAAGACAGATACTTACCACGTTTCCGATTCAGAATGAAAAGGTAATTGGTCAATTCTTGTCATTGAAAAATAATTTATGACTGTACGAATTTACTAGCTACCAGGGCAACAATATAGAAGATAAAAGTGGGTATGAAGCAAAATATACAGTGCAAAGTTTGAAGCAGATGTATTTATTTGAAGAATCAGGAAGCCTTGGACAGATGTGGTCAGTTGTGTCTTTGTTATTTTACATACTCTACGCATGCCACTAAACTTTTCCATTATTCCTTAATATACGATTGGTTTTTGCACAAGAAATATTTTTAAAATGTTCAACAGTTTTATATTTTTTTTTTTTATTCAAATTCAAGTACGAAAATTAATTTTTAAACTGTATATACTATTTGTTCTTCATTTTAATTCTGATTATTTCTGATTTCTTCTTTCGACTTTAATATTCTTTACGTGTATGTAGTATATCGATAATATTTCATGAATTATTTCATCAGTATTTATTCTTTCGTGTAGGTGTTTATGCGAATTGGCCAAACAAATTGGTTTTCAAGATCAAGCACAGAAGATATTTCAACTAGAACAACAATTATCGACATTCAGACATGTAGTAAGTTTCGATTATTCCTTGAATTCATATTTTTGACAACAAATGACAATTTTTCTTTACTTTTTTCCTTTCAGCAACCAGAAATGGTGCGACGTGATATCAAATTTGCACGTTCTCTCAGTATCGCTACGAAATTAAAGTTTCCATTTCCACATATGGTCGCAGTAGTGGTACGAGAAATTACTGGAGGTGGTTTACAATTATTGACACAAGGGACAGCAGATATAATTTTAGATTCGTGTATCGAATTCTGGGATGGCCACGATCTTTGTCCTCTTTCAGCTTCCGATAGGTATGTAGAATAAAATTTCCAAGATTTTAGAGTAACTGATTTTTTTTTTTTTGTAATTTGTAGGAAAAAGGTTCAAGACTTTTATCAAAGAACTAGTTTGACGTCATATTGTACAGCGTTTGCTTATAGACCTTTGATCAAAGGAGTAAGCAATGAGATGTCCAAAATATATCTAGAACTCCCCGCCGATAGTAAACATCTTTACACACCTCATCGAAGTCCAACTCCTCTTCCATGGGATTTCATGAATGTATTGGATCCAAAATCCAAAAATTTGACAGTTCAGTTCCAATCGACTGGTAATTATTTACAAAATTTTTCTCGGAATTCACTTGAATGTTCAATTTATTTGGTTACAATCGCGTGATACAGATTCTCTGTTGTGCAATGAAAACAAAGAAGAGGAAGTTAACGATGTTGAATCTTGTTTCGAACTTCAATGTAATCAAGTTTTCATAGGAATGGTGACAATGCAGTATCAAGCTCAAGCGGATATGGTAAAAATTACTTACTTAAAATCCAATATTCGAGAATTCTTTTCTCATGCTTGTTCGTTATTCCTTTTTAGGTGCAATTGATTGAGCAATTGGAAAGAGCATGTATAAGATTCGTTCACTTCAGTAAAGAAAATGAATTGAGATCGCGTGTATTTTCTGAGAAGATGGGATTGGAAAGTGGATGGAACTGCCATATATCGCTTCTCAGTGAGAGGGCTAGGTATTTTCATTCAATCTATTTTTTACCCAACTTTTCATCAACTTACATATCAAAGTATATAAAATCGAGTTTTTAATCGAGGATTTGAATTCACGAATTTGATGAGACATTAGTGTTGTGTACAATACTTGTTGCGGTACAAGAGTTTGAAGAGAGTTGGTTTGGAGTTGTTCTATCGTATGAATTTGATCGGTATCACGTAATAAGAAAAAAATAGAAGATTATAATCAAATTTATAATCTTAAAAATGTAATTTCAATGAATAATTTTCTCTAATGTTAATACAACCCACCCACTCACTAACCATCTATTTCAAAATTTTCTTTTTTTGAGACTCGATTTTATATTTGAATCCTAGAAATGAAAATTCTAAAAATAAAAATTAACTATTTACTTCATTACGTACAACTGGAATGAATTGTGATGAATCTCAATTGCCAATATTTCTACGATTCGTCATTTTTATTTTCATCTCTATAAAAACTTCGGCTTTGCTTTTTGGCTTTCTTTCTTCGTTTTATGTCTCTGAGTAAAACTTGTGAAATATGTTAACACAAAATTCGTCATTCATTCGTGAAAGAAAATCTGTATTTATTTTAGCAATCTCAATGTTTTAGGTGTTCTTGATCCAATCGATCAACGTAAATGTTATCAAATGACTTTTCGTTACTAATAATAAATGTTTTTATTACGTGTTTCTTTTCTATCGTTTCTGTTGCAATGATTGTTGAATGTTTTCATGGTAATCTATGCATGTACGTTGCAGGAGACCACGATGGCTGGAGAGAAATCCACAAATGCCCCATGCATCGTATATGTCTGTCTATAAATATTATATATATTTTTTCATTCATTAATTCTGTTTATTATTCTTCGGCATGCGTGTCTTGATTGTTATGTGAGATATATTTTTCGTTTCTATTATCAACGCTTTCACTCGTATAGAAGAAAATATTGAATCATATATTCACTTGAATTCATTTTTTGAATAATAAGAATTGAAGGATGAATTCGGTGAAAACATTTTTATGTGCACAATGTATGGTTTATGCTTTTAACACGTAACTACTTATTACATTCACAGATTCATGTGTATAATAATTTTTGTAGAAACTTTTCAAAAATCGCAATATTTTCTTCTGTATATTTCATAAATTCATGCTTCAGTTGGAAATCATTGGAGAATCAATATTAGTACAGAGTTTTGAAAATTCATTTGTTTCTCAAATATATTGTGGCTGCTTCATGCATCGATGCATTATCAAGGTTTTAAAAATCAACGAATACATGGGACACAATCCCTTTTGGCATTTCAATTTGTTTGATGAATTTGCGAAATTATCATTGACTATCGAGACTGTGATTTCACGATTCAAAACCACTTATATGAATGTTGTGATCGTTAACTATTTTCAAATGTGTGATATTATTTTTTGTCCTAAATTAACAAAATAAATGTAGATAAGTGTATGTAACTAATACGCCAATGTTAGGTCCGAGAGTCCATTGGGTTGGTGGGTGAGCCAGGCAGCTGCCATGTCCTCACCCACTCCCTCGGCCCGATTTCGTCAACGTAATCACTCCTACATGGATGAGGCCAGCCAATTGCTTTATCGTGCTTCTCCTCGGTACGTTACATAATCAAACCCTCTAATCGTCTGTAATATATACACCGTTATATATTACAACTCGCATATGTCTTTATCCTATAATCACATTACCATTACTATCGCGCTCTTATTCATACGACATGACATCTCGCGCGAACAATGAAAAGCTTTAGCCATTCAAAATTTATACTATAAAACACACTTTACTCTACTTCCTTGATCCATAATAAATAAATAATCATCATGCATGTTCATACCATTGTTGAATATTGCATATTAATAGGTTCGTGTTGACAAATCTTTCTGCATGATTCCAAAAACTTGACGAGCATGAAATTCATCTGAAAATTTCCTTTTATTATAGCACAAACTTGAACAATAGTAGAGCCATGAGTATATCCGCTCCAAGTGCAATAAATACTGAATTTACAACGGTGAAATTTGAAGATGAATCCACTGAATGGAATAACGTAACGACACCTGGTCAGTTGAAGAGCACGATGAGCCATAGGTATGTATCATAAATTTCATATAAACCATACATGTTCTATGTAATTTCTTTCAAAATAATGGTTATAAACTTATAATAATGTTTATGACTTTACATGCCAGTCTGAATCAGCTAACAGAAAAGAAGAAAGACGCAGAGTCTTCACTATTTTCGTAATTATTTCAACTTTTATGTTTTGTTAAGTCAAATGACCCATTACAAAAAAGGCATAATTACGAAATATTTTTTATTAACATCAAATTATCCGTCCTTGTAGTTCAATTTCTATTTCTACTAATATTGTACATATACCATACTTCCTTCTGCTTATTAAATTTTTTTTTTTTTATTTCAACTTGCTACCGTTTTCAACTACACAATTTCTTTCGCTTTGTACATGCAATTCGACGAAGGAGCGTAAATGATTAACTCAATTTCATTCATAATAGGGAACAGGATACGGTCAGAAGCGAAGATAGTGTGCTTGTGCAAAGTATTGATTTAGGATCCGGTCAAGAAGCTTGGAGATCCTTGAGTTGCCTCACGGATAGCACCGAACAAAGCGCGCCTGTCAATTTTGATTTATCAAATAGGGTGAGTTTGAAAGAAATCATCTCCTCCAGAACAATTTTTCATGTTTTACTTGAATTTCAGGCTAAACTTCCAAGAGGTATCGATAAAATTCGACCACATTTAGAATTGATAGACAATGTACCGTTATTGGTTTCATTGTTTACCGATTGTAACACTTCTGTTACTCGAGAAATGTTACACATCATGCAAGATTATGGAGAAGTAGTTTGCGTTCTCGGTTCCTCCGCCAATGCCGATAATATGCCAATCTTCATGCAAGCTGATGCTGGGTGAGTCTGAAAGAACCAAGATTTCATTAAATTTTCTATACATTTCTCATGTTCCTTAGGTTTGAATCGTTTATTGAAACCAACGAGTAATCGAATAACGAAATACTCAGCTGTTCAAGACCCTAAATCTTGCAATACATTCTGCGAATGAGTCTCAAAGAGTCAATTCAAGAAGATAAATAACGATGAATAATCAGATTTTGTGAGTTTCGTATCTATAAACGATTCAACCTTCAACTATTAATTATTAAAAATTATACATACATAAATTTGATTTGCGTGTTGTATCATTTTTATAAAATGAATTTTTTCGAGCTAACGGAAGTATTTCGATATGTTAAAGCGTTCGTAGAACGATAATCCATTTTTTTACTGGTTTGCCATAAAGGTGTATGTTGGTGTTGATTTTTCTTTGAATTTGGATCAACTTCTGTCGTCATTTTCAAGACGTTGTACGAAGTGGTTTTGATCGAACTAGGATCTTTATACGACGTCATATGGATAGATTTTATTCCATTCTTCCTTATACGTCTCCTTTTAGGTTTTGAAAAAATTGGCGTCGCTGATCTCTCATCATTGAAATTTCGTTTATTCACATGACATTTCAGTCTAGAAAGTTTGTTCATAGGACATGTCATCAGCGTTTTTTCATTTTTTATATCAGTAAATTTTGACTGCTTTTTGATTATCTCTTGTCTGTAAGGTTTTTTATTTCTCAAAGGATATTTGAACTTCGGTTCCTCGTGATTTTCATTCGTCATTGAGGTAACGATATTTTCACGTTTAGTGCAATGAAAAATGATATCAAAATTGTAACTTGATTTGAAAAAAAAACTGATAAAATAAACCGTATGAAAATGTGGAATTATTCACTTTGTTTCTTCATGACAGATGTAAATGTTGATCAATCTTTCTTTACAAGAGAAAAACAAAAGATGTTTTTGTTCTTATTATGGTGCTTACTTCAGGTTTTTGATACACTAACGCCACATAGCGTAGTTGAAAAAAGTAATTTCTCTTCACCTGATTTGAAAATAAAGAAAATGAAGATGCAAACACTTGGCATAAATTTCGTTGTCTATATAATTTCAGAGTGGCAGTTGAACCATTGTATCCTCAAGTATGCCAAAGAGTACCTGTATTGAAACCTACAAGAGAAGATCAGGGTCCATCTCCGATCGATATTAGTAGAACATTGAATTCTATCACATGTTCGCTCAGCGTGAAACGTGAAGATCCAATAGCAATATTTCATCTTATAATGGAGGTATGTATTTTATATTTATTTGTGAGAACGTTCATGATTTATATCACACAAAAGTACCAGTTGAATTGATATTTTATTGAATTTCAGGCTCGCCATTACATGAAGTGCCTATGGAACTGTGTACAGTTTTGGTTGTGTTGTGCGGTGACTCTGTCATTTTCTCAGGCACTTTCTGAATTTTTATTGTTACCACCGTTGTTTTCGGTGGGACAAATATTGTGGACAAGTTGTTTAATAATTCCCGTATTATCTATATCGATGATAGCAACACCTATGGATCAAACAATAATGCAAAGAGCCACTGGAAAAAATCAGTGTACCGTTGATGGAGAGGTGAATACTTTTTGAGTTTTTCTGTTTATTCAAGTATTTTTGATGCGTATAAGGAATGTAAAAACTTCCTAAATCCTTTCACGAGACGTAGTACAGTTCACAGAATGTAAAAAAGACTAACTAAACTGCTTTTAGATTCTGACGAATAGAAGAGTGCGAACATTTACATATTATTAATACATCCGGAAAACCAGACAGATTTCTCAAACAGTTTTTGTTTTCAGGTTGCATTGTTTGTATTATGGTGTTATGGTAGTAAATTTTTACCAACTATTATACTAGTCGTTTTATCACAGTGCACTTTATTATGGGTTTTGTGTCCAATTTACTTGCCATCGGAAGACTCGACTTGTTCTTACATATATCCCAATGTCCAAGGAGAGATATTTTGGGGTGGATGGAGTGCAAATCCCAATATTATCTTAATAGTGCAACATTTTACCTTGTTGCTATTAGTATTACATTTTGGTAATTATATATTTGCAAATTTTTAGAGAATAAAATGGGAAATCGATTTTGATGATTCATTCAATTCAATTTTTCTTTTCAGTGATTATATCAGTGAGTTTTGTACATAGAGAATATTCGATCTGGAAAAAGAGTCCTACCAATAATAAAGGTTGGATTATAAGCGTATGTATAGTGTAAGTACAACTTTAACTTTGAGAAGTCAGTAGTGAGTAATATCAATTTAGGATATTGTTCGATTCAGATTATTTACGAAAAAAGCATATAGAAGTTCGAATACAAAATGAAAATTCATTCAACGATTATTGTTTTTTGTTCAGATTATTTGCACAAACCGCATTCTCCGGAGCGATCTTCTGTAATTTTTGGATTAACGAGAACGAGAAACCTGGTAGTTTTCCCATACATGTTCCTATATTTTTTTTATTTACCCTGCCATTCAGTTTCGCGATCAACGAATTAGTCAAATGGCAGGAAATCAAGTGAGTACAAAAATCATAAAATTGAGATTACATTACTACAATCATATAATTTTTTTCAGAGTGAACGTCAGGTATCAAAAAAGAGCACGATTAGAATTTGGTACAAAACTTGGAATGAATTCTCCATTTTAATCGATTGCGAATGGTAGGGATCCGAAGTATTCAGGAATACTCTTAATCGATCTGTTACATGAATGAATATGAATTTATATTTTGAAAAATTCAATGAATAATCCAATGGTCTCAAATTATAATGATAGTCATTCGTAGGATAGATTATTTATTTCGTATGAATAATAGGTAATTTACCTATAATTTTCTGTGTGATCTATTTATTTGAATGATACTCAAGCAATAGAGCTTTGTAAAAAAGATAATTGTGTATACACGTGTTTGAATGCATGAACAAATATTTTTAACTTTTACATACAGGATGAATAAATGTATGTTATTTTGTGACATAAAAACAAACTTTTGTATAAAAGCGTTATTTGTATTTATTTAAAAAACGACAAAATACAACATTTGATTAGCAGTTTTTCACGGAATTCATTTTTTCGTGTAATTTAAATATAAAATATGTACATAAAGTAATGAAACATACAATGGTAGAGTACGTTGATTCGTATAATAATTTGGGGGAGAATACTGTCCAAATGAATAAATGATATCTTTGTATACTGATAAAAATAGTATATAAAGTCATAGGTACAAATCTGCATACCACGTACAATGCGGCCATCGAAACAAATGTTTCACATGTTCTAAAGATAGAAGAAAAAAATGTATACATGAAATTGTATCAATTGTGAAAAATTTACTATAATGCATGAAAAATGTTCAAACTTACAATTTTGTCCTTTGCCTTACTGCGTGATAAAATATCATCAAGTAGGCCAACACAGGCGCGGAATATGTATTAATGACTAGAAATATACCGGTTATAAATGGTTTGTACGAGTCTAAACCTACGTAACCTGCTGCAACGTCGATTGTAGCCAAACTATTTGAATTACCCTAGATAGAATGGAGAAAATATTATTAACAATGGTTCAAACTTCTCGTTACACATATTTTGTTTTTCTAATAATTTCTTCTCTCACCTGATAAAAATAAAATGTATTTCCTATCAATGTATGAACGAATATCCTTTCATATTCTGAATTTTGGTCATTCAATAATACTTCAGAAAGAAGAACGTGATATAATATTTGCACAGGTAGGAGTATAACGTTGTGAGGTTGATGTAGCAAGGCTGATATCATGACCCATACTTTCATAATATAATATAAAGTTATTCTTATAAAATTCTTTCTATCACTTTTAAGTATAAGATACATGTAAATAATGAAAAGAATTATTTGGACACTCCAAAATATTAGTACCACGTGAGAATCCCTGAAAATGATTGATTTCAATTCATCAATTCGCATGAATCGTACACGCTATTTGTTTTAACAAAGTTTGTAGGAATTTCTATCAAGTGAAAATAGGATGGAGTCTTGGTGTGGACACAAGAGGGAAAGAACTTTACCTAAATAGTTGATATAATGGCAATATTATCACAGTATCGTTGCACATGTGTCGAAAATAAATACACATTGTAATTAAAATATTGAATGCCAAATCTCTTTTGTACTTAAATTCTCCATAAGTAAGATCAATCCATGTCAAGGTGGACAAAGCTGTAAAAAGATAGACATTATAAGCAGATTACACAAATTATCAAGAGAAAATGTATGATTACCAGTAACGAGAAGAATGCTCATCTTGCTGTGACTTTCTTGATTTTTCAACCATCCCGCGATGTCTGGCAAATGTGCATATTTATCTCCTGTGCTATTCAATTTTCTGAGAACTCTATGTCCTATCAGCAAGAAGAATAATTGTACAGAAAGTTTAATACGGGAATGATGCTGATACGTTCTGTAACTGCTATTTATTCAATTATGTTAAATCATGTTGTTATTTTAGTGCATACGAGTTTTTAAACTATATAAAAAGTTTACTTACTTGTAAAGATTAATGACGGAAGATTTAATACGAGTGTAAAATAATACCAAGAGAAGAGTGATACAATAGAAGTACCAAGTCTGATGTTCTTCCTCTACAAAGCTGCTACTGCTGAGACTAACGGCATGCATCAATATCGCGAATGAATATATTCCAGTTGAACCAGACTGTCTTAACTGAGATTGATTGATTCACAAATTTATTAAATAATATATTCGAATATCTCATTGAATACTTTACCTTGGAATGAAAAATTTTTGTATACTCGATATTTGCAAGAATATAACAATTCGAAACGAATATAAAAATTGAGAATAATATCCAAAAAGTGCTTTGGATATCAACGAGATGCGGTACAGAAGAATTTTCACTTTCGGAAAAATAATTAATCGTGAACCACAAACATGAAAGAATGCAGACTAAAGCAAAGAATCGATTTCTTTCAAATGATGTGTTGCTCGTTACATCAGAGGTAAGACCCATTAGAATGAATACAATCTGAAAAAAAGATTGAAATCTTTTCATTGATATTTTTCACTCGAGTGTATAAATATATAATTTACCTGACATAAAAATATTATAGCCATCGACATGATATAAAAATCATATTTCATCATTTTATTTACAAGAGTTTGTTTCATAGCCTCCAATGATTTGGTATACAATAATATAATATTATCTATCGTATTATGTGATTGAGGATTTGAATTCAGCCAATCAACGTGGAGTTTTGTTGCATCCAAGTACATTTTGTATGCATCTGGAAAAAGATCATAACATCATCGCTATCGACAATAATTTTCAACGTCAGTATAATAATTGATACAAATTTAGTTACATGTAGATTGATAATCTGAAAGTTGCTGAAAATGATTGAGAACTTGTTTGGCGTTGTAATAGAGAATGAATAATTTCTTGGAATTTGAAAATTGATCAAATACATCTAAAACAACACTTCCAAGATTGGAGGAAGGTATCGGTATTCCCAGCATAACGGATAGCGTCGCAGTGATATCCAATTGTGCCATTTCAGCTATACGTTTATTATTTGATTTTTTAGAATGTAATTCACTGACGATAACAAATGGTACTGTTGTTTCTTCGACGGTCGATCCACCATGACCCCCAGAATTTTTCATACCGTGATCTCCACAGATAATCAATGAGGATGATATATTATTTCTTTTCTAAAATAATGCAATGACAAATATCATGAATAAGCGTACAGTGATTTGTTTTCTTTTCAATTCCTTACCCATTGTAACATTTGTTGATAAATTTCTCCCACAATATCATCCATTTCTTTTAATTTACTTTTTATAAGCGAGTTGAAAGGACCATACACATGACCAATGTGATCTAGTCCTAAATAATGAAGGATCATCAAAGTCCAATCATCTTGTCGTAATTCATTCTCTATATGTCTGGTTACATTGTTATCTACCTGAAATGGAAAATCAGTTGAATGCAGGTTTCTTATTTTGGATATTGATTTTTTTTTCTCAACATACTTCAGTGAAATCTGAAACGAAAAATGACGTTGTACCATCGTGTCGATCAAAAATATCAGGAAATAATCTCAGCCATGTATCATCTCCATAAAATATGATTTTATGACCTTGTTTTTTTGCTTGTAGTAAAATGTTATCTCCAATTGCCAGTTTACCACCTAAATTCTTAGCGACATCGACAAAACTTGGCACTGTTCCTGTAGTTATAGCCTATGATTAATTTTTATTATCAAGCTATTGTCTAAGATTTTTGAAACAGAGTAGTCAAAAATGTTTTTCAAGACGAAGGTACCTTGATTCGTGGTAGAGTAACTGTTGGCGCTTGTAATTTAGCTCTTAGTAAATACGCTGAATTATTTTGTATAAGGTTACTGGTTATCGGCATGGCAGTTTCTCCAACAGAACCAGCAATGAAATCCCATCGTAAAGCGTCAATTATCATGATCACTAATTTGTCAATCACAGGCTTGTATAATACTTCTGGTTTTATCCTGTGATAAGCACACTCTCATATCAATGTATTCATTGAACAAATTTGGGAGAATAGATAAAAGGATAAAATAGAATTGGAAATCATCATACCTCACATTTTCTATGAACTGTGGGATGTCATCTGTTGTTGATATTTTACTATCAGGATATTGAAGAGGGAAAAATCCATGTAAAAATAATAAAATTGAAAATGGTCCAACTAATAGTAAATAAGGCAATACAAAGTTTTTACTAATCATTTTCTCTGTAAGAAAAACAGTAACATATTAATTATCAAAAACTTGACAATTATCATATGTAACTTACTTAATAATTACACAAGTTTCACATATTTTGAAGTAATTTTAGGAATGATTCCAAAATCATCATGGGCATTTCTGAATTCAAATATCCTTGTGTATCCTTGTACTCTCACCCCTCACGTGTGCTCACACTGCTCACGTGCTTCTTGAAGTGGCCTCTTGAGCAGTGATGCCAGATTCGAGACCGTTTTTACTCAACCCATTGGCCGCTTCCCCTTTCTCTCACCATGCGAAATAAGTCGCGCGAGCGACAGAGAAAGAGTGACTATCACTCTCTCACTCGCCTGACTTATTTCGCATGGTGGGAGAAAGGGGAAGCGGCCAATGGGTTGAGTAAAAACGGTCTCGGTCTCGAATAGGGATCCTTTAATGAGGGATCGGACAATCAACTGCTGATTACGGATTGGTCGGCCGCCATTAGTGGGATAGGTACTGATATTTATGAAAATATTCGAGATACATATTTAAAGTCAGCTTATTCATGTATAATACTTACAATTAAGTGAATCTGAAACATTCTTCGCACAAAGCATGTAAATACATTTGAGAAAAATGATTTTAATAAAATAACATACACTATGCATGCTTAACTAAACTATAGAAAAAACCGGAAGTATCCCATTAATGGCGACTGATTGTCCGATCCCTCATTAAAGGATCCCTAGTCTCGAATCTGGCATCACTGCTCTTGAGTGGCCTCTTGAGTGTTGATGGCGAATTCGGCTTAATGGTCTATTCACATAACTTACGCGAGAACGTAGTGCGCGGAAACTGCATACAATGGATGGATTTAAAGGCATACAGTGATCCCCGCTGATGCAACCAGGAGCGAACTATGGCCTGTGCCATCCAGGGTTGGGTACACATAATACGGTAGATTTTATGCAAGGAATAATGTGCGCATAAAACTCATGCAGGTAATGCAGATAACTAAAGGTGGTTTTTTGCTTCATCTTTTTTCATGGTCAAGTTGGGTTATAATTTTTAAATTATGAATTGTTTACCATTTCAACATTCATAAATATCTATTTCATATATTCTGAATTTTGAATTTCAAGTCGGAAATAATTTTACAATGTTTTATGCGTAATCTGCGCATAGTTAACGCATATCACTTATTGCACGCGCACAGAACCCATCCCTGGTGCCAACGGCGCCATGGCGCAGGGTTGGCAGGCCATAAAAGGGCGGCAATCGGGTCGAAAAGAATATTTATTAATTTTAATAATTTGAAAATAATTCTTAGGAGAATAATATTCTACGCATTAAAACAACATTTTCTGGTAATGAATATTTTCGTGAAAAATTAATTTTTGCTGCCATATAAGAGGCGGCAACAACCAAAGTCCGCCTCTGGATGCAAGTGATACAACGCGCCAAACAAGCGTACCGATTTAGTAAACATTTTTCCAGCAAGAATACTCTGAACTGAATTCATGAAGAAGTATGAAATTCTCAGGAATCAATCTTCTCAACCCTTTATCTATTGCTATACATCGCCCGAATTTTGAACTTCGAAAAAAGGTTTGTGTTACCGACTGAGAAAAAAATATTTTTTCGAAATTCAAAATTCGGGCGATGTACAGCAATAGATAAAGGATTGAACATTGATTCCTGAGAATTCTATACTCCTTCGTGAATTCAGTTCAGAGTATTCTTGCCGAGAAAATGTTTACTCAGTCGGTACGCTTGTATGGTGGGTTACATCAACGGGGATCGCTGCCCAGACAGCACAGGAAGTTCTCTGTATGTTTCGGAAACGTACTCTTGGTTCCGCGTGTTTTGATCTCCATGGAATAGGTTTTCCAAACGTTTGAAGTATCTTCCCTTTTGATGCTTCTGATTGAGTTCTGAGGACGTTCTTTTTATCTACTACGGGATGTTCTTGCCATGTCTTCCAAACGTCCTTTCATGAAAACTACCCTTCAAAAACACAAAATCACACGGTGGGCAAGGATGGAACTAAACGGGACATTTGCATGTCCCTGGGACATACATGTGACGTTCTTAGAACATCCTGAGACGTTATTTGCACCATCCCTTTGTAATCAAGTACGTTTTCGGAACCTTCGAAAAACCTCCCGGTGCTGTATGGGTGGTATCCCCTTCAGTGATCCCAGATGAGCTCCGAACTGAGGGGAAGAGTATCCCCCACCACTATGCCATATATACATGTAACGTATGTGTTGGTGCACCACTACATATGTTCGTAAATACCCTGGTAACACACAATCTTCGTCAAACGTTCTGAGAATGTTTGCAGGACGTTTAAATATTCTAGGAACGTTCGGAGAATATTTTACGCACATTGGTGTTACTTGGGTATATGGCATAGTGGTGGGGGATACTCTTCCCCTCAGTTCAGAGCTCATCTGGGATCACTGAACCCCTTGAGAGGATACGAGCGCATAGGTGGCTCCATCTGAGGCATTTTTTTCCAACCAAAATACTAAAAACTGAACGCATAAAAAAGTCTGAAATTTTTAGGGATGAATGTTCGAAGGTTTATCTAGGCCTGTCCAGAGCCGGAATTGAGGGTTCGGATGCAAGAACCGACGCTACGCTCGAAAAGTGATAGAAGTATTAAAATCAAGTAGTCAAAATCAAAAGTTGGAATTTCGGAAATTGAAAAATACTGGGCGATAGGTATTGAAAAATCAATCCAAGTCTCCGTTTACGATTTTTTTCTGTGTGAGCGACAAAAATAAAAACTACCTATTATTTCACACCAAAAATCAATGGTTTTGCACCATCAAAAAAAAACCTCAAGGGATCCCTCATAGGAACCTTCGAGGGTTCCCCTGGGGATTTGGCACAAAAATTTTTTGCCTGGGACCCATCTGGGAACCCTTGTGGGACTTTATATAAGATATTGTATTCAACATAGGATCTCATAATTGGTCAAAATTTCTTGAAATTTCATGCTTTCCGTATATAATTGTGAAATAAATTTTCAATTCACCCAACTGTGAATAAAATTAATTTATATATCATTGAACTTAGGATTTCTAAAATATCAAAATGAACAAATGATGAGAAGACACGTGCGATTATTCATCTTCGAAATTATAATTCCATTCAAACATGAGGGGTATCTCTAGTTTCTCTATTTCCACAGGGAAAGGTATTAAATATTTGCATCATCAAAATTCAGGACAGCGTGATGATATTAGAGTTTACACCAGGTGAAATCAATATCGATAATGACAGGTCACTGCAATTTTTATTCAATCCTTATAATCAAACTGTATTTTTTCGAATTAAAATTACAAATATATATTTTATATTTATCAACATATGCAATTTTCAAGTATTTGTTTTTACAATACAAAAGTACGTTAAATGAAAATGTATGTTAAGTTGTACCATTGAATTTTACACATTTCAAACTTTATTCACATCAACTTCAGAAAAATTAGACAGATTGAAACATGAACATGAATTATTCTGCACTACTGAAAATTGCTGTCAGATCCACTAAAAAAATAGTTGCCAGAGCTATCAAAAAGATATGAATTATTGGTGAACTAATGTAACACATTTTTGGAGAATATTTCAGTATCGAAAGAGATCACTGGGCCACTGTTGTAAACAGTATTCGTCCACCATTGTTTATACTGATCAAAATCATCTTTTCAGTCATCTAAGTTCTTATTGGGGGAGATTTGATATGGCCCAAGTAACACCAATGTGCGTCAAATATTCCCCGAACGTTCTTAGAATATTCAAATGTCCTGCAAACATTCTCAGAATGTTTGACGCACGTTTTGTGCTACAAGGGGAGTATTTAGGATGAATCGGTTCAAAAACACTTCATGTAGGATCTTACATGAGCTCCCACGTGGGATCCTGTAAGGGTTCCCAGATGGGTTTTGGTCATAATTTTTGTGCCAAATTCCCAGGGGAACCCTTATGGGATCCTATCTGGGGACCCTTATGGGAACCATCGAGAATTTTTTTGATCGGGTGAACATTAAACTCATTCCAACTCGGCCATTTTTCAATGTATTGAAATAAATCTTACGAATTCTGATCCGTGAGACATTTTTGAAGACAACAATGTTGAAAAAATGTGTAAAAATTGACAGAAAATTGATAAATTTTTAATTCGAAGTGAAGACCACGCTTTTCATGCTCCGCACTGAAAAAGTGGTGGAGGGAATATGAGCTATAAAGAACTTCCAGCGACAAAGTTGTTCGTTAGGATATAAAGAAACTTTTTGGAAATTTCCAGATCGATTGAACTAATAGTTCGCAAAATACAGCGATTTTATAAGAGCGTGCAACGGAAATTTTTCATGATCTTGCGTCGTTTATCGAGTGAAGTCGGAGTCCGTACAAAAGATTGTACTCCTTTGATTTCTCAACGTAGGTTTATGTTTTTGGGGTCGGAGAATTTCATTCCCAAACAGACACGGAGATATCTTTTAGAATTCTAAAAGATATCTTCCAAAAGTACAAGAAGTCTTGAAGGATTTTCTAAAAGATATCTTTTCGTATTCGAAAAGATGTCTTATGCAACATGAATAGATTTCTAAAAGATGTCTCGGAGACTTCTCCAAGATATCTTTAAGAAGAAATTAAGAAATCTAAAAGAATTCTTCAAGATTTCTTAAAGATGTCTTGCAAAATTCATAGAAATGTCTTGGAAGAAGCTTGAATTTATTGACGGAAAAAAATTCTTTTTCCTTCTCCTCCCTCCCCCCATATTTGTCTTTGTCGCTCTCGCACTCCTATGAAGTTGACTTTATCTCAATCCTTGAGGTTGCGGGAATCGAACCCGCGCATCTTACGATGTACTTACGCTTCAGTGACCTGAGCTATAGAGACAGTTCGGTTTTGATGCTTATGATTGTCGATATAACACAGTGGAATCGTGTCAGTGGTGTACATTTTCAGAGTAGAAGTGATCTTTTGAAAAAACTGTTATTATATAAACAAATGTCAGATAAGTTGGTCGTGGATACCACAGATTCTTCCTAAATTATTTCTATCCCAACGTTGTTGAAGAATAACTTATTAATGAGTATGAATGAGAATTTTTTTGAATTTCCCTGGTGAAAGGGAAGCGTGTCATAAAGAGTAACGGAAGCGTAAGCATGTTTCAGATTACTTTCCTAATACTTCTCATATGCTTCCTATCCACTCTTGGATTACGCTTCCGTGCGTAAAGCCCGGTTTCTATGAAATTGGGGTTTCTTCGGATACGCTTCACACATTTCAAATATACGTTTGAACCACTCTTAATGTTCCACTTGACGCTCGGTATACGCTTAAATCCACGTTCCAAATCCTTTCCAACTACGTTCCTGACACTTTCTATTACACGCTTCCCTTTCACCAGGGTTACTTGAAGGCTGTACATAAAATTGAGCGTAAAAAGTTCAGTGATTTGTAGAATATTTGTGTCTTGAAGATTCGTCAATTCCAGCGCGGGTATTAAAAGGTTACAAAATCGTAATTTTTGCAGAATTGAAAATCTCTTGGAATGTTTATAGATTTTTCAAGCTTTCGATTTGTGACCGAATTTATCACATGTGTTATTCGATTATAATTAAAGGCACATTCCGAGTGTTATTCATGTCAATTCATATGATTAGGTATTTATAACCTAAACCTGCTGACAATTCACCTTCTTAAACATATTCTGTTAAAGTCTTCCAGGAAAATATCTTTCAAACGCTTCTCAAAGATATCTTTAAGATATCTCGCATGGTCGTCTTGGAGATGTCTTGAATCGAGACATCTTTTAGAAATCTTTCACAAGATGTCTTTCCAACACTTCTGAAAGATATCTTTAAGAACTCTTCAAGAACGTTCTTGAAGATCTCTCAATTGAGTATTCTTTTAGATATCTTCAAGAGCTGCGTGCTGTGTGGGGATTGTTTATAACTTCCCACACAGCACATCCACCGATGTCCACGTCGCATCTCCGTGGAGGCGAGGTGGAAGAAAGGGAGACGTGGATACAAGGTGGAAAGAACGGAGAGGCGACGGAGAAATGTCCGCGTGCTGTACGGGTTATTACGAATTTTTACAAGGGGATTCTGCAAGAGCTGCAGCCGCTAGTATTCGCAGCGCGTTCAAGTCAGACGTTGTTCATCATTCAACTGTATCTCGTTGGTATCAACGTTTCCGTTGAGGCGATACATCTTTTGAAGACAAACCCAGGTCCGACAGGAAATCAGCTGTGAACCATGAAAAATTGCGTGCACTCTTAAAGGCAAAGCCTAACACGTCGTCACGAGAATTAGCCAACAAACTCGGTTGTAGCCACCCCACGATTCTCCAACATTTACAAGAGATGGGATATAGAAAAGTTGTGTCGTCTTGGATACCACACGATCTCAGCGAATCAAACAAAGCGTCACAGGTGTCTATATGTCTTGCACTCCTGCATCGTCCGAACAGAAAGGATTTTCTTCGAGAAATCGTCACTGGAGATGAAAGTTGGGTGCTCTATGTTAACCACACACGCAAGCAACAGTGGCTACCGAAAGGAGAAAAACCAGAGCCAAGCCCTAAACTGCCTCGCGGAGTACAGACACTATTACTCTGTTGTTGGTGGGACTCCGAGGGCTTGCTCTATTACGAATTGCTACCAGCTAAAACCAGGATATCGGCGGATACTTACACTAGACAACTGCAAAAACTGGGTGAAATTATCAAACTGCAAAGGCGTAGACGTGTCCAAGCTCGACTCCTCCATGACAACGGTCGACCCCACGTAGCTAAGATGACACAAGACTGTATTTCGCAGCTGGGTTGGGAAGTTTTACCACATTCACCGTATTCACCAGACTTGGCTCCTACCGACTACCATCTTCTCCAGCCATTGAAGAATTATTTACAGGATAAGGAATTTGATGATCTCGCCGATCTCGAAAATGCGCTGAACGACTTTTTTAACTCACGACCAAAACAATTTTGGACGGATGGCGTGCAAAGTTCACCAGAGCGTTGGGCACGAGTTGTAGATGCAGAGGGAGCGTACATCACTTAATAATATTATATTATGAAAATAATAAAAGCTTTTTTTTTCACTTCTTTTGTGTGTTGCAAGACTTTCTTTACCAAGCTATTATAAATTATATATAAACTGCATATAATTATATTCAAATTCTATATAATTTTGATCATGTTTCCACTCGGGAAAACTGAAGTCAAACGCGGGGCCTGATTGGAAAAAGTCGGCTCAATCGGCTGAAAGCCAGCGCTGTCGGTGTACATTCGCTTACAATTTCTGCAATTCTCTGTGACGCTTTACCATCTCATTTTCGCCAGGGTGACGCAGGCCTGACCGAAGATACATCCAAGCGCAACAGAAACGGACATTGAAACATTTTACACTTTTCAGTTCCAATCAGTTTCAATATTGCATGGTTCCAGCGAGCGTCGATTTTTTCCAAGCCCTGTAGAATCATTTCCATGAATCTCAGCAACTTTCTTCGAGGAGATAATGAAAATTACTTCAACATCGAGTATCGTTTATTCATTTATTTGATTTTTTTTATCGCATTATACTATTTTTCATTTATATACTCCATTTTTTTTATAATTTAATTACAAGTATATCGTCACCTAATCATCTATGAGGATACAGATTGGTTAATTATTATAGATATTTCACAGTATTGACTCTATATTCTAATCAGACGACTAAAATGTTCTTTTTTTTATCTACAAATATATTATCTCGCACAACATATGAATACAAATATATGTATATTTATATACGTATATACACATATTGATATTCCTATATAATCAATAATAATCTGTTCTCAGTATTCAACTATATATTCTCTATGTTCCTATCGTTCACAAGGATTATGAAAATCAATATCCCAATCAAAAATTAAGAATTCATTCAAAAGTTGAAAATGGAAACATTTGAAGTGGTGTTTTTTCTTTTCTTTTCTTTTTTTTCTCTCTGTTAATGAACAAATTTAGGAAGATGAGCTACCGGTACAATCATAACTTCAAAGTTGGGATTTCATTCGATTTGTTCATAGTTGTGTAAGAAGAACCCAAAACTCGAGGGATTTGAATTACCAGTTCTTTATTTCCTCAGCGACTCAATTGGATTCTTTTTGCCTAACTATGGTCATTTGACGCACACAATTCAGGTCTTTCATTCTTCCTATTCTTCCTGAAGGAAGTCCAGTTGCTGCTTTCATTTCACATCTCACAGCCTAGAAGTGACTTAAATCAAATATACAATTTCATTTTTGATGAACCAACACATTTTTTAACACTTCATAATAATAATATGCCAACAAATGACAAGCGTTTTTTGGTTTTTTGTTTTTACAATCGTATCCCACAGATTGTGATATATGATGTGTGTGTTTATATATATATATATTTTTTATTTATTTATTCATTTATGTATGCGCGTTGAATTTAGTACATTTATAACTGTATTGTGCATTCGAAGGACAAATCATAACCCAGAAGTTTATTTTTCAGAGCGTCGGCAGTGGAACGTACTGCAATATATATAAAAAAAAAGAAAATATATTTAACACCGTTACTCGATCTCTTGATGATTTTCTTTCTCTTTCCTTTTCTCTTTCCCTTTTTGTCTATCTATGTTATGTACAACGAGTTTAGTTTAGCAACTTATAATGAATAGTTTTGTTACAATAAACTTTTTTCATATTCAACGTGTTTTTGTATAAACTATGCAGTGCCAATGCCTATTAAATAGGTATTATAAGTACACATAGAATATATATATATATGAGAAATCGACTTGGTGAGTAATTGGGTATTCAAAATTATAAACTTCAAGTCACAACACCGTGGACAAAACGTAAACATTTATATATATATATATATATATATATATATACATATATATATATAAATGTATTCAAACACCAAAACTTCATGATGACTTTTTAACAGATGAAAACAAGCGAGTAATAAATCAATGGTCCTCTCATATACTCGTAAAAAATGTAACTAATGTTAAAGAAATGTACGGTAGTAGGCAGATGACATTATTCTACAAGAGTTCCATTATATAAGTTGTTTTCTGGTATCGATAGAGCAATGGAAATCAAGTACAGTAGATATTGCTTATGCGTTTATATTGTATATATATATATATATTTTTTTTTTTTGAGTTCCTTTATGAGATATATCTTATCTCAGTCTGTCGTAGCACTGACAATGAGGAGATGAAAATAAATTATATCAACATGATCTTTTTAGAATATTTCTGGTGTATCTGCATATATCGTGCATTTTCTCACTCTTGGATTGGAAGGCTGTCAGGAAAAGTTAACAAACAATCGAAGGATAACAATTTGAACGAAATTTTCAAAGCACCGTATTTTGCAATTACAGATTTTCATCAATGATGATTCATTCATTACAGTCATCAAGTTTCATGTCTTCAGAGGTAGTGAAATTCCTAGTAAGTAATGAACAGGTAATTAAATCAATCTAGTAAGAATTCCAATTATCTCAATCCTATTTCTTCTATAGCTTCTTTTTTAATTGTTCGAATAGTTTTTAACAAATTCATGAAATTGCGATAAATACCCTTCAAATTTTGCTTAAAAATAAATGAACCAATCTTGCATATCTCGGGAGAAGCAAAAAAAAACCTACATGAAAGAATTTCAAGGAATGGAGTAGTGAAAAAGAATGCCCAATATATACAAACACACATATACAATTAGATTCATTAATATCATATACTTTTGATTATGACATGATTGTTTTGATGGTTTAGAATGGGAGATCTTGTTGAATTCGCGCAATTATATGAATGCTCCAAGTCTTTTCTTCAACTCTAACAGCATAGAATCTTACAAACTTATTTCTAAAATATAACTGAGACATTTCAGAAATCTGACCGAGATGTTCTCACTTTACAAAGAGAACAAATTTTCAAGAACAATCCATTAATTACCCATATCGAATGAACGTTTATCGAATCAATTAAATGTCAATTCTCATTGACAAAATATTTTATAGAATATTGAATATTTGTTTGATCGAATAAATATCCAGTTGATTCGATAAAACTTCATTCGATTCAACTGAGTAAACCCATGTGGAAGAAATTCTCAGAATTATATATAATTTATATATAAACTATATTGAATCATATCAAAATTGTATATAATTTTGAAAATTTGAATTAGATTCACACAACATCAAAGGATTATCAACGATGCTTCGAATGAATACGTTACAGAACATTTTTAATCATCCAAAATCAAAATTTTGTCAAGATCAATAGTTATATTCTGTTTTTGAAATAGACATAAAGTGAAATTGGAGTTCTCAAAAGATACGTCATCTGTTTTGCCTGCATCGCTGTTAGAAAAGAAGCTTTGTCGAATAGTTTTCATGAAGATTCGAGACATGATTACGATGAAAGGTACTTTGACACAATATATAGATTCATTTTCTATTATTATTATTATTATTATTATTATTAATGATTCTTCAATATAGAAAGTTAAATGGATATCAATGATTGAAATAGTTTGTGACTTTATTTTATTATTTATCTTTCCTGTTGACTTTTCACTTGATCTCCTCTAAGCTATAATATTTGGGTTTTTGATTGATCATTGAATCACTTTGAACCCAATTCTTTAGTCCATTATACACTTTCATGTCGTTAATATATAATATTTATGTGTTTTTCGTTTTTATATTCATCTAATTACAATTTGCAAGATAGTATGTGCATTTTACAATGAATGTTCTGATTTTTTTTTCCTTTCATACCGTTAAATTGTTGTCTCCACGTGTGCAATGCGATTGAAAAGATTCACGGTAGAAATAATTATGTTTTTTGTATGTTTTCTGATTTTCATTACAAAACCCTCGAAGGCTGTAGAATTGATGATTATTATTATGTTCACGGACATTTATTGAATCAGATGAAATATACATATTCGATAGATATATATATATATATATATTTTATGTTTTTCTATTTTCACTTTGTTATTTTGTCTTTTTTCATTTAAAAAGGTCACAGTTTTTCGATTTTGTAAAGTAGAGAAACTTTGTAGTAGATATGGAGCCTATCTAAATAAATCTGAGTATTTCATTCGAGTTTGCTTCGCTAGCGTACACCCAAGGTGTGACCTTATTTCGGAAAACGAGTCATACGCCCCGTTCGGTATGCCGATGGAAAATCCACGACGATTCGTAGAGATTCTTATTTCGCACGTCTTTTTGAAATGACACACTTGAATTTGAGAGCATATTTACATGATGCATCTTTGCATTCATCTGATGAATTCGGATGATGTATTACATTCGTGGTGAATATATATTTGGCCCGATAATAGGCCACAGTAGAGACACAATAAAAATGTGTGCACGGAATCTGAAGAAAGCTCTGAAACGAGCTCCCTCAGTCTTGAAAGAATGCACCGTCGATCGTGTATGTTTTTGTTTCCCTCTCTTGTTTCTTGATCTTTCCATATTTGTAGAATACATATCTCTGAATGTATTTTATTCAAGGTATATTAAGATAAATCTAACGCGCTATTCTAGGCTACTTCTAATTCACCTACGAAGCGGTAGAATTGTACATTATTTTTTCAATTGTTCATATCTTACTATATATCTATTTACGTAATAATAATTTATGTACGTAATCATTCTAACGACAATGTATGTAGAAAAATGAGCTTTTCGCGTCTTTGGTTAAACGCGAAGCATTTAGAAAGTATTCTGGCAGTGGGTTTTCGTAGATGCTTCGATCTTAGCCTCGGACTGAATCATTTTTTTCCATTTGCTTGACAGCGTGGTGTACGGAATAGAATTTTGTTTGTCAATGTCATCGATTAGAGTATATAGTTTATTCGGAATTACGTTTGAGGTAATAATAATAATTATTATCGTCGTCTTTATAGACTGTCGAGATTTTGGCATTCGGTAAACGATACACTTGATACGGTTGATGAATTGAACTATACACTTTAAGTACTTTGAATCGGTATTTGAATCTATCTCTCGTCTTCTGTCTTCGTCCTTGTAATAAACCCAATCAAATTACATCTACATCACGCCCAACGTGTGTGAGAAATCTTCGTATTCGTTCTTCAACTTTTAGTATGTGAGATTTTTCTTTTGTTTTTTTCTTTCCTAATATAAATATACTTTAGCTTCTAAACCTATGAGATGAAATAAAAATGTGAGAGATGAGTTTGTATCCTTTGGCATTCTTTTGGCTTACGAGATATATATATAACTTCATACTTATTTGTTCGTAGGATCAATTTTTTGTTCCAACATTGACCACCTATGTCCGTTACGAATGTCCCTGTCGAGAAGCAGTTTGAAGAAATGCATGAAACTCGATGCCTTACCTAATTGGTATAAAGTTGTCAATGGAAATAAAAATATATTAAAATTATCGTAACGAAGTGGATTTTTCCTAACTAATAATTCTCTCCTTACAATTGGTTTTTGTATTTTTTTGTTTTTTGTTTTTTTTTTTTCAATTCGAGTCGTAAAAACTTCGACTTTATCGTCGGTCATCAAATCACAGAGAATAGAGAGAGGGAGAGAGAGAAATTTTTGTTGTCGGAATATTCTTGATCCGCAATACGAAGGGACAGCAGGCGAAAATTGCTGCTTTTGAGACAATGGCACAGGAGTAGCAGCGACATTCATTGTAGTTTCATTAGGTTGAATATTCGTAGGTTTTCGAAAAGTGAACTGGTTTTGAAATTTCGCAAAGTTGATAAAATTCTTGCGGTTATTCTTCTAGGATGTGTGATTCACGAATAAATGGTGATGACTTCCCGGCCACCGCCTCGTACCATCAAGACTCTTTCCAATCCTTCGGTCAGTACTTCCAAAAATTCCATATCTGTTTAATGTATCGATCAGGAAAATATATAGGTACATAATTTCTGCAAGAAATATACTCCCTGTTGGGTTCGTTGGACGAGTTCTGGACATGAAAGAATTGGTCCGGAGGGACGTGTTGCGGACAAGATTGGGACTAAGAAAATTGGTCCACGTCCATGGGATAGAGTCCACCTAGGTCCACTGTTGTCCAATCGTGGAAAGTTAGACTTTGAAATCATCCGGAGATCCGCATTACATCCACATGTACCCTATCCTGCCCTGCGGAATCCAAAAATGTCCGGATTAATCATCTGAAAGTGTCCAAAACTGATCCAATCGTGTCCAAACCGAATCGTGGTGGGTCCAAATCTTGTCCTGTTGTGTCCTCGAGTGCATTCGTGCATTCATGGAAACATGAGGAAAACTCCGAGATACAGTTGAAACTCCCACATCATCACTGTGGACGAAATTGGCCAACTTTGAACCGACTACGGACGAAAAAAAGATCGTTCTTGCCATGGAAACACGTAGAAAATTTAAGAAGATAATGAAAAATTCCAAATCGTGAGTATGAACCGATTTGGACAAGTTCGGACCGATTACGACCGAGAAAAGATCATTCCTGTCAAGGATAAATGTGGAAAAAACTTGGGAACACATTTGAAAATCCCGTATTGTTACGCCGGACAAGTTTGGACAACTTCAGACCGAGTACTGACGAAAGGGGATAATTTTAAATTTGTACAGCTTTGAACACGCAGCCTGGACATCTGTGGACACCCATTGGACAGGTGATGAACGGATTTACTTCCGCTGGTCTGAAACTTCAAACAAATGGACATCCATGGACATGTCGGACCGATTTTGGACAAAGCGTGGCCCGTTTTGAACCAAGAATGGACAGTTCTGGACACATTTTAGACAAAATTTGGGTATCCAAAATTGGTCCGACAATCCATCAGGGCTTTGATTCCTATCGAACATTTTCGAAGAAATTCAAGAGGGTTACAATTTAATCGCAAATTAATCGTAATAAAAAGGATACAATTTGATTCACGTTCCATTTTGGTATCTTTCGGAGGACCAGGCAGGTTGAGAATGACCAGTTGGGCGTCGTGGCTTTTGTTAACGATAACCTCGTTTAATTTGATAGATGTGTGCATGCGTCTAACGTCACTCTCATCCCTGTAATAAAAATATACAATTCTCAATCAAGTATTCTAGACTGAAAAGGCAAATAAAAACAAAAACTATCCAGATTTTTCTCATGCATATATTTCAACTTACGGAGTGATAGGTGGTTTTGCAGCCGCTGGACTTTCATGTTTATTTTCCTGATCGTTTTCTTTTTCCTTCTCAGCGTTATCCGTCGAGGTTTCCAACAATTTTGCTTTCTCATCCACGTTCTCTTTGGCGTCGGTCGCATTGCCGTCACCCGCATCTTGTGCGGATTTCTCTCGTGGCTCGTCTTGAATGACCGCTGGATTCTGTTCTCCGTTTGGTTCTTGGAACCGAACCTTCGATGCAACTTTGGGATCGATATTGTGGTGATGATGATCTACGATCGCTTGGACCTGCGAGTACGTGGTAAAACATTTGAGCACATCTAAATCCAAGATTGCCCTATTCCGAACAGCGCAAGAAAGTCAAGTCCAAAGAAATCACTAAAACTAGCATTAAAGCGTTTCTATTATGTATGTTTTCAAATATAGATGTGTACACTGTAAAAAATTTATTGGCCCGGGTCCGCATCGTATAAAAATCAGAATTCAACTCATTGGGACTGTTTTCTTTTCATTTCTCTCCACTTGCCACGAAACAATTTTTTGCAGTGTATAAAAGAATGATTTTAAATAATATATATGTATGTATATATGTATGTATATATGTTCGTGTGGATGTATTTATGTATGTAACACATGATCTCCAAATTATAAATGATTTCTATGGAAGCATTTGAAAAGTGCGGCCGTGCCAATTAAGCTGAAACGAGCGATAAAGGAGCGATCGAAATCCATGGATGTTTTCACGAATATATGGGAAAAGAAGAATCAAATTACTAGAGTTTCGTCTTCTCGTTACATTTCTTTTGATTCCAGGATTCAGTTTATAAGCGTGAAAAACATGTTCTTAAATATCAATACAATGGTAAATAAAAGAGAATAAAGCTGACCCAGCTTGAAGAGACAAGACAGGATCGGATAAAAAAATAAAAAGGATACGAAAGAAACTTTTCATCAACATAATCAATAATGCACTGAGAGAAAATAAGATTTTGGACAGAGGGAACTGTTGGAGAACGTGGAAAATATGAAACAACGCGAGGGAGAATTTTTTGGGGGATCCTTGGAAAAAGTATCAGAGGTGTTAAAACAAATCATATCACAGTTCACGAATAAAGAACTTATCCGCTGTCTGGAAGTACATTGAAGTGCTGTTATAGTTGGTTACTCATATGTTACCGAGCCACCTAATTTCTTTCATCAATAGATAATTTTTAACACAAAATTAAGTCTCTTCATTCACGTAAATGAATCGACGCTTCGTTGCGACTCCCAAGCCGGTGATAATCATAGATTAACCGAAATATCATATACCTCTAGGAATTGATTCTTGTTTTTTTATGAATATACATATATATGAATGGCAACACCCTGCCGAGGCTAATCCATATTCCATAGATGTGAGAATATTTTACATTCATTAATCTCCATGATAATATTAAGAAGTTCGGATTTGCTGAGGCAGAAGATGTTCCGTGTTTAATGCGTAAAATGAAGTCACTTATGATGAATAACGAATGTTATTATACAAATGAAATTGAGGGATGAGGACCGATAAGGGAATTCGGTTTCGTTCGAACAATGGATAACGAATGATAATGGAGCGAGCAGGAGCGGCAGACACAGGGGTTATCCGACAAACCAGAGGTAATTTTTCTTCGGCGGGTACCTCGTTGAAGTCCACCAATGTCTGCACCTTATCCGTGACGAGCACGCAACAAACAGATACATACCGATCAGTACCTTTGTTTTACGCATTAATGCTTAAAACCCTATTACCCATACTTTGCATACATTATATTACAATGTAAAACGCATTGTGATATAATTACGATACACGTATGATTATGATTTATATTTTATGCTGACAAGTCACATTAATTGACGTCCATTTGAATTTGAATTGATTTTTCCGATTCGTAGTTTCGAAAGTAAAAATCCAAACTCACCACTGCCAGAGACTCCGCCTTGCTCAACCGCAGTTCCCTCAGCATTTGATTCCTTTGTTCCATCATGAGAGTTCTCTCGTAAGTGTATGCCGATATGTCAGAGTCCATCTGTAACGCAAAACAATTGTCTCAAGCCTCTTTTGAGTTTCATCGATTGATCCATCTTACCATTTCAACGATTTCAACTTCCGCTTCAATTCTAAGATCGTACAAGAATTTCTTAAGTTCTTTTTTCATTTGAATCGAATTGTCCTCCATTTGTGCAACCGTGAAGATTCTCATCTTACAATTCTTCCAAGTACGATGTTGTTTCAACAAGAACGGCAATAACATGAGCATACCACCATCGTGAACGATCCACCAAACATCGATGTTACCAACAACTTTCTCCGTGGAAGTGGGGAAAACGTCGATACCTTTGGGCACCAAGAGAGCCATTCTAGCCGACGCCACGCTCCTCACGGTTTGTAAAAACACTCGCCAAGTTCTTTCATCTTCCGACTGTCTCCAACCGTGTGGCCATCCAAGAATCACGGTATTGGGTTTCAAACCTCCCAACCCGGTCGTTTGTACCAACGAACTCAATCCATCCACGACATTCCTCGCTACCAACACATCTACGAACCCTTTAACCTTCTCATCGGTGATTACCTTACGCAAATTTTGTTTAGCCGCCAAAGCTTCCCCAGAGTTTTGAGTGAAATCCCCTCCGATGCAACTAACGGAGATCGTGAGACCTTTACCAGCCTTCAATTGACTCGCAAAAGCGAAGAGCTTCCGATGCTTTGGCGTCAAATCGTCCTTCAATTTTGATAGAATTAAAATTTGTGGTCGCCAATTCTTGGTATGAGGTGGCCCTTCCTCCAATCTCAACAGAGAATATCTTGCAGCCGAGAGAGCCAGTCCTCTTATACCGTCGCCCCATTCCTTTTCCGCGCCACGATATTCGATGTACTTGTAAATACAACCGGCCATACACATGGCTAATAAAGCGTAGTACCAACTGGTCATGAACATGATAGCGACACAGAGAGCCAAACCGACAAACGATAAGGTCCAGTGGTAATATTTGAATCGAGGTCGCCAATTTGGTGTTCTGAGGAGAGTTTGAAGGGCGCAGGCTAGGTTTACGAAACCATAACACATGAGGAAGAACATGGAGAGCAATGGGGCCAAATAATCGACGTTTCCTAACAAGATACCGCATTGACAAATCAAAACTGTGAGTATAAGAGCTCTTGTGGGCTCCCCACGACTGGAACTAGTTGCGAAAGGTCCGAGGAATGGTATAATACCGTCTTTAGCGATGGCTTGAAGTAAACGCGGCGCGCCTGTCAGAGATTGCAATCCAGCTCCCAGAGTTGATAAAAATGAACCTATCAAGATCACCCATTGATTCGGCCAGGCCATGTTAGCTACCACCAGTTTACCTCCTATACTTTGACCAAATTTATCACGGAGTAAAAGGTTATCTACCGTACCGGCGAACAACAAAACGCTAGACAAGTAGACAGTCGATGTAGTGATGATTGCGCAAATTGTACCAATGGGGATTGATTTTTGGGCATCCGCCAAGTCACCTGATCGATTAGATCCAGCCATGATACCTGGACATTAGAAGGACATGTCGTAACATATAAAATCATGAATCAATATTGCTGTTCATTAAATTAAATACTCGGGTATTTCATGAAAAGTTTGTTGTCAATAAAAATATGTATGTACAAAATTGTGCATATGTTAATTGTATCATCTCACCTGTTACCGATGGGAAGAATATACCAATGAGAATGGTGAAAGTGGTGGTGAGGTCTACTATAATTTGATTGTATGATTTATCGCTCATTAAATCTATATCCTTCGGGTCTTTACCGACAGCTATGAGCTGTCCTTGGTCTTGAAAGTTGTCCCATATGTTGTCTGTGGACAAACGTCAGAGTTTTGATATTATTTTTGTTATTAAAGCTACATTCGGAGAGAAACGACGTTGGAGATATCTTACCAAAAAATACTCCACTAGCCAATCCACGGATTCCATTTCTGATGCTGACGTTGTGAGAAAGATAATACGGATCGCAATCTTTGGTGCTGGTAGTGTTGCCGCAGTAAAGACGATGTAAAGGACCCGTTACGTTCTTATGACACTCTTTCAAGACATCCATATCTTTTAGTAACCTTTTCCCTAATACGCACATCCTAAGAAAAATGTGAATTACAGAATGAGAGGGAGTTCATTGGATTGAGGGTAATTCATTCCTTTCCACAGAACTAGACTTACTTTAGAGATTCATTTCCATAGAAATTGTAGAAAATTCCCCCGTAGACGGCAATTATGGATAAAATTACACAAGCCAATGCAACCGTGGCGAATTTATTCACGAATTTCACACCGATGAAAACTATGGTGCCCATTATGATTAAAAGACCCGTACCGTACACCCTAAAGTTATTGTACATAATATTCGGATCTTTTGTAAAGTCACCAAATATACTCGCCGATGGTGCCATGTACGTCTGAAAATATGAGAGATTAAAGTTTTGTTATTTCACTTGCGATTCTGCCGATCGAATCCTATTATTTGAAAGGTCTCATAGGGAGGAATAGTCATCATTCGGGATTGCAAAGGTTGATAAGATTAAATGCATTTTTCTTACAGGCGTTTTGTATTAAGAATTGTAATGAGACGCCAGTCATTACTTGATGTCTCTTGATATTTTTTTATATAAAATAGGGTTTTAGATGTTTTGCGTAACGCAGATAGATACATTCTAAACTAATTCTTGTCTAAAATTTGAGGACAAAACATTCTCTAGATGGAAGATATTTTTAAGATATCTTTAAGACAGTCAGAAACTGATCTGGAAGTGTTTTTGCCTACATGCACTTACCAGCACAATTTCGACTGCACCAATTATATACATGGCTGCTGCTAACGTAGTGCCCGTGTAAAATAACATCCCCACAGCACCTCCGAATTCCGGACCTAAACTTCTCGATATCATGAAATAGGAACCACCTGCAGGGACAACGCCATTGGTCGCGATGGCACTCATACTGATTGCTGTTAACATCGTCTGAAAAAGATTTGTATTTTCATGAGAAATTTGACAAGGTTCAATGGTTTTTTTAAATTTGAATTATTATAACTGAAAATTTGTATACCAGTCTGAAAACCAGAGGACCGGATAAAAGGGAGCGGAAGGGTGAATTTTTGAATGTTTCAAATATGAGGAAGTAATGAAGATGCACTCACAACACAGCAACAGCAAAGTACGATTAAGAAGCCCTGTACAGCACCGGCTGTTCCTACGACCCACGTCAAACGGATGAAAAGAATGACTCCAAAGATATTTTGAATGCAGGGTAAATATACACCGATGAGCGTGCCCATTCGCGCCCCACCACCGGCCCCCGGGGGTGGCTTGCTGTCCGGATCGGTAGCCGCTGGTATCGTGTTGGAGTAATTTGACAGGTTCTTGAGTAATGTCGATATACGAGGCCGATCTTCCATTTCTTCCTGCAAAGAAAAACATGGAATGGAATCATTTGGTCATCATTTTACAGCCCGAGTAGAAATCTAATCGAGCCAATCCGATGTCTTATATCTTCAATGATTAATACACAATACTTGATGAAGATGGTCCAATTAGGTATCACAAATTCGAGAACATTCGAAAATACAGATGAATTACGATTTCTAATGTAAATAACCTTCCATTGAATGAATTTGGATAAGGAGGGGATTCGGGTTACACGTTCAATCAGGTTCAGATTTGGGGTTGATCACACATCGCGTACGTCGAGTGGATGGTCTCATTTCCGGCGACTGGCCCTGTGTGAAATTTTAACGCGATGATGGCAAGGTCGAAGTATACGTACTCTCTAAAATTTTTAGAGTGAGATTTCACTCTTCAGCCAGCCAAAAGTGAGCCTGTCGAAATTTTGAGTGAAATTTCCACTCTTTTAGAGTGATATTCTAAGGTTTGAGGTTAGAAACTCACAGCCACTCAAATTCTAGAGTCAATTTTTCACTTTAAAAGAGTGAGGGTTCACTCGAAACGAGTGAAAATCCCATTAGAAGCAGACTGGATCACTTCTGAGACTTAGTGGAGTGAAACACGTGATCTTTCACTCTTTCAGATTTAGAGAGTAGGTTATCATCATTATCGGTTTACAAAGTTCAAATTCGCAAATCGGAGTTTCTTCCGCTTGGACAAACAGATATTCTAATAATTCTTTCAAAGACCATGTAACTCATGGAATCAATGTTGAAAGTTTGGCAATATTTGAAAACGCCGTGTAAACAATCTCATTGAACCGATTGATTCTTATTGATTCTGATACAAAAAACCGATTCAAACCCATTAAAGATTGATTCTCAATGGATTTAAATCAATTTTCTGCATCGGAATCAATGAGAATCAATCGGTTCAATGAGATTCTTTAAGCAGGGAATGAAACCTTCGATTTCTTTTTTTCAAATGTGTGTAACAGTTCCTGGATTGTGAGCCATTTGATTCTTTCTGAGCAACAAAATCATCATAATACGCAAGTATGGTGATTCGGACGAGACCGAGACGAGATCGAGACCGGGTCAATCTCAGCGAGACGAGACCGAAACACTACCCAAGTAACACGAAAATGCTCGTAAAGTACTGTGACCATGCCATTTGGTTACCCAACTAACATTTCAATTCTTGAAGATATCTAAAAGAATACTTAATTGAGAGATCTTTAAGAACTTTCTTAAAGAGTTCTTAAAGATATCTCTTAGAAGTGTTGGAAAGACATCTTGTAAAAGATTTCTAAAAGATGTCTTGATTCAGAGATCTTCAAGGACGTTATTGAAGAGTTCTTGAAGATATCTTTTAGAAGTCTTGAGGAGATTTCGGAAAGATGTCTTGATTAAGACACGTTTAAGAAGATAAATTTTTCAGCAGCTTTGAGGTTATATGAGCACATGATCATGAATAACACAGAATAAAACTTTGAATGTACCTGTTATTACAATCGTATTGCAAATGAGGTGATTCCATATCCATGAATTAAAAGCTTGAATCAATCATTGAGATATCAAGAAATTTGAAAGTTTGTAAAAAGTACGATTTTGTCGCCTTATGACGTGCACAATAAAATTACCGAATATCCACTTCACAACAATTCGTCAGAAATACTTTAGGAAGAATCTGCGGTATTCACGAAATACTAACGACTACTAGAACACAGAATTGATTTCTAAATATGTTTCACTAAATTTATTCATCTTTCCTATTTGTAATTACATTCAACTCTTTTGATATTTATTCATGTGATAACAGTTTGTTCAAAAGATCATTTTCACTTTGAAACTGGACACCGCTGACATATTTCATTATGTTATATGGACAATTATGGGCGTCTCTACCATGTTGTACGTATAGCTCAAGTGACTGAGGCGTAAACATATCGTCAAGTGAATGGGTTCGATTCCCGTAACAAGAAGGGTCGAAATCAGGTAAACTTCATTGGAACGCGAGAGCAGTTGAAGAAACAGGAGGGAAAGGAAAAAGAAAAGGTTAAGAATTTTTTTTTGTGAACAAATTCAAGAGTCTTCCAAGACGTTTTTATTAATTCTCCAAGACATCTTTAAGAACTCTTCAAGACATCTTTAAGAACTCTTCAAGACATCTTTAAGAACTCTTCAAGACATCTTTAAGAACTCTTCAAGATATCTTTTCGAATTCTATACGTGTTTCATAAGACATCTTTTAGGATTCGTTTCGGTATCTTTTAGAACGTTTTTTAAGACTTCTTACAAACGCATTGAGACTTCTTAAAGATATCTTTAAGATGTCTGAATGTTAGTTGGGTATATTCATTTGGTACAGCCAAAAACATTCCATGACACATTCATAAAATGTCCATCCTTGTTTAGAAAAGCTTTTGACACTGTCGATCACGATATTCTTATTCATAAGCTCAATAATCTTGATACCCGTGTGGAAATTTTTCCGGGCTCAAACCTGGGCCAGGTTTATAATCCCTACTTGAAATGTGGCCCTGGTTAAGACACCTGGATTGGCCCCAACTTGGGGTGTTACGCCTTCTAATCTAGGCCCCGTAATGGTTCCCAAACTTGGCCCACATCAAGAATTCAACTTGGGCCAATTTAGGGAGTTCATTTTAGCCCATATGAATTTTCAAATTTCATCCTGCGCTGGGCTCCAGGATATTTGGGTGATATTCCTCAGATAAAAGACAAATGAATTTGCTCCAGTGAAATCTTCTTTGAGGGTTAGCTTTTGATGGATCTATGTTTTATGTAGAATTACAATCAAATCAGAAACGAATTGACAATCCCATCCGCTCTTGTATATAAATTTTCAGAGAGGTAATAAAAATCTTTTTTACAGTCAGCCAAAGGCGTATCAAATTTTTGGAATTTTTATTTTGAGTTCATAGGTTGTTTGAAATTCGTTTCCATTGTTATGACCTGGAAACTAAGAGCACTGGAAGAATAACTTTCAAAAACATAGAAATCAAGATACGTTTCAATTCATTCAGTGTCAGAGATTTCCCTAGTGTAATAGAAATAGAAGACAATGCAATTTTGTACGTCAGCTTTGATTTTTACTTGAGAGGATACGAGACACACAATCCGAAGTATTTGGTGAAAATCTTGTTGACTATTCTGGAATACTCTATAAACAATTCTACCAACGTTAATATGAAGTATTCCGTTGTTGCATGTATATAGGTTAATAACACCAAAAAAAGTATTTTTTGTTCATCACCTCCTCCACACGTTTAAAGAGAACTGAACGAAAAAAAACTTTTGATGCACAAAGTAATGGAATAAAATCTAAACCAGACAGGATTTTGACTCGGATTTGACAGGTTCTGTTTGGCTCTGTCTGGCAGCTCCATGAATGTTCAAACTGATGTACAAACTAAACAATGCCAGACAAACCTGTCAGATCTGGATCAAAATGTTGTCCGGTTCTGTCAGATATTTTTAATAGGGAAAACAATGATCGCCAACCCAGGGTCTCTATAAGGTGTGGCTGGATATGCTCAAATTACAATACCTGCACGGAGAAAAAAAATTCGTTGGAATAGCAAGAATTTCGCTGTCTTAACGAAACTCGCTTGTTATTATATGGACAGCAAGCAAGTCCGCTGAAGTGAACGGCGATTCGTTGTTTCAGCAAATCAAGCTTCGTAAAATTAGCGAAGGACTGATAATTATAACGAATCAGTTAGTAAATACAGCGAATTAGCTCATTAACACAGTGAAATGTCATCGTTAGGTTATTCAATCCGTTCAGCGAAAACGAATTCGTTAAAATAACGAAATCTTTTTTCTCCGTGTGGGCAAGACGATGGTGGCCCGCCCAGGGCGTCTACACTGAGAAAAATGTGTTTCGTAGAAATAGCAATAAGTAAATTGTTGAAATTTTATTGTTGGATATACAATAATTTTTGTTCTTCTAACGACACATAGTTGTCTTGTTGACAATAAAATTGCCAATTCAACGATCTTAAACGATATTTTTACGTTTTTATTGTGGGTTGATATATACCAGTATTTTATTGTCGATTCAGCAACATTATTGCTAGTTTTTTTCTCCGTGTACGGGATGTGGCTAGGTATGCCCGAATTCCAATACGTGGGCTAGACAATGGTGGCCCGCCCAGAGCCTCTATGGGGTGTGACTGGGCATGCTCATATTACAATACCTGGACGAGATAATAGCAACTTGCCCAAGGTCTTCATGGGCTGTGGGTGGGCATCCCTAGATTAAAATATCCGGAGAGTACACTAGCAACCCCAACTGGGGCCTACATGGGCCGTGGGTGGGAAATTCTTATATTGGATGCTCAAGTTATACCCTTACGGGGCCCGGACATACTTTAGGATGCCCAGGATTGATTTCCACACGGGATATCGGGCAATTTGTTGTCGTGGTTGCGTAGTTATTTAATAGGGCGCACTCAAGTTATCAAGATATTCGATTATTTTTCGTACCCCATACTTGTTACTTCTGGCGTGCCCCAGGGCTCTCACTTGGGTCCTCTTCTATTCATTTTATTTATCAATGCACATAAGACCGAAACTGCCAATTATGATGACAAAAATACAAGGAGTCATCAGATTTGCTTGACACTAGGGGGTTTTTTGGTCGCTGATTAGAAATCCATTGTCAGAATTCCCGAATTCAAAATGATGGATACAAGATGGCGGACAAGAAACAAAAATTCATCAGATTTGCTTGAAACTCAATACTAGGGGTTTTTTTGGTCGCTGATTACAAATCCATTGTCAGAATTCCCGGATTCAACATAGCGTATCCAATATGGCGGACAAAATTTCGAAAATTTTTCGAATTCCCTTCAAACTTGTGTCTGAATGATTTTGGGGATTGCTGATTAAGAATTTGTTGTAAAAAAAAACCGAAATTCAAGATGGCGGATTCGATATGACGGACGAAAATTATAAAAAATCATCGGATTTCCTTGAAACTCAGTATTGGGGGGTTTCTTGCGTCGCTGATTACAAATCCGTTATCAAAATTCCAGAACCCAAAATGGCGTATACAATATGGCAGACGAAATTCCGAAAATTCTTCGGATTCCCTTCAAACTCGGATCTGAACAGTCAAAAAATGCCTGCCTAGGCTCATTCAGACTCAAGTGCCTATATAATTTAAAATAAACAAAACAATTTCATTTGAAATCATTCTTGTATTTTGAATCATTCAAATCATATATACCTTTAACCAACTTATTATTCTGAATCCACATTTTCATTATTGATCATCAGCACAACAGAAAGTAGGCATAGTTTCAACACGCTCAATACAATGCTATTAAAGTAGGCTGTGTGTTTTTGGGGTTTTTTTCGCTCATTTGTCACAATAGGATCTGAGGATACCAGCATCAAGTCAAATATGTTACTATTCGCGTTAATTCTCGAAGTTCTTCTGGAATAATAACGTCTCAATCTTTTATAATCTTTATGGCCCGTCTCAAGTACACCTTCTGACAGTTGCCCCACTGGCAAAGGTAAAACCGATGGATTTTAGACGTTTGATCTGCCATATTGGATCCGTCATTTTGAATTTTGAAATTTCGATAACAGATTCTTAATCAGCGACCCTGAAAACCCCCGAGCGAATTAGATAATGCCTTATGATTCTGACAAATTTTTCGTGATTACTACTACGTGATCTGAGAGACCTTCCTTCACAAAAAATTGAGAGAATTCTTTAGGTGGAGACGAATGGAGCCGGTTTTTGTTCCATTTTGTAGGTAAGGCTTTCATCTGCAACCTCAAATATGTAAGGTGACGGAACCAACCAGAATTTTTCACTTTTTCCTCAAAAACCAAACGAATTCCCGTATGGAAATATTTCGCTGAAAAATGTCTGTAAAACTAAGAGAAATCTCTGAAAAAAAGTGAAAAAATTCTGAGAAACTCTGAAAAACTCTGAGAATCTCTGAAATTTTGATGAGAAATCTAATATTTTTGGGACATTCTTTACAGACTTTTTTCAGACTTTTTTCAGAGTTTCTCAGAGTTTTTTCATTCTTTTTCAGAGAAATAGTAACGAAATTGCACTCTGAAAAAACTCTGACAAAACTCTGATGGATTGCTAACATTTTTCTGACTTTTAGAAAAAAATCCAAAAATTTTCAAACACTTTTTCACACATGATATTTAAATACGGCATATGAATGTATTTATTGAATTTCAGGATTTTTCAATAATCAGAAAAATGTCAACAATTTATTAGAGTTTTGTCAGAGTTTTTTCAGAGTGCAATTTCGTTACTATTTCTCTGAAAAAGTATGAAAAAACTCTGAGAAACTCTGAAAAAAGTCTGAAAAAAGTCTGTAAAGAATGTCCCAAAAATATTAGATTTCTCATCAAAATTTCAGAGATTCTCAGAGTTTGTCAGAGTTTCTCAGAGTTTTTCATTTTTTTTCAGAGATTTTTCAGCGAAATATTTCCATACGGGTTTTAAGATGCAGAGGTATAAAAATCACATGCAATCATTGCTCTGTCATAATCTGTTACTCAATGAATTGATATTCCACTGATTTTTAGTATATTCTATATACTTTCAGTAGTAGATTCCATTTTTGAAAAGTTCAATCGGTTCACTTTTCGAGACACAGCGCCTCTTTGAACATAGTCGTTATTTTACTGTCTCTGGTCATGCGAATGATACTTTTGAATTGGTACAAAAGGGCAGGGGGAAGGAACCAGATCTTCTCATATCTGAATTCTAATACTTGAGACATTACTTTACTCATCTCAATGGGCAAATATCCCCAACTACAGACTTCATTCTTTGAATTTTGTCGTCATAAATGGCAGTTTCGGCCCTATGTGCAACGATATCGGGGAGATTTTTGATGATTGTGTTTTTCTTTCATTGGCTGATGACTTGAAATTTTTTAGAAAAATTGACGCATTTGCTGATGCTGTTCATTTGCAACACGTATTTTCCAAACTCGAATCCTGGTGCACTAAGAATGCTTTGTATCTGAATATCAACAAATGTCATATCATGAGATTTTCGCGTTCTGAAAATGTACTAATGTTTCCTTATGTGATTAGTGACTCTATTATATCGCCTGTTGTCTCTATTCTTGACCTCGGAGTTACTATTGATCGTAAACTTGATTTTTCTGAACTTATTAATAGAGTTTTAAATTCTGCGCTTCGATCTATTGGTTCCATTAAGTGTTTTGCGTGTAACTTCAATAATGTGAAAACACTAAAGGTTCTGTATTCTTCGTTTGTAAGGCCACATTTGGAGTATGCGTCTGTGATCTGGTCGCCACACCTTAAAAAAGACATTACGAAAATGGAACGTGTTCAACATAAAGAGTGACCGCAAAAAAGAGTATTTTTCCGCCTATTTTCTGGGATCGCGGGTTTCAGGTTAGAATGCATCCTAAAACATACTTCATGTTGATCATTTGCGAGGGTATACATATTCCTGGTGAGCATAACACTGCTTTTACGAGTAAAGTAGTATCAAATTTTGATCAAGATTTTATAAAAATCAATAAACCTCGATAAGTTTTTTATAAAAAATAATCCATTCTGTCAAGAATCTATCGATTCCGTCGTTTTCTTCATCTCCAAAATCAATGTTGTGCTCACCGGGAAATGGTATTCCCTCGCAAATGATCGACATGAGGTATTTTTCAGAATGCAATTCAACCCGAAACTCGCGGATTTTGCGGTCACTCTTTCTGCGATTCGCTGCGTATCAGTGTGGTTGTCCTTTAAGGATCAGTGATCATGACTATAGTCATGTTTCAAGAATTTTGAACATTCCATCTTTGGAAAAGCGTAGAATATTTTATGATCTTTTGTTTGTGTACGAAATTATTAACGTTTTTATGAACTGCCATTAAATTTTAGAATTAATTAATTTTAATGTTCCAAACAGATCTCTAAGAAAGGTGCCATTATTCAGGCCTATACTGTACAGATCTAAATTTGGATGCTCTGACCCAATTACACGTGTCCCACCCAACACAGTTTGTCACAGCAACGTAACGGCGACAAACAATTTTGTTACTGGTGATGTAACCTGTTTGTTACAGGCAATTTCCTTGTTGGTAGTAATTTCCCACTCGACGAATGTAACCAGGATGTAACCACCACATCGTAGATGGAACGTCTTTATATCTCTGCGATGCTGGTGTTACGTAACATGTACCAATAATCTTACAAAAATAATTTGGTTAGCGCCATGATGCCCTTTCCGTGTTGGACGACGAGATTCATATTCGCCAATAACATTGAATAATGAATTGATGAAATATTTTACAAAATTTTGCTATGAGAACCTTAATTTTCCCTTAAATATGTTTTCTAAACTATTATAAAAAACAATTATTCGTATTTACATTCGTAAATTTTGTATGAAATTCGAATGTTACAAACTTTATCACTGGGATGTTGCAGTGATTTTAGAAAATCACGTGTTACGTAACACCAACATCGCAGATATATAATAATGTTTCATCTGTGTTGTGGTGGTTACATCTTGGTTACATTCTTTGAGTGGGAAATTACTACTAACCAGGACATTGCCTGCAACGAACAGGTTACATTACCAGTAACAAAACTTTTTGTCGTTGTTACGTCACTGTGACAAACTGTATTGGGTGGGGTATGTAATCTGAGTAATTTTTTGGATCTATCAATTGATTTGTTTGAGTCTTCTTTACTACGCTTTAGAACATCTCTATATGGAGCTATATGTGATATGTTAAATGTAAATTTTAGTCTTGCTTATATTATGAATTTTTCTTTTGTATTCAAAGGGTACTGGCCCGTTTATATGAATAGATTAAATAATGCTAATGTTGACAACAGGTGCGGTACAGTGCCAGTATTGAGTCTTCAACACTTGCCAACACTTACGGGATCAGTACTGGATACATAGAAATATAGTACTATGCCTGTACTGATAAACCAGTGCTCTGCCGTACCAGGCAAAAAAGTTGTTGACTCAATTTTTTTTGAAAATCAGTTTTTTATATCATTCGATCCGAGGAAGCAAGGCGCGTTTAACTGTGTTAATAGAAGTTAATTATCGACCCTAATTGTTGCATAATAAACATTTTTCTCCTCTGAAAACGAGTTGAAAATTAGACAATCATCAGAAAAAAGCCGTAACTTACATCAAAATGAGAAGAACTATCGAATACGTCACCACTTTGCCAGACGAAAAGATCGTAATTTGAGTTACGATCTTTTCGCTCGGTCAAATCAATGAGGAGTGAATATCTCGTACTATTTGTAAGAAATCTCTTCGGAGTTAAGGTTTTCTTGATTTGTAAACTCCTTGAGTCCGGAGCTGATTTACCAAGCAAGAAAACCGTAAGTCCGGTTGTAGGCTTTGGCACAGTTCGGAAATGGTCGTAATAAAGATCTTAGGTGCCATTATGTATAGATTTGAACCGTTAAAGTGAACATAAAAAAGGCAAAATCACACCTGATTGATTCCACGTGAAAGAAATATTACTTTTTGAAATGTCTAATCCATAGATTTGTAATTCAATTATATGGTGACTTTCATGAACCTTGCATACCGAGTTGACATGTTTCTTCACTTGTGAAGCGAACTATCATAGCATAATGCTCGAGCGCTGTTAAATGGAAAAAAACCATAACTCGAGTTACGGTTCTGTTGATAGGTATGTTCGTTCCCCACCCACCTTCAACTCATTTCTTCATTTGTTGTTATTAAAAATACTGATTTTCTTGGAAAATAAAAAATATTACCGCTTATTTGTCCTAGAACTGCTTTAACATTGTCAAAATATTAGTTACATCATACAATTTTGATGTGGAATAGTTTTTCTCGGTTTTGTCCATTCGAACGAATTTCGAGTTGACAATTTTTTTGCCTGGGACGGCAGCAGCCAGGTACTGATCCAGTACAGGCACTGCATGCGAATAACAGTATTAGTACTCAATCCCCAGTACAGAAAAGCGTTATCATCCCAGACAAATAGCAGTAGCCTGTCAGTCTTGGAAAGTACTGGTGCAGTACTGCGCCTGTTGTAAATTTCTGGTTGGGTATGAAAATACTTTGAACGTATTTAGCTGTATCAAATGCACGTAATAAGAATATTCTATGAATATTCTATGTGCGTGATTGTGCTGCTTGGGTAGCAGCTATATTGGGACGATTGAAAATATCCTCAACGTTTCAAATCCGTAAATAAGTTCATAAAGATAGCGTTCTGCAATCACATTTTTAGACGATCACTCAACGCTCTCTATCATTGTATATATACAATCACGTAATACGATATAGAATTTTATTTTCTTCTCAATGGAATTTCTTTGTGAAATTTTTCTCAGATCGGAATATTACTTGATTCGTGTTTTTCTCAAGAGTATATAAGCCATGAGAGAATTTCAAGTGGTTCATAAACCGTGTGTTTACAGAGTAACTTCATTTCTTCATACATCGTGCACTGTGGCTTTCTTGTACAAAGTCAAAGCAAAGTGGACATCACTGGGGACCACTTATACCTCGTTTGGTTACTTTCAAAGGTCGTATTACGGACTCTAACGATGCTATGTGGAAGCGCGTCGGAGATGTTTCGAATACGATAGATGCGATATGGTATGTACCGACGAGATACTCTCATTTGTACCTGTGTAAATGTATATAAACGTCTACGTTTAATCTCTTAATGCATGCGAAAATTATATAAGTTTATTTTTATGCTGCATGTCTGGGATGTTTCGAATATACTAACCCTTTTGAATAACGGTATACACAAACGATTATGTAGGTTTTTCGAGTTAATGAACTGAGATTGGATCGATTATGTCTTGGAATTGGTGTAGAATCGATTTGGTTCGACTATTGTGCAGAGGAGGATGAATCTCGCACAAGAAGTTTAGTAATGTTAACACAGTCCATGAGGAAAAATTGTTAAAATTGTACAGAATTTATATACAATTCAATAAACGTGGAAATTTTTTCCTCACGGGTGTCAATAATCCTGTTAATTAGCCAACGATGGATTTCCTGTAATTTGTACAAGTATGGTCTATCACTGACTGATTCACTCAAACTTTCGACCATTTCTTTCTCAAAACAACTCCCCTAATCTGACAATATCCCCAGCCAACAAAATCAAGGCAGCACTTCTGGCAGCGATACTACCATCCACTTATACATTCAAAAGGTCCTTGTACATATATGGCTTGATTTATGTGTTGAAATGCGAGCAACTCAGTAGTATGTTCTAGAAGCACTACTCGGTAGCACTTCCTGATAATATTGAGAGCGCTGAGGTGGTGCTACATTATCAATTGAAATATATATATATGTTATGGTAGCCAGGGAGTGTCAAAATTCTAGGAAAGCTACTATGTTACTACTGTAGCACCGCTAGTAGCAAAAACGCACATTTGGACCGCGCTTTGCTGGCTGGGAGCTTATCTATAGATTTTAACTTTCGTTGTCGTTCTTGAATCGTGGAAAATATAAAACGCAGATTTTCGTAATCACAATAACTAACTCCCATCTTAACCTTGTATTCTATTCCTAAAGTCGCTCTTTTGGATCATCGGATGCATTTGAGATATTTGAATTCTGTCCAAAATGTATTCAAACTGACGCTTTGTTCAGAATTGGTTCAGAATGTCTGCGGATGGTCCGTCTGTTTTATATTTTGGAACAACGCTCCATACAGAAATTTACCATTGGCGCTAGCGTAGAAGATAACGCAACGTAGATAAAGTGCAAACCTGAAATGATGAGATCCTTTTATGATTCATCAATGTGCTTTTCCAATGAATTCCCATCATTCATCGAACGAATGGCAATGAAATAGATGGCATCATTGGCAAACAATTGAAAAATCTGTTTGTCAACGTTGCGCCAATAATAAAACTGTAAAAAATAATGAACCCGAAGATATATAAAAAGTATGGGTATTTTACAATTTTCAATATAGGTTATTTGAAATTTTATTATTTTTCTCTCATTTATTTGTAAACGCCTCGGTGTTCTTTGTCACTAAATATCGCCATGAGAAATTGTATACACACTGTGGATCAGCAGTGGAAGCGCTCTGGTGTGACCTCTAACAAAGAACGATTGACTTCTTCCAGAGATTTATTTGAGCCTGAAATGCTGTCGTCCCAAGCCAAAAGGACCTATGTCAACAACATTTTTCTCCGTTTTTTACATATTCATATTCGAATAAGTTTTTTATGTGTGTTTCAATTTAAAAAATCTTTACATTATTCAAAATTATTTGAAAAACTGATTCAAACATCACGACGTTTGTATCATTTACCATGTACAAGTTTAAATAAGAATGCTTGATATCTTGAAACATCAAAATTTTGACATAATGCCTTTTGGCTTAAGGGGTTTTGACTACCCAACAAACACCGAAGGTCTTGAAGACATCTACAATATATCTTTTGGGAGACATCTTTTAGATATCTCAATGAGCAGGGTTGACATGTGCACTAAATACAGATATGATCACCTGTTTTCAACAAATAATTCTTCCATGCAAAACAAAATGATAAATGTGCTTTTCATGTTGAGCCTTCTACAGTGGCCACACCCCTCGAATGAATAAATGAATGAATAACTCACTTTTCGAAAGCGGTCCGAAATTTGAAACAAGCACACTAATTTCCCTGATCCCAATCTCATTCGAAACACGTCCTTATGGATACTTCCTCTCATGCTCAGAAGCTGTCCAGTGAACCCATTAGGGACACTATTTATAATTATCTGGCGACGAATAGTAAGTTGACTAATTTTCATTACATTTTTATGAATTTGTAGAAAATTCGTTCGATGTATCCGCAATAACGTACGTCTTTCTTGAATTCTAAATTCTTTATTTATTTTACTTGTAAAAATTCAATGAAAAAAACAGCTTTTCCCAAATCCGGTAGAGTTAAATCGTCCCTTGAAACAACATTTTATTCTGAAGCATCTTGGCTGGTTTGGCGTTTAGAGTGTAGTTAGGATCAATTTTCCGAAAATTTAAGAGATCATAATGAGGAACAAGGTGAACAATTCTGCTAAGAGATAAAAGGAACGGAGCGTAGATATTAAGAAAGATAGGACGTGAACGCGATGGCTGAGTTCTGCTGAGCGTTGAAAAAGGATGACTTCCGAAGATGGATGGAAATGAAAAGGGATCCACTTGACTGATCATTGGGAATAAAAGAGCATGTTCTCATAAGAAAAAGTAAATCCGATTTCACTTCCCCATGTTTACCCAAGTAACACCAATGTGCGTAAAATATTCTCCGAACGATCTTAGAATATTTGAATGTCCTGCAAACATTCTCAGAAGGTTTGACGAAGATTTTCTGCTACTAGGGTACGTTTATTAGGAAAATTGAAGTATGGTAATGAAAATTCACTCTGTAAATCCGAATCAGTGAAAAGTACTGAGAATCAGTGAATTTCACTGGCGAATCAGTGCTTTTCACTGGTTTTGGATTTAGAGAGCAAAAACCATATCCAAGATAAGGCTTATTCTCCGTTCTAATGATCTCGCACACACTGAAAAAAGAAGTATGATTCCTGTAAACATCTAAACGCATTTTAATTACAGCTCACCTCACAGATAGTCAGAGTGACCACCCTTGTGGTCAGGGGGATGCAACCCCAATGAGTCAAATCAAACCTTATTCGCGCGCTATCTCCTAAATAAATATTCATGCGAACTAAAACTCAATATGGCGGTTTGGTTTACCGAGATAACTTCAAAACTATTCTAGTTGGTTCAAATTTCGAACATTAACAATATGCCAACCATAAAGCATCCCAGAAAACAAAACGAACGAGTCTATGATCGCTCAATCTGATGGACATAATGAATAAGAATGGCTAATGCGTGAATACTATTAATTATTGTACAATCATTGATCGACAACAGTTGCAGTAGTCTTCAATGCATGCATCATTGGTCATCAATATATCAACTTATCATATAGTTAATTGTAGAATCTTGAACGACTTAAAAGTGTCCATGATTGTACAATCATTGAACCACTTTGTTGTCTGGGATTGAACAAGTCTAAAACCGAATTATCATTTGGACTAATTCAGCTTTAGAGTTGCTTCTGCACTGAGAAAACACCAGGTTTGGCTCAACCACGTGAGCGTTTGGATATGGCGAATGTTACCGCGCGGTTGAGTCAACTGAATATCGATAGAGATGATTAAGCGGAGGTTCACTTCAATTGATTAGGGTTGCCAGATATAAACCAGGACCAGTGTTGCGATATTCCCCAATGTGGGAAATCGCAGCTTGGTCACGGGACTACATTTTGCACCAACACATGTGAGCACTCTTATCGGTGAACCGCTCACCTACAAGAATGCTCGCGTGTGTTAGTACGAAACCTAGTCACGTGACTGAGCTGCGATTTCCCACATAGGGGAATATCGCAACACTGACCAGGACAGTTTGAGCATTGATTCTGTCGTTTAGAATCTGGAATATGAATGGTTAGATACAACAGAATTATCCAATTATCGACTGTCCTGGTTTTTATCTGGCAACCCTACAATTGATATTATAAAGTTTCCTCAACCGTGCGGCGACATTCGCCGTATCAAAATGCTTACGGGTTTCACCCCACCATTTTTTTTCTCAGTGTGATGCTTTATTGTTGAAATACTGTTGATTTTTCAAAATCCAAACTGATGAGAAAAATACTAAGGTTATGTCACTATACCAGACCGCCATTGCTGTCATGCTGTCATGCAATCAGAACGCGGCTTTCACTCAAGATACTATCGGCGCGGGGATCAACGAATTGACTTTGTTAAATGTTAGAGTGGTTAGAAAAGGACGATTCTAGTGCTTGCTGGTGAATTTACTGATGCTTGGCCGTCATAGGCAGTGATGCCAGCATTTGGTCGACTGAGTCGATTTTCCCCCTCCATAACGCTGTATAGAATCAAATTCCTTTTGTCGGAGGTTTGATTGTGTGTGTAACATTTCTATACAGACAGATGTGATGGAGAGGGAAAATCGACTCGGTCGACCAAATGCTGGCACCACTGGTCATAGGTTGGCCCTATTGGAAGAACCCTAAGACCGCAGCCGAGAGAGCTTGGCTGATGGCCTAGGCCTGTATTCCCTGATGGCCTAGGCTTTGTCCCTGAGAAAAAGAAGGTGGCACCGAACTCCTTCCTTCCCCTTCCCCTAACCAAACTCTACTCTAATGAAACTGGGGACACCAAGTTCTCTCCCCCCTGGCCCTGTTCAACTCACCAGAACGCTGGTCTATGCTTAGAGTGGATCCTGGCAAGGACCAAACGATCGCAACGATCGAACCTTCTATCCTATAACTCGGTGGAGCGGTACCCCTCACCAAGTATTATCCCTTTCTGTTCGACAGCATATTCGGATCTGGATAAAAGAGTGCTGATTTACACCCCAGCACCTCCTCTTATTCCTTACTTGAGGTTTTCAATACCGCGAGTAACTCGTCTGCCGCCTATCGGTTGCGTGACGAAAAATTCTCGCTCGAGTATCGCACTCGAATCGATCGATACCTCTCTTGAACTCACCTCGCACATGCGCGGTGCATATAGCCTATATCCAAGATGGACGACAGGTTTTATTTACAACCTGTCATCACTCGTACGAAGTGCCACTTCAGGTGGATCAATACGTAGACGAGCTTGTCACCGGATTTTAATCCAAGCAAGCTCGTCACAAAGTTGCTAGCAGGTTGCGTCGTCAAATGCGCAGCAACATGCAGCAAACTTGAAAGTTGTTGTCATGATGCTGCGAAGATGTTTGGATACATGGAGCTATCTCTAACAGCACAATGTGTCTCTGGGACGTTTTCTGATCGTTCAGAAAACCTTTCCTACGTTCTATAAACCTTCCATAAACGTTCCAGTGGCACGTTGTGCTGTCTGGGATGACACGTGAGATCAAACAATCCTCCAACAACAAAACACAAACTGGTGGAGCAACACTGCAGCAATAGTTGCACTGCAACTTTTGCTGTCAGGGTATAAGTTATGGAACAGTACGGATTGTCACTCTGACTGTCTGTGAGGTTAGCTGTAAATCAAAATACGTTCAAATCAGGGGTATGACACTTGGTAGAAAAATAGGTTCCAAATGTTTGTTGGTCCACCGTGCCCCACTTCCCCGAACTGCTAGGTAGCGCCGCTTATCATCGTTCGTGGGCGTGGTTGCGATGCCAATTTGTTTTTTCATAACCAATCGGCTTCTTAGCTCTAAGACAAACTCCACCCACGAACGAGAACAACTATCGCCCTGGTGAGAATGAAGCCTATACACGAAGCGAAAAATGTTTCAATTCCCTCTTCCTGAAGCGTGTGATCCCCGCTTGCTTTAGAGTGATGGAATCATACGTTCCATTGTTCGACGTTGCTTCATAAGCTCTCGATCTCGTTTCACACACGCTTCATGTGAAGTGATCAATGAGTTACATTAAGCGTGTGCGAGTCATACCCATTCTGATTCCAAATAATATCTTTAAGGTGATACCAGTGACCCCTGAAGATGCAACCAGACCCATTGATTAGGAAAGGACACAAGCAAAACTATTTTGACATATTACTTGAACAGATTCCAATTACTTAATCAAAATTGCCTGTACAGAGCGATATTTTCCTTGCATTGCTTTATTTTTGAATAATTTGTCAGGAAAGATTTGGCTCGGGTTGCATCATCAGGAGTTGCTGGTATCCCCTTAAGGTAGTTCTCCGGGAGAATTCAGGATCAAATTAGAAAAATTATTGTCAAGCAGAGCACCAAGGTTGAAAGGATTCGATAATCATATTCGTTGGCAGGGCCGTCTTTCATCGCTTGAAGGCCCTGGGCCTACTTAGAGTGGAGGCCCATGTAAGGAGACGTAAAATCTTGAAATTTTAAAAAAAACGATATAAGAAATTCGATGATCGAGTCAAGGCTAAACAATTTATCTATTATGTGCATCGAATCAGATTTATTGGAAGGAATAGATTTTAATGATTTGATTAATGACATTTCGGCTCAAAAATGTCGTAAAAAACTGTTCAACCAAAGTGAAAAATGAATTTTAAAACGAATATATATATATAAGTATTCATTAGTTTCATTTTTAAAATAACTTGATTTTATTTTGTTTAAGTAACCTTTTTAAGAAAATATATAAAAATCTTCCCTGCTAAATTGTCCCGATAAAGAACAATACAAAACGATAAATTTCTTCTATAGTTTTCAATAAGGTTTCTGAATACAAAATTTACGAAGTTATATCGTTATCAAAAGATAGAACTCTATCGTTCCTTATCATTTTCTATAAAAATTCAAAAGAATGTATGGGATTTTATCGTGAAATTCGTATAGAAAAAGTACTACTCTTTCTGGAACACATAACTATATTTTTCCAAATAACTGGTACTTTTCTTATACGAATTTCACGATCAAATCCCATACATTCTTTTGAATTTTTATAGAAGACGATAAGGAACGATAGAGTTTTATCGTTTAATAACGATATAACTTCGTAAATTCTAGGGGTGTGCGGGAACACTTTTTCTCGGGTCGGGACGGGTCGGGAAATTCCAGTTGCTTTCGAGTCGGGTACCCGAAGTTTTCGGGTTCCCGATTTCAGTCGGGATTCCCGAAAATTTCGGGTTCCCGATTTCAGTCGGGATTCCCGAACATTTCGGGTTCTCGATTTCAGTCGGGATTCCCGAGCATTTCGGGTTCCCGATTTCAGTCGGGATACCCGCAACGTCGGATTCAATCGGGATATCCGAAATGTTCAGATTCTCGATTTCAACAGAAGGAAAGTTGAAAAAAAAACGATGATGATAAATTTATGAGAAGAACCGTATTTAATATTTTAATTACATAAACATCAACATAAAATATATTAAGGATGCTGAATAATTCATAAATGCATTCAGCATTTAAAAAAAAATTTGACATATTTTTGAAGTATTATTTTTTCTAAACTCGGAATATGTTCATGCATAATTTTTGAAATATTAAATAAAAGATTATATGTTTAAATTTGAATGGAGAAAACATAACTCTTCAACATGGCTTGTTAATAATCGTGAGCGAGTTGCCGATACAATATTTCCAGCAGTTGAAAATACTTTCTCACTGCTGACTTGAGTTGCAGGAATCCCCAAATAAAATGCCGCTACCATCGAAATCGAAGGAAATCGTTGATGATTTTCTTTCCACCATAATATTATGTCAGAGTTCGAAGGAATCACATTTTCTGTTAAATATCTCCTGATTTCAGTTTTTATGTTTTCATCTTCTGAATAGTTTTCTTTATTGATGTCCGCAAGAAATTTAAATAACTTGGATGCAGGTGGACCTACAAATATGAATATTATTCAATTACTAAATGATGATACACAATAATGACAATGCAGTTTGAATAATAATACTAAATCTATACAGTATAAATTACGATATAAAATCTTATGATTTTCAATCATTTTCAATGTTGTAAAAATTATTGGAAATGTTTGTAGCAGTGTGGCATATACAACCACAAAGAACACAAACTTCCAAGTATTTCCAACGAAAGTGCCTATACTTTCGTAAATTTCTATTGAGCGCATTGGGAAGTTTGTGTTTTCTTTACATATCTGCATACTTTCAATACCAAAATAATATTGCGGACTCCATTGTTACTTTGAACAAACCTTTGGATGAATCGCGAACAGGTTGGTTACTGATGTTATTTATACATGAATCAGTTCCAGCAGTATTCTGAATCTTTCTAATTTTACTTTCAAGTAAATCCTCTGATAAATTCGTATCTTCATCGATGAGTAGACGATTTTTATATCTTGGGTCTACAAGCATGGCCAAAATTAGATCTTCTTCATTACAAATATTATCAAAACGTGATTCTAACGATCTCAACAATTGTTTCCCAAAATTATTGCGTTTTTTTTCCGTATTCTCTTCCATAAAATCTTTTATAGACTGTATTAGACCTCTGTAAATCGGGATATATAACGACAATGTAGGATATTCATCTGCAGACATGATAACTGTGGCATCTTTGAAACAACTGAGACCATCCGTATATAGTTGTATCATATCCCATTCTGCATTTGTCAAATTGTTTGGCATATTTGGTAATGATAAAACTGCGGCAAGTACTGTTCGCATCTGCAATAATCTAGAAAACATTTCGTATTCAGAATTCCATCTCGTATCTACATCCTGAATTAATTTCGCAGGTGGAGATTGAGGATTTATTGACGTTTGCATCTCGTTGAGTTTTGCAAGAGCGCTTGAACTTCTGGAAAAATAGCCAACCAAAGATCTACACTTTTTACGCACAGTATTGAAACTTGCAGTTTCATTGGTTGCATCCTTAACGACTAATTGTAATGAATGAGCAAAACAAGGTATCCTGTTCCATTCATCGTTCATAGTAACAGCACGAACTATATTCGGAGCATTATCGGTTACGATAAAAATAACACAATTTTCTCTCAATAAATTCCATTCCTCTAATGATTTTCGAATAAAATCGTGTAAATTCTCACTAGTATGATTTTCTGAGAAGTAGCGCAAGTTCAATAAGAAATGTTTGTGTTCAAAACTTTTAGTTAAATAATGCACAGTTATCGTCATATAACTTTCAACATTTCGGGAAGTCCACCCATCTGTTGTAATAGCTATCGCGTAAATACCTGCACATCACACAAAAATAAAAACGAATAACAAAATTCTTTCTAAAATCCTGAACATATTTCAATATATCATGAATTAAATACGTGAATGAAGAAATAAATCAGCAAAAATCAATGCATTTAAATCAATAGTCACACTTGAAAATTGAAAAATCTTTTCTCTTAAAAAAAAAAACAAACCCTGAAATTTATGCATCTGTAATAAAAATTTTGAGACGTGTTGTTGTTATACATACAAATCAAAATATACCTTCAGTAAAATCATTTTGAATCATATCAAATATGCGATTCTTTTCTTTTTGGTAAATTTCCGGGATTAAAGTGCGGGAAAAGGTGGTTCTGTTGGGTATTTGGTAACGTGGTTCAAGGATTTTTAATAAATTTTTAAACCCTGTGTCCTCTACTATACTGTATGGTTGTAAGTCGACAGCGATCATCATAGCTATTGCTCTCGTGATTTTCTTTGATCTTTCTGAACATACTTGCAATGGTTTTTGACGTTCAAACGCTCTTTCTATTTCATTTCCATTCATGGTTACATTTTCTTGTTGAGAATTGAAATTTCGTTTCATGCGTACTTTTTTAGCAATTTCAGGATGCTGTCGTGAATGCCTTATCATTCCTGAAGTGTTACCATATTTAGTTTGTAAAACACATTTGCATGTCTTACATTTCGCTTCTGAAACAGAGAATTCGAGTATTCATTTTTTTAATATTCTACATAACCTCTTAGGAAGACAATGTTAGTATATGTTGAATTGAAACGATTTATGACATTGAATGGATTTCAAAACTAAGTGTATTTCTCAAAATGTTCATTCAATAAATGGGGTAGCATATATCACAATAATTGAATTTTAGTTATGCCTATGGACGCGTTGTGTTATTTCGAATATAAAATTTTGTACACAGTTGATTTCTCTAAGCACAACTCAGAAATTTCAGTGTGTATGTGATTCATGAACTATATGTTTACAAAAATTTCAGAAATAAGAGAAATTCACTCCGCATTCAATTATCACATGCGAAACAGGGTTACATTGAAAAGGAGCTTGTCATAACCTCAAATAACTGTTGATGTTATTGTTGAGTGCTGAGCTAGTTCTCATCTAACCTCAAATTATTATATTGTACTTGAAATGACTACTTTGGAATAATACTTGTTTAATCTCCCTTAATCAAACGATAAAACCCAACTTACCTGTTTTACTTATGAGTTCGAGAAATTCCCAAATTCCACTCTTTTTTTTCTCAGTCTTGGACTGATTCAAAAGTCCAGCGCTGTTATTAGCTTCAGCTTCATCAATCTCATCTTCTTTATCAATACAATCTGCATCTGAAGTTTTGGATGCTTCTTCTTCCATTTTAGAATAAGTTGAACTCTGAAGCCACTTTGTAAATAGCAATCTTGCTATTGATCACAACGCTGATGTTTCCACAATTTAATTCAACTGCGAACAACTTACATGCACTTATACATGCAACGCGGTACACAATAAATGACAGCTCGATACATAGATGGCGTTAAAACTCAAGTTTAGGTCAGAGACTCAAACTAGCAATTGTTGTGCGCGACACCGTTAGAAGAAAGAAGAGGGAGGATGTTCTCACCGCGCGACCGTTATGAGCATGAGTCTTCGGCCTTATAAAAGTATCTAGATACTAGAGAGATATGGAAATAGGATTGGATGTTTAATATTTGTATTCGATGGAGTTGAACTGATCATTTGAATATTAAATTATTTGAATATTAAAGTATTCAAACTGTACTGTATACCAGGAAACTACCGGACACCCCGAATACATTTGCGTACTTGAAGCATTTCAGGAAACCCGAATTCAATCGAGTACCCGAAAAGTTTCGGGAACCAGAATGCAATCGGGTACCCGAAAAGTTTCGGGAACCCGAATCAAATCGGGTTCTCGAAAATTCGGGAAATTCAAAAAATCCCGACCCGTCCCGACCCGTCCCGATTCCCGAATCAGGATTCCCGAATTATTCGGGTCCCGCACACCCCTAGTAAATTCCGTATTCAGAAACCTCATTGAAAACTATAGAAAAAATGTATCGTTTTGTATCGTTCTTTATTGGGAAAATTTAGCAGGGTTAACGATTCTCTGCGAAGAGGCCCCCCTTTCGCAGGAGGCCCTGGGCTCGGGCCCGGTGTGCCCTGCCTTAAAGACGGCCCTGTTCGTTGGGACCTTTATTCTTATATATGACAAAAAAAGAACCAACCCAAAGTATAAATAAACAACCTTGTAACAACAACGCGAAATTTGACATGGTTTTTTTCTTGAAAAATTTTTATTTTTGATCCGTTTATGACTTATAAGGGCTCATTTTGTTCCTTGTGAGATTTAAAAAACCTTTACCATGGGGGTTTTTTTATATGAGTCATCATGACACTGTCACACGCTTTTGTTGATTAATAGTAAAATACATTCCTATAAACAAAAGCGTGTGACAGTGTCATGATGACTCATATTAAAAAATTTCCATGGTAAAGGTCTCTCAAATCTCCCAAGGAACAAAATGAGCCCTCATAAGTCATAAACGGATCAAGAATAACATTTTTCAAGAAAAAAACCATGTGAAATTTCGCGTTGTTGTTACAAGGTTGTTTATTTATACTTCGAGTTGGTTCTTTTCTTTTCATCAATAAGAATATAAGTCCCAATTTTTCTAATTTGATCCTGAATTCTTCCGGAGAACTACCTTAAGCGGTTGATCCCAACGACGATTCATGGCTTAGTGGATAACACCCTCGTCTGTCATGGTGTAAGTCATCGGTTCGATTCTCGTTATGGAATGCAATTTTTTTTATTTAGGTTTCATGAATTTTATACGCTTCCTTCACTCTTTTTATCCCTTCTATTCAAGCTTCGTATACTTACCATTCGCCACCTAGCAGCGGAGGCAGGGGGGTGTGACAGAAATGAGAGGAATCGACAAACATTGGGAACCTGTTTCAAGCAGGGCAATCATAGGAAGTGTCATAGCCCTGGTTTAGATGGCTACAGGAACCATACTTTTTTTCAGTGCAGTGACGTTCATTGGGATGATGTTTTTGGTATCTTTTCTTGAATTTCATCTCAGAGCTTAGGCTTCCATGAGTCACTCTCTAAATTTTTTGGAGTGAAATCCCACTCTTCAAGAGTGACCTATCACTCCATTAGCCAGCCAGAAGTGAGCCTGTCCTATTAGAGTGAAACTTCACTGTTGTGAAGAGTGATATGACATATCTCTATGTTGGAGTTATTTTTCACTCTGGAAAGAGTGATTTCATCAACTCTGAATTAGACTGACAATATTCACCGCATATCTAAGAATAAAAAGTCTCACTCCAAATGCGAGTGATTTTGTAATATGTCTTTCAGGTGAAATCTGTTGCGAATTTTTATTACTTTTGTGGAGAGGATGAGAAAAAAGAATTTGTGTGTATCACTCTACATTCTTAACTTCGCATGTTCCTGAATCACTTATTGCAGGGAGAGAAATTATGCACCACCTTTGAGGGAATTGAACCGCTAAAGAACCTACCTATATTCTGACCTACATAATCCATGCCTAACCGACCTGAGCTAAACCGACACTTGTTTGGACGAACGACAAAGTTGTAACAAGTGTGTATGTGGGGTACCTCGTTCGATTTCCTATGGACCAGTATGTGAGAATAATGACCAAATGAGACCTAATGAATGTTTGAATAAATCTAACATCAGTAATGAATGTGTAAAATATTGAATATTTTATCAATAATATACCAGTGAGTAGAATTTAAGTTTGACTTTGAAAAATTTTCAACCTATGTAATTTTCTAACCTTTTCTTTACTGTTGGATTACGTCTATACGAGATGTATTGTAAGAACTTGGAAAATTTTACAATAACATTATTGTACTTACCTTCGGAAAAGAATTCATCCCGCAGTGTGGACAGAAGGAATTTTTTTATTTGAATTATATATTTCTCACGTCGTCACTCAAGGGACGTTGAGTTTTCGAATAATTTTGAAGCGTCGATTGAATATAAATAAACTTGGACATTTCACTCTAAGAAAGGTGGTATTTCGATCTTCAAACGGGTGAAGTATAAATCACTCTTTAGTTACGAGTGACACTTTTCACTCTAGTTGAAAAAGTGAAGAGATTCACTCTATTAAAGTGATTTTATCACTCTTAAAGAGTGAAAGCACAATCCACCCCGAATTGGGAGTGGGAATTTCACTCTTAGAAATTTAGAGAGCTATTTGTATTATTTGGGTTCTGTTAGAACACATGGATTGCAATGGATTTTTACGAAATTTCCGTTTCATTCAATGTTCCGTTGATTGATGCAGTTGCCAAGCGATACAATCACTTTGAGAACCCAAGAAGGATCAAGGTTAATTTGCCCACGTCCAAGGGATAAATTTCTACTCTGGTATACATACGTCAAACATTGTTCATTATTCATTGTTGATAACGTTACACAAAACATTAGGTTAAAAATGTGAATCATATGAATTATAAGAAACGTTTATAACGATTTATAATACTTTTCAATGAAAATGATCGAAAAAATACATGTTGTATTTCCATGTTGCGATAGATTTAACAAACGGGAAAATACGAATTTTTCGTTTCAAAAATTCCATCGAAGAACTCTTCTTTGCGCTCTCTCAATTTTCAAGAGGATATTCCTAAGCTGATTATTGAATCAATCAACGAATATATCGAATTGAGACGTATTATGGAGTTTGTATAGAATTTAATTAATCGTATTATGAATACACATTACAAATTGAATTGATTTCACGTTTATTATAATCCTCTCTCTTTCTCGAATATTACGTAAATGACAAATGGTAAGAAAATGCAATTTTTGTTCTAACTACAAAAGCATCCAAGTCGTTTTCAAAAATGATGCGAATGATAAGGATAACGGTCAATGATTTTTAAAGGCTCCTTCAATAGATAACAGAAAACTAGGACAGCAGATCTCGAGTACTGACGTTCACCAGAGTAAAAAGAAGAGCCCTTCATTAAAACACAAGGAAGTGGAAGAAAAGAAGATAAAGTGAGGGAGATGGACGGGCGGAAGAGAAAGAGAAGAATGAAATGAAAAAACAAAAAAAACAAGGGAAGGAAGACAAGTAAAGAGCATACGGTTCCCTTAATTGTCGTTCAAAGAAAAAGCAACTTTGCGAACGGATATTTCCCCTCAAGGCTTGCGGAAGATCTTTCGGTGCCAAGCTTACCGTATTTCATTTCAATATGGTTCTTATTTTATTGAATAGTTGTTCTTGGGTTATTCAATTCACAATGAATTCTTCTATGTTAATAATATGTTGTAGGTAATATGGAAGTCGGATTTCTGCATGAAACCTATCCGAAATCGTGAGATTGTAAAAGAGAAAGATGAATTTTCGAGCAAAAAATTCATGTTTTTTGTCAATCCTTCATCGAAGCTTGACAGGATAATTGCATGTGGTTTTGAATTTGGGTTGAATTCTCAATTTTGTTTGTACGTTTTCGATCAAAGTACGAGTAGAATGGAATTAAGATGCTACGGAATTCGTTGCCACGATTACGTTGGCTATTGGGCTTGCAACAGAATAAGGAGAGGAAAAAGAAGAGAAAGAAAAAGATATGACCGAATAATTGGATATCTGGGAATTGAGGTCAAACTGAGTTGAGTTCCGACGAAGAGGCTGAATCGAAGGGTTGTTCCAATTAATGATCTCGAAGAAAACTTTGATAAGGGGAATTTATTACGCTGATACACGTGTACACCGACTGAATAACATTATTTACGTTCCCTCCAAGTTTTTTCTTCTACAATTATCATTATCGTTCTTACGATCGAGAGAGTTAAAAGTCACATTACAGACGACATTATAATAACTATTTTTAGGGATTTTATTTGCATTTTACGAGTTTTGAAAAGCTGATAGCCCAACCGGTTGCTATTTGTTTGTTGGCAGTACTCCCAGTCAGCCCGTTTCGCGCTTATCTGTCAAGCGTTTTAACATGAGATAATTGCTCATTAGTGGGATTCTATTGCCTATATCGTTCATCGATGAAAAGCTAAGTGGGAAATCAATGTCGAAAGAGAAGTCGCTCGCTCGCGGAACGGCAGGTTAACTAGAGGTTGACTGACTTTATTCTATACTCTCGAACCGTTTGGCTTTTAAATTCCTCACTCGCGCACTTCATGTCAGATATCAAAGCAGTATACAAGTTCAAGCACGCATAATACTTGTAATCTCTCTCACACACGTGCTGACTCAATCCTTTCACTGTTTCGACGACGCATTGAACTCTCTTTGCCAGACAACTTGGCGTTACGCCAACGGGAGCGTACGTAAATTCGTAAACATACCTTGTCCTACTCGCATGTGTATCTTACACAATTTTTTCAGGAACTGGATTTTCCGAGATCTCTCGATACACTTCAGAAGATTTGAAAAATTCAGATATTTTGCTTTTGTTTGGTTTGAATTTACTTTATTTGCCTTCGTTTGCTCTTGTATATTTTATCCCAGCCAGCAGGCAAATATCAATATAATATCAAATTAATGTCAAACTGGTCGATTTTCATTGAATTTCGATCTAATTTTGATACGCTAGATATCAATTCGTTATGAAAACGATTTCGACGGATTTTCATTATTGACTGGGATGATCATAGTATTTGGCGTGCAAAAATTTGACACGACTTCTCCAGTGGTTTCAAAAAACTAGAAAATTTTCAGCATGTCGTCATTTAGTCATACTCCTGCAGCACTCATCAATTGATTATGTGGGTCCAGTGATGAGTTTGAATAACCAGCCGGGTATTGTTATGGTTAGAACTTTGGATTTGTTTGAGGACTGATACTGACCTGAAATATTTAATTCCTCAATAAATCCTAGCCAGTGATGGTCCATCATATCCGTCCCTGGTGAAAATGGGAACGAGAAGAAAGAGTAAACGAAGCGTACGGTGAAGGGTAACAGAAACGATAATGGAAAGTATACGAAGCTTGAATGGAAAGGATACAAAGAGTATGTGAAACAGTAATTGAAACAAAGAAAGCGGAGAAAAATTCAAGAAATCTAGTGAAATTTCACTGATTCCATCAGTCCTAAGGCGTCCACTGAGAATCAGTTCAAAATCACTGATTCAATCAGTGCAAACCACTGGTTCAATCAGTGAAACCAGTGACCTGATCAAATGGTAAAAAAGTGATCTTTTCTGGGACCTGAACCCAGACCCGCAGCGTCACAGTCGCTCACCATAACCGCTAAACTACCGAATCTCACTTGGATAAGGTAGAATTATAGATGTACTTGAAGAACGTCAGATCTTTGAAATACTTATATCTCAAAAACGGTTGCTTATGTGGACGAATAGCTTGAAGGTTTTCAGTTTGTTAAAACCATGCGGATCTGTATTGTTTATAATTATTTCAAACACCTTGTACAAGCGACTACTTGCATATTATTTCTCTTCTATGAATGTTGGCATTATAATTTGAAAATGTATTTTTTCAGAGTATATATAACGTAATAATGTAATTCTTAATTAAAAACACATTTCAAAAAATTTTATTCACATACCACAAAGTTTCATTTTATTTTTCGAATATACTTTGAAAGAAACTGCAATTCATCTGCTTACTGATCAGTCAGTGAAATGACCTCTCACTGATTATGTCAATAGTTATTTTACTAATTCTCAGTGCTTTTCACTATCAAACCAGTGAAATATACTGAAATCTCAGTGGTTACAAAAATCACTGATTCAAACAGTGGTTTTTTCACTGATTCAGATTTAGAGAGTGAGCCCTGTGGTGAGAATCGAACCGATGACTTTCATTGAGGTAGGGTCTCATCCACTGAGCCATGGATCGTCGTTGAGATCGACCGCTGAAAGATGTTATTTGAAGTCAGAATAGGTATGATTCGCATACGCTCTGTATAACCTACTATTACGTTACACGAAGCATATATGCGAAACGGGATCGGGAGTTTATGAAACGTATACAGAACGTATGATTTGATGACTTCCCAGCAAGCGGGTATCGTACGCTCTAGAAAGAGGGAGTTGAAACGTTTTTCGCTTCGTATACGTTTCCTTCTCACTTTGTGTATACGCTTCATTTTCACCAGGGCGTGCCTACGATAGGGGAATCTATCGGTTGCTATTCGACACACTGTGAAGAATTTTTATGTGAAAATTCACTAACATGTTTGTCAAGTAATTAACACATACATGGATAGGAGATTGAATATTGGGGGAAATCCTATAATTTTACAGTGAAAATTCCATAAAAACAGTAATTTTAATATATTTTTATGCGGAAATTCCTTCACGTGTGCGGGAATTCGCTTTTCCCGCACAAATATGGGAGATTCCTTTTACATATCCCAAGCTATCCCAAGCGTGTATTGCCTATAATGACAATGGGCCTCAGGCTGGGTCCATCCTCTTTAACCTAGTATTGGGGAATGACGATGGGGCTCATGTTGGCTCGATCTTGGCCCTGTTGTGCTTTCCCATACAATTATGGTTGGTAGAAAATGGAAATAATGAATCTTAGTGCGGCCACATTTGAACTTGGCCCTAATCTGGACCAGCGTTAGGCCAGGATTGGGGTGAATTTATATCCCGAGCATGTGTGTACAATCCTCAGTGTGTATGACTTTTGGTCCCACCTTGGTCCAGTCTTGGGCCCATACAGGCACGATGGGGCTCAATACTAGGCCCAAGACTGGACCAAGGTGGGGCTGAAATTCATGCCCGGTGAGGTAGACTTCAAAGCAATTTTCCAATTTCAAAAAAAAAGGAAGGGGCAGTATTGATTGCGTAGTCTGGGTTCACATGCTGGGCCCATGGTGTTACCAATCCTCGGGCAAAGCAATACAGCCAAGCTGGGAACGATGTTATCATCTCAGGGTTGGCCCCACGATGAGCGGCATGGGCACCCACTCTGGGATTAGATTGGGCTCGCCATTAATAATACACACTTGGGTAGGTATGGGAAAATTCAGAATATTTTTTACAGTGCAGTTCAAGAAAAAATAACTGTTTCAGCTATGCACGAGCAAAGTTAATGTCTGACCCGCAGCAACCGTTCACACAACGATTACGTTGGCTCTTCCCTTTCACATTTCGAACGTAGAACTGCTGTCCAAAGCAAGAAGACCGTTAGTCGCATTTTTGACGTTGCTCATATCATTGTGATCGTGAAAAAATTTTGCATTCTACTGTGTTTTTCATTTTGAAAAAACCTTATTATTTTCTTAATAACAGCGGTTCGAAGTACGAAGAAATTAATCAAATTTGAAAAGTTTGCAGGAAAAAAACCGTACACTGTAAAAAAGGTTCATCGGAAAATTCTAGTAAATGTACTGGAAGTTATTAACCTGTGCATGTACCGAAAAATTTTAGCACATTTGTACTGCAAAAATTCAGTACAAATGTTATGGAATTTCAGCATCAGAACTGGAAATTTGCTGAGCCTCAGTACTGGACTTTTCCAGGACATGTACTGAAGAATTAATGCTGGAAATATTCATGCAAATTAAGAAAAAATTGCTCACACAAAGTGATTTTGCACGGTCCTTGTGTTTCAAGATGACTGAGAAACTTGATCGCTCATATGGATGGACAGAAAGTCATGTCTACCTGACGGGATTTGAACCTACACTTTTCTACCTGCTTACCAACTGAAACCTAAGACCTAATCGATGAGCTATAGCGCGATATGTTGGAAGGCCAGCTTGGGTTATTACATATGCTTCAAATCTAGAATACACGGAGGAATAAGTCTTCGAAAAACCTCATATATCAATTTCATTTGCTAAAATTACAATTATTATTCAAAATCTCAATCAGGAAATTTTCAATATAAAGACTTGGAATTTTTCCTGCCAGAAATGACGAAGCCCGATAGAAGTGGGAAATTTTAGTGCAACAGTGATTAAATTCCAGCATAACTGGGAAATTCAATCACACGGCCTGAAAATTGCAGTTCAAAACCTGTATAATTCCAGTACACCAACGATTAGGTTTATTTTCCTGAATTCGAAATTCTTTCCAAGTCCTTATTGAGGGGGTATTTTTTTCTGGTGCACAAGAACTGTAAAATTGTAGTAAGAGCCAGTAAAATTGTCGGGAAATCATGGTAAAATTTCAGTACACAATTCCAAACTTAAAAATTCCAGTACAAGGACTGGATTTTCAGTTATGCTTGGTGAATTTTCAGTACCGTACCAACAAAATCTCTGTACATATCCATATCCCAGTACTAGCACTGGAAATTTCCAATCCAGTTGCACAGTAAATGTCCAGTTTTTTGTACAGCGTATAATTAACACAAAAATGAGAAGTCTATACTGTAAAAAATAATCGGAATTTTCCTGTGTACATCAACCGGAAAACTCCAATGACTGATTAGGAAATCAATTTCTGGTACATTTATATGAAATTTCCCATACATTTATTTGAAAATTCCAAACTTTATGGGATTCCTCCCAATATTTCACAGTAAATTTACGGACAAGTTGGGAAAATTCCTAACGCATGTATGTGTTAATTACTTCACATAAATATATAGGAATTTTTCGATAAAATTTTTTACAGTGATATAATACTTCAATAGTCTATAGACTTCAATGGCAAACCATTTCTAGGGTATCTTATACCCTAGGAATGGTTTGCCATTGAAAAATGAATTGTTCCATTGATTTTAAAAGAAAACATTTCTTCTTGATTTCCTTGAATTCGAGTCGAATGCACTTACGGTCTTCTTGCTTTGAACGGCAGAGAAGTACGAACTCAAGAAATAGTTAGTCGTCTCTGATAATTGACGACGAACACGTCTCCTTATTATCTGCGCTCTTTATAAATTTGAGTCTTGAGCACTGATAGAGGTTTATCCAAGGCCTTTAGATTTTCCCTTATTTCTTCTCCATTACTCTCTATACTGGATTCTACGGGTTTCCACGAACTACTACGAGTTTGGAGTCAATTGCGGATCGCCACGTTTCCTTTGGATTCTGTATGCGTATAGGTGACTGTGATTCTTTGACCAAAGGATGGCGCGTAAAGTGGGTTGTTGGTTGTGAGAGATAGTATGTGAGTACTTGGATTCATCTTTAGTTTTGTTCCTACTGAATGACAATAAAGAATCTCCCCTTGTTCTTTGTGGAGATATATAAACGCTATCTCAGAATTTTATTAATTTATAGCTAGTGTTACTTTCTTTCTTCCTAAAATGATTCTTTTATGCGAATATTGAACATTCTTCCTTTCTACACGGAGAGAAATTTGTAGTTAAATTTACTATGTTATTATTGTTCCCGAGGAACAGACTGAATTCTGTCGGATTTTACTATGAAGGGCATATTTTTACTATGGTACAACAATAGAATGCTGATCATATTTACTATGTTTTATGGGGAAACCCGTCATAGTTTAGTCTATTCCTCGGGAACAATAATAACATAGTAAATTTAACTACAAATTTCTCTCCGTGTAGGTTTGATATATCAACATTCTTATTTTGATACAGTTTTTTAATCAAGAGTCATTTAGACTCACCGGCATTCTATCTCGTTGATGAGTTTCTAATAACATTTCTGTAAATCTAATCAGATCCACTTGAATTCAGAAAATATGGAATGCAAATCCATACTGCTCCAAACCCTTAGCGAAGTTTTCCTCTTCCCTTGCTCTATTTTTTCCCCCACTTCTGCCTAAAAACATAGAAAAGGATGAAGAAATTTCGCAAGGTTATGGAAATGGACAGGGAATACTTTTCTTACACGCTGTCACAGCAAGAGTACACGCTGTGACAGCGAAATTTGATTTTGTTGAGTACCTTTTGCCGGAGCAGCAAATTTTTTACTGTGACGGCAATCGATTTGCAATCACAGCAATCTTTTGAGCTACGACAGCGATTTTTTAGCTCTGGCGGCAAAAAGTGTTGAATAATCCAATTAAATTTGTTTACTGTTCTACATATAGTACTGAAAATATGCTGCAGGAGCCAACATTTTTTGCTCCCACAGTCAATAAATCGCTGTCGTTGCTAACAAGATTGCTGGGATAGCAAATAGTATGCTGTAATGTCAAAAAATTTGCTACTCCAGCAAGAGGGACCCAGCAAAATTAGATTTCCCTGTCGCAGCAAATATCTCTTGTCTCCGTTTAGATATTCTAAAAGAAAAAACCTGAACTCTTCCCTCTATTATCCGAGCCGCTTGATTCACAGGCCTGCGAAATTTGACTTTTTTTTTCCCCCTCAAACAATAATATCTTTTTCCGAAGCATTTTGATCCGCTGAATCCGAATCTGGCTGCAGAATTGCTCTATCACGTCAGGTTTTTGAGATATTTCGACCTAAAAATGTGAAAAACACTGTTTTTCGACATATTTGGGGTTACGTAAAGTCGAAGGGTAATTTTTTTTCTCAAAACCAATACATGCACCTCAAAGTATAAGTCCTCCTCTTCCAAATGCCGTTGAGTTTGCTCAGATACCTTTTTTTTTCATTGAGATACGACAGTTTGAAAATTGTGTCTCCACCTATTTATTGAGTACATGAGCGCACAAATTTAAAATTGTCGTATCTCAATGAAAAAAAAAGATATTTCAGCAAACTCAACGGCATTTGGAAGAGGATGACTGATACTTTGAGGTGCATCTATTGGTTTTGTGAAAAAAATTACCTTTCGACTTTACGGAACCTCAAATATGCCAAAAAACAGTGTTTTCCACATTTTTAGGTCGGAATATCCCAAATACCTGACGTGATATAGCAATTCTGGAGCCATATGCGGATTCAGCGCACCAAAATGCTTCAGAAAAATGTTGAATGAATGAAGGGGATTGACTTTGGATTGTATTCTACATGAAACATCTTGAGTAGGCCAGGCGCATCACAACGATACGCTAAATTTTTTTCTTGAGCGAAATACGGTAGAAAATGCTTATAGCATATCACATAAATATATATTTATGCAATATGCTACACTATTATAATCGGACGCCTACAAAATTCTCGCGCCGGGCGGTAATATGCTTCGAGCCAGCACTGCTGAGATCGTAGATTGTTTGTTGCTATGTTCAGACATTATTCCACTAATTCACTCGGAATGTACTGATTGTTGTTCTAATTTTTTCCTCCGTGTACAAGTATCGAGTGTCCAGTAATTGTTGTGAATTTCGTGTATTTAAAAAAAAGTTTCACAAATGGCTTCTCGAAAATGTATCAATGCTCCAGATAACTTCTGCTACATATGTGGAAATTATGTAATAAAGAGACAGCAACAAATAATTTCTAAATGTATTGAAGAACTATACGATAGCTATTTCAAAATCAACATAAAAAACCAAGACAAACAATGGGCGCCTCATAAAGTGTGTTCGACATGTGTACGTGAACTTCGGAAATGGTCAAGAGGAGAATAACATTGTTTTAGTTTACAGACTCCAATGATTTGGATGGAACCGCAAAATCATATCAACGATTGTTACTTCTGCTGTTCAAACATAAAAGGATTTAATTCTAAAAATAAAGCAGCGATAAGTTATCCTGATATTCGTTCTGTGATTTTACCTACGTATAAAGATCCTGATAGCAAAGAGTTATGCCATCCTGCCCAACCATTTTCATCTGATCCTAGTTTATTTCAAGAGGCTATAATGAATACTTCAGATCCTGACGATGAATATTACGAGTGCAACGAAACACCACCACTGTTTTCTCAAAGTGAATTGAATGATTTGACAAGAGATCTTAATCTTCCGAAAGATGCTGCGGAATTACTCGGTTCCAGATTGAAAGAAAAAAACATGCTGGATCGTACAACGAACTTTTATTGGTATAGAAATAGAGAGAAGGATTTTCTACCGTATTTTGCTCAAGAAAAAAATTTAGTGTATTGTTGTGATGTGCCTGGCCTACTCAAAATGTTTGATGTAGAATACAATCCAAATGATTGGAGACTTTTTATAGATTCTTCGAAACGGAGCCTCAAAGTAGTATTGTTACATAATGGTAATAAACTTGTTTCTTTGCCTATTGGACATTCTACTCATTTGAAAGAATGTTATGAAAATTTGGATTTCGTCCTCAAAAAAATAAATTACTCCAATCATAACTGGACTATATGTGGTGATCTCAAAATATTAACTATGTTGCTTGGTCAACAAGGAGGGTATACAAAATACCCCTGTTTTCTATGTGAATGGGATAGTAGGAATAGAGCACGACATTGGATCCAGAAAGATTGGCCACAGAGAGCATCATTGAACCCTGGAAGTAAAAATGTTGTACACGAAACACTAGTTGACCGCTCCAAAATTCTGCTACCTCCGCTTCATATCAAATTAGGCATTATGAAGCAATTCGTAAAGGCATTGCCTAAAGATGGTCTTTGTTTCAAATATTTATGTGATAAATTCAAGCATTTATCGGATGCGAAGATAAAAGAAGGCGTTTTTGTTGGTCCAGACATAAGGAAATTGATGCAAGATCCTGACTTTGAAAAAACTATGAATAAAACCGAGAAGCTCGCTTGGAAGTCATTTAAGGAAGTCGTACAACATTTTTTAGGGAACAGAAAAAGCCCTGATTATGAAAATATAGTCAACAGCATGCTTAACAATTTCAAAACCCTGGGTTGTAATATGAGTATAAAACTCCATTATTTGCATTCCCATATTGACTTTTTCCCCGAGAATCTTGGTGCTGTCAGTGAAGAGCAAGGGAGAGATTTCATCAAGACCTTAAGGTTATGGAGACCAGATATCAAGGAAGGTGGGACGTTAGAATGATGGCTGACTATTGCTGGATGTTAAAGAGAGATGAACCGAATCATGAGTACAACAGAAAGAGATCAAACAGAAGTTTTGAAGAAACTAGAAAAGATATCATAAGTCCTTTTGATTTATCTAGTATCTTAGGTCTTGTTTGAAACCAGTGCAGCCCCATGTCTGAATTTTATATAAAACGTATATATTTTTCGTTCATACAAATTGTTTAAAAACTGTAAATATTCATATCTCACATAAAAATGAATCCTGATGTGCTGTAAAAACTGGCGTTATATTTTAGTTCCACAATCTGAATACCTGGAAAGGAACCATTATTGTTCGAAGGAAAATAAAACTTATATTCCGCAGGTCTGTGAATTATCAACCCTTTGGGGAACCCATTTTTTGAAGGGAAATTTTCCTTGAATATGTGAACATATAAGTTTTTGGGTCGCTGAATAAGAATATCATATTAGAAAATTAGAATTTTCATTCCCATACATCCTGGCAGCACCCTCAGGAGATCCTAGAAATATTATAATCTTGGGGATATATTTCACAACTTGGAATACTCGTAACTCTGCAAGGAGAAATTGTAGGTCACCGATTAATAGCTTATCTTGAAGAGTAAGAGTAGTACTGGATGATGCAATTAGAAGAAAAGACTAAAAAAAATTGTGCACTCAGTACATGAATTCCAAAGTAATCAAAAAACCCATTTTTCGTGGACCTAATCTTAAATATCTTGAAATGCTTACGCGATGGCCCAATCCTGACTCCGGATTTGGATTCTACGCAGAAAATTACTTCAGAAAAGAGAATTTCATTTGAAGGAGAATTTCATTGTCGATCAGTGTAATAAATGCGAATACTCATTCTGTTGTTGGGACATATTACACAACTTAGAATGGTCGTAACTTTGCGAGAAAAAATCGTACATGAACGTTCAATAGCTCATTTTAAACGGGAAAAGTAGTGCAAATTGATGAAGTTGAGAGAAAAGATCAAAAAAATTTTATGCGTCCTGTACATAACCTCAAAAGTAGCGAAAAACCGCATTTTTCGCGTATTTACCCTCAGATATCTCAAAATCCTGACGTGATAGCCCAATTCTGGCTCCGGATTCGGATTCTACGCAGCAAATTACTTCGGAAAATGGTCACCAGTTCCAAGGGGGAAAAACCTCGCAGGCCTGTGTTATGTTTCCTCGAAAGGATTTCTTTGAAAAATTTTTATGATAAGCTGGGGCATGCCCCGATTTTTTGTTGGTTTGTGTGGTTCGGTTTCACAGGGTCAATCCACGGGAAATTCCGGCTCCGAAATGCCAGAATTGGTATATACGACCCAGAAATACTATTGTAGCGAAGCATCAAGATATACATTCTCAATTTCCTGTTGATTTCATTTTCAAATGATTCCCAACCCTGAACTATGTTCGGGGGAAATTTATTGGATCGCAGATTTGATCTTCACAGATTTGAGTGGACGCAGAAAGCATCGATTGTTCAACTTCAGATCTAATTACTCTCTAAATCTGGAAGAGCGAAAAATCACACGTTTCACTCCACCAAGTCTCAGAAGTGAGTCAGTCCGCTTCGAGTTGGATTTTCACTCGTTTCGAGTGAACCCCCACTCTTTTAGAGCGGAAAATTCATTCCAAAATTAGAGTGATTGTGAGTTTCTAACCTTAAACCTTAAACTTCCACTCTGAAAAAGTGGGAATTTCACTCGAAATTTCGACAAGCTCACTTCTGGCTGCCTAAAGAGTGAAATCTCACTCTAAAAATTTTAGAGAGTAGATTTGAATTATTTGTGATTAAGGGGAACCCGCCGATCAGTCGACTATTTGCAGCGTGTACAGGCGATTGCCCTAGTAGAAATATCACAAGTTCTTCCTCATGACTCATGAGTTATTCGCAGGGAAAAATTTAATCAAATAAAACCAGTGAGCGACTAATGAATCACTTGTAAATCTTATCTGACTAGTGACGTTTGGATGAAACTTATGAATTTCTTGCAAGGTTAATCCAAACATTACAAAGATCAGATTTATACATTGTTAACTAAAATCATTAATAAGTAGTTTTACTTATTAGACCAATATTATTAATAAAATTCGCCAAATATTTATTAGATTCATATTTGGATTAATCAATTTTTCTGAAAATAGAATCCTCTTCAGACAGTGTTCTTTCGATGCAAGAAAACAATATTACTACCAGAAAACAAAATTCTCGAATGAAAAAATTCTCTGAGTTGGAGCAAATTTGTTCAAACTAAGAACATATTTGAATCAATGATAAATTCTATGATAAATTCAATGATAAGTTTCTATTTTTACCCTAATTATTCTCACAAGTGCAATGTTAGTTTCTAATAAGTTCCTCGTTAGATGATGATGACTGTTTCACTAGTTTTGATAGATGGAATCTAGTTAGTTGGAGTGTTACATTCTAGGGAGTGCCTTGTGAGTTTTGCTCACTAGGGTCTCATGAGTAGAAGAAATAAACTCGTGAGTGCCTCATTATTCATTAGCGAAAATTTCTACCAGGGTGCTTTTTTTGAGCAGCCAATTGTAGGTCTTGATAGGTCAATAATTATGGGCAAAAGGATTCAGTTCAATTTAATCTCAAAGCACACGTTCTCTATACCTCGTCCTTTTGTTCAATCTAATAATCAGAAGAATAACAAAAATGTCATTTGTAGAAATATTACGTAGCGTTCAAAAAACAATCCAGTATTCGAGTCTACTCTAAGCGCACAGGGAAAACCTGAATTCAAAGTTTTCTCGTATCTGCAGCTTCGATCGTCGTCCAAGTTTCGCTTTTCTATAAAGTGCACTACTTGGAACGTAAGTTCGCGAGAGCTTCTTTCTGATGTCTGTCCTTGCGTTGGCCGAGTACAATGGATGTTGTTTTTTTCTTCTTCTTTCAAGGGCTTTTCAGTTCTTACTGTTTCTACTTTTTATGCTTCCCCATTCTCTTCGTTCTCCTTTATACTTTTTCTCCTGTCCTAAGTTATATTAGATTTTTTTATCCTTATTCAACAACAGAGTAAAAGTTTCTTCCATCTTTCTGCGTTGATCTTAGTATTACGAGTATTTTATCGATATTTTTTTCCATCTTACGTAATACATAATGGATGACATTTTTTTTTAGAATCATGGGAAAGTGAGAATTGATCTTCTTAATTAGAATTTTTTCGATAGAAGAAAATGAATCTCTGTCCAATAACGATAAAGAATGAGTTCATATTTTGAATAATGAAGTCCACTCGTCATGAATTACATTTATAAGGAATCTGGAGGAATGTATTTTGTATGTGCAATATAAATTTCGCTTAGGTATTTTTTTTATTTATTGGAGACCATTTATATTTATCGTAGAATCATTGATCTCGCAGTTTGTGAAAGTTTTCAAATACGGAGTATCTTAGGTCAATTATCCCATACTAAGGTCTCTGAGGAAGATCAGGAGTTGTAATCATCCCGATTCGATAGACTGTGTATGATTTGTCCCATGAGACTTTAGTGTTTCTTATCAAATTTCTCAATGAGTTTTTGAAAAGATAAGATGAGTGAGTCGAACCCCTCTGCTCAAGTGGACTTTGAGTGAATGTATTTTATGATCTTCATTTCATATTTTGTGTTATTATTTCCATTTATAAATTTAAATTCCCCTGTTAGAAATTTCTCTTTTTCAAAATTGGACCATCTTCAGCCTTATCTTGGCCAAAACCATCCCAACTTGACCCAAGCCAGGGATTTAGTTTATTCAGAGAGTTTTATTACCAACAAGGTCTATTAATACATTCCTGATTGAAAAATTCCATGAAATACACTCAAATTGAATCGAATAGGATTTAACAAGATTTATTCTCACTGAATGAATACCATCCATCGATTTTGATGAAATTTGCTGCCCTTTTGTGAGTAAGGGATCAGAAGAAATCACTTTAGACATTTTCTAGGTCTTACAAAGGTTCAACAGGCCCTTCTGAGGGATTTGCAAGGTCTGGTAAGGTCTTTTAATAGCTTACAAAATCACGAGAGTAGGTTCTGCTCAGATTTGATGACAGAGGAGGGAATGATATCTACGCAAAATAGGGGCCCGTAAATTGATTTCACCCACGCCCGGATTTCCTCTCCGAAGTCCTATTTCTGTTGAGAGTTTGAATGGAAGAACGTTTCTGACTTCCGTTGGATTATTTCAATACATTCAATCACAATTTTTGTAATAAAACACCTGTCTTCGTATATTATTGCCCATCAAATTGATGATTAGTGAGGGGGAAATTGTAGGTGTCTTATTTTTGGATTTGAAACGAACATTCGAGACAGTAGATAGAGAGAGGCTTATAGAAAAACTACATCAGTATGGAATAAGAGGAATGCTACTTGGATGGATTGAATCATACCTTAATAATAGAACCCAAAAAGTTAAATTTAATAATCAATGGTCGAAATGTATTGCAACAGAGTACGGTGTACCACAAGAATCTGTGCTTGGGTCGCTATTGTTCATATTATATATAAATGACATAATTCAATTCTGTCCAGAAGGATGTAGTATCAAAATATTCGCAGATAATACAATTATATATGTAAAAGGGGGCAGCAGTGCGGAAGTAGAAATGAAACCGAATGAAGCATTACTTGCAATTGAAAACTGGATGAGTAGAAACAGATTGAAAATGAATGCTGCCAAAACAAAATATATGTTAATAAGAAGTGTGCGAAAAGAGTTAAAGGAATGTACAACAGTAAGATGCTTAGATGGTACAGAAATAGAACGTGTGGAAAGTGCCAAATATCTTGGTGTCATTATCGATAGTAAACTGCGATTTGAAGATCATTGTGATTATATGCCAAAGAAAATAGGGAAAAACATAAGTTTTTTAAATAGAATAGGTAGTGATATATCAATTTATACTAGATGTACGGTTTATAAATCGATAATAGCACCTTATTTTGAATATTGTGCGACATTGTTGGTGGGATTCGGTGAGACACAGTTGAAAAAATTACAGATAGCGCAGAACCGGGCTATGAGAGTCATATTACAATGCGATAGATATACTAAAGTAGAAAGAATGTTAGAAGGGTTGGAATTTATGTCAGTAAGTCAACGTTTGTATTATAACGTATGTATTTTTATCTTCAAAATGTTGAATGGGATGTTATCTCAACAATGAGCTACTAATTGAGAATTAGTAGGGGGTCGAACTAGGCAAGCTGGAAATGTGACAATCCAATTTAGGAGGACTAAGAATGCGCAGAAAAGGTGTCAACAAAATGTACAATGCTATACCAGCTGAGATAAAACGGAGTGATAGTCTTGCTATATTTAAACGTAAGTTGAAAGAATTTATTAGATTGTCAGTTCCTAAAATGTAAATGTAAAAGACTCGATGTATACAAAATAGCCGAGAAGGTTAATAAAGATCCATCAATCAATGAAAACCGTAACTAGGGTGAAACAATTGGTGTTCGCGCCAAGGGTACAAGATCAGGTCCCAAATTCTTTTTTCTTCTATATTTTCTACCCTGGTAGAAATCATATTAGGCAGTTCACTGTCCCATATCAGGGCCAGGAATACGTCTAATCTGCCTCGATAACGCCAAGTAAGGAGCGAAGGAGAGAATGATTTCTACCAGGTTAAGGTCTCAGGAACATCAAAGAAGTTTTCAGAGAATTCTTGAACGAAGTTCTTGTTGTCTGGATACTACACGGAAAGAATATCATCTTATGAATTGCGATTTTGAAATCGTAGCACAGGACCATACTCAAAAAAGCAGGAATTGTCAGATGTTTGAGAGGAATACTGCTTACATAGGAGTTGACATCGTAATATTCGACATGGTTCGATCAAAAAACAGCACAATTCACGATGTTGCATTGGGAATAGGCTGATTTTGCAGTATAGTCCTCTGTTACGATTTCCACATCGTAATATATAAGATAATATTTTTTCCGTGTATGATATATATGGGGACGTACGAATTAGATTCTCAATCTGTTTAATTTGTGAATTTGATTAACGAAACTTTCCGAATGAGCTATTAATTTTTGATGTTTCATAATATAATAAAGACATACTTACATCGTATAAATAAAGATTGGTCTCGTATCCCGGCTTTTTCTCGGAGTTGTTGCCTCCGACGATGGGGTCTCCATCTCCGCAGGGGCCGCCTCCATCGGCTGAAACCAAACAAAGGAAATTATTGATACACGATATGATGAGAGTAATGACTGACTTCTACTCAATGGATACTTTTACTTTTAGAAAGACACAATATTGAAAACATTAATGAATATAGCAAACAACGGGGACAATATTCTTACGGAAGAGAAGAAATGAATTCTCTTATCGCATATATAAATTCGTATACAAATCCCTTTGAAGTGAACGCTCGCCTTTGAAATTCGTCAGTTCAAAACTTTGGAGGAGTTAGGTACTGTAATTCAATGAAGCGATACGTCGAACTTGTATAAATTTTTGTATCGATTCGCAGAATAGTATTTTGGAGTATAGAAATCAGAGTTCTCCAAGTTCTCGAAAGCAACTAGAAATGCCCTCTACGCGGGGTTTAATACGACGAATAGAAAGAAAGACATTGTTAGGTTACCGACCGAATAACTTTTGGTACAATTTTCGCGGTGTGCGACTGGCGTTTATCCAACTGGCACGTACATCGTTAGTTACTTTGAGAGAACTTTTATCAATTGTTCCTTTCCGTTCTTTCCCATTTTCTGTTTCGAGTAATCAACATTTCCCTTCATAATTTTCTTATGTTGTTGGATACTCGTGGTCCCTCGATGAATTCATTTGGAAGAATAATTACTTGTCATTTGCAGGAGAGATGATTTTTTGCATTGTTTTGTTCCCGTGTAATTATTTTTCCTGTTCAAAATGCTGGATAGAATCAATCAGAAAAATGTTGCTTGCATATGTACGATTTCTTTTTTGCAGAATATAATTCAAAACTGATAAAATTTCTAATGATTGTCATTATACATGTTTCAGATCTGTAGGTCCAACTCGAGATTCACAAAAACTCATTAACCTGATTGCAAATCTAGAGATTTCATCAGCTTTGAGTTGGATATGCCATTTTTTTGAAATTTGAATCGTTTACAGAAACGGAACGAAAATTCAAACTCATAAAATCTCATGAAAATATCGTTTGAAGAATACGGAAAAAAATGATGTGGTTGATATTTGGATAGCTAGAGATTAGCCGTGGTAGTTATTTTTTAGCTATGGCAACAGAATTTATTGTTATAGGAGCTAAAATTTAGCTGTCGCAGCAATATTTTTAGCTTTCCAAATATCACACTGTAAAAAAAAACTGGAAATTTACTGTGCAACTGGACTGGAAATTTCCAGTGCTAGTACTGGAATATGGATATTCCAGTACATGTACAGAGATTTTGTTGTTACGTTACTGAAAATTTACCAAGCATAACTGAAAATTCAGTCATTGTACTGGAATTTTCAAGTTTGAGATGATGTACTGAAATTTTGCCATGATTTCGCGAAAATTTTACCGGCTCGTACTACAATTTTATAGTTCTTGTGCACCAGAAAAAAATATCCCCTCAAGAAGGACTTGAGAAAAAATTTGGAATTTAGAAAAAAAAAACCTAATTGTTGGTATACTGGAATTATACAGGTTTTTAACTGCAATTCTCAGGTTTTGTGATGGAATTTTCCAGTTACGATGCAATTGAATTATACAGGTTTTGAACTGCAATTTTCAGGTCGTGTGATGGAATTTTCCAGTTGCTATGCAACGGAATTTAATCACTGTTGCACTGAAATTTTCCACTTCTATTGGACTTCGTCATTTCTGGCAGGAAAAATTTCAAGTCTTTATATTAAAAATTTCCTGATTGAGATTTTGAACAATAATTGTAATTGTAGCCAATAAAATTGATATATGAGGTTTTTCCAAGACTTATCCTCTTGTGTATTCTAGATATGAAGCATATGTAGTAACCCAAGCTAGCCTTCCAACATGTCGCGCTATAGCTCATCGGTTAGGTCTTAGGTTTCAGTTGGTAGGCAGGTAGAAAAGTGTAGGTTCATATCCCGTTAGGGAGACATGAGTTTCTGTCCATCCAAATGAACGATCAAAAGTTTCTCAATCATCTTGGAACACAAGGACCCTGTTAAATCACTTTGCGTGAGCAATTTTTTTTCAGTTTTCATGGATATTTTCAGCATTAATTTTCCAGTACATGTCCTGGAAAAGTCCAGTTCGTGTACTGGAAAATTCCAGTACCGAGGCTCAGAAAATTTCCAGTTTTGATGCTGAAATTCCATAACGTTTGCACTGAATTTTCGCAGTACAAATGTGCTGAAATTTTCCGGTACATGTACAGGTTAATTGCTTCCAGTACATGTACTGGAATTTTCCGGTGAAATTTTTTTACAGTGGCAGCTACACAAAGTAGCTACCACAGGTGATTCTTAGTTGCCATGGCGAATTATTTTTTTTCGTGAAAGTACTGTAAGATTTTGGGTCTTCCAGAGCTGGATATTCCATTATTGGATCACCAATTCGTTTCAATAAACCATTCGAATTTCAGACATATAGATATGCAGGGTTAAAACATCAGATAGATACACATTGTTAAAAAAGCTGGAATTTTTCGGTCCCCAGGAACTGAAAAATTTCTGTTCATCATGAATTTTTCAGTTTACGTACAAGAAAATGTCGGTTGTATTGGAATTTTTCCGTATTTTACATGGAATTTCATGTTTTTCACTCTACTTTTCAGTATAAATACAAAGATTTTCCGATACCTGTACTGGGATTCTCATGATTGAAATGTAATTTCCCAGCACAAATGTACAGGTTAATTGCTACCATTACGATACTCAAAGTTTCCCGCAGATTTTTTGTACAGTGCACTTACAAAGTTGATTAGATTAGTTTTGAATTGTATTTTACAGGGAAGAAATCGCGTAGATTATGATAAATTGATTTAGAGTACACAAAGAAAAATGCAGATCGAAAACATAGTAATCTTGATTGGGAAATTGGAGAATATTTCTTAAAATCTGAGTATAATTCTTCAACTTTTAGAATATTTTTCAAATTTGTAATAAAGATAAAACGGTTCACATTTTTGTTGAATCCTACTTGAAATACGGGAAAAAAATGTTCAGCTGTATCACTTAGATTTTAGCTACACTGTTAGAAAAATTTCATAAGAATCTTATGAAGTTTTTTACATAATCATTTCATCAAATTCCTCAATAAAATATTGAATTCAATAATATAATTCTTAATGTTAAGAATTTTTTTGTCAATGTTGATAATTTTGTTCTTAATTGTAATAATATATTTGTGAAATTTAATAAACAATTGTTACATTTCAGAAAGAAATTTTGAAATTTCATCATCAACATTAAATTTAAGAACTATTATTAAATTCAATATGGAAATATGGTATTTCATACAGAATTTCGTATTAAATTTAAGAATTTTTCTAACAGTGTATTATAGATAGATATTTCACTGCAGCAGCTAAAATTTAGCTGGTACAGCTAAACATTTTTTTCCATCAATAGAACGAAAAACTATCAAAAAAATAGAGAAAACTATCAACTTTTCAAAAGTCGCGTATGCAATTTTACAAAGTAAATCATAAAATTTAGAAATTTTGTTAATCAATTCGTAAAATTTCATGCGCGACTTTTGGAAAATTCACACTCCTTTCTATTTTTTGTTAGGTAATGATAATTTTTCATTCTTTTTTAAGTAAAATTCAACAGAAATGTGAACCATTTTATCATTATAACGAATTTAAGAAATATTCTCCGATTCTCTATTGAAGGTTACTATATTTTCGATCTGCATTTTTCTCGGTGTATTTCAGATTAAACTGAAGGAAAGAAGATGCAATTGATGCAAAATTTTATTGCTAAAAGACAATCTTAGTCAATAATCCCTCGGTATTTTTATTCTCACGATTGATTAATCCTTTACACCCTTCCGTAGATTTTACGATTGACGATAAATAAGTCACACATTGAGAACGAGTTTTATGTAAGTATTCAACATTCACCGCCCCCTCAATGGCGTCGATAATAAGATACCGGAGGTCAAACAGAGAAGAGGAAAACCAGAAGCATAAATAGGAATAGCGACAATAGTGAATTTGAGATGAAAATGCGAGCAGACAGGTTATATAATATGTTTATGTCAGTACGACGCCACTTCCACTTGGTAGTCATTGAAGGGAAGATAAGTTTTTTCCTATTTCACATAGCTGTAAAGACACTCGACGAACAGAGGGATAAAGAGGTAAGGGAAATCGAACTAAAAGAGAGAGGGATCAGATTCTCGGGTAATCTAGTTCAACTGACGAAACTATAAGCCTTCGGAGAAGTGAAATGTCTGGTAAAAGTGATATTGTGATCCATTGGAATGTACGCGAATTCGTGGTATCGATGATTTTCTTGTCGAATTTCGAACTTTCGTATTCATAGTAGTACAACAGACAAAAAAATTATGTTGTAGAAGTTTGAATCGTTGATAAAATCGAAACGACAATTCAAACCCACAAAATCTTTCAAATCATCGTCATTTATCTGCCCGAATGAACTCTTCGACATTGGAAACGTCGTTTGAAGAATGTGCTGCAAGATTCTGAGTTTTTAACTGGGGTTGGATCTGAGTATTTCATCATTTGATTATCAATTCATTTCGATAAACGATTCAAACTTTAGCAACATAAAAAATTCACTTTCAAATCTGACTTCTCACGGAGAAGAAAGAAAGTTGCTGTGACCGGGAAATCTAATTTTGCTAGTTCCCTTTTGCTCGAGTAGCCAATTTTTTCTTGTTACAGCATATTATTCGTTATCACAGCAATCTTGTTAGCTACGACAGCGACTTTTTAACTGTGGCAACAACAAATGTTTGCTTCTGCAGCAAATTTTGATACCATATATAGAATGGTGAACAGATGTTGCTGCACGGTGAAAAAGGAATAGTGATGATCACTGAGCGAACAATAAAATATGGACAGGTCAAACTGCGCAATCAAAATAACTAAACGACTCAATCGAAATTACAATACGCTTACACGGAGAGAAAATGGTTTGCTACTATAGCGCCTACAAAGAAATTTGTCTTCCTTGCAAAAATATTCACTCCAGCAGCTAAGACGTTAGTTTTGTTTATTTCAGCAAAAAAATGTAGTTGTGTCAAACATTTTTCTTGCTCTTTCAGCTAATTTTTTTTGTAGGCGCTATAATAACAGACCTGCTTGTCATGCCAGCAATACTCTTTTCTCCGTGTAGTTGAATCAACGATACATTTAATTAGGATAACTACGCAATTCGTTATAGTAACCAAATGTTTGGTCGGTCGGTCCATATTTTACTATACCAGTTTTCTCCGTGTGGAGAAGTGAACATTTGGTGCTTTCACAGTTAAAAAATCGCTGCTATAGCTGTGATAGTAAATAGATCGCTGTTACAGCAAAAACTTTGCTACTCCAACAAAATCAGATTTCGCTGTCACAGCGAATTTTGTTCTCTGTGAGTGGATACATTTTTTGAAATTCCAACACATCTTTCAGTGATAACTTATTCGTATAATTTGATTTGCATTTTTTTATTCATAGTGTGCGAAGCAGAGATAATAATTGAGATTATTACACTCACACCTGATTAAATTATGTTGGATTGATGTAGTTCCGCGAATCTCGTAGGATATCACAAACTTCTGTGCAATATTACACCACTGAGCGTGGAAAGTTGAGTGAAGCTGAGAACAATTTACCGTCCCATCACATGTACGAAAGTAAAACTTTCTAGTATACAAGTCTGCAATGGTACGTGTTTCTAAAATCATTACCAATCTTCGTGTATGATGAGAGTCGAGATTTTATATGATGGGTGGGTTTCTGAGTTGCTGGAGCTGATTATTATTATCATGAAAGATAAAGTGATACCTTCATTATTTTATTAGAATCGTGATACTTGATGAAAAATAACTGGTAGTATCTTGTTCTTTCGAGGTTAGAATTTTTATGTTCTTCGAACTAGAATCTTTTATTGATTCTGATTGACTGCCACTTTGTTGCCCCGGGATATCGTAAACTGAGAAAAAGAGTTCAGTTGAATATTAGACAGCTAGGAAATTTATTCACTCCTAGCAAAGATTTAGTAAAGCCAAATAAATTTTATTCCTTGAAGCTAAATTTTGCATTCCCCTTGAATGAATTGTTTTATTCATATTTCAGACAACTAGACTTTTATTTACGCCAGCTAAAATTTAGTTGGGATAATTATAAAGTTCAGTTGCCGCAGCTACACTGAGAAAAAAAAAGTTGTAAAATTTACATCTTGCGGAGTCGATATTTGGACGATTTCAAAAATAATTCGAACTACCACAATTTACGTTGATTTCACAACTTGTAAATCTTACATCCTTAAAAAAAATCAACTCCAATTATGGTAGCTCGAAGTATCTTTTGAAATCGCGCAAATATTGACTTCACAAGATGTGAATCTGAAACTTTTTTTTCTGGATGTAGGTACCTTTCTTTCAGTGCAAGACATGAAAAACGATGAGGCCTTCTAAATGCACTGTAGTTTAATCATCTCCAATTCGTTTGTGTTTCAGATGAATCGGCAAAGTTCATCCCGTGCTCATTGGAACACGCCGTGCATACTTTTTCATTCAACTGAAGTGGAGGCCACCATTTGAACAGTTTTTATTTATGAATGAAATTAGAATTTACTTTTTATTGATAGAAAGAGAGAATACATTCAAACTTATTTGCAAAATACCTCTTGGTGGTAACCTTCCCTTAACCCGGTCAGTTCCAGGAAATAAGATTTTAATCGGGTGAGCATAGTCGTACATTGGCTAACTAATATGTGGCTCCATCGTTTGAGCTGTTTTGTCAAACAGTGATGGACTAAATTTCTGTTAATATTATAAAAAATTCATCGTTAGCCATTACACGGTGGCCGTACATCGGGCACACGGAAAAAATGGGATGGGGGTAAAATTAAGGAAAAACAAAATCGACGAAATCATTAGTTGGAAAGAATGATACATTATACCCTCCTTTTTCGATAATGGTTTCGTTGATTTGGGCTCCATCCAAAAAATATTTCGCTATGGTAGGTAAGAATTCACTGTGGTTACTATTCCCGTGAAAAAATCGTTCAGGTCCGATTATGCGTGTCCAGGCCTAATCATGGACATTTTTCGGCAAAATTATTCGTGTTCAATAGTGACTGTACGTGAGTGAGTCCGATTACACCTGGTCGTTCATTTTTCAGCTTTGCCATCACTTTAAAGGCTCCAATTGTGTACCTACGTGGAAACCCGTGATCAAGCTTAACCAACAGCGATTATGCCTGACAAACATTCTCGCTCGTGATCATGCAAAATCTCACCAACTGAGGAATATTCATACAAAATGACTCTATGTTGATTTTTCTATCACAAATACACATGCTTGATCATGCTAAATCGGGCCCAACCGCAGGTGCGTACGCCTGATCACGCATGATCATGCCTGAAAACTGGAAACAAGAAAACGGGAGCTACATAAGCACAATAAGTACAAATGATTAACAATAAATTATTGTTCGATAACATTATTATAGTTTCATTCCTTTACAGAAAACTTATTGATTTTTTATGAATTTCTCATGTTTAATGGAGCATAATCAAGTGTGATTGGGCGTAATTGGGCATAATTAGTCCTCCTCACGTGGGTACAAAATTGAGATTTGAGCACGCCTGATCGGGCTTTAGTCATCAGCGCTGATCAAGTGTGGGCAAGCGTTGACAATTTTTTCACGGGTTTCGTACATTTGATATTCGAATAGTTGATAATACTGCTGCAACAGCTAAATTTCTGGTACTATAGCAACAACTCTTGTTGCCACAGCTAAAAAATAGCTACCATACCTAATTTTTAGCTATCCAAATATCTAGATTTTTTTCGCGCGATCATTGGTTGTGTTTATACGACTAGGCGTTTTGTCAGGTAGAACAAAAAACCAGTTTACGCGTTCCAGTGCGAGATTCTTCAACCCGTTGATCTTATCACTTCTCTACTGCAAATTCCGGGCATAACCTGACACGTGAAATCGGAAGAAACGTCGGAATCTGCCACAGAAAACCAGGAACGCAACAACTGGCTGCTATGGTTTAATTTGTTCGGATGTTTTTTTATCTTATGAAAAAATTTCCAAAATTATACATAATTTATATATAATTCAATATAGTTTCTGTATTATTCATATAAAAGCTTTCATTTTTTTGTGAAAAGATATTGAAAAAATCAGCCCTTTACAGGAAGTACGAGTGTTGGGAATTCAATTCCTGGAATGAATTGGAACTCATTTCACGGTTTTCCGTAGCGCTGCGAAACTGGAGGGGATGAATTATTGTCACGCGTTATGCTAAGGAGAATGATGCTCGAGGAGAAAAATATACCACTACGGAGGCTTTTGTATTATTATTGGATAAAGTGAGATTAAATTAGTATCTGTGGCCTCTGGATGCAGAAAATTGTTCTCAATCAAACGTTGAGACGCTTTTTCTTTTGAATTTTTCCTATTTATTTTATAAATCTGACGTGAATGAATTGATTTTTCAAAATCTTCATTCGAGGAAAAAATATTGGAATATTCAATAAACAAAGGTATGGAGAAGAATAATAATCATCGGTTTTCGGAGCAAAAAGAAATTCGCTGTGACAGTGACATCTGATTTTGTTGGGTAACATTTGCAGCCACAGGACATTCTTTCCTATCACCATTTTTTAGCTGTGGCACCCAAAATTGTCAACTCTTTGCAGCAAAATTCATTCGATATTCTGTATTCGATACTGAAAATTCCTTGCAGGCAACAAACTCTGATTGTATCGAATTCATGATAAAATACATTCATTTAATTTTATCAACTAATATAAACTTTGCAACAGTGAATGATCATCCAAACTCATTTGAATCATCAAAAATCAGGTTTTTATAATGGCTTTGAATGGTCATTCGCTGTTGTAAAGTTTGCATTGAACCATTGATGAATGGGATTCAACAGGTATAGTTTTAATGAATCGCTTTTTCGTGTATGATATTTTCACATCTTTCTATGCCAAAAACTTTGTGTATATTTTCAATAAAAAATTCCCGTATCAAAATTTCTTGCTTTTCTTCAATGCTGACAATGAAAAGTAGCTCAGTGCGAGGCTGATTGCTAATCCTGGCAATCTGTGTAGAGCCAATATCAATCGACATATGAAAAAAACGTTGTGTAGATACTGATACTTGATAATTTGTATTCGTCAATCTACAATTAGCTTACCATTCTCTCAAACTTCACTGTAGAAAAATGTTTTCTGAAAATTAAAAAAAAAGTGGCTGTAAAAAATGACAGTCGCGTTATCTGAATTTCCAGAAGGAATTTTTTTACAGTGTTTGCCTCAATGAAGATTGGATAAATAACTCGAGTAAAAATTTTCATTTCGGGTCCGCTAAACGGGACTGGTGCAAGTGTGTTGCGTTCTTGTGAGGTACTGTTGTGGACGTGATACGTCTGCATCAGTTCCGTTTGGAGAACCGCAATGAAAATTTTTCCTGAGGAAATATTTGTTGCATCAAGCGTTGACAATAGTTTGGCTCGATTTTGGCTGCGAACGTCAGTATTGGTCGGTTCACTCTTTCGTCAATCTCGGTCCGATGTTAGAAGAAAGCATTGATAGAGTCTGAACTGATGTTATCACAGTTGCGCTATTCTAAAACTGAATATCAGTCAACTTTCGGCCACATGACATCACTCTAAGGCCGAAGATCAATCTTTTTACGAGTGATTTCATATAAATGGAGTAGAAGAATTTAATTTTTACTATTCAACTGTAACAGATCCATCAAATTCCCTCGGTTTCGGAGAAATAGTTTTACGAGAACAGAAATTTTGTTCGTTCTTACTAAGACTTCTTGACTTCTCAAGAACTTTTCACGAAAATAGAAAACCAATGCACTAAGCCACGCGAAGGAAAAAGTACACGTTTTGTTCACGATGGATTCAAATCCTGGCCTAAATTGAACAACTGTACGTTTTCTTTTTGTTTGTACATACATTTCCAAATTAAATCTCATTCTTCAATTGATTACAAATGGAGAGTTCAACATACGTGCACTGAATAATACTTCTATCGTACTTTTAAAATATAAAATCATGTGTATAATCTTTTAAATATATTGATGTGCCGATCAGCCGAGTTCTGGGCTATGTCGTAATTCAATCGATATCCCACGGGATGATATTTATTTCACGAGTCATCGTGATTTCGAAGATTGGAAAATTCTGAAAGATTTGTCCCGAGCAATATAGATAATTTGAAATATCGATAGATTCTTCTCTATTATCTGTAATCCATTAAGAAAAGTTTAATTTCTTCTTCTCTGGGGAATTGAAGATAACATACGGGAAGAAAATGGATATCGATGGAATAGCGAAATCGGGAACGAATATTATTTCGTAACAATTTTTTTTTCTCATCATTTATTTATGATTTTATATATCGTTCATGTCAATTATAATTCTTTTTCAATTTCAGATACCTAATTTTATGGCAATGTGGATTTTCGTGAAGATCTGATTGCAGTCAAGTCTCGATTCCAGATAGTTTTGTTCAATTCACACGGGAGAAAAGATATTTTCTGGAACAGCGAAATCTGAGTTAGCGGGGTCTGTTTTGCTGGAGCAGCAAATTTTTTGTTGGGTGTAGTTAAGACAGCAATTTCTCAGCTGTGGCAGGAAAAAATGTTGGTCTCTCCAGTAAAATTTTTTTGCTATTCTGTATGTACTACTGAAAATTTTGCCAGTTTAGCGAAGAATTTGCTGGTTCAGTTCATCATGTTGCTCTCTCAGCAATCCAGTTTGTTTATGCAGCAGATTTTTAGTTGGGTTAGCATTATTGCTTATTTGAAATGATGGGGAAGTGATTTTTAACGGGGTATTCTTGTTGAGGGCAGGGTTGGCATCTGTGGGTCCAACCCAATTGGATCCAGTGGGTTTTTTCGGGTGGGTACGGATTGAAAAAACCCTCAAAAACCCAGTCAAAAACCCACATGGTGCTCAATTGAATGGTTATTTTATACAATGTATTTTTCCATGTTGTTCTTCTTTCTAAATTTGAATCAGTAGAATTTCATTGATTCTACAGTTATAAGTATCCCACTGGATAGAATTGGATGAATTTTACTACGTTATCAATTAATACTCACTATTTAGTGAGTGAAAGCTTACCTAAAGCTCGAAATGATGATTGATCAAAATGAGTCATATTTCATTGGGAAACTCAACACCGAAAAAAATAATTTATTTGATCGAATGAACTGAAGTTAGTTGTGAAAATGAGTTCCGAGTAATAAAAGAATAGAAGCCGGTAATAAAAGCTGTAGTAAAGGCAACTTCAAATTAGTAACAGTAACTAAAGTCAGAGAAATTAAATTTGAATTTAGTTGAGCCAACGCCCGTTTGAGTTATCCAAATATCAACAACTGTATCTAGTGGCTGGAACTAATTTGGAGTAAGGGTAACTAATAATTTTTTTCGGTGAATGGATATTCACCAATGCAGTGCATTGGAGTGAAATACTAATAATCGCGATCCAGTGGAATTCCACTGATCTAAATACAGGAAGTTATTCAATTGAGATTTGTTCAAATGTTGCTCGAATACCGTGGAAAGACTTATTTATTAAAGTGTGATTTTTTTTTATGAAAACGAATCCGTGAAAATTGCCCAGAACTTTTCATGCATATGTGGTACGACTAGCCATTGTTTTGGATCGTCGTTTTGTATTCTCGAAACCTTCCAAAGCATTGCCTAGCCAGATTATAAACGCTTGAGGAATGTTGAAAAATTTCAACAAACACGTTTCCACTAAAAACCACACCTCCACTTATTAGTCAATAGAATGATAACTTCCTTCAAGTATAGAAAAATATGGGAGATAAACATTAATAATTAAAAATGAATTCAATGGAAAACAATTTGTACAATGTAGATCTTAATTATGACGAGACAGCATTTAATATGATTCAATAAAATAGCATAAAATTATAATTTGAATATGAATGTTCATATTTCGGTACAAATACAACGGTACATATTCATTCTTAATTTCTACATAATAACTGAGTTTGATAACTCTATTTGTTTATTTTTTATACACTGAGGGAAGAAATTCATTGGGACAAAAAAATATTACATCCAATGGTATCTATAAAATATTTCTTGAGATCAATGAAATTTTACTCCAATGGATGAAATGGTTTTTCAGTTGATGAAATACTTCATGCGGTCAAAAACCATTTCATTCGTTTGAATAATATTCAATTGGTTCAAAGAAATATTTTATAGATACCATTGGATGAAATATTTTCTTGCCTCAATGACTTTTTTCCCTTAGTGTACTTCTATGGGGTATTTGTATTTTTTTTATTCAAAAAAAATATCACAATAAAAATTAGGGTGAACTACCTAGTAAATAAACGATGGCCTAATGGAATAAAGATTCATAAAAGAAGTAACTATTAAAAATTTCTACTACGTTAAAATAATTCGATTGTTTTCAAAATAGTAACAACTTCTTATGAAAACAATCAAATTACTTTAATGTAGCAGAAATTTTTAATGATTACTTTTTTTATACATCGTTCATCTACTGGGTAGTTCACCCTATTTTAGAAAGTCTTAGTTGTAGTTAATTATCGTGTTGTTCATTTTGATAAAATGTATATAGTTTAACTAATTTAGTGGCCCTTTCTGGAACTAGTCTATTCCTCAGACTATTCTAAATATGCCCGAATGAAGAAAAAATTTTTTCAATCCCAGCACTGCTAGGTGGACACCTTAACAATTTGGCAAAAAACATGCAAAACCACTTGGTAGATTGATGTGCAGTGTGGTCTTGCATCAAAATTAGAATGGACACAAAATACAAGGATTTGTAACGTCCAATTTTAATTGTGGCGATGCTGATCGAATTGCAGTAAAGTGCGTTAACGGTTGGAGTAAATTGCACTTGGAAATTTCACTAGTTTCAAACTTGATTTCAGCTCATGTAAACACAAATCTTGGTCCAATTTCAATCTGATCGAGGCCCAAACTTGAAAGCTCAGGCCAAAGTCGAACAAAAATTGATCCCAGATTGGTGCGCACATGAGAGATTATATGAAAAGTAACTTTTTAGTTTATTCGGTATTTCTTGGTGACAATATAAAGTAAAATGGAATATGGTAGGGAATCTTTTGGCAGAATCGACATGATTTTACAATCACTAGTCGCTTTCAGAGAACACTAGGGAATGACTAGCGGTGGTCAAATCATGTTCATTCGGCTAAAAGACCCCTTACCATGGAATATACATATATAAATATATTATTGTATGTCATCATGTACGAAAAATGATAACATAGTACGATAAAAATGAAGATTAGTAGGTCATACTAAGAATCATCAGAGGAAACCAATGCCAATCAGCATTGCCAGTATTCCCTAGAAAAATCTTCAGCATCTGATGATTGGTCATTTCTTGCACAACTGGCCAATCATATTTTCAATTTGGAAAGAAATGACCAATGACAAAAAATCTGAAGATTTTCCTAGGAAATACTGGCATCACTGATGCCAATTTGATAAAACCCGAAAAAACCCGAAAAAGCCCGAAAAAACCCGAAAAAACCTGATTGTACCCAGTGGGGCGGGTTTTAAAAGAAAAACCCGGGTTTTTTCCAACCCTGGTTGAGGGACTTGTTCGTTAAGGAGAAATTCTATGTGAGGGATCATCACAAGACTAGTAGAAATTTGATCAGGCGTTCCCTATTCTCAATGAGGTTCTGATCAGGTTAGAATCCGGAAACCGTAAATGGGGAAAATCTTATGAGGCCCTTACAAGGACCGTACCTGACTCCCCTAATAGCATTCAGGGTTGTAACGCCAGGGTACAATAGGGTTCGGATAAGATTTCCGTAAGATCGTGCAAAAAAGGGAAAACCGTAACGAAACTTGATGAGGACCTGATAGGAAATCAGGCATGCCTCGTAAGGCCCTCGTGGTTTCCCGTCCAGAATTTCTACTAGGGAATAATACGGGACTGGCATCATGTCCATTTATTTAGAATAGGTGAAAATTCTACACTATCATGAGCTCGCAGAGATTTAAATTGGATTTTTATATTCCCAGTGTTGAATTTATGTATACAGGACCACGGTGAATCCCGAGATTGCCAGAATTCTGATCAAAATGAACATTATGAGATTCTACATTCGAAAAAAAAATTTCTTCGACTCTTACCCTCTCAAATTTTCCTGTTTGATCTAAAAAGAATTCTCACCAAAGATGGGCGCTGTAGCTCAACTCTAAGAGGACGTTATTTCAATTTCAGTTTCTCATTTAGCTGAATTGCTAAATTTAACAATTTTCAAATGGCTGTAACTAAATCTTTAGTTATGATAATCATACGTTGTTGCTGAGTTTTGGAAAGCTCGAAAACTCAACTTGAAGAATATACAATAGTTATTTGTAGAAAATTGAGTTAATCATGTGTAAATTCAATTTTACTAGAGAAAACAAATGTTTCCCATATTAATTAAATGGGAAACTAAAATTAAAATCGCGACCTTTTAGAGTTGAGCCACAGCGCCCATCTTTGGTAAATAAAATTTGTTCCTCCAAGCATCCTGTTCTACATAGAATATTGGTGCTTCAGCAAATTTTCTCTCTCCGCGCATATAAAATATATCGGGTGAACCCAACGATGATTTTCAGTCGGTTAAAGCTGTCGTATTTGCACTAAACATTTTTTTTTCAAATATCGTACATAGTTGCACAATGTAGAACTTGGAATATTTGGATGATACAATGCGGGATACTGCATGGAACATGAAGTTATCTTTTATTTTCGTAGCATATGCATATTCCTGTTCATATTCACGTGCACTCAGAAAAAAGGTGGAACTAAATATGAACCTATTAGACATTTCATTGCGTCCTATAAAATTTCAATTGATTCAAGTGAATTTTATTAGACATGAATACAAATCCCACTAAAACTGCAGTAGGTTCATATTTGAGCAGAAATTTAGTTCATCCAAACAAAGTTTATTCAATCCAAATAAACCAAAATATATATCCTCGGTGTGGAATAATAATGAATTGTTGATAATTTTAAAGAGTGATAATAATCCCATGACAAGGGAATAACTATTTTCACAGGACACCAGGCTTTATGCTTTTCAAAATTTAAGAGTCGAAACAATTCGAATGAAAATAAATAAAAATAAATCTGAGGAAATTGCAAACTGATGGACCAGTTTCTTTCCATTTGATCAACCAATTCTTTTCATTGATTATGCACAGGAAGTATGATATCTTTGAAACTATGTAACGCCTGTCTATTTTATCATATCTTTGCGGGTATCGAGTCACGTCTTTCCTTGAATGCTCAATCCCCTGTGTTCTCTATCCCTTTATATCCCAAGACTTCGTTCCGATTCTCCAATCGAATCATTTGGGAATTACTGTAGCGTAACTGGGATGCTGCAAAGTAAAGTTGTTTCCGAAGTTAAAGAGATATGCGATCGTTCTTTTTTGTCCCCTCAAAGAACCGCATGAATTCGAATGAACAGATGCGAATAAATAGAGAAATAGAGGTAGCGATTGTATAAAATTGAGTGCAAATATCTGGGGGATAGAACGATGGAATTGAAAATTTATCAAGCTACGTTTAATGACAATTCGTTATTATGCACTACTTTGACGTCAATGTAGGCAAGAAAACATTTAACAGAAAGAAGTGAAGCTTTCATGACAAGCTAGTGAATTTACATATCAACTTCCAAAGCGAGTCGTTCGATAATGGTAGCGTATTGTTTGTAAATCTCACTTGCGAGAAATCAATAGTCTCTCATGTGGTTGCACATCCTCCTGTTCGAGGCTAGAAGAGAGGAAAAAAAAAGCAAAGAAACACTAACTCGTGGAAAAAGAGATCAATGCGACGTACCAATCGGCAGCAAGGAAACCAACCAGATCCTAAGCCAACCATTTGGGTTTCTTCTCTTTCTTCTCCTTCTTTTCTTAGATTCAGCTTCTTTCATGTAGTTCGAATGTACGCATCGTGCTTTAACTACAAGGATACCAAGTACATATGTGTACACGTACACACAAACTCGTATAGAAATAGGAGATGTGACATTCAGTAGAATTGGTACAGCATTTCTTCGCAGATTCACCGACCCAGTTTATTTGAACCATCTCCTCATACTATACCGAGAGATCTATCGTTCTCAGCATTCCATTTCGATCTCTCTTCCTCTCGTTTTTATCTCATTCCACATCTCTTTTCCTCTTTATTCTTCCAATTCTTGAACCATTCGTTTCAGTATTCACACGGCATCGACACCTCCACGCGGTTTCAAACAATCGCGATTGTTCACCGTCTTGACACAATGTCTCCCTTCGACGAACTCCCAGCTCTCATCTTGGATCTCTCTTTCTCTGCCTTTGAACGAATTCAATCGCGAATGCAATGAGAGGAAGAACGAACAGCAAGACCTCGTTCCTCTCATTTCCGTGAAAGAGGATGAACGTTATTGTATTTTTCTATCTAAATTTTCAAAGGATATTTGGTTGAAAAACGGGTAGATTTATTATTCATATTTTGTTTAACATTGTCGTGCAAAATAAACTGAAAAACGATGTTGTGTTTTTGAGGTTGCGTAATGAGAGTTGTAAAGAATGTACCTACTTTCGTCGCTTGGTTGGATTGTTGAAAATTTATTTCTACAAAAATTGAATTTAGATGAATTTTTCATTAATACATTTCTTCGTTGGTCTAATTGCGTAGAGAAGGGTAAAAATCGATGAGAGAAGGGACCAGGGAGTTTTATAGAAACGTTACAATATCCATCTTCGACCTATAGGACAGAGACTTTGAAACATTGTATCGTATATGTATTCACACGGAGGATTTGCAGACTTTATATCGATTATTGAGTTCCCTAGCTTCTGTGCGCGATGAAATACGGCATAACCATCCAACAAGCACGTAGCTCTATGACATTTTCTTTCCAACTGCTTATAAATTTTCATCCTGCACGTACGGACTGTTTGTGTGTGGATAATGTAGCTATGTTGTCAACGCTTCGAAAATTTCCAAAGGATTCTAAAAGTAGATACTCGTGAAACAATTCTATAGATTGAATATCTACGAATTTCTGGAGCAAAATACGAAGAAGGGTAAGAAACGAGATAAAAGAGATGGAACAAAAACAGTTTTCGATAGCGTCGAATTCACGTTTCGAATCTGACATGATAATAATTACACCAATTTTCAAAGGATCGTGATCACGGGGAGCGGAACGATAATAATGGACCCGATGATGATGGTTAAAGGAGAAGGTTGTGATGGCTACATAAAGATACGATCCCGGCCATCAACGGGCTTCGTTGTTTGTGTAATCGTTATCGTTTCGTGTTGGATTTAGAGTCGCTGTCGGATCGAGTTATCGATAATCGATTGGGAGTTAACAAACGCATGACCATGTTTTAAGCACGTGTTTAAAACATCGACACCCATCCACCCGCAAGTATCCGATCAATTGAAGGAACATGTCGATATGTTTATCGGAGAAATGAAAAGTGAAAAGTCTCATTCAAATGGAAATTAATAGGTTTCATTTGATGGATAATACTCTGAGTTGAAGGACAAAAAATTGATTCTCGATTTTCTTGTCTTTCTTCAAACTTTGTAAATTCTCTTGAAGGTTTAGGAGGATCTCTTCATGCGTACATGGCCATCGCTATAATTTTAATAATATTCTTCATTAGGGATATACAAATCCGATAATCTTTAATTTTACTCAAGGTGTTGAATTGATAACGAGTTTCTCTCAATTCATAAAGTGAATTTGGTAATGACAATCGTTGAAAGGATTGTAAGAAGTGTAACTTTAGGGTCATTGAAGATGATTTGATATGACTGGGTTTTCAAAGTATTCGAGGGTAACCCTCGATATAAGTTAAGACCAATAAACGTGCTTTGGAATGTGCGATTTCAACAGATTCGTGATTGGAGCTTATTAAGAATTACTTCACACAAATTGGGAATCTCTGAAAGTCGAAGAAGGATTATACTGAGTATTCGAAGGATCAAAAAGCTATATCGTGGGTTGATAGAAACTTGAATAATATGAAGAATAATGAATGAGTTTTCTTGATGATCTTTTAAGAAGACTTCAGAATTAACGAAGGATAAGTCGCAATAGAAAAATCATGGTTCCTGTTAAATGGGCAACGATGGATTTCTGTTTTTGTTACAAATATGATAAATCCCTCGCTGATCGGAGCACGGGAAAAAATTTAGCTGCAGCAGCTTAGTGGCTAGCACGGACACGGACAGCCATTGGCCATTGTATTAGCTCCGGTAGCTAAATTTTAGTAGTGACAGCAAGAAAAAGTTTGCATTTGTAGCTAATTTATTTGCAAAGGGTAATTCAATGGCTGTCCGTGCCCGTACTTTTTCTTCCGTGAGCCGATAAACAGCTATGCCAGACAACCAACACGGATATTACTGGATTTATCTAATCATTCGAGTAATCAACCTTTGATGGCCTATTTATGCGCTATAATCGGGCCCAAAGTAAGATCGAAACAGAAGTTTTGACAATAGACGATAAGAATTAATCTCAAAGAGAAAAGATAAATTTCTCGTAGGAATGAGCTGAATGCAGTCTGATCGGATCAGAATGAGTGATCGAGATAATAATTTACGTATTATCCTATCGATAAGATTAAACGAATGCTGATAGCGAATGATCGTATGCGTTACGGTTAATTAATCGAGAGTATACGGTTACGTTTAAATTTCTATCGTATCGTATTAATGATCCACGCGTATATATGTTTATACGTAGATGATTGATAAGGGTACAAGGGTGTGGGCGAGAGCGAATTCGTAATAGCTGCGTTTACCGAACTCGATTAATAATCGTCGTATTATTGGATCAGACATAGTTACCGATATAGTTGACGATCGTCTTTGACAAATACGAATTATGTGATTAGAGCCGAATCATTCCTTTGTCGAGGATAATTGAGACGAATATGATGATTCACGAAGGCGCGGTGGTATAATTATGATAAAACATCGACGGATAATTGTTATATGCTTTTGCGTATCAATTTGTCTTTTTCTTCAGACGAGTCAAGGGAATCAATTTCGTGGATTCCTTGAATCAACTTATTCATGGAAAACACGTTGGAGGAAAAATGATATTTCATCCAATTTTATTTACAAAATATTTCTTCAGGTGATTGCAATTTTATTCTAATAATGATTGCAATGATTTGTCACGCGAAAGAATACTTTATGGGATTGAAAAACATTTAATCTATGATTGAAATGAGATTTAATATGCAAATATTATTTTGTCTCGCCTGTTTCTAGCAGAATGTTATTCGAATCGTTATTTCGTTCTCGTTGCAGAGAAAAACAGAACATGACAGTAGCGTTAGAGAAGTGAATTATTACTACGAATTTGTGATGACACTAGGTGAAATTTTATTCACATTTTGATGATCAAAAATTTCACGGGGCTCCCATTTGATCTGAAGGATTCGAAGTGATGAGAGGTATACAAAGAATGCATAAATCTTAGTCCAAAGTAAATGAATAGTACCTGAAATGTGAGAGGAACTTAATGGAATCCGTGACTTGCCACTCTCCGTATAAACATCGCCTCTGAGAGTATGGCGTTATGGGACGTATTGTTGAGAAGAAATCTTTATTACGCAAGTAGAATGAAAATGAATGTCTTGACACGAAAGAAGAAAGAAGAAAATAATAGAATTCATAGTGGATCATACGAAGCAACGTTCCAAGCATGAAAATTGAAAACTTTTCATGTTTTAACTTTCTGGTAGTGATCTGTTATTCTTCAATCATTCTGTACGATTGATTACTTGAGTTTTCCTTTACTTTTTATACGTTTATATAAACGCATTGTAATGGAATGAACAATTTGAATGTTTCATTTTTAAATCGTAAATTCATATTTAAGACAGGATTGCATGAATTTTGATCTGATGAGGGTCTCGTGAAGTTTGTAATATTCGGCAACGATCAGGATTTTGTTGAGAAGAGCTTATCCGAATCAATCTTTGATAGAAAGATTCGAATCAACGCCTAGTATGTGTGTCTCATGGGGCCTTTATTGGTCCAGCACGGGTCCAAGATTGGGCCAACTTGAGGCAAAACTTCGTATACGCTAGAGAGGGTATGAGACATGAAGTTGAATTTCTGGGGCGATGAGAAGTGCAGCACGTACGTTTCTTAGTTTTTTGCAAAAAGTGTTTTATAAAGAATATATCGAATTTTTATATATATCATTCATGAATATAAACGACCTGGACATTCTTTCTATAAAAAAGAATTGATTTCGTTTAAGCATCGGAATCATCATCATACAAGGGGTTATATAAGGTTCACTGTCGCTGACAGAGCTCAGAAGGGAAATTACAAAGTTCAATTCTCAAGGGTTTTGTAATCAGGAATAGCGTATGGATTTTATCTAAATATCTGAATATCAGTATAGAGAGAATTTCTCATTGAAAATCTGGAATTTGGTTCATTCGTTCGCGAATTGTGAATGAAAAAAGGTAAAAAAACAAGCTAAAGTAAACAAGTTATCACGTATCATAGGTATTGGAGATGAAACCAGTAGAAACAGATTAAACTAGTCAGACTTGAGAGTTTGAATAAATAGAGAAATATTGTAGAACGTATAATCGATGTTTGGATAATCTGGTACTGTTGAGAGGAGAACAAAAATTTTTTGAGATATTTAGTTGTGGTCTACTGCTAGAACTTCCATCCGTTTCAGTCAGAGAAAATCTTGCTGAAAATTTTCCATAGGATAAACGATAGATTTATCTTTCCTATACTGAGAGGAGAAATTTCAGGGAACAATGGAATATTTAGTTAATTATTTAATATTTAGTTAATTATATTTAGTAACTAATTATTTTATTGCAACTGTTCGATTGAATATTTCTGATTAGTAGATTTCATTCTTATCATCCTCTTACGATGTTATTCAACAAATGGATCCCGTTCCACGGGTCAACTTGGCCGTAAACTTTTTGAATCTCTGTAATGTTTTTTATGCGACATTTACGGTAAAATTTCATACAACATGATACATCCATTAAAATACCATATGAATCTCTCTCTATGGAAAAATTCTGAGCAGGCATTGCATTTGGCGCGTTTCACAATGCTGTTCTCATCGAATTCTTAAGAGAGTGGAACGTTCAATATCAAACTATACCAATAAAACTTGGTAACTTCGCTGCGATGGCTCGATCCTCGCTTTGAAAATCTATCGACTCCCATTGATCAATGAGAGTTTCTTTAACGGTAAATAACCATTCGAACTTGTTCGGGTTTCAATGAGCATTTATCGTTGCAAAGTTTGCATTGATTTTCATTGATTAATGGGTTTCAATAGTTTGTTTTTCCCCAGATAAGGAAAATCAAAGTAGCTGTACTAACATATGCAAGTTTCAGAGCCAACGACATACGTAGATTATTGAATTTTACTCTTCATTACTATGTTTTCAACGTAATTTTCAATATAATCATTTTTCGTACACGAGATATGAGAACTGACCGTTTACTGAGAGGTGAACTACTACACGACTATAAATTTATCCCCTGGGAATGATGAGGTTAACCTCGATTTTACCCTAGTCCTAACAAGGATTAGTAGATATACGGTGGGGATATTCTATACATGGGTTCCTATTACCGACATTAACCGACACTTTTAGCCAAAATTCGAACCATAGGGTGGGGAAAAATTCAAGTGTCGGGAGAAGATGTGGGAGACCTCGATGTTCTATGCAGGAGATATCGAATCACATGGTGATGACCTCGGTAGTATGAACTTGAAAAATTCTATGCTAATCCTAAATATTTCTATTTATTCTTACAAGTCTCTTTTCTCACAAATTTCTATTCTTATATATACATGGTATATGAAATAAAAAACATTTATATCCAATCTACATCGATTGAATACAGATGTTTTTTCTTCGATATATACAGGGTGTCCTAGAATTCATCATTCGCATTTCTGTCGCATATTTTGCAGCCAAAATGCAATCATTTCCCGTTTGAACAAAATTTTTTTGAGGCTGAGTTTTTGAGATATGAACATTTTTATATTTTTCTAAAAATCCAAAGAACTCGAGAGCATTGTGTTCTCCATACTTGAACCTGACACTATTGGCTAAGTTGGAAAACGGCGGATTTTTGGGAAATGAAATCCCAATAAACACACACACGTTATTCCAACGTTGAAAGAACGTTAGACTGTCAAACGGACGTCAGTCGTTGATTTCATAACGTTGATTTTCAGTTGAAATTTGATAGGGAAATAGACGACCAGGGATTACGTTTTGACGACGTGTAATTTGAACTAATATTTAAAAATAACCATCACACGACGTCCTTAAAGTACGTGTTTTGAACGGATTTGAATCATACGTTTAAAATGTGTTTATAACACCTTGTTTTTGAACTTCAATTGAAGATATTCTGCTGAAAATGTCGAACGAAACCGAACGATGGTTAAAATTTCAAGGAAGAGCAGGATAGTAAATAGTGTGGCATACTTTCCAAACTCTGTCATACTCAGAAATACTATTGTTCTCGATATTGAATGAAAAGTTTTCATAATAATTTGATGGATTCAATTCACGTTTTAGAACCATCATCAGGACACGTCGATATTTGACGTCTTTCAAACGATGTTCAAACCGTTGATATGACGTTATTTTATAGTTGAAAAATACGTGATCTGCCGCGACATTTTTACGTTGAATCAACGCAAGAATATTACTGATTCACAACGTGTGGTTATCGACTGTTTTTGACGTTTCTAAAACGTGCGTGTGTTTACTGGGATTGAACTATTTTATTATTGTTTGTTCCAGAGCTACACGGAGAAAAATTTGATTGTGAAAATTACTATTTATTGTCGTAAACTAGTATCATTGGAAAATATTGATAATAATTTGTAACCTAAGTGTATTATTTTATACGCACGTAGTAAATAATCGTCAGCTACGATGGTGAAAATGGAAATTCAGCATGAGAAAATATATTTCAGTAATAACAACTATGAGCAAACGAAATAAATACCTTTTCTAATGAAAATTATTACCACTTGACAATAATAGATTTTGTTTGAACAACTATTCTGAATTTTGAAAGCCACGAATCACATTTACTACCAATGACGGGTCGATATAATACGAGCGCTGATGGTAACATTTTTCAACAGCGCTCGAGATTTTCTTACAACTATCGCACACAACAAGTTGTCCAGTTTAGGTTCCCTCGTTCAGTTTCTCAATGAAACTTCAAAACAGCGAATTCATAAGTGCGAACGTAACAAAGCGGCTTTAATTGTAAGATTTATAGGTAGATATAAGTACATTATTTCTAAGTTCAAATCCCCTCCGCGTGATTAGGATTTCTCATTATAAACTGTACTCAAGAATGTATTAAAAACAACATGATTGCAATCAACAAAAATGGTGGTAATAACTCGAAGGTTGGACAACATGAACTAACAAATGTGCCTGGGAATATGTTTCTTGCAAGTAAATTTTCTTTTTCATTGTAGTGAATGATATTACCATCATTGATGGTGAAAATTATTGCCTTTGCTTCGATTTTTAGAGCTCTTGCTTGCAAGAATCTTGAAATAAAGTGTAAAGAAACATTACGATCGCTGATGGTGAAAAGTATTAGCACTGCTTGGAATCATCAATATTACCTATGTTAGTTTTCCTGAAGAAATTTGAGGTTACCATCGTGATAATTTTATATCCAAGCTATTCCCAATAGTTTCAGTTTACCAATTTTTATGATGATATTAACCCCGCATTTTACCACTTTCAACCATAAAATTTCTCTCCGTGTATAACGATTTGAAATTTTTGTATCTCCAGCCAATCAGAGTTCAGTAACTTCGAATTATGATAGCTCCAAAACGAACAATGATAGAATACTTCAATTTTTTTTCAAAAGATCCGCCGTCTTCCAACTTAGCGAATAGCGTCAAGCTCAAGTATGCAGCACATAGTACTTACGAATGATTTGGATTTGAAAAAAAAATCTAAAAATGCTTGCATTTCAGAAAACCAAGCCCCGAAAAAAATTTTTTCACACGGGAAATTATTGCATTTTGGCTGTAGAATATGCCACAGAAATGCTAATGATGCATTCCAGGACACCCTGTATAAGAATAGAGATATTTGGGATCAGTCATATTCAAGAATAGAGGAATAAAGAATAGACCCTGTCTAAAAAGTCCAATAGATTCCCATAAATTCCCATAGATGCAGTGACACTAGCCACTATTAAAACTGATAGGATGTTTTATTCCTATCAGTATTTATCAGGTTTTGCTGATCATACCGATAGAAACCCATAGAACCACTCTAAATATAATTTTGCATATTATTTTCAATACCATATCGAGTGGACTGTTTTCAACACTTGTGAATAAATTTTTTCCAATTGAGAATGGAAAAAACATAGGCAGTAAAGGAAGAAAATGAGTAATAGGGTGAACTGAAAAAAAAAATTATCGTTCTTATTACGGAACTGTATGTTTTTTGCAACGCATTGTTGTGGCAACGAGAGCATAGTTGATACAACGATCCATGCGGATGGAAGGAGGATTCGTATTGTTCTAGGATGGATACCAGATCATTCCATCAACTATATTATCATTGTCCCCGCATCACCGTTTATTGTTTCTTTCGAATACTTGTCTCAACCACACCGTATCTTCGTAAACACTAGACTTTTTTTCAGGGTGGTGGAACAGAAGAAAAGAAGAAATAAAGTGTAAATAAAAAGGATGATAAAATCACAGTGAAAAGGGAGTAGAAGTGAGAGACAATTTTTTGGAGGTTAGAGAAAAAGCAGCAAGTATGGGAAAGGAAGAAGGTGACATCTATAATTCAAACGGAGTATCAGTCGAGAAGATGAATAAGAACTTTAAAGTCAGCACAGAGTGGGTGCTGGAGAACAAAGAGGCAGAGAAAAGAGGACGGAGAAAGAAGTTAGTAAAAAGGAAATCCCTCAAATGCGTTAAGACTCCATAGAGGAAGAGCGGGAATTGTACGGTCGTTTTCTACGGGAGAAAGAGAGAAAGAGAATTAGAAGAGGACGAAGTAAGAGAGGAGAAAACAGCAAACAAGAAACAAAACAACGTGTATACAATGCAAAAACTGATCTGTAACCAGTGTTTGAAAATAAAACATTAGTAGTGTCTTAAAATATTTAATTATTATCTCATTAGGAGACATTAATTGCGTTGAGGTAAGTTGTTGATGTTTCATATTCAGAGATCAATGTCTTATATTTTCAACTACATGTTACAGATCAGTTTTCGCAGTGTACGAACAGCTGAAACTGAGAACTTCGACAAACAGGAACGCAGCTTCATACAACCAAAGAACAATGGATATTGAGAAACTGAGAGGTATGTCAGAGGTATAGACATGATAATATATCTCGCGGGAAGTATGAAAGCGAAAAGAAATGCGCTGAAAAATGAAGTGACGCATCTCAGACAGGGGCAAGAAACACCAAATGGCGTAGATAAGATACCAAGATGAAATTCTCCGGGAAAAAAGATTACGTAAAGACAGAGGAGGGCCTTGCAAGGGAGGGTCTTCCCAAGCAGCAATTTCCACGTGGTAAAACCTAGGAAACCTTTGATGTTTTGACGATGTCGAAGAGTCTGTCAGTCAAATAAGAATTCATTATTCTTCTGACGAATTTAATTCTCGCTTTATTGGAATTTCAAAGGGCTAATGGCTACTATAGAGAGAGGAATAATTACTCGAGGCAGGAAAATATAATTAGTTATGAATCAACACGAAAGGAAAACTTCTTATATTTGAAAGCCTATTGTATCAATTTTCCGTGATCCTATCATTCAATATAATTCAATCAATGGAGGGTTGAAAAAATTATGATGAAAAGGTATACCTTATTCCACAATCCGATTATTCCAAGACCTTTGATGAAAATAAGAAGACTTACACGAATGTAAGGTATCAAAAACAATAATGAATCAAGAAAATTGTTGGGCGTGGCCAGTGAAGTATTGATATGTAAAAGAGCGTAATGTTGAAAAATCTTCAGGCATTTGCAACATGGAATACCTTTGGGACGTACAACGCTCTAAGCAGCCAAATAACAAATTCATTCCCACCACTCAACAAAGTTGAAGAGTTTACAGTATTTTTATTTAAGCCGGTTCACGATTGGAATCAACTTCCACCAGAATATATATTCTGGCCAAGAATTGGCTAAAAATTGAACAATTAATTTCCAAGAAGTATCCGCAAAGTTCTCGGCGAAATGACTGAAATATGTCATATTGAAGGTGGTTTTGTGAATTTTATGGGCCAAAGTATTACCAAAAGATTACCGTCGGGAGATGCAATTTGCCGATCATATTTTGGTCATTTTTTGACACGAATCTAATCATGATCGTTGAAATGAAAAATATTTTTTGTACCATAATATTATAGAAATATTTCCGGTTATAGTGTTGGTCATGTTTCAAAATGGACCGTCAAATGAACTTAGGGATAAAACAGTTTTTTAACCGCTTTTACAAAAACGCCCTTAATAACACTTGAAAAAATTTGCTGTTCTAATCAATTGGGTTGTTTTTTCAGCAGTCAAGCCTAGCAGGAAAACCTTAGGCATTCGCGAGTTCTGTGAAATCTGTGCTATCGGAAAACTGGATACTTACACTGAGAAAACAGATATCCTGAAAATTACCATAATTTATGGATTTTCAGCGCTGGTCTGACCCGAGTCGGAATATTTACTTGCACGAATATCTAAAAGTACCATAATTTCTTGGACTTTTCAGAATAAGTATGGTACTTTCCTTATAGAAGTCCCAGATATTATGGTACTTTTAGAGGTTTGTTCAGGTAAATATTGAGACTCGGGTCAGACCAGCGCTAAAAATCCATAAATTATGGTACTTTTTAAGATACCTTTTTCTCCGTGTATGAATGCCTCATGAGTATTTGGAAGAGTCAGTGGCGAGGTGAGCCCTCCTCTATCTTTCTCCAACCGCACAGTGGGGTCAAATGCCAAAAATCTGGAAAAAATACCAAAAATGAAGTCTGTAGTTTTAGATATTTCACCTTCGGGGTGAGGTAAGTAATGTCCCAAGAGTCAGAATTCAAATATAAAAAGATTTGATCTCTTCTCTCAACTCTTGTATTACATTTCAAAAGTATCCTCTCGTGAGAGGACCACCTCTCCATTCGCGTGAATGAGAGATAGTGAAGTGACGACCATGTTCAAACAGAACTGTTCTAAAATGGAATCTACTGTTGGAAGTTTAAAGAATATATTAAGAATTAATGGAATATCAATTTACCAAGTGGCGAATAATGGCAAAGCAATGATTGTATGTGATTTTTATACATCTGAATTTGGAAATTTGTTTGGTTATTTGGAGAAAAAGTTGTGTTCCACGCCTTTCCACATCACTTCACTCATTGGAGGTTGTAGATGGGGCTCTCACCTTCAAAATGAAAAAAAAAATTAGCTGCCCCTTTTTGCCCCTTTGGGGTTCCGTCATTGTTTTGTAAAGGAATTATCTTACAGACACATTGTGACAATCACGGAAACCTTGATGACATTGTAAGCAGTTCTCAAATTCGTTTGAAAATCGATACCTCGGGGGTTTTTGAGGTCGCTGATGAACAATCGGTTGTCAGAATTTCCAAATTCAAAATCACAGATCCAATATGGCGGACCGAAATTTTAAAATTCATCGGGTTTCCTTCACACTCCGCACTCGGAGGTTTTCGGGGTCGTTGATTACAAATCAGTTGTCAAAATTTCCAAATTCGAAATGGTGGATTCAATATGGCGGACCGATATTCCACAATTCATCAGTTTTCCTTTACACTCAGAACTGGAAGGTTTTTAGGATCGCTGATTATAATACAAAATCCGTTGTCTTCATGTACATTTTCATACATTTATCATTGCGTGCATATTCACCATATCGGATCGGACAAGTTGAATTTCGCAATTTCGACAATCCCCTGGTGAAAATGAAACGTAATTGAAACAGCAACCGAACGCCAGAAGAGCGGAGATTTGACAACGGATTGGTACTTAGCAACCTCAAAAATAGTGTTGCCACGGTCCAGAAAACGAGCTATCACGATCTTCACATTCCAATGTTCTCCAATTAAAATTATGGGGAGTAAAAATTGGTTAAAATGTAGGGGAGAGTGGGGACACTTGCACCATGGGGTGATATGCACCACAGCAGATATCTCTTAATTTTCCAAAATTTCTGAACTGTTCTTTTACGTGGCGTTTGCTGAATGGATGACCTAACTCCACACGAGTTCACAGGAATGTGGAATGAATCTCTGTTTTTTTATTGATATCAAAAGGTTTGGCACTCTCAAAATCGTTTGATTTGTGTCTCCTTAGTTTTTCAGAAAAAGTTTCCCATGATCTGTAAGTGATCCCAAACACCACGAAACCAATCTCAATCGAAAGTACAGTCGTTGCACAATATTTTCATGATCCACTTTTTGACTGAAAATATCTGGAATTTTTTTGCGAGCATCAGTAGTCTGTTGATGCCGTGAGGGGTGCAATGCACCACAGATTGCGGGGATACTTGCACCACTTCCGATGTTTCATTTTTTTTATAGAAACAGGTATTCAGAATGATCCGTACACTCGGATGTTCGAATCTGAATGTTCTTCCGAAGAACAGAAGAGAGAAGGAGAGGAAGGAGAGAGAGAGAGAAAGATTCTTTTGTTCGATAAAATACTCTGTGAAACTCTTTGCTATTTCCATGAATGATCTCACTTCATATAAGTCAGGGGGGATAAACTCAATGAGAGAATTTTCATAATGAACTTCAGCGCCGCCAAGGGGAAGGCTACTGGAACTAACCTCACATGGATACATTTACACAAATGCTCAACAAATCATAAAAGTTTGTGACACAGTATCAGTGCCTCCATGTGAGATTAGTTCAAGTACCCTTCCTCTTGGCAGCGCTGAAATCAGTCTCAAGAACGTTCAATTGAGTTTATGCCTCCTGATATGAGTTGGTAGGAGTGACAAATTTCACTTGTTTCCTCCGTTCATAGCAAACACTCTTGTGCAATTAGTTTTCAATAAAAGGTTGTTGCTAGTATCAAACTCTAAACTGCATAAAGTCCATCTTGATCGTAAGTTCAGCTATTCACTTGTATATCTGATTATTCATTTCAAATAAATACTGATAAATAGATTTGAAAATAGTGGTTATTATTCCAATTAGCCCTGCTAAATTATTCCCATAAAGAACGATACAAAACGATAAATTTTTTCTATAGTTTTCAATGAGGTTTCTGTATACGGAATTTACGAAGTTATATCGTTATCAAACGATAGAACTCTATCGTTCCTTACCGTTTTCTATAAAAATTTAACTGATTGTATAGGGTTTTATCGTGAAATTCGTATTGGAAAAGTACTACTTATTCTAGAACACATAACTATTTTTTTCCAAATAACTGATACTTCTCCTATACGAATTTCACGATAAAACCCTATACAATCTGTTAAATTTTTATAGAAAACGATAAAGAACGATAGAGTTCTATCGTTTGATAACGATATAACTTCGTAAATTCCGTATTCAGAAACCTCATTGAAAACTATAGAAAACATTTATCGTTTTGTATCGGTCCTTATTGGGAAAATTTAGCAGGGAGAGGATCAATTACTCAGGGAGAGAGAAAGAGAGAGAGAGAGAGAGAGAGAGAGAGGGAGAAAGAGCTAATTCGCAGGGTGGTGCGAATATCCCCACAGGGTGGTGCAAGTCTCCCGCCATGTGGGGAGAGTTGCACCAAACGCAATGTTTTTGAAGAACACTTATATCATTGATAGGATGTTAGATTCGACCTTGCTATCATTTGCAACTTAGAAAGGAATGTTTGCTCTGTCAAAATCCCATAAATAATATATCGAATGAAGTTAACCACGAAAGTTATAACAATGTAAAAAAAAAGTGGTGCAAGTGTCCCCACTCTCCCCTAGATTAGAACTGAAATTCGATTGTGAGTCAGTTCACATCGAGCTGCAATCCCGTGAATCTTAATTTTTATTCAATCAACACTCTAAGTGGTTCGAGCCAGATCGAAATTCAGATCGTGTCCAGATCGAATATAGATTGATTCAAAACTTGATTTCATAGACTCATATTTCAATTTGGATTCCCAAAAGAAGTTCACTGTTCTCAAGATTGTATTTTCACCCAATTGTCGTTACTATGGAAGCCCGTACAGTACAATCACCGATTCTCCACCCAGGACTTCGGTGGACTGGAGGTGGAGAATCAGTGGAGAAATGAGAGCCGTGGAAATAAGGGAGAAATAAGGGAGAGTCTCCGTTGAGGCAACGGAGAGGCGACGTGGATTTGTCCGCTCCCTTTATTTTCAATAAAATTTATGTTAGTGGATTCACTCATTGAAATTTGGTTGTGTAAATCGACGGATATGAGTTTTATTGAAAATAAAGGGGGCGGACAAATCCACGTCGCCTCTCCGTTGCCTCAACGGAGACTCTCCCTTATTTCTCCCTTATTTCCACGGCTCTCATTTCTCCACTGATTCTCCACCTCCAGTCCACCGAAGTCCTGGATGGAGAATCGGTGGTTGTGCTGTACGGGAGAATGTACTTTCAGTTGAACGAGGCTGGAATCTAAAGATCGTGATAGTTCGTTTTGAAGATCGCGGCAACCCTACTCAAAAACCACTGGGTACCGAGTTTGAAAGAAATCCGACGGATGTTCGGATTTTTATTCGCCATATTGGACCCGCCATTTCGAATTTTTTTACGTTGACAACGGATTCGTAGTTAGCAACCGCAAAAACCACTGCGTACCGAATTTGAAGGGAATCCGATGGATTTTCGAATTCTTGTCCGCCATATTCGACCTGCCATTTTGAATTTTGTGATTTTCACAACGGATTCGTGATCAAAGACCTCGAAAACCCCTGGGTCCTAAATTTGAAGCAATTTTGAGGACTCCTTATATTTTTTTCCAACTTTTTGGCATTTGACTCTACTGTGAACTGGCGGACAAATCCCGCCTCTTTATCCTTGTTTCAACGCGAGTTCTCACTACACCACTGAATAGGTTGATTAGTTTTCCATTAGCGCAAGCATTAGGAAACCGTGAATTCATAGAGTTTTTCTAGTGAGGCAGTTGATGATTCTCGTTCATATTTTACAGGACTATAGACTTTGATAATGAATTTTTTGAAAATGTCGACTGCGGCATTTGATTTTTCAATATACAATTCATTCCATCCATGTAAAAATGAATGCAAAATCTTCAGACTTCGCAGGAAGACTTGATGAGAAAAATTCAATCCAAAATATATTTGAACTCATGATCACAATGCACGAACATCTTGATTTGGATTTGATGAGTTTATCCCTACTAAGGTTATCCACATTCAATGCCATAGTTAGATCCTCAAGAAATATCAGGTCAACCTGATGATAATTTCTAATCGGAGAGGGTAGAGAGATGTATACCGATGACGCATTCTTGAACTAGTTGAGTATCGTCTCATATATTGCTTTACTACGATCTATGTTCTAACTTTTATAGTAACACTATTGATTTTCATTGACAGATTAACTTGGATGAAGTTATTGAAGTGAAAATTTATTGCCCTATATTCAAAGCACATGTGCTTATTCTCATTACGTTCGCATAAGTGAATTCAAAAGATGTGTTGAGTATTCTCATCTGCAAGTACTGTAGGGATTCTAAACTTCTAAACAGACACCATTCATGAATTTATAGTACACTCCCATTCAAGATGATGAAAAAAACAAATCACTCTTCGACTTCTATGAACGAGGATTTCGATCAATGTTTTTTGATTGTTCATTTTTTGCAATTACAGCAAACTATTTTTTATCACTTGATATTTTTAGCTAGGACAGCGATTTTTCAGCTGTGATAGCGGAAATGTTTGCCCTTCCAGTAAAATTTGTTTGCTAAAAATTTTGCTAGGGAAGCGAAAAATTTGCGGTTTTGATTAATCACATTGCTCTCTCAGCAATCCAGTTAGCCTTGGCAGCGAATTTTTAGCTAGATCAGCCACAAAATTTTTTTTCTCCGTGCAAACATCGAGCATTGACCGAATATTCAATAAATCAGTCTGTAGATAAGCGTGGTATGGTAGAGGGTTACATCTTTTCCTCAATTCACCCGAACAATGTCCATTTATCGGCAGTCCAACTATTTTTTGAAATTCTTAAATCTTTCTCAGTCGGAATTTTCATTCTACATCAGTTGAAGTTTTTGGAATGGGCGCTTGTAATAGTTCAGGTATGCACAGCACAAATTCGAGCCTCATTTCCGTCTATGTTCTTTCTATATTTGTTATCTTCAGTGACGATTCTCGGTATTCCATCACATGCGCACAATTGTGAATCCGTGATTCAGACATAAATAATCAGCAATCGCGTCAATTTGGAGATCGCAAATGTTTGTAAGTATTACGTGATTGAAAAATCCCATTCATTCCAGTTGAACGTGCAATATTCGAACTGAACCCGAATGATACCTATCAAAGACGGTCAAGCATCGATCAGGAGAAGCGGGTAGAATTTTGCGTCAACTTTTCTCATGAATTACTTGAAAAATTCAAATTTGGAATCGATAATAATTGAGTACATACACTGGAGAAAAATGTCTTCTCGCCAAATAAATTGGTATTTGTCCTGTAGCAAAGAAATATTTAGTAGGATCAACAAAATATTTCTTTGGTACAGCATAAATAACCATTCATTTGGCTGGGAGAAATTTTTTTTTCAGTGGACCTGAAATTCGACTCTGAATACAAATTTGAGTTTGTTTATGGTTTGTAGATATTGGGAAATAAACCCTCACAGCACATCCACCGCTTCTACGTCGCATCTCCGTGGAGGCGACGTAAGTAAAAGGGAGACGTGCGGATATAAATTGAAGGAACGAAGAAGCGACGTAGAAGCGATGGAGAAATGTCCGATGATCGGTGGTAGTACTGTACGAGAAATTACAAACACATTTTTGACAGTTCGAGGTTATTACTTTCAAAATTCTCTTATACTCGCCAGAAAATCAGTAAAATACTGAGGCTTACATTTGGAGTCTTGAAAACTACCCTAATTTATGGATTTTTGGCGTTGGTCTGACCCGAGTCAAAATATTCACGTGAAGATACCTCTAAAAGTACCATAATGGCTGGGACTTTTATGATGAAGGTACCATACTTCTTTATGAAAGTTCAAGGAAGACTTTTAGAGGTTCGTTCACGTAAATATTTTGACTCGGGTCAGACCAACGCCAAAAATCCATAAATAATGGTATTTTTCAAGATATCTGTTTTCTCAGTATGGATTTTATTATTATTCACTAAAAATTTCCGTTGAACACATAATTTATGAAAAAAGTCGGCGCAAAATCTGACTCGCTTTTTTTGGTGCTTGAGTGCCTTCAAACCTGGATCTTAATTCTGCACGTTCAATCAGTGGCGGATTTGAAAATGCTCTATCCCTCTTTAATGAACGTATAATAAAGGGAAACACTGCGAGCACTGTTTCTCAATTTCTCTTATACTCCTTCTTGTAGTCTATAGAACCTTGCAGCGTCTTGATTACCTCACAATTTTGAGATCTTTGTTCTATTATCAACTATATTTCTGTTTTCTGTCAACTGTGGGTGCAGGGATATCCCAAATCTATTCAAGTTATCTCACTGATTTGTTTCACTTTTCTATATTATTCGCTCTTTCGGTTCCAATTTGATTTTCCTTTCCCTTCTCTCTCCCTTGTGTAGAGTTGAGGTGGACTCTAGAGAATCAACTTTAGATTAATAATAGTATTGGGTTATTAGTTAAGATTGTTGTGTAATTTTTCTCCATTGCTATCAAGGTGAATAATTATGAAATCAATAAAAAATTAAAGTATAAATGATGAATCAATATCAATGTCAATATCTTTCAAGATAATTTTTAGAGAATACATAATCGGGCTTGTATGTAACTGATGTGGCAAAATAATTTCGATTTGGAACCAGACCTTTTAAATACAGTATTAAAGTACAGAAGTTGACCCTGTAACAACCTGACCCTGTTACAACCAGCCCCGGTCTTCTCCACTGCGCATTTGTTGAACTTCTTTTTATCATTGTGCTGTAATTTTTTTTATCTTTGTTTTTTTTTTCAACATTTTACGCTAAATTATTACTTGAGGAATTCTGTCTTCATTTGACAACTACACGGAGAAAAAGGAATTCGCTGTGGCAGCGAAATCTACTTTTGCTGGGTTCCTTTTGCCAGAGCAGCAAATTTTTTCTCTCCGTGTATTTTTGTACTTTTAGTTTGTTCTGAGGATGAAGGGTGAAAATTCTACTCTTAGGAAAGGGTGGAATTTCACTCTTCAAGCCGAATCAAAGTTTCACTCCGATAGAGTGAAAATTTACCCGTATGGAGTGAAATTCTCACACTTGTTAGACTTGCAGTATTAATCTCTTCTTTAGGAATGGATGTTCATGCTGAGAAATTTAGAGAGTTGGTTCAAGTAAATTTCATTTGAATGACATAAAGTTTTCGTTTGATCCGACTAAATCTCTATTAGGTCCTGTATTTGAATAGAAATTCAGTTGATTCAAATAAGTTCGGTTCATTGAAATGTACAATTTCTCTCGATGGGGTTAAAAAATCTTTTTTTTCAAGGTCAAGATTATTTTTCAATCAAACCAGTCGAGACAGCTGTGTGCCGATTCATTGGCAGGATTTTTTGTATCGATTGACGATACTCGAATATTTGAGAGAAGGAAGACAATTTCGATGACGTATCGTGAAATGTGGAGATGTACTTTTGCAACCACTACAACATTGCGCCTACATAAGGTCATACGGGAAATATAATGGAAGGAACTAACCTGATTAAAATAATTGGGAGTACGCTCGCGTAGCCCTTGATACTTCGCTAGGTAGAAGAGGAAATCGTACGGAATGCACATAGGTCACGGACATCGGTATAGACATTTTCCACTTTGAACAACCTACACATATTCCTGACTGATATAATGAATAGATGCGTAGGTGTCATTATGTGGACGGATACGTTGATGATTGACAAAATAATCAGAAATCATTATTTCACGTACATTCCCGAGTGGGAACATTGTTCAAGCTTTGTATAAGTTATATACAGTTTATATATGAATTGAATATAATTATACATAAATTATGTGCAATTTTGAAAATCTTTCTACTCGGATTGAAATACATGTGAAACAGATGATCTTTAGAAAGAATATTTGAAATCAGAACTTTTCTTTTACAATGATCACATTATTTTTCGTGTACTAAAATTCTCGTGATTGTAAAATAAGTCCTATCCACGAATGCACAAATTAATTGTTGTCATGTTAGTAATGCATTGAAAATAAAATATATCAACAGCTAATGTTGAAACAATACCGACCCGATGGAAAACTTTACAAAATTTTATACATAATTATATTTAAATTATATACGTATAATCTATGTAAAATTATATGCATTTAAATTATCTATCATATTGAAGATGTTTCTACTCGGTCAGTTGATGTCTGTTGAAACATCACTAGTTTATTCACTGTGAAAAGTAAAACTTCATTTCATGCTGAATAAAAGCTTATTTCAAGATGCAATCAAAACTAGCCCTGTTTTAACTGAAAGTAAATCCCAAAAACAAACGCCAACACAATGAAAAAGACTAAATTTCAGTCAAGTTTTCAATCAAGATTTAGACTTTTTATTTTTAATCGGGAATTTTTTACAATTTTTCCTGCATAATTCAATAGAATTTCTAGAGAGAACCAAATTCGTTGCGTCAACGAAATTCCAAGACCCTGAAATGAGAAACTAAGAAGCAGTTTGAACGGATTCAAAAAGTTTCTACATAAACTACGTTGTTTTTTCAAAAATGCTGACGTCCTATTTATCTACATTTCAGTGAATAAGGAAAGAATATTTATGTAAATTTTATGCACGCACATCGGTCATGAACTTTCCTTACACTAAAATCTCATTATAAAAAGCTATCGCTACGAGACGCTTGTCTCTCCAACTGCATTCGCTTGACTGAACGTGTAAAGTTTCCTCCACCGAAAATTCGCAAAAATATGCATACGCTGGAACCGAGTATTCATGCACAATGAATACATTTAAATGGTACGTTTCTTAGTGGGTTAGATCAAGGTTCCTTCATATTTGCTGAGGGTTTGCCGTTCACCAACCTTAAAGGAAGGAGACGCTTGTGAGAAGGGGTGAATTTAATCCAGACTGAAATATATAAACGAAGCGTACTTGTATTTTATGGTAAAGGAATATTTTAATGAACGTCTTTGAATAATTATGTTAAAATATATTACGAGTTTATATACACGGAGAAAATTGAATAGTACATTATTTCGATGTCATATGCACAAAGAAGAATATATCGTAGAGATTATGATATTTCACACAGTACTGGCTGTTTCAAAAATAAGTGATGTCTAAATTTTGCTCCGTTAAAATCTGTCAAATTTTCTATAACACGTGGATATTTAAAAGATTGCCAAATTAGATAATGAGTACTTATTTCGTATTAAAAATAATACATTAATTTTTTTCTATGTACAGTGCGATTTCTAAAAGAATACATACACGGAGAAGGAAATTCGCTGACGCAGCAAATAGAAGTATTAAATACAGAATAGCGAATTTCTTCGTTGAACTAGCTAAAAGTTTCCTGCCATAACTAATTGGATTGCTGAGAGAGCAACATGAATAACTAAAGCAACGAATTTTTCGGTAGACTAACAAAATTTTCAATATTATATACAGAACAGCAAACATATTTCGCTGGAGGAGTCGACATTACTCATTGTCACAGCTAAGTAAGTTAGCTCTTGTAGTCGAAAATATTGATGTGATAGCAAGTAAGTTTTTGTCACAGCAAAAAATTTGCTAACCTAGCAAAAGGAACCCAGCAAAATTGGATTTCATTGTCACAACGAATTTCTCCTTTCTCCGTATAAAGGACACTAAAATTTGAAATAATGTTCAAGGTTTATCTATAAAAATTTTCGATCAAAAATTGCGCATGTTGGCGGAAGACGAAAAGAAAATCATTTGTCAATTCAATAATCTACAAAAAAGGAACACATTTTGCATGGAGAAAAAATAAATTCTTTGCAATGATAGAAAACTATTTGCCATCACAGCAAACTTATTAGCTACGACAGTGATATTTGAACTGTGGCAGCAAAAAATGTTTGCTCACCCTGCAAAATTTGTTCGCTATTCTATATATATTACTGAACATTTTTCAAATCCAGCGAAAAGTTGGCTGCTTTTGTTAATCATGCTATACTCTCTCAGCAATCCAGTTCACCGTTGCAGCAAATTTTCAGCTGAGTTAGAAAAAATACTTGATATTCTGTACGTAATACCTCAATTTGCTGCGTCAGTAAATTTTCTTTTCTCCATGTGAATGTTACTCAATGAACATTCCCTTATGAAATTTCATTATTGCCTGATATTATTTTATTTCAAGCCTATTCGATTAAATATAGAACTCTGAGCTGAATATTTGCTCACCTTGAAAACGTGCAACATTTTTATTCCAGAAAGAACTGACAGTCTCTGTTTCTCAAATCTATCTGAAATGACGGTAATGGTACGTATAATTTGCGTCGTATCGTTACATATTCATCGTGAATTCGAAACAAGCGATCCTGCTGGGATATCTCTGCTCCAATTATAATCATGAGGGGAAGTTCCTTCCACCGTAAGTTGTATAAGATTGCAATGAATCACGTGATTGCATTCGAATTATAACGAACATTGTATGATTGTACATCTTCATTATCGCACGCTTGTTCTTGATGAAATTTGTAATTTAATAAGTGTATTAAATGATACCAACCATTGAAGGGGAAACTCAAAAGGAAGTGACTTTTCATGTTATATAGTTATAAATTAAATATATCCCTGCACGTAGATTGGAATTCAGATTTTCTACTCGAATCCAGATTACATGAGAATGCTTTTGATAAAATGTACTTAAACGAATAGAACAACAACGTTCCGAGAAGGAATAATTAATATTAGGTTCTTGAAATTTGAATCGTTTATAGAAACGCAACGAATATCAGAACTGGTAAAATGTGATGAATTATCCATGTTTATCTTCTCAAATTAATTCTTTGGAACTGGAAATATAGTTTGAAGATTTGGGGTCATTCACAGCTGAGTATTCTGTTGATCGATTATCAATTAGTTTCAATCAACGATTGAAACTTCAGCAATATATTAATATTCTCAATGTTCCTTTCTCTCGAATGGAATCCCCCTTGTGTTGATCCGATTACGAATGCTGCTCAAATTCATTGCAGTTCCAAAGCAGCAGGCCTTTTAAGGATTCGGTATGTTGATATATAAGTATATCTTTACACGCGCAACGTACATTTAGAAATGGAAAAATTTTTCCCATTAGCAGTGCATTATGCCGTATTACGCGAAGAGGAACCTCACATGATGAAAGGTATGAGAATAGTGGAGGCTTGAAGCATCAAATACATGGTATTTATAACTACCCGGAGAAAAATTTTCCATTATAAATCACTAGATTCGCTGGTATATCGAGGATGTACTTGCATTTTGAGGTTATATACTTTGGTGAACAAGACCCCTTAAGGCGATTCTCCACAAGCCAAGTTACTAGATCTCTCCCCCCAGTTTTCTCAGTAATCAATGAATAGACTCAATTTTAATGAGCAGGTGCTTCTTAGGCTATTGAAAAAAATGCAGCTACTTATTATTTCTCATTTTATGTGTTCGTTTCTGAGAAAACTGGGGGGAGAAATTTGGAATCTAGTAACTTTTGCAGGGAGTAAAAAAAAGAAAAACGAATAATGGGAAATAAGGTGTGCTTTTGTCTGTTCCCCCTCATTTCATATCAATGTTTTTGGAGTCAAAAATAATTGAAATTCAACAGGAAAATATGTACAAGATCATGAAATCCCATGATTTCCTTCATCGCTCGATCTTCAAATATCTCCTAGCCTCCATTTCAAATATTGATATGTTATGTTCCACAAATCAATCGTGCTTGTGGAATTGGAAAATTAAGAATGTCCAAATTCGAATGAAATGCCATTCTTACTTTCATCGTCGAATTAAAAGACTCGGATGGAAGAAAAAATTTCCATTCAAATTTTTGAAAATTTTAGAGACAATCCTAACTTTTATGCTATGCGAATAATTTTTTATGTTCAAAGCTTTTTGAGATACAAGGATTCGGAAGAAACAGGATCTGTCAAAACCGAAAAATTTGACACTAATGTATAAATCGGACATCACAATGACTAAAAAAAACACCTTAGTGAAAATCAAACATATATGATCCATATGTAATCCATGTACAATACATACATGATCCATGAGTGGTCATATATGATCCATACATGATTCATATTGAATTCATACACTGAGAACCCAATCTCTTGAACTTGAAGAAAATTTCTGCCATGGAAAAATGGAGATGTTCACTGGAATGGAAGAATTGTTCATTGAATTCAAATCACATTCTTCGAATTCAAGAAGGAATATATTTCTATTTTAATTTGAGAATTTCTCGTTCCAATCTGATGAAAACTTTTTCCATTCAATTGAATTTTTTTCCATTGAAAAAAAGATTTATGAGAATGAGGGCAAAGAAAAGTTTCTCTCAGTCTAAGAAATTGGGTTCTCAGTGTATATGGCCCATATATGAACCATGTATGTAAGATTTTTTCATACATGTTTCAAAATTCTGCCATATATGGAATATTCGCCATATATGGATCAAATATGGATTATATATGAGTCATATATAATTATATATGAATGATATGTGGATTGTATATGGATTATATATGGGTCATATATGTTTGATTTTGACCAGGGCAAATGATACGTGTCTCTTATTCTACAACAAAGAGTTCGAGAATAATAGTTTCAAAAAAATTCAGGACCTCATTGTGATTTTCACATGGAATGACCGATAGATATATTATCGAGATTCAAACAGAACCTCTTTTATGAGATGTCTTATATATTTCATATGGGTTCCTTCAAAAGCACCCATATTGATCCTCATATTCATCTGACATAGGAACCAATGAATATATATATGACTCCTCAAAGGATCCCTCATAGGATCCTTCATAGGTTTCTATGTCAGATTAACATCAGGATCAATATGGGTCCCTTTGAAGGAACCCATATGAAATCCTACAAAGATTTCTTTGACTTCCCATGAAGGATCCTTTGAGGATTTTTCCCCGAGTGGGTCGATATAAATATTTCTTTGATTGGAATCAATATCCTCTTAGTTTGAACAAACATACGTTTTTTTATATCAAAAAAATGTTTATTCCCGTAAGGGGGGAAATACATGTAAACGTACCGTTTTTTAAGAATTCATTACGAAAAACTGACTGAGGATCCATTAATGAAATAACGCATATCTTGGAATCTACGTTTCAAACTGTCTTTATAATTTTTTTGGGACAAAAATATTTCAAAATGGTGGAGGTACAGCGGCTAGAAGTTAGTCCCACGTTTTTGCGCCGTGCACACGAAAAAAAATGCAGGTCGAAAATATAGTAATCTTTAATAAAAATTTGAGAATATTCCTTAAAATCTGAGTTTTTCTTAAATGTATAATAAAGACAAAACGGTCCACTTTTTTGTGGAATTTCATTCGAAAATCAATGAAAAATTATGAATACTCAATAAAGAGTAGAGAAACATATGAACTTTCCAATAGTTGCATACGGAATTTCACAAAGTGAATAGTAGGATATTGAAATTTTGTTACTATTTTTGTAAAATTTCACGCGCGACTTTTGTATAAGTTCATATGTTTCTCTATTCTTTATCAAGTATTGATAATTTTTCATTGACTTTCAAATGAAATTCCACAAAAAAGTGGACCGTTTTGTCTTTATTATGCATTTAAGAAAAACTCTCAGATTTGCGATGACTCGGTCATCGTAAGTCACCTGCAAAGAAGAAAAAGAGAAACGTTACGTAATAAGGCCCGGATGATCAACCTTTCGAAATTTGCACCGCGATGTGACAGATGGTAAACACGCGAACCCCTGGTAAAAAAAATCTCTCTGAATCTCTCTGAATTTCTTTGAATGTCTCTATATTTTGGGACAAATTTCAGAGAGATTCAGAGTAATTCCAGAGTAATTCAGAGGAAGTTAGAGACTTTTCCGATAGTGATACGTTCTGAATCCTTCAACTATCTCTGAATCTCTTCGCATATCACTGAGTCCCTCAGAATTTTATACACGTAGAGAAAAGTTACCTAAAAAATTACTACACTTTATAGTAAACTAAGGACGAAATCACATTTTGGGGTTATGTATTATATGTTGTCATTCGAATTACTATACTTTCCAGTATGCAGTGATGGGATTCTGTTATTCATTGATAGAAAGTATAGTAATTTGAATGACAACATATAATGCATAACCCCAAAATGTGATTTTGTCCCTATTTTACTATAAAGTGTAGTAATTTTTTAGGTAACTTTTCTCTGCGTGTATATTTAAATTTCAAAGCTCCCTCTGAATTTACCTGAATATCTCTCAATTTCTCTAAATCTCCCGGAATCTAATGTATTCAGATTTCAAAGCTCCCTCTGAATTGCTCTGAATTTCTCTGAATTTCTCTGAATTTCTCTGAATTTCTCTGAATCTCTCTGAATCTCTCTAAATTCCTCTAAATCTCCGGGAATTTGATGTATTCAGATTTCAAAGCTTCCTCTGAATTCCTCTGAATCTCTCTGATTTTCTCTGAATCTTTCTGAATTCCTCTAAATATCCCGGAATTTAATGTATTCAGATTTCAAAGCTTCCTCTGAATTTCTCTGAATCTCTCTGGATTACTCTGAATCTTTCTAAAATCCTCTGAATATTTCTAAAAAATTCCACGCACAATTCTTCTTAATTTATTTCCCTCTGGAAGTCTCTGAAACTTCCAGAAAGCCTCTGAAATGCAGGACCAAGAATTGTACTGAATTCATTCCTCTCCCCCCCCCCCGGATCTCTGTAAATTCCTCTCGATCCCCCTGAATTTTTCTGGAAAATCCCACGTAAAATTTTTCCTAATTCACCTGTCGCTGTGAGTCTCTGACACTCCCTGAATACCTCTGAAATCCTGAACCAAAAATTTAGCTGAATTAATTTCTCTCTGAATTTCTCTGAATTACGCTGAACCTTTTCAAATTCTTCTGAATATCCCTGAAAAGCTCTACGCACATATTTCCCCTAATTCCCCTGTCTCTGTGAGTCTCTGACATTCCCTGAATACTTCTCAAATCCTGAACCAAAAATTTTACTGAATTAATTCCTCTCTGAATTTCTCTAAATTCCTGTGAATCTCTCTGAATTACTCTGAATCTTTCTAAATTCCTCTGAATATTTCTAACAAGTTCCAGGCACAATTTTTCTTAATGTATCTGTCTCTGAAAGTCTCTAAAACTTCCAGAAAGCCTCTGAAATGCAGGACCAAGATTTTACTGAATTCATTCCTCTCTGAATTTCCCAGACTCCCCCCGCATCTCTCTGAATCTTTCTGAAGAATCCCACGCACAATTTTTCCTAATTCACCTGTCTCTGTGAGTCTCTGACACTCCCTGAATATCTTTGGAATCCTGAACCAAAAATTTAGCTGAATTAATTCCTCTCTGAATTTCTCTGGATTCCTCTGAATCTCTCTGAATTACTCTGAATCTTTCTAAATTCCTCTTCACCAACACTGAATGTGACGTATTTACAGATGGTTATAAAATTACAGATCTTCGACAAACTGTCACGTGGAATATAGGTAATCTACATTTCCTTTTGGTCCACCCTTCACACTCCAAGCAGCGAATTTACATTGTCGATAACGGAAGCCTAACATTCAGACTAGGTCATTTTTGTCCCTACACTCAAAGTGGTAAAATTCAAAAAACTTTTTCACAGTGTAACTCCGTTAATTAGAAATGGTTGAACTCATCAGCGCGATAGTCTAATCGAGTCTGAAACCTCACAGATTTCAAGGAATATTCTCAAATATTTATTAAAGATTACTATATTTTCGACCTTCATTTTTCTCCGTGCAACCTACAGGCCTCAATTTTTTTTCTAAAATCCAAAAACCAAAATTATATCGTTAGAATATGTGAAAACGCACAACTTGACGGAGTCAAAACGAATGAAAATGAAAAATTGAAGTGTGACAAAAAAGACACTTTTGTTTTGATTACAAAAATTGAAAAGAGCAATGTGAATAAATTTTATTTCTTGTTTTTCTCTCAATAAAGTCGTGCGTTTTGATATACTTCAACGATAGAATTTTGGTTCTTTGATTTCAGATAAAAATTGAGATGGCTGCATGGCTCAAAAGCGAGGTACCAACTCGTAGCTCTGCCATTTTGGAACATTTTTGTCTCAAAAAAATGTTAAAGATAGTTTTGAACATATATTTTAAGGTGTGGTTGATTTCATGATTGTATCTTTAACCAATGAATTGCAATAAATCCTCAGAAGAAAGGTACATTTGCTTGTATTTTCCCCCTTGAACAAATATTTATTTAGACTTATCCAAATAACAATTTCTTAGATTCAAAGAAACACTTTTATCCGTGTGGTAACTAATTTCCTTCTAATAGGATTTAGGCGATCTTTTTCACTAGGGTATTCAACGTTCTCTTCGAAGGTAAAATTTCTATTGCAAAATGCTATTATATTACCACTAAGTAACACAAAGTCTGATTATACTTTTGAAGAGAATGTTGAGTATATAACCCCAAAATGCGAGTATATTCTCAACATCCCTGGCGAAAATGATCTCATAACTTTTATGAGAAAAAAATGACTTTTATGGAAAATTATAAAAAAATCAGCGGACCATTTTCGCCAGAGATACCAGCGAGTCTGGTAATTCATAATAGAAAATTTTTCTCCGTGTATGAGGAGAATAAAATAAGTCCGCTAAATGAGATGCGGATTCGAATACTCTGTGGTGCGCTTTTTGAGTTGCGATGGAATTTAAATCACTCCACTTATTTATTTTAGAGAGGAAAACAGAAATGAAGAAAGGAAGGAAGGAAGGGAATGAAATCGAGACTCTGTTAACTCAAACCTCTTGTATTTTGATAAAAAGAACAAGAAGCGGGAAGAGAAATTCTACTGTATTCAAGAAAACATTTCAGTTGGAAATAAATGTTGGGTGAAAAGCGAAGAAAGAGATTTGATACAAAGATTAGAGAAGAAAAGTTAGGGGGTTGAGAAAATGAGAAAATCCACTGGAGAGCGAGTATGAGTATATAGCACTGATGTACCAACCTACGAGAGAACCAAGGTCAAATCAATCTTCATGGTAATTAACTCAAAATGAACGACTCGAACAGCCAGCACAGAACTGGATAAATCATCATAAATGATGCGTTGAGCAATTTCCATCGATGAAATTTCTACTTTTATCAAGGAAGATTGCACATTTTTTTATCGTTTTAGTATCGAAACCTACAACCATTCCTTCACTGAGAGAAAAAAAATTTGCTGACACAGCAAATGTCAAAAATCTACTCTGCTGCTATGACGAATCCTTTTGTTGAACTAGCAAAAACCTTTCTCACATAGCAAAGATTTTGCTCTTCCAGCAAACGCTTGCTAATCCATCAATTCAACATTTGCCATATTAAAAAATATTTTGCTAAAACAGCAAAATTTTTGTTGTCCCAACAAATGTTTCGCCAATTCAGCAAAGCAGAGTTTTGGAAATCCTCACTTCCGCAAGAATTTTTCTCTGCGTGTTCTATTAATGGCTTGCAAGTTTATTCACATGAAAAATATTTCACATCTAGTTTTTATCCTTCATCTCTTTGGGGTGTTTTTCAAGGTGAGCGTTACAACGAAAAAGTATCACATGACGGGAAAAGTGTCCTTAGATAAATCAAAACTTCGTCGGCAAGGTCTACCATAACGCCCCACCCTTGAAAAAAAAAACACTCATAACTACACACATACATATAACACTTCTATTTCGACTGTTTGAATAATGAGAGCAATTGGACCCTCCCATTTGTTGAACGTGAGTTGTGCGTCGAGTTGTAACATCTCCCAACGATTTCCTTTTATACCAACAAACACACATAAAAATACATTTGAGGGTGTATTTTTCTCTCTCCCTTCTTCGGTCCTAGCGTAAGGGAGAAGGCAAGAAGGTCTTGTTCGAGTTGCGGGGAAAATTTTTCTCCCAACGCCTGGAAAATGGCACTTTGCAATTCATATAAATATATCTCAACTGGGACCAGGGGGAAAATGGAAAGAGAAGAATAGGTTGGGTTGCTATCGTCCTTTACATTACGAACCCATTTACGTTCTTTCGAATACCTTACAGGTATTATGCACACGTAATATATTCCGCTCAAACGAAGTGGAATAAAGCTCGACGTACTCGAGTGAATGTTTGTTTCCAACCATCAACAGACGAAAGAGGGGGAGGAGAAGGAGAAGAAGAAGAAGAAGAAGAAGAAGAAGAAGAAGAAAACTGGTGCTGGAATTCATGGTATTCCCCGGTATCGATGGGATGAACTGCGTTCGCTACGACGGATGCTTTATTAGCTGGATGTAATAATGGCAGTTGATTTCTATGAAGATTTATCGATGTAATGGAGATGGAATTTATTCAAACTTCATTGAAAGGAAAATTTATACAATGCAGTGGTTTCATTTTGAACGATATTATTGTCATATGTTAATATTGCAATTATCATATTCCTCACGTGGTGAGAATCACTATTGTGCTTGGAAATATATTTGATTTCATAAGATATTTAAATTCGGTGGGATTTTCCGAACAGCACCTCTGCAAAGTTGTTTTTTAAGGGCTTCGTGATCCGGGATTCGGAGAACAATGAATATACACGGTTTGTTTTCTTAGAATGGTCAATGTATGTCTTCACTGGATATAAATCACCATTGGTGATACACAGAATTCATATACTTGAAAATGTGTCACACTTTTTCATTCGGAATGATTCGACTATTCAGAACACTCGCAATAAATATCTCAAGTGAACTTTGTATCTTCAATACGAATTCCTTGCAAATATTATTCCTCAAACTTAGAAGATAAATTATCTGAAAATCTCCGATTCATCATGCATGTGTTAAGTAGATCATTGAAGCTAATGTACATACTTGTAACTCATTTTCCAATTTATTACACCCATTCATCATTGATGAATATTCTAAAATTATGTTAGATCAAAATAACACGAAGGTCAATAGAAGGGAATGGAGAAGAAAAACCAATTACGGTGTTGTTGTTATTATCACAGTGAAATGAACTGTAATTACTTGTTTTTCATTAGCGGATTGAAAAGGACGGATCGATTTATTCATTTCGTTTCTTATTTATGCAGAGAGTCCTCGTTCATTTGATTGAAAAACGATTGGTATATCATATAAAATGTGACATTTTGATTATTCTAACAATTGTTTTCGAAAATATCTGAGAATAATTTCATTTTGTTTAGAAATTGGAAGGTATATCTAAAATGAAAAGTCATGTTTGAGTGTCATAAATATCGGAAAGTCTCGATTTTTGCGATACCTTCGTGATCTTTGTTTAATACAAAAGTTGGAGGAAGATTCACAAAGTCACGGAATATCGCGATAAACATTTCGTATGTTGCGATATCTTTCAGACGAGTTCAAGATGTCCGAAAGATCTTCAAAAGAAGACATCTTTGAACAAATCTTTTCTAGCCCTTTCTAAGTCTCTGATGTCTAAAAGATATCTGGAATTGCTTCTTAATACATCTCAAACTTGTCTAAAAGATATCGTAAGACACGAAAAATGTTTATTGGGATATATTTTCTCCATTTTTCTGGAAGATGAAACATGTACTAAAGACATCAATTTATCAAGTAGAAGAGTCATGGTTTCCCTGTCCAGTGCTTTTGTTTCTCAATATTCAATACTTTCTTCTTCCCACTGATTGAGATGTTCGGAGACAAAGATGAAGCAGCAGCAGCAGCAGCAGCAGCATCTTGTCTAGGAAGAAACGGCGTGAGAAAGATAATAATGTTAAAACAACGTAAATGGAAGGTGACGTTTAATCGATTAATGCTCCCTTGATGAATTGTCGCTTTATTCTATTTTTTCTGCTCTTCTGCCCCCGATACAGATCCTTATGGAAATATTTCATCTATTACAAAGATGGCTTTTCTCCTCTTTTTTCCCCACTTCGTCTCTTTTTTTTTTCTCATTCTTTTTCTTCCTCTTTCATTCAACACTTCTAATTAACCCTTTCACGGGGCTCATGTTCAAAGTAGTTACTCCGACACCGCGTTTAAGAGGGACTTAAATGCATCTTCATAATAACAACGATGCAGACTCGTTTATCATGACGTTGGTGACTGCAGCATTGGTGTCGTGTACTTATGTGTTGGATATTAACAAGATCGTTCGAGGCCAGATTAATTATCGGTCGTCTCAGCTTTCGTTACTCGTAGTGTCATTCTTCTGTAAAGTATGGCCCTGGTATAGGGATCGTAATCTGTATAATTCTTCACGCAATTACGAGACACGAAGCGTATAGTTGGTTCGAATTAGTTGGAACCGGTACTGCGATGCGATCACGATAATCGTACACCAAGATTTGGTGTCTTATGCTCAGATGAGATGTGCATTTATCAAACCACACGGAGAAAAAAGATCATGGAATGATCGCTAGGAAAGATAGTAAACTGGTGACAACTACACGGAAAAAAATGTTTCATAAGATTTACTAACGCGTTCAGTAAAATACAGCACTATTAGAATTTCTCGTAATATTTATATTAGTTCTAGTAAAATCTACGATGGTCGCAGTCAAAATTACTACCGCAGTAGTAGATTTGACTACAGTTCTAGTAAATATCAACAGAAATTCTAATAGTGCCGTATTTTACTGCCCTCGTTGGTAAATTCTATTAAACAGTTTTTTCCGTGTACGAATTTCTGTACACAGTCGCTAACAGGGACGAGTAATGGTTCCTATTTTGGTATCTTAGAATACAATATAGTATACCAAAATAGGAATCATTACTCGTCTCTGTTAGCGACTGTGCACAGGAATTCGTAGTTGTCACCAGTTTACTATCTTTCCTACCGATCATTCCATGATCTTTTTTCTCCGTGCATATGAAAATATAGCATAAAATAGTATATTCATCTAATCTGGAAGATATAAATGAAACGGTGTGATCATAATTTTCATTAACAAATACTATACTTATCGAATTCATGAATCATTATTTATAACGGAAATCTGATCTTCGATTAGAGAACAATTATCGGTCTCGATAACAGATTGAGCAATTATTTGAACCACTCTGATAATGCGCAATCAAAATCCCTCCATGTCATTGGAAGTAAGAAGCGATATTTCTCACGAATTCGATCGATCGTAGGTATCTATATTGAAGTGCATGAGCCCGAAGAGATATATCTTCGGTCTGAGCTCCAAACGACATTCCAATGTACAGAGTTCATGGTCAGAATCGACACATTGCGCAGACAAACGACGATACGTCTACATTACTGATTTGAATTAGATTCGATTGTTTTCAGGGATACTATATTTGTACTCGAAGAGAGGATTGAGATAAATTTGAGACAACGCAGTGAAATACAACTTGATCATTCCTAGAAAATATCACATCACTCTGAAATCGGAAGATTGAATTCAGTTTATCTAACAGAAATCATTCAGCGATGTACGCAATCAATTCCATTCGATTCAATACAATTTTTATTATAGCAGTACGGCATATTAACCCATTAAGTCCAAAAATAACAAACTATAAAACAAAAAAACACGAATATGAGACGAAAAATTCAAAGATTTTTAATCCTAGAAGTCAGGACTATATTTTTGTCACCACACAGTCAGGACTGGGTATCAATTGTACCCCATTTTTCAAGTGATGATTTCACACTTATCTTTGCATGAAAAAGCATTGTATAATAGTGAAATTTCTTCGTTTTTCAATGAGGAATACGAATAAATAATTCAAATTTAATAAACGTATTGTCATGAAAAAGTGACTTTATTGGAAAAAAGCACACGAAAACGTTAAAAAATGAATTTTTCGTTCATTGTTGAATAACTTTGTTAAAAACCAATCAATTTGGATTGTCTATATGTGAATTTTGAGTGGAAAAGATTGATCTTCAAGATACTTATGACCATTTTAGCCGATTCTGCAAAAAGTATATTTATTTCAACATATGAACATGAGAAAATTAGGAGATGTGCAAGAGGATGAAATCATTAGGAAAAACATGGTACTCTCATCTTTTATGAATGAAACATAGTGTATTCGGTTCAAATATTGACTTTGATACAAATCTTTCGAATGTACTCAGTCCTCTAGTACACATTTTTCGCATAACACCTTCCGATGCTCCCTGCAATGTAATGCTATGATATAAACGAAAATTCAAAAATATTTACATTCCACGCGAGAAAAGGAAACAACAATACAAACCAAAATTCAACAATGAGAATTCTTTTCATTTTGCCACTATACATCTCAAATTATACGTACAATTCAGAGAAAAAAATTGCTCACTCCCCTAAAAACCAAACGGAAAGTCAGGACTGGGTATCAAATGCACCCCACAGCACATTCACGATTGCACAACAACGCTGTTTGTCACAAACAGGCAGGTTTAGGTGTTGCTTCCCACTCTTAAAAGTTCAAATTGAATTATGGATCAAGTTAGAGGTCCATAACATCACCCGTTCAAAAGCTACATAACTTTAAAGACAAGCTGGGGTACATTTGATACCCAGTCCTGACTTCTAGGGTTAATCAGAAAGAAATGGACTTTGGAGAAAAACTTTACTGAACAAAAAGTTCTAAGAATTGATCGAAAAATATGCTAAAATTTTTTCAGAATTTTGAACGACTTTGAAAAATTTTTTAAATATGACGATTTTGAAAATTCAAAAAAATCGTTAAAAAATCTGAAAAAATTCCAGCGTGTTCTTTGATCAGTTCTAAGAACTTGTTGTCCAGTAACATTTTTCTCTAAAGTCCATGGTTTTTGAATGAAAAATCTTTGAAGTTTCTGACGTTTGTTCCGCGTTTGAACCGCAATTTTGATGGTTTCCACATTGATTTTCACAATTGTCAAAAGCATAAATCAAAGTTTGACATAAATTGACGTGGTTTCGTAGTTACAACAAGAATTCCAAAATGATTCCAATGTGAAAACGTGAGATAAAGAAAAAAAAAAAGTTTGAAAATTCGCGTTTTTTTGGAAAAAAAACCCCCAGATATCTCGCCACAGGGACATTTTTCGGAAAAACCGACGGCAGATTCTGAAAGATGAGTCAATTTTACATCGACAATGTTTATTCTAGAATTTTTCAGGAGTTTTTTTCTCAGAAAGTACAAGCGTTGAAAAACGCAACGAACAAATGTCATTTCGGGACTTAATGGGTTAACTGAATGAACTACACCAAACTAATCAATTGAAGGATAATTGTTTCGTTAGATAAAATTCAAACTCGACGAGTAAGAATACAATAATTGCTTGCGTACTACACGGATCTGAAATACTCTTTCAATTTCTTGGAATAAAAATTCTCTTCTAAAGAGTGAACATATACACAACAAGTTCAACAGGAATGAGATTTCACTCCTAAATATTGGCTTTTCACTTCATAAGAGTGATGTTTCACTCTTGGAGTGAGAATGAGTTGACTGCCTTGAAGACCAAATTTTTTAGATTGAGAGAAAATTTTCTTCGCCTTCATTCTAATGAATATGTTTTCAATCAAACAAGAAATTTCCAAATTGAGACAGAAATATACTCCTTCTTGAATTCGAAGAATATAATTTCAATTCAATGAAAAATTTATCAGAATGAGGGCAAAAGAATTTTTCCTTGAAATCTAAGAAATCGGGTTCTCAGTGTAAACAGAAGAATCTAAAATTTTTCACGGCTCGTTTTGCGGCCCGCGACAACACTAATCATGCATGCTTGAGTTCATATTATGTTTATCACATCTTAATTGTAGTTACGTAAAGTACACGCGTGGCTATCTGGGAGCCCAACAAACAACTGCTCTTTGAAAGGGGCAGTAACGGTTTGCGTCGTTACTGCAGGGTCATTGGTAGCCCATTGAGACGTCGGTAATCACCGTTTGTAAGGAACTTTCAGTCGGATTCATACATTTTTTCGGTGTAATTCAGAACTATGCGTTGAGATAATTACCTCACATTTATTTATGTACTCCAGAACTTTACATATTTCAGACCCTTGTGGCTCAAAAAATGATCTTGTTTTAATTTGTGTGACTTGAATTTCGTGCAGTAAAATAATTACCCAAAAATTCTCCGTATAATTTGAATTTCGCGTAGTTCAGATTTGCGTAGTACCGAGGGAACCGAATTTCCCTTCTCGCGTATCACGTTGCACGATAATAATTTCCTCAACATTTCACAATATTTTCATTCCTATTCGTACGAGGCTCGCAATACAGGTTGGGATTGTGAGAAATAAAAAACGATTCCATCAAACGTGCGAAGGATTACGGGAGCTTAATTCATTTATCCATGGCGAGAACGGTGGTATATGATTGTTCGGAGCTTAAAAGCAATGATGACAATAGGAGGCGTATCCCCATTGGTAGCTCCCTCTGCTTCTCGTTACGCAATGTCCCAATTTCAACAGTAGATGAATAAAAGAGAAGGAGAACGATAAATTACGGTGAAAAAAGAAAACTCCCGTTTGCCAACCAAGTTGCGACGATATGATTCGATATTAAATTTTATTACCGTGGCGTCAGGTGTCGACTATGAGGTTTTTGATTTAAAATTCTACCTACGTACCTACTATTTTCGAGATTTTATTATCCTTATATTACATATTTTCCCTTCTTTGTTGAGACAGAGAAAATATGGAAATTCATTTCGCGGATCACCAATCTCATGATAACAATAACTACTTATACGATGAATATTATAAATTTCAAGAAAAAACGAGTATCGATTTTTTCGAATTTCAATGAATGCAATTTGGAACGATGAATCATGTCGAGAAGTGGATTCTTCTTCATCTTTGTGGTCGGAAAATGTAATCGTAAACAACTATCTCAGTGGATTTCTTCAGACTTCTTCTTCTTTTTCTTGTTCTTCTCTTTAAGCGGACAGATTCAAAGAAGACAATCTTACGTAAGACTATAAGATTGGCACTTGCATGTGCATACGAAGAACCGAGGGGCTGAGGGAAAAATGTCGTCACATCGCCGAGCATCCTTACAATGGAAACTACTTCACCCTCCGCTTGCCCTTGTCCTAATCTCGTTTAAGCTCGCTGTAAGCTCAAAGACACGTTCTTATTGCAGGTCGACCGTCCACTTGACAGCACGAATTTTCGGTCGAATCAACAAAAATGCTTTTCTCGATATTTCGGTCAAATAACGATAACGATGGAACTTGGGGGAGAATAATCTTTCGATTATTTTGCAATCTATTAAAATATTTCAATACTTTTTCAACGATTCAATGTGATTTTGTAGTGGAAAAATTAGATAAAATAAATCATTTTTACGCATTAAGATATTCAAGAAATTAGCAATTTTATTTCAAAAGATTTGTTATTATTCTGAAAGACGTACCCACTTTTGTTCATTTGCGCTCTTAACCTAATTTCGTAAGTAGATGACAATCAAATCCAACAATGTGTCCCTTAAAACTAATGAGAATACTAATTACTTAGCATTAGCAAGGTTACAAACTGTACGACTGTTTTTGATCTCATTTCAAATAACTACTCCAAAAAGTTTCTCCATTCGACTGAATAAGTTGCACTGAGAAAACACCAGGTTTGGCTCAACCCCGTAAGCCTTTGGATACGGCGAATGCATAGAAATAGAAATATAGGGACCGAGGGTAAAGCTAAGGGGAGGAAGCCATTACGAGGGATGCGACGAGGTAAAATTGTGCACAACTGTTAATATTGGCTATGTATCTGCGCAAGTGCAATACTGCTACAGTTTGACAAAGTAGGAAAAATTGTAAAGTTTCAATCAATGTATAGAATAATTTTGACAACGCAATGTAGAAAAAAATGTAAAATGCACAATTCTTGGTAATTTCGAACGAAAAACCGTTTTAAATTCACATGGAAAACCACATTTTCTTCACATTGTATTTTATACACTGTGAATACTGAAAATGATTATACTTATTGAAAGAAATTTTCTTATTTTGGGTTCTTGATGCCAAAGTTTGATAGTCGGATCGATTTTTGCAACCAGGGACACAACACTCTACCATGTTTATACGATTATTTATTCCATTTTGATAGTAGAAAGTAATAGTTTATTCGTAATTAACATTTCATTGTTCCTCAGGAATAAATAAAAATAGTAAAAGATAACCGCAATTGAGAGATTCGGTATTCGTTTTCAAAATTCGTGCGACGATCAACTGTTTAAATTACTGCGCATGTGCAGATGCATGGCCAATCAAATCTGTACGCAACTTTACCTCGTCGCCTTCCACGCAATACCTTCATTCTCCTCGTCCATCAAGGAGGTTTGTTTATGCTCGGGCCCTACACTCATGTAACACAGAATATTCTGAGAATATTCCCACAACATCTGTAAAACGTACTGTATCGAATATTCTTACAAAGATCGTAGAAGCTTCGTGAATATTCATAGAAGATTCTTAGAACATTTGAATGGGACTGTTTCGAATATTCTAGGAACGTTCGTACAATATGCGTACAAAGTTTGTAGGGAGATTGATAAGCAGCGCATGCGCAAGCATCTTAATGACATGAATTCAGTAATGGCGGATAATGTTGTTGACAGGCTACAGACCCTTGGATAATATATTATTTTAATTTGTATTTGGGGAATGAGAAATTGATAAATGTGCATTTTAATACTCCGAATATTTTGAAGGCGTCATGCGTGAAAAATAATCTTCAAAAGCGTAATAAAATTTGAAGAAATATCGCATATATTATGATTGCTTGTTGCGAATCATAAGTATCTCACCCATCCATGTGGATCCATGATATTGCTAAGAATCCATGATGACAGATGTTTATTGATTGAAAGAATTGATTGTGAATCAGTTTTCGGTTACATGCAGAAGTCATATTGGCAGGAATTTCTATTTCAACAGCATTTTTTTATAATATTCCCACAATATTCGTGGCATAATATTCTGAGAATATTTGAAACAGTCTCATTCAAACATTCTGAGAATGTGCGTAGAATATATTCGCACGTAATAAGAATCTCCTTAGAATATTCGAATATCCTCAACGTATATTCTTAGAACATTCTCAGAACGTGCTTGTGCTACCTGGGCACGGGAAAAAAAACTGTTGACTCGACTGAAAATTACGGGTAGATGAACATAGATGGCTCACGAGGAAAAAAAACTGTTGGCCCTACTGGAAATTACGGGTAGATGAACATAGATGGCTCATGTAAACGTGTTGGTGTTGATCTAACCAAAGTTATACTGTTGAAACCACCGTATAGATCGATGTATAGATTGACTCATACTACAATAAATGTGGTATAGTGAGTAAAAGAAGGCCCGTCGCTATTCAACGGCAAAATTTTTCTGAGTTCACCATTCCTCATGATATTGATATACTTCTGATGAACTTGTTATTACAAAATGACGTGAAAATTTCTGAATTCCATAAATAATAACTAAAGTACAAACATTTTTTCGTCGGATCCGAACAGGCTCATTTTACCCACTGTATATGAAACAGTCTATAATATTTATGAAACTATGCAATAAAATTTTATCAAAATATTTTTTTAATTAATTCCAAAATCATCACTTTTTTACCTGTTATTTAGAAAATATTATTTGCACTCAAAGAGCAGAAAATTTATTGAATTGAACATGATATCAGCACATGTAATTCAGTTAATTTTTTCCATCATTTTATTTGAAAATATTTATTCGTACGTACAACTGATGGATGAGTATCCGCCATTACTACCAGGGGGGTACAACTCAACGTTATAAAAGTAAAATAAATTCGCACTGATTTCTGCGCCCTCTAAGCCGAGTACTTTGATGTGAACTAAAAATCAATATGGTGGCCTCGTGTAGCAGGGCAACCTCAAAATTATTCTGATTTTGAAACATCAATAATATTTCAAGAATGAAGTGTGAAAATGAAAAAATTCTAAAACCATATTATATATTAAAACATATAATCTGTTTTTAGAATTGTTGTTCACACTTTATTGTTGAGATATTATTGATATTTCAAAATCAAAATTGGTCAGCATAATTTTGAGGTTACCTCGATCAAATACGATCAAAGCGCCACCTTGATGGAATACTTCCCAACTAACATTCAGACATCTTAAAGATATCTTTAAGAAGTCTCAATGCGTTTGTAAGAAGTCTTAAAAAACGTTCTAAAAGATACCGAAACGAATCCTAAAAGATGTCTTATGAAACACGTATAGAATTCGAAAAGATATCTTGAAGAGTTCTTAAAGATGTCTTGAAGAGTTCTTAAAGATGTCTTGAAGAGTTCTTAAAGATGTCTTGGAGAATTCATAAAAACGTCTTGGAAGACTCTTGAATTTGTTCACAAAAAAAATTCTTAACCTTTTCTTTTTCCTTTCCCTCCTGTTTCTTCAACTGCTCTCGCGTTCCAATGAAGTTTACCTGATTTCGACCCTTCTTGTTACGGGAATCGAACCCATTCACTTGACGATAAGTTTACGCCTCAGTCACTTGAGCTATACGTACAACATGGTAGAGACGCCCATAATTGTCCATATAACATAATGAAATATGTCAGCGGTGTCCAGTTTCAAAGTGAAAATGATCTTTTGAACAAACTGTTATCACATGAATAAATATCAAAAGAGTTGAATGTAATTACAAATAGGAAAGATGGATAAATTTAGTGAAACATATTCAGAAATCAATTCTGTGTTCTAGTAGTCGTTAATATTTCGTGAATACCGCAGATTCTTCCTAAAGTATTTCTGACGAATTGTTGTGAAGTGGATATTCGGTAATTTTATTGTGCACGTCATAAGGCGACAAAATCGTACTTTTTACAAACTTTCAAATTTCTTGATATCTCAATGATTGATTCAAGCTTTTAATTCATGGATATGGAATCACCTCATTTGCAATACGATTGTAATAACAGGTACATTCAAAGTTTTATTCTGTGTTATTCATGATCATGTGCTCATATAACCTCAAAGCTGCTGAAAAATTTATGTTCTTAAACGTGTCTTAATCAAGACATCTTTCCGAAATCTCCTCAAGACTTCTAAAAGATATCTTCAAGAACTCTTCAATAACGTTCTTGAAGACCTCTGAATCAAGACATCTTTTAGAAATCTTTTACAAGATGTCTTTCCAACACTTCTAAGAGATATCTTTAAGAACTCTTCAAGAAAGTTCTTAAAGATCTCTCAATTAAGTATTCTTTTAGATATCTTCAAGAATTGAAATGTTAGTTGGGTTGTCCGTAATTAAAATGTGGCTTGGGGTCATCCTATAGAGTTGAAGGCCCCTGATTACTACATGACAGCCCACGCAGTTCCATCAACATAATTTTCATGTTGGCACCACTTTTTTTGTGGGGTTACATTAACATGGAATTGGACTGTTGATTCCACAAGGAGGGTTTCGATAGGCCAACAGTGATTCGTTTAAATTAGTAAGCCATGTTGGAGTGATTGAGATTTTTCTTCCCGTGTATATTTCTATGTCTATGGGCAAATGTCACCGCACAGTTGAGACAACTGAATATCGAAAGAGATGATTGAGCGGAGATTTACTTCAATTGATATGAAGTTGCCTCAACGGCGCGGCGACATTCGCCTTATCCAAATGCTTACGAGTTTCCCTCCACTATTGTTTTCCTCGGTCTGGTGATATTTTGTATCGACACGAGTAATTGGAAGGACAACGATCATAAAAATCATTCTGTATTATCCACGTAGATGGTGTATTTACATGTGGAATGAGACAAGAGAATCTATCGGAAAATATGAGAAAGTGAAGGAGGAAATATAATTTATGTAACAAATTCAAGCCACTCATCTTTTTCGCGCCCCTTACGTCATCGTTTTATATACCGGATGAATCTCTACCCGTCCAATATAGGTAATAGCAGTAGAGTTCCTCTTATACATACGCGGCGACTCTATTAGGAGTAAAAGAGATAGTAACCTATGTTGGATAGTTAGGGATTTGCTTAGTATATATATGTTATGCTCATATCTATAAATTCGCTGTCCTATTTCCTCTTAAGAAATTGAAGGCATACTCGAAGTATATATATATAACCGTGTCTATGTACACGTATGTACAAAATGTATATACTTAATGTATATACGTTTGGACATCCTCCCAGAGGTGCACTTTGAAAACTACTGCGCTGGATGGGTTGAAATTTATTGGGTATTCCAATTTATGGTACGTATATTATTCACCAACAACATCACAACATACAATTAATGGTCTTAGTTTTCCTTTTTTTCCTATCCTTTCCTTCATGTGAAACTTCATACAAAACCGTTTGCATAGAGTATTACATCTCACTTGGCAAAGTTTCATATTCGTAGTACAAATTGACAAACTTGTGAAATGTTTCACAATAATATCTGATGATTGAAATCTACATTTCATCATTCAGCGTGAAAAGTTTTGTTGGAATTTTACGAACTTTCTGAAGAATATTAGGTGTACAACTTTGCTTCCGCCGTGTGCAATACATGGTTGCGTTGGTAGGTGGCGGTCGAAATAGGTTGGGTAATGAATGTCACACTAGGGTGGTCCTTATTTTTGAAAGTAGGAATATTTTGCATGCTACCCCATGAAATGGTTCTTCGACATGGAAAAATAACCTGTATTAAACGTCAGTTTTCTGTGATAACCTTAACCCGTGCCACCGAGGAGTTGAAGTTCAGGAAACGTTCAAAGTATTTGAAATATATTTAGAGCAGTATCCAAAATGTTATATATATAATATATTCGTCTCGACTACACGTAATTACATTTAAGAACAGTCTGAAGTCCCAAAAGTACTATCTTTCGCTTCCCAATTTTCTCGAAAATGAGAGAATAAAATTGAAAAAGCGCAGTACATGCATCTTTCTTGTAATGCAAAAAAGATGCATGCCCCAAACTTTTCTGATTTCATTCACTCATTTTGTGAAATACTGGGGGCAGAAGTGTAGTACTTTTGGAAATTCCGAATGCCCTTAAAGAAAATCGTAATGATCGAAGCTGGTTCGAATTTATCGATTTTTTTTCGAGATAATTTATAAATTTACGCCTTCTATGTTTCCTTCCTGTCTTAACCTCATCAGTGTTTTGTTCCTTGTTATTCTTTGTATTTTTTATTCCGCTTGTGACATGTTTGAAATCCTAGAATGGCAAAAAAATTTAAAACAACAATATTTCACGTGAAGAGGATTACGATCCATGCATAAAAATTTCTTTGAACCCATCGGAACTTGAATTTTTTAATGAAGAATCCTCGAAATGGAATAATATCGAGAGTTATCAAGAAGGGAAAAAAATCATTGAAGTTATTAGGGTAACGAATGACGCGGCAGAGAGATGAGTGAAACTAATTGGAGAATATAATGACAAACTGGACACACAGGAAGACCAGAAACAGTTCATTTTGCAAATTATTTTCGCTTATAGAAAACGATATCCAGATTGTAAGAAGCAAACGCTGTGTTGAATAATATAAAATTTGGTATGTTATTAGATTGAATAATTGATATCCTAATAACATCACGTACGTATTTATACACTTTATAGAATTGTGATAATGTTTGGTTTTTATTCTAAATAAAAAATACAGCACGAAGTCTTCTCTATACCTTTGAACTCTCGATGGCACGGGTTAAAGTTATCACAAACAACTCGGGTTTCACTCACATCATTTTTTCATGCACTGAGAAAAACAATTTGTGAGCTCAACGAAAATGTAGTCGACTCAACTACGCCAGGAGGTTAGATACGTTCAACTAACTCTGGAAGTTGAATTAAATCATTCACCAAGTTGGCCGACTCCGTTGAGTCAACTACGTGGATGGTTGAAGCAATAAAAAAATTGGTTCCGTCAAGTATCTTAATACATTTGACATACAACGATACAGAATTGTTTAGACTCATTATGTGCTTGACACACTATCTTACATTTTTGTGTCAAATGCACGTAACAATTGATCCCAAGTTTTTAAATTTCTGAATCAACTCAGATTTTCTTTTCAATCGTTTTTCAAGAGTCGTTGAATCAATTCTACACTCGGTTGCAATAAATTTCCAAAAAAGTTCATTGAATCCAATAGTATTTGATGTCCAATGTACAAATAACGAGAAAAAACAAATAAAAAATTTCGATTACACAAACCATTTAATGGAAGGGGAGTTCTTTCACCAATGATGAAGACTCTCTCTCCTCCACCGACGGCGGATAAAGAATTACAGCGGGTTGTCAGTCAAAACAGAGAGTTTGGAGCCCTAATCGAGAATCGAACCTACCTAACCTCATCAAATTCACGCTTTAACTGACGTAGCTATACGACGATACACGATTTTCGTGACACAGAATGCAAGTCATTCCCAAACCCTGTTAGTATCTTGTACCTCGTCATTAGAAATCAAAACCAATTTCAAAGACATTGTTATAAAATACTTCAGTGTGTCTTCTGAAATTTATTTCTATTCAATATCTCCTGAGATTGAAAAATATGTAGAATGAATACGGAAGTAAAATTCTTTTCAAGCAAATGCTGTGGTCATGTTTTGTGGATATATTGGAAAAAAAAACAATCAACTGGACATCTGAATACCCTGAACTCGAGAATAATGTTGATTAGTTCCTGGTGTATCATTAAATCAAACAATTGAATCAATTGGAATAATCAATTATTTTCATTCAATTAATGATCTGAAGTTTGTAAACGGAAACATTTTTTGTTCATGCAACTGTTCACGTGAGTTGATTCACTTCTTGCTTGGGAGGTTGACTCAACTACTTGCGATTTTCAATAGAATTTTTTCTGATTCCTTGAATTTCATTCGCGTTGGTTCATACAATCAAGTGATAGGTTTGAAACAATGAAACGCGTTGTAGTTGATTCTACAAATTCCAAGTCGTTTCAACGAAAAATTCATTGATTCACTTGAAAATTTTTCAACTACACCAGGTGGTTGATGGCACTTTCATTTTTTTCTCAGTGTGGGAGAGAAACACTCTAAGGGGTAGCATCCAAAAAATGTTGAAAAAAATTTTTTCTCCACCAATAAGGACCACCCTAATGTCACACAGGTAAGGTTGGACATGTGTCAACATAACAACATTGTCATATCAGTGAATTTTTGATTACATCATAAATTTTTACTCGATCGAAGGATATCAGTTCTTCAGCCGAATTCTCGTCATTTGCGGGAAGTTCTGATTTTCTGCTTTGATTTGAAGAAAACTGCGGCTGATCCTTATCGAATGCTATCTAGTACTCACGGTGAGGCTGCTTTGAGTGAAAGAAACGTGTCGTGATTGGTTCCAACGTTTCAAGAAGGGTGATTTTAATGTCGAGGACCGACATGGCGGTGGAAGAGAGAAAATTTTTGAAGATTTCCAATTGGAGGCATTACTTAATAAAGACTCGTGCCAAACGCAAGAAGAATTGACAGAATCATCGGGAGTAACTCAACAAACCATTTCGAAACGCCTCACAGCCACTTTTCTTTACTGGCGAACAGCTGCTTCAAAGACAGAATCGAAAGGGGTTTTTACATCACATCACATTGTGACCGGCGACGAGAAATGGGTTCACTACGATAATCTCAAGCGCAGAAAATCTTGGGGAATGTCCGGACATGTCCCCACGGGGACGGCTAAATATTCATGGTGCCAAGGTTATGCTCTGCATTTGGTGGAATCAGCTCGGTGTCGTGTATTATGAGCTATCGAAACCGAGGGAAACTATTACAGGGGATCGATATCGAACGCAGTTGATGCTTTTGAGCCGAGCATTGGAGGAGAAACGGCCATAGTACCAAGAAAGACGCGATAAAGTTATCCTCCAACATGATAATGCTCGACCACATATCTCAAAACCGGTCAAGACATATTTGAAAACACCAAAATGGGAAGTCTTCCCCCATCCGCAGTACTCTCCAGGCATTGCTCCTTCCGACTACCATTTATTTCGATCGATGGCACACGGCCTGAGTGATCAGCATTTTCATTCTCATGAAGAAGTTGAAGAATGGATCGATTCGTGGATCGCCTCGAAAGATGCATCGTTTCTCCGAGATGGGATCCGACATTTGCCGAAAAGATGGGAAAAAGTAATGGTACTTTGAATCATAAGTATATATTCACTTTTTGAGAATAAAGCCTCCAATTTTGGGAAAAAACAGCGGAAGCAAAGTTGTACACTCAATACTAGTGAAATTCTGCCTCAAAGAACAAGGGGAGCATAAAGCGCTTTCATGCATAGGCAGTTTTTCACTATTTTTTAGAACATTCAACACCCAAAAAGCAGGATAATTGTTGAAAGTGGAGGAAAGAGTCTCCTATTCTGCTCTCTCATGTAAATTCCTCAACAGTGAAAGATGTGAAGAACTTTTGAAAGAATCCTCAAGATATTCCTGTCATCAAAAATCATATTATAAAAGCGTGGAAAGTTACCAGTGGAACGCTGTAGATCTTTCGAAATAATTGTTTCATAAAGTTCAAGAAACTAGGAGCCATAAAGTTGAAACACAGCAATTTTATCAATGATTCAAGCGCCCCAAATGTATAGTGTCGTGTATAGAATTCTAATCGATTTCTGGTATAAACAGGGCTGTAACAACGTTTCATCAAAAGTTACAGGAATCGGCTGATAGCTTTAGTTTCAGCTTCATCGTAAATCCAAGCAGAATTAATGATTCAAACTCTTGACAGAGTTGACTGAGTGACTTGGTCGTTTCACTTTCTTGAAAATTCCACTCTCATAAATCGAACAAAATCCCACCATTTTCGATTTTCTGTGGATGGAATTTCACAATTCTTTTTCAAAAATGAACATTGTTCGCGAAAGTTCGTTCAATATCCATAACAAGTTTATTGAGGATTCACTATAATTTCCACCAATTAAACTTTCAATGCACTTTTGATGCACCGATAATCTACGAATCACGAATCCCATTGAAAGCCTCTCAAAAGTTAGTCTCACGTGAATCTCAAATACAAGATCCGCAATATGAAAATTCAATTTCGATTCTAAGCAAATTCCTCATCCAAGTGAATTTAATTCTCAGTTCGCAATGTTTTCGAAATCTCCGGTATAATTTTTATGTAAAGGAGTGAATTTACGTAGACGGGGATGAAAAAGTGATCAATATTTAAAAAACATTTATCAATATTCAGAAAAGTGACTGCCAATTCAGGGAAGAAAGGATCGATGAAGAATGTTTGTAGTGAACATACTAATTGTTGATCACTTCATTGTTATTTTCCATCGTGAAATTATCAACTTTTGGTAAATCTACTATGCATATTCTTGAGCGGTACTCTTTTTCTCTAAATTGTCAATCATTTTTCTAAATATTAATATTGCTATTCCATGAGAAATTTGAGGAATAAATCCACATAAATTGTATTAGTGACTTCTCCTGCATTTTCAGTGAACGTTGTACAACAGTTTCGTTGAAATATTATTAATATTCCATCATATTTCTCTTCATATGGATAGTTTCATGAATAAGGCTCGAATGACAGCGTAAATTGATTTCACATCGAGCCACGCCCTCATACGTGCAGATGTAAGCTTCATACTTGGTTGTCCTGATTTGAATTTCAATCAAAATTCAACGTAACGATAATTAAATTAATTAATTTATCCTCAAAACGAAAGTGGGTTGAACAGGAGGGCATGGAAGAAGCAATAATGAATATAATGGGAAGGATTACGCAAACAAAAATGGTTCGAAGATAATTAAAAACTCAGTGGATTTTCAAAAACTGTAATAAAATTTTGAAACTTATTCTAGAAATTCAGTCAAGTTTTTTTCAAATTTAGAAAGAATTTCTTCACAGTTAACTCCTTCATCGTGCAATTGAAATCCATGATCATCAGTGGATAGAAGAAATAATTGTGATGACAGCACAGGGAATCATTTATTTTCATCGTTTGGCTTCCAAGTCGAAAATTAAATCAAGAGAAATAATTTCTTGTTGTAAATCAAGTAAGTACACATTATCCACCCTCATATTCTCCAATATTTCATTTTCCAACGTTAATCGCTCATAGCCAAGCTAATAAAAGTAGGCGACTGTGCAGAAAAATAAAATATCAACCTTCTCTCTAGAAATATGAAGGAGATGTTCATGCACATGTTCATGTGATGCATCGAAGCAGTATGTGATTTGAATTCAAGTTTCCAAATATTTAAGCGAAAGATAACATTATAAGGACACTATATTAGTTCAGCAACAAGTTAATATCGCTCTTCAAGTGTATTCAATCTCGAGATTTCATGAAACAAATATTGAGATATATTATTCTGCCTCAAGAATTTTCATGTACAATATCCAAGCTCTCGTAAGTTACAACAACAAATAATATGACGCATAAACAAATTTCATATATAATTCTAATGCAAATTAAGTGCTGTGATCTAAAATTCTTGCTTTCGATATTGTGATAATCGTGGTACAAATGACAAAATTCTGTTGTTCTGTGATGAGATGGCGTTGATCCTAGATTTAATTATGATCCAAGAATTTTATTTTGGTTTTGGTTTTGAAGCTCTCAAAGTTGAGTATTCGAATTACAAGGATTTCACTCAATTTGGAATTTGGGTTAATAGAACTTCTGCTTCGAATAGTAGTATAATCATGTTCCATTCTCCTAACACAAGAAATTCCTGCGAATATCTTGGAGCGGTAAACATGTGTCTTGGTAAGTTCTAAGGTCATTTCTGGTTGGAGTTTCTTCTTGCGCGGTTGTAGCAATCAAATCAAAGTTTCCTTCGCGCTCCTCAAATTCGAGCGTCTATCAACATAAGTTATATATCGAAGTTGGAATGTTATGAGGAAGAGAGAGGAAAGGAATCAAAGTGCATCAATTAGTTTAGATTCTGCACAAGAGCTTCTGAATTATTCATTCCAGTGTAGGATAGTTCAGTTTAATCTGGAGGCACTTCGATAAATGAAACACTGATGTTCTCTGCATGCAAATTTTCACACTATCGCTTGGATTCAAAAGCGAAGCACACCGCACTGAGAGAAATTCCTATAGTGACTGTAAGTAAAACATCTCAACTGAACATTCCTAATGAGAGCTACTCAAAATTTGAAAACATTTTTTTATGGATTCACACAAACATTTTTCCTGGTAGATTCCTAAAAAAAATTTGGACGAAATCAAACATTTTTGTTAGTTGACGAAAACTTATGATTTTCTCCAAACTTTTTTGAGGAATCTATTAGGTGTATAACTTTGCTTCCGCCGTTATGCAATAGATGGCTGTAGCGGTAAGTGGTAGTTGAAATAAATAGATCATAGATGTCATACAATAAGCTTAGGTATTTGTAAACATAACGCTATCGAAATATTAGTCGATTCGTGACTGCATCATGAAGTTATTCTAGATTAAACATGTCAGCTTACGAGCCAAATTCTCGTCATTTGCGGGAGGTTTCAATTTTCTGCTTGAATATGAAGAAATCTGCGGCTGAGGCTCATCGAATGCTCTCAAATACCTAAGGTGAGGCCGCTATTAGTGAAAGAACGTGCCGAGAGTGGTTTCAACGCTTCAAGAACGGTGATTTTAACGTCGAAGACCAGCATGGCGGTGGAAGAGAGAAGGTTTCCGAAGATGCAGAGTTGGAGGCATTACTTGATCAAGACTCGTGTCAAACGCAACAAGAATTGGCAGGATCATTGGGAGTGACACAACCAGCCATTTCAAAACGCCTGAAAGTCATGGGAATGATTCAGAAACAAGGAAATTGGGTGCCGTACGAGTTGAAGCCGAGAGATGTTGAACGGCGTTTATGTGTTTGTGAACAGCTGCTTGCAAGGCAAAGATGGAAGGGATTTCTGCATCGCATTGTGACTGGGGACGAAAAATGGGTTCATTACAATAATCCCAAGCGCAGAAAATCATGGGGATATTCCGGCCATGCTTCCACGTCGACGGCCAAACCGAATATTCACGGTTTCAAGGTTATGCTCAATATTTGGCGGGACCAGCTCGGCGTAGTGTATTATGAGTTGTTCAAACCGACTGAAACAATTACAGGCGATCGTTATCGAACGCAAATAATGCGTTTGAGCCGAGCATTGAAAGACAAACGGCCGCAATACAACGAGAGACATGATAAAGTGATTTTACAGCATGACAATGCTCGACCCCATGTTGCGAAAGTGGTCAAGACATACTTGGAAACCTTGGAATGGGAAGTCCTACCCCACCCGCCGTATTCTCTAGACGTTGCTCCCCCGGACTATCACTAGTTTTGACCAATGGCACACGGCCTAGCTGACCAACACTTCCGGTCTTATGAAGAGGTAAAAAATTGGATCGATTCGTGGATCGCTTCAAAAGATGACCAGTTTTTTCAACGCGGGATTCGTATGCTGCCCGAAAGATGGGAGAAAGTAGTGGCCAGCGATGGACAATACTTGGAATCATAAATTTATAACCAGTTTTTTACAATAAAGCCTCGAATTTCGGAAAAAAACGGTGGAAGCAAAGTTATACACCTAATATCAGAAAAAATGTTTTTGTAAGAAACTTCCAAACTTCCTTTGTGAATCCATAAAGAAATTTCTCACAGTCTAAGTTGTTTCCAAAGTTGTTATTTTTGAGAGTTTTCTTCACTCTTTCAGAAACTTTGTTTCAGCTAACCAATTTCATTAACAATGGAATTGTGTAAAATGCGGAAAATCGATCAGAGAAATATTTTATTTATATGAAAATACGCCTGTTGGGTTGGTTTTTTTTGGACACTGTACACTCAGAGAAAAATCTGGTTCGCATAGCCAGGCGACGTAGTTATTTTTGGCTCTAACCATTCTATCTATTTGCCACAATCAAATCCATGTGATTTTGTCTCGTTTTCCTGGTTATCGTAATTAGATTTCAGGTAACTGCAACCAACCAAGGTCCTCAACTATGCAAGAATGCTTTCTGTGATCACGTTGCCTTTTTCTCAGTGTAAACTCGCAATAACGCGGCTCTCTTTTTCTCTCATTCGAACGGTTTCTCTTATGCGTTGAAAAAAGAGGGGAGCACCTTTATTGCAAGGTCTTAGTGTATCTGGGAATTCTCCGAAGAAGGAATTAGGTAAAAAATCTGCTGTAAGTGCAGAAATTCTAGGATGTCCTTGATGATGCGAATTTTCTATGTTGTTTGGATCATAGAAAACATTATTCATTGTGTACTCACTGGTATTTTTCAACGGAGAATTGTGGATATCGGATCACTTACCTGAAACATAAATAATTCATTCATGTTAAAAAACTGGATGATAAACTTAGGCTTGTTTCTAAAGATGCCCAATTTGAGAATCCTGCCGGAAAATTGGCAGGGGACACTTAGCTTGGAATAGCTCAAATCGCTTAAAGGGAGTAGCAAGCTTCTCGCATATAGAATCTTGTTTGCCAGTTATTCATGCCATATTATCACACAGGAAAAATATTATCTTATAAATTACGATGTAAGAATTGTAGGGGAGGCCTATATCTGCGAAATTAGTCTATTCTAAATGTAACATCGTGAATTTTGCGGGTTTTTGGTTGAATCACATCGAATATGACGATATTAACTCCTACAGGAGAAGGTTAAAACAACAATATCAGTCTCTCACATGTGACCATCGTTTACCATCGATTCCAAAAGATAATATTTCTTCTGTGTAGCCAATCGTGGTCTAGTTATTCGCGATGTTTCGAACGTACCCATTTTCCTGTATATCTACCGAAAAATTTGACCAATTTACCAAAAATTTTGAAATTTTTGCCCACTGTGATTAGGTAACTGCTTCCCTACAAATTTCGGTGAGCCGAAATTCTTTTTCCAGTGATATTATTATCCTTACACCCACAAAAATGGTATACCTGGATTTATTTGATCCAACAAAAATTTGTTTGAATCAACTAAAATTTATTTGACTCAACTACAATGTCTATTTATATATGAACCTACGAGAGTTTTAGTTGGATCAAATAAACAATTTATTTCATCCGAATTAATTTTTATTTATTTCAAATAAAATTTACTTGAATCAAATAAAATTTCATTGGATACAATTAAATTTCTAGTAGGTTCATATTCAAGTAAATCATTTCTCTGGGTGTAATTGAGTAAAAGTAAAGTACGAATGAAATTGAAGTGAGTTAGCTGAAGTCATTTTGAATAGTCATTGAATTTTTAGTTGCATTTCAATTTTTCATTATCGTGTTTATTATTTTTTATTACAAATTTTGTTTGCACATATGCACGTGAATTTTCCACAACCTGGAAGGGAGAAAATCTCAAATGTAGTCGAAGACTTACTTCCGTGTCTTCTTTGATGCTGTAAAATGTATTTGTTGATTCTTGATTGTCTACTCGCGACAAAAAAAAATGAAAAATGAACAACAGCTCAAGACCGCCAAGTCTCCCCCACTCGATTGCAAATTATCGTCTTATCGAAACAAGATATGATGCTATTAGAATGGTATCGGATTTTATTTACAATATTTCCCCTGCAATTTACTGCTAATATAAAACCACATATTCCCATGCCCAGATTTGATTTCTCCTAGGGTAATGAAACTCATTTTTATCATTTAAATTAATACCCCCGATTGTGAAGACATTTGAGGATATCAACGCAATGATTGAATTGATCGTCAGATGATAATCTTCGATCGTGTTGTAAACAAGCGCGATAACTGTCTTCCGTTGTTCAAGCGAAATGAGCATGAATTTCATTAACTGCTCGACGTTCATTAATGTACACGCCTCAAGAACCATTTTTCGACTTTTATTATACGATAGTGATCGTAGTATCAATCACTTTTATTGTACATGATTCAACTCCTCTTCGAGTCAAATTTTTCTTATGCGATACATCTATGGTGGAAGTATTTGGATGAATAGAGTGCTGAAAAAATAATATTTCGTGTTCACGGTTTTATCATTCCGACAGTTGTTGACAAAAGCATTGAAATAAAGAAAATAAGAAAACCTCTCACAAGCAGGGCAGAACTTAAGGGTCAGTTCTACAGGATGGCCACGATCGGGAATTTTCACCGGAATCGTCCAATCGCGTATTCACATTGAATGGAAAGAATCATAAAAATGCGAGAACATTCCCTGTTCTAACCAAAGAGTCAGCTCTACAAGAAAACTCGTAGTTCTGGGACGTTAAAAACGGTTATGAATTATACATAATTTTGAAAATTTTTTTCTTTGTTTTTAAAAATTAAGTATCCGATGCTTTGATTAGTTCTAGATATAAATTAGATCATGTCTCGCTCACAAGCATTAGTTTAAAAATTCCAATTCGATGGATATTTTCAAGCAATTTCTTTCTTAGCTCGTAGCGTTCAGTATATATGTAAATTTTTCTACATATATTCATGAATCTTTTTCTTGTATTTCATCGATAAAACATTCACAGTAGGATATTCAAAACTGGGTACTGAAATCCGTCGTTATTCATACACTCCATCATCTTTCAGGTAGATTGTTACGTTTTGTATTCACCACGGAACGTGAAATAAGAGGCGTATATTTTAATATGAAGTGAAAAAGATTTACTCATCACAGTATCCTTTTATATCATCATTTCGAATGTAAGGCAACAACAGCTCAATTGAAAGAGTATCTTTTTGGCTAATGAGAATTCCTGGGTTTGCATCTCTTTCTCTGACTCATTCAAAACAATGGATTATTTCTGTATGTTGTAATTTTCATAAAATCACACTTCCACGGTTCAGAAGGACATAATTTTCCTTCTTTCTCTGCGATTCAAGATCTATCAAAATTGAGATCGGGATGAAAAAGTATGTTCCAAGGAAGGATGTCTTGATTATTAACGAAATATTCGTTACTTCCTGTTGTCAACAATTCTTTTATTGGAATTATAAGGGAATGAAGTTTTTAGAACGATAAGCGGGGAATGCACTTTCATTTCAATTAAGAGAACATCCTTGAAATTCATTATTACCGACCTCACACATTCCAGTTGATCTACTGGAACGACTTATCATCAAGCAATATCTACATTCTCTTAATTCAAGCAAAATATCTTTCAGAACATGATTGACTTTGGTCGAAGTTTGATTGTTATTCACACTCGATGAACAACTATGTTTCTTTGAATTGAGAGGAATGAAAAAGAAGCCTAGATATATTTTGGAATATTGAAAATTGGACTGAAAAATTTTTTCTCAATGCATTCATCCATCTCCACTTGGAAAAAAGTAAAAGAAACTCTCCGATGCTACGTTCGAGAAGAGTTCGAAACTGAATGAAACGATTCAAGTCGTATGGAATATATGAACAGTTGTAAAGCTTTGCCTTTTGTATCCACGTGATATTTCAACGTAATTTGAACAGAACTAGCAAGTGGATCCTGGTGAGACAAATCACCCGTGTCGTGCGTAATCTTCGCAGTACATTTGAAGGTATAAGAGTTATCACATCTTGGAACTCGAGATTCTGTTTGAATAAGAATGAAACCACTAACTTGTACAGCAGAATACATTTTTTTTCTTATTCAATTATAGCAAATTTCTAATTTCGACACTTTCATCCCCAAAACAAAACTGTATCGCAAGGAAAAGTTTTTAATTCTCGTACAATGGAACTAAGGCAAGAGTTTAGGAATATTTTGCAAGATTTTTTGGAAGATACATTTATTAAAGGAATCCAAACTGTTTATTCAACTTATTCAAACATTTTTCATATTTTTATCTTCATGAAATGTTTGGGAAAAACAAAGTTTAAATGGGTTAAGTGCGCAACATTCATCAAAGTTTCGTGTAAAACTCGGAAGCTCCGAGAACAACTCAGACCACCTGAGATTTCATTTACTTGCGGCACAACATTTAGATTTCCTCTATTTGTGTATCAAAGTTTGGAGTTAAGTCGAGTGTATATTGTATGACGAAGGAGTTGCATTTGCAGCCTGTCAATGAACCAAATGTACAAATTCGGTACAAACAAGTAAGAACAAAAATTAGTATACACTGTGCCGTTGGCTATAATTCATGATACAATTTGGGAACAAACTTCATATTCAATCCGAATGGGGATTCATTTGTTCGAATTATTCCTATTATTATTCTATAGAAACGAAACGAAAATCCAAACTCATAAAAATCTGATGAATCGTGATTTTTTATCTTCTTGAATTGACTTCTAGGGACTGGAAACGTCGTTTGCAGAATGTATTGCAAGATTTTGGGTCCTTAAGAGCTCTCTTAAATTCAATACGAAATTCTTCACGAAATATCATGTTTCTATATGAAATTTAATAATATAATTCTTGAATTTGATATTACTGATGAAATTTCAAAATTTCTTTTTCAAATTCAACAATTGTTTATTAAATTCCACAAATATGTTATTCAAATAAAGAATAAGATTCTCAAAATCAAGAAAAAAATTCTCAACACGAGGGAATATATTATAAAATTTAATAAACTGTTTATGTGGAAAACTTTATAACATTGTTATGCTGTTTCAAACAGATTTCCCTAACAGTGTATGTTATTCGATTACTAACAACAAACGATTCAAACTTCAGGAACATAAATATGCTATATTTCTCCGAACAAAATCATCAATTCGGGGTTTTTCATTTTCATCTGAAATTTCATAATTTCCATCATATGCATCACTTCCCACGCGAATTTCGACGTACAGATTGATCTCAGTTCTCTGCAACGTCATTAAAAATCCTTTGCAACAGGAGGAAATGTCTAAAATTTCCTCAGTTTCGTTGATCATTTTAACAGTAATGTGAATGTATAAGACTGACGGAATGATAAATTTTGAGATACACTGAATCACCTTGGTGAAAAATTTATTATTGAAAAAACCATAAACTGGTACCCGAGACCCTCGATCTCGTTTTATCATCTCTACGTACTCTTCCACTCTACAATTCTCCACCATGACTGTAGAAAAGGAACATATTTTTCAGAAAACCTCGCACGTACTAGGTTGAAGTACAAATCCACCGAGAGGTCCCCACTGGAATAGCCTCTCATCTAATCTCGAATCAACGTCCTAATTCCGACCGTCTCGAGATCTCTGAAATTGGTCCACCATTGTTCGTCTCGTTACGATACCGATTTTCTTTTCTCTTATTTCGTTCTTTGAGATTTCCTATTATATCCATATAAACTCATTAAACACGTGAATTATCGATAATTGTCGTATTGTTCGAAAGAAGAGATCCTACAGAACAAAAAGATAACTCGAATCACCCGCAACCGAACATACCGAATGTTTTTGCCGAAGAGGAAAAATTAAAATCATTCATTCATTTCTGAACAATATATTTCTTCCCTTGACTTTGAATTATTGGAGTTCTGTTGGGAACACGTCGTGCATCAAGCGATAAATTTCACGGGTTTCTTGTCTCGTTTTTGTATACCGTAACAGAAATATAAAGACACGAAAGTTTTCATTTCTTGGGAAAAGGGTGAGTTCCGCGTTTTGGAATTGATCCAGAAAAGATATGGAACGACTTTCAACGTATATATTATATAGCATAATTTTTAATGGATTATGATGGGGAAAAATCATACATTTACATGAACATTCCATTAACCCATCGAGAATAATATATTTTATTTGCGAGACTCGATTGAGAAACTATTTATTCTCGCAACTTGAAAAAACAGTAGTATGTAGAGAGAGCAGGTGAAGGTTGAGATCATTCAAAATTCACGCCTCAAATATGGAACACTTATTTTTTAATGATTTCCATTTGAGTAACTCGTGCTACATTCATTAATTCAATATATGGGGTGTTTTGCAATTTTCGTCACTATAATTCTCATTACAATCAATGCACTTTGACACGTGAAGAAATACCTCATCGCGCCACTTTCACCACATTTCTTTGGATGGAAGTTCAAATTCTTCCTCAAAGCTTGCCATTAAATTTTTGTTTGAATAGAAGCCGAGAAACGCTGACGTTTTATCTTGAGTTTTTTTAATTTTCCGAAGGGCACAAACCGGAGGTCGCATGATGTCGAATCTGGAGTGAAAATCTATTCCAAGTTGGAACTCAACTAGTTCGTGTCAGTGACGAGCTTAGAGGTGGCTAGGGAATAGTTTACCCAACCGAAGTATTTGAATGTTGAATTCGTCGGTAGCCAGTATTTCTTGTTTTAGATGTTTTCGTATGGAATTCGAGTCTATCTAGGCGATAGATCTTTCGAGTACTATTTTTTGTTATCATCAAACGAGTTAGTTGACCCTTTGGGAAGATCTGTGGATTTTTGTTCGAGTCCAAGTGTTTGAAAGCCCACAAAAGTCATGATTGATCTATCATTTGTTGTTCCTCAAGTGGAGAGATTTTTGAAATTATATACAATTCATGAAGAGTTATGTATACATTATATATAGACCTTTTTCATTCAGGTATTTGCGTGGAAATTAATTCTTGGTGGCAGTTAGAACCATATCAAGCGTCTGTATTTTATTTCTTGGGTTGCCCTCATGGACCGAGATCAAGGTGTCACGTACTCATTACAAACATCTTTAAATCAAATAAATATTGCAAGGAGAAAATATTCTACTCAACGTTACTTTTTTCCACACATTATCGAACTGTATAAAAAACAGAAACTATTGGCTTGTATCTAATATAATATGAAATGGAGAATTTATTAAATTTCATTTCTGTGGCCAGTCAAAACGACAGAAATTTGGTTATAAAAATTATAAATTTCCTGTTAGTGCAGGGTTCAGACACGTCTAGGTTCAATTGTCGGAGTGAAATATTGATAGTTTCAACTGGCCGCATATGGATTTCGTATGGGGTTGTCTGAATTCAAATTCTTGGGGGAACATTGAGGAGCATTGTGAGGTCCTACAGGAGGAAGAAATGGTTGTTCTTCGAATTCTTTGTCTTTGTAAATGTTATTGCCGAGAATGGCATAATTATGGCACCCTGAGACATCGGATCACCCAACAACAGTTCTCCTACTCGAGTATAACATATATTTTAACGCTTTTACTCCTTAAATTTCTACGAGCACCTCTAATCCTTCTCACAAAATTCTAATGATATTCAAGCATGACAAAGTTTGTCAAGACCTGAGCAGGATCGGGATTAACCTACTCAAGTTCGGGAGTTAAATTTCTAGTCAAACATTGCTGCCCCGCTTAAGGAGACACCAGCGTCCCGACTGAGTTAACATTCTCTTGATAAGAATCTTCCGAAATGAATTCATAAGAAGGATTGAAATTTTCAGGAAATGATGTGCAATAGAGGAGATTGGGGTTACGTGAACTACTCTTTTTGTTTTGCTTTTCACGATCTTGTGAAGAATGAATTTTCCCTTTTCAAACGTCCATTGCATTAGGCGAATCTTTAATCCACATTTTCTATGTTGGGAAATTTTGTGTTGTGTAATTATAATATGCTGCGCATTAATTTCCAAAGTTCGCACTTTGGTTCACTTGACCCGAGTGTATGAAGTAAAGCGAACCATGGGTGAAAACAATCTTTTTTTTACCATTTACTGTAGAATATCATCCCATTTGATGTATATTCAAACTCTCACTTCAACTTCGACTCTCATTTTCTCGTGTCAAGCAAAAAATAGTGAGAAAGGGAAGATGAGAATGTGAAAATGCAAAAATAATGATCAATGGGGAAACGAGTGATGAATACAATTTTATTTATTCCAAAAAAATCTTGAGTCAACGGACTAACAGTGTTCCACCACAATGTGTAACTTGAAAACAAACATTCAAATATTTATTTATAACCAATTTATGAAGTCAGTTAACAGTGGGTCTTTCCATATTGACATTCAACTCTCAACAATCTTTCTGGTAGGTTCTTGACTTTTCATTGATCATCGGAAGAGGTAGCAAAAGAGCTTGATGTAATCCAAAGAAATGCGAGTAATATCTTTAATATCGGGGATGAAACAGTAAATTTTTCAATTTTTTTTTTTTGGAGATAGCGTATCTCTAAATTATTTTCAGGGTGACACTCAATTATCCGTTCAAGAAGATAAAGGTGTTTTCCCTTGTTTGAGAAGCTAATTAAAACAAAATCCCTTTCTCTCAAAATTGTTTCGCTGTATAGTGACAGCAAAATTGCACAAATCTTCTTTCACATTTCCAACCCTTTCAGTGTCAACATGATTGATTTTTCTGTTTTTAGAATACTCTTCATTCCTTCCTTCACCTTTTCTTCTTCTCGGATTATTTTTCTCTTCAAAGTCTTTTTGTTTTCCGTTGTTCCGTTCACAAGCTCATTTTCAACCAGTCTGGATTTTTCCATTGTTTTTCCGTTTTCTATATTTCTTTCTTAGTTTCATCTCTTGCAAACGCTTTTTTCACTCCTGTTCCATTTTTTTCATTTCCAAAAAGATTTTTTTCCGAAGGATCTGCAGCAATTATTGATCTCCTTACTCGCGAATTTCTCATTCTCACATTCTGGTAGCAATTTCCATTTTTTGGTAATAGAAAAATATTTTGAGGTAATAAACTAGGTGGAAATAATGATGATTCGATAATCGAAGTGGGAGCTGAAATAAGTGGAGTCATCGTGTGCTCAATTTGTGAACAATTCAATTTTCCTTCCCTAACATACAACTAAGATGATCCTGCATAATACCAGATTTATTGTTGAACTCACAAAGGTTTGGAAAATTGCAGTTTTCGCAAAACCACTTCTGATATTGTAGGTGGCAAAAGCCGATAAAATCGTGAGCCGAACAAAAGCATTGAGCTGCATTCTAAGTAGTTAAAGCGGCCTAGAGAATGGATATTATGCACGTGAGAGCTGTATTGCGAGCAGTTTGAAATCAAAAGAATGCTACACAATTTAGTGATGTAGCTGTATCCGATGAAAACAATGTAGAGGCAATGCAGAAACTGTCACTTAATCATCATAGGTCAAATCCAAAACTTCGATACTGAGATGACTTTTATGATTCGCAGAGAGAAGCACTTTCTCTGCTGTGGCAGCGAAATCTGATTTTGTTGTGTATCTTTTGCTGGAGCAGCAATTTTTTTCTGTGACAGCAATCTTTTTAGCATCACAGCAATTTTGTTGGCTAAGACAGCGACTTTTCAGTTGCCATAGCAAAAAAATGTGGACTTCTTCGGCAAGTTTTGTTTGCTATTCTATACATCATACGGAAATTTGCTGGAGGAACAAACATTCTCTTCTGCCACAGCTAAAAAATCGCTGTCGTACCCAACAGGTTTGTTGTGATAATAAATAGTTTGTTGTCACAGCAAAAAATTCGCTGCTTCAGCAAAAGAGACCCAGCGAAATTAGATTTCGCTGCCACAGCCAACTTCTTTTTTCTCCGTATTATTATGAATCAAATGGTTTGGATTGTTCTTATCTGAATGAGAGTGCTGGATAAAGTGTTTTATCACTCCGATATTGTTTTTTGTCATCCATCCTGGCTCTTCTGTAACCCTTAAGGTGTTCGATACAGGAGTCTTCACCATTCTAGAATCAGAATGCGGACAGAGGAAAATCATGACTGGAGATACCGTTTAACAGCGTGGACCATACAAAAAGATGTTATAAGCACTCTTCTTTTTGCACTAACACCTTACCTCACCTGCTCAACATTTTTATCAGTTCTTTTGAGTATGTTTGGCGACTGCTCAAATGCAGTCCAAGAACTGTGCACAAGTGCCCGTCTCATCCAAATTAGAAATTTTGAAAAGATTATTCAGCCGTGAGTCACGTTCAGGAATTATTCTCAGATTTGTGAAAAATTGAGATACATTACGCGGATTGAACGATATGGCTCTACTAAGACGAGCCAGAATATATATGTATATTCCACGGAGAAAAAAAGAGATTCGCTGTGACAGTGAACTCTAATTTTGCTGAGTCCTCTTTGCTGGAATAGCGAATTCTTTGTTTTGACAGCAAACTATTTGCTATCGCCGTGATCTTGTTAGCTGCGACAATGATTTTTTTACCTCTGGCAGTGAAAAATGTTTGCTCCTCCAGCAAATTTTGTTCGCTATTCTGTACACATTATTAAAAAACTTGCTTATTCAATTAATCATGTTGCTGTCCTAATGATGTAATTAGCTGTGGCAGTGAATTTTCAGTTGGAATAGCGAAAAGATTTGTTGTTCTGTGAATAATACCTCGATTTTCTGCGTCGGCGAATTTTTTCTCCGTGTATATGTATATTTTTTTTATCATATCCATGCAGCCATTTCTCAAACTCAAGGTGCGATACGCGAACTTAAAGGTCTTGTTTGATTTGAATAGTTTTTCGTATTTTCCCCAGCTCTACGGAAAAAACCTTTCCTAAGGTATCGAGATCGAAAAAAACAAAAAATTGTTTTTTTTCGGCCTGCTCTGATATTCACACTCTGTGGTAAAGAGAATTTCATAGGCTTTATCAAATTCTAGGTCTGTCTCACGGAAATATTCATACCAAAGAGGTCTTTTGGGAGACCCCAAACCAAGATAAATCCAAAACGCGGACAGCAAAAGAGATCATCGAATTGAATATTTCAATCCTCATTCATGTTTTATAGCGAATTCATAACTTATCTAGGTATTCTTTTATTTTTATTAGATAACTTTTTTCTTGATGATTATTCTTGTTTTATAGCTCCGCAAAAGCAGTGGAGCGTACGAGAATGCGTGTATCGGAGAACGATATCGTGGCGCATACGAGAAAAATGGCATTTATTTTCCCATATGTGCAATTGTACGGATCAAATCCGAGCTTAATATTCTCTTATAATGATTATTACAGTAACTTCCCGAACGCTTAGTACTAAGACGATTGGGTCAATCTCGTTGGGTTGATTCGTTAATGAACCAACGTATGCATAGGTAATTCAATGATTCAAGAATTCCAGGACATTCAACTGGTTGAATCGATGAATTTCTCTCTATAATCACACTTGTACAATGAATTCAATACAAATCGAAACGATAATTACGGCAATTGAAAATGAAGTTGGAAGGAGATACAATTTGAAGTAACGTTCACTGCAATTGCTGTAAAATGTACAACAATGTGGGGGAATAATCGCAATTTGGGGTTAATGATACAGCAAATTGTACCTGTCCCTCCTTCTACACAGTGAATTCTCCTCTTGTGTGAATAAAAATTAGACCATGAATATTTATTTCAATGCTGGGTATTTTTCAGAACAATTCACATAAAGATTTGTATACAAAATCTTCCTTTTAAGGACGATTTTGTTCTTTTAATCATTTTTATTCACTTTGTTCATGATAAATTGAGAGAAAAGAAAACGTAAAAATTATAATCTTTGATAAAAGATTGAAGACATCGCGGATCATGGAAGATAACACACTCAACATTAGTCCAATAAATTACTATTCTCTGTAGAATTGAACCAGTGGAATTCCACTGGAAACCTTTACCCTGTAAATCAGTGAATATTTACTGATTTCCGTACTGAAATATGACTAATTGTAATCAGTGAGAATAACATCCAACTGAAGAATCAGTGACTATTCACTGATTATGCAGTGGAATGCAACTGATTTGAAATTGTTTGAATCGTTTGTAGAAGCGAAACTAAAATTCAAACTCACAAAATCTGATCAATCATCGATCGATGTTTATCTTTTCGAATTAATTTCTTGCAATTGAAAATATCATAAGATGATACGCAGTATACTGCAAGAATTGGGGTCTTCAACGGTTGAGTATTCCGTTATTCGATTACCAATTCGTTTCGAAAAATGATTCAACCTTCAGCAACATTTGAAAATCAGTGGTTTACTTATAACTGCTAAATCAGTGCGATTCCACTGATCCAGAGTTTAAAGAAAAAGAATCATTACGTTTTTCATGAGCGATTTCTTACGCTTTTTCTTTCTCTCAAAGTACAGAAACTCTTAGGATAAATTTTCTTCAAGTCAACATCCTAAATTCAAATCGTTTGAGCCACTCTAGTGAAATCTGATACGGCTCCAGAGAAATTTCTCCTGCAATAATGACGAATCTTAAGTTCATGACAAAATTACGTAGAAAATCTCGTTCGTTATTCTTCGAAGATAGTTCAAGCAGATACACATTTTTTGTAAACCTTTGAAAATGCACTCTCCAGCTTGTAATATGTTAATTTCTCTGATGAATTTATTATGGAAAACTAAACAATTTAAGAATTATGAACAAAAGATTCCCATCGAGTTTGTCGTTGCGATAAAATCGTTTTACACGCATCAAATGAAAGTTAGTCTGAACGCAGGGAGATGAATATTCAATCCATGCAATCATGGTTATACAATAACTTCGTTTAATACATAAATCTTTGTACCGAACATCACTTTGATATAAATAAACTTTCCCTCGATTATTCTCAAACCAATTATTCCTCTCAACGGAACGTAAAAACGAAATACCTTATTACTTACGAAAGTTTACAAACTCAGAATCCCGGATGATTCAATTAAACAATTCACCTCAACTTACGTTATGGAGGCTTGAATGAGAGGAATGATTGAATGAAATAGACGGTCGACGTTGAACAAAATGGTGAGATAACTGCTGCGAACGAGAATGAAGACATTCCAAAGATGAATTGCGTCCTATATTTGGGACAGTGGGTGAGGATTTTATTGATCAATCATCTTTTCTATGAAAGGGACTTTGTTGGTGGATGATGTTTGAGGATTGTACAATTGTGAATTCGAGTTAGAGGTGAGTTGCATAATACAGGAACGCGGAGGAAATCACGAAAGCAGTATATCGAATGGGTTTCAGGATATATTCGAAGATTTTTCATTCGCTCGAATCGTTTGTGGAATGGATTTATACGCGTTGGAAAATGGAAGATGAAATTGCATACTGCGTTGAGAATGATGTATATATCCGCGATTGTCCATGTTTTGTCATTCGGTTTACACTTTTTTTTACGTTCACACTCTGTTTTCCAATATTTTTCAAACTTTTACTATTTTTTATATCGTTTATTCATTCGAAAGTTCTTTTTACATGCGGCGTAAATTCATAATTTTATGTCAAAACGTTCTATTCATACAGGGAGTTGAATAATGTGAATATACTTTGTAGAAAATGATGGTTAGTTTCAGACGGAAAGGAATGAAAAACTGCAGAAAAACGAATACAAACGGATTTAATCGTATTGAGTTTTGGTGGATTGGAATGGTAACGTGAATTTCCTATTATTGAGCTTAGGAATGGAGCCATTTGATAATCGACAATGATATACGCAGCTATGCTGAATAACCAACAATTGATCCATTGTCGCTGACTGAAGAATAGTTCATTGCTGGCCGGAATTTACTCTAAAATTGAATATTTCAGATTCTTGATGTTCCTTCAACAAATCGAGTATCAGCAGCCCAGAGTTGTTTTTCAATGCACCTGCACAGTAATCAAAGGCTCTTTGTGGATACTGCATATAAAAAATTTGAAAAATTGTAAAGAACGATCAATCAACTACAACTGGCAATGAAAAGCCACAAAGCAAAAGAGAAAAAATCTCTTGAGTTGCTATTCCGATCGTTCAATGATTCGTTCAAACATGAATTTCAAATTGAATTTCTGTTGAAAATTCACCCTTTGAACTGGTGTTCAATGCGAAAAAACATTTACATTTGATATTTCAATGATCGGAACCATAGATTTCCCCAATAAAGGAAATTAGTATTATTAATATATAGCCCAATAATCCGCCACGTTTAAACACGTTCTCTTTTACTCACTGTTTTATCGTGATGATTTATCACTTCTTTTCAAACGAAAACTTGTTTTCTATAGTGAATTGAGATAAACTGATACCATTATTCGCAAATTGTTTCATGTAAATGTTTCAATGTATTGTTTCTAAGAAGGGCTGGCAGTGAATCTGAGATAATTGATCAAAATCGGTAAAGTATGGATGAAACAGTATTTGACAATCAAAAGAGTGGAGCTAAAATCGTATTTTAATCGCTACTGCTATGATTCAACAATAGCTGGAAAAATTTGGTGAACATGGAGTTCAGTTGCAACATATTTTTGTAAAAAGATGTTCAAGAGATGAGTGTTCGAGTCCTTGAAAAATGTACACACCCTCTTGCGTAATGGTAGCCTGTGGGGACATAAAACGATTGGTATATCAATCAAAGTTTTTCCAGCATAGTTGCCCTGGGGATTACCGATTGATAAATCAGAAAATCCTTTCTCCACCACGTATATCAAATTCAGGTTATCACGGGGGATGAATTTCTCCACGGAATACAGAATATTTCGATTCCGGAGTTAATTTTTCTTATCAAATATGAAATATACTATAGTTTCCACGCTATTACCGATTCATTTGTATTTTCACCCTCTTGATATATATTTCAATTCCTAATGCTGTGATTGCAGATTCGGTCATTTGAAAATTACCATCCATCAGAATTGATGAAAATCATTGTTGAGCCGATTCATAAACTCTGTACGGGATGAACAAGATACTGTTTTTCTTATTCAAGAGAATCGAGTCTGTCGAATATGGGATATTACTACTTCGAATCCTCGTTCGATCGGTTCTCATTGTTAAAGTTTAGCAATTGTGAAATTGAGATTTCGAAGAGCAAAACATACCTCAACCCGAGGTTTCAATGAATTCTTGAAACTGACGACCTTTTAAAATCTACATCTAATCCCAATGAAGTCCTCGTAACGTGCATCTGAATTCAAACAACCATGTGAAATTTTTGTGAAATGTAAGAGTCAACCTGATGACAACTTTTAGCGAGGTTGAAAATGGTCAGAACTTGTGCAGCATCCAGGTTCAATCTAATCAGATCCAGAATCGATTCAAAATATTTCTAGAGTAGAAGAGTTCATCTTGATCTCGCAATAACTTTACATTCTGTTGAAGAGAGAGATAAATTGAAGCCATATAAATTGAATGGTTTGTATGCATCCTTCTCAGTAGAAGAATAAAAATAATGTTGATTTCAACTTGAACTCGTCCTCATCGCTAGAAATCTCCAACTCTTTGTCTGGCTATGCTTTTAGAATATTTTACAGATCCCTAAAAACGTGTTGGATTATTCTTTTTGTTGATACGTTTTTCCATTTCTTTTTACCTTATCCGTTTTATACTCTACCATTTCGCGCACGACTTCGCTCTTTTAAGGAAGATTATCTCTTACCGGTGTTCACGTCGCTGGCATTTTTACCGTGTTTGATAATGCTTGCTCTGCCCGCGTTTCGATTGTCTTGGATCGTATTTTCATTATGTTCAAATCTCGCTTCGCCTGTGACTCTCTTATTCAACGATTTTCATTCCATTTTATATGTATATTACTACAATTCAAAAAATCTCCACATGCACTTTTTTTCGTTTCCAGATAACGTTTCTTGATTTCAAAGAATTTTCTCTTAATAAGCGTGAAAAAAGTCATCACTTTTTTCAAATAATTGTTCAAATTAGCCAATGTCCTGGTCACGTAAAGGGTCAATTTAATTCTTTCACAACTTAGAAACCAGGGGCTTCAAATAACTTTGTTGGGGGGAAAATCTCTCGCTTCAGAAATATTTTGTTAAAGTGTGCGTAATGTTTTCTGGAACAGACCCTTTTTTATGCGGAATCATGTCAACCGAAACTTCACTTCAATTCATGCAAACAATGAGGTCTTCTCTCGTAGGTGATCATCGGCCAAAAAAAAACTTTAAAATCAATAAATTTTCTCATTTGGAAGAATGAAATTATATAAAAATTATAACAAACTTCCTACGTGGAAGGTGATTCTATTAAATTTATGTATGCTACAATTTTTACATGCGATACGTAGATTTGGCACTTATACAAGATTTTATAAAATTTATATATAAATTTTTTTGATGTATGTTTTTTTTTTTTTATACGATTGAGTAGAAATTTATACGAGGAAGTATCTTTTCGACTGACTATGCAGAGAGAGAGAGAGAGAGAGAGAGAGCTAGAATATGATATGAATGAATGAAACATCTTAGAGGGAGAATTCTATAAAATTCTGAATATAAAGGAATTATAATGTCTTCAGCGAATAAATCTCCACGTGGATTCTATGTGTCCCTGTATGAGTGTATATGAGTTGTTTGAGAATTCAACTCACAATAGTGTATCACATAAATCCATTCTTCGAACTAACGATGTTCCCGTTTCTTATACGTGTATCATATCAAATTCTATCGATCAGAGTGTAAGAGAAAAGTTATTTTTCCAAAATAATCAACGGAAAAACAGGTTGGTACTTGGCTCTATAGTACTAAGAATAAAATATATTCAAGGATATATAATATTGAAAAAAATATTATAAATAGAAAACATCATACCATTGTTCGACTGAGCCGGTGAACCATCGTGGGCACTTTTACTTTGTAACTTTGGTGTATTCTTCTCACTCATGTTGACCGTTTATTCTCTTCTAATATCTTGATTTTATAGCTCTTTTAAAACGAAATAACAGTCTTCACAATTCTCTAATATATCTCTCGTCGTTCACTGCCAACTATACGAGTTGCATCTAATCTATCCTCGTTGTATCGATGCAATTTGACTTTGAAAAATCTATATAATATTCTACAACAACGCACGGAGCCTACAAATTTTCCTCATCGATGAGTGAAAATATCGAGACGTCACTAACAATCACAAGCCCGATACAGTAAATATAGGTTTTTATCTAATAACACGAAGAACCTCTGAGATGAAAATAAGACACGACGTAGTCACACACGAAATAACAATCTCAAATAGAATATCTTTTCTTGAATCTAATTTTATGCATTTCTATCTCATACTTATCACTCTGACTAAACATTTGATTCGATCTTGGGAATGAAATGTTTTGATTATCACATGAAGTTATCACTCCAATAATGTAGTTGGCTGACGAAAATCAGACCTTTATCACTGAAATTGCTCGTTGACACGTGCCGCGCCAACACTTGACATTTAATCGCGTGTCACATCACAATATTATCACAAGACGAGGATCGACGATCGATCGAAACTGTTGTATGAAAAATTTGGAAATGTATCGACAACGCACAGCCAGGATTCACCTGGCTAATCCCTCGTTAATCTCATGTCCAACGGTTCTTCTCTTCAGATCATCAAATTTGTGATCTATCACAAGACGAGGAGTAGTCGAGAATTTAGACCTACTTTTATCTCCCGTTTTTCATTGATAGGCGATAAAAACGCATACCCGATCACTATCGTTGTCCTTATTTATCCTCTTTTTTTTTCTTACCTCACAACACCGCACACAACACGCGAATATACAACAAACAACACCGATGATGAGGACAACGACGATGACGATGGGTCGGTTTCCCTCGCGGAAAACGAGGAAACAACGACTGACACGACTACGACGGTGGCGGCGACAACGACGAGGGTTAGAGATGAACACTCCCGGCTTTTCCAGGGTTCTCTCCTTTTCTCATGCGCGTAACTCCCTTATTCCTCTCTCTCCATCTTTCGTCTCAGCTCTCTTGGTTTATCAGCTTCACGCGCTATCTGTCCTCCATTTGGCCTCTTTTTCCAACCTTCTCCACCTTTGAGTCTGCAACTCTCTTTTTCTCTTTCTATCCCTCTCCCTCTCTATCCCTTACAAATACACACAGATGTACCGAGCTACCAACGTCGTCCCGGGCGTAGTGAGCAGCTCGCCTGCTTTTCCACCCTTGTCCCGCGCCTGCGTTCTCCTCTCGGGGACGACATCATCCCTCTTCCTCTTCGCCACCTCTTCTGGTCCATATCTCTCACTCTCGCAGAATCTCGCATCTCCTATCCGTTCGTTTCTCTCCGCGGATGAGTTCATATTTTCTCCTCTCCTAGATTGTTTTTCTATCTTTTCCTCCCCCACCGAAGAAGCCGTTCCCCCAATTCTATATAGTCGCTAGCTTTTGATAACTTACAAACTCTTAATTACGTGTCTTCGAGGAACTCTTGGAGGAACACCCAAAGAAACCCATGTACCGTGATGACAAATGATCGCGATATTCGTTTCATCTAAATACATGCCTCAATACATTCCTCGTTTACGAAAAACTTGACATTCTTCTTTGTGCCTCTGAGAGCCGGATGTATCGTGTTTCATTATCATCAGCGTAACGCGGAGATGGTTCTTTTTATGTACAATTTGAAGATTGATATTGTCGAGTTGTGTCAATTTGATAATTTTGTTCGACAAGTTTCTTTGAGAATCGATATTATTATTGGTACTGATCACTTGTCGAATAAGTCGAGTCTATTTCCTTCCTTTACTGAACTTGAACCGAAGAAAGATTCAACGATTGGTATCACAGGGAGGAAAAAGTTCGCTCGGTACCTTTTGCCGGAGTAGTGAATTTTCCGTTATCACAACGATCTATTTGCTGTCACAGCCATCTTGTTAGCTAAAACATCGCTGATCCCGACTAGAAATTCACCCCATAGACCAGATCGGGTCAACTTTGATCCAGCCCAGGTCCTACTAAGGCAACCTCGTCAGGACCTGACAAGTCATATCACGCTTCACTAATATCAGGACCTTATGAGGCGAGACTGATAAGGATTTGATGCGGAATCCCATACCAAAATCTCCAGAATAAATTGAGATTAGGATATGAACAGAAAATCCACAACCCAAAAATGTTGTATTCAGCTTGAAGAGTTCTAACTTGAAAGATACACAGTTGAGATTTGTTCAGAAATATTTTCCTAATTTGAAGAAAATTCATTTCACCAAAGAGTATACAATCTAAAATTAAGACATTTTTGCATTCACTTTATTGAACTATACTTTATAAACATATGTGTTCATAATCTCAGGATAACCTAACAAGGTCTCGATGAGATTGCGTCCTGGAAAACCTATTTCAACTTTCTATGATAATTTAAGGAAAACCTAATGAGGATAAAATGGGTTTATCCCTACGTGGGGCATCCACATCTAATCTTGATTAGGATTTCAGCAGGTATGTCGTATTTCGGATGACCTTGTTAGGTCCTCACCATATGTCAGGTTAACCCTACGATAATATCCAGTCAGGATGTAGCAAACAAGATAGCTGTGATAGCAAAAGACTTACCGCTCCGGCAAGAGGGACCCAGCAACATTAGATTTCGCTGTCATAACGAATTGCTTTTCACTCTGTGCAGTTGCATAGGTCCAGATTGGATTGGTATCGACTACAATAAAATCTTCTTACAGAAACACCATATTCTTCTTTTACTCTACATTCGGTCAGTCGAATACCATGAATCCAAGTATTTCACATTATTGCATCGAAGTTTCCCTCGAACAATGGTATCAGCAAAGTTTTTCCATAGATGGGGAATTCTTCACCATAATTGGTTAGACTTTTCCCTCATTTGTGAATGATTCCACACCCAAAAAACAAAATAGTTCCTCAGAATGGTGAAAAAATCCTTCATTTTTGATGGAAAAACAATTCCCTCGCGATGAAGGGACGAAATCCATCAACGGTGTGAAGAAAAACTCCTCACATTGTTTACAGTGCATTGATGAATGACTGCACGATTCAAAACACTAAATGTATCCAAATCAAACACTTTCAATTGCAGATGGAAATGATGGAACAAAGAATGGATGTGTCTTTTGTCAACATATTGTATATAATCATGAAGAACAGGATTATTATTCGCATTCAAGAGTGATGAATTCAAACTTTGTTAAGGATTATGAGATGATGTGATTGCAGATATCTAATCTTGTTTTATTTCACAAGCGTTAGTTTCGTTCAACACACAAAATACCGATGAATATATTGCAAGGTACCGTTGTTCGTTCCACTTGCGTTCATTTGAATAAACTAATGAATCCCGCAAGTTTAAGTAAGTTGAATTTCACATTGAAGAGCAATAACAGCAGAACATTATATTTGTTTCACGAGATAAAGCCTTTCAAGATTAATTCTTCCTGATACTCACTCTGAGCAATAGACTTCCAACACTTTTCCCATCCATCCATTCGTAGGATGACTCAATTCGAACAAAATTATCTATCAATTTCCCCGAAGTGTCCGAAAAAAAAGTAAAATACTTGAAATTTTCAGCAAGATATGATCAAAGCAAACGTGTTGAAGTAAATTAATATGCAGAATGGAGGAGATCAACGAAAGGACCGTTGTGAATTATGCTGAAGGAATATTCATTTCCCTCTATTCACATAAAGCAGATGGAATCTCTTTATTCCAAAAACGGCACAAAAAATTCCCTGGACGGTTGTGAGTCTGAGTTATGAATCCATGATCGTACGAGAAACCTCCTGCGCTGTCGTCTTTAATTACTATTTGATAAATCCTTTCTATCGTTTTTACTTTCTTGCTTTTTGTCTCTACTCCTCTTAATGATGAATTTCACGTGAAATGAGACTCCCAAAAGAGCAAATGTTGTTGATCCGCATTCATTTTGTTTATTAATGATTCGAATGTTCAATTTTGTGATCGGGGAGAGTATCGTGTACCACGTATAACATATTATTCAATGAGATACGTAAGAGCATCAAAATACATACTATAGTATATAATCAGATTCACACTTCATATCCATTTCATTCGATAAGCAGATTATTCTACATGCGTGTAATTAAATGTATGATTTCAATGATTTTCATTCGTAATATGCCGTTTTTTTAATTGATAAATTACCGTTCCTGCAGGATAAGAATAATTGATCATTCAAAGATTATTGGAGGTTTATCTATACAGGGTTTATGAATGGGTACGATGATATTAGAGCGTATTAGTGAATTATAGACGTCATTAGTTTCACGTTAATGACGGCTATTGATGGCTCATCAATGGTTGACTATTGAATGATAACGCGGGTCCAGTAACGGCTTCACTGATGAAGCAAAATGATTTCGACTCATGGCCAGCATTGATGATGTTTCAACGTGGTTCATCAATGGGAGATTATTGAATCATGTATCAATGATATTCATCATCTTTTCTTCATTGCGGGGAATCTGTTGTTCCAATCGTTGGAATATATTGAGCATGCATGTGAATTTTCAATTTTCAATTCATGAGTTTCTTTGTACAGCTGTTTTGAAGGGAAAGAGGCAGTTGCTGTGACAGCAAAATCTAATTTTGCTGTGTCCCTTTTGCTGGAGCAGCAAATTCTTTTATTATCACAGCAATGTTGTTAGCTACGACAGCGATTTTTTCAAAAAGTGTTTGCTCCTCCAGCGAATTTTGATATTATATGTAGAATAGGAAACAAATTTTGCTGGCAAAGTCAACATTTTTTGCTGCCATAGCTGAAGATTCGCTGTCATAGCTCACAAGATTGCTGTAATAGCCATCAGATTGTTGTCGCAGCAAGAAGTCCGCTACTCCAGCAAAATCAGATTTCACTGTCACAGTGAATCTTGTTCTCCGTGTTGGTTTTTTCATTGTTCCTCCCACTTTTTTCATTTTTCCATAGTATCCAACAAGAGCTTTTGATAATCATGCGGATGTAGGTATTGAAGAACACCCTACACAGCACCACAGTCCCAGAAAAATTCTCAAAGAATTCATAGAGAACACAATGAGTTCAATAAGAATTCTTCTGGGACTATGGTGCTGTGTGGTATAACTCTGGACCGTGGATGCTTGTACACTGTAGAAACCACAAGTTCAAATTTCACACGTTTTAATGTCCCTGTTTAAAATGCACATGGAGTCATTGATTCGCATTTATTTCAACGCATGTAACAAATGCACAATTATTCGGAGCACACGGAGAAAAATAAACCGTAACCGTTACTGCGAGTGACAGTACCCGGTTGAAAAACAAATGAAGACACAATTGGATAGTAAAGATTATCGCGATTACCGTCATAGGTACTGCAACGAAATTTGTCATTACTGGCCGGACAGTAACGAGTACTGTGAAACGCAGTATTGTATAACTGCTTTGACTTTTTTGATGATTACTGTCATTGGCAGTAATGGTGACTGTTCACTTTTTCTCTGTGTATTGAGAACATTCACTGAGACAAATTCCAATCAATCACTTCATGTGCATTCAAAACAGGGGCATCAAAATATGCGCAATTCAAACTCTTGTTTTTACAGTGTACATCAACCTTGTGTGGCAGTTATGGACCATAATTGTTCCAAAAACACAACAAAAAAATTAATTGTGTCGCATCATCGCTGGCCTTCCTCTACGGGGTATCGTATGAACTTGTGGTGGATAGAACGTAGAGGCAACGGAGAAATGTCTGTGGTTGAAAATAGGGCGAACACATAGGGTGTCCATCTCGAGTCCACACACTGCGACGTGGAGCTGACGCGTTTCATCGGTGCTGGTGCGTTTAAAGCAGTTTTGCATTCCACAAAATAATTACCGAAATTGAATAGACGAAATCTTCTGCATAACAATTCAACCATAATTTTCAATGATAAAATATATATTCCGACCAAAGGAATTATTTCATGAATTCATGTGTCTGAACCACCTGAACAACACCAATATTTTCATTCTGAAATTCAGTCATCAAACTTCCAGCGGTGCCGTAAACTTCTAACTTTATGGTTGAACGTACAGAAGCGAGTCTAGGAATTACGTGCGCAGTGCACACCCCAATGTAAGTTGAACTTCCCACTCTGTTTCAACGAATTTAAACTAAAGACAACTGTATCCGTTGGCCACCGAAAATCTCTTTCCACTTTTTATTGTCACGGAGATAAAAGATTCTCTCACAATACAGCAGATAAAAAAAGAAGTATAAATAAATTTGATTTTTAAAAGATACAGAACTGAATGATCATAAAAGATTCATAAGAACTTATCGAATATTTCGTGCCCTCTCTCTCTTTCTCTCTCCTTCTTTTATCCGTGAATTTATGAGAGATCGACGTACATATATATCTCGAATTCTTCGATACTTGATTTCAAAATAATAAAGATGAAAAATCGAGAGAAGCGAGCGAGGAAAGGAGAATATTCTACATCGATCCGATAACAGATCCAAGACTTGAATTTTCGACGAGGCATCTTTGAAGATAATTGCAATCCACTTTGGAAATTTCCAATTGTGATACGTCAAATCGCTTTTTCCAATCGCTTCCCTCTCAACTTGTTAATTATTGTTTTTTCTAGAGAGGTTTTGCGAATTGCGCTCTTTGGTCTTTCAGCGAGAGATAGAGAGAGAGAGGAGAAATAAAAAGAATAACTTTTTCTACATTTTTTTCAAATACCTTTTATATTTCCCATCAATCGATTCCAGGTCCATTGAAAGTTGAAGTAGATACTTAATTTCATACTTTTTCGAACTGAAACAATGAGGCTCATTGAATGCAGTATGAGTGGAATAAGAATAAAAGAATTGAATTGAAGAGATGAAGAGGGAAGGAAAGAAAACAGGTCACAGTAGTAGGATAATAGTTACCATAACAAACAAAAAAAAGTAATGGAAAACAAAGAATGTGTTATTGATCTTTGAAGATCTATATTTGATTTTGATTAGATATCTACTCGGGAAAACATTTGTTTCCTCTATAAAATGGAAGTTCTGACAATCGAAGGTAAAATTTTGTTATATCTTGGTTCAAGTTTGAAGTTTCAGGATTTTACTGAAGATAGAAAGTACGAAGATTCAACAAGAAAATACAAACGGAATGTATTTGTTTTATAATATTGATCAAATGAGAACTAAAAATTCATCTTGAAATGAAATCGTTCCATCGTTGAAATTCAAATTCACTCTCTCATTCGTCACGAGAATGTATGATAAGAGGAATAAATATACCATTTTTCATTGAATCGGAAAGAGATCCAAAATCCAATTTTTGTAAACTATGCTAACAGTGTTACATAACGGTGCACTCGAGTGGAAAATGTTTTTCCAGCAGAGAATCCAATATGTAAAACGAAATTGTGGGAGAGAATGGTACATCGAATATATGTAACCATTGCGGAGAGGATATTTTTCATTCTCAATGATTATTCACTTCAGCAGAAAAAATGGCGATACTCTCGCTAATGGACTGGACTTTATTAAAAAAGTGACCTTGTAATTCAAGGAAGGATATCGGGTTCTGTTTTAACAAATTCAGCATTCGTAGCTTATATACTTGGAACGGGTTGGAGATAAATAAAGGTTGTGTAAGAAAAATCACTTAGGTGATGAATTTTTTTAATTTTCTGCATTGAATCAGACTTGCTTATTTCGGATGACAATTATCACCAGATATCAAGAGTTGGAAAAATTATTGATAATCGAAATACCGCTTTTCGTATATGATTAAAAAAGCATGCTTAGTTCTTGTTTATAATTTGAAATCAAGCCCGCTTTGTTTACCCTTTTACAGGTCATTAATAGCATGTCACTCGTATGTTAAGGGCGCTGATTAATGGGTCATTAAGGCTTCATTACTGGGACATAACGTGTGTTGAGTAATGGCGGTGGATAATCGGCAAGGTATTAAATTTATGATTGGCTTAGTAATGCGGTGAAATTATTTGAAACCTTAAGGCTGAAACCTATGATGTTTTAATGTGGCCCATCAATGGCGCATTACTGAATCATACATTGATAATATTCGTCTTTTTATTGAGGGAAATCTGTTGTTTCGGTCATTAGGATATCACATATTGATGTTGTTTTTGCATTGGACACCAGTAACCTTGCATTGTAGGGATAGGCGATATTTTGACACTATCGATGTTTTTACAGGGAGAAAGGAGAATCCTGCTGTGATAGCGAAGTCTAATTGTGCTGGGTCCCTTTCGCTGAAGCAGCAAATTGTTTGCTGTGACAGCAAATAAATTGTCATCACTGCAATCTTGTTGACAATGACAGCAATTTTTTAGCTGTGTCAGCAAAAAATCTTCGTTCCTCAAGCAGATTTTGGTATGATATATAGAATAGCAAACGAATTTTGCTGGAGAAGTCAACATTTTTGCTACCACAGCTGGAAATTCGCTGTCGTAGTTGACAAGATTGCTGTCACAGCAAAAGATTTGTTACTCCAGCAAAATGTACTCAGCAAAATCAGATTTGGCTGTCATGGCAAATTTCTGTTTCCTTCGGGTATACAATCGGTATGAAATTTCGATTCATATTACATAAAATTCAATATAAATCCGCGGAATCGTCTATAAAAATATCGATACTGTCAAGATATCGCCTATCCCCGATGCACTGTGAAAAAATATAAATTCGGGGATTCTTCCTCCATCTTGAGGAACTATTCCGTTATTCCAGTGTTGAATCCTCCACCCTGAGAGAAATTATTGGGATTATAGGAATGGAGGAACATACTGACTTCTTAAGGGATTTGTTGTGAGACATTGTAAACTTGATCAGAGTTTTATTGTTATGTCATAGTAAATTTTACTGTATGATAGTGAATGTCATTAGAGAATTAGCGTCTTCCTCCATTCCTACAATCTCATAGTGGATTCAACTGTAAATTTCCCTCAGTGCAAAAAGTGAGAGGAAATTACACCAAACCAGGGTAAAAAACTCGCTATTTATGATGGAAGTTTGTTGCCATAAAATGTTGGGGGAGGATCGTGGCAGCGTTTTTACAGTGTAAATTTCCAATATGGATTGAATTTCAAATCAATGTTCTACTATTGAACCCATATAGGAATTTATAATTCGCACTAGCATGGTGCAACGTAGATAAAGTATGACCGAGGCTTGGCAACAAAGCATGGCGCAAACCTGGAATGATAACATCATTTTATGATTTACCTACGTGTTTTTCCAATGAAGTCCCATCATCGATGAAACGATGGCAATGAAATATACCATCATTGGCGAACAATTGGAAATTTTGTTTGTCAATGCTGCGCCAATGATCAAAGTAAAAAATATTTAACCCAGAAATATATAAAAAGTATACGCATTTCGCAATTTCTGACATATGTTGTTTGAAGTCTTATTGTTTTCCCCTCATTTTTTTGTAAACAACTCGGCGTCTTTTGTCGGTAAATTTTGCCATGAGAAGTAGACACAATGTATGTTAGCTCAGCGGTAGGAGCCCTCTAGTGTGACTCATAATGAAGGGCTATTGACTGTTCTTCCAAAAACTTACTTAAGCCTTATATATTCTTCGTATAAGCGTTTCAACACTCGCGAGAAACACTTGATTGGTAACGTAGCAAAAATATCATATATGTTGCCAATATTGAGCCATGCTATTACCAATGATCGGTGCTACATTGAAAGCTAATTTCTACCGAAAATAGGCCAAAGTTTGGGGCAATATTGAACCACGTTTGAAATGATCCTGGCGTCGAACGGAATCTATCGTTTAGTCAATGTTGAGCCAAGGATGAGCCAAGCAAGAGCCAAGCTTGGCGCAATTGTGCCACAATAATAGGCTGACAAACGAAATCCGTCGAACACCGACATCGGTGCAATATTTTATTTATTGTTAATCAACATTAGATTTATAGATTGCCAAGCCTTGTCTGTCAACATTGCGCCAAGCTACATTTTATTGTCAGCATGGGCGGAGCCCAGAAATTTTTGTATGGGAATTTTCCAAGTAGCGATTCGGAAGTTCATTAGTCGGTTGCCTTGTGGTTCTTTTTTTGACAAATTATATTTAATTGATATTCCCTTCCAATTGGATTTGAATTTTCCATACACTGTAAAAAAAATTCTGATTTATTCCCCAAAAAAATGTTTGAATCAAAGTTCTTTCATGGATGGGAAATTCTTCGCTTAGGTGGGCTTTTTGGTCATTTACAAAGGATCCAACACCCAAATGGCTAAATAGGGCCTCGAAGTGCGGGAAATTTCTTATTTTCGATTGAAAAAGAAAAAAAGATGATACTCCCATGATCATGGGATAAACCCATGACATGTGTGGAGAAAACCACTTCATATTTTTTCCAGCATAGTATTCGCAAAGAACTTCCGATTATAGTAATAGCAAGTGTAATGAAGAACACAATTCTGGATCACTGTCTCAAAATATTCAATTTTAGAATAAATTCGGAGGATTTCAGAAGAAAGCGATTTCGAAAAATCTGCTTTGCTAAATTAGCAAAACGGTTGCTGTTACAGCAAAAATTCTGCTATTCTAGCAAGATATTTGCTAATTCAGCAAAATTTCCTAGTTGTCTGTATATCTACAATCTCAGATTGCTGAATGGCAAGCGCTTGTTAAAAGAGCAAGGTTTTTGCTGTGACAGCAAATTATTTGCTAATTCAGCAACAAGTTTTGATATATCAGCAAAGCAAATCTTCGAGGTTTGCTGTTTCAGCAACTTTTTTCCTCTGAGTGTAGACGGAGGTAAAAAAATTCACTCTGACAACGAAATTTGATTTCACTGAATACATTTTGCCGGAGTAGCAAATTTTTTGGTTCGACAGCAAACCATTTGCTATCACAGCAATCTTGTGAACTATGGCAGCGACTTTTCACACGGGAAGACCAAGTTTATTGATGATAAACAGTTTATTTTGATTGTTCAGAAAAATCACTGTCAATTCAGGGGAAAAGAGGATCGCTGAAAAATATTCGTAGTGAAAATATCAGAGGTTGATCGTTCAATTGTTATTTCTCACAGTGAAACTATCAACTCATTGTAAATTCACTACGAATATTCTTCAATGATCTTCCTTTACTCTGAATTGACAGTGATTTTCCTAAATATTCATGAACTCGGTCTTTTCGTGTAGCTATGGCAGTCAAAAATGTTTGCTATTCTATAAATAATACCAGATTTTACTGGAGACGCTAACATTTCTTGCTGGCACAGCTAAAAAGTCGCCGTGACAGCAAAAAGTTTGCTGCCGCAGCAAAAGGGACCTAGCAAAATTATATTCCGCTCTCACAGCAAATTTCTTTCTTCTCCGTGTATTTATCGTACATTGCCATTATGGAGATGTATAATGAATTTCGCTACATTGCGCTGAGAATGACAGATCCCAAATCTGTGCAGAGCTGATCATACAACTTCATACATTCATTTCTGAAAATTTTAGACTTTTTTTTAATAAACTCAGTTTTAAATCACTCAAATTGAAATAATGCGAGTTTAGCGAACGTTGCTTCATTTTGTATACATTTGGAGAAAAAATTATAAACGGAAATTCATTGTACTTTTGAAAAATTTTCTTAGATAAATGATAAATAGTACTCGACAACTGATTTATTAAATACCTGAATACATGATGAAAAACATGGAAGGGTATTTCCTGTAAATTTGAATTCAAGTGAGAAGTAATTAAAAGGGAGATAAACGAGGGATGTATTCAATGTATCATGTTAGGAAGAAGCAGATAACTTTTATTTATCGAATTCGAATGAAAACGAATAACCCGTAACGGGATAACGAATTCGTTCATCGGGATGTTACCCGCATCGCGTTCAGGTGATTTTAGGGAGATAGCGAAAACGCTCGATGTAAATATATTTACAGGGATTCAAATCGAAAACTGTCGTGGTGTCAGGTCGGAATATTTTTCACCGTGGTTTATTCTTTATTATAACTCGTTTTTCTTTTGAAATTCACCGGTTGGATGAATTCACTCCATGTATGTTGGTTTTATTATAAAATCCGAACCCAGTTATTTCAAAGTATTTTCACGAGAGCGAAGCTAGGTCGACTGCAAACGATTTCACTGAAACACCCTTCTTCCCAAATCCTCGAAATTGTAACCGCACGAGCAGAGATGTAAGATAAACTTATTGCCTTTGTGCTGGGAGGTTTTCATACAATGACCTAATTTTGATTTTTCAACTCGGTCGTCGGACACCTGATTTTATATGTCAGAAGAAATACAAAAAATAAAAGAACAACCGTGAAAATTATTTGCTCGAGTTACGTTTTAAGAGATACATTTCCTCGAGTTTTAATGGGTTCTAAAAATAGGTTTATGCGTTGGACTATTTGGAGCTGAAACTCGTGGAGTTTCCAGTATTATTTCGAGAAAACTATAAAACTGGCGTGGGATCATTGAGGAGTGGTTTTATGCGGGAAAGGAAATAGGGAACGTTGATGAAGGGTTTGTTATTGTTCTCGTTTTATCGTTCGATTCTATACATTTTGATGATGGAATTGAAATGGAATTTCGAGCATTCACCTTCGCAAAGTGATCATAATGTGCCGAAAAATTTCCTCTACGTATTCATTCTAAATTCAAGTGTTTCATTTTGATGCACTCAAACTCACTCTTGTTTAAATCGTGTGGTTATTTTTCAAACGCTTGGATGAAATGTTTTATTATAAAACACTCGATCTGAATCATTGACATATTCACTCAGTTCTCAACGTTTTAAAAGTAAGTACAAGATTTCAATATCCTCAAAGTGTAAGTTGGCGCAAAGAAGTGTCACTTTTACATTCAAAAAGCGCAGAATGACTCTCAGTGTATATTCGCCTCTAACTTCTGCAACATTCCATTGCATTGTTGACACATCATTCTTGCCAGGGAAGTGTATTAAAATAAAACACTTGAATTTGCAGTATTATCAGGAGATATTGATGTCACATGGACAGAGGAAGTTGATGAATAACCCGGAAATAGTGGGAAGAATTCTTTACCTACTCGTGCTAGGAACACGATATGACATCGATAGCCGCTGGAGGCTAATCTGACATTTTCATTCTCCCTTATAGTCTTTTTTTTATGAAATTGAAGAATGAAAAAATTCTGATATGGCAGGTGATGTGTTGATGTGGCTTGGAAAATATGTCTCTGTTTTGTCAAGGAACGATGGAAAAGATGTGGAAAACACTGTCTCATAATTTTTATTCGCAAACGCACCAATCTCACTCACGGGTTTTTGGTCAGTTTGAGCAAGAATTCATTGTGCAAGAAAGACGTTGCAATTTATGGCATAATAAAGTATTTGCTGATTTGAATGAATGTGTTGTTTCAATAGGAAAGAATGAATAAATCCTCCAAATACTCCAGTCGCGTCTGGTCGCAATATATTGGTCTCGAATGAAGTCTCATGTGTGCAAAGTTGATCAATGTAATGACGACAATGCTTGCAGAGGATCGATCCTTCTTTTATATATAAAATCTCTAATTTTTATTGAAATTTATGAAAATCAAATATTTCTTATATCAAAGAGGATCGATCCTCTTCAAGGATCACCATCGTTATTCTCATTTTGTTCCTATCTTTATACGTTCTCAATTTTCAATTATCAATTTTATCTAGTTTTTACTTATAGAAGATAACCGTTCACTTCACCCTCAGTCAGAGAGCATATTCATCTGAATTAAAAGTTTTGTTCGAACAGGGTTATCACTCGCAGCAGTAAATTCACGACAACGCACAAAACTGAACAAATGTGTGTAGAGTATTAAATATTTAAATGCGGTAGTTTACAACTTTCGCAGTTGCGTAGTCCCATGCGGTCACTTCAGCATCAACTTCGAGAAATAATTGAATAAACTTATTGGAACATCATAATAGAATTCCTTAACTCATAAATGTATATATGAATAATCAATAAACGTTAATTGAATTCAATCTTTTACGATATTATCTTCCCATACCTTTTTCGTGATCGTAACAAGATCAAGCGCTGATAACGGATATCTGTATTCAAATTAATTGAATACGATACAACAACGTCATCCAGGGAAATAAAATTTCGATTTGAATAAATCAAGTTGATGAAAAATATGGAACATGTATGCCAATCGAATACAAATTTTCCATGCAAAGTAAAATTGATTGATAACTAATTGAATCACGTTAATTCGATTCATCGAATATATTGCAATCAATTGAATTTTGGAGTGTAGACAATGGACGAAATTTTGTTCATTTCTACGTATGACATCGCGGTAGAGAAAATTGTTGAATGTACAATATCATCGAAGGAATATCGTGACAGACAAAAATTGACAGGCAAATGACACAGGTTCAAATTATTTGTTCGACGGAACTTTTCAAACACACTTCCGAATTCATTTTCTTGTCAATCTCAAACCATTTGACAATGAAATATGAAATATTGAGAATATATCGACGCTTCTCTTGAAGAGTAGCACGGTTCACGGGATATGAAGGAGACTAGCACAGCTCGTTGGTTTGCGCAGTCCAGCTGCAAATCGTGCTAGTTTTCATAAAAACTTCGCAAGTTGTGCAGCTTTTTGTCAAATGCATCGATATGATAACTCTCATTTTGGGATTCAGAAGGATAAATGTATGAATTATTCAAGAAATGTATATAAATGTTTCACAAGACAGATAACAATAGAGAAATTTACAAAATTGTGTATAATTGTGTATAATTTTATATTCTTTATGAATAGGTTATATTTAATTTTTTAAATTTTTTCACTCGGGGGAACATAATCATTCGATCATTATTGTGACACAGAATAGATGATGAACAATAGATTATTGATTATTTGATTTTTTTTTTAGATTTATACAAAAATGAAGGATTTCAGTCAACAGTTTATTGAAAGTAGGTAAAGAGGAAGTTGGTCAGACAAGCGTAAGTTCCCCTCTACAAGAGAATTCATACGCCTCAAATGACATTATTTATCATAAACTTTTCTACATGATTTTTATTAACAAAAAGAAGTAGGATGGCGGTAGGAGACGGAACACAGCCAAGGATATTTCCTCTCACAAGGAAAAACACTGCAATAACTTTCACTTGACTGTACAATTTTGTTTTCCAAATCAAATTCAAATATATATCTTTTGCGTATCCTATTTTGTTTTATGCACGTTGATAACATATAATCAATTGAAAAGGTATTCTTAGCCGTGATGAACTGTGAAATGTAACGAAGTACCGCTGCCACCGCTTTCTCGATAGTAATGAATCGCTATCGTCAGTCATTATTACAGACAATTTATGTGAAATACTATTACCTGTAATCATTCTGAAGGATGACTATAATCGATCATCGAGAACGCACGCGATACGGCAGAAGACTAGGCAATACATTTATAATTGCATCCCCGAGACCGATTAACAAAAATTTCAGAAAGTATAGAAAACCCTCCGAATTTCCCCTCCGTTGAAATTTAGAAACCTTGAGTGGTAGGAAACGAGTTGAGCTATTATATTTTTCACATGTCAATCTCTCCCTCTCTCTCTCTCTCCTCCTCTCAACATTCTCTCGGAACCAAGATTATTTTCAAATTTACCTGGTTTAATTAAGGCACATTAATGCTGCCTCCCCGCGTCAGAATGAGAGCTAGGTTTATTTCACGAATTCACGTGTATACACGTACACATATATAAAAGGAAAAGGGGGAGAGAAAATTTCTCTTCACGTTTTCCGCAGGTACACACTCTACGTCGTAGGCTTTGGGAGCAAAAAATAGAAGAAAAGACGAGGAAAGAAGGAAAAAAAGGGCAAGGTTTCGCACGTGTCATGAAACTGAATGGCTTGGCGTACCTGGGAATTAAAATTGATCGTTCGAGAGGTGCTCGGAGCGATCGTCGTTATGCGAGGAATGGAAATAAATCATCGGAAGAATCAACGTCCACTCTTCTTATTTTCCTATCGAATGAAATTTGTTTCAATTCGAGTCTTATCATATTTCAACGAATATAGATTTGATTCTACTCGAGCAGGGATTTCATAAGAATTTCTACAATTATGAGAAAATGAGGAAAAAAGATATTATCATAAGCTTTTATCTACGTCCCCTGCGCTTTACTGGGAACGACTCGAGCGATTGAGAATGTTTTTATGATATGTCGAGGAAAATCTCATTACATTCCATACGTGGCGACCGTTTCATTTACAGGAGAAGAGTTATCCTAGAACCCGATAGGAGACCTGATGCTCTGATTATGTACCGTGTATCATATGATATTTATTTTTCATTCCCGTTAAATCAACAGCTTTTCTAACGACCATGTTCTCGATAATAAACACTCTCCCTTTTCACGCTGGTCTCCTTTTTTCGTAGGAAAAGGAAGGTATATGGCGTAAAATTAATGTATACGCACATGTGTTTGCTAAATATGAATTGATTTTTCCTGGATTGGATCATTGGAAGTATTATTGGATGAATATTCATTCAAATGAACTTACTTTGATCGTTTTATGGATAAAATATTACGTCGATTGGAAGAGATTTCATATTTCAAACAAAACCAATTTCCCTGACAAGCGTGACTATGATAAACTTTATTCAGGTTATTGAATTCAATTTGGAGTTCTGAATGGTGTTTTCGATGGATAAGATCAATCGAACACGATTTATACCAATCTGAGAAAAACTGGGAACATAAATAATCATTCATAGCAGTGGCTGGACGCCAGAAAAAAATCTATATCCCTCTGGTAGGTGACGAATGGAGTGAAAATTCGTTGTTAGCCACATGTTACCGATATGCCATTCGCTTCATAGGCATGACTTTCTTAGAGAATTTCTATAACATCGGTTTGTCTTTGACGGTGATTTATTTCTTTGAGTGTATATCGGAAAATTTATATCTACTCTCTGTAATTTGATCATGAGATACTTCAATTTTCTTCGTGAAAGCAATTCTGAGACAGTAACATAAACACCACAGACGAATCATCATTTTGAATTAAGTGATTGGAGTTTTTGAAGTTCTTTCAATCACAGATTAAATCCAGGGAGTCTCAATTATAAAAAATCAACCACCCTTTATTCTGGAAGGAACATTCGAAGAGAATATTTTGCAACTATAAACTTCACTCTTTGAAGCAGGCATAAAATAATTAAACGTGAATTTTTCTGATTTAGGTCACAAATATAGAAACTCTACATCACATGATGGAAGAAGGATCTTCTTGAAGATAGTTTGAAAACATTTATAATAAATACACGTAATTCTCTAGCTATACATTATTGGAGAATATGAACTTTCTAAATGTGTAACAGAATTCCCTAAAAAGAAAAATTTTCCTTTTACGAATCAAGCGGAATGATATTTATTCCATCGTCCTTTATTTCGTCGTAAATTCATTATCGAGGATGGATTAATTACTTCCTTCGTGTACTGAGAACTAATTGTGGAAATTTTCCAAACTCTTCCTTGTCAGGAACATAATGTAGAAGGTTTCAAAGGAAACAAAAATTCTCCACACAAAACACCTATGACGGAGAAATTGATTATGTTATTCACACACGTTGTATGAAAGCAACCTAAATAAAGGGTGGGAAAATTTAGAGGCTACAAAGAATCAACAGAAAAATTCCGTATCTTTTTAAAAAGGTACTACGGTTACAATGTGGATCAGAAGTCGATGTATTACGAGGGAAGATCGAAATGGTGATATTCATTCCATTTTGATCCATATCCACGTTCACAGATAGCACTCTTGTTTTTGTATTGAAAGGACTTTTCAAGAATTCCTGAGGCTTGGAGACAATGAAATTATGATCCTATGTTCTCATGAGCATCACAAGAGTTATGAAAATACGAACAGGACGAGCGCCATTGAGAACATTAACATATTATAGATGGCGAGCATTTTGAAAGGCATGAAAATCTGAGCGGATTATTGATGTACAATAATATGTGCGAGCAAAAACGAACACTAGCAACTGTCGTACACGTACTCGACACGTTGAGGGTGGAAAAGAGGGAGCATATCCAAAATTCGGATCTCTTTTTCCTATGTTGTCTGCACACACGTCAGTTATTTGTATGAATCTCCAGTCAAATGTTGGCGAAGCCAGACAGTCTGCATGGTACTGGCATTACCCACTATTGCTCTCGTCGCTTAAAAACACTAGTTGGATCCAACTTATCAGTTACTGACTAGCGTCCCGCCAGTGTTTTTCTATTAGTTTGTTCTCTTCAGTGCCCAATTGGTCATAAGGAGGAACTTGTAATATTTCTATCAAGGTTACCTTGCAAAACAATCTCATTCAGAAATTTGTGCAGAAAGCAAAGAACAATCTATTCAAACTCACACAGAATGGCAATTGGAGGGATAATTACAAGGTTGGAGAGGTTTAATGATTCTAAAGATAGACTTGACAAAGGATTCTTCCACTCAGACGGAAAAATGGAATGGGATAGGGGATTATTGAACGAGCGTACAAGAGACAGATAAATATATTTCTGATCTCTTTATTGCACCTACGATACATTTCAGATGATTTCTCAATTAATCATTTTGTAGAAGTAATGAAACAATATCATGATTCTCAGTCTTTGCACTTTTCCCCTTCAAAAAACATTGTATTGTAATCCCTGCGAGAGCGATACCATCTGACATTTTAACAAGGGTCGCCAGGATAAAAGCCAGCCAATTTACAGTGAGTTGAGATGTTGAACAATTCACAGATACGACTGACAAGTTCATCGTTCATTCGACCAGGTGTAAATTTCAAGAGCCAAGGGAGGAGGAGGAAAAATTATCAAAATTCATTATCAGGCGAGAAGTGAATTGTTTCGTCTACATTCCTCTGAAATCATATTTGATAATGTTCCCAACATCTTTGTGATTTCCCTCTTTCAACATCGAATTCCTGACTTTGTTCAATTGAGTTTCCCAGTTGAAGAATTTGATATATTCGGAGTGCAAATTAATTCGATCCGTTTTTTTACAGTTAAAGATGCGTTTATTTCAGGAGACCGTAAATTATCAAATTAATCAAAGTATTGTCCATCGCTGGCTATCACTTTTTCCTATCTTTCGGGTAATTTTCGAATCCCGTTACGGAAAAACGTCTCGTCTTTCGAGGCGATCCAAGTTAGGAGCCAATTTTCGATTTCTTCGAACGAAGTGAACCGATGGCCTGCCAAATCGTGCTGCATCTGTCGGAATAACCAGCAATCGGAAGGAGCAATGCCCAGCGAGTGCGGCGGGTGCGGTAGAATATCCCACTTCAACGTTTCCAGATAATTTTTCACTACTTTTGCAACATGAGGCCGAGCGTTATCGTGTGAAAGAATAACTTTGTCATGTCTTTCCTTGTATTCCGGACGTTTTTCTCGTAACGCACGACTCAAACGAATCAATTGTAGCCTATACCGATCACCCGTAATAGAATCACCAGGTTTTAGCAACTCATAGTATATAACACCCTTTTGGTCCCACCAGATACACAACATGATCTTTGAACCATGAATATTCCTCTTTGGTGTCCATGTTGAAGTCGATGGCAACGATTGACCGGGCATAGCATAGTATTTTCTTTTCTTGGGGTTATCGTAGAGTATCCATTTCTCATCTCCTGTCACAATCCGATGTAAGAACCCCTTTCTTCGTTGTCTTTGAATCAGCTGCTCGCAAGTAAAAAATCGCCGTTCAATGTCTCTAGGCCTTAAGTCATTAGGCACCCAATTGTCTTGCTTTTGAATCATGCCCATAGATTGTAATCGTACGGAAACTGCTTGTCACGTAACTCCTAATGATTCCGCAAGCTCCTGTTGCGTTTGACTCGGATCTTCGTCGAGTAAAGCCTCCGATTCCTCGTTTTCGAATTTTGGTGGTTGTCCTGAGCGAGGCTTGTCTTCGACACTGAAATCGCCATTCTTTAAAACGTCGAAACCATTCCCTACATGATTTATCAGTTGGAGAATTGTCACCATAAACTTCCACAAGCATTCGATGGGCTTCAGCTACACTTGTTTTCCAATTAAAACAGAAAACTAGCACCTCCCGCAAATGCTGCTCAGTTAAAACGAAATTCGACATACTTCACTGAGTAAAAATCGGGATTCTAGAAGGAACTCGGAGTGGTATCAACTGAATATTATTCACAGGTGTCTAACCTCTCTGAAACAATTGAAATCGATTGTGACTATGAAACATTCATGAAAGCGAGAGTCATCTTTCCAAACCGGACCGAACTAATTTGTACTCCCAATAATCCGATAGGAATTATATTCAAATTCGATTGGGAAGTTTCAATTGCGGTGTCGAAGATGGGCAAGAACTTGGTATGATATGTTGGATTCCATGGGGAAATATTCACTCCCCGTTCAAAGGGTTTTTATTTGATGTTTTTAATAGGTACATGTTTATGGACATATGCAATTTAATTTTATCGATTCATTGATCATTGTTTTTGAATGGATTCTTTCGAAACCTAAATATATCGAAAATCAAGGTGAAGTTTTTAGATCTGAACGCTGCAAACTGAAGTATGTTATATACGGATAAACAGTGTTATTATACACGGTGTATTCATGTTAAACACACATTATCCGTGTTCTTGTAGTCAATTTTAACACATTTCAGTTCGCAGTGTATATTCAATCGATCTTTAGAAGAAATATCCCATTAAAGAGAATCGTTCTATATCGATGGTCATTCGATTTCTATCGGAACTTGCAGTGATTTGCATTTTTTTAAACCAACAGTTTCTTCTAAGAGTCACAAAATGGCTTTCTCAAGCGGTTAGAATGCAAAGATGCGAACGATCGTTTGATGGATTATAAAATCTCTTCAAATTGGTTCTGAATCCACGAATGATTCCCTATCAAAGAAATTTGCCTGAAGACATTGAAGATTATATGTTTTGAGTTCTATTATAGAAAAATTAATGAATTAATAGGATAAAAGTGGATACTCCTACACTTCATCCATAATCTTCGATAAATTTTCCTTTCAATAACCGAATTTAACAGTTATTCTTCATCAGGGGCATTGTGAAATATGTATGCACAATCATCAGACTATTCTTGGTTCAAGATTGGTTGACCTGAACCGAAACTGGCTCTATCCACACATGGGTCAGCGTCAATAAGAAAATTTCAATGCAGAAACATAATTTATTCGGATAGAATTTTTGTTTATCGGATGCAATTCGATTTTTCAACCAGATTTCATAAGAATTACGGAAAAATTATTGAAATTGTCAAGAGAATAAAGAGAAGAGAGCGGAGGTGAAATCGTTGATGAAATTGATCGTTGCGGAAGAGGATATAGGATCGCTTGAGATCCCTCGCTAAATAATTAAGTTGGATAGAAATAAAATATCACTGTCAAGTTCATGTCACATTATGGATCGATGAAGGAATGTGAGAGGATTCTTACAAAGAGGAATGTTGATCTTTTCGTTCAATGTGAAATATCGATGAATCTTCACTAGAAATGAAATTTCCACTAAGAAATATTTGATAATAATCAATATATCTGCTTCCACAGAAATTTCATGAAACTTTGATCTTAGGGTCGGTTTTATCGACAAACTCACTGTAATTCTCTTTGAATGGAAATACATTCTTGGACATGAGATTAAGAATTCCATTCCAAAAGAATGAATTTTCACTCTTTTTGTAGTTGCAGTATTTTCACCCTGTAAAAATAAACTGCGGCTGTTCTTGACTTGATGAAAATTTATTATAACGCAGCTCGAAAATTGTAAATAAAACTCAATGTGCTGTGTTTATTATTTTTATCGCTACCGCTATTGTTTTCTCGATTTTTACTGTCATTTTTATGTTTATCATAACCATTGCAATTACCCAAATCCAAAAAGTTTTCGAAAATTCCACATTGTCTTGAACAGTCCTCCAGTGTCCAATGACTCATAGCTTGGATTACGAGTGAGAAGTTGGAGAAGATAAGGTTTGAATTTACAATTCTAGTGCCTGATTCAACTCTTGTATCTACATAATCCGCAAGGCAGGTGAAGCGAAACTTACATGTTTCTGCACTTGGTTGAATCAAGCGTATCAATTGTTCTTCCACGCATTTTGTATAATGTATTCGAAATATACCTCCCGTATATATACAAATTCTCATGCTATTCAAGATTATTGCGAGATACCGAATTTCTTCATTCTGGAGTGATTTTTATCTTCAGAATCTTATATCAAAGACGATGGAGTTGGAGGAACAGAAAACCTACCTTTGTTGTGCGCGTACACGAGTATCATCGTACCTTTGAGATTCAAATCTGAAGAAGGAGGAAGAGCAGGAGAAGCAGGAGAAGATCAACTTTAGACACGATCTTCCTAAACTATGTGGATATACCGGGTTCAAATTGGATCTTGTAATTTTATAACTTTTTTCGTTAGAATGATCGATAAGGTATATTTAGATATACTCCACTTCTGCTCCACTTTCGCTTGATTAAAAGATACAATAATACTACAAGACATTCATTCACCCATTCATTCATTGATTCATTCATCCATTCGTTTGTTCATGATTAAACTGAATCTGAAAATGGATATTAATTTGCACGAAGTGCATGATTGGCTCATCTTAGATGTGAATTTGTGTGTTTGGGGAGGAAAAATCTTTCTTCCACAAAATGTCTGGTAAAAAATACTTTCGTTCTCTGTGAATCCGAATCAGTGAATTTCACTGATTCAACCAGTGGCAGACTTAGCACTGATTCACCAGTGGGTTTCACTAATTCTCAGTACTTTTCGCCGATTTGGATTTAGAGAGTTTGCTGCGTCAGCAAATTTCTTTCTCTCTCTCTCTCTCTCTCTCTCTCTCTCTTTGAACGCAATTCCTTTCCGTCTATATTCCAAAAAGTGAAGATACATAATCCGATACCACGTAAGTGATCATCCATCAAATTTCTTAATTATTTCCTCAAGTTATTTTTTCGAGCTCCGTGTAAAAGTGTTGATACCTGCACGGTATCTGCTGTTGGATGAACATTTCTCGCTTGTCGGCAATTGACAAATGATCTAATAATTCATCTCAGCTCGATGTTCTTCATCAAAATCTTACGAGTACTTTATACTCGAGAACGTATAGAACAACTTCTATCAGAGAACACTTTACTTCGCGTAGTTGCAGAAGATTCCCTGCTCCTTCCCGATCTACAAACTTTGTTCTCTTCAATGAGAAACTTCTCAGCGTCTCAAATGAACAATTAAAGTTAGAACTTCTTTTTATGGAATTCTCGTATGTGGTGTACCAGCAATTTGCGTTTAACTGGAATCAAGGCCCATTAACAACGCAACTCGATGATGAATTTATAATTTCCAATTTAATTTTCTACTTCACGTCGAATAGTTTTCATTTGTTTCATCATTCCAGGAATAAAATGAAACAAAAATCTTCCAATTGTAATGAGTTCTTCAACGGGCGAAGAGATTTAGCGTAGATCGTTAGTCAAAGTGTTTCATTTGTATGATCAGCGACCATTTTCTCTGATTTCAATACCTTGGGTCAGAGCGTATCTAATCGTAAAGGAAGAGAGAAAGTACAGCTGTACCTCGTTGTGGATTCTAACAGCTCAAAGGATGTTTTTCTTCCCACCAACAAAATTGCTTTCCTCCTACAGGCCTGGAAATTGTTCTTCATACGTGAAACGTGATGAGATTTTCTTCTCTTCCCTTTTTACATCTGAGGATCAAGGGGTGGTAAAATGAGTCAGGTTCGAACGAGTGATTTATGAAACTTTGGAATTAAGGTAATCAAATTGATTTGGAATCTTCTAAAATGGATGCTGAAATTGAAAAAAATTTTACTAGCTTTGAAAATAAAGAACACCATTTATGAATCATTTGATTTACATGGTATTTGAAATCTATTTAACCCTCTGGGGATATACTGGGTTCAAATGACCCATCCTTCATTTCGAAAAGTTCTATATCTCTGAAAAAGTACTTTTACATTTCTTTGAATATTGAAAAAACTATGAACTGTAGAGCAAAGCGGGTCTCGGATTCGTATTCTGCAGACTTCGGCGATGACTTGAAGAAAAAACATTGCTCTACGATGTTTTAAAGCCGAGATATGAGCGATCAAAAAACACTTGAGTCAAACTGACCCAGTGTATGCCATGTGTGAGGAAACTATCAGTGTATCCCCAGAGGGTTAAGCAATTTTTATTCCAAAAAGAAGGTCAGAAAATGCACTTGCTTAGCTATTCAATACTTCTCGATGTGAATTTTCATACTTGAACCAATTGAATGAATTTTATTTTCAATACCATTCATTTTTCACAGGGAAATTATGCGATGCCAATTCATATTTCATCTATTCTGTGACTTCTTTCGACCATGCATATGAATAGATATCTTAAAATTATTTCGATTCAAATACTGTACGAATGCATTGAATTTTCAATACACGTAGACAACTTGATTCGCGATACACAAAGGTGATTACAATTTCTCGACTCCTATTCTGCTTATATCACAAGCTCAGTACAATAAATAGAGGAAACTCGTGAACGTTACTTACCGCAATACGTATGTATCGTAAGCCGACTAAGCGGTATAAGCACTCGTAATACCTTTGTTGAATTTGTGGATTAAATTATGACTTGGACAATTGAAGACATGTCTCTGAAAAGAGTTTCGTAATATTTAAATCTTGATCAAAAAGTATGAATGAATGGAGGGTTTATGGTAATTTATTCTCCTTTCATATAATAAGTTGTCCCTCTTTTTTTCTATTTTTAAATCCACGCGATATTTACAACAGAGAGAGAGAGAGAGAATTCAGGGTCTAAATTATAAATATGTTCATGAACATTGAAAATGAATCCCGAATTTCTTACATCTCTGCTACATTGGAAGTTTCGATTCGATAAAATCAATGTGCGATGCTATTTTTCTTTCTCCTCCGCCTCCTTTGGGGAAAGAAAAATAAACTCCATACAGTAGCAGAAGCAGAAGCAGTACTGTAGCGCAGGGTGAATTTTATACGTGTATTAATTTTTCTTTTTTCTTATCTTCCCGTTATTGCCGCTCGTGAAATGATCTTCCGAATCAAGAGTTATAAACGTCCTTGAAGTTGAAAAAACAAAAAAAATAATAAATAAGTCTATCGACTGTTGAAATTTATTCTGTAATTTTATTGTGCTCTATTATTTCTCTCACTATCGTTTTCTCACGATTTATCGAAGAACTTTCATCTGCAGTTGACGTTCCTCGAATTGGAAATGTGACGATTCTTGTCGGTATGTAACTTTCAACGTGATACAAATCATTGAAATAATGCATGAAAATTATATTTCAGATCTGATAAGTTGTAGTCAGATTCTTAAAAGTCACAACTTACCTCCGATAACCATGCACGGAGAAAAAAGAGATTCGCTGGATTCTGTTTGCTCAGCAAACCATTTGCTATCACAGCAATCTTGTTAGCTGGGGCAGCGAGTTTCTTAGCTTTGGCAGCAACAAAATGTCCACACCGCCAGCAAAATTTGCTTTCTATTTTGTATGTAATACTGAAAATTTCCCTGGGCCAACGAAAAATTTGTCGCTTCCTCAGCAATATAGTTGGCTGTCTCAGTGAATTCTTCTATCTCGATTCAAATCAGCAAATTCATCAGCGAATTTTTTTTCCCGTGTGTGATAAAAATCACTCAGAGGAGAAGCGTCTCGTCTCAACCTAGATAGCACAAAAAAAGTACAACAAAAAATTGTCGAAAAGTGGAAATGTTAGGACAGGTATCGAAGATTATTTTATGCTATTTCAAGATAAAAATCAATTTTGTGATTCTGTACGTAAGAACTGGGGATTAAGCTCCATCGACGTTATCGATGAGCGTAACAGTATGTCAGTGGGCTTATTTTATGATCCGGATATCGAAAAGGAATCATAAATTCATTGTTCAATACGTGGGAAATGAGAACTGTTCCGAGTAGAATGAATGCTCTATATTTTTTTGACAGACACTCCAAGAAGACCTTAGATTCTGGTTTAGTTTCAGCCCGGAAAGTGAAGGAGAGAGACTATTGAAATGAAGTGAATGCTATTGTAAATTCGTTTCTATTGTACAGTCATATAAGTCTATTTTCATCGTAAAGAATAGATTTTTTAGGGTTTCTGTTGATAATAAATACACTGAGAAAAAGGTACCTAGCTGCAGTAACTGAAATTTCATTGTTTTGGATGAATGTTCAACAATTCATTCAAGACGAATAAAAAGTTTTGCTGTGAAAAATAAAATTCATTTAGTCCAACTAAGTTTTTATTTGGCTTTGATAAATTTCATGAGTGTCTAATATTCAACTGAACCATTCCTCTCAGTGTAATATCGGAAATTAAGAAAAAACTACAATTCACATTGATCAATTTATTGTTCGATTCAATAATTCATCGGTGTGGAGAACGATTTATGTTAAATGAATATTCCGTTGGATACGAGACAGGGAATCGTTTATTCCATCTTTCTAGTCACGTAGTTCAGGATTTAGTGTAATTTGACGGATTTTGGTTTGACTTTGGCTCAAGTTTAATTTTCTGCTAACCGTAATAGCATGAGGAAGCACAGTAATCGTACTCTCATCCTCTACACTGTGGAGAATTTTGATTGTAATTCTACGAGAACGTCAATGACGACAGCATTTACCTTGGCAGTACTATTAAAATCGTACCTGTGAATGTATCATTAACGCATGATAACTAGTCGCATGTAGCAGTGAATTTACTCTGAAGAAAGACACATTTAGATACACGTTAGGGTGGAAGTTATGAAATAGAAATTCCTGACTGTTATGAGAGAGAAGATTCATTCTTCTGAAATTCCAACCTCCACGAAGGTCCTGCATCTTATTATTCAAAGTGCAATTATAAATTTGCTTCCTCGTTTTGACTTGTTTCGGACTTGAATCTATTTATGTGGAAATTGCCAGAATTGCCAAATGGTCTGCACTGTGAGAAAGATTATGAAGTTTTTCACATAAAGCATGAATCCATAGAATTCATAATAAAATATTGAATCAATGATATAATTCTTGAGGGGACTTGTGGTCTAGCATCCGTAAATTTGACGAGTTTTCAGGATTTTTTTTTTAATGACAATAATGCACAATATAGTATTCAAACATGGCAGATATGTTAAATGACTTCAAAAGTATACAAAAATATTATTCTTCAAGAAAAAGACATTTTTTAATTGGTTCAAGCTCATTTCCCAGTAAACAATATGTTATCATCCACAGCTCTCAAAGGCTTCCCAAATATCCCAGATAGCAATTTAACCTTGCTGCAGTGTTGTCAGGCAAGCTTGTGACAAGGTTGACATAAGCCTCCTAGTTGACACAAGACAAGGATACAAGCTTACAAAACCCTTGCAGCAGGGCTGTAGCAACCTTACACCGACAAGGTTGTCAATAACAAGCCAAAAACAATCGAATGACAAGTGTGACAGGGTTATGACAAGCCTACAAGTTATCTGGGATGTGTAAGAGGTCAAATAGACCTTTCAGAAGGTTAACATGAAGATATCAGAATGTTATCAGATGCGTCGATTGCTGAGAAAAATGAGAGATTGGCAGAATGTTATCCAAACGAACTCTTCAAGAGGATTTTTTCCTGAAATCTCAGAAAAATGATACCATTCGGATATCAATATGATAACATCGACAGAGCTCTTTTACAAGACCTCTTAAAGAGCTCTTGCTCTTCTCACCTGTGATAAATATCATCCACCTCTTCTTTCTATACTGGATGTGGTTTCAATTAATTATCTTGCGCGAGATAATATTTTTCGTTATAATTTCAATTTGGGTGATTATACTGCAATTCGAAATTTTTTCAATCAAATCCCTTGGGATTCATTACTTAGTGTTTTGACTATTGATGATGCGGTTGAGTGTTTGTATGAGATTATGAATTACGCAATTGATTTGTACGTTCCTAAATGTTATTCTCGTGATTCCAAATACCCTAGATGGTTTTCTAAACAGTTGATCGATCTGATACGTGCCAAGAAAGAAGCACATTGTATGTATAAGAAATATAATCGGATACAAGATTATCATGTTTTCTCTGATTTGCGTGCTCAATGTAAAAAATTAGTGGATAAGTGTTATAATGATTATGTTCGCTCAACGGAATTGCAAATTCCCCATAGTATCAAAGGCTTTTGGAACTATGTCAATTCTCGTCGATCCGACAATGGTATTCCGGGTAAAATGGTTATGGATGGAATCTCAGTTACCTCTGGGCGTGAAATTGCTGACTTGTTCGCTGCTCACTTTGAGTCTGTTTATGTTTCTCACAATGATCTGACTCCTAATTTAGAATCCAATTCTGATTTGGATATCTCTGATCTCTATATTAACATTGGAACGGTGCTTATGGGAATCAACTCTTTGGATATCAATAAGGGTCCTGGCGATGATGGGATTCCCCCTTTGTTTTTGAAATCCTGCAGCTACATATTATCACGACCACTGTAGTTGATTTTCAACGCCTCCTTATCTTCTGGTCATTTTCCTACCCGCTGGAAAAATAGTTTGGTCTCGCCGATTTTTAAGGCTGGTTGCAGAGCAGATGTGAAAAATTACAGGCCAATATCTATCATAAGTGCAATTCCCAAACTATTTGAAAGCTTGGTAACTGATATAATATCTCCACTGTTTTCTGGCGTCATTTCGGATATGCAACATGGTTTTATGCCTGGTCGTTCAACTATCACCAACTTGGCTATTTATTATAACTATGTATCAAGAGTTTTGGATCATAACGGTCAGGTAGATACAGTTTATACTGATTTCACAAAAGCCTTTGATACTGTAGATCATAATATTCTCTTATCTAAATTATACCGCCTTGGTTTCCGTGGAAATATTCTTAATTGGATGAGAAGCTATCTCACGAATAGAACTCGAACTGTTAAGGTTAAGAATTTCATCTCAAGGTCTATCAATGTACAATCAGGTGTTCCGCAAGGGTCGCATTTAGGCCCATTGCTATTTATTTTTTTTATTAATGATATTGGTGACAATTTTAAGCATGTTAAATTTTTACTTTTCGCGGATGATTTGAAATTATTCTTGAGAATCTTATCATACGCTGATGTCATCGCATTACAATCCGATTTGCATAGGTTGGAATCATGGTGTGCCTTGAATAAACTGCAACTGAATATATCGAAGTGTAAAGTAATGAGACTTTCGCGTAAGATGCAACCAGTCATGTTCTCATATGAATTGAACGGGTCTAGCTTAGAGGTTGTCCAGAGTATGCATGATTTAGGAACTATAATTGATTCTAAGTTCAATTTCACTATGCATTATCAAAATATGGTTAATACGGCTATGAAGCAACTCGGATTTCTGAAGCGTATGTCTAAAGACTTCAAAGAACCCTCAACACTCTTGACACTATACAATGCTCTTGTCAGACCTAATTTAGAATATGCGTCCCAGATCTGGTCGCCTCACCAAGATAAATATTGTAAACTGATTGAGAGAGTTCAGCACAAGTTTTTGCGTTTCTTAGCTTTTAAAAATTTCACTCCCATGGCCGTGTCCTGCCATGAGTATGGACCGTTAATGAGATCGTTTGACATGACCACGCTTGAAGCTCGTAGGTTGGTTGACGATCTCGTTTTCATTTTCAAAATCATTAATGGTCAAATCAGCTGTCCTGAACTACTCTCTATTTTAAACTTCAGTGTACCATCTAGGACTCTACGAAAGCCTTCGCTTTTCAATATTCCGATGTTCACTTCACATTATTTTCATTCTGATCCAGTCAACCGCATCTGTTGCTTGGCAAACTCATATAAAGATGATCTTGATTTCTTTTCGGGGTCAGTATCAATCTTTAAGAAATCGGCCCAGAAGGCTTTCTCTAAGAAGAGTGTGAGATTATAATTTATGTATTATTCCATATCTATACTTTAAGGTTCGTGATAATTTACACCGTGTCTTATTGTAATTTACTTTTTAGTACTTTATTTGGAAATTTTCTTTCGTTAATCACCATGATATTGTTTACATACTTTTGTACCTAAAGGGCGTCTTAGCCCGTAAAATAAATCAAATCAAATAAGTGTTCACTGGGTTATTTCGAAACTATTTTCTTCTGCACAGTGTTGTACAAACAAAACAAACTACTCGACCGAGTCGTCTCAAATTTTGGTTTGTTATTCGGTACACCAATGGCTATCGCAGGAATTAGAATGACGTTTTTACATTGAATACTTCTTATTTTCTACACACAAAAAATGATGAAAAAATGGTCTGTTTTTGGAGAATGAATTTCAATGACGTGCCATTTTGTCAATTTTTTAATTTTTTAAATTCTAGTTCCTGCGATAATCACACTCATATCGATTAAGAATTCATTTGGTTTTCTGTTTTCAAATAAGTGGAAGAGGCAAAACTTACAACACCAGCCAGGTCCATTTTTTTTAAGAGGACAACTTCGGCGCCATTTTTAAACCAATCAAAAAATTTTTTTTCCTTAAAGAATAATATTTTTGTATACTTTTGGAGTCATTCAACATATCTGCCAAGTTTAAATATTATTGTTCATTATTTTCATTAAAAAAAAAATCCTGAATACTCGTCAAATTTACGGATGCTAGACCACCGGGTCATTAAGGGTCCCCTCAATGTTGAGAATCACTTTCTTCATTGTAACAACGTATTTGTGAAATTTGATAAATAATCGTTACATTCTAGTAAGAAATTATGGAATTCCATCACCAATATGACCTTGAATTATTATCGCGGTCTGTGATATCGCTAAGAAAAAAATGTCTGTGCCTCAAATTTTCCATCCCGTTGGATTTAAGGACATTTTCTACCCACACATCTCTGCATGCAGAACCCATGGAGAACGTACCGTGAAATAAACAATAATTGCATTATTTCGATTTGAAAAATTTTAATGAAAGTAATGATACCAATTACAAGCTAATATTGAATCTGAGAATTATTATTGAATTTTATAAGGAAGTATGATATTTCCTAGAGAATTTCGTATTAAATTGAGGAATTTTTCTAACAATGTAATCGTCGCAAGATTGCACTTGTCACACTTCGGTAAAAACAACTTACTGTTTCCATCAATGTTTTCACGTGAATAGTCAACTTGATCTGGATAGGATCAAGATCTTGGACCAGTATGGAATCAACATTGTTTGGAGAATTCTTGGTTTTTACAGAAACAAAGTTGAATTATTATCAAATCGGAGTTGACAGCATAATGAATTGCCACTCACCCAAAAAATCGTATTCTAAAAATTAGAATCTCGTCTATAATATGAGCCTACCACATCTTCCTCTTAATATCAGTGGTAATTCTTCTAACGTTTAGAAGAACTTCCACATCAACCCTCTAAAACTCAGAGGAATATGTACTAGTCTCATTAGGGTGGTTCTTATTTCACTCAAAACAATTTGTTTCAGTTTGTTTTCATTTTCTGTGGTTAACAAAAGGTTTTTTTTGTACGGGGCACCCTCTAATTCTGTTCTACATTATGAAGAAGTCCTACAATATTTTTCACATAATTTTCAATAGAGATTCAAAGGTCGCTACCGACGTTTGAAATAGCGATCAAAAATGCCTATTGAAAACGTCGGTAGCGACCCCTAAATCTTTTTTGAAAATTATTTGAAAAATATTGTAAAACTTCTTCATAATGTAGAACAAAATTACAGGGTGTCCCATACAAGAAAACTCTTTTGTTGACAACAGAAAATGAAAACAAACTGAAAGGAACTTTTTTGAGTCAAATAAGAACCATCCTAAGCCTCATATTATAGAGGAATATCCTTGATTCTAGTATACGATTTTCTCAGTGCTATTAGATGCTACTGCTCCAGAATCAATGTAATGTAATTCCAATACGGAATCGATAGTGAATCACGATTCGAATAATTTTTTCGGGAACATGGTTGCTGTAGTGGAAAAAGAGTATTGATACTGAATCAAAGTTGCGGGGATGATTCGAATTTTTTTTGGGTGAACGACAATGTGCGAACATTGGTGAGGCATTAGCTGATCAAAGAATTGGTAATCAACCAACGTCACAATGATGGACATGAGAACTTACGCCGAAGCTGTACCGGTAGGAGACAAGCGTTCGAGGGGCTTTCCATCATTCAAGGTAAACGACAATGTGCTGGTACAATACAATCTCTCAAAAAAGCTGTTCACTCCTCTCCTTCAACACGAGATGAAAACCGTTTGAATGAGAAAAAGGATGAGCGGCGCATTTGAGAGATTTTCTTGTATTAGTGCATCATTGATTCGATTTGTAAAATTCATATGCTCTGTTGAGTGCATCATCATCTCGCTATAACACATTCTAGAAGATGTTAATTTTCAGACACGAAGGAAAATAGATACTAATAAGGGGTATGGAAATTATCACACTGGTTAGTATGTGAGGACAAGCATCTTGATTATATACCCTTCAGATACGGATATTTAATAACTTTTTATTACACAATATAATTTATATTCTACGCGAAGAGAAGTTTATATTAAAGATTATTAGACAAAGTATCGTACCCGTGGGATATACCTGATTATGACGATAGAAATTATAACTTTGTATTTTTTTATCACTCCGCACATTGAATTCAAGAAGAGTTGTGGTAATCTACTGCATACTCCTGGTTTTTTCCGCCACAATAAAATATATCCCATGATTACGATATAAATGTATTAAGGGTGTCCCCTGGTCGATTTTTCCACTAGAAAACTACTAGATCGTTCAACCATTTCACGTCATTAATATTCAATCAATTACATCGACCTTGAGATAAAAAAAATCCAGAATAAATCAGAGATGCCGGCTCTGGTCTCAAAATAATTGTACATGGATTATATTTGTTATAATATCAAAAAAACTAAATAGAGGTTTCCTATTGGCTGATAACGGAATTTCATTCTAATTATTTATGACGAGTTAGTTGAACAACAAACAGACCAGATCCGGATTGTTTGATTGATTCTGAATCATTTGATCCAAAGTTTAATGCAATGGATTGAATATTTTTGACGTAAAATGGTTGAAACGATCTAGTACTTTTTGAGTGGCAAAATCGACCAGCGCACTCCCTTTATTTTGACTACAAATTTTTCTCCGTGTAGCAAAAATTGTTACAATATAAGTGATTGTCCTCAGATGTTTGTCATTACTCAAGCAACACACTTGGTCACAGCGACGTAGCAGTGACATCGTGGTGACTCCCTATGTCAGTTTCATGTCACTGCGCCGCCGCTGTAACGAGCATGTTGCTTGGGACGTATTTATTTTTCTTCGTGGATGATTGAGTAAGATAGAAGTGTTGGCTTCTTTGTGCACCGGAGTGAAGAAAGTTCTCCAATTATCATCCACCACCATAAGAGTTCAAATAAACAATTCTCGTACTAATTCTCAAACATTTCTCACACGGAAAAAGAAGTATGGTTATTGTTAGTGTTCCGGACGAGACCGAGACTGGTCTCGATATCGACCCGAGATCGAGACGAGACCGAAACGTATAGAATGCATTGTCGAACTCCAGAATGGCGAGAATCTCGACTCGAAGCCGAGACGATACTGATTTTGTCGAGACAAAAGCGAGAGCGAGACGAGGTTATAAATTCTGAGACCAAAACGAGATCGAGATCGAGACCCGGTCAATTTCGGTGAGACGAGAACGAAACACTACCCATGTGGAAATGGAAACACGTGCCGCTAATGGCTGAGTCCTGTTGCCGGAGTTGCCAGTACCGGCAAATCCAAAACTGCCATTACGGAGCCAGTTGAATTGACGGTACTGGCAAGGAGTCAAAATGATAACATCATTTTACATGAAGGCCAGTAGAACATTTACAACAGCGTCGGTACCGATTTTTAATGTGAGCCAACTATGGCGGAACTCTTACATGACAACAGAACCAATTGTTCTGCCATACCTGGATAAGAACTGGTAGAGAGTCAAAATAATACATCCTATGTAGGAATTTAGACCCGACCCAGTACTGACACAGTGCTGGTAATTAGAGATCCCGGGAGTTATATTTCGAGTGAAAAAAAAAAATATTAAATTTGAACTTCCAAAACTTTGTGAATCTATTTTTCTCATCACCGTTATCTGAGAAAGGGGCTTTGGAAGTGGTTTCATGAAAGTTCACTGGGCAAGGATTGAACCCGAGACCTGCGAGTGAGAAAAAGAGTCTCTATCACATCAGCTAATCTCCGAGTTGACAACGGACCACTTAAATTCTTATTTATTGTACTAATTCCCTTGAAGTCACACACTTTACCATAGACTCCGTAGTGAAACAAGATTCTACCAATACTGGCTCATTGTTCTCTATCGAACGTATTGAATGATCATACCAACTCTGTCTTGATACTGGCGCGACTCCGGCTCACTACAAAAATCAAGTTGCCAAGATCGTGATTTTAATGTCAATCGACTCCCGATTCCGTAGTCAACCAGAGTCCCATCAATACTGGTACCATGTCGTCTATCGAACATATTGAATCATAATACCAACTCTGGCTCAATGCTGGCGCGACTCCGGCTCACCATAACAGCCGAGTTGCCAAGATTATAATTTCAACATCAATCGACTATCGATTTTGTAATCAGCTAGAGTCATATCATAACTGGCACATTGCCGTCTGTTGTGCATATGGAATGATAACACCGACTTTAGCTGAATACTGGCGCGGTACCGTTTCTCTACATCCTGGGTATTGTCCAGACAGTATTCATTCGATACTGACCCTATACCGTCTGTCCACGCGAGCCAATACCGTCTGAAATTTGGCGAATGTTCGGCGACAGTTGAAAAACGGTAATGATTCTGAACAGGTACAGTTGTTTTCGCCGAACTTTGGCAAATACAACCTCGCCAGTACCGCGCCATTTGTCAACTCTGGCTATTTCCACATGGATAGTCATTGTAACGATCTGAAGTGAAGTTACACGGAGAAAAAGGTATCTTAAAAAGTACCATAATTTATGGATTCTCTGCGCTGGTCTGACCGAGTCTAAATATTTACCTGAAAAAACCTCTAAAAGTACCATAATGTCTTGGACTTTTATACGGAAGGTACCATACTTATTTCAAAAAGTCCAAGAAATTATGGTACTTTTAGAGATTCATGCAAGTGAATATTCCGACTCGGGTCAGACCAGCGCTGAAAATCCATAAATTATGGTATTTTTCAAGATATCTGTTTTCTCAGTGTAGAAGAGATAGTGTTAGTGGCGACACTGTATTGCTATGGTAGTGATATAGATGACTAGAGTAACCATCTATATCGTTCCTTGAAGAATCTGTTTCGTCCTGGCAACGATACTGATGTCCCTATACTTTGGATAGTCATGAAAACGATCCAGTATCGTTATGAGAACGATACTGTTTTCTCCGTGCATGAACTCTTGAGTCACGTAGGGTAAATTTAGTACTGGCAAAATAGGAACGCCACTAGTACCAAGTTTGATATTTCAATATCGCCAAGATTGAAATTCCGATAGTGAGTGGAGACTTATAATGAGGCATTGTTGTAATTCCTTCCTTTTCCTTGTGCTGACGGAATAACCAACGATTTTACACTTGCCGGTACTGATAGCTCACTCTGCTATCTGTCTCTGTGAAGAACAATGCATTTCGATTGGTATGAATTTACTACCAATGACACGAAGTTTTACAATGCAAAGTGAAAATGTAATGCATGCGCGAGTTCAGAACGAACGCGAACACAACAGGTTCATCTAACCTGATTATCATATTGTAGTATCACGCTTGTACTCCACGCGTATTTGGAATCAAGCTCCGCGAAACGCTCCACGGGCAAAAGTAACTCTTACCGAAGTTATCTCAATTTCACGATACGTGAAGATATAACTAGGAGTGAATTGACTGAATTCATTATCTTAAATTATTTTGGGAAATATAAAGATTGGTATTTTATGTTTCTCATTCAATATCAAATTCTGTATTACTCTATTTAATATGAATTGCAATAGAGTATAAGGTATTTCATGTCCCAGAGTAATGAAAAATATTTGTTCAAAGTTATAAAAAAAGTATGCCTACGATGAATACAATTCGCGGTATTCTGTCCAAGGCAAAACTCTTACCATAATATCTGTACGATGCGAAGATACGAAGGAGAAAATGTACGAAAAAGCACTCGCCTGAGGGATATTCCCTGATATCTCTGAATATTTAAACATCCTCGGTGGATTAACTACCCTCGAGCAATCAATCTAAAAAAAAAGCTGACGTACCTCCTCAGGTAAATACTCTTACCCTTCAATCTCGGTTTAAAGGGTGACTTTCAAAATGATCGTTATTCGTATTGGATTTTGAGAACCAAAAACCAATCTCGAATATCCTCCAAAAAAAAAACAAAAATTAATTTGTAAGTAAAGGAGGAACAATCTCAAGTGGTCTGAAATGTTTCGTTTTTGTTTTCCACGAAGTGTTGAAATTTTACCAAAATGTCAAAACTGTCAACTATGACTCATTAGAACTATTGAATTTAATTCTTCGAAATTATTTTGTACAATCACTGCACGGAAAGACCGAGTCTATTAATATTTAGGAAGAATTTATCAACATTTAGAAGAATGACTGTCAATTTAGGGAAAAAGAGGATCGCTGAAAAATATTCGTAGTGAGTCTACCAAAAATTCGTAGTCAAAATATTAACAATTGATAGTTTCATTGATATTTTTCACAGTGAAACTATCAATTGTTAATACATCGACTACGAATTTTTAGTAGACTTACTACGAATGTTTTTCATCGATCCTCGTTTTCCCTAAATTGATAGTCATTTTTTTAAATAATAATAGACCCGGTCTTTCCGTGTGTGATATTCCGTTTTTCTCAACTCGAACACGCGACGGGAAATTTTATTTAGAACATAGCGTGGTTTGATATTAAATCTTTCCACCGTGCCATTTTTTGTTAATGGCGCAGAAAATCCTGATGGTGTCTCGAGGAATCGATGCCTTTGTCGTTGCTTCACCCAACCACTGAAAATACGCTGTTATATTCCTTCATCCCAAAGAAATACATTTTTAGATGATACTGAAGGATGGACATAATTTTCTGCTTCACTTGAACGATCGACACACGATCTCAATTCATCATTCAGAAAATAATTCAATAAATGTAAGTATTTCCATAATTATCCATGATATTTTTTTCCCATTGGTTCTACTGTTTCTCGTAAAACAATTATTCTTCCATAGTTAGAAAGTTGGGGGAGAATTTCATTTTTTTGACTCGAAAATATAGTACCCTAAAGATTTTTCTAAGGGAAATGAAGAGGAGAGGTGTAAGAATGTCTCTCAGCACTGATAGAGGAGTTCAAACGGATAGACAGAATACGCCAATGTGTTGTGGATACTATTTCTGATTGCAATGAAAGATTATACACTGTAAAAAAAATCTGCCTTGGACTTCATAAAAATGTTATGAAGGTTTTTATACAAATAGTTTATCAAAATTCATCATATGATATTAGATTACGTGAGAAAATTCTCCATGCTAAGAATTTTCTTCTAAGTTTCAATAACATATTTGTGGAATTTAATCAATATTCAGGAAAAAGTGATTAGATCTAATCGAATATAAATTAGTGAATCTGATCCGAATTTTGCCTTTATTTGCCTGCACTGTTGGACAAATTTTTGAATTCAATGAGAAATTCCTTATGTAATTTAGTGTTTCCATGCTCAATTTAATAAAGTTCTCGAATTCCGTATAGGTTAATGAAATTTTTCAATTTCTTATTGAAATGTACACGGAGAGAAAAGTTACATCATAAATTACCATTTTGCTAGCACATACGGGATAGACTTGCCTGTATGATACCATTCAGTCAGACACTTTCTAAAAACTGATGTGCTTGATAGTAACTAATGAGAGAATTCTTCCATATTATACTATCAAAATCATATATAGAATAGATATTTATATATAAAATAGTAATTTCTAAAAAGTGTCTCTCCGCGTGAGGAATTAATTAATTAATTCACAAACATCGTATTGAAATCGTAAAGAAAATTCTCAAAATCAAGGATTATATTATCTGTCGATTCCTTCCATCGATCGACGAATCATACGACACCTTCAATTGGAATTTTCAATAAGAGAACCTGAAAAATCCGTAGGTTGACATCGCTGATTCCTTCCCAGGTGGAAATATTCTACACTGTAAAAAATATACTTCCTAAACTGCCAAAGAAGTTTGGTAGTTTTTTACACAAACTTTTTTTGTAAATTACCAAACAAAAGTTTGTAAACATTCAAAAAATTTTGTGATTTCACGAAGATTTTTGAAAATTCACAAACATTTGTTTGGCAATTTACAAAAAAGGTTCGGAAATTATTTTTCCAAACCAAGTTTGTAAATTTCCAAGCATTTTTGTTTGGAATTCAACAAATTTTTTTTACAGTGTATTGAATTCTAATGCGAATGGTGAAATTTCTGATTGAATATCATTGAATTTCATTGAAACTCCATTTCATTTTCCCTTTTATCAATTAGGTTTTAGAGATTATTTGTAACAAGGTTTGCGATATGTGAAATTGGTAAGCATTCATTTGAGCATCGTAAATCACTGTTAGAAATTTCTGATTGAATTTTCAATTACATGTAATGGAAGCAACTCCCACTCACGTAATGGAAAAATAATTCGCACTGTACTTGAAAATACAAGAACTGGTTCTTTAAATTTCATGCACATGTTCTTGATTGTTGAGAGAAATCATGATTGAGAATTCAACAACAAGTTCTTTAAATTTCATGCACATGTTCATGATTGTTGAAAAAAAAAGTCACGTTCACCAGATGCGAACGCGGGACGTCGAAACCGGACGCCAAAGCTCTATCACTGAAGCCACTGCCACTTATGTGGAAGGGAGCATTTTTCTGCTTATATGACCTTGCGTTCATTCTTCAAACTTGTGAATCAAGATGTACTTGTGATGTAGAAACACTGAACAAATCGTGTGATCTAACTAGTACATAGTTGAAGTGGATATGTGGATGACTTCGTCAAAGCGTTAGTATACAACGTGACCCAAGTGAGAAAAATTGTATTCCAAGGGCGTATTCTGCAGCCATAATGCAAGAATTTTCCGTTTTTTGAAGGTTAGTTTTGAGATATGAGCATTTTTAGATTTTTTTCAAATCCGAACCAACTTGGATCATTTTGGTTATTTTCAGTTGGATGCCATTAGAGCCATGATTTGATTATAATTATAATGATATTATAATGATATTATTATGTGTTATTATACTGGATCAAATTTTTCTAAGTTTTTTCAATCATCTGTACATTAATCTCAATTTTTATGCACAATAACTTGAAAATTCAATAACAATAATAATATGTACATAAAAAGTACATGAAATTTCAAGAAATTTTCAACAGTGTATACACTCTATCCCGACACGTTATGATTGTTGGTTACAATTATCCCTGGTGAAAATGAAGCGTATATACCCACATAGCACAAATGTCTCAGTAATATCTCCAGAATATTCTGACAATATTACATGTCTCCAGAATATTCTGGTGATATTACTGAGACATTTGTGCTGTGTGGGTATAAAGCGCGAAGGAAGCGTATACGAAGCAATACAAGTTTTAATTCCCTCTTCCTCAAACGTGTGATGCCTGCTTGATGTGGAGTGATGATATCGTACGTTCCGTATACGCTTCATAAGCTCTCGATCCCGTTCCACACACGCTCCATGTAACGTAGTAGTGAGTTACATCAAGCGTATGCGAAACCTACCTATTCTGAGTTCAAATGATATTTTTAAGCGTTCGATACCAATGAGGATTCCATGGCTCAATGGATAAGCACGACGTCTTCCACGGTGGAGTTCACTGGTTCGATTCTCACTATGGGATTCAATTTTTTAATTTCATTTTCTTGAATTTTATACGCTTCCTTTGTTTCAATTCCCGTTCCACATACTCTTTGTATCCTTTCCATTCAAGCTTCGTATACTTTGCATCAACGTCTCTGTTACCCTCCAGTATACGCTTCGTTCACTCTTCCTTACTGCTTCCATTTTCACCAGGGTATTCACGAAAAGAAATACTGCATAGTACAATAAATGCAAGCATGTTAACGAGCACATCCCCCAAGAGAACAACATGGCCGCCAAACGTTCAATGAACATTGAATAAACATTCGATGAACATACGAACATTTTGACGTTCAAGGAACATTCACCAAATGTACATGAACGAACCCACGAACGTTCGGAGGTTTTTGTTCTCTTGGGTTCGAGAATGATGAAGAATCTCATATGACCAAGGATCGTTGATTACAGTACCACCTACTTGGTTTGTTCCCATTGTATAAACGTGGCGAATATAAACTGTTAAATCTGACAATATCATATTATGGAATTCAATAGGTCGTGTGATGTAAGAAAGTTTCATAAAATTTTGATGAAACTTAAGGGAAATTTTTGTGAGAGTGCGGGTTTGATTGGATCTCATCAGATTCAATGAACTTTTGATCAGCCTGCCTGGCCTCAACTGGATTTGATCGGAATCAATTGAGATCTAAATTCTTGTATCCAACCAGATTCGTCTCCAACGCGGAAAAAAGTGATTAACTGTCAGAGGAACAGCCAATTTTGAGTTCCTGTAGTTGAATGTTAGCTGCTGCAGGAGAATTTTTAGCCGCATCACCTCAATTTCAGATAATGTTGTTAAAAAATTATTCTGTTGAAATGTGAGAAGAAAAGAATTTTGTCATCCCAAAAAAATTTCTGTTATTTCAACCAAATTTTCCTTCTCAACGAAATTCTCTCGTTAAAACAATTATTATAGAAAATGAATGTTATTATCCCAACCGAAGGATTTTGTGAGAAGAACAAGAACTTTGTTGGGATAATAAATTTCTTTGGTTGGTCGCATTCCAACAGAACAATCTTTCTTAGTGTAATAGCTAAAATTGAGCTGATACGGCTCAAAATTCCTTGTCGTATCTACTTGGATCTAATTGAATCGGTCGGGATTCAGTTGGATCCAGCTAGATATGGATGAACCATGGAACTAATGACTTGACTAAGATTTGATCGGGTTAATTGTGGAATCCAAACGCGTCCGATTAGATCCAATTAGATCCTTTAAAGTCTATTTATACCCACAGATAAATATTTGTGGAATGAAATTTATGTCATATCAGAATTGTTCAGCACGTCCAACAGTTCAACGGAGGATTCAACGATCAAAATGCAAAATACAGGGTTCCTATAAAAACTTGAATCCTCGAATCCCGATCGGATCTCAATTTTGCTATGAGATTTTCTTTGGATTGTAGACTGAATTCGAAAAAAACACTGCATGTATAATCCTTCTATTCTAGAATTATTCACAATTATTCTTCTGAATTTTTTTTCAAAATAATTAAGAACTATTCAAAATTTCTTCAATCACACGGAAAGACCGAGTTCATTGATATTTAGAAAAATGACTGTCATTCTAGGGAAAAAGAGGATCATTCAAGAATATTCGTAGTGAATTTATCATGAGATGATAGTTTCACTGTGAGAAATAACAATAAGACGATCAACCTTTGATATTTTTACTACGAATATTTTCCAACGATCCTCTTTTTCCCTAAATTTACAGGAATTTTTCTGAATATTGAAAATCAACCGTTTATGATTAATAAACTCGGTATTTCCGTGAATTCAATTTCTCCATTTCATAATAATTGTATGAAAATGAAAAATTGAAATGAAACTTCATTGAAAATGGAAAATACAATGAGTTTTCAAAAATACGTACCCATGTATGCATCAACTTTGAGTCTGTTCCGATACATTATCTTGGCCCAGGCTATCCAATCTTGGACCAAGAATGGCGTAATTTTTGTTCTCACATGGGTATGATATATGAGAATATACTTGCAAATGGTATCATAGCATGAATCGCCTCATAGTACGCTTACCTGTAACATAAATCCAAATTGAGCACATTAGATTCATTGATATTCGAATTGGTTCCACAATTATTCGAAGGCCGAACCATTAGTTACCAGATATTTTAGTAACATTTATAAGCAACGTTGCGTTGGTACACAAATGAATTATTCCGACATTTTCACACAAGTCTCAGTCACGTCAATTCTTTAACAATTCCCTGATGACATGAGTTATCATTTTAACACGATCTACCGAATCTACACGGATTTCCCAAAAACTTGTCTCCGCAAAGAGCTTTATCAAAAATCTCTGATAATATTCATCATAATATAGATGAAAAAGATGCTCACAGTTCTTCTAAGTTTTCATCTTTCGAAACTTTGAAATTTCATGGGATAAATCGCATATTAACGAACATCACCAAGTCGTTCACTCACTTATCCTCAGATTGCTCTTTATCGATTTTGATAACCTCAAGAATTCCTCCGAGTTATATTATAGAATCTATTCTTAGTCTCATCTCTTCTTTCATCGACAATCAAGTATATTATGATTTATTTATATATCTAATGTTTCATTAACTTCGATATATCAGATATTTCCTGTTATTCATATTTCTTGAACTCCATCTGAATGATCGTTTTCTCGTCTCTCTAAATATCACGTTAGTCAGAATTCAAAACTTTCTTCCTTTTTGAACGATGCTGTAAAGAAATTTCACATATCAGCGTTTTTTAATGTTTTCATCATAGCATTTTACCGAGCTTAAGGAATCTAACTAGGTCAAAAACCAGCTCGCTTCATCTTCTTGTTCTATACACTCAGAAATCTATCTCAATTAATATCGCTGGATAAAATGGCTTCATTTATTTCAATAAAATGCGTGATGAATTGTTAATCGTTTACGATATTCTTATTAAATCCGATACTCTCATCGCATCTAAACAAAATTCATTTCCCAGAGTTAAAATTTCGTCATCATCATCCTCTGAACAATAAGTATTGTGAGAAACTTTGTAACGCCACACTCGAAGACCCTGATTACCCGCTGAGAATTTAATGAAGATTGATGATATCATAGATTAATGAGATTCGAATATTCATTCAACATGAATATCAAATACAATCCAACGTGACGTTATTTTTTATGTACCGCTATTCGTAGGTCCCACGATTTCAAGTTGATCGTGTATTTTATTTAAGTGCAAATTCGAGTTCTATGAACCAGATAACTGTTCTATTGGCAAAGAGTTACAAAAATTAATGAGTTCACTGAAAATTTGTTGCAAAATTTTCAATCAACACAAATTTATAGAGAATCCCCGCGATATACCATGAAATACCTTGGAAGCACGTATCAAAGATTCGGAATAACGTGAAATTTTGCGTCATTCCAAATCCGTGATAAATTCCATGATCCCAGTACCACGGTAGCTGTATTTACTGATCAATCATCAATTGATTTAGAATGTACACATAAGGTGATGTTGTGCTCGGTGTAGTATTCCCCTTGTGGGATACGAGAAGAGATAACAAGAGGAAGAAAAAGAGAGTATTTTGTGATAGAGGGTAAAAGGTGGCGCGCATCGGGTAAGGGGGATAGTGGTATAGCGTTGGGATCATCGGATGGGAAAAGTAGGGCAGTGGGTGATCACGCCGCGCCCTACCCTCGACAACTTTCAACGCTTGCGTAACGTAGTGTTCTCCGAGTTTCACGTCATCAGAGAAGAACCGAGAGGTAGGGTATGTATATGTGACGTCACAACTTGATCCCCACTCTGACATAGCGATCCTCAAACCGACCCGTTACATCTACACTATATACGTGTGTGTACCTACTACTCACAAAGGGGCGTCGTGCTTCAACCGTCATAAAACCCCGTGGCAGCTATGGCTTTTGCCATCCCGGAGGGCTCTACAGCCGTTATGAAAGGGAGAAAGGAGACTACGAGAAGACACCTCTCTTGAATCCTTATTCATCTGGGTCAGACATAAACCTCAAACAGGCGCACAATTCATTCCCTTCCCCCCCTTTAGATAACACGTGAACGAACAAATACTTAAGAAATGCTTCCTGTTTACTCACCATCCGCGAATATAAACACAAAAAGAAAGAGATGAATCATTGAATATTCTTCCCCCGATTCAAACCTGAAATAAATCCACCGAATCAATTGTCATTGAGTGTGAATTTGATGGATCTGAAGTGGAATGGATAGGCTTTCCTTCGTGTTATACACTTCGGAAGGTAATTTTGTCCCATCTCCATCGCGATGATCATCACAATGGTTATATGATTCATTAAATCAGGAAGAGAAATTTGATTCATACGAAAGATTATGCCATAGATTTGGAAGAATAATTAATTGCTACACTATTGATTGAAATAAAAATGTATTCGCTATCGTCCGCGTTTCCTGAACGGTCCTTTCGTTTAACAACAGACAATTCAACGTGGTTGAAACGTTATGAAAACACGAGTTTCTAACAATTTAATTGTCATGCTCTAGATAACACGATTAAGTGCGTAGAGGAAGCACACAAAGGACTCGGAAATTCGTATTCAGCGCGTGAACAAAGTACGAATCGTAGTGAAAAGTTTCGCTTTTTTTTCAACATGGAACTGAAATAAAATATCATTACAATTGTTCGTTAGTTACCCTACAAAGAGTACAATTGCATTGCGCTAGAATATACAAGATCTTTGGAATTTTCTTTCAACGTTGAAGGTGAGACACTATGGTTGTATGTAATCTACCGTAGTGGACGGAGATAGGATGTTTTACGAGCAAACGTTCAACGAATCCTCGTTTCATTCATGATCCTGGGGCAAGTGGACCCTAAACGTAACTCACATCGTTGAACCGCACGTGAAAACAACAAGGAGAATTTCAGACATTTTTGCTCGAATTACAGAGATAATTCGAGTCAAACGAAACACTTGGGTAAATATTTTGGAAAACAGAGAATATGGGTCTATGACCGAATGAGAAAGATATCAAAGTGTCCGACAATGTAAGTCTGTTTCTACTGCACGGCCGGAATCCTCAAGGATCTTCTCGTTATAACATTTTGAAAAATTCAATTTGATTGGGATTCGTTAGTTTTAAGAATGTAGAATAACTTTTCGAAAGGATTCTCATAAATTCATTATTTTTGTATTGTTATTCGAGAAATGAGATAGCAGATTAGAGAAAAACCTTGAATGCTTGCTTGCATCAAATAACAATTATGAATCACTCTGCTGGACAGCTTTTAAACATGTCAAACACTCAATTTGTCTGAAGACATCTTTCGTGACATCGTCAAAATACGAGTTTCATATAAGATACCTTTGAGAACTCTTGAAGATGTTTACTTGAATTTCTCAAAATTGTTAACTGGTTAGCTTGTTCAATCGTTATATAGAATTGATCAGTCGATCCAATGATTTTGCATCACTGGGCCATAGATGTAATTATTCGCATGGTAACGACGCTTATCGGTGGCTCATCAAGGATTGATTGGCACAAATCAAGTTCTCCTGAAAGCTAGCACCGTTGAAGGAACTCCGTTGTCATCCCGTAGCCAACCCTTGACGAACCACTGGAGAACGTCATTAACATGCGATTGATGAGATTTATGGCCCAGTGGTGCCCCCTTAGCTAGAAATTCAATCCGCTTAACCCGACCGAATGTGAGTGAATTTCCAGTCGGGCCCATTCGTTGAATCACATGATTTATCGTATCTTTGATCTTTCGTCGTTGGGAAGCTTCATTTTTTTCTAGACGTGAAACAAATTTCGACATAAAATGTCTGTTATCATGTCATCATATTTATCAAGTAGGTACGCTAGAGACGTCCGAATAACCATTATTTAGATTGAATTTTCAATTTCATTCAGGATGAATCGTGAATTAAAAAAATGTTCCGCGATTGATCAATCCAATCCAAATATCCAGGATATAGAAATTCTTGTAAATACTTTAAGAAGGAGAATAAATAAAATGTCTACATCAGAGATGAGAGAGAGCATACCAGTCAGTAACAGAAAAGTATCCCCTGTGGCGATGGAATTGCGTGTATCGTGAGAAGTCATTGTACATTCGCTTGTATTTTGTACAAGAGATATTACTGGAACACAATCGCAAGTTTCAATTCTATTAAAGTGAATGGTGATTTTGAACAGTGATACATTCGTAGATTAATTTTCTTCGCGTATTATCTTTTAAATTCATAAAACTGATTATCAAAGTAACTTGATACTCGAGTATCGGAGAAGAGCCTGTTCACGACTGTGCAATATCCAAACAATTCAATGTTATTCTAAGAATAATGTAACTTGACGTATACTTTTTTATTTGAATTACAATATCCAATGCATGTGATGCATTGAAAGTACTAGAATTTTTGTACACAGTGAACAATTCAGCTCCTATGAATATAATTCCACCAAAGTACTATCAAGAGAGTTATATGAATATTTCATCATATTTGAATATACAGAGAAAATATGCTTTCTGAATCAGAAGGAGAGTATAACATTTTTACAGACTTGTCCTTTCCAATAAAATGATCACTATAACAAACTTTTCCAATACATTATAACGGAGGAAACATCTTTCATGCATTTCCATAATCGCTTGTGTGTGAAACACTATAAACACAGAGACGTCAAGTGAATAGAGAACAGAACAATGAGAATACGCCTGAAATGAAAGAGATGATGTCTCAAATTGGCTTGCGCGTTTCAACGTAAGGTGTATCCGTAGGAAAAGAAATACAACGAAGAATAAGGAACTATGTAAATGTTCGAGGGATGAAATAATTATTATATAAAAGGAGGGAAATTGTTATGTGCACGAACAATGTTTTGATTAAAGTGGAAGGGATTTGAGTGCCATAAATCATTCGATTGCGAACTTATCTTTTGCACGTGGTTGGGGTAACTTTGATCCTACTCGAATCTCGACATGGATTTTATATACTATATATACAGACTTCTCAAAGGCTTTTGACAGAGTTGATCATAATATATTGTTAAATAAATTAAGTAATCTAGGTATTCGAAGCAATTTCTTGTCGTGGTTACAGAGTTATATTCTGAATCGTACGCAATCAGTTCGTGTCTCTCAATATTTCTCTGATTCATTTTTTGTATCCTCAGGTGTACCGCAAGGCTCACATCTAGGTCCTTTATTATTTATTATTTTCATTAATGATATCTCTACGATTTTCAAGTACTGCACACATCTTCTTTTTGCTGATGACCTGAAACTGTTTATGATTATAAGAACTTACAGAGATGCTCAAAATCTGCAATCTGATTTGGATCGGTTACAATCTTGGTGTGTGCTATCTAATATGTCATTAAATCTCACTAAATGCCATGTGATGAGATTTCATAGAGGTAAAAATGCTATTTATTTTCCTTATAACTTGTCTCATTCTCTGTTATCACCTATAAATACTGTTCGTGATCTTGGAGTTTCATTTGACTCTCGTTTTAACTTCTCAGATCATTACAATCACATAGTTGGTACTTCCATGAAATCTCTCGGATTCATCAAGCGCGTTTGTAAAGATTTTCGTGATCCTGTTGCACTTCGAACACTGTATTGTACTTTAGTTAGACCTCATCTTGAGTATGCGTCTCAAATTTGGAGTCCTCATTTAATTCGGGATTGTACAGACTTGGAAAGAGTTCAGCATAAGTTTCTGCGTTTTGCTGCCTATCAGATAGGCCGTCCGTTGAGCGTCACTTGTCATGATTACTCATTGATTATGGCTCTACTTAACTTGCCTCCCTTGGAATCACGTCGTTTGTTCAATGATTTTTCATTTTTGTATAAAATTGTTAATGGGAAAATTCGCTGCCCTCAACTGCTTGGACTTGTACGTTTTAATGTCCCTTCTCGTTTATTGAGGCGCCCTAAATTGTTCAATCCAATTTCTTATAAATCGAGACACGGTTATTCTGATCCGGTAAATCGGATATCTATCCTAGCAAATTCTTACAGTGATGTGCTTGAATTATTTTCATCTCATTCTGATCTTAGGAATTCTCTTTCTCTTATTTGTCAAATTTAATATCTAATTGTCCTTTTCACCTATAATTATACACGTTAACTGTTGTTGTAATATAAGATGCATGTAGTCGAGCTTAACATGATGCTTAATGCTTTGATGTATGATATATATAATGTGGTTCAAATAATGTATATTCTATGTACCAAAGGGTCTTTTATACCCGTATAAACAAAATAAATAAATAAATAAATATTGCTGAAGTTGAAAACGAATTAGTAATCGTATAACGAAATAATCTGCCGTTGGAGACTCAAAATCCTGTTTCCATATCCTGTGAGTTTGAATTTTCATTTCGGTTCTAAAAACGATTCAAACTTTAATAACTTGATTTCCGTTCCAGATCTTGGAAGATGAAATCAAATCGAAGAGGGAATGGGAGCTCTATGCGAATTTATTAGATGGAATATAGATTATACACTTGTGATTACATCTGACAGTAAAATTTAACATAACATGTTGCAAGGATTATTGACAATTACGAAAATTTCCGTCGTCATAAAATAATCGCATCTTCACATTCTCTATGACGGTGCTGGTTTCGCACGTTTACAGCATGCGTGTAATTTATTCCATCAGCGTCAAAATTGAGGCAAAATTCTCATAGCAACTGGGTCAACCTGATGACAATTATTTCTAGTCAAACATCTATGGAATAGCGATTTTTGATTTAAAAAAAAAAAAACACTCACTGATTCAAAAATGTAATTTTTATATAAAGGAAACGATGCATAAATCTTCTTCCGCGAAATCTGTAGAATCTACCCATTCAATTAAGAAATTCTAAAAATAACATTTGATGGATTCACGCTCTGAATATCTCACTTCAGAGCGGTAGCACGACAGAAACCTCAAAGGACTAATGGAAGGGAACAAAATAAACAAGGGAAAATGAATGGAGGATAATTAGTTTAAGAGAAATTGTTGTGCGTGGAATGGAGATCTCTTCATATTTCAATTGCAAACCGCCTCTCTCGCTTTCCACACTGTTTCCCAGAAAAAAAATCTTCGGAATATATTATTCAATAGTAATTATTTCCCGTCACGAATGAACAAATCTCATCGAGGAATCCATTACTTGTTGCAATAGGTTTCATCAATCTCGGTTCAAGCTCATACCAAATTTTTCTTGTAAATCAACTGGTTCTTGAAAAAGTTTCATCGTACGATTTTAGTGGTTCTTTTGTCACGTGAAATATGATATCTTTTCGAGTGTTACTCCGAATTCGTGCAATGTGACGACATTTTGTTCTTCTCAACCGGATAAACTATTTCTCTCTGAAATGAAGATGAGCGAGAGACGAATTCTTGATTAATGTTTCTGAGACGCATTAATCGATGAAAAGTACGAGATTTATACATTATCGAATGATAGATAGCTTTTAAGAATTCTGTCTCGACGCGAAGTCGTTATACATATATATCCGTGTATCGAAAGCATTCGCGCATTATTCATCGGGAGTCATCAATCATACCTGAATTGGCATTATCATCGTGTTAAGAAAGAAATACGCGGTTAAATATACATATATATATATATAAACTCGTAAAAATTTCACCCGGTGTAAACTCTCGTTTATACAAAGTGATGATTAATGTTGAAAGGAACATTAATTTTTGAAATTCCTTCTTAATAAGAAAAAGTTAAGGGGGATGAAATAATGTTTTGTTCCTCATCTCGATCAAAGATTGGGTCAAAAAATGCTCGACTTAAGGGAATGTAGATGTGGAATGTAAGGAAGAGGACCTTCTCTCTTTCAATCTTGTATTTCTCTTATCTGGGTCAAAGATATGCGCCCGATTAAGCTATACACGCATGCGTTTTGCATGATTCGACATCACACAACCACCGCCCTTTACCCGATATACATGAATGTCGTTGACATTGATGAGCATTTACAATTTTCGTCACCTCCACGGATTTATCTTTTTTCAATAACACGCTCGATCGAACGGAATACTTGTGAGACACGATGCATCACGATGGTTTGGCCGCAGATTGATTTTACGAACGTATGTTTCCATCAAGATGCTGGATCGAATTCTTCTCGTGATCCGTGATCGATCGGAATACAAATTTCGATGCGATGAAATTGAGAATTTCTGCGAGTGCGATTTTTTTAGAGATTTTCATTCGTAAAAAATGTTTGAGGGATTTTTTATAGGAGTCATACATCCGTTTGATAGAAAATTTTGACCATGTGAGTCGACGTTGAGTATGGAAATGATGAGAAATTAATTCTTCCTAGGGAAAGAAAAACCCATAGAACAGTTTTTAATGAGATTCAACTACACGTTCTTTCAATTTCAATCACACTGTAAAGAATATTTGTATTAATTTCAATACAAAAGTTTGGAACCAATTAATACACATATATTTTTGTATTGAATCTCTCACACTTTTATGAAAATCCAAACACAACATTATCTTGGAATGATTTTCGTACAGAAATTGGTTTGAATCTCATAAAATCTGTAGTAGTGAATTCAATACACAAAAGTGTGTGTTAATCGCTTCCAAATTTTGTGTGTGAAATTCACAAATTTTTTTCAACAGTGCAGATTAACTATCAGAGATACGTGTCATTGTATGCATTTCAATCATAATTTTGTTTGTTTGGACATATTATTATATGTCACGTGAGATGTTTCTTCGCGTATGTCCATTTAACATACTTATTGATATGCAAGGTCGCTACTCGTGCTGAATTACAAAGTACACAAGCTTCTCGAAGAGGATTACTACGCTTCGAAATGCCCAGTAAGCTTTCATGAAGGAGGATGGAGTGTGAATTATGTTCTCATATCACATGGATAACGAAACAACGCACATTGAGTACTGAATTGATTCAATCGAATACAAAAGTACAAGAGCGACGTTATTGTATATGCAATTATCAGATGAAAATCGAGATAATGAGCAGAATTAGAGAAAAGAGTTTTATAGATTCGTAAAAAAATGTTATCTTCGTGATATCAACGTAGATACCTGCATACAAATATATATTCACGTACCGTACAGACTGATGAATATGCTGAATAAAAGTGAGGTGAATGGAATTGGGATTATACAAGTAATTACTACTTGTTGTGAAAGTTTATGTATCAACTTTTTATCTCTATTTTGATATATTTTCAACAATACCCAATCCACAGAATTTCCTGATTTTTTGAAATAACATGTTTGATGAATTGGTTCAATTCGAATGCAGGAATAAATCTTTTTGTTCAGATTAATCCTTCAACCGCGACGGGTTTGTTCTCTCAATTTAAAAGGAATTTATATATTCTTTCCACACTGAAGAGGCGAACAAAAATTCTTTCTAAGGGATGTCAAATTAATCGTGATATTTTTAATATAGAACGAGATCGGAACACGATCGGAAGAGGGCGCATTCAACGATCCACAGAATGAATCAGTTCAATGGATTTAGAGGGAATTAGAAAGTAATCGGGATTTCCCTGTGTACAGCTATACGGAAATTCCAATCATCAAATGGGAAATCAATTCCAGATATATGTGTATGACATGTCCCATCAATTTAATTAAAAATTCCAGACTCGAATTTTTACCACGATTTTACAGTGAATTTCTGGACTAATGAGAACAATTCTCAACTCATGTATATGTTAATTACTTCATGTAAATTTATACACGGAGAGAAACAATTTCCGGGAATCTTCGGTGAAAATGAAGCGTTGAAGCACGACGAAAGCGTGAGCTAAGAGTGATCTAGGCGTCATTTAGGAGGAAATTGGAACACTTTCACGCTTGATTTGTGCCAACACCCACTTCCGTGACTTTTGGATTTTCATCAGGGGCAATAAAAGAATCTGTATGGGTTCGAAGAAATACAAAATCGAAAAAATTGTATGCCTGTTTCATATTCTCTAAAAAAAACTAGTCGATTCTTCTCATGAATCGATTCCTAGCGCAAGAATCATCCCAATTCATTCATTCTGATGAAAATTATCCTACACTCCCAGTAAACACACGCACGTTTTAAAAACGTCAAAAACAGTCAATAACCACACGTTGGGAATTAGTAATATTTTTGCGTTGATTCAACGTCAAAATGTCGCGGCAGATCACGTATTTTTCAACCATAAAATAACGTCATATCAACGGTTTGAACATCGTTTAAAATACGTCAAATATTGACGTGTACTAATGATGGTTCTAAAACGTGAATTGAATTCAACAAATGTTTTTTTGAAAACTCTTCATTCAATCTCGAGAACAATAGTACTTCTGAGTATGACACAAGGTGTTATAAACACATGTTAAACGCGTGATTTAAACCCGTTGAAACCACGTTCTTTGAGGACGTCGTTTGATGGTTATTTTTGAATATTAGTGTAAATGACACGTCATCAAAACGTCATTCCTGGTCGTCTATTTCCCTATCAAATTTCAACTAAAAATCAACGTTATGAAATCAACGACTAATGTCCGTTTGACAGTCTAACGTTCTTTCAACGTTGAAATAACGTGTGTGTGTTTATTGGGCTTTATAGCCCATACAGCACAGTCGCTAATAGAATTACGTCGCATCTCCGTAACATTGAAGTAGAAGAAAGGAAGCAGTGGATATCGGGTGACACAACGGAGAAGCAGCGTAGAGGCGACGGAAAAATGTCCGGACCGATTTTTTGAGCGGACGTTTCTTTGTTGCTTCTACGCTGCTTCTCCGTTGGACCACGCTGTATCCACTGATCCCTGTTCCCTCCCTGAATTCCATGGAGAAGCGATGTGGGTGTCCTGCATGGGAGAATATTCAGTACCAGATTCTTGTTTTCTCCGTAGCACCTGAAGCTTTTGTGCGATTTCCACAAAAATTATACACCTTGATCTCCTGATCTACATAAAACATTTGCAAAAAGTAATATTTCAAATCACAAACCCTATCCAAACCTATCCTCAACGCTAAATGATCAATATTTGGATAGTCACTTTCTTGCTCATATTTTGAAAATTCTCGATCCAATTCTCACTCCCATATAAGATTTTGATCTCCTAATGAAGACAAACATTTGAGCGCGGAACCCATTCCAATTCATGCAATCTAACGAAAATTATCATCCACCTTAAAATATTAAATATCGGATTTTTGTCTCCTTCGTAGCGCCTGAATCTCTGATCCGATTTGTATCAAAAAGATAAATTTCAGTGTTCTCAGTTACATACAAATTTTTGGGAGAAACGGTATTTACACTGAAAAGAATTTTATTCTGAAAAGTCCCATCATTGTCAGCAAGTTCAGGATACTCTTGAAATCTAACTGGATGTAGGTTAAATTTTATGGAAGTTTATTGTCATGATAGTACATTATTAGGTTCAGGGCTACGCAACTCCAATGGAAATACTTGGGACATGTTTGTGCGCCCTCTAACAGGTTGACTTTCATGCGAACTAATCTAAAAATTATTCTGATTTTGAAACATCAATAATATTTCAAAAATGAAGTGTGAAAATCAGAAAATTCTAAAGCCAAACTATATTTATATAATTGGTTTTTAGAATTATTGTTGGTAAGGTGATATCAGCGGCGTGGCAGCAGCCAAATCGTGGATAACAAACTACGGGCCAAAACTTCATATTAATTGAAATATTGCTCTGTATAGCACTTCTACTTGGATCAGAGGAGTGCTGTACAGAGCGATATTTTGATTAGAATGAAGCAATTGGCCGTAGTTTGTCATAAACGATTTGGCTGCTCCTCTTAACATTTTACTTTTGTTGAATTAGTTTTGATGTTTCAAAATCTAAATTGATCAGCATTATTTTGGAGGTTACCTCGATTCAATACGATTAAAGCGCCACCGTGCTAGTTGACTTGTTCCTAATTAAAATATGGTCCGAGATCATCCTATAGAGTTGAAGCCTCCTGATTAGCTTCCCAGTGAACACTTATGAGAGGAAGAGCTCTTTAACAGGTCTTTTGAAAGAGCTCTGTCAATTTTATCATATTGATATCTAAATGGTATCATTTTTCTGAGATCTCAGAAAAAAATTCTCTTAAAGATTTCGTTTGGTTTCCTTAGAAATCGACGCATCTGATAATATTCTGATATCTTTATGTTAAGCTTCTGAAAGGTCTATCTGACCTCTTACACATATTCAGGAGATGTTTAAGAGCTCCGGATGATAACATATTGTTCACTGGGTTACTTTAGTATGTTTGCCTATGATGGCGTTTTTGTTTTTATAAAGTTCAACCCACATTCAGTTAGATTCCAAGAGTCCCCTGCACTTGCTGACAATGATGGGACTTCTCACAGTACAATTTTCCTCAGTGTAAAATCACCAACCATAAAAACCCTGGTTCAAATACCCCATTGATTCACGCCAAATCTCATTCAATCTTGCACAACCCTAGCAAATTTGATCATACTGTCATCATACTGAAATTATCCAGTATGTTTGTGGATTCTCCATACCTCAATTATACTCAAATAATACTGTCACCGGAATCAACCTGGATTTATAGTAAAAACATACCGGAATTTGATATGTTTTTGATAATGATTGGGATGGAGGATCCATACCAAATTCATACCGAATTCGCACGGAATAAATACCGAATGATTGGAAATATTTCGATCAACCTCAAGTACAAAAATTTCACGAGCATACAGTATGTCTACAGAATTACTACTAGATTTATACTGATTGTATACCATACCAAAATTATACTCACAGAAACCTGAAAATTTCGGTACGATCGGATTTGCTAGGGAATGTTCTGACCACATCCTATTCAATCATTTTCAATGAGATGAGTGTATTTCTGATTGAATCTTGCACAATGTTCTCACCACATCCCATCAAATTTCATTCCGTCAGATTCTATGGATTTTGTTAACCAGGGGAAAATTATCCACAACGGCAAGTGGTCAATATTTCGTTAATCATTTCTCCTCCTATTTTCGAAGTTCCAGATCCAAGTTCGATCAAAATAGGAGGTCCTGATCTTCTCACTGAGCCAAACATTTTGGCGTGAAATCATCCAAATCCATGCATTACAACGGAAGTGTCGTGAACGAGAGGAAACACGGACATACGGATGTACAGACAGACAGAAAAATAGACTCACACACAGACATTCCTAGGAATTGCATTTCCTCGACGTTTTGGAACGTTTGGCACAGTCGAAATACCCTCTTAATTCTGCATAATGTTCCTTGACCCTATCACAATACTTCTTAAGGAACATGGAAACAATATTCAGTTGAATATTCGCCATAAAATACTTAATTGCTTTGAATAAAATTTTATTGAATCAATCAAGTATCTCTTTTCATTGATCAAATATTTTAAAGCATATTAAATATTCGATTGAGTCAATGAGAGTTTATTCGAATCAATTAAGTATTATTCAACTAAATATTTCATTGTTTCCGAACATTTTTTCTTTGATTATCTTAATTTTGACAGGTTTTCATGGAACTTTTAACGCGTAGATCTTCGACTGTGCACGAAATGCAACGGGACAATGGATCATCTTGGTCTTTTGAACAAAATAAATCAAAATATTCTTACACTATCGTAACGATAAATGGAAGCATATCTTGGTTTATTTTTTGTACAAGTCTGGGATCATTCATTATTCCGTTTCATCATGAGCATAATCGAAGATTCGTGGATTATATATTCCATAGGAACGTGTAAGAATTGAGATAATCGATTATTCCTCAATTATCGACGATAATATCGCGGCAACACTAATTTTTTCTCTCAGTGTAGAAATTTTCTCATAAAAATTTTTCACAGCGTATAAAGGGACGGTCCATTCATCACGTAACGCTATTTACTATTTCCTTCTCTATCTCACTCATTCATCGTATCTGAACTTGATCCGACAAGGAACGACAAGAAAAAAGTGACACGCAATTTATGGATGGTTCCTAATATATTCTCTTTTGTGCGAAGAGGTTTGAGGCCGAATAAGCGTGAATTTCCACATGGGTACACCAGAAATTAACATCCTTCGATCATCAAATAATTTTCCCCGACTCTTAATTGCAAATTAAAAATAAAAAAGCTGAACATAAAGTGTTATAAATGTTGTTTTTTCACGTTTTGAAGTCTTCTTCTTTCGAACATATCAACACAAAAGACCCGTCGCTGTCCACGATAACATCTTCTGACAATTTTCACAATAACTGCGAGTGATAAATTCCCTTCAACGTTCTCTTTGAAGTTTAATAATTGGTTTGAAAAGAGGATTTGCGATGAAAGTTTTCCCAGGATAATAATTCATAGAAAGACAGGAAGAATACTGCAATGAGTTGAGAAATTGAATTTACAAATTTCAAGGCTTTCAAGTATGAGTTTTTCAGCAGACTAAAACTACTGAATATCATTCCTATCCATTATCATGGTTATATTTGTTTTTCTCGTTTGCAATATAATTTTCTCTGATGTACTCTGAAATAAACTTCGTTGGGAAATACGAGCTCTAAACATCCTCTGGGAGATTTATGGCGTACGATTATCTTGTCACGTCTCCTATTCTTCCCCGTGAACTGAGTCAACGTGACAACAATGATGATTTTCATATTGAAGAATAGCAATCGTGTGACATAGAATATTGTTGAATAAACTCATCTTTTATGTTTCGAATACTCTGATGAATTCAGTAGACAAATGATTTGATGAAGATATAGGATTCATGAACGTATGATTCAATGCGATGCATGCATGTTGTGTAGTATTCCAAAATAATGACACCGAGATTATGAAAAATCCGAATGTATTTCCTTTTCCTCAATTCGATGTTTACTTAGTTTCAACCAGTTTCCAAATTAAAGAATTCTTGAAATTTCTTTGGAACTTTTTCTTTAAAAGATGTGTTTGAATTTATAAGAAGTTATTTATTTTGAAAATCAGATCCCACATAAGGGACTTTGAATCTACGGATGTGTCTATCTAATCACCTGAAATCTAAGTTTGAAGGGGTATGGCCACTGTACAAAGCTCAACATGAGAAGCATATTCATCATTTTTTGCATGAAAAAATTATCTATTCAAAAAAGCGATGATTTATATATTTACCCTAGTGAAAATGAATCATATAAGAACATATAAAAATCATATGTGACCCATATAAAATTCATATAGGGTCATATATGGCCATATATAATCCGTACATAATCTACATTGAATCTATGTATGGCCCATATGAAATCCCTATATAATTCATATATAATCCATATATGACCCATGAATGCAAGATCTTTTCACATATGTAAAAAATTCTGCCATATATGAACTATTCTCCATACATGGATTATATATGCATTATATATGGATCACATATGGGCATATATGAATTGTATATGGATTATATATGTACTATGTATGGATGTATGGGTCATATATGTTTACTTTTTACTAGGGTATTGCACATGCCAAAGTAACAAAACATTTTTTTTTCCACAACAAAAAAATTACACGTGGAACTCCAAACGCGTTTTTCTCGAAATCACTTTTTGAATTGGCCTTACAAATCACTAGAAGAGTGTCCGACCAATCGACTTCAAATTCTAACAGTATCTTTCTAATATTGGGAGTACAAATTAGTTCGGTTCGGTTTGAAAAGATGACTCTCGCTCTCATGAATGTTTCATAGTCACAACCGATTTCAATTGTTTCAGAGAGGTTAGACACCTGTGAACAATATTCAGTTGATATCACTCCGAGTTCCTTCTAGAATACCGATTTTTACTCAGTGAAGTATGTCGAATTTCGTTTTAACTGAGCAGCATTTGCGGGAGGTGCTAGTTTTCTGTTTTGATTGGGAAACAAGTGCAGCTGGAGCCCATCGAATGCTTGTGGAAGTTTATGGTGACAATGCTCCAACTGACAAATCATGTAGGGAATGATTTCGACGTTTTAAGAATGGCGATTTCAGTGTCGAAGACAAGCCTCGCTCAGGACAACTACAAAAAATCGAAAACGAGGAATTGGAGGCTTTACTCGACGAAGATCCGAGTCAAACGCAACAGGAGCTTGCGGAATCATCAGGAGTTACGCAACAAGCAGTTTCCGTACGATTCAATCCATGGGCATGATTCAAAAGCAAGGCAGTTGGGTGCCTTATGACTTAAAGCCTAGAGACATTGAACGGCAATCTTTCACTTGCGAGCAGCTGATTCAAAGAGAACGAAGAAAGGGGTTCTTACATCGGATTGTGACAAGACATGAGAAATGGATATTCTACGATAACCCCAAGAAAAGAAAATACTATGCTATGTCCGGTCAATCGTTGCCATCGACTTCAACATCGACACCAAAGAGAAATATTCATGGTTCAAAGATCATGCTGTGTATCTGGTGGGACCAAAAGGGTGTTATATACTATGAGTTGCTAAAACCCGGTGATTCTATTACGGGTGATCGGTATAGGGCTACAATTGATTCGTTTGAGTCGTGCGTTACGAGAAAAACGTCCGGAATACAAGGAAAGACATGACAAAGTTATTCTTTTACACGATAACGCTCGGCCTCATGTCGCAAAAGTAGTGAAAAATTATCTGGAAACGTTGAAGTGGGATATTCTACCGCACCCGCCGTACTCGCCGGACATTGCTCCTTCCGATTACTGGTTATTCCGACAGATGCAGCACGATTTGGCAGGCCATCGGTTCACTTCGTTCGAAGAAATCGAAAATTGGCTCCTAACTTGGATCGCCTCGAAAGACGAGACGTTTTTCCGTAACGGGATTCGAAAATTGTCCGAAAGATGGGAAAAAGTGATAGCCAGCGATGGACAATACTTTGATTAATTTGATAATTCATGTTCTTCTGAAATAAACGCATCTCTGACTGTAAAAAATACGGACCGAATTAATTTGTACTCCCAATACAATTTCGCAGAGAGACACATACGGGATTTTCGATGATTTGGAAACTCTCTCTTCAGCACACGGTTAGGAATTTTTCAATTCATTTGAATGTTCTCGCTGGGAGTTGCACGAAGAAAAATGAAGAGTGTAATCGCTATCCAATCGCGGTAGTTCTCACTTCAGCGCCAAGTCAGTATATGGATGACTATTTACAGAGTAGGAGTTACTCCATTGGAATACTTCTCACCAATGTTCAAGGAAGATTCACCTTGGAAGGAGTAAGCCATACTGAAAACACCTCAGGAGCTACCAAAAAATGTTACCTAATTGTGTGGAGTAAAATATACTTCAAGTCCGTGCATGAATTCAGTTTCATACATATTTCATATTACAGTCAATGTGAACTTTAGTATTATTTAGTATAGTTATTTCATATTTTTGTACATTAAATGTAATTTAGTATTTCACCATGCTACCAACTCTAGTTTGATAGTGGTGCAGTTTCACTTTCATACAAAGTCACTATTTTCCAAAGAGTACCGTGTGTCCATAAAAACTAATACTGCCCGGAATTCATCGAACAGTTGGTGTCAGTTGACAAACATTGACGATATTAAAAAAAAACACTCGCTTTTGTTCAAATGTGCTAAATAGAACGTTGCTGGTAATGATAAATTCATCGAATCTGGCAATAATTTTCAAAGGGTTCTCTAAAGTTAATCGAAGTTCATTTTTAAAATTCAAATTACAAACATTCGGATTAGAAAGTGGCACGAATCGACAAATTTTTGACATTGTGGTTAAAAAATAATTACTATAATTCAAATTTATAATATCAACTTATAATCAGCACCTACATGGAAAGAAAAAAGTGATCGATATTTAAATAATTTTCATTCACATTTAGAAAAATGACTGTCAATTCAAGGAAAATGAGGCTCGCTGGAGAATGTTTGTAGTGAATTTACCAAAAAATTCGTAATAAAAATACTGAATTTTGATTAATTCATTATTTTTTTGCTGCGTGAAACTATTGACTTTTGATAAATTTACTACAAACATTCATTAGCGGTATACACTGAGAAATTTTGTGTATGTTCCAGGAGGTCCACTCGCAATTTAAGTGAAATATTGACATTAAAAATGCATCGAATCAACACGAAAATGTGAAATTTACACTGAAAATCTGTTAGTTTGATAATTTTATATGTTTTTCTCGACACAACCTCTGAGTGGACCTCCTGTGACACAATTTTTTTCGCTGTGTACTCTTGTCCTTTGAAATTTCAGTCATTTTGCTAAATATGAATAATCCCTGTCGTTCAGTGTAGTCTGTCGCTTGAAAGATTTTGTTCCAAAAACTCTGAATCTCCAGATTCATTCCAGAACTGATAATCTCGATTCAGTCTCAAGAAATTTATAAATAATTCATAAAGCCAATCCTTGAAAATGATCCGTTATTGCGAAATGGAGCTGAAACAAAAACATCTCCTTTGTTACAAACAGAAAAGGCCTTATATCAATGTGATAAAATTCCTGGTAAGTATAATTCTCTCGAACTTATTCTGTGTTATATCTTTCTCATCCGACAATTGGATTCTTCTTACGCAGGAAGCCTAAAAGGAAGATCCTTTTCTCTCCGAAAGAAAATACATTTGTTGTAACCTTGTTTCCGTTGACATCGATCCGATCTCATTTACAACAAAAGGAAATCATCAAAGAAGCAGATGTCTTTTCGATGAACACGGCACAAACATCTTTACTACTCATAGCATGTTATTTCATACATTGTGGCTGGAATTTACCCGACTAGGAATTATCCATCACGGTTATCCAATATTTTATGAGGGCTTGACAAGGTTACCCGACATCTGGCATGAATGTCAAGGACTGGACTGGTATTAAATGTAAATGACTTTGGTGATCTGACCGAACAAGGGTTAGATTTGGATGACTTTCTAATGATTTGGAATATTCTTCGAATTGAATTTTTCACATTAATTTCTCAGGAAAAAATTCTCCTTTTGTTGAAATTTTGGATTGGACATTGCCACGAAATTTGTCATGAGATGTTGGCAACATTATTGACAGTCCAAAATGTCTACATTAATTCCTGTAAGATGAAAAAGAGTCGTTTTGTTCGCAGCTGTGTCGTTCAACGCACGATACTTAACAAGCCAATCAAGTGTAGGAAAATGAATTTTTGATTGAGTAAAGTCAAAACGAATGCAGGGATTTTAAAAAAATTTTTCGAATAGAAGGGTAAAAAATTCATAAGCGTACTCAGGGTAATCAAATTGTGGGTACTAATTACCCGAGTTGAACAATGTTCAAAACTGTATACAATTTATATATATAAACTATATTAAGTTAATTATCATTTTGAAGATTTTCCCACTTTTTCCTTGTCATCAAATTCTTTCTCAGAAAAATATTCTTATGGAAAAAGTAAATATACAGTGAAAAAATTCATGTTAGAAACTGTCGAATGTCGGATTGACAGATTTTCGATGTCAACGTGACACTTTTGTGTTATTTTCTCGCATCTTTTGTGTCAATATTTAACACAGATTTTGAGTGGAGCGTTTGGGAGATGCACATGTTTTAAGAATACACCAAATTTTCTACTGTGTGCGAGCCTCTAAAGTGTGGGTGCCAGTGTGGTCTATGCAGAAAATTCATGGTTTGTATATTTACTTCAGAAGATTTTCCATTCGATCACAATAAATCAGAGTGTTCAAGACTAGGCGTGTAATCCAAGATTTTCATTCGGGGAGTACCCGCCTAAAAATTTGCTAAATTATGTTTATAATTCATACAGAATTCAATACAGATTATATATAAGTGATATCTAATTATATATAAATTATATGCATAATTTTGTAAATTTATTTACACAGGAGCTAAAACAAGGTCATGTCGATATGAGTAGTTCAATCAACAAATGCTTATTTATGCTGACCGCCTTTCATTTTGATTCATAACTTCCAAACTTAAATTGGAGAAATTAATTTATAATATGAATTATCCATTATCAATATGATTACTATAGGAGTAGTTTGCGCGTCTCCTTCTTTGAATCTAATATAGATATCAGAATGAATAAAGTATCTTTCACTGGGAAGGTTGGTTCCTTTGTCTAAAGTTATTCTATTCGCAGTGTATGATGATTGAATGTTAAATATCTTCGAGACTATCATTCGACCAGCTATGAATTCGTATAAATAACTACGGCACATTAAACTTCGACAAAAAGAAATTTTGATTTCCAAAATTTCGGAGGATGCTGCATCACTCTTAGCACCCCCTTCGAATACCTGCTTGTTGATGACGCGTGGTTACTCTATTAGAAATTACGTGTAATGGAAGCGAAAGTTATTCACGTAGCTGACAATTTTATAGAAATCAATGTATGGTGTAAGATGGAAGAACTCAAAAATCCAGCTACGTGTAAATGAATTCTCATTTCAATCACGAAGAAATGAAAATTTCATCTATAAATGTACTTGAGAAATATAATCAATTTGAAGACATTTCTAATAGTATACTTTTTAAATACTTGCCAGTATGTAAATATACCTATAAAATGAAACATTTCATCTGAATCATTTTTACACAATTTTCAGTGCTTGAACATTAATAAATGAAACACCTGAATCCGCAGTGATAAATGAATAAAAAAAAAAGGGAACGAATTGGATGGAATGGGAAAAAACATCGAATCCATCCTTTGTTTGGAGAATCAAATCCCGCCAGTCACTCAGCAATCCCGTACACGTGAGAATAATTCCTGTATTTCATACAGAACTCTTTATAATTCTGTTTTCAATCAGAAAGGCGTTTCGTAAATGCGTGTTTTTGATCAGATAGGAAAGTGAGGGCATTATCGGATCATCTGAACATGAATACTGCATCATACCATTGAGAGGGAAGAATTTCACGTCAGAAGAATATTACGTTATACTTTGACTGTGAGAATACGCAGATTGAAATCACAGGTAAAAGCATGTTTCCGGTGCAAGCCGCTGGGGTTGATGCAAATTGACGACAGGGATGTGTTTTGTATTGTTATCTAAACATGTGAAGAATAATTCGATTCTTATATTTCATTTATTCGTGATTGAATCCAAAATCTAAGATGTGTGTTGATTTATTTTTCAAATGCACAAGCTGATTCTTCGATAACATATTCCGCATCGTATGAAATGAGAGTGGAATCAGTTGATCAAACGGAGGAATTTTGAATAGAGGGATAAAAAAAGAAGAATCAACGGTACCTTGATTGAGAAGAGGACGAAATCAAAGTGTTATATGCATAGAACCGCGACGGCAAACTGAGAACAATAATAGAGGGGAGAATCAACAAAGAAGCGAGAAAGGGGAGATTGAAACTAACGTACCGTCGACAGGTTACAAGAGATCGAATAAAAGGAGGAAGTTAGAAGAGATCAGTCGTGAATTGAGCGATTTTGACAATCAAAATCATTTGGGAATGTATCAAAAATCTTAAAGTTTAAGATTACCCAAATAACTTCCCCAAGAGAGAAGAAACATCTAGAGAACTTACTCAATTCGATCATTAACTTGAGGTCAACAAGCAATCTAGAAATTTTCATAATTTTCAAAGAGAAATACAGTATTGATGAGCATAAAATGTTTAATGTTTTCTCTGTACTCCCTAGAACATCCCACTACAATTCCCCGTAATTTAATTATGAAATTATACCTTGAGCAAATTAGAGTAATAAATCTTCACATATAAAAAATTCCTTTCGTACATCGTGTGTTTTCTCTCCCCCGACCTTGATAAGTTCTTCTACAATTTTTCAAATCAAAGTACAATTTCTTTACATACACAAGAGTGAAATCCAATTACTTTTCACCCTGAACGGATGAATGGATTGAGAAAATAAATTCAATCAAACGGATTCCATGAATATTCTTATGAAGCTATGGAAATTATTTCCTATCGATTTTCCATATCACTTGATACCAATTTTTCGCATTCAATTGCTCGAGTCGAGGTAATCTGATTGCCAATGAATAGATAAAAATCGAAATCATAAACTGATCAACAGATGAAATCTAATTATCAATGTGACAACGTCTCGCTTGGTTTCTCTTTGCAAACTCAAATCTGCTTATAAAGAGAAAGTACTTATTCGCTACCTTGAGGCGTGATGATGAATCACATTCCCTAATTGATTACGGTACATCGAGACCACAATCGATTAGAGTTTACGGACGACTGAAGGTCCTGATTTCGACATAATTGATCAAAGTTTCCATCTAATTGTCCTCAAGAATGTCGAATCGTCACCGATCAAATACATATATCAATTTCCCAGTTGTATTAAAGATAGGAACGATGCGATAGAAGGAGAAGGTCTTCGCGATTTATAGGAAAAACAAAGAAATATTTTTTAATAAATTCAAAAAACGATACTGCAATTCAGGTTCAGATTTGGAATTATTTGAACGATAGTGATAAAAATTGTCAAAAAAATGAAAACCATATCTTAATCTGGTGGAATACATCCGATGTATTAGGTGTACAACTTTGCTTCCGTCGTTTTTTCCCAAAATTTGAGGCTTTATTCTCAAAAAGTAACCACATACTTATGCTTCAAAGCAGGGCTGCGGAGTCGAAGCTTTCACATAGCCGACTCCGACTCCGGACCACTTAGAATTCCCGACTCCGACTCCGGCTCTAGTGTTTATTCTCATGAATAAAAATTCCAAAAGAACCAAACTTGGACATAAGATAGACATTATTCGTTATCGAGGTTTTTCGACCTGTGTTTCGATATTTTCTTGAAGTTTGATTTGCTAAATATGTCGAGGCTAAAATGCAAAAAATATAACAGAATTCCAAGTCGTGACTAATTTTAATGTTCTATTTCAAAATTTTATGCATGAATTATTTCTCCCGTCAACATTGTTCAACAGATATAAATATTCCAAATGTTAGAGAAACCTTCGTCAACAACTTTCGACCAAGAATTTTCTCTAAAACTTTCATTCATGAACCATTGATCTGATGCAATACATAAATTTGTATGTTTTTATATGCAGCAGCTTATCGAACAATTAGAACCAACAGGGTGGAAGAAAAAGCACGTTTCTCGATTATTTCAAAGTATAATAAACACAAGAATAAATAAATCAAAAATATTTTGTTTCTGAATGTTTTCATGCTTCACTGTAAAAAATAAATGTGGAATATTCCACCAAAAATCTTTCACCCTGAATAGGGAACTTCACATCCTGATTTGGTAGAGTTTGCCCTTACTTTTTGGAGGATTCAACACTCAAAAACCGGAATAGTTCCTCAAAATGGAGGGAAAATCCCCTATCTTTGATGGAAAAACAATTTTCCCACGACCAGGGGATGGAATCCGCCAATCAAGTGAGGAAAAACTTCCCATATTTTTTCTAGTGTTTGTGAATCTGTCACATCTCTGATAACATCAATGAATCAACACAATCTGCGAATGATTCTCAAACAACTCTAAAACGATTTCCGTTCTGGTAATGAGAATAAGTGCAATATAAATCTATTAAGCAAATAAGCATGGAATGATAGCAAGATTCGTTGGAAATGAGCAGTATGGAGCTTTTTGAATAATTAGGTAATAATTACGGACTTATTTTTCATTTGAAACATTCGTATTTATTGCAAACTTGTAATACTGATAAAAAGAGAGAAATCCCATACAGCAAATCAGTTCAGAAAGAGTGCGCAGAGAATTCAATTGGGGTCGGATGAATTCAATATGAATTCTCAAGAATTCTTTCCCAGCTCCTATGCCGTATATATGGGATTCCAGTGCTGCAACGTCCTTAGCTCTCCCTGCAGAAACGGAATCATTCGGAACGATTGATAGTGCAAATCTCTGATCAAAAATATGATTCGAAATTATTTAGAATCATTTGAGTGTGAAACGGCTAATTTGAAATTTGTACATTTCTCATTGGAAAAACTTCATTTTGATAAGAATTAATTCTTTGGATGATCTCAGTTTTACGGGGACGTTACATTCCCACTTAGAGATTTCCTATGACTCCCTTTCTCCATTCCCATACCTTTATAGTTCCATTGATATAAAGACTTATAGCACCTTCTTACCCAACAGATTATGAAAACAAACGCATCAATTCTTTCTTTCATTTTTTTATTCGTCTTATTTATGTCAACAGAGAATTCTATGCATTTGATTTCGAAACATTATACTTTGAACTTCGAATCAACGTGTGAAAATACATTGTCCATAAATTAACATATGGATTCCTCGTTTGTGTTGGAGAAAAATTGAAAAAATGTTTGCATACAAATTTTATCTCTCAACCGATGCACCTGGGATTCACCTGAGAAGATTGAATATGCGTATTTGGAAAAATGAGTCAAAGAAATGAAAACGTATTCCAAACAGCACACGAAGTTCTCTGAATGTTTTAAAAACATAGCCTAGGTTCTGCGAGACTTAACCCACAAAAGCACATATTTCCAATGCTTAGAGCATTTTCACGTTTAATGCAGCTGAACACGTTTTGAAAAAGTTCTTCTCATATACTACAGAACGTCCTCATAATGTTTTTCTAACGTACTCTTATGAAAACTAACTTTTTTTTAAGGAGTCGAAAAAGGAATCGGAGTCGATGAAATAACATTCGACTCCGACTCCCCTTTCGACTCCATCCATCATTCCACGACTCCTCGACTCCGACTCCACAGCCCTGCTTCAAAGTACTGGCCGTCGCTAGCCACTACTTTTTCCCATCTTTTTGGCAAGTGTCGGATCCCATCTCGGAGAAACGATGCATCGTTTGAGGCGATCCACGAGTCGATCCATTCTTCAACTTATTCATAGGAATGAAAATGCTGATCACTTAGGCCGTGTGCCATGGATTGAAATGAATGGTAGTCGGAAGGAGCAATGTCTGGAGAGTACAGTGGATGGGGTAAGACTTCTCATTTTAGTGTTTTCAAATATGTCTTGAACGGTTTTGAGACATGTGGCCGAGCATTATCGCGTTGAAGGATAACTTCATCGTGTCTTTCTTGGTACTGTGGCTGTTTCTCCTCCAATGCTCGATTCAAACGCATCAAGTGCGTTTGATATCGATCCCCTGTAATGGTTTCACTCGGTTTCAATAGCTCATAATACACGACACCGAGCTGATTCCACCAAATGCAGAGCATAATCTTGGCACCATAAATATATGGTTTAGCCGTCGCCTTGGGGACATGTCCGGGCATTCCCCAAGATTTTCTGCGCTTGTGGTTATCGTAGTGGACCCATTTTTCGTCGCCGGTCACAATGCGGTGTAAAAACCCCTTTCGATTCTGTCTTTGAAGCAGCTGTTTGCAAATAAAGAAACGTCGTTCGACATCTCTTGGCTTCAATTCGTACAGAACCCAATTCCCCTGTTTTTAAATCATCCCCATGGCTCTGAGGCGTTTCGAAATGGTTTGTTGAGTTACTCCCAATGATTGTGCGAATTCTTCTAGCGTTTGGCACGAGTTTTCATCAAGTAATGCCTCCAATTCGGAATTTTCAAAAATTTTCTCTCTTCCACCGCCATGTCGGTCCTCGACATTAAAATCACCCTTCTTGAAACGTTGAAACCAATCACGACACGTTTCTTTCACTCAAAACAGCCTCACCGTGGGTGAGTACTCGAGCATTCGATGAATCTCAGCCGCAGTTTTCTTCAAATGAAAGCAGAAAATCAGAACTTCCCGCAAATGACGAGAATTCGGCTTAAAAACTGACATCTTCGATCGAGTGAAAATTTATGATGTGATAAAAAATCCACTGATATGACGATGTTGTTACGTTTACACATGTCCAACCTTACTGTGTGATATTCAGTACCTAACCTATTTCGACCGCCGTCTACCAGCGGAACCATGTATTGTAAACGTCGCGTCGGAAGCAAAGGTGTACCCCTAATATATAAAAGCTCTCATCCGATCAGTGTAATGTCAGTGTGAATTTCAGGTTGTGTTTATGAGATTGAAACGAAACCCGTTTGAAAGTTTCCTGATAAATCCGATACCACCGGTATAGCTGGAATGAGAATACCGTCAGTTTCATGGCCCCGAAACGTCCAGAACCATTCCTTTTTCCTCCATAACTTCACGAATATAGTTGAGGAATAGAAGATTTCATTGAGACATAAAACAGCAAAGAACAGCGTATCGGGAAAGGTGAGATGTCAATAAGATACGCAATACGCTACTCGATATGTATCTGTCCTCCTGCAAAGTACATTTCTGAAACTAGAGAGTCAAACTTTTATTGAAATAGAACTTGAATAGATTGCTGTCAACACGTCTACCAACACCTACACGTGTTATCACTATACCAGTATTTTTTTCTATCTTTCAATAACATTCGATATTTCATTCCCCTCAAAAATATGGCAAGGGCAAATGAATTCGTCCACGATTCGAAAAATTCGTAGCATAAATCAATCGAGATCGAACATCGATGAATCTGTAAAAATACCTTGACGAATCAATCCAATTCCACCTTCTTTGGCGCACTCTCATTGATTCAATCGGTGACATACTTTGAATGGATTCGCAGTAGTTTTGCACTGATCCGGATTTGAAGAGTAGAAAATCATGCCAAAACTCCATTAACGGAAACGATATATTTCATCGTAACAGAGAATTTGGAATATCCGTTCTCTCGCTTCTTTCAGACGATGGCTCCATTTACTTCAGAAGGAATATACAAGATAGGCAAATATATAATTGCAGAGTAAGAAATATATATATATATATACATATATTTTTTTTTGTCCAAGCGCAATCAATGATATCTCATCTTTACGCGCGATTCTTAAACTGGTTCGATGTTAATTTCCATTCAACTCTTCGCTTCTTTTACACTAGGGGAAAATTAACGTACTTGGATTCGAATGGTCATGAATAATTCAAAGTAGCGGATGGATAAGGCATAAGATGAACTACGCGTAATCCAAACAACTCGCGAGCAGCAGCTGAAATGTAGGTTGATCAACTTATAAGATGGATCGTGGAAAATGTTAACAACCATGAAATTCGTTTATACAATTGTCGAGGGCGAGGGGATGATGTTTGGATAATCGATAAGTGGATAGAATAAAGTGTACTTTATGTGTATACATCGAATGAGATGTGTGAACAGCGATGCGTTAAATATACACATACAATACGGGTTACATGTATAATTAATGTCGAGTCGAATCAAATATACTGAGGGAATATTGTTACATGACAAAATATGTTTACTCGATAATTGAAGTTGTGAATCGAATAGATAATTTCGATATGATGTATCTGATGTATTCAGCTGTACTAGGGGTGGAAGGATGTTGGAGATACCTTCCTAATTTGATTTGTGAATTTTTTAAATTGATAATTCCTCGATTATGGATTGGAAATATCAATAACTCTTCGTACACTGTGAAAAATAATCGGAATTTTCCTTCATACGGCCACCGAATGAGAAATCAATTTCCGATAAATGAGTGTGAAAATTTCCATAAATTGAACTGAAAATTCCACATTTTACGGGACTTTCACTATCATTTTACAGGAAACTTCCGAACAAGTGCGGAAAATTCCTAACGCACGTATATGGGGCAATCTTTGTCAGCGGAAGACCACATGATGTCCAAAATTTGGTTCGTCCAAATAAGATCGATGACCGCTCAAATTGGAGCTCGAACACTCCCCTTTCAAAAGCTGAGTGTTGCAAAAAGGTTGATTTGAAATGGCGGACTCAATGCGACTGCCGTAATCAATTAATGTTAGGATCTTTTGAATAATTTCATCGGAAAAATGGTATTGTTTTCATAATCTATTCGGGAAATCGATCTCACATTTATCAAATATTCTTCTGGGATGACCAGAGAATGATCCCATCCAGGTTTAACCGTTAGAGCAGCTCCCATATGGGACTCATACAAGAAAAACGGTGCACTGAGAAAAAGGTTTTCTTCTGATAAATCAACGCATTTGGTTGAGCATTTTCAAGAAGTATCATTTCATACAAATAAGACATATTGACTATAACCAAACATTGTGTTGAGTCAAGAAATTCATATTTATTAACTGTAACCAAATCATTCATTTGATTCAAAGTGATTGAAGTATCGGATCATAATCGGTATAAAGTTTACTCAAAGGAATATGTGGTGTATTCAACAACTATGTGATAAAATGAATATTAGTAAATATTTCTTTGGTCGTAGCCAAATATACGATTCATTCACTGTAAACAAATCTCATTTGAGTCAACGAATCCTTCTTCTCAGTGTAGAAAACAGCGAAAAATGCATGTTTTCGGGTCGTAAATCGTTTGTGATTATCCGCCATTACTGAATATCAATGGTGTATCTGTTTGAAATCCTTCTGGGATGACCAGAGAATAATGCTATCCAGGTTGTATCGTTTGTTCGGATCACATGTAGGACTTATTCAAGAAGAACGGTGAAAAAAAGCGAAAAATGCATGTTTTTCGAATCATAATTCGTTTGGGCATTATCGCCGTCACTGAAAATCATCGATACATCCAATGGATATTCTTCTGGGATGACGAGAGAATGATCCTATCCAGGTTCAATGGTTCGTGCGGATCACATATGGGGACGTAGATAAGAAATCCGGGGAAAAAAAAGCGGAAATGTATGTTTGCGGGTCATAATTCGTTTGGACGATGAAACTTGAATTAGATCATCGATAATCAGTGATGACGGAGAATCACAAACGATTTACGACCCGAAAACATGCATTTTCCGCTATTCTTCACCGTTTTTCTCGTATAAGTTCCATATGGGAGCCGCAAAAACGGTTGAACCTGGATGGGAACATTCTCTGGTCCTCCCAAAAGGATATCCGATAGATATATGTGACCTGGCCTACACGGAAAAAATATTCTCTTATAAATTACGATGTTACAATCGTAACAGAGGACCATACTTGCATTAGCAGGACTTTTCTGACATTTGATATGCAATGCTATTGTTAAAAATTTGTTCTTTTACAGGTTCCCATCGCAAATCCGCAGATATTGATCGTACTTAAATCAGTGTTCATTTCTTATTTTGTGGAAGAGTGAAAGTTCATATGATTCAATCTCATTTTAACGAGAATCCTCAAAGATAAATGCGATTTTCTTACCAATTTTACGATTCCACTACGTAAAAATATCAAACCACATGTATGCGATATAAATTAATGATGTTTCATTTTTGTTACATATGAATACAGTATTCAAAGCAATGCCGGCTCTGTATTTGTACTGAAGAAAGTCGGTAAATTACGATGTTACATCTCAATAATGATAAACGGCAATTACAGGTTGGTTGAAAAGTTTCTGCGCTCGAAATGAAAGAATACTGTTTTTGTTACGAAATATATTTTTTTATTCAATATAATCTCCTAGAAGCTCAATACACTTGTTCCAATGATCTTCCAATAATTTTATCCCATCCTTATAATGGTTTTCCGGAAGCTCTGCAAAATAACCGTCTACGGCTGCTATGGCCTCTTCATTCGACGAAAAATGCTTTCCACGAAGGAATTGTTTGAGATTTCGGAAGAGATAGTAGTCGCTAGGAGCCAAATCTGGCGGATACGGTGGATGTTCAAGCAATTGGTACTTGAGTTCTTTGAATTTAGCCATCGTCAAAACACTTTTGTGAGCAGGTGCATTATCTTGATGAAAAATGATTTGTTTCTTCTTTAAACCAGGTCTTTTATCACGAATTTTTTCATCCAGCTGATCCAAAAGGCTGCAGTAATATTCGGAGTTGATTGTTTTACCTTTCTGAAGATAATCAATGAACAAAATTCCTTTTGCATCCCAAAAAACTGATGCCATAACCTTCTTTGCTGATCGTTGTGACTTCACCTGCTTTGGAGCTGAACAACCAGCTTCAGTCCACTGTAAACGTTCTTGTTTCAATTTAGGATCATGGAGGTAGATCCAAGTCTCATCCATAGTTATGAAACGACGCGAGAAGTCGGTTTTATTCTGCCTAAAACGCTCCAAATTACGCTGAGAAATTTGTTTTCGGTCCAGTTTTTGTTGAATTGTTAACGTGTGCGGCACTAACTTTCCGAACAGTTTTTTCATACGTAATTCTTCATATAAAATATGGAGTACTCGTTCGTCTGAGATGCCTATGACATTAGCAATTTCACGCTTAGTCAAACTTGGATCTTCACTAACCATATTATATACATGCTCAATGATTTCTGCTGTGGTTGCAGTTTTTGGTCGTCCTTCGCGTGGATCGTCTTCAAGGCTGGTACGACCACGTTTAAATTCACCAGCCCAAAATTCAACGGTGCGTTCTAAAGGTGAGGACTCCTTATACACTTCTAACAATTGTTCATGAATTTCCTCTGCTTTTGAACCCTTCAAAACAAAGAATCTAATGACTGCACGATATTCAATTTTTTCCATATTAAGAAAAATCAATGACACGTCAACTTCAAATGGCTTGTAAACAAAGAATGAATTGACAGAATGACTTGTAACTTTGCATGTGTTTTCAGGACAGATATACCAACTTGAGAAAAAAAAAGTTTTGAGCTAGCAGTGCTATCTCTTGGTGAGCGCAGGAACTTTTCAACCAACCTGTATCTTTACAAATACTACCCACATGATAGAACATCATCACGTTGTATTCTCATTCTTTTGTTTCTTGAAAGTATCTTTCTTTTAGACAGGGAGTTGAAGTTATAGAATGAAAGTGTTCTAATTATTGGAGTTTTATACCAGTTAGTATTATTTTCGAATAAAGAATAATGTGTTACTTGTAAAAGTGCTGCTTAGATTGCGAATTTTTTAGTGTGAAAACGTAGCACAAGTGATGAGTGAATTTTTATTGATGCCATTCTAACCATTATTCACAAACGAGCTCATCCCATGCTGGATAGGTTTTTTTACTTTATAACCATGTTTAACGGTTTCAATGTTGGTTGAGACATCTTCAAAACTTTTTCAACATTTACTAGTTTCATATATTCAGTTTGCGTGTTCTGTTTTTCAATCAGAAAGACTCAATTGAAATTTGTACCACATCTTTTTTCCAATGATAATTTTTTTCCAAAATTCACTCAAACATTAACATATAATCTTCAAATTCATGCAGCTATTTCAGTGAAATGATGACTCTTATTTGAAATAATTTACTAAATTCCATGTGCCGAGATTTTCAACTCGCAATTACCAGACCTGAAGTTCGTTCTTCAATTCACCTTTTCCTTCTCAACTGGAATTGATTCTTCTTCTTAGGGGAAGGAGAGATATTTTTTGTTTTTTTTTCATATAATGTGAACAAATCTATGTTTGTTTTTAATAACATTCCTGCTTATCTACATCAGTTTTTGCTATTCAATACAGTAATTTGTTACTTCTTTGTTTGTTATTTATTAATTTTTCAATTTCACGATGTTGAAAAGCAATAGTTCCAACAGTTTGAATTCCAAATATTTCAGTCCAAATTTCACGATGTGATAAATCAATAGTTCCAACAGTTTGAATTCCAAATATTTCAGTATGAAGTTTACGATGTTGGAAAGCAATGGTTCCAACAGTTTGAATTCCAAATATTTCAGTATGAAGTTTACGATGTTGGAAAGCAATAGTTCCAACAGTTTGGATTTCAAAGAGTTCAGCCTAAATTGTACGATGTAAGGTTAGAAATAAAATAACATTGCAAGTATGGTCCACTGCTACGATATTTTGTTTCCAAAATTACAATGTCAAAATTGGAAAAAAAAGATAATATTTTTCCCGTGTAAGAAAAGGGGGCTTAGGTGTGAAAAAATCATTTTTCACTTTTTTGGCGATTTGGATGAAGTAAAATATGCTCTTTCGAATGGCGCAAACCAGAAGTTTCTAACTGGTAGGGAAGTTTGCTAAAAATGTACAAAAAGAAGAGCAGAAATGATTGAAAATGAAAAACATTTGGAGATTAAATTATAAAGTGATAGACATCATTTCATATGTCAAAAAATTTTATTTCAAGGCAAAACCACGTCATTTTACATAAAAATTCACAAATTTACAATTAGAACATTAGAACATTAGAAGCGAACAAATAAAGCGAAACTGATAAAATGACTTGTTTATTTTTAACAGCTGTTTTCTCGAAAACTTGTTTTCACACCTAAGCCCCATTTTCGTAGACCAGGTCACATATAATGGATTTCAAGTAACGGTGAGAAAGCAAAAACGATTGATTACTTTGAAACACCCATTTTTCCGTGACTTTCATACTTTTTTTTAGTTTCTCGCGTCCAAGTTCTACATGTGATTCGCACAAACGATAAAACCTAGACAGGATTATTCTTTGGTTATCCCAGAAAGATATCAAACAGATGCATTATCGGTATCCAGTGATAGCTGAGGATCACAAACAATCTACAACCCGAAAACATGCATTTTCCGCTGTTTTTTATCGTTTTTCTTGTATAAGTCCAATATGGGAGCCGCACAAACGATTGAACTTGAATGGGCTCATTCTCTGATCATCCCAGAAGAATATTGAAAAATTATTCAAAAAATCCCAACATATATTGATTACGGCAGTCCCATTGAGTCCGTCGTTTCAAATCAACCTTTTTTCCACTCAGCTTTCGAAAGGGAAGTGTCGTTCGTTGATTTCATTTGGACGAACCAAATTTTGGACATCATGTGGTCTCCCGCTGACAAAGAATGCCCGATATGTTAATCACGCCACATACACAGAAAAAATCCCCATATAAAAATTACATGAAAAGTCAGGTAACGATTACAGTGTGGATTTCATGTAAAATTCACTACACAATCCTGTTGGATTTACATTGTTATTAAAGGTTAATTCACAGCAACACTTCTCTCATTTACATGAAGCTGAAACTAGCAGGCGTAAAGTTAGCAGCCGATTGTTGTAACTTTTGAATCAAGGTTATTGGAGCTTTGTTTATACCAGACATCGATTGAGTAGCATCCTACCAAACGTTTCAGATCCTCAAATCCTTAATAAAAATTGTGTATAAAGAGTAGGGTTCTCAATCCCGGGATTCGGGATCCCGGTCACTCTTGGGTACCTAGTAATTCCGGGATTGACGGGATTGCGAAAAAAAATTTTTTCTACGATTTTTGTGTTTTTCATGTTTAGTTATTGCGAAATCGTCTTCAAAAACTTATTTGTGAAAATAAAATATGCACTGAATTTATTTTGAAAAAACAATAAACAATAATATAATAATTGAACTTATAAGTTTGATTATTATGTTACTGTTTATTTTGTTTTTTTATTATATGAGGGAGATTCATTCAATGGAAGTGAATATGAGAACTCTACAAGACTAACACAATATCAAACGAAATCTAAGTCACTGTTCCCTAAAATATTTAACAAATATGTTTTGTATCATATTAATTAGATATTGTTCCGTTCTTGTTCTATTAATTTCCAAGTTCTAAGGTTTCTGAGGTTTTTTTCTAAGTTGAATTTAATTGTATTGACATAATTCTACAATATTCAAGAAAATGCAAAATACTTAAGGTTTATTTATTTTATTCAGATTCATATGAAGATTATTCCTATCTTTCTTAATTATAAAGAGACATAATTCAACGTTAAAACTTTGTTCAACAGAAGTTTAGAAGTTTAATTTGTTTCTTTTCTGTAGAAAATTTTCCAATTATTTTCGTTCAATTCAATAAAAATGAATGAATAAATTAAAAACTTAAGAGTTACAGTTATTTTCACCTTTTTAGTATTACTCAAATCTTACGAGCACACTGTTATGTATCACTGGTGAAAATCTTGAACTTAATTCGATAAAGGTAGTGATGAAATCATCACAGTTCATTTATTTCTAACTCTAAGGATTTTTTTTATTCTGGCTAAAGTTTCTAGTTTATCTAAGAAACTAAAAATATCCATATCAAAGAAACAAAAAACAAATTTCCGAGAATTGGAGGTTCGAGAGGTACGGCCAACAACACATTACCAACTGTCGATGTCGTATTCGGCAAAATGACAGTTTAAAAATACGTAATGTTCCCCAAATTGAACTAGTTTTAGAAACTATGTAGTAGTTTGTTTTGAATGCGAATGGAATTTGTATTAACGTTGTCATTACACAGCTGTATACGCTAGATTTTACAAAAAAGGAATCCCGGGACTAATCCCGGGATTGAGACCCCTAATAAAGAGTTATGAGAAGCGGCTGCTAGCTCTACGGCCTACTCTGCACGGAGAGAATTAAATAACACTCACTGCTATGTAAACATCGAAATAAGCTGCATTTTTTCAGCATAGCATTGGAGACCGTTTTTTGTATCAATCTTTGATCGATTAAATCTTAATAACCTCCACGTGAATCATAATGATCAGAATATTACGTAGTATCGAATCCAACATCATGATAACTATATTCTGTAACAAATTTCAGGCTATATCGTATTCATAACAACCACAATTTACATATGACAATTGATCTAAAGATGCGTAGTTGTGGAAAGCCCTGTAAAAATGTAATGGATGGGATTTACATCGTAATAAGTACGATGTTGCAATACCAACCCCATGCGGCACAATTGACACATCAGTGTGTATGATCGAAAAATGTTTGAGACAAATGAACTCGCAAAATATTCACGAAACGACGATACACCGGTATATTCCTAAAAAAAGGTGGTTTGAGAAAGAATTACGATTGAGCACATGAAATAACTGTTCCACATTTATTATTAGATTAATCGCACTCTGGATACGAATTGACTTTTTCGCATCATGCACATGAACTAAGAACAGAAATTATAAAACATCCCAACTTTGAAATAACAAAATCTTTGTTGCATTTCATTTTACAATCATTAGAAATTAGTGAAATATTCTGATTTATATTTAAGACAAACTTATTAGAGATGTAATTTATTGACGTATATTTATAAATTTATTTTAATATTCTTTGAAACATACGCCAAATTTTTCCAGATTCTTATCTGAAGGTCATTATGTAACATCGTAAACATTACGATTTAATTCCATTCACGAGTAGATTTTTTCATCATACTAATCAATATGTTTCATTGTTCATGACACTAGGACGTCCATCGGTTTCTACACCTCTGTTCACATGATACAAAATACTGCAGTATGAAAATAGCAATTAATTTTTTAATTCAGTCCTATGTAAAATCGGAAACATTAGGATATAATTCTCTCCGTGTGCCAGTCTCAGTTTCATCTAATTCATTTTGGTAACGATGTGAATATAACATTGGTTTCAAAGTAAATTTTACTCCAATCGCATTCATGTGAGCAGTTATATTTTAAATTCACAGCAGCCAATGTGAAATTCACATGGGACTTTTTTCCGTGTATATTCATAGGAATTTTCCCATAGGAATTTTATACTTGAAAGAAAAAGTGAACGGTTCGTATTCTTGTCTCCTTTAGATCGCTCAAACCTAATTCGCAGTGTGTTCAATGCCACATCCATGAACTGTGTAATATACTTGGGTGACCATCAGGTTACACATAAACCCCGGGCTCCATATGTGGATAGAATAATAAAGATCGAAGGAATCGTTACAAGAGAAAAATATTATCAAGGAGAAACACATGAATACCTGGGTCCAAGGACTTTATGAAAAAAAAACAAGCATGGTCAAGAGTACATGATTGCAGCGATTCGAAATCTGGTTATGATTATTGGAATAACAGTAGAATATATTTGCAATGACCAAACCAAATATTTGAATCCAAAATCAGCTGCAAATTCTGGTTAATATACCAATGTAATTGAAATGCTGAAAATCTTTCTTCCACACTTGCACGAGACGTTTCTGTTCTCAGACCTATTTCTGGAGAAGAAAGTCATGGATTTCAGATGAATTATTAGCCACGGAATATTTTTGAAAATGATATGATGTTCAATTCATATCAATTTATGATTTTTCTCTCAATTAATTTTGTTATGAAAAACTACTGTTTCTGAACATTAATTTTCAAACTTCTTGGTATGAAAAATGACTAGTGTTTGTTATCAATTTGTAAACTTATGTCAGTTATATCTCTTGTCTCATAGGAGGACCGAGGATTCTTGATAATGGATTTCTCTCTGTGTGATACAATAGATCCGAAATTTTTTACAATACCTTTGGAATTGATATAATACGTTGATTCAATCCATCACTTTTATCTCCGAACTTGATCACAGAAGGCACAGAATTTTTTCACGAATACGAGAAATAATCAGACTTCAAATGCTTATGGAAGATAATCCAAAAAGGTTTGGATAGAATGAAATTACAGGATTTAAGAAATATAGGTGCAGGGTACTCCATCATCCCCTGAACCATTATTCTCCTTAGTATTACGATTGGAATTAACGTGGTTTCAAAAAGCATTCACGTTGGTCGGAATATGAGATTTAATACATTTTGAAAGAGAATGAATTTTTTAAAACTCTATTTTTCAACTCCAAGATCAATTTAGCAAACAGACATATCATAGACTGATTTTTTTTTATCAAAGAGGAGAGAAAATTCTGTTCAAATCATTCTCCTGTGATCGTATTAAATATTTATTCGGTTGGAAGAGGTTTTTTTCCCTAGTCCAATAACGATAATGACGTGACATTGATTGAATATGATCTCATTAATCTCGTAATTATATCACATTCAACTTGACGGTGACATTTAATTAAGCGTATTATGCATCCAACGAATGATCCATTGAAAAAATTATTGAACATTTGGAATCCGATATTCATGAGTCTTCAAAGTATATATATGAACCTCGCAAACGTGACAAAATCACAGATGTTCTTTCTTCCTAATTAATCGCTGACATAATGCATCCAAATCTTCGTATATTGACACGCCCAAAAATATGAATCCCCCTTTTGTCTGATATTTTGAATATCGAGAATAGGTGTGTCTCTTCACGAAAGAAGAAAAAGACAGGATAAGGAGCTGACAACTTTGATGAAACGGGCCGCAATTAGAGATGATCGGATTCTAGTTGCATGGGCGGAATGTAGCTGAGAAGCTCTTCTGGAAAACTGGATGTCGAGGGTACAGAGCTCTCGCGCTTTGTTCCTCTCTTCCTCCCTTAAACGCTCTATCCGTCCCGCTCTACATAACTATTTTGTAACATATTCTCGTCTCTTTCCCGACTAGATCGATACAGCGGAGTCTGCGTCTCCAATCCGTGTATATATACATATATACTTTATTATCATGCGGTGCACCCGGTATATTTGATCTACGTGTGTACAGGGTGTTTCAAAGAGATAGATGTGTTGTACCTTATATAATCGCCAAACGTTTCAAGAAGATTACTTTTGAAATAAGATAAAAGTGGCTTACGTTTTTCAATTGTACAATAGTTATTATCTTCCCTGCCATTAAATAGATTGATTCCAAATGGATTGCATTCGATAGTTCTCAATCTGTATCGTAAACGTATCCCTATCATAACATATCACATAACATAACACGTTGTATAACTTTTTGGAAGAATATTTATCTTCGGGTATTTCAAATCAATAGTGTCACAAATGTTCGTGCAGGTATATCAAAATATAGAATAATTCAGTAATCATTCAAGATTGCTTCAATCCGGGTTCCTACGATCCTTAGTTTGTATTCAAATATTGGTTTCCATACGAACCAAGAAGCTAACCATAAATTACGTAACGTGAGTCTGATCCGATTACCATTTCTTTCCTCCCTTTCGTCGCATCCTTGCACGTTCATCCTAGATCTCCACGATTTGTTTGTCCACGATATATGGAAATCCGAGAGATGAGTGAACAAGGAAATACGTGGCTTACAATGTATATCCGATAACATGTGTTGACAGCATCATGATATTTGAAAATATTCTCATCCTGGGTTATTCTTCGATATTCCATTTTCTTGTTTCGCTTTTTTTTATTAAAATGTCATGATTTTGAAAAAAGACATTGCTTCGGGATCGTTTCTTGTATCCCTCCCATGCACCTATACATATCGTGTCTGGTCATGAATGACCTCTTCTACTTTTTCTCGAAGAACTCTTCTTCGGCGTTTCTTTCTCCCAAATACTTCAATCCCAAAAATGAATTACCAAAAGTAATTCATGAATGATTATTAATTGGAAGAAGAAAAGCTCCTTTTCTTGCTGATGGAGTCGTGAATTGAGACGATGTTTTTCTCCGGTATTAGTTCATGGCTTTGGAAATATAAAATATAGTTTGGCACGGAGCATGGAATGTTTCTAAGTTGAAACTGTGTGTGCTTTGAAGTTGTGATCGCATACCAAGATCATGCTTATACCAAACCATTTCCTCCTTACGTGGAATTGGAATAATTGGACTGGAATAATATGATCGATAATGGATTCAAAGGAATCATAGGATCACATTACTCAGAACAAAAATTTAGTTTCCATAAAAGAGTTTTATGGAATGTTTAAACAACTGATGAGATACTTTTGATTATTTATCTGAGAGAGAGATATGGATTCAATGATATGCTCTACACCCACAATATCAACTATCTAAGTAAGGAACAAGGTGAATTCCAATATATTTCCCTGGGGAAATACAGATTAACGTACACTGGTGATGTTCGCTCAGACATTTCTGTTCGAGAGGCAAGTACTGATGACTTTAATTGAGTACCAAGGGAAGTTGAGATGGATAAGTTTGAAGAGCATCTTAATGTGTTGAATTGTCTCAAAAGCTTCTTGAAGAATCGACAAAATCATTCTGGAATTCAAATTCGAGTCATAATTGTGTTATTTGTAACTCTTAGTTTATTAAGAAAGATGCGGAACTCGTTATGAAATGTTACGATTCCGTAAAGGAGTTCATGATGCGAGATAGATGAGAACGCACACTAGTCCTGCTGTGTCCACTGACCTACTTGGAAGGGAGGTTGACTGAAATGTAACCCAATTATACAAACTCCATTGACCATTCCCGATCGTAGAAGAAGCGTGAACTACTGAGATATTATCTCGAAATGTGTATCATGGATGGAGATGTTGAATGATTTGCATACAAATTGGTAATCCTTGAGGAAAAACATGTTACTTTAATATTGCTTTCATCATTCCACTAATTCCACAGAATTCGGAATTTGGTATTCAATTTATCAGTGGGTTTATCCGTTACTATAAGCAGTATTTTAATCAAGGTGTGAGTGAATTAGAATGGAGCCAGAGCTAACAAGTAGATTGATTGGTAGCAGAGGTTGCTGGTGTTTCGATTACCAACAACAAAGTGCTACAGGTCTGAGCTTTACCAATATGAGTGTCTTACGTGCAATTACACCAGAACTCAGGTTCGTCTATATTCCAAAACCAACGTCAAATACATTGAGAAGGTGGAAATGATTGGAGAGATGAAGTGTTTTGTGTTTTAATTTCCAGAAGGAAAAACAGTAAAAACTCTTGGATTTCAGTTCAGCTGATTAGATTTCACATATTTTGATTGGCCCATAAACAATTTTTGAACGAACATTTTATACAATAGTCATGTATCCGCACAAAAGCATTTAGTAAAGTTTTTCAATACGGCTCTGAGAGACACTGAACTTGCCATATTGAATATTTTCTTACCATTGATATTCAAATCAGTACGACAACCTGAAATCAACCATAAAATAATAAGGGAGAATATCACGTGCAATATACTCCGAAACTTGGCCTCGGTAGATTACTATTCGAGAGGCTTACATAACGCTATCTATTTATATCTGAAATTGACCACGAACTTGCACGTTGATTCGTATTTTATTTTTAGTACTCGAAGATGAGATTTCACTATAATGTAGATATAACCTACCGAATAAAATATCACTCACACAAATGAAACAAGGTTCACATGGTTTAAATCGTTTGGAGTTTATTGAATAATTCTGTGGGCGAGATGAAAAGGGTATCTTTGTTGACCCTAATTAAGTAGTCAAAGCCAGAGATTAGTAAAATTCCAAATTACACATCTACCTTAGGCTCCCTCAATTTTCCATGTTTCTATTGGTCCAGTTTCCATCATTCACGCTATCTTCGTATCAAAACTTCATTTTGATTCATCAACAAGAACGAAATTCAAATTCGGCTTCCATGCTCGTAAAGTATATAATATTGATAGAAAATCTTGAAATTTCTATGCGACGTAAGAAAGGTTTTGTAATTTCACACGAAACGCTTCTAATGAACGGAACTCTTGATGAACGTAGAACTTGTTCACAAAGATTCTTCATTCCCGATGATCAAACGAGAATCCTTAATGGTTCAATGTGGATCGGGGATCAAAGAATGCTATTAAGTTACAAGATGAATATCAGATCAGAGTAAAAAGTTATCCGGCTGAAGGAAAGACGGAAACAGAGATGGATGAAGCCACGCTACATCAAACATGCATAAATGTCAAGTAAACGAAAGCACAAGGATGAGAGGAAGGAAGGAATACTTCATATCAGGTAAAAAAGAATATGGAGACAACAGGAAAGAGAAGAAATGGAATTGAGGATCAGAGTGATTGTTACTTACCTTGATTTTCAAGAAAATATCATAATATCCAGTAAAATTCAACAATATTTATATTTTCAATATCTTTGAGCGAGACTGCATTTTCAATATCTTTATGCAGCTACTGCAGATGATTTCAGAATTCTAATGAAATTAATTATTACAATTCGCAACATCCAATAATATTAATTATGATATTCCATGAGATAACAAAGCATCTCTAGAAAATTTCCATCTACGAATAAAAGCAATATCGAAATAAATCACCATTCATTCACCGTTTTTTCGCAATTTATTCGTTTCGCGAATGAATGCCATCATTCACAGCGAAGATTGAAATACATTCATGCACGAATTACCTGTTCTCCATGACCTCCCTTAATTTTCCCACACCCTTTTTTCCCATGCACGTTGTATCAGTGACCGGCAGACACGAACAGAAGCAATCAGAGAACCTGCGAGGCTTAATGTCCAAATGCACTGCGCTTCTATCTTCAGACAGCATATTACTACAAAATGTTTTGGAATTCAATATACGGAAGAAAAATAGGTGACTGATGGGACAGAAAATGAATGCTTTTCCATTCCTTTCTTTCTCTATTTTTTTTTGTTTTATCATCAATTATAGATATTGAATAACGAATTGTTTTTTTTACTGAAATTTCCCTTGAGCATTGGTTGAGATCTATTCAATTTATCGAGGAAAATCACATTATTACTTCTCAATTATTCTTGCTCATTTCTTATATATAGAACTTGTCGTTTAAAGTAAAGTTCAATCCATTACCTCCGCCAGGTGGTTGAGAAACTTCGATCCACAGAGATCTGACGTTTCATTACCTACCGCCACATCTAATTTTCGAGACTCGCAAATGACTTGCGTCACTCCGAATTGAGACTTTATATCAAATCCAAGAGGATTTGTATGCGCAAATATTGATCACTGATTGAGATTTTGAATATGATACTATTGCCTGAGCATATGTTCGACTGGAAATGTATCCTTCGAAGCTAGTAAGGATTATCTCGATCCTGGGCAAAAAATGAAATTAGATTCACGAAGTGATGGAATGTTTGCATATATTCATCAGTGACATGACATAGACCAAAAGTCCAGCCCCACTAGCGATAGAAATTCGTCAACGGAATCGGTTCGTTTTCAATTGGAAAAATGTCTACTTTTTTACAGGTTTATATAAAATATTTATGAGAAATCGATATAATTTATATAAAGAAGAATCGAGTCTTCCGAAGATAGTCATCATTGAGCTTCTTACAGTACAAGATATCCCCAGAATATCTTTAACAGTCCTCACACATCCTATGAATATCCCAGAATATCCACAATATTCTACAGATATTCCAGCATATTCGAACAATACCAAATTATGAACTTTGGAATTTTCAATTCAAAGGTCTCCATGTGGAAACAATTTTCACAATTATATAAAATTTGTATACGATTCAATATAAGTTTTATATAATTCCTGTATAATTCTACCCTATATAAATATAGGATATTTATATAGATATGAGGAATGATAAATATAAATAATAATAAGAAGCACTACGTTTTCATTATGCTAATCTATTCGAAAAGCTCGGCATATTCTGAATATAACGGTGTTTATAGACGGAGAAAAATGCAGGTCGAAAATATAGTGATCTTTAATGGAAATTTAAGAATGTTTCTTAGATTTGTAATAGAGATTAGGGGTGTGCGAACCTTAAATTTTTCAGTCGAACCGAACTCGAACCGAACTTCGAATATATGTTCGAAATTGAACCGAACCCGAACCAAACTTTGAAAAGTCGAACCGAACTCGAACCGAACTTCAAATATATGTTCGAAGTCGAACCGAACTCGAACTAAACTTTGAAAAGTCGAACCGAACTTCAAATTTATTTTTCAACTCAGACCGAACTTTGAAAAGTCAAACCGAACTTCAAATATATTCCTCAAATCAAACCGAAATTTCAAAAGCCGAAAGAAACTTTGAAATTTTGAACTCACTTCCAACTTTAAAACATCTCATGAAAAAATCAAAACTGAAAAAATACAAATGAAGATGAATATGAATGAAAACTCAATTGTATACATTTATGAAAGTAGAATCCATCATCAATTTTCCAAAATGACTTTTCATATGCAGCCTGTTCCAGCCAGTATCAAAGCAGCCTACCCCAATGATGGTACAAAAAGTATGTGAAGAATTCTAAGAATGTTTATAAAACGTTTGGATATTTCAGAAACCTTAAGAGAATATCCTACGCACATTGGAGTTATTTAAGTAATAATAAAAACCTCAATTATTATTTGTCATTGATTAGAATTTTTTCAAATTGCACAGCGTTCTTGCATTTCTATTCCTGATAAATCAGTTCAACTCTTCAGCAGATGAGAAAAATTTATTCAGACAAAAATACTATGTACTAAAGGAATATATTATTCATCAAAATACTGGTACTTATGAGATTGATTATTTATCACAATGAAATATTCAAATGAGAGAATAATAATCAAAGAATTTTAAATGTTACAAAAGATGCAAGGTTCATAAATTGTCATGTAAAAATGTCAGCTCTTGAACATGTTCTTTTGATAAGGTTTCTCTCCTTATACTAACAACGTTTCCAGCTCCAGAGAATAATCGTTCACTGGCAACTTCTGTTGCAGGAATGGCGAGATATTTCTGAGCAATTGGAGACAGTTTTTTGAATACGTTCCTGTGATCAGCCCACCATTTGTAAATGTTAACGTGTCTGTCTTCTCTATTCTCCTTTAAATAGTATCCGAGCTAAAAAATAATAACGATGAGTGTTAGTGAAAGAAGAAACATTTTATAACACAATCAGCAAAGAACCAGGTATGCATACAAGGTGATGCATAAAAAAAATTTGTTCTGTTTCTACACGAATATTGAGAAGATGTTCACGACAGCTTTCTGCAGGGGAATTTCCAAATGTAGTCTCATAAGAGTTCATGAATTCATGTTAGATGAAATGAATTATGTGATTCACATAAAACCTCGATTAGGAATTCATATCAGAAAAGGTTTAATGAAAAACTTTCCAATCTTATATTTAAATTATAAAACCAGAGCAAAAAATTTATCGAACAAAAAAAATATAGCAATGAACGTACTTCATGAAATACGAAATCTTTCAGAAACGTTTTGTGAGGTTTTTGAGACGTCGCATGTATGTTTTTAAAACATGAAAAAGTCCAAGTTTGTTCTATTAACGTTTTCACGAAACGTTATTGATACATGTTCAATTAGTTTTCCTAAATCATCGAATTGTTATATTTCTGTAAATATCTCCATTTGAAATATATATAATGAATCAATTATATTGAAGTAAAATCATATTGTGTGCAACGAATTACATGTATAAGCTTATGAAGTGCTAGATTCAGTGGAAAATAGTTCGACTCTAAAGTACATTCTAATATCGTCGCTTTACTCTTCTCAATACATGTATTTTCATTGTTTTTCATGTTTCCCAATGAGAATTATTTAACTGTTTACAAAACAATGTGGTTTTACTATTGCGTGGATAATTAATCATGTATCAAACTTTGAAAAGCAATGATTTGTAGGTTAGCGTAGGTTAGTTACGAAATGACGAGTCTTCGTGAATCATATGTATGTTTTGGCAATGTACGTTTTAGAAATGTTTCGAAAACGTAATTGTTGCAATGAAAGGTCGCGAAACAGAAGAAACGTTTTTAAAATATTTCGAAAGCTTACGGTGCTGTCTGGGATATTGGTCTCTAGAAAGCGGAAAGATTTGAGAGCTACACTAGCACTATCTCTGGTAGGTACCGTGTACTATATTACATAGAAAACAATATATATACATACTGTTTTGGGATAGTACCTATGTAACTTTCATAGAGGCGCTAGTTGAAAACACGGGAGATGAACAAAGATGAAGATGAATTCCAATTCAAACTGACAAATGAACAACTCGACCCAAATTTTTGTAATGAATGCAGTTCGAAATTCGAACCGAACCGAACTTTTTCCGCTATTTGAGTTCGAAACTCGAACCGAACCGAACTTTTTTTACTGATTGAGTTCGTAATTCGAACCGAACCGAACTTCTTCTGCTATCTGAGTTCGAAACTCGAACCGAACCGAACTTTTTTTCTTGATCGAGTTCGAAGTTCGAACCGAACCGAACAGTAGGAGTTCGGTTCGGTTCGGTTCGAGATTCGAACGGTTCGCACACCCCTAATAGAGATAAAACAGTCCACATTTTTGTTGAATTCTACTCAACACTTTCTGACCTGTCTTAAATCAGATAATGATAAAAATTTTTTTTCAATAGGCAATAGTTTCTATAGCTCCTAATATGGACTCTGAATTTTTGCAGAATATTTAGTAACGTAGAATAAAAATTACTGATATGTCCATTCCAATGGATACAGGGTGTCTATGATTAGAACATAGGAGGAAAAATTAAAGATATTTGTATACCACTATTCATAATGCATCTTCATTAAATTTCAATGATTGAATATATCAAACGAAAATTACAAAGAATTTCAACGAAATAAATAATTTTCCAAAAGAAAGATTCATTAATTACACAGACCAACGAAATTTTGCAAATTTTAGTAATAGAAACTAGTACACACTTTTCCGAAGCGTTTTGGTGCGCTGAATCCGAATCTGGCTGCAGAATTGCTCCATCACGTCAGGTTTCAGAGATATTTCTACTTAAAAGTGTGAAAAACACTGTTTTTTTGACATATTTGAGGTTACTGCAAGTCAAGAGGTAATTTTTTCTCACGAAACTAGTAGGTGCCCCTCATAGTATAATTCATTCTCTTTCGAATGCCGTTGAGTTTGCTTGAATATCTTTTTTTTTCATTGAGATACGACAATTTGAAAATTGTGTTTCAACATATTCACTGAATACACGAACACAAAGAGTGACCGCAAAATCCGCCTGTTTCTTTGGGACCGCGAGTTTTGGGTTCAATTGCATTCTGAAAAATACTTCATGTCGTTCCTTTGCAAGGGAATACCATTTCCTGGTGAGCATAACATTGATTTTGGAGACGGAGAAATCGACGGAATCGATAGATTCTTGACGAAATGGATTCTTTTCTATAAAAAACCTGCCGAGGTTTATTGATTTTTATAAAATCTTCATCAAAATTTGATACTACTTTACTTGTAAAACCAGTGTTATGCTCACCAGGAAATTGTATACCCTCGCAAATGATCAACATGAAGTATCCCAGATAGCAATTTAACCTTGCTGCAATGTTGTCAGGCAAGCTTGTGACAAGGTTGGCATACGCCTCCTAGTTCACACACGACAATGGTACAAGCTTACAATACCCTTGCAGCAGAGTTGTAAGAGCCTTACGCTCACAAGGTTGTTAATAACAAGTCAAAAACAATCGAATGACAAGTCTGACAAGCTTACATGTTATCTGGGTCTGTTTTAGAATGCATTCTAACCTGAAACCCGCGGTTCCAGAAAATAGGTGGAAAAATACTCTTTTAAGCGGTCACTCTTTCCAATTGTTGTATCACAATGAAAAAAAAGATATTTGAGCAAACTCAACGACATTCGAAGGAGAATGACTTATACTTTCAGATGCATTTACTGGTTTTGTGAAAAAAAATCACTTCTTGGTTTGATGTACAGGTTGGTTGAAAAGTTTCTGCACTCGAAATGAAAGAATACTGTTTTTGTTACGAAATATATTTTTTTATTCAATATAATCTCCTAGAAGCTCAATACACTTGTTCCAATGATCTTCCAATAATTTTATCCCATCCTTATAATGGTTTTCCGGAAGCTCTGCAAAATAACCGTCTACGGCTGCTATGGCCTCTTCATTCGACGAAAAATGCTTTCCACGAAGGAATGGTTTGAGATTTCTGAAGAGATAGTAGTCGCTAGGAGCCAAATCTGGCGAATACGGTGGATGTTCAAGCAATTCGTACTTGAGTTCTTTGAATTTAGCCATCGTCAAAACACTTTTGTGAGCAGGTGCATTATCTTGATGAAAAATGATTTTTTTCTTCTTTAAACCAGGTCTTTTCTCACGAATTTTTTCATCCAGCTGATCCAAAAGGCTGCAGTAATATTTGGAGTTGATTGTCTTACCTTTCTGAAGATAATCAATGAACAAAATTCCTTTTGCATCCCAAAAAACTGATGCCATAACCTTCTTTGCTGATCGTTGTGACTTCACCTGCTTTGGAGCTGAACAACCAGCTTCAGTCCACTGTAAACGTTCTTGTTTCAATTTAGGATCATGGTGGTAGATCCAAGTCTCATCCATAGTTATAAAACGACGCAAGAAGTCGGTTTTATTCTGCTTAAAACGCTCCAAATTACGCTGAGAAATTTGTTTTCGATCCAGTTTTTGTTGAATTGTTAACATGTGCGGCACTAACTTTCCAAACAGTTTTTTCATACGTAATTCTTCATGTAAAATATGGAGTACTCGTTCGTCTGAGATGCCTATGGCATTAGCAATTTCACGCTTAGTCAAACTTGGATCTTCACTAACCATATTATGTACATGCTCAATGATTTCTGCTGTGGTTGCAGTTTTTGGTCGTCCTTCGCGTGGATCGTCTTCAAGGTTAGTACGACCACGTTTAAATTCACCAGCCCAAAATTCAACGGTGCGTTTTGAAGGTGAGGACTCTTTATACACTTCTAACAATTGTTCATAAATTTCCTTTGCTTTTAAACCCTTCAAAACAAAGAATCTAATGACTGCATGATATTCAATTTTTTCCATATTAAGAAAAATCAATGACACGTCAACTTCAAATGGCTTGTAAACAAAGAATGAATTGACAGAATGACTTGTAACTTTGCATGTGTTCTCAGGACAGATATACCAACTTGAGAAAAAAAAAGTTTTGAGCTAGCAGTGCTATCTCTTGGTGAGCGCAGGAACTTTTCAACCAACCTGTAACTTCAAGCATGTCGAAAAACACACGGAGAAAAAGGAATAGTGATAATCACTAAGCGAATAGTAAAATATGGACGGACCAAACTGCGCAATCAAAATAACTAAAAGGCTCAATCGGAATTGCGATACGCTTAGTTGAACTAACGATGCATTCAGTTAGAATAACGATGCCATTGATTGTAGGGACCAAATGTTTGATCCGTCCATATTTTACTATACCAGTTTTCTCCGTGCAGTGTTTCTCAGATTTTTAGGTTGAAATTCAGATTAAAATATCTCAAAAACCTGGAATGTCACAAAATTAGCAGGTGTACCCCAAAGTATAAATCATTCTCTTCCAAATGTCATGGAGTTTATTGGAATATCTTTTTTTTCATTGAGATACGACAAATATGTCGAAAAACAGTATTTTTACACTTTCAAGTGGAACTATCTCTGAAACCTGACGTGATGGAGCAATTCTGCAGCCAGATTCGGATTCAGCGCACCAAAATGCTTCGGAAAAGTGTGTACTAGTTTCTGTTACTAAAATTTGCCAAATTTTGTTGGCCTGTGTAATTCATCTACATTAAAAATGTGAGAAACATCCTCAGATTATGAGAAATATCCTCAAATTTTCATCGAAGATTACTATATTCTCAACCTGCATTCTTCTTCGTGTAGTTTATTCTAATAAGTGACAATGAATTGGTTCCTTCATCTGCTATTCCACATGAAATCCAATTGAAAATTGGCTTGTCCTATGGGATGCTGATGAATCCGTACAAGTTTTTAATACTCAAAGCAATTCAACTTCCATTGGTATTTATGTGAAATTTTCATCGTGGCGAAGACAAATCAATTTCCGATACAATTCATCAGAATCTACTGGTTCATGCAAATAAGGAAACTCTGTATGCGTAGCAGCTCTGCCAATAGCACTGTGCTATCAACAGACCATTCTACAATGGAGAACAATACAAAGTAAAAAAATAGACATGATAAAGAAAATCTGATTATCTAGGGTACATATTCCAGATAAATGAGAAGTTAAAGTGATTTGAACTAAGGAATAATGCTACTCTCATAATTGAGGCAATTTTACGGCAGAAGGTTGAGAAATTTTCTCCTGTGTTATGGAAATGAGGAATGCAACTCCGACGTATTGTTTGATAATACAGAATTCTGGAGTTCAAGTGAATAGGTATCTCGTTGAATTAGATCAAATTTAGTATAACGTCATGCATTTTGTATGCGTCTAAACCTGAAGGTACGGTGAAAAGAAAATTACTCTTGTCGATGAGATATTTTGTTATCTCGACTCTACAGAAAATTTACATCCGGAAACAGATTAAATTTTCTCCCGTACTTCATCACTACTCGCATTGATCCAGTTATTCGATATCACGTGCTTGCTCATACACGATATTACGTTACAAACATATTGCATAAGACATTATCAAAGTCTTTGAGATATCTTCCAGAATTTGTTTTTCCTAATTTTCCGACCAAAGAATTTATACCAAGTGAAAACTGCCCAACCCAGTCTGATGGGAAAACATCTGTCATTCCTGTGTGAATGATTCAATTTCAGAAAGATAGGATTTGTTTTTCTCTGTAGGGACATGTTTTCACCGCCTGTCTTTCTACCACTTTGAAATTTTACTAGCGAAAGCAATACTACTTCACTAATACGTTTTCAGTTTTCTGGGTCAAATATGAAAACCGAAAGCGATAGTTCATGTAGCCAAGTGGATCATTCGATCCACCAGCATGCAATTTATCAACTACTCTCACGTATCCTGTCGAAATCATGAATAGGGTATCCAAATTTGCAATCTGAGCTGTGGTAACATACAATTGAAGGGATCAGCAGTTGATCGAATATTTCAAAATACTTTTTTGAAATTCCATTCATTTACTTCTTTCGAATTCTAAGACTTATTTTCAGAAATGTTGGAGGAACAACAATTGATCACGAGTATTCGCATCGCAGGAATATTCTTTTTGCGTTCATTATTTATCGTGGGAACGCTTTCGTCGCTTTTCAAACGAATCAAACTGGATCAAAATACAAGCCGTGGACAATCTAAACGATAACATCGGCTTCAAGAGAATATATGATAGTTAATTCCTGTTGTCTTCACCGTGTGTCAGAAGGTCAGGAAAATCAATAGAAATGTAGACGACAATGAGGTAACGATGCCGTGAGTTGATAGTGACCGCGCGTTATATGACCTTGTATTCGACATTCTTGATACAACTAATGTATCACAAAACTCAATGTAACACGAATGTCAATTTTGCGAACGTGCATTAATAAATTATCTCATATCGACTAACAGGTAATTACGATTGACTATCTCTTCAAGTTCATTGAAAGATGCTGCAATGAAGTCCTAGATATGTGGCTTTTTGTGGATCTGATATAAAAAGTGAAGGATAATTAGTATTCTCTGGAAACAATATTTTGTTGAAAAAAAAAAGATCTCTCGAACTTTCTATCTAAATGAGGTAGGTAATACTAGGAAGTACTTATCTCTATAATGTTTTCAGAAGCAATTGAACATCATTTGAATCTTCATATTTGAACACAAGAAAAATATGTTGATGAAATTCTTCATTTCTAAAACTCCTGAAAGTGCGAAAACTAACATTTTGCAAACGAAAACCAAATAATTTCATTCCTTCCCCAGAGAACACGAGTGAAATAGATTGATTTCACGTTGATTAGGGGTCTTCGAACCTAGAATTTTTCAGTCGCGCCGAACCCGAACCAGACTTTAAATCCATTTTTCAAGTCCAATTGAACGCGAACTGCATTTCAAAATGCCGAGCCGGAATTTTTCTACTATCTGAGTTTGAAATTCGAACCGAACTTGACTTTTTTTACTGTCCAAGTTTCTAAATTTGAACCGAAAGAATTCGATAAATTCACATTAAACGAACATTCAATAAACCTTCGAATGTCCATAGCTTCATTTTATTGGGAGTACAAATTAGTTCGGCCCGGTTTGAAAAGATGACTCTCGCTCTCATGAATGTTTCATAGTCACAACCGATTTCAATTGTTTCACAGAGGTTAGACACCTGTGAACAATATTCAGTCGATATCACTCCGAGTTCCTTCTAAAATCCCGATTTTTACTCAGTGAAGTATGTCAAATTTTGTTTTAACTGAGCAGCATTCGCGGGAAGTGCTGGTTTTTTGTTTTAATTGGAAAACAAGTGCAGCTGGAGCCCATCGAATGCTTGTGGAAGTTTATGGTGACAATGCTCCAACTGATAAATCATGTAAGGAAATGGTTTCGACGTTTTAAGGATGGCGATTTCAGTGTCGAAGTCAAGCCTCGCTCAGGACAACCACAAAAATTCGAAAACGAGGAATCGGAGGCTTTATCCGACGAAGATCCGAGTCAAACGCAACAGGAGCTTGCGGAATCATTAGGAGTTACGCAACAAGCAGTTTCCGTACGATTACAATCCATGGGCATGATTCGAAAGCATAATTAATTTGATAACTCATGTTCTTCTGAAATAAACGCATCTTGAACTGTAAAAAAACGGACTGAATTAATTTGCACTCCCAATACGTTTGACGAACGTTTGTTGTGCGTTAACGTTCTCATGAGTCATATTGAAATATTCAAATCGCCCAATGGTAGAATACCCGAATTTCTTGAACAAGGGGGAAAAATTTCCCTTCATTCTATTCCTAAAATGCTCAAAAATGACGTTCATGATTATAAACGCAGACAGAATTCAAATTATCCATCTAGAACTGATTCCACAATTTCACATCTTTTCAAACCGAGTTTCAACGACGTCACGAATTTCCACAACGAGATAAAACTACAGAATGAATGCATCTCGAAGTCGATGGATCAAGGAAAAAAGTTTTCATCAGAAATTTCTTTGGCAATATTGGAAATCGCTGCAATGTTCGTTTCTACATCGAATCCTAATATCTCATGAAAGGCACAATACTACAAACAGGAACAAATAGCGAACAGTTACGAATTATTGCGGTTCAATAACTTCTTATATTTTATCAGTTTCACAGAAGAACGGTAGCGTACAATGAAATAATATAACGAGATATTTGCTCGAATTGAAAAAAATGAAGAATCATGATGGAAGGTAAAGAAAAATCTATAAAATTTTCAAGTATCACAGAGGAAGAAAGAACGTGAGAAGTTATTAAAAATTTTATGAATCCAAAGGCTGAAAGTAAACCAAAGAAACGGAATGATACAGACTGACATTGAGATGAAAATGCTAATAAGGGGATGTGAATGGATGTAATGAACCTTGGATGTCTGAAGGAATATAAAGCTTGAGAAGGAGAAAAAATACAACAGAATGAAATATGAAAGGGTGGAGGAGGGTTTATAACGTTGAAGCTATTGAAAACATTGATAAACAACGGGATGAGAGTTGAATCAGACATAATTTTATCCAAAATTTGAAATATTATTCGAAGAAAGAAAATAAATTGTATTCGTAAGTATATCATTGTTCCCGAGTCGCTTTCGACAAGAATAAAATGAAAATCCGATTGGAGTGAACCAAAAGTACGCGTAGAGGGCGAAATTCATCAAAATCGATATTGTCTGTTGTGTTTTTATTTCAAAGTGTTCATGTATTGGTTTGAAAGGTATATGGACTTGTTCCACGAAAACCGTTTGAAAACATTGATCAAAGTAAATATTTTATTTGGAGATGTTTGAATTCAACAAAAAAGATACAAATAAGACAATTCAGTTCAAAAATTGTATAAAGGAAAAGAAGGGATGCAATTGTATTTTCTTAATCGATTAATGCCCTTTCATGCTGTAATGAGCAATGATCCCGGAGCGGTTACATTAATCTAAACTTAACCTATGTAGCAGAGGTGGGATCCTTTAACTCATCAACTGTTGCTTCATCTAATGACGTGGGGATTGTGCCAGTCAAACTTTGGTTAATACCTTAACCGCTATCTCTCTCCGCAGGCTGTTGTTACTGAGAGAGGTGAATTGATTTTTCAGATATTCGAACCAGTATACCATATCTACGTTGAAAACGTATAATACGGTGATTAATCAGCTATTTATCCTCTTCTTTCTACGAATAACAACAAGTATAGCTACTATATAGTTGATGAAAAATTCATTCTCAGTCAATTATTTTTCAAACTTATTCCATATACCTACCATACAACAGGTATTTGAAAGTAGCAGCATAATCATCGGCTACGAGAAGTATTACACGTTGTCAGTAATGATATTGCTGATTCTCCAGACATAAGATATGAATGAATGAATAAATCAATACTCGGATATATGCTATCGTATGAAACTTACAATCATTGTGAAGTTGTTTTTTTCAACGAATTGAATAAATCATCCACTTGTCACCTACATTCGAAATGTCAATAATTCAATTTGATTTTTGCATCGACATTGATAAACTTAGTATAATTAGATTAATCAACATAATATTATGACGTTAAAACGAACGCACCGAAGGTCCTGCCGGTGTATATCGATTTCCACGTATGCCCTAATAAAATCAGATGTTTTTCAGGATAGATATTACGATGCCATCGCGAAAACTCATGGGATCAATTCGAAAGATTATATTTTTTCCTCCGGTTACGAGGGTACGCATTTACGATTGTGTATATTTATGTTGTGTCATAAAACATACATCCTCGGATTTCGTTATTCGTAGAATTATGTATTTTCGAAACAATCTTGATACTTTGATATCAAATTCTTTCGTCTCGGATGAATTTTCTTCCCTTATAAAAGGGACGTAAAATGTAGGGAAATGAAAAAGAATAGAATAGAGAATGATCGATTCGAATAAAGCGAAGTATCTATTTCTAAGCCGTTCTGAAAACACAATGGTTACTGAGAATGATTAAGTGATAGCTAAAGAACGAACACCGTAAATCCATTTCCTGTAACCGTTCCACAATTCTTCTTATTGTTCTTTGGAATTAAATCGATGGTTTGGTTTTATCTGGTCAAAAATTTAGAGTGTTTTGTGAGAGCAGCGTGTCGAAAATTCACCCAAATTTGTTGAAATATCGAATAAGGGATCCCAATGGAGATTCTTGTTCCTCATTCTCGTGACCTCGGTTATCTGGACATCGGTATGCATTTAATGTAATTAGCTATCCGAGATGGATTTTATTGTACTTGCGGGTGAACCATGCAACCCCTTGGGTTTCCACTAATTTGATCGATCGTTGCATCTCTTATCATACCACAGAGCAGGTTGTACTGATTGAAATGATTATCAGTTTGACCATTCTGATGAAAAAAAAATTAATGACTCGGTAAGGAATCGTTGACTGAGAGAAGAAAAAGTATGAAAATTACAATCTTCATTAACAGATTGGAGATATTGTGGATCGTAGAAGATAATCACTCGACATTGGTTCAATCGATTATTATTTCAATACTACTTTTTTCATCTCCAAATAGTGATTTATTGAACTAATGTTGAGCGATTATATTCTACACTGGAAGAAAGGTATCTACACGGAAAGAAACGCCCATGTAAAAATTACATGAAAAGTGAGGTAACAATTACAGTGTGCATCTTATATAAAATTTACTACACAGTCCTGTTGAATGTATATTGTTATCATTACATTGGTAACAATGTAAACATAACATTGGTTACAATGTAAATTCTACTCAAATTGAATTCATGTCAGCAGTTATTGATATGTTAAATCAACCACAAATGATGTAGAATTCACATTGGACTTTTTTCCGTGTAGTTGGAAAAATTAAATGTTAGTTGCTGCAGCTAGGTGTTTATTTGCGCCAGCTAGACTCTAGTTGGGGTGAATGAAAGTTTAGCTGTCTGAAATATGAATAAAACGGTTTATTCAATGGGAATGACAAATTTTGTTGTGACTAATAAAATTTAGCTGGCGCAAATAAATTTTTATTTACAGTGACTAAAAATTGTACTTTTTACGCTTTCTTTCCTCTCAATGTTGGGAGCGTCTACACGGAGAAAAATACAGGTCGAAAATATAGTAATCTTTAATAAAAATTTGAGAATATTCCTTAAAATATTAATTAAACTGCATAATAAAGAAAAAACGGTCGACTTTTTTGTGGAATTGTATTCGAAAAATAATGAAAAATTATCAATACTCAATAAAAAAGAAAAACATATGAACTTTTTAAAAGTCGCATACGAAATTTCACAAAATGAATAGTAGAATATTGAAATTTTGTTGATATTTTTGTAAAATTTCACGCGCGCTTTTTGGAAAGTCCATATGTTTCTCTATTCTTTATTAAGTATTGATAATTTTTCATTGTTTTACGAATAAAATTCCACAAAACAGCGAACCGTTTTGTCTTTACGATGTATTTAAGAAATATTTTCAAATTTTTAATCAAGATTACTATATTTTCGACCTTCATCTTTCTTCGTATATGATCGATGACTGAACTGAAATGAGATTTTATGGATGGGATAAAGACTGCATGAGCCACTATCGTCCATGAGGAGTGAGTTGACTCTATGCGAACCCCATGCTCTGGAACCCAGCAATGGACTCAACAATTGGAATTCTTCCAATTATTCTGATTAAAATCAAATCAGCATGAAAATTGAAGGATTGGACATAAAAATCTAAGGTATTCACCGATGAGAATATATTCAAGGAATGACGAATTAGACAATAAGAACGAATCTCCATTTCACTGAGAATGATGGAACTCGTGGGGTGGTGGATTTGAAAATAAATGTTGTCGCTGTTGATTAGAATTCGCTGTAAGGAATTTTTATAGGAACCTCCATGTATATTCATATGGAGTGATCAACATATACATTGTAGAGCAAGAATCTATGAATTTACTGGAAATTTCTCATCAGTGTTTTGAAAAATTCAAACAAAATGTGAATTTCCATATGAAAATTCCTATAACTGTGACGGAAAATTCATTTCCTATACAGAAGTTGGAAAACATATACTATGTCTATAGAAAAAATCCGAGTATTTTGTACAGTGTTTATCCCACTGGACAAAATGTTGCAAAACGTTTCTGGAACATCTCAGCGACAGATGTCCAACTATTGTAACATTTCGAATGAAATGTTTCAAGAAAACATTTCACGAACGTTTATAAAACATCCCGTGTGGAAATTTCTCCCAGGCTCAGACCTAGGCCAGGTTGATAATCCCTACTTGAAAAGTGGCCCCAACTTGGAATGTTACGCTTCTCAATCTAGGCCCCGTGATGGTATCAAATCTCCAGGCAAAACAATGGTAGCCAACTCGGGGCCTTTATGGGCTGTGGGTGGGCATACCTGGATTGAAATATCCCAGAAATATACTGAAAACCCCAACTGGAGCCCACATGGGTCGTGAGTAGGCAACCTTGTATTGCACTGAGAGAAGAGCGATTTGGAGGTTCAGTAAATAGTATTATATTTGATCGATAAATCTGAATATTACTGAACTTTCAGCAACGTTTCACGAAATTTCAAGAAACATTATTGGAATTTTGCTTTACATTACTCAGTGTTCCACAATCGTTATTATATAATACAATATTCACGATCAAATTCGCTGTGTGTCACTCAATTCCTAAACGTTTTAATTGTAATTGAGTGTTACACAGCAAATTTGGTTATGAATATTGTATTCTATAATAACGATTGTAGAACACTGAGTAATGTGAAGCAAAATTTCAGTAATGTTTCTTGAAATTTCGTGAAACATCGCTGAAAGTTCAGTAATATTCAGATTTATCAATCAAATATAATACTATTTACTGCACCTCCAAATCGCTCTTCTCTCAGTGTGGATGCTTAAGATATACCCCTACGGGGCCAGGGCCTACCTTAGGATGCCCAGGATTGATTTCGACACGGGATGAAACATTTCTGCGACGTGTCAGAGATATTCTTTTGACACATGTCATTCGAGATGCTACAATGGCAGGACATTAGCAGTCCCTGGGAAGTTTCAGAAATGTTCCGCAACATTTTGTCCAGTGGGTACGAAGGATATGGCAGAATTGGATTCAACATTCACTGTGAAAAAAAATGAAAATTTACTGCATCTTGGAAAATTTCAGTCGATTCATTTGCCAGTGCATTTATGGAAATTTCAAGAATATTCTAATTACTCCAAAATTCCAGTGAATGTGTTAGAATATTTCAGCAAAAGTACTGGAATTTTCACTTCAATGCACTGGTTAATAACTTCCAGTAGCGATGCCGATTCTCAAGCAGAGTCGATTTTTGTCTGTCAAAAGGGGTATTTAGGTTTTACAGATTTGTATAAAATATCCATAAAAATTTGATATAATTTGTATAAAAAAGAATTGATTCTTTCAAGAACCGAGATCCCTAACTTCCAGTGAAAATACTGAAATTTCTTACAGTGTTTCACAAGCAGTGTTGTCTCGAACTGAGCGCATAAGCTCCATTTGTGATCCATACACACGGTGAAACCTGAATAAAATTATTCTATTATTATTCCAAACTCGCAGGAACAATAAAAGCTGAATCGAATCGTTTTCTGATCATCCCAGAAGAATATCTGAGAGGTAAGGCAATGTCGGGAAAAGTGGGAAATCAGTTAAGATGGGAAATGTCCAACTATTTCTGTATAGTCGTGTGTTTGAAAGTGATCCAACTTATGTGAAATGGACAGTTTCTATGAGTTGGATTACTTCTGAACACACGACTATACAGAAATAGTTGACATTTCCCACCTTACTCGACACTGTCTCTCATAATTGATTTGCGGTGACGGTGAAGAAGCACAAACGATTTACTACTTCGAAACATGCATTTTCCGCTGTTTTCATCGTTTCTCACAGTTTTTTTGCGCTCCAGTCTCATATTTGACCCGTAAAAACGATGAAACCTGTTCAGAATTATTCTCAAGACATCAGGTAGCATAACCAGTTTATTCGATAGATAGATAATCGTTGATTTCGGTTGACGGTGGAAGGACGCCAACGGTCATGTGTCTGGCTACTTACGTTTCTCGCGGTTTCCTCGTATGGTATCGTATTTATCTTGCTTTTGTATCTTCTACGCCTTCTTAGCTATCCATTGTCGCATTCCTAATTGGACTGGTCATTATCATTCATTATAACGTGATTCATGTATCTTGATTTTCAATGGTTTTTATGTGTTTTCCTATAACTTTTTTCGCTTAGGATCTAATCCAAAACCGTTTAGCGTACAATCATCTACGTGTCGAGTCCTTTCGAATAACCCCATGATCATTTTTTCAACCGCGCACTGAGAGAAAGGTACCTATACTGTGAAAAATTGCTTCTTAAATTTCATATGAATTTATCCATTGACATATAAATTTTGTATGAATTTTCAAAACTTTTCTCACTTTTCATATGAAATTTCATGATATATCTCATACAGAATTATGATTTTGCTCATTTTTTTAATATGAATTTAAATATTAACATTTCGCAGTGAATTTCATAAATTCATCATTGACCTTGATATCAATTCCAAGTTTCAGAATTTCCATATTCATCTGATATAGGAAATTTCAGACTATTTTTTATAGTGTAGCTGCGGCAACTAAAACTTAGTTGCCTCATCTCTGAATTTTAACTGGCGTAAGTGAAAGCCTAGCCGTCTGAAATACGAAGAGAACAATTTATTCGAGGTAAATAAGAAAATTCGCTGTGAAAAATAAAATTCATTTGGTCCAATTCAAGAGTGACCGCAAGATCCACCTGTTTTTTTGGGACCGCGAGTTTTGGGTTCAATTGCATTCTGAAAAATACCTCATGGCGTTCCTTTGCAAGGGAATACCATTTCCCGGTGAGCATAACATTGATTTTGGAGATGAAGAAATCGACGGAATCGATAGATTTGTGACAAAATGGATTCTTTTCCATAAAGAACCTATCGAGGTTTATTGATATCTATAAAATCTTCATAAAAATTTGATACTACTTTACTTGTCAAACCAGTGTTATGCTCACCAGGAAATTATATATCCTCGCAAATGATCAACATGAAGTATGCTTTAGGATGCATTCTAACCTGAAACCCGCGGTCCCAGAAAATAGGCGGAAAAATACTCTTTTTTGCGGTCACTCTTTTTATTTAGCGTCACTAAATTTTCTAGCTTCTTAATATTCAACTAACCTCTATTTCTAAGTGCGCGTCACCACTGAAGAAGCACTATACTTCACACGAACAAAACTTTTGACCGCACAAACATGCACACACCGAGAAAAAGGGTTTAGTTGAGTACTAAACATTCAGGAAATTTAGTCACTTCGAATGAACATTTAATCAAATCAAATTTTGTTCGTCACAGGTGAATTTTTTATTCCCTTTGCTAAATAAATCACATATTAGAGTTTGCCATATTTCATCAGAAATTCATTTCGATAGACAATTGAACTTTCAACGACATACTACAATCTTCCATTCAAAATATCCATGTCTCTTGTAATTTCTCATCGAAAGTTGTGTCTGTTTATCATATGTTCATCTCCCGATAGAGCCTCGTGGGAAATAAAAATTCAAATTCATTCGTAGCAGTGTTAATGAATTCAAAGGAATATCCAATGCGCAGTTAGTGTATGCTTGAGATTCCATCGCCTTCAACATTTCTGTTTAAATGCACATTTCTTACGAATTCATGACATTTGATATACAATGATTATACGCGTACCTTGAATCACAGTGGATCGACTTTCCTATTGCGCAAAACTCAAAATACCGCCAGAAATCTATCGTCAAACTCCATAAAAGTTGTCTAAAAGCAAGAATTGCAGTGCGATTTACTACACGGAGAAAAAAATATCGCTGTCATAACGATATTGGATAGTTGTGATGACTATCCAAAGTTTAGTGGCATCAGTATCGTTGCTATGATCATACAAATCATCCGAGGAACGATATAGATCGTCAGCATAGCCAACTGTATCGTCACCATAGCGATACAGTATTGTCACTACAGCTATCTCTTCTTAACCATACTTCAGATCGTTATAATAGCCATACTTTTTTCTTCGTGTATACACTGTAAAAAGTTCGACTGAATGTCGCTGCACGTTACTCGAAAAATTCACTGAAATTCAGTCTTTCCCATTGTGTCAGCATTTGTTCTAGGCGCTCAATTTCAGATGAAATAGGCTGCATCTTGTAATGAACTTGTATGCAAAGTCAGAGCAAGTTTTACTTTTCACTGTATAGGCTGTTTGAAATTATTGTGATCCAATCTTCAAACGCGTTTTTCTCGAAAGTACACATTTGAATTGTGGCGACCTCAATCAAATCACAATGAGACGCAATCCAGTTAAAGTAAATTGCATTCAAAAATTTTACTAGTCCCAAACTTATTTCCAGATTATGTGTACAGTAAATTCTCAGTTTATTTATTCTGTCTTCATAATAATATGAAATAATATATCATTTTATGTCATCATTATATATTATTCTTTTTGATAATGTATGCAAAATAATGAAATCATACTATAAAAATTTAAAATCGATAAATTATAGTGAAAATCATTAGAGAAATCTTGGTCCATTTCGATTAAACCCGATAGAACCCGATTGGACCCAGTGGGGCGAGTTTTGTAAAAGGAACCCGGGTTTTTTTCCAACCCTGGTTTCTGGTACTCAGAATATTATATTTAAAACTTTTTTGAGTCGAGTGAAAAACTGATGAGGGTCTGTTCATATATCCTCGAATATCTGAATTGTGTAACAGCTTCGAAGCTCGATAAATAGTCCACTTTAGCGAGCATATGGCAGCTACGATATATTAAAAATGAGCGAAGCAAATTTAAAAGGGTGTCGGACTGCTGAGCGGAGCGAAGCAATTCGGGGGCCGAACTCTCTGGTTCAATATCACTGTTAGAAATTTCCGCCGCAAATTTCAGAATATTTATGTTGATTTCAATACAGAAGTTTGGAAGTACTCAACACAACATATTTGTGTACTAGATTTTCCACACTTTTATTGAAATTCAAACACAATATTATCTCAAAATGATTTTCATACTAAATTTTATTTAGATTCTCACAGAATCTGTTGTGAATTTCAAACACAAATATATGTATTAATTGCTTTTGTGTGTTCAAGTCACAAATTTTTTTCAACACTATAGCGTAGTCAATGATTCCACCAGTTCTTTTCTCTCCGTTGGTGCAGTATTGGCACACTAGGCCAAGCCCTCCCCAGTCCCAAAAATAACATTACATCCTTAGTAAAAATGTTGCATGGCTTCCCATCAAATTTTGTAATCTTTTGACTAGCAAAATATCAGACACTCGCAAGTCTCTCACCAGAAATTTACAAGGCACTTACAAGAGTTCAATTTTTGGCTAACTGAGCGTTAAGAAATGCAATCTATCGCTACAGCATTTTTACTTGAGATTGTCATAATTGGCCTGATATCAGTACTGGCCCGATTGTACTTCATCAGCTGATTTGAACAAATTTTGCAGTGGCTGAAGATGACAGATCTCGGCCGGGATCGAGATTCATCTCATCAAATATTCAAGAGATGAATTTGAATTCGGATATTGCATTTCGCATTAAAAATAAAACAACATGTTATACACTGTAAAAAAACATCTGGAAATATCATGAAAATTCTTATAATGATATCATTTCAATAATGTGATTCTTGATTTCAAGAATTCTCTTCTCAATTCCAATGAGATATCCATAAATTGATTGATCAGTCCCTTAAATGTCAATAAAACATTCTACGAATCCATAATTCATATTCAATTGAATTTTTTCAACAATGCATATACTAAAATAATGTTGGTGCTTTGAATAATTGTGGTTTGGATACGTTCCATTTTGGATATTCGGAATAATTGAAAAACAATGCCGATGTATCAAATTCACTGCACATAATACTTTTATTATATGCACAGCAATTTATTATATATCTATTGTATTGTATACCTATGGACGATGATAAAATTAATTTATGCATTCGATAAACAAGTAGTCATTCTCAATCGTGCGATCATCGATACTAAAACATCATTATATTTGCATATCGAATTCCATGAAATGTTCATCCGAGGTATCGAAAACAGCCAATCATTATTCAAAACGTATTGCTTTATCATTCATCTGCAGAAATTTATACAAGGAAAATCGTATTCCTATGATAATTATCATCCTCATTATTATTATCATCATTGTTATAAAAATGAACTGACAGTATACATACGGTCAGAAGCATGCGTGTTGAATTTCATTTACATGATGGAGAAACGATATTCATGTACACCAAAATCTACTTAGTTTGCAACAAATGTTCACGGATCAAGATTTTGTTCTTCATCAACGCTTTTTCATTAAACATCATCAAGTTTATGTATTTTTGAATATATTTGAAAATCTTCTAATTCGAATTGTCTGATTCGGAAAAAATGGATGAAAAAGAAGATAAGCATCAAGTTCTTTTCTGGAAGTCGGTAGAGCATCGAAAGAGGGAAATCGAAGTTACAAGAATAGAACAGGTCAAATTCTACTGACAAAATTTCAAGAATAATAATTTTTTACCCGAAGAATTAATACGGATTCGAATAACGAACAAAGAAACATTGATTTTTGTTCACGCTTGTGGTTATTATGTTTCTTTTTTCTTCCCCAAACGATGAGAACTCGAACACGAGGTCAAAGCTTTTTTGACGAAAATTCGGAAGAGATGAACTTTCTCCCATTATTCCAGCAATATCCGGGTAGCCTCTGAAAATCGGGTCGCGACCTGCGGACAAGGGATCGTAATAGCGCCCCTGCTCTATTCACATAGAGGCAACAAATTGACAACCCTGACCAATCAGGACTCAATATGACGCCAATCGCGATCAATCGATCCTCCGCCCTATCTTTTATTATTACTTTCTTCTTTATGGAGGCTCATGGATTCATAAGCAGAATCTCTTGTATATATATATATATATGTATTCTCCTCAATCGTATCGATGTATTCAAATTATTATCTTCGAGATAAAATATTCTTATTCACCTAATAGATTTTGCTATTCTTATTAATTTTATCCGATGAAACGTGTTTTGTTTGTTCAAGACACACTGTGAGAAATTTCCACGGTGATTTTCCCAAGATGTCAGTGGCACTAGCATTTACCCTTACAGTATCGATGAAATTACATGGTGTGTATGATGTAAAATTACATATCCATATTAAGGAAAATTATTTACACTATAATTGTGTAAAATTGCCTTCACCACTGGTAAATTTACATGGACTGTATATTGGTAAATTGTGTTGCCACCTACATGTTTGTGTAAAATTACATCTACATTGAATTTTTCAGTTGAACCGAAATTATTTTTCAAATCGAACTGAACCGAATGGAACTTTGAAAAGTAGAACCGAACTCCAAATATATTTTTTGAATCGAAGCGAACTTCGAATATATTTTTCAAATCGAACTGAACCGAATGGAACTTTGAAAAGTCGAACCGAACTCCAAATATATTTTTCAAGTCAAACCGAACCCGAACCGAACTCGAACCGAACTCCAAATTTTCCCAGTCGAACCGAACTGAACTTCAAGAAGTCGAACTGAACTCGAACCGAACTGTAAATATATTTTTCAAGGTGAACCGACCCATGCAGGTATTGCCAAGACTGAAAAAACCCAAGATTGGCACATGTGTCAGAAACAAACCTCCGTGGAGAACAATTGGCCCAATATTGTTCCATGATTGTCGCGTTGTTCCCAATGGATAGTCAGTCATGATACACTTGTTAATATTTTTGAAATGGTCACTAAATTTGGTACAAGCTTGGCACAAGTGTAAAAATCGAGCATTCGTTGAGAACAATTGTGCCAATATTGCTCACATGAGTGGCACAATGTTTATAAATATTGACTGAATTTTGAATTTACAATGGCTGAAGACTTCGGGATAACCATCGGGCCAGGGCTGGCCCGATCTTCCTGCCATAATTAATCCTACACACTGAAGATAAACCATCAGTTTTTCAGGTGACTCGGGGGATTCCAATGTTGGATTCCGTATGGGATCAGATCATTGGAAGATTTATGTTACGGTATTTCAGTAACATCTTATCAGTTTAATTTGAGCATAATCCAACAATAGAATTAGGATTGATTGAAATATTAAAGAACACAAATTTTCCAATGATCACACAAGCTTGTCCCAGTCTCGTCACATTTTTCCTATCGTTTCAAGATAATTCATGTACGGTATTCTGAAGGAGAAAATCATGAACTGAAATGTGAATCAATTACTTTTTTCATCCATATCTGCGATCAAAGAAGCATTGGTTGATGCTGGGTAAATGAATTGGATCGGGTCTGGCAAAACCACTGGCCCAAGCTTTTCCCGATCTTATCATTCCCAAGCCTGGGCCGAGTTTGGTGAATTGTTCAAGACAAGTCTCGGCAGGTCTTGTGCCAGGCTTGGTCCATCATTCGGCTATTGGTCTATACACACATGGGGAACTTTGTGATTTTGAATCTACTTCCAACTCTCAAAACGTCTAATCGCAAAGCCAAAACTAAATTAGAAATACATTTATGAAAACAGAATCCATCATGAATTCATTTTTGAAAGTGACGTTTCATATGCAGTATGTTGCAGTATTGAAACAGTCTACCCTAGTATCACCAAAAGTATGTAAAACATTTTGAGAATGTTTAATCAACGTTTTATATATATCCCGCGCATCTGAGGAGGCAAAATAATGTGGCTGCGAATAGAATTCATTATGAATATATTTAATTTCATCTAATCCGCAGTATTGTCAACAAGGTTATCCGAAATATGAACTTTTTCAATTATCCAAGTTTGAGACTCGAAACTACCCCCCAAAAAAATGACAGATTCAATCAACTTGCGTCTATCAAGTACCCAATATCATGTCAATTCGACTTGGAAACAAGTTGTTGCTGCGTGTTTACAAGTAAAAACAACATGGAAACGCCTGTAAGTGTGTTCTCCTTCACTTGGACTTGGCATCGATATCAGATCAACTTGATGATAGGTCGATTCAACATCGTCTTTTTTTTCCAGCGTAGTCGAATTTTTTCGGGTTTTGAGTCTAAAGTTCGAAGCAAACCGTGAGGAATCGAAACTCGAGCCGAACATTTTCAATGAATGCAGTTCGAAATTTGAACCGAACCGAACTGTTTCTGTTATCCAAGTTCGAAATTCGAATGGAACCGAACCGAACAGTAGGAGTTCGGTTTGGTTCGGTTCGAGATTCGAACGGTTCGCACACCCCTAGTAAAATTATACCTACCTGTTCAATGCAAAATCACTCAGACCGAAAAAAATTATTTCCACCTTGATCTGAGATGTTTGACATCAATGTCTGGGAAACATTTTTCCAACGGGTGTCGAACCTGTACACTATTCCTAACCTAGTTAACCTATGCCCTAACGATCGCAGCTAAACCGACAACGCAGATGATTTGTTCGAAAAAGGCTTACATATGTTTGTACTCGCTTCAATTGTGTACATTTATAGCATGTACCAGGGATTTGACTTTTTGTTTAAACATTAATGAATTCATGTTACAATGGTAATTTTACCGATTTGAAAGGTAAAATTACAACTACACTATATTTGTAAATTTACCAATCGGAAAGGGTAATGAGAATTTACTCTGGTAGCATTGTAATTTCACTGATGTGAAAGGTAAAATTACAACTATACTGTATATGTAAATTTACCCATGGGGAAAGGTAATGGGCATTTACTCTGGTGCCAGTGTAATTTTACCGCCGTGGGAGTAAAATTAACACTACACTGTATATGTAAATTTACCGATCGGGGAGGGTAAACAGCATTTACTCTTACACTGTTAGGTAATTGCAAGTTACCATTATATTTTTGTGATATTACTTGTGTATGACATCAGTGAATTCACATCTTTTTTTTACCGTGCATTGACCAAGGTATTTGTTAACATGTTCTGTGAATACAAGAGAACATGGCACAAGATATAATTCACGAAGGAAGATATAAGGAGACACATCTCTTACGGGATTCAATCGAAAAAGTGGCACAGTTTTTTGAGAAATAATACAAGTCAAATATCGCCACTCGTGGCGCTGTGGTTTCAAGTAATACGCCGAAAATATACATTATATATATTTTCGTCGTATTACCTGAAACAACAGCGCCACGAGTAGCGATATTTGACTTGTATTATTTCCCAAAACAATGTACCAGGTTAGTTGTACGAAGATTGTTCTCCTCCCTAATCTTACTTCGTGATATAATTGTCAGCGTGATTTTGAGGCTCTACACATTTAACCGCACATAATTCAACTATATGAATTTATATTGATGAAAATAAGGGCTTATACCAGGGATCTGAATACAGTTCAGTAAGGATGCGAGAGTACCGTTGATTATTGGGTAAGGTACGGTCCAGAAACTTTGGAGAATTTGAAATTCCCCACGACAGAAAGCAGTGTCCACTTATTGCAATGTTGTTGGCGAAGGAACGATATATTAGGTACTATCAAACTACAAAAAGGCCTACATACAGGGTACTGAGATAGTTTCCACAGCTCAAATTATGTTGGCTTCGCTTGTTCAGAGATCCTGAGTTAGTAATGTGAGGAAGTAAAGATTAAATATTCTTATTTTATTGAAGATTACTCAGAACAAACCAAATATTCCAACTAAACTACCGATGAATGTTTGTGTGGTAATTTTGAATATTTTATTTGAATCCTCTGCTACAATGCACCGCTTGATTGCTCTTCATATAATACTGGAAAAGTTTTAGTAGAATTTTTTTCCGACACAAGTATTTTGCTTTTAATCCTTGCAATCGAATCTTGGGAACACAGAGCAATTTTACTGGGTTTGATTGCTTCTTCTTGTCTCTGTCATGTTCTTTCTTTTGATATCGAAGTTTTAATTTCGTCTCTTCGCCTCATTGGTTCTATTGTCTCTTTTTACATGATTGTCAGTTGAAGGAGGAAAAAGTATTCGTGAGAAGATGGAATTTCGTATCTCCGTTAGATTTCTCAACATAAAAATTACATCAATTCACGTTGATTGTGGAGAACGAATGAATGAACGATCAAAATGAATCCAAATTGAGAAGTTATCTTGTATAACAAATGTACCGACAAATTTGAATGAAAATGAACCGGAGGAATACGGTAACATATGGAAAAATTTCAGTGGTATATTTTTAGCGACAATAATACTGTGAGAAATCAATATAACATATTTCATTGAAGTCTCATCCTTTGTGACATTTTCTCGAATTATAACGAGAAGTATCTTGTTGTCTTATTGAGTTCAGTATTGGAACAAAATTTCAAACTTGGAAACAAAACTTAATATACAGCATAAGTATCAAAACTATCCTGTAAATTTGCAAGAAATACAATGGGAATGGGAATTAGTGTACACGCAATTGTATAATTTCAACTCCGTGAACCTAGACCTACAAGGATGATCCAGATTTTCTGGAACTGAGTATTGAAGAATTTCAGTTTTTCTCGTCATATTTTTTGCCGTGCGTTCAACATCTGCTAAAAGAATGAATTTCCAGGATATTGGAGGTTTTTCCTCACTTCAGTGGTGGATTCCATCTCCTGGTCGTGAGGGAATTGCTTCTTCATCAAAAATAGGGAAGTTTCCCACCATTTTTAGGATGTATTCCATTCTGTGAGCGTTAAATTCTCCAAAAACTGAGGAAAAACTCCACCGAATCAGAGTGGAAAATTTCCTATTCATGGTGACAGCAAAAATCCTCCATCAAGCGAACCTTTTCCCCAAGATTTGGAGAAGTTTCCTCGTACTTTTTGGAGAATTCAACACCCGAAGAACGAAATAGTTCCTCGAAATGGAGGAAAACTTCCCTATTTTTGATGAAAAAGCAATACCCACGCGATTAGAGGATGGAATTCACCACACTGATGAAAAAAATAGTGGAGCAAAAGCCGCGGGCATTTGGATCCGGCGAACGTCGCCGCGCGGTTGAGGCAACTTAATATCAATTGAAGTAAATCTCCGCTTAATCATCTCTATCGATATTCAGTTGACTCAACCGCGCGGCGACATTCGCCGTATCCAAACGCTTACGGGGTTGAGCCAAACCTGGTGTTTTCTCAGTGCACTCAAGTGAGGGAAAACTCCCCATATTCTCAACAGTGTAGCCATTACTGAATATTATTAATCAGGATTCTTAAGTGTTAAAATGGACCCAAGTAGAAATCACTCGAGCCAGTCTCCAGGCCATTAGAAGGCGTCACCACACGGAAGAAAAGAGGAGTAACTGCTATTCCAATCGCGGTAGCTCTTACTCCAACGCTCAGGCAGTATATGGATGACTATTTTTGAGGTAGAAGTTACGAAGTTACTCCATTGAAGTACTTTTTACCCATTTTCAGGAAAGATTTACTGAAAATACCGTAGGAGCTACCAAAAAATATTGACTAATCGTATGGAGTGGAATATATTCTTTTATTTTGGACTTGCAAGGACTAATAATAGCTTGGAGAATAACTAGAGTGATTCCCACTAGGGTACGGTTGGAACGTGACATCACTGGAAAACTGCTACGCTAGAAAAAATTGCAAGTCTCAGCTTCCCAAATTGGCCTGTCTGTTCCTTCAATTCAGGTGCGCAGACTCCCCTTGATGGGAAAACAGCGATCCCAAGTGTTTGGATCATCAGCTGTTGCACTTCCTGTTCTCCTACACTGTAAAAAATGTGGGGAGTTTTTCTTCACACTGTTGGTGGATTTCGTCCCCTCATTGTGGGGGAATTGTTTTTCCATCAAAAATGAAGGATTTTTCTACCACCTTGAAGTCCACCAAATGATTGTGAAAAATTCCCCATCTGTGGAGGAACTTTGCTGCCACCATTTTTTGGGAGAGGATTCCACAATCATTTTTTACAGTGTATTTCAGAGAGTCTGTCCACCCGAAATGAGAGAATAGACACATGAATTTGTAAGAATGCTGCACACAATATTTTTTGAGAATTGAGACTTCCAATTTTTTTCCCAGTGTAGAGAATAGTCAACATTGGGCTAACAATAATCAAAGTATTTGGTTCCCCAGAAGCCGGAACAGCATTCTCACGTGATGAAGATATCATCAACTGTATAATAAGTCACTTCAACGGCTTCGAATTATAGCAAAGGAACTGAAATTCGTTTCAGGATTCAAACAACGCAACTCCATTGTTTTTCACACGGACATACATTATTTTATCACTAAATGGAATCACAGTTACGTTATTATAATTCGGGAGCGTCGACACGGAGCCTATGCTCTATCCTTACAAGATTTAACTTGGTGCCATCCTTTACCACTTGTTATTTGGAAAACAAACGGCCTAAAGACAAAACCGGTGGAATTTTCGTGGTTCCCAAAGGAAAAAGCACGATTCCACGCGTCTTGAAGCATAGATTCTAGGGAATTCACACGCGGACGGACGGGAGGAACTGCCCTCAAGACCCATGGAGCTCCAGAAAAATGGGCAAAATTCTGCCACATACTTTTCCAACAACTGAGCATTAAATGAAGATTTTTTATATACAGTGATGGAACACTGTCAAGATTAGACTATGAATATTTGATTGAATCTGGAAAAGATTCCTGAAAATTATGCGAAGAATAATAGACATAATTAATCTACAAATGTCAATAATTTCCACAAATTATTTTCTTTCATGTTTAGATATTACTTTGGCAATATGATTCATCATCCCATATAAAAATTCAGCGATTCCGCCAATGTTGGCCACAGGCGATGGGTTGTGCCAAGCGTGGCAGCCAAGCGTAGTTTAACGTGATTTATAGGAAAATTCCTATGGTTGCGTTACATAAAGTATGTCACAGTAGGGGATTCATATTGGGCCAACGTTGATTGACATTCGAGTTATTATCGTGCCTGTGTTGGCAATACAAAGATGAAAGATGCTCAAACAGTGTTGGCGCAAGTTTGTGCCAGCATTGATTCAGAACTCAACCAACATTGATTTTATAGCAAAAGTTTTGTATCGACCAATCATGGCAGAACCATTGAATCAAGCCTGAGCCAACATTCGCGCCCTGTCACCACCGTTGTCCCAGGCGCAGGGCCGTCTTTCATTGCTTCAAGGCCCTGGGCCGACTTAGAGTGGAGGCTCATGTAAGGAGACGTAAAATCTTGAAATTTTTCAAAAACCACTCTAACGTTAATCATTATGGTTTTTCTTTAAAATAAGTATTGATTGAATTTCCACTTGTTCGTATATCTAGAATTAGTTTTATTTTAAAAATAACTTGATTTCATTTTGTTCAAGTAACCTTTTTAAGAAAATATGTAAAAATTTTATCGATTCTCTACGAAGAGGCCCCGCCTTTTGCAGGAGGCCCTGGGCTCGGGCCCGGTGTGTCCTGCCTTAAAGACGGCCCTGCCCAGGCGTCAAAGTTGAGACTCGTTAATTGCTTGAACGATGTTAGCATTTCAGTCCTCAGCCAGGCTTTCTCCCAAGGCTCCACCAATGCTTGTCAGGGCTGGAACTGCCTTGCGCCACTGGTAAATTTTTACATGGGATTGCATATCAAAAAATTTCATTCATCGCTTAGTTGTTGGAAAAGTATTTAGTAAAGTTTTGCCCATTTTTTTAGAGCTCCATGGCTGTTGAGGAGCTTAGGATTAGCGCCAGATATATCCACATCACATATCTCGGAATTTTTAGGTTTGCAGGAAAGGAAGCAGATTTTTGTCCAGAAAATATTAACCCAATTATATCATACAATACTTGGAATCTATCATTTTAGAAACCCACAAGACTGGCCATCAAGGGTTTAACATCGGCACTATCTAATGATAATTTCCTGGGTGTGTTGTTATATTCGTATCATGTTATGTTGATAATAGATCTGCTTCCTCGCTCGATGTTGCCATAGACATGATGGTGAAGTCAGCGTAAGATTTTAATGATGAAAGTAAGAAAATAAAGAGCAAAATGAGAGGAAGTTGGAAATTCCAAGGAAAATCTCTTGAGGCAATCTCAACGATCTCATTCAAGTCCAATACCTCATGCTGTTCTCCATTTCGTGAAAATGATTTCTTTTCGTCACGGTATGTTCCTATCCAGTGCATTGAATAACGAATCCTCGATATTTTTCCTCGCTTTTCATTGAAAAAATCCATAATTCTTTCATCGCCAATTGGGGGTAAAAATATTTGCTTGTAACGGATTTTAATTCAGTACTGAATTGTCATCATCTCAGTTTCCTTGTATCGTGTTTATCACAATTTTGTTCCGAAAAAAATCAAAAATCAAATTACGAACAAGCTTCATACATTCCAATGTTTCCCTTAAAACATATCCTGAACATTTAAACCATGAATTCACCTGAATGTTTAGGAATCAGGGCAAAATACTGATAGACGGTGTTCATTATAATAGCCGTATTGAGTTATAAGCTACAAATAAAGGTAGTTGTACAACATCCGCAATATTAAAATACATGAAAGGGAAGAGAGGAATTCTCACTTATTCTCCCATTTCAATACCAATGGACTTTCCACACTAATGGAAGAGTTTCTCCTGGTCTCCTCTCCGTCTCGTTTTCTCCTCTCCTTCAGAAGTAAACGACACTCCAAAGAGGGCGTAATCCTTCGCCTTTCTCTCGACAAGTAGTTTACGATCCTCACTTTTTCTACTCATTCACTCTCCTCCTTTTTTGTCTTCTCGAGTTCCTTCGTGACTCGTTTCTTCATCGCTATATTCAATTCCTCATTCGCCTCATCGTCTTATTTCGTTTCTACTTTCTCTTCCCATCAAACTCATCACAAAGAAAACTATGTGGGAGGGTTCTATTTGGGGGCTAGAAGCCCCTTGGGCGATCCTCGTTAAATTCAATGCACTGTCTTAAATTCCGAATTACAAAATTCAGCAAGAAGGGACGAGATGGGAGAAGTATACGTTCTCGAACTCGAAAAGGGCAACAACACCGATTTCAAAGAACTGACGATATTTTATCTCACAAGATCAGGTTGAGATCATTTGCCCTTCGGGATTTGTACGAGGAAAAGGCGTGGCTGACGAATTTTCAAACGATTGATGTAAAAATTTCGATTGTAATCGTTGATCGGTCGTCTCGGTTCCCTTCGATTATAAAATTTAATTAATCCCCAGAAAATATCACGGATTTATCAAATCAATATTCGAGCGATAGAAACTTTTTTCCACGTCTTATGGTTAATTATCCGCGAAATTCAATTATCCGAATGACTGAGTCTGATCTGAATTAGTTTGAGTAATGGATGTTCTGCTGAATTCTGAGGTTACATCGATCGCATAAAGTTTCCTGATTTTCTTATTTTTCATAAAGAGAGATATAATTGTTTTTTTTTTTTTTTTTAATTATTCGAGGGGGAATTCTAATGGGTGGAGTGATATTCAATGTTTCACTCTAAGTGCACTGTTAAATCTATCTCTGCGTTACCGTTAAACGTAAATAGGGTGTAATACACCGTTGCGTTAAGTGAATCGTACTGTATACCTTCGCAAGTGCACGGTACGTTAATGTGGCACGTAAATCACCACTTTTACCCTTTCGCTTAGTTTATATTGGATAAACGTGTTTTTTATCACTGCAGCATGTGAATGTTTCCGAATCTTCGAACATCGATTACATCAAATTAATTCGATTTGAGAATGAAATAATTATTAAACATGTATCAATATTTATTGATCACAAGAGTTATTTCTTCAGTGGGATCAACTGTCTCGGAGATTCTTTAAAATAGAGAGGAAGCGAGAAGCGACTCCCTCGATCATGTAAATTAACACGCCTAATGCATATTTATTCTACAACATTTCACTTTTCCAAATAATTTCAGATTTATTTTCTGGATGGGTTATGTTCAACTACAATGACACACTCAACCATGAATAATCAATTCTATTAGGTGTACAAGTTGAAACTCGGCTTTTTTTTGTCAACTTCAATTTTATTAAAAAAATACTTCTTTCGAGAATTATCAATTAAAATATTCGCCGTTATTATCTACAGCATTTTGCCATTTATCAGGTAGTAGATAAATGCCTTCACGATAGAAACTTGATGGTTTTGAAACAAAATAGTTATCCAGCCGTTTCCGGACATCTTCGATATTCATGAAGTGCTGCTCCTTCAAATATGACGACATTGATCTAAATAAGTGATAATCAGAAGGAGCTAAGTCTGGTGAATAAGCCGCAAGAGGTACAACTTCCCAGCCTAAATTGAAGATGAGTTCCTGGCTTGGTTTTGCTGTATGTGAACATGCATTATCATGCAGCAGCATTACTTCTCGCCTTCCTTGCCCCGTGAATGGTCTTTTTTCCTCCAGAGCATCACTTACTTTGATCAGCTGGGCCCGGTGATGCTCAGCTGTAACAGTTTGGCCAGGTTCAAGAAGCTCGTAGTAAATAATTCCTTTCCAATCCCACCAGACACAGAATAAAACTTTCTTTGCATGAATATTCAGGTTTTCAACTGATGTAGATGGCTGGCCCGGATCAACCCATGCTCTTCTACGTTTAGGATTGTCGTACAAAATCCATTTTTCATCACTCGTAATGATTTTATGCAGAAAATTCTTCTTCTTGAACCGAAAAAGCAAATTCATGCAAATGGCAACTCTTTGTCTTTTATTTTCTTCCGTGAGTTTATGAGGAACCCATTTTCCTTCCTTCTGTATCTTTCCCAATGCATGCAATCGAAGTAAAATTGCTTGACGAGTCACTCCTAACTGTTTTGCAAGCTCTTCTTGAATTTTACATGGATTTTCATTCAGTAAAACTTCAAGTTCTTCATCCTCAAATTTTTTGATCGCCCCTGGACGTGGATCGTCCTCAAGACTGAAATTTCCAGTACGAAATCTTGTGAACCACTTTTTCCCTGTTGAACGGCTCACAGGATGTTGACCCAATGTCGTATTAATCGATTCCATAGCTTGAGCAGCATTCTCATTCATTTAAAAACAGAATAGAACACAACGGCGTAAATGTTGCTTATCGAAATCCATCTCATAAAATTGATACACAGGAAATTACCACTTGAAAATGACTGATATGACAACTGCAATGTCCACGCTACATATATCCAAAAAGGCGGACGAAGTGGATGCGTTCAAATATTTTGTTTCAGGCAACCAATTCAAAGCCGAGTTTCAACTTGCACACCTAATAAATCTCATAAACCCCTGTGATTCAGTGACTTCCTCCATAATGGTTTTACTGATCACTGAAATGACTATAAGGATACGTCCCACACTCATTAGAATTAGAATTATTTTTAAATAAATTTTGTCATTCCTTAAGTGGAATTCATCTGAAAAGATGATGATTTTTTGATTCGTTTATCTCTTCAAAATACTAATTGGTGTAATGAATGGTATCTAAATATAAATTACATGTACGCTGTATATTCTTATACCAATATTGGTTGTAACTCATCTTTTTCGATGACGATGAGTTCCATGATGAGAAGGAATTGAATGATTATTTCTCATCTTCATGCCGATCAATGCGCACATAAAAAAAAACTTGATTAACATTTCCATGTATTTGACTTGGTAAAATGCGAGCAATTTATCAATGAATACTAATTTCCTGTAGATCTTGGAGAAAGTGATGAACTTCATAATCTAGTTTGAGAAATACAAGTATATACTCTGAAACTTCTCGAGTAAGGGTATTTCAAATTAGCATTAAAAAGGTTACACGTAGATAAAATCTAGTGGCTAATTGAAAACGATAAATTCTCCTTGCATTTTGAACCACGTAGCAATATAAATACAGCATACCTTGGTTTCCTCTCTTTTTGAATAAAAATCCAAGCTCAATAATTTCCTAAATCAATAATGATTCGACATTTCCTCCTCTCTCCTAAAAATTACTCATTGATATTCTAAAATTGAATGAACTCATCTTCTCATTTTGCGAAATATATTCCTGGAAGTTACAAAACAAGTAGTATAGCAGTATTTCAAAGTTCTTGCGTCTCAAGGGATGTGAAGTGACCTTCGCTAGATAAGTTCAACTACTCACGGCACGTTGATCGATTACACACAAAGAGAATACTTAGATCCGGTATGATACAAAACGACGATTGCACTTAACTTTGGTGAAACTATTGCACCTCAAACATACGTGTATTTTGAATTCACAGTAGAAGGAAACGGATAGCGTATCCCTGAATGCAGATCTCTTCGTATTCGAACGTTGGTTGTTTGAATGGAACCACCAAGTAAACTGGACTCATATTGAACTGAGCTTGAAAAATCTTTCTCCAAGTCAAATGAAGGTTCTCGTTGAATCTACACAGACATAAACCAACCGCTGATTTTGCAACATTCTTCCTCCCACGAATATAAAAGAACATTCTGCACCGAGAAAGAAAGATCTCGAATGCTTGGAGTAAGAAAAAGAGTTAGAAAAACTATTTATACTTTCATACAATGGAAATTTACCCAACTACGGAAGAAATGATATACCCTCATACATAAGAAAGAAAAAGTTTTTTGAGACAGGAAATTGTGTTCCGTCGCGTCTACTGCCGAAGAAATCTTTGAACGAAGGAATCTTTTTTCTCTCGATACAATTTCACTTTGAATAGAGCAGAGACGAAGGAAATAGTTTGTCAGAAAGGAATTACTGACTAGGCAGGAGTTTAACTCGCGTAACAAAAATTGATGTGATGGGAGAATATTTTTCCTTTGATGTGGAGGTTTGTTCCTTTGCGATACGGGGAAGGATCATTATCAAGGATATTTATAGAATTTAACAATACATTCCAGAGGAAAAAACAATGATTGCTATTCAGTCACAGCGATATTTTTAGATTCTATTCTTGGAATCTTTGTGTAAGGAAAACAACAATTATCTCACCTCATACGAAGTCTTAAAGTTCATAGATTATTGCAGACAGATTGTTTCCAACGTACCTGAAACATAAAAGAAACGAAATATTATTGATGATTCATGTTTGAATGTATCGATCTGTGTTATTAGTAGCTTCAGAATTGATAATGGGATTAATTCTAACTAGAAAATGTATTCTAAGGATTAAATCAGATTGACTTAGATTTTGCTTGGAGCTCAACACACATGCTACCGTTTCGCGACCATCAGAATAAAAAATATAAAACAAGATCAAGATTCTGAAGAATGAGAATTACAAGAGTCTCACAATAAATGGGACACTTATCTCTGCAACTGAAAAAATCCTCGCTTCAATCCTGTAACGAAAAGACAGGAGAATTCAAATCAGGAGATATGGTATCGAAAAGTCGGAAGATGGACTGAAAAATCGGTAGCACGATTTCTGAGGAGAGAGAAAAGGGATGTTTCAACTGCTCAATATTCCGGACAAATTTCATTGAGTTATTTCACTAATGCCTCCGAGATTATTGAACTCACATATTTCGGGTTTTGCCGAATCAAAACATTCAGACAAGTGAAATGAAATACGTGGATGAAGTTTGAATCGTTCATTGGAATGAATGAATAATGTATTAACGAGATACTCAGACCCAAAATCTGGCAGCACATTCTTTGAATCATATTTTTCATTTCAAGAAGTCAATTCGAGGAGAGGAATAACAATAATTTATCATATTTTGTGAGTTTGAATTCGCATTTCGTTTCTATAAATGATTCAACCTTCTACAACATAAGTGAAATTCAATTTTTTCTACCGTTCCATTTGAATTTTGTTTCAACGCTAAACTGACAAATATATTCGAAGTATTGGTGAATCCAGTTCTTCCATGTAATTCTTGCAGTTTCCTTTAATGAATGGGGAGGTTTCGCAACACTGACCTCAAGACTGACATTTGCTACGTTAGTAGTTCTGCAGTTGGAATTATTCTCGCTCCACTCTATTCTATATGGAGAGAAGAGAATGGTAATATTTACCATGCTAACATAGTATTCAGTCTTAATTTATATGAAATCGTGAATGTTACTATGTAAGAATAGGATTCCTCCCCATGTTTCTGGTAATGATTACTATTCTCACATAGTAACATTCACGTTTTTATATAAAATAAGACCGAATACTATGTTAGCATGGTAAATATTACCATTCTCTTCTCTCTGTGTATGCTCCAAATGGCGCTTGCTTCCCTTGCATTTTCCAAATTTAAAGATGCTTGCTCCGTTCGGCATTCAATGTTCCACATGACGCCTCCTTCGCTCGTACTTTTTAAATTTGAAGACGTTTGCTTCGCTCGTCATTCAATGCGCCTAATAGCAATTGCCTGGAAAACGGGAGAACTCAGGGAAATCTTTCAAAAAGTAAACATAGACTGCAGCAGAAAATCAGTAATTTGTGAATGGGTAAGAAAATGGTAATTTCGTTTGATTAGTGAAAAACCCATGAAATTCAGCGTAAAATCGGTGTTTCGGGAAACAAGAACTGAATTCGGAACATCTCCCGGTAAATGTGGAGGTTTTGTAACGCGGCTTCAATCGCATGTTCAGATGTTGACTGATTCTCGCTGAGTGCGCGTTCACATTATCCGAGTGGTGCTTAACTGAATTTTATAAAATGTATGAAAAAAATTGTAAATTGCGGTGTTTAGAAGGGAAGTATAGGTGGCTAATGCATACTGTTATTGGTGAATGTAGTTTATTTTGAGAATATGAACCGATCATATTTGTCTGGTTGTGAAATAAATCTGTCAAACAGATAGTAAGAATGATAACATTATTTTACATAAGGGGCTAATATAACATTGACAACCGCGTCAATACTGCTGATTTATAGGCACGGAGAAAAAAGAGGGTTGCTGTGACAGCGATTTAATTGTTATCACAGCAATCTTCCCGAGGAAAAAAAGATTAGATCCAATGAGATCTAAGTAGATTTCATCGGATATAAATTTTGGCAAAAATCTCTACAAATATGTTCATATCTACTCACATCTAAACATCTCAACTTAGGCAATAATCTCTGAAGTTTTTTGATATCCACTAACTCCTAAAGATTTCAATTTTGCAAGGAGTCCAAAAATATATTGGAAAGTTCAAAAAGATCTCTTGAGATCTCTGAAGATCTCTGTGAATCTCCGTAGATCTTTTTTCGCCAAAATTTAGATGTGAAAAGATCTTTATATATCTCAATAGATCTAATCGTTCCTTCTCGGGTTGTTAACTACGACAGCGGTTCTTTGCCGTCAAAGCTTGCGGCTGCTGTGGTAGAACTCTGGCGTTCCAACCTTACCCCATAAGTCCTCAAGACTATGTAAAAATTCGTGGAATAGTTGGTGCTAATTGATCAACGATGATGACTCTGGATAGAAACAATTGCTTCCGCAAGTCTAACAAATACAGCCTTGCCACCCCTTAAGGAAAAAATTTCACTGAAAATCTCTGAAAATTCCTCTGAATTTCACTGGAGACTCTGAAAAACTTTGTAAAGTCTCAAAAATTCTGAAAAACTCTTGCTTCGAGACACGTTTTTCCACTGAAAATGTATCTGAATATTCATGGATATTACTGCAAAACTCTGAATTTGGGACTCACTGAAATTCTCTAAAAACGCTCTTCACTGAAAATTCCTGAAAATTTCAGAGATTTTCAGTGAAATTTTCCCATCAGGGATTACCAGGTCATTTGTCAATTCCGGCGATTCCCACATGGATGTTTTTTAAGGGGTTATGACGCTGTGAAAGCCTGGAAACCGAGTTACTTCTCTGAAGTTTTTTCTTTAAACGGCTGCACCGATTGGCTTGAAATTTTGTATGTTTATCGAATGAATTATGGAGTGCGCAAAGAAATTTTTTGTTTATATATATGGTCTTAATTAGGTATAAGAACAGCCGCAAGATGACATATCCAAAACCTCCCCCCCCCCCCTTTGCGGTTGTCAGCATAAATTTGTGATCAAGATAAAATGGTTCACATTTCTGTTGAATTTTATTTGAAAAAGAATGGAAAATTATCAATACTCAATAAAACAATAGAAAGAAATATCAACTCTTCGAAAGTCGCGCATGCAACTTTACAAAGTGAATGATAAAATTTAGAAATTTTGTTGATCACTTCGTAAAATTTTATGCGTGACTTTTGGAAAATTCATACTTTTTCCTTTTCTTTGTTGAGTATTGATAATTTCCCATTCTTTTTCACGTAATATTCAACAGAAATATGAACTGTTTGATCTTCATCACGAATTTGAGAAATATTCTCAAATTTTAAGAACTATCAGATTATCATCAGATTTCAAGAAATATTCTGCAATTTCGTATTCCAGTACCGTAACATCGCAGGGAATTGAAAAATTTTGATTAAAAGAAAATGGCGACCTTGTAGAGAAAAATCGAGTAATTAAAAAAAAGAACTGTACGATGCCGCGGTAGCGATGCGTTTTTTCTTTAATAGAATCCAATTTGAATCAATTTAATTGGACAAAGTTCGCTCGATTTATGCTCCACCAGGTTAAAAAACATTATTTCGAGAAAATCACGTTCCAAGTTTTAAAATGTAGAAATCGAGTGATGCAAACTGAATATTAATATAGAACATATACACATATACCCATATAAGCATAATATATACATTTTTTTAGATTGGAAATCGATTTTTTTCACACCGTTATCACCCCTTCAAATCAATCGCACGTGGAAAAATATGTTTTGGATCCATCACACAAGAGTCCAAAGACTTTCGATTTTTAGGGGTCATTCATAAACTACGTGGCCAATATAGGGGGAGGGAGGGGTTAGATAAAATGCTACGTTAGGCTACATGTGGGAAGGGGGGGGGGGGTAGGTTCCAAGCTACGTGTTTTTTTTATTTTTTTTGTACTTGGAAGAAAATTCTATATAAATATCCAGAAAAATGATCCATTTGAATATAAGCCAAATATATATTCGATTGGATCAAATAAGATTCTTCTTCATTCAAGTCAATCTCATTTGAAGTAAGAGAAATTTTATTTCAATAAAATCAATCTTTCATTCCAGTTAATTTCAATTTTATTGAGGTCATATTTGAATGAAAATTCATTCGATTGAAATTAATTCAGCTGAACGTGAAAAACTAAGTTCCCCCGTGGGGTAGGGTGGGGTGTTCGAAGAAGAGCCACGGTAGAGCTACATGGTGGAGGGGGGGGGGGGGTCAAAAAGTTGCAAAAGCAGGGCCACGTAGTTTATGGACGGCTCCTAATCAATTATCCTTCTCACTTTTCATATCAAATTCGTGGCAGTGTTTGATCCGACATGCAGCAATTCTCATTGCATAATTCATTCCATCGGTAAACACTGAATAAAAAAAGATAAGGTCCTGAACAGATACGTTTGATTACAGATAATCTTGAAACAACCTGATGATAATTTCTAATCACGAATATAAATATTTGAAAGAGAAACGAAATAAAAGAACAGGCTCGTTTCATCTCGATACACTGAGAAAACAGATATATTAACGGAATATTTACTTGCACGAATATCTAAAAGTACCATAATTTCTTGGACTTTTCAGAATAAGTATGGTACCTTCCTTATAAAAGTCCCAGCCATTATGGTACTTTTAGAGGTTTGTTCAGGTAAATATTGAGACTCGGGTCAAACCAGCGCTAAATATCCATAAATTATGGTACTTTTTAAGATACCTTTTTCTCTGTGTACGCTCATTTGATTTTGTTTAACAGGATTCTGCATGTTCTTACGGAGAATGATAACGTTTCATCTATCCACAAATAACATATAATTTCAACTTCGAGCATGGAAACATACATCCACGCAGGGACCTTTAAGTGGCTTCGTAAGAGGTGGGGGAGAAAGATGAGTAGACTAGGATGCTCAGGTATTCATTAATCGAAGAAGTAATTAAGGTTTATAATTATCCATCTATCCGCTGTTCTCCCCTTACTATGATACCGATGCGCGATATTCAACCCCTGAAATTATCAACGGATTCCACACGAGTAAGACTTCTGTTTCGAGTTCAATGTTCTCAGCTATAACTCGTATTCACACCAAAGGATTGGGTTGAATATCCTAAATCCTTATCATGACATAAAATTTAACAATGTGTCTAACCGTTTTGGAACTTCAAGTACGCTATGTGTGAAAATCAAAGAAATACTTTATCGTTGCAATTCTACATTGTTATTGATGATTTTTCTGCATCACGTTTACAATTTTCTCATGTTTTGATGATCTTCCGTATACCTCGAATAAAATTCCTCAAGAGCGAGGTGAAGGAAATTGAATTTTCTCACCTTGGGGAATAATGAACGATGAGGAATCTACATATACGAAATCCATTCTCGTACAAACAGGACATAAGAAGCACAGTGTAACACAATATTCACGTTTAATACTAATATTTGTGCGATATCTTTCATTGGAAATCAGAGACTGTAACGTTATTCACTTTCGTTACTCATTATATATAAAATCTATATAATAAATATATAATTTGTGTACAATATAACGTTACAGTCCCTGTTGGAAATTAACTACACTGGAGCTCGACAAAACAACGGTTAACGGTTTGGCTTCCTATCAATTCAGATAATATACGCCCTAGTAGAAATCATTCTAGGCCCTCCTTCGCCCCTTACCTGACACTATCGAGACAGACTAGACGTATCCCTGGCCCTGATATGGGCCAATGAACTGCTGAATATGATTTCTGCCAGAAAGGAGAAAAAATTTGCTGTTGCAGCAAACCGAGGTATTATATATAAAATAGCAAATCTTTCTGCTAACCTACTCTGTTAAAAATTTCTGCATTAATTTTAATGTTTCTACTGAAAATTGTCTTCAAGTACGTACATGAATTCAGTTTCATGCACATTTTACACGAAATTTAATGTAAACTATAGCATAATCTATAGTCTTTTCATGTTTTTGTACATTAAATTTAATGCAGAATATATATGAACCTGATTTCATGTACGTAATTGAAAACCACTTCCAGACATTTCTGACAGTGTAGTTATAAAAAGTCGCTACCACAATTAACTGGATTGCTGAGAGAGCAACATGATCAACTGGAGTAGCAAATTCTACGAAATTCTAGCAAAGCTTTTAGTATTATATACAAACACTTTTTGTTACTACCGCCAAAAAAACCGTCGCGTAGCTAATAAAATTGCTATGATAGCAAAAAGCTTGCTTCTCCAGCATAATCAAGTTTCGCTATCATAGCGGATGTCTTTTTCTCCGTGTATCTTGATTAATTCGACAAAACCTCACAAGGTGGAAATTTGGACATAGTTTGCTGCTGGCGCGGTACCGTTAACAGAGTTGCCAGAACTTCCAATATCAAAATCACCAATTGTTTCGCTAGGACAGAAACCATGACAATGTCTTGCATAAGATTCGGTATCGGAGTTTCGAACTTAGCAGTATTGGCATTCAACTTTGTCAGCGCTCGAACTCCTCACGAAATTGTTGACTTTGATTTTTTTCACTTGATGATCATCAAAGGACTTCATCCACTTCGGTGGACAAAGCGAAAATCATATCTCACTTGAAGGGGTTTGAATCTACGCCCGAATCTATTGATCGTTTCAAATCTCATTTCTAATCGTCTCTAAATTTTGCTAAAGAAATCAAGGTTGTTGAAATATGGGACATCGTCGTTCACCCGACATGATTAATGATTTCCTTAACTAATGTTCTTTACCTGCGCCGTTTGAACGCAATGCAACAAGGAATGCATAAAAAATTTGGTGCGAGTTGAAAAAGGGAGGTTCGATGATCCTGAACGAAGACAACTTTTCGTGCTAAAATGTGGGAAATCCATCCTTGCCAGTACTGAGCCATTCTTCGACTCCGGCTATATCCACACGGACAAATACAATGAAATAACATCACGTGAATTGAACATCGTTTGAACATAAAATTCAACCTTTCCAGTATGGCTACACACATAATTCAATCTTTATTTACTCTGTGAAATTTCAAAAATACCATATGTAGTATATTTTTGTATAGATTTGAGATGAAGGATAAATATAATACGATCATGTATAAATCATCGCAAACGCGGAATTGTGAAATTATGGGAACAATTTCTAAAATCGTAACACGGAGAAAAAAGTATTGCTGGTATAACAAGCAGGGTTGTTACTATAGCGCCTACAAAAAAAACTAGCTGAAAGAGCGAGGAAAATGATTGACGCGACTACATTTTTTGCTGACATAAACAAATTTGTCAACAGAACTAATGTCTTAGCTGCTTGAGTGAATATTTTTGCAAGGACAACAAACTTTTTTTGTAGGCGCTATAGTAGGAAACAATTTTTTCTCCATGAAGAAAGAATCAAAATAATTCTATCAAACCCTAAGCGAACTATTTTACACACGCGAGAATGAATAAAAGAATTCCTCTCACCGCCAATACTATGAACAGCAATGGAATCTCTCTTTCATCGACCGAATGTCGGTAACCATAAACAGATGGATATCAAGATATTATTGTGTAGGATAATAATTATGATAATGATGATGATGACAATAATGATGATGATCACAAGCATGTTAAGTGCGTCATATTAAATTCGAGAATGCCATAATACGTGTATGTGGAATCATACTGATTACCGTAGAGGTGTTAATAATTGTCCTAATCTGGCATACTCCGGTTAGACTAACTATATCGGCGTAATAAGGGTAATTCATGACATGTTGTACACAGGAGAGGAATACGTTGGGAATTATTAAGGGAAAGTAATCCGCAGAAAGCTCATTATTTTATTAAATAAAATCTTGCATTAGTTTTATCTACATTCTCATATTTATACGCCAAAGAATTTGCTGAAATTGGACTGAATTGATTCCGCAGTGGAATTTCAAAGATTGTCGAAAAATTTGTTCAATCCGTAAGAACTCGATATTCTTGTTAAAATTGTTCTGACTGTTTTTTTGTTTCCGCGCTGGAGTAATGTTGAAATGATTTTGATCGGAACAAAAGTTCGTGAAGAAATTTGATACCGATGGAATCTTATATGAGAAGTTTATACTATATAAATTTGATAAAAATTGTATAAAAACCTGGACTAATATACGAGGTGTATTAGGATTTCTAAGTTGAATTTTGTAGGTGTATTCTTCAACCGAGAACGGAAAATCTCTTCCTTGGGCAAAATTTTCGTTGAAGCTTAGTTTTTTTATATGAAAAGTTTTCAATTTTCAAAAAAACTCGGATATAAAAACAGTGCAGTCCACAGCTTTGAATTTAAACACGAGTTGTATAAGTTGAGAACTAGTATCCTTCGCTCTGGAATTATAGCGATGTGCAATTTCTGGAATCCTAGCAAATCAGAAATTTGATAATTTTTCCCCAATTTTTTTACCATAAATTCTTTTCACTCGATTCCATGATTTTATTCAAATGGTATCAGCATTATTGAGTTCATAAACATCATAGAGACAACTCATATTGATATACATTATCACTGTATGATTAGAACAAATCTGAATTTCTCCCTCTTGCGATATAAGGTGGTGGTCCATTCAAGCCAATGGTCAAATCAAGGCAACTCTGCCCTATTCCTGTTTCAAATTGAGGAAAAAAATCAATAATTCAACGGGATTACCACCAATGGCCATTGCAGTCGTCCATCGTCAACTCGCTGCTAAAATTCATTGATGTGATGGTGACTTAATCTTCTATTCATAGAATCCGCGTTGAATGCTCATCAGATGGAGTTCCAAGACATCAATTCCAGAGTGAAGAACAATATAGTCGCAAGATATACATTGAAAATCACATTTCGACGTATTTTTTCTGCGGGTTGTTCAATATTATCAGCAATGCTAACCAATGCCGGATTCACCGAAAGTGGGGCCCTAGGCAAACTTTGGTGGGGGCCTATGTAAGGGCAGCTTGAAAACGATAAGTTGAAAATACAAAACTCCGAGCTACAAAATAAATTAAACAGAAGCGTAGTTTTTCAGATGCAATTAATTTATTGGATGTTCTTAGCATAAATATTTTGACAAGAAAAATAACGTGCTGTAATCCAACCTTATCGGCCAAATAAATACATTAGTCAACTACTCTTCAACATTAGATTTAAAATACTGTGAGTGATAAAATCAATCAGTACAATAACACATTAATTTATGTATTATTTTTTTTTCAAATCAATATCGAATTTTTATTTGACTTTTATGTAAAAAAATTTTTTTCTCATTGGTGGGGGCTCATAGGCCTGTGCCTAGTAGGCCCAGTGCTTAATCCGGCACTGTTGCTAACTTCGCCTGTAGGACAAATTTGCTTAGACTTTTTCCTAGAGTTTTGCCTACATAGAGAGAAAAAATAAGCTCTAGAAGCATAGAATTTCACGTTTTAACGGTTATGTTATAAGGTGCTTTCGATCACATAAGACCATGTTCAGAAGACTGGGACTCATGCCCACACGGAGAGGAAGAACAAGCTCTAGAACCATGATGCATTTCACGCTTTCACGCATTTGTTATAATATGCTTTATATGCAACAAATGCGCGAAGGCGTGAAGTGCGTCATGCTTCTAGAGCTAATTTTTTCTTTCCGTGTAAACATTTTCCTAGACGTTTTTTTACACGGAAAGATCGGGTCTATTAATATTTAGAAAAATGACTGTCAATTTAGGGAAAACAAGGATCGCTGAAAAATATTCGTAGTGAGTCTACTAAAAATTCGTAACCGATGTATTAACAATTGATAGTTTCACTGTGAAAAATACCGATAAAACTATCAACTGTTAATATGTTGACTACGAATATTTGGTAGAGTCGCTAAGAATATTTTTCAGCGATCCTCTTTTTCCCTGAATTGACAGTCATTTTTCCAAACGTTGACAAATTCTTTCTGAATATTGATAGGCCCGGTTTTTCCGTGTAGGCTACTCTGCTTCCATGGACCGGAATTTTCAGGAGATTTTTGGGGAATTCTAGTGAATTCCTATCCACGAAACAATGGCTTTGGATTCTATTCCGTTCCATAGAAATTCCTCCCATGAAAGATGAACCTTAGATTTCTCCTGGACATTTTCTCAGATGAGATTTAAGAGTTTTTGCCAAGGACAACAAATGTATGAACAAATGTATGTATGGTGTTTCTATCACAAGAAATTACTGTTAACTTGATATCTGATTGAATATGGAAAAATAATTCATGATGAAGTCTCATGGTTGGAAAAAAAATTCCTATCCACAGCTGGAATCGAACTTGGCTCTCATCTATTAGGTGTACAAATGAGTTTCCGCGGTTTTTTATAAAAAATTAGGAATTTATTGTAAAGGAAAAGTACATTACGTTTTATTCAAAGTATGTTTTTACCGGCGCCGCAACATGTGGACGAGCATTATCGTGTAAAAGAATAATTTTGTCGTGTCTGGAGTAGTAATGGGCGCGTTTTTCCTTAAGTGCCCGACTCAATCTCATCAATTGTGTTCGGTAGAGAGCTCCAGTAATGGTTTCGCTTGGTTTCAGCAATTCATAATACACGACACCAAGCTGATCCCACCAAATACACAGCATGAGTTTTTTTCCATGAATATTCGGCTTAGCTGTCGATGTTGATGGTTCGCCGGGCTTAACCCATGACTTTCTCTTCTTTGGATTATCGTAGTGAATCCATTTTTCGTCACCAGTGACTATACGATGCAAAAAACTCTTTTTTTTATTCCTGGCAAGCAGCATTTCACTCATGCATAATCGGCGTTCAACGTCTCTCGGCTTTAGTTCATATGGAACCCAATTTCCTTGTTTTTCAATCATTCCTAACGATTTTAAACGATGTGAAATTGCTTGTTGAGTCACTTGTAGAGTAAGTGCAAGTTCTTTTTGCGTTTGGGACGAATCTTTCTCCAATAGTACTTCTAATTCCATGTCTTCGTATACTTTCGGCCTTCCACTGCGTTCTTTGTCTTTAACGTCAAACTCACCGTTCTTAAACTTTTGAAACCATTCCTGACAACTTCTCTCACTTAAAGCAGCTTCAACATATGCTTCTAGAAGCAATCGATGCGCCTCAGCTGCAGATTTTTTCACATTAAAGAAGTAAATCAAAAGTTCCCGCAAATGATGCTTATTCGGAATGAAACTTGACATTTTTGCACGAAAAAAATTACGTGATGCTGATACGGAATCACTAGTACTTTAAGGTTATGGTGTTGCCAGATGACTAAACTTGGGATATTACGTTTTACATCTGACAATTTCTCCATAACCTTCTGGTGGGGCCATCTTTTGACAAACCGCGGAAACTTATTTGTACACCTAATACTATTATTCTACTGGCTTGAATATTCAGCCATGGACCAAATATTCGAATTCATCCCTTACAGTAAGGCAATGAGAATGATTCACACAACATTTATAAACACTTCTTCTTTATACCTTCATGAGAAATTGGTTCATGGCTCGATGGCAATTCACTGAATGCGTATTCTAGGAAACCCATTTCGCGTCCAGCTACGGGAATGAATTTTGTTGCAACCATGATAATTAATTGTGAAATTGGTTTTTTCATATTCAATCACACTTCAGTTTAACACTGATTTCTTGAGGTAGAAACACCACACATATGTGTTTTTATATTCTTTGTCTTTGGCAAAATTCCTAGTTTGCAAGTCCCTCGTACACTGTTGAAAATTTCTGGACAAAACTTCAAATACAAGTAACGGAAGCAATTTCCAATCATGTAACTGGAAATTTAAGATACATGTGTATGAAATTTCAGTGACGAAAATATACATAAATGTGTAACATAATATAGTAGAAATTTGAAAATTTACTTACTTGTTTATGAATTTTCAATTCAAATACCAAGGATTTGGAATTCCAGTTACAAATGTGATTGAAAAAGTTATGAAATTTCAAACAATTTTCAACAGTGTACGGTTCTGGTGAGGTACTTGGAAGTGTTTAGTATCTGGCTAGTTAAGCGTTACAAAAATCGTCAATAACTAGAGCATTTCTACTTGGGAATGTCTAGGAAAAGTCTACAGGGAAATTTGGGGGAATTTTTGTTGCGGGTGGTACCGGTGCCACTTCAGGAAGAGGTCAAGTTTTAATTTCTTGGAGTGTGATCATATTATTCCTTGTCAGTATAAACAAATTCACTGAGTCGAATTGTATACGATTTGTATACAATTTGTGTATAATTGTATACATTTTTGGACATTTCTTCCACACGGGATCATCGATCCATGTTTCTATTTCCACCAGAAATATTATGATTGACTTCTCCATAGAATTTGAATTTCCAATCAATCGAATGAATTCATATAATCAATGATTAAACTCATCGCATACAAATATTACTAACGCCATGTGAAATCTATAAAATTTCAAAACAAAATTTCGTCAGAATCCAGAAAAAAAACTCGCATATTCTCACTGGAGACATGAAATCACAAAATTTCCTACAAATTGCTTACAACTCGCACGAACATGAAAAGCAGTCAATTTCACTCACCCCAATCGATTCGACGAAACGTTTTTTTCCATATCATTTATGCTCTGATGAAATCATTTCCCTCCATTCTCCATTCACCATTTTCTAAATTTTCGTGGGAATAGCTTGCCGATCAATCGCAAAATGGAAAATGACTTTCAGATCTCATATAATATTTACGACTCAATTTTGCTTCTCATTTGATCAAATTCAATCTAACGTAATTTAAATGTAAATCCCGTATACGACACTAAAACACAATTGATTCTTCGAAATTCTACTTTTTATTTGTAGAAGAAAATAAAACAATAGGATTCAATACCTATCGAATACTGACATCAGATTCAGCGTTATTAAGGACAAAAATTTTATAAATGATAATAAAATTCAAGTTTTCACTCAAATCCGAATATTTTGAATAAAATTGTTCCGGTAATTCAAACCATTCTCATTCAAATGTTGACATGAATAAAGTGCACAATAAAATATCGTTTTTGAATCATCGGGATGTAACGTCGTGAACACGTTTCCCATCAATCATTCCGTCGACATTCGATTAAGTGCCTAATATTTGTTTCACCTCAGTGTCAAACCCAACCAACCTCTTGTCTTTTCACCCGTCAATCCTAATGAAAGCGATCCATACTCATCGCACATGAATTAATTTTCAACTTTAAAACAGATTTCTGAGCAAACGAACCACGCGGATGGAACCACTCTAATGGAATCGATTTACATCTGTATACTCTCTTAATTCGATTCAAGGGAGACTGTTTATTTCGATTGAATTCTAATTTGAATTCAATAAAAGCAGAATAAAGCACTCATTTGTAATCGTAACAACCAAGTATTGATACTTTGTCAATCACTTAAACGAGAACGAAAAGATGCTTCGAAGCATAAGGTTTGATTCGTTACATTCGAATATGAATTTATCAACGATGAGTAAACTGTCTCCTTCGTTGTCCTCGTTTCTGAGAAACGATGAGTCTCAGAGACCACAGCAGCAGGGTTAAACTCGTATCTCAAGGTAATCATTGGGAAAATAAAAAGAAATCGATATCAATACCTTTTGAACGAATTTTGTAACTGATTTAGATGTCAAACATTTCTGTCAACAGTTCTATAATACTTGGATAGAGATTATCATCGAGAGATCAATTGTAGTCGATCGTACACGTCAAGGACCCGACTAGAATCAACGTGGACGATGAACCTAGTGGAAATACATTTTTTTCTGTTAGAATTTACACGGATTACTTTTATGTTTTCTTGTCAAATCTTCACAGAACGACAATGTAGATGTGATATTTTTACTGTGGCCGCTATATTTCTCGCTGTTACAGCTAAGAGAATACCCGCAAAAAAAAGAAATAATACCAGCAACTACTTGAATAGTCGATTTTCGACCATCTGATTTTTTTGTTGAGTGGTTACTGCAGCTACTTAGTTGTCAGGACAAGTAACACGTTACTTGCCTCAACTACCCATATAGAAATTTACAATTGGCGCTAGCATGGTGCAACGTAGATAAAGTATGGCCGAGGCTTGGCAACCAAGCATGGCGCAAACCTGGAATGATAACATCATTTTATGATTTACCTACGTGTTTTTCCAATGAAGTCCTATCATCGATGAAACAATGGCAATGAAATATACCATCATTGGCAAACAATTTGAAATTTTGTTTGTCAATGCTGCGCCAATGATCAAAGTACAAAATATTTAACCCAGAAATATATAAAAAGTATGCGCATTTCACAATTTCTGACATATGTTGTTTGAAGTCTTATTGTTTTCCCCTCATTTGTTTGTGAACAACTTGGCGTCTGTTGTCGGTAAATTTTGCCATGAGGAGTAGACACTATGTATGTTAGCTCAGCGGTAGGAGCCCTCTAGGGTGACTCATAGTAAAGAGCGATCGACTGTTCTTCCAAAGACTTACTTAAGCCTTATATATTCTTCGTATACGCGTTTCACCACTCGCGAGAAACACTTGATTAGTGATGTAGCAAAAATATTATATAGGTCGCCAATATTGAGCCATGCTATTACCAATGATCGGCGCTACATTGAAAGCTAATTTCTACCGAAACTGGGCCAAAGTTTGGGGCAATATTGAACCATATTTGGAATGATCTTGGCGTTGGGTGTAATCTACCGTTTAGTCAATGTTGGACCAAGGATGAGCCAAGCAAGAGCCAAGCTTGGTGCAATTGTGCCACAATAATAGGCTGACAAACGAAATTCGTCGAACACCGACATCGGTGCAACATTGTATTTATTGTTCATCAAGATTGAAGATTTATAGATTGCCAAGTCTTTTCTATCAACATTGCGCCAAGCTATATTTTATTGTCAGCATTGGGTAACTCGATAGTGGCACTGACTAACGTAAATACCTGCACTGAGGAAATTTCTTACACTAAAAGGAACTTTTCTTCGCCTTCATTCTAATAAATCTTTTTGTCAATGGAAAGAAATTCAGTTAAATGGAAAAAGTTTCCATCAGATTGAAACGAAAAATTCTCAAATTGAAACAGAAATATATTCCTTCTTGAATTCGAAGATTGTGATTTCAATTCAATGGAAAATTTTCCCATTGAAATGAATTATTTTTTCCATTTAAAACAAGATTTATCAGAATGAAGGCAAATAAATTTTCTTCGAGTTTAAGAAATTGGGTTCTGAGTGTGAAGTGTTTTGAGTTAGTTGAGGCAGCTAACGTGTTACTTATCCTAAAATTTTGAATGGGAGAATATCAGGGCCTGACGAGGCATGCCTATTTCGCTCGATTTTATGGAAATCTCATCCGAACCCTATTGTACCTCTGCGTTACAACCGGTATTTGAATCCTATTAGGGAAATTAGATAAGTCCCTTTTAAGGGCCTCGTAAGGTTTTCCTCGCTTACGGTTTCCGGATTCTAACCTGATCAGGACCTTATTGAAAATAGGGAATGCCTGATCAAATTTCTACTAGGCAAGTAGCTGCAGCAACACTGAGAAAAAGGATTAGTGAACTGAACGAAAACGTAGTTGACTCAACTACGCCAGGAAGTTAAATACGTTCAACCAACTCTGGAGGTTGCATTGAATCATTCCCCAGGTTGGCTGACTCTGTTGAGTCAACTACGTGAATGATTGAGACAATGAAAAATAGTTCCCGTCAAGTATCCATATACATTCGACACAAAATAACGAAGCATTGATTACCTGCGAGGTTGACTCAACTACGTGAGATTTTGAATGAAACTTCTCCTGTGATTTGTTGACGTTGACACACATTGGTTCATAAAATCAAATGATATGTTTGAGTCAATGAAAGGTGGCGTAGTTGAGTTTACAATTTCAAAGTCATTTCAACTAAAAATTCGTTCATTCATTCATAAATTCTTCAACTGCGCGTGGTGGTTAATGGCACTTTTGTTTTTTTATCAGTGTAGATGATAGATGATCGAAAATCGACAATTACAACAAAGTAGTTGCTGCAACTATTCCTTTTTTCTCGTGTAATTGTGATATCTGCAAAATAGCGAATTTTTGATTATCAAAATATTCGTGAATTATTTTTTAAGGGGTATCGGCATGTGAAAAAGTCCGCAAGTCTCTTACGAGATTCATACCTTTACAAACTAAATGACAAACGTTACCCGCTCACGATTTGATATTCTGAAAAATATTTCAATCGCTTGGTTCACTCGCAACTGATCTCACTCCGATTTATGAGCCCTAGCATGTATGTACTATGGAGCCTGCACTGGGCCAGCATGAGCTCCATCCCGCTTACACCAAGAGAATTTTATTTGAAAGTGTGTCAGTGTGGGCCGAAGTGGGGCCAAAATGCATACACGCTATACTGTTAAAAATTCCTGCATTAATTTTAATGTTTTTACTGGAAGTTTTTTTCAAGTACGTATGAATTCAGTTTCATGCACATCTTACATGAAATTTAATGTAAACTATAGCATAACCCATGCAGAAAATGGCGACTTCCAACCAACCACAACAATCGAAACAGTACTGGTACAACACTGATTACCAGGGTTGGTTGCCAACGTTGTAACGTGGTTGAAGTAACAACCAGTACAATGTTGTTGTAACGCCGATAGTCAATGCTGATTTGCCAACGTTGATTTAACACTCGTTCAACGTTGTCCATTATGTGTGATTTGATACGGCAAAATTTTGAAGAAATTATTATTCATGTTCTCGAATTGACTTCTTCACATGTTTTCGGATTATTCATTCGTTTCAAGAAACGATTCAAACTTCAGCAACATACGAACAGATGTGTTATATTTTTTACTTTCGATATAACCATGGACATTAGCTGAAAATATATAATTATTTTCATTAGCTACGTACAAAGGCTTGAATGGATTACCATCACCGGTTGAAAATCAATTGTCAATGTTGGTATCCAATGAAAAACCAGTACTGATTCAGGGTTGATGTTAACGTTGATCCAGTATTGGTGAACAACGCCGTACCAGTGTTGATCAGCGTTATCATTCCGGGTTTATTCCAACGTTGTTTGCCAACAGTTGGCAGTTGGCAAATAACGTTACTCCAGTACTGGGTCATTCGTCAATTTCTGCATGGGAATCTATAGTCTTTTCATGTTTTCGTACATTGAATTCAATGCAGAATGTATATGAACCTGATTTCATTCATTTTCAATCCTGCACTATGTCCTCAAAAAAATTCTTCCGAGTTTTTCTAATCGAAATAACTGTATAAACTTCTCCCATCAACTTCCGTATGTGAGATTCTCATTGGTTATGATTATATGCTTCACACTATCGTTATGACTTGCTGCACTAGGGATTAATAGAAACTTGTAGCAGTTAACATCTCGAGTCGCGGTGATGTATCATTGTCACTGTAACTACAATCTCGTACAAGCAACTTGCCACTTGAGCACAACTATGAAAATAAAAAAAAAACGGAAGCTAAAATGTGATGATAGTTGGAAAAAGAATTTTCTCGTTATATTGTGTCAAGAGGAAAATATTTTCAAATTTTATGTACTCCCTTAATAATATTTGCAATAGAATTGAGACTTGGAAGCTCCCCAATCGATGTTTATGTCCTTGTATTCGAATATTAAGAAAAATCCCACCGAATAAAGGAAACTCAATTTCAGTATGTAATTCCTTTTATATGCATAAATGCATGATAAATATATACTGTAGTGAGGTACGTGAGATAAATTTCGAATGATTTAATCGGTGTATATCAAAGTATAATTGCGAAGAACAAAGAGAGGATACCACGAAATTGTCCACGGTTTCATCCTTTTCGACGAATGCAACGAAAAAAAAACCAATAGGTAACAATGAAATATGCCTCCAACGTGCACCACCGGAATACATTACGTATTCCGTTTCATTGGAAAGAATTTTATCTGAAATAAAGGTGAGACGTGGATAAAGCATTGGGGAAAGCAGTCTATTTATTCTTACAATCTAAAGTGTGACCTTCTGATAAAGTTGAATCTCCATTTTCTTCGTTATATATGCTGAATGCAAAATGAGTGAACCTCAAGTTTAGGTATCAAGGGAAATACCAGCATATGTACATGTATATATACATATATATGTATATGCATACAGATATCAAGGTGAAGATGTGATATGGTAACAAAATTCAGTTTGGATATTGATTCTAACCGCCAGCTCTCGATAATAACTGTTGAGTCGAAAATATGTAACCAGTTCAACAGAATGGATCAAACTTTGATTTGGCATCGTCAACTATTTTGCTTCAAATCCTTTCGGGAGTCTGAAAAATTATTATTCACCTCTCGTTACAGAGTCTATGTAAAAATTGAGAAATGACCCACTATCGGCGCAGTATCGTTGCCAGAGGTGTCAAAATACTCGCAATTTCATCGATATCCACGCAACAGTCCATTCAAAAAGTCCGTAGGATGACACATTGATGACGTCAAAAGAAATTTTCCATATGCCTTTTTATTTATTACTGCCTTCCAACGATACGTGTGTAATTTTGATAGCAATCTTACTATTGATTCGTGAGTTATAGCATTTTGTGTGAAGCAACTTTTGTTATTGAAACAAAAATGTAAAAAAATGAATTTCGAGTTTTGATAAAGCATTGCTTTTTGATGAGAGAAAATACAGTGGAAACCAAACAATGGCTTGATAAACATTATCCGGATTCTGCTGCATCGAGACAAATGGTAGAGAAGTGGATTGCTGAATTTAAACGTGGTCGTACCAGCACGAATGATGCAGAGCGCGATAGATGCCCAAATGAGGCTGTTATTCCAGAAAACATAAAAAATATCCACAAATTGGTTATGAAGGATCGCGAATTGAAGGTGCACGAGCTAGCTAACATTATAAAGATACCAGATGGTAGTGTTTTTACCATTTTACACGAACATCTGGGTATGCGAAAGCTCTGTGCAAAGTGGGTTCCGCGTGAGCTCACAGTCGACCAAAAACAACAACGAATTGATGCTTCAGAGGAGTGTTTGGCGTTGTTTAACCGCAATAAAATCGAATTCTATCGTCGATACGTGACAATGGATGAAACATGGCTTCACCATTACACACCAGAATCCAAAAGACAGTCAGCTGAGTGGACAGCAGTCGACGAATCGAATCCAAAGCGAGCAAAGACGCAGCAGTCGGGTGGTAAGGCGATGGCGTCTGTATTTTAGGATGCGAACGAGATAATATCCATCGACTATCTCCAAAAAGGAACCACCATCGACAGCGATTATTACTGTGCACTTTTGGATCGATTGAAGACTGAAGTCGCAAAGAAACGGCCACATTTGCGAAAGAAACAAGTGCTGTTTCACCAAGACAATGCACCGTGTCACGAATCGATGAAAACGATGGCAAAATTGAATGAATTGGGCTTCGAATTGCTTACCCACCCACCGTATCCTCCAGATGTAGCCCTCAGCGACTTTTTACTGTTTCCAGATCTCAAGAGAATGCTTGCTGGAAAGAAATTCAAGTTCAATGATGAAGTAATCGCTGCAACTGAGGCCTATTTTGAAGTGAAAAAGAAATCCTACTATAAAAGTGGTATCGAAAAGTTGGAAAATGGCTGTACTCGTTGTATCGCCCTCAAAGGCAACTATGTTGAGTAATAAAATCGAGTTTTGTAAAATTTTTGTTCTTTCCTTACTTATCCTACGGACATATTGAATGACCTGGTAGCATCAATCAAAGATTTTTGTCTTATATCTTTCGATCTTTCGATATTTTGTGAGTAATTAGAACATATCGAATCTCAAAATGTTAGGAAAATCTCCCTGGAGATGAACAATTCTTTGGCAAAGATTTCACGTATCGTAAAATAAATGTTCCATTGGGATGGTGTATGCTCCGTTACATTCATTATTTACAAAATCCTTGGTAGTGATCGTATTAACGTACACGAACCATTCGCAAACTTCTTGGCAGCAATTTTCGAACTTCTAAATGTTTACTCAAGATATATTCTCATGTTTTGTCACAGTGGAGAACAAATTCCAAGAAACATTAATTTTTAATAACAATTACCGTTCTTGACGTATATCCAATAAACATTTTGAGTCGAAAAAATCTCTTTCAAAATCATTTATCTTTCAGACAAAATACATCTCAAAGATATCTGAAAGCGCTCTAAGAAATACCTTTCAGATGACTTTGATCTACATCTTTTCAACGTCTTTTTGTTTTATTGGGTATATATCGGAAAAATCGCAGTACTATGATTTTTTGACTCACAATACGTTTACGCAAATTATTCAAAAGTGCGATGATTTTGCACTTTTTGTTCACAAAAACTTGAATAAAAGCATACAACCTACGATCCGCATCATTTAAATTTTTTTCTAAACATTCAAATAACAGCCCACGTTTATTTTTGAATACCGACTCCACATTCGGATGATTCTTGCAACGTGATTGGTTTCTGTATCACGCTCGATAGAATGTACACAATCCGCGTATACCACGTGAAACTTCACGTCGTGCGGATTTTTGTTGAAATTTTTCATTTCATCAGCGTTTTGCTTCACAACTCTTTTGTTCCGTTTGCCTTCTTTTCGATACCTCTTCCCCCTTTTTACATGATTTTTTTTCCGTTCTACTCTTTTTATTTACAACTTGTATTCAGATATTCTACAATCTTTTGAGTCTCTACATGATATGAAAACATGCCAAAGAAGGAGGGCTGTGTCATTGAATCGTACATATACGTGCCATGTGTATTTTACTGTTTTCAAAAAGAGACGTACACAAAATTCTCAATATGAAACCAGACTGGAAATATATACAAGTGACTCTTGGGGAAGGAAAATGTGTCAAGTAGTGATTTTTTTATTCACGTGTAATATCAAGTTTTTTTAAATGTTTTCATCACGCGTTTCCACCTCGATACGTCTCAATATTTCATATGAATATTCTTGAAACTTTCCGGATACTTTTTAGAAATTCGTCAAGCATCTGAATTTTTTCTCAAGATGAAGTCCTGATTCAGGCAAAGTTTTGACACCAACCTAGCAGAATCGAGGTTAACCTGACCAGGTAGAGGGGATAAATTTATAGTTGAGAATTGCAGAGCTTGGCGACAGGAATTTTCACAGCTGTTTTTTGCACTCTATTGAAAGACCATTCAAACTTAAAAGTTGTACAAATTATCGAAGTTTCGCTTGAACTCGAGCATCTACTTTTTCCAGATGAAATATGGAAATTTAATAAATCATCAGAGTTTCAGTTAACTTGGAATATGAGAGCTGAAAGTATAATTCATCAATTTATTACTCACTTTTGAATACAGAGGCTTTCGTTAACGTTTCACGAGAACTTTGATATATAAAGAATTAATTGGTTCAACTCAATTGCGAATATTTAGCAGTAATTTACCAAGTTTTTATACTCAAAGGAGTTTCAAGAGTTATTATGAATTTTGATGCAAGATATTTTGTTAAACTTCTGCAAAACCGTTACATCTTAATCAGAGTATGCTTTATCAGAGTAACTTTTTTCTTCAAATATACTTATACGATTCCAAATACTCAGTATACTTGAAGGAGTTTAGAGTAGCGGAGAAATTTTTATTTTCTGATCCTTGGCAAGTAAAAATGCCAGTAACGTTTCTCTGTACTCGAAATGCTTTCCGAATTCAAGAGCATTTTACATAAAATGTTGGATAGTTCTTCGCATCGATTGAACCCACAATTCCGTCCATCCAAAGATGTTCTGTTTTAGAAATGGATTTTAAAAGGTTTGTTTGAATGATACTCATAATTGATGTTACTTTATTTTTATTCACAATCACTCAATTATGCATTGAAATCTCCATTGGGGTGAACATTTCAACATTCCATGATTCAACTGATGATGAAATAATTTTATCAAATAGACAGATTCAAATATTGATTTCTTCTCACGGTTGTATGAAACATCTCGGGGATAGAAAACCGTTATGAAACGTACACATAATCGAGCTAAAAAATGAAACGATACTTCATTTCTAGTTGCTCGTAAATTTCCATTCCGAGTGGTCCTCTCCACTCTTTTCCATGGTTTCGCATTTGGGTCACACTGAGTTCCAGTTGTGTTCGGTTCTCTCATTCTCATGTGCATTTGCGAATAAGAGCAGGGTACCTCACTGCATCATCGAAAGCCCATTCGACCAATTTCCCAAGAGGTCGAAAGATAAAGATGACCGACCTAATCCAACAATTCATATAATGAGGAAAAGGAGTACTTTCGAAAGCATCAGGCGAATTCACTGTGAATTACGCATGTATAGTTTCTACAATTGATCTAGATTTGATTTATTTATCATAGTTTCACAAATTATAATAACCGATATGAAATATTATTCCCGATAACGGGAACCGTCGGTTTCGACATCAGAATCATTCTTTCCTGTAACAGTTCCGCTTCGTTGAAACTATTCCACGTTTCAAACTGGAGTGGTTATCGATCGATTTTTTAGCTATATACTTTTGCTCGATTTTGTAGTTCAGAAATTCATCTTGAAGTCTCGTAAAAATGATTTTGCTAAATCGTGCGAAATGAAAATGATCTATGTGATCTTATCGACAAACCGGAAATGCGATGAAATTCTCTCAGAACTTTGCAAAGTCCTGATTGAATATCATTCGATTTCCCATTCGATAATGCGATTGTATAGACTACTTCAGTGGAGAATCTTGAATGATAGTGATCTTTTTCTAGTTACAATTTCACTCGATTCTGTTATTTCTTGCTTTCCAATGGATTGGATTATCACGTCAATTTCGCCGTATTTTCAACTGATTTATAGAATACGATGAGATAATCAAATTCCGTCATCAAAATATGAAAATTTATGATACAAAAGCAACACTCTGTTGTATCTGAAAACTCTGCGTAAATTGCGCCTAAAAGAGACGTAATGAATTAATCTTATTCACGCATAAAAATGTAAATACAAAATTGAATATATTTGTCGGATGAACTGTATCAAGCTTTAATACAATGAGTAAATAAATATTCGCGTGGTATTTGATCGATCGATACCGAACACTCGATAACTGTACATCGCACGGTTACTTACAGACAAGCCTGGTTCATTAATTGTTTGATGTTATCATTTCATTACTGGCTTAATAGAATTCACCTCTGGTGGGGTTTTATTGATTTACTTGTTAGTGTTAGCAATGTACGCGTAGAGATTTAAAATCAAAACTGTGTAGCGTGATAATGGAAAATATAACAATTGCTCTCTATGATCCTTCATTAATCTGTATGAATTATATTTTTTATTTGTGATAACCATCCTTGCCGAGACCAAGCTTCTTTTATAGGAAGTATATCGAATTTTTTCTTACTATTATAATTTTCAATACAATTCACAAGTATCCAAATCACAAGTATCCACCCTGAGAGAAAAGTCTATAATCAAATCAACTGTCAAAAGAAGGTTTTTGGTGAAGGCGAACAAGAGTACTCGATGAAAAAAACTTTCAAAATTATGTATAATTTATACGAAATTATGGATAAATTTAATCAAAAGTCTGTTACTTTTTTTGGCCATTTCTTGGCAAAAAAGTAAGTATTGTTGTTTTCTTCTTCTATCAGAATTTAATATTTCCCTCAGATTGTAGTTCATATTGAAATTGATTGGAGTAACAATTTTTTTTTTTTCGTGAAAACAATATACGAGGAGTGAACTTTTGGACAACATTGTAGTCAGTACCCGGTGGATATATAGGAAATATCACCAATTTTGTTTCCAAAAACACTGTTTGTAATCTGAGAATGTGATTGAATAAGGTGCTAAAGTGTTGTTCTATTACATCGTCCGATTTTCTGAAAAGAAATTTCTCAAAGTACCATAATTTCCGTCTGTCTAGACCAAAAATCTTCCTTGAACTTTAGCTACGCCTTCATGTTTGATGTGAGTGTGAATAATGGGTTGACATATGCTGTGAAATTGGCTTCTAGGGTAGGTTATATTCAACAGAGAGTCATAACCAGAACCTTCAAGGGTTCCCAAGTACTGAACAAATCTGAATTATATACACAAAAGCTTAAACAAAATTTGAATTACATAAATGAAAATAAAATGATTATCAATAAATGAGTATACTGATGTAATCTACACAATTCACAAGTGAACAGTTATTTTTTATTCATGAGATTTTTTAATTAACTCTATTCTAATGATTTTTTATACACGAAATTCATCAATTATCTAGATTGTATGTATATGAAGAATTATAAAGATTTTTCATGAACCAAACTCACTCCGAATTAGTTTGTCAATCTTGTGAAATAGAGAGAGAACTTTTGTTGTCCTATGTAATTAATCATTAGATAAATCCCCACATTCATTGAATCACAATATACAGAAATATGAGCAACGTAACAAAAATATGAAGAATTGAGCAACGTAATATACAAGATTCAGAGGTCAAATACTATGTCATCACGAATGATCCATCCCATTAAAATAAAAAAAAAACGTTCACCACTTCAACTACCCACTGCTTCTCTGAAATTGACCAACACGTCTGCTGTTGACACAATTCATCTCCAAATGAACCTTTGATATCTGGTTCATTCCAAAACGTTTATTTTGTAACTTATTCGGAACGAACTTTTGATACTAATTGCCTCAAATTTAAACATCACATCATACTTATACAAGTATTTTATCGACAAATAATTAACACGTATGTACTTTGAAGCTTTGCGGTGAATAAAATCCTTTGATCATGAATTTGAAGTATCTGTTTGATGAAGTATCATTATCATTCAGAGAAATGAAAAAGAGTGCAGCGGGGACGTGCATGTTCTTACATGCATCTAAACGATGTACGATGCATTATCCAGTAGAAATTTCACTCTACTCTAATCATACACTATTTTACATGACTAAGGTGAGATTCGTCAGGAAAATATCAATTCCAAATCATGATTGTGAATAATTTCGAGCCTGGTTCCCGATACGAACTTTAATAGGAAGATGCGACATATATATTCCTTATTCAAGGACTCAATTTAATTTAGTCCGCGAGACTTGTGATCCGATCGATATACCTATTAAATACGAGGACATGTCTATCTTATACATGTATATTTTCAATGACTTTGATTTGAGTTTGATAACTCGCGATCATAAACTGCAGAATCAATCTTGTTTCTGCACATTGAAACGTTTATGATACGTCTTATAGAGCGATTCGTATTTCTCACTTCCAAAGCTTTCGACCTTCTCGCTTTCTTGTTAGATTTCGATTTGATGTTCTTCACATGTATTCAAATATTTTGCAGCCGCAAAGAATCAATATTAACATTCAAAGTATTCGCGTAAAAGAATTTGCTGAAGACTTGTTATCGAGGGTTTCAGACTTTTTATACACAGGGATCAGAATTTTCATAAGTAGTGTTTCAATTAATTTTTATTCAGTAATTCTCTCTGGTTTCATACCGTTGATTGAAAGATTGACAAATGAATTCTCACATAACCACATTGTCAGAAAAAGTTGTGAATTTTTTTTTTGCAGGAAGTGATGGCAGCAAAGTTTCAATTTGAAAGAGGCAGAGCTGTGAAAGCATTGGAAAAACTTTTCAACAAAAATTTGTCATTTCCAATAAATTTTGCTGTATATTCCCCTCTTCTGCACATTTATTGTATGTTTCCGTGGTTTTATACAGAAAAAATGTCCCTGAACATGATATATTTTGAAATATATTCCGCATTTTGTATTGAAAGTACAAAGTACATTCGGAAATCTATCATAAGATACAAAATACAGAATGTATAATGTTTGAGAGAAGAAAACTACAAGAATACATAGCAAATGTGCAGGAAGAGGGGAAGACACAGCGAAATCTGTTCAAAATACTGAATTTTCGCGAAAAAGCGTTTCAAAAGCTTCGATAGTTCTGAAAACGGGAAATTTTCTCTGTACCCCAAGAGAACACAAACCTTTAGGAATGTTCAAAGAACGTTCGCAAACGTCCAGCAACATTCAATGAACGTTCCTAAAGGCTTGTGTTCTCTTGGGGTAATTTGGAGGATGCGACCCTCAAACAACAGGATAGATCCTCAAAGTGGAGAAAAACTCGCCTTTTTGCGGTGACAAAAACAATTTGTCTATTATCAGTAGAGATCGACCGAAATTTTTTGCCGAAACTGACTAAAATTGAAGCTCTGATTATTGGTTTCGAAAAAAACTTGGTATTGGACGTTGGAAGTGTAGATAAGCTCCTTAATAATGCAATTATCATACTTAAGATCACATATCAATGTGATTAATGAAATAATTTCGATTTTCGGTTTAAATTTTCGGCTAATGCTTGTCAGCCGAAATTGTAAACCGAAAATCGCAAGTATTTTGTTAATTACAATGAAATGTGATCGTAAGTATGATAATTGGATTATTAAGGAGCTCGTCTACACTTCAAACATCCAGTCCTAAGTTTTTTTCGAAACCAATAATCACAACTTCAATTTTAATCATTTTCGGCAAGAATTTTCGGTCGATCCCTAATTATCAGGAAGTGGGAATCCTCCACTGAAAGTAGGAAGAACTCCTAATAATTTTCACAGTGCACTAGTTGTTCAGGAATTACATAAAATTCTTTCTCGAGTACGAAATACTGCATTAAACATTTGTAACAGTCCATGTGGAATGGCCCCAGTGGGTATAAATTTTAGTCCTACCTAGGTCCAGTTGGGACGCATATTGGACTGGTGTAGGGCCTACACTGTAGGCCCAATTGTACACAGCGGTAAATTTTGTGTCCCAGGAGGTCCACTCATAGTTTGCGTTGAGAACAACATATCAAATTCTGAAATTCACAGATTTTCAGTGTAAATTTAACATTCTTATGTCAATTTGATACAGTTTTTGTGTGAAGGAGTCTTTCTGGTTAAAATTTTGAAGAAAAAATTTCTTTTTCCAACATTTTTTTTCATAGAAAAAATTAAGATGTGACCTAGTCTACGAAAAGGGGGCTTAGGTGTGGAAACAAGTTTTCGAGAAAACAGCTGTTAAAGATAAACAAGTCATTTTATCAGTTTCGCTTTAGTTGTTCGCTTCTCCCTGCATCCCACCGCATCCCACTCTGTTCTAGGACATACGAGGTGTGTTCAAAAAATAACGAGAATTTTCGCTTTATGGAAAAAATATTCATTTATTCATCAATATCTATTTTGTCCCCTTCAAAATAATCCCCCTCGGATATAATACACTTGTGCCAACGCTTTTTCCAATCCTCGAAACACTTTTGAAACTCGATCTTTGTAATAGCTTTTAGCTCTTTCAGCGATTCGCTTGTAATGTCATCTATGCTTGTAAAACGACGGCCTTCTAATGTTCTCTTTATTTTTGGAAATAGAAAAAAGTCACATAGAGCCATATCTGGCGAATATGGAGGCTGAGGCATCGTTACAGTTTTGTTTTTGGCCAAAAATTCACGAACAAGCAATGAAGTGTGAGCAGGTGCATTATCGTGGTGCAAAAGCCATGAATTGTTTTGCCACAAATCCGGGCGTTTTTTTCGGATTGCTTTTCGACTGATATGCCAACATCATCAGCGACTTCTCTGATTGTGATTCGGCGATCGTTCATAACCATTTCTTTCACTTTTTTCACGTTTTCATCGGTTGTTGATGTGCCTGGGCGTCCGGGTCGTTCGTCATCTTCAACGTTTTCGCGGCCATCTTGGAAACGCTCATACCCCTCGTAAATCCTTGCTTTACTCATAGCAGACCTCACCATATGCCTTTGTTAACATTTTACAAACTTCACTACACTTTATTGCATTTTTTACGCAAAATTGAATACAAATTCTTTGATCCATTTTTTTTCACAAACGAAAATCGCCGAGCTCGAAAAACACGTCATAACGTTAGTGGCTGCCACTTAAAAAGTAAGCAATGAATATTGCTGAAAATTTTATCGTACTTCAGGGGCATGTGTACCAACATAATGAAGAAAAATTTGATACAGGCGGACTCTCCAAACCCGCGAAATTTAAAAATTCTCGTGACTTTTTGAACACACCTGGTACAGTCCTAGAACACATGACGTGGTTGTGCCTTGAAATAAAATTTTTTAGCATATGAAATGATGTCTATTATTTTATAATTTGATCTCCAAATTTCTTTCATTTTCAATCATTTCTCCTCTTCTTTTTGTACATTTTGAGCAAACTTCCCTACCAGTTAGAAACTTCTGGTTTGCGCCATTCAAAAGAGCATATTTTACTCCATCCGAATCACCAAAAAAGTGAAAAATTATTTTTTCACACCTAAGCCCCCTTTTCGTAGGCCAGGTCACAGATATCGTTTTGAAAATTTGTAGGTATGTTTATTGGACCTTAGATATTACAAAAACATTTCTTTCAGATTCAAAGATAATTTTTTTTCGTTATACTAATTTAAACAACAAAAAAACACTAAAAAATGACGGTGGGTGTGATTTGGGACGACCGAATGATCGGAAAAAAAAACAGAAAAAATGGCAAATTATTCCTTGTTCAAGTGGTTATCGCATGGACTAGGATATTTTTGATTGATCAAAAGCTATCCGATTTCTGTTGAATTTCGATTGCAGGAATTCATTTTATTTACACACCAAAAGTTATTTTAATTCAACATATTTTATCGGAAATCTGTTGAGAAATCTCGTTGAAAATTACCAAGTTTCAGTGCTAAGTTTTTTATTTTTTTTTGCTGGGAACCGATGAATGGGATCAAGGGCGACGAAACGTAACCCCAGCAGGTGTGACGTTTCAGTTAACAAATTATGACGGGAGGGGAAATAGAATTGAAAAAAATACCAATATATAACGTAATCCTATCAGAAAGGTGCGATGCACTCCTGTATTACGAGTGTCCTATGGATAGCGGATTATCGACAGTTAAATTTATTGTCAACTCGTTCAAATCATTTTATTCTAACAAGTTTGAAAAGTAGTGTATTTCTAAATTTTGAAATTCGAGCAATTCAGTAGCTGTGAAGTACTCTACACCTTGTCTTTTAACAGGAGGAACTCCACACCTGTTATTTTAGCCGGCGTGGAGTGCTCCACAGCTCCATACCCGTTTCGCCACCCCTGAATGTGATTGAAAAAAACTGAGTTTCGATGAAAATTATGGAATTACTGTGGAATTGTTAGAGGAATTTTGTAGAAATTAATAAAAAAATCATGACATGTTCTGTGACATGTTGCTAATTCCTAATGAGTTTTGTTGAAATCGAAAAAATTTCAATAAAACTAATTGAAAAAATTTGTTGAATATGTGTGAATTTGTCAAAGAGCAAGGGGTTCCTTGCGTTGAAAAACCATGAAGTTCCATTTTGAATGGCAAGTTCTTATGAAAATTGTAGAATTGTGTTGAAAACAAATAATGAATTTCAATCCAAGTTGTTGCAAAACCATTTCATGCTGTTCATTGGAGATTGTTTATTTTCAGCGAGTTCTGTTGAAATGAGATGGAATTCAATGAAATTGTGGAATTTCGTTGGAACATGAAGTTTCCCCCGTGATTTTGATCAATGAATTTTTATATCCAAGAGTCACTTTTGATAAAAAATTGTCCAATCTTCTTAGAAACACACAATGAATTCCAATTGAAATTTTGGCGAAACCAACTCATGCGGTATCCCGAGCAGAAATCTGTTACGGCTAACCGTAATATTGATGCGGTCCGAATCAGGCTCTATCACGGTATACATTATCATATATATTTCACACATATGAAATAGGGTATCAAGGAATTCCACGTTAGGCCCAAATGTGTACTGCCGTAACACCCTCGCGATGCGACATACCGTTTTTCATCAAATCCGGGCCTGATGAGATTTTCTAGTATGGACCCTATTACGAATCTATCAACTCGGACCTGACATCGATATTCTGATTTCAGGCATACTAAATTCCACGCTTGGCATTATCGCCATGCCGTATTTCAACTATCTCTGTTTGGATCAGATATTCTTGATTTTATTTGCAAATGAGGTTCTATTCTGACCCAAGCGTATATTTACTACGGGTCCAATGGGGGCCCAAAGTAGGTGCCCCATGCTACCTAACGTGGAACCAACTCTGGGATGATAACATCGTTTTCATCCTGGCTGTATTGCTTTGCCCGAGGACTGGGTGATACAATGGGCCCTGACCTAAGCCGATCTTGGCTCAACTTAGGGCCGGGCCCGCACAAAAGTTCAATATTTCCATTTTCTACGAACTATAATTGTATGGGAACAAACAATAGGGCCAAGATTAGTCCAAGATGGGTCCTATTGTCATTTCCCAATACTGGATTCAAGCAAATGGATCCTGCTTGGGCCTATTGTCAATATCGGCGATACACACTTGGGGATCAAAATCAATTATTGGGTGAATTTCAAGAAGCTTTTTTGCTCCCAAAACAATTTGATGCAGGGCTCAGTTTTTGAGTTATGAAGAAATGATTTTTCTCCAATATAAATATTTTGGAACTTAATCATTTAAAGTATTCGTTCCCTAAAGCATTTCATTATTCATATTTCCAACAGCTTCTTAGGCCCTCTTTTTTTCAAGTTGTGGACTTTTAAAAGTTCAACTATTTCAATCGTCCATAGTTATTCATGTTTCAATAGCCACAACTCAAGAAATATGAGTTGCAAAAAGAGATCAGGAAAAAATTAATACGTTTTCATGGATAATCGGATGTTATGGGGAACAAATATTTACAATACAATATGTTCCAAGATGTTTACGTTCGCTAACAAAATTCCATTTTTCATAACTTTGTAATTAGAACCTTTGATGAAAAACTTCCAGAAAGAAAATCGTCCTAGAATTTGTTCGATGATGAATCTTCAAAAAATCGTTCGTTGAGTCAAAATTGCCATAGGAGAAGTCATTGGATGCGTACTACAACCAGCTGATACGCACGTAGCGCATGGAATTTTGGAGAAAAGGGCTGAATTCGATAGTCTAATATGGGCCGGATTTGGTCACCTAATCTGATTTTTTTGAGATAAGGAACCGGAACGGTCGGTCACATTTGGACAGTATCTCTTCAGGCGTTACATTTTGTATACGAGCCGGATCCGGCAACCCTGACTAGGACCGTATTCATAATTTGGCAAACAGGACAAGGACCGCAATGTAGCTGTAACAAATTTCCGCTCGGGATGTTTAAAATTGTGTATTTTTCGTACATTCCGCTGAAATGGAATAAGGTTAGTTAAAATGACTTGATAAACTACGTTGGATTTAGTAAAAATTCGTTGGAATATAAATTTTCCTTCCTGCCTTTGAATAATGCATTTCCATTCTAAATGATGACTAAATGCCCAGGCGAAAAATTTCGTTCCATATCTTCATGGAATTCCTATAGAAATTCCATACAATTTGCATAGAACTAAAACCTGACATGAATTCTATTGCAATTCCATAGAATTTTTCCACCTGGGTGGGAATTAAAGAATTTCCTTGAACACAAATAATGAATCCCTATCAAAATGGTTAAGGAATTAGCTCATGTTGTTGATTCAGAATTGTTTTTTTTAATTGTTAAATATTATGAAATTTTCCTACTAAGGATGTCAATAGAATACACTAACAGTCAATGAACTTGTGTCAAAACTTAGGAACATTTTCCAATTGATTTCAATAAGCCTTCAAAGTTCATGGAACCTTTGAGCACCAACCCCAAGAGAACACCAACCTTCTAAATCAAATTCACGTGAATTCATGTTCATAGAATGTTGAATGGACTTTCAAATGTCCGGACGTTGAATAATATTGATAAAATATTCAATAATTATGAAGATATATAATATATTCAATAATTTTCATCAATTATTGTATGAACATCATTGAATATTTGATTGATATTATCGAACATCCTATTGGTCATATTTAAGAATATATTTGATAACTGTTACCAGTATTTTTTTCAGTGTATTGAACGTTCCTTGAACCTCCATGTTCTCTTGGGGAATTATTAATGCTGAGAATTGTTGAAATTTCTTGGGCATTATTGTTGAATTTCATTGAATATTTTATAGATTTTTGTTGAAAGCATTGTCCAAAATCGTCCCAAAATTCGATAAAATATTTCAACAAATTTCCATTAAATTTCACAATAAAATTCTTTCAGTTGAATTCCAGTGAATGGGTGGAATATTTCTGCAAATTCACTAAAAGTTTTCAACACAATCTATTGGTTAATGACTTCCAGTAGAATACTGAAATTTTAGTATATGAATTTAACGTATGTCAGATATATGGGAAATCTATCGCATATTCGATAAATGTATATACAATGAGAGAAATTTTTGAGGTTGTTGTAACTAAAATGCCTCAACTAAATGTTGTTAGTGAGAGCTACTGGGAATTTGGTTGATTCAACCAAGGAAGTACAGTTGATTCATCACTTAATTGTATCAACTATACTTTCTTGGTCGAATCAACCAAATTTTTAGGAGGTCTCATCAGGAATGTTTAGTTACAGTGACTATAGAAATTTCTCCCAGCGTATGATTCATAAACCCGATCAGAAAAATCCGTAATATGCCAATGTTGACAACAGTTGCAGTACAGTGGCAGTATTGGGTCTCCAACACTTGGTCAACACGTACGGGATCAGTACTGGATACATAAAAATACAGTACTATGCCTGTACTGATAAACCAGTACTGAGAACTTAATCCCGGCCAGGTACTAACCCAGTACTGGCCCTGCACTGATTGCGAATAATGGTATCAGTACTTAATCCCCAGTGCTAAAAAGCGTTATCATTCCAGACAAATGCCAGTACTCTGCCAGTCTTGGCTAGTACTGGTGCAGTACTGCACCTGTTGTAAATTTCTGGTTGGGAATACTGTGAACAATAAAATCTGTATACAGAGTAGTACAATAATTCAACGGCACCGGTTTCCGACCAACCCCCTAAATCCGACGATTTTTTATTTTAAGAAAAATTGATTGCACGCAATTATACTCAATGAATAAGGGTAATAAGTGGATAAACATCTAGTCAGCGCATTGCAATTGACTTGGATTCATTCACATAAGTATTCAAATAATTATTCGAAAAAGTATCAGGCGGTCGGTTGGTGAGATTGGTGGTCGGAAACCGGTGCTTTGCGTCATGGAATTTCCATATAACTTCTCCACATGGGAAAAATCCCATGTTATTAATCAACAAACAGGAGCCATTAACCCCGATGATTGTGAGAAATTTCTCCTCGATGGTGAAATAAAAATATAGATCTGAAGCATTTATCGCCCTTTGAAAAACAATATTCTTCTACATCAAATGATTACCGTTGAGGAAATTAATTCTTCCGAGTTTTCATTTTTCCTATAATTTCTCATCCGCCTTTCACCTTAATCGATCTACTACTACATCGCTTCAGTTCCTCTACAAAAAATTTTCTCAAAATCACTGGATAACAAACTTCGGATGATTACAATAAACAACAAACACATCCGATGAAATTAATAATCTATACGAAACTGTGAGAAGAATAAAAAAAAAATAAATATACACACCCACACGTACACACAAAAAACTACATGCGCATACTTGCCTTCCATGATATATTCCTTCTTGGCGAGGATCAAAGGGATAGCTCCGGGACCGCTCATATTTTCGCTCTTCTTTTCCTTTTGTCTCGCGTGTTTTATCCTTCGCGCTTCGTATTTTACAGTGGTACAATTTCCGATTGGGAAAACATACACAAGCGCATACACTCACACACGAACGCGCACTCGTATGTCAATAAAGTCCGGTAAACTCGTATCCCAATAAAGTCGCTGTTGTGGTTATACTTTTCTCCTTGCAAATCGATTTATCGAATAACCGTTCCTATTTTGGTCGAGCGCGCGTGCAAGAAGAAATCCTTCGGGTTGGGATGAAAAAAAGCCAGAACAATATTTATCTGCATTTAGAAGGAGGAGGAGGAGGAAAAGAAGAAGAAAGAGAAAAACGCCAAACGAGAAACAAAACGTCTACTTTTTTTTTTTGTTGCAGTCTGAGAGAAACTCGCCAATGTCTCTTACGGCACACGGATTCTCTTCCGATTCTCGATGATTTTGTAGTCCTCTTCTCAGACGTTCATCTTGATCCTCTGTTGCTTGATTTCTTGCAATTCGCTTTTCAGATTGTAATTTCTTTACCAAGAATTGTTTGAGTCAATTAAAATAATTATCAAAATGAGTTATTTTTGTGCGTTGATGAGATATCTGAGAGAAAAATCACTGTTCCGTTGAATGTTTCAGAATCTGTATTCAAAGAATGGTTATGATTTGTGATCTTGAGTGATTTAACAAGAGTTCTGATAGAGTTGAGGATTTGAATGCAAATTTTTCGCTATGGTTGGGACAAAAATTCATCATCACACTGAATTGGAACGTGTGTACACAAGAATACATTCTTCTTCAGCATTAATGAATTATCAATGAACTCATTTTTATGGCATATGTACTTGTAACTCCCTCCTCAGCGTTGGATTTTGATTGTAGAAACTATTGGGCTGGGGCGTAAATGATGTTATCCCTAGCAGAAATCACTCTAGTAATTCTCTGGGCCTTGCGAGGCCTCACCAGACCCTTGAGAGGGACTTGCAGGGCCTCATAAGGCCTTGTGATCGCCTAGACAATGGCTAGAGTGATTTCTACTAGGGTATTATTTCAGAGTTGCGCTATGCCTGGTAACCTATGTTCGTCCTACCTTGGTGAGTCTGGAGCCAACCTATATAAGGCCCATGATCAATTTTCACCTAGGTATCGATGCAATGTTGTTCCAACGCAACATTGCGTCAGTACTAAATCTGAGTTAGAGAATTATACAATATTTCACGTAGACAACAATGTGCCAGTTTAGTAGGGTAAATCAAAGCTGCGCCAGTATTGAGCCAAAGTTGGAAGCATCATGACAATGTCAGTACCAGCAAGATTGCAATACCAGTACCCCCAAAACATAAAATGTCAATAGTGGGTTCATCATAAGTTCATTCCTTTTTACTTACCGGCCAAACAGTTGGAGATTTTTTATATTGCCAGCAGTGGCACCTTTACTCACCCTGAAGTCCCACATAAGTAATGTCAAAAGTAAAAGAATCTATCAAAAATTTTCCCAAGATCACTCCCTACGTTCTGAAAAATACGCTGAATTTCAATGAAACAGCTTCGATACCGATTCCCAACATACATGTATTTTCCTCATTCTTTCAGTTGATTTTATGCGTGGAGTACGGAGTCGTTCACAGAGCCAATCCCATACATTTCTCTTCTCACTGGAGATATGAATACTGGAGGAAGGGATCCGATAAGTACGTTCAACTTCTTTTTGTATACGCAAATCCCAAGTAGTATACAGCAAAGAGGAAAATGAAACATATCTCGAGTAAATGCGCGCACATCTTTGAAAATGTAACTTTTCGAGTACGTATTTCAAATCCAGAAGCGGGAAGTGTTGCAGAAAAGCGAGGTAATATCAGTTCTGCTTTAGAAAGAAATTCAAAATCTGCTGCTTCCGTGTGCAACGAAACGAGACAGATTTACGATGAAATCAGAATATATTTCATTCAAACATGTCTTATATTAGCAATAAAGAAGAAATGTAGAGAAAAAGATGAATGGATATCAAAAATATTAAAAATTGATTGTTCGATACAAAGATTTCTTCCACGCAACTTGATTCGTTAAATCTATTGTATCGCAGGTCCAATGCCGGTTAACACACACTACATCGCATTTTAATCACGCATGTTGATTGAAAAACAAAAAAACAAACAAGAAAAACGTAACGTGGAAACTTTCGTTGGAGCGAAAGAGGAACAATTTTAATTGAGAGATGAATTTTTTCCATCAAAAAAGAATTCCGTTGAATTAGCAACAAGTTGCCGTCGGTGACGAGTTTAGTTCTTTTTTCTCCTTTCTTCCCCTGTTCTTCCCTCTCTCTCTCTTTCCCTATTACCCTGCTTCCTTTTTTTTTGTTTATGACTAATTAATGGTTATACGCGATTCTTGAATGAAATGGTCGATACACGTCATAGGGTGTTAAAAATCACGGAGAACCTTGCAACAATATATTTTCAATGAAATATATATCTCGATACCACCATCGGTTGTATCTCGTGGCCAGAAACACGTTAACAATAGACTCTAATGGAACAATAATTTGTTTCAAATCGATATTCAATTATCGAACGATGTTACTTTTCTCGCGCATGTGTTTGTGTATGCGTATACAAGATGATGATTAATTTTCAACACAACTATTCAACTTTGAATAAATCGAGGGGAAGAAAAATAAACATCGTTATGTCGGTTAATGTTCAGTGAACACCAAATACAATTAACTGAACCAGCTTTTAGTCTAATAATGCATAATTGAGTCAGTAAGATGGAATCAACGAAAATAATATGATATTCAGGTTTTAATTTGACCTGTATTCCGTTAGGAATTCCTGCTACGAACCTGTTCAGATTTATGTTAGATTGATTTTTCTGGAATTCTGACAAAAATTGTAAGGCTTTTCTAAATGAACACCTAACAAAAGACTTTGAATCAAGATCTGGAATAGTAAGTTCAGATTTATGAGGTGCACGGAAAAAATAATTTAGCTGCAGCAGCTGAGTAGCTAGCACGGACACGGACAGCTATTAAATTGGCTCCTGCAGCTAAATTTTAGCTGTGACAGCAAAAAAATTTGCATTTGTAGTTAATTTATTTGTGGTAACAGCTAAAATTTAGCTGCAGGAGCTAATTCAATGGCTGTCCGTGTTCGTGCTAGCTACTTAGTTGCTGCCGCTAAATTATTTTTTCCGTGTGTTGAGAACTAAAACATTGAAGAAGAATTGACAATGCATTTCCCTACTAAGAATTCCAGACAGATCCATACAATATTTTGACTAGCATTTGATTCGTTCTATCAGGTTTTGTCTGGTTTGGACATCAATGCTGAAGTTGATGTACACGCCAGGCAACGCCCAATGCAATCTATCCAATTCTGTGTAAAATCTTGTCCGGTTATGTCCGGAATGGGAAAGAAACCTATCGAAATTCGTTAGAAAATTTTTTGCCCGGCTCTGCCTAGAATTTTCAGCAGGGTTGGCTATGAAATTCGACATGAAGCATTATAAAAATCATTGGCAATCGAGAAATTTCCAATTTTCGTACAATAGACGGAGCACTTTCAGTCAGCTGTTCACTCAGAGAAAAACACTCGTTGGAACAGCAAATCCCAAAAATTCGCTTTGCCGATATAACAAATCTTCGCTGAATCAACAAAAAGTTTGCCATTACAGCAGAAATTTCCTCCCTTCGGTAAGCGCTTGCTGATCCAATGAACCGGCATTGCAGGTACAAAGCCTGCTGAAAAATTTTCAACCTTTTGCTATTCCAGCAAGACAAATATCAAGATGCATTAACCGATAAGCCTTTATTTTATGAACAACGAGATATTTCAATTTAGAACGAGACAATTCATTTCTCAAAGTGAAGATTGTAGGAGATTGAAGCCTCTTTGATATATCGTGATTGATTCTTCCACTTTCTAACACGAGCTGTTGCCACAATGTGTAAACGGAGGAAAAGGGATTTACCGTGACAGTGAAATCTAATTCTACAGCAACCTAGTTGTTATCAAAGCTAGCTTGTCAGCTACGACATCGGTTTTTTCACTGTGGCAACAAAGAATGTTTGCTCCGCTAACGAAATTTGTATGCTCCTCTGAATGTATTGTAATACTAAAAATTGTCTACTTCAGTGAATCATCTTGCTCCTTCAGCAATCCAGTTAAGTGTGTCAGCAAATTTCTAGCTAGGTTCACAATAAGATTTGCTATTCTGTGTATCATCCCTCGATTTGGTGTGTCAGTTAATTTCTTTCTCTCCGTGTAATTCAGCATGAAACAATTCATCAATTTATAGCAGCATTGTCAAAATTTGCGCAATAGTTTCTGAACTTCCATAAAGACTTAATAACAAATGTTCGACCTCCAGAATGAACAAACTCATTAAGGTCACACTTGGAAGTCTAAATTTAGATTGATTAGGTTTTTCTCGTAATTAAGATCATCCGATCGATTTCCTGAAAGTTACACCTCATTTCGATAACTTTATCAGGTCCTCGTGAAATATCAAATCAACCCTGATGACAGTTCCTAGTTGATCGAAATAACAACGATTCGCCCAAGGTGAGAAACTATGAAACAGAAGATTTTAGGTTTTCAATTCCCATGTAAAGAAGACTTGAACATTTGATTTCAGTCCTCCGACGAGTCTTGCCTCGGATGTAATTGGAATCGAAAAACATTTTGGCACTGTTCCAAGTTGGTCCATGATGAATTTTAATAAGAAACTAACTACCTCCAATTTGGTCTCATCCCAGACTAATAGAATTTTTTTGAAAGACTGCCAATGAGGTCAAATCATTACAGAAATATAACATTCGATACCACGTGAATTCTGTAATTGGGGAATATAATTAACGGCAATGTAAGATGTCGCGTTCATGGAGATTTAATTATTGGTCAAGTACAATATTCCTTTCCATTATCGAATATCAATATCTCTCTCAGAAACCTCGTTTAAAAATAACGATTTCGAAACTTCGTACAAATGGAAAGTTCTATTTGAATTCCCAAGTTTTTAGTATTTGATTCCGCTATCATGCGATACGTGCGGAAAGGTGACGTGTCAGAAATTCACGGTTGAGCAGTATTTTTTTTCTTATTATTTCGTAGATATGTTACTGCACATGCATACGATTTTCACAGTACTTCGGAACCGAGTGTGAATTTTTAAATTGTTGAAAGGAAGGCGTTTTAGAATTCCTACTAGAGCCTTCTACATTGAATCATTGAAATAAATTCTCGTTTTTGTAACGGAATGAAAAGAATAAGAGATCAGAATAATAGCATAATCTATTTCAACTTCTAGTTTAATCAACATTTCTTCAAGTTGAATTACATAGATTGAGTATGACATGTCGTATGAATAACAGAGGAGGGTAGGAAAGAGAGAGAGAGAGAGAGAGAGAAGGACTTGGAGGTTTTGTGGGTAGATCAAATATAGAGAGACGATTGAATAGTTCAAGAGTAAGAAGAAGGAAAAGAATTGGATTTCATCTTGGATATTGTTTCTGAATGGCATGGGATAGTAATGAATCGAATAGGTTAAAAAACCTGATCTCATTATTATTTGTGTATTGATTGGAGCTTGATATTGCAAAGGGAAATATTGCAAATGGAAATTCGTGAATAAGAATCGTCACATTATAACTTGCACTGTAAGGAGAGAATATAATTCATGTTAATCCCATTCGTGTTCAATCAGTATCGATTTATTTTCATGTGGAAATTGCGATATGACCCGTGACTGGTGTGTGTTGTCGTTACCAGAATTAGCAGTTTCAGAATCGCCAGGGCATTCCAACCTTGTTAACCCAAGAGCACACGAAGGTTCAAGGAACGTTCAATTGAAGGTTCGTTGAGCATTCCATGAAAGTGCATTTACGTATTGAGTTCTCTTGGGAGAGTATTGGAAGTTTCTAATGTCGTAATATTGTGACGTTTTGTTTGTCAGCTAGCTCCCTGGGAAAATTAATCATCCCTAATTAACGAATTTGTCCTCAAATGATGCCTTCAGCTCATCAAATTTCAGAACTTTTTGAAAGGTGAGAGAAAGGCGTGTCACTGATGATTCAATCAAAAAGACAGGTTCGGAATAAACAATTTTTATCACAAAACATTCGTTGAAACTATAAAATATAAAAGACAAATAAAACTTTCATATAAGGGAGGGCCGTGCTAGCGTAGTACCCACTTACATAAAACAAATGATTAGTTCAGTTTAGGTTAGTGCTACCCTGCATGGTTTTACCCTTGGGGTTCTAGCCCTACCGATCCAGCATCAATCTAGGTCGAACCAGGGTTGGTACAATTTCAGACAGCGATATATGAATCTTTAAAATTCCAGTAGAACGGAGCTTGTACAGGATTCTCCCAGAATGTTGGGATTTTTATCAAACCTCGTTACAACTTTATCTCACTGATGTTCTTAGTTTTTTTTTCATTCATTACTGCAATTAAGAATTTTGCAATTAGGCGGATACAGATTAGTTATCGATTTGTCGAGCTGTTAGTATTTATACTACCAGTATGTTCAGTCCCAAGTCAGAGAATTTTGTAGAATTGTAATGGAATACCTGACAGGATGTGGTTTTGTACAAAATGTATGGAATTTTTATAAAAATTTCATGAAGCTTTGACTACTTTATATCAATTGCATAAGATATCCATGTGAATTAATATTCCGAATGGAAACATTCTCCAAATCATGTATAATTCATATAAAAGTATAGTCAACTTATATATAAACTATATTGAATTGTACATGAATTATATATAATTTTGACAAATTTTCCATTCGGGATGATTTGATTAAAATTCCATGAGATTTGTAAAATAAACAAATCCTAATAGAAATTCTATTACAATTTCACTGAATTTTTCTGCCTTGGTTGATATTTTTATACCTTTTAACGAACACCTTATCACAAGTGTTGAGTCTCAAATGTAGAAGCTCCTGCACTTATCATTTCAGACTTGCATCATATTTGATGACTTAGTTTAACCTAACTTTGTACTCTTGGTAGTTTGATCCATAATCAATTTTTGGCTTGGAATGTTTCTTTCTTCCACAATACACTGAAAAAAAGGTATGGCTCTCACAGTTCTACTATTCATGTGTTCTTGCTGTCAGGAGGTATAAGGATAGATAAGGCCAGTATAGTTCCCACAGCCGAACGCGTCACTATCATATCAATCTGTCGGCTGTGGGAGCTATACTGGCATCCTTATACCTCCTGACAGCAAGAACACATGAATAGTAGAGCTGTGAGAGCCATACCTTTTTTTCAGTGTATGTTAGCCCCGATATCGAGCCAAAATAGTCAAGAAATTACGAACAAACAAACCACATAAGCTAAAAAGTACCGTATTTTGAAGAGATTCAATGTTAATTTTAGCCTGAATCGAATTATTTATGTAAACAACGTTCTACAAATACTTGCATAATAGCTTGGATTTTTATAAGGGAGAGAGTACTGTATTTCCGTTCAAAAAGGTTGAATCTCTATAAAATCTATTTCCTCCATGTGAAAATTCCAAAAGAAACCGAAAATGGGAATTAGATTTACTCTTCAACAATCCTTTCAGCACAAGGAGAAAACTCTGAACAAAGAACTTATTCTGGTTGAATGAGCAAGGAAGAGAAACATGAGATTTAAAACAAATGAATAAAACCGTTAAAAAAATTACTTTACCAACAATTGCACATTATCCTTTTTTTCTTCCAACCTTTCAACCTCTTCGGTTCAAATTGTGGTTATATCGTTATAAATTTTTCAAGTTTTCATCATTCTGTCATATTCAATCACCCTGTCTGACTTAGTTCGTTCTGAAAAAAAGGAATATTTTCATAGATTCTTTGAAAATGGCTGAAAAAAATGGAAATTCTCAGAAAATCCAGTTTATTTATTTGATTCACAAGTACAACGCTCGTGTACATCTCTCATATGCTTCTCAGTATATTTTGAAATGTAGGATATTTCTTTCGTTATAAGAATCACATTCCATTCACGAAAAGCAGTAGGTGTTTAGGATTTTCATGTAAATGCGTGTATATGTTTTTTTTTCATATTTCCTCATTAAAACTACGAAGTACTCAACCTTCTAACCATGTTCCAAGTTTTCTTCAACCTATCGTATTTTTTATCCTGACGATTGAATTATGATAATTGTGAAGAAGCGTTGATGAAATTTTATTTAAAAACGAGAAACATGCCCCAATAAAAAACATGTATATCATCTCTCATTCCAATCCCAGCAGCACGCATTTGGAAGTTCCAGATAAACAAGGCTGAAATTTAATGATAATTGATATTCATATACTCGATCATACAGAAATTTCATCACGGTATTATTGAATATTTTTTTGAATATTTTCTAATCTTCTAGTTCGTCGAATGGGAAATCATTGTGAAGCAAGAAAACGTGCTTTCAGGAGATTCAAATTGAATTCAGTGACCACTGCGGTCACGGAGTAATCTGCAAGACAAAAATGATTGAAAAAATGGAACCTCAAATCAAAGGAACGCTTTTTCGATTTTTAATCAACACCTGCATTTCGGTTCTAAAACCAAAAAGTGCTGTGAAAATCTCGAATCCTTGTAGAATTTTTGCGATTTTTCATTCAATCTCGTTTTTTGAACATTCTTGATACGCATGGAACTTTTTCAATGAAATTATTGGACCTGCTTGACCCGATGTACCTGAATAGAAACCATTTGAAGCGTCCTTCAACCCTTTTGTGGGTCTGAAAGACATTCGAGGTATTCACAGACCTTTAATAAAAAAATATACACGTACCGAAAGCTTCCTTCAATCACATAATTAGTCGAAATTTTGAGCACACGTGAACTACGACTACAGTAAAAACCGATATTTCAGTTTTATATCAAGTTCATATCAGAAGTAATTGTAAATAGACCTCCAAGTAATGTTAAATATCATCTACGACACAATTTTCTGGAATTAAATGAATCGCAAATCCTCATTAGATTCAGGAAAATTTCGTTTTATGAATCTCTGTATCAATTTGTCGTCCAATAAGTGGGGTCCCAGGCAACACAAAGCTCTTAAAGATAACATATATGTTATCTTTTAGAGCAACTAGTTCTCAAAGATGACATAAATGTTATCTTTCAGAGCTTTGTGCTGTCTGGGTTTATACAGCCAAATATTTCCCCAAAACGTGTCATTGCATTTGTATCCAACTCATTCACATCAGAACATTAGAAATAAAAAGAATGTATGAGCAATGAATGATTTCATATACGTAGGGGAAAGTAGGGACCCTTCGTACGGTTTTTACATTTTTCCATGTTTTTGAATCAATTATTTGATCGAAAATTCAAGTGATTGTATTCATCAATAGTACATGTATCTAGTTTCAATGCGAAAAAATTACCAGTTGATTACATCTCATATTCATTAATTAACAACAACCTCAAGTCAATTCGAAATTCGTATGAATGTTCCCCACTCATGGGGTACTTTCGGACACTATGAAATAATATTGTACAATGAATTCAAACTACAAATGAATCATGGAAAATTTTCATTTGACAACAAAACTAACATTTATATTAATTAATGCAATGTCATACTACAATTATTGAATATCCACAACTTTGTTACGTGTTCTTTGTTGTGTAATTGCGCCCCATGATCCTGTTAAGAAAATTTTGATAAATAAATGGTCAATATAGCAGAATAAAAATATAGAAACATTAGTTTTTCATCAATGAGACACAGAATCAACCGTTAGCAATTTACCGTTCACCTATTGTGTCTGCAGGGGTACTTCCGTACGTGTCTGAATGTGCCCTTCTTGGTTCTTTACGAATGTGCCCCATTATATGCAAATATGATATGCAAACCAAAAAAATTGATTATTAAAATCATGTTTCAGGAATGTATCTTTGTCACTGAGAATATATAGTTTAGAAAAACATAACATAACGAGAGTAAACATAGCTGGAAGCATCGATGAAGAAATTACTTATAATACGAAATGGAAAAATGCAATGCTACCTATAACTTCACTCTCACTGCTACGAATGACCTGAAACTGCATAGACATCATGGCGACTACTCAACTTACTCGTATATGAACACTCATGTTAGCACAACTTTTCATTCGTATTTTATAACTACTGTATGAATGTGCCCCGCGTACGAAGGGCCCCGATTTCCCCCTATGCCAAAATTTTCCTTATATTTCAACTGAGTATCGCAAATATATCCAACGTACTTGAACTTAGAACTCATAATTATTGCAATTTTCACCATATTTCATTACAAAACTCCAAATGGTACCACGTGTGTCACTCAATCACTAAACTTTGCACTGAAAGCAGGTTGAATCCCAGCAACTTTGCTTAATCCCTCCCTCGGGTGAATTTCACTATTCAGCAAGTGGTTGCTATAAGTTTTCCTCTTGCAATTCTACCGTGCACTCGTATACACAATCGAATTCAGCGAGGACTAAATGAAAGAATAATCATTACACTAAAGTATTTTTTCAAACACTGAGCTGAAGAAAAAATAGATTCTGTCGTTGGACGCATACAAGGGGATGAATATTTCCCCAAATGAATTTTTACACATTTCATGAAGACGGCTAATTAAAACGAAAGAATGAATATTCAAGGAACAATGAGGAATAACTGGATGAAAATTTGTCCCACCACAATTTGCATTTAAATCGAATTTCTCTATGAAATTCGTCCTTATATTATGTATACCTACACAGATATAGTTGATCCATTTCCGTCTCGAATGACACTGATTTCAATGGATACTAAATATACTTCGAACTTGAACGAACAACGAACACGCTCCGATATGCCTGAATCAATCATTTATACCACTTCGAGGATCCGATAATTGAAAACAATAATTTAGCAATAATTTTTCTTTTTCTCTTTTGATTTTACACCACAATTCAGTTCGAACAAGAAGATGAGAGATCTTGCTACAGCGAGATTAGGATCACTCGAATCCCTTCTGACATTTGAACACGCACACACCTATACGAATCACCTACACATACACAAGCACAGATAGCGCACCGTTATCCCTTGATCGTGTATTGCTCGATCGAAGATCGCACAGGAGGCTGATTTGTTTTTGCTTCTTTTTCTTTTTCACAGGTGGTCCAGAGGGGCTTGGTAATGGTGTTGGTCCGGGATATAGGCTTGGCTGGATGACCTGAATCGATCAAGAAGCTTTTCACTATTCGTCCTTCCCTAATGGTCATTCGTGATATTTCTCTATCGAACCCAAAGATCGGTTGGTTCGCCGGGAAATACAATACCGAGTTCTCCAGATATTTCTTTTTCTTCTTCTTTGTTCTTTTATCTACTTTCATGTATCTGGAAGGTGCATCGATAAGAAGAAGAACCAAAGTTACGAGTACCGATAACTTTCTTTAGATTGGATATACATGTATATATATATATATATATTTTTTTTTTTTTTATTGAAATCGAATCGTCATTCGGGAGTCAAAACATGTACAATAGTTATCTCAAATATCGTGAGTGCATATGAAAACACACAATGACCCGGCGGGAACTGACAACACGTTACCGGTGACAACACGAGCCGATTGTACAAGGACGGAGACGCGCACAAGTGGTTTTTGTCCCCGTTTTGTCCCCAGGGTTGGTAGTTGTCTCTCTCTTCCTTTCGTATTTCGTCTTGTTTTATCTCACTATTGCTTACGGTCTCTGGTCCCACTATCACCTGGTATTCATGTAGGGTGCGCACCTACTACTACACCACCTACCCTACCTTCCAACCCTGACTGGTAGAAGCTACTCTTCGCCGTCACAACCCACACCCACACCCTATCGCGTATACGTCGTCGCAAGTAGCAGAGCAGCAACCCACTCGGTCGCAAAAACCTCTACTGCTGCTCGTTTACTAACGTTCGCTGAACGGCACGTTGGGATTCTTCACTTATACCGTAATAACGAATACACAAAAGACTATAAGTCTACTTAACTATCTATCTATTTATCTATATATCGACCACCCTTTTGTGCGTCGCGCATGCCAAACAAAGACAAATATCAATGTTGACATTGTTATGCCAGCGAGGAGACTTGTTCGAGTAATTATTAATACATACATGACTTGTACTGGTATACTTGGTGCGTGTTTCCCAGGAATTCTAACGGTACCGGTTGAATAACCCGAAATTGTGATGGAAATATGGGCGACTGAAATACTTCGGAATAAGTTTTTAAAAAAGGGTTATTTTATTTTTATTGAGGTTCTGTATACGAATGACATGAAATTTTGTGTTCAATTTTTGTATGGAATATATAATTTTTAATTGTTCTTACATAAACATTAATCCTACTTTGAAAATTAGATTGGGTTTAATGATGCACTGAATTCCGTTGTCAATCCGGAGATTCCGTTTCTCACGGTGCACTTTTAAAATGCCTTTCTTGAATAACGATGACCAGAAAAATGTGTGTTTGAAGTTTAAATTTGACGTATTTTTGTTTTCACAACTTGAAATATAATAACAGGTAACTCCGATTGCCAGTACTGTACCAGAACTGGGTCGGGTTTGAATTTCCACATAGGATATCATCATTCTGACTCCCCATTTTTCATCCAGCTCTGGCAAAACAACTGGTCCTTTTAAAAGGCCCGAGTTCCCCCACGAAGGGCCCTCTCAAGGGAAGAAAAGGGTCTGATATACCAAAAAAAAAGAATACTCCTGTGATTTCCAGAGTATCTTATCATTCATTAATATTTCCACAATTTTTGTACATGATTGAGCATTGATCAAAGAATATTTTGATAAATTTCCATTAAAAATATTGGGAATCAAACCAGTGGTAGTGGTGAAAACCAAGCCACTTAAAGAAATCCGGTAGTCAGGATAACTCATGATTACTTCATTTGAAATTAAAAAACCAAAAAGATTTTGTCAGTACATACATTTATCTTGCATTCGAACAAAGGATTATTTTTTTTTGCAATTACATCTTATTTTTTGATTGAACAAAAGAAGCGATTTTTGGCAAAAATCACACTGTAAAAAGAAAGTTTTGAATTCAGATTGTATCATGACTGAATTTCAGACGCAGCCAAAAGAAGCCTATTTTGAGTGCAAAGGAAGCACAAAGAACAAAGACGCAGCAAATTTAAACCACACTTTTCACAGTATGCAGAGTTTTTTTTGTTGTACCTTCACAAAAAGATCGAAAATGAATATTTTGTTAATTCCTTTGTTCAAATCTGAGATCAACTTACTAAGTGTAATCACAAAATCTTCTTGGTTTTTCAATACCAGATGGAGCAACCATGAGTTATCCTGGCGCATGGAAATTTATTTTTGAGGTGACTTGGTTCTCACCGCTACCACTGGCTCAATTTTCAATATTTTGTGATGAAAACTTTTCCTGATGAATGTTTCTAATAAGTGACCGAATTCCGTGTTCACGATGGCTACAGACGTATGCACAACCATGAGACCAAAACTGGCCCGATCTTCTCCCCATGACTAGCTCTACACTAAGATAGATATAGTTGATCTGAATAAAAATAAACTTGACTGAATGATCATACGCGACAATCAACTGATCTTGAAGAACTCTTTACAAGATTTCAAGATATCCTTCCCATGCAGGTATTGACAAGAAAACCTAAACTTGTTCTAGTCTTAGGACATTTAATCCATCGTTTTAACCTGATTCATGTAGAGTATTCTGAGGGAGAAGGTCACGCTGGAATATGGATCAAATTATTGTTTCCATCGATATCTGTGATGAAAGAAGCATTGGTTGATACTTTACGAATCATTTTGACCATACTTGAAAAGACCATTGGCCCAAGCTCGTCCTGATCTTATCATTTCCAAGCCTAAGCCAAGTTTGGTGAATTGTTCGAGACAAATTTCGGCAGGTCTCATGTCAGGCTTGGTCTATGGTTGGGCCATTGTTCCATACACACATGGATGGCTCTGCACTAGCAAGTTTAGATTCGCCAGTATTGGTATCTCTGGCAACAGTGTTTCCATTTCTGCATGAGATTATTCATCGCCATCACTGAAGCGCCTTTTGAGCGCCTTTCACAATGAAAAGTCGGACTGAATGTGACTACATCTTACTAGAGAACTTGCCTGAAACTCAGTCTTTTCCATTGTGTCGGCATTTGATCCCTCGCCAATTGTTAGACCCTACTCTGTTAATGAAAATATAAATATCACATCGAAACGTTGCTTCTTAATACGGCGTTGATACAAAAATAATAATGTCAATGACTGCTGAAAATCATCCAACCGTACACAAAGGAATTGTGGTATTTTTATTGGTACAAACCCTGGCAGAAATCACTCTGGTAATTTTCTAGGCCTTGCGAGGCCTCACCAGGCCCTTGTGAGGGACTTACAAGGCCTCGTAAGGCCTTGTAATTGCCTAGAGAACGACTAGAGTGATTTCTACCAGGGAACATACAGAGGAAGGCGAAGTGTCAAATGCTATATTCATTCCAATGCAATCAACTACGTTCGTTGGAGATATTTCTGGATACAATTTTAGTAATTATAATCCACCAACGATTATTTCAGACCCGCACAGCACAACCACCAAGTAGCGTAGCGACAAATTCTTCCTTCTTCTTCTATCGACGTGTAACAAAGAATAGACATGGGGCGGCCACCCCAGTACTAGTGATAATGATTCCTTGATAACATTCGAAAATCTTTCATCAAAAACATCCCAGATAACACAACAGACTCCAAAAGCATTCGAAAAGATTTTTCAAGGGTTCCCGAGAAATGTTTTCGAACTCTTTTCGAACGAGTGTGCTATATGATGGAACTCTCATCATTCAAGAAGAATTCAATTCGGTCCCATACACTGATTTTTCTTGACGAACAAATCAAAATCAAAACATTCATAACTCCGATAGTTCATTTGATTACAAATCATTGAATTTACACAATAATTTCATCGAGGTGAATGACTGTTACAATAAGGGAAAGAAAAACTGTCTCCGATAATCCATGAATATTCTCGTGAGAATTAGTAATTTTCGTGATCATATTCCGGAATAACTCCTTCCTTATTACCGCAATTATGTCGGGCAATTCAGATGTCATGATTATTGATTATTGACATACATATTTATACTTCCACGAGAAACCTTCTTCTTCTTATTCATCTTCCTAATAACTTCCGTGATTCTATATCATTGGATTGATACGAATTTGTTTATTATTACTGAACGGACGACAAACAAGGATGAACTCGAATACGACAACAATAAAGAACATGGTCCTGTGATAAGCTTAATAAATATCAATCAACTATCACTTCGTTCCGTAGACGTTTATCGAAAAGACTAGAATATTTCATTGTCAGGTTAATTCTACGTAATCATAAGAGTTTCATAAATTTATAATATCCAATCATTATGGAGCAATTATTGATGAAATATATAGAATTATATCTTATGAATTAAACGATATGTTTTAATGAATAACATTGAGCAAAATATAAATTTCAATCCTCCCCCACCCTCTGATAAAAATCCGAACACTCCCTGGTGAAAATGAAGCGTTGAAGCGCAACGAAAGCGTCAGATCAAAGTCATCTAAGCGTAACAGAGAGGCGTAATTCAGGAGGAAATTGGAACATTTGTACGCCTCATTTGTTTCACCCGCTTCCTTTACTTTTGCTTTTTCACCAGGGTTCACATCATAATGCATTGAATGTGTGAAAAACCTTATGGAATATCAGGTTAGTCACACAATAAAACTCGCAATATAGTAATATTGCTGAATTGATTGTTTATTGATAACAAGACAATTTTATGTTCCTATGGAAACAAAAATGATTGTATATCCAACAATAAAATTCTCACAATTCTTTTGTAGCTAGTTTTACGAAATACATTCCTGGTAGAGAAGTTTTTTAGATGATTTCAGAGGAATTCATAGTTTTTCAGAAAAATTTTCAATAGAAAACTATGTCCAATAAGGAAGAGTTTTTCAGAATTCCCCAGAGCTTTTCAAAATTTTCCATAGATTTTTAGAGTTCTTCAGTTTCTTCCAAGTCTCTTTAAATTCTTTTCAGAGTTTTCCAGAAATTTTCCGAGAACTTGTTGTCGCCAGGGATTTTTCTTTGTGCAGATGATGATTTTTCACCTGATTTCTCGAGCATTCTTCATTATCAAATAATCAAACAAGAAAATAGGGAATGTCAATTGTCGAGCACATGGGTGAGCATTGTGAGACTCACTGTCACGTGTAAGAATAATTCATCAAAACTTCAATCATGAGAGCATATTCCGTCGTGCCTTACTCTGCAAGCGATACATCACAGAAGGAATAATAAAATCTCACTTCCCTCCGCTTTTCTGAACAATGATTCCTTCAGAATTTGAAATTCGAACAGCGTTTTGTTCTGCCATATTTCCTCAAAACTACTGTATTTTGAATAATTCATAGCTGCTAGGTTTCATGTTAGTTTTCAAAAACATGTACATGTAATATTTTGAATATGTGTTCTAAGATTCCTTCGTTTGACTTGGAGGTTATCATTAACAGTTTTTCTCTACACGTTTCTAATGCGACAAAATTTTATTGGAATAACAAAAAAATGTCTCTGACTTTGTAGGCCATTTTCTCATCATCATTGATCAAGAGACGTGGTATATTTGGTTCAAACCAGAACTTTTGTACCGATTCATTCGCAAGTTTTGTAGAACGATATATTTTCTCCGGTCAGCTTGAGAATTCAATACCCCAGTTCCAATTAACAATGAATAATCACATACTACTGAAGAAGAAGAGGAAGATTTTATCCTAAGATAAAATTAGTCACTCGACACTACAAAAAGTCTACCCCAAGATTCGATGTCAGGATAACTGCAAACGGTTTTAGAGAGACATCATGTGGTGTGGATTTTTCCAACATTGCCAATTTTTCGAGATCGAAATTCAGGACCTACTTTTAGTTTTTAGGAAATGTTGTTTCAACTGAACTATCGGATGTAAGAATCGCAAAAAAACTGCAAAAATGAAACACTTCTGAAATCCATTCAACGGTTAGTTCTCGTTGAAAAGCAGTTATGACTCTGAGTAGAAACAGTTGTTTTTGCCAAAGTTTGTTAAATACAACCTTACCATAGTATTGAACCATTTGTCAACTCTGACAATTTCCAGATGGGACACTTGCTTTAGATTCGAAGTAATGATACAGAGAGACCACTGATTCCTTGCGATAACTTATATGTTTCGTTTTTCAATCTACTGCAGCAAACGGTAAACGAAGGGAAGGAAGTTGTCGCTTTCCCATGCGTATCAATCGTTCTTTATAATCTCTGAAAAATGCTTCTTTGTGGTATCTTTCAAATTTCATTCATCCATAACGCTAAGTAACTAATTTCATTGGATTCTTAGGCGTAGGAAATCGACTACTTCCCTCTCCTCTCTGGAGAGACTTTCATACAAGCCATTCAACAACATACTAAAATTTCAGTATTCTAAATCCACCATATTATATTCCAAATTCGAAGCGGATAATTTCAAACAAACCTGAAATGTGCATATTAATGTACGGCGAAACATTTTCACAATATTGCTATACATATATAGGTTGTGAGATTAGACCATGCTTCTCTGCACAATGTATAATATGGAATTATAAACATGAGAATTCAAACGATGAAGATTACACAGCTTCTCTCGTACTGTGCGACTGTTACTTATTTTGAATATCCGTACTGTAGAACTTGGTAGTGAAATATTCCGTATATAATGGCACCAACCCTCTCTTTCTCGCCTCTCACAAACACGTAGTACCATTAGTACAGTTTATGCAACATCCTGCAGTGAATATCTGATCCAAGGGGGAAGCACGTTGATGGAATGTTATTGGCCTATTCATATTCGATGAAAGTAGATGTCTCGTGTATTCAAGTACACGACGATAAAAGTAGAATTATTCTTGTTATTGACTAACAAACTGAATGTCATCAATAAAACTCGGATAGAGTGAATTAGTGAAGCATACAATAAATCTGAATGAACAGGAGAATCTTCTGAAATGATCAACATTCCTAATCTGAATGACATGAAAATTTTGATGTTTTCAATTAATCATTCCCAACAAAAGTACCGAAGAAGAAAATCGATGGTTCTAGATCGTGCAATTGAATTCTGTTACAGGATTGAGTTGAGAGAATTATTTGAGCGTTCAAAGCATTGAAAAAAATGGGAAGACATTCTAAGATTAAGAATGTTCTCTAATCAATGATATGGGGCTGGTGTGTATTCTCTAGTCTCATATTCTAAAGTTTTCATGACTTTGAGAGGATGACTTTTTCTGTGAAATGAGAAAAACATGAAGAGAAACTGCCTGTTTCCACTCTCATGAGTAACAAAAGCGTCCCATTACTTCTGATTATTTATTCTGGTACAATTAAAACACTGTTTTGCAAACTATTGATCATGGTTTCTCAGTATTTAATTGAATTTATTTCACCATGAAGTTGGTTGAGAAATGAAAAAGGTAGAATTTCAAGCGAGACTCACAGCAGACAAATACACAGACAATAGCACAATGCATTACAAATCCAGAAAAGATCATGGAAGTGAAGGAATATCTGTGCTCAGTGAAACGGAATTAATCGTGGCGAGGCTTATAGGAGACAAGCTTATGGAGAAATTGGATTTTACTGTATATCCGTTACGCACCTTCGTTACATTTCTAAGGCTGCCGTCTGATACACAATCATTCGGCACGGAACGCGTACAATTAAATGGCATCTTTTCTACTTTCTTAGCCTTCTATATCAAATGCAAGCTGAAAATGTCGGAAGGAAGGAGGAAATACCGAGAGCGAAATCATTGAGATCTGGTGAGGATTTCCTCATAATTCCAAATGTATATAGAGAGAATAGGAGAAACGATTTCTTGAAAGACATGCTCTCCAGGCCCATTTACAAGTTTTGTAACGCCGTTGTAGTAAAAAATCCATGAGCACCTACCCTGGTAGAAATTTGTCTGGGCGTCTCACTTACCATCGATTTAATAAATGGGACCTATGTGGAGGCAACTAGATAACAGATCTCAGCCAATTTGACTTTGGTGTTCAAACATTCAGTTTGGTTATATAGATTGTTCATGCTCCAGTCGATTGTACGGTAACACTGATAGTCCATGAACACGACCAGGAGAATAAAAGGAGGCCCAAACGTTTCAATTGATCACTCAGCATTATTTTATGGTAATAAATTCAAAAGCAACGTACTTGACTTGGGATTACATTCTAAATAATTTTACTGAAAAAATCTGATTTCATATTTCTAATTAGCAATTTGAACTGCATTATAGCAATTTCCATTTCTATCTAGGACATCCGGGTGGGCACAGGCTAGGAAGTGCGTTACAAAACTAGCTGGAAACCACCTCAACATCTGGGAAAACTAGCTGAGGCCCATCTAATTCTCAATCACAATTTCTACTAGGGTAGATTATTCCACTAGAAGAGACCTATGTTCGTGAAATATTTTATACACGGCAGGTAACAAATATGAATTCCTCTCTCTAAATTTTTTGAAGGCAGAATCCATCTTTGACAAGTAAGAATTCTAATCCATAAAAGAGAATCCAAAAGTTGAATGGTCACTTTTTTACCACAGTATTTTCACTCTTTGGAAGTGGATTTTTACTGCAAGCAATTTCCAAAGCAACTCATGGTAACATGTTTGGAAGCTCATCAAAACCTAGAACATCTCAGTTCCGACTTTCTTCACCACATGGAAAAAAGGAATAGTTGTAGAAACTATTTACCTTGTCGATTTTCGACCATCTGCAAGATTAGTTACAGTGACTACCCAACTAGAAGTTCAATCGGGTTAACTCGGCGTTTGATTAGAACCCAACCAAAACCAACCAAATGTGATTGGATTTCTGGTCGGGTATGTAGTTAGCGTACTGCAATATGACAGATACACTAACTAACGTCAGGAAATTCAGGACATGTTTCTGTATAATTGATTACAACCACTCTTTTTTCAATTCTTCAAATGAATTTGACTTAATTGTGAGGGATTCCAACTAAATTTCGGAACGTATTCTGCAAATTTAGTGAATTTCCCTCAAATTCAATGAAATTTTTCTGAAAATTCACATTCACTGCGGTTTTAAAAAGAATTCTTTTACAGTGGTGCACTCGTAACTAATATGGTATTCACGTTAGTCATGACAATTATTCTAGTAACCGAATCAACTAACGTGGTATTTGTTGTGAATACAAAATAGTTGCCAGAACTACTCTCGCAGATGGTCGAAACTGCTTCTTATATTTTCGTCATTTCGTAATTAAATCATTGTATCCGTTAACTGTTTACTCTATTAGTAGAACCATTTGCATTTAGAACGGTTCCTCAATGAAACAAATCAGCAATTTGTGAATAGCTGGAGGGTGATGATGTTACGGCACAGTTACATAGTACACATTATTAATAATTCCACGATCATCGAAATATTTTTATAAATCAACAGAAAAACAGGAAGAAATAATTTCCACTGCTGAGAATCAATTGATTTCAATCCTTTCCATTGTTCACATCGTAATAAAATAAATTTGATCCATTCTGTGAACTGAGGGTGAAGAATACAATCCACAGCAGCATATACTCGTTCACGGCGACAAAATGAGGTAATCCGAATCAAATAAAATTTCCTGCGCCGCGAATGGATCGAAGATTCCAAAGTGCTTTGAGAATTTTTTCTGATGGAACTTTGAAAGGAATGGCGGAAATACACTTCCCCTACGATTCACATCAAATTTCATACATCGAAGGAGGTTTCGTTCATGCAAACTGATTGGCATCTGAAAAGATCGTACACTGCGAACGTACGTTTCGAATTGTGAAATCGAGGATTAATGATTTTTCGTGATGCACTTGAATTTCTGAATATGGAATATTTGTACGTTCGGATTGAGGGTATTTCAATGAAATCAAGCTGGTTTATTTTTTTCTTCCTGTAAAATTGCTCAATATTAGTGACATAAAATGAGCTAACTTTGCGTCGTTAATTGTTGAACCGTAGAATATGTACTTCGGTTCACATACTTGAACTGAAGTTTATGAATTTAAATTATTTATTCAAATATTTCTCAATCGATATTCTTCAATGATATTCATTTCAAATGATTCAGGAAAATCGAAAAAAAAATAGCTTAATTTGCAGTTTAGAATATAAAACGGTATCTGATTCAAAAAATCAATAGAATTATGTATATATATGAAGAAGTAGTGATGATGTATGCCCTTAGCACTTTCAACCCCAACGACGTGCCATTATCTCCACCGCAACTTTGCTCTATAAGCCCAGCGGTAACAATAGCCCGCCATGAGAGGTTTAGCAAACTCCTGGTCATATTTAATTCATAAAAACTAAAAAATTTCTCATACTCTTTGAAGTAAAAAGAGTTATTGAATTTCAAAACCATCGGAGAGCATGGAAAATTCAAGTATCTTCACTAACAATTACCACAAATAGATTGATTATTTTGATAAGAGGAACCAAAGAAAATGTTCAATATATCACACTGTTGAAATTGTTGCAATATTTACTCATGACTTATGAAATCCTGGATCAGTGATTCACCCGACATGAGTGTCTTGTCATTTCTCAAAGTGAATAATCAATTCAAAAACAAAGAGAACTCGGAGCTTCAAAAAATCTTCCGTGTGGAAATTTCTCCCGGGCTCAAACCTGGGCCAAGTTTATAATCCCTACTTGAAAAGTGGCCCCAACTTGGAATGTTACGGTTTTCAATCTAGGTCCCGTAATGGTATCAAATATCTAGGCAAAACCATGGTAGCCAACTCGGAGCTTACGTGAGCTGTAGGTGGGCATACTTGGATTGAAATATTCCAGGAATATGCTGGCGACCTCAACTGGGACCCACATGGGCCGTGGGTAGGCAACCTTGTATTGGATGCCTAAGAGACACCCCTACGGGACCAGGGCCTACCTCAGGATGCCCAGGATTGATCTCCACACGGGTTTGAGCTGGGCTGAAGTCGGTCATTCATTTTTAATGCATCAATTGAGATTTCCTGTATCCAACTGCACCACTTTACCCCAGTTCACGGAAAGTTTGATGAATAACATAAACTCAACTTTCATTAACCATAGATGCATTCAGAATTAATCTAAAATCAATCGAAACCACATGAAGAACAAATATATATATAAATTCGATAAATCATCTCAGTCAAGACCTTATAAATAAAATACTCAGTCAGTTCCCTCAAACCCCTTATAAAAGGTAAACTTTGAAATCATAACAGAAATGCAGCTTTGACACTCGCTGCTCTCCAACTCTATCTGTACAACGAAATTTCATTACGGAAGACATCGGAACCTCAAGTGCAACGCATGACAGATTTGCTCATAGAATTTCGTGTTTCGATGACCGACACAAGCTCATAAGGGTTGTGCATTGTACATCATCAGGAGATGGAACGTTGTTGCGGTTTCTAGGAATGTATGCCAACACATACATATCGGATCTCGAATATGAGCGTACGTTGTGTTCCATGACAAACTCCAAACTCGAGTGACTTTGCAATACCGATACCGTACGACATCGCCAGATGAGTAACGAAATAACCTCAGTCCTATAACCTAGGAAAATCCGCAAAAAGAGGAAGGAAACATCTATTCTCATTTTAAAATTACAAACACACAAACACACACATCTATATATGGATATATATGTACCCACACAACACGGACTTGAATTTTTCTTCGACCCAAAAGGTTGAATTTAATGATCGATTCTGCCGTACAGACGATATATTTTTATCGTTGATTGCATGCGAGGGTTCTTTTTCACTTGACGATACGCTTCAGTTGAAAAGATACGCCGGTTAAATTCATCTCTCGTCCCTCGTCACAATTCAAGGTAAATTCACGTACATTTGCAGGGTACAAACACCTTCGTAATGTTGATGGATACAAATTATGCACACGATATTACCATCATCAGCGAATGTTTCCCTCTTTTTAGAATAAGGTACACATTGAAATCATACATCTTGTTATACGCTCGTGTATGCAACCTTCGACGACATACGTTTCACATTAGGTAAAAATGTCCCGTGTTTTTTCAATGTATTTGAATTTCGTTTACATACTTTTCCACGTCTCGTTTCGAGGAAATTGAATTTTCATCAAGTTTTAATGTTAATACCTCGTTTGTTTCCAATATGGCAAAAAATATCCGTTTCGACGATTCAACTGTTTTTCTTGTTCTTTTCATTCTCATGGAATGGGTAACATTTTGTAAAAAAATATTTGGAAATGAGATTATAATTTGATTGATATAGAACGAACTAGGGTAGAAAAGTACTTTAAAGATAAAAACAATAAGGGATTATGAGGTATGCGTTCCCAATTAGGAAATTTATCTTCTCGAACTATTGACTTTAATTTTACTAGACTTCTCGCAGAGAATATTGTGGCACTGAGCTATCATCAGAACCTTGTCAAGGACAGTGCATGAATCAGGAAATGAATGATTGCTTATTAATTTTGTAGAATTGATAAACAAAATTAAACATCTTGTTCAAACACACTGAAAACCCAATTTCTTAGATTGAAAGAAAATTTTCTTTGCTCTCATTCTAATAAATCTTTCTTTCAATGGACGAAAATTCAGTTTCATGGAAAAAAGTTTCATCAAACTAAAACCAAGAACTTTCAAATTGAAACAAAAATATATTCTTTCCTCAATTCGAAGAATATGATTTCAATTCAATGGAAAATTTTTCCATGGTTGCAAGAAACAAAATATTTCAACGCATCCAATTAGTCCGCCATTTTGGATACATGTAGTGTGGACATGGCAGTTCTGATATCAGTCATTTTCAAGTAGTAATTCCCTGTGTATCAATTTTATGAGATGGATTTCGATAAGCAACATGTACGCCATTGTATTCTATTCTGTTTTCAAATGAATAAAAATGCTGCTCAAGCTATGGAATTGATTAATACGACATTGGCTCAACATTCTGTGAGCCATTCAACAGCGAAAAAGTGGTTTACAAGATTTCGTAATGGAAATTTCAGTCTCGAGGACGATCCACGTCCAGGTGCAATCAAAAAATTTGAGGATGAAGAACTTGAAGTTTTACCGAATGAAAATCCATGTCGAACTCAAGAAGAGCTTGCAGAACAGTTAGGAGTTACTCGTCAAGCACCTTTACTTCGATTGCATGCATTGGGAAAGATACAGAAGGAAGAAAAATGGGTTCCTCATAAACTGACGGAAGAAAATAAAAGACAAAGAGTTGCCATTTGCATGAATTTGTTTTCTCGGTTCAAGAAGAAGAATTTTCTGCATAAAATCATCACGAGTGATGAAAAATGGATTTTGTACGACAATCCTAAACGTAGAAAAGCATGGGTTGATTCGGGCCAGCCATCTATAGTACATCAGTTGAAAAACCGAATATTCATGCAAAGAAAGTTTTACTCTGTGTCTGGTGGGATTGGAAAGGAATCATTTACTACGAGCATCTCGAACCTGGACAAACTATTACAGCTGAGCGTTACCGGGCCCAGCTGATCAAAGTAAGTGACGCTCTGGAGGAAAAAAGACCATTTACGGGGCAAGGAAGGTGAAAAGTGATGCCGCTGCATGATAATGCACGTCCGCATACAGCAAAACCAACCCAGGAACTCATTTTCAATTTAGGCTGGGAAGTTGTACCTCATGCGGCATATTCACCAGACTTAGCTCCTTCTTATTATCACTTATTTAGATCAATGTCGTCATATTTGAAGGAGTAGCACTTCATGAATATCGAAGATGTCCGGAAATGGCTGGATAACTATTTTGTTTCAAAACCACCAAGTTTCTATCGTGAAGGCATTTATCTACTACCCGATAAATGGCAGAAGACTGTAGATAATAACGGCGAATACTTTAATTGATAATTCTTGAAAGAAGTATCTTTTTGATAAAATTGAATTTGACAAAAAAAAGCCGAGTTTCAATTCGCACACCTAATAAGAAATTAGGACCTCAGTGCACCTAGTGCGTATTGATATTTATATCCAAGTGAAACTGTTGGAAATTAGTAATATATGTTCCCGAAAAATAAAGCATAGGTGAACGCCGAAAACAGTTTAAAAAGTCAGCAACAGAATTTAAAGCACAAATATTACAGAAGCGATCCTTTACCCATTCAATTCTCTGTACCTCAAGCAAAATAATGAATGCAGTGAAAACTGAAACACATTACACCGGTTGAAGATTGCAAAGTTTAAAACGTATAGAATAGAATTAATTAAAAACTACACCACGTTTCGTTTCCTCATTCCGACTCATATTTCATATGTCCGCTCCTCTCATTGCAGATACGTGAAGAAATGAATTTTTGTGCACATCATTTTTGAATACATTTTAATTACCAACTTTCTATTTTTCACTTCGACGACTATTGTCTTTCCGTCGACCGTAATGAAGATATTGATTTTCAAAATTTAGCACTCTTGTAGTATTTTCCATTGACTTATACCACTTGAATTTCCAACTGGCGCGCGTCACACGCGTATCACGTCACACACGCACATAGCCCTTGACAGCCACGAAGGCTCAAAGAGTGGCGATGGTAGGTGGTAGTAGCGATCGTGGTCGAGGATTGCATGCTTGACGGCAGTTAACAATCGAGGCCTCTGCATTTATGAATAAGGCTGCACAGGAGGCTAAGAGATAAGGTCACAGACAATGAACCTTGTTCCAGTTCAGGGCCTTGCATTGTCGTGTGGTATATAAAGATTCGTTCCTTTATGTTATTCGTCTACGTGTGATAGCGTGAGTTATTTTAGGAGATATCAATGATTTTATAATCATTTTGATGTAATTCATTTCTAAATGAAATCATTTATTCACGTGTTGTGGATCGTTTAAAACCATTCTTATCAAACGTTTCCATTCCCACAAAGTATTGAAATCTTTAGTTACTTAAATTGTTCTACTGTCATTTTATGAGGATATTTTTGGATTGACTAGTGATGTTCAATAGAAATTTCATCACTTCAATAACAGATACTCACAATCATCTTCATAGAACAAAAGAATTATCCAATTATTTCCACGGTACGTGAAGAAACAAAAACGTGTTGTTAGTATTCGAAATGCTAATGAAGACGAGACGTATGAATAAATCAATGAGAGGACAAATGAAAAATTCTATGATAAGAATGAAAATTGGGTAATTAGAGGTATGAATAGTAGAATCGCCTTCTGTAAGGTTCAAGGTTTCGTTAATCGTCGGATCTGATAATGATGATATGTTCTTGTCGAATCTGAGATATTGAATTTTCACTTTGTTATAAGTGAAAATATACGTTACAAAGTCCGTATCTGATACGAAACATCTTAAAATATGCGCAACAGCTGTATTCGATCATATAATTCAAGACCTTTCTGTATATTATCAAACGATAACTACAATGATTCGGGATAATTTCCTTGAATAATGGTGAATTTTACTACTCGCATGAACCTTAATTGCATAGTTCACCTTGGCCGACATTTTTATGACTTTCACGTTCAGAGACAATTGTTTCCAACGCTTGATAGGTATTGAGAAAATCATTTACGGTACTGTAATTCAACAATGAATTGAATTTTTTGTCATTGAATGGATTCAATATGAAAAATTCTATTTGAATGTTGTCAATAAAATCTTAGACATTTATGCAAAATAAATGACTCTGAAAACATCATCACGTCATATAGTTTGTACAACTTCACAAATATATGTTTTTCTTTCGTTCATATATTGTCTTAGTTGTCCTACGCTCATATCGCTAATGGATTGAAAAAATTACCTTCCATTATCTCCAATTCGATGTGCAATCGGCAAAAGTTTTTTCCTCTTTTTCTTTTATTGATTTTTCTTCTTCTTTCAACAACATAGTAATTCATACTAATCCATACAGAATTTATCAATCGGTCAAGAAATGATAGCGCATTACTGGGTCATATACGTCATTAGTTGCACGTTAACGACATCCATTAATGACTCATCGAGGTTTGACTACTGGATGATAATATGCGTTCTGTAATGGCAGTGCTCTGATCACTGACATATGAGAGTAATAATTGCCTCGATAAAGAGAAAAAGTACCCAACAAATACAATATCTTATGCAACAATCTCCCCAAGTTTCAATCCTTGAGTTTGTTGAGCAATCCTGACTTATGGTCAGACCTCGAAGTGTTTGAACGTGGCTAATCAATGGTGGATCCCTTGATCACCCGAGTAGAAGAGTGTTCAGAATTATATATAAATTATATATAATTTTGAAATTTTTTTCACACGAGAATATATTAATGATACTCGTTCTATGATTGAATCAAATCCGTTATTTCGATCACCGGAATATCAAACGTCAACTGCCAATACTAAAAATCACATTTAATTTTTCGCATTTACATTTGTTAATCTCACACAGTTGGAAATTTCGTGTTAAATTGAACATATTTCACATATCCAAAACGGTCCACACAAATTTTTGTGTCGCTTCAACATAATGTGTTTATGTTAGCTACACTGTAAAAAATATGCAGGATTTTCCCATACCTATGTAAAGGAAAATTCCTATACTTATACGAGAAAAGCGAATTCCCATACAGGTATAGGAATTTTCACATAAAAATATATGAAAATTGCTGTTTTTATGAGATTTTTACTGTAAATTCATAGGATTTTCCCCAAAATTCACAGAAATTTTTTTACAGTGCAGTAACTCAAGCTTGATGTGAATAACATGACACAAAAGGGTACTGATTAAGTTTTGCTTCGAATTTCCGATCGTGTAAATTCAACACGTAAGTACTGTCAAATCACATTCAAAATAAGTACTGAATTAACAGTCGACAAGGGTAATTTATGAATTTTTTCACATAAATTGAATCTGAAAATCGCACTTCTTTTATGTTGAAACAATGCATAAGAATAAATGGAAAAAACGTAGTCTTCAATCAGAATTGAACACGGACCGTTGAGACCGGACGTTGAAGCTCTATCACTTAAGCCATCGCCGGTCACTTGGATAGGGGTACTTTCTTTGTGTATATCAACTTGCACTCGATCTTCAAATTTGCATATCTAGAAAACCAAGCCCCATTAGAATAAAAGCCGAAACCAAAATGAATGAAAATGAATGAATAGGTTTTCCGACGAGTACCAAAATTACACGTACATGGAACTTTCGTTAAAAAGTAACTCCCACCACTGGTGATCTCCCCTTGATAGTTGAGAATAACACAATTTTCATGTTAAATCTTCAGTTGAATAAAAACACTTCTCTCCACTTGTTTGAATGATTTTGCATTATAAATTAGTTGAGATCTGATTGCACAAGGAGCGTCTATAGAAGTGACAAATGTTTGTGTTAAATATTTAACAGAAACTTCATCACACACAGATTTTCTAACATATTTACACCAAATTTCCAACTCTACAGTCACCGGAAAATCGAATATCATAACAACTGGCCCATAGCTGTTCATATTTCCTTATCTAGCTACTGAATAGTTTGTCACTGTAAGACGTAAGCGTTGCATTACTATCTCTAAGCTGTTTAAAATCAATAAAGAGTGATGATATAGTACCTGAATAGAACAGCTCATGGCTACTCCACTCGCATTAATCTAAACTTCATAACTTTATGAAAACATTAGCAGCAGACTTCCCATGATTTCCTTCTAAAAACTGTCCCTTGTGACATTGCAATCAACTTTTTTTTTTCAGAATACAAAAATAAATGGAAAGTATTCGAAGAAAATGAATCAAATAGGTCGTTGAAATACGTCGAAACAGTTATTTGATGATCATGAATGAGGGTGTTATTTGAAGGGGAAATGTCGTCCGATAAATAATTGGAAACTATTACGTTCGTGTTGTTTGAAAAGTTTCCCACATACTGCATTTTTCTCATACACACATACCCCTTGAAAATTGAATGCCCAATGTAGCCTGACAGGCTAACGTATAAATCGTCGAAACGTCGCTTTTTATCGTTACATGCTTCCACTCAATGTTATACATATTTACCATCGTACGAACGTAATGAATTTGCGAGGCTTAAAAGTACCGTCAATGTTGAACGATTTCGTTGATGTTGTAACTTACTTGCACGTTATAATTATTAATCCTGCAATCACTTTCTTTATCCATCAAATTTTATGATTCATGAAAATTCACCCTTCAGCAGCAATTGAACATGTTTTTTACATGAAGCATTTATTATAAAAGAGGAATAGAGTTACAAAAAGCACACATATAACAAAAAGTATATTCATCCTCCTCGGATCGTTTAGGCAAAAAATCATTCACGCAGGAATCAAATCGTGTCAGTTATCACCGAAGTTTCAGTAATTTTCAGAATACAAGCTCTTTTTGCCGCTGCGATTTCACATTTTTCTTCTGGAATCATGTTCGACCGTCAAATAACTCAACACGTAGATAAAATGAAAGCCATTCTCGGAAAAGAAATGACCTTTCTTCGCGAAGAGTTTCGGTATATAAGGGTATTAGCAGGGAAGAAGTGAGGAAAGTTTCGACAACACACACTCGAAATTGCAAACACCATCAGCAGATACAAATAAAATTCGAGATTGAATTTTTCTACACGGTTTATACCGTTTGTAGCTGAAAGGCTTATCACGACACGTTCCAATTTCTTTTTCAGATCCATTTTCGAGCCACCAAGTACTCACATTTAATGCAAATGATATGCGAATTTTGTATGTGAAAGTTTTTATGTATGTACGCGATGATAAAAGTTATTTTCATGCAAATTTTCAAATAACTTTCATTGTTGTAACTTTCTCTATCTCTCTCTCTCTCTCTCTCTCTCCTTCCTCGCAGCTGACGACTCTTAACGCTATAAATTATCCATCTTGTATCCCGTTAATTTATCATGTTGAAAACGGATTTATTCGAAGAGAAAAATCATTTATTTTCCATGCGAGTTTATTTATCGGATTTTTGTGATCATATTTTTTTTATTTAACGCGCTCACTCGTTGAGATCTTTCTACCCTTATAATGGAGAAATGATGACGTTCTTTTACGCACGCACACCATGGAACCCGCTCGTTTCTTCGAGATTTTTTACGAGTACGATACTTTTATCGATTAAAGTTCCTGAACGAATTTATTTCATTACAACATATAAATTACTTATAATGAGAAACGCAAGTTCTATTTCATTGGATTCAAAAAACACTTCGTTGTGATTAATTATTGAGGCATCGAGAGAAGAGAGAAACGTGGAATAAACGTACTTTAAACATACGAATTTTCCATTTTATCAGTACTTATCTGTCTCATGTTGTTCGCAATTTATTCCGTTCACGTAAGTGACAAGGAGTTTCCGTTGAAAATTGAAAAATAGAGGGATTTTGTGACAGGAGTACAGCAATGGTCAATGCGTATACGTACAGAGACGAGACGAGCATATTAATATGCAATGATATAATTCAATTGAGGTATCTCATTTGTTTTCATGCATCCACCATAACCGTAGAATTTCCCGAGGGAGGAACGAATGAAATGAGTGTGATGGTCATTTCTGTCGGAAAAAGTGTTACGAACGAGAAAATATAGAATCATAAAGATAACCTTTCACCGTTCCAACGGTAAGTTCCAACGTGTATGTGAAGGAGACTCGTTCCATAACAAAAACAGAACGTCAAAGAGTCGAAGATGTACGGCTGTATTCCGTCGCTTTATTAGATCAAAGAATAATTTTGTGTTTTTTATCCTGTTGGATATTATTCTCTCCTCAACGCGTTTATTCTATACTCTCAACCGTGGATACTTCGATAGTAGAATGAATTATTAATCAAAGTCTCAATGACAACTTAACTAATCTTTTGATTGTTTCATTCTCCAAACGAACCATGCAATTTATTTGATCAAAAATTTGGATTTGGATTTATATTTTAGAATGATATAGCAAAAGAAGACAGTTGGAAGACTTATAAGTCTAATTTTTTAATTGATTTAGTGTGTTTGATTGGATCTTCTTCGAGAAGGAACTTTGAAAATTAACTTGAGGAATCTTCAAGATTTCGATAATTCCATTCACAAATTCATAAAATCTTCCCTCGGAATGGGGTTCGTCATAAAAACTTCTCCAATCTGACACCTCGCGATATGACCTACCAAATTAGTGCAATCTGTTTTTCCCTTGAAGGAGTTGGAAAGATGAATGAGAAGTTCTTGACTCAATTATTTTCCGAATCATGATGAATGATTTTCAGCTTGGAGAGGAATCGAATATTCCAAAGGAATAACATTCTAAAGAATATGTTTAGAGTAAATTTGAAAACATTTTTATTCGATTGAAAATCCGTAATTGTCGTTTCTTTATTCGATAAGTTATAAGCAAACACATTCTTGTTGAACGATGGAATTCATTCTGTTATTAATCATTTTATGTCATACAGAATATTATAAACAATTTTAAACATTATAGTTTTCCTTCCCTTCTATAGGAGATTCTATCAAGATATAATTTGTGTTTTCATTGAAAAATATAATTCGGCATCAACTGGGGTGGAAGATTGTTTATTAACGGACTATTCAAGGGCTATTTTTAGACAATTTTAACACTGTTCAACGATGGCTTGAGAAATTTTCTCAGCATATGAAAGGTTCAGCATGCTGTTACATATTCTATCAAACATTATGTATAAAGGATATTTGGAATAGTATAGATGAATGTTATAAAATGTGACTTCAATTCCAGATATTTCAATAAGACAACAGTCTAATAACATATTCTTCGAATGATTTTATTATCATTCCTGAATGGCAGAAATCATTTTTCTTCTCAGTACGATGGATAATCTCTCCCACAAATCAAGGGAAATTGCTTCTACCACTCATCTTAGGAAAGAAAATCCAAAAGAAAAAAAAAGGTTTCTCCTCTTTTGTTTTCGTGCGTTCATATCGATTCTCAATTTATCAGCCAACGTGTATTAGGGTTTTTTTTTCCAGGTAATTAACCTTCATACTATGCTTTGGTAATAATTCATACATTAAAGGCATGAAATCGTTACATCCGCACACTGAATCACAATATCAAACCCCCATTTTTAACGTTGACAAGTAAAAATCTCGCCCAGATAGTGAATTTTCATTCAGATTCAAGTATATTACATGATCATCGAGTGTAATCAAAACATTGTGACTTGATGGAAAATCTCATGTGACTTGAATGGAAAATCTACGTTAATCAGCACATTTTCGATAGATACTCCAAATAAATCACATTATGCATTTAATATACGAAAAATATTAAATATTAAATTTCACGACTTCCGCGTTAGAACATTGCAACTTTCTCAACTGAACGTACATATAACATAAGATAATTTGTAACTAAAGTTGATTAAAGAATATATGTATGCCTGTGTCCAAGTGTTGTTCTTTCAAACTCAGCGGTCGTAAGAAATATGCCAATATGTAAGTACTATCTGTCATTTTCAAACGATGTAAAGCATGAGGTCAATATAACGTATTGCGGTCGGTTAGTTTTCAATCGATTTGTATAATTCATACGACAAGATGAATTGCATACATGTACATTCCACACGATTCGAGAATAAATCTTTCAAATGCATAATAATTGTCCTTGAATTATTTTCCGTTGATACGACATATTTATGCAAAATGAATCATTCCAACCTCAGAACCATCTCATCAGAACCTTCACATATATTCATGAACAGTTATTTTTAATTACAAAGGTTCATACGCGTGTACAGTTTATCACCCGTTACGAACAATCGTTTCTTATGAATATTTCAAAACCTATGTTAATTCAAACAGGAACATGGATGAGGAATAAATGCAATTTACAGCTAGCCAAGGCACATTTAAATACTGTTATGAGGAATTATCTCTGCAAACTCTGGAAGCTGGAAAGGAATTACCAGAGATTCCATAAAGTTCATTATTTTATGAATTAATTTTTCTCCCCATCAAGCACGAATGAAACAAATGGAACAATACTGTAAATTCAAGTATTATACTCTGATACACTTAGAGTGTTTTAATCGTATAATCACTCTTTGAACGCTTGAAAACGTGTGAATATAATCGATAAAATGTTTTGTTATGAAGGATTTAACCTAGGTTATTGATATATTCCCATAATTTCAGGGGGTTCACAGAGCAGCTACAAGATTTAAACGCTTTGAGTGGATTAGAATAAAATGCTTGAATTTGCAGTGAAATTACACGATTTTAGTGTTTGCATATTGCTGGAGATTGATCTTGGATATAAAAAGTACACACAAGAATTTCATGACAGGTTTTTCCCTGATGCCACAGCCTCCACGAATATTCTCCTGATCCCTGAAGTGGTTCCAGCTCTATCGATCTCTTAGACCTCGCAGAAACGAATGAGTCGTGCTGCTTTTTCTTCCGCCACAGACGATGCATATACTGCAACTATCAGACAATGCGTTTTTCTAAGCCGTTCAAAGCACATTCCAAAGTTGAAACAAGCACACGTGGATGAGCCTAAAGTTTCCTATTTTTCAATCACCAACTTTTATGCGGGTAATATGGGCCCCAAGATATTTATGTCAAAAAAACAGGACAAAAATTGAGAAAAAATGTTCATTCATTCATAAATTCATATAAAATAGAGTTGGGTCTACCATTGTTTCAAGATTAATATCTAGATATATATCGAAGGTCCGCTTGGATACCGCGTTGAAATAAAAGAAAGTAACTTATTATAAACCAACTGGCAATTTTTTTCATTTTAATTCATTTACAGAAGTTACAAATGTATACATCTTGTTCGCAACCAGCACAATCATTGTGAGCCCACACATCACAAACCACACACTCAACCCACAGTTCACCTCTCGTGTTTTCAGAAAACGCCTCTTCACAAAATATAGCCTGGGGCCCATAATACCCGCAGTTCAAGGAGCCCATATATACACCTTGCCCATCTTGGAAAATGAAATTTTCCTACACTCAACTTAATCAGTAAACTGACATCCCAATGAACATTATGAGGACGAGGACTTGAAGACAACTGGAGGAGCTCTTAAAGGGATCTTTATGTCATCCAATGCGTCGGCTTAGGAGATCCTGTGGAGGTCTTGTTTCAGATCTCTGTAAGATCTCCTAAATCGACGCATTAGATGACATTAAGATCTCTTTAAGAGCTCCTCCAGTTGTCTCCAAGTACTCGTCCTCATAATGTTCATTGGGATCACTCCATGTAAAACACAATCCTCATAGCATACTAAATACATACCTGAACTTGGTTTTACAAGTTGAAATGAAAAAACCGTAGTATTATCAAGTCAAACTCTTACCTTTCAGACTTTTGATAAAGACGACAAAATTCACTGCTTGATATATTACAAATCATAACAGCTGAGCGGTCAGCGCGATCTACAGTGTCGTTTAGAAAGTAGTTCTGGTAGTTTTAGTGTTCATTGCTAGAATTCGTGACCTAGATAATCAGATACCGAAGGATCCCATATCACCAGCAGGGGCCATTATACCACCTTTGCCTCTAACCGAAGAAATATCGGTGAGGCCAAATCAGGGGGCATAATGTTAAACAGCTGGATTTCAAACCGATTTTGACCTCCATCTATTGAGCTTCCAGTAGTACTAATTATGTAGTGGAGAGGATACTCAATGTGATATACAGGGTGGGGCATTTAAAGTGTCGCGGGCGTTTTTTCCAAAAATAAAATGAGATACGAGAAAATTTTTCGGACAAAAATTGTAGGGTATCGAGGGGGACATCCGATGGTGGCCTTGGCTTTGACCTCAAATCTCATCTTCAAGGGCATTCTGAGGTCAACTCTTGTTTTTTAAATAGCATCTCATATTTTTTACTGCAGATTTGGATTCTAGGTCAAAAACCGAGAAACTTTTGTCTGAACCATTTTCCTGAAATCCGCAAAGATGGCGCTCTAATCGATATTGTTCCATACTGAATCTGACATTAGAATAACTCGAAAACGAAGGGTCTTGGAGGAGAATGTTTCGGACAAAAGTTGTCTGATTCTAAGGGGGACCCCTTGAACTGAAACGGAGGTGATGGGGTATAACAGACAAAACACAACACATTTCAATCGTCTACATCACTTGGATAATTTTGATGCAGTAGATGCTCAAAATGATGGCCTTCGACTTCGATACACATTTCAAAACGTTTTACAAAAGATTGCTGAACTCGTGCTAAAATATCTTCATTGATGCTCGCGCATGCATTGATGATTCGTTGACGCATATTCTCAGGTGTAGTCGGTGCTTGTTGATAAACTGTATCTTTTATGTATCCCCATAAAAAAAATCTGGAGAAGTAAGATCCGGAGAACGGGCAGGCCAATGAACTGGTCCACGACGTCCTATCCATCGTCCAGGATAATCTCTGTCCAATATTTCTCGAGCTGTGACTGCATAATGGGATGGACAACCATCGTGTTGATACCACATATTCAATCGTTCCTGAATAGGTATGTCTTCAAGTAATGTTGGAAGTACTTGATCTAAGAAATGTCTGTACTTCTCTCCATTTAGCGTATCTGCAATGAAGTACGGTCCAATTACTCGAGATCGAAAAATACCACACCAAACATTCACAGCCCATTGTCTTTGATGCTCTACTTGACGTAACCATCTTGGATTTTCTGTCGCCCAGTAATGCATATTATGTCGATTTACTTGACCATGATTGGTGAACGTCGACTCATCAGAAAATAATATGTTGATGAAGTTGTTATTGTGCATTTGCGCTAGACCCCATCGACAAAACTGTACACGATTTTCGAAATCATCACCGTGAAGGTCTTGATGCAAACAAATGTGATACGGATGGAATTTGTGACGTTTCAGTATTCGAAGAACACTTCTTCGAGAAATTCCCGAATGGAGTTCAATTTCACGAGAGCTCACGTGTGGATTATTGGCTACTGCAGCTAGTACATTAGCTTCCGCATTTTCTCCGCTAACAGTTCTCATTCGATGTCGTTTTTCCCTTGTAATACTTCCCGTTTCTGAGAATAATTTTGTAATGCGTTGAAAATACCTAATGGATGGCGTTGTTCTTTCAGGAAATCGTTCTGCATACAAGTCATATGCTTGTCTGGGGTTCTTATGCACTTCACCGTAAATGTAGATCATATCGATCTTTTCAGAAACCGTGTATCGGATATCCATGATTTTCAATTTGTCATAAACCAAGTAATAATCAAATGTAACTGACAAACTGACTTTCAAAATCGTGAATTTTCACTGAACCCCGTCGTTTGTTTACATCGCGTGAGCTCTGAATGGTGGTAATGTAGACGATTGAAATGTGTTGTGTATTGACAACTTTTGTACGAAACATTCTTTTGCAAGACCCTTCGTTTTCGAGTTATTCGAATGTCAGATTCCAAATGGAACAATATCGATTAGAGCGCCATTTTTGCGGATTTCAGGAAAATGGTTCAGACAAAAGTTTCTTGGTTTTTGACCTAGAATCCAAATCTGCAGTAAAAAATATGAGATGCTATTTAAAGAACAAGAGTTGATCTCAGAATGCCCTTGAAGATGAGATTTGAGGTCAAAGCCAAGGCCACCATCGGATGTCCCCCTCGGTACCCTACAACTTTTGTCCGAAAAATTTTCTCGTATCTCACTTTATTTTTGGAAAAAACGCCCGCGACACTTTAAATGCCCCACCCTGTATATATGTATATCATATAACGGACAAATTCAAACTTCACAAAAATTTCAAGTACCGGTTCATCTGTTCAGCGTGGTATAGCGACAATTTGTGCAAAATTATTAAAAAAGAATTTGTTCTATTTTATTGTGTGTTCATTTCTCGATAGAATCATATTTTCTTCAGTATCTCAATTCACAGCATTTGAAAGTGCATAGTACATCTGACTGTTCCATGAGAGGTAAGTGAGGTTAGATTGTTAGTGTAATAGTTTTTATATAATTAATATTATTCAAGTAATAATTGAGCACTTCTACTTCGAAAATTCAGAATAATATGTTAATTTTCCATCATGTATCTAACATTATTTTGAAGCATTCCGTATTCAATAATCGTAATGTTACAATTATCAAACATAATAATATGGAGAAGTGTAAATATTCAAACTTTGATTGTTTATGCAACTTATGATAAATTGTTAGAATAATATATGATTTGAATATGAATTCATGTTTTGTTTAAGTGAAAAATAATTTCTTTCAACCAGTACAGAAATGGGACGTAACGCTTTATGTGAAAATTTCTAAGGCTGACAGAACCAAATGTGATATGTACTTGAATATATAAACATATAATTTTACATGTGATTAAGTGCGTACAATAATTAAAGAACGAGTAAACCGTACAAAAATATAGATGCATATATTCATTTTCAAGGAGCATATGATTGTGCAATAATTTCTTTACTTCTATACATATTATTCCAACAGTACATTGTTGAAACTTTATATTTCTCATTGAATATCTCTTATATTCTTTTACAACATGTTACCATGATTTATTGCATCCTTCTTCACAGTTCATTTTCAACATTAAATAATATAATTATAATCCGATAATATAATTATTTTTAATATTGAATATATGATTAAAATTTTTGTAATAAAATTCTCAACGCGAATCTCATAATGTGTGTTCGTTTCCATACAATTTGAATTTTCTTGAACACCGTGAGAAATATTCAATTATTCTTCATGGAACTTTCACTTTGCGGAAGATTATAGATTATTTGCGGATATTGAATAAATAAGAATTATAATTTGTATTCAACTTCGATATCTCAATATGCAACAAATATTTATAAACTTTATTTTTTCTATTTACTTTTTTACAGGTTTTCTAACAAAATTATTCTGTGACTCAACATATGAATTGATTCATCAAATTCTTGGAATTAATTTATGTATTGAGCAACAGTGAAAAAAATAATACATTTTATTAAGTATTATAATTTTTGAACTTACACACATGGAAATAGGAGATGTGTGTATGGGAATTGATTGAGATCCCCCACCCCGATATTAATATAGTACCACTGGCGGGTCGCTAGATGGCATGTCAAATACGTTGAAATTCCCTATCGTGGACATTATGGACATCATGCCTCCTGGGCCAAATTCAGCTAGAAGTGAGGATGGCGGTCATTTGTCAATTGGTATGAATTTGTCAATACAATCTCAAAAATAATGTCGGTATGTAAATAAAACACATGATAGAATTTCTTATGCGTGTAGCTAACACATGTTTACGCGTACATCGGTGTTTTGGCCTAGCAATCTAGTTATTATTCAGAAGTCTGTGACATGGAACAAAAGTTAGTTTTATGATTATAGCAGCATTGTTTTGTCGGTTCTGTCAATTGTTTTGTTTCAAATCACATAACTTCAAGTCCTTCATTACATCAACATACGTACTTAATATCAGTTTTATTTCAAATACATGATATTTATGAGGAAATTCTTTGTGTTCACATCAATTTGCACAATACTGTACCTAAAGATACATATAACCTTTCAATTCACGGGAGGCAAGAGTTTCATCCTTTGACATTTCACCCTCTCTCATATAAGAATTGAATATCGTACATATATGAATGTTTCATGTTTCAAAGCTATTCCCATTACATATGACCAAACTTTCAGAATATTTTACCACTCAGTATAAATTTCGATACAACTTTGAAAATGGAATATTTATGAAAATTCCATTTAAATTTAAGATATATTCAGATGTTTCTTGAATCTGATAAGAATTCTCACAGATATTCTTTCAAGTGTCTTCGATCTCAAACACTTGAGAGTTTTTTTTTTCTCATGAATTCTCAATTATCATTCTCAAAAATTATCATCATCACACAGTTGGAGACCATCTTTTTCTCTGCTTTCAATTCCATCTGCATTAAAAATTGAGAACGAAATGCTTTGGAAGTAGAGAAAAGAAGATCTTTCGTGTGCAAATGTTTGAGACGCTAGGGATTTCGAATAATAAAGACGAAGTAATAAGATTTCTCCTTCTTTTTTTCTATTTGTTCTCCCACGTAGAGATAGATGATTAAAAACAATTAATGATATGGCGAGCGGTGAGCAGCATAACAGCGGATTCTTCATTGCATACGATGGAAGTGAATTCTTTTGACTTTTGTTTATCGTACGTCTTAATCTTCTTTACCGAGTAATCATTGCATGGTGACGTTTGAAACACTCGTTCGCAGTTTCAGCTTTAATTTCTACCAGACATGCTCTAGTTCGATATCTACAACCACTGAATATAAGAAAATACATGCTAAGATACCTATACCGTAGTCATGCTGGTTCGTATGACAATCGATTGTTTTTTTTTGCACAGAATATATAAAACTTTTATCAATATTCTATGCAGATCTATGAAAGTAAAATACTTCTATGACAAGAAAAAATCGACATTATGAATTGGAAAGGATTTAAAACTCAAATTGAAGATCCTTGAAAGAACAATTTATAACAACTTGAAGGTGCTCTGAAATGTTTTAATACGTTGACTGCCGTAATACGTATTCAACGACGTAGTTCATATGGACCAGACCGATCACCTACAGTAAAAAATTTGGTGTTAGAAACGGTCCACCCAAAATTCTTGTCGGAAATCAACAATGATAAGTGTCAGATTGATAAATTTACAATTTCAAGTTGACAATTTTGTGTTAATTCCTCACATCCTTACACTGAGAAAACAGATATCTTGAAAAATACCATAATTTATGGATTTTCAGTGCTGGTCTGACCCGAGTCGGAATATTCACTTGCATGAATCTCTAAAAGTACTATAATTTCTTGGACTTTTTGAAATAAGTATGGTACCTTCCGTATAAAAGTCCAAGACATTATGGTACTTTTAGAGGTTTTTTCAGGTAAATATTTAGACTCGGTCAGACCAGCGCAGAAAATCCATAAATTATGGTACTTTTTAAGATACCTTTTTCTCCGTGTACCCGTGTGGAAAAAAATTCGCATGGCAACGATCTCGCCCAAAATCTGGCATCAAGCTTACTAAAATATCGGATTCATTTGGCAAAGATCTGGTGAAAGTCTTTTCACAAAGTATGGTGTTTGGGACTCTCCCATACTCCCAACATACTTTTTTCAGTCTCTCAAGAATATGGGGACAGTCCCAAACCCCATACTTTGTAAAAAGATAATTTTTTCCACGCGGGTAGTGTCAATATTCAACGCAAATTTTGAGGGGACCGTTTAGGACATGCACGTGTGTTAAAAATACACAAAATTTTCTACTGTGCCCCCATGGCAATCAACGGGTTAATTTTTTGTGAAGTTAGATAAGTACAGTACCTTACTTGAGAAACTTCAGTATGGTTTGAAATTGTGTTAATTTTATTTACTGTAATCTCATCATAGTAAAAAAATACATTACAAAAATCGTCTCTGATACGGAGCACCACAAAATATGTGGAGAGAAATTTAATTGTAAAATTACCATTCAATTCGTAAACTAGAACTGTTCGGAAAAGTTAGACAATAATTTGTAGCATGAGTCAAAATCATCACCAGCTATGATGGTAAAAATCGAAATTAGTTTGGATTTTCACTACCCTAGCATGTATGTATATTCCGGGTGAAAAGTCCGCACTGAGAACCCAATTTTTCAGATTGAAAGAAAATTTTCTTTGCCCTTCGCCCTTATTCTAATAAATATTTTGCCCAATGGGAAAATTTTCTTCAGATTGAAACAAAAAATTTTCAAATTGAGACAGAAATATGTTCCTTCAACTCAATGAAAAATTCTCTCATTGGGATGAACCATCGTTCCATTGAAAACAAGATTTATTAGAATGAGGGAAAAGAAATTTTCTTTAAATCTAAGAAATCGGGTTCTCAGTGCGTTAACAGTTCTAACGAAAGTATATTTGAATACGTTGTTATTGAAGAATTTCCAATATTTTCCTCTGACTGTATACCATCATGAGTGTTTTTTCTATCATTCTGATGAGTTAGAAATTCTCAAATAACAGCAATAACATATGATGTAAAAATATTTCCATCAGAACCGTTAATGGACTCTTTACACCGACTATACACTGTCAGAAATATCTGGAAGTTTTTTTCAATCACGTACATGAATTCGGGTTCATACACATTTTACATTACATTCAATGTACAAAAATATGAAATCACTACAGATAATGCTATAGTTCACCTTAAATTTAATGTAAAATATGTATGAAACCGAATTCATGCACGGACTTAAAAACAACATCCAGCACACTGAGAACCCAATTTTTCAGACTGAAAGAAACTTTTCTTTGCCCTCATTTCAATACGGTGAAACCCCTCAATAAGAACACTCTTTTCTCCCCTTCAAAGCAAGGCAACAACCGTTCGAATGAGAAAGAGGGCGAGTGTTCTTGTTGAGTGGTTTTACTGTAAATCTTTTTTTCAATGGAAAAAAATGCAGGTAAACGGAAAAAGTTTTCATTAAATTGAAACGATAAATTCTCAAATTGAAGAATGTGATTTCAATTCAATGACAAATTTTCCCATCGGAAGCAAGATTTATCAGAGTGAGGGCAAAGAAATTTTCTTCAAGTTTAAGAAATTGGGTTCTCAGTGCACAAACATTGAAATCAATGCAGAAATTTCGAACAGTGTACTATGTGGTCCACACTGGATCAGCACGGGCTCCATCTTGCTTATACGAAGCCAAGACTGGGCCGAAGTGCAGCCGAAATGCATACACGCTGGGGCATCAAAGCTGGCGATGATTATATGACTTATGTTACAAGTTATTGGCTGACTTCTCCGGATAGTTCTAGTTCGAGCATAAAATGGTAATCTTTTCAATTAAATTCTTCCCGGTGTATGTGCTCAATTACCAAATTCAAGATTTTTATGTGTATTATTAAACAATAACTACAATGATTCTGAATCATTTCATCAAATAATGGTGAATTTCACTATTTTTAATCAGGAAAATAGGTGTACTCAGAAATCCCAAGTTACTATCTTCCTTATAAAAATTGAAGCTGTTATGGTGCTTCAAGGGGTTCTGTTTTATGCAAAAAATTTGATTTGGGTACACGGAAAAAAGAAAACAGCAATGGTTACTGTGAATCACAAAAATACATTGAAACTCAAATTCATTCCATGCAGTACTGCGTTTCCCAGTCCTCATTACTGTCCAGTCAGCATTGACGAATTTCATTACAATACCCATCACTGTGATTACGCTAATCCTCATTATCCAAGCGTGTTTGCATTTGTTTTTCAACCGATCGCTGTCATTCACAGTAACCAGTAGTGTTTTCTTCTTTCCGTGTAAAACTAATGCTGAATCTCCATAGAATATGGAATTTTTGATTAATTTCTGCTTTTCCTGTGCATGCACTCCAATTGAATAGTTCACCTCGGTCGATATTCCGATCACGTTCATAATTATGAAAAATTCCTTTCAACATTTCATAGATGTTGAAAAGATCATTCAAGATAATGTTTATCAACAATGAATTGAGTTCTTTGCCATTCAATGATAATTTTATAGAGTTCTACTTAATTTTAAATCGAAATTCAATTAAATCTCAAACAATTAGACACCCTAAAAATATCATCAAATCACCCAGTGTCGTACAATTTTACAAAAATATATGTTCTTTTTCTAATCACACACTGTCTTAGTCATCTTGCGCTCATATCGCTAATGGAATAAAAAAATTATGTTCCGTCATTTTCAATTCGATATGCAATAGAAACAATTTTTTTTCCTCTCTATATTTTTCTTATTGATCATTTTTCTCAACTTTCAACAACACAGCAATTCATTCCAACCTATAAAGAGTTTATCAATCTCATTCCCAAGAGGAAAAATCGATTCGCGTATGCAAATGTTATTCAATTTCATATCCTCTGTCCTGTACATGACCATTATATCCATGAAGTATCAATTTCGTGTTCGTGAAACAGCAAAATAGCCTTGAACTTGTGGATAATACAAGTCTCATAGACAACTATTACATATTTTCTATACATACGATACAAAAATATTATCCTCCAATAGACAATTTCTTTTTACATCAAAAACAAAAATATGCCAATTTTTATGGCCATAAAATATTTTTACTTCACTGTTCAAAAATTCATAGAAAAGTTTTGATAGAGAAGGAGGAACTTTTTTCCAAGGTTCTCCAGAATATCTCACTTTCTTACCAATTTATTTTGAGAGAACTTTATTGGGTTTGAGAAAGTGCATCCAAGCCTCCGAGCATTCACGTAACCGTGTATCCGAAACTATCTTCCTAACGAGATGGATCATGCATTAAAGTATCATATGCCATGGCATGGCAAATAATTATCACGAGTAACCTTGACACTTCGATCATGAACGCGCGTAAATCGATAAGACGGCCCGATATATTGTATGATGGGTATCTCAACTCTATTCGACTTGCTAATACATCAAGTGCGCGGAATGTTATATCAACTTCGAACAATCAACGTGTAAAATAGAATCCATCGCTGTGATTCAGATTCCTCAAACGATATGAGTTATCTGTAATTACGAATTAGAGTTGTGTAAAGTGAGGTATTGTGAATTTATAAATAAATGATGGTTCAAAATTTTCATATGAAAATTATATAAAATATAAATTGGACATGAATTTCATGTCAAATCATACGTATTTCATGTATAAATTTACATTTTTCTTGTTTTAGTGATCTGAAAATCACCAATCGATGACTTCCCGAGTGAAAGAATTTTCAAAATTGTAAATAATTTACATATAATCATATATCGATTATATACAGTTTTGAAAATTTCTCCATTCGGATTGGATTTCAAGAACTAGGCCTCAAATCAACTCATATGGGAAACTTTTCAAAAGTATATTGAATTTGCATATGATCCAATATATTTTATACATAATTCCTATATAATTATATATAAATTTTATATATATGTGATGCTGAAAATTTTTTCACATGAGAGTTTCTATTGGAGGGAATCCTTTTGTTCTCAACAATGCAAATGATGAATTCCGACAAACTCTTCGTATATTTAATTAAAACTAAAAAATTTCTCTCGTCACAAAATTCAACCGGTTTAATTTCCTAGTTATCATGCAATTTCTATTGGCATCGATACTAATGACTTTATCGATCTTTGAAACGAATCTTGTACACTCTCTTGATATCTATTTCACTTTATTCACATTTTATATTTGGAATTTTGCCTGGTATTTATTCTACTGTATAATACGATTAAGCGAAGATCAACAATTTGTACATGATAAGGGATACAAATGAACATTTATCGCACGCATCAAGGTATTGTTTTAACAACAGAATGGAGCATCGGTGGATGGTAGCATTTATATCGCGTTGGATGCACACCTTGAAACTTGATTACCTTAATTCATTTAACGAGCTTATTTTGATAGATAATTCCATCCCTGAAGCCTGTAAGTTCTAGAATTAAATTGAACGCAAAGCACGAAACTGCCACAGCTTGTTGATTCGATCGGTTTCCATTTGAATGAAGCACCCCTAATTTTGACAATTAGCACATTTTTTTCATAATCATATACTGAAAGAAAAAACTGTAGCTGAAAACGAGCCCAAGTACAGTTTTTAGTCACAGTAGTCGTATTTTTACTATCACAGCAATTTTCATAGCTATACTTCAATGGAAAATATAACACTTGTTCCGTTCAGCTATACAGTTTTTTCTCAGTTTACAGCGAGTATTTGAGAATATCGCTATAACTGTAAAGTGGAGCTGAAATAATTATCGAGTTATTCACCCGAGGGATCAGGTTAATTCATTCCAAATAACTTAAAATGGCCGAATACTTATTATGAATATTTGAAATTTAAAATGATCTCTTGATCAACAACTTGATGTCTAGGAAGAACTCATATCGAGATTTAATAATGAATTCTCCGGACATTCAGTACGTTTTCATTTTGAATTCATTAATGGTCGCATAACGGGGGCTGTTCGAGAAGTCTTTAGGAAGTCCTCATAAATTCAAATTGATCATTTGCGCTGACTGGGAATCCTCTAAAACCAGTTATATCAAGTAGTAAGTGAAAACAACACTTACTTACAATATCGATTCCAATTCAACTTTGCGTAGGTAGAATATATTTACTTTCTTTTTTTTTTCTCACGTGAAACAATTCGATATGATAACAGGAGTCTCGGGGGAGGATTCATTCTCCGGGAAACAAATTTTATTTGAGGAATAATTTAACATGATGAAATTGATACAACTGTTTGGAATTTATTTAAAGCATAGTTTGAGGTATATTTACATGGAATGACCGAGTCCATTAATATTTAGAAAAATCACTGTCAATCTAGGGAAAAAGAAGATCATTGAAGAATATTCGTAGTGAATTGACCATAAGTGGATAGTTTCATTGTCAGAAATAACAATAAGACGATCAACCTTTGATATTTTCGGTAAACTCACTACGAATATTTTCCAGCGCTCCTCTTTTTCCCTAAATCGACAGTCATTTTTCTGAATATTGAAAATAAACTGTTTTTTTATTAATAAACTTCATATTCGGTCATCGGAATGAATTCAAATGATATTAGAAAAATGATAAAAGTATAAATGAAAATTTCTGGGGAATTTTATTTTCGAAACTTTTATGAAATTCCATTGATTCGGATTTTATAATTAAGAATATGCCCTGAAAAATATGAAAATTATCCAGAATATAAAAATATTTGATTGAAATTCAGAATTAAAGCTTATAATGTAGTAATACTTTGTTAATAAATTGATAATTATTAAATCACTCACGCTCTTTTCGAATCAGCAAACATTGAATTTGATGGAACATACCTGAAACGAAAAACAATTTTCCATATTTATTCTCATTTTGTTTGATCTTGATTGAGTTGGTACAAAGACAGTAATTGTGTGGGGAATATACATTTATTCTCGAAATCATGACTAATCGTGACTATCAAATTAAAAGACGTTCAGGGAGTTTGATAGAGAGTCCACTATCAATTTCAAAGAAATATTGAATTTATGGATGTTCAGAAGATCTTACGAGCTAAGAGAAAAGTCTTAAGGGGATCAATTGATCCTCCTAAGGATTTCCGGATGATAGGTAGCAGACTAATGACGTTGCTCGAAGTGGAAATAAGTCTCCCACTCGAAGAAAGCCAATCTTGAAACAGAAACGCTGATGAAAATAATACGAAAGAAAAATATTGTGCCATGAAACCTATAATAGACCCTGAAAATATGTAGCCAAGGCATATTACAATAAAAAAATATTTCAAACATTTCATGATTCCAAAAGAAAAATTTATACAAGAAAGAATCATTTGTATAAAACGTAAAACAAGCTGGGGATTAAATGTTCCAATTACAATGCGATTCATATTTCGAATGAACTCACGGATGTATATAATTCACCTCTTTTTGGTAATATTTTTTTCCTCGGTACAAACAAATATACAAATTGCCGTAGTGTTTGATTGATATCGTCGTTACAATAATCGCTCCAGTTATATTTTATGGTTGAGATAATTGTAAATTCTCTATGGATGTAACTTGTCTTTCAATGGAAAGTTTCTCGCGTGACGGGAACAACTGTATTCAACAGCCGCTCCCAGATGTATAGTAGAAATACGGAAGAGTCGCATACGGTGCGTATAATCAGTGCCACTGTTGGTGTTACTACTTCTGGCGTCGAGTGAGAACTGGGTCGAGGAGACAGACCTCATTTTCAAACCTCATTCTCTCCCATCCCCTTTTTCCCTCCTTCTTTCCGCACCCCTCGAATTTATCGCTCGCGGCTCAACAACAATCGACGATTGAGATTGAAAAGCGGGTCGTGTTTCAGAACGACCCGGAAGTGAAATCATTCCTCTATCACCATTGTGATTATCATCAGCGTCATCGTGTACAGTTTGCCCGCGAATCGTTCGATTATGGGGCAAATACGCTGTTTCTTGAATGAATCGTTCGGGAGCAAAGGTAATACAATACCCAAGTCCAGCATCCATTGTGTTTTCGAAAATCATTGTTATCTCGATAATCCATTATCGAGTCTCGACTATCATTGTTCTCAGAAAATTCAAGGAACTCTTTGTGTAATTTCTAATTAATTTGATTCAAGAAACGTAACACATTTCACCACGATTTCGAAAAGATTGCAAATTTTCCAGGATTGTCAAGAACATAGATTTATCAAAACTGTCTGATTATCTGATTAACCGCATGGACCGAGTTCTACCTCTCAAACATTCCGCAGACGTCCTTTTGATTTCTTCGGAATAAAACCTACAGTCCAGAGTGTGAACGTTGAAAAGTTATGTTATGGGTGTGAGGCAAGAAATCACTACTGCTCCCGACTTGTCCTAATTTCGATGATAATTGCATGTTCCTTGAAAAAGAATTGGAAAGTAAAAAATTGAAAGATAAAATCTATAAAGAGTTCGGCTCCTTCACAAAATTTGATATAATTCATGCGCATTTTTCTTCAACGTAAATTGAGAATACAATAACCATCCATTTAGAAATTTTTATTCTCAGAAGAACAGCAAACTTTGTTTGCTTCATGTAAATTTAAGTAATTATTTCAATTGTAACCGAGGGCATTCATTATTCCAAGAGTCATTCAACTTGGTCGAATTCCCAGCCAGCAACGAACAGGGAAATACCAGTGGGTGTTACGGTATTCAGAGTATTCAAGATATTTCGTACCTAGAAAGCATGTAAATATCAAATATTTAATGTTTAACCAATACATCATCCACGTTTTTTTCTACTTTCGAAAAATAAAATCAAAGTGATGCAGGGATTGCATATTTGACAAAGATTATTTCGGATTCGAACAGTTGATCCACGCGTTTCATATAACTCCACACGAATGTGAATAACGTATTAAACAAGGGAACACTGAAATCGTGTGAAAGTCATAGTCATTGAACTGTGTGGCAGTAAGATGAAAGAATGGAAAAATGCATACATAAATGATCAACAAATAAAACCAAGAAAAAAATACAGTAGCGTTTATCTTTTGTCCTTCATGAGTTCAATTGTGATAAATTTGAATCTTTATCACATGAAAATCCAATGTATATAGAATCAGATTTGGATAAAATATATTGAACCATATTTTTTAATTACTGTGAAATTATTATTAAAAGGATACGAGCGCATAGATAGCTCCATCTGGTGGCAATTTTTTTCCGACCAGAATACTCGAAACTGAACGCATAAAAAAGTCTGAAATTTTCAGGGATGAATTTCCGAAGATTCATGACTAGGTTATAAACAATAGACTGTCTTTTGTTTCCCTTCGAGGAGAATAGGTTCGAAACATACAAATTCGAAATTATAAGATCAACTTTTCTCCTACACATTGAATTGATGGTTTCAATGACATACTCCAAGAGATAATAAAAAACTGTAGAATTGTTGCTCAAACGTTCCGAAAAGGTCGTGAACGTTTGTTGAACATTCTTGGAGTATTGAATTGAAAAACTTTTACCTAATTAATTTATAAAAAAATATATAAAAGCAAAGAAATTACGTTTTCCTGCATTTTTAGATCTCCAACCGCTCGGGGGAACCTCAAGACGTCGAAATTTTTGTTAATAGTATTGGAGCTTTCTGATTGCAATAAAAAAACGCAACTCTCCCACCCCCACCTGATTTCGAAATCGGAAAAAACGGTTTGTCAATCCACCTTACTGAATATACCCATCAAAAAATAAATAGTGAATACTTTCAAATTTCCTAATAATGATTTTAATTGAATTCATCATCTCTTTTAATCGTTTGAAAGAATTCTCCTTTTATAATTCACAATAATGATTCATGTTCATGATATTTGACAGTTGTCAATGAAATATTGACGATTGCATAATTCGAGAATTCGATTGTTGAGATAACAATCAAATGATGGAACTAATATCCTCCTCTGAGAATTTCTAACGCGTGTGCGTCAGCGTTAAGTAATCAACGCCAATTGACATACTAGATCCATAGTTGGACGATCTTTCTTTCTCACAACCTTTTCGCTCAGAGATATAAAACTTCCCAGTCAGTCCAAAAATTGTCAGTTCCAAAAATGCTGGACCGGCATATTCAACATTTCAATAATCCATGATTATCGCGTGGTGAATAATGAAATTATACACTAACAGAAACCTTCGTGTTTTTTTCAATGGTTCTTAACAACGAATTTCATTACCTGCCTTACAAAACACAATTTTATTCAGCAATTCATGTTCATGCTGTACATGAGACATCAAATTTCTTCTCGATATTAGCCATCTCAAGTTCAATTCATCGATTTAATTCCAAGGCTCATTAAGTTTTATTATCAAATTCAGTATGAAATTATAATATCTCTTTGGAAATTGATTCGGAATAGAGAAATAAAATTTTAATAGAATTCATAAAAGACAATGTAATCTACCCAAACATCGTGATCCTGTTATTTTCTTATAAAATTGTAGGAGGGAAAGAGGAGTAAAAATGAAGTTAGAAGAGTTTATTAAAAAGTTCGAAAGATCAATGAATATGAACATTTGTGAACCTGACAACCTTCTACGTTTGACCGATGCCGGTCATCGCAAGCTTTTATGATGATCCAATGCAGCGAGCGGCTCTTTTCATTTCCTTCAGATCCTCGAGAATGTTGGAATACGTAATATATGTTTCTAGAATTGATCTTAATCGCATCGGAAATTTTTCATTTGTATATTTTTATAACAGATTCTCATGCTGTTCGCTTCAAGTGTAAATCTAAACTTGAGAATGCGATAGCGGTTTTCTTTCATCATTCCATCGTGTTGACTTTGTTGAGGATTATTCCGGAATTTGCTTGCTTTTCATTAGTGTCACAATAACTTTGCACAAAGTCAATGTCGTTCACATCGAATTACGTATGAATCAAAAATAAACTTGAGCAGAATATCTCTGTCGAGACGTTCATGACCTGTACAGCACCACTACCGATAAGCTCCGTGAACTTGATGTCAATTTGAAGTATGTGATGGTATTCAGCGGTGAATTATTATTTTTGAAAGGGACTACGATATCCACATGAGAAAAATAGATTCTGAGATTCAAATTGGAATAATTGAAGGACTTCGTGTTCATTTTTCTTAATTGAATATAGTCTCTATCGAAAATAATGAAAGTCACCGTTCGTGAACTCCCCGCTGGATACCATTACATATTCAAAGTGGAGGATTGATAGATGAGGTAAATCGCTAGAGCAAAATTGTGAAAAGTCGGACTGAATGTGGCTGCATCTTGTCCCTTTCTGACCTGACGTTCATTCCAATGGACATAGAATTTAGCAAATTATCAATATCGTTCCACAAATCAAAGCAGTTTGAAACCCATGATATCATCAAGATGAAGGTGTCAATTGACGATAAGAAAATTATTCAAAATTATATTTTCAGTATGGTATGTTTTTAAACGGAACTTATGTGATGAGAATTTCGAAATTTTTGATACTGCAATTTCCATTGCTCAAACGAATTTTACTGATTCTACAGGATGCAGTTTGAATATTCAAAAAAATACGTCCAACTTCAAAGAGGTTTCAAGTACTAAAAAATGTTTTTCATATTTTGAAGTATTTTAATACACAGCTATATTATGCAACAACATCATGTGTCCATCACAATGGACACTGGGTACCTGTTGGCAAAATTCATCAACAACAAGGTAACGAGTGTACATTCAAAAAGATAGAATACTACACTGAAAAAAGGCTGGTAACAGTTGTCAAATATATTCTTAAAATACGACTAATCGGATATTCAATAACACTCATAAAATAATGTACGTGTTTATAATTATGAGGCAATTTATGAATTTATGAATATCGTTGATATTTGTTCAATGCTATCGAATATTTGATTGATCATATTTGAGAATATATATTTGATAACTGTTACATTCGGTGGATTCAATCCGTTACCTGCAAATTTCATCCACTTAAGAACACCCACAATTAAATCCCGATTGTAAACATAATATTTGAATCCGAAACTTTTGAATGATCTCATCGATCTACATGAATCATTTCTCAAGTGTTTAAGAGTTTGGAATTCAATTTTTATCAAAAAATTGTGAATTATGGCATAGTTTTCCACAACTCGTGAAAAGTAACAGGGAACGGATTAAATCCACCCACTGTACCAATCCTTCCTTTCAGTGGAGATGAACGAAAATTAACATGAACAAAATTCTTACGGTTGGTCGACATATAAAAATGACTAGGAACTGATAATCATGTTCCAATGGATTTCAAGATAAAAATCCGTTACAAGAAAGTTGTAACTCTCTTATAACATTGGAGTTTTTAGTGGTATCACTGCAGGATTTCCAGCCTCGGAGAATTCTAATGGAATTAATCATGCAGTCATAAAATCAGGTTGAACGGAATGACCAATGAAACAAATAGAAAATTCCCGAACTGGACACCCTGCACTGATACTACTTTGCATGTGGCGCCGATATGCTACGTAGGTTGCAGTTGGAAGTAGAAAAAAAATATGAGCTGATACTCTGTCTTGTTTCTAAACATTCATCAACAGCTCGTATTTATAATTAATGAATTTCTTTTGGAAAGTTACCTATTTCGTTGAAATTCTTTGCAATTTTCGTTTGATATATTGAATCATTGGAATTTAATGAAGATTTATTACGAATAGTGATAAAGAAACATTTTTAATTTTTCCTCCTATGTCCTAGTCATAGACACCCTGTGTCCATTGGAATGGACATATCAGTAATTTTTCATCTAAGTTGCTAAAAATTCTGTGAAAATTCAGAGTTCATACTAGGAGCTATAGAAACTATTTCCTATTGTAGAAAAGTTTTTATCATTATCAGAATTGAGCCAGGTCAGGAGAGGTTATTCGAAAAATCTACGGAAATTCAGTTTTTCCCATTGTGTTGGCATTTGTTCTCGGTGCTTACATTCAGTTGAAAAAGGGCTAGTTTTTGCTGCATCTTAAAATTAGCTGATATCCAAAATGAAAGTAAGTTTTACTTTTCACCGTGAACGGTGACTCCACGTCGCGTATTGTATTCCCCGGTGATCTACCTCAATCATCAATTAGCTACTTGAATTTTACATCGCGTTGACGGACCTGTTCAGTTGCGGTGCTATACGGAGGGACTCACTGATTTTATAAAAATCAATCATTTGTTTATAGAATAGAATCGATTCTGCCGACATCGCCCTTCCCTGAGGAAAAAGATTTCGTTGATATATGCCAAAAATTTTTTGTTGTCGTAACTAAAAATTTGGTGGGTTGAACCAAAATTTGGTTATGCCAACCAAAAAGATCCTACAAAATCATTTTTAGTTCAGGTGAGCAAACGTAATTTGCTGGAAATGATTTGCTTAGAGCAGCAAAATTTCGGTGATCCCCACCAAATATTTATTTATGCCAACAAAAAATTTTGGTTGAACATATAATAACTACGTAGACTAAGTAGACACAACAAAATAGTTTCCTCAGGGTTCAACAGCTGATAATCTTGTTAACCTAATCCAGTTTGTTCCTAACCAACTCCAAAAATTTGAAACGAATCAGGGATATAACTTTTTTTGAACTCTCATCGAGAGTCAAAGTTTTCCTAGTAATTTCACAAAATTCTCAATTGGCACGTCTGATTATCAATCGAGTCATCTCAATTGGAATTCACATGATAAAGTATGATGATAATCATGGAGTTCTAAACCCAAGTGTGTATTGCCGATATTGACAATGGGCCCAAGCAGGGTCCATTTGCTTGAATCCAGTATTGGGAAATGACAATGGGACCCACCTTGGACTAATCTTGGCCCTATTGTTTGTTCCCATACAATTATATAGTTCGTAGAAAATGAAAATATTGAACTTTGGTGCGGGCCCGGCCCTAAGTTGAGCCAAGATCGGCTTGGGTCAGGGCCCATTGTATCACCTAGTCCTCGGGCAAAGCAATACAGCCAGGCTGGAAACGATGTTATCATCCCAAAGTTGGTCCCACTTTAGATAGCATGAGCACCCACTTTGGGCCCACATTGAACCCGTAGTAAATATACGCTTGGGAATGGAATTATTTTGATCGAACATTTCGTGTAAAAGGACCTTCAAAAAATATTTATCATTTTACACATTTTTAATTTTATGAAAAATCAAGCCAATCCAATCAGATTTCTGTTCGGCAGTTAAGAAAGAATTTCATAAAAGTTGCATATAAACTGTGTATATCATCCTCATGTAATAAATTTAATCAACGACCAATTTGTGTTTAATGTTACAAAGATTTTACACGCTTTTGCTTGTGCATTTAAAAATCAGCCAAAGAGTCCGTCCATGCATCAAGAGTGATTATCCTAATACACACATGTATATGTATCGGCATAATCATAATCATCATCATCACGTAGACGGCGTTCAAACATTTGTTACAGCTATAACGGCAAGCGCCAAACAATTATCTTATTATTCGCCCAATTACGACGTTATTGTTTTCACACGCGTGCACGTAAGCTGCAAACCGGTTAAAGCGGTTCGTGCTACTGTCACTGCCGTACTACTGTACATTTCAATAATGTCTCACCAAGAACGAGAGATCTGTATTCCTCCGATTCATTTAAGCAACCAACTGTGATAAAGAAACGTACAAATATATGTGTACGTATATACACACCGAAGACTAAATATTTATATATGTACAACGTACACACATAAGGGGGTGACTCTACAGACTTGATTTCTTGCTTTTATTGTATGTGCTTGGTGCATGCATAATATGCTCCATCGACTGGAATTACACGTGACCACGATTGATGCTACATTCCAAAGTTCATCGGCTGTGGATCGAGCTTTCTGCATTGGCTTGTGCATACATAAATATCAAATGAGATAAAGCATTCCGAGACCAGAAGTTGAATGCACAAAAATGTATATCAATCAATTCTCACGTGCGATATTGTATATCATCGATTCCATCATAAATATATTTGATCTCATTGAGCTTGATATAGTTATGAGTTACGTGTACAGAGAAGAGTTTATATTGAAGATTATTAGACACAGTATCGTACCCGCGGGATATACTCGATTATGCCGATAGGAACTATAACTTTGTATTTTCTTATTACTCCGTATATTGAACTCAAGAAGAGTTGTGGTAATCTGTCGCATACTCATGGTTCTTTCCGCCACAATAAAGTATATCCCACGGCTGCGATATAAATATATTAATTTTCACTACAAAATTTTCTCCGTGTGTTAAAAGTTCATGCATTTATTCTCGAATCACGCCGATCCATTTTTGACTTTGTTCTGCTCAATGAATAATTCCGCTATATCAATCGATCGGTTGATCTCGATGCAAACTGATACGGCGAAATGTCTATAAATTTTCCAATACAGACGTGTCAGACGGGGTTTGTAGATTCATTTACGCGAGTACGGAACGTGAAAGGAATCCAAATGTTTCTTCCTTCTTGAATGATTCTTTTGTGGAAAATGAGCATCGCGTTGATTCTACAAAGATCATTTACTTGGTCATGAAAATATTTGGTATGCATAACATTATGCCAATTTTAATCCACTGTTCGCTGTGAATTAACAACACGGAAAAAAGGAATATTTGCAGCAATTATAGTGAGCGTACGTACTCGAGTAGTCGATTTTCGACCATTTTTACGGAGAAAAAAGAAACTCGCTGTCACAGCAAAATCTAATTTTGCTGAAGCAACAAATTATTTGCTATCACAGCAATCTTGTTAGCTGCCACAGCGATTTTTCAACTGTGGCAGCAGAAAATGTTCGCACCCTCAGCAAATGTCTGTATTATGTATAGAATAGCTAACCATTTTTTGCTCTCACATCGAAAAAATCGCTGTCGTAGCTAACAAGATTGATGTAATAGCGAATAGTTTGCTGTCACCATGAAAAAATTTGCTGCTTCTGCAAAAGGTACCCAGCAGTACCCAGCGAAACCAGATTTCGCTGCCACAGCGAATTCTCGGTTTTCTCCGTGTACGAAAAGTAGTTAGTAGTGAAACAAATCCAGGCTGGTTTTCGTTAGTCTACACTGAGAGAAATGGATTGGTGAAATACAGCATTGATTTTCATATTATTCAGTAGAATTATCAATTGCTGAAATATTACTAATAGATCTTATAAGTTCATCCAAATTTACCCGACTTATGCAAAACTTTAATAAAATGTTCAATAAATATTATCATACGTTCAGTTTTGTAATCATTACATATTCAAAAAGGATGTACAACGATATTTTTTATAAACTACAGGAAACACTTTATCAATTGATAGTCTTATGATGTGAGAAATAATAGTGTCACATAACTACGAATAATAACTCCATCAAAAAGTAAAATATTTGAATACCTTGTAGCTTTCATTCCTACTTGTGAAATTATTTTTCCTAAATTACTGAGCAATGTTCAATATAAACATTATATATTCATGTAGCTTTGTCGTGCGTACCTCTATCGTATATAAATATGTATTGTCTACGACACGTATTTTGGAAACATTAGTGAACTTTCAAGAACATTCTTGTTTTCATATTTTCCAGTGATTGGTTCGTAACCTTTTGAATACAGATTACTGTCTAGTTCACTAAAATCTGCGCTCATCCCCACTACCACCTACTCTAGATCAACGCTTGTGCGTGCAGTGCGTGCTTCTAATTCATTTCTCATCGACTTGTGTTGAACTTTAAGAATATTTCCCTCTCATTCTCAGATCTTCATTTTGAACTGACAGCGTATTCTCAATGTTTTAGTGTAGCATATAAATTTTTGGCATACTTTAGATGCAATCTATGTCAAAAGTAGAGGGTAGTCTTGATGTTAAAATTTGATTTTCTCGTTGAAATTTATTTTGCTTATAACTTGAAGACAAAGCCTCCCACAGTATTTCGCCAAAAGAAGGATTTGCTTAATTTTGCTTTGACAATCACGTACCGAAAGAATAGAGTTGGTCTAACATCTTATTGAAACTTGAGCCAATTGTTTCATTACATATTACGCAATATCAGGTTTATTGAAAACCCATACAACACAAAAATTCCACCTGTATTCATATAGAATTCTTCATGAATTCTCAGAATCCAAAGAGTATTGAATATGAATTCTCTCTGAACTGTATTGCTGTCTAGGGGTTTTCAGAACATGATTTGAAACACTGAAAAAATTCTGTACGGAGAGATATTTCAAATAAACTCACGCGTTTTTGCGTACATTATTCACAAAAAATTGATTTGAGTCCTAGCGCTTGTGTCACATTAATGCAATTATTATTATTTGTGTTAGGAAATCGATCTGTTGAAATTGATATTCAATTACTGAATCCATTAGAATTTCACCTTTCTTACTGCATTATATTCGTTGATCAAATATGCCGCAAAAATCAACAAGTGGACCATTATATTTCAATAAATAAGGATCGAAATATTTGACAGGCATAATGGTGAAATTTTACTAAACTACTTAGGGAGGATTCGTTCAACCGAATTTACATACTTCTCTATATTTATATTGTAAAGTGATGGACAATATTTTATTGCGTAGCTTATACTCCAATGTATATAAAATAATCCTTTTTTCTCTCAATATCGCGTGGTATATTAGATATGGGATGGTTATAATTGAGAAGGAAGGAACGTTCATCTAAAATCCCCATGTGTCACTCAATTATCATACTTTTCAATAACTATAACTGGAATTTTGGTAATGTTTATATAATCTCTTCTCTCAGTGTATTGTGATTCCAATTAACGTGGTGTTCACCCTAAGTATCAAGTAGTCGTCGCAAGTATTCCTTTATTTTGGGAAACCTGAACCACACGTGAAAAATGATGTTGATATTTGGATAGCTAAAAATTATCTACAGTAGCTGAAATTTAGCTGTCGCAGCAAAACTTCTGGTTATCTGAATATCAAATACACAAAGTAGCTACTACAGCTAATTCTCAGTTACCATAGTGAATCATTTTTTCCCGTGTAAAAACTACTCGTCTGTCTGACAAGGTTCTCTTTGAATCTGAACCAGTGAAATTTAGTATCAATAAGCTTGTGTACTGACAAAGTAAAACAGAATGAGCAATATTCAACAATGCTTGGTATAGTGTACTACTGATTGGTACTGATTGGCAATGAAATTTCACTCATTCAGATTAAGATACTTTGAATGCCAGTCGACCTTTATGATCCTTGTGAGGATTCAAGCAACATTGATCGCAAATTTCTACACTGAGAGAAATTTAGAGTTAAATTCACTGTCAATGTAAAAAGTAAATCTTAATCTGTTTGCATCTTAATTGCAGCTTTCTGTTGTTATAACATTATACATTTCATTGGGGAGTCAGTGTGTTTCTCCATTTCTAAGATCTCATGATAAAGTCAACCGTATAATTGGTATAAAAGATAAGTCAACAGTTCTAACGGAAATATTTTTGAATACGTTGTTATTAATGCATTTCGAATATTTTTTGCGACTGTTTGTCATCAACGTTTTCCCTATCATTTGAACAGAATAAAAATTCTCAAAATATTAAGGGAGACCGGGGAGTTATGAGACACGGGGAGTCATGAGACACACTTACGGCACCTATATTTCTAAACTCCGACATTTACGGACCACTGCCAATTGTTTTTTTTCATTCAGATGTCACTTTTCAATTGACATTTGTTAATATCGACACGCATGCATAGTCCCTCCAAGTAGAGATTTTATTGTCGTTGGAAAAAGTTTTTTTGAGCGTTCGTTTTTGTGTTATCTTCAATTAGTTCTCCAAGCTATTCACAAATGTCAATGTATACAGAGTATGCCTTGGAAAACAGGCTTTCAACACGTAAAAGAATTTTTGCATAAATATTTGATGTAGCCATGATGCAGTAACCATTTTGAAAATATAGGAATTGGGGTGTTGCGAGACAACATTTTCGGGGGGTTGTGAGGCAAGGCATATTATACAGCTGTCGATTTAAAATCGTGCTTTACATACGTATGCCGCATTTTTTGTGGGTATTTTGAATGTTTCATGCAATTTCAATGTTCGTCTTTTGTGAGCTGAGTATTTCTCAAGATATTTCTATGATTTCTTGTAATTTCTTTAATCATGCCGCGTCATAAGTATGATCCGGATAACAAACGATCAATTAATGTTCCTGCCTTTGTGCCTGCCATTAAAGAGATTATCATCCAAAACAAGCCGCTAAGAACCGTTAGTACCGCATACAACATCGATAAATCGAAATTGTCACGTTAAATTTCGAAGCTGAAAATGGCCAACATAGATCCCGCAACCGCTTCATACAGAACATCAATTTAGGAGCAGACTATTACACTTGCATCTATTACGAGTCAGAATAATTGAGCTTTTTTTCGATTTTTTTTTTCAAACTTTTTACATTTTTCTTATACAAATAATTTCTCCTTTTATTTTTTCAACTGAAAGGAAGAGACATCTACTTATTTTGCCATATTTTATTGTTTGAATAAAGAGGTTTCATTAAAATACGCCACTTTCTTTCATTTAAAGGTGTGTCTCACAACCCCCCGATGCTTTGGAAAATGCTGGTATCGCGTCTTTTTGAAAAACCGTCATGATTTCCCAACCATTTAGAGTTCTTCAAACTCCTTCAGCCGGACGTTGTATTAGGAGTTGTATTGAAGATTAAAACCGCTCAAATGTAAAAAAACATTATTTTTATAGTATTTTTGCCACAAAAACAAAACCCGTCTCACAACTCCCCAGTCTCCCTTACATACAAATATTTCCGTTCGAACTGTTACAGAACTTGTTACACCGACAATATGTTTTTCTCAGTGTAGTAGAAAAATGACAAAGAACAAAATAAATAAATAACCTGAATATGCTAAAATTTATGATCCGTATGAGACAGTAAATACCATCCCTACATCTTCGGAGGACAAGCAGGAAGAAAAAGAGATAAGGAGAGATGTATCTACGGGTTTAAAACCAGGGTGTGAGTTCAAACTTATGTCTATGTGTCAAAGTATGTATATATATCATTTTCTCGATTGCGATCAATTCAGACGTTGGTTACGGCAGCAAAGTAGCAGTGAAGAAGGCCTTGGAAAAGCCGGTGGATGTAAAATATATATATACACACCTATGACCAAGTAATAGAACCCAGAGGGTAAGCAGAGAAGTATGGTTTAGATGCAAGGGAATGTAGGTGAAACACAGAAAAGCCTCTACAATAGCGAAGAGGTGCTGACGCGGTCATGTAGCTTAAGCTCCACCCCAGCTCGGATTGGTCGATGAAACCCTGCCGATGATAGAGTTAGTACATACATCTAAACTCAGCAATTCATCTTGAAATAAAAGTATATACCTTTGCGATATCTAAAATACTCAACACGTACATCAATAGCTAGTTACTCATTATCGAATTTTAAATTTCATTGAAAATCGATTATTCGCTGTGTATGAAAAATAATGATTCTTTTTTTTTTTATTCATTTATCGGACATATACATCAGAGAAAAGAAATTCACTTGTCATGACAACTGCAGTGCAATTTGCAGAGAATAGGCAATATTTTGATTTGCGAGTTTATATTGAATTTTATGAAATATAGATCGAAATTTTATACAAATCGTATAAAAATATCGCCTATCCCTAATGCGATTTACCAATTATGTATTGATGTTGCAATCTATAAACTGTAAAAGGAAGCGGTATCAGAATTATTCTATAAAAATTCATCTCGAAACTCGGCGTCGTATAATGACTGCGCGGATTGGAAAATTTGAACGTTTTTTATCTTCATGTTTGATTTTCAAATTGATTTTGTCCTGATTGTTGAATAATGCGGACAAAAACAGGAGTCTTTCAAGATTTTAGTATAAATTTTTCCTCTGACAAATAAAAGTGATCGAGGAGAAATTCAGAATAAAATCTTGAAAAAGTTCTGTTTTCGTCCACATTATTCAACAATCAGGACCAAATCAATCCACATGTTTCGACTCGGGAGCGAATGGTATTGGATTGACAAAATGCGGGAGCAAGGTAACGAGTAACACCCTGGGGTGTTGAAACAACCCCATTCGAAGTGGACTTTTCCCAACACCGCCTGTTTTCTTCTCTGTGTATAGAGCATGACAATCGGTTTACACGGAGAGAAATTTGTAGGTAAATTTACTATAGGATTATTGCGACCGAGGAACAGACTGAATTTCTAATGGAATTTAATGTGAAACATTGTAAATTTGATCAGGCTTCTATTGCCTCGTCATAGTAAATTTCATTGTAAGTTCAGTTTGTTCCTTCGTTATAAAGTATCATAGTGAATTTAACTCTACACGGAGAAAACTGGAATAGTGACGTTCACCATTATCGTTTAGTGAAACCTTGTTTCGCTGAAAACACTAAGCAATCATTTTATTCTACTAAATACAGGGTGGGGCATTTGAAGTGTCGCGGGCGTTTTTTCCAAAAATAAAGTGAGATACGAGGAAATTTTTCGGACAAAAGTTGTAGGGTACCGAGGGGGACATCCGATGGTGGCCTTGGCTTTGACCTCAAATCTCATCTTCAAGGGCATTCTGAGATCAACTCTTGTTCTTTAAATAGCATCTCATATTTTTTACTGCAGATTTGGATTCTAGGTCAAAAACCAAGAAACTTTTGTCTGAACCATTTTCCTGAAATCCGCAAAAATGGCGCTCTAATCGATATTGTTCCATTTTGAATCTGACATTCGAATAACTCGAAAACGAAGGGTCTTGCAAAAGAATGTTTCGTACAAAAGTTGTCAATACACAACACATTTCAATCGTCTACATTACCACCATTCAGAGCTCACGCGATGTAAACAAACGACGGGGTTCAGTGAAAATTCACGATTTTGAAAGTCAGTTTGTCAGTTACATTTGATTATTACTTGGTTTATGACAAATTGAAAATCATGGATATCCGATACACGGTTTCTGAAAAGATCGATATGATCTACATTTACGGTGAAGTGCATAAGAACCCCAGACAAGCATATGACTTGTATGCAGAACGATTTCCTGAAAGAACAACGCCATCCATTAGGTATTTTCAACGCATTACAAAATTATTCTCAGAAACGGGAAGTGTTACAAGGGAAAAACGACATCGAATGAGAACTGTTAGCGGAGAAAATGCGGAAGTTAATGTACTAGCTGCAGTAGCCAATAATCCACACGTGAGCTCTCGTGAAATTGAACTCCATTCGGGAATTTCTCGAAGAAGTGTTCTTCGAATACTGAAACGTCACAAATTCCATCCGTATCACATTTGTTTGCATCAAGACCTTCACGGTGATGATTTCGAAAATCGTGTACAGTTTTGTCGATGGGGTCTAGCGCAAATGCACAATAACAACTTCATCAACATATTATTTTCTGATGAGTCGACGTTCACCAATCATGGTCAAGTAAATCGACATAATATGCATTACTGGGCGACAGAAAATCCAAGATGGTTACGTCAAGTAGAGCATCAAAGACAATGGGCTGTGAATGTTTGGTGTGGTATTTTTCGATCTCGAGTAATTGGACCGTACTTCATTGCAGATACGCTAAATGGAGAGAAGTACAGACATTTCTTAGATCAAGTACTTCCAACATTACTTGAAGACATACCTATTCAGGAACGATTGAATATGTGGTATCAACACGATGGTTGTCCATCCCATTATGCAGTCACAGCTCGAGAAATATTAGACAGAGATTATCCTGGACGATGGATAGGACGTCGTGGACCAGTTCATTGGCCTGCCCGTTCTCCGGATCTTACTTCTCCAGATTTTTTTTTATGGGGATACATAAAAGATACAGTTTATCAACAAGCACCGACTACACCTGAGAATATGCGTCAACGAATCATCAATGCATGCGCGAGCATCAATGAAGATATTTTAGCACGAGTTCAGCAATCTTTTGTAAAACGTTTTGAAATGTGTATCGAAGTCGAAGGCCATCATTTTGAGCATCTACTGCATCAAAATTATCCAAGTGATTTAGACGATTGAAATGTGTTGTGTTTTGTCTGTTATACCCCATCACCTCCGTTTCAGTTCAAGGGATCCCCCTTGGAATCAGACAACTTTTGTCCGAAACATTCTCCTCCAAGACCCTTCGTTTTCGAGTTATTCTAATGTCAGATTCAGTATGGAACAATATCGATTAGAGCGCCATCTTTGCGGATTTCAGGAAATTGGTTCAGACAAAAGTTTCTTGGTTTTTGACCTAGAATCCAAATCTGCAGTAAAAAATAGGAGATGCTATTTAAAAAACAAGAGTTGACCTCAGAATGCCCTTGAAGATGAGATTTGAGGTCGAAGCCAAGGCCACCATCGGATGTCCCCCTCGATACCCTACAATTTTTGTCCGAAAAATTTTCTCGTATCTCATTTTATTTTTTGAAAAAACGCCCGCGACACCTTAAATGCCCCACCCTGTATAATACAGTAGAGACTCGTGATTTCGACAAAATGGTACAGTAGTTCATGTATGATCAATATTACGGATGGTACAGTTAGTTTCACCGACTTAATTGCCTCTACTACGCTATTTAGTAGTAATAATTATTTTATTCGTTTCAATTAACGCGCTCGAACGGAGTGAACCGAAACGAGTCGAACGTAACCGAATATACGAACTCTCCTCGCTTACCGACACTGTTTTGTTTATCAACGATTTTTTTTCTCATAAATGTGGTAGATTCTCGTCTTAATAATCAACCCTTCACAAAATCAATTTATTTAGGAAATCCAAAATTGTTTCAACAGTATCCTCTAATCATAAGTTCTCCAAACACTTATAACACATACGCAAAGCTAGTAAAATTATATGTTTAGTTTAGCTCAAGCGGTATACGCGTTAGGTGTAAGTAGGGAGGTAGGTAAGGAGGTAGGTAAGTGGGTAGGATGTTGGGGTTCGATTCCCGCTCTCAGCACCTTGAATGTCATGTGCAACCGATGTTAGATGCTACAACTTGACGCTCACCTAAACAGTAATGAGTGTCAAGCAATCAAAATTTTTGCCGCTTTGGGAAATTATTTCTACACATGAGATTAACAATCTTCATAATATAGCAAAAACTTTTTTATTATTGAATCGAATTCATATTTTTGTTTAGTAAAAATTATCATGCCCGTTCCGCGGAATAAATGATTTGTGTGGTGGAATCAATTATGCGACCATTCACTGTTTGGTACGAATAACAATGCTTGGGGAATCGAATGAAAGACAAGTTCAGTAGAATTAATTCGACTTGTTATGGTGACATGAATTGTATGTGCATTCGGTTTCTAATACTAAACATTTGGTCTGTCTATATTTCACTAAATCGTTAAGTACGAGTTACCATTGGTTTGATTGATATCACTATTCAGTTTTCTCCGTGTGATAATGGGGTACAATTGGGTCATAGACATTATTAACCGCACGTTCAGGGCTCTCTCTGAAATTTTTAGAGCTCTTCAGCCAGCCAAAGGCCCACTCAAAACGAATGAAAATCCCACTCGAAGCATACTGGCTACTTCTGAGACTTAGTGGAGTGAAATACGTGATTTTTCACTCTTTCGGATTTAGAGAGCTCATCAAGGACTGGTTACTGCATGGTAACGTGGGTTATTTTTTTTATTAAGTTTTTAATAAGCCCGCGTGTTGAATTTGGTAGCGCAATGTAATTTAAAGTATACGATCCACATTTGGGTAGTTTTCGTATCTACTATACTGAAAATTATGGGAAGTTTTTCTTAATTTTAATGATAGATTTCGTTCTTTGATCTTGAGAGGATACCAGCGTCTATTCGGACCTCTCTTTGTATCGTATAGACGTGTCTTTTTCCCACAAACGTACTCTGATGGTTACGCTGGGATCCCCTTAAGGGATTCGTTTTTCCATCAAAAATATGACCTTTTTCTAATTTTGAGGGACTTTTCAGTGTGTTGAGTGTTGAATCCTACAAAAAGTGAAGACAAAGTGAACCAAATCATGGGGAACAATTCCCCATCCATGAACGAACCTTACTGCCATCATTTTGTAGGAGAGGAAATTGAACAATTATTTTTTTATCGTCTAATCTTATTCTCTAACTGGATCTGATTTTATTCCCCAAGATTTCGATTGTTTGATTTGGAATCTTTAATCGTTCTCTGACGTAAGCAAGTTCTTCTTCACAAGTTTCTAATGATAGACAAGCTTGAGAATCCTTGTGAGGATCCAAACAGATCGAGGTCATCTTAGTCAGGTTTCGAAGACGAATATTTAGTCGTACGTTGGCTAATTATAATATGACTTTATTACAGTAAACACTCGAGTGTGAAATTTAATACTAGAATAACATTTTAAGTGATTTTTACAGGTCCATATCCGCGAATTTTTTTTCTCATCATTGAACATTGGAAAAAGTAAACTTTAAACTTAATATTGTAAATATAGCTCAGTGTTGAAAAATCATTTGATCACTCGATGAAAATCCGTCATCTGATCTCATTCTTCAATGCATACATCAGTAACAAGAAATCCATCGTTGACAATTAAACACTGATAGTATATCGTTTGTTGTTTGTGTTCACTAGGGTGACGCAAAAAACCGTTTGTTTCTTTTCTTCGTGTCTTGTATAAAAACATGTTGGTCTTCCATATTTGAAGAGTCCTCTCCCAAGATCAGCTCGAACAAAAATGTGTTTGGGATCACTCAAGATTTAGTTTATATTCTCAAAATAGTCCAAATTCATTCCCTTTGAATTTCCATTTCTTTTCTCGTTGCGGTCAAATTTGGTACCTAAAAAAATAACTTCCTCAAAATTACAGCTCAAAATATTTATTTTCAAATGTTGCTTGGGGTTTATGAACATTTTTCAATTCATTGCTTTTGATGTTCGAAAAAAAAACTCGAAACCCATGCAAAATATAAAATTCCTCAAATTTATAAGACAACCTAAGTAACCTGATTAAATGACCCTTATTGGAAGTAATAGTGCACATTGATTATTGATATGAACTTTCAAAGTTCACTCCGAAAAATCAACAGCAATGGATTGAAAAACATTCATAAATTTTGAGCGAACTTGAGAAATAAATATTTTCTACTATGTTTCTAGATACTAAATTTTCCCGGAACGAGAAGAAAAAATTGAAATATAAAATCAAAATTGATTTTGACGATTTTTAGGAGTTTTGAAAATCTTGAGCGATCCCCAAAAAATTTTTTTTCCGAGCTGATCCTCAGAGAATACCCCTGAAACATAAGAAACTAAAATATTTTCATAAGAGACACGAAAACAAAAAATATTCGGATTTATTAAATTTATATATAAATGGCATACAAATTTGAAAATTTTTTCACATGTGCAGTGTTTATATTACTAGGGCTTTAGAACGGGAATCATCACAGAGGGAGGAAATACAAGTGTAAGAATTTCAAATACTTCGAACCTTTTCAGAAAACCCAAAAGAAACAGAAGGAATTAGATTCACTTTTTATCATCCTTGCGAAATCATAAACCCTCTTGACACGGTATAAAATATTACTGCTAACGTCATTAATGTATCAAAGAATAATGTCAATTCGAAGATAAATCATTCAAGAGAGGGTGTCTTTTCGTAGTAACAAAAGAAATCGATGATGTTATGAATAATACATGTGCATTCATAAAAAAAATAAAAGACTGCTATCAATTGTACTTGATTTATCCTCGTAGTTTGCATTTATCCAAAGCATTACTATGCATCGTGACGTGATATCGACTGTCAATCACGTAGATTCCGTCAGAAATGTTTCGTGATACAACATTTGATTAATTTCGAACCGCATTCGCATACCAATCCATATCGAATTGCGTCCATTATGTGATCAAGATTTGATAAAAATAATTGGTTGAAAACGTTCAAAATATTCGAATAAAGAGGAATTCAAAGAAATAACGCTTTGATCTTTCTTGAAACTTCAGTAAAGATCATATCATTGTTCGTTTTAATTTTCCATAAAATAAAAAATAATTGAATAAACTTTAACATCACTTTACTCAATTTTTGATCTGATGAGATACATCAATGTCATTGACGATTCAAACCACGCGATCGTTCACACGAAACTGAGGGATAAAGTAAGATAAGGAGTGCATGACAGTACGTCGAGAATATTTATTCAACGTTCAACGGTAAATGAGAAAACCTTAATTACTTTTTTCTTAATAATAAATTCGAATCCCTTAGTTACCGAATAACTTTTTTTTTAACGCACAAATTTGATTTACGAGGATTTTATTTTCCTCACTCAATATTAATTTATGATAGTCTTGGTAATGTTCTTGCTTCGTTATCATTAGGTTTCAAAACTGATCGATTCTCTGTTTATTGCATGTAACACAAGGACCTCTTGAGGTTAAGAGAATATATTATGGAAACACATCCACGTTCCAAAAACTAACACAGTCAGAAGAGCACAATTAAATGGAATCTGGTGAAAACGATGTGCTTCTCCGTTGTGATTTATTCGAACAAAAGCTGTGTATATCGAAATACAAGAGATTATTCAAAGGAATAACATTGACAATTCGATTCTATGATGGTTTTTTCACTATATTCAGAATTATATGTATTTTATTCATAACCTATAACATATATGTAATGTGAGTGTAATCTATGTCAGCATATTTCCACGCCTAGATTAAGCACAGCTAGGTCACACCCTCCACTTTGAACAATCAATAAACAGACACCTCATAATTTTAAAGAAAACAGTAGAGAAATTTGAAGAAAATGGATCCTTATAATTTGTTACCGTAACAGTTCGACGAGGAAAGCAATTATATCATGTTGCCATGGATACTTGCAATGAAGAAGAGGATAACGAACTTGGTCATTATTGCCTCAGTTGGCGTTTAATCCAGAAGCTGTTTTAGTGCTTTCAATGTTCGCTTGAGTACAATTACTTTGCTAGATCTTCGTCCGTTTTCTGTTTGCTTTGTCTCCTTTCACCTGCACTGCAGTAATCCATTTAAGAGCGCTGAAGTGTAGAGGGCTTACTAAGAACACAGAGGGATTGAAGAACAAAAGGTCCAAGTGAAAGTGGAATTGATATCAAACTAAAATTCGTTGTATTATTTTGTTGCTACGATTGATCAACGCTCTGTGTTTCCGATGCATCAGATTTGACTTATATTTGGCGTCTGGATATGTCTGAATTAAAGGGACTGTCAAATTATCGTCCAATGATTTGATTTACATATTCATGAATACACTCATGGAATAATTCAGGAATTCCTGCAGGATAAATTTCATATTCAGAGGCTAAAACACTAATCTCTGTAAGTGACATTTTCATAGCGATATAATGATACAGGAAATAGAATAGCCGAAAGCATTAAGTGGAGAATAACCTCTCGCGTTGCATCTTAACATCCACCATGAAAACTTGGCTCACCGTTTACAATATCTAGCAACTAAGTTTGTCTTCCACATGAAGGACTCTTTACACATGTCGGACGTTGTTCACATGCCATAAAAAATACAAAAACTTTGTAATTTTTCTGTATAGAACGCACTACTCTTTTTTATATCCAATATCAACGCCAGAATAACAAACATTATGTTAACGAAAAATGATTTTCTTTACTTTGAATTGGAAAAAATATTTTTTCTAGTAAATATTTACTCGACATTTATTTCATTCGAATCTTATTCCATATAATGATTATTATAACGATACTTGAATTGAGTGCAGTATACCTAAGAAATAGAAATTGACATTTGTATTATACTACTATGTTACCGTAATACGTTCTCTCGACGACTTTGCTATTGTACGGCAACTCAATACGTATAAATTACAGAAGGAGTGTACTATCCCCCGGTGATTAATTTGGTTTTGACCTAGCGTGCAGTAGATTTCGGCATGTATACAAAATACAATGTTCAATTACTTCGACCAATATCGGTCGTTGTTCGCTTTGTAACAATACGGGTTTAATATACACTCCATTAAATTTTGAATATATGCCCTAAGGTATGCTTTATTCTCGATACATTGAATCATTGGAATAAAAAGTAATTTTTCCCAATCATTCTCATCGAAGAATCATATAAGAACAAATAAGATTGCATGAATAAAAGCAATCGCATGTAACGCGGGATCCCTTATCGGTTCCATGTCTCCTGTGCTACAAAGTTCTTATTTTTCCATCATCAGGTTTCACACAATTCTTCCGCAAATTAACGCGAATGACAGCTGTTCTTTTCATTCTAACGAATTTGTTTGATATTCATAACACTCCGTGTACAAGATTAATACTCTTTGAGATGTAAATCTGCATGCATCCCTTAATGTAACTTGTACACAAGTTATTTTCAGTCTAACGATGTAAAAGAAAAACAGAATACGCGTAGTTGATGAACGAATACATCTGGTTGGTGTAATATAAAGTCTGATACCAAACAAGGTCGTCCTGTAATTTCGTAAATCAAATGGTGCCGTAAGTGACATTCTCGTTGATATACACCCGCACGCATATGTGGACAGTCCACTGGATTTCTCCGACAAGATCTACGAGAACACGTTCATGATAGTTTCGTGTACAATGTTGATCTACAGATATCCAGTATGCATACTGGTTTATTACAGTCGTATAAATGAAGGACTTTGTAATCAGTAACATGTTCCTGCGTACGTGTCTATCGTACGTCTTTATCCCGGTTACATCTGCAGTGGCGAAAGAAATGCATGTAAATAAGAGAAGAGAAAAATCTCGCGAATAAAATTCCGTGGTTTGCACTGAAGAACATGTGTTTTATTCCTCACGTTTTAGATTAGGAAGATTTTGTTCGAAATTTATTATCAAATTTTTTTTAATTCCTTCAGAGTTTCGATAACTGTCCAAAGTTAGTTTCTGGATGTTTTGTGAATCAGAAAAAATCTCTATAAAATTCAGTTTATACGCTAAAAGCATTTAGAGGCTGCTTATCAAGCAACGTTGAAATTTCCCAACGCGACAGCTGTATCAAAACTTCACAATTATACCTGTTCCTAATTTTACAAGGAATTTCATATCCCATGTACGAAATTCTCATCCGCTGTAGCTGTCTTGAACTTTCAAAATAAAAACTCCAAAATCTACCACCTCGCACAGCAATTGATAATTTAAATTGTTGAAAACTCGATCTTCTCTGATAATGATTTCTTGGCGCAACAAAACCAATAATTTTCATCCTTAATTCATTCCACCCTAATGACGATAGCTGGAAGAAATATTACAATCAACCCTTTATCCTCGTGACCTCCTTTAAGTTTCGCTCCAAAATGAAACACTTGTTCCTTTCAAATATGAAGTTAAATGTAAATGAAATTTTCTACGTGAAATGTAACACAAGATACCTTTCTTTCCTCAATTTTGTTCTCCACCGAAATACTGAGGTCACATGTCCTCTATCTTCTAAAATGAAATTTCCGTTGTTCATTAAAAACTTGTGATATTTCATTACTTTTTATTCCGCTAGACTTTCTTTTTCCCACATTCGGATGGAGGTGAAAATTTAGTTGAGAAGAACATGACAATCTCGTAAAGTGGAAAAAAAATTGTAGAAAAAAAGAGTGATATTTTTTATGCGACAAATCGAGATGGCACATAAAACGAATCCAAAGAAATGCCGGAGGCAATTGAATTGGAGCAAACCGTGACACGATGTACGTGAAGTTTCTAGAACCGAGATACGAAAGAGGTTGTAGCAGCAGCAACGAATCCTGGGGGACAATCGAAACAAATTACTTTCTGGATACAATGATGTCATCGTCGTTTAAACAAAAAACTATAAAATCTTTTACATACATCGTGAACTGGAGGTTGTAAAATATATGTGACACTGTTTTGATGCGAGAGTACCTCTCTGTGAATGTAATAATTGTACACATAAAAACCTTATACGTTTCCTGCCACAAGAATAGGTTGTCAATGATTAATTGGATGGATTGTAGCGAATGGAAAAATCCCATTGCACAGAAATTCGGTATATTTGTTATTGGAAAGCGTTATAAAATTATTTAAAACAATTTCAACTGGGATTCGCGACTTGATCGCGGACATGAATAGATAATAAATGAAATAAAATTCACATCCTACGTTATTTGTTTTTGTTTTAAATACACTAAAAGTGTTTCCATCAGAAATGTTGCCCAATCTAGGGCATAATATTAACGTGAGACTCTTGAGAGAATATACCATTTTAGACATCATCGAAACACAACGTTTCGATTACAGCGGCATCAATTATATGCTGCTAAATTATATGAGTTGTAGTTCACAAACCCTGAAGTACACGATAGTGAAATTGAGACCGTTCAAAAATTTGATACAGTACACAACAATTCTTTCATTTTGGTATTCATAACCCCTGTCATATACGACCGTATTTGCTGATTTCAAAATATCCTCTCAACCTGATTGTCGCATGAAATTTTTCACTGTCATAGATATGAACGCATTCGAGCGTGAAATTTTGTAAAACTTTAATATTCTAAAAAGCTTTCAGTTGAAAAGACAATCAGAGAAACCGACCTCATTTCAAATCTTGATGAATGAGCTGTTAGATCAAATACTGAAATCTATGCTATTAGCGGGTACAGCGACATTGATATCCCTCATCAAACTGCCAAGAATAAACTGAATGAGACACATAAGACAAATGGACAGCAGTAATATACTGAAATGTCGACCGAATAGACAGATGAACGTCACAAGAAAAAGAGAGCGCTCAAGTGTTAGGTGGATGAGATGGATGATACGGAGGTGTGGACATGTAGACGTGCGGACGACGAATACCGGCAGTTGGAGAATGAAAGTAAAAGTCCGACTGAATTGGGTCTTGATGGTGATCGCGGCTAAGTATCTTATAACAGGTAATTGTGAGGAAAGCTTGAATCGATTGAAATACAGCACATTGTTTTCTATAATATTTTTCTCAATATTTTGTTTTCGGAACTGCAGTAAATATGATACTCCATGATATCATCGAGCAAGATATTGTTTATTAAAAGTGAGCTTTTAACAATAGTCTGGTGGAGTTTTTTCTTCAAGCATCAGAACATCTTTTTTTGAAACGGAATAAAAAGCATGGATAAGAAGAATTCGCTATGGCAGCTGTACAGTACCTAACTGTGATAGCTATACTTCACGTATTTGATATTTGGATACCCAAAAATATTGGCGTGATAGCGGAATTTTAGCTACTGTGGTAATAACTTTTGTTGTCACCGCTAAAAAAACACAGCTACCATAGCTAGGTAATTTTTAGCTATCCAAAAATCAACATCATTTCTTTCCGTGAGCTTCCATGATAAAAGGATGGAATATCCCACTGTACAAAATAATTGTCGAATTTTCCCCCAGAAAATGATGGCAGCAAAGTTCCTCCATAGATGGGAAATTGTTCACCATAATTTGATGGACCTTGCCTTCGTTTGTAGAGGATTCAACCTCCAAAAAACAAAATAATTTCTCGAAGTGGTGGAAAAACGGATCTCCACAATGAGGGGAAGGAATACATCAACAGTGTGAAGGAAAACTCCCTAGATTTTTTGCAGTGTATACACATCTATAGATCACTGGATTACAACATCAAACGATTAAAAACTAGAATAATTCAAGTCTGATGACTGGTTTAATGAAATCCTCCAACCCTGTTTATTAGCCGCCAAACGCCTCATTTCTACATATTACATATTGTATCTACGATAGCTCTTGTCTTGCATAATTTGTTTCGTATAACTTAATCTAGGTCTGCTTTCACAGGTTTTACCATTCATTTTTCCTCCTAATATTGTTTTCAATGAACTATCATGCCTTAACGCGTGTCCTATCAGTATCCATTGAACTTCTATTTAAAACAGCATCATTTCAGAACTCCTATTACATACATATTTGATCTTGATATTTCATCACGTTGATGAACGTATCAATCACACGGGAAAAATAATTCGCTGATATTTGGATAGTGATTTAGATCTATTGTTTGAATACCACAGCAATTCTTTCAACTGTAATAGCGAGGAATATTCTTGCTGTCCAAATATCAACCACTAATTCTTGCTGTCGCAGCTAATAAATAGCTAGAGCTAAGCTTATTTTAGCTGCAACAGCGAAAAAAGTGAATAGCTGCCACAGCGGATTCATTGTTTTTTTGTGCGAATGGACCTAGTACCCCCTTAGATATGTATCTCAAACTTGAAATAACAGAAGCGATTGAAGCATTATTGTGCAAAGAACATCTTAGACTGAAGGATTAACGAGTAGTAACCGACGTGAGAAGTGACTACCTTTTTACAACCCTGTTGAGAGGAGAGTAAGAAAAAAAGGAAGAAGAAAAGATATGGGAGGGAGGAAAAAGATTTGTGTCAAGTGTTCGGCTTTCAAAGACTGTGCAAATTAAGGTTACCAATTTACATGGCAATCGATTCATCGTTCAAGGCCACGAACAATCTTATGAAATTCAACAAGATGAGAGGGTGCTCTTGAATGTGATGGTCTCACAACTCACTTACTATTTTCCGAAACATATCTTGGTATGTGAATTGGTCTTCCAACGAGAAATAAATGTTGAATAGGATCTTTGTCGCGGACTTGCGACTTGTGAATTTAATAAATTCATCTCTAGTTTTGAATTATAATAGTCAAAATGAAGTAGAATGTTGTACCAAGACCATGTAACACGTGCAGGAAGACTATTAATATTAATGCAACCAATAATCGGTTTTTGTTGAATTGTCAATGAAAGATTTCCTGTTATTGGCAAAAGTATAGTTTATGACTGGCAGACAAAATATCCCAGTAATGGAACCGTTTGATGATCAGTCGATGCACTGCTATGCTAGATGGCCGATGATTGATGTTTTGTCCAGGGTTCCTGACTTTGAGGAAATTTCCCTGAATTTAGGGGAATCGATAGTGCTCCAGTGAATCAGGAAAAAAATCTTCAGATTCCATGAATCTAGGCAAATGTATAAAAATGATCGATTGAACATATAAAGATGCTATAAACCTCGAATTGAGATAAATAATTTATGAATTATAATGTCTTGAGAGGATACTACACTGTTAGAAATTTCTGATTGAATTTTCAGTCACATGTAATGGAAGCAATTTCCACTCACGTGAATGAAAAGTAATGTACAGTAGTATTGAAAATTCAAGAACCAGTGCTCTTTAAATTTCATGCACATGTTCATGATTGTTGAAAAAAAAAATCACCTCCACAAGATGTGAACGCGGGACGTCGAAACCGGACGCCAATGCTCTATCACTCAAGCCACTGCCACTTACGTGGAACGCAGCATTCTTCTGCTCATATGACCTTGCGTTCATTCTTCAAACTTGTGAATCAAGATGTACTTGTGATGTAGAAACACTGAACAAACCGTGTGATCTAACTAGTACATAGTTGAATTGGATACGTGGATGACTCCGTCAAAGCGTTAATATACAGGGTGACCCAAGTGAGAAAAATTGTATTTCAAGGGCGTATCCTGCAGCCATAATGCAAGAATTTCCCGTTTTTTGAAGGTTAGTTTTTGAGATATGAGCATTTTTAAATTTTTTTTCTAATCCAAACCAACTTGAATCATTTTTGTTGTTTTCAGTTGGATGCCATTAGAGTCATGATTTGATTACAATTATAATGATATTATTATGTTATTATACTGGATTAAATTTTTCTAAGTTTTTTCAATCACCTGTACATTAATTTCAATTTTCATGCACAATAACTTGAAAATTCAATAACCTGTATTTGGATTCCTATTTCAGTTCACAAAAATTGAATTTTCATTCACATATGTACATGAAAAGTAGATGAAATTTCAAGAAATTTTTAACAGTGTAGTGCAGAAACTTCGGCCAAAATGTTTGTTTTTTCAAATGATTTGAAAGCAGTTCAATGGAATTCAATAATTTTCATTTCCAGACCTATATTGGGGAAAAAAATTTGGTTGATATACGCGCAACTAAAATTTTTTGTTGTCATAACTAGAAGTTTAGTGAATCGAACCAAATTTGGTTGTGCGAACCAAAAAAATGCTACAAAGTCACTTTTAGTTCAGAGAAACTGAATTTTCGTGAGACCTACTCAATTTTTAATTGTGTCGAAAAAACATTTTGGTTGAGCATATAATAACAAAATATTTTAGTTCGTATAATTGAACAGTTTCCTCAGCGCATATTATCACACATTTCAGGTAGCTCAATTAAACCTAATTGGTTTCATTGCACCAGTTTCGAATAATTTGAAAGGAACGATTCAACTAGAGCTCCGGTGTCAGTATCTTTTCAACGACCCATACAGCAGCACACAAGGGAACATGAATATTTCAATTGGAGTTGGAAGAATTCAATCCTCAAGAAATCTTCCTGAGCTCCACGCCTGTGTAGAAGGATACCATCGATACAAATAGTGTCTATCTGATGATTGTCTTTCATGTAAGATTGCTCGAAACTGAACTCATAACAAAATCTAAAATATTCAGGGATGAATATTCGAATGTTCATTGATTACTGTATGAAATTTGAATTTTTTAGGAGTGAGGGAATATCAGATGGAATCAGGGAAATTCTTATTCTCGAGTTTTGTCACTGACGGAAGTAAACTGGGGAATAGGCATATGAAAATCCAATGAAGAGTGAAGTTTGGATTCCCTGGTGAAAATAGGAGTGAGAAGAAAGAGTAAACGAAGCGTATGCTGAAGGGTAACAGAAACGTTAATGGAAAGGAAACGAAGCTTGAATGGAAAGGATACAAAGAGTATGTGAAACGGGAATTGAAACAAAGAAAGCGGGGAAAATTCAAGAAATCTAAACCAAAAAATTGAACCCTGTGGTGAGAATCGAACCAGTGACTTTCACTATGGTAGGGTCTTATCCACTGAGCCATCGTCGTTGACTTCAAGTGCTGGAAGATGTAATTTAAAGTCAGAATAGGTATGACTCGCATACGCTTCATATAACCTACTATTACGTTACGTGAAGCGTATGCGAAACGGGATCGGAAGTTTATGAAACGTATACAGAACGTATGATTTGATGACTTTCCAACGAGCGGGTGTCATACGCCCCAGAAAGAGGGAGTTGAAACGTTTTTCGCTTCGTTTACGTTTCCTTCTCGCTTTGTGTATACGCTTCATTTTCACCAGGGTTTACTCTGTAATCACAGTCAGCATAGTAACACTGCTCTCGTTTATTTCAGTACCCATGTACACGGAGAGAAAAGAATAGTTATATTCTCAATGTAGCATGGGAATGATTACTATGTTACATGGTGACGAAAATTTTTAGATGGTGCGAGTCACTTGACATAGTGATGCTCCCGATTTTATGTGGTAACATTAGCCCTGTTAACATAGTAATGATTACCATGTTACATTGGAGACAGTACTATGCAACTAAACATGAATCCAATGCTATAAAGTAATACAAATGCATTTGTAGCTAATTTATTTGCGGTGATAGCTAAAATTTAGCTGCGGGAGCTAATTTAATGGCTGTCCGTGTCTGTGCTAACCATTTAGCTGCTGCAGCTAAATTATTTTTTTCGTGTATTGTATAAAACATCGATCGAAACTTCATACAAATTTTATAAAAAATATCGATGATTGGTTCTAATGCCAATTTTCCCAGTCGCATCAATGTAAGCCGTTATCAATCATTTATGTACACTGTAAAAACTGTTTACTGGAAAATTTCAGTCTTTCCACTGGAAGTCATGGACCAATACATTGAAGTGGAAACTCCAGTACATTCACAGAGATGTTCCAGTACATTGACTGAAATTTCACTAAAAAAAATTGGAATTTCGCAATACAAATTCTGTGAAATTGAATTGAATGTATTGGAAAATAAATATACTGAATATTTCGGGTTAGTATCTGCAGTTCGGAATCGTATTCTTCAATAACACTCTAAAACTACCACGGTTCTTGAAAGGATATCAGCGCCGTGGCACGTTGCAATTTTTTCTGACAAATAACTCGAAAATGTACAAAGAAAGAATCATTTGCTAAACAGTGAAATCTGATTATGCTGCAGCAGCACAATTTTTGCTATGACAGCGATCTATTAGTTATCACAGCAATTTTGTTTGCTATGACAGTGATTTTTTTTAGCTGTAACAGCAAAAAAATGTTTGCTCCTGCAGCAGAATTTGTTTGCTATTCTGTATATACACCGTTAGAAATTACTGTTTGAACTTCCGATTACATGTAATGGAAGCAAAAGTTATTCACGTAGCTGAAAAATTCATTGAAAATTCCATTGCATTCAAATGAAATTTCAGTTACGAAAATATATATTAATGTATGATGAGCAAAAATTTCAAATTCAGTTGCGTGTAAATGAATTCTTATCTCAATCACCAAGAATTGGAGAGTTCATTTACAAATGTACATGAAAAATATATTCAATTTAACGACATTCCTAACAGTGTAATACTAAAAATTTTGCTGGTCCAGTGAAAAATTTGCTACATTAGTTAATCATGTTGCTCTCCCAGCAATCCAGTTAGCTGCGGCAGTGAATTTTTAGCTAGATTAGCAAAAAGATTTGCTATTCTATATATAATATCTCGATCCGCTGCAACAGCAAATTTCACTGCACTGGTATCTCCTTGAGCTCATGAATTACTCGAGTTGTTCTCGAATGTTTCTCGGGTTGAGTTTGGATTAAAACAACGAAGATCGCAAGGTATAAGGATGAACCATTGAGCCATCCCTGGGATTGAAAATCAGTGCGCAAACGAATCCACTGGTGAATTCAATCATTTTTTTAATGCAATTTATATAAACTGTTGATAAAATACGTGAAACTCTCTTACATTGAGAATCCGGGAACGATATTGTTGATCTCGAATGCGATTCACGTGCCAGAATCGTTCAGATTATGAAAACGCAAACAAAACGAGAGCAATTCGAATGACTTTTGTCATTCGAATACTTTGTGAAAATAATAAAAAATTTCACTACCCACGTGAAAGAATGATATAAAATGTATATATGATTAATTACATTTAAACCCAAATTCCATATGTATATTTCTATATAGATTATGTATGATTTCAAAAATGTTTCCAAATGGTTGAGTCTTATACAGCACCTTGGAAGTTTACTTGTATTCACTCTCCGTAAAACTAATTTCATTGTTCACCATCTTTATTTGGAATTTTTATTAGACCCTGTTATTCAGACAAAGTTTTCTCGATAATGATCTGATGGTAGTCAAGCGTTATAAGCCTCGTTAAGACTCGGGGGGGATCCAGGTTCATCTGATTAAACCCAAAAGATAAATTAGATTAATTTCAACTATATGTCTGTAAAAGATTTAGAATTTATTTTGCAACACCCTATGTATTACAATGCGAATATATACTGCAGAAATGAAAACTCCTCTGCAAAAGACAATGTAGCAAAAGCACTGTAAAAAAGAAAAGAAAAAACACGCTCTGTATCTATCAAAGCAAAGCTGTGGGAACATTTCCTAACTCTCATGCAAAAACCTATGTAGATGTTCTTTCGGTTACGTACAAAAAACAAATGACGATTCCTATTCAATTCACTTTTCTCATGAAACAAAGAATGTTGAAAACATAATGATCATTTACCGATGGAAAACGATCTGAATTAATTCCACTGAAAATATCGTAGCTTCTATGGCCCGAAGGTCTGAATAAATATAACTCGACTAATTCAAATATTAAAAAATGTGACAAGCATGTCTCTTCGATTGGTTACATTTGTATAGAAGAATGACTCAGAGTGTTTGGGGTTATAGGAAAGTTTGCGTGGGATTTAGGAGTTCAGAATAATGTATTTGTAATGCATCGAATTTACATTTGGACGACCAACCTGCTTGACAGCAAATAAAAACATTTCTTCAAGAACTCGTCAAATATTTTTGATGAGCCAAATATTCATCCGTTGTGATTTTATGGTTTTGTTAGGAATTTGTATATATTGCGGAAAATGTATTATTCCTGTTTTAGCAAATTCGTGAATCAAACCAGTTACAACTTTTAGACGTCTGACTTGATATATTTCACAAATGACAAGGATTCTACTATAACCCTCGAAGCAGCTGATACCGAACATTAGATTATATCATCTGCTTCACCCGACAACAATGCTGTGGTGATTTTATTGATTTTCACCCACATTCGAATTTTATGCTTTCATCTCAACATTTGAGAACCATTGTGTATCGTGAGATTCTTGTTTTCATGAATTTGGAGAAAAATGAGTAAACAGTTTATCAAATTTATCTAATTTTCAATGCATTTGTTGGTAGTTTCTTATATTCATTGCTTTGATATTAATTAAAATGTAGGAAGAAGAAAGAGCAGGATGTTTTTCAGTATAATTTACTGCATCTTTACAAACTATAATCTTCAATGTGAATGACCTTTCTGTAATACAGTATGAAAATTATTGAGAGCTACGAGTAACCCGGGTAGGAATTTTCCTGATTGAAAAGTGAGCCATCTGAGGCTGTATTTGGCACCAGATTTCCATCCGGGATTGTCATCATTTACAATTCTTTAAATAAAACATCGAAGCAGGCTGGATTCCCAAAATAGGGAGATACGCGCTTTCAGTTTTCCCGATTATACTGGTCCAAACCATTCTACACGGAAAAAAGTCCCACGTGAATGCGATTGGAGTACAATTTACATTGGGACCAATGTTACCCATATAAACATTTTTAGGTTATGCCAACGCTGACAATAGAATATAGTTTGGCGCAAGGTTGACAGGCAAGGCTTGGCAATCTATGAATATTCAATGTTGATTAACAACGAATATAATGTTGCACGGACATCGGTGTTCAACGAATTCCGGTTGTCAGCCTACCATTGATTCAAAATCTCGCCAGGCTTGGCGCTTGCTAGGCTCATCCTTGGTCCAACATTGACTGAACGATTGATTCTATTGAAAGTGAGGATCATTTGAAATGTGGTTGAATATTGCCACAAACTTCTAGTTTGGATAAAAATTAATTTTCAATGTAGCGCCGATCATTGGTAATAGCATGGCTCGACATTGGAATGCTCCTTAATTTTAACTTTTGATGGCTGAATTGCTAGCTGGAAGATGTATACAAGGAATATACTATGTAAGACTCAAATAATTCTTTGGAAGAACAATCAATCGTTCTTTGTTACAGGTTACTCCAGAGGGCTCCTACCACTGATCCATATTATGTATACTTCTCATGGCAAACTTCAGCGACAGAAACACTGAGTTGTTCACATATAAATGAGGAAAACATAATAAGATCTCAAATAAGATATATTGGAACTTGTGAAATGTGGATATTTTTTATATATTTTTAGGTTAATTATTTTTTACAGTTTAACCCTTGGCGCAACATTGGTAAACAAATTTTCCCATTGTTTGCCGATAATGATCTATCTCATTGCCATTTCTGCACTGATGATGGGGCTTCATTGGAAAGACACAATGATAAATCATAAAATGATGTTATCATTTCACTGTTGCGCCATGTTTGGTTGCCAAGCCTCGGCCATACTTTATCTACATCGCGCCATGCTAGCCCCAATGGTGAATTTCTCTACAGGTACATGTACATTGTTACTGAACTAAATGGTAATAGCGTTGCTGTGAAGTGAGCTCTAATAACAATATAAATCCAACAGGACTCTATAGAAAATTTTACATGAGATCCACACAGTAATCGTAATCTCACTTTTTATGTAATTTTCACATGCACTGGGAACAAAAAATAGTGGACTCCACTACGCCTAATTGAACGAACCTTGTATTTCAATTGATTTGATGAATGTTTGTGGTTGAACGCGCATCCAACTGTCGAACGTAGTTGAGTCCACTATTTTTTTTCTTCCATTTTCATTTTGGTTCGTCAAACGGACTTGGTGCAGATGGAGTTGAAACTAGCATCTGTCAAGCTACCAATTATACCATTGTAACTTTTGATTGAACGTTGATGAAGCTTTGTTCATACCAGAAATCGATAAAGTTATAGCATTTCTTCAACATTTCAGATGCCAAAGTACTTGATAAAAGTTTCATATGTAATCTATACAATTCACGAATATTATGTACACTGAGAAAAAAATAAAAGTGCCATTAACCACCACGCGTAGTTGGAGAATTTATGAATGAATCAACGAAGTTTCAGTTGAAATCACTTGGAAATTGTAGACACGACTACGCCACCTTTCATTGTCTCAAACATATCACTTGATTTTATGAACCAATGTGTGTCAACGTCAACAAATCACAGAAGAAGTTCTATTCAAAATCTCACGTAGTTGAGTCAACCTCGCAGGCAATCAATGCTTCGTTACTTTGTGTCAAATGTATATGAATACTTGACGGAAACTATTTTTCATTGTCCCAATCATTCACGTAGTTGACTCAACAGAGTCGGCCAACCTGGGGGAATGATTCAATGCAACCTCCAGAGTTGGTTGAACGTATTTAACCTCCTGGTGTAGTTGAGTCAACTACGTTTTCGTTCAGTTCACTAATCCTTTTTCTCAGTGTATGAGAAATTATAAAAATTGGGCCAATCTGAGGAATTTGAGATTGTTTCCGTATTCAGCACACTGAAATCATTTCGAATTAGTTGAGGAATCTCACAAAGCAGGGCAAACAATGGTTGTTGTTTGACATGCTGTAGATAAATTGAATCATTCAAATTGGACTCTAGAGAGAATTCTGGATTGGATTTGGAAAGAATATTTTATAAATTATTCAGGCCGATATAATAATCGAGATTACATTCCATCTATAGGGATGGATGATACTTGACAGTACCGATACTTTTTGTAGACAATTTTTCGAGCTTATATTGAACTTGATTAAATATCGATCAAAATTTTATAAAAGTTTTATAAATACTATCGATATTGTCCACTATCGCCCATCCCTCATTCTATTTGAATAAATCTATATAAAACATATCGAATTCCAATCAACATCCACAATTTCTCCAAACAGAGAAAAAAATACTGACTAATAATAATAAGAAAATCGAGTCCTATGAAAAGTAGGACACTGGAATAACTACATACCAGGAGGAAAGAAGAAATTATAAGCATACATTTTGCGCTATTGTCCTTTGCTCTTTTCCTTCGCTTCAAAGAAATTCAAAAAAAAAAAAAGGAAAAAAAAGAAGAGGAGAGAAACTCGTGACATTTTTTCCCTCCACCTCTCACTCATCTCCTCCAATACTTTTCCCGAGCGAGTTGGAGCGAGTTAACATGCCATACAACCACTAGCGCTGCAACTGGAACGATGAATTGTTTCAAAGCAATCACCTACGTACAGGAGGGTAAAAACATGCGAGGGTAAAAAAGGGTTACAACTGTGTAAAACTTGGCTCCGATTCTCTCGTGTATGAGGGCGCCACGTGTATCGCGCGGCAACTAATAAAGAAGATTCTGTAAACGAAAGCGCATGCTCGTGAATTTAGAATAGAACGTGCAAATGTTTTCAAATGAAATTTGGATTTTAAACTGGACAGATAAAATCGTGTGTAGCAGCGTAGTTGTGGATTGATAATAAATATATAAATTTCATCGAGTACCTAGCGAAAGAAAATGCTCCTATTGCTGTGTCATATATTATAAATAATACACGATGGCTCTGTGCTGAAGTAACGTAACTGCAATTTTTTTCGGGTCAAATTCATACAACTCCATTATCACTCACACCGAGCAAAATCGCAGTTAGGTTATCAAAGTTTGAAACCATCGAATGTATCTTCCCTGGTGGAAAAATTTCGTTGAATTTCGTTCACTTTTGACACACTCGATTTTCATTGAAAATTAGCCAAATTCAGCGCAATTCAACAAAATTCCGGTAAAATTCAATAATTGTCCACAAAATTCAGTCACTTTTAGTGAAATTTGTTGACTTCCATTGGAGTTCGTTGAAGTTTGAAGATTTTTATCGAATTTTTTTGAAATATTGTTGTGCCAAAAGTGAACAAAATTCAACAAAATCTTTCCACCAGGGTCAACTTTGGATGATTGGGAAAGATTGTCGATGAAAAATTAATGACAAATTGTAAATGAGAATTGTATTCATTCCCTCCGAATAATTCCCAATTGATACACAGTAAAAAGTAAAACTTACTTCCAACCTTAATATCGGCTTATTTGAAGATGCAGCCAAGACTAGCCCTATTTCAGCTGAAAGTCAGCATACAAAGCAAATGTCGACACAACGGAAAAGACTGAATTTCAGTCAAGTTTTCAAGTAAGTTGATATTACACACGGAAAAAAATAATTAGCTCTTATTTGGATAGCTAAAAATGAGCTACAGGAGCTATTTTTTTTGCTGTCACAGCTACTAACTTAGCGGTAGCAGCCAGAAATGTGGCATTCGCAGCCAAAATTCAACAGCTAAATTATTTGGCTATCCAAATATCAACCACCAATTCTGTGCAGTTACAGCTATACGGAGAAAAAAGTATTGCTGGCATAACAAGCAGGTTTGTTACTATACCGCCTATAAAAAAAATTAGCTGAGAGAGCAAGAAGAATGATTGATACAACTACACTTTTTTGCTGATATAAACAAATCAGTTAATAGAACTAACGTCTTAGCTGCTGAAGTGAATATTTTTGCAAGGACAACAAATTTCTTTGTAGGCGCTATAGTAGCAAATCATTTTTTCTCCGTGTACGAATTCCTACTGTGGTAGCTAAAAAATAGCTACAGCTGCAATTATTTTGGCTACAGCACGGAAAAAAGGTTGCTAAACAAGTGAGTGCCTGTCACAGCTATTCCATTTTTTTGCGTGAACCTGTGAATTTACTAAAAAAAGAGTGTGAAGTACATTGCAACCCATACAGTACCACAAATTTCAGTAATGTCATAATTACATTTCAATCTTTCACCTTCATTACATTTCAGTATACTTTCGCAGAAATGTTTATATGTTGAAACTTCCAATTTGAATGTTACCTATTTACAATGTCTCAGATATATTACGAGAGAGACATTACAATTAAATATTTTATAAATATTCTTGAAACATCGCAGAAATAATTCAGAAATATTGCATTGAAATGTAAGATTAGTGGACATTGTAATATTTCTGAAGGGATTTTGAAACCTCGGTGTGACATACAGCAATGTCATAGAAATATTTCAATGTTTCGGATGTTACATTCCTGAAATCTTAATGAAATCTTTGACGCTGTATGGGAATAGAAGGGTATTTTTAGGAGTAATGATAATTCACTGAAATTTGCTTGAACTCCATTACCTGTAATCACAACTCGATTCCTCACACCCCTTATAATATTTTCCAATTTCGCTCATTTAATGTTGATGCAATGTGTATAAATTTTATGTTGCATGTGAAATTCGCATATTGCAAGTACATTGAAAATTGAAAATGATCTCTCCAAATTCCTTGGAGTGAAAATACTGCAAGTCCAGGAAGAGTGACTTTTCACTTCATAACGGTGAAGGTTCAACTCGACTTGAAGAGTGAAATTTCACCTTTTTATAAGAGTGAAATCCTTGCTCGGGAACGTCAACATTCACTCTCATAGAGTGAAAACTCACTCTATAGAAGTGGAATCTCGCTCTTGTTGGACTCGCAGTATTTTCATTCTTTGAGAGTGGATTTTTACTTCAAGAAATTTAGAGATATAGAAGGGATGTCTTTCCAAATTGTTCAAAAATTCTTTAAACATTCAAGAATACAAGAACATTTTTGTACTAAAAAATTTATTAATCAGGTGAGATATATAAAATACGAATAATAATCACCAAAGTGAATGACATAATATCTTAAAATAAACATCGAATAAAGTTGAGTGAAACTCTAGTAACACTGTGAGAAATATTTGGAAATTCCCAACAAAAAAAGTAAGGTGAAAAATTTCTATGAGTTTGTACATTTCCAATTTATTTGGGAATCCACCAAATTTTTATCAACGTCCAAACAATTTTCATGACTTTCCAGAAAATGATAGTTAACTGACAAACATTTTTTGAAATTTCACCAAAACTGTTTGAGAATTTACTGAAGAATGTTTGATAAAAAACTTCCAAACTAGGTTTGGAAATTTTTTTCTTATTTCTTTTTATTTCTTCAACATCATAAAACCACTACATATTGTGCATGATTTTTGAGTGCCAAACATCAGAATTAGCACAGTACTTTTGTTCCTCTGATTCCAAAATATAACAAAAGTACTATTTTATATGATAGAAGCATTTTTCCACGGTTCGCAACATATTTCTAGTGTTCGAGTTTCACAATGACCGAGGAAATGGTACAATGATTTTTCCCCTGTAAATATGTGTAAACGCATGTGCAATGTAAAATGGCTTGTTGACCTGGTGTGTTACATACAATACACCGTGAGAGTGAATATAAAAAACATGCTGGGGAAAATTAGTATGTTTTGTTGACAGAGGAATGCAAATGCCACTTTTGTTTGCAACCATCACTGCATATGTATTTTCGTTGTAATATTTTGGAACAAACTCGTCAATTTTGTTCTGACCGATATACAATATCACCATATGAACGAGAACTCGAATTTTAATCAAACGCTAAATGATGGATAAGCATCTCGAATCGCTTAATATTTTGCCGCGAATACAGATGTGCTAATACTTGATGCGATATCAATTAGAGTGATAAAAATCGCTGGAGAGTACAATAGAAAAAAAGAATACCATGCCATAGATAAGTTCAAGCGGTATTCGAAATATACCGGTGAGAAAAGAACAAGGGGCGAGCGAAAAGGGATTGAGAGAGGGATACAATTATCGACCCTTGCCGGTACTACCTCTGCTTTTGTGGCAGGGATGCAGCCAGCCATCCATCCGCCCCAGGCAGATAGCGAGTTTCGCTTTCTCCCTACCAAGTTCAAACTTCGACCGATACGTGGAGAATCAAGTGTCTCTCCATTATCATATAAAAGTTCACATCAACTTTTCCTCTAACACAGAGAATATTGAGTTAGAATTTCTTCTGTTGGTCTAAAACTTAAAGAATTCCAAGAGAAGAATAAAGAAGTTAGAACAAATCTACGGTTCTTATTTGTCGAGAGAATGTATTCTAACAAAGATTCTCGCCAGGAAGAAGAGAAAATGTCAATTATCGTTGAATTGAGAGTAAATAAATGATGCACGTACTTGGCGTAGAGTATACATGAAGGAAAAAAAATCGAAACTATTCGTGGCCAACTTTAGGCGTATCTCTCAAGAATAAACCAACTCGAAATTATCATCAGGTTGACCTAACAAAGTTGTCCTAATTGAGGGCTCCGTATCTTTGAAGGGCTTAACTAGGATGGGATGTGGATAACATTAATGGAAATAAACTCTCCTCAATTGAACCAAAATTTCACGTGTTGTTTCAATGAGAGAATATTTGCTAAATTTAAACTTTCTTTCCAAATTTTCCGCCAACTTGGATGCCGATTAAATGAATTACACAATAAAAAATCCCACGAACTGGATGCACTGTAAAAGATTTCTTTGCGGATTCAAAAAAAAAGTTTAGAAGGTTTTGTACACGAAAATTTTTTCTGGTGGAGTCCTTAAAGAAATTTGTAAAAATTCAAACATTTTTGTGAAGTGACCAAAACTTTTGATTTCCTCCAATTTTTTGTGGGAATCCACAAAGAAATTTTGAACAGTGTAGAACGTTGACACGAAAAATGGTATCAAGGTGAGAGGAATTATTAATAATCAAGAAAATAAAAACAATTCTCATAAAAACAACTGATTTCAGGAAATCTTAAAAAAATATATGAGATTCTATAATGATATTTTTTCAACGGGAACGAATAGATTTCCCTTCCCTCGCATTTCGTGATTATTATATAGATCGCATTCCGATTTACGAGAAGTCATTATAGAAATCAAATATCTCGAGTTCGAAAAAGACTTGACCGACTAATGTTTATCGATTTTCATAAATGCAAACCAGATTTTCAATATACATTGATAACACTTGGCGATTTTTCAATATATCAATAAATTATTGAATACATGAATGATGATGAATAAATGATGAACTCTTTAGTTTGTGGAAATAAACGATGTTTATATCAATATGCATCAGCGACTTGGGCTTTCTCATAAGGGAGATTCTTTATCAAATCGTCCACCGCTGTGCACATTCTGATTTCAAAGATAGAGATCTCAAAAACTGGTCAGAATTTTCGGTAAAGTATCTGTTTTTCAATACCATGTGGTATTTTTCGAGCGTGACGATTAGTTACCCAATGAAAATTTCGTGTCTAAAAGATCTTTTAGACACACAAAAAAGTTACATTAGGTAGCCAATATCCCGTATAGCATATTCGCTCCAGAAGGATTCGAATAGAAGCTTTTCAAATGCTTTTGGGAACAGGGTGCTTTCTGGGATAACAAAAACTTCTTTACGAATTTGAAAAAGGACGGGTCCAATACCAAGGAGTATCAGGAGAGAACATAGTGGTGGTAGGGATGAAACAGAAACTCAAACCCTCAAAATCTTCTTTCTGATGGGTCCAATCAATGAGAGCATAATTCTGAAAGTAATAAGTTTATTTTACTTTTGGAAACAGAATTTCCATTGGTTGGAGCCATGAAAAGGTTGGTCTTGAGGGTGTGAGTTTCCGTTTCAATCATTTCTACCCCTTCCACCGTTATATTCCCTCCTGATATTCCTTGTCCAATACAGCGACCTGCAATTCAAAATACGGGATTTAGATTTCAGCCCTTTTCTATACCTTACACACGGAGAAAAAAAATTCACTCTGACAGCAAAATATTTACTCTGATGTTACTGGGTACCTTGTGCTGGAGTAGCAAATTTTTTTCTGTGACAGCAATCCATTTTGCTATCAAAGCAATCTCGTCAGCTACGACAGTGGTTCTTTCAGCTGTGGCTGCAAAAAAAGTTGTCTTCTTCAACAAAATTTTTTTACTATTCTATATATAATACCAAAATCCACTGGAGAAGCAAACATTTTGTGCTGCCACAGTTAAAAAATCACTGTCACAGCTGACAAAATTCCTGTCACAGCAAAAAATTTGCTGCTCCACCAAAATGAGACTCCGTTGTCACAGCAAATTTCTTTTTTCTCTGTGCACGGAAAAAAATTGCTGACATTTTAATAAACGAAAATAATTGTTGTTTCAAATTTGACATCTACTGCTTAACAAGAAAATATCACACTCAGAAAGAAAATCGGTGCTGAATTTGAGTCCAACTCCATGTTCGTAGTTACAATATCCATATTATTCTCAAGATAGTTGTAGAAAATTGCTGCGATCGCAATAACACTCAAATTCTGTTCTGCTTCTCTCTCAGCGCCAGCTCAAGTTTGTCGTTGTTTTAATGTCAACTATGAAAATTGTGCAAAGAAATAGTGATAGATGCAATTTTTCAGCAGGAACAGTGAAACATTTTTTGATGATGAAATAGACAATCAAAATCAACATTTTCGCTGACTTTTGATTGTCACGACGCCATTACAAGCTGACAAATTTGAAAATTCGATACTGCGTCTTATATGATATGGTCACTCATTCCATCCTATTTCCTGCACCAATCACCAACTATATTGAAATTGCCAATACTGGTAAGTCTGGTAACACAATACTGTGCCAGTAAAGAGCCATTTCACCATTTCTACACAGAATTTCATGGAAATAACACAGAGATATAGTCAGGGGAAGTGAGATGATTCATTATTTGATCTTTCATTCTTTTATAAGTTTATTCAATTTGTATGAGATGATTTTATTCACAACTTTCAGTTTGTTGAATACATAACAATCATCCTCGTTCATGACATAATGTCTCTCTCTCTCCCCTTGAGTTGATCCTCAAGAGAAAAAGAGCGGAAACATTACAATATTTATCAACAGATCAGGGCCGTCTTTCATTGCTTCAAGACCCTGGGCCTACTTAGAGTGGAGGCCCATGTAAGGAGACATAGAATCTTGAAATTTTTAAAAAACCACCCTAACATTGATCATTATAATTTCTCTTTAAAATAAGTATTACCTGAGTTTCCACTTTTTTGTATATCTAGAATTAATTTCATTTTCAAAATAACTTGATTTCATTCTGTTCAAGTAACCTTTTTAAAGAAAATATATAAAAATCTCAACGATTCTCTACGAAGAGGCGCCCCTTTTGCAGGAGGCCCTGGGCTCGGGCCCGGTATGCCCTGCCTTAAAGACGGCCCTGCAACAGATTGAAGACGTCGTGGATCATAGAAGATAATCGCTCCACATTATTTCAATAAATTACTATTCAAATAGTCATTTTGTTTCCTTAAATAGTAATTTATTGAACTGATGTTGAGCGATTATCTTTTATCATCCACGATGTCTTCAATCTGTTAATAAAGATTGTAATTTTTACACTTTCTTTTCTCTCAGTGTAAGAATAAGTCGGATACATTTTAAGTATTCTTATTGGAACGAGAGCCATAATAGAACTTAAACACGCGTAAATGATTAATTAACCTTCATAAAGCTGGGGTGTTTTCAGTGTAGAAGCCGAGCAGCCGCTATACCAGTTCCCGAACACATGTAGCCTAACCAGAAAAAGTACAAACATGTCATTCCACTCATGATGTTTCGAAGAATTAATCCTCATACGTTTGTCATACGTTAAAGACTTATTCCAAAACGTATTCGAAACGTATATATACATAAATTTCCCACTATTATATACTAACACATACTTTTAAAGGGTTATATCCCCCTTATTCTCTGAAGAAAAGCTTTTTTCAATAACTTTTTTTTTAGCATTCCTTTATGATAATCATGAACAACCAACATGCCGATCGATTGAGTAGCTCTTCAGGAGGAAGAAGAAATTTTTTGCAAAATGGCGGCTGGAGCAGCGTTTTGCTGGAAACTATGGTTTGAAATCGGCAAACAGCAGAACTCGAAGAGTTTTCATCCGATCGACTTCAAAATTGAACTGTAACTTCATCGTGTGATTATCTAGTGGAATACACACAATTTCTACGATTGGTCAACAGGATTTTTTTTTATGAACAATCAAAGTCGATTTGTTTTCGAAAATTCGAATGTTTTGTTGAAGGTCTCGTCAGTTTGCGAGAAAAATTCTTAAAATTATGATCAATCGATTGGTCCATTGGTTGTTTATGATTATCATAAAGAAATGCTCGAAACAAATTATTGGAAAAAGCTTTTGTTTTTAGAGAATAAGGGGGACATAACCCCTTCATGCAGTGATGGTGATGTTACTCGTTACCGTTACTCATTATATATCAAACATGTATGATGAATATATAATTTGTATATGAAATATATATCATTTATTATATATATTTCATATATTCCCCAGTGTGTATGTACTCTGGCCCACTCTGGCCCAGTCTTGGGCCCATGCTGGGCCGGAGTGAGCCCCATGGTACATACATACTATGGTTGTGAGTAACGAGTAACGAGTAACGTACCCATCACAGTTTATACACAGTAAAAAGTAAAACTTAAAGTAATCCCGCATATCAGCTTAAAAATGCAGCCAAAAGTAGCGCCTATTCGAACTGAGAGTAAGCAATGAAATTCAGTCTTTTTCATTGCTTACTTTCAGTTCGAATAGGCGCTACTTTTGGCTGCATTTTTAAGCTGATATGCGGGATTACTTTAAGTTTTACTTTTTACTGTGTATGCACATTTGGATTCGCCTCCACCGGAGAAATATTTGAAAATACTGTCTGATCTAGCATTCACGCTCGACATGAAAATCTAACCACACAGAAAAAAATAATTCACTATGGTAGCTAGAGATTAGCTGTGGTAGCTATTTCGTGTATTTGATATTTGGATGGTGAAGAAAATTGTTACGAGAGCTAGATTTTCGCTCCCATAGCATTAACTTTTGTCGCCACAGCTAAAAAACAGTTACCATAGCTAATTTTCAGCTACCCAAATATCTACTACATCATTTTTTTCATGCAACACAATTCGAAACTAGACATTTTAAAAAGTACCCTACTTCGAATTTCGTATCACGAAATACCAAACAAAACATCAGCTGTTGATAATGAAAAAATCAATTTCCCCGAAGCGCACCAAATAGTGCTTTCAGATAGTCATTTCATTGTTCTTGTCCGATAATCCTTATCGAATTTTTTCTTCATGTTGAACAAAACAAATCGGAGTTGTAGAATTATAAACCTTTTGTTCAAACCAGAAATGACAAAAAAAAACACACTACACGTGCAACTCTCTCGTGAATTTTATTTTATTTTATTTATATTTTTATCCGATTATTTTTATGTGCCAAGCAAGCGATTTCAACGATCCAACAATAAACAAGAAAAAAAAACGAAAGAAAAGATACTTTTGACTTCAATTGACGTCATCACATTTTGCCTAACGTTTTGCTTTTGATTCAATCATTCAGCTACAGTGAATTTGTCTCGTGAAAAACGTAATGCGATTATTTTCAGTCGATAGATATCGCCGATAGTTACGTACATATTACATATATCTACGTCCAGATCGTTCTATTTTCAACCATTGGTCGCGGATAAATATTCCCTGAATCGTCATTTATCGAACGTAATAATTTATTGAATATACATATAGATAAAAGAATAGTTCCAAACAAAGACCTCGATTGAAATAAACGATGTTACGAACGTGCATGTTCGAAACGTTTAACCACGACACTTGACGATTATAATTATTAAGATTATGTGACTGACTTGGTCATTCGATAATCACATCAAGGGCATGAAAACGAATAATAGAATCTTTTTATTAATCTTTCTAAATCCTTTCATGCTTCACAACGATCGATTGACCTTGGACACGATAAGCTCGTGGGGATCTAACTTTTTCTTTTCTTTCGCTTTTGAATGTTGCACTCATAATAAAAGTTCTTCAAAAAAGAAAGAACAAGAAAGGTGTTTCGTTGTATGACACATACATCTGAATCAGCTCGTGAGTCTGGCGAATAATAATTGATTTATCAAATAAATATAAACATGTTTTGAATATGAATGCATTATTATTCATAATAATTATTATATAGCTTGAAATGAAAGAAATTCAAGATTGATGATCTCACTTCAATAAACGTTTCACAAGGTTTGATGATCCTTTTCACTCTGGTGGAATGGAATATCAATTCGATATTCAAGTATTGGTGAAATGTTAACTACCAAATTTAGAATAATATTCAAGGAAATTTGGCTTGAAAAATTGAAAAGCTTAAATTTGACTGATCCTGAGAAGTAGAATCTCATTTTATAAGTTTGAGAGAGCATTGGAGGAATTCCTGGTTCAAAAAATTCATAGGATTCTATTTCTTGACAGTGAACACTAAATGTAAATATTACATAACAAAAAAATCATAAACTTATGTACAATTTTCACAGAAATATGATGTATTAGTGACATAAAGTCTTAGGTAACAATTTGTTATTTCTATGCTACATCATGTTCACGCATGGGATTGATCCAGTAAATTGATTTGCAACTGTAATATCGTGCCTCATATTGTTACGTGAATAAGTAAGAGACTGTGACTGGAATGTGATTTTCGTGTTACGTAATTGTTATGTAATTTTCATGTACCATTTATGTGTAACCGTGTTCCCTGGATAATCAGACTTCATTGGTATTCTTGAATTAAAGATCAGAGATAATGATGAATTAGGAATCCTACTCATTGATTTGATTATGCATTTTTGTTTTCCATTCATCCATTTCGGATCCCGTTGATTGTTTCTGAATGAGCTCTTTTCAAATTTCTGTGAAGCGTTATACTGCATCTTTTTCGATAACATGAGGAATGCATTTTGATCATGAAGAAGATTGGGAGAATGTTCTTTCTGGAAACTCGTAAAACCAAGCAGTACATTTTAAGAACGCTTTGAAACTCTTTACTATCGTCTGAATTTATTACTATAAATTGATTACTCATTTGTACCATATATATTCCTTCGCAATATAGTTGGAGATTTGAATGTTCGATCCGAGCAGAGTATAATGGTTAAAAATAACTGAAAACAATTTTCAATAAGATGAATAACAAGCTATGCATAGGCATCGAGGATTCAACAAGCGGTCACGGGTGATCAATGTAACAGCCAACGTATTAATTTGATTTTACGTGGTATGTATACAGAACATATGAATTACATACCTTACATGTATGTGCGAAATTTTTGTCAGACATGAAAAATATTTGATTCGTACGCAGATGAGAATGAGAATAAATTTTTCACGTTAAAGTCTTTGCATGTGGATGTTTTTCTTCTTTTTTAAGAAATGAAAAGGCATTTTCTGATACCAAATGCACAAAAACAGGTTTTGATCATCCAAGAAAGGAACGTGAAAGTCGATGGAATCAATACGTTAGACAAGTGTTTAAGAATCGTAAAAATCTTGAAAATATTATTATAGGAATCCGCCACGTATTTTTTTCCTATTTGCACACTGTTATGAGTGTGTGTACAAAATTTCAGCTGGTTTTGACTATTTTTTCATATAAAATAAACAATGTTTTGGCACTTTGAACGCTGATGTCCGGAAAGTTGATTTTTTAAGTTTGTAAACACACAAATTTGAATAACTATTAAAAAATTAGACCTAGGGTTTTCAAATTTTCACCAGGAGATTTTTGATACACTGTTAGAAAAATCTGTCTTAAAATTAACAATACTATTATGAAGTTTTTTACATAAACATTTTATTCAATTCCATACGAAATTTTGTATGAAATTTCATATTTTCATATTAAATTTCATGTTTTCATATCGAATTTAATACTTGTTCTTAAATTTAATATGGAAATATGAAATTTCATAAAAAATTTCGTATGAAATTTAATAAAATGTTTATGTAAAAGACTTCATAATATTATTGTTAAGTTTAAGACAGATTTTTCTAACAGTGTATATGTGGAATATTTCTGCGCATTCAAAAACTTCGAGCTTGAGAAACGGAAAAAAAATAAGAATAACAATGTAAACATGTGTTAACATGTTTGTTTCATCGAAAGTCTAAAGTTGTATCTTTTTTTCTGATTTGAGGACCTTGAGTTCTATGCACAAAAATTAATATACCTCACTAGGTACAAAATAATACAAAATCATCTCGATTGGTAGAAAAATCCAAAGTTATGTGATAAATAAATTTTGACATGAAGAATGTTTTTATTGTGAAATTTGTTTGCGAGATTTACCAATGTTAAGGTTACTCGACACAAATGAATAATATCTACTACAATCATGTGATGCAACGGATGTATAGAAAATTTTATCAGACCTAAAAAATGGTATAACTGTGATCTGCTCAGACCTTCTTAGATCTATGCAGATCCATACAGATCTAATTGATTTTTTGTCATTACACGTGATTGATGTGTTTGATCATATTGAGTAAAACTGATTCATAGAAGCTCACATATAATACACACATATATTGTCATATATGTATTGGAGTTTTATATATGAACACATGTAATTCAGATTTGATCCACATTTAATATATGGCGCATATACGGATCATACATGCACCGAATTTGCATCAAATATGGATTACATGTGGATTATATGTGATCATATATGAAACCGCTATGCATATATGACCGTATATGGTTTATATGTGGTCTTGTATGAATCATTTTCACTAGTGTTGTTGTTTTGGTTGTTTGTTGTCGTGTGTGTGTTTTTAACACTAAATTCATCTATATGTAATCCTAATTCAGCATAACTTCTGCAATATAAACCTAATACATTTCACACAAATTTCCTCACGTCTCTTGGTTTTATCCATGAAACGTTCCATCAAGCGTTGAAAAGTTCCTATTCGATAAAATCGGCTTATATTGTTTCATTGCATCACTACTCTAGAAACTACCTTTGTCCTGTACATCCTGGAGATTATGATTGATTGAGTAACAAATCAGTGATAGATCTGCTCAGATTTTTACTGTATTATTCCTAATATATCTACAGTCACCTCTGAGAGTATTTGTACACTGTTGAAAAAATCCTTGAATTCAATAGAACATTTCTTCTGAAATTTAATAATCCGATATCAAATCTAATAAAGTTTTCAAATTTCAAATTAAAATTAGGAAGAAAATTCTTAAAATTGAGGGTTACATCATTCAAATTATTATCATATGAAATTTATGGATTGATATGAAACTTTGAGGCTGTATTTGATATATGTTCTAGTATAGACATAAATTTTTTCATAGTTTTTAAGTACAAAATGGCGTCGTAGTACTACGCTATTGGCTCATATGTTTTTTTCGAGAAGAAAAACGGTGTGCACTCTAATTCGTTTTGTACTGCACCTAAAACAAAAAAAATCGTAGTTAATTAGCATGAGGTTATCTTTGGAAGTACCTGGGTTTTTTTCTTTTTTTGAAAATTCGCAAAATCGCGGTAGTTTGAATTTTTCTTTCATTTTTTGGCGAAAAAAATCAACTTTTAATTGTTTATAAAAACCGAAAATATTTATTCATCTCAAAAAGCTCAGGTAATTCCGAAGATAAACTCATGCTAATTAACCAAGAATTTTTTTGTCCTAGGTGCAGTACAGAACAACTTAGAGTGCACACCGTTTTTCTTCTTGAAACAAACATATGAGCTAATAGCGTAGTGCCACGACGCCATTTTGTACTTAAAAACTATGAAAAAATTTATTTCTATACTAGAACATATATCAAATACAGCCTCAAAGTTTCATATAAATCCATCCAATAGTTTTCGAGAGAAAAATTCCCCAAAACAGGTAATTTTTCAGGTCTCCAAGGTGATGTAAGACCTTAATAAAATCCTACTCAATGCTCTATAATCAATTCAAAATCCTCATGAAGCTCATGATATGATCAAACAATGTTCAAAAATTACATTTGAGCAACTCATATCATTTGATATCAATTGGACAGTCAAATTTGATATAAAAAAATCATTCGTATACTAACTTGTTTTAATCACAAACGCCTCTTTTCAATAGCAATTTTTCTAATAGGAGTCAGATCTGGACTCTGAGAGGGTACCCATGAAACAAAAAACACTTCTCAAATACATTCGAACAAGATTATTCAAAATGTATTCAAAATTTATATTTGATGCATTAACAGTTCGTTTGGAATATACAAAATGTGTTAGACAAACATTTATGTTTTCCACACTGAGAAAAAAAGATTGTGAACTCAAAGACGGTTTAGTTCTTTCAACTAGATCGTGGGCTTAAATACGGCGAATCTCACGGAATAGTTCCGTCAACTACATCGTATGTTTGTAAAGATTGATTACCATCAACTACAGATGTAGTTGACAGAACTAAATGGTAATTTGATCAAATACATCATTCTTTTAACATAAAAATGATACTTATTACAATCAATTGTACCGTATTTCATTAGATTCAATAATTATTCCAATCAACTCAATAGAAGAATCCGTTCAAGGTTACAAGATGTTTAATACAAGACTATTTCATTTCAAATCATAAATATATTTATGTAAAAAAAATATGTAAATCAAAAAGTTCATCTTCATTTGTTTACCGTTCAATCTCTGAAATGCTTCGATATCTCACCATGATGATACCGGTAAATGTATATATCAAATCTCATTTGAGGGGAATCGAACCTACCTATCTTGAGTTTACCTACCTATCTGAGACACTGACGTCCCAACCGTTTCTCTACAGGGCGCTTCGCATTTTGCTGTTGCAAAAGTGGTTAATGTACTACATACCCTGTATTCTACCATCTCTGATCAGGTGATTTTCAAATAATTATTTCTTTATTACAACTAAAAATGCGTTCAATTACATTTCTCCCACAATTGTTTCAACTAACGAAATGAATTGATTCAACTACAACGATAACTCCAGTGAATGACATTGATGTTTGAACAAAATGAACGTTGATGATACTATAACAGTGTGATGTAGTTGGCTGAACGACATCAGCGTAATTTTGTGTGAATGCCTCAACGAAATTATGTTTAGTTCAAATACAATTCCTTCGTGGTAACTATATACAGTCCAAATACACGCTTAAGTTGAGCTCACTTCATTTTTTTTCTCAGTGCAAGAAACGATTCAAAATACTGAAACAACTAGTTGTTTGGTGGTTGAAAGAACTAATTAAATCGGTGCATATGCACTTACAAGTTGAATATTTATTTCAACTAACTAGTTGGTTGTTCCAGCTAATCATTTAGTTCCCTTTTTTTCCATGGGTATTTTGGAAATGACCACCGATTTGAGTATACTGTCTACACAATCTCGGTGCCTATATAAGTTCATCAATTCGGTGTCAAGTTTTTCGAGTAGTGTGAAAAAAATGTAAAAAAAAACAACATTCTGGACAGTCATATTTCTTTGTTTTTTTATATCACTTTATAGCGTGAACTTCAAATTTTCTATTTTTCCCAAAAACCGTGAATTGCAGATCCTCTGCGTGAGAGCGCCAGTTGATGCTCCGATGCGCATGAGTCATGCATTTTCCGTGAGAATTGATAGATCTGCTATTGAAAATGACCACGTAATGCTATTTTCATCGGTCAAAGATGGAATAGGGGATTCGATTAATCCCAAGTAACACAAGAAATTCTAAGTTTGTGCTCGAACATTCCAAGAATGTCCTGGAGCACATTTTTGGGATCTCTTGTGTTACTTGGGAATATTTGAGTCAATTGATTACTGAGCGATAAATGCGAGTAACAGCTGTGAAGCACTGAAAAAAATGAACTGACGAATATTGGGTGTGATTGGCGATTTAGACGTGAAACATGGAAAATGCGCACAAAATCTCATGCAATCTATGAAACCGTATTAGAAATGGGTGATTTTAATCAAATCAATTCTCTTCCATACAATTTATCAAGTTTTTATTGATTTTTATATAATTTTGATCAAAATTCTATAAAAGAGAATCAATTCTCTCATGATCGCCTATCACTACTCCTGATTGTACTTTGCAGATGTGAATTGATCGCCTGAAAAACCTCATTATAATTTTCTATCCAACACGCTTGATTCTGATAATTTTGTGAGTAAATGATTCGCATAGACTTACATGTCAGTACTGCACAAGAGTTCATTCATTTGTTTACATCTCTTAGAAGAAACGGAACTATGAATGAAAAGAAAACTTGTATAGTGTGTATAATTCTAAACCAAGGTATCAAAATGAACGTAGTCGTTGTATTTAAATCGTTATCCTTTTCGAATTACCAGTATGTAATTGTTGAATGATGTTCATCCATTCAATATTTTGAAAACAAAATAAATATATACATTGAAAAACAGCAGAAAGTATCATTATAACAAACACCAAGAGAATAATATTTATAGCTCTAATAAACTCACCGTAATCTGTTGATTGTTGTTGCAGCACATACTTGGCGGTACAAGTCGGTGTAACCCTGAAACGCTCCATCCTTCGAACCCGTATTTCCTCTATGAATTACCTCAACAGGAACAAAAAGCGAACTTCACATAACAACACCACCACTAAAACACAATGATTTCCTTACGCAAAGTTTGGAAACTCGTCACATACGCCCGCACTTTTTTCTTCCCCGATAAATTATTTAACAAGAGTGATGATAAAGCGTTATCCATCCGTCGCGTTACCGGCAAAATGAGCAAAACAAAAAATTCCACATACACCGAACGTTTTTGATGTCCAAATCGAATCGATAAGACTGTTTCCTCGTATTATCTCATTCACAACATGTACTCTTGAACAACGAACAACACTCAACGTACTTCCTGTTACCTGAACTCTACGTACAATCGCAACTTTGTTACTTTCGTTTTCGACGGCCTGTTTTTTCTCCCCCCGGGATAAGGCGTGCACTCCCTCTTTCTGAATTTCCAGAGCGGCGGTGGTGTTCGAGTCTTTAAACAACAGCTTTCGTGCTTTACACGCACGCACGCCGTTGTTCATTAAGTTTCTCAGCTGTAGAAACTGTACAGCAGGAGAAGGGGAAGGGCAGCGAACGTGCTGTATGTCGAGAGGAAGAGAGAAGGAGGAAGAAAGCCACGAGCGAACCAACGTCGCAGACAGAACGATTATTTTCTGTGGATAGTATGTGTTTATAAATTCACGTATTCAAACGTACATCAATCGTACGTCGCACGTTCCGGACAACAGTGATTTTTTCCACACTGCGCGGAACAGATCGACAATCGATGTGAGCGATTCCGATTTTCTTTTTCACAATTCCACGTGAAAAAGAAGTCATAGAATGCAATTTTTACTTTTTAAGATACAATGTGAAAAAATGTTTGCTGACAAAGCGATTCCGAAAAATCTGCTTTGCTAAATTAGCAAAACAGTTGCTGTTACAGCAGAAATATTCCTATTTTAGATGAAGCTGAAGCTAGCAGACGTAAATTAGCAGACCACGTTCATGAACTGAGGTGATTTAAACTTGACTTTTTTTACAAAATACATATTTTCACAGATTAGGATTCGGAAATCTCATTGGTGTAGGTTTTATCATTCTACGACAATTCTACGATGAGCTAGAGTGCAAGGCTGCTAGCTCAAATCTGCTAGTTTCAGCTCCATCTATTTTAGCAAGATATTTGCTAATTCAGCAAAATTTTCTAGCCGTCTGTATATCGACAATTCCGGATTGCTGAATGGCAAGTGCTTGTTAAAAGAGCAAGATTTTTGCTGTAATAGCAAATTTGTTGCTAATTCAGCAACAAGTTTTGCCATATCGGCAAAGCAAATTTTCGAGGTTCGCTATTTCAGCAACTTTTTTTCTCCGAGTAGACATTTGGTGAAGTCAACGTCGGGGCCGTATGAGATAAGTCTTTTGCCAAAACAAATTTCTATTCGGGACACAGAAGTTCCAAAGGAATTCTCTATAAAGGGTCGCGTAAATTTTTCCAACCTGTTCAAAAAACTGCAAACGTGTTTCCCGATTTTCTGATTACTGAGGAAATTGGTTTCAATTCCTTTGTGAGGGACATTGTGAGCAGCAATTCGATAAATTTCTATATTCAAACATATGATTCTATAGAATTTGTAAATACAATTTATAAAAATTTTATGCAAATTCCATAACATCATGTTTTTGATTCAAAGCATCACTGTTAGAAAAATCTGTCTTAAACCTCACAATAAAATGTTTATGTAAAAAACTTCATAATAGTATTGTTAAGTTTAAGACAGATTTTTCTAACAGTGATGATTTCTATGGAATCGTGGGGTGGATTATACTTTTACTCGCCGTAAAAATTGAAACGAATTCAAATGAATTGTACATTGGAATGCTTGTTTTGTTGAAAATTTACAATTTTCACCTCATCCGCTCTGTAAAAAAACTGTGTATTTTTTATCGATGTTCACAAAAAATCGATGGCAACTTGATGGATTTTGTATAAAGAAGTAGTTTCGTTAGATTTTTAGCATAGGGAAATTCACGGTCGTGATATAATATGAAGATAATTGTCATTTATGTAGTGGATTTTATCTTTTTTAAGTGTATTCCAAAGTGTCTCGGAAAGTTACTGAATCCCAAATCTCTCTCTCCTACCCGAGTGGAAAAACTTCCAAAATTATATATAATTTATATCCAATTATATCTGAATTATATATGAATTCTATTGGATTATATAAAATTTATATATAATTTTGAAAATTTTTCCACTCGGGTAATTTCCTCCAGAAAATAAAAAAGTAAAATCAGAAATGATTTACACATAAATCTTCCTCATACTCCGAAGAAAATGTATGTGCTGAGCTTGGTCGATTTTATTCACCGTTTCCGAGAGTTCTAACCTTAGCCTTCCTTAAGGGGATACCAGTATCGAGATAATTGTTCAAAATGGCGGAATTACATTGGACACATAAAACCACATAAAAAGATTTCCCGCTGATACAATTGAAACTTGTTTTTATTAGATTTAATTTTTATCCTCCCCTAATCAAATCTTGTATTGATTGCAATCAATATCTCCTTGATTGTAGTGAAGAGATATTTTGATCCTGATGGATTTTTCCAAATAATTTTACTGATTTCAATTGGAGAAATATAAATGAACAATAATTCTCTTCCCAATTGAAATTCCCACCATTCTAGCATTCGAAAATCTTCAAGATATTCTGAAACTTTCTTGGCAAAATATCTGAATGTTAACTGGGCAGAGCCTGAAATATTTGACTCTTACAATTGCCACGTGGAAAAATTTTCAGAATTATATTTCATTCCTATATACTTACATAGAAATTATATAAAAACCGTATTGAATTATATATACATTATATAGGTATAATTTCGAAAGCTTTTTCCACTTGGGTTCTTTCTGATACGAAGATATTTCAAAACATCCCGACTGCACGGAGAAAAATGCCAACTGAAAGTTTGAGATTCGTTCTTATTTTTTCAGTAAACCAAAAACAGTAGGGTTTGGAAAATGAAAATGAAAATACGGAAGATTCCAGATACCGTAGAAGAAGCAATGGGTCAAATTAAAATTTCAAATACCGAATAGCCAAATTTTATTACACGTTTTATAAAATTCAACATTTAACATTCCAATTGTATCCATGACTTCTTCCACGGTGTATTATGTAATCTTCCGTCTTTCCATTTTCATTTTCCAAACCCTACTGTTTTTGGTTGACTAAAAAAATGAGAATAAGTTTTGTGCATTCAAGCGGCATTTTTTCCGTGAGATTCAGATTGGGATAAATGGTGAAGCGTGAGTTGAACACCGCATTATTTAAATTAAAGTATGATTTCATACATTCTCAGTATGAAATACCTTTCGTTTAGTTTGTTATCTTCTCTTTTGATGAGAAAATCAACGTTTATTACGTCTGAAACGATGACGTCTCGTTAGGAATGGGTGGTACTTATCGTTATCGATATAGATATATTTCTATAAAATATTTATCTAATTTATATACATTTTGATGAAATTTTGATGGGCACTTGATTCATATCTTATACAGAAGTCGTAATAATATAAATATTGCTCATCTCCAATGTTCGCACAAGGTCGAATGGATACCTAATCAACGATATCAACACTAAATTATTGATGTACAATCACCTACCCTAGGGGAAGAGGATGATAGGGTCGATCGCTTTCCCTCCAAAGCAGTTTCATGAGTTGATACAATATATTTTATATTTTGAATCATATATACGTGTAATATACCACCCTTCCTTTACGTATGCTCTGAACCGCCCCTGCAAGTAACCTAATTACCTCTTCGGCGGTCCGAAAATTTGCCCAGAATTTGCGTTGTTTATCAATTGGAGAGTCATTGTTAACCAGCAATGTTGACTCTCCAACAGAATCGATTCTTTCTTATAGATAATGGATTCACTTTTTATAAGTTTGTATGGAATATTGACGAAAATTCGATCTATTCTGTATAAAAAAGAATCGGTTCTTCTAAGACTCGACGTCACTTTTGTTAACCACAAAATCTGTTGATATATCGCAATTACTTCCCATATTCCTTGTAGTGATTCAGCTTTCCATAGGGGATTTTGTATTACGCTGATTGAATAGACAAAAACGTAGCAAAACCATTTTCTGATCCCCTTCTAGAACAATCTTGAAGATATCTGACGCAACACTTTTAGGTATTTTCCAGATATCTTATTTCATGTATCCAAACAGATTTTTCCGAATCAGAATCCGCGTTCAACTGCTCGGTTGGAAACATTTTCAAAATTATACATGATTTTCATATAATTCAATAAAATTTATGTATGAGTTATATAGAATGTTTGTGTAAATTATACCCAAATCGACGTTAATTTCCGCATATTTGAAGAATTCTTTATGAACTCGCAATATGAATTATTCCTGAACACTAAGCTATTCCTTAAGAATTCAATCTGAATTTAAAGTATTCATAATGAAGTCATATTCACTGTTATAGGACCTTTTCCTGTTTTTTTTTCAATCTTAGACATTAAGAGGAAGTATTGTCGTCATACACGGAAAGACCGGGTCTATTAATATCTAGAAAGAATTTATCAACGTTTAGAAAAATGACTGTCAATTTAGGGAAAAAGGGGATGACTGAAAAATATTCGTAGTGAGTCTACCAAAAATTCGTAGTCAAAATATTAACAGTTGATAGTTTTATTGGTATTTTTCACAGTGAAACTATCAATTGTTAATACATCGACTACGAATTTTTAGTAGACTCACTACGAATATTTTTCAGCGATCCTCATTTTCCCTGAATTGACAGTCATCTTTCCAAATAATAACAGACCCAGTCTTTCCGTGTATACGTTAAATTTTGGAAATTCTATCAAGAAACTTACCAATTCTCTATCCAACCATATCCTAAGTTTATTGCCAGCCCCTTTCGAGTTACATAAACGCTTTCCATAAGTTGTTACAATCGATGTTGAATCCCCTCAACGTTCTTTTAATCACGCTATGCGATCTTGAACATTATACATTTCATAGTACAAATTTCTAAGTGACGTGACATTATGATTTCCTCATATTTCATCAGGTACTTATTGATTTCAAGTTCAAAAAGCACCTCATGAAGACATTAAGAGAATGTATCAAGCAATTACAATCCATCATATTACAAAAATCATTGTTTTATCGCCGTTCCTTTCTTTGCTTATAACAAAAATGAATTCATTGCAACAGCAACCGTCTTCTTCGCTGAAGCATTTTTACTGATGCAGCTAAACTAATTATCACTGTAGCAAGTAAAACATCAGCTATCATAGTAATCGATATTTGAATATATACAAAAAATCCCCGTTTCCACAAATCTTTATTTTTTCCAATACATTTCGTTTCTCTAAAAAATTCTTTTGAAATCCTTCTCTCACTTTATGGATCCCATCCCAAGAGAACAAGAGCATCTGACGATCGTTCTTTGAATTTGAAATAAATCTATGGACATTGGAATGTTTATTCAACGTTGGTGGTAAACTCTTGGGGTATGGATATTTGCCCTTTCAAGAGAGGTTAATGTAATCCCTTGAACCTCCACCAACTGTCTTACAGGATAATCCATTACTACTGAAACCAGCAACCAAGAATTGCCAGTCATTAGATGTTACTCTCAACAGAATTATTTAACGTAAAAGGGAAATAATAGTTTCGAATAGAAGCAATTTGAGACGAAAGTAAATTCCATTGAATAAAAAGATCTCACCATGATTTCAATACTTTCAACAATCCAACTCGAAAAGATCCTAATTACACGGAAAAAAAAGAATAGTTGCAGCAAATACTTAAATAGATGGTCGAAAATCGACTATTTAGGTAGTTGCTTCAACTCTTCCTTTTTTTCCGTGTGTATTCGCGACTGCTTTCTCATGAATGAACAGATGTATACAAATGCACGTAGAAATGGGAAATAGGTTTTTTTCTTCATTTACAGCGTCAACATTACATTACTATATTTTGTTTTTAATGCATTTTATGAGTATTAAAATTCGAATTGAACGATCATTATTGCCCTTCTCTCATGAAGTATCTGAAACAAAGAAGCTTGTTGAAACAATGCCGAGTTATCCACGGGCGAAATTCAGCGTAAAAAGTTTCCATACGTAATTATGTATAAAATTGTGACTTTTAATGCCTTGAATACTCAGCAAAAAAACTAAGATCATTGTAGAATGATAGAGCAATGACTGCAAATTCAAGTGTTTTAATACACTCAGAGTTTTTGAACCCTGTAGTTACACTGTTGGAAAAATCTGTCTTAAACTTAACAATACTATTTTGAAGTTTTTTACGTAAACATTTTATTAAATTTCATACGAAATTTTGTATGAAATTTCATATTTTCATATTAAATTTCATGTTTTCATCTTAAATTTAATAATCGTTCTTAAATTTAATATGGAAATATGAAATTTCATAAAAAATTCCGTATAAAATTTAATAAAATGTTTATGTAAAAAACTTCATAATATTATTGTTAACACTAGAACGACGGAGTAAATTTCACCTCCTGATACACCCTTCAAAATTTCAAATCGTCACCGAAATTTCTGAAAATTACTTTTAGGAACATTAAAATTGATTCATAAACTGTCAGACAACGTCGACACTTTATGCCTGTGAATTCAGTCACATGCATAAAATGAAACATGAAAAAAGGCTTAGCGGTCAATTCGACCGCTACCGTCAATCACTCAGATTAAGTGTTTTATAATGGAACAGTTTGTCCGTTTATGGGTATATTTACACCCATTCAAGCATTTAACAAGCGACTCCACAATTCAAACAATCTGAGTGCATCAGAATAAATCACTTGGATTGAGAGTCACGTTTTGATTTTAACGTGATACCAGCGCTACAATTTTTACGGGACAAACTAAAAAAAAATGCACGCAATAATTCAAAATATCCATCTGTACAGCACTTCTTCAGCAGTTCAAGAAATGCTGTACAGAGAGATATTTTGAATTAATTTACGTATTTTTATGTAGTTCGTTCTGAAAAAATTTTTAAAAGCCCAGCCGCTGGCATCCCCTTAATCACGTCGACAGCCGCTTTATATTTTGAGGTTTGCACACCGATTTTGAGTAATTACGATATGCTGAATACGAAAATATAGAGTGAGATTTCTTCCCAATAGTTCTTTTTTTTGTAATTATTTTATACATCCAATTCATCGATTATGTGGATTATGTATAAAAATTATATAAAAATTGAATCAATCCAAGAAATCTGACATTGTTTTCGTGGTGTCACGACTCCAGATTCGCAAAAGAATGTATGCAGTGTTCATTTGGGATGGAGTAAGGGAATAGGTAGAAGGAGGGGGGGGGGGGGTTTATAACCCAGATAGCACACAAGAATCCCAAATGCATTATGAAAAAAGAACTCTCTTAGAATACAAAGAGTTTATGGAGAAATTCAAAAAGAATCCGATTTTTGAGTTCATTGATGAGTTATCTTGAAATTCTATGAGATTTTTTTGAGAATTTTAACGGAACTCGCAAACGTCTGGCGAATCAAATTCTTTTTGGAACTCTTCGAAAACTCTTTATATTCTAAAATAATGCTTAAAGAGTTTTTCCCAGAGTTCATTCCAGAACACAGTGTGGATCACGCATAAAAAGAAATTTCCTTCACCTCCCATCCCGTCATAATTCTTTTAATATAAATTATATATAAATAATGATATTTTTTTCGCAGATCTGAAATCATGATAATTTTTGCATATTCAGCAGACCGGAACCATTCGGAATCAGTTCTCGAACCTCAGAGTACAGAACGAGAATAGTTTTCGTTGTCCCGTGTTATCGGTTGTATTGTTTACTTTATGATAAAATAATTCTCAATTTCGAACATTTCGGGGTATGTTGAATGGATTTTGCAATTCCATATAAATATGTTAACCTGAATGAACAAACCCATCGGACATAGCAAATTTCCAAGTGCAGTTTCCAATAAGGTATGGTTTCAACTGTCACATTATACAATATTCAATACGAATGATGTAAAGAATTGGCTCTTGCATGCTACTTCAGATAAGCTCAGACTATCCTTCTTCTAGATTCAATGATAATAATATTGTTTTCTTGTTAAAATCAATTGCATATGCATGAGATTATCTTGTTCACAATTGCCCGTCAGTATTTACGCGTGAATCTCTTGGATTTATCGATTCAGCAAGCTATTTACCTCTTTCGAACTTATCCGGTGAGGAAATATATGCTGTAAACCGGAATTTGCGCGTCGATATGGATACAAGTTCCTGTATTGTCGACGTGTGATATACCGTTACATGCAGGTAACACTTGAACACTGTATCATGTTAACTCCTTGAATCGCATCAATGCAAAGTATTATCTTCCCATTCTCGCGATCGGCTTTTTTCAATATTCACAGAATCATACCAAAAGAAAAGTTATCCTCAATTCGTCCACATTTGTGGTTGTGGCAGAAATTGTTCTTTTCCGCAAGTCCAAGATACCAGAAGAATCTATTTATGTTCTGATCTAATATCAAGGTATTTACAACGTCAAAGTTCACCGAAAACATGTTTTCACGCTTTTTGAGATGAGGATATGACGGAAATCTCACGCGATAAAGTGAATTAAGTTCCCAATTTACCTTCAACATCAACATTATTGCAATGTTGAAATTTTTGGATAAAAATAATCTTCTGATCAAAGGTGAATCCTTCGGATGCTAAAAATTTCAAGTATCCCTCCTATTTCAAGTGTGTTTGAAACATTACGAAGTTATTGAAATATTTCAGAAACGCGTTTGGGGGCGTCCATTAATTACGTGGGTCATTTTTCAGGATTTTTGACCCCCCCCCCCTTGGTGAGATTTCGTAAGATTTTCCGCAACCCCCTCCCCCCCCCCCAAATCCCACGTGAGATTTTTTAAAATTTGTGTTTTGGGTGTAAATGCGTAAATTAGTGTAAACACTGTTGTGTCAGATTTTGCCATAGTTTATTCTAGAAATATTTTTCACCTTTTTAACTTCACTTTCACGCATATTTACACCGTTTTCTGCTAGAAAAAAAATTACGTGAGATTTGCTAAGACCCCCCCCCCCCCCTAAACAACCCACGTAATTAATGGACGCCCCCTTTACACCTTTCGGTGTTGTTGGGCAGGGTGGTACAAGAGAACCACAATTATGAGCTAAAACTTCAAATACAAATCCGCTGATACAGCAAATTGCGGCATTGAATACAAAATACCAAATTGTTTTTCCATTGAGTTAGCCAGAAATTTGCTGCCATAGTCAACTGAGTTGTCGAAAGAGTAAAGCGCTTGTCAAAAAAAATCAGCAATAAAATTCACTCTTCTATGTATAAAATTCCCAATTGCTGTGTTAGCAAATTTTGTCTTCCTGTGTACTGTGTAGACATTCGATTTTTATCAGTTTGACTTTCCTCTTCAATTCTCTCCCCCCCCACCCCCCGTGATCGGTTAGAAAAAGAAAGCGACTGGGAGGAAATCGAATTAGGGATGAACGATATTCACAGTATCAATATTTCTATGTAAATTATGTATCAACTTTCGATCGATATGTTATTTCTGATAAATTGAATATTTTCACTATTGAAAAGTATCGGGAATCTCAGGTCGGCTATCCCTATCGTCTGACATTACCTAAAATCATTGATTTTCACGGATTTCTGAGGATATTCCTCCCTCTACTGACAAATTTTATCCCGTAAACCAGACGGATGAATGACATTCATGATTCACTACAGCAAGTGATTTATTATGTAATTTATTAGGTCAAGAGGAATGATTAGTCAGGATGTCACAAAAGTTTCGGAACAGTTGAATATTAAAAAAACTCATCAACGGAGAGTTGCAAGGTTTCCAAGTTACATCACCATCTGATGAAATTTGCAAAACGTTGCAGTTGTTTTTGAAAATGTGTCCCAAAACTTTAAAAATAACCTATGGATATATCAATTATGTATAAAATATATGGAATTTCGCTCAAATTCTATAAAATGAAATTCAATAAATTGATTTACTAATTCACAAAGTACTCCATAAAAATTCATCGAAACATCTTTGTATGAAAGTGGCCGAGTGAAAAAAATTGAAAAAATGATGTATCATTTCTATAGAATTATATATAATTTTGACAATTTTTCCACTCAGGCAGTTCCAGTAATGGACGATATTTGACCTCATCGATATTTCTTACAAAATTCGTATCAAGTTTTAATAGATTTTTCATAGAAAATAATAAAAACTTGACAAATTTTCTATAAAAAAATATCGATACTATCAGATGTTGTCCATCATCGGACAGCTCTATATCAGCGGTAGTGATGACCGATCTTGAAAGAATCGATTCTTTTTCTACATAATTTGTATACAATTTGGATCGAAATTATATAAAATTCAATGTAAACTTGATAAATTTTTTATAGAAAAGAATCGATTCTTCCAAGATCGGCCATCACTAACACCGCATTAGTCGCAAGTGATCTGACAGATACATTTTATAAATAAATATGTCTAATTGTTAATGTTTAAATTGATGAATATTCTATTCCAAGTTGCGTGTACTGATTTACAACAAAATCTGAATATAATATTACAGTTACGTGTGAAAAAATAATAGTGTATCTCATAGCAAAGATGAGTTGAAGAGATTGCTAACGAAATATGAAAACCATAGTCCAGTTTCTGATTGGCAGGATCACGTTTTCCGTTCATCTCTTCATGCTGGTTGGCTTAGAAGAAAAATTCAACCAATCATACATGGGCGTAGCCAGCTCAAAACTTAAGGGAGGGCAAAATGTTCAATTCAAATTTTCCACAATTTTTTTGTATATAATTTTTGTATATTCAATTAAAACAAATTTTTTTCCTATTCTACAAGGGGGGGGGCAGCTGCCCTCCCTTTCCCCCCCCCCCTGGCTACGCCCATGCAATCATATATTTTTCTTCAAAAGAAAAAAACGTGATACGAACCATGATTTTGACATTGCGTTAGCAATCTCTGCTATTCATCTCTGCTCATAGATACGGCGCGAGCCTTTTTTCCCGCGCGACTAATGCAGTTTTAATATAAAATATTCATCAAGTTCCTATGAATTTTCACAAAATCTCTACGGAGACACAACACATATTTTACATAAAAGTAGCAAATACAATCAATACCCACGTTCTAATACGTTGTATTCCACTTGTAGGAAATTTTTCAGGAAACTGTGCCAACAGGTGCACAGAATGTTTATGATATATTTCATGAAAGTGAATAGAATTCTCAAATTTGGTGAGATACGACGTATTGCACTGAAAAAAAAATTCCTTCCCATCAAATAAATAGTTTATTTGTCCTCCATAAAATATTCCTGAGGATTAATGAAATGTTTAATCGAATCGAATAATGGAATGCTTACCCCAAATAAATTGATCTTCGAAGTAAATAATTTATTCGTCACGAGTAATCAGTGTTTGCATCTAATTAAATATTTAATTTCTACAAATAAATATTTTTTCCAGTGTAGAACGTGGGTATCGAATTACTTTTCCCCACCTCTGCTGTGATGCACGAATAGAATTCTCAGTTGTATAAGGTGAGTTTCAGCTATTACTCCTTCGAAATAGCAATTTTCTCAAGGATATCAATCGAAATTTTGCTGATAAAGCTGAAATGTTTTGTTATTCATTTGTATCTCTCTCTCTCTCTCTCTCTCTCTCTCTCTCTCTCTCTCTCTCTCTCTCTCTCTCTCTCTCTCTCTCTACTCTCCAAACGTGGGTAGATGAAAAACCCAGACAGCACAGAAAGTTCTTTGAATGTTTTGAAAACATGCACTTGGTGCAGCGGGTTTTGGTCTCCGGAAAGTAGGTTCCCCAAACGCTTAGAATACCTGCATTTTGGATGCCCCTGAATACGTTTTCAATACGTTGTTTTCATTTATTACGCGCCGTTCTCATAATGTTTTCCCAACGTACTTCCATGAAAACCAACCTTGAAAAATATGTGTGCAGCTTCCCACAACGTTATGAAAACGTTTATTGAACACGTTCCCAGAACAACAAGCGGTACACATGAATAGAACGTACCTGGGACATACATGTGACGTTTTTAGAACATCCTGAGACGTTATTTGCACGTTCTCTGTGTAACCAAGCACGTTATCTGAACATTCAAAAGACCTCGCGGTGTTGTATGGGTAACAATGGTTCCATTCCATTTATTCTCGGATATGAACTTGTTCCCTCTAAAGCAAAATTTCATCCTGCTGAAGGGAAGAATTCGTTCTATAATCAAAGTGTTGTGATACTTCAACCTCAAAATTTAGATTCTCACTCCAAAAGAATAGGAATTCTACTCGAAAAATTGATCAGCTTTTTCTGAAAATTCTAGAAAGTCTGATAATATTTGTGAAACTCCAATTGAAATGGATTTCTCTTTCAAGGTTCATTTAACGTCGAGAGGATACGATTTATAAAGATTTTTAAAGTAACGAATCGTGATATTAGAAACTTGATTTTTCAGCAAATCATTGTCAATGATTTGAAGTTGATTAACTCCAAAATAGCTGTTTTTGTAAGAAAAATTCATCAGAATAACGTAAATGTTCACAATTTACGTAGTCTTCTCGATGTTGAATTATCGATCACCATGTCAAATCGCCACAAATATTAATTAAAAACAAATGTTCGAAGAACATCTTTCAAAAACATGATTCTCAGAATCCATAGAATGATTTGAAGAAAGCACGGAGAGATCTGAACAAATAATCATCACAGACCATAAAGTTGGAACTCAATAAAATACAGGATCGGTGTATATGTATGTACGCGACTGCATAAACGATGATGCACTTTGATATTTTATCATAAACTGGTGTACATATATATCTAAACGAAACGATAATCATGTAAAGAAAAACGACACACAGAAAAAATGATTGAAAAACCTTGCGCTTGATCGGAATCAGTTTCTTTCCTACGGAAGGACAAAAGCGGTTGGTTGGAAGGTCGTTCCATTAGCGTTTTTCAAGAGCACACGAAGTTTGGAGAGAATAGAATGGTAGGGAGGGAGAACGAACTTGAAAATGAGAGTCACGCACCCGGCACTCATTGAAAACAATGATAACAGGATTGATAAAAAAGAAAGATTTGTTCACACATGTGTTATGTACATTTTGATGAAACCATGCATCAAGATTCATACCAATAATACACAGATATGTAAAACTATTATGCGATTATTAAGATACACTATGCGTTTAGAGCGTTAAAATGACACGCGACGTACTCATGGCTTCAGCCAGTGATGGCGCCTATACATATACGTATACACGCTACTACTTTTATGTGCGAAATGTATGTATACAACGCATGCCCATTTGTCAGTGGACCAAGCACATATGCACTATATTCTTTTTTGCATTCATGTACAGATACACGACACTCATACAGAACAACGACACAACGATAATACCAATGCGTCGTCCTCCCGGCAAACAACGAATGCAATATGGTGGGGCAACCACGTGTGCGTGCATGCACGCCATAGCGATGCTTCAGGCCCGTGCGCACAAAGGGCGACGCACCCTATTGCTTTGTCCTTTGAACATCGCTTTAATTGTAGCGCAATGACCTTTCGATTTCCAGACGCTGTTGAACCTAATCCATTTTCAGATCAAATCGAATAAATAAAACCACAGGAACGTATGTTGTGTGGTATATGAATTTCTCGGGTTACACCATACATTGAAATCACATTTCGTTCATTCCGTACGTACGTTTGTATATATGTAAACTCGTGAGTCATCCCCTGTGGTGTAGTAATATTATCGGATATTCATGTACAATGTGTGTCTACTATTCAAAACCATTACGATATCTTGTTGTAGGAATCAAGAAGTATCTTTGACAAGATATAACTTCGAGAGATGTTCATTTGGTTTGTTCTTCTTTTCCAGATCCCATAAGATCAACCCCAAAAGTACACGGAGAGAAATGTATTTGGAAAAATTACCATTTTATTCGTAAACTAGAACTATTCGGCAAAACCAGACAATAATTTATAATATAACTCCTAATCATTGCCAGTTGTGATGGTAAAAATCGAGATTACTTTGGATTTTTACCATCACAGCTGGCAATGATTAGGAGTTATGCTATAAATTATTTTCTTAATTTCCCGAATAGTTTTAGTTTACGAATGAAATGGTAATCTTTCCAAATAAATTTCTCTCCGTGTACACGCATGAATGGGCGTGCATAAATTTTATGATACATTGAATGTTTCAGAAGTTTTGTATTTTCTGGCAGAATAAAAATTGGTATCTGCATCATTTAAATGACACACCCTAGTGAAAATGATTCATATAAAACCACATATAAACCATGTGTGGTAATATATGCATTGGGGTTTCATACATGAACGCATGTCATTCAGATTCAATTCAAATTTGAAGCGTATACGGGCATATGCGCCCCCTTATACGAGGGTGGATTGATAAGTTTCCGGCCTGACCAAGAAAAACAACGTTTTTAAGAATTTTTTTTTTTATTTCTCAACATAATCTCCTCCAAGGCTGATACATTTCTCATAGCGGTGTTCTAGTCTAGTAATGCCATCTCTATAGACTGATTCGTCAAGCTCCTCAAAATACCCATTTACAGCTTCGATTACTTCTTCATTGTCCGCAAATCTCTTACCGCCAAGCCATTTTTTGAGGTTAGGAAACAGATAATAGTCACTCGGGGCTAGGTCTGGAGAGTAGGGAGGGTGCGGCATTAATTCAAACTTCAGATCGTTGATTTTAGCCATCGCAACGATTGACGTGTGCGCTGGTGCGTTATCGTGATGAAACAAGATTTTTTTCTTCGCCAGATGAGGTCGTTTAATTTTCACTTCGTGGCTCAAACGTTGCAATAAGTCTGCGTAGTATTGACCAGTGATAGTTTTACCCTTTTCAAGGTAATCAATGTATATAATACCTCTTGCATCCCAAAAACAGTAGCCATAACCTTGTTCGCCGAAAAAATTGTTTTTGCCTTCTTTGGAGTTGGTTCCCCTGGTCCAATCCACTGTTTAGACTGTTCTTTGGTTTCAGGAGTGTAGTGGTGGACCCAAGTTTCGTCAACGGTTACGAATCGACGCCAAAATTCGCTTGGATTACGCTTATACAACGCCAAATTGGCGGTAGAAATGTTCTTTCGAATCAATTTTTGGTCGACTGTTAGCAAACGCGGCACCCATCTTGCACAGAGCTTTTCCATATACAAATGTTGGTGCAAAATATTTTGTACACGTTCATATGACATCTTACAGGTCTCAGCTATCTCACGAACTTTTAATCTGCGATCTTTCAGCACTATTTGATGGATTTTTTCGATCATATCTGGAGTTGTGACCTCAATGGGGCGTCCTGAGCGAGGCTCATCAGAGGTGCTCACACGACCCTTTTTAAACTCGGAAACCCACTGCTTAACGGTTGAATATGATGGGGAGGATGTCCCCAGTGTTGAGTCCATCTCTTCTTTAATTTCCTCCGGCGTTGACCCCTTCAAATAAAAGTATTTGATGACAGCACGATTTTCCAGCTTTTCCATTTTTACGAAAAACACAGAGGCGTCTTGGTCAGCGTGCTCTCAAAACTAAACTAACATGGCGATCGGACTGAAACTATAGCTGCAAGCTATCTAAGGATGGTACTATAGAACGCCACCTCAAGGTAGGCCTAGTGGCGCCATCTCTTGGTCAGGCCGGAAACTTATCAATCCACCCTCGTATGTCAACCTTTATCCTAAATAGCAAAAGTTCCAAAAACTAGATCTCATTGAATCCTTTCGGAATTACAAAATGAACTACTGAAATTTCAGTAGAATAGAGTCCTTGGAGAATTCAATTTGCCTTTTGTCATACTATCCCTACCGACTGAGCATTTCCGTTAGAACCTTGCATTAACATTGCTGCGATATTGATGCGATCTTGAGAGTACTTGTCTTTCAATTTACAAATGCAATAATACAAAAGTAACATGCATGAATATCGTTGAAATATCACCTGACAACGTGACATTGCTATAATTTACTTGTAATTGGTTGTTGTAATATTACTGTTGTAATTCTCAGAACAGGTGCTTTCAAGATCGCATCAACATCGATGCAATGTTAACGCAAGTTTCTAACGGAAATGCTCAGTGGATAGTGAAAATGGAAGCGTAAGGAGGGTACGAAGCGACGCGGAAGAGTAAACGAAACAGTATCTAAGCGCGAGAGAAGCAGAAATTGAAACATTTTACGTTTTATTTATTTCAACATTCGTTTCCGGCGAGCGGAAATTTTCATCAAAGATATACAGTACAATATATAGTATGACAAAAGGGAAATTGAATTCTCCAAGGACTCTATTCTGCTGAAATTTCAGTAGTTCATTTTGTAATTCCGAAAGGATTCAATGAGATCTAGTTTTCGGAACTATTGCTATTTGGGTATGCGTATATGCACCATATATGTGCCATATATGCATTGAATATGGATTACATATGGATCATATGTGGTCATATATAAAATCTCTACACGGAAAAAATTAGTGATCCAAATTTTCGTTGACTAGTCAGGTAACTGACCCCATTAGTGAACATTTATGAACAAACGCACTCTAAATATAAATTATTTCATGAATAATTTCTTTAAAATGAATTTCCACGAGTAAATAAGGTAGATTGAGCATTTCAATTTTCTCTTACCGTGATTTTTTATTCATTTTCTAAGTGATAACAATAAAAATAATGAAATTAATGAAATGTTAACAATACCCCCATTAGTGAACGGGTCGCATGAATTAGTGAACACTGATTGACCCCATTACTGAACGCGTAGAATCTGAGGCCGCTCAGATGAGTTATTATCACTTTCCTGATGATATTCGAAATATATTCTTTGCACATTCTAATGAGACCTTTTCATAGGTGCTATGCATATTCATCGAACGTATGTAATCGAATATATGACGGGATGTCAGTCGAACGTCGATTGAATGAATATCGTACATTTCAAATGTACTATGTACGTTCTGAGTATATTTAAAACAGTCTCATTCGTATATTCTATGAACTTCCATGATATGTTCGTCGTATCTCATTCTCAAATTCTACCAACGTTTTTATTTCATATATACTTTGAACTTCTGTTGCTGCTTGAGTTACTTTGGCGAAAAAAATTGAGAATTTCAAGTAGAGTTTATAATTTTACATGTTCATTCCAATCCTAGGAGAAATTTATAGACTGATTGGAAAATTATGCGCATTATGAGAATTCATGAAAAAATTTTCCTAGAGTAGATACCAATGATATGAATTGTTACGTTTATTCGTTCAGTAATAGATTCACCGATCATTTTCGTGTGTGTATTTCTGAACGCGCAATTTTCTAGGTTAGCGACTGACAGTTATTGAAAATAACCCTATATTATCTTAATTTGAATAATATCAATAGATTGGATACATAAAATAGTTCAATGGTCGCATTAATACTATGAAAATGCACAATTGAAAAAATGTCCATTCTTAACTCACCTTGTAAGATTCACGAAGGCAAAGCTCGTTGTGACACTCGGCATGAATCTTTATTTATTTCGTGAATCACATTTTTCTTTCTTCCATTTGTTTTCGCATTAATCACGAACAATAATGTTTGAAGATTGTAATAATCTTCACAGCACGTAATAGGTAAACACTTCTTGTTCGTAAAAGGGGTTTTATTATCTCGAGGTTCACTAAAGGGGTCGCGTTCGCTAATGGGGTCAGTTACCTTATGTCACTTTGGGACGGAGCACAAGTTCAAAAAGAATTCGTACACTGGATTTTGGTAATTCGTTGACTCTTTCCATTATTTCGATGATCAAAATGGAAAGTGAATTCCATTGGTGAAACAATGAACAAAGTCGACGATTTATTCAAATCCAGTGTACGAAATTTCCTCAAATTTGTGCTCCGTCCAAAAGTGACATATACCGGTCAACGAAAATTTGGATCACTAAATTTTCCGTGTATGCATATATGATCATATATGGTTTATATGTGGTCTTATATGAATCATTTTTACCAAGGCAACGATTCACTTCATATGTACAACATCATTGGTTTCAGTAATGTCCCAACCATATTTCAATCTCTCACCTTCATTACAATTTCATGAGAGATTCATGAGATCCAAAAGTCTTCAAATTACTCCGACTTTCTTATTTATATATATTATTAATACTAGTATATATTTCTTTGTCATAATCGAACCGTCTCAAATTTTCTAGATGTTTCATCATTCGACCAACGTGATTGAATCGCGACTACACTATCGTAGTACTGATATAAAATTGCACAAGAATCCGGGTTTCATTCGCTGCTATCACAGCACTATCTGTTTCTAGGACGTTCTCAAACCATTGCCGTCCAGACAGCACCACAGTCCCAGAAGAATACATAAAGAATTCTTATTGAACTGATTGCGTTCTTTATGAATTCTATAAGAATTTTTCTGGGACTGTGGTCCTGTGAGGGGGTTGTGCTGTCTGGGTGAGCATGCCAGATGGGAATATAAAAACTGAAATGAAGCCAGAACGAAAAGTACGATGGAGCGTAAGAGCAACCCTGGCGAAAAAGTTTTACATAATTTCTCATATGTTTCAGTATTTTTTCATATCTCTTATAATTTCTCATATACCCAAGTAGCACCAGAATATACTATGAACGTTCTTAGAATATTCGAAATATGTTCTATGTACATTCGGATGAGACCGTTTCATAGGTGCTATGCATGTTCATCGAACGTATGTGATCGAATATATGACGGTACGTCAATCGAACGTCGATTGAATGAATATCGTACATTTCGAATGTACTATGTACGTTCTAAGTATATTTAGAATAGTCTCATTCGAAGATTCCATGAACGTTCATTATATGTTCTTCGTATCTCATTCGTACATTCTACGAACGTTTCTATTTCGTATATACTTTGAACTTCCGTTGCTGCTTGGGTATTTTCATAATTTCTCAAGGAATTGGAACATTTAGTATGAGAAATGTTTTCTCATAATAAGTCATAATAATTTCTCATGAATGAAATCATATTATTTCATATATTTTCATAATTTCTCATAAAATTACATAAAATTTTTCATAAATATAATGATGACTATAAGATATGGTTTTTCATAAAAAGTCATAATTTTTCATAAAAACTTATAATTTCTGACCAACAAAGTTACAATTATTCATAAATAAAAGTGTATCATTATATAATTTTCTAATTTCTCAAAAAAATTGCATATATGTCCTAATTTCTTAACAATTTCATACAGTTTCTTCTCGCATCCGTAAAGACGAGAAGGATAATATGAAATATCAACACATATGAAAACATAGAAGCCTGCTGAAGTAACTGATCCAAGTGATCTGGATCAATTTTCAAGCCTTTTGATTGATTGAAAAGTGATCCGGATCACTTGGATTAGCTAGTTCGGAAGGTTCCATAGCGTCTTATCAAAAAAATAAATGATAAGTCTTATATGACTTTATGAACATATGTTTTGGAGAGATTATAAAAAACTTGGAAATTTTGGAAGGGAATTGTCTTTTTTTGTAACAGAACCTCTTTTTTTAAGAAATGATGAGATTTTATTCAAAATTTATGAGAATTTATGAAAAATTATGAGAAATTGTCAAATAGTATGAGGATTATGAAAAAGTATGTACAATTATGAGAAAAGCGTTTCTCATAAGAGTGTTCAAACTCCTTCAGAAATTATGGAATTTTATGCAAAAATTATGAGGAAATATGAAAATTTTATGAGAAAATTATGGGAAAAAAATGATGAAAAAATATGAGAAATTTTTCCGCCAGGGAACGTTAATGGGAAGTAGACAAACAGTGAATGCAAGAGGTTTTATAAGTATTTACAGTGAAGTTTGAAAACAGGAAACGTTTGAAAATTAAGGCTTCATGCGCAGTAGAAAAAAGAAATTTGCTGTGACAGCGAGATCTAATTTTACTGAATCCTTTCTGCTGGAGCAGCAAATTTTTTGCTGTGACACCAAACTATTTGTCATCACAGTAATCTTGTTGACTACGGCAGCGATTTTTCAGCTGTGGCAGCAAAAAGTGTTCACTCCTTCCACAAACTTTGGTATTATATATGAAAGAGCGAACAACACTCTTCGCTGCCACAGCTCAAAATTCGCTTCCATGGCTAACAAGATTGCTGCCACAGCACAAAATTTGCTGCTCCAGCAAAAGATACCCAACAAAATCAGATTTTACGGTCACAGCGAATTTCTTCTTTCTCCGTGACGCAAGACAAGCGTGGATGAAATTTTGACGACTCGGTGAATTCGAACTTGAACGTTCAATCATTGCAGTCCAGCGAGGCACCTTTATTCGACAGGGTATGATTTATGCACGTAAGAATCATACACGTATTGATTGTACACGAAAAATAAAACCCAAAAGTATTTACGCTAATAATTTTTCTTCTAATACCTCATATTTAACACATAAGCTTTGGTGTACGTAAAATTATCTGATGAGAAAATTGTATACTAAATATTTTTCATGCTTGAAAAAAAAGTGATTCACAAAAATCGTACACATGTTTTTATTCACGGACAAAAAATGTAATTAATTAGTGTATAATGATTGTACACCTAATGAAATTCATATGAGAAATTTTTTTCGTTTTATTGAATAATTACTATGAATTAGATTAGGAGTACAATAATTATACACTGATTAATTTCATTTTCTGACCGTGCATAAACAATATGTGTACAATTTTTGTTGATTACATTTTTAAAGCTTATCAAATATTTCGTGTACAATTTCTATGTCAATCAATTAAACGTGCACAAATAATCGTTGCATAAAATATTATGTGTTAGACAAAAATTATTAGTGTAAATACTTTTGCGTTTTATTTTTCGTGTACAATTAATACGTGTATGATTCTTACGTGCATAAATCATAACCTGTCCTTTATTCTCAACATCTCGAGTGGAAAAGTTTTTAATATTTCATATAATTGATCAATAATTGTACGAAAAGGAATAGTTGCAGCAGCTACTCACGTAGTCGATTTTCGACCATCTACAAAAAGTAGTTTCGGCAATTACTTGGTAGTTGAGACAAATACCACGTTAGTGAGCGCGACTATTCTGTTGGTTGTCTCAACTTACGTGGTATTTGCCCTAAGTACTAAGTACTTGTCATAACTACTTATTGTAAATGGTCGAAAATTGACTACGTGAGTAGCTGCTCCAAGTGTTGTTTTTTTTTTTTCCTGTAGTTACCTTTTCAGGCCTGAAATAGGTCTCTAAAGTAGATCAAGATTCAGCCAGGAAGATGTATGAGCTTTGAATCGCGAACCAGTAGAATGTTTGCTAAAGCTTTCAAATTCTCATAATTTTCTTCATCCATTATTCATACATAAAAGTCGTGCACAGTATGAACTAAAACCTTTTCTTCATAAGAATTCTTTCCTAAGTTCAAAATTCTTTACCGCGAATCGATTCCAATAAAGACGTGGTAAACTTTTTTTTTCATAAAATGTATGTGAGATCTCGTTATAGGCAACTTTAGTGTAAGCCGCTTTAAAATTTCCATGAATCGCTCTTTAAATACATGAGATATGAAAATGTATTATGTCACTCTTGGAAGGTCTCTTCGCACCTCTTCTTGTCAGTAGAAAAGGAAAAACGGTATGGAAATAAACGTAGGCGTTCAAAGATTTCAACTATTGCAAAACTTCCAAATTCCAACAAATTGGAAACAGTTGTGTTGAATGAAATCCAAAGGATCGGAAATCGCCGGAACGAGTATTTCTATATTCTCTACGTAAACTAAAATTCTCACACATCGCGAGGACGTTTAAAAATATCATGTTTTGAAGTTTGAAACGAATTAATAATCGAATAACGAAATACTCAGACCGAACCCTAGTTGAATACCCAAAATCTTGCAATATATCGTTTGGATGATGTTTCCAATTTCAAGAAGATAAATAACAATGATTCATCAAATTTTCTGTGTTTAAATCTTCGTTTCATTTTTATAAACGATTCAAACTTCCACAACACAAAATATCGCTACCGAATGAATTTAAAGAATTTTTTCAATGATTATGAAATCACATATTCGGTGAATTTTATTTAACATCATTATATTCAACTACTATTATACTGTTCATAACTTTATTTCTTTTTTTCGAACAGCTGCATCATTTTCGTCTTATCGACTAATTTGTCTTGGTTCTGGGCAGTTTTCCAAGAAAGATAAAATAAGTGGTCGACTACCTCGAACGCGGTTTGATAAGACCTGAACCATACGAACAAAAAAAATCATTATGACCATCAAGATTCTACTAAATTCAACGAAATTCGAGGATAGCATATGGGGGAGGAATTACGGTATAATCTTATCATTCGAAAGTGGCGAATCCTATGTGAAAAAATTACATATACTCACATTGGATTCCGAAACTGCATATCAACTGTATGAAATAATTTATCGATACATCTATTTCACGTTCAAAAATCAATTCAATTCCGAAAATCACAAAATATGAAAGAAATATAAAAATTATATAAAAGTCCCCGACAAATATTATATTCACATTCACCCGAACATACCGTCTGTACGAATGAAAAATGAATATTTGCAACGTACTGTAACGATAGGAAAGAACAATATGTTCCCTGAAAGAATGTTTCTCTGAGATCAATGAGCCTCCGTGTTTAAAAGAGAATCATTGCAGCAGGGGTAGAGTTGTTTCTATTATCCTCTCCGATCAGGGCTAAGGTATTGAAAATAAAATTGGTACTTTGTATTTTGAATTTACAATACATTTCCTGTAATATTTTCCGAAGAATTTCATATTTTACAATCAAAAAATATAGTTTTGAAACAGATTTCCTAGAATATTTCGTATTTTGTATTTCAGATACACACATTTTTCTGAGTATTTTGACTAGTTCTTATATATTTGAAGGATTAAATATCAAAGATTTTGAAAGAAGCACTTCAAATATGAAATGCTAAAGGAAATATAGAACATTGTTTTTAATTTCAGTACGTATTTAGAATGATTGTATTTCCAATACTTCCCCAGCCCTGTCTCCCATGGCATTTTCATATTCTATGACGTCGACGTTTCTATACTATATATCCTTCAGCTACTTCTTGAACTTCTACGAAACAACTTGAATTCGTCGCAAGTTTCCAAAACGAGTTCAATCAAAAACTATCATTCTTTTTATTATCTTCGAAAACTTTCGCAGTTCTGTAGGATATCTCTACGTTTCAAAGCGTGCATCTTTCATGAGAATGATATTTTGAGGGACCAAAAAAGAATGGCAACAACAAATAATTTCACGTAACATAATTATTATTCAATATTATTCTTTATAAAGTATGAAAAGTCGTAGAAAAATTACAATGAGCCTCAAAATTTAGTTGATCGATAAATCATGATAGTATTCCCACACAGTACATCGATTTGAAAAGAGTTCATGATGAATTGGCTTGGAACTATATGAACTTAAAATAAACACATTGAGAACTCTTTCTAAACTGTAGTGCCATGTGGGTTGTATACGCTTATCAAGGATAATGCTGGTAACGTGCTAGCATCGAACCATCTCACTGAATATTGTATTCCAAACATTAACATAACATATCTAATAAACTAACATTAATGTTAGCATTAAATGCCATGGCATGTTTGATGATGATCAAATTCATTGATAGAGCAAAAATATTCATTTTTTTCCATAGCGAAAGTAATAACAAGAATGATTTTCGATTACATTTCTGCTCTTTCAAGTTTTTTTTCACATAGATATTATCAAAGTCTTTGCATATTTTTCATTAGATTGGCGATGAAGATTTTTTATGCACTTAGCGTTGGGACGATATTGCGCCTCTGGATTAGTACCTCGTGAATCGATTCATTTCAATTTCCAGTGACGCTGAATGAACCAACGAATGAGGACCCGTGTGGATAAATTTTCGAAATTATATATAATTTATAAATTGATTTCATATAAATAATATATATTTGAGAAAATTATGTAGAATTGTGTGAAATTCGTTTCCAAGAGAAATAATTCAATGAAAATGAATGCAAACACTTTTTGGACTCTTTTGACATGATGTATTGTTAATTAAATTTAGTTACAAATATGGAGCTATGATATCGTATAAAGCATAAAATATGATTCATTCATCTTTTTTGTCACATAAATAATATCCCTGATCAAATGATCCTATTCTTTTACAACAATTCTTATTGAACGTGTAGAATTCCGATTAAAATCTAATAGGTATTAATCGGTTTGAATTGGAATTCTACACATTTAATCAGAATGAATGGGATGCTCAATAACACTTTATAAGACCACATATATTGGATATTTATAATTAATACAGTATAAACAATAGATTAATGAATCATTGAATTTCAAAGGAATTATTCTAACTCAAACTATAGTTTTCTGCTAGATTTTTCGTCATCAATTTTTCGATAAATTGTTGAATAGTATCGTAACATACACAGCCGATCCTATACATTATTTTCAATCACACCGCAAAGAACAATCAACAATTAATTTATCCCTCTCACGCATTTACATTCACTCCTGATTTGAAAAATCATACATACATGTATATATATATATTTTTGTAAATCTCTAAAACATGTTTGACATGTTATAAAAGTCTATAAGGTGCTGTGTTTGATCTCCTGCATACAAACATTCTCTTTGAAGTCATCAGTTTCTTCCCATCTTTATTTTATTTCGAGGAATCGTATGACGGGAAAAAGGTTTAAAAAGAATAGATTTCACAAAAGCCTGTATAAAATGTGATTATATACAGTGTGTATATATTAAGTGAGAATTATAATTGTGTGGTATTATATATAATCAAGTCTTTGCAGGCTGTGTAAACGTTATATAAATCTCAATGTATAACCTATATACATTTGTTTATGAGGATTTTATCATGAAGAATTCACAGTAAATTTCACGCCTTGTGACGTTTAATCTCACTAACAATTTCCAGAATGACCAATTTTTACGGTGAAGTTATGTTTATTTTTCAATTGGTAGAAATTTGACCAAGAAACTATGTTTTGCCATATTGTAACCAAAACCAATGATCATGAAACGACTTTTTTACACCGTAAAATTATTAGAAAATCATTGTTTTTTGATCGATTGATTTTAGATAAGACACCAAAATTCTGCCAAACATTAACTGAACGCCAAGTCTCGCCTGAATGGAGTAGACAATTGAATTTCTGTGATTTTTTGATTGAAGAAGGCTAAAAATCAATCATACAACTCATAGCAATGGAGAGGTTGCAGAAGTGTAACAAAGAATGACCGATCATTTTCAGTTAAACTTCGGGTAAGCCATATTCGTCATGGCCTGGAATTATATATGCATTACTTTCATTTGGAAAAACAATCATCTGATCAAACGAAAACTGTTAAAAGTGTGACTGAATGTAGCAGCATCTTAATTGCAAACTTGACTGAAATTCAGTCTTTTCCATTGTGTCGGTATTTGTTTTCGGTGCTTATTTTCCATTGAAACAAGACTAGTTTTGGCTGCTTTTTAAAATCAACTGACATTTAGGATGAAATTAAGTTTTAAGTTTTACTGTGAACAAATTCATCAAAATCGAGGTAACTATTGTTTCCCTATGAATGAATAATTTCCTGTTTTTAACAATAAATATTTATGTTGCTGAATGTCACTCCACTGAAAAACTAGCGGTCCAGAAAAATAAATACCTCTCCTTTCTATAAATCTTTGTGAATTCCTGTGAATCTATGAAAATTCAAAGAATTAATCAAATCCAATGTGCATCGCCATAAAAAAACGAGTCAATCTGATTAAGACCAACTGCTTCTATTACCCAAAAAAGGAAGATAGGAAGATAACATGAACTGTTCAAGAGTTTTAGTAGAAATCACCTCAAAATGATGAATTATGTAGGATATCTAGAAGCGGAAGTAACTAATCTAATATGAAACAGTTAACAGATGAATAAAATCTGAGCAGTTCTTTTTCGCAATCCTGCCCGTTACCACTTTTCTCAAAAGTGAATATAGGTTATACGGGGTACCTCTCTCATTATTCCGTTCGTAAGTAGCGTCATTTGGTGACCGTTATGAACGAGGACAAAGTATTTACATTTATGGTCGGAAATTTTGAAGCTTGAAACTTTGCAACCTAAATTCTAGGACACCACTCACCACTCCAGTTTGAAGGACAATGAACCGTAACGTGAGTACATGATTGCTTCCAATCTTTCGATTTTTTGGTTACAGATGATTGTACATTTGGTCCCTATAACTGGATATTTATAAATAATTTCAACAAATTATTAAAACTCATCAAAATATTGAATGCCGGTGAAAAGTGCATGAGAGCGCTACATTTGAATGTGAATCAGAAATTTGTCATCATAAAGAAAACAAACCCTAACATGTGAAGATCCAATAAACATTTTCGAGGAACTATTTCTGAATGTTTGGAAATATATTTGTCAGATACCGAAAAAACATAATATTGTGTGAGATATATTTTTAATACGCTTCAGATATCCTTTAGATTGATTCAAAAACAAAACCCCTTCGAATAAGGATTCCTATTTAAAATGTTTGTTCATGAAAAACTATCGAAAAACGGAATAGAATATTATGAACAAGAGTTGAAAAATTACCTTTGTAACAAAATTCAATTTTGCAATTTCACTTTGATCGTGTAGTTTGAGAAGTTTTCAAATTAAGGGGTTTGAATTTTAAATTTCAATTCATGATGAGCAACTTTGAAAACCTCCTGAACAGTAAATATCAGGCAAAATTTGTTGATTTCAACATAATTTTGAATCCAGCTTTTGAATTCATAGTCATTTTAATGCACTCCGATTGAGGAATTTCCAACAAATTCAAAATCCTGTACAGTTCCCATCACATGGGACAAAATGAATTCGCTGGGCTGCTCCTTACTTTTTCACCTCACTTTTTGCACTGCTGCAGCTAAAATAATTGAAGGCATAGATATATGCTAGTTGGCACTGTCAAAGCTTGTTCTTAGCTGTGACAGCACGATTTTGATAGTCAATATTTGAATAGCGAAATAATTCAGCTGTCATATTTCCGCTGTGACAGCAGAAAAGGTAACTTTCACATCTACAAAATAGCTCCAAGGGTTGAATTGCGCCTCTTAAAATATCGATGAATTATTTTTTTCAGCGCAGTTTTTGTGCAAAATAAAAAAACAATTTCTTTCGAAGTGCAAGTCTTCAAGCTTTTTCACTTCAGCCACTTCAAAAATCAGGCGATGATCTTATATCAAGAGGAGAGCAAATGGAGAAAAAGTGGTTCATGGTGTTTCAGTCTCCCTTATGTCGCATTATTCGGGGATAGTTCTCTTCAGAGAACCTATTAAAGTAAACAACAGAGCTTCCTCGATGGGGGCTTTTTCAGTACAGCTCTCACAGCTTCGACGAAAACTTCCTCAAGGCCCTGTTGATTCACTGCTGAGCACTCCACGTATTTCGCTGCTCTGATCTTTTTCTTCATTTTCTTACATTCGCGCGGAGTAATTAAGTCTCTATCATGCCGTGCTCTGAGATCTGCTTTGGTACCTGTGAAATATATTTATAATTATGAAATTCACAACAGAGGTCAATATATTGAACTTGTATTAAAAATTCATCTCCTGAATCTTGTCGGGTTGATTTTGATCCCGCTCGGATTCTGACAAGAAATGTAACGCATTCGTGATTATGTAATCTAGATCAAGGGGGGTGAGGCCGAGAGAGTTTCAGCCTGCAAGTCTCGTTGACCAAAGGTCTCATTTAAAGAACTTGCAATGATACAAGAAACTCCAAAAGCATTATATACCTCCGTCTGCTTTCTACTTTAAAGGGGCCTCGAATAATCTCATAACCCCAGGTCTAAAAAATTCTTGATTCGGGAAGAAGCCAGACAAAATGAAAATTTCCAAATGAGGATTCTGGAAAATTAAATTAGATCTCTGAGATGGTGGGAAAATTTCATATGAAATTTTGTATACGCGGAACAATGAATTCGTTATGGCAGCTATTGACTTTTTCATTGACTCCTGCTAGAAATGAAACTCTTTGGATCTAGGACCTGCTCTGGGCCAAGATAAGACCTTGGATGGTTCAATTTTCAAGAAGGAAAATTTTTAGCTGAGTTGTAATCAATCCACTGTAGTTACTCAAAGCCACAAAATTCGCTCAAATCAAATCGAATGGGTTTCAGCAATCCTGATGGAAAAGACCCCTTAAATCCTATGAGAAAAAAATGAGGTGATAGGAAGTAAGCTGTGCTTTTGTCAGTTACCCCATTATTTCCTATTACCTTTGTCAATATCAAAAGTTCGAAATTTAATAGGAAAACATGTGGAAGTTCATTGAATCCCATTAGGTATCTCATCACTCAACCTCTCTCTATGAAATATGGATTTTCAGCAATTTGGTGATGAGTAATCCATTCCCAGAAACGTTAATGTTAATAAATAACGATTTCTATGAAAATAGAATGTGTATCCAATTATATCAAAGGATTATCAAAGGACAAAGGTTCGATTTAGTAGTTCAGAACTGCGAAATTGAGTAATTGAAAGTCATTCAAGCCCTTACATAATTCTTGGATTCATTATTTTCATTTTGACTGATGATTCGTTAGAAGTGCCATCTCGTGAACCGTGGAATGAGTTTTTGTTTCTTCTCATCCGTTTCCATAGGACTAACTTTATCAAGGATATGAGCATTATAAAGGATTCTAATTATTTTCAAGAGTAACAGTACCAAAAAACGGATGAGAACAAAATAAATATACCTTTTCCTATCGGTTAAAAGATGTCACTTTTTTTACAGTGGATGCGTGAGGAAATAATTGATTCTAGGATTATAAAAAGGTCTGAGTACAGCTACCGATTCATTAATTCTGAACGATGGGTTCTTATCGCATTGTTGAACTGCAAATGTAAACCTCTATTTCATGGGGCGACACGAAATATTTGAAAATCGATTTTCAAGTGGCCATTGAATTGATTCAAAGTACAACCGTCTTGAAAACATATTGATGAAAAAGTTATTGAGGTTTGAATGTAATGAGATTTAAATGCATTTCTCCTTGAATCTGTTCATGATTGATTCTCATTCTGAAGATTGAGGGATGAAGAAAATAATAGGATTTAATGATTTTCCACAATATTTTCCTATTTAATATCAATTATTTTAGTCTCCAGAAATGTTAATATGACATCAAGTGGAACTGACAAGAGCACATCTTATTTCCTATTATTACTTTTTCTTCTAATAGGATTTAAGGGGTCTATTTCACCCGGGAAGAATATCCTCCAGTCTTCAATGAGGTTTAGTGAGGTCCGATAAAATTCTTCAATCGAAATACCAAGAGAAGTTTCAGCAACGCATTAATGTGAACAGTTAAACCAAGCAGTGTGAGAATTTCGGTTATATTTACAAAATATATCTCTCAAAAATGTTTCTTCAAAACCAAATTATCCATTCACGTATCGATTGGAGTCGTTGATACGTGAAATATATGCATAGAATATATATATCCTGAATTCTAATTCCAAACGGTATACGATTTGTATACTCTTCTTATATATCAGCCGCAAAGATGTTGTGAACCGGTTCGATTTCTTGGTCAAAAGTGTTACTTGACTGATAAAAAGTATGTCAACCATGAAATCAGGATGGTATTTAAACTGTTTACTGTTGTCCTCGTGTACAAGTATTCGATTCAATTTAGATCCAAACGGGAGATATTGAAAGTTCAAGAAATGGACCTATCAAAATTGAAATTCGATCCATAAAGGAATTCCCCTTTGAATCCCGAAGCCCAAATTCACTATCTATACTTCGAACAAACTTATAAGAATTATATGAAAATGAAAATATAAACTCCAAAAAAAAAGTGAAAAAGTATGACACTTTCACTCAATTTGAAATTCATACATTCACCTTTGTACTTGAAGAAATTTGATCATGATCCGATGTATAATTAGTAATCAATGAAAAGTAATAACAATGACAAAAATTTTTTCATCACCAAGTTGTAGAATAATGGTTTTAAACACTTTATTTGATGTAAAATCAACGATGTGAAATCAATGAACAAAAATATCCCAAACCGAATCGATTTATCAAAAAAGAACCTTTAGAAAAAACACCTGGGGAATGGAGCGATTATAAAATTCTCTCGAATATTTGAGAATCTTTGAGGGACCCTTGAAAATACATCCAAAACAACATTGCGGATGTTTTCAGAGAATATCGAAAGCGTTACGGTTTGAATATTCATGAAAGTGGATTATAAAATTGTTCGTATGCAGATGGAAGGAATTTGCATACTCACCAACTAGAACTATTGGTACGTTGGGACAGTTAAATTTGAGTTCCGGATACCACTTACTCGCCACGTTCTCGTAAGAACTTCGCGCGTACACCGAGAAACAGAGTAAGAAACAGTCCGTCTGAAATTCATTCAAATATAGTTTATTTCACGCACCTCCACGATGAATTAATATATCACAATTAAAAATTTCCCATAATTCTTCTTTTCGGGATTAAATTTGTTAGATTAATTATAAACGTTCACATAATTTCTCTTAATCCAGTTTAAGAAACATCCCACACGCGATGCAATAGCATTCACGGAAATATCTCCAATTAAACATTAGCGTACACATCATAGAATCATAGTAACAGTTAGTACCCGTGAAGTTTATGAAAGTCTCAACGAATTTGTCAATTGTTAAGATATCCACCTTAATATCGTACCGCGTGGGATGCTTCAATAGAAGACTGACCTCCTAAATTCGTAGTCTTCGACGTTATCAAGTTGAATTATGAATTGGGTAATGTGATATAATATATAATTTCCGAGAACATGAAATTAAGTAACTTGTTGAATAAAATGGAAATTTCACCGGAAAATAGGGCAATTTTCGTCGAAATGAATTGCGAGGAGATCAAAAGTTTACTATACATAGGTAATACGTAGAAAATTTTTGAAAAAAAGTGATATTTTGTACGAATACTTACATTTGGATATGATAAAGGCCTAAGTCTTTCGTAATCTTCTTGTCCAGCGGTATCCCATAAAGTTACATCGAATTCTTGTCCATCCACGCATATGGTGTGTGCGTAATTATCGAAACTATTCATAATAAAGAAACATTAATCATCCAAATCTAAATCTCATTGTCCATTCTTTATCAATTGTTAAAAAAGATTGAATCAATTTATCGGGAATTCTATCACAATGTGTTTTGCAATACATATTCTTCCTCCAAAACAGACAATGCACACTCAATCTATTGAAGGAAAATATAAAAATTGATGTATCAAAAAATCGAAGATGTTGAAATCAATTTATGTGAGATCATGCTGATTCAAAGTTTCAATTAAAACGAATCATAATAACTTACACGGTAGGCACATATTCCATCGGGAACTTCTTCGTCGTGTACGTGATGAGCATGCAGGTTTTGCCAACCATTCCATCGCCAACCGTTGTTACTTTTATTGGTCTGTTTCGAGCCATTTTTAACGATATCTAAACAAAAAAAACAAAAGGTTAAACCCATTCTAAATTTCAAGTGGGCTTTTTTCAACTGTTTCTCTTGTAATGATGGATCCTGTCGATCAATTATAAAAAAATCCATTTTTTATAAGAATCGACGTGGTCTTTTTTACGTGATGAGAATATTTTTTCTTTTGGAGGTTAAATTTTCCCAAAGATGAAGAACCAGTACTCAAATCATGGCAAAAAATTCTCTCACACTGAGGGAAAAAAAAATTGCATCCAATGGTATCTATAAAATATTTCTTTAGATCAATGAAATTTTACTTTAATGGATGAATTGGTTTTCCACTCGATGAAACACTTCATACGGTGAAGCACCATTTCATTCATTGGAATAATATTTAATTGGTTCAAAGAAATATTTTCTTGCCTCAATGACTTTTTTCACTCAGTGCATGTGGCAATTTTGTACCCACTATTTTCAACCTAACCTACCTCGTGAATGTTCCATTATTCACCCAAGAAAGAAAATTAATATCCAAATGAGAGTATTCCTCTTGTTTTGATGCAATTTCTCCTCTGATATATGGTATCGAAAATGTTTCTCTTCATTTGAGAAAATTAGTCTTTGAGGTGAAAGAATTTTCATTTGTTCAAAATAATCTCAATCGTAGAGGCATATGCTCAATTGAAGAAGGAAACAAAAGTAAAATATCTTTTCTAATTGGGAGGGATTTTTCCTCTCATTTCCAAATTACTTTTTTCATGTAAAGAATAATTGATCTCATGTGAACGAATTTTCAAAACTATATACATATAGTTTGTTCATGATACTATATTTTTTAAATACAATTTTTATATAATTATTATATAAAAAATGATATTTACTTTTAAAAATTCTTCCAAATAGGATTACCACCTGGAAAAAACAGAAGAATTCTTCCAAAAATGATCGCAGCAAAATTTCACAATCCCTTAATACCGCTATCATAATTTAATGAGCATTCTTTCTGTTTTGCAAAATGATGTTATAGAATTTGTATTCATAAAATCTATAAATATTGTATATAATTGTCTCACAATTAAACGGCCGGATCGAAAAACTCGCCGAACGCTCTCGGAATCTGATCCAGGAGCCCAATAGAACGAGGAAAAAATTCGTTAAAATGAGAAATAAAAAATATAGCCTGTTAGAACTGATTGGAACACGCATTTTTTGTATGAAAAATTGTTTTCTATCATCAATGGTTTCCGAGATAAACCGGAACTCGGTCTATTGAGCTCCTGGATCAGATTCGAAGAGACGTGTTCGAGCGCCCGGCGAGTTTTTCGATCCGGCCGCTCAATTTCAATAAAATTATTTTTCCAGATGAAACTATACGTGAACTATATATAAACTTCCCCATTGTATTCGATTGTTATTAATTGTATAAAAATTTGCATGGGACGGTAAACATAGGTTGAACTAAAGGGGAAATTAAGAGAGAATGAATATCCTAATAGTACCAAGAAAAATCCTTTCCCTGGTGGGAAAATTTCGTTGAATTTTGTGAAATTCCGTTCAGTCGGTTTTTATGGAAAACTAGCAAAATTCAACTCAATTCAACAAAACTTCGATAAAATTCAACAATTGTCCACAAAATCCGGTAAGTTTTACTGAAGTTTGTTGAAGTTTGAGGATTCTTATTGAATTTTGCTAATTTTCAATGAAAACGGAGCATACGAAAAATGAACGAAATTCAACAAAATTTCTCCCCCAGGGTTATTTATGGTGGCATGAGTCAGAATCAGCGTTCACCATGAAAACAGGAGAAAACTTCGTGTTCTTATAATTTATATTGTTGAAGAAATTTATTGGAAATCAATTGGTACAGTTTTATTGAAATCAACTAGTTTCATCTAATCTTTGTGTTGTTTTTTTCACAAACGCTACATGATATACACACTGAGAAGAATGGATGTGGTTATCATAACTGAAACTGCATGAATCGTACCTACTCAAGTGAAAATAGAAGAAAATATCTATTCCAAGTTTCACAACTCCAAATCGGAGCTGAAAATGAGCCCAGCAATTTTCTGTCACTAAAATAACTCTAGTCAAACAGCTGGAGTAGTTACAAAAAAACTTTATTCTTCGTGAGTTATATCGCTATACTGTCAATGATTTGTATCCGCACCAGGAAAAACTTAATGTTACGTTGAGTATAATGCTGTAGTTATTTCGAATAAAACTATTTTTGACAGTATGCTTTGATTTTATGGTGAGTAGAGTTGGAAATGATTGATGGAGAAGCCCAAAGAAATTCCTAATACCATATCATCAAATAGTTGTCATAAAATATAAAATAATATGTTGCTTTTTATATCTTTCTTATATTTACTTTCTTTTCCTCATGTAGCAGGGATAGTTATTGGTTTTTTTCGTGATTTTTATTATTTTTTTTTATTCAAAATATAATGAAATACATTATCATTACTGTAATATTTCAGTGATATTATCAATTGAAAAATAATAAACTGCAAATAACCTGTTTGACAGGTGAGGTGTTGTTAATCTATGAATAACATGAGATATTTTATTGTTCTTCTCTTTGTTTGTCCACGTAGATTTTCATTTAATAAAACAAAGAAGGGAAGAATAAAATATCTCACGTGAGTTATGAATCATTTATTTATCATCTCATACCATGATATTTATGTATATTTCCACATTGAAAAAAAAAACGGTAGAAAAAGTGTAATTAATTAGCAGGCGAATTGTGATAACTGAATTCCACAATCATAGGTAGACAATCATAGGTGATTTATCAATTATTGATACTTCGAACTGCGGTTACAATACTGAATGCGTGCGAGCTGTGGTTCCTTGGGTAAATACATGTATCAGTTACTCTGGAGGAAGTTTCTATAGGAATATAAAAATTGTGAAAATAGCTACTTTTCGGAGCTGTGAAAGACGTGAGCCTCAAACTATCGTGGGTCAAAATTATCATTGCTACAGTAGTTATTGAAGTTATTGGAGTCCAAGTTTTATTTGTGATAGGAAGAATGCCTTTGCACTTCAAACTCTTCGAAACTGTTACTGTATATACTCTTTAGAGCTAGGCATCATTTCAGCTACAAATAGTAGCTATAAACACGAGGATTTTACATTTGAATTTCATACACATTATAAAAAAAACATTCTCATTCAAAAATAATGGCATTGTGTCAAATAATATTTATCAAGTCTTTTAATCTATGATTAATCACATATCAGTCCTCACTCAGATGAAAATTCCTGAATGGATGGAATTCTCAAATTCATATATAGCCTCAAGCTCCCATCCAAGATTCAGGAAATGGAATTATCGCCCAGGATCATTCAAATTTCCGCCGTAGACCACATTGGTCTGTGGTAAGACTACCCCTTAACATGACCTGCATGGTCTTGATAATCCTGAGCGGGAACTCGTGGAGTTTTATGGGTCCTGGGTGAAAAAGCTGGTGATTCTGAGCAAGAACCTGGATTTTTCAGCTATGCTATCCTTGTGTTTACACTGAGAGAAAGGGTCTATTCAAATATTCGACAGCTAGGAAATTTAGTCACTGTAAATAAAAATTTAGTCGTGCCAGCTAAATTTTATTTGTCACAACTACATTTTTTATTCCCATTGAATAAACCATTTTATTCATATTTCCGACAGCTAAGCTTTTATTTACTCGAACTAGAGTCTAGCTAGCGTAAATAAAAATCTAGCTGCGGCAACTAACATCTAGTTGTCCCAACTAGGTACCTTTTTCTCAGTGTAGTTGCTCGTTAATCAAAATAGATGTGGCAGCTACTCAGTTTTTAGCACCTTTTTTTTCATTGCTATAGCTAAAATAATTCCAGCTGTAGCTATCTTTTAGCTACCAGTCTACCACAGTAGGAAATCGTAGGCGTAACTGCAGAGGTTTCGTGGTTGATATTTGGATAGCTTAATAATTTAGCTGTTGAAATATTCACTGCGGCAGCTACTTTTCTTGCCGCTACCGCTGAGTGAGTAACTGTGACAGCTGAGAAAAAGCTCCAGTAGCTAATTTTCAGCTATCCAAATAATAGCTAATTATTTTTTTCCGTGAATGTCATACTTTTTTAATTAACTTGTTTAATTTTCTTACGTATAAAATATGTCAAACAATTATAAAAATTGAGCCAATCCAAGAAATTTTCACGTTATATTTTGTATTCAGCACACAAAAACCACTTCGAATCAATCCCCAAACCTCAGAAACCAACGAAAACAAATCTCTATTGTCATCCTGCGTTACCAGAGACAATTCCTACCAAGAAAAATGAGATAATTTTTTACAAACGTGAACAAGATTTTCTTGTACGTATTGAGAGAAAAACTGAATGAAAGAGACGTCATGTTGAGCATGACTGGAATCATAAGAATATGATTGACATTTTTGAGAATTAACATATCGAATGAAGAGATGTCCGCAATGACTTTCGGTATTAGCTCACAGTTGGAGCTGAAAACACTCGTTGTTCTATCTTAGCCATGACTTGGTATAAAATTTTACGTATGTAATAAGCTGAAAGTGACAATTCCATTCTTACCATGACGTTTGACCAGAAATGTTACCTTATAATATAATGTGATACCGTTACAGCTAACTAGGGGAGCAACAACAAAGTGAACTATACGTGAAGATCTTCAAGATGATTGTTATATTTTCAAACCTATAAATCATCTTTATTTGAATATACAAAGCAATAGATTGAAAACTTCACAAAACTTCACTTTTACTTTCTTTTATTCAGTTCACGAGAAATGTACTTGAATTTTTTTTATACACTTTTATAATTTATAACTTTTCAAGTTGATGTAGAAGTGCATTTTGAACTGTCATAACGAGGTTTGTAGTCTAAACTAAGCAGTGTAGAGCTCATCGTAACAAAAGTAGACATTCACCCTATTTACATAGAATATATAGAATACTTCCAACATTCTTCATTCATCACTTTTCACATTTGAATATACTGGCATGTGTTCATTTGTTCTTCAGCTTTATTTCCTACTCTTTTTGTTTACGAAACATGTATCGCGTGTCATTCTTTTTTCACTAAACTCCACCTCTCCTAGTTCCATCTACAGTCGTAATTCTTCGTTTTATGCATTTACATAATTATACTGATGTTTTCCTGGCTCCCTTAACATACGTTTTGACGCCAGACCGCACCCACCGGAAGTATTCTAATTCTAATGAGTATTGAAACATCAATGAATTCAAAGACAAAACAAGAGGGGACGGATGGTACGATGCGTATATGAAATTTACAGCGTTAAATACAATATTAGAATATTGATGATTGAGGATAAGGGTCAGAAATCTTCTTAGAAGAATTTAAACACGGATAAACAACATAAAATGATCCACCTCCATTTATCGCCACGCTTTGGAAGGAATAATCAATGGAGATTATGATGTATATGATGCTTCCATGAGTAAAGAGATTTACTCGAAGAATAAAAGTATCTTGCTCTATACGAGTGGTGAATCAATCAAGATTTATATATTGAATATATATAGCTCTGGACAGAAAATATGTAGAAGAGTTTGAGTTTGATTTGTCGTTCTTTGAAGCTGAAAAGGAAGCAACGAGCGCATCCGGCGACTTACCGGCACCAAGGCAATCCCTGCGGTCGATTGGTGTACAGCATATCAATGAACACCTTGGAATACAGGCGCTACATTTCCATCATTCTAAGGATCCACAATTATAATCCAAAGACGTCGATCATTAAAAGCATACAAGGCGTCAATGTCTGGATCATTTCAAACATCCTTATGCGTCATTGTTTACACGCTATATGCACATACAGGTATTTGATTTGCAAACATTCCAAGGCAACAGTATACTGTGTTTATAAATGCTTATCAATTCATATTAAACTTTTACTTTCGAAACATGCGATAATGGTTTGAGGTAGTGTTGATTCTTCTCTTCTACAAGCAAAACAAAATACTAAAGATCTGATGCAATCCTTGTGAGAAAAAAATCTATGTTAAATTATACGACAATCTACTTCTACGTGAAGTAAAAAGATGGGTTGGAACATACAAGTATGTCAATACACACTCAAATGGGACAATTTACAAAATTATATATAATTCATTCATGATTCGATATAGTTTAAATATAAATTATATATAATTATGGAAATTTTTGTATTTGGGCATTTCTTGTAACACGTCTTGAATTTTCAACTGTTCTTAATTAACTCTTCAGAAAATTAACAATTCTTTAAAAAAACATACAAAATAAGGATTCTTCATGTAATTTTACCGTCCCCTGGTGAGAAGCATTTCTTTGAATTTCACAGCAAAACTCTGAAACACTCTTGCTCATTGGACATTTTTTTCTATTACAAATTTTTCTGAAAATCACTGCCCTAATTGCACCAGAATGTTGTTCATAGTACATATACAACGTTCGGTTGCTACTTGGGTGAGAGCAACTGAGAAACCATGAACGGCTCTGAAATCCTCTAAAAAACTCCACTGAAATTTTTCTGAGAATTTGAATAATTTTCAGTGAAATTTTGCCACCAGGGTGTTTTTAGGCATAATTCGGTGATGTATTTTCATCAGAGGAACTGTATTTGAAGCGATTTTGAAGCTGGTTATGTGCAATCTCATGATCTACATTGTTTATGGATTAGAAAAATGAAATTAATGCGGGGCAGTGATTGCCTGATATGAAAATAGATAATATAATAATGACAATGAATTTTTCTACTTTAGAAAAATTAGGAAGAATGTTTCATAATTTGGTTCCGAATTATTTGAAAATGGAACCATTTTTCTACAAGAAATCGTGTCATGAAAAAAAGTCTTTGGAAATTCTTGAAAATCTATGTAGAGAAAGAATTTGTTGACGCAGCAAATCAAAATATCATAAATTTATTCACTAGCCCAGCGAAAGAGTTGCAGTTTTAGTCAATCGCTTTGCTCTCTCAGCAACTCAGGTCACCGTAGAAGCAAATTTTTGGGCTAAGTTGGCGAAAAAATAATGCATAAATTTGTATACATTTTGAATATATTTTGTATAAAAATGATATATAAATCATTAAATGTATTCTACATGAGACTTTTCGTCCAGAGAGTCTTTTTGACTCATTATATGTTTATGTACATGATATGAGTACATGAGTAATACATGATTCACGTTTGACTCCGTATGCTCCATTTTCATTGAAGATATTCTATTACGCTGAAGACATCTTTAGAAATCAGATATCCAATTTAAATCTAATGAAACATGAGATATTTGTTTAGTTTTCAAATTTTCATTTCTTGATGGTGATGAAAAGTTGATTGCTGTTTTTCTCAAGTTTGTCAAATTTCATAAGATTTGACTAAAGCATTGTCCGAGATTCAATAAGATTGTCATGGAAAAAATTTATAGAACTGATCAAATCTCATTGACGATTGATCAAATGAGATTTGACCAAACCTTTGTCCAATTTCAATGAGATTTGGCGAGATTCAATGGATCTTTTCGATCAGGAGAATGGAATTTGCATGTGGATAAAGGTTCCTTCACAGCACAGCAGTCCCAGAAGCATTCTTGAAGAATTCATAAGGAACACAATCAGTTCAATTGGAATGCTTTATGAATTCTTCTGGGACTGTGGTGCTGTGTAGGTTCTCTCTTGGGATCATTTGGATTCCTGTCGAGACCACGTGAATCATATTAAGGAATACGGTGTCTGTATTCCCAACCCGGACGCACGTGGTTCCGGGCGGGAATCATAATCCGCCTGCGAATTTGCACTCTGAGAACGAGTTTGTTGACACAACAAGATCCTATTAATAAATACGAGCTGGCTGAATACATTTTTGACATATCGGAATTTCATAAATAGTCACAATTAATTAATTTTGTCGCATGGAAGAAATTATACGAATGAATTCCTTTTAGCTGTTGTATCGGTATCAGTTTCATATGTCAACAATATATTTAGCCAGCTCTTAATAATCAATGAGTTTTGTTCCATTACCAGAACACTTCTCTGTGTGTAGCAATCCCTTTCATTCTAGGATTTTGAGGGAGGTGAATATTGTACGTTTTTTTCTCTAATGGACATATCTTATACATTTGAATGCATAAACATGGGCTTCAAGATTGAAGTTTCCCTCTCCTAATTTCCAACCAATAAAGTCTCGAAACATTTGCTTAGTAATAAATGTCGCAAATTGTATAGATTTTATAAAATTGTATTGTTATTCCGAATTACTTATTCGAAGCTTATGAGGTCAGCCTCCTATAACAATACGTTTCATCTTGGAGGAGGAAAGGGTAAAGAACTGATACGGAGTGACTTTATTCTGATGATAAATATTATCATGGTTCGCTGAGATAAAATGCGTGGGTTATGGTTACAAATTTTGATGAGATTGTAATCCAAGCAGCACAATTCGTAAAGCATCCTACACGTGCATATAAAATATTGAATGTATTTGAATATGCGATTTCAGAACTTGACTTTGATTTTTCAACAATATTCATCTAATTTTTTCAAAATATAAGGCATGTTTCGAATACATTCATGGAATCTTTGATTAAGATAATTGAAAATGTCTATTAGAATCTTGTTTTTTTTCAAATTTTCAGAATTGAATGTTGATTTTTGTACTTTGATACCCTGGTGAACAAGTTTCCCTGAAAATGTCAAAGGATTTCAGAATTATTAATAATTTTTCAGATAATTTCAAAAGAATTGTGAGAAACAAAATGTGTTCAAGAACTACAACAGTTTTTTTGAATTTATTAGAATTAACAAAAATTTTGTTGCTTATTTTGAAGCTTTTAATCAATACGACAAAAATCCACAGAGATTTTCAGAAAGATTTTTTCAATCAGGTCGTACTTGAATTATAGGGCTCATGGGAAAATTACAAATTATCATCTAAAAAAATAATTCTTGAAAGGTTCTACTAATCCTGAGTCAATTCCATTCAAAAGAGGAACGATTCATCAGAATATCGACCTATTATATTTACTGCTGTATTATTTAAAATTTCGACTGAAAATTTGTTTTTGTATCTCGATTTTGCCAGCCCAAGTGAGAAAACTCTCAAAATTATATCTGATTTGAATATAATTTTATAAGAAGTGTATTGAATTATATATAAATTATGTTTAATTTTATCAATTTTACCGCTCGGGAGGGTCCCTTACAAGAACGTAACTCGCTTACACCAGAACTCAGTGCAAAATTTCAAATCAAGACTCCAACTAATTGAAACTGATAAATTTTATATTCGTACAAAATTTTCTCTCCGAGATGATAGGAATCAAAAGATATATCCTCAATCATCTATTTCAAGATTTCGATGAATACCATACCGTGAATCCCGTTCAAATACATTGACAATACTATTCTATAGTATTGTTGAATTTTCATAAATTATGCATAATTTTGGTATACATCATTAGGTATATTTAGTTGAGCAGGATGCATGAATCATTCTTTCCCAAGAGTTTATATCTGAGGCACAGTTGCCTCTTCCTGTCAAGTGGTATTCTCACTTGGAAATGGTTTTCTCTAATCGAGCTCTTAATTATGAATTATGCTGTGGAGTATGAAGAATGGTTCGAGCGATAACTTGTAGCAGCAAAACTTGGAAGAAAATTCAATCGGAGTGACAGTTTTTCGCATTTTCTACAATATTACCGAAAGAGCATACTAGCATTCAAATATTCTTAGCAGATATAACTTGAGCATAATTTTTTATCTGTATTAATATCTGTTCCAGCAAATATTAAGACTATACACACAGAGAAAAAAAGTTACTGAAACAGCAGACCTCGAAAATTTCCTTTGCTGATATGGAAAACTTGTTGCTGAATTAGCAAAAAATTTGCTATTACAGCAAAAATCTTCCTCTTTCAACAAGCGCTTGCCATTCGGGAATCCGGAATTGTAAATATACAATATCGTATAAAACAGCAATATTTTTGCTGTAACGGTAACCGTTTGGTTAATTTAGCAAAGCAGATTTTTCGCAATCGTTTTTTCAGCAAGAATTTTTTTCTGCGTGTAAGCACATTCCTAGCGCGTCAATGGATTGAACCTTAAAGGATTTCAATTGAATATTCCATTGATTCTTTCTTGTTATGCTTTAGGAAAATTTAACCCATTTTGCAAAAACCTCCGACTTTTTCTCTGAAAAATTTCAGAAAAAATGAGGGAAATTTTCGTACGGGACGAGCCTACCTTTCCTGGAAAACTATTTAATGTCTTCTGACGTTTTACAACGATTCAATTCAATTGTTTCTTTAGTTCCCTCTGAACAATCAAAATTATCTACATGCCTATGACAATAACATAAAAAAGATGTAGAACTCCTTGTATTGTGTGAAGAAAAACAAAAAGAATGAAAATTCAAACTAAACTTATTCACAGTGATGGGTACGTTACTCGTTACTCAGTATATATAAAATATATATAATAAATATATAATTTGTATACAAAATATAAATTATCATATATTTTTTGTATATAATGAGTAACGGTACCGAGTAACGTACTCATCACTGCTTATTCACTGATTCATACATCATTCAATAAGAGACCAATATATTTGGTCAACTAAACAAACGACAACTATTGAATATAAGGAATTTATTAGATATATAGACAAATTCTTTACTCGTCTTTATACTGTATAATATAACAGTATATGCTTTGTATCACTCATTTATAGGTATGTGCAATTTATAATAGTATCTTAAGAACACACAAGAAGTAGTGACTGATAACGATTCCCTCAATATCGATAACACCTACAAGATAAGATAGTGATCGTTAGGTAAAATAAAATATTACGTAGTCATCCGTAATTGTTTCCGTAATATTTCAATACTAATCATCGTCATAGCTGACAGCTGAAATTTTAATAATCATCCTAATATATTGTGAATGAAAGAAATCTCAATAAATCAAAACGGATCTCGGATATCTCAAATTTGTCTTTCGAACATCTTTATTGTGATTTTGAAAAGATTTATCCACAATTTTTCAAGTCGACCGAAGAAAAAATTAGTATTAGTTCATTGGATAAATTGTGTGAGGAATTTCAAAAACATTCGATAAAAATCATATTAGAACTGCACTAAGAGGAAACCTTTGTTTTCTTAATATCACTGATCCCGCTGAACTAGCAAAAAGTTTGTTATTACAGCAAAAATTTAGCTCTTTTGGCAAGCATTTTGCTGATCCAGCAATTCAACATTATAGACACGCACAGGCTCCTAAAAAATTTGTTGGATTAGCAAATTATTTTGCTGGAATAGCAAAAGTTTTACTAATTCAACAAAGCAGATTTAAAAAAATCGCTGTTGAAGCAAGGATTTTTCTCTTCGTGTGTAAAAAATCTTATACAAAAAAAATTACGATCTAAAAATTGTATATAAATTATACATAAAACATGTTGAAAGACCAAGGAAGTGAAGCTGAGAAAAAAATTCAAGTAAAGAACACAATGTATGCACATCACGAGGATGAAGAATTACTGACTTGGAATTTTTAGTATAATTTATTAAATATTTATGCAAGTGTTTAATTCGTTTAACAATGACTCAGTAGCATCGTAAACTAAAGGTTGGTTTGATAAGAGCACCAAACATTGGTATCAAAGATATCGTAAATACAATACGAAATCGAAACATAAAATTTCAAATAAATTTATATATGATTCATATAATGCTCTGGAATCTCAACATTTTTACAAAACAGTTCGGCTATAAACTCAGGTGATTAAAAGTAGTACGAATAATTACTATAACGAGAATGCATCGTGCTTCAGTAGTAAAATTATTCAAAGTCATCAATGGATTATAGATTAATGAGTATTCCTTATGGATTTATTTAAAACAATGGCGCGAAGTAGAATTCATCTCTGATACTCTTTTCCCTCCAAATGAATAATCTTCAACGATACATCTGAAGTTGAATCAATAACTAAAACAATTTATATCCATCTATATATAAGAATTACGAACTCTGTTATCCTAAGCATGAGATGTAGAAAAAGTAATCGACGATATGCTTGACGCGTGAATCATTGGCCGCTTCACGTACCTGAACACATTTCTGGTGACACACCAACAGTTGTAAAGTTCAATTTATGTTGCTCGGTAATTAGTGATACAAAATGCGCAGCAAATCGTAGGAAATAAACTGCTGCTGAATTATCTATTTTCTAGAATATTATCTGATTTGATTTTGAGAACGAACTTTGGGCTTTGCTCAAAGAATCATTTTCAAGATTATTAGAATCCCACAAATTCAAATTACATTCGAGATGAATAATTTATTACCGCAGGAACTATCAAAAATAATTCCAAGGTAATACTTATTTGTTATAACGCTTACTCAAACTCGAATATAAAAAACACAAGGCCTTTTTGTGCGGAAATCAACAGATCTGATATTCAAATTTATTATTAATATCGGATTTTCATATTTTGTGATTCGGAAATTAAATTTCGTATACAAAATTTAGTATGCGCTTTCAGAAATATTGTTGAAGATCTCCATTATTCGCGTGATTGTTTTTGTATATATGATAAATTGTTTGAACAATGAATTACGTATAAGAATTATTGTATACTTGTCACCTCGTTGCACATCGATAAAATGACCGATGTTTCAAGCTTATCTTGACGTTGATTCAAATTTTTGTCAAAAACATCCACTCACCAGCAACAATTCTCGTAAATCATCGCAAACTGTTTAACGTAGAAAGTGATTAATAATTTTCAAGAAATTTCACATTATTCGGTATGTCATGTTTTCGATACTTTCCAATACGAGAATCACGATTTTATTTTAAAAAGGAAAGGAAGAACGATAATGATAATGCTACGAATGAACGCGCTTCACGGCGGTCGTGAGAAGACTAAAAGACCATGCTGATATCCGAGTTGTTCTTCCTTACGGAGAACAGTTTTCGCCCACACTTTATTCAAAATTTCTATTAACTTTAAACCCATTATCGTAAGCATTTTATTGAAATCAACGATACCTTTTGAATTTTATAGTTATTTAGTGAATTGATAAATTTAATTTGAATTTTCAAGGAATTCATTCGTATTCAATGTTTAGATTTAAAAGTAAGTAATTTTGCAATTAGAGGATCTGCAGGAATATACAAATTTCCTTGAAATTTCAATTGGCAATTTCGAGGAAATTTTAGCTTGATTGGAAAAATGAGATTCAATAAGCGTGAAGGAAATGTTGAAATGTGCAGAGAACATAATCAGCGTCAATTTAATTTTCCCCACGACGATGTACAAATTTGCAATAAAAACGTCCTAGAAACCCAGCCAAATTCACCTTTGATATGTCAAATATCAGTGAAAAATTTCCCATCTTTCCTTTGTCTCTTAGATCCAGCTGTAAAAAAAAGCCAGCTATTATCCATAACTCAACTTCCGTGACTATATTTTTTATGGAGAAAGCTTTTATCTACAATTATAATTCATTGAATACATATGGAGTCCATTTTTACTGCCGAAACTACTATCTCATCTTTGAAACAATACAATGAATTTGAATTGCATTATTAGGAGTTGAAAATAATCATCGGCGTTGTCTATCAGTCCTATGATTTTTAAACGATGCTTTGAGTTGTTCTGATCCATAAATCTCTGCTAAGCTTGAATTCAAGTAAAGCTAGTTTAGTTAGAGATTGATTTAAAGAAAAATGATTACATTACATATAAAACTGATTATAAAAGTGAAAGGAATATGTATTATTGATTAGAATTATGAGAACCAAATTATACATTTTTTCAACATATATTTATTGATCATCAATGGCCATAATCCTCGCAGCACTTCCTTTGATATGGTTATGCTTGAAATTTACATCACATTTAAAGTACTTATGTATTCAATCATTTCAATGAAAATTAAAAAAAATAAATTAGAAAAATAGAAAAAAAAATCATCTTGAAACCTGGAAATTTTTCGTTTTATGCTTTCAATTAATATAATTGAAGATATTAAAAAATTTTTATATACCAAATATGTAAGCATCCAAGGATGGCTACACGGATTCTTAATCCGGCCAGTATAAACACTTACGCTATCCGTCCTAGGCGAGGATGATACACAAATAAATGTTGAACATTTTGAATTGTACAAAAATTGAATTTCATCCCGCCGTGGACATGCATGTTGTTGTATGCATTTTTCTTAACAAATTTCATACAAACTTTCCCTACAATCTACTCATAAGAAAGAGTATCAAAATAAAACTGTCGAATGTAATTATTGTTTAGGATTATTTAATAACATTCAAAGTTCCTTCAAGATAATAATTATACATGCTGTTTGAGAAACGTATTGGTGACTGTTGATTGTATTTACATTACCGCAATGTGATTGGATTGTATTAAAGTATCAAACATGAAATAATGATGTTAAATTTGAAAATACCTTCAATGAATGAAATGATGCATGAGTAAATACCGAGTGTCATGAAATGTACAATTCTGATAGACAAAGAAGAGGAAGAGTTTCTCCACATCGTTTTATTAAAATTTACTGAGGTCGATATTGTTGATTTTTCGAGCAATTAGATGAATCTTAACTCTCTCTGGGACATCGATTACTCCGTATCATGCCACGGTTATGCCAGCCGTTTGCAGATAATTTCTCAAATGATTTGCATTTGGTTCTGGAATTTGTCCAAGTAAACCTGGAAGTTGTTCCGGCGATAATCTTCCAAGTCCTTGCGCTAAATAAAGACGTACATCACCGACGGCTGTGAACGCAATAAGAATTATTCATGAATATAAATTTGATGAGTGAAATAAGAATATTTAAAGAACTGTACAATGTACCTGGCAATGGATCTTTCTTAGAATTTCTGGCACATACGAGTTGACTGTATCCTACTTGATAACCAGGTGTATCATCGATCTCTGGCAACAAATTATCTTCAGGCAATATGCTATCATCTTGTGGTAATTCAAAGAATTCAACCAAAATTGCTAGAAGGCGAGGATAATACGTGTTGTATGGGCTTTCGAACATTGCTGGACAATCTATTAATAAATTAGAAATTCCTACAGCGGTTATTTTTCTTTCGATTTCACCGGATACTTTTTGCAAGTCTGTAATCAACAAACGATCCAATACCATCTCGAACATCCTGAAAAATTCATTCAAATGTAGCAAAATTCACTCACTGAATCGTATTGAAATATACTTCAAGTACTTACCGTGGTTGAATTTGATCGATGATGGTGATTAAACTGCTTGCCCCGTATCTAACAATGTAATAAGCGAAAAATACAATTAAACCTTTAACGAATTTAGTCGTTTTGGATGACGAAAGTCGTTGGAATAGTAATACGAAGATTTGTTTCATGTATGGCTCCAATACGTTCCTAAAAAGAATATACAATTAAAATTTCGGAATACTCGAATTTTATATACTAAACTACTTACGGTGGAAAATATTCTAAAATGCACTGTAACAATACAAATCCTTCGTGATCGTTTGCTTTGGATGCAATTAATTTTTGAAAAACTCCCAACAATCCACTAGTTTTATCTTGAGCCACGATGAAATTAGAACCACGAGTTATGTAGGCTTGTAATAATCGATTCAAAGGATGAATGTTAGCTTGACGTTCAAACAAAACGGGAGCCAAAAGGCAAGGGAATAAAGCCATGTACGGTTCAGGCACTTCTGGGATTGTTCGTAACTCCAGAAGTAATGCAAGAATTTGAAAAACGTAGGGCATAAATTCTGAAATTTGTTATCAATTTAGAATTCATATAAAATTGAAGACAATGGAAAAAAATACATACCTTGAATATCCTGTTGCAAAATTCCTTGAAATATAGGAAATAGTGTTTGTTCGAAAGATGCGATAGCTTCAGGATTTGTTTTACAAACAATTCTAAAGAATAAAATAACGATTTTGATAAAAATCCATTGGTTTTTGTTGTTATCAGATTACTTACTTTATAGACAAACTGAGAGTTTCGAAGAGATAATGATTGAAATTGGGACGGCTTGGATTTGCGGATACGATTCTCAATTTTTCTGTCAATTTAGGAAGTAAATCTGCTAGGAAAGGAACCACTACTGCTTGTAAGGTACTGAAACTTCTCATAATAGCTTTCATTACGTATTCATTCTCTGCTGAACCTGGCAAATTCAAAGAATCGAAAAGTCCTTTCAATAAGTTGGATGCTAATGGAGTCAAATCCGTTCCTTTGACTCTAAAATTCGATAATTAAAAATAATTTAAAAAACGATTTAAAATATGAATATAGTAAGTATTTTGTGAAAATAAATGATTTCTTACAATGGAGTGTTATCCGCTGCTCTCATGGCTAAAATTTTTTCGATAGTAAAAGCGGCGTAACTGTGAACAACCAAGCTTGTAGCGCTCAAGTGTCTAATCAACTGAGGCAAACTTCCAACGACCATCTCACGAGGTAATACAGATCTAAATGTCATTATAAATTTAATAGAGTCAGCCTTGAGTACTGGAAATTCGTCAACTAAAACAAGATATACACATTTTTTGTGATTCTGTGTAGTAATTCAATTTAGTATGATATTATATTTTGTATGGAATGTACCACTTGGTTTCGCCAATTCAGGCTCAATGTGTTGTGCAGCGAATTGAGGTAGAGGAACCAAATCACTGCTTTGTGTAACACCATGTTTTTGAGTTTGACCTTTGCTTGCACTGCTTGTAACTAAATAAATTGCTGCATCTTTACTACGCCAATTTTCTGCTGGTTTTTCAGCATAACTATTCAACATTACCTGAAATCATAGACACGAGTACAAATGAATTTTGATTTACAAAGTATAATTGACGTGTATTTATACATACTTGTATATAGGCACCAAAAATTTCCATAATCTTTGCCTCAAAATATTTGGACAGTACTTTGACTAAATCGCAAGCTGCTCGTCTTCTAGTATCAACATCACTGCCTTCTATATCACGTCTAATGTATTCTTCAGGATTATCTTCAAAGAGCTCGCTGTCCGATTCTGCAGAATTGAAAACATGTAGGTCATAGGAAGATATGGATTTTATATGAAACAATGTGTTTTAAATACCTCTAAATTCCATATTAGGTATAATGACTTTTTCACAAATACTGCTGAGAGTAGTTGGATCTTCGAATAAATTTCTATACTGTGGTCGATCGGCTACTATAGCCAAAAATTGTAGAGCATTGGAAACTAACTGAAATATACAATTTTCCAGATTATTGTAATGTATAATGCATAGAAATAATAAATACATACCGCATCGTATTTAGGCTGTTGCCCTGTGGAGGTTAATAAATTCCACACAGCTGTAACAAATTCTGGCAAATATGGTTGAAATTCTTCATCATATTTCTGAGCGTAAAGGCAAACGTTATCACAAACTTGAGTTTTTAATTGTTCTATCACACCGGGTTCTTCTCCATCCTAAAGATTATTCAAACATAATTCTCGTAACTTGGGATAATCTACAATTATTTCTAAAAAGATGACATTGATACATACCACTGTTTGTAGCGAAGGAACATTTACGTTCAATAAAATGTGGAAATTTTTCATCCAAGATTCCATATTATCCTCAAAAAATTCTGGCAAATCCTGAAATCGAATCAAAGTTTTGAATTATCGTTTTACAAACAAAATTTTCCTCCACTAAAATCACTTACTTGGAAATTGAGAGAGTAGAATACTTTGCATAAAATAACCAACGAATTATAAATAACTTTGAGTGCTTCTACGTTATTTGCGTGTACTTGAGTAAGATTCATGGTGGCCTGAAAAGTGAAAATAGATCAGTAAAAATTCATAAAAATTATTTACCATTTAGAATCTTACCAGGAACAAATCTGTCAATGGTTTAGCGAATTGATCCAAAACAAATTTTATTTCAGTCCATAGACTCTGACTTTTGAATTCATATCTATATCTTTTGAATAAAGAATGAGCGGTATGTAATACACCATTTATTATATGAAAATCTCCAGTATTGAATTTTTCTACCATCTGATCGATAAGCTCCGGCCACTTTTCAGGAAAATCGTGTTTACCGATAATCGACACGGCATCCGACAACTGTTTCTGTATAGATTCTGGAGAATGTAACATTAGATTGACTATCAACTTTTTAATAGAATTCCTATCTTCCGTGTGGATACGATCTTCTGAATCTTCCTCCTAGAGTTTAATGGGACTTTTAAATACACAAAGACATGAGTTTCAAGTTATTGCAATATACATTCGACATACCACTTTCCAATTACGTTTTACATAATTCTTAAAAGCAACTGCTCCTGCGATTCTGATGGTTATATCAATTTCATTTTTCTGTATCAAACTCAATAATAACAAAGGATAGTTCTGATTCACTTCAACCGATTTCAAAAATTTCTCAGCTAAAACAAACAATATTTATTATCAAAAAGTGAAATTTAATTTAAAATGATGACCATAGTTGTGTAAGGTATTTGCATGCACTAACGGATATGTCGATAACCTTTAAAATCTGTGAAATAGATATTTGAAAATTGTACGTGAATAATTTTTCATGTGAAATTCAAATACCGAATGGGATGACGAAAAATGAATTTGAATGGAATTCTTCGAGAAGGAATGTTGTGTAAACATAGAATCTTTTTCAAGTAGGTGACGAGTAAAGGTTATGCTTACCTGGCCGCCTGATATTTATATCTGGATTTAACGTGCGTTTTAAATATTCGCTTAGGGTCAATAAATTATCGTCTGTGAGCTCCATTTTCACTTTGATCAAAGAAAAATTGTGTACTTATAAAAATTGATTCAGAAAAGAACTTCTCGATACGTCACAAATCGGCATTGGTTTTTGATGAATTCGGATGGATTGAGGTAAATTGAATTTTCGCTAACGTTCGTAGACTGGTGTGTTCTGAAAGTACTGGAGTTAGAATGTGAACGTAACGTACTAATTTTTGAACACATTTCTTCCAAGAGTGTTCAAATTTAACGAATTTGAGAATAATTTATGAATATTTTGAAAAACAATTCTCTTCTAATGATCAACTTTCTCATTAAAATTCTGAAACAGTATAACCTTTTGTTTGTAAAGGATTGTGAAGGATTTAAAAATATAACTTTGTCAGTGAAATAAAATTTTTAGAAAATTAAATTATGGCTTCAGATAAAATATTTGAAAACGTTTAAAACACTTGAATTTGTGGCTTGATAGAGTACAAAGGGTTTAACGACATAAAGGTTTCACCGAGTAAATTTCAACAAATTTTCATAAGGCTAAAAATTTATAAGTTCATGGTTTATTACAGGAAAGTGCTGCTGTTAATATAAATCATCTCTTTTCAGCATTTATCCTAGGTGTCTTGAACCAACGAATGATAGCATTTGGTGAAGCAGGTGAGTGGTTGGATTTGCTCAAGTATTCGTTCATCGTAATAAACTTTCATATTACTCATCAATTGATTTATGGGTAGATCAATATGAAAATAATATGTATAGAATAAAAAGAAGTTTAATTTCGAATAGTAATGACAATTGATATATAGTGTGAATAAAAATTAATAAGGACGAGGTGGACCACCTCTCATCATTCCAGGAGGTGGTGGGCCACGCATTGGCGGTCCCATTGGTGGGCCTCCTCGACCCATTGGAGGCATTCCAGGTGGCATACCTGTATGTAACAAAAAAATTTTTTGGTTTAAGTAGAAATCTTCAACATCAAATTACTCCATTCTGTTATATCTTCAAAGCGGCTACATAAATAATTGATTCGATAGATAAAAAAGTGCACTTTATCGCAGTGATACAAAATAATCTGAAGCATAATAAGAAATGAGAGAATTCATTTAAATGAATTTGAAGTGTATTAAGCAAAACCAACATACCCATCATTGGTGGTGGACCCATCATGCCAGGTGGAGGAGCTCCTACCGGTATGCGAGGTGGGCCACTTGGGTGCATCTGTGGTGGGGCAGATACTTGCCCTCTACCCCCAGGAGTCATTATTTGTTGAGAGGGACCACCTACGCCTCTTACAGGTCCTTGAAGACCAGCAGGTACTCCTGCGACGCTTGCTGGCATTCCACGACCAGCCGCACGACCCATTCCAGGTCCAGGTGCTGCTCCTGGAATTGGTACTCTTGGTAATCCTTCTTCTGGAGGAGGAGGTCCTTCCACAGTCAAAGAAACAATATTCTCTCCTCTCAATAACACAAACCCTAATACTCGTTTTTCTTCTCTCTCCGGTTGTTTTGTGTTTTTAGATTTGATTTTACGAAATTCTTCACAATCTCCCAAGATGAGGTTCATGTGCTTATCAAAAGCTTTGAAAGTTCCGATAAACGTTCTGGAATCTTGCAAAATAATCCTCACCCTGTAATTGATGTGCTGCAGCATTTTGTTATTTTTACCGATCGTCTGAAAATTGAAAAATTTAATTCATGAAAAATGGATTCTAATACTAATATAAACATTCTCATAACCTATTTGTTGTTTATCAAGTGCACGCGTTATGATGAAAAAAAGTGTGATTGAAATATGTGGATTTATGTGTTGGAATTATAAAATTAAAGTTTTAATGATTTCTTACCATTTTGATGAGTTTGTTTGTAGACTTTCGAAGAAATAAAGTACTGAATTATCGTTCGACCGGTATTGAGGTCTCACACAACTTCCAACGCCACACAATCAAATCAAAAGCATCGCATCACATGTAACTAGAGAAAAACTAGGGAACATTTATATGAGATTGAAAACTGCTCTCAGCTATGAAAGTTTGTCGGACTTCTCGTTCTATTGTATTATAGGTCTGTCTTTTTCTAATCAACGTGCTCGGGTGATATAAGGCTCGTATCCTTTTCAAGGAAGGAGGAAATGCATTTTTAATAGTTTTTAGATACAAATCTATTCTCTCTATTTGACACTAATGTAGCAAATTGTGAAAGAAATGGAAATTGAGTATTGTTTTCTTAAGAGGATACGAGCCTTACCATTCAAGCATGTTGGGTAGAAAAAAAAAAGACTAGCCTATACGCTAGAAAGAGAGGTCCCAGGCAAGCAAGCAAGCAAACGCTTGCTCTCTCTCTCAAAACTTGAAATTAAATGGAAATAAGGTTGGATTTCCGTTTCAAAAATTGTGCCATCAAAAGACGCGATTACGTGTATTATTTTTATTACCCTAAAATTGATTGATTTGTCAATTTCGCAAAATGTGCTGGACGTAACCAATGGAACGAGTTTGAATTGCTCTATTCATGCGTATCGATTTCCGCATTATCTGTGGAGATTTTGGAACGCATTGTTAGGTCCCGCTAATAAACTCTGTGACGTATACAATGGCTGCTGTTGTGCAGTTGTGGGTACAGTCTGTGGATTCGTGATAATGCGATGTTTGTTAATCGTATTGTGATCTCAGGATAATTCTTCTTTCCTAATATATTTTTAATAATTCATAAAAGTTTGATGAGACTGTGATCTAATGGCCGTGCCAATAACTATGAATACAAAGAAGCATAGAAAACACAAACGTGAAAGGGAAGAAGGTGAGTGGCCGGTCTTATTCCCGGTCAGTCTATACTGTTTGTTTTTCTTTTTGAATATTCTTTTTCCTTCAATCAAATACTATGCATTTTAAGACAAAAAAAATTCATTGATATAGCATTGAATTATCACTGTATGGTTTCTCTATATTCATCAGTGTATACACACTTTTGTAAATTATTTAGTGGCGCTCGATGTTTCTTAAAATTCGAACAAATGCGCATGGCTGAATCGCGCCGAAATACTAAGTCTGTATAGACACTCAATCTGGAATTCACCAGTTGGTTTCTAAAAGAATATACAATCTAATATGTTTATACTTTCAAATCCTCCCCACAATTTGTTAATATTCATAAATCCTGAATTTGAAGTAAGTATTACGATGGAGTCGCGGTCAATATATCCTGCCTTCCATATGTACGATGTTCCATTATGATGTGATGTCATATATCAATCAAAATTATAAACTTTTGATGCATCAAATATGAATTAATTGTGACTATTTCTACATTAAAAAAATGTGGAAATATTTTGGAAGTGAAATCATTCATGAAGATGAAACGGCATTCTTCCCAGAACTCATTCCCATTTGATGTTACTTCAATAGGTATATTGTTTGCAGTATATGTATTTTACATTGTGCATTGGAAAATATTTTTTTTCTTATCGAAGAATGTCTAATGATTAATACAAAAATCAAAACCGATAAAAATTCAGTTAAAATGCTCTCAGTTGTAAGATCCATCGCTCTAAAACCCTTATTCAAAATGTATACTCTTTCGGTGAGAAGTTTCAGCCACGGATGTTCATAAATAACAAACATGATGCAGTTCATTCTATTGTAAAAATCATTTCTTCTAAGGAGTGCACTTACAAACGATCCTCGCAGTAAAGCATGAATACTGCATATCTTCTCATTCATCATTGAATCTTTCAAGAATTTCAAATCATGGTAAATTCAATGACTCCACATTCTATGGTGAAATCGTTGTGTACAAACATTTAATTTTGTTCGATATAAATCAATAAATTCGAATTAGGAAAAACAGAATTCAATTTATAAATTCTATTGACCCAGACTTTTTTTGATTCAAAAATCCATATTGTACTCACTGTTCAATGATGTACAGGAATATTGACTACGTTTTCACCAAGGACAAACTGAGAGTGAGGTTGGAGTAGGAGTTGTATGGTGCATTCACAAAAGTAGAAAACGAAGGTTTCAACTGCAACTTGGTACTGCGTCAAAGTAAGTGACGTGTGACTATAAGATGAATTGATCGCACGGCAAAGGAACTAGTTGTGCCTCCATGAATTATTCAAATTTTCCAAGTAATTGAAGTGCAACTAAATACAAAATCCCTCTGATACATCACATGCATACAATTATATAGTTATATACTTCAGTAAAGGGATTGAAAGATTCCTAGAGATAGTTGCGCTTCGATTAAACAATCCCCATGGCTGTTACAAATATGATGGCGCAAAAGGTTGTATATGCTTTGCTTAACCCTTCTTGGAGGTACTGTCAATAATTCCTCCTTCCCAACTCCTACAAAATTAGCAGATATTAGTGTAATAACGAAAATTGTTTTACTTATTATATTAATACCTAAGATTTATTATTTAGTTTGAATCAAACTACTTCCATATCTCGCTTCCAGTTTGTTGAATGTGAAAACAAGGTCACTTTTCATCCTGCCGCAACATTATCATAGCCTTCTTCATGGCATCCTTTCACACCTCTCTTTTGTACTCTTTCTCAGTTTCTTTTTAATATCCTGTAGAAATTATTTGTTCAATGCATCTGTTAGTTCCATTGTGATTTGTTCTTCAGATCATACTTAGTATTGCTTTACATAATTTGTTTTTGTTGAATTTTTTTTTTACAGTGCATGAAGTATATTTACTACTCAAGTCTTTGCTTTTTAATCACGAATGATTACGAGGGGAAGTTTGATATAATAGTACCATTTGTTTTATCCTCCAACAGAAGATCAGGATACAACGGCGGACAAACCACCAGCGTTAAAATTAATTTTAAAAGTAGGGGGGAGTAGCGGAACACCCGAATACGGAAACGAATCTCCTAATCCAAGTACCATGCTGTCTCAACATTATCAGCAGCAATTAGGTGCCAATTTTGGGGTATCTCAAGGAGATCCTGAATACGACAAATATTTAGGCCACAAAAAGTTGAAGAAGAAAAAGAAGAAGAAGGATAAGAGACATAAGCATCACCATAAAGACAAAAAAAGACGGAGAGAAGAATCCAGTCAAGAATCCGTAGGAGATGCGGACGAAGGTTCTTCCGAGATTCCTAAGAAAATACCAAATCAGTTATTATTGCCTAGACCCACAGTCGCTGGCGGTGAATACAGAGTTGGAGTACCAGGGCAAATAAGTTCAGGATTATCGCCGCATCGCGAACCTAGAACTTGCGTATTGAGAAAAATAGCTGAACGTACACCTCTGCAAAGATTATTGGAACATCTACTTAGATCCATGGAAAAACGTGATCCACAGCAATTCTTCGCCTGGCCAGTTACCGACAGTATCGCTCCAGGATATTCCTCGATTATTTCTAATCCTATGGATTTTAGTACTATCAAACAGAAAATAGACGACAATAGTTATCAAAATCTCAACGAATTTGTAGAAGATTTTAAATTAATGTGCAATAATGCAACCACTTACAATCATCCGGATACTATTTACTATAAAGCTGCAAAAAAATTACTACACGTTGGTTTGAAGATGGTGTTGCCAGATAAATTGAGACAATTGAGGTCAGTTTTGACTTACATGCATGATATATCGAAGGATGAACTTGGGTTCGAACTTGGAGTGGAAGATCCAAATAACCCAGATCTTCTTGTCACGGAAGAACAGATAGAAAAAGAACGAGAACAAGAAGAGAGGAACGAGGAAGCCGAAGAACTTCGTAAAGAAAATCAAAGAAAAATGAGATTAGCGAATTTGGGTAAATTCGAGGCAATACCGGACGACTTGACTCCTGACGAAATTTTAAAACAAGCTCAAGGAGCGGCGAAAGCGGCCTCTGATAAATTAAGTATGAAACGAGTTAATTCTAAAATGGGTTTTCTAAGGCAAAAGAAGGATGGAACTACGAGTTTACAGATCATCGTACCGGGAGACGGTGTAATACCTGGGACCAATCAAAGACCGGTATCGTTAGGACAACTCATAGGAAAATTGAATCACGGCACTGGGTCGTTGGCAGGATTTCGAGAGGATAGAAGAAACATGTCTAAACCTATCAAACCCTTGTATTACGGAGCATTTGGATCTTACGCTCCCAGTTACGATTCCACGTTCGCTAATTTAACTAAAGAAGAAACGGATTTGTTGTATCAAACTTACGGGGACGAAAATGCTGTTCAATACGCGGAATCTATATTAGATTTCGCCAAAGATTGCGATTATACGTTGACTATGGTAGATGATTTGCTTGATATTTTGACAGGCGGTGATCATAGAAAAACTAAGAAGTTCCTCGAAGAAAAACGAAGGTTGAAAGAGGAAGAGGAAAAAATTAAACATTTGTTGGAAAAACCAAACCAGGAGACTATTCGCAATGCTTCGTCGGCGGATAAAGTCAAAGTTGATATCGATCAGTTGAAAACCCTGTCAGAATTAGGAATTGATATGAACTTTTTAGAAAATCTCGGTAATTATATGAGTAATTTTATCAATTCTTTGTTTTTGCAAAACTTGATTTTCATTCATGTTTATTTTGTTATACTTTCAGAGGAAGAAATGAAAATCTCAGAGGAACGTGTGAGTTTACAAAACCGTTTGGATGACACCGCACAAATGTTAGGTCGTTTGAAGCAAGTCCAACACGAGCGTCTTTCAGGTCAACCTCCTCCTCATTTGTCGAATGTTCCTAAAGCGTCGGATACTGAGATAGCACTCGCCGAAAAAGTAACAGACAGTCTTACGGAAATAGCGAAAAAGCTTCCACCTTCGGCTATCGCTCCTGTAGAGGGACTACGGCGGGCCATGGGAATCGCTCCGTTAGGTGGGCCAGAACCAATGGAGGTAGAACCCATAACTCACAATCCTACGATAGTTGCGGAAAGTACAATGTTAACATCCAGCAACAACAATCAAGTACCGTCAAGTTTATTACCAACTCCCTCTCCAATTCAAAACACGGATTTACTCAGTCCAAATAATCCACAAAATCCATCCTTGAATTTGGTGAATCCAAATCCAACGTCGATTCCAATGCAAATTGGTATACCACATACTCAAACTCCACCTTTATTAACGGCAACAGAAACGTCTGGAGTACCTGATCTGGAATCTGAACTTCGGGAATTTTTGGAAAGCGATCCTACGTTAGGACACTCTCCGCTTCACGATGACAAAACTTTGGAAGATATTTTATCTGAATCTTAGTACATGGCTGCATACACAAATGTAATCTAAATAAGTATACATATACAAGTACGTACAATAGATTTTATTAATCTTGTTATTCCATTCACATTACAAACTCAAATACTTTTGATCAAATGTTATTTGATCTGATATAACTTTGGTCAATTTTATTCAATTGTAAATATATACATATTTCGTAAGGGATCAAATATCTAGGTAAAGACGTCCATTGAAATTCAAATACAGCGACGAGTTTTCTTAATTATATATATTAACATATTTGTAAGTGATTTTGAGGTTTCTTGATTGAGCATAAATATATATTTTCTATATTTATTAATCCCCTTGAACAAATTTGAGTGTGTCAAATTTTCTTTGAGGCGAATTAAAAATTCTGATATGGTTCATGATTGTATCATGATTGCTTTACATGTTTTTGATATTCGTATGTTTTGTTGTTTTGTTTTTTCATGGAATTCGTCAGAATTTTGCAACATTGAAAATAATTTTTCAATACTGAAATCGACTGATAATTTAGTATGTACGTAAGCAAGTACAGTTCGGTATAATTTCAATAATAAATTTATATAATGAGTGATATCTGCCTCCGATATCATATCATTATTTTAATATTTTTCATATCTGTTTATGAATTATTTATGTGGTTGCAACTGAAATCAAACTAGAGAGAAAACGAGAATGCCCATGACTAGGGTTCTATTAAAAATAATGATAATAAAATTGTAACAGTGCCTTCTTATCGGATGGAATACGAGAAAAAAGAACCATCAATCTCAACCTCTTTTCTTTTCTGAATTCTTTATTCAATCTCGATTATTTCAGTGCAGGATCGAACTTTGATGAATCCTTTCCTTTCACAACATGTAAGAGGAATTCAAAATTTTGAAGAATTTGGAAAGTATAGTTATGGTGAGTTTGTTTTCATATGAAGGTTGTTAAAAGTTTTACTAAGAATGACATGGTCGCCGTGAGTGCCCTCATTTTCTTTCTAGTTGAAGTTCTAGTTATTATTCATTTGATTCATGCAATGATGTCGAATTGTGTGGTTGATTCAAAGAATAATATAGTGGCTCGATAGATGGATTTTTTTATCGACCCTAAATTTATGAAACCAAGGTTTTTTTTTCAACAAGTTTTTTAACTAAATCTGATTCTTAATGAGGAGTGAATGTATTTCAACACTAAATTATTTGCCTGTTTCCAATAAAAGAACTTGGAATTCAATGAGACAGTACTTGAATTCAATAGTCCTTGATCAAGTTGATAGACCTGATTCCTCTATAATTATTTTTACAAATAAATGGTTGGAATGAATACAAATTGGAGTACTTAATTTTTGGTTGAAAAGGCACAGTGTACACTTTTGAATTAGAACGTATATCGATCATTTAATTTTTACAAAAATTTGGATAGAGATTTGGCAACCCTGGTGTAAATTTCCGCTCGCCGGAAGTGAACTTTGAAACAAATGAAGCGTAAAATGTTTCAATTTCCGCTTCTTTCGCGCTCAGATACCGTTTCATTTACTTTGCTGCGTCGCTGCATACCCTTCTCACGCTCCCATTTTCACTAGGGAAATTTACTGTGAAAATATCTTTTTAACTATTAAATATTGAAATTTTTGAAGCCTTGAAAAAGTTTTGTATAGAGAAAGAAAACGACCTAATTATTGTTTTTCAGTTTTTCAATTATTGTTTCATTGTGTATGAATTTACAAAATTCATGAAGAGTTGTTTTTTCAGAATTCATTTATGATTATTGTGTGTTATAAGGGAGTACTATTTCAGATAGTACAAGAGTTCTAAGAGAAGTTTTCATGAAGACATTGTATTCGTTATGAGCTCTTTCAAACCTGTTGTGTAGAGGAGCACGATATTTTATATGCAATTTTTATAAAGATGTTATTAATATTTCATGAGATAATATAAACTTGACGAAGTATCTATAAAAAGTATCGATACCGTGGAATATCATGCAACTCCGTTTGTTGTTTCATGTGGAATATCAGGTTTTAAAGATCTCACAGTGCTGTATGGGTCCAAAACCCCTAAGACCCATATTCCAATTAAATCTATTCACAAATGCGAAAATGACTGAATTCACATCCGCCATATTGGATCTACCATCTTGAATTTGTTTTGATTCCAGATTTGTATTCAGCACACTCAAAAATCCCTAGAACTCATGTTTCGTATAAATCTGTCCACAAATGCGAAATTTCCTATATTCACATCCGCCATATTGGATTCCTTTTTGACTTTAGATTTGGATTCAGCGCCCTCGGAAACCCCTAGAACCCAGGTTTCATATAAATCTGTCCACAAATGTGAAATTGACTCAATTCACGTCCGCCATCTTGGATTTGTTTTCTGACTTCAGATTTGGATTCAGCCACTGATCTATAGTATACACTGGATAGTGCATAGCTTCCCGAATGTGTTACATTTAGAAAGCTATACAGGGTGTTTCAGAACAAAGTATCAATCTTTTACCAGAGTATTCCTGAAGCTGGGCTCCCATGCAACCGGATTGTCCGGAACTGAACGATCCTCATTGGTAGAATACTAATCTGATTTGAATCAGATTATCAGTGATGCCAAAAACCAAGTTTTGCCCCCTCCATCTAGCACCATCTATATAGAAGTTTTACGCACACAACGAAGCCACCGACAAAAAAATTTGATTGTGTAGAGGCAAGATGTCTCCATGAAGGGGGCAAAAGTTGGCAAAAGTTGGAATTTCTGGCATCACTGGTGGGGAGTACAGTCGGTGTAACAAGTTCGTTTACAGTTCTAACGGAAATATCTTTGAATACGTTGTTATTGATCAATTTTTAATGTTTTTCTTCGATTGTATACCTTCATATATGTTCCTTCTAGATGGATAAGAAATTCTCAGATAACAGCAATAGCGCATATTATATAAAAATATTTCCGTTAGAATTCAACGGACTTGTTACACCGACTGTACATTGGCTAATCCAATGATCGAAGAGTATACTTATGTAGCATCCACTTGATTGGTTGAAATCAAATCAGCTTCGGATCAAAAATTTGTAAACGGAAAATTGTTTGATTTTCTCTCAGGGATACGCTGGTGGAAGCCTGATACTTTGTTCTGGGACACCCTGTATATATATATATCGGTGGAACTACCCCTATCCGACGGAATGTAATAGAATCAACCAATCCTGCGTGGCTGTTGATCAGAAAGGCGGTGGAATTGACTCCTCATGGCGGCGCCCTGATGGGAACCAAGCTCACGTACGGGAAGGCTATGCTATGCATTATCCAGTGTATACTATAGATGGTAGAGTATCATAAGGTTCGTTCGTTCTACGTGCCCTGAGTTGCTCCAACTTGTACCAAACCAATCATTTCGTTGCTTAAACTGGAAGTAGCGAATCCAAAATACTTGGAGCGAGTTGGGGTAACTTGGGACATCGGTAAACGAACTTAGCTATAATACCGAGTGTTCATATTCCCGAATGCTCATAAGACCGAATGTGCATAGTCCCGAATAAAAAAATATAAATTTTGAAATGAATCCAAAAATCCGCCACTTCCGTCATAAAAAATGATTCGTTTACGCATATCATGTGGGAACGATCAATTTTTTATGACAGAAATGGTCCATTTTTTTATTTATTTTGAAATTCATATTTTTTTATTCGGGACTATGCACATTCGGTCTTAGGCTAACCTCCCATGGACCGGAATTCGTTCCGGCGGAATGACTTTAAACCAATCGCTTTCACAATTTCTTTTAGAGCGTTCTATCAGAAATCTATAAAAAATTGTGCATTGGTTCAATTTTCATTCCGCCGGAACGAATTCCGGTCCATGAGAGGCCAGCCTTATGAGCATTCGGGAATATGAACATTCGGTACTATGACACATTCGGTATTATGCACATTCGTTATTATGATACCCTACCACTATAGATCAGTGTTCGGATCACTCTTCAACCTTTTCAATTGGTTGAGAAGCTGATCCGATCACCTAGATCAGCTACGTCGGGACCCAGATAACACACGGAGAACTCTTTTTCAAGAGTAAGAATAGAACTCTTCAAGAATTCTTTTCGAACTCATGAATTCATATAGAGCTCTGGAGGAGTTCAATCTGTCGGACATTAACAAGCTCTTTGAGGATATCAGAAGTATTGTTTGAGTACTCTCAAAGAACTTGTTAATGTCCGACAGATTGAACTCCTCCAGAGCTCTATATGAATTCATTAGTTCGAAAAGAGTTCTATTCTTGCTCTTGACAAGGAATTTTTCGTGTGTTATCTGGGAAGGCTCCATGAGCATTTTGAAATTTTTTTCAAATCCAAGTTACTCACAAACATTGTGTGCTACCAGAGATGAGTGGAGAGATTGCTAACGTAATACTGAAATCGTGGTATGGTTTTTGGACTAGCGACATCATGCGGCAATGATACCAACTAAAAAGTGGAACCACACTGATTGGTTAATTCCATTGGATTTCAGAAATTCCGTGCGATCTGAGCAATCATCAAATATTTATTTGTTAGTTGGTATCATTGCCGCGTGATGTCGCTAGTCCAAAAACCATACCACGATTTCAGTATTACGTTAGCAATCTCTCCACTCATCTCTGGTGCTACATACTCGAGCTTGCCTCCATTCGCTAAGTTGGGAAACAGGGGATCTCTGAAAAAAATCGAACCCTCCTACCATTGTTTATTTCGGAGCTATGATAATTTGAAGTTGCTCTATATTGATTGGTTAGAAGCTAAAAAATTTCAAATCGCTATAACTTCGAATTGAAAAATGATGGGATACTCTGATTTTTTCCAGAAATCCGCCGTTTTCCAACTTGGCGAATGGTGTCCAGCTCAAGTATGTAGCACACAATGTTTTCGCGTGATTTGGATTTGAAAAAAAAATTCAAAGAAGATCATGTCCTACAAAATGAATTCTGAAACACACGGATGAATTCTGGACCAAAAAGATTTTCTTCAAAATTCAAAATTTGGGCGATGTACCGCGATAGATAAAGAACTAAAGATTATTTCCTGAAAATTTCAGGCCTTTTTATGAATTCAGTGCCGAGAATTCTTACCGAGAAAATGTTGACTCAGTCGGTACACTGGTATCTCAAGGATATATCCGTGAAGGAAATACCAGCGATCCCCGCAGATGCAATCCGCCATACAAGCCTACCGACTGAGCAAACATTTTCTCGGCAAGAATACTTTGAACTGAATTTATGAAGAAGTATGAAATGTTCAGGAATCAATCTTCAATCCTTTATCTGTCGCGGTACATCGCCCGAATTTCGAATTTCGGAAAAAAAGTTTGTGTTACTGACTGAGAAAAAAAACTTTTCTTCAAAATTCAAAATTTGGGCGATGTACCGCGATAGATAAAGGATTGAAGATTGATTCCTGAACATTTCATACTTCTTCATAAATTCAGTTCAAAGTATTCTTGCCGAGAAAATGTTTGCTCAGTCGGTACGCTTGTATGGTAGGTTGCATCTGCGGGGATCGCTGGTATCCCCTTAACGGGCTACCAGCGTCGGTAACTCACGTCATTGGTTAGAAAGGGATAGAATCATATGATAGAAAGAGAGGTCCGTTACCGACGCTAGTGTCCCGTTAAGGGGGAAACCAGCATACCACCCAAGTAAACATTTTGTCTACAAGACAACTCCGAACTGAATTTATGAAATGATTTGAAATTTTCAGGGGATGATCTTTGTTACTTTACAAATTGCGGTACATAGCCCGGATTTCAAATTCCGAAAAAATTCTCTTTTACCAACTAAGGAACAAACTTTTTCCCGAAATTTGAAATTCGGGCTCTGTATCGCAATTTTTAAGGCATCAAAGATTATTCTCTGAAAACTTCAGACTATTTCATAAGTTCAGTTCGGAGAAATCTTGCAGACAAAATATTTACTCGGATGGTACGCTGGTTTCTCCTTATGATGATACATGTTTTTCGGACCTCTCTTTCTATCGAATAGGCGTGTCCTCTCCTAACCAATGTGTTCGGATGGTAACGCTCCTATGATTTTGAACATCTTCATGCGCACATGCATACGCTTACCGACCGTTCAAATACATTTGTCAAGTTTTGTACGGTTTCGTATTTCAATTAGGTAATTGAAATAATACTGTTGAAATCGATACATTCGGTGCATACCAATATTTATCTTCAAGAATTATTTCTTTCGCTCTCAAGTGACATTGACTGGTTAAAAATGTTCATAAACCATCATTTTGTTCTCCACGGATTATTTATCTAACAAACAAAAATCTTCTGAACAAATAAATTATAACAAAATAACAGATGTCTGCGAAAAATTTTTTGTAATTTGGATAAATTCAAACGTAAACATCGATGATAAGAATGTTCGAATGGTTTGAATAATAAAAAAATGCGCAGGCGTATAAGAAGCCTGAAAAATTATGATATTATATGCAATATATATATATTGATGCATATTTTATCTTGCTTATACTTACTTGTACTCATACGTTAGATTCGTTTCTTGGTGGTCAGGTTGGTCAGCTTTTATTTCACCCATGCGCAATCCGTTTTAACATATAAAGTTCATGGTAATACGTATACAGGTATAGGTGTATGTGGATTGATGTGGATACATAAGTATATACAATCATATATACAATATGCACAATATGTGAGCCGACGTGAGAACGTGAGTGTAATGAAGACATGGATCATCAAGCTTAGACAGGTTTAGATAAGATTATACAAGTGTTCCATTCACACAACTAATAAGAAATATAATATTTAATTTGTGACATTCAACTAACAATCAAAATGTCTGGGTTCGATGAAAACCCATTTGGAGAACCTACGATCAACGATCCATTCTCGGTAAGTTCCTTCTAAATGACAGCTATGATAACCAAACTCTTGGAAAATTCTAAAGAATGTTATCTTCGGTTATTTCTGTTCAATTACAATGGTATGATTAAAAATTTGCGTCGAAGGGATTTTGATATTATATTTCTTCATGAATCATTCCATTGGTCCCAAATAAGGTGAGAAATATTAACTTTATCTGCAAAGCACTTGAAACATATTTCGGCGAATCATGTTTCCATTCATTGTAGTTTCTTTGTATATACTCAGTCTATTGAATGGTCAATATTTACATTGTATTAATACTAACTACCGTATCATGGCAAATGATTCTGTTTTCAGGATCCTGCAATTCGGAGAGCTGTGAGTTCTACGCCAGTTGGTAGAGGTCTCGAAGATTACAATCCATTTGCCGAACAGAACGCCCCAGGCGTGGGACAACAAGTCAGAGGAGCTGCAAATCCTCCTGCTTATGGCGAAGTAGGAACAACGCAGCAACCAGCTACGCTTCAACCTACGAATCAAGAACCTCCACCTCCTGCGTATACTCGTACGCCTCAACAGACTGTCAATGCTGCAATTGGTAGTAGTACTGTCTCACCTCCTTCAAATGTGAGTATGATATTATTTATATCAAATATATATATAGCGGAATCATTGTTTCATATCTATTCAACAGCAAAGAGCGGAAGAACAATGGAAAGCAGGAACAAGAGACCCCTCGTATTATCGTAAGCTTTACACTCTATTAGTGAGATTTATTATATTTTTAATCAAATAGTTTTCTCTTTACCCTTCATGTAGCAAGGAGAAATAATTGGCCACCCTTGCCAGAAAATTGCTGTTTCCAACCCTGCTTTTATCAGGACATTGATGTAGAAATCCATACAGATTTTCAAAGAATAGTCAGACAATTGTATACTTTATGGATGTGTAAGTATTTTTGAATTGAAAACATAAAAATGAATTATAACGATCACATTTTCTTTCTTTACAGTTCATTGCGGTGTTATGTTGTTAAATATAGTGGGTGGATTTATTTTAATATTTTTCCATAGAGGTGTTGAAACATTTTCATTGGGAATCATTTATCTTATACTTTTCACTCCATTTTCCTTCTTATGTTGGTACAGACCGGCATATAAAGCTTTCAAGTGAGTACACGATACGAATAACACAGAAACTCCAAAATACTGAAAAAAATTTTCATTTACAGAAACGACAGTTCTTTTAATTTTATGGTGTTTTTCTTCATTTTCTTTTTCCAATTAATCGTGACGTCCATTCAAGCTATTGGCATTCCTGGTTCAGGAACTTGGTAATGTATATTTTTCATTCACGACCATCTACTTTCTTACTCCTTTGTATATTCATTTTTGTATTATTTCAGTGGATTAATAATGGCGCTATCAACGTTCAACGTTTCTGCCCCATCAAGCATCATCGCAGGTGTTTTCTTACTCGCGATCGCTCTTGGTTTCGTTGCCTTGGCAATCTGCGATCTGTTGATGATAACTCAGGTATCTTTAAATCACTTCGATACGAGTACGTGCAGATTTAAAATATTTAATATTGTCAACAGATACATCGGATTTATCGTCGATCGGACGCCAGTGTTTCAAAAGCCCAACAGGAATTCGCATCCACATTTTTACGTAACGAACATGTTCAAAATGCTGCGAGTAACGTAGCTGCGAATGCTATTCGTCAGCAGATGGCTAGTGCAGCGCAACCGAGATACTAAATCATTCTGTGATGAATAAGCTGAGAATATAGATTGTATCTTGTCCTATCATTAAAAAAAATTCTTTTTTAAGTCTGCCGTACAATTTCCATATTCGATATTTTCGAGTCATCGATTCGAAGCTAAAACACATTACCAAGTTCTTGTTCTTACAAACGATGCAGCTTATGGAATTGTATTGAAGATGCAAAATGTGTCCTTTTGAATTGTACTTCGTCGCCTTACATCTTCGCATCCGCATGCTTTATCATGAGACGTCAGTTGTCTGTAAAAATCATGAGTATTAACTTGTATGTGTCTAATGAATTAAAGTCGTCATGTATTTTTCTTGTAACAACAGTGACAATATCATCCATACCCGCCAGCGTTCGTTCATATGAAACGTATTTCATTAAATTCGTGGATAAGATTTTTAAAAATCTCCCATATTTTTCAGAGAAACGAAAAAAAAAGAATTAGTAGAGTTATGTTGAATTGATGAAAATGAATGGATCTTTTCAAGGTTCAGTTTGAAATTTTAGCTTGAGTATTTAAAAAATCTAAAAATATTTTCTCTGATGTATTTTGAGAATTCTTGAATTGTTGTCTGAAATTTGATAAATGGAGTTCTATAATTTGCAAAGTGATTGATTAAAGTGAATTTTCACAATTACATGTAAGGTAGGGATTACAGAATTATTTCTTCTTATACGTATAATATTTTTTGTATGCTAGCACATGCAATCACGGATTTGTGAGGTCAATTTTGAAACAACATTTAGTGAAGAAAAAACTGAAACTTTGATTTTGTTCAATTTGTAGTTAAATATTTCCTTAATCATCATGAACCCGCAGTTTTAAACGATGGCCCTACCCTAATGATTTAAAATTCTACCTTGAAGCAACATATCAAAAGATTAATTAGGTTTAATAGAAAAGTTCATTTGCAAATTAATACAGATATAAGTTGTTGAGTTTGAATGATGCTTCATGTTGAATCCTTAATCCTGAATCAAAATACCAAAAATGTGACACTGGTTATTTGTGTATACTTTGATGCACATTATTGTTAGCTTGCACATTCTAATATGTAGCATATGGAGTACTTTATACGCATGCTTTTCAAAATATTGCACATCTTTATCTTCATTTAGTATCTTTATATAATCTAGGTTTTAGTGAGCAAGAATGTAACTGTTTTTTTTCCAATCATGTTCTATCACGCTAAATTCTTGAAGCGTTTATTAATCCATTTTTTTGTTATTATTGAATAATATAAAAAGTAATTCGTATGACAAGAAATATTGTTTGCGATTAATTGATTGACAGAAATATGAATGAAATGTGATAGTTCTTTTATTATATAGTACTTATATATTTTTCAATCTATACGTAAGATGAAATAATTGTAATTTGTTAAGAATAAATTGAATTATGTCAATTTGTTGATTTGAACACTTTTGTAAAACATTGAATCATTCAAATTATCAAAGCTGATTTAGTTTCGGTACTTAATTTTTGATTTAAAAATAGTAATTCTATCAATCATATATTCATTTTAAAGAGTAAGAAATTTTTCATCTTTCATTGAAGGTTGATCAGGTTGAATTTCTATTGATATATTGCTTTGAGTTGCGAATAATTTTACTTTATAAGAAATTGAATCAGTTGATTATGCCATTAATCGAGGTTTTTTTTTTATTTCAACTATGTGTAGCATAAGATTTTTTATATTCATCAATTTTTGTTTTTGTTGTAAAGTAAAGTCGGGTGAGATGACGCACTTTTGCGCTTCTCTACAACATAAAATAATAAATCGAATCTCATTTACTAAAGAAAAATATAAAGATTCAATTCAAATCTTTAAATCTTCCTCGAGTGAATGAGGTTTTATGTATCATTTCATGCTGTAGTGAAGTAGGACAGTGCACCATCTTACCCTGATTTATCCTAAGTGAAGAGTTACATCAACATTTTCATCCCTGAGGAATTGCTTTTGTTGAGACTTGTTTTCGAATTATTTGAAAGCGAAACTGATCGAATTTCATTCAGCTTCTTAGTAAATGTGTTAATCTAAGTCTTCCAATGAAAACTACTCAATACCCTTTCTAAGAGGATACCAGCCTTTGTTTCGGATCTCTCTTTCTATTGTATAGGTTTGTCTTCTTCTAATCAATGTGCACGGATGATGAAAACTTGTATCCTCTTGAATAATTTGACAGAAAACGTTTGTTAACCGTCACATTCGCTATAACATCCCTTTAAAAACACTATCTCAAATAAAACCAGTATATTTACACTGAATTTATGAAAGTAAAAACTTACTAAGTTGAGGTAGCAAAGATTAGATAAGAACCCGGGTTGAAGCTGAATAGAAACCGGACTAAAACCTGAATGGACCTAGATAATATCTCAATACCTATGCGGGTCTTATCCTGGATTTAAAGGATTGAAATAATTTGAAGAAATTAAAAATTTTTGCTCTGTACAGACTTTTATGAGATCTTGAATATTTATATGCACTAACGTATTATGGGTGTACACTCACAGAGAGGATTTCTTGGAATCAGAAAATTTTTCTTGTCGCTCGAACAAAACTCATCTTTGTCTTGAGCCTAGAAAATTTTACTTGAATCAAGAAAAGTTCGTTTTAATTTCAAAAGAAATTTTCTTGATTCAAGTAAAATTTTCTAGGCTCAAGGAAAAAATGAGTTTTGTCCCAGTGACAGGAAAAATTTTCTCATTTCGAGGAATATCCTTTCTGTGAGTGTATACTCATGTGAGTAAACATGGAGCCTTGGTTCAAGAATGTTATCGACCTGATTGATTCCTCTTGATTTCAATGCAGAAATTAAGATCAATAAAACGATTGAATGAATGGGTTGGAATCGTGTTTCTGCAACAGAGCTCCCACAACAATTCATGTCTTGCGATGTCTTTTAGATAAGTTTAAGATGTCTTGCGCAACACATTTAGATGTATTTTAGATGTCTAAAACTCTTCTTTGGTCTGAAAGATATCTAAAAGACCTCTAAAAGAGGTCTTCTAAGACATCTTCGAAGATATCTTTGAACACATCTTTTAGAGGTCTTTTAGATATCTTTTAGACCGAAGAAGAGTTTTAGACGTCTAAAATACATCTAAATGTGTTGCGCAAGACATCTCAAACTTATCGAAAAGACATCGCAAGACATGAATTGTTATGTTGGCTATCGGTTCAATAGGATTTTTCAACCAAGGAAGGTGTTCCAAAACGTAGAGACATTATTGTACCAAAGAATTCCTGATGAAATTTGAAATGAATTCTTCCTTTGGGAAATTTTGATCTCGGTCTTTAGTTTTGAAATGTGAGAATTTTTCATTTTTTGAAAAAATGGAATATCTTGACAATATATTGTATCTTGAACATTCAAATCTAACACCATTCACTGAATCAGATTAACGGGTATTTCTTGAGAAAAATTAAACCCTGGTTGAAGAAACCAATTGATTTTCACCAAACCTCATTGAAATTGGACAACAATTTGATCCCTGGTAAAAAAATCTTTCTGAATCTCTCTGAAAATTTCACGTTTCAGAGAGATTCAGAAAGAATTAGAGAAATTCAGCGTGGTTCAGAGGATTTCAGAGACTAGTGGATTGAGAGAACTTGTGCTTTGAATTTTTCAGAAGGATTCAGAAAAATTCTGAGGAACTCAGAGAGATGCAGGGAAATTCTGGGAAATTCAGAGAGGAACAAATTCAGTAAAATTCTTGGTCTTGCATTTCAGAGGCGTTCAAGGAGTGTCAGACGCTTTCAGAGATAGATGAATTCAGAAAGATTGTGCGTAGAATTCTTCAGAAATATGCAGAGGAATTTAGAAAGATTCAGAGTAATTCAGAGAGATTCAGAGAAATTCAGAGAGGAATTAATTCAGTAAAGTTTTTGGTTCAGGATTTCAGAAGTATTCAGGGAATTTCAAAGACTCACAGAAACAGGTGAATTAGGGAAAATATGTGCGTAAAGCTTTTCAGGAATATGCAGAAGAATTTGGAATAGTTGAGCGTAATTCAGAGAAATTCAGAGAAATTCAGAGAGAAATTAATTCAGCTAAATTTTTGGTTCAGGATTTCAGAGGTATTCAGGGAATGTCAGAGACTCACAAAGACAGGGGAATTAGGAAAAATTGTGCGTGGGATTTTTCAGAAAAATTCAGAGAGATTCAGAGGAATTTAGAGAGATCCGGGGGGTCTGGGAAACTCAGAGAGGAATGAATTTAGTGCAATTCTTGGTTCTACATTTCAGAGGCTTTCTGGAAGTTTCGAAGACTCCCAGAGGAAGATAAATTAAGAAAAATTGTGCGTGAAATTTTTTAGAAATATTCAGAGGAATTTAGAAAGATTCAAGGTAATCCAGAGAGATTCAGAGAAATTCAGAGGAATTCAGAGGAAGCTTTGAAATCTGGATACATCAAATTCCGGGATATTCAAAGGAATTCAGAGAGATTTAGAGAAAATCAGAGAGATTCAGAGGAATTCAGAGGAAGCTTTGAAATCTGAATACATTAAATTCCCGGAGATTTAGAGGAATTCAGAGAGATTCAGAAAAATTCAGAGAAATTTAGAGGAATTCAGAGGAAGCTTTGAAATCTGAATACATTAGATTCCGGGAGAGTTAGAGAAATTTAGAGATATTCAGGTCAATTCAGAGGGAGCTTTGAAATTTAAATGTATTAAATTCTGAGGGATTCAGTGATATGCGGAGAGATTCAGAGAAGGTTGAAGAATTCAGAACGTATTACTATCGGAAAAGTCTCTAACTTTCTCTGAATTACTCTGGAATTACTCTGAATCTCTCTGAAATTTGTCCTAAAATATAGAGTGATTCAGAGAAATTTAGAGAGATTTCAGAGAGATTCAGAGAGATTTTTTTTACCAGGGATATGATTGAATCTAATCCATTTGTCAACGAGATTTGGTCAAATAAATGGACTACATCTTCAATATAAACCTGCCTTACCGTAAATGCTAGATAGAAACAAAAGATAAAACAGTTAGACTCTGAATCCATTTTTGCAGAGCTGTTTCAAGGTGACGGCGGAAGGAGTAGTCAACGGGGGCCTCATTTGCGGCGGGGTTTTTGATCTCTATATCTCGAGTGGAACAATTCTCAAGATTACCCGTACAACACCGAACATTTATGTTGCCTCCGTGTGGAATCTCCGTTCACCCACGCTCTATCCACGTCCACTATTTATCCACGTGGAATCCACGGGGATGCGACGTGAAAGTCTGTGGATGTGCTGTCAGGGTATATATAACTTATGTGTAAACTATATTGAATTATATACAAATTATATATAATTTTGAAATCTCTGTAATCCTAGGGGCTTCAGTTGGGAAATGTGAAGAAGTCTTTAAGAAGTTTCAAAACGACCCTGGATTTTTGTCCATTTCAATCCGTTTCTATTTGGCATTCGCGACAGGTTGATTGAATCTCAAACTCACCCCATAAACATTATAACATGGGAAAGTATCGCGTAAGACATCTTTGAAAGCATCTATCAGCAGAGCCGTTTTAAGATTCCTCAAGGCTTCCGGTGTATTTCATCCTTGCGGTCCTTAGGACTCTGGTGAAAATGAAGTGTTGAAGCGCGACGAAAGCGTAAGCTAAGAGTCATTTAAGCGTAACAAAGAGTCATCTAGGCGTAATTTAGGAGGGAATTTGAACATTTTCATGCTTCATTTGTTAAAATACCCCAGATAACATGTAGGCTTGTCATAACCCTGCTACACTTGTCATTCGATTGATTTTGGCTTGTTATTGACAACCTTGTCAGTGTAAGGTTGCTACAACCCTGCTGCAAAGGTTTTGTAAGCCTGTACCCTTGTCGTGTGTCAACTAGGAGGCTTATATCAACCTTGTCACAAGCTTGCCTGACAACATTGCAGCAAGGTTAAATTGCTATCTGGGACCCGTTTCCTTTACTTTTGTATTTTCACCAGAGCTGCAAAAACAGGCTTCATATATACATATAGAGACTCACTGCTGATTGTCTTCATTCATTTACAGAAATGACAACTTCCTACTCTGTTAACTTCGGTTATTAGAAGTTTGATTTAATACCCAATAAACATTTGATTTCTCCAGATATGTTTTAGATATGTTTAAGATGTCTTATGCGACACTTTTAGATATCTAAAAGATAACTTTTCGTATCTTGAGATATCTTAAACATATCTTACGTCTCTTAAAACGTCTAAGACACGTTTAAGATATCTCAAGATACGAAAAGTTATCTTTTAGATATCTAAAAGTGTCGCATAAGACATCTTAAACATATCTCAAACATATCTTGAGAAATCAAATGTATATTGGGTAACTAATGAAGTAGAACTCTGCTATATGACACATTTCGCAGTAATGTACTGAATGTTGAGTAAATCATTCTCAACTCTTTCCCAATAAACATAAGGTAGATGACTCCATTTATGAACGCGACCCCTTTAATGAACGTTTTGGTTTTTGATTCATAGTACTTCTCATTTAGTGCTTTAATTTCATCCAAGCATGACTGACTGGATACTAAATCAACCGCTGTTATGTAAATAAATTCAGAATTATATACCATAGGAAAGATATAATAGATAAACGATTGTTCGCTAATGGGGGTTAAGGTGTTCATTAATGGGGCCTGTCACCTTAACTGTCTCAGAGATACATTTAAGATATCTTCAAGATATGCCATAAAGGTATCTCGAAGATAACTTTTAGAATTGAAATTAGGATGCCGAATTTGAAGTGGATACAAGATGTCTCAAAAACATCCCCATTGAGATATTTTTGGGATAAACCTCAAAAATCTCTTTTGGATATCTTGAAGTTATGGAGTTAAGACATTTTCCATGAGAAAACTTTGCAGGAAATTCTTTTCTGAAATTCGGATTTTGTACGGCATTAGATAGAATATTGGATTCATTCCTCCAGAATTCCAGACCTTTTCATGATAAAATACATTTTGAGGAGTTTTACGCAAACGAAAAATTTTACCAGTTGTATTATGTTCAGACCATAAGTGATGATCAGCCACTACATGGTTATATGGCGCGTTAGCTCAAGCTATTAAGAGGATACGAGCGCATAGGTGACTCCATCTGGTGGCATTTTTTCCGACCGAAATACTCGAAACTGAACGCATAAAAAAGTCTGAAATTTCCAGGGATGAATCTTTACAGGTTTATCTAGGTATGTACGGAACTGGAATTTTAGATTTCGAAAAAGAGCAAAAAAAATTCTTTTTTCGTTTGAAAGCGACTTGGTAGTATTTTACTAGAAACACTACTTGATAACACTACGTTGCCACCGTGGCACTGTTAGTATAGCATAAACACAAATTTAGGAGCGCTTTGTTGGTCGGGATTGGTCGCATAATGTGGACTATTCAAGAGATCTTTGGGAAGTCTTTGTGAATTCAAGTTGATTATTTGTGTTGGCTGGGTATTATTTGAACTTTCAAATGTCCATGCATTTGTCAAATATTCATTGAACGTTCAGCGGCCATCTTATTCCCTTTAAGGCGTTTGAAGGTATCTTCGAGATGGATCAACTCAATTAGCAATATTTTCTTGTGGTTGCGGATATTCACTAGATATTCAGCAAGGATAAGACTACTGTGAATGTATTGAGAAGAATAAATGTTGTAGAAATTACCTTTTAATACGGTAACGCATTTTGCGGTAGAGAAAAAAACTTTACGGTAGAATATACATTATTTTCCTGATTATCATGGTAACTGAGAGAATAACTATAATTCGATGGTTCAATAAAACCAAAGGATAAGATAAAAAATAGGCTCATCATTTCAGCCCCCACAGTACGAGAAAGTACTTTTCATCTTTCTCAGGCTGCACGGAAGAAAAGTATGGTTCACATTAAGGATGGGCGATGTTTGAAAACATCGATGTTTTATATACAAGAAATATCTAGTTTATATCGATATTGTATACCCAGCCAGCAAAGTGCTTCCCAATTCACGTTTCCGCTACTAGCAGTGCTAGTGGTAGCAACGTAGTAGCTTTTCCATTACCGTGAGACTGCATGCTACCATACATATATATGATTCAATTTATAACGTAGCACTACCTCAGCGCTACCAGTATTATCAGAAAGCGCTACCAAGTAGTGCTCCTAGTAAAAATACTACCAAGTCGCTCCTATTTCCATACATAAATGAAGCCATATATGTACAGAAGATTTTTAACTGTATAAGTGAATGGTAGCACCACTGCCAGAAGCGCTGCCTTGATTTTGTTGGCTGGGGATCGATGTTTGTAAACATCGCCCATCCCTAGTTCCCATAACGATACAGTTTCGCTGTCATGATTATCTAGAATATAAGGGTATCAGTATCGTTGCCATGACTAAACAGATCCTTTGAGGGAACGATTAGGGGTGGACTCCAAATCAAGAATTTTCATGATCTTGTCTTACCCTAGCAATTCCAAAGTAACCAATTTTTTTGGTTTAATTTCGGTTATTTTTTGGTTTGGTAAAAATTTGATCAGAAAATGGCGGCTTAGATGGTTTTTACCATATAATGACCTATTTTTGACCGAAAACTAATGGTTGCTTATAACAAATCTGCCACCAAAAGGTCACCAAAACATGTGGTCCGTTTTTGGAATCTTTTTGGTATTTTTAAGGTAAAAACCCAGATAATCACCACCAATTAACCAAAAAAATCACCAAATTGAGATTGGTTGAATTTTTGTTGGATTTTGGTGAATTTTTGTTGAGAAAAATATCCTACACGACCAACAAGTTACCAAAACCAAGAGTTTTCACCAAAACGTAACCGAAATTTTTGGTCGCTTTTTGGTTCATCCAGATCTGCTAGGAACAAGACATGTCTTGTCTTGAAAATCAAGATAAGACTCCAGGACACAAGAGTTCTTCCTCCAAGACATTGAATTCACTTCAAAATAAAGAAAGAAGAACCAACTCATTCAGTAGTTTTTGGGATATTGTACAGACAAACTTCAAAACGATGATTTCGAGAAAAATACCTCTAAAGTTTTGGTATACGATTTTTTTGATTGAAAAAAAATTTGTTATGTGCTCTAAGGCTCATTCAGTACTTTTCAAAGAATTCAAGTTCTTAACTCTCGGTCTGTAAATCAGGGTCATCTGTGTCCAGCCGTTATTGACCCAATTTAAAGTGATAAAAAAATCTGAAAAAACTCATGCTGCTCTTTACAAACCTTCAACTTAACATATCAATTATATTATTGTTTAGAATTGAATATTTGCTCATATTTCTGTTTAAAAGAAATCAAGCAAGAATTTACCAAAATCGTTTAGGCCGGGACATGAAATACCCTAGTTTACAGAATAAGGGTCAATTCATTCCCTTCTATGGAGAAAAAATTCGAGGAAATCACCTTCTTTCGGAGTTTGCTCGATGAGAACCTCCCAGAAGCCTATTCAACGATTCAGATGGGAATTTCTTCATATATACACTTTCATATCAAACTCAATTGAAAATGTTCGAACTGTTTTTGACCTAAACATGTTACAAGGTCCAATGAGATTGGATATGATTCAATTGGTTTTTTTTAACGAATCTATCCTTTCAAATTCTTCAATTTTGTTTTAGTTCACTAAATTTATTATTTTCTCAAAGTCAAAGAGTAGCCTATACATACAATGACTTCATGAGCTTAAATCTTGTCCTAATCAAATTTATGGAAATATTTGACACTTCACGTGCATCGTACTCGCATTGTGAATAAATTCAAACAACCATATATTTTCAAGGGAAGTAACGATAACAATAAAGTCGGAACACCTCGAAATGAACTTGTGAACTTGTTTCACTATTGGATACCTAAGAACAACTAAGGCAAGTTTTGATCGTACACAGACCAATTATATATCCGAATATACAATATACGGCACGTTACGCTCATTACATTGTTTCCTCTCGCAGCCGTATATATTCTAACGAAGTAATTTATACTTGAGAGAAAGGTCGTAAATGGAATCTCACTACTAATGAATGTATTCATTAAACTCAGGCAGATGTAGTCAACAATGATACATCAATTTGATAACATACTTTCTTGCCTGAAAACTCGCTTGCACTGAAACTTATATTTTGCAATTGTAGAGCAGAGGAATGAAAATTTCTCCATTCGAATTTCACACAATTCGTTCAATTCGTAATTCTGTTTGAAGAATTCTAACAAAGAAAACTTCAAATGTGTATGCATATAATGACGAGGATAGCCTATGTATTTTGCCCTTTTTTTTTGTAATTAAAACTCTTTTGATCACCAATTTTCCCCTTTTATCGACGGTAGAAGTTTTAGTTATATTTGAATAGATGAAAATACAAGTCAAAGTTTATTGCTTTTGGATGATTCGAGAGTTCAAGAAACAATAATGTATGTTATTTCCAACATCAAAGAAATATACTTGAAGAAAGTGAAACCCACGACAAAGCCAAAAGAATCCGCAATAAAAGACGATTCAGAGTACAATTAAAATGTAAATTTGAACATAATAAGTGTACAGAAGTAATGCGGTAGATCCAGAGCAATATCACAACAAGGGTGCAATATAGCGATTGCAATGAATATGAAAAGGGAGTATAGTGCATCGTACAAGGATTCTAATGTCTGTGCGGAAGGTAAAGCAAATAACGTTGAATATATTCCCAGCAAAAGGAAATTTCTACTGAATGTAAGACATGGTACACGGTAACGGAAGGTGTGCGAGTCAAGTATTAAACGTGAAGATATCACTCTCTTGAAGAATCTACCTATAGATTCAAGGGTTTATCTTCTGACAATCTAATAGAAGTTTCAGTGAAATAGTGGGTCAGTGCAACAGAAAATGCATCTGAAAAAGTGTTTAAAAAATAAATCCTGATATTCAGGCTTCTGAATGATATTTGAATACATTTTACTATGTTCCTTCACACAGTGAATAATACGTACTCGATATAAAGAGATTCGACAAATTTTCTGATTCCCTATAACACTATTTATTAAGAAAATTTGTCAAAGTTATTTCAACATTTATAAGATTTATTCATCCCTCTCATTCATCATTTTCCTTTTTGTAACTCTGATAATAATCGATGTTCACGCTTGAGAATTCCCTGAAATTTCTTCCTATTGTTAAACTCTCAATCGCGTTTTAAATCGATAATTTGAATATTCATAGATTCAATGACATTCAAACATTTTATGCACGGTCCATAAAAAAACTTAATATCTCACATAAAATCGAGCGAAGGAATTCTTCTCTTTACGAGCGTGTTAAACACATGGAGATAACAATCGAATCTAAATCCCAAATTTCCCTGGAAAAAAAAAACAAGCCAGCAATAAAATGTAAAACTTACAACTATGTAATTGATACTCATTTGGTCGATGATGATTTACATACGAGTTACATACGTGGGAGTCCGATCGTTCTTCAATATAAATTTTGATGAATCGATAATTTTCACAGAGGGGGACGAATAGCCAAGGGTCAAGGGGGAAGAGAAAATGAGATGGGGAGGGAAAGAAGAGAAGGAATATCCGAGGGCTTAATGAAGATTCCGGTTGGTCCCCGGCGGCGCAACCAAAAGAAGTTTGTGACGAGGGTCAAGTAGCGGTTGCCACTGTGCCGTCGTGTCCTCGTCTCGTCATCCTGAAATGTTCAGCTTCTCTTTACCCGCGAGTACATATACATTCTAATTTGCATGTTCATGGCATTAAATTCAAGTAAATGCGAAGAAAATGAAATGTCGTTGAAAAAAGGAAAAAAACACAATGCGAATTGGATTAATCATACCTTAACTTCATTTGCGTCTCAACTTTTATTTCACGAGAACGCTGTTTGGGAAGAAAGTACAACAGTTTTAACAATTTTTCTTTGAGTTTTGGGAGAAGGAAACTGAAAGAGTCGAAGATTTATCGGAGTTTGACTTGGGTGCGCGGTAGTTGTAGGAAATCTACGGGAATTTTTCTGGAATATGAAGCAGATGGATTTAGATTGTTAGAATCAAATGGTATGGATCGGGAAATGTTGGAACCAGCACGTTACTTCATTTCGAGGAAGTATCCTGTAGGCCTTCGCACGAGACCGAGACTTTTCTCGGCGAGACGACACCGAGACGATATTGATCGAAACGTCTTTTCTCGTCGAGACTCTCGGCGAGTCCACTCTATTTCATGAAACGTTCGATGTTTTTGTTGAAAAACGACTCGGCTTTAATTCTCGAGGAGGTGATTTTGTTTTCAATTTATCTTAATAGATTGTCTCTTTTAGTCTTATGTCGTACCATTTATCGGAAGAAAATCTTGTTTTTGTAGATTGTATCTCAAGAAACAAGTAGTTTCATTTGTTAATAGTTACAAAACGTTATTTGATTGAAATGAATTTTGAATACTTTCTTCTCGTACACACCCTGGACTTCTTCTCGTAAAAACGTGGATAGATTCGGATAAAAATTTGCCGATGGATACAAAAATAGGGTTGAAACGAATTAAAGTGGATTGTATTTCTATCCGTTCCGATCCTATTTTTCTATCCAGCTGCAAATTCTTATCCGAATCTATCCGCATTTTTAGTAGGGCACACGGAAAAAATAATTTAGCTGCAGCAGCTGAGTAGCTAGCTTGGACACGGACAGCCATTAAATTGGCTCCTGCAGCTAAATTTTAGCTCTGACAGCAAAAAAATTTGAATTTGTAGTTAATTTATTTGCGGTAACAGCTAAAATTTAGCTGCAGGAGCTAATTTAATGGCTGTCCGTGTCCGTGCTAGCTACTTAGCTGCTGCAGCTAAATTATTTTTTCCACGCAGGATAAAGTGTTTTTCGACTGAAATAAATATGTTATTTTGATAGGGCGGAATAAGACTTTTATTTCACTTGAATCCTTCTATATTCAATGGAAAAAAATATAGTTGGTATACTTAGAAATATCTTTTTCTTTCTTTGACGAGACTAAGATGAGAGTCACACCAATCTCGTCTTATCTCGTCTCGTGCGAAACCCTAGTATCCTGCGTTGTGAGTTCCTTTTGAATCCTCTAGAAACGGAGGGAAAAATTAACCAAATCATGTTGAAGACGTCTGCATTCGTGAACTCTCTAAATTTTTTAGAGTGAAAATCCACACTTATATGAAGAAAAAAATTCACTGTGACAGTAAAATTAGATTTTGCTGCGTACCTTTTGTTGATGCAGCAAACTTTTTGCTGTTACAGCAATCTATTTCATAGCACAGAAATCTTGTTGGCTACGACATCAAGTTTTTAGCTGTCACAGCTGTTGAAGCTGGCAGTTTTTCGAGTTGGAGTTTCATGTTTTTAGAAAGGAAATCTAAGTCCTGGGCTTATGATTTCACGATTACTGCAATCCCAAAGTGAAATTTCCATTGAAGTTGGGAGTTTTCTTCCTGGGTATCCATACAACATATTTCTGAGATTGATTTCGGTTCACAAGACATCTCAAAGAGGACTATATCAGGTGGGTAGTTTGATGATTTAAGGGTGAATTACATAGATTTTGAAAATAATACATCGCTGATGGCCCGTGATTCAAAATACGCTCCATGGCACAATAAAGCTACTGAAGATAAGTTCGAATGACTCTGATCCGAATGTTTTCATGAATATTGAGGAAAATATTTTTTTATTCATCTTCATTTATATATGAATTAATGGATTTTAACTTTGATGTAACTTTCGAAGGAAGCTCTGAATCGATTTGAAATTTTGCAGGAGTATTTATTTGATCATTAAGAATCGTTTCGCAGATTTTCGTGAATTTTTCATTACTTCAAAAATAGGTGTAATACATCCTTAATGATCACCTGAAGTAGTTATTTTCATGTAGATAATAATCTTTCATTTTCTAATCAGGGAAATCTATTAGAGCGCAAATGACTCTAAATGGAACATGTATTGTAATTTTTGATATGTCAATGGTACATTACATCAGATAGATTTCAGAAAATATAGAATATTGTTTCGAATGGATATAGAACAAGTGTAATCGGAAAGAAAGTGGATGCTTTTTCTTAAATGAAAAAAAAAATGTAAAAAAAATATCTTCAGAAACGTTTTTGCATTTCCTTTATTTTCTACGGTACATTTTATTTTTATTGACATTGCTCACGTCTTATGCAGATCATGCGATTGAAAAAAATATTCTATTACGTGGCACCAAGTGAATCGTTGAAGACTTTATGAAAGCATTTAGTGCTCCAATTACATTCGAAATATCTTCGTCTTATTCGAAGAGATTGTAACGAAAGATCTCATGGAATTTCGAAAAGTGTACCCAATATTGAATTGTATATTGAAAGTATGAAAAATCTGGCTGCGGAAAAACTTTCCACGATAAAGTTGTTCAATATTTCACGCAGAGAAAAATTCTTGCTGAAAAAGCGATTTCAAAAATTCTGCTTTGCTAAATTAGCAAAACGGTTGCTGTTACAGCAAAAATATTGCTATTTTAGCAAGATATTTGCTGATTCAGCAGAATTTTCTAGCCGTCTGTATATCTACAATTCCGGATTGCTGAATGGCAAGCGCTTGTTAAAAGAGCAAGATATTCGCTGTAATAGCAAATTTTTGGCTAATTCAGCAACAAGCTTTGCCATATCAGCAAAGCGAATTTCCGAAGTTTGCTGTTTCAGCAACTTTTTTTCTCTGAGTGTTTTTTAAACCTGATTTGAGAATAATCGGATCCCTATCAGCACCAAAAGGTATCCCATATAACACCGAAGTTCAGAAAGGGTTCATGAAGAATTCATAAAAGTTCATTTTAAACTTCTGTGCTATGTGCGGGACAGTTACGATCTTAGAATGTTTCAGCCATATTGCAGGAATGTAACTGAAACTAGTGTGCTGTTGTATGGGATGAGAAGTGCAGAAATTAATTCATACGAAAAAAATGAAAGAGATGTTGTGGCAGCTACTCACTTCTTTAGCTCCTTCCTTTCACTGCTTTGGGTAAAATAATTGCAGCTATGGCTATTTATCAGCTACTGCAATAGAAAATTGGAGCTCTGGCTGCAGAAGTTTCATGGTTGATATTTGGATAGCCAAATAATTTAGCTGTTTAACTTTTGCTGCGGCAGTTACATTTCTTACTGTTACCGCTAAGTGAGTAGCTGTGTCAGTTCAAAAATAATCCCCGTAGATAATTTTTAGCTATCAAAATGATAGCAAAATTTCTGCATGAAGCTTCAATCACATGTGAATGAAAATTCAGTTACCAAGCTGTACTATTACGGGTAATATAACACAGTAAAAATTGAAAATTCAACCACATATGACTGAGTTCTTCATTCAATCATCACGAATTTGAAATCTTATTCACAAGTGTGCTTGAAGAATGAATGAAATCTCAAGAAATTTTTAATAGTGTAATTATTTTTTTCTGTGCACAGTCCATTTGTTCCTATGCAGTTTTGATCCTTCCAATCGGTTCCTCTCGCCTTCTTCCCCCCAGGGATATAATTATTCGAAACAATCTCATTTGAATGTTCTGAGCATGCTTGTAGGAATTCCACAGACTTCCTTAGCAGCGTAAACTGGGGAAAAATTGCACTGAGAGAAGATTAATTTGGAGGTTCAGGAATAGTAATATATGTCATCGACAAATTTGAATATTACTCAACTTTCAGCAATGTTTAGTAGAATTTGGCCATGAATAGTGTATTATATAATAACAATTAAAGAACACTGAGTAATGTAAATCAGAATTTCATTAGACCTCGCTGAAAGTTGAGTAATATTCAAATTTATCGATCACATATATTATTATTCACCGAACTTCCAAATCGTTCTTCTCTCAGTGTGGTCATTCATTTTTAATGCAGTAATCGACTTTTATCACTCAAAAAAATGCTGTATCCAAGCGATCCGTTTTACCCTGGTTTAAGGTATTTTGAACCGCTGGTGTTGCTTAGGTAACATTTCCAAGCAGCACACAGATGTTTCAGATGTGATACGAACATGCTTAGGAACTTCCAAATGAGACCGTTTTGGATAATCATCTTCTAGGCATATTCATAGCATACTATACGCATGATAATTCCTCTTAGTGCTACTTGAGATTATTTTGATAGCTCCTCTTTCATCGCGCTACGGGATTGAATAATAATCTATAAATAAATACTCGAATATCAAAGAAATACATCATTTAGATCTCTGCAATCTCGAATTTCATTCATTCATTTCATTTCATGCTTTATTATGTCCTAGGGCCGGGCCCTTTAAGAACAATGTATAAGTTGGAAGTACAAATTACTATTACAAGTAAGAATGTAAGTTTAAAAGAGAAAACCAAGATACAAAAATAATCAGAGACTAGACTTCTACATGCCACAGAAAATACAAACCAGAAATGAGAGAAAGGCAAAAGAATAATACTCGCAGTTCAAATATCATTACAAAGGTGCTCTTTCTGCACTATTGATTGAAAACAAAGAAGACAGAAAAATAAGACTACCAATTTTCTTACAATTATAATGATAGCATAGATTAGAAAGTAGTGATTACCAATAGATGATATACAGACGAAAAGCGCAAATAGACGTAGGTAACTGGGTAAGTATAATAACTAAAAAAATTACCTTAGGTAGTCGGAAAGTGTTGGTACCCGCTAATACAATGAGTAAGAAGGAAATAATAGCTCTATACAATACTTTAATAACTAATAACTAAATTAATCGTAAGAATTAAGAAATAAGTAAAAGCAGATCAAGTCCAAGAACATTTAAAATCAAGAATAAGCTTATTATAGGCAAGAAAGGAGCAGGAGAAGAGCTGAGCAGCCTGAAGCTCGTATAGGTGTGCAAAAAGCTTAGGTCTAAAAGCGCTTTTAGAAGAACAACCCCTTATTTTCTCCGGTAAGGAATTCCAAAATCTACAGCTTCTAATAAGGAATGAGTTGGTAAAGGTCAAAGAGGGGTCCGATCTGGTGAACCCCTGATTGATGAGTTGAGGAATAAGTGAATCTACTGAAAAGATAGGTAGGAGTACTAGTAGTGAAAATACTAAATAGGAGCATGCCTAGTAAATAATTTCTCCGACCATCAATCCTCAGCCAACTTAGCTTATTGAAGTATTGCGAGATGTGCTCATCCTTCCTGACATTAAAGATAAATCTCACACAGGCATTAAAAGCCCGTTGCAGCCTGATTTCACGTGGATATTTCCACAACAACGCAATAATATCGAAGTACGATAATTACGGACATTAATTCAATTCATGTTAGCCACATGGTAGGTAAAATAGTATCATTACAATCGAACGCGTTGTCGGGAAAACATTTATTTTAAATGTCAATAAATTTATTTACTCATCCGAGTAAACGTGGTTATGTTATTCTGCTGTTATCGATTTTGAAAATCTGAATTTCAATGTGTAACAAATATCATATGTGTGTACCATTTTCTGGTTTTATATTTCATCGAAATGATAGAAGAACGAAATCATATCACGATGAAAATTCTTTCTTCTGAAAATTCTCACCCGAAAAATGAAAAAAATATCTTAAACATGTTCCCGCGTATCTCGAATATGTTTAGAACATATTTTCAAGAATTTTTCGAACAATATATTGATGGTAGTTTTCAGAAACTTTTTGAAAGTAATATAATATATGTGAAATATAATATTTAGTAACACAATGGATTTCTCATCTATTGTTTATCGTTTATATATTCTGCAGAAATAATTCGACAACTGTGCGTTATTTGATTATACAAAATAAAAAGAAAAGAAAATCAAAACAGAACATTGACAAAATTGGCTCGCTTCCAACTCTGTCTATGGGCGATAGTTCTTTTTATATAAATTGCTAAAGTATCTTTACAAGATGCCGAACGTGAACCACCACCTCAGGGGGTTACTTGCAGGGGTTTTCTCATAAGATGAGGTAATAAAGATATAAGACCAGTATATTATATGTCGACGTCGCAGTTAGGTCAGAAAGTCGTTCGTAAGTATCTTTAAGAATGGATACGAACGACCGTAGAAGTAATCTCCTTGCATTAATAACAAAATATCAAAGGAAATCAGATAAACAGTTGATACAACATTCACAGAATTTCATCATTCGCTTCCAATCATCAAATTTTTACGTGTTCATTTCATTTAACTTTGAATCAAAATTCAACAATCGATTTGAAGAAGAACAAAATATATTCTTCCTGTTCATTATTGAGATGATAAATCACTTTATGTTCACTTTTGATTAGATATTTTGAAGAATTCCTCCAAATTTCTCAAGCATAACTCAAGATTTTTTCTCTAATTCTAGAAATTTAAGCGTGTTCCTTAATGGTTTTGAAGTTGTATTCGCCGTATTTTATATAGATTTGATAAAAACTACAGCAAACGTGTTGCGGGAATGAAATTTTTTCGTAACATCGGTGTTATTTGAATCTACTGCAACCATTATGGTTTTCATAATCAATAAGATTTGTCTGAATCTGTGGGTCATTGAATTCATAAATGCTTCAAAGATTCTTCTCGATTGAACGAATTTATATGTAATTCAATATAGTTTATATATAATTCTATATGAATTGTATATAATTTCCAAAATTTTTCCACTCAAATACAAATCTTATACTCATTGTCTCATGCAAAGTATCGGTAGAAGATCATCATGATGAATAATGTTAAATTTGACAAAGAAAACACATGACTCCACTGATCTCAACAACAGATCGGAGAATTTGTTTAGAATTTTATTCTATAAGACTCCTGAATAGCTGCAACAAGTGGTTCTCTTTTCGAGGGTTAACATTGTTCATAGTGCTTTCTCTTTTCCTTCCACGGTTCACATTTTTGAACAACAAATTCTACTGTAAAATTGAGCTTTTTATTATTGGGAAATGCATGCCCGCGTAAGAAGGATTCAAAACTCATTATTCACGTATAAAAAATGATATTGATTCTTGGGAACAATTTTTTCTCCAAATTCAATATTCGAAGTTAATTTATGACGTTGGAGTGTGCGAACACTTGTCGTGAAACCGATTTTTGTAACTGCAGTAGAACGGTTTAGAGGACCATTAAAGGATGACTAACCGCTTTTAGGTTCCCTTTTGACCACCGAACATGGATATCCGCTCTCAATCTTTTTTTATTTCTTCCAAGAATATTTTTCTGGTATTGGCGTGACTATGTCATATAAGGTGAATGATTTTTTGACGTTGAACGACCGCAAGATATCCATTTGGGGTGTTTCGAGAATTGAGAACGTGCCACCTCCCTCTCATAGACAACAGTTTCACCTCATAAATAATCAGCGGGGGGTGTGAACAGCGTGTATCTCGCCTCTTGAATCGTTCGACATATGACTCGGTCTTACGGGCAACCACAAAGTTGTCTGGCGTCATGAATTATGAGAGTAAGGTGACTCGGTAATACACGCTCTCGACTACTCAAGCGCTGTTATTTTAGTCTAATACTATTTGATCATTTTGTTCTATTTTATGCCGAGAATGTGAGAGATAAATCATTCGGATGTATTTTTCGAATATATTCGTATGATATATGGAATCGTTGCACAGATTTCGTTAAACAAGCTTATGTATCCGCGAAAGGTTGTAGAATTTACAATGACGAGTATAGATGAAATTTTTGTATAGTTAGAACATTGATTCACGTGGAGAATTCAAACGGGTTTCTTCAGGAAAATAACAAATGGTCCGTGCATTGGTTATTTGAGTCTTTACCAACATCATTGAACGTTTAGTAGACCTAAATGTTCTGAAACGCTAGTAATTAGTAGCTGTAGAGGTTTGGATGTAATTATTTTAAATGAGCAGTGAATGGTTTATTTTTTTAGATGGATAACTTTTTTAACTATTTATATAAAAATATATTCCTTCAGTAAAAAAGTTGTATTTTATCCCACATAGCACAAATCTTCCGATAATTTTCCTCAGAATAGGTATTTTGCAACATTCTGGGGATATTTTAATATTGCTACAATATTTTGAAGACATTATTGAGATATTTGTGCTATGTAGGATAAACAGTTCAATAATTTCATATTTATGCTCTGCAAAAGAGACTAATTCTCATATTATTCGATTTGATGCATACTTTATTATTCCGATGACTATTCAATCGGATTTCGGAAAGAATATGCGTTTGAAGGAGAGAAATGTATTTTTTTATCACTATCGGAAGAATCGGTTTCTTCGTCCGAAGCAATTTTTTCCTCAGTCTAAGAAAATATTGGTTTTAATTTGTCGAACAATAAATAATGTCAATTGATAATCATACTGATGATTCCATAATAAAATATTCTTCTCTCAGATTTCATTCCAGAGATGAATGATATTGCCTACTTGAGTTGCGAAATCACGAGAAAATTGTTATTTCTTTTGTTTCAACCTCCATGTCATATGCATGGTGGATCGTTTTTAACGAACAAGATAAGTTTGGCGAGCTTCACGTTCGATCATGTAAGAGAAGGTGGAGGAACAGGAAATGGACGAAGGAGGAGAGAAGGAACAGAGGAAGGTGGACTAGGATGATCTATAGCTGGGCAAATCCTGTTTAACGTGATACAGGTGGTCATTCCGTACACCAACGCATAGAGCTTGATGGATGATCGCAGGTTACGATCTTGTGGTATAACATGGTTAGAAGCCAAACATACCTATAATATCTGATACCTATTTAAACATCGCAATATGTGGCAGCATGCACGTCACGGAGAGGTAACGTAATAACAATATATATATATATATATATATGCGTATCGGTCCATTAGAATAACAGGATTGAATTTCGAATTGAACAACATAAAAATGGATTGTACTCAACTCTGATAAGCCTTGTTAAATCACCACACTTGTCGGCTAACGACTGATTCCTTGTTATTGACTGAACTAGGTTCATTACTGGCTAGAATTCATTGAAAAATTGCAGTCCAAAGTTGTAATCTTTAACGCACCTGCAAAGTGATCAATTTAACACAACTGGTGACAAAAAAAACACCAAAAATAATTGAAAAAAGCTTTTGAGTTGCAACTTTGATAATTCAGTGATTGAACGTGAATTCTCAATTACATCGATATTGAGAGTTTTTTTTGTATCGGTGTTTAATATGAAAGGACATGCGTGTCTGATATTTTAAGGATTGAAACGAGAGACTTTTTCCGAGTATTATTGATATATGACCCAAAAATTCGCCACATTCAATCACTATAAATTTCGACACAAGTCGAAATCATTTGCCTTCATTATTGAACCCACGTTATACCGCAGTAGTCACCCCTTAATCAGCCATTAATTAACTTTCAATATGCGATTGATGACTTCAACATGAGATTGAAATAACTGAATTCCGTAAAATCAATTTCGCGTATTTAACGCTGATGATTTTCAATCATTTCATAACTACGCCAACTGAATTTGAAAGAAAAACATATATGTATGATGAATAAAACAAATTTTCCATTCTAATTGACCTTTTTCTGCGGTGAATATCCATAGTTTTATTGTTTTATCACGCTGGATTACATTTTTACGAAAGAACGTAAAAATTACAGTACCATGGAACGTTATATTACAGTAGAAGTCGAATGAGATAAGCTTTTATTGAATAGGAAACTATATTCATGTCTCGTTGTACCAAGTCGTGCATTAAAATAAGTAAATCTGTTGTTTTTTTGTAAAAATGTAACGGATCCTTTTGATATTTGTTATGTACCTTAGTTTATCCGATTAAGACATTTCATAAAGTGTTTTTCAGTTATAGAATACATCTAATCTCAAGTTGAATAATTTTTTCGTATTCTTCTACTTCTTTTTCGAAAATTCATGAGAAATTCTGGGTTTTTGTCAATACCCGCACGAAATGTTTCAGATTTAAAAAATTTTTTAGGAACGAATCTTTGTGAATTAAACCAATATAAACCAAGTACTAATATTAAAACTTCAATGATTTAATTTTCTTCGGTGCGCATATAAAACGTTTCTTTTGAATTAAATATGAACGATAATATATAGATAGAGAATAGAATACCTGAATGTTTCCACATCTGTTCTACTTTGAATCAGTTCTACATGTAACAGTACTGTAATATTTCCAACATTGATATTCTCAATTCTAGGGAAATGTAAATCACACAAACGCATTTACAGATACGAGATAATATAATGTTGAAACCGTTAGAGAGAGTTCTAAAACTCGTATGACAGTGCGATTTCATTAATTAATTGGATTAACGGAAACGTATTCTAAGGCAGTGGTACAAATTCACGTATTCACATTGAATTGTTGACATTATAAAGATACTTGTTTCGCATACGTTATGATTCGGGTACACGGCACGGTCATGTACGCATGTGGTAATTGACAGATTTACTTGCGATGAATTTTTAATATTCCAATAATTTTTTGTCAAGGCACAGGGTATTCAATATAAAAGTTCGAATTTTGATATTACGCGATTGCATTTTATATTTGCTTTGTTTTCATTTAGAAGAAATACTGTTTTGCGAAATGAATTTCATGTAGACATACACTGTCGAAAGTGAAACTTACTTCCATCTTGAACATTAGCTGAATTCAAGGGGTAATATCACTTTGTGTCCAAAAAATTTTTAGTCATTCTATAAGACTTGCCACAAACGATAGGAACATTTTTGGGATATGGGGTTTTGTGCATATGAAAGTACTAATCGTTGAGTACCAGAAACACATTTTGTTATATTTTTACAATACAAAATGCCGACGCATCTGCACACTGAAAAAAAGTCTGGTCTCTCACATGGGCGTACCGCTGGAGGTCACAATTATGAATGTAGAACAAAAAACTAAAATTTTTCTGAAAATATAGTCCAAAATCTAGAAATCTACGGAGAATTTTTTCGGTATCAGCTTTTTTACCGATTTTATAGCCGATTTTCGGACGATTTTTTCGAAAAACTCGAAAAAAAAAATTTCAAAATGACGCCATTCTCTGTAAAATTTGTTTTTCGAAAAAATCCTACGTGGATAGCTAGATTTTGAGGTATATTTGAAGGAACTTTTTTATTTTTTGTTGTAGATTGAAAATTGTGACTTGTAACGGCACGCCCGTTTTAACCATGAGAAAGAAAAAATTTTATTTTGACCGTACTACCACGCCGCCATCTTCGATTAAAAAAATTGAATAAAAAGTGTTTTTTGTACCCAAAGACTAGGACTCTCATATGCAAAAGACCCCATACATTTATAATTTGTTTTGACTTCATGGCAACACTTTGAAAAAAATGTCAATGGTAAATATGCAGAAGTGCGACTTCTGGGAAAACGACTAATTTAGGGGAAGGTCTCTGCGGAAATGGCTTTCATTTAGGCCCAATGAAACATTCGAATAGGGGGAGCTGGGAAAAGTTCCAGAAGAGCACCCATACAGCTCATAAACAGCCCATCGTGGGAAAATGACTAATTTAGGAGATGGTCTTTGCGGAAATGGCGTTCATTCAGGCCAAATAAGGCATTCGAATAGGGGGAGCTAGAAGAAGTTATCAAACAGTGCCCACACAGCTCACAAACAGCACCTTCTGTATCGCGGAACATTATATGATGATTTTGGTGGGGTTTGGTGGGTTTCTTTCCGGGGCAGAGGGAAGGGGGGGGGGGGGATTTTTTCACTCCTTGTAAACACTCAAGGTGGTGGAAGCAGAGAAAAGTGCTTCAACAATCTCGAAACAGCTCATAAAAAGCGTCTTCTGCATTACGAAGCACTGAACGGTGATATCAGCGTTTCGTGGCCATTAATTTCATCCCACCTCAACAGAAGTAGCTTTCATTCAGCGCCAATAAGACATTCAAATGAGAAGAGTTATAAGAAGTCCCCAAACAATGCCCGTAGAGCTCATAAAGAGCTCCTTTTGCATCATGAAATACCAAATGATGTTTTAGGGGGGATTCGTGGGGTTTTTCCCCTGGGAAAAAGCCGGATTACGAAGCTACAGATGATAATAATGGTGGCTGTGCGGGATTCGTTCGTAGACACTACTTTCTCCCAACCTCAGGGAAGAGTGCAGGTAGTGAGTGCCACGAGCCAATTCCATAAAAATCCTCCCCTAAATTAGTCGTTCTTCCAGAAGTCGCACTTCTGCATATTTACCGTGAGCACGGAAAACAAATGCCAACACGATAGAAGAGACTGAATTTTATTCAAGTTTTCAACTAAGATGCAGTCATATTCAGTCCGACTTTTCACTGTGTAGATTACGTTGCATAAACATGAAGACAATAAAATATACGAGATTGATGAACATCTTTATATGCATTAGTTAGTTGAGCCGTTTCTAAACACAACGAGATATTTTGTTTCTCTCACAATTTATAACCGCTCGTAAATTAAGATGTGAATTATCACGCAATTCGAGCGCTATGGACCATCAAAAATTATAGAGATATGAACGTCCAAAGTGCCGCCTAGATCATATAAATGGGAGTGAAGCGAGCTCGCGTTCATAGTGCGAAAACTCAAGTTATTCTGATCCACAATGCGAAAATGCGACCCTTTTTTCAATATATTCCATCAACCCAAAAGTTCACGCGGAATTTCCTGAAAGGCTTGATAAAAAGGTCTGAATCCAAAACACACTGTAAAAAGAATCTACTGAAAACCTCCAGTACCCTGCTGGAAGCAATTAATCTGTACATTTGTGCTGGAAAATTACTTGAATCGGAGAATTTTTGTATCCGTAATGGAAAATTGAAGTGAAAAACATAAAATTTCATGTGAAATAAAGAAAAATTCTAGTACAACAGAGATTTTCTGGTACATAAACTGAAAAATTCGTCACGCGCAAAAATTTTCCAGTTCCTGAGTACCACAAAATTACAGTGTTTTAACAGTGCATATTGTTAATAGTACCTGATAATAATTTCTAGTCGGGTACAACAAGTTCTATCGTTCAAATTTAACTATTTAGCCAATGTTGACCATGGGCAATGGTTCCCTAATGAACAAAATTTCTCTGAAAATCTCTGTGATTTCTCTGAATTTCACTGCGAGACTCTAAATCTTGCTGAAAAACTCTGAAAAAAGCTGAAAGAATCTGAGAAACTCTCACTTATCAGACACATTTTTCACTGAAAATTTTGTCTAATATCTCTGCAAAACTCTGAATTGTTCTGAAAATCATTAATACTTTCTGAAAAGCTCGAACGCCTCTGAAATTCTCCGAAAAACCAAGCACGAGGGATTTACGTTGGATCAACTTTGACTGAAAATAACTGAACCCATGAGAGCACAAATCTAGAATCGATTTTTGTCCAATTTTGGTCCAAATTTTCAATCTTGGGCCTCGACCGGATTGAAGTGGAACCAATATTTCTGTTCGCATGGGAGGTATTATCTTGTCTGTGTTGGAACAGCATTGACGCAAGTCTTTGTTAGCATTAATTTAGAATTGAACACAAATGTTGATTTCACAGCAGACGTTTTATATCAGCTAAACATCGTAGAAACATCAAATGAAGTTTGTTTCAGTGTTGGCGATCTTTCGCCACCGTTATTCTAAGCGTCAGGATTGAGGCTTGTTGATTGTTGGAACGATGTTATCATTTCAGGTCTTAGTCGAGTTTCCTCCCAAGCCTCCGCCAGTGTTTGTCGAGGCTAGATCCACCTCGTATCGATGATGAATTTTCACATGAGATGCTTATTTGCATAGGGAGTTTACTTTTTGATAATCTAGCGAAAATATATCAAACCCACTCACATCCAATGACCATTCGCTATATCGCTCCCATTGAGAATTTCTATATAATCATTGTGAAAAAACTTGACACGTATTCAAATCGTCACCGGATTTTTCAGATACAAAAATTTATTTCCATCGTTATTGATAAAAATTCGATGGAATAATGTTTTTCCTCAATGTTTCTCATCGTTTAAAAAAAACAAAATACAAAATGGATGAATAAATAAAATGAAAAATCCACGAAAATGATTGCTTGTTGCTTGCTCTTGTTTTTTTACCCCCCCTAAATAAATATTCACCGGTTAGATTTTACTCGGGATTAATTCTGTGATTCTTTCGACGATCATTCGATACAATTTTTTGGAAAAAACTATAGTTGAACGAAAACCTTGTGTTCTGAAAAATATGTAAGTATGTACATAATTCAAGTAGAAGTGCGGCTGAAATCAATAATACCGTTGTCACAGTCGTTTTATCATCGTTGCGAAATCACATTCATCTGAGAACAAGGCGTTGGAATAACAGCGTGGATAACAGCTGTACAGAGTCGGCAAAGAGATGTAGATCATTGGATAATGATGGGATGTGCCATCCCATTCGCTTGTAATCCCATCTCCATGAGCACACAACAGTCATCGTTGTCGTCGACGTCGTAGTACGGATCACTTAGGGGATCATTAGCTTTATGGCGCTTCCGTATGATTTGCTAATACACCGGGTTGACGTATATCTATTATACATGAGACCTTCAAAACCAGAATGAAACAATGTATTTCGGATTCATTTTTTATCCAAGCAATGCTTCGAGGAATTTATAGGTACTTTTCGTTACGGATTCTTCACGTTTGATTGAATCATTCTTGGATTTTTGAATGTAAAGCTGTCATCGGTGTTCATCGCCAGCGTTATAACTGAAATTAAAGCATGTGCCATACGATACACGGTGGACAAGCATACCAGAGGGTTATACATGTGAGTACATACATGCATATCCTGAGGAACATGTAACACCATACCACGTATGAATATCGCGGATATTGTGTTACTGTATTTCATTACCAGTACACCGGATGCGCTACGCTCTGGGCTTCGAGGTGTATCCTCCAGCAACCGAGACAAGAGCTTGCAACCGGTAGTGAATATATCCCTTGTACACAAAACTTGAACGCGAACGAGCAATCGCACTTCATACATCGCGCAATTTCTCTCTCATATATATTATCTCTTATTATTTCTACTTATTTTCTATCTAAATCTGTGATTTCTATCGCGAATTGTTTTTTATCCTCTCTTCAACGCGTATATCAATGGTCAGCAAGTTCGAAAAATTTGTTCCGTAGTGATGCATTCGATTTTTATTCTGATTCATTTATGCTACACAACATAACATGGATTTTAATTGAAAATTAATTTACCTTGCGCTGTTGTTTAATGTTATTGAATATTTTATGATTCTAGTACGCTCAAGTTCATGCGATCGTATTAAAATTTCAAATATTTCTCGGTCGCTTGAAGTGAACTGTTGAATTTATTTTCTGAAAAAAGATCAACTCATATATGCTATGTCAACAGGGATTCGCAGAGTGAATGAATATGTGGATTGAATTTAATACTCCCAATTCAACCCTCTCGATATGTACGATAATTAACATTTAATATCAATTTTCGTTGAACTGATGATTTTACATCAAATTATGATTGTCTCAATTTTCGTTTTCAATTTATCAATGAAACGTCAGATCAAGATGATGTTCTTTATAAATCGATCTTGTTCGAGGCATTTCATAGTTCACACAAACCAGAATTATGTTATATCGTTGGATAAACCAACGTGTGGTTGAAAATTGAATTATTTCTCAAATTCTGTAAGCAATCCACAACGTTTTACGTCAGATTCTTTTTTCTTTTCCTTCTCAGAACAAGAGAGAGGAAACTTATTTCCGGTGCAGCGGTTTTATGCTTCTCCGGTATACAAATATAATCAAACCTTATACGATAGGGAGGAAATTATATCACCATGGGGCTTCCAAAATCAGGTAATTTGGACTTGTAACTACCCTCTTCCTCTTCTTGTTAGTCGTACTTTGTTGATACTGAATGGGTTTTAATTAAATCCAATTCAAGCGAAGCCACTGTAAATCATACGAATAGTAAATTCATTAGTATGGTTGATGTACTTCTTCGATACAAAATTCTATGGAGTATATAGTTGAATTGAATTCATAGAAACAACTTCACGATGATCATCGTGGAATCGTTGAAGCGATACGTTAGTTGATTGAAAAAACTAAATTTAAGTGTATATTTTGTTGGGATCATGACCAAACGGAGAGAAATTATCAAATTTTGAAGAGGATATCACGTGTGAAATTATTCAAGAACATCGATTTTGATGAGATTGCTGGGCACGTGTTGTAAAAGTTCCGTGCTACATAAAAGCATGGGATATATATGATGTGAGTGGTTTTCAGTGATGCATTGCATTTCAAAAATCAATACATAATACATCATCAAAGAATAGACTGATAAAAGAATTTCATATGAGCTATTTTTTAATATGACATCCTGAGATTTCTTCTTAAGGAAGTGTCGCAATATGCCGGAAGTCGTAACTTGTTGCGATGCCTGAGAACGTCACGTGAAAATACATGAGAAAAGTGATATACATTCCTTATCGGTGCTACTTCTCAGAATTCATATCGAGTAATCCACGTTATTTTTCAAAAGAGAGTTGAATTTTCTGAATATCGAGGATTTCATGTAACGTAGATTTGGATATACGCGATTAAATGTGGATCGATTGAATTGTAATTTTATCCATGGTAGGGTGTAGAATGTGCTGTATGGAAATCCCAGCTTCAGTTGCCCGAGTCATCAAGGTTATAAAAATATAACCGAAGCGAGTGCTATTCACGAACTCAAATGACGAGTGGAGCGACCGCAATTCTGATTATAGAAATTTGAACGCGACATCTCTACAAACAATGATTACCGGTGTCTCAATGGGTTGCTAATGGACCTGCAATGGCAGCGAGGTCCCGTTATCGACGCTTTGAAATCACCGCAGTCGTGTTTGTAAGGATAGGAGACTACGGAAATGCAATGAAGATGAACGTCAATCCCCTTCACGAGAATCTCGAGAATCACGTGATCACCGTTTTCATATTTCCTCTGAATATATCTACGTGGAGACAACGTAACATCCACCTCTGACCCATATCTTCTAAAGCGCGAAAATTCCTCTGTTGATTTTTCGTTGCTTCCACATTTGTCCAGTATTCATCTAGGTGGTCCCCACGTTACTTACATGTACGATCCACTCATTTTCTCTGTTGCCTCCACGTAGATGTCTTGTATGGGATATAATATTTCATGTGCTTGTGAATTTCCTTGTGAGTTGAATTAGTTTAAGCCCTTCAAGACTGTTATGCATTCCCTAATCTCTAACTAAGATAGGTACTTTAGATAGACTTCGTACTCCATGTATTATGGGATACAGCTCTTAATTACGATGATTTGAATATGAGAATAATGTATTCAAGTCATCGCATACATTCCCAATTATGAGAATTTCTCTCCAAAATTGAGATTCATCGTCTCTTTCAGACATTTATCATTTCAAAACACGATTAAAACTCCAACTTTTGATTTTTGATTAGTCGATCGTGTCACGAAGAGCATCGTTATTTTTATTCTTCATCTCCTGTTATCTATCCAAGCGGATTGATATTTTTACACAGCCATGCGGTATTCCATTCGTTATCTTTCTGGAAGAAAGTGGAATAAGAATAAAATCACTCGAAACCGTCGGGTACTCATCATCGAATAGTAATTTGAGAAAAACGATTGTTCTTTTCCTGGCTCTTTCGTTACGTAATAACGTACAGCAAAGATCGAAGTACGAACCGCGCGTCCAGGTTTCACCATTTCCCTTTGGCCCGAGTTGGAATCGATTAACCCTGAAATCCTAGGAATCGTTAGGATATGAGAGGGAATAAAACGAGCAAAAGGGCTCGGTTTAACCTCGATTTGGTTTTGTGCAAAATTGATGATACAGATTTACGATAGATCCCAGTCAAGTGGAATTTATCTCCCTGAACAAGAATATACAAGGACGACGGTATACTGCAACGAATTTGCGATGGATTTTAAGACCCCGGTCTTAGATCGCTATAACATGATATCCAACGATTTTGACGTTCATCGAATGAATTGCTCGTGCCATTCACAGATGAAAATTGGACAAATTGTATAGATTGATAATTGTTTCATACATTTACACAAACGAGGAACGAATCGAGTCCACTGTACCTCGCCTTACAATCAGTTTCAGTCAAGGGATACTAATTATGTCGCAATAACGTAGAATAATTTTGGCAAGGTAGTTTGCACTCGTACACTTTGCGTATGTGTAGAAAGAGGGAGAGAATTGTATAAATAGAAATAGTGCAGCAACAAAGATAGAAAGACTGTATATAGCGAAGAAGAATAGACCGACACGAGTCCCGGCGTTTTCCCAGGTTTCCCATTATTCTAGTCGGCGACCCGCAAATTAGAGGCGCTTTGCTCCGAATCCCTGTGCAACCGTTGCTTGATTAACGCAAGTACGAAATTCCTTGAGTGATATCTGTGTAAATTTTGTCCCTTTTCTTCTTTCCTACTCCCTTCCCTTTTTCCTTCCTTCCTTCCTTCGTTCCTTCCTCTAGAAATAGAATCCGCTCAAGATGGATGACGTGCAGAGATACATAATAGTGTTTTATCGCTCGTATCATTTTTCATTTCGATATCTTGTGTAGTCAAGCACTGGTCAGCCTCATATTCCTTTTTTTTCCCTCTCGAAAAAGTATGTGAAATATTATCAAGGATGCAAGAGCAACGAAGGCTATATACTTTCATCCTCCATTATACGGAAATGCTCGCCTTCAATCATAAAAATTGTTGGAAAAATGATAAAAGTCTAAATGCCGCGAATCATAAATGTGATTTTATTCGATTATAGGATTAATTCATAATTTTTGATGTTCCAACGTTTATTCATTCCACGAGAAAGAAACAACATTTTTTAGGATGCCATTGAAAAATCGTTTTTATTCTACTTTTATGTTCCCTTTTTCTTTTTTAATTTTCAACACGTTCGAGGATATTTTTCTCTCTCGGGTGGCACAGTTCGACTAGGTTTGAAAAAGTCAACCAAATTTCTCCAACTTCATAGCATCAGTTTTTCGTACGATCTCATCCACATATAATTTCATTATTCGTTTAACAAGTCACAAACTTTACGTTTCGGCGCATATATAATTTCACTCTCCCCGAACATACGTCAATTAAACTAGTTAATTATGCAGTGGAATTGATCGGCCAATTATCCTCGAATATCTATTCGTAACAAGAATAAGCTCGCGCCATATTAATTCATATCAATACAATGGTGTGTATGATCAGGAATCGGTAATGGAGTTTTATGCTTTGGTTTATGAATATATATATATATTATAGAGCAGAACATTCATTCGTTACGAGAATTTTCAGAATTTCATAAAAGCCACCAGCCAAATTAAACGAACCCACTGAAAAAGAATGAAAAAAATAGCTCATCATTTATGTATGTACCTGGGATCTAGATCTGCCCAATTAAATTTCCAATTATATCGTACAAGCAAAAGCGGCTTAATAACGGGCTACCAGATGGTTATGACATTTACGATACGGGCATAAAATTTGAACAAATTCACACATCCTCGCGCATCCTGTATTCCTATTTCATAATTTGAATTATTGATATTTGCTCAACGTCAGTGGTCGGTTAATGTATCTCGCATTAAATTGATTGTATAACTTTTAAGGGTTCAAAGAATGGCTTATATCTCCATTCCAGTTTTTGGGCGCTAATACGTAAATAACATTCCCAACCTTTCTTTGTGATAAAATCGATAAACTTTTCATCTCTGCCTTCATCAAGTTGATAATTACGTTCCACAAATTATGAATTCCATCGTTATTGCGAAGGGAGAGAACAACCCCGCCGACTAAATGCTCAAATAAAGGGTGTGAGGGTTAAAAATATGAGAAGATCGATGAAATTAGACGAATATGAAACTTATTCTGGAGAGGATGACATATCGAATTACGTTGATAGGTTCTTGCGTTGCCGAGTGATGTAAAGTGGCCATACCACCATGGTAGAGAGATTATGCGACAAGTCTGCACATGCGGGTCTATTTAAATATATTGCATTTATATTGTGTGTTTAGTGTGTAAACTCGTTGATACAGTCTCTATGATCATATTATCTTGTCAGAGAGTGCTATCCTGTTGTACGTATGAAGTGAAATATAATCGGGATGAGAGGGTACACAATTTTAGACTTACGTCCGTATCGTGTACACATTCGAGTCTTTGATTTTGTGTATATTATGCGTGCAAGACCACCGATAAGCTGTAATCCTCATTACTGGCGCCATGCCGTGACAAAGCTATACTATGGTAGCTTTTGTGATTCATTGGAATTTACCACTCTATTATGAACCTAAGTTATTTGATCTGTTATGTGTAGCCTGACCCTTTAGATATGTTCAATTTTATGTTCAATACGATGTGATAAAATTCTATACAGTAGATTACCGTGTGTATAGTAATGCTTTCATTCAAATGATAATCACATATCCTAGCGGATCTGGGTGAAAAATCTTGATTTCGGTAACTTGTTGGTCGTTTGGGACATTTTTTTCAACAAAAATTCAACCAATCTCAATTTTAGTGATTTTTTAGTTATTTCGTGGTAATTTTCTGAATTTTTACCTCAAAAATACCAAAAAGATTCCAAAAACGGACCACATTTTTCGGTTACCTTTTGGTGGCAGATATGTTCTAAGCAACCATTAGTTTCCGGTCACAAATAGGTCATTAGGTGGTAAAAACCATGTAGGTAACCATTTTCTGACCAAATTTTTACCAAACCAAAAAATAACCGAAATTAAACCATAAAAATTGGTTACTTTGGAATCGCAAGGGTATCCATAGAAAGATGTTTCGTAATGCTGATGGGCTCTTCATTTTTTAATGAACAAAACCATCTAAAGAGGTAAGTTAACTGAAATCAGTGATACCTGCCAAGGATGTACTAGGATTTGAATGAGCGAATCACCCACCAAACACAGTTTGTCACCGTATCATCGGTGTAATGTAATTTCAAAATCGCATGCAATGTAACCTGCTTGTTGCATGCAATGGACAGGTAACTTGTAATTTCACACTCAAGAAAAGTAGCCGCAACGTCAATATAACATAACATTTCTTGTGTTGGTTACATGGCGGTTACATGCAATTGTTATGACCTTTTTATTTTGGAAAATATGCATCGTAGACACTTTTTGACCTTATATTCGAGGTCACCCGCATATATATACGTATATATACAGGGTGACCCAAGTCGGACAGATTATATTTGAGGAGCGTATTCTGCAGCAAAAATGCAACAACTTTTCTATTTGGCAAAATTTTTGTTGAAGCTTAGTTTTTGAGATATGAGCATTCTTAGATTTTTTTTCAAATCCAAATCACTCAAGACCACTGTATGCTACATACTTGAGCTTCACGCCATTCGCTGAGTTGGAAAACGGCGGATCTCTGGAAAAAACATTCAATTATTCTATCATTATTTGTTTCGGAGCTACAGCGATTCAAAGTTGTTGAATGCTGATTGGCTAGAAGCCCAAAAATTTCAAATCGCTGTAGCTCTGAAACAAATAATGATAGGATAATTGAATTTTTTTTCCAGAGATCTGCCGTTTTCCAACTTAGCCAATGGTGTCAAGCTCAAGTATGTAGCATACAGTGGTCTTGAGTGATTTGGATTTGAAAAAAAATCTAAAAATACTCATATCTCAAAAACTAAACCTCAACAAAAATTTTGCCAAATAGAAAAGTTGTTGCATTTTTGCTGCAGAATACGCTCCTGAAATATAATCTGTCCGACTTGGGTCACCCTGTATGTGTGTGTCCAACCTCAAAACTAGCGTAAAAAAAATATATCAGGTTTAATAGTATAACTTATAACAAATCGATGAAACCACGATGTTACTAAAATGAAACATGTCATATTGTGGTTACATTGTAGCAACTTTTGATGAGTGTGAAATTACAAGTTACCAGCCCATTGTATGTAACGAACAGGTGATATTGCGTGTGATCTCAAGTTACATTGTAGTTATGATACGGTAACGAATTGTGTCATTGCAATGATTGTCAGATACCTAGATGTATAGGAACGAGAGATACGAACCTCGCGCAACAAAAGACTCAAATGAAACTCAGCGTGTACCTATTCGTGTGCTCGTGTGAAGATCTACTATACTTACATCGAACGGAAGTTGACAGGATTCATGCACGCATGCGCGTGTAACCAAATCTTCATGTATATTTAATATTGCCACACTCATTCACGTAGTCGGTCCAAAGAGAAGAACAAAAGCGCACAAAGAACAGAAACACCCAACCCACCTATTCTTTCATTTTTAATTTGTCTTCTCTTCCTTTTTATATTGTCATTGTTGTGAAAGGGAAAACGAAAAAAATTTGTTGTTGGGATTCGACGAAGTGAAGCAAAGGGGATGGAAGTATGAGAACACAATTTCTATTCATCTCGAAAAATAAAGGCGGGACCGATCGCTGGTGCCGATAGCTATGAATATTTTATATGTACATATATATATATATATATATCAATATATATACGGCATTTTTCTCACCATGCACGAACTTTCACACACGCACGTATGTATTATACATATACATATATATGTGTTTTCATCTTTCCATCCTATTATCTGCTTTGAATTGTCGATTTTCTACCGTCGATTGTGCACGATTAAGCATCATCTACTTATCCGAGTAGGATGTCTGGATGAGCATATTCGATATATAATGGATGATGGAGGATAATTTTTAAATTTTTCTTGTTATTAATTCTTAATGTTGTAAACTTTTGCGGAGATTGATTTTTGAAAAATATTTAGGAGGGTGAAAGAGTTTGAAATCCGTCCGTTTCTACGTGGAAAAATTGTCAGAATTATGCATAATGTTTATATAATTATATAGAAATTATATATGATTTTAAAAATATTTCCACATGGGTTGTTTTTCTCCTTTTTGACATAACCTTCGCTCTTAAACTTGGCGATGGCTATTTTTGGTACAACATTAGGAGGTACAGTGGATTTAGGGACGTTTTTACATTTTTGCCGCCCAGGGCCCAATGATATTTTGCCACCCCCAATCGGAGCTGGATGAATATTTCTAATTATTTCATCAAGCATATCTATCCCGTGTGGAAATTAATCCTGGCAATCCTAAGATAGGCCCTGGCCCCGTAGGGGTATATCTTAGGCATCCAATACAAGGTTGCCTACCCACGGCCCATGTGGGCCCCCGTTGGGGTTTCCAGTATATTGCTGGAATATTTCAATGCAGGTATGCCCACCCACAGCATATATAGGCCCCGAGTCGGCTACCATCGGGTTGTTAAAGTAAAATACATGATGTATTATACACAGTTTTTGACACGTAAAAAACTATGTATTTCACGTTAAAAAATCGAGAGTAATTTACATACGTATTTTACACCCGCGAAATTCGAAATTCAAAAAATTGCATTTCTATATATTTTAGAAAGTTGAATCAATAATTTATAAGTTTTCAGTTAATTGTCGGGAGGAAGAATGATAGTTATAATTTCAAATTCAAATCTGAATGAGAACATTGAGTTTTCAATCCATAACGTACGAACAGTGGGTTCAATTGATCCTTTCCTTTCTTTCCGATAGATCCTTGTTGTCATTTCACTCTCAATTGATTAGAAACATTTCCAAGTGCATGAATATGTTCAGAAGAATATTTCTCACATATTTGTCCACTTGAAAATGTTCTTAATCAATTAACAATGAATTGGCATTGAGGATCCATCGGAAGGAAGGAAAGAAAACCTCTGATAACACACGAAGAATTCTTTTCCAAAAATAAGAATAGTATTCTTCAAGAACTCTTTCCGAACTAATGAATCCGTAAAGAGCTCTGAGGGAGTTCAATGTTTGGGACATTACCCACTGAGCGTTTCTTTTAGAACCTTGCATTAACATTGCAGCGATATTGATGCGATCTTGAAAGTACTTGTCTTTCAATTTACAAATGCAATATTACGAAAGTAACTTGCAAAAATATCGTTGAAATATCACTTGACAACGTAACATTGCTGCAATTTACTTGTAATTGGATGTTGTAATTCTCATAACAGGTACTTTCAAGATCGCATCAACATCGATGCAATATTAATGCAAGGTTCTAACGGAAATGCTCAGTGGATAACAAGTTCTTTAAGGGTACTAAAACAATACTTTCAATAGTATCAAAGAACTCGTTAATGTCCGAAAAATTGACCTCTTCCAGAGCTGTTTATGAATTCATTGGTTCGAAAAGAGTTCTTGAAGGATTCTATTCTTTCTTTTAAAAAAGAATTATTCGTGTCTGGGACGTTCTTCTACAGTATTAGAATGTACCCATACAGCATACCAGTTTAGAAAGAGTTGCTCGAAGAATTCATTATGAATTTTTGAGAATTCTTTTTAAACTCCTGTGCTGTGTGGGTAGCCTACCAGTAATTAAACATTAATAACAGGCGTTCAATCAATCGAAAAGTATTATCCATTCATAACCTGTAAGTCACATAACCTGAATAATTTGAAAATTGAGTATGAAAGTTTATGTATTGCTGAGAATGAGCAATAAAGTCAATTACTAACTAAAATTGAGTATTTTACGTTTTTTTACATATAAGGTGTAATTTACATTTTTCTACACGTAATGTAAAAAACCGTTAGAATTGTGTATTTTAATATCCCTGGCCTGGATATTTGATACCATTACGGGGCCTAGATTGAAAAGCGTAACATTCCAAGTTGGAGCTACTATCAAGTAGGGATTATAAACTTGGCCCAGATCTGAGCTCGGGAGAAATTTCCACATGGGATATTATTTGGGAACAATATGAAAAACTTCTATAATTTTGCCCGCCCTCTAAAATCTGCCGTTCTGGGCTATAGACTCTGAAGCCTCTCCCTAAAACATCCTTGAGTGGATTGAGTAATGAATTCATTTAGAAATAAACCATTTCGTGGATAAGTTTAACCTTCTTTCATTTCGGAATTGTCATAAAAAAATAAGTGTAGATTTATTTGTTTAGATTTGTTTCGGTAGACACGTTTAAATTTGTTTTTTAAATCCGAATCATTCAAAATCACTGTGTGCTGTATATTTGAGCTTCACACCATTCGCTAAGTTAGAACATGGTGGGTCTCCGGAAAAAAATCGAAGTACCCCATCATTTTTCAATTTGCACACTGAGAAAAAATATAGTGGAGCCAACCGCATATGAGTTTGGATACGGCGAATCTCGCCACGCGGTTGACTCAATTGAATATCGATTGAAATGACCGAATGAGCATTTACTTCAATCGATATCCAGTTGAGTCAACCGCGCGGCGAGATTCGCCGTATTCAAACTCATATGCGGTTGGCTCTACTATTTTTGTTCTCAGTGCAGTCATAGCGGTTTGAAGATTTTCAGCTTGTAGCCAATTAGAATTCAGCGGCTTCGAATCATCAAAGCTTCGAAACAAAGATCGATAGGATTGTTCGAATTTTCCGAGAGATCTGCCGTTTTTCTACTTAGCGAATGGTGTCAATCTCAAGGATTGTAGCACACAATGCTTCTGAATGATTTGGATTTAAAGACAATCAAAGAAATTTTCCAAACGGCAAATTATTGCATTCTGGTTGCAGGATACGCCGTAGAAATGTGGGAGGTGACTGGTGATGGCCGATCTTGAAAGAATCGATTCTTTTTTATAAATAATTCATCAAGTTTTTATTGATTTTTATATAACTTTGATAATAGTTTGATAAAAAATCGATTCAGTTCATTCCACAGTGAATAATATGATTTTGGATTCAAACAAATACATGGAGATATTACACTGTAAAAAAACTGGAAGTTTACGGCGTTTTAGAGCTAGAAAATTCCGATAAATTCAATTTTCGGTACTTTTATTGAAATTTTCAATCCAATGTACTGATTAATGACTTCCAGTGAGAATACTGAAATTTTCCAGTCATTTTTTGCGGTGTATCTTCGATCAGATGTTATTTGAAATTACGAGGGTGGATTGATAAGTTTCCGGCCTGACCAAGAGATGGCGCCACTAGGCCTACCTTGAGGTGGCGTTTTATAGTACCATCCTTAGATAGCTTGTAGCTATAGTTTCAGTCCGATCGCCATGTTAGTTTAGTTTTGAGAGCACGCTGACCAAGACGCCTCTGTGTTTTTCGTAAAAATGGAAAAGCTGGAAAATCGTGCTGTCATCAAATACTTTTATTTGAAGGGGTTAACGCCGAAGGAAATTAAAGAAGAGATGGACTCAACACTGGGGACATCCTCCCCATCATATTCAACCGTTGAGCAGTGGGTTTCCGAGTTTAAAAAGGGTCGTGTGAGCACCTCTGATGAGCCTCGCTCAGGACGCCCCATTGATGTCACAACTCCAGATATGATCGAAAAAATCCATCAAATAGTGCTGAAAGATCGCAGATTAAAAGTTCGTGAGATAGCTGAGACCTGTAAGATGTCATATGAACGTGTACAAAATATTTTGCACCAACATTTGTATATGGAAAAGCTCTGTGCAAGATGGGTGCCGCGTTTGCTAACAGTCGACCAAAAATTGATTCGAAAGAACATTTCTACCGCCAATTTGGCGTTGTATAAGCGTAATCCAAGCGAATTTTTGCGTCGATTCGTAACCGTTGACGAAACTTGGGTCCACCACTACACTCCTGAAACCAAAGAACAGTCTAAACAGTGGATTGGACCAGGGGAACCAACTCCAAAAAGGCAAAATCAATTTTTTCGGCGAACAAGGTTATGGCTACTGTTTTTTGGGATGCAAGAGGTATTATATACATTGATTACCTTGAAAAGGGTAAAACTATCACTGGTCAATACTACGCAGACTTATTGCAACGTTTGAGCCACGAAGTGAAAATTAAACGACCTCATCTGGTGAAGAAAAAAATCTTGTTTCATCACGATAACGCACCAGCGCACACGTCAATCGTTGCGATGGCTAAAACCAACGATCTGAAGTTTGAATTAATGCCGCACCCTCCCTACTCTCCAGACCTAGCCCCGAGTGACTATTATCTGTTTCCTAACCTCAAAAAATGGCTTGGCGGTAAGAGATTTGCGGACAATGAAGAAGTAATCGAAGCTGTAAATGGGTATTTTGAGGAGCTTGACGAATCAGTCTATAGAGATGGCATTACTAGACTAGAACACCGCTATGAGAAATGTATCAGCCTTGGAGGAGATTATGTTGAGAAATAAAAAAAAAAAAATTCTTAAAAACGTTGTTTTTCTTGGTCAGGCCGGAAACTTATCAATCCACCCTCGTACATCTACAGCGTGTATCCATTTTGGCCCCATGTTGATAGGATCGGGCCAATGCTGGCCTAGTGTGGGCCCCATTGTGAATAAATGCTAGAGATAATACGTCTGAATACCACTTTGGAAGATTTGGTTCTATTGAATTCAATTGTTAGAAGTCCTTCAACTTGAATATGAATACGAACTGTTCAGATCCTAAGGCAATGAAACCCCCTGATACATGCTATGGCTTTGCACTTGATTCAAAGTGAGGGCTCAAAGTTCCCCTATTTGGATGATTCATAATTTCTTCTAAAATAATGATATCAAAATTACATACTATATAGTTGATTTTAAAGGGCAGCTCGTTTGCAATGATATCGTTACAAAATTATGGAATTATCACAGAACAGAAAAAATATAACTTCCGTACGAATATTTCGATCAATCGCTAGAAATCATCTCAACAGTGACCAATAATTTGAATTACTTGTGCATCAATCCTTACACTGTTGAAAAAACTTAACACCGAATTGATGGACTTATATACACACCGGGATTATGTAGAGATTATACTCTAATCGGTGTTAATTTCAAAGATACAACACAAAAAGTGAAGTCCACATAAATCAGAAATAGAATTTTAGCATAGAATTTATGAACGCATATACATGCTACACGGAGAATAAAGACATTCTAAATATTACTACATTTTGTACTAAAGTAGTAGCATAAGTGACATATTATAATTTTTACAAGACAGTGTAGTGAAAATCCATGCTTTGTGATGTAAAGTTGCATCCAGTATTAATTTTTACTACACTGTGTTGTAAAAATTATTCTATGTCACTTATGCTGCTACTTCAGTACAAAATGTAATAATATTTGAAAACAAATTTCTCTCCGGTTGAAAAGTGGTTACAGGAGGTCAAATTGCTAGCAGTGTAGGATTTTTTCATGTTGCGTAAATGAAGTTGCTCTTAATGAAGTTCTCAGCGATTTGAAACTGATATCAATCTTTGTTCAAACTAATTTCTCTCAATTCACAAATTTGGGATTGAGAGTATCAATATTTAATGTATTAAATTGAATTATGAAAGAGATTGGAATTTCTCAATTTTATTTCAGTACTCGACTGAAAATCTTCTAGGACTGTGCAGGAAAATTTGAAATTTCAAGACTCCCGAGTGACATTACACGAAGTTCCACGCATTCCGTCTTTAATTGTAGAATTCTTGGGAAATTGGACAAGGGGATTCGAGAATTCAGTAATTTCCAGTAGAGCGAGCTACTTATTTTCTCGTAATTCCATTGTGTGTTATTCTCTACCCGCATGTCGATTCCACCTTTTTGACATTTGATATGTTATTGATACTTCCTTTATGTATCAATAATATTTTCATGATCATGATTTATTGTTAATGCTTAATTTTTGAAGATCAAAATAAATAGCATTTATTCTTAATAATAAAAATGGGGTCCTACATGAATCGCAAGGTGATTGTTCGAAGAATCAGTTTATGCACGGCCTTTTTTTTAGCAAACAAAACCGAATTTGTGGAATTTGTTTTTTTTTATTTTATAAGTAAATGTAATTATTATGAAATGCACCAGACACCTTGAGAAGTTTTAAAACGGCCCTGAAATCAGGCATACCGCTCAAGGTTCTTAGGTTCTTTGAACGAAATTCATGCAAACTTTTAAAAGTTGTGAGATTCACATCTTGCCAAGTAAATATGTGGATAATTTGGAATATAGTTCGAGCTATAGCAAATTTCATTTATTTTATCACAGTGAATGTTAGATGTAGCACAACTGATGTACATTGTTAGAAAAATTCATATTCCCATATTGAATTTAATAATAGTTCTCGAATTTAATAATCATGATAATATTTCAAAATTCCTTTCTTAAATGTAACAATCGTTTGTTCAATTTTACAAACATTTTATTAAAATTAAGAAGAAAATTCCCAACATTAGGAATCATATTATTGAATTCAATATTTTATTATAAAATTTAATATAAACTGTTTATGTAAAAAACTTCATAATATTCTTATGGAGAGGAAACGATACGAGAGTCGGAAGCAGGTTTGATGCAGGGATTGTAACCTTATTCACTTTGGTTACTCATTATATATAAAATCTATATAATAAATATATTATTTGTGTACAACATATATATTATTATGTATTTTTTATATAGAATGAGTAACGAAAGTGAATAACGTTACAGTCTCTGGTTTGATGTATTGGATGGTGAAAAAATTGATGAATTTACTAGAACCTTCTTCGGTAATTCAGACAACAATTGACCCGAAAAAAAACTTGAAAACTCTACTGGAATTTTGTTAATTGTACCGAAAAATGTTGTAAATATACCGATTTCTCGGTAATTTGATTGAAAATTTTGTAATTTTGTTGAATTTTACAATCGCAAAATTCTACGATTGGAAATTTCAACCCAATGTTGATCGGATCAATTCGCAGGTTTCGAAATTTTTTTTTATAGTGGAACAATCGGTTCATTGCCATTATTTGGCTGGACAATTACGGATGTTGTATTCGTTGGGTTCCCAACCCCTAACAGCACATTAACCGATTTCTACGTCGCATCTCCGTGTATTCTTCGTGAATAACGTAGAAATGTCCGGTGCTGTACGGGACTAAACGTGTGTCTCTTTGTCATTTCAGGCCCTGTCTTGGGCCAAGCTGGCGCGATCTGGGCTAAGCTCGGACCATTGACGGTCTAATTTGGAGGAAGAGCGATTTCTAGCTGGGTTACTTTACAAACATGAAATTGTTAACATACGGAAATAATATTACATGTAAAATTAATGTGGTGATTTACCATCCGCGGCCTATACTGGAAAACAAAACGAATATTTCCAGTATACATTGAGGAAGACATTTTTGTAAAGTTATGGAGTTTCGGTGAAGGTATAAATCTCTTCAAAATTTGTTGTATTTATCGCACTGTTCGGTAGAATTATTGAACAATCGGTATATTTACAATATTTTCTAGTATAATTATTGAACTTCTGGTAATTTTTTCGAGTTTTTCGTCGCGTTGATTGTTGTCTGAGTTACCGAAGAATTTATCGATTCGTTTGAGAGTGTATAAGTACAATTAGATGAAAATATTAAATGTTTTATTGTAACTTCCAATATGATCTGCAGATAATGAACTACTACAGTAATTTTAAATGTAATATTCTCTTTGTATACTTACTCATCATGCATTTTCTCCGGGTGTATTCGATATATAATGATAGATATATCACCGAGCATATGCAATTTACAAGAAAGTAATTATTGGACATGTTTATTTTGCAGAAAACTAGGACACTTTGTGTATCAGCGGTCTATCTACCGATCTCACAAAGATTCGAATTTTTGTACGCCGAAGTTCTACAACAATTTTGGTTCATCATAATTAACCCGACATGAATCTTCCATTCATCTCATCACACAGAAAGAGGAAGAAGTTCGTTCGAATAATTGTTTGTAATAAGGTCTTACCTTAATGAGAAAACTCGCATTACATTGAAATTGAGCCTCGCAGGTCAGATTAAAAGATCACATGGATCTCAAGTTGATTTTTCTTCAAGAAGAAAACACTTTTAATAACTTCCTTTGAGGGAGGAACGACTCGATGGAATTCATTCAAGATCCTATACAGAAAATCGAAAAGGGGTATTCCCTGATAGGGTGAGATATAATTTGAAGAGTCTCTTTTGAATTCAATCAAAGCACTTTATTCGTATCTGATATCAAAGAAGGGAAGTACTCGACGATACAATGTGCTCCTTTTTATAACTAATCTCATAATAATACTTCGATACTTTGAACCCCGTATTTCTTTGACACAAACATTGTTAACATCAATTAAAAATTAAGAAAGAAACTATGACTTTTGTGTGTAAGATTTGCATTGAGTAGAACGATTGATGGGGTATTGCTTTTGAAACTCTATTTTTATAAGACAATATCGAGTCAATAGGGTGGCACTAACGAGGCACCCATCAATGTGCATGTACATGAGTGGCGACTGTGATTGCCCGTGCGATGTAGACGCGTGCACGCACCTGTACCATCGCTGCTGGGTAGAATGGATTATACACCCACCCGTACAATGCGTTGAGAGTTTCGAAGAGAAGAGGAGATTCGGTAACGTGCGGTTCCACGCGTAATCGTGGGTGCTTTCATACACGCTATCCGTGCTCTTTCACACGGACGGATGTCGACCGATTACCAACGAAGATGTGTATGAGCGTGCACGCAGACAACGTATAACCATCCCGCCGGCTACGTGGTATGCTTGCGAGTAAATCGTGTCATGAGACTACGACAATGAAGCCTGTATAAATTCTTCATTATGCCCTGCATGATTTCAACAATGTCTTCTCATTCGAAACTTTTATATACCAAGTTATCGTGTGTCCAAAATATCGCGATTTTGGAATCGCTTAGAGTTCAACAGACGACAAACACATTTTTTATTGCAAACAAAATATTTATATTTTTTCTATACAATTTTTATACAAGTCTTCAATATTATTGATCAAATATTGTCTTTGTCTGATGAATCAATAGTTGAACAAGAATCACGATTATCGATATGATTTTTATATTATGAAACAGCTACATTATAAATGAATTCCCATCGATTTTTCTCCATTGTATTTCCTTACAATGGTTTCAAATAATATGCACGCCACGCAATCGCTTCCAAAAACATTAACCCCGCTAACCAAGTTTGTGTACGTGCATTCTATTCCAAATAGACGGCGAAATGAATAAATTACCATAATTGTATATCGAAATGTGATCATGCCCTATCGACTTTTGAAAGATTCACACTAGAGAGCGGGAATCGAAGTTTTCCATTTCACGAGACGTTCTGTAACCCACGTACGAATATGCATACAGAATTAGATACAAAGTTTACTCGTCCGGGATGGATTTGATTTTTCTTTGCACTGTTCATCAACTTCGATATATATATATATATATATATATACACGTATATGAAAATACTTTTTACTTTTTTAGTCTTCTCACGAGAATCATATTGAAAGCGCGGAACTGAAACTAGTACGGTTCCGGTTTGAATTACCTGTCCGGTTTGTCATTTGGTATCCAATTTCATTTGCAGTTTCACTTTGGTATCCTTTGTTGTGAAATTTCTGGTCGTGCACTTCACCTACATGAACAGAAATGTTGTTTTTCGATCATGTTTCAGCTGCATAAAATACATTTTTTTGAAAACTCTCAGGAGATATAATTCGAATATATCCAAATGGTTCGAAAACCGTGAAGTTTGAATCAAATGAACAAGCAAAAATTATGAGAAAATGAAAATGGAGTTAATTCGCATTATTCTGTATATCGTAAGAATTGAGGAAAGATGTGTGCAGCTGATGTACACGGAGAAAAAAAATAACAATAATATTGCTGAATTGACAATAAAATATTCTTATATATCAACCCACAATAAATATCGTGAAAATATGACCGTCACTATTGCTAAACTGGCAACATTATTAACAATTCAAATATTCAGTTTTGCAATATCATGTGCTTATATCAATAATTTATGTTTACCCATTTAAAAAATATTGCATTTGACTGGGGAAAAAAATTTCTTATCCGAATTTATCCCTACAAACATTCTATTACGATGTGGTTTGATTAATATGTGAAGAAAAAGCGATTGTAAGTTCCAATGTTAGGAAGTTGCCTTAGCGAGATTCGAACCCGGGTCCACCGAGTGGGAAACGAAGCATTTATTACATTAGCAGATCTCCAAGATGACAACTGAGTACTTGAATTACCATTTATGGTAATCCTCGACTTTGTTCAGAGTTGACGATGAAGATATATTCAAGACAAACATAAAATTGTGCACATTGAATAAATTCCCGAGTCGAAGAATTTTGACGGTTTTTGCCCTCTTATTTCATTTTTAGACCGATCTTGTCCTGATGGTTGATTATTGCGGACAAAAACAGTACCTTTTCAAGATTTTAGTCTGAAATTTTCCTCCGGCGAGTAAAAGTGATTGAGGACAAATTCAGACTAAAATCTTGAAGAAGTACGGTTTCTGTCCGCACTAATCAACCATCAGGAAAAAATCAGTCTAAAAATGAAAAAAGAGGACAAAAACCGTCCAAATTTTTCGACCCGGGAATGAATTAGGATTTGAACCACAGAAATTTTTTCAGAAACGAATGAAACTCGTCAAATTTGTTTGTTAAACTCCCCGAGTAAAAATGTTGATTCCGGTTCGCCAAACGGGACTGGTGCAGATGTGTTGCATTTTGATGTAGTGCGGGCGCATGATGTCCGCAACAGTACCGCAAAAAAACGCAACACTCCTGCACCAGTCCCGTTTGGCGAACCCGAAATGAAAATTTTCATTCAGGTCATGTAAGGTTTGTTAATCAATCAGGAATTGGGATTGATTTTTACCCATGTGTGTATGGACCAAGCCTGGCACAAGACCTGCCGAAACTTGTCTTGAACAATTTACCAAACTTGGCCCAGGCTTGGAAATGATAAGATCAGAACAAGCTTGGGCTATTGGTTTTGCCAGGCCCGGTCCAATTCATTTACCAAGCATCAACCAATGCTTGTTTGATAGCAGATATGGATGAAAAAAGTAATTGATTTATATTTCAGTCCATGACTTTCTCCCTCAGAATACCGTACATGAATTATCTCAAAACGATAGAAAAAATGTGACAGGACTGGGACACGCTTGTATGATCATTGGAAAGTTTGCGTTCTTCGATATTTCAATCAATTTTGATTCAATGGTTGCATTATGCTCAAACTAAACTAATAAGATTTTAGTGAAATACCATAACATAAATCTTAAGATAAATATATTTATAAACATTGTGTCACTCATGTGGACAATATTGGCACAATTGTTCTCAACAAATGCCTGATTTTTACACTTGTGCCAAGCTTGTACCAAATGTAGTGACCATTTGAAAAATATTAACAAATGTACCATGACTGACTATCCATTGGGAACAACGGGACAATCATGGAACAATATTGGGCCAATTGTTCTTCACGGAGGTTTGTTTCTGACACATGTGCCAACCTTGGGACAAGCTTGGGGTTTTTTCAGTCTTGGCAATATCTGCATGGGTATATTTGTGAATTCAAGAAAAACTTCATCGAAGAAGGGTTTGTAGAAGAATGTATATATCACTTGGATATCATTTTTAATTGTCTCCTGAAGTGGATCCAATAATTCCTCACGGGAATAATTATACCGCTTTATACGTTCAGAATATATAGCTGTTTTGACAATAAATGGATTTTGTTACGACAACTTTTTTGATCAATTCTGTGATACTTATTGTTGTCACTGCTTGATATTGTTTTGTCAAATCAACAATGTTTATTGTGAGTTGGAATAGCAACTCTTATTGTCATTCTAACCAGTGATTTTCAGCAATACAATTGTTGTTAAAAAAACAATCTCCTGTTGCTGTACGAACAACAACTTATCACATAACCAGCAATAAAATGTTGACAATTCTTATATTGCTGGTTCTACCATACACATTTTTCTCCGTGAGGAATAATATTTATTTATGTTTCTTTTTCAAAGAAGATTCGAGTTGCAGATATGTATCAGTGGGTTGCTTGAATGATAGCAATAATTGCAATAACTCTCATTTCCAAGTGCTAAACTTGAGACCACCCGTAGTGTTTTACGAAAAGCGATAACCATATCTTTCGATTACGGTTGAGAAGACAATAAAGCTTAAGGTTATGGTTACGGTCACCAAGAATGAGAAAAATAAAGATTACTAATGGTTACTATTCCGATTTAACGTGGTTTATAATATCTTGAAGATATCTGTTCTGAAATTTACATAAAAATGAATTGTATAATTGTTATTATTTCGATATCTTACGAAAAGCACAAGTTGCTATCAATGTTTTCAACCGGTTAGTGGTGTTTCAACTTTTCGTCTGCGAGAAATCTCAAATTTGCGACAACTTTTTTCTCTTATCCACGGTTCTTTATGACTTTCATTTGAGAGACAATCAGTTTCAGACCACAATAAGTGCTCTCTTTTTGCTCTTTCAACTCAACATCTTCAAAGCAGAGTACGCGAGTGCGTGTGCCAACTGTTATGGTCTGCGTCCTGTCTTGTCACACGTGCTTACGACTGGTAGTGGTACGAGGGATACCACAAATATACATTCTAATAAGCCTATGTGTGTAAGTGCACACTCGGTACACTGTGTATGATAAAGTAGGCGTTGTAGTCGTGAGCCTGTAGTTGGCTCACCTAAGTTTATTGTTAGAGGAGGCTTCCTTCGTGTCGTAGCCCCACCGCTCTTTCTCTCTTTTACTCTGCAGAGTTGAGTCGAGTAGGATATGGGGATGGGGCTTCAGAATTTAGTGCGTCTTGTACTCTCTCCTCAGTACCACGTGTTTATAACCCGTGAAACCGTGTCTTAAAGCAATCAGACACAGTCCTGTCCGAACGATACACGCGTTTGCGAAAACTTATTTGACTTTTGATTTATTTGAAGAACATACGTGACATTTCACTGTTTTTCCAGCAACAAAACTGATACGATATTATTACGTATTATATAGTTCGTGATCTGCTTTTATATTTTCCCGGGATATCCGATTACCCACGAGAAAAGTAAACATTGAGGGTGGAAATGACAGGGGAGGTTGTGGTGATGGTGAACGTTAATGGTGACAGTGAATCTTATCCGATAACTACTTTTCGTGGATAAAATTTCATTTATATCGAATTCACAAAGCGTAAGTAATCTTCCTAATAATGCGGTGATGTATTTAATACAGCTTCGTTATCATTGAAAGTACGTGTCGTTTGAATATCATCATATGCTTTGAAGAATAAAAATCTTTCATCGTTAATGAACCTTTTCCACGTGATGAAATAAAGTATGATCGTATGAAACATCCCATATGTGCTTTGTCAATGCTGAAAAAACATCAACCGGTGACCCAATTTTGAGTTGACAGACAAGAATAAATATCGAACTGTTGGGTTGTCGTTTTACCCCTATGGAGAAAATACAACAGTTAAAAAAGTGAGGACAACAGAATTCTGCGATAGTACAAACAACGAAAAATAGGATTCATTTGAAGGTTGATTTATGTCTTGTTATTTTGACTATTCTACTTGAAATAAAATATGAATGTTTATTTAACATGTTTTGTATTCAAGATAATATTCATCATTACACATAGATTTTCTAGAATAAAAATCTTTCAAAACGTTTGTTAGGCTCTCAAGAGGTCTCGCGATCGCATAGAACCTCATTCGCACCCACACCGAGACGCTTTAATCCATTGACTTGAGATTGGCAAGGAGGAGGTGAGAATGGACCGAAGTTGATCCACCATACCCCACATTTGTTTTCCTAATACAAATGATTTTTCACGAGAAGGATTTTAACAAACGTATCGATCTCAATCGCAGCAGTTCGAAGAAGTTTCTCCCTCAAATGCGATCGGCTTTTAAAAATGCATGAAATAAAATTTCCATCCCAGAAAATAGTGCAACTCTTTGAACTTCCGACTACATCCACATCCAGTTCAAACTTTGAACGTGAAACATCATTGTAGAATACAAAATTTGCTTTTCCATATGTATAAACAATAATAAATCGATATCGTTTGAGAGCATCAGAGCGAAATAAAGTACACTACAAAGCAAATAAAACTCCGATTGAACGACAGTTTTCTGGAAAATAATAAAATTGTGGATAGGATTTCTTGCATCGCATATTCCATGTAAGTAACGTTGTTTCACATTTCCCTTTCCAAGCGTGTCATTTTGTTCACCATGTACTACAAGAGATATATCTCATCTTATCGATATTTTCTCGATCTTTACGAAATTGAAACTATATATACGTGGTGGAAAGGATGGTTTTGACATACGATGATAGTTATAGTTGTCGTGGAACTTTTTTCCCTCTCGATTCTGTTCGATCTGGAAATAATCTATTAGGGATAAAAGATATAGAATTTTGTCTAATGACAATAATGGAAGGGAAAAAGTAGGGAAAAGTGGTAGTAGGAAAGGTGCGCATTAACGTGGACGATTGAACGAAAAAAAGTGATCTCCAAAAGAATGAGGAAATGGGCGAAGGATAAAAAACGACAAATTAGGATTTCGAGGACAGTCGAGAGCGCTTTTGGAACACGAAAAACCAATCACACGGATACTCAGGAGTATTCACTCTGATAGTCGGCTAAAAGAAAGAAAAAGAGAGAAAAGTGGAAGCTGTAGTGTGTTACGACCACGATCGAGAGTGGGCTCGAAAAAGAGGATGAGGAAAAAAAGGACGGGAGATCGTTTGATGACAACCATGCGATTCACACGGTTATCCTTTGAACGAGTGGTAACTTGTGTCTACGTAGAAGCACTGCAGTTATCTGGAAAATAGAATATTTGATAAAATGATGAATCGAGAGGAACAGAGCACTTGAAAGGAAAACAGGTATATAGAAAAGTAAAGGTTCGTGTGATTATTAGTTTTCTTTCAAAGATGTGAAAGCGATTTGAAGTTATACCTAAAGATGGACAATTTCAATTACTTTCGAATTTTTATGTTCAGTTTCTTAATCTTTATAAAGGAAAGTTATTGCCAGCATAAATATTTGGGATACAAATAATGAGAGTTGCTTATTTCTGGTTATACTTGACGAAAATTCATCATCACGTTTATATCATCAGGATATGTCATCATGAACGTTCAACGATGAGGATAACACTGTCAAGGATCTGGCTGAGATCAAGTGTGGATAATATTCGTGAAAATGAACTTTGGAGAAAAGTGTGCAAAATCAGCCATCAAGATGAAAATGATCATAACTTTGCTAGGAATCATTGATGACATTCCTTAGCGCTTTTCAGGGACTGTTCAGAACTTGACAAGATCAGAAGAGGCTTCCTCAAAGTCTCATCAGGTCTCCAAGCTCTAATAAGAACTGGAGATGCCATAAATCATTTCTAGCCAGGTTGGAATCATTTTTCACCTGAGAGAGCATTTTTCACACTTCCCTCTTATTTTATCTGAATCAAGAGAATTTAAATCATTCAGTTGTATTCTCGATCATCATCTTACTCTTGTGCGGTTTTTAATGTAGTGCTGCTGCCTTGAGATCTAAAATTTACCCAAGTAGAAATGCTCTTCCCAGGCAAGTCATACCCCCAATAAACACCTATACGTCTAAAAAACGTGAAAAACGCCCAATAACCACACGTTGACATTTAGTAATATTCTTCCGTTGATTCGACGTAAAAATGTCGCGGCAGATCACGTGTTTTTCAACTATAAAATAACGTCACAACAACGGTCCAAAAGTCGTTTATAAGACGTCAAATAATGACGTGTTATAATGATGGTTCCAAAATGAGAATCAAACCAGACATATTATTTGAAAAATTTTCTATTAATGCGAAAAGAAGGGATTTTTGATAACACAAAAATTTAAGAAGAAAAATATTCATAAATGAAGTCACGCTATTCATTATTTCACTTCTCGTTTAGATTTTTGTCCAACGTTGCTGTGTTTTGTTCGACATTCTCAACACGATATCTTCGATTGATGTTCGAGCATTGAAAATGTCATAAACAATACGTCCTCAACGCGTGATTGAAGTACATTTCAAAAACGTTTTTTGAAGACGTTTTTTAATGGTCATTTTTTACTATTAGTTTTAGTAATACGTTATCGAAACGTCATTTCTGGACGTCTATTCCCTCGTCAGACGTTAACCAAAAATGAACGTTATGAATTCGACGAATAACGTCCGTTCGATAGTGCAACGTTTTTTCAACGTTGAAATAACGTGCATGTGTTTATTGGGCCAAGACTGATACTTGGACCATAATTGGCGTCAAGCTTGGTATGCCAAGTCTTGTTAGCTTAGCAGTGGCCAATGCTTGGCCCACTGTAGCTGACTAAGCGTTGATAGAGCCTGAGATACCAATGATGGGACGTCGCATATTTTGCCGTGTTTGATTCAATTTTCGTTAACCAAGTCTCGACTGATGCTTGGCCCGTCACAGCTCACAACCCTTAATAGCACCTCAGACATCAATGCTAGGATCAAGCATATTTCGCTGCGTTTGATTTATTTTTCGTCAACCAAGCTTTAATCGACACTTGGTTGAAACATTCGTGGTTGCAATAAGTTGAAATCTGGTTCGATTCACCAGGACATGTGATTGTGTTGTCCAGAAAAAGTGGTTAAAGCCCAAATTAAAAGAATCTGGTTTCTCTAACCTGAAAAATGTAGTTAATTTTTGCTTCAACCATTTTTTCTGGACACCACAATGACATTTCTTGGTGGATCGAACCAGATTTCAAGTTATTGCGACCGCAAATTTTTCAACAAGGTCGTCTTTCTGTGAGTGTAGATATAGCCACATCACGTGGACTTATTCTCGTTGGGATTTATTCGCATTTCAGAAACTTGAAAGATTATACGCCTGAATGTACGTCAGCCCAAATACGAGTATCCTTCCAACGTCCTCCCAGATAACACTCCTGAAAGAGTTCTTTATGAATTCATTCCATTAATTCTGAACTCTTTTAGAACTCTTGTGCCATCTAGACTAAAGTGACTGTGTCGAAATCCAATATTCCGAAATTTCATGTGTCGGAATATATTATATTGATCCAAGCTTGGATGCTAAGCGTTGAACATTGTTATCATCCCAGACATAAATCTAATTTGGTATCAATGTTGGTAACCATGCGAGGCCCAATGTTGATTAGCATTGGCTCAAGCTTGGCACCAAGCTTGGTACATTTGTCAACGCATACCTGGGTAGTTATTGACGAGTTTTGTAACGCTCAACGAGTCAGATATTAGACACTTGTAAGTACCTCGCCAGAACCCTACAAGACACTTGCAAGTGTCTAGTTTTTGGCTAGTTAAGCGTTACAGAACTCGTCAATTATTAGAGCATTTCTACTATGGTAGAATCACGGCTAGAATTCATCATGTTAACCCGGTATACTATAAAGCCAGTGCATCGAAGAAATAATTTTGCTGCCGCGGTGAAGTGGCTAGTACGGACACGGACAGCCATTGAATCAGCTCTTGCAACTGAATGTTGGCTGTCATGGCAAGTACATTGGCTATAAAAGCAAGTTTTTTTTGCTGTAATAACTAAAATTCAACTGCAGGAGCTAATTCAATGGCTGTCCGCACAAAAGAAAAAATTAGTCACCACCACTCCAAATTAGTTCCAGCAACTAGATATAGATGTACATTTTTGGATAACTAAAACGGCTGTGAGCTCAACTAAATTCAAATTTAATTTTCCTGAATTTAGTTGCACTTATTGATTCAGATTTACTTTGACTACAGATTTCATCACCGCCCTGGTAAAGAAAATTGATCTGGAAATCTCTGAATTCAACTGGAACACTCTGAATCTCACTTAAAAACTTTGAAAAACGCTCCATTGAAAACCTGTGAAATTTTTCCACCAGGGCGACTTCTATGTTTTTATTACTCAGCACTAATTCACACAAGTAACTTCAATTGATTCGGTTAAATAATAGTATATTACGCACCTAGAGCAGTAAAATAAGAAATGTCCCAGATCACATGTAATTGTCGGCCGAGGCGAAGCCGAGGCTGACAAACATGTGATCTGAGCATTTCTTTTTTACTGCCCGAGGTGTGTATACTATTTTTCTCCCCGACGGAGCCGGAAAGTGGCAACTTCGTTTTGGCCGGCGGGCAGGAAGTTGCCACTTTCCGCCCGGAGGGGAGAAAATTATTTTTTGCCACACCTGCACTGAAAGTTGATGTTTTCTGACCTATTTTTAGGGGAGAAAGTGCTCAATTCCGAGCGAATGTATCACAGCGGAAGGAAAATACCAACTATTCTTTCGATTTGAAATATGCATATGGAATATTTTGTATGTAATTATACAGATAATTTGCACTCTCCTTGCAGTTGTGGGAAAAATAGTATGTTCACCTCGGGGAGAAGTGGGAAATTTTATCCCCTTGGTGGACAATATACTATTTTTCGGTGTGTGCCCGTGCTAGCCACTTCGCTGCGGCAGCTAAATTACTTTTTCCGTGTGATGGGCCACATCTTGGCCAGTAATAAGGAATCAATCAATGGCCATTCAACGCGAGCTACACATTGGCCGGTCATCAGCTGTGTTCCATTACCAGGCCGAGCAGAAGCGGGCAAAAGATTATGGTCAGGTTTTGAACGGTTTCTTTCTCAGGTAATCCAAGCAAAAACTGAGAAATTTTCTGTCTGGATAAGTGCGAAATTGCCAAACTGAGGGGTTACATGCAGTAACTCGACAGGCGCTCGAACACGTTTCGGGAGACCAGTAGAATGAGAAAAAAAATCGTCAAAATGAGAAATAAAAAATATACCCTACTAGAACTCATCAAAACACACATTTTCCTCAAATAATATTTCTCCTCTGCCATCAATCGTTTGTGAGATAAAAATTAAAAAGTGAAAATTTTGATTCCCTCAGAATCAATACAATTCAAGTTATATTTTGGAATTATTCGGCGAAAAGTTATTGAAATTACTTGAAATTTGGTGTACAGCTTCAGTAATGATCAAGTAACTTGTTAAAAGATCTTCTCATACAATGGATATTTAATGATAAACAAATGATGTTGAGAACACACGCTCGCGAGTTTCCACGGAAAAAAGTGTCGAGGAACTTGTTCATTTGGAAAAACTCGAAGCAATAAAGTTGTTCATCAATATTCGGAGAAGTTTTCTTGAAATTCTCAGATCAGTCGGGTGAAAAATAAGGGAGATATTGAGCATTGTTCACAATGGCGCGACTTACTTATGAACCGTCGAGCATATAGCACCGTGTATCGTAATTCGGTAGCATTGCCGTGACGGTAAGAGAGACACACCATTCCCTGGTAAAAAAAAATCTCTCTGAATCTCCCTGTATTTTGGGACAAATTTCAGAGAGATTCAGAGTAATTCCAGAGTAATTCAGAGGAAGTTAGAGACTTTTCCGATAGTGATACGTTCTGAATTCTTCAACTTTCCCTGAATCTCTCCGCATATCACTGAATCCCTCAGAATTTTATATATTTCAATTTTAAAGCTTCCTCTGAATCTCTCTGAATCTCTCTGGATTACTCTGAATCTTTCTAAATTCCTCTGAATATTTCTAAAAAATTCCACGCACAATTTTCCCTCATTTATCTTTCTCTGGAAGTCTCTGAAACTTCCAGAAAGCTTCTGAAACGCAGGACCAAGAATTGTACTGAATTAATTCCTCTGTGAATTCCCCAGACCCCCCCCCCCCCCGATCTCTCTAAATTCCTCTGAATCTTTCTGAAAAATCACACGCACAATTTTTCCTAATTCACCTGTCTCTGTGAGTCTCTGACACTCCCTGAATACCTCTAGAATCCTGAACCAAAAATTTAGCTGAATTAATTCCTCTCTGAATTTCTCTGAATTCCTCTGAATCTCTCTGAATTACTCTCAATCCTTCTAAATTCCTCTGAATATTTCTGAAAAGTTCTACGCACAATCTTCCTGAATTCATCTATCTCTGAAAGCGTCTGACACTCCTTGAACGCCTCTGAAATGCAGGACCAAGAATTTTACTGAATTTGTTCCTCTCTGAATTTTCCAGAATTTCCCTGCATCTCTCTGAGTTCCTCCGAATTTTTCTGAATCCTTCTGAAAAATTCAAAGCACAAGTTCTCTCAATCCACTAGTTTCTGAAACCCTCTGAACCACGCTGAATTGCTCCGAATTTCTCTGATTCTTTCTGAATCTCTCTGAAACGTGGAATTTTCAGAGAGATTCAGGAAGATTTTTTCACCAGGGTTGCAGGCAGTGCTCAATATCTTGCTTATTTTTCACTCGATTGATCTGAAAATCTCAGGAAAACTCTTGACACTTCTTTCCGTGGAAATTCGCGAGCGCGTGTTCTCAACAGTATTTCCCAGCAAACACAACCCCTGGCGTTTCAAAGGAGCAGTGATGGCTCCTCACCGGCATCGTTGGCCCATCAATGGCCCATTGAAACGCCAGTAATTATTGTTTGCAGGGTTCTTTATCATTAAATATCCATTGGATGATGAGATCTTTTGAGAAATTTGACCCATCATAGTTGTCTTTACTTGAAGCTGTATACCAAATTCCAAGTCATTCTAATAACTCCTCGCTGAGTAATCGCAAAATATAATCTGAATTGTATTGATTTTGAGGAAATGAAAATTTTCAGTTTATAATTTTGATTTCATAAACTATTGATGGTAGAGAAAAATCTCTCGGATCAGATCTGTAATGTGTTCGAGCGCTTGTCGAATTATTGCATGTACCCCCCAATTGAACCATCTAGATTGGAAATTTTCGTCAGTTTTTGATAGGATATCACAGTTTGTGAACTACAAACAGAATTGCCCCAGAAGTTCCTATTAGTTTCCAACGGGGTATTCCAATTTGAACATTACAGACTAAACCGGGTAGAAAGTTCGTCAGTTCTTATCTGGACACGGTGTAAGAAGAATAGGCGATGCAACTTCAATTCAGCGGTGTGATTATTTTATGCGGTTTATTCATTCCGCCAGATATAGCGGGGTACCATCACTGGTAGGTAAATGTAAACAAAAACGCTGCCCCCATACACAAACATAACCCAAACTGCTTCAGAAGTTTTTAATTTAATAATACATGTAAAATTGTATTCATTCAGATCTGAATCACTATGGGAGTTATATTTCAAAAAATTTGCAAAATCTTCTAATCTTGTGTACATGACTGCACAATGTGTAAGAATATTTTTGTGAACGTGTTGTTGAATCGTTTATTCAAATAATTTTTGAATAGAATAAAGAAACATTGCAAAATGAGTATTTACACTCTGTTTATGCAATTCATAATCCGTATTTTTAATTCTTTAGCATTAAATTTTTATATATTCCATTAGATTTGAATTCCTCCATATTCATTTTGGAATACATTTTAAAGAAACGTTCAAACTTTGAATTTAATTCACAATTTTCATGTATTAACTAACTGAGATCATTTTTTCTTCTCTTTATTTTGTTTTTTGATATCTTGGTTGAATGTTTTAATATATTGACGCATTCTCAAATTAATATAACAATAAATGCAATAAGAAATCACATTTCTTATTATATGATAGGGAAGCAAAATATTTGGAATGGTGGAGGTTATCAATATGTGTAAACATGCCGCCATTACTGTTTACAAAAATCTAACCTAGTGAAAATGGAGAATAGGAATGGATTGGAATGGATTGGAATTCTATCCAACTGAATCCATTCAAATTCATTTCCATGACGCCTATTCCAAGATGAATAAAAAGTCTATCCAATACAATCCAAACTTCATTCTAATATAATCGTATTCATGGGAGTGTAAGGAAATTCAATACATTTTTATCCATTCGAATCTGTAATCCATCTCAATGTTGAATTCAGTATATAATTTCTATCGCATGTTATGAATTTCCAAGTCATGGTCATTCAATCCATTTTTATACTGATTACGATATAGACATTGAATCCGTTTTAATGATTTTTTATTCCCTATCCATTTCAATCTTGGATTCGGAATACGATTTTTTTTCAATTGGATTCCTCAAAACCGATGATCTGCATGGATTCCAAGTGAAGAGAAAATCCTATTCAATTCAATTCGAATTTCATTCCAATATAACTTTATTCATGAACGTGTAACAAAATTTAATACATTTTCATCCATTTGAATCTTTATCCTCCTTAATCCAAAATTCGGTATATAATTTTTGATCCATGTAATGAATTTTCAAGCCGTCATCGTTCAATCCATTTCCATACTGATTACGGTATAGACATTGAATCCATTTCAATCATTTCTAATTTTTTCTAATTTCAATCTTCCTAGTTTTTCAATCAAATTCCTGAAAACCTTTAATCGGTATGGATTCCAAATGAAGAAAAATTCTATACAATTCAATCAAAATTTGATTCCAATATAACTTCATTTTTGAAAACGTAAGAAACTTGATTACATTTGTATTCATTTGAGTCTTCAATTCATTCCCAATCCTGAATTTCATTACATGGAATAAAAAGTATACACTATAGAATCTCGCAATAGAAATGTTACCCCGCTCTCTTCAACGCACGGCAGAAACCGTGAATGAAAAAGAAGAAGAGTTGTGTCATTGCGAGATTCCATTGTATACAGAATTCAGGATGAGAAAGAATTGAAGATTCAAATACATACAAATAAATCAAATTTCATTGAATTTTCAACAATCCACTTGTATTGGAAATGAAATTTGGATTGAATTGGATAGGCTTTTTCTACACTTGGAATCCATACAGATTATTGGTTTTCAGGAATTCGATTGAAAAATAATCGTATTCCGAATCTATGATTGAAATGGATAGGAAATAAAAAATGATTGAAACGGATTCAATGTCTATACCGTAATCAGTATAGAAATGGATTAAATAATTACGGCTTGAAAATTCATTACATAGATCAAAAATTATATACCGAATTTTGGATTAAGGAGGATGAAGATTCAAATGGATAAAAATGTATTAAATTTTGTTACACCTTCATGAACAAAGTTATATTGAAATGAAATTTGGATTGAATTGGATAGGATTTTCTCTTCACTTGGAATCCATACGGATCATCGGTTTTAAGGAATCCGATTGAAAAAGGAACGTATTTCGAATTTCAGATTGAAATGGATAGGGAATGAAAAATAATTGGACCGGATTCAATGTCTATACCGCAATCAGTATGAAAATGAATAGAATGATGACGACTTGAAAATTCAATACATGGATCAAAAATGATATACTCAATTCAGTATTCGGAAGGATTAAAGATTCAAATGGATTGCATTTTCAGGAATACAATTATATTAGGATCAAATTTGGCTTGATTTGGATATGATTTTCATTCGTCTTGGAATAAACGTCACAGAAATAGATTCGTATGGTTTTAAGTTAATAGAAATCCAATTCATTCCTTTTTCGATTTCCAATAGAGGATTATGGTGATTATAGACGCACTTTATCCAGGCCATAACATGTACTCTTGTACAGCAGCGTAGGTTAAGCGTTAGGTAGTTGATAGAAGAGGTTAAGCGTTGAGTAGGCAGGTTCGGTATTCGGATGGGTGGTCGGTTGGTCGGTCAGTTACGGTGAAAAATAGGTAAATGAAAGATAGCACGCACGGTAGATTTTCAGTGTTTGAAACTTCCACATTTCTCGCCAATAGACCATCATCAGACACCAAAATTAATTTTTTTTCTACTTTTCATGCATTGAAATGGATGGAGCAAATACTTATCCTTGTGAATATCAAAAAATGGTGCAGAAAATGACATTGAAAGTGGATATAAATTAATACTAAGTTCATCCAATTTCGTGTCGGATTTTTCCTTTTCCTAATCCATTTTTGTGGATTAAAATCGATAAACCAGATTCCTATTCAGGTCAATGTCAAAAAGCGGTGCAGCAAATGACGTTGAAAATGGAAAGAAGCGAATACAAATTTTTCTATCCATTTCTATCCTCGATTTTCACTAGGGTATGTCCTACATAAACGACATCTGAGAACGAGAACTGTAAACCGAATCAAATAATCACATCCCCACCACTGCAATTCGACGAAGTTCGATCACCTATTCTTCTTACACCATATATCTGGATTACTCAAGACGGAAACCGTTCAAAACATGACAACAATTCTTTTCCTGATTCCACCTGGTATGTCTAGCGGGGAACCTGGAAGTCAAGTGATTGAGATTATCGGGATTACCAAGATCTGAGCAAAGCGAGTTGTATTCAGATTACAAACATGTGAGCACAATGAGTATTGTTGAGGATACCAAAATACGAGCGTTGTGAGCACCATATAAATGACAGAAATACGAGCAAATTGAAGCTTCGATTTTTGTATAAAAATGTGAAATCTCTTGATCGTCGATTTTTCCTGTAACAACTCATAATAAAATTTGCAGCCAAATGGAATGCCGAGTGCGTGTAATCTATATTTCATCAGTTCCGCTGATAAAATGATGCAAACTCTCGACCACCTTCTTAGCAAAATTGCTTTGAGTATTTACAAGGTTTCTAGTGGAAAATTACAGACCTGTAAGTGCCTTATAAGTATTTCGGAAGTTGGCTGGTTTTTCGCTAGTGCAGTTCATTCTGGGCGAATCACCCTCTGTATGTACATTACAACGATCGGATGAGCAATTCGAGGATGTATTTGTGTACATACACAACACGCACTAATCAACCAATAATTACTCGGCTAATAACTTCAAATGGAGTTTGCATGGCAAACAAGCAATTGGAATTCGGATACAAATACCTATTGTTTTTTTTCTTACTTGTGACCTCTCTGATGCATATAAATTTGGAAATTAATGAGTTTGAAGTGATAACAATTTTATAAAGTAAAAATAAGATTTACAATTCCCAGACTTCTAGATTAGCACACCAGTCGAGGTGAAATTCCTTTGGGTTTATCATAAAACATTGTGAAAATTCTAATTGTTAATCCTGCGTTTCGAATTATTATTCCAGTCGATTACAGCATGGATCACTTTTTTTCATCTCCAACGATTGAATTGGCTTGTACAATAGAACGGGTTTCAAAATCAATATTGCAACTCCATCGTTTCACAAAAACCGGAGTATTGACGACAAAAAACATGATTGATTTTTCATACTTTTCAATGCACGTTTCCCGAGAGTGTATTCAGTTGAAGAGTTTTACGTGCCAAGGGCATTTTTCACGCACACTCACAGTTATTATCGAGAATCCAAAAAAAAAAGTCGTCTCTCGGAAATTTCGAGTTTCATCTTTTGATTTTAATCTTGTTTTCGTTAGGAATGTTCAGTGTATAAAATGATTCGGAAGGAACGTTAGGGAAATAAAGCAATACGAAACGAAAATTTCATTTGAAGTTCTAGTGAAGTGAGAAATGCTCAGAATGGAAGCAATGATCACCCAAGAGTAATCCTTGCTCACTCGTTTGCGAATTCAGAGATAGGTACGTGACGCGCTCTACGGATTTCTCCTCTCGCGTTTTACAAGGTTTTAACACCGTTTTGGGTGGTATATCTCTCGCTTCGGCTTCATAATACATTCTTAAGCATCGCTCGCTTGCTCACTCGTTCGCTCGCTTTTCTCTTTCATCTTCAAAACCCTAATTAACTTTGATAATTATGTATACGCTCGGCTAGTAGGGCTTTATAGTTGGAAGGGAATGAGAAAGAGAGGGTTCGCAGAATACGAGCAGGAGCAATGGAGATGAAGAACCGTGTAAAGTGCAGTTAACTTTGCTTGGGAGCCTAAAATGAACACATGGGGAATAACGGTGTCTTCTTTTGGTACAGATGATCGTGGCAGGATTGTCTCCCTCCCTGTAGTAAACCGTATCTCTATTTCATATTCTCGTATCGCAGATATGGATATGAATATCTTACGAAGGATTGTTCTGTCCGGTTATATGTCAGGGAAACTTTTCAATTATTGAGACGTCTCGACAGTATTCGGGAACGTACAATGGTTTTATTCTTCCTTTGATTGAATTAGATTTTAATATTCTATGCCCACAGACGTGTCATCATTTTCATATTATACGATGTTGGGGTTTTCTTGGGATTTTCAAGAGAATTTCCATTAATCTTAATTATGCGTAGGCTGTTTGTGGAATGTTTTCGGTGCCTAGGCAGAAAAGAAAAGCTTGTCACGTTCATTGCGTTGGATAGTGGAAATTGATGTTTCTGTCAACACCAAGGAGGAATTCATGTTTATGGAAATGCTTGCGCTAGAGAAAAATTGTATACTTTCGCAGGCGTTACTACTGGGTCAAAATCAAGTATGGTGTGGCAACATTGTATTTTTTCCAGTTTTGAAACGTGGATCTGCTGGATTCAATATTTCGGATCTGTGTTTGAACGTTCAGCCAATCTCACCTTGCTAATCTCGGGGCGAAAGTAAAACTGGTTCAGTTATCGCTCGTGCCTCGTGCATGATGGAAGCTGCTATTTTATTACGTAAAAATAAAGTTCGTGAGATATGTTATCAAAAGGGTGTAGCTGTATACAACGAAAAACAATCCACAAGAATAATCAAGTTTTTTTCAAATTATTTATTGTTATAAAATCGATAAGATCTCATTAAGAGAATCTTTTGTCATGAAATTTTAACATATTCAGATGAATTCTATTTTGAAAAACGATTTCTCGCTCCTAATGTCGTTTCATTGAGGAATAATCACACACATTTGAACGACAAGAAGTCAACGTCTACTTCAAATGATTTTTCCTCCTTCTATGAAGATTTTCTCTCAATGTACCAGATTTTATGAATTTTGCCTTTCTTTTGCGAAGAGAGAACGATAAACTTCGAAATGATAGCGTGTGGATGTATACGTATCTCCTAGGTGTAATGACGGAATGAAACTATTACCACGATGCTGTGTAATTCACCCAGTACGCGAGTTAATGAAACCATGGTACTGCTACCTTCGTGTATTTGTTGGAAAGTTATATTTGATACTGGTGTGTAATGGTATACCGCAAACGAAGTCTCTGCTAGAATTTGACATTTCATGACAGACAGTTCAGAGACGTTAATCTTCGTCAAATTTAGTATAAGCTTGTTAGCGGGAGTCAAACGATGAACATCTTATGGATCGAAGACACCTGCGATATGCATTTTTAAATGACTATGATGAAAGTAATTCTCATAAGTATAATAGAGGAAAAGGTGTTCGATAAAGTTGAAGGCAAAATTGGAAACATTATCTTCTCGATTCACACAGACAAAAAAATCTAGGAACTAGTGCATGAGCATCGATCACGTATCAGTCGCAAGAAGTTTCACCGGTTTATTCCGTAGAACTCCTTGGAATCAGAGTATGAACCTATGCGCTTATCGCATTGCCTCATGAGGATGAGCGGGTAAGTTCATGCTTTTATTTCAAGAATGTCTTCTTGCGATTGATATGCGATCGGTGCTCTGCGCTAGTTCCTAGATTTTTTTCTCCGTGCAGGTAATCGGGACGGAAAAAACGGAATAGTTGCAGCGTATTTGATTTCCGTCCATCTGAGGAGCTACTCCGTAATCAGGACAAATATCTCGTTAGTTGGCTGAACTATTATAGTATTTGAGCTGACTAGCGTGAATACCTCGTTCGTTACAATCTATTCCCGTTAGCTGTACCACCCACTTTTGTAGTAGTTGCTGCAACTAGCCCTTTTTTTCTATGTGTATTTTGTTTTCAGGGCCATGGTAAAAAAATTTCTATGAATCCTCAATAATTTTGAATATTTTCCAGAAATCCAAAGAGTATAAAATTCCTGCGAATAGCTCCCATTGTGGCAATAATCATAAACTTATTATGAATACTTCGAATTCAAAGTCAGTTCTTTACCGAAAAATATAATTAGTTACCCTTGCTTCAAATTAGTTCCAGCAACTAGATACAGTTGTTGATATTTGGATTACTAAAACGTACGTTGGCTCAACTAAATTCAAATTTAATTTCTCTGACTTTATTTGCTGTTACTAATTTGAAGTTGCCTTTACTACAGCTTCTATTACCGGCTTCTATTCTTTTATTACTTGGAACTAAGGTGACCGGCCCCATCAATGAACACCTTAACCCCCATTAGCGAACAATCGTTCATTTATTATATCTTTCCTATGACATATTATTCTGAATTTATTTACATAACAGCAGTTGATTTAGCATCCAGTCAGTCATGCTTGGATGAAATTAAAACACTAAATGAAAAGTACTATGAATCAAAAACCAAAACGTTCATTAAAGGGGTCGCGTTCATGAATGAAGTCATCTACCTCAATTTTCACAACCAACTTCAGTTCATTCGGTCAAATTATTTTTTTCGGTGTTGATGAATTTGGGAATTGTTTTCAGTCAGCGGTGGACTATATCTGTATCAATTACAGAAGATTTATCGGTAATTTGAACCATAAATCGATCGATTACTGGGCTTCCTGCATGCGTTACCCCAACAAACACAGTTGTATCAGCACTCACAGAAATGTTTCCTTATGGTAACAGAAATTTCATTATTATGAGAAAATTCTGTTCTCAACATAGGGACAATCCTAATTATTCTTGTAGTAAGAAAAAAATTCTCTGGCCTCAAGTAAAATTGGATAATCTTTGCATTAGAATATTGAATCTTACATTAAGAAAAATAGTCTTGAGATCACCATAAGCAATTTTCAAATGAGACTTAGAGATTTTCTCGATGCAATGAATTTTTTATTGAGGGTAATGAAATCTTTCCTGTTATTCAATCAACATTTTGTATCTTCCGATATGTTTTAGACCAGTTTTATATGCCCAATTCTCGTCTCAAACTCGTCTGAGAGACATCTAAAACCAAGATATCGCAAGACACAAAATGTTGACTGTGTACAATAATTGAGTTTTTCCAAATAAAATATCGGTGTATCACTTGAGACGGTATCTGGCTGACGGTACACTGGTCGATACTCTTGTACTTTCAAAATATTCGACAAGACGTGGCATTTCTATAATGTATAATAAAGGAAAACCAACAATACAGAGCTTCATTTGATCATCACTGTTTTGAAGTTTATGATTATTATTCCACTTTACAACACGATACATTGGAATCAATCTTGAAACCTCTATTACTGACCAATCTGCTGCCAATTAAGGAGAGAGGAGCATATCGTTAAGCGTGACTTCTAGGAATATTCATGTAGTTTCAGCGTAAGAAAATTTTTCTTACCACAAGAAGCGATAGTTCTCACAAGAAATTAAGATTCTCACGTTGAACAAAAGTCATGAATCATATTTTTTCCTACTGACAATCCGTGATATGATTACTTCTAAGCAAGACCGCTTTTTGATCAGAGAGTACACGGAGAAAACAGTAATGAGAAAAATGATGTAATTTGTCGAAAATTTTACCATAATTTATAGAGTGTGAGCGTTCGTCTGTACCTATTTCAAAAAATACCATAATAAATGGAAAAAATTGTTCATAGTAAAATCCAATAGAATTCTATGACACGTTTTCCAATGATTCATGCATGTTCTACTATGACGGAAAACAAATTTTGGTACACGTCATCACAAGAAAACTCCAAGCGACTGAAGTGATATTTTTGCCAGACAGTATGGGACTTTTTCTGTGCATACAACGATTTCCAAAAAGTATGAAATATAGCTTTATGATAACAATCCGGCTGATCAGAAAATAATTAGAATGAGAGGAGGGGGGGGGGGTGGCGGCGGCTTTTTTGGCACCTCTCTTCTCGTCCTCCCTCTTTGTTCTGTGTGTTTTCATTTCATGGTGACGGGTGTTGGATTCTGCCATCTTGGGACTGCAATTAGACAAGATTTTGATCATGCAGGAAGGTATTTTTTTATATACCATATAACAAAGTGTATCTCTAATGACGGGGTCCCCCTTCTCACGATTGTCTGCTTGGCTGTGCTGCTCCTATGATGATGATGATGAACTGGAACACAAGAAAATTCCTCAACGCGCAAATGTGATGTATACATCGTGCATATGTATAAGCTCAAGAAGAATGAAGTTATAGTGACGCATGTAATGATCAGTTTATACACGAATTGAACAATCTCGACTCCACTCGTGAGAAAATTGGAATGATAGGAGCGCTCCACTGTGCCACTTAATGGAAGTGAATTCAAATGAAAGGCGGCAAAGTGAACTTCCACAGTATTGTAGCGAGTATTCATCACACCTCTTACAATACAAAAGTTGTATGAAGGAATTTTTGTGTTTCATTGATTCAAAAAATCTAATATATCAAATTCTTACATGGGTTCTATACGACACTTGTGGAAGATTCAAATATAACCTCATTGTCGTTTTAATGACATCCAGCGTAATTTTCTATTCAGGCAATCTTCATCAATCTGAAATTGAACAATGACAAAAACGAGAATTGATGTTTCTGAAGTTTGAATCGTTTATTGAAAGTAATGAGTAATCAAATAACGAAACTTTTGACTGCTAAGGTTTTAAATCTTTCAGTGCAGTTGTTGAATGATATCTTTTATTAAATAGAACTGAGCCGAAAATATAAATGTCAATTATTCAATAGATTCTGTTCTATTGGATTTTCGTTTTGTTTCAAAAAACAATTCAAATTGAACCAGCATAAAAATTTTATCAATCCGAGAATGCTGTCGAATAAGAAGGTTCAAACAGAAAAAGTAGTATGTTGAATTCAAAATAGAGAATGTGATGAAGAAACAAAAACATATACACACATATCTACATAAATGAGGTAAAAGAAATGACAATGCCCACCATTAATCATGAGAACATTTTTATTCAATCAAGCGATGGAATATAAATTATGTTTATTCATGTTGTTTCATACAGTTATCCTCAAGTTTTTCATTGAGGACATAAATTTCACATCTCATTTATAATATTATCAATATAATAAATCACAAATAAGTGTAAAAACATAATTGCAGATGACAATAATAAAGATGCACAGCAGTAAATTTTCGTTTATTTGAAAATCTTCTGTCTCTCGGTCGTTCGTTCGTTCGGAAATCATCGGCGAACGTCGGGGGATGGTTTACGTACGCACACTTATAATTCGCCGTAAAATCGAATAATGTTTTGAATACAAATGAATCATTTTTCCCATACTAAATCGGATTTTAGGAATATCAAAGAATATGCCATACTGGTATTGCTTTAATCAACTGAAGTTGTTGTGAAGTTTTAAATAATACATTCTGATTCATTCCGTTACGGATAGCGATATATGTTATTATGAATGAATGATATATATGTTTGATTATTTTTGCCATCAGTATGGTACTTTTGAAAGACCCGTCTCTCAAAATTGAATTCACAAATATTAAACTTTCAAAGTCAAATTGCATATCTTCTTATTGGTTCAAGACTAACGCTCGGACTCTAGACATTATGGTAATATTTTCCACAAATCATGACAGTTTTCTCAATTCTGTTCTCTCCGTGTATTTGTTTTTGGAGAATAAAATGATGGTAACAGCAAGAAATAATTTCTGTGAGTGAGGAATAAAAGTATACTGCCTTCAATTTTTGATCAAACGAGCGATTGATTGAATAAAAAATATTCCTATAATATTTATTAGGACGGACACATAATATTTTAGGAATGTTCTGGTACACGGAAAGACCGGGTCTATTAATATTTAGAAAAATGACTGTGAATTTAGGGAAAACCAGGATCGCTGAAAAATATTCGTAGTGAGTCTACTAAAAATTCGTAATCGATGTATTAACAATTGATAGTTTCACTGTGAAAAATACCAATGAAACTATCAACTGTTAATATTTTGACTACAAATTTTTGGTAGACTCTCTACGAAGATTTTTTAGCGATCCTCTTTTTACCTAAATTGACAGTCATTTTTCTGAACGTTGATAAATTCTTTCTGAATATTAATTGACCCGGTCTTTCCATGTATAATATTCTGATGATATTATGGGGATATTATGTGCCATTAGAGATACGGAGAAAAAAGGTTTCGATATTCCAACGAATCCCTCTTTACTGAGTAGATTGAATGATCTAACAATGAAACTTCGTTGTTCTCTGCTTTTACTGAGATAGAGAATTGTTTCGCTAACATAGTAGATAATTTGCTACGTCAGCACTTTATTAAGCTGTAGCTGCGAATTATTTAAAGATGGTAGCTAATTTTCCAGTATCATGTATAAAATTGCAATCAACTTCAGCTAGAGGAGTCGACATTTTTTGCTGTAGCAAGTAAAAAATCGCTGTCACAGTTGACAAGATTGCTGTTCTATCGAAAGATACTCAGCAGCGCAATCAGGTTTCCGCCGAAACAGTGATATTTTTGCTATTCCAGCGAATTGTCCCCTCAATGTACGAGTATTGTGTTCTCCATTTCAAAGAAATTCGACAGAAGTGCATTTTCAGCTAATATCATTGCTTTGGTTCACAGATTTCTAATAATCGATGAGTATTTGTCAGAATAGATAGACATCATTTAGGAATTCTCTGGTAGTTTTCGTGTCGGTAGGGTATTCGTGACTAGATGACCGTATATTGACTTGTTCAATAGAATTATTTGATTTATGGATTATCATGCGGGTGAAATCGTTCAGAGATATTACGTGTGACAACCTATATCAATTACAGGACTAGATTTCATGCCACGGAAATGAAATACGAAATGAATGATCTTATTTTATCGTGTACCAATTGTAATGCGAATTGTTCTGAGGAGTGAAATATGCATGTTTCATGAATTCAGCACAGGTCACTGTACTCGAATATCAATTCACATCATTGGCTACGTTGTCTATCATTGAAATGTAGTTCGAGCGTCACGCGACTCGACTGTTCTGGATTAATAGAGATGATAAACTTCAGTTCCAATGCGAAAATTCGCAATATTTTTATTGGAAAGTGAATTTTTAGGTAGAACATCGATAATGAAAGAGTTAAATGATTTGTTTTCCTGACTTTCGATCATTTTTGCATTCCCACGTAGAACGATTCCAGAGAGAATTTTTCAGCGTTTCATATGTGGAAAATATTTTATGGATTTTCCACTCACGAAGTTATGAATCTTGAAATAATCTGGAATAGTAATCAATGGAAATTGTAATGCTTCTCATTTTCGCTTTTTATACGTCAGTTTTTCTCATATATACTTATGACTTTTTACATTCAACATAATTTGAAATCTTCTGGCTGTACTTCGATCATAAAGTCCTTTCTTGTTCACCATTTCTTTCTTGTAGTATATTTTTTAATATTCCATCATGTCATAATCTTTACATTATCAAACGCTATCTTCTTCTCCTTACGATGTTTTACAGCACTCTACTCTTGACATTCATTTTGTTCAGGGATTTTATCTTTTATTCATTACTTTCTCAACTGTTCCACTTTGAAAGTTATTGTGTACAACAATGTTTTAAGAAAAAAATAAATAAAAGTGAAAAATTTGAGAAAGATCGCGAAAACTATAAATCAAATAAATGAGCAAATACAAGCATCTGTTTGAAATTAAGAAAGGAATTTTTCATCGGACCGATAATATTTCTATCATGAAATTTACATGTATCTCGTTTTACGTGCCATCTGTGTCTTTCTGTAATTCCATTTGCTTTTTTCTCATTCTCTTTTCCTGTTTTTTGTGCCCATGTTGTGCTTCTTGCACATTTTATCCATTCTTCTCGGTGTACCAAATTGTGTCGTTCAAGAGGAGTACATTAATTATTGATACGTGCAACCTTCAAGAATAATTTTTGCCATATCTCTCTTTACCCTACTTTCGCACATATCAGCATCAGCGTGATCGTTATCCGAGACACAAACCGTGCACTGTTGTTTCGTTTAATGTGCACTGTTTCTCATTGCGGGCTCCATAAGAAAACTCATTCAAAAAAGTGTTTCGTCTGTTCTATGCTTTGCCATTAAAATATTGTATAAAGGAAATTTTGAAAAATTATTTTCAAATTTTCTCACTGTACGATTGTCAATGTGCGAAATTGGAAACGGAACCCAATCACACATCCGTACATCTCGTTGCAGTGAAACAAACACATTCCAATTTATTACATATAGGCAGTTTAATTGATTCATCTCTCTTCTCGATGTATCATCAGGGTTCATAAGTTTCTTTACCCCTTAATTTTCCTTTCAACGCTTCATCTAGATGTACGAGGAGAGAAGAATAGAGTTTTATAATAGAGTAGAAGAAGGTTGTTGTATAATTAATAAACCTGCGTGGAGGAGTTCTTGTTTTGAAACTGTTCATAAATTACATGACTTCAAAAGAGTGGGTGGAGACTTTGGCAATTGATCATCAGAGATTATAAGGGATAACAGTACCGAAAGATAGTGGAATTCAAAAGCAGTTTCATGTAAGCCCATCGATAATATCATTGCGTTTAATTAATATAGGAGCAATTTAATTGATTGAAATGACTGCGTACAGAAAATGTGGAATAAAATCATGATTTCTCATACAGATTCGACAGGAAGTTTGACATTTTCTCATTCTCCCCATATACGTTCTAAAGATATCTCTATGACACGATGATCATGGTTGAACAAGATATTTCTAATAATAATAATAATAATAGAATTTTCGTTATGTTACAGATATACTCGTGGAGATTTAATTTCGCGGGCGAGAGGCTTCAAAGTCTGTTGAAGGCGAGAAAATGAATCAAGAGGCCGGTATTATTTGTAAAAGAACAAGAGCTGGAGCGCGTGTATGCGTAGATAGAAGTTTCACGAGAACCAAGAAAGATAATACTTCCTCGAATATGACTGGATCTTGTTAGCCCCAAGGAGAATTCTCAGGAGAATGGAGTTTAACAATCTCATGGATGTTTTCTAACGAGAGAAAATTGATGCGCCTTGAAAAAGAAGAGAAAAGAATCTATGAAAATATCACTATAATGAAATCCCAAACGGGTTCTTTGTGGGGTGTAATAAACTCCAGTCTGAATACAATAATTGTTCTTCGAGAGTTTTATTTATGAGAAGAATAGTGCATTCATTTGGCAAATACGGATAAGCATTTTTCCTCTGTGATGTTTTTTAACAGTATACTTGAATTCTCTCGCAAATTCAATCGTCGTTCCATTCGAGAGAAAAATAGGGAGAGTGAGGATAGTGGTACGCCAAAAGCTTACCAGAAATTCACGTGCTTGGGATCTTTACGCAGTTCTCTTTTAAGGGTATGCCAAGGTGGCACAGAAGTTGAAGAAGAGAAGGGAAAAGAAGAAAAACGCGGGAGGAAAGGAAGAAAGGAAGGAAGGAAGGAAGGAAGGAAGAAGGAAAAGGAACTCTCTCCCGCGAGGCATTATTAAAGTTCTCGCGACCGCTCTAATCTAGGTGTAACGTTCACGTTTACGTGGCCGGAACGAAAACTATGCAGCACGGGGCATGGCGATGAAGGAGCCAAGAATTGGTGGCAATGGTGATAGTGGTGGTGGTGGTGGTGGTAGTGGTGGTGTTGGTAGTGGTGATACTAGTGTTGGTAGTGCTAGCAGTGTTACTCCACACAGTGAACATACTAAGAACGATAAAAAGAAGAAAGAAAGAAACAAAAAGCTGGACTTATACCAGAAGGTCTGCGAGGGCCGGCATGTGTTTTTCCTGTACTTGAGCATCTGTATTCTACTTCCTACCTCAATATCTTCCGGTTCGTACATACATTTTTTTACGTTTTCTGTATGTTTTGCAAACCAAGTCATACACAGAGACAGAAAAAGGAATGAAATAGAAGTTGAAAAGCTCTTGGCGAAGTGGGATTATTGAGTCTAAACTTTGTAACAAGCAATCTACGATTCTAGGAACGGCGGTTGATAATTTTGTCAAAATGATTTCAACTGTGATGTGTGTTTCGTATTTTCGGAACACTTTTCATATACCTATGTATGCACAAACATTGAAACAACTTTGGTCTAGCAAAAATCATTATGGCTATTCGGGAATATCCGAAGAAGCACACTGAGGAAATAAATTTTCTGGAGCAACAATTTTATTCCTGTGACAGCAATCTATTTGCTACGATAGCGATTTTCTAGCTGCGGCAGCAGAAAATGTTCACTTTTCTAGCCAAATTTGTTTGCTATTCTGTGTATGATAGAGAATATTTTGCTGTTAATTAATCATGTTGCTTTCTCTTCAATTCAGTTGACCGTGGCAACGGCATTTTAGCCAGGTTGGCAAAAGATTTAATATTCTGTATACAATACATCAATTTCCTACGTCACTAAATGTTTGTTCTCTGTGCATTCCTTCGGGATTATTCGTACCTTTCAGTCTGTATACTGTTGAAATAATAGTTAAATTTGCCTTCAGAAAAAGTGGTGGAGTTTTTTCTCATTTTTTCGGGAGTTCAACACTCAAAAAGTGAAATAATTTCTCAAAATGGAGGAGAAATTCCCTATTTTTGATACAAAAGTAATTCCCTCACGATCAGGGGATAGCATCCACCACTGTAGTGATAAAAACCGCTTATCATATTTTTTACAGTGTTCGATATTTCATTACACGCAAACTGTGTACGGGGTTCATTCACGGAAAAGAAAGAAATTTGCACTGAGAGAAAAAATTTGTAAAATTTACATCTCACACTGAAAGAAAAATTTGGTTCCCATAACCATGTTTTTGACTTTTACCATGTCATATAGTTGTCACAACCAGATTTATGTGATTTTGTTTTGTTTTCCTGGTTGTCATGATCAAATTTCAAGTCACTGTAACCATAAATCCTTTACCATGCGAGCACTGTTTCTGTGACCATGTTGCTTTTTTTCTCAATGCATTGAGGAAATATACGGATGATTCAGAATATAGTTCAAGCGACCACAATTTTGGTTGATTTTACAACAAAGAATGTGAAATATACCACAGCTGATGTGAAATATACCATAGCTGATGTGTATCTTACATTCCCTGCGGTAAAATCAACTAAAATTGTAGTAGTTGGCACGATAATTTTAAATCGTTCATATCTTTACTCAACGAGAATTCAATTTTACAAATTTTTTTTTTTTGATGTGCTCTGACAGCTAAGTCTAATTTTACTGGGTCCCTTTCCCTGGAGCATCAAATTTTTTGCTGTGACAGCGAACTATCTGTTATCACAGCAATCTTGCTACCTACGACACCGATTTTTCAGCTATGGCAGCAACGAATGTTTGCTCCTCCAGCAAATTTCGGTTTTATATACAGAATGGCAAACAAATTTTGCTGGAAAGTCAACATTTTTTGCTGCCACAGCTAAAAATTCGCTGTCATAGTTAGCAAGATTAGTATGACAGCAAATAGAATGTTGTCACAACAAAAAATTTGCTAATCCAGCAAAAGTTACCCAGCAGAATTGAATTTTACTGACACAAAAAATCTGTTCCTCCGTGTTTACCCCTACAACGCTGAAATGCATGTTCAACCTGCTGAAAGGAATTTGAAAAAAATGAATATGAATTCCTTAACTTCCTGACTTCAAAAATTCACTTTGATATCACGTGAAAAGTATACAAGCTACACAGTAAAAAATTTTTCGTCAAATTCAACACACAAGCGAATGTTGACCATTTTTCTTCACACTCAATGTGTGTTGATTCCAGAGTGACACTTATAAAGTGTTAATTTGAACTCGAATAACATTTTAATGTGTTGAAAATGAATCGATCGCACAGCATTTGATCAGTGTGTTAAATGAACACACAAAAGTGTTGAATATTCAACTCTTGAATTTTAACACGTAGTTGAATATTCAACACTTGAATTTTGACATGTACTTCTTTTTTACACAATGACGGAATTTTTTTTACTGTGTAGGTGGATAAGTTTCCATATAAAGGATTTCCACCTCTCAAAACTCAATGGAAAATTAATTCAATTTATGGACATGATGGTTGAATATTTTAAAATATGGTCGACCTCAAAACAGGTGTAATGAAATTGAATTTGTTATGTTACTGTGGGAGAGTCGGATTACGTAACATTACTCTACAGAAGCATCTCATTTCCTAGCTCTGGTGAGTTCTTGCACTTCAAGAGAAGATGAATCATCCAACGAACCACCTTACTAGATACCCACATGACCTCACACAGCACAAGATACTCATGCAAAACGTACAGTGGATTCATTTGATCCTCTTCTAATATCCCCAAAACGTGAACACCTGGAGGTGAATAATATTCTTTTCACTCCAAAAAAATAACATTATACAGTAAGACCCCGCAATAAAACCACTCACCTCCTTTATTCGACGCAAGGCAACAACCGTGCGAATGAAGAAGAGGGTGCGTGTACTTATTGCGAGGTCTTACTGTACACAGAAAAAAAAGTTGTCTCGATTCCACACCCATTGTTTCATATATAACGGAAACAATCCCAGGTAGGAATTAACAAATGGCCCAAGCTTGGCCCGATCTTGGCCTAATTATGACTTATATTAGGCCAGAATCTATGAGAAAAAATGGCCCAAGCTTGGTGAAAGCTTGGGATGATAACCTCGTGCCAGGCTTGGTACTCAATGTTGCGCCAGAATGCAATGCCAAGCATGGACCAATGTCTCATGATATATGTATTATGAGCACTTTGGAGCTTGCACTGTGAAGAGAAAGTCTTAAATTCAGCGCATTTCATGGCTGAATTTATAATGCAAACAACTTAAGCCGAAAAAACAATCGCCGACACAATGGAAAAAGCATTGCCTGAAATTAAGATGCAAACAGATTAAGACTTTCTTTTTACAGTGTGGCTCATACGATTAAACCGGACCTGGCCCAAGTTGTGTATATTAACTTTTGCCATGCTTCAACCTGATTCTTCAAACATACTTCTTGGAGAAAAAAATGACATCATTTTTCATGCCATTCCTGCTAAAACTTCCCCATAGAAAACGATAAGATTTTTAGCAGGGATATCGGTACAACTCTGTAAAAATCACAAACATGGAGATGTGGCATAGGTTCTCAAATAAACATTGGTTGTACATTGGCCCAATATTGGTTCACCATGCTTGACAGTTTAATGTTTTGCCAATCTTGAACCACTTGTTGTATAGGCATTCCTTATGAAACATGGTGTGGGTTCTCAAATAACAAACGGTTTTATATTGGATTGATATTGGTTCGCCATGTTTGGCAGTTCAATATTTTGCCAAGCTTGCACCAGTTGTCATATTGGCATTTCCTATGAAGCCCGGTATGGTTTATAGAATGAACAACGGTTGTATATTGAACCAATATTGGTTCGCGATGCTTGGCAGCCCAGTATTTTGCCGAACATGGGCCAGTTGTCAATATTGGCATTTCCTCCCTGGGAATATTTGTTTTCTCCCGAATACATTTGCTTTGGAACGAGAGAATATTATTTCAGTTGAAAAAAAATTTGAAACCTCAATTTGAACCGAGACAATATTTTCTTGATTCAAAGCAAATGTATTTGAGACAAGACCAATATTGTTTTCGTTATAAATGGGACAACCCGGATAGCATTGGGAGGTTTCTTGAACATCCACAAAATGTACTCGCTCACACAGAGAACATTCAAATAAGATCTCAGGACGTCATTTTGAGAACGTCACATGGATGTCCGAGGGACATACAAATGTTCCGTAATGTTCTATTTCATCTTCACCAAGCGACGTTTTGGAGACGTATTCAATGAAGGTGTCGATGACGTTCTGCGATGCTACACATATTAGGTGTACAAATAAGTTTCCGCGGTTTGTCAAAAGATGGCCCCACTAGAAGGTTATGGAGAAATTGTCAGATGTAAAACGTAATATCCCAAGTTTAGTCATCTGGCAACACCATAACCTTAAAGTACTAGTGATTCCGTATCAGCATCACGTAATTTTTTTCGTGCAAAAATGTCAAGTTTTATTCCGAATAAGCATCATTTGCGGGAACTTTTGATTTACTTCTTTAATGTGAAAAAATCTGCAGCTGAGGCGCATCGATTGCTTCTAGAAGCATATGGTGAAGCTGCTTTAAGTGAGAGAAGTTGTCAGGAATGGTTTCAAAAGTTTAAGAACGGTGAGTTTGACGTTAAAGACAAAGAACGCAGTGGAAGGCCGAAAGTGTACGAAGACATGGAATTAGAAGTACTATTGGAGGAAGATTCGTCCCAAACGCAAAAAGAACTTGCACTTACTCTACAAGTGACTCAACAAGCAATTTCACATCGTTTAAAATCGTTAGGAATAATTCAAAAACAAGGAAATTGGGTTCCATATGAACTAAAGCCGAGAGACGTTGAACGCCGATTATGCATGAGTGAAATGCTGCTTGCCAGGAATAAAAAAAAGAGTTTTTTGCATCGTATAGTCACTGGTGACGAAAAATGGATTCACTACGATAATCCAAAGAAGAGAAAGTCATGGGTTAAGCCCGGCGAACCATCAACATCGACAGCTAAGCCGAATATTCATGGAAAAAAACTCATGCTGTGTATTTGGTGGGATCAGCTTGGTGTCGTGTATTATGAATTGCTGAAACCAAGCGAAACCATTACTGGAGCTCTCTACCGAACACAATTGATGAGATTGAGTCGGGCACTTGAGGAAAAACGCGCCCATTACTACTCCAGACACGACAAAATTATTCTTTTACACGATAATGCTCGTCCACATGTTGCGGCGCCGGTAAAAACATACTTGGAAACACTCAACTGGGAAGTTTTACCCCACCCGCCGTATTCACCAGACTTAGCCCCTTCTGATTATCACCTGTTCCGGTCGATGGCACATGGACTGTCTGAGCAGCGCTTCACATCATATGAAGACACCAAAAATTGGGTAGATTTGTGGATAGCGTCAAAAGATGAAGAGTTTTTTCGACGGGGTATCCGAATGTTGCCAGAAAGATGGGGAAAAGTAGTGGCAAATGATGGAAAATACTTTGAATAAAACGTAATGTACTTTTCCTTTACAATAAATTCCTAATTTTTTATAAAAAACCGCGGAAACTTATTTGTACACCTAATATATTTGGAAAAATTAGTTTCCGTGAAAGTATGTTTGGAAAACATGATAAGAATGTTCTGTGTCAGATGAAAAGAACGTACCGGGAACGTATTCGGGCGCACTAAAAATGACGGTTCTCTAAACATATCAAAACCAACTCGCGCGAGACCAAGACGCGCAGAACTTGAGTTATGTTGTAATATCATCACACTGATAATTTCAGCAGTGGAGGCCAGCCCTATGCCACTGCCACTTTGGAGTAGGACCAGGGTTGCCAGAATTTTTCGATGAAAGTAGCTTCATCTACTATTAGAAATCGCAAATTTCTGCGCGAAGTCGCCCAACTTTCTCACGTGTACATATACAGGGTGTCCCAGAATTCGCGGGCTGGATTTCACAGGTATATTCTGCAGTCAAAATGCAATAATTTCCCGTTTGAAAAAAATTTTTTCGACGCTTAGTTTTGGAGATATCAGCATTTTTAGATTTTTTTTTCAAATCCAAATCATTCAAAAACACTGTATGCTACATACTTGAGCTCAACACCATTCGCTAAGTTGGAAAACAGCGGATTTGTGACAAAAAATCAAACTATTTTATCATTGATAGTTCCAGAGTTAGAGCGATTTGAAGTTGCTGAATTCTGATTGGCTGAAAGCCAAAAGATTTCAAATCGCCCTAGCTTCGGAACTATCAATGATAAAATAGTTTAATTTTTTTTCCACAAATCCGCCGTTTCCCAAATTAGCGAATGGCGTTAACCTCAAGTATGTAGCATACAGTGTTTTTGAATGATTTGTATTTGAAAAAAAATCTAAAAATGCTGATATCTCCAAAACTAAAAGTCGAAAAAATTTTTTTCAAACAGGAAATTATTGGATTTTGGCTGCAGAATATACCTGTGAAATCCGGTCCGCGAATTCTGGGACACCCTGTATGTGCATATGTATATGATAAACACCCATTGGCCTGAGAGTCCGGTAGCCCGAAACTTCCTGAAACTTGTTCAAAACCAGGAATTTTTAGGGAAAACACTAAAAATACTCAAAACACAAAAGTAGCCCAAAATGTGACAATCACCCAATTGATTATTTGTCGTACAGGGAAGTCAAAAGTAGCCTAATTCACGACAAATCGCCTCATCTGGCAACTCTGAGTAGGAGTTTTATTGTCTTTCGCCACGAGACGTCGCTAATAGTACACTGGGTACGCAGGGATTGGGTTAGAGCTCATAACATCCCTAGTGAAAACGGGAGCGTAAGAAGGGTATGAAGCGACGCGAAAGAGTAAATGGAACACTACCTAAGCGCAAAAGAAGCGGAAATTGAAACATTTTACGCTTCATTTGTTTCAAAGTTCGCTTCTGGCGAGCGGAAATTTTCACCAGGGATAACCTGAATAAGAGATTATTTGGATCAATATTTTCAAGCAGGGGTGATATTGTTCCAATAAATTATTGAAATTATCCTTCCTATTCTGTTTAACACGTATAATATTCTCGAAGCTACTATATTCAATTTCAATCAATTTATTGAGATTAATGGCCCTGGTGGAAATGAAGCGTATACACAAAGCGCGGAGGAAGCGTATACGAAGCGAAAAATGTCTCAATTCCCTCTTCATGAAACGTGTAATGCCCCCTTACTGTGAAGTAATAAAATCATACGTTCCATATACGCTTCATAAGCTTTCGATCCCGTTTCACACACTCTTGATGTGAAGTAATAGTGAGTTACATTAAACGTATGCGAATCATACCTATTCTGATTTCAAATAATATTTTTATGCGATCGATCCCAACGACGATCAATGGCTAAGTGGATAAGACCCTCGGCTACCATTATAAAAGTCCCCGGTTTGATCCTCGCTATGGGGTTCAATTTTTTAAATTACATTTCTTAAGTTTTATACGCTTCTTTTGTTTCAACTCCCGCTTCGCATACTCTTTGTATCCTTTCTATTCAAGCTCTGTATACTTTTCATCAACATTTTTGTTACCCTCCAGCGTACGCTTCGTTTGCTCTTCTTTCCCGCTTCCATTTTCACCAGGGAGCATATACATCCAACTCTTTGAAGCTACTATATCCTCACTTGCGAGGTTAAGTTCGCATCCTATGTTTATTTCGCTCCGTATCCACTGAACATGAAGCGCCACCTGGTTCGGGTCTAGTGCCAACGACAATAAGTGGCCTCTTTTCGAGATAGGTTTTGTATTGGAGTGGCAAAGGGCTGGTAAGGCTGCCGTCCCATGGTATAAAAAATGACCGGCACCACTCAAAATCATCCCGCTTTTTTTTCTTCCCTAATGACCCATGAACGGAAAAAGTAGCGGAACGCGGATCGCGGAACCAATCGATTTTCAGAATTTTTAGTGACTGTTAGATGGAACTAGATAAAACTGGGCATACTTGACAAGTATTGATACCGCGATCCGCTTTCCGTTACTTTTTCCGTTAATGGGATAGTAGGGAAGAGAAAACAGCGGAATGACTTTGATTGGTGCCGCTCATTCCGTACGTTCCGTTCCGTAGTTAATTTTTGTACCATGGGACGGCAAGCTAAAGACGGATGGTGCGCCGTGCTAATACATTCTCAACTTTTTTCTCGCACGCTCTACATTAATTCAATGGATTTTCTCCCATAATTTTACAGGATTTTATTATCAAATTTACTCTATTTATGAAGAAAATTTGATTTGCGTGCAACGTGTACAGAGTTTTAATCAAGGAACGGTGTAGTTTTTATCACGCACAATTCAATTTTTTGGAGATTCGAGTAGATTCCGAGCACTCTCATTAGTGTATCACAGAATGGGAAGGAACAACCCAGTTGATCGTATAAAATGAAACGCTGAGAAGATTATTTGGGAGATGTTTGGGATGGAAACATTTTTGCAGAATGAATTTGGAAACCAATTTTATGGAAATTCAAGACCCTGGAATCTTCATATTTTTAGTTGTTTTTTTTATTCAAATTCATGTACTTGGATTGATTCTTCAGGAATAGGAATTATGCAAATGTGCTTGTTAAATTTCCACTTCGATGACACTTAGATTGTATAAGAATCTGGAAATTCTCGATTCATTCTTTCTCGAAATGCTTGGAAAACTTCAGTTTGGTAGTTTGGGTTTTCAGTGGAAGGAAGAAAAAAGAAAACAATTATTCACGACAGATGAAACACCCTCATTTCTCCCCGCATTAACATATTTTTCCACAAATACTAGAGAGCAGAAGAAAACAAATTACTCAAAACACATTTGAATAAATTGAAAATTTCTGACTTCCATTCCTTTTCAGGAATCTGTGCGCGAACAAATAACAATGGTAGTTGGACGAAATCGCGGGCACATTATTTCTAAATGACTCTCCTTCTTCCTCTTTTACACTTTACCATTGGACTGGAGAAAAATTTACCACCGACATGTTTCTATTATTGTAGAGAAATAGTAAGAAAGCGACGACAACAGTGTGGCGCTCAGCTCTCAACTCTTAGGAAGAATTGTGGGCAAAGTTCGGTTAAATTGAGACCACACGAAGCACGAGTCTTGTGATTTATACGATTCATTCCTCACGTAGTTGGCCAGCTTATGCCCAAGTAACTACAATCCCTCCATTTCGAATAGAGCTGTAATGTATACCCTCTACTTTTCCTTTTGATTATTCCCCTTACGCTATGGCGGAAAAACGCTCATGATTTCCCACAGAACTGATTACGCGGATGAATACGCGTCGAAAGGATGTTTGTACTTTTTATATATTCAAGAGAAAGCCTGTGTTATATATTCTCTATCAATCCATTAGCGCGGTATCAACGGTTCCACAGACGCATGTGTTTATTTTTCAAGAAGCAAAGAAGAGTTTATAGGGTGCACGCGGTGAAATCTTTGTGCGATATCCATTGTGAGGTATCTGTTCTTTGTATCAATAAAAGTATAAGTCGAATGAAGAATGAGGTCACTCGAATTTCGGTGAATAAAAGAATACCTTCTTTCGAAAAAAAAAAGAAAATAATATTTTCGTTAGGATGGGAGGAGAATAAAACGGAGGTTCTTATTCGAAGATCCTCCTTTGGTTTATTTTTCCGATGCCCTCTAGCATTCATTGGAATGTTTTTCATCCGATGGAATGTTATTGTAATTTTCCTAATAATTTTTTCAATAAGAGTTCGTTTATGTTATTAGGAGAAAATTTCATTTCCACGTATTATCTTCATCGTAAACCACAAAATTGATTGAAGAGTATTCATTGATCATCACTGATACATAAGTTACCATAAATCATCGTGTACGCATATAAAGATGAGAGTTTGAGGGATCTGTTATGGAGGAAATGATTCAAATTCGCTTACTCATTGCGTTCGATTTATCAAACATAAACACCCTTAAATGTCTGAATTCTCTGATATGTGGGTCGAGTTATTTCATACCCAATCTCTCGACAGCATGAATTACATTTGATCGATCAACGTGAATTTGGTTGAATAAAATATGGAGAATAATAGGAAATGTGAAATTTATTCTACCTTTATCGTAATGTCACATGAAAATCTCTGCAATTATAAAACTGGTCCAGAGATTTCAACTCGTTATTCATATTCAAAATTGAATAATCGTTATTTAATTGTTATTTCAAAAAATCTATTCAATAGGATGTTGATTTGTAGAACATGTGATTTTCGGATATTGCGGAGTAGATTACGTTTTTAGGGTGGCGACAGAACCGGGAAATCAGGGAAATCTCAGGGAATTTCGAAAATAAAATTGGAAACTCAGGGAAATGTGTGGGAAGTCGAGTTTCAAATTGAGATTCGGTATTGCCATTGTTTTCTTTTTATTTTTACCTAACTTTTAACTGATTCTTATGGAAATCTCACATTGGAAATAATATATATATATAAATATAATTTTTGGATTTTTTTTCTTATCAAAATGAAATTGAATGAAGGAAACATTTAACAATTTTTCAATACAGAAAATAGCTGATATCTAAAGGAATATAAATGAATTGTAATAATTAGTCAGATTTTAAAAAATTTTTCTAGAATATTTCGAGAATATCTAATTCTTACAGTTCATCTGTATTCCTCTAGTGAATAAATTTGAACTATCTCCTGTATTGAAAAATTGTTGATTGTTAATTGTTCTTTTCATTCAATTCTATTCTGATAAGGAAACAACTTTCAGTGCTTTTTTCAAAAAATCATAATTTATCCAGTAGAACATAGAAAGTGAGTTTGTAACTTTCACTACACAAAAATCTGAAAAATCAGTCAATAACCTGATAGCACATGGAAAATTCTTTCTCAAGAACAAGGAATAGAATTGTTCAAGAACTCTTTTTGAATTTGATGAAACAATTCTGAAAGTATTCTCACAGTACCCTCATAGTATTCGTGAATGTCTCAAACATTGAACTCCTCCAGAGTTCATTATAAATTCATTAGTTCGAAAAGAGTTCTTGAAGAATTCTATTGCTTGTTCTTGAAAAAGAATCCATCGTGTTTTATCTGGGTACAGATCTCATACAGCACGTCTACTCTGTCCACTGTGGACGACTTAGGACTGATTCGCCAGTGAAATTCACTGATTCTTAGTACTTTTCAGTGATTCGGATGTAGAGAGTAAATATGGCATCTATCAAGTATTCAATGGATATTCCAATATTCGTCTAATATTCATTTGACGTCCATTGGATCTGCATTGGATGTCGAAAATATTTTAGATATCCAATTTATATCCTTGTGCCGTATGAGATTCGGCTTGGTTTGGAAGAAGAATACAAAAAATGATGAAACAAACCTCCAGAAAACCTTCTATTTATATACAGTCACGAATCGCATTGTAGTTGTTCTAAAATGTTCATTGGGTTCCCTTTCATCATATAAATTGGGAAATAACCCTGCTGAAAAAGACCTATCAGAACCGATTAGAAAAAAGAGGTGATCAAAATCCCGCTAATCTTTCACCTGTATTCAAGTGGTCCTTACTCTCTTTTTGAAACCAATTAAAATCTATTAACCTTGAGCGGATGGGACTAGTCCCAAAAGGGACCACCCTGGGAAACACCATTTTTCTTGTTTCTCAGGGGCAATTTGGTGTTTTGAACACAGGAGAAATGGGAAAAAATTTTTTCCAGTCATCCCGTCCTCTAAAGGTTAAGGAGGTAGCTTGGTGTAAAACATCAGAAACAAGCACTTTTTTGTGGATGTATTTTAGAAACAACTGTTCAGCATATAGTTTTGCAATTTACAGCATTTATTGTTCGCATATTGAAGAATTCAAATTGATTTTTTGGTGCAATTATGTGGAAGTTTGAGCAAGGTAGAGCAGCAAATATGGAAAAAGAGTGAAAATTCACTTTATGGAGTGAAAACTCACTCTTTAGGAGTGAAATCTCACTCTTGTTGGACTTGCAGTATTTTCACTCTTTAGGAGTGGATTTTCACTCCAAAAAATTTGGAGAGTAATTTTTCTGAAATGAAAAACAAAAAAAGGTGTTTGTCTTTTCTTGTTCTACGCCAGGCTATCCCCTTCAAAGATATTTTCTCTCGGTATTTGGTTGGATAGCCAAGCCACCAACATTCCCAATTTGTGAAAATCGGCGATTCGGATGATTGGAGTTCTACTGTATTACTCTTATTTTGTCATGTATTTCACCAGAGCTGGGTTTGTTACGTAATTTTGTAATTTCTTACGTAATATACCTGGTTTCTGAAGTATAATGTATGTAAGATCCTTTAACCCTCCTCAAGAGCAAGAAGTTGATTTTGCACGTAAAATACTCAGTTTTTTTTACATCCCCATCAAAAAAATCCAGGTGAGCCCCATGGAAATCTACATGGGAATTTCTGGGAATTTCATGGGTACCCATTGATTTCCATGTGGGTTCCTAGGCAATCTTAGGTGTGACTCGCGGTGACTTTTGACGGGGCTGTCATAAACAATATAAAACACTCGGAAGTATATTATTATATCAACTCTGCACGGAGAGATATGTAGAATTAAATTTACTATGGTGCTTTGTAATCGAAGAACAGGCTGAACTCAAAATAAAATTTACTATGACGAAACAATACGCAGTAAAAAATTTTGTAATCAAAACTGTCCACTCAATATTCGTATTGAAAGTCAACACAAAAAATTATCAAATTGATAGAGTTTCAATGTAAATTAACACTTTCGCGTCAATTCCACACATTCTTTGTATCAATATTTCAAACGAATTTTGAATGGACCGTTTGGGACATGCGCATGTGTTAAAAATACACCAAACTTTTTACTCTGTAGACACCTGATCACATTTACAATGTCTTACAGTAAATTCCATTGGAAAGTCAGTCTGTTCCTCGGTTTCAATAATCACGTCAAAAATTTAACTATAAATATCTCTCCGTGTGCGTTCAACGATGAAAATTATCAAATTTTATGCTTATCATCAAAATTCTATTTGCTGAGTCGAAATAATTAATACTTGAGCGTTGGAAAACATTTTATTTGCACATAATATAAGAGTTCACAAACCTCAGGGAAATTTACAAAAGTACTCCTGGAAAACCGGGAATTCTCAGGGAATTTGAAGATGAGATTTTTGTCACCACCCTGGTTCTTTACCTTCCTCCACTCGTGAACGGGAAAAACATTTTTGTGGTCTTATACGTTTTTTCTCAAAGACCGACGGAATCATTCAACAATTAAGTGTAACAGAGATTCATTATTACTATTGTACGGTACATCGCTACTGCGATTGGATGGGATATTTATCGTAAAGAGGATTTCATTTTCATAATTACGATCATTTGGAACAGTGTATTCACGATATATCATTAATGGTAACATTTTCATCCTAGGAATGAGTCGTGGTACTGATAAGATGAAAAAAACCATCCTCCTATTTCAAGCGAATGAAAAGAATGCAGATTCAACATTACGACAAGCGATATCTTTTCCACATCACGTGACTTTAATTGAAAACTCACCGAATAAGAGAACCCAATTCCTTGGAAAACATAAATTACAATAGAAATTTTTATCATACCAATGAATTTTATTATTATCCTGGTTTTTTGCGTTCACTTGTTTTTGTATCTTTTTCTTGAGGAACTGTGTATGAAATAAAGAAATTTAAATGAAGAGAAAATGTGGAGAATAATCCTGCAATTGTATCGTTACACGAGTAATGAAATATCGTAATATATTCATGTGATTTAATTGTGCTAAGAGCGTGATGATGAATATTATGTATTTCATACTGTAGCGTTGTGTCACGACTCAAAATCTAGGTAAATCAAAATCAAAAGTGATACCCTCATGCAGATTGCAGGACCAAAATTTTTGTGTTGAAAGTGATTTAAGTGGCAACTGTTGCATAAATACTTGGGTAGAAATGATTCGTGGTGATCTTTAGTACTCGTCAGGGCCTAATAAGGCCTCCCTAGTTCCTGACTAACTTGACTTTGATATTTTACGTTGGTTTTAGTGATTGCAACTAAAGAGTTTTCTTTGTGCATGATCAATGAATTACAGAGCTCATTTCACTTGAAACATTTATTGATGTAGCAAGTGTGTTATTTTCCAAGCAGGCACTTTTCTGTGCTTGGCCTAGTGATGCACAATTCAACCCTGGGGGAAAACAATTCTCATAATTTCTCATGACTGTTTTTCATAACTTCTCATAATTTCTCATAATTTATCCTAAAATATCATAATTTCTCAAGGAATTGGGACTGTTTTATTCTTATTGTGAAGAGTTATAAGTTAGAATAATGTTTCTCATAAATTTTTATATGATCTCATAGTTTTTCTGGAAATTTTCTCATAAAAAATCATAAATGTCGATACTTTCTCTCATAATCTCTTCAGAAATTCAGACAGTGTTATGGGGAATTTTTCGTCATATTTCCTCATAAATGGTTCATGAAATTCCGAAATTGTTTGAAATTGCGATTTTCTTATTTTATTACTCTTGCTTTGAACTTCAATGTTTTAAGGAAATCGCTCAGTATGGTGACGCTATTGACGCAGAACAAACATTATGTTGTAAGCAGCACATTAAGTTTTACTGGAAGTTGAAATTAGTTTGTTTCAGGATTTTGTTACAACTCCATTGATGATTCTTTTTCTGTTCAAATATAACCAATTGGAAATCTTCTAATTCTTCATTAGCACTCTTGAGCTACTTTGATTACAATGTGAGGGAATGAAATTGAAGAATATAGTATTTTGGGATGAAATTTTATGAAAAATCTTGGTTTCTCGTGCAAATGTGTTTTCAATACAAACAGATCGAAAACATTGTGGAAAATTATGAGATTATATGATTCAAATTATGAGAAGTTATGACTTCTTATGGAAGAGATTGTTTTCATCAAAAATTTAGAAAATTTAGGCATTGTGTAAAAATATGAAATTCTACGACAAATTTTAGGAGAAATTATGATTTCCAGTGAGGAAATATTTTTCATGATGACAGTCCCAATTCCTAAAAAAATTATGAAATTTCGAGAGTTTTTATAGAATTTAATGGAAAATTATAAGATTTATGAGGAAATATGAAAAACTATGAAAAAATATGAGAAAGTTTTCCGTCAGGGAATGTTACTACTCTGTACAAAAAGTCTATGAGAAACTTCACATAAATATTCGGAAGTAATTAACACATACATGCGTTAGGAATTTTCCGTATTTCACTGGAAATTTACTGGAAAATGACAGTAAAAATCCCATCAAGTTTGGAATTCTTAGTTAAATTCATGGAAAATTTCATGTTCGTTTATCGAAAATTGATTTCCTATCCCATGATCGGATTTTTCCGGTTACTGCGTATAGAAAAATTCCAATTGTTTTTCACAGTGCAGGTTAGGGGGAACTAAACCGTTCCAATCGGTAATCCTTTCCAATACGATCATCAGATTCGTTGATTCCTCTTTTAAAAATGTCCGACAGATCCTGACAGATTCCGGTCTAAATTCTGTCTGGTTCCGTCGGAAATCACACGGAAAAAAGTCCCATGTAAACTCTACATTGGTTCTTGTTAATTTAACATACACGGAGAAAAGAAAATTTTTGAAAATTACCACATTTCTACCAAATTGACAGGATGTGAGAAAATATCACTGGTATTGATAGACAGCGTAGTGAAAATGAATGATTAACAAAATATTCTTCAGTACGAGCATGCAAACTTCTGCACGATAGATTACACATTTTTACTACACTTCTATATCAATAACAGTGATATTTTCTCTTATCCTGCCAATTCAGTAGGAACGTAGTAATTTGTAAAACTTTATTTTTCTCCGTGTAACTCCTTACATAAATGCAATTGGAGTAAAATTTACACTGCAGGAACTAATGTCATTTTTACATTGTTACACGGAGAAAAAGGAATTCGCTGTGGCAGCGAAATCTACTTTTGCTGGGTTCCTTTTGCCAGAGCAGCAAATTTTTTGCTGTGACAGCAAACTATTTGCTGTTCCAGCAATCTTGTTAGCTGCGACAGCGAATTTTCAGCTGTGGCAGCAAAAAATGTTTGCTATCCCAGCAAAATTTGTTTGCTATTCTATATATAATACTGAAAATTTGCTGGCGGAGCAAACATTTTGTGCTGCCACAGCTAAAAAATTGCTGTCGTAGCTAACGCTATTGCTGTTATAGCAAATTTTTAGCTAGGCCAGCGAAAAATTTTGCTATTCTATATATAATACCTCGATTTGCTGCGTCAGCAAATTTTTTCTCTCCGTGTACCGAAGGGAATGTGAATGGTGTTGCTGTGAAGTAACTATGATAACAATGCGAATCGAACAGGACTGTGTAGTAAATTTTATATGAGATCCACACTGTAATCATAACTTCACTTTTTATGTAATTTTTCCATGCACGGAAAAAACTGTTCCACTGGAAAACAACTGGAAATTCCAGCGCTGCGATAAAATTGACTGCTGTTGAATCCACAGCAATGACTGCTGTTGAAACTACCGCAGTGACTGACGTTGAATTTTATGAGAAACCAGCCACTAATTTCACTGCAGTATGTGCTGTTGACTTTGTATTTGAATTAAATTTTATGTCAACATCACATTTGTACCACAGAATTGGAAAACCCTTTTCTGGTGGCAACAATTTTTGAATTTCAATGAATTGCATTATTATTAAATTTTGTTGAATGTTGCGGAATTCCATTGAATTCCACTCACAAATTGAAGGTCCGGATGCAAAAACTCTCCGAGCGTTCCAAAAGCCGTATCTTCCTAGTGAATCAGATCATACCAAAATTTCCATTATTCTGTTAGTATAATTTTCGTATGATTGACAATCGATATGAATCCAGTAGCCATTTGGTGGAATACCAAATCATGATGAACAGTGAACTGAAAATATACGCTCGGCGAGTTTTTGCATCCGGACTCTCAATTGGACTCTGTTTTCATAAAAAGTCAACCAGGAAAGATGAATTTCAACAAATTTCGATGAAATCCAATCAAATTCATCAAACTTAGCCAATTTTCTTTGATTTTTGTGAAGATTCGTGGATTTTTGTCAATTTTTGATTGAAAAAGTTTCCAAATTGAGAATGAAATTCAACACAAATTTTTCCACCAGGGTTAAATCTAGCAATTCTGGCACAATGATTCTACCCATAAATTGAAGAATAAGAATGGCGAATGCTGGACTACGGATGTTCCTACAAAATTTATTACCAGGAGTTGGAAAAATTATTAACAATCAGGAAAGTTTGCATTCTTGGACAATGAATGGGGCTCGACGCATTGGCCATGGAACAATAACTATACATCAGCTGATTATCGATTGTTTCTATATCGCTGGGGAATATTTCACGTTAAGGTTGCTTTCTGAAAACTTTTTTATAACTCTTTACAACTAATTATATTTTCCACGATAATACCGTTTGAATATCCGCTGGTTATTATAACCTAATGGACGCAATAGATGCCAGTCTTGATATTCCAGAAGCATCTATTCGATATCTAGATGACTCTCATGACGCGTATTCCAATAAAAATGATTGTAGGCGTTTTAAAGGGCCAGCAACGGCTCTTCATCGGCATTGCAAGACCATCGGCAATCAATTGAACCGCTAGTCATTGTCCTTCCTACACTGAGAAAAACGATTGGTGAACCGAACGAAAACGTAGTTGACTCAACTACGCCGGGAGGTTAAATACGTTCAACCAACTCTGGAGGTTGCATTGAATCATTCCCCAGGTTGGCCGACTCTGTTGACTCAACTACGTGAATGATTGGGACAATGAAAAATAGTTTCCGTCAAGTATCCATATACATTTGACACAAAATAATGCGGCATTGATTGGATTCATTATATGCTGGATGTATTATCTTACTCTCCTATGTCAAATTCATGTCATAATTGATTCCGAGTCTCCAAATATCTGAATGAACCCGAATTTCCCTTTCAATCGTTATTTATGTATCATTGAATCAATTCTGTACTTGTTTGGAATCAATTATCATAAGAAGTTTGGCGAAATCCGCAGTGTCTGGTATCTAATGTCTAAAAAGAACAAGACAACCATCGAAAGAAAGCAACAAGAGAATCTTTATGATTTGAAAACAAAACAAATATTGAATTTGTATCCCACAATTGAATGTACTCCTTAACGCATCGGTCGATATACAAGTATAGCTGGTCAGCAGCGTTGCCAGCCTCCTGCTTTTTTCCGATGCATCAGCGTACCACGTACAGCTGTTGAATGGAACGGCCAATGACGGAAGTAGAAAAAAGCAGGAGCTGGAATCCCTGCTGGTCAGTCCAAACACAAAATTTGAAACCCTAATCGAGAATTGAACCTACCTACCTAACCACCTACCTCACCTAACATCATCAAACTCACGCCTTAACTGACATAGCTATACGAAGGTCTACGATTCCTGCAAGATAAAATGAAAATGATTTCCTAATCCTGTTCGTATCTTGTGTCTCGCTGTAGTTAGAAATGGAAACTAATGTCAATTATATTATTACGAAATTCTTCACTGTAACGGTTGAAATATATTCTTGTGGGCTCTCTACTTGGATTAAAAAAATATATAGATCGAATATAAGAGGATAAAAGAATGATTTCACAGCTTAGTTCAATCAGAATCTTTTTTCAGTATGATGTTCTACAGGAAAGGCAGTACAAAAATGACGCGATGATGAAATATCCAAGTTGAGTGAAAGGAATAAAATAATTTGGAAACAAACAATAGTTGAGCATATGTGAGATCGACAAAATTATTCAAAATGTATCAATACTTTATCAGTAAATTTGGTTTTTGAAAATATTTTGCACCAATTTCATCAGAATTCCGTTGTTTCATCAGAGACACATGACGATGTTCAGATAAACAGATTTTGTTGAGCAGTCTCTATATCTCGGGTGCTTTTCAAATAAATGCTGTGGGCATTTTTCATCAATGCATTGAAAAGAAACAATTGACTGTATATGTGAGTATCCTGAACTTGAGAATAAACTCGCTTCGTTTCAGGTTCATTGTTGAATCGAACAATTGAAACAAGTGAAATAAACAATTATTTTCATTCCATTAAAGATTTGAAGTTTGTATGTGGAGAACATTCTTTTTTCCATGCAACTGTTCATGTTAGTAGATTCACTTATTGCCTGCGAGGTTGACTCAACTACGTGAGATTTTGAATAGAACTTCTTCTCAAGTGATATGTTTGAGATAATGCAAGGTGGCGTAGTTGAGTCTACAATTTCCAAGTCATTTCAACTAAAAATTCATTGATTCATTTATAAATTCTTCAACTACGCGTGGTGGTTAATGGCACTCTTATTTTTTTCTCAGTGTAGAGATAGGCGAGAATATACCTTGATAATCGTATCAAGAAAAAAATTTTCAGTACGACTTTCCGTTATTCTGTATTGTACGAAAGCTCATTCTATCTCATAAAAAATCTCATAAAAATAATACCAGAAATCATATTTAAATCACAAAATAAATAATATTCTTCAAAGATTTTGATTTTGACTTCCGACACCATTACTGTATTCTATTTCATGTACCGGATTGTGAAATTCGATGAACTTCCATGTTCTGTTTTAATTCTCTGTCGTGTACGGATAAATGTTTCCATCAATCTTTCATACGATCATCTTCTTTTTCTTTCACGTATTTTCCGCGTTCGTGTGATTGATAGGGTCACAAAGATCCTAACTAATATTATAGAGAACTTAGTTGTAGTATCACTGGTTCTTAAGAAACCACAAGACATTTAAAATAACACAACCGTTTCTCTTTCCTAAAAATAGATATGACACCAGAAGAGCACGTATGTTTCACTCAAAAATGAATCTAAATAGTTCAATGTACGTGCCGCGGTCCGCAGCGTACGAGCGTCTCTTCTTTTTTCCCCAATAATCTCGTATCCAATAAGTGAAAGAAGTTGGTTCCGAGTTCCTCTAGATTTCTATTGTCTTTCCATTATTGAAATAAAACGAACTTATCTCACTTATCCTCTACGCGTTCATTCATACGATTCCAGAAAATGATAAAATCCGAACGGAGTAATTCTATGAGATTTGGAATAGGAGAAACGAGAAGATCGTTGTAAGTACATGGCGTGGATTGGGAATCGTATTAATAATCACTAATGCCTACTATTCTTTACCGTTATCATCCCTTTCCTACCTTCTTCCTTTAGAATTCGTAGAGTAGAATTATATTCATTCCCCACGTATATAAGATGCTCAACTATTCCTCTGCACTTCTCCTCTTCCGTTTTCAAGTTTTCTCAACTTCTTCGTTCTATTGTCCAAATATGTTCGTCCTCATTTTGTCCTCCAGGGCGTTTTACCCTGCGTACGTATCAATGTCGAATCATTTCGATATAGAGATGAGATTCAATTTTGATCACACGATTGTTCATTCATTTGGAATGGATTTTGAGAGACAAACCCTGTGATTGGAAATCTTCAGATGTGCAGTTAAATGTTCAACTGTATATATAATACCTCCCTTCTGTCAGAGGCACGGTAAATACGCTATAACAGAGAAGAAGAAAAACAGAGCGAAACAAATTATAGTTCGAAACAAGCCTGTATTTTGATTCTACCTCGTAAAATAGAGTTACGCACACGAAAATAAATATTGGTATACGTGAAACGAACTCATTTCTTGCTTTCCTGTCCCGTTATGCTTTTTTTTTCGTTTCTCTTCGAGGAACCCCGGTTTTACGACCAACATGTGGTGATGTAAAAACTTCTGCGTACGCGTGTTCGCGCGTTTGTACTATTTCAGCATTTTTAACCCTCAACTCGGTATGTATCTTTTAGGATATATAAAGCAGTTCGAGTCTCCTCCCACCTCATCAAAAATACATTCGCATAAGAAATGATGAATGTGATGAAAAGTCTATGAATGTTGAATTAAACTCGCTCTTGAGAATATCGTCCTCCGTGTATCACGAAGTCTGTGTTTCCTCTTTGATCGTGTATAAAAAAATGATTTCTTTGATTTTTCTTCCCGATTTTTTGCACTAATTTTCTCTTCAAATTTGATTGTCGGTTTGCTCAAATTCTGAACTTAATTACTGAAATTTTTTACGATTGTGAGTTCTAATTGGAAACGATAGAGTTTTTATCTTTCCCTCATATAAATGTTCTCTTTTAAAAATTTACCAAAAGCGTATGCGGGTATTGCATTTAATTTCTATCAATTTGGGAGATTTGAAGTTTTATCGATTATTGAAGATCAATGTCAATTTCGTGTATCATTAATTGAAATTTCATTCGATTGTTTTCAAATTGTTGTTTGTTAGTGAAAAAATATCCGAGTGACCGTTTTTTACAGGCATATAAAAAAAGTAATTCTTTTAAAAACAAATTTATGGAAGACCTAATAAAACGTTTCAAACTGTTTTATTACAAACCTGAATATACATAATACAGTGCATTAATATAATCCTCGACATATGCGCCTGAGCTTTAACTAACTTTTATCCATACATCACGAGAAAGGAAAGAGTATTACTTCGTTTGGAACTTTTCCTTGTTGCATATTTAATTTGCCTCGAATGGGACGTAAAAGTTCCTGGCGGTCTCGTCGCAGGTTTTCAATTACATCTCATTAGAATAATCATGGTTCTATAAAGAGAGCGAAAGATGAAGAGAAAGCAAAGAAAGATTCATAAAATAATCCTAATTTTTTAGAGCCATTGAAACAATCGTCTTTGTGGAGGCTTTTCTCATTCATTTCATTCGTTTATCCTTCGGAAACGATGTATTTAAATGAGTGAACGAATATTACGTTCGAACGAAACATCACTTTTAAAAACTCAACACTCTGATGGTTCGTCATCATCTCATGCGGTATCGTTGATGGAACTGATGAGACTGATTGAAATCTCTGATATTACAGTTGTTTGGTTTTGTTAAATATTCATTCGACTGAGAGATGAATTCGTAAGATGAAACAATTCAACCAGACCAATCTAATTCCGGATTTTTTGAGAAAATGTTTCTCAGGTTTAGTTTTTCGAAAGTATGCCATATTCTAAGAGTCAGCTCTAAACGCTTAGTTCTGAAACGTAAAACCGGTCGAATATATCAGCAATTCTCAATATAACTGATGCACTGACAAAAATTTCTCCCAGTGAAATGAAACGTTATTTGTCCTGTACCAAAGATATATTCATTTGAATCAAGAGATTATTCTTTGAAACCAAAATAATTCGAATCAAATAAATCATTATAACCATTTGTTTGATTCACATAAGTTATTTTGGTTTCAAAGAATATTCTTTTGATTCTAATCAATATTTCTTTGGTACAGAACAAATAACTAATTTCTCCACTCGTTTTTCCTTTTCTTAGAAATTGAACACCCAATGTTTCGATTAGTTCCTAATTTCACCTAAAATAAGACCTGATCGAATTTGTTCATACAAAATCACTGATTAGAAGGTTTTTTAAAACAACTGAAACTGTGGGTATCGTTTCTGAATATTTTCTTCGGTTTAATTGCAAAGACAGCTACCACACGGAGAAGAATGAAGGTTGAAAATATGGGAATCTTCAATAAAAATTTGAGAATATTTCTGAAAATCTGAGTTTTCCTTAAATGCATAATAAAGACAAAACGGTCCACTTTTTGTGGAATTTTATTCGAAAAACAATGAAAAATTATCAACACTTAATAAAGAATAGAGAAACATATGAACTTTCCAAAAGTCGTGCGTGAAACTTTACAAAAATAGTAACAAAATTTCAATATCCTGCTATTCACTTTGTGAAATTTCGTATGCGACTTTTGGGAAGTTCATATCCCAGATAGAAAAGCATGCTCTGAATATTTTATGTCATAAGGTGTTGTAAACGTACTATCATGAACTCTACTCAGCTTGCGATGATGCATAGAATGTAAACATTATGTCTGCATTATGGTGCCATCACCTCGTTTTGCCACCAATAACAATGCTTTATGCGGAAACACCTTGGCACCATGATGCGAACATTTCTTGGCGTCCATGTCACCATTATGATGGCATTATTGAGACATTTTTCTATCTGGGTATGTTCCTCTATTCTTTATTGAGTAATGATAATTTTTCATTGTTTTTCGAATACAATTCCACAAAAAAGTGAACCGTTTTGTCTTTATTATGCATTTGAGGAAAATTCTCAAATTTTAAGAAATAGTCTCAAATTTTTTATTAAAGATTACTATATTTTCGACCTGCATTTTTCTCCGTGTAGATTTTTCTGCCCAGAGTATTCAAAGTTATTAGGTGTACAAATAAGTTTCCGCGGTTGTTTTATAAAAAATTAGGAATTTATTGTAAAGGAAAAGTACATTACGTTTTATTCAAAGTATTTTCCATCATTTGCCACTACTTTTCCCCATCTTTCTGGCAACATTCGGATACCCCGTCGAAAAAACTCTTCATCTTTTGACGCTATCCACAAATCTACCCAATTTTTGGTGTCTTCATATGATGTGAAGCGCTGCTCAGACAGTCCATGTGCCATCGACCGGAACAGGTGATAATCAGAAGGGGCTAAGTCTGGTGAATACGGCGGGTGGGGTAAAACTTCCCAGTTGAGTGTTTCCAAGTATGTTTTTACCGGCGCCGCAACATGTGGACGAGCATTATCGTGTAAAAGAATAATTTTGTCGTGTCTGGAGTAGTAATGGGCGCGTTTTTCCTTAAGTGCCCGACTCAATCTCATCAATTGTGTTCGGTAGAGAGCTCCAGTAATGGTTTCGCTTGGTTTCAGCAATTCATAATACACGACACCAAGCTGATCCCACCAAATACACAGCATGAGTTTTTTTCCATGAATATTCGGCTTAGCTGTCGATGTTGATGGTTCGCCGGGCTTAACCCATGACTTTCTCTTCTTTGGATTATCGTAGTGAATCCATTTTTCGTCACCAGTGACTATACGATGCAAAAAACTCTTTTTTTTATTCCTGGCAAGCAGCATTTCACTCATGCATAATCGGCGTTCAACGTCTCTCGGCTTTAGTTCATATGGAACCCAATTTCCTTGTTTTTGAATCATTCCTAACGATTTTAAACGATGTGAAATTGCTTGTTGAGTCACTTGTAGAGTAAGTGCAAGTTCTTTTTGCGTTTGGGACGAATCTTCCTCCAATAGTACTTCTAATTCCATGTCTTCGTACACTTTCGGCCTTCCACTGCGTTCTTTGTCTTTAACGTCAAACTCACCGTTCTTAAACTTTTCCTGACAACCATTCCTGACAACTTCTCTCACTTAAAGCAGCTTCACCATATGCTTCTAGAAGCAATCGATGCGCCTCAGCTGCAGATTTTTTCACATTAAAGAAGTAAATCAAAAGTTCCCGCAAATGATGCTTATTCGGAATAAAACTTGACATTTTTGCACGAAAAAAATTACGTGATGCTGATACGGAATCACTAGTACTTTAAGGTTATGGTGTTGCCAGATGACTAAACTTGGGATATTACGTTTTACATCTGACAATTTTTCCATAACCTTCTGGTGGGGCCATCTTTTGACAAACCGCGGAAACTTATTTGTACACCTAATAATTCAATCAAAAACTAGTTAGACCGTGTTACGTACTACACAAGGTCTGACTGGTTGATATTTTTCATTTTATTTAATTATTTTTTAGTATTTTGGGTGGAGTGATCTAGTCACTCTAGAACCTCCAGAAAATTCTTAAAACAATACCAGAATATTCCAGATCTTTTCTTTTTATACTATGGTGCTGTCGCTTTCTCAGACGGCGAAAAGAATTGGAATTTTAAATATCTAAATGCTTATGAACCTTCATATTGGACGATTAAATTCTTTTGAACTCTTCATTGCTTTTAATGTTTGCTTCATTACTTAAAAATCCTAATTTCTCTCAATTTTTGTGGTCCCATAGATTTGTGGAGTGATCTACCACCAAGTACAATCATTATTTCTTTTAACCAATCTGGAGAAACCGGTCGAATTCGTGGAGCATTCTTTAGTATCGAATACACAAAAAATCACATTCATTGAGATCAAGATTATACTAACTCCATTCAATCATTTCATCCCAAATATTTTTTTCACACGGAAAACAAGTTGTATCTCGCTGATTAATACAGCATCAACATTCACTCCATTCATATATTTTTGCAGAAATTATGGAAATCATAATTCTTGGAAATGAGGTCAGCATCGTTGTTTCAACACGACAATCAAAGAAAATTAAAAAAATTCAATGAACTCGCGACCAAAAAATTCGGAAGACTTTTTATGATTCCTAGTTATGATATTTATAAAATTTATGAAAACGGAAAACGAATATTGAATATCATAACGTGCAGTATAAAGTTGTTAATGGATGAGTTCACTTTTCCATACTTGTTTTATTTATTTTCAGTATAGACGTTGCGATTTTTTTAATGCATTCGATCCACCATCACTGAGAACGATTTGAAAGAGTACATTTATTTATTTATATACAGAATCACATTGATGTTTCATGATTTTTCCAAACATCGTTTTATTCCTTGAAGTAAATTACGCGAATGGGAAATAAATTGCGTGTTTTCAATGTGGTTCAAAATTACAAAGACAAATCTCAAAAGAAGAGATGTTAAAAAAATATTTCTTTCTCAACCATTTGCCGACCCGGTTTTTCCTTCTCTTTCAATTTATCAACCATGAACCAAACCCTCAAATGACCTCAAACATAACTCATGTGGGGTAATTATCGAGCGTTTCAAATGTCGGTCCAAGATTTATACAGAGAAAATGTTCTACAGAAACGGTTACTGTGATAAATATGACAGCGTGCCTACTTGCATCGGAAAAAGTCTCTTTGAGATTGAGAAATATTCAGCCAGTAGATGATGATCGAATTGATAGGTTTTTGATAATCCGATAGAATTGAATACTAAATATAGGACAACAATTTGCAAGGATCAAGTTATGGATCCAGTCTTCGTGTATGGTTTCATTTTACTTGCCGTAGTTGAGGGTTTTTACCTTGTTATTTTGAGACAAAAATTTACACCCAGAAAACGATAAGCTTCAAAATAGCATGAGATTATGCTTAACAGTTGAAAATCCCAAAAATGTTTATTTTTACTCTACTATGCTCATTTTAAAACGATGTTAGTTGCAAAAGAAATATAAAATATCTTCAGAACAAAATTGAGAGATATAAGTATATATTCTTAAATTCAGCATAAAATATTCTATGAGAAACGATATTTGATTGAAAACTATTAAGCGCAACGCAAGTTGACGTTATTCTTATTTTCACGTTTAAACATTCATTGCGTTCTTCTCAAAAATGTGACATTTGGTTCAAACGTACGTTATGCTTGACCTATGAAATAAACATAACAGATGACGCGCGAGGGGGGACGTGAGAAAATTGTTGCATGGGGATCGCTACTTAAGAAAAAGAAAAGCAAAATGGATTGAATCCGTTCGGTGTTGACAGCAAAGAATTCGCGAAAGACTTCTTCAAGAACTCTGTGGGAATTCTTCAGTTCTCAAAAAGTTCTTGAAACATTCTTAACTGATTTTTCGTTGTTTGGGATCAGAGTATTCACGACGCACTTCTTACAACCAATTTTCCTTATTTGGAGTGTATATTAAGTCTACACTCCAGGCAGCATATGGCTTCGGAAAGAGTTTAGAGTGACATAATGTCAGATTCACGGAATTCAACTAAATTCTTTCTCAATTATTTTTTCACAAATGGATAAAAATATACCATCAAAAGTTGTTTTTATCATCCATCTCGGAATATATTTCATGTGAATGTGATGATTACGATTGAAAGGTGCGTTTTTTCATATATCATTTAATTCCACTATATTGTTCCGAAAAATGACTACTTCTAATTGTAATAACACGCAAATGTCAAGTATATTCAGACTTTGATGATAAAAACAATAGTATTTGTGGTATTTTTTTCTGAACATAAGAATATCCCTGAATTTTATTTCAATGATATCTGAGATTGATTCAAAAATACTATTAAATTTGATATGAAAACAATTTTAAGCTAAAGTTGAACTGAAAAGGAACATTCAAAACAAGAATATCGTGTTTGAGCGAAGATTAATATATCCTTTTTTACAGTGTGAACAAATTTGTTTGGTTCTAGCATAAAATATATTTGAAGTGAGTGCAACATGTTTGGGGAAATAGAAAGAATAAATTACGCTTGAATGAAGCTTACTGCGCTGAAAACAAGCATAACGTTTTCTGGGTGCATAGTCAAGCATTATAGTTCAAAATGAACACTTGCCTCCACATAAAGAGAACGATAAGGGTTTTTCTCTATCAAAACTTATTACATTAATTTTATCATCTTTCATACTTGATGCTTTACAAATTCGCCTTTGTAAGACGTGGAATATTGTAATATTTCTGATAGTTTCGGACACGAAGTTGTCTACATATCGAATTCGACTTGTTGCATCGGATTAGGAATTGCTACCTCTTGAGGCCATCTGCTGTCCTTGAAAAAACAAAAAAATCAGAAGATCATGTGGACAGCGAACAATCTCTTGGTTCTTACAAGGATTGTAGATCGTTCTGAAGCTTCTTTTCTTGATGTAATGTTTGTATAACGATGTAAAAACTGTTGTTTTATGCGATCAGTAACTAAGTGTGGTTGTAATTAAAAAGGACAAGAAAATGATCATCATATGTTTGAACAATTCACTAAAATACGTTCGCAATACACGGCTGATTACATCGGATTACACACCAATGAAAATCATTGAATGTTTTTAGTGTGTAGCGAGTAGATTGTGGATGATGATTGTAGAATGCGTTGGATATGTGCCGGTAAAAACGTTGGTCACAGATAAACGAGGATGGAGGGCTGCATTAAACCAGGCTACAAACTGATTATCCTTAATGATCGTAATGATGATGATGATGATGAAAATGACGATAATAATCCGCAATCTTAAATTCATGGCTCATTCATACAGTTGGGAATTTCATTTTCATAACGTTTCGTATAAAACATTTGTTGGGTATTGATTTATGTTTATTTTCGTAATTAAAGTACCATGAAGTATTTCCGAGGGAACTGAGTTTGAGGAAAGCATCATCAATTCATTCACTAAACCAGTATGCGAGAGCTGCATCGAAACGTTGTACGATCACAACTGAACTTCAATATTCCAAATATATTTATTTCATTACACCGTACTATACGAACATGGAAAAATATTTGTTTCATCAATTATGTTTGAAATATCGATTGACGGTAATGGATATCACAATTCAATTCGTCGGTTCACCGAGTAAAGCTGTTAAACAAAACGTGACGTAATCAATCAATCGATTAACTCATACACGACGAGGGGTTGAGAGTTTGATCATTCATGCGATCAATTTAAAAAAAACTGCATTCCGTTGAAAATTTGTCACTTCAAAATACGCTGAATCCACGTTACGCAGGTTTATATATAATACCATCGCATGTTGAATTTCCACTCTTTCCAGTCCTGTTCTTTTCTGGTGTATTGATGAAAATTGTCATTTTCATTTCCTTTTCCTCTCTATATGTACATGGAGAAAATTTTGTTGTAAAAATTAATATATTTATATCGCAGCCGTGGGATTGACTTTATTGTGGCGGAAAGAACCATGAGTATGCGACAGATTACCACAACTCGTTTCGAATTCAATATGCGGAGTAATAAGAAAATACAAAGTGATGTTTCCTATCGTCATAATCGAGTATATCCCACGGGTACGATACTGTGTCTAATAATCTTTAATATCAACTTTGCTCTGTGTATATATACATTAATTGAGTTGTTTCAAAGAAACGATGCATTCTTTTATCCTTTTTCGATGAAGAAGGAATGCAGAAAACATGGTAATCAGAATCCACGATCTCCGAAATGAAATATTCATCAATTCTGATAAATAATCGAGTAATATGAGAGAGAAACTTATTCACTTTCTCTACGTTGTATCAGTTTCCCAGCTTTTCCAACGATTTTGAATGAAGTTTCGAATAAATTATTACAGGGGTATCACGTTGGATAATAATGAATATCACGTGTATATACTGGAAACGTGGGATATAATTTCAACTTGTAATTTTATCCTCCAGCTTTCACCAGAAAGCAGAAATCGACTTATCAATATAAAAGATCAATCGATTCTCATGTTCAATATTGTTATCGAATACACAGAGTTCAGCGATTATTTTACATACAAGAGAAATTTATTCATTCGCTACAAAATCTCCAGATAAGGGTTTTTATCTTCAACCGTATCTTCAGATACGCGCTGAATTCATGAGAATAGGATAAAAAGTCAAGCCATCTTTCTTAGAAGCAAAAACCCGAATGGAAGAAGGTTCATTGAGAATCTAACTTCCCTGGTATGAGCAGGAAAACATTTACTTTTTACGTAAAAAGTATTGCGCATTGATATCTACGCTTCGTCGGTGAAAAACCATTTGATTTATTAAAGTTTACATACCTAATTTTTACGATCATTCGATACGCGAAGGAAAGTTATTTATGAGGATTCAGGGTTTATTATTCGAATCCAATGAGCCGAGAATAGTACTATTTATATAGTAGTATTTCTTCGAGATATTTCAAAGAGAATTGATGTTGTTTCTCGTAAAATGTTTTTCTCTGAAATTAGGGTGGTAAATGCTGTTTCAAAAGGAAATTTTCCTTTCAGCGTGTTTTATTTTATGACATTTAATATCGTTACTTTATAAAGACATGTGTGCGATGAAAGATGCAGCTAGGAGCGAACGTAATTGTTGAGGAGTACCATCAAATCTCGACTGGTTATGTCGTGTAAGTGTTGTTGGAGACAGTTTTATGAATGATTAATGTGTTGAGTGACAGATATAGCCTGCATATAAATAACCGAGTAATAGACACGGAACAAACGTATGAGGGATAGAATGTTTTTATTGTGAGAGGTAGAAATGCAGAAATCTTTTGGCTGAGTTTTGCAATATGATTAACCTTCTTTCTACGATACATGGCAAAAAATGAAAATACAATAATTTTTATAAAAATCTGGGATTTCTTCTTGGTTTTGTAATAAACTAAAAACGGTGAGGTTTGGAAAATAGATTTTTACTTCAAAACTGGGAAGATCATGAATACCGAATGAAAAAAAAAAAACAAACAAATACAGTCCAAACTTAAAATGCCGAGCAGTCAAATTTTACTATGCACTTTATAAAATTCAACGTTCAACGTTTTAAATTTTTAATCGTATCCTTTAGTTTTTTGCACAGAATTCGTAATTTTCTGTACTCTAATCTAAAAATCTATTCCCTAAATTTTTTTGGTTCCTAGTTTACTGAAAAACTACGAAAAAATCTTGGAATTTTTGAGAAACTTATTATATTTTCGAGATTCATTTTTCTCCGTGTACAGTTGAGACCAATATAGAGTATGATTGGAATATTCAGCAGATTCAATCAATTGAATCCAATTCGATGTACGAATAAATTCTAATAAGACGTTAATATTCGTTGTTGCAAATTCACAATATTTCATTAGGAGAGTATTCACGTGAAGAGAGAAAAAATGATTCCCTGGCAGCATTTCAATTTCATTTATCTAATGGAGCATTTCTTTTAAAATTTTCATTGGAGCGAAGACATTAATTCTGTCGGGAATTTATGATAAAAGCCAATATGCTCGGTGAATTTATATTAATCTATAAATATCATTCCGTGTATCTTTTACAGGAAGTCTATATGAATTATGTTTTGAGAAGAAAATATGATCGTGAATTACCGCGCTTCATTTATGGCACAAGATGGAATTAGATTATTGTGTCGGTGATGGAGTGTCAATCATACTATTTGCTAAATAATATCAATGAAATGATTCTTTGGAATCTTTTTCTCAATGATCCTTCAGTCATAATTAGGATTATCATTACCTATTATAAAATAATTATCTAAATCTTACGAACACAAATATCATCCATAGACCTAGATTTTTCGACAAAACAGTTCATAACAACAACATCGATTCAACAATCTCAATTCATATTATATCATTTTATATTTATATCATATTTATGAAACTCAACACAACTTTCATATTGAAGTACGTAAAAACTCTCACAACTATTCATACGTGTAGTCCGAAACTGGATTCAGTACACAATTTGTATCGTATTTTTCGTTTCTCTCTTCATAAAATTCATCATGAGATGTAAATATTCGATTCAATGTTTCCATTCGTGTTTGTAAAATATTTATTCATCAAAATTATCTGTCTCCCATTTCACCCCCAATCCATTGCTCCTCGTACCATAGAGAAAATGTAATTCATTGAAAATGCAAAGAGGGAATTTTCGTGTGGTTTTTCTTAGTCTATAAAAGGGTAGAAGACAATTTAGGGTCTTTGCTTGACATCTTTCGAATGTACCGACTGGTTATTTGTGTATACAGAGATGAGAATTCTCTGAACGTTTTGTAGACCATTATTTTCTTCCAACAAACCTTCTTCCGTTTGCTCAGAGAGGTATTGCAAAAAATGAATGTAATACGCCTAATTTGAAGTATGAAAGAAATCGCTCGGAAATTCTCGTATTTGCGATTGTTGTATATTCCAAATGAACTTTGGAATTTGTTGCCGGTTGAGGAAATGGAGGGAATGGTTGAATATGATCACAAGGAGTACAGTTGCGTACACGGAAAAAATTTTAGGACTGTGAGAGTTCGCAATTTATATAACTCTAACAGTTCGATTATTTTTGGCTATGCAAGTTCAAAATTCGAATCTTCAGAGTTCAAAACAACATTGAACTCGTACAGTCACACGATCTACGCCATTAAATCCAATAGTTTGGCGTGGGAGAGTGCGGCGCTGCGTCGAACTGCGAGAGCTCAAGCGATCGGACTCTCACGCCAAACTATTGGATTTAATGGCGTGGATCGTGTGACTATAAGAGTTCGATGTTGTTTTGAATTTTCTAATTCAATTTTTTAACCGAGTCAAGTCAAAAAGTTGCACTGTTACTGTTCAAATTACATTTGAACTCTTTCAGTACAAACAGTTGTATTGATTCAGTCCTAAAATTTTTTCCGTGTATGAGAACTCCCAGTAACCCTTGATCAGGGATGGGCAGCCATGATGATGTTTGACTCATGAATATCTTTTTTAATCGCTTTGCTCCCATAATTGCAACCTCAATCCCAAACAGTACCGGAAATCCATAGGATGTCCATATACTCTCTATTCAATTGTTCTGAATGCCTAGAACATTATTCGAACATTTATTGGTTGTCCCTTCATGGATGTCCGTTGAAATAATAATTGATATCTTCTATAGAGCCAATTATATTATTATATAGTGTTATTCTATAGTCTATTATCCTACTCTGTAAATCTGGAAGAGTGAAAAAGGAAATAAAATTATAAGGAAAAAAAAAATTCAGAAGAATGATTTTGGGGGAAAAAATTAGGGAAAAAGGAATTAGGAAAAGAAGAATAAGGGAAAAAGGAATTAGGAAAAAAGAATTAGGGAAAAAGGAATTAGGAAAAAAGAATTAGGAAAAAAAGAAATTAGGAAAAGTGATTGTGAGGAAAAAAAAAGTATGAAAAATATATTATGGTAAACGGACGGGAACCGTGAAAAATCACGCGTTTCACTTCACTAAGTCTCAGAATTGAGCCAGTCTGCTTCGAGTGGGACTTTCACTCGTTTCGAGTTGACTCTCACTCTTTTAGAGTGGAAAATTCACTCTAAGATTGGAGTGGCTGTAAGTATCTAACCTCAAACCCTAGACTTTCACTTCGAAAGAGTGGGAATTTCACTTGAAATTTCGACAAGCTCACTTCTGGCTGCCCAAAGAGTGCAATCTCACTATACAAATTTGACAGAGCATGTGCAAATTTGGAGATTTATGTATAATTATAAGTAGATAAATTACAGTTCCAAGAGAACATAAGCATCGTAGGTCAATTGTAGATTGATTTTATGTTAATGTACGTTCAATGAACCTTCATTGAACGTTCGAATGTCCGCATGCCTAATTTACGTTAATGGATGTTCTTTTGAGCTTGACATTTGAGCGAGAGACTCGCTCTAGTCGCATTATAGAGACGGTTTACTGTACGCATAATTCATATACAATAACACATTGGTTCTATGATGCTGAAATTTTCTGTACACAATTAATTATAAACTTGGTGCACCTTTGTGTCGGAGGACTATTCAATATCCACTTAACGTTTATCTCTTCCCTACATACTTCCCTTGAAACGTTTTTTAATTTTGCACATTCAACGTAGGCACAATGTATAGAAATTTCATGTCTCATGTGGAATTTACAACCATTGCTTATAAAATGTTTGAAACTTGAAAATATCATCAGCGTCGCACGAAGGAAAAAGTAAAACTTGAAGTGATCCCGAATATCAGCTTAAAAATGCAGCCAAAAGTAGCGCCTATTCCTTGGAAATTAAGATGGAATTCTATCTTAATTTCAAAGTAAGATGGAATTAACTGAAATTCAGTCTTTTCCATTGCTTACTTTCAGTTGGAATAGGCGCTACTTTTGGCTGCTTTTTTAAGCTGATATTCGGGATCACTTTAAGTTTCACTTTTTACTGTGTAATGCAAATGAGTACTTATTCCATTTCCATGTGAAAAACAGTATTTCAAATGAAAATGACGAGAAATCAAGTGAAAAGTCTTAATTCATATTCCAAATAAGCGAAGTTTATAAATATCAACTCGCATCCGTCTCTCGTATGAATTTGATTCGAATTCAAATTTTGTTCGCATCTATATCAACGAATCTGTTGATCTGATTATGATACCAAATATGATGTACAGAGAAATGTATCATTACAAATTACTATTAGGAATTGGAATTAATTCGTAGCGTTTTTAATGAAAAAAAATTATTTATTTCGAATGAAAATCAAAGAATACATTAATCAAAGTATTGTCCATCATTTTCGACTACTTTCGACCATCTTTCGGGCAAGGGATGAATACCGTGTGGGAAGAACACAGCATCTTTGGATGCAATCCACGAATCGACCCATTTTTGGCAATCTTCGTGAGAAGTGAATTTTCACTTAGACAAGCCATGAGCCATCGAATGGAATAAATGGTAACCAGATGGCGCAATATCTGGAGAATACGGCGGGTGGGGTAGAACTTCCCATTTGAGTGTTTCGAGGTATGTTTTCACCGGTTTCGCGACGTGCGGATGAGCATTGTCGTGCAGCAAAATGACTTTGTCGTGTCTTTTGGAGTATTCCGGTCGTTTTTCTTTCAATGAACGGTTTAAGCGCATCAATTGTAGTCGGTAACGATCCCCAGTTATGGTTTCATTCGGTTTCAATAGTTCATAATGAATCACACTCATCTGATCCCACCAAATACAGAGCAGGAGCTTAGACCCATGGATATTTGGCTTTGCTACTGATTTTGATGGTTGACTGGGCTTAACCCATGACTTTCTGCGCTTCGGATTGTCGTAATGGATCCATTTCTCATCGCCAGTGACAATTCTATGCCAGAAACCTTTCCTTTTCTGCCGTTGAAGCAGCAGTTCATACGTCAAAAAACGCCTCTCAATGTCCCTTGGTTTCAATTCATATGGGATCCAACGTCCTTCCTTCTGGATCATGCCTAAACTTTTCAGACGTTTTCCTACCGTTGATAAGTCAACTCCCAATGACGTCGACAATTCTTGAAGGGTTTGACATGAGTCTTCATTGAGCAACGTCTCCAAATCAGTATCTTCAAATTTTTTTGGCTGGCCAGGTCGCTCCTTATCATCCAAGTCGAAATCAGCAGCTTTGAACCGTGCAAACCATTTTCGACACGTTTGCTCAGCTAGACCATGTTCACCATACACTTCCACTGAAATACGATGGGCTTCAGCAGCACTTTTGTTCATATTGAAGTAATGGAGTAAGACTCCCCGCAAAAACACTTTGTTCGGTATAAATTTTGACATGTCCAATAAGTTATGAAGTGTTGTTATTTACGATTCAAAAAAAGGTTATGTAAGACAAATGACGTCCAATAATAGCTGTTTCACGGTGAATAGATTATTGTAGGTAACAACGGAATACTGTACTACCATAGACATAGAAATATAGGGACCGAGCATAAACCTCCTTGATGAACGAGGGGAATGAAGGTATTGCGGGGAGGGCGACGAGGTAAAGTTGCGCACAGATTTGATTGGCCATGCATCTGCATATGCGCAGTAATTTAAACAGTTGATCGTCGCACGAATTTTGAAAGCGAATACCGAACCTCTCAATTGCGGTTATCTTTTACTATTTTTATTTATTCCTGAGGAACAATGAAGTTAATTACGAATAAACTACTACTTTCTACTATCAAAGTGAAATAAATAATCGTACAAACATGGTACAGTGTTGTGTCTCTGGTTGCAAAAATCAATCCGACTATCAAACTTTGGCATCAAGAACCCAAAATAAGAGAATTTCTTTCAATAAGTATAATCATTCACAGTATTCACAGTGTATAAAATACAATGTAAAGAAAATGTGGTTTTCCATGTAAATTTGAAATGGTTTTTCGTTTGAAATTACCAAGGATTGTGCATTTAAAATTTTTTTCTACATCGCCTTGTCAAAATTATTCTATACATTGATTGGAACTTTACAATTTTTCCTACTTTTTCAAACTGTAGCAGTGTTGCACTTGCGCAGATACATAACCAATATTAACAGTTGTGCACAATTTTACCTCGTCGCACCCCTCGTAATGGCTTCCTCCCCTTAGCTTCACCCTCGGTCCTTTTATTTCTATGTCTATGTGTACTACCTACGTCAGCTTTTGTATAACGCTACGAATTAATTCCAATATCCAACATCTAATAGTTTTTGTCATCAACTGGGGGATATACCTTGACATGAAATTGAAAATTAATGGGAAATACTTGTAATTTGATGAAGTCATTTCACCAAAAACAGACAGTCGATGATTGGATAATCCCCATGTATCTACCCATTCATATTCCATATTCTAAAAGACGGAACCAATGACCGAACTGTACCGGTTTTTATCCGGCAATCCTAATAGGGAAAATCAGTAATTTTTCATGAAGACTTTCTCCTAGTATACAGGAAATAGTTCATAGATTAACTTTTCACGTTTTGAATAGGTCGGCGATTTATGTATCAAGTTATGAATAAAAAATAAATTGAATTGAAAAAATGATGGACGCATGCGAGTTAATGCGTGTATTCTTTGGTGAAAACATAGCGTAAGTTCACGTAAGGGAGTGTTATTGCCCTGGTGAAAATGAAGCGTTGAATTGCAACGAAAGCGTGAGCTGAAGAGTCATCTTGGCGTGATTTATGATGGAATTGGAACATTTTGACGTTGAATTTGTTACAAAACCTTTCCCTTTCTTTTTTCACCAGGGTTTACTCAAAAAATGCAAATTGAATCTTCCCAAATAACACACTAACTTCAAAAGCATCCGAAAGGGTTTCTTAACCCTTAGCGGAAATAAAATGTCATCTATGCAACGAAGTATTACAGAAATTGAAAGGAAATGTACTACAAAGTGAGACCATTTTTGAATTCGAATTGCGCAGGTGCAATTAATCTCAGAAATAACCCAGACAGCAAAAATAACCCGTTTGAATTCTTGAAGACTCCTCAATGAGTACTTGGAACAGTCCCCGTTATGTCAGTGAAAATGAATTCAATATGAATTCAATGAATTTCAAACGAATACATGTTGAATGCCTGGAGAATTCTTCATTAACTCACAACATGAATTCTTTCTGAACAGTAAGTTGTTCATCAAGAATTCAATTTGAATTCAAAGTATTCATAATGAATTCATGTTTATTGTTATAACGGGAGCTCTTCCTGGGGCCTCTTTTGCTGTATGGGAATTTTGTTCCTAAGTTGGTAGCATTCTGAAAGATATCTACCTGTGCCAAATTTCACATCATAGACTTTTTTTTTGGCAAACGCAAAAAGTGATTTCATCGATTTTTACAATGTCTGATTTTGTTGAGAGAAGAAGTTGCATTCAATTTTGTTGACGAAATTGGATCAGTGGTCTCAGATTGGACTCGCAAACGTTACGCACACAGATGCAACTGTACGTCGGTGTATAAAAAGAGAGGGTATGGTTGCGCGCGCAACCTAGCATGCTTTCTCTTTTGCTCTCCCGTCAACTATCAGATGAACAATGGAGAAAGCATGCTAGGTTGCGCGCGCAACCATACCCTCTCTTTTTATACACCGACGTACAGTTGCATCTGCGTGCGTAACGTTTGCGAGTCCAATCTGAGACCACTGAATTGGATTCCTGCTGTGGAAACGTTTAGAATGTTGCGCAAAGTTTTTGGTGAACAGAGTTTATCAGAAAGAAATATTTACAAGCGGTATAAACAGTTTAAAGAAGGCGGAGAACGAGTTGAAGACCAAAAGTGCCCCGGACGACTACTAACCTCTATCGACGAAAGTCACATCTAATAAACCTGAGATTCGGTGCTCCAAAACCGTAGATCAAAAAACCTTGATAGTAATCGGCTTCCAATTGTGAATTTCACCAAGTTCAGAAACCCACAATCTTTGCTCTATCTAATCTACTCTCCACGAAATCAAAATTAAAAATTGCTCCAATGATGATTGCTCTTTCCAATATGCGATATCTTGTTCTCCAATTTCTTAAGAACGATCTTTACATTAGAATCCAATTCATCCAGCCATCTCTGAACTTCCTTAAAAATTTTCACAAGATAGTCATCCAAACTTTGAACAGATCAACAAAATTATGATAGACTGTGCCAAGCTTCCTAAACTTTCTTCAAGCTTGTCAGCTCTTGTAACTTCTGGCGAACGATTTGTATACTCCGCATCAGAGATACAGGGTCATTCGCTGGTGCATACCCGTGCTCGTATCCATATTCGTTCACACATTCTCATGTAAATGTAGGACGAGTCGGAATACGTTCCTTGGAGGGCTTCTGGACGTGTTTTCGGTAAAATCACAGTAGTACGATTCGAATGTTTGTCATTGCTTGAGACTGGGCGAGTCGCCAAGCAATTAAGTAATCTTCCGACTAGCGTTTTATCAACCAATGCTCGATTTATACGAAACAACAATATTTGCTCGAATTTAAAGTTGACAGTGAAAATTATGAATGGTTCGTTTTTAACGATACGAGGCAGAGGAAAGAAATCTTATAAAACCATCAAAATTGGAACCACGATATGGTGAGAAAATCGAATGAAAAAGAAGGGAATTGAGAGCGAGGAGAAAAAAAAACTTCCTGAATCATCGGGAGAGCGTCCGAGAATTTAATATGAGAAGCCTGCTGAATACGATGAGACCGGTAGAGATTTTAATATACCGAAAGCGGAGACTCCACTAAGTTATCTCTTGAGTATAGAAGGGCTTTCTCCTACAAGTATCTTATTAATACTAGCATAGTCGTATCCACGCTGTCGAGTTTTGTTAATAAAGTCACATAAAGGTATTAAAGCCAAGAAGATGGGAAGAAGAATCTGCTATAAGGTTATGTATTTTTTTACCCCGGTGGTTTACATTCTTCGACTATAGAGTATGCCGTATTTTTCATTACAGAATACCCAGACTTGGGAATCAACTTTATCGAACTGCGATTCAATGAAAAATCAGATTTTGTCATTCGATTTCTCCGTTTTCGTTCTAGATAAATTGTAGCGGAGAAGATGATTTCGTAACACTAGTAGTAGATGATAGCAGCCTACGCATCTGAGTCCGACATCCCGTAACCAAGTCTCCGATTTCCCTGCAGAAGCTCCACCGTTCAGGAATTACTTGAACATCAGAAATTCTCGGCACTACCCCCTGCGGGTTACTCGAGATTCTCGAGTAACACGAAACGTTTTCCGGGAACTTCTAATTAGAGCTCGAGCTCATCCATTCATCTCGGCATATCTTGGTGTAGAAATGCAGTTGCATCAGACTTCTCACGTATTACATTCTTTTTTTCTCTTTCTCTTCTATTCGTTTCGAAAATGACGATCGATGTCATTAATTTCTTAATATATTCTCTCAATTATCTCAATTTACATGAATATATATATATATATATATATACATCTTCTTTATCCTCATCAACATTTCTCTCTCTGTACTCTCGTCAACCGTAATCTTTTCGTGTTCCTTTTCCTCTGTATAGGAGAGATGAAGTGTCGTGAATCATTCTATGAGCATAAATTAAAGCACCATCACAACGCCGGTTAATTAATTAAGCTAAATTGTCCTAAGCATGAGTAACTGCCGGCGCCTGGTTGTTCACTCTCTTCCACGATTTCCTTCTTCACCGTCCACGACTGTCCTTCTTCACCGCTCTCCACTCCTCTGCACTTCATATTCACGTCCGACCAACTCACGGTTAGACACATCTTTCCGAAAGAACGACTACGTTCTACCGTTTTGTTTTCGGATCTATGCGCCCTTTTCCTTGCCCACGGGTTACATATACGCTCTCGAGTTTGGACATTGTTCTTTAGGGGAGAAAAATGTATCGTATATGATTTATGTTTGTATTTTATGCTTTTGAAATAATTGTGTAGAAAATGTGTATACTTTAATTTGGTTATGCAATCAATGTGACTGCAAATAAGTTCGGATTTTCAGGATTTCAAAATGATTAACTTGATATTCATTCGACATAAAATTAAAACATCTATCAAAAGCCTTTTTTATTTTTATATTCCTAAATCGGGAAGTGTTCTTGGAATGTTTGCAGATGAATTTCAACTTACTTCTTTAGATTTTTGATCTATAATAAAATGCTATAGACATGAATTTTGAAAGGCTTTGGAGGACTTCAACGGACTCCTTTTTCTTTCATTCAAGTATGTATATTATATTCCATTACTTTTCGAATATAAAAATCCGCATTAACGGAGATCAAAGGTTCAAGCAGGCAGAAGGAGAATCATTAATGAACAGCTTATGAATTTATTCTGAAAAAAAACGAATAAGCGAAGTACTCTTTTCATTTTACTATCTCCTAATTCAATTTCATACTACTGTTCACAATAGATGAATGCTCGAATACATCCAAAAATTGATTCACATCTCACGAGAGTTCTCTTAAGGGCTCAGGGATTCGTTCCAAAATAATGAATCTCTTCAATAAATGTCTTTTTAAGAAAGTAAAAAAGTGAAAACTTCTTATTGTAAGTCTTGTCCCTTTTCAGATAATTTCTTCATTTCCTCTGAAAGTATTTGAGTACCTTCTTTTAATCAACAAACGATAAGAATCAGTTATTCATTTGTATTCAATGAAAACATTAACCACTTGAATACTCAATTGAGGAACTACATTCTCAATGTCAAAATGTACTTTCAGAGTTGATTCATATTCTTTCTTGGAAGGAATTTGATTCACATTTCGTGTGACGGTTCAATATTTTCAAACAGTATTCACAACACTCGCATCTGTTATAATCCGGTCGCACTTTTTGTAATTCAAACGATGCTTGCTTTGCTTGCATCATTTATAATCCGAATGATGCTTGTTTTACTCGCATTCTACTTAATACACGGAGAGAAATGTCTTTGGAAAAATTACCATTTTATTCGTAAACTAGAACTATTCGGCAAAACCAGACAATAATTTATAATATAACTCCTAATCATTGCCAGTTGTGATGGTAAAAATCGAGATTAATTTGGATTTTTACCATCACAGCTGGCAATGATTAGGAGTTATGCTATAAATGATTGTCTGATTTTTCCGAATAGTTCTAGTTTACGAATAAAATGGTAATCTTTCCAAATAAATTCCTCTCCGTGTAGTCTTAAATTACATATTTATAAGTCATCACCAATTCACCAAGTTTCATCAGAGAAGTTCGAAAAGTTTATTGCATATTACACAAAAGTTTTCTTAAAAAATAAATCCGGTATATGTGGAAAAATCAAGCACTTACTCATTCGAACGACAACTGAGCGATCGTTTGGCAAAAATGTAAAACATCTGTACTCGATGTTGATATACGAAACAAAAAATGGAAACAAAAGGAACCGAAAGGAAAGTAGGCAAATTGCATTTCATGTTTGTATTTTTCGTGAGAAATATTGGTTGAGACTGTTCATCATTCACACCATTGGCAACCAGCCCATCTTCAAATGAGAAAACTCTCGCGAGAGGAGGATTTAATAATTCTATTCATTATTGAATTTGTAATTTGAAATTTTATCGATTTGGATTGGTCAATTCAATCCCCAATCGATCACATGATCACCAATTCAATACTTTCCTCCGACGATCAATGCTCTTCATATTTCTCGACTTGACCGCTCGTCAAGGCCTCTTTGTCGCGTAAGAAAGCCGTATTTATGAGTAGGATTGTGTTTCGCAGTCCAAGTTCAAGGATATCCCAAGACATGCCATTAAAACTGACATGAGTGTTCGAAACAACTTCATCGTTCGTGTGAATGATTAGAGTGTTGTACGTGTACAAGGGTCAGGTCAAATTTAATTCTAGCCGTCACTCTTGTCTGTGGGATTGATGGTTGTTTGTTGTTTACATCAGGGTTAGTAAACTGATACTCGTATGCCTATCCGATTAGAATGTTTTACGTTCCCCGACTTATCGAGATTGTATTTCACCGGGAAAAATCTTATACTTTAGTTGAAGAGAAAAAGTTTGATTACATTGTTGCTGCATTTACAAGTTGACGCCGTTGTTTGGATCAAGCTTTTATTACCAAAACTAAATATCAACACGAGATTATGAAGTGAATATAATACCGAGATTATTCACGAGTAAGTAACACGATTGTAGAAGCAAATCCCAAATCAATATCATTTTATATCGTTTCTTCATGAGAGTTGAATGTTTCCTCTCCACGAGCCAGTCAGTTCTGAATTTTAGCTCCACATGGGTGGACGTATAAAAACTACGATAAGGTGAGTGAGAAAATATTGATGGAAGAATGATCTTGACGTCAGATGGTTTGAAATAACAAAGCATCCAATAGATATCACGTTTAATTTTCCCAACCTCGAGAGTTTTATCAATATTGCGGTGGAGGGTATGTCGATGATTTCTCATTCATAAATCATCCACTAACACCATGGAGTGCAGTTTTTTTTGTTATAAAAGAAAAAAAAACACTTTATAAAATTCAGAGAAGAAGCAATTGAAATTGTTAGAGTAATTAATGATTGAGCGAGGGTATCACATCTGCTTTAAGGAAACCTAGCTTTCGGCGTTTTCATCAGAGCAGTAAAGCAGTTGACATGGGAAGCCAAAAGACAGTCAGTTTGACGTTTTAATGCCCTTTAATCAGAGCGGCACCCCAAGCGGTTGCGTGCTTGTTTTTCAAAGAGTTTTTTATTCTCATTTAGCAGTCTAAACTTCCGCAGTTCCAGTCTCGAACCCAAAAATTGTACACAAACGAAATGTAAATTCTCAAAAAAAAAATGATTCGTGAATCGAATGAGTATTTTTTCTTTTCGCTCAATAGCAGTAACAATGTTAACCACTTCGTGTAATTCTCTAATTCACTGTTTGCTCAGCCAAACGTTTCATTTCCCTAGAGTTCTTACCGTACCGAACAGATCTCAAACAAATCCACATCCACTATAGTGAGCTCTCAGTTACTCACGCGTGCGAAGAGCTGGAGGGCATTATTGCCTATGTCAATTCGTTAGAGATTCTGTATTTCATCGCTTCTAAAATTCGTTAACAGTACTCGAATTTCAACTTTAATTTGATTATTATTGTTTGAATTTCTAATATCTCTCACTTTGGCTATTATACTATGAGAAATGCTGAATTATATTCATCAGATATGCTTATAGAAATTTAATTAAGCAAATGTTTGTTGAATGTCATCAGATTTGAATTCGATCTCAATACACGTGAGAAATTATTTCATTATGCGGTTCAGATCAATAGCGTTATCTTTCCGTTTCTTCATCTTCACGAATTCCTGTTCTCTAAATCTGAAGGAGTGAAAAATCGCACCCCAGCAAACATGAATGTAGGCCATTCAAAGGACCATTGACGGCCCCTCGCCGGTACCGCAGGACCATCAGCGGCCCATTGAAACGACGCCAGTAATCATTGTTTGTAGGGACGTTTCACTCTACTAAGTGTCAGAAGTGAGCCTGTCCGCTTCGAGTGGAATTTTCACTCGTTTCGAGTGACCTCTCACTCTTTTAGAGTGAAAAATTCACTCTAGCGTTGAAGTGGTTGTGAATTTGTAATCTCAAAGCCTAGAATATCACTCTAAAAGAGTGGAAATTCCACTCGAAAATTCGACAGGCTCACTTCTGGCTGGCTGAAGAGTGAAATCTCACTCCAAAGATTTTGGAGAGTGTGATTTCAAATACGAATCATCTAAAAAGATGGAGAAACAGGAGAATAGTTCGCAAATTTTGTGAAAAAGGAATGGTTCGATTGTATTTTTCGTCTTATCAATTGAGATGCAGGGCTGCAATTTGAGAAGTTCTTTTTATTCATGGAGATTTGAATCTGCTCAAGTAGAAATTGAGAAATAACTGGATATTGGGACAGTTTCGTTACCAGAATTGCAAGTTGTTCCGCCAGTACAGAAAAAAACCACAAAATAATAACAGTGCTTATGATGAAGCCTAGGGCTAATGTCTACCAGTTACCGCTACCCAGGCTCGTAATGCCAAGACTGAGAATTGCACCATGATCGGCGTCAAGCTTGGTATGCCAAGTCTGGTTAGCCTAGCCTTGGCCGATGCATGGCCCGCCATAGCTGACTAAGCGTTGATAGAGTCTTGGACATCAATGTCAGGACCAAGCATATTTTGTCGTGTTTGATTTAATTTTCGTCAATCAAGCCTTGACCAATGCTCAGCTCGTCATAACTAACCAAACTTTGATAGCGTCTTGAACATCAATGCTAGGACCAAGTATATTTTGCCGTGTTGGATTTCCGATATATATGAAAGCTGAATGCTCAGCAGAGAATGTTATCATCATCCTAAACATTGACCTAGCTTGATAACATTGTTGGTAATTAGGCTACACCCGGTGATGACTAGCATTGACTCTAACCTGTCACCAAGTTTGGTCAATCACTCAAATGTGAATGTTCAATCAAACTTGGACGCCAATGAAAAATCCATCCTACTCATTCAGCCCAAATTAGTATTGCATATCAATAATGGCAACAATATCGATTGCAAGCATGGAACCAATATTGAATTTCGATATTAAACCAAGCTCGGATACCAAGCATTGAACATTGTTATCATCCCAGACATTAATCTAGTTTGGTGCCAATGTTAGCAACCAAGCTAGGCCCGGTGTTGACTAGCATTGACTCAAGCTTGGCACCAAGTACGGTACGTTTGTCAAAGCATATCTGGGTAGCATCAGCTATTGTCGGGTTAGTTAGTTAGTAATACACTGAAAGAAAGGTATGGCTCTTACAGCTCTACTATTTATGTGGTCTTGCTGTCAGGAGGTATAAGGATGCCAGTATAGCTTCAACAGCCGACAGATTGCTATGATAGCGACGCGTTCGGCTGTGGGAGCTATACTGGCATCTTTATACCTCCTGACAGCGAGAACACATGAATAGTAGAGCTGTGAGAGCCATACCTTTTTTTCAGTGTAGTGAAGCGAGTGTCTGAGCTAGTAATGAAATTCGAATATTACTGATACTACCCTTGGGGGAAGGGAGACACGGACCGATACTGGCTCAGTACTGTTGCCAGAGTTGCCAGTACTGGCAAATCCAAAGCCACCAAAGCTATAAGAACTAGGAAGAAGTCGGCGTGATAAAATCATTCTACATAAGGGCCTGTATAACATTTACAACCGTGTCAGTACTATTCGTTCGTATGCGCCGACTAAGGTAGAATTCTGGAATTCCAACCTTGTTCAAACAATATCGATTTAATATTGACCCAAGACGGTCTGTTCACTCAAATCAATACCGTTTGAAATTTGTCGAATAGGTTGTGCCAATTGACAAATCATAATGACCCTGGATAAAAACAATTGTTCCCGCCAAAGTTTGGGAAATATAACCTTGCCAGTACCAGGCCATATTTCGACTTCGGCAATTTCCACATGAGTAGAATTTTAAACTTCATAATCCTGGCATTCCAGTCTCACCAGTATTGAGACTGTACCACATTGAGGGAACTGTCAATTCATCGTGACCAAAAATCTAGCGAAATACGACATCAAATAAACAATTTAGTTCTTTCAACAACACTGCAAATTCAAGTGTTCTATTTTAATGTACTGAGGCTGGGCTCCTATGCAGCCAGATTGTCTGAAACGGAACGCTCACAATTGTTGGCTCCCTAGTATTGTTATAGTTACATTTAAATAAGACTAGCATTCTACTAATTAGGACTGCTCCGTTCCGGATGATCCGGTTGCATGGGAGCCCAGCCTCAGAGGGTTTGAATCCTGTAGTTACTTCTTAAAACATTTTTCCCATTTTATGGGTGTATTTAGACGCTTTTAAGCGTTTAAGAAGTGACTACACGATTCAAGCATGATGAGTCAAAATAAAACACTTGAATTTAAAGTAAAAATGTTAGCAACTCAGTTTTTTTCAGTTATTGCAACTAAACAGTTTCCTGGCATTCAGCAGGTTTTTACGACCACCATGTTCAGGTCGGTTGATTAGTGATACCGAAGTCGGTTGATACCCCGCTAATCCTGGCATATTATTGTTAATCTGTCATATTGAATGATCCTTCTTCCAAATGTGGTTTAGTACTGGCGCAGTTTTGTCTTACTGCGACGCCCAAATTTTCACAACCATGGTTTCAATGTTGCTTGATTATCAGTTTTATGGTCAGCTAGGGCCCTACTTGTGCTAACACATTGTTGTTCACTTGGCATATCGAATACTGCGATTATGAACTCACTCGAAATCCATTCATATAAATTCTACAATCATCGCTATTCTGCATGTACCGTAATTCAACTTGAAGATCTTCGGTTGTCTGAAAAAAAAATATGTAAGGAAACTATAAAAAGAATTTCCATAACAATAGTGTCAGGAAATAAATTTCTAGTTGAACATTTCACTAGAAATTTTAGAAATTTCATTGATGTCACATGTGTATGCTGACGGGACCGTCAACAGAGATATTCTCGAGTTCTTTGCAGTTTCATTCTTCAATTTCCCGTCTTTTTCCATTTTCCAGTCGCTACTCAGTTGGTGCGTTTGGCGTGATTGTACTATATTATCCAGATCTTTATTTTTGTTCCTTCACAATTTCACCCGATACGCTCGTGCTGACGGGCCAATGGGTTTCCGGAAGACATTTGCTACGATTTCTTCTACTTCTTCCATCTTACGAGTCGTTCGAAAGGATACACACACGGATGTGGGTACATAGAAGAAGTAGTCGAACGTGTACGATATCCGCTTCTTTTGTTCTCGTTTTATGCAGTCAGCTCATACATACCTTCACTCGCGTCCTTTTCAAAGTGTCCCATAGGATGTGGCTTTGCCTCGCTCTGTCTTTCGCTCTAAGAAGAAATATGGTAAACTGCGTTAAAGTGAGACAGATCAGTTTCTTGGTGCAATCTTTAAAGAATATAAATAGTATGGATGCGAGGGAAGATCGATGCAGAGAACCGGGAACTTTATTTCGAATACGTTTCACATGCAAATAACGATTGCCAAAAAGATCTGTGCAAGAGAACAAGAAAATTTGATGAAACTTCAAGTTTCCTTTATGAAAAATGTAGGTACGTTCAAAGACGCATGAATTTGAAAATCTAGGAATCACAAAAATTCATAGGAATTGTTGTAACAAAATTTTGCATGTTATAAAAATCCTCCATGACGCAGTTATACACCCACGTAAGTCTTTGAAGAAGCACATACATTCTTTAACATGTTTTGCTCGTGGCATACTAAATTTTGACGTTGAAGAGCTGAGACTGGAGGCACTATGTTTGGATCTTTCTTCTGTTCTTCCTTTTATTTTGCGACTTCCGCTTCTTATGTTGTAAGAACCGATCTCATGAGAAGGCAAAAATAAATGATTCTTCCTATTCCCCTTTTGCGAGGATGTTTATTTTTTTCTTCTTGCCATACCGAATTAGGGACATACCGACCTTGGATATGTGTGTACAAAGAAACCAAAAGTTACATAGAAAAGTATCTTGTCCTAACTTTCGTGAATATCGAGAGTGAATTAATTTTACGAAAATATTCAAATTGAAATTGAATTTTAATTGTGATCGAATTCCGTGCAATGATTATAAAACAATATCAAAGTTTTAGGATGAAAATATCAATCTGAAACTAAGGTGAGGATATTTCAAGGGACAAAATTAAATCGATCGAGATACGAACGGAGGAACGAAGATAAGATTGAACTTTCAACTCAATTTAGCGTTTCAGCTTGACGGATGCACACTTGGCGCAAATTGCAAACTTCGTTCTTCTACTCTTTCACGCTGGATTTTTCAATAAAACTGAGAGATGGGGGAAAATTTGATTCTCGCTTATTAAGGTGGAATGATATTAGATATATGTTGTGTTTTCGTGTGAAAATTTCTAATGTCGAATTGGGATACTCTCGTGATTGAAATATCGTGGATAAAATTGTCAATGTTGTCTCGTTTTTCGGATACCGTTGTTATGGATATTTGCATATGAAACGCTCGCTTGCTACTTGACAAAGCTTTTCGATTTTCGAAAATCGTAGAAGCAATAGAAGAGTTTGAAAATTCAGATGAGCATAAAATACGCGAACGTATTAAATAGTATATTATTGAGAGAGAAAAGAGATGTATCGATCGAAGCTTCTATTCTCTTCTTTTGTATTTGTGTCAAACAAGGCATAGTGTACCGAGTTGAATTCGTTCTCTAGTAATGTTACAGGTTTTTCGCATTTTTCAAGTTCTCTCGTATCTCTACACTATTCCTATGTTGCCTCACACTGTGACAGAATCATCATCATTCTTTCTTTCCCGCTTTCTCATCTTTTCTTATCTCTTTCCCTCTATTTTTCTCTATTTCTTTCTCTCTTCATTCATGGCGAGAGACAAACGTTATCGTAATTTCTCTTTGGATAAAGACCATATGTGAATTGTATTTCCTCTACGTTCTCCACCACCGACGAACTCGTTCACAAATTAAGTATGTACTACATTTTTCGACCATTTTATCCAAGAGAGATGCGGGGTGTTTAAAATCTTTAGTACAGCAGTTTAGTCTGGAAAAACTCAATTAACTGAATGTTTAAGGATATTCTATTCATTTACTTTTTTATTGTCAATTTATTCACTCTGATTCCATGGGAAATCAAGTGTTAGCACTTTTTGATGGGTTTTTAAAATGCAGAATATATTTCTTCGTCTCGTAATATTTTGAACAGTTTCTCATAAGTTTCACCAGGAATTCCTCTTACTTGACTTTTCATGGATCAGTCTTATGCTCTTGAGTTTGTCATAAGTCCTTCAGAAGTCCCTCGATACAGAGAGGAATTTGAACTTTGATTTACTATGAGAGTATGACGATTTTCCGATAAAATGTACTTTGATGAGTTATACTCGAATGCAAGGCTCTTCTACTGTTTTTTTATCTTGGAATGTAATTGGATATTTTAAAAATAATACTATTGACATTATATTCACGTAGAACGGCAAATGAGTATTGATTTTACAATTATACAAATATTTCACCACTCACGGCGCAAATGAATGAATGTTTCAATTCATTCTGACCTTATTTCATACGTGATGGATTTGCCAAACATTAGGATGCACCTGTGATGAATAGAGTTTCATTTAAAATACAGACATTCATAATTTTTGACGCATCCAAATTTAATGCATTCTCATTGAGTTAAAACCTAATTGACTGATGAGAATTTCAATGGAATGCACTGTCATGATCTAGTAATTTGTATCAGGATTCACGAGTATATTGTCATTTTCACGGATTGTTTAATAATTATGCACATCGTACTCTCTAGAAGTCAAAATGCCAACATTTTATCCATTCGTTCGACTTGTAGGAAAATAATTCCCTGAAAAATTGGTGTGTAAAATTTTGATCTTGAATTTTAAATTTTTATTTCAAAAGGGTGACAATGTGATAAGAATTTGTGATTTGAAAGGTTTATTTATAGTTAACAAACGTACACTGTAAAAAGAAAGTCTTAAATTCAGCTCATTTCATGGCTGAATCTATGGTGCAAACAAATTAAGCCGAAAAAACAATCGCCGACACAATGGAAGAAGCATTGTCTGAAATTAAGATGCAAACAGATTAAGACTTGCTTTTTACAGTGTATATTTGCTTATGGGGAAATAAATATTCGTTTGAATCAAATATATTCTGTCAATGATAAGCAAGTGGTATATAGCAGAAATCAACGTTTGTTCATACACTGAGAGAACAGATATCCGGAAAATTACCATAATTTATGGATTTTCAGCGCTGGTCTGACCCGAGTCGGAATATTTACTTGCACGAATATCTAAAAGTACCATAATTTCTTGGACTTTTCAGAATAAGTATGGTACCTTCCTTATAAAAGTCCCAGATATTATGGTACTTTTAGAGGTTTGTTCAGGTAAATATTGAGACTCGGGTCAGACCAGCGCTAAAAATCCATAAATTATGGTACTTTTTAAGATACCTTTTTCTCCGTGTAGTTAATAAATTATATTTGACAAAATCATAATAAATTTACGTGAAATAAATATTTATTAACTATGAATAAACCTTTTTCTCAGTTTACTCAATCTGCTCTGAGAACAAATAAACAATTGATTGTATAGGCTGACCAGGATTGTGAATACACTTCCTGTTGTTGACATAAGTGAGGTCTTACTACTGCTTCACAAGAAAACCCAGCATGAAGCTATCTGATTATCATTCGATGCACGGCTATGATAGATGGTCAACCATTCATTTCCCGCCTGCGACTGAAGTATGATCTATCAATGGTTGATATTTATTCTAAGATTGGGTATTCTGAGTCGGTAATGGTCCTTCAACAAATCAAATATCTGCAGTTCAGAGTTACGTTTTTTAAATCTGCAGAGTGATCAAAAATTCCCAGTAGACACTGGAGAAAATTCACAAAATTGAAAGAAGCGATCAATGAAATACAACTAGCGACTCAACACCATAAAGCGATTCGTTGGTGGTTGAAGATGAGTTCCGAATTGAATCTATCCTGGAAGTTTCTCTTTGAACTGGTAGTCAATTGAAGAGAAACAACATCCATGTTTGATCTTCCAACGATTGAACAGAACAAGAACTATATTCTTTATTTCTCTATTTACTAGGGGTGTGCGGGTAGCGCTTTTTATCGGGTCGGGTCGGGTACCCGATTAAATCGGGTTTTCCAAGTCGGGTACCCGGATATAATAAAATCGCTTGAATTTAATATTTTCAACTTCTATTCGAAGTTGCCATTGCCGTTGATATTTTAAGGACAAATTGTCTTGAGCGATTGTGGGAATAAGGGGATTTCATATGAATTCAATTCTAATATGAAGAATGCCATATTCACTTCAAGTCTATTAGGGTTGTTACTCCATGTAATTGATTATGCAGCGCATTAAGAAATCTCCAAATTGCTTCATGGAATGTTTATATTTATTTTTTAATTCAATTAAAGAATATAATCACATTTATATCTCATAAATAATATATTATCTATTTTCGTATTTAGTGACCACAATATAGAATCTTGAACATCAATGAAAATAAATATTCTTCTTATAAATATCATTCTTTTTTCATATTTTTAAATTTGAATGGAGGAAGCACAACTCTTCCACATGTTTTTTCAGCAATCTTGATCGAGTTGCTGTCACAATATTTCCTGCTGAGGAAAACGTTTGCTATATTTGAATTACCCGAATGTAATCGGGTAACTCGGGTAATTGAAAAACCCGATGACTCGGGTACGCGCACACCCCTAATCTACAAATAACTCTAGACCTGAATATCTCTTCCTCTCAAATAAATCTACTCCCAAATATTTCTATCCTTACAAATCTCTATTCTTATACAGGGTCACCCGAGGTGAGGGAATTGTATTTTGAGGGCATATTCTGTAATCAAATGAAAAAAAATTTTGTTTAGGCTTAGTTTTTGAAATACGAGCATTATTGGATTTTTTTCTCAAATCCAAATACCTCAAAAGCATTCTGTACTACATAAATGATCTTAACGCCATTCGCTAAGTTGGAAAACGGTGGATCTTTAAGAAAAAAATTGAACTATCTTGTCATTCTTTGTTTTGTAGCCGTATAACAATTCTGAAGATGCTGAACTGATTGACTGAAAATCAAAAAATTTCAAATCTCTGTAACTCTGAATTGACAATTGACAGAATAGTTTTCGAGTTTCTAACCAATCAGCACCCAGTAACTTTGAATTATTATAGCTCCGAAACGAACAATGATAGCGTAGTTCGATTTTTTGCCAGAGATCCCCGTTCTCCAACTCAATGAATGGTGTCAAGTTCAAGTGTAGCACACGAAACTTTTGAGCGATTTGGATTTGAAAGACAATTTTGAAATGTTCATGATTCAAAAACTAAACCTCAGGAAAAATTCTGTTCATATGAGAAATTATTCCATCTTGGCTGTAGAATATGCCCTTAAGTGGATACTAGTGCCGGGACGCCAGCCATTTCGTATTGGCTAGTTTATTCAAAAACTATTGAATAAATTAATCTAAACTGAGTTTCCAAAGATTCTGTGCGCCATGAGGACCCACATAACAATTTTGGATCACTCTTTTGGATCATTTTGAAAGTTATCTTAAAGAATCCGAAAAGATGTCTTATGAAACACCAAAAGATATCTTTTGGAAGTCTTCATGCGAGATTTCTTGAAGTTTTCTGAAGGTATCTTTTAGAATTCTTAAAGATATCTTCCGTAAGATATCTTAAAGATGTCTTTAGGTGTTTCATAAGACATCTTTTAGAATTCTTTAAGATATCTTTTAGAATGTTCCGGAAGAATTCCTCAAACTTGTTATCTGGGGAATCTTTAGAAACTTAGTTTGTACGAATTGATCCAGTACTTTTTGAATAAACTAGCCAATACGAAATGGCTAGCGTCCCGGCACTAGTATTCGCTTAAAATCTACAGTGGGTGGCCAAATTATTAGGCCACAGTTGAGATTATTGAGATTACTCCAAAGTTGAATATCTCAGTGAAAAATTATCGTAAGGAAACAAATGAATACGCAATTTCAAGGGCAAAGTCTACTCTTTGAGCATCATTTGACCTCTTTGGTCTATCATGTTTGTCCGACAACCTACATCGCATTGAGTATGAGTATTTTGGTCGATATTTCCTCAGTTTTTCAAACAGAAGGAGCTCGCAGGAAGATTAAAACATGGAAACACGAAAATAAGCATTTTGTAGAGAATTTCCTCAGCTTCAAAACGCTTTTTTTATCTTCTTGGTAGAGTCATTTTTAGCGGAGTTATGTCATGTTTTATGACTTGTAATTTGGAGACGGTAGAGGGGGGAAAAAATCTCCATGAAAGAAAAAGATTTGTTTTAAGATGTATTATACGCAGAAAATACTTTTGAAAACAATCAAAAACCTCTCGAAGTATTTTTTTTCGTATAATAAATAGCAAAACTAAACTTTTTCCTCCAAGGAAATTTTTTGTCCCCTTAACCGTCTCAAAATTACAAGTCATAAAACATGACATAACTCCGCTGAAAATGACTCTACCAGGAAAATAAAAAAAGCATTTTGGAGCTGAGGAAATTCTCTACAAAATGTTTATTTCCGTGTTTCCATGTTTTAATCTTCCTGCGAGCTCCTTCTGTTTGAAAAACTGAGGAAATATCGACCAAAATGCTCATACTCAATGCGATGTAGGTTGTCGGACAAACATGATAGACCAAAGAGGTCAAATGATGCTCAAAGAGTAGACTTTGCCCTTGAAATTGCGTATTCATTTGTTTCCTTACGATAATTTTTCACTGAGATATTCAACTTTGGAGTAATCTCAATAATCTCAACTGTGGCCTAATAATTTGGCCACCCACTGTATTCTGCCCGACTCGGGTCATCCTGTATAAGAATTGAGATTCATGAGAAAAGATATTTGGAAGAATAGAAATATTTAAGATCAGTCATGTTTGGGAGTAGACTTATTTGAGAATAGTGATATTTAGGAATGGAGTTATTAGTTTTTGTCGGGTCGAGCCGGGTTTATTGGTGTGAGTATCGGATCGAGTGCTAGAGATTTTCGAGTACTCGAAATTGGTCGGGCTACCCGAAGTTTTCGAGTACCCGAAAATCGTTGGATCATCCGAAAGTTTCGAGTACTCGAAATTGGTCGGGCTACCCGAAGTTTTCGAGTACCCGAAAATCGTTGGATCATCCGAAAGTTTCGAGTACTCGAAAATTGTCGAGTTGTCCAAAGTTTTCGAGTAAAAGAAAATGATCGAGCTACCAGAAAAATTAGTGTTTCAGACGGGACCGAGACTGGTCTCGGTATCAACCCCGAGATAGAGACGAGACGAACAATTATTTTTCGATACCGAGACGATACCTGTCAAGCTGAGAGTCTCGACGATACCGAGAATTCCGGCGAATTGTTTCGGTGGTTGTAGAGACCGAGAATCTCGACTCGAGACGATACTGATTTTCTCGGGACAAAGGCGAGACCGAGACGAGACTGAAACACTAGGAAAAATGTTCGAGTACTAAGAGATTATCGGGTTGTTAAAAACTTTTCTGAGTTTTTGAAGATAACCAAGTCAATTGTTGCTTTTGAGTACTTGAAATTCATCATGTTATCCGATAATTGTGGGAATTTGATTAATGGGAAATATAATTATACACTGTTAAAAATTTCTTGAAATTTCATCTACTTTTCATGTACATATGTGAATGAAAATTCAATTTTTGTGAACTGAAATAGGAATCCAAATACAGGTTATTGAATTTTCAAGTTATTGTGCATGAAAATTGAAATTAATGTACAGGTGATTGAAAAAACTTAGAAAAATTTAATCCAGTATAATAACATAATAATATCATTATAATTGTAATCAAATCATGACTCTAATGGCATCCAACTGAAAACAACAAAAATGATTCAAGTTGGTTTGGATTAGAAAAAAAATCTAAAAATGCTCATATCTCAAAAACTAACCTTCAAAGAACGGGAAATTCTTGCATTATGGCTGCAGGATACGCCCTTGAAATACAATTTTTCTCACTTGGGTCACCCTGTATATTAACGCTTTGACGAAGTCATCCGCGTATCCACTTCAACTATGTACTAGTTAGATCACACGGTTTGTTCAGTGTTTCTACATCACAAGTACATCTTGATTCACAAGTTTGAAGAATGAACGCAAGGTCATATAAGCAGAAGAACGCTGCGTTCCATAAAAGTGGCAGTGGCTTGAGTGATAGAGCTTTGGCGTCCGGTTTCGACGTCCCGCGTTCACATCTTGTGGAGGTGATTTTTTTTTCAACAATCATGAACATGTGCATGAAATTTAAAGAACTGGTTCTTGAATTTTCAATACTACTGTACATTACTTTCGTTAGTACGTTATTCGCGTGAGTGGAAATTGCTTCCATTACATGTGATTGAAAATTCAATCAGAAATTTCTAACAGTGTAGCCTCAATTTACAATAAAACGTATCAATTTCACTGGCAACTTTTTTCTGCGTGTACTCGCCCATGGATTCTTCAAGGTTTTCGAAAAGGGCCGAAGAGGAAGTTTCAGATTTATAATCATTCGATATAATTCGATCCCGGATAACATAAAAGTTCTACAGCTGTTTTGTATGAATGCATTGTTCATTTATTTATTCTTATGTACGGGTTAAATCCATTATAGTGTACAAAGTGCATACATATGCACATTACAACAATAATTAAAACAGTGCTGTAATAATAAACAGTAAGAAAGTAAGAAAAGTTTCAGCACTTCACAAGATAATAAATTAGATTAGCGATTTACAATACGGTAGCACGCTTTCCTGAACTTACCGATAGAGCTTGCAAATAAATCAAGTTTTATATTAAGGTCATTTACATATGCACAGATGCGATTGATCAACATTGTATTGTGAAATCGAAATGAATTGAAAACGTTCCAAGTTAAAATATTTCTAACTTTAAAAAAATCGAGTAACTCGATCATATCAAGTGATTCGAACAAATCGAGTAATCCAAACATATCGAGTAGTTCGAACACATCGAGTAACTTAAATGAGTAGTAGTTATGAAAACTCGCCTCGACAAAAACCCGACATTCGGGTCGAGTCGAATACTCGACTTTTTTGAGTACTCACGCACCCCTACTAGTTTCATAAATGGTGAATTATCTGATATCATCAGTGGACCCACCTTATCATTCAATAGACAACCTTTGAAGAACTATAAGCGGGCGCCAATAACGTGCGATTATTGACATCGGTGGGCCACAGATTGGCCATTATTGTAGCAATTTATGACCCTAGTATGGGTAACAATGAGTTAATTCATGTAGTATTCATTGAGTATTGAATAGCGTTTCATTTCTTCTATCCCCATGCATTTTCGAATGACTTATTCGATATATTCAGCAGATTGATTCTGTAATATTATTTACGAACTCCATGAAGAGCGACTCGCAAATACGTGGAGAGACAGAAAAGAACCACTATGATTGAGGACGAAAGACGGATTTCCTATGTCTTCTTCAATTTCCAATTCATACATACAATGAACCGACACCTCACGAGTGGTGAAGGGGAATCGTGTCTGAAATATAAGGACACAAAGATCAAACATGAAGATGTTCAAATTCGATGATGATATAATATCTTTCACAGAAAAAAGAAGAGAAATCCCAAGATTTCGGAAAGATCTTTGATAAAATGAAATCTGAAACTCGAACAGCGCTATAAATAAATTTCATAACACGAGTAATAATCTCAATAACGTGTATTGTGAGATATTTATAATCCACCTCGTAATTCAGTAAGAGCAGAGATAATTAATATCAACTAGTTCATATAAATCTTTCGGTATCATAAGTTCGCTCCTACTCTCTACACTTGTACGTCTAATTCTCGCAACTTCATCTGAATTAGATCAACACTGAAAACAACAAGACATAAGAAGATTTTGTACTCACATGATGAATTCAATGATAAATCACAATTATCTAAAACATTAGCGAAAACGCATCACGGTCTAATATCATGAAACCAATTCGGAATCTAATGAGGGAAAAACAGACATGAGAGTCTAGACCTCATGTTTCGGCCACACTCAGACGCCGTTCTCGTCGAGGCGGATTATATGGCGTGTCTTGAAACGCGTATGTGATGATTTTCAACAAGAAATTTAGGAGTCTCTTTAATCGTGTTCCAAGAAATCCTCTCTTTGTGATCCTCCGTCAGCACTGTTTTTAGGTTACAAGACGGTAAATCCACCAGAGAAAAAACACAGAAAAATTCATGTATTTCGAATATGAGAATTCTAAATATCACATTTTAGATATCGATCTGCTTTCTTATTTGAATTTGAAATTTCTTCATTTTTATTCGTTGCGATGAGTTATGGGAGTTCGAAAAGAACAAAAGTATGAAGGGGTTTATGGTGTATATATGAAATGTATTCGAAAGAAAGATATATGATGGGAGGAAGTGAGAAATACATTGAGGGAAGAGAAAAGGAATCCTTCACTCCCTTCGTGTCCTTTTAAATCTCATATTACTTTCATAACGTCCCTTCTTTTTCATATCTGATGTTCATATGTTTATAATGGAAAATGGAAAATATCAAGATATTCATATTGAAGGTTTCGAATAACGCTTTATTTTGTATCTCAAAAATATCATCATTTCACTTTTTTTGTAATTCCTTTCCTTCCGGTAGAATGGGAATGGGAGGAAAGAATTTAATTGTTTTCTCTTTTGGTTCTTCTTTTGTTGAATTTCTTGAACCTTCGCTTATACGACGACGATTTGAGCGACACAGTTCATTACCAAGTTCATCTTTGCCGAGTTCAGTCACCTGCAGTCTCGAGAAGATCGTTAAACATATTCAAGAGAAATGACCCTCCCTGCGTACTCCATGCTTGAATGCAGATCTACGATGATGATTCTCTCGTCATCCAAGTCCATCTTATGAGCGAAACAAGCATCTTCAGTAATCGGTCGAGCAACATCTCGTGTGCTCTTCTTAGATTATTACTTGATGTATCATTCAGCTGTTTGAAAAGTCGTTGGATTTTCCACTCGAGGAAAATGTTATTCGTTATTTCAAAGTTTTTAAAATGCACATGTCTTTGAATGCTGAGTTCTCGATCTTGAAGATGTTTTTCGCAAATTATTTGAACAATGCCAACTACACGGAGAGAAATTTATTTGGAAAAATTACCATTTTATTCGTAAACTAGAACTATTCGGAAAAATCAGACAATAATTTATAGTATAACTCCTAATCATTGCCAGCTGTGATGGTAAAAATCGAGATTAATTTGGATTTTTACCATCACAGCTGGCAATGATTAGGAGTTATACTATAAATTATTGTCTGATTTTTCCGAATAGTTCTAGTTTACGAATAAAATGGTAATTTTTCCAAATACATTTCTCTCCGTGTATTTTATGAAGTCTTTTCTCTCAAATATTGCGCTGATAACACACAAGAGGTTTGTATTGGGAAGAAATGGAATTTGATCCGAGAAATATTTGCTCTCAATTTTCAGAAAATTACACTTTGTTTGAAAAATACTTGAGAACAGCTTGGTACTGTAGAATGGATAGTGTTGTCGACATTTTATACCTTTGTGAAAATGTAATATTGGATTCTCATTTACGTGGAGGTGTTTGCAATTTATAATTAAATTCATGTACCCTACGGAATAAAGTTTGTAAAAGCATTTTCCAAGAAAACTTTGGAAAACTAATTAATTTCAAATGTCGAACTTCAAAATTGGCTTGCCGGATGTTGAGGAAAGTCAAATTCGAAGTGAAATGAAAAGTGGCCCTAAAATCAGTAGTTTTTCGTTCGTTTTTATAACATAATATATATCATATACATATATTTTTAACGTATTCAATATTCGATGTATGAATATATATTCTTCCATTCCACTTGAATCCCCTGTTCTTTCAAAACCAATCATATATGTCAAATATAAAATGGTATTGGGTTTTTTGTCATCGTAAGGTATCATTTGGCAAATTTTGGGGTAACTCTTCGAGTTATTATTCAAGATTATTTTTCTGTAGGAATGATATAGAAATTTTTTATAATTGAAAACTGTATTTTTCACGTGGAGATTTGACTCGATTGAAGGATGTTTCGATTCTTCAACCTCTTCTTTTGAAAAGAGAAGTTGATTTGATGATTGAACTAGTATATTAAGTTGAATGGGTACCGAAGGGAATTTTTATTAACCAATATGGTTTCAGTACCGTTCCGTTCGTCAGTATTTGCATTTCTACATAGTAAAGTTATATTTCATATCAAATCATGTTTCATCATATTTACCAGAATCTTATCGAATCCAGTCTATATGGGAATAGAAATTAGTGAATTTAAGATAAAGCCAACAGATCTAATAGACACAGGCGATTTTCACATTCCAGCGGGGTATCGGTTGCTATGGCTGCTTGAAGGTCCGGCAATGCCCCCGGGCCATAGGAAGGTCAAATGCATTGTGCATGTTCCCAATAGTCGATGCCCTACAGGAATCCGAAGGATAGACCATACGTTTCCCAAACTAGTAATTTGATCCTTGATGGAACACTCTTTGAACGTTTAAAATATTGTTCCTTAGTTTCAAGAGGTGGAGTTATTGTGTCGTTCAGCAAAAGAGCCTCGATCATTCTAGTAAAAAGAATTCTTGCATTGAATCCTTTTGGATCTTCCATGAAAAACTCATAAACATTAAATATTTCTACTATGATCATCATCGACGATCTCTGCCAGACCGATTTCATTCCCCTTCGGATCGAAACAATTCACATTTCAGGAAAATATCTCGAGTTTATTCACACCCATCATATCTTAAAAGGGTGAAAAATTGATATTCAAAGTGTAAATATGCTAATGCCATTTCATTCCTTAAAGTGTCAACTGTCGGTGCTGTTATTTCGCTTCGTTCCTCTTCTCATATGTAAAAAGATAATTCAATTTTCTATATTCCGCTTCATGAATAGAAAATATAGCAATATTCAATATATTATGTTTTTCCATCTCTTATTATAAAATATGTAAATTTCAATATTGAAGGAAAGATGAGCTTCGCATTTCTCTCTTCACGACAGAACCGAGAAATGCACCGATGTCGGAGCGATGATAACGCGATATACTATGCATGTTAATGTTCGAATTTGGAAAATTATATTTATATTCGAAGCGTATTTACATCACCCCCGGAGCGATAGCGATGCTTTCACAACAATCTCAGTGCAATAATTTTATCAAAAATTCATCTGATAAAATCACGTGTCGGATTGACGAGCAAGAAAATACATTTTACACAAATCTCGCAGCAAAATTTCAAACTTTGTGATATAAATTTTATTGCGGTTTGCGAGAAGATTCGAAGTATCGATTCTAATCACAGTTTTACTGACGTATAAAGTTAAAGTGTCATTTGTGAAACATTTGATGTGTATAAAATAAATTCATGAGTTTTGAAACCTGCAAGTTTTTAGAGTATATATAACAAACACGTGTTACAGGCATAATATCTTCACGCTCCTTGAATCTGTCTCAAATGGCGAAGAATGATTTAGTGTGGTTTGTATTACTTCATGTAAATAGCTATAACCTGGTCTAGTCAGATCGCTCCCTCGTTACTCCACCTTCGAATGGTCTCTCCATCATCATCAATCATCATCAGAGAGGACGACGATACCCATTCGCGGTTGACGGAGATTGATCCAAAAGCAAAGTTGGTAATAAAACTGGTTGGAAAAGCAGTGCGACTTTACTCGCAATCTTTCACTGACTGAGGGTCAAAAGGGAGAGAAATTAAAGGAAACGTTATTCTGATTGGTCAAAATAAAACGATCATTCAAAACTTCTTCTAGGCTTGTTTTTCGAGATTGTTATTATTTTAGAATAATTCTGGATAAAATACTCCGATAAGGAATTATCATCACCCTCGAGCCTTGTCATGATCCATTCGGTAATTCATTCCGGAGTAATTTATGTCAATGTTTTTCAAATATGTATGTAAGCAAATCGCAACTCAATCCTGAAAATACGATAAGTTAGGTACGTTACTAACATTGATATACTTTGTCCTCACAAATCTTGTATTCCAAATACATTGTCTTCAACATCCAAATTAATATTCTACGAGCGTTCCAAGTTGGCCTTCCTTTATTTTGCTGGGAGACCATAATAATCTCATAAACTCTTTCTCTTTCATGGAAATGAAAGAACGGCATCTACATGCTTACGTTTTTCACTTTTCTTGGCTCACCCCTTGGAGTATATTTTTTAGCTCCCCGTATGTCTGAACGTCAAGCACCAAAAGAATTTCACAGCATACTATATTTCGTTTTATATTCTTTTGCGTAAATTATACGCTCGGATTCGATGCGAGATTCTTTTAGTGTCGGTATAATTTCATCGCTCAAATTTATGGAACGTTCTTACTTAGTCTTTCGATAATCAATTGATAAATAAATCCTGTAGATTTCGAGATGCAGAGTGGTTCGGACTTACATATTTTTTTCAATTTAATTATTCGTGCGGTTTTTAATCGAGATAAGACAACGTGGAGTCGTAATTGATAATTCGGTTCAGGTGATTCTTTGGAGAAAGAGAATACTTCACGAGCATTGAAGCAGGGTTTGGAATGATTCCTGAAGGAAAAAGTTCTTGTGCTGTAGAAGGTTGATCAAATGATAGCGTATAGTATTACTGGGTCAAGGACATTATAAACAATCTCACGTTAATGGCGATCATTGATAGCTCTTCAAGAGTCAATTCCTGAATGATAACGTTAGTCCAATAATCGCAGTGAAATCAATCATCAGTCACGTATGAAACTGATCATTGCCCAAAAATGATTCTGTTTTATGATCAGAACTTGAGGTGATTAAAAGTGGCTAATCAGGGACTCATCATTGGGTCCTATATTGATTTTGTTCTCAGCTTTAGTTCATTGATTTGAATGGATTTGTTATTCAATTCTTACGTTACACTTGAAAACCGAATGAAGCTGAAGCTCACAGACTTTGACTATAGCTCATCGTAGAGTTGTCGTGAAAGGATGAAACCGACACCAATCAGATTTTTGAATCATGATCTCTGAAAATATGTAGTTTAAAAAAAGTCAAATTTACTTTAGCTCAGTTTATAAACGCGGTCTGCTAGTTCACGTCAGCTTCATAAAAACCGATTCAATACACGGGGAGAAAAATACAGTTGAAATTACTGTGGTAGATCACTATCCACGGACCAGATTGAAATTGACAAGAAAAATTATGGAATTCTCATCCAATTCTAGAAGATCCCACAGTAATTTATAAGGATGTCCAGTGCAGTATTTACTGAATAAGAAATGTTCCTGAAAATCCATGAACTTCTGAATTCCATTACAGGAATTTCTACTGTGTGAATTGGAAAACGTACATATAATCCTTATGGGGAACTATTTTACTGTGCACGGGAAAAAGAAAACATTACTGGTTACTATGGATGACAGCGATCGGTTGAAATCAAATGAAAACACGCTTGGATAATGAGGATTAGCGCGATCACAGTGATGGGTATTGTAATGAAATTCGTCAGTGCTGACTGGACAGTAATGAGGACTGAGAAATGCAGTACTGCAGGGAATGAATTTGAGTTTCAATGTATTTTCGTCATTCACAGTAACCATTGCTGTTTTCTTTTTTCTGTGTGTGGAAACCTAAATCTTTATGAAAATCACCACCCGATCTGGCGTTGATATGGTGCGCAGTGAAAAATATTGTATTTTACATGAAAAAGTAATGGATTATTCTTTCCGTGTAGTCATATTTGTGAACGTCACAGCATGGATGCTAAGGTAACATGTTTCTTCGTTTATTAAGCTGATGATGCTCGAGAGCTTTCACATGGGCACACGGAGAAGACAAATGTGCTGACGCAGCAAATTGAGGTATTATATATTGGATAGCAAAATTTTTTTGCCAACCTAGTTCAAAATTCGCTACCACAGCTAACTTAATTGCTGAAAGAGCAAAATGATTGACTGGAACAGCAAATTTTTTGCTGGACTAGCAAAATTTTTAGTATTATAAAAATACAGAACTGCAAACAGAAATTTGCTGGGGGAGGGGGGGGGGAGTTTTGATGCCACAGCTAAAAAATCGCTAGTGTAGCGAATAGGTTGCTGTCACAGCAAGGAGTTTGCTGCTCCAGCGAAAGGTAGCCAGCAAAATCAGGTTTCGCTGTCATAGCAAATTTTTTTTTCTCCGCGCAAAGACTGTCACTCGTGTTATCTTTTCCTTTTGTTGGTGTTTACTGAGTAGCGAAAATTCTTGGCTCATTTTTTCATTCGTTATCATTTCAAAGTTTTATTTTTTCCCGGGTTGAAAAATTCGGGCGATGTTTGTCCTCATATTCGATTATCAGAGTGATTTTATTCCGATTGTTGACCAATGCGGACAAAAAAATTACGTTGTCCAGATTTTAGCCTTAATTTCTATGTAACAAATGAAAATAATTGAGGAGAATTACATATTGAAATGTTGAAAAAATCCTGTTTTTGTCTGCATTATTTAACGATTAGGACCAGATAAGTCCAAATTCCTCGAATCAGGATTGACACAATTGAAAATAAGAGCACTTTTTTATTCTTTCCAAAATCGTTTCATTAACCTATTGAAACTGCCAGACAAATCCGGATGAATCCTAGCGGTCCTTGGCAGTTTCAGCAGGGTATTGTCAATACATGAACAGCTGATTGTTTTTCGAAATTTGAACGAATTTTGAGTTGACAATCTTTTCGCCGGGTGCAAGCAGTGTATTTGAAACATCATCTAATTTTTTATCATTTAATTCAGAAAATAATCTGACAGAACTGCATGTTCCACAAATTTCAGAGCAATTTTCTAGGAACACAGTCTGAGCTGTATAAAAGCAAACATCCTTACGGAAAATTGATAAGAATTCTCAAGTTGCACAAGGACTTTTCCAACATTCTGCGCTTGTTCTGTGATCGTGCATAGGATGTGCAGGTAAGACTGTTTTAGAGAAATCCGAAAAAAGACATTTTAAGAATTTGCATAGAACATATTTACACTGAGAAAACTGTTCTGTTATACCAACTAAAACATTTTGTTATCATATGCCCAACAAAAATGTTTTGTTGACCTAACTAAAAATTTAGTAGGTCTCACCAACATTTGGCTGCATTAAGCAAAAATTTTACCAAATCATGTTTGATTCCCTGAACTAAAAGTGATTTAATGGGATGTTTTTGGTTCGCACAACCAATTTCTGGCTCGAGACACTAAACTTTTGGTTATGCTGACAACAAATTTTGGTTGGGCATATATCAACCAGATCTCTCTACCCGAAACAGTCTCGTCAGAAGATTCTGAGAATGATCATGGAACACTACAAGAACTTCCAAGCATACTTCTCAGCATTTATAACCTGTTGTGCTACTTGAGAACCACGATCATGATGGAAAGTATCCATAAGAATAAAAGTAGAACAAAATTGACTCAATGATGAGAGGCAGCAGAATTTTAATCGCAAAGTCATCGCAACAGTCAATAATTAGTAACATTCTTCATAAAACATATCAAATTCATCAACGAATGTTCGCATTTTCTTCTTCTTTCGTATTTTATTCCTAAGAGCATAAAATATAGGTACATTCCGCAAACAAGATTCGGTTGTTAACATAATTTCTTGATATTTTTCATACGTGTACGTACATGCATGCGAAGAAGTTTAGGAGAGAAAAAAAATGGTGGAAAAAGTGGAGCCGTGTGAAGAAAACATACGCAAACAAAACCGAAAATGAGGAGGAAACTCTCGAGTGTGTATAAGTGTATTAGAATGAAAAGAGGAGAAGGAAAAGAGCCAACGAGTTTGAAACATCAAGAGAAAACGTAACACCAATTTCAGGCGTATAATATGAACTTGCTCGTGCGGTGTAGCTTCTTTTGAATCATTCAACGCATCGTGTTGAGGTTATGTTACGAAACATTTTATCTCATCCGGTTATTTTATATTTTGTTTCATCATTCGTGCGGTATGAAAGAGAGAAGTCCTCAAATCTCTTGATTTCACTTCATTTATCCGCTTTGAGGAATAATTTCAGCGAGAGCTTTCCCTAATTCTCATCAAAACGTATTGAAACGATGAATGTATTCAGTATTCACGTATGTGTTCCATGTAAGGAATGGATGATGATCTATCTAAGTAGCTGACAAAGACTATTGTCTTCATGAATTTCTTCCCTGAATGTACAAGATAGACCTAAAATCCATACATGTTCTAGGATATTCTCTTGCCAGCACAACTTGCTACTAGGATGTTTATGGAATGTTCAAGGAGGGATTTCTGAACATTCTAGAGGCATATTTTGCTTTTAGGGATACTATGCCTTTTGACTTACTATTTTAAAATATATTTTCGTATAAAATTTATTTGATATCCGATTATAGCCAATTATTTAAATATCATCCGTGAATTTCCCGAATAAACATTGACCATTGGTTTTAGAATTGTGCAACGTGACACAGAATTGGACGACCTTCGACATTAGGATGTCACAATTGTTAAATAATGTCCCAAATAGCAATTTAACCTCGCTGCAACGTCGTCAGGCAATCTTGTGACAAGATTGACGGAAGATTATTGGTTGACACACGATGAGGGTATAGGCTTACAAAACTCTTGCAGTAGAGTTATAACAACCTGACCCTAGTAAAGTTGTTAATAACAAGCTAAAAACAATGGAATGACAAGTATGACAAGCTTATATGTTATCTAGCATAACATCATTTTATACTCTCTCAGTCTCTTGTCTCAATACAGAATTGACTATGCCAAAACAGTGGACCAATTTTGGATCAACCCAATAAACACATGCACGTTATTTCAACGTTGAAAAAACGTTGCACTATCGAACGGACGTTATTCGTCGAATTCATAACGTTCATTTTTGGTTAACGTCTGACGAGGGAATAGACGTCCAGAAATGACATTTCGATAACGTATTACTAAAACTAATAGTAAAAAATGACCATTAAAAAACGTCTTCAAAAAACGTTTTTGAAATGTACTTCAATCACGCGTTGAGGACGTATTGCTGATGACATTTTCAATGCTCGAACATCAATCGAAGATATCGTGTTGAGAATGTCGAACAAAACACAGCAACGTTGGACAAAAATCTAAACGAGAAGTGAAATAATGAATAGCGTGACTTCATTTATGAATATTTTTCTTCTTAAATTTTTGTGTTATCAAAAATCCCTTCTTTTCGCATTAATAGAAAATTTTTCAAATAATATGTCTGGTTTGATTCTCATTTTGGAACCATCATTATAACACGTCATTATTTGACGTCTTATAAACGACTTTTGGACCGTTGTTGTGACGTTATTTTATAGTTGAAAAACACGTGATCTGCCGCGACATTTTTACGTCGAATCAACGAAAGAATATCACTAAATGTCAACGTGTGGTTATTGGGCGTTTTTCACGTTTTTTAGACGTATGTGTGTTTATTGGGAAGGCTGATGTCATTGCTTGGCGTAACAAGTATTTATGTCATTTGGTCTATATTGGAACGAGGATTGGCAGTAGCTTGAATTGATGTTACGGCAATCGTAGATTGACGAACCCAACTCAGATAACCTATAGGCTTGCCATAAACTTGTCAGACTTGTCATTAGATTACTTTTTGCTTGTTATCGACAACCTTGTCAAGGTAAGGTTGCTACAACTCTACTGCAAGGATTTTGTGAGCTTGTATCATTGTCGTGTGTCAACTAGTAACTTTCCGGAAAGCTTGTCACAAGCTCACCTGACAACATTGCAGCAAATTTGTATTGCTATGTGGAGAAAATGTATTGACGAAAGATTATCCAAGGTTGAATAAAACGGGGACATAGTGGCATTCCCGCAAAGTCTAAAATCCGGTTGTATTCATTTTACTCGACTAAAGATGAAAATTCATTCAGATGTTCTTCAACAGTATTCAGCTTGTGGAACTGATAGAAACATTTGAATTTATTTTCATCTGTAGTCGAGTAAAATGAAGTCAACTGGATTTTAAACTTTGCGGGAATACCTCTATGTCCCCGTCTTACTTAACTTCGGGTAATTTTTCGTCAATACATTTTCTCCGTGTATCTGGGAATTCACTAATTATCAATGACGGTGCAACATTTTGTGATCTGTTGATCAACACTGTCAAGATTTGGTAATAATCAATGTTGCACAAAGCCATATTCTATCGTCAGCGTTGACGAAATTGAGAAATTTTTATATAGGTCGAATATGAAACTTGACAACCTCGAAGAAAAATTGTTTTGAAAAACTATAATTTACAAATCCTCAATGATTGTCGTATACAGTGCTTTCAAAAATATAGAATTTCGATCCCAGATAGCAATTCAACCGTGCTGCAATGTCGCCAGATAAGCTTGTGACAAGGTTGACAGGAGTTCATCAGTTGTCACATGACAAAGTTACAAGCTTACAGAACCCTTGCAGTTGAGTTGTAGCAATCTTGTTTTGACAAGGTTATTAATAACAAGTCGAAAGCAATCGCAGCACAGGTCTTACAAGCTTGTGACGAGCCTACATGGTATCTGGGATTATCCTCTATATAATTCCAAGTTCGTCTTATGAAATTGCTCATGATTTGATAACTGAATAAAGAGATAGATTAAATCTCCAAGGTCATATGGTAAAATCATGATATGATATGATTATTCAATTGCATATACTGTGAAAACCAACTGAAAGATTCCACTAGAATCAGAAGGAACGTTTTGAAGAGTATGATATTTTTATACAATATTTGAAAAAATGGTCTACATTCCTGAAACATATTGAATTAAAATCTTATTCGCTCGATGAATGAACTGTTATAAGATTTAAATCATGATAACTAGCTCGAAAATTGCGATGCTCTTAAAATTTCAAAGACATATTGCTCTACCTGTAGCACAATGAAAATGATATCAATTTCAAAGCCATATAAACTTCAGTTAGATCACAGATCATTGATGCCATTTACTCACATCCATCGCAATATTCTTTGGGAATTTCAAATTCAAGAACGTACGTGAACATTTCATCATATCAATTTACAGTTATTTTACATCTAATCGAAGGCTCGTTTGCGAGTCGAGGTGTTCAACAACAACGAGATTCTCATTGTTCGCAAGAGGAGCCGCGAATAGCGGAAATGAAGGAGAGCAGAGAGGGGTATGGTCATTTGTATAGAGCCACCAAGTGGATGTGTACGTGGGCGTTATCTGCACTTTAAAGGATGGTGAGAAAGGGCTAGGGGATGAAGTGGCACTGTTAGCGGTGGTAGTAGCAGCAGTAGCAATGGTTATACCCACAACCAGTGGCGTAACTAGCGACAGAGGGAAAAGGGATATCTCTGCTGTAACTTGGCTTGTATTTGGTGAGGATGTTGTTTATGTGAACTGGTCACCCCAACAAGTTACGATGTCAGCGGGTCGTTCCGGCCAGGTTCGTTTGGTAATTCGATAGGCGTGCGAGGGGAAATTGGCGAGAGGTTAGTGGGAAGAGGCAATCGCCTACCGTACTTCTCTCGTCTATCTAAAATTGACCCACCAAATTTCTCAATTCATACGTTCCTGAACAAAATAAATCTCCTCTGATACGAATATATACTTATCACAAATATTACAATAATAAGTATGGGATCAACGATAAATAATGAAATTATTTTCGTTTTGAAAACATCATTCAATTATGCCGATTTTACCTCGCAAAATGTGAATATCAATTTTGTATGAATGGACTACGAAGGTATTTTCAATTTATTTCCACAAATTGGAGTAATTGAGGGCGTAACGGGTATAATCGATCTCACGTCAATCGAGGAACAATCATTGAGATCGTGACTCTATTCGCTCATTGAATGTACGAAGTCCGGTTATTGTTTCACTTCCTGGTAAATTACTTATGCTTGAACTCTTGTTTGGATATCTCACGTGAATGGATAACCTGTATGAAAACAAAGTCCGTAAGGTATACGTATTGTGGATCTAGTTCGAGTTTGTTTTGAATCGAATGAAATTGGTTATTGAATGTTTATGTTATTGTTTGATAAGATTATCTAAATTAAATTTACGCGCGATGAACATTTTCAAAACAAAATTAAGAATTTCATCTTCAGCGATGAATTTCTGCGGAAAAAATTCTTTGAATGTTCATTATGCAAATATCTTCACACGGAGCATTTAATTTTAGAGGTTGAAATCACCGTCATTTTCCAACCAAAGCAATCTGTGAATTAAAAGAAACAGTTCAGTATTGCTTTGAGATGCGGTAGAACGATACGTATCATAAAGTATGAAATTCGTATTTATGATATTATAATTTCGTTCATCACGGTTAATTGATTTAGATAAACGAGGTTTGTTGTGTATTACTTTGTTAGACTGAAGGAATTGTTTGCAAAAACTTTCAAATATCAACTTCGAGTTGACGACAGTGGTTTGGTAAGTACAGCAATTAGAAAGTGAAGCCACTGTATGTTATGCGCTCTGTTTTAACCACGTTTTGCACATTCGGACAAGTATGGGCTTTGTGGAAGTAGATAACAACACAGCAAATTAAATTGTTTGTATATTATTTATTCTACAATTCTATATAAAATACTCTCGAAGCCAAGTTTTCTGAGAGATGATTTTGATTTTGTCGCGCAAAGATCGATGTAATTCGAGAAGACGGGATAACGCGCATCGATGCTGAAAATTCAAGTCTGTCTGGTGTCGCGAGGATACATGAGATAATCAGAAATGAAAAATTATCGTGCTTTCTATCTTTTCGTACCTCTAAATTGCAAACCGTACACGAAACCCGCTCAGTTTACTTCCGAAGTATTATCAAAAATTTTGGTATTCCCGCATTATTCTTTGTTTCATCAAGTTGTCATGATTTGATCCTCGACCTCACAAATCATCGAATTGACAGAACAGGTGAATTCGACGTGGCCTCGAAATCCCGTTATCGAAGATCGTACGTACAGGGTGAACTATTTCAATCAAACTTGAAGCGTTGAAACAAACTTATAATATGTTTTCACCGATTACAATTTTCTTCACGTAAGGGGTTCCAAAAACCTATACGGAAAGGAAATCGTGATACGGTTCGAGCGTACTTTCCCGATTTGGCATTTAATATAGAGCGTATTTTTGTCTGTAAAAGTTTTCGATGTGTAATAGCGATGATACTGGTAGTAGAATGAAATGATAAATAGAGAGAATTCTTATGGTTGAGTGGTTCGATAAAGAGCCCCGATGCTACAACTAGCGTGCAATGTTTCCTCTTTCTCTCTTACCTCTTTCCAGTATATAGGTCATTGATCTTTGGACGAAAACCAATGCTTCTCTACATGAGCTATCACCTGGCAAAAGGAATGAAGAAGTATCACGTGTCATGTGAAAATAAAGCGCACCACAGAAAAATGTTTTATGGGACAGTCGATAAGTTGTGATAGGTATATACGAAACGGAAACGTATATCTACCGCAAACATCGACGAATGTGAATAAAGTCAGCGATGTTATAAGTAGAATGGCTTTTTTCATGTTTTCCTAAAGTTGGAAACTTGATATATAAGGATTCTTATAACACTTCTGTCGGTGGGATGGGGTAATGAATGCATTCGTTTTTCAAGTACATTCGGAAACTCGGGTGATTTGGTATCGAAGTGATAAAAAGTGAATTTAACCGAAGGGTGACATCGACCCGACTATAGAAATTCATTCCCTAGACCTGAGGGGATTGGAATCGATCTCGTTGGGCTCCTGACAGGGATGGTAACACGTGATTATCATCGGAATCTGGTCTAAATCTCTAGGAATAGGGAGTAATTAAAAGTCATAAATCAAGATCTTGAGGAATTAAAGAGGATCTTGAGAACCATGAGGTGGGGAGAAGTTCGGGTGAGTTTTTAACACAATTGAGGGAAAAAAATTTCTCAAAGTCCTTCAAAATCAGTTCATGATTAGTCAGCTCTCTTGATTTTCAAAGGGAGAAATCTGTTTTACATCCATTGAACTTCCATGCAAATAACTTTTGGTTAACATCCTGTAATATCACTTCATTCAAAATAAATATCAAAAGTCTCTGGGAAATCAAAATTCATGAGAATAAGTAGAAAACTTTCAGAATACAACGTGGACGAGAATTATGTTGAAAGTTCTTGAAAAACGAGATGTGGACATTTTTTGGTGAATTTTTACGAGATACTGCAAGGACTCATGAGATTCTTCAAACTCTTAGATTGCTGAAAAGTTCATCCGAACATCGAGTGAAGTCAAGGATGAAAGATTTTAGAGAAATTTTCGGTTGAATTTTTATTTACATCCGGGTCGCATACACTGTGAAATATATGGGAAGTTTTTCCGCGCACTATTGGTGAATTTCATCCCCTGATCGTGGAAGAATTGTTTTTTTTTTCATAAAAAAATCAGCAATTTTTGTGCCTTGAGCGTTGAATCCTCTGTAAATGAAGAAAAAGTCAACCAAGTACATGTCGAAGAATATCCCATCCATGGAAAAACTTTGCTGCCATCATGATTTAGAAGATAATTCCACAATTATTGTTTACAATAATATTTGAAACCATCCGTTGAAAATCCGGGTGGAAAGTATCAGAATTTTCATATCTTTGACTTCTTGTGTAATTTTGGACTGAGAAATTTGTTGAAAAGCCTTTCACTGGTCTATCAGGATTCCCATATCTTCAACTTTCTCCAGATTTATCTCGTATGTTCGGGGTACATAATATACGGAAAAGTTTGTTCAAAGCTGACCAAAACGCGACTTTCTAAACTTTTCACGGTCTTCCCAAGTACTTTTGGGTAATATGAGATTCAGAAAAGTTGGTCCAATCTGTCCGAAATTTTTCAATAACTCAAGAACTCCCACATTTCTCACTGCCCCTGGATTTTCAATGTACTTTCACGTGCCCTTGTATGCACAACTATCGGAGCGATCTTGGGTCAGAACTGGGCCGATGTTTATTCTCATTAGAGTGACGTTATATTCAAACTGTGAAAAGTTCGACTTAATGTGGCTGTATTCTACTTGAAAGCGTGATTGACAGGGTTGGGTTTATTAAGTGATTTTTCAGGTTCTTACCGTAATATACTTGGTAAAAAAACGTAATATGTGTGAGATACTTGAACCCTCCTTCCCCCCTAAGACATGGGGGTTGGTTTTGTAGTTGAGATACGTCGTCGTAAACTATGTAAAATACTTCGAAGTATATTCCGTGCCAATCCTGGTAATTGAAATCCAGTCTTTCCCATTGTATTGACATTTCTTTTGGCCCTCACTCTCAGTTGAAACAGGGGTGGTTTCAAATACATCTCAAAATAAGCCGATATCAGGATGAAAGTAAGTTAACTCATCCCAATCATACTCATAGCAATCACTATGGTGATTCTCTAGGGTATTACAAGTCCTTCCCAGGCCTTGCAAGGTCTAGAGAATAGCCTGACTGATTTCTGCTTTAAATAACATTCAAAAATGTATCAAACCTTCCTGTATATGAACTTTCAAAGAATTTTTCATTCACAAATTGACTTCAGTTGATTCCTGTTAATTTTTGTCCGATCACAGACTCCAAAAACCGGAAATTTGCTCAAAAGGATATCGTATTTTGTAACTAACTATGTTGTGCTGTTGGTAGTGTTTCTGGAGATATTTGTAACCCTTGGCTTGGAGTGTCCAAAACTTTTGTGCTCAAGTGTGTTCCAAACACTGTAAACAATAATTGTGGACTTTTCCTCCACAAAAGTGGTGGTAGCAAAGTTCCTCCATGGATGGGGAATTCCTGACCATGATTTGATGAGTTCTCTAAGTTGAGAAAGACCTATGTTTTCCATACAAAAAACAATTCCACACAGCCATTTTTTTGGCTCCAGTAACTAAATTTTAGCTGCAACAGTAAAATCTTTAGCTTCTCTCTAAATCTGAAAGAGTGAAAAATCATGTGTTTCACTCCACTAAGTCTCAGAAGTGAGCCAGTTCGCTCCGAGTGGGATTTTCACTCGTTTTGAGTGAACTCTCACTCTTTTAGAGTGAATAATTGACTCTAGAATTTGAGTAACTGTGAGTTTCTAGCCTCAAACCTTAGAATATCACTCTAAAAGAGTGGAAATTTCATTCCAAATTTCGACAGGCCCACTTTGGCTGGCTGAAGAGTGAAATCTCACTCTGAAAATTTTAGAGAGTTCATCAGATGAATTTTAGCCAATGTTGTTGAGAACTTAGCTGTCCTGTGGGTGCAGAAATATCGAGGTGTAATGGCTACAATTTAGCTGATACAGTTGAAAATGTCTTTCCGCGCATCACGATAAGGGCAGGAAATCCACCATTGGAGTAACAAATTTTTCATGGGAAGAGTGGAAGGCTATAAAATTTTTCGCCGATTGTTTAATTTCATATGAAATTTGATTCAATAATAGTTCTCAAATTGAAACCTATTTTTTTCTTTTTGCATATTTTCATAGTTTAGACTTTTAAGAACATGTTTTCGGGAGGGTTTTGTGAGAAAATGTAAGTATATCGTAACATTGTAACACTTACACTCTGAGGAGTCCGACTGAATGTCGCTGCATCTTACTTGAAAAAATTTACTGCAATTCAGTCTAACCCATTGTGTCAGCATTTGTTTTCAGCGCTTAGTTTCAGATGAAATAGGGCTGGTTTTGGCTGCATCTTGGAATGAATTTATATGCAGAATCAAAGCAAGTTTTACTCTTCACTGTGGAGACTGTTTGAAATTGTGCTCGAATCTTCAAACGCGTTTTTCTCGAAATTACTTTTTTCGAAACGCGGTGCATGATATCTCGAGTTAATTCAATCGATTTACTTGAAATTTGGCACAGAGACCTTCATAAATTGCAGTTTCGTACTATACCAGGAATTTTTCGAGAAATTCCTTCGTTTTCTTTTTCCTTTAAATCCCAAAAGGCGAAAAAATTAGGGAAAAACGTGACTTTTTTCTCAAACCGCCGCCATTTTATGAAGAAGAATTTTTTTCAAAAAAAACTCTTCTTAGTGCGATAGCTACACTGTTAGAAAAGTTCTTGAATTCAATACGAAATTCTTTATGAAATATCATATTTTCGTATTAAATTTAATACTGATTCTTAAATTTGATACGAGTGATGAAATTTCCCAATTTCTTACTGGATTGTAATAATTATTTATCAAATGTCACAAATATGTTATGAAATTCAAGAAGAAAATTCTCGACATGAAGAATACAATTTTTAGCGTTAAGAATTATATTATTGAATTCAATATTTTGTTATGGATTCTGTTTGATAGGGGAGAGTGGGGACACTTGCACCACTTTTTTTTTACATTGTTATAACTTTCGTGGTTAACTTCATTCGATATATTATTTATGGGATTTTGACAGAGCAAACATTCCTTTCTAAGTTGCAAATGATGGCAAGGTCGAATCTAACATCCTATCAATGATATAAGTGTTCTTCAAAAACATTGCGTTTGGTGCAACTCTCCCCACATGGCGGGAGACTTGCACCACCCTGTGGGGATATTTGCACCACCCTGCGAATTAGCTCTTTCTCCCTCTCTCTCTCTCTTTCTCTCTCCCTGAGTAATTGATCCTCTCCCTGCTAAATTTTCCCAATAAGGACCGATACAAAACGATAAATGTTTTCTATAGTTTTCAATGAGGTTTCTGAATACGGAATTTACGAAGTTATATCGTTATCAAACGATAGAACTCTATCGTTCTTTATCGTTTTCTATACAAATTTAACAGATTGTATAGGGTTTTATCGTGAAATTCGTATAGAAGAAGTATCAGTTATTTGGAAAAAAATAGTTATGTGTTCTAGAATAAGTAGTACTTTTCCAATACGAATTTCACGATAAAACCCTATACAATCTGTGAAATTTTTATAGAAAACGGTAAGGAACGATAGAGTTCTATCGTTTGATAACGATATAACTTCGTAAATTCCGTATTCAGAAACCTCATTGAAAACTATAGAAAAAATTTATCGTTTTGTATCGTTCTTTATGGGGATAATTTAGCAGGGCTAATTGGAATAATAACCACTATTTTCAAATCTATTTATCAGTATTTATTTGAAATGAATAATCAGATATACAAGTGAATAGCTGAACTTATGATCAAGATGGACTTTATGCAGTTTAGAGTTTGATACTAGCAACAACCTTTTATTGAAAACTAATTGCACAAGAGTGTTTGCTATGAACGGAGGAAACAAGTGAAATTTGTCACTCCTACCAACTCATATCAGGAGGCATAAACTCAATTGAACGTTCTTGAGACTGATTTCAACGCCGCCAAGAGGAAGGGTACTTGAACTAATCTCACATGAAGGCACTGATTCTGTGTCACAAACTTTTATGATTTGTTGAGCATTTGTGTAAATGTATCCATGTGAGGTTAGTTCCAGTAGCCTTCCCCTTGGCGGCGCTGAAGTTCATTATGAAAATTGTCTCATTGAGTTTATCCCCCCTGACTTATATGAAGTGAGATCATTCATGGAAATAGCAAAGAGTTTCACAGAGTATTTTATCAAACAAAAGAATCTTTCTCTCTCTCTCTCCTTCCTCTCCTTCTCTCTTCTGTTCTTCGGAAGAACATTCAGATTCGAACATCCGAGTGTACGGATCATTCTGAATACCTGTTTCTATAAAAAAAATGAAACATCGGAAGTGGTGCAAGTATCCCCGCAATTTGTGGTGCATTGTACCCCTCACGGCATCAACAGACTACTGATGCTCGCAAAAAAATTCCAGATATTTTCAGTCAAAGAGTGGATCATGAAAATATTGTGCAACGATTGTACTTTCGATTGAGATTGGTTTCGTGGTGTTTGGGATCACTTACAGATCATGGGAAACTTTTTCTGAAAAACTAAGGAGACACAAATCAAACGATTTTGAGAGTGCCAAACCTTTTGATATCAATAAGAAAACAGAGATTCATTCCACATTCCTGTGAACTCGTGTGGAGTTAGGTCATCCATTCAGCAAACGCCACGTGCAAGAACAGTTCAGAAATTCTGGAAAATTAAGAGATATCTGCTGTGGTGCATATCACCCCATGGTGCAAGTGTCCCCACTCTCCTCTACATTGTTTATAACAAAAACTTCATAACTTTTCTAACAGTGTACATCCTTCTTCTTCAGGAATTTACAGAAAAAATATTTTTCAGATCACTACCCGGGAAAAAATGATCAGATCTGACCAGATCTAAATTTTGGTCAGATCTAAACAGATCTATTAAGATCTGAAAAACTGCGATTTTGGCTTGTGTTTGTCACAATATATGTGCAAAATCAAATTCATATACAGACAGATATCACAAAATTTCTGACAATTGAACCACCAATTGCTCATTAAGATTTAATCTAATATTCAATTCAGATCTAACGAGATCTACTCAGATCTAACCAGATGTGCCAAGATCTGATCAGATCTACTGAGATCTGAACAGATCAAATCTGATCTTTTGAACCAGATCTGACCAAAAATCAGATTTCCTCAGATCTATTTAGATCTGAATAGATCTAATGATTTTTTCCTGGGTAGGTGGACTGGAATCCTGCACACCAGGCCACGACAACCTTTTATAAGCCCCCACTTTGCCGGTCTGCAGTTTTCTCAATTTTTATTTTCTCTCTAATATTCCTAATGTTTTATAATCTTCAAGTGTCAATGAGTAACCAGTGAGGGAATGTATAGTAAAAATATTCATTGGATTATTTTTACGGCGTCCGAAAAAACATCAAAAGTCCGGGTGTCTAAGCCAGAATACCCTCTTGAGGTAGTTCTCCAGGAGAATTCAGGTTCAAATTAGAAAAATTATTGTCAAGCAGAGCACCAAGGTCGAAGGAACTCGATAATCATATTCGTTGGGACTTATATTCTTATTTATGATAAAAAAAGAACCAACTCGAAGCATAAATAAACAACCTTGTAACAACAACGCGAAATTTGACATGGGTTTTTTCTCAACAAATTTTTATTTTTGATCGGTTTATGACTTATGAGGGCTCATTCTGTTCTTTGTGAGATTTAAAAAACCTTTACCATGGGGATTTTTTTATATGAGTCATCATGACACTATCATACGCTTTTGTTTATTGATAGTAAAATACATTCCCATAAACCAAAGCGTGTGACAGTGTCATGATGACTCATATAAAAAAATCCCCATGGTAAAGGTTTTTTAAATCTCACAAAGAACAGAATGAGCCCTCATAAGTCATAAACGGATCAAAAATAAAAATTTGTTAAAAAAAAGCCCATGTCAAATTTCGCGTTGTTGTTACAAGGTTGTTTATTTATACTTCGAGTTGGTTCTTTTTTTGTCATAAATAAGAATATAAGTCCCAACGAATATGATTATCGAATTCCTTCGACCTTGGTGCTCTGCTTGACAATAATTTTTCTAATTTGATCCTGAATTCTCCCGGAGAACTACCTTAGGAAGAAAATTCTCAGGTTCGGGAAAAAAAATTCTCAACATCAAGATTTATATTATTGAATTCAATATTTTATTATGAGATTCAATAAACTGTTTACATAAAAAACTTCGTAATAATCTTATAAAGTTTCAAGCAGATTTTTCCACCACTGTGCCTGAATGTAGATAGGAGAAACGTAATAAATAATGAAAGCTAATCCATTTCATGTATCAAACATTTCATGTACAGACACAGTTTCATAGAAAGATTGTCGAATTGTTGAACCTTGTGAATGAATTCCTCAAGGAATTGCATAATACATTAAATTCACAAGACATGAACACGTCCTCCAAATAATACACATCATAAACAACGTATAACTCCGTATATTGCATGCAGAGAGATCGTATACAATTCCCCAATATGCAGCGTCAACTTCATCAACTTTGTTCTGCATTCGCTATTCTTTTATGACACCCCACCTACACTTACATGCATACATCCATACGAAATCTCTTTCCGTCTATTATATGTTTTAAAGGAACGACATTTTTATTTCCCCAAAGCATTATCCATGGTTTTTTCTCTTTTCACAGACATATTTCTTCCGCATGTAGCCCCCCTCATCCCCCCTTGTATATATGTATATATAGGGCGACTACAGCCGCCCCTTTGCCCGATGGGTGATGATGGTGGCGATGATGGCAGTGGTGGTAGTGTAATGGTACACACGCTACAAGCGAAGACCTCACGAAAGCTCATGACAAATGGTGTCTAAATCCAAGGTTCGTACTCGTAACGGGAAAAGGAAGAATAAATTTCGATTCGGGTAACGATGCGCATCCAACTTTCTCTGCCTTTCTCCTTTCTTTCTGTCCTCCTCTCTCTCTCCTTTCATCAAAGTTCAGTTTATTCACGGAATCTGCCCAAAACGAATCAACAAGAATCTCCAATCGAACGACATTGAAATGACTTTGAAAATAATCACTTACAAAAATTCATGAAATTGATTGTTCTCATACGACAAATCGATTGTCTACAGTGTTATGAATGTAAGGTATCTAAACCGAGCAATATCTTATTTCTCGTTCCTTCGGATGAATGATATCATTTATATTCTCAAAAGTATCTGAGATTGAACAATTGAGTTTGAAATAGGTCAACCACAATAATTACTCTTTCCTCTATACAAATGAATGTTTAATTGATTTAATTAATTCTTTCCCTCGCAGTAGCCGCGTCCATAAACCGTACGCAGATAGAAAAACAAAGAAGACAGTGAAAAAGAAAGGAAGAAATAGAACCCTTAATGTTCAGCATTCCGACGGTTGCGGCTGTGCTTGGCTTTTTTTTTACTCTTTTTTCCTTTCTCCTCTTCTCCCAACATTCCTCTTCCTCCAGTTCTTCTTCTGTGTTCTCGGCACCCACTCAGCATCGGCTCCTTACGTTTCCACAAGGTCGTAAATCCTAAAGAAGGAGAAGGTACCCGAAAACCACATCGCACTGCCACACGATATAGCTTATACTTTCTTTTCGTTTTCTTGTAATCCACCCACCCATCATCGAATTTGCCATCGTGTATTTGAAATGCTGTTTCAAGTAATTCGAATCGGTGTATATGAAGTATTTGATTATTATCACAATAATTATCGAGTGTTCGAGAACTCTGTTCGTTACACGAGACATCGATGATCCTGCTGCTCATGTTCGTAACATATCATTCATAATGAACTGGTCATTAAATTGCAAATCTGTGTATGTTTCAACAGTTCGGTCGCGGTCTATCACCCTCTCTATTTCCCCAGTCTCTCCTCGCTTCCTTCCCTTTTGCTTCCTACCCTCCATTCGTTTCTCAACACAGAATAGAACAATGGAAATGTGAGAATGAGGATGAAACTTTACGGCTGTCACGTTATAACGTCCCACCACACAGACACCATCGCGCAAACCATATCCAAAGTAGGGAATGGGGGAATCATATATTTTCGTTGGAGTTCTCGTAAAGTGCGGTCATGTTGCCTGCCAGTCACTGCACAATGTTGAAACAACAACAACAACAACAACAACGCATAGCGGGTCAACTCAACAAAATAGCAAATAGCGAATAACGTGTCGGAGATCTTGCCCTCTGTCTATTCTATCTCAACCCTAGAATTTGTGTGTAGATGAGAAGATGAGAGTTTACATACTTTGATATGGTTCTTGATATCATACTTAGAACTATAGTTCTGAGCCCGATGTATGTATGCGTCTTTCTGAAACTGTCGCATAAACTATCGAGTGAACCAACATCATCTTGAATATCTCACAGAGAAGAATAGAACCCTATCCACTGTTCTGTATGGAATATTTGTATCAAATCATTTGTATATTCCACGCAAAACGCTTTTATCGTAAAAAATGTCTAAGGGATCGAGATTAAAAGCTACAGTTGAATAGATAGAACGGAGGAACCCTGATATCTAGGTGAAAATCTCTAGAAGATACTGCTTCAAGATGTAAGAACAAAAAATTGAAGCTTCGCAGAGTCAGCTTGAATACCCTCATATTAGTTTATGTATCGATCAAAGTGACAGTTCAACTCACTCTACCGCCATTTATCGATTCTGAAAATCTCTATACCTCCTTTCGCTGGAGGATTATTCACCATGATATGATGAGAAAACAAAATTATAACATTTCATCGGAATTGAATGATAAATTTGATATACGGTAGAGTGAAGGAATTTACATTGTGTACAATCAAAAAACAATTGTTGAAACATTTTTGAAGTATCACATGAAGATGTAATGAATGAAACCTTTATTCGTGAGGTGATCGTTGCGTGTAGTAACACGTGCGACAGCAATTACCGTACAATGACACTCATCGCATCATAATTTTATACGCGCACAAAAACGACACAAAAGGATCTAAACGGAGAATAGGGCAGAGTAAAGAGCGTAGCGATATATAGGAGAAACGTGACACATTGAATCAACGATAACCAGAACGAGGGGTAACCAGTGATGGGTGTACCGGTTATTTTCACCACCGTATTAGTTATCTTCCGTAAATTTCTAAAATAGGTCGAACGACGTTATCCTTTATTTACAATTCAGTGCGATACTACTGGTTGTAATTCTGAATGTTTGGATTGAGTTTTTAGTTCATGAATGGCAGATTATGTCATCACAGTGGGTGCCCGTGTGGAAATGGAAACATAAGCCGTCACTGGCTGAGTACTGTTGCCAGAGTTGCCAGTACTGGCAATTCCAGATCTACCGCTATGAGGATGGTTGGATGGATGGTACTGGTAGAGGGTCAAAATGATAACATCATTTCACACAAGGGCCACTATAAGAATCACCACCACATTGGGATTGATATTTGATGCGAGCCTGCTATGATGAAACTCTGGCATTGCAACAGGACAAATTGTTTTGCCAGAGCTGGACAAGAAATGGCAAGAAATCCAAATGATGACATTCTATGTAGAAATTCTAACCCCAGTTATCATATTCCAAGTGGTCAAAATATTATGTTAAATTTCAACTTTGAAAACCTTACAAATCCATTGTTCACATCATCATCATCATCTGAGAAAGGCACTTTGTAAGTGATTCCGTGGAAGTTCACTGAGTTAAGATTAAACCTGGGTCCTGCGAGTGAGAAACTAAGTTTCTATCACATCAGGGAATCTCCGAGTTGACGAATCACTGAAATTGCTATTTATTGTAATAATTCCGTTGAAGTCATACACTCAGAATAAAATTCTGGAACAGTTAGAGTTCGGACATTAATGGATGATGTCCGTGGAGAATAAAATTTCAAGACCTGCTATTACTCACCGTTAAATCGCTGGTGAATAACACAGGCCTGCGAAAAAATGAAAATTTCCGACTCTTTGCAGCTGAGGATCATTTGTTGCACGGTGAAAAAGGTATCTTGAAAAATACCATGATTTATGGAGTTTTGGCGTTGGTCTAACCTGAGTCAAAATATTTACTTGAAGATATCTCTAAAAGTACCATAATGGCTGGTAATTTTATGAGGAAGGTACCATACTTCTTTATAAAAGTCCAAGAAATTATGGGACTTTTAGAGGTTTGTTCACGTAAATATTTTGACTCGGGTCAGACTAACGCCAAAAATCCATAAATTATGGTATTTTTCAAGATATCTGTTTTCTCAGTGTGGAGTAATTTGCTGCGCAGAATCCGAATCCGAAGCCAGAATTGGGCTATCACGTCAGGATTTTGAGATATTCAAGGGTATATACTCGAAAAATGCAGATTTTTGCCACTTTTGAGGTTATGCGCAGGACGCACAAAATTCTCTTGATCTTCCTTTCCAACTGCACCACTTTATACCATTCTTCCCCTTCAAAATAAGCTATTGAACGGTTATATACCTACGATTTGTTCTTGCGAAATTACGACCATTCCACAGTGGGCCAGATCACACTAAAAACTAGCCAAAATCCAAATTTTCGGTAGAATCGTTTGTAACTCAGTGTACAGGGGTTTTTGGGGTCGCTGATTACGAATCTGGAATCAAATTTGGGAAATTCAAGATGGCGGATCCAATATGGCGGAGAAAGATTTCAGAATACCCCGAATTTCCTTGAAACTCTTCACTCGGGGGTTTTTGGGGTCACTGATCACGAATCTGGAATCAAATTGTGAAAATTCAAGATGGCGTATGCGATATGGTGGATAGAAAATTCAGAATTGATCGAATTCCCTTGAAACTCTCCAATCAGGGATTTTCGGGATGGCTGATTACTAATTGGGAGTAAAAAATATTCAAATCAAGGATGGTGATCGAAAATTCACACACATAATTATAAGTTAACAAACATCTATCAGAATCCCCTGAAATCCACCACTTGAAGGTTCTTAAAGTGATTGATTTTCGGATTTCAAAATTCAGATGCATATCCTCTACTTTTTGCATCACCCAGCAGCAACGACGTGGACGTAGTAGATTTCTGCTTCCTTTGAGGTGCTTGATTAACGTGAGTCCCCTTGCCTCTCACAAATCGGGGTGCTTGATTATCGTGAGGCCCCTTGTCTCTCACGAATCAGGGTGCTTGTTCATCGTGAGTCCCCTTGCCTCTGACGAATTGGGGTGCTTGTTTATCGTGAGTCCCCTTGCCTTCCACGAATGATTAATGTTATACTAAAAATATGCTTCCTGTTCGTCAATCAAGTCCAGGTTATTTGAAGATTTGGAAGTTTCTTGAAGACCAGGTATGTCTTCATCGCAAATTTCAGTTTCACTTCCAGCATCGGAGTTCAAAAGGATTCCTAATGAATCAAGTACAGTTTGAGGGAAAGGAAGTTTTTTGGCTCGTTGGATCCTTTTTTCAAGACTCAAACTTGATAAAATTGGATCTTAAGAATCTATTACGCAGAAAAAAATATCTTCCAAATTTGTTAAACGACTACTTTTTCGACTGTGGCATTGTCTATATCTTTTGTAATCTTTATTCCTGCATTCCGAGGCCTCCTTGCCCATTGCACCCACAGGAAGTATGCTCGTTTTAATAATTTCAGCACCATGCATCAAGATTTTGTAGAGTGTTGCAGGCATCGGGTACCACGAATAATGAGCGATGGGCCTCGAGCTCCTGGGGGGGGGGGGGGGGGACAAAAATTTCTCAAAGTTCAAAAGAAAGAGAATACCCTAAAAAATTTCCTCACAAGGGGCCTCGATAACCAGCAATCCAGCACTGATCACGACCAATGGAATAATAACTATTGAATTAACTCAATATATCCATTGAACGTAATTGGACTCATTTACCTCATCCCTATACTGATTCCCACGAAATTCCGAAATCGACTTTTAGCCAGCTTCGAAAGTGATATGACTCACTGTGCGCCATATTAAATCTACAAACCAAATTTGGTTCTCTTAATCCCAAGTGTGCAGTCAGCACCCTCCAAAATCTCCAAGTGACGAAAATGTTGAGCGAATTCTATGAATTTGGAAATGTCCGTCCAGCATATTAGACCCGCCATTTTGAATTTTACATTTCAATTACCAAATCCGTAATGAGTCACTTCGAAAAGCCCCTGAATAACAAGTTGCAAAATGTTCTGCTGCAATTTTCAATTTTTGTGATTTTTTCTTGTCATCTACTTCACAGTGAATGGGGTTTACACAACATATTTATACTTTATCGGACGTTTTCTGCAAGAAGCGCAAAAAAAGCGCCGATCGAACTTCTAGTACACAGCAATAGTAACACATTAATCCTGGTCTGGTGTGAATTGAACGCGGAACGTCGCGGAACGACCTCTTGATAGCGTGGACAAAATGAAAATTACATAGAAAATATTCGTCAAATCATGCACCCATGCCTTGTAACACATCGTTCTCCTTGTTCTGTTCCTTCTCTGATTGTAGTGAAGTTATGAGATGAAGAAACCATGCATATTGTGATGAATTTTCTCAACTGGATTAAAATACTTAGAAATTTTCAACATAGCTTCATCCACTTTTGATATGCAATTATTCATTTTCAAATTACCACCAATTGAACACTAATGTTTGGATCCCCTTAAGATACTCACCAAGTGCACTTGAACTTATATACTTCATCCCCATAAACTTGTTTTTGAAAAATCTGGACTCGACTTTTGGCCAGTTTTTCCAGTCATCTGGCCCACTGTGCATCCCTAGGTGTCAAATATATCCCCAAGATTGTAATATTCCTGAAACCTCCTGAGGGTGTTGCCAGGATGTATGGGAATGAGAATTCCATTTTTCTAATATGATATAATTCAGGCAACTTTTGAGTTGCGCGTCAACAGTTGATGTGGATGTAATGGGCCGGTACCGTAAAATGGGGTTACTCAACACTTTAAAAGTCAAACTACTTGAGATGGAATTTCACGGAATTACTATCATAATCGGTTTTTATAATACTGTCTATATGCTTCATGAGAAAAAATTTGGTTAGTTAGTTTGGATTTGAATAATTGAAAACCCTATGACCAAAGTTACACGTCAAGTGGGGTTATTTTGATCGCTTATACTCTGAGTAGGCGTTTGCTCAGTGCATGTTTATATTTCCTTATGAAATGAATAATACTGGTCAAGAAACATTCAAGAATGATAAACGTTCACGAGAATAATGAAATAAAGTAAGTATCTCCGTGAAATCTTTCCAACAAACACAATGCTTGAAAGTTGTCAAGAAATGCTGCATAAGACAAGACTCAGATATCCATTAGATATTTTTTAGACAACGATCTGAAAGATATTTATCAGGTAATTAAAAGACTTCTTATGCAACATTTTCCATCAAGTTTTAGACGCTGTGTTTCTTGGGTTTATTCACATTATTGTCAGTAAAACAAAATCTTACTGGAATCACATAAACTCGGATCATTTGATATGAAAACTGGAGCAAAATTCCACATATAGGTATCCAATATCAATGCGAAACTGAAATCCTGTATGATCTGTATCATATAATGCAATTGGATGTCAAAGAACTCTCTTCATGAAGCATCTGAATTTCTCTTTCCGCGTTGATCAAGTTTTCTTCGCCCTTTGCTTCTTCTTTCCTGCAGAAGTTAGAACATTTTCATCATTTTGGTTTCCTGACTCAAACACTGATACACTCGCTCCCAGAGTAACATTTGATCCAGTCCTTCTTCTCTTTATCATTCTATGTGGCTGATCAAAATTACACCACAGCGTTGATCAAACTCACCCCATAAACCTAATCAAAGTAACCCCGTACACAAACTCTTTCAACCCCGAGTGCACATTGGGGAGTACAAATTCGAGTTTTGATTCATAGTATCTTCAAAAAATTGATCAATCACATATTGCATTCCTGGATTCATTGGAATTTAGGGGATGAAATTATTGATAAAGTTTTCCGATATTATGAATTCAATAAAAAAATTACACTTACGTCTTTACTATTTTTCTCACATTCATTTGCGATACAGATTGTTATATTGCTAACAGAATTATTTAAGGGTCTTCTGTGTTGCTGACCGGTGAAGAAAAAATTAGAAATTGAATCTCATCTGCGCTTAAAATATTGTTATATACGAGGGTGGATTGATAAGTTTCCGGCCTGACCAAGAAAAACAACGTTTTTAAGAATTTTTTTTTTTTATTTCTCAACATAATCTCCTCCAAGGCTGATACATTTCTCATAGCGGTGTTCTAGTCTAGTAATGCCATCTCTATAGACTGATTCGTCAAGCTCCTCAAAATACCCTTTTACAGCTTCGATTACTTCTTCATTGTCCGCAAATCTCTTACCGCCAAGCCATTTTTTGAGGTTAGGAAACAGATAATAGTCACTCGGGGCTAGGTCTGGAGAGTAGGGAGGGTGCGGCATTAATTCAAACTTCAGATCGTTGATTTTAGCCATCGCAACGATTGACGTGTGCGCTGGTGTGTTATCGTGATGAAACAAGATTTTTTTCTTCGCCAGATGAGGTCGTTTAATTTTCACTTCGTGGCTCAAACGTTGCAATAAGTCTGCGTAGTATTGACCAGTGATAGTTTTACCCTTTTCAAGGTAATCAATGTATATAATACCTCTTGCATCCCAAAAAACAGTAGCCATAACCTTGTTCGCCGAAAAAATTGTTTTTGCCTTCTTTGGAGTTGGTTCCTGGTCCAATCCACTGTTTAGACTGTTCTTTGGTTTCAGGAGTGTAGTGGTGGACCCAAGTTTCGTCAACGGTTACGAATCGACGCAAAAATTCGCTTGGATTACGCTTATACAACGCCAAATTGGCGGTAGAAATGTTCTTTCGAATCAATTTTTGGTCGACTGTTAGCAAACGCGGCACCCATCTTGCACAGAGCTTTTCCATATACAAATGTTGGTGCAAAATATTTTGTACACGTTCATATGACATCTTACAGGTCTCAGCTATCTCACGAACTTTTAATCTGCGATCTTTCAGCACTATTTGATGGATTTTTTCGATCATATCTGGAGTTGTGACCTCAATGGGGCGTCCTGAGCGAGGCTCATCAGAGGTGCTCACACGACCCTTTTTAAACTCGGAAACCCACTGCTCAACGGTTGAATATGATGGGGAGGATGTCCCCAGTGTTGAGTCCATCTCTTCTTTAATTTCCTTCGGCGTTAACCCCTTCAAATAAAAGTATTTGATGACAGCACGATTTTCCAGCTTTTCCATTTTTACGAAAAACACAGAGGCGTCTTGGTCAGCGTGCTCTCAAAACTAAACTAACATGGCGATCGGACTGAAACTATAGCTACAAGCTATCTAAGGATGGTACTATAGAACGCCACCTCAAGGTAGGCCTAGTGGCGCCATCTCTTGGTCAGGCCGGAAACTTATCAATCCACCCTCGTATACAAACAAAGTAGTTATCAAAGTAAACCCGCGAATCAAAGTAACCCCATCCTACGGTAAGGTTCCCATGGTTACCAATTCCATTTCCCCACGTACATTAACTGTTGATGTCCAAACGTTAGCCGTTCCAGAATTTCATTCATAGTGTACAATTCACCATACATTCCATAGCGGAATAAAGTTCTATCGATACTGGAACATTGTCATATATCGAATATTAAGGTGCAGTGAAAAATCGTTTTTCTTGAATATCGACCTTACATTTACAGAATGGTTGTACAATGTGCTCAAACTCACCCCAAAATAATTTCAGCTCGATCGAATAAACTGTAAGGGTCTCACCCCCCCCCCCCACCCCCCCTCGAAGTCGAAAAATCCAAAAAATGTAATCAATCTCTCTTCTTGCACCCATTTTTTTTTGTCATTTCGCCCTCTCTGGCCCAGAATGGTCGTAAAATGTGACTCGACTGACTCCATAAACATTTCAGCTCGATCGGACCAAGTGCAGAGGTCTCCCCGTCCCATTCGAAGTTCGGAAAATCAAAACAATGTCAACCTGTTATTTTGTGACTTTGATTTCTCTTTCACGGAATAGTTGTCAAATTGGATCGAATTAACTAAAAAATTTTGTAACCAATCGTATCAACTAGAAGGGTCTCATCTGACCCCCTCCACACTAAACTTCCATACCATTAAACTTTCCTATGATTTTTGTAGAAACACGTGTAGTTTTCAAAGGTTACACGGAAAAAATTGTATGGTTGTTCCAACCAACCGTATGGCTGTATTTGGCTCACCCCAAACTTATGGCTGCCTGGACCAGAAATTTGGTTGATATTGTTAAATATCTGTTTGTCACAATCAAATTTCTGGTTCTGATAGCCATAAGTTTGGGGTGAGCCAAATACAGCCATACAACTAGTTGAAACAACCATACAATTTTTTCCGTGTAGATGAAACATAACAAAGAATGGTTTATTTGGACCAGTTTATTCCACACTAAAGGTGAACAAAATTTGTTTGCATTGTCGAGTTGGGTTAGATCTGAAAAGTAAGAAAGTTCAATTTAAGTATGCCATGCATTAAGAATTGTTGGAAATCTTAAGCGAATCCACCGTGATGTAACGTGATGTGTGTATACCTTGGGAATGGAATCAGATGTTCTGAAATCCTTCTTCGTGTTAAATTCAGGCATGACATTGCGTGAAGTTATCTTCGTCAGGATGACACTCTCGCGGCTCTCTGTGTCATGTGTAGATCCACAGGAATCTGAAACGGTCCTAACGGCTCTTTTCACTGCTTAGGAGATTCCCAAAATTGAAATTTGAAAGCTGAAATTTTTTTGGGGTTAGTTTGGGCACATTTGACAACCATTCCGTGAATGCAAGGTCTATATTCAAGAAAAAAGGTTCTACCAACTCTGGCTTGATGATAGTGCGACTTTGGCTCGCTACAACAGCCAAGTTGCAAGGAGGATGATTTGAAAGTCAGCCGATTACCGATTCCGTCGTCAGCCAGTGTCCTAATAATACTAGCACATTGTTGTCTATCGAACATGTTGAATGATAATACCAACTCTGATTTAACGCTGGCACGGCTTTGGCTTGCTACGATACCCAAATTGCCACGACCATTATCTTCACGTCAGTTCATAACCGATTCTGTAGTCAGCCAGTGTTTCACCAATGCTGGCACATTGTCGTACATTGGATAATCTGACACAGTGTTGTCCTAAGAAAGTGACTGTGTTATTCAGAAGATCAGTGGAATCATAATCCATTACTGATTTTGTATCAGAACAACGTTGCATCAATATTGGGGCAGTATCGCCCGAGCGGATCTGGGTGAACCGACGAGCGACCAAAAACGGTTACATTTTAGTAAAAAATCTTGGTTTTGGTAACTTGTTGGTAGTTTGGGACATTTTTTTGAACAAAAATTGACCAAAATTCAACCAATCTCAATTTTGGTGATTTTCCGGTTATTCCGTGGTAATTTTCTGGGGTTTTACCTCAAAAATACCAAAAAGATTCCAAAAACGGACCACATTTTTTGGTTGATATTTGCTGGCAGATTCGTTCTGAGCAACCATTAGTTTCTGGTCACAAATACGTCATTATATGGTAAAAAACGAACTGGGCACTTTGATTCGGCACTGGCGTGGTTCCGTTTCTCTACGATCTGGATATTCTCTAAACAGTATGATTTCGATACTGGCCCAAGATTGTCTCCCCACGCAAACCAATACCGTCTGAAATCCGCCGAATATTCCGCACCAGTTGAAAAAATAGGCACCGTTGTTTTTGCCGAGTTCTGGAGAATACAACCTTGCCTGTACCGCGCCATTTGTCAACCCTGACTATTCTCACGTGGGTGGTGGTCGATTATTCGAGTAATGCAAGTTTGTCTTGTACAATGCACTTATTTTGGGTATTTTTCTTCAAAGCATTGCACATGAATAATAATTGCGCGATATTCAACTCATATCATGGGATATAGTTCTATTTTTCTGTACTTGATCTCATTTCTACCATACTTTGTCCGGTAACGATGATGAATCATCGATAATTTGAAACAAAGCATATGAATATGTAGAAATAAAATAAATTAATTAACATGGACCATATACTTTTGGAGGAAATTGGAGTGTGAAAAGCATATCAAGCGTAAGCAAATTTCTATCAACACAAGTATAAAGGAATGATTGGAACGTTCAAAAGAGCCCTCAATTCAAACGTTATGTTATTTCAATACATGCCCCTGTAGATGTCAATTGTTCCGTTCGGTTTGTTGTACATTATACGCAAGTTCATTAGACATCAGTGCTGCTTGAGTTGCTGCTCTCTCATGTATATTTCGCATGGAGAAGTCGAGCAACGAATGTTCAGATCAGTGTGGAAATTTCAACAGTTTTATGATTTTCTTGTTTCCCGTTTATAAAAAAACGGCTCTTTAGATCGAGGTTTCATAGATTTGTGTTTATTCCATTTCAAATATACCGCAAGCATTTTAAATGATTACTGATCAGGATGAGATCCCTGACAGTATCACAGTCCCAGAAGAATTCTTAAAGAATTTATAAAGAACACAATCAATTCAATAAGAATTTTTTATGAATTCTCCTGTGACTGTGGTGATGTGCGGGATTGTTTACATATCATAACGATGTGGATGGTAAAGAAGTGATCGATTAATCGCTTCGAAACGATCATCATCTTCGTTCTTATGAACTCTCATGTCTTTGATTGCAGTGCCGACGCAGATACGTCAAGTTTCCAAAGAAGGGTCGAGAAGAGTGAGTGTTGCCAATAATGAAGCTCCGGATAAAGATTTACCCGTGTTCGAGCCAACAGCTACGAATGTCAGCGCTTACGTGGGTCAGACTGTGTATTTACCTTGCCGGGTGCGGAATTTGAAAGACAAAGTGGTGAGTCTCTTTATCTTCGTATGATCATGGATGAAATATGGAAAGGATATCTGGATTGAATATGTGAATAGATTCAGATTTTTCTAAGATTTCTAAATCTTGTGCGAACATTTTTTTTCAAGTTCTCGATATTACAATGAATCGGATAATATGTCGATACTCGCGTTCTAATACGTCGTATCTAACCAAATTTGATAAATCCATTTTTTTCATAAATGATATCATAAACATCCTGTGCACCTGTTGGCACCGTTTCCTGAAAAATTTTCTAAAAGTGGGATACGACGTGTTAGAACGTGGGTATCGATGTATAAAATCAACAAAGTACGTTTCATTCTATCTGAAGCTTTGACATGTTTCGGAAGGTGAGAACATTTGTTACAGACTTATAATGAATGTGTAATAATGCAGGGTAAATTATACATCTCGTTACAATAATTTTGAATATACGGAATTTATTCATATGAGGGTTTGTTATATATTGCCAACATAAAATGGATATATAATACATAGGAGTCTACAATTCCAGCATAAATCACTACGAAAATACCGCGTGATTTATTTGTTTTGTTTAATCACAAGTATGGAACAAATTTGAATGAAATTGTGTTTAGAAAATTTACGGAGTGTGATTTCTAAACATAATTGAAGCTGTTTTTGTCTGTAGAAACGCTGTGGAATCCTGAGACATATTAACTGATACACTTACCTCCTGAATGGCAAACATTCTTCATCTAATATTCCTAATATTATACCAGAGGGAAATGATTTTTAGTTCCACGTTAAGAATCATTCCCTGCAGGTTTTGAAGTGGATTCCATTCTTCGATCATACGTATACAATGAATTCGCAATAAAATTGATTCAGCGTTTACTCATTTCTCCACTGTCATAGGGATAATTATTGCCAATATATTTATTGTTCAGTTGCTATATCGAAAACTGTAGCTGTGGCAACGAATATTCTACAGCAATATTTTTTGCTATCCAAATATCTAGTGCTAAAAGTTTCCTGTGACAGCTGTTCTGCCTCACTTCAAAGGCAGATTCCGTCTCCTGATTGGGAGAGAATTGTGTTTTCATAAATAATAGAGAACTTTGAAAAACTGTTTTCCCGGATTTTTCTGAACGTGAGGAAAACTTTGCTGTTACCACCGTTGGTCAAATATTGTATAATTATTTCAACAGCAAAAACTTGCTGTCAGAGCAAATTCATTTCTTCTCACGTAGAATCGGAAGAAAGGAAGGTGCAGAGATGCGGATAGGTTGTTGTTGGGATGCTTTCGTGATATGAGAGAGGATTTGAATAAGCTATTAGGAAACTTAAACTAAGAAAGAATAAAACAGTCGTGTACAGGGCCGAATTTGGAATTGTAGAGGGTCCCGGTGCTGAGAGTTGTGGGGCCTCATTATCCATGGTGAATTGGTTTTTACTGTTGAATCAACTCCCTCAGTATTATATATAACTTATATAAAAATTATATTGAAAAATCACGAAGCTCCAGATTGTGGAGGCCTCTATTACGTGGAGGCCCGGAGGCTGAAGCCCTTAAATCCCCACCCTAAGTCCGGCCCTGGTCGCGTCAAAAAGACTGTGCTTACACAGTGAAAAATTTTGGGTCACAGGAGATCCACTCAGAGTTAGTGTTGAAAACAACATATCAAATTCTGAAATTCATGTATTTCTAGTGTAAATTTAATATTTTTGTGTTGATTTGATACATTTTTTATGTTAATATTTAACATAAATTGCGAGTGGACTTTCTGGGATATACACGTGTGTTAAAAATACACAAAATTTTTCACTGTGTAGGATATATGCGTTCACGGAGACAAGAAAATGACTGTGAGAGCGAAATCTGATATTGCTGAGTTTCCTTTACCGGAGCAGAAAATTTTTTGCTATGAAAGCAATCTATTTCCTGCTACAGCAAACTTGTCAGCTATGACAGTCATTTTTTAGTACCCACATAACAATTCATGTCTTGCGATGTCTTTTCGATAAGTTTGGGATGTCTTGCGCAACACATTTAGATGTCATTTTAGATGTCTAAAACTCTTCTTTGGTCTAAAAGATATCTAGAAGACCTCTAAAAGATGTCTTCGAAGACATCTTAAACTTATCGAAAAGACATCGCAAGACATGAATTGTTATGTGGGTAGTGGTATGAAAAAATTTCGACTCCTCGAGCAAAATTTGATTGCTATTCTATAAATAATGCAGAAAATGTTGATCTCTCAGCAATTCAGTTAGTCGGGTTAGCAAAAGATTTGCTATTCTATGCATATATAATACCTCGATTTGCTGCGTTGGCAAATTTTTTTCTCTTTTCGTGTTTCAACACTCGGTTTTATTGATAGTTCAGAGAGTAGGAGCTGAGACAGAAACCATGTTTACAGGAAAGGGGTGAGTGGCTGGGTTTCATAAGGGCGTGGGGAAGATCATGGGATGTTATCTCACGACAAGTTTGAACTTGTTAAAAGAAGATAGTAATGAGAATCAAGATCTTTTGTCGGCACCGGTTCGGAAACCAGGCAAGGGCATCAATTCTCTAAATCTGAATCTGAATCTGAATTTATCAACCAATTAGCGTCAAGTATGTCATTGATTCCCCAGCGGAATTCACTGATTCTCAGTACTTTCCACTGATTTGGATTTAGAGAGTTCGAATTAGTGCACATATACTGTAAGTCAGTGATTATTCACTGACCCCATACAGCACAACCCTCACAGCACCACCGTCCCAGAAGCATTCTTGAAAAATTCATAAAGAACACAATCAGTTTAATAAGAATGCTTCATGAATTCTTCTGGAACTGTGGTGCTGTGTGGGAAGAGTTCCTTCAAAGAGCTCCAGCTATGACAGTGAACATGAATTCATTATGAATACTTTGAAGTCAATTTGAATTCTTGATGAACAATTCGGTTGTTCACAAAGAGTTCATCTCGTGAATTCATCAAGAACTCTTGAATTCATTCTCACTTTCATAACGGGAACTGTTCAAGAATTCCTCAAAAAGTGTCTATGAATTCAAAATGATCATTTGTGCTGTCTGGAATTGTATTCACTGAAAAATACTTTAAACTGCTGAACCCACAGAGCACAAATGTCTCTAGAATACCTCAGAATATCGCTATGACATTACAGAGACATTACAACATTGCAGCAATGTTCTGAGACATTACTGAGACGTTCTGTGCTGTATGGGAACCAGTAACTACACGGAGAAAAATAAAGGAGTTCATCTCACCTCATACAATTAGTCGACGTTGTTCAGTAGCTTTTGCGTTATTTTTAGTAGGTGTGTGCGAATCTTATCGAACCAAACTTATTTTATACAAAATATGTCAAGCTTCGATAAATGTTTTACAGAAATCGATAGAAACTAGACATGTTTTATATAGGAAAAAGGTTGGTTCAAAAAGTTTCGTACCCCTATATTTTGGTATAGCTTAGTTCCCACAAAGTCAATCTTTGTCGAACATTGGTACAGAGTCCTCAAATGTTGTACCTTCTGATCCGAAAATAGTCATCCACATATTGACTGGGCGCTTGAATGAGAGCCATCGCAATTGCAATAACGGTTGCTCAACAGGATCGATATTTTATGAAAATCTGTAAGAACTAGATATTTTTTGTATAAAAAAGAATTTGGAAAATGTGGGCCAGGCGTCGGTAGCCAAGTGCACCTTATTTGAAAACATTAACTAAACTTTATGAATATGAAATGATACATTTCAGGATTTGTAGAGAGGAGGAAAAATTTCTACCGAACTTTCATAAAATGACTTGTTCGGGTGCAATAAATATTATTTCACGTAGCAATATGATCCTTTTTTTGAAACAGTAGTTCATTTCGATATTTTACAATATCAATTACATGAAATTGTCAGTGAAATATTTCTATTTTCAAAATGCTGTGCTCCGAAAAGTGAACCATACTTTTACATTTTGCCACACTGAATTTTTGGAGTGAAAAATTTGGAATAAGACAAATATTCGATAAACGAGGGTGGAATTTCCACTCCTCCAGGAATATTTTCACTTGAAGAAATTCAAAGAATGGTATAGAAAACTAGCCTCATAAATCGTTCTCCTTTCACGAAGATGAGAAATTACGGAGCAGCAATTATTTTGTAACAGAAGATGATCTCGTTTGATTTCAGAATTTTAAGTAGAACCACCCGTTCCGGAAGAAATAAAACGAACCCTCGTCCTTGAAGTACAAATTTTTAATCATTCGTTGAATCGCAATATCTTCATCCAACTTTTCCAACCAACGACAATCCATTTCGCAAGTGTTTGTACGTGAGAGAGTTACGATTCTGCAGACGTCCACCGACCACACGTAAATACAAGCGTGTTTTTTCTAGTTCGCCGAATGTAAAATGTGTAAAAATATGAAAACACGGAGATATCGATTGTTTCACAAATACAAAGCTCCCTTTCGTGACAAAGAAATGAAAAAATATGAAAGGAATTTTTGATTAGTGAACGCGTGGATTCTTTTTTTCGTGTTAATCCCTTTTGTTATCCTGTCGCGCAAACTCCGTATTCTCTGGTCTCTTTTTTCCTCTTCCTATTGATCTTTCTCTCTCTCTATCTCCATAGAGCTTGTATTTGATTAAAAACTGATCAAACGTTATTATTGAGCTGTCACGAATCGGGATCGAGGATACTGAGGAGTGGATATATTAATTCCCACGTCAACGCTTGCTCCTGACATCTTTTGGTGGTACGTGGTCTAGAAAAAACAATCTAATTCCCAATCGTATCTTATGAGAAATTCATGAAATGCGACAATCGTCTATCAATTGTGAAATGAAATTACGTAGAGAAAAAGCGTGATGAAAATGTGATGAAAATGATTGCAAATCAACATCATGCGATTCCGATTGTGACTCTATTGAACATATTCTCAATTCCCTCGAGTTCCAATCTCGCTTAATCCAATTTTCAAATGATATATAGATGATGCGGAATTTATTTTTCAATTTCGAACGTCATAACTTTTCGCTTGTATCAAGAGTATGTCGGGATTTTTATTAAATGGGTGGAGAGGTATGATTTCAATATTATATGGATTCGTTAATTCCTTGAATTAGATTTTTCAATTCATTTTGCGCTTTGGACTCTTTCGCTTCGATGTTCCGTGAGGTTGTAAGTTGGATGATCGGGATTTATAAGAGAGATCGTTTTTATAAGATGATCATTCTTCTGTGCGCAGGAATTTTGGTGCTATCGAAAAGAAATATGTGCTATAAAACTTGATGCATGTTCCACAAGTAATTGATGTATTAGTTTATCTAATAATTATATTATCTCGTCATCTTGGAAAGTTTTGATTCTATCCAAAAACCATCTTTATGATCCCTCTATGAATAAATTGCGTTTTTGCATTGTAAATTTACAATCAGACCAGATTCTCCAGAATAACGTGGTGAATATATCCTTATGAACAAAAATAGATTTTTCTCTGATGATGTGAATTGTTTGATGATATAATCTGTAGAAATTTCAATCTAAAGAACCGACGCGACACGTTACTCTTCCACATGATTAATTTATCCGTTTCCTTTTCCCCCGTGTGAATAAATGATAATTGAAAAATAAACAAATCCAAAAAACCGTTCCTTCAAATTCCAAACAAATCACAATTATTCTTCATGATTCCTTTCTGCTTTCCGATGTGTTTTTGTTGAAAGTGATAGAAGCTTCTCACATCGATCGTTTTGTATTTTCGAGAGCTTTATGAATAGGAGGGTTGGAGGAGAGAACAAAGGAAAACTCGCATGAACAAAAATTCCACTTTCTGTATTTTTTTTTTTCGTTTGTTCGTTTTTTCAATCGCTGGTCTTTTATGATATTTCATTTGTATTTCGCCTTGTATAGGGTGCTTTCTATTGGAAATTTCGTCAAATGGTTTATATTAAAAGGTATATTCCTGGGAGCGATATAGAAAATTGAATGCCGTACATTTCAGTTCTAAAGGTCGCGCTAGATCACTTGAGATGAAATTCAGTTCGTGAATAGACAATTTTTATCGAGCCGTGAACGCGGGGGTGAGAGAAGTTATTTGTAATTATGAATTTATTTGGGAGGTAAAAATAGGATTTCGATATAAAATTCAAATACACGATACCCGATATTCGTTGTATTTTATTCCCGGTCTCATTCCTCATTCCATTCAAGTGAAAATATCCTCAGAATTCAATAATGTTTCAATATTCAAAGAATGCAACCTCCCACATAACAATTCATGTCTTGCGATGTCTTTTAGATAAGTTTAAGATGTCTTGCGCAAAACATTTAGATGTCTTTCAGATGTCTAAAACTCTTCTTTGGTCTAAAAGATATCTAAAAGACATCTAAATGTGTTGCGCAAGACATCTTAAACTTATCTAAAAGACATCGCAAGACATGAATCGTTATGTGGGCTGGTGGTGCGAAATTCTGCTGAAATTCACATTATTCTTAATAATTTATCATAAAACATAAAGTACTGTATTGGATATAGTATAACGTACATTATTCATCGTTGATAATCGTGACCTTGGCACGTCGTGATGAATGACATTGAAAACAAAAAAAAAAGAGAGAAGATATTCCACTTTCCCTCATTTTCTTTATCGGAAAGTATAAAGATGAAGGGAAAAAAAGCTGAGGAAAAAATTGGGGTTGGGAAAAGAAAGAGTTAAGCAATCGATCTCCGACTCAAAAGATATCCAGGATAAATTGAGTGGAATGGAAAAAAAAAGAGAGACGGGATGATGCTGTTTTCATTGCGTACATCGAATAACCGCAGATTCTGGACTCGATGAATTATTCATGGACCAGGTGTATGGAACCGCGATATGTGAATGGAATCCGAAGAGAAAGAGGTCTCTGCACTTCTGTTTGGTAGTGATAAATACGATTAATTTTTATTTGGTTCAAAAAAATCCTTTGCCGACTGTGCTGTTAATTTTGACGGTGGCTACCAATTTCACCGTGGAACATGGAAAAAATTTCCAAAAAAAATATCGTGTGCCTTTGAAGCAACGCCACCCATACACTCACGCATCAATTATGTATCCGTATGGATTGCGAGATATCAAAGTGGATAGCGATGAAAATATATTTCTATCACTTACCAGGGCGTGTACGAGTATACATGTCATATTGTTGAGGAAAATACAACACTCGTGATGGGCACATGTTTTGCTTTGATGTCAAGTTCCAAGCAGTTTATATAATTTTCAACATGACAGTAACGTTGGAATAACGTTGATAGGAATTGAATTCGAAGCGTCATACGTGATATTATCGTATTTTGTTCTGTTGCGTTTCGGAGATAAAAAATAGTTTGATTGCATATAATTTGTAATCCAAAGCGGAAGCATCCGATGTGGAACGAATTTTTCCCTCTGTGTCATGAGTGTATGATAAAAGAAATCCGATTATCCATGCGAATGATTGGATAATCATAGCGGAACAATGATTTCGAATCATAATCTGATTTGAATTCTTATAAAATTGTATTTCTATGTCAATGCTTTTTTTTCCCTTTTTTAATTCCACGTTGAAGTGTGTTTGAATGCATTGTAGGACGAATTAACCCAACGAAATGGAATTCAAGTGGTTTTATGGATTCGAATTATTGTGCTCTTTTTTTTTGTTTTGTTTCGAAACATCGATGGAGAACATTGAAAAGAGTTTCACTGCAGAGATTCTGAACGATCTTGAATATGGTTGAAAATATAGCCTTATAAGAATTGTGGAATTTTGATTGATCACTTGAAATTTCTCTATAAAATTCAAGGATATAAAAATAAAAATTATTGCATCCATTTGAAATTTTAAAGTACGAGAGTATAAGTATCTGAATCAAAGAGGAGTAATCCTTTACTGGAAGTAGAGCAACTCATCTTGTGAAATTTTCACCGTGAATGCACTTATATTTTCCGAGTACTAAATTTTATATCAGACAAAACGATATTTCTTCTCTACGCGTAGGAATGTATTCAATGCATCCGAAGAAGTGTAATTCCCATACTTGAGGAATTTTGTGTTGGCATTCATCTCACTTTATAAAAACATTCTAGGAATTATTAGGTTAATTATTAGAAATTAAAAGTTGTCTGTGTTTCATCTTACACCGAATATTTTTTTGGAATATAAAAATATCTTGCGAAGCAAGTTGGGGGAGAAAGAATTATCGCATAAATGATCTTGAGTGATTGATGCAAGCATCGCCGTGCTGGCGTCTTGAGTCGAAGTCCTCGTATCTACCCTCATTAGATATCCCATTTAACGATTATCTAGTTCAGTCGGACAATGAATATAGCAAGGAACTCGATTCACGAAACGAACCAATTCCATAGCTAGTTCTCTGAGGTTTCCAGGTACCACGCAACCGCTTTCGATCGTCACCCCGAATCCAGTTAGGTTCCTCTGGTCTTCCTTCATTTCCTTCCTTCCTTCCTTCCTTCCTACCTTCGTCAGCTCTTATTAGCCACAAAATTTGGCCGAATGAACAAACGGTTGCGCCCTGTTCTCTCATCGCCTACCTCGCTTCTCCGAACTATGCTGAATCTGTTATGGTAGGTGAAGGTATATTGAAATAAGGACGACATTCCACCGTACTCGAGACGTATACAGAATACCAAGCCGCGTCTATTACTTCTGTGAATATGTATATCTATATAGTCGTACAGCCATATACCACCCACGAAGGTGATTAAGAGAACAAACCGAATTACGTGTATACCGGGTGAACTAGCCATGAATAGCCAATATGATGGATAGCTCGTTGCACAGGCATTCCGGTTTTGAATGTCAGCTCAATGGTAGTCGTATTGATCATAATTCAAATTATGAGGATATTAATTATCACGAGGATATCAACGTATTTATAGTCATCTCCGATTCTTACCTGTTTTCCGAATTAGGAATTTTTATTACTGTTTTATATCGATTCAATTTTAAATATTATAAATCTGAATTCGAAGTCAATAAAATTCTTCAATTTATGTTCCAAGTTTCTTACCAGGACATTTACCCAATCACAAATGTTTGAGTTATATTTAGTCTTTCGATAATTTTGTTGGAATGTCTGTTTTGATTTTCCTTTGAATCAGAAGACATAATATCCCTCGGTTAATTCGTTTCTTCCCACAGATCGATCATCGTTAATAAATTGCAAAATTCCATTAGCTTGAAAAATCTTCAGATTGTATTTCTATACCATTCAGAGTTTCCTAGTAAAGTTGATCTGATACCAGGGAAGCTGTTACCATCATTTCCTACTACCACCGGTACTACTGATACTTTAACTACCGTCACTACTCTCATCGTTATTGCCCCTAACATGGTTCACGGTGCTGATGCGAGTCGTTCACGAGGCGATGGAAACACCAAGTTCTTTCACATATACCGTAGGAAAATACAGCGGCAAGTTCACCAACCTTGGTGATAAAAGCTTCGAAAACGACTGGTAGAATGGACAGGAAGAGTCAGTGAAGATTGGAAACGACGTCATTGATATTGACGGCAAAAATCCGCAAGCGAAAGAAACTTCACATTTTGTTTCCAATAGTTTTGAGGTCAGCCTTTGGAAAGAAGCGAGTTATTACCGCGAACGTTCAAGCATGAACCACAGATCCTTTCATGTACGAACATCAATAGGGATTTCTGTTTTAACAAGGACGCATGACGAGAGTGGATACGAATGTATACACCTTTTATGATCATAATAAATATACGGATTGAAAATATTTTACGATTTGAATCGAACTTGTATAGAATTTCCATTTACCCTTATATGCATCTCGGATGAAAGATTCTCAAAAGTGTTGGTCGATGCGTTCAGGTACCTTATTTAAAAATATTCTAAAACAAACCCTTCCAACATGTTCAGAATCTCAACACTTCGAGTTAATCATGTATATAATACTGTGAGATATGAATTAGAGACTCATTTCAATTCCCAGTTCTGCTCTTCAAAATTAATAAGGTTTCTTTACGTACAGAAACATCGTTCGTTCGAATGAATGTATTTCAAAAGTAAACTACTTCGATCCATGAAAGGAAATATTGAAGAAAATCTTCAAACTTATTCTCTGAATTCCCTTCTTCTTTAGAAAAAAACAAGTATTTTTTTCTCTTCCATTTTCAACCCTCCTTTTGTCCAGGTTGAATTGTAATACGAAACAATGTGTTTTCTCACCGAAATAAGAGTAAAAGTTGACAATTTTCCTATTCATTTCACAGCGAAGAACTTTATAAAAGTTGCAAGATAAAAAAGTACTCTCTCATTATCAAGATTACACTCGACCATCGTTGCGTTTTCTAAGCAGTACTCTCTTTTCATCTGATTTCATCGTACATGAAATGACGTGCCATCCATGAGGATTCGCGGACGTGTTTGTCGCGTGGGAAAGTTCTTTTTTTTTTAAATAAAAAAAATCGTACTACATCATTTCGCATAGTTGAAAAGAAATCTTGTTTGAGTTGGCAGCAAATGGATGAGTGCGTTAGTATAGACGGAAACTACCTTCGAAACTACTTTTGCAGACTATTTTCATAGTAGACTTTATTGCCACAATTTTACGTTCCGAATATGATATATTCGTTTTTTCTTTAATTGTTTTATTTTACTACTCGTTTTGCGGCGTTTTAAAATAATTGTTTTTCCACGTTGAATGAAAGAAATATCAAAACATTTGGGAAGCGGTGGTGAGGGAATTTCAGTTTATATGGTCATGTTAATGGGGAAATTAACTTCAAAATATTATACTGGGAGGAAATGAAGCACGTGCAGCGGAATTTCATTTTTGTGGAACGTTTGAACATTGTCAACTTCATAAACGAGAAGTTATGACAGTTTGATGACAAATTAAACTCTTTTGAATTTACACGGAAAAAAATTATGGCTAAGAAGAGATAGCTGTAGTGACGATACAGATAGATGGCTATGCTGGCGATCTACGAGGGTGGATTGATAAGTTTCCGGCCTGACCAAGAGATGGCGCCACTAGGCCTACCTTAAGGTGGCGTTCTATAGTACCATCCTTAGATAGCTTGTAGCCATAGTTTCAGTCCGATCGCCATGTTGGTTTAGTTTTGAGAGCACGCTGACCAAGACGCCTCTGTGTTTTTCGTAAAAATGGAAAAGCTGGAAAATCGTGCTGTCATCAAATACTTTTATTTGAAGGGGTTAACGCCGAAGGAAATTAAAGAAGAGATGGACTCAACACTGGGGACATCCTCCCCATCATATTCAACCGTTAAGCAGTGGGTTTCCGAGTTTAAAAAGGGTCGTGTGAGCACCTCTGATGAGCCTCGCTCAGGACGCCCCATTGAGGTCACAACTCCAGATATGATCGAAAAAATCCATCAAATAGTGCTGAAAGATCGCAGATTAAAAGTTCGTGAGATAGCTGAGACCTGTAAGATGTCATATGAACGTGTACAAAATATTTTGCACCAACATTTGTATATGGAAAAGCTCTGTGCAAGATGGGTGCCGCGTTTGCTAACAGTCGACCAAAAATTGATTCGAAAAAACATTTCTACCGCCAATTTGGCGTTGTATAAGCGTAATCCAAGCGAATTTTTGCGTCGATTCGTAACCGTTGACGAAACTTGGGTCCACGACTACACTCCTGAAACCAAAGAACAGTCTAAACAGTGGATTGGACCAGGGGAACCAACTCCAAAGAAGGCAAAAACAATTTTTTCGGCGAACAAGGTTATGGCTACTGTTTTTTGGGATGCAAGAGGTATTATATACATTGATTACCTTGAAAAGGGTAAAACTATCACTGGTCAATACTACGCAGACTTATTGCAACGTTTGAGCCACGAAGTGAAAATTAAACGACCTCATCTGGCGAAGAAAAAAATCTTGTTTCATCACGATAACGCACCAGCGCACACGTCAATCGTTGCGATGGCTAAAATCAACGATCTGAAGTTTGAATTAATGCCGCACCCTCCCTACTCTCCAGACCTAGCCCCGAGTGACTATTATCTGTTTCCTAACCTCAAAAAATGGCTTGGCGGTAAGAGATTTGCGGACAATGAAGAAGTAATCGAAGCTGTAAATGGGTATTTTGAGGAGCTTGACGAATCAGTCTATAGAGATGGCATTACTAGACTAGAACACCGCTATGAGAAATGTATCAGCCTTGGAGGAGATTATGTTGAGAAATAAAAAAAAAAAAATTCTTAAAAACGTTGTTTTTCTTGGTCAGGCCGGAAACTTATCAATCCACCCTCGTATATTGTTCCTCGGATGATTTGTATGATCATAGCAACGATACTGATACCACTAAACTTTGGATAGTCATCACAACTATCCAGTATCGTTATGACAGCTGTAACGCCTAATTATAGGCACATTCTTAAGTATAGAGAGAGAGAGAAATAGAGCGATCGACAATTTGAATTTCAATTATCCGATTACTTCGTCAAATCAATTGAAACATGGAGGAGAAAGAGGGGAAAGGTCCCCTTATCGAAATTATAAGGAGGGATGGAAAAAGGACCATCAGATAATAGTGAGCTCACGATAAGGAAAGACGTCTCTAGTCGATGGTGCATAAATTCACTATACCTATAATTTTACAAGGTGCTAAGACGTCTCCATGGGACCATCAATCAGGAACCAAATACAATAAAAAAGATAGTTTGGAGTCCCACTGGAGTTTCTTACTCGACGAACAATCATCTTCTTTGGGCCATCTCCTCTACAACGAGTCAACGTCGTGGAAGCCCATACACCGGGACCTCTCTCTCTCTCTCTCGATCAAGTTAGGTGTCTAATAATTAACTTAATTATTATAATTTCAAATTGAATCCTATTTTCAAATAATAATAAAAATCTGGCGTGATAATTGTAATATTATTTTTAATTCATTTGAATCTATATGTACGTGCCGTCACACAGCGATATTTTTTTCTCCGTGTAGTAGAGGATCTTTATAGATTCTCCTTGAAGTCTTGTAACGCCGGTTTATAGGCAATTCTGATTTATTACACTTTGTTCGTATTATCGTTATACAGGGGTTGAGATCGTACTGTATTTGAGAATTGTGAAATGGTCCGGTATTGGGGCAACGTTGCGGTCAGAGTTACCAGAGATCACCAGTTATTTTGTCGGTACAGAAAAAAGGACGAAATCATAAGGATCGGAAATTTCATTATCATAATAAACAAAACACACAATTTCGATTTGAAATTTTCAAAGGATAATACATCGTAACGACAACAAGGTTTCGTAGTTTATTATTCAATTCTCTTCGTCAAGTTATTGTTCACTATTGAAAAAAATGGAACTTTCCGGTACCCAGGAACTGGAGAATTTCTGTTCATAATGAATTTTTCAGTTTACGTGCCAGAAAATTACTGTTGTACCGGGATTTTTCCGTATTTTACATTAAATTTCATTTTTTCAACTTCAATTTTCCAGTTTGAATACAAGAATTTTCCGATACGCTCACCAAAATTTTCATAATTCAAGTGTAATTTTGACGTACAAATGTACAGGTCAATCGCTTCCATTATGGTACTGAAAGTTTTCCGCTTTTGTTTTTACAAAAGTTGCTATTGAAAATATCAAACTCTCTCATTGAAGTAGAATTATTCTTATTTCTGCATGCAGGGAAACATAAAGTACACTTGATATAAAATGATAATCCAATTCTGCCTTAATTCGTATGTTATCTGATAATTAACACACCCCGTTCTCATGATCTCTTTTTTCTTCACGCTTGCATTTGTATCTAAATCAGATAAAATATTCTCACATGGATCGGACACTTCAACCGCTTTAATCTTCTTGTGAGAGGGATTTGGGTATAATTATCTCTTCTTTCAAAATGTACACAAAGAACCAGTCCAAGAACCACAAGGAAGAATGCTTTGCTCATAAAATATTTCATACGCTCTTGGAGGAATCCCGTTCCATTTGCACAGTTTGTACAGTGGCGGACTTTGAAGTCGTTGCCGGTGTTTGCGTCAACGGACAATTTGAAAAAAAAAAGGAAATGATAATTTTTTCTTCTTTGAATTCATAAATATATGATTCTTGAATCAAACAGAATCTTTATTAATCATTCACATTCAGAGAAACGATAATAAATACATTTCCACAGAAGAAATTCCACGAAGAATTTCCACAGAATATTTATACACTCTCCACATGAATTGTGTCCAACTATCGTGAATCCAATAGACAATTTCGACTCCGTTATACATCTTCCGCTGTGCATTTATCAACTTCGATTGGAATGAATTCAACATTAGTCTTGATAGTAGCAGATAGGTTTCATATTCGATCGTTATATCTAATCTGTACAATCAAACTCGTTACCAGACTAAATTGGATAGGAGGATTCTGTTTTCATTGAGACAGCATCCGTGTTCATTATTTTATATGAACTTATCTCCTCTGCATTGGGTATTCTTCGTACGTCTTCGAGTGTAGATACGAATGAAATATACATACATATTATACAGGTAGCTATCGAAAATAATGGAGAGAAAGAATAACGAAATGCAGTATAGTATCCGACGTGCGTGCAATAAATATTGGATTTATATCTTCATGAGATTGTACAAGTGTTGATGTGCGAGTATTGGAAGATAGGTTTTATTGGTAGTTCTCGATATTGTGGCATGGTGAATAGTGATGACAGGACCGTTATTGCATAGTGATAAAGATCTCACCATGCTCCATCTGTTTCTTCGTTCGATTTTATGTATCTCCACTTTCGGATCGAAGAATTTAAGAAAATAATGGACCCGGATTAATCATTGCTTTCATTTTGTTCGTTCCGATTCTAACATATATTTGGAAATCTTTCTCAAAATATAAACACTGTGTCAATGAGGAGAAATGGAACAAAGCAAAAACACGCAATTCTTGTGGGAAATCACGACCTGCGTTGGCTGGAAAGTGGATCAGCCGTGAGTTTCTGGGACAGCGAAGAATCGATCGAAAACCATCGGAAGCTGGATAATCCGACTATATGATGTTCGTCTATCTTCATGACGATAAGCCGTCCCCATCTTCAACTTTTTTTCCAACGGTTCTCACCCAACATTGATATAAGCGATCAATTCGGATTTCCCAAAAACTAGCCGTGGAGATGAAATGTACAGGGAAAGAATCTTTCAATTTAACGAGCTCAGAGGTATTGTTTTCATCAAAGTTTCCAACATTTTGTCCTGTTTCTGATTTTCCATATAACTGAAATATAACGATATGATAACCCACTCAATTAGAAATGCTGAGACGTTTTATGCGTGAGTTCAACAATGAAACCAAGAACTCTTTCTTCCAATGCGCTTCAAAACACAATAGCTGATGTTGATAACAAGAACCAAATTACTACGGAAGATTGATACTTCTCAAGTTTCTTCGATACATTGTTGAATCTTCATTGTTAAGAACAAATTTTGCGATAACTCATTGTTTCTTCTGCTCTACTTCCAATGGAGAATAGAATTGAGACTGTATTTTAGATATTTTCAGCAATGAACGATAGATCGATGTAACAACTTTGAGGGATCTTTTGTATTTCTTCTTGAATAAGATTAAGGTATTGACGATGTCCATGATATATAATAAAATCAGGGGTAAATATTCAAAACAGTGTGAACAGTTTCTCACAATATCTATGTACCAGTCAATATCACATCACGTGTATCGATTTATCAATATATTCGTCAAGAAATTTCCCTGGCATCACTCCAGATATTATTGTTGTATTCCTGTTCAACCGCGATCATCCAACTTTAATGGAAATGGTATCATTTCCATTTTAGTGAATCACAAATCTTTTACATTCCAATTTGGATTTGATGTATCATTTCGAGAGGAAATTTTATTCATTCCGTATAAAGTTATATAAAAAATGTGTGCATTTGTAGAAGAAATCTGCTACCTCTGATTGTGAAAAATATAAGTCATTGAAAATTCTTCTTTCGATAAGGATTTTCAACTTCCAGATATTCGGATGTTCAGAACGAGATATTTCGGTAAGCAAAATTCTTTCAAACAGTTTTGTAGGAATCATTTATAGTGATCAATATGAAATATGTTGCTGATCGAATAAGAAAATACTCAGCTGTGAACACTCCAAAATCTTCCAGTACACTCTTCAAACGAAATAATTAACGATGATTCCTCAGATTTTGTGTGAATTTGAATTGTCGATTTCGTTTCTACGAACGATTTGAATTTCAAGAACATAAGATAGTGTGTCAATTATTGATTCTAAGATCAAGAGTTGCAGATGACTGTTTTACAGGAGGAATTCTTTTCATCTTGAGAGTGGTTTGCAGATCTACTTTTGAAATCTGAAAGAATCAGAAATCACAAGTTTCAGAACCTCAACAGAACTCAAGCATCGTAAGTGAATTTTCGGTGGATTTGAAATTAGAGTGTAGAGTCAATGGAAGTCCATCGAACGGTTGAATGCCCACACTCCTAATTTCCGTTCATGAAACATTCTTCGAAGCTTCTTGTTCTCTCAGAGAGAACAGTTTTGAGCGGGATTCTCACTCGTTTCGAGGGACTTCTACTTTTTTGAATTGAGAATTCATTATAGAATTGGAGTGATTGTGAATTTCTACACTGTAAAAAATTTGGCGGTGTTAGAAGAAGTTCACCTCGAATGGTGTTGTTTCAATACCTGACGGTGTTATTTTAACACCGAATTTCAGGGTGGATTTCGATAGAATCCGCGTTTTTCTGACAGTGTACCCTAAAACCTCGGACCATCACTCCGAATGAATGGAAATTTCACACAAAAATTTAACAAACTCACTTCTGGCTGGCTAAAGGAGTGGAATCTGACTCTGAAAATTTTAGAGAGTGATCATCTAATTTTCCATAAAATCATCCACGTGTACTTCTAATCAAGGTCCGATGAAATACCCCAAACAGCAAAAGTTGCAGTGCAAATAATGTTCCAGTGCTGCTGCACCACACTGTAAAAAAAAACTGGAAATTTACTGTGCAACTGGACTGGAAATTTCCAGTGCTAGTACTGGAATATGGATATTCCAGTACATGTACAGAGATTTTGTTGTTACGTTACTGAAAATTTACCAAGCATAACTGAAAATTCAGTCATTGTACTGGAATTTTCAAGTTTGAGATGATGTACTGAAATTTTGCCATGATTTCGCGAAAATTTTACCGGCTCGTACTACAATTTTATAGTTCTTGTGCACCAAAAAAAAATATTCCCTCAAAAAGGACTTGAGAAAAAATTTGGAATTTAGAAAAAAAAACCTAATCGTTGGTATACTGGAATTATACAGGTTTTTAACTGCAATTCTCAGGTTTTGTGATGGAATTTTCCAGTTACTATGCAATTGAATTATACAGGTTTTGAACTGCAATTTTCAGGTCGTGTGATGGAATTTTCCAGTTGCTATGCAACGGAATTTAATCACTGTTGCACTGAAATTTTCCACTTCTATTGGACTTCGTCATTTCTGGCAGGAAAAATTTCAAGTCTTTATATTAAAAATTTCCTGATTGAGATTTTGAATAATAATTGTAATTGTAGCCAATGAAATTGATATATGAGGTTTTTCCAAGACTTATCCTCTTGTGTTCTAGATATGAAGCATATGTAGTAACCCAAGCTGGCCTTCCAACATGTCGCGCTATAGCTCATCGGTTAGGTCTTAGGTTTCAGTTGGTAGGCAGGTAGAAAAGTGTGGGTTCAAATCCTGTTAGGTAGACATGAGTTTCTGTCCATCCAAATGAACGATCAAAAGTTTCTCAATCATCTTGGAACACAAGGACCCTGCAAAATCACTTTGCGTGAGCAATTTTTTTTCAATTTTCATGGATATTTTCAGCATTAATTTTCCAGTACATGTCCTGGAAAAGTCCAGCTCGTGTACTGAAAAATTCCAGTACCGAGGCTCAGAAAATTTCCAGTTTTGATGCGGAAATTCCATAACGTTTGCACTGAATTTTTGCAGTACAAATGTGCTGAAATTTTCCGGTACATGTACAGGTTAATGACTTCCAGTACATGTACTGGAATTTTCCGGTGAAATTTTTTTACAGTGCAGTTTGTGCTTTGTTTCAAGGGGATTTCTTGATTTGACGTGTCATAGCTCCATGTATTGGAACATCTTCGTAGCATTATGACAACAATTTTCAAGTTTGCTGCATGTTGCTGCGCATCTGGCGACGCAACCTCCCAGCAACTTCCCAAGAACAGTTGTTTCGTGTTGTTGGGAAGTTGTTGCGAATTTTTCTATAGCACCTTGCTGTTTGGATACAAATCAAGCTAGGGATAATTTTGAACCAAGAGGGTGTAGGTATACACTCTGTATATCTGAGGTACATGAAACATTTTTACCTGTGATTCGAATTCATTCATACTGCGAGCTTCAAGGTGTTTTGACAGTTTTGAAATAACTCAATCACGCAATTGAATATAAATATGAAGAAACAAGAATTATGTGCATAATTTATAAATGTAAATACCATATGCACTCCATTTCAAATTACTCGATGAGAGAAAATTTAATAAATTGGAGGTGGAATTTTCATTTCAACGAATCAGTATCTTTCAATTTATCTCTCCTAAGATATTTATCTTCGGGCAAAAAAATGATGGAGACTCAAGATAATTTTCTTTTAGAGGCAAGAAAAAAATGTTACAACTTCTCTGGATGAGAAAGAGGGAGAGAGAGAGAGAGAGGAAGAACTATCAACTTTCTTTTGGAGGAAGGAAAAAGAGACCTGATGAATAATTCCACTGGGGAAAAGGTTTATTTTACCGGAGTGAAATAAAATAGGAGAATCGCTTCTTGAAGTTTACAACAAGACCGTGCCTTGATTTATTTTCACAACTTTACATGAAAATTCTTATGACTGTTGTTTCTTTCATGATTTAATCGGTTCACGAGCTTCATCCGTGTGAAGATACGGATAGATATAAATCCATTCATTCGAAATTCAATACCGCGAGGAATTTGTTTTGAAGTTTCGTGAGTATCTTGAAAGCCAGTGATATCCTATAAGGCCCTGGAAATAACTTGATGCAATTTATGGATCAGTGCGGGTTTCGAAAATAAACCTCCAAGCACTCCAAGTCTGACGGTTGCAGAGGTCGTGCAATGACAAATGAGGTGTGAAGTGATTCCTTCTTCTCCACTGTATTCCTTGTGGATAAGGGTAAGAAATGATAGTTCGTATATATACATATTCTATGCACTGTAGGAAAAATGGGTAAATTCGTGGAAGAAGTTTTGGGTGTGCTTCACGTAGTGATTAATCCGAAAAAAAAATTGGACAAGTCTACAAAAAACAAACCTGTAAAGAATTCACCAAATATTTGAGGATTTTCACCCACCATGGAATATATTCACTCTCCAAATCTTTTGGAATGACTATTAATCCATTGAAGAGTTAAAATACCGCAACTCTAAAAAGGAGTGAACATTGCACTCTTCAAGAGTAGAATTCTGATCCACGAGAGTGAATATGCACACTCTCTCGCTTCAAAAACTGTCGTGAACTAATTCTTGAGGAGTTAAAATATCTTCAATATTACAAAGTGAATTTTTACTCAGAAAAGTTTAGAGAGTTCAATATGATAATAATTATAGCATGATCAATAATGTAGACGATTATGTTAGGAATTTAGAAAGAACATTTTTTTTCAGTTAGGATCCATCACAGGGCAGTTTGAAGTTTGATCGTTTTTGAATTTATTTCACACGTTGAACACTTTGAGTTTCAATATAGTGGAGGTCAGTGTTGCTGCTCAAAAGTTGTCACTTCTTCATGATGGGCCGATTCTTATGGAAGTACCAACCATGTTCTCGTCTCCAATAGAATCTATCAATGATTGAAAAGTGACAGCTTTTCAACGGAAACACATGGAAAAAAGGCTACTTACGTAGTCGATTTTCGACCAACTACGTAAAGTAATTCTAGCAACTACTCAATAGTTGAGACAAACACAGCGCACCTACGCTGTTGGTTATCTCAACTAACGTGGTATTTGTCCTAAGTACTACCCGAGTGGAAGTACGAATCTGGTACCGATTCGATTTGCCCTCAGCCAAATCCAGAATGGGCCCGGATGTGATGTGTAACGCTTGATTTCATCTGGACCAAATCCGGGCACTTGATCCAAGCCGGATCCGGCGACTAGATTCGGGCCTGATAAGTTTTCCTTTACGTTTCTGATAAAGATATAGTTATCCTAATCTAAACATGTCACTTGATGCGGTACGAATTGGTTGGTCCACATCCCCGTGATTTAAATAAAGAAAAAAATCATCAACAAATTCAATTGTTCATAATGATTACTACTTGACATTTTTTACATAGATATCGCAATAGTCCAAATTCCCGTACATTCAAACATCAAAGTATAATTATTATTGACCTCATGTGTAACGCAGTTTATAAACAATTTATCCAGTATTATTATTCCTATCCCGACCCAAAACATATTTGTTGTATAATGCATTATCGCAATTCGCACGCTACGGACGAATAGTTAAGCGAGGTATATATATCCACGAATAGATAGAACCAGCACTCGCGAGAAACCTCTGAATGACTGAGGAGTCATTCGGTGTCGGATCGAAAATTTGATGGTATCTTGGAGTTTATCAGTAGAGGTTTGACACTTTTATAATTCTAGGGTCATTTTGAAAAAATTCACTTGCATTCATTCAGACATTTCTTATTAGAACGCAGATAAGGTCAGCCACATCTGGACCTAATATCCACATTATTTGTATCTAACTTCCATCAGGAAATCTAATTCGAGTCTGATGAGATTTTAAAAGGCTAGCCTTGTCAGGGCCGCAATAAGGTTCGCCTCTCCCAAATGAGATCATGATTTCCCTCATCTGTGCCTCGTCTGGTAAACTGATCAAGGCCGAATAAGGTTGGAGAAGGCTTTCCTTATCAGGACGCGGAACAGGTCAGTCATATCCGAACCTGATTAAAATTATCCGCATCCGGCTCCAATCGGGCAAACTGATTAGATCCGGATAAGACTGAATGAGGTTTGCTTTATTTAGGCGTAAATTAGGTCAGCCACATTTGGACCTGAATCAAATTATCTGCATCCAGCCCCAATCAGGAAAACGGATCAGAGCTGGATACATTTTCATAGGGTTAATTCCATTAGAACCATCATCAGGGTTACCCTCATCCGTGCTGGATCTGGAATCCTCGGTAGGTTTCTATCTACACGGACCTGGTCCGGCCCAGATATGAAGCCTCATTTAGGATATCCCATTTCAAAACCGGATTCGGTCCGGACTACTCTAGGGCATACCGAAATGGATGGTCGGAAATCGACTGCATGCCCAAACAGCACCGAAAGTTCTCAAAACGTTTTAAAAACGTGTCCAAAGTCCCACAGATGTTGGTTTCCAAAAGCACATTTTCCAATTCAATGTGTTGGGGAGCACGTTTTGGGGACATTGTTTACACATGCTATGGTACGTTTTCAGAACGTTTTCGAGACGTTATATGAAAACCAAGTATTTCATCTCTAACCTATACAAATGTATATTTATAGTGTTACTAGGGGAAAAAGTACCATACAACCATAAAAATATGTTTTGTATTGAATATTTGGAAAGATTCCTTCCCAGAAGTTCAAAACTATTGGCAGAATGTAAGTTATCAAGAATTAAGTCAATATATTAAGATTCACATAACCTCAAAATTGACGCGAAACAAAATTTCACTATCTGCAACGTATTAAAGAGATGCAAATGTAATTTATCAAATCTATCGATACAGGCTCCACCGCAGTTCATTTGCATCTTCTCGAAATGGAGAATATTAAAAGATTTGGTACAAGTTTGATTTTCAACAAATTCTCATTGAACATGTTTCATAAACGTTCCATAGGAACCTAAATAAGACTATACCGGACATTTGTACATCCCTGGAATGTCTATGCGACATTTTAAAACGTCCTGGAACATTTTTCGAACGTTCTTCTTGTGACCAGGCTCCACCGCAGTTCATTTGCATCTCCTCGAAATGGAGAATATTAAAAGATTTGGTACAAGTTTGATTTTCAACAAATTCTCATTGAACATGTTTCATAAACGTTCCATAGGAACCTAAATAAGACTATACCGGACATTTGTACATCCCTGGAATGTCTATGCGACATTTTTAAAACGTCCTGGAACATTTTTCGAACGTTCTTCTTGTGACCAGGCTCCACCGCAGTTCATTTGCATCTCCTCGAAATGGAGAATATTAAAAGATTTGGTACAAGTTTGATTTTCAACAAATTCTCATTGAACATGTTTCATAAACGTTCCATAGGAACCTAAATAAGACTATACCGGACATTTGTACATCCCTGGAATGTCTATGCGACATTTTTAAAACGTCCTGGAACATTTTTCGAACGTTCTTCTTGTGACCAGGCTCCACCGCAGTTCATTTGCATCTCCTCGAAATGGAGAATATTAAAAGATTTGGTACAAGTTTGATTTTCAACAAATTCTCATTGAACATGTTTCATAAACGTTCCATAGGAACCTAAATAAGACTATACCGGACATTTGTACATCCCTGGAATGTCTATGCGACATTTTTAAAACGTCCTGGAACATTTTTCGAACGTTCTTCTTGTGACCAAGTACGTTTTCTGAACGTCCGAAGAACGTCTCAATGCTGTCTGGGTGAATAGCGGCTGTAAGTATTTCTTTTTTCCCGTCCACGGGTGGAGTTACATGGTCTGACTAATGCGCGATCTTGTTCTACTGCAACGAGAAATGTACTGAAGTATATCCTTTTCTTTGGATATAAACTTTCATCTCTCCTACGTTACAGGAAATTCCATGAAAGTACCAGGAAAGTACTAAAGAATCGTCATATAATTGAACTCCACATCAATTTTCGTACAAGACCGAAATTTCCTTTTCTGGAAAAAATTGTATAACTCCGACACTTCTTGATCGATTTCAATAAACAACGACTCATTTCACACAGAATTGAACACACTTCAATACTATATATGATAAATCATTGGTTCTTGAAGTATGGTCGCGAAAAAATGCTTTTGGAGGATTACCGTTGCCATTAGAGTTACCCAATGTGCACCACGAGGAGGTTGAGCGATCGGATTTTGCACATCTTTTAGGCCCTGAAAAGGGCCGATTGTCTGGACTGTAGAGGTGTGTAATTTTCCACGACAAACGCTCTGCAATATGTATGAAAATTCACCGTATCAAATACTCGATATTTGCACCGTTGACCTGTTGACATAACCTAATTCGTCTATGAAAATCTGGTTCTAACGACAAAAGCACATGACATGGAATTGTTCGGCAGACAGTTCGTATTCGGCGTTTCATGTCATCTCTGGTCGTTGGTGCTCTTTCATAAACTACATCTTTGATGAAACCCCATAAGTAAAAATCCAAAGGAGTAAGATCCGGAGACCTAGCCGGCCAGGCAATGTATCCACCGCGACCAATTCATCTGTGTGGGTAAGATGTGTTTAAGAAATTTCTGACAATTGCAGCGTTATGAGGTGGTGCTCCATCATGTTGAAGCCACATCCTGTTCCGTGTGTAGAGATCAACATCTCCCAACATCCTTGGTAATTTGTCCCGAATCAATTGCAGATAATTTTCCTCCCCAACAGTATGTTGGAAGAAATAAGGACCAATGATCTGACCATTCAAAATCCCACACCACACATTCAGAGTCCAGCGATGTTGATTGTCAACTTGTCGATGCCATCTGGGATTTTCAATTGACCAATAATGACAATTATGTCTGTTCATAACACCGTTACTGCGAAATGTTGCCTCATCACTGAACATCACGTAATTGAAAAAACCAGGCGGTTGCTCCGAGGCCCATTGACCGAATTCAACCCTACGTCTAAGATCATCTTCACTTAATGCTTGCACCAATGTAATATGGTAAGGATGATATTTACCAGATCTCAGTATGCGGTGTGCCGTTGATCTTGGGATACCTAATTGGTGCTGGATTTCTCTGGTACTAACGTGAGGATTCAGGTGCACCATTCCTAAAACGGCTACTGAGCGTGCATCCATACCATTTCCATCATAACGCCTTCTGACTCGTGGGATATTCATTCTTCTAACTCGTCTTTCTATTGAGCGTATCGCCTGAAGTGAAGGCTGGTGTCTATTTGGATACCTCTTTCCATACAATCTTGATGCTGCAGCGTAATTACGTCGACATTCCCCTTGTATCAGGAGAATATCAAGTATTTCACCCCAAGGATAATCCATGGTATTGAGGCCTTCACAACACTGATCAAAGATCTTCTTCAAGTTTGAATCGTATATCGAAAAGAATTTGTGAATGAATGAAGGATATTAAACATTCCGTTTCATTTATGTTTGTAAACAATGCTCTAGTATGAACTTTCTTGTTCATGATAAACACAAGTATTGTTGTGTACTTGCGTTTGGCAACAATTCACAGTAACGGTACTACGAACAGACATAATTGACAATATCGGTCGATGGAAAATCCCAGCTAGGTCTCCGGATCTTACCACTTTGGATTTTTACTTATGGGGTTTCATCAAATTTTCAGGGCCACAAAGATGTGCAAGATCCGATCGCTCAACTTCCTCGTGGTGCACATTGGGTAACTCTAATGGCGACGGTAATCCTCAGAAGCTGAAAAAAAAACACTGGAGAGTTAAATGTCGTTTTACACAGAAAGCAATACGAGTGTTTCATAAAACTCATTTTTTATCGATTAGAGCGCTATCTGTGCGGAATTCGGAAAAATGATTCAGACAAAAGTTTCTTGTTACGTCAAATCTGAATCTGCAGTCAAAAATAGGGGATTTCATTTAAGAAACAAAAGTTGACCTCTGAATGACCTCCGAGGCCAAAGTCAAGGTCACCATCAGATGTCCCCCTCGGAATCTCACAACTTTTGTTCGAAACATTTTCCTCCAAAACTCCTCGTATTTGAGTTATTCCCATATAAAAATTAAAATGGGAGACCCTGTATATGTCTCGAGAGTGTCAACATTCCCCTTTCAGAACCCGTTTGGAATTATGAAATTGGTTAAAAAATGGCCTAGTTAGAAATTTTGAAATGTATAAAATCACCAAAAATCAATTTTTTGACCATAACTTGACAATTTGAGGATGTAAAAACTTTTTCAAACATGGTTTTGTGTTGTATTCGACCAGACCAACAACCTACACTAAGTCATTCGAAAAGTGCCTGACCAGTGTAGCACTGTGTTATCAAAGCCCATATGCAAATGGAAGCACTGGCCAATACTGACGTCTCTTTGAATGTAATGAGCACGTTAAAAACGTTCAAAATCCAAATTTGGAAAGTCTAGTACCTATTCAAAGAACAGAACTTGGGCGGATTAAAATTTTCCCAAGTTCTCTACATCTTCAACCCTAATTAGGAGAAGATGAACTGGAAATGATGTCGGAGTTTGAATCGTTTATAGAGTCGAAACGAGAATTAAAAACTACAAAATCTTATGAGTTATTGTTGTTCAACTTCTCAAACCAATTGTTCGGAACTAGAAAGACCGTTTGAAGAGAGTACTTCAAGATTTTTTGGTCTTTACCAGCTGAGTATATCATTACTATAGATCACTAATTTGTTTCAATGAACGATTGACACTCCAGTAATATAACTGAGAAAGGATAATTCTAAAAATTATGTTGAAGTTTCAGGAACGTAGGAACAAGTGTTTATTCTCCAAAGAATGACTGTATGGTCTGCAAATCAGAGCAGTTATCCATTTATGAAAGAATTGCATTTACCATCAGAATCAAAAGCTAATGGAGAGAGAATTTCATTGATAAAATATTGGAAATAAGTGAAGAGTGAACAAAAAATGATTGATCTCACAGCGTGAATGATTCCTCACAACATTCAATCTGGTTTTCTCTTTATCAATGTTGATACGGTACTGTTTTCCCCATATTCAACCTCGATATAACTCTTGAAAGAATTTATATAAACTTCAGTTGGAAGACCATATTAACCCTGGTTAAAGGAGCTGCTAACCTAGCTGAACCCCGGATGAAATTTCCGGGATTCCGTCCAAGTGTATCCGGGCGCGTATACGGTTTTTGTGGTGATTCTTCATCCGGTTTTATCCGGACCCTATCGGGGTTTTAATACTGAATATTCTTCGAAATCCCACACGAAATTCGGATATAACTCATTCGTCTCCTAGGAGCAAGCTTGTTCGGGTTTTATTTGGGATTCCACAAATATCTTGTCCCAAAACCCGAATGGGATCCGGATGGAATCGGATAAAGAATCACCGCAGAACCCGTATAGCGCCCGAATACACCCGGATGGAATCCCAGAAATTTCATCCCGGTTTGAGTCGGATTATCATCCGGATTATCATTTGGGTTTCACCCGGTTTCCTATCCAGTTTTTTGTACCAGGAAAATGTCAGTTATCACTCAGGTTATCTGACAAATCATTATTTGTTTATTCTTCAATTATCCGCATTATTTTATTGATGATTCCTACTTTTCAATAGTTTTGGGGGGGATGGCACGTGGAATCCATCCGTAAACGTTTCTAGAGTTCTTATAAATGAATTTTAGATTCCGTTGGAAAAACAAGAGAGTGAGTGAATGCGAAAAAGATCAAAGTTCTCTTTTTGAAAAATAGTGAATAGTCGTGTATTCTCCAAAGAATATGGAAGAATACAGAAAAACAATCGTTTGTACCCATATAGCACAAATGTCTCAGTAATATCTCCAGAATATTCTGACAACATTACAATGTCTCCAGAATATTCTGGAGATATTACTGAGACATTCGTGCTATGTGGGTAGATTACTATTCCTCGAAGAAAGCTCATATTTCCGAATGTTTTGCAAATATAGAATTCAACTTTTTTTCAAATGATTATTCTTCCATGAATTCTTTTGGAAACCCATGAAATACACCCATCGCGTTTACATAAATTGTATTCAAAAACAACACCGCACATATTTGCAGTTGTATTGAGAATCTGCATTCAATCACCTTCCTCTTCCTCCTCCAATCACAGCATCGATATATACTTTTTCGTCTCATCCCTCCAATAAAGCAACGAGAAAATTAATATTTCAATCGATAATGCAACTGATTTCAATAAGAAGATTACCGAACATCGATGACAGAGAAATGCTAATGAAAACAAGAATAAATACATAAAAGACAAAAGCTCAATCTTTTCCGATGAAATATTTGTATTAAAAACTCCGTCTTCCGTTGTTTCTTATTCCTTGTATTATTTGAAAACCGTTGACATTTTTATTTCATGACATTGTATTGTTTTACGTTACATAAATACAAGGTATAAAAGAAATTGTTCAAAACTGTACGCTTTGATTCAATTTGATGACTCATGAAATGAGAAAACAACATCACCGATGAAACCTCGTATTTTGTTCGATAACATATCGAAGATCGTCGAGTTCAAACAATCTCGTATACAGAGAGGAGATATACTACCGTGATTCCAATTTCGTCCTCGTTTACCAATCATACTGAAATCACAAATATAGAAATGGTATTTTATATACGTTCAGTTATTACTATTTGGATGGGAAATAGAAGGAATATATTTCAATTTTCTGTCATGGACAAATGAGAGATGAGAATATGGACAAACACTCATTTTCATCCATTTATTCTATTTTATGAAAAATTCATTATTTATCATCTATATGTATTTATGAATTTCAGATACACATTTCGTATCGAATATACCATTATCATACGAATCAAAAGATTGAGTATTTTATTTTCTCCATACCTACAGTCATTTCTAAATTGCCAAGACGCAATATCTATGTGTCTTCGCTATAAATTGAACCGATAGATACAAGATGTTGCAATAAAACAGATTTTTAAATACAAGTACAATCCTGAAGTGACAGAAAGAGAAGAGTTAGAAAAAGACAAAGAGAAAAAAACAAGGGAGGAGGTCGTAGAATGTGCGGAGTATCGTGTGAGATATTCCTTTATTTTTAATTTATCATTCGAGGGGGAAAAATAATATTGCTCGAATGATTTGCATCACTTCCGGGTCAATTTCGAATGATTTGTTTCAATCTGCTGCACAGCGTCAATAAGCATTCGGTTATCGCAGACAATTCCGAATTTTCCAATATTCGTGTAGGCGTTTCATTGAGTTCCCACGCATCCTTGCTGTCTACACGGAAAAAAGAAAACAGCGATGGTTACTGTGAATCAGAAAAATACGTTGAAACTCAAATTCATTCCATGCAGTATTGCGTTTCTCAGTCCTCATTACTGTCCAGTCAGTACTGACGAATTTCATTACAATACTCATCACTGCGATCGCGCTAATCCTCATTATCCAAGCGTATTTTCATTTGTTTGTCAACCGATCGCTGTCATTCACGGTAACTAGTGGTGTTTTCTTTTTCCGTGTAGGCAATTCCACCATTGTATTAGCTGATGATCTGTCCAGGCAAAGTGTATATATAGTTCACCCCAGACAGTCTTCCTTGCCAGGAATTCTTTCCGAATCGTGTGAAACCCCGGAAGCAAGCTGCAAAATCGTCACAGCAGGAAATATGATACTATGTATGAATTATAGTTCAGAGACCTCTCGAGAAGATTCCCTGAAAATTTATACATAGAAAAGCTGTCCCAATCAGGGGCAATGCTGTGTGATTTTTCAAAGTTCGAAAATTAAGTTTTCCCGATATTCGAAGGCTCATAACTGCTAAACCAAGGGGTTACAAACGATGACTCGCGTGGAAATTTGTCCGGGCGTCCTGTATTGAATATAGGCCCTGTATGGGCTTAAATCGGGTATCCATGTGGGGCCAAGATGCATTTCCAATGTTTCCCCCCATTTGAAAAATTTAGGCGCACCCTACTAAATCCCGTATAGGGCCTTGCTGTGTTTCCCGTATTCTCCTAAAGATTTTAATTCAGGCGCACCCTACTACAGCCCGTATAGGGCCTTGCTAGGCTTTCCATATTCTCCCAAAGATTTTAATTTAGGCACACCCTACTACAAACCGTATAGGGCCTTGCTAGGCTTCCCATATTCTCCCAAAGATTTGAATTTAAGCACACCTGTACACAATCCTCGTAGGGCCGACCTGCATTACCAATATTCCCCTTGTTTCGAAAAGTTAGGCGCACCCAACCTTGGTTGAAAACAGCAATATATAACCTCTTTATTCAACTAAAGTTTTAAACTATTTACAATTCGAAGTCTTTACATAGATCCATTTTCATAGCCAAATTTCTGTCGTTTTGATCGAGCACAGGAATGAAATGCAAGAAATTTTCCATTTGATATTAGATAAAAGTTAATAGTTTCGGTTTCACTGAATAAATTCAATGAGATGAAAATTTTATAATCAATGAATTGATGAAAAATCATAATGATAATTAATACCTTATACTCGTAGACATAACAATGAAAAAGGGAACGTTGTATGAACTGAAAGGTACTTGATTCATTAAGGAACAATCAAAATAATCATTTTAATATATCAAATGATCAAATCTGACCAGGCCCTGAATAGAACTGGGGAATGTCATAAATCATTTCTACTTTTTTTATTCTCTCCTTGCGATATTCATCTGATTTGATAATCTATGCAGAAATTTATTACACATTCAAAGGCCCTAGTTTCAGAGCCTGCATTGGCCCCATCATGGGTGTCCTACATAGGCCCAAGTTAGGAATACAGTACAGGCCCTGGAAATGAGAGCGTGACAATCCTGTCTAGGCCCTATAAAGGTAACCAAAACAGGGCCTGGAATAAAGTAAGGACGCCTAGTTTGGCCCTAACTGGCGCCAAGAATCAATTTCCACACGGGGAAACTTGCAGGGAATCTTCTCGAGAGGTCACCCAACTATAATCTATACACAGAAAAGTTGCCTCAGTCAAGGGTAATGCTGTATGATTGCTCAAGGTCACCAAATTATGTTTTTTTCGATATTCCCAGGCTCATAACTTCTAACCCAAGAAAGTGGAAACAGTGGAACTGATAGGTACCACTCACTACTACACTGACACTACTTCGGTGCGTGACAAATAGTTTCAGAAACACCCCGAAGGACTCTCATCCCCGTCAAGAATCTCAAATTCATTGGAAGAACTGATTTCTGGTGCCCAATCAGTTTTTCGCTCGTAACTCTCCCCCCTTTGACTTTCCCGGAAAATCCTTTGTGGTACAATCATCCACGTCCTGAGACATTCCAAATGAGCTATCATTCATTAAAATCGGTGAAAATCGGGGGCAAACCCATTCATCAAAATCCCTGTAATTTTTTTTATTTTTAAGGTACAAACGAAATTTTTTTTGGTACAATCAGGTACTAACGAAGTTCTTTCGGATGCCATAAAAAAAATGTTCATCTTCACTTTGGGGGCTAACTTTATACAAGTTCTGACCGATACAACCTTTTTCGCGGTGATATGTTTCAGTGTGATGAATCACGCTTGATTGATACATATCGCCAAGGAAAAATCCTCAATCAATTTATAAAGAAAGTATTTCTCTCCGGTATTCAAATGGAAGAGACCATAATTCATCACAGGTATCCTCACGGGATGAATATATTCTACGAATCCTTTCTGAATTTCGGTAAATCTCTGTTCTGATGTAACATTTATATCTGTAAGCTTTGAAAACAATATGTCGACAAATCCGTGTTTTTGTGCTCTTGAGAGAAATATCGATTCCATCAAGGGTGAAAATAATCATTCCATCGAAACATGGCACAATATAAACTCATAATTTCAAAAGTATATTTCCATTAGAATATTGAGTTATAGTATTAATCTGTCAAATTTTCTTCCTCAATTAGAAACAATTGTACGAAGTCTTGTCGATGACTAGGATTTCTTCTCGTATTAGTGAAAATCTTCCTCTGTGGGAATGTTGCTGAAGTTTGAATCGTTAATTAAAACGAATTAGTATTCAAACATCGAAATATTCAGCTGTTAAAGATCCAAAATCTTGCAGTAAATTCTTTGATCGATTTCTTCAGTTGCAAAAAATTACAAATAATTCATTCCAGAGGTTAAATAACAACGATTCATCAGATTTTGTGAGTTTGAATTTTCGTTTCATTTCTATAAACGATTCAAACTCCAAGAACATCCTGTGGGCTGGAATTCGAAACTGCAGTAATTTTTGTTGAAATTTTGTGATACATAACATGAATCGTTTCCACACAAAGCGACGTTGGTATTTATTTCATCCATCTCGATCGATGAAATAATAATACGGTACCAACGAATTGACGTTTAATCATTATTCAAAATCAAAACGTTCGACATTCATCGTTGCTGTGACAACATTACGATCCGTGTAATTTTGAATCATGCATGTACGGATCTGCATTTTTAATCTTTGTAAATTAAAGGTAACCTGATTGGTTCCAATGACTGTTCGGATATACTTTTGTATATAGATTTGTCCATTAATTTTGTTCGAGGAAGTTTTTTGGATCCAGTTTCTATTATCGGAATATTACCGTCGGATATATTCATCAGTTTTTTGTGGAATATTTTTCAACTGAGAGAATTCTAATGCAATTGCTCCCTGGTAATTCAAGGCTTTAGATAAATTGGAAAAATGCACATTAGGTTGAGAAACACGCATCGAGTAAAAAATTATCCACTCAAGGGAATTGGGAATTTTAATAAAAACGAATACGATTTCAAAATACCTCTGGAGAAATACAAGTACAAATTTTAACTCAAAATGTAATTTGAGAGCTATTCTCCGTTGAAAAAATCTCATAGATGTCAAAATACTGCTATAGAATCCCGTATATTGTCATAAGATTTTATCAGGGTTGATAGTGGTATTTGGATTCTTTTATCAGATTTTAATAAAACGTATGAGTTCATTGAAACGGATTAGTAATCAAATAACGAAATACTCAACTATGAAAGACCCAAAGATTCGCAGTATTCGTTTTGAGCGATGTCTTCAGTTCAAATGAGTAAATTTGAAAAGTTAAACAATGATTATCCATCAGATTTTGTGGATTCAAATTTTCGTTTCGTTTATATAAACGATTCAAACTTCAGCAACATTGTATGAGTTTTTATGATGTTTTTCCAGTGGATTTGCATTCGGGTGGATCAAGAAATTTAGTAATTGGCATTCCAAATAATATAACCGTTACAATCAATCGCATAGAAATTATTCGAAAATCCTGATTGAGTCGTAAAAGAGCACTGTAAAAAAGGTTCACGGGAAAATTCCAGTAAATGTACTGGATGTTATTAAACTGTGCATTCACCGGAAAATTTTGGCACATTTGTGCTGCAAAAATTTGTACACATGTACAAATGGTATGGAATTTCAGCATCAAAACTGGAAATTTTCTGAGCCTCAGTACTGGAATTTTGCAGTACACGCACTGGTCTTTTCCGGGATATGTACGGGAAAATTAACGCTAAAAATATTCATGAAAATTAAAAAGAAGTTGCTCAAACAAAGTGATTTTGCACGGTCCTTGTGTTCCAAGATGATTGAGAAACTTGATCGTTCATATGGATGGACAGAAAGTCATGTCTACCTAACGGGATTTGAACCTACACTTTTCTACCTGCCTGCCAACCGAAACCTAAAACCTAACCGATGAGCGGTAGCGTGACATGTTACTACATATTCTTCATATCTAGAAGACACTAGTGATGTTCGATTCTTCTTGAAGAATCGATTCTGAATCGAATGACAAGAATCGATTCTCCTGAAAAATCGAGACCAAACAATCAATTCTTAAAAAATCGATTCAAAATTTTTGTTAAATTACATCAAAATTTGCAGAGATAATAACGATCCTTCAATCACCATGATATTGGGTGATAACAAATTATATTAAAGGCATTCAAGCATCAGAAGAAGCGAGCCAAATGTTGCGCCAACTGTTTCTACAAAATATAAGTTTACTGGAATTTTTAAATGTGTAATAATGAAATCCACTGATAGAATTAGACTCTGAATGTGAATTTTAGTTTTTTTTTTTATCGATTCCTGGTAAGTATAAGAGAATTTTCAGAATAATAAACTTCGAATGTTAGAAGTTCTAGATAAATTTCGTTACCCGCTTCTGCTGATGCTTGAGTATCTTCATTCATGAATAATCACGTTACGAGATCTTTAGGAATTGTATCTGTATTTCATTTCAGCGTAAGGAAATATGCAATTGGTTATTTGATATGTTACAATGATGATTGATCTATTATAATGATGATAATCCTAATATTTCAAGTATGACTGATCAGTTTATAATTGCCAGTCTCTCAGTGATAATGAATTGAGGAACAGTAATTATTGTTGAAGATGATCTGGCGAAAGCCTGCTTGTTTTATCGGTTAGAATATTTCCAGCTCTTGAGAAAGGGGGTTCAGACGGATACCGATGTTGCAACACTTGCCAAATATTTTTTCACGATGATACTAAGAGTCGGATATATTGATTTGTGTTTCAAACGGTACTGTATAGGATTTTCTTTCCGAGTAATTAAAGGTTGATCTTAATGATGCTTCAGGTCTGTAGGCATCTTATTTTTATTATCTTCAACGGAATTTTGTAATCCAACTTGCATAAGATTATCATGGAAAGACTTCAACAATTTCTTGTATTGCAATTCCTTGCTGAGGATTCTCTATGCTCATGATTCCCATTCGATCAGTATCTTTTATCCAGTTTGTGAGCCGTTCAGTTGAACCGGAATATGCTGAGGGGTCATTGAAATGAATTCTTTTGAAATCTAGGATCTAATATCGTAGAAATGGCCATCAAAGGATTTTGTTCAATTTGCCCAAATCTTATACGAATATAATCTTGCAAACGGTCAGTTAAGACAACAGCAGTTTGTGTTCTGAGTTGTTCACGGATCCTTTTCTACAACGCTTGATTGGTTGAGAACGACAAGATGACGCCACAAAAAAACTATTCACGACCCGTTGATAGGGAAAATTTACAATCATAATGGAATTGAAGTTTCATGGATACCCAAACTTTTACCGGATGAAGATGGTTTCAATTAAAAAGAAAGTAATCAAGTCAAATCATAATGAATGGAGTTGGAAGAAAAGGAAAAATGAACAAATGCAAAGAATCGATTGTCGATTTTTAGGCTGAAGAATCGTATTCCAAAAAAAATCGATTGGTAAAGAATCGATTCAGAATCGCGGTGTTTTTTTAAAAAAAGAATCGATTTTCTCAAAAATCGAATCGGAATCAAACATCACTAGGAGACACAAAGGAATAAGTCTTCGAAAAACCTCGTATGTCAATTTTATTTGCTACAATTACAGTTATTATTCAAAATCTCAATCAGGAAATTTTTAATATAAAGACTTGAAATTTTTCCTGCCAGAAATGTCGAAGTCCAATAGAAGTGGTAGATTTCAGTGCGACAGTGGTTGGTTGCAGCATAACTGGAAAATTCCGTTGCATAGCAGCTGGAAAATTCCATCACAAGACCTGAAAATTGTAGTTCAAAACCTGTATAATTCAATTGCATAGCAAGTGGAATATTCCATTACACAATCTGAAAATTGAATTTCATACCTGTATAATTCCAGTATACTAACGATTAGGTTTTTTTTTCTAAATTCGAAATTTTTTCCAAGTTCTTATTGATAATTTTTTCCGGTGCACGAGAACTGTAAAATTGTAGGACGAGCCAGTAAAATTTTCGCGGAATCATGGCGAAATTTCAGTACACTGAGAGAATTGGAATGTAATGATTATACCATGCACAAATAGTAATTGGGGGACAGCTTCGTGAATTTGGTTTCGGATACTATGGAGGATCGTAGGAATGTTCATGCACATGGGAATGATTACCATTTACATGGAGATGGATACCAAATAACGTAGTCGCCATCATCAACTTGGAGATTCTGTCATTCAACTACCATTTTCGCATGGTAATAGTCACAGTTCACTTTTCTCAGTGTACATAGTCCCAAACTTGAAAATTCCAGTACAAGGACTGAATTTTCAGTACCGTACTAACAAAATCTCTGTACCTGTACTGGAATATCCATATGCCCTAGTAGAAATTTTGATATGGAAAACATCAGGTCCAGATCAGGCATGCCTGATTCCTGTTCAGGGCCTGATTTGAGTATCTGATAAGGCTCTGACAAAAATGTAACGCAGCGAAAAGACAAGGTACTGATCAGGTAAACCAAACGTTTCCCAATCAGGATCTTATCAGGGTAGTAATTGAATTCCCAATTGGGACCTGATCCGGGTGGTAGTGGAATTCCCAATCACGACCTCATCTAAGCTATATTCTTACATTCAATTTAATTTCCATGGAATTCACTTTTCATAAAATTTTTTGAAACTCTCCCAACAGAAGAAATTCTACTGATGATCCAAATAGACCTCAGTTGAACATTTAAAGAAGACAGGTAAATTTCTATTGAGTCCTGTGAAAATTCTAAATAATTTGATACATTCATCGTTCTGAATTGATCAGGTCCTGATTCGGCTGTCTTGTCGGTTATCATATGATTGAAACACAGATGAGTCAAGGCAATCCTGATCAGGTTCTGATAGGAATACCATGTCTGAGTTACTGAAAGGGAAAATCTGACTGGGACCTGTCAACAACCTTGCGTTACATTGTTGTAAGGTCCTAAACACGATGCCATGTCAGGACTTCCCTGGTAAAAAAAATCTCTCTGAATCTCTCTGAAATCTCTCTGAATTTCTCTGAATCTCTCCATATTTTGGGACGAATTTCAAAGAGATTCAGAGTGATTCCAGAGTAAATCAGAGGAAGTTAGAGACTTTTCCGATAGTGATACGTTCTGAATTCTTCAACTTTCTCTAAATCTCTCCGCATATCACTGAATCCCTCAGAATTTTATATATTTAAACTTCGAAGTTCCCTCTGAATTTACCTGGAAATCTCTGAATTTCTCTAAATCTCCCGGAATCTAATGTATTCAGATTTCAAAGCTTTCTCTGAATTCCTCTGAATTTCTGTGAATTTCTCTGAATTCCTCTAAATCTCCGGGAATTTAATGTATTCAGATTTCAAAGCTTCCTCTGAATTCCTCTGAATCTCTCTGATTTTTTCTGAATCTCTCTAAATTCCTCTAAATATCCCGGAATTTAATGTATTCAGATTTCAAAGCTTCCTCCGAATTCCTCTGAATTTCTCTAAATTCCTCTGAATCTCTCTGAATTTTTCTGAAAAATGCCATGCACAATTTTTCCTAATTCACCTGTCTGTGAGTCTCTGACATTCCCTGAATACTTCTGAAATCCTGAACCAAAAATTGTACTGAATTAATTCCTCTCTGAATTTCTCTGGTTTCCTGTGGATCTCTCTGAATTACTCTGAATCTTTCTAAATTCCTCTGAATATTTCTGAAAAGTTCTACGCACAATCTTTCTGAATTCATCTATCTCTGAAAGCGTCTGACACTCCTTGAACGCCTCTGAAATGCAGGACAAAGAATTCTACTGAATTTGTTCCTCTCTGAATTTCCCAGAATATCCCTGCATCTTTCTGAGTTCCTCTGAATTTTTCTGAATCCTTCTGAACAATTCAAAGCACAAGTTCTCTCAATCCACTAGTCTCTGAAATCCTCTGAACCACGCTGAATTGCTCTGAATTTCTCTGATTCTTTCTGAATCTCTCTGAAATGTGAAATTTTCAGAGAGATTCAGAGAGATTTTTTTACCAGGGTTGGTAAGGTAATTAAAAGTTTTCCTTAATTAGGAGTTCCCTATTGCAGCCTTACGAGAGCCATTCTTCCAATAGGGAATTCCCTGTCAAATTTCTACTAGGGTCCCAGTACCAGCACTGGGAATTTCCAGCCCAGTGGCACAGTAAATTTCCAGTTTTTTTTTTCACAGTGAGATTAGGAATTGAAATACACAAATTTCAATGGTTCAGAAGAACTTTGGAGGAAACTCATTATCAGGAATAATTCACAAACGGAAATTTAAACCTCGAAGAGGAATTTGAAAACATTAGAATTGAGAGGGATTCACATTGAGTGTTTTTAATCGTTGAATATACAAAAATCGTATTCATACGTGCGATTCCGAATTCCTTTCAACGGAATATTTTTCATAGGGTGGAATCTAAAATGTTTTACGTCAAGTGTACATAGAAAAAAAAGTTGTCTTGATTCTACGCTCATTGTCTCATATATGACGAGAACAATATTCCCCAAACAGCACAAATGATCACTTTGAATTCACAAAAAACATCTGAAATAATTTCTTGAACAGTCCCCGTTATGACTGTCAAAATGAATTCAATATGAACTCAATGAATTCGAAATGCATACCTGTTGAATGCCTGAATAGTTCTTTATGAATTCGTGATATGAATTCTTTCTGAAGATTAAGTTATTCATCAAGAGTTCATTTTGAAGTCGAACTATTCATAATGGATTCATGTTTACTGTCATAACGGGAGCTCTTTGCGGGGACCTTTGTGCTGTATGGGTTACCTTGTCCCAAATACATTTGCATTAAATCAAGAAAATATTGTTTCGGTTTGAATTTAGGTATTACATTTTTCTTGAACTGAAACAATATTCTCTCGGTTAAAAGCAAATGTATTTGGGACAAGACAAATATTGTTTTCGTTATATATGAGATAATGGGTGTAGAACCAAGACAACTTTTCTCTCCTGTGTGCTTCGAAAAAGTGTGGAAGTTTTTCTTCAGATCAATACGTGTCACATCATAATACAATTTGTTTTGTCAACTGAACGCCTTGTGTATCGTTTGTTCAGAGAATCAGAGTGACAAAAAAATTCAAGGAGATTTTGTAAAAGTTTCTATCCCAAAATTCCCATTACTCACCATTCAGTATATGAACAAACAGAAACCAAAAACAGTTGTATTTTATAAAATATCAAAGCTTTGTGGAATAAATTGTGAAGCTTTCGCGGTATCTGTGCAGTTCTGGGAAAATGAAGGGGATCCGGACAGTCGGTACGTGTACGAGAACACGTGAAGCGATGTGAACGATATTTGTGCATATGAAGGTTTTGTAACTTTTACTAACAGTCAACAGCTTCTCGGACACTGTTTTGATTAGAGTATGCAAAACTCTGAGCCATCGGTTGCAGAATGGATACACGCGACGATGTAGGTATATTTATGTATATTTTAATATACATGTACACGTTTTCTCCTGAGGAATATGTAGGTAACTATAAATCTCGGGTGATACGAGTATATGAAAATCAGAATTTTCGTTTGAATTTAATATCACGTTTGTGAGCTACCCCATTCATCATGCTTGGAGTACGTAAATTCTCTTCTTATGTATCCAGATATTGTACTCGTACAGTACTCGTATGTTCTCCCACATCTATCGCATAATACATGGATTTAGAAAGTTTTAGCATAGCAGAATTTTTTCTTCTTCACGCTCCACTCGATCTAACCAAATAAAAATATTTGACGGTGTCAAATCAATTCCCCGGGATTTCATCTTTGTAATTTATATTTCCATCCTATACGCTTTGATAAGATGAGAATCAAATACGGAATGTCCTGACGAGAAAGAATATAGGAAAAGCTTTGAAGAATTTTATTCTCACACGAATATATACCAGTTCGGTGTGATCACTTTGAATTCATTGGACGCTTTTCATTGGTGGGTTTTCGAAATTTAGATCTCGCATTTACCAAGACCCGAGAGAAGGAGAGGGTACAGAACGACGCAATAAAACGTGATTCAATGAATTCCCTCGAATAATGTTGAGCACAGACATGGGTTTTATTCGGGCGTGGAGAAATTCATATCAATGTGTGTGAGTGTGTGTATGTTTGAGAGCACGTACGTTACACATACGCATACGTGTTTGAGAATCAAAACCACATTTGTGTTGCATTTCGATAGATAACCATAAAAAAAGAAAATAACAAAGAAACACGAGAGGAGATGGGTACCTTTTGTCCCTTTGACCGAACTCGCTCTCACCGTTTCCCTGGGACACAAATAACGAATGAGTGGAGTAGAGAGTTACAATGAGTAAGGAAAATGAAGAGGGGATGAATCGTGGAGAAAGCGTCATGTAAAGGGTGTTTTAGCTAAGCGACGAGAGCTCGTCGAGAGTTATCCGCTTGGCTAAGCCCGAAATCTCTCTCATAAAAGTGGTAAGAATCCCAGTTTGGGGAAACAATGGGATAGCGATGCGAGGCCAAGTGAGGTTGAGCGAGCGAACCACCAGACAGGATTGCTACAGCCACTACCGGTGCTGCTGCTTCTGCTGCTGCTGTTGCTGTCCCTGGTCCATTTTGGCGAAGGAAAAAAAGAAGAAAAGAACCAAAGATGAGGAGCGAGAAGGAACAACGAGTTAAGCCAGAACAGCCAACGAATTCGATTTTAACCCTGGTAAAAGCCATCCAATAAATATCGTCGCTCGTTATTAGCGTTTTAATTCAGCGAGTCGGTCGCTGAGTTAATCCAAGATATATGCTGCTCGTGGGAGGCTTGATGGAACAAAAAAAACACCATTGTTTCCGTACAATACTGTTAGAGAATCAATCGTTAAAAAATGGTTCTTTTCAAAGAATATCTCATTAGCGTTGATGTTACAATTAAACCACACACTCTGAAATTTTTCATCCCCTCTTTCCTTCGACGGAAAGAATCGATTTTCTGTATTGAAGAGTCATCGATAAAAGAACCCTTAGCATCCTGCAGACACGCAATTTATCTGGACATACGTTGTATTTTTTTCTTCGTATAAATTGGAATCTTTGACTGATTTGAAACCTTCCCAGCTAACCGAAGCTGATAAATAACTCGTCAATTATTACCCAATGAGATTGGGAGGGATTGATCTATACTTGTCCATTTTTGTGTCCGCATTGGCGACCAATAATTGATCAATTTCAGTGGACCATTGGATTTCCCAATTGCAGGGCAATCTTTGGTCAATGGCATGGGCATAGGTGCTGCCATCAGTTGTGAAATAATGTAACCCATAATTTGGCAATTATTGCACAATTATTTTGGTTTGAGAATGATCGAAAATTGACCAATAACTCGTTATTGATTGATATATATACTATAAAATTTTGAATGACTTTAAAATACTAATATAATAACTCCAGTGTAAAAGAATTTTGTTCAACATTTGTTTTTCATTTTTTCATTTCAAAACTGTGATGACGGCACTGTGAAACTGAATCCGTTCATTCAACATTATAATATATAATTATCCGCAATTAGCGTATTGCTAATTCAAATAGAAATTATAATCCGAAACCACACTTTTTGATTGGAATGGAGTTCAATCGGTTCACTCAGTTATAATAATAATATTAGGAAGTTGCATCCATGCTCCGAAATTGAAATTCAAACCGAAATTATGAATAACCTCAATTCACCGCGCCACGAATAATATAAAATTCGAATAAGTTGCGATCACTGATACGACGGAGATGAATGAATCGATAAACCACAACAATTTTTTGTAATAAATAATTCTATCCTATTAACATCACATGATCAATGCAAAATTCCGTATTACCGATAGAAAATGAGTGATGTTTTACATTTTCAGATTTTCGATTATCGACGTATGTTGAATGATCAATTTTTGGTCAATTCTATGGACCACGAGATTGATCAATAATATCTATGTCCGCATTAGCGACCAACAATTGGTCCTTCAAAAATGATCAATTTTCGATCAATAATTATCCAATGAATGGATATGCGCATAAAGATCCTACATTACTCCCAAATAATTGATCAATTATTAGCAAATGTCATTGGAATCAATCAAATTGAACAATGATTGTAACCAATCCATGGTTGGCTGGGTTGAAAAATTGTTAATTATAGAACATATTCTAATGCATATTTGTGTATTCTATTCTATTTGGTCATAGAAGAAAAAGCATGGAGTTTTCTCTGAAGAAAGTCTCTTTCGGATAAAGTTTTTCGACGAAATGTGCCATTTGTCACGACTTCAATTTGACACGCCTTTCGCTTGATGGAAAAATTCTTGAGATAAAAAGTAGAAGGAAGGAGAAGATTGGACGAGCTATCGATTATGTTATGATTCGTGTTAGATTATGAGTCTCGAATCATGAGGAACTTATCGAAAACAATTCCAAATGAATTGTTGTCTGAAGGAAAAAACAAAAGATTGATCATTTCGAGTGGTAATTGAACAACTGCGAACAAAATACATCTCATTCTCCCCAAAGACAAAGAAGGGAGGAAATCTATCTCTGGTAAATATGCTAAAACACGCAGTTCTCAATTGTAATGGGAAAGTGTTGTCCTTCAGTCTTGTGGACATTGATTTATGGACGGTGGTTGTAATTAAAACCGTATCCACCTCGAAAATATAAGGCACATGACTTCCCTCCCTCGTATTTGCCAGTTCCTCTGTTTCTGTTTTATTTCCTGGTATCCCTCTTCGTCTCCTCCCTGTATACATCTCCACTCGTTTCTCTTGAATCTACGTTGAAATCAGTCTCCTTTCTATTAAACGCCAGAAGAAAAAAAAGCAACAGCGGTAAAGCTCGTTCGACTATCCTTTCTTTCTCGCTCTCTCCCCTTCGACACAGGAAAAGAAATAAAAGAAAAAAGAGAGATACACTGAGAGAGAAAAAAACGAGTAAAATTTGTGCGACAGGACGTTTCAGAAACGTTCGGGAGAGACGTTTTCCCCGGGAGAATGTATCCGATTCCATTTCCACTCGTAATATCAATGGTTCGTTTCATCTGAGTCATAGTGAATCTCTTGTCTCTTCTCTCTCTCTGTCTTTAGGTCTTATTTTTCACCAGCCATCGTGTCTCGTTTGCAATATCATCTTCTTTGATCAAATTCTGTAATTATATACCACTACGCGTTCATTCATTAAAACGATACAAGCGTAGCTAAATGGTTGCACATCAACCATCGGGATGTGCAACCATTGGTATAGTAACTCTCATTCGAATGATCAATCCATGTTAATCATGGTTCTCGAATAAACCAGGGAAGAAGAGTTGTGGAAAAAAGTCACTTGAATAGGAATTCTGATCTTCCAGATGAGAATTTATATGCAACGATTCAAAAGTATTACACACGTTTCTTATCAAAGAATCAGTTTCATAAAAGAATCCCTGTCGCCAAGATGTCCATGAAAATGATTCAATGAGATTTATCATCCATTCACGATATTTCAACAACTCCAAGAGGCAATATCCAGTTTAGGATTCTCCTGCTTTTCAGCATCCTGTCTATCTCTTGCTCTCTATCCTTATTCTTTCGATGGAAAACGAGAAGAATTGAACTCACAAAAGTACTGTATAAATTCTTTCCAGTAAAGCGTAGGTTTCACCATTTATACAGTGCGAATCTCATAGAACTTGACATAGACGATAGTGCTGTTTCACTCCTTCCTTCACCTTGCTTACGAGATTGAGAAAGACGGCATTCTCCATGGTATATATACTAAAAGCAAGACAAAAAGCTGTGGAAATCTAAAGCCGGTCACGTTAGCGGATTCGTATCGTAAAGTCCTGGCTCTATCATCCTTTCAGACACCATACTAAGGTGGCAAACGGTCCGAGTATTACTTTTCGACTTTTCTGTGTGAGTGTGTTCTGTGTAAGTCTTATCGTTTACTCCTGTCTTCTCCTTTCCTAAAGAAAACTTTTTGTCCTCAACAGGGGGAGATTTATACTTTATCTACACACGTATGATACCAACCATATCATTGATTCTGATTCCGAAAGTATTGCTCGAAATTCTTCATATAATGTGAATTTCAATAACTCGGTTACTTTTATCAGAATCGTTCATGTACTTGGCGTCGTTGCAGCATCTCTTGATTCATCCACAAATGTTTACCAGAGATGAAACAGCTGGTTTCGCAAAGATATATACGTAAGTTTCATCACTTTGGCGAGAAGAAGAACAAAAGAGAGGAAATGAAAGGATAGGTATACCGTTGGCGCACGACATTAGACAATAGAAATGAAAAAACAAGAACATGCAGAACTACGAATCATAATTAATATAGTGGTCTTGAATCCTTGAATCGAACATCTCTTTTTCCTATTTTGTCAACTATTCCGCAGCCCCTACAGGAAACCAATTTTACAGAAGGTACCTCGGAGTCGAGTCGACGTCGAATAGGTGATGCATTTGGTTGTATAAGACTTCAAGCATCAATCTGTCTTCTTTTTCACACGAACAGACCTTTCCACAGGTTTCTCTTTTATAAGAGAACTTTTATATGTATGTAGTTACTTCTCTGCGAAGGGAAAAACTCTATTAATACCACTCTTCTACTGCGGGCTTTTACAAAGACCTGCGGCTTATCAGCAACAGCACCCTGGAAACTTTTTCTTTCTCCTTTATTCTCTGTCTTACTTGCTCTGCTTTCTCGCTTCAGAATCTCAAGGAAGATTTTTACATCGATCAGCTTCCTTTTAAGCTTAACTCATTTGTTCAATCGTCTGACGTGAAAATCGTTTTGAAAAATGAAAAGATCTTGTTTTTACTTTCCTAAACGGGGACAATGAGAATCTGAGAGAAATTCAGATAAGCATTGGAAAACCCATTCCCTTCGATGTAACAAAAAATATTTCCCTGTGATGCCTGGTAGATATCCATTTATTACTTTGAATCTTATTCATTTTTATCTGAAAATTTCATACACTCTCAAGAACCATTTCTGAGACAAATAGAAAAAATTCTGATCAGTCTAATTACGAAAATCCCCTCATTAGAGTGGATTGAAGAAATTGACTTATCGGAGAGAGAAAACACAAATGAGCGTACTCTTTCTGTCTCTAATAGAGCAGCACTTTCGGTCGAGGGCCCTCTCCGATAAATCACCCGCGTCTGGTACTTGGTATGTAAACAGGACCAACTTAACAAATCTAATTACTCGAAGAGAAGAGAGAGAGACGCTCCGAGACCAAAGGAGATGAAAAATAATTTACCGTCATAACTTTCGATCTCGAAATTGAGGGAATTTTTCAAATGAGTTTCATACTTTGTACATTTCATAATGAATCCTTAAACGTATTCCTCGATATAGAATCAAGGAAACGTGAGATAAGACTGTTATGAACTGAGTTTCCTGTGAAAGTTTTTGCACGCTGTTGGAGAATAGGTCAATCAGTTACTCGAACTTGCGTTATCAAATAATATCTTTTCGAGAAAATTCTTCAGGATAACATGTTCCTTCCTGTGAAAGGAAGAGATCTCATTTGATACGTTTGGAAAATCTTTTCAACTGAAACCACGAGTTCTCATTTTACACAGGATAAGAGGGAAATATTTGAACAATCAATGAATCTTGTTCCTCAATTCCCTTCTGCTATTCCATACTAGGTTGATAATATTCCATTTATCATGGAAAAGTTCAGTGGGAGAGAGAATTTGATTATTCCTTTTAAGAAGGAGTTTCGGTAATAATCAACTGATATTATATTTTGAAATTCCAATGTTGAAACAATCTTGATTACACTTTTTCCACGAAACTTCTTGATTAGATATTTGATAGTTCCTTTTCTTTTTTTTTTTTTTTATGAGATTTCCCTCGGCGCGGTGAATTCGAGAAAGGGTAATCGCGATGGACTATCTTTTAAATTCAGTCTCCCTTGGAGGACTGAATTTAAAGGCTCTTTCATTCGGTCGATCTCTTTAGATCACCTTTCATTGCTCTTTTTCGAAATTCTTGAAAATCACTTCCCATCCAAGCGATTCAAACTTTATTGAAACTTTTTATCGAATCTCTTTTGCGCAATTAATTACAGAATATATTCGTTCGAAATACCAAGCGCAAAGAGGTATGAAATGTTGTCATATCCGTTGATCCTTCTTTCCCGCTCTTTATTTCCGTGTGGCGCCAATGTACACAACTCAAGTCGAATGAAGAAAAATGTTTGGAAGGAAAAATTCCACAAAGGAGAGAAAATTAGACCCTGTGTAAATATTCTCGCTATTGTGACATGAAAGAGAGAGGGAGCAAAGCATGGATAGAAGAATAGATAGCAAAGAATTGAAATCAGAACTCCTGCATTTTTTCCAGAGAAATCCTCTTGCCTTTAACGCGCATCATTGTACCCTTCCCTCCTTCGACGACGTTGACTACGACTACGACTACGACTACGACGACGACGACGACGACGACCCACTTCTCGTGCACCCTTCGGTAACCTCTTCTTTCGACTCTTCGGCAAGTAGTTCAGATCTCTCACTTCGGCAACCAGCCAGAGCATGTAGCTTTTCTATCTTCTCCCATCTTTCCAATGCGAAACTTACTTCCTCTTCGTTCCATTCTCTTTATACCATGAGGCTTCCGCTTTTCATTCAGAGACTAGCTCACTCCAATAGCCCAGGACTCAGTTGGCAACTCCTGTTAGTTTTATGACATTATTTTCCTCGCCCTCTCCAAACTTCTCGATTACTTTTATTAGAATGCAACTCCGGGAATTAACGTGGTAGAGAGAACTCTTTGGCCGGCTTGTTTGTGAGACGACTTCGTTCGCATTACAGCTGCAAAAGAGAGAGTAGAAATGCTCTTTTCATCCACCGTTTCCACATCAGCATAGAATAATATCTCTAATACCACCGCGCCTGGTACACATTGGTACGTTTTTGCTCTGTAACTAACGGCACTAGGTTAATCAGTGCGCGCTCCTTTAAGAGGAGGATAAAAAGGAATGAATGGTTCATAAACCTATCGAGGATAATATTTGAAAGGAATTCTTTTTTTTTCTTTATATTCATCAGACATTGCATATCGTGTATCCAACTTATGGTAAAAGTGCTGATTTTGAGTGTACTTATTTCAGAGGTGTTCTTTTGAGGTTGAAGATGAATTTTAGAAATATTATAGGATCGGATTATTACCATTACCAAAGGATTCACCATTTAGACATCGCATCATGCATCTAATTTAAATTTAAATACTCACATTAACTATTTGAGGACAATCATTCAAATTGATTATTCACGAACATATAAACAGTTTTAAAAACGTCAAAAACAGTCAACAACCACACGTTGTGAATTAGTAATATTCTTGCCTTGATTCAACGTAAAAATTTCGCGGCAGATCACGTGTTTTTCAACCATAAAATAACATCACATCAACGGTTTAAACATCGTTTGAAAGACGTCAAGTATTGACGTGTCCTAATGATGGTTCCGAAACGTGAATTGAATCCAACAAATTATTTTGAAAACTTTTCATTCAATATCGAGAACAATAGTATTTCTGAGTATGACAGAATTTGGAAAGTATGCCACACTATTTACTATCTTGCTCTTTGTTGAAATTTTAACCATTGTTCGGTTTCGAACACGCGTGATTCAAACACGTTTTTTGAGGACGTCGTTTGGTGGTTACTTCTGAATATTAGTTTAAATTACACGTCATCAAAACGTCATTCCTGGTCGTATATTACCCTATCAAATTTCAACTAAAAATCAACGTTCTGAAATCAGCGCCTGACGTCCGTTTGACAGTCCAACGTTCTTTCAACGTTGAAATAACGTGTATGCGTTTATTGGGGTAGCTTGTTTATAGTACACTAGAAAAAATATTTATTTGTCCTCTCTCCATAAAATATTTACTTGTAGAAATTGAATATTCAATTAGATGCAAAAACTGATCACTTGTGACTATTAAATTATTTCTTCAGCAAACCAATTTATTTGGGGCAAGCATTCCCTTATTTGATTCGATTGAATATTTCATTAATCCTAAGAAATATTTAATGGAGAGAAAACAAATAGACTATTAATTTGGTTGGAAGAAAATTTTTTTTTCAGTGTAATGGGAACCAATATATAGTTGCATTAATAATAATATAAAGAGTTGAACAAATTTCGAATAAATAGTTGTCCCCTCACATAGTTGCCATGACTACAGACTTCTCTGAGTGTATTCTTCAACACTGTGAAAAATATTAAACAATTTCCAGATTATTTGGGAATCTACAAATTTCCTGTGGGGTTCCGAACAATTTTTCTGACTTTCCAAAGCATATTTATCGCTGACAATAATTATTTCTGAATTTCCTGAAAAATGTTTAATAAGAAACTATCAGAATTTTCCGGAAGTCTTTATTTACGGTGAAGTTCTAATTTACGTGAACTCCTCCTGGCAAAGTTCCGATAATAAGTTTGATAATTGTGTTTAGAATTTCGGCTACGGGGAGTTTGATCTAATCAGTTGAGGCGAATAAATTCCTAATCAAACCAGAAGTTTTCAGAATTCTCATACATAGGTTCTCATTATAAAGCGTTGTGGATGGAAGATCAATTCATTCAATAAACTCAATTTTAATGGATGAAAGTTCTTTTTAATAGGAAGAAAAATATATGAATCCGCGAATTGTATAAATCAATCGAGAAACTGTTCGATCAGCTCACAACGGAGTCAATTCTTGGAAAAACAGAGGATGCCTAGAATTTATGCTGAAAGTAATGATCCTCATTCTCATGAATCGTTCCATTCGAATAATTTCAAAGAGAGATTTGTGTATTAGACTACTCCCAGAATAAACTCATCTTCGACATAACATTGGAGAGGAAGGCTGGTTATTACCAGCAGAGAGAAATCCTGAAACCTAATGATCAAATAGAAAGGAATAATAATTTCTCGATACCCCCGGAACCAATTAGTCGAAAACATGATCAGTTTCATGATAGAAGGTATTTAGAAGTTCAGAACTGAACTGAGTTGTTATTCTCTGGTCTATTTCTTCACGTTGAACGCTTTACCATCGATATTCGATGTTTGCATATACCGCAGCGTATATAACAGCAGTTTATAAACTATCTCATAATTATAGCAGTTGTTAACTGTAGTTGACACTCGAACTACTCATACTAGAATGCAGGAATGGGCAACTTCACTCTCTAAATCCAAATCAGTGAATAGTCCTGGGAATCAGTGAATTCTATCGGTGCTAAGTCTGCCACTGGTTGAATCGGTGCACTGATTCACCATGGAAATTCACGGATTTACAGAGCAATTACTTCTTGTACTTGAAGTACTCTTCTATTTCCATAAAATAAAGATTTTGAATGCCAAATTAGAAAGTAGAAGAGACGTTCCAAATTTCGACTAGGATCTAAGATCCAACTAGCAGAGTTTAACATAGTGCGAGGCACTGCCATCATGCGGGGTGAATAGGAAACACGGCTCCATTATGTTGCTATTGTTTTGTGATGGTTTACGAATCAAAACTTCATTTTTGGCGAATTTAAAACTTTCTCAGGTACCTGTTCTTAATTTTTTTACACTTGGTGATTTATGATTGGCTATGAGACCGTTGGAGTATCTTGTTATATATGTTTTGGGCTCCTGAAATATATTCTAGTTTATTCGATTTCCTTTCGTTCTAGATCATACGTGATCTTAAAATTCTTCTTAGACCCATGCGGTGGTCTAAATTGTTCTGACTACCGTTATGGGTCTAAAGTAAATACTAAATAATAGAAAAAAAACAGGTGAACTTGGTTGATGGTATTTTCGTAAATACTACCAAATAAGTAGTGATAGGAGTGGTGAGTAGTGACGGCAGTGGATTTTTGTAAATGAGCGATGAATTCTCAACTTGTTTCCTTCAAAATATAAGTGATATGCAAGTACAATTACCTGGAGACATTGTTTTTATATCATTATGTTATCATATAGTGATATACCATTCTTTTCTTCTTTCCCTTTCATTTTCTAAGATTTTGAAAATGGTAGTTGAAATTCAGACCACAGTTTAAAAATCAACAATTGTGAAAACTCTTGCAAAGATCAATGTGCGAAACGAATGTTTTCATGTGATAATGTTTGAGGGTACATGTTCGATGTATAACCCTTCCAGCTATACATGTACATTATTGTGACAACTCCCTAGTAGAAATTTTGGATGGGAAAATACCAGGGCCTGACGAAGCATGCCTGATTTCTTATCAGGTCCTCATCAGGTTCCGTTACGGTTTTCCCTATTTCGCTCGATTTTATGGAAATCTCATCCGAACCCTATTGTACCCTTGCGTTACAACCCTATTCAAATCCTATTAGGAAAATCAGATAAGTCCCTTGTAAGGGCCTCATAAGATTTTCCTTATTCACGGTTTCCGGATTCTAACCTGATCAGGACCTTATTAAAAAAAAGGAACGCTTGATCAAATTTCTAGTAGGGCTTGTATGCTAATAGTTTAGTAGTTACAAGCGAAAAAAAAGTGGTAGTCGGGAATTTGGACCTTCTTCTCTACTTGAAAGAAAAAGGAGTTCAAGTAGAAAGAGTACCCGAGTCGAAAAATTAAGAGCTGATCTTGGTCTGTTTAACCTGATCTCATATTGTATTCGACCTGATTTGATTCAGTTCAACCCGATCTCATTTCTTTTGAACCTGATATTGTTCTATACATAGTGATTCAAATTCAGGTCACAACCTGATCTCAATCTGTTGGAATTTGAAGGAAAAATTATAAATCCTGCTCACAACTGTTTTAACCTGATGATGTTCTTTTCATCTTGATTCTAACCTGGTTTGCAAATGTATAATGAAATTGAAATGTATGTATCATTTATGGATGATGAAGTTGAGAATCCAGCTTTTAATCCACAAACAAAATCTTTGTGTCTCGTCGAAATATAATGCAATAATCAACAAGAAATAAGTTTTGTACCATTGAGGTACATTCAACATTAAAATAATGCAGTACATCCATCTCAACCTGTACAACGTCACAATTTACAACCAACTAGCATCATTACTTCATCTGAAAACATAATAATGGATCCTCAACTTTCTTATAATTCTTATAATCAAGCTTTCTTATAACCAAGCTGTTCTCTATTTAGAATATCGAAAAATATTGTTTTATATTGAATGTTAAAGGATATGTTGAATATGTTCTATTATATTAAACACCAAAGAATATTGTTGAACTGGTGACAAGTTTTGAATAAACAAACAAAGATTATATATATATCACAGGCATTAATTCTCTTGAAATGTATTCAGAATTTGCAATTAATTATTGTCGACGTATGCAATAATAATTTTGAAGACTATAATAATAATAATAATAATAATGATAATAATAATTTGTTTGTAAATTTTATTCAGAAAATGCCAGCAACGAGATACTAGCTAAATCTAATTTTACCAATTAAAAAAAAATAATGCGATATAATTGAATCATCGAGATGTACAAATTGTAAACGTATATTACCTTGCTAAAAACTTCCATAAAAAACAATAAATTTCCCTGATTGTTGTATGAAATTAACGATTCAAAAATCACATCAGAAAAGAGAGAAAGAATTGATCGTTTTCATTTTAGACAAGGAAATTTTACAAATCTACAATTGTAGATCTCGAGAGTTTAATTATATATCATTATTTTTTAATAATTTTTAAAATTACATTTAGCAGGTATCTGGCTGCTGGTATTTTCTTAATAGAATTCACAAAATTCCATAACCAGGTAAAAATAAGGGTGAAGGAAAAATAGAGCTATATCAGGTTTTAAAATTCGACCTGACAGAATGCGTATTCGTTGCGTATTACGGATCAAAACAGGTTCTCATTAATCCTCATCTCATACTGTTCAAAAGGGTGAGATCAGTCTTTGAATAATTCGAAATCAGGTTTCAATTTTTCGACTCGGGTAATTGAGGCTGTCCCTGCTTATACGCAATAATCAGATTATACAACACTGCAAAAAGGAAGTCTTAAATTCATCTCATTTCATGACTGAATCTATGATGCAAACAAATTACGCCGAAAAAACAATCGCCAACACAATGGAAAAAGCATTGTCTGAAATTAGGATGCAAACGAATTAAAACTTACTTTTTATAGTGAATCTTTATCGAATCGATTTCAATCCTTCGTATACGTCCATTCTTCAAACGGCTGTATTTTGAGAATTATCAATCGTACAATAATAAAAAAGAGTACAATATTTTTGGTATCTACGAAAATTCATGAATTATGGGAAATCGAAAAAAGAGCAGTTCTAGCAGAGGGGAGATCATAACTTTTCAATTTTGAATATTGTTAATCCAAAATGTATGGTTTGACGATCAAAATATCTAGCTAGCAAATTTTAGCCATTTTCTGAATCGCAAAAGACACAGAGCATCGAATTTGAGCCATGGGTGTGGTTGACGAAGGATTAAAGAGGAAAAGGTAACTCTATTAGACAAAAGTATTAAAAAAGAACAGAATGTCAAACTCAATTCATCTCATCAACATCGGATAGAGTATCCAATCCTATCACTAAATGTTCTCTATAAAAATCCAAGGAACATCAAACTCTGTTATATGAGAGGAAGGTAAATAAAACAAGCATGCGAACCTCGCTATCTTCGCTACCCTCCGTCATATTTTTTCCTGCTATTTACTATGTTGCCTATTTGGGTGCGTTAAACGTCTACGTTCCACGCGTCTTCTCAGTTTTATAGACCCGCCGGGAAGTCAATATAAGTAGAAGGGAAAACAGTGCTTTTTTTCTCCCTTATTCTTCTTTTGTTCCAAAGAAATAAAATTCTTCCACTTCTCGAAATGTTCCAAACGCTTTACTACTACTTCACGTCATTGCAGTACGCTGCCTTAGACGTCCCAAGATTCCCATGCTCTTTTCGTTCCCAACCGAAACGTACGGCAGAGATAGATTGCCGTTCGTTAACAGAAGGTATTCCCCTAAACAGACAAACTTTTGATAGCGTCATATCTCCTTGATGATATGCATTTGTCGTTTCCATTGTGATGTGTATGAAATTTGCGAAAGATCCTTGGCATTATACGAGAAACAGAATTGGTTTGCGAAGGAAGAAAAAGTATGAATTTATCTGATTGCGGAGCATGGAGGACACGGGAGAGAGTTTCACTAACCCCCCTCTCCCTCTGTTCATAGACATTGTAAAAAGTGGAAATTACTGTCAACCTAAATATAAGCTCGTTTCAAAATGCAGCCGAAACCAGCCCTGAAAGTAAGAACCGAAAACAAATGCAGACACAAAGGGAACGATTGAATTTCAATCGAGTTTTCAAGTAAGATGCAGCCACATCCAGGCCGACTTCTCACTGTGGAAACAGAAAATATAATGAATAGATATATTTTTGAAAAAAATTTGATATCGTGTATTTATAAATGTATAACTAATCTCACACGTGTTGAAGTTTTTCAACCCGCGAAATATGGTATTTTAACCGAGACTTCAACGGATCGATAAATCACAACGTCAAGAAGTTCTTATCTTTAACATCCCCCCTTTTTCTTGCTCGCTATTCTCTCTCCGTTGGTATTTAGAGGGGTTAAAAGATGCGACCTACTTTTCGTTGACATGTCAGTGAAGAAGAACTCCTTAACGTCGTTCCATGGTTCAATAAGATCCAACCGTGGATCGCATAATAACTTGTTCGAGAACAATTGGAAGCATGTTGGGTACGAGCAGCTATGGGCCGCGTAATTATATGATCAACGCTCAAACATAATTACGTTAATCGAAGAACTTGGACGAGTGCTCATTTCTACTAGAAGGACACGGGTCTCAAGGTGAAATAATATCATTCCGTCGGTGACGGTTTTGAGAAAATTACTTGCGCGCCACGGAGGAAGGAAGAGAACCGATTCAATTTTGGTACCCATATCTTGGTATATGAAATCTTTGAAACTGTACGATTTCATTCATTTGAAATTCAATTTCTCTCCATCTCCACCTGTCCTTTAAGTTATCCGAACTCCTCTTGGAAATATTTGTGATAATCTATGAGGAGATTATATGAGAGTGATATTTGATAATTTTGTACTGAATGTGTGGTTGGGAATGAAATTGAGAAATTTGTTCTCCATCATCTAAGGAGAATATTCAACGACTGATTTTCTCATGTAATGGAAGAAAAGTGATTGCATCGATCATTATCAGCTTGGGAATTCATCTTCTGGAACTATTCGGGTTTAGGGCCGTGGAGAGAAAATCCGGGCCCGGGGGGAAACTACTTACGGGCCACAATTTCCTTCAAATTGGATTGAAAAAGGGTTGAAAAACTTCATTCTCACAAAGGAATAATACAAAGTTCCTTGACTCCAGAATCAAAAATATATACCTCATCATATATCTTTCGTTTCATTTGAGTTGGAAACCGTTCGACAAAAACGGAAGGAGATCAAGTACTTGGGAAAACTCCGGGCCCGGGGGGAAACACCCTGGCAGTCCCCCCTCTCGTCAGGTTTACTATAATCCTCATTGACAGATTTCAATTGTCATCGAATTTTGAAATACCTTTGTGGTGTTTCTATTCTAGGATTGATTACATCACCATCGTCAATGTTGGCGCAAAATTTTCGAACTTGAATTCAGAAAGTATCCAAACTTATTGCTCATTCTAGTCAGACACGCCTGACTCCAAATAACTTCATCAGGTTTCTATGAATTATCGGGTTAACCTCATGATAATACCAAATCGGGTAGTGGCAATGAAACAATGAGGATTGAAGCACATCGAGAGACCAAAACACGATGAAGTGGTTCTATTTCCATTTCTCAAATCTTCAGACATTAGCGAAGGAGTCAAGCTTCAAGCTCAGAAACTGATTAGAAATTCTAATGCTCCTTCTCTGTTTCAAATGCACGAATAATCGAATCAAGGACATTTGTGATTCGATCGAATTTGGCCTCGGTTACCAGCACGGATCTGCTATCGAACGTGAGTGAGCTCAACTGGAACCTAATACCACAGTAGTACAGACTCGGAAAGCAGTGCTCTGTATTGTATATCGTAGGTATCGCGGTACATTCCCACTCTCCCTCTCTTTCTCTCTCCTCGTTTTTCTTATTCCTCCTCCTTTGTGTGTACCACTATTTTCAAGTACACGAGTTCAGTCGTAAGTAGTATCAACAAGAACTCCTAGTACACTTGGTCGTTCATTCGTTTCACGTCGAAGGAACGGGCCTCGATTCCGGTTTCCTGCATTGTATATTACTGTTCCATCGCAACTTCAAGCTCAAGGATGAGATTTAACACACATCGATATCGCGTTAAAACCAAAAGTGTGGTTTCTTTCTAACACACGGAGAAAAAAGTATTGCTGGCATAACAAGCAGGTCTGTTACTATAGCACCTACAAAAAAAAAACTAGTTGAAAGAGCAAGAAACATGCGCTGAAAAAAATCGAATGTAGATGCCACAACTATGTTTATAGAGTCAAATGGATTTTAGTCCTTTCAACTATAGTTCTCGTTGAACGAACTCAATTCACAGTTGTTTTCACTAAGAAAGCACGGATTTGATCCAAATTCACATTTATAGTTCGTTGAAGCGACAACTGAGTTTTGGAGGCATAATAACTATAAAACAAAGTTATTCTATGAATTACAAATATAGTTGTGTTGAATACCAAAAAGTTAGTCATGGGAAAAAGATTTCCAAATTCCCAGAATGTGAGTTGTATTTCAAAATATTTATGTTCATGGGGATCGTTCATATATGAATGGGGAATGAAACTTGCATATTGAGAATATATATTACGCAGAGAAGAAGCCGATTGAGATGCTCTTTTGTGATTTGAGGAGTACTCAGAGTTGCAAAAAAGATGAAGATATGAATACCGAAGGTGAGAAAATAGTTTGTTACTTTAGGATGATTAGATTTTCTATACTTTTATAATCTTCCAAACAAAAATATTGAATCATTACGTTATTACAAATGATTTTCAAAAAAAATTGATGTGATATTCTTCGGTTGAAGAGTTCGAGAAGTATATCTTCTTATCCAGTACTCATTCATTATATCGTACACGGAATAATTATCACGGAATAATTTTCGCATCGATTTCTAATGCATGAAAACAAGTTTTCAATGTTTTTACATGAGCCATCCCCAACCAGAAATCCACAACAGGCGCAGTACTGCACCAGTACTAGCCAAGACTGGCAGGGTACTGGCATTTGTCTGGAATGATAACGCTCTCCAGTACTGGGGATTGAGTACTGATGCCATCATTCGCAATCAGTGCAGGGCCAGTACTGGGTTAGTACCTGGCCGGTATTGAGTTCTCAGTACTGGTTTATCAGTACAGGCATACGAGGGTGGATTGATAAGTTTCCGGCCTGACCAAGAAAAACAACGTTTTTAAGAATTTTTTTTTTTTATTTCTCAACATAATCTCCTCCAAGGCTGATACATTTCTCATAGCGGTGTTCTAGTCTAGTAATGCCATCTCTATAGACTGATTCGTCAAGCTCCTCAAAATACCCATTTACAGCTTCGATTACTTCTTCATTGTCCGCAAATCTCTTACCGCCAAGCCATTTTTTGAGGTTAGGAAACAGATAATAGTCACTCGGGGCTAGGTCTGGAGAGTAGGGAGGGTGCGGCATTAATTCAAACTTCAGATCGTTGATTTTAGCCATCGCAACGATTGACGTGTGCGCTGGTGCGTTATCGTGATGAAACAAGATTTTTTTCTTCGCCAGATGAGGTCGTTTAATTTTCACTTCGTGGCTCAAACGTTGCAATAAGTCTGCGTAGTATTGACCAGTGATAGTTTTACCCTTTTCAAGGTAATCAATGTATATAATACCTCTTGCATCCCAAAAAACAGTAGCCATAACCTTGTTCGCCGAAAAATTGTTTTGCCTTCTTTGGAGTTGGTTCCCTGGTCCAATCCACTGTTTAGACTGTTCTTTGGTTTCAGGAGTGTAGTGGTGGACCCAAGTTTCGTCAACGGTTACGAATCGACGCAAAAATTCGCTTGGATTACGCTTATATAACGCCAAATTGGCGGTAGAAATGTTCTTTCGAATCAATTTTTGGTCGACTGTTAGCAAACGCGGCACCCATCTTGCACAGAGCTTTTCCATATACAAATGTTGGTGCAAAATATTTTGTACACGTTCATATGACATCTTACAGGTCTCAGCTATCTCACGAACTTTTAATCTGCGATCTTTCAGCACTATTTGATGGATTTTTTCGATCATATCTGGAGTTGTGACCTCAATGGGGCGTCCTGAGCGAGGCTCATCAGAGGTGCTCACACGACCCTTTTTAAACTCGGAAACCCACTGCTGAACGGTTGAATATGATGGGGAGGATGTCCCCAGTGTTGAGTCCATCTCTTCTTTAATTCCCTTCGGCGTTAACCCCTTCAAATAAAAGTATTTGATGACAGCACGATGTTCCAGCTTTTCCATTTTTACGAAAAACACAGAGGCGTCTTGGTCAGCGTGCTCTCAAAACTAAACTAACATGGCGATCGGACTGAAACTATAGCTACAAGCTATCTAAGGATGGTACTATAGAACGCCACCTCGAGGTAGGCCTAGTGGCGCCATCTCTTGGTCAGGCCGGAAACTTATCAATCCACCCTCGTATTACTGTATTTTTATGTATCCAGTACTGATCCCGTACGTGTTGACCAAGTGTTGGAAACCCAATACTGGCACTGTACTGCACCTGTTGTCAAAATTGGCATATTTTTCTGATTGGGTCGGTGTATGGAACACAGAGAATCAGTGTCAAAAACATATTCTTTTAGTTCACATGAACCATCAATGTGCGAAATAACCAAACGATTGGTTATCCACGTGACAGTTTCTCCATACAGCAAAATGTGCAATAAGTCGAATTGATGAAGTTGAGTATACTGTTGCCAATTTCATACATATTTTCCGAGTCCCGAACTTCTATTATTTTTATTGCATTTGGCAAAACTGCTGCTCTGTAGGTTTATAGCGATCTTATTACTATAACTCCACATTTATAGTTGCACAGGACAAAAATAATATGCTGAATCTATCTTTGGTGTTTAGTTTGTGCAACTCATTGATTTAGTTGTTGCAGTTCTATGTACGTATTTGCAGTTGCGCCTTCTTGTCCCATTGTGTCAGTTGGCAGAAGTGAATTCAACTGCATTTTGCAGTTTTGGCAAACGCGAATTATTTAGTTGTCACCTCAGAGGACTATATTTTATAGTTCCATCTACCATTTTTTCAGTGTGATTGACACAACTACATTTTTGTTGTTGACATAAATAAATTTGTTAACAAAACTAACGTCTTAGCTGTTGAAGTGAATATTTTTGCAAGAACAACAAATTTCTTTGTAGGCGCTATAGTAGCAAACCATTCTTCCTCCGTGCACTTATATCCTTCATTTTGGACTACGGGATCGATTAATTCTTCATCGAGAATGATTTCTTGAACTTTCTGCGATGATTCTTCATGTTCGAATCACATTGTTAGGTTTGATTATCCAGCAGACAAGAAATAAAATACTATGGAATCGTATTTTTTTTTCAATCACACTTAAGTGATAAATCCTCGTCGTTTTGATCTGGAGAGCCCAAGAATTCAGGGGTCTTTTTATGATAGACAATATTCTGATTCAGTTTAAGATGTTCAGAACGTTTAGGATGATTTTCTTTAGACAATACCAATGAATAGTACAAATTTTTCTAAACTACTGGTTTTGTTCTTCACAAGTGTTTGAGAAAGTTTTTGCTATAAGAACAAAAGATTTTAATATCCTCCGCATGAATTTGTTTACCAACTAAAGTCTCTCTTTTTATATTATCATTCGAAACATTAGTAACATAAGACTTTTGTGAATTGTATTCTTTGCGAAACTTTCCGTTGTTGCAATTGACCAAATAACCTAGTCCGACTCACATTAATACTTATTAAGAAACTTTTCTCAACAATCCCCGAATTGGAAGATATTAAAAAAGAGAGGGGAAATAAGAACGAGTACCCAGTTCTCGATTCCTCCGCGATCTGGAGTCATTCGACTGAATCTCATTATGATGAGTGATAAACTGTCAGATATCTTTTTTTAGGTGAAAAAAAGGTTTCAAGAGGACAAAGGAGGAAAACGATTAATTTCATCCACATCATGTACACCATTAATTATTATTTTATATTTACATGTGGCAAATCTTTTTGATATTGGAATTATATCGATTAATCCTTCGAAACATGATGTTGCCTTCGATGGTGTCCTGAGGCCATCTTTTTGATCTTGTTATCCATCCAAAACTTGATACTTCGTAGGTATTAGCAACACTGAATGCAAATCTGATTTCAAAATTATGAAATTCCGAATAGGAAGAATAATATGGCATTTTGAAATCTCACAAAACTCGTGTAACAGGAAAATGCATGTTTCAAAGAGTTCAAAATACTTGACATTGACATCTTCAAATGAATTTCATCCAATTTATCACGAAACATCCCTCATTCTTGAATCCAGTAGTATAATCAAGGGAATTATTCTATTCTGTACCTTATCCTCATCAATCGATTTTCGAAATGTTCAACTACTATAACATTGAAATAAATGTGCACTCATTAAAAATAAACAGCGAAGCCTTCCCGAGTAAAAAAATGTGGATCATAAATTGATAAAGAAAATATCACTCGACGATCACGTTCAAAGTGATCACCAAGTGATGTGAACGGTGAGGCTGCAGGATCTTTGTTTCATCATTGTGAGATCAATACAGTAGGTTGTGCTGATGAAATGATCATTTTTCCATCATTGTCAGATCAACAGAGTAGCTTGTGCTGATGAAATCTTAATGTGTGTGAATGATCATTCCCAAATCTGATCAGGATCATTCGTTAACCGTTTGTATCGAGTTCTGATCTACGAACAATCTGGACATGATTATCCCAAGATCACTGTAATATTCATAATCAAAAAACACGTCCCACGGACACATTATGCTGTTAGGGTGATGAAAAAGTAAAAATTGAGAACTCAATTACATGTATTGGAATTTTCAATTCAAAGAATTACAAAGAATATTATATTTTCAAATAAACTTGAAACTGTTGATGCACTATATACATCTTATGAATCCGATAGTAATCGGGTTCTCGATTTGCAATATAAATGATCAGATAACTTTGTGATTTGGAATGTACTTACAACTTGTGAAAAATGATAGATTCAAAAGTGTTACGTTCATGGAGCTCTTCGAATAGACATAAATTTAATTTTCTTTGGTCTTAACCTCATGCATTCTGTACTGTTTATAACCTGAAGATGTGACATGTTTCAATAGATCATCAGTTATATTCAGGTTCATAGATGAACCTCCGACGCTGTACCTGTTGCACCGTGTAAAATAGTGCCACCAATAATATCTCATTGAACTTGTGAAAAATTGATGATTCAAAAGTGTCACTTTCATGGAGCTTCTTTTCCTAGTCTTCGGAAACATTAAGCAGATTAGGGTTATCAACACCAAGTTCAAATGTTTTTCCTATCGACCTAAATCGATTCCACGGAATTCATCTATGAACCTGAATATAACTGATGATCTATTGAAACATGTCACATCTTCAGGTTATAAACAGTACAGAATGCATGAGGTTAAGACCGAAGAAAATTAAATTTATGTCTATTCGAAAAGCTCCATGAACGTAACACTTTTGAATCTATCATTTTTCACAAGTTGTAAGTACATTCCAAATCACAAAGTTATCTGATCATTTACATTGCAAATCGAGAACCCGATTATCCATTTACTATCGGATTCATAAGATGTATATAGTGCATTAACAGTTTCAAGTTTATTTGAAAATATAATATTCTTTGTAACTCTTTGAATTGAAAATTCCAATACATGTAATTGAGTTCTTAATTTTTACTTTTTCATCACGCTAACAGCATAATGTGTCCGTGGGACGTGTTTTTTGATTATGAATATTACGGTGATCTTGGGATAATCATGTCCAGATTGTTCGTAGATCAGAACTCGATACAAACGGTTAACGAATGATCCTGATCAGATTTGGAAATGATCATTCACACACATTAAGATTTCATCAGCACAAGCTACTCTGTTGATCTGACAATGATGAAAAAATGATCATTTCATCAGCACAACCTACTGTATTGATCTCACAATGATGAAACAAAGATCCTGCAGTCTCACCGTTCACATCACTTGGTGATCACTTTGAACGTGATCGCCGAGTGATATTCTTTCTATCAATTTATGATCCACATTCTCTTACTCGGGATTGTACATAGAAATTCGGGTTCTGCGTTTATATTGAACTAATTCCAGAAAATGCATGAATCTTCGTTAACAATAACTCTCGAATCTCTCGGTTTTATGTTCCAAATAACGCTAGAAAAACTGACGAGCGAGGGAAAGCAGTAGGAAAAAAATTGATAAGATAAAGAATTCAGATGAGTTAGGTAACTGGATGATTGGAAGCAGTAATCTTGGATCACATAGTTTCGGAAGATTCGAGTGCAAATCCCTGTCGAAACCGCATCCGGACCTCAATTGTAACAATATGCTGGGAAAGAGCATGGTGATCGGTATAGCGAGGGAGAATTAACTCTCACCACAGTCATCTTCCTCCGTATAGACGTTGAATATATTGGCACCCTCCAATCATGGCGGTGTTGAGACACGTAAATGAAACCAAGTTACCATGCAATCTGTTGCCTATAACTTTCGCAAAGTAATCTATGGGAGAAATCAACTAAAACTGATATTGGAACTATTGGTATATGTTAGTCTCTTGGCCACAGGAGAATACTGAGGAGAATCCTATAGTACAAAGTCCCATTGTTCCGCTTGAGTCAAGCGCATGAAAAGATTTTGACACGCATTTGTTTCATGTTATAATCCATGCTCAAAACCTGTGGCTATCTTTACGTCATTAGTCCTCCAAATTTTTTCCGTGTATACCCTAGTAGAAATTTGATCAAGCGTTCCTTTTTTTTAATAAGGTCCTGATCAGGTTAGAATCCGGAAACTGTGAATAAGGAAAATCTTATGAGGCCCTTACAAGGTACTTATCTGATTTTCCTAATAGGATTTGAATAGGGTTGTAACACAAGGGTACAATAGGGTTCGGATGAGATTTCCATAAAATCGAGCGAAATAGGGAAAACCGTAACGGAACCTGATGAGGACCTGATAAGAAATCAGGCATGCTTCGTCAGGCCCTGGTATTTTCCCATCCAAAATTTCTACTAGGGTATGAGATGATTGTCGAAAGAATCAAAATGAATCGGAAAATTTGCACGATTTTTGTCCTCATGCGCACAGAAACAGGACACTTCTAAGATATCTGTATTTCTTCTCCTACAAATACAAGTGATCGAGGAGGAGTTGAGACTGAAATCTTGAACAACTCTTGTTTTTGTCCGCATCATTCAACAACCTGGGCAAATCGGTCTGAAAATCAAATGTTAGGGCAAGAATGTCCAAATTTTTCGACTTGAGATGAACATCCTCGAGATGTCTCAAAGGTATTTTGAGAGAGACATTTACAAGACATATCAAACAGATGCACTCACAGAAATGATTTCTTGTTATTACCATCATTTTATTCTTGACATTGATTTTCTTCTCCGAAAACGAATAGTATTCGATCAAAAAGCGATTTTGTTTAAAAGTAATCATATCATGGATTATCAAAAGAAAAAAATATGATTCATGATTTTTGGTTAACGTAAGAACCTTTATTTCTTGTGAGAACCATCCTTTCTTGTGACAAGAAAAATTTTCTTACGCTGAAACTACATGAATATTCTTAAAGGCGACGCTTAACGATACGCCCCTCTGCCATTGATTGGTCGCATACTGGCTCAGTGATCGAGTTTTCGAGGATCAGTAGAGTGTCTTGTGTTGGTGAAAATCAAAAAGTAAAGTGAGTATTGCAACTTTGAAATAGTGATGATAAATAAATCAATAAAATGGATGACGATGCTGTCACTACTGCGGAGGAATGTACCGTCGCCTTTTTATTACAAAGTGTGGGGATGCCACATCTTACCGAGCATTTTGAAAGTATAAGTATGAATCTCAATTGATACCGACCACATGTATACCTAATCAATTCGAGGTTTGTGTTTATGTTGTTATCGTGTTAAAAGCGTGTAAATCCGTGGTTCGGCGAATGGTATTTTCACTTCTAACAAACTTTTAGCATTGTTTGAATTAAATAGTTTATAGCTTTCCGCTTGAATGGTTATTATTATTTCAATCTTTAACAACCCAGTGCATGAATTCTCGGAATGTCATCAGGTTTTCAAATATGCTATAATTATCTTTGGAAACATTTTTCAAATAAAAAATTAATGGAAGAATCAAAGTTCTCATAAGATTCCTTAGAAAATTTTGTTTGCTAACATTCCGAGAATTAACCTCATGATTCGTTGAGAATTTGAAAGAATTGGTTACTTGTAAACATTAAAAACTTACCAAGCTACATCTCAAGTGACGTACGCTTTTGTCAAAACGGTAAAAGTTATGTTCCGTTTCGTTTTTCTGTTTCATGTTACCGTAAATATTTGCTCACTGGACGTAATTCTAGGCATTCTTCGGATTTTGTTGAAAACTAGTCAGATTTCACGCATCTCTGGAGAAAGGTCAGAATAATTTCAAATAGAGCGGTCACTTGTTTTTAATGAAACTGTAACTTGAAAATTACAATTGCTCGTGAGATCATTAGAGATCTGAGATATATCAGATTCCAATTCATTATTCATAAGAGTCGTTTATATTCTTAATAAAAAATATGATAAATACATTGTATTATAAATTATATGATACATTGAGAATTCTAGATAATGTTTATAACCATAATAATATATGTATGTAATTATTTATTTATATTTCACCGGCGCCCTTTTACATCCGTTTAAGAGCGCCGCCTCCGCCTCTCACAATCCACAAACAAAAGAAAAGAAAAGAAGACACAAAAAATAAACAACATATCATTTCTTCCAAAAAAACATAAACATAATACCCATTCTTTCTCTCCTCACATACTTGAAAACAATATACAATAAACTCCGTATATCTCGTCACTCCCACCCTCCACTTTTCTATTATTAGGTGTACAAATAAGTTTCCGCGGTTTGTCAAAAGATGGCCCCACCAGAAGGTTATGGAGAAAATTGTCAGATGTAAAACGTAATATCCCAAGTTTAGTCATCTGGCAACACCATAACCTTAAAGTACTAGTGATTCCGTATCAGCATCACGTAATGTTTTTCGTGCAAAAATGTCAAGTTTTATTCCGAATAAGCATCATTTGCGGGAACTTTTGATTTACTTCTTTAATGTGAAAAAATCTGCAGCTGAGGCGCATCGATTGCTTCTAGAAGCATATGGTGAAGCTGCTTTAAGTGAGAGAAGTTGTCAGGAATGGTTGTCAGGAAAAGTTTAAGAACGGTGAGTTTGACGTTAAAGACAAAGAACGCAGTGGAAGGCCGAAAGTGTACGAAGACATGGAATAAGAAGTACTATTGGAGGAAGATTCGTCCCAAACGCAAAAAGAACTTGCACTTACTCTACAAGTGACTCAACAAGCAATTTCACATCGTTTAAAATCGTTAGGAATGATTCAAAAACAAGGAAATTGGGTTCCATATGAACTAAAGCCAAGAGACGTTGAACGCCGATTATGCATGAGTGAAATGCTGCTTGCCAGGAATAAAAAAAAGAGTTTTTTGCATCGTATAGTCACTGGTGACGAAAAATGGATTCACTACGATAATCCAAAGAAGAGAAAGTCATGGGTTAAGCCCGGCGAACCATCAACATCGACAGCTAAGCCGAATATTCATGGAAAAAAACTCATGCTGTGTATTTGGTGGGATCAGCTTGGTGTCGTGTATTATGAATTGCTGAAACCAAGCGAAACCATTACTGGAGCTCTCTACCGAACACAATTGATGAGATTGAGTCGGGCACTTAAGGAAAAACGCGCCCATTACTACTCCAGACATGACAAAATTATTCTTTTACACGATAATGCTCGTCCACATGTTGCGGCGCCGGTAAAAACATACTTGGAAACACTCAACTGGGAAGTTTTACCCCACCCGCCGTATTCACCAGACTTAGCCCCTTCTGATTATCACCTGTTCCGGTTGATGGCACATGGTCTGTCTGAGCAGCGCTTCACATCATATGAAGACACCAAAAATTGGGTAGATTTGTGGATAGCGTCAAAAGATGAAGAGTTTTTTCGACGGGGTATCCGAATGTTGCCAGAAAGATGGGGGAAAAGTAGTGGCAAATGATGGAAAATACTTTGAATAAAACGTAATGTACTTTTCCTTTACAATAAATTCCTAATTTTTTATAAAAAACCGCGGAAACTTATTTGTACACCTAATAATTAAACTCCCTTTTCTCACTTCCCCTCCCTCACTTCCACTCTCACTTCTTCCCATAATAATATATGTAATAAACATGTTTATTCTCATATTCATTGTATATTTCGATTTTAGACGTTGAGCTCGTCACATCCTTTTCCCGAAAAAAAAGGTAGTGAAAACACAACTGATCTATTCTTTGAAGATGAATTCTTCAATCATCAATTATTTGATGGATTTTTTGGATTCATTATATTTGCCAATAATTGAATTTACATTCAATCAATAAGATAGTTTCGAAAAATTTATTCAATAATTGATTATGACACTTCGAGTGTATTCAATCCAGGTATCTGAAATGCGTCGATTTACGCTACTTGGAGTGAATTTGATGCATACGTTGAGGCAAATTAAAATCAATCACTTCATGTGCATTGAAAAAAGGGGACATCAAAGTGTGTGAGATTCAAGCTCTTGTTTTTACAGTGATTCTCTGAGAACCCCATATGTTCTAAATCAATTCTGCAAGTATTCAATGCTGAGAGTTCTTGAGAAGTTCATGTTAAGAACTCATATGGCATTCTTTCGAAACTGTCTTGCTGCCTGGGAGGGAAGACACCTTAGAAAAAATGCACCCAGCACTCTGCTTCTGCCGTAGTGTGGAAAAGGGGGCATTTTATGTACATAATATGATATACAAAAATTTCAAAACTGTTTGATTCCGAAACTATTGAGGTTAAGAAAGAAGTGAGGTAACGTTTTTTGTGGCTAATTTTATGAGGGATTCTTTTGAGAAAACCTATTTTTACGAAAAAACCGATTTATAACCGATGTTTACCAATTTCAATCCCTAAAAAAAGGGGTGCACACACTTTACGGGCAGGGACTTTCCAGGGGTGATTCATGACACCAAAATGAAGGTATTTATCCATAGAACGGCCACTCTCTAATTTTGTCCAAGTGAAACTTCAATTTGACTGGACTATTAGGAGTTTCTCTTCACACTGTTGGTGGAGTTCGTCCCCTCATCGTAAGAGAAGTGTTTTTACATCAGAAATGAGGGACTTTGCCACCCCTTTGAGGAATCATGTTGTTTTTTGGGCGTTGAATCTTTCATATACGAAGGAAAAGTCCACCAAATTATGGTGAGAAATTCCCCATCTGTGGAGGAACTCTGCAGCCTCCATTTTTTAAGGAAAAAATTCCATAATAATTTCTTTCAGTGTAAGATCATTTCATTCGACTTTTTTTTTACTATAATGTGTTTTGTCACAGATTGTAGACATTACCACCCATATAAAAATCTTCAGGCTCCGCCAATGCTGACGACGGAATATAGCTAGACGCAAGGCTGCCAGCCAAAGCTGGGCAATCTATGTAGGGACAAGGATGGTTGACAATGGTCTAAACATGGTACCAATATGGGAAGTCATCAATCGACTTCATTGATCCATCATTGATCATTGGCTGCGCCACGCTTGGTCCATCCTTCAACCAATATTGCTTGAAGGAAAACGCATGCTTTCAACAGAGGCTCTCTAGGGCTTGGCGGGACACTGCTCCAAGCATTAGGCAACTCTGAATGACAATGGATTCTCATGTTGCACCAAGCATGGGTCGTAGCTTGGTCCAGCTTGGGCAATAGCCTGGCTCAGCTTGGGCGATGGCCTCGCTCAGTTTAGGCGTTAGCTTGACTCGACTTGAGTAATAGCTTGGCTAAGAGTGAAACTTCCTTCTCAAACAGCAAATTACAATAACTCTCACCAGAGTGATGCTTGTTTCCTGCGAGTGGCGAACCAAGCATTCAATCAATATATAAGTCTCCTTTGAAGATTCCATGACAGAAATAATTCTTCATCCGTTTCCAGACCCGCCTACTTCTACGCCAGGACAACCGGATTTACGTCATTCATCAGTTTAAACTAATCAGAAAAATTACATGTTGAAATTCTCCGACATTCATTTCGTTCAATCGAAATGATAGAATGGATTTTTTATTTTATTTTCAATTACAATAAAAAATAAAAGTGACCATTGGCATGAGATGGGCGCAACCCTGCCGCAAGATTGCTACAGCGTTGGCTCATCCTTGGCGAACAAATTTTTGTATGGTCTGTCATTGACGGCATATGCTATCACAACCCTGTTTCCAGTGTTGGGTCTTGATTGTGGAAACTGAGGCTGAAATGATGTTATCATTTCAGAGTTGCGCCATGCCTGGTAGCCTAGACTCGGCCCATCTTGGTGAGCCTTGCGGCAACCTAGCGCCCATGGTCAATTTTTACCTGGGCACCCATATAACAAAAGTTGCCGTGCAATCGTTGCTCTTACGTTGTTTATCAAGTTTACACAAAGTTGCTGGGAATTTGCTACGCATGTAATTGAGAGTTTCATGAAACCAAGCAACTTCCCAGCAACACGATAACAACTCAAGCTAAAATCCTAGATTTACAGCATATTGTTGCGCATTTGGTGACGCAACGTCCCTGCAAATTCCTTCAAACTGTTGTTGTCCGTTTTCAACAATTTGCTGCATATTTGTTCAGCATTTTGCTGTTAGGGCACATTTCGATGTCTTCTATCTCGAACTATTCTTTTTCATCGATCATCTCAGTATTGTCATAGTATATTGCTGCAATGTTGCAATGTCTCAGTAATTTCGTAGTGATATTATGAGATATTCTGGAGACATTTGTGCTGTGTGGGTCATTAATGTTCACTTCTTGGATGACTGATCATGAATCATATGAAAAATTTTGTGAAAACTGGATATTACCCACATAACAATTTGGATATCTTTTAGATATTTGAAACATGCCTTGCATCCAGAAGACACCTTTCAGATTTGTTGTGGATATAAGACATGTTTTAGACATTTAGAAGATATCTAAATATGATAAGACATGAATTATTATGTGATTATGTGTTCTTTTATTTTTGTCTGTGATATCTTGTTTTTTACTTATACATAAAATTACAGTAATTTGTTTCACATATTATTCACCATTTGAGGCGCTGTGTAAACACATGCGATAATTTGTTCTCACTCTATTTGTGAATTCCCCCTTGGCAATCTAAGACATTCAAACGTCTGGGGTTTCATGTTCGCTTCAAATCTCGATCCAAAGATGTTTCATGCAAATTTCAATTAAACTTGGAGCCAATGAATCAAGGCTGTAATACAAAAATATTGGACTTTGAAGGAGTCTTTGTGTTTTGTTTTTCGCACTTGTTTTTGGATATGTAAAGTTACTTTCTCTGTCTCTCTCTCTCTGTCTCCCTCTCCCTCACTTCTCCTGTAATCCGACCGAACGAACGATGAATTTAATTTCTAAAACGAGGATGAAAGAAATTCAAGATCGGCCCTTCTTTCAAAGCACCACGATATCACAAAATTGATGTACACGATGAATACAAATGAAATGGGTGTTTTGAAATTTCACGTTCAGAAAGGAAAAAAGACAAATTCATATCAATAATACGTTTTCTTATTTCCAGAAAACGTGGTATCGGCTAGAGATAAAATTTCAACATAGTTCTCTCCTATGGATCAGTCGACAAGGTCACTCCAAGGAAAATCTTGATTCAATACGGTATACACGCCTTTAAAGAAGGATCTCTCAGGTCGTTCGGACGATTCTAACGTTTTCGTTCTCCTACATATATGTATGTCGTTATGGTAATTCTGAATCACGGCCAAGTAGTAGGCACCGTGCAGATTGGAAGGTACTATTTTTGGAGATTTTCGTTCACGATTCGAATTCCCTCTGCAAATATACTGTCCTGTTATCCCCGACACTAAAGGGAGGTCAATTGTGATTTGGAAAATAGGATCAGTATGCGAGACTCAATCTTGATTGATGAAATGATGCGAATGATTCTTGAAATAGCATTCCATTTTTTAAATATTTCATTTTTGTCAAGTTTGAATATAATTCGATCAGCCTCGAAAGCATTCGATGAAATAAACGAAACTTTCGTTCATTAAAATTATTCCCTATGAAATTGAATTTTCACGTGTTGATTTGTGACTGATTTTTTCTGCGGATTTTCTTGTAACTCATTTTCATGCACAAAAGCTGAATTGATCCAATTATACTAATTGGATTCACATGTACTCTAAAAATTAACTTTAAATGAATGCTATCAAGGTATCGGGAGAGTGAAAATAACGATGTACGTTGATTTGACAAGGGTAGAAGGGTAGATTTTAAATGATTATCTACACCATGTTTATGTTCTAATCTAGTATCGGTATTTGAGACCGATGTTTCGTATAAAGGGAATGATAATCAGGTCTGGTCCTGACATCGATTGAGCCTCCAATATAGACTCTTCGTTATCAAATTATCAACGACGTGGCAGATTTCATGAACAATCTGTTCTCAATTTTCTGTTCACGCATAAATGCATGCGTATACGCAGAGATTCGTTTACATGGAGGTGCACATGTACTGGTACTCATATTCGAAAGCAACGAAGTTATGAACGTAGTTTGTGTGGTTCGAATAAAAATCAGGACAAGGAAAAGGGGTGGTAGATGGAGAGAAGGACCATAGAAGGATGCAAGAAAGGGCAGCGACTCGGTATTTTTGGTGAAACCAGGAAACTCGGGATGAAAACTCGATCAGTGGTATTGGGGCGGCGTATAGTATGTCGTGGCAGGGAATGGGAGTTAATGTGGAATGGGTTAGAAGAGGACAGAGCGGAAGGGTGTCCACTACAACTGGGATTTCCTTCCTTGACGATATATACTACAGGGAGAAAGGACCGTGGCTTGATTTCAAATCATCCTGGATTTCTCGGGGTGAATAAAAATAGGAGAAACCCGAGGAAAGTGAAATGAATTTCTTTCATATCCTTTCTCTTTTCTTTTCTTCATCTTCTCTTCTGGTTTTTCATTCCTGGTCTTTGCGAAATTGTCTCTTTTTGACCTACCAAGGTGAACATTTTCATATCATTCTTCTCGTTGAGTTACAAGTTTTGTAAAAAGTTGGTATAAAAATTGAAATGCAAACCTCAAATCGTACCGGAAAGAGAGAAAGAGGTGAGGTGGATTCACATTGCATAATGTAAATATAAAACAAATGTGTTTTTCGTTGTAATTTATTTTCTCAAGGAATAATATAACCTTTCTTCTCCGAGTTCGCTCAAAGTGAAATTTCCCTTGGAAATATTCCCCACGGAAGCTTGACTTACTCTTAGCATCGAATACGTATACAGATATACACCAGTCATACCGTGAACTTTTTTTTACCATCAGGCTAGAGTACCGGCTATGGCACGAACAGAGAACGAGCTTACTTGCACGATAAAAGTACTTTTCTCAAAGGTCGTTTGCCCGTAGCATCGAACTTTCGAATGAGTTTCCTTTGAAATCCTCCACTAGGTGGAGTAGAAGTGTCTGAGGTACAGAATGCTTATCAGAAGTTCTATTTCATGGCGTGTGCATAAAGTTACATATCAATTTGTATAAGATAGCTGTGTATTCCCCCTTGTTTTCAAAATACGATCATACAAATGATATTCAATAGTAACTGTTTCTGAATCTTGAATTTTCGTACAGTAGCAGACCGTTGAAGAACATTTTTCAAGAGAGAGAGAGAGAGAGAGAGAGGGTTATTCCAGCGAGAGGCATAATCCTTTATATACACGTAAGGAGAGCTATACATGCGTTTATGGCCTTTAATACAAGCAGGCAAGACGTAGGAACTCGTCTCACATTTTGCATACTGATGAGGGCACTTTGAAAGTACTCCGCTCCCATTTCCTTTCCCGAGCAATTCCTTGTCACTGCCAAGTTCCACTTTGGTGCTGGTGTCGTTCGGAGTGCCATCTTATTTGACTCTCCGTGGTATCTTCAAGAACGAGAGAATGCGAGAGGAATGATGTGGAGCATTCTCAATAATTGCAAACAGTGTTAGGAAATTTAGTATCACAGTGTGTTTAAGGTATCCATGGTTCAGTTCAGCTAAGTCGATTTACGTGCAGCCAAGGAATATAATGGTACGCGGCATAGGTATTTTGACGTTGGAATGTGAGAAATTAGTAACGGCAAGTCAAATAGATACCGCAAATGCGTTTGGAATTACGAATGATTGAGGGTTAAAGTTGAATATTCGGAATAAATGATAACGATTTCTTAATGTCATCGATTCTCACTCTATGTACAGAGTGTCGTTCAGGTTGGAATTTCAAAAGAAAGATAAAATTCGATTCAAGCAGTATAATTTGAGTGATGAATCTTCGAAGGTATATATTTTCTCCCAACAGAGGTCTCGCATGGATAATTAATTTAAATTGTATCACATAATTCTCTATATTCCGTTGTCTGGCTACAATCTTTCATTTTATCGGCTCAGGGAATGTTATATTCGTACAATGGAGTCAGTTGGGCCATAAAGTATCTCCATTTAATCACATCCACGGAGCATAGCTATGACCAAGATGAGAGATATAGGGAATATTCAAGCTGTCGTTACGACTTCCATTCATTTTTATTGCTTTTGGATGTTGCCGTGTACTGTTACACATCAATGTTATTTCTTCACCCACGAGAACGCATTATTATCAATTGTTCTTTTGGTGAATGTATATCATTCATTCTCCATTCACGAAAGCCTTGACCTTTTACGATTGTTTTTTTCAACACACTCTGTGAATTTCTCAACAACTCTTGTGAAAAAATCTCTCTGAATTTCTCTGAGAGAGCAAAGCGAGCACCATTCAAATGATAAATTATGTAAGCGTACTGAGCACCGTGGAGATTATGAATTATGCAACCGTGGGATGGATTTTAGGGAAGCAATGTTGGATGAACCCTTCATAAATCATGTAATGAAACCAATTGATCAATTATTGAACCTCCAATCAGTTTCATATCAATTAATGTCGTTTTAATTGTTATGGAATTGTTGATCAGGGATACCATGATTCATGGATATTAGATTTCCATGAATTGTTCTATAATTTAAACTGAGGGAAAAAGTCATTGAGGCAAGAAAATATTTCATCCAATGGTATTCATGGAATAGTTCTTTGAACCAATTAAATATTATTACAATGAATGAAATGGTTCTTCACTGTATGAAGTGTTTCATCAAGTGGAAAACCATTTCATCGATTGAAGTAAAATTTCATTGATCTAAAGAAATATTTTTTCACAGATACCATTGGATGCAATATTTTTTTGTCTCAATGACTTTTTTCCTGAGTGTACCGTCTGAATTTCTCGCGAATTTTGGATTCCTGCAAATAGCAGAGTTCACTAGTTAATATAGCAGCACATGTTTTTAATATATTTTCAGTAAAATGAGCTTTGTCATTTACCGATTATGTGATGTAAAGTATTACAAAGTGCAAAACCACTTCATATCTTTGTGACTTACTATGAGGATTAGCAATGTCTGTAAATTCTATCGCTGAATTTGAATTTTATGTACCTACCAATCAAAATGCGACTAGACACAATTTACTATTTCACATATCGGGGGCTGCTGTGCTACCCAGGGTTGCAAAAAACCAGAAAACCCGGTTTTTTTTGTTCAAACCTGGTTTTTTTTGGATTGAAACTCGTTTTCCTCAGTTCTGGCGGATCTACATTAGTTTTAAACTTTTGTAAATGGTTTTTCATTCTCTGCACTTGCCCTTCCATTTGTATATTACAATATTTACATTTCGCTCTTACTCCACTCCTCTTTTCGTCTCTTATTTCGTCAAAAAAAAGCCAAACTGAATCTCTCTTTCTTCCATCACTGTGATTCTTTGCACTCATCTTTGATGATGGAATAAAATGAATATTTTATAAATGTTTGTTTGTACTTCTCAATTGAAATTCGAAATAACTACTCTGAACGTTCAACAAAATCATTCGGGACTTCCCTCTCATCCATATTGTTATCCTTTATAAGGCTGCCACACGCAGCGCAATGTCAGCTCAATTCAGGGGATTAGGATGGATTTCCATGTTAGAATTTATAAGGAATTCCATTAACCATAATTGCCCAGAAGTGCAATAACCCCGAAGTTCTTAATTTCGAGCGAAAATAATCTTGCGAAAGTGTTGATGAGATTGAATTTCTCATACAGCACATGAATTCCCGCAAAGAGCTCTCGTTATGCTCATCAATATGTATTGATTATGAATATTTTGACTTCAAAATGAGCTCTTGACGAACTATTTAATGTTCAGAAAAAACTCATATTGAGATTTCATAATGGATTCTCCGGACATTCAATGAGTTTTCATTTTGAATTCATTTTCGTTGTCATAATGGAGACTGTTCCAGAATTCTTTCAGAAGTCCTCAAGAATTCAAACAGATCAGTTTTACTGTCTGGGAAGAGACCACGGTGTAAGAGAATTAGGTGATCCAAATCTTCAAAACTGCTGTGATTATTTCATGCAGTTTACTCATAATGACACATGAGTGCGCTACTGATTTTGGTAGGCAAATGTAAACAACAATGGCCGCTCTCATGAAATGAATATAACCTCATAAAAATTGATATGGAATAATATTTTTTATTTATTATTACTCCCAAGCAACACACGGATGTTTCAGATGTGATATGAACATGCTTAGAACCTCCCAATGAGAGTGTTTTGGATAATCACCTTCTGAGCATGTCCATAGGATACTGTCCGCATTATAATTCCTCTTGGTGTTGCTTGGGCTTGTAACAATAAAGTCAATTACTACTCATATTGAATAATGAACCGGATTGGAATACAAACTTTTTCAATGTTTTCTTCACCATAAAAAAAATCTTCACTGATATCAAAGAACAGTATTTTTTCAAATAAATCAGGGAGTACGAAAAAAATAGAAAAAGATTAATCGTTATTGATATTTCGGGAATAATATTGCAAAACAATTTTATTTTCTATAAATCACCAATAGAAATTCAAAAATCACAATGTGCAGATGATAGGTTTTTAGAATTCTCAAATTCGAAACATACAACCATGTAGCGAATGGCACTTCACGAATGATTACTTCATAAATCACATTCCCAATCACATCACCTACAATATTCCCTCGTTTTATATCATATTCTTGAAAGTGTTTTTCACAAACAAAACTATTCTTATTCAAATAATTATCCGATTTTTTGATAACATCAAACCATTTCTTGAAAAGTTCAGTGTCTTTCGGTGCACGAAACATAGATACTTTGTCTTTCGTATATCCACTGTCACATTCAATAATACAGCACTTTTGTACCATTTTAACTTATTTTTTTTCAATTCCTTGAGAATGAAAATACATTTTTGTGATGAAGAAGGAATTCAAATAGATGCTACCATATTCCGCCATTGTTGTTTACAAAAACCTACCTCGAACACATACGACATCTGGAAAACACTAGAGAAAACTGCAACAAATAATCACACCCCCACTCCCTCAAAATCCAGGAAGTTGGTTCACCTATTCTTTTACACCGTGGAAGAGACCGACTTCAAACGTATCAAAATCGAGTACGTTGCCGAATGGCAGTTTTAGCAGGGATACTAATATTCATCTTCATATTAGAAGAATTTCCACTCATCTTAGGAGGGAGATATTCTTGGCGCTTATTTTAGAGGAAATTCTCATTCTTAGAATATGATTTTTTCAGTGTAGTCGGAAAGAATAATGGTACAGACACTGCTGATTAGTGTTTCAAATCTTGCGGATCTCGAATATTTTTATGCACTCCCAGTGGATACGAATTGTTTCGTTATTGCAATTATCCATTGAATTCTTGCAACGATAAACATACTCCAATATTCAAGATAGTTACCAGAACTAAACTGTAACAATATGAGAATGATAATTTTCTTCGTTAACTTCCATTTCATACAAGGTAAAGTGATCCTAAAATTAACACCAATGTGGACCACACAATTTTATTCGTCAAAAAAAGAACAAGTGGAAGAACAGATCAGAAAAATTATGTAAAAGCATTCAACTTCAGACTAAGCCACTACGGTTTTCTTTCAACGAAAAACCACTTGGTGTTTTCCAGCAAAAAACCATTTGGTTTAAACCATGCAACCCTAGTGCTACCTATGATAGGGAACTTTCCTATTTTTTGAAGATCTCTTTTTTCGTGCAATTCATCTGAGTCTTTTCGAATTTCTTTGAATTCGTCCAGAATTTGTCGTCTCGGCACTGAGGGAAAGTGAAGCAAAGATATTTCATTCCCAGTGGTGAACAATAAATATTTTATTAATCGAATTAAAATTTCATGATTGCTGTAACTATTCCTTTATTTCTCAAGTCTATTCACTTGGTTTAAGTGACCGAGGAAACAACCACCGAATAACCAATTGAACGATAGAACCGCCTTCCAATTGATTTGATATTTCTTCGCTCTTATTGGATGTCATGTTTCTTTGGTCCAAAAATTTCTTTTTTCATTACGATTTTATCTGAAATTCTCAACTCAGCACGGAGAGAAAAAATTTGCTGACGCAGCAAATCGAGGTATTATATATAGATTAGCAAAATTTTTTGCTAACCTAGCTAAAAATGTGCTATAACAGCAATCGTGTTAGCTACGACAGCAATTTTTTAGCTGTGACAGCAAAAAATGTTTGCTCCGCCAGCAAATTTTCAGTATTATATACAGAATAGCAAACAAATGTTGCTGGGATAGCAACCATTTTTTGCTGCCACAGCTAAAAATTCGCTGTCGCAGCTAACAAGATTGCTGGAACAGCAAATAGTTTGCTGTCACAGTAAAAAATTTGGTGCTCTGGCAAAAGGAACCCAGCAAAAGTAGATTTCGCTGCCACAGCGAATTCCTTTTTCTCCGTGAGAATTTCTATGAATTTTTTCAATCTCCCACGAGTCTTCGATTCCGAATTTTATCTGACACATTTTTTAACTTTCCCTGAATTTCTCAGAAAGTTCCCAGCTTAAATTCACCTGCAATCCATGACAGGGAGTACAATGCGGCTGGAAAAGATGGTAATTTTTAAGAGAATCTGAGAATATTCAGTATTCATAAAAAATTACTCCGAGAATCCTTGATTTAACACTGAGTAGAAACGAATGCTTCATTACTGTAAATCACAGCACCCGACGTTTCGCCTAGATTCTAGGCATTTTCAAGGATATACAAATCGAAGAACAGAGGTATATCTCTCCTGTGTTGTGATACGAATACGGGTCGCCACAGGGGAGCTACTTCTGTTCTTCGATTTGTACATTCTGTCAAAAAAGTACCGGGAATTGATCATTTAAAAAGTGCGGCTAACGGGTTTGTCAACATTCTTTTTGTTGTTAAGTTGGTACATTCGTCCTGTATATTGACGCGGAGTTCGACTGTCATCTGTCATTTGGTTTGTTTACAGTGCTCGATCTTTTCAGTTCTCTCAAGTGTGTCCCGCGATTGTCACAATTGATACAAAGATTGAACAATGAATTTGTTTTAAATTTTGCGTTGCAAATGGAATTTCGTGTGCCGAACCGCTGAAAATGTTGGAGAAGGCTTAGGGTTAATTGACTCTATCAAAAACACGTGCATATGAGTGGTACAGTGCATTCAAAAGTGGTCGAGATGTGGTGGAAGATTTGCCTCGCTCTGGTCGTCCATCGACGTCTTCAACTGAAGTTGATATCGATAAAGTGAAGGAAATGGTGACTGAAAATCGTCACTTAAGTTTGAGAGAGATAGCCGGTGGACTTTCTGTGTCTTTCGAATCAGTTTGTACTATTTTACATGATTGTTTGGGCATGAAACGCGTTGCCGCTCGATTAGTTCCGAAAGACTTGAATTTTCTCCAAAAACTGAATCGTGTACAGGTCGCTGAAGACATGCTAGAACGAGTCAATTCCGACCCCACATTCATAACACGCATTATAACAGGTGATGAGACATGGGTTTACGAATATGACATGCGAACCAGTCAACAAGCTTCGGAGTGGTGGCTTCCAGCTGAGCCGAAACCGTTAAAGCCACGCCAAAGCCGATCAAAAGTGAAGGTAATGTTGACTGTGTTTTTTTATTATCGCGGTGTTGTACATTCGGAATTCTTGCCAGAGGGTCAGACGGTGAATAAAGAATATCATCTAAGCGTTATGTGGCGTTTAAGAGAGCAAATTCGTCGAAAAAGGCCAGAAATTGGAAAGAAAATTGATGGATTTTGCATCACGATAATGCACCATCTCACAAGGCTTTCATTGTGAACCAATTTTTGGCCAAAAACTCAACAAATATCATCGAACAGCCACCGTATTCACCTGATCTGGCTCCAGTCGACTTTTTTCTGTTTCCAAAACTTCAATTACCACTTCGAGGCACCCGTTTTGAATCGATAGAAGATATTAAAGAGAATTCACGGTGAGAACTGAAATCGATTCCGGAAAAAGTGTATAAAAAATGTTTTGATGATTGGATTGTTCGTTGGCATAAATGCATCATTTCGGGAGGGGACTACTTTGAAGGCGATACAATAGATTGGGAAGAATAAAAAATATTTTGTGTTTTATTCAAGAATTCCCGGTACTTTTTTGACAAAATGTATATCCTTGAAAATGTCCAGAATCTGGGCGAAACGTCGGGTGCTGTAATTTACCGTACTAAAACATTCGTTTCTACTTATTAGGTGTACAAATAAGTTTCCGCGGTTTTTTATAAAAAATTAGGAATTTATTGTAAAGGAAAAGTACATCACGTTTTATTCAAAGTATTTTCCATCATTTGCCACTACTTTTCCCCATCTTTCTGGCAACATTCGGATACCCCGTCGAAAAAACTCTTCATCTTTTGACGCTATCCACAAATCTAGCCAATTTTTGGTGTCTTCATATGATGTGAAGCGCTGCTCAGACAGACCATGTGCCATCGACCGGAACAGGTGATAATCAGAAGGGGCTAAGTCTGGTGAATACGGCGGGTGGGGTAAAACTTCCCAGTTGAGTGTTTCCAAGTATGTTTTTACCGGCGCCGCAACATGTGGACGAGCATTATCGTGTAAAAGAATAATTTTGTCGTGTCTGGAGTAGTAATGGGCGCGTTTTTCCTTAAGTGCCCGACTCAATCTCATCAATTGTGTTCGGTAGAGAGCTCCAGTAATGGTTTCGCTTGGTTTCAGCAATTTATAATACACGACACCAAGCTGATCCCACCAAATACACAGCATGAGTTTGTTTCCATGAATATTCGGCTTAGCTGTCGATGTTGATGGTTCGCCGGGCTTAACCCATGACTTTCTCTTCTTTGGATTATCGTAGTGAATCCATTTTTCGTCACCAGTGACTATACGATGCAAAAAACTCTTTTTTTTATTCCTGGCAAGCAGCATTTCACTCATGCATAATCGGCGTTCAACGTCTCTCGGCTTTAGTTCATATGGAACCCAATTTCCTTGTTTTTGAATCATTCCTAACGATTTTAAACGATGTGAAATTGCTTGTTGAGTCACTTGTAGAGTAAGTGCAAGTTCTTTTTGCGTTTGGGACGAATCTTCCTCCAATAGTACTTCTAATTCCATGTCTTCGTACACTTTCGGCCTTCCACTGCGTTCTTTGTCTTTAACGTCAAACTCACCGTTCTTAAACTTTTGAAACCATTCCTGACAACTTCTCTCACTTAAAGCAGCTTCACCATATGCTTCTAGAAGCAATCGATGCGCCTCAGCTGCAGATTTTTTCACATTAAAGAAGTAAATCAAAAGTTCCCGCAAATGATGCTTATTCGGAATAAAACTTGACATTTTTGCACGAAAAAAATTACGTGATGCTGATACGGAATCACTAGTACTTTAAGGTTATGGTGTTGCCAGATGACTAAACTTGGGATATTACGTTTTACATCTGACAATCTCTCCATAACCTTCTGGTGGGGCCATCTTTTGACAAACTGCGGAAACTTATTTGTACACCTAATAGTTAAATCAAGGATTCTCAGAGCGAGAATCTAAGACTGTTCCACAGTTTCTCAGTAAACCTGAAGCGGTTCAAATGTTTGTGAAATTTCACCAATAAGAAATGAAAAATTAATTGATACCAAACAAAAAGTCGAAACAAAATATGAACTTTCCCAAAGTTGAGCATGGAATTTTACTATTGACCTTCCAAAATTCGTCAATTCCTCCTAATATTTCAGTTTTTTCGTGGAAAATTTCTCAAAAAAATGACTTTAATATATTCTAAAGCCGCATTCCTCTCCGTGGGCTCTCTGAATTGCTCTCAATCTCTTTGATGATTATTAAATGATCAAATAATTGAATCTCCCTGAATTTTGATAAATATATCTAAAGTGTATAAATAAAAAATGAAGTTGAAGATTTTCAGAGAAAATTGTCTTCACCAGAGCAATGGATGAATCCTGAACTGAGTGAGAATATTTCTACTCGGATATTAACGCAGTATGTACGTTGGCAAATGCTGTGGTACATGTTCGTTCGTTTCTTTTTTTGTTTTTTCACAAAAAACATAAAATCCCGTAACAATTGGAAGAAGCGATGAATTTTATCCGATGAACGATCCATCAGTCTGTATGAGGACGTTGACGGTGTGAAACAGACAGTACATCCGAAATAGGAAACATCAAGATACTGTCAATTTCATTCTAAACGATGTCTACCGCAGATCGATGTGATTTGTATCGGACAAATTGATATGACTAGTACTTCAGCATTGTCTACAGCAGATAATTTATTCTCCCCAAGGAGGCGTGTAGATATCGATCGATCTGTTGACGTATTTTTCATTCGATCCCAAATGTTGTACTTAACAAACGTGTTATCTTGATTTTTCAAGAATTCAAAATTTACCAATCGACTGTAAGAATCTTGCATCCAATTTCTAAACCGCATCAATACTATCTCGTGATCGTTACAAGAAAGTTGTTCATTATTGACACAAAAATTTGTTCTCCATGAATTCAAAGTCTTATACAAGTCCACGATTGTATCCACTTTGAGTTGTTCTTTGTGAAGAATTTGCAGGATGTAATTGGTCACAAAGAACGAGATATCTTTGAATAATTCGTATAACGCGCTATAATTCCTCATTTCACTCATTCCTCAGCCGTGGTTTTTATTTTCTCTCAGCTATCACACTTCACTGCTCCTGCAATTTGCATTTTACTTGAACTATTACATTTTACTTCTTATACAATCTGCTCATTATACTATAATCTTCCTTCATTATTTTTCCCTTCAATTTTATCTTTTAATATCGTCTCTACAATTCCTCCATCTCATCAGTCATGCCGTAAGAAACCATCCCTTCCTTTTTGTCTGGCTTCTTTTATGAGCTCCTTCTGCTTCTTCTCTCTCTTTTTCCCTCATTTTATTCCCCTCAAGATCTTTGTTTTGTGAATTTCAAAGTCATTTGAGTTCCCTGATTATCAAAACGAGCGGATGATTCCAATTGCGGCTAATTTTGAAGGTTTAAAAACTTTTCATTTTGAGATGATGCCAGGTATAACAATTCGAAAAATTCGCACTAAAATCCAGATAAAATGGGAAAATGGGTGGTGAAAATATTGAAAAACGATATTTATGGATGTTTTTTTTTTTGGAGAGAAAATGAGATATTTCTCTTACAGAAGATGAATGCATGTGATGAAAATGAATAATTGAATATATCGAGATTCATTTTTTGAGAAATTCATTGAATACTTGAAGGTCGATTAGTAAAGATATATTACTTTTCGAATTGAATGATTAAAAAAAAATCACTTGTGTCGAGATGGGAATGAATTTTTTAACACCGGTCTTGTTTGTCGTTTATCTCTTTGATCTTGTGATACTGATTTTACCATTCAACGACGAGCGAGAGTGGTGATGTTTGCACGAATAAGTAATAGCGGTAACAGGTTTCCTCTATTCCCAGTTCTATTCTGGTTACCTGCAACAGTGGTGAGTTGATAACCGTGTGGTCCAAGAATATTGCATGTACAGAATGAGATGAAATTTCTCACTCCCGAAGAAATTTGATGCCAATACTGTTATTTTATAACAAAATCGAATTTTCTATGCTGAAACTTCTTCTAGAATGGAAAGTGCAAAGCATTGTTCCATACTTTCTAATAGATGGATTCGGCCAGCTCAACAAAATGCACATAATGCTTTCCCACTGAGCGTTTCCGTTAGAACCTTGCATTAACATTGCAGCGATATTGATGCGATCTTGAAAGTACTTGTCCTTCAATTTACAAATGCAATATTACAAAAGTAACTTGCAAAAATATCGTTGAAATATCACCTGACAACGTAACATTGCTTCAATTTACTTATAATTGGATGTTGTAATATTACTGTTATAATTCTCATAACAGGTACTTTCAAGATCGCATCAACATCGATGCAATGTTAATGCAAGGTTCTAACGGAAATGCTCACTGGGTTTCTTTCATCTCCAAGCATCTATTCGACATTTTCATGTATGAAATAATATTGATTCGCCCAGTTTTGAATCCAAAATTGAAATCTACGACAAAAATCTATAGTTGTCCGGACGGAGTGCTGGTTGTCTGACCAATATCCGGATTTATCTACTTAAAACCATGCAAGTGCTCAGATTCATTTATCAAATATTTCCTGAATTAGACCGAATATTTCTTCCTTTCAGTGCTTAAACAATCCACTAATCATTTCCAGTATCGGAGAACAAGGAATGATGAACCTGTCATCTGATTTCAAATCTAAAACTGATGGAATGAGATTCTGAAAACCGCATAAAACAGAGAGATCGAGTCTCTCTTTGTTACATTTTTCTCATTTCGTTCATTCGCTGCACACATGTGACACATATATAGCGAACGAAAAGAATGCGTGAAAAGAATCAACCACGCGATCATTCTAATGCCTCGAGCACTTGTTAACATAGGGGAACAAACGGAAAGTCCAAGAAGAAGGAGGAAAAATTTCATCCGTGTTGACTGTTGTAAACAGAAAAAAAAAACCAAGACATAAAGTTGAACTTAAAAGTCTTCTACAGCAGCCTCAAACAGTTTCTTAGCAAACTAAGTTCATTAGGACATCAAAGATGACTTTCTGCCACATCACCAAGAGAGGAGAGAAATTCGCACGTGAGCTCACACGGAATGTTTCAAAAGATGGAACGAAGGATCAAAACGGAATGAAACGGTCTGTCATCGCAGGTTGTATTTACTGTGCAAAGAGGACTAAACCAGAAGAGTAAAAGCGGTGACGATGAGTGAAATTGTACTGTATTTTTTGCTCTATTACATTTCAAAGTTTACCCAAAAACGCAATTGTTTGTGAAATCTGTTCAATCAGCGTTATGTGTACATTTTTTGATTCTCTTCTCGAAGTCTTGATTTTTATTCCAATTCTAAAAATCATGAATCGAAAAATTGAATAGTCGAATTGTTGAATTTATATCAATTATCTTCGAATATATTATCAGATCTTGTTAGTTGGTTCGTTCAAACATGTATTCGTGAGGTAATCAACTGATTATGTCACTCCTGACCTAAATTTGACAATTTACATCAACGGATAAATGGAATCCTCTCTTCATGTTTCAAATATCGCAAGACACTTGTGTGCTGCTTCCTCAAGACATGCTGCTGAAGACTTCCGTCTCGGCAACGAAGACATATATACAGCCCTATCTTCAGCGGGAGTTATGATTGAATTGAAAGTGTAATGGTATATGGATAATTATTGTCTGAGATCAAGGATCCGAGATTATTTCGATTACAAGGCAGAGAATAACATGAATGAAGATGAATTTAGGAAGATAAAAACTGTTTAAAAAGTTGTCCAACGACTTTTATTTTATTTCTGAAATTGATAACGGGAGTGAAAGGATTTCTTGCGGGGTTACAACAATGAACCATCGAGTTGATCAAGAGCATTTACTTGTAACTTCAACGCATTGTATCATCCCAATGGATCAGATTGATTGTGTCTCGAATGAACGTAATATTTATGAAACTGAAGATTCTCCTGATGATACAAATCGAATGTTGTCAACCGCTCTTCGATGAATAATATCATCTTGAAACAATAATCACCAGTTTGAATGGATGTTGAAAAAATTTATATCTTCTAGAGGATACGATCGGTTTATTAAGCTCTCCTCGATTCACGTTCCTCACAAAAGACCTCGTGACAAAGCCACGATGGGTTTGAGTCTCTTCATTCGACCGACAGTAGTGAAGAGCTTTGCCGAAGAATATAAGGAAGGCCAACAGCAATAAAGAAAGAACGAGTGAACGTATACGGGACGCGCGGCACCCAGGGCTAGACCTTCTATTCTTCTCTCTTTCTCGAAAGAGAAAAGGTGTACGGATAATGGCAAAAATAATTGGAGGGCTCGAGAGTGTAGACATTGTCAAAAGTCTTCCCAAAGGTCGAGGAAGAAAGTACAAAGACTATACGAGCGAAAAAAGCTCCTTGGCCTAGATTCAAAGATATACACTATTCCTGAACTGAAAAACTTGGCACGCAAGGACCGTGAACCTTTGAAATCGTCTTGAGATTATTGTATTATGAAACAAAATTTCTCCCCGAGAAAATGATTTTCACCGCTTTGAATGATCGAACTCTCTTCAAAAGCAACAGACCCGAGTCCTTTATCTCGTAACGAACTTCCGATTGTTGCGAATGGATTCTTACAACAACAGGAAACTTCATACTTCTTCTTCTTTCAAAGATTCCTTTTCAATCTAAATTTCGTTCACACACATTTGATATCAATCTGATCACTTGATCTGGGAAATAGAAAACAGAAAACGAAAAAATCACACACAATCGAACGGGTAATGGGACCAAAGACACTTCTGTCATGTGCCGGTGTCCAGTTTTACCAAACAAGTAACGTAATAAACGCAATCGATAAAAGTTCAATGACCTGAATGAATGTGAGAACCGTATACGAATACATACACTCCGCGATGCACAAATTATTGTCGCATCTGACGATACTGGTATTGTGGACCGTCGATTGGTTCAACGAGTTATGCGAGGTCAAATATACGCCGTGAGATCCAGTTGATATCGCCGTTCAATTAATTATTTGAATATTTTGAATGTTCTCTAATAGAATACACGTGGATTCATGAGAATATCATCATTTATGAGATACCTTTGAGTCGAACAATTACGTATTAATATTAGAATACTTTCATATTGCTCATTAAAATTGAGAACAATAATGTGCAGAGTGCGCTTCAGAGTTGACATTCTTTTCGCGTACACGCTGCTAATCGAAGAAGAATTTCATTTTGCTGAAAAGACTTATTAAATACGGAGAGAAATTCCCAATTGGATTCACGGTACTATATTATAAGTATATGAAATGCCATGGACTGGGATGTATTGAATTTTATCTGTATAGAAAATGATTATTACAACATTTTTTAACGTTCATTATTCGCGTCCTTTAGATGAACGTTGAAGATTTGTTGAGATAAGAATATTATTATTTCTCAAATAAACCCTGTCTGCGTGAAAAGAATTTGAATTGCAAGATCCATGGAATGGTGTTGTTTTGAAAAAACGTGTGATAAATATTTCACGGCGAAGGGGTTGATTCGTGACGAATGATCCAGCAGATTATCACTTCCTTTCGAAACTATCTAAAAAATTCTCTTTATTCTCCCTCACTTTTACGATTGAGAAACAATGGAAAGTTCCCCTAATCTGTCCTCCTTTCCTTGATTGTCCTTCTTCTTTTCCTCTCATTTTTGTTTGTGTGTTTGACTGTCTGCTCGTAAGTTCCTTTCTTCACGTATCTTTCTTTAATGACCTTTGTTGTCCGATTTCAAAGACGCGCGTGAAATAGGGAAACAAGGAAAGTTCTGAGGACGATTGACTCTGGGATATCCATTAGGTACAAAAGAGATGGAAAAAAGTGCCTGGAATGAATTATGAGAGAGCGTTGATAAAAGACTGTATCTAAAACAACAACAAAAAAAAAAGAGAAATGTTTTGTTCGCAAACTTGCTTGGAGATATTGTTGATGGATGTGGTACGGGAGTGTTCCGTATTTCGTGGAAAGATATTTCAATCGAGTTAAATAAAGAGGTAATTCAAAAGTTCAGGAAGTACGGCAAGTGGTATCGATTTGTACGTGCGCGGATATGTTTAGTAATAAGCCATGTAATATACTGGTATTAAATATACAACCGACGTGTGTACCAACACGAACCTCCGAGCATTCGCAACGCGGTTGCATTTTTACAACGGTAAAACAGTGCGGACGTAAGCAGCATCGGCAGCAGATGAAAGCGGTTACCCGGTTTGCTTCTATCTCCGTTGCGATTGCCATCTTTTATCCTGCTTTCTTCTCTTTTCCCTCGTCTTGAGAGTTTCCTTCTCTTCTGCCGAACCTCAAAGCGAAGTCTATTTCAGGCTATCATCCAACGTACACTGGCTCACGACCAAGTTTCCTCCACACAAGAACAGGAAGATAAAACGAAAAATCACTGATAAATGTTGTGACAGCTATGCCATAATACAAACAACATTGTGTGTCGAAATTTCTACGAGATTCTTTTGCTGGATTCTTGATATTGACAATTATTATTTCTTGAGATCAAGTGGAGGAATGAAAAGAATGAGTTGTGGATGGAACTTGAATCGATATCTCTAAATATATCAATTCACTACATTGATTAGATTTTGTTCGATTCGGCAGTCAAAATCAGAAGTATTATTTCTAATGTGAAAATTGAAGCCTTATGCTGTGCTGGCGCAGTACTGTTGCTGTGGTTTCTATAGTCCTGCACAGTGGTCTCAAGTCCGTAAAAAGTGGGCAAAACTGGGGGGTTTTGAAGGTCGCTGATTACAAATCCGGTGTCAAAAATGACAAATTCAAAATGGCGGATCCAATATGGCGGACTGAAATTGTAAAATTCATCGGATTTCCTTTCAACTTCGTACTCGGGGGTTTTTGAGGTTGCTGATTACAAATCCGGTGTCAAAAATGACAAATTCAAAATGGCAGATCCAATATGTTGGACTGAAATTGTAAAATTCATCGGATTTCCTTTCAACTTCGTACTCGTGGGTTTTTGAGGTCACTGATTACGAATCTGTAGGCGAAAATAACAAATCAAAGACAAATAACCGATCCAATCTGATGCCTAATCAACTGACATTTGTTGTGAGGTTATGTTCGATCGAACGTCGACTGAGAATTTTACCTATATCGGGTAAGTTCGTATAGAGACCGTGCGTGACGCTTGCAGTGCCACCCTTTGTACTAACAGAAAATCCATAAAACCGCTTGATCGTAATGAAAGTTCATTTAAGGGTTTCTAGGGTCGTTGATTTCTCCACGATACCAATTTCAATTACAATTAATTCATTTCGCGCGTTTTCTGTATTTTTGTCCGCCATATTAGATCCACGGCATATTTTTGAAAAATAGTTCAGGTATAAGTTTCTTGTTTTATCACTAGAATCCCGAATCTTGAATAAAAAGTGCCTTTTTCCATGGAAAAAATTTAACTTCGACCCATGGGTCTATTTGACCCATTTCCGGTTGGTAGAGGAAGTCAACTCTATGGCCAATCGAGGAAGCATACCTGATTTAGGTGTACAAACTCATAAAGTTTTCCTCTTCAGAGCATCCAGTGAGCATATAAATGGCTACTGCAGATGGTCTGTATATTGTTTTCCCGTTTCGAATTTGAATAATTCAAAAAGGTGCAAACAGTAGCACGTGAAACTCATGGATTCAATTGATATGGACTTTGGAGAACCTAAATCAGTTGGATTTAAGATTGGGCGACGTTCGGAAACAACTCATTAGATTATGTGAACTTTTTCTCTGGATATGTTTTATTCTAATTTGAACGTCACACTATTTGAAATCGTTCTAAATGAGAGATGGAACAATGTGAGAATATGGGAATATGTACCTCAAGTGGGACTTTCCATCATTCGATATCATCCAAAATAATTTCCCAACATGAGCAATTATGGACTATTGTTTGGTGCAAAAAACATTTGACGCGAAACTCCCATGCGCGATGAAATTGACGACATTCCTAGCTGTGTCACAATTGATGAGCGAAATTGAATCGATTTGATGGATTGTTTCTCACATAACTGATTACTGTATAATATGATACAATGGTTCATTCGGTCTCGTCAGAGATTTGAAAAGAATGAGTTTTGGCCAAGAATTTAGGATTTGAGACCACAGTGTGCTGGGTCAGTAAATTCGACAATGTTGATTCAGGGTGGAAATGAAAACGTAAGGCTCAGTACTAGAACTACAATACTTCCCGTACTGGCAAATTACTGGCATTTTTTATGGCACGGGAAATGATGGTGATTGGAGGAAAAGCTCTGGTGATTACCTAACACCTAGGAATTTGATCCATTTTAGCTGAGTACCCATTTAGGAAGCTCATTTCAGTGATGCCAGCATCCGGCCGGCCGACCAGTTTCATCTCCTCCATGACGCTCTATAAAATCAAATTTCTTTTGTGAGAAGTTTCACTATGTGTATGAGATTTCTATACAGATGGATATGATGGAGAGGATAAAGCTGGTCGACCAACCGAATGCTGGCATCACTGGCCCAGTCATGAAACACAGCCGATAATCGGCCAATATGTGGCTCGTGTTGAAGGGCCAATGATTGATCCCTCATTACTCATCGGCTCAATCACTGGGCCAGTCATCATTGATCGTGTACTTTTCACCATTGCTGGGCCCAAGTTATTATCCAGCAGTCAACTATTGATGGGTGACATTACCGTATGAATAATCCCGGCGTTGGTGCAGTCATGAACCATTATTGGGCCAACCGTGAAACCCCGTAAGGGTACTACAGCATAGTCTTAGATCAATCAGTTTATGGAATGCTCAAAAACACATTCGTGCGAAAGACACATTTTCCGGCATTCTTGTCGTATGCGTGCTACTGAGGTCCTTTGCTTGTTGTATGCGGTCCACCAGGGTAGATCGCATGCTGCAGCCCGTAGCATTGTTGTATGCGGTCTACTCCGGTAGGTCGCATGGAGCTTTCCGTGCAGTTGTTGTATGGGATCTACCCTGAGTGGAATTCATATAACAACGGTGTAGGTTGCAGTATGCGATCTACCCCGGCTGGTGGGAAAAACAGATATGCGAATACGTACTTTGTGTACTTTTATACATGTATTCACCATTTATTTATTATCTGTTGCTTGTTCATTTTTTATCGCTTATTTATTCACTATTCATCATTCACTTATGTGTTTTTTTATTATTTAATAGGAGGTGAGAGGAAGTCAGGGGAATGAAAGTATAGTAACGGCACTTGTGTATATTCAATGCAATGTTTTATTTTTTGAGATGTACGTACATTCATGTATCGCATGTTTATATGCATGCACACTTACTGACATTATGTGTTTACATGTCTGTGTTTTAAATGAATGATTGATTCAAATTAATAATTGATGAATCGATTTTTATATTGATTATTATGGATTCTTCATCAATGATTATGTTGTTTTTCTATTTTACTCTTGATTCTTTGTTTTTTCATTTGCCGGAGTAGACCGGAGGTAACGTTAATTTGGCCAGAAAAAAGGCACAATTTCAAGAAATTTTTTAAACGCTATAGGTAATACGAATTTATTCAATCAATAGTGACATCATGATACAATATATGAAGAATATTTCCTGTATTTTTCAAACGAAGATATTGATAATTGACTCGATGTTAGCAAATCTTCAGAGGCGCCTCGGTGAAAAGCCGGTGTATAGTTTAAATCAAAATCTATTTTTACGATTTCTACGATCCTTTTGAAATTTAGTATACTACTTCCTTACACAAATGACCAGGTAACCCTGGGAGCTTTGTTTTCTGATAATTAATAATTTTACAATAACAAATAGGCCCATTTTTTGAAGCGAAAATCGGTGTTTTCACTTCCAAGTGTCACCGAAAAGAAACGTATACATGCGGTCGAGGGCGCATAGAAGTAGTAGGAGCGACGGACTATCTGGGAATCGAACACAGAAGCTCAACGCTGGGACTGGGAGCGGCGGAAAAAGGCATAAAAAAGGCGAGAATAGCAATGGGAGCAGTCTTGTCGATATTAGCAAGAAGCAAATCAGATGCCTGGTCCACTAAAGTCAACCTATTCCACTCAATGATTGGGTCGACACTGCTATATGGGGCCCCTCTTTGGGGCTTGAGGTATCTTGACAAAATAGAGATAATCCAAACGGAATTCTATAAGAAAGTATTATCACTACCCAGATCTACACCAGGATATGCTTTGAGGCTAGAACTTGGAGTCCTACAGATTGCTCACAAAGTGATGAAACTTGCCTGGAAATGGATAACTAAAATGTTGGAAATGGGACCGGGACGATTACCTGAGAAATGCTTCCTCCGACTTTACAACTTGGCAAAACTGCGTCCAAGCGATGAAAAATTCAACTGGACCTTACAAATCAAAAGTTTCTTGCAGTCAATAGATCGACTGGAACTTTGGGACAATTTAGAGCTGTCACTCTGGAAATCTAGTGAAAAAGAAGTATTTCAGGCAAATGATATTTACCTAAGATCTATCGACATCAGGAGATACAACAACACGGAATACTGCCAGAATATATTGGCAATATCCTCCACATTAGTACCGGCAGACTACATTCGACTCCGATGCCCGACAGAGTGGCTAAGAGTCGTTGCTAATCTAAGATTGGCAAACACCTGCGAGCTAAGGTTGAGAATAAGCGATACGACCTACGTTATCAAAAGTGGAGAAACCTGTCCTCTATGCGAACTTCAGGAAAAGGAATCGGTGGAACACATATTGATCAGATGCCCATCTTATCAGCCAGCCCGCAGCGAATACTTCACAGAGAAAACTATAAATGAGCTACTGACAATCAGAACTAGAGTGGAACTAGGCATCGTCTACAAATTCATCAGAAGGGCACTGTCGCATAGATCACTTGCACTCATTCATGACATTGCTAGAAGACCTTGAAACAAACAAGAAATCAAAAATGAACATTAAAAATATATTAGAAAATGTTTAATAACGAATGTACCCCCTTGCTAAAAAGGGCTTTTGTATCCTTTAATGAGCAATAAAACACATACATACATACATACTTCCATGTGTCACACAAAATTCTAAATTCGGAAAAAATGCTCCCAGGGTTACCTGGTTATTTATGTGAGGAAGTAGTATACTAAATTTCAAAAGAATCGGTCGAGTAGAGTTTGATTTAAACTGTACACCGGCTTCTCACCGAGCCGCCTCTGAAGGTTTGCTACCATCGAGGGAATTATCAATATTTTTGTTTGAAAAATTCAGGAAATATTCTTCATATACCATATTGTATTATGATTTCACTATTAATCAAATGAATTTGTATTACCTGCAGCGTTTAAAAAAATTAAAAAAATTCTAAAAATTCTAAAAATTGGGCTGCACCAGTACTAGCCAATACTGGCAGGGTACTGGCATTTGTCTAGAATGATAACGCTTTTCAGTACTGGGGATTGAGTACTGATGCCATCATTCGCAATCAGTGCTGGGCCAGTACTGGTTCAGTACCTGGCCGGTGTTAAGTTCTCAGTACTGGTTTATCAGTACAGGCATATTACTGTATTTTTATGTATCCAGTACTGATCCCGTACGTGTTGACCAAGTGTTGGAGACCCAATACTGGCACTGTACTGCACCTGTTGTCAACATTGGCATATTACGGATTTTTCTGATTGGGAGTATGCGTTCTACCCCGGTAGATCACTACTTGCCGGCAGACCGCATACGACAAGAATGCCCATTTTGCTGTTGTGTCGGCATTGGTTTTAGCAAGTTTTGGCTCAATATTTTCATGTGGTGCCGATTCTTGGGACCCAGTGTTGTTTGATATCTGTCAGATAAATTATATCGATAGAGGATGAACGGTAACGATCAAATTGTTTCCGCTCAGATTTGGAAAGCAAATTCCTGCCACTAGCAGACCGTTTATACATCAATTTTATAATCAGAATGAATGGTAATAAATCCCTTACATTTGTCTCATCACATTCCATCCTCCCTCCTGTACAAGCGAAACAATTAAAAATTGTGAACTCGTAAGCACAGGATAGTACAGTAGTGGACTACTTCGCAATTTTCGCATGGGAATTTTATATAAATGATCATACCAGTATCTTCGCACTTTCATTTGGATAATTAAGGGAATGAGAGGAGGGTGTTTATCGTTTTTTTATATATTATTGGAACAGGAAAATCCTCGTTCGCCTTTAGATATTTGTTTCAGATCATCGTGGTAAATACACGAAGGGATGTACGTTTTATTTGTACAGTATCTACGTGACCTACTCTGGAAACGGAGAGAGGGATTGTTCTCTGTCTTTTCGTCCTACCAGCGTATCACAAATACTTTTGTTCATTGAACATGATGTAATGACGTAATAGGACGTGCTACAACGATGTATCACGAAAAATAAGGAAAAATAATCTTCATGATATTTTTTCTCCGGACAATGGTTTCAATACTTGTCTTATTATTCTCAAATATTATAAAAATACATTTCATCTTCTTCGAATGATACATTGACAAATGTTATCGTCAATCCAGATATTACATCCTGTGTCAGAAGGGTATGAGCTTATCCGCGATCCAACAATAAAATCATTCATGATTGACGCTGTACAATGTACGCTCATTTGATTCTCGACGATGAAGCTATACGAATAGAAACTTTGAGTCTCGATAAAAATATTTCAATTATCTGAATATTAAATGACGTGAATAAATAGATGAGTAGCGATGAAATATTGTCGCATTGTTTTATGCGGTTTCGCTGGATTCCATTGTGCCGTGTACCCGTACACCCCGCTCGTCTCGCAACTCAACAAAATAAGAATTCCAACAAACGAGAGAAGTAAATGGATATATTGCTGATTATAACTTCAAATACATATGAAATGAAGAAGAAACGACGAGAGAACGTATTGAATTTTTGTGAAATAAAAATCTGAAATCGTTCGAATGAAATCTAATGATCTCGTTACAAAAGTAGTGCAGTAATCTTTATTTTCAGCCGGATAAACATGCTCAATAATACGGATTTGATGCGAACGTATAGTAGTACCATTCACATGTAAAGTTGGTGTACCGGTGGTACAAGCGTCCTGTGGTCAGACTCGTTTCAGTACACGAGTTCAGTGCAATCATGATGCAGTCATGCGTGCATCAAGCAGATCTACATACTCGTGCTTGAGTAACTAAAAATTTCCAGCCAGGTGAAATCGGTTTCATATTTTATCGCTGCTACTTTGAATTATTTCCACATAAATTCGTTTCCCTCGTCTCAACTCAACGTTTCATTAATTTCCACTTAAAGACGTGAAATAGTTTGATTGATTAAACATACCGAACGGATGGATAATTCTAAAAATCCGAATTCACCAATCTGCTGAGAGAAATGAAAACGTCGGACAAGCGTCAGAACGAATATTTTTATGAATTATCGATATCTAGATATTTGTACGCTGCATTTTCGCCATCGTAAGGATTTTTAGTAGGGCGAATATGCATGCGACATACATTTTTTTGTTATTGCAGAAACATATAAATCATAAAAAGGGAATGCGAGAGGGAAGAGGCAGAGTCCCGAAAATAACAAACCGTGTCGCGGTATCGTAGCGCTCCAACGTCGTTTTAATTATCGATTAATCTGGACTTCTTTGTCCCCCGTGAATAATGTCTACATCGGCTCGTTCGTGGGATAGGCTGTGTATCACACGGTTGTTTTAATAACGGCAATAAATTCAACCCCCTTCACCCTTTCGGAACTTCAGTCTCAAATATTCGAGACTTGGGTCCAATCTCAGTTTCATTCTTCTTCTCCTTCTTCTTTCTTCTTGTCTGTGTTGTATCTGATCACATTCATTACTTATTGATGAAGCTTTTTGTGAAAAGAGCTCTGTCGTGTTCATCTTCTTGTGACTTTGGATGAATGGAATATCGTTAATTCCTACATCTATCTCGATGATTAAGTATCTCATAGCAAGGGAATCATCGATAACGGGTATGCTATCTGTTGTTTGTGTTGTTATTTCTTTCTTTTTTTTTTATTTAACATCGATGGTATCTCTTATTTTATTTGAAATCGAACCTACAAATGGTATAAGGTATCTGCAAGCGTGAGAGACAAACGGGGAAAAGGAGGAGAGATAAAGTGAAAGGTACATAGAAGTTGAAATTGCCATTGGGAATGTAGTGACTGGATACAGACCGGAAATAACTGCCAACCGATAACCGGATATCTAATATCCTACGTCGTTTGACCGGCTGAGGCTCCGAAAAATACGAGAATCAGATAAACTTCCTAGATATAACATTATATCTGGCAACCATATTCTCATCTTGAGCTATTCGATCAGACAATTTCGTTTTCGGAAAATCCCATTGTTGAACGAATGCATGGAAATATGACGATATAGTTCAACAATCAACAAAGTACGTTTTCATTCGTACTTGTCATTCTCATTTCCTTCAGATTATGTACTCTCGTTACTCTCATTCTTTGAACGTGAAGATTCGAACAGAGCCACGATAATCGTTACATCTACCGGCATTTGTTTGCAGAAAATGTCTTGGAAGAAGTTATCTGTCCTCGGTAATTCCTCAAATGAATCCACGTTCAACGTATTTCTTTCCTTTCCTTTGAATTCCTATTTTTGTTCAACATTTTATCCAATTCGTTGAAATCTTCTTCTCCTTTTTCTTCCCCTTTCATTGTCCCTTTTGTTCCTCTTTTCCTTCCTTATGAATTTTTCAAATATGCTTGTTCCCATTCATCAGCTTCTTTTTCTTTGCCAAACAAAATTTCCTTCATTCCATTCTTCACGTTTCTGCTTTTTGATCTGATATCTTTGAAATGTTGCTTGATTCTTTTGTGTACCTTGTCCTTTTTACTCTACTTCTTTTTCCTGTCTGTCGCATTCATTCTTCCTTCATTATTCGAAATTCTCCTCTCATTGTTTTTATTATTGTTTCCGTATTGAATTTTCGGATTCATCCAATCGAAAATGATTCTTCACATCACTTCCGAATGCTTTTAGGAGATTAATATTGTTTTTATCATTCTTCCTATGCGTGATGAGTTGGAATAGTGGTTTGAGTATCGTTAGAAAAAAATGCTACCAGCTAGACGACTCGCATTCACATCGATCCCTTGTTAAAAGGATGTAGGTGGAACGGAAAATTTTTGAGAATCGATGAAGCTAAGTAGAGAGGTCAAAAAAAAAAGAGAGGATGAATGAGTGAAGGCAGGTGAGAGTGAAATAGTTTGCGAACTGCGAAACTCGTGAATTCAACTGAGTAATCAGTAAACTCCCATTACTCGCTCCGTTTGCTTTGCAGCGCACGATGAAATTAATTACGTAACCCGGAGCAATGAGACACTTCAAAAGTGTTTCCAAGTTATCGGAGAAGGTTATGCGAAATCACCATATGAGAAATAGAATGAAATTATAAACAGGGTATTAAATACCAAGTCGGCCAGATTTTCATTCCCTCGTTCGAGAGAGGAGGATATACAATCTGTCGAATCGTAATGCCATGATTCGTGAAGTTTCCTCGCCACGAGTAGCCACGATAACTTAACTTAAAAATCATCGTTTCGCTGCATTCACGGTATTAAATAAGAAAAATGAGGAAGTAAATAATTGAGCTTTAATTGAGTTGGAATGTTGAAACTAACGAGCCATGTTAGGATGTTGATTCGCCGAAGAACAAACGAAGAGTAAAGTACACTTCTCGAAGGAAGTTTCCGACTTTTTCGCACAGACGAAAATGTGTATACAGTTCTCGAAGTCATCCCCTCGATCAACAACTGGAGGAAAATTTTACACAACTATATTTAAAGACGAATCACTTTCCTTGTGTGCGAGTTTCTTCGAATCTAACAATTTTTATTGTTTCGTTGCAGGTGTCTTGGATGAGAAACAGGGATCTACACATTCTCACGTCAGGAGAAATAACTTTCAGTTCGGATCCAAGATTCGGTCCTCAGCATTCACCAGGTAGCGATGCCTGGACCCTTCGGCTGGATAACGCGACAAAATCGGATTCTGGCAAGTACGAATGCCAGGTCAACACAGAACCGAAGATCATGTATGCCGTTCAGCTCTTGGTACGAGGTGAGAAATTGTCTTAGCTTTATTTTGCTACCGGTACAATCTTCCGCATGAAATGATTCGGTTTCCGATTGGACATCTTTTACAAACAAATGAGGGGGTAGAGCTTCCAACTTTCATTTTGGTAAATCAATGAAGAATAGATATATAACCGTTGTACGTTTCTGAAAGACTTTTTATAATGAAATATTCCATCATCCTAATTGTTTTGATTTTGATGATGCTTTTGTGAACTTAAATATTTCACAAAGAATCAATTTCAATGATTTATCTAATTCTCTATTCAAAGAAGTTTGAATCCTGAATCAAATCGATTCTCAATTGATTATGGAGAAGAGAAGAGTAAGAAAGCAAGGGATCAAGCTCAATTAATGTGTATAACTTTTCATTTAGATCCATCAAAATTCAGAAATGAAAGTGGTAAATATGGGAATCTGAAGAGGTTATATTGAATATGAAGAAGATTCAAATTCGATTAAAATAATCTACAACGTAGGAATAACATTTTGATGTTTTCCGTTCTGAAGGTCAAAAAGAGTGTGCGAAACATTTGTCCATATCGCACGAGTTGACGATGGTGGAGAAGGGAAAGGAAGCTACTTTGGATGTTTTGTTGTTCAAAGATGAAATTTCGGGGAATTCATATTTATGTATTTCCTACAACGATATGCAATAAGAGAGGAGTATTATACGCGAAACATTCTAAATATAAATGTCCTTGTTTTCAGACGCGGACAAACCGGAGGGTTACGACGAGCCACACTCTCAACAATCTCGTATAAGTAAGTATACACACATACATATTTGACTTAACTAACATAAGTGGGAGATTCTTGTTTGTATACATTCCTCATGTTTCACTCGAACGTCACTTTTGACAATTATGAGAACATACGTTCTCAAAGAGTAGTTGATTTTGTTTTATGCTTTCAAATTCAACAAGGGATATTGTGGAAATGTTATCCCATACGATTTGAAGATTTCGTAACAAGAATTGAAATTGAAATTCATCAACTTACAACGTAGAGTGGAAAAAAGAGATGATTGACGTCAATAATAATAATGATGATGACGATGATTATTCATTCAACGTTTCATTTCATGGAAAATTGTTTTTGAGTTTCTCGTCGTGAACTCTGAATAGAATATCACGGAATTGAAAGATGTATTCTATTTTGTACTTGTGAGGAACTGATGATGTGATCGATTCTTGACGGAGAAAAAAAAATCGCTGTGACAGCGAAGTCTGATTTTGCTGGAGCAACAAATTTTTGCTGTGGCAGCAAAACATGTCAACTTCTTCAGGAAAATTTTGTTTGCTATTCTGTACGTGACATAAAAAAATTCGCTGGTAGTGGGTCATAAGTTCCAAAATATTTGTTCCAATCCGAAAGTTCCAATTAATTCTTTTTCCCAAAGGACCTGTGTTGCAAAAATTCTTTGTTCCGAAATCCCAATTGTTCCAGACTATTAAAAAAGTTCCCACAGTTCCTAAACAGTCATAACAAACCTTGGTAACTTCATAGCAACCTTCAATCAACAACGTAACCTTCTGTCACCATAACCTTTCGCAGTTCTTAAAAATTTCTCCGCGTGTTATGACAATTCTAGATTTCAATTGCCGGAATTTATTTTTAAAAAAACCACAATATACAAATATACAATTATGGTAGAATTTATTACATCCGGTAGATCAACATACTTGCACATTGATGGATATTTATATTATCGGCACTCCAACGGTAATGGTGTGGTTGACTGGAGATGCAAACAAAAGGGTGAATGCTCTGCTCGAGCAACTACTATCGTTGGTGGACTTCCTGTTACAGTGGAAAAAGGTGGACCAGAAGCTCCTCCAGTACAAATTTTGAGACGTTTGCAAGAAGTACCTTCAGGTATCATTGCTGAGTTACCTGATCGACATAATTTGAGGAAACAAATTCAGCGTGCACGATTTGGAGAACATCCCAGGAAAGTTTCGTCACACGTTTACTGGAGAACGTTTCTTAATTTATGATTCTTTCGAAGATGAGAATTATAGTTTAAGGTGTTGAGAACTATTGGATACAATTTGAATTTTCAGAACACTTTGGAACTTTTTATGTTTTGGAACTTTTACACTTTTGGAAAATATTGAATTGGAACTTCTGATTTGGAACTTTGGGGTTGGAACTATTTTTTTGGAACTTATGTACCCCAATCAATTCGCTGTTTCAGTCAATCGTGTTGCTCTGTCAGCAAAGAATAGGAGAGATTTACTATTCTATACTATCAGTCATTCCATGTAGGTTTTGCACTCGAATTTTTGAATTCAATGAAATTATTTTTTTGTGAATTCCTAATCGAAAAACGTGTTTTTGGATTCTTTTTTGTAATTACTTTCTTTCGAAAATCTTAGGTTTTTAGAATCTAAGTTTCCAGCGCTTAATATTTTACTTGAAACCTTTCAAACTTTTCGGAAATTTTCTAAGGCATAAAAGTTAGCATTTTTCCCTACTTTTCAATTTTGTAAGTTTCATAAAAATATATTTTTATGATTTTTTCAAATTCTCCAAATAGGATTTCATCACAGCAATCTCGTACAAATTAGAAGGGATCAAAAATCTTCTTGTCCGCGTTCATTTTCTGTCACTGATCATGAAATTCTTTCTATTTTATAGCAAACCCTGCTAAAAATGCTGAAATCTTTTCAGAAGAATTTCCATTTAACAAATATTATGAATTCGATGGGTTAGACACGATCATGAGAATTATTGTCAGTGACAAAAGTGTTGCAACTAGTCATGAATATTCCTGAAGGATTTTCTAACTTATATCCAGAAGTTTTCGCCGGTTGAACCCTCTTCCTTGGCTATTCTCAATATTAACCGTGTACTCAAAATCTATCCATCCCTAGTTTGTCCGAGTTATGGCTAAGCCGCATTCCTTTCCTTCCGGCTCAAGAAAACAATTCCTGTTGAAAGTTGAATAAGTCCTAAGGGCCACCTTCCTTGTAAACCTCGTACCCCTTGACTTGAAGAATTTTCATTAGTTCATTCTTAATCGGTGGCAGTCCCAGTTAAGCAGGTAGTTATTTCTGTACTTGATATTCTCCTATTTTCCAATCCCCCTGAGTGACTTTTTAACTCTTCCTCTTGCAGTCGGAGACATGAAAATTCTCCATGGCACAAATCTCAGCGCGTCGAGCTTTCTCAAATGACACCTAGACCATAAAAACCGGATAAACTTCCCGGCTGATCATTTTTTACACCTTCCCCCCCCCCCCTTACCCACTCCTCCACAATGTCAGTCTTTGTGGCACAATTTCAGGCTTTTCAAGCAGTAACGTTGAGAAAAAATTTTTTTCCGGCACTTCACCGCACGTAGAGAAAAAATGTTGCTGTTTCAGCAAGATATTTGATGATCCAGCAAATTTTCCAGCAGTCTGTATATCCACAACCTTGAATTGCTTGATCAGCAAGCGCTTGCCACAAGAGCAGGATTTTTGCCGTGATAGCGAATTTTTTGCTGATTCAGCCAAAGGATTTGTCATATGAACAAAGCAAATTTTTGACATTTGCTATTTCAGCTAATTTTTTTCTCTCAGTGCGGCCGAGTTCACGGAGGTCACAGTTCTATCAATTTCACCAGTTCTAGAGAACGAATTTTGAATCGAGCAGGCGAATATACGTCAACTCAGAAGTCGCTTACACGGAGAAAAGTTTATATTAAAGATTATTAGACACAGTATTGCACACTGCACAATGGGCCGAGAGGCATTCAAAAGCGGACAAAACCTAACTTCACAATTGAGTTATTTGAAAATCGTAGTCATAATGTATGGTAATTGAAGTAACTTTTGGTCAAGTTTTATGGAAATCGATGTAATATTAAAGCCTCTATAGTATTTTGAAAGTGAAAATCACCAAGAAATTTTGCATGTGCTGTGTTAACTTAGACCTGATTTTATCTTTCCAAATCAATCAGTTTTTCAAATTCAACCCTATTGTTCCTAAACTAGGAGCAATATTGTAATGAAATGCAAGGAGGATACCCCTATCAATGTCTCCTCACACAATCTCAATAGGTTGTTATATAGACGAAAAGGCAATTTTTCAACATACGTTTGCTGTCGTTTATCATTACTGCTAAATACCACCACGTACACGGAAAAAATAAGTAGTCCAAATTTTCGTTGACTGATATACGAATTTTGGACGGAGCACAAGTTTGAAAAGAATCCGTATACTGGATTTTAATAATTCGTTGACTGTGTTCACCATTCGAGCAATGGAATCCACTTTTTATTTTCATCATCGAAATAATGAAAAAAGTCAACGAATTATCAAAATCCAGTGTACGAATTCTCCTCCAAATTGTGCTCCGTCCAAAAGTGACATACTAGTCAACGAAAATTTGGATTACTGATTTTTTCCGTGTAGAATGAAGAGTAAAAGTGGAAAATGTTTAGAATAAAATGTACATCAAATCCAGTTTGCCCATTTTTGCCCGTTTTGAGTTTCCCCATGAATACAGATGAATGTTCCACCATATGTATCGTATTTTTCCATATAGATCATATTTTTCATGCCTGGATACTAAATCCATTGATTTATCGATAAAATGCATGAATTATCATCGGCTAAGAAGAGACTTGGAAAAAAATAATAGATTGTTCGCATGGTTATAGTTTAAACAATTCAATAAAAAATTCATTGACGAAATGATGAAGTATATGAAATGGGGATATGTATACTAAATTTCTCTTCACAGAATACTTTCATTGTAAAAGAAATTATGAAAAATGGCTGCCGGACCAATCTACAGGGTGATCCAAAATCATTGTACTTCCTTGACCTTTTCATGCCCCCGGTAAATCTGTCACAGATGAAATCAGAGTTAATAAGATTCGGGAGGGTTGGAATTGCTGAATCCGGATCTAGAATTGGATTTTCAGAATTTAAAATGATGGATCCAATATGACAGAGAAAAATCTTGAAGTCATCCTAATCTATTTAAAACATGTCATCCGGGGGTTTCGGGGTTGCTAAATCCAAATCTGTAGTCAGATTCTCTGAAAAACTCTGAGAAAATTTGGAAAGTTTATGAACTCGAAAAACTCTGTCTTGGATCTGCCATTTTGAATTTTTATTTTTTAACATGAGATTCTTTATCAGCGACCTTCAAAATTTCGAGATCTCGAGTTTCATCATAATTCGCTGGTAATTATATTATTCTGACCGCCGTCTTGGATCCACCATTTTGAATTTTGATTTTTTAACATGAGATTCGTTGTCAGCGACCTTCAAAACTTCGAGATCTCGAGTTTCATCATAATTTGCTGGTAATTATATTATTCTGACCGCCGTCTTGAATCCGCCATTTTGAATTTCGATTCTTTTACATGAGATTCTTTATCAGCGACCTTCAAAACTTTGAGATCTCAAGTTTTATCAAGATTGAATGGAATTCCGAATTTTGTCCGCTTTTGTATGCCTCTCGGCCCACTGTGCACTGAGAGGAAAAAAAATCTTCGACCAAGAAAATATTGGATTGACCGAGTCCAATCCGATATTTTCTTGAATCAAGAAGACTTTTTCCAAGCGAAGAAAACATTTACTCCGTTTGAAGCTATAGGGGGAAGTCTCCCAGTATCGGACACTTAAGGTTAATGTTTCATAAAAAAGTAAAATACATAGGAACTTCAATATTTTTATTTTTATAATAAACTTTTGACAGTTTTTAACAATACAATGAGTATTCACATATTTATTTCATTTGGAAATAACGAGAAAATATATTTGTATTCAATACTAAAAATTGACGAGTTTGGAAAGCGGCACCTAGTACCGGATGCTTATAGAAAAAAAGAAGAAAAGTAATTTTCAAAATTATCTAATCTTGCAGCGATCACAAATATCATTTTCAGAGCATTCAGGAACATCCGCACACGCCTCATGAGCCCATTCTTCACATTTTTGACACTGAATCCAGTCTTCATCATTATTTTCAAATATGTACATGTCGAAGTTAGAAGCGACACAAAAATATATAAGGCTCAAATATGAATTGATTCTTAGGAGGGCGCGCTTGCACACAGCCGCCTAGCGGTACGTTTCGTTACTTCGCTCGATGTACGTATTCAAACTACGACGCAGCAAATATATATGTATTGTTTTCAGTTCGATAGATATTCTCAGTGTCCGGTACTAAGTGCCGTCCGGCGTTACGGGACTTCCCCTTATAGCGTGATATGGAGAAAATTTCCTTACCCCAAGTAAGGTAAGAGACCCTATACCCGATCACTGAACGCACACCCGTCCAGTCCTGACCCTAGCAGAAATCACTCTAAAAATTTTAAAGACTTAGAGATTATGCCGATAAGAACTATAACTTTGTAATTCCTTATTACCCCACATATTGAATACAAGAAGAGTTGTGGTAATCTGTCGCATACTCATGATTCTTTCCGCCACAATAAAGTATATTCCACGGCCGCGATATGAATATATCAATTTTTCTGTGTACCCAAAGAAAGCCATTTAATCCTTCCTCGAATTTCAATAGAATCACAAATCAAGAATTGCCATCGATTAAAAACGCGAATCTTCCCACAATAATTCTCACGCAAATGAAAAAAAAAAGGAATCCATATCGATGAAATTCAACGATACGAGGGAATAATTATCGAATTGGAATATTCAATTCTCTCTTTCACTAATGACATCTGAATGCAGTAAATTTCATTCCTCCAAAGTACAAACCATCAGACCGAACCGAAGACTTATGAATAATAAATTTTGATCCCTCGTCGAAGAAAATTGAATCAATTATCTGAGATTTTTCAATTCGAATCCTGGAATCAATAATTCATGAACTTGGCTAAGTAGTTGAATATAATGTAAAAATTAATCCTCATGATATTCAGGAATTCTCTCTGGAGTATCGTATGTAAGCCAGATAGACGTAGCGATGCAATCAAAACTTTAACCCAAGGTCTTTCTAGGATATCCATCTCTATGCTGGAGAGAAATTAATCCCTAGGAGAAAGTTATGTTTTCTTTTTTTCCCTCTCTCGCTCTCCCTCTCTCTTTCCCTGCCGACTCGTCGTTCAGCTTTTGAATTTTATGGGCGTACGGTTGGGTGACGTTGATAATTAAATCTCCGTTGGTCAGATATCAGATCGTTGTATAATACCATAGTAAGAATTTCTCGAGATGTAATTTGATTTTTCAAAGTATAGATAAGCAGCGAAACACATGGTATCGCATTGTGAAAAGAAAAAAAAAACGGTACAATTCGAGAGATCGTAATCAAGATCCACTTGAGATAACCTCATTCCAATCTCTTCACCCATTCCGGAAATTAGAATTTGAAGTGTGAACAAACGAGGTTGGCACGAGCGAGGCAAATGCACCATGCAACTGGTGTAATGGATGAGAATTTCATCTGAGGATTGTACCATATATCGATTCCCCATTCACTGTTTTAGAATTGAATTTCCAAAAATCAATTCATCCTCACACTGTTGAATTTGTATTTTTTTTTCTATTCTCGTTATACACGTCGTGATGTAATTTTGAAATACTTGTGTTATCTTCCTATAGAGGAATCCGAAGAGTGGACCAAACGCGAGTGGATGAAAGAAAAAAAGAAGAATAAATGTTTCAAGAAATTGAGGAGCGGAAAAAGAAGTTGGGGAGAGCAAAAAAAGAAGAACAGAATGAAGAGAGATAGATACAGTGATAGGAGTTACATGGCAGGACCGCTAGGATTAAGGATAATCTTATTAGACTTGAATTAATCCCACGAGAACTGCATTTGCCTGACGAAATATTACGTTACTCCGGTTATTACTTTATGCGTGCGAATGTCCGGTTCTGTATTCAGTTTTCTTTGCTTCTCTCCTTCTCTACTTCTAATTTCTCTCCAAAATCCTTCCATAGAATTCATTGTGGTTATCCGTAGAAAAGAATATTGAATTTGAGAATCAATATCACGGAGAAAGACTATCAATTAATTGAACCTTCTCTTCATGGGAAAAGCTGCCACGATTGCTGTAGAACAAACCATCCGTGCGCTACTAACCATTTCGACCAACTTGTGTGAATTTCACATATATGCGTATAGCACATATTTGATGACTGTATGATGTGTGAGGTCTGTATGGTTTGTACGGCCAACATTGAGTACAGTAATCTCTGTGTCATATACATCCTTATGTACAATCACATACACGTATCCCACTTTCACACGATACACAAATCACACACAGTACATTGACGATGCATGCAATCCCAACACGACAGATGAATCACACATATGCCTCTAACATAAACACACACCGCGTTCCAAACGCTCGCATGAAAATACTTTATACCTACACTAAATATATTTGATATACTATGCAACATGCGTAACGATATACGCGCTTTTGCGTACAAGATATTAATCGACATAACAAGTGTCGCGAGTGTTATAAACCGCGTTAGAAGTTCTGTTATCTCCACAATATTTTCAGTGAAATCCTCAATACGTTGGATAATCCGTTCAGAAAACCTTACCTAAACATGACTTCCTGGAAACATCGAATTAGCTATAACTACAGCAATTTCAAGCAAATAGCAGCAGATGATATCATATAATGTGATTATTTTTTATTCTCCTTGTATTTTTGAGACAAAATGAGGTGATTTGAAAGGGGGAAAAAACAAGAATAATGACTTGGTAAATGAGGAGGTACAAGGAGAATCGGGGATGGATCTTACACGTCAAAAGCAGGGAATAAGTGTACTTATTCACGAGTGATTGATGTCGATGGTAGAAGTGAAACGATGAAGAAAAAAACAGGGTTGTAGATGATTCGTTTCTCCCGCTTTTTTTTCATTTTCATACCCTGTTAGGGACGACACAAACATCAGGAGATTGTCCTTGATGTAACGAGCGTGTTTTGCAAGTGATTAAAATATCTCTTTTCCCTCACAATAGATTACATTTTTCATGAAGAATTAGCACATTATTCTCATTCCGTTTCCCAGTTATTTCTTCTAGCTCACCTCAAAGCAAATCTACTTTGAACTTCATATTAAAAACTCAAAACGAAGTGTGCTCATTAAAGAACATTCCACCCATTTTCTACGTTCAAGTGCAGTCTATTACGAAGTTTTACCTAGAAACTCTAGAACCTCTCAAGGGTTAGGATCTTTACGATCTCTGCGATCTCTGCGTTCGTATTCAATATATTTATTTTGCCCTCAAATATCAAACGGAATAGACGGAAAAAATTTGAAGAGCTTGAGGGGAGAAATATGAGAATAATTTAAAATAAACCTATATACTTGCAGGGAATGAAATTCAATTGCCCCGGTCCTAATATGATATTTGTTTGAACATGACTTTCAGGTTACGAGAGTACGGCACCGGTGGCAGCTATAATGGGTCCTCGAGAGCAAAGGGTGCCATCAGGGTCGACGATCACCCTAAGGTGCGTCATAACCTCTCCATATCAAACTCGTCCCATCAGTGGCGTACAATGGCTTCGGGATAACAAACTCCTTACATTCCAGGTAACATTCTATCCACCTAAAACCCAAATTGATTCATTTTTCATTCTCGATGCGTACACGTTTCGATGCTTTGATATATTCCTCAAAGATTTTTTGTTCTCACTTCGTTAACGAAAGTACGAACAGAATTCCTCTGAAAATTCCGCAAGGTATCTTAATCGTTGTCGTGGATTACATTGCGGGTCAGAACCGCTATTTCGATATGTATAAAGAAAATGATTGCGATTGTCATAAAATCGGCCTGGAATCCGATAGATGTGATATTGGGTTATCGTTTTTGCAGGCAGCTCGTGGTGGAATAAACGTCGAAACTGAAAAGGGTGCGGCGCAAACGATATCCCAATTGACCCTGGCGATGGTCACGCAAGATGACAGTGGAAAAATTTCTTGCAGACCTTCGGAGGGACGTACGGATACCATCGTGTTAACCGTTGAGCAAGGTCAGTGAAAAGTATGCTCAGTATTTCTCAAAGTAAATCTCTTATGTAATATAATTAGAGATCCACGCGGTATGAAGATATTTGCCGTGATATATGTGTGTAAACCCTCGTGTTCGGGGTATACGTATAGCCTTAATCTAAAGTTGCGCCTCAGGATTCCTCGAAACACTTGAAAGTTTTAAGAAGGCAGCGGTATTTCACGTTAAAACTATTTGTCTAGCTCAACCCCTCTGCTATACTTGGCTACTATACTCCTCGTTGTCGTTGTCAAGGTAGAGAAAGGGTTTGAAAAAGAAGGAAAGAAGGAGGGAAGGGGACGGACTAAAGAGAATAGAACGTTGAGAATAAGAGAAGAATACGATGAAATCGCAAACGAGTTTGCATACTGAATTCACACGTTGAATTAAGTGTAGCCCGTATTATCGTGAATTTCCTTTCGGAAGTTATTGCGTGAAGATAAAGGAAAGAAAAGGGACGTAAAGTGGTATTACGTTTTTAATGTTCTTTCGAAACCATCCTCGTACCGGGATGATCAATTTTATCGCATTTCAATACGATTTTCGAATTGTCCTTGAAGGTTTGTGATTGCCGTTGTAATATTTTTGTTCATATTGCGGAAAATCTTCGATGAATACTACAATAAATATCGAAGAAACAAGATGGGAAAGTTCTCCTGAATTTGAAGATGAGGATTGTTTTCAGTTCTTTTTTGTTTTTATTTTCATGAGACTTGAGATTGAAAGAATGTGAGAATATCAATCGTTTCGGACGTTTTTAAGGCGCTATACCACTGTGAACGCTTAAAACTTAGCTGATTTTTCGGAATTTTTCGAAGAAAAAAGTATTGCATCCAATGTTCTGAAACTTTGAGGATATATTTACTCATAACTTAACTATATTATATAATTTTTTGGTACAAAAATATCGACATACGAGCGACTTATGCGCTGCCTTCGGAGGCGTAAAAAACAAGTTCCCCAACTGCTGCCACCATACCGGTCGCTTAAGTCGCTGAAATGAAAAAAAAAAAACAAAAAGGACGTTAAACTAGAAGGTATACTCCGTACGGTGAACCAGGATTTTTGAAAAATATCAAAATCTGACCAAATGGCAGTGTTTTGAACAAACAAAAAAAATACTATGTTTTTTTGCCTAAAAAATGGTCGTTTGTCCGATGTCAAATCGACAATTATTATCCAATCAAAAAGATCGTGGTTCACCGGAGAAGAAATACACCCAAAAACACTCAGTTAAAGTTTCAAATCAATCGGTTGATTGCTCTTCGAGTCATGATGGCAGCAAATTTGAAAAACTCGTTTAAAGATTTTACTATCGATTCACACTTCGGGACACTTTCTATTAATATTTCAAACAAAATGTGGTGATTTCAACTAAATTAGAGTACATTCAATGTCAATTGCAGTAAATTACATTCCAAAATTGTCTCTGTCACAAATTTCATTCCAAATTGTGGTAACTACAACAAGTAATTTTTTTGCGTGTGAATTTGAGAGGCAACCATTTGCTCTTTAGCAGGCTGGCATTCGAATAATATTTGAGATACGGCCTTGGAATTTTAACAGGATATTCTTAAGGGTACAAACTGTTGAAAAAGGTGAAAAAAATCGATTTTTTCGAAGTGTCACAGTGGTATAGCTCCTTAAAGAGTTTAAAAACCCTATCAAGACGAATAATGAAACAGAGATTGTTCAGGTTTTTCTAAAGTTCAAAATAACAATTCAGATAACGGACTAAAATTTTATAAAAATCAAACAAAGAAGGAAACATTGATTTGATAAAATTGTGGTTCAGCGTAGGGGACATGAGATGGACATTTTCAAAATTGCTGCTTTTTCATAAGGCAAACGCCCCCATTCATGAACCCCTTAGCTCCCATTAGCGAACAATCGTTTATTCATTATATTTTCCCTAAGACATCTTATTCTGGATTTATTTACATACCAGTGGTTTCTTTAGTGGTCTTGTCAGTCGTGCTTGGATGAGATTGAAGCACTGAACGAAAAGAACTATGAATCAAAAATCAAAATGTTCATTAGAGGAGTCGCGTTCATAAATGGGGGGCATCTACCTCACGAGAAGTCTATTGAAAGTTCATAATCTGTTATAAAATTTTAGGGAAATTGAGAATGGAAGAAAGAAGCGTCATGACCATTCCTGTTAGTTTTGTCAGTTTCATACCAAGTGTTGAAATATTAATCAAACTATGAGTGAGATCACATACATTATTTGCACAGTAATTTTCGGAATTGAATCAAACGGAATAAGACATCGAGAATAATAAGAGAATTGAAGAAAATTGTGAAACAGGGAGCACACTCGCATACAAAATTCAGAAGGAGGTATGGTCTCTATTATCATGAATTCTCTTTTGAAAGTTATTGCGAGGTTGGTAGCTGTGTTCGTGGATAGAAAACAGGACGCAAAGGGTTCGATTTCCTTCACCAACTACCACCGTCCATGGAGCGGTATTAAAATTTTATCTATCCTATATTTTATTCTCCTTCTATGAGGATGAAGTATCACAAGAATAATATCGGAATCGTTATAAAAATGTTGAAATTCATAATTGCATTTATTCAAATTTGAGAGATGTTTTTTTTTGAAATAATCATGCGTCCATCTCCGGTATGTCACACAATTTTTATCGTAAAGATAATAAAAACATGGAATCATAGATTTATTCAGGGAGCTAGAAGGTAAAAATATGAAGATTTTACATACTTCACGATAAATTCAAGGATCCAACGGTATCGCTTTTATCTGCGATGTTTTCCTTGTTTTTAATCTTTTCGCTTCTTTCCCATTGCATACAAATATACGAGGATATACTTTTACACATGAATATACAGGGTGTCACCGAGCGAGTGATAAATCAGAACTTCGGTGACTATTCGTTTCGCAATTCTGCAGATTGCGAATTCACGCAGTTTAGCTGTTACTGCCGTTAGAGTATACGTATAGGTTTCTCACAAGACCAAATGATACAACGAGTACCGAGACCGCTTGCGAATCGCAGTTAAAAGAGGAAAGAAAGAAGAGAAGTTTCCTCGTCGTTTTCGCCATTTTTACGAGCTTTTACGGTCCGATTCGACGTAAACATCGAGGAGAGTTACCAGCCATGGAAATCGATACACGTAGTATATCACGATATTTCTGATTTTCCTCGAAAAATCTCACTCACGATATTGACGAATTATTCTCGCTGTTGTGAATGGGAATAACAAGAATGAAGGGTATTAACATCATTCTATTCCTCGGAAAAAAAGGAACAGTTGTAGCAAATACTCAGTTGTTGAGACAAATACCACGTTAGTATGCTCAACTAACAGGATAGTTGCAATAGCTGATGTGAATACGTCGTAACTACCATGTTGGTTGAAGCCATTAACTAACCCTGGTAGAAATATCACGAGTCTTTTCACTAGTTGGGATAAACTGGAGAGTTATTAGCGAATATTTGATGAGGTGAGCCCGATGGATTACAGATGGACAAAACTGGTCAGAATTTCACAAATTTTCCCCAATCCATACTAGTTAGAAATAGCTAACCTCAAAACCCAAAAAAATAGATCAGATATTGTCAAAGACGAGAAACAGATGCCTAACCTCTATGTCAAGTCTATTTTCTAACAGCGATCACTGGCGATTACTATTAAAAATACTTTCGATAATTTCCGCAGCCGATGTTTTAATTCGTATTTGTAAAAGGAAAACGATCCTCGTGTTTTTGTTTGTATTCAACTTAATCAATGAGCAAAAGTGAAAATCGACATCAATTATGGAAGAGAAACGAATCTGAACTCGAGTCGGGTATCAAATTATCGAAAAAGAAAGCAATTAGAAGGTGAGCAAGTATTCCCATTTTCAAAATACAATAAAAATGTTTTTTCTATATATTCCTTATCAATACTTTGATTTCTCGATAAGTTGACAGACATGTTGGTATATTCATGCATACTTTTCGATCATTATTTCCCAGATTGGATAACAAATTTACATGAAATTTCAGATTTCGATGAAAATACTCAAATTACGAATTCAAATATTCCTGTTCGAACGTCCGAATCTTCATCTCAGTATGCTACATTTGCAGATAATTATTTGTCTGCATCTTCACATGATTCAGTCACATCACCTGCTTAAGAATTCCCAACAATTGCCGAGATGAATGATGCGTCAAGCGATGCAGGACTAAATGAGATTAGAGATGATCACTATAGTCCTGATGATGAAGAGGAAAGCAACAGTGCAACTAAAGTTCCAGATCTTTTAGCTATTACGAATACAGCAGACAAGATTCGAGAATGGGCGATTGATAGCCAGGTTTCTCACAAACATTTAGATGGTTTCCTGAATATTCTCAGAGGAGACAATATTCTCCCTGATTTACCAAAAACAGTTTAGAACGGAGTTTAGTAGTTGGATAGTTGTCGAATGTCTTAAATAATTATTACCAAAAAATTGAGAGGCATCTGTTTCATTCAAAATAATTTGTTTCTAAAAATCATTGAAAATGTTGTATGCAATATACAGATTCATAATATAAATATCTTAAAAAAATGTGCTATCTGAACTGCAACAAAGGTTTGTTGCATCAGAGGAAAAAATTTGGAAGATATTTTTGCGAAACCTCCTTTTATTGTGGATTTTCAAATAAAATCTTGTGGATATTGAATTCATGTATGGATGAAATTTCCAAGTATTCACAAGGCCCTCTTTGGGAGTCGACAAGAAAAGAGGTTAGTGAAAAATCTTTTTGATTTTTTATTGATATTCATGTGTGTACTAACAAGTGCCTTGTGAAATACTAGCGAGCAACTGGTCAGTTTTTCTAACTAGTATCTGATGAGTTAGAGCGTTACATTCCTCACTAGCTACTTGTGAATATCCCTCACTAGTTTCTCACAAGTTGAACGGGTAAACTCGTAAGTGCCTTATGATTAACTGGAGAAAATGTCTACCAGGGATATGCGGATAATGATGATATTGTTCCTGAGTTCACCCTGATAGGAAAAGTGAACAAATTAATTAGTAATTATTGGGCAAAAACTAGCTATGTTCTGTGAAATTTACCCAAACGGAGAGAATAATCCATTACTCTTTCATGTAAGATACAATATTTTCTAGTGTGCTTCATATTAACGCCAGACAGAGTTTTGATTTTCACGAAGATTCATATTTCCACGCTGTAAAATGGTTTCCCATAAAGATTATATATACGTTTCCCAATTCACACAGTGGAAATTCTTGTAATGGAATTCAGAGATTCATGGAAAATTTCTTAGTCAGTAAATATTGTACTGGACATCATTATAAATTATTGTCGAGTTTTCTAGAATGAGATGAAAATATCATAATTTCTCTTGTCAATTCCAATCTGGTCCGTGGATAGTGATCTTCCACAGGAATTCCAACTGTATTTTTCTCCCCGTGCAGGAATTGATGGATAATAATGGCAATTTTTCAACGGTAACGGGTTCCATGCCCTATCAGGAAAATCCAGATGTTAATCCTTGCTGGAATCCTACGTGAATTCCTATCTGGTTCCTTAGATGAGAGCCATCATGGCTAGAAATCTCGCTGCAGCAACTGAAATTCAGCTGATACAGCTCAACATTTTTTTCCGTGCGGGATTCCCAGAAGTTTCACCCTAGTAGAAATAGTCTAGTCATTCAAGAGTTTGTAACGCCTGCACTCACGCAAAACTAAAGACTGGTGAGTGCCTCTGGAGTATTATATTTAGTGAGTTGACCTTGCGAATGACCCGACTATTCTACTGGGGCAACTGCAGATTTTCTAGACTCATTGTGGGAATTTTGGATAGGTACCTGGATTTTTGCAGTAGGGTGGCCGAAAACTGCGCCACGATTTAATGGATAATTGGTCAGTCTTTGTAAATGAATGATGGCAGTGTTAAATGGAGTTAATTTTGAGTGTATAAACTCATTTCCAATCTGACGAGTATCCTTTTTCTGACTAGTTTTTGGGTGATTCAATTAGACAGAAACTGGCTGATCTCGGCAGACAAATCATTTATTCTTCCCCCCAAGACAGTTCACAAAATAATAAAATTTACTCGTGAAACATTGTAGAAAAATGGATTGATCGAACGATGTAGCCAAAAGGATTGTAAAAACAGATCATTTCATTCATCGATCGATGTTCAATTACGAAAGCACCGCAGCGGTAATGCATTCGATCAAATCCAAATTAATTTATGTAAAAAGCGTAATTCGATTCCCCGTTCTGAAAATTTGATCACTTAAATCTCCAGATTTTTCCCACGCAGAGCGTCATTCGATTAATTGCCCCTATAAATTCAAACTAATCAACGTCAAAAACGATTCAAATTCACTCTTTTGCATACATTTGACGCGAATTCAACACTCTCGTCGATAGTCGGGAATGCAATGCACAAACCAACGAAATTCGTGGAAACAAATATAGGAATTGCATTGGATATTCGTATGAAGATTTTTCGGATTTTCGACGATGGGGATCCACTAATTTGATTGATCAAATCCGAATTGTTGAATAGAAGTTTGTATTTGAAATGCAATCAAGAAATTCAGTATCTGTCATTCGAAATTCGAGGAAACTCGAATTATTCAAATTAGTAACAAGTTTGCGTGGACGAGATGAACACGTGATTTTAGAGTGGTGAAAAAGTCTGAAATCGAGTGTTTTCAATGTGTAATTGAACGTTTCTCGGTTGCGGTAAAATTCCTTAGATGCGAACAACATGTTCCTACAACTTTCACTGGAATACAAATCGACTTATTTCGAGTTGTTCTCTGGAATATACAGGATAATGAGTATTCATGAGAAAACAGAATTTCCAGTCTGACTTTGGTTGATTTTGTTTTCAGCTATCAAGGGAAAAGAATTTTAAATGCAAAATGTAATGTAATAAAGTTTTCATCCATGTAGAGATTTTTTCTAGTGTCAATTGTGAAGTGGAGAGATTTTTAAGAAATTTTCGTGGTGTATCATTTTGTGTTATACTGCTCGTCAATTGGTCGATGAAGGATTCACTGCTGCATCTGCCATCCCAGTAAACAAAACAAGACGTCAAAAAGATACCTTACGCGACACTTTTAGACCAGTTTTAGATATTATTATGTTTATTGGAATGTGGAAAACTGATGGGTTGTTCAGTGATTATAGGCAAAATGATTGTTATTATGGCCAAAACTTATGATGTCTCGACGTGATCATCGTTCGTTCGATGAATCTTGATGGAAAATGTCATAAAACAAATCGATAAATGGTTGAACTCAAACTAGTTCAATATCAGTCAATGTTATTCCAAAATAATCAATATCGGGTTCTCCTGAATTCCACTGTAGTTTGCAGAATTGTGCAATTTTCCTCGTCACTTTATTCCTCTGTGCGAATTTTTTGTTCTATAAATCATTCATTGCAATGAAAGAATTAATTAGTGTCAATATGAATATTCTCCCACCCATAGTTATGAAATAACATCCTCGTGCAGGAAGGCGAATCGAGCATTCTGTGATTGTTCTACCATATTGGCAAATGCCATCGAATATCATATCGGAATGAGCATGTAAACAATTCGCAATATTACGAATTGTCTTGATACGAATCCCCATTCGTTATCGACTATCCGTTTACGTGCTTCTGCTGATATAATTTGTTTTATTAATTATATGTTACGATAGATATTTAATGATGTCTCTTGGAATGATATATTCCACTCGGAGAATTCAATGGAGTTAATGAGCAATGTCGCTGTGAACCTTGAATTTCATTGCAAGTTTGAAAATAAATAGGATTATCAAATGAATAAATTGAGTATCACAGATTGGTCCGAGGGAAGTAATTTAAATAATAAAACGTAACCCTCCTTTCATTAAAAATCGATTTATTACACTCATTGTCATAAGAATAGCATGTTCGAGGTACGAAACGAAATCTCAAATCCATAATTCATCTTGACTTCTATCATTATTATGGACGCCGTGAAATCACAATGGCGAAACTCGAATCCGAATTCTACTCGTGAGACTCATTTTTCCTCACAGCAACGAATAGAGACATTAATGTTTTGGTCCTCACGATGACGTTGTATAAGAGCGTTGCAGTTGCTGATGCACATATCACGTACCAGTCCTTGGTCAAAATGAAAAGAGCAAATTTAGGCCACTAGCACTCACAATTTCATGTACGTTTCCCGACTCCACGCTAAGTTCAGATGTATGTTTTATGTGAGATTTATCGTCCTATTACAGCTGATATTTCGTTTTTATTGCGTTGAATATTGAATGGAAGGCTTGTGCTTTAGAGTTCAAGAAAATCATTTCCAAACCACGACGGAGGTTGAGATGGAAGGAAGTTGCAGGGGGGAGCATCTTCATCGTTTCAGTTCCGTTGATTGTGAGATAGAAAAAAGAGAATTCAGAGATCCCGGAGTGTAGTACAGTGCCAGACCACGGTGTAAAGCGGGTTTTTGTGGTGAAGGATGCGAAGGGAGAGTGGGTGACTATCTGAGCTAATTCTCATGCGATCGTAAATAACGTCGCGCATATATCAAAACTTACAGCGGGTTTCATCCTCTCCCCTCAGTCACCCCGTGCACCTCCATACAACGGTTCCTGTCTTATACTAACTCCTTCGCTCCACTCTCCGTTGTCTCATTCATCCCTCTCGCGTTCTCTCTTCACCCCTCCGCAGCATCCGCTTCTCTTATGAGAACGACGACAGCGAGGACTGCGACGACTGCGACGTAGCTCGACTCTCTGCCAGAACCTCTTCTTCCACTTCCAGTCAGATTAAAGATACAATTCCGTGATTCTATTAATTAAGAAAGTTAATTACGAGAGGGATTCAATTTTCCTAATTGCACATCACTGAGTTTTGGTACCTCGTTTGTTCCCTCTCTTCCTCTTCTGTTGTTGGGGTACAAGGGGGGAACTGAAAGTTTTTTCTGACCTCCTTTTAATATCTTCCCTCATTTTCTTCCTTCTTTTTATAATTCTTCCCCTCTCAAGACATTTACAGGACAATGCCGTTTCACCGTTCTTATTTGATGGGATAATTTTGATGGAGAAAATTCAAGATCTACTTCTGTGAAAATATATTTTATATGCAAATAATAAACTAAAGGGGAGGTTTTTAAATTAATAGGGAGGAGAATCATCTGATGGATCAATGGAAGGATTCGAGAGAACGTATTAAATCTCGTTGAGAAAATTCAATACAAATATCTTCAGTTTACCGTAAATCTATCATGCAGAAATGCAGTTCACTTCGATTAACTATTTTTTAATGGATTTGAATTGGGTGTTCGAAGCAGAGATCGTTCACAGTTCAAACTCTTGATAAAACATCATTTAAAACGAACGTCGAGATTGAATTGTCTTTCAGTGGAATTTCTCTTCTCTGGTAATGGTACCATTTATACGGAGTCAAAAGGCGCATCGGAGACAGAGACGTTGAAATTTTCAATACACCAGTTGGGAAGTGGAAGAGTCATGAGAGAGCGAAATGAAGAGGGAATCAGTTCGAAACGATGGTTGGATTTCTGTAAATTTACAGCAGTAGGGGAAAACAGAAAGACCATTTACGGATGGACAATAAAACGAAAATTACGAATTCTCACAAATCTATTCCAGTGATTATCATTTTGGGTTTTCACAGAATTTACGGGACTGTCAAAAATTCTTACAATCATGGAATTTCATCTCGATTATTGCTTCTCAATAGGTTATTTAGGTTGAGTCAAGTTAGGAGGAATGAACGATGTAAATGTGAACGGAGGAGAGGGAGAAAGAGTAGGGGATGAAGCAGAGATCGGCAAAAATGGAGTTTAGATTTTCCATTTTTTTAATCTTTTGGTGATATATAATTAACATACATACATTCTCCATTCTCCGAATGGTCACGTTCATCCATCGGTTTATTATTCATTCCTCAAAGAATGGGCAATATACGGAATTCGATTACCCATTACTGGGATAATGGATGATGTATTCTAAAAAATTGCACAGACTTACAAAGAAAAAGACGAGAGTGCACTTTTCCAACGTCTTTTTGGGTCAAAAAAGCCTTATTTATTCCAAGCGACCTGCATCTGAGATAAAAGTGCACTCTTCAAACGTTTTTTGGGTCACTAATTAGGAAAATGTGATCGGTCTTGCTCCATCATCTCAGGATTTTGAAATAATCCAGAATCATGGGTCAAAAAAGATCTTTTCTCTCCAAATAACCTGCAAACCTGAGATGAAACTGTACTCTTCCAAGGTTTTTTGGGTCGCTGAATATGGTAATGTAATCATTCTTGTCCCATCACGTCAGGATTTTGGAATAATTGAGGATCATTGGTCAAAAGAGCCCTGTCGTTACCAAACGACCTGCGTCTGAGTTGAGGGTGCACTCTGTCAACATCTTTTGAGTCGCTGTATACGGAAATCTAGTCGTCTTTGCCCCATCATCTCGGCATTTTTGAATAATTGAGGATTTCGGGTCAAGAAAGTTCTCTTCTTCCTGGGTACCCTGTAACTGGGATGAAAATGCATTCCTCCAACGATTTCTAACTCGCTGAATGTGGCAATATGGTCGTTCTCGCACTTTTATCTCAGAATCCCTGGGGATTGGGGTAAGAACAACCAAGTACCGTATTTAACGGCCCTAGAAACGTGGGGAGAGTGCACTTCTAGCCCAGATACAGATTACAAATACAACACCAAGAGCTTCGATCCATAATTATTAATTATCTCAAAATCCTAAGTTGGTGGGGCAAGCCCTACCACAATCCCGTATTTAAAATTTGTGATGTTCTAACCACGCATACCTTCGCCCCCTATTCTTCGATTGCTATGAAGTTTATACTACGTTTCAGTTATGATCTAGTAATGGAGAATTATGATTCCTTCGTTATTCATTATTGAAGTATACGGAGAAACTGTCATGCAGAAAATCAATGTCTTGGTTATCTTGCACATTGCTGGTCAATGTGAAACAAAAAAACAATTTTTCCCTTGCATTGATCTTCAATGCGCAATACATCGATTATTTATGTGAGAAAATTGGACATTTGTATTAGCGCATCGAAAATCAATGCGAAAAAAACCGTTTTTCGTTGCACATTGGCCACCAATATACAGTGTTTTAATTACCGGCGTAACAATTTCTCCGTGTAATGGACATTTCTTATTCCTTTGTTATTTGTTATTGAACTAATAGGAAATTCTTGTTCCTACATTATTCATTATTATTGAACCTATGGTAAAATATTAAAACACAATATTAAAATTTCTCTCTTAATGGAAAGTGCAGAAAATAAAAATTCTCATTCTAGAGATAATGAGCAATGGATTCCAAAATCACTTATAAAAAAATCATTATTGCCGATCTGTGGGACAAAGAGAGGACTGTTTTCACTTTGCGTGGCTGCTTCTCGAGTGCCAAATTTAATAACACTTGCATAGGGCAAGGAGAATCGACTCGAGTCGAAACGGAGGGAAAACAATGTTCAGTTTGGCGCCGGATAGGTATAAACGGCAGCCTGGGGAGCTGTTGGGTATTAAACTCTCCACGAACTCCTGCAGTTTGTTCTCCACGATATAATATATTTAAAAATCTTAGGGAGAGTGGTATACGTGGGAATCATGCTCTTTCCGAAGCGCTGACGTGTACTAACGTAAGACTCCTGGGATTCGCCCAAGTATTTTGAAGTGAGGAGGATTCCAAGGATCCGATTTACGTCCTCTCCTTGTTTCCACGTCTTATTTCGAAGAATCTCGTGACGAAGTTATATCAGCGTTCCAAGAATCAACTACATCACTTCACAAATGACAGTATCATGATTTCATTTTAGGAGCCATTTCAGACATGAATGCATCGAATATTGAAAAGGGAGTTTTAGGAAGCGATAATCCTGTACTTTGAAATGAGTGATGGACATATATCAATGATTCGGTGGAACGAAAACAGAATCTCTCCACAATTTTTTTTGATGTAAAAAATTTGATATTGAATATTCTTCCGAACGAGTATCCGAAAATGTCTTTCTCTCCCCAAGCTGGCACTTTATCAATCTCACGTGGTTTTTATATTTTCTTCATAACTTCACAAATGGTTATTCAAATCGCAGTAATGTCACATTGTTCGTATCCTTGGATATTTCATGGGACGTCTGTACATACTTCCCTTCATTAGAAATTAATATCGAAAATGAAGAACTTGATTAATGAATCCTCTCCCCCTATTTCTGACGAAAAGGATAATTATACCGTAGAAATGATTTCAATTATCGACTAGCGAATTTCAGAAATTGTGGCCGAAAAGAGAAAACTTCGACAAAGCATTTTCACAACGTGAGAATATAATACCATTGAACAAGAAAACAATACTGAGGAAATGGAAATATTCATCGAGTTGTGAGAAAATTCTTGTAATCAAAACGTCAATTCAAATGCTGATTGTATGCAGAAGGGGTAATGGAAATATTTTATGTATCATGTGAACAAAATGTTTCACCAACGAATTGTATATAAATAATTGGAAGGTGGATTTATTATGGAAATTAATTCATTACAGAGATTTTTTCATTGAAATGATGAATTTCAGAAGCTTTTACTCTGTATTTTCAATCTTTTGTTCTTTATCCATACAATACGCTTTTCAATTGACGAGAAAATTTCATTTTGTATAAATATATGCTTTTTGAATTCTGATTCTTTATAGCGGTTCATAGAAGGACGAGTTGATCGGGAGGAAATAGGATATTGATAATTGATGTTGAAATTATAGGCATTTATTCTCCGCTCGTAACCATATATTTTAGATGGTGCTTGCTTTGCTAGTATTAGATGTACAACTTTGCTTCCGCCGTTTACAATATATGGTTGCGTCGGTAGGTGGCGGTCGAAATAGGTTGGGTAATGAATTTCACACAGTGAGGTTGGACATGTGTTAAAATAACAACATCGTCGTATTAGTGAATCTTTGATTACATCATAAATTTTTACTCGATCGAAGATGTCAGTTTTTGAGCCGAATTTAAGTGATTTGCGGGAAGTTCTGATTATCTGCTTGCATTTGAAGGAAACTGCGGCTGAGGCTTATCGAATAATCTGAAGTACTCACGGTGAGGCTGCTTTGGGTGAAAAGACGTGTCGTGAACGGTTTCAAAGTTTCAAGAATGGTGATTTTAATGTCGAGGACCGACATGGCGGTGGAAGAGAGAAAATTTTTGAAGATTCCGAATTGGAGGCATTACTCGATGAAGATTCGTGCCAAGCGCAAGAAAAATTGGCAGAATCATTGGGAGTAACTCAACAGATCATCTCGCAACGCCTCAGAGCCATGGGAATGATTCAGAAACAGGGGAATTGGGTTCCGTACGAATTGAAGCCAAGATATGTCGAACGACGTTTCTTTACTTGCGAATAGCTGCTTCAAAGACAGAATCGGAAGGGATTTTCACACCTCATTGTGACCGGCGACGAAAAATGGGTCCACTACGATAACCACAAGCGCAGAAAATCTTGGGGAATGCCCGGACATGTCCCCACGGTGACGGCTAAACCAAATATCAATGGTGCTAAGGTTATGCTCTTATGCATTTGGTGGGATCCGCTCGGTGTCGTGTATGATGAGCTATCGAAACCGAGTGAAACTATTACAGGGGATCGATATTGAATGCAGTTGATGCGTTTGAGCCGAGCATTGAAGAAGAAACGGCCACAGTACCAAGAAAGACACGATAAAGTTATCCTCCAACATGATAATGCTCGGCGATATGTCTCAAAACCGGTCAAGACATATTTGGAAACACTTAACTGGGAAGTCTTATCCCATCACAGTAAAAAGTAAAACTTACTTCCAACCTTAATATCAGCTTATTTTAAGATGCAGCCAAAACTAGCCCTATTCCAGCTGGAAGTAAGCATCGAAAACAAACGCCGAAACAATGGAAAAGACTGAATTTCAGTCAAGTTTTCAAGTAAGATGCAGCCACTTTCAGTCGGACTTTTTACAGTGATCCACCGTACTCTCTTTCCGACTACCATTAATTCCGATTGATGGCACACGGTCCGAGTGATCAGCACTTCCACTCTTATGAAGAAGGATCGATTCGTGGATCGCCTTAAAAGATGCATCGTTTTTCCGAGATGGGATCCGACAATTGCCAAAAATATGAGAAAAAGTAGTGGTTAGCGACGGCCAGTACTTTGAATCATAAGTTTGTATTTACTCCTTGGGAATGAATCCTCAAATTTTAGGAAAAAACGGTGGAAGCAAAGTTGTAAACCTATAATATATCCACAATCCCTGATGATCCATAACGCTTACATAACTTTTTTATGGCGTTCGGTTTGCTCAAATGTACGGAAAGGAATATGTTGTTGATATTTAGATGATCAAAAATTAGCTACGGTAGTTTCCAGCTGTGGCAACAGAAGTTACTTCTATAGCAGCTGGAATTCAGCTGTTGCAGCAATATTTTTGGCTATCCAAATGTTAATGACACAGAGTGGCTACCACAGCTAATTTCTATAGTTACCGTAGTCAGTTATTCCCTTCCGTGTGTGTACAATAGGGTATTTCAATTGTGCGCGATATTTTTGTCCTCTGTTCTACTTGGAAATTTGATATTTTACAGAGGAAGAAAATATTCCCAGTGGAAAAACAATTCTGAGTAAATTAGAGGATTCATTCTTCCAAAAAGTCGGGGTTGCATATGAATAACGCAGGAAACTGGGTAACTTTAGATTCAACTCGAACTTTCGGCGTTGACAAATTATTTCTCGGAATAGAGAATATGATACTGTTGTAGGACATGAAATTTACCACAAAAATAATCCAATGAGATAAAGCTGTACGACCAATAGTTTCGAAGTTATAGAGCTTGAAAGGTGAACTTTAATGCATATCGATATCAAATCCCTTATAATTCTGTGTTTATTGATCTGACATGAAAGAATTATTCCAAATACACCTCATAAGGCTCTGGAATGTATAAATTTGGGAACAACTTATTCAAATATACACAGTAAAAGATTTAGTGTGAAATTTAACACTCAAGTAGCGCTCTGAGTGGTTCGTACAGGTCCACACACGAAAGTGCTTCTTTTCTACCATGGATGACGAGTGTATTTCACACTTTTTCGCATGTTAATGTTTTTGTCTTTAAATTATTCCACACTGAGGCGATTCAAATTCAACACTGAGGAAAGTAAAATTTCTACCAAACGTTCTGAATACAGCTGACAATGTTGAAAAAAACATTGAGCAGTGTTCATTTCAACACTCGATTATTTTACTATCCGAAAAGGATCTTTCGTCCAACTTCATTCTTCACAATGTAGTAATTGAATGTTAATTTCTAATAAGAGCTTTTCATGCGGTCTATGATTTCTTGCAAAATTTAGATTTGGAACTTTCTATTGAAAAAACTTTCTATATCAATTTTCATAAAAAAATTAGTTCTCAGTACGGATGCGTTAGCTGTAAAGACTCGATATCTTTAAAAAATATCTTGAAAACCTCAAATGATGTAGTCAAGTTTCTAGGCCTTTATTTGGACTGTCATTTAACGTATAATTATATCAAATATATATGTGATAAATCAGAATCCCGTATCAATATATTAAGATATTTGACGAAAACATGGTGGGGAGGTGATCTCATCACGCTTCTTAATATCTCCAAGGGCCTGATAAGAAGCGTTATGGAATACGGTATTTTTATTTTCTGTAAATTTGGTTGAGAAAAAGACGTGAGAAAGCTAAAGATTTTACAAAATAATGCTTCAAGAATTGCATATGGTTTCCGAAATTCTACGCCAATTGTCGTAATGCATCAGGAAACTGAATTACTCTTTCTAACAGATAGAGCACTGATTTTGGGACACAGATATTTACTAAAATGTTTTAGTTTGGAATCTCATCCTGTAACCGAAGAGTTGAAAAAGCTCAATAATTCGATAGCTAAAGCTAATATGCTCAAGCCGAACTTCACTCAATCTATACTTTCTCACATATATAGTTCAAATTCTGCCTCACGTGAAGACATATACTCCTCAAATGTTAATTTGCATTTTTCTCATGATTATTTTTCCTTTTACACTAATCTTCCCATAGATATAGATTCTAGTTTTGAAATTAAAAATCAAATAGATTTAGATAGCTTTCTAGACCGTTATAGTAGACTAACTAATTTAAGTGCATTACCTATCACAGTTTTCACTGATGGTTCAGTAATATTAAACGGCAAAGCCACGGGTGCTGCAATTTACTCTAGTTCGTTAAATGTTAAACAAAGTATCTCATTACCTAAGTCCTGTGATATTTTTTCAGCTGAAAATTATGCGTTGGAAAGAGCACTCGATTTGATACAAAATTATAAATCACACTATATCATATTTTCGGATTCTCGTTTACATCCATTCAATCTGAATGTAAGACAAAAAGCAGTTACTGTGATAAATAAACTTAAGGAAAATAATGGAACTCTGTTATTCTGCTGGATCCCCTCTCACGTAGGAATTATTGGAAATGATATTGCTGACCTTCTAGCTAAAACAGCTGCAGTAATGGCAGAATGTGATATTGATAATATTATAGATTCAAATAAGGAGGTTCTAATACCACACACTAATTCAAGTGCTATCAAGGTCAATAAAATCAAGACAGAATTTTTTCCAAAGTTAAAGAAAATGTCATCGGATGAAAATAAAGGAAGTTTTTATTTTGAAAATTTTTATAATACAAAAGGAGATCCCTGGTTTGTGAAGCTCAAAAGGTCTAGAAGATTCATAGTTCTTATAAATAGAGTTAGAGCAAATCATTATAATTTTAATCATTCTTTATGGAGGAAAAATTATATGGACGATCCTAGATGTGATTGCGACGACGAATCATTACAGGACATTAATCACGTAGTCTTCAAATGTCCAAAACTTTCTCTAGAAAGATTTGCTCTATTCACAGATCTTGATAGACTTGGGTTGAAAAATCCAAGTAATATTGTTGATTTATTAAAAAGCGAAAAGCTTAATGTATTAGATGCCTTATTCAGATTCTTTGTAAATGCCAACCTTTATTTCTGATATTTGAACTTATCGCCAATGTAACCCACCGAATTCATCATAGACGGCAGTACTGTCTGCCAACTTAACTTAACACTAACTATATACTTGTGATATATGATAATTTTCTCATTTGTATATCTTATATACCTTAATTGTATTCTCTAAATTTGCGTTAAGTAATGTATTGTAAGAGTTGGATGCAAGTCCATTAATCTCAATAAAATGATTGGACTTGAATGTTAATTTCAATATAAATAAAATTATAAGGGATTTGATGTAGATTTTGATGGAAGTCCACTTTTCAAGCTCTATAACTCCAAAGCTATTGATCGTACAGCTTTATCTCATCGGAGTGTTTTTGCAGCAAATTTCATGACCTACAAAAGCATCGTACTCATGTTTTCGAAGAAGATTCTTTCGACACCGAACAATCCAGTTGAATCTAAGGTGAATCAGTTTCCTGTGTCATTCATATGGGAAATCGAATTTTTGGATGAGCTCTAATTTACTTAGAATTCCTTTTTCAACGGGAATATTTTTTCACCACAAAATATACAATTCTTAAGTAGGACACAGATAACAAAATATCGCTCAAACATGAAAAACTCTTGTGGACAATCCTAATGACGCGTGCTGTACTTGCCATTGAATATTCAAAATGATAGGTGCAAAAACGGGGGTCCAAAGTTGCCAGGGCATCCACTCAATTATTATATGATGCCCGAGAGGGAAAATTTTCAAAATTATATTCAATTTATACAGAATTATATATAAATTATATATATATATATATATACTATATTGATTCATATAAAAATTGTATATACCTATGAAAATTTTTCCACAGAACAGGGAACACATTCAAAGAAACTCAAATATAGCAGCCAAATGCATTGAAGTGCATTTTTTTTAGTTATCGAGAGTTAGATGCTTTTTTTGTTGCGTCTCTGTTCACATTTCGTCGTCACTCCTTGGTCAATACCAGTTATCAAAGATATCGAATATCTCGTCGCTCATGAAGAAATTCATGCTACTCACCGGATATTACATACGTCCATAAAAAAAATTATTTCCACTGGTGCCCCAGGTCTGGTAACCGATTCGGAGTGCTTTTGGTCTGTTGAATGCGAATAATATAATATAATCTATATCCCCAATGAATTTCGTATACGACACATGATGAAAAACGATCCAATCCAACAAATTTGATGTTTTTTTTGTGTTCAGTGCTCCAAAAATACTCCGAATGAGTTCTAAAATCTCAGGCACCAAAAAGGCTGTTGATTACTGTTATTGTTTATGAGTTTTGGATGTTTTTATCTGAATTCCAAGGGAATCAGCATCAGAATTTTGGCCTTGAAACAAGTATTTGACATCAATATCACTTCAGCGGTCAAAGTGAGCAGTGCGCGAAATCCTATTTGGATGTACAATTTCTTGCCCGTATAAAAAAATTTCACTGAATCCTTTTGGAAATTCTTGGAATTTTTCCAGAATTTCTGTATGTTTTGGGACATTTTTCTGGAAGCTTCAGAGTAATTCGAAGTAATTCAGAGAAAGATAGAAACTTGTCAGGTGTTGATGAATTCTGAATCTCTACGAACCCCTCGTAATTTTTCTAATTTTGATCTTAAAATATTTTGAAATTCTTTGAAATTTTTTAACTTCAGAATTTCACTTATTCAGATTCCAAACCTGTTTCCAAATTTGTCTGAATCTTACTGAGTTTGTCTGGATCCTTCAGAACTTCATTCATTCAGAATCTGAAGCTTTCTTAGAATCTGTCTAAATTTCTCTGACTGCATGTGAATTATTCTGAATCATTTAAACTTAATTCCCAAATTTTTTCTCGGAATCCCGCTTAATTTTTCGAAACATTCCTGAATCATTTTGAATCCTTCGGAACTGGAATTTGAATCGCTCTGAGTGACTCTTTCTGGAATCTGAAGCTGAAAATTTTTCGAAATTAACTCATCTCTGAATCTCCCCTCAAGTATTTGAATTTGATTTAAATTTTCCTTGAATTCATTCAAATCTCTCTGAATCTTTTCCCAGAAATCAACTGGAAATTTTGTCCGATCCACTTGACTTTGAATTATACTGACTCTTCCTGGATTCCTTTGTAATTATAACTCAAAAATTGAAATTTCCAACTTATTCCTCTCTTTGTTTTCTTGAGTTCCTTTGAATTCTTCTGGAAAATTCAATGTACAACTTTTCCAATTTATCTGTCTTTGAATGTTCCCGAATTTCTCGGAATCTCTCTGAAACTCCCTGAACACTTCAGAAGGATTGATCTAGAAATTTTCTTTAATTTACTTCTTTTCAAGTTTTCCTGAATTCCTCTGATTTTCCCCGAATTAATGCTGAAAGTTCAACGGACCGTGTCCATCAATTCCTCGGTCTCTGAATTTCTCTGAATCCTTTCAAATCTTTCGGAAATTACATCAATTCCTTTGAAATTTTGGATCAAAAATTTGACTAAATTCCTCTCTCTCTCTTTCTCTTTCTCTCTCTGAATTTTTGTGAATTCTTTTGAATCCTTCTGAAAAGTTCAATGCACAATTTTCTCCAATGCGGTTGGCTCTGAAAGTTCTTCGAATTTTTCCGGAATCCACTGAATTCTTGTGAATCTTTCCGATTCCCTTTGAATTAGTGTTGCCGCGATATTATCGTCGATAATTGAGGAATAATCGATTATCTCAATTCTTACACGTTCCTATGGAATATATAATCCACGAATCTTCGATTATGCTCATAATGAAACGGAATAATGAATGATCCCAGACTTGTACACAAAATAAACCAAGATATGCTTCCATTTATCGTTACGATATATCGATAATTATCGTTACGATAATGTGAGAATATTTTGATTCATTCTGTTTAAAAGACCAAGATGATCCATTATCCCGTTTCATTTCGTGCACAGTCGAAGATCTACGCGTTAAAAGTTCCATGAAAACCTGTCAAAATTGAGATAATCGATTATTTCTGAATTTCGACGATAATATCGCGGCAACACTACTTTGAATTTCTCTGGAACATGAAATTTTTCGTGAGATTGAGGAAGATTTTCTCACCAGAACCTCTCCATGTTTCTGGGGTCGAAAGTATGGAGTGCCATTCAAGAGAAATCCACTTGACATTAGATTATCCTGAAAGCCATTTTCAAGATCAAATCTACAGTGATCGTCAAGTGACCAGGGAAAAAACTTATTAATCTAGTAATTGGAATTTCCCCAGAATCCAAATCTTTCGAGTTATTCTGCAGTTTCGGTACTTTTAAAACATCCTATGTACCTATTGTATTTAGTTCACTGAGAGAAGAAAATCATGCGATTTTGTCTCATTTTTCTCGTCTTAACTAAATTTTTATTCTCCACAACCGTGATCCCAGATAGCAATTTAAACTTGCCGCAATGTTGTCAAGTAAGCTTGTGAAGAGGTTCACATAAGCTTCCTAGTTGCCACACGACAAGGACGCTGACTTACAAAACCCTTGCAGCAGAGTTGTAGCAATTTTACACTGACAAGGTTGTCAATAACAAGTCAAAAATAATCGAATGACACGTCTGACAAGTTTCTGACAAGCTTAAATATTATCTGGGATCCTTTGATCAGGTGGATATAGTTCCTGTAACCATGTTGCTCTTCTCCAATGTAGTAAAACGTAATTTGAATTGTATTCGGTTAGAAAATTTACATCCTATGGTATCACTCTTGTTGACGAATGTATGCAAATTCTTCAAGGCCTCCTAAATCTAATTTGAGTCATTTGACTTTTTATTAAGGTCTGATTCAGGCGAGGTCTGGTTCACAAGGATTTCAATGATCGCTGAACGTTACATCCTTTATCCAGAGCCAAACAGGGTCGATGTCAACTTCACAAAGCCCAAAAAATGAATTTTTCCTCGAACTGTGGAGAACTGTGAAAAACGTAATATTGACTCTTTCAATAAAGCGTCTCCAATCACTTACTTCATTGAAAACACAACTTCAACCAACACTCAACTTTATTAAACCATATGGAATGGGAGGAGTGTAAATAATTTCCCTTCGTTAAAGAGAAAGTAACATCTTTGAGTTCAAAATGAAAGTCTCAGTACCAAAGGATTGAATATTCAACGAACCGAAGGAATCGATGATGGATTCCCAAACATTCTCATCAATTTTGGTATCGGTAGACAAAATAAAATTCGCACGGATACTGTGTCTCAAAAAAGCCCTCTCTGAACTACCGTTGTTATTTTTCGTAAAAATTATGCATTAATCTGCATTCCTTCTACCAGGTTTGTATGCAAAATTCTATTTTCGTTCAAAAGCACACAAATTCGAGGACGTATCATTGAAAATAGATGAAGATAATTTCATTCATTGAATTCTGCAAATATAACAGAGACTCGGAGACTTAATGGCATTGTTGAATATGTATGAATTTTGAGTACATAGTTTACAAGCCCTATTTTTGCGATGACTACTTCCCGTGTCCGCTTTTACAAAATGTAATTTTCACAGTGATGATATCACACGAAGCAATTTTTGTTACACCGTTTCTTACAACGTGCATAGCTGATGAAAGTGATATCGTCATCTACATTTGACACCTTCCTTCCGTTCATATTGCATGAAGAATTCCTTTCAGATTGCCGAGATGGAATTCAAACTAACAAATTTGTGGTATGAATTTCTTCCCATCCTGTCGAGCGACCATTTGAATTTTCATGTATAGCAATTCTTATCTATCCGAATTTATTTAAACGCCATCGATCAAATACATTTGTTAAATCCATTCTTATCCGTTTCGGGATGTATCCACAGGTGCACAAAGTACACACACCTGATCAATGTACATGAACGCATATCTACATGTAGGGACAAGGATGATCTTTGTATGCGCGGACGGTTACCCCGATATGATGGCTCCTATCGACCAGACAGACGATTCATACGGCTAATGATGTGGCTTTCATACATATGCTTGTTTATCCCACTAGAACACTGTGTGGTCGTGCATCAACAGCGACCGCTCGGATCATTCTAATTTGTATCCATTGGTGTGGTGATCAAATGCGATGTATAATTCCGACCCCACATGTAACGCCGTCGTGAGTCTCGGGGAAGGGGTATTCTTGAGTATTCTTATCAACAAGATCCACACCTGTGATCGAAAATCTCAATCAAATCTCATTTCTAAATATGATTCGCGTTTGAAAACAAAATCGTTATCCGTGATGTCCCAGGTGAAAATTGACGATTGGCACTAGGATGGCGCAACACTGACAAAGATTAGCCGAGCCTTGGCGGTTAGCAAGGTGCAAGCTTGAAATGATAACATCGTTACAGGCTCCATTGATGTATTCTGCCAATCACGGACCAACATTGGTACGATTATGGCAGTCAAATCAGCCATCATTGGCAACCCTTGAAAAAATTTGTCGCTAGATCTAAATCCAAGATTGGATCATGCTTGTACTCATTACGAACCAAGACTGATAGACGAATTTTTTTATGGTCTGCCAATGGTCAGATGTCTTATGCATTTAAAGGAGGTACCATCATTTAATACACATAAATGATGTTGACTGCTAAATTTGAGTCAATACTATAATAGTACTGAGTCAATATTCGGCCAAAATTGATTCAACGTTGCGACAATCCCGCGCCAACGTTGAGCCAATGTTGTGCCGATGTTCAACTCTATGTTGAACGATTGCAAAAATATAATAAAAATTCAGAGTCATATATTCCCGACATCGATTGCTTCCCCTCCACACATGTTAAGAAGTACAGCCCGAACCTGAAATATTTTATACAACCAGGGCCAGAGAATCTCTGTATACATTGAAACGAAGAAACTTATTTGATTAATCCAATACAAGATGTGTTTATAAGTTTAATATAACTCAATGATTACTGGTTACCTTACAAATCAATTACATTAAGTATAATTCAAATTCTGATGTCCACGAGTCCATGGGTCTGCACAGCTAAAATCTCTCCTTCGATGAAGGACCTATGATGAAGACAACAATTTTCAAATCAGAAGGTTATATGATGCTTATATATCAACCGCATAGTTCGTTGAGCGCTTGCGAGAAACGAACCGAGCGTTGGAAACAATACCGAAGGGTGGCGCTTTGACATTGGACGCGGGAATTTTTGTATGGAGACGTATCATTGAGGATCGTGGCTAGCCTGAGCCAAGCTTTGACCAGGCTTGGCACTGCATTGGGTACTCATTTCTTCCAAACGTTGTCAACGTTTGGATTAATATTCAGCCGTGCTATGAAATTGTTCGTATGAAGTTAATTTCTTTTGTCCAAACGATATTGGGACAACGATGAACCATGATTGGCACAATCTTGAGCCAATGATGGATTGATCATTGGAAATTATGATTCCCAACATTGGTACAACATTGTGCCACTTGTCAGTCAACGTTGGCTCGATATAGATTTCCAAGCCTTGGATGTCAGCATTGCGCCTATCTATTTTCCATCGTCAGTATTGGCGCAAGTAAGAAATTTTCACGTGGGGTGGGATCTGAATCACGTATGTATGCTCAAAAAATCTCATACCCTTTATTCTAGGATATGAAATGTAGGCGTAAAACGGTAAAAGGAGATAATACTTTCATGAGTGTTTTATAAGAAGAAAGGAGGCAATGTGTTTTCCTTTATCTTCATTCCAAGCTTCAACGTGATACATCTCTGCAGTTTTTTCAACTTTTTATGAAGAAGATTTACGCACAAATTTTTACCTTCCTTCTGGAATTTTTCGGTGAAATTGTGGAAGGAACGGTACGGTTTTGAGATATTGATACGTGAGATACGATGCACATATAAAAGAACATCGTCGAGGAATTCGAATTTCAATCGGGGTTTGAATTCCCTTCGATATTTCTATCAATTTTCTGAAGACAGATTTTGAAGCTGCTTTTGACGTATCAGAAATTGCTGAATTTTGGAATACGTGTAGCTCAATTCGAATGATTTGATCTTCATTTTATAATGTGAATATAAAGTTGATACCTCAGGATAAACCGTGTACAAAGCTGGTACTATCCTAACAAAATATTCGTATAAATATGTATTCGTAGTACGTAACTCGAGTTGTAACCCACCAAAGTTGCACAAAACAACAAACAATTCAACATAGAAATAGTCATAGAGAGAAGTCATATCACTGTTTCTGTTTCAGCAGAACGCACGGAAGCCATGCAACGTGACGCCGGTTATGCCTCCTCATCCTCCTCCTCCGTCGGAAATGTCGTCACGCATTGGTCCTACGTGTTTCTACTTCCGTTGTTCTCGTGGCTTCTGATATTCTCACGAAACAGCCAAACTTCTCTGAAATAGAGCACAACGAGACAGTATTTCACGCATATCTACTTCGTCCTAGGAAACCAGAGGAAGAAAGAGAGAGAAAGAAAGGATGTTCGAAGAAGATCTACGCTAAGGATGCAATAAGCACAATTTTTCTCATTTAAGTTAAGGTCATCGTATACTGTAAAAAAATATCTCTCTTTTGAGAGAATGAGAATGAGGAGAAGAAGAATAAATGAAGAAGGTTTGGAATTTCACGCAATTCAGAAATTGAGTCTGAAGAAATCCATATGATTAGTGTATAGATGTGTGGGGAATAATATTATATACGCAGAATGTATGTATCCGACTAGAAACTGTCTTCGAGTTGAACTGACATTTTTTGAGGACTTGACTAGGATTGACTATAGGATTGAAGACCAGAATTCACACTTAATCGAATTTTTCTCATCAAGTCTTCTTCAGGGCGCTGGAAATTTCGTGTCAATAATGGAATACTTCACACAATGAGAATGTCGCATGCTGAATGAAACATACTCATAAACTTTGATATCGCGGGTTGGAATTATTATTAACAATAACAAAAGTTTGCCCTCTCGTATAGTGAATAGGGCGCTTTGTTTGTATTTTATGTAAGTTAGACGAGGCGCGCTACGCTTGCATCTCTGTAATCGGAAATGGAACTCGTTTTGCTCGCAATTTTAGAAGTCTTGATGGTTCATGCCGCTCGCTTTGTTTACATCTCATGATAATTTGCACTTCGACTTATGAGAAGTTATTGGTGAAATAAAATATCTTCTCATGGGATTCAACCAGCCCTTACATATCAATGATCATATAGAAGAAGACAGAACGAACAAAAACAGTCCGGGGATGAATTGTTTCTAGTCGGTTGCTTCCCGATAAACATTTTATGTTCTCCGGTATCTCTAAGACAGGTTTGAGATGCCTTGCACGACATTTTTAGATCAATTCCAGACGAATTATCCGGGTGAAAACTGACCTGTAATATTTTTTGGAGAAGATTTCTTCATATGAAAGATGTCTAACAAGTCAAGTTTTAGAACATAATGGATCCAAAACTCATCTAAAACTGTCGTGTCGTTTGCAGAAGAGTGCCTCTTTGAAGAATAACAGAGTTCACTATTCAATATAACAATACACGTTTTCAATATGTTTTCAGCTATGTAATTTACTGATTATTTGATGTGAAAGATTACAAAGTGTAATGTCACATGGTATATTCGTGAATTACGAATATGATTGGCAATTTTTGTGATTTTCATCACTGAATTTGACTTTTATCTACCTTCAAATCAGAATGCAACATGGTACAATTCACTATATTACATAATCGGGTGTAGCTGTGCTACCTATGTCAACGGATTTTATTATTTTTCGAAGATCTCTTTTCTCCGTGCAGATATAGGAGATATAAAATGTTTATTGAGTTTTTATGAGACTTCTATAGTCTTGACAGTGGGGCCAAGATTTGACCTTAATTTTAATTTTATCCCTTCGATGAGAGGAGGTTTTTGAAACTAATTGAATTTCAAAATTGTTTTTTTTTATGATAAATCAATATAATTTTACTTTATGCATAAAATCATTTTGATTTTGGAATCAAATACGATAATTATAAAATAAAACCTCAATGGAATGAGTGATTCAATTTGTATATCAGCAACCTAATCAATGATATTTAAACAAAGATTTGTGTTTCATTCGAAGGCTTTTCACAATTTGAAATTTTGCAATATCCCAGAACTGTTGAATCAATCATCATTGGATGGAGTTTCAATGTTGAAACAGTGATGTACATTTTTATCTTTTACGATTGTAAAAAAGGATACTTCATACCCCATTCTAGCCCCGTTTTGGATAATTCAAAGCCCATAGATATGCGCAGGTCATAAAATTTATGGTATAAATATAGAGGATCAGGTACTGCCTGATATACAAATGACGACATTAAAATTTTGCACACGAATTCATTTTATGTATTTCACATAAAAAGTTATGGCATGTAATATCGTGCAGTTTTGTATCATTTCGATCTGAATTCATAATCGCTTTTCGATCGATCTTCCTCAATCAAAATTTTACTATCATTTATTTATTCCTTTAGAGTGTACGTTGATAAAATTATTTATGAATACTGATTCATCCCTACAAAATCCAGCTCTGGTGTAATTTATAAAAATAATCATTCACATTGAATATATTTTCCAACATGAACCATATTCCGTCCTAAACTCACCTGTAAAATACATAACAACTGTACTTTGGTACAGAATATCCTTGATTATAATAAAATCACCAGTGAATAAACTTAATCAGTCACAGAACGAGTTTGAATATTCTTCAAAAACTTCACTCGATCCAAGACCCAAAACCGTGACACGCTAGCGACAAAATTTCAACAATAGCGCACTTCTCTGCGGGATTCCACGTTCGAGGAACAGTCTCGAGAAACTTGGTGTATTTATTCGTTCAAAATAAACATGAAAATAAACAATTCTATAAATTTCCTCAAATTTTTGGTGAAAGATCTAACGTACCGCGTTCATAAATCGTAATGAAACTACATTGTTTCCGGAAGAACTTCGAAACTGGAAAACTTTGCGAACGGTATCATGTTTTCAATCATGATTGTATTCCATCAAACTATGGAAACGTGGAAGAATATCGTCATAGCGATGCAAGAACGCTGATCTCCAGTGTTATTAGAAATTCAGTCGAATACGAACGATTAAATTCTCCCTTGAAAACACGAATGAATAGTGTTTTTCAATCGAATTCAGTGCTCAACAGAGCTAACAAGTCGTCTAACCGTTGGTATTCTGTTTGATCTTGACTTACCTCTAGCCATGCTCTTTACACTTTCGTTCTTTCACGTGTAATTCACAGCTGCGCTTTGATCGTCGTCTCATGAAGTCAATAGGATTAACATGACCAAAGGCGGAAAGCGTAAAGAGCGTTGGATGTAATTCTAGCTTGTCTAAGGCATCTGCAAATTCGATATCAAATATTTTCGAGAGAAATGTTCTTCTTAGGGTGGGAAGTATAACATACAATTGATCAACGCGAATGAGCACAGATTAGCTTGATTAAGAAAAATAAGGGCAAGGTTGATTTTGGAAGATACGAAACTTGTCCAAAAAAAAATAACCTGAAAACACGAGTACAGGACTTGAAATTTGAACTGAAGTTTCAATTTACGAGTGACTTTCGAGTGATCATATCATTCTGATATTTATCACTGAGAGTGTGCGAATGAATACGATTTTTGAACATTTCCTTTGGACTTCGAGATGTGCTGTACTGTGCAAAAAAATAATGGGAATTTCATGTATGTAGCAACCGGGAAATTCTGATCAGGGGATGAAGAATTGATTTTCGGTAGGGGAGAGTGTTACAATACTGAGGCCCTAAGGTTTTTTTGGAATGAGTCTAACTTCATTTTGTTTGAGCACGGAAAATTTCGTATCATGTGGAAAAGTTTTAGGTAAACAACCTTACGTCGCAAACGTATTCAGTGAATAGTAAACACAGACATCAGTAGGGTCACTGTTTGTGATCCATCAAAAGAGTGAAGAACACTACTACATCAGGATACGATAAGGGAGTTTGAGAACATATCCTAGGTCTTCTATTGAAACTCCCAAAACTGTGGGTATAACATCGAAATTACACGATAGAGGCAGAAATCAATGATAATGAATAAAAAATAATAAACTCACCCTTTCCATGGAAGAGTAACAACGATCGATAATAAATTCCAAGCAAGGCAATAAATATCCTCGCTACATCCCCTACACATCTTGGAAAAGAATATTCGTGTATCCAAAGGCAAGAGGACAAGCGATTCTCCTCAGACCTTTGTTTAAGTGACAATACTCGCTACGCCATGTGCATTTTATATCAGGAAGAACATGATGGGCGGTGGTGAGATTATTTTTCAAGTTGGGACAGGAGCATTCGTAGTACACACAGTCGGAGAGAGAAGTGGGATGTAGGAGGAATAAATGAAAAGTGGTTGGAGTGCTCGTAACTCTTCTAAGGACTAAGACTAGGTCCTTGTCGTCTGAATCGACCCTCGGACCTTCCGAATGGCACTCCAGATCTTTTCGGCCATGTCGTATATAACTGTCACTTTCGTATACCAGGTTGAGACATGATGTAAAACTCAGCCGATGAAGTTTTGCGTAACATGTGATACACGGAAACACGTCACGAGCAACGAGAGAAAAAGGGAAGAGGGTTTAATAGCTCTATTCACTGGATCGTTCCTATTTTAAACCAGTTGACAACGTCCTTTCGGAGAAAAAAAAACACACGCATAATTGATCACCTTTTAGCAATAATTGAAAAGTACTGCACGGAATTGTTCTTTTTTTTGTGAATTTTAGACCACGTAAAACTCAAGTACAATTTTCGGGTAGATAAATCGATTAAACGACGGAGAACGGAAGAGAAAGTGTGAAATTCGAAAAGAGAATTACGAAAGTCGAATTGTGGAACTAACAATCGACCCTCTGGAGCTTAAAAAAACAAAAAAAGAAAAGATGGTGATGAAAATTGGAAAACTATATTGACAATTGCTCCAAACGTGAAAACACTCGATGATATATTGATATGATTTTCATTGAATGTGAACAAGTGAGTTTCCAACGATCCACGACGTGACAATTTATAGAGAAATTTTTGTGGAATGAATATCTGGGAAGAGCAGGGGTAATTTTTAATACGAACGAATAATGATTCTCGTTAACACAAAAACCTGTGCTGGGTGTTTATCATTCGGCAACATGAATCTGTCACTTCTTACATCCCTTTCGCGTGAACGTACACGATTGGAACTTCAATACACGCACGTCGTGTTGTTATGTTCCATGCGTTCCGTACAATTAACACGCGCGTTCAACGTCCCTGTTAAATTGTTCTCTTCGTTTGAACTATAAATACCTCTACCCATGTATATCTTCTCTGCCAACGGAATTAAAGCTGGATCAGTTTAAGCACCATTTAATTTCCATGTAACATTCCGTCAATGATTCTGTTCGAAACGAGGAATCTACCCTGTAGGTATATTCAATTTGCGAATCTTTCCCTGAAATATGAATACGATAAATCGCTATTCATCCGCGCATAGGAGGAGGACTCTCCTCCTAACTCTCTTATATCATGTCGCGCGTACAGTACTAAAAATTCTTTTCCATTCCGCGTGACCTATCGTTATATCCGTTCCTATTTTCGCCCTTCATTTCCACCTTCATCGTTCCCCCGCTTCGCAACTTCGCATCGAGAAGTAGATTACCCAGAAATACCCTGAATTGGCTCTTTTTCTCTCCCAGCTATCGAAAAACAATTAAACCGGTAAAATATCGGCAAACACACTTCGATGGACGGCTGATATTTTATCAAGCGTTTTCCACAAACGCCTCGGTTCTTTTCGATGGTTCGAAATGTTATACGTACACACACTCGTGCGTAGGATTGCGGATACAGGAGGGTATCGTCTATCCATTCATAGATTCATCGAATCGTCACTCCCTTTCATGTTGTCATCTGTTGTTTCACCTCCATCTCATCAATCTTGTAACGTTGAAATGACTTTATCGTGTACACGATGTAAATTATGTATGCGGGTACTGTTTAGTCGTATCACTTTTCATCTCCAACTGTGACCTTCCATTCATCTTCATCCGCCCCATACGCGACAATCGTTAGATCGGTTAACAACGGTTCATCATGTTTATTATACATTTTTATTTAATTTTATCTCGACGTTCGGAAAGTGGGAATTCGATGGGTACTCAAAACAAATGAAAGCTCGAAACAATTGAGGGAATATTTCGAAGGAGTACAGATTTCGTGAGCAACTTTTTGGAAATCATGGATAGAATGTTTGAATAACAATATTGTTTTTCAATCATGCCTGTTTGCATTGTTGAATTGCAGGAATGAGAAAAATTCAACGGTAAATTCAATGACACAGATTTTCAGTTCACTACCGATTTAAGGTGAGAGATTACTGCACTGAAAAAAATGTTTACTGGAAAGTTTTAGTATTTTCATGCATGGAATAGTCATTAAAAAGTACATTAGACTCAAAATCCCATTATATTCGCTGAAAAATTCCAGCACATCTACTGGAATTTCACTGCGAGAATTGAAATTTTGCTAAATCCATAAAAATTTAGTAAATTTACTGATTTTTTTTCAGTTCCAACACGCAGTAAATTTCCAGTTCTTGTTTACAGTGTATCACTTCATTGAAACGTAAGAAACAGAAGAGGAATTGAATTGATTGCAATCTACTCTAATTAAAATCGATCATTGAATTAACTTTGCATCGGTGATAGACCCATTCAAAGCATTCAAAATCCATTTAAATGGCTTTGGAAGTTCATTTGCCATCGAGAAGTTTGTATAAAATCTCATGAATCAATGAACTTTTCCAAACAGATCGTAAAGAAACGAGCCAAAATCGGTATAAAAGAGTCATAAAAGGTACACTACTTTCCTCTCATCCATCATTTAAATTATCCAAAAACATACTGTGATGTACCGCAACGCTGGAACACAAGACTGGTATGAATTCTCGTCACGTGTATGGGGTTGATTCACTCTACGATATATCAATGCAATGTGTGTATTCAATAACAAATTTGCTCACGAAATAGCCGACCTGAGTACACACATATATAAATTCAAGTTACAATGAGGATCAAAGCATCCCGTTCATAAAAATGCGAAAGATATGCGTGTACATACGTATTTTATACCACGGCAGAGGAGAAGCAGCAGCAGCAGCATCATCGTTGTGGAAAATTGCCGATCGAACGTGACATAGAAGCTTTCGAGCCATTTTCAGTAATATGGCAATATAGCGCTACTGCGCGTCGTTTTCCAAGCCTGAACAGATGGATAGATAGGTTCAGCTTGACGACCGTAACAATTGTACTATACGAGTATATTGAAAAATACGAGAACGAAAGATAAAAAGAGATGGGAGTTTAAAGTGATGCGTGTCTAGATTCGGATGCAATTTTTTTTTCAACTTTTTTCTCATCTATTCCTCTCTTTAGTTGAGCCACTCAAACTGTAATTGTCCGCACCATCGAGTAGACGGGGTAACGTTTCAACACTTGACATAACAAGGGTGAAATTCGTATTTTATTCGTGCATAGTGAACAATTCTTCTTACTGTGAAACTATTAATACGATTCAGGTATAGCAATGGAATTGATGGAATTGAGAGGATATAATTTTATGATTTCTTCTTAATAAACTGAGGACAAGAATACTTTATTTTTGAGAGATTTATGGTCGATACATCGGGGTTATGTCATGTGAGTTGTTCTTCCAAGGGGTTACATGATCCCTAGAATTCACTTTTTTTTTATCATTACAGCGTGGGAAGAAATGAAATCGAAGCTAATGCAGCATAAAGTATCAATTCTACTGTAATCATTCGGTGTCCTAGGTGTCGTAGGTGGAATTCTTACGTACGTATAATTCAAATATCCTTTCTTGCTTTCGGATAGGGGTGCACACGATATTCTCGTCGAGACTGAAAAAGAATACATCATCTTAATTTAAACGTGTTCCAATGAGGTATCCACCGCACAGAATTCCGACTTCGTATCTAATGAAACGGAATAATCGATCATTCCGATTTCATAAACAAGATCAACCAAGATATGCTTCCGGTATCGTTTGTCAGTCTCGTCTCGTCTCGGTGCAACGCTCAATGCAGATCTCGATGTAGATCTTGATCATTTTCATTTGCAAGATCAAAACCTGTCACGAATTTGTTCCGTCTGATACGAAGCTTCAATTGAGTTTAGTAAACCATGTCTTACAAACAGTAGAATGATGAATATACATCATTTTCCAAGTTCTTGACGCGAGTCTTGTGTGCACCCCTACTTCCGGAGGAAAGAACAAAAAAGAGGTGCATCTCGAATTCTCCAAGGTACAATACCGTCGTGTACCTTGGAACATGAAACAAAATTTCTGTTTCACTTTGAAACGTGATTAATTATTAAGTTATAATGTCAGCGATGACTCAATCATTGCCATTTATCATGTCGAATATTGAACAACCAGTACAGATATAAAGATTCAGAACAGCTTCTACAGCTCTCTCCATTGCGGTTGAATCGATAGGGAGCCTCATTTTTCCCGTTTTATTACATGGCATCGTGATCTGGAACGAAAAATGCGAAAAATAATACCTCATTGTACTGTGAAATATGTTCCAAGATTCAAGACGTTTGGTGTTCCAAGATACAACATGTTGCCGTTTTCAGAAAATGTGGTGACGTGACCTAGAAAAACGGTCTCAAACTGAAATTTACCCAAATGGATTTTCTCACAAGACTGTGACAAATCTCCTAGGAGTCTTTGAAACTTTCGGAAATTGTTTGTTGAGTTGTGTAAAACCGTGAACTATCAGACCAAAAAATTACTTTTGATCCTTGAAAAAAAAAATGTTTGTCTATCAGGGAAGAGTGGCTTCGATTGGACCACTACCTATCATTGCAAGGGGAGAGAATTTAGATTTCTTTCAATCACACAGCGATATGCCACATTAAGGGGAGGCTTACCCTTTGATTGACCAAAACAACGGTTTTTTCTTGATTTTTTTTTTTCATAGAAGGAAATAAGTAATCAACTCAAATTTTTGGCTACTCGTTTAATACATCAAAGATTACAAGAAAATATTTTTTTTCATTAAAATATAGCGTGACTGTATCCGATGACGCGTCCCGTAAAGTGACCGTCTCAGAAAAAGGTGGTCTACTCGTTGGCCACTCTAGTGTTACGTCCCGAACATTGGAATTCATTTTTATCAAAATTCATGGGCAATTTTGAGGATCCACGACCATTGAGCAATCTCTGGCGTGAATAACTTCATCTACAAATACATTCCTCAGCATTAAAAAAAGAAAATAGGGGAACATCTGGTTTTCATACTCATGTTGGCGGACCGCTGTAAAATCCTCTATAGGCCTTTCTTTCAGACTTTCTGTTTTTCTTTTAAAAGGGAATTTTGTTTCATTGAGCTGTGTCGAATGGTTTCGATTATGGAAGCAAATGTTGTAAATATTTTTGAAATCTCTTTCCACGATTGGAACTACTTGACAGAAAGCTCAGTGAAATCAAAACCCTATTGTTTCTTATATTTTGTTGTTCCCTATAACTCTTATTGAGATATATTATGCTGCTGCTAATGAAATATTTGTATATAGTTCTTTTTGCAAATGAAGATTAACTTCGATCATCATTCCTCTGAAATTCTGACATATTCGACAACTCATCTATATTTTTCTTTGTTTTCCTTTTACATAACATCCTTTCTGTAATTAGAATAATTTCAAACCTTAAATTCATATTCAATCATTATTAAAGGAAATCAGCAGCATGGTATATCTCTCAATGAATCAGCGTACAGAATTCTTCGAATGTATCTTAATATAATAGTCTCATTCTTCTACGTCTAATCAGTCCCAATATCGTGTTACGATTTCTTTCTCACGTCTTGTAAGTGAGAAAATGCGAGTGTCGGCCATTGCGGCGGGCCTTCCAGCATGGGTAAGGACTCCTGGAAAACGCTGACCAAGCGGGCCCTGATTAGCTAATTCCTTATACTTCGACACGCCTGCAAGTTAGAAGGAGAGATGTCGAAGTTGACGTGGAAAGCGAGAGCAGGGCAAACTTCACTCTTGTCGTACCGTTCAAGTCGTGATTTACGCTGGTCTTCGGGGGTCCGCGAGCTTCTTAAGTCTGACCGTTTTTGTGAAGAACTTTGCCGTGATTCAGAACCGCGTCTATTTGAATTTTTTTGTATTCATCTTTTAACTTTTCGACTATCAATCAAGCCGTGTTTTCACGTTGATTTTCGAAATCCCGCGTTGCTTCAAGTCTGTTCGCGAGAATAAGAACTTTGTGCGGGTGAACCGTAGAATAAAAATAACATTCAAACTTTTGAACCTTATATTTACATTGTTCGGTGAATTTTGTGATTGGAGTGAATAAAGTGAGTCAATTCCAACCGTCAAAATTTGGATAACGTTGGAAACCTCACCAACGTTGGGAAGCTTCTTTCATAGAGAGAGAGAGAGAGAGAGAGAGAGAGAGAGAGAGAGAGAGAGAAAAAGAGAAAACAAGGTGTCTATAACCAGACAATTGATCAATATAGTAAGTTGTTTATTCTCCAAATTTCATCTGTTTTTCAAAATTCTTCACGTCTCCTTTTCCTTAAACATTTCAATTCACAATTGAACAATACCTCCTGTACGGGAGGTAGCCCTCAGCGCGATTCTTTAATTCATATACAGGGTGTCCCATTTTAATCTGTCACTTAGAATATCTCGAAAACGAATAGATTCAGAAGAAAATGTTCCGGGAAAAAAATGTAAGAATCTGAGGGGGACATCCGATGTTGAACTTGGCTTTGACCCCAGATCCCACTTTCAAGGTCATTTTGAGGTCAACTCATGTTTTTTAAATGGAATCCCCTATTTTTTTCTACCGGTTTAGATTCTACGCTAAAAACCAAGGAACTTTTGTCTCAAACGTTTTTTCGAAATCCCCATAGATGGCGCTCTAATTGATGAGAAAATGAGAATTCTCAAACCCTCGGATTGTATTCTGTCTAACATAATGCTCAACTCTTGAGTGTTTCTCATCTCCCGGAAATTGCCGTCGGCATCAGCGTTACCCAATGTGCACCACGAGGAGGTTGCGCGATCGGACTTTACACATCATTGTGGCCCTGAAAAGGGCCGATTGTCTGAACTGGAGGTGTATCTTCGGGGACGCATTAGGCATTCAAAAGATGTTCAAAATGAGCGTCGTTTTGCCTTTGACAAAGCGCAATTCTTTTAAGAAAGTTTTCTACAGTTGGTTGCAACGTAGCAGATGTTATTGCTGTGCATGCTCTTCTTATTCGATCTTTCATGTCATCGCGTGTTGTTGAAGGTTCACGGAATACAACATTTTTTATGTAACCCCACAAGAAAAAATCAGACGACGTCAGATCTGGCGACCTAGGTGGCCATCGCACAGGTCCTCCACGGCCAATCCACCTTCTGGGAAACTTCTCGTCCAGAAATTTTCGAACAATTCGCATGTAATGAGGAGGTGCTCCATCCTGTTGGAACCACATCCTTGATCTCACGTCAAGACTTACGTCTTCCATAAGAGCAGGGAGTTCAAAATGCGAAAAACGAAGATACTCCGCGCCAGTCAGGTTTCTTTCAAAAAAATACGGCCCTATGATCCTGGAATCTACAATCCCGCACCAAACGTTCACACTCCAACGGTGTTGATGATTAATTGTACGGACCCAGTAAGGATTCTGAGTCTATTGAGAATTCCAACATTGTGAAATATTGCCTCACCAGAGAACATAACGTGATGAGAGAAAGTAGGATCTTCTTCGATTCTCCGTTGGGCCCACGTGCAGAAATTCAATCTTGTTATGAAATCCTCAGCTGTTAGAGATTGCACCAAAGTGATATGGTACGGATGATAATCCAACGATTCGAAGATACGCTGAGCTGTGGATCGAGGAATCTCGGTCATTTTCTCAATATCCCGAAGACTGATATGGGGATTAATATGGATTAATGCCAGCACAGCCAGCGATCTCACATCAGGATCATTGTCATCCGCATAAACTTTCTTGTTCCTCTGTCGTTTGAGGAGACCTTGACGAGCACGTTGTTCAAGAAATCGGATCGTAATGCGATTTGGACACCTCCGATCCGGAAAACGACGTTGAAACGTTCTCACAGCTTCAACATAATTTCCCCGCGCTTCACCAAGGCACAACAAAACGTCAACAATATCGTTTGGCGCGTAATCAGACATGATATTTAGAAATGTGTTTCCTCCAAATGATAACAGGGAACTGAGCAGTTTGGGAATGCTAAATTTTTAAGGTATTCACACGTGAATCAAAACAATAACAATTTCCAAGAACAAAATCAAAACAAAACACAACCGACGGCAATTTCCGGGAGATGAGAAACACTCAAGAGTTGAGCATTATGTTAGACAGAATACAATCCGAGGGTTTGAGAATTCTCATTTTCTCATCAATTAGAGCGCCATCTATGGGGATTCCTAAAAAACGTTTGAGACAAAAGTTCCTTGGTTTTTAGCGTAGAATCTAAGCCGGTAGTAAAAAATAGGGGATTCCATTTAAAAAACATGAGTTGACCTCAAAATGACCTTGAAAGTGGGATCTGAGGTCAAAGCCAAGTTCACCATCGGATGTCCCCCTCAGATTCTTACATTTTTCTCCCGGAACATTTTCTTCTGAATCTATTCCTTTTCAAGATATCCTAAGTGACAGATTAGAATGGGACACCCTGTATATATCTATCCCTGCTAAAAATTTCCCATAGAAAACGATAAAATTTTTCCTACCGGTTTCAATGTGGATTCTGAAACTGGAATTCCCGATGCTGTATCGTGAATTCACGATAGAATTTTATCGATCCTTATCGTATTCTATAGGATTGATGATATGTGTATCTGGTTTCATCGTGGAACTCCCATAGAAAAAGTATTAATTATTTGGAAAAATATAACCTGCTTCCTTTTAAATAAGTGGTACATCTTCCATAGGAATTTCACGATAAAACCAGATACATACCTCCTAAATCCTATAGAATACGATAAGAATCTATAAAATTCTATCGTAAATCCCCGATACAGCATCGGGAATTCCAGTTTCAGGAACCACATTGAAACCGATAGGAAAAATTTTATCGTTTTTTACAGGAAATTTTTTTACCAGGGATGTGTATATATATATACATATGTGAGTGTGTGTGTGCGTATATATATATATATATATATATATATATGTATATATGTGTATGTATGTGTATGCGTACATATGTTCATAATATATGCAAAATTTCAATCGTAACAATTTTAGAGAAGGTTTTGGTTATTTTCCCTTTTGAAGAATAACCTGGTGTCAGAAAATCCTGGTAAACTAATTCGGACTACCACTGAATTGAGTTGTTATGAATAAATTCCAACAGTTTATTTATAACACTCGCACCTGCAAAAATGATCGGAAATTAAGAGAGGAAAAATTCTCATAAAACATATGGGTGCAGTTGGAGCCTGAACTACAATCATCGCTGAAAATCGAAAATTAAGAAAATGGCGGGCATTTGAATATTTGTTTTTCGTTCTTCTTGCTTTTCTTCGATCTTTGAAGATCTGTAAAAAAAAGTTATGCATATATTATCTTGATTGTAGTTCAGGCTCCAATAAATCTAATAAGCTTTGAAACAAAAAAAAAGGTGATCCGTCGAGTAGTTTTTGAGTAATCGTGGCCCACAGTTCAAAAAACATGGTTTCGAGAAAACCGCATTTAAACATTTAAAGCACTTTTCAATTTTTCGGAATCATGGCCCATGTATCGAGATTTGGTGGTCCACATGGTGCCTTTGCTCACTATGGTACGAATATATGGGCGCCCAATTCAAAAATATTTAGGTAAAATACACTTCGCTCGAATTACCGTTCGATTTCAATTTTTGAGACGGAAGATAGGTCTCGTTTTTGTTCCATAACTTTGAAAAAAAAATATATTCGACGAGCGGCTTTGGTAATGTATTCTACACATAATTTACTACGAAAAAATGCAAAAAAAATCGTCCTCTTGGTAGAGAAAAAGGTAAACCTCCCCTCAATGAACCTGGTCACTCAGTGTCGATCTGGCTCGCCCGATTCCCTGGTGATCACCGGGAGCCTTAGCTTCGATATCGCGGGGGGGGGGGCGTTCAGTTTTTAGTTTTCCTGTTCATATTTATGAATTATGATGAAAGAGTGATTTTCCTGAGAATATGCTCCGTCTACAGTGCAAGAAAATTTTGATTCGCCCTCTCTCTACGAAATATTTATTTGTAGGAATTCACTATTCAATTGGGTGCCAAAATTGATTACTTGTGACGAATACCTTATTCATTTAGAAGACCAAACTATTTGGGGGGAGCATTCCATTATTTGATTTGATTGAATATTCGATCAATCCCACGGAATATGCTATGGAGAGAGGACAAATGAACTATTTATTTGGTGGGAAGAAATTTCATTTCCCAGCTGGAGGCCTTGATGTAAGCCAGTCCAACACTGTTATCACTGTATGATTAGAAAGAATCTAAATTTCTTTGTCTTACCATATAAGGTGGTGGTTCATCCAAGACGATGGTTCAATCAAGGCAACTTTCCCCTATTCACGACAGTTGCGACGAGAATGACTGGGTTCCTTGCTGGTGTTACTTAGCAACATCGCCTATGACGTTATTCAGCATAAGCGTGATATATGGCAGCAGCACGCGGTGCGTGTGAATGTTCCAACGTATAACTCGACGTATTTCATATTTAGTTGAATCCAATTATTTGCCTTCAAGAAATCTACATCTACGTACGATGGGAATTAATTGAGGGGGGAGATGCATGTAAACGTACCGTTTTGTAAGAATGTATTACGAAAAATTGGCTGAGGATCTATCAATGAAATAACGCACATCTTGAAAACTACGTTTCAAACTATCTCTAATTTTTTTTGGACAAAAATATTTCAAAATGGTGGAGCTACAACTGCTAGAAGTTGGTCCCTCGTTTTTGCGCCGTGCAGCCTACAGGTCTCAATTTTTTTCTAAAATTTAAAAACCAAAATTCTATTGTTAGAATATGTGAAAACGCACAACTTGACGGAATCAAAACAAATGAAAATGAAAAATTGAAAATTCAGAAGCATTTTGAAAAGAACACACTTCTGTTTTTATTCTAAAAATTGAAAAAAGCCATGTAAACAAATTTTATTCTTTGTTCTCCTCCCCGTCAAGTTGTGCGTTTTGATATACTTCAACGATAGAATTTTGTTTTTTTGGATTTTAGATAAAAATTGAGACCTGTAGGCTGCAGGCGCAAAAACGAGGTACCAACTCGTAGCTCCACCATTTTTAAATATTTTTGTCTCAAAAAAATTGTAAAGATAGTGTGCTTCATTCCATTATTTCATCTTTAACCAATGAATTATCATAAATTCTCAAAAAAAGGTACATTTGCTTATATTTCCCCCTTTAAGGGGTAATATCACCTTGTAACTTTTTTTTTTTCATTTTTTTTTTATTGGCTTAAACACTTTCTAAACTATTCAAGAATGATGGGAAATGTCGATTATGGGGGGGGGGGAAATATTTTAAGTCGAGCCTCAACACCACCTTTGCCCTGAAGGTGAGAAGTCATGGTGCTCTTGGCAATCAACGAAGGAGATTTCGGAAGATGTACAAAATCATAAACATCAAACGCCTATGCCAATGGAAGTATTTGAAGCTGTGAAGCCAGTTTACGAAGAATTAAGTAGAGATGAGCTTCTTACTCGTTGCTTAGGTGGATATACACAAAACTCCAATGAGAGTTTCAATTCACTTATATGGTCCATGGCTCCTAAGAACATTTCCAGTGGCAAAATTGTCCTCAATTCGGCTGTATTCCTTGCTGTTTTATATTTCAATGATGGTTACAGTGGAATACTTAAAGTAATGGAGCAATTGGGCATCAAAATTGGAGAAAAATGTTACAATTTCTGCTCAGAAGCCGATGCGGTGCGTATCTCGCTTTCCGAGCGTTCCATCACTGAAGAGGCTGAAGCGGCTCGGAAAGATGCAACTTCTGCCAGAAAAGATGAAGACCAAGAAAACCTTCATTTGGAAGGCCAATTATATGGAGCAGGCATTGCAGATCAGAGGTAAAACAAAAATTTCACCACATACATACTACTTGAAACTTTAAACGCATTTATCTCAAAACCATGTTTTTGGAGTCGGCCGTACCGATAACTCTGCCAATTTTCAACCGATTTCTTTGAAATTTTCACTGTATCTTGAAAACATGATTATCTATAGAACATCGTAGGATTTTTTCGATATTTGTTGTTAAACCGATTTTATAGCCGGTTTTCGATCGATTTTTTCGAAGAATACAGGTTTTTCAACTTCAAAACGATGCCATTTTTTTTGAATTCATTTTTCAAAAAAATCCCACGATGTTCTATAGATTTTACCATATGTTTTGAGAAAATCTTTGGTTTCTTGTTCTAGATCAAAAATTGTGACCAGTAGCGGTACGGCCGGGCAGGTATATACAAAAAAACGGCTTTTTTCAATGTATTTCCGCGCCGCCATTTTCCATCTAAAAAATTCAATAAAATATGTTTCTCATACTTGAAGACTAGTACTTCCATTAATACAAAACCTCATAATAAAAAAAATTTTCTTGACTTCACGGTAAGCCTTCGAAATAAGGGTCAGTTTGTCTGGTTACAAGGTGATATTACCCCTTAAGGGGTTACATGGGTTTCAGATTTTCAAATAATCGATTCTTCAAATATTCTTTTATTTGATAGTACAACTCTTCAAGAATATATTCCCGAAATTTCAAGTCAATCCGACTAAAACTCTAGGAGATATAGCATTTTGAACTTTCCCTCTGATGACTGTAGCGCCCGTTTCTTTCTTTTTTCTTTGACTGCGTGAAGGAGCACATATTGAAGGGGTACAGTGTTAGTAGCCAAGTCACGAGGTATTTTTGAGGTTATAGGTGTGGAAAATAGCTTGTACAGAAGTATTTAAATTTTTTCTTTTTGCAATATGATAAAATCTAAAATTCCCCGAAGTGATAAAACAAGTGGCTCAAACGCGTTTTTCTCGAAACACACTTTTCGAAATCGGTAGTCAAAATTTCTCGGAAACTAATCGTTTGAGCTCACCAAAATCTGAAACACTCCTTCGGAATATCATTTTGTAGTCTCTGAACGAAAGTTTTTTTTTCCTTCAGCTACAAAAAATTTGACAATGTAATGAATACCGAAAATTTTACCGAAAAAGTGACACTCTCGTTCAAACCACTGCCAAAAATTCAATTTTCATTTTTCTCAAATCCTCCGTTCAGGGACTAGTTTTACTTCAATACTAAAAGAAAATATTCTTTTGTTATTTTTCTGATGAAGCAGTCGCAAATAATTTTGACCACCGCAAATTACCTTTTCGTCAAGGCACCTCCGAAAATCGACTGCCATCAATTCAGTTTACCATATTTTCCCATCAAAATTTTTCAAAATGTCGTTCAAAAGTTATCTAATAACATGCAAAAAAAATCAATAAATTCTCTTCTGTACCAAGACCAAAAAAATCGAGAAAATCAGCTGTTTTTTGGCCTCTGAAACCCACGTAACCCCTTAACAAATGTAGATACTTGACGCCAAGTATTTGGTTTATGACTGAACAAACATTATATGTATGATATTTATATTTTTGTATTTTACTGATAACAGATCGGTATGATTGATGTTGAGAAGAATGAAGCTTACTCGAGCAAAAATAGCGATGTCTTGAGAGTACGAAGAGTTTCATTCATTTCGTTTCTACAAAATCCCTGTATGAGGTTCAGAATTCTTTTCGTAGGTCCAGCTACTGAATCATGTGACACAATATTTGAATTTATGAGAAGAAAAGAGATTAATAATTTTTCACTGAGTGTGTATACACGGAAAAAAAGTATTGCTGGCATAATCAATTACAAAAATAGATTGCGAAAGGAATAAAAAGAATGATTGACAACACTACATTTTTTTGCTGTCGTAGACAAATTTGTTAACAGAACTCACGTTTCAGCTACTGAAGTAAATATTTTTGCGAGGACAAAAAGTTTTTTGTAGGCGATATAGTAACAAACCATTTTTCTCCGTGTACTCAAGTTAATAACATCACGGATAAAAGTTTATAATGAATTAATTCATTGAAAGTCCAAACTGAAATTAATAATTTTCTTATCAATTGGTAGTGAATTCTATAATTCTAATCTCGACTAAAAGGGATAATCTCACTAGAATTTGATTTAATAATTCAAAATATTGACGATACTACACCCAGGTGGAGTCTAATTTTGAGAATTTATATGTTATATCCATCTATGAATGTTACAGAATTTATTTACAATCTTCATGAAATGCATATGTAAGATTTATGAAATTCTTATTAAAACTTTACATGAATTTTGATGAGTTACAACCTTTTATAGTAACTCAAGTGGGGAAATTTCAAGATATTTTTGTAATTGATATGTAATTCATGTATAAGTATATATAATTTTGAAAATTTTTCCACTCGGGAAGATAATATATCAATTATACATAAATCTCCCCATTATATACATTGCTTATACAATTATATAAAAATTTACACGAGAAGGTACTCTTTCGATCCATCGTACATGAAAGCCCAATTTGATATTCTCTTGATTCAAGAAAATCTTGTTTCAACTGAGTATACATTTTCTGGGTTAACAGCTTTGCATTTCCATGCAAATTAAATTCTTATGCACAAGAAGCACATTTTCTTGTGGTGAAGAAAAGAATATATACATCCTCGCACCAAAAAGGAAGTATCCCATTGACAACAGTCATTTTCTTCTGAAAGTGAATCAGTTTCAATGTAACACGAATGAGAATTAACAGCATTGCACTGCGATAGCACAAAATTCATTTTCTTTTCATCGTAGAATTTCTATTGTAAACGTATTGTATGTTACATTCCTGGAAATTTAGTAAAATAATTGAAAATTTTTTTTCTCTCGCTTCTCAATATCCAGAAGAAAAAAACAATCGAAAGGAATGTACATTCCCAAAGTCGACTGTGAAAAATCAATTTCCTTCGGCTTCCCTTTGCCTCACTCTCACGAAGACCTCGAGAAATAATAGATGTGTGAGAAAGATTTGATATTTTTCATTGAGTCATGACGTCTACGTGGAAATCCGTCGTGTGACGAAGGGATGATTATCTCCACAGCGTTCATTTGATTGAAAGAAAATATACGGATAAAAAAATATTCCAAACAACAATGAAAAGTAATCAACGGAATAGAACTTTGAGCTTACCTGTATTTGAAAATATACGGAGATATTGAAAGCATTGTCAGTTAATGCCCATCTTTTCCATGTCAACTTGCCGTTGAACTCAATTGAAAGCGGAACTATGTGCAAATTATGAATAATTCTGTGATCCCGACTAAAAATAACCTGAAAAGATCCTTCATAAGAACCCATGTATGATTCCATATAAGATTCTCGATAGATCCAACACAATTTACATTGAGAATTTTCAAACCCTGCACGATTTGGATAGACTATCTCCTTAAAATGGCTCTGAATTTATTTTCAACAACGAACCTTTCGTATTTTTTGCCTCATAATTTCAAATTTGATTTTCTGATAATTTTGCCCTTGAACACTTTTTGGAAACAGCGTTTTTAAATTTTCAATCAGACTTTGCATTGATTTTCTTTGATGTGGACTAAAAAATGGTTCATCGATTCCTACGCTAGAGTTCTCAGTGGCCCCTGTATACAAACAGACTTGAGCGATTACGTCTTTCTGTTCAATGGTATGACCAATGAGAGGGAAGAGCAACTCAAAGACTAAGAACCCTGTTACATATTCACGAATGTTTTAGAAAATCCATGTAAGGGACCGTTTTAGATACTCTTTGTGAGATATCGTACATGGAAAAAAATGGTGTTGTCAATATTTGGATAGCAAAAAATTAGCTATCCTAGCTATTTTTTTGCTATGGCAACAAAAGCTATTGCTACCATAGCTAATATTTAGGTATCACAGTAATATTTTCAGCTATCCACATATCGAATGCACGAAGTAGCTATCACAGCTATTTCCAAGTTACCATAGCCAATTTTTATGATGCTGAAGTTTCAATCGTTTATAGAAATGAAACGAAAGTTCTCACTTATCCAAAGTTTTATAAATCATTGGTATTTATCTTCTCGAATTAATTCCTTCGAACTGGGAACATGGTTCAAAGAATGTACTGCAAGATTTTGCCTCAACAACTGAGTATTTCATCCTCAACCTCTGGAATATGAATTTTTTTTTCCATGCAGACGTCTTTATCGTACGATCTCAGTTTGATTGATTATGAAAAATTTTGAAATAAGATTCATCTCAGCACTGACAAACATGATCACTCCAGACGGTTCTCACAGCTAACTTCACGTTTATTTCAATTTTTATGCGGTACGGTCCTTTGTTATAATTTTTCCACAGAGATTTGTAATATAATATTTTGTCCGCGTAAAGAGGTTCGTTAATAAATAAGATTGAATATTATCTGGGGACCTATGAATTCCGAGAACCCACATATGTGAAGCCATGGAAGTTTTTAGATTGGTCTCTCCCACCATAAAATAGTCTCCTATAATGCCTTATGCCCTTCGAATTCCACGTTATTCACGACAAAATGTAACGTCAGGACGTAGCCGCTTTTTTCATCCCTCCTCCGAAGGAGGAAACTAAATCGTTTTGAAGATTCGAGAAATTTTTGGTCCCCAAAATCATCGAAATTTCTTATCCCAAACTACTCTCCAAAAATCAGAGAAAAAAATTTGATCTCGTGTCTAGGGTCCGTTTGCCTGTCTGTTTGCGACCTACTACCAACATTTATACGGATGCTCACATTCTGCGTTGAAATTATCCGATCTTTATGGAATTCTCACCACAGTTTTAGAGAACATTGATGTAGGTTACCCATGAAAAAATCGTTCAGGTTTGATTGAACGTGATCTGGCCTAATCGTGGACATTTATTAGCAAAATCATTCGAGCTCAACCCTGACTGAAAAGAGAGTGAAGTTTGGATCTATCAAATGATGAATTATGTCACCTTCATGACAGGTTATAGGGCCTTGAAGCACCTGAAGATCCGTTCCCATTGAAGCTGTTTTCCTATTTTTGGAGAAATGAAGTGAAAAACCCTGCTGCCACAGCTTTTCTTATATTCTATTCAAATTATTTGTTTGCATGAGCAAGAAGCTCGAGCAGTAGCGCTCCTTGCGTTATAAATACTGAAATAACATCAGATTTGGCTCAAGTCTGTAAGGGTTTGCATATCGCGAATTTCGTCGCGCACTTGAATCAATCCAAATCCTTACGGACTGTGTTCAAGTATTTTCCTCCTGAGTGAAGTAGTAGCTGCCGCGATAGTCAGACTACAACTTTCTATAGAATACACTAAACCGTGGGATGTTGAGAAATGTAGTGGAAAAATTTCTTCAGTGGTAGGGTTCATTGTATGGATAGCCATTCGTAATACAAGTAATGAAACTATGTTTACCCATCAGAAGCTGCTCTCTAGATCTAGATGAGTGGAAAAGCACGCGAAACAGTCTGCTTTGAGTGGGATTTTTATTCGTTTCAAGTTGACTCTCAATTTTTTAGAGGGGAAAATTCATTCTGGATTGGAATGGCTGCTAGTTTCTAATCTCAACCCTCAGACCCTCACTTTGAGAGAGTGTATCACTCGAAATTTCAACAAGTTCACTTCTTCCTCAGGAAAATTTACGCCATTTTGACCGAAATGTTTCATTTTTTCTTTGAAGGAGGATTGAAGGAAGAATGTAGCCTTTTGGTAAGAATGAAGTTAATTTTGCTCAAGACTGGCTAGCTAAAGAGTGAAATCTCACTTCAAAAATGTTACAGGAGGTGTGTTGATTCACACTGTAGAAAATATTCGTAAATTTCCAAACAGAAAAGTATGCTGAAAAACTCACAAATTGGTAAATTTCCAAATTGTTTGGAAATTCACAAATTTTCTGTAAATTTCCGAATAATTTTTGTGATTTTCCAGAAAAGATTTGTCGGTTGACAAAAATTGTTTGTAATTTCACCCACTATGTTTGTGAACTTGCCAAAAAATGTTTGATAAAAAACTTCCAAACCTTTTTTCGGAAGTTTTTTTACAGTGATTCTCTGTGACAAATAGCGAATCTCACCATTTACTAATATGTATAAATTTATGTATACGTATATATTATATAGTCATGGCAGATCTTGATAAAATCGATTATTTCTCATGAAGTTTGTATGTAATTTCATTCAAGACTATACAAAAATCCTATAAAAACTCGACAATCTCTTCATAGAAAACAAGTTATTCTGATTATTCGCTGTGTACATTGAGGAAACGTTTGTTTCAACCAAACAAAATATTTGTTCACGGAAAAGAGAAAATTGAGAAATTTACCTTGTAGGATGACAACACGACGCTTTGAGCCTTCGAATGGAAATTTTTACAAAATATATTGTCAAATTATTCACATGATAGGAGGAAAATCTATTTCTGTCTTATGATGTGAATTATTTGAAAATATATTTTATAAAACTTTTAATTCAAAGGTTCGAAGCGACGCGTTGTCATCCTACAAGGTGAGTTTCTCCATTTCTCTTTTTGAAATGAGCGTGAAGACACTTCTTGGTTGGCTAAAATAACATCCGTTTGGGATGAACAAAATTTGATTCGCAATACTTAACAGTTTTTTACAAATGAACTTCATTCGATTTTGAGATTTCCATCCACCGTTGTTGATCCCTGATTCATCGTTAGCGATCCCAAAACTCTTGATTAACAATTTTCATCCAAATTGTAAGACCTCTTGTCATTTTGGTTGGCTTGTTGGAGTTTTTGATCAGTGAGCGTCACGTGTATGTAATCTAATGGATATTTTTCATGATGAGTTCTGATCAGATACCACTCTCTATATCTGGAAAAGTGAGCCAGTCCGTTTCGAGTGGGATTTTCACTCGTTTCGAGCGAACCCCCACTCTTTTAGAGCGAAAAATTGACTCGAAAATTGGAGTGGCTGTGAGTTTATAACTTCAAACCTTAGATTTTCACTCTGGAAGAGTGGGAATTTCACTCAAAATTTCGACAAGCTCGCTTCTGGCTGCCTAAAGAGTAGAATCTCACTCTAAAAATTTCGAAAGAGTACAAGAACGTTTCGAAATACATACGAAGAACGTACCGAACTGTATTTGACGTGATGTTCTTTCAATGTTCAGAGCACATGCTCGTTGAATGCCAAAATCTGTGGAATCAAGGATACATTTATTAACTATCGAGGAAACTTTCGTTGCTGTCCTGGAATTGAATTGGATCCCATTTTTAGCGCATGAAATCATAATTCAGTATTAGTGAAACATACATTGCAAATATTCAACAAAATAATTGGGAATTCCATGTGGGAAATGATTACTACAGCCTTCAATTACGATCGCGATGTTCCGCTGTGCATATAGGTACAAAAGAACTTCAAATTCGAATTGATCAACGCATTGTTTCCAATGACACAATTCATTTATTTTGCAACTACATAACTTCATACATTCCCGAGCAAGCGTTATATCAGCACTCGCTAGGCCCTTACAAATTCCCCGCTAGCCACTAGACTCTTTCTAGCCCTTGGCTAGATTCTCGCGGGGCCCTAGACAGTTCCATGGATGACGTTGCTGGGGTTAATCTCCCTGAATTTTATTAAATTCCATTCAACGACGGAGCATTATAAATTTCAATATTTTATTCGAGAGAGCATAGGGTTATGGAGCAAAGCATGAAAAAACTATAACAATATCTCTGTTATCATTACATTTATTGAAACAATATTCACGTCAATGGGTATTCTCCACAGTAATAATATCCAGCATCGCGTTTGCATTTATTCTTGGTATTTTGATTTGGTTTTGTGTTTTTTTCATTATTTTTTTCCCTTGATTTATCGTCCGCCTATAACATGATACATTACCGATTGTATGTACAATGCGTTCCCTATTTTCTTATCTATCTATAATGTGCAACATGTCGTAAATGTGTCGAATCGCAGATATCGATTAGCCTAAGTCACAAGTATGTATAATTTTACTCGATATTTTTCTGTTTGATTGTTGATTATGCCAACGTAATATAAAACTCATCTCATGATTTGATTGATTTAAATAGTGATTTATCATGATTCTATATATACATGTCGGCGAGTTATCTATGGAATCATTTACAAAAACTCATCCGGATATGAAATCGATGAGGAGGGAAATGATGATCAACCGCAACGTGTTTATGAACCAATCAGAGTAATACTTTGTCTTTGATTTTTAGTACTTTGAACTGAATTTTGAGAACTATTATTGATTCTTTTTATAAAGCTCTTTTGATGTATAATACTTCAATACTCATTCTTAAACTTCTAATATTCGTCTAGCGATGAATCGAGAGGAACGTTCTTCTACTTTCCATTTCCACTTAGGGCGAGGGATTATCGATAATAAGGGGAAAACAAATTATTTATCACACATTTTGAGTATTCTCATACTCATCGAATCGAATGAAAAATTCAATAACGCCAAGTTTTAATGGGCATATGCGTGAAAAGCATTCTCTGGATCCACCACTCGATCGAAGAAACTTGATATTTCCTCTCATAACATTCCATTCTCCTTCTTCTCACAAACTTTTTATTATCTTCAAACTTTCAAAATATTGTCTCTCACAACGTCATAAATTAATATATAAACTATACAAGAATTAATAATATCGTGACTTTTATTTATTTACTTTAATTCCCCTTAAATTTCACTATCCTCTCTTTCGATGACTGTAAATACAATTCGATGTAATCAAAATGATCGATTATAATTCAACTTGTTTTAATCTCTAGTTTTTTTCCCTTGGTTCAAGGTACAACGTTATAAAAAATCTATGTGCTCTAAGATAACACTCGTATCGCGTTACAGTATTTGATATTTGGAAATTGTTGTCTATCGTTTAATAAACCTAATGTAGTTTTCGCTCTCGTCTATAAGTCTCGTAATATTGTGAGTCAGGAGGGGACGACTGAAATGATTCGAAACAATTTCAAAATTTTCAGGAAAAAGTTTTGTCATCGCGTTATTTAGGAAAACTGTTTCAATTATTGATACAAAAATCTCACCTTATAGAACATTTGTCTGTAATGAATTGAATTACTCGAATGTGAAGAATTTGGCTCAATTCTGCTGGAAATTCCCATCAACGAACACCGATAAGAATTTGGCGATAGTTTCATTTCGATTGTTCACTCGTTTGGAACTTTGAGCAGACGAATTTGGAAATGTAATCCATCGAACTATTGAATTGTCTAATCACCCTCACGGTTGAGGTACACACATCTCTACATCCAAATATCCATTTCATACATACAGATCGATTCAACTTCATTTACACGAATTGATTACAATCCATAACATGTAGGGGGAGGATTAAACGATATTGTTTGGCATTTGAATGTCACCCAAGAACAATATACTAAAATATTTTCGCATACTTTTCAAACCTTTAACCACAATAAAAAATAAAATCTCTTTTGATTCGACGTTTCCACGATGAGCTGTGCGCGTATAATTAATCAGTACCGTTAATTCATTAATATTACAAACAGAAATATATCGAGGATATTCAATTTGTCGACATTATTATATTCTATAAGAAAAAAAAGATTTTTATAGATTCGATAAATTAGGCTGTCATAATGATGTTATAAAAATGTGATATAATAATGCTCTTGAAATCCGAACGAATACGTTGACAAAATCCTTTGAAATGAATTACTTTCATCGACGATGAAAACTCGTAGCTCTCTTAAATATCTACACTGAATGTATTTACAACACAATCCGATCGTCGTGAGTGAACGATCTCTCTTTTGATGCAAATGTCCTTCTTTCTTTTATACACACATCGTTTATATTATTATATTATATATTGTACAACAAAGTTTCATAATAACTACATTAGACCTTTTTTCTTTATGTACAAAAGTTTGCACTAGACTATCTATGTATATATATATGTATCCATTCCATTTATCGGGGAACTGTGTTCTCTGTCGATCAAATCCTCCTCGTCTTTTTCTCCTTCTTTTAAATACTATAAACACCAGAAAAAAGTCCCTATAACGACACGATGATATCAATTTTCGAATACTTTCAATCAATTACCAACAAAGACAAATTCAATAATCGAAAGATCGGATCGTCAAATGTCTGGATTTAATATCATAATCGAAGAAACGCAATGTCAGTTCCTCAAATTCGTGCACGAATTCGATTCGTTTTCACAACACACGGGAAAGATTGGTTTGGATCATCAGGATTTACTTCCCACGACGACAGTATAATGAAAAGCTTTTGATTTGAAATCTTTTTGTGCATCCATGTCCTTCTTTTACTCAATTATTCCGTGTCTTGTCACTTAATGAGTTGTCTGCAACAACAAACGATTGATAGTCGCGAATGATGAGATTCAATCGTTGGTTGTGAGTTAATTAACTTACATTTTATATTTATGTATATTATAAAGTACTTAAATGTTTATTCACTCGAACTGTCACGTCACTTCGATTCATTAAATTCACGTCTGTTTTTCGCGCACTGAATTTTCCAATCACGAATAGTTTAGGTTGTGAGTTTTTTTATTTATCGGTGAAAACAATCCACTAAAAGACTGCTCACCTTAGTAGATTTGCTATCAATAAAGTTAGTGTCGCTAGAAGTATAGTTGGTGCCACCCCACAGCTACCACCATGCTGCATTGCTGCTGGATGCTCACCTGCAACAAAATAAGAGAAACATTCATTGTATCATATTTCATTCAAACCCTACAACATCTTCCTATCGAAGGATCCTGAAATGTTGATGACATCGAATCAATAACGGATTAATTTTTTATCCGCACGGAATAGTTAAAAGGTTAAACGTGTCGTATCGTGAAATTATCTACACGATGAGTATCACGGAAAATACTCGCAGCTGTTGCACTCGCAATAATTGCCACCACGGTAGCTAGTTTATTACAATGGTTTGCGGTTGGCAATAGCGCGTTGACTTGATATGTTTACTATTTTTGTGGTTATCTACATCTTGAATCATGCTGTAACAATTTGTGAACGGGTATTGGTTTGGAAGATACACCGAATGAGAAAATAAGTTCTAATATGATGCACGGAGAAAAAGGTATCTTAAAAAGTACCATAATTTATGGATTTTCTGCGCTAGTCTGACCGAGTCTAAATATTTACCTGAAAAAACCTCTGAAAGTACCATAATGTTGGACTTTTATACGGAAGGTACCATACTTATTTCAAAAAGTCCAAGAAATTATGGTACTTTTAGAGATTCATGCAAGTGAATATTCCGACTCGGGTCAGACCAGCGCTGAAAATCCATAAATTATGGTATTTTTCAAGATATCTGTTTTCTCAGTGTGCAGTTACGATCATATTCTGGTCTATACGTGATTAAATTCGAAGTCTAACTAATGAAATCGGCTAGGCTTATTGACGAAATCATGGACTTTTGAGAGGAAGTTTATGTTTACGAAGTCAATGTTGATGAAAGATTTCTCCTGGGAAGATCGTGAAAAGTCAAAGAGTTGGGATGTCTGGTAGGCTTTGGGAAATATTACGAACAGCAGCATCGCTTTGGAGTTCTTACAAGAACTAGCACGTTTCGCAAAGCTTTGACGAAGAATAACATAGCTCGTGAAGTTCTTACGAAGAACAGTATGGTTCTCAATACGAATATATAGATCTGGATCTAGCAATCCGAGCTGTGCTGGGATGACTTGACGAACTGTGCTACTTCTCTTCAGACAGTTATGAACCACGCTTCTCTACGCGAGAGGCATCGATATGATAATTTTTCACTACTGTGGTGAGGCCTCTTGTCGATGTGTATGAGAAAAAAGAGACAGAACATCGCCAGTACCGTGGCAACTGTCAGGCGGTGCTACGTACCGATACGCACGACGTAAGGTAAGCGCAAACTCGCGTGAACACAATCGCAATCGTGAGAACGAAGCGCAGGACCTCATTTTGTTGATATTGCGAGTTTTTGCTTACTCTCTAAACGAGTCCGCCCTGAGGCGGCATTTTCTACTTCTATCCGCTAGGCGCTACCACTGTCTCGTTGCTATGAATGAACGTTTCAGAGTATATGGGAAGGTGCCGCGACATAGTTCATCACTCAATAGCTGAATCCAGGCTCAATTACAGGGCATATTCTAAGGAAATTCAAGAACTAACCGAAACGATGGACACTTGATTCCTTAAGAATAAAAGAAAACAGGGAAAACATTTGTGTGACAAGTATTTCTTGAATTATTTGATACTTCCTTAATTTTAGTTTTGGCATGAAGCCTTATTTTTTCAGTATGAATATCACTACTGAACTTGCCATGATAACACACAAAGAATTCTTTTTCCAGAACAAGAATAGAATTTATCAAGAATTGACCCTTTTTGAACTGATGAATTCATAAAGAGCTCTGGAGGACAATGTTTGGGACATTAACGAGTTATTTGACAGTATTCAAACAATACTTTCATCATTACCAAAGAACTCGTCAAGAGCTGTTGATGAATTCATTAGTTCGGAGGAAGTTCTTGAAAAATTCTATTCTGGTTTTTGAAAAAGAATTCTTTGTATGTTATCTGGGTCACTATACACCTTGATATGAGGCAAAAGGCTCATTGCAGGGCAGTATTGGATACTAGATTTAAAAAAACAAAGAAAGAGGGAAACCTTGCACCAAAAGTTAGGTAATTTTTTAAGAACTAACCGTTTTTATGTTTCGCAACTGATCGGTGCCTTTTAGAACTAACTTTCCCGTAAGAACTGACCCTTATAATATGCCTTGCTCAATTATGATCCATCTCTATTACCCTCCATTCTCCACATTCTAATTTCCTCTCCTGATCCTACTTCTCAAACCTAAAACTTCACTATATCCTATAATTGGAAAACCAAATATCAATATTATCATCTTCATGGCCAGTGGTTTTTTGCCACAGTTTTAAGCACTATGGGTTTTTTTTCACCACCCTTAGGTCAGTCAAATTAATCAGTGAAATCACCTCCTCGTACTTGACATAACTCCCGACTTAGAGTCAATGCCCATTGCGTAAAATCTTTACTATTTCTCTGATTATCACTATCTCTCATCTTGAGGAGGGTCGACCTTGTGTTGGGGCCGTATCATCTGAACGGCACTTGTGTTGTTGATTTGGGACGGCAACAACACTGGTTGGCAAGCGGTTCACTGGAGGGGGCGTTGGTTGCCCCCCCCCCCCCCATTCCCCTTCTTTTCTTTCTTCCTTTAGTTCATCACTCTGTTTTTCAAGCTCGACCAGGGTTGTCGAATTAGACGATTTCTCGTGAATTGGCTGGCTTACACAGAGAGGAATAATTACTATCATCAACAATGTATTTTCTTGTTCCAAGAAATTCATTTCTCCACAAATATTTCCTCTTGATTCAAGGAAATTTCTCTTGGCTCCACACCATATTAGCTGCATTCAGGAATATATATATTCTTAAGAATATTCAAGAATATATTTTCTTGGTATCAGTGATTATTTCTCTCAGTGTATGAGAAAAGGAGGATTTTGAAAAAATTGAGAAACACAGTTTTTCGCTTTTTGGGTTGATTCAGACATGAGGAATCAATTCATGTTACCGATAGAGTTACATCCGTTGATGCTCGGCACGTGAGATTGCTCAGCGAATGAATCAGTCCTACTCTTTCAATTTTAAACAGTGAAATTTCACTGATCGCAGTGGAAAGCCGACCATTGCGAATTGCACATGCAAAAAGCCACACGCATCTACACTTTTTCATTCCCCACAGCTAGAGGTGGACTCGAGACTCTTGAGCGAAGTTCAAAAATAGTGAATATCATTTAAGGGGTTATATACAGTTAAAATTGTAAAAAAATCGATCTTTTTAAATTTCATTTTCATAATGTACATATATTTAAGTACACACACAGAAAATTTCAAGTTGATTCGGCAATTATTGTCCAAGTTACACGCATATTTGTAAAATTGTTTCACTCTATGTCAAGTGCTTTTCCCGTACAGCACAACCACCGATCCTCCACCTAGGACTTCGGTGGACCAGAGGTGGAGAATTGGTGGAGAAATGGGAGCCGTGGAAATAAGGGAGAAATAAGGGAGAGTCTCCGTTGAGGCAACGGAGAGGCGACGGAGAAATGTCCGCCCCCTGTATTTTCGATATAATTCTTATTGGTGCATTTACGTAACCAAATCTGAATGTATGAATTCACGAATTTAAGTTTTACTGAAGATACAGGGGGCGGACATTTCTCCGTCGCCTGGTAGGTGGAGGATCGGTGGTTGTGCTGTACGGGTTTGAAACTTTGAATGCGTTTTTCTCCAAACTGTGTTTTCAAAGTCGGTGACCAAGATTTCTCAAAAACGGCTGGACCGATCAGTCTCAAATGTGAATACAAGCTTCTTAAATATGTTCTTTAGTAATTAATCGAAGGTTTTTTCTCACCGATGAATATTCTTTTTTTATAGACAATTTAAGGCCGAAATTTTGGTCAAAAATCGATTTTTTTTTTTGAGAAATCGCCATTTTGTCAAAAAAATCTATTTTGCTTATTCTTTCGATTAATTACTCGATTAAACATTACTTTAACGAAATCTGTTTGGTTTTTTAATTTTAGAGGATCCAGTTCACAGATACAGTGGTCACCGCAAAACGTCTTTTTTGAGAGGAGCTCTCGGAGATCAGCTGTAGCTCCTTTCCAAATGAATTTTTTCACTAATACTCAGTTTCAAAATACAGTTAAAAGATACCATAATATGTGTACGAATTTTCAAATCAATAAATTTAAAAGTTTCCTCAGAAAAAATTCTGGAAAATTCGCTTTTTTTCGGCCTTTTAACTGTATATAACCCCTTAATTTTACGATCTTCGAGGACAAATTTCTATATTAAGTCAAGTGTCGCCATGTCATATTTGGAAATAATACGTTTCAGAGGCTGAAATCGGTGGCATCCAGGACATAGAGCAATTTTTGTCCACTCAAGACCAAGACAAGGCAAGACAAGACAAGACCTTTTTCGAGACTGCAACAGTTTTGAATAAACCTTAATTTTTGAAATCAAAAAAATATTTTCAAAAATTTTCTCCCATTTCATTCTTTCAATATTTGTACATTGACCCAACGAATTTTGCATTAGAACTGGTGAAATTGAAATTTGTTGGTTTTACTCAAGAGTCTCGAATCCAGCCCTATCCACAGCCTTCCAATATATTTCCTGAAATTCTCAAAAACCCCATAATATCAGTGAAAAGTCTTACTGTCCCACTGAACAGACTTGCAATATGACTGTTTATTATTCAAGGCATAATTATTAATAATTTTTCTTCAGAATCTTATATAATTGGCAATGACTACAACTACGTATTTTTCATATCAACCCGATCAGACTTGGTTTTGTCCAAAATCTACACGGAGCAAAATTGTCTATAATGAATTACTAGACTCACTAAAATATTAAGGATATATTTGCATTTTGAAGTTATATGCCAAACATTCTTCCAAAAGTACCAGACTTTCTGTGAGTTAATGGCAGAATAATAATATTTTATAATAGAAAGTCTGGTACTTTTGAAGAGAACGTTTGATATATAACCTCACAATGCAAGTATATCCTCAATATACTGGCGAGTCTAGTAATTTATGATAGATAATTTTTCTCCGTGTACAGATGAAATCAATGTACACGTATTTTCATTCATCCAATATTGTAATCCAACATTCTGTCTAGGATTTGAAATCGTTGTAATAGCAGCATTAATAGGAAGTACTAACATGAATCGAGTAGTACATTCAACAAATATCGATATACCACGCGTAGTTCATAGAATTTCATTTCCACAAAAATGTTCTGGTTGTACATTAGAAATTTATTACACGAGCGGAGTGCATGGAATTTGAACAAGCTGAATATTTATTCACGGATGAATTTCATAGTGATATAATGATACATGCAGTTAACATAAATAGGTAACGCATAGGTGTACGAGCATTCCACGAAACTCACTTGTTGAATGTAATTTGTCATCCAAAGATACGACGCAACGCATTCATTTTTGGGCCAAATACGAATTATCATATGTACATGGTTCATAACGTAACACGTTATATCTTTCAAAAATGAACCGTACTTTTTTTCCTCGTGAAATATGAGTATTATCTCGTAAAAGAGGAAAACGCGTTACGACTAATTCGTTGGACAAATATGTCGTATTGAAACAGTTGTTGCGATTTGATAGCGCGTACGTCGAATCGTGTCGGAAAATCTTCATGCAGGATTTTTATCCTGCTCGGCAATTACAGATTTTGTGGGCAGGAACGTGGAAATGTTTCTTATTACTTCAGATAAGAGTGTGACAGATGACGGCGCGTATGACAAAACTCGTTCAAGATTTCGTAAAAAATTTGTACTGAAGTGGGAAGAAGACGATTCAAATTATTGAGTAATTTTTCCATCGAGCGGAAGTTAGAGACTTGTTAGATTGTTATCAAGCTGCAGCTCCAAGGAACGACTTCCCACATAGAATTTCTCGTTTTCGCCAATGCTGACAATAGAATATAGCTTGGTGCAAGGCTGACTGCAAAATCTTGGCAATCTATTTAGAGTCAATGTTGATCAACACATCCCTGGTAGAAATCATATCAGGCAGTTCATTGGCCCATATCAGGGCCAGGGATACGCTTTGTCTGCCTCGATGGAGACAGGTAAAGAGCCGAAGGAGGGTCTACAATGATTTCTACTGGGGATGGCGAAATGATACATCATTACTGGTGATCGATGATTTGTTTCCGTCAAATCTATAATTGTCTCAGCATCGATTCACGCTTGGGACAAGCTATCACCAATGTCTATCAGACTGGATAAAATAGATCAATGTGGTACCAAGCATGGACAATAGCTAAGCTTAAATTGACTGTGACCGTCGATCTCGGCCCAAGTTTGGTCCACTGTTGTGTACCACTAACGTTGGTTGTATGTTGGGGAAAAGGACTGGTAGAGCGTCAAATGATACACGGAAAGACAAAGGTTATGATTATTTAGAAAAAATGACTGACAATTTAGGGAAAAAGAGTATCGCTGAAGAATTTTCGTAGTAAATTCATCAAAAGTTGATCAATTTACTGTAAACAATAACAATGAAACTATCAACGTTTAGTATTTTCACTACGAATTTTTGATAACCTCACTGCAAAGATTTTTCAGCGGTGCTCTTTTTCCCTAAACTGACAGTCATTTTTGTGAATGTTAATATATGTTATTCAAGTATTGATAACTTTTTTCTTTCCGTGTATTATTATTTCACAGTTGCGCTATCCTAATTGAGAAGAATGCCCAATTTCGGCCTACGTTGCACCAATGGTCAATTTTGAAATTTGGGTTCAAGGACTGTTGAACAATTATTTCATCTCAAAATTATACGATAAAATTAGCAGGAAATATGCAAGGCGAGGGTGATTGATGACAAAGGATCGTTTCAGGTCCCTGAAAGAATGATTAATAATAGAGCATGTTAAGGTAAATCACCCACTATGAGTGTACAGGACTTCCGTACCTCATCCCAGGTGAAAATTGACGATTGACACTAGGATGGCACAACACTGACAAAGATTGGCCGAGCCTTGGCGGTTAGCAAGGTGCAAGCTTGAAATGATAACATCGTTACAGGCTCCATTGATGTATTCTGCCAATCACGGACCAACATTGGTACGATTAGGGCAGTCAAATCAGCCATCATTGGCAACCCTTGACAAAATTTGCCGCTCGATCTAAATCCAAGATTGGATCATGCTTGTACTCATTACGAACCAAGACTGATAGACGAATTTTTTTATGGTCTGCCAATAGTCAGATGTCTTATGCATTCAAAGGAGGTACCATCATTTATCACACATGAATGATGTTGACTGCTAAATTTGAGTCAATACTATAATAGTACTGAGTCAATATTCGGCCAAAATTGATTCAACGTTGCGACAATCCCGCGCCAACGTTGAGCCAATGTTGTGCCGATGTTCAACTCTATGTTGAACGATTGCAAAAATATAATAAAAATTCAGAGTCATATATTCCCGGCATCGATTGCTTCCCCTCCACACATGTTAAGAAGTACAGCCCGAACCTGAAATATTTTACACAACCAGAGCCAGAGAATCTCTGTATACATTGAAACGAAGAAACTTATTTGATTAATCCAATACAAGATGTGTTTATAAGTTTAATATAACTCAATGATTACTGGTTACCTTACAAATCAATTACATCAAGTATAATTCAAATTCTGATGTCCACGAGTCCATGGGTCTGCACAGCTGAAATCTCTCCTTCGATGAAGGACCTATGATGAAGACAACAATTTTTAAATCAGAAGGTTATATGATGCTTATATATCAACCGCATAGTTCGTTGAGCGCTTGCGAGAAACGAACCGAGCGTTGGAAACAATACCGAAGGGTGGCGCTTTGACATTGGACGCGGGAATTTTTGTATGGAGACCTATAATTGAGGATCGTGGCTAGCCTGAGTCAAGCTTTGACCAGGCTTGGCACTGCATTGAGTACTCATTTCTTCCAAACGTTGTCAACGTTTGGATTAATATTCGGGCGTGCTATGAAATTGTTCGGATGAAGTTTATTTTTTTTTTCCAAACGATATTGGGACAACGGTGAACCATGATTGGCACAATCTTGAGCCAATGATGGATTGATCATTGGAAATTATGATTCCCAACATTGGTGCAACATTGTGCCACTTGTCAGTAAACGTTGGCTCGATATAGATTTCCAAGCCTTGGATGTCAGCATTGCGCCTATCTATTTTCCATCGTCAGTATTGGCACAAGCAAGAAATTTTCACGTGGGATGTCATAGTTCTTGAATTTCATTACATTCATTTCCATTGAACACGCTGTACATAATTTGAGTTTGACGAGAGCTTTTACTATATCAACTGCAACTATAATCCATCAGAATCTCAGTCATTTCATTCGACATGTCTCAATTTAACGATACGATACTTCGGAACATGTCTTCTACTTTGTGCAAATCATTGTTCAGAGATCGAGCTTCACAATGGAAGACCCATACAATAGAAGATTTTATGCTTCAACGGCGTGTCCAACTTCAATCACGAAGTCTCGTAGGATACAATAGGTTGCATCGTGATTATGATTGAAGCTTTTACTCGAAACGAGCATTGCTTTCGGTGCACAAAGAAAGCACAACCGACATCATTCATTCTTCCTAATTCGAGGATGAAGATTCTAAACGGGGTTTAGTAATTTCACGGAGGTTCGAACGTGTGTAATTTTATTGTGCAATGAAAACGTAAGTTCATAAAAGCAGAAGGTGGGGAACTGGGTAGCCAAACAGTTCCGATAGGGATTAATAATGCACAGTTCCTCCACATAATTAATTCATCACAGTCGATAGGAACGGCGTTTCGTGTGGTTGACGGTAGCTAAAATCTACATCGTGTGATTGGTCATCGATGTTATTTCAAGCACAGCTGATTGCTCTGCAAAATTGACCGCAAATTTAAATTATTTCACGACAAACCTTTCACAATGTACGACCAGCGTTCATTCCGACACAATGATATATTAGAGTTACTTCAACATGTAAGTTACGTCGTGTCGTACATTTTGTGTTCACTCACTCCAAGTTATAGAAAATTTACACTTAATCGCGTTAAACTGAAGTATTTTGATCATTCGTGAACCTCATCCTCGCATCCTCTTTGGAAGTAACAGAAAAGTGTTTACAAAGCCAAAAACAAAGGATGATTCTGAATTGTGAGGTATTTAAAACTCTTTGGGAAAAAAGTAATCACATTACCTATATTTCTCTCTCTCTTTATCTCTCTCTGTCTCCCATTCTTTTCTTTGCATAGTTTCTGAGTGGTAGTACAACGTTATCCGAACAATGAGATGTTTTTCTTTGAAACTGGCCAGAAACTGGGTTTGAATGGAACTTCAATAGGGAAATTCTGTACCAAAGTTGATCAAACTTTTGCTCATAGTACAATTAGCTGAAACTGGGTAATGAAGAACCTGTTGAACTGATTTCGTGGAATCAGTCTTTGTATATGCTGAATTTCTCTTGTTTAACTAGAAAATTCGAAGAAGAGAAAAGACAACGAAAATAATATCTCGAATTCAAGGGTACAAAATGAGTTGGCAAGTTCATCCATCCGCGTTGTTAAGTCTGACGTATCCGCATATTACAATACTCCGAACAAGTTGCTCTCGTCGGTCTTGACACAGTTAGAGTGCAATATGCGCACCCTATATAATGCCTTTGATCCAGCGTAGAGTGTGGTGAGCGCTCGATATTCTACAATCATCTCTCACCTATGGACTGCTAACATGTGCAAGATCTTGTTCGACAAGTATCCCAATTCGCGTTTGTTGCGCAGTTGGAAGGAGAAGAGAAGGAATTTGATTATATACAAGTGGAACGAAAATATTTCAAACTCTGGAACTAGTGGAACAGGTGATTAGGAAACATCAAATATAATTAAATCATGATCAAGTCCATGGAGATTTCAATATTATTCCAACAGTGGCTTTTGTGCGCGATTCGATGATTATTTACCACTCTTATCTCGCATAGCTTCGATGATTGATTGACAGCAACGGAATATCTGCTCGATAATAATTATTACATTCCCATGGATTGGATTTGATTTCTGTTTGCAAATGGAGATTGCTCAAAGGGACGTTTTTAGCATGTTCATTACATATAAATATTTGATCGGAAAATTATAACTGATTATAGATGAGATTTAATTAGCAGGAAGTGGTACGTATTGTTTATTTCATTATGCAACGAAATTAATACTCGTGTAGTAACTCGCAGGCTGAGTTATTGTTGATCTTATCACTTGTCATTCAATCGATTCCTGATTGCCTTTGTTCGTTTTATATTAAACAATGGATAAATCAGAGCAAAAAGCTCGAGTATTATGTTATTGATTTTAAGAGAATAATATATTTTGTAACTATTGAACACGTTATTCGGAATTCGATGTGAAACTAGAGTAAATTTTTACATCCTTTCGAACTTCATCACCATCCCAACGCGTACGTACTCGTAGAATCATTCCCTAGGTAATCTCATCTCCCAAAAGTAATCCAATTTTCCTCGACAAATTTTCAACTTGTATTCATCTTTTTGAAAGCTCTTCTTGTATTTGAATTTAATCTATTTCATATATTTTCGAGAGTTGCGCGACCCTTTCCTCATCATTCATTCTCCTCTTGTTTCATTATTCCCTCACAAAGTCGCTTACGAAATAATTACTCGACCTATACGGTTTTTTTTAATTTTATATGTATTTTATTCGACGTGCCGTTCTCGTCGAGTAGAGAGGAAAAAAATACACACGCGAAACAATGGATAACCTGTTTCCATACTACACATGTTGGTATACTATGAACCTGAGCTGTAATCCTTATTCATAGAATTAGAACGACGGTATATGATATTCTCCATGGATATCGCGACAATATATTTAATTATTTCATGTCATTGCTAATAACCAAACTGTTTATCAATGTTTTATAATTCTGCACTCTGCTCATCTAAAATTCAACACACAGAATGATAATGTACACTGTGAAAAATATACTTCCTAAACTGCCAAAGAAGTTTGGCAGTTTTTTTACACAAACTTTTTTTGTAAATTAACAAACAAAAGTTTGTAAACATTCAAAAAATTTTGTGATTTCATGAAGATTTTTGAGAATTCACAAACTTTTGTTCGGCAATTTACAAAAAAGGTTCGGAAATTATTTTTCCAAATCAAGTTTGTAAATTTCCAAGCATTTTTGTTTGGAATTCAACAAATTTTTTTTACAGTGTTAATGCGATATCATTTGAAATACATCCCAATGAATTATGAATCTTAATTATCTTACACCATTTTCAGGGCTTATACCACTTATTACTTTCATTTTCGTTCTCCAATTATCGGAACGTCTATGTACAGTCTCATAAATTTTTCCAAAACAACACCCAATTTCCTGCTACTTGTAATTATGAGTTGACCTCAATCTCGCACAATGCTTCGGAATTATGTCGTTTGAATTCAGGAGGATATATCGTAAATGGCCTTGTAGAAGGGAGAATTTCACGTGGAAATTATGAGATTATACGATTGAGAAGAATTACGTTTTTCAATACAATTCTGTCTATTCTCGAATCTATGATTCAATTGGAAAAAAACGTAAGATATATGCTATCTATTCGATTTGTCGATACTTCGAAAATTCTTTCAGTTTTTGGTACTTGGGACAGCCCAAGGATATGGGACTCTTGCCGTTCCAGGTGAAAAAATGAGTCTACTGTTGATAACATACTCTTGATCGAAGTGCGATGAAATTCGGGCTCTGGTCAGTGGGATAATTAGATTTCTTATCAATATTATGGACTTTTTGGGAACTGAGGATTGTACTTGGGAAGTTTGTACAGAGTCAGCGTGGAGAAACTATTGAAAATGATACATGGACCAAATATGAATAGGAAATTGGTAGGCATTTAGGAAACTTTAGACGAACTTGTGATAAATTTTCAACAAGAGAATGTAATCCGTGAGTAAATTAGAAATTCAAGCACTAATTTTGAGGCAATTTTAGCACGCTGAGGTCACGGGGGTCGAGAAGACCTCACGAAAACTTTTGGAGTCAAAATACTTTCCTTGATCGTGAATTTGAAGCCGTGCCACTATCTGATGTTGCTGCCAAGAAGCATCACCAAGATGTGAACTTTTGCACACAGTGAAAAATTTTGTGTATTTTCAACACACGTGTATGTTCTAGGAGGTCCGCTCGCAATTTATGTTAAATATTAACACCAAAAATTCATCAAATGAACACAGAAACGTTAAATTTTCACTGATAATCTGTGAATTTCAGAATTTGATAAGTTGTTTTCAACACAAACTATGAGTGGACCTCCTGTGACACAAAATTTTTCGCTGTGCAATAATATTTGAAACGGCACCTATTTATTTGGTTCGGAGTCAAGAGAAGTTCGTATTTCATGAGGAAGAATTCATATAAATTATATTGATCTTGTATATAAATTATATGCAATTTTGAAAATGTTCTCACCTGTGATGACTGTACGTTCAGTTTACGTGATATTTGTGGGAGATCGACCAGCTTCCGTCGGAAATCCCTCAAAAGTCGACCACAAGTTTCTGATGTTTGACTTGTTTCGAATTTTTTCAGTACTCTCGGGTACAAATTTCATTAATTGGTAGGGCTTCGCACGACACTCGCGTCAAAGAAAGATGAAATAGTTACCAATAACACTAGTTTACAAAATAAAAAAAATTATTTGTACATTTGATTACACTATTTTTTTCTGATGCATTTTGACTCTCTGAACTCAAAAATCACAGTAAAAACTTTGTTCATGTATGAGTTTTCGAGATATGAATTTTTGAAGGTGAACAAAATTTTTTTCTATCGAAGTTTCACTATTAAAGGTATATCTTAAGTCAGAAGCGATCAATCTAATCGTGGCAGGTGTCAAAATGGATATAATCGAACTGCCAACAAATATCTACGTCACTATTGTTGATTACTCAAGTAGTTTAAGTGCAATGAATCAAAATATTTGGGAAAAATACTGTTTTTCGACAAAAATGAAGGTAAAAAAGTTACATTTTCGCCAAGGAAAAATAGAAAACGTGGAAATATACTCCGTATCAAATTTTTTACGTAAAGTGCGCTCTTTTACGAAGAGAACGATGTACTTGTGAAAGGAAATCTATGAAAAATTACAGAAGTTACGATTATTTATGTACAAGTGCCAAAATCCAACGTTTTTTTAATTCTCAAAGTTTCACCTTATTCATAGCCATAGTCTATACTTGAGTGTAATTGATTTGATTTATTTTTATTGTAATATATTGATACAAGATGGGTGTATTACAAACACGGTCGTATATACTGGCCTGGAGACTCTTGTAATTTTCGGTGGTGGGGCCAAAGAGAATCAGATGGAATCAGTGGAAACGGTCAACGAACTAGTTAAGTTTACTTTATCTAACAAATCGTTCCAAAAACAGATGTGAATATTAGTTTCTAGTTTTGCCAAAAATTTGAGCAACCCCTTCGCTTCGAAATTCGTTTCTGATAATTCTTCTAAAGTGACCTTATACCAGGTGTGTAAGTATGAAACCGGAATTTTTGTACAGAAAAAACTCGTTCATTGTAATGATATGATACAAAGTAACTTATTCAAAGTATTGTCCACCGCTATCTATACATTTTTTCCATCTTTCTGGCAATTTGTGGATTCCGCGCCAAAAGAACTGTTGCTTTTTTGAGGCAAACCAGTCATCGAGCCATTTTCGTACATCTTCGTAAGAAGTAAAGCGCTGCTCAGCAAGTGCGTGTCCCATCGATGTAAACAAGTAGTATCGGATGGGGCAAGGTCCGGTGAGTAAGGCGCGTGCTGAAGAATCTCCCAACGGAACGACTCTATCGTTTCCTGTACCTGTTTTGCTTTGTGTGCTGGTGCATTGTCATGCAGCAAAATCACCTTGTGTTGTCTTTGTTGATATTCTGGTCGTTTTTCACGCAAAACTCGATCCAAATCGATCATTTGTTGTCGGTAGCGTTGAGTATCGACAGCTTCCCCAGGTTTCAGCAGGGCGTAGTAGATTACGCCCTTCTGATTCCTCCAAACACACAGCATTGTCTTTCGTCCGTAGCGGTTTGGTCTTGCCGTCGATGTTGATGGTTCACCCGGAGTAACCCATGACTTTTTGCGCTTAGGATTCTCGGAATATATCCACTTTTCATCGCCATTCACAATTCGATGGAGAAATGACTTTTTTTGGAACCTGGCGAGCAGCATTTCGCATGATGTTTTGCGGTTTTCCTGTTGTCTTTCGTTGAGTTCATGTGGAACCCATTTCCCCACCTTTTGTATCTTTCCCATGGCTTTCAACCGAAGGGAGATGGCTTCTCGGGTCACCTTTAACTGATCCGCCAGTTGTTGTTGTGTTTGAGCTTCGTCTTCGTCCAACAAGGCTTGCAGGTCAGCGTCTTCAAACTTTTTCGGTGGTCTTCCACGTTCTTCGTTCCTGACGTCAAAATCGCAACTTCTGAACCGTTTGGACCACTCGAAACACTGTGTTTTATCGAGAGCATGCTCACCAAACGCCTCCACAAGCATTCGATGTGATTCGGCTGCGGTTTCCTTCAGATGAAAACAGAAAAGTAGTGCTGTCCGCAAATCGTAATTTGTTGGCACAAAACTCGACAGGTTTATCTCTCATAAACTAATGCTACTGAATGAAACTCGTGTTATTGTGATTTGGAAATCTTTGTCGGATATCAATACAATAACAAGACACCGCTGACGTGATGTGTCGGTAACTGCATCGACATCTAGCGCCACCTATGGGCTAATTCCGGTTTCATACTTACACACCTGATATACTCTGAGTCCTTTAGATAACGATCGAACTGTGTCGGCTCGAGAATTCCATCGCGTTGTGCTGACTATTTCTGGTGCTGCTGCGTGTATTTTGCTGTCTTTTAATCTTTTACACAGCAAGTCATATCTTCCAGAAGAAGACGTAAAAAAAACATAAATTTGTTCTAAGAAATCGAAAAATTTTGTTGCTTCTAAACAAGATGTCACAGCAGAAGTACCAACTAAGTTTAATGAGTGTGCAAAGCACGGTATTCATAATGCTGAATTATTTTCTCGATTTATAAGTGATTGTAGACCGTTGAGACCGTTTCAACGAATAGTTTACGAGAAAATGATTTTTCAATAAAAAGATATGAAAATTTTCAATTTCATTTTGTGAATAAACAAATGGAATTTTTTCCAAAATATTGATAGGGTAATTCACTATTCCCTATTAGATTAATGTCCAATATTTTGTTTCAATTTTCCTGAGATCATCGAAAATCATGGGCTCACTCAGAAAATTTCCACCCTTAGGGCTTAGAATGCCCTCGGTTACGTTTGTGGTTTGTGGTTTTATTTAACTTTAATATAAAAAAATCATATATACATAGGCCCGTGTCTAGTAGGTCTAGTGCTTAATCCAGCACTGGTTCTGACTAATAAGTAGCTGCAGCAACTACTTAAGGGGGGAAATACATGTGAATGTACCTTTTTTTCAAGAATTTATCACAAAACATTGGTTGAAGATACATTAATGAAATAAAGCACATCTTGAATTATACGTTTGAAATTATCTTTCAAATTTTTTGAAGACAAAAATATTTCAAAATGGCGGAGCTACGAGTTGCTACCTCGTTTTTGCGCCGTGCAGCCTCAGGTCCCAATTTTTTTCTAAAATCAAAATTCTATCGTTAGAATATGTAGAAACACACATCTTGACGGAGAGAAGAACAAAAAACCAAATTTACTCACATTGGTTTTTTCAATTTGTAATTAGGAATAAAAGTGGTTTTTTTTTCAAAATCCCCCTGAATGTTCAATTTTTCATTTTCATTCGTTTTGGCTCCGTCAAGATGTGCATTTTTATATATTCTAACAATAGAATCTTGGTTTTCTGATTTTAGAAAAAAATTGGGACTTGTAGGCTGCACGGCGTGAAAAACCAGCTACCAACTTTTAGCAGCTGTAGCTCTGCCATTTTGAAATATTTTTGTCTCAAAAAAATTGTCAAAATACTTTGAAACGTATATTTCAAGATATGCGTTATTTCATTAATGGGTCTTCAGTCGATTTTTTGTAATAAATCCTCAAAAAACGATATGTTTACATGTATTTCCCCCCTTAAGTAGATGTTCGAAAATCGACTATTTAAGCAGTTGCTGCAACTATTCTCTTCTTTCCGTGTAACAACTCCTCAATAGTCATCCGCCTGAATGTAGGAATTAACAATACAGTTCTCTAGGAAGATAGTTTTGGGAGAATACAGATATTCGAGAATGAACACGGAGAGAAAAAATTTGCGGACGCAGCAAATCGAGGTATTATATATAGAATAGCAAAATTTTTTGCTGAACTAACTAAAAATTTGCTATAACAACAATCGTGTTAGCTACCACAGCAATTTTTTAGCTGTGGCAGCAAAAAATGTTTGCTCCGTCAGCAAATTTCCAGTATTATATACAGAATAGCAAACGAATTTTGCTGGGATAGCAAACATTTTTTGCTGCCATAGCTGAAAATTCGCTGTCGCAGTTAACAAGATTGCTGGCACAGCAAATAGTTTGCTGTCACAGCAAAAAATTTGCTGCTCTGGCAAAAGGAACCCAGCAAAAGTAGATTTCGCTGCCACAGCGAATTCCTTTTCCTCCGTGAAGTTCTTTGAAAAGACAAGTCTTCAATAATACAGATATTCAAAAATAGGTATATTTACAAATACAGTTCTTTGAAAGGAGACCGTTCTTGGAGATTATAGATATTTAAGTTATTAGGTTTTGAAAGAAGACAATTCTTCAAGAGGACAGCTTTTTCAGCATAGAGGAGACAATTCTTCGAGATACACACTGGAAATGAAATTCTGGGATGTCTAACTTTTGGGGATCAACAGTACACTCAGAGAAGAAAAGTTTCCCAAACAGCAAACCTCGAAAATTTCTAAAAAGTGCTTAGCATTCAGCAATCCGGAATTGTAGATATACAGATGGCTAAAAAATTTTACTGAACCAACAAATATTTTGCTGAAATAGCAATATTTTTGCTGTAACAGCAACCGTTTTGCTAATGTAGCAAAGCAGGTTTTTCTGAATCGCTTTTTCAGCAAGTTTTCTTCTCTACGTGTAGTTATACGTGAAAACATGAAATCAGGAGAACTCGGTGGATATTTGATTGCGCTCCTGTTCTTGAAGAGTTGATAAAAACTGATTATAATCGAAGTCGCTCTACGAATAGAAAACTCTCTTCCATAATTTAGTACACCTGTTCGTGATTCTTCGAGAGTTTCAATGCATGAAATGCATTTTGATGTAGCAATGAGGGAAAAATATATGCGTGATTAGGGAGAGGAAGTTTCCCTCATACTTCTTACAGTGTGCTGTGTTGGTTTTGACTAAATAACCATTCTAGCTTGATAATAACGCACTTGATAGAATAATCAATTCAACAAATCAGTTCTCTGACTTCTCTCCTGATTTGTTAAACACCAAACATATCGATGCTTCAGAACTACTGGCATTTCAAAGAGCCATCAATGAATTCTCATCCGCGCATTGTTGAACCGTTGGTGATCTGTCGATCTGCAGCCGTCAACCAGTGTTTACAGGGTTAGTTAAAGTTCATCCCTCTCAATCATTCATGAACATATTATCACCTCATCATCAGAACAATTCTGAAGTGATGAAAAAACTAACAAATTATCGAATTTGCGGGTATTTTCATGGAACGATGGAGGTACAAAACGGAGGGAAGAGAAAATAACGTGAAATGTACTCACCATTCAGAACGTGGACCATTACGCTGGCTGGATTTGCATTACTTGGGATGCAGGTGTAATTTCCGCTGTCACTCAATTTTGCTTGTGTCACCAAGAGCTTGCTCGTGGTGCCACTCTCTGTTTTCTCCGTCTCCAAGGAAACACCACCCCTGTAGGGAAGTCTGAATTATCAAAGATACTTTGCTACCACCCAAGCGTCATATCGATATAATTCATTCCAAAGTGCTCGGGTTATTCTTAAAAAAAGTATATCTATATATTTCGTGTAGGGTATTTTTTTCAAATTAATTTCATATCAAATCTTGATGATTGAATATTTGAAAATAGTTTATCATCTCAATGACTATGATTGGGAGCCAACAAAGGGATCAAGTGTTGAATTGTTTCAAGTGTTCCCTGAGTATTCACACAAACACGTGAGGATCAAACCAGCTCTGAACGCGTTATGTATTGAGTGGAGCTGAATTATTTAAGTGCTACCAGAGGAGGTAATTACAGATTGAATTTTACACATATTGACTTGAATCATGAACGCAGTGAAGTGTATTTGATTTTCGAGCAGTATTCAGAATTTGTGGTTACGCATATCACAAAAAAATTCACTCTGTGATCATAAAAGAGAGAGCGAATATTTCCTATGTTGAGAGTTTGTGAAATTGTAACTATAAAATTTACATATTTGCAGGATGAATCGATTCGAATTCTCACCAGAGATGTTAACGATAATGAAAGCTCGGAGATGCTTTTGAATTTATATTGTAAATGGAGAGTAGATGGTACGTGTCTGACATATAATAATGGGGAACATTATTGCGGTAGTGTATGTGTCAGGTGTACGTAAGAAGGTATCTAAGAGAGTTTGAGAACTTGATACTCGTGGCTTGTACCTCGGACTGTCGAAATCCACTACAGCTCCTCCGTGATGCCACGAAACGCTACTTGGCGGTGTACTTTGCACATTAACGATACACGTGAGGCTTATCGTACTACCCTTCTTAACATAGACGTCTTCCGGTCCCTGGATTGTCGCTTGAGCAGCTGTAACATATATGAAGAATCAATCAATTAACGACTACCTTTTTATCAGGTTATTTGAATATAAGTTTTTTTTGCATCGAGAAGCTCATTCATTATCATCATAATTGTTCATCAATATCTATATTAGAGTACTAATTGAATATTCGCAGAGCCAAAAGAATACTACTGAGTTATATTGATCAAATTATCCATCTACTTATAGATATCTCGGATGAAAGTACTCATGGTAGTTATTCAATTCCTCAATTCCACTGATTGCGCCCTTGAACAATAGTGCGCACGAAGGGTTGGAAAAATTGTCGTATCCAGATCGTTGTTCCAATGGAAGGAGTCCCAAGAGAACACAAATCTTCAGGAATATTTATTACAGTGTTCCTGGACGTTGTCAAACATTCCTGAAATGTTTCTGAAGGTTTGCGTTCTCTTGGGGAGGAGAGATAGATCGAGGATCGGTCTTTTGATTGGGCTGTTCTGTATTCACTTTCCTTCACACCAGGGAATTATTTAAAAATATTCTGAAAGATATTTAGAACACACATAAAGTATTATTAGTTCTGTGAATTTGTACAGGCAGAAAAATTTCGTTCCCACAACTGATTTTTCGCTGTTTCGTGTGGAGACCATACATTTGTTACGAAATATCTGAATTCCAGTAGATTAATTTTCCATGGAATTCACTGAAATTTTCCACTATGGGATAAAACTAATATTCAGTAAATGCTGCATACATTATAGATCAAAGAAATTATCATACACAGCGGCTCCGCCTTTCGCTTCACTCTCACGCTTCATTTCGCTAGCTGCGTTCCCGCATAAATATTTGAGACGGGAGTGAGGAAAAAAAACGTTTATCAAGCAAAAAACATAACATCTGTAGATAAAACTTGCCACTCCGAGAGCCCTGATTTATCATCATTCATTCTCTTGAACTTTGATCTCACTTTTTGCATCGTATATAACCGGCTAAAGAGCCAATTCAAAGAGGAACATTTATTTCAACCTTCCTTGAAATACAGAAAGCAAGCACTCATGCACTGGTGTAAAGAGAAAAACAAGATAAATAGAGGAGTAAAAAGAGAGAGGGAACGATTAAAGGCACGAATCTACACACTGTAGCGAAACTCTTGGTCCAGCTAAAAGATTGATAACAACTAGGAAAAGGAGTCTGTTCTTGCGTGATTCTAACCTGAGTTGAACGGGATCCGGTGAATGGCGTTCGGTACGGTGGTGTGGGTGATGGTGGCAGGATCAAAGGCTGTGTCTGGTACGGGAAGGCAGAAAAGATATTCAGTTAATCTGATTATATCTGCAGCGATATCGATACATTTCACGAAAAAATCAAACGAGGAATGATAAAATCATGCGTACGCTTATTATAGGAATTGAATTTTCGTCCGTATGTTTCGTGTTACTCGAATATTCATTCTTCGTGGATTTGGGAAGGGGGTGGTGAAGGTGCGGAAAGTATCGAGGGAATGAATAAGTGTATTTCAATTAATCACATACGTATACTAATTAGAACAAACATTTTCAAGACATTATTCATATTTCTCTTTTGATTGTTCTTTTTTCTATAATCGTTCGAAGGAAACGATTGTGATATTAGAAATATTCTCCTATTGCTCAATATTGAATTCCTTTCAGTGATTAATTGATATTGGAGCAATATATCGGCACGTTACCCATACACTTCGAATTTCCGTATGCTTTGATGTTGAAATCAAATAAAATGCTCCGCATCTATCCTGCATTTTATTAGAACAATGAATCTCTTTGAACTGTAGGCAATTTTTCTTTGCGTTACTTTTTATTGGTTTTGCTATCTAAAATACTAAGCAGCTCACAGCTCGATCAATCGATGATTATTCATAATGCATATGGAATAGTTCAATTCCAACAAATTATTCCAACCACCCGCTATTCTCTCGGGAGTTTTTTTTTCAAAGTATCTCACAGATAGGAACGTTGTCTACCTCAAATAAATGTTTTGTTTCAATGGAGCGAAAAGCACATTTCTTTGACGAAGACTACCGAATGAACATTTACTCAGGATAAATGGAATTCGATCTGCTGAAATATGTGTTCCACATGAATATTTCATCGTTTATCTTAGTTTCGTAGGATGTGGAAAGCGATATTCATTTCAATTAAGTGAATGTTTTTCTCGGAACATTCCAATTAATTACCAAAAGAACATCTTATATCATTCGGAATCATTGGATTCAAAATAAAATACAGTCACATTGAAATTAGCGAATTGATTCTGTTGATAACGATGCGGTTAGAAATTGCAAGAGTTATGGATAATGACGACGACGAGTCAATAGTAATCGTAACAGCTGCTCACATCGAATGATCTCTCCAATGATCTATATAAAATGCAACAGAGTAATCAGCGAGCCATGAACATGATTATGAACTCAAATAACGCGATAATAGCGGTTCATGAATATTCCAAAAGTGAACGCGAGAGAATCAGAGCTTTGCGCTCTATTCATCATAAACGTTTTGGTAAAGAGATATCGTTCTTTCGATTATAGGATTCTCATCTAGTCTTCGATTATATCATAACGTATCGTGTTGTGAAGATTCACTTTTCCTAACTTCTGAGTTCTCTCATCTAATTGCGGTGAAGGATTATAAAGACTCACTTTATTCATATATAGGAATGTGAAAATTCCAGATAACATATATGAAACATTGAAATTCAAAGGAAGAGATGAACGAGATACCAATAAAGTTGATCAAAATCTTGGAATTCGTTATTTATTTTCTCTTTGTTATATGTAAGAAATCCACTCATGAACTTTAATACTTCAATGTACGAGTTCGATACACTTTCCAATCATCGTCGATATTGTGGAATACAATCTTGAGGTCGAAGTTTTCGAGAGAATAGAATTTCCTGGACTATTTCATTGGCTATCGTACATGAATGATACCTTAATGGAGGATCCGAAAGATGAAATGGAATGAATTCTCATCTCACTCGATTCATAGCGAAGTAATGATAGTAATAATCTCATAATGGAAACTTACCCAACTAAGAGTTTATTTCCTGAACCTGGTTGGGTTAAACTCGATCCTGCTTAGATTCTGACAAGGATTTCAATCTTTGTCTAACTTGTTAAGAGCACCCTGCTTGAATCAGGACTCGATAGAATTACTTCAATCCTTGAGGTAATAAGGAGTTTGCAAAAATGCATCAGTGACATGGAAAAAAGTATCTGCTGAAAAGTTCCATTATTAGCGTAGAAAGTCTTTCAAAAGTTGAATTGAGTTTCCATTATGAACAGATGTACAATCTATTGGGTGTACACGTCGATCTGTGAGATCGAACCTGCTTGTTCTCCTCGTATATGTTACTACATCCTTTTAGGTACAAACAAGCCCAAGCGGCAACTCCCTCTACTTTCAAACTCAGAAAAATGGTGCAGTTGAATATTAGACAGCTAGGAAATGTAGTAATTCTAAATAAAAATTCAATCGAATTTAATAAATTTTATTTGTCACAGTTGAATTTTTTATTTCCCTTGAATATATTGTTCTATTTATATTTTAGACCCCCGTAGTATTTGAATACCGTAGTATAAGTACCTTTTATTTTTACAGTATCTTTCCGAGTGTGAAATTTCAACTTTGAAGATGGATAAATAAATATTCCTCTTGAAAATTCAATGATGAGAGTTCAAGATTTCCCGTATGATTACTGAAGTGATAACGATATCAATGTCAAGATCAGACCTTAAGTTCTACAACTCTTGTTTCCTTTTGCTCTCTTTTGTTAGAGATTACTCGAACAATCTTATAACTGCGAGGGTGATGTACGATATGGGTACTGAAATCCAGATATTCTCCGTTCAAATGTTGAACCCGGAAAGGATAACACTTCTTAAAAGATTTAAAGATAAACTCAATTGTAACCTTTCACGTTGGGTTAAACGTGTGAGATGTAATTTCATTCTCCATTACTAATTCGGAAATCATTATTCCAGGATTTACAATGTGCTGATGTGGTTCTTCCACAATCGAATAAGTCTATGAATATATTCTTGTTATTCATCAAGTCGAATATGAATTCAATATTGGTATGCGATTGGTAAGTCTTCTTTATACGAGTTTTGAATATTTTGTTTTTCAAAATGGATATCTCATAAAGAAAGAGTTCATGTATAATTCCCACACTCACGGTGGACGGTTCTCAACACTTGCTGCTGTTATGGCGATGAACCTCCTGCAGTTCTGACTACACCTAGGTTTGAAACTCCCTCCCTGCGGGTGGTTTGAGATACAAGTCAAGCTAGATTCTGTTACGAAATTCTCATTTCTGTTTAGTGACATGTTCAGGAATTTTCTCTTGGAGCGAATGGTCAATTAAATAACCAAAATAACGTACAAAGTATACTCAATTTACATGAATTGATGATCATGTATAATCGATATCCATCGATTTTCAAGGAATTCTGTCAGTTCGATAAGGAACAATAACAGTGCCGTACAAGTTCAATCCCAGCAAATTCATCACGTTACAGTTGTATAAAAAGGGAATAACAATGATATAGGGGAACGGCGGGTGGTATGGCCCTTTTAAGGGAAAACTGAGATAAAATGACTCCAGATTAAAAGAATGTCGCTACGGTGTGGGATACAACTTTTTGCAGTAGTTTTCTCACATATATCCTGGAGAAAAAATTTTCACCAGTGAAATAAAAGATCAGGAACAGTTTCACTTTATAGATGAATTTATGAAAAATTTTTCGGTGTCGGGTAGTATGGCCTGGCATCCAAAAGACGGTAAATTAAAACGAGAACATATTTATTACCACAGAATTATTTGTTTCAAACATTAAATATGAAAGGTTTTTTCTCTTGAATTTAGGCATCGTCCACTAAACCGAAATTCTACATTATCATATGGACCATACCATTCAAATCTAACCCATAAGAGCACATGGTGAAACCATGGGGAATATGGTCGCCGATGAAATCTTGGCATAGCATCGATGAACGAATTTTCATGTAAAACGCATGCATACAAACATTGTTTATAGATGAATTGTCCGAACAATTTTTTTGAAAATAAGTGTTCGGCAAAACTGATCCCACCAATCGATTCTAGGAAAAAAAATACATAGAAAACATGTACCCTGAATCGACATTGTGATTGTTTGTTATAAAAAAATAAAACACGTATTGGATTGTTATTTTTTTTTTCATAACAATGAACGATCGCAATGTGGATGTGGAAAATTTTTCGACCAATTTATTTATAAACCATTCTTTTACACACGTTCCTCACTCCATTTGGCATAGCATGGGTTTGCCAAGATTCCATCGGCGATCGAGCTCATATCTCCCATTATTTCAGCATGAGCTCTAATGGGTTGATGTGGGCCATACCGCCCAATCGAGATTTCTGACGAAAGAATTTGTTTATAACCAAACAAACAGACCTTACCGCTTAAAACTCATGAGACGTGTTCTATATATGGGGGGAAAGGGTTAATACTAGTATGACATATTATTTTATGATCTGACCTACTTCAGTACAGAACGTCTCAAAGTTTCGCCGACACAGTACACCAAGAACAAGGACAAAGAAAAAGTGAGATCTCTCTCAACACACTGTATTGACAACAATGAAGTTCCCGCAAATGATAGACAGGAACAATCTCTCCGTGATCAAAAGTGTGCAGTGCTGCCACCTAGTGTCAGATCCTAGAAACACGTGGTGGGCCATACTGATCGCCGGGCCATACCACCCGCCGTTCCCCTATTACAAACGCTATGTAACAACAACATTACAGTCATGTGATATCTGAGAGCAATTTTTAATTGCTACACTTATATCAATTTCATCACATTGAAACAAAGATGTAATATTATAATCCAAACATTTCGATTTTGATTATAATGCGATATCACGAAGGAGAGGATATAACTCTAGAGAGTCATATTCTATATCGACGATGCATCAATTATCCCTGTTTACCAGCAGATATTATGTCTCAAATATAATAATAATTATCAGTTATTGATGAGTAATTACAAAATTACGCTAAGAAGAAATGTCACTGTTCCTCAGTAATGGTTTCATGACGTTTGTCAGTATTGATGGATTACTTGAAACTTGAGTTGTCTCTGAAAAATCATCAGTTCAGGAAACAAAGTTGTGTTGCGTATGAACAGGGCTCCCAATCGTCACTGTTTGCCAATTGAATCACTCAATAACATGATCTTCTTGGTTGGAATGATTAATTAGAATAGGAAAAAATTCTTTAGATGGAAGCCTTGGTGTGAACAACGAATTTTGATGTCATATTTGAAGTGATTGTTACAATGATGTTATGTAATACCTCATTACTTTGTTATATCTATGTTGGAACTTTTGCGTCACAAGCAACTTACATTTAACATGTGCTTTATGTGATATGTTACAAGTTTTTATATAATTATCACGTTGGCGTTAGATAAGTGAGTTGATCGGAATTGTTCCTGGCAAAATCTGGCAAACTAATTCCCGCCGGTATTGAGGCATTGCTACATCCTCGGCGATTTCCATATGAGTACATTCGTGATCAGTTACCTCAAACGACTTGATTTTGAATTTCAAAATACATTCAACATGAAAAAAATATGTCATGTTGAATTCGAAGACACGTTCCAGACGTATCTGATGTTGATCAGGGTGCAAATCTGCGCAAAGCAGCAATAATTGGACAAATATCTATTTGGCTGGAAAAAATCTTTTCCTCAGTGTATCAAGCGGAGATCGAACACATAGTTCTAAAGCTACTATGAAAGTATATGCTCATACAAATGAATCAGTGAATACGGAAGACATTTGATGAGTGATTTTGTTGCTGAATTTCCTTCCCCCTATGCTGTCATTTTCATTTCCCTAGTCGAAGATAGTCTTGAAACTTAGTTTAGGATTCCAAAACCCACTCCAACGCGGGAACTCAATTGAATTCTTATAACACAAGGTTTATCTTTTTTCTCTACGTCCACTTTGAACGGATTCAGTAGTATAAATACTCTGGGGGGAATCGAATTAATACACGAACAACATAATATTCAGCCGTTAAAGACCAAGAATCTTGCAGTATATTCTTTTTACCATTTTTTCAGTTCCAAGCAGTTGAATCGAGGTGAGAAAATAACGATGGTTCATCAGATTTTGTGAGTTTGAATTTTCGTTTCGTTTCTATAAACGATTCGAACTTCAGGAACTTTTAGATATACTGGTATTGCATCAGTGTAAGTTGAAGATATCCTTCATTTTTCTTGTTTCGTTATTTATCCTTTCACCCTGAATTGATAGTATTTATCTTCATGTGTTTCGAGGTTATCTGTACAGTATATGAGGAGACCCAGAGCTCTTTCACCTCTGTGAGAGGCGCTCAACTTGGTACTGATTGCGTCATATGTATAAAAGGATATCTCTTTCTCACAGGATTGTTTGTGAATTTCCCAGCGTTGACCATTAATTGGGTATCAAATTGAATGATATACTTTTCAAGGGAGAATTATTGAAAACAAAAGATCTCTGGGGAATTGTGGAGAAATGAAAAAATATCACAAAAAGCAAGTTTCAAGGTACCTCGATTCTGTCCTTTCTTCTGTAGCTTACAAAATTCCAGATCTCTTGAAAATGTCTGTGATATATTTTGAAGTATCTTGAAGATGTGTTTTCACACCCAAAAAGTTGTTTGCAATTTCAACAATCACTGATGGTTGGAAACTTTTCCAGAACTTCCATAAAATTCAGCATTTCTCATTTTCCTCAAAGTTCAGAAAAAATTCTTCATGAAAAAGTATATTCGATGAACAGAATTTCTTCAGTTCTGTAATGATTTTCAAGCTTTCTTAGAGAAGTGACATCCAGGGATTTTCGAAGAATTTTGGCTAGATCATAAGAACACTCCTTAGGGTGGAGAATTCAACAACAATATAGTGCGTGGTATGAGTCAATCTGAAGAACCTTGGGGAAGTGATTTTTCTCAAGAATAGAACATTTATCACTGAAAACGGATCCAGATGCATGGTGCGTTATCTGGTTTGAATATTCAATGTGGTAATTGAATAACTGCCACGAATTTGAAACCGTAATGGACGAACTGTGGCAACTTGATGGGAAATACATGAAATTATAATATGGAGACTTGACGGTGAAAGACAATCTCCACGATGATGAAGAATCTTTTAAACGGATCAGGACATATTCTAAGAAAATTTGAGAACTAACCGAAACGCTGGATACTCGATTTCTAAAAAAAAAAAGGAAAACATTTGTGTGACAAGTGCTTCCATAATTTTAATTTTGGCATGAAGTCTTATTTTTGCAGAATTAATATCGCTTCTGAACTCACTATATCCCTTGATATGAGGCGAAAGGCTCATTCTATTACAGCCCTTGTTGGAAAAATCCATAGAATCTGGCGAAATTAAATGTAACGGGATTTAGTCAAAACATTGTGCAAGATTCTATCAGATTTGGCGAGGATCAATTGATTCGTTGACCCAGGAAGGGCAATATTGGATACTCGATTGAAAAAAAAAGAACGAGAAAAAAATGTCACTGAACATTAGGTCATTTTTTAAGAACTAATCGTTTTTACGTTTTAGAACTGATCGTTTTCTTTCAGAACTAACTTTTTGGTAAGAACTGACCCTTATAATATGCCCTGGAACGGATTCACACAGTATAAGGATTAGTAATTGGTTACGCGATCGGTGTGATAACAGCAGTGATCTTGCTCTGTGCTTTGCAAAATATGAATGAATGAAATTTCCAACAATTTTCAACAGATTTTTTAGCACTCTCCTAGATATCAAGATTCAAACATGGCGATATGTTTATTCTCAACATGCTAAGAACATTGCGGAGAGAAAAAAAATTTATGTGATAGCGAGATCTGATTCCGCTAACTACCTTCTGCTGTGACAGTAATTTGAATATGACATCGATCATTTTTCTGTTACAGCAGAAAATATCGACTTCACCAGCTAAGTTTGTTTTCTATTCTATAAATCATAAGGAAAATTTAGCTGATTCAATAAATAGTTCGCAGCTATGGCTAAATAGAAACACGGAGAAAAATGCAGGTCGAAATTATAGTAATCTTTAATAAAAATTTGAGAATATTTCTTAAAATCTGAGAGTTTTTCTTAAATGCAGAATGAAGGCAAAACGATCCACTTTTTTGTGGAATTGTATTCGAAAAACGATGGTAAATTATCAATACTTAATAAACGATGGAGAAACATATGAAATTCCCAAAAGTCGCATACGAAATTTCACAAAGTGAATAGTAGGATATTGAAGTTTTGTTACTATTTTTGTAAAATTTCACGCCCTAATCAGAAAAATCCGTAATATGCCAATGTTGACAACAGGTGCAGTACAGTGCCAGTATTGGGTCTCCAACACTTGGTCAACACGTACGGGATCAGTACTGGATACATAAAAATACTGTACTATGCCTGTACTGATAAACCAGTACTGAGAACTTAATACCGGCCAGGTACTAACTCAGTACTGGCCCTGCACTGATTGCGAATAATGGCATCAGTACTCAATCCCCAGTACTGAAAAGCGTTATCATTTCAGACAAATGCCAGTACCCTGCCAGTCTTGGCTAGTACTGGTGCAATACTGCGCCTGTTGTAAATTTCTGGTTGGGGCGCGACTTTTGGAAAGTTCATATGTTCTTCTATTGTTTATTAAGTATTGATAATTTTCCATCGATTTTCGAATACAATTCCACAAAAAAGTGGACTATTTTGTCTTTATTATGCATTTAAGAAAAACTTTCAGATTTTAAGAAATATTCTCAAAGTTTTATTAAAGATTACTATATTTTCGACCTTCATTTTTCTCCGCGTCACTACGTTGACAACGAAGTCCAACTCGCTGTCCCAACAAATTTCATTCTCTTAGTGCATATTTGAAGTATTCTTGACAACACAACATGTCATTAGAACGTTTATAAAATGTTTATAAAATATAGGGGAGGATTTCTAAACGTTTAAGACATGTTCAAGAGACACATTTTGTTGTTAGGGATATTTCATGTTTGAAACCCTGGTAGAAATCATATTCGGCAGTTCACTGGCCCATAACAGGGCCAGGAATACGCCTAGTTTGCCTCGAAAACGCCAGGTGAAGGGTGAAAGAGGGCTTAGAATAATTTCTATTAGGGAAGACTCACTATTGATTCTTACTATGACAAAATTTACCTTCGACTCTCAACATGAAGGCCAAATTCATTTTAGGCTCCGTATTGACTTGGCATTCGTAGATACCAGCATCTCTAGGTTGAACGTAATCGATTTTTAACGTCCATTCGTCAGTATTCTCGGGATGTTTCACGGCAAATCTCGCATCTCCCGTGTATGTATGGATGGACGATGTCAAGATATGTAAGTCCCTTTTGCGCATCCAAGAAACCTGTAATCATTAACAAAGAATTCAACTGAGTAATGTTGAGAAGAATGATTGGGAATAAGTTACAATGACTTCAGTTCAGTTTTTGCAAACCAAAAGTCAAAGTTGATAATTGTCATTCAACCTGTGTAACTTGTGATCAATCACATTATTCCTAATCCACACTGAAAAAGTTCTCAACTAAAAATTTCGTTGCCTCAACTAACTTAGTTGCCTACACCGAGAAAGGAGGCCTGGTTTTACCAACTATCTGGAGTATGGTTAGGATAGATAGATGCAGTCGTGATACTTCCACCGTTCTGATATGATACAGATTGCTGTCATAGCATTCAGTGTCGTTCCTAGAACGATCCGTTTGGCTGAGATAGTCGTACCGATGTCCCTATACTTCAGATAGCTAGTATAGGTAAATGTTTCCTAATAATTTGATTTCTTATAGGAATAAGCCGGATCGACGAATCTGACGAACGTTAACGACGTGAATGTTTAATTTAATTGTTTTTAGAGTAGATGGGAGCGGACTGTATGAATGATAGGGAGTATCGCACAGCGGTCAATTAATGATGAGGATGGTTTATTTATAAACTTTCATAGCTAATCACGGAGATAAGACTCCTGATCGCGACATCATAACGTAAAGACGTATAATAAATTATAAAGAATTCGAGTTGAGACTCGAGAGAGATGCGATTCGTGTTTCGCAACGATTGTCTCGCTGCGAATTTTCACGAATAAGTGTGTCCTTCGATGGGCTGAGTTCTCCGTAGCAACGAGTATAGTTAGAGTAGGGGAGATGAGGGGATATTTCTCATCGATGATTAGTTAATAATCACATTACGCCACATCCTCCCTTCCTCTAGGACTTTGTTTACCAGGCACACGGCAGCAAGGGCGTAATGACGACTTATTTGATTTGATTCAATGATAATCATAGGCGTAAATATGCTATTCCCGAACAGTAAACAATACTGTCATGAGACCAATACACTGGTTCCAGTGTATTAGTATAATTACAGTGCTTTCAACTGAAAATTTTTGTAGCCGAAAACAATATTTTGGTTCAGGTAACTTAAATTTTCTATTTGATGTCGTTTTTAGTTACTACAACTAAAGAGTTTTCTTGGTGCACATACAAAGTCACGCGATAAATGTTCTATGAAAGTTTAGTGAATTTTCCTGGAATGTATTAGCTGTGTATTTTGTTTTTTTAGCACAACACAATCACGATGATGTACTTATGCCTAGCCAAAAACATGACTCTTTGGCATCTCAGGCTCTGCCTTCCCATGTGAAAATTGTCAGAGTGGACAAATGGCCCAGTACAGGCAAGTTTGTATTTGCCATACTTCGGCCAAAACAACTGTCCCCCGTACAGTGCCATTACTCTTTTTCAACAGGCACTAATTCTTCGACGGTTTTCAGACGGTATTGGTTTGCTTGGGCAGACAGTCTTGGATCAGTACCGAATCAATACTGATTGAATAACACCAAGGTTGTAGAAAAACGAAACTGTGCCAGTACTGACTCGGAGTTGGTAATATTTTCGAACTTTCCGCAGAGACGGTACTATGCCAGCATCGACACCATGTAGTTTTCCGACAGAATTGGTAGTGGATCGGGGACCAACCCATCTCCGCGGAAACATAGTTATTTAGGTGAGCCAATACTGTGCCAGTACTGTCTCAGAGTTGGTAATATTTCGAAGCGTTACACAGAGATGGTACAGTGCCAGCATCGATGCCACGTTGTTCCACGACAGAATTGGTAGTGAGTCGGGGGTCGACCCGTTTCTACGAAAACATGGCTACTTTGGTGAGCAAACACTGCGCCAGTACTGACTCAGAGTTGGTAATCTTTTGAAATCTCACGAAAAGACAATACTGTGCCAGCATCGATGCAACAGTGTTTCACTACAAAAGCGATTGTGGATTGGGTGTCAACTTACTTTCGCGGCAACATGGCTACACTGAGAGGATAGTTTGATTATCTATTTTTTTAAATCAAAAGTTATCAAGTAAATTATGAAAAAAGTTGGCGCAAAATTTCACCCAAGGCCACTATGAGGCCTGCAGTGATTTATTTCAAAATTACCTGTCGGTTAGTAGGAAATTATATATTATATATTATGAATTATATTATAAAAATTCAATTTTTTAGTTTCAACACAATCGGGACATACATGAGATGAAATTGGTAAGCTTTTTGATGTTATAAAAATGACCGTGAGAACACACGCAGTGTGGCTGGATGGGGTCTACATGGGATCAATAACCTTGCCATTGAAAGTGCCAATAGTACGCCATGGAGAATCCCCGTGGAATGCATTAAAGGTAGAATTGAAATGGTTGTACTGGTGAGATTGAAATTCCAGTTCAGGGAAAATTGAAATCCCGATGTTGGCTGGATTGGAATGCCAGTACAGGCAAGATTGACATTCTGATGCTGGTACAATTAAAATATCAATACGGGTAATATTGAAATATCAGTTTTGGCTAGGTTGAAATGACAGTACTGTCTACGTTTGAATGCCAGTACCGGTAAAATTGAACGCCAATAATGGGCCTTATGTGAGACATCGTTATCATCCCAGTATTGGCTCAGTACTGTCAAACAACCTGGGCCAGTGATGACATTCCAAATTCGACAGCACTGGCAGCTACGGCAGCGGTATTGAACCAGTACTGGGGCGTTCGTTAATTTCCACATGGGTTGGCCCAATTTGGCGCGATTTGGGCCAAGTGAGGTCTTTGATGGTCCAATTCGGAGGTAGGACAATTTCTATCTGGATCGTTGAATCATGACATCGACATCAAATTTACATCCATATAAAAATCGATCGATGATTCATTTCAATGTATCCTTTGTGAATTAATGGAGCATGAATTGATTCCAAAGTTATGTCATTCACTCAACCTTCATTACACCGTTCTTTTCACATGCTGAATCCAAGAGGATTACAGTCTTGTATTCGAAATACAGTGAAAAGAATTCATCAAGGTTATCGAATTTTCAAGGTAGTTTGAATCGGCTGTGAATTGAACCAACCACTTGGTAATCAACGTGATTAGTGATTAGTATAAACGAATGGATCGGACAGGTCGAAACCTGTGAGAGATTTCGATTTGACGCAATTTACCGAATCGAGATGAGAGCTGATTACAGACCTTCACGAATGAAAAACAGGATAGTTTATTTCACAAATACTTCATTGATTGTTCCAGTTCTCTCCATCTCTTGGTATATCGTTTGAAAAATCCATGAATTCGATATCTCACGTGAGATATCAGGACAGTCAATCGAGTGATCTAAAATAATTGTTTTTCAATGAAAAATTGAAAAAGCGCGTAGTTCGAGTACTACAAGAGTATACGATGTGTTTGTACAGGAACGGAGCGTTGATTTCTCTGCGATTATCGGACATAATATGAGATCAGTGATTACGTCAATTGATTCATGCTTAAAAGCGAATCGTAAAATAACTTGGTAGGTGAAATCGTTCGATCGCGAAGCTACAGGCCGATCAGATATTGAACGGTCTGCAGTTGACCTCTATTGACTGTATGGTTTCAGTTAACTAGTAATCGGATTAGCTGATACGCAATTATTCGATTAATTTGCCATTCAATTATTCGTTCGATCACGCTCATTGTTCACTTCGATTCGAAATTAACTGTTTGCATTTCTTATAACTTCGATTCGCTTGATCTCTCCGATTACAATTCTTAGATTGAATTCATTGCAATCAAATTAAACGATTATTGATTCAAACTTCAATCAAAGAGATCTAATCGCCAAAGATACTCACAGTGCTGTGTTGAATTTTATTTGAATTCATTTGAATTCACCCTGCGTTTCGATATTCGTATAGTTTGACTAACGCATAATAAAAAGGAATAAAATATGCCGTGGGGGTTGAAGATACGCGCACTAGGTTGTGAAAAATGAAAATATTATCATTGAATATCACTTTGGGATGGAAAGTGAAATGTAAGCGTACCATTGAGCGTTTTCTCTTCCCTTCTCTTCTAAAGGACTGAGTGTCTGACGAAACATTTTGAAGTGATTTTGTCGGATTAAAATTTAATCCAACGAGAGCTTTAATGAAGGAACAAATGAAATTTCTGGTAATTAGGAAGAATGAAATTCCTGGAAATTGCTCGAAAACTCCAACGGAAGGAGCAAGGAAATTTCCTAACTACTCGAGAACCATCTAATCACATCAATTTTACGATTTCAGAAGGTGATTTTGTGCTGTTCAATAGCAAAACGTGCGTAATTAGTAATGGTTAGTAAGGTTGTTTGCGTAGAATGAGAATTTTTGAACCCAAACTGATTGAGATCATTCCAGGAAATTCAACAACCAGAGGAATAAGACGATGGTCATTCAAGGCACATGGGCTATTGAGTTTCGGAATCGGGGTGATATGAGATTGTTTTTAGTAATCAGGAATGCGAGAAGTAAAGACAGAAAGATTTCAGATATCGAGTAGGTGGTGAAATGTAATATTTTTCATACTAAAATCACATGGAGGAAAAATTTGACACGCGGAGATGATATTTTGAGACTTAATCAATTCTGTAGATAGAGACACGGTTGATCCTGAAAAGATCAAGGGAGGGGTAGAACATTTGGCTTTCCCTAGTAGAAATTATGATTGTGGATTAGATAGGCCCCAGCTTGTTTTCTCAGATGTTAGGTTGGTTTAGAGCTAGTTTTGTAATGCACTTTCTAGCCTGTGCCCATCCAGATATCCCCAGGGAATTGCTAGAATCTTGTTCAAATTGGTAATCAGGAATGTGAAATCATGTGTTTTCTATAGAATCCAGGGACCGGTACGAAAGTAACGTTTCTTTTTGTTTCGTTACTATGGAAATAACGGAAAATTCCGTTCCAATTTCGTTCCTTTTTCAAGAATAGAAACGGTAGTCAAAATACATTTCGTTTTTGTTCTCAAGGAACGTAACGAAACGAAACATCGCGAATAACGTTGCTCGCAAAATAACCAAACTGAATGTAAACGAAGAGAGACAAAATTTTTAAAGCGAGCCACCTAAAAATCGATGATCGAAATGTTCAAAAATAATCTACATACCTCGATAGTACTTTGAAAAATAAGTACCGTATTTTTTCTTTTTTCGGAATTTCAAGTTTTTTCAAAGTTATTAACAATATAATTTTTTCCTTACATTTTATAAAAAACTCATTTTCTCCTGATTGGCTCGACGAATCTTTATAAAATTTATTGAGTGAGTCGAGAAAGAATAACCCTTTGAAAACATATTTTTAGAATTCACACAGCACGGAATTTGTTTGAACAAATTCATAAAAGTTATAAACAATTAGAAATTACATGTACTTCTCCATCAGTTACGACAATGATTTTTACATATTTCGATTCCTTATGCAATTTCGAAGAAATGTGTGAAAAAAAAGTTGGTAACTCGCACTAGGTAAATAACAACGTTCATTTGTTAACATCGCTCTTCGACGCGCAACAAAGCGAACTGAATGCGGCGCGTCTGAACTGGCACGGAATCGGCGTTCATAGTGAACATTGTTGCATATTCACTCTTTTGTTTGTTTACTGTGGTCTTGAACATAGATTTGAATGGTTTTTCCGTAGTGTTTTGGACATTGTTATCAATCAAGAATGCCAAGAGCAAATATTTGCTGTAATCCGTTACAGAAAGAAATCATAAATGTGTTTATCAAAATGTTAATAAAATGACTGAAAAATGGCACGAGAAATTCAAAAACTTAGTGAGATTATATATTTGTAAGTCTTGCAAGAGTCGAGTTCACAGGAAATCTAACACTGAAATTCAACTACAAGTTTCGAGAAATAATAAAAGAAACTCTCAGATTCTTGAGACGGATAGTGATAGCGACAAACAAAATGATTTTGATGAAGATCTTGATATCAATGATAAGGTAATTATAATATTATATATGTAATAAAATTTTCATTTTATTCGAAACAAAGAAAATATTTTATCAAAAGCAAGTGCAATAACAGAAAACTTTGATTAATCAACCCTTTCAGTACGTACATGGGTCATTTGTGTCCAGGTGATTTCTTTTAGGACGATTTTTTTGGTAAATTTTCGATTACTAAACTAAATCAGCTCTGTTCGCTGTTGAATTCTGAATACATAGATTTGTTCCATGCACTTAAGAGCATGTTCACGGATTTTGGCAGATTTTTGAACCGCTTTTTCTGTGCAAAGTAATGGCTAGTAATGGATGATCCATGTGCGAACTAATAAGGTAACATTTTGAAGAGTGCACTGAAAGGGTTAAGATTCAAACTGCGAATCATTAAATTTTTTCAATCATTTAATTTAACTTCTATCCAATTACATTCACCCAAGTGTGTATCTCCGATATTGAAAATGGGCCTCAGCAGGGTCCATTCGCTTGAATCCAACAGAGGGGAATGACAGCGGGGCCATTCTTGGACTAATCTTCCCCCTATTGTTTGTTCCCATACAATTATAGTTTGTAAAAAATGCGAATATTGAACCGTGGTCCGGGCCCGGCCCTAAGTTAGGCCAAGACCGGCTTAAGCCAAGGCCCATTGTATCACCCAGTCCTCGGGCAAAGCAATACAACCAGGCTGGGAACGATTTTATCATCCCAGAGTTTGCCCTACGTCGAGTAGCATGGGCACCCACTTTGGGCCCACATTGGACCCGTAGTAAATACACGCTTGGGCAGTATCATAAATAGTGACAGAATGACTTTGTTACTTCATTATTATATTTCATTGTTTATTTTTGTAGGATTTTGAAGTGTCACCTGCCGGGAAATCACGATACGAGTCATTCGCTGTTGACAAGAAATCCAGAAGTCACTTTTCTATGGATGAAAATTGGATTGCGGATTTGAGGTTTGCTATCTCAAATAAAGTTACTCGTTCAGATGAAATTGGTCTGTTAACCACAGTACCTCTATCTTGGAGCATCCAAAAAATGAGAAAACAATTTAATGTATCCCGACGAATGGCTTCACGGGCAAAGAAGTTACATGCAACTTCGGGATACGGAGCTCGTCCTGAATTGGAAAGTGGGCGTAAGTGTTTGAAAGATTCGATTATTGAAAAAATTCGGGATTTCTTTTTATCAGATGAAGTTAGTAGATTGATGCCTGGTATGAAGGATTATATTTCAGTTGTGGAAAACGGTCAGCGACAGCAAAAACAAAAAAGGTTACTGTTAAATGATCTTGGCAGCTTGCACAGACAATTTATCATTCAAAATCCGGAAATTACAATTTCTTTATCTACATTTCGTAAATTAAGACCACGAGAATGTATCCTAGCTGGTGCTAAAGGAACGCATGACGTATGTGTTTGCAAAATCCACCAGAATATGAAACCAAAATTTGAGGGTGTGAAAAAACAATTCATTCAAAAAGGCGCACATTTTAATTATACTTATCGAGATGCATCAAAAGATATTCTCTGCGAGAGTCCAAATCCAGACTGTTATTTCAACGACTACGAGAAATGTCCTGGTCCAAGTATCGCTGTTGATAAACTTCAAATTTTGTTAAGAAACTCAGAAATTTCAGTAATAAAATATAATCAGTGGACAAGTACAGATAGGTGTGAACTGTTATCGAAGTCTGAAGCAACAGAAGAGTTTTTTGAACATTCGAAAAAAGATCTTCTTGATTTGGCGAAACATGATTTCTTAGCCGCAGCTCAGGTAGCTTTTTTTCGAAAAATTAAAAATTCAATCAAGGAAGGGGAATTCGTCGTTAGCTTGGATTTTGCTGAGAATTACACGTGTCAAATACAAGATGCAGTTCAGTCGCAACATTGGGCTAATTTTCAAGCAACTTTGCACCCATACGTAATTTACTATGAAAAAGATGATGTCGTGAAGAACGAAAATTACGTCGTCATTTCAGAACATCAGCAGCATGATACCAATTCCGTTTATTTATTCAACTCTAAGTTAATAAGGCATTTGAAAATAAAATTTGGATCTGTTGACATTAAGAAAATTTATCACTTCTCTGACGGCGCTGGAGCTCAATACAAAAATAAATTTAATTTCATCAATTTGATAAAACACGAAGAAGATTTTGGCATAAAAGCGCAATGGAATTTCTTTGCTACTTCACACGGCAAAGGGGCTTGCGATGGACTTGGAGGTACAGTGAAAAGACACGCATATCGATCCAGTTTATAGCGTGTAAATGACAAACATATCTCATCACCAAAATTGCTTTATGAATGGGCTCAAACTTTTCTCAAAAACATCAACTTTGAATTTTGTTCCAAAGAAGAGCATAAAATAAACGAAGAATTTTCAAAACCACGAAATGTTACTGCAAAAACTCTAAAATGGACTCGACAGTATCATTATTTCACACCAATCCCTGATAAAAATCAATTAGTATGTAGAAACTTTTCAGAATCTGAAAAATCTGTCATTGAAAGCGTCACAAAAACTAAAGTAGCATGTAAGATTCGCAAGGTTAAGAAGTAGAAATTTTAATTCTATTTGAATATATATGATGAAAAAAACAATAATGATAATAGAAAAGATTACTGAAAAAAATTGATTCTGTAACTATGTTTTGTTTTAATCAGATAATAAAATAATATTATCAACATTCCCCGTTTCCATAAAAAAAATTGCATGCAAATGATTCATTAACAGCGCGCCACGTCCAGTACGCGCTGCTGCGCGTCGAAGAGCGATGTTAACAAATGCAAGTTGTTCTTTACCTAATGTGAGTTACCAACTGTTTTTTTTCACTCATTTCTTTGAAATTGAATAAGGAATCGAAACATGTAAAAATCATTGTCGTAACTGATGGAGAAGTACATGTAATTTCTAATTGTTTATAACTTTTATGAGTTTGTGTAAACAAATTGCGTGCTGTGCGAATTCTGAAAATACGTTCTCAAAGGGTTATTCTTTCTCGACTCACTCAACAAATTTCATGAAAATTCGTCGAGTAAATCAGAAGAAAATGAGTTTTTTATAAAATGTGGGGAAAAAATTATATTTTTAATAACTCTGAAAAAGCTTGAAATTCCGAAAAAAGAAAAAATACGGGTCTTTCATTTTTCAAAGTACTATCGAGGTATGTAGATTATTTCTGAATATTTCAATCATCGATTTTTACGTGGCCCGCTTTAAGAATTTTGTCTCAGAACCAGAACCGAAAGTATCGTTTCATTCTGTTCCGTTACCATAGATATAACGATAATTGCGTTTTCGTCTCATTTCGTTCCTGATTAACAGAAATGAAAATCAATGTCAATTTCGTTTCTTTCATCAATAAATTTCAGGGAAAAATGTATCGTGAATAACCTTATTCAAAAAATTATCAACTCCAATATACACTGGATGATCAGAGACCCTAAATTTTGAGGATGGAATTATGGTGTTAAGGTGAAAATACATGCGTGCGTCTTCTGCATGCCATATCATTATATAAAAAGGGAAGTCTTAAGGAAAAGCACGTCACGTCTTCGTCCATCCAATGATGTCGCATGCAGTAAACGCACGCATGTAATAAAAGTTTTATGGTAATACTTGCAGTTAACGCAAATCCGTGTTTTCACCTCAAGTCTCCAGAATTATTGTATTTGGAGGGAATTATCGTGTTCTTAGGTTGTTTCTCCATGAACCGAAAATTCTATGGGGTTTTATCAAAGGATTCTGAGAAGACCGAATTAAACAAATTGGGTGCTCTCCGATCCTACCCTAGCGAATCACGGTATATTGAAAAAGAACCAAAAATTGCGATTTCCCTTTGGTTGCATTTTGTCGTTTGAGACGTTTTTTCACTACAAATTTACCAAAGTCTAACCATTAATGTTCCTTTGGTGATTTTTTGGATTTTCACTAGTTTTTTTCAATTAATTTTTACCTCAAAAATACAAAGAAAATTTCAAAACCGAACCAAAGGTTTTTGGACAATTTATGGTAACACTTTTGTTTTAAGTGACCATAATTCTTGATCACAAATTAGTCATTATGTGATAAAAGCCATCCTGATTACGATTTTCTGACCAAGTTTTCACCAAACCGAAAAATAACCGAAAGTAAACCACAAAAATTGGTCAATTCAGAGTCGCCAGGGAGGTCATGGGAGTATTTTGCTCATGGTGTAAAAGGAAGTTGTTGCAACTAGACCGGTCGTTACTACATTTTGTGAAGCCCCCGTGTCATGTTTCTGAACTGAATCACCAGATGTCTTCGAAACAAAAAGTGGAATTTTTGACTTTTTTTGTTACAAACTGTCACAAACATTGTATGTTTATGGTTAATAGGGATCATGAGAATATTTATTTGAAATTTATCCGTTTCGTTACGTTTCTTAGCAACAGAACCGAAATTCAATATTATATTTCGGTTCTGTTATCTAGAACCACAGAAACGATAGTATTCTGTCATTTTTTTCGTTACGTTATTCTCTGAATAACGTTAATAATGATTCATTTCGTTTTTTTACGTTACCTGATCACAGAACCGGAAGTCAACATCGACTACTGGTATTGTTGCCTAGTAACGTAACAAAAGGGCAGGATTTTGTCTTCTCGTTTCGTTACGTTCTGGTCCCTGGTGTAATCACACCTATGAATGAGGTAACAATGTATTTTGACATGTAATCTCCAGTCAAGAACGTTGCTTTTGAATTTATTTCCATAAAATAATCCCGAGTGACAAATTCAAACGTTGGGGCTTCCTTTCATTCCTCTGGCCGTGTTGATGGACTATCAATGTTACTGCACGATCAGTTGACGCATAAAAAATCTATATGAACCGACTAAATGTTTGTGCAGTAAAGTTAAATTGGCTGAAATGTGTCATCCAGTTGCCCCAATGTGGGTCCCATCTAATGCGTAGATGGTAAATGGGACGCCCAGACAAATTGCTACCAGGGTTCGCTTGGGATGACCTGGGAAAGGATACCGTTTATGCTAGTAAAGAAGTGCATTCTAGAATCATCACTGTTTATATCCATCCCAGATAGCAATGCAATTTTGCTGCAAGGTTGCCAAACAAGCTCGGTAAAGCTTCTAACCAAGGGTGACAGCTTACAGAATCCTTGCACGAGAGTTGTAACAACCTTACATTGAGAAGGTTTTCAATAACAACTCAAAAGCCATCGACTTATACAACGTCTGATGCTAACGTCATTGGCGTTCAGCAATGTGGAAGATTCTCTGTAAAAATGTGAAATTAGCACAATCGACAGAATGTGAAGACTGTAACATTTTTAGTTGACTTAATCAACAGAGTAGTTACGTAACTGAGAAAAGTAGTTGAATTAAATGTAAAGGGTAGTTAACGAATTTTTCAACTGCTTAGATTCCTCTCAGTGTGCTACACTTGGAATGAAATTCATGGAGAGGTAGCGTTTGGATATCAATGGGTGATGCCTATGGAAACACAGGGAGGGAAATGTCAGCTGCTCTCATTCAAATCGTCTGTTGATATTCAACTCATTAACACGTAATGTACGAGAATTTAACAGTTACAGCGCACTCTTTTGCGTACCAAACTCCATTTAATGACGTGCTGGTATCTTTTAATTGCATCGACTGCATCTTTGCGTAACCAACTGGGAATGGATAGGTAATGACAGGTATCGATCAACGATGTACTGACATCAACGGAAAGCACGATCTGCTCATTTGCGTAATACCAAATCATCAATAATATTCATAGCGGCGTGTTACATCTCATCAATCATGCGTTCGTAAACTTTGAGCCTATTCCAGTTCATTTTTGGCCAAGATTTGCATGTACACGGAGAGAATTTTATTCTGCGGTATTTTATTGAATCATTTCCGGAACCGATTTTTATCTATAATAGTGAATTTCTTTTCTTTAGTGTTGCTTCCTGTTCACTGCAGGTATCTCGAAAGTTTAGCAGGTATTGGATTAACGGATCTGTTTTTGCGTTGTTGGAATAACAAAAATTTATTGAAACGCTGGGACCGTGAAATGCGGTAAAGCAGGACGTTTGCGAATGACATACGCTAAATTAGAAGAGGAATACTTACAGTAGCTACTCACATAGTCGATTTTTGACCATCTACAAGAAGTATTTACTGCAATTACTCAGTCGTTTAGAAAAATACCACGCTAGTTGGTGCAGCTATTGTCGATATACGACTAAGATTTGTATTCAAGGTTTTATAAATAATGTCTTCAATTTGTTATTTTGAGAATATTACAAATTCAAATTGGAGATATTTCCTGTCGTTCAATTGTATTATTCCTCTTTATTTAAAATGAAATATTGAGAATATTATAACAAGAGGAACACTTAATACTCAACATTGATTAATTGTTAAAGACGTAATTTAAATAAATTCAATGAAAAAGGAAGTGAGATCTATAAAGATATTTCATCTACTTTCATGTGATCAACAATACCGTACAATACATTACAGTCCTTTTGAATATTCAGCTGAATTCAGCCAAAGTCCATAAAACGGACTTGATTAACTTTTTATAATCTAAGCCACACATACCTCACACACACACACACACACACACGGAAATGAGATCCTTGTCGTGTTCATGGGTTTCCTTCCCAGAGCCAATCAATTGGAGATTGATTGAATTATTAATTCTTTTTACTTCCAGTATTTCAGTCGTCCTTCTTCTAGAGTTCATTCGAATTTTCTTATCCAGGGATGTTTATACATCGAGTAATGACTCTTGATACATCGACGTCGATTGGATTTCTATATATGTGTGTATATAACTCGAGTACAATTTGTAGTCACGTATGAGCTCTCTCCGACGACTGATGATTAGCCATTTTCCACCTTTTCTACGTTCTTCCTTCTACCTCCCTACTTATCCCTCTTTTTCTCCATTCCTCACTCATTCCCTCTCATTATCGTTCCCACTCTCATTTGCCTTTATCCCCATTGTACAGTGTATGTGGTTCCTACACGGAGGGAGAAGATTCACTAGAAATGATAGTGAACGGGTAACAAATATGAATTTCTGTACATAGTCGCTCACAGAAAGGAACCATTATTCGTCTCTGATAGCGACTGTGTACGAAATCCGTAGTTATCACCAATTAACTATTATTTTCAGTGATAATTCCATGATCTTCCTTCCCGTGTATCCATAAATGGTTTCCATTTTCCAGTCCATGTAAAAATTACGACCGTTGAATATATTCACAGGGTGCCCAGCGAATCAGGGAAAAGTCAGGGATTTTGCTACGGGACCCGAAAATCAGGGAAAAGTCAGGGACTTTCTAAGAGGAAATATTGAATTTTTTCCGGATCCATTGTGTACAGGACGGAAAGTTTGATTGCTCTATGAAAATTATTTATGGTATTTTTTAGACCTTTCGGAGATCATATTGGTTTCCTTTGTAATTTCACACGCCACCAGGACCCACAAGAACCTAAATGATTTCTGAAACACCTTCTATAACGTAGTTGATGTATTATCCGATTCATCAAAATTTTTCAACACTATATATCAACTAATTCTGATATAAAGTTCAAAATGCAATGGAGTGTCAGAGCATACTTTATAAAGTGTGAAGTGCGGGCCAGATCGAAGCTTATATTGAGGCTATTCCTCAAATGACCGATCCATATGATTGTGAAGAAAATTGTTTCAAAATTAAAAATTTTGGTTCTTCACAGACGTAGATGAAATTGCGGAAATCGTCCCTGAAATTTTCAGATCTCTTTATGATTTCAATTTCGAGTAATTTGGTGGACGAAAAACATGCTTAGATGCCCTAAGAAAACACAAACTTTTAGAACCGTTGACTGAATGTTCCTGCAGTGAAAACCCAATTTCTTAGATTGGAAGAAAATTTCTTTGCCCTCATTCTGGTGAATCTTGTTTTCAATGGGAAAAATAATTCATTCCAATAAAAAAATTTTTGATTGAATTGAAGTAATTTTTTTCAAATTCAAGAAGGAATATATTTTTGTTCCAATTTGAAAATTCTTTGTTTCAGTTTGATGAAAACTTTTTCCTTTCAACTGAATTTTTTTTGATTGGAATGAGGACAAAGAAAAAGTGTGGACGCTCTGAGTGTGGACGTTCGCGAACGTTCCTCACACGGAGAAAAAAATCAATCAAGTTGTATTGTGTAATAGTCAGCAGAATTACCTAAGCCTGTCACTGGTATGCTGAAACTGCGGGACACTCCAGCAGCTTTATCAGAAAACTTCCGCTGAAATTGCTGGATGCTTCACAGAAACTGCGTGATTAACTCAACTGAAATTGTCGTATGACTAGTGCTGCAGGAACGTGTACAAAAACTGCGGGAATGTTCGGTTATCTGAGCTTTACTTTTTTCTCCGTGTAAATATTTCTGATGATTCGTATTCCCTTGGGGTGGTAATTTTCAAAATGAACTGAGTCACTCAAGGCCAAGAACCAATTCGCGTTTTCATGTAACTCGAATTTGACTCAAGTTATTCCTCAAAATAAACCGAGTCACTCGAATGAAAGAATTGAATTCGAGTCCCATCATTAGATTCATTCCACTCTAAATTGAAAAGAGTGACATCTTCATTCGAACGGAAAGATAGGTTTCACTGTGAAAAAAATCTGCCTCAAGTTTCATGAACATGTTATGAAACTTTTTACATAACACAATCTATTGAATTTCATAATATGATATTAATTTCAATAATATAATTCTTAACTCTGAAAATTTTCTTTTTAACTTTAATAAGAAATTCTAAAATCCCATAACGCGTATTAAATTTAAGGAATTTATCAAATTGCATATAGAAATATTGAATTCCATCAGAAATTTTCTATTAAATTCAAGAATTCTTTCAATAGTTTTTCTTCTGGCTGCCTAAAGCATGAGTTATCACTCCAACAGAGTGACATTGCACTCTTCAGACAGCCAGAAGGGAACCTATCTTCCCGTTCGAGTGGAATTCTCACTTTCCATATTTAGAGAGTACACAATACGCATCCGAAATTTTGCAAAAACATATCAGTCATGGATTCCGTATGAAAAACTTTCGCTGAAAAATGTCTGCAAAACTATGAATAATCTCTGAAAAACATTGCATGTTCTCTGCAAAACTCTGACAAACTCCGAAATTTTCATGAAAACTCTAATATTTTTGGAACATTCTGTACGGACTTTTTTCAGAGTTCCTCAGGTTATTTTCAGACAAGTATTTAGAAACGAGATTGCACTCTGAAAAAATTCTGAGAAATTCCTAACATTCCTCTGACTATTAACAAAAATTTTTTCATTTTTCAAACACTTTTTCACACATGATATTTAACCCTCAAAGTATGCACTTTTTTGAGGCAAGATTTTGAGTGCGCAGAACTCCTTAGCCGAGCAACAACCAATGACACGAAAGACATCTTTGAGATATCCGAAAGAGCTCTGAAAAATATATTTCAGATGATTCTGGAAGAGCTCTGAAAGATATCTTTTATATGATTCTGGAAGAAAACGAAAAGATGTCCTTTCGCTTGATTGGGTTTTGAAATAAAAAATGAATAGGTTGTGAATGAGGATTTTCATGAGGTCGACTTATAAAGTTCATCAAGTGATGGAACATAGAAAAAAAGTTGAGAGAATAATCAAATGGAAAATTCGAAAAAAAATTGGGGAAAAACCATGCAGTATCTTGTGTACGTGAAGCCTTGAAAATACCCGAGTAAAAATGTCAATTTCGGTTCGCCAAACGGGACTGGTGCAGATGTGTTGCATTTTTCTGCGGTACTGTTGCAGATTCAGTGCGGGCACATCACATCCGCAACAGTACCGCAGAAAAATGCAGCACGCCCGCACCAGTCCTGTTTAGCGAACCCGAAATGAAAATTTTTACTCGGGTAGTCGTGATAATTTTCTTCTGAGTTTTTGTGCTGTCAGAAAGTTGTTTCAAAAATGTATTAAATATTTTCGTAGTAGACGTGACTTCGGATGATATCAGCAACATTATATCTGAACGATTACAATCGCAAGGTATCAGAAATTTAATGGTTACATTTCCAGGTGATATAAGCAACCATATACTTGGTAGAAAATAACGCTACTATAGGAACACCACAAAGAGGTCAATCAGATCCAAACTTTTTTGTTTCAATATTATGTTTAAAAACACTTTCAATATTTGATTTCTCTAATTTGATCTAATTTTGTTTGATTTTTAATTAAAATGTTATAATTATTTATCAAATTACACAAATATGTTATTAAAATTCAGAAGGAAATTCTTAACATTGAGAATGATATTATTGAATTCAATATCTTATCATGAATTCTGTTCAATAAATTGTTTATGAAAAAAACTTCATAATTTTTTTTCAACAGTGTATACTTGATCGATTTTTGAGGGGAACAAAGCTTCAATAATATTTGATCAAAAGTTACAACAATCGGCTGCTAGTTTCAGCACTGAAATCCGTTTCAAGATTATTCAGTCAAGTTTATGCCCCGTGATGATAAAGTAAAATGAGCAGGAATTGATAAAAGGTCCATATCAGGCCTGATGTGGACTTTATATCAATTCCTGCTCAGGAAGACCTCTCAATAAGAACGATTATCCTCTTTCTCATTTGAACGGTTGTTTGCTTTGCGGTGAAGGAAGAGAGTGAGCATTCTTATTCAGAGATTATCTTATCGGATTACACTTTCCTGCATTTTTGTACATACATATTCATGTATCTTTATCATTACAATTATCACTAATATCAATTTTTTCTTTTTGGACGATGCAATCACTCTCATAATCATTGTTTATCCCATGAATTTTTTCCATTAAATTATTTTTGAGCCCATTTTGAAGTACTTTCGGAATATCAGGGAAAATTCAGGATACTGGTCAGGGAAAGCAGGGAAAAGTCAGGGAATTTTTGAACCACATATCGTTGAGCACCCTGAATATTTCAGTCATAAGACCTCGATGGATGATACCCAAGTAGAAATGCTCTAGTTATTGACGAGTTTTGTAACGCTCAACCAGCCAGATACTAGACACTCGCAAGTACCTCGCCAGAACCCTACGAGGCACTTGCAAGCGTCTAGTTTTTGGCTAATTAAGCGTTACCAAATTCGTCAATGACTAGAGCATTTCTACTAGGATACTTCAGTTAGTGACAGAAAACCGATGATTGGTGATTCAACATGGCTGTAAACCGGCTGATTATCAGATGGTCCCATTACTGAGCTACTTCATCCACCAGTGATGGACCATACTTCGGTCAATGACAAGGAATTAATCGTTGGTCATTTAACAGGAATCATCCCTTCGATATTGGCTGATTCCAAGCTGTATGTTCACATTGTTGGACTTCCTGTACGAATACATCACCTAATAATAAATTGTACCACCGCAGTCGACGTGAATAAGGGTAGCAAGGGATTTCTCTGCTTCTATGTCTCATGAATCGTATTGTCTGAGTACCTATCAGATCTATAACAGACAATTAATGAAGATTTTTCACAAGTTTACACATCGAGTTTGGTGTGTCTATCAAAATGGAATACTTAACTCGCTCTAGTAGAACGAACAGATGAAAATTTTCATGTAAAATTCCCATGATTCAATTTCAATATTACATCATGACATCAATTGCAACAAGAGCTGAAGATCATCAAATGATCATTAAAACCAGTGAAATGATACCGTACGATGATTGAGTACTTCTCGCTGCAATTATGAAGTTCATGTAATGAGGACCATTTCTCTACCTACATCCACATACACAGTAGCGTTCACGGCATATAGGAATCACATACTCAGTGTCCACGATTGTACATTGTACATTCCGTGGATACGAGAACGGTATATGCATGAACTTGGTTGCACTACGATAAATGTTTCTTCTTTCCGTTCAAGTCACTTTTCTCTTCCTGGGGATCGTTGAACGTATGTCGCGTTGGAAGATATTCTCACCATCTCATTAATTATTCCCCACACACCGTATTTTCCTTTTTCTTTCCCTCTGCTCGGTAAGACTTCTTGTAGACTTGGTAACGCTCGTGAGATTTGTAAAGAAAAAAAAACTCGTAAGATCGTTTTCTCCACAGAACGAGGGAAATATATGTTCCCTTTTTCTTTTTTAATGAGGGAAAAATATTTTACGAGGGAAACTTTGACAAAAAACTTTGAAAGAAAGAAGAATACCTCAAGCCAATTCCTCTCCAAATACTATAAGAATGAGCGAAGAGGTATTCATTTAGGTATTATCAATTGTATGGTGCGAAGACGTGAAATTATTCATTACAAACCGCGGGGCTGAGGGATATTATGATTCATAATGCATAGAATTCTTTGAACTTCTCCTTGTTATGTTTTCCATTTCAATGATGAAATTGTACTTCTGTGATCATTTGGAATGATTTATTGGAAGGAAATACCCTATTTCCTATCGTCGTGACCCACATAGCATGGATCGTTAGAAAAACAATCGCTGAGTGGAACCAGGAACCACAAATTTACGTTGATAATTTGGAGGCAAAAACGAGGAAATTGAGATATGTTGGGGAGGAAAAAGGAACACCCGAACACAAGATTACAGATAGAAATGTAAGTGCGAAACAAAACATCACAAAATCGTGAGAAGGAACATCTCGAGTAAGAAAAATCTACAAATTCCCAAAGAGAATATTTGAATCAATGAAATTTCAACGTTTTGAAATATCGGCACTCTGGGATTCATTTTTACAGAATAAGATTGATTCAAAATTCTCTCGTTAAAATTCTCCATGAGGCAAGACGTTTCAGGTAAGAAGGACGTGGTGAGCGTTCAAATGTAAATTTAAATGAAAAAAAAGTGTGAGGGGAAAATTGCTGCGACGTATATATCCTGTAAAGTCTCTCTTCATCGTACACAATCTTCCTTTCTCTTGCCGCTTTTATCTTCGACTCGTGCTCGTCGTAATCCACAGTTATCATTTTGCGCTTTTTTTCTTTATATTCGACGATATGCGTTTTCCAAGCGAAGAATTAAATGTCTCGTAGCACTTGAAGAGGAGATCTCGTACTTCCTCTTTTTCTCACGAAGGTCAAAGCCCTTTGGAAGTAACTCAAGAAAAGATTTCAACTTTGCAGCTGAGATCACTTGTTGTCTCGAATACGAGAATATAACACACATCTGATACGTTATCACGATCACTTCTGGGATGAAATTATTTATTCTAGAATATATGGGAAACGAGTTCGAGGCAAATAGGAAAAGACGGAAGCAATGGAAAGAGAGGGGGTGTCTTTGAATAAGAATAGTGGAAAGATTCCCTATTTCAGGTCAACCTGAAAGGTGGTTGAAAACACGACGCTTTGCGAATGAACATTTTATGCACGCTCGGCTGCTGATCTCCATTTCCGTTTAATTCGTGTAAAACGTTTAGGGAAGATGAAATCGCGTGCATTCCAGTGCAGGGAGGAGATGGGAGACTCAAAGGGATAGCTAAAGACGAAAAAATGAGATGCGGATAAACCGTACGTAAGGATAAAATCGCATGAGAGATGCATGGAAGTTGCAATTCGAGCTAGAATAAATATGTATACCCGATGTGTGTGGAAACGAATATTGGTGGATTAAAGGAATACGTTTTAAAGAATTGAATGAACAAATTTCACCAAAGCAAGGTATTTTCTCTAAAGGAATATTTTTCGTCTTGCACGCTTTTTTCTTCTTCTTCTTCTTTTTCTTTTATTTCGTTTTTTCCTCCGCCTCGTTTTACCCGTCAAACCTTTTCTCAAAACCACGACACGAAAAGCAAGCAATACGTGCAAGCGGTTTCCAACAAGCGATCACAAAAAGAGAGAAATAGAGAGCGAGAAAGAGAGAAACGTACAAGTTGCATGTGGCTCAAGCTTAGTACCGGGAGTTGCTGTTGCGACTGCGAGTTTTTATCGTACGACGACGCGTTCGTATACGTCGAGCGCGGGAAGAAAATGGAAACTTCTTAGGTGTGAGCTGCTTTAGAAATGGGTGAAGGGTGGCAGTCGTGCGGGCGCTTCGAACGACGATTTTCCCCCCATTCACGGTAATTTCTTGGGTAAAAGGTTTTCCTTGAGTACACGAGGCAGGTACGGACTGGAGCTGGAGCAGCAGCAGCAGCAGCAGCAGCAAGCAACTGAGAGAAACTGCGGCGAGAAGGGGTCGCTCGCGGAAGAGGTAAACTCGATTTGTTCGGGAGACTCTTTCGATTCTATGTATGTATATGTATATATATGTGCTGCATGTATATGTCTATGCAACCATATACAACGTTCATACTTATACCTCGGGTACTTGTAAACGCTTCCACTAGCTGCCCTACCAAACGAGCGCTTTTAGTCTCCTACATGACTCTTCAGACTTTTTTCTCATTCCTCTCAATTCTTCCCGTCTTCTCTGCAGGAAAAGAAAAACCTGGCATGAGCATTGATGTCAATTAATCATTCCGAGAGACACATTTGTGAATATACTGCATGTAGGAATACTATTAATTTCTAGTATTGATTTTCTTCTCCATTCTTGAAACTTCAACATGTTTCTATTTCGCTCCCTTGTTTCTACATCAAGTTGCAATTATGGTTCAATGCTGTATTGTTCAACTTGATTTATCAAAGATAGCTGATTCATGATACGTTGAGATGTATCAGAAATCAATATGCCTTCAGGAAGATCAAATTCTTCATTTCCATTACACGGAAAAAAAGAAATAGTTGCAACGACTACTTAAATAGTCGATTTCCGACCATCCAATCGAGTAATTGCTGCAGCTACTTAGTTGTTAGGACAAGTAACACGTTAGCTGCCTTGCCTAACTCGATAGTTGAACTGACTATCGTAAATACCTGAGGTATTTTGAGTTATTTGAGGCAGCTAGCATGTTACTTCTTCTGACTACTTCGGTTCTGATGATCGATTTTCGACCGTGTACTCAAGTAGTTGCTGCAACTATTCCTTTTTTTCCGTGTAGATTTTTGATTGCCTTTGAGAAATCGATTTTGAAAGTCAATCGCTTACGAACACATCGCAGAGGAATGAAAATACTTCGAGCTCGGAAGACCTGCTTCTAAACCTGCCTGAACTTGAGCCTACATAAGAGGATGTTGTGGGATATTCAGATACCAAGTTGCATTCCCAGTTTTTTCATATTTAACACTGGGGTAATGTCAGCAAATAGATGGAGGAGCAAAAATTGCTGGCGCAGCAGATTGGGTTTGACACATAGAATAACAAATCTTTCTGCTGATCTAGCAGAAAATTCACTGACACAGCCAACTGGATTGCTGATAGAACAACATGATTAACCAAAGCAACAAATTTCTCGCTGAAATAGCAAAATTTTCAGTAGTATATACACAGCCGGGTCCAAACTCTGGACGGTTTTTATCTTCATGTCTGATGTTTTGTCCTGATTGTTGAATAATGCTGACAGAAACAGGACAAAATTAGTCTAATTATCAAACATGGGCACAAAAACTGTCTCGAGTAGGGAACATCAGAGCCTTATGAGGTAAACCTCTTCCCTTATAAAGCCCTGGCGTTTGCCCTACGAAATTTCTACTCGGGATTCAAATATCCTGTCTCGGGCAATAGTCAACAAATTTTACTGAAAGAGCCAACATTTTCTGCTGCCACAGCTAAGAAATCGCTGTCATAGCTTACAAGATTACTGTGTTAGAGCAAATGGTTTGCAGCCATTGCGGAAAATTTGTTGCTCCAGCAAAAGAGACACAGCAAAATTAGTTTTCGCTGTCACCGCAGATTTTTGTTCTCTGTGTAGATATTTTGAATAAATCACTTCAGGATGAGAGGTTAGTTTCAATACAAAGCACATGATACACTACATCATGATAACCCTAATCCACACTATACTCCGACGCACACGGAAAAAGGAAATAACTGTGGTAGCAATTAACTTTTTGAGCTCCCTCTTCCCACTGCTGTAGCTGGAATAATTGCAGATGTAGCTATTTATTACCTACCACAGCAAAAATTTGTGGTTGATATTTGGATAGCCTCATAATTTAGGTGCGAAATTTGTGCTAAGGGCGGCTATGTTTCTTGTTGTTACCGCTAAAAAATAACTCCTGTAGCTAATTTCTAGGTTTCCAAATAATAGCTAATCATTCTTTCCCGTGCGACTTTGTCACAAAACTGCAGAGCTAGACTGGAAGATTCTACTACATTCGCCATACCTTCCCTACACCTAGTACTCTTCAATTGCCACTTGTTTCTCTTCTTGACAAATTTTTTGAAGGGAGAAAAATTCAAAACTGTCCTGGATCTTAACCAAGTACCACTTGAATTCTCCGCCCCTGAAGATGAATCATTTTTCAAAAATTATAGTCACAAATTACAACTACTTAGGTGAGGAGAGATCATTAGAGATGAGGCAAGTCATATTGGAAGTGTAGAAAATTTGCCCTCTCCTTTCACTTCGGAAATGGACAAAACTTCCCGATAGACCAAATATTATTACCTGGAACTAAGGGAAGATTTGTTGAGATTCAACGGCGAGCATCTATCTATTCGCATTAAACAGAAACTTGTTCAGTCCCTTAGTCTCATCTCTGAGTCTTGTTCAGTCTCATCTTGTTCGTTACTTTGATTATTGTTCTGTTGTATGTCTTAGACAACTCAAGACTTCAGAATTTTGAGGACGCTTGTATTTGTTGCATGTATTTTAATTTCAGAACAGATGTACAAATCTCTTAATATTACGATGAAGTGGACTGACTGGGAGTTGAGAATCGCCGCGATTATTTACTCGGAGCTCTTGTGTGTCAAATATTTACTACTCACGTTTTGAAGACGATTGTGGGTGCTCATCATTCTCGCCCTGCTTGTTTTGATCCTTCGTTCTTACTTATCTCTCTGGATCGTACTATGAGCTTTGCCAATCTTTTCCTCATCTCCTCCTCATCCAGTTCCGGGCTGCTTGAAGGTTCGTTCTTTTTTTATGTTGCTGAAGTTTGAATCGTTTATAGAAACAAAACGAAAATTTCCACTCACAAAATCTAATGAATGATCGTTATTTAACTTTTCAAATTAACGCTTTGGAACTGAAAAACACCACCTTGAAAGAGTAATGCAAAAGTTTTGGTCGTTATTAATTGAGTATTCCGTTGTTCGATTACTAATTCGTTTCAATAAACGATTCAAACTTCAGCAACATCTTTTTTTTGTGTACCCCCTTGCTGTCTATCAGTTCCTGCGTTCTCCGAATTTCTATTTTGTCTATTCTTACTTAGATTCATGGTTCTTTTGGTTATTATATCAATGCTTTAGATAACTCTATTCTCTTGATCTGGCATGTGATGAAAGTGAATGTACTTTGGCGATGTGTTATTGCATCCCCATTGTGAACCATGGTATGCTTCCCAATCGATTGTAGTTCTTCAATTGTTCTTGGAAAAATCAGCCTTAGGGCATAAATCAATCAATATCTTTGTTACACGCAGAAAAATAATACAATCAAAATTACAACATTTTCTGATGAATTATTAGTATTATGTCTCATCTTTTGAGAAGTATTCCTCAAATGTGGGATAGGATATTACAACTGTGATAATTTTTACTACATTCTGTAACAAAGCTTTTGAGAACGTCAGGTAATTGTGACAACATTTGACAAAATAATAATCTTCTACTACATCATTTTTCTCTGTGTAGTTTAATCATTATTGTTACTCAATGACGTATTTTACCGGAAATTTACTGGAAAATGATTGTTGGAGAGTGATCTATGCCAGGTACATATTACACCATGTATGGTGAGAACTCAGTACCCCACTTCCCCTTCTAAGCCTCTCGTCAAGAGCTGATCTATATCAGCTAATCATTGGTGATCGAATGTTCGTCGGCTCAAGTACTCTCATCACGTTAAACTCCTTTCTTCTGATCCTTGCTACGTCTTTTCGTCTCTCGAACGCGTGGTATTCGTCTCGTGGCTTTCCCTTACGTCTTTCTCTCTAACGTGCTTCTCAACGTTAAAGCGACAATAAAAAGGGCGTTTTACCATCAAATTCGACAGTGGCATCGACGTTAATCAGTGTCTTCATCACCTCAACGCTCACGTTTTGCCGACGGTGGCCACCGATTGTATGTATGTTGTGCGCTGAGTGCATGTGAGTATGTTTTTCCTTCTGGCCAGATTTTTTTCACTTTGTTAAGCAGTGGTTATTCCACCTTATTATTGGATGTTGCATTGTATTATTCACATTCATGAAATAAAGAGGAAAATTGGAAACCTTATTCATCCGTTAATTTCACATCAAGACAATCCTTTCTGACGTTCCTTTTTTCTCACTCACGTCTTTTCGGCGAAGGCTGTTTTAATGATACTAGAAATCCCATGAAATTTGGAATTTTCAGTTAAATTTATGGGAAATGTCATATAAATTTTTCGGAAGTTGATTTCCTATCGCATTTGTGTGATTTATTTCGAATACATAACATTGGTATCATAGGTATATGACACCTTACTTTGAATAGGAATTCATTGCCTAAAATTGAAAAAACGCCATAAAAAACCTTTTCTGCTATTTTTTTCATCAGTTGTTTGGTGTAGAATCATTTGGTTCTTCGTATTAGGTTGGTAGAAGATTATTTTCGTTTTTTTCATATTCAGTTAAGGATTTAAAAACGGAATTATTTTTCTACCAACCTAATATCTGAAGACTTTTTCTTGTGAATAAACCTCCCCCTGTGTTTTCTTCGAGAATATAGATGATAAATAGTCCCCCTTCCAACTCATTTCAATAAATCGAAATCTACTAAATTCGAATTTGTGAACACATGAAAATCTTGGAACTATTGCTCGGCTGAGAATGGAAAGCCTCGTATTCAACTATCTTGGCAACCCTAACAATGAACAGAAAAATGGAAATCTCATTTCAAAGATCATAATTTATCTTTGAAACTATTCTTTTCATTCCTCTTCCACAACAATTTCCCCCTACAAGATTCGAAACTTTGAAAACTTCATTCGTTTTGAAAAGGTGATGCTAAACTTTTTAAATATAGTTTGTGTCCTATTGCCGAGTGGAAAGTATCTAGCGAATTAAATTGCATCCGTTTCCACTCACTTGAGTGGAATGGTAAATGCATTCGCTTGTGTATGAAAATACACGCACAAACGTATCTCAAACGTGTCGTGTAATCATATCATCCGGTCCGATGCTGTTGAAAAATCTCAAAACTCTTGGAGCTTCCAAAATCAATTTTCAAATCGATCACTCAAGGTTTACAACTTCGAGCTTCGAGTCTCAACCCAACTAATTCTGACATTTCCATTACTTTCCAGAAATCGCCCTCATTTCCCGAACGGATGAGAGTTAATACCAATTAAAATCATCAAATTATATTATAAGGACACAATTGTGTCGGTATACGAAAGAGGTGATAGGAACTTAAAATACCAATTAGCAAGTAGTATCAATTTAAAGGCTAGCGTCGTTTGTCATTGTCCTTGCTTCGGAGGATTGCATCCGACACAGGGACCAGCGTTAATTATCCTTACCGTCGTTATCGTCGTCATTATTTGAATATTCCACTTCCGCTTGCATAACCTTTTCTTCCCTTGCATTTATATTCTCTCGTTAGATGTAGGGAATGATCAAACCAGCTATCTAGTCCTTGTAGTTCGTGTCCACGCTTGTGTTTCATAAATTATCCACTCTTCGAATTAGGTATAATATAAACTGATTTTACAGGGAAGAATACATAACAGCGTTTAGTTGATTTCCTGAACAATATAAATGAATGTTCAAAATTACTTTCACATATCATGATTCCATACCTGGAAGCTTTAACAAGATTAGATCTCATTAGAACTTTTATTCTTACTCAGGGGAAATAGAAGGACTATGTATGTACGTATACATACGCTTCATCTTCCAGGTCGTTGTCAAGAGAAAGGCTAATGCCCGCGGAAGCGTTAACATATATATATATATACACCTATCGTTGAACTATATGACCGTTGCTGATACTCTCACACACGTACTCAGGGACACGGTGGTGTGGAGAAACGAGGGGGTTGGGAAGGGACGAAAGAACGTTTGAACGTGGCACGAATCCAAATCCTGCGGAAGCTCTCTCTTTCTCTTTCTCTCTGCATGTGGAGCAAGAAGAGAAGTGACTCGAGACAAGCAGTGCTACCATTTTAACGAAGGAGTTTCCAAACGAATCGTCTTGGTCTTTGTATATCTCCTTGTCTATCCATCGACGGTGTGGGTGTAGTAGAAGATGCTTCGTTGACACGAAAGGGGATAGATGAGAGGTTCGAGACGGAGAGAAGATTGAAAGCACGGTCAAGAATAGAAACAGTTTCAGTTTTCATACAACCACCTTTTTTGAAAAATTATTATTCCACATTCTTAATTATAAAAAAGTAGAAATTGAACTCTGAGAAAAGTTTTTCACGTAGATATTCAACTGTGAATAAATTCACAAGGTTTTTCAATGTTCTCCAGTTGTATCGTATAATCAATCTTCGAGTTATCTAATAGAAATCTTTCGGACTGATAAAACTTGTGTTTGTTCGAGTTTAGAATTTTACAGAGCCAAACTTCTCACAGTACGTGAGATGCAGAATTTTTTATTGTCATCTTTGTTATCTCATGAATTGATTGCGGTGAAAACGAATAGTGGAACCGAATTTGCAACGGGGTTTTAAATCTCTTCTTATTGTATGGCAAAGGCAACATGATATAAATATCAGTTTCAGATATAATGAAGATAATTATAAATGAAATTCAACTCAATTTTGCTCTAAAATCGATATGAGGGTGAAACTGAAGGTGTTCCCTGAGGTGTCTAGGGGATAGTTTTCAGTAATGAGCCTCCGGTAACGACGTCTTTTTCTTTCATGCCCATATATCCTGCTGATGGAGCTGCAACGGGGTAATAGAGCGATTCTCCTCTACAGACATATTGCTCTTCCTTATCTGACCTCACTCATCACCAATACTTGTACCAAAACTAATACTACGAGAACTAAGTTGAGGTATAAGAATCATCTTTCACTTTCATGCTCCACCTCGTGACCTCAGAAGATCTTTCTAATTACTTAACTCCCTTCTATACCATGTATCTTTTTTCTTCCATATCTTTTGTCAACTTTCAATATGAAATTCGTAAGATGAGAAGTTCAACTGAATCTGAAGGATATCTCTATAATCCATTTAAGTTCCATTTTCGCAACATCATCTTGGATTACAAGACATACAAAAATGTTACAATTTGAATGTCGTATCGTAAATGACGACAGATCGTTTGAAATTCTCTCCAGAGCGTGCAATAACAATTTTTTTCAGACAAAAATGTGAATGAGACTGGAAACAACGTTGACCCCTACGCTTCAAAAATTGCAGGCTGCTGACGCGTAAACATAATACGAATGTACAATTTTTTTGTCTTGAATTTCATCGCTAAAACAATTTCAAAGAATTGTTTGAGAGATTCAACGACGTGAAAAAATGACGTATCTTTTTGCTCGATGAGAATGTTGAATGAATATTTTCATTTCATCATTTCTGATCAAATGTACGCGTATGATATGTTTCAGTTTTTATATCTTTTGTCAACGTTATGAGTGTTTTGTACTGGATTCAAGGAATTTTCTGTTGAGGGAGGTCCATAAACGAAGGAGACTCTAACCGATGTGGGTACTGCCAAGACTAACACCGGAATCAATACAAGTTTCCCAGCTTCCCAGAGGTGAACTTTATTGCGCTAATAATGGAATGATAACATCGAGGAATCAATGTGCCAAGTTCGTCTCCTGCAACTACGTGATTCGAAGTTATCGATTATGGAAATGTCCACTCCCCACCTCACAAATTTATCCTACAAAACCAAAAATGTTGATCCCCTACGTGGAGTGTTCGCTGCAGGATGATTAAAAGACAACAAGTTATAGGAATATTTATGTTTCCACTGCATGCGTTTGTAAGAAAAATTCAAGAACTTCAAAAGATTGAACAACTTTCTACTAGAAATTGATTTTCCGGAGCTGATCAAGTTGAGATCATTCACAGGTTGTTGATACGACTCAATCGATATTATCTCTTCGTACTTGAGTTTCGATGTAAACGAATCTGAAGTTTGAGTTCCGATATAACCACAATCCCTTGGATAGAAATTGAATTTCGCGTATCAAGGACAAATTGATTTAGTTGGACTGGATTTCTCTGTTTTATGACACCCGCTTGTGTATGGACGTTTGTCGGTGATCAAGGATTATATGGGATTACCAATACCGTTCGGTATTCAATTGGATTGGAAGGGATTGAAAATCAATTCCATGAATCCACAAGTAATAAGAAATGGAATAAACGTAATAGATTTTTGATTTCTTACAACGAAGCTGAAACCATATTATAGACTAAAAGATCGTGGGATGACTCATTTTGTATTACACCTTGTATTACCTTGTATATCCTCAAAAGTACTTACGAAACTACACCAAATACACGAGAAAGAAAATCCCACCATATCCTCCCAGCATCACCACTATTTCTCCAACTTACTTTCATATCAATTGGACCTCTCTTTCCAATCACCGGTTCTTTGGTTCACTTTATACTTGTGCTTTTCTCTTCTTTTTACCATATTCACTTGCCAATTCGCTGCTCTTGGTGGCACAAAGAGAAAGACCCATAAATCTAGGAACGAACGCTCTCGTTGCGTGCACTCGGCGTGTGGCCAATAAGCGATGTACGTGCACTAGGGGTGACCGAAGAAAATCGTATCGTCGGTTCTTGTACAAATGGCGTTGGGGTTAAAAGGTTGGCACGAATACCGTTCTCTACGTAATGAAAATTAGATATTCAAGCCAGGTAGAAGGATTCGGTATACATTCATCCGCGTCACACGTCTCCTCATGCATACCAATAAAAAATTTACATCCCTTTTCCTTCTCTTCTGCCACTCATGTGCCGTTCCATGTATATGCACGGGAGTCAGATTGTTGTATGCAGGTATAGGGAGTGAATGAAATGAATTGAATGCTGCGTCGGCTCGTAACCATACGCCATGATACACAGATGATTGAAATCGCCTATCTATCGCACGGAGCCATCGATTTTACGATGCAAGAAGTCAGATTGTATCGATGGCTGTTTATTCGCCTGTTTTTTATCATATCGAAATTCATCATGCGAGTTTGATCAAACTCACTTGACATGAGGATTTATCGTATTCAAGAATTTTTGTACGTTGTTGAGGAGTTCTAGAATATTTCGATACGATGATCGATCGGTTTGATGTCTTATTTCATTTTGGGTGGATTTTTCTCTGTTTGTGAACTGAGATATCTGCTCCAAAATGTTGATCAATCCAGTGATGATCACTCATACACGTATTTTTGATGCATTCCTCATGAACTTTTCAACATCTAAACATATTTTACGCGGTCTATGATGTTGAAAATCATATTCTATAAATGAAGAACTCAACTCTCAGTTTTCATCATTCTAAATTCCAAAAGCTCGTTGTATGAAGGATATGTCATTTTCAGGGATTCAGTCGAATATCTCGGAAATTGCCGAAGATATGAGAAGATGATTCAGTGATAAAATCTGTAGGGTCAGGAAGGTGAAGTATTTTGGTGATATTGATAGGTCCTACAAAGGTTCCCGCGTGGGAACAAGTCATATGACAACGATTTTGAAAAAATATGACAGAAAATCTGGCATCAAACTTGACGAGATATCAGATTAACTTTGGGAAGATTTGGTACACTGTAAGAAATATGAGGCGTGATCGCGAGGGAATTGCTTTTACGTCAACAATAGGGGATTTTGCCTCCATTTTGAAGAACTTTTCTTTTCTTTAGGTGTCAAATCCTCCAATAAATGAGGAAAAATTCACTAAATCAGGATGGAAAGTTTCCTATTCATGGTGAAACTCTGCTGCCACCGAATGTTGGGAGAGAATTGCAGCGGTGTTTTTGCAGCACTGAGAAAAAAAGTAGTGGAGCTGACCCCGTAAGCGTTTGGATACGGCGAATTTCACCGCGGGGTTGATTCAACTGAATATCGATTGAATCAAATCCCCGGTCAATCATTCCAATCGGCATTCAGTTGACTCAAGGCCGTGGCGAAATTCGCCGTATCCAAATCCTTACGGACTTGAACCAAATCTGGTGTTGTTTCGGTATACACGTTTGTGAGGTCATTGACCCAAAATGAAGTCTTTGGCTATTTCAGGAGGGCAAGAATATATGTGAATTTTGTTCCTGGATTCGCGGATCACTGTATCTTTTGAGTAGATGCAATTCTAGCCAAATGCCACTTCACCAAAGAAGGCAATAAGAAAATAATATAATGAGCGAGTATGGTAACTCAATACCCTGCACAAAAAATGTCATATGGTAAGAGTATTAAAACAGTCTTGTTTGGAGTCTGGCAGTAGGGGAGAGCCGGATAAAACCGGGTAAGTGGGTCAAACTGGGTACCTCAAGATCTCCTTGATTAGTGCTTCTTTCTAAGAGCAAAAGCTTGAACCAGTAGCAGTAGACATTTTGAGCATTTGGAGAAAACAACAACATTGATGCAACGTGGTTTCTCACTTGGAACGTTATTTAAAGTTTCCTACGAAAAAATTGTCAAATTTGTTGCATTTGTGTAGTGAGTTTCAAGTGCTCTACCAGTCTCTCAAGAAAGAGGCATGCACGTACATACTTCAATTATGCATGTTTTCTTGCGTATTTTCATTTCTTATTAATTCGCGAAGAGCCACGCATAATCCATATGAGCCATATTGAACTCAACAAGTTATTGTGGGGTCAAACCGGGTACTTGAGATTCTGCCTTCCAATTTATGAAATTCAACAGAATTTGTGTTTTTATTCTACACTGTTAGAAAAGTTCTTAAATTTAATATGAAAATTCATATGAAATTCTATAAGTACATCTTAAAATTAATAATAATCTGTGATTCACAACATGTTTATGAATTTTCACATTAAATGCATGAAAATTAATAACCGGTTATGAAAATTCAGAATATATTATCAAATTCCATGCAAACTTCCTAATTCTAATAATCTATAATGAAAAATAACAATAATACATGTTAAAATGTCAAAGATGGCTTCTATGCGCATAATTTACTGCGCACTTTGTTTTTGGGAGCATATAATAGTATATACGTGTATACATTTGATAGAATCCATAATCTCTTAATTATCACTAATGGTCAATAACTCATGGGTATGTATACCATGATTATATGTCCTAATTCAATTAGCTTTAGTTACATGTGAACAAATTCCCGAAGTTTTTATACACATATAGTTGATAACAAGATAACTTTGAAATATGGGTAAGTCTTGTTCTTTTCTCTTTCATATTTTTATCAATGCAACTCTATTTACGGAATCAAAATTGAATACTTTTATGAATGTATGTATATATGTGTGTGTGTACAGAGCATATGTGATATCTAAAACTGTATCGTATTTTACAGTCGATTTCTTCAATCGTGATGTAGTCAAGCTGGTTGAGGCGTGAGGTCGTAGGTTAGGTTTGGTAGGAAAGCAGGTTCGATCCCCCGTTAGGCCCCCAAAACTTTGCGCTCCAATTGACTTTGACTACATTCACGATTACGTACTCACTTTGGAAGAGTTTCGAGGATTTCAAAATATGAAGGAAATTCCCAATGATCTCTGTTGAGAACTTCAAGATTTTTTTCTGTTAATTCATAATTCAGAATTATAAATTTTAATATGTAATACATTATTGGATTTCATAGGAATTCCATGTATATAAATTTATAATAATTGTTATAAAATTTAATACTGAGTTTTTAATATACAATACAGTATTAAATTCAATAATAATATTATGTGAAAAACTTCATAATAATTATTATTAAATTTAAGACAAATTTTTCTAACAGTGTAGAATAGTCATCGAAACAAGTTCATTCTTGAAGATCCCTTCGTGTGTGCTTGCGACTTTTGTTCTTAACTGAGTTGGCCCGAAAAAAATTCTTTCTCTGAATAATTTTTTTTGGTTTCTCAAAATATATCAATTTTCAAACATGACCCATGTCTGTTTTCGAAATTTTTATCGAATTCAACAGTTGGTGATGAAAATTCCACGATTCAGAAGTGTTTTGCATTGATTCAAACTACCCCATGGGTAGGGTAAAACCGGATTTTTGCATATTTCAACTAAAACGAATATAAAAAAAATTGTATTAACTTTATAGCAATATACGAATGGTATGTTGTTAATAATGAATAAATGAGGAAACTGTAAAGCTTTGGTTGGGTAATTTATTGCTAATAAGAACTTCTCCATGACCGATTGAAGTTATGGTACCCGGTTTTATCCGACCTTCCCCCACGCGCACAAGAAGGAGGGGGGTTTCTTTCGGCAGCAACCTCCTCGCGATGGAACTTGCGACACCTACACGGGAAAAATAATCCAGCTGCAGCAGCGAAGTGTTAGTACGGACACGGACAGCCATTGAATGAGCTCCTGCAGTTGAATTTCAGCTGTTGTAGCAAATACATTTGCTACTCAGGCAAATTTTGTTACAAGAGCTAAATGAAAGGCTTTCCGTTTTCGTGCTAGCCTCTTCGCTGCTGCTGTTCATTCTTTTTCCGTGTACATTCAATTCATCCATCCATTCGAACAATTTGTTGCTTGCTTCATTGAATTTTGAAGGGCCAATGGTTGACACGAAGTAAGGAATCAATGCAGAGTGGATAAAATTGAAAAAATTCTGATGTAATCTATGCGGTTCCTCTTGATGCAGAAAAAACTCATATGACAAGAGTATGGGTACTATTGATCTGAACTATACCGGCATAAATCCTTCGATTCTTCACTAATTCGCACGTTTGAATGAACGGAGGGAGAGCACTATTCCCATACTGTTGTCATATGACATTTTCCTTCACGAGAAGTTACCGGAAATTCTTGGTTAAAAATCCGGATAGGAATCTGAGTTCGGTTTGGATCCACACGAAACACAATACAGTATTGGTGCCGTGAAGTGTTCTTACCTGGATACTTCAGCCATCTAAAACCCATAATCTACACACTGATAAAATGATGCCTAGTTGAAATACCTAAATGTTAGTTGCTGTAGCTAGATGTTTATTCACGCTAGCTAGATTCTAGCTGGGGTCGATAGAAGTCTAGTTGTTTGAAATATGAATAGAACGGTTTATTCGATGAAAATGAACAGTTTAGTCGTGACAAATGAAATTTAATTGACGCGATCAAATTTTCTGGCTGTTCACTATTCCACTAGATCCTTTCTCTAAATGTATGATTGAGATTGAAACCAACCCATACAGAAATCCACCATTGGCGCTAGCATGGCGCAATGTAGATAAGGTATGGCCGAGGCTTGGCAACCAAGCATGGCGCAATACTGAAATGATAACATCATTTTATGATGTATCGATGTGTTTTCCCAATGAAGCCTCATCATTGGTGCAGAAATGGCAATGAAATAGACCATCATTGGCAAACAATAGGAAAATTTGTTGATCAATGTTGCGTCAATGATAAAACTGTGAAAAATAATTAACCCAAAAATATATGAAAATAATGCGCATTTTACAATTTCCAATATATGTTATTTGGGACAGTATTGTGTTTTCCTCATTTATCTGTAAACAACTCGGTGTTTTTCGTCGCTAAAGTTTGCCATGAGGAGTGTACACAATATAGATCAGCGGTAGGAGCCCTCTGGTGTAATCTCCCTGGTAGAAATCACCACCGGATCAACGTTGTTCCGAGGCATCTAAGCTTGAAACAACGTTGATTCGGTGCTAATTTCTGCTAGGGCTGTAACAAAGAACGACTGACTGTTCTTCCAGAGAATTATTTGAGCCTCATATATTCCTTGTATACATCTCTCCCTACTCGCGAGAAACATTCGATCGGTAACTTAGCTAGCAATTCAGCCATCAAAAGTTAAAATTAAGGAGCATGCCAATATTGAGCCATGCTATTACCAATGATCGGCACTACATTGAAAACTAATTTTTATTCTGACCAGACCAAAGTTTGTGGTAATATTTACCCACGTTCTAAAAGATCCTCACTTTCAATAGAATCTGTCGTTCGGTCAATGTTGGACCAAGGATGAGCCTATCAAGTGCCAATCCTGGTGGAATTGTGAATCAATGGTAGGCTAATAACCAAAATTTGTTGAACATCGATAACGGTGCAACATTATAATTGTTGTCAATCAACAGCCTCGGCTGTCAAAATTCCGCCAAGCTATATTCTATTGTCAGCATTGGTGGAACCTAAAAATTTTTATATGAGAACCTTTTTCTGGATTTCGATTTGATAAGCATAGCGGATCATATCATTTACTCTGTATTAACGAAGAAAACCAACTCATACTCAGGTCGTTGAAATTTTCGTCAGCGAGGATTGAACTAGAATTCGACAAGTGCCGAGTCCACATTAGCTGATATGCGAAATGACGGCAAAAGCCTTTACATAACCACTTATCACAACTGTTCCGTTGAATTCTTGACTTTTTCAGACAGAACCTAGATATACCCGAATCGAGTACTGGTCCTCAGCAAAAATGGACTTCGTCTCCTAATAATACTCCTGGTTGGATCCGAGTATACGTTTGCTGCATGCTATTCAGTCCCTACACTGAGAAGACAGATATCTTGAACAATACCATAATTTGTGGATTTTTGGCGTTGGTCTGACCAGAGTCAAAATATTTACGTGAACGAGCTTTCAAAAGTTTCATAATTTCTTGGACTTTCATGAAGAAGTATTGGTACCTTCCTCATAAAAGTCCCAGTCATTATGGTACTTTTAGAGGTATCTTCACGTGAATATTTTGACTCGGGTCAGACCAACGCCAAAAATCCATAAATTATGGTATTTTTCAGGATACTTTCTTCTCCGTGTAGATGGCACTGAGATGGCTTCGTATAAGAAATTAATTTTTGATAATTTTTCTAGACAAGAACTCAGGGCGTATGAGGATTTTGAATAAAAAATCAATTTTGGTTACTCATAACTGTGTTATTCCCGTGTTTCCTACAATTTCTGGACAGCATCTACAGTAACCTAGATTGCCATGCGGTCATTAGGTTTTGGTTTAATTTGATGACTTATTGCCGTTCTACTCCCAAATCAACTCGAATGCGAGTCTATTCAACACTTCGTAGTCCCAAGCAGCACTCAGGTGACTTGAACATAGAAAACCTATGCCAAAAAATTTCCCTGTGTGAAACCCGCATGAATCAAGATAACATTCATATGCCAATTTCGTCATCGTTTCCGAAGGAATCTATATGTTTCCCCGAATCCAGAAAACTTCATATGGGATTGTGTCATGGGCCATGTTTGAATATGAATAATCTTCCCTTTTCGTATTAATTGCCATTCAGTCTCAAGTATTTGAACTCGTCTGGATCGACTCTCATTATCCGACGTTTTTCATTTGAACCAAAAACAAACTCCCTAAAATTCATTGCGACAAATTATTCTCACCGAACGATTTATCAGAATATCGAAACATCGAGCGAATTCAATGGACTAGATTCAACATATTTTTAGTCAAAACTGAGACATATTATACATAAATCTCACAGTAGATTTACAAATCATCCAATGCATTTCATATTTATGTAGTGTTACGATATTCTTCTTTCGGCTTTTGCTCGAATACCGAGAGAGGAAATATCACAATTCACTGTTTTCGTTACAGTGTCATCTCCGTTAAGCTATGTGATAACTTTTATATGACACGGAAATACTTTATAATCTATCATCCCTACATTTACGAGATTTGGAAGAAGTATGATACTGGTAATGAAGTTGAAATCTTTCTCGTGAAACCCACGATTTTAAATGAGTCGCGAACTTGTGAAAATGTTAAAATTTAATCGAAAACCTTCACAGGATGTTGCATTAGGAGTAAATGAACAATCGCTTTAAGACGATAAGAAAAGTACTACTCGCCCTGCGTGAGAATACAGTAGAAGTATTAACTTCTCTTTCTCTCTCTTTCTCTGTTCAATAAAACCAACATGACCAAGAAGACGGAAGTCTTGAATAATGCATTTCTCTTGGAATCGTGAAATTCAATCTAGAGATAAACCGGGCTCTTGAGACGTTTATTCCAGATGTATATACGCGTGAAAACAGGTGTGACCTGTGGGAATTAAATAAAAGATCGCTTCATATTCGTAGATACGTGAGAAACAATACGCGTTGAATTTCTAACTTGTATCGTTTTATGTATTTATAGCACTCAGCACGTATTTCGACACCCGAGAGAGATTTATTTGAGTTCAGATTGTTGGGAAAAACGATGTGATATCACCGAGCCAATGATCCCATATTCCTTCACGTGTTTCCACTTTTCAACAACAAGCGTTGAATCCTGAATTCAACCAAGACGTATATCATTTAAATGTCCAGAATTATTCATCTTTATCATTGTTTTTTTTTCGGTTGGTTCAACGGTTTTTGTCCTCCAAGTTTATCCACATTCGCAAAAAAATGAATAACACGCTGTGAAAGATGTATGTCTGTATTCTCAGAGATCGAGGTAATTTTTCTTCAATCGTCTTTCAGGGTCATTCAATTACGTGCACAGGCTATGTTTAGTGGAAATAATTGAACACACACCTGAAATTTTCAGATTTCCTCATGCAATGATTATCACATTGTCAAAACCAAGTGACCTCAAACAAAGTTGAGTTGTACACAGCAAACATTAATGAATTCATACCCGCAAGTAATTTCTCTTGCAAAGGGGTGCATAAATGCTCGTGAGACCTGCGAGTGGAATGTGTTTCGAGAGTACTATTTCAATATTCCCAACGGTATCAACTCTGAACGTTCAAGTGCCTACGAATTGAAGACGCGTATAATCGTTCGGCTCAGTTTGAGTTCAATGATCGATTCCGGCAATTTGAAGAGGATATCAAATGTTTTTCAGATTTTTTATTTCACCTCGAGAGCGTGATCGTGTATTCTTCTCCGGGATATATCATTAAATACAAGAGGGAATCAAAGTCCCATCACCGATACAACCCAGACTTTTGATTAATTAAAAAATGAATTTCATTATTTCATGCATGACAGGCAGCTTAGGTTCCCACTTGGACGAATACCTGCTTGTGGCAACTGTTTGTCGAGTATCATATCGTACAACACTCCACTCGACCCCACTGGCCTGACTATACACCAACCTTACCTACCTCAACATCATGCAACCTCCCTGAGAAGCATTTCCATACAAAAGAATGATACTTTGTTTGCCAAGTGCTCGACCATTATCAACCCCGAGTTTCTCTTTTCACCTTCCCTCAATATTCTCGTACCTGTACCGGGTGCGGTGATGTGTACAGATGGGCCCTGTCACGGTATACTATATCGGGAGAGTATTCTTTCGCCTCTCTTCTCTTTCTTCGTGTATCCTATATACAAACACGTACATTTGGATACAAATATTTAACGATCGAGAGATTGTATCAATTGAATTTCAATGCACATTAATATTATCCAAAAAGAAATGTGAATTTTGCATTTCTCCCTCCAAACGTATTCTCCTTTTTTTTCTTGAAAATTTTCCTTTCCACAGATTTTGTTATCATTTTCTTTTGATCCCCATTCGCCTTGATGCTGCGAGCAATTATATGGGAATTAAATCGGGAATTGAATTTTTGTAATGCTTTTGCTATTCATTTGCATTTGTGAAGAGGAAAAAAATTACTCTCATTCCATTTGTGAAATACTCATAATAGCTCTCGTATAAGCGATGAAAGTATATTTCCTTGAACTTGATGAATTTGAATTTGAAATTCGCGCCTTCGGTACATGGAATTTGATTCTATTATATAACCGAACGAGATGCATCTGTTATTCAAGACAACGAATAAAACAAGTAATATTTCATGTCATTGCTTTGTGTACAACGTATGAATCTTGGTTTCAATCGTCATAACCGTATACGGTTAAAGATTCAAGCTATATTACCTCCCCTGCATGAATATTTTTATTCCTTCCTCTACTCTCTATTCTGAAACCTCGCACATACGTGACCGGGGTTTTTATTTGCACCCTAAACCGAGGAAGGTCGAATATACCGATAACAGTTGCCCGCTGTCTCGGCCTTATTCTATTGTAATTCTGTTATCTTGCTGTATACTGTCCGTTGGAGAACAGGGTGTTTTCACCCCTCAAACACGGAATGTATGTAGTACTTTACTTCGGTTTTCAATAATTTTCACATGGTGGGGTGTTTTCTAAAAGTTTTTCCATGGATACCGTTTGGATAAAAGGTAATAGCGTTATGATCGTTACACGGAGAATATGATACGAATCTGTAGCGTGAATAGAGAATATATGTTGGAAAAAGTATAGCATTGATATGCGATGTGAGTGAATTCTCATAAATAGTTTAATGATGATCTTTTTTTGTATTCGAGTATAGTCGAAGAGACGTAAAATTTTGTTCTCTCGCTAGAATACAGGCGAGGGAAATAATAGGGAGACATATGAAAACCACTACTGCATCCAAGAGAGGTAACATTTTCTTCACCCGCACGTTTGAGATTTCTTTTATTCGTTCTTCTTTTCTTGGTCTCATGCTTTTCGCACTTCGGATTTCAAGCCGGAGGGTCGATTTCCCTCTTGACTTTACGACCTGCGCTAGATTAGGATTTATTTTAATCCTAAAGGACCGTCGTCGGCCTCCCACGGTTATCTCTTCACTTCTTCCACTCACCCTTCATTCTCGTAACGCGTTTTCTTACCCTTTCCTCCCTCTGGCTCGACCCAGAAACCACCCTGAGCTCCCTCCTTTATTCCCACGACCGACTATCAAGCTTTACGTACTACCTTGACGCGTTTCACTCTCGTAAATCAATTGATAACCGCTCCGTGGCTCCAACGTCTGCACTCGTCGCGACCTGACCGCCGGTGGGGAAACTTACGGGAGGAAGGAGGGGGATAAAAATAGGTTTCGGTACACACGGATCGATGATAATTCCCAAAGGATAACAAGGAAGGAATATCCAAAATAGTCGTGATATACATAAAATACAAATATACGTAAAATACAATGGGCTGAATAATCGAAAGGGACTTGATTAATCGCGTTGCCGTTCGCAACGGACAATCCATGTAACTTTCATTGGAATAAATAAATTCTGTATCACGTATCGCGTGTTTTCGTGTACTCAACTCCGATAGAATCGAGAAAAGAGCAAAAAAAAAGGCAAAACAAGAAAAAAAATATCACACAGGGAGACGATATTGAAGCGAAACGTCGAAGGCAATTCAATTTACTCGAATGGTTCGATGTGTTTCGCTGTTGTGTTCCCCGTTATTTCGTTCGACGTTAAATTCACGATTAATGAAATAATACGATCCTTTTGAATATCAGTGGTACTCGGGAGCTTCTGTTTTCTGCGAAGCGCTGCAATTTGTTCATACCATGTACAATACTCGCATTAAGGTATAATTGCATTTACGCAAACGTGCGATGCTATTCCACATACTTGCGCGCATGTTGCAAGCAAATATCCCTCTCTTTTTCCTGCAGCCCCTCTTGCCTAGGTCTACATGATTAATACGTGTGCGCCGTCCTTCGTTTCTTGACGATATTCTCATTAGTCTAATTAAATATGATTGAAACTTGTGCGTTACACGATGTGTATCATAGGAGTATCTGGAAACACGAACTCGAAGAATATATATTCAACATCTGATTAATCTCATACTGAAATTCATTCACCGTTTGATACTTCAGGGCAATCTCTGTAGGATCGTGTACGCCTTGTGCATATAAATTGACGAACGGTGTTGTTGCAATGTGTGTCACATGGAGAGTCCTAGATTTTTCATCAGTCGTTCGATTAATTCTTCAAATCTCATAAATTTAGCTCACAAATGCTCTCCCATCTCAACACCAATTATAATGCAAAGGATTAAATCCCAAGAACCAAATTGTATTCTAGAGATATTCCGAGAATATCATTTTGAATTCATTGTTCATATTCGGAATGTCCATTGTCATCGTTTTCGATTGTTCGATGTAAAGTACCATTATAGAACGTAAGTGGTTTGGAGTTGATATACAAGAATGCAGCTTTGTTTTTCCTTCAACCGAGGAATTGAAAATCCTTACAGCAAGAAGAAACCAAGTTATTGATTTATATTTAATACGATTTTTTTGATATGTGCAGTTTTTGGACTGAATCTCCTATTTGTGAAACAAAGAGCGTATAAAGACTCATCGAAAATTTTATTGAAGGATTCGAAATATCACGATTCCTCTTGTTCCTTCGTATCACAAGAGAAATCATATACAAGCCGATATGTAAAGTTGAAAAACACATTTGGAGGGTCAAAGTTTGGAGATCAACTCGAAAGGAGAGAATAGCACGAGTCGTCGTTACCCCAAGAAATTATAATACATAAAGGTATCACGAAAACTTCCCCGATGTGCATGTATATTCATATAAATGAATGTGTATCGTGAGATTCGTTTGAAAAGAAAGAACGAAAAAAATGAGGGTTCCCGTTATTCCAAGACTATTCCATTTCTGGAAAGAGATCAAGAGAGGGTGAATCTTTATTATTATTCGGCGTCGCGACATAGTTGCCAGCCGACCGTCCCACCGTTATACATTTATATCGTTCTACCATGCGTCCATTGCGAATGAATTTGAATCGGAGGAAAGGAGAAACGGAGGAGGCATCATCAAGAATCCTTTTTATCTTCTCCGTTCATGGACTTTGGCTGAAAGAAGAGACATGATCGGCGACGGTGACAAAGGAAAGGAGGATTACGAATTCGCGTCGAACGAAGACGGAACCGGGAAGGAAATATCGTTACACATCCGTCTTACTGTCTACCGTTCTATAGAAGTATTGCTGCGAATGTAAATTGAACTTTTTCTTTCAGAAAGAGAACTTTCGACTGCACAGCAGAAATGAAAGATGTTACAACACCTTCGGATACGAGAAACTTATATACTAGGAAATTTCTGTTCTTTCTTTTTTGTTTGCTGTCGAAGCAATTGAGGAAAGGATGTACAAAAAATTCGAATTATCGAAGGAATTTCTCGTATATACTTGAATAAATGGAAAGGAATGAGAATCATCGATTTATTCATCCTCCTATCTAGAAATAATGGGAATAATGATGTAATTTTGAGTTGTAAGGAGGATACGTTATTCGTTACTAAAGAAAATTCCCATGTGTATACCTATCATATTTTACGTCATCTATAATTTACTCATTATTTTGTAATCTAAAGCTCCAGTCCTTGTTCCACAGTCTCATTCTGCCAAGTATTAGCAGCTCCGTTATTCTCTCATGTTGCAATCCGTGTCCTATTAATCTGTTTGACTTTTTCTTTGCCTTCTCTACCGTTCCATGAATCTTCTTTCATCCACTTTTCATTTATTAACTTGTCAGCTCATTCTACTTTCGCCATCCATTAATGGGATCAAATTTCTGATGAGTCAAGTTTCTTCTCATTCATATTTCAAATACATGGCTCAAGATGGCTTATTTAGGACGCACGTTGTATCGAAGACCACGAATTCTTTGTTCAATCGATGCGGCGAAGAATCATCGTGCGACAAATTCTTTGAGTTGAAATAATTTTCCATGCACCACTTATTTCGTGTACTAAACTGTGATGATTTGCGAGGACATTATTTTGTGCGAGAACTCGCTAAATATCTAATCCAAGGGAATTTTGTGAAACAACACTGATTGTTCAAGTTTGAAATATACTGTATACATGAACTATCGATTGGGTATAGTTCGAAAAGACGATTAGATACAGCTGGAAACAGGAAAATGGTCTGAGCGGAGCCTAAACGTTCAGAACAGATTGGAATTGTCAATTAATTGTTTCGTGAACCAGATAGAATTCCATTTACACGATATGTTCACTGGGTTTGGATACAACTCAATAGAATGACCTCAAAATTCCATCGAATTGTAATCCGATAAATTTTCACAAAAGAGTCCTCGAACGAATAACCCGATTGGAAAAAATATTCCTCCATTAACTCATCGCGGGGGCCTCTGTTGTTATAATTTTATTCACTTCATACTCACGATCTGTGATAAAAATAATATCAAAGAACATTTGATTTGGATATCGTAATGTAACGAGTATTCCAATAAAAAGTTTAATGATAAGAAAGTTCTCAGGAGAATTTATCTTGTTCGAGTATTAAGAGGGAGAGAAGTAAGAGTTATATCTCATCCAAAAACTTATTTACGGAGTTGTACATCGGGCATTGCAGCAACGACGCAACAGTAGCTTTAATTACAAGTTCTTCCGATTTGTGTGCTCCTTTCGATAATGAGTTCATGATCGTCGAAGTTCTCAGTTTTACGCTCAGCTGGGTCATTTCTGGATCGTTCCGTTCACGCTTTATCGTCAAAAAGTCTGAAACTTCAAAAGGATATTCATATAATTCTTCCCCAATTACTTCCTGCTTCACGAAAATCGATAAAGGACAATGGTTTTATTAAATTTCTCATCAAACATTCGATGAAATCATTAACGAAGAAAAACTATAACAGTGGAATCGACGCATCGTTTCGTATACATGCAGAATTTTTGTTTTTTTCATCGAATAAACGATAGAAAAGAAATCTCTTAGATTTCCAGGCCAGCGAACAATATTTTATCAGGGAAATATAACTCATTGCCATTATCGAAAGCGGCTTTGAAATCGTTTTCCCAGTCAAACAAATCAATCGATAGGAAATGCACAGCTTTCCAATCAGCTGCTGCTAACTGGTTGGATGGCTTTGGTCGCTACGATTGGTCCATCATATTTTCCTACCGCAAATTGTATCCTCGCTTACTTTCTACGACCACAATTTCGTGGAAATTATATATCATTTCTGACAAATTTGAGGTGAATTTCATCGCGAATACTTCATCGTTCCATCCAATATACAGCCGCCCGCTAATGCACGCGTGTACAAAGCCGACCACCGTGCGGAAGCCCCAGATATTGGTTGTACGAATTTTTCATCACACTTTCAGGACCTGCGAATTCCTTCTAGATTCAACATTTGCTGTCGCTTCGTGTTCGGTTTATGAAAATTCGAGAGTGATTTCTCGTACTCTCATTTGAGTACTCAGATGAAACTGTTTGTAAACACATTTGAAAAGCGTCACTCGAAATCCATTTGTTCTGAAACACACACACACACGCATGCCCTCTTCGTCCCTCCCTTTCTCCTCTTTGGAAATCCATTTTGAATACACTCGTGATCGAAAAATAAAAGACATTATCAATGGTTTGCTGGAGAATATCGATTTTCGCGTCACTTCAAAATATTTGAGCTGGATGCGGTTGGAATATTTGAGGAATCGCGAACACACAAGGGCGTGTCGTACGATGCATCCATCGGAGTGCAAAGAAAATTTATTCTGAATTTTTATTCGGGCTGCGGGTTCTGGTTTCGATCGCCTAGACGAAGATCAACGAGCGATGGATTCTTTCGATCTTCCGTTCGTGAGATCTTGTTATTAATTTTTTACATTTGATAGCACGCGAGATTGATGTTTTGAGTTAATTCAGAAATTTTGTTCAAGGGTTTCGTATAATCGAATATACGTGGAGTTCAATGATTGAGAAGAAAAAATCGAATGAGGAGAAAAAAAGAAAGGCTCTTCCGAGTAAAATAAAGAAACGAAGGGGTTCTCGGTTACAGTATTAGTTCTGAAGGGTGAAACAGGAATCTCTATAAGCTGTGTATGTGATAGCACTTCAGGGATGCGAGACAAGACGTTAAATGAGCCGAATAGAAAGGATGGAGCCATTTGAAATGTATTACTACAGAAGAATACTGTAATTGAAATGGATTGATGAAATAACGAAAAGTGATGATTGGAATGAGAAGAAAATTGACTAAAGGATGGGTCCTGTTATGAGGCTGAGTGAATCAGGAGAAATAATGAGATATCATTAAAATCTCGTCAAAATGAGAATCCGAATCATAACATGAAAGTTACAAATTCACAATAACGCAATACCGAATCAACTTGAAAATTTGTATTTGAATTCAGAACATTACAGAGAATCGGATGATAATCTACCAATTTTCAGAGAGTAATTGAACAGTAAAAATTCATTAGCAGGACTTTCGAATGGAAATGAAAATCAACAACAGACATGGTAGAATTTCGACGCCAAGTACCGACTATTTTCTGGTTCTAAATTTGGAGTAGTTCGAACCAGTCCTGAGGCGATGGACGTGTTGAAAAATATCAAACTAATTTTTTTCCATTTTCAAATGATCAATTTTTTTTATTTTCCCAAACCATCATGGAACGTTGACCACACACTTGGCGTCGTGTTTTGAATGAATCAAATAAACACGAAAATCCATGTTTCATCCGACTCTACAACTTTCTTTTCGAGAGAAATACTTTTTTTATCTCCAGGAACAATAGACTTATAAGAAAAATATAATATATTACGTGAATACTTGATCCTGGAAAATGCAAAAGCAACACGTTCAATTAACCATGATTATGACGAAGAATTTTCGGAGGTTCGTATCTAATTTCATTTAGCTGGTACCGTTGATATTCAAGGCTACAGGCTATGCGTTCAAAGTAAAATACCGACCAGGACATTATTTGAGTTCCATCACTCTTGAAAGCATTATTGAGTTTACCGAACATTCGTTACCGCAGGTTACTGCAGAGGATAGATCGATTAGCGACAGAAACTCGCCTAGTTTTCTCAACGAGACTAGTTGAATCAATATTGCTAATCCTCCATAGACTATATCGATAGAAGTGAAAGTTGGATTTTCGTTTGATTAATTAACGCGCCTTCACGTGTGCCGAGAATGTTGTTATCTCCTCTCGATCAACCCCATTCTGATTATTTTGATCGGACCGATGCAGAAACCGTTTTATTCATATTTATTCGAATGTATTTTTCTTCTGAGAAACGTGATATCGAGTATCTGCGGTTTGATTAAATTAAATCTAACCCAAAGCATGCACATCGAGGGACTTTGCGTGCATTCCTAATCGAGAGGAATAATTATCGCAATAGATCAATCAATTGGCGAATATCAACATATACATGGAGTGTCATGCACATTAACAGTGAAATATGAGAGATGAGAGTAAATATCAGCTTTATGTATCTGTTATCGTACGAAAATTCAAAAAATAACAGCAAAGTGCATCAATGATTTGTGATTTATGATTTATGAAGTTCCAATGGATGAATCATTCGTTCTTGTTCATCAAAGCTCATGAAATTCATACTACAAACAAGTCAGGATACAAATCATAAACGATATGGGATTTTAATTCTGAAAATCCTTTTATCCGATCAATAAAGGTAATGTTACGTCAACAAAAATGTGCCTACATTTCCAAGGTGCCCCAGATATGTTTGTTTTACATTCCGTTATGGATTTTATTACCCTCAAAAGACTTGTTTGCTTCGAGAATTCACAAATACCTCCTATTCCCTTGGTATAATTCATTCAGAGGATATTCATGTTGACTTCTCCCACAGATATTCGATGGAAAAAAGCAAGTTTCCTCTTCTCCACAAAAATGGAACCACTTCGTTTGAATAATTTTGGATTATTCCCTTTCAACGCTATTGGAAGGTATTAATTCTCAAAATTTATATCGAGGTTGATGAATATGATTTCTCTTTCTACCGTATAAATTTCTCTCTCTAACGAGATTAAAATGGATGGAAATTTCATGAATCAGGCGAATGAAGTTTGTGTATCGCGTAGAAAAATTTAATCGATCATCGGTGTATTTGTAAGTTGATTGTTTTTTAGTGTAGGAGACAGGAATCACCGCCCCCATGGAAAGATTTTTTTTTCAAGGAAACCGAAGCTTGAGACAAGACGAGATGACACAGATATCCCACGTTATCAAGAATCATTATCGATTTTCCTCAGAGAATGAATAACTCATTCGTTTCTCGTATCCTTACCGGTATGACCCAATTTTTGTTTCTCTCATATTTCTCCTTTCCTTTTGTCAATTCTCATTTCTGTTTCTTGCGTGACGAGGATGGTCCACGAACCACTGTGTTTTCCATTTGTCATTCACAGGTTGGTGATTTTTAAAAAAGAACCGACCGCCCCCGTAATAATTATTACCGTAGGCAATCTTTGGCCCACGTTCAAAGCAATATCGTTTCCTTTTTCCTCCTTCCGGACTGCCTGAGTCGCAAGGAACCGGTTCGAGAGGACCTCTGGTCGTTGGAAAGGAAGAAAAAACGGGGAATGGGGTAGGAAGATTTCGACTGGAATGGATAGAGAGAGAGAGAGAGAGAGAGAGAGAGAGAGAGAGAGAGAGAGAAGAGTGGAAGATGGTAGGAGAATATATAACGAGCAAAGCTCTACACATTTTACTGAACTACATTCGGCTCGTCATTACCGTACTTCGTTTTTCCCGTTCGTATTTTCTTGGGCTCGCGTTCCTTTTCATCCTCATTCCTCTTGATACTTGATATTTTATCACTGACGATTGTTGATTTATCATCAAACGTCGTAAGTTTCATACAAATAATCTTCTTTTCTCTTCGGAGCCACTGAAATAGTTAAAAAATATTGATATTCGATTTGAATTTATGCAATATTCCGCTTTGAAAACTCCGCCGTTGATTCATGCTCTTATACGCTATAACAGAAATTTTCACTGAACTCGATCAATCGGAAGGGAGAAGAATGGAAGTGACTTCGTCAAAAAATGGCCCATAAAAAATGTGATGATCTTTAAGTTGCGGAGCTCCACTTGAAGACTTATATATCGTCCAATTTCGTCTTTTCATGCGAAATGACTTGAGTGGTCGAACGAATAAATCATATATAAGCGGAGGGAGAAAACAGGCGAAGGAGAAAAAAATTTATTCCATAAATCGGAGTCGTTAGAGGTAGAATAAAAAGAACAACCTTTTCTTCACTCTTCGTGTCGAGGTCATTTGGAAAAAGGACCATTATCGAATTTTATAAAGGATTATGCGTTCTCCCGATGAGATACCTATTGTTGATTCTTACACAATCCACATCGATATCACGCCAAATGGGTTTCCTTTTTCTATATGCATATATCAATTTTTCAAGTAAATTTTGTATATACATTCGAATGTGTTCAAGTTCAAACGAGTGGTGGGAAGGAATTTTGGAAGACAAAGAGAAGTGAAGAGATATATTCATTTGAAGAATAAGATTTTGAATTCATCCATCGTGATTGCGGCTGACGTTTGTGTGAATCACCTTTATACCGGTCGTGTCATTTCAGAATTGGGTCAAAAGCTTGTTCAAGAATGTACGAGAGCCATAAATCACATAAATCATTTCAACATGACTTTCCCACCATGAATCAGATTGAGAAATGAATAGGAACAGAAAAAAATATGAAAGAATTGGAGAAATTTTCAGAAACATATGATGAGGAATGGCTGGAGGGTATTCATCGATGTTCAGGAGGTATATACAGTGCATATGGTGATGATTTTTAGACTTAGGGATTTCTTGGAAAATTATTGAGTATTCCATGGTGCTATCATTTTACCTCTTTTTTCCGACTTTCAAAAGCCGCTTCCCAGTGAACCCTGAGTCTTTAAAGATGAATATAAGATATGCGATGAAAGGAATCTCTGAAATGTGTCTAAAAGATGTCTTATAGATGCTTGTGAGAGATATCTGAAATATATCTGAAAAATCTATTGCATCGGAGTTCTTAAAGTATCATCTATAAGACATCTTTCGGAACTTCAATTTCTGAAGATATAGGGTCTACCAACTTTGCCTTTCGCATCACTTTTCTGCCTCATTCTCTCATGTGTGGTACGTGTGGAATGTTGAATCTTATATATAAAAATGTTATCTATTAGGATTCAGGGGATTCAAGGGTGCAATTGACCTGTTCATGGAATAAAAACTCCCCTAGTGAGTGTATGATATTTCATTCGTATATTAGTTGGATGTCATTGTATACTGTTTAGAAATCAGCATTAGTAAACATCACCGGCATTCCCAACCTTGCTCTTCACCGTCGTTTACATATATATACAAATAAAATATCATGCACTTACTCGATGAGATTTTATCCTTTTCATAGCCCAATAAACATACAAACCTCAAAGACATCTAAAAGATGTCTAAAAGACAACTTATAGACTTCTTTTAGATGTCTCACTGAAGACATTTCTAAGAAGTCTCTTGAAGTGATCTTAAAGATGTCTAATAGATTTTATTTCAAAGATTTAATAAAAGACATCTCTTAGATATCTTGAAAATCAAAATCACAATATTATTAATATAATAATATACTGATAACACAGGCCTGCGAAATTTGACTTTTTTTTTCCCCCTCAAACAATAATATCTTTTTCCGAAGCATTTTGATCCGCTGAATCCGAATCTGGCTGCAGAATTGCTCTATCACGTCAGGTTTTTGAGATATTTCGACCTAAAAGTGTGAAAAACATTGTTTTTCGACATATTTGGGGTTACGTAAAGTCGAAGGGTAATTTTTTTTCTCAAAACCAATACATGCACCTCAAAGTATAAGTCCTCCTCTTCCAAATGCCGTTGAGTTTGCTCAGATACCTTTTTTTTTCATTGAGATACGACAGTTTGAAAATGGTGTCTCCACCTATTTATTGAGTACATGAGCGCACAAATTTAAAATTGTCGTATCTCAATGAAAGAAAAAGATATTTCAGCAAACTCAACGGCATTTGGAAGAGGATGACTGATACTTTGAGGTGCATCTATTGGTTTTGTGAAAAAAATTACCTTTCGACTTTACGGAACCTCAAATATGCCAAAAAACAGTGTTTTCCACATTTTTAGGTCGGAATATCCCAAATACCTGACGTGATATAGCAATTCTGGAGCCATATGCAAGGAGAAATTGTAGGTCACCGATTAATAGCTTATCTTGAAGAGTAAGAGTAGTACTGGATGATGCAATTAGAAGAAAAGACTAAAAAAAATTGTGCACTCAGTACATGAATTCCAAAGTAATCAAAAAACCCATTTTTCGTGGACCTAATCTTAAATATCTTGAAATGCTTACGCGATGGCCCAATCCTGACTCCGGATTTGGATTCTACGCAGAAAATTACTTCAGAAAAGAGAATTTCATTTGAAGGAGAATTTCATTGTCGATCAGTGTAATAAATGCGAATACTCATTCTGTTGTTGGGACATATTACACAACTTAGAATGGTCGTAACTTTGCGAGAAAAAATCGTACATGAACGTTCAATAGCTCATTTTAAACGGGAAGAGTAGTGCAAATTGATGAAGTTGAGAGAAAAGATCAAAAAAATTTTATGCGTCCTGTACATAACCTCAAAAGTAGCGAAAAACCGCATTTTTCGCGTATTTACCCTCAGATATCTCAAAATCCTGACGTGATAGCCCAATTATGGCTCCGGATTCGGATTCTACGCAGCAAATTACTTCGGAAAATGGTCACCAGTTCCAAGGGGGAAAAACCTCGCAGGCCTGTGTAATGATTATAGGCCTGAATTTAAAAAAATATCAATTTTGATATAAAATCAAATAATCCGCGACTTTTATTATAAAAAAGTATTTATTCACGCATACCAGGTGGAAACAATTAATTTTTATTCGGAACTATATGCACATTCGGGATATAGTAATTTTAATCATTACAGTTTTTTCGTAATTTTTCTATAATTCATGACATTCTTCAAATTGTTGCAAAATTTTGTTGTTGAATGATATTAAATTGATGAATATTTCAAAACAAATATTGTTTCAATTAAAAGATACCTTTCTCTACGTATCCCAGAAAGGAAATGCCAATATTGACAACTGGCACATGCTTGGCCAAATACTGGGCTGCCAAGCATCGCGAACCAATATTGGTCCAATATACAACCGTTGTTCATTCTGAAAACCATACCGGGTTTCATAGGAAATGCCAATATGACAGCTGGTGCAAGCTTGGCGAAATATTGGGCTGCCAAACATGGCGAACCAATATCAACCCAATATAAAACCATTTGTTATTTGATAACCCACACCATGTTTCATACACTGAGAAAAATGTGTTTCGTGGAACTAGGAATAAGAGCATTGCTGACATTTTATTGTTGAATATACAATAATTCTTGTTCTTATAGCAATATATAGTTGTCTTATTAACAATAAAATTGTCAATTCAGCGATTTGATTGCTGGTTGATATGTGACAATTAAGCATTGTCATATGTCAACCTACAATAAAAATCGTAGAAATGTGACCGTTAACATTGCTAATTGACAATTCTATTGTTAACAAGACAACATGTATTGCTATAAGAACAAAAATTATTGTATTTCCAACCATAAAATGCCAACAATTCTGTGATTGCTAGTTCTACGAAACACATTTTTCTCAGTGTAAGGAATGCCTATACAACAAGTGGTTCAAGATTGGCGAAACATTAAGCTGCCAAGCATGGCGAACCAATATCGACCCAATATTAAACCATTTGTTTTCGTAGGGAATGTCATTACAACAAGTGGCTGAAGCTTGGCAAAACATTAAACTGTCAAGCATGGTGAACCAATAATGGGCCAATGTACAACCAATGTTTATTTGAGAACCTATGCCACATCTCCATGTTTCTGATTTTCACAGAGTTGTACCGATGTCCCTGCTGAAAATCTTATCGTTTTCTATGGGAAATTTTTAGCAGGGATGGCATGAAAAATGACGTCATTTTCTTCTCCAAAAAGTATGTTTGAAGAATCAGGTTGAAGCATGGCAAAAGTTAATATACACAACTTGGGCCAGGTCCGGTTTAATCGTGTGAGCCAAGCTCCAAAATACTCATAATACACACGGGGAAAAAATGGTTTGCTACTATAGCGCCTACAAAGAAATTTGTTGTCCTTGCAAAAATATTCACTACAGCAGCTAAGGCGTTAGTTCTATTAACAAATGTGTTTATGTCAGCAAAAAAATTCAGTTGTGTCAATCAGTTTTCTTGCTCTTACAGCTAATTTCTTTTGTAGGCGCTATAGTAACAGACCTGCTTGTTATGCCAGCAATAATTTTCTCTCCGTGCATACACGGAGAAAAAGGAATTCGCTGTGGCAGCGAAATCTACTTTTGCTGGGTTCCTTTTGCCAGAGCAGCAAATTTTTTGCTGTGACAGCAAACTATTTGCTGTGTCCAGCAATCTTGTCAGCTGCGACAGCGAATTTTTCAGCTGTGGCAGCAAAATTTGTTTGCTATTCTGTATATAATACTGAAAATTTGCTGGCGGAGCAAACATTTTTTGCTGCCACAGCTAAAAAAATTTGCTGTCGTAGCTAACACGATTGCTGTTATAGCAAATTTTCAGCTAGGTCAGCAAAAAATTTTGCTATTCTATATATAATACCTCGATTTGCTGCGTCAGCAAATTTTTTCTCTCCGCGTATATCATGAGACATTGAGCCATGCTTGGCATTGCATTCTGGCCCAATATTGAGTACCAAGCCTGGCACGAGGTTATCATCCCAACCTTTCACCAAGCTTGGGCCATTTTTCCTCGTGGATTCTGGCCCAATATAAGTCATAATTGGGCCAAGATCTGGCCAAGCTTGGGGCATTTGTTAATTCCTACCTGGGATAATCAACCTTCTGTATAATATATGAAAATCCAATATATTATGTTTATATTTCTCATTTTCTGGATTCCTGTGGCGAGTGCCCGACAGAACCTTATGAAACCTTGCAAGTCTTGCATCTTTCATAGGATCCATAAGTTTTTATCAGGTTTTGCTTGGTATTTTCAGCAGGAGTGTTGCAATCAGGTTCTTCCATCATGTGTTGAACTTATTTACTGATTACCGTATCCCAAACGCACATTTGCTTGAATTTGGATTAATACTTTGTTAATTATAAACACACTTAGAAGTTTGAGTATATTTACATACTTTCGAAGGAAGAAATTCCTTTGTCTTTTCTGGTTTTCTGCTAAGACTTGTTTCTATCAATGAAACTTCTTTCAAAAAAAAAATTTCAATTTGAAACAATAAACTTGTAGAGAATGTTTTTACACTCTTCGATTGAACTTAGAACAAAATGAACGAATCTCATAGTGTGCATTGTTCCTACTGACCAAATTGGATCACGTCGGACCACAATTGATGTTGCACGGATTGAAAACTTGATTCGTTCAAGTACTCCTGCTTAAAGGATTTCATTGAACCAATAGAATCTGCATTGGAATCAGTGGGTTCAATGAGATATTTTGAACAGGCGTACAAGAAAATTCTACGGTCATAGTTTGTAATTCCAAAAAAACACGAAGGTCCAAAGAATATTCAGTGGAGGTGCATTGAACGTCCGGACATTGGATGGTCCGAACATGCCTTGAACATAAATGTACGTATAATGAACGTGAATTTCACCTAAAAGACCTGTGTCTTGGGGAAGTTACAGGGATGGAATATATAATTCGCAAGACATTTTCAGATCATCTGAAAGTGTGCTTCAACCGTGGTTAATAAAACCTTTTCATTCCTATTAAATGTAATGAATTCACATTGAAACTCGAATTCTGCACGCTCAACAGGAATGAATGGGTTTTTTTTTATCAATCAGGGAAGAGGTCCTAACAAAAATTTGCATCATATCTAAAACTCGTCTTGAAGAAGTCTAAAATATATCTTCTAGATATCTAGTAAGAGTTCTAAAAGATGTCTTACTCAATACATGTTTTGGATGTCTAAAACTGGCGCATAAGACATCTTTCAGATTTCTTTCAGATATCTTTTAGAACAGTTTGTAAGACATCTTTCAGATTTCGAAAAGATATCTTTTCGTCCATGTGGGAGGCGCAATTGCACTTCTTGAATATCTCGAACTATTACAATAATGAATTTATGAACCTGAATATATATGAATTTGTACCATGCTGTCTTCTCCTCGAAACATCTTCATCGAATTCATGTATCGATTCCCTGGCGAAGGTGGATCTCATAATTTTTCATGATTTCTCATAAATTACAAATTCGGTAAGGAGAATCTAATATTTTCTCCTTGAATTTGTACCAAATGAGGAAATATAAAGAATTATGAGTTTCATGAGAATTATGGAAAATTATGATATACATTATTATCACCAGGGTTTTTGGGTTTATGACTTCTGAAATATATCATTTTTCGGATTTCTAATTTTGCTCTCCCATGAGACCTCATTAAGATATCTCCGAAGGAGCTTCTGAGAGATATATAATAGTGTTGCGTCCGATATGTTTAAGATATCTGAAAGATCTGTTTCAGAAAAAATTTTAAGATATCTTACAAAATTTCCAGATATCTAATAAAAATCGGATTGTCTATTTGGGTTCTGTCTGTTGATTGTAACGGATAGTACTCAACTATTGGATTAATCCAACTGTGAGCTTCCGCGAGAATACTCTCTGTATTTCATTCTCTTGACCGCACGTCCCAGTTCGAGTCTTGTGAACTGGTGAGTCAACTTCATTTTGATGGTGCTGTGTCCTTTTGGACTTCCTGGGCCTTATGGTGCCAATGGGAAACGGATCATCCACCATTTCTTTCACCAGTCTCGCAGCAGTATAGGAAGACTTGTGGTAGGCGGTTTGAACTTCCTCAACGCTATCTTATACTCTTCGCCCCAAAGGTCTTCGTCTATTTCCTTGTAAACTTGTTCCAACCGAGTTCTCTTGTTTTAGCTGATTGCAAAATTTCGATACTAGGGCTTGTGTAAAAAATTACTTTCAGTTCGATCTCTTCTTTATACTGGTGAAACAATTGGTGATTCAGAAACAACTTCAGCGAAGGTACTACGTCAGCAGCGGGTCATTTTGCAATTCACACGTGGGTAGTTATTGCTGGGAGAAGGACTTGGTAAATTGCCAATGTTCTTTTTCAGTTAGTACTTCACTCGAGAAAAGTTTGATTGCACTTGTCATAAAATAAACACACTATTGTTTTTATTACAAATCGTAATATTCGAATAAGAGGTTCGGATAACGGGGAGCTTCGGTTACGAGTGAGCAAAATTTTATTGTGTAAGAGAGAAGATATAATGAAAAATAGAAGCATTCCTTTGATATCACAAAATTATCGCTTTTTCACATTATCATGATAAACGTAATTCACAAATTTCACCCTCTCCGTGTATCTGATTTTACATTCGTATTTATTCATCTTCTTTTGAATATGATTACTTTGATTGATTTATCAGCTTTAAGAGTTGACAAAAATTCGACTTCTTTTGTACAATGATTTCACAAATTCACCGAAATATTCTCGAGAATATAGTGAAAGTTTCCAAAAATTGTTTCTGCAATGTACCACTGGTAACATATCACATGTCATTACGATTTTCACATTCTTACTATATTTCGATCGGACGATTTGAAATTCGGTGTTAAGAAGAAGAGGAAGGTGGAAATTTTCAATCCAAACAACGATCGTTTGGAGGAAGATTGTTAGAGACACGAATGTTCATGGAAACGTAAAGATACGTTGAAAATTCCCAACTCCTCAGAACTGTCGTAACTTGTCCTCACACGCGAGAATCCACCCTCGAGAATAGATAAAATTTTAGTTTCAAATCCCATTATCTCCCAACGGATTCCATTCCACGAAAAGGTTCATAAGGATTTGGAAATATATTGAAAGAAATATCCACTTCCTAACTATCCTCCCAAAGTAGCGTTATATCTTGCCAGATAAGGATCTTGATTTGCGAATGAGAAAAAAGTGTTTTACAGGATCAATTATAATTCATCAGCACCAGGCTTTGAAAATTGAAGATTTCATACTCACTCCACTGTTTCATCGAGGAATACCGGAGTGAATCATACGTACCTGAAACAAAGAAGAAATATACTTGAAAAGATCCATAATTTCATATTTATTCAATCGTAAATTATATCCAATAGATTCAACTAATCTCCCGTTGAATGTTCCCAACCAGTTTTTCACAATTCCAACAAGATTTTTTCAGTCCGAAAAGAATATGAATAATTATCTCATGATGCGGTTATAATTATCCAGTATCATTACGTTGTACATATATATCATCCTATCACCGACTCTCATTATACCACATATTACTTTTTATCTCATTAAAGTTAATCACTTCCACCCACTTTCTATCCTTTCACATTTTGTTCAGATTCACTCGACGTAAACGACGGTGACGGGAACGATGATTCTGACCGTAACTATAGTCAACTGTACTCAACTACAGTTGTTGCTGCAGTAGACGTCTATGCTGATGTCTACGTTTTGCATACTATTATACGACACCGACATCTCGTGAGACTCCTGCACTCCGAGTTCGAGCCTCTTCTTTTGTCTTCTCGTAATTACGATGCGCTCCTATTCAAATGGCAAGTCAGATTCTCTCTCTTCCCAATTCTCTCTGTGATTGTTATGCACGGCGATTTCTCATGTCGAATTGCAGAAGGAAGAAGGTCGTGAAAATTATGAATGCGAATGTCTAAGGAATTTCCACAGTTGCCTCAGTCCGCTTCTTGGCTTTCTACCTCCTCGTTCGTCTTATATACCTATACACAACCCTTTTTTCTCCCTCATTTTAGTTGTTCAACTCCAATGAAATTCCCTCAACAGCCCTAAGTTTCAAAGCACCTCGATTATGTTTTGTTGATAATTCCGAGAGAGAATCACCTCGTTGGGACAAATGATGAGTTTGTAAAGATCAAAAACTGCTCCTTTCGAATAATCACTCGTTTCTTCGAGATATATTCGATATGAACTCACATGTAGTTCACGCGGAATAGAATTTCTTGTGAAGAATTGGGACAAGAATTTCGGCAGTAGAGAAATTACAAGCATTCCTCGGATCCTCTCTGGAGATGAAAAGGAATGTCTAGAATGATCTCTGCCAGGAAAATGTTGATCAAAATTCGAATCGAATGATTGTCCTTTGCTTCTTCTTCAAAGCACAAAATGGTAATGCGTTATACGTTGATGAGGATTCCATCAAAATCTAATTTTATGAGAACAAGGCGTTGTATAGTGTTGAACAGAACGATAATTGATATTCCTCCGAAAAGACTTGAAACCTTCATGGATATTCGAATTATGAACACGAAAGTAAAAGCTGTAGCAATCAACGGAAGGTGCATATAGTAATGATACGCATCGATGATGATGATGATGATCATCATCATCATCATCATCGTCGTCGTTGATATCTTTTGTAGTTTTTCTATCACGCCGATGACGAGGAGTCTCGCTTGAGGCTGGCAAACCGAGCCATATAATCGATCAGTGAAATTGCTCGCAGTGACGGATCGGTACCGGAAAAGAAAAAACGAAAAGGAAGGAAACATACAAAAATGATGATCGCGAGTCAATGACTGTGATGTTTTTTATTCGATATTTCTTTGTTTTTGAAATCGATATAGAAACGATGAGTCAGGAAGTGTGAAAGGCTGGAAGAGATAAACGTATTTCGAATGTAGGAGAGATGAAATCTCTTTGGCCCCGCAATATTGCAGAGACGCATTGTTATCACTGACGCATATTTCCTTCGATGCTTGGGAGAGATGATCATTTTCAAGCCACAGACCGTGCGCATCAGCCGTACGTCATCTACGTTAATGACTTGCGTCTACATAGACGCAAAGGTTGTGCCTTCTTCATTTCCTCTCTCCTTTTTCTTCGTGAATAAACAACACACATGAGTAGATTACAAAGAGCAAGAAAGAGGAATCTTCTTCAATCAATGCTTTTTGTTTTATTTTCTTGTGGTTAGGAGAAGCATACTGTGCGGATGCATGTCGGGTGGCGTGATGTGATGAGAGAAGAGCTGAGAAGAGCGAAGGCTCGATATGCATGTACATATTTATGATCATCCCGTACACCGTCAACTTGTTCTCTTCTCTCCGTTGCACCCTCTTTTATTAAGCAACCCTTGTCTCTTTTCTCTCGTCTCTCTTTATTGTTTTGTACACGTGAAATGTGAAATCACAAGGGATTTCAGAAACACACGCTATACAAGTGCGTCAAACCGGAGGTTAGGATGGAAGAGTCAGTCGTCGTTGTTTCAATCATTCTTCCCTCTTCGATGTATTTGTTCTCTTTCGTTTTTTCCTGTTCAATGAAGATACAGATTCGTAGCTGTGAGTCTAAAAAAGTTGTGAGGTAGCGAGACAGATTTAATGAATACGTGTGTAAAGGTGTGAAATTGACGGTGAGAAATTGAATGGAGGAAAGAATTGAGATGTTCGAGGTTGATTTTGAATTGATCACGATTTATAAGAACCCTTCGATGGTCTATTGAAAATAGTTGACGAGAACGTATACTTTTCTTGATGGGTTAACGAGATGAATGACGTGGCGTGTGGTCACAATTCAAAACTTTTGAAGAATCAGAGCTTGCTGTTTATCGATTTTGGAGAGAAGAATTCTCCCTTGTGTCAAATGGGAATTGTTTTTGTAACGCCAAAGACATCACAGAGACAGCAAGAATAGAATAAATAAGAAATGAAAAATTTTCTAATGTCCAAAGATTCAATGTCTGTCGTAGTTGAAATGAGAATATGGTGTAATGTATACTTATTTGAGCAGACATCACGCTAAGATTTAGGGGTTGCTTCCCATCAGACCGTCTGACACAAACTATTGTTCGGAGTGCATTGATTTTTGGACGTACAGCGTCGAAATGATTCCCCCTTTCAAAGTCGTCTCATCCTGGGGTTTCGGTTGAAGATGGAAGGCTATTGAAAGTATGAAAGAAGGGTGTTATACATTCAAAAAAAGAATTCGAATGGATTTCTACCTGCATTTCATTGCCCACAAAATGCATTAACTGATTTGAATTGGTTTTATTAACGAATCCAGAAGAACACATATTTTTATTTATCATAACATAGCAAATTTCAATAAACTGCCGGAAAAAAGTCAATCCCCCTGGTGAAGATTGCTGATGGTTGTAAGTTTTTCCAGTCTATTTTTGTCCAGACATTTTTGTCTCATGCACTCTAAAAACATCTTATAGAATGTTTGAGGAACTATTCATGACAACGGAAGATATCATGTTTATATCTCTTCACGATATCTCTTGCAGTGAGTAACCAAAAATTTTATCCGCATAAGGCCAACGGTTAATGGATGTGGAGGATTGGAGTGAATGAATGATTCTTAATAGTTGTTCCAAGATAGACAACAAATTCCAATAGGTTCCAATTTCTTTGTCTATAAATTTTCGTATTGTCATAATTATATAAACAAACGCGAAAGAATGCAGGGTCTGGAAGAAAACACTCTCACATAACATAAGGCCTTATTTTACAATACCATTATAAAACATTGAAAAATATAACCCATATTCAGATATGTTTTGAAAAACAATTGTGAAATACGAAAAGGAAGGAGGAAGAGCGGGTAAAATTTTGCCCCAACTTTTGACATAAATTACTTGATAAAACTGAATTTAAAATCGATAATAATCAAGTACATACCTGAGATTGGACTCTGAATATCAATTCAGGTTTCTTCATAGTTTGCAAGTATTGCAAAACAAAATTACCAAAAATTTTTGATAGTTGGAGGTTATTACTCTTAATATTCCATTAGACTCGCCAGAAAATCAGAAAAAGACTGGAACTCAACTTCAGAATTTAATCCTGGTCGTAGATTTTATTATTATATATTGAAAATTTCAGTGGAACGCGTGATTTATGAAAAAAGTTGGCGCAAAATTTGGCTCGCTTTCGATGTTGGTATTTGAGTGCCCTTGAGTTTTTTTCACTGTGAAATAGCGAACTTTTTATGAATATTTCTAAGGGTATAAGACCAGTGGTGGATTTAACAATCTCCCATCCCTCTTCAATGGACCTTTAATACAGGAAAATACTGTAAATACTGCTTGTGGTAGTGTCTTTCTTTGTTAATCGTCGATTGAAGAGGGATAGAACATTCCTGAATCCACCACTGTATAATACGGAATTTGTGCAATAACAGGAAACGTCAGTATTCATCAGAGACGCCTTCAGAGGGCTATAAAAAAGTCTTTGAAAATTCAGAAAATGTGCTCTGTAATTTTTTTACAGCTATTTTTTTCTGAATTATCAGATAAATTTCACCGAATTTTGAGAAGGTTCAACAAAAACGTGTTCTGAAAATTCGGTCGAGTTTCGCAATATTCGGAAAAATTCAGAAGAAAGTGGTTGTGGAAAATTAGAAACACATTTTCTAAATTTTCAAAATTTTTAGAAAGGTGGAAAATTTTTTAAAGAACATAAGAATCTTTGGAAACTTTGGTATCAGTGATTTCATTGGGACACCTTCACAGAATACACGCAGAAAAATATATTTTCAAAAGTCCCATAATTTATTGAGGATCAGCGCCAGTCTGTGATGAGTGAAATTATTCACCTGAATATAGCTTCAAAAGTACCATAATTTCTTGTAGAAACACATCTAATTATGGGAGCTTTTAAAAGTAAATTCAAGTCAAAACTCTATCTGTCACAGACTGGCGCTGATCCTCAATAAATTATGGGACTTTTCAACACATCTGTTTTCTGCGTGTATGTTCATACAAGAAACTAGTGTTATAATATCCGCATACAAAAATTTTCGGGCTTCGCCAATGCTGACAATAAAATATAGCTTGGCGCAATGCTGACAGACAAGGCTTGGCAATCTATAAATCTTCAATGTTGATTAACAATCAATACAATGTTGCACCGATGTCGGTGTTCGACGGATTTTGTTTGTCAGCCTATTATTGTGGCACAATTGCGCCAAGCTTGGCTTTTGCTTGGCTCATCCTTGCCCCAACATTGACTAAACGATAGATTCCATTCAACGCCAGGATCATTTAAAATATGGTCCAATATTGCCCCAAATTTTAGCCTAGTTTCGGTAGAAATTAGCTTTCAATGTAGCGCCGATCATTGGTAATAGCATGGCTCAATATTGGCAACCTATATAATATTTTTGCTACGTTACTCATCAAGTGTTTCTTGCGAGTGGTGAAACGCGTATACGAAGAATATATAAGGCTTAAGTAAATCTTTGGAAGAACAGTCAATCGCTTTTCACTATGAGTCACACTAGAGGGCTCCTACCGCTCAGCTCACATACATTGTGTCTACTTCTCATGACAAAATTCACCGACAAAAGACGCCGAGTTGTTCACAAACAAATGAGGGGAAAACAATAAGACTTCAAACAACGTATGTCAGAAATTGCGAAATGCGCATACTTTTTATATATTTCTGGGTTAAATATTTTTTACTTTAATAATTGGCGCAGCATTGACAAACAAAATGTCCAATTGTTTGCCAATGATGGTATATTCCATTGCCATTGTTTCATCGATAATGGGACTTCATGGGAAAAACACGTAGGTAAATCATAAAATGATGTTATCATTCCAGGTTTGTGCCATGTTTGGTTGCCAAACCTCAGCCATACTTTATCTACGTTGCACCATGCTAGCGCCAATTGTAAATTTCTATATGGATCAGTTCAACCTAAGTCCTCATAAATTCTTTCAAATATTTCAATTAGATGCCTATGATATCTCCTTTTCCATCTCCCATATTCTTCATGTGGTGGATTATTGAGGTCGGTACTTTCGTTTTCTCCGTTTTAATCATTTTTAATTATGATCAAATTAGAAACCTGAGGAATAATTTGATTAAGAACATTGATTTAAGCATAAAAACAAGTCCACTCTGATTTCCTGATCCATTCATTACTATAAAGAAAAATTAATTTCGATCAAGCTGCTTTATCCTCCCTATTTCACAGAACCTCCAATCCCCATCATAGAATATCAATTAATGAATACGAAAACAATGTATTCATTTGTTTTGGTTCCAGCACCCTTCGCATTATTAAATATAATTTTCCCAATTGATTTTATAGTAATTCTAGGATTTTCGTGAATTATTCACTCATGTTGAATATTGATAAATTCAACTTGCACCTCGAAACTAATAATATTTCATGAGTTTTTTTCAATTTTTCATCAACTTAGAAAATGAAGCTTGAATTCATAAATGAAATGGTCATAATTATACAGATTCTTATATCCAAAAACGACAAGTATTGTTATTTTCATTTTAGAGGTGGGCGAATCTTTTGTATAAAATACTTATCGAGTTTTGATGAAATTTTTATAGAATTTGATACAAATTAAACATTTTTTTTATACAAAAGATTCGCTTCGTAAAGATTCACCCACCTCTATTTCATTTAATCAAACTCATCGTTAGGAAGACTCCCTCTTTTCATAGAATTTTCAACTGAATGGCTCAGAGTTGATGGTTAAATAATTTATTTGTCAGTGATGGGAGTTTATTCTTATTTATAGATTTTTCATTGAGTAAAAAATTGTTCATCTATCATAATCTACCCTATGCCAGTGGAATTTGTGAGTTGGAGCTTCATACTCTTTGACCAGTGATTACTTTGAAAAAATTGTTACTCCCCGTGTGCGGATAACTATTGTAAAGATTTCAAGTGAATGAAAGCTATCAACCTTCAAAGTTTGGAATAATTTCATTTTCAATTGAATCTTGTTTTTCTTATGAATTGATTTTCAATTGAATTTATTTTTCTCATCAGTGGTTCACTGAGTTTTGCAATGATAATTGTAGTGATTCTTGAATTTACGTAAAAATGCTGCATCCCAATAAACACACGCACGTTTTAAAAACGTCAAAAACAGTCAATAACCACACGTTGTGAATTAGTAATATTCGTGCGTTAATTCAACGTAAAAATGTCGCGGCAGAGCACGTGTTTTTCAACCGTAAAATAACGTCATATCAACGGTTTAAACATCGTTTGAAAGACGTTAAGTATTGACGTGTCCTAATGATGGTTCTAAAACGTGAATTGAATCCAACAAATTATTTTGAAAACTCTTCATTCAATATCGAGAACAATAGTATTCCTGAGTATGACAAAATTTGGAAAGTATGCCACACTATTTACTATCTTGCTCTTTGTTGAAATTCTAACCATTGTTCGGTTTCGTTCGATATTTTTAGCAGAATATCTTCAATTGAAGTTCAAACACATTTTAAACGCGTGATTCAAACCCGTTCAAAACACGTTTTTTGAGGACGTCGTTGGATGGTTACTTTTGAATATTAGTTTAAATTACACGTCATCAGAACGTAATTCCTGTTCGTCTATTTCCCTGTCAAATTTCAACTAAAAATCAACGTTATGAAATCAACGACTGACGTCCGTTTGACAGTTTAACGTTCTTTCAACGTTGAAATAACGTGTGTGCGTTTATTGGGATACAGTGAAATTTGGAGAAAAGATTAAAATATTCTCAAAGATTCTCAGACGAAAATTTCGTTCAGTATCACGTCCACTGGCATTTCTCGGATAAACTAAGCCATATGAAAAATTTTAAGGCTCCGCCAGCGCTAACGACAGGATACAGCTGGCCGCAAGGTTGAATAGTAAATTGACAATCTTCATTATTTGCCATGTAATAAAAAATTTCATCTATTGCATTAGATACTTTCTCATCTACTGGACGACATGCTGATTTCTGGCTTGGTTAAATTATGAAATGATCAAAATATTCATCACGATAAATAGCATTACCAGCAACCAAGTTGTACATAAAGTTGATACGATTCTTGACGGCTCTTCCATAACTATTTTTGCGTGCATCTGTTGCTTGTATCACAGTATCCTTGAATGATAATGTACTTACATGTCGGATTTGTCGCTGATAGTTTTTGTGCTTCTTACACTTTTGTTCTTCGCTGGCCAATTCATCACAAAAAATACATAATATATCGAACTCAAATGAAGTTGCTCTATGCTTACGAGGAGAGCACTGAGACATTGAAGGAGAATCACTCATTCGACGTTCCTTATATGAGTCAATACTAAATTTCTTTGTATAGTCCCTGAGGCACTCCACATGCACAGTCACAGTATTTACACTCTGTGAATATTCTATGTGTTCATCACCCCTTTCGACACTCGCATTTATACTTGTGTGTAAACCGCGATCAACAGTGACGATTTTGCTATTCGACAACGTTTCATTACAAGTCAAACAAGAATTCTGAGCCATTTTAATGAAATTATAAGATTCTTCGAAATATTTCAAGTCCATGATACATATTATGATAACTGCACTGTAACTCTTTAGTTGCAATAACCAAAAAACGACTGCAAATAAGAAGAATCGAGTTGCCTGAACTCAAATATTCGTATATTCCTACTCTCTAAAATTTTTAGAGTGAGATTTCACTCTTCAGCCTGTCGAAATTTTGAGTGAAATTTCCACTCTTTTAGAGTGATATTCTAAGGTTTGAGGTTAGAAACTCACAGTCACTCAAATTCTGGAGTCAATTTTTCACTCTAAAAGAGTGGGGGTTCACTCGAAACGAGTGAAAATCTTACTCGACGCGGACTGGCTCACTTCTGAGACTTAGTGAAGTGAAACACGTGATTTTTCACTCTTTCAGATTTAGAGAGTATTTCTTTTGAAATATTCGTCGTGCCTACAAAAATTTCCAGTTGAAGGAACTAATATTTTGTTGAAACAACTAAATTCTTTATTTGATATCATATTCCACAAAATTCTTTGTCTCACATCAACCAAAATATTATGTTGCATCAATAAAATACTCCTGTCAATGTATGCATAATTAAGTGATAAATGAAATTCATAATAACCTAAATTCTTGTGAAACCAATACTAGTTTACGAGATATTCGCGAAAAACTGATTTTCGAGACTTTTATTCTTCATTAATTCCTAACGCGCACACGACCTCGTAATGGACTTTTGAGAGAGTATTTCTGATACCAAAATGAAGATATTCCCATTGAGAAACCTTGGAATTTTTTCGTGGAATGGTAATTTTTTGATCCAATTTGCCCGAGCTACACGCGTGGCCCATGCCTTTAGCGTCTTGCCCGGCAAAAGTTTCCTATATCAAATATTTTTCAATTCAAATTCTCTCAAAAGGAAAAATTCCTTTCCAACAACACACCGAAAAAAATTATTTATTTGACCGAATGAACTGAAGTGAGTTGTGAAAATTAGTTCCGAGTAATGAAAGAATAGAAGCCGGTAATGAAAGTTGTGGTAAAGGCAACTTCAAATTAGTAACAGCAACTAAAGTTAGAGGAATCAAAATTGAATTTAGTTGAGCCAACGCCCGTTTTAGTTATCCAAACATTAACAACTGTATCTATTTGCTGGAACTCATTTGGAGTAAGGGTAACTAATTATTTTTTTCAGTGCACATATTCCAGCAAAAATTTCATTTGATCAAAGTTTTCATTGATAGATATCGAAAAGTTGAAGTTTTCCCTCGTTGTTACGAATTCTCTCCTCAATCTCCCACAGATCTTGGCTGATGGGGAAAAATTTCATTGATTTGTTCCTCTTGATTCTTCAAAAGGAATGAGACGACCGCTTGAAACATTCTTCAATGAATACACTTCACAGTGAATTGAAATCGCGAGCTTTGGACGAAATTTCGCCGACGTTGAAACTGTTTCCAAGTTTCAAAATGGTCCACTTTCACAAAAATTTACGCTGCGTACTTGTTTCCTGTTCTCACAACTTCCATCAATCATTTCATGATATCTCCATTGATAGATGGTATCTTTGTCTCACCCAACCCATCATATTGTTAATTTTCTCGAATTGATTTCCAATTGTTTTGAATTTCATTTGTGGAATGATTTTCAATTATGAAATGCCGCGATTGAACCAAGAATATACGAAGTTTTTACGAAGCATAAACCCAGAATTCCCCACTCCAATTGCTCTTCGTGTAATCAATTCATCATCGAAGATACATGAAAAATTCCCGTTATTGGAAAAATCGTTGATGAAATGAACGAAACACTTGAAAATCGATCTTCATGAATTCTCATTATCCTCTCTTTTTTGAATCCTATAAATAACGAGTTGAATTCCAAACGATTCTGTACGATCAGATAAATATATCAACTTGAATAATGGGATATAACAAAGAAACAAGGGTGAACAACATTATCGAATATGAGCAATGAATTCTTGTATTTATTGTTGAACTTTCTTGTATTTATTACTTTGGGAACTGATAATGCCTTGGTTCGTGTTTTGTTACTTTCATATTCGAACTTGATGTGCTTGAGAATTTCTTATCTCGTTCTGGAGGATCCTTTTCCGTTGCTCGGAATACAATTGAGTTTTTATTACATGATTATTAGGACAGAAATACGGGAAAGTGCAGTAGAATGATTTATTCGAATGATGAATAACAATCAACCATAAATTTGAAAAAAGAGGTTGAATCATACCATCGGTGATATAATAAGACCGAGGATTCCCTTCATTCTCATTTTTTTCCTCCCCATTTCACTTCTTTCCCGATTGAACGAACGAACAAAGCAAGCGAGAGGGATTAGTCGATCTTGTGTGACCATGACGATGAGAATGAAGAATCCCATTCCCAGTCGTTCAGGAATATACGATGAGATGAGAAAGAGGAGGAACGTCGCTGAAGGGTCAGACTTAGAAAACCCTACAGAGATTCAAGATCATAAATGACGATGGGTATTAAGGAAAAGGACCATAAAGGTATCTGGGTACATCCATATACTAGTAATAATTCCACCGTTATGAGGCTTACCAAGGATTTCTGCGATGGTTTATGGTGTTTCAATTACATCTACGCCATCACGGACTTTGTATCTTCTCGTACCTTAATTCTCTTCAGAATTCAGGGAAAGGATAGAGATTAGCGTGAAAGAACTGAGCTCTAAGAAAGTGAGCAAACATGTCTCGATTCTCAAGAGGAATGAATGTCTTTAAAGTAGATTTCAAGTTGAAATGTGCGATCAATGTTTGTCCTGGTGAAATTTTCTCTTTGTTAGGACCTGTGTCAATTAAGATTATCTTTCGAAGAGATTCTGGATTTCCTACAACAGGGATATGGAATTCTCACGTGGAGTCACTTGCGCAATGCGATCGTTACCAAGGTGGGAACATCGTATGAACTCAATTTTGAGAGCGTGTAACTATACGCAGAGGCATATAAGACACTACTTAGTAAGATTAACACTACAGTATAGAGATATTCTAAGCTATTTACGAAATGTGAGGAGGAAACTCCACTTCACTAACGATCGCGAGTTTCCCCAACGCTTTGCATTATGAAAATATTCATGTTAACTTACTAAACTGAATACGTATGTACTACAAGTTTCTGAAATTCAAATCAATGCATGAGGTGTTATTTCTTGCCCTAAGATCGACGTATTTGCATTTATATGACACATTAAAGGATCAAAGTGTGCTCTTTATGATATCTTTATCTTTTCATCAATTTTGTTAATTCACCTGCATATTTATAATTCTCATTTGACCTCGAAGTTAGATGATTGAATTTCAAATTGATGAGAAATAAAGTGTGGAGAGTATGATGCATTGGAGAATAATTCTGTTGAAATCTTGATAGGAGTGGTGAATACCTGTAGTCCGATCTCATCAAATCCTTGGGGGAATGATGAACTTTTACCGCGTTACGTATCCAGCTGTCTTGATACGTTCCATATCCCAGACTTGGGTACGCTTTCTTTCCTAACTCAATATCAGAACTTTAGTTCTCGGAACCACTTTTCCCTCCACGTTCTCTTTGCCAAGAATTCAAATTGACACACCGCGATATGAAAAAACATAATACCTTTTCATTCGTCATGATTTTATTGAAACGTTATGACACCTTTCTCTTGGAAAAAAGTGACACTCTCCCTACAACTCAATGTCAATTTATTCGGAGAGTCATATTTGGAAATGAACAAATCTTGCATAAACCCATTCTCGCATTTATAGATATAATATCTCTCTCTCTCTCGAGGATTTGAATTGTGTATAAAATAATGAACGGCAACTGTCTCCGGCTGCTCCTTCGATCCAATGAGTATTTAAGCTTTCAATCTATTTTAGTTACAATAAGAATCAAGATCAAAGATCTGTATCACAGTTTCATTTTCATGATTATTATGTCTGTTACGTGTGTTGCTTTAGAATTTCCCGGACAAAGCTAGCGAAGTTATCTCTCGTACTTCGTAAAATCGGAGATGGAACTTGTTAGGAACTGAGATGAAGAAAAATAAGCAAGCGGAAAAAGGAACTGAAATCAAAGCGAACGTTGATAAAATGCCGGAAGATGTAATTCTTCTGCTAGATAGTTCACGAAAACAAATACGGATAACTCATTTTTCTGTTCAGAAACGAAGTTTTTACACAAAATTACATTTGATATTGAATCTCATTTCTGTACAGAGTGTTCTTATTTCTACACAGATTATCCTTTATACTGGATTTATCTCTCATTTTGAACAATCGTTCTTCCAGGAGAAATATTTTTTTCCCAGAAGAAGGCAAGATATTTCTAATCTGGAAAAAGAAGTTGTTTATTCGAAAACTATGTTTTAGTGATTCAATGACCTGAATAACCAAACATGTACTTGCTGTTTCTTTTTATTTTATTTTGAAATGATGAACTCTGTGCTTAAATTTCACTCGTCGAGTGGATGTTTCTGAATAATAAAATACGCTCCATGATTGAATATTCAAACTGTGGTTGGGAGTCTTTTCAGTTGCTTTTTCTTCCAAATCTTCGAACTTCGCGTAACCTAGATTCATCCGTTTGGACATTCAAAATGAGATACATCGTCATTCATTTCGATTCATTCAGGAATATCGAACTTTTTATATTCAATGAAGGTATCGGAAGAATTACAACGAATTCGATGGATTGAATAGAGAATCAAATATCCTGTTCTCTCACCTCAAAGCTTTTACAAGTTCGCGACTCGATACTTACGTGCATCGATGCAGAGGAAAGAAGAAGAAAGGAAAACATGGAACAAAAAAATTGGTAGAAAATGTGAAATTCGAAGCGCAAGGTACGCGTGGAAAAATTTAAGCTCAAATTTTATTAACCTGTAAAGGAGTGAAAGGGGAAAGAAAAGAACTTGTGAGGAATTTTCAATGTATAAGAAGAACGAACTTTTCCTTGTAACCGCATTTTACATGAATGTCACGAGAGATCAATGAGGTGCGCGTTATTTTGTAGATAGGAATTTCTATATCCTGTGGTGGAAATATTTCCAATATATCGTATAAGGTTCTTTTTATGGATGTATGTGGTTGTATGTATGTATATACATAGCGGTGTAAGTGTCTCTCGACACATTCCAAGTATATTCGTAACGATATACAGACAATGTACAGATGAAAAAGGGGTCTGCCGCTGCCCCTGCCTATTCCTTTTGCCTCACACTGTACGTTTGTATCTCTTTTCTTCTCCTTTTCTCTCACTTTTTTTCCTCTCAAATTTCAAAGCGGCGCCGTGAAATAAGCGCCGTTTCCGTGCCACGGAGAGAAGTGAAAAACAACAGACGCTACGAACGCAGTAGCGTCATATTCGTTGTGTGACTACGACTCGAAACTGAAAGGAGAGGAGAGTTAGGAAACAAAAGAGGGTCGTCGCATTGGTGAGTCGAAATTAAGGGCATATACAGGAAGAAAAAAACAAGATGAGAAGAACAAAATTGGCCAAACGCCAAAGGCTCGCTATTGTAACGAATCCAAAAACACAACATGACGCGGATTAGAGGAAGGAATACATGAATGCGAGTTATCTTTCTCGGCTTTTTTTATTTTTATTTGCATCAAATTGTGTCTTACTTGAAAGAGTATGCCAGTTCTATGTCTATTCTTTGTTTCCTTCAGAAACATTTTCAGAGATTACTGGACAATGAATGTCCCAAAGACTCTGTACCAGTTGTTTAGCGAAAATGATATTCCAATGCAACTCCGACTGATCTGATAAATTTTAGTTAATGTTCTAATTACAGCTAAATTCAATTTGAAATTTTACAATCTCTCTACCAAGTTTCATCCAATTTCATTTCAGAGGATTTTGGGTGTCGAATTTTCTCCATCGGCCCAGGGCCTGGTAGCCTCGAAGACGGCAATGATTGAGGCGGGCATGGCTACATTGTCGGTTTTGGCAATTCTTGCGAGGGCCAAAGTCGACTCATGGGGGGCTATGCTGCAACTACGAGGGTGGATTGATAAGTTTCCGGCCTGACCAAGAGATGGCGCCACTAGGCCTACCTTGAGGTGGCGTTCTATAGTACCATCCTTAGATAGCTCGTAGCTATAGTTTCAGTCCGATCGCCATGTTAGTTTAGTTTTGAGAGCACGCTGACCAAGACGCCTCTGTGTTTTTCGTAAAAATGGAAAAGCTGGAAAATCGTGCTGTCATCAAATACTTTTATTTGGAGGGGTTAACGCCGAAGGAAATTAAAGAAGAGATTGACTCAACACTGGGGACATCCTCCCCATCATATTCAACCGTTAAGCAGTGGGTTTCCGAGTTTAAAAAGGGTCGTGTGAGCACCTCTGATGAGCCTCGCTCAGGACGCCCCATTGAGGTCACAACTCCAGATATGATCGAAAAAATCCATCAAATAGTGCTGAAAGATCGCAGATTAAAAGTTCGTGAGATAGCTGAGACCTGTAAGATGTCATATGAACGTGTACAAAATATTTTGCACCAACATTTGTATATGGAAAAGCTCTGTGCAAGATGGGTGCCGCGTTTGCTAACAGTCGACCAAAAATTGATTCGAAAGAACATTTCTACCGCCAATTTGGCGTTGTATAAGCGTAATCCAAGCGAATTTTTGCGTCGATTCGTAACCGTTGACGAAACTTGGGTCCACCACTACACTCCTGAAACCAAAGAACAGTCTAAACAGTGGATTGGACCAGGGGAACCAACTTCAAAGAAGGCAAAAACAATTTTTTCGGCGAACAAGGTTATGGCTACTGTTTTTTGGGACGCAAGAGGTATTATGTACATTGATTACCTTGAAAAGGGTAAAACTATCACTGGTCAATACTACGCAGACTTATTGCAACGTTTGAGCCACGAAGTGAAAATTAAACGACCTCATCTGGCGAAGAAAAAAATCTTGTTTCATCACGATAACGCACCAGCGCACACGTCAATCGTTGCGATGGCTAAAATCAACGATCTGAAGTTTGAATTAATGCCGCACCCTCCCTACTCTCCAGACCTAGCCCCGAGTGACTATTATCTGTTTCCTAACCTCAAAAAATGGCTTGGCGGTAAGAGATTTGCGGACAATGAAGAAGTAATCGAAGCTGTAAATGGGTATTTTGAGGAGCTTGACGAATCAGTCTATAGAGATGGCATTACTAGACTAGAACACCGCTATGAGAAATGTATCAGCCTTGGAGGAGATTATGTTGAGAAATAAAAAAAAAAAATTCTTAAAAACGTTGTTTTTCTTGGTCAGGCCGGAAACTTATCAATCCACCCTCGTATATAACAGTATGGTTGCTTCCTCCTTGCTATACACAGCTCATATATGGGGGTTGTGTCATTTGGACATCCTTGAAGGGGCCCAGCAGTTATTGTTCTTCAAGCGACTATTTTTATTGCCCAGAAACACGGCTGCATATATACTTCGATTAGAATTAGGATTACTCCCGATTTCTTTTCAAGTAGTGAAACTTGTAATAAACTGGATCATTAGAATTTTGAAGATGAATGACTGCGGATTCCCAAAGATTTGTCTGCTTGAACAAATGAAGCTATCAAGTTCCCGTGTACCAAATAGCCCTTACAACTGGATATCGCAATTCCGGCAGATAACTGGTAACATACAACATGAAGAAACAAACCCCTCAGCCGAGTACTGGCTGCGCGTCAGAGATAAGATACTGATCGATTATGCTGTAAACCTAAGAGAGTGGGACCTCATGAAATATAGTGAATCTACTTCTCAGCGAATCCCCATCCTTAGGAATTTGATGAACAATTACCTGAGTTTTTATCCGCCCAGGTGCAAAATAGCTTTCCTCAGAGCCAAAATGCAAATCCGGACTTCAAATAAGCACACAAAAAGGTTCTTTTTCAATGGATATGTTTATAAAGTCGATGCTGAACAACTGTGCTCAATTTGCAATACAAACTCTGACGAATCTATTATGCACATTTTATGCGAGTGACCAATATATAGTCCGCTTTGGGAACGTTTGTTGGAGTCTCTTGGTATATGTATTGATTCGGACAGTAGTAATCTAAGTAGAATGCGAGATATTTTCTTACAAATTCTCAATAGAAATGATGTACAATCTCTTAGGGCACTGCATAATTTCGTACATGCCAGCTTTAAAATTTGAGCCTTCGTAATTAAGGAATAAAGTACAATTCTGTATACGTTCTCTCTATTTTTTTTCATAGTCTAAACTAAGCTTTGTTTGTACTGTATATGTATTTTGAGGCACTATTTTTTTGGGTAAATAGCTCAGAATAAGAAACTAATCTTAAGGTTAATTTGTTTTTTTAGCTTTTAAGGATAATTGTAATACTTTCCTGGAAGTTTTTCAATCACAATGAAAGTGTATTCTTTTAAGTGGAATAAAACTTTTATCTATCTATCTATCTATCTATCATTTTAGAGGATTTTCAGGAGTTTGATCAAAGTATTTGATATTTTGTGATATCCAAAAGTTTGGTCTGTTTTTATTTCAAAAATACCCTCCTCGTCGTGAATGACGTTTAAGCTTCTGAAGGGAGACAAACGTGCTTGGTGAGAGAGAGAACATGCAAAGAATATTCCAGGACGTTCTCAAAAAATTATGTACGTGTATCTGGAATATGCAAATCTTGCACGATGTTGTATCCATTCCCACCCCGCGACGTTCTAAGAAGGTGTCTCAAAAGATTTCATAAAGTTGTAAGTTCGTTTCTCAGAAAGCTAGTCCCCATGATATGCTCGTAGCGGATAAGAAGAACTCTCTCGATTATATACATATATTTTTCATTCCCCCATTCCATTATCGTGTTTATAAAACTGTCGATGTTACAGTTGATATATACAGTATGATAATTTGAACTTCAATTGCAAAGGAATTTTCGTAGCTACGAGGATGCATTCAAAACTAATTACCCAGGGTACACATGCAGGGTTAAAAAACTCATTCTCCTTTGAGACTAATTTCCGAACAGATATTGAACAAATATTCAACATTTCAAATAAAATCCTCCGATACTTGATTTTTCACATGCGAGAATACATTTAAAACAATGTTTTTCAATCAAATGATGTCTCAAGATTAGAAGAGAACCGTTGAATTTTATAATTTTAGAATGTAAGCGGGATTCAGGAACAGATCCGTCGCGGTTACACGAGATATAATTCATGTGAGAAAGTGACATAATATGAAAGAACGTGCTCTGAATTTGAATGTAGTTACATCCAATACGTTGGTACATTGAAAATTACTGGCACGGTGAACTTTCAGTTACCGCAGAAGATAATCTTGATTAAATAAAACTTCGAATAGAATAATTCCCTCACAAATCATAATAATATTCGAACTCAGATGCACAATCTAATTTATGTTTTCTCAACTTGAGAGTAGTAAAAAAAAAAAACAGGAAACTACTCATCTCTACCCTCAAACAGAGATTTCGAATTTGAATCTTCAATATCAATGAACAGCAGTATCGTGTTTCGATCCCAACAATCTTTTCAAAGATTTCTCGAGACGGTGTTTCGAGTACAGGTTGGTTCTTCATCGAATTATCCATTGAGATCTTTGTAAAGAAAATTGAATTTTCCATCGGATGCTTGTGGTTGAAGGTTACCCGATGCTGCGCTAACTTCTAAATCAATTCTCATCTCAAGAAGATTCCGAGACTCCCCGAGCTTGATACAAAACTATACGTAACTATACGTATAGGCCAAAATTAGTCCAATGAGTCGTGCTTTGTTCTGTGGAATGAATCTCTCGATGCAAAAGTTTCGGCATTTAAAAGTTGCATCTTGGGTGAGAAGGTGTAATTGCATCTCGGAAATGCCTTATTTACTCATATAAATGTATTTATCGAGACGTTTATGTGGATACATTGTTAAAAACGTCGAGAAGGGAGAATCTCATTACAGATGTTCATGCCAGCATAGATTTTAAAGGCATGTATGTACTTCCTTCGAATGATATATGTTCTCACGTATGGAACATTACACACATACACGTATATATGCCGCGTGTGTCCGCGGGTTCGTACGTTCCTGAACTTCGAAGCACGTACTTGTGATAAATGCAATAACGTATATAAACTGTGGCGAGAATTAGAGCCCCATGGCGATTTATATATCGAGGGTTCTGTGTTCTCTGGAGATTCGAGAGAAAGAGCAAAGCGGAAAGAAGGGAGAAGAGGAGCGCGTACAGGTTGCTCCGTCTCTTCTCCGCATCCTTGGTGTTGTAGCTTGTAGCTTCTGGCAACCTCGATATACTATGAAAGTTTGGTGAATCACTGGTCGCGATCCTCGTCGATTTATGTTAGTCGTAAATGAAAGAAAAACCAAAGAAAAAGAGAACACAAAGAAGCGGGGGAAAAGGATAAAAGTAGTACTTTGAACTCTGATGAATTGGTATTCTGAAAGTTTTTTTTTCCATCCTACGAGAACCCACACACAAGTTGAAACTGTTCAAAAGTTGGTCCGGCGTACTGAAAAAGAGTGATGAAGTTATTTAATTCTGACGGGTCTGATCCAATATATTTTCTAGTTCTGTTCTTTTTCTTTTGACTACGAATGGCATACCAAACGATGCTCGAGGAATGAATTTTATAATAAACGAAATTGAGATGGAATCACGCGGAGAGAAATGCAGATCGAGAATATAGTAATCTTTGATAGAAAATTGGAGAATATTTCTCAAATTTGTGATAAAGACGAAAAGGTTCACATTTTTGTTGAATTTTACTTGAAAAAGAATGGAAAATTATCAATACTTAACAAACAATATAAAAAAACATCAACTTTTTAAAAGTCGCGTATGCAATTTCACAAAATAAATGATAAAATTCAGAAATTTTGTTACTCGCTTCGTAAATTTTCATGCACGACTTTTGGAAAATTCATACTCCTTCTATTGTTCGTTGAGTATTGATAATTTGTGATCCTTTCTCGAGTAAAATACAACAAAAATGTGAAACGTTTTATCTTTATTACACTGAGAAGAAGGTTTCCTTTTGACAAATCAACGCATTTGGTTGAGCATTTTCAAGAAGTATCATTTCATACAAATAAAACATATTGATTATAACTAAACATTGTGTTGAGTCAAGAAATTCATATTTATTAACTATAACCAAATCATTCATTTGATTCAAAGTGATTGGAGTTAATGTAAATGAATATGAATTCTTGTCAAATTCAGATCTATCGAATCATAGTCGGTATGAAGTTGACTCAAAGAAATATGTGGTGTATTCAACAACTATGTGATAAAATGAATATTAGTAAATATTTCTTTGCTCGTATCCAAATATACGATTTATTTACTGTAAACAAATCTCATTTGAGTCAACGAATCCTTTTTCTCAGTGTACGAATTTGAGAAATATTCTCAAATTTTCTATTGAAGATTACTATATTCTCGATCTGCCATTTTCTCCGCGCATTTGATGAAATATCTTTAATTCCATTTGTCGATTTAATTTGTTTGTGCATGACATTATTCCGACTATGGATCAGATTGACCTGATATTTCGTAAGGACTTTAAAAGCTGGTTTTCATGCGTTATTTTGATGAATTGGGTGAGTTTTTGATTCAGGCTCAGAAAATTTTGTACCAAATTCAACTGTGATGGGGTAAATCAATCAGAGAGAATGACGATGCTGGATCGGATACTGTCGAAAAATTTGGCATCAAGGGGTAGAAGAATTGTTGACAAACAAGGGAGGCTGTATTTTCGTACAATGAACGAGGCTCGCTTCACTCGCATAGGAATAAAACCTCTGGTTGTATAAAAAGAAGGCTCAACTGGCTGATGTTTATTGATGTTCATAAATGTCGTTTATCTCACGAAGATATGAATGTAAACACATCTGGATGATTAATACTCTCCACATGCATCCATACGGAAGGGGTCGCACATTGGGAATCGATGTGCATCGCATCGATAAATAATGTTTCTTAGTGAAAATACCCAAAAACATCGATACTCGATGTTTGCACTCTGGATTTTTCGGTCACGGTCAGTTTGTTGAATAACATGATTGATCGAAAAATGAAATTCTGTCGAAACTTAATTTATTCATTAAATAATTCTGTGAATGGCATTGTGGAACGAATTTGAAATTCTAGAGATGAGATCGTTGGTTCTTCACTATTTTTCTTCCCAAATTACTAATTCATTAAAGAGTTTCCCGTGTGGAAATCGATCTTGGGCATCCTGAAGTATGTCCGGGCCCCGTAAGGGTATAACTCAGGCATCCAATATAAGAGTTTCCCACCCACGGCCCAACTTTGGAAATGATTTTTGATGTGATCTAAAATGGTGTTATCAAACTATGTACATGCAAACAATGGAATACTTCATATTAACGTTGGTAGAATTGTCTATAGAGTATTTCAAAATAGTCAACACGATGTCCACGAAATACTTCGGATTGTAATTGTCGTATCCTCTTGAGTAAAAATCAAAGCTGACGTACATTCAGGGCATGCTCAATGTTGTTAGTTCAAAACTGCATTGTCTTTTATTTTCACTAGGGCAATCTCTGACACTGAATAAATCAAAACGTATCTCGATTTATATGTTTCTGAAAGTTATTCTCCCAGTGCTCTTAGTTTCCAGATTATAACAATTGAAACGAATTTCAAACAACCTATGAGCTCAAAATCAAAATTCCAAAAATTTGATACGTTTTTGGCTTACTAAAAAAAATATTTTGATCACCTCTCTGAAAATTTACATACAAGAGCGGATAGGAATTTGAATTTGTTTTTAATTTGATGGTAATTTTACCAGTGATGAAAACGACAGTCTTGTTCCTCTTCGTTCTGTTTCCATGGAAAAACAAAACTTATGATTCCATTTTGTTTTCTTTCTCATCAAAAACTAAATCTCCATCTACTGTATATTTTCGTTCCTGTTACTGAGTAACGTAATGAAATGCAATATATCATGAATAACGTTATTTTTTATTTGATGAATAAAAAAATCACCCTGTTCCCATGGAAATAACTAAACTTTTATTTTTATTTTATTTCGTTACCCAAGAACAAAAACGAAATGCATCGTATGCGTTCGTTTGGTAGGTATTAAGGGACGTGACGAAATGAAATGAATGTTAGTTTAAGAATAATAAACTCAACGGTCCTGGAGCGTTAGAAGACGGATGAAAGTTTGGTACGGATTTTTGAAATAACTAAGTCATAATCACAGATCTTGAAAGTTCAGCAATAAATTACTTTCTTAGGATTAGGCCACGAATATAAATTCAAAGCCCAAAGTAATTCATAAACATGAGAAAAGAAGTTATGAAAGTTATTGATATCTGTAGGTTAATATGTGTATAATCGTTTGTATGATTTTGAGGAATAATTTTCAGGTCAAATGTGATATTCGAGGCTCAATTTCAGCAATATCCCGACTGGAAATTGTCATCGGGTTGACCCAACATATGATAAGGACCTAACAAGGTCATCCGAAATGAGGCATACCTGTTACAGTCCTGATCAGGATTAGGTGTGGATGCCCCACGTATAAATAAGCTCATTTGGTCCTAGTCAGGATTTCCTCAGATTATCCTAAAAGGCTGAAGTGAGTTTTCCTCGCTGTATCCTCATTGGGACCTCGTTAGTTCATCCTCAGATCATGAAGATAGTTTAATAAACTGAATAAAACAATGTACAGTCTTGATTGTAGACTGTACACTCTTTGATTCAACACATTTTCCTCAAATTGGAAGGTAAATCTCGAAGGATTCTCAACTGCCTTGCTAAAAATGGCCCTCCCTCCAAATTGGACCATCAAAGGCCCTAACTTGACCCAGATCGCGCCAAGTTGGCCCAAAGCAGGGCCTGAGAAGACAAAATGTCACGTTTCTAGCTGAGTGTGCCTATTTTTAAATTCAATCTGTTCATTCCAAATACATTACCTACTTCTCAAAACTGTTGACTATTTTGTTCAATCTATTCCTAACGTATTGAAACCAAATTTTATCGAATCAATTCACTGATGTTCAATCTGTTTGATGTCTCTTTAATCTTTTGATTTTGCTTTGGATTTCCTGTTCATATCCTAATTTCGAGTTATTTTGGAGGTTTCTGTATGGAATTCCTCATGAAAGCCCGATTAGTCTCTCCTGATGAGGTCCTTATAATAGTGAAGCGTGACATGACTTGTCAGGTCCTGATAAGGTTGCCTTATCAGGACCTGAGCTGGATCAAGGTTTACCTGATCAGGTCCATGGGGTAAATTTCCAGTCGGGATACTTTATTCTTCCACACAATGCTCCACAAGATGTCTAATAAATATTCAAAACATGTCTTATGCGACACTTCTAAACTGCTTTTAGATGTTATGTTTTTTGGGTAATTGCTGAGTTAACCTTTTTCTACACATACACTATTTCTTTGAGTGTGATGAACAAACGAATGCAAACAACAGATTTGTCAATTTGTTCCATCATTCTTGTTATACATTTCTTTATAGGTAATGCTCTTCCAGTCTTTAATTGGAGGGAAACGCGTAGCAATTCCAGTTCCATGACAGATGATGATCAAAATGGAAAAAAAATTCCATTTTCGTTTTGTTTCATGCAGATTTCATTATTTTATTATCTCAATAACATTATCGATGTTGCATTCCATTCCTCCCAGTTGCTCAGAAACAGAAACGGAATTCAAGATTGATTTCCGTTTCTGTTGCCGAAAAACTTAGAGAAAATTGTCATATCATTTTGCTAAGTTCGGATCTCTAATTTAATTTTCTCAATAACGTTATTAGCGATATATTTTGTTCCCATACGTTAGTTGAGAACAGAAACAATCATTGAAATCGGATTGTGTTCTCGTTGCTAAGAAACATAACGACATAATAGTATTTGGTTATGTTGTTCCGTTACGTTCTGGTCTCTGAATTTTACATAAATCATAGATTTGTCAAAAGATAACCCTCAAAGAACATTTTGCTGCAGCAAATTCATTTGTCTTTTATCTGAGGAATATCACCCAAATATCTTGAGGCCCAGCACAGGATGAAATTTCGAAATTCATATGGGCTAAAATGAACTTCCTAAGTTGGCCCAAGTTTGGGAACCATTACAGGGCCTAGATTCAAAAGCGTAACACCCCAAGTTGGGGCCAATCCAGTTATCCTAACCAGGGCCACATTTTAAGTAGGGTTTATGAACCTGGCCCAGGTCTGAGCCCGGAAAAATTCCCACACGGGTTCCTGGATCATTTTGGCCGTTCTTTCAGGTGACACTAATTTTGAGTTTCATTGATAGCGTCCATTCCTAAGGTTTCATATAATTTCTCGTAATCCGTAGATTACATGTAAAATTCTTACCATGAAGCTACGTTCGCTTCAAATTCACATTGAAGAAACTTTTCAGATAGTATATCCAAAAATCCCCGTAACAACTTGAATTTTCTTCGTGCGAAGAAAAGATTCGCTTCAGTACAGCACCACTTTCTCACAAATTCTATTCTATTTTCAAGAAACTGATACTCTTCAAGTAAAAAGAAGTTCACGAGAAGAAAAGATTTCCTACAACGAAAAGATCAGTTTTGAAATTATATCTGTTGAATATTGTGCATATTTTCTAGAATTCATCACTAATCCCATCCCTAATTCCAATTGGAAACCAACTGAATTCAATAACGATTGAAAAACTTCGAACGACGTTTCGCATCAGGTTTTTGAAGTTATTTCAACTACCCTTCCACCAATCTTTTGTTCTTCTTTGAAAACGTCAATTATAATTGAATCGAAATCCCAATTCCGTTATTACTATCATACGTCAGAGGGAATCCAGCTGACAGCCATACACGGGCGTAATATGTATTTTTTATATCCGATAGCAGCAAAACAGGGAAGATAGGTACATACGAAATAACAAGACGTACGTACACGTCTCGTCAACGTCATTCCCTTAACGCAATGCGAATTCGATGAAGTTCATCTCGCACAAGAAAACTTATACCTCGTGTTCTAGTGTACAACAAAACAAATATCCACGAGAATTCGCTGTGCAAGTTTCCGTGCTCCGGGGTTTGTCACGTACACACAAGTTCGCTCTTATCTCTATTTCTCTCAATTTTTCAGAAATGATTCTCCTTCGATAAAACGATGCGATGCGATTCTGAATTTTGGAACAGAATATGTATGTGTTCGATTGGCATTTACCTCGTAAACAGTTCTTCGAGGTATGAAAAATGTTTGAAAAATAGATGGGAAAAGTTGAAAATACAGAGAGCGCATGCATTTCCAGAATAACTTTTCAGATTTTTCGTATTCAGGGGAATTCCATCATCCACTCAACTCGTGAACGATTTCACCCTGATTCGATGTTTGAGGAAGAAAATCATTCTTTTCTTATGTTCAAATTTCGTTGTTGGAAGAAATGTCTTCTAAATAGATAATGAAATATCTATGGGAGAGAGACATTTTTGAAAAATAAATAATTTAAATATCGAATCGGAAGATAAAGTTATCGAATGAGCGCTGCCTTATACTTCTCTCTCTCTTCTCCATTCGAACTGACACTTAATTTTCCGGACTTCGACCTTAATCTAACGCCATTTCCGTTCCCTTCCGACTCTGTTCGCTCTATGAGCATTCCTTCTATCGTTTCCCTCGTACTTTTTTTCTCACGTTCTGGAATGTCTCAATCGCTGACTGGTATCCATTTATCAAACGGGAAGATTGTAAGTTATGAAAGTTGGATGAGTATCGAGGTTATTATTATTATTATCATCATTATCTAGGATTTTCAATTGACGATACGCAAAGATCAGTAGCAGTTGATTGTCAAATTCAATGTATCGTATTTAACCACGGACTTACGGTACCGGTGTCCTACTTCGTGTGGCATTGCAGACCGATCCGAACTACTTTTCCAGCCGCGCGCCTACTGGAAGAAGGGGAGGGAGACAGAAGGAATCCTGAGTGACAGAAATAATGGTGGGAGAAAAGAGTAGTGAAAGAGAGAAGGGAATCGTAGAGTCAGTGATAGTAGTAACGTTAAAATCAGACATCGGAACTAATGTGAAACTGGCAGTATTGTTCCACTTCGTGTCACGCCACCGTATACATCGACTCGAACTACGTTCCGTACAGTAGTATTTCCTGCTCTCTATACAGTCTTAACTACTTTTCTCGTGTAGATAAGATCGTTATAGCTCATGGATATTGTTGACGATATCGAATAGAATTCTTTTGACAACAAAGTCAGGACTTTTGATAGCAATCAAATCACTTTTGCCGTGTTTGTTACGGACTCTATTGAACGCCACGCTCTACGTTGGAACAGGAATTTATTCATATCGAATGTATGGTTCGTTTGATACGATGGATGAATATTAATATCACTGGATAAGGATATGTTTCTCTCGAGCAAACATAATCTCACAGTTGATACAGTCGAGAACAGAAATTTGAGCATGATCGAATTGAATAAATATTTATATCACATACATTTGTTTCAATCATAATATATATATATATACACGTTGAAAAGAATCACACTTGATGCAGAATTATTTCGTATTTGGCGAGGGGCTTGCAAGGACGTTTACTTTGTGTTCGAGCGGAAAGGAAAAATGATTAAAGGTTTCATCGTTAGGATGTTTTTTATAGTACAAGAATCAATTCTTCGAGAACGCCTCTCAAATTCCACAAGAAATCTCAGAGACTGGACTTTTAATATCATTGTGTTGTTATGGAAATGTTGAAATTATCGTGATCGATACTAATAACAGACGAACGAATTAATCACGCTTTGTGGTTTCCGGATTCATGTAAATGTTCGTACAAAATCAACATTAAATAACAGACGTCATTGATATGAATTCTGTGTTCTATATTCGTACAAGCTGTGTGTCGCGTATATTTACTGACGTGGTATTAAACATTATAATCCATCATATACATTTATTCGAATGATTTATTCAAATTTCATAGCATTATGTAATCAATAGGGAAAAATATTGAGATCAATAAACTTCACAAATAACAATTTCACAACTCTTTCAATTGAGAAATCATTTTTGGATTCCACGAAAATTACCAAATCAATCATATTTTATATATTTTACATCGAGAAATGTTGTTTCGATTCATCTCATAAAGAGACATCAATTTTACAAGTAGAAAAATGGTATGCATAATTTATCTCTAATGATACATAAACAAATAATTATTCTATATAAACTGCATAATTTATGCCCTTTTTTTAACTATCCTCTTCTACATGAATTTTTCACATTAATTCGAGGTAATTAAGAGATTCGAATGAATGCTTATGAACATTATGATTATAAATTCAGAGAATGAAATTTTTCGACATCATGGAATTTATACGGGAAGAAGATATCTACTCTCTATCGTAACAATTTCATTCACCGAAATGTTGAAAAACTGTTTTGTATGCACATTACGATGGTTGGGGGGAAAATAGTGTTTCTGGTTCTTCATTGTTTTAGAAGAGTAATGTTCGTTTTGCATCATGTAACGATTCTCTTCATCGTCTCGTATTCGAACTGAAGCTTGCCGTCTTTTTGTTTCTGTCATCACAGGTCTTGAAAAATTCTATGCTCCTCATAAATTTTCTAGTATATTTGATGGCTAGGAAGAATCCTCACTCTGTACAAGTTTCATGAAAAGTATTCACAGAGCGTACAAAAATGAATAAAAATGTATACGGTATTGTTCTACACTGAATTTTATAAAATTTCGTGGGAATTTATACCAAATTATCGCTCGAGGAAACAATTTCATACAAGGGGTGAAAAATATCTCTACTTGTCAAACTTCCAGTACAAGGATTGGGTACAGATTTGGAGAAAATCATATATATTGGGTGCTTCAGAATTCATCATTCGGATTTCTGTGGTGTATTCTGCAGCAAAAATACAATAATTTGGGAAAAATTTTTCGGAGGCTTCGGAGTTTTTGAGCTATGAGCATTTAAAAATGTTTTTTTCAAATCCAAATAACTCAACAGCTTTGTGTTCTACATTCTTGACCCTAACACATTGGCTGAAAAGTCCTGAGCCTAACACATAGATGGTGCGAATTTTACTGCATTCACCTGTTTTTCAGTTAGTCTAACCTTCAAAAGACAACTGTGAAAATTTCATGATATTTTATTCATTAGTTTGTGAGTTATTGTACTAAGGGTGACGCTACTTTTTTTTATTTTTGAAACAATGGATCAAAAACAATTTCGTGTTGCAATTTCACACTGCTTCTTGATGGGGAGAAATACCGTTCAAGCGAAGCAATGGCTTGAAAAGTGTTATGGGGACACCACAATAAAACGTTGTTTTGCTGCTTTCAAACGTGGTCGTAGAGACACCGATGATGCAGAACGCAGTGGACGTCCAAATAAGACGGTAACATCAGAAAACATCACAAAAATCCACAAAATCGTTTTGAATGATCGAAAAGTGAAGTTGCGTGAATCAGCTGACATCGTAAAAATATCAAAAGAACGTGTTGGCTTTATATTGCAAGAGCATTTAACTATGAGAAAGCTCTGTTCAAAGTGGGTGGGGCGTTTGCTCACTGTTGACCAAAAACAAGAACGCGTTGATGCTTCGGAGCAGTGTTTGGCGATGTTTGAACGTAACAAGCCGGAATTTTTGCGTCGATATGTTACAATGGATGAAACACCGATCCATCACTTCACTCCAGAATCAAAACGATCGTCATCTGAGTGGACAGCCACTCGTGAACCTCGTCCAAAGCGTCCAAAAGCACAACAATCAGCTAGAAAGGTCATGGCCTCGGTATTTTGGGATGTGCGTGGTGTATAATATTCATCGACTATCTTGAGAAGAGAAATACCATCAGCAGTGCATATTATATCGCATTATTAGAGCGTTTGATGGCCGAAATTGCAAAGAAACGACCGGATATGGCAAAGAAAAAAATTTTATTTCATCAAGACAACGCACCATGTCACAAATCAATCGAAACAATGGCAAAACTACATGAATTGAACTTCGAATTGTTTCCACATCCACCGTATTCGCCAGATTTGGCTCTCAGCGACTACTGGCTGTTCACAGACCTAAAAAAAATGCTCGCCGGTAAGAAATTTCGTTCGGATGAAGAGGTTATCGTTGAAACTGAGGCCTATTTTGAGGAAAAAGATAAATCGTTCTACAAAAGTGGTATTGGAATGTTAGAGTGGTGCTTGAATGATTGCGTTGTTCTTGACGGAGATTACGTTGATGAAGGAAGCTCATTTTGAACAAAAAAACCGTGTTTTCTTTGTTAGGCCCGGGACTCTTCAGCCCAGGTGTTACTATCAAGCATTAAAAGCATGGAGCAGGAGCGTTGATCGCATAGACTGTGTAGTATCTGAGTATGGATATATTTGAACTCTAAATGCATGAATTTTCACGCACAAAACGTGTGAATTTTCTCTCCGTGTAGGATTTCAACATTTTCCAATAATCGAGAGAATGTTAAATTCATCAGAGTTTTGTCAGAATTTTTTCAGAACGCAATTTCGTTCCTATTTGTCTGAAAAAAAGTCAAGAAAACTCGGCAAAACCCTGAAACAGTCTGAAAGTCTGTGCAGAATGTCCCAAATTTATTAGATTTTTCATCAAAATTGCAAAGGTTCTCAGAGTTTTTCAGATTTTAGCAGGGAAAATGCGTTGTTTTTCAGAGTTTATTCATGATTTTGAACGAACACTGTGAAAAGAAAGTTTTAATCTGTTTGCATCTTAATTTCAGACAATGCTTTTTCCATTGTGTCGGCGATTGTTTTTTCAACTTCATTTGTTTGCATCATAGATTTCGCCATGAAATGAGCTGAATTTAAGGCTTACTTTTTACAGTGAAGTATTCAGCGGAATATTTCCATAAGGGTTATCTACTGTTACAAGTTCGAAGGCCATCACCAAATATATTGGAATTGGAATATTTGATTGTAAATCATAAATACTTGCGATCATTTGCGATACTTTTCACCCTGGTGGGTATTGGTTTATCTATATTCTCTTTGTTTCGGAGCTACAGCGATTTGAAATTTTTTCCCTTTCAACCAATCGGGATTCAGAGACCTTAAATTACTATAGCTTTGAAACAAAGAATGATAGGATAATAGAATTTTTTCGCAGAGATCCGGCATTTTCCAACTTAGAGAATGATGTTAGGGTCAAAAATGTGGAACACAATGCTGTTCAGTCATTTGGATGTGAAAAAACATCTAAAAATGCTCATAGCTCAAAAATGAAACCTCCAAAAAATTTTTTTCAATCGGGAAATTATTGCATTTTGGCCGCAGAATACACCACATAAATCCGAATGATGAATTCTGAAACACCCAGTATTACTTGATGTTTACAAATCTAAAGTGATCAGGGGACACAGAAAATTTGGTGTCACTCCCAAATTGGAAAATCTCTACGCAATTTCAGAACATCTGTTGTTCGTCAAATTGTCATCATTCCAATAGGTGTTCAATTATGTGAACAATTTGAAAATAAAAAACGGTAACGTTGCGTTCACGATCCTGTCTGCCCTCATCGCTGCTTCTACTAATCGACACCAGGTACAGCGCGTTGAGGGTCTTATGCTTCAAACTAGAATTAAACCTTGTGGAGTAAGGGAGAGTGAGGCAAGTTTTCTATAGGGGCATGTTTTCCAATGCGTTATAATTTCTTAGTATGCTGGAAGAGCGCACTGCTGGATGAATGGTCGTGAGTAGTATCATCTAAGGTACCATTCACGGCAATATCAGGTTAATAGCTGCTTTCATCATAATAAGAGAACTGTTTTTACGATTTTGTCGTTGGTGAGTAAACTTTACATGTGTTCATTCAAATTGAAAAAAAACATACTTACGTTATTCCGATTATTTTGGTTGAAAATGTGTTTTTAAACGAAAGTCCCCTGAATCGAATGATGTGATAATTTTTGTGAATTACTCGCGTCTTTACGATTTTAACCTAGTTCCAAGTTGAAAAACGATGATGGGGCAAATTTTCCAACGTGGCACGGGGCAAATTTTCTCACAAAGAGAATTTGTCCCGGTTTCAACCAAGTGATTTTAGAGTGTTGCAAATGCATTTCTTATATTATATGATTAGTCTTCGCGATTTTAGGTTAGTTTAGAGTTGGAAAACAATGATAAAGCAATGTTTTTCACCGCGGAAAATTATCTCAGTCTCAATCAAATTGTTGTAACGTATTACAAGCAAATTCATCGAAAAAGATAAGCAAATGTTATTTGATATGATTTATCATTAAGTTTACACAGATTACGGATGGTTCGAAATTATAAAAGGAAAACGAATCGTGGCTCCTACAGCCATGATTCAATGAAAGCAGCTGTCTTTTTGTTCTTCATACTTTTGCTTACTTTTTATGTACTACATTCGTTATTTCGTTTTCCTACATCACATGTGCCCCCTATTCTGATTTATTTCCAAATAAAAAATCGAATAAAATACTCAATTTGGATTCGAACTTCAATTTCTTATCTATTTTTTGGCAATTTTGAATAAGGGAGAAAATTTGCCCCCATATGGTTCGAAGGTGTTGGAAAACTTGCCCCGTATGTGGGGCAAGTTTTCGCAAGTGACATGACTGCAAATAACACTATTTCGCAACAACATGGTTATGAAATCATTACATTCATTTATACTAGGTTGTAGTGGAAGCTTCAACGAGTAAACTAGTACCCCAAACGCCTTGAAATATGAAACGGGGGAAAAGACAAAAATCGACAAAGAAAAAGTGGGAAAACATGCCCCACTCTCCCCTACAAGAGGGAGCGCGAGCGTGGATCAGGGTTGTCAGGTTGAGCGGTTTAGGAGGACAGATCTGCGGTTGAAAATTTAAGGAGGCGGTTGCCTTCAAATTGAGAAGTTCAAGAGAAGTGTGTAATCGAAAATTTAGAAATGCACAGAAAAACATGTTCCATAAGATTTACCAACGCGTTCAGTAAAATACGAGATCATTGAAATTCTTCGTAATATTTATAAGAGGTCCAGTCAGATCTACAACGTTCGTAGTTAAGATTCTTATCGTAGTAGTAGATTTGACTACACACAATAACATATTGTGATGTTTCAAGAGAACCATTTCTTAAAAAACCTGTACTCTTGATACAAGAGAATTTTCTTAGAACTCAGGATGTATTTCTTGAATTAAAAAAATATCTTCTTGATCCAAGGGAATTCCACTCGAGCTTGCAACATATCAGATGTAATCAAGAATATGTATTCTTGAAAATATTCGAAGAATATGTTTCCTTGGTATTAGTAATTATTTCTCTCAGTGGAGTTCTAGTGAATATCAACAGAAATTTTGATAATGCCGTATTTTACCACCCGCTTTGGTGAATTCTATCAACCATTTTTTTCTGTGTGCAGTCTTCCACTTTTTGAAGAATTTCAGATTCTTGCGATTTCTTGAACGAAGAACGATTCATTCGGGGTGGGACTGACTCATGAACCATCAACTGCTTCCTTAAAATCACCTCTCAGTGAGCAAAATCGATTTCCCCACCTCAAAATCCGATACTTCGTTGGAACAACGATGAATTAAATTTCTCATATCAAAATTCGACTTCGAACCAAAAGCATTCATACATTTTTACTCGAAAATCAATTTCTCCACCTACGAACGAATATTCGCCTCTCGTGAATGATCAACATGCTGGTTATATTGTTATTTCATTGGATATAACATCTCAATTCTTTTTTATACGATATTTTATTTATACTTGTTACTGATATTGTCAGGAAAGCGGATACAATGTCACCCATCTACCGTAGGGTTTTCGATCTCCAGCCAGAAGATCGATTTTGAGAATCGATTCGAATCGCGAAGAAGTGAATCGATCTCTTGAAAAATCGTCCTCGCAAAGATCGATGTAAGCAAAATCGATCTTCGATTCTTCCTCAAAATCAACTTGATAAATTATTGTGCCAACTTCATCTTATTCGGTAAATTAATAACTTCATAATTAGTTTAAATTATTTTTATTGTCAGTAATCATATTTGCTGATAAATTAATACAATCTTCGGAATATAGAATGTTTTTATAATCTCAACATGAATTACAATATGCAAACTCAATATTCATATCTGTTAATTAATCAATATAATCATAGAATGTATAGAATTTCCATTTAAAACACCAGAGTGATTTGTTAGACGAGGTGTTTTATAATTTCGAAATAAATAAAAATTTATACCTTTTCAATGTTGTTTGAATTTCACTTTATATTATACATAAGCATGATAACTGCTTATTGTTGAGTGTTTTGAATCTGATGAAAATATTCATATTTTGAATTGCAAAAAGATTATGAACCGTTCAAATTGTAATGAATCATCATTTCTTCAAATTTTCCATCATGTTAAATAAGGATATGATGATTAGTATTGAATTAATATTGATATATTTCACAAAACACTTTGATCACATTAAAATTTGTCCATGGCTCCTCCCTTTAGTACAGTAGTGAGGTCAGTGAGTGAATTTAATATATTCCCTCCTCATTCCATCCATCTGAGAATGGCTCCAAATAAATTCCGATTGTAATCATAAGATCCCACACAGTATTTCAAGTATAAACCGATATCTGAAGACAAATTCAAGATGTCTTATGCAACATGAAGAGATATCTATAAAGTATCTAAAACGAGTTCTTACACGGAAAAAATTAGTCATCCAAATTTTCGTTGACTAGTATGTCACTTTTGGACGGAGCCCAAATTCGAGAAGAATTCGTACACCGAATTTCAATAATTCGTTGACTTTGTCCATTGTTTCAATCATGGAATCCACTTTTCGTTTTTATCGTCGGAAGAATGGAAAGGGTCAACGAATTATTCAAATCCAGTGTACGAATTCTTCTCGAATTTATGCTCCGTCCAAAAGTGACATACCAGTCAACGAAAATTTGGACTACTTATTTTTTCCGTGTACTTCTAAAAAATTTATACAAGATGTCTAAAAGACATCATCCTAAAAGATAAGTTCTACATCTTCTAAAAGATATCCTTCAGATGTATTCTAAAAGTATGAAATTGTTTGAGAAATCTTGAGAATATCTTTTCGTGTTTCTTAATACTTCTCAAACATTTCTGAATAGTTTTTCAAGATATTCTGAAGATCCAAAGTGCTGTATGAGATTTGATCTTGAAAATTTGTTTAACCACATCATGGATCAACATAAATTATTACTGAAATTGCCAGTTGATTAAAATTCAATTCTCATCAAGAATTCGTGAGTTATGACATAGTTTTCCACAACTCATTGAAGGTGAAAGGGAATGGATTAAATCCATCCAGTGCATAATATCTCTGTGTAATTAAATGAGAGAATCGATTCTCGATCTTAGTACTTTTCCTCGATCTTTGGATCCATCTAGACACATGAAAATCGATTCAAAAAATCGAAGATCGTGCATGAAAAAATCGATTTTCGATTTAATCGAATCGAGATCGGAATCCCTAATCTACCGCGCGTTGTAATTAATCATTTATCACGCGTTCTCATAAATTGCGTTGAATTAGTCGCTCTGATTTGTACTTGATTGCAAATATTCGTAGTCCTAAACATCTTTGTTTGTATTTGTTGTAAATTACAATGAAAAAAACGTATAGTCAACAATTAACATTTTTATTCGCTTTCGATGTGAATTTGTCACAAGGCGATTAAAAATTATTGAAGATTGTGGAATTTTTGTATCTCGATAGTGTATAGAATTTCGATTTGTGGTTTTTTTTTTATTTCAATTCAAACAGTTCTGTGCACTGAAAAAAAGGTATGGCTTTCACAGCTCTACTATTTATGTGTTCTTGCTGCCAGGAGCTATACTGGCATCCTTATACCTCCTGACAGCAAGAACACATAAATAGTAGAGCTGTGAGAGCCATACCTTTTTTTCAGCGTGGGTACACAGTTCCACAGGATCCACAGTTTGTGCTGGAAGTTTTAATAAAGCTTTCGATACAATGAGAGAAATTTCGAACCAATGTTCACTCAGCCTGGCTCGAAGCCTTTAGAAATATGAATCAGCTGAATCAATTCTTACAAGCAATAATCACTGGAGGTTCAATGGGACACTCTTGGCCCCGAAAATTGCCATCCAAAAGTCGGTCTTAGCCTCTTGAAACTGCTGCAGTCATGTTTGCTCTGATGGAGCCACAAGTGGGTGCAAACTTCCAAGCTGAACAGGAATCCTCCTAAACCGTGCTTTTTTTTTATCAAATCGTCATTTTTTCCATTCTAAACTAGGTTCGTGTGAAATCTGAAACCCGTTACGGTTTGACTTGTGCTCACACTAGGTTCCCGTTAGGAACTACGAAGGTCAGAGTTGGGACTACTGAAACCCCATTTCGCGAGTCCTACGTGGGAATCCGAGCGACTTCGAGGAGGGAACCGTAATCGGGAAACTTGATACATGAACATAAATGCAAAAACTAAACGAATCAGAAAAGCTGAGTGAACAATGCAATCTCTTAATTCAACTCGAAAGATCAGTGTTTGATAGAGAATCTAAACGTTAGAGAACCAACCAATATTATTTTCCTCCGAAAAAAGTTATTGATCGCTGTTATGGAAACACTGTGCATCCATTCAACATATCTGATAGGTAGTGATTCTACCACGGGAATCAATCATCGACTCTTTGACAGTAATCCTTCAACAATGAGGAATATCAGCGTACTTTCCTTATTAGATGCAAAAGAAAGAGAAAACGAGCTATCCATTCAATATCCCACGTCTATCTCGTGAAGATTTAGGGATGATGAACCATTTTTTCATATCAATTCCTCTGATTCTTTGCTTTTGATCCAAGCCACCGGAAATTGATGATAAAGTAATTCATTTGTTCTCTCCATTCATACAATGCTCTTCAAAGGAAAGAGCTAGAATAAATCGAACGTGTTGGAATTTTCTATAATATAAAGAATTCAAGGATAATGTTAAGTCTCGGATTTTTACACTCGAAAGAATTCGATAGATAGAATAAATATGAGTTCAAGCCACAAACCCTTATCGCCATCAGGGAAGAAGTCGACCATCGGAAAAGGAACACTACACGCATTCCGAAGCGAAAGACCAAATGGAGTGGAAAACATAGGCTGCCGCTGTACCTCTCCACCCCCATACGTGTTCTTTTCTCTTCCTTACAAGCTTATATTTTAACCGGACTCGGAGTCGCAAAGTTTCGTCGCACAGCTGTTGGCATGACGCTGAGTTACAGTCACTCCATCGAGTTCTATCCCATATACACATACAGATAGTATGCAAGGACGCGGAGGGAAGGAGAAGCAACAGTGGGAGAACAAATCTCTCCGGTTGGTGGCTTTTATCTCTCGGTCCTTGGGTGAAAAATACGGTAAAACTTCAAACACCCAGGACCAAGTCCGCAAAAGTGAGGAATGCAGAAGTGCTTTCTGTTCTTCTTCTTCTTCTTCTTCTTCCCAAAGAAGAATTGGGTCGCCAACAGCTTTTCAACTCGAGCACTTATGAGACGCGAAGAAAGATTAGTTGTGATCTTTTGTGTAATCATATCCATCTTGTCATCGTGTTATGTTTTTCCTTTATCGTCCTTGAGATTGTCACTGTCAACCACGTTATGTTCGTCGTGGTTGCTATCCTGCTTAGTTTATATTACCACTAGCTACCAAACATATAGGGAGAGTATATATATTATATAAATCAAGGTGGAGGTACATGAGCATCTATTCGAACGTGTATTACTAACGTGCACAAATAACGTCACCGTAGCTGCAAGTACATAGCGAGTCCTCTGAAGGCTGTAGAATATACACATCACCCACACGGCCATGTATTCCGTTGGCTTTGAATAGGTACATCTAAATGTTTGCATACGAAATCATTCACGTGTATATATTATGTACATATACCAATAAAAACCATGACTTACTTTCCACATCGTTCGTCATTTATATTTCATAAAAAAAATATTGTTAAAAATTCGCTCGTAAGTTTCCGTCCACACACTTCTGCTGAGTTCAAGTTCACGAATGAAATCATTGACTCAGTTCAAAATACAACGCCAAGGAAGTTTAACATCATTTCACAGCTATTACGAACTAATAATGGAACCGCAATGGAGGATGAATAACGTTATTGCTCTTTAAAGAAATACTGTGCTATAAATCATCCTCATCTGACGGTTATGACTTTGCAATATCAGTTTACCAATCAAGAGCACAAGTCAAGAGCACAATCCAACCAACCCTTCTTTATAATCTGCATTCCATGGCGTTCATTTATACCATATCTATACCAATTCACCAAGTATTTTTTCAATTTTTTTTTCGTCAGCTAGTAAACTAAGGATATTTCGATCAACGAGTAGACTCATTCAAGCAACCAAGATCAGTCAATATTGAAATATCATCCTCCCTAAAATATCCAATCCATCGAACGAATAGCTCTGTTAAAATTGATGTAAAGTATTCAATTTAACAATCCCAAATCGATTTACAGGCCACTTCCATTAATCGATCCCGGAATCATAAATCAAGAGTACGAAAACGATGAAAATGAAATCAAAAGATTATACAGAAAAAATATCGGGACAAATAGTGTTGGTTCACGTTCATCATCACGAGATGATCAAATACCTCTCGAGTTTGTATAAAATTCATACAGAATATCGGCTGGAAGAAATTGATATGAAATATAAATGCCCTGAAATTGATTATAGGATCATGTACTTGAACATTATCACACACATATATTTCTTTCGTGCGAAGCTTTACGTATTCAATGCAAGTTCGGGGATCAGCTTTCAATAATTTATTGGAATTTTAATTCTGTTTTCTTTCGTTCCTCTTATCGCGAAAGAGTGAAAATGAGGTGGTAGACCAACAATTCGGTACATAAAAAACATTTATATATAACGATCGTTAACTTTTCGCCAAGTTATTTCAGTCGCGGGCAACAGAGAAAGATTATGAAACAAGCTGCAAAAAAGCCGAAAAAGAGAGATGGCCTTACCTACCTACCTACCTACCACCAATGCCGTATTCTAATTGGAATAATGTCCCCTCTGGCATCCCCAATGTAATATTCTCCAAAGTTCAAGCTGAAAGCAATTTATTTCTTGCATTCATCTTGAACCTCAACTTTCATTTCCAGCCTGGTACGTTGTAATTATACACAATGAATCGCCGGTGTGTGAGCTTTCACGTGTAAATGGTTGCACGTGTATATTGGAGGGAAATGAAAAATCACTTCCCTACATTGAAAGAATTTTTATTCAGTAGATGGTATTCGGTATTCGGTGCATTGGGTTATTTGGTTCGTATGGTACCGCTTCATCAGTTTTTCCGAGATTACGTTACATGAATGGTTTCGTTATTTGGTCTCCCTGAGATGAAGGGATGATTTATTCAATGAGAGATCCCAATGAATTTTAAGGGTATGAAGTGTTGAGGAAACCGATAAAGGGTTTACCAATCGGTTTGACGATGGCGGATCATACTTGTCATTAAACGTTAAGAGCACTCAACAAGAGATCACTACTGAATGATAACGTGGGTGAAGTAATAACGGTGAATAATCATCCACTTATGACACTGACGATTGATCCAGTAATGAGGTGAATCATGTCGACTTTCGACTACATCTTATGGTATTTGAATGTGGTCCATCCCACACAGCAAAAAGAATTCTGAAAGAATTCTTCAAGAATCCTACATGAATTCTTGAAGAACTCCATAACTCGTCCGAAAGAATTCAACAAAAATTCTCAAAGAATCCCCGGAATGTCAGTTCAGAATGAATCGCTGGAGGAATTCTTTTTCTCGTCCAAAAGAATTCTTAGAGAATCCCAAAACAGTTCGCAAAGAGGTCTTGAAGAATTCATAAAGAATTCTACAAGGGTTCATGAAGAATTCTCCAACAGTTCATTAAGAATTCTATATGTGCTTTTCAAAAAATTAGAATAATTCATTGAAACACTTTAAAAACTCTTCAAACCGTTCACCCGAGCATGCGGGGATATTGTAGAAGAGTTGAAAGAATTCGTTACAAACTCATTGAAAAGTTCAAAGTGAGTAATTCTAATCGAACTGAAAAAGATTCAACTCAAATCCATAACAATATCGGAGGATGTTATGGAACAGACATTCGGATACTGGTGTATGTATATTTAGTCACTCCTCGACCTTACAGTGAGGTGTCTCCATGTACGAGGTGTGTTCAAAAAGTAAGGTGACTTTGTATTTTTAGGAAAAAATATTTATTCATTTATCAATATTGATGTTGTCCCCTTCAACGTAATCCCCCTCAGATACAATACACTTATGCCAACGGTTTTTCCAATCCTCAAAGCACTTCTCATAAGCACTTTTCGGTATAGCCTTGAGCTCTTCCAGCGATGCAGTCTTTATCTCTTCAATCGTTGCAAATCTCCGTCCTTTCATAGGTCTCTTTAGTTTTGGGAACAAGAAAAAGTCACATGGGGCCAAATCCGGTGAATATGGTGGCTGAGGCATGATTGTGGTGTTGTTTTTGGCCAAAAAATCTCTCACAAGCAAAGATGAGTGAGCAGGGGCATTATCGTGATGCAAAAGCCATGAATTATTTTTCCACAATTCTGGACGTTTTCTTCGTATTGCTTCTCGCAAACGGCGCATAACTTCAAGATAATACTGTTTATTGACCGTACGACCATATGGTAAGAACTCCTGATGCACCACGCCATGGTAATCGAAGAAAACAGTGAGCAAAGCTTTGACATTTGATCGAACTTGGCGTGCTTTTTTCGGTCTTGGCTCATCTGGGGTCTTCCATTGGGACGATTGGACTTTGGTTTCGACATCATAACCATATACCCATGATTCGTCACCAGTTATGAACCTTTTGAGTAAATCTGGGTCGTCGTTGACGTCATTCAACAGTTCTTGAGCGATGCTCATGCGACGGTTCTTTTGGTCAAAATTTAGCAATTTCGGAACAAACTTCGCTGACACACGTCTCATGCCCAAAACGTTAGAAAAAATTTCATGGCACGAGCCAAGCGATAAACCAACATCCTCAGCAACTTCTCTGATAGTGATTCGACGATTTTCCAAAACAATTTTCTTCACTGCTTGAACGTTTTCATCAGTTGTTGACGTGCTTGGGCGTCCAGAGCGAGGCTCGTCATTGGCATCTTCCCGGCCATCTTGGGAGAGTTTGTACCACTTGTAAACATTTTTTTTACTCAGAACAGTTTCACCGTATGCTACTGTCAACATTTGAAGTGTTTCGGAGCACTTTATTTTATTTTTTACACAAAATTTGATGCAAATCCTTTGATCCATATTTTTCGATAGCAAGAAATCGCCGAGCACGCAAAACACTTATAACCTTTACGCCTCTCACAACCAAACAAAAAATGCTATACACTTGAAACTTGATACAGATGTTCGGGAAGAGTGTGCCAACATAACAAAACAAAAAAATCGATGATCGAAAGTACGTTGCCCGCGAAATTTGAAAAGTCACCTTACTTTTTGAACACACCTCGTATGTGCAAGATTTCATTGCTTGATCTCAGTTAACAGAAAGAAAACAGCGTCACAGACTCAGCGAAGGAATTGCAGAAATGTTTTTAAGGGCCATATTTTGATTCTACCAGACTATTTCTAAATACATTGAAATGTGATCAACCATTAGCAGTGTAAAGGAGATGTAAAAAAATTGAGAGTATTTTTATCGGGTAATGTGAAGCATTAAATGTATTTTATAACTTGACGCAAGGTACATTTAGAATTGATTTCATACAAAACTATTTGCTAATAAATTCTGAAATTCTTTATACAATAAAACATTCCATTATAAATCGCTGTAACACTTCAATCAAGTCAAGTTTCAGCAAGTTGATGGAAATGAATTTGAAAAATTAGGAAACTTATAAACAGAGATGGACATGCTCAATCACTTTTTGTACTCAAGGTACTTTTTTCCTGTCAAGTACTTTTATATTTCTATGAAATAAATAGAAATTTTCAACATTAACTTAAAAAGTACTTGATAAGACTTCTTTTTGAATTCTTCACAGAGTTCTTTAGGAGTTCTTTTGGACGAGAAAAAGAACTCCCCTAGCGATTCATTCTGAACTGACATTCCGGGGATTCTTTGAGAATACCTTGCGAATCATTATGAATACTTCATGAACTCTTTTCTGAGCTCTTTAGGAACTCATTTAGAATTCTTTACGATCTGATTGGATTCTTTATGAATTCTTTAAGAACTCTTATTAAAGAATTCATATTGAATTCTTTTTATGGAGTTCTTTGCGAATCCATATGGAACTGTGGTGCTGTGTGGGATGTTGGTGTAGATATGCTCCCTAATTCAAGAAATTGTTCTACCGATTCAATAGAAACCTTTTTCCAACATCTCTAGGTTATTCTAGCCTCGCTACACCGTAAAAATTGTGGCTCGAATTGGCTGCGTCATAATTTGAGAATTGATTAAAAATTTCACCTTTTGATTGTTTTTTGTGCTTACTTTACACAAAAAATACGCTTCTTTTGGCGGCATCTGAAATTCAGTCATGACGCAATCTGATTTCGAGACCGTTTTTTTAGTGTTGCCGCGATATTATCGTCGATAATTGAGGAATAATCGATTATCTCAATTCTTACACGTTCCTATGGAATATATAATCCACGAATCTTCGATTATGCTCATGATGAAACGGAATAATGAATGATCCCAGACTTGTACACAAAATAAACCAAGATATGCTTCCATTTATCGTTACGATATATCGATAATTATCGTTACGATAGTGTAAGAGTATTTTGATTTATTTTGTCTGAAATACCAAGATGATCCATTATCCCGTTTCATTCCGTGCACAGTCGAAGATCTACGCGTTAAAAGTTCCATGAAAACCTGTCAAAATTAAGATAATCGTTTATTTCTGCATTCCGACGATAATATCGCGGCAACACTACTTTTTTTACAGCATAGACATGAATTGAGTGGTCTGTGCCAGAATGAAGCCTCAGATAGTTCAATTTTCAGAGAGAAAATTTCCAACCGGGAGCTGATATTCGAGTAGAAATTTATTTACAGGACGTTGCTGACTGTTCGATTTGAATCCTAATCGAACTTTGATGAAGATTGGAATGCTAGAGGGTTATAATGAGTAACTTATCTGCCATGAAACCATGAAATGGTTGTGGGAGGTGAGGTAAATTCATTAGCTAGTGTATGAAAGAAATTATATAAGATGCAACTCAGGCACCCCACATTACAGTTGGTTATAACGGTGCAATTTTGATTGCCAGATAGCTATTTGCCTCCTAGATTGAGGATATATTTGGCGATTCGGGATGATATTTACGGGTATAGGGGAATTTTGAGGGAGAGTTCACTCATACTATCTGAAATTCCGCTCTAATGGATTGGAATTCATTCTGTTTTCAAGCGGCTCTTTTGAGAAGTTTCAAAGAAGTTGAATTCACTGTTATGTTTCAGGGTCTTGTTCTCTTCGTTTTTAGGAAGCAAAGAAGAAACTGTGCTCTATGTTTTACCGACAGCTGTAGATTTGGTTGTCATAAAACTATTCGCAAAGGGAAGTAGGGAGCATAGACTTCAATGAAAAATGTGCAGACGGGTTTCAGCGCCACCGTACGTTACCTCCATTGGAGTAAATTTACATGGAAATGCCAACACGAATGATTGACAAATCATAAAAATTGTTGCAGTAGTGTCAATATCTCCATGAAAATTACTTCAATGGAGGTACCGTACGGCGGCGCTGAAATCCGCCTGAAAATTTTCCATTCGAGTTTATGCCCCCTGAAGGAAAGTAATACTGCTTCCTACAGCAATTATATCCCACCATTTTACAGTGGGTAATGATTTCCAAACCTGGTCAAAAATTCAAGACACTGTCCAATTGGGACAGGTGCAAGTCCAGGGTTAAGCACTTCATCGTCTTGTGGCTTTCTGGTGTGGTTTCATCTGCTGGGCAACCGAAAAGATGGAGGAGTCTCCAGTGCGAAGGCGAGAAGCCAGAATATTGTCAAGACTCATTTTTGACAGACATCCTGGTGAATTAGTTAGAGGAAATAGGAAGGAGTGGTTTCAAGTTCCTTGTGGAGTAGGAGTTGTTTACTTCATCTTGTTGTTTACTAGATCAGAAGTGAGGAATTATAGGCCAATTTCAATCATAAGTGTCATTCCGAAATTATTTGAATCTATAGTTACTAATAAGATATCTCCTTTGTTTTCAAACGTCGTCTCAGATAGTCAGCATGGCTTTATGTCTGGGCGTTCAACAACTACCAATTTGGCCGTTTACTGTAATCACGTATCTAAAGTTCTTAACGGTAGTGGCCAAGTCGATACTATATATACTGATTTTAAGAAGGCTTTTGACACTGTAGATCATAATGTACTATTATCTAAACTATATCATCTTGGTTTTTGTGGAAATTTTTTTAGCTGGATGAGGAGTTATTCAACGAGTAGAACCCAGACTGTTAAAATCATGAATTTCACCTCAAGAGCTATCAATGTTTGTTCAGGCGTTCCACAAGGATCTCATTTGGGTCCGTTATCATTCAATTTTTCCATCAATGACATTGGTGTCAATTTCAAACATGGAAAGTTTCTTCTTTTTGCGGATGATTTAAAATTGTTTATGGAAATCTCATCTCTATAGTTTGGAATCGTGGTGCTTTAAGAATAAACTATCGTTGAATATTGCCAAATGTCATATTATGAGGCTGACATGCAGGATGAACCCTATATTATTCCCGTACAGATTAGATAATTCAGCTTTGATCACTGTGGATAATACATGCGACTTAGGTGTTACAATTGACTCCAAGCTGAATTTTTCTACTCACTATTGCAATATAATTTACGCGGCTATGAAGCAACTTGGTTTTTTGAAACGTATATCTAAGGATTTCAAAGATCCTTTGACATTGATCACCATATATTACTCCCTGGTTAGGCCTTATTTAGGATATGCGTCTCAAATTTGGTTCCCTCATCAAGTCAAATATTGTATAATTATCGAGAGGGTACAGCATAAGTTCTTGCGTTTTCTGGCTCATAAAAACCTCATGCCCATGGTTATTACTTGTCATGATTATGCGCCAATAATGAAATTGTTTAATATAACCTCACTTGAAGATCGTAGACTGATGAATAATTTATTATTCATTCAGGTGTCTTAGAAGGCCATTACTGTTCAATAGTCCGTCTTTCACTACGGAATTTATTTATACAGATCCAATTAACCGTATTTCCTGCCTTCTGGATCGGTGTCAAGCTTTGAAACTGCGGCCATAAGGGCATGTTTCGATTAGAATATGTATGCTGTATGTATATTTACTGTCATGTGTGCTATCCACAAATCTACTGTAATAATTTTTGTTAAGACTGTCATCAATTATAATGTTCATTTGTACCTAAAGGGCGTACGCCCGTTGAATAAATAAATGAATAAATAAATAAATAAATTGAGAAATTCAGTTACTTATCGATTATTCAATGGGTTTTAAAGTACATGGAAAGAATTTTTTCAAGTCAAAGAATTCGTATCCCGAAACTTTAAAGGCGTTTTTCTCGAAACCATGGCTTTCCAACTGGATGACATGATATTTCAAAAACTACTGAACATATCTCTATTTTTTATCTATCCCTTCCAAAGAAGATAAAATTTACTGAAGCCTGAACCTGAAAAATGATGATATTTATTGTTATTTTTTTTACAGCACTCTAAAGAGTGAAAAACATCGCAAAAAAACAATTAAAATTAACATGCTTACTATTTTTCCAATTTTTAACTTTTTGCTGGTTTCATAAGTCCAAGCTCTAACAAATGTAATATATTTCATGGACATTTTTGATTTTTTGATTTGAGATGATATTCGCAAATGCTAAAATGTCACCCGCTTGGATACATTTTTTTAGGCGATCATGTTTCAGCCCGTATAAACAATTCAAATTACATAAGTTTTTTACTAAAAATAAGTCCTTTGTATGCTTTAAGATTCATTAAGTAACTCAGTGAACACCATATGTAAATATTACATAACACAGTAATCACAAGTTACTAAACCCTGTTATGTATATGTGATGTAATAATTATATAATATTTTATGCTCATGTTACGTAACAATTTGTCACTTCTGTGTTAATTACATAGGCAATTTACCTTCAGAAAATATGACTTGGAATTTTTGTTATGTATTAGTTACGTAGTACCGTATGTAAATATTACAGAGCATAGAAATCAGAAGTTACATACTTTTGTTATGTATTCGGAATGTAGCGATGATATAACATTCTACGCTCACATTACGTCACGATTTGTTATTTCTATGTTACGCTGTAGTTACATATGCAAGTGACCTGAAGAAGACCAGAAAACCAGAAGAACACTAAGTCCGGGAGTATTGGCACAATGTTGATTTAATCTCTGTTCGAAATATGAGTATAAAATCAAGAAAGTATTTTTTTCAGCTACATACGCAGTGACCACCGAAAGTAACATTGATTGAACTATTACTGTATGTTACGCAGCTCATCCAGGTAGAAACGCGCATTCAAAGTGCTTCAAGGCACCGCTCTGCTACTTGGGTACGTAACGGTTATTTCAATGTTCCATTCAGTGGGCGCTGGGATGTGAACATAAGAGAAATGGAATTTTTTTGTAATAATTACATAATTCTTTAGCATTAAAGTGACATCGCCATTACATTGCAGCTGCGCTGTAAGAAAAAACTGGAAATTTACGGTGCAACTTGACTGGAAAATTTCAGTGCTAGTACTGGAATATGGATATTCCAGTCCTTATAATTAAAATGCATAATTTCGATTCCGTGAGTTTTCTTGATTGAGATTTCGAATAATGATCGTAATTGTAGCGAAGAAAATTCATACATAAGGTTCTCAAAGTCTATCCTTTTGTGTATTCTAAATGTGAAGCATATGTGGACTTCCAAGGTAGCTATCCAGCAAGTTGCGCCATAGCTCAGCGGTTAGGTCTCAGGTTTTAGTCGGTAGGCAGGTAGGAATATAGGTTCGAATCCCGTTGAGTAGATATGATTTTTTCTCCATCTTGATATGTGACCAAGTTCCTCAGTGATCTTGAAACACTAGGAATATGCGAAATCACTTCGCGTAATGAAATTTTTTTCAGTTTTTACGAATATTTTCAGCAATAATTTTCCAGTACATGTGCTGGAAGAGTCCAGTACGTTTGTGAACCGGTTAGGTTAAGGTTCTGCTTTGTATTCAGGTGGGTGTAATGTAACATTGTTATGTGTCACTTACGTAGTTATGTAAGTGAGTAGGAAATTGTGAGTCACATGTTGTGACTCACATGGGACTCCCAAGTCATGTAACCGGCTACTTAACGTTATGTGGTTTTTATTGAACATTCACGTAACTGTGTTCACTGGGTAAGTGTCAAGAAACATGAGCTGCTTATCCACCTTGGGCCATGACAAAAAAAAATTCGTCAAGTTCACCTTATTTCTCGGTCGCTGGATAACAACCTCCCCTTAAATTTGAACAAATGTTAGAGAGGGTTGAAAATTGGGGTTTTACTCAGGATTCGCAGAGGGGTAAATAAATCATGACTGATTTAGGGATTCTATGCGAGGAAGAACAAAATTTGTACCCTCATACGCAACGCTACGGTTTGATGATGTAGATCTTAAAATTCAATCTAATACAAAAAAATCCTCAGCACAAGTATTCTCATCGGGATATGAATAAACGAATACATATTCGTGATTTGAATAAATATTCCCCAAGAAAAAATCCTATTAGACGGGATAAATATTGTGACAAAAAAACCATTAGCAATTCAAGTGAGAACCGTTGAGAGTCATTGCATCACCGATAGTTCTCGATAGTATTTTCACGATTCATATGATTCCCAATAGGATGTTTCCATGGGAGTCGAAGGTGATGAATACAAATGAAAATATTACGAAACAATGTTTCGTGTGTTACAGTCGATTCAGAATCCCTCTCGAGTCTCTAGAGACACATATATAATATTCGTGAATCGTGTACCGCGGATACTTGTTTGTATTAAAATGTTATGCATTCAGCACAATATCTTGCGATGATTGTTCCATGTATTATCGTGATTATCGTGTAAGTGTCGTATGTAATAGAAGATTGAAGATGTGATTATCTTACGATAGTATTAAGAATTTTCATATTGTTGAAAATTTCACAGTAGAACTTTCACAATTATACAATTTGAGTTGCATTACTTTCTGCATTTGAATTCGATGGATCTGATACAAAGACGCGCCTTTGAAGATGAAATTTCGTTTATGAAGTATATAAAATCGATAAATTTTGAACAAACTCTTCTATTGTGCGAAATTGAACTAACCGTGTTCAATTTGATACCGGAAACTGCAGTTCCAGGTGCTGAACTCATTGAAAAATGCATGAAGCATGTGGTTAGCTTGGGATATTCTTGATTAATCGCGATAATATGCACTCCCAACGAAAGTTTGACCATTTAGTTGACTCTTGCACTGAACAATTATATTCACATTTTGGTTAGTGTATCCCATGGGCATTCCAGGAATACTGTAATTTGTGTAACGTACTTCCCGTTATTTATTCAGGAATGGAGTTTGAGGTGAAGTTTGGACCGCTGTTTATGATGTAGAGAGACACGATTCGCTCTGTCCGCAAATGAAGGTTGTTACTGCTAATGATTTTGAAACAAGTACACGTAGCTAGCTCTCCATAAAATTCTGTACTGAATATTGCAATTTACCGTGTCGTTCCAGATTATGCACATTACAATGAGTTCCAATCATCACAATGGATGGAGGAAATAATATACATACGATATGACAGTATTCTATGAAAAAAGTACAACCAATAGCCGATGGTTTTGAAAAAATCAAGTCTCCATCTGGATTGCATCGAAGTCGGATCAATGACGATAACGATGACGATGAGGTGCGAATTCTGATTTCGCTCTCATATACCGATTACCAAGAATCCATTCGAGGAGGATCGAATCAAATTTACGTCGCATATGGAGTGGCTTGGAATCGATCTTATCCGTAAATCCATTAGGTGTCAATTAGACGCAGTTTCATGAGAGAGCTCTACAAGAGAGGAGAGGAAAAGCTACCATCAACGATTCTATACACTCAGGTGGCTGTCGCTCCGTACGTTTTCGATAATCCGTTTAATATTGTGGGTTCTCCAATAGGAAGTACAAGCGTTAAATCGATTTGAATCGAATTATTCGATTTCCTGACTGTGTTTCTCCCCATACAGATATCCATAAACTTGTGAATTCGAGTGCAGAAACCTTTCGCCTCCGGTATTCCAGTGAGGCATAACGATAACCATAGATAAACTGCAACGGTTCTCTGAATATTCTACATTTCCGTATGTGCGTAACGTAACATATTTCATCCTTATTTCTTCAACACGACATTTCCTTTGAAAATATCGGAGGTTTTTGTTGAGATCCGTTCACGAATGTGTCAATAGGATTGTCCAGATACATTAAATAGGAATTCTTTATTCTATCCATTTCAACTGTGAGGAGAAAGAACGGATGATAGAGAACAGACGAAAAAACAATTGAATCACCGAAAATTTAATCGTGATATTCAATTGATATGTTATAGAATGTGATGGAAGTGGAAATTCTCTCACATGTGCCTAACGTGCACCGTGAAATTCCCTCCGAGACTGTAGATGAATTGTATTACCATCCGATTCGGTATTATTGACTTTACGTGAAATGAATTCAGTACCGTTCAGTTCAGAATTGAAAGAGATTATATAATCAATGGGCATGAAGGTTACAAAGGTAACATTCGGAGCGAGGTGAGAGAATCTGAATTATGAATTCCATATCACCAAAGAAGACTGCCAACTTCGCAATTCAATCAAACCATGAAGGAACGCATGCTTTTTATTTTGACCAACTTTTTTTCCTTCATTATATATTTATAAACGAAATTCGAAATTGAGTGGGTGATCGAAGGGTTTCCCCCATTATGAAGGAAATTGATTGCAATGCGTAATGCGAAATCCTGAAAAATACACAAACGAAACAATGAGAGAAGAATAAACAGAAGTGGGAACAAAAAGAAATAATCTAAAAAGGAATGAGGTGAAGTTGAAACCGGGCACTAACAAGAATTGTCCCTCCAGTAGGTGACTTGTGTTGGCGTATAAGTGTAAGGTATATAAGTCTTGGAATACGTCCTCTGGTAGTAGGTTTGTCTAAGACAACTTGACACGTTTCACCGGTACCCAGTCCAAAGGGGTTGTGCACCAAGGCTCGAGATCTGAGAAACTGTTTCCCTCCTTTCCCCGTCATTGGTATCACGACAAGTACGACATTCGTCAGCCTTCTCCCTCCCTCATGTAGCGTTTACCTTCTATCCATTCCTTTCTCCCAGTATACGACTCCCCCTATACTCATCCCTCTTTTCTCTCTCACACTTTCGAATCATTCTCTTGTTAGTTGCTTGCACAACCGTCGCCCTGTGTATACATCTTGGTGATGTATTGTCGCTTACCTTATGAAGCACCTAGGCGCATTAGCGGCGCCTCGTGTTCGTGTAATTGAAGCTGCACTCGCTTGTGTGTACACGTATATACTTGTACGGTATATAATCCAGCGGTATATTCATACTTGAACACTGTGAATTTCAGCTTTCCTTCCTTCGATCAAGCGAATTACGCGAATCGCGACGTACTGCGAATATCATAAATGATTTCACAGAGTCAATTATATTGAACTTTCGTTTCAAGTTCTTCATATATCAAGTATAAATTCAAGTGACTTCAAAAAAGGATTCTTTGTACAAATAATGAATGTATTCTATAAATCTATCCTAATGGTCCTAGAAATCATTGGCTGATGGGAGGAAGGATTAGACAATAACCACAAATCAAAGTTGATGACTGAATACTAAATAATGATGATGATGATGGGAGTTATTGGTTCCCTATCGTATGAATCTATTGGATGATTTTCCGCTCATATCGGATTCGGGAATACATTTTCAATGCTATGTTCAACACAAAGTCAAGTAATAATGCAGGGACAGTTTGTGCACAGTCCCTAGTCGCTTTATCACGCTACAACCCGGTTAGAAATTCATCCTCTGAACCTACACTCCCTGTAAAAGATTTTCTGAAAATTCAAACCGTTTATGTATTTTTTTTTTTTCACAGCAACAGGTCAGAATTGTCAGAAAGCTGTTCTGAATATTCAGATTTATTCTGAATATTGACAACAATATGGATAAGTTTTGAGAATACATCTGCAAATTCAGAAAAACCTCCTGATAATTGAGATAATTAAGTTGCTGTGATTAATTAAAGAAGCGATCTGAATTTTCAGGAAATATTTTACAGTGCTTCAAAAATCTTTCACTGGAGAATTTCAGCACATATGCAGAAACGTTTCAACACATTCAGTGGACAATTGAGTTCCGTGTGATAAAACATCGCTCGTGAATTAGATGGAACTCATAAAAGATATTAAAAGATCTCATCACTCAAGTAAATTGTTAATTGTTGCTAGGGTGGCGGTACTGTGACATGATAACCTTTGATGTCCCCCTGATTCTTGTTTCCAAGGCAGAGAACCAAGATTTGCAAGGAAGAAAAAAAGAACTAAGCTGAAGGGGGGAACCTGGTTTAGAGGGCCAATATTTCAGTGTTTTTCATGAATTTTTTTCACAGGGAAGGAATAATCAGAATTCGTTTAAACTTGGAGGATATTTTATTAATGTTTCCAAGTGAATATATTAATTTTTTCGAGCCACTTCCGATGTAAACAACAGAGATACAAGTCACTGCTCAAGGACGGTCACCATCCAAGTGTGATGATGGTGGGACATCTGGAAGTCACAATTTTTATCTGACATCATCCCAATTTTTTTTCCACGTTAGTAACATATTACCTGAGGATATGGACTAAACTCCGAACAAAAAAGTTGAAAATTGCATGTTTTTGAGGTGTTTGAACAAAATATCATGTTTTTATATAATTTTTTTTACCTTTAATTTATTTAAAAAATCAAAAACAAATTTTAGACAATAATATCATTTAGGAGTTTAGTTCATATGGAGCGAAATTGAATAAAGAATATTCACAAAAATGTTCAGAACGATTGAAAAATAAGTTTTCAAGCTAGAAGTCCCATCAGTTGAAAAAACGTCATTTCGAGAAAAACGAATTCGAAAAATACAGTACCGAAAACGAGAAATTTAGGGTAGTCATGAATGATATAAACTGCTCACCGGTTAATCAGCTATTCTAGCACCATATAACAACCCTTCTTCTTCTTCAAACGCATCATTTCGGGCTTGTATCTTCTCTAGACGAGCTTTGCGAGCTTCCTTGGTCCCCAACGCGCTGCGTCTATTTTGTCTTTTCACGCGCTGCTCATCCATTTGCTGGGCAAAATTGAAGCTTTGCGAGCCAACTACAAGTTTTAATTCGTTCATCAGCATTAGGAGACTTGAATTTCCTTCATTGAATAACGCAGTAGCCAAGAATGCTGCAACCTCGACTATTTTTAGGCCGGAATTCAAGTGCTTTGGAGCCAATCGCCAAACAGTCGAATTAAAGCTCTCATTGGCATTCTGGGTATGACCGTCTAAACATCTCGTCAGCAAATCATTTTTCGATAAGTCTTTATATATCGGAAGAATCTCTTTCTGAACATCGGGGTGTAATGGAGCAGGGTGCGCTTTAGGTTTGGTTCCAATTCACCGCGAGCTCCGACGCGCTGACGGGGGTCCACTTTAGTGCTTATAACATAGGAACGAATCGGAATTTTGTTTTGAAACCTCGGCAACATATTCTTGAATAGTTTTACTAACAATTTCTGAAATAAAAAAAAGTAGATTTTTTTGATCGTCTAAACCAGGTTCCCCCCTTAAGTCAAGCCTGACTGTCACATGATCCAAAGATGGGCCAAGTATGAGCCAAGCAATGATAGGCTGACAAACGAGCAACATTTCATTCATTGTTAATCAACATTGAAGATTTATAGATTGTCAAGCCTTGTCTGTCAACATTGCGCCAAATTATATTTTATTGTCAGCATTGGCGAAGCCCAACAATTTTTGTATGGGTGGCAATTAAAAATAATTGATTACTCAAAAATGAGGAAATTACGACAGAATGATCAACCAATCAACAGTGAATCAACAACACGATCTATGGAATCATTTGGAAGTCACCCATTGATGAATCTAGCTGAATTATTGGTGTTGGATATCAATTTGCAAAGTCTATTAAAAAATTTCTGACGGACTCATCAGGGACTTTTGACGGACTTCACAAAGTCTAGGATAATTCGAAAAATTATGGAAACCCAGGTGGAAATTTTTCCGGGCGTCCTGTATTGAATATAGGCCCCGTATGGGCTTATATTGGGTATTAAAACTTAGGATGTCCTAACCTTAGCCACTAAGGGGCCTGATCGGAATGCTGATATGCAGCCTGATTTCTCTAAGTCAGGGACACCCATATAAAGCCCATATGGGGCAACGCTACATTAGCAATTTTTTCCCCGGTTTTAAAGATCTAGGGACACCAACTACAGCCTTAATAGGGCCTCGCAAGGCTTCCCGTATTCTCTCGAAGATTTTGATTAAAGCATACCTGTATACAACCCATGTAGGGCCAAGCCGTACTTCCAATGTTTTTCTCGTTTTGGAAATCTGAATGCACCTAAGTACAGCCTACATAGGGCCTTGCCCTCATATTAATTCCTTTTTTGAATATAAACCTACTTCAAAAAGCAAATTTTCTGAAATTGTATCGGTAATTTCGACTTTTTGCGGTGTATGCCCCCACAAAAATATTTCATCCATGATTACTGTGTTCACACTATCGGTAAACAATGTCAAAAAATCGGAAAAAACATCACTGTATGGTTGATTCCAAGACTGAATGAGGCTGTTCTGTTTTTTGACACAGTCCGATATGAAAAAAGTAATGTTGGGTGGAATACCCGAATACAAATTGGAATCGGCTCATTCCAGGCCCTATCTGGACTAAAGTCGAAGTGATCTGGGTACAGATAGGGCCTTGGGTAAACCAATTTTCAATCGAGGAAGTTTCCTCCTTGCAATATTCATTCAATTTGATGATATTTGCAACAATTGATTATACTTTTTAGCTTCATCATGTGTGTCCTGCATAGGCCCAAGCTGGGAATACTATGCAGGCCCTGAAGATCAGTGCGTGACAATCCTGTCTAGGCCCTATCCCAATCAACACACACACGTTATTTCAACGTTGAAAGAACGTTAGAGTGTCAAACGGACGTCAATCGTTGATTTCATAACGTTGATTTTTAGTTGAAATTTGATAGGGAAATAGACGACCAGAAATTACGTTTTGACAACGCGTAATTTAAGCTGATATTCAAAAATGACCATCAAACGAGGTCCTCCAAAAACGTGTTTCGAACGGGTTTGAATCTCACGTTTAGAATGTGTTTATAACACCTTGTGTTTGAACTTCAATTGAAGATATTCTGCTAAAAATATCGAACGAAACCGAACAATGGGTGAAATTTCAACAAAGAGCAAGTAAATAGTGTGACATACTTTCCACATTCTGTCATGATCAGGAATACTATTGTTCTCGATATTGAATGAAAAGTTTTCACAATAATTTGTTGGATTCAATTCAAGTTTTGAAACCATCATTAGAACGCGCCAATATTTGACGTCTTTTAAACGATATTTAAACCGTTGATATGACGTTATTTCATGGTTGACAAACACGTGATCTGCCGCGACATTTTTACGTTGAATCAACGCAAGAATATCACTAACTCACAACGTGTGGTTATTGACTGTTTCTGACGTTTTGAAAACGTGCGTGTGTTTACTGGGATAAGGGTAACCAAAACAGAGCCTGAAATAAAACGAGAACGCTCAGTTTGGCTCAAACTGCCGCCAAGAATTAATTTCCACACGGGAAGTCAAGGTTGAGAGATTCCAGGTGAGTTGAGGAATTTGTAAAAATATTGCTCATCACAGAAGAATAAAAAAGCAGTCAAGATGAGAGATTCCTGGTGGAATGGCAAGGGACTTTGGCAGACTCCTCAAAGCCTCAGAAGACCAAAAAATATATGGAAAATCCGTAACAAGTCGAGTTTGGAAAATTTCCAACCAACTTTCCAGAAAATTTTCAAATTTCATGACAATATTCAATCCAGTGCGATAAACTCTATACTAGTGCCAAACCTAGGGTGAAATGTCCAAAACATTTGTGAAGGTTTGACCAGAAAAATTGAATACGAAAATATATTACCATCGCACAAACCCTCAATTCTTTTCTAAATTCTAGAAATGAAACGTCATCATTTTGTTTTCGTTCCGTATACTACGGAAATCCTTTGAACATTGAAGTTGAGAAACTTTTAAATTCAGCGAAGGAGGAAAATTTAATCAAAAGATAGATTGAGGATGTGTTACTTCAAAGTCAAAGAACATACATACTTTTTTTCCATTGGAAATATAATGCACAATGAATTGAATTCAGGAGATGGGATCGATAAAGGTCACCGAACAGAAGAGGCAATTGAATCAGTATTCTCTGCATTCTCTTTTGCCTCCAAGCAATAATTGTGAATTTTGCTCGGAAGGAAATTATATGTACAGTAAAGGATTTCACGTTGAAGGTGGAATCCAACTGACATGAACTCTTATTTAAATTCAATGCTTTTCCGGAAAAACAAACAAACGCAGCTGGAGGAAGTTATTCGATTGTTTCAATTCGAACTCATTCAACCATACGTACAGAAAATTTGAATGGATTAGCAAAACCTAATCTTTCATGATGGACAAGATTTGATCACGGAGAGTCATCTTTATCCAATAAATATTGCAGGTGTGAGGTGAATGATTATGCAGTTCCCATCAAATTCAGGCAAAAATCAATATAATTCACTAGTACAAATACAATTTATATGTAAATATAGGATAATTCAATTCGTGAATTCATAATAAACGTCGAAGTATGAGTATTAGAGAATTCTCTGAACGCAGAAATCAAAGAAAGATGAGGAACATATCCCGCGAGAGAGTGGAAAAAAATTTTAAGAATGTAGACGTTGGATGGCGTGGAGAGAAGATGAACACAAGCAAAGAATCGCCACCACAGAGGGGAAAAAAGCAATACCCGGAACGTGGAATTGGATATGAAACATTAAAACGTGCGGTTAGAGCATCTGGAGAAACTAGGACTGGAAACATAATAGAGATGATGAGGGAACATAGAAAACAAATAGAGCAAATGATACTACACGGTAGAGTTATACGTGCTATATAATATCTCTGTTCGAAAGAATACCGGATATCGTGAACAGAACGAAACAAAAGAAAGAAATCAGAAATCAAAATGACAGGGTGGAACAAAAGATATCGATAACAAGACGTTATTCGTCAAATCAAAAGCAACTCTAAACAAAAATCTGTATCAAATATTCTGCGTGAGAAGCGAGGAATAATTTCCATTGCATGTAATATTAATCATCAGGATGAAAGCATACATTGTCTATAGCAGCTGTGAAAGAATCAATATGCATACAATCTTTGCAATTTACATACATCGGGTTCATAATTATACGTTAATTATATGAGAGAAAATTCATCATGAATATATTATAATCCTCTCATCACACCTGACGAGCCTGGTTGTTTTTTGGTAACTCGTTTTATCGATGGATTCTCTTTGCTCTTGTTGATAAATCACGTACCTATCATGTGCCGGTATTATTTATTCACTGGTCTCCACGTTTTCGTGCAACTCGTTTTCTCGTTCGCGTTTAATCGTAATTCGTTCTAGTCCTCAATCACGGTAATGATCCAAAAGCATTTGATTTTCTCTTTGTCTCATCTCATTTTGAAAATAACATCTCGGAACGAGGTTTTGAATTTTTGGCGAAAAAAATGATAAGTGTAATCGGTCGAGATGACGTGACAGCACTTTTTTAATACCAAATTCTTTGTTCAACGTTTTTGAACCCTTCTCAAAGTCGGAATGTTCTGAATGTCCTCGTTCTCCGGAGACCTTCTTCTGCCTTGGTGAGATTTTCAAATTTGAATTTGAATTCATTTGCTGGCGAGTTGTGATCAATATCAGTTTCCTATCCCTAAATGTCTCACAGTTCTCAACTTGATTTGTGAATCTCTGCTTGACTAGAATGTAATCTACTTGCAAACTGTCTATGTCTCTTGGGATCGTCCTAGCGTCAATCCTTCCTGGATAGTGTTTGAATAGAGTCTTCATGGTAACTAATCCATGGCTATCACGAAACTTCCCTCGATTGATTTTCTCTTCCCTTCTGTTTGATATAATAATACATTTTTTGTTGCATGAGTTCACTGTAAGCAAGAAATATCAACCAAATGAATGGTAGGAAGAGTGATGGACATCATTTGTGTACGGTCCAGTAATTCATCAATGATGGAGCATGTTCGAACACCATCAATTTTCGAAATAATTTCAACCTGTTACAAGATCCACGTTATTTTTCATGATAGTCAATCCTCGATGAGTCATTAATCAACATGCAATCAACGACCCTTATAAGAATTTATCATTGCCGCAACGTACATAAAGAATGGCCGAGGCTTGGCAACCAAGCCTGGCGCAAACCTGAAATGATAACATCATTTCATGATTCATCAATGTGTTTCTCCAATAGAGTCCCATCATTGATGAAAAATGGCAATTAAATAGACCATCATTGGCAAACGATTAGAAAATTTGTTTGCCGATGTTATAAAGTTATAAAGATAAAAGTTATTTGGATTCTTATTATTTTTCCCTCATCCATTTGTGAATAACTTGGTGTCTTTGGTCTCTAAATTTTGCCCTGAGAAGTAAACACAATGTGTATCAACAGTGAGAGCCCTCTGGTGTGACTGGTAATTTTTGCAACCGAAATTCGTTGAACACCGACATCGATGCAATATTTTATTTGTTGTTAATCAACATTGAATATTCGCAGACTTCCAAACTCTGACTGTCAATATTGCAACAAGATATATTATATTGTCAGCATTGGCGGAGCCCAAAAATTTTTATATGGAGATGTTAGGATTTTAGCGATACGCCATCATAGTTGGAGTCATTTTTCTTGATATAAAAAGAATCGGGAAAATTCCAGACGTCGCAGTAAAAGTGGAATCATCTAAACTGATTATATTGCATTCTACCAGGAAATATTGCAACTTTTATTCTTCTTTTCCTTTCAAGGGTTTCCCGTGAGGAAAAATAAAATCAAATTCCATTTCCCTGAAAGTGAGAATGGAAACATGAACCAAAACAATGAATAGAAATCGTTGCAAACGAATTATATCATTGAAGTCGTTTAGGTATACCGTATCATCGAATCGTAAGCTCTCGAGATTGTATTCTATCCACGCGCAACTACGTCGATCACAAATGTTTTTCTCCAATCACGTTTCCACAAGAAAGTAAGAATAAGAACAAATAAAATTATATATATATATATTTATTCTTCATTTCAAATGATCGAACACGAATCGAGGACAAATCAAATCATGCTGAAATACTCAAAATATCTTATCATTGCATTCGAATGGGATCTAAATAAATCTGGTGTCTTTTTGAACTATTGTAACATGAATTCTCAAACGACCCTTGTACGTCAGTGTACATTGTCTCGACAATGCATCGACTATTGCGCGTGGAACATGTAACAGAAGCAAGCAAATAATCCGATATTCGGCTGCACGATTCGTTGCATTGATTTCCAGGTGGTTTTGCATGGCCCCTATCATCCCTGTCTCTACCTTCTCATCCTATGGCCCGAAACTCTCTCTTTCCTCCCTATTCGCGCCGCCTCTCTTGAATATATTCCCCGCTTGTACTATTTCGTCCTAGAATTGTCACAGATTTCTGAGCAGCGGTAGACGTGTAATTTGCAACTCGAAAACGCACCTGCTCTATCCATTGTCCTGACAATGTTGAATTGACAGCTTGTCTGTTAACTTCGAAAACGATTCACAACAAGTCCACAGGCAAATAAGATTATGGTGTATGAATATTATCGCAGGAGATGGTTTTATTTCATGCTTCATCTAATCGATAGAATGGGAATATTGGAAGTTTCATTCGGAGGAGAATTATTTGGAATTTATGTATCGCGTCGAATTGATGAGATGTAGATACGATAGAGTTTTGGATAACAATCCATAAGATCAATGCGAAATGAAATTACTAAGAATCAATAAGGAGTAATTAAAAAAAACCAGAAGATTGAACAATCTAGGTTGAAAAATTGCGTGTCAAAGGCTCATTTTGATGCATATGAGAAAAAGATTCCGTCATGCAAAAAACAATTCATGTCTTGCGATGTCTTTTAGATAAGTTTAAGATGTCTTGCGCAACGCATTTAGATGTCTTTTAGATATCTTTTAGACCAAAGAAGAGTTTTAGACATCTAAAAGACATCTGAATGTGTTGCGCGACACATCTTAAACTTATCTAAAAGACATCGCAAGACATGAATTGTTATGTGGGCAGTTACTGATAGACAGTACAGAACGACAATAGAATGATTGTGAATAAAGTTTATACTCATTGCAGCTGTTCTATATCGAAGTGATGCTAAGAGTCATTTTATATCGAATTGAATGGTATAATACAAAAATTGTAGGCAATCATAATACTTTAAAGTCATGAGGATGCATGTTTCTAGTAAAACTTGTAGAAAATTCAATACATGTGTTGGAACATCGCATTATTTTCATACGGATATTTCTGAAAAAGCATTCATGTCTGCGCAATAAACATGAACATCTTCGAGATATCTTGAAGATATCTTTTGAAGGACATCTACAAGACATATCAAAAAGACATCTTGGAGATGTCTCTCAAAAGATATGTTTAAGATGTTTTGCCAAATGTATCTCTAAGTGCATATGGATGACACTTCAAATGTCTTTGTTCACACTCAAATTGCAAAGAAGGTGAATTCGTTCATAAATTAAAAGCTTGAATAATCCATGTAAATACTAACAAATTCTGTGAAAAGTACGATTTTGTAACCTTGCAGTGCTAGCACTAGAAGTAACGAATCTCCAAGTCACAATATTTTGCGAATTATCGAACTTTTTACGCTGAATTTTATGTACGGCCTTTGTGTACAGTGATTTTATCAAATTCTCATTCACATTTACTGATGAGTTGTTTTTCAATAACAGTGAGAAAAAAATAATTTGAAGGTATCTATGATATGGATCAAAGACTAACGATCACTGGATCATGTACTTCAATATATTTCACCAAATTCATTAAACTGTTCAAGTTTTAAGCACAATCAACTTATCTTATATTGGTATATGTAATAAACACCTTGTTAAAAAGATCACCTTCACTCTGAAAATATACACCGCTGACATTATATCTCACTATGTCATATTGACAATTATGAGGACTGTCATCAAATTGTCCGTATAGCTCAGGTCATTGAAGCGTAGGTACGTCGTGAAATGTCCGGGTTCGAATCTCGCAACCCCAAAAATCCGGAATGAAGTGAAATTTGTAGGACTGAGAGGAGAGATCAGGAGAAAAGAAAGGAGGAAGAAGAAGAAAAAGAGGGAAGAATTTTTTTTATGCACGATTCAAGATTTTCCCAACATATTTTCATGAATTCTTCAAGACATTTTTAAGACTCGGTCGAATACGTCTAACACATATCTTCCGCATGAACTCTTTGAGATATCTGGAACTTGTCGAAATCAGTCGCGTGAGACATCTTTTAGATTTCTAAAAGATATCTTTGAGACCATTTTGCAAGACATCTTTCAAAATTTTGAAATATCTTTTAGATATCTAAAAGATGTCTTTTTGTTTGATTGGGTGATAATTCAAAGATTGCATTGTAATGACTGATGTTCCTTATTGTTTAGCCGATGCAGCGAAATTTTCAGCTTCATCGGCAAAAAGTTAGCTGATTTTGATAAGAAAAGAGCTGCTATGTGGATACTGAGATACTTAGTTACAATAGCTAAAATTCAGCTGACGCAGCTAACAATTTTGTTCGTGTATGGCCAAATGATCTGTCGACGATGGGTGACATTTGGAGGGCTGTGAGCTATGATTCGAGGCTCTAGCATTTCAATACAACCACATTCTAGGTTGAAAAATCCCAGGACGAAAACATACCAGAAAAGTACATCAAACCCACAACCTCAACTTCATCGTGGAAAAGTTTATCTCATAAATTGCTATATTTATAGTAATCATTGTTCATGTTCTATAGTAATTATTGCCTCTGCTGGAAGAGGTAATAATAATAATAAGATAATAATAGGATGTTGTTGAAAAAATATACCAAATAAATTAATTATTTTGATCTATATCAGATTTGATATAATATATATTCAAAATTATTGCAATAAAATTTATTATTCCAATAATGGATGAAGTACCTGTGATATGTTGAATCAAAATTGGTAAATTTACTGCAATTCTACTATGAGGGATATCATTTGATAAAGGAGAGTAAATAGTTCATCCAGTCCCAGCCCAGATGAAATTGATCGTTTCAAAATTAATGTAAATGGAGAGGGAAGTAGTCGCTAGAATATTATATTATTTCTTCGAGTGAACACTTCATCTGAAGATCGTACATTGTTAAAAATTTCTTGGAATTCCATTCATTTTTCAAGTACACTTGCAAATGAAATTCCAAATTCTTGGTGATTGAATTAAGAGTTCCGTTAGATCTGATTTAATTTTCAATCTGTGCTATTTTATATGACAGTGTAATATTAGAGTTAATAATCATTTCCCAAAATCCCCTAATTATAGACGGTATGACTATGTAAAAAGGATAATAATAAAACCTGGTTAGTAATGTGAATTACCAGCCCAAAGACATGTTCCTGAAGTTTGAATCGTTTATTGAAACAAGTTAATAATTGAATAACGAAACACTCAGACTCAACTTCGGTTAAAGACCCATTTCTTGCAGTACATGCTTTAAAGGGATACGAGCGGCTGGGCTTTTCTGAATTTTTTCGAGACAAAGGACGTGAAAATGCGTGCATCGATTCGAAATATCTCTCTGTACAGCATTTCTTGAGATGCTAAAGAAATGCTCTACAGAGAGATATTTTGAATCGATGCACGCATTTTCACGTAGTTTGTCTCGAAAGAATTGGACCGCTCGTATCCCCTTAAGGTAGTTCTCCGGAAGAATTTGGGATCAAATTAGAAAAATTATTGTCGAGCAGAGCACCAAGGTCGAAGGAATTCGATAATCATATTCGTTGGGACTTATTTTCTTATTTATGACAAAAAAAGAACCAACTCGAAGTATAAATGAACAACCTTGTAACAACAACGCGAAATTTGACATGGTTTTTTTCTTAAACAATTTTTATTTCTGATCCATTTATGACTCATGAGGGCTCATTTTGTTCCTTGTGAGATTCAAAAAACCTTTACCATGGAGATTTCTTTATATGAGTCATGTGTGACACTGTCACACGCTTTTGTTTATGGGAATGTATTTTACTATTAATAAAAAAAAGCGTGTGACAGTGTCACACATGACTCATATAAAGAAATCTCCATGGTAAAGGTTTTTTGAATCTCACAAGGAACAAAATGAGCCCTCATAAGTCATAAACGGATCAAAAATAAAAATTTGTTAAGAAAAAACCCATGTCAAATTTCGCGTTGTTGTTACAAGGGTGTTTATTTATACTTCGAGTTGGTTCTTTTTTTGTCATAAATAAGAATATAAGTCCTAACGAATATGATTATCGAATTCCTTCGACCTTGGTGCTCTGCTTGACAATAATTTTTTTAATTTGATCCTGAATTTTCCTGGAGAACTACCTTAAACGGTGTTTTCAATTTCAAGAAGTCAATTTGAGGAGATAAACACACGCGATTTATCATATTTTGTGAGTTTGAATTTTCGTTGCATTTCTACAAACGATTAAAACTTCTACAATATCTGAGAGACCAACTAAAAAATTGATTACTCCAATATCTTTATGATTAGTTGGAAAACAAATCGCTTTTTCATTGAAATTGAAGGGGACGCTTTCATTAAGCAATTACGAAATGAGGGGATTTTCTCAAACCTTTTTGTTCATGGAAGAAAGTAAATGAAGAACTGAAATTGCTGTTCACTGATTTAATCAGTCTTGAAATACAAGAAATAAATTTTTTAATGAGGAATAATGCCATGGAAATTGTTTGCGCATGCTGAAACATGATCGCCTAAAAAAAGTGACTAATTGGTCTGCACTGTAGAACTTGCGAAGATTATCTTAAACCAAAGACCTTGAGATTCTTATGAAATGTATCATATTTGTTGAAGGTTGTACCAATAAAACCAACAACAATCTGTTGTTTTTTCACTCAAGTAAAAAATTGAACCAATGTTTCAAAACAATGTTTTCTCGTGATTCTTTTTAGAACGGCAAAAAGAAAAGAACCCATTGAACTCCGAGATATATTTTTGTATATATTCGAAGTATGTAATCTTCCAAATTAGAAATATTTTCTCAAAATTGAAAGAATGAATTCTATTGAATCGGACCAAAATGTTTTCCTTCAGTATTGAAATCCCTTCTAAGTGAACGAAAAGTTTCGGTGAAAAAGAATTTATTCAAAGGACAAAAATGGCGTAAAATTCCCAAAAAATTGAAATCTTTTTCTCATAAATCAATACTTTATACCCCGAAGAGCATGTATCACAGAGCGCAAGAAAAAATTGGACCTTCAAGTATACTTTTTTTCCGCTTAATTGATTCGATTACGTACATTCGAATACATCTTCTCAAACTTCAAACGCCGTTTATTCGAAATCATTTTTTTGACCTCTTTGACAGCTCAGAGAGTTTTTATCCGATCGACTTGGTTCAAAATGGATTTTACAAAAGAGTTATGTGTTTATGCTTGCCAACATGATATAAGAGAACCAAAATTTTCCCATGTACACTGGAAAAAATATTTATTTGTCCTCTCTCCATAAAATATTTATTTATAGAAATTAAATATTCATTTAGATGCAAAAACTGATTACTTGTGGCGAATAAATTGTTCGTTCGGAGGACCAATTTATTTGGGGCAAGCATTCAATTATTTGATTCGATTAAATATTTTATTAATCCTAAGAAATATTTTATGAAGAGAGGACAAATGAACTATTTATTTGGTTTGAAGGAATTTTTCCTCCAGTGTAATATTGACTTTATTCAAGATTTGTAAATAGTCTCACATTAATCCATCAAATTTGAGAAAAGTTAAAATTTTACGAATTTTCTTGCTTCTCGTGCCATTCATCCATTTATCCAGAAGAAAACATAAAATCATCAAGTTTAATATTTTCTTCGTTTTTTTTATCCGTCAAGAGTTGCGAACTGGATTTCTTTCGCCGACTGAAGACTGCACCGACTAATAAATCTGCAGTGATTATTTCACTTTCAAAAATATTTTTTTGATATACATTCAACACGTACAAAAATATATCCCAAAATTCAATCAGTTTATTCATCCTTTTTTTTACTTTTGAAACAAATCACACAACCCCAAAATTTTGAAACCTTTTAATTCAGGACATCCTCTCAATGGTTAAGATCAATGTGCGACGTCTGTGGCCCAGTGATGTGGCATTATTGGGCTATATATAAACTCTGCATGAAGAATAAGAATCGATGACATTTCAAATAATCTAGGATATCTCAAAGATCAGTATTCCTATTTTCCCATTGATTCTTCAACAAAGGGCGAATAATGATATTGAACAATCGAGAGTTATATTGTCGAGGAGAAATAAAAATGAAGAGAATAAACTCCAATCAAGTGTACTTTACATAACGTTACACAATTGAAAGTTCATTCGTGTGCTTAATATGCTCGCTCTGTACATGTATGGAAGTTGTAGGGAACGTTATACGACGTGAATCAAAATGACTTGGGGAGGGAGAAAGTTGGCGAGTAAAGAGGATGGTTCAGAGGATGGAGATTGAATCGTACTGAGGATGAAGAACTTGGTTCCTTGTATCTTCACCGCCATTGATGATGAATGTGTCTCGTTAGTCCTCATTTAACTTTGGTAATATGGATCACAGAAATTTTTGTATTAATCCAATTGTGCAATCAACGTATAAGTTGCATGTGAATCACGTTACACGTTATTTATGTCCTCGCAACATCATTTGTCTTCAAACAATCTCCCTTTAAAAATCATCATCTCAATTCCATCACATGGTTTTCCCTTCCCACTCCTATGTCCCTCAACTTCTCTCTGTTATTTGTTTTGTGTTTGATTTCCTTATTTACTGATTTCTTCCTCACATTACAATTTCTTTTTTCACCCTGGAACTGATTTTGAGATATGAAAAATCAGAGGATCCCATTCAACGATCATTTTACGAATCAGAATTTGCATAGGGATTCCGCTTTGGAAATGAAAATGCAAATCACACGCTATTCCACGACAACAGAATTTGAATAAAACATTTTTTAATGCACAATTGTATATGTTCATGAAATGTTCCATGAGATTTTCGTTTATGGAACACGTGATACACATCCAAAGGCTCCACCTTTTTTACCGATCTAATTAAAATTGGAGAGCAGGAGGGAAGAGGAGTAGAGTAGAACAGAGCAGTGACAGGCTTGAAAAAGCAGATTTTAATTTATTTTCTGCTGTATACAGAATTTTCTTCCACGCATTTTCATGATGATGAATATTCTCTCTGTTCATATTAATTACTCCGACCGGTATGCGTGAAGGAGAAGAGTTTAGGGAAAGAAAAAAAGCTTTCTCCGAACAAAATTGTTTCTCACTTTGAATTGGAAATTAATGCCCCGATACTATATAGTTCATCATAGAGTTCCATGCGATACGAATTGGAGGGTGTACACGGTGGTGCATGTATGAATCATTCCGGTATTATACGAATATCATGACCGTACAAAAGTCTCGTAGATCACCAAAGAATCGTCGAATATCGTGATTCAAACTAAAATGCCCGTAGCGTTTTCGAGCGTTGTATTACATTGAACCGTGTATACCGTGGGACCACCACTGGCATTGGCAGAAGGAATAGAGGGATGTATGATTGGTCGGTTTTCCAATTTATATTTCTGTATATTCAATACATGTGTGAATTCAATCGATTGAGTTTTCTGTACAATAGAACTTGCTCGCCAAGATATTTTTATTGACAAATTTTATTTAGAGATGGATAAATATTCCTGAACGGATAATCGTTTGTCAAGTATTTTTCACTGTTTTGGGAAGAATAGATTGTGTTGGAGGTAGTAACAATTCGTTTATTATTTTGAATTCGCAGTAGAGTTTGCAGTTCGGAAGAGACGATCCTACTCGAAATGTTCCCGTCCTCGTATTGTGTTTATTTTCATTTCAATCGCGGTGACACTTCAAAGTCTTTTATGAAGCCTCAAATTAATCACGGTGTATTTTCTGATTTGCGTGCGAAATGAACGTCGATAGACGATAGAACGTTCATATATTTATACATGCGAATGGGCGAACGTTCTCTCAAACCTCCCTATAGTAGGAGAGCACTTAATATTAAGCGGAAAATGAGCTTAATGAGAGCTTGTCAGGAATAGAAAAAAGAGAGACAAAAATTGTGAAAAGAAAAGATGCCTGGAGGGCGAAAATACTCGTGAAAGAGCGGCAGATTCTTCTTTTTTACTTCTCCTACTTTTTTTCACGGATACCCCTGGAGGCTCCCCTCCTATTCACCTCAACCATTTGGCAGCCGTTCAGGGAAAAAGTTTGGTGAAAAGCTCGTTACTTAGCTTGCGGACAGAGCTTTAGACGCCGTTCGTTGAGTAGCACACGACAGTCGGTCTTTCCGTTGTACATATATTTCTAGAAATTTCTTTCTCTCTCTCTCTCTCTCTCTCTCTCTTTCTCTTCCTCCACCCTTTCTACATCATATCTTCTATATACTTTTTATCTTTTCCACAACCAAGTGGGGAAGATTAATGGAACAATGGAAGGATGTTTTTTGCTGTTATAGGAATTGGTTGTAACATCCATGAATGGAAAACAGCCGACTACTCGGCCGAGAAACAATTTGTCCGAAAAATAGCACGATCTCTGTTTCGAACTCCTCTCTGTACCACCTCGCAACTATGATTCATTCTCATAACACTCGAAAAGTGGTCCGCATTTTATTAAAAGAATCGGTATAACATCCAAGCAACTGCTGTAGCCAAGATTCGAGAAAAATGTTGCACGCTTGAGAGATCAAAGAACGGAAGAGATACGAAACAAGATCTTGTAAATCACACTGCAAACAATTAACAAAAAGCTCCTTTGTATTTTCTTTGGAGTTCTGTGTTTCTTATTCCTGGTCGAAGAACAGCGGCATCTTGCCCTCCGAAGCGTATGGGAATTTTATTTATGAGGTTTTATATAACATTCCAGGGATACTAGAAAGTGTCGGCGTTTATTGCCTTACACCACCCCTAGGCTACCACCTCCCTCCAGTTTCCTTTCTTTTCCCTCTCACTCGATCCCTCTTTTATCGTCTTACTATACTCTCGAAACCGTGTTAAGAGAATTCTACAAGAAAAGATCTCATGGCTATTCTGTTCATCGAACCGAAAAGACACACCCGCACATTCGAACACGTATACGCACGAGTTCACGCACACGCGTACGGCAGATACCGATAAAATTCGTCGGAATATCTTTTGCGATCTAGGAAAATTTTGTTCTTTGAAAAACAGAGAACCTTAGGCAGGAATTCAACGTAGAACGTAGAAGAATTTTTTAAAATGAGCATGTAATACACTTACCGGTTTTGTGTTCGTGTTTGTGTCCGTGTCCGCGAACGCACATAGATGAACAAGGGAAATATTCATATTCACTGGTGAACAAAAGATACAGAACAAAAAAGAATCTTCAGGATAATAATACGATATATTACAGATGGAGGCGCCCAACGTCGGTACAACAGTACTGCTTATTTTATTTCATTTCTCCCTTTTTTTTATCATGCACTCATTTCTCCCGCGCTATTACTGTATAAATCCTTGGATGTTGTCTGTGAGCGCGGTATTGTAAATATTCGTGAGAGAATTCTCATTCAAAAACTGCAAGTGTACTTCCAAGAGATGAGAATGGAACGTAATGAGGATGATTCTTGTAAGAAGGTTGGTTTATGTGGATTGAAAATGCGTTGAGTTGGTAGGGAAATTCATAAGAACAATTTTCTCCATCCGTAACCAGGAAGTATTTTAATCCTCAAACTATCGTTGAATATACGTTTCTTCTATATATCGTTGATACCATATTCTGGTTCAAAGAACACATACAATGATTCCATAACTCACTTCTCTTAAGAATGGAAGATGTTTATGAAGAATGGTACAGTTCACCTTGAGTTGAACTACCGTTGGGCCACAAAGACAAGCCAGTAATAACTGTCATCTTATTGGAGCCGATGGAACAGCTGGCTTCGGCCTCCTGTAAAAATTGCAACACTGCGTCCCCTCATCAGTCTATCTGTGATCTGTGCCTTTGATTCGAGCATGAGCATGAGCAGGTGTTCAAGAAGTGTGAGATTAGGTAGCAGGAGATGAGTTGTTGGAGGCATCAATCCAATTCAAAATGGACACAGAGTTAATGTGAATTATGCTGAGTGTTTCAACACGGAGAAAGATAAAGTTTCACAAATCACTGCATTCCCGACTAGAAAAAGTACTGGGGCCATTATCATGATCGGGTCATGACAGCCCGATGTAGTAGTCAGGCCCTGATAATGTAGTCCAATCGGGACCCGATCATACATGTAACGCAGAGGCGTGACGAGGAAACGATCAGGTAAGAATGATCAGGACCTCGTGAGTCAACCTGATTAGAAAAGGTACCAATAAACCAGAAAACGTGCTAGGGCCATTATCATGTTCAGATCATGTCAGCCAGATTCTACTATCAGGTCTCCATAACGCAGCCTGATCGGGACGTGATCATACATGTAATACAGTGGTCTCGTGATAAACCGATAAAAAAGAAATGAATTAACCTCAAATGAATATGTATGAAATTGATTTTCAGCACCATCTGGCGAGAGACTTGCATCAATAGAGTGTGAAATTCGGCGTATGTCTTGTACAAATCATGATTCCGATTCTGTATTAAGACTGAGAATTATAAATTTTTATGCTAGCGAGTATTTTTGTCATTCAACTTATACATGACGATAACTGTGTAAATTTTGAATTTCATGATTTATGACCATGTGGATATAATACTGATTTATGCGTGGTGATATCTGTACATTAGGGGTGTAAATATCAGTAAGTATTCCTCTCCCAGTTTAGATCTAGTTCAACCAATCTCCCGTCAGATGGAGATGTGAACCGGTTATAATTCCCTTAGTGGATGTTTACACCCCTGAGTGCACTAATAAAAATTCATCAAAATATACATTTCATTGGAATATACAGTGCGTCTGCAACGGGATGTTCGTGGTAACACTAAATATAACGTGTAAGAATTACAATCGAATGGCTACATACAGTCATATGCAATAACAAAAAGATGGCGAACATACACTAGATATTATTCAAGCAAGATAGCATGTAACCCCTCTTTTCAAGTGACATTTGCAACCTTTTTAACCTCTCATTTTATATCATATAACTGAATGGTATCTGGAGTTTTAGAAAAATATGTGGAAATGGGTTTCAGAATAGATAGACACTTGAATGGATAGATGGATAGGCGGATGGTGCCAGGAACTGACTTCCGGGATTAGATCTAAGGAGTCTTCAAAAAGCTCATGAAGACTCTAACCCCCACTCCAAGTGAGCCACTGAGAAATGTTGGCATCCCAGAGTTGCCAAGTGTACGAGTCATTATATCCCCACTCAACAACTTGGAATTTCCTCATCTCATCTTCTGAATCGCCATATAAGTTCCCATTGGGTTACATGAGAAGAGTTCTTACTGGTCAGACCTTATTCCCGAAATACGTTCCTCGCTGCATCCAACGAGAAGACTCGAATTCTCATAGATCCGATGGTAATTATGGTCCGCCAGGGTGTGTAACGAGTGGTAGAGCACTGGAAACAAATTGGAAGTCCCACTTTTCCAAAAGTACCATGTGCAGCGCTCCCACGAATTGGTATATCTGTTCTTTCAATTTGGGCCGATAGATTCCTCAAGACCGGAAAACAGCAACCCCGAGCGTTTGAGTGATCAAGTGTTGCGGCTGGTGGTCTCCCATTTTGCGAAATCTGTCCACCCGAAGTGGGAGAATAGACATGTCAATTTGTGCTGCACAAGGTATTTTCGAGAAGTTGAGACTTCCAATTTTTTTTCCAGTGAGGTTCTTCAGTATGACGGAGATAGTTTTCCCCCAGCTGCTGAGACTGACTGGGTAGAAAAGCTTTGACCTGCACTTTTCCTGGCTAGTCCTTGAGACTTATAGCGTCACTGTTTAGACAAAGGAGGAATTCGGTCCTCCTCTCTCCCAGTTCATCTTCTCCTAATGCCTCAACAATTTCTAGAAAAAGGGAATAGCCCCTTCTTATCTCCCATGTGTTTATGGACAAATGGCACAATCATGGACCAAGTCTGGCACAAGATCTGTCGAGACTTGTCTTGAACAATTCATCAAACTTGGCCTTGGCTTGGAAATGATAAGATCAGGACAAGCTTAGGTCAATGATTCTTTCAAATCTGGTCCAAATGATTCGCCAACCATCAACCAATGTTTTGTTCATCACAGACATTGATGAAAACAATATTCTGAGCCATATTTCAGCTCAACTTTTCCCCTCAGAATAGCGTACATGAATCATGTTGAAACGGTGGATTAACTGTGTCAAGACTGGGACAAGCTTGAGTATTTTTCGGTCTTGTCAATATCTGCATGGTAAAAGAATCTTTAAATCTTATGAAGAGTTCTTCAAGATCAGTTGAATTCCGTGTATGATGACGTGCAAAAGTCTATCTATCTTAGTGTATGAAACTGGGGTGTGGGGCTAATTTTGAGGGGCAGATTGGGTCACTCTTGCCCTGATGGTCATGCACAAATGTTTAACCATTGAGAACTCAGAATTTGGTTACTAATTAAAAACATTTCGCCACTCATGTGTACAACATCGACCTAATTATCTTTAGCGAATGCTAGTTTTTTACGCTTGTTCCAAGCTTATACCAAGTGCAACAGCCATTCCACAGATATATGAACAACTGTACCATGATTGACTATCCATTGGAAACAGCGGGACAATCATAGAACAATATTGGTCCACTTGTTCTGAACGGAGATTTGTTCCTGACACATGTGCCACTTTTGGGGCAAGTTTGGGCTTTTTTAGTCTTGTCAATACTTGCATGGGTCTATTCAGCTAATCAACTATACTGGCAATTCGTGGGAATAGCTAATGGAGGATGAGCACTACAGTGTAGTATACGAGGGAAATAACTGCTGGTTTTTGAAAAAAAAGTTACTCGAGTCTCTTTATGAGAATTTCGGCAACTGCCTTGGACAAGTGGAGAGACTCTCTCATCTGCCCGAGGAATTGCCACAGGAAAACTGTGCTCCAGTGGGCCACGGTACCCTGTTTTATACTTCGCTTGGGTTTACTGAAGTAGAGGGCAAGATTTCGAAGCGCGCGCACCTTGTGCATACCTTGCAAAGCTCGAAACTGAGAGCGGGTTCAACGGTGATGGATAAATGCGCATCACGTTCGATGCGTCGTCACCTCACGGTACTGTTCGCTCATTGGCCTACGCAGAGAGATTTAAACCAATGATATGAAAATAGACACGGGTTTGAAGCATAGATTATGGCATGAAAAAAATGCGTGGATCCATGCCCGTGAAGCATAGGGCATTGCGATCAATGCTCAAGTCCACGCGATCAGCTCGTGACAATTTGAGCGATGAAAGAATGGGAAATTTTCACACTATTAGTTCTCCAAATTTCTCTCCTTCTCACCTATCACCCCTTAGGCTCCACGCAACTTTCACTCAGTTTCACCAGATGAATACTACTTCTCACGAAATTGATCAATCATAATCTTGCATGATAAAGAATAATTAATTGAAAGCGAATGTTCAATACTTCAGTGTCTGGCGACACTGCTTTCACTATTGTAAATGCGCTTTGATTAGGTTTTTCGACCCATCACCAATTCACTGGAACACAAAAACCCGGCAGGTAGGAATTCATATTGGGTGTTCGTTCAGGATCAGATCTGGAGAGCCTTATTCCAAATCGGGCCCTGATGTAACTTAATGTAACGCACCGTTGTATCAGAGTCAGATATAAAGAACTATGGTAAGGCATGTCAAATTACAAACCTATCAGGGGCAGGGCTTGTTAATCCTAATCAGGGGTACCAGATCATGGCCTTATCAGAACCAGATTAGATGTGCCAAAATGAGGTGAGCTTTATAACTGCCCGATTGAGCCCATATTGAACATGAGGCTGGTCATCAAATTTTTGGCTGTGGTTCATTTTGAATTTGAGGGTCCTGTTTTCATTTCAATGAAAGAAGAGCACAGTTCTTATGGGCCATCATTTTCCCCAGTCATTATTGCTTGTATTTTATCTCTTTCAATAGAAAATCTTCTACAAGTAATTCTAGTCGAAGTTCATAGGGATAACTTGGTTGACTTCACCCAAGAAGATTTTCTCGAAGACAAAACAACTTTCAATAGTTGATGTTATTATTACACCATCATTGTGCAAGTATCCAACTGTCTTTTGAAGTGTGAAGTCATTTTATAGTTTCTGGTATCAAAAGTTTGCTTTTCATAAGACGAAAACTGTTAGGATCTAGTCTCTTTGTGAACGCTTGCTTGTGTTAGAGTGTGACCCAATTATTGTTCTTTGTGCATGTCCAAGTAAAGCTAGTTTAATGGAGATTACTGAAAAGATTTGTTAGGTTCCAACGAAGCCCAGAGAAGACTCGAACTATGTGATTAAGAAAAGGATTTCGCGAAAGAATCGAAGTAGATCAATCGATCCAAAGAACCCACATCAAAATTAATCAATAAAAAAACTTTAATAAAAACAAACCCTCAATGATTGCCCAGATAGACCTGCACGGCAGAAACCTGATTAAGGAAAAAGAGTAGCAGTTACAACGTTGCTCAGAACTAAGATACAATTCAAAATATGTCGTTGATTATAACAATACAAGAGAATCGACGTTCTCGTGAGCAAACGCTCGAGAGGCACACTCACTCACAGACGAACATATCGTTCTTTACAGGAAAACCTAGGACTCCATAGCACTAAAGGATATCCACGACCATTCAAACGTCATTCACACTCGATTACAAACTAATGAGTTCACCACTCAAACTAAGGATATTCCTATCACACGAGCACTTCACGAAGCACACACAGCACGTAGCAATCGAAAGAACTATGAGAACCGTGCACTCAAGAAGATCACACACTTGACGAAAGAAGAGATCAAAGAATCCCCGAGAAGCTTCTCAGAAGGAGCTAGCTAGCATCAGGCTAATAGATTCGAAGAATTGAGCGCAAAGACTTTGAAAGTTGAGAATTATACACATAACGAGAGTAAGGAACTGATCACCGATTGAACGCATGAGATATTGCTACCGTGTTGAGTGCTGCGCGAAGACTAATTTTCAAAGCGATAATTCGCAAAAGCCAGACCCCCTCTATCAACTGCCAAAAGTCAGGTGACCGTCCGAGCATTGAACCCGAATGCAAAGCCGGATCTAAGTACATATAACCTGACAATTACACATACATATCATCATACACATATATCGATATACCTTACACAAATGCCTCCATACAGAAGCTTTACATTTGTACATATTTAAATGCGAAGGCTCTCCTCTCCAAAAATCCCGAACAAGGCCTCACATCACTCTAGAGAATGATTAAATCACTTCTTACAACAATCGATTGCAATTGGCAATCATCCGAACTGGAATACAATTTAAATGTTCACTCCAATTCCAAGACCATGTCGTGCACACATATCATCGGTTAATCTCCGCTCCCACTGAGCATTTACGTTAGAACCTCGTATTAACATTGCGGCAATTTTGATGTGATCTTGGAAGTACCTGTTTTTCAATTTACAAATGCAATATTACAAAAGTAACTCATAGAAATATCATTGGAATATCACTTGACAACGTAACATGGCTGTAATTTACTTTTAATTGAATTCTGTAATATTACTGAAAGTACTGTAATTCTCATGACAAGTACTTTCAAGATCGCATCAATATCGCTGCAATATTAATGCAAGGTTCTAACAGAAATGCTCAGTGGGCTTTTTCTGATCAATTTGACCACATTTATAATACGAGAGAATGGATTTTCCAGCCAAAATAGAATGTTTCAACTCACTTTCATCCAAACAAAAAAATCATCAGTTCTCCAGTACGTACCTGCAACATAAAATATTTAAACGATAAATGAAATGCTGTGTGAGGAAAACAAAATTACCAGTATTTCACATTTTCCAAGTTTTTCAATGAAACTAAAAATTCACCCAAAATCAGTCCCCAGGATTTTACTATTGAAGATCGTGCTTTACATGTAGCACAAACTCCCTCAACTCCTCCTTCCTTTTTCATTCCACAATACGAAAGAAATATTATAACTCAATGGATCGTCTGGAGCAGCACCCCATTTCCACAAGAAATTCTCTTTCCTCTCGCGTTACGAATTCTGTTTTTTTTTTTCATCCTTGCCTCGCTTTCCTTCTTCGTAAATGCAACTCGCAGATGGATGCGAATGTATATATTTACACAACATCCTACGCGTATGCATGCATCGTACGTGGATTGTGGGAATCTTCATGTGTATAAAATAGAGGATCCGTGGTACCGCATATGTGTACCAGCTGATATCATTCCATCTCTTTTCTTTTTTTTTTATTTCTCTGTCATTCTATTCCTTTTTTTGTTTCGTTTCAATTTTGTTCTCTCCGCTATACGCACACCCGTGCCTGCTATTATTCAGTTCAGATCTACCCTACTCGTATCGAAGGCGGGAACACGATGGTCTAGGTGAAAACATGAGACGGAAAAAGACAAACGGATGAAAAAAAATTTACCGTTTGTATCGATTCGATGAAATTCGAATTGTCTGATTCATCGATGATACAAGTCGATGAATTGAGTCGAATTCGAGTATCTTGTGAAATCGGTTCTATACATCATTGTAGGGTTTGCACTGTTTTGGAAGAAAACTTGAAATTTTTCCTCTATATTTAAAGATTTGTTTTGATTCCATGGTTCGATTTATGAGTTTTAGTAGATGGCGTTGTACGAGAAATTGATTCAAATTTACTGGGCTTCTGATGGAGATTTTTTTGGGTTCCGAGTTTGGAATGGTTCTGCTGCCTGATTGAAGGAAAATTGTGGGTTTTGTCAAAAAGTAGAAGATGTTTCTTTCGTTTTACCACCAATAATAAGAGGGACCATGTGAAGGTAGTTAGGACAAAAGCACGAGATCTTTCCTTCAGACAGTCAATTGAACTAGGTCTTCGCACAAGACTCGCGTCAAAGAAAGATAAAATAGTTACCAATAATTGATCCAATCTCTTGAAATATCGAGATGATCACGATGATTTGAGCGTACGAATGGAATCAACGGGATGGGGTGGAACTTTGATCATTCAAACAAAATTAGCAGAGATATATGTCGAGATATGCAACAACACCTGGACCAAAACCGATACCTAGACTAGTTTCGAGACTGAGAGAATATTTTCTTTATCGTCTGCGATGAAATCGGAATTCCATGTGATTTTTTCACACTGTATTATAGTTAGAAGCTTGATTCTGTTCAAAATTTTCACACAGAGGAAAAAAAAGAGTATTTCTCCGCCTATTCCCTGGGACTGCGGGTTCCAGGTTAAAATACATTCTAAAACATACTCTATGTTGATCATTTCCGAAGGTATACAATTTCCTGGTGAGCATAACACTGGTTTTACGGGTGAAGTAGTATCAAATTTCGATAAAAATTTTGTGAAAATCAATAAACCTCGATAGGTTTTTCATAGAAAAGAATCCATTTTGTCAAGAATCTATCGATTCCGTCGATTTCTTTATCTCCAAAATCAATGTTATGCTCACCGGGAAATGGCATTTCCTCGCAAATGATCGACATCAGGTATTTTTCAGATTGCGATTCAACCTGAAACTCGTGGTCCCAAAAAAACTGGCGGATTTAGCGGTCACTCTTTGTAGTTAAATTTACTATGTGATTATTGTGCCCGAGGGACAGACTGACTTTCCAATGGCATTTACTGTGAAACATGGTGAATTTCATCATGTTTCTATTGTCTCGTCATAGTAAATTCCATCGTATATTCAGTCTGTTCCTCGGTTACAAAGTCCCATAATAAATTTAACTAGAAATTTTTCTCCGTGTATGCGTCTTAAATTTTTAGAACAGTAAATATAGATCATTTTGCAATTCAAGACGAGAGTCTCGTGTGAAGCCCTGAATTAAACTTCCACCGAAGAACGTGCTCAAAGAATAAATGGTCGATGGGATAATTCAACAGTAGATAGTGAAGTCTGAGACACCTGGTGCATGTTTATAAGTACATCTGATCTCTTTTTCTGGAAAAATACTTCATCTTGTGTACAAAGTCGGCTTGATTGACACATTGTTCTTCCAAACACTACATTGGGAGGTTTTTCAAATGAACCTATAGACAATCTATTGTTGTTACTCGCCACCCTGATAAAAAAAAGTCCATTGGGTAAGGTAGCGAGTGCACGAAAGGCCATTTACCCAAAAGCGATAAAATCTGCAGCCCTTGAAGAGGGTTAGGAACTCCTAGTAATTATCCTCGCATTCACAAATCATTGTCTTTCGGGTAAATGCAATTTCGGGCACTTGCTACCTTACTGTCTATTGAAACTCGTTAATTATTGAATTCCAATATAAACTTCGCCACAGTACCATTCAAATACGGTGAATTCCTATTGGATCTCATCAATTCAACCGGTTTCGATAGGTTTCAACGAGTTTGAACAAGTGTGAATTGTTCTTTATGGTTGCAGAGTTTGTATTAAATCTCATTAATCAATGGAATTCAATAGACTTCTTGGACTAGGACAATGAAATAATATAGAATCATCACAAAAGCGGAGGAAGCTTCTATTTGAGAGGTTATTTGAGTCAAAGGGAGAACCAATTTCAACTTCAGAAATAAGCAAAAAAAATAAAAAATGATGAGTGATCATATTGAATTTTGATGTCATGTTATGGATCAGGATGATTTGGATTGAATCTTTGAAGATCAAATAAGTTATCGTCTCAAGAACTGCGAAGGAAACATGTGGGAAAAAATGTGACGAACAACAATCGTTGGGACCCCAAGAGAACACAAACTTGCAAAACGGCCCAATGGCAGTTCCTGAAGGTATTATTCTTCTGGGAAGTAAGTGATCAGTCTCAATAGTGGTTTGAAAGTCAGTTTTATTATTGTATTGAATTGTGTGGAAGTACCAATCCTTGAAGGATTGCACCATGTGACGTAAACAGTAATGTCACAAAAAACGCGGTTTTTCCGCCAATTGAGTACTTCATGTAGAGCCAACCATTCATATTGCAGTGTTCAAAAGGTTTAGCCAATTAACCTTGTACTCCGCATTTTTCAATCGATCTATCAACTTACTAGGCTGTACATGGAGTCAACATTTTGGAAATACACTATACCTCATTGGGCACCATGGTGATAAAAAAGAATAGGTGTTCTCCGAATCTGAAAGAGTGAAAAATCAGACATTCCATCATTCCGCTAAGTCTTAGAAGTGGGCTTGTCCGTTTCGAGCCGGGTTTTTACTCGTTTCGAATGAACTTTCATTCTTTTAGAGTGGGGAATTGACTCTAGAATTGCAGTGGTTGTGAATTTCTAATCTCAAACCTTACACCATCAATCTAAAAGAATGAAAATTGTACTCGAAAATTTGACAAGCTCACTTTTAGCTTGCTGAAGAACGAAATTTCACTCCAAACATATCAAAGAGTGATTCAACCTACACTGAGAGAAGAGCGATTTGGAGGTTCAGTAAATAGTATTATATTTGATTGATAAATCTGAATATTACTGAACTTTCAGCGATGTTTCACGAAATTTCAAGAAACATTACTGAAATTTTGCTTTACATTACTCAGTGTTCTACAATCGTTATTATAGAATACAATATTCATAACCAAATTTGCTGTGTAACACTCAATTACTAGACGTTTAGGAATTGAGTGACACACAGCGAATTTGGTCATGAATATTGTATTATATAATAACGATTGTGGAACACTGAGTAATGTAAAGCAAAATTTCAATAATGTTTCTTGAAATTTCGTGAAAAGTTGCTGAAACTTCAGTAATATTCAGATTTATCGATCAAATATAATACTATTCACTGAACCTCCAAATCGCTCTTCTCTCAGTGTAGGGGAAATGCAATAGCACATGAGACCCGTGACACAAAGAGGTTCACGTTTCCGTCTCCAATGGACCCAATCCCAATCATAGAATTGTTACCTTCGCTCATTTTTCCTAAATCATTGTCAGCAGATTGTGAAACTCTCTACCTGAAAATCGAGTTATGCTTGTCCAAAAATCCTTTGCAATCCAAGCACTTCGCACATCGTTTTGGAATGCAGACTGCCCAGCTCCATTAGTTTCGTTTAATTTCTCTATAGCTGTTCTTTTGAGTTTCTTTTAATTTTTGGAGCACTTGATATTATTGATCTATTGCCTGGATTATCATTGAGTTCATTGAGTTGAAACTTCCCGAGCAAGCGTTTGAAAATTCATCAACCAAACACTCTTGTTCTCCATCCTAAGACATTTTTCTCTCTGTATTTCCAAATGAGGTGCGTATATGAGATTGATTTATTTCAACAACAATGGCGATTGTCTTGACAACCCTGGGGCAACTAAAAAAGCGTGTGAAACTCTTCACAAATTGTTCTCATCAATAAATACCCTTCGATACCGAATTGAGATGAGTGATACCAAGGCAAACATTTTGGATTGCGTTTTGATTGAAAACAGAATTATAGAAAACCACTGCCGTTGTAACACTCTATCTTTGTTCATAATTATTCAATTACAATACCTAAGAACCAGTAAAACACCTGAACTGTTCAGAGTTGGATTCTAGTCATATACCTCATGTATGTATGTTCCAATTTTGAAGTTATTGTACTATGAAATGCTTCAGAAACTTTAACATGTGACTGCAGGTCATCGATGATTAATAATAACAGAGCGTATGCATGGAGTGACGTTTTGAATAATAATTTCTTTGCAGCTCTAAGATGACAAGAAAGAAGGCGCCTATTTCATAAAGTAGCCATGGTCACGTTGCAGGTTCTAGCTCCTCTTGTCTAGTTGGAGGATTGCTGAAACTAGCACGGGAAAAATTATAGCTGTATCAGCTGTTTTAGCTATTATAGCTCAATTTTCCAGCATCTACAGAGCGGGTCATTTTTTAGCAATATTAACTAAAACTTAGCTGATGAAGCTAAAAGTTCTACTGCAGCAGCTGAAATTTACTTGTAGAAGCTATAATCATTTACATTGAATGGAATGACCGATAATGATAGAAGAGAATTTCCAGTGTAGCAGCCATCAATTGGTTTTGGTAGCGTGAAGTGACTAGAGTAACAAAAACAGAAAACAAATGAAAAATAAGTAGGTAACTCTTCAACTTGATTCAAAGAGATCGGTTCTACACACTGTCAAAAATATGCGGAGTTTCCTCTCAATTCGGTGGTAGATTCCATTGCCTGATTATGAGGGAATTGAGGCTGTTCCATCAGAAAAAGGGAACTTGTCTTCTATTTTGCGGGATTGTTCCGTTTTTTTTCAGTGTTATAAATTAGTCACATTCTTTCTCTCTCATACATGGATGTTCGGAGAAAATGATCATAGCTAACAATTAGCTGTGGGAGTTATTTTTCAGTCACGGCAGTAAAATTCATTGCCATGGTAGCTAAAATTTAACTGTTACAGCAATACTTTCGGCTTTCTAAAGATCAGATATATTTCCGTGTGTACCATTCCCAGGCAGCAACACAGCGTTTCAATTGCGCATTCATTGTATATTCTCATAAGCGCCCAAGATTTTTTTTCAGTGAGAGTGCATAAAACGGTGCTACATTCAGTGCATTTGAAACGCTACATTGATACCTGGGTTCGACCAAAGTGCATACATTTTGATGTGAAAATAAGATTCTTATGATCGGGACTTAAGTAGGATAATATTTATTTCTCTCTCATTTCAAGCTCCTTTTGATGAGTTTTCGTCCGAAAATATTCAACCTCAGTTCCTTTCTTCTCCACCATGGATATGAAATATTCACTCCACAACAAATACCACTAAAGTTTTGAGTGTTTAATTTTCCGAAGAAATATTTTCTTTTCGATTGGTATTCGTGTTCAATTCTTTTAACAGATTCTACATCTTTTCCGAAGTACGTCTCCGATAGCGCTCAACAAATCTCGAACCGCTTGGTGGAGAGAAGAAGATTTAGTAGCACGTCATAGTTCTGGGAACCGTATAATCCCGAGATACTCTAGTCGTTTATCAATCGCAACCCCAACTTAATCGTTGGAGAGGCTGAATTCTCTTCCCAAATTTTGAGGGGAGTAATTGCCTCGTTTTTTTCCCCCTAGAAACTCTTTCCATCTTCGCTCGCACTAGCAAAACTATTCTTCGAGCACCGACAATGATTTTCATAACTCGGAGAATACAAACGTTCCAATATCTTATCCCCAGGTAAATACGACAAGTCTCCAAAAAATTCAAACTCCATGTTCCACGAGAGGCTTTAGATTTGAAAGAAAATAATGACAAGCTTGCGTGTATAAATGGCATCCAACGGATTCCGTCCGTGGAATTGTGAAATGAATATCTGGTATTCTTTTGTGGGCGTACTTGATTTATACCGTTGACGATTATGACGAGTTCTCGTTGCTTCCCGTACCATCCTCCGAGTTTCCAGTGGGACGATCTGAATCCCAACAAATAATGCAAATGAAAAATTGACTGGAATGGATTTGTTTTCCTTTCTCTCTCAAGAGCGGAAACTATTACAACGTCGTGAAGGTGTTTTGTGAGAATGTCTCAATTCGGGAATATGATTGATCGATCATCATTGTTTGTATGTGTCCAGTCAAGCCCTGTCATCTTTCATCTTCACGATTCATTGGGATTACACGTTTTACATTTGAATTTCGTGTATCTCGTATCTTTGTTCGTCCATATCATCTGATTAATTAGTTTTGATACCTTTTGAGACATGTGAAAATATCTCTTCCCGAATCCAAACGATTACTCACAAGGGGATGGATTTGAAAACACCTTCACTGAACTTACTTGATACACTTTTCTTCCTACATGCTTAGATTATGTCTGCGACAGTTACTTTCGAAAAACTTCCAAATCAAATGTAATAAGCTCTTTCAGAATCTGGAAATATCCTCTATGATCTTCCAGCAGACGGATTTCATTCATTTTTATGTGGAATACAAAATCTGACATGACATAAAGAAAAATACAAACTGCCTAGACAATTTTCGTACTTCTTTTTCATCCAAGTTTTGCCTCTATTCGCAGAATTTCATCTTATCGAGTTGTTATTCCTGCGTAACTTGAGGATTATCCCGCTCCATAGACTCAATAAGAGGACAAGGGAGGATAGGTAACCTTGCCGGTAGCTGTGGAGTGCAACAATAAAAGTGCATTATTTCAATAACCGAAGCGATTCTTCCGAGCCAGCGGTCCCTGACGACAGGAAACAACATACCCTGGCGTTCGGCCAGACGTTAAAGAAATTCCTAAATCCCGGTCTTCCCAATAATCGGATGTGCTCCTGCAGTGTGTTCCTGCACAATGCAGTTATCCACTCCAATGAATTCATCCTACTTTAAGAAGTAACTAGGAACTTATCCTATCCAACATTCAAGCGAACGGAACAGGAAACAGGGAGATTCTCTCTTTTCCTCCTCCTTCTTCCTATTATCCGTTCGGGAAATATGTACAAAAATTGATATTCTATCGAATTCACGTCCTCTTCGACGACGGTCAAATCTCACATCTACTCAATTTTTTTTTGAAGAATATTTGAATATATATCGTTATGAAAGGAATCAGTTCTCTGACACAATGAGAGGGTATGAGTTTCATAAACAGAAATTCTTTCCCACAAGAACATGTTTGCAATAACGTAAAGCACTATTCTGTATTGTTTCTAGAAACCCGCCGTTTGTTAATAATCTTATTTCACATACACTTCCTGGATGTTGGGCGAGTTCCAGGATTTCCCCGAACTTTATCGTATCTATATATGCGAGTATTTTAACGTCCTCTTATCCGGATGAGCTGCTGGTCGAGTGGATAAGAATGGTTATTGGTATCGATAAATTCGTGCTGAAGTTCGAAGATAGAATGGACGGAGGAAAAAATGTATTATGAATCACCTGGAGTATCAGCTTTTCGGAACTTTCATGGGATGATATTTTCTCTCCTCTTCTCAAAGTCACAAGAGAACGTCTCATTCGAATTTCTCCAATCGTCATTTATCATATATCACTTCATAGTTATTTCATAATTTGAGGAATATTGTGGAAAGATATGAAAAAACTATAGGACATTGAATGTCTAATATGTGAACTGACCCTCAGGTAAATGATGACGAGGACAGTTTCACAAAGCCAATTCGAAGGATCCAACATTTGCCGTTTGTATAAAAATACCCTACCCCCTGCCTCCCCCATCCCTCATCTCCAGAGACGATATGGCTCCTAAGAACGATAGAATTTCACCGTCTTTCCATTCTTTCTCGACTGTTTATCTGTCTGTACGTTTCATCCGAGAGTTGTGTTGCTTTTCGTGTTTTCTTTATCCTTTTTCAACACTCGGTTCCTCTCAGTTTACCAACGGTTCCTTGGGATCTCAAAGAGGAATCTTGGTACGCAGGTGTCCCGCGGCGAAGATTCCTGAAGGAGATTTTCTGTCAAGAGAAAGAGAGAGAAAGGACAGTTTGACTAAGCGAGTATCGTTTTCACTCTGTGTGTGCGATAAGGTGAGATTGCGTTGGGCTTATCTCCCTTTTTCTTTGCCCTCGTCTTCGCAAGATTTCTTCCTATTGCTTCAACTCAGTGAAAACGAGGGTAAATATAAGTATCGGTGGATAGAAAATACGGAATAACCGTTCGTTGTAGTTGAACTGGACTTCAGAATTTGATTGAATCAGAGAGAAAAAAATCAAATTCTATAATCGTAAGATGGGAGATCGGACATCGTAAAACGCGACACGCGATGATTGAATAATTATCTTGAAAATCTTTGCAACGAAACAATCCAGAGGATAGCAATTGGAAATATCGATTGAGTATTGTTATCTCTTCGAAAGTGGAGATTATTTGTTCGTAAATCTATATCTAGATCTATTTATCTTCCGTGACGTCCTTCTCAACACTTTGAAACTAGGTAGTTTACACCAATACATGTTTTCCCGTATACTTCCGTTCTCGCTACTTCTTCATTCTTCTTCCACCCAATCCAACTAGCGAGGGTCGCCATCCAACCGTGTCTGAGATCAGGATTTTCGATGAGAACTCTGAATTTCTTCCTTTCCATTTTCCAGTTCCTCTCCTGTCGTTTTTTTCCTTTTATTTTCCCTTCGCTTGACCCTTCTTCACGTTTGCTAACAGTGGACGTAAGAACACACACACACACACACACATATGAGGGTACAAAGCACGTATGAGGGTGAAGAAACGAAAATATCGAAATAGACCGTAGTAGAATTTTTATAGGTTACCGTAGTGGTGTAGAAGAATTAGACGTAGCTCAATAAGGATGACAGAATGGATGAAAGTAAATGGAAAGAATGTTCTGCGCAAGATCTCGATGAGGAAGATATAAAGAGGTGTGAATGAAAATCGAGCGATCGAATGAAATACTCTTCGATTTTCGTGCATGGGTTGTTATCGTATCTCGCACAGGGGACACGTGTATGGGTTTATTACGAGGGTATCACGAGAGTTGAGTTATCAGAATTATCGTTGAATCGTTGGAAATATTATGATATATTTTCGAGGGTGAGACAACGGAGATATTTATTTTCCTTTTGGAACTCAATGTCGGTTGCAGTTATTTTTATCTTCTGATAAAAATTTCATAAAGTCTTTTCTGATCCCTCATGAAGGATACTGATAAAGAGATATCGGTTCAGGAAGACCGATCAGTTTCTAGTTCAGAATGAAATACATGTGAAGTGTATTTTTCTTTTATGAAAATAATATAATATGAGGAGTTGATCAATCTTTTCTCGGTGGACACGAAGTAATTTGTTCAAACTATTCATTTCTCGTGTGAATCATGGAATAACAAAACCATTTTCTCAGCATATCTTTCGCTGGAAGGGAATGTCTCTCAATAATTCACTTAAAACAGGTCATCCCACGGATTGGCACAGAGACGATGTGGAGAATCGGGCGAAGTTTGTGTCATACGGTGGTTTAACTAGGTCATGTTTATCCATGTCATATTATTTGGAGTCTGATTTATGCACCCACATATATTATCTTGTAATATAGTATCCACGGACAGATATAAGCTGTGAACTTCGTGTGATCCAAGATGTATTGATCCACCCTTAAACGCTATTCACTGGGCACAAAATCATGATACATTGCGGTACATAGAATGGTAATGACATTTTGAATACGATTTGAATGAAAGAAATTAACTATTAATGGTACAGCAGGCGACAAATATCGTCCAAGTTCCTTTAATTGTCGAAACTCAATGTCATCTATTCTTATTATCAAGCGAAATTGTAATTTCAAATCAAATTTTCCGTGCAAGAATTTAAGGTTGTATAAAGTAAATTTACAAAATATATTTTCACTGTAAAAAATATGGGGAATTGTTTTTCCATAAAAACTGAAGGATTTTTCCAACACTTTGAAGAATTATTTTGTTTTTTGAGTGTTGAATCCTCTCCACATGAAGAGAAATCTACCAAATCATGGTGGAAAAATCCCCATTTATGTAGAAACTTTGCTGCCACCATTTTTTAGAGGGAAATGCCATAATTATTTCTCAAAGTGTAAAGTCAGAATAAGTAAGCGAACACAAATATTTGAAATTCCGATATTGATAACTTCCAGATATAATATGGGAAGTCAAAAAGTCAGTTTTTTTTTTTCAACAGAGGGTCAAAAATGTCGATTAAAAACAAGTCAATTCCTTCCGGCATTTTAAACCGATTTCTGCCATCCTCGGTTCTTTGTTTTTCACAATTGTTGATTACTGATACCTCTCAAACGGTGTGAACGAATCCATTCATTCCCACACAGGAGGTGTAAAAGAGAGTGGTCTTCCAAATGGAACATCAATCAGGAAGAATTGACTGAATTAATGAAACTTGAACAAACGAATCTCCTTTTGAAAACTCTCAATAACTCAATGTGATCCACATCCTAAAAGATTATTGAAATTCATCCCATTCACCGACAATAGCCGCACAGACAATACCTGTATCCAACAATTGACGAGTATCGTTTTGTACATCAACTTGAATATTCACTCACAATATCGATAATCTTTCGATACATTTAATATCTATGCAAAATAAATTCGAAACACTGCATTGTTTGCAACAATACACTTCGCAACAGGATGAAATTACATAAATTAGAAAAATCTTTCGGCGAAGAACGGTGAATGTATTTCCCTCGGGGAATGATTTGCTTAAATTTTTAGTATATGAGAATCTATGTTCATTATTCTTATCCAAATGTATATTGATTCACATTCATCGAGCATTCCTATCAGAAATTCCATACGAAATACGTTGGAAATCAATTTATTCGAATAATGTAATCTATTACCTATTTGATTATACGAAACCTCTTGCTCCCCTGTTCACGTTATCAAGTTCAGCAACAGAGAATTTATATCGATGAAGTTATATCTGAATTTATTTTTCTCCCATTTTATAAGTTGTCGCGAATTTCAGAGTGACGTGAAAATTAAAATATAGAGTTTGAGTTGAATTTAATCATTTTTATCCATGGTTTTTTCATAAAAGTCCATCAGCGTCAAAGTTTTAAGCTAGTGCAGAGCGAAGAGTGTTGAATATTCATGAATTTTGTAGGTTATATTTCAAATGGAGTCATAGATCAAAAGAGAAAGAGCGTCAAAGAGGGAGAAGGCGTACATTGGGAGGTTGAAATGATTGATTTCGGTTTGTTATATTTCAATGTACATGCGTGAATTTACCCTATTGATGTCATTGAGTTGTTTGAAGGGGGTCAATTATTGCTGTATCTCACAATCCTGCGATCTTCCAATATTTCCTTACAGTAAAAATTTTACTTTCCTATATGTTGCGCTTCACTTCCACTTCTCGTTTTTTCCTTCAAATTTTGATAAATTCTATAAACAATCCTTCACGAATTTGACTTGAGGTCTTTTATTACAATCAGAATCATTGCAGTTTGGAATAGATAGACGTTTCTCATCCGAATGACGATTACATATACTAACGATGATGCTGTAGAACTACTGTGGAACATAAACATGAGTTCAATCAATATCGTGTGAATGAAGAGGATCCGTGTCCATTTGTCATAATATTGCAGACACGTTGGTATCAGTTATGAAGGAAGTCACAGGTGCTCGTTCAGGCTGCGGAATGATATTTCAAACGCGTATTTGCGTATCATTACATAAATCGATTTATTTATAAATAATACAAAATCATCAATTCTTTTCACATTCATCGAAGATCGATTCCAGCGATTGAATTATTTCCCATACAACTCGAAACGAAAGAGAAATATTCGAGAGTTAATGAAATACGAGACTCCTGAGAGGAAAATAAAAGAGAGGAACAGTTGAACACGTTGTAGCGATAAGTGAATTTGTTTGACACTGTGGAGTGAATTGAGCAGTTCTTCCTCTGGTCTCGCATTTATCGTCAACACGAAGGAGAAAAACAGAGCTGTAGGCGATACGTCACTATTGGAAGAACCCTCGGTACGTATAATCTAGATAAGCTATAGAGTTCAGCCAAAGAACCAGGTCAGCGGACAACGGTCTCAGGTTCTCGCGATTTCTTCCACCAACGCATCACCTATACTCCAGAGATGACTTGATTCTCAACTGGGTTGGCTCCGAATCTACTCGATTCCATGTCGATTTTCTGTCACGCAACTGAGATGACAACAGAAACTAAAAAATGACCACGACGCTTCTTAAAGTCACTTGGATGTTTGCTGGAAGTTAATCGATATGACGTGAATCCTCGGAAAACCTCGATTTGAAAAACTTGGAAGAAATTTCTGCGAATGCTGATTTCGTATAAAACCATTATTTTCTTCTATCGATAGTACGTGCTTGCTTTGTAAATTTTCAAATTATGAATATTCTTCTCTCATTTGAAATTCATCCAACGTCTTCTTATCCCTGATCCCAGTCAAGACGAACGATCATATAGTACTACACAGAACAATTTATTATCTAAAATTGATATTAAACTGGAGAATTCAACGATCGGGACGTGGAATGGACGGCTGGAGTTTACGCAGGAACAAGGTCAACGAATAAATCTCCTTCTTGAGAACTTTTATTGTTGGTATATGAGTTTAAACGAGCGAATTCACTATTGTTATCTTGCCATCGACGCGATCAACGGAAGAAGAAATATTAATGAGTTCATTTTCTCTGTTATCACGACAGAACATTTCTAATTTGTTTGGATAAAGAAACGAGTGAAATGAATGAAAAAACAAAGTTCTATCCAACAGGAGACACGTTTTCAAAAAACTTTACTACTTAACTGTTCTTTGGTCTTTATTTGATTGTTTTTGCGTCCACTTCTTTCATTCGGAAAAGTGTATAGACTTTGGCTGCCTATACAGATCCTATACGGATCCTCAGATTGGTTCAATTAACGAAGAAAAAGCGTGCAGTCTCGTAACTCTTGATTACTTTGAAGTTGATTGGCTCATGGATTGTTGGTATTGAAGCAATTATGACTGGTTCCTTAGATAGAAAATAATTACATGTAGAATTTCATATCGTACTCCATTTTCAAATCCCACGCACAGTTTATAACCCAGACATGTTTATAGTTTCCAACAATGAGAATGAGATACCGTCGATCATCATAAGGGGTCAGGTTATACGATTGAACGATTGAAATGTACTGTTCAACAAGCTGATAACTGAGCGTTCTTCTCTCTTTCCCTGATATTCATTTTTCTCGTATATATCAGATTCCAGAGAAGGGGTCGCAAGAAAATCGGTAGTACACAACAGAGAAGATGAAAGAAGTAATGAGAAAACTCTTGCGGAGATGAAGCGTATGAAATTCAGTGTTCTTCATCGCGTTGTCCTTCTTTTTCCTCTATCGGTGTACGTCGACGAACGTGAGAAGATATTCAAGACATGTATGCGGTACAAAAGCTGAAGAAAGAAACGTATTCTAAGACGTCGATAGTCGAATAGGAGACACGATTCTTTTTATATTCGACAATTCTTGAAGTTTTCCACTTTTCTCAACTCATTCCCCGCCCTGTATTTTCCTTGTCTGTTTTATTATTGCCAGTATATCTCAACACACAGTTGAGTGGTAATCTTGATGTTCTGATACTTCACATGCTTTGAGAATAAAGTTCTAGTAATGACTATCGTAATGTATAGCAGTTGAGAACAAGTTCAAACGTACAATACAGTGTACGTTACGAATCCTCTCACGAATGCAAATAATTATAAAATATGCAAGTTCAGCGAACACCAAAGGAATTCTTTTTTTCCATCGTGGAGATGTTTTGCTTTTCTACCTTTTTCTTTTTTTTATTAATTATTTCATCCGATATCGTTTAATCTCAAGCAGAAACTCCAATCGATTGCAATGTAATCTATTAAATCGAGTGGAGCTAGAGCTGCATTCCAGCTTCGATATTGCGAGAGAGCTACGATAGAGGGAAGAAGGAGAAGAAGAAGAAGGAGAAGAAGAGTACAAGGAGGATAGATGGATTAAAATGAAGACAGGAGAGAAAGTGGAAACAGCGGATGGAGGATGTGGAATTAAGTGAAACGCGAACTGGCAACTGTTACGATCGATAGACAAAAATGTAGTTATTAGAGGATTGTAGAGCGATGGAAATTCAATTTTTTCTCCCAACAGAGATTCATCTGGTTTTATTTATCATATCCTTTTTTTCCCGCGGCAATCGATTTTTAGAAATAGAGAGGAAAAGAATTTTAGGAGAGTGTTCAAAGCGAATGACTATAAAGACCTTTCTGTGTTGATGTCATGTAAAAAGGGTGAAAAAATTCAATTATTCCAGTCACTCAAAATGATGTGCTCTGCACTATATAATGTGTTACAGGTATTTGATTTCATAATACGTGTAAGGATTCGAACGGAATAGTTATGAGAGAATCTCGAAAGCGCATAAACGAGAGAACGTAGGTATTCATATTCTCCATAAATGAGTATATTCCAAGGAGGAATAACATCTCAAGGTATGAGAGCATGCTAAATGGATGAAAAATTGTATCTCCGCCAACGATTGAAAGCTAAACAGTTGAATGGAATAAAATATACTGGATGAATGAGATAAAATTTACTGCGATGAAATTTGTTATGAAACATTCAAATTACATGCTTATTTAAAGTGCTCCTTTCTGACTTGAGGGTATTAAATTCAGCGGGATTATGTATTTATTACCTATCTGTAGTATTCCGAATGAATTTGATCTCTGTTGGAAGCAAAATATTAATTCATTTTGCTGAGTTATTTTACGGTTAGGGGTCAACAAATGGTTCAATTATACGACAAAGTTTGGAGCGGTTCCGGGATAAACTTAATGAAATCTTGGTTCCCAACTGGGTCTGAAAATCAAAACCTGGTCTCGATGCTTGCCAAGATAAATGATTCAATCTCGAACTAGCATTCCCCAATAATTTTGTCAATACTTATACCACACTCCTGTTACCCAAGTAGAAATTATCTTTTATACAACACTGACAGGAAAACGACCTGATTGAAACACTCGTGGTCGCAATAACTTGAAATCTGGTTCGATTCACCAGGAAATGTGATTGTGATTTCCAAAAAAAGCGGTTGAAGCGAAAATTAACTACATTTTCCAGGTTAGAAACACCAGCCCTAGCAGAAATCACTCTGGTAATTCTCTAGGCCTTGCGAGGCCTCACCAGGCCCTTGTGAGGGACTTGCAAGGCCTCGTAAGGCCTTGTAATCGCCTAGAGAATGACCAGAGTGATTTATACTAGGGAGAGTCTTTTCTTGGTGTAATAACCTAGAAGATGTAGTTAATTTTTGCTTCAACCACTTTTTCTAGACATCACAATCACATTTCCTGGTGAATCAGACAAGAATTCAAGTTACTGCGACCACGAATTTTTCAACCAAGTCGTTCTCCTGTCAGTGAACGTTGCGGCAGAGTATGGCAGAGTAAGTCACATTCGTAAATCTCTGGACTCAAATCAATAATTTGCCAAACCTGGATCAATTGCCGGTATTAGGATTTCTCACCTGAATTTCTTATAGTCAAATTTCCTTTGTCTATATTTCCCTTCAGATTTATTTCTATGTTAATTCAGCTTGTAAAAATGAGTTTTTAGTCAGAATTTAGTTCGCGTTGAATTTTATTTGAAGATACAAAACCCTCTTCTGCCATTCTTTGTCGGCTTTTCAAATCAGAATGAAGAATCACCATCTATAAAGTAAAATCAAGAACCCCGAAGATGGTAGAGAGAAATGATACACGTGAATGTGTATGAAAGAGGAAAGTATAAACGTAATAGCGTACATGCTACATTTACTTACACCCAGATCTTGGGTGTACTTGGATGGGAGGATATCTCGAGCGAAGATATGTTTTATTGGGAAATTCTACGGCTTGCTTGCGGGTATAGTGTTGCCTGAAGGTCGAAGATTGCCACACTGTTTTTGACGTAGAAATATCTCTCCGCGTCCTTGTGACAGGGGAGTATTGAAGATCTCATATACACGTACAAACATAATATATGAGACACGTGTTTCTTGCGTTGGAGTGTCTATTTGAGGTAGTCCGTTTAGATGAACGTAATAGCGTCAGGATAAACCTCGGTATCCCCGAATCTGTACACGTAGGAGATTATAATACAGTTGATTATTTCGCCGATTGAATTGCATAATTAGGAATACACTATCTGAAATGAGGTGATGGAGTTCCCTGTGAAACAAAATAAGTGAGAATATCATCGTATTTCGCAGCATTGAAGAAAAAAGATTCGTTGCATACCTGTGAGTTTACACATACGCTGTATTTGCGAGTGAACAAAGAAGCATCCAAAGGATTTTTAGAAGAGGAAGTGGATGGAAAATGCTTTTATATATTCCGTGGAGGTCAGAGTTCTTCGGGACAATGCTCATTCATATCTATTATCTACCCGACGGAATGCAGATTCGATTCAAACATACTCTCACTGAGAATAGATGCATGCGAGCTTTTGAATAGAAAATCAACTTGTGTCTGAGAAAGTTTTTCTTTGAATATATTTTTTTCGAAAATATCTGTCCTTGCATTTATAGGAACGATGAATGTGAACTGGATTCAGTTCAAGAGTTCATTACAATCGTTGTACATACTTTGAAGATCTTTCAAAAACTGTCACCGCATTGAAAAAATGGTAGGTAGAAAATTGAAATTCGGTACTGCAAGATGTAGTATATAATATCAGTAATGATTTCCGAAATTTTTTGTATTTTCGTGAAACATTTTAAGACAGTTGAGGACTTCATTTAATCTGAATAGTATCATTGAAAGTCGAATGATATATTTTCTTTTGTCTACGAAATATTGACGAAATTGATGCACCTTCGTGTTGTTCGACACATCGTGATTTTTGTGAATACGATCGATATGAAACTTCTTTACGATATTACTGGTAGGCAATGAAGATTGAAATTCGACGATGTATTGGGATTTATTGAAATCTGACGTGTAAAAAATTGTAGTTCCGATAGCCAGCTTGTTTTTATCGTAACATGGATGTAGGCTCGTTACTTCTTGTATGAACAGAAACAAAAGGGATGGAAGTCACAGGAACATTATTCTTTGTTTGCTATAGGGAGACATGTAATCGATTGCAGAAGTTTGTCCAATACACGCATCGAGGAGATATTCTATTTTTGGCGTAATCCTTCTGAAACAATACGATTGATTCCGGAAACACATAATGATGTCAAAGATGAGTTGAATGTTCATGAACACTTATGAGTGAATGAAAAACTTCCTTGAAACAAGGAAAAGTCCAGCAAGAGATATTCAAACTCATCAAAGTCATAAACGGTGGAAATCCTAATTCGGAATGGATGAATTCATTCATTTTCCAGTCCTCAGAGTTGGATCCTCAAGAGGTACACTTTTTGGGATATCGAATCTCGAACTAATGAGAATTTTCTGTCGCAATGAAATGATATGCATTTTGATATGAAAATGCAATTGTATCTCTAATACACTGAGGTATTGATTTAATTGTAGAATCGTGTCGCTGTTCCAATCATTGATTAATTTATTTATTTATTCAATTGTTATGATTGGATCACGTGATTAATTTATTTGATCGAATTAACGCATTCAGTATGAATCAGTGAATTTCAAATTTCCCCGTTCTAATTTCCTTGAGCTTGTATTTGATTCATTTCCAGGGATTTGGATTCTTTTTTTATTTTGTTCGATTGTATGGAGCATTTCATGACAAATATCACCAAGTTTTTGACCCGATCCTCTTCGATTTTGTTCATATTTTGATATATTTAAGTACGTATTAGAAGCAGGTTGTAAACAAACTTTCAGCCTTCTATTCCTAACGGTTATTGAATAATCGATTTTTGACATTTTTAGGCGAACAATTCTTAATCAATGATAGTCTAGTAATAAATATCGACATAATTAAAAAGTAAGGTATCATATTTTCGTCTTTAATTGTAGTTTCATGAAAAAAGTAGGAGGAAATTATTCGAATTAATTATGACTTAGTTATCAAAGTTTAAAAAATAGTAAAATCGACATTTTCACACCGAAAAGGAATTTCTTCTAGCAAAATAAATATTTATTCGTCTGGACCGAAGAGATATTTATCAGAATTAACAAAATATTTCTTTGCTACAGGGCAATTGAATATTTATTCGACTGAGAGAAACTTTTTTCAGTGCATAAAGCCCGACCCCTTCGAATTTTCAAAAAGTGTTCTCACATTCCAACTCTCCATTACGAAACTTCCAAGCTGCAGTTCGAGATGTAATAATAATTTTTTTGCTACTTTTTTTTCGAATGTTGGAAATTTGATCTTATTTTGTTAATGAATCAATTATCTATAATTTCCCTTTCTTGACTGAATATCGTCTAAAACAATTGAAAATAATTTCATCATGAGGGACTGAATTGTTCTCATCAACTTCAAACATTTTATTCCATTATATTATTTGACATTTCATATAATCTTATTATGGTTTTTTCTACTTAACGATTGCTTCTCAGATTTTTCAACTGAAGTGAGAACTTCCGACTTGACAAATTTTTTATCGACTACTGAAATTTTTAATAATCCAAAAATAGTCGATTATCAATGATGGTGTTGACTTCTCAAATTTTTCTGAATTCAATGGAGTTTATGTATTCTAAATAACTTGATTGTTCATATTGTAATTGTATCTCATAGATAATACACTTGGTAGTGCTAGTTTTCAGTTACCACCGCATCTGTAAATATTAATACTGATATAATTGTTCGAATAATCGTGAAAAAATCTACCAAATATCAATAATCGGCTCTCAAAAAATGAAGAATATAGTGCAATGGGAGGAAAATTGGGAAACCCCAATGTGACAACAATGTCAGAAATGCGAAACCGATACCAACGAAACAGGGAAACCATAAAATTGCCCCTTTATTGAATTCCATTGTGGAAGTAAGGCCGTTTTCCCTTCCAGACAAGGTTACACATCACAGTACAATAAAACAAAATCTGAAAAATAATAATGATATTATATGCATTGTGAAGTATTTTGAGCTGATCGAAATAATTTAACCCATCATAATAAAATTGTTTTCAATTTTTTTTTTTGACAATATTCACTCAAAACAGTGAAATGATGAATAATTCGATCATTAAAAAAAAATGATAAATAAAATTTCCGAAAAAAAATGGGGGAAATTATGATTTCATCTTGAACTGCGGTTTGGAAGTTGTGTAATATGGAGTAGAATGTGAGGGAATTTTTGGAAATATCAATTCTAATCTTCAAACGTTAATAACTAGGTGATGATTACTTCAAATAATTTTCTCTCTTTTTCTAAAACTACTTTGAAAAAGAAAAAATGTTACCTCAATTTTCACTGAGATCGATATTCATTACTATTCTTCTATCAATTGAAAATTTTTTACTCAAAAATAAAAAAAAATCGATTATTCATTGATGGTTTCGAATGAGAGGCTGAAAATTGATGTTCAATTTGCTTCTTATACCGACGAAACGAATCAAAAAATGAACAAAATCGAAGAAGATTTGTCATGGAATGCCCCATATATTATTTCATGAAAAGTATATAAACTGTTTATCTGTAGAACTTCAAACAGAAGTTTCAATCATTTTTTAGAATATCAGGAGAATGATGCGAACATCCTATCATGCGCACGATATTAATTCAGTTCGACTTCTAAACACCTGTCTTAAAAGTTATTTTGTTCAAAGTATAAGGCAGAAATAAAATCCTCCGAATAACGTATATAACAATAATATTCCAAAAAATACTAGATCCACAGATCTCATATGCGAGAATAGGATAACATTCATGTCCACAGAAATTAAAATATTATTAATATTCGAATGAAAATAAATCTGCGTGTTCCATGATCGTGTATATTTTAATTCAACGTTTTGGACAATAACATGTTATTCATCGAGAATCCCAATCCTAGTTGATAGTATGAATCACAATTCATAAAACTCGTTGTAATAATTTGAATCCGAACTCATAATGAAATCAATTACTTACTATAATAGAATCATCGGAAGAATTGTCAGTGTTTATTCCTGTGTTATAGCAGAATTATTCATTCTAATTCCAGTACATAGTCAAATTATTACTCCGTCGTCAAACATTATATATTCAATTATTATATTCATATTGATTTCAGTAGCATCAGTAAAACTGAATAGAATAGCCGTCCTTCTGATGAACAAATGTCGAAATGTATTTGAAATTTCTGTAAATCCATGATTTCGACGTTTCGGCTACAGTACTAGCCTTTTTCAAGAATATCGCAGAAAGGAAAGTTATAATTGTCATGTCTGCAGGAACCCATTTTGATTCGGATACGGTGTTTATTCCTGTTGATAGCAGAGTTATTGACTTCAATTTCATGACATAGTAAATTTATTACTCCGGCACCAAATATTATATATTACATTATTATATCAAAATCAACCCTCCCAGGGTACACTGGGTGTAGAATACCCAGATGCAAAGTTATACTTGCGTATATCTTCGAAAGGGGAGGGTTAGGGAGTTGGTTATAGGGGGAACAATCCTTCGTAGAGAACTACTTTGAAGGGACCTGCGTGCCAGTTCAGTACTGCTACGTCCGCAGAAAGATGGAGGTTTGGAAATTTTTTGCGGATATTTTACGCCCAGTGTATTCTGAGTGTCAAAAAGTAAGAGTAATTCAATTTTGTCAATTCATCTGTATTGTCGTTTAAATTTTTTATTTGTGTACAGAATAAACAGCGATAATGTTTTAACGTGATGTTGAAGTATGTTTGTAAATATTGAGATGTTATTTTCGAAATTTATCGTTAGTACAGAACGATGGAGACTCACTCGAAAGTACGATAAGCGTCACAATTGTTTATCCAGAAGGGGGATAATTTTGAAATTGACTATTCTCAGCTATAAACTGAATAATAAGAAATCTTTAAATGATTCAATACCCAGTACACTGGATAAAAGTACTCTCTATACTTCGAGACCACGTTTCGGAAAGCATTGACTTCCAAACTTCCAAAAAAATATACTTTTCCAAACCAATCGGAAAATGGCCTCGTTTGCCTTCGAGTACATGTCTTCAGTTTTCAAGAGACTACCTATAAAATTGATTTATGTGTTTTTTTTGTGAAGGTCCAACAGTTTGAAAAAAATCGATTCTTCTCAAAAATTATCTTGTATTTATTAAAATATTGCTAAGACTATGATAGTTGGAAGAAAACGGATTTTACAGGCATTTTTCTTAGTGTTGCCGCGATATTATCGTCGGAATGCAGAAATAATCGATTATCTTAATTTTGACAGGTTTTCATGGAACTTTTAACGCGTAGATCTTCGACTGTGCACGGAATGAAACGGGATAATGGATCATCTTGGTCTTTCAGACAAAATAAATCAAAATATTCTTACACTATCGTAACGATAATTATCGATATATCGTAACGATGAATAGAAGCATATCTTGGTTTATTTTGTGTACAAGTCTGGGATCATTCATTATTCCGTTTCATCATGAGCATAATCGAAGATTCGTGAATTATATATTCCATAGGAACGTGTAAGAATTGAGATAATCGATTATTCCTCAATTATCGACGATAATATCGCGGCAACACTAATTTTTCTGAGATTCTGAAGTTTAATTTGGGAAACAAAGCATTGCTATATGATTTTTTTCAGTCTGAGATACAACTCGGAGCACTACTGGGGATTATACTGCCGTACAAGTTAAAAAGACAGTTAAATCTGTTCAGCCTCGAACGGAGATAATCGACGAAAACGATTTCCTTGCGAAAAGACATTGAAAAATATCATTTCAATAAATGTTTAAACATTTTTAACGTAAAATGATCATTCTCTTTCCGATTCCGTGGAAAAATTCCAACTTTTTTGTTATTGGCACTGAGAAAAACGACATGCGTTTGTTCATTTAGAACAATACAAGGGAAAAAAGCACTCAAGTTGACACAAGGGTATTTTACTTGTAAAAGCGCCCGCGTGGTCTTGTATTCAAGGCTGATCCTCGACACTTTTACAAATCAAGAAGAACCTGAGTCGACTTAGGTTCGCTCTCAGTTGTAAATTGATGATGAACGAGCGTTTTTTCACACCAAATACAACTTTTCCAAGACTTAGGTCTTTTTTCATCAGGTATGAACGAATTTCCGTCGCATAAAACTTGCAATAACGCAAAAACTATTCATCTTTCCTAATTTTCGTTTCGACAGATAGATTTAGAATTCTCTTCCAAATCGATTGATATCAAAATCTCATTTTCGTCAAAAAAGTGGCTTACCCAATAAACACACATACGTTATTTCAACGTTGAAAGAACGTTAGACTGTCAAACGGACGTCAGTCGTTGATTTCATAACGTTGATTTTTAGTTGAAATTTGATAGGGAAATAGACGACCAGGAATTACGTTTTGATGACGTGTAATTTAAACTAATATTCAAAAATAACCATCAAACGACGTCCTCAAAAAGACGTGTTTTGAACGGGTTTGAATCACGCGTTTAAAATGTGTTTATAACACCTTGTGTTTGAACTTCAATTGAAGATATTCTGCTGAAAATGTCGAACGAAACCGAACAATGGTTAAAATTTCAACAAAGAGCAAGATAGTAAATATTATGGCATACTTTCCAAATTCTGTGGTACTCAGAAATACTATTGTTCTCGATATTGAATGAAGAGTTGTCAAAATAATTTGTTGGATTCAATGCACGTTTTAAAACCATCATTAGGACACGTCAATATTTGACGTTTTTTAAACGATGTTCAAACCGTTGATATGACGTTATTTTATGATTGAAAAACACGTGATCTGCCGCGACATTTTTACGTTGAATCAACGCAAGAATGTTACTAATTCACAACGTGTGGTTATTGACTGTTTTTGACGTTTTTAAAACGTGCATGTGTTTACTGGGTTAAGTGCCTTTTCAATTTGTACGGTAGTGTACACCAAGTTTATTCCCAACAGCAAATAACGATAGTGTACCCTGGGAAGGTTAATTTGAGTAGCATCAATAAAATTATCAATTAGTGAACTTATCAATTTTAGTCTCAGTTAATGATCAAACTATCAATTTCAGATTTAGATCATGATAGAATCGATCACCTCGGTTTTGGTTCCCAATAAAAATATGAATGTTCATATTGGTGAATAATTTATATCATCAATTCCAGTATTAATTGTCAGTTAAATTATTCTTTCACTACTATGAATAAAATGATCAATTCAATGGTTATTAACAGAGAAATCATTGATCGTGAAAGAATCCATCAGGGAGTTAGTTAATCGTATTGATTATCAATTGTATCTATTGTATTGATATAATCAATCAATTGTACTAATTTCATTAATTGTGCTGTATTGATTGGATTGTATGAATTGTACTGTATTAATTATGCATTATCGGTTTCAATTGTCAGTGAAATTATTGATCTTGCTCTTTGTCTATAGTGGAACACTTCACTCCATTAAAATTGATCTCAGTACTCGTTATTATTGATTGATTTTTCTACATTGAGAGAAGTGGAATGTAATGATTACCATGTACAAATGGTAATTGGGGGACAACTTCGCGAATTTGGTTTCGGATACCATAGAGAATCGTAGCAATGTTCATGCACATGGGAATGGTTACCATTTACATGAAGATGGATACCAAATAACCTGATTCTGTCATTCAACTACTATTTTCGCATGGTAATGGTTACAGTTCACTTTTCTCAGCGTATTTATTTATCAATTTCTATGCGTGGCCTCATTGTGATAAAAAAATACCATACATGATACTATAATATACTACAAAGGATTAGCGCGCAAGTATCATAATGAACATTGCAAAAATTATTCCTGAACTATTGATAATATTAATGAGTTCAATATTACATCCAGGGTGTCTACCGGTCATGAAAATCCAACCGAATCATACACCCTAGTAGAAATTTTCTCTCGCAAATGATGAGGCACTGATCAGTTTTCCATTTTACTGATCAGGGACTGATCAGGAAACTTACGAGTTTCCGACAAGGGGTGTAACGCTCTGACTAATCAGAAACTGATTGAAGAAACTGAGCAGATATGAGCGAGTAACTGATGAGGGACTGATCGGTAGTTGATGAGTTATTTGCGAGTAACTAACGAAGCATTTATCACCCACAAAAATGCAGGTTATGTCGATGAAGATATGAAATTATAACACTAAATTGATGATTCTTCACCTAAATAATAATTTATGTTTTTCTTTAAGATCTTTCCAAGGATTAAAAAGTAAATTTTCAGCAAAACCCGTAGGAAAAATTTTCCTAGACTTTTTCTTAGATAAAATGTAGGAGTTTTGGCCAAGGACAAAAAATATATCAAACCATACGTATGGTGTTTCCACCTCAATCATGAGATAATATTCAAGTTACTACTATACTTACTCATAATAAATAACAAAACTATATTATTTCACAACAAGAAAGAATATAAGTATATATATTACACCTCATCTCCTTTTATACCATAACCTTACAAAATCTAACAATTTCCAAGGTAGCTTTGTTATGTGCATATACTCTTTATAATTATTGAGGTTAGGTTTCATCGATTCGATACAGCAAACCCAGGATCAAATAATCTGAACCAATTCGATTCAATTTCTTTGAGATACTTCAAATTTTGGTTAAGACATATCGGAAATATGTGTAATTTCACAATTGCAATATATCACTTCAATAACAATGAATATGTTTTTTAAACCGAATATTTTTTATGAACATTTACGCTATCAATATTTCTTGCGAATAAAGGCAAGAACTTGTCAAAATTTGATCAGTTTTATATGAATTTTAATAATCATATTAGACAAATCAGTTCCCAATAAGTAAATGATCAGTTTTTCCTGATTAGCGTTTCTTCATCAGTGCCTCATCAGTAATGGGGAAAACTGATTATATTTCTACTAGGGCACTTTCATTGAATAGACTAACCAATGAGAAGGAATTTCCAGAATTAGACACCCTGTCATCAATAGAACTATTAATTCCAGTTTCACTGCATTGTAAAATTATTGATTCCAGTACCAACTACTACAAGAATGATGAATTTGAATTCCTTTTAATAATACAATTATAACTCCTACTTTCAATCAATAATAATAAAAATATTCATCCTAGTATAAATAATTAGTGGAATTATCAATCTCAATTGTAACTATCGTTATTTCCCTCAACTTTAGCATTAATCATCATATAAATCGTTGAGTTCAATCTCACTGTCTGTGAAATTATGAATTCAAGCTATGAACAATAGAAAATGTATGTTGCAACACAGAATGGTGCGATATTATTCATTTTGGAAAGAAGCTATATATCATCACTGATAATATTTTCCGCAATCAAAGGAGTTAGATATTCATGTATCGTGTGCACTTATTGTAGTATATTCGATTTCGTATTTGCATTATTTCTCAGATATATTAATATTGTTTTGTATATTCATTCCTTCGTTTTATGCTGTCCTTACAGTACGTATTGTGTTATGTAATTTTCTGGTCGAAGAAGAAAATATTATGTTATTCGGTTCATCACCGAACATTACTGTTACCAATAATCAAACAACATGATATTATTCTACAATACGTTCAATTCACGTGCGTACTTTTCATGTGTTATCTCTGCCTGTGATATCCAAACGTGTAATCATTAATTCCTGGTAGATCGTGAATGCCCGAAAAATGTTTTGAGAATTTGCTTAATGATGCTCATTCGTAAAATACGGACCCTCGTATCAACTTATACAAACGTATCAGGTATTCCTCAAGAGAATGTATTGTAAACACTCCAGGGATTCGTAAGGATTATATCAACTGGACTCTGAGTCACGTCCGTTGAGCATCGTAAATACAAATAAAGTTAATTGAGAGTGATTATTCTGCTGCGACGCATTGTCATCCTACCACCTTCAATTTGTTCTGTTAGTCTACGTTTTGTAGTTCCCTTCAGAGGATGGAAGATAACAATTCCTTTTATATTTTGTTCGATTCGATCTTCTTCTACCTCCTGCTGTGAGGTTATTTACTTAGGGAATGGAATATTGTACACATTAAGCATGGCACACAAATTCCTTTTAATGCCTGTAAGTTTTTAAAAACACAACAGATTTAAATTCATACATGTGGAGGTATTCCGATGATATAACTGACGAAGAATCAATTTCTCCGAATGGAAAATAACGAGGTATAAACTTTATCACACATTCTACCATTACAGAGGATATCTGTTCATGAAATTATTGATGAATTCTCAAAATCGAATTCAGTTGTATGTCAATAAATTCCCATTGCATCTTCTTCATCGACTTCTTTTCAATCTCCACTCCTGCCTTTCACTCAATTATTCTTTTCACTTCTCAATGTTTGTTTCCCCCTCATTTTTTGTCGTCTCCTTATCGATCCCTCTCCTCCTCTTAAATTTGGTTCCCCGTTCACACCTCCGTTTCCAGAGACTGAGAAGAAAACTTCGATTCCCAGTAGACAAGTCGTCACATATTTGAAGACGACTCAATATCTCCCAAGATAATTATTCCAAAAAGAATTTAAGTTCAATTAGGTTCTTTCCTCATCATTCTTCCCTTCTCCCATCATCTCACCTCCATTCCGCATACTTATACACGTAAAAAAAATGATGACGTGATTACGACAAAGGTAGTCGTCGAACGATAACATCTGTTCGCTCGGAGGTGAAGCCAACCTTTTTCTCCACGCCGTTTTCTTCTTCCCTCTCTTTACCCTTAACTTTTCCTCGTATTCCTCTTGGACAATTTATGCTGACTTGCATTTTCTTTGTTCATTAAGACTAACTTTCATTATACAGACTGCAGGTGGTTCGCGGCACGCTAAGGAGTCCCTCTTCCTCTCGTCCTTTCCCACTATTTTACAAAGTGCCTTCGTATACAATGTTTTTACTTTCCCTTTGTCTCGTTAGAAAAGTATTTCCTCTAGTGGGGAAAAAAATGTTCCTCCCAGTCTCGCTTTTTTTCTCTCATAAATGTACATTCGTGTGCTTTTGTTCTTAGCCTCGTAATTATTGATGTATCATTCGCTGATATTACAGAGACGAAATGAGAATTAGATCTTATAAAAATTGCAGAATATTCAAGTTTAAGGTACGTGAAATGTCTGGTGTCCAGTATATAGTCCTTGAAGTAAAGTGTAAAACCAGAGACCATTTCCTCTTTCCCGAGTTTTTTCCTCCTCCCTTTCAGCTGGAGTGACAGCAGGATACGAAAGAAGGAAGAACAAAAGAAGATAAAGAGAACGAATTTTAATTCCTTCGCTTGTACATGGAATGTACTATAGATTTATTACCGAAAAGAAAGTCGAGTGGAAGCACAGTGCATTGAACTGAATCCCTCAATCATTTCGAATACGTGTATGTTATCTACAATCAGTTTGTAAAACACATTTGAATTATTTTATGGAATGTGAGAGGTATTCTAACTATGACGTGGTTTGAAATACACAAAAAAGATCAGTGATTACCACACTTAACGTTCCATAGATAGTCTACTTGATGAGCTGCAAATTTCAGAAATTCATGCTGGACTTATTTGATAAGAACTTCATACTTCGCATAGTGTGAGATAGGGGAAATATACTTCAACTCAAATCTGATGAGGGTATCAAGTGGAATTGAAGATATTCTTGGATCTTTGCGAATCAAAGAAAATTCTTTCACAAAATTCAAAAATTTTGTAATTTTTGAAAAGGATTTGAAAATGATCAGTTCTTTCTAAAATAGCATCGGAAATCAGGTGCGGAAATCTCACCACGTACATGTTTCTCCATATAAATCGATGGTAATAATAATGTTCTAAATCGTGAAGAAACAGAACACCCTCTACTCGAGTATTTGAGATCAAATACCCGAGTACTAAAAACAAGTGGAAAGATTAGAAAGCTGAGATTAGTTAAATTCACGTTCTTAACGCGTTCCAGTAGGGCAAAAGAAGAGGAAGGAAAAAGAACAAAACCCCATGTTTCTCTCAGTGCAGAGCGCGTTCCGCATTATTTTTCTCGTACCAAGTATCACGCGAACATTTAATTAACGATAAAACAATCGTGAGCCTGTTAATTGGATGTGGCCATTAAAAAACAACAATGATATTTCCTGCATGCTCACTCCCTATTCGTAATAACGATAAGCTCACGAAGATTTGCATTTAATCAGGACTCTCTCATTCACAATATTCCGCCTCTTTTTAGCCGGTTATAACGCCCATTGTGATTGTTTTGTTCCGTTATAAAAAACTCGAATCATGTTTTTATTGCTCTTCCCTAAGTATTATTCCTAAGTCGTGTCTTGGACTTTGCGTTTTCTCACAAAAGAAAATCCGAGAGATACAGTTTTCCAGATAAAGATTGGATGGCGTAAACGTTATACTTTCTCTGCATTCCTGTAGCGTACCGAGAGGAAGAGATTGCGTTCAGAGTTTGTTTTTTCCTTCTCATCTTTCGCGTCCCGTAATTATAAGGAATTATAAACGAGATTTCAGAGTTGTAAAGATCAAATGAAATCTTTTCGACTCGTTCGATTAATCACAGATTTTTATAATCTCATCATTGTGAAAAGAACATACTTCACTCGTACCCACTATTCAACTTACGTCAAGATAAAATGATAATGGATGAAACTGAAGAATGCATAAACTAGATTTCCACATAATCATCGCGTCAATGAAGTACCACAATCTCTATCATCAATCCCTTAAGAGAAAACCGAAGAAATCAATTTCTCCAATCATTTATCCTTACACAAGGAGTAACTATGCTGCGGGGATTTCTTGGAATCCCCTTCTGTTTCTTTCGTTATCTCGCGCAACAAGAATCCTTACAAATCCAGTACAGAAAAGACTGCAATCCCAGACAAGTATCTCGTAAAAATGGCAATCGTTGGATCTTATTCCGAAGTGGAAAGAACAAATATAGTCACCATAAGCTGATCTCATTTGAAAGTATCACATTTTATGATAAAACTCTTGTTTCTTATTCGTCACTCTGGGATAAATAAACGAAAGAGATATCTGCATAGGTAAGCAGATAAATGTCCGTTAGCTACGTGTGTAAGTACGTGTAAGTGACAGTTTAATCATGAAATAGAGGGAGAGTGCAACGTGATAAGAAGATATACCCGAGGTTGTCTCGACTGCCCAATGGTTGGCTTTAATCACCAGATAAGAGAAGCTCGGGGTAACGGAAGAAGTGAGCGCCGGTTAGAATGGTACGGGTAGGAATCCAAGTTAGGGTAGCCAAGAGTTACTGCATCCTCGTCCTCAGAGGCAGGGCAAATGAACCGATCAAGCATACTCAGTCGAGTGGTTGCGTCCCGTATTAGGTAAGACAACTTGAGATCCATGTCTGCCTCGAGAATCAGACAGAATAGGAACGTAATCTATGTAAATGTGAAATCACTGCGGTATGAAGAGAGTTGATTCACAAAGTGATTTGAATGAGCGAAGGACTGTTGCGAATGAATACTTGAAGTATTTGGGAGCGAGAATTATAAATTTGCATCCGAAGATCATTCGAAAAACTAGATTATTATTTCGAATTCATCAGAAATTTCAAATCAAGTTGAAAATCTGAAGATTTCAATTCCGAAATCACTGTAGTTTGAATATCAAATCCCGCAATTGATACACGATTTGAGGATCATTAGAAAGTTACAGTTAAAATTCAATTCATGACATACTCTACGTTGTATAAAACATCGAATTTGATTGTAACGTTCGGGAATGGTTCGACTTACCCTTCTCTATCGCTTATGCATCGCTTGGAATAGTTCAAATAACTCTGTCTTAATTATATGCCATCCTCTCTATTTGATATTTGATTAGTGCGAATATTTGTGGCTGATGCCGCGGAAGGGATTCAAATTTGCACATCGCATTGATTCCGCGGTTGAATGACGATTTGCTCATAGATATTATGTCAAATTTCCTCTGTATCAAGAGTATTATCATGAAATCAACGGCTCAAAATTTTGGAAAATTCTCATTCCAGTAATTTCAATGGAGTTCTCAACGTCTTTTCTCATACACTGAGATAAATTTATTTGAAAAATTACTGTAAAATTGCAAAGATCGAGGGATAAGGAGGAATTTTTCAAAATATTACTGTGCATTTGGTGAAACTTATAGAAAACATCACTTTCAACTGTTTAAAAACTCAGTCATTCTTACAGGCTGCATAGTATTCTGTTGAAGAATTTTTACTTGTTCTCCGATTATTGGAATTTCGCGGTAATTTTCACAACAAAATTCTTTTAGTGTAAGATACATTGATAAAAGAACCTAGTTATAGTTACCAAATAAATTTCCTTCCTTCAAATTGGCTTATCATTGCCAAGATTTGGTAACTATTACCAGGATTTGATAGTAATACTCAAATTTGATAACCGTAACTGAAGGCACTAGTTGTGAATCTGTATATCGGTAATGATAACTGAATATTCATTCCGTCATATCCAACTATGTGATTCGTACAAAACTAGTACAAAATGCTGGTAACTATAATTGAATCGGTTCCTCAGTGTAATTGAGGTGCCGGGAAGAATAACTCGTTTAGCGCTCGGAACGCATCACAAATTTAATCCAAACGGTCCGGTCGGAGGTCGAAAAAAAAGTCGGAATTTTGAAAATTAAAAAATACTAGGTCATAGAGCTTGAAAAAACAAGGTCAGTGTCTCCTTACCATTTTTTTCTAGGATGAATAGGTTTCGACAAAAAAAATAAAACCTACACATTTTTTCATACCAAAAATCAATGTTTTCCAACATTAAACTCGTTGGATCTCATTCACTTTTTGGCGAATCGGAATAAAACTTACAGATTCTGATTTGTGAGACTTCACCGAAGACGACAATGTCGAAAAAATTTGTAAAAATTGATAATAAATTAATTAATTTTTTATTCGAAGTAAAAATCACGTGTTTTATGCTTTGCATTAAAAAAGTGTCGGGGGCAGTATGAGCTACAAAAAACTTCCAGCGACAAAGTTGTTCGCTAAGGTATGGACAAACTTTTCAGAAAGTTCCAGATCGATTGGATCATTAGTTTGCAAAATACAGGGATTTATTTATTAGCGCGCAACGGAAATCTATCACGATTATGCGTCTTTTACCGGGTGACTATCAGGGTCCGTAGGAGAGATTGTATTCACTCACTTTCTCAACTTGAGATGTTTTTTTGGGTCGGAGAATTCGAATATCCAACTATTTTCACGAGATTTCATTTCCTTCATCCATGTTTTTGTTATAAAAAATTTGATTGAAGTTACAGAAAGGATAACTCGCTTAGTGCTTGAAATCACGTAGAAGAGTGATCATATTGGGCAATAAAAACAAGTAGGTGGAAACAAGTAATAAAAAATATACATATTCAGATTTTCGTAAGTAAAACTTCCTATTTTGACACATATTTCTCAAGATGAAAATAGTAAATCAAAAATATTCTCGGTCTCAAATCAATGGTTTTGAAAACATACCTCACGATTACTCAGTCGTTTGTTAGCGAAATCGAATGCTAAGGGACACTGACCTTGTTTTTTCAAGTTCTATGACCTAGTATTTTTTAATTTTCAAGATTCCGACTTTTTTTCCGACCTCCGACGCGACCGTTTGGATCAAATTTGTGACGCGTTCCGAGCGCTAAGCGAGTTATTCTTTCCAGCACCTCAATTTACAGTGAACTAAAGCTGTAATGTTTAAACCACGAATCTCTTTTAACTCAAAATTCTGTTGAATTTGTTGGAAACTCATCTCTGGAGGAATTCCCAAAATCGCTCCTGGTTTTGAAATTGTTTTTGATATTTCTTTAGATCAGATCATGTGCACCGTTGCATTCTATTCATGAATGTATGAACAATCATCCGGTGAGTCCATGAATTCTAACACCAGACCCATTAATTTCTGGAACTACAAATCTAGGTTTAGAACACCTGATTCTTCTCAACTTTCAAATATGTTGTTTGAGTAACCAACCTCTAAATCTCCAACTTCACCCGGCTAAATTGAAGACAATCAATAAAAAAAAACTCGTCGATTCCCGACTAGAAATTTGGTCGGGCAAACCTCAGGGCCTTGTGTTACTTTATAAGGCCCCTACTTCCATCTCGCCAAATTTCTAGTCGGGTTGTTTTGGTCGAAGTAACTTCATTTATCTAGATTTTTAATTCTTTTGTACTGTGTCATCAATATCAGTGTTTATTAATAAAGAAGTTGTGGATGCAAATTTTAAAGTTTGTCAGTCAAAAGTTGAATCATGATTCATGAATTCATAAAATGCCCATGATCAAAATAACGACCATGGATTCCAGATCTCCAAAAACATAAAGTTCTTGGTCCCTACCCATGTAAAAATTCAGCGATTCCATCAATGTTGACCACGGGCAATGGCTTGGGCCAGGCGTGGCAGCCACACGGAAAAAAAAATATTGTTTCCGTTATATATGAAACACGAATTGTCTCATTTCAATGCAATTTGCTTTGAATCAAGAATTTTGTTTTTTCCTATGTTTGATTCAAAGCAAATTGCATTGAACTGAGACAATCCGTGTTTCATATATAACGGAAATAATATTGTCTTGATACAAGATAGTTTTTTTTTTCTGTGCAAGCGTAGGAGATTCATATTGGGCCAACGTTGGTTGAAATAGACGTAATATCGTGCCTGCGTTGGCTATATAAAGATGGAAAGTGTTGAAACAGTGTTGGCACAACTTTGTGCCAGCATTGGTTTTATAGCAAAAGTTTTGGATCTGCCATTGGCGACTTTTCACCACCGTTGCTCCAGGCGTCAAAAGTGAGGCTCGTTAATTGCGGAAACGATGTTATCATCTCAGTCCTCCGTCAGGCTTTGTCCCAAGGCTCCGCCAATGCTCGATAGGACTGGGTCAGCCTTGCGCCGCTGATAAATTTTTACATGGATAGAGACCTCCCTGAGGCATCAGATTTCTGATATCGTCTAGTAATCTATAGTATTCACATAAACCCTCTCGAGATTATTCACCACTTTTCGAAATCGATGTTCTTTTTCAAGACATTGAATCTTTGTACATCCTTCGGGAAACGATTTTGAAATTCAGCTCAGAGTTTGGAAGACATTACTAATATTTCTCTTGAGATCAAAACTGAAAAATATCACAAGACGATACTCGATATTCTCATATGCAGATTTTTCTCCTTACATTTGATGAACTCCGAGAGTAGAAATATCTGAATTACATTTCACAGAACTTTTTTTACATTTTCTCGTTAATGATACTATCACGCGGATAAACGCTCTCTCGAAATTCGAGCAATTTGAATTTCTACGAGAAAGCCGAGAAAACTTATGATTCATTAACTGAAAAATTTATGCACGAATCGTTGCCTTCCTCGATAAATTTCCTTCGATGAATCTTGTTCGAAGAAAGCGAAACGGGATGAAGTGGCAGAACGTTGAATATTCATTTGGATTTGAAATTAAAGAATACGGATCATAGATGTCTAATGAATCCGTTATTTCATTAGATGCAGTTGATCGAATTCAGCCTTCAATATAACAGTTATGATTGAATCTCATCCCTCAATACTATGATCCTTGAATACATTTCAAATGTAGATTCGGCGTTCTTTCTTTGGAAGAGGAAAATATTTCAATTCGTATTATATTCGCGTAAAAGCCTTTGTACCGCGAATCATCGACAAGTTTCTGCCCCATAATAACATCTCAAACGTTTTCCTTCCATTTCAAAGGAATTCAAGTTTCATGAATAAATGCATAGTTCTTTGGAAACGAATAAAAACGAAACTACGTACGCATAGGAACTATATTTCAACAGAGTGCATCAATATTTTTCAAGCTGCTATTTTTCTTTCAAAATTATGTCGAGGAATAACCTGCTATTACACGGGAGATTATGTATCCCGATGTAAAATTGACTGCGTACCAGTTGAAAAGCGTAGTAGGTCACGGAACCGACAATTTCATTTGCATTATCGAAAGATACGACCCGATACTTTTTGATTCTCCCGAAATTAATGGCATCGAAGTGGATAATTCAATAGGAAAATCCTTTCATTTGGCGCCAATGTAACGTCAATAATTGATTTAGCGTCGGATTAAGGACATTATACATATAACTGCTTTGTACGGAGGTTCCGTTTAAACTTAGTTTAATTAAACCGTGGATTTATTGGACACCACTTGATACGCACACAGATGAAAGGCAACGTGCACAAGGAAAGAGCATGTCTTACGGTATACGTAAACGACAAGAAGAAATGGATGTGTACGTTGGTGTATAGGGTTCCTAAGTTCGAAAATACACGTAACGTATCTGCGCAAGTTTCCTCAGAATCAGGTATATAAGGGATGCATGTATAACATACATATTCACGCACGCGCATTTCTATGTACAACCTCTACACCTATTTCACACTACCCGAATCCCATATATACGAGGGATATACGCACACCGTGATATAGAATCTTCCAAATGGCTTGGAAAGGGATATTGCGGGAACATCAATTGGTATAATGGCGCGTGTAATCTTTGGAATGAAGGAGGAATTGTCGAGGAAAGTCTTGTGAGAATCTACAAATGATTATTGTCCTCTCGATGACGAAAAAATTTCACAGTCTTGTATGCGTTGTGAACATCACGAGTTTCACGAATTCAAGATATTTGAAAGATATCATCAATTATTCATATGTGGATTTTATAATCGCTCCATGCTGTTCGATCAATTTTGTCAACTTACTTGGAGAACAAGATTTGATACAAACTTGATTTGAGAATATTATTTATTGCCAATTGAATTTTTTGCTATATTCTCGTAATAAATTGTAACTCACCAATCGATCGCCTGGATGTTTGACGAAACAACTCAATTCCGCTGTTTGGCCAACGATGGCAGTGACGTTTCGAGGCGTTATATCATCAAAATACGGCCACGATTTTGTAGGTCTACTACTTCCAGCCACCACACTCACCAAACTCGACCCACCTGTAATATTAGTTCGAATGATTAGGAATAATCAGCATTAGTCTAGAGATTCATAAAATTCACAATTAAAACAATCAAATTGAAAAAGATGAATCGCACGGTAAAAACTAATCAACCGACGCACAAAGTCGGGAAAAACCTCGGTGTTATAACATACGGTGATGTCGTTGAGTACTTGGAAAAGGAACAATTTTATATATTGCTGGTTATAATGCAACATTGCGTGCAAAGTACCGAGGAAACCAAACGTGACCTATTGGTACTTAACATAAAATGCGAATAGCTTTGAATTGCTTTTTTCTAAACCCTACCAAGAGGTGCATAATAACCCTAGAAGACGTAAAGTTGTTGACGGTAACTTTTCATACGAAGAATACGCCAGAATGACGTATGTCTCTATTTGTGATAGGTGAATAAAATACGAGAGCGTGCTCGATCATTCAATCCCTCTGGGAACGCTAGCTAGTATGTGAAAATGAAGTCGCAGAGGGAAGATATACTTGTGGTTCAATCCAGCTCCAATTGCAATGAGATTGTTCGTAGTTTCTATATCATCTACTCTTCGACTCTTCAATCCATAGTGGTTTATCGAACAACGCTACAATTTATGCGAAAAGAACCACGAATTTGAATTTCTGAATTCGAAACTGAAGTAAATTCAGTTTATTCGAAACTCGTTCTTCCTTCCTCATGAAATCTATTGTACGAATTGTGAACAAATGTCAAACATAGTTTCCGATGAGTTTAAAAATATAATTTAATGATGATAAAATCATGGTATGAATTTTCATCGTTATCCGATACTTAGAAGTGCAGTAACGAGGAAATCATTCGACCCTGTCGGAGGAAAATTCAGGAAGTATTTACACAGCAGCGGAAAATTTTATTAATCTAACAGAAAAATTACGTCGTCATAATTACGGTTTGATTAGACCAGTCGAGCGATAATTTGGTACGAGGGGTTATTGAGTTCGACCGAAATTTCATAAACATAATCAACACTTGGTCGAGGTGATTCGATTCCTAATTGTCGCGGCAAAAAGTTTATTAGTAGGTCATATAATGATCGGAGTTTTAGTTGACGGTATTTCAATCGAGAAAATAATTGAAAAATCTTGTAGAAGTGTTTTTGTTCGTGATTTAATGCACTCGTTTGTTTAATGTTTCAACGATCTTTGCTGTCAGCAAATTTGAATTTGTGATGGAAAGATAACAGAAATTCATGTTAATGTTCTAAAATTTCTAATGCATTCCGTGGGGCGTGGGGACGATTTTTTTCTCTTTAAAAAAGACGTTTATACAAGAGGGGATGGAGTGGTGTTTCGTATACTTGATGGCGGTTGTACGACGAAGGGAGTTGCGTATAATAGCATGCCGGAAGTTTCCGTTTAATCAAACACCCATTACACTCATCCGTATATCACAATGTTCTCCTAAACTCCCTTCTCTCCCTCACCTCGCACTCCTAAATTAATTAGATGATTATACCTGTTCTTGTATAACAAAAGCCGATCTGAAATTAGAAGGAGAGTTTGATTTAGAATACAAAAATTTAAATCCAGGTGATAATTTGCCATAAAATTTGATTGACATTTAATATTGTGGTGAATCTTTAATACATAGAATCCATGATTCTTTAGCCTTGCTCATTTCCACTTTCCTGAGAACAGTATGGATTCAATACTGGTTCGAGAATGCTTATGTTTGTCGTTGTCTGACAAATACAAACTTGTGAATGCTGGTATATTTGTTAACTGCAATTGAAAATGCGTGACTCAAGTATAATTGGTTCTTTCATAGTTCACGCTGCGAGAAATTGATTGTACAATAATACACCAAAAATGGTGGCAACACAATTCCACCGTGAATACACGGAAAAAATTAGTGATCCAAATTTTCGTTGACCAGTATGTCACTTTTGGATGGAGCACAAATTTGAGGAAAATTCGTACACTGGATTTAAATAAATCGTCGACTTTGTTCATTGTTCACCAATGGAATTCACTTTTCATTTTGATCATCGAAATCATGGAGAGAGTCAACGAATTATCAAAATCCAGTGTACGAATTCTTTTCGAACTTGTGCTCCGTCCCAAAGTGACATACTAGTCAACGAGAATTTGGATCACTAATGTTTTCCGTGTAGGGAACTTTTCACCTTGATTCAATGGACGTTTTCCTCATTTTGGAGAATTCAACATCTAAAAGGCAGGATAATTCCAAATAATGGCAGAAAATTCCCGAAATTTGAGGATGACTACCACCGAAGTAAGGAAAAACTCCCAATAATTTTTATGATGCAGATAATGAAGGTTTTCAAATATAATCTTCCAAGATCTGGATTTGGAATCTTCCGACAAGGTTTGAATAGTCAATAGAATGCAAATAGAATCGAGTATAACTTAACCAGATCTAGGGAATAAATTTCTAGGTGGGTTGAAGTGAATAAGATCTAAAGACCATCCCATCTATTTTCAATCATCGCCCATCAACTGGAACAAGATCTCCATAATTTTCTTTCTGTTCTTCCTCCAAGAAAATTCTTCCTCAAGAGTGAATCACCCAACATCCGAAATCTATTAGGAAACAATTCACCCTCGATCCGATTTCCATACACATGGAGTTTTTCAACTAAAGTTTTGTTGCGAATTTCGATGACTATTCTAAAAGAAAATGCAATAACTATACGTTTCACGGAGTGAATCGTCGTCATCGCCATCGTTGTCGTATCGTAGTCATTGATTTCTACTTCACCCTGTTGAATTCACTTTTAAGCTTCCTCGTCGTTGTTGCGCTCAGAAGGGTTCCTTTCAGCCATTTCATTCCCAATGTGCTTTTTCAACCCCTTTTCCTTTACCTCTGTCTTATCAGCTTGATTCGGTACCGTATAAAGAGATCCAAACTGGGTTGTCTATACGAGCAAAGGGTTCCTGTTCAACGTTGCTTTGGAAATCCGAATTTCCGCTTTACGATAAGATTGCTACAACGAGACGTGGTGAGTTGTACCAATCTGTATCGATCCACAACTGCTTTGCAGGCAATTTCAAACCTGGCCCCCAACTACGACTACTATTCAGAAAAAAATGTTAATGGAGAATTTCTGATCGAAAATGAAACATTCCCATATGCGTGTATTTGATATTCCATTGTATCATGTGTTTTGTATGTTCGTGTGATGGTATTTCCGGTTATTCGCGATCGAATTTCATTCAACAAGAATCTTGGTATCTTGAAATCTTTATTGCGGAGAATTCGTTTGAGTTGAATACAAGTGTAAGAGGAAATATTTGTGTCCTTCTCACGATTGACAAAATCATTTTTATTTCATTTACCTAATTCGTTCTGTAACCAAACGTCTGTGAAATCCCTCTCATCAAAGTCATAAAAAATTTTATATACGCGATCTAATAAAATTTGCATACACATATTCTTTTGTCAAAGAGGGTCATAAGTAAATCTGAACGTTCTCATGAAGTTTTCACGACATACATCGTACACGGATGAAGAGAACATAGGATTCTAATTACTTAATTAAAATATTCAACGGTACAAGCAGGGTAATAGCATAAACAACGACGTGGAACTAGAATACACACAGTACGTAATCAAATTTCATTCCAATTGGAACAAATCTCAGGGAAATGATACTTCAGGTTCGTTAGTTTTGACACACTGATTGTCGAAATCAACCATCAGATTTCATGATCAAAATATTATATTCGAAAAAATATCTACCAATCACGGGGACGATAAATAAAATTCTCCAAAAACCACCTCCGAAGAAGTAATATACAAAGAATTGAATATAAATCACATATATCTATCTGCGCGGCACAACGAAGTGCTTGTCCTGAAAGTGAATTCTCTCCATGGCCCAAGATATTCGAAAGAACAAATGGTATATTTATATATCTGAGCCACCAGAGTGTCTTTATCATATAATATGAAACAACGGAACATTTGATTGAAATAATACATAAGAAGATGTATACTCATTTCCTTCTTTTCCCGACAATACAACGGAAGAAGAGCAGATATGAGCGAGAAGAGAAAAAAGAGGAAGAGAGAGTTCGAGGGTCGAGGAAGGAATCAGGAACACGAGATCCTGGTTCGAGGAAATTGCCACTCAAAAAGTTACGTAACTGACGGAATTACGAAACTTATTGTACGGAGGGGAAGCGAGAGTCATCGACTTGGGTGGTTCGTTGGTTGGTTACTTGCTTGCTCACTCGCGATCCCGTATGCCCTACCAACTTCCACTTTACCCTACCGTGTTTTATCAAGTCCTCACCTCCTCTCTTCCCCCTAGTCCCTCCGATTTCATAAGAGAACGAAATCATGCGTCAAAGAAGTTATTGAAAACAAAAGAAAAGTACTGGACGAACGAGACAGGATGAAGGATGTGAGTCAAAGATTGCTCTTGGTCAAGAACCAGCTGAGGCTGACCCTTGTATCACCATTGGTATTTAGGTTTCCATCATTGGGGTCTTTGGCTACTAATCTTCGGATGAAGAATGAGTTTCCACCAACCATATGGAGTCTTAAGTTCTTTTCCCATCGATTACACAGTTCAACGTTATACGAATATTTCAGTTTTATTTCTAATCATGTTGTAGCTTAATTTTTAGCGATCAAAATCAGCTACCAATCTTCCAAATGGTGTGATTCGAATTGGCCCCATGTGAGATCGATAATGAAAATTCTTCACCAATTTATCCGACTATTCTCCACGTTTCAGTAACGCATTCCACTTTTTCTCATTAATCCTCGTTATTTCTCATCGATTTTGTATATCTCGAGGATGAATTTCCACATTAGAAGCAATCCAATTTGTAAACTCATTCTACATTCTACGAGTAATTCCATGATCTCTCAATCCGAAATGTTACTTCTGTACATATATATGTGTATATACACATCGTTTGCAGGTTCTCCGACCTTGGTGTTCTCCACCACTAGCGGTTGAGTGTCCTTCCACATTTAGAATCCTTCCCTCACTCATGTCGCTTCTCGAGGATCCTGCAATCGCTCACACCAACCCTCAAGAGCCGGATACTCATTCACAATACAAAACGTACCTAACAGAACCAGCTTCCTCCCACTTTCCCTCCGTAACTCTTTCCCTTAGCACGGATACAGCTACTGGATATAACCTTGTTTATAATCTACAAGATGTACTCACCGTAAATTTACATTTTTTCTCTCTTTCATTCTTTGACTTTTCATGCATAAGACTTCAAGTCTACTCAAAAATTTTATTCGGTCCAAAAACGGAAAGAGCGATCGATCATTATAATTTTTCTTAATTTGATTTTTCTCTCTGTGTAGAAGAATTTTTCTCTCGCTCTTCTTGTTCTTTGAAAACTAATGGTTATAACTTCTCGACTGAGCTTTTCTGCTTGATACCATCTTCACGTTGAAGAGTGAGCTCAAGCAATTTAGTCTGCAAACTTTTGAACCGTTCGGAGATTCTCCTTTTTTTCCTCGTTTTTGTTTGAGAGGCCATCGCGTTGTACTTGATGTAGGTACACGCAGTATTGATGTTTATCGATCGACATCGAGGGATGTAACATCCATCGAATTGATGTCACGAATTGTGGATTTTCTCTAGCGGGAATCATTACCGTTAATTGTTTTATTTTATCTCTGTATAATAGTGGTTGAATTTATTAGAACCGAGTGTTTATCCGATTCTTCATTCTTATATAAAATCAGATGAGATCGATGCGATGAAAGCTTCGTTAGAATATGATAGCCATGGAATGCAGAAAATCTGTTTATCGAGTCTATTTACGAGGAAGGCGTGTTAAGGGAATCGTGTAAATCGTCTTTCGTTAATAGAATATGGTTGAGCCTCATCCCAAAGGAGGCATAAGGGCTCAAAATTGTAACTGTATTGTATGTATTGTACATATTCACGTTTACGTGTGACCTTTGTGCGCGGCATGTTCTTATCGCGATTTTCCCCCTCGCTCGAGTAGAGAAACTCAACTAAAAGCACGAAGCTCGGAGCCTGGAGTCCGTATACCCGTACACGCATGGATATGGAATACATATATACGTACGTGAAGTTGACATATAGCGTATTCGTCGCTTACAACTCACGTGAAATCGACTTTATGTTGAACTTTGGAGAGTAGATTTTAGAATTTGCCACTACACAAAATATTTCCAACGATCGATGAGGGCGGTGAATCATTTCCCCATCGTATATTCTTCACCGGTGATACGTACATTGCTTTTGCGTTAAAATCTTCCTGCTTCCCGAAGAATCGTGGTATCGATGAAGAACGGATTCGAAAAATTTTCAAGATGGAAATTATAGGAGTGCGTTGCGCAAATAAATCAGTTTTTCAACTTCACTTTGTTCTTCGGAATTACGACTATCCCTACGGTATTACAGATGTTGTATATATACTGCTCACATCTGTTCTACGAGTGTAATTTAATCAGCCTCCAGCGTATTCAAGCAAATAACATTAAATTGGAATTTCAACCGCGAAGTCTTATTGAGATTTCCATTACTGCTTCACGGTAAAAAGGCTCGTAAGAATATGATTTCAAAATCCGTACAGAGAGCTCAGCGATACACACCTGACCAGAATCCTACAACAGGCGCAATTCTGGACCAATAAGAGTCAATACTGGCAGGGTATCGGCATTTGTCTGCGATGATAACGCTCTTCTGTACTAAGTATTAGGGACTAGTAATATCATTCGCAATCAGTGTAATGCCTGTACTGATTCTGTACCTGGCGAGCATCAACCTCTTAGTACTGATTTATCAGTACAGGCATAGTACGGTATTTCTATATGTGACCTGGTCTACGAAAAGGGGGCTTAGGTGTGAAAACAAGGTTTCGATAAAACAGCCGTTATAATAAACAAGTCATTTTATCAGTTTCGCTTCAGTTGTTCGCTTCTAATGTTCTAATGTTCTGATTGTAAATTTGTGAATTTTCATGTAAAATGACGTGGTTTTGCCTTGAAATAAAATTTTTCAACATATGAAATGATGTATATTATTTTATAATTTAATCTCTAAATTTGTTTCATTTTCAATTATTTCTGCTCTTCTTTTTGTACATTTTTAGCAAACTCCCCTACCGGTTAGAAACTTCTGGTTTGCGCCATTCGAAAGAGCATATTTTACTCCATCCAAATCACCAAAAAAGTGAAAAATGATTTTTTCACACCTAAGCCCCCTTTTCGTAGGCCAGGTCACATATATCCAGTACTAAACCCGTACCAGGGATGGGCAGCCTCAATTACTTTTTTTATTTGAAGTACTTTTTCTGGTCAAGTACTTTCGAATTTGACGTTTCAAATCCCTATTTTATGGAACCAAAAGAGCACTTGAAGAAGAACAAGTAATTGAGGCTGCCTATCTCTGAAAAAAGAACCTAGTTATAGTTATCAATTTGATTTGGTTGCTTCAAATATGTGATTAGTTTATTATTACCAAGCTTTGGTAACCATTACCTGGGTTTGCTAATAAAAACTGAAGTTTTGTAACTATAACCAAAGGCCTCAGTTGTGAATCTGTATGTCGGGAATTATAACTGCATATTTATTCCGCCATATCCAACTATGAGATTTGATAACTATTACCTAATGCTGGTAACTACACAGAGAAAAAATTGCTGTGAAATTTACCTTATATCCGATAAATATAGGGATAACATTAAATTGCTGTAATTTATACCGCAATATCTCATAGATTGATCGCAATTTATGTGACCATTGCAGCGAATTTCCATTTTTATCGAAGACTTTGATTGATTGAACAGGAATTTCGGTATATTTTACAGCAATTTAATGCTGTCCCAATAATTACAGTAATTTTCTCTCTGTGTATAACTGAATCCTTTTCTCAGTGTATCCACACTGTAAAAAAAAACTGGAAATTTACTGTGCAACTGGACTGGGAATTTCCAGTGCTAGTACTGGAATATGGATATTCCAGTACATGTACAGTGATTTTGTTGTTACGTTACTGAAAATTTACCAAGCATAACTGAAAATTCAGTCATTGTACTGGAATTTTCAAGTTTGAGATGATGTACTGAAATTTTGCCATGATTTCGCGAAAATTTTACCGGCTCCTACTACAATTTTATAGTTCTTGTGCACCAGAAAAAAATATCCCCTCAAAAAGGACTTGAGAACAAATTTGGAATTTAGAAAAAAAACCTAATCGTTGGTATACTGGAATTATACAGGTTTTTAACTGCAATTCTCAGGTTTTGTGATGGAATTTTCCAGTTACTATGCAATTGAATTATGCAGGTTTTGAACTGCAATTTTCAGGTTGTGTGATGGAATTTTCCAGTTGCTATGCAACGGAATTTAATCCCTGTTGCACTAAAATTTTCCACTTCTATTGGACTTCGTCATTTCTGGCAGGAAAAATTTCAAGTCTTTATATTAAAAATTTCCTGATTGAGATTTCGAATAATAATTGTAATTGTAGCCAATGAAATTGATATATGAGGTTTTTCCAAGACTTATCCTCTTGTGTATTCTAGATATGAAGCATATGTAGTAACCCAAGCTGGCCTTCCAACATGTCGCGCTATAGCTCATCGGTTAGGTCTTAGGTTTCAGTTGGTAGGCAGGTAGAAAAGTGTAGGTTCAAATCCCGTTAGGTAGACATGAGTTTCTGTCCATCCAAATGAACGATCAAAAGTTTCTCATTCATCTTGGAACACAAGGACCCTGCAAAATCACTTTGCGTGAGCAATTTTTTTTCAATTTTCATGGATATTTTCAGCATTAATTTTCCAGTACATGTCCTGGAAAAGTCCAGTTCGTGTACTGAAAAATTCCAGTACCGAGGCTCAGAAAATTTCCAGTTTTGATGCTGAAATTCCATAACGTTTGCACTGAATTTTTGCAGTACAAATGTGCTAAAATTTTCCGGTACATGTACAGGTTAATTGTTTCCAGTACATGTACTGGAATTTTCCAGTGAAATTTTTTTACAGTGCAACAGTTGAGGACCTAATACTGGTGCCGTACTGCACCTGTTGTCAACATTGGCATAATTTGAATTTTTCTGATTGAAAAGATCAATAATTGGCCGATGCATGCTTTCTATTATATTCGATTGATTCCTTGTTTTTCCCTGAAAATGTTCTACGATTGCCTGAGATTTATTATAAAACTGAATATTTCAGATTTGTAACGGTCCATAGACAAATTGAGCATCCGCAGCCAGCGTTAGGTTCTTCAATACATCTGCAGACTGAACCAAAGCTCTGCGTGGAAAAATTGAAACGTTGGGAGGAACGATGAATCAAATACACCAGGCGATAAAAAACCACAATCCACAAAATGGAAAAAAATTTCTGAGTTGCCAATGCGATGATTTAATAGTAAAACATGGATCCATATTGACAGTTGATCTTTTGAATTGATGTTCAATGTGAAAAAACACTCATGCCTGATATTCTAACGATTGGAACGATAGATTCCTTCCAATAAAGCAAATAAGTATCATTAATAAATGACTCAATTTTAGGTCATCCATGGACTGGGTTCAAATATCATAAGTCCTAGCCATGAGTCGGAATAATTCCGCCTCATTATCATGCGAACCAGTGATCCTATTCATAGCCGATAGCTTTAATGAATTATTAATGCCCCAGCAGAAATGATTCTGAACTCTTCATAGTTGCCCTAGTAGAAATTTGATCAGGCATTCCCTATTTTCACTAAGGTCCTGATCAGGTCTGAATCCGGAAACCGTGGATAAAGAAAATCTTATGAGGCCCTTACACGACACTTATCTGACTTCCCTAATTGGATTGAAATGACGGTTGTAACGCAGGGATACGATAGGGTTCGGATAAGATTTCCATAAAATCGAGCGAAATAGGAAGAATCGTAACGAAACCTGATGAGGACCTGATAGGGAATCCTTCCAAAATTTTTACTTGGGTGATGTTAAGGCCCTTCCTAGTGACTAGCTTCACTGCAAGTACCTTGAGAGGTGCTAGACAACCGCTATACTGATTTTCACCAAGGTGAGTACCGTTAATCTGCGAATTATATCATGAAAAATTATGGTCCAGTGATGCATCCTTTTTGGGGTGATTGATAAACTCTGTATAAGATTGAAAATGTTAATTCGCGTGATCAATTCTGTTAATTTCGTTTCTCTGAATTTGGAACAGTACAAACGATTGTTATTCCACTCAAGGAACTACGAGATTCTGGAATCACGTCTGAGTTCTTTAATATAATATTTATTGGATGTTCTTGAGATTCCTTTGTTTTATAATTCCTCATATCATTATGAGAAGATGTTTTCCGAATGTTATAACTATTCATGCTCAGTAATTTTATGGATGAGCAACAAGTGACAAAGAAGAGTTGGATAAAATTCAAGAGATCGTTCAAAATTTATGTTAAGTATTGAGTTTGTAGAGGATGGTTGGAGTGAGAATAAAAGTGTTCTACATTAACATTCTTTTTCCTAACGCCGTGCGCAAAGTGCTCACTTCGCACACTGTTTTGCGTGTGCAAAGTGGTAGATTCATGCACAGTTTCTTTAGCCCACTTTTTCGCACGTTGTTAGGGAACATAGCAGGTGCAACTCGTCCACAAAGTCGGCGATACCCTCACTCCTTTTTTTTCAGATCCAGATTATGTATGGCTTAGGCCTTCTCAGCCTATATGCCAATTTTTAGTCGGTTGGTTTCACAGAGATTTTGGAGGCAGCACCTCCGACCTTAACCTACGCAGTAGGGGTAAGATTCCCTGACTTGTCAACCGTCGTCCCCCTATTACGGTGGTCGCCGCTTTCAGGATAAACTTTGATTGACGCATCAACCGCCATTTCCCCTTTCGCGGCATTACCGTTAGGGAGAAAGGCGAAATGATTAGTCAGGGATTCGAATCCCCAAGCCTGCCGGACATCCATGTCTTAAAGTTGAGGCGTTAACCGTTCAGCCATGAAGCCGGTTACCCCCACTCCTGTGAAGTCACTCGCGTCGCTCCGCTCGGGCAACAGGCTTCGCAGGAGCAGGCCCGTCTTTGATTGCTTGAAGGCCCTGGGCCTACTTAAAGTGGAAGCCCATGTAAGGAGACGTAAAATCTTGAAATTTTTAAAAAGCGATATAAGAAATTCAATGACCGAGTCAAGGCTAAACAACCCGTACAGCACCGGACATTTCTACGTTGCCTTTACGTTGCCCCCACGTGGAATCTTCGTTCATCCACGTTCTATCCACTTCCACCATTCATCCACGTAGAATCCACGGAGATGAGACGAAGAAATCGGTGGATGTGCTGTTAGGGAATTTATCTATTATGTGCATTGAATCAGATTTATTTAAAGGAATAGATTTTAATTATTTGATTGATGACTTTTCGGCTGAAAAATATCGTAAAAAACTGTTGAATCGAAGTGAAAAATAAATTTTTAAATGTATATATATTAGGGTGTTTAAAAACAAATGGTTCCCGAGTGAAGGGTCTTAAACTCTTGATTCCGACCCCAAACTGAACCTCCGGCAACCTGGGGTCCCTAGCTTTAGATTTAGAGGTCGCTCAATCGAGTTTTATATTGCGATTTTGATGCCAGTCTGAAAAACCACTTAAAGTGGGGAATTCAGGAATTTTGTGTTCATAATCTACTCCAGGTCGTAATTCTTGACCGATTTTTGTGATTTTTTTTTTCAATGCTCAGAATTAAATTCTTAAGAGAACTGTCGTTCCACATTTTTCAGTCCCTCCCTAATTTTTTCAATAAATAAACAAATAGTGTGGAAAAATCTTCAATTTCAGGTATTTGAGCTTGTATCTTCCGAAAATGTCTTGGGATAAAGTTACTATACAGCAAGATTATTACAGGTGTGCTCATTAAACATGAATAATTCGAATAATTACGAATTCAATAATTATAAACAATTTTATAAACAATTTTCATTAAAACATCAGTAATTGGGATAATAGATTAAAGAAAAAACCATCAAAATCGGTCAAGAATTACGACCTGTAGTAGATTATGAACACAAAATTCCTGAATTCCCCACTTTAAGTGGGTTTTCAGACTGGCATCAAAATCACAATATAAAACTCGATTGAGTGACCTCTAAATCTAAAGCTAGGGACCCCAGGTTGCAGGAGGTTCAGTTTGGGGTCGGAATCAAGAGTTTAAGACCCTTCACTCGAAAACAATTTTTTTTTTAAACACCCTAATATATATATATGTATTTATTAGTTTCGTTTTTCAAATAACTTGATGCCATTTTTTTTAAGTAAACTTTTTGAAAAAATATATAAAAATCTTAAAGATTCTCTACGAAGAGGCCCCCGTTTTGCAGGAGGCCCTGGGCTCGGGCCCAGTGTGCCCTGCCTCAAAGACGGCCCTGCGCAGGAGTACGGAAATCACCCACTTTGCGTACTTGTTGCACATAATACTATTATGTTATTGAAACTTCAATTGATACGCTGTGAAAAATATGGGAAGTTTGTCTTCACATTACTGTAAAGAGCCTGCTCTTAGACTGAGCAGATATTTACGATGAGGGTAAGTTTTACTTTTTACTATGATCAGTGATGGATTTCGTTCCCTGATCATGAGGGAATGGTTTTTCCATCAGAAATTAAGCATTTTTTCCCCATTTTGAGGAATTATTATAATATTCTGTCTTTTGGGTATCGAAGCCTGTACAAATGAAGAAAAAAGTTCAGTGAATCATGACGAAGAATTCTACATTCATGTCTGAACTTCGGTGCCACCTTTTTTTGGGGGGAAAAATTTGTTAGAATACTTTGACTTTATGGCGTTGTTCACCAATCAGGGAGTTAATGATTCTTTTTCCAAAGGATTCTGAAATTCACAGTTGATGGTTGTCTTCACTGTGATTCTTGTAACGTTCACAGATCTGTCACTCAGTGGTCATTTGAAATGCCGAACCAAATCTCGAGTTGAGAACTTCTTTCAAAACTTTTTATTGGAGTTTCGTGAAATTTTCGAAGATTTTCAAAGACTTTGTTTCTCAGATGTTGCCGAAGTTTGAACCGTTTATAGAAACCAAACGAACATTCAAACCCACAAAATCTGATGAATGATCGTGATTTACCGCTTCAAATTAACTATTAAGAATTGAAAACATTGCTCAAAAAAAGTACTGAGAGATTTGGGGTCTTCAATAGTTGAGTATTTCGTTATTCGATTATACGGAAAAAATAATTCATTATGGTAGTTAAGAATTAGCTGTGGTAGCTAATCCGTGCATTGGATATTCTGATAGTGGAAAATATTGCTGTAACAGCTAAATTTTAGGTACATTAGCAATAACTTTTGTTACTGCAGCTAAAAAATCGCTACTGTAGCTAATTTTTAGCTACCAAATATCAACGACATGATTGTTTTCCTTGTGGTCTTTCAGTTCTGATCCAATAGAACTCTTGGTGAGTTCAAATATGAGTCTTGCAAAGTAATCTTTTATAATACAAACAAAAGTATATTATTCCAAAATAATTTCAAAAGAAATGATTATATATTTTGGAATTATAGAGAACATAAACCTTCTGAGTTAGATTTATGTCCATTGTACGTAAATTCACGTCCATAGAATGCTCAATCGATCTCCACATGTCCGGACGTTGAATAGACCTCCATTGAACGTTCCTTGAACTTTCACGTTCTCTTGAGGTACAGTTTCATCACCTGAATATAAGCTGTGACAACCATACGGATGGTCGCTCTTACTATTTGTGGAGTCAGCTGTAATTAGAATAAGTTGTCACAGGAACCATATCTCTTCTTCAGCAATATGTTTTTCAGAGCATTTCTGGGAACCAACATGCCGATCTTAGAGCATCAATCTTGTACTTGGACATTCATGTATTCATTAGGACATAATATATGCCAACCCCAGTTGTACTTCTAGTCCCACTTTCCATAACGAGTATGTGGTGATACTTATAATTCACATACGGGGTGTTTCAGAACTCACTGAAAAAACTACACAGGCGTCATTCTGCAGCCAAAATGCAATAATTTCCCGTTTGAAAAAAATTTTTCCGACACTTAGTTCTCGAGATATGAGCATTTTTAGATTTTTTTTCAAATCCCAATCACTCAACAGCATTATGTGCTACGTACTGGAGCTTGACACCATTCGCTAAGTTGGAAAATGGCGAATCTCTGGAAATAACATTGAACTATCCTATCATTCTTTGTTCCAGAGCTACCGCGATTTGAAATTTTTGAGGTCTCAGCCAATCAGAACTCAGCAACTCCAAATCGCTGTAGTTCTGGAACAAAAAATGATAGGATAGTTCAATGTTTCTTCCAGAGATCCGCCGTTTTCCAACTTAGCGAATGGTATCAAGCTCCAGTACGTAGCACGTAATGCTGTTGGATGATTTGGGTTTGAAAAAAAATCTAAAAATGCTCATATCTCGAGAACTAAGCGTCGGGAAATTTTTTTTCAAACGGGAAATTATTGCATTTTGGCTGCAGAATGACGCCTGTGTAGTTTTTTCAGTGAGTTCTGAAACACCCCGTATATTCGAAAAAGAACCCCAAAAATCAGCGAGTTCAACTGTCATCCACATTCCTAACTTTCTAGATATTTGTCGTACATTTGCGGAGCTTCTGCGATAATGATGTCACAGTTTAGCGACTTTGTATTTTCATTTGCCCTCACAACCATCCTTTTGGTGGCTTTCTATGATTCTTCCTCCAATAACGATCTTGAAAATTTTCGATTTCTTCACAATTCTTCAAAAATGTAATCCAAAAGACAACCGGGCTTTTCTGGATTTTTCGTAATGGAAACAGATGTAGATATTTCTGGAGAATGAAAGTGTTGGATACATGGATTTCAAATTCCGAGATGAATACGTGATTGTTTCTAAACTCCAGGTCACGAATTGAATGGGTTGATTCAGAGCTGAAAATTTTACGCTACTCTTCAATCGCCTCATCACGATAATTTATTTTGATCGCGCTGGCTGTGAGAATTTGTATTGAAAAGTTCTTCAATAAGCCATACAGCACCGAACCCAGATAACATCGAGAGTTTTCTGGACGTTTTAGTAATATAACTAAAGTTCTGCGCTTTTGGTCTCCAGGGAGCAGGTTTTGATATGTTTAGAGAACCTTCATTTTTAGTGCGCCTGAATACCTTCCCAGTACGTTCTTTTGATCTCACACAGAACGTTCTTGGTATGTTTTCCAAAGGTACTTACATGGAAATTAACCTTTACAAACATATATGTAGCATCGCAGAATATCATTAATACGTCTATTGAACACGTTCCCAAAACGTCGCTTGTTGAAAATGAATAGAACATTCCGGAACATTTGTATGTCCCTGGGACATACATGTGACGTTCTTAGAACGTCCTGGGATCTCAGTTGAATATTCTATGTGTGAGCAAGTACATTTTGTGAATATTTAAAAAACCTCCTGATGCTGTCCGGGAGAGGTCTTTTGAACGTTCAGACAAACATGCTTGGTTACACAGAGAACGTGCGAATAACGCCTCAGAATGTTCTCAGAATGTCAAATGTATGTTTCAGGTACATGCAAACGTCCAGGTTAGTTCTATTCACGTGCACCATGCGACGTTCTGGGAACGTGTCCAATAAAGGCTTCCATAAGGTTTTGCGAAGGTTTTTGAAGGTTAATTTTTATGAAAGTACATTGAGGAAACATCATGAAAACGTCCCGTAACACAGTGCGTCGAATCAATGGATAGGATGGACAAAAATGAAAATTCAACTCTTTCGCAGCCAGAATCATTGAATTACTTTATTTTACTTTTGCATACCTGTATATTCAAGTATAGGACACAACAATGAAGCATAGTAGTTATTTTATATCCATGTTATACTGTATCCAAAATTTGAATCTAAATTTAGAAAAATGGTAATCAGAATAATCTGAATTTGAATAATTCAAAAATGATCACTATCTTCAAAGGGGCAGATTGGGGCAAGATGTTCTCCAATAACATTCTTCAGGACCATTCTAGGAACAGATTCCTATTGAAGCCCCAACAATGGTTTTACCTTTTTTGAGCAAAGTTGAATTGAAGTTTTGATATTTATAATTTTGTAATATTCAAAAATATAAATTGATGATGTGAACTTAAAATTGATTAGGAAAACTATTACACGGTCAGAAGTTGAGAGTACATACCTTCGATTGAATTATCCATTATTGAATCATGTACAATATCTTCGAAGAGAGCTCGAGAGAAAAAGTCGAGGGACAAAATTGAACTAGTGTTGAATTGATAAATTCACTTATATCAACAGTTACGCGTTTCAAGATGCGCGAACAACGATCAATCTGGTTTGTATTATTTGTTTACATACATTCGATGAGTTCAGGATACACCAATGTTAAGGATTATCGCGAAACTCTGTGTCCATTTTTTTATTTTTGTCTACACGGAGAGAAATTTGTAGTTAAATTTACTATGTTATTATTGTTCCCGAGGAACAGACTGAACTATGACGGGTTCCCCCATAAAACATAGTAAATATGATCAGCATTCTATTGTTGTACCATAGTAAAAATATGCCCTTCATAGTAAAATCCGACAGAATTCAGTCTGTTCCTCGGAAACAATAATAACATAGTAAATTCAACTACAAATTTCTCTCCGTGTATTGATCAACGCACTGTGCGTAGTGGACAACAAGAAGGTATTCAGCGGCATCCAAAATGCAGGTACTCTAAACATTTACACTTAGAAAACAGATATCTTGAAAAATACCATAATTTATGGATCTTCAGCGCTGGTCTGACCCGAGTCGGAATATTCACTTGCATGAATCTCTAAAAGTACCATAATTTCTCGGACTTTTTGAAATAAGTATGGTATCTTCCGTATAAAAGTCCAAGACATTATGGTACTTTTAGAGGTTTTTTCAGGTAAATATTTAGACTCGGTCAGACCAGCGCAGAAAATCCATAAATTATGGTACTTTTTAAGATACCTTTTTCTCCGTGTAGAAAACTCACTCCTCGGATACCAAGACAAGCGGAACCAAATGTATGTTTTCAAAACGTTCAGAGAACTTCCTGTGCCGTCTGGGCACCAATTAATTTTCTGAAGTCATAAGGATTCCAAAGAAATTGCAAAGCAACTAAAAGTGTGTACCAGAAATTCAGTGCGGGTGCTTAACAAAACTTCACAATTTTGCTTGAAATTCAGGAGAATGAAAGGATCACTCGTCTTGTGGAGAATGTTTAATGAGTCAAAGAGGGTAACTAGAAGATTCTGTATCATGAAGAAATATTTAAACCATCAGAATGTTTCAACAAAATCATCGAAGATTCTTTTACTCCAAATTTGTTCAAAACAATTCAAAATATATCAGAAAGCGAAGGGAGAATTAAATGCTGAATTAAAGTATGGCAACATTTTTTCATGTGTACTCAATATATTCGAAAAGAAGATATGTGACGCTTAACCAAATTTGAAGATCAACTTCTACAGAGTGATCGATTTTTCTTTGCCATGAAAAACTAAATTATTCTCCTAAAAAAATAACACCTTTCCAAGTTGTTTAATACATCGGTCATTGTGACGACGTATTGTTACTATTTCATTCTTCTCTTCTCTTTCCTCTCCCCTGCCGTACCGTTGAGCCAAGTCAAATGCGCGTGTATCATTCCATGCATATGCGTGGTTATCATCACAGCGATATACCATGACGCGATGCTTTCTCGTTCTCGCTTCTGTGTTCTCCTATTTTCTCTTTTCCTCCTCCTCCTGCTGTTTATTATCATTATCATGAAGCAAATGTTATTTATCCATTGAATGATTATTTCTCGGATCTTGAAAATACTCAATTTAGAGTGGATCCAATGGAATTCTCTTCATTTTCGAGTTACATCAATTAAATTGATTGTTTAATTTCCCTTGGTACAGATTGTTTCATACCCAGAGAAATCGTGCGCGTTGATTATTCAGAGATAGCTGTCAGGAGTACGCGTAAAGCAACACCTTGAAGCGATGTTTGTACAGGGTAAGGGAATATGATCCGAGTGAAGAAGGGGCGTAAACGGTGTCCTACTTCCACAATGCGTAATACGAGAACGTGAGTTCTATACATGCACGTTTGATCTTTGCGCGTCAAATATGTTGCATGTAAATTCACTTATTCTATGCCTCACTTATTCGGTGTATGCACGTACGTTTGACCTGCGTTCAGTGAAATAGACTGGACGCGAATAACCCAGTCCATGGGGTTGGTAACGAGATACCATTGTACATAGACCAACAGGACCCTTTCTAGAATTAAGTTATCAATAAGTATATTTGAAAAAAATTCTTCTAAATCACTCGATTCGAATTCTATCTTTTCTGAAAAAAAAGTTTATAGAAATGTATCTGTTGTAACTCCAATGAACATTTCAAGACTCTCAATCGCCCTAGATTTTCCAGGTTAATGAGATTAAAACATCCTGCAGCAACATGAAAATTGAAAGAGTTCGATCAGCTTAATTCCACTTGAGTTTTCAAACTGGGCTTTAACTGGAATTGATCCGAATAAATCAACTTCACCTCGAGTCAATTCAGAATGTTCCAATACACCTCCAATGCGAAGGTAAAAAAAATTATGAGAGATCAATCCACTTATCCTAGAAAGAATCAAGTGGGTAGTTATGTACACATTGAAACCGTAGTCACAACATATACAACGCATCGTGAATTTTTCTCATCCCGATATCGTTCTTTTGAAATGTTAATTCATAGGTGTTGGTGGAATAATTCAAAGATACCTTATTGTTATTTTAAATTCGATTCCAGAATTCACATTAGAGAAGCTTCGAAAAACTTCTCGTGGTTTTGGAAAGTATTTAACACACAGTAATGATTGATATTTCAGAAATGCATACAAAAGAACACCAACATTCTCTCCGTCACCGATATTCTTTTTCATCTCCTCCTCTCGTTCAGTTGTCTTCATATTCCTGACATGCGCCACACTTACACAGATCCCACTACCACCACCACCGCAACAACAGTTTCATCAGGCGCGAAATGTTCGCTTTAAAGCTTCGCAGCTCTGGGCTCAGAAAGTTTGAGTTCAAACTATCGATAAAACCTGGCCAGCGCGTTGGCTGCCACCACAGTATAAGCTCTCGGCCTTTCCGATATTATTATTGCCCTGAACGACCGTTGTACTTCCATCGTTCTCGTTTTTCTTCTCTCTTCTTTCGTTCTTGCGCTATTTTGTTTCTCGTGTTGGTAGTCTCTACTTACTTTCAGACCCCAAGGAGCACGTATTATCAAGAATGAGTGGGGAACAAAAAAAACCTCGAGAAGAGGAATGAACTAAACTTGTGAACAGTTAATTTCTTTTCGGGAATCAATTTGGTATTCTCTATCTGATTTCACGTGGTTCAACACGATTCTCAACTACAGGATTATCCTCATAACTCATTCCGCTCGGAATAAGAAGTTATGTTCTCAAACTAACTAAATTGACTAACCTATCCGTGTAATTCGAACGTTACATGAATTTTCAATCCCTTCTCATAATTGTATTCATTCGAAGTTTGAGAAATTGTGTCAGAGTGAGAATATCTTCAGGTTCTATAATCAAAGTTTGGTTTCCGTAACTGGAGTATTTTGAGAGGTTTTTTAATGAATTAGTCATTTTATTCAAATCTTCGATTTAAAAACTCGAAGCGACGCGTTGTCATCCTACATGTTAAATTTATCTATTTTATTTTTCCCGTGCGGACACTGTTAGAGATTTGACCTCACGTAATCACTTTTTGGCGTGTACATGCACCCATTAATTTTGTGTTAAAATTTTACTCCCGATCTTTATTGACCAGTGCTGCTAGATTCTAAGCATAGACCGTTTCTGCCCCTTCCATCGAGCCACTCTGTTTCTCCCCACCATGCAAATCAAGTTGGGTGTGGAAGAGAGAAAGTAATTTACTTTCTCTCTCTCTCGCTCGCCCGACTTGATTGACATGGTGGGGGAAAGGAGAGTAGCTTGATGGAAGGGGGAGAAACGGTTTATATCTAGAATCTGGCAGCACTAGGGACTCTTCAATGCAGCATGAAACAATCGGCTTCTTATTCGCCGCCATTAATGGGATAGGGATTAGTTTGCGCGTCAGTCAAACGATAAAATTGAATAATTCATTAAAAACATGATATATTTCCGACGGATTATTCGGTTTTACTCATTGGATGATGCATAAATTAGATACTTATTTTGTATTTATCCCATTAATGCCGGCCGTTGTCTTATCCCTCACTAGAGGATCCCTAAGCAGCACTGGTGTTAACTTCCCTCAGATTGGTGTTGTATTTTCAAAATCAACACCGACTGGAGTATAATCTCTACACAATCCCGTTGTGTATATAAATTCACCAATTCTGTGTAAAATGTTTCCAACAGTATAGCTGTGGTAACTATAGTACTTTGGTTGTCCCAGCTAAATTTTAACTGTCGTCGATAAGAGTCCAATTGTCTGAAATATGAATGAGACAACTTTTTTCAAGGGCATTGACAGAAAAACGATCTACTTGGAACATTCGAGGTCAGAATAACTTGAAATCTGGTGCTATTCGCCAGGAATTAATAAAACCCCATCATTATTCTCAATGTGATGACCAAAATATATGGTTAATTTTGGCTTCAACTATTTTTTTCTGGACATTGTAATTACATTCTCTGGTAAATCGAACTAAATTTCAAGTTATTGCGACCACGAATGTTCGAACTAGATCGTTTTTAATTGTCAATGGAGCGTGAAGAATTAAGTTGTGGCAAATAAAATTCATCTGGCTGAATTAAATTTTTGCTTACAGTGACTAAATTTTCTTCTCAGTGTCTGTATGAAAGATGGACGTGTGAAGAAGATTGAAAATTTTTCCTTGAGATTATTCCTTGAGAATTATGGAGCTCAGAATCTGAAAGAGCACGCTTGAAATACCTATCCAGAATTGTTTCATCAAAATCCATCATTTCAATCTACAAACAGCGATCTGCAGAAAAGCATTCACCGAGGACAGGTAGTGAAAGCGTCACTTTCACAGAACATTCATGTCAGATGTATTTTGTGTATCTACATACATTCAATGCAGCTTTTTTTGCGTCCTAGTAGAATCAATCTTCTTTGAACGCTCCATGTAATACAATTCGCTGTACTAGATGTATGTTGCTAATTAGAAGCTCTCTGTAACTGTACTCAGAAGCTTCCAGGAACTTTCGTATTACATGAGATAGAAACCAAGTTTGATAAAAGAATGTTCAAAGGAAAAATGTATACATCCAAGAATTGAAGGGTTAAATACTGAAAAGTGAAGATGAGTAGAAATTTGAACCGAGGAAGATGAAAGAAAATGAGTAATGAATCTCTTTGCAACGCGTTATTGAAATAACAAAGCAACTTTTTCTCGATTCCAGACAAAAATCTTGACCTAACATGCCGGTGAAGTAGTATAGAATGTTAAATGAATAAGGAAATCTGAAGTGTTTCCGAAGTGCCGAAGAAGGGAGTGATGTTCCTCGTCGTATAAACCAACAGAAGCACAAGATGTATATTGCAAAACGGAATATGAAGATACATTTGTTCAGCAAAAGATGGGCAGGGAATGTAAATTGTAGAAAATAAGGATATACAGGGTGTCCCAAAACAAAGTATCGACCTTTCACCAGCGTGTTTCTGAGAGAAAACTGAACAACTTTTCCATGTACCATTTTTCGATCCGAAGCTTAGTTTTAGAATTGATTTCAACGAATCAAGTGGATGCCACATAAGTATACTCTTCGATCATTGGACTAGCCGATGTACTTGCCACGTGAATGGTCAACTTATTGTTTTTATAACTCGAAAACTGAGCTTCGGATCGAAAGATGTCAAATAGAAAAGTTGTTCAGTTTTCTCTCAGGAATAAGCTGTCGAAATATCGGTACTTCGTTCTGGGACACCCTGTATAGGAACATATGAAGGTAAAGAAAAAATTGAAATTGTATTAAAAAATATTGAATTTTCCGATCACAATGTATCGTTGTAAGGTAGATGACCCCATTTATGAACGCGACCCCTTTAATGAACGTTTTGGTTTTTGATTCATAGTACTCTTCATTCAGTGCTTTAATTTCATCCAAGCATGACTGACTGGATACTAAATCAACCGCTGGTATGTGAATAAATTCAGAATAATATGTCATAGGAAAGATATAATAAATAAACGATTGTTCGCTAATGGGGGTTAAGGTGCTCATTAATGGGTCACCTTACGTTCTTTCATTTCATACCGGTAATTAGAGTGAAGATTTCGTTGCGATATTATCAGCTCTCACACATCACCCCAATATTCATTTTGAGAAATATAATATCACTTTTTATGAGCAGACCGAATTAACAGTAGAGTACATTACAGGGGAAGAGCAGATCTGAGAAATCCATTCTTGAGATAGTTGACTACATTGGAGGTAAAAAGCCGATGAAAGTGTGCACGAACGAACTTTATAACTTTCTAGAATTACTATCGCCTGCTGATGGATGCCAGTTTAACTTTAGTTAGCTTGAGAACTCAGTTTCATTCCAGCAGCACTCTATTTTTATTTGTTCTCGTTTTATCTATATTGAGACCTGTTACCGGTAATGATATGAAGACGAATCAAATTTAGTGCTCCAAGTATTTGAAAATTCCCATCAATCCTGTGTGAATCTAATTTCCAGAACAACGATGGAGATGCAAAATCCCTCCCGATTGCTGTGTTCTTGCTGGAAGATTCGGTAAAAAGAACTTTATCGAATTAATTAGTCGTACGCTCTCAAAACACATCTTGATGTAAACAATTATTTTCCCTAGCGGATTTTGTGTACTATTCCCTTTCGCAATAACATGAACGAACATCGTTGGCAGTCATCGAATTTTTTGTCTATTCAACTTCTCTTCACCTTCAATGGAAGAAACTTCAATACTCCTCCATGCGAAAACAATAATGTGCATTTTTCGTTCGTATTTTCCTGAAAAAATTCCAATAAAACTGAATTCCTTTCCACGAGAATCAATACCCACGGCAATCCGGGTACAAAAAGTTGCCCAGAAATTTGAACTTCTCGAAAATCATTCAAATATCCATCTTCCTATACGATAGAAATTGTTATCAAATTCTTCAAAATTCGATAAAGAGTTCATGGAATGAAACCTGTATCGGAAGAATTTTATTGCATTTTTGGTGAAGTTATTCATTTTCTTTTTTCGAGGATGCGGAACGCGTCGACTATGAATCATTGAAAAAAAATCATTTCTCAAAACTCGTGATAAATCCATTCATTGTCAAGATAATCAGAGTTTGTCTTGTTACGAGCAAAGCTTGTCATTTACGAATCGTTAATTACTCAACTCTTTTTGACACTCGCAGACCTTATCGGTTAATTAGGAAGCTTGACACGAGCAGAGCAGGCGGTACACAAGAGCAGAGAGAGGTGAAAGTTGGAGATTAAATTCTCATTCCAGCTATTATCACTCGTGGTGCTTCGATCCTCCTCATCGCCAGCTTAAAGCTTGATCAGTCTGTTTTGCGACGTGCAACTTGCGCTGCCGCTGGTTGAGTTTCTTCTTTGAGGAGGATGATTATGTGAATGTGAGGTGGGATGAACTGAAATTACTGCGTGTCCGGAATAATAATTATTTGTTGTTTAGAGTAATTGTCGAAACGTGTCTCGGCATATTTGGTACGCTTAAGAGACCTTTGCCCACGTTATTTCGTTAATTAAAGCCCGTCGCTCAAATACAAACTCGATTTGATCATAAGTTTTCACTTGGATGACAATAATAATGATGATAATAACGTGTGCTGGATGTGTGTTATAACCTATAAACGAGCCGTGAGAGAAATATGCTGCTGCATGGAAGCGTGATAATTATTCTCCATTGTTACAGTGCGCGCGTAGTCTACTGAAATACAAAATCTAGGGAAATACAAAGTCTAACAAAATATAAAGTGTACGTAATGATTATAGAATAGTTTTCCTCTCGCCATGTGCCAGTATGAAGAAGTGATATTAGATAACGTTGTGTTATTGTACATTGAATAGATGTCAGTATCAATTTACTGTCTCATTTAAAGTCAATATTATCTGAGGAACTATTACTGTTTTGATTGGGACTAAGATGTTGTAGTTGTAATACCTCAGGCAAGAGACTCAATTATGCAGCTTGTCGTTTCTCGACGAAACTTCTTGGTACACTATTGTCAGAATGTCGAAACATAGTTCCTTGTTGTGACCGATGTACGTACATTGGTTCCTGATATAGATCGATTTATGAAATTGTTTGCGGGAAAATATAGCACAAAAGCCTGCTATACATTGGTCATTTTCTTTTTTGATAAAACTGAGAACCTTATCATTATTTTTGGTGAGAAAATCGCTCTGGGAAGATTGTGACTTGAATTTTGCAAAACTTATTACCAGGGCAACCAAAAATATGCTCTCAAAAAGTTGTTCTAAGCGCTTAGAATATGCTCCAAAAATTGGTTTCTATGCTCAAAAAATATGCTCTTAAAAACTTGTCTTTTGTATTAAAAATGTACCATAAAAACCAGTTTTCATAGTTTCAACATGAAATCATATGCTTCCCAGATATGTAAATATATTCCACTGTAAAAAATAATCGTCGTTATTTTGTATGCGGCAACCAGGGAATTCCGATCACCGGATAGAAAATTAATTTCCAACACATATGTATAAAATTCATCATGAATTTAACTGAAAATTTCAAACTTCATGGTTTTTAACACAAATTCGTACATTGAGGAAAAAGAGTTGTAAAATTTACATCTTATTGAGTAAATACAGGGTGGGGCATTTGAAGTGTCGCGGGCGTTTTTTCCAAAAATAAAATGAGATACGAGAAAATTTTTCGGACAAAAATTGTAGGGTATCGAGGGGGACATCCGATGGTGGCCTTGGCTTTGACCTCAAATCTCACCTTCAAGGGCATTCTGAGGTCAACTCTTGTTTTTTAAATAGCATCTCATATTTTTTCCTGCAGATTTGGATTCTAGGTCAAAAACCAAGAAACTTTTGTCTGAACCATTTTCCTGAAATCCGCAAAGATGGCGCTCTAATCGATATTGTTCCATACTGAATCTGACATTAGAACAACTCGAAAACGAAGGGTCTTGGAGGAGAATGTTTCGGACAAAAGTTGTCTGATTCCAAGGGGGACCCCTTGAACTGAAACGGAGGTGATGGGGTATAACAGACAAAACACAACACATTTCAATCGTCTACATCACTTGGATAATTTTAATGCAGTAGATGCTCAAAATGATGGCCTTCGACTTCAATACACATTTCAAAACGTTTTACAAAAGATTGCTGAACTCGTGCTAAAATATCTTCATTGATGCTCGCGCATGCATTGATGATTCGTTGACGCATATTCTCAGGTGTAGTCGGCGCTTGTTGATAAACTGTATCTTTTATGTATCCCCATAAAAAAAAATCTGGAGAAGTAAGATCCGGAGAACGGGCAGGCCAATGAACTGGTCCACGACGTCCTATCCCTCGTCCAGGATAATCTCTGTCCAATATTTCTCGAGCTGTGACTGCATAATGGGATGGACAACCATCGTGTTGATACCACATATTCAATCGTTCCTGAATAGGTATGTCTTCAAGTAATGTTGGAAGTACTTGATCTAAGAAATGTCTGTACTTCTCTCCATTTAGCGTATCTGCAATGAAGTACGGTCCAATTACTCGAGATCGAAAAATACCACACCAAACATTCACAGCCCATTGTCTTTGATGCTCTACTTGACGTAACCATCTTGGATTTTCTGTCGCCCAGGAATGCATATTATGTCGATTTATTTGACCATGATTGGTGAACGTCGACTCATCAGAAAATAATATGTTGATGAAGTTGTTATTGTGCATTTGCGCTAGACCCCATCGACAAAACTGTACACGATTTTCGAAATCATCACCGTGAAGGTCTTGATGCAAACAAATGTGATACGGATGGACTTTGTGACGTTTCAGTATTCGAAGAACACTTCTTCGAGAAATTCCCGAATGGAGTTCAATTTCACGAGAGCTCACGTGTGGATTATTGGCTACTGCAGCTAGTACATTAACTTCCGCATTTTCTCCGCTAACAGTTCTCATTCGATGTCGTTTTTCCCTTGTAACACTTCCCGTTTCTGAGAATAATTTTGTAATGCGTTGAAAATACCTAATGGATGGCGTTGTTCTTTCAGGAAATCGTTCTGCATACAAGTCATATGCTTGTCTGGGGTTCTTATGCACTTCACCGTAAATGTAGATCATATCGATCTTTTCAGAAACCGTGTATCGGATATCCATGATTTTCAATTTGTCATAAACCAAGTAATAATCAAATGTAACTGACAAACTGACTTTCAAAATCGTGAATTTTCACTGAACCCCGTCGTTTGTTTACATCGCGTGAGCTCTGAATGGTGGTAATGTAGACGATTGAAATGTGTTGTGTATTGACAACTTTTGTACGAAACATTCTTTTGCAAGACCCTTCGTTTTCGAGTTATTCGAATGTCAGATTCAAAATGGAACAATATCGATTAGAGCGCCATTCTTGCGGATTTCAGGAAAATGGTTCAGACAAAAGTTTCTTGGTTTTTGACCTAGAATCCAAATCTGCAGTAAAAACTATGAGATGCTATTTAAAAAACAAGAGTTGATCTCAGAATGCCCTTGAAGATGAGATTTGAGGTCAAAGCCAAGGCCACCATCGGATGTCCCCCTCGGTACCCTACAACTTTTGTCCGAAAAATGTTCTCGTATCTCACTTTATTTTTGGAAAAAACGCCCGCGACACTTTAAATGCCCCACCCTGTATATGGATGATTCAAAATATGGTTCGAGTGGGTGTACCATATGGGAAATTTACATTCTTGGAATATACGCAGAACATATGAAAAATTAGTTTAAACGAATCATCTGAGAAGATTTATTGGTAGATCGTCTATGATAATCCACTTCTCCTTCGAACGAAATTTTGGATCTTTCGTCAATTGACACAAAAACATGCGATCCTTTAGCATTGTAAAATATCGTCCTGACTGAAGTCTTTTACACGTAGGGGAATGTGGCTTTCAATACATATTACTACATTTTGTACTAAAGTAGCCGTATAAGTGAAATTATATAATTTTCACAACACAGTGTGGTGGAAATTCATGCTTTATGATGTGATGTTGCGCCAAATTGAACGATTTTTCAAATCATTGAGCATGAATTTTCACTACACTGTATTGTAAAACTTACACTATTTCACTTATATTGTTACTTAAGTACAAAATGTAGTAATATTTAGAACATTATTTTTCTCCATTCGCAAGTCAAGATTTAGACAAGCGAAATTTTGAAATTTCGAAAAAAGATCTTTTGGGAGATTCCTGAAATAAAACTTATACGATGGTTTCCATCTTCTGGGAAACATTTTGAGGAACATTGCTGAAAAACATTCAAAAGGAATATGTTCGACACTTTTGAAAAATCTTCTTCAAGCTAGCTTTTAAAAAACGGAAACTGTTGGATAAAATATATTGAGAAGAATAATTTTTGAATATTTTAGGAGTTTTGCTGGCATACTTGAACTAATTCGAGTTAACTATACTCTAAAAATGAAATTATGCCCTTAATATGAAAAATCTTTGATTTACTGTGTTGTTTGAGAGAGAAAAGATCGGAACAAAATTTTTCATCAGTTCGATTCTTTGGTAAAAAAAAGCTCTCTGAATCTCTATATTTTGGGACATTTTCCAGAGAGATTCAGAGTAATTACAGAGTGATTTAAAGGAAGTTAGAAACTTGACGTCCGAACGTTGAATTTCACAAACCGTATAGCAAAATTCAGTTATGTATTCATAATCTTCCGTATTTTCATGTAAAAATTGCTCTTACAAACCCCCTGTTTCAGGTTTAGGAAGTAAAATAGTAAGAATTCCTACATCTTCTTCTCCGTGTGTAATAAGTAAATGCACTAAGAGATCCAATTACACTAGAATCCTAGTATATTTCTGGTACATCTTAAGTATGGTACACTGAAAAGATATTATGGCTCTCATAGCTATACTTTTCACGCGTGCTTGCTATCTATAGTGTAAGAATGTCGGTATAGCCACCACAGCCAAACGGATGGCTATCATAGCAACCTGTATTGTTTTAGGACGATCTAAGTATCGCGAGTACAGCTGTATACCTTAACCCGTACTTCAGATTGTTAGCATAACCATACTTTTTTCTCAGTGTATGAGAATGATGGAAATGTGTGAACATAACATTGCTTTCCATATTTTCAATTTGTCTTCGACCAACATTTGTAATTCGAAAATGAATTGAAATTAAATTTTTTCAGGTTCGCATAAGATCTCAATCTCAATTAGCACATAAGTTTTATGTCTTTTGATTCATCTTTCTATGATAACTATGCGTGTTAGTTAATAATGTCAATAATGCTCCTCTTTCAATCTGATGCATAGTACGACTTGATTTAGGAAACCAGGTTTCTATCTTGCATTACTTGTATGTATTTGAAGAGTTCAACACTCACCTTTTATTGCGATGTTGGTTGAAAATTCAAAATATATTGCTCTGAAAGATGATTGATTCCCCTTGATTTTGATATATTAAAATATGTTTTGAATTTTTGATATACCAGTGATTCCAGCTCTTGAATAAGTAGATGAGTGAATGAACCGATAAATAAATGAATCAATAAATTAATATTTGGAAAATATATCCCAATAAACATTTTTGGATCAGTCTAAAAGATGTCTCAAAGAGATCTAAAAGATGTCTTACGCAACAAATTTAGATAAGTTTAAGACATCTTGTAGAAAGATATTTTTAAGATATCTAAAATACATCTTGCAGGAAGACATCTCAAACATATCTAAATTTGTTGCGTAAGACATCTTTTAGATCTCTTTCAGATATCTTTTAGAGTGTTCCGGAAGACTTCCACAAAAATGTTTATTGGGACGTAATAAAATAAGCTTATATTACAAAAAATATTCGGTGAAAATATTCTACTCGAGATAATGTTGATCGGAAATGTGAATAATATGCTCCATGAAATATATTTCCATGGACAAAAATACAAATATGCAGAAATATGCACTTTTTCACAAAATATACCAGAATATGTACGCATCTATAAAATATGCAAAAATATGCTGTGACAAATGTAGCTCAAAAGGGTCATTTTGATCTGAATTGGATAAATATCAGAGCTATTTGTCCGTCAGATGCAGAATAAAAAATATGCTGTTGCGTGTTTTCGGTTGCCCTGCTTATTACCCATTTTAGATATAATTTAGCTGCCTCAGTAAATGGTTCACTATGTTAGAAAAAAATTCACGATCATCACAGTGACCTTTGTGTTCTCCATGCGTTAAAATATATGCCCAGAACTGATTTAAATGGTGATTGGTACGCGAGTTCGTTGTGTGTGATTTTTCTGTAATGATATATCGAAACCGGGTTGTCAGTTTAATTTGAGTTCGCAACCTGGGCGGCGTATAGTTACTAACGATGTGTACTATTAAAATTCAGTAGACGCGCTCACTACGTGTATCCGAAGGAGATCTGAGATGTTCTTCGTAAAGTAGATTGCATTGGCACTATGGAATGAGAAAAAACGATATTACCACTGGATTACTGATGCTCTTATTTCTTAAACTAAGGTCTCGGTCTAATTAGAGCTGCGATGGAATGATTTCTAATTTGCCGACGAAACTTTAGTTCGATGCAATTATTCAAACTGGTGTACAGAATTCTATATTCTTGGTAGAGATCAGTCTAAACATTCCCTTTGTTTTTGGCACAGCAGGAATATTGTACCCTCTCGCATCCGCGGATATTTTTAATTTTTCATTCCTGGAGCGTTACACTTATCACGTTACATGATTGCAAAAAGAAAAGTTCTTATAAAATTGCTTTCCCCGAGTTACTATAATATTATTGCATTTGTTCTTATACCGAGCTTTTATTATCAAAGAAGGAAAACTTCTGAGGGAACGCCATTCAGTCGGGCAATGAAAGATAGTTTAACTTCCATACGTATACATTGGTGTTCAAGAAGAGTCGTTTTAGAACTATACGTATTTTTGAGGGAACTCGAGCGAACATATTCGCGAACAACCATTTTCGCAAAGAGTTTTACAGAGAGAAAATACTATTGTGAGGAACTATTACTTGTATGAATTCATGTATATGATTCCAATTCAAAAGAACCTCGGAATAATTATGTTTCCCTTTCTGCTCTGGAAAACAGAAAATTTCTTCTTGGATGGGACGTTTTTTTTGCCTCTGCTATTATCATTATTAACGTGGAGAAAATTTTCATATTAAATAATGTGAAGAATATAATCAATGTTCACGTTACGTGTGATAATACGAAGAGAAAAATTAGTGACATATTTTTCTGTACGTATCTGGCACTTGCTTGCATATACACTGAAGAAAGTTAGATTTCTCTCAACGTTTTTCACTTCTCTCAGCAGAGAACTATAAAGTGCAATTTTTCAAGGCATGCGAGGCGCTCTTTATCCACCTACGTGTGAACGCATAAAATGTAACATTTCATGGATCAACATATATTTGAAACGATAAAACCGTGTTATATATCCCTGGTTCTAGTTGAAAATACTAAAATTCACGTGTGTGTTGGCTCGAATTCAACATCTTTGAAGCGAATTTGAATGTTCATTTGGAATTCAGATGACAAGTGTGAGTGAAATAATTATATCGTATACGTGAAAGAGGTGTAGTTAACTTCAAAGTGCAGACGTGCTGGAAGAGTATTCGAAAATCTGTTTCACTTTCGTTTCTACCCTTGAATATTAGGAATTTCTCTGTTTTTTGGTTCTGTCTCAGATATCAGAGGAAAAGTTCATCTTCCTGGTTGGAAATTATCGTCGTGTTGATCCGATATTTCACCAACAAGTCAAAAGATTCATCGATAACTAATAAATCGTTCGTCGGTTTTATAGGATCTTTGACACATTGAGAAAACTGAATAGTCACTACAACAGAAAAATATTTATTTGTCTTACAATAGTTGGTGCAGAAAATGTTTTTTGTTCGAGGAGCTATGAATAAAGTTACATGTCTATAAAATAATTAGTTGCGACAACAATAGAATATTTAGTTATACGTTTTAATTTATGGCACTAAAGATATGTAACTATCAACCGTTAGTTGTATCAACTAGTATATTACAGTAAGTGAAAATAAAAATTCGAGTTGATGGAATGAAAAACTTTCAAAGCTAGTTGTTTGGTTTTTAGAACTACACTGTAAAAAATATGAAGAGCTTTTTTTCTTCGAACTATTGGTGGATTCCGTCTCCTTATCTTCGGAGAATCGTTTTTTTATCAAAAATGACGGATTTTTCCACTACTTTGAGGAATTATTTTGTTTTTGATGCATTGAATCCTCTATGAATGAAGAAAAAGTCCACTAAATTATGGTGGATGATTTCCCATCTGTGAAGGAACTCTGCCGCCACCATTTTTTGGAGGGAAATTCCACAATTATTTTTTACAATGCAGAACTCATAAATCCCATGAACTAATCTCAATTATCATGCTTTATATTATATACCTTCGATCACACAGGAAGAACTGTTCAGTTGTCATGGCGAAAGACTTAATGAAATACGACATCGAACAAAAACTGTTTTTGTCTCGTAAAAGTATTGGTTATTCTAACTAAAAATTTTTGTCACAACTATCATTCCAGTTGTGGCAACTCAAATTTTTCGTTCAATGTTGTTCCTGGCCAGGTATGGCATCAATTCGTTTTGTGGATCCGTATTTTACGAAAAAAGTTGTAGCAAAATATCATACATTTCGACTGATGCCAGAGGCGCCATAAACAAAAGAAAAATAACTATGTGCAAACGATGGTGCCTAATTCATTTTCCTGAATATATCAGATATGAAGAATGATTCCAAAAGTCTCATGCCTTGCTATGGCTGAACGGATAACGCGTAGAATTCCAATCACGATGGTTCGTCACGCGTGAGGGTTCGATCCCTGACTCTCAGTACCCTTTTTCCACAGAGGTAACGCCGTGCAAGGGAAAATGACGGTTGATGCTTCAGATGGAGTCACTCCGGGAATAAATTCGACGAAATAAGAAGAGATAACGGTCGATGAGTTACAGAGAATTTCTCAGGGAAGGGCAGAGTTTTTTTTATAGTCACAAATGGAAAAATACAGTATAGACAACTATTTTTCATCAGTAAAAGTGAGAATCAAATATGGTGAATTCAAAAAATCGAATTTTGTTGCTACAACTTTGAAGAGTCGATTAAATTTATATAGTTATGGTAACTATACGGACACAGTTGAACATTCAGTTTACTCAATTATTTTCCAAAGTCTGAATGAAAATATATTTGATGTCGTATTTCACTAAAAAATTTAGTGAATTTTTCATTGTGGCAACTGAAAATTTTTCTCAGTGTATTGAAACAAATGAAACATGAAAACGTTCCAATTCTCTCCTAAATCACGCCTAGATGACTCTTTGCTGACGTTTACATGACTCTTCGCTGACGCTTTCGTCGCGTTTTCGTCGCGCTTCAACGCTTCATTTTCATTAGGAGAAGCTGAGCTATGGTCACTATCCCAGATAGCATCGGGAGGTTTTCTAAACATTCACGAAACGTACTTGCTCACACAGAGAATGTTCGAATGAGATCCCAGGACGTTCTAAGAACATCGCATGTATGTCCCAGAGGCATACAAATGCTCCGGAATGTTCTATTTATGTTCACCAAGCGACGTTTTGGGAACGTGTTCAATAGGTGTATCAATGACGTTCTGCGATGCTACACATATGTTTGTGAAGGTCAGTTTCCATGTACCTTTGGAAAACATAATAAGAACGTTCCGTGTGAGATGAGAAGAGCGTATCGGGAACATATTCGGGTGCACTAAAAATGAAGGTTCTCTCAACATATCAAAACAGGTCCCCGGAGACCAAGACGCACAGAACTTAGGTTATGTTGCTCAAACGTGGAACTTCCGCACGGAGAAAACTGGTACAGGAAAACCCCCGTATTCGCGGGGGTTGCATTCCACGAGGGTACCGCGAATACCGAACCGCGGATACGAAAGCATTGCTCTTATAGGAAAAGGGGGGTTACGTTCCGCAACGACGAGAACAGCAGTAAATATTGTCCGTTTAGCACGAAATATCACCATTTTCTGCTGTAAAATAGCAATATCCTGTGAATGACACTATTGTAAATCATAACACATGCATTATTCACTATTAAATATCATTTATTGGTTGATTTAAAAAATTCAGTAACTGTTGTTTGTTTCGCACGACAAAGAACATCTTTGTACAATTCTTGATAACAACTTCAGGCTGCGGTGATTTCTTGTTTGAATTTTAAACTTCGTACCATAATAGGATCATTTTCAATAGCCTCATCGACTCCTTCTTGAACTGCTCTAATGATTTTTACAAGTGCTTTTTAGGGAAAGTTGTTTCTTGCGTTTCAGAATCACTTTCAGCTGTTTTATCTCCCTCAGAAGGCTCCAACATTCCTTCAATTTCTTCGATCGATAATCTTTGGCTATCCTGATAAACAAGCTCTGAAATTTCTTCATTGTTGGTATCTTCAAAACCGACACTTCCAATATCTCTTGCTATTTGAACCACATTCTCGACGGTTTCAGGAAGCTTGATCCGGAACATCGTCAGTCACTACAACCTCTGGTAACAATTTCCTCCAACTTTTGTTTATTGTAGATTGCTTCAATTCACTCCACGATTTATCAACTATCCCTATAGAATCTGCGATCGAAAAATTCTTCCAAAATTCTTACACTTTCGCGAATTTTCGTTGAATTGTCTCTGATAGATCTAATTGTCGACTCGTTAACCTTGAATTTTCGAATTTTGTAGTTGAAACCATAATTCAGTTGAATTATTTTTTAATTTCACAACTTTTAAATTAGCGAAAAAAAAACTTTCGAAATGCCAATAACGTGAATGTGGGGATCAACAAAATCGCGAATATCGAAACAGGATGTCAATTCCCTAACCGCGAATAAGTGAATCCGCGAATACGGGGGTTTTCCTGTATAGTAAAACATGGACGGACCAAACATTTGGTCACTACAATCAATCGCATCGTTATTCTAACTGAACGCATCGTTGATCTAACTAAACATATCGTAATTTGGATTGAGCCGTTTAGCTATTTTGATTGCGCAGTTTTAGGATCACAATCTTTGATTTTGACCTGAACAGATCCAGAGAATGAATTTCCAGCCCACTACCCGAATCAGTATATATTAAGAAATGAACAACATTGTTCCTAAACGGTCGATTGAAAAGGTACATCCAATAATCCACAATTGCGAGAAAATTCCCTAAGAAAACTTAGACAATGTGGCTGTAATTTTTTACAGCCACTTTTTCTGAATTTTCAGAACACTTTTCGAAATGGAGTTGAAATTTCTTGAATTTTAGTGAAACTTATCTGAAAATTCAGGAATAATTTGTTGTAAAAAATTACTGTCACATTTTCTGAATTTTCAGAAGGAATGTTTTTCACAGTGACACTTTATCTTGGAAGTATGATGTTTTGGAAAATTGATAACATTTGGATATACCCTCCATATTCAGATCTCCACACCTTGCAGTGAGACTGGATAAAAAAAATGAATTATCTCATACGAACAGCTGACCAAAGAATGATAAATAATGAAAGCATTGACCGTTAATACTTATCGTTAAACGACAATATTGATACAATTGAATCATCCCTGGCGCATTCGCAAAGCTGAGAAAATCCAGCGAACCGAAGCCAACCACCTTTCAAAAACGTTTTTGAATATCTTATTCATCAAGTTTGAACAGACAATGGCATTAATTGTTCAGTGATTAAGAGGGAGAGAGAGATTAAATTTATTCAGACGGTTAGATAGAGGTAATGGAGAACTCGGCGGGCCCATTACCCTTCGCATGCATCTATTTACATAAAATCCCAACCTATCACAATTGAAGACGAGCTGACTGAAAGGGTTTTCACGTCTCTTCGGTATACCGATTTTCAAAATCGCATTAATGAAGCCAACTCATTTTGCGGTACAAGAACTGTAACAAGCGCAAAGAGAAAGAGAGAGGGAGAGAGCTCAATTGTTCTTGGCATTTAAATATCTACAAGAACGCGACGCATGTTTCATTTACAGTCGGTTGAAATCATTATAATCCATAAATCTGAAAGTATGCGATGAAATATGTATTATCTCGATTGATCACTCTTTAAAACCATATTTTTTTTGTAACATCGTGAACCAAGAATGTATCCTCGCGGGGAAACATTGAGAGAAAAACACATTGAAATTGAACTAAACTGCGAGAGGTCAAATACGAGGATCGATAAACGGATTCAGTTATCTCATGAATCGCATTTGACATATGTGATTTATTTTTCATGTTCCTACATGAACGGATAGATTGCATCATCGATATAATTTTCAAATATCTCTGATTAATGCATCATGTTCAGAGATGTTTGTTTTCCATATAATATATTCTGTAATAATTATCATACATATTTCACAAATGAACACGTTTATCGAAATCACTCATACAGTAAAGCCCTGTCGAAGGATGAATGAATGAATGCACGAGGTAATGATGATAATTTTCATCACAGAAAATTCGATAGAACAACGTGAAATTATTACTATTCATCGTGTTACTTCATCGGTTTAAAAATTGATTCTGTAATCGAAGCGATCGTCATTCTGGTGCCATTTCACCATTGGGAATTGACAAATATTGTTCACAAATTAACGAACGATGTTTTTGTTTTTCCTCACATTCGAAAAATAAATTCCGTAATGTCTGAGGAAACTATTATTCAATTTGATTCATTGCATCACTTCTAATCCTCTGAAGATTAAATAAATGAACTGCTGCTGTTGAATTTTATGTCAACAAAAGATTGTAGAATTTATAGCCATCAGATTATCTAAGTCACGTCATTTATATTTATATATATATTTCGGCCGAATTTCAAGAGAGTCAAGTAGAATTCGAATACCCTTATTCTTATTCCTTAATTATTTTGCGTCTTGGTCAAAGAAAAAAAGAAAAGAATAGATAGGGAAAACACTTCTTCCCCTCTATCTCTCGACTCGAAGCATTTATCTGGTCCATAACTTCTATCCAACTTCTCGCTCTTTCATCTATTATACCTTCATATGTATATATACAGTCTTTGGTGTTTTTTCTTTCCTTCCTTCAGCTATTTATCTTCGACCCTGGCACATCCCAGCGCGTCCCGGTCGAATCGCTTCCGGTTTTCTTGCCAACCGAGATTTCCAGTTCGAAGAAGGGTAGTAGAGATCTCTAAGCTAGAGTCCCTTCAGCTCCCGATGCCGCGCGGTAGCGAAGAGAAAAAGAAACAGAAGCGAAGCTTGCGAAAGAAATGAAAATGGCATCGCGCTATACCGACGTTTTGTAAAGATTTTGCGTCTTTGTTTATTCACATCCTACCCTACCGAACGCCACCCCGTATATTCACTCATTTTCTTCCGAGCGATTTTCAAAAAGAAAGCTTGTCCTACACTCATCCTCATCGTTGGGGCTCCACGTAATTCTCACATGTACACAGTGGTATGAGGGTGTATATGTCTCTAAAAGGGCTCTTTCCAAACCATCTCTCTATGGCGTAAAAATGCGCAACCTCTTCATCTTTCTCGCCCGAGGGGCTTAACTCTCCAAGCGCGATAATCCTCGTCATTTTTCTCCTGAAGGAGTTCCTTTGAAAACTTCCAAGAAGAGCAGGAGAGGAAAAACGAAAAGGAAACGAAAAAAAAACAAAAAAGGGAGAGGCCTATGCGGTGAGACGAGAGCTTTCGAAATGATAATAAAACATTAGATTCCAACAGTTTTCAAAGTTGTGAGTCGTAATCTCTCGATCCGGGTCAGCAAATTATATTGATTCGATTAGGGATCCAAGCGGATGGGGCGATACTACTTTCCGAGAGGTATGAATTGACTTTAATTTATTTTCCCCAACAAAACCAATCCTCTCAATTTAATCACGATATACTTTCAAGTGCTGAAACATGAGGGGAAATTTCATAATCTCGTGTGGTACGAGAACATATACAATTCTATCTAGAACGAATCAATTTCGTTCAAGTGTAAGCAAAATGAAAAGAGAATTCTCGAAAAATTATTCTTTTAAAACGTTACCGAGTGGGGAATATTGTATATTTCGCCACATAAACATGCAAAATCGACTCATTCTATCCGTCTGCATCATGGCAAGTACGAAACGATGAATTTCATGTATCGCCGTATTTTCATTGTATAACGTTTCCCCGTTACATTTTTTGTTCACAATTTTACTCGATTGAAATATCATTTTATGCATTTGGTACATCGATATTTTTACTCGTGATGTTTTTTCGCGTCGATGTTTCACCCGCATGTTTTCCATCAATAATATCTTTACCGCGCACTTTCTCGGAAACTCGGTTTCATACTGAAAAGTAATTTTGTTAGGAATCTAAATAACCCAGAGGCCGAACGATGTGTGCATTCAAGCTCGTGTACGAATCTACATACGCGTTTGAGTACTCGAAACATTCCTCTCATTCTTCAAATGATTTTTCCTTAATCAAAATTCTTCAGAAACTTGAAAAAGTTTCTCATTTTCTCATCACATTTTTGCCCTAATTAACGTGAATTTGAATTTGTTAGAAACAAAGGTAACCCAGTGTATTCCAAAATATTCCTGATAATCAAACATTTCTGGCAGAGAATGTACATGAAATCAATTGGTTATAAAATCAAACAACTTTTCATTAGAGTATGGTAAATGTTGACACCTTACGTTTGTTCCTTTGTGACCCGAATATTCAGTGAACCAATCGAAATACCGAGGATAAATTTTCAATTCTATTTACCAGAGATTTATTTCCTGCAAACAATGATCTTTCCGTATCCAAACAAACCCGTTTGAGATTCAATTAGGGTGGATGTAGCAGTGATACTATGTATAGAATGCATCGCCCAACTCTTGCAGTTGAGAATGTGACAATTGAAGCGCAGTGAAGCCAACTAAACTACAATGTGGTAATGAATGAACAACACACGAAGTGTTAAAAGGGACATTTTACTTCGGGTTTCTCATTCCCTTGTTCTTTCGTTATTCGTTCAACAGTGGAATTTGTCGATTTTATTTAAAGAATTGAGTCAAGTGATGTTTTTTTTTCGTAAATTTTATCGTGAATGTAAAAATATCTTTACGTGGGGCTGGTTTTTATTTCTGTTCACAAAGATCGAGCGGTGAAATTTTGTGAAAGAGGAAGATGAAAAGATGCTAAGATGATTTTTCTTCATTTTTTGAATCGTAGAATTGTGAGTATGAAAAAGATCACGATGCAACTGAACCAACCCTGATTGCAAAGTCCTTGCATATGGAATTTTCCGACCAATCATAGTTGTCTGACATCTCACAAATATTATAAAATCGAATTTAGGAAAAATCCTAGAGAAGAAATCATTTTCTTTTTGAGAAGAAATAATTTCTGTGAAACAAACAGAAAATGGGAGAATTTTATTCATGGAATATCATAAATTCTATTCTATTATTAGAAACTATGGGTTTTAGAATTTCTACAATTGGAAGTAAATTTTTAATATTCTGAAGAATTCAACTAAAATCTATTATGCTGGCATTTTATGGCTGATTCCAATGTAATGAGGTGATATCCATTTGTTTCATGCAAAAAACATATGACTGTACTGTTAGTTATCACTAATGTTCATACTGATAATGAATCATTGAAAGTAGGGTGAAATTTTGAAACTATTAGCTTCTCAGGGAAAAAAAGTGGAAATATATGATAAAAATCGTGCAAAGACTATTTTTGCTTGATATGTTTTGAAAAATGAAGCTGAAGCTAGCGGTGACGAGCTAGCGGCGGATTGATGTAATTTTTGATAAACACACTGTCAGAAATATCTGGAAGTTTTTTCCAATTACGTACATGAAATCAGGTTCATATACATTCTGCATTAAATTTAATGTACAAAAACATGAAAAGACTATAGATTATGCTATAGTTTACATTAAATTTCATGTGAAATGTGCATGAAACTGAATTCATGTACGTACTTGAAAAAAACTTCCAGTAAAAACATTAAAATTAATGCAGAAATTTTTAACAGTGCAGTGACCGAAATAATGATGGATTCACTTCAATTTCTGGACATAAAAGTATGTTGTGAGTAGTATTTTCTTATTTGATTCATTAGTATTTATTCTTCCTAATACAACTGACGAAATACAAGAATTAAATTGAATAACAGAATTTTTAATGGGGATACTTATACTTACATTTTCACTACAAAATTCGGATTATAGGTGAGAAATAAACATGGGTTCACAATACATTTTCCCATGAAAAATTGACTCAATGAAACCATGTACATACTTTAGTTCCAGTTCCTCCACCTTTGTTCTTAATCGATCCAAATATTGTGTTAGGCATTGTCTCGATCAGTTTTTGCAACGTTTCTAATTGAATTTGAGACCATCCTTCTCTGATGGCATCTTTTGATTCAGAGACATTGCAATCCTGCTTGGCATTAGCGTGAACCTTCTCTGCTAGAATCCTCAAAAGGTTTCGATGAAACCATGGTGAATACCATCTTCGAATAACAATACTCTTGATGATCGAGTACTAAACGCTATTCGTAACGCTTGTCCAGAAAACTTCTATCGATTGACAAATGATTTCTTGAAGACCATTTGTTCACCAAATTTATCAGAATTTTATTCAATGAGAAATGATTTTGAATCGACCAGGTTATTACCCTGTGCGTGTAAAACTTGTCGTACTGTAAGAGAACGATAAATAAGGGAATATATCAATCCTTTGCTAACATTTCATTTATAAATCAATCACAGGGATGTAGATTTATCTGTAATTGTAAGCAATACCAGCGCTATCTTGAGAATTAACATAAGTAAATGTACACTCGTGTATCTTCCAGATAATCGCGCGAATAGCAGTCGTTGCAAAGAATTCAAGATTGGAAAACTGCAATCGTTCTTCTACATCAATTATATTAGGAGAATCTCACAAATGCAATAACTCCTGTTACTTTAAAAATCTGAAATCGATGATGCAGCTAACAGTTGAAGAAGAAAGGATCAAATTGTTTCATCCTTTTAGGAGAACTCTACAGATCTATTCGATGGTTCTCTTTGAACGTGCCGCGAAACCTCTCAAAATTCCTATGAGTACCTTCATAAAGGGAATGTAGTTGACAAATCGCTAATTTCTACTGATTCTGTCGATTCAATCAACCGATGGTATGAAGTCACACGTTCGTGGTCGACAGGAATACCAAGGTAGTATTGCTACGCAACGATTCCCAGATTCTACTTATCTAATTTGATAAACAAATTTCGGAATAAACTGAATCTTATCACGTCGAACATGAAACAACTCATAGGGGTTCAGGATGCAATAAGAATTCATGCGAAATATTATTAAATGAATTTGATATTTAACGATCAAAATGCCTTGGTGGTTGCCTAAAGTTCGTTGTCTAAGTTCAAGTGAAGTTGTGAAAGCTGTTCGTGATGAACGACTGGATCAAAAATTCAGAGAAAACGTTGCCATTTTCGAAACGAATTATCTGGATTCGGGAAATTCTGTAACGCTGAAAGTTCATACTGTTTTGTACCACTTTGAAGAGTTTTGCAGGAAGAATCAGAGAAGATCAGGCTTTTACTGTGAACGAGCAATGGAATTTGTTCACTTCGATTTTAACATTTGTTTGGGATAAATACAAAGTTTATACCAATCATCCAAACTATTTCTCGCACTTGTTCAATATTGATCGTGAATCCATTGCACGAAAAAAAATTATGTTGATACTTGGATAGTTGAGAATTAGCTGTGGTAGCTATTTTTTGGTTGGGGTGACAAAAGTTATTGCCGTGGTAGCTGAAATTTAGGTGTCACAACAATGTTTTTGGCTGTCCAATTATGAAATACACCAGCTACCATAGTGAATTACTTTTTCTGTTATAATAATATATATGCCTACATATGAATTCATTTTAGAAACCATGAAAAGTAGTGCATAGCTGCAATTACATGAATATTTATTACTATTTCATATATTTTACCATTCGTTTCAGATTCGATAGATTATTCTTCGATACCTACACAGAAAATGCGACTTCGAAAACCTGTTAGGAGAGATTTGAACTAATTGATCCTACGACCGATGACATTGGCATGAGAAAGATTGTTACTTCTGCCGCTAATGTGGGAAAGATTTCCTTTTGAACGGATTTTTTAGTTTCACTCTTAGGACAATTTTAAGCGGAGATGTGACATTTCAAAGATTTCGCGGTTTCTCAAGAGATGATGGATTAGTATGATGATATAGTACTTTGACAATGGCCAGCTCAGTAATTAAGAACAAACTACAGAATATGGCGATTCTTCAAACACTTCATATACTTTTTCCATTCTTCTCAGCTCGAGAGAAAAGAATTTCTTTGAGGTATCGCGATCGGAAAAGAATGAAAAATTGTTTTTTCAGCGCACTTCCTAGATAGCAATTCAGCATTGCTGCAATGCTGTGAGGCAAGCTTGTGACAAGGTTGACATAAGCAACAAGGGTACAAGCGTGAGAAACCCTTGCAACAGAGTTGTAGCAATCTTACACTGACACGGTGGTCAATAACAAGTTCAAAACAATTGAATGACGACCTTCCCTGTTATCAGGGTCCATGGAACAATTATTATCCTGATTGTTCTGTTGTCCATTTTTGAAAAAGTGACAATCCTAGTTAACTGGTTGGATTTTTCAAATGTGATTGTTGACATAATCTATTCGAACGCCTATGGTAATCTGATGTAGCTGCTACCAACACGCTGTTGAGACTCGCAAATCTTCGAAAACTATTTCAGCTAGTCTGGGAAGGGGAATCCAATTGATGATTCAGTTGAGAGTATAAAGTCATTCTTACTTTATTACACAGTTTTCAAAATTGGTATCGAATCTGCCATTTCAGACTTCCCAAGTACCCTATCTCGATTTATCTCAATTGTACAACAAATGTTAAATCATCTTTGGAGAATCTCAAAGGATTACCCATATAATATTTTTTATTCAGACGAAGAAGCAAGAGTTTCCTATAGATTCAAAACATCACCCTTCTCGCCAAGATAAATTCAGCAAAGACCATAGTCATTGATCCTCATTTTCCCGAGCTGCTGTGTGTTGGTGAGCAACCATCCATCCATTTTGGATTACGTAAAGCCAAAAGTCTTAGTAGTCTTACGAGCGAATCGCATTTTGCGGTCATATTTCGGATCTAAAGAGTGTGAGAGGGAAAAGATATGGGGATGGAACATCCGCAAGAGTAATATATTTATAGGGTATCTAAGAGTTCGTAATTCATGAGAAGAAGGATTAGGTTTTTTTTTTGTTGAAAAATAAATAACTTTCTCCCGTGATACCTCTGGAGAGGAATGAATAAATAAGCGAACCGTCGACCTCGTAAATTCAAAGCAGATCAATGAGATCTTTTTTTTTCTTTGCAATACTTTTTTGCTTGTATCAAATCTGGAGTACCGAATGAAAATCAAATTGATAATCGAAATTACGAAAAACGAATGTTTCCGATCTCGAGGCGAGATAAAGTGTATTATTCATTTATCGAGACAATGAATAAAAGGAATATGCTTCTTATTCCATACGAATCATGAATTTTCCATATATTCACGTATCTGGATCACCGAAGTGCGAGCTTGAGCATAAATGCCACGGTTTATGAGTTCGAATGACGATAAAGAAATATCACTTGAGGATATACCTTCTCTTTGTGGTAAATATTTTCCACGTTGCGAGTCACGAGATTGCTTGGGTCACCAGCGATCTTCAATCTCAGGATATTCTAGGAGGGAAGAGAGATACATCCCGGCGATCCACATTTTGTATCGCATATAGATGCGTTCCGTGTATTCTTCCTACCGATATCGAGGTGCCGGAGCGAAACGTCCTGCGCTCTCTCGGACAAAACTTGGCAAAGTACTTTGGGTTGTATTTATCGATACATCTGATGATATTCTATTTATATAATTCCATGCCAAGTCGTAAATCTCCGAAGAATCCAATTTGAAATTCATTCTACATTCAAATCCTCGTTCGGGAAAAAAAGTTTCACTTTTTCGAATTCCCGTTCGAGTTATGTGTACGACATTGATATTACAGTATTCAATTTCAATAGTGCTGTGTGACGCCCCTGTAATGCAACATACAATACGTGTGTGACATCAAAGCACGTCAATCAAAGTTCCAATTCAATCCAACTATTGATCGGAGGAAATTGTTGCGTAAGTTTCATATACAGAACCGAGATAATAATGTACCCTACCAATCACACGATATTGCGTACAGCTACGCTCTGCATCTGCATCATCTCAAAGTACTGCCAATATGCAAAGTTAGTCATGTAACGATCACATAATTTCTCATTCATAATTATACACATACCACAGAATCACCTGTAACTACTATCTGCATTCCGCAACAAATTCATTTCCGTAACATCGGTTTCCATAGGAAATTGCTAAACCCTTTTTATGCTTCTTGTTCGATCAAACGTGTTTGTTCAATCCTTAATTGCAGTACATAGAATGATTGATTCGAATACTTTCCCAACTAACGAATGAATTGAGTGATATCGAGGAATGCCTCTCGAAAATTCAAGTTGGAGGAAACTCTTGAAGAATCCATCAACGAGTTATCGATGAATGAAATTATCTAAGGAGGATTCAATCATCTTTCCACCTAATTAACATTGAGACCTCAATTCTCAACTACGTTATCTTATATTTCTTCCCATTATACCCGAGATACACCCTCGGCCTTCTGACCAAGTAATTCTAACAAATCCTTCTGAACACGAGATACCTACTCCACGTTATAACTGGAGGATACCAACAATATAATATCAAATCGCGGCCTATCAGAAACACCTCGTTCCAAGGGGATCATCATTCGGGTAACGGGGTCAGAGACCATTTTTTCTCCTCTATTTCCTTCTGAAAGGGTCCTTTTCCTCTAGCTACGAGAGAACATCAGTAGGGGTACTACGTACCTTAACTGGAACCATATATATATATATTCGCTGTGGGAAAAAATTATGCGGCTAATCAAGAATCGTGAGCGTTGGCCCGCAGCGATGTATCACAGCGGATCTTCGTTTGAAAAATAGCGGGTCTAGTGGATGCGAGGTCAGGAGGTGGTTTAGGCGTAGCAGAAGTGCTTGATTCTTCCTGTGCTCTCTCGGTGCACGACGAGGAGAAAAGCGGGATGCGTATATTCAACTTTATGAGCCTCCATCGCTCATAGAATCCTCGCCGCAATCTTTCGCACGGATCTTCTCCAGGGGGAGAAAGAGAGATAGAAGTAAGAAAAGGGAGGGAAAACGAAAGGAAAGAAGAGAGACACCGCACCTGGAATTGCCAAAAGAAAAATGTTAAGGGTCTCGTGAATCGATGAGTTTGCATTAAACATTATACTTTCCTAGAAGTTCCACGAAATATGGAAATATGTATTTGAGCATGCATTTATATTCGGAAGTACACCGTTGTGATAGAGAATGAATTTGATTTTTGAAAAAATCATTTGTGCAGTAGGATGTTCAATTCGATCTGGTATATGTAATATTCAAGCTCACAATAACCTCGATGTTCTTCGAAGTCAGGGGTTTGTGAGAGTTACGAACAGCTAGGGTAATTTGTTGCCGCATCCCTTAATCCTCAATGGTGGAAGAAATCTGTTACCTCTTACTGAGCCGGCACGTAATCCACTGTATCGGCTTAAAAGAACCGATTGAAAGGCTTTGCCAATCAGGGGAGAGTCATCAGAGATAATAAAAGAATATTATATCAGGATTTATGAGAATCTTTCATCCCAGCTTTTGATTGGATTGAATTCATTTATTCGCCTACAAAGCATGCTTCGTTCTCATACGAGAGTTTCGAATGATCATCCTAAATTGTTCAGAAGAAACATCAACAAACGGCAGAAGTGCTGAAGAGTTCATAGTATTATGGAGCCCTCCTTTTGTACACTCTACAGTAAAGTGAGGACAAAATCAAATTCTGAGGATATTTCTTATGTTTTGTCATTTTAAATTATTATACCTACTTTCTATCGATAAATAACAAAATCCTGTTACTCTTTACTAGAAAGTACAGTAATTTCAATGACCAAACATAATACATAACCCCACAATGTGATTTTGTCTTTACTTTACTGTAAAGTGTAGCAATATTTTAGAAAACTCTTTCCTGCGTTCAGTGTCAAAAAATTAGAAGAATTCGGGTGAATCGGTGAATGATGCTCCCGTACTTTCAATTTTAGATGCAAACGCAAAAGCATGTTCTACGAGGACTCGTAGAAGGAACTCTATCGATATTGCTGGATTTTCAAACTCGCGAGAATATCCAAGTTCCTCGATGTATGATATGCATTATCCATCAGAATTCACTGCAAAGTATCCTGGGAAAGATAGGATGTGTAATCAGTTGGCCAGTATAACTTGCTGAAGAAAAAAATCATGGTTTAGACATGCCATTGAACTTTGATTTAAGGAGGAAGCAAAGTTGGGAAAATTCTCCAGCACGACACATAAACGGTGGCTTCTATAGGTACATAAAGTCCTTAAACCGGCAATATCCTGAAAACTAAATGTTCTGAATAGGTGTGATGCGCATTTTGATCCTCTGAAATGTGATGTTCTGAACACGTTCGTTATCTCAGAGTGCAGCAGTATCCGAAAACTTAACGTTCCGAAGGTAGTTGGGTTTGAAACTTCTGAAGATTAGTACACACTTTAAGATAACCGATATTCCGGTATCGAACTTCGTATAAATGATGATACAGTTGAACTTCAAAATATTTCAATCTACGATAACTCACCTTTCATAGATCGCATACTAAGAAATATCGAGATTTTCATCAATTTCCCGATACGTACAAAATTATGAATTTTGTTGTCAGAATTTAAGGGATCCGTCGAATAAGATAAAATGATTCCATGGATGTCAAATGAAAATTACAAATTTCAAAATCATTGACCCAAATCCACATCGCGACGTTACCTGGAAACGTGCTTCAGTCCAATAATGAAACATTCTACTATGTAGTCTATAACAATCCATGCAGCGTATTACGATCACGGCGAGTTAATTAAATCAAATCACTTGGGAACTATAGGTGAATTTCGATTATAAACTGAACCAACAATAATACCCATTCAACTCAATAATTTCAATTATAATATAATAATGTCGATAGAAAACTCTTTTAACGTGAAAAATTCGAAAATACGTTTCGAGATTCGATGTTCTTCAACGACACATGTATTATATTTGAAACATGCAACCATGCTATGACCTCTAACTTTGTCTGCACGTGATGTCGCTACATGGATTTAACATTCGTAGATACATACGTGGAACCGTGTTTTTCCTGATATTCGTGTATGATCTACGTCCTTTTTTGTATGTCATCAACTTTGATACACATTTTCTCATCGCACTTGTTCACTGAAATACACGTGCACTCACACTCGCGCGAATCAAAAGAGAATTCTTTCCATTACAACGTTTGCGTGTAGTGTACTTTTGAATACTGAGATGTTTAATTCATGTCCTTCCTTCCGACAACTCTATCCATCAAAAATTAAACGTTCTCGTCGTTAAACAAAAACCGGACAACTGAAAAATCGCGGAAACAAATTTTTTTGTCTCCCAACACCGAAAGCATTTAATTTTTCATCGTACGCAAAATTCCGAGAACATAAACGTTCAACGAACTAGTATTTTTTCCCTGGCATCAATATCGAGAGAAATTGAAACATTGATTCAATTTTTTGTGAAAATAGGATAACGAAACTTTTATCGATTCCATTTGTTCGAGGTTAGCTGAGGACTAGTTGAAAATTCTTTTGTTGATTTTATTTCAGTTTTAGGGTGACAAATGTTAATCGCCATGTTAGATCACCGATTTCAGTTATACGATGGATCCATGGAGAAAAGTGAACGGTAACAGTCGCTGCGAATGACAGCAGTCGATTCAAAGACAAATAAAAATGTACAGTCGAATAGTGAAGATTATCGCGATCACCGCTCTAGTAGAAATATCACAAGTTTTTCCTGATGACTGATGAGTTATTCGCAGGGAGAAACTTATTAAAATAAAACTAGTGAGCGACTAATGAATCACTTGTAAATCTTATCTGACTAGTGATGTTTGGATAAAACTTGTGAATTTCTTGCAAGGTTAATCCAAACATTACTAAGATTAGATTTATACATTATTAACTAGAATCATGAATAAGCAGTTTTATTTATTAGATCAATATTATTCATTAGATTCGCCAAATATTTATTAGATTCATATTCGGATTAATTAATCTTTCTGGATGACTGGTGAAAAAATGTTTCATGCATGTACACTAAAAAAAATAATTAATGAAACTGAAAACATGTCTCCTTATTCTGAAAATAGAATCCTCTCCAGACAGTGTTCTTTTGATGCAAGACAACAATGTTACTACTAGAAAACAAACTTCTCGAATGAAAAAATTCTCTGGGTTGAAGCAAATTTGTTCACACTAAGAACATATCTGAATCAATTATAAATTCAATAATAAGATTTTATTTTTACTCTAATTGTTTTCACAAGTGCAATGTTAGTTTCTAATCAGTTCCTCGTTAGATAATGATGACCGTTGCACTAGTTTTGATAAATGGAATCTAGTTAGTTGGAGTGTTACATTCTAGTGAGTGCCTTGTGAGTTTGCCTCATGAGTAGAAGAGATAAACTGGTAAATGCCTTATTATTCACTAGCGAAAATTTCTACCAGGGCGTTATGAGTATTGAAATGGAGTCAGTGATTACTGGCCGGACAATAATAAATATGGCGAAACGCAATGTTCTATGACACGTCTTCAATTTTTTGTCTTTTATTGTCTTTCATAGTATTCGCCTTTGCCATATCTTCTCTGTGTAGAAAACGATTAGAAGACTAGAATCGCTCTTTGCATTTTGGGTGAAATGGTTGAAAATAGAGAGAAATTCAACACTATAAATGAATTCATTTTTGTATAAATTTATACACAAAAAAAGTAAGGCATGAAAAATTAATTTACGATGCATATTCAACACTTTCAAGCAAATTCAATGATTTATCCAATTAGAAACATTGTTTCGTTAACGAGAATTGTATTGCTGGAAATCACTGGTTAGAATGACAATATGAGTTGCCATTCCAACTCACAATAAGCATTGTTGATTTGACAAAACGATATCAAGCAGCGCCAACAATAAGTATCGCAGAATTGACAACAAAAATTGTCGCAACAAAATCCATTTATTGTCCAAACAGCTATATATTCTGAACTCATAAAGTGGTATAATTATTCCCGTGAGAAATTGTTGGATCCACTTAAGGAGACAGTGAAAAATGATATCCAAGTGATATACATTCTTCTAACAACCTTTCTTCGATGGAGTTTTTCTTGAATTCACGAACATGAAAATTAATCCCAATTTCTGATTGATTAGCAAACCTTACATGAGTTTAACAAACAAATTTGGCGAGTTTCATTCTTTCCTGAAAATGTTCCTGTGGTTCAAATCCTAATGCATTCCCGGGTCAAAAAGTTTGGACGGTTTTTGTCCTCTTGTTTCATTCCCAGACTGATCTCGTCCTGATGGTTGATTAATGCGGACAAGAACAGTGCTTTTCCAAGATTTTAGTTTGAATTCGTCCTCAATTACTTTTACACGCTGGAAGAAAATTTAAAACTAAAATCTTGAAAAAGTACTGTTTTTGTCCGCAATAATCAACCATCAGGACAAGATCAGTCTAAAAATGAAATAAAAGGACAAAACCCGTCCAAATTTTTCGACTCGGGAATTTATTCAATGTACACGATTTTATGTTTGTCTTGGATATATTTTCATCGTTAACTCTGAACAAAGTCGAGGATTACCATGAATGGCAATTCAAGTACTCAGTTGTCATTTCAGAGATCTGCTGACGTGATGAATGCCTCGTTTCCCACTCGGAGGACCCGGGTTCGAATCTTGCTAAGGCAGCTTCCCAACATTGGAACTTACAATCACCTTTCCCTCACATATGAATCAAACCACATCGTAATAGAATGTTTGTAGGGATAAATTCGGATAAGACATTTTTTTCCTCAGTCGAAAGTGATATTTCTTAAATAGGTAAACATAAATTATTGATATAATCCCATGATATTGCAAAATTGAATATTTGAATTGTTAATAATGTTGACAATATAATATTGTTGCTAGGGGTGCACACGAGACTCGCGTCAAGAACTTGGAAAATGATCTATATTCATCATTCTACTGTTTATAAGACATGGTTTACTAAACTCAATTGAAGCTTCGCATCAGACAGAACAAATTCGTGACAGGTTTTGATCTTGCAAATGAAAATGATCAAGATCTATATCGAGATTTGCATTGAGCGTTGCACCGAGACGAGACGAGACTGACAAACGATACCGGAAGCATATCTTGGTTGATCTTGTTTATGAAATCGGAATGATCGATTATTCCGTTTCATTAGATACAAAGTCGGAATTCTGTGCGGTGGATACCTCATTGGAACACGTTTAAATTAAGATGATCTATTATTTTTCAGTCTCGATGAGAATACACTGTAAAAAGTCCGACTGAAAGTGGCTGCATCTTACTTTGAAATTTGACTGAAATTCAGTCTTTTCCATTGTGTCGGCATTTGTTTTTGGTGCTTACTTTCAGTAAAATAGGGCTAGTTTCGGCTGCATCTTAAAGTAAGCTGATATTCAGGATGAAAGTAAGTTTTACTTTTTACTGTGTATCGTGTGCACCCCTAATTGTTGCCAGTTTAGCAATAGTGGCGGTCATATTTTTACGATATTCATTGTGGATTGACATATAACAATATTTCATTGTCAATTTAGCAATATTATTGTTCTAATTGCATGAATAATTGCCCAACCAGAAATTTACAACAGGCGCAGTACTGCCCCAGTACTAGCCAAGACTGGCAGGGTACTGGCATTTGTCTGAAATGATAACGCTTTTCAGTACTGGGAATTGAGTACTGATGCCATCATTCGCAATCAGTGCAGGGCCAGTACTGGGTTAGTACCTGGCCGGTATTAAGTTCTCAGTACTGGTTCATCAGTAAAGGCATATTACTGTATTTTTATGTATCCAGTACTGATCCCGTACGTGTTGACCAAGTGTTGGAGACCCAATACTGACACTGTACTGCACCTGTTGTCAACATTGGCATATTACGGAGTTTTCTGATTGGGTGCATTCACTCGTAATTGTTGAATATAAGTCGTAAAATTAAATTTTATGCTTCATCTTAGAATAGATTCATACAGTTTTGAATTTTCGTCCATGTTTAACTATTTTGCCTAAGAACAAATGGCTTCCAAGAGTCTTCTATGACGTTCAATTTGTTACAAAAATTAACACAAGTCTTCATAGTGTATGAAATGTTGGATACACACTGAGAGGAGAGTTCATTTGTATTTGATAAAGCTTGTTTTGGCATTCTCTTTTGAAAATTCCACTTCAAAATCATGACGATTCAATTTTTTTTTTCGTGTACGCCACTGAATGTATTCAATGTGATAAAAATACGAGCCCGAATCATAATATAAGTATGGTTTTGGTGCCCAAATCCGGCTGCGAGCGTACTGATCTAGAACAATTCATGCCATTTTCATACGCACATTCGACTCGAATCTTTAACACTATATTCAGAGCGTTTGAAAGTCACAATAATTGAAAATCATGAAATCAGTTGAAAAGAAAATACAACATCAAGTTGATAAATTGCGAGACCAGAGCCAAATACAGATTTATTCTTCGACTCGGGAGTGGAGCGAGGACCATCTACCTTTCCATAACATTAAATGGCGGCCAAAGAAACCTTCATCTCAAAAGTATCCGTTCATTCAATCAGTGCGTGGGAATCATGATTCGAATGAGCGCATTCTCACCAAGGTCATCCGCATTCAATTCTAGTCAAATCATTCACAAATACACTAGATTCCAAATAACTTCATCACGTCCTCACAGGTTCAAAATGTATGTGACAACAGCTCTCTTGACAGTTTTATGTTAAGTACTTCTTAAAGAAGGACGATATTTGATTGTTAGGAACTTTCACGCTAAACTTATCTTTGTGAACCTTGTATCAACAATTCCAAAAGTATCTTTCAATTCCTGTGAAGGACAGCGCAATCGAAAAATTGATTTGAATTTGAATCAACTCGATTCTCTGTACAAATGACATCGATACATCATCGAACAATTCTATGAACGTCACGAAAGAGAATAAATGGAATAAATACTGTGAATAACGGTAGATTGATTTACAAATTTGTGTACACCATATCAATTCAGAAGAAAAATTGAATTCTGAACGGAATCAGCGAAGAATTGAAAATAGATAATTTTAATGATCAAATGTAAGGTAATGGCATTCATGCATCCTCGACTTCTCTCAATGGAATCTTTTTTTATGGAATAATTTATTTTATCATCGAAGAATTTGTGGTTATATCGACTCCCCGCTGGGATGAATACCTCGTATTCTCACATGAATAAATTTCTTTGTGAAGTTTGAATGGAATGCTATGAACGGGACTCCAGTACTTGTCTACTCCAAGGAAATCTTTTTTCAATTCAGAAAACATTTTCTTTGTCATTTCAGAATTCTTTGAAGGTTCACACAATGGAAAGTGCAATTTGGAGATTGAACAATTATTTTCCTATTCACTTGCTAAAAGTTTAAATTGTCAGGAATTCATCAAGTTGGTTCCAAGTTATTCAAATTCCACTTATCGAGCTCGTTGCATTCTTGCTCGGTATTCGACTTTTCTACCAATGTTGCTCGATTTTCATTATGATCTTCAAGTTTTCATGAGGATACTTCACGAGATAGTGAAAATTACAATGAAACTTAGCTCATCGGTACCTATACATTAATTTTCCTCATCGTCAAGTGTTTGCATGCAATCCTCAAACGTACTTTATCTCCAGATAAACAACTGAGATGGAAGCTTAGAGCGTTTGATGATAAGATAACACTTTTCATGAACTTGAAGATTCAAAGTTTGATAATGAGATTGAGAGATAATGACAGCCTGTGAATTAACGGAACAGGTCGGAATTGATACAACTCGGATTACATTTTGAATCGAAGAACAATCTAGAGTAATTGTGCAAAGAGAGGATCGGGAGACATAAGTTTGTTCAACTAAATTCCCCATCTCAATACATTTAATGTTTTATATCAATACATTTAATTCTCATCAAACGGTCGTTGGATATTCCAATACTAATGACACACGGAATTCTATTGATCGTGCAAAATGAACGGCAATCCTCGAATGAGAGTTGAAAAGAGGATTTTTTTTATAACCGAAGAAAAGTCGGTCAATGACAAGACAAGTGTTCAATTTCAGGAAGAAGGATGAAAATCCGTCGTTCCTTTCGAGGATAAATTTTTCGATAATGAGTTTGAATTCTCTTGGAGGAATATTTATTCAGAGTCAGGAAATACGTGAATGGAATTTTAATGCTCAAACACCGAGCCGATACTTTCACGAGTTGAAGAATGTACACGAAATACATGTAGGGAATTAAGATGATTTTCATAAATTAGAAAACTAGTGACTGTGAATTGATGGTGGAGAAGATTTATATCGGTATAGAGCAAAATCCATTTTAGAAGGATGAAGATCCTTTACCTACATAGCGAGGTCATTCATTAGTGGTACGAGTACTTTTTGTTAATTAAAGCCATAACCAGGCCCGTGCAGATCATAGATATACAAGACGAACGAATAAGAAACAAATGGAAAACGCAGATTCGCAATGGTATCTGTAATCTCTTGCAATTCCCCTGCTTCGTTCAGAAGAAAAGTATATTGAGATTTAGAGAGAGTGGACTGAAATATATGTCAGTTTTTCCTTTATTCTGATTTCGTGGATTGTATACGAGTTTTTAAACGGATAAATTAAACTACGTGTCATGTAGCTTCCCTGGAAGGTTTTACAATAGCATTACGCGATGAGATGCGTTTGAACCCGAATCAAAATCGCTTGGGATCTAGGATTAAGAAAGTTGTGACTGGAATCGCAACGTTTGGCTGACATCAGAACTTTGTCAATAAGAGATTTTTCCCGAATCAAGCCTCAAAGAAGGATTTCGAACCAAAATCTCAAAAAATGGAATTAGATCTATGAAATGATTAGGAATTATATACAATTCTCAGCTTGAATACCCCAGTAGAAATTTGATCAGGCATTTCCTATTTTTAATAAGATCCTGATCAGATTAGAATCTGGAAACCGTAAATGAGGGCAATCTTATGAGGCCCTTACAAGGGACTTATCTGATTTTCCCAATAGGATTCAAATAGGGTTGTAACGCAGGGGTACAATAGGGTTCGGATAAGATTTTCATAAAATCGAGCGAAATAGGGAAAACCATAACGAAACCTGATGAGGACCCGATAGGAAATCAGGCATCCCTTGTCAGGCCCTGGTATTTTCCCATCCAAAATTTCTACCAGGATACCTTTGATCTATGAGACCATTGATGGATCGCCCTTGGTTCTCTCTAAATTCGAATAAATGAGAAATATACTGAAGATCAATGAACTTCCTTGGCAAATCATAAGTGAAATTATTTACTTTCAGTCTTTCCCGTGAAAAAATTGTCTACGCCTGCTCACGCTTGATGACTAAAACCTAATCAGGCGTGATCAAGCCTCAATTTTGTACCCACGTGATGAGCACCAATCATGCCCAATTACGCCCAATCACGCTTGATTATTCTCCATCATACATGAGAAATTCATACAAAACCAATAAGTGTTCCGTAAGGAATGAAACTGTAACAGTGTTATCAAACACTAATTCATTGTCAATCATTTCTACTCATTGTGCTTATGCAGCTCCCATTTTCTAGTTTCTGGTTTTCAGGCATGATCATGCGTGATCAGGTGTACGCGTCTGCGTTTGGGGCCGATTTAGCATGATGAATCATGTGTATACGTGATAAAAAAATTAACACACAGTCATTTTGTATGAATATATTCCTCAGTCGGTGAGATTTTACATGATCACGAGTGAGAATGGTTTGTTTGGCATGATCACTGGCGGTTGAGCTTGATCACGGGTTTCCACGCGGGTACAAAATTGAAGCCTTTGAAGTGATGACAAAGCTCAAAAATGTACGACCAAGTGTAATCAGGCTCACTCACGTGCAGTCAGTATTGAACCTGAACACGCATAATCAGATCTGAATGATTTTTTCACGGGTTTATTCCAACCTAGTGGAAAACATCTTAGTTGTTCTCTAGGCTATTACTAGAAAATACTAGATACTAGAAACAAATAATCTAGAGAAAATCCATCACAATTCATATGTCAAAATGATAATTCGTATTCACGAAGTCATGCATCAAGAAGTTACGACCAGTATCGAACGAATGAATCGATTAGAATCAGTTGACACTTGACGACCAAGGCAAGCTTCCGACCACTCCTTCCGAGTTTCCTGTCTCCTCCTCCGCAGATTTTACCCGCTACCATTCCTATTATCTAATCCATAGACAGGCGCAAAGACAAAATGAATTCTTTTCCAACCAATCTCCTACTCTACTTTTTCTTACCAACAGATAATCAGATGGAAAATAATTGAATAAAAAACACAGAGATTCGTTCCAGACCATTGGAACCTCACTATTGTAAATGCATATGCCAATGACTTCCACTCATGAAGATATCGGAAGCAATGAGGTCATTCACCTGAATCGCCACACATTCGCACATATTCGCGTGATTTTCCTTCCCACGTTGATTCTTCTAGCTTAGGTTTCTCTGATTCCTGAACCTAGAGTACATTGAAGAATTTTTTTCTCAAATTCATTGGGAGAGAAATATGAGTTCCGTTAGTAATCGTCGCAAAATGCAGACGATTGCGAGCACTCGAATTGAATGCAGTCGTTACGCTTCCACCTCTTTCGTACACGTTCATTCTTCAACCCAACCAGACCATTTCCCAACTACTCTTTCAGTCGTTTCATCTATCCTTCATTTTTTTCAGATACTCTATCTCACTCTCTCTCTTCCTCCTATAGACACTCCTTTTATCGACATCTCATTCACAGTCACTTCATTCATTTCTCATTTTGAGACAATTCTATGCTAACGTGAGTGACAGAAAGATGAAAAAAGAAAAAATTAGAGCGGGAGTGGGAGGAAGGACAGGTTGGAAAGATCATCCTTCCGTGAATAGTTGATATCGAAAAATATGGAACTGAAAATTAGATTTATTGAATGATACTATAGAATTGAGAAACTTTTTTCATAAAGTGATCAAAATGTGGTCTTTTCATCAGATTTTTTCAATACTCTTCTTTTAACTCTTCGAGTGTTCGTGCAAATCAAACCTCTCACGTTTCGAGTAACAGTTCGGTATGAATTTATGGAGAAGTTTTGTGAATTTTGATGGATTTATTGTTAATATACGCTGTCCAGAGAGATTTTGTTTTGAGAGCGATCAGAAGAATTAAAATGGGAAAAAACAAAACGACAGGGGTACACGGAGAGAAATTTGGAGATATTGAATCACTGAGCTTCGTGTGATGTTTCATCTCGAAATTAGATGATTTTGTATCTCGAACGGCGTGAAAAAACATCACAACATCGGAGAGCACAAATCTCGAATCCCGTGATATTATTTCATCGTGAAGTTGGAGATTCAACATCAAGCAGTTCGGTGCTCGAAAAGCATACAGTTCGTGATAGAAAATCACCAATCGGTTAATTTTGCTCCACGTCAGTTGCGAGATGCAAAATCATGTTGAGTTCGTTGATTTAATATCTCCGAATTTCTCTCCGTGTAGAGATTCGAGTTAATAATGGACAAAGTGGTATGGAATGCGATGAGTTGATTGAGTGAAAATGACTTTTGTTAAGAAGGAGACAAATTTTCAATGAAGTGAGGAAAACGTGCAGATAGCGTGGCCAGCGTCAATTGACTCTTCTTGGTGAAGAAGGTCATAACGAGTACGAGCACACTTTATAAACGTTTCGAAAACTCAAATAAACTCGCTTTCCGTATGCCATTAATTTGATTCTATTTAATGTACACTTGACAGCATGATATTATTATTCTTACACACTTTTTTCACTTTCAATATCCTTTCAATCCACTTTGCCAGTCGTCCCATATACAAATTTAGTGTCTTCGCCAATGCTGAGTATAGTCAATGGCTTGGGCCAGGCATGATAGCCAAGCGTAGAGAATTTATATTGATTCAATTGACGTTGGGTGTTTCCGATAACTGCTTCGAGCAGGAGCAAGAGTAATTTTCAACCCCGGCCCAGCATGGGTTCTATCCTGTCGATATGGGATCAAGGCTGGGCCATAGAAGGCCAGAGTTCATACACGCTGGGGACCCGTTGATTGACAACAAAGGTATCATCTTTTCTGGATTGGCAATAGAAAATTGAATGGTCACAAGTTTGTGTCAACACTGATGCGGAGATGGTCCACAATTGGTTTTACTGATTTTTCACCCACCAAACGTAGCAAAACCATCATGTTGATAATTTCCAACCATCGCTGTCCCAGGCGTCAGAATTGAGATTTGTTAATTGCTGATACAATGTTATCATTCCAAGCCTCAGTCAAACTTCCCCTCAAGACTCCGCCAGTATTTTTCAGGACTGTGTACATTTTTACATAGGCTTCATTTCCACTAAGGTAAAGAATACATCAATCTCCCTGAATGCTCCACAAATCCATTCAGCAGTTTTCGAAAAATTTTCACCGAGATCAAAGTGAAATTAGAAAATTATTTGGCAATCAACGATGAGAACTCTTCATCGAAATTGTTGAACCAAGAAATATCGAGAGAAAAAAAACTCACATGATATCTAGAAATTCGATTAAATATAGTTTCACATGATGGAATGTGGCGCGGATTTTATATTTACATGTTAAACACATGATTATCGATTCTAATTACACTGTTGAATAAACTTTGTATTTGTATCGGGAAACAATATGATAGCGTTGTTGTTAAAGCAGCACGTACATCAATACATTAATCGGTTACTAATTTGATTTGAAGTTTCACGTTATCACGCAACATTGAAATTCAATGATAGAACTCTGTTTATGACAAATATGCATTCAATATCCCAAGAGAACAATATGAACGTCCAACGTTCAATGAACATTCAATAAACATCTACCGAACGAGTGGACATTCAAACGTTCATGAACCTTCTTCGAATATTAGATATTTCATGCTGGGAGTTTGAAATTCTTCCCATTGAAGTTCACTGAAGTGTTCTTCACACGGTATTGATTCAATACTGGTTCAAGACCGTCTATCTACGGGGACCATTACTTCCCGAAGTCCGTCCAACAATTCATACCAGTCGAGAAACTGTAATAACTTTAAATAAAAACGGTTATTCCACATGAATTGTCATAAACTGGTCAGACTGGCTTTTTTCATTTCAGTGTTCTCCAATTCATCTCAAACGTAGTGAGAATTCCATGGGACAAAGATTTTCAGTGCATTCCCTTGCTCTTTTCACGAATACACGATGAAAAAAATTGAATGTAACAGTCAAATCTCGATTCGCTGAGTATTTTATCCTGAAACAGCGAATTTTTCAGTCGCCCAGCAAATTATTTAGCCGTCTCAGCTTCTAAATGAGCTGGAGTTGCGGATGCCACACACACACAGGATACATCGTGGAAAAAACTTCTTCTGAAAATTCAGAAAATGTGACTGTAATTTCTTACAGTCACTTTTTTCTGAATTTTCAGGTAAATTTTGCTTCAAGTGGGCTGAGGTAAGTTTAAGAAACATGACTGAATTATCAGAATACGGTCCGGAAGTCAATCAAAGTTGCTCAAAATTTGTCTGGGAATTCAGAGCAAAGTGGATGTAAAAAAATACAGTCATATATTTTGAATTTTCGGAAGATATTTTTTCACAGCGAGCAAACGAATTTAGCTGTGGTAGTTGAGTTTTTTTGGTGATTCAACGAAATCAAGTTTCACTGTCATAGTTGAGTTTTTCTCCGCGCACATGAGAGATGCAATATAAGATCAGATAATTTCCAACGAGAAATGCTGCAAAACGATGAATATACAATACTTATCTACCGATAACACTGGATAATCAATAAAATCGCGTCAAACGCGTATCTGCTGAGCTGTTTTTTCTTCCGCTTTGCTTTCTTTCTCTTCTCATTTTTTTTCTCATTCTGCTCCCACTATTGACGTAATAATTAGATAATATACTCTCAAAGGCTAATACAAGTTCTCACGTCGAACATTTACAATGAATCATCATCTGGTTTTTATATAAAGCATTCAGAACACTGTATTATCTGATAACACATGAAAAAGACAGTAAAATGTATATTTTCTTCACGTACATGTGTTTTATCAATTTTCTATCATAATTCCTACATAAATTATCTCACATTTCTAAGAGAGAAAAGAACTGGAATAACACATAACATAACTCAATCGAATAATGAAATTAGTAGAGAATTCAAATAAGCTGTAGTGATTTCAATCCTAAAAACTTTCCCAAGACTCGTAACTGTACGAAACCAAGACGGCACACGAATTTTTATCACAGCATCTTGAAAATTTCGCAAACGATCGCGGCTGGTGTAGGGCATGTCAGTGTTTTCCCCTCCACCCTTTCATCCTACGACGGTGCTTTATTTAAAGAACCCACCTCCTATCGTTATCGTCGCGGCACCCTCCTACAGGAAGTTAATCCAATCGCTCCCCTTGCTTCGCATTCTAGAGCACGGAGCAGCTCTGTGAAAATTTCCAGTCAGAGCTGGTGCAGAGAGAGAGAGAGTGTATAGGAATGGGAAGGGAGCGACTCATTTTGAAGCCAGTCAATTTCGCGTGGAAGCTCGCAATTTCCTTTATCTTTCTTATGGAAAATATATTTTCCTCCCTTCGCTTCTCTCTTTCATTCCACGATAATCGTTATCCGATAATATCTCTATCGTGAAACTTGCACCTACTCAAGCCAACATCGGGAATATAACGTGGTCTGATCTGCTTTCAGAGTGTAGTCTGAAAGCAGCATCCAATGGTATTCGTACTTTTCCACCATGAGAGATAACACTGACTTCATATTGCGGAATTTCAACGTAGTCTCTAAATTTAACTTGAAAGATCGGATATAGGATGAACGTTTATTGAGATATTTGCGAATGGATACTTTCGAATCTGCATTGTTGTCTGAAATTCTACGTAATTTTTCCCATAACATTGATTTCTCTACATTATCTTGAATTATCATAAGCGTTCTGAAATGGGATTGTAATTGATTTGGGTCGAGGAAATACAAGTTTTCTGGTATTGATGAGGAATCAAATTTGCTTGAGTTTGCAATTATCTTAACCTTAACGATCATTTTCAGCAAATCGAAAATCCATTCGACCGGAATAGGAAATGGTTCTTATCATCGCATTTACTGATAATAATTGGATGAGCGGTGTTGGATTTTTTTATCGCTCCCATCAAGGAGAATATGTTTCTCCGGTACCCTTATGGAATTCCTCTTAATCAACCCTTAACTATCGAAAAGTCATTAAAACTATGATTTCGTATCAGGATTTCGGGTGAGAGTATTATGAAGTGTTCATCGATACCTGTTCTTCACTCTTCGATGGATGTACTCATAGATCGAAGTATTGTTAAATTCTTAACGGGATCACCCTCGCGAGGTTTTAAAAAAAAACTTTGAAATTTCATCATCGATCTCATTTCCCGAATCAAATAACAAATGGAACGTGAATGTATAACTTCGAAACTACAACTCTATGTCATCGTATTAAACCGAGAACAAAAACGAAGGTCGCATTCCTCCAAAATGTAAGTTCAACTACACTTTAATGAAATATGATTTGAAGTTAGTTCTGGAGAATCAGCTAGTCGGTTTCATCGGACCAAAACTTCATAACGCTAAGTTTCTTTATTTCAAACTTCCGAAAATCTTTTAAGGAAGACACCGAGGTATCTGGACCGAATATAAAGCGGAAAAATAATCCCTGTGAATCATGTGTTGGATTTGTGGAATTGTGAAATTGTAAAATTGTAATCTCATATGGAATTTGAATGTGAATAAGGATGACCCTCAGTTCCGAAATGGATATAATTTTGTTCGTAGCGCATAGAGTACATAATAGGATTTTTGATCCCATCGCCAAATCCTCAATCGGATTGGATCTCGAAACTTCATAAAGAATTGTAAAGGTTCAAATATAAAGTTTCCTTGAACAGGCAAAAGGGAGAAACAAAGTTTCTATACGAAAAGAAAGTGTAGCAATGGTAGTGGTGGTGGTATCAGAGAAGGTTAACAATAGAATGCGATGTGACCAATGTTTTTCTTCTTCCTCCTCTTCCTATTTCCTCTCAGCTTTACAGTATTATCTAACCATATGCCAACGAAATCTCTTTCCACGCCATCTTGTTCATATTTTTCTTTCTGTTGCCACGCACTCACATTCACGAAAACGATACGAGAAACTTGTTCGACGTGTAGTACAATTTGCAAGCATAGTGCTTTTCATTTTCAAAAATCTGTTGAATTATTCAACGAGTAATGGGGTACCGCTGAAACGTAACGGTAATGCAACTTGATAAGCGGAAGATTAACTAATTCCCATCAACATCAACTTGACGAATGAATATTGAACTCCAATCACGCTGAGCTTATCTAGAAGCTCCCTGATGGAACTGGATACACGGGTACCACTTTGAATAGCAAGAATCTGAGGTAAGTAACGGAAATTTCTCCGGAAATGGTTAATGTCAACTTAAAACAACGATACCATTGACCTCGCAAGTTTTGAAGTAGCTATCCACTATTATTCCTTGAGAAATTTCTCTCGCGTAACATGAGTTGGCGATACTTGGATAGTTTGGATAATACAGGCTTTTCTTGAAATTTGACGAGAACTAATTTGAAGTTTCGTAGCCACCGAAGCTCAGACCAGCACTTCCGTTACTTCATTCGTTCCACATTCCAGAAGAGTTCGAATTCTCTTATAATTAAAGCTAAATTCTTGAAAAATTTTTCTTCATTCTGAAATCATCAATTGAATTCATCAGAAGGTTATCAAGGATTCTGAATTCAGAAATCATTAGGGGGTATCTACATGAATTACGGTACTTTTTCCTCTCCCCAACGTTAAGATAATAATTATTATGAACGTTTCTCTTCCCATTCGATTCAACGCCATACACCTAACGGATACGCGGAAGAAAAGTTACGAAGCACCGGTACGTGGCTTGGTTTATTTATTTTTATTCTTTTTCCTGTATATCATCTACTCGTTTCAGCCCCCAGTGTATCACCGGTACACAACGGAAAAGACGAGAAAGAGGGAAAAGGAACATTAAATGAGTTCTGCAGTTAACAGCGAGTATCATAAATTGACACCCCACCGTCTCACCGCGCGAGCATTAACTCAGTCTTCAAGGATATTAGGGAATGACTATAATCAGACCAAGTTTAATCGAAGTTGACATTAGAATATCGTATCTTCTCCCGGTAAAATCTCTCTCGCTTTGCATGCACGTTTTCTTATATGGATATTATTCTAAGCTTGTCGGAAAGTTTACAACTCTTGTGATCTTTATGACTTTTCACATGTAGAATAATCATAAGTCATTATTCCCTAATGACTCTGATAACGACCTCGAGGTTGATGAGGATCAAAAGTGTATTGAACGATATCGAACAATTCACCACTTCTTGGAGTGCGAATAATGAATATAATGATTATAGAGGGTACCAGTTGGGATTTATAATCCGTAGAATTTGATGTAATATCGAATTCGGACTAGGAATTTATCTCCTAGACCTGACTATGTCAATTTTGTTTATGCTCAGGGTCTGATGAAGAATATATCGTTGATGACATATCAGGAATGCCTCGCTCAGAACTCATGAGGAGTAAGACCGCTTTGAAATACAATTTTTTGAATCAAAACATTTTTTTTTGCTTCAGATACTTTTTGGGGACATAAAAATGATACGCCGTAAGTTACAAATCGATATCTGAAATGACAGTCCAATTTTGGAAGCATTGGAGTGGAGGCGCAGTATTTTTTAACGCGGTGACTTTCCCAACTGGGATCGTGGACTCATTGACTGTCTAGATTTACTGTCAGAAGAAAACAAATCCCGATGAAATGGATGGAGGAGGGATGCTATGTTGGCCCGTCATCGGAGATTAGAGGTAATCTTTATTCCCATGATCTTCATTCACGACTAAACCGTTATGAAAACTGTGAACGCGTTCATTTAAAAACTGGTGAAAACTCTAACTCTGCCAATTTTCTATCACATAATGGTAAGACCAAATTCAAACGGCTATGTGACCGGAAAGTCTGTGACCGGTAAGTATTTTTGAAATTAAGTGTGAAATGAAAAGCGCGGTTATAGTAAATATTCGATTCACTCGAGAAATTAATAATGAATTCGACATAACATTCCTCAATATTATTCTAATATAATATATTTCGATATAAAGAATGGTGATTGTAGTGGCGACAGTGATCGAAACAGTAAAAACTGAACATAATCTCATTTATCAATGGTGTTCATTAACATTATAATTCAATATCTAGGATATTATGAAGGAATGAAAAGGGTCAAACATCGAAGCAACATTTCATTTTTCACAAACATTTGATCTCAATAGTTCTTCAAATACGACGTAAATCGTCACATTTTATGCTCTCTAAAATTTTTAGAGTGAGATTCCACTCTTTAGGCAGCCAGAAGTGAGCTTGTCGAAATTTCCAGTGAAATTTCCACTCTTTTAGTGTAAAAGTCTAAGGTTTGAAGTTAGAAACTCCAAGTCACTCAAATTTTGAAGTGAATTTTTCACTCTAAGAGAATGAGAGTTCACTCGAAACGAGTGAGAATCCCACTCGAAACGGACTGGCTCATGTGTGAGACTTAGCGGAGTGAAACGCGTGATTTTTCACTCTTCCACCCCGAGTGAGAATTCTCATCTCTGGTTCGCCAAACGGGACTGGTGCAGGAGTGTTGCGTTTTTTTGCGGTACTGTTGCGGACATCATGCACCTGCACTACATCTGCAACAGTACCGCACGAAAATGCAACACGTCTGCACCAATCCCGTTTGGCGAACCGAAATCAACATTTTTACTCGGGACAATAAGAAAAATTTCTTTGTACAACTTCCCATCATTGCTGGTATATTTGGGATATACTCTGAAAATGACGAAATACGCTGTCGATTATGTGTGAACTTTGCAATCATCCTAGCTATCTTTACTCGCTTTGGTCGTAGATGTTAATAGAATAACAGTTCAATCCACCGTGTTTGACAGTACATTTTGTAGTTTTCAGGTTATATCCTAAATATACCAGCAATGATGGGAAATTGTGCAAGAAAATTTTTTTCAGTGCAGATTTAGAGAGTGACTGCAACGTTTTTGGGATTTCGCAAGAAATATTGGCAGATGAGAAAATTCACATTCTTCTTACAATACACAAAACTCGGTTGTTTTGCATTTTGTGGATTTAAATTACATTTGTTACGCTTGCAGCTTTTTACCCAGGTAGCACTTCGGCGCATTGAAGCGCCTCGGATGTGCATTTATTGTACATTGCCATAATGCATTGCGTAATGAAACCGGTATTCAAAGCACTGCATTGTTAACTGTGTAATTTAAAAAGTGGTTGATATGTTTCACTGTAAAAAGAAAGTATTGAATTCAGCTCATTTGATGGCTAAATCTGTGATGCAAACAAATTAAGCCGAAAAAACAATCGCCGACACAATGGAAAAAGCATTGTCTGAGATTAAGATGCAAACAGATTAAGACTTCCTTTTTACAGTGTTGCATTTTCATATTTCGATTGGTGCTGGTTACACACGGAAAAAAGAAAACAGCAATGGTTACTGTGAATCGCAAAAATACATTGAAACTCAAATTCATTCTATGCAGTACTGCGTTTCCCAGTTCTCATTACTGTCTAAACAGCATTGACGAATTTCATGACAATACCCATCACTGTGATCGCGCTAATCCTCATTATCCAAGCGTGTTTTCATTTGTTTTTCAACCGATCGCTGTCATTCACAGTAACCAGTAGTGTTTTCTTTTTTCCGTGCAGATGCGAAAAATGGTGAAACTTCCGTCAATCTTTGTGAACTGAATGGTATTCGCGCTTCGCTCACATTTTTGAAATAGTTTCAGAATTATAAGGACACATCTTACAATCCTGTAAGACAGTGTTTCAAATTAATTGATGGCTGAATCAGTTTATCACATTTAACAGTACAATATTACCTTTCAGTCAAGACACACCCTTGTTTTAACCATTACAAATTCAACATTCATTCATTGATTTTTGAAAATGTGTCAGCCATTTGCGAAATGGTAGCCCGATTATTTTTAATCGATGTTGATTTTCACACTTACACCAACCTTGGGCCACGTTTAAAGAATCAGAAAATGTGTAATGATCAACCATTCATTGAAAACGATGACGCATGCGTCCTATAATTGAAATTGAGGCGTCGGATACAATAACCAGACTTGCATTCGGAAACACAGGCAACTATTGTCCGACCTGTGCCGTCACTTGCGGGAATCAAAAGTTGGAATTCCGAAAAGTAAGAAAATACTCAGTCATAGGTCTTGAAAAATAAATTTTCTATAATCGATATTTGTTTGTGTGAAATAATTGACATTACGTATTTTTTTGGTTTCAGGAATCAATGTTTTTCAACATTGAACTTGCTTCAACTTGAACATTTTTCGATGGATGGATCAAGATAAATTTTACGAATTCTGATTCATAAAGACTTCCTCGAAGACGACATTGCCGTATGAGTTTGTAGAAATTATTGACAAGTTAATAAAAATTTTTATTCGTGATAAAAATCAAGTTTTTCATGCTTTGGATTAAAAAGGTGGTGCAGGAAGTATAAGCTACAAAAAACTTTCAGTGACAAAGTTGTTTCCTAGTGTGTGGGAAAACTACTTAAAAAGTTTCAGATCGTTTGGACCATTGGTTTGCAAAATACAGCGACTTATTTATCAACACGGAACATAAATTTATAAGGATTTTGCGTCGTTCACCAGCTGAATTGGATTCCATAAAAGAGATGATATTCATTCAATTTTTCAACTTCAGTTTATGTTCTTTGGGTCAGAGAATTCAAATATCGAAACATCATCGCAAGATTCGTCAGTCAGTGTTTACCGATAAATAGTTTCAACGGTTCATAACGTTGTTATGGACAAACTATTGGCTTCAGAGAAAAATTGTTCCAAAGAGGAAAGGTGTCTATCTTGTCACGAATGAGTTCTGTACAAAACATTCCTTGAATTTCTCAATTGTCAATATGAATATACCCATGCAGGTATTGCCGAAACTGAAAAAACCCCAAGCTTGTCCCAAGGTTGGCACATGTGGCAGAAACAAACCTTCGTAAAGAACAATTGGCCCAATATTGTTCCATGATTGTCCAGTTGTTCCCAATGGATAGTCAGTCTTGGTGCATTTGTTAGTATTTTTGAAATGGTGACTACATTTGGTACAAGCTTGGCACAAGAGTAAAAATCGAGCATTCGTTGAGAACAACTGTGCCAATATTGCCCACATGAGTGACACAATGTTTATAAATATTGACGGAATTTTGAATTCGCAATGGCTGAAGACTTGGGGATAACCATCGGGCAAGGGCTGGCCCGATCTTCCTGCCATAATTAATCCTACACACTAGTTTTACACACTAAGCTAGATTTTATTGATCTAAGTAAGGATAGAACTTCACATAATGGTAATAGGATACTTTTAAATGTAATCATACACGGAGATCAACTGATTTTGAAGAACTCTTCACAGAATTTTAGGATGTCTGGCTCATTTTGAAGAGCATCGATTTTGATGAAACTTTGCAGTTTTGTAAGGCCTGGCATCGAACCAAAAACCCTCGAACCATTCGTCCAGATGAACAGCCGTTTTTCAGATATAAGCATTGATTTATGCTTTGAGATAAGAAGCATTGCTTGATGCTTGGTAAATGAATTGGACCGGGCCTGGCAAAACCACTGGCCCAAGCTTGTCCTGATCTTATCATTCCCAAGCCTGGGCCGAAATTAGTAAATTGTTCAAGACAAGCCTCGGAAGGTCTTGTGCCAGGCTTGGTCCATACACACATGGGTAATCATTATATTCAGATAAATATAAAACTGAATCTAAAAATTCATATCCTGAAATCGATTTATGTGTTCTGTGTCAATGAATCCTTTGCATATTTAATGCTTGTTGGCATTAATATGAATAAAAATAAAAATATTTAATGCAGAGCGTATTTAATACAAGTCGTGTGCACGGAAAAAATATTATCTTATAAATTACGATGTGAGAATTGTAGCAGAGGACTATATCTGCGGAATTAGTCTATTCAAAGTGTGACATCGTGAATTGAGCTAATTTTTGGTTAAATCACGTTGATTATTACGATGTTCGCTCCTACAAAAGAAGGTAATAACAACAATATAATATGTCTGTAGTATCTGACAATCCCTGCTCTCTCAAGTATGGTCCTATGCTACGATTTTAACATCGTAATTTGAAAGATAATATTTTTTCCGTGTGGATAGAGATGAGATGCGTATCGTTGTAGGACGGATACCAGATCGTTCCACCAACTATATTATAGTTGTCACAGCGCTACCGTTCATTATTCCTTTTGAATATTTGTCTCGGCCATACCGCGTCTTCGTAAGCACTAGACTTCTCTGTCAGTATGTAATACACATTTTTCTCGCCGTATCCAAAACAAAATTCATCAAACAGAGAGCGAGTCTTCTCTCAGTGTAGTTTGACTGGTGAAGACCTGGCCAATTCGCACGTTACATCCCTTATAAAATCCTGACAGGGCTTTTGTTTGTGAAAGCAGCCACCTTGCAAGTAATTTGAGTTCTCTTACTGAATTCCTACCGAGGATAGTAATACGATTGATACGAGTTTCATTCATCTTACGGGAACTTGGAATTTTTCTATCGCAAATGATTCTCTCAACTTGCAATACTAAATTCTGTGACAATTAGCATCGCACCTTGCGTTATTTATTCCATCAGCACAAAAATTTTCAGCCCTTTCGTAGAGACTTGACAAGAGAAATTCAATTTCCAGAATATTCATATTCATTAGAACAACGCATGGATATCTTGATTCAAATCAAATGAATGTATTCTCACAAGTTCATTCACATTTCATTCCAGTCAGGTCTTTGAAAGGACCACTTTATTCCGGATAACCTCGTTATTCTCATTCGAGATGATCCGCGCTCTTTTGATTGATATTTCATTTAATTCTGCAGAATGGTTCCTATAAAACAATGAATACAAATTTCCCCAATTATTCAAAACCACATGTGATTATTGATATCTAAAAATTATTGTGCGTAATTTCAAATTTTTCAAGTTACTCAATGATCGTGAGGAACTATGCATTTAGAAATGTTCAATTTGTTACGTGTACACGGGTACGTAATGTATAAGAGAAAAAGAGAGAGGAAGGGAGAGAAAGTAATGCCGACAAAAGAGAGTACTTGCGGAAGGACAGAGTCAGTCGCGCGTAAGATCTCTGGCAATCGATCAATCTAATCGCGAATCGAACCAATAGTGAGCGCCAATTATTAAAGTACATACAACAACACCGGTTGGAAAGAACCCTTCAAAGGATATATATTCATTCAAATTCAGAGCAAAGATAAAAATATTGATGACCGCTGAGCTCCTTGCTATTGAATTAGCTACGATAAATCGACCACATCTTGGAGGTCATCAATTTCCAAGATAAGTTACAAATCTCTCCTTCATAATAATCCATGAATTTTAAAAAACCTCTACAAAATTCTTTTCTATCCGAATCTTTTTTTGAGAACTTCAAATTTATTCTCAAGAATTACAAGGAATAATAAATCATGAACGCTTTGCGCGTCAATGTATGAATAGCTTTGAGCAAATAATATATCTTCTTATTCGCATGCACGGTAGAATTTTTAATGGAAGACTATACCATGTCAAGATAAATTATGTAAAGCTCGACGAACTATCAAACAAATTCAAAGTTAGGGTAGGAAAAAAAGCTTTCGCGTAGATATTAAATTGTCCCAAATGCGTCGCACATAAGATCTTCAGTTATATATTATATGAGAGTGTCTCAAAGAATTCTCAAAAATGTCTTATGCAACACCTGACGTCTTAACAGATATCTCTCAAAACGTAATACTTCAAAAATAAGTTATTTAATCTTGCGTAAGCTGGATTATTTCAACCTTGTCAGTTCTCTTCGTATTCGTATTGATAGCACTCGTGTTCGGAGCTTCATAATTTCAGTGAATTCCATTCTATTTTGATTTATCCTAACATTTACTCGATTCAAAGAAGCTTCAAATTATATTTGAACACGAGAAACCATTTTTCGCGATTACCTTCGTTTAATTGAATTCTCAACTTCGGCAAGTCGACGGTAAATGAATTGTAATCACCATTGATGTTTGCGAAAGAACAGCATAAATTCGTGCGTGCATTATAGATGCATGAATCAATCTCATTTGAATGATCGTAGTAATGAGATGATGAATATTTATAAGAACAGGAATGGAGAAAACCTGTATACGTTGAATTGATTTTTTGATCCCCCGAGATCTTTCGAATTATGTTCGATGCAATTTCGTTTGGCGATGATGGATTTACATTATTCGATTGATGTTATACGCGTTACTGTATTTCAGACGATACATGGTCAACAATGAATTGCATAAATAACGTAAGTATTCTCTTTGTGTTGAAGTGGTTTCGTGATATCCAATTGACTTCCTTCGATGTAAAGTCTGTATGTGAGATAATTGTGTCGTGTGTTACGTAAGGAGGTCTACAATCGCTCCGAGTCACTAATAGGCGGCAAGTGAAACAAAAAAATTCTTCCTCGCGACTTATGATTTATGTTCTGATAATTATACCACGTTGATTATGATTTGTCATGCCATCTTCGATGCCTCGGTGTGAGTTCTCATTCGTGAGACTAAAGGTATGCGAATGGAGACTGATAAATGATCGATATCTAATCTCGATCTTCGATCGAGTAATTGGATGTCTCATTGAAATATTTTCTATTCTGATAACACGTAAGTGCACTGTCGATAATTTATGATCAAATTTGGGAACCACGTTTGATGAAATCATGAATACACTTCAATTACGTTCGAATGAAATTTCAGTTGTGAAAATGTACATCAACCACACAGCATTTCGAGTCTAAAAGATATCTCAAGCCAAATTTGAGAAGTCTTATGCAACATGAAAAGATATCTTGAGGAGATATAAAACAGTTCTTACTTCTAAAAGATTTCTATAAGATGTCTCAAAGATATAATCTCGGGAGAAAAGTTTTAAATCTTCTAAAAGATATCTTTTAGATGTCTTTTAGAAGTAAGAACTGTTTCAGACATCTTGAGGATATCTTTTCATGTTGCATAAGACTTCTCAAATGTTTCTGAACAGTTCCTCAAGATATCTTGAAGACTAAAAGTACTGTGTGGGCAGTGTGCAAATGAATTCTCAATTCAATCACCAAGTAATGAGAATTTCGTTCACAAATGTGTTTAAAAAATGCAGTAGATTCGGATAAATCCCTCACAGTGGACACTGAGAGGAAATATTTCCGAGAACAATGAAATATTTAGTTTAATAGTCGCAATGAAATTCTTTATTGCCTTGAATAGAGTTTTATCGAATCAATCAAATATCCATTTTCATCGATCAGATATTTTTTGACCGTCAAACATTTGTTTGATTGAATGAATATTTAACTGAGCCAATGAAAGTTTGTTTGAATCAATCAAGTGTTTTATGACGAGTATTCAACAAAATATTTCATTGTTCCCGGAAATTTTTTCCCTCAGCGCAGTTAATTTTTTCGTCTCGATAGAACCAATCAGGGAAAAGAATATGGAATATATTCTATCTGAATTCAAAACGGTCCTTGATGGTGTTATTATTTATTATTTTAGCGATTACATAATCATTTCCGTTGTCACAATGCCTGTCGTGACAAACCTTCGAAATAAGTTGTCATTTTCGAAACGGACGATAATGATCACCATCTATTGTAATCACTCACAATTCTCGAATTTCACCAGTTTCATTCTTTATATAATTGCTCATCATTCTACAGCGAGCTCCATTTGACATACATTGGTATGGTTACCGCTTTTACAAGAGCACGAAGCATTTATTTTATGGGTGGAATGATTGATTATCCTTTGGAGGGAAATGGGGAAATTGTACAAAACATTGATCATTATAGAATAATTGAAATCCAAGCCAATACACAGTGAAAAATTTTGTGTATTTTTGATACACGTGTACACTGTTAAAAACTTCTTGAATTTTAATGCACTCTCAATGCACCAGTATACATGAAATTTCAACTCGAAGGTACATGAAATGATATTCAAGTATTATTACATTAATTTTCAAATCATGTGGAATTGAATTACACTCCCAAGTATCGGTACATTAAAAATTAACTTAGACTAAATCGATAGAGATTTGAGAAAATAACATAACCATCAATAATGTTTAAAATTGAGTGAATAAATTGAATAATTATAATCTTTTTGTGATTATAAATTTTGAAATTATTCTTCTCAATCGGTTACACTCTACGAGTCTTGTCGTTGAGAGGGCTTGAACGATACTGAACCCCAACAGAACCTAAAATTTATGTATACGTCCAGGAAACCTCCGAAGGACGTCTGAGAAACGTATTTGGACGTTTCCTGAACGTAAACAAATTTTGGGTTCTGTTGGGGAAGGGTACGAAATTTTGCGCGAAATATATCCGTGAACCACGTGAGAAATACAAATTTTATGAATACAATGATAAAATACACACTTGGGATTGAGGAATTTAATTCCATAGTGATTCTGAAACATAATGGAATCGATGGAAAATTCTTACGATTGAAGGTTATAATTCAGAAAATTTGGCTTCCCATATTTCAGAACCAATATGGAATGAAAATTTGCATTCACAGTGCGCAATCCCATGCATGTATTTCAATATCACATATTTGAAATTTGTAATTCTTACATATTTTATAAAAGAAGGATGCTAAAAATATTATATGTTTCGTCTTTCGCTTGAAGGTCCTTAATGAGTTTCAAAGAAAATTTACTGGAAGTTTTTTCTGGAACGCGAATGAGAATTCATATACAAATAATTTCATGTATTCATACATTAAATTTCTAATCCATGTACATTAAATTTAATGTATGTAGACTTGAAATTTGTGGAACCTGTACATGAATTTTTAGTTACGTACTTGAAAAAAACTTCCAGTAGATTTACATTAAAATTCATGCGGAAATTTTCAACAGTGTATGTTCCAAGAGGTCCACTCGCAATTGATGTTGAATATTAATACAAAAAATGTATCAAATCAACATAAACACGTTAAATTTACACCGAAAATCTGTGAATTTTAGAATTTGATATGTTGTTTTTAATACAAACTATGAGTGGACCTCCTGTGACACGAAATTTTTCGCTGTGTACGACAAAGTCATTGCACAATAATCAGTACTTTTAAATTCATTTTCTACACATGTCAATCTATCTACAAAGGAATCAACTCGGGATTATGTTCTCATTGAAATGTGAATGGTTTCAGCCAAAGATATTTCATTTTCAAAAGGTATCAAAAAATTTGGAAAATACATTTCGAAAGTTCAATATCTTCAGGAAAAAATTCAAAGTCATGATTAATATCATGGACGAAACCGATGAATTTCAATGATTAGGCGTTTTTTAAATGGAAAAATTAGGGACTACGGTATCAATACGAGATGAAAAATCTGTCAATTTCATTATCCAGTCATCTTCCTTCTTCCGTGAGTGAGAGTAGTCTTGGACACAACTGACAAAAAATTGTATTCGAATAACACTGAATTCTAGAAGTGCAGTTCCCAGTAGAAGTATGGATGGAGGCGTGATGAGCACGGTTGAAATTGCTATAGACACGCACTAAAACATTATGTTTCATCTATTCATTATCTGGCGCGCACCATTCCATGCGCAATAATCTTTCAACAGATTGTTGGGGGAATACTCGGTTAAGCGAATAAATCAAGGACAAACGGTTGCAATAAGATATAACACTGCACTTCAACGTAAATCAGTTCTCTCAAGCAGTGAAAACATCAAACACGTAAAGTCAATAAATTGTTTCTGAAGTGTTGAAGGGAATATCGAATCGGTAGGTCAGTGAATTGTGTTGATATACGTGATACTCTTTATCATAATCCGTGTTGCGGATCGAAAACTGTAATCTTTCAGTGAACATCAATATAATATTCATTCGAGGGATTCATCTAAACTTGAACAAATTTCAAATCCCATTAAAGCATCAAACAAATTAATAAATCCATCTACAGTTTGAAAAATTTTCTCCGCGTATTCACGTTTATTTCTTATTCTCGAATCGTTCATTCATATCATGTCATTCGGAATCACTCTTCGATATCCGTAGATATTGTAAAATTTAAGGAATTTGTATAACAAGAAGTACAGATAAGGTTGAATCATATCATGTGCGTATGGAATTTGAATGATCTAATCTCCTCACAAAGGGAACCGATAGATACTTCAAACTCCGAACATCTATTCGAAGATTACGTTTCAACTCATTTCTAGATTGAATTATTCTCACTACGCTGATTGTTCTTTCATACAAAACATTTGAATTGAAGATTCATATAAACGAATTGTTTCCTCACATTGGCAAGTTGACGCCAGATCATTCATCCAAATTTTATCATCAATCATTTTTAATGAGACTAATAATCACATTCATTCGTTATCATTAGTGAACTTTATTCCGCCTCACCTAAAATACAAGTTGGAAGATGCATTAACATACACTCGAATTCTAGAAAGTCTCTTTCAAGAGGATGAATATTCACTAAAGTGAATATACCATTGAGATGCATATGAAGATGAAGAGTATCGATACTCTCCGAATTTACTCATCTGCGGAGCACGATTGGAACAACAAAGAACACAAAGTCAATCACAGCCACGTGGTGTGAAGAATTCATTGGTGAGCGTTGCACAAAACAACGTGACGCTTGAAGTCATTTGTCAATCTGACTTGATCTTACCCACACAGCAACCAATGTCTCAGTAATATTTCTGGAATATTACAATGTCTCGCTCAGAACATTCTGTGTGAAATATTTGTACAAAATCCTATAGATATTGCAGATGCAATATTTCGTTAAAAATTTTCTGAGAATCTTCCAATTGGAATATTGCATATATAGTGATCTGTAATGTTCTGGAAATCTACAATGGAGAATATGCTAAATTTGTCGCAAATGAAATATTCTGAAAACATGACAGTAGCAATATTTTATAAAGCAAAATGAATACACCTGACCCAGAACTTGGTAAAATTTATAATTCAAGATCGAAAAAAAACGCCTCTCCTACGATCTATTCACTTTTCGTTCCAGAAGATTCTGAATCAATTGGTCTATGTTCCAAATTCTTGGAAGCTTTGCATCAATTTGTTCCAGCACTTGGTGAATTTTGGAAGTGCACTTTTGAAAAAACGTTCCTCTCAAGTGCAATCCGTTTTTCATTTCAAACGATTCTGAATCGATCAGTCTACATCCTATGGCAACAAATTTTTGAATTTTTCCCATCAATCTTATTCAGCACTTTGTAAAATCTCAAAGTCGAGGTCGAAAAAAACCTCTCTCCCACCACCTACTCATTTTTTGCGTCAAAAGATTCTGAATTGATTTGTCTACATTTTACAGAAACGAATTCTTCAAACTCCCATCACGATGATTACAATGAATGGCACTCTGAGAGTGGTGTCGTCATCTCGGAGATTCGCTGATGTGATAGAAGCCTTGACTCTCACTCGCAGAACCCGGGTTCAATCCTCACTGGGGGAACTGTCTAATAATCGATTTCGAAGCAGGTTTTCTTTCTCTCAAAGTGATTCAGGCCAAGCTCATTCAACAGTTGTAGACGTAAACTCTGAAGAAATTTTGTTTCAATCCAAAGTAATATCACAGCAATATTTCAGAATGTCTCCAGAATGACATGGAATCTTCTGGAGATATTCTGACAATCTTCTTGAAATGTTTTCCAGAATATTACAAATTCCAAATGTGATGTTCTGACAATATTGCTGGGACCTCCCGTGCTGTGTGGGGATTGAAGAGTATAAGTGCGTATTTCTTTATAAGAAGGCCAGAGTACGATTCTGGACAATAAAAAGAGAGACTAAACTAAATTCTACGGCAACCCTGGAACCCTTATCCTAGTGGAAGTTACTCTCGTCATTCTCTAGGCTATCAGGGAGCACCGCTGGACTCTGACGAGGCATTTCGGCGCCTGGAAAATGGCTAGTAATGACTAGGGTCACTTTTCTATTAGATCCAGTAATCCATCAGTATGGTCCAGTGATGCTTGTGAAAATCCGCTTCCGCGAAAAGTGTTATTTGCAGAAGAGTAACCGCGCAAAACTCAAGAGGACTAGAGCATGGGGAAGTGGGGGAGGAAAAGAGTCAAATTTTGCACGAACTTTTTTCAAAAGGTACGTAATTAATGCAAATTCAAAGTGAATAATAATGAATTACGTATTTGAGATTGCGCACTGTCACGCACTTTGAATTTCCCAATGATTTCTTAATGTTGAAAGATAAAAATTGTTGAATTTGTTGACATTTGGAGGTTGAAATTTTACAATTTTCATCTTTCAGCATTCAGGAATCATTAGGAGATTCAAAGTGCGCAGCAATGAGCAATCCCAAATACGTAATTCTTTATCATTCACTTTAAATGCGTATGAATTACGTACTCCCCACTTCCCCATGTTTCAGTCCCTTCAAGGGCATTCAAGCATCAAAAGAAGCGAGTCAAACTTTGCACCAATTTTTTCCATAAATTATGCGTTCAACCGAAATTTTTAGTAATAATCATAAAATCCACGACTGGGATTAGACTCTGAATATAAGTTTCAGTCTTTTACTGTTTTTTTTTTTAACATCAGTGCCGTCTTTCTGCATAGGCTTTGTAGGCTCGGACCTAGGGCCCCACGCTGATGGGGGCCCCCGACTCCTTGAACCATAATTTTCTTTCAATCCTACAAGAAAAGAATGTTTGATAATGAAAGAAGTAAAACATGAGCTATGGATATCCAAATTGCACAGCCAAACGAACATATTAATATATTCATAATTGATTAAAATTCCCAAGAAAATATTACTATATACAAGTAAAAAAATTCCCTTACATGGGCCCCCAAGCATTCTGAGCCTAGGGCCCCTCAACTATCAAAGACGACACTGGTGAACATGACAGGATTTTAAAATTAATAACCTTTAATTGTCTAACATCTTCTTGTAATTCTATTTTCCAATACCTGCAAACCATGAAGAAACGCAAATTTGTGTTTAGAGTCCAATCTCAGGTACACTAAAAACCCAATTTCTTAGATTCAAAGAAAATTTATTTGCCCTCATTCTGATAAATTTTGTTTTCAATGAAAAACATTATTCATTGAAATGGAGAAACTTTCCATTCAATTGAAATCATATTCTTCGAATTTAGGAAGGAATATATTTTTGTTTCAATTCATAGAATCTTCAAATGGGACTGTTTTGGATAAGTATATTCTATGCATATTCTTAGAATGTATCTTCCAAATTTATCCAAAACACTCTCACCTGCACATTCTATGCATGATCTCAGAATTAACGCAGAATGTTTGAAATGTTCTTTTGTTACTTGAGAAGTCACATTTTTTCCCAATTTCAAGATATTCATTCTTGCCGTCACGAAATGATGTAACCAACGGTCGTTTATTCATGGTTTAGAACAGCATAATTAGTACAATATGAATGTGACAATCTTCAATTCTTGTAGTGTACAGATCTTTATACACTGAGAAAGAAGTATTTCAAATTTATTCCAATCAAATAAGATTTGTTCACCATTCACTAAAGAAGTATGGTTCCTGTAACCATGTGAACGTGTTCCAATTAGGTACAGCTAACCTCACAGATAGTCACAAAGAGACCACCCGTATGGTTATCAAACCTATTCGGATTGTTATCATAAACCTGTATTCAGGTGATAAAACTATACAGATCGTCACTTTGATTACCTGTAAGGTTAGCTGCAATTAAAATATGTTCATTTGGTTACATGAACCATACATCTTCTTCAGTGTTTGTCTATAATTGATAAGCCTCTTTTGTTACAAACGATGTATATGGCCTATTCACCCGGATCGGAAAATTTGGACGGGTGTTTCTTCATGTTTAATTTTTAGACTAAGTTTGTCCAGATTATTGAATCATCCAGACAAAAAACAGGACTTCTCCAAGATTTCAGTATGAATTCCTCCCTAATCACTTTTTTCCGTTGGAGGAGAAATTCAGAATGAAATCTTGAAAAAGTCCTGTTTTGGTGCGCATCACTCAACAATCAGGACAAAATCAATCTGAAAATCAAACATGAAGGGAAACCCCTTCCAAATTCTTCGATTCAGGTCATTCAATCAACACTGACATTCATTAAATCCTAAAAATAGTGATAACTGAAGACGAACAAGGGAAAGAAGCAAAATTCATCATTAGTGTATCATTTACTAAATCATTAGTGTAGAAACGAATACCTGAAATTCATGAAGTTTCTCTTACTTGAAGATGAAATGGATTGTGGTTTGAATATTTATGTGGAAGGAAAAAGATCGATTGCGGTGTTCAAAAATTCATCTCTTTCACCTTGGAGGAATTCAGAACAAGAATAACTTGTGTCATTCATGGAAGATTTTGATATTTTTCATCATGTCTGAGCAACAACATGCTCTACGAGTTGTTAATTGAAACTTTATTGTATGATAAATCCTGATGATTTTCCAAATAAAGCGGGGAACTTCTAGAGACAAGCCATTGCATTCAAATGACATATTTTTATGCATTATTACGTTGCAAATTTTTTAAAATGACATTCAAATCGAATACAAAACAAAGGTGATACTATACGACGCGAATCAAACAAAGAAAAAACGATGAATCATTTCTCAGCGTATAAGGGAATAGATTTAATCATGTATGGATTGAGGGGGATAATTTATCGTTAGTTTTTCCAATCAATCTTCATATGCAAATTTGATTGATGTACCTGTATATTGTTTGTGTATCGCGTATTTATTTGGTGCCAATGAGATTTGAAGAACAGCAGATGCTTTTTTTCGTTCACCTGTTCTTTGAATAAAGGAACATATGTTCATATGATCGACAGCAATTGAATTGTTCCTGCACAGTTTGAGTTGCTTATAGTTTTTCATTAGATTGTGACGTGAACAATATTTTCCTCGCAAAGTTTCAATGATTTTCAAACGCTGGAAAGCTGGTCAGAACCGATTAAAGATCGACGTTTACCTGGTTTTTTTTGTCAGAAATAAACGCCAAGAGAGTCTTTTGCAGGCTCGAATCACGATTTCAAGTGTTCACACGGATTTCAAAGCGGTGCTATTTGAATTTTCGTGATAATTTTTGAGGGAATCTAAGAATATTTCGTGGTTTGTTTAGTACACATGGAACCGTTCAGATCTCTGTTAAATTTTACTAAAAAGAAATTAAAGATCAATGATACAAAACAAGAGTTGAAAAAAAATGAACTCTTCGAAAGTCGAGCATGGAATTTCAATATTCTTTTTTTTTTCCTGTAATATTCATCAATTTCTCCTAATATTTGAATTTTGTTGAGGAAAATTCCACAAAAATGCGAACCGTTTTATCATTGCTAAGAAACTAAGAAATATTCTTGAATTCTTATAAAAATTACTTTATTTCCGAGTCGCATGTCATGCGATATGTTACTTCCAGATGTAGAACATGTTCCGGATATTCTTTGAATCAGGTGTAGATGAGAATAAGTTTTCTAAAAATCATCTAAGAGTATTGCGCAAGGTACCTAAGGTCTGTTAAAAAAACAACGACTCGTGAGACATGAGATGTTTATGAAAGGTGAGGAAAAAATGAATGACTAATTAACCCTCGAACATACAGGTATGAAACGAGGACTTATCTTCGATCTGATTATGCGCTGCAGTGTAGACCTAATTTACTCTGATCTCTTGTTCTCTCATTCGCCCAACACCGCGTCATTCTAAGCTTGTCATGCGATCTGTCACTAACGAACGGATGGAATATCTACCTCGAATTTACCTATTCTATCATGAAATTAAAGGGAACGTACCACAGTGAATTTATGTATAAATATCTCATGATCTCAAAAGATCATATGCGTCTCGATCGGTTTATCAAAAAGCCTACCGTTTTGATTTTTCATATAAAACCTTTTGGCATTAAGGAGGGAATCTTCTTCAAAATTTTATGACAAAAGAATGTGCGTATTACTTAAATTGAAGTATAACACACACTGCAAAAAATGTATGTAAAATTCCCCATAAATTTAAGTAATAATTCCAAACTTCATGAGATATTTACTATCATTTTCCAGTAAATTTCCGGTAAAATACGGAAAATTCTTAACGTATGTATATCTTAATCACTTCCGAACATTCATGTGAAGTTTCCCATAGAAATGTGTTACAGTGCATTATAAGATTCAAGTTGAAATTTACCGACAAAATTTTGTTGTAACAAACACAAAATGGTGATGCTAGAACTGCTTGAACATAGGTCCGTTTAATTGTTTGAATCCAACGAACTGAATTTGAAATTTAGAACATTTCTAAAGGAAATTCAATTCTATTTGTTTTCGAACAGATTTTTAGAAACAATATTCGTCATGAAAATTTCAATATATTTTTAGGTTTGTGCAGTATACGATGCATATAAAGATAACTATCTTTATGTTATCTTTGTGACACCTATTGGAGATATTTTTAATGTATTTTTGAGACATTTATGTTTATCGGGTAATTGTTTGAATTATATTGTTCAGCTCGGAAATCTGAAGGGCCACGTCCGAGCAGCTTTAGCGCTGCTCTTCTCTTGTTTTACAATTACAAAATTTTCTCTGGTGGATTCAAACTTGAAGATTCCAATATATTATTAAATGTTTGAATTTAATAAATACTCTCCCACTATTTTGTAATGAAATCCTCGAAAAGTATTGCTTACACAGTTCACCCCAGTAAAAATGATTAAAGCGGTTGTCTAGCACCTTTCAATGCACTAGCAGTGAAGCTAGTCTCTAGAAAAGGTCTTGACATGAACTATGAGGTGACTACACAGTAAAAAATTTTGTTTTAGAAACGGTCCCCTCAGAATTCGGGTTGAGAATCAAACAAACGCTCATTATTCCCACATTTTGATAATCTAAATCGTACACCCTTCGTTCGCATTTTTATCATTCCTTCATGGTTCATGATGCTCGCATGACGTCCTAAAACGTCTTTTCATCTGAAAGAAGTGGTATATCTGGAAAACGGAAGACTTAGCCGACTAATGCATATCGATATTTGTAAATATTGTTCATTTTGAGGAGAATCCAATATTAACGCATATCCATAATAGATTCTTATTGTGTTTACCTAACACTTCGCAATTTCCAAGTACGTTAATGTATTATTGCATACTGGATGATTGAGGTTCATGATACATAATACGATCATACGAACTATTCACATTTTCAAAATCCAGGAAGTTTATAAACATAAAGATACATGTGTCGTATGAAAAAAAGCAGTTCAAATGAAAATCGACTACACGATTCATTCATATCATTACGATTTTCATTTCGTAAAATATGTACAAATTTGAATGAATTAAAAATACAAACGTGCGTAAACAAATCTTCATAAAAAAATGATTAAAGCAGAAACGTTGATATACCAATTGTCATAAATATCATAAAAGCCACGTGGTAGAATTTTTCTCCCGGAATTCGTGTACAAATTCTCAAAACAATCCCATACCTACGTGTATCTAATTTTACAAGTACATGAAATTGAATGTTCGAATTTTCAGTTGAAACGCATGGAATACACCAGAAATATATTTCCAGTTATTTTCGAACCTCAGACGTGAATTTTTATACGAATAAAAATTCATGTAGAAATTTCTAAGAGTATACGAATAACAATATCTTTCCGCTACTCCCGAGCTCCGTGCTGTTTCGTGAATTTTTTCATTTACATTCTTCCACCTCATACAGTGAAGTTCGTTTGGTATATCTCGAGTGAGAATATATCAACAACTCACGATTCAAATGATTCAGTTGTTAAATAGTGTAAGAAGCGTGTAAAAGTTTCGCGGTTCCGGAGAATGGATTTTCATGTATTCAAATTTTACGTTTCCAGATTCATTGACTATCTTTACTCGTGAATTCATTCTTCCTCTCTCGTATACGAATAATTGCAATTAATTAAAATCGTTTCACTTGTTTCGATTCACCGCATCTTTTTTTTACTCAATATAATATACATGATTCTTCGATAAAAACGTGACTACAAATTTTTCCCTAGGATTTTCTTCTGAAATTAATCAATCATGTTACGAGGACCGTTAGAATTCTGAGAAATAAAATACGAGGAGGTCGGAGAAAATGCAAAAATATGAAAGAAAATATCTTTCCCGGTGATACACGAAGAGAGAAAGAGGTTCTCCGACCACCGAATACGAGCATACCGGACTGTAATAGTCCAATCCAATATTTCTTTGGTTCAAGAAAATCTCCCTTCAACTGAGAAAATATTTTCTTATCACAAAGCTTTATTCATTTCTGTGGGTCAAATCTTTTTGCACTAAGAACATACGTTCTGGGGTAACACTAAGAATATATTTTATTGGAGTCAAGAAGTTGTTTATTATCATCGAACATTAAAATGTGGAAACATTGCATCGTATGTATAGGAACTCAAAAATTATATCTTATATTTGAATAAATAATTCCTGGTATTACGGAATGTAAGAAACTGATAGAATTTCTTCTTCGAATCAGTATAACCTTGAATCCTCGAAGCCTTCACTTTTTTTCTGTACTCGTTATTTTGATCATATGCTCTTGAGGAGATCATTATCAATTCTAAATGTTTCCTTCTCAATTGACTCGAGTTTCGTCACGTTATTGAAGTGTGACCAGTGATGGATAATCGTTGGATGATTTGTGCAAGATTTATAACCATCTATGCGTCGAGAATGATTGATAATCTGAGAATAATTAGCTTTTGCGAAGAGTATGGGAAGTAATATTTAAATGAAAAGATTTTGCATTTCTTCATGCATTATTAATGAATCGCGGGAATATTTATGATGTGTATTCATCGTTGAGATCGTAGAAAGATGTTCAGCTTCTGACATTGTACCGCATATGATTGCGAGGAACATTTTTCTACTTCCGAACCAGTATTACAATGAAAGAATTTATCAATTGATACGTTAATTCACTCTCTCGTCATGTTGAATGAACCAAAGTGATTTAGATAATTTTATCATATCGTATTTGCACGTGATTTAACTTCAAGTGGTTATCTTTATTCAAACACCACGCGCGTGCGATAAAGAAAAACGAAACATTGTGATGGATCGTTGGATTAATCTAAAAAATTAAGAGCCATATAACTTCTACGTGTGTCTATTACCACTTGATTAATAAAAGTAGCGATCCGAATCACTTCTATTAGGTGTCAAGGTCATCTCAATTGCAACCAACTGTTGGAACCTCTAAGCTACACGCGAATTGGCCATCCATTGGGTAAGATCATCTATCAGACACGGGATGTTTTATATATGTGAATAGAATGTCTTATACACCACGAATTCGTACACGCATCAACTGATAAAAATAGAAACTGTATACATTGAATTATAAAACAGACAATTTATCTGATAAATTGACTGAATTCTACTTGATTATCATGGTTCATTCAATAGGATGTCAATTCTCATTGTTATTTTTTTTCTGTTTTACGCGAGGTGTTGCTCGATCAAATCCAACTCACCCGAGTAATAGCAGCGAATGAACAGGACTGTGTTTTGTGGAACTATCGAGGGTATTATTGGATCGATTGTTAGAAATTGCGGCAGTGAAATCCAACCACATGTGATGAAAAATTTATTAGAATTTCAATTATGTATGATTGAAAATTCAATTACCAAACTATATTATTATGGGTAATATAACGAACATGAAGAATTGAATTACACGTAACTGAATTAATAATTCCATCACCAGGAATTAGAAATTTCATTTACAAGTGTACTTGAAAAATGAATTGAATTTCAAAAAGTTTTTAACAATGTTGTTAATAAAATTGACATGATAATTCAAAGAATTGACGTGTTTTTTTTGGAATTTCGATTCATTTTTCATGATTTTCGTTGCATCACAGACATTTTCCAATGCTCGGCAAAAGATGAGCATCATACGTTGAGAACTTTGCACATGAATTCGACGCTCCAAAAATTCGATTTCGGTATAAGAAATCAAGAAAAAAGAGAAATCAACTCCTCCCTCACCTATTCCCCGACTGAAAACTTATTCCCTGGGACTTGTCAAGTTGACTTGGATCTTGTTCGGCTCCTAACAAGAAGTGCAATGCTGAGCGACTATCACAATGTTATCAGGTTGGCTTCTTTTGAATTGAGACTCGATAAGAATTTCTGCATTAGAATCTTGAAGAATCAATATGGCTCACATACTTCAGATTGCTTTGAGCTACAAAATCCAAAATATGAAGTGTCACTAGATTAATGGGCATTTACATTCCCCTGTAAAAAAAGCTTCCTGTGCTTACATTTAAATTCCCAACCAAAACTGTGGTAAATCCGGAAGTATTCTTCTATTGGGATAGTATCTAATCTACTCATGCAGGGACTGACAAGACTCAAAAAAACCCGAGCTTGTCCCAAGATTGGCACATGTACCAGGAACAAACTCTGGCTCAAAACAATTGGACCAATACTGTTTCATATTCATCCCATTGTTTCAAATGATCGAGCGATCATGATACATTTTTATTCTTTCAAGAATGACGACTGCATTGCTGTGAGCTTGGCACAAGCGCAAAATAAGTGTTGGTTATTAAAAGCTTGGCCAAAATTATGCATTCGCAATTAATTAAGTACGCATTCGTTGTTGTGTATGAGTAGTTAGATCCGAAAGAATTTTTCAATTGCACCGTGATCAGCGTCAAGCTGATCTGCCAAGTCTGGTTAGCCTAGCCTTGGCTGATGCGTGTCTCGTCATAGCTGACTAAACGTTGATAGAATCTTGGACACCAATGTTAGGACCAAGCATATTTTGTCGTGTTCAATCTAATTTTCGTTAACTAAGCATCGATCAATACTTGGCCCATCATAGCTAACCGAACCTTGATAGCGTTTCGAACTTTAATGCTAGGACCAAGCATATTTTGCCCTGTTGGATTTCCAATATATATGAAAGCTGAATGCTCAGTAGAGAACGTTATTATTATCCTAAACATTGGCCTAGCTTGATAACATTGTTGGTAATTAGGCTAAACCCGGTGATAACTAGCATTGATAACAGCTTGGCTCATCAGCTTGGTAACATTGTTGGCCATCAAGCTACACCCGGTGATGACTAGTATTGACTCGAACCTGTCGCCAAGTTTGGTCAATCACTTAAATGTAAATGTTGAATCAAACTTGGACGCCAATGAAAAATCTATCCTACTCATTTAGCTCAAATTAGTATTGTATATCAATAATGGCAACAATATCGATTGCAAGTATAGAACCAATATCAAATTTTAATATTGAACCAAGCTTGGATGCCAAGCATTGCACATTGTTATCATCCTAGACATTAATCTAGTGTAGTGCCAATGTAAGCAAACAAGTTAGGCCCGATGTTGACTAGCATTGACTCAAGCTTGGCCCCAAGCATAGTACGTTTGGCAAAGCATACCTGGGCTGTATCCTTGTTAGTACGGAAGTCCAATCAAGAGAAAACAGAAGTGGCTAGTTGGTATCAGTGTGAGCATCCATATTCAAGCACATGAGTTATCATGATGAGCAGGGATTGAATTTCGAATTTTTAATGGCTGAAGAATTATGCACACGGAAAAAAAAGGAACTGTTAATTTTACCAGAATTCCGGTTACTATATGGACAGCGAGGAATATCTGTGACTTTTACTGGAATTCTTGTTAAATTTACCGGAGCCCTTGTTAAATTTGCCGGAGACTTGATTCATTTAACTAGAATTCCGGTTAAAATAGCAGTAATTCTTGCTGTCCATACATTAACCGGAGTATTTTTTCCAGTGCATGAATCATAGCGCGGTCCGAGTTTGACCCAGATTTTGAGTTTTGTATCAGTTGTTTGCCGACGTTTCACCATTATTGCAGCTGGCTTGATACGAATGCTAACAACATAGCGGTCTGGGGGTGCCAGAACTTTGAGCTGCAGCAATTGAAATTCCTTGAATTGAACCAGGGGTTCTCTCTAGTATATTTATATTGGGTTTCTCAAGTTTATTGTCTTGCACTGAGAGAAACGGTCCATTCAAATATTCGACAGCTACGAAATTTATTAACTGTAAATCAAAATTTAGTTGTACTAGCTAAATTTTATTTGTCACGACTATATTTTTTATTCCCATTGAATGAACCATTTTATCCATATTTCAGACAGCTAACCTTTTATTTACCCCAACTAGAGTCTAGCTAGCGTAAATAAAAATCTAGCTGCGGCAACTAACATCTAGTTGTCCTAACTAGGTACCTTTCTCTCAGTGTGATAATAACATATATTACACTAAAAATGAAATGAGAGAGAAAAATTACAATTTCCAAACATAAATTCAGCGGTCCTGTGATCTCATAAATAAAATTACATCATATATTATGAAATTGTCGATTTGAAGACGCAAAACGTTCCGTTGTCGTACCACATAGTCAATTTTCACAACCTTTTTTTGGTTCAAATTGCAACGTACATAGATCACAAATACCCCACGTATTACAGATGAATTACACGTTCTAGTCTTTATACAAACATCGAACGCACTAATTCAAACCTGATTTATGTGTATTTGTTGAATCAAAGCCAAACATATGAATCAAAACCGAGAGAAATGATTACCTTTGATAATTGATGTATGTTCGCTATCAAACTACAACAAGGTCGTGGAAACAGTTACAGCGCATTGTTGGTTCGATCATAGCGCAAAATAACAATCGCAAGAATCTTTCATGTGAACAAACGCCCATGCTATTTCTCACCGATATTTCGAACGTGGCTTTTGATGACGGAACTTGTGGTTAGGATGGCTAATTGTTGTCATAATGTATGCATATCATCACACTATATTGACGTTAATATACTTGTTTTTTCCTATCAATCGATTAGAATTTCCCTTATTCATTCATACAGCCTCATTGACCTCTCCAACGATCTCCGATTAGCGAACGATCGTACTACATCAAGATCGCAATACAAAATCATAACTAACATGCCAGTAATGAAGAATCACAAAATTTTAGTGACCCATTAGAGATCTTTCTTCTCTGGAGAATACGAGGAGAAGAGACGTGCTCCCGTAAATATTAGAAAAGGGAATGTTTGTGGCTCGAACAAAGACGAAGAGAAGAGAAAATAAGAAAGATGTGATAAATCTTGAACCACGAACAATAAGTTACCGTAAAGAATCGTTTCAACGTATTCCTGACACGACCACGGGAAAAAGAACAATGATTTGTCGAGAAAAATTCTCCAATTCCGATTCCAATTCCAGAAATGGCCCAAGGGATACCGGCTTGGCTGAACCTAGATTTCATGGAGAGGGTGCTACGTAAGTCGGAAGCTGATGACACGATTCAGGTGATCGATGTATTCACTAAGGCAGCCACGAGCTTAGGCGACAACTATACAAGTAGTATGATCAGGGCGACCATCGAGATGACGAGACAACGCGGCAATCGAAGAGTAACCGAAAAATTATCGGTTATCGTGAAACTTTCACCCCAAGATGAAGGTTTACACAAAGATTTGGTGAGCTACTTTTTCTGAGAATAGATTCTTTTCTTATACCTGTTGATTGAAATCCCACTCATGTTTCCACAGATCGCGGGATCCGGTTTGTTTCAAACAGAAATGAGCATGTTGACAAACACGTTGCCAAAAATGAATAAAATACTAGGTGGGGAACATCCATTCAATGCTCGTGGACTCTACGTTCAGTACGAGGATCCAGTGCTTTTGGTTATGGAGGATCTCGCCCCTCTCGGTTATCGTATGGCTGATCGTCATTCCGGTCTCGATTTGCAGCATTCTTTGATGGCGATTCGTGCTCTCGCGAGGTTTCATGCAACTTCCGTCGCTGTGTGTGAGAAGGTGATCGTATAAGTCATGAATATTTTCAAAAACTTATATTGGGAATGTTTTCATAATCTCTCGTATCGCGTGGACGTAAACAATGATTACGTAACTTTTGCTCGAGTGAAATCAAAATCCAAGTTTTCGATACGATGACACATTTTACGGAATGAAATTCTAGTGATTTCCCAATTCCGTGGCATCTTTGTTCAAAGAGAGTCCGAAACGATATCGGGCACTGTACGTACATCGAAATATGCTTCATGAATACGCCCGGAAAAGCATTTGTTTCGTGATGAGCATAATAATAAGCAGCAAAGCATAATAGTTATCGTAAAACACAACGGTTTCCACAAATGGGAGTTTGGAACTGTACTATGTGAAGGATCAAAGGGAGGAAAAAAGAAAATTAAGATGAAATAAAATAAAACGAGGGGTATTGGAGGATTTTGGTGAAGCAATAACCAAAGTTTCGGATTCATGATTATCTAACATACGCTCTAGGAATATTCTGTTTGGAAAAGAAGACTGAACGGTGGGTTATTTTGGTTGTTTTTGATTTTTGGATTTTGTTCGTCTGTGTCAGGGAGAGATGTTGCGAGCGGTACGCGATAGAGACTTGATTTCTGCGTATAAAGAAATTTATCTACATTTTATTGAGAAAAATGTTTTGAATCAGTGTTACATTTGAAGGGAAACAGCTCAGGGGACGTTTTTGAAATGAGTATAAACCATCAGTTCCTACGAAATGAAGTAACAAAGTAGTTGAACCAATGAAATGATCTCGATCAACAGATTTTTTATGCCAATATTCACCTGGTGATGTTCATGAGAAATTATCTCACAGAAAATTATCATTCTCTTTGAAATTTGAAGAATGAACTTGCCAGTTTTAATAGAGGTCATTCAGCTGTTGATTGCTGAAAGAAAGAGAGTCGCTATTAAGAGCATTCCGTAGAAGCGAGAGTTACTAGATTTTTCTACCCAAAATACTCGTAGATAATTCGATAAAATGGAAAAAATGAACCAGCCAGACCTTGTTCCATACGAATAGAAAGTCTGACTGGTTGTTTTATTCCATTTTATTAAGACATCTTTGAGTATTTTGGGTACAGAGATCTAGTAACTCTAGGGTCTACGGGATGTCCTTAAAGAGAAGTCGAATCACGAATGGGAAACTTTGACTTGCGTAAACAAATGATGAAGAGCAGGAAAATATATCGTGACTACAAGAAATGAGAGATACGAATTCAAACTCTAGAGCTGATAATCGCACTGGATTTAACAGAACGAATTCAGGAGAGTTCAACTTTTCTATTTCTTTACTTGCAAATCTCGTATCTTGAAATTCCTTTGATTCTCCTGAATATCGTTCATAATCATTCTGCAAAAAGTTTTCTGATGCTGATTCTGATAGAAATTAATAAGATGTGTTGAATTATATAGAAAACATAGGGTAGGAAGATTAGTAACAGACTATGGTAATTTGAACAGCAGTGCCGTCGAGAAGAAACTTCCATTGCGTTTACAGCAGCGCCTGAAGTCTAATCTACGGTATTTTATGATCACATCACCGGCACAGAATACTATTTGCCTTGAAAAATCATTCTCGAATTCAATAGTTCCACTTCTCAGAGAAATTTTTCTCCAATCGATTGAAGGAGGAAGAAGAATTTCTCGGGCCGGCGCTGCTGAATGGGGTGGGACGATCGATCCTAATCTTGCAAATTAACGGAATAATCGCGATACTGTGACAATAAATGTAATAGACTTTCGTGCGTATTTTTAGGAACCTGAGCAGAAAAAGCTGTACTATAAGGGAATATTCCATGAATCCCAACCCCCAGAGATGCGCAGATTTTTCAATGAAAGTATGAAACTTCTTGGAAAAGAGGCCGAAGCGTGGCCGGAAATAGACCCCAGGTGATTATATATTATCTAATAAGTCCAATTTCGAATGAATCTCTAAGCACATTATTATGGAATTCTCAAGAATCGATAACAAACTGTCCTCAAATTCACACAACTTCCAAAAAGAAGGAACAACATAATTCAAAATGGAATGTGTTTCTCAAGTGTTTTTTCACTAGAATCGAGTATATACTGATGACCCATTATCACAGCTCTGTCAAAGCTGCGAAATGGACTGTAACAGACTCGAGATTCCAGCTCGCCCCAGTCTTGAACTGGGTAAGGAAACAGAAATTCATTCTAAATTTGTACCCATGCAGCAGTAATTCGATTTGGAAGTTCATATCAATTCACAGTGCCGTTAGTTTGAATTTTGAATCAATTCGTACATCCTACGGCATAGATTCAGCTTGAAATCCGACTCGAAATTGACTTGAAACTATATTAATCTGAGAAACTTGTGTTATAGAGGATAATTATATCACTTTTTGAAAGAAGAAAATTCTCGTGTTCATTCTGATGCTTTGATTTATCATTGGATCAATTAAACATCCAATTCCATCATTTCAAGACTTATCATTTGAATAATTCTTCAAAATGGGTTGATTTTGATAAGGATTGCCGCACGACTTCACGCTTCCGCTGACTATATTTACAACAAGGGCATGGAAGCGGTGAAGTACGATGAAAATGAATTCAAAGTCATCAATCATGGAGACTACTGGGTCAATAACATGATGTTTCGTTACAATGACGATGGGAAACCAATTGATCACATATTTGTAAGTATACGACCTTACTGCGCGTTTCAATTATTCAAATTTTCGAACTCCCGTTGAAACTTTAATCACAGAATGTTTTTACATTTCTTTGAAATGAAATCATTCACCCGATAACGTCATAGTCATCATGAAATAATTCGATGTAAAAGGAATTATCGTGTCCAAAGTACACGTATCGAGTTCGAATAGTGCTACGAACACAGAATCTATCTAGAGTGAAAGGAAAGTACTCGACAACTGTACTCGGCAAGATATGAATAATGTAGAGGAACCGATTCGATCGCACTCAGGTAGATCCACCACCTGTCTACCGGTTACACACAGTCGCACACTCTCTCATATCAAAAAATGACGTTCGAGATGAAATTTCCCTCCAGCAGCATCGCATGTCGTTCCAACTACTTCCTAAACACGAATACCACTTTTTCTTGGTCTTCCGTTTCTCTTATTCTTCTCTTTTCCTGAACACGGATTTCATTTACAATTCAATTCACATCGGAGGTCGTTCACATATTACATCACACCCTTTAACCCACTTATAGACAATGCTGGGGAACAATGTTTCAAATGCAAATATAAAGATGTTGCAAGGTATTTCAAGGACACGTACCAACGTAAGAGAACATCATTCATGATTATCATTATCATCATTACCGACAGAATTCCAGATTCAGGAATGTGCAGCCTCAATCACTTTTTCGTACTTGGAATACTTTTTTTATTTCCATGAAGTAGAGATTTTTACTTCAGAGAAGAGTACTTCAAGTACAAGAAGTAATACAGGCTACGCATCTCTGCTAGATTGCACTCGAATTTCTTCCAACATATTTTTGTATTGATTACAGGTAGATTTCCAAATATGTATCTACACTTCCCCAGCGATTGATTTGCATTACTTCTTGAACACGAGTCCCTGCGATGAAGTTTACACCAATCACAAAGCGTTGCTCTTGGATGAGTATTTGAAAACTTTATCTCAAACGATGAAGCAAATCGGTTGTAAGACAACGCCACCGACTCACGAAGAATTAAAAGAATCTATGAGGAAACGAAATGTAATGGCGATGATTGCTGCTTTCACCGTTCTCCCGATACTTATGCTCGACAAAAAAGATTGCGTGGGTTTGGATGAAATGTTAGGAGAGGATGGCACTTTGAATCATAATGGGTATAAAAGCGAAGCCTATCGCAAGGTGATAAGCAAGAGGATTCCTGTATTCGACGAACTAGGACTTCTCGATTAGGATGATAAATTAACTATTGAATTCTGAACAACTTCAGCTGTCGTCTACACTCATGCTGAGAGAATTGACATTGCTGATGGGAAATTCTTTTACGGATATCGATTTATGTCAAACATGTATTGCAGGAACCACTGCGACAATTCCAGAAGAAAGTGTTTCAAGTTTGAAAAAAATTCTGTGACAACACAGTAAAATTGGTCTGATGATTTTTTTGACGGTGTCGCTTCTGATTGTTTTTAAAAATACAAGTATTAATGCAACATGAAAAATGGTTCGGATAAAAAAAAAACATGACATGCCTGTGATTTATCCTTCTATTTGAGGGATAGATAGTTCGGTTACATCTCTGCAAAATTGTTTTTTCAATTCCCCAATTGCTCACTTTTTTTACATATTGACGCACCATATGAATTAACACTCTTCAATTCAAAGCGGGATAAATGAAGTACGGAATTCTTCATCACAAAGACCAATCAGAATTTGATACAAAACAAGAACAAAAGTACATTCCAGTAAATGTTTAATTAACGAAATTGAATGAAACAGTATTACAGCCCAATGGAGTTGAGAGGTTCTTTGATGAGTTCAAATATTGTGTCTATAATTTTAATGTTTGAATTGACAAAAATTGTATACACTCAAATTTCATTTGCCCGAAATTAGAAAGCGTATGATCCAATTATCGGTATTCGATTGTTGTAATGTATGAAGATTTGTTGATACATAGAATAGGTATATTTTTAGAATATTTGTTGAATAAAAAATATTGTTATCCAAAGTGAATATCTGGTGTCTCCTGTAGTTCTTTGTCTTTGATAAGGATTCAACCACGTGGAAATTGAAACCCAACTGAAGTTATCAAGGCAAAAAAATTCCTACGTTACTTTGTATCCTGTATTGACAATTTATACCAGCATGTATTGCAACGAGTCATTCTTAATCTAGTCAAGTGGTTGTGATTGGAGGAAAAAGTGAGAAATTATGGCCGACGAGTCTCTTGAACTACGATGAACGAATTAGTGTTCACTAAACATTGTCCACGCCCGTTCACGCCTGATCAGGCATGATCAGGCCCCTATTTTGTACCCACGTGATGGGAACTAATCATGCTCAATTGAGTTTTCTGTGAGGAATGAAACTATAACAAATTTATCAAACACTAATTTATTGTCAATCATTCCTACTTATTGTGCTTATTCAGTTTCCATTCTCTAGTTTCCTTTTTCAGGCATGATCATGCGTGATCAGGCATACGTACGAGCGTTCGGGCCGATTTAGCATGATGGAACATGTGTATTCGTGATGAAAAAATCGACATAAAGTGATTTTGTATAAACACTTCTTAGTCGTTAAGATTTTGCATGATCACGAACGAGAATAGGTTGTCTGGCATGATCACAGGCGGTTAGACTTGATCACGGGTTTTCACGTGGGTACAAAGTTAAAGCATTCTTAGTGATGACGAAGCTAAAAAATGAACAACCAGGCATAGTCAGGCCGTGTAACTCCGTGCAGTCAGTATTGAACATGAATAATTTTTCCGGGAAATGTCCATGATTAGGCCTGAACACGCCTAATCAGACCTGAAAGAGTTTTTCATGGGATAAAACGAATTTTGACTGCGTGCAAATGAAGTTTTCAAACCTAACTCTAATAATTACCCATCATGCGTCAAAAGTTGCGTTCGAATACTTTGCGTGGAATATCGGTACATCTATTTCCGATCCATCAAGAAGGTGGAGAAAGCTGAGACTTCGGATTGAGTATTGGGTGGAGTATTGGACCACGGCTGCTTTAATAATACTTTGTCGTTTGTTCATAACGTCGAGTAATTTGACCCACTGTGGAAGAGCACTGGCATGACCTAGAGGTTTACCAGATCACAGTTTAATCAGGCATGAGTTCGCCAGAGTTGATTCAGTATCAAGGACACAAATCTGGATAATCTTTATAATCCAGTATTGTTTGTTACATCTCAGATGAATGACACCAGTTGAGAAAAAAAATTGAAAAATTTGCCATCAAACTCATCATTTCCGATAGTCCCTACTAATATAAACACACACGGACAGAATTGAGTAATAAATATAACGATGTGAGAATAGTACTGATTGGGTTGGTTGAATCTATAGCTACACTATGCAAAAAAACTGGACATTTACTGCATCTTGGTGCTGGAAAATTTCAGTACATTCATTTTCTAGGACGTTTACTGAAATGTTATGGCTTTTATACGGCATATTGTCGGTGTATTGTCAATGCTTGTCGCAACATTCATCTATTTCAGCCAGACTATAATGAACCAAGTATTGGCAATAGCCTACTCCACGTTCAAACGAACGCCAAGACAATCGTAGACTTACGAAACCAACATGGAGGAAAAAGCCTAGTTGCATCAACTACTCAAATGGTCAACTTTCAACCATCCACTTAAGAAGTAGTTGCTGCAACTACTTAAATAGATGACTGAAAATCGACTATCCAAGTAGTTGCGGCAACTATTCTTTTTCCTCTCCGTGAATTCGCTAATTACCAATATTGATTCATCTATATGAATTGCCACGACTTGACAATCAACCTCATACCAAGGTATTTCATATATTCAGCGTTGGGGGAAGCAAGAAAATTTTGTACGAGTAGACATCACTTGTTGTTCAGGCACTCAACACCAGGGAACATCGTGATCTTTCGAATTTATTGTTCTTTCCATACGTGACATTAGAATGATTATTATTGAATTCCCTCCAAATAACGCACCCTCGCATAAAACAACACTTCTCCGTACGCATGAAAATAGGAGCAATCACGTGAATTTGTGTGCGAACTGTAACGAGAGAATCTCAATTTTTCGTCCGGTATTATGTACATAGAAGATAACTTTTATGTTGAAAGAACGGAGGAATGACTGCGTACTGACGGATGTGATCATTCCAAAACAACGAGTAACCAGTTGAAACACAAAACCTCAAAAAAAAAAGAGAAATGAAATATGGGAGGAGGGGCTGGTCAAAGGTACAGGATTGCACGTCGGATACACAAGTTCTGCATTGATATGTATATTTGTTTCATGAAATAATTGCACAGCCCAACAACCACCTTGTAGCAGATGCTGTCGACAAATCAGAGTAGCAAAATACAAAGACACGATGACATCCCGTCACGGAGTTGAAAAATTAAGCTCCGCAAGTTTGTTGGGAATTTATTTCTCTTTGCAACAACAGCAACATAAAAAAATGCTCAACTCCGAGAGATTCTTTGCGCAAAAATAATTAATTTTTTCCTCCAGTTTCCAAGACGAAAGCTCTCGTTACAAAGAGGATTTCAAGTCTCGACTTAATTTCTAGACTTCTTCTCTTCAATTTAATTCACCTGCTTTTTTTTTCTTTGTATTTCAAACTATCGTTTAATGAAGGAACAATCGATTCATCATTGATACATCAAAGCACTTCGCGTCGTGTGCTTTGTACAAGTTTCATAATTTCGCTCTTCTTCGCTAAATCGCAATTCGATGTGCTTTGAAAGAGAATGACCTAGCTGAAAAAGTATTCCAAAGATATCTAGTTTTTGTTCTCTCAAAGAAGAAAAGTCAAAGTTCGATCACTCGGTCACGAAGGGGAGAAAAAGAGAAACTTGACGATATGAGGATATAACAAGGAGAAAATCTGGAAATTATGTTTTCTACAACTGAGATGTGAAAAGCTTCGTTCAATTCATTTGAGTCTGAATAATTTCTATGTAGAAAATTAAAAAAGTTTCTGATCCATGGAGTGGAATGAAAGGGAAGAAACTGCTGGATTTGAATTGAAAATGAAGGTGAATTTATTGAGAGATATAGGAATATGTACAGGGACTTTTCAAACATTAATGTTCAGTATTTGATAACTTGTGAAGGAAACATTTGCGGGAAATTTGATTGATTTTGTAAAATTCTGACAAAACGTTGGAGGATTTATTTGTTACGAGGGGAGTCCAAAATCACCCGTTACGAATCGAAAGAAATCAATTGCCCTGTTAGTTCGCTATTTTTTGATGATTTATGCTGATGAAGAACTTTTAAGATCACGATTTCCATTTAGCACGGAATATCGAGGTTAGAGAATACGGACTTTGAATGTATCGCTTTGCATTTTCCAATGAGTGTAAATTTCACTATTATGATGTGAAGGTAGGATTAAATTTTAAATTTCGATAAATGGAACGAGGAAATCACTTTAGGGAAAAGTGGAATTTTAAGTCCTCGAGGAGATATTTCTGAGTCGAATTCAATAAATTCAATTTTGTGGTACTTATACTCACAGAAGGAATGGGAATGATATTGTGAATTCAAGAAACTCATGGTCATCTCATACAAAATCGTATGTATGAATGTAGAATGTTCTTTATACATTGAAGACGTGGGAATAAAAATGCCTCAGTTTGAAAATTCATAGAGATCTCAAAGTTTAGATAACTATTCTAATATAATGAAACTGTTCGAAAATATGGTAATATTGAATTATAAAAAATTCGTGACTCAAGACCGATTACCACTAGTCTCCCTCATCAAAATTTTTGTATTCATTGAGTTTGAAAAAAAAATTAACAGTACAGTCAACATGAAACGAGTTTAGGAAGCGACAGAGAGAGTTTTTTTAACAGTAGAGAATACTGATACTCACATTCTGCAATTGAAAACTTCGAAATATACGTACCTGGAACAAATAAAAGTATGTTAGTTCATCAGATAAAAATATAAGGAACAAATGGAGCAAATGAGGATTCAGAGTTTTTTTTACAATTTTTTCTTTCACCAACAAAGTAGAATTTTTCTCGGGAAAATATTCACTAGTCATTCAAAATTTATCCCACACACAATAGTGTACGGTTCTTATGTGGAATCTTAGGCAAATTTAGCGTTTGGGCGACCCCTTTCCCTATTCGATAGTTAATTTTAATAAGCAGGAAAAAATCTCCAATTTGATAAGCTTCAAGATTGAATCCACATTTCTAGTTAAATTTACTATGGGACTATTACGGCCGAGGAACAGACTGAATTTCTAATGGAATTTACTGTAAAACATTGTGAAATCAATCAGCCTTGTATTGTCTCGTCACAGTAAATCTCATTATAAGTTCATTCTGTTCCACGGTTACAAAGGACTATGGTAAATTTCACTCTTAATTTTTCTCTGTGTAGACCTGACATCTCGAGGAATTTACCAGGGGCGTCATTACTGCCCTGGTAACTTTGGAAAAATCCTGAACTTACTCTCATTCAACCCTCAAACGGTCACCATAGATCATTTGTGTTCAGATCAAAAGAAAAAGTTGGTTCAAATGGATTGGTTGTTTTCAAGATTCAAAGTCCATCATTTTGCATTTTAACGTGAAAATCATGTAGTATTTGTGCCCTCTCCCCTCAAACGGGATCAACGTATGAAAGTTAAAGTATCTGAAATCAAGTTCAGAAAATTACAATATTATCTCCTGGTGAAATTTGATACTTTTTCTCCATCTAACAGTAATGTGGTATTTTGTCCGTAAAATGCGAGCTTTTCCTTTCAAGAACCATGCTTCATTTTGTTTTTTTTCAAAATCTCTAAGTGCTTAAAACTCAATAGAAATGACACTTTTTTTCGTTTGGTTGCGTGAATGTTGAAAAATATATATTTAAATAATATATGTGGGCAATTTAAATTGTAGATCCTCAAAATAGACTACTTGAACTACGTTAATGAATTTTTGCAGATGTTTTTGAATATATTAGAACAATTTAAAATACGCAGGACATGAATTGACCCAAGGTTACCATTAACGGGTTCTAAAAATGATATGATTGACCGTTTGAGGGTTAACCATGTAATTCTATACCTCCGCATTTGGGATTCAGATGATTTTCTTCACTGAGAAAAAAATTGGCTTAATTATAAGAACATATTTCCTTGTGTTGAGAATATATTTATTTTTCTTATCCGTAGAAGATATTTGCTTGGGATAAGAAAATTTTCTTCACATCGAGCTGTGTAATTTTGAACCAAGAAAATGTTTTCTCCCTTCAAAGAAAGTTTTCTTGGATCAAGAAAATATCGGATTGGATTCGGTCAATCCAATATTTTCTTGGTTGAAGGTATTTTTCTCTCAGTGTCCATCGTAAAATGAGGATTTCGTTAGAACTTCTCGAAAGATTTTCTAAAGAACTACCTCAATAACGTTTGGAGATTTTCAAAACGTTTCAAGAATATTCGAATGAGTTCACAAGAATTTCTAGAACGTTTGTTAAAAACGTCGAAAAAAAAGTCACTTGGTGCTATTAGGGCAATTCCATATTCAGTTTTGAATTATTATGAAAATTCTATTAGGTGTACAAATAAGTTTCCGCGGTTTGTCAAAAGATGGCCCCACCAGAAGGTTATGGAGAAATTGTCAGATGTAAAACGTAATATCCCAAGTTTAGTCATCTGGCAACACCATAACCTTAAAGTACTAGTGATTCCGTATCAGCATCACGTAATTTTTTTCGTGCAAAAATGTCAAGTTTTATTCCGAATAAGCATCATTTGCGGGAACTTTTGATTTACTTCTTTAATGTGAAAAAATCTGCAGCTGAGGCGCATCGATTGCTTCTAGAAGCATATGGTGAAGCTGCTTTAAGTGAGAGAAGTTGTCAGGAATGGTTTCAAAAGTTTAAGAACGGTGAGTTTGACGTTAAAGACAAAGAACGCAGTGGAAGGCCGAAAGTGTACGAAGACATGGAATTAGAAGTACTATTGGAGGAAGATTCGTCCCAAACGCAAAAAGAACTTGCACTTACTCTACAAGTGACTCAACAAGCAATTTCACATCGTTTAAAATCGTTAGGAATGATTCAAAACAAGGAAATTGGGTTCCATATGAACTAAAGCCGAGAGACGTTGAACGCCGATTATGCATGAGTGAAATGCTGCTTGCCAGGAATAAAAAAAGAGTTTTTGCATCGTATAGTCACTGGTGACGAAAAATGGATTCACTACGATAATCCAAAGAAGAGAAAGTCATGGGTTAAGCCCGGCGAACCATCAACATCGACAGCTAAGCCGAATATTCATGGAAAAAACTCATGCTGTGTATTTGGTGGATCAGCTTGGTGTCGTGTATTATGAATTGCTGAAACCAAGCGAAACCATTACTGGAGCTCTCTACCGAACACAATTGATGAGATTGAGTCGGGCACTTAAGGAAAAACGCGCCCATTACTACTCCAGACACGACAAAATTATTCTTTTACACGATAATGCTCGTCCACATGTTGCGGCGCCGGTAAAAACATACTTGGAAACACTCAACTGGGAAGTTTTACCCCACCCGCCGTATTCACCAGACTTAGCCCCTTCTGATTATCACCTGTTCCGGTCGATGGCACATGGTCTGTCTGAGCAGCGCTTCACATCATATGAAGACACCAAAAATTGGGTAGATTTGTGGATAGCGTCAAAAGATGAAGAGTTTTTTCGACGGGGTATCCGAATGTTGCCAGAAAGATGGGGAAAAGTAGTGGCAAATGATGGAAAATACTTTGAATAAAACGTAATGTACTTTTCCTTTACAATAAATTCCTAATTTTTTATAAAAAACCGCGGAAACTTATTTGTACACCTAATAACATATTTTACGGCTGATGATAAGATTTTCCTGACAAAAATCGGATTCCGGTTTCCTTTCCTTTCCCCCCTCCCTTTTTCCGGTCACTGCCTGATCCAACGCTGTCCGTACAAAAGAAAGAGGAAAAAGAGAATCGCTTTGACGTCGAAATCTAATTTTGCTAGGTCACTTTGGCTGAAGCAACAAATTTTTTGCTTTGACAACAAACTATTTGCTATCACGGCAATCTCGTTGGCTCCGACAGTGATTTTTCAACTGTGACAGCAAAAAAATTGTTCTCTAGGAAAATGAGTTTGCTATTCTGTACACACTACTGAAAATTGCGCTAGTGATTTCGCAGCTGTGACCGCGAATGTTCAGCTAGATTGGCGAAAAGATTTGCTATTCTGTATCTAATACCTTTATTCACTGCGTCAGCAAATTTTTCCCTTTGTATACAGCAAGTATTGCACTGTGAACATAACGAATAATCGATCGTTTCAAAATGACTTTGAATCTTCTGTTACTGGCACAATTAATAATCCACCCTTGGCTGACAATACATCTTCAATCATATTTTTATTTCATCTGGGAGAATCATGTAACCACAAATTCAATGTATTTGTCTTCTCTTTCAAAAACCAGAATTCCACAACTCCGATTTCAAAAAATTTATCCAAGAAAATCGATTCAGAGCCCTGCGGAAAACCTCTCCACAACACACATCAAAGACAATGAATTCGATGAACCGTTGAAACGTGACGTAATAAAATCAAGTGTGAAAAAACTGGAGAGTATTCATCAGCTCGAATTATTCGAGAGAATTGGAATAATTAGCCACTCGAAGGTATCATTGAAGTATCAAATTTGTACGAACAGAAAACCCTTCCTTTTTTGCATCGCTTCTACTTATCGAGGTATGAAAAATCCAACCCTGATTTCTGATACCCCACGTTCTTCTATCCCATGTCGTCGCGAGTTTATTTGACTTCGATGAGCTAATTAATATTTCCACAGGCACGTACGTGGATCTCGGTTGCCAATTACAACGTATACGTTACTCGTCATCCGATGAATCACACATATTCGTATATTCCATTCATTTTGTCCAGGAAGCGTATGCATATAACAACAACGGCGGTTTGCACGTGATGCAAAACAAACGACAAAATTAATCATACCGTTTGATATCCGAATACCGAAATGAATTCCTCTCCATTTGCATTTGTTGATACAACACGTGGTGATGAACTCTGTTCGCTCGTATGTAATTTTTCTGTTCTCCCATTTTCTCCACCGGCAATACTGTTATGAGCTTTGCGTACAACTATCTGATTCATCAAACGGTTATACGTGAACTGTAAAAAATGATTGTGGAATTTTCCCCCAAAAAATGGTGGCAGCAAAGTTCCTCCACAGGTAGGGAATTTTCCACTATAACCTTCATTTGTGGCGGATTTAACACCCGAAAAACAAAATAACTCCTCAAAGTGGTGGAAAAATCCTTCATTTTTGATTCCCCCACGATGAGGGGACAAAATCTACCAAACGTGTGAAGAAAAAGTCCCCAAATTTTTGTACAGTGTGATGTGTGAAAACGATGTATTATATGATCTATTCCCAGTTATGATGTTGATGTTCAACAAGTGAATAATCTGCAAGTGAAAACACGTTATATTTGAAATTTCGTATGATGCTAATCCTGAATCTAGATCGGATTGAACCTGATTCTGGCCATACAAAAATTTACCATCGGTACCAATACGGCGCAGCATTGGAGATTGTGCCATAGCTTCAAAAAAAAAATACATCTTCCGGGATTATATGATACATTATTTGCGATCTTTTCAAGAATTTTCGATCGGAATTTCTTGAAATTATTATCCGACAATTAAAATTCGTTCCAAGATTGAGACACGTTGGACTCAATGATGAATGCAACTGTCAAAAACAATTCTCATCAGGACTAAATTAAAGCTCATAAAAATCTTCTACCACATCTCAAATCACTCCCCACTCTACTCCCAATGGAATTCATTGTCCAGCTAATATTGGACTAGGCAATGACCCAAACATGATAAAATTGTGAATGACCCGGATAGCATCGGGAGGTTACCTGAACGTTCAGAAAACGTACTTGCTCTCACAGAAAACGTCCAAATGAAATCCCAGGACGTTCTGAAAACGTCGCATGTACGTCCCAGGGACATAGAAATCTTCTGTGATGTTCAATTCATGTCCACCATGCGACGTTCTGGGGACGTGTTTCATAAAGATGTCAATGATGTTTTGCGATTTTAGGCATATGTTTGTAAAGGTTACTTTTCATGAAAGTATGTTTGGGAAACGTAACGAGAACGTCCCGTGGTAGATGAGAAAGACGTACTGGGAACGTATTCAGGTGCATCAAAAATGAACGTTGTCGGAACGTATTTCAACCTACTCCCCGAAGACGAAGCGCGCAGAACTAAGGTTATGTTTCTAGAACGTCCAGAGGACTTTCAATGCTATCAGGGGCAATGATAGACTGGTAAACAAAATTTTATTGAACCCTGACACTGGACAGCATTTTATCAGCTGTTAACCAATATTGAATTTGAATATATTGCCAAACCTTCACTGTCAGCTCCGTGGCAAACTAGATTTTATCGTCTAAATTGGTGGAACACAGACATTTCTGCAGGAGTGATGATATTTATGAATTCATACATATGATATATCCTGATGATAATCGATAATCAATCCCTTGATATTGGATTTGAAATGTTATTTTCTATTCACAGCATTCGAATCACTTCACTGTATTGAACGATGAAATATAAAAGTGTTTCTTTAACAATGGAACGTCTATAATGCGGTGCAGTTCTTCCAACGATTCTTGAATCACTAAGTAATCTACAGAAATATTGAATAGAAAATGCTACCAGGTGAATTATTTCATGTACAACAACAATGAACAAGCGGAAAATTGAATAAATTAAGCCAACTTAAAACGAGTAGTACATCAGCATATATTCCAGTGCTGAATTATAGCTCAAGAGAGGGTGATAATATGAGAGACGTCAATGAAAAACAAAAAAAAAAGAAGATGAAAACCTAGAAAGGACGAGAAAGAGGGATGGTGAAACGAGTCTGCACCACTTTAATGCTGTTTCGTTTCATTTTGAAACACTCTCCACAAATCCCACGTTATAACACGGTACGTAAATACCTCACAGAACAGGTGTTTTTTTTTTCTATTAGATCCCCCTCCCTACTTTCATACGTCTCTCTTCACCTTTGAATTTTCATTTTCTTTCATCCTTATTCGTTGCTTAATTAACTGAACTGATCGTAAAACGATCGCATACACAAATATTATTATGGAGGCAAGATTTATTAGGAAGTTATTAGGAGTTATTCTCTTAATAGAAGTGCAATCTCCACTTCCATGCATATGAGATATGTACACTCTTCTCTTTTGAACATAAAAGATATGACTTTAGACTTGATTGAAATCTCGAATTGAGGGTGAAATTGAATCTAGCAATCAATATTGAGACAGAAAAGATTGTGAAGTATGAAGTTTAGAATCTACAAATCAAATCATGTTATTTGAATATCCACAAACAGAAGTATTCACGACTCTTTTTGGACCGATAAACAAAATTTCAGGCCAAATTGCTAGTAACACAACTATGCGTGGCTAGAAATTTACCCCAAAGACCTGGTCAAGTTACCCCTCTTACTCCCTATACTGAAACAAGAATTATTTGATTCACATGAATATTTGATTCAATAAGTTCAAATGAATATTGGTTCAAAACAAAGAAGTATACATTCCACTTGAAATGAGTGCCTAAAAACTTTACTCAGTTGGAATGGAGATTCCGTTCGTTTCAAATGAATGATATATATTTGAACTTATTAACCCACTGAACAAAGTGTTGCGAAATGTTTCTGAAACTTCTCAGAGACTGCACGGAGAAAAAGGTATCTTGAAAAATACCATAATTTATGGATTTTTGGCGTTGGTCTAACCCGAGTCAGAATATTTACATAAAGATACCTCTAGAAGTACCATAATGGCTGGGACTTTTATGAGGGAGGTACTATACTTCTTTATAAAAGTCCAGAAAATCATGGGACTTTTAGAGGTTCGTTCACGTATATATTTAGACTCGGGTCAGACCAACGCCAAAATCCATAAATTATGGTATTTTTCAAGATATCTGTTTTTTCAGTGTGCTAATGTCCTGCCATTGTGACGTTTCGAATTACATGTTTCAAAAAAATATCTCTGAAACGTCGCAGGAATGTTTCATGTTCCATAAACGTTCTTGAGATGTTTCTTGAAACGTTTCATCTGGAACGTTACAACAGTGGGACATTAGCAGTCTCTGGGATGTTCCAGAAACGTTTTGCAACATTTTGTGCAGTGGGAAATGAGGAATATCTATTTGAATCAAATAATTTTTCTTTCTGTGCACGGAAAGAAATAATCTGCCCATTTACCCGTACAACACAACCACTGATCCTCCACCTAGTACTTTGGTGGATAATTGGTGGAGAAATGGGAGCCGTGGAAATAAGAGAGGAATAAGGGAGAGTCTCCGTTGATGCAACGGAGAGGCGACGGAGAAATGTTCGCCCCCTGTATTTTCAATACAACTTACATTCGTGAATTCATACATTCAGATTTGGTTATGTAAATGCACTAATGTGAATTATATCGAAAATACAGGGGGCGGACATTTCTCCGTTGCCTCAACGGAGACTCTCCCTGATTTCTCCCCTATTTCCACGGCTTCCATTTCTCCACCAATTCTCCACCTTCAGGCCACCGAAATCCTAGGTGGAGGATCGGTGGTTGTGCTGCACGGATAACCACAATGGTCATTATTTTAACCACAAAACGTAATAAAATTTGGGGCAGGTACAAAGTTTAGTAACGTATAACACAAGCTTTACATACAATATTCACCAGAACGATATATTTGTAACCAGATCACCAGTAACACATGAACCAAATTGTGATAAAATATACCGCAAAATATTGCGTTGAATGTATCCAGATATTGTCACAGTGTTTGATGTACATTTGGAGAAGGAACTACCACAAATTTTTTATAAACATGGAAAAAATGTTTTGCCAGATTTTCACCGTACTCACCGTTGGTAAGTACATGAGATACGCTCCTCCTATTCGAGAAATTTTAATTCCTTAGAGAGGATCCGAACCTACCTTCCTAACCTATCACCTCCCCAAACTACCAGTTTTAACAGTTTGAGCTAACCCACGATCAGTGATGCCAACAACCAAGTTTTGTCCCCTCCATCAAGTTTCATCTGTATAGAGATTCCACGCACACAATGAAGCCACCGAAAAAAGGAATTTGATTGTGTAGAGGCAAAATGTCTTGATAGAGGGGGTAAAAATTGATGAAAGCTGGAATTTCTGGCATCACTGCACGCACTGAGAACCCGATTTCTTAGATTTAAAAAAAATTTATTTGCCCTCATTCTGATAAATCTTGTTTTCAATGGAAAAGATGGTTCATTCCAATGAGAAAATTTTTCATCGAGTTGAAATTATATCCTTGGAATTCAAGAAGGAATATATGAGGTTGGTAAGAAAATTTTGCGACACTTTTTTTTCAATTAATCTATTTTTTATAATAACAAAGTTCGAGAACAATCGAGAGTCATCTATGCGAGATCAGTCTAGAACCTTCCATACCGCAGTATTCATAAACCAGTCAGTTGTTCTGCACAGTCGGTACGAGCAAGAATGGAACAAAGTGCACTTCGAGCAATCGCTTATTACGAATTTTTACAAGGGCATTCTGCAAGAGCTGCAGCCGCTAGTATTTGCAGCGCGTCCAAGTCAGACTTTGTTCATCATTCAACTGTATCTCGTTGGTATCAACGTTCCCGTTTAGACGATACATCTTTTGAAGACAAGCCCAAGTCCGGCAGGAAATCAGCTGTTAACGATGAAAAACTGCGTGCACTTATAAAGGCAAAGCCTAACACGTCGTCACGAGAATTAGCCAACAAACTCGGTTGTAGCCACCCCACGATTCTCCAACATTTACAAGAGATGGGGTATAGAAAAGTTGTGTCGTCTTAAATACCACACGATCTCAGCGAATCAAACAAAGCGTCACGGGTGTCTATATGTCTTTCACTCCTGCATCGTACGGACAGAAAGGATTTTCTTCGAGAAATCGTCACTGGAGATGAAAGTTGGGTGCTCTATGTTAACCACACCCGCAAGCGACAGTGGCCACCGAAAGGAGAAAAACCAGAGCCAAGCCCTAAACTGCCTCGCGGTGTACAGAGAGTATTACTCTGTTGTTGGTGGGACTCCGAGGGCTTGCTCTATTACGAATTGCTACCAGCTGAAACCAGGATATCGGCGGAGACTTACACTAGACAACTGCAAAAACTGGCTGAAACTATCAAACTAAAAAGACGTAGACGTGTACAAGTTCGACTTCTCCATGACAACGCTCGACCCCACGTAGCTAAGATGACACAAGACTGTATTTTGCAGCTGGGTTGGGAAGTTTCACCACATCCGCCGTATTCACCAGACTTGGCTCCTACCGACTACCATCTTCTCCAGCCATTGAAAAATTATTTACAGGATGAGGAATTCGATGATCTCGCCGATCTCGAAAATGCGCTAAACGACTTTTTTAACGCACGACCAAAACAATTTTGGACGGATGGCGTGCAAAGTTTACCAGAGCGTTGGGCACGAGTTGTAGATGCAGAGGAAGCGTACATCACCTAAGAATATTATGTAATGAAAATGATAAAAAATGGTTTTTTTACTTTTTTTGTGTTGCAAAACTTTGTTACCAACTTAATATTTCTGTCTCAATTTGAAAATGTTTTGTTTCAATCTGATTAACAATTTTTTCATCGAAGAAAATATTTATTGGAATGAGGGCAAAGAAAATTTCCTTCCAATCTAAAAAATTGGGTTCTCAGTGCGCGATATGATTACGTGGGAAATTATTGTCACTTATGTTCACAACGTTTTAATGTCTGTGATATTTATATAATTAATACATGTATTAACGTTTTTAGCATATAAAATTCGTTTTATGGGTTAATCCGAGCATTTTGTAGGAGAAATTTATTCTTCACCCGAGCGGAATTATTAATATATTTGTAAATGTTTTTTTTTAAACACTCAACTTGATACGGATTGATTTGAAATTTAGTTCAATGGATTTTAAATTGAGTAAAATCAAATGAATCACTTAGTTGATAAGTTTTTATTAAATCCGAGATCGAATATTTATTTGCATGAATTGAGGAATGTTTTAGAATATCTCACATGGACACTTCACTTCACTGAAGTCATTCCACTGCAGGAATTCACTTCATTCCACTTTAATTCGCTCACTTCGATAATTTGTTTTCGATTTAAATTGTATTTAATTTAATTAAAAGCATTGAAATTACTATGATACACGGCAACGTTGTATGCAGATCCATCTGTAACCTAATCTATCACAAGATTCTTAGCGAAAGATATTAACTCAAATTTTGTGGTAAAAAGAACAGCAATCAATAGTGAACGTTATTAAAATGCTAAGATCCCTACAACAATCTTTTGGATAATGATTGCAACTTTCCAATTGAATCAAATTTGGTATTGAAAATGTAACATCTATTGGAAGTGTGTTACTGCAATTATATGAATAGCAATCATCATCGTTTAGGTGAATCATACTCCAAATTCCTGACGAAATAAAGATTATTGGAATCCATCTAACCATAATCAATTTATTACAAACTTATTGTAGCAGAAATCTGGCAATTTTATTCCGTGTGTATTCCCAAAATCTTTCCACGCTGAATACTTTTCAACAGAATTTATATTTCCATATTTCAATTTATCTTTTGAAACATAAAAATACAAAAAAATGACAACAGTGGTTTCTTTCCTCACCTGTCGATTGTTTCTGAATGAAAATAATTCATCCCGCGAAAATGCATAACGGAATCGATTGAAGATTGATTTAATCACGATATTTTATTTGGATTCTACCTTGCGATCATTTTAATGCAGTCTGTATAATTTTTCCTGCGTCTTTCATAATACTCGCTCGTGTTTCTCTTATTCCCTCGTCACGAGTTGCATTGTGCGCAACTCACATACAAGCGGTAGCGCCACAACCGTTTGACTTTGTCTTTTTTCTCCATTTCCTTTGTCCGATGGTAAGAGATTCTTGAACCCTCCTGATATTACTGAGTATTTCTTGAGCTACCCTGGGAAATTATGCAATATGCACTCTCAACTCGATATATTTTATGACGCAACGCCCTGTTCATCCGCGCTCGATGAGGAAAAGAACAGGAAAGATGAGAGCACAGAGAAATCCGTAGAAGTGAAATTCTTCGGATAATAAGATCGATTCGTTCATTGGATTCCAATGTTCCCGAGGGACTGTGATTTCAAACTCGTTTAGAAATTCGAGAATTTTGCATCCGCGAATGCTCCGGGGATTGTAATGGCATTCTCAGGGATATGTTTTTTCGAATCTTCGATGAAATCTGTGAATTTGATATGGGTTTTTCCGATTAACTATTCCTATCGCACTCTGGAACTCGAATCCAAGAAAGGAGTGTTATTAAAATTCAATTCTGGAGAATGTAGTTTAAAATTGCAAATCATGTGAATTGTCAAGACTCGCGGAGTATAAATCTCCAACTCGTACCGCGTTCAAAGTCGAAGAGTATAGTTATTCACGGAAGTGAAACAACGTGGAACCATTCTTTTTTGGGTTCAAAGTTTCCTCTATGTACAGGGCGTTACAGCGATGATGCCTGAAAGTACAATTCGTGAAAACACATTTACTCTTTGTTTCATTTTATATTTACGCGTGGAATTGCGTTTGCATTGAACGCGATATCTGTCATGCACCATCATCCAGTCAAAAGGGTTTAATGTTTCTGTTATAATGTGAAACTCCATGTTGCAGAGACTGAAGTTGAAGAGAACGGAAATTTGAAAGAAGAACGTACAAACAAAGGAAATGGAACGAAAGGGGCGAGGAAAAGCCTGTTGGTTGTTTTACGAGGTACGAATGTCCATGCGTACGTTGAACAGAAACACCGGAGTTGATAAACATCCTTTGCTCTCACACTTTCTCTCTTCACTCTACCCGTTTTCTGTTTTTCTCTCTCCTTCGCTCTATCCGTGATCATCTCCAGTTTCCCAACAATTCCTGATTCTACGCTCACATTGCATATTACAAACTACCTACGAGCATGTCTGAAACTTTGCACCTCGAACTCTGGCGATGTCGATGACGTGAAGATAATAGGGTGTTATCAAAACGATAACAACAAAGGGTACGCCATGAATGTTGATTTTTATTGATTTTCTATTCTCTAGAAAGAAAAAAGTACACAATAAATTCTCTATCATAGAATCGAGTTCAATGATTCTTTGAAAATTGCAGAGATTCACTAGATTTCTGCCAGCGAAAATTTAAATTGAATTATTCTTCATCGGTACAAAGAGTTCAATGAACGTGCCACATCGAAAAGAGTTATTTGTTCAAAATAAATTGGAATTAGTTCAGAGGGATGAAAAAAAAGTGGCCGATAATAAATATTGTAGTGTCATCAACGTGCGATTTATCGACGTCTATAACCCAGTGATGCATAAACCCAGGGTGAGTCTCTCGAGGATGTTAAATTTTATAGCAATTTTTTTATAAACTATTGGGACTCGTATGTTTTTGTTATCAAATATCATTCGATAGGAGCTGATCGACTACATGATTAAACAAACAGATTTCAAACCTTTGTAATACCAAACTGTGTGCAGGGAAACAGAGAAATGGATTCCAGCACGAATTGTCATAACGTACAATTAGTACAAGTACTCATCCCCTCAGTTTTTCCAGTAATTTCCATTGGCTCGTTTCAATGCTCATATATTCCAATACATTCACGATAATCATCATCATCCACACATGTTTATGCTTGGAACGAATTATAATGAGATCAACTGGGATTTAAAAACCCTAGACACTGAGAATGCGGCAATGATTCATTACTCGATTCACCATGAAACAATATTAAACACGAGCAATAATCCAGCAGATGGTTGAAAAATTAGGATTCATTATACCTTTGGTGGAGAGCGGCTTTTCATCGATATATTGGTACATTTGTGTGAATATGTTATTATCGCAACGTATCGTGGCTTTCAATTCCCAAAGGTCTTCGGGGTGCATGGCGCTGATTTATCTGATGCGCCCGCGCGCACACGCTATACGGGCTTGAACGCATCGGTGAAACGATGAAATATTAATGCTCGTCGAAGGGGATAAAGTGAGCAAGGAAAAAGAAGAAATCGTCACACTCCCATCCGAAATAATAAACGAAACAATTTCATAAAGTGATCATGAAAATTCAATTAAATTCTAGAATCAATACGTTACTTACCACCGATATCGAGATTAGGGATATGTGATTCACGTACGATTTTCTCATCAATTGTAACAGAATTTAGATATGAATTATATGATTATCGCATACATAATTTTACAGATTTGATCCTGAAATGATGGTAATGCAGTATCGATAACGTTGATCACATTAATGATAGTTTATCCTACCCACAGAGAATTCGAGAGAACTACCAAGCTCGTATTCGAATCGATGCTCCGTTAATGCACGCTTCAGCCGCTCTGCAATTGGAATGATGTCTTGCAGGATACGTTTGCAAGTCACTTTTATGATTCATGATCTCAATTATCGCTGATACAGCATCCTAACATTGGATCATCAACGATATTTTATATCCCTAAGGAAGAATTTGTTGAAAAATACCAAATCGAACGGTATGAAATGAGATTGAAATTGAACATTCAATTTAATTAACACACTGCAGCTACTGCAGGGGCTATGAGAATATTAATCCTGAATTCTCTATTTTGAAATGCATACCAATGGATGGTAATATCCATATTAGCGGTAATTTGTAACTTAACATCGTACTTCACGACTATGTTGTTAATTGAAAGATCAAACGTTGCGTGAGGTACGAAGCTGATGCAAATGATCGAATTAAATGCGTCCATCCATATTCGAGGTTAATATTTGTTGAATCTTGTTATCCTCCACGAGCATTGAGAATCCCATTACTAATATTGGATTCATTACATGATAGAATGATTTACGATTGTAGATAAGTACCTATCGAATTCATAGAGAAATATGAAACAGTTCCCTATAGGGAGTCCATGCGTCCATACGGAATGCATAGAATCGAGAACACGCAGAGATAAATTCAAGATTCCTCCATGATCATCGCGTTCGAACCTTTTTCTATAATTCCACCCCTTCCTTCGCATATATTCGCATATCAATCTCCATTATATACAGTTCGACTCATACGCGAAGCTCGTTAGGTGTTTCTCGTAGTATCTGTGTTATTATTCACAACGTGTCGTCTCGTACCGTACGCTTTCCGGAATAGAAAGGGGTAGAAGAGAATATGTTGAAAGGAGGCGGTAAGGAGTGGTGAGCGAGCAACTACGCCCAGCGTTTCTACAACGACCGATTCAATTATAATCAAGGGGCATCTGCGTCGTTACACGTTCATATCGTTGTCCACACAATACTGATTTCGGAGGCGTTTCGAGTAACGTGAAGCAGAAACGAATCGAGTAGAATGATAAGGTTTTCACCTTCCGCAGGATTTTTTTCATTTTAATTGAATAAATTCAATGGAACATGAAATACCTTTTGTAAATGAAATCCTCTTGAATTTTCTCATTCAATAATATCTCAAGGTAATATCTTTCTGATGATTACTCCAAAATTTCTACAATTCTTGGATTCAACGTTGATTTAGGATTGAATGAGGAGGAATGTAGTTGAAGTTTCGAAAGCGTAAGAATAGCATAGGTACACAATAATGCCGTACACGTATTATATGTTTAAACAGGGAATTTAATTCCATTCCTCAACAGAGTCAGAGGGGGAAAAATTGAATTTTCGTTCAAAGCTGACACGATGAACTTGCAAATGTATTGTTACGTGAGTGTCGATTATATTGCTAGCAACAAAAGCAGGGTGTAGCGTTTGTGGAATGTTGGTGTGTGTTTTAGCAGTGAATGAAGAGTTTACCATCCATCATAATAGATTGCTATTTTCAGCTACGTACATGTGTATATGCACATTTGAGAACAAAGTTTTGAGATTCACCAGTGAATAAATTGCTTGGAAAGTAAGTTTCATAAAATTTAGGTTCCGGATTGTTTGAATTATTAATATCTCGTTCATTCTCGTGTTATTTCGTGGAATTCATTCCTGCGTTGTTTCAGCTTCCTTTATTGAGATGATTGGTCAGGGTGGACTACTGGGTGATAACGTGGATTCATTAGGGACGATAAATATTCAACCGCGCGAGAAATTGCAGATTAGTTCGGTGATGAAATCAATGGAAAAAAAAACACAACTATTCATTTGCATATCATTCAATATAAAAACAGATATCAACCACTCTAATATTCAATGGAAGGGAACCAATCGTTGGCCACGGTATAGCCGTACATAGGCTGATTTTCAAACAGTTCCTTTATTAAGCCGCGGTGAGTAGGGAATTAATCATCAATTATCCGACAAGAATGATACATCAGCGAATTATTAATTGTGATCAAATTACTCGGCTTTTTGTACCCTAGTAGACCAGGGCTTTGCACGAGACTCGCGTCAAAGAAAGATAAAATAGTTACCAATAATTATTCAAATCTTTTGAAATATCAAGATGATCAAGATAATTTGAAAGTACAAATGGAATTCACGGAATGGGGTGGAACCTTGATCATTCAAACAAAATTAGCAGAGGTATATGTCGAAATATGCAACGAGACCTGCATTGAGACCGATACAGAGACTAGCTCCGAGATTGAGAGAATATCTTCGTTATCCCCTGCGATGAAATTGGGATTCCATGTGATTTTGTTACACCTTAGGGAGAAGCTTGATTCCGTTCAAAGTTTTTATGTCTTAAATTTTCAGCACAGTAAATTGAAGGCTGAGAGTTCAAAAGGGCCTATCGAAATAATTTTTCAGGAGGTAATAAAAACGCTCTCATTTTCCCTATTCGTCAAAATCAACAGATTCATGAGTGATTTTACAATTAATTTGACCCATTCTGTTACCCTGTACGAATTTTTTCAGAATTTATGCATTCTTCTTTATTTTATAAGTACTCTAAGTATTCAGGGGCCTAACCCAAGGGGGTTTGAGAGTTCAGAAGGGCCTAACCCACAAAGTCATGATCTTGATCTTGCCTTGTCGCGCATGTGGTATTAGTTTCGCTTTGAACTTGATACACCACCAGTACAGTGGGTTATTATTAACTTTTATGTGTTTAAATGATATTCAGTTATGAATACTTCCTAATAGTTCGTAATTCTTTTGAAAATAAATATGTTAAGATATAGTGGAAAAACATTCGTAGAAAGTTATAATTACAGGATTTCGAAATCAAAACTCACATTTGCCAACGAAATTACGTTGAGGAGGGTGCTTTTGGTCGCTGATTACAAATTCGTTGTAAAAATTTCCAAATTCAAAATGTCGCATTCAATATGGTGGACCGAAATTGACAATTCATCGGATTTCCTTTAAACTGGGCATCAAAGGGTTTTTGGGGTCGATGATTACGAATCCCCTATGAAAATTACCAAATTCAAAATGGCGGATCCAATATGGTGAACCGATTTTGGGAAATTTCATCGGATTTCCTTCAAACTCGGTTCCCAGAAGGTTTTGAGGTCGCTGATTACAAATCCGCGGTAAAAATTTACAAATTCAAAATTCTGCATCTAACATGATGGACCAAAATTAACAATCCATCGGATTTTCTTTGAACTGAATATCTTCGAGTTTTTGGGGTCACTGAATCCGAATCTGAAGTCAAGTTCAAAATTCATAACGACGGATCTAACATAGTAGACGTGAACTTCAAAATCACTCGCATCCACTCGGAGGTTTTGGGGTTTACTGAATTCGAATCCAAAGTGAAAAATTCAAATTGATGGTTCAAATACCAAAAGGTCGACCAAAATAGTCGACGAAACTCAAAAACTCACCTACTTTTGCTTGGAAGTATTCATCTGGTGACTTTCACGGTTATTGACTCTACTTCCGAAGTGGAAAGTAGACCACTTATTGTCCGCCATATTGGATCCGCCATTTTGAATTTGTCAATTCTGTCAACGGATTCGTAATCAGCGACCCATAAGACCCCCGAATGACGAGTTTCAAGCCAATCCAGTGAGTTTTAAACTTCTCGTCAGCCATATATTGGATCCGTGATCTTGAATTTGTCAATTTTGTGAACGGATTCGTAATCAGCGACCCATAAAACCCCCGGATAACGAGTCCTCAGCGAATCCGAGTGATTTTTAAATTCGTGTCCGCCAAGTTGGATGCACCACCATTTTGGATTCTGAACCGAGTCAAAATAATATTGAACTATCTTCATCGTACCTGTTCGGCAGGAGAACCTTTCGCACGTACAACTTTACCTCTGCCCAAGTGTGTATTGACGGCGGGCCCCATCTACGCCCAGGGTATGTGCCCATGCCACCCAACGTGGGGCCAACCCTGGGATGATAACATCGTTGCAAGCTTGGCCGTATTGCTTTGCCCGAGAATTGGTAACACCACGGGCCCAGCATGAACCCAGACTAGGCAATCAATACTGCCCCTTCCTTTTTGTTTTGAAATTGGAAAATTCATACACGCTGAGGATTGTACACACATGCTCGGGATATAAATTCACCCCAATCTTGGGCGAACGCTGGGCCAAATTGGGGCCCAGTTCAAATGTGCCCTCACTAAGATTCATTATTTCCATTTTCTACCAACCATAATTGTATGGGAAAACACAACAGGGCCAAGATTGAGCCAACATGGGCCCCATCGTCATTCCCCAAGACTGGGTTGAAGAGGATGGACCCAGCCTGGGGGCCATTGTCATTAAAGGCAATACACGCTTGGGTGATTGTGGTATACTCTTCCCCTTTGCGACATGAGTCATGACGCTTTTTGTTCTTTTCGCTCATACTCCACTGTTTTATGAGTTTCGCTTATGAATAAAACGGCGAAATGCTCAAAATAACTTGGGCAATAACACCTCGTTTGCAATTTTCAGAATCAATTTGTAGCGAAACAGATATACACATTGAGAGTCGTCAACACTTATACCACTCAGAACATTCCGATCAACAGGGTAGGTGAATTTCACAATATCAAGAAAAAGCGATCGCCAAGTTGTTGACTGAACACTCAAGTATGCACCACTTTTGATAGATGGCATTCTCAAACAAAGGGTCTCGTGCAAACCTACCCGAAACGATGAAAAACATCGTTTTCCCATGACACTACGTATGCGGTTAGGCCCTTTTGAATTCTCAGGACCACTCGGGCTAGGACCTTAGAAATTTCGACTCTCGATTACAAGAAAACTACGTTGAAATTGAAAGTTTTGATAACACCTCGATATAAAGGCTTAGAATGACAATCCGGAAATGAATTAAAACCAATTTCGAATTTTGTGTGGGTTAGACCCTTTTGAACTCTCAGCCTCCAAATATAGATTATTTTTCAATTTAAGACGAGAGTCTTGTGTGAAGCCCTATAGTAGGCATTATGATTCAGAATTAGATGGGCTCCAGCTAGTCTTCCCAGTTGTCAAATTGGTTTTTAGCTAGTTTTGTCACGCACTTTCTAGCTTGTGCCCATCCAGATGTCCCAGGAAATTGCTAGAATGTAGTTCAAATTGCTAATTAAAAATATGGAATCATGTTTTTTTTTTTTCAGTAAAATTACACCCATGAATAAATTGAGAATTTATTTTGAAATGTAATCCCAAGTCAAGTACGTTCCTCTTGAATTTATTACCATAAAATAATATCGAGTGACAAATTGAAACATGTGGGCTTCTGTTTATTCCTCTGACCGTGTTCTTGGCCTATTAATGTTACTGTCCAACGAGTTGGAGCTACATAAGCCAACTGGGTGTTTGAGCACTGAAGTAAAATTGGCTAAAATGTGTTATCTAGTTGCCCCCACATGGGTCCCATCTAGTACATGGATGGTAAATGCGACGCCCAGACAAATTTCTACCAGAGTATGAGCGGAATTGATTTATATCCTAGTTATCATGATTGGCGGATTGTAACAAGAATCTTTTCATTTCTCAAGAGAAATAGTACAGTCAGTGAGAGATTCTACCTATCTCAACATCAAATTATACGATTTTCTTCAATATATTGGCTATTTGATCGAATTATTGAATCTTTGAGAACGGGTTTTGTATTGAACTAGTGGAAGATTATTCATTCATCCTGTTACATCACATTAAAAAACATAATTCGATATCAACAGTAAAGCTGGATTGTAATTCGAACAAGAATAGAGAGAAATGAGATGAAAAAATAACCAATCAAGAACAACCAGGGTATGATTGGAAAGGAATATCGGTTGAGCTACAACACGTATCTTGAGGGCAACGATATAACGAAAAACATATCCAATATTCTTGGGCGTTGAAAAACTTCTCTCACTGATGAAAATTCAAATCATTTGGAGTTTAATTTATGCGAAGAACGTAACTTTGTTTCTCATATCAATTCGAATGAAAGAATTTCATAAAAATTAAATCTAAATTGAACACGGTACATGATGTAAATGAATAATCGTTGCATTTATAATGCAATTTCTCAGCTATTACAATTTCTATGTTGATGGTGAATTCTTATCGTTATCTATCTACTACTTTATCCATCCATCCTACCCCTTCGCAAAACTTTACTTCACTGACGTCGACTACTTCTTATTGTCAAACCCTTTCCACTTCCTCTACAGTTCTCGACGGTCATGAATAGAAGTGAATTATACCTTAACCTGGTGGAACCTAAATCGCGTGTCATCACCGTGAAAAGAAGCTCTTTTCTCGTCTTGAACCAAACCTTTCTTCATATACTACTCCTACCCTATATCCTTTCGTCGCTTTTACGAGGCGTGGATAATAGCGGGGCCACATATTTTCACATTTTTCCAACTTTACTCTGGAGGTGTGCGTTTCTTCATTATTGCTGTGCGAGGCATTTCATAAATGGAGAACGGATCTTCATTCTGCTCGATGACTGTGGAATGACTGTCTGTGTGTTCAATGTATCAAAAAAATGATACCTCCAACCATCCTTTCATTCCAGAAGAATATGTCACAATTTTTCTATTACACTATCATCGCTCGGCAAAATATAAATGTCTCCATTTTAAAGGATAAGAAATTGTAGAAAAATCAAGAATTAGAAACCGATCTCCGAGATTTGTAGATTCGAAGAAAAATGTGAACCGAAACGTGAGGATCGGATTTTTCGATTGCTCACTTCGTATCCGGGGATTCGTATTTCATAGGGAGTGGGAAAGCTGAGGAACGTAAGGCGAGAAACTCATCGAATGCACTTTTCGCGTTGACTTTAGTTTTTAACAATTCTTTTTCTTGCAAATCTATCGAGATACTGAAATAAGTCTGTTGGTGAAAGCTCAAAAGAGTGGAAACGGTGAAGAGAAAGAACTTCGCACTTCACCTTCACAAGTTTTTTCGAAACTCGTTTCGCAACATGTGGTCTAATACGATCGCGCGAAGCAATAAAACTTTACGGGTATTGATTGATGCGAAGTTCCCACGTTTCCGCAGTGTTCCTTTCTTGTATCGTTCTCACTCTCCAATTTACAATCCACGATTTTTCAAATACAAACTTCTCAAACCTTCGGCTTTACATCGATCATTGTGGAATTTAATTCCGTTCACGATCATTTCTCTATGAAAATTCGGAAGGAGTTTTATAATCTAATTCAAGATTAATTTGATCGGAACGACGCATGCAACCAAGTCATTGGATTTTTCCAAAAGAGGTCAATACAGTTTGTAACTTGGTTTGAATTGTAGATTGACAATATCTATAAAATATCCTGGTTGTTGTAGCAAAACAGAGTACATATTCACATCGAGTTCTTCCAATATCCAAAGGATAAATCGATGTTTTCAGATTATTCTGGAGCAACAGTGCCAAGTTCAGACAAAGTAAAGAGGAGTAAAGTATCTCGCAACGGAATATGAATGGTACAACATTCTCCAATAATCGATGAATTGTATGGTGCTTTGATTTTCATAAGAATTGAGTTACAGTTGCTTCAGAACAATTCGGCAGCGTTCGAATGACACTTGCCAGAATTTCTGCAGGGTACAGGATCAGCTGGCTCTGTAATAATTGTTCAAATTTCCAAGCATTGGGAACTTCGGCCACGGGACTGCACCCTTATGGGTTCAGGTTTCAATTCCCACATTGGTTGCTACCGTAACTATCTATTCCGTGATTCTCAGCAGCCATCATATTCCAGATACGTTATTGCAATAATCGTTCACACTATTACGCAGCATCATTAAGGTTATGAAAATACGAGTAAAGCGAGTTCCATTTAGTATTTTCGTATCAAATGCTATAACAGTAGTGTACAATGCCAGATACATCAGATTTCGCATCAGGTAGTTGATTTGACCACTTCCTCCGCAATTTACATAAAACTTCGTACGAAATTTCCATCTATTTGTTCCAGTTTTGAATCCTCAAATCACTGATTTTGTTCACTTCAAATAGAACTTTGGTATATGGAATTCTCCGTTAATGATTCTGAAAGTGATTGTAGGGGTTACAAATTCATCTAAAGACTTTCATTTGAGTACAATCACGAAAATCATACGCTTGTTCTTTACAGAAATAACGATAAAAGAAATGAGACAAATTGTTTCCACGTGGACAACTTGAACAGTGTTAGAAGGGATTTTCCATTCTTTTGAACAAGATTATTACGTTCACATCTTGGGAAAGATCCATACACGTTCTTTCGAAAGGGTCCCCTCTGGGGTTATTCGTATAACCAGAGTCCTAATAAATGTCATGCTATAAGGACTTCAGAAACTTTTGTCCCTAGTATTTTCCCTCCCATCTCTATAAATCCAACAATTCAGATTCGTGCAAGCTACTGTCGCCTTTCTGCGATTTTCAAATACAATGCATCATCATTACAGGATCGAATTTATAAAATCCTGTATCATCCTTGAAATATGTAGTGGAATAACGTGAATGTCATGTACTTTGTGCAACATAACTTCATTCGAGTCATTATGAATTCCATTTCACTCTCATGTCCACAGGGGATGCAAAATGTTTATTCATTACGAGAATGAATACTCTGTTCCAGTTTTCAAACTCATTTCATCGGAACAGTGTACAATAATATTCATTGATCGTTAATGGTATGAATTTACATACAGTCATTCAACAATCAACGACTTTTGAATTCACTTCAATTTCATAATGACACAATACGGATATAAAATCAGTAGAATAACGTTTACGAAGTTTATGCAGAGGAAATGTAAATTTCTCCTAGATCTTTGATAATCCATCAAGTGGTAATAACTCATCGAATTCGATCTTTCTTCCATCTTTACTTCCATTTTCATACCACTCTGTAGAACTTTTTCATCCAAATTCACGTTCGCGCACAGATACCAATTCATTTGTGTGAGATTGGCTGTGAACACACATGACGGTTTGCAAAGTGCAAATCTGTTTTCCTATACTGCCTCTCTTTCCCTCTATAATTCGTAATCGGTTTATCCACAGATCGAACTCTCCCACGAGCCTTTTGGCAATTTTCACAAATAGCATCTATCACTGGCCTCGTACTTATCGATTGACGCAGGTGATATAATAATACTTTATTGAACACTCAATTGTTACCCTTCGCAGTATTTTTCACGCGGATTCTGCGATCTATATTTCCATGTGTCAAACGTACATCGGATCGAAACACCCATTTGATCGTTAAACGTTTCAAAAACCGATAAAACACAGAGAAAAGCGTCAAAAAGTCACTCGAAATTCATGAGAATAAATCGTACAAATAGAAACAAAGTGTGAAGCAAAGACTGGGCGTTTCACTGCGGTTATTTCAACAAGATTGGAGGAAAAAAGGTATGATATTCAATAACGAATACATTTATCAACGTCATTTATCAACGATGTCGCTAGTGAAAAAACATTGTGGAATGATAATGAGAATGTGATGAATGGATTAAGGTCATGACGGTGGGATGCTTTGTTCGCAAGGCAGAAAGAGAGAGACGAAGAAGATCCATTCAACACAATACTCCATGATTAGTTACACGACTCCAATGTTGCTACATGTTTTTACTCATCTGACTATCCTGTATTTCTTCGAGAACACGATAACGTTACAAAATGTACCACACAAATGTACGTATACTCGCGCACGGTGGAAGGGTTTGAGCGTCGTTTCAAACGACAAAATTATAATCACCTTTCTCCCGCGTAATTCAAAGGTTTTGTCGTGTGTTGTGTTCACTCGTTGCGGTATTCTCGACTTAACTGCACTGTATTACACTGATGAAGTGCACACATTACGTGCATTGGATGCACACCGATGTCGTGTGGTTGACTCGAGAGCACTGATGATCAAGTATGTCAAAAGAGATAACGGAATACGAATGAAATGAAATTGACCATAAATGCAATAAGATAGGTTTTTGGTGTAGCGTAGAATAATGTTTCAGAGACATTCAGAGAGACCGGATTACGTTCATGAAATACTCCTAAGCTTTGGAACATGAATTCGTCATCAAAGAAAACAAATTAGATGCGTTCTTTGGTGGAATATGCGATGAAATCATATCCAGTGATAAATGATTCATCAAAGAATGAAATCTAATTACATGCTTCTTGGTAGAAATTTCGATTAAACCAAAGACAGAAGTTCTGCCCAATACAGCAGTTCGAGGAAAGTGGAGTAAATATTTTGCACATGTTTTTAATTGGCTCAGCGTACCCAGAGACTTGGAATGCTGTGGGAATATATGGCTCATGACCTTAATTACTCGAGATTATATCCACTACAAACTATCGCAAACAGCACGGAATCGTGAAATGAGAATAATAGGAGAATAAAGAAGGAAGAGTTCTACCCCTAATTTCGAATAGTTTGGACAGGAAATAAATCGTTGTACGAATCAATTAGTGAAACCTATTTTAAAATCCGAACATCATTCTATTACTTTGTGGAACTTGAAATTATCCTTTCAACTACTCACCAGAGGATTATTTTGTAACATCAAAATAAAAGTAGAAACTTGTGATGGGTAAGCGATACGCCCCCATATGAAGGGCCGGGATCATACATTCTTGCATCGATATAAATATTTTTGAAAACGAACAACGATGGATTGGAACTGCATTATCCTCTTCCATATTTCAAACGCATCGAATAATAATTCATGAATCTTTTCCCTCAAGCTATTACATTAACTGAATATAATGAAGAATAAATGATAAACATCGCGCAAAGTTTATTATTACTTTATCGCATCGTATATCAAATTAAGCTATGAGAAATTTTCCGGAAGTCATAAATTCATGGATTCTCCTCTCCTGTTGAGTGTATTCATGCTGTGAATTCGCTCAGGCTCCATAAAAACGTCTATTGACATAATCGAACTGAATATTCACCACCTGCACGTTATTCTATCTCAGAGCTGCTGATTCTCAAGTACATATTTTATCAAGAGAATCTCTGAAGCAATAATATACACAATCCTGAACGGTCATACTTTACAGTCAATATTTCACCCTGTCGATAATCCACTCCCACATCCGTTGTACGTTGTAGTTTGTGGTTAAGAGGCATCGAGGTTCATCCCTCCATGTGTCTACGGACGACATATTATTCATTGAGGCTGCATCCCCAAATCAGGACATTGTTTATGCATTACCACTCCACGATATCTCTCATGTTTTTTTCCTCTTTCCTCGAACGATTTTCCCTCCGAATGCTCCTGTACGAAGTTTATCCAGTGAAAAATGAAGGGATTTAAATATCCACAAAATACAGAATTCGTGAATCCGTTGAAACTTTTGTAACACCCGAACTAATCTGTTGATTAAACGAGGGAGGCAAAGTCAAAGTTACTTAAACTTGGTCCCAGTTGTAGATTTCTTTGTCTTAGGTTCAATCCTCATCGAACTTCCATTTACTGAAAGTTCGGCTTTTGTAATTCAAAGCTGAACATAAATTTTTAAAATCTACTATGGGCGATGGTAAAGCTGGTTAATATAACTATCAGAAATATAAAACTACGACAGGTGCAGGAGAGTGTGTAATATATTATCGAAAATACAAAGAGGAAAGTGTAAAGATTTCAAGTTCACCGAGTAGAACATTTCCAGATCGGTGAATCGTTGTTCGCAAGCGAGAGAAAAACTTTTCATCGTATAATCTAATGTTTACGAGCCGAGCAATTTGATACACGAAACTTGGACTACATGAATTCCCTACATCCATTGCTCTGGGTAGGAAGTCATTTAATTGTTACCAAGATATCGTCGTGATAAATTCATTTTTTCCCCGTTTCATAATTCCAGTGAAAATTTCTCAAACTTTTCTTCCCTCTCGTAAAATCATTTGCCAACTTTGAACACCATATTGAAAATTTTCAGAGGCAACGAGAATAACGAAATTTGAGAAAACGATGAGCTTTGAATAGCTTTTCTTCTCCTTGAGAATTGGAGAATTTCATGAGATTCATTAAAAATCATTGCTAAAACCATATTTCATTTGATACTTCATTGTAGTACCTATCAACGATTTTGGATTTCTCATTTCATTTCAATTCATTCATACACTGTATCAATTGAACGCATTAATGGGAAGGATACGATGCGATGGTTGTTGTTCTCGAGGGGATATATTATTCCCATCGATTGCAGGGCATTGAATAAATTTAAATTCAAATCAGAATAAATCTATTAACCATTCGTCCATGACAAATGTGAAAATTATACGATAGTTCGTGGAATGGAACAATCATACGGCGTTGAAAATGCTGATCGGAGCATTTATTGAACGGAGCTGCAGTTAGAAGAGAGTGATAAATTCTTCTACAAGTAGAGGAGATATAGGCGTGTCTTTTGTGGTTTCTAAGTATGTTTGGAGAGAAATGTTCTAGTTGTCTGGAAGGTGACTGAACAGTTGAGGTAAAATGGATGACATAAATTATAGAGACATAGAAGGTAAAAAATGTTCTGTTCTTGGGATGAAACTACCATACTTTCGTGCATCTTCGGAATTGTCGAGTATGAGTTTCAATCTTAAGATTTGGTATCAGTTTTTTCAGAAAACAACAAAAAGTGTGGTTGTTCACGGTAAAAAGTGAATCTTAATCCCATGGTCAACTGATTTTCAAATGAGGCTTGAAATCAGCAATGTTACGATTTCAACCGTGATATGGGATGAAAATAAGTTATAACAGTAACAAATCCAATTAAATCGGATAACGTGCTGATTATCACCAATTCATATTCTGTAGTCAGCCTTGCTGATGGATCAATAAGGAATCTGGTTCTGTTTAGCATTTTTAGTGGGATAACAGCCAAACGGACCAACTCAATCGTAATATTTTTAAATTTTCATGCAACTTGCTATGGATGAAGAATCGATAGAAATCAAAATTGCTTGAAAAACTGACATGAGCATTGATTTTTACGTAGTTCATGTTCTAAATATCTACAACAAACCAAGTTCATCAGTTCCAAACTTCAAAACGCATAAAAATTCTCAACAAAACGTCAGAATTCCGACATCTCTCTGATAACTTGCAGAAACAAACGATATCCAAGAATTCAAATATTACAATAGATCTCACGAGTGCTTATTTTCTGAGATATGAATCCATAAAATTCGATTTACCATAAAGATATACGTATTTGTCATTTTCAGAAAATCACAAGAAATTGCAAGAAACTCTTTGAATTTGTGTTCCACAGTTCACAGTATATTTTGTACGCCTTTGTTATTCACTGTCACACTAAATCACTTCCTGTGTCAAAGCATGAGAATTGATTTGTTTCTTCGTGTGCAATTCTGTCTCTTCGATCAGTGACATATCAATATAATAAGATAAGAATACGGTACACTCGGTGAATTACAACTCGAGTTAAACAGAATACTACATCCATTGTAATGATTTTTATTTCAATTTCGTCTCTGTAATTACATAATTATTGTTGAGAGTTCTCATGAAACTCGATGACACACTCAACTAGAATATCTCTCCTAAACTTTCAGCGTATCTTCGTGATGTATTCAGCTTTATGTAGTACAAGTTTATAAATCATTTCAATTTTAATCTAATTTGTTACGTGATGGGAAGTTTGTTTTCCGTGCTCGAATTTAATCCAAAGAACCTGTAATACTCCCAGCGTACTCAACATTACTGTTTTCAGAATTGCGGTAACGATATTAGAAGAACTTCGGTAAACGTATCGATTATAATGTCATCGCGTAAAACTCACGAGATACGCAATTCATAGATTGGAATGAAATTCATCTTCTCACGATGCATACCCGACCTTTTTTCAATGATCGCGGAGCGTCAATATTTATAACATCCATCAAATATGTACAAATGTTCGAATCGTAAGGAGATTGTCATATTGATTTTCATGCACTATCCTCGGTTCTGATTTCGTTGCATCAACGAATACTTTTCCCAACTCGATGTCATTGCGATAACTCATCCATAACCTCTTCTCTACCCCAACGATGTACATTAGAAAGAAGTCCGAACATTTTATAGAGATTTGGAGACGTTTCTTTTCACATCAATCTCTTTGCAGAATATCAGAAATCAGCACATCAGAATTCCAAATCAACTCTTCTCGCTCGAGCTTTTTCCTTTCGACACCATAGATATGAAATGAAAAATACGTTTCCAATGTTTTTTCAGTTGAGAGAATTTTTTTGTAACTAATTTCCTTTCAATACTCTTTTTATCGACTTTTTTTGTCTCTTCATCTTCCTCTACGTTATAATGGAAGCAGACACACGAATGGGATACAATGGAATACAAGAGAACACATGACGTAAATAATACGGAAAATACGTATGCATTTCATATGTGTTCTGAGAACGTATCGGAAGAATTTTGTTGAGTGCCTCGATTGAATTGAACGTACAAACTAAGTCTTTATAAATAATTCTACAAGTTTTCAAGAGATTATCTTTTTTTTCTTCCCTATCATCTTCGGTGGTGAGATGATTCTTTGACAAAGACAAAAACACAAAAAAGTTCATTATTGTTTATGAATATTTTATTCGAATTTGAAGTATATCATTCCATCAAAGAAACACTCTGCATTAACAGGGAATGAAAATGAACATAATTCTTCGTTGATAAATTTCGTAAGTTTCCTGACAAATATTTCACTTTCCTCGCATCGCGATTGTACAATTAGCATGCATTCCCACGTATCGAAATGAATGGTAAATGGATTTGCATTTGCAAATTCTGAACGTGAAGAATGCGTCAGTGTTGTGGTTTTAATTATTTCCTCGCGTGTTCCAGAATGGCAAACAGGACAGATGTAACATTACCTAATATTTATTACTCGTTCGAAGACTGTAATCATTCCATGTGAACATTGCTATAATTAAAAATTAATGTTTGCTCCAGTTTATTCCCTATCACTAGCGTAATAATTTTTTATTTGAATTATATTTCCTGAATAGACATTCGTCCTTCGAATCTGATCTGGGATGACCTTGATCCTCTTCAGATTTCAACCAGGATATCGTGAGATTTGGCTACTATGAGAAACTTGTCAGCGATAAGTGCTCCAGACATTTGTGCAAATTTTGCAAACTCAATAAGAAGATACTCTGCCAATCGGTACATGACTTCCTCTTTTATGTTGAAAAAAAAACCAAGTTCCATGGCATTCGGATGATACGAACGTACGGAAGACATGTTTTCAAAATATGGCCAAAAAACGCGGATCGCAAAGAGAAATTTTCCACAGTTTCCAACTGATCAGGACAAAACTCATATGGATCGTACTCAGAACGCAGTATAAGTTTCATCACAATCGGATGATAGGAAACGGAGATATGGGCGTTCGCAAGATCACAATCGTTGTTTACATTTTTCCTCAACTCTCCGGTTCTTCTGCAACAATCAGGTTGAAACTTATATGGGACCACTATTGCCTCACTCTGAACCTGCACGGAAAAAAATGTATGGTTATGCTACACTGGAATTTGGTTTCTGCAACCAAATACGTTGGGCTATATTTGGCTCAGCCAAATGCTTGGTTGTGAGAACCAAATAAAATAGTATAGGCTCACTTAGTTCAAGATACAACTTTCAGTTGGTTATGGAAACCAAACGCTTTTAGAAGCATTCATTCACCCTCGAGCATTTGGTTGTGGTGACTAAACGAGTGGTGATGAGATTCCGTAGCAAAACCTCAATGTTTCGCTTTTTTTCATATATAAATGTTGGTGAATAATGAATCAGAAAAAAATATTTTTTCACGTTGAAATAGAACAAATTTTTCAACGTGATTTCGGCTGATTATAGAAACTTCACAGTGATCGAAGACACAATCGTGAAGTGTTGGTCAAATTGATCGTGTCGATACCGGGATTCGAACCTGCCTACACCTACCTAATTCTACCTATCTAGAGCCTAACACCCTAACCACGCGCCTATGCTACCGTATATGATTGCTGTGCATAATATAATACATGTTGCGCAAAAAAATCAGAATCTCAAGTGATGATTTCGTTTCATTGAATATTACACTTCGTAATGCATAGTTTCTGGTGAAAAATAATTCTTTAAACTCCAACATTGAGACTTGGATTGTTTTTGTATAATTATTACGTTCAACAAAATGTGTCAAGTGAAGTTTAAATTAGGTTGAAACCGAAACCACAAACGGCACAAACAGTTGAGCCAATGAAACGTTTGTATCAAGGAATATTGCTTTGGAATAATCATGAACACGTTGATTTTCTATCTGCAATTACAAATCAAATTCATTCAGGTTCCTTAAAAGAACTCAGGGTATTAAAATACAAAGACAGGTTTTTTTTCACATTTTCCATAAATTATATTCATGAATACAAATTTTCAATTCACAAAGAAGTATATTCCAGCTTTACTTTTCTCATGTGAGGTGATAATGTTGGTTTAGAAATATTCCAATGATTGCAATCAGAACTACACTATAATTTAATTAGGTATGTAACTCACATACAAACTCAAGAAATACTCTCAGATCTTAACAAATATTCACAGATTTTAAGAGATACTCCCCAATTTTCTATTAAAGATTACTATATTCCTGAACTGCAGTTTTCTCCATGTAGATTTTATCCCAGAAAAAGTCTAAGAACACGTCTAAGAAGTTTTTCCTACGGGATGTCTTCTTTATTTCTAATCAAATCATAAAAACAGCTGAAAATCTCATAAATGAATCCACATTGAGATGGCGAAATTAATTTGGTTACTATAACCAACCATTTGGTTATCATAACCGAACAAGTCTTACCATATTATATCAATACCATAACCAAATCTATCGAGATTCAGTGACCATACAAAAGTTGTCTCGCCTAAACGAATAGTTCTCACAACCAACCCGTCAATAGCCAATTGTTTTCAGTTATCCTAACTATATCATTTTTTTCCGTGTGTGGTATGAATCTGATCGGAATCGAATGAGTGGAACGGAAGATATGCGCGTTCGCTGTTTGTTCACAGATTAAGTCCTACGCGACAGACAGACAGACAGACGCGAAACCAAAAATTTTCCCCGAGTTCCAAGAATCATTTTGGCCTGAGAGATTTTGAGTTTGGAGGCAAAAAAATGTTGGGTGCCCGAAAACGATCACAAAGCTTCTCTTTAACGAGGAAGCAAAAAAGGACACGAGTATTTGAATTTGCAAGAATGTTGGAAGCGTTCAAAGTTCAATTCAATGGGGATAAGAAGTTCCAAGACCAAGGCAAAAGTGAGTGTTTGTCGAGACGGGTATTTATTGTAAAATCCTCCAGCCATACGACGTTTCGAGTTGATACAACTACCCACGTTCGACTCGATGGGTCCGTCTTCCGTTTCCATGGATCTCTCCATTATACTCAAAGAAATCTTTTTCTGTACTTGAAAAAGAATTGTATCAACTCGAAACGTCGTGCGGCTGGAGGATTACACAATGAATACCCGTCTCGACAAACACTAATTTTTGCCTTGGTCTTGGAACTTCTTATCCCCATTATCAACGATTTGCACACCAGGCACTCTCCAACCAGGAATACTAATTTAATGGAAAACTTCAAATCTAGATACTAATGAGTGAAGCAGAATCCATGAGGTAAAATTGATCTTCAAAATAGTAATACCACGAAAATTCAAACATTTTTTATGTTAATCATTCTTCTAATTTGTAATACCAAATTTTGTAGAAATGGGCACTTGAGAGTATAACATTCACATGGTGTCATTCATCTTATTACACGAAGAACGGTACCTCTTGCTGGACCAGCAAATTCCGTCGGCTATTCTGTATGTAATACTAAAGATTTTGCTGGTCCGAGTAAAAATTTGCTGCTTTAATTGATCATGTTGCTCTCTCAGCAATTCAACTAGCTGTGACAGCGAATATTTCTTCTCCGTGTAGCACTGGAGTTGGGGCACAATCTTTTTTCATATACTCAATAAGGAAAACTCAATCTCAAAGAGATTAATCATCGCAGGTCATCACAAATGATCCTGTCTTTCTGATACACACTGTAAAGAGTGATTGTAGAATTTTTTCCCTTCCACAAATGATGGCAGCAAAGTGCCTCTATGGACGTGGGGGATTTTTTGAAATGATTTCGTGGACTTTGTAGAGGATTGAATACCCTGTTACAGAATTCCAGCTGAGATTCCACGTGGATTCCAGATCTGAAATTTACCTGCGTTGCCAGCTAAGACTCCAGCTGGAATCCAGAGTGCCAAGTGGATTCCGCATTCCAACTGAAATCCCACGTTGGAGTTGAAATTCTAGCTGAGATTCCACCTGGAAATGAGGAATCCCAGCTGGAAACGCAGGTAAATTTCAGAGCTTGGATCCACGTCGAATCCCAGCTGGATTTTCGTGTGAGGGTGGTGATTCTAACCAACGCAAATTTGTGATAGAATTTCTATACTGTGGCAACCATGCAGAAGGTAAAATTACTCCTCAAAGTTGGAGAAAAAAATCCCCAACGATCTGGGGACAAAATCCACCACTGGTGTGAAGAAAAACTTATATTTTCTACAATGTACTGCTTGAGAAGATTCATTCGGTTTTTGATTAAAAAATAAAACTACCCTACGCGTAATCGAATTCCCTCTCGAGTTACAAGTCGAGATGCAGATACATTCTTCGAATCGAGAAACACTCAAAACATGGTATTGATTTTACACCCACCCATTGGTAACTTTGTTCCATGAAAGTTGAACAAGGAACTATCATTCATCAAGTACAAATTGAATTGTGAAGTAGATACTCGGATACTTTGATTGTATATGCATGCATGAAGAAAGTGAATACTCATCACCTATTTTTCTGTGTGAGGATTTCGAAACACGAGATGAATCGTTTTCCGATACGGTTCTGTATTGTTTAATTTCCTACCTCTTAATGCAATATGTAACAATATCGGTCGTGAAATACAATTCTTTCATTGATTACTCGATCCTGAAACTCAATTAATAATCATCATTCGATCATTCGATGTTTCCTCATGATGCGAGGTTTCAGAATATTTGGGAGAATGCTTTCTATAAATTCTATTGAGGAAGAAAATTCAAGATAAAGAGGTGAAACAAATCATGAAGATTCGATTAATATCTCTCGTGCAATGCATCGCACAGAAAAAGTACTACTTTCTTCTCCATAATTGACAAATTCTACGTTAAATGGAGTACTCGTTTCAGAAATACATTAAACACTTACGTCGAGTGATTTTTGTTTCACATATATTTTCTTATTTATTTTACCTCCGTTTCGAGTTAGAAGTAGCGAAAGTGATAAATTTACCTCTACCGAATATATTGCATGCATTCGCTACTACGATCGACATTCAATGGCAGAGTATCGTACATTCAACCAGAAGGGACATCCGATGGACCTCGATTGAATCTTTAACACAACACTCAACGAACCTGATCGATCTGAAGTTCTGAGAGGTTCCTCTGGTATTCAACTTGGCGGATAATTTCTTTTGGAGGAAAAATACTCGGTACGTGAATATTACTGGAACAAAAATTTCTTCAACGCTAAATTCTTTTTTATTGCCTTCCAGAGTTTGTCTGTCCATTGGTTCAATGATGGTGCTTCAATGGGCTATAGACATCATTATTTACACGTTAACTATGTCCGTTATCGACCCATCAAAGGTTGCGTTCAGAAAGTGAATGATCCGCTACGTATCCCGGATACGAAAATGCCCCACTAATGCTATCATAATGGTAACTTGCACGTCAAGGAATGCATCATGTTGTTATTAGCAGCAAACTGAACCTCCGCCACTTTCCAAATCGAAACTCAAGTTTCAGAGCTTATTTCAATCATTCAATCAATTGAGTTGAAACTACGTAAGTATACTCATTGATCATTAGAGGAGCCAATATACTTGTCACCTGAATGGTCAACCATTATTTCCTTAATAACTCAAAAATCAAGGTGTGAATCGAGAAGTAGTAGAAATACTACTATCCCGCGTATAACAAGTTAATATGACAGGGATCTCAGAAAAATCTGGCTGAAAGTCTGATAGCAAGGTTGCGGAAGTATTGGAGAGTCTTTCCGAAAAGTACAGGGTTTGAGACTCTCCCATACTTTTTGTTAGTCTCTTAGGAGTGTAGGAGAGTCCCGAATCCCGCACTTTTTGAGAAGACTCTCACCAAGATCTTTCCCAAATCGTTTCAATACTTTCGCAACCTTGCTACCAGACTCTTAGCCAAATTTTTCTGAGATCCCTGTCATACTGTTTTGTTCTACGCGAGATTGATGCGAGGGGGTGTTTTGTTCTGTGACACACTGTGTATTCTAGCACTAACAGGAAAGCCATTTTCTGAGCAATTCTAGTTGGAGTTTTGTTGGAACTTTTGCCGCCGCAGCGAATATTCAGGTATCGTAGCTAACATCATGGCTATCCCTTTCACAAGCAATTCTGTTTTTTCCATATGAAAGTGTTTACATTGTTGCGCATCCTGTACGGAAAAGCTCAGGAAATTTTACGCAACTGAATTTACCTGGGAACTCATCTTCTCGGCTTCCCTCTGGAGTTACAAACTTCGTTTAAACTTTTTGCGCTGCGAAGCAGGAAAAGTTACAACACCGCCATTGGTGGAAGATGTTCTTTAGTCGCACTACTTCTACTTGAGGTGAAGGGGGGAAGTGGTTGAATGCAACGTGGAGGCGACGGACAAACGGTGTACTGCACCTTTTATCCCCTGACCTTGTTGAAATAAAATATAAAATGTAAAAGTGTACATAAAAATACATACGAAAGGTCATGAGAATAGATCAGCGCAAGTTTGTCATTGATGATCGGTTTATTTTTGAGAAAGTATTCCCTGTAAATTATAGAGTTTCAATGACACGAACTAGTAAAAACGGCGTGCATTCTTCAGAAAAAACCGCGGTTCCATTTTCATTGTAGAAAGAACTGGAAATTTATTGCCTCTTTGTACAGGAAAATAATTTCAGTAAATTCATTTTTCAATACGTTTACTGAAACTCAACGGATTTTTCACTGCAAAATTCCAATTTCCACATGGAATTTTCTAGTAAAACTTTTTTTGCAGTGTACAACTGTCAAGTTATATATTCTACCTTAATACATTTTTCGATTAAAACGAATTTTCGTGGATAATTATCGTACAGTGAAGTTGTTAGTAATATTCGAACAAATTTCGATACGTCCAATCTTCTCGGACGGTTATTTCAATATCGACCGTCTCTGAATCCATTATACTTTTATTTCATTCAATGAAATTATAATGCGTATGAATTTTAATGAAAGTTGGATGAATTAATGGATGTTCTGCATGAAAGCAATTGGCAGGAAATGAAAGAACGAACATTATCAAAGACATTCTCTGAAAACAATTTTTCCATAGGATTGAAAGTAACAGGGAATGAAAAAAACTTCATCATTCTCAATCTGACTTTCGGAAATTCAATTCTTCTTTGTTTCCATCACGAATTTTTTACATGGGAAAAAATATTTCACAATATTGTTATACGATGAAAGTAAATCGATTTGAGAGAACAAGTGGCTGAGATAATTACTATCGACATTCACTGAACAGCGATTTTCAGAATGCGTTTTTACCGCGGAAGAATATCAAGATCCCGAACATGAATGGTATGATAATCAATAAAGATGTAATCGATACATGAGATTCGTTGTTCTCAATGTTTTTCTTCCATTTAGAATCAATTGATCGTACTTATCATATTCAAAATCCAAACAATGATAGACTAGTGGATGATTTTCATCACATCGTTATAACTATACTCGAGTATTTTCTGAGTATTGTGAATGACTTTTGTTGTCTATTATGAACTACCCAGGTAGGAGCTGCTAATAATGACTACTGGTCCAAGCTTGGTAGAATATTGAGCTGCCAAGCATCGCGAACGATTATTGGTTCAATATACAACCGTTGCTTATTTCAAAACCAATACCGGGTTTCATAGGGAATGCCAATATGACGACTGGTGCAAGCTCAGCAAAATATGGAGCTAATATCGAGCCAATATAAAATCGTTTATTATTTGATAATCCATCCTATGTTTCATAAGAAATGCCAATACAACAAATGGTTTGAGCTTGGCGAAACATCAAGCTCTCAAACATTCAGGAACAATATTGGCCCCATATAAAACCAATTCTTATTCGAGAATCCATACTACGTTTCAAAGCAAATTTATTACAACAAGAAGCTTGGCAAAACATTAAACTGACAAGTATCCCTAGTAGAAATGCTCTAGTCATTGACAAGTTTTGTAACGCTCAACTGGCCAAAAATTAGACGCTCTTGCAAGTGTCTCGTGGGGTTCTGGTGAGGTACCTGCAAGTGTCCAGCATTTGGCTAGTTAAGCGTTACAGAACTTGTCGATAACTAGAGCATTTCTACTTGGGATGGTGAACCAATATTGAACCAGTGTACTTGGCCAATGTATTGTTTATTTTAGAACCTAAACCGCATCTTCATGCTTGCAATTATTGCAGAGTTTTACCAATGTCAATTATTATTATGATGTAACATGATTTTTCATGTCATAAATGCCATGAAAAATGACGTCGTTCTTTCCTCTAAGAAGTATGAAGAACCAGATTGAACTCGTCAAGAGTGAATATATACAACTCGGGTCAGTTCCAGTTTGCTCATATAAAGCCAAGCTCCAAAAAACTTTTAATACATGTATTATGATACATCAGACCATGTCTTGTATTGTATTTTGGTCACCAAGCCCAGCACGAGGTGATCATCCCAAGCTTTTACCAACCTTAGACGATTTTTTGCCATAGGTTCTGGCCCAATATAAGTCAAAAGTGGGCTGAGGTCGGGCCAAGCTCGGGCCATTTGTTAATTACTATCTGAATATATACATGATGCATATGAATATATACAATCCTTACATTCGGAGACCAAAATTTGCTGAAACCGCGAATCTCGAAAATTTACTTTGCCGATATGACAAGGCTTTTCGTTGAATCAGCAAGGAGTTGCTATTTTAGAGCAAGCTCGCTGATTCAGCAACCCATATGAAAATCTTCAGGCTCCGCCAATGCTGACGACGGAATATAGCTAGAGGCAAGGCTGCCAGCCAAAGCTGGGCAATCTATGTAGGGACAAGGATGGTTGACAATGGTCTAAACATTGTACCAATATGGGAAGTCATAAATCGACTTCGTTGATCCATCATTGATCATTGGCTGCGCCACGCTTGGCCCATCCTTCAACCAATATTGCTTGAAGGAAAACGCACGCTTTCAACAGAGGCTCTCTAGGGCTTGGCGGGACACTGCTCCAAGCATTAGGCAACTCTGAATGACAATGGATTCTCATGTTGCACCAAGCATGGGTCGTAGCTTGGTCCAGCTTGGGCAATAGCTTGGCTCAGCTTGGGCGATAGCCTCGCTCAGTTTAGGCGTTAGCTTGACTCGACTTGAGTAATAGCTTGGCTAAGAGTGAAACTTCCTTCTCAAACAGCAAATCACAATAACTCTCACCAGAGTGATGCTTGTTTCCTGCGAGTGGCGAACCAAGTATTCAATCAATATATAAGTCTCCTTTGAAGATTCCATGACAGAAATAATTCTTCATCTGTTTCCAGACCCGCCCACTTCTACGCCAGGACCACCGGATTTACGTCATCCATCAGTTTAAACTAATCAGAAAAATTACATGTTGAAATTGTCCGACATTCATTCCGTTCAATCGAAATGATAGAATGGATTTTTTATTTTATTTTCAATTACAATAAAAAATAAAAGTGACCATTGGCATGAGATGGGCGCAACCCTGCCGCAAGATTGCTACAGCGTTGGCTCATCCTTGGCGAACAAATTTTTGTATGGTCTGCCATTGACGGCATATGCTATCACAACCCTGTTTCCAGTGTTGGGTCTTGATTGTGGAAACAAATGGGCTGAGGCTGAAATGATGTTATCATTTCAGAGTTGCGCCATGCCTGGTAGCCTAGGCTCGGCCCATCTTGGTGAGCCTTGCGGCAACCTAGCGCTCATGGTCAATTTTTACCTGGGAATTCGACATTGTAGACACACAGCCTGCCAGCAAATTTGTTGATTCAGCAAATATCTTACAAAAACAGCAACATTTTCGGTACCATAGCAAACGTTTTGCCAACCCAGCACAACTGATTCGTTAAACTAGCGATTTCAGCATAAGTTTCACTCTGTGTATAGATAGAAGTTAACCATTGAGACTAAGACGGTACACCGCAGTCAAAGATTGAACGAATTGTTGAATAATAGTACCATTTCAGCATTCTTCCATCGTTTTTTCCCAACAAAGACATCACTCAAATCAATGGTAAACGTCTATTGTATTCCAATGATTAATAATAATCATTCAGACTTTGTCAAATCCGTTGAAACTCACTGGAATCGGTTGAATTATGGAGCTTCAATGGGAGTTCAATGGATTCGAATGGTAATTTACCATTGCAAAGTTTGTATTGAATTTCATTGATTAATAAGTTTCAACAAATTTTTTCACCAGAATATTGGAAATGATGACAGCATTTGAGCCTCAAAACGTTAAATTCAATACAGTGAAGAAAGAACCTAAAAGCAATGTTCACGTATCTTCACTTCAAATTCCTCGCGAAATGTTTCTTAAATTCGAAATCAATTGGAATTTCCCCATCATTTCCACTTTCTCTTCCACCTTGACTGTTTTCATTTTTATTAATCAAATTTGTTTATCTTTCTGTCGGTTTCGAAACATGAATACAAAAAGAAATAAACAATGAGGACAATCTGATGTTTTCGCAAGAATGAACGAAGACTGAACGTGCTTGACGTCACCACGTGTATATTCGAAGTAACGTGGGAGACAAAATTTATCATTGTTCCATTCAGTCGAGTGTCGTGAAACACGAAGGTCACACATATGAACCAAATAAATATCTCCAAAACTCAATGAAAATTCTATGGAATCAAATCTAAATAAAGGGACTCCGGAAAATACTAGAACATTTCACATCGAATGATTCAATTCGAATGATAGAATACAATCATTCGTACTTTTGATTTTGTAAAATTCCCGGTAATTTATTTTTCCACGGTGATTTGAATGTTACTGAATATTCATACATCCTCTGATTTGTGTTGCAACAACCAAACGGAATTACACCACGTGATTTAATCTCAAGTGATTGTTAGCGGTGATAGAGGAGTCAGAATTTACATATTCATTCTAATTTTCATCAGGAAACCAAAAGTGGAGTCGGAAAATGTATTCGAAGCATGCAAGTCCACTTAATGTTGACTAAAAATTAGATGAGTTGAGATTCCAAAGTCTTTATTACATTACATAGCTTTGCGCGATTTGAGGAAACGATTGATGAGGTTACTGGAAAGCGATTTGATAAATTGAACCAAACTTTGTTGTTAGATGCTCTGTGAATTATGGAGAACCTCCAGAAACTCAGATGGTCCAAGTTTATTCAATGTTTTTCGAGGATTTTGTGCAGCCAGCCCCGGAATCTCCTCTGTCGATTTTGTATAGATGCTCTATGTGCTAGCGAAAATCTACGACGACGGAACTTTCACTTCACAACCCGCTTCACTACTTAGGGTGAAGAATAGAAACTGATCAATATTGCAGGAACTTTAGATCAAATATCTTCTCCTTGTCCCGCATAATCCTTTGGAACAAAGTGCTTGGTGCACCAATCTTGGAGTACTAACGCTTTAGTTTGAATACATTAAGGAACCTTTTGGCGCACCAAATTGCAGCTGTCAAGAGAATTCCTTGATTTTTGTTAGCCTCGGAAGAAACGATAAGGTCAAATCTACCAGCGCCTCCAAACAAAGTAACCCACGGACCAAGAACCTTAAATGAAGATTCAACCCTTTGCTGTAGGAAATTTTCCCCACCATTTTCTCTTTATATAGGAGGACCACTGGTTGAAGGAACCTTTTGATGTTCGGCATATCTCATTGGAATTGGAAAAGGTCTGATTGATCAACCACATCTTTGTTCAATTTAACTGAAATTTGGAAAACTAGGTAGGGAGGTGCTGTTTCGTGCTGTTCCACCGGCAAAGGGTTGAGGATAGATTAACATGATCCCATCACTTTCGGAGCAACTAAACGGTTACTTCAGTTATATTCATTGCCCGTGCTGGCAGCATCAACCTCGAAGCTCCGCATAGAATCGGTGATGCCAGAAATTCCAACTTTCGCCAACTTTTGCCCCCTCCATCAAGACATTTCGCCTCTACACAATCAAATTTCTTTTGTCGGCGGCTTCATTGTTGCGTGGAATTTATATACAGATGGGGCTTGATGGAGGGGGCAAAACTTGGTTTCCGGCATCACTGCATAGAAGTGCTCATTCCATCAATTGTTATCACACTGAGAAAAAAGATTGTGGAGCCAACTACATATGTAGTTGGATATGGTGAATGACGATATCTAGTTGAGTCAGCAAAATATTCAGTAGAGTGAATAACATAATAGTTGAAGTGTATGAAATATAGTTGGGTTTACCGAATATTCTGTTGACTCAGATACATACCATCGTTCACCATATCCAACTACTTATTTAGTTGACTCCACAATCTTTTCTCTCAGTGCAGCAGATCTCCAGGCTCTATAGGCTCTATGATAAGATCTAGAGAGCCTCAAGGAAGAGAGTCGCCAACTTGCTGTGCTCTGATTGGCGTAATCGTAAACAACTCTGTACGCAGTCGCCATATTGAAAATTTGACGTCACCGCAGTGCTGTAGTTTACAATTTGTTTTAGGCTGTCATAACCATAACATCAGCAATCAGTCATACCGATGTTATTCAACTTTGAATGTGAATAAAAATGAATTTGCAGGTTGCAAAACGAAATGAAGCTCACAATTCGCTATAACTGATGTGTGCTGATTTTATCGTTATGACATCCGGGAACAAATCGTCAACTACAATACTGCGATGACGTCAAATTTTCAATATGGCGTCTCCCTTAAAGAGCTCTCCGCGATTACGCCAATCAGAGCACAGCAAGTTGGCGACTCTCTCCCTTGAGGCTCTCTAATAAGATCTGTACGGAGAAAAAAGAACAGTGAATTATGACTGGAAATAAGAGGGATCATTGCTGGAAAGGATCAGGAAATTGATGACAAGTGAACTTCACTATCAACAGTTCCTTATGCGGAGAGCAGTAATAGTTCCTATCTTCAGGTGAAGATCACTGCTAACTGATTTACTTTCTATTACTATATGAACTAAACAAACATACTTCATATTCCTCAGGAAACTTAGTGATCAATACCATCATTCAAAAGAAAGATGCCGTGAATTACCCTCAAATATTACGCGAAAAAATTAATTCTCTTAGAATTCATACTTCCACGATGATTTTTCTTCCCATTGATTCGGACGCGAGGCTGTGATAGAAAGAATTTTTTCCTCAGTAATGGGGATTCGAACCTAGCCCCTACCTAACCAACCCAACTCAACCGAAGTAACGCTTGAACCGACTTAGCTATACCGCACGATTGAGATTTCGAACTTTCTTGAAGTTTATGAATCATTCGTACATTAAGAACCCAATTTCTTAGATTGGAAGAAACTTTTCTTTGCCATCATTCTAATAAATCTTTTTTCCAATGGAAAAGAATTCAGTTAAATGGAAAAAGTTTGCATCAAATTGAAACAAAAAATTCTCAAATTAAAATGAAAATATAATTCTTCAATTCGAAGAATGTGATGCCAATTCAATGAAGACTTTTTCCATTGAAAGGAATTTTTTTTTCTATTGAAATTAATTTTTTTCCCCATCGGAATCAAGATTTATCAGAATGAGGGCAAATAAATTTTATCCAAGATTGAGAAATTGGGTTCTCAGGGTAGATTCATGCTTACACCTCAGCAGTTTACTTTAGGATCAATCTTAGTGAGGTACGACATACAATACTTGAGAATCATTACCTCGGAATGTTATGAATCATTCCATACCGTGCAATGGTTCCTATTCTTTTCTCCTGTGTCGGAATCTAATATATACATTTCTTGGCAATCATTGCCTTGAAATATTGTATAACACTCTCCACACCGGGTGATACAACGTTTCATATTCAATTTCATGACGTTTTTGTCATAATTGATGGAACCATCGCTAACCACGTTTGTCACTGAATGCTCCACAATACAGGAATGATTGATTCAATTTTTCATACACATTCCTATCATCATAAGCACTCATGGTTTATTTTTTGAAAATTGGCTTCAATCCTAGGCAAGATGATGAGCATCGGTTCCCATTTCAAAATCATTTTTCACCGTGTAGAAAATGCCACAAATTATTTCTAGGTGGGTTGGGATTACTTCATCTTGAGGGATTATTTTGTACACTTTTCTCGTGTGGTTCCCCAATTTATCAACCTCGCGGTGTGGGATTTGCTTTCGGAGTCTCTTAGTTGATGCACCAGCCACAATTTCTCTTTTCACAGCATTAGCAATAGGATAAGAGACGAACTGATTAGTTCGGGATCCAAACCCTCAAGCCTGTTGGATATCCATGTCTGAAGCTAATCAGTCGTCAATGCGATAATCAATCAGCCACAGATTCGCTTCACCAGAGCATTTCTACTGAGCACAGTTGTAGTCAAATGTTACAATTTTTGTCACGTCCTGATAAACACTGCAAAAAATTTTATGAACATTCAGATTTATTCTGAAACTTGGGAACAATATGGATAAGTTTGGAGAATACATCTGCAAATTCAGGAGAGCTTTCTGATAATTCGAATCTGTTGCTGTAAAGAATCATAGAAACGGTCTGAATTCTCAGAAAATTTCTCACAGTGAAGATTGAGAATGATTCAAAGAACGCTGTGGAAATCCTTCATAGGATTAGAACGTCATTCAATATCTTTGTTCACTTACCAGAACTTCTGACGGTTGGAAGAACAGAAAGATCCGCTCTCAAGATCTGTGTACCACCCAATAATGCCAGAATTATACGAGAGAACTTTATAGCGATCATCTTGAGTGGTTTAGTCCATGGGAAATCCTGAAACAAACAAAAAATTGAGGTCAAGATCACGTTATCCAGAATCATTGGATGAAAGAAATTTGATATTCATTTTATGATGAATATTCGGTTCAAAAATATTAATTTCTCTATAAATATTTGGCGCTTTCTTATAACACACCAGAAACGGAAAGCTTCCCAAGTAGCACAAAAAATTCAAACAATATTCTCAAGTTACTTGGATTTTAGTTTCATTATCCAGATAAAAAACAATACAGATCGTTTTGAGCTGAATTCTTGAATTCCTTGAAGAGTACGTATATCTATTATATATCACGTGCACATGCAGGCTCTAAAAGCCAATATATTCCATGTTATAAGGAAAAAATAAGGGATCGAGACTAGGATGCAGAGGAGAAATAAAACCGATATCTAGCATCAATCATCCCCTAAAGAAACGAAATCGTTCATTCAAGAAGTAAATGGACAAAGAAACAAGAAATGATGTTACTATCGCATCATCTTGATGAGAATTCGACGACTTCAGATACCGCCAGCACAACTAAACGTAGAAACAAGAAATAACGAAAGAAATGTTATTCGGATCGATATTCTTTTTTCCACGTATGCTATTCCATTCATGAATCAGGATAGAGTTTTTTCGTATCTCTTATCAGGCACCTCGACGACAACTAAGAACACTTTTTCCTCCACCTCGTTCAACGACTACCGATCCTCCACCGCTACCTTATCCATTTTCCGTTGGTCTCCTTGTCTCCGTCTACCTTCATCTCTTCCTCATTTCGTTCTGTTTCTCCTTTTTTCCTTCCGTTTTTAGAGACTTTATATTCTCCCTCATAGTTGCGATAAGCCCCAGAGGAGAAGAGTTTTTCGCTCGAGCAAATCTCTTTTAAATTCTCCCACTCTTATCCGTTCTCTCTCACGCTCTCCTCATCATCTCACCGCTCTCAACACCGAGGTGTTTTCACCCGCTTCTGTCCGCATAGCATATTAATTTCCGATAAATCAAGCGCACCCTATCCACCCTTGTACACCCCTTCCAGCAATCCACCAGCTAGGGAGTCAGCATTTTCCTCTCTCTCTCTCTCTCTTTCTCTCTCTTTCTCTCCTCTCCTTATCAGTGGTCCCACAGCGCCCAAGCCACGCCAGCCGATTCCATCGCTGTATCAGAATCTCATTTTGCGCGAGAAATGGTTTACTACACACCTTGTGTATAAGGTGTACAGGGTACATGCATATATAGCTGTGTGCACGTGGATTGTATTCTCTCTTATTTTCTTTCATTTTTTTTTCTGTGTTGCCTCTCATCTCGCGTGCTCTCACTGAAAGTTTTCGGTATGAAGAACGGAACTTTTTGGCAACAAAACACAATCTGCTCTGAGAAAAAACTTGGATGATTTTTCATCTTCACGAACCATGAAAAATTGGATGTTCCGAAACTCGACTTGGCAAGAGGATTAATCTCGTAGTATTGTAGGGGATGCTTTGTTCTTATTTTTTCTTCCTTTTTGAATGTAGATGGTTGAAGAATATCTGTCCGCTACTTGAGAATTTGATTTCTCTTCGGAAAAAAATGGAGAAATACCGACACAGCTTTGATTTTGTAAATTCATCTGTTTTCAGTGAATAATGATGAGAGTTCCATTGTTCTCCTCTGATGGATGGAAATATTCATTCTGTAAAATGTGCTACTCTTGGAATTTTGTTATCTTATGACTGTTTTGTATACATAATTCATAAATGTTGAATGTTGTAGAAGAGTTTATACACAGAATTCCAATCCTACATTCCATCGATATATTTTCAGCATACAAAAATATATGATTTTCAATATGAATTCAAACGAATACTTCTCTTCCCAAAATCGAAAATTCCATTACTTTTCACAATCTGATGCAAAAAAACTGTAATCGATTTTGTGATTGACATTTTTTGATCCTTGTTCAGCAAAAATTTATCTCCCACGTAGATCCATGTGATATTTATTTGGACATGTTAATGTCCAGCATTGGCGGACGATATTGATAAAACTTTCCAAAACAACACCAACGTGTTTTAGTTTTCTTAATTCAACTGAAAGTTTCCAATTCGCATTTTGCGATGCCAGCGCGAGGTCCAGACGTGAAATCTTGTTCGCTGGTATATCACGTTATGCCAACCGCAATGTTATCAGTTTATGAACTGGTAAAAGTTTCCATCGATTGCTGAGACTCCAGAGAAAAGTTTGTCGTCTTCCTTTCGAACGCTACTCTTCGTCTCCCCTTGACATTTACGGATGAAAAATTCTTATCACTCTACATGCTCTCAAGCTTCTGTCATCTCGTTCACGTTGTATTTGAATCGTGATAGAATGAATTACATTTTTCATTACACCAAAATATGTAAAATAAATTATGCCTCCGCGAAGAGCATTCGTTGTGCATCCTTCTGTCGAATTCATTGATATTACTCTCGATGGTCTAGCTTCATTCGAACCTCGCACTTCCTTGAAATCATTTAAGAAGAAGAGAACCGAAACCTCCTCGTACAATTTTGGATCACTTCGTCTCTCCATGTACCAGAAACTACGTAATATTGCACGCTCCAACGAATCTTTCATGGAGTACTCGCTACCTAAACGTGCACGTCATTAACCCACTTCTTTGGTCGTGGAAATCCTTTGTTCACAACCTCACTGATTTTGTGTATACAAGTATACTCAAACATTTACAAATACGTGACTCGTCCAAGCTTCTTTTCCAGTGTTTCCAAGTTTTATCCTTTAATTTCAAAGTCAAAGCAAAGTGCCCTGCATAACGTGCCGTGATGCGAGAGTATTTTCGTGTTGAATAATATTCGTACACGTGCATGAATTCTGAGACTCTTGCATCACAACAACATTGTTGCGAAGCAGTGCCTCGAGCCAGAGTATAATGAGGACCACGTGGGTAAGAAGATTGCACGATCGTGCACACGCGAGTTGTCAAAAATTCATCTATGCCGATGACTTCATCTCCAGTGCAGGATTAGATGGGAATAAAAAACATAAACTAAAAGGGAAAGAGAAATAATCGATATTCTTGGCTGTTCCGGGACGTTCGAATGTCATATACATATATATATAGCATTCACACAACTTATTCTTCTCTCTGAGGGAAATATAAATCAAGAACTTAACGGGAAAATTTATCATTCGAATAAAACGTCAGCGAAAGTGGAAATGGAATCTGATCAGTGTATTCTTAAAATGAAATACGAGAGTGGATTGTGACGAATGTGCGAAAGAAGTATGAGGGATTGTAAAATCACTTTTTCCTTCTCTTAGTCACGCTGTTTGAATTTGAATTGGGGAGAAGTCAAATATTGCGTGGATTGGTAATATTTCAATGGTTGCTGAATAAGTATTTCCCTCGCTGAGTGACGACCCAAAATTTTATAGGCTCAAAAGGGTATTCTTTGGCTTATTCTTTTAGATTCCTTGATTCGAAAGGTGTGAAGATTGAATTTTCAATGAAAAATCTTGTGATCGACATATAATGTGTCCGGATGGATGTTTGGAAATTGAAAGGCAAAGATTGAACCATAAATGAGGAGTCAACGCATAGTCACTCTAGTAAGAGTGATTACAGCGGTTGTCTCGCACCTTTCAATGCACTTGCAGTGAAGCTAATCACTAGAAGGGCCTTGAGATGAACTGTGAGGTGACTAGAATAATTTATGCAATACGGAGAAAAGGGAATAGTGATAATCATTGAGCGAATAGTAAAATATAGACAGACAAAACTACACAATCATAACAAGTGAACGACTCGATCGGAAATACGATACGCTCAGTTAAAGTAACCATACGTTCAGTTAGAATAACGATGCGATTGATTGTAGTGACCAAATGTGTGGTCCGTCCATATCTTACTATACCAGTTTTCTCTGTGTAGCGCAGTTAGCTATCTTCGTTGGAAGTAAACGACAGAAATCGATTGGAAGAGTCAAAAACCGCATAAGAAGCGATTTGGAGTTTATATATATCTGTTCCTTTTTATCACTTTCTATGCGCTTTTTAACCCTCCCAATTGATTTTTATTGTTTCCATTTTCTAGGGATACTCATATTACTCGAGTATATGCAAAAAATCACTAGAAGAAAGCTGAGTATGAGAAACTAGGAGAGCTATTTTACCAATTCAAAGAGAGCTGTCGATTCTCAACGGCAAAATATAGAAACATGATAGATTACCTTCATTCATAGCTACACTGCAATAAAAAATGCTGCATTCTTATATTGCAGAGGACCGATTTTCGCCTGAAAAGTGGCCACAGAGTTCATACAGATCATTATTGTAAATATTTTTTGAGATATAAAACGTTTGAGAAGCGAGGGCTCAATTCAATATGTACGAACAGTAGGACATTTATACTGTGCAAATGCATTTCCACAATCCAAAATACTTTTTCATCGTCAGTTTCCTCGCTTGCAATGGCTTTCCACGATTTTTCGCACAGACGATAATTCCGTTTCGGGAACTCAAAACTAATCGTTAACAACATAGACACGGATCAAAATTTAAAAGGTTCCGCTAAAATCAATAAGAAAAAACATAAACATATCATTGAATTAAATCAAGCCCAGATAATCGAGAGTTCTCAACCCTCAACCACACATCTTCCAAAAAATCCCTAATCCACGCACCCGGGTCGTTTGGACCCGGCTCATCTCATTCTGGCTGTATGGTCTTCAAATCTCATTCTTTTAGGATCATTTTTTTCAATCCATTCGTTATCATCTCAGGAATAGTAATCTGCATTTTGAAAGAGGATGTTTATGGGAATTAGGTGAGTTATATGAGAATGAAGTAACATGAATTTCGAAAAATCTGTGAGAAAAACGTTTTTTTTTTAAATCATATCTCCCTCGCACAAACAAATCTCATCCTTTTGAGCTTCATGACTATCATTTGTTGATTATGAATATCCTAGGTGCACATCAGTGAAGAAACACCGAAGAAAAGAATAATTTGAAACAAAGAAATATAGATTTGTTCGTTATCCGAGAAATATTCATTACTATCAAAACTACAGTAAATGGAACGGGATGATAACGATCATATGTGGAAATTAAATTCAATTACTTTAATTTGATGCTTGATGAATACCACCAAATACTTATTAGACACAGAATAAATGTCTTTGATTCAAATACATTTTTTTAGTGCAGGTGAAGGTACCCTGGTTCACATATTATACTTTGATAATATCCAAACAACATACAATTACTCGAAGAAATGCCCAAAGCTGTTTTATACAGTCTGAAAATATTTTTCTCCATCCATCAACAAAGTTACACAACCACGCACCTCGGGTCTAAAATACCCGAACTGGATTTCCAATACAATCCAATGGTTGAGGGTCAAGTTCTTTTTTCCGAAATTTCAAATTCGGGTTATGTACCGCAATTTCTAAAGTATTAAAGATTATTCCCTGGAAATTCCAGACTGTTCCATTAGTTCGGTTTGGAGAAATTCTGCAGAAAAAATCTTTACTCGGACGCTACGCTGGATTCCCCTTAGGGTAATACCACACGGAAAGAAATAATTCACTATGGTAGCTAGGAATTAGCTGAGGTAGCTATTTCGTATATTTGATATTTGGTTAGCAAAGGAAACGGCTATAGAGGCTAGATTTCAGCTGCTATAGCAATAACTTTCTTTGCCACAGCTGAAAAATAGCTACCACAGCTAATTTTCAGTCATCCAAATATCAAACACATGATTTTTTCCCTGAAGACACAACCCGAGCTCATTGTTCAGACAAAATGTACGGAAGAAAGAAAAAGGAGAAATTTACCGTACAGGATGGCAATGCGTCACTTTGAGTCTTTGAATGGAAATTTTGACAAAATATATTCCTCATCAGAAAAATCCGAATAATGCCGATGTTGAAAACAGGCGCAGTACAGTGCCAGTATTGGGTCTTCAACCCTTAGGCCACACGTACGGGATCAGTACTGAATACATAGAAATGCAGTACTATGCCGATACTGATAAACCAATACTGAGAGCTCAATGCCAGCCAGGTACTGATTCGGTACAGGCACTGCGCTGATTGCGAATAATAGTATTAGCACTCAATCCCCAGTACAGAAAAGCGTTATCATCCCAGATAAATGCCAGTACCCCACCAGTCTTGGAAAGCACTGGTGCAGTACTGCGTCTGTTGTAAATTTCTGGTTGGGTTGTGAAATAATTCACATCATAAGAGAAGGATATATTTTTTCCAAATAATGTGTATTATTTGACAATATATTCTGTGAAAATTCTTATTTAAAGAGTCGAAGTGACGCGTTGTCATCCTATACGATAAATTTCTCCATTTTTTTCCGTGAAGACACAGTTATGCGTCATAAAGAAGAGGTGTTGACTACTGTTAGTAGGAAACGTCGGATAAAACCGGGTACCATAACTCCAATCGGGCACAGAAAAGTTCCTATCAGCAATAAATTAACCAATCAAAGCTTTTCAGTTTCTTCATTCATTCATTAACAACATATTATTTGTATATCGCTCTAAAATCAATACAATTTTCTTCATATTCGTTTTAGTCACGAGGTACAAAAACCCGGTTTCACGCCATGGGTAGGGTAAAACCGCGTACTAGTTTAAATCAATGCAAAACATTTCTGAATTGTTAAATTTTGATCACCAACTGTTGAATACGATGAAAATTTCGAGAGCACACATGAATCGTGTTTGGGAACTGATATATTTCGACAAACTAGAAAAAATTGTTTAGAGAAAGAATTCTTTTCAGGCCAACTCAGTTAAAAACAAAAGTTGCAAGGCCACACAAAGGAATCTTCAACAATAAACATGTTTTGATGACAAAAACACAAAATTTGTTAGATTTCATAAATTGGAAGGTGAAATCTGAAGCACCCGGTTTGACCGCGCAGTAACTTGTTAAGTTCAATATGGCTTAGATAGAATTAATAAAGAATGAAAATAGGCAGGAAAACATGCTTAATTGAAGTATGTACGTGCCTCTTTCTTGAGAGACTGCTAAAGCACTGGAAACTCACTACACAGATGCAATAACTTTACCCATTTTTTTCGTAGAAAACTTTGAACAACGTTCTAAGTGAGAAACCACGTTGCATCGATGCTGTTGTTCTCTCCGAGTGCTCAAACTGTCTACTACTGCTACTAGTTCTAAGCGTTTGTTGTCCAAAAGAAGCACTAATTAGGGAGATATTAAGGGGACACCAGCGATCCCCGCTGATGCAACCTGCCATACAAAATTACCGACTGAATAAACATTTCTCGTCAAGAATACACTGAACTGAATTCATGAAGGAGTATAAAATTTTCAGGAAACAATCTTCAATCCTTCATCTATTGTTGTAAATGGCCCAAATGTTGAATTTCAAAGAAACATTTTTTCCTCAGTCGGTAATATAAACTTGCTCTTCGAAATTCAAAATTCGGGCGATGTCCCAGACAGCACTGGGACGTTTTGAAAACATTCTCAAAACGTGGTCGGTAACATAGAAAACATGCCAAAAACGTCCCAGGATGTTTTCAAAACGTCACATGTATGTTTTGAAAACGTGAAAATGTCCTAGAACGTTTTATTTTCGTTTTCGTGGGAGGTGATGGAAACATTTTATTGTGAATGTTTTGAAAACGTCGCATGAATGATTTCCTCGTCTTTTTCAGTCACTGAAATTCATATTATTCCTTGGAGAATTGGAATATTCCAAACACATTTTCAAAACATAGCAATGTGTCACACAGATGTCCACAAAAAAGTCCTGCAATGATATCATTCGGAACGTGAGAATTTAATGATATTGAACTATTTACGTGAAATATTTGAGTGTTGAGCGAGTTTAAGTGAAAGTGAGCTGATTTTTTATTGAATAAAGTGCAGTTTTGATCAAATTAAATTCTTGGTTATGGCATTCGATTTGTCAATTTGGATATAAAAATTTCATGTTATGTAAATATGTGTAATTGAATCTTTCAAATGAAAGGAATTGCATGGATTTTATATTTTCTATGTAATAAAAATGAATTATACATCAGTTGATAACCAAACGAGTTATGTGAATTTTCGAATTTAGGTTAGGATATGTTGAATGATTACTTTCAAAATTCTATTGAGATGATTATGTGATTAAAAAAGGCCTTCTGCAGGTTTTCCTTTTTTTAGTGGATGAAAAGGTGACGCACTAACACATCAAAATGCTCAAATCCATGATTTTTATTATTGTTGAAAGATTCATTATTTATACATGTTAAAGAAATAGAGGAAATTATAAAATTTTCAAAACAATCCTTCAATTCTCTATGATGATTTGAATAAATATAATTGTGCATAAATTATATTGAAGTTGATGTTTCCAGTCTCATTTCAAAGTATTATGCAAACATATTACGAATACCCATTTGGTTTAATATTTCAGAAACGTTTCAAAAATGACCTAAGAACATGAGAATAACATTTTCAAAATCTTGCGGAATGCATGAAAAAAAAACGTTTTCAAAACATCTAGAATATGATGACTTCAGAATCAAATCTCGAAAACTATGGACACGTTTCTAAAACGTCCCGAGAACTTTCGGTGCTGTCTGGGGTATAGCAGTAGATGATGGATTGAAGGTTGATTTCTGAGAATCCTTTCATCCTTCTTCATGAATTCAGTTCAGGCACTGAGAAAAAAAATGTTTTGGACCGATGAATTTTTCTTTGAGTCTAAGAAATGAATTCATCCAATGGTATCTGTGGAGTTATTGCATCAACTTCATCTAATATGTAATTCAGACGGAAATGGTGGGATCATTGATTGGAATATGAGGTACTTAGGATTGATGAAAAAGTTATTGGATGGAAAATTTTGATTTTCGAATTCATGGAATAGAATTTGATTCAATGAATCATGCATTTGATGGGCTGAAGCCATTCATAACACTGTAATAACCAACTGTAGTGCCAACATGATAATTTCTCCTTTCAATGAAATATTTGATTATTTGAATAAAAAAAGTTTTAAAATAGGATCAATATGAATAATATAAATATTTCTTGCATTTGAAATAAAATGTTTTCATGAATATGAAATGAAAATTTTCTGTAAATAAATCAATATTTGAAACAATGAATATTCTCTCCTATCTAAGAAATTATTTCATAGAATGTACAAAGAGATTTTCTAATCCTTCAGAGAACTTATTGATATGAATAAATCTTTCTTCGAATCAATGAAATTCATTTTGATTGGATGAATGATATTTTACAAAATTTCCAGAATAAAAAGAAATAAGCAGGAGTCAGAGCATTCGCGCAAGGGCGGAGCCGACCTTCTTAGTTCCTGTGTGATCTATAGTTCATTTGAAACAATTGGATTATTCGATCAGATGATTAATTTGATCAAGAAGTTCGAAGAAACTGTTTTTCTCTGCGATCAAGTCATATCCGTTGATGATGTTCGATGCCGGAACCTGAAAGAAATATTTATTAGGATGGAACATTATTTACTATAGGTTTACGGTGAATTAGTTCTTTATATGCGAACTGCACTGCAGGAAGATAGCTTGTGAGAAAGTATTGCCACCTTCTGAGAAGTAAACGCAATTTGTCGGAGTGAATTCAATACATTTTTATTTCAAAAACATATTTCTTTGGTTCAAGGAATTCATAAATTCGATCGATCTATCCATTTCATGGGCTCGATGAAACCTTTATTCGCAAAAAGCACTGGAATTTTGCAGAATGTATAAAATTTTGACCTCATCAAACGTAGTATTGACGAGAATAATCAGATTGGCAGTTTATTGACTAGAATCCTTCTTCAATCATAAATGAAAATTTTTAATGAGGTAATTTTTTAGATGTTGCTGAAGTTTGAATCGTGTATTGAAACTAATGACCCATCGAATAAGATAATATTCAACTATTAAGCCCAAAAATCTTGCAGTACATTATTTAAACGATGTTTCCAGTGGCAAAGAGTTGATTTTCAAGTTTCGTTTTGTTTCTATAAACGATTCAAACTTCGAGAACACATTTATTAGCATGAATAGAATAGCTTCATTCGATTTGAATTCCCAAATCATGGGTCATAATACTTCATTTTATTGATTTCACAACTATCCAAACTATCATTGTTCATATGAAATCTGTTCTATAAAATAGATTTTATCCAAAGAAATTGCTCTGAAGTTTGAACTGAAAAAGTATCTCATTGTGATCATGAATTTAGTTTTCTGTTGAAAAAATAGAACTCTCGGAATTAACATTCACAACTATTCAATATATGATTTAATGTTATTATCTGAACAAAACCACTTGTATTGAAATGAATGAGATTATTATACTCTCAACTGTACCGGTTTATAAATAACAGTATTTTTGGTCCTATAACTTCATGTTCTTGAATATAATAATTATTTTCTTAACCTGATCTCGCGTTGTTTTCCTTATGATGGGAGAAGTTCATCATTTGTAAGCCATGTCTATTGCTTTTATGAAATATATTTTCACTCGGAGTCGATAATTATTCTGGTGAAGAAAACAATTGTCATGTCAAATACTTGATTCTTAAGAATTTCAAATACTAAGTATAATCAACCTCGATTTCCATACGAGGCTTTACGTTATAAAATTGAAGTTGTATTTCATTGGTTTTCACTTTGGAATTCATCAAATGAGAGTTATAAATCGGATGAAAGATGATATTGACAAAAATAATTAGTTATTCAGTCAATAGAGTATGTTTTTAATTTCAAAAAATAAATTTCAATGAGCTGATTTGATAGTATGAATGAAACGACTTTTTATGGTTATGAAATTATTTTAGAGTCAAAAAGACTAATTAATGCAATGAAATGGGAATCAATGAAATCAATTTCATCAATTCAAAGAATTTTTTTTCCGAGTATTCTTGCCGAGAAAATGTTTATTCAGTCGGTAATTTTGTATGGCCAGTTGCATCGGCGGGGATCGCTGGTATCCCCTTAAGGGACCCGGTTTGACCCCCTATTCCCCCAAGAACTCTTCTGATTCCCAATGTTAACATCCAAGTTGGGAATCAAAAGAGTTCACAAATTGCTGGAGAGTTGCTCTACACAGGGAGAGTTATTGAAAAGAAAAAATTATGAAAAAGACAAAATCAAAATAGTGGAACTGAATGACACTGCATAAAGTCTAAATTTTAGAAATTATGGAAACAATAAACAAACCCTCACACGGAGAAAAAGGAATAGTTGTAACAACTACTCAAATATTCGATTTTCGACCATCTACCTAAGTGGTTGCTGCAACTACTTAGTAGTCAGGGCAAGTATCACATAAGCTGCCTCAACTAACTAAAATACTTCCTAAGTTGCCAGGTATTCACGTTAGTTCGTGCAACTATCGAGTTAGTTGAGGCAGCTAACGTGATACTTGTCCTGACTACTAAGTCAGTTGCCTACTAAGTAGTTGCTGCAACTATTCCTCTTTCTCCATATAGAGTGCACTCTGTAAAATAATTGTACTTTGATCAGAGATTCAATGACAGAGATATAATTCGATTTTCACATTATATCATATACAAATACGAACGAACTATTCCAAACTGATCGAAACTGCATATTATCATATGAAAATGGAACATCATAGTTCATGTACAATTATGATAACAATTTTGATTCATGTGTGCATCTCATGTACATCCATAGATTTTCCATTGGATTTGATGGGGATTTTCGTAACTGAAAATGAATAAATCAATTGTATAGAAATAATCCATTTACAATTCAAACTCGTGATGGATGATGAATGATCTCACATGTGATTTCGATATTACTGTTCCTGAGTAATGAGCTTCGTAATGATTATTGCACGAGCCACGAGTAATTACATTCCATAAATTGTAATGAAGCTGGAACTGAAATTCACAGCCAATTTTGAAGAGCAACCGATAGCGACGATTCAATTTCAATTAGGTATTTTGATATACAGTAGGATGATAGAATAGTATATTATCATGAAAATCTGATCACACGAAATTTTTTTTGAATCAAGAATTTTTACCACAAAACTAACTTAGCCATATGACTTTCTTCAACTAAAAACTCTAAATACCACATTCTTCAAACTGGGGGGACCTGTCAGTTGAATAAATCTTCAACAATCGATTTCAAAATTCAACTTCACATTATAAACTACATTAGTCTCTGAAAAAAACAGTCCATTCAAAAAATCCGTAGAATGACACATAGATGGCATCACTAGAATTTTTTCCATAATCTGACTACTGATTCGTGAGTTAAAGCATTCTGTGTGGAGGAAGGTTTGTTATTGAAAAAAAAATTTAAACACATGAATTCCAAGTTTTGATAAAGTATTGCTTTTTGCTGAAGGAAAAATACAGTGGAAACCAAACAATGGCTTGATAAACATTAACTGGACTCTGCTCCATCGAGACAAATGGTAGAGAAGTGGATTGCTGAATTTAAACGTGGTCGTACCAGCATAAATGATACAGAGCGCAGTGAGGACGCCCAAATGAGGCTGTTATTTCAGAAAACATGAAGAAAAAATCCACAAATTGGTTATGAACGATCGCAAATTGAAGGGCACGAGCTAGCTAACATTGTAATGATATCAGATGGTAGTGTTTTTACCATTTCACACGAACATTTGGATATGCGAAAGCTCTGTGCAAAGTGAGTGCCACGTGAGCTCACAGTCGACCAAAAACAAAAACGAATTGATGCTTCGGAGGAGTGCTTGGCGCGGTTGAACCGCAATAAAATGTGATATGTGACAATGGATGAAACATGACTTCACCATTACGCACCGGAATCCAAAAGACAGTCAGCTGAGTGGACAACAGTCGATGAATCGAATCCGAAGCGAGCAAAGACGCAACAGTCGATCGGTAAGGTGATGGCGTCTGTATTTTGGGATGCGAAGGGAATAATATTCATCGACTATCTCCAGTAAGGAACCACCATCAACAGGGACTATTATTGTGCACTTTTGGATCGATTGAAGGCTGAAATCGCAAAGAAACGGCCGAATTTGCGGAAGAAAAAAAACTCCTCAAAAGTGTTGTTTCACTAAGACAATCCTCCGTGTCACAAATCGATGAAAACGATGGCAAAATTGAATGAATTGGGCTTCGAATTGCTTACCCGCCCACCGTATTCTCTAGATTTAGCCCCCAGCGACTCTTTCCTGTTTTCAGATCTCAAGAGAATGCTTGCTGGAAAGGAATTCAAGTCCAATGATGGAGTAATCGCTGAAACTGAGGCCTATCTTGAAGAGAAAGAGAAATCGTACTATAAAAGTGGTATCGAAAAGTTGGAAAATCGCTATAACACATGGGCTGAAAAATCCCGGGCCTACCAAAGAAATCACGTTATTTTTGGTCAAAATTATCTTTATTCATCAACGTAATCTCCATCAAGAACAACGCAATCATTCCAGCGCCGCTCTAACATTCCAATACCACTTTTGTGGAACGATTTATCTTTTGCCTCAAAATAGGCCTCAGTTTCAGAGATAACCTCTTCATTCGAGCGAAATTTCTTACCGGCGAGCACTTTTTTTAGGTCTGCGAACAGCCAGTAGTCGCTGGAAGCCAAATCTGGCGAATACGGTGGATGTGGAAGCAATTCAAAGTTCAATTCATGTAGTTTTGCCATTGTTTTGATTGACTTATGACATGGTGCGTTGTCTAGATGAAATAAAATCTTTCCTCTGCCATATGCGGTCGTTTCTTTGCAATTTCGTACTTCAGACGCTCCAATAATGCGATATAATATTCACTGTTGATGGTATTTCCCTTCTCAAGATAGTCGATGAATATTACACCACGCACATCCCAAAATACCCACACTGTTATAAATTTCTGATTGAATTTTCAATCACAAGTAATGGAAGCAATTTCCACTCACGTAAATGAAAAATAATGTACAGTAGTATTGAAAATCCAATAACCAGTTCTTTAAATTTCATGCACATGTTCATGGTTGTTGAGAGAAATCATGATTGAAAATTCAATAACAAGGTATTTAAATTTCATGCACATGTTCAAGATCGTTGAAAAAAAAATCACCTTCACAAGATTTGAACGCGGGGTGTCGGAACCGGACGCCACAGCCCTATTACTCTAGCCACCGCCACTTACGCGGACAGATGCATTTTTCTACCTATATCACCTTGCGTTCATTCTTCAAACTTGTGAATCAAGATGTACTTATGATGTAGAAACACTGAACAAATCGTGTGATCTAACTAATACATAGTTGAAGTGGATACGTGGATGATTTCGTCAAAGCGTTAGTATACAGGGTGACCCAAGTGAGAAAAATTGTATTTCAAGGGCGTATTCTGCAGCCATAATGCAAGAATTTCCGGTTTTTGGAAGATTAGTTCTTGAGACATGAGCATTTTTAAATTTTTTTTCAAATCAAAATCAACTTGGATCACTTCGGTTATTTTCAGCTGGATACCAGTACAGCCTTGATTTGATTACAATTATAATGATATTAAAATGATATTATTATGTTATTATAATGGAGTAAATTTTTCCAAGTTTTTTCAATCACCTGTACATTAATTTCAATTTTCATGCACAATAACTTGAAAATTCAATAACATGTATTTGGATTCCTATTTCAGTTCACAAAAATTGAATTTTCATTCACATATGTACATGAAAAGTACATGAAATTTCAAGAAATTTTTAACAGTGCAGGCCATAACCTTTCCAGCCGATTCTTGTGCTTTCGGGCGCTTTGGGCGAGTTTCACGAGTGGCTGTCCACTCAGATGACGATCGTTTTTATTCCAAAGTGAAGTGGTGGATCCATGTTTCATTCATTCCAGCTTGTTACGTTTAAACATGGCCAAACACCGCTCGGAAGCATCAACGCGTTCTTGTTTTTGTTCGACAGTGAGCAAACGCGGCACCCACTTTGAACAGAGCTTTCTCATAGTTAAATGCTCATGCAATATAAAGCCAACACGTTCTTCTGATATTTTTACGATATCAACTGACTCACGCAACTTCACTTTTCGATCATTCAAAACGATTTCGTGGATTTTTTGTATGTTTTTTGGTGTTACCGTCTCATTTGGACGTCCACTGCGTTCTGCGTCATCGGTGTCTCTGCGACCACGTTTGAAGTCAGCAAACCAACGTTTCATCGTGGTTTCTGATGGAGCGCAGTTGCCATAACACTTTCCAAGCCATTGCTTCGCTTGAACGGTATTTTTTCCCATCAAGAAGCAGTGTAAAATTGAAATACGAAATTGTTTTTGATCCATTGTTTTAAAAATAACAAAAGTAGCGTCACTCTCAGTACAATAACTCACAAACTAATGAATAGAATATCATGAAACTTTGACAGTTGTCTGTTGAAGGTTAGTAGTAACTGAAAAAACAGGTGAATGCAGTAAAATTCGCGCCACCTATGTGTTAGGCCCGGGACTTTTCAGCCCATGTGTTACTCGTTGTATCGCCCTCGAAGGCAACCACGTTGAATAATAAAATCGAGTTTTGTCACACTTTTGTTTTCTTCTTACTTATCCTACAGAAACATTGAATGACATGGTATATGTGGGATTTTGTCGATATACACAGTTCTTTTGGAAGTAACAATTCCCCAACGATTTATTTCAATAAGACGTAATTTCCTTACAAATCGATCTCCCAAAAAGATCTTCTTCATTCTAGCTGTTCTCATGCATAATCGGAGGAAATTCAATTCTTTTCTCTAGCTTAAGCACTCCCGAATATACTACTTCGCTTATTTCCCACTAGTCTATTTTATTTCAGTTCACAGTGACCTAATCCTTTCATATTCATTTACCTGATACACACTTACACTTCGTTAGATGTTGAGTTTATTTGGAGGATGATGCAATGCATTTGAGTTACCGAGGATTTTTAACTTCCTCCGAGAACATGCTCTTGTTCATAATCCAACGGTTCAGTCTTAGCATACAGATTCATAATCTCGCATTGAATTTCTCTGTACCACAGGATACCATATGTTTGATTACACGACGTCTGCACTGTACGTAACTACACAGATGTATCACTTCTCAGTTTCAATATCTTCATGCTAAAGTAAACGTTCTAATTGATAACATGGTTTCAATTACGACACGTTATCACAGCTGTATTAATACCAAATATTTCATATTTCACATGAAAATTGGAATATTTTTCAAAGGTTCGTCTATTGTTTCCAATTACTAAATAGACTCTTTCTGTTAAAATTGTGAATATTTGTGCAAGTGGAGTATTCAAAATCATAAACCTTTTATTTATCTCTCGATATTCGTATCTCCCTCTCTTAAGAACGCGGTATACACAAGTCTTTTTGGATAACCACTAGGGTCCTCACTTCTCGTCTAGACAGGGAGTTCACTCTAAATCCTCTCCTTTTTCTCGTTTCATCTTATCCCATTTCTGTTCACTTCATTCTCACCCCATCATATACTCATTCTGCAAGCTCATTTTCTCATACCTATATACACGATCCTCTACCTCTCATTTATTGTTCTTCTTCGCCGTCGAAACTCTCATCGCTTATTCTCATTTCATACTTTATTTGATACGTTGATTAGTGTTCTATTGGATCTTTTAGAATTCACCACACGTCCAAGAGGGAATTCTCAAAATCATTGTTACGTATTTTCTATTGCAAATATTACACATGTAGAGTAGAGAGAAATGAAAAAAGAAATGTTCGTGAGTTCCTTTTGCTATCGTGTAACAAGTTTTGTACATGTAATTGAGTTTCGTATTCCTCTCGTGTATTCAGAAGTGTGATTCGGATATCACATTATTTATTAGCTTCTTTCGAAATCAATAACCATTCAATGAAAAGAATGCTCTTTTCAACATGAATTCTCGAGAGAGAAACTAGCAAAGGTTTACGAGATTCCAAGAAATTTTTCTCGAGATACATATGTTTTTCATTTCACGTATCAATACTAGATCATCGTATTCTCGCAATTCATGCATTATTGATTTCGCTCTTGATTCTAGGAATCTCGCAAAACTTGAAAAACTATAAAATCCAATGGTTTATGCGCTTCTAAAATATGTTACTCCGATCTGGTCATTCTATCTTGCCGAGTATGTAAGTTTTCCTCTGGGTATTCTGCATAAATTTTTATGTCTCCTAGTTCATACGGGGGTAGTTTCTCACTTCTCACTTCGTAAAACAGAATTTTCAAAATTCTCTTGTCCCTTTGAACTTTTATCTCCAATTCATCTGTGCATGAATTCGAAGAACCATGATGTTCTTTCTTTCTTTCTTCCTTTTTGTACACTCTGAAGATAAAAATATGAGGGAACCAGAATAATGAGATTTTGACGGGGTATAAAACAATCTGATGATCGAGGATTCTGAATATTTCAAACTAGGTCACTTGATTTTCTCGTCATTAAATTCAAAATGTTTCCACGTGTACAGCATAGTTCAGAGAGAAGATCTTCGTTATTATTAAATTCTGTACACTCCATCTCAGCACATCCAATCATTCATAACAGCGTTATCATAATTCAAAACTTGAATCCAAGCGAAAGTAGAGAAATATTATACCAGTTTCAGATTCTTCATCCGGGAAACAATATAACTTCACGACGTTTTCCCTATTCTATATACATGAAGTAGATATATATATATATATATAATAACGATAACTATGTTTTATTTACGAATTGTTGATTCAACGAGAGAATAAGAACGTCACGTATGAGTCCAAGTCTATGAACCGACTACAATCAATTGTTGAAATGGTCTATTGTCTCAACTGCAGGAGATTCCAAATTCTCATGTGATGTTATGTATTCATTATCTGTAACATCATCCCGTTGTGAAAGCCCTAGGCAACCGGTAGACAATAAGATATGTGTTGATTTTGACTTGGTACAACGTATGTTAGTTGGTTAGGTCACATTGCATGGTAGTATATGCATACTCCTACGAAAATGTGTAATATGTTCCACACATTTCCTCTATGCGCGTTGTGGCATTCATCCAACAAGGTGAACGACGTTTGCTTGGAGCGTTTTACAACCTCGACAAAGTGACTTGAGTGAGTAAAGTGGACGGTATAATTTCATAGCAGCCTGCGTCGTTGTTGTCATGATTGCAGTTACGAGATACTACTACTAAAGTTTACGTGCGGATAGATGTTTGTATGCGTCGGGTTGTCTTTTAATAGCCTCGCATTATTCAGAAAATGATAATAATGTATTCCGAAACAGCACTGACATTTTTCAAAACTCTTTTGGTTGTTATTATTCATGTGATCGAATAAAACCTGATAATTTTCACGAGGGATTTATGCTAGAGTTTATTTTTCCGAGCACCAAGTCGTAGGCTGAGACTGAGATACTTTTAAATTTGCCAGGATGTCTCTGGTGAGGGGAATGTACAATCAAAGGTTTGCAAAACTTCAAAGGGGCATGCACAAATTGTACTGTTTTTGGAATTGTTTTTGATGCATCACATGGTACTCTCTGCAGTAGATAAAACATCTCTCTGAGCATGGTAGTTGCTTTCCCCTTCATTAAAAATCCCTTCGTTTGGAAAAGAACAATTTACATCCAGGAGTGATTCTCGTTACAGTATAATATGTGCATTACACAAAGCAATGGTTACCCGACGTAGACATTTTATGGACATTTTTATCAAAAAGTGCTGCATGGAAATATAGAGCTTGTCTAATTGTGGAGATTCTTCATACACTGACAGAAGAATGACCTGTAACATTGGTGGTCGTAATAACTTGAAACCTGGTTCTATTCACAAGAAAATATATTCGTGATGTCCAGATCAAGTGGTTGAAGCCAAAATCAACTAGATTTTCCAGGTTAAAGAACCAATTCTCTTCTTGGTGTATAATAATCAGAATATGTGATTAATTTTGGATCTCCCAAGTTATCGTGACCATGAATGTTTCAACAAAGTGGTTTTTCTGTCAGTGTATAAAAAAGAGTTTAAGAGAAAGTTGAAATTCTTCCTCGGATCACAGTTCTGCTGAAAATTGAGAACTCATCCTTGCAGATTAAACGTCAATTGCATTACTTGATTCTCTCACCCAATACCTTCAATGCGTGTTCCAATACATGGAAAAATTACACAAAAAAAACCTATTATACGATCGTATTTGGACTCGATTCTTTTCACGCTTATCAATTCAACGATTCATGATTTCCAATTTATTTGGAATATTTAGTCGCTTGAGAAATAGAAACATTGCTATTGATAATGGCAGGATACGATTCCTCATTCACATAACCATTTATACTTTCCAGTTTTCTTCCCTGCTATAATATCGACTGTTTCAGCCAACGTAAAGCATACGTTACGTAGTCGCATTATATATTCGTATACGTAACAGTAGCGCGCGCACTCGTACCCGCATTGTCTAATGTTGAATTCAAGATGCGGGTGCGATTCAACAGTAAGACTATCATTTACTCTGACTAATGATAACACGCATCTAATATGAAGTCTCAGTGGATAAATAAAGTCCAGATCCTCTTCACCTTTCAAATTACTATGATTATTTCTTTAGTAAGAGAGATTTTTGTTGAAATTACATTACTTGATACGTTGTATGGAGTCTACAACATCTAAACTGAGAATCCAATTTCTGAAATTGAAAGACAATTTTCTTCGCCCTCATTCTGAGAAATCCTTTTTTCAATGGGAAAAATTGTCATCAGATTGAGAGAAAACTTTTTCAAATTGAAACAGCAATGTATTCCTTCTTGAATTCGAAGAATGTAATTTCGATTCAATTGAAAATTTTCCCATTGAAATGAAGTATTCTTTCTATTGCCCACATAGCACAAAATGTCTCGATGACATTGCCAGAATATTATATTTGAAATATGCAATATTCTGGCGAACATTTCAAGAATATTGTCAGAATGTCTCCAGAATCTCTTATGTCACCATCTTTGTGGCATTCTGGAGACATTCTGCAATATCACTGAGATGATTGTCGTAATCTTCTAGAGACATCCTGGAGACATCCTGAAATATTGCTGAAATCATCTCAGGAATGTTTTATACAGGAAAAAATCTCATAATGACGTGTAGTAACAATGGTATAAAATACTGCTTTTGGTGAACAAAAAATTTTCTACAGAGTAAATTGCTCTACAAATGTTGTATAGAATATGATTTGGATGGCTTTGTGAGAGAAATACACATTGCAAGTCGATTATTAGGCAAGTTCCCTCAGTGAGAATCGAATCTCAACTCTCTGAGTCATAGACAAAGTCTCTATCACCTCAGCTAATCACGGAGATGATTTAAATGCCCTCCAAGTGTCACTCTTCGTCTTCATAATAATGTGTTTCTGATAAATTCGTTTTTGTGGGATATAGACCAATCAATTCAGAATCCTCTGAAATTGAAATTGAATAGGTCGTGGGAGAGAGGTTTCTTTCGCCCTTAACTCGTAAATTTCACTAACAAGTGAGTACCGGGTCTGATGAATGAAAATTCTTATGGTCACATAAAATATTGCTACTGAAATATTCTCAGAATATTTCACTTGCGACAAACATGAAATATTCTTCATTAAAAATTCCCAGAACATTGCAGAATATCATATGTGCAATATTTCAATTGCCAGATTCTCAGAATATTTGTAATGAAATATTCTATCCGCAATATCTATGAAATCTCGTAAAAATATTCAACACAGAATGTTTCGAATGAAATATTTGTGATATTCTGAGAATATCACTGAGACATTGTGTGCTATGTGGGTGGGAAGAAGATTCATCAGAATGAGGGCAAAGACATTTTTTTCAAGTTTAAGAAATTGGGTTCTCAGTGTATCGATAGCATAAAACTATCCCCAGTTAGCGAAATATGTACCTTGAACGTATTCAAAATGTTTTGAGAACATTGCAAAGGTGTTTTTAACGTCCTAAAAATGTCCCAAAAGTATGCCGTGCCAACTGGGATACGGCTAATATATTTAATCGTTATGAAATTAGAGTAATAGTTTCCATATCATTTCCATTCCTTTGTTATAATAATCTTTGGAAAAAGGAAGAATGAATGCAACTGCAATGGTTGGTGGTTCATATAGTGGAAAAAATATTTGGGGCGTTCCACGCAAAATCGGATGATTTGAAAATTTTTTTATTTTCTCCATTTTTTCACATCATTCAATATCTATCAAAACACCCTTCTCAGTGGAATTCGAGATTTCCTTACATTACACATTCAAAACATATCGAATTTTCGAAGAAATCGCTGTTTTTGCGTTTTTTTCTCATAACTTCGTTAATAATGATCCAAATCGAATGTTATTCTCGTTCAAAATCTTCATTCTTCCACGTATTTCTCGAAACAAAATATGAGACAGTCATTTCAAGTGTTTTTCTGTATGATTTCCTAGCTTCAAACTTCGAATCTCATTTTCAAAAGTGTGTACATATTTTGATTTTTTTGAGAATCTTCTATCATGAACTACTCTTCTTTCAACAACTTTTAAGCTGAATCTAATCGTGAGATTTTGAGAAATACTAAGTTTTTTCCATTCTCGAAAATTTGAGAAATTTTGTTTCTATTAATCATTACGGATTCTTTCTCTTTTTCAACTCATTTTGAACCATTCTGTATACTCCCTCATTTCCAACAGGCGTTTGAGATGAATAATCACTCATTCAGTCTGTTTATTAAAGATAGTAAAAAAAGGTCTTATTTATTTGCATGCTGTTGAGAATCTCTTTCTTTTTTGACAACAAAAAAAATCTCAAATCCCCCCAGAGAGAGTTTTTCGATGGTTGCTAAATAATGTCAAAAAATTAAGGTGGGTGGGGAGGGGAGGGGGGTTCGTCGATGGTTCGAAAATAACGGCTGCGTGCTCCAAAAGGCATCTTCAAGGTAACGTCAAAAAAGAATAGAAGGACTTCGAATTTCAATTTCGGCACTTCATACTCGCATTCTACGGAAATTTGCTTTTGGGCTGAAACAACACATCGATGTTTTTGACCTTCTCATTGTATCTCCCCCCTCATGGAAATCACCGAAAAATTTTCAAACCATCCGATTTGGTGTGGAACGCCCCATTTATGTGTCCTCTATGAATTATATTCATGATCAATAATTAATCGAATTTATAATTTTGAGTGATCAAATAATTCATTTACGAGACCAATTATTCGAAGCGGGCATCCCATGATACAATTGGATTGACTAGTTTTTCAATCCCAAGGGATATGTTATGGAGAAAAAACAAATGAACTGTTCATTTCCAGAGAAAGAAATGTTTTTTTCACTGTAAAAACTCATTGAAATGTTAAACCTCACTACACGAAAAACCTAATCCTCCCTTATCAATGAAAAATATCCCGTCTAAATCCATCTAAAACACTTCGAAATATCATATTCCAATTACAAAATTTATGTTACGAATTTCATTGGAAAATCAATGTGAGCAATAAAGTTGGATGAAAAGAATATCTGGAAAAGAGCATCTGCTGTGAAGTTCTTGATATTGGTGAAATGTATTTCAACAGCATCCACCGATCATCCTCTCCATCTATGTCCAGTTTAACGATTCAATTCAACGGTATCGTTATATCCATAAAATTTTCCATTGGGTGTAATGATCTGTAATAAATGTCATTTTTCAAATGCTCCTTCATCAAATTTATAATTGAACGTACAATTGAATGGACAGTAGAGCGGAGAATCCTTAGGGTATTGCTAATATAATCTTGAGCAATGGAGATAGTGATTAGATGAAGGTATCAACTTGATACTCGAACGCCATGAGAGTGTTATGCGAATGCAGGTTCAATGATCATAGCGATGCGAGTTTGGCACTGAATGCTAATCACGAACAAGGACTTGATCTATGTCTTAACGTCACCAGCCGACCGGAATGTGTTTGATCATGGCACATGCATATACATATGAAATCTGCATTGAATAATACCAATAAGGGTATACATAATCCTGGATGAGAATTGCGTTCCCATGATTTATTAGTATTTTAAATTATTGCTGCATCGAGAGGTGGAATGGTTGGAGACACATCAAATATACCGCTATTGTTTGGATTGTATGGGAAGAATGTGGATGGCGGGGGATCGAAGAATGAGGGATCATCCTCATGCTTTCGTTCTTCATTTGGATGAATCTGGATATGGGGGGATCGTGAGTTGTTTTAGAATCTAATCCTCGAATACACGGAGAAAAAAGATCATGGAATGATCGCTAGGGAAGATAGTAAACTGGTGACAACTACGAATTTCTGTACACAGTCGCTAACAGAGACGAGTAATGATTCCTATTTTGGTACACTATACGAGGGTGGATTGATAAGTTTCCGGCCTGACCAAGAGATGGCGCCACTAGGCCTACCTTGAGGTGGCGTTCTATAGTACCATCCTTAGATAGCTTGTAGCTATAGTTTCAGTCCAATCGCCATGTTAGTTTAGTTTTGAGAGCACGCTGACCAAGACGCCTCTGTGTTTTTCGTAAAAATGGAAAAGCTGGAAAATCGTGCTGTCATCAAATACTTTTATTTGAAGGGGTTAACGCCGAAGGAAATTGAAGAAGAGATGGACTCAACACTGGGGACATCCTCCCCATCATATTCAACCGTTAAGCAGTGGGTTTCCGAGTTTAAAAAGGGTCGTGTGAGCACCTCTGATGAGCCTCGCTCAGGACGCCTCATTGAGGTCACAACTCCAGATATGATCGAAAAAATCCATCAAATAGTGCTGAAAGATCGCAGATTAAAAGTTCGTGAGATAGCTGAGACCTGTAAGATGTCATATGAACGTGTACAAAATATTTTGCACCAACATTTGTATATGGAAAAGCTCTGTGCAAGATGGGTGCCGCGTTTGCTAACAGTCGACCAAAAATTGATTCGAAAGAACATTTCTACCGCCAATTTGACGTTGTATAAGCGTAATCCAAGCGAATTTTTGCGTCGATTCGTAACCGTTGACGAAACTTGGGTCCACCACTACACTCCTGAAACCAAAGAACAGTCTAAACAGTGGATTGGACCAGGGGAACCAACTCCAAAGAAGGCAAAAACAATTTTTTCGGCGAATAAGGTTATGGCTACTGTTTTTTGGGATGCAAGAGGTATTATATACATTGATTACCTTGAAAAGGGTAAAACTATCACTGGTCAATACTACGCAGACTTATTGCAACGTTTGAGCCACGAAGTGAAAATTAAACGACCTCATCTGGCGAAGAAAAAAATCTTGTTTCATCACGATAACGCACCAGCGCACACGTCAATCGTTGCGATGGCTAAAATCAACGATCTGAAGTTTGAATTAATGCCGCACCCTCCCTACTCTCCAGACCTAGCCCCGAGTGACTATTATCTGTTTCCTAACCTCAAAAAATGGCTTGGCGGTAAGAGATTTGCGGACAATGAAGAAGTAATCGAAGCTGTAAATGGGTATTTTGAGGAGCTTGACGAATCAGTCTATAGAGATGGCATTACTAGACTAGAACACCGCTATGAGAAATGTATCAGCCTTGGAGGAGATTATGTTGAGAAATAAAAAAAAAAAATTCTTAAAAACGTTGTTTTTCTTGGTCAGGCCGGAAACTTATCAATCCACCCTCGTATTGTATTCTAATATACCAAAATAGGAACCATTACTCGTCCCTGTTAGCGACTGTGTACAGAAATTCGTAGTTGTCACCAGTTTACTATCTTTCCTAGCGATCATTCCATGATCTTTTTTCTCCGTGTAGAGACAGACGATGGAAAGATATTAAGAATCATGACGTGCAAGATTTTCAATTTGATCTAAAACAATTACAATATAGTTCAATATTGTGCAAAGTGCAATATCATAGATGGAATTGGAATTGAAACAATCATATATCATAGAAACAATTGGAATTCCTTGTTGTATCCAGTTTGTCTCATAGGCTCAGGATCTTTGAGATATTACAAATTTTTCAAGATTATTCGAATGAAGAGTGAAATTATCCTGCAAGAGAAGATAGTTAATGAATTTAGGACAGGAAATTGAAGCTTTCATTCGTCCTTGACTTGGTCTAATCAGGATGAAATAAGAGCTTAGATATTGAAGAAGGTGCGAAAAAATAGGCATTTTGCATGTTCAAATATTCTCAAATGTTGAATGTATATGAAGAGGATTCATAATGAATATTTGGTAATATTATGACGCTGAAACTGGCAGCCGTAAAGCTAGCAGCCGATTGTTATAACTTTCGACACCAAATTTTTCCTAAGGATTTAGGTATCTGAAGAGTTAAGTACAACACTCCTCAATCGATTTCTGGTGTAAAACAAGATTCAATAACGTTTAATCAAAAGTTACAACAATCGGCTGCGAACTCTATGGATGCTAATTTCAACTTCACAGTAATATTCAGATCTTCATAGAATAAACTGCACTCTCAAATATTCAAGTATCGAGAATGACTACCGCATTTCTACTTGAAACAATAGGATATTTCTTTGCTCCAATAAGGTTTCGTGAATCGAAATGGAAGCAAATTGAGTATCATTCAAATTACACAGGTACGGATGTACCAAATCTGTTTTATTAAGTTTTGACACTGAACCTCATGGCGGTCCCCAATACAGTCTACATTTCATGAAGATTTTGTAGGAGATTCGAAATCTGAAAAATATGATTTTTCAAACTCATCAGAATAATGGGCGTCTTGATTCAGATCTAATGAGTCTATTCTCTTTGAGAGTTACATCTGAATCTGTACGAACTCACCTGTTTACCTGATGACGACTTAAAGTCAAATAAACGCAACACAGTGGAGAAGGAAACATTTATTGATCTATCCGAATATACGTGTGTACACGGTACCCAAAATACCATGAAAGAAATAAAAATTTTCCATGAAAAACAGAATAATTCAGTTACCATGCGAATAATATCGCACTGAATGTGATCAAATTTTTGTATTCCAGAGCCCAAAACGTTCCGTTATTCTCCTGTCAGGATGAATTATACGGATATTACGGATTCAAACAACTATCGAAAAATCACATATTCTACAATAAGATTTATCGACAGTTAACAGACTTCATTTGATTCAAATGAATTTCCGAAACATTTTATCTCACGGAAAAAACTGAATCGAACGCTTTTCGTAGCTAAAATTGGATGTCATGTTTTACAATGCATCACTCTCCTCGAAATATTGGTTCCGGAAAAAAAATGTTGATGTTTGACGCATTCCCGAATGAAATCATTGGAAATGTTCATGTACGTGCAACAAGAGCATTTCCCTCTGATGGAATAATAACCAATTCACGAGCAAATAGTAACTCCAGATAAACAATTCCCCTTCTGAATGAAAATTGACTAAATTCATCAAAACTCATGATTCTCGGAGAGGATGAGATGTTTTTTTGTGTTTTTGTTTATTCTTCTGATTGGATGAATGATTTTGATAAAAACGTTGAAGTGTGAAATTCAAAATGATTGAAATTACGTTCAACGTAATTCAAAAAGTCGTCAAGCGTATAATTATATTGTTAACAATACTTTTCATCACATTCTCCTTGAGTTTATATACCATTTCAACAATTTCGTATCGAATTTTGATGGAAACAACGAATTGAATTGAATGGAAAACCAACTCTCCATTCCAAATGAGAAATTTTTTTAGAGAAAACCTACCTCATGGGTATATTCATTCTAGAACAGATGAAAGATTCCAAAGAAAATCCACTTTCGACAGCATCGATACATCGTATCACACAAGGCAAATCAAACTTTCTCGATACGTGAGAAATTTTGCCGATGTTGAGAGAATTGATTAGATTATCGCTTCCGTTGAAGCACAAGCAACACACTGATGTCGCAAATGTCGCACGGAAGGATGAAAACATCGATGTTTATCACGGTGCGTTGAAGGTTGAACCATAAACAACAGAAGCCGCGACAACATATATGCGATAATACATCTCTATCCTTCTCATTTTTTGAGTGTTGAATATTCATAATTCATCGATCTTAAAATAATTGCTCAGGGGAAAAATACAAGATTCCATTCATACAACAATGAATCAAGTACCCTCACAAATTTTCGTTAATATCTTGATCCAATAATCAATAAAGATCCAACGGATTTATGAATGAAAACAAACTACATGACATGATAAGTGAATAGATTAGATGAAGACTGACTGAATAATCGTAAGTAGAAGACATTTGAATTTTTCAAACAAAAGGAAAAACGATTTTATAATATATCGTTATCATTCACAAGCTTTGAGTATCCTGATGGATCGGAAAATTTCGAACATTTACGACTTGAACTTCCATAGATATTACAATGGAGAGAATTACATCAATTCGAGAGATGTCATTTGGATATTACCGAAAAAGAATATCCATTTACGAAGAGATGTCCTTTTTTGGATACAATGAAAATTAATCAATTCAGATGAATCATGTATTGGAAACAGGTTCAAACAATTGATTTGTTCCTAATGGATTATGATCATTCAATTTAATGGAATACCGTATCACTCCAGATGAATATCCCAAGAGAACAAATTCATATGGATCAATACATTACGTTCAATGAATTTTTCCTTTCGCTCCTTCACTGTATTTTACGACATGAATCGTAAGATCGAATAAATATCACTTTTGTTCCAGATTATCACTATGGTGGAAATAAATTTTATGTATTCATCTGAAAATTATGCGTTCGACAATAATGGTTATGAGATACGTTTATGATCGTTTTGAATTCAATTTTTGAAAAAGTATTTGATAGATTTTACGAGAGAAAATTGAATTTTTATGACAAATATTGGATGTAAGTGTGTGATTTTATTGTGTTTTAACATTTGTGGTTTAACATTTTTCATTGAGCCTCGATCGAGGCAAACTCTGATAATGGCGGAGCGTTACATTTTTGTCAAGACCAAGCGAAATCTAACTGGAACCATTCCAGAAGAGTAAATCCACGATAAATTCATAAGACGCATTGTCCGTTCCGAATTCATCGAATGTTTTCAACGGTTGTACATATTTGATTATGAAATTGATCTTGCTGTATGATTGATAATATACATTCCATCGTACAACTTGTGATTGAATGAAACTTCTGTTCGTGAAAATCTTTTTTTCCTAATTATTTTTGTTTCAGAATTTTCCGCAACAATGCACCAAGAATATCAACACGCAAATATTGTCCAACCACCAAAAAAAAACCTAAGTATACCATCAACACGTGATCTACAATATGATTTGGTGATATTTTCTGCACTGAAAAAAATAACATAGTTGCTGTAACTAAATGCTAGCCACAGCAGCAAAATAATTTATTCATATATCAGACAGCATTTTGTTCGGTTCATTGAATTTAGTTGTAATGAGTAAAACTTTGACTTTTCACAAATAAACATTTGGACGTTGTGACAACCAAATATTTCAATTAAATCAAAATGTTATTTCAACTAAATTATTTAGTTGATAAAATATGGTTGTACTGAAATATTGTTAGTTATTGAAAATCAAAATATTTGCTGGGAATCTCTAAACAACCTCACTAGAAATGATTTTAGTAATTTTCCAGGTTATTACAAGGCCTTGCTAGGCCTTGAAAGTCTCTCACAAGGGCATCGTGAGGTCTTGCAAGGCCTAGAGAGTAACTGGAGTGATTTCTATTGAGAATATTTTAGTTATGAGAGATTCTGAAAAATGCTCCATATTTTAGTAGAATTTCACTGCGTACAGGAAGATTTTGTGCAAATATTCTTCAGATAAAACCCAAATCACAAAACCGATAAACCAATGAAATTGAAAACTTTTGCTACAGAGTAATCTATTCTTCCAAAAATAAAATCCAAAATTCCGTATCACCGTTGCACGCGGTCGCAGGCGTGTCGTTGGAAAGTGGACACACTGAGAGAAAGTATTAGTTGCCATTATCTGAAAAAATTAGTAAAATAACGTCTCAACTATTTTTTTTCAGTATCACTTACTAATTTTTATGGTGCGATGTAACCGAAGGTTGGGATCGAGATTACTTGATTTTTAGTAAACACGACTATTTTTCACAACTACTTTTTAATAGTAAGCTACATTATAATAGGATAATTTATAAATTCTGGTTAAAATGACTTGTAGATCTGTACAAAATAATAACCTAGATAACAATCTACGGAAATCATACGACAAAGGTTGAAAAAATGACACTAGGGTTCATTTTCGTCTCGTTCTTGAACATTTTATCCACTTTTATCGCAATGTCGACCAGAGAAACTATATCGTTTGATTCCAATTTATAACCTATATCAATACTTGTTACTGCATTTGTACATTTAAGAGTGAATGCCTTGTGAAAATACCACTCCCATTGTAGAGAAAATACGCATTCAAAATCAATTCAGCCTTTAGACCCCCGACAATCTAAATCTCACAATTTAAAGTAGCAATTTTGATAACTTTGACTCACGCGTCCTATACGTTTGAAAGGAAGGAAAGTGTCCAAAGACAATTGAATACGAAAACAAGCTTGATTATATTGACTATAATTTCATAGTTGAATCATTCAAATTTTCAGTAGCTGTCATTGAAAATATTTAGTTGAGACGTTTTAGTTACAGTCACTATAAGAATTTCTCTCAGTGCAGGGGTGGAGATGCCGCTGAAAGAATCGAAAACGATGAAATAGTAGTCAGCGCATGCGTAATCAGATTCTATTTATCCAGGAAATCATTTGAATGAATGTTTCAGGTCGCATTGAACAAACATCTTCGAAATGAAACAATTTATTCAACGCGCATAAATTGTTAGTTGTCGCAAATAAATTACTTGTGCTACTATCAACTGAACTTCTCTTATCCAAAATGAATGGACGTCAAATTATTGTTTCTGCTAACGCAAACGAATTTTTATTTGTGCCAAATGAAGATTTATTCAAACGAATTGAAAACGTATTTTCGCTCGCGCAACTGAGCGATTTCTCTCAGTGTGAGGAAGATGTAATGTTTCATTGTTTCAAACATTTTACCTATCATACCAATGTGGTTCTCTATCACCAGAGCATTGATTTGTTTTTGAGGAACTGGAAAACAATTTTATCCATAGAAAACGAGTTGATTTGTTTTGATTCAAGCGCGAGTCGATGGCAGGAGTAGTATATTTCCGAGGAAAACATTTTCCTATAGCCTCTAGCTCGTTCTTATTCACAGATTGAAGTGTAAAAGCATTGAACGCAGTTTCATTATCCTTTCAATACCTCGCTACAAAAAACACCTAATGTTTTTGTTATGATTCGACAGTTTCAGCTACCAGGTGGAATATTCCACAAAAAATAACATCTGCTTAGGATAAAACCAAGACGTGGAATGAGAACTACAACAATCCTCATTTTTTAAAGACATTTTTTAAAGCAAATCCCATTCGAATGAAATGAAATTCAATAATGAATCACACTCTGAGGAATTTATGAATCGTCATGGCAACTATTTGGTGCAACAAGTATTGAATCGAAATGACAATTCTCCCAACTATTGTGGATAGTCAATCCAATTATATAAGCAGTTACCATGACCCATAAAATAGTTACTGTGATCATCCGAATACTTGCGAGTACTCAATCTGAATAGTGACTGCGATCATTTGGATTTCTCTGAGTTTAATGATTCACTTGATGATTCAATGAAAAAGAAAATTCTACAGATTTTAACCTTCAATTGGTATCGTTAATTTGGTGAAAAGTTCCCAAATTTGCACCCTGAGAAAAATTTGAATAGTCACATCAACTATTTGAGGACAACCATTCGCATTCAATATTCGCAACTACATAAATAGTTATGGTAACTTGTGCATAGTAGTGAAAATTATTCATATAGTTGCATTACCTATGAAAAGAGTTGGAAAAATCATAACTGAATATAGTTATCCTCTCACATAGTTGCCATGGCTGTGGATTTTTCTGAGTGCATATTCCAATTATTGTTCATTTCACGGTACTTTCTACACCCCAGGGAAACGGGAGGGTATTAAGTGCAGAGATGTATGAATACAAAATGTCCTCGAACCTAATTGAATGAAAGATTTGAAGCATAGAAATTTTTTCCTTCGCGGTATCACAGACCGCGATACCAATTAAGGGTTAATCCTTCGGCTACTGCACTTACTGTTATATACTGTTCATTCAATTCAGTGCTGTTTTGCATACTGAATACTAAACTATATACGATAATACAGTGATTTAGATTTCAGATTCGTTTTATAGTGGCTAAAATTCTTTCAGAAATACCTATTCTAAGTTCTGAATCGAGTGAAGAATGTTTTGTGGACGGTGTAATGAGGAGCATGTATTATATATATACATATATATATACAGTCATTATATAATGAGACTTTTTTTCGTGTATGGAACATATATCAGAGACATATGGTCCATGAATATGTTTGTCAGATATGAAACATACAAGGGATATACTTTAACCATACAACGCTCGACCAGCCAGTCCGACACTGGTTGAGGGAACATTTGTCGGAGATCATTTGTCATGGAATCATATGACCGGGAGATGTTGACGTGTTACTGATTGTGATACTTTGTGGTACCAACTGACAATCTGTTGTTGAGTCATACTTGGTTTTGTATCTCAATGCATACAGAATATATCATTCCAAAGAAGGCTAGCGTATGAACATTCCAATTATAAACTGAGAGAAAAAATAGTGAACTCTACTGCGCACGACAGTTGGATATGTTCGAATGCAATACTTCATCAACTCAATTAGATTTGTAGTTGACTCAAGTAAGTGTATTGAAATGAACTTTGTATTCAAATTGACACCATTACACCATTGTGACACCATTATTCATTAGGGTGGAGCAAATTTGGTCAATGTTCGAATTCAAATATCCATTAGTGCAGAAAACGTGCTTTCCACCATTGGTAATTGGTGTGCAAAAGCCCATCCTTTTAGTCGCTTTCTTCTACTACTCCAAAAGTGTTGGAAATCTGGAAATTTTGTAGAATCTAACCATTTCGATTAACTTTATTGAGGTGAAAATGAAGGTGAGGCGAATTCAGACGGAGTTTGAATTTAGGCATCTGATAGCACGGGAAATGTGTTTTCCAGCCTTGGTATTTGGTGTGCAAAAGTCAATTCCTTCTATTGTCCCAACCGCATAAAAAATTTGGGAATTTTGTGAAAAATATCACTTTTAACACTTTGTTGTAGGGGAGACCGGGAATAGTTGACCAAGTTTTTGCAAGGATATGTATATTTTTTCTGCTTCAATGCCGATGCGTATGGAAGCTGCACGGACAAAGAAGATTAGTTGAAATAACTATTTAACTTGTAAGCGTATATGGGCCCACTTTTTTTCGTTAGAATAACAATTTTTTTCGTTAATTTAACTGATTTTGTTAGTAAATCATTTAACATTGGTTAAATCAATTGATTAATTTGTTATTCTAACGAAAAAAAGTGGGCCCATATGCGCTTACAAGTTAAATAGTTATGCCAACTAATCTTTTTTTTCCGTGTGCTGAAATTGATAGAGACACTATTAGGCTGTTCGAAATTAATCATATTAGGTGTACAAATAAGTTTCCGCGGTTTTTTATAAAAAATTAGGAATTTATTGTAAAGGAAAAGTACATTACGTTTTATTCAAAGTATTTTCCATCATTTGCCACTACTTTTCCCCATCTTTCTGGCAACATTCGGATACCCCGTCGAAAAAACTCTTCATCTTTTGACGCTATCCACAAATCTACCCAATTTTTGGTGTCTTCATATGATGTGAAGCGCTGCTCAGACAGACCATGTGCCATCGACCGGAACAGGTGATAATCAGAAGAGGCTAAGTCTGGTGAATACGGCGGGTGGGGTAAAACTTCCCAGTTGAGTGTTTCCAAGTATGTTTTTACCGGCGCCGCAACATGTGGACGAGCATTATCGTGTAAAAGAATAATTTTGTCGTGTCTGGAGTAGTAATGGGCGCGTTTTTCCTTAAGTGCCCGACTCAATCTCATCAATTGTGTTCGGTAGAGAGCTCCAGTAATGGTTTCGCTTGGTTTCAGCAATTCATAATACACGACACCAAGCTGATCCCACCAAATACACAGCATGAGTTTTTTTCCATGAATATTCGGCTTAGCTGTCGATGTTGATGGTTCGCCGGGCTTAACCCATGACTTTCTCTTCTTTGGATTATCGTAGTGAATCCATTTTTCGTCACCAGTGACTATACGATGCAAAAAACTCTTTTTTTTATTCCTGGCAAGCAGCATTTCACTCATGCATAAAATCGGCGTTCAACGTCTCTCGGCTTTAGTTCATATGGAACCCAATTTCCTTGTTTTTGAATCATTCCTAACGATTTTAAACGATGTGAAATTGCTCGTTGAGTCACTTGTAGAGTAAGTGCAAGTTCTTTTTGCGTTTGGGACGAATCTTCCTCCAATAGTACTTCTAATTCCATGTCTTCGTACACTTTCGGCCTTCCACTGCGTTCTTTGTCTTTAACGTCAAACTCACCGTTCTTAAACTTTTGAAACCATTCCTGACAACTTCTCTCACTTAAAGCAGCTTCACCATATGCTTCTAGAAGCAATCGATGCGCCTCAGCTGCAGATTTTTTCACATTAAAGAAGTAAATCAAAAGTTCCCGCAAATGATGCTTATTCGGAATAAAACTTGACATTTTTGCACGAAAAAAATTACGTGATGCTGATACGGAATCACTAGTACTTTAAGGTTATGGTGTTGCCAGATGACTAAACTTGGGATATTACGTTTTACATCTGACAATTTCTCCATAACCTTCTGGTGGGGCCATCTTTTGACAAACCGCGGAAACTTATTTGTACACCTAATAGAAATGTCAAAATAAACTATGGTAGTGCAAATCTCATTCATTTTCTAACATGACTTACACTTGGTCAATCTACCCCATGTCCGGGGTTGGTTGACCATATGCTTGGGAAGTTGATAAATATATACGGAAAGACCAAGTTTATTAATATTTCGAAGCATGACTGTCAATTCAAGGGAGTGGAACATCATTGAAGAATTCACTGTGAAAAATAACCATGAGACCATCACCTTTTAGTATTTTTTGTAGAATCACTAGGAACATTTTTCAGTGATGCTCTTTTTCCCTAAATTCATAGTTATGTTTCGAAATGTTAGTAAACTCGGTCTTTCCATGTTGTAATTAGTGTCAGATCACGGGGTAACCACTTATCCAACCCTGAAACGGGTAATTAGTCAACGAGCCCAAACGTCATTTTTGTGTCTGATCCCATGTAAAATTTAACTCACAACAGTGACTCGAGAATAATGTTATGTCATATGAAGAACAGCTATAAAACCAATACCTGGATCAATAGGAAAATGATGAACAATATATTTGTCTACATCACAACAAATCAGGTACGGAAGATAAATTTGTCTTGCATGGTTCATAAACTGAAAATGTGTTACTACTCCTCAACAATACGTGACAGTGACTTTGCGTCCCTGACCACTGAACCGGTTAATAGGGACAATTATTCAGCTGTAGTTGAAAAACGCGAAACTTGCGTCTTCACCGAGATTTCCACCGTTAGTCTATTTACCCCTATGATCAACCATCCCCGGTCTCCCCTGCGCACCTGGAAATCTTTTCCCCTAAGAATTTATGTTTTGGAGACTGATCAATGAATATTTGAAGAAGGCTCGAACATTTCTTCAGGTGTTTTGGAGATTTCAGTTAGTATCAAATATAATACATCCGGCGCTGTATTTAGAAGTTCTGTTTTCCTCTTCAATTAACGTGGAACGTTAAGCTGCCGCCTATCACTTATCCTTTGTTACAGGTGTGTTAGGAAGGGAAACAGAATTTCTAAATCTGACTGTGGATTCATCATGCAATAAGGAAATAAGCAACATGTGCTCAAAAAATCATGTTGTTTCTTCGGAATGTAATATTGTTCACCGCATAGCGGGGGGGGGGGGGTGGAAGTACGTAATTCCAGATGAGTGTGAATTTGGCTTCCCCTGAACCGGAGATGAAGGAAAATAATCACACAAGGCGAAATCACAGTTTCCCCCCCCCCCCCTCATGAAAAAACCCGATATCGGAATTTCATCGTCAAATTATCAGTTGTATCAATACTATCCGAAATCTGTCGTGTTGTTTCATTATCAGACAAGTCCGATGAAAGTACGATGTCTACGATAATTTTCCGATCCAAAACCGAACCAGTAACTCGATGATTCCCCGATATCGGATTTAAATTGGATGGTTATCATAGAAATCGTACTTTCATCGGACTTGTCTGATAATGCAACAACACGATAGATTTCCGATAGTATTAATACAACTGATGATTTAAAGATGAAATCCCGATGTCGGATTTTTGCATAAGGACCACGAGGTGAACACACTATTTTTTCCCACATCTGCATAGGGACGGAAATTTTCGTCCCTGCAGAGCGAAAATAATAATTTTTCAATCCAATTCGAGATAAAGGTAAAAATGATTCAGATATACTCGTGGAAATATGAAACACAACTTCCAAAATCAATAAAAATAGCAGAATCCCGATGATATCACTTTATTATTATTCATATACAACACAGGAAGCTTACACCGAGAAGAAAAAGTTATAAAATTTAACTCTTGTCAAGTGAATATATGGACGATTTAAAAATATAATTCGAGATACTACAATTTTTGTTGATTTCCCCGCAAGGAATGTAATATGGTATATCTCACATCAACTGTGGTATATTTAATATTCGTTGTTGTGAGATCGACTGAAATTGTGGTCACTTGCACTATATTCTAAATCATCCTTATATTTACTCAATAAGATGTAAATTTTACAAGTTTTTTTTTCTCGATGTAGCAACGTGGGCACGGTGAATAATCGGCTGAAGTATGATTTTCGTTAGATGGTTAACGGTAGAGGTCCCTCTATTGCTAGAGGACTCTAGATAATCCAGCAATACAGTGATACGATAATCAGTACGGGAATGCTAGATGGCCAACGATTGATTCCTCACAGTAAAAAATCTTGTGTATTTTTAACACACTTGCATGTCCCAAACGGTCCACACAACGTTTGTGTTGAGTATTGACACAAAAAATGTGTGCAATTAACATACTAAAATGTTAAGTTTACATTGAAAATCTGTCAGTTTGAGACTCATCTGTGTTGATTTTCAGAACGAATTTTGTGTGAACCGTTTCCAACACAAATTTTTTTCCTGTGCTTGTCACCAACTGGAGTATAATCCATCACTGGTTGAAATTCATTCCAAAATTCAATATTCCGTATTGGTAATCGCCCTCCAATAAATCGAGTATCTGCAGTTCGTAGTTTGCATCCTTCAATACATCTGTAGGATGATCAAAAATTGATAAGAACAATCAACCAAATCCTTCTGGCGATGAAAGTACAAAGCAATATAAAAAACAACTTTTCAAGTTACTGCTTCGATCATCGAATAATTAAACATGAATTCCAAGTTGAATCCTAATTGAAAGTTCATCTTTTGAACTGATTTTCAACGCGAAAGAAGATCCATTTTCTCCGATAAAGCGGAAGAGTATTATCAATATACGAACGAGAGATTCGCCATTGATGGGGCACGTTCAAACACCAGAAGTGTCAGCCGTCAGTTGCAATCGTTCTGTCTCATTACTGAGCTAATCATTGATTTTATACGTCGCCGATTATTTGGCGCCACCACTGAACCTACTACCCGATAAACATGAACATCTTCAAGATATCTTGAAGATATCTTTTGAAAGCCATCTACAAGACATCAGGGCATATTATAAGGGTCAGTTCTCACCAAAAAGTTAGTTCTAAAAGAAAACGATCAGTTCTAAAACGTAAAAACGGTTAGTTCTTAAAAAATTACCTAATTTTTAGTGAAATGTTTTTCTTTTTTCTTTTTTTAAATCGAATATCCAATATTGCTCTGTTACAGAATGATCCTTTCGTCTCATATCAAGATGTATAATGAGATTAATGAGTTCAGTGATATTCATTCTGGAAAAATAAGACTTCAGGGGGCATAACAATTGGAATTGTCAAAAAAATCTAATTTTTTCCATAAAATGATAGGAAAACATCTCAAGAATATCCGTGAAAAGTTTCAAAGCGAAATTCGGACTCGATCCCATGCTACACTGATTTTTGTGTTATAGACCGTATAGAACGTGAAAATCATCGGGCATTTCTCAAAACGAGAGAAGCTCGACAATCGCGAAAAGAAGAAATTTGCGATCAAAATCGATTGTACGATGGAGTTGAAGGGTTACTTCATGGTCCTGGTATCGCAAATCAACTGGTAAAATCCTCAATCCAAAAGATTCTTACGTTTTGTTCGGTTTTTTGTTGTGCAAACTTCAAAGGCGTTTTCCCACGAATTGCATTTTTCCAACTTGCCTGCGGAACTACACTGTAAGAAATTTCCATGCGTCGCGAAAGTAAAAATAATATCGTTGTTTCATAATTTCCCTATACGTTCATGGCAAAAAATGTCACTTCACAACACCCGCACTCAGGCTCGAACCCAGATCGTTCGGGTCGAGAGCGAGCACGCTACGACTACAGCTGCGGCGCCGCGCTGGTTCTCACTGAAAACTTTCAAGTACATCTTATACGCGATTAATTTCTTTTTCCCGTCTCTTTGTTGGAAAATTTCGATGCACGTCGGATATCTAATAATAGTATAAGGAAAATTCATATACAGGTAATGGAATATGGGCATATGCGAAAATATTCTTCCCTTAGCGGTCCACGATTTGGAAAACATTTTTTTGTCAAGCACGCCTACTTAACATAGTGAAATATGTTCTTTGAGATCCAAATAATGTACTTTGACGGCTGAACACGTGATTTGAGGTGATGGTCGCTGGGTACATCGCTTTTTATCGAGAATTTCTGGTTTTTTGGGCTTTGAAGCTACCCAGCATCTTTTCACGGGGGAGCACAACTCTCCGACTTGGTGCGAATTGTTGTCAGAGGTCTAGAGAATGTTCCTTGACGGTGCAACAAAAAATCGACGGATGATGCCTCCGAGAAAAACGGGTTTTTTATGTTTAAATTTCAAAACTTCGCCCAAAAATTCTGCAAAAATTTAAGTGGACTCTTTGATGAGAGATACAACTTTTTTGTTCTTGACATTTTTTTGATTCCGAGCTTCCTTCTTCAGTAAAAAAAAAAGAAATAATATGAAAAGAATCAGATTTCAGCTCGATATGGGTGCGCAATTCAAACCTGCAAGATGACACTGTCTGGATGGATGGAGATTGTTGATGAGAGGCCTCGGAAAGATTTTCCGGTATTTTTGAGCCCCTCAGTGGCGGCATAAGCTGAGCCCTGAATGATGACGAAAGGAGGACACATGAATACGTGGAAGAAGCAGCCGGGAATTGTGTTGTTGATGATTCTGATTTGTAGGCCCATATTAATAGATATTTGAATTGTTATTCTTTTTTTTTATTGAGTTTACATCTTGCAAATGGAAAAAGTTATTTGTTCAATCAACTACTCATGAAATCACTTACCATCATATTTCAATTATCTACTAATTTCTAAAAATTAATATATGTATGTTAGAATGAAATACAAAAAAAACAATTCTTACCAAAATAATAATTCGGCAGCTTATGCCACTGAGAGGTGGAAAAAATACCGGAAAATCTTTGCGAGACCTCTCATCAACAATCCCCATCCCTCCGGACAGTGTAATCTTGCAGGTTTGAATTGCGCGCCCATATCGAGCTGAAATCTGATTCTTTTCATATTATTCCTTTTTTTTACTCAAGAAGGAAGCTCGGAATCAAAAAGATGTCAAGAACAAAAATGTTGTTTCTCTCATCAAAGAGTCCACTCGAATTTTTCCAGAATTGTTGGGCGAAGTTTCGAAATTTAAACATAAAAAACCCGTTTTTCTCGGAGGCATCATCCGTCGATTTTTTGTTGCACCGTCAGGAAACATTCTCTAGACGTCTGATAACAATTCGCAGCAAGTTGGAGAGTTGTGCTCCCCCGTGCAAAGATGCTGGATAGCTTTAAAGCCCGAAAAACCGGAAATTCTCGATAAAAAGCGATGTACCCAGCGACCGTCACCTCAAATCACGTGTTCAGCCGTTAAAGTACATTATTTGGATCTCAAAGAACATATTTCACTATGTTAAGTAGGTGTGCTTGACAAAAAAATTTTTTCCAAATCGTGGACCGCTAAGGGAAGAATATTTTCGCATATGCCCATATGTATTTCCTATACGTGGTTGGGATATTCACATTCTCACGCGCAGGAAAATTCCGATTATTTTCCACAATGTATGCGGAACTATTGATGCGATTGTCCTGAGGTTTTGCACACAACTTCTTGAATTTCGAAGAATATGAACCTAAATGGCTTCAAAAATTGCAATGAAAAAGTACTTTGTTTTGTTTGATTGGGTAGTATGTTGTAACCTAGTACTCAACCTTTGAGAATCCATTAATAGACGATAGTTGTCATCTAGAACTCACTAATGAGGGACTATTGGACTGATTGTGCCAACAATCCCGCAAACCCAAGCAACACAGGAGGTTAAAAAAGCACTGTTGAAAATTTCTTGAAATTTCATGTACTTTTCATGTACATATGTGAATGAAAATTCAATTTTTGTGAACTGAAATAGGAATCCAAATACATGTTATCGAATTTTCAAGTTATTGCGCATAAAAATTGAAATTAATGTACAGGTGATTGAAAAAACTTAGAAAAATTTATTCCATTATAATAACATAATAATATCATTATCATATCATTATAATTATAATCGAGTCATGGCTGTAATGGTATCCAACTGGAAATAACAAAAGCGATCCAAGTTGGTTTGGATTGGAAAAAAAATCTAAAAATGCTCATATCTCAAAACCTAATCTTCAAAAAACGGGGAAATTCTTCCATTATGGCTGCAGAATACGCCCTTGAAATACAATTTTTCTCATTCGGGTCGCCCTGTATACTCACGCTTTGACGAAGTCATCTTGATTCACAGGTTTGAAGAATGAACGCAAGGTCATATGGACAGAAAATGCTATCATCCACATGAGTGGTGGTGGCTTGAGTGATATAACTGTGGCGTCCGGTTTCGTCGCCCCGCGTTCAAATCTTGTGAAGGTGATTTTTTTTTCAACAATCATGAACATATGCATGAAATTGAAAAAACTTGTTATTGAATTTTCGATTATAATTCCTCTCAACAACCACGAACATGTGCATGAAATTTAAAGAACTGGTTATTGGATTTTCAATACTACTGTAAATTATTTTTCATTCACGTGAGCGGGAAATTGCTTCCATTCCTTGTGGTTGAAAATTAAATTAAAAATTCATAACAGTGTGTTAAGCACGTATTTGGAAAATCTTGCGAACATGCTTATAGAACCCCCAAATGCGAATGTTTCAAATAATTATGTGCTGGGCACTTTCATAGAATAGCCGAACCACTTTAATCAATATAGTCTAATTTGCATATTCCTGCCACATTCACAGAATAATCATAGCATATTTGAGAATTTCTTGTTTTGCTTGGGAATATACATCGAATCATGAGCTGAACACTGAAAAAAACGTATGGGAAATGTGTAGCACGGTTTCCCATAATAATGGCAGTTTTGGGATACATGGGCACTTCTCCTTTGATTATGGCAATCTATACCTTATTTTGGTGAAGATAACTTTGCATCTGACACATAGTACTATAAATTTTGAAAAAATTACCAGAAATTGAAGGAGAAATGTTCATAAACGCTCATGTGTCCCAAAACTGCTATTATTATGGGGATCTCTGCTACAAATTTTTCTCCTTGAAGGAACAAAACACTCTCTATGGGGGAATGAAAAAGAAACATTCAAGTTTGGAGAGAAGTCAATGCAATAAATTCATTTCTCTTCATTCTAATTCTAAAACACGACATCAATTATCCATATCAAATTCTTTTCAAGTCTGAAAATTCAATCTCAAAGATTATCGTTCCAATTTCCGTGACGTGCAGAATATTGAAGATCCACCTCGAAGATTCAAACATCACCTGTATGTGTCATGAAGACCTAGAGAAGCAACCTTGATGACATAGCTTTACGCCTCGCCCTAATTGTGATCCAAATGCTACTCGAGTCTGATGAAGGAAATTAGAATCATTTGGTTGAAAATGTGCTCATCAGCGTAACTGGTGTGTCATATTATCATCATAAGGTATTCCGTATCATCGTTCAGTCGAGTCCTAAGTTGTGGTGAATCCTTCATCCTCTGTCTTATCAGTTAATTATTCCTCTTCACACGTGTACAACATTGTAAAACGTCACCTAGGATCAATCATCTTCAACCTCTCCTGTTCCTCCACGGAAATAACTATCCGAGATATCATTATTCGCCATTATGTAGCGAATAAAGAACATGAAATTCCATTTTTTTTCTTTTAATCCAATTCACAGATACCATACCACAGATATTTAATTTTCAATTAAACGCTTTGGATTTCCACAGAGTTCTAATAAATTGATGAATGAATCAATCAAACCCATCTTTCTCCTGTTTTTTCCTCGTTATATGGATATTGGATTACGCATTATTGTTCTATACACTATCCGCAATCGATGCGATAAATTCTTCGACCGAACCTCATCAATTTTTCAATTCCTCTATAAGTTACGAGAACCAAGCTTCGGATGTATTGCATTCCTCTTTCATATCTTGTTTTCTTCGCATTTAAATCCCTCCAAAAGTTATGAAAGTTATGTCATTCTCTTGGAATAAAGTGACAATGAATTTCCTCAAATTCCCCTGAAGATATTCAAACAGACTTTTCACATTTCTTCGCCTCTTTTAAATGTGGTAAGTTGTATAGCTCTGTATTCGAGTTGACTCTGATTGCTTTTACCATTTTCACTTCCAGGTGTGTCATTTATTCACAAATTCTGTTGACTGTTTTGCGTTGGGAATTGAATAAGCGGTGGCACGAGATGGGAAGCAAAATCAGAACTGAGAAGATTCATCGTTGTGTTACTCGGTCTTTAAAATGAATAACATTTTTTTACTGTTATACCGCGTATTCGATCCTATCGTGATATAGCTAGAGCTGGAACGTATCATGATTCAGGAATCTCAGGATCCCTTTCGAGGGGGAAGGATATTATTCCTTTTATTTCAAATATAATATTTTATGTATCGAAATTCTGATCTAATCTGGAACCGAATCGCTTATTCTGTCAATTCCTTGTTTATCAGGGTTGATTTTTCGTTCATTATCACACCGATCATTTCAGTCTCCCGCTTTTGTTCTCCCATTCATTTCATATTCTTCTTTATTTTCATACCATCTCATTTCTTTTCCATACACCCATAATTCCATTTGTTTCGCTCATTCATGCGTGCATCCATTCTCACAACGCTTTCCTATTCTTTTGTACTATTGTATTCCTTTTCACTTCTCGCTGTAGAGCTAGGGTATTATATTTGATATTGTGTATGGGAAAATGGGCTGACGTGGGATGCTTTTGCCTCTTCCACTGATCCCATTTTTTAAGAACAACTTGCACAAAAAGTCTGTATTGGGACTCGATATTGACTCAATATGAATGACGAATCGATATACCCAGCATCCCATTAAAGTTAAAATTCAATATCGTGCTAATAGTTGAACAATATTGTAGTATCATACCGATATCATTCGAATATACGACCAATATTGGACCAAAGAAGTACGATATCGTTTTCCAATATTGATTCCTACTCCCTTGTTCTTTCATTCGACCGATATTAGTTTAATATGGAAGTGAGAACAGAGTCAACTCGTGTTGTGTTTTTTTCCACTCGCCTATGATCCCTTTTAATTGAAGTATAACATCTTCATCGATCTCAACGGTATTGTGAACAAAATCTTAACGAGAGTGATGTCACAACACAAGACAACACTTTCAATATATTATTATCTCTTGTCTCACTTCGTTTCAAGAATGAAAAAAAAAACTCTTATCTCACTGTCTTGACAAAACATGAAAAAAAAACAATTCCCACCTCCATGAGAAAACATGAACAGTTCATGAATTGAATTTGAAATTTCAAATAAATTGTCACTAATTCTCTTATTTACATCGCTTGAAGGTTGAAGCTTCGTAAGAATCTTATCGGAATTTCGAGATTGTAAGGAGTATTTTATCCTGTAGATTAGGATTTGTGAAGGTAAAAGTGAGTTTCAGAAGACAAAATGTCACGAGACAGTATTATTATGTCCAAGTGACTGCTTCACGTGCTGTATCCAATTTAATGTGAGTCGTATTCAATTCATTAGCTACAGTACAATGAATGCACCCTCAAAAAAAAACTCAAGGGGCAGAGCTGCAAGAGTACACGATATAATACTCATGAGGGAAAAGCTTGTCCCACTTTCCTCCATTACTCTAATTTCAGTAAGATTCAGGTCAATTGTGTCTTGAGAGGAAGAATAATGCTATCGATTTCATGTGCCCATATAAAAGTGAAAAGTTTGGATTTATGGAGTTACCAGGATTGTTTGGAGATCGATGGATTATTCGAGGAACATTTATAGTTTTTGAAGATTCGTGCTATTCACTTCGACACTCTTTTACGATTTCATAGGAGAAAAATAAACGAATGGTGGAACGATAATTGCCACGATTGTGCAAACCATTCATTATCCATTGAGATTCATTCGCATACATAAACATTTCCTCTTCTCCGTGGTGAACTGTTTTAGTAGGAGTTGTTCACTCTCCAGAAACTATCAGATTGATTTTCTATCAGAGTAACTTCAATTTTGCTGGTCATTTTGTAACCAAATTGAATAGAGTTCATGAAGTCCAGTAACAACTTCAATTAAATTTTACAGTTTCGAAATACATGCTGCGAAATTTATTCATCGGCTAATGTACGGATTCATGCGGATGTCAGCTTTTATATTTGTACGTCGCTTTTGTTTGAAATGCGTCAGAACTTGATGACACGAAACGAGGTTCTGTCTCATTCGCCACAATTGAAAAATCACAAAGCATATGCATTCGTCTGCTCTTTCAGCCTGACCACTCATCATCTTGCGGCATGGCTTATCGGTTACAAGCACGAACGTAGGTTCAGATCCCTGTGAGTTTACAAATTTTCCATTCTCACTTGGTATGGTTTCAATACTGGAAAGATTGACCTTCGAATCATTCACCTGTACATTTGTACGATTGGAACAACTGGCGGTTTTGAAATTGAACTCTGGCAACGTTACTACTGCATGTCATTTTGTAATCTCCACATGGGAATCAAATCAAAAGTGTTGATACTTCGTATTGCAATCAGATGGGATGCTTATCATGGAATTGTTTCAGCCAACGTGCAATTGATTCACTCTGACGTTAATCCAATAAACGTATAGAAACGAATTCGGTTGAGGAGAGTATTAGTAATTCAATCCGTAGAATGTGTCTGTTTTTCATCTCCCTTTCACTATTCACATGATGGAAATAAAAGTACACATATAGTACACTCCCCACATCTATTTTCAATGCACTCAAAATTTCGTTACTCTCTACTGCATTTTAATTACATCGATATAACGCATTTCATGTACACGGATCAAATTCTCCTACAATAAAGTGAAAATTTCGTATTTCGAATAATTCAAAATCCAAACCATCTGCAATCTAGTTGTTTTTAGAAACTCGATTCAAAAGTGTCTACAGAAAAGAGGGATCAAAGAAACCACATATATCTTCTGAAGTCGCAATATGTTCCTTGCTGACAATACTGCATAAATATAATTCACATTATGCGCGATTCATCCTCCAGTGAAATCCAGAATTCCGAACACGACAACAGCTCTATCTGGATTTCTCATCATGTTATGAAATGCTGCAACGTACGAGCCATCAATGTACAATGCGCCCTGCGATTGCGACTGCAATTTGCAGTATCATAAGTGCGGTACTCGCGAATCGCAAGTAGTATACAACTTTGCTCATCTCCTCGCCCTCTCCCATCCTTCCTTCCATCTTTCAACAGAGGAACGTTAGTTCGAAAGCGGCAATGTCACGCGCAGAATTTACTTCAATGTGACGAACTATCGTGAATGTTGTATTTCTATTGATCCGGGCCAACTTCCGTGAACGAATTTCTAAATCGCTGTTTGAATAAAATATCATTCCGAACTGATTTCGGTACATATTTTTTTCTTTCTTTCTTTCTATATTCCATTTGATGTATTATTTCAGCTAATGAAGCGAGTTTCGTTCTAGATCTCGCAGCACTCAACCGGATATCGAAAGAGCGAACAAACGTTGATACATAAAACTCAATGAACAGATTCAATTATCCATTGTGGGATAAAGTGATTCTTGAATCGTTGGATTCATGCTGCGTTCGAGATTTCCACTCTGGTACGAGAATCAGAACGGTAATCGGGTGAAAATAGAACATCAAGAATCTTTTTTTCCACTAGAGAGAATGAGAAAAAATGATGAAACAGGGAGGATCGGTAGAAATATTTATTAATGCGGTGGAAACTTCTCTTATTCCGAGATAAATTTGTCGATTGTCTTTGTTTTGATTTTGCTTTGAAATTGGCGAAATTAATGGAAATTAATATTTTTTGGAGTGAAGTTCTAAGAATATTTTGAAAGATCACATTCGAACGTGACGTGAAAAAGCGTACCATATATTCGCACGTAATAAGAATCTTCATAGAATATTCACACGTCCTTGACATCCATTTTCTCAGGATGTTTTTACGTTACTCGAAGGAAAGCACTACTTTTTTATGCATATCAACGAATGTTCATGAATAAGTCCCGCTGAACAGGACTGCTTCATTATAACGTACGGCCTCATAACATTATTTGTACAAGAACTTTTATTACTCATCAAACAATTATCGATCATCCCCGTTTACTGGATTTTGAAACTAAAATTACCTCGCCTTTCCCACGATTCGGTTACATCTTCCATACTTTGCATTCAGTCCGTTCGGGCTCAAGTTCTTCACGAACCACATTTTATGTGGATTCTTTTACGCATACCTATTAACTCCCACATAAATTTATCTCCGATCGTAATTCTACAAACTTTCCACTTATCAACTTCTTTGCGCATGGTGTCTCGTCAAAGTGAAGGAAAAAAACAAACAAATTTACTGCAGTGTACAAATGTAAGTAAAGAAAATGTCAATTGCCGTGTTGAGATAATGAATTCTTCTTCTCCTGCCTGAGAATTTTAAGTCTCGGAATGTCAAGTCGTTTCCAAGAATATCGGTGTGAACTGAAAACTCGAGGGAAAAAGTGTACGCTGTGAGTGGAGTGACGTCCGTTTAATTCAGCCCTTACATTCATTTCTATGTACTTTTGCCTCTTCCGTCTTGGTTCCATACGGGAATGTTTGCAGGTAAAGACGGAGTATTAGAAAATGACAGAGAGGTCGTACATACGTCTTCTTTTCTGGGATCTAACTTTCTAAGTTGATCCATTAAGAATTTCGTGGGAATTAAGATCGCATCTGAATAATTAATCTTTTTCCCTTCCGATAGTTTCATTTCTTAGGAGTTGGAAATGAATGGTTGAGGAAGGTTTAATTGTCTTCGGTAGTTCAATGGAAGAAAACATGTCTCGGGTGTATGTGTGTTTGTTCCATCTGTTTTACGTGGACGTGGAAAGTTGTGATGGTGTAAATAGGTCAATGATCGATTCGAGGTTCAAATCGCGTTTAATAATTCTATCACTCCGCTACAAAATTAACGCTAGCTGCACTCACATTATGATGATCCAAATCCCGAGCAAGTGATATATCGGCACTCGCTAGGCCATTACAAGCTTCTCGCTAGTCGCTAGACTCTTGTTCGCTCTTGGCTAGATTCTCGAGAGGGCCTACACGGAAAAAATTTTAGGACTGTGAGAGTTCGAAATTTATATAACTCTAGCTGTTCAATTATTTTTGGTTATGGGAGTTCAAAATTCGAATCTTCAGAGTTCAAAACCACATGGAACTCGTAAAGTCACACGATCCATGCCATTAAATCCAATAGTTTGGCCCGCATCGTGTGACTATAACACGGAAAAAAAGAAATACTTGCAGCAACTACTTGAATAGTCGGTTTTCGACCATCTACTTAAGTAGTTGCAGCAGCTATTTGGTAGTCAGGACAAGTAACTCGATAGTTGCACCAACTAACGTATATACCTGAGGTATTTTGAATTAGTTAAGACAACTCTAACATGTTACTTGTCTTGACTATTAAGTAGCTGCAGCAACTACTTGAGTATATGGTCGAAAATCGACTATTTAAGTAGTTGCTGCAACTATTCTTCTTTTTCCGTGAAGAGTTCGATGTTGTTTTGAACTTTCACAATTCAATTTGTTAACCGAGTTACGTCAAAAAGTTGCACTGTTACTGTTTAAATCGCATTCGAACTCTTTCAGTACAAATAATTGTATTGATTCGGTCCTAAAATTGTTTCCGTGTAGACAGTTCCATGAATGGCGTTACTGGGAATGGTGCGCACCACGCTCGCATTTTTCATACAAGAATTGAATTTCCTTAGAATCTCTGTAATAGAGTTTGATAAATTAACCAAATAAGTTAGCCAAACTCTGTTGTAGGAACATTAGGTTTTTGAAAAAATGGCTTCCCTCGCATTTTTTAAATTCTTGGTTGTTCATAATATTCATTTTTGCTGGCAGATGGTGATCAACTATTTATTGATTTCATAGGAAGTCCCTGGTGAAAGAAAAGAGTAAATTCAAGCAACAAAGTAGCATTTCTACACCCAAACAGACTCTCCCCGGCTAGACATTTCATTGTGTCAACCCAGCGTTTGAGTAGGACCCGACCAGTTCCTGATCAGGTCCTATTCAAACGCCGAGTTAACCCAATAAAATGTGACTGAATTTCCGTTCGGATCAGTGTAAATTCATCCACAATTTCTGTAATATTCCATGGGTTTGTGAATACTTTATTTTCGTCGTCGTGAAATCTGAACAGCCCAGTTTGAAAACGGAAGGTCTGACTCACTAATGCACATTCATCTTCATAAACGTCGTTCATTTTGAAGAATAATATCTGTATTTTCCTGTGCTCTCACTGGACAAAACGAACGACAGCGAAACGTTTATGTAACATCTCAGATACTGCCAATGGCTTGCCATTGTAACATTCCTGGTAAAATGTTTCAAATTATCATTTCTAAAACATTTCTAAACCATAAAACATCCCTGCACATTTTATTTCTTCAACTTCACAAACGCAGAACATTCCTGCTTCAAAAATCCGATTTAAACTTATTAACTCGTCAATCAGTTTGAATCAGATTTTTATCCGGGAATTTCCCTATTTAATCTCATTCAAATATAATCCGTTCAAATAGGAAATTTCTACTCAATGGGATATAATCAGTAAATTCGAATGTACATGATCCGAATTTTCTGATTATATCTCATCGCGTAAAAATTTCCTATTCAAACCGACTGGATTTGTATAAGATCGAATAGGAAAATTCCTGATCAAAAATCTGATTCATGATGATTGACCAGTTAATAGGTTTGAATCGGATCTTTTAAGCAGGGATTAGTCATCTCTGGGCATCTCCGAGAATGTTTCGCAAAATGTTTTCTAGAAGGTTATAGATTTCATATACTCATTTCGGTACAGTGATGTATTATTATTCAGTGAAGAGACATTTAGATCTCAATGAATAAATCACATTTATAACCATCAAGATGTATTGGCCGATAGAGCCTTCTTTACACGTAACGAGATATTCCATTTTTTAAAATAACTTCTATTTAATCGAAGTGTGCCTTATCACAAAATGCGAGCACTGTGAACTATCAAGAATTATGAAAATGCGAGCGAAGTGAGAATATCAAATTACGAGCGCAGTTTAGATTTTCGAGATGCGCGTGTAATGAGAACCATTCATATACTCCACTCGTTGCGAATAAGTGAAACTGATTCCACAAGCCTTCTGGAACACTTTTGAAATAAAATAAATGGAGCTGGTTTTGATTTGGATCCTAAAATTTCTCTCAATGATTCCACACGTTCTGGGAATTCATTCGATTCGACACGCTATTTCAGTTGAATATATTCAAAAGAATGATATAAACTGCATGAAGTTCAAACATTGATTTCTATCGTGTAATAACATGAGAACGCACCATGAAAACTAGAACATTTCATCAAACTCCTCACTTCGGTAAATTTAACTACGCTTACAGCAAAATTTACTCTTTGAAACAGTAAACACGTTAACACGACCATGAGAATTCGATCATACGCAAGATAAATAAACACATTTACACATGAGCTGCACGGACTATCCGTATCAAAATATATCCTCCCGAAGAACAGAAATAAACCCTAGGCAAAAGAATTTTATACCGATAGTATTGAACTATTAAATCCTCCAAATGTTCTTGATTTTTAGAATCGATGAAACGGAGTCCTCATATTTTGTTGCAACGTTCGCGTCGATTTCACTCAAAAGGCTACTAAATTCCCACAGTAATGTTCTCCTTACGATTTGGCGAAATCGACGCGCGACCAACGTGATAAAATACAAATTTATTCGTTCCATCGATCCGGAGACAGGAAGAATTTGAGAATTTCTTCCATAAGAATAATTTCGAACCTTCGGTTACTTATAGCGACTATGGAACAATTGAATTTCATCCCACGTTAAACTCACTCTGTATTTCCGACAAGGAGGTCAAAATGGTTCCTCTCACGCTCAACCCGTACGGGGAAAGATTCAAATATCTGGCTCCCTTCGAAATCTCCTCGTCTATTAATTCCAGACAAACTTTTCATCCCTGCAAGCAATTCCAAATTCAAGCACTTCTTTATTGCCATGAAAAAAAAAATATGTATCTACCACCGTTCAAGAGTTTCTACATGGAAAAGTTTTATTCTACTTAAATTTTCACCGATCAAAGGAGAAATGGTGTTTTGTACTTGTATTCTTCGAACTCAAAGGGAAAATCAATAAGAAGTCGAAGAGAAGCGAGAGGAATGGAACAAGACATCAGTTGGAAGTTTCTTCGAAGGGAAACTAATAAAATTATGGTTGTGGAATCATTTTCTCGGAACGGTGTCTTTTACAATGGAAACACACATTCTCCGGGCTATTACAGTACCCATAGAGGTTTGTTCTGAGAATCCATGTGAGCTGCAATCCAATTCTAATTATTTTTATCTTTTGAGCTTTTACCTCCACTGAGAAAAAAAATGAAGTGAGCTCAACTTAAGCGTGTATTTGGACTGTATATAGTTACCACGAAGGAATTGTATTTGAACTAAACATAATTTCGTTGAGGCAATCACACAAAATCACGCTGATGTTGTTCAGCCAACTACATCACACTGTTATAGTATCATCGACGTTCATTTTGTTCAACCATCAATGTCATTCGCTGGAGTTATCGTTGTAGTTGAATCAATTCATTTCGTTAGTTGCAAGGCATAATATAAGGGTCAGTTCTTACCAAAAAGTTAGTTCTAAAAGAACACGATCAGTTCTAAAACGTACAAACGGTTGGTTCTTAAAAAATTATCCAATTTTCAGTTGAATGTTTTCCTTTTTATTTTTATTTTTTCAAATCGAGTATCCAATACTGCCCTGTTACAAAATAAGCCTTTCACCTCATATCGAGGGATATCATTAATTCAGTAGTGATATTCATTCTGAAAAAATAAATGTTGATGCCAAAAATAAAATCAACGAAGCATCAAATAATTCAAGAAATACTTGTCACACAAATTTCTCACTTCATATTGGAAGGCCCAGCAAACACGAATGCAGGCCATTCAAAGGACCATTGATGGCCCTTCGCCGGCATCGCAGGACCATCGGTGGCCCATTGAAAGACCAGTAATCGTTGTTTGTAGGGGGGTTTCCTCTCGAAATGGAAAGACTATTTCTTTTTCAGCTGATGTTCTCACAGCATAGTTTATAAAAAAGGAATGTTGATTGAATAAAACGTAATGAGATAGATATATCATTTATTGAATGCATAAATAGATATTAAGTTTATTAATTATCATATATCATTTTATTAATTCATAAAGACGATACAGTACTTTTTTTTTAGAAATTGAGTGTCCACCGTTTTGGTTAGTTCTTAAATTTCCTTACATTATGCCCTGGTTAGTTGAAACAATTGTGGGAGAAATGTAATTGAACGTATTTTTAGTTGTAATAAAGAAATAATTATTTGAAAATCACCTGATCAGAGATGGTAGAATACAGGGTATGTAGTACATTAACAACTTTTGCAAGAGCGAAATGTGAAGCGCGCTGTAGAGAAGCGGTTAGGACGTTAGTGTCTCAGATAGGTAGGTAAACTCAAGATAGGTAGGTTCAATCCCCCTCAAATGAGATTTGATATTCTATACACTTACCGGTATCATCATGGTGAGATATCGAAGCATTTCAGAGATTGAACAGTAAACAAGTGAAGATTAACTTTTTGATTTACACATTTTTTTTACATAAATATATTTATGATTTGAAATGAAATAGTCTCGCATTACACATCTTGTAACCTTGAACGGATTCTTCTATTGAGTTGATTGGAATAATTATTGAATCTAATGAAATACGGTACAATTGATTGTAATAAGTATCATTTTTATATTAAAGGAATGATGTATTTGATCAAATTACTATTTAGTTATGTTAACTACATTTGTAGTTGATGGGAATCAATCTTTACAAACATACGATGTAATTGACGGAACTATTCCGTGAGATTCGCCGTATTTAAGCCCACGATGTAGTTGAGAGAACTAAACCGTCTTTGAGTTCACAATCTTTTTTTCTCAGTGGATCGAAGTATTGAGATTTGGCCTGGAAATTCTTTCTGTACTCGTTTTTCATTTTGAATATGAGCAAATTATTCTCGATTCCTCATTTGAATAATCGCCCGCTGGATATGAAACATGACCGAGATCTTCAACGATGTCTCACTCAAGTTTCATATGTAATGTTCTTAAACAGTATGTACGATGTATGACACAGATATCTCTTCAGAAACATATGGGGATTCATCTCTGAAATGTTGTGAATAGAAATTCCTAAATAAGTGATCTTATAACCTCCAGACAGCCATCAAAAATTCTGAAAAAAGAATTCTTCTTATGTTCTGTTTTCAAAATTTGTTTTTTCTTCAATTCTCGTAAGCACTGTTGCAAAACGTTTGATGATTGATCATATATCTGCTCAAACGTAGATCGGTCGTTCTAAATGCTACTCCATTATAAACAGTTCAGAAGGAATTTTTTTACAGTGTAGTTTCGAACGAGACATTCCCAAAAAGATGAACTGATGAAGATATGATGATTGAAGATGAAATGATTCTTTAGGAATTCACCTGTAGAATAGAGATGAGCAATCTAGAGAGAAACATCAATTTTTAGGGATCGAAAAATCGTGAATATTCGATCCGTTTTTGCTTCCTCGTTAGAGGGAAGCTTTGTGAACGTTCCAGGGGATCGAAAATTTTTTCGTCTCCCAACTAAAAATCTCTTAGGCCAAAATGTTCCTCCAAACTCGGGAAAAATTTTTGGTCTCGTGTCTGTCTGTGTGTGTGCACCAAATTGAGATCACGGATATTTTCCGTTCCTGTTGTCCAACCTCCACAAAATCTTTATCATAGTTACATTCGGTGTCGATAATGGTCCCATATGAGTTTCTTCCTAATCAGTTGGAAACTGTGGAAAATTTTCCTTTGCGATCCGCATTATTTGACAATATTTTGAAAGCATACCTCACCTATGTCCGTGTTATCCGAATGCCATGGAACTTTGAGCGTATTCAATTCACGAGGTGTTAATTGTACGGTATAAATTTCAGGCGAACCAGAATTGAGGGCAGAAAAGGACAAGTACTAAGCTTTGAAACAAAATTTGAAAATTTCGTCCCCATCATTCGATCGTTATGAAATTTTTACCAGAATTTTATGCAATGCCAACTTTATGTTATATAGAGTGCTTAGCAATCTGCATTGTTTGAAGATGTTTTCAAAAGTTCCATCATAATTGGTTGATTAAGAATCAGGAAGCCGTGTACCAATTGACAGAGTTTTTTTACCGTGCAACATAACGAAAAAATCGATCTTCATGGATCGATTTGCACTGAAAATGAGGAAAATCAAACTTCTAGCATGTTACATTTCGTGTTGAGTTGAACTGAATTCCTCTTTTCACTCCAGAATGTACTCCAAAAAGAATGTACATATGACATCAATCTCAATGTGAATTTGATGCCAATTCCATTTGTGTGAGCGGTTAATCAAATTAAGAACAGAATCAATGCAGAATTTAAATGGAATTTTTTTCCATGTCTCATTCATACTATTTTTCAATTGAAAAATGAATGATTATGCTATCTTTGCACAGCCAATTCATCGCAGTTATTTAAATTTGAATACATGGAACAGAAAAGATTTTTTATCTAAACAAAGAAACATGTTTTTGGTAAACAGGTGGATAAAACAGTTGGCCCAATTCAGGAATTTTATTTTCTATCAAGAATTCATTTTCATCAAACTCCGTTGCTGATATTATCATTATTCATTGATAAATTCCATCTAAATTAATATTTTCATGAAAAAGTGCAATTATTGGAGGATTTTTGATAAGCTCACTTGAATTATTACATTTTTTCCAAAAGAAATGGATTTTAGTTCTATTTCAATTTATATTAATGAATGATATATTTAATTCATTTCCAAGATTATGTCTTAAAATATGAGGAATGAATATTTAAATGCAAATTTTAAATTTATAATTTTCCAAATTCAATATATTCATCAAACAAAGTGGACCAAATTTCAATGATTACATCTTATTATATCAATGATGAATTTTCAATCATTCCACAAAACTAATCAATATTTATGATTCACTAATTTCCTTCCGAGGAATTGAATGTAATAATTCAACTCCTGATACAAGAAGTACATTGAATCGAGATCTCCGTTCAAAGTTTTATTATTATCCCCATATAATACGGGATATAATATTTTTTCTTATATTGTATCTCAAAACTTGAAAGTATAATTATTTCAATAATAAAAATTAATTTACAAGAACTCATGCTTTTAATTTTAAATATAATTCTAAAAACATTCACCGATATTTTCACTTTGTTACAACTAAATGCAGTAATATCAATCAAATTGACGGGCGATGTGTACATATTTCAGATCAAACAATTCAATATTATACTTTTGAATCTCCCTTCAAGAAAATTAGTTTTACCCCTTATCCACAACTTCAATTTTATCCCGTCCTCATATTTCGTTTTTAGACTGATTTCGTTCTTATTGTTAAATGATGCGGACAAAAACAGTGCTTTTCCATGATATTAGTCTGAATTTCTTCTCAATCACTTCCATTCGTTGTAGGAGAAATTCTGACCAAAATTATGAAAAAGTATGGTTTTTATCCGCATTATCAACAATCAGAACAAAATCAGTCTAAAAACGAAATATGAGGATGAAAATCATTCAAATTTTTCCACCCGGGTATATAATTCAATCAAATCTCATTCATAATTTGTATTTTGATTTAAATTCAATTCTACTAAAAATTTTTCAATTCCTTTTTACAAATTCATCAAATCAACGACGATACTCATAATTGTAAAATAAGTTCAGGCTATCGTGCACCATGAATTATTCATCCAAATCCTCTGATAAAATGAAATACCGCGACAAATTTTCATTTCAATAATACCTATATCACAGGTCAACAACAAAAATTTTGTCTCTGGCGCCCGAGGATTGTCAATTCATTCGGAGTGCTTTTGGTGCATTAAATGCGAAACAAATATCAGATTTTTGGGATTAGCTCACACAGAGAGAAATAGATACTAATGGGTATAAGAAATTTACTAGTGGTTAGTATACGAGGACAAGTATCCAGATTGTACAAATTTATTCTTGTCCTTAGTATCCATATGCTAAGGAGTATTAAATATATTATACCCCTTAGCATATGGATACTAGGGACAAGAATAAATTTGTACAATCTGGATACTTGTCCTCGTATTCTAACCATTAGTATCTATTTCTCTCCGTGCACTTTCTGTTATCTTTTATACATCATTTTCATATATAATCTATATAATTGATGAATTTTATATATAAAAGATCTAAAAAAAACTAGCTGATCCAAGAAATCTCATGTTGTTTTCGTATTCAGTGCCCAAAAACAACTCCGAATCAGTTTTCAAACTTCAGGCTCCAAAATGGTTGTTGACCAGTGTATTCAATGATCATTCAAAATAATTTTATTCAAATACGTTAAAAAATCAGAATCCGAGGAATAAAAATGAAATGGAAATAAGATATCAAAATGAATGCAAATAAATTTAATCTAATAGAAATATATCTGAAGCTTGATCGTTTGAAGGAATGAAACGAGAATTCAAACTCACAAAGATTCATTCGAAATTTGATAAACGACGGTTATTTATCTCCTCTAATTAACTCCTCAAAATTGGAAACATCATTTACAAAATATATACCTAAAGATTTTGGATATTAGATCTTCAATCCCAAAATTTTTGGATTGTGGTGAGTATTTCGTGATTTGATTATTCATTCGTTACAATAAACGATTCAAACTTCAGTAACATTCATAGAAATGAAATGCGAACTCTTCAAAATCCAAATTCCTCATCACTGATATTTTAATTATCAAATTTAATTATTTTTTATTTTCGTTCCATTTCTTCCTCTACTTTTTTTACTTCGACTTCATTTTTTCACTCTTATTGGACTTCATTTCATGTCTTTATTCTCATCTCATTTTCTCCTAATTCATTCCTCTGTGAATGCAGGAACATGTTCTTGGTCAGAAGCAAAATCTTTCGTCTTTTCTTCTTCGCTTGAATGAATCAAAAAGATCGTTTTTCGTGAACATCGACACAAAGAATCTAAAAAATCAGAGGTAAAAAATCGATCTTGTGCAGATCAAATTCGGATCGCACATCTGTCTTGTAGAAACACCTCTAAGGCTGGATATAGAATGTTTTTGAAACGCCCTCAAAACGACAAGTTCGTCGAATCCGGAGCGATCCATGTTTCGAAGTCCAAGTCTCTGAGATATGCCTGAGATGTTTTGTCTTCGAAATCCGTGTAAGAGTGTTCATGGTTGAGAAGTGGGCCCCAACGGAAGCTTGGATAGACCGATTCCCATTTCTAGCCAGGAGGGGATCAGGACAAGAGACACTACTCCCTCACATGCCTTCGCTATGAAAAATATCCCACAAAATGAGTGACGGTAAACTTCATTCGATTTTAAGAAACTTTCCTGATAATTCAGCACAAAACTTCCACGACAATGAGATTTGTTGAAAATTGTCTAAAAATTCAGGAGAACTCCATTCAAATTGGCAATTAAAAATTTGTTACCGTATCGTGATATATAATTTATATGATAATTGCAAGAAAATCTTCAAATCAAGTTTCAATTAATACTAAATAATAGAAATATCGGATTAATTTATTCTCTTTTACCAAACGCGATGTTGATAATATTGAGAATACATTACAAATAGAGTTCCCACTGATTCATATGACTGGAGTTTTTCAGAGGATACGTATAATACGTTCGTACAACAGTTATCGATTTTTCCAATGGTGAAATGAGATCGTAATATATACTGTATATAGCACAAGTATTACCATCGAAATATATGGAATATCGAGTCACTTCATTCTCATCATGTTGTATTTTATAATTCAATATTCTGAAGAGTTTTACTTCTCCGATTTATGTTCATTCGCCCGGACGCATACGAAAATGACTATCACGACATAAACAGTATCAATTGATTCAAATCGATATTGAAATGAGATTAGCGAATTACAGAAATGGAACAGTGGTAATTTGTTCTGGATGAAACTCAACTCTTCTTCCTGTTATACAAAATAGAGCATGGACGGAGAAGGCGACGAGGTATTTACTTTGACTTTGTCGACTCCAAGTGAGATAAAGATTGAGGTGAATTTGTGTTCCTGAATCTATACCCTAATTGGAAGATTCAAAATGAAAGTTACCGACATTATATTCAATATAAATAATGTTATGTCAAACCCGACGCATTTCCAAATGATTCGAGAAATCCAAAGATTCTGCAGAATCGTAACGAGAAATTCATTATCGTAACAAGCTGGTTTGATCTCTTTTGTTCGTTTATATACGTATATACTTTCGCATGTACTTACATTTACATTGTCGTTTCCATTACCGAGATGAGCTGAATATCGGTTACCTCCTGACATTGTTACGTTATTGAAATAGAGTGTACTTTGTATACTATCATTCGTTATACACTAATTTCAAAGTTGAACTTTTAAACGTCGAACGATTTTGCGACGTATAAATTCACAAGCCATTTTCAGCAAAATTAAACGCAATTTTACTGCACGCGATTCAGTCTCGTATGCACCAATAGGGAGGAACAGAGAGAGGGAAAGAGGGGGTTCATAAAATATTGCCAGCGCTTTACGACCAAAACACGTGACCCCAGCAGTCGTATATTAACGTTCGGAAGAGCCAACGCCAAGTTGTCGTTTTAATAAATCGCCTAGTTGCAATCCTGCGACTAGGCACAGAGGTCACACCTCTTATACCGTACGTGTACACATCTCTTTTTCATACAATTTTTCCACCTGAAACATATTCATCTTATCGCGTTTGAGAAAAAACTAAAAATACTGGGTATTTATTATTTCGCATATAAAGCGATGAAAAAAAAAGAAGTTGATAAGATGAATGATGAGATATTTGGAAGGAGCTGAAGTATTATAAACCTTTTGTAATCGAGAAAACTTTGAAGAACCCTGATGAGCTTTCAAGGGGTTATTCAATGAGATTTTGTAGCGTTTTCATACTCCTTGATTTTAGTCAGAACAAATCTGACAGCTGTTGTCCGCCTTAACTCCGGATTAATGAGCCAGCATTCGTTCCTTACAACTCCAACAGATGTTATTACTCCGAATTACATGATTCTACGCTCTATTTTAACTCTCGAGTCGGATCATAAGTTTTATAAATCCCCCTGATGCAGTTCCAGGAGAGGATTGGTAATTAAAGTATCCAAATAACTTTCCTTTCGATTTTAATTACTTTCATTACTGTGTCATTGACAATTGTATTTAAAAAAAAGAGAAGGCATGGTGGTTCTTCAGAATGTTTGAATACATAAAAAATTTTAATTATGAGTGATATACAATTGTATCGGATGCAGGTCTCGATAGATCACGCCATTAATCGATTCTTTGTACGAAATGATATTCGAGGGAATCAATATTCATACCGCATGCTAAAGCATCGAGGAACTTCCAACATTCAATATTTGGGAATATCTCGAAAGATCGTTGAAACGATGAATGAACAATTATCCTCTCCACATGAATCAGGAATTCAATAGCGAGTTAATCATCCGTGGATATTCGCGATGTCGAGTTAAATCGAATCGAAAAACATTATTTGGCTCCCACAACGCATCTAAGTGCACGCAAAGTTGCGAAACCACTTCCGTCGCTGTTTATTTTCAAACTGAATGAATTAAAACAGTGAAATATACATTCATTTCTACTCCCCGCTTCTCAGCAAATTCGAAACTGAATGAATTAATGGAATAATTTGTAAGTTTTCGTCATCGAAACACAAGATTAATCAATGATGAAAATAGATGTTCAGCGCATAGAACGGAATACGCGAATAGAGATACTGCACATGTCGATACGCAAATCGTGGTATTTATTACCATTTTCAAACTCTTCCGATAAAGGATTATACATGTGATTTCAATCTGCAGTATCAATTTATCGGTTGATTCTATTCTTCTGCATTTCCATTATCCCACGTCATTTCTAAAACAAGTCTTTCAACTAACTCATGTTCTGCAATCGTGTTGAATTTGTTTATACGTTGATCCTCTCAACGATTGATTTCTTTTGGATCTTTGAAACAATCTTTGTTTTTATATCAACGTATGAAGAATTCTGAAGGTGTCGATTACAGATCTACGAAATAAAAATATCACACATTCATATTGCACGAGAGCAGACTTTTAATTACACCTCACTTCAAGAATCACTTGAAAGCATGTATTTCATGTATTTTTGCACGTGGCTCGCGAATTCATAAGACAAGAGTGCGTCCTCAATTCATAAGTTTCACGAGTGGTCTTTTAATTACGCGCGAAAGGATACATGAATTACGAGATCGTCCAAGTGAGACGTTTCATGCACGAATTCCCTCTTTCATTCGGTTACGTGAGGATTCATTGATTGTTATTTATTCGCTTCATATTTGGGTTTTAGTTCGTCATTGAACAATACACACTTATGTCTTCCGGAAAATTGAGGGTCTCTGTAGATTCTTCAACCATTCACATGTCGCAGAAGATATTTTGAGACGTTATTGTTGGAAGTTCAAGAGACTTATCTGGAAGAATGCTTTGAGGAGTCGTTTAGAAGCGTTCCAAGCTCTATTTTGTAATTATCCCTGAAGGGATTTTTAGAACTCTACAGAATAATTATTGAAAGAGGTATCGAAACAGTATTCTTCGATAGGTGTCCTTTTCACGTAAATTCCACAAACTTTGATGAATCATGTCCAACAAAAGTTCAAAACCCACCAGCGAAATCGCATAAATTTCCTCTGCTTCGTGACAACGAAATCACGAGGGAAACTGCGCGCAATGGGCACTTTCAGGCAATCGACTAGCTGAAATATTACAATACATTTATGCAACATCGATGATTTGTCACGCAAAATTAACGAGTTTCAGTTATTATGAAATTGAAATGGCGAATCAAATGCTTGTTTCTTTGTACATTCAATTTCGACTTCTATTTCAAAAATCTTATCCTCTCACATCTAAAAATGAAGAAAAAAGGAAAATGAAGACTCAATGTTTTTTGAAGTACATGAATTTGAAAGAAAACCACACACCAAATTCAATGAATCGCTATGCAATGGAAGAGAATTCCCAGAAGAAAATTTGCAAAGATGTTAGTTGAAAGGAAGAAAAATTCGCGTGAGTGATGAATGCTAGAGTACTCTGAATGGTGATATTGATCGTTCGGTTCCCATGGACTTTGTTTCAAGATAGGAAATTCTGTACCCTCATTGTAAGTATTGAATATCAACCTCTACGTATTGGTAGAATTTTGTTTAACGCGCAAAAGAGGCGATCCGCACAATACCTTTATAGACTCCAGGAACTTTATATGCGTCTATACAAATATTCGACCTTGGAGCTTTGGTAACTACGATGAATCATAGATCGACCTTGGTTACACGAAGAAAGAGTTTCTCATTTCGTGAAAGATGCGATGAAATATCTTTTCGTAAAAAATCAAGAGAGGAATGTACTGGGGAATTCAAAATGTTAAGATTCTTTGTATTTAGGGAAATGAAGAATTTTCAGGAGTGAAAATGAGAATATCATTCTAAAGCAATTACTTGATTTTCACTGTTTTTCTTCATTGTAAAATTCAATGTTCGAATGTGTAAACATCTGAGAATTCAAACGAAGAATAAAATAGAGATATAATATCAAATAGAATAACTCGAACCAAATAATGCCTAGAAATATCGTAAATGATGGAATAATATTCAACAACATGAAACAATATTAATTTTTGCCGATGAATTACATGACATTCTAAATATCGTTGGAACACAATATGAATATCCAATCATATATATATTTATTATTATCATTATTAGTGGGATTAATATGTTGACTAATGAGTCAGGTCAATAGCAGTTCTCTAAAAGAATAATCAATCTCGTTTCACTTCATTTTACAGCATAATTTTCGTTTCACTTTGAATTATAGCTGACAATTTCACTGATAGTTGATACTAAAATTAATGAAATTTGGGATAATCAATGATGAAATTATTTTTTCTTTCATTAATAATCACAATGAGGACAAAAAATTCCCAAGAACATCCAAATATTCAAGTGAATAGTCGCAAAAAAAAATTAATTCAATCGAACAAATATTTTATCGAGAGTAGATATCTAATTGATTCAATGAAACTGTACTCCAATCGACTAGTTATTCGATTCCGACTATGCAATTGAAGATTTTATTGTTCCCAGAAACTTTTTTTTCTATGCAGCACTAGCGAGTTTAATTTTTTTTAAAACTAAAACTGATATTAATAATATTATTCATAATTAATAGTGAAATTAAACCTTCCGTTACTCCCGCTATGAACGCGGCGCCGGTTTTCAAATTTTCAAATCGTCATGAATAATAACGATAAGTAATGGTCAACTGTTCCCAATATTCACACTATTATTTATCAATAATGTTGAAAATGATATTATTGAGAAGAGTTAATTATTATTCTCAATAATATTGAGGGTTGATAGTTTCAGTGACACTAAGTATTGGAATTAATACTTTCCTTATCGATTGACTACTATCATGTTAATAGTCAAATCATTGATTGAATAACATTCATTGATATTACAATGTATCAATCTTAGTATGAATTATCATTGAAATTTCTAACTCTTGCTATTAACTATGAATAATATTATTGTTCTTGGCATACCATGTGTCGATGAATTGTTAGATCTAACACTGACTAATAATAATATTATCAATTTCAGTACTGGCTGAAAATAGTTGTAATGATACTGTACATTTTTGTAGGAAAATTTATATTGAAATCATCAAAATTCTAATACACATATCAGAAAATTATTGTATTCATGTTAGGAAAATGATATGAAAAACATGAAATTTCATATAAAATATTCTACTGAACATTAATTCGAAACCTTTGTAATGTTATCTAAAAGATGTCTTGTGATGTATATAGTTATAAAACACATAGATTGACATATAATCGCGAAGAATCGAATAAGTCTCGCCTGACATGTAGTGAGAAGAGAGTAGGAGTAGGACGTGTGGAAAGGAACGACGAGCTTTTTCTCAAAAGGCAGAGAGTTTTCGGAAGTCATAGAGAATGGATCGATCGATAATCACGTACTCTCTCTAATAATGAAATTATATATGTATATATATATATGTATCAAAAGAATCATACACGCGTGAGTTTCTCCACTTCAATCCACTGACGTATATAGAGGATCTGGGCTTTTTTGATATACGAGATAAGTATTTTGATAAACAAATTTATATAAGACTTTCGTAGACGCTCTCTCTCTCTTACTGTTTGACTAAAATGATTATTGAAATGTCGCTGTATTTCTAGTATTAATCATAAAATTATATACAATTTCATGCTTTTCGGTCAACCGATCCTTTTTTGGGCTAAGCGATCCAGCCTGTGGATCAAGAAAAGACTTTGAATCAATTTCACATTGTAAATCGGTTTCGATATTAAATAATGACTATCAATTCAACTCAATTACACTTTTGAATTATTTCACATTTATCAGTTGTCCATTTAATCTTATAATATTTAAATCATTTTCTAATCATATGTTTTATTTCAAATAGGTGTGGACGTAACCAAAGGTTTTGCTTCCTAAGGTTGCGTTACAGTCTGAATGATCTCTAATACGTTGTAACGGTACGAACGTGGAACAAGACATTTGTACGGTTACAACACCGCGCGTTAGTCCAAAGAATAGAGATTGATGAAAAATTAAGAAATTAATCATCAGCCTATAGAAAATGAAATACGGGTCATCAGGTAATTGAATCAAAGAATCAATATATTCAAAATATCGATAACTGAAAAGAAAACGAAAAGTCGTCGAACGAACGCGCGAGGAAAAAACGTAAATACAGTCGGTACATGGATGACACATGTAGTGAGACACTTACACTTGTAACAAATGTATTGACGATGACATAATGGCGTTCGGTCAACGAAAATCGTGGAAAGAAAATTGAGAATTACGTGTAAAGACACCAGACTAATTTCGTAAAAAAAATTAAAGAACGCGTCAAAATGACAATATATAATAGACTGTATTTGAAGGTTCATTTCACAATTCATTGCACATTTCAACATAATTCAAATTTAAAGAACGACCGATTACTAAACGAGAACAAGATCATTAAGGAAAGACCAATGATAAGAGAAGTCGCGTTCGATCAGATCATTCGATAATTCGATAACAAAAACTTATAAACAAAACCGATAGATGTTGGAGTAACACGCGATTCAAAATAAACTTTTCACGATATAAATATAGGTCAAAAATGAAGGAAAGACGAACTTGATACAACTCTGCTCTCGCACGGCTTGCTATCAATTTAGGTTGAACGAACCTACAAATTCAAGAGGCTTGTCCTCATAGATACTTTAATTTCTCAGCTACGTGTGTGTGTTCACGAGTCCTTCTCATTGCGAGCGGAATATACTGAACACTCGTTTTGTTTTTACTGATATTCCCGCGATACACATACGTATACATTGACATCGTATTTACTGCAAATTGTGTGAGGGAAGGGAAGGTTTCAAGTTCACCCTACCTTTATGCATTAACATGGTACAGAATATTCAGCGACTCATATTGTGAACTAGACCTTATTCGGATTGTTTTAGATATTATTGAATATTATTGGATCTATGCCAATGGAGGAAGAACTTCCGGGAATGTAAAAGATACAGTATATGAGTAATCGAATAAACTCTTCCTCCTTTCTCATATAAATTGGTATCGCTCATTTCAACAACCAATCACTCTCCGTTTCCTATCGTGTCATTCTCAATAAATAATATTGTTGAATTTTGGGATGCTCTATTTCCGGAACTAGGATTTATACAAGGAGATGAGAATTTGGTAGGCGCAAAGAGGAATGGTAAAATCAGCCTTCACTAAATCTATGATTCAATAAGTGATTCGATTCCTGTTCCATCACGGAAAAAAATACTCCGGTTAATATATGGACAGCAAGAATTACTGCTATTTTAACCGGAATTCTAGTTAAATGAATCAAGTCTCCGGCAAATTTAACAAGGGCTCCGGTAAATTTAACAAGAATTCCAGTAAAAGTCACAGATATTCCTTGCTGTCCATTTAGTAACCGGAATTCTGGTAAAATTAACAGTTCATTTTTTTCCGTGATTTCTCATTCAACAAATAATTCTAAAGAGCAAAAGAACATTACAACGTCGATTTTTGCCACCTTCTTGATGTCTTCTCAAGAGTTTTGAATGTTATCTAAAAGATATCACGAGTAACCTTTGAATAGCATTCAGAATTCTTGAGGAGACATCAAAAAGTTGGCTGAAATCGACGCATTAGAGATCATTTCGACATCCTTCACATGACATTATGTTTCCAATGTTGGCGGGAAAATTGTTTACTGGGATGGGAAATTCAAGTACAACAGAAATTTTTCTGTATGTGGGAAGTTAAAATTCATTGTGAACAAAAATTTTTCAGTCCCATAATAACGGAGAGTTCCTATTTCGTTCTAACAATGAGGTAATATTGAAATTGATAATCCAACTCGAACTCGAATCCTCGATTTGATGTGTTAATACTGGAAATTTTATTCCCTGAGGTATTCTTTGCCAAAAATAATATTTACCATGGAAAATACAGAATCTGATTCCCCTGTGTACATTGTGTTGGAATAGCGAATTTTTCACTGTGACAGCAATCTGCTGACTACGGCAACAATTTTATCAATTATGACAATGGTTTTTAGCTGTTAAAAATAATTCCCCACAGCATCGTTTGCTACCCGGTATACATATAATACTTAAAATGGGGTTGCCTTCCCGAATCACTTGCAGCTGAAACTGGTTTAACCACCAAAACAGCTTAACAATGCGCTGATGTAGTGAATTATTCGCTATAATCTTGTAGAAGAGTCATAGTGAAATCAGATTCCCTTGTTATGAACAATTTTTCTCTTCCGTTTCGGAGTTGCAATAATCTGTCAAGGGAAACTTTCACTCTGTATACTTATCGAATTTCCAACACCTTATAATCAAGCAATTCATTCCGTTTGTCATCTGATTTCACCCGTATGAATGAAAAAATTCGTAATAAAGAACATTCCAAATAATATTTGAAGAGCATGATAAAACGTTACTTTTGTTTTCGATCAAAGTTCAGAATTTTTCCACCGATTATTCTGAATATTTCAATTCAAAAAAATCTCCGATTAATGATTCGTCAGTGGCATTACAAAACGTAACAAGTTACATTCATCAAGCACACAACTTGTTGAATTATCTCATGTTAACAACGAATTGACTCAATTGCAGAAATATTACAACACACGAGAGCATTCATTTAGATCAATTCATCATTAACTAATTTTATTGCAGATAATTACTATAAATATTCATTTATCTCGGTTATGTTATGACCCTGTTCAAAAAATCTCTTTCCAACGATTCACAAAATTTAACCGGAGTGTTTCCTGATTTTGCATCGGAAATTTTTTATTCACCCAATTCTTATTCCTTCTTCTTCCGCGAAGGGGGACTTCTTATTCCGATATTTCCAAACCAGTCTGATTCAAAATGCGCATCTAATTTATTCTTATTGCTTTTTATTCATCGGGAATGAGAAATTTTTGGCGTCCAATTACTTCTTATTACCACCGATTCGGTGATCCTGAATTTGTATCGAAATCAAATTGGTTTATATAGGTTTGAATCAGATTTTTCACCAAGGGAGATCTGATCGGACCAATTTCACGTTCCAGTACACTGTAAAAAATAATCGGAATGTTCCTGTGTACATCAACCGGAGAATTCCAATCACTGATTGGGAAATCAATTTCCGGTACATTTACATCAAATTTCCCATAAATTTGTGTGAAAATCCTAAACTTCATGGGATTTTCCCCAACATCTCACGGTAAATTTCCAGACGAGTTCGAAAAATTCCTAACGCACATATGTGTTAATTACTTCACATATAGGAGTTTGTCCACAGAAATTTTTTACAGTGTATACACGGCGAGAGATTCGGAGATGTTGAATCACCTAACTTCATGTCACTTTGTGGGAAAAAACATCACAACATCAGAGAGCATAAATCTCGAATCCCGTAATATTATTTCACCGTTAAGTTGGAGATTTGAAATCAAGCCGTTCGGTGCTCGAAAAGCATAAAGTTCGTGATAGAAAATCACCAATCGGTTGATTTTGTTTCACGTCAGTTGCGAGATGCAAAATCACGTGAAGTTCGTTGATTTAATATCTCCAAATTTCTCTTCGTGTACTACTAGCGACGTCTTGTTTGTAAAATACAATCCAAGTCCCGCTTTATGCCCGCAGTGACATGAAGTTTAGATTCTAAGAAACAATATAACGGAAAGAAAACGAAAAACATGATAGAGAATAATAAAAAGGTGGAAAAAGAAGAACCCGTTGAGAAAATTTCATAGATGTCCAAATATCGCTATAGAATCTCATGTATTCTCATAAGACTTTATCAGGTTCAATAATGGTATTTGGATACTTTTATCAGATTTTAATAAAACGTATAAGTTTCTATGATATTTTCTCCAGTGGCCATGCAGAAATTCAGTCATTTATTAAAACTAATAGAAAATTGAAATAAAAAATCCAACAAAAAAGAAATTCCATCAAATCATAAAATGTGAACATTATGGAAATAATAAAATGAAATTCTTCAATTTCTCCCACTTGCGTTTCTTCAACTTGCATTAGTCTATCAGAACAAATACACTGAATTATCCGGTTATGATTTGAAATTATTGAAATGGACTTAATCCTAATTAATAGATGTTCACATGCTTAAATATTTAGTCTAAACATATGAACATAAACAAATATCATTTTATTTTGAATATAATCCACCTTTTTTATTCAACTTTTTGCCCTCAATCATTATTTTTGTTATTATCATTAGAATCTTTCGTTATGATGACCGTATTTTTGTGAGCTGAATTTTGTTGATCACATTTCAACGAAAGCTCTTTATTGAAATGACTAAAATTTTATCTCCACAAAAAGAAAACATTTTTCTCAATATGTTCCCCTCATCTTTGTTTGTGACACAACTCATATTCAAGGTATTGATCCTTTCACGATTGTTGCTAAAAGACAGATTCCTTGAAAATGTCTGGACCTGACAATGAATCAATTAAGAGGCGTCTGTCCCGAATATTCGTGGAATTGTAACACCTTTCTGCCACTATTTATATTGCTGCTACCACTTTCAAGCATCCAATTACCTCACCCGATTGTATATTAGACGTATACTGAATAAGAGAGTCGCTAATTTAGGTCGTAAGAACATCGATCAGTTGATTGCTTCCCTGATTATTCACATCATATATTCGATTTCACAGACTAATTATCGGAATGATTCGTTTTTATTGACAGAACATTTATTCATCTCCATGTAGGATTCGAATGATATTTTCGAGTCTGTATTTTGAAGAATATCTTCAATCCTCAAATCTCAAAATATTGCTCTTGAATTCTTTCGTTCTGAACCAGTTCACATGAGGATCTGATATTTCAGGACGTGAAGTCTTGAATTCATTTAATCTTCTTTAAACCTTCGTTGGAATGCATAAAGAAGACAATTCGCTGGTGTATCGAATCCAGGATTCACTATTGCACAGCAAATTCCTTGATTAGACTAGCAAAAAGTCTGCTAACACGGTAGGGATTAACCCAAACAATGAATTTTCGGCTAGGTTGGCAAAAAAATGACTAATCTATCATATATTCAGGACCTGGATTTACCATGGTAGCAAACTTTCTTCTCCTTTTCTGTTTCTAAGGATTGAGATTGGATAGATACAGTGCTAAGTCTGGAAATAACCAGCTTCAGCTCAATTTTTGCAACTATGAGTTCTTGGTTTAGTTACTCAGTAAGATGTACTGGTACTGACTTGGTAAATGAATGGTTTGGTAACCCAAGTTTGTAACGCTTAACTAACCAAAAATTAGACTTAGATTCCAGTGTCTCGTAGGTTTCTGGTGAGATACTTACAAGTGTTTAGTAAATGGCTAGTTAAGCTTTATAAACCTGATCGATAACTAGAGTATTTCTACTTGGGAACTTGGTCCAATCATTGGAAGTCTTTACTGTATTTTGCAATGAAATTTCACTGAATTCCATCACTTGAGTTGAATTTAGAGGGTAGTTATTCATTAATCTTTCAGGCTATGGAAAATCGGTAGTTAGAGGATGAATGGTAGCCTCAACTACGAAAACTAGCGATGAACTAGAACCAAAGCCCAATATCCCTTCTTCTACAAGGACCTATAAAACACGCGAGGAACATGTTTTTGTTCGGAAAATTTTATTCTCATCTCCACTCAATCTTCATCGATTCCATTTTTTAGAACAAATTTCTTTTTGGGTGACCAGTATTTTCCGTATTCTCTCAAATTGAATCGCTGTTAGTGCTATCAATGAATCTTAATCCTTATCAGAACGTCTTAGAAAGCTCCTTCTTAGCTTTGAACTATTCCTTTCTGAGAAACAATAAGGTCTGACCGATTCTAAGCTTGGATAATTCAGATAGAAAATAGTACACATTCTTGGGAGAATTTGGGTAGACCCTCTGACGGAGAATAATTCCTGGCATTTCAATGGACTGATGCGCTGATACACCTGCAATGCCAATGAAGAACCCTTATCAGCCATCTAAAACGCCTACAGTCATGTTTGCGAACTCATTGTTAAGGAAGGACGCCATAAAAATTGGAAATATGTATTGTCTTCATTCAAAAGCCCTTTCTTCTCCATCTATAGGCTTTGTTGTGAATTTCTCTGTCTTTTTCTTGGAACTTTCGAATATGGGGGTTGATAAAGGATCGTAATTATGAAGCAGCTTCTCATCTTCGATCCTTAATAATCCGCATGTTCACATTATCGGAGAGGAAGGCAGAGAAATTCGGAGAGACACCCATGTCTTCATCAAATAAAGGTGCTTTCTTTTGATTTTATCCTGTCACCGATTTAGTAACTTGAACGATTCTCCTGCTGTACTGATCAGATAAATGACAACTGTCAAACTTCGGTTCTCACAATTATTCCTCACAGTAGGTTTGCCTTTTCACCACAGAACCGCCAGGTTCTTCATAGTGCATAGAAAATTGTCGATTTTATCACAAACCAAATCCTTCGCAAGACCTGGTGGCATCTTTAGGATAAATACCCAAAATGATCAACTCGCAGCCGGCGTTTGAACGTCTGAAGAGTGATATAACACTAAAATCTTGGTCCTTTGATATCCTACATCCTCTTACTATACAGAAAAATTCAACTCCCATCCAAAAAAGCGATCCTAACTTCTCTTTTGTGGATTTCGTAAAATATACATCACCGATGTGTTCTAGCCACAGAAACCCAATAACCACAAACTATGAAAAAAATACAATTCAAAAGATTGTATCTCCATAGAAAATTCTCTAAACTGAAATCCAAGCTGGAATGAAGTCTTCCCTTGTTCTCGTTGAAAAATGAACAAACCTCAAACCTGACTTGAATCTTGCGGTTTCGCAATTAACATTCCATATTCGAATTTCTAGGAACTTCTTGCTCCGATCTATCTCAGAATTTTCAACAATGTTCAACTGTTCCCTGGAAGTTGGATTCCTCCTTCTAAATCTAGATGTAACGCTTTTGCTCTTTGAAAAAAAAACTCTCAACAATTTTAACATAAAAAATTCTATGTCGATAATGAGAAAGAATGAACATACTTTCTTGCAATTGAAATGTCAATCGTCTGTATAACATTCGTGTGGAAAAAGTTGAATTGCAGAAGTCAGCACCGAGAATGAAGATCGAAAAACCAATTCCTTCTTGTCTGCCTGAACAACACGTACGAAGGGTACATTTCGCTGAGTAATGTCGATCAATTACTTCACATTCTAACGGTTTTTTAACAATTCAATCAGGAAAATATGTTAGTATATGGGAACGTAGACGATATTCAAATTTAAACCCAAACGTTCCATGAATAAAACGGACATCTCGCTTCTCGAGTACAAGAAGGATTGCTAGAAAACAATATGGGAGCTATATATGTTCCGTGTACGTGAGGTGAAACAACGGTATATCACGCCTTTCATTGATGTAGAATTTAATCCGAAGTCAAGATGAATTTGTTCTGGAAGGAATAAATTATGTATATCATTTCTGTGAAGTTCTTTCAACTCTGCGATTGTGAATTGTAGCAATATAATGAATTCTAAATAATGAGTACATGAATATCAATACATCGTCACTGCATATAATCTCAAACTTCCTACACGATAATTAGTTCTTCTCTCGCCGAAAGGAATCACGTCAACTCATGGAGTTTATAATTCCAAAGTTTACGATGCAGCACCGGATCTCTTGATTTTAGTTCGGAATCAAAATGAAGTGTCACTCGAAATATGTTATTTATGTACCCAATTTAGTATCTCAATGAGAAATCCTTCATCATTCATAAGGGTGGAGACGAAATCTAATCAAGAGTTTGAGTTGCTCTTCGTGACTCTTCGAAAAGTGAGATGAAGAAGAATCAGGATTTCTTCTGGTACTTTCAGAGAAGAAGATCTTGATACAGAATTGAATTTACGATACATAATTTATTGATTAGATTTCAAGAATTGAAATTGAAATCCATAAAAGAATAGTATCCCACTTACCTCTCGAATTAATTTTCGCCCTTTCCTTCGCACCTTCCTTTCACGGGAATACACTTGTTTTTATCTTGACGTTTTGGAATCGCAAATGAAGGTGAAAAATATAAAATTCGAATCACTGTACGACACTGCACTCGCTACGATTCTTGTCGATTCACATTTTTGAAAAAGGATGAGCACGAACAACAATTCCACTGCGGAGTAGAACAAATCTTTCCACTTTGAGAAACACTCAGTAACTTTTCTCCAACTTTAATGGCATACTTGGACTCTGCAGGATTTAGGAAACTTTAAAACAATAATATATCATTAAGTGCGTGTATATATCCACACATTCTCATATCACTGTAAGGTATTCCATTCAATACCGAGAAACTAGAATCATTCACTCTTCTATGTGCAATTCACTCGACTGGGACCACTCGATCATGAAGGGAACTTCAACTATTCATCAAAGTGATTCACCACTTCCACTGGAATAGAACAGTTTTTACTTCAACCGATCGGATGGCAGGATTTACTTCACGATCATTTTTATCGCAACGTACGAACGGAAACAATTGCGAGAGAAAATATATCAATCCAATACACTATCGTGACTTTCGAAACTTACATAAGCACTATTCCGTGAATATTCCAACGATCAACACAATTAATCACTCAATAATTATTATCCAAAGTGATAATTCAATAATTAATTCACACTGATTCATTTGACGGATCCATCAAAGATTACACTTGACGTATCATTCCTTTTCGGCCTCCAATCTGTTGAGGGTTGACAGATTCACCGATAGATTGATCGATAGTTCTTAATTCAGTACCTCACTCCACGAAGTTGGGATAAGATTTGTTACATCGAACAGGGATCGTATTACAGTATCGAGTTAATGAAATTGCGCCGATCGGAATAATAAGATTCTACCGAAAGGGAGTTCAGAAAGTTAATTGAATCACAATTCTTCGTTCCTCTCGATTCGATGATTTGCAACGTTGTTCGAAAAATTTGAGTAAAATTGCCACATCTTTCCTTTCTCATTTTCCAATCCCTTTTCTTCTTATTTTACATCACATCGGCACAGACTTGGACGTTATAAAAATGCAAACAAAGAGAAACAAGACAGTTTTTATGACATCAACAACCAAAAACAATATATCCTGATGGAACACACGATCTTTTTTCCGTTCGAAAAGTGATAACGGATCTTGTCAAGGGATGCGCGCGCGAAACCACCACGAGTGATGCTGAGGCTGAACTGGAGCCTCCGGCGCGGCGCTAGTATCGCGGCGACCGAGGGGCAAACCATAACCACCCCTTCTCGGCGCCCACACGCACCCCTTAACACAAGCGCGCACAAATACACCCTCCTCCTTCGCCAGCCGTCCAACCTATCTACCCACCACCACTACCACCCGATACCTTTGACTGATTCTTCTGTCAGTAAGGGTGGTGTTGGGTGGTACTGACGAAGCGTTAAGATGAAGCACCCTGTGACAGAATATCCGTGAAGCATTAATTTGAGTGACATATTTCTCCATTAATGAAGTCGATTGTTTTGATAAGTTGTTTCCATCGTAATTTCGAGGTTCTTCCGTATACTCACGCTCATTATACATGATTGGAAACTTCATTCATTTTCTTAAATGTCTGTTTTGGCGGATTACGCGGGAGGGTAGATCTTCAGACTGTACTAAGTACTCGAGCGTGTCTCGTTTAATAAAGTTTTATCGATTATCAAAATAAAAGACTCATCGGAATTGATTTTGTTTGAGAACTGCTGACGTTGATATTCTTTTTGGATTCTCTTCATTTGAGACCTCTTGGAATTATGAATGTATTCCCAACATCAAATTCAATTGATCATGAAAATAATAAGTCCCCAACAGCATACAATATGATGATGAAACTATGTTGGAAATGTTCGGAGTTAACGAATGGCTCAATACTGGTGGTGCACGATAAAAAGAGAGTCTTGAATTCAGATCGTGGCATGATTGAATCTGAGACCCAGCCACCAGAGTTGAAAAGTCGTAATCCAGAGTTGAATCAGGTCGAAAAAAAGATTAACATCGGATTGAATGAGAATTTTACAAGCAAGATCAGATTAAGAACAGGGCAAAATCAGGACGAACAATGAAATCAAATCTGATTCACTCTGTCATACGCAACAAATCAGAGATGAATTAGGTTTCACTTTCTGACTCAGGCAAAATGAGCCTATTTTGAGTGTAAATTGAGCACAAAAAGCAATCGCCAGTTGGAGCCAAACTTTCAACAGCGTTGCTTGGTACTTGCTTTGGTCTTGCTAGACTTTGTCAGAGACAATTGATTTCGAGGGATTTCAAACGGCAGTAGTTTTCGTGAGTCCGACAGACAGTCTTCAGTCAATATTGAATCGATATTTAATCAGAATCCACCTCACCTTTGCAGCAACACAATTAATCCATAAAACAAGACTGTGGTGATACTCCCTTTGGGAAATTTACTTCATTCTGACGAAAATTCTGAACCGTTTCGATAAAAAATAGCATGAATTTTCCTAAGGGCTCTATGAGAGTTGAAGAGATCATTCAATGCATCAACAGGGCTATATTTACGCCGAGGCTGAAGCCTGAGGCGACACAGAGGTGTCATGCAATTCTCACATTATATATCATTCATATACAATTATATTCAATTTATATACAACCCATATTGAATTATATATAAATTATATGTGATTTTGGACATTTTTCTACTCGGGATGTTATTCGCCCAATCTGATGACCTTCTTTTCAATATTCGTTTGAAGGATTAGAGGCGACACCTGGCCCAAATCCGGCTCTGTGTATCGAGCAGACGACCATGTACTAGTATCGAAAGAGCACTAGCTAAATATGCAATCTGAAATCAACGATTTCAATATATATCGAAAATACATGCTCAGACTCCTATCGAATAGAAAAGTGTAAATTACCTAATACAACAATCGAATTAGAAAAAGAGAAGCAAGTAATATAATATAGCTGCTCTATATGATTAAACTAAAAACCAATTGTCATTTTCATGACAATGGAATTCAGAAAACTGTCAGCTCCTGGCTGTACCACGTGCCGGGTGTTCAACAATTCACTGAATACGAAATACTCAATCGTCTAATGGTATTCCACGTGGCGACGACAAAAGGGGATGAGCGTTCCACACGATAAAAATAACACCAAGTGATCTAACCGGACGTTCTATGCTTTTATCTCATCTCTTCCCTTTGATGCGAGAGATTGGGAATAAAAAATTCCTATCACTGTACTGTTTTCCTCCACGAAAAAAGTGTGCACTTGTAATCAAGACGTCAATCGATAATCTCTTCCGTTGATCGAACAAAAAACTTCGAGTTATTCTTCGTTATTCTTTCAAAGCGAGGGTCATAATTTTGGAATTTTCAAATATTCCGTTATCAAAAATTCCATTCCTTCCAAACTCCGGGTGAATGTTGAAATATTAAAACCAGTTTATATATACTTCGAATGCAATGAATTATCAAGAACGCGATACTCTGACGAACTCGAGACAAAAACAAAGAATCGGACATCGAAGTTGGACGGGAAAAACAAAAAAATACTGAATTATGTGAGATTATAGTGAAAAAACTTAAGAAAGCTTCTTGTGGTTTCAAGTTTTGATCGCAACAGTATAAAGTGAGGCGATGAAACTTCAACTTTTCACCCCAGCTACGCGGAGAGTTCGACTTAAAATTAAAGTTTAAAGACTTATATCCTCAACCTCTTTCACCTGCTTCCACTAACGTGCTCTTCCTTGATCCCCGAAGAGAATAGTTAACTCGATGGGCCCCTTCGCCACCCTTTTCCTTAAACGGTTTTAGCCCCAACATTTTCAATAACTATCATGCTCTCAAACTCAGTTTTCATACGCCGTTTGCATAATGTAACCAGACACATTTCCATATTCTTCGTGACATACATTTGCGTTTTAAATATGATGATGGTGTAACACCCGTTGGGTGTCATGAATCAACGGTGAGACCGAAAGACAGATTTCCTACTCGAGATTAGGTTGAGGGAAAAAGAAAAAGTAAATTGGGTGGAGTACATCGATACTTGTTCTTAGACTTTTCATGAATATTTTATCAACGTGATGTACAATGGAAATCAACTTTTTGTTTCGCGCGAAATTGTTCTAGCATATTTCAGAGCGTGTCTCTTAATAATTTTTGGATGAGAAAAAATGCGAGATTCCAATTTTGTTTCTCCCTTTTACACGATTTTGATTCATTTTGATCATATTTTTCCCTCGAATCTACAAACTATGATGGAAAATTCGAATCGGAAATCTCGTTTAGAAAGATTTTATTGGAAAATTTATTTACTCTATCAAATCAAAAGTATGAAAAAAATTGTGTACGGGTTTTTACAAAATTGTGAGCCAAAGAAGTACGCACATTTGATTCTGTCTTGAATGATGATTTCCATAGGAAAGTATACACAATTTTCATGTTTTTTCAAATATATTTTGTATGGAAATTGTATATAGATTGTATAAAATTACTTCTGGAGAATAGAATTCACTCCATAAGATTTCAGTAAAATGTATAAATAAGTTCTTTCAATTCAAATCTACGTGGGAAGATACTTTTTTGATGCACTGTACAATTTACGACCTCCACTTCTGAGTAAATTCAACACGTCCTCGTGACAATAATTATCAGTCTTTACCGACGTCCGTGTTGAATTTCGTTCCATAATTCGTTTGGAACATTCTACAGGCTGAATAATTCTATTCACCTTAAATTGTACGAATATTAAGATCACACAGCTACAGAGTTCTCAAGTTTTATCTAATGCGAATTTCATGTAAATTATTAATTTATTGTCCATACTTTAGAAAATAGCTCGTGCAGTTAAACTTCAATTATTTATGCAGAGTTTCTCTTACGCTTCTATATATATCGTGTATTGTGCATTAAATTCTCTACATACTCATACAAGCACTGAAATTGCGAGGAAGAAAATGAATTGAAATCATTTATCCAATGGAACATGCAATTATATTCGTGTTGATTCATGTCGAATGAAAGTTGGAAAATTGTTTTAGAACGTGCAGACTATAGTATGTATATGGATTCACTCCAGGACTGGCCAATCCTGTTTAGGTCTTCATGAACATTGTTATGAAAATATAGTACTTTTGATAAAAATCTGGGACTTTTTCTCAGTTTTTCAATCAATCAGGAACGGTGAAATTTGGAAGATGAATTTTCACATGAAAATACAGGAGGTGAAATATTTGTATACGAACATTCTACGAAAACTAACGAGTGTGATTACAATTTTTCAATGCTGAACGTCGAATTTTATGAAACTTATTGTAAATTTTGGCTGTTGAACATTTCAAATTTCATCCATTCTTATTGTGACATTTCACACTCATAATTTCTCATATTTTTTAGTAAATTTCCATTTTCTGAGCTCTGCTGTTCTAATTCATGTAAAAATGAAGAAAAAGTCTCAGATTTTTATGAAAATTACTATATTTTCGAGCTGAATTTTTCTCCGTGAATCTACACTTGATAGATTACAATACGTCACAAATATAACAATGATGAATGTGTATTAACATTCAGATATGCAAGAAATAAGCGATGTTAGTAAGATTATTGTGCATTCTTTGTGTGGAAAGTCGGACTGAATGTGGCTGCATCTTACTTGAAAACTTAACTGGAATTCAGTCTTTTCCATTATGTCGGCATTCGGTTTCGGTGCTTACTTTCAGATGAAACAGGGCTAGTTTTGGCTGCATTTCAAAATCAGTTAACATTCAGGATAAAAACAAGTTTTACTTTTCACAGCGTGTTCAACGGTTTCTCATACACAACGAGATATTTAATTTTTCTGATGATATTTCGTTCATCCGAATGAGATTCACCATGAAATGTTAACGAAACGAGTTTCGATAGCAACTTGTGTGACATCGTCTAACCCAGCACTCGGCGATCTCAATCTTAAATTTGACGAAAGATTTCCAGAACTCTCGTGAAGACTCGAGAAAAAATTCTGCTTCCGATCAAATTCATCCATATCTGATACCAGTCAGATCCTTGGAAGACACGCTTGATTTCGAACAACCTCTTCAGGTCAGATGATAATTTTTAGTGGGGTGGTATCGACCTAAATCGCGAGGAATAACAATGACTTCTCTAGTCACTCGGTCTGCAAGAAAATTCCATTATTTTTCCCACGTAAGAACCATTAGTAACATCAATGACAAAATTACATCAGCCAACGGTCATTCATCTTGGTCTTCGACTGTGTTTCTCCTTATTTCCACCCAAGAATCGTACCTGCTAATAAAGTTACGGATTATTCATCCCAACACCTCCGTGTATTCGACCATTCATCAAAATGCCTTACCTCATCGCTCTTTTTTATTTCTCATTCCACTTTTTTTCTCAATACATGATTACATTCCGTTCTTCCCTCCAGAAAGTTCCCATCATTGACTTATTTCACTTATCATATTTTCCAGAGAATTTTCGACGGAATCTCATGGATTTTGTTCGAAAGGGGACCTCGGATGTGCATAATCGCTACGTTTCATTCCATTCCATCAATCATTTTCAAACTTTGTATAAACAACGTTGAGCGGATTCTCAATGTACGATAATTTAATGGATTCTATCCAACTAATATGAATCAGTATTATTAATTTCAATTCTATTAGTCCAAAAATGTTAGTGAATTTTCATTTCGAGAAGTTTGAAGAGAATCGAATCATCACAGACCAATAACAGAATGAATTCATTAAAATTTGCGTACAATTAAAAAAGAGATATGACGGTGTGGAACATGTGTATATGAGCATGGAAAAGATAGAGCATAAAGGAAACAAAGGTGTAAACGTAACTACGTACATGACTACAAACGTACGTACGTTCGTACGTAGAAATTTGGCTCGATGCAGTAACAGTCTGAGACGCAGCCACGAGGTATGCAAGGAATTTTCTCATGCGCGTTCCAAATCTCTGGCAGTTTGAGGGCGTGAAACGAAGATGCCTCTATTTGATTCCGACTGATTAGTACCATTATCTTCGAGCTTCGTTCAACACCTCAATGCATTATACATTTTTTTTCATTATCTGCGACACATCGTATTCTTGTGACATCTTTATAGTACTTTTCATAAATGAACGAGGTAAGAAACGTGTGAAATGGGATCAACTGAAACCTAATTACTCTACTCTTGAGTTCATGAATGCTTAACATTATAGAGAACCCGGTGGTGTAGTTTCCGCGATGGATGATCAGTTGCAAAGTCTGCGGTGAACGAATTACGATGAGACTGTATATGCGTGAACAATATTGAAGGACATTTGAAACATCCATCAGGCTTCTCATTTTCTAACAACCATTTGTCACAAGCTTCTATTCCTGAGTGCGTTATCATCAGAATCATCCTGGAAAATTTGATAAATCTCTGTCTTGAATCAAATTTACATGATTGGCATCAAGTTTCCGAATTTTATATAGAGGTAAATAGTGATGGGAATAAAATGAAAATCATTCAGTTACGAAAAATGATTCTAGAATTTCCCGAGTGAGAAATCCAGGTCCAGCAATTGGGAATGATGAATCACTTTCCCACGAATGAGCTAAGATAGGATGATCAATCAACTCTCACTCAATTAAAAGTGCCGTATCTCAAATTGACAATCTATCGAATTCCCTGAAATCCCAACCATGAATTGAATTCGCAGAATTATTGAGATGATCTGTGAAAATGCACAAGCCACCCGCGTGGAAAAAATTAGTATGGCAACAATCGCGGAGAGATCTTTTTACAAAGTATGGGGTTTGGGACTGTCCCATACTCTTGAGAGACTGAAAAAAGTATGTTGGGAGTATGGGAGAGTCCCAAACACCATACTTTGTAAAAAGACTTTCACCAGATCTTTGCCAAATGAATCCGACATTTTTGTAAGCTTGATGCCAGATTTTGGGCGAGATCGTTGCCATACGAATTTTTTTCCACACGGGCATTGAATATCAAATTAGGGTCTATCAAAAAATGTTGGGAGGCATTTTTTGAGAGACATTGTTCAGGCTCTTTAAAATTCTAGGAAATTTACACTCATATGGAAATTAAAACTCCGTCCTATACGCTATAAAAAATATGGAAAGTTTTTCCTCACTTCAGTGGTAGATTCTATGCCCAGATCATGAAGGAATTGTTTTTCTTTTTTTGATCAAACATGCAGAAACTACTCAAATAGTTGCTGCAAATACTCAGTAGTCAGGACAAGTATCACGTTAGCTGCCTCAACGAACTCGATAGTTGCACTAACTAACCTAAATACCTGACAACTCACGAAGTACTTTCGTTTGTTAGTGCAACTATCGAGTTAGTTGCACTGACTAATAAGTAGTTACAACAACTATTCAAGTAGTTGCTACAACTATTCTCCTTTCTCCGTGAAGATATGGAATTCTGTGTTTAGATGCGAAAAAGGAGGAAAAACTTTACCAATTTATGGGAAACGGTTCCCCATCAATGAGAAATTTTGCTGACACTATTCTTTTTTTGGGAGGGGGGGGGGCATTAAACAATATTTTTGAGAGTGTATACAGGTTCAGTATCGTTATTAATAGTCATAAATTGTGAAGCGATTTCAGAAGAAGTTGATATCCATGATTGTTATAAACAATCCCATAAATTAATCCTGAATCCTAAAATGAAAAACTTTCTGATGAAATTTTGTTTGAAAATCTCTCAAAATTGGAACATCCTCTGGAAATAACTAGAAACTTTTGGATGTTTCCACAAATATCTGAGGAACTTCCTGAATTTGACATTCCTAGCAGGGAAAGAATGTTTGTTTCACATCTTTAGTACTTATCATAATCAGATTGATGGTTTGTAAAAAGATTTCTGCAAAAGTTGATATTCCGCTATATGATAAACAATCTGGGGACCAAACTTCGTGTTGAGAGAATTTTTGAATGGAGGCAAAGTATTTGTCTTCCTGGATTTATGAAAAACACACCCCCTTTATATATCTTCAAAGTTTACTGAAAATCTCTTGCTAAACTTGGCAATTTGATACACGATAGATAGTGAATTTTGAGGAATCATCATCTCAATTCAAAGACAATCGATCAATCATTCTATCGTAATCTATTCATGAAAGAGTAAAGATCGCCATTCGTGATTGCAGTATTTAAATTTTTCACCCAGATTTGAAAACATTGATGAATGTAGAAAATTTTACAGGGTTCCCCCAAAATTTGAAGAGTCATTTTCCCTGACTTTCACTGACCATGTTCAAAATTTTCCCTGACTCTCAAATAAGTATACCCAGATAGCACACAAGTTGCTTAAAATTGTACCAAACCAATCAATTTGTTTCTATAACTGGAAATAGCGAATCCGAAATACTTGGAGCGAGTTGGGATAACTTAGGACGCCACTAAGCAAACTCAGCTTATAAATGAAATTGTGGAATTGTCATGATTTATGATGGAATATTGTTACAATTTACCGGTATATCGCATCGTCATCAAATTCCTTTGAATATGAGTGTGATAAGTACATACATTCTGTCAAAAAAGTACTGGGAATTCTTGAATAAAACACAAAATATTTTTTATTCTTCCAAATCTATTGGATCACCTTCAAAGTAGTCCTCTCCCGAAATGATGCATTTATGCCAACGAACAATCCAATCATCAAAACATTTTTTATACGCTTTTTCCGGAATCGATTTCAGTTCTCGCCGCGAATTCTCTTTAATATCTTCTATCGATTCAAAACGGGTGCCTCGAAGTGGTAATTCAAGATTTGGAAACAGAAAAAAGTCGGCTGGAGCCAGATCAGGTGAATATGGTGGCTGTTCGATGATATTTGTTGAGTTTTTGGCCAAAAATTGGTTCACAATGAAAGCCTTGTGAGATGGTGCATCATCGTGATGCAAAATCCATGAATTTTCTTTCCACAAATCTGGCCTTTTTCGACGAATTTGCTCTCTTAAACGCCGCATAACGCTTAGATGATATTCTTTATTCACCGTCTGACCTTCTGGCAAGAATTCCGAATGTACAACACTGCGATAATCAAAAAACACAGTCAACGTTACCTTCACTTTTGATCGGCTTTGGCGTGGCTTTTTCGGTTTCGGCTCAGCTGGAAGCCGCCACTCCGAAGCTTGTTGACTGGTTTGCATGTCATATTCGTAAACCCATGTATCATCACCTGTTATAATGCGTGTTATGAATGTGGAGTCGAAATTGACTCGTTCTAGCATGTCTTCAGCAACCTGTACGCCATTCAGTTTTCGGAGAAAATTCAAGTCTTTCAGAACTAATCGAGCGGCAACGCGTTTCATGTCCAAACAATCATGTAAAATAGTACGAACTGATTCGTAAGACACAGAAAGTTCACCTGCTATCTCTCTCAAACTTAAGTGACGGTTTTCAGTCACCATTTCCTTCACTTTATCGATATTAACTTCAGTTAAAGACGTCAATGGATGACCAGAGCGAGGCAAATCTTCCACTACATCTCGACCACTTTTGAATGCACTGTACCGCTCATATGCACGTGTTTTTGATAGAGTCAGTTCACCGTAAGCCTCCTCCAACATTTTCAGCGATTCGGCACACGAAATTCCATTTGCAACGCAAAATTCAAAACAAATTCTTTGTTCAATCTTTGTATCCATTGTGACAATCGCGGGACACACTTGAGAGAACTGAAAAGATCGAGCACTATAAACAAACTGAATGACAGATGACAGTCGAACTCCGCGTCAATATACAGGACGAATGTACCAACTCAACAACAAAAAGAATGTTGACAAACCCGTTAGCCACACTTTTTAAATGATCAATTCCCGGTACTTTTTTGACAGAATGTATATGTATACTTCCCTATCCATATAATGGTATCAAGGGCGTATTCAGAAACTCACTATCCTCCTTTGAGGGGACTCGAGCATAAGGAAGTGGGAGACGGAAAAATTCAAATTTGTTAATGTTTGGAGGTTAAAATTTTACAATTTTATTTTTGAGCCTTCAGAAATCACTTAGCCATTCAAGGTTTGCGGCGATGTGGAACTCTAGGCATGTAATTTATTATTATTCACTTCAAGTAAGGTAGTAAATTTTTGGATATTCCCTTGAATGTTATTACACTTCACTCTAAAAAATTTGGCAGTGTTAGGTAGTCCACTCCGGATGGTGTTGTTTCAACACCTGACGGTGTTATTTCGACACCTTATGGTGTCATTCTAATACCATTTGGAATTATTTCAACACTGAATTCCGGAGTGGACTTTTATAGAATCCGCGCGGTGTTAATTCTGACACCGCTTTTCTTACAGTATTTTGACACGTTTGGAGGTGATCTACGGATTGAAATAAAATAAGCACAGTCAATAGATCAATTGTGAATACTCATTCTCCTGACATCGCGTTTTGAACCGAACCAAAGGAATGGTATTTGCAAACAAAATCGCAAGGCAATTCAATGAAATTTATACTTCACCCATACAGCACAAGAGTTCCCGTTATGCTCATGAATATGTATTTATTATGAATATTTCGAATTCAAAACGAACTCTCAATAAATAACTCAATGTTCAGGAAGAATTCGTATCTAGACTCCATAATCAATTCTGCGTGCATTCAATGCATTTTGATTTTGACTTCATTGAATTCTCATTGAATTCATTATTGGTTGCATAACGGCGACTATTCAGAGAGTCTTTGGGAAGTCTTTATGAATTCAAATTGATCATTTGTGCTGGCTGGGTAAAAAATACACAAATGTCCCTTGAAAATTTTATAGAAACTTTTCATAAATTTCAATGGATTTCCCTGACTAATGGAGCATTTTGCAAACGTTCCCTGACTTTCCCTGATTGAATAAGAATTCCCTGACTTTCCCTGACTTTCCCTGACTTTCAATGTCTGGGGGGACCCTGTTTTAATATTCTCCTTATCGAAACCGTCGAGAAGTTTGAACAAGTTCTCATTCACATTTCAATAATTTCCTGAGGGAAAATTTCATTGTGAACGAGCAATTAGAGATTATATCAGATCCCTGAGTGGATTGAATCAATGGTTCTGAGAAATTGTGTACTTCGTGAAACGTGTCAACCCATAAGCCATTTTATATCAATTAATAAACTGTTCTCAACAAATGAAATACAACGCTGCAAATATTTCCAAACAAACCATAATTGTCACAATATAAGCATGATTGATCTGAATACAATATTATTCTCCCTTGAGAACCTCAAATTACGCAAGTTTAATTCACCTCAAACCACATTCGGATTAAACTATCTCTATCTATTTCAGTTCAAACTAAGATAATGATCAAGTCCATTAGTTTATCTGTCTCCTTGAAATATGAATTCACCTGCATCGATAAACTCCATGCACCCAATATGATATTTGAAAGAATTCAATTCGTATCGATGGATTTTATATTCACAATTTGAAAAACCCAAGTTCCTGTAGCGTAACTTCTGTGAGAATTGCGTCCTAGTAATCGTTCGAAGAACAGAAATAGTCATGACGAATTCCTCCGAATTGAATAGGAAAAGACTATCGCGAACGTAATTGAATCAAAGAAAACGAGAAGTTATTAGGAGTACCCGAAAAAGGGAAAACAGAGATCCATCTTGCGATTACAGTCACGATAACCCTTTGCAAAGATGTAGGATAGAAAGCAGCTTCCTTCGAAATGAAAAACTGTGAAAGAAGATACGGAGATGGAGGATGGTTTCGAATGTATAGTGGAAGGCACCACTACCGAAAAGTTAGTCTTTCAACCGAGGCTTATCTGATTCGTCGATGCGCGGAAGAAAATCTAAAATGAACCCGCAGGACGTTGACGTTAACAGTTTCCAAGAAAAATAACTCGTCCTTCGATCTCTCGACACCTGATTCTTTTGTGAAGATATCCGAATGTTGAATCAAAGTTATCGCTTTCTTTATCCAACCCGTGCTCATTTGGCTACTTCTAAACATGATTTGAAACACGGTATTCATACGAAAGTTCGGTATTTTTCCATTCTCCTCGCAATCAACACATAAATTACAATTCTTGAATAAAATGTCAGAGTTGAAACATGCGTAGTCATATTTTAACATTTGACACCCAATTCTGAATTCCTGAAACTCCGTCGTACGTCATCGGAGATATAATAACAGAACGAAGTAGTTGGGGAGTAAAGAGGAATGAAGTTACGAATATGTCTCGCGGAGGAACGACCATGAATACAAGTCTAAGTTAACGATTTATCACATGGTCCTTCCTCTTTCTCATCTTCTCAATGTCTGCCACGTTCGGTACGTAACTACTTATGCTTTTAAGTGGCACCATGAGAAGCGAAACTATCACCCAACATCGGTGTTGAATTTTCCCTGACGAGTCTGTGACGGAACAGTATATATTCAACGAGATCAACACTGCACGTAATGAAACGTTGTCTCAGCGTTACGCGAGCCACGGATACTCCAGGTACGATTTATAATTCGAATTCTAATTATTTCACTCGCAGAATCCATCGATTCTTCACCCGCCTCTCCCGTGTCATCTGACTTGTCAAATTTTGTCTCCCCCACGACGTGGATTATTTGTTCCCTTCGATCGAAGATTCAACGACACACATAATGCTATTAAAAAAAATGAAAGATTAAAGGTTTTCCATTCATATCATAACGATAAGTGATCGAGAACTGTCACTTTTATAGAGAGACAGGATCGAGGTATTTGTGGAGAAAAAAAGTATGGGCAAAAGAACCTTCAACAGAAAGAGCCAAGTATGGCTCCGCACAAGGATTAATGATCCAGTCGTTTCGTCACGTGCTGTGGTATCACGTAACTAACGACGCGGCAAAGAAGAAGGACGAAAGTATGAAAAGAAGAAAAAGAAGGGAAGGGTTTTCTTCACACGATCTCTTTCCAGTTTCCCATATATTTAACTCTTCCTTGACTATCTCTCTTTCGTCTTCTGTATTTTGCAAAGTAATCTAAAGTTCATTTTCTATTTTCTGTGAGATGAAAAACAGTGTGTATGGGTAAATTCGATTGTGAATTGTTGTTGTTCTTCGCTACAAAGTATCGATTCGCTAATTATTTCACGTTGTCGCGATTCATCAAGCGTGAGACTGTAATAAATACGTTGGTACACGAGACAATAATCTCATAAGTCATTTCTCTCGATAAGAGAAGAAAAAAGCAAGGAAAAAGAAAGTATGGAGTTAGTTCTGACGAAACGTATGAAAGAAACTCTATGTCGAATCCTTGGGGCCATATAAAACTTATCTAAACCATGCCCTTGAGTCCTCCGCGAGGGGTAGAGATACATATTGCTCCGACGAAAGCTCGGAAACTTTTGATCGTTCAAAATGTAGCTATTTTTCAACTTTTGTTTCTTGATCGTACCACGATACTCTACGAAGCATCGACGTCTTCGAGTCTCACGGCATGCAAGAGTGATATCGCAACGGTACTCTTCTATGACGAATGAATAGAATTTCAACACGAGTTCGACAAAATTTATGGAAAGTTTTTCGAAAAATATGGAGTATTCCGAAAGTGTCTCTTTGCAAATCGCGATTCGTTCGTATCGTCCATTTCATTCCATGGAAGGTGAAAAAAAATGAGAAGAGGAAAAAAGCGGATAACCGAGGAAAAAGGAAAATAAAACCACAAAGAAAGTTTCTACAAGTCTCGCTAAGTCGTGACTTAGGATATCCTTTCTGGAGAAGGCTCGAAGAATACCGTAAGCCACAGAAGAAAAGGGAGGAGTGTAAATCCCGGTGAGGATGTGCAGTAACTTCTGGTTCTAGACTGGTAGAAGAGCATCCGCGGCACAATTTGAAATAGTCTAGCGTGCATAAGTGATCCAACGATCCAAGCGATACACAAACTTGTCACTTATTTTGTAACTATACTGTCGACTTCCTGATGCCATCTTTCTTTTTGCGTTCTCGACAATATTGGTTTTTCACTCTTTTTCCCAGCCCCGCTTTTTCCCCTGCATATCCTCATTCTCATTTTTCTCTCTACATTCTTTCGGAAGAGTAGGTAAAAAAGAGTTACATATTGTGTAATCTCATCTAATTTACATCATAACTTGTAAATCCCGTTGATGTCAGCATGAAGAATAAACATGGTATACCAGGTTTTTGTACCGATTTCAGACTTCCTCGTTTATCACGAGAAGTAAATAATAGGAGTGCATAAACTTCTATACTCGAGTATGTAGCGAGCGTTTCAAAAATGGGTGTGAATATTCATAATATATCTTATCTGCATAAGCGCATCAACTTTTTCTCCAACAGAATAAGAAGCTCTTATCAACTTCTCACTTCAATTACACTCGATTGTTCGTTTTAATTTCCTCGCGATAACGAGTTACTGAATAATTAGAGAGAGGTTTCTATGAAGTATCGAAATCAAAAACTTTGTTAAAAGTACATGAATATAGATCATTGTACAGCACGTTGATCAAATATCAAAATTGTGAAACACCTTGAATATGATACGTTGAAATGCTATGTTGGATTCCGCAAACGAATATGAGAGATGCGGATGGATGAGGGAATGGAAATGTATTACAGAATGACTTCCTCCTTGTTTTGATATTATTTGTTGTGAATGAAAGTCAAACAATCAACATATACATACACAACATCTTATTTTATACCCATACTCAGTACTGTACAGGACTCCTCTACATCATTGGATTTGTTTGATTAAACTGTGCAAACACATTCCTCTGCATCGCTAAATACATATTTTGAATTTACGAATCGGTAATGTGCATAATATACGTATACACATGTTTCCATATTTCAAATTCTGCTCTACCAGCAATAAGAATAATCTCATTCACGACATTTGAAATACGAAATCTATTTAACTCATCCCGCTCCTTTCAAATACACCCTGAAAATTTCCTTTGTTTGCTTTCTCATTCGGCATTAGGAATATTCAAAGTGACTCGAGCGAAAATCACATGGAACTCTACTTTCGAAAAGGAAGAAAAAAATCATCAATCAGATTTATTTTCATCCACGTAATATAAAATCATTTGCCGCAAAGGAAAAGAACGGTCGGAGGTGAAATCGAAATGCCATATTACAAGCTGCTGTCTTTACTGGATTTATTTCCTCCCTTCCTTTGGGCACGGCAGCTAAAAGCAAAAGATTGAAGGGAGTACAATACGTATGAGTTCGATATAATACATCGAATCGAAACGAAATGCTTTTTCACAAGTTCTTTTGAGCTTTCAAAGCTCGGAACAATATCTGACTTGAGATTGGGGTCGCGTGGGGAAACCCTCGAGTAAGGAGTGTTATCTACGTCTTTCCAAGTCCGAAACGAGAGACTTTCACATCCCTCTTCCCCGTGAACCACCATTCAACCATCTCTCCAACCCCTTTTGCCGACCAAGCGATCACCTCCTCACCTTGCTTCACTCGACTCCTGGAAAACCTCTCCTCCCCCCCCCCTTCCCCCCTACATCCCATTTTAATCACTTCTTCTGATTGCCTCGGCGATTGGATCAGGGACCTTTTCATAAGCCCGCTGAAACAGTTTTGGTCTTTTTTTTTGAAAATACTAAGTGAAGAAGAATGTAAGAATTCCCTGTTACTGAGCGTCTTAGTGCTTTGTTTTATCGTGCTTCTTCATTATTATACTGCACTCAATAAATGAACGATGAATTCGATTTTCGAACAACGCTGAAATATGAGGACTACTTCAAAAAAAGTGACGTGCTCTTTTTCGTGTACATATGAATGCTTTTGTGTGAGATTTATCGGTCTCTCGTATGCGCTGCGCTACTATCGGTGATGCACACTATATTTTCATCTGATGTCAATCCGGAACGAACATGAAAAACTTCACTTTTTAGTGATTCATAAAACCTATGGTGCAGTGATGGATTGGTTGCCATCGAGTCTGCATGGAGAAACAATAAAGTCTGCAAACGAGTCGTCTTCTGTATATTGATTCTCAAATGAAAACTATCGAAATAACCATTTTTCATTAAAAATGTCAGGAGAACTGCAACGAAAAGTTGGTCTCTAAGTGGAATTAAATTATGTCTGATCACATAAATGCATTCTCTCCTTAGAGAAACCTATTTAATATTGCCAAATCTGATTGAATCTTGTACAACGTGTTGGCTAAAGCCACTTTGAGAATTTTCAATTAGATTTAATTGGGTTCAATGGGATGTTCTAATGAAAACTCATCGAACCTTAGTAGATCTTATTGAAACCTGGACAAGAAGTTCTTGTCAAAACCCATTCGATTTGATTTGAGTGGATTTTATGGATTTTTCTAACCAGGATTTGAGTAAACAGAATCGGAGGACAGAAAAATAAGAATTCAACGACTGTAGGTTATCTCGTGACCCACCTTTGAATCTAAGAGAACACATGCATATACCATGCAGCTACATAAAAGTGAATATCAGAAATACAAAGATATATCACCTCTTATCAAACTAAAAAAAACTCTTGCAAACAGATGGTTTGATCGAACACACAGATGAAATTCAATAAATTTTCCATTTTATATCAGATGCCAGTCAATAGTTTCTGTTTTTGATACAGTCCGATAATATGTCGACGAAGTAATGATGTGTAAAACTTATTCTCGTTGCAATATTTATTCAATTTAATAATCTTTGCAGCAATTTGTTATACTCTTGCCCCAGCAACGTCATCCATGGAACTGTCTAGGGCCTCGCGAGAATCTAGCCAAGGGCTAGGAAGAGTCTAGTGGCTAGCGAGTGCTGATATGACGCTTGCTCGGGTGAAGGTCTTAGTTCCAAAGCCTGCATTGATCTCATCGAGGATGCCTTACGTAAGTCCACAATGTGGATACAAATTCACATAATTACAGGTATTTCTTTGATCTTGTGAATATACTATTTTTGACAGAGACAATGCCGGTAATATTTTTGCCAATCTGCGGGGAATTTGTCGAATGGTGAGGGATGGGCGTAGGGCCCAAACGGGGAGCGTAGGTCTACTCGGACAATATGGCAAGAAATGGTTTGTTGCTGGGGTTTTGAGGAAATTTTATCGACTAACTGCCAAAAAGTATTTCTTTTGTTTCTACCGTTTATTGAAATACAAAATGTTAGGAGTCAATTCACGGGAAGAAAGATTAGTTGAAATAACTATTCAACTTTTAAGCGCATGTGGACCCATTTCGTTCGTTAGAATAACAGTTGTTTTCCTTAATTCAACTGATTTTTTCTCAGGAAATTATTTGAAATTGGTTAAGGGGGGAACCTGCTTTAGAGGCTTCACAAAATCGATTTTTTTGTTTTGAATAAATGTCTTCCTGAACTATCCAAGAATGTGTCTCTATAATTTCAGAAGCAAATTCGAAATATTCTCAGAATTACAGAAGAACTAGTGAGCAAGCGTCGAGCAGGTTTACGAGCGGCCGAATCGCTCGGAGCGCGCGCGAAACTCTCGAACATCTGGGCGAAAACCAGTTTTTGAAGAGTCTGAAGGGCTACTCTATGGAACAGGAATCCCTGATTAGCAAATATAATGCGGTAAGTTCAAGAAAATTACGATTTTTTATATACGAAAACTTTGACGCGCGATTTCTCGGTTTTTCATTTTTACGATTTTTCCGAATTGGCGGGAAAGATAGGGACAAAATTAGACGTCCTATCGAAACGAGATAAAATGGAATGTATTCGGGATCAAATTCTCTTCTAGTTGAACCTAAAAAACTTTAAGAAAGTTAAGATTAACCCCCTTTTTAAACAATCTAAAGTGAATTTTTCTTTCCCAAAACATTGAATTCTTTTTTCAATTTGCGAGAAATTGTTGAATTTTTCACTTTTTGTTGAATTTCCTTGGTTTCACTAGAAGCTATACGATTGAGAAATAAAAATTTTTTCGGGTTCTTTGTTTCAGATGGAAATTGCGACCTGCATCTTTCCTGCCGCACGACAAATGCATACTCGAGACGCCTCGGCGAAATGCTTGTACCAAGCATAACATGACATATATCTTGATGAAAAAGTTCGAGAAGACTGTTGAAACATATAACAATAAACCCTGGAAGTTTCGTTTCAATCGGATATTTCTTTCTTCCCCAAAATGATTCTCGAAAAAATCGATTTTTTGAAGCCTCTAAAGCAGGCTCCCCCCTTAAAGGGATACTAGCGCCGTGGCAGCAGCCGAATCGTTCATGACAAACTACGACCAAACGCCTCGTTTTGATCAAAATATCGCTTTGTACAGCACTTCTCTGATTCAAGTAGAAGCGCTGTACAGAGAGATATTTCAATTAATATGGTGTATTTGCTCGTAGTTTGCTCGTCGCTAGTGTCACCTTGAATCAAAGAATCAATTTGTTATTCCAACGGACAAAATGGGTTCTTATGCGCTGACAAGTTATACAGTCATTTCAACTAACCTGTTTTCTGCGTGTAGATCTAAACCAGGGTTGGCAAAAACCCGGGTTTTTCCTCTGAAAATTCAACCCACTGGGTTTTTGTGGGTTTTTGCGGGTTTTATAGGACTTTATTGGGTTTTTCCGGGTTTTTCTGGGTTTTATTACATTGACTCTATTTATTAATTTATAAAAGAATTTTTTGTTCAACAAATTATTTTTAATCATTTGAACGAAAATCATTTGTTTAATCGTAGATTTTTTCAGGAAGGAAACAATTATAAGTCTCAATGCACTATTCTCAGTTTCAGTTTAGTAATGTTTTGATTAAACTTGATTCGACTGATTTTTATATCAGAAATTGATTGAATGGCTCTCAAGAATATTTCATAGAGTAACTATCAAGAATTACATCATTCAATCACTAACTTTTGGCGTCTAATTTCAATATTGTCAAGACATTGGGAATTGAAAAAAATTTTTCACAGTGAATGATTGGAATTGGATTGATCTGGATTCAGAATCGAATGGATTAATTCATCAACTTCATGTTGTTATTTTTCTGGAATTATTAAATTATATTTGGCATATAAAAAGTCATTATACAGTTGAGAATTTTCATTATGTTTAAATTCACATATTCAACATGTCTCAAACAGTTCAACCAAATGTTTTTATTATCTTAACATAATGCTTCTATGTTGAACTGTAACATCACTGTTAAAAATTTCTTGAAATTTCATTGATTTTTCAAGTGCACTTGTAAATGAGATTTCATATTTTTATTAATTGAATTTTCATTCATATGTAATTGAAATGTCAGTCACCACCCTATACTATTATGAGCAATGGAATGTAGTGAAAATTGAAAAATCAATAACATGTTACTGAATTCTTAATTCAATCACCAAGAGTTGGAAATTTAATTTACAAGTGTACTTGAAAAAGATGTATAATTTAATAATGGTTTTCTTCTCATGGCATTTATTCAATTCCAATGTAGAAATTCGAATATAATTGATATAATGAATGTGTACAATAATTTCATAGTATTGAATTCTTCAACACAATCATTTTTTGAACAAATATGTATGAAGATACAATAAATGCTTGAATAAAAGTTTGCAATTATATTACTTTTATTGAATTCATTTTCCTCGTATAAAGTGGGTTTTTCACGGGTTTTTCATGGGTTTTTTCAACGTGGGTTTACCCGAAAAAACCCAGTGGGGACAATTGGGTTGGGCCCATTAGTGCCAACCCTGATCTAAACAAAAATGAGTCCGAAAGGCAATAAATTGGAACAAAGTAAGCTTGATTGATGTTACGCCAAAAAATACCACGTGTTACTAGTCATGTTTCAGTTACCGTGGAAGTTATCAATTGTTTCGCGGGTCCATTCCAATCGGATCACTTGCACTTCGGGCCTGCTCCGAATCGGGTCTAATGATCCCTGCACACAGAACAATACATGGAAAGACCGGGTCTATTAATATTTAGAAAAATGAATGTCAATTTAGGGAAAACGAGGATCACTGAAAAATATTCGCAATGAGTCTGCTAAAAATCCGTAGTCGATGGATTAACAATTGACAGTTTAACTGTGAAAAATACCAATGAAACTATCAACTGTTGATATTTTGACTACGAATTTTTGGTAGATTCATTACGAATATTCTTCAGCGATCTTTTTTTTCCCTAAACTGACAGTCATTTTTCCAAACGTTGATAAATTCTTTCTAAATATTAATAGAACCGGTCTTCCCGTGTAGTGTAGTGCTATAATGCGACGACCAATAGTATATTCTTCATCAAGGGGGGAAAGTGATTGTCGTGTGATTGTCCACCTCGCCTTCGGCTCGGGAAGACAAACTTCACACTCGTCGGAAATTTCCCACTTCTCCCCGAGGTGAACATACTATTTTTTCCTACAACTGCAAGGAAAGTGAAAATCATCTGTTTAATTGCATATGAAATATTCATATGCATATTTCAGAACAAAAAGATAGTTTGTATTTTCCTCCCGCTGTGACACATTCGCTTGGAATTCAGCACTTTCTCCCCTAAAAATAGGTCAGAAAACATCAACTTTCCGTGCAGGTGTGGGGAAAAATAATATTTCGGCCTGAAAGAACGTGAAAACGCTCACGGCTTCACGGAAACAAAGAGAGAATTAACAATTTAACGGCAAGATGAGTGTCAGCGTCCCCTCCAACTACAACTATATACTTGACATGTGATTATAAATTGATGAGGAATATCAGTAATCTCATAACATTATTTTAACCAAAAAAAACACTTTTATCGTCACCAGCATCGCATACGATTGTTCGTGATCACGATCCTTGCTTCTTTCCCCGAAGCCACGGAACATTCTTGAAAATGTTATGGTTTCCAATTCATACCAATCTCACCTGGTTTTCGAAATTGTGTCATAAGAAATTACTATTTTTGAACATGAATTCTCACTGGTTTCAATTTCCAAACTTCGTAGTATGAAAAATTACTGTTTTGTGTCATCGATTTGTGATCCAATGCCAAGTATATGAAATTGTTATGACAAGTATATCCCCCGTCTAATGGGAAAATCGATAATTTTTAATGAAGGATTTCTCTCATTGTATACGCAGCTGTTCTGTCGTTCAGGGTATAATTACAGAATCCTAGTCTGGAACAGGAATTAATAAATCGAATGGCTCAACTGATCAGAATAAGTTTCGTGTCCTACGGAGGGCAAAATCAAATCCGATTCTACTCGAGAATCGACTTTTTTGTTTGAAAAAAATCGGCACAGTCGATCGAGAATCAATTTCTAGCATTCGATTCTTCTCTCTATTCAAAAATTTCGTAATGGACCTGAGGAAGTCAAAATAACTGAATGAATCTTAGAATTCGCCGCCACACTCTCCAGAATTTTTACAGTGAGATTTCACTCTTCAGCCAGGCAGAAGTGAACTTGTCAAAATTTTGGGCGTCAAATCTTCTACCCTTTCAGAGTGATTCTCCAAGGTCTGAGGTTAGAGACTCACAGTCACTCCAATTTTAAAGTTAATTTTTTACTCCAAAAGAGTAAGAGTTCACTCGAAACGAGTGAAAATTCAATTCGAAGCGTATTTGCTCACTTTTGAAACTTAGCGGATCGAAACGCGTAATTTTTCTCTCTTCCAGATGTAGAGAGTACGAATGGGAGCGGGAATTATCTGAGAAAGATACTTGTGAGAGTTTGAGAATGTATTCAGTCGAACTTTTCTCAAGGGTTCATGTACCATTAATATTGGGGGAAAATCGATATTAAAGAACAGCATTAGTAACACGATTACACATAATGGCAGAAGGTGTGCAGTACGAAGCTGGAATGGGAGAATAGCTGTGTAATAACTTCTCATCTGGATAAAAATTCTTGGGGAACTTGGGGAGCATGGCGAGGATCCTACATGGATTCGGTATCACGTTCAAATGTCCCGGTCAATTGATCTTGGTCAAAATATCCCAGTCATTTGATCCCATAGTTAAATATTCCCGTACGGAAATATCTCATAACTGGAAGATCCCCATACCATTATATCCCATTTTCAATTTTTGAATTGTTTTTGTTTTGTATTTTTAGGACTCGATTGTATTGTGATTTCGAATGGTTTTATTGATGGTTGATGGTTCTATTTCGAATGGTATTTCTATCCAAATATTAGGCTAGTAGAGTTGTAGGTGGACCAGATAATAATTTTTCCCTGTTTTTTTGTTTTTTTAAGTGGAATGGACTTGACAGTAATAAAATTTTGTTGGGTGTACTGAAATTTTTGGCAGTTTCATATTCAAGTATACTACAGGTTGTTCGAAAAGTTTTGAAAGCAAAAATAAAAGAATGTGTATTTTTTGATGAAATGATTTTTTTTATTCAATATAGTCTCCCTCAACTTCAACACACTTATTCCAACGATCCTCCAATGATTTTATACCATCTCTGTAATGATTTTCCGGAAGCTCCGCAAAATACTGTTCCACTGCTGCAATAGCTTCTTCATTCGACGAAAAACGCTTTCCACGAAGGAATTGTTTCAAATTTCTGAAGAGATAATAGTCGGAGGGAGCCAAATCTGGTGAATACGGTGGGTGTTCAAGCAATTCTTACTTCAATTCGTTCAGTTTAGCCATCGCCAGAACACTTGTGCGAACACGTGCATTGTCTTGATGAAAAATGATTTTTTTTCCTCCGTAAACCGGGTCTTTTTTCACGAATTTTTTCACCCAACTGGTCCTAAATGTTGCAATAATATTCAGAATTAATTGTTTTACCTTTTTCGAGTTAATCAATCAACAAAACCCCTTTTGCGTCCCAAAAAACCCGATGCTAAAACCTTTTTCGCCGATCGTTCCGACTTCACCCGTTTTGGAGCTGAACAACTAGCTTCAGTCAAGTGTAAACGTTCTTGTTTCAGTTTAGGATCATGATGGTAGATCCAAGTCTTGTCCACAGTTACGAAACGACGCAAAAAATCGGTCTTATTCTGCTTAAAACGCTCCAAATTACGCTGAGAAATTTGTTTTCGATTTAGTTTTTGTTGAATTGTCAACGAATGCGGCACTAACTTTCCAAAAAGCTTTTTCATATGTAATTCTTCGTGTAAAATATGGAGTACTCGTTCATCCGAGATGCCTATGGTATCAGCAATTTCACGCTTAGTCAAACTCAGATCTTCACAAACAATATCATAGACTTGCTCAATGATGTCTGATTTCGTTGCACTTTTTGGACGTCCACTACGTGATTGATCTTCAACGCTTGTACGACCAGGTTTGAACTCTAAAACCCATCGATGTACAGTTGGAAGTGAAGGAGCAGATGCCTTCAACACTTTCTTCATTTTAGTATGAATTTCTGTTGCTGATAAACCTTCCAAAACAAAGCATTTTATCATTGCACGATATTCGGATTTTTCCATTTTCACAAAATACACTGACACGTCAACTTCGAATGGCTTGTAAACAAAGAATGAATTGTCAGGTCGGAATAAAATTGTGTGTGTGTTCAAATGAAGGATGAAATATAAAAATAGCGTATAAATTTTGAATCCTGGACTGGTGGATAGGTGTCGCTTTCAAAACTTTTCAACCAACCTGTATTTTCCACGTGTAATTATATTGTGAACTGTGTACAAGTTTGTATATTATTATCGGAATGTAGCGTTTCATCGTTATGTACACAGTAAAAAGTAAACTTTGAAGTGATCCCGAATATCAGCTTAAAAATGCAGCCGAAAGTAGCACCTATTCCAACTGAAATTCAGTCTTTTTCATTGCTTACTTTCAATTGGAATAGGTGCTACTTTCGGCTGCATTTTTAAGCTGATATTCAGATTCACTTTGAGTTTTACTTTTTACTGTGTAGTTTCTTTGGTTGTTGTCAACGGAGGATTAACTTCATTTTGCAAGGAAGGTATTCATAAATTTGATCGTAATTGATGAGACGGTAGGTTGGCATCGTGTTTCAGTCGCTGATAGAGTTTCTTGTGTGTAATATCTATCAGTATGGTGTTGCAATTTATTAATTGCCAAAAAGGAAAGCATTTATTATGTAAATACTCGAAGGGTGTTGCGCACAATGTTGTGTTGTGAAGTGGTTTTTTTTTACTTTTGTAATTTTGCATTGCCATAAGAGATTATAAGTAACTGATAACTTTTTGCAACTGATTTTTTGTGTTTATTTTGTGATTTTTGTTCCTTTTTTTTTGACATTCTATATTAGAGATGTTTAATGTGGGATTATTTTCTGCGGAGATATTTTTTCATCGGGATATTTTTGTATGGGGATATTTTTGTACGGGATATTTTGACCGGGTTATTCTTTCCGGGGGATTTAGTCCGGGATCAATTGTGGTGCAGCCATGGATTCAAGTTTGATACATCAATATTTCCGTGACAAAGAAACACATTAGTAATCCAGGGCCTAAATCCAATGAAGTGAGCCGGAAAATTTTTCATACGGGTGGCTTACAGTATGTTTGGTTACACAGCGCTCTTAACTTCACTGTAAAAAATAATTGGAATTCTCCTACCCCAGTAGAAATTTGACAGGAATTCCCTATTAGAAGCATGACCCTCGTAAGGCTGCAATGAGGAACTCCTAATTAAGGAAAACTTTTAATTACCTCATCAGGTCCTGACATGGCATTTTGTTTAGGACCTTACAACAATGTAACGCAAGGTTGTTGACAGGTCCCAGTCAGATTTTCCCTTTCAGTAACTCAGACATGGTATTCCTATCAGAACCTGATTAGGATTACATTGACCCATCCGTATTTGAATTGTGAGGTAACTGTCAAGATATCTTGATCAGGACCTGATCAGGATTGCGTTGACTCATCCGTATTTCAATCATGTGATAACCGACAAGACAGCCGAATCAGGACCTGATCAATTCGGAACGATAAATGTATCAAACTATTCAGAATTTCCGCAGGACTCATTAGAAATTTACCTGTCTTCTTTAAATGTTCAACTGAGACTTATTTGGATCATCAGTAGAATTTCTTCTGTTGGGGGAGTTTCAAAAATTTTTATGAAAAGTGAATTCCTTGAAAATTAAATTGAATGTTATAATATAGCTTGGATGAGGTCTTGATTGGGAATTCCGCTACCACCCGGATCAGGTCCTGATTGGGAATTCAATTACTACCCTGATCAGATCCTGATTGGGAAACGTTTGGTTTTCCTGATCAGCACCTTGTCTTTTCCCTGCGTTACATTTTTGTCAGGGCCTTATCAGATACTCAAGTCAGGCCCTGAACGGAACTCTCAGGCATGCCTGATCTGGACCTGATGTTTTCCATATCCAAATTTCTACTAGGGTATACGCAGCAACTGGAAAATTCCAATCATGGGATAGGAAATCAATTTCCGGTACATGTGTATAAAATTTCCCCTAAATCTAACTGAAAATTGCAAACTTTATGGGATTGTTACTATCACTTTCCAATAAATTTCTAGTAAAATACGGAAAATTCCTACCCTTGTGAAAATGAAGCGTATACACCAAGCGCGAAGAAAACGAATACGAAGCGAAAAATGTTTCACTTCCCTCTTCTTGGAGCGTGTAATGCCCGCGTGCTATAAAGTAATGAAACCATGCGTTCTATATACTTTTCATCAGCTTTCGATCCCATGTTACACACGCTTCATGTAATGTACTAATAAGTTACATCAAGCGTGTGCGAATCATATCCATTTTGACATGAAATAGTATTTTCAAGCAGCCAATATCAACGACCATCCATGGCTCAGTGGATAAGACTCTTATCTGCCATGGTGAAAGTCACCGGTTCAATTCTCACAAAACGGTTCAATATTTTTGATTTAAATTCTTATGAATTTTATACGCTTCATTCAAGCTTTGTATACTTTTCATCATTGTTTCTATTACGCTCCACCATTTGCTCCGGTCACTCTTCCTTCTCGCTTCCATTTTCACCAGGGTAACGTATGTAGATATGTGTTAATTACTCCTGAGCATTTATATGAAGTTGCCCATATGGATTTTTTACAGTGTTACTGATCCATCATTTTTTCCTTATTCGTTCCCAGTGAACATAAATCAGAGAAGCCTTTTTCAAGAGCTCTCAAAGCTGATCCATGTTCAACCAAAAGACATATTTGACTTTGCTTCCAACGGAGGACCACTTTGAAACAAAAGTAGGCTCAGAGATGTTTTTCGATCGCTCATTGGTCAGCTCTAGGAACTCTGAAAACAGGCTTTTCTGATTGGTGTTCATTGGACTTTGATTGATAGTATAAAGTGCACTGCCCCTCTAGCAGTTGAATCAGCAAAACGATTACGCAAAATATTCGTTTGATGATTCTATGAAATTCTGAATACCCTGAGGACTCAATTGCTTTGATTGGAAGAAAATTCATTCGCCCTCATTCTAATAAATCTCGTTTGTAATGAAGAAAAATCCAGTTCAATTGAAAAAATTATTCCTCAGATTGGATTAAAGAATTTCGTAAAATATATTCCTTTTTAAATTCAGGAAATATAATATGAATCCAGTGAAAAATTTTCCCATTGAAAATAAGTTCCATCAAAACTTTTGGTCAAAGAAATTGACTATATTATATGAACAAAAAAATGAACGGCGATTCAATTTTCGCGATACTTCGCAAGATTAGCAAAGGACAGATAATTATGAGAAATCAGTTCATAACCATAGCGAATTAATTCGTTCACACAACGAATTTTCATCGTTAGGTAATTCATTCTACTTAGCGAAGACGAACTTGTTGAAATCGCGAAATCTTTTCTCTCCGTGTAGGGTCCAACAAACAGTATCTAATGGAAGTTTCACCCTCCTCTCCTAGACTCCACTCTACGCAGGCGAGATCATTTGACGCATATATCTGTCGAAATTCACAAATGTTTGCATCAATTGCGACAATTAGTACAATCAACCAGTTCTATCTTTCTCAGTGAAGAATAAACTTGTCACCGGCTTCATTATCTCCTATTCTATCTATACTGTGAAAAATTTACTGCATCTCGGTCTCGAAATTGGAATGAATGAAATTCCCATTCCCAAAAGAGTGGAATTTCACTCTTTAGGTATTTCTCACTCTTCCGTATTTAGAAAATAGTAATGGTACTGGCCAATTCAAGTAAATTAGTTTCCTACTCGACTGGAAATTCAGTTACATTTGATCGGGTTGAACAAACGCCGAGTTAACCCGATTGAATTCCTAGTCAGGAAGTATATTTACTGACACTTTCTAGACTTTGTACTGCAAAATCCCATTTTTTACAGTAATATGTACCTAACTTCTTCCAGTGGAATAATAAAATCTTCCAGCGGAAATTCTTTGCAGCTTACTGTATTATTATTATCTTTTGACATCACGAACATTGAAAATATTCATCTTCAAATCATCATGAATGCTTGTGCCAGATCTGTTGTGTGTACTTCCTCTAGTGGAAATTTTTTCTGACAAATGATGAGGCACTGCTCAATTTTCCATTTTACTGATCAGGGACTGATCAGGGAACTTACAAGTTTCCAACAAAGGGTGTAACGCTCTGGCTAATGAGAAACTGATTCCAAGCAAAACAAGAGGTTAAAAATGCTGAGAACATGTTTGGAAACTCCTACGAACATGCTTAGAACCTCCAAATGAGACTGTTTCGAATAATCATGTGCTATGCACCTTCATAAAATATCTGGGTGAATTTATCTAAAATAGTCTTATTTGCACATTTTTCCCACATTCACTGAATAATCATAGCATATTTGAGAAGTTCTTGTGTTACTTGGGATTGACGAAACTGAGCAGATATGAGCGAGTAACTGATGAGGGACTGATCAGTAGTTGATGAGTTGTTTGTGAGTAACTAACGAAGCATTCATCACCCACAAAAATGCAGGTTATGTCGATGAAGATGTGGAATTATAACAATAAATTGATGATTCTTCACTTGAATAATAATTTACGTTTTTGTTCAAGATGTTTCCAAGAATTAAAAAGTAAATTTTCAGCAAAACCCGTAGAAAAAATTTTCCTAGACATTTTCTTAGATAAAATGTAGGAGTTTTTGCCAATATTGGAAAAAAATAATATAATGATGCACAATTTATGAAAAGATCGTACGGTTTATTCAACTCCATGAATAATACATAAGGAAACGGAAAGTTCGATTATACCGCCAAAACTCGGAGAGACGTTTCATTGACTATACTTGGCCATGACTCATTCCGCACGTCTTATCACGACAAGGTCTTATTCCGCTTTGTCGCTCCGCTATGCTGAGTATTTACATCTAATCTGACCTACAGGATAGTACCTTTACATGCAAACTAATATAGATACAAGAGTGTGTGTTCGTAAATACTCCAACAGCCAAAGACAAAAAATATATTAAACCATATGTATGGTGTTTCCACCTCAATGATGAGATATCATGAGATAATATTCAAGTTACTACTATACTTACTCATAATAGATAATGAAACTATATTATTTTACAACAAGAAAGAATATATACATATTACACCTCATCTCCTTTCATACCATAACCTTACAAAATCTAACGATTCCCAAGGTAGCTTTGTTATGTGCATATGAATTCAATGGGATAATTTTTTTTCGATTCTTGGTCAAAAAATATTCGATACGTATTTTTTCTTTTTGTTTTTCAAAGCTTTTTTTCGAAAATATGATTTTTTGAAAATCTAACGCACTTGAAATCTCCTAATTTTCGAGCACTCATTATTCGAAATCTGTTTGTTGTATCAAAAACTTTCACAGACATGAAAGTTAGGATTTTTTCTCTAGTTTTCAATTCTTCGAGTTCCATAATCAGTATAATTAAAGTTCATTAAGAATTCCCCAATTAAAGAACAAAAAGTGAAATTTCTCAATATAAGGTAGTTTTGATTTTGTTCATATTTTTACACATTGATCTGTGAACAATAACGAAAATTTAGCAATTTTTTTTATGATGGCAAGTATTATAGTTCCCGAGTTATAAATTTTTTTGTGGCCGCGTCCGAGTCAGATACCACGCGCGCGGAGCGATACCGTGCACCGTGTGTCGTGTGCCGTGCCGTGAAGCATCACATCTTCCATCCTTCTAATTTCAATTTGCATCAATAGAATCAACTGATCAATGATCAAATCAGGGATGATCATCGAAAAATAAATCATTTATATAGAAACATATTATTCATAAATAACTCGCCACAAACACAACTTCAGTATCATTTATTCGTGAAAAATAGTAGAATTAATAACGAAAATTGCACCATATCTTCGAAAAGAATAGATTGAAGCTATTCAGCATACAAAATAATAGTAATATACAATATGATAGTACTGTAATAGTAGTGTAAAATAGTAGTAGTGATAGTAAATTATACATTGTGGAAATTACCTTTTGATGAGGTAATGCACTTTACGGTAGAATATACATTATTTTCGAGGTTGTCATAGTAACGGAAGTAACAAATACCATTCGATTGTTCAATAAAACCAAAGGATGAGGTGAAAAATAGATCAATAGGTTAGGTTTACCGTAAAAGAAAGTATTTTTCACCTGTGTGAGGCTGGCTTCATTTTTCATCATTTTACGGGTGAAAAATATACGAAATCATGGTGATTTTTACATTTCATTTTTCTCAGTGTACAATTAACTTATAGCTAGCCTTGTTTCAAGGATGGAAGACGTGATGCTTCACGGCACGACACACGACACACGGTGCACGGTATCGCTCCGCGCGCGCGGTATCTGACTCGAACGCGGCCACAAAAAAATTCATAACTCGGGAACTATAATACTTGCCATCATAAAAAAAATTCCTAAATTTTCGTTATTGTTCACAGATCAATGTGTGAAAATATGAACAAAATCAAACCTACCTTATATTGAGAAATTTCACTTTTTGGTCTTTAATTGGAAAATTCTTAATGAACATTAATTATACTGATTATAAAACTCAAAGAATTGAAAACTAGAGAAAAAATCAAACCTTCCATGTCTGTGAAAATTTTTGATACAACGAACAGATTTCGAGTAATGAGTGCTCGAAAATTAGGAGATTTCAAGTGCGTTAGATTCTCAAAAAATCATATTTTCGAAAAAAAGCTTTGAAAAACAAAAAGAAAAAATACGTATCGAATATTTTTTGACGAAGAATCGAAAAAAAATTATCCCATTGAATTCTAAAATTTAAGTGTAAAAACCACGTGGAATGACCCATATACTCTTTATAATCATTGAGGTTAGGTTTCATCGATTTGATACAGCAAACTCAGGATCAAATAATTCGAACCAATTCGATTCAATTTCTTTGAGATACTTCAAATTTTGGTTAAGACATATATCTAAAATAGGTATACTTTCGCAATTGCAATCTATCACTTCAATAACAATCAATATGTTCTTTAAACCGAAAATTTCTAATTTCTAAAAAGTTTCTAATGCATCGTATCTTAGAAATTGACTCGCCTACATTTTTTTGCGATCAGTTCATAGTACGACTGGAACCAAAACGTATTTCATGTGCCATTACAACGCACAGCAATGAATGATAATTCCGTTCTCGTTAAAATCTGCTACATTTGGAACGACTTACCTTCTGATATGGAAATTCTCCTTTTAATTCTTTCTCCTAGAATGATATTATTCAAACTCTCATGAAAGAATAATTACTATCTTTGTGCTACACTTATTTACCTAGTTCTGAGCGTGACTATTCATCTTTCTGTGTGCATAATAAATTTATTTTGACATATGAAGTCTTTGTTCTAAGTTCATATATATATCATGTTATTTTTGAAGTTTGCGTCTTTGTGATACCTTCAACTGATAACAATTGTGGAACCAAGTCTTAAATTGATAGTTCCACATTCTTGTGACACCTGAAGATGTGTTTTGCATTTTAATTCCCATTTTCTGTATCTGCTGGACCCCAGGGCTCATCGATCCTACAGGACATTCGAATCGACTCAATTCAACTTCTGCCTTACCTACTTTCGAAATGTAAAATCAGATCAAAAACTTGTTCACTCGTTCCATTTGTCCAATCCAATTTCTCGTCCTTGTAAAAGTAATTAACAATCGCATTTTAATGACGGAAAACAAAATTTCTCATCACAATTTTCTTCTCTTTTTACAAAAAAATCCCACTATATTAGATCCCTAGTCCCATCCTTTCTCCTTTCTCACTTGCTGATTGCTGTTGAGTGTTTGCTGATTACTTCACGAAGATCAAGGAGAACTCATACATTGGCACTCTCCTCGGTAATTCCAAGAGTAATTAAAATTCGATTTCAACATTATTACATAAGAACCTTCCATTACAACGAACGCTTTTCATTCATTATTTATAAACTTTTCATTGCGATGCCATGATGAGAATTGAAATTAAAATTCCTTCAGAATCATTATTCGACAGGAAACTTCAAATGAAGAGGAAAAGAATCTTGTAACACACCGTTGATCGATCGAATACACACTCCTCGTATTCAAAGTGCGATTTAATTCCACGTTTATTTTCGAAGAAGAGGACGTGTAGAATATAAGATCATAATTCTCATCTTTCATTTGGACTCATAAAGAACGTGGAGAGTACGAGTTTCAGGAAGTGTTCGAAGCGAACAGACAAGCGTTCAACTGCTTTACCGAACGTTATAAGGCATACGTTATGGTATACTTTTTATATAACAGACTTTATAGTCTCATAAGATCGACACAGAATAGAATTCTGGAGTAAATGCGGACGAAAATTGTATTTTCGAGAAGGCAACTTGTACATATAAGAGGAAAGAATTGGTTGCCAGATACGAGGATAACGATTTCTCTCTGTATAAGAAAGGAAAAGGCGTTGAAAGAGGGATAGAAAAAAGAAGAAGAAGAAAGTGCTGATGCGTCAATTAGTTCTTATTGTCAGGGTCAGCTCGAGATGGAGACAAAAAATAGAGCACATGTCAAAGCCTTGAAGAGAATGACTTGGAGTCCACGATGGAGAGAACCGATCGCTAACCATCTCTTCGCGAATTCCATTTCGAATCCTCCTCGAAAAAGACAATCATTGACCGACCTGATGATGATGATGATGATGATAATCAAAAACTTCTCTGTTAATATCACTCTCCGAAATAAACTTCTCCACTCTTTTATTCCCATTCCGAAGAGAAACAAAAATTTCTCCTACACGAAGAATTGTTAAATTTATTTCAAAATTCGTATATAAAAAGTATCATTGTTGAAATATCAAATAATTACGATATGAATGAAATATGCTCAACCACCGACTCCACGTACACTTTTCTTCTTTTTCGCCAAGAATTTTTTTCCGATCTTGAAGAAGCGCCATGCGTCATAACCAAAGAGCAGAGAATTTTCTCCTGTTTTATCGATGATTGTACAATATAAACCACAATAAATCATATTTTATTAAAAGGTATAAATCACCAAAACCTCATCGGCGGCGAAATGCTCAGTATATACCGGAGAACGAAATGAGTTGAAGTGTGGAGGGTGAGTGGTGGTAGATCTTCTGAACTGATTTAAAACGAAAAGGAAGAAAAAATAGGATGTAAAAAAGAAAAAAAAATCGGACGACTGGGGCTGTATACGTTCCCACAGTGGATTGTGGTGAAGTTACGTAGAAATTTCGTGTCCCCGTAAAACTTTAATGTCTTTCAGTGTCGCAGAAAAGAAAGAACTGGCTAGCGAAACGAATTTAACCCGGTGTCTTTTTTCTCTGCTCCTCACTTTTTTCTTCTTTTCATCTTTTGTCAATATAGAAGATACACAGGAAAGATTCTCTCCTCTTCTATCTTAGGGTGCATCTCATACGGCCACTATCCGTGCAATACGGTGTTTAATATTGGGCCGTTTAAAGCCAGCTTGCGGTCGCAGAACATTGGCACTGTCGCGCGGTCGTTCCCTTTAACGGTTATTGGCTCGCAGTAATTCTCTAATCTCTGCTGTCAGCGAACTCAGTGTTTCCGTTTCAATATGGCCGTCCCACGGATTACGATCGGTCAGGGGGGAAGGCCGAGGGAAGCTCGGTGAGAACTACCCTCGACTATGGTGGTCTGGTCTTTGCGCGTGCATCCTATGTTGTTGTCCCAGCCACCTGCCACTGCAACTTGATTACTTCGGGAGGCTTATCAAATCGCCCACCTATTTCTCGATAGGAGAAGGAAATGTATGCGAATAAGAGTTGGATTCAAGGGAGTGTGTGCGTTGCATACTAATGAACCCCTAATCAATAAATTGAGTGGTACGTGAAATTTGGTAGGGTGAATGAGGTTGAGATAGGGATTACATCTATTGTAGTTTATCGAGGATTATCCACTCAGAAGTAACGCATTCTTTCACTCTTTGAACCTGTATTCGTGTTTGAATATGTCTGTGAATATATATATATGTATGTACGGATATTTATTTCTCCAGAGACAAACGAGCATTCTGTCAGCGAGACGAAAGGAAGCTTTTAACGGCAGCATTAGTATCATTCACAAGCTTGATATGATGATTTAGCCATACATGATATATACATCCGATACAATGTATGAGAGAAGGAATAAGGTGGAACCGGAAAACGTACTAGGAATATCTGTCACGCCTGAATCCATGTAGGTATAGTCTTTATATCGAAGAAAGGACACTTTTTTCACGCTTCTTACGCTTCAATGGAGATACATATTTCCTACACATTCTCTCCTCCTTATACAGTCGATTCTATTCTTTGCATTTTTTTGGCAGGTACAACATCCCTCTTTTTCCCGTGTCAAAGCGTATACACACGATACGACGAGGGTATTCTAGCAAAACACGAATCCATTCCTCCATATGTCATGTTATCTTCTGTAATAAAAAAACGTAAAATAAGAACGTCAGATCTTATTGATTTCAAATGTAATTGATTCCTATCTCTGGTATAACATTATCTGATTCTATACCCCGAATATGATGGAGTAGATTTTTGGGAAGATATGAAGTCATCGACAGAAGTGAAAGACGAGACCACGTTACAAGGTGGCAATAAGAACTTCCATAAATGAAACGTTCATAATCCGAGGAAGAACGCATAACGCAAAACGAAGGTGTTTGATAATAGGTTGAGCAACCTTCTCGAGGGTTTTCGGTAATTCACGTCTACCGTGTCACTTCCTTCCTCTTAACGAACTGTTCAACCGTCACTTCTATATCACGATTGAGAAAGATGAACTTCAACATATCTCTCCTCTTCTCTTCTGTAAGCAATACTCCGGTCCCTCGAGAACTGTCTCTCGTTCCTTCACGAGCGAATGCATTCATCTCGTACTACATTCAAATTGCTTTCAAATATATAGTAACTTATCCCAAGAGGTGTGTCTTCCTTTCCCCTCACTCCTTTTTCTCTTTAAATTGTAAATAAGTGGGATTTTAGAAAGAAACGTGAGCAGAATTTCCTCGGAATATTTCGAATATTTAGTTACACCGTCTGCTGTCTTTTCTTCACCGTTTTGTATTGAATCGAAGTAGATAAATGAGTACCACGCACAATCGGGTTAGTATGCATCAATGTACATTACGTATATCACAACAGATTTATGACGCAACTAGTGAATCTTCTGGTTTTCTTATAAATATTCCTGCTACATTCACTCGGCATAGAAATTGATGTTTCCAAACATCAAAGAAAGTTTCAAATGAAAAGAATTCATTCACTCGGAAGAATTGAGTTCCTCCATCAGAAGGTTCTTATATTCGTTCTTAAGGATCTCGACCTGGAATATTTCTTTTAAACGGATATTAAAGGAAGCGAAATCGAGCAGTCATCAATATATACGCAATAACAAAGCTATTGAGCATGGAATCATATCTCTTGTAATCACACCTCCTTATCCTTTGGAATACAGATTGGATGGAGGAATATGAACTCCTCATTCTTCGAAAGATATTACCCTGAAAAGACATCAGGGGAAATCTCGAATATCAATATATCAGAATTTCTCTTAGAATTTTCACTTATTCGGGTTCTGTGGTATATCTCTATGACCTTACATTAAGGAACTGTGCATGCTGAATGTATATATATGTAGGTCATGGAACGCGCTTGCACATACATCTTGCCTGTACGTATAGATACATTTACATACGCCGACGTGTTACGACAATTAGGTATGTGGAATGCAGATTGCGGTTCGACGCTTCCCGTAGTTACCATACGAAGGGAGGAACTACTATATACGTGCATATGTACATAGCCGTACATATATCTACATATATGAGGGGTTAAAGGGGACACGTCGACGATGGTGACGGTGGTGGACCCAACAGTTGTTCTCTCGAAAGCAATCCCATGGGGATGCAAACCAATTGAAACAGTCGTTTTCGAGTGGAACGGAAGGGCCGTTAAATCGGTTACACCACCACGTACCGCATTGTATTCATACGCGTTTCAAGAACAGAATTGGAAAATTCTGATTATCCATAGTAGAATTTAGAAGGAAATCCCGAGGAAAATTCGGGAATTGTATTATTCCGTTCTAATGCTTTCTAGATAGAATTTTCAACGATGTTTCAGTTAACTTCGAGGGATTCCTTTGAATAGTAAACCGTAAAGCGGATCAAAATTCAACGTTTTTTGATGAATCAATGTTTCCCCTGTGAATGAAAAATTGTCGAAAAAATCATATACGTTTGTGCGACTTTTATAATGAATATTGTCGATACGAAAAGAAATTATTCTGTCACTCATAGGTTCAAACATGTATCAAAGAGCGATCCATTTTACCTAATAGGTCGGAGTAAAGTGGATCATTTGTTTATTAAACCTATTTATCCGAGTATTTTTCCTTTTAGGAATCATTGGACCACTAATAATGATTGTTTGTTCCACTCATGGTACTAGAATAACCAGTAGTTGATGAAAAATAATTGTTTTTTTTAAGTACACGGAGAGAAAAGAATAGTTATATTCTCAATGTAGCATGGGGATGATTACTATGTTACATGGTGACGAAAATTTTTAGATGGTGCGAGTCACTTGACATAGTGATGCTCCCGATTTCATGTGGTAACATTAGCCCTGTCAACATAGTAATGATTACCATGTTACATTGGAGACAGTACTATGCAACTAAACATGAATCCAATGCTAGAAAGTAATATTGACCATGATTTTTTCATCGATTATAACCTAAATTAAACTATTGACATGTATATACATACAAGGCTTTTCAGTGAATGAGGTTATAAATGAATAAATTAGGTCATGAAATGGTTAATAGAAAGAAAAGGGAGCACACAGTCAGAAACAAATTATATCAGTCTTCTAAATAATAACTGTGTTTCTACTTGATTATTAATGGTGGGCTGACTACCGTAATAATACGTATAATATATGTATGTCTATACACGTCGTGTCGATATTGCCCACAGCGTGCATATTTTCATTAACTGCAATGACAGCTATTGTAACATGGTAATCAGTACCATTTTACATTACTTTGAGCTCTATTTGTCTGATTTCTATGTAGTAAAGTCATCATTACCAGAAAAATGGCGAAGGATTCTATTCTCACATAGAAACATTTACGATTTTCAATAAAATAAGAACGAATACTACGTTAGCATGGTAAATATTACCATACATTTCTCTCCGTGTAGCAACATGTGAACTTTTTATTCATAATAATTTTTTCAGAACAAAATGAGAATTCATTAGAACAATGAGAAAATAATCAAAACCCAGAGAAATTTAAATCACACCAGTAAAATTCAATAATTCGGTCATCGATGTAGTAGATTGCAAAACGACTTGTCTTACATTTCTTGCTTGAGTCCAATATATAAACTGTGATCCACTTTACCCCGTGAAATTACAAACATGTGTATTACAACCTTTAAGAGAATGGAGGAGTGAGCTATGGAACTGAAATTTGTGTATGCTGTTGTGAACCCTTTTATCAGTGATTATTTACTTTCTTGTCAAATACACTAGTTTTCTTCTAGTAATTGAAACTTCCTACCAATTCACGAAGAATCAACAAATCAGATTAAGAGGAATCAATTCACAATACTCAACTGAAACATTTTTCTTCACTTTAAGTATCGTATATGTCACAATTCATGTCATTGATTGCTTTATAAAATTTTGTTTCTATGTTTCACTGTATCCTATAAGCGACAGGTATTTTGTGATGAGAAAATCGAGCTGTGATCCGCTTCACCCCAACTGATTCTCTTTACCCCAGTTTACGGAACATTATTTTAGATTGAGTGAAATATCTATTCACAAAATTGTATATAGTCATGCGAACATGTAAATATTCTCCCACTTCGAAATGACAAGCATCATCTTCTGGAACCTTTGATACGTACGCGATGTGGTGTTTTAGACAGGGGTGTGAGATGAAGTGTGTTGTCAACTTCAGCTGTGTTTGGATTGTCGTCAGAGGTCGGAAGAAAAGAATCGCGATCTGATTGAAAACGATATTGTATTCATCAAAAATCTTATGGAATTGAATTATCTTACTATTAATTTTATTCATCCACACTATTTTAGTTCCAACATCCGACAAGGAAGTCCCACTACTATCTGAAAGATGTCAGTAGGGTCGCAGTATTTTCACCACACAGGAAGACCGAGATTATCAATGTTTAAAAAAAGTGACTGTCGATTCAAGAGAGAAGAGAATCGCTGAAAAATATTTTTTATCGAATTGTCCACAAGTACACAGAAAAAGGTATTTCTTTCAATCTGAATGAATATTTTTTTGATACAAACAAATTTGTTACTCGAATGACGGACCAAATAATGAATTCTTCTATATGAATAAAATATTTTTTTATCCGTCAAAGAAATATCCATTCGGTACTATTCAAATAACAATTCCTTAGATTCGAATAAACAATTTTTTCTGTGTAGATAGTTTCACTTTAAGAAACAACAATAAGCCTGGATACTTATGCGAGCTCGAACAAAAATCCTTGATTTTCAAAATTCAGTCTCACGCGAATATTCTGAAAATATCGTATGAACATTCTTAGAATGATTTACAGAGAATTGTAGAAAAATCCATCAAGAATCAAAATAGCATGGAATTACCCGAGTGGAAAGTGCAACGCTTTTGCCAGCCAGTGACTATCTAATTAATATTTCTAACTAGTGAATAGGCAGTGACTGATTTGCAGCGAGCCAAATTTATAAAAACTGAATAAATTCCTACTTGGGCAGAATGTTCTGGAACATCTGCCCTGATCATCTGGTGCCATTTGGGATCACTTCAACAATGAACCAATTCGTTAACGCATCCAAGAATTTACAATTCAAAAGGTCCAGATCGCGTTATCGCAAGTTTTTCTCAGTAACAACCAATCAGGAATTCTTATAAATTCTCAAATACCCGAGAAAAAAAATAGATCCAATGAGATCTGAGTAGATCTCATCAGATCTAAATTTTGGCAAAAATCTCTACAAATCTGTACATATCTACGTAGATCTGAACATCTCAACTTAGGCCACAATCTTTGAAGTTTTCTGATATCCATTCACTCCCAAAGATTCCGATTTTGCAAGGAATCCAAAAAGTATAGGAAACTTCAAAAAGATTTCTGGAGATCTCTGTGGATCTCCGTAGATCTTTTTTTGCCAAAATTTGAATCTGAAGAGATCTACACATATATCTCAAGAGATCGACGTAGATCTCAGTAGAACTAATCTTTTTTTCTCGGGTACACATATACTATTCAAAGATAATAACGTCAATAACAATTCCCAACCGTATTAAAAACTCATTGCCATTGTTCATGATTATTTATTCACGATCCAATGGGTTGAAATCGCGATACTTGAATTAAATTTTTCTCCATAAAAATGAACACATATCGATTATTACCCCCAGCGCCGTAACTAGGAATTCTGCGCCCCTGGCGGTCGTATGAAAATGGCGCCCCTACTTGTACTGTTTTTTTTTATCACCAAGATAAAATACCAACTCTTTGTCCATTCTACCTTTTTCACGAGAAATTTGTGGATTGTCAAAGAGTGAATGAATAAATTATACTTCAATGAAATTGAAATATCTTTTATTTATCAAATATTATGGATTTTAAAATAAATATTATAAAAAACATATTAACTATCATGTGCAAATTAAAATATGAAGTGAAAAACTTTGGCAACAGAATAAAAGTTACTTTATATATTCATCAATCATTTATATCACACATTTTTATATCACAGTAAACTTTCAACTCACATAAAACATGAAACATAAAACATAAAATAGAAATCACTGAAACAGTTTACAATTTCACCTTTCTTGCTTTGATTTCAGCGAACTCGTCGATTACTCCGTCATACTTTATACTAGAAGCTGAATCATATTCAATAGACAATATTGATAAATTAGTCAGTCTTGTTTCTGTCATGCTCGATCTTAAAAAATTTTTAATCAGTTTGAGCTTGCTGAAAGAGCGTTCACAAGAGGCTACGCCTTCCTTGTCAGTTTTATATACATCTTGGTGGTATTCAGCGACATTATCTGCTAACGCCTGAAGTAAAAAAATTTCAACTTCATGTTTCTTGCCGCGGCGTCGGACCTTCTAGGATGTAATCGGAACAGAACATGATTAATACACAAAGAATAAACAGATGAGGGAATAATGTTTCATTGAATGTGAAAATTGTCGGTTTGCCTCGGCGTCAAAACCGCCAGCATGAAAAGGCACCATCACAGTAGGAATAAGGAGTCTTGACTCCCATTGAAACCTCAGATAAATCTGATGAAATATTTTCCCGAACATGGTTCAAATCCCGTCATGTTTTTTTATTTATCGTAATTTTTCAAACAAGATACACCTTCCGATTCGGCGCCCCCTCAGTCCAGGCGCTCCTGGCAGGGGCCTTCCCCGCCACCGCCTAGGTACGGCCCTGATTACCCCGTTCATTTGAACTCTCAGAAAATGTATACCACCAATGACACATACCGGTGCAATCAAAATCAAGTCAATTCATTGAAGGCCATAGGAGTTATATCCATTCTCTTACAATACAATGCTCTCTTGTATGCCTTAACTTAACTTAACCTAATCGGCTAGGGTAAGATCAGTGCTGCCGGATTCGAGGCATGCACTGTTCCTTCCCCCTCTATCGAGCCACTCTGCTTTCCCCCACCATGCAAATCAAGTCGGGCAAGCGGGAGAGAGAGAGGGAGAGAGAGAGAGCAAGTTACTTTCTCTCTTGCTCGCCCGACTCGATTTGCATGGTGGGGGGAAAGAGAGTGGCTTGATGGAAGGGGGAGGAACAGCGTATGCCTCGTATCTAGCAGCACTGGGTAAGATTCCCTGCATTATCAACCGCCATCCTGTTTACAGCGTTAGCCTCCTCAGAATGACGCATAGTTGACGTGCCAACCACATCTCCCATCCAATGTATTTCACCGAAGAGAAAGGCAGATTGAACAGTCAGGGATCCGAACCCCTAAGCCTTCTCAAAATCCGTGACCGGAAATTAGCGCGGTAACCGTTCAGCCATGGCGCTGGTTACCCATACTACACGGAAAAAATTTTAGGACCGTGAGAATTCGAAATTTATATAACTCTAACAGTTCTATTATTTTTCAGAGTTCAAAACAACATTGAACTCGTATAGTTACACGATCCACGTCATTAAATCCGTGAGAGAGTGCGGCGCTGCGTCGAACTGCGAGAGCTTGAGCGATCGGATTCTCAGAGTCCGAGATTTCGTACTCTCTCACGCCGATCTATTGGATTAATTGACGTGGATCGTGTAACTATACGAGTTCGATGTTGTTTTGAACTTTTACAATTCAATTTTTTATTCCAGTCAAGTCAAAAAGTTCCACTCTTACTGTTCAAATTACATTTGAACTCTTTCAGTACAAACAGTTGTATTGATTCAGTCCTAAAATTTTCTCCGTGTAGTAATTGCAAAGTGAGGTTATGTATTCATCTTTCACCAAAGAACCATGCAACGTCTCATTTCACTCATCTTAACCATTGAACAGTTGAATAAATTGGTGAACGAGATAAGAGACAGTCCCACATATTCATGAATGAAGAGATTTAACAAAAACGTGAGCGCAAGAGCACTCACGTTGAAGCACAGAACAACGTGCTACGACAATGAGCGTAGATCCAGGATACATAGCTTTTGCTCAATAGCGATAGCGCTACATAGAAAAAAGTATTTCTCTGAATTTAAGGAATTGTTATTTGAATACGTCCAAATGAATATCTCTTCGGAGAAAATCAATATTTCGTTCATTTAAAAATGTCATCATTGGATCGTTCTTTCAAATAACAAATTCGTTTGCATGAAAAATAATATTCACTTCCTTGAAAGAAATGTTCATTTGGGCCTTTTCAAATAACAATTTCTTAGATTCAAAGAAATCCTTTTTTTTTCTGTGTAAATGACCTATGCATCGAAACCTGATAGGCTGGAAATAGAATTAAAAGAAAAAGAGAGGCATTATTTGCCTCTTTTTGCCAGAAGAGAAGTTGCCACAAAACGGACGAAACAGTAGTTTTTTTTTTCGTTTTGTGATGGTCCCGGTGTATGTCCTGGTTTTTCCGAACTGTTTCAACATTTTCAATAGAACCGATCGGAGCTGCGCCATTTTTGTAAATGAGTAATAAATAGCCGATAATATCGACCCTGAGAGTTGGAGGCCCTGTCCAAACGTAATTAAATTCATCGCTAGTATACATCAAAGTAGTTGGATATTATTTAAACGATGTTGATCCAATACTGACCTAAGAATGCTTGTCTACCCAAAATACATCATTTGAAATCTGTCAAATATCTGGTGCGAGTTCAAAAACGGTAAAACCCCGAATAAAAACAGTGGCCCATGTTGAAGTCTGGCAAATGTAATCTTGCTAGTACTAATTAACTCCTTTGTCAACTCTGACAATCTCCACATGGTCATTTCAAATCCAGTAAGCACTAGCCAATTACAGGAGAACATTCCCTTCCATCCTCGTGATTCCCTCAAAAAGATGCAAGAATTCATTCCTAGATCCTCAATAAGACCCCAAGAGTAAATCACTGGTTCTTCTATCTTAACGGAATTCTATCATCACATAAACCCACATTTCTCAACACAGAGATCATTCATCAACGCTTTGCTACGTGAAATGCAAGAACAGAATCGAATGAATTGTGAAACTCTGGCCTTTCTCCAACCCCCTAAGTAGAAATGACGACTTTCCTTCGTAAGAGTTCTGTACCGCACGTTCACTCCAAGATAAATCGTAAGGCGAAGGGTTAACTCTCATTTTTCTCTTCCAACTTCTCAACACATTTCCTCATAAATCATTGTGCACCATAAGAATATGACTTCGTTAATATTACAGTCATCTACATAAATGCTGCAATTACTTCTTCAATCTATCGTGTATTCGAAGAAAAATTACCCTGAACATGACAGATCTCGGATACAATCGGCAATCGATTCTCATTCATTCACGTTGAAGAATAAGTTGAAAATTTGAACATTCTATCTTCGATTTCACCTCACATCTGCAGAAGTGCAGGAACTACATCGTATACTATTTATCTATCCAGGATGGTATATATTTCTACAGCTGGGAAGGTATGTAACACGTTGAAGTCGTGTGTCAATCCACGTTTGTCCCTTCCCTTCATTTCGAAAGTTTTCCAGTCTCGAACTTTGGCAATCTCATTTCCTAAGTGCTCTCTTCTCTTTGTGTACTATCCATAACTTATATAATACGATTTTCTTCGGTTCATTCGAAAATTCCTACGTAACATCCGTCAACTGCCTTTTTCCGATTATTTCAAATCAACTTACATCCTCTTGTGACAGATATATACATAAATGACGTAAGAGAAGTGCCATGTGATTCCAATTGATCTTACCGATCTATCGAGAAACCCTTGAATACAAAGACACAATTCTCACTGAAATACAAATACGAACCATGATTTGGACGTGTTACAAATACACGGTTTGCTGTTACTGCTGTTTTGCAATGTGAAAATTCACCCCTCGTCACTTGTAGCAGCAAAGGAGAAGTGGCGGAGCTGGCATCGATTGGAACACGTCACCCTTCTCTACCATCGTTCGCTATACAATTCTTGAACGATCTTAACTCCGTCTCGACCAACAATCTCTATACCTTCTACGTAGTCCTCAAGGAACCAAGTATGAGATGGAGGAGGGTGAAGGCTGGTCCATTTTCCTGTTCCCTCTTCCTTCTCTTCTTCTTCATCCTTCTTTTACCGGATCCCGAGAAAACTTTCCAATAATGCGAAAGTAGTTAGCGATTTTTGTGCCACGTATAGTTATACTCGTACCCTTGTATCGAAGACCGCTTCAGTTCAGACACGTACTAACATTATTGGGGATGGTGGCAACGCCTTATCAACTGCGATCACGCTTCTGGAAACTTTAAACTGATGGGACGAGAATTTTTATTTAAGAACATTCTCTTTCATTTTCTCCTTCTTCCACAGTCAATTGCCACGTTATACCTATATCGAGGAAACTAAATTATAAAAAGAAAACTATGAGAATCGAAATGCGGTTCATGATTCAATGTAACGCTGTTACCTTGAGGTAAATCTCCGGATATCGGACTGGTGTGAGATTCGATTGTGGTATCGATTCTTGATTTTCGATACTCAAATTTGTCGTACGAACGCAGAATCGTTATCTTATCTTGACAAGGTTTTGGGGTCTCATCCCGGAGCGTGGACGACGAAGTCGAGATGCGTCTTCCGCAAAGATTTTTAGAGAAATGTTATCGAATGAGAAGCGTTCAAAAGCAAGAGTATTATAAGCCGATATATGATTCCCAGAACGGTACATTAACAAGACAATGTTATCAGAGTGGTACAATAATTTAAGGTAATTGCCTGGATTTTAGTGCTTTATCGACTTCCCCGGCCATTCGCTAATGAATAATTACACCAAATCCCGTGTGCATTAGGCTTTGTTTGAACACATTCGTGCATTAGTACATGCCACATAATTACGTATCGCCCAGAAGCACTATTAAAACGATATCATATCTACACGTTCATAGCATTCCCTTATATTGATATAATATTCAAGTGATAGACGATCGGGATATACTAATGAAATAGAATTAGATCTCTCGAAAGACGAAGTTCGGTTTATTTCTTCCACTTTTATTTCTCATCCCTCGAACCAACCGAAACGTCTCTGATCGTTCGTCCTCATCGAATATCTCACGCGACTCTCTGGAGATTTTCATTTCTCTTTGAAATGCAAACGGTCGATAAGAAGAGATACCTTACATCATTATTGTGCGAATATAGAATTCACGGGTGATCGCTCACCGAAGAGTACCGCTCGAATACAAGCCTCGTTGAGCACGAAAAGGAAGTTAGAAAAGAGTGTTAAAGACAGTGAGAAAAGAAACGCGGACGTCTCTTCCTCGTTAGCATTACACCGTGTTTTCTGCTTTACTCTCACTTTCCGCTCTACTCTCATTTCTACCTATACCGTACTACTACCTTCTTTCCATTGTATTCTTCACGATTTATATTTTCTATCTATATATAAATTTCCGCTGAACGAATCGTGAAACAATTCTTACCTATCAATCCAAGTATTTTCCCAGTATTTTCACAACAACTTCTATTTCAATTAATTTTGTTTTGTCACTTGATTTCGATCTATCTCAATCGAGGAGAGAAATTAATCGATGAATTGAACTTTAGGATATCCTTTCTTCGTTCAGAAAACTTGTCAAAGTGGAATTGATTGCCGAATGTACACATAAACTTTTCTTACATCAATATTTTTGTTGGGAGCAAATAGACTTTCGAGTGGATTTTCAGAATAAATAATAATCCAAAGCAATGCTCTCATTAGAGATTATTTTCTCATCTTCCACCGTTGAATCAACATCCGATACAAAACACATCCATCTCTCGCTATAGATTACGATACTCGACTTTAATTTCGTCTTTCCTTCTCTCCATCCCTCTTTAATTTTTCTATTTTCTCCTCTATCGCTCTTCACCTTGTTTACCTCGTTTGTTGCTCGCTTGTTGGTAGTAGTTTTCTCATCTCATCTTCACAATGCTAAAACATCGGTTCGAGAGACGAAAAAGACGTTACGTAGGTTGGGTGGATGGAGCAACGACAAAGAAGTGGATGAAGTAGTAGGGAAGAAGATAACGCTCCGGTATTCTCCTGTTTTCCTTTTTCTCACCATGAGAGCACTCGAGAGAGAAAGGAAAAGACTTGATGAGAGAACAAAACGCCAGGATGGAAACTGGAGAAGAACATGAAGAATTTTAGTCCACTCGAGATTTTAATAACAAAAAAGAATTTACCTTGGCCTGAAGTTCGATCGATTCGTATGAATCGTGCATGGGTTACGTATACTTTGTTGCGGAGTTGAACGAACCTCGTTGACAGCTCGTAACTGATTTGTTCGAGTGGGAAATATAAAACACCGTACATTGATATCAATTCTCAAGTTTTTCGATTAATCAAGGAATCATTTCAACGTATCAGAACGTGATTCGATAATTTCCAACAACTCGCCTGTTGAATTTGTAGAAAAATCCAATCCTCTATTGTTCCACATCTCATTAAATTCTATCACATCGACGTTCATCTCGATCATCCTTATTATTGAATTTCCCAGTCCCTCAATTCGTGTAAAGCTCCTTATACTTCGTGTGCTAGATCCTGAAGTACTTGTCCCACACTTATTTTACATTCCAACGACTTCTTTCCGGATAATCCTTACTCGAGAAATTGAAAAAAGACTCACCGATGCTCAGAATTTTTTAAATAACGTGACATCCCCATTATCTCATCAAGAAGTATATCCCTCTGAAGATGAAATGAAGTTTATATTCACGTTGAGGACTCATTCATGAATACACGTAAACTAAACAGAAAGCGTACGTAATCGTTCATACATATTCTTATCTAGTTGAAAAGATTTTTCAAGTACCTAACCTTTGATTTTTGTTTCCCGTTGGAGCAAACTATTTTGGAATTTTTCAAGCAATCCACGAAAAGAGAAAATATAATTATCCAGAAGAATCATCAAAGAATCTTACACCGTTCTTCAGAAACATGCTACACAAATTTTTCTTTCAAAGTATGCGAGCGAAACCCTTGAAACAAAGAAAAGAAAGTGGAAGGAGGCAGGGAAACAGAGTTTTCAATGCGGCTAGATTCAAACCCGGAGCAAGTCTTTCATGAAATCACATTTACGAACAATGTTGCTCAAAATTCTCCTTATTCCACACTAATGAAATGTTTCTCTTATATCAACATCGTCCTGATGTGGAAATGGAGGGAAAAAAAATAATCATGATAGATGAAGAAAATAGAAAGGGTAATGGCAGGAACTGTCTGTCTGGGTTTCTTTCGTCTCTTGAAACATAAAAGCTTGCTTGAAAGAACGAGTTGAGAGTGTGTGAGAGAAAGAAGGATAGGAACAGCATGGGTAGAGCCTCATAAAAATGTAATTAACTTTATATAAGATGAAAGGCGCTCAAGTTGAGGACGTTGAATGAGACAGAGGGAAAGAGAAGGAGGCAATATTAGTGCTGGTTGGTGGTTATAGATAGGAAAAGAAAAGAAAGATGGTGGAAAAAATTAAGGAAACCACGCTTGGCATTAGGTAGTTACCATCATTCACTCCTTGCGGATCCACTCCATTCTCTTTGGCTATGTTGTCACAAATCATCTTTTCCATAAATTGTCACGCAGGAGCAAATATAATTCCCAAAGTCGGACGAGGTATTCTAGGTAACTTGAGTTTTTCAATTCATTTTATAGGTCAAATATTCCACATGTTGTGCATCGATGCGATATCGACTGGGGTGTAATTCCCAATCAATACCAGATATTCGATAGGTATTCAAACAACGTACCGAATATGTTCTGCTTCTGGATAGGAGGTAATATTGTGAACCACGCGTTCCTCGAATACGCAATGATTATGCGAATGAGACAGATTTTTCTAGCCTCCGGCAGTTCATTCTCTCGCAAACGTTTGAACGTTGATTCAATCTTCGATACATATATTATACAAGGAACAACAAATGAGCCTTTCCCTATATGCAATTAATTCAAACGTTATTCCCGAGTACAGCTAATAAGTTTAAGTTTTGACGTTCATTACTCATGATTCTCATATAACAAATGGGAGGTTAAAAAACCCCCACGTCCCGAACATTCCCTGATATTACGTCAAAGCCTACCTTCATCGACCCTCATTCGTCACTAAAATATACGTCTTTTGCAAATTAACGGAGAGGAGAAGACAAACTACGAGCATTTATTATCGTAACAATTCGCACATATGTATTGTTCGACCCGTTCAATGGTTTCGTCAATTTGCATTTCTCGAAATGGACATTCAAATATTGAATGATAATTATGCCGATGATAGGGATACATGTATGTGCGTACGCATAACTTCAATGACTATGATATCTGAATTTCAAGGAAAATGAAATCATTATCTCAGATTGGGAATCAATCAATCGTGAAGTATTAAAATCTATTGTTCCAAATAATAATGTGATGAAAGATTTTTCATTTTTGATCTCCCCCTTTCAATATTCTCTTAATGTAACATACTTTGAACTTTTGTACTCCCTTAAACTCGTGGTACAAAAAGTAGACTTCCTTAAATTTCTTTTTCAAACTTCATGGAACTTTGATTCTTCTATTTACTTAACTTAAGGGTCCCGAGTGCTGGTCGAGAAAGAGAAACATAGTGGATCGATATATGCGAGAACTGCGGAAAAAACTTTCCTTAAAATTGGAAGCGAAAAAAGATATGGAATTGGGAGCATAAATAAGAAGAGAACAAGTATTTTCTCCGAATGCCCATCTGGATGTGAAAGGATGATACTCGATTTCACTATGTTAATGATATCTCATTTCATTTCCGTTGTGATTTTCGTGGTATTATATTCCTCATCGATTCCCGGAATATTATTGTGTATTTTATCTTGAATTTCATCTCCCTTCGTACATTCAGATGGATGAGTTGTAATCAGTTCGAAATTATAGTTTAATGAATACCTTCTCCTGGTTGAGATGTATGCTCGTGGGAAGCCTACACAGATAAAAATGTTGTGTTGGATCAAATGAATTTTTTTAGTCATTCAAATAAATATGTCATTTCGATAGGGCGAAATAAATATTTATTCAATAACTTTCTTGGATGTATTTGAATATCCAAACTCCACAATTCATTTGTCCAAATAAATACGTTGCTTGGATGAACTGTTGTTTTGGTTTTAAGGAAGATGTGATTCCCTTCGATCGAACAGATGATTCTCTGATTCAAACATGCACGGAGAGAAATTTAGAGTCCAATTTACTATAATACTTTGTAACCGAAGAACAGAATGAACTTACAATGAAATTTACTATAACGAGACAATAGAAGCCTGGTCAAATTCACAATGTTTTACAGTAAATTCCATTAGAAATTCAGTCTGTTTCTCGGGCGCAACGATCCTATAGTAAATTTAACTACAAATTTCTGTCCGTGTACATTTTTTCGTCTCGCATATGGAATTTTGTGACGGAGCATGAAAGATTTATTTATAAAGCCGCATTGACGCATTCACTAGGCCTTCGCACGAGACTCGCATCAAAGAAAGATAAAATAGTTACCAATAATTATCACAATCTCTTGGAATATCAAGATGATCAAGATAACCCAGAGAGTACACTGAGAAAAAAGCGACATGGTCATAGGAACCATCCTTGCATGGTTGAGGACTTTTGGTTGTGGTGACCTGAAATCTGGTTATGATGACCAGGAAAACAAAACAAAATCACTTGGATCTGATTTAGGCAACCAGATGGAATGGTCAAAGCCAAAATCAACTATGTCGTCTGGTCATGAGGACCAGATTTTTCTCTGAGTGTACAAATGGAATCCACGGAATGGGGTAGAACCTTGATCATGCAAACAAAATAAGCAGAGCATATATGTCGAAATATGCAACGAGACCTGCACCGAGACCGATACCGAGACTAGTTTTGAGACTGAGAGAATATCTTCGTTATCCTCTGCAATGAAATCGGAATTCCATGTGATTGTGTTACACCTCAGGTAAAAGCTTGATTCCGTTCAAAGTTTTTATGTCTTAAATTTTCAGAACAGTAAATACAGATCATTTTTCAATTTGAGACGAGAGTCTCGTGCGAAGCCCTAGCACTCACGTAAAACATATCTTGGTTTCCAATCAAATGAATATTATTTTGATCGAAAGATACTATTTGCTTCATTTCAACGTAAAAGGAGGGGATGTGAACAGTGTCAATTTCTGCAAATTGATGCGAAAGTTAATGAAGTGTGGATTTTTATAGTTTTTGAGACGCGAAATTCGATCCAGACGATGAAAAGCTCGAAAATCCATGAGAAAAACTTGTGATAACTGTACAAAGTTCATAAATTACAGCACACATTTCACTAACTTTGTATGTCACTGTGTAGCGTTCCATACCGACCTGGACACAACATCGCCCTTAGTCTTAGAGTAGGTGAATTTGATAGCGGATTTTATGTAGCCAAAATTGAATATCACACTGACACACAAGACTTAGTACATATGTATCCTGTCACGTACGAATTCCATATGGCTATCACAGGTTTTTCCCACTTTCACTATAGATTTCCGGGCTTCTTCTTGTCACTGATCGTTCAATTCAGCGCGTTAAAAACTATAAAAATCTACACTCCATTCACTTTTGCATCAATTCACACTTTTTACGCCGCTTTCTTTCACGGAGAAAATTTTGTAGTAAAAATTGATATATTTATATCGCAGCCTTGGGACATACTTTATTGTGGTGGAAAGAGCCATGAATATGCGACAGATTACCACAACTCTTCTTGAGTTCAATGTACGAAGTAATAAGAAAATACAAAGTTATAGTTCTTATCGACATAATCGAGTATATCCCACGGATACAACACTGTGTCTAATAATCTTTAATATAAACTTTTCTCTGTGTTGGTTAGAGCAGACGAAACACTCATTCAAGAATATATTCTGAGCTTTCGACGTTTCCACTCACAAGATTTTATTTGAGGCATAGGGGAGAATCGGGACCCTTCGTACGCGGGGCGCATTCATACAGTAGTTATAAAATACGAATGAAAAGTTGTGCTAACACGAGTGTTCATATACAAGTAGGTTGAGTAGTCATCATGATGTCTATGCAGTTTTAGGTCATTCGTAGCAGTGAGAGTGAAGTTATAGATAGCATTGCATTTTTGCATTTCGTAAGTAATTTCTTCATCGATGCTTCCAGCTATGTTTACTCTTGTTATGTTATGTTTTTCTAAACTATATGTTCTCAGTAACGAAGATACATTCCTGAAACATGATTTTAATAATCGATTTTTTTGGTTTGCATATCAATATAGTGAGAAAGTCATGTTTTATTGTTGTTCCGTTAATGGGGCACATTCGTACAGAACCAGGAAGGGCACATTCAGACACGTACGTAAGTACCCCTGCAGACACGATAGGTGAAAGGTAAATTGCTAACGGTTGATTTTGTGTCTCATTGATGACGAACCAATGTTTCTATATTTTTATTCTGCTATATTGACTATTTATTTATTCAAATTTTTGTAACAGGAGCATGGTACGCAATTACACAACAAAGAATACGTAACAAAGTTGTGGATATTCAATAATTGTAGTATTACATTGCATTAATTAATATAAATGTTAGTTTTATTGTCAAATGGAAATTTTTCATGATTCATATGTAGTTTGAATTCATTGTACAATATTATTCCATAGTGTCCGAAAGTACCCCATAAGTGGGGAAAATTCATACGAATTTCGAATTGACTTCAGGTTGTTATTAATTCATATTGGGTTGGCAACTAAGTAATTGCGGATTTTTGTTAGAAAATCAAAGACACTTTTTTCATGGAGCTAAATAACTATATTCTGTAATGTATTGCCCATTTTGATCAATGACCTTTTGCCATCTTTCAGGCAGCATCATAATCCCACGTTCATAAAACTTCTGGTTTGTATTAGCAAAAAACTGAATCAGGTACGATTTGACATCATCATCATTACTGAAATTTTTACCATTCAAGGAGTTTTGGAAAGATCGAAACAAAAAGTAATCAGATGGTGCAAGGTCAGGACTATATGGTGGATGTGGCAAAACATCCCAACCAAGCTCCAATAATTTTTGCCGAGTGACCAAAGATGTGTGTGGCCTTGCATTGTCATGATGGAATACAACACCTTTTCGATTTGTCAATTCGGGCCGCTTTTCTTCAACTGCATTGTTTAATTTCGTGAGTTGTTCAATGTAGACATCAGAATTGATCGTTCGGTTGGGTGGTGGTAAGAGTTCAAAGTAGACAATTCCTTTGTAATCCCACCAAACTGATGACAAAACCTTTTTTCGATGAATATCAGCTTTTGCTGTTGTTCGAGTTAGTTCACCTGGCCTGCTCCACGATCTTTTCCGCTTGATATTGTTGTACACAACCCATTTTTCATCGCCAGTTATCAGTCGTTTTAAAAATGGATCATTTTCATTACGTTTCTTTAGCAAATCGCAGATGTTAATGCGTTGCGTTAAATGCGTTTCGTTCAGTTCGTGAGGAACCCATGTATCGAGTTTTTGAACATAGCCAAGTTGTTTTAAGTGATTTTCAAATGAAGTTTCTCTGCAACCTCACGTGTTGTACTGTAACGATCCGAATCGATTATTGCTTTGATTAGGGCGTCATCAACGTCAACTGGACGACCAGAGCGTTTGTCATCTTTAAGTGAAAAATCACCAGAACGAAATTTGGCAAACCAATTTTGACACTGCCGTTCTTTCAAGGCTTCGTCACCATGAACAGCACATAACTTTTTATGAGCTTGCGATGCGTTTTTCCCTTTGCGGAAATAAAAAAGCAAAATATGACGAAAATGTTCCTTTTGATTTTCTATTTTTCAACGAACGCCAAACGAATACTACGCAAACGATCAAAAAACTTTTGTTACTGATCGACAGCTGAATTGCCAACTGCCAAATAACAAGATGTGTTTTACATTTGTACTACGTCTGCAAACCTAAAAATTCAACTGACACCATCTATGAGTGAAATCCGCAATTACTTAGTTGTCAACCTGATAAATATGAGATGTAATCAACTGGTAATTTTTTCGCATTGAACCTAGATACATGTACTATTGATGAATATAATCACTTGAATTTCCGATCAAATAATTGATTCAAAAACATGAAAGATGTGAAAACCGTACGAAGGGTCCCTACTTTCCCCTAATTGCCCGGACACAAAAATGATCCAAACAATGTTTTGAAACTGAATTCTTCGAAACTTCAGACATATATGTATATTTATATACACACAAATAGGTAGGGAAGAGCCCAGAGTTTTACACTGAGAAAAATCACATAGTTGCTGTAACTAAATGCTAGCCACAGCAGCAAAATAATTTATTCATATCCCAGATAACACAATAATTCGTGAACCGTTCCAAAAGAGTTCTTGAACTAAATTCTGGAAGAATTATTTTTCCGAACTCTTGAGGAGTTCTCAAAGAGTTCTTTGAATTCTAAAAGAATTATTTGACAGCTCTATAATAAATCCCTTGGGTGTTCTATATTTATTTGAAAGAACACTTTGAGATGACTCGAAGGACTCTTTAATGTCCGCTTGTAAGAACTCTTATGAAGCTCTGCCCCTGCTAAAGAAGAACTTCCTACGAATTCAATGTACATGTTGAATTCCCGCAGATTTTTATGATTGAGAAGAATCGTTTAGTAAGAATAATTAAGTGATGATGGTTGGTTCGAGTCCATAAAATAAAGAAATATGTAATTAGTAATATTGAATGAGAACAAAAAAACTAATCATATATATTTTGTTTTTCACTCGTGTAAATTACAAAGATTTTGGCATCCACCGATACTAAAAATTTCAATGATTGATTTGGTATGATCAATTTTGTAGGTTATATTTTTAAAAAGTACCTGAAATTCAATATTTTCTGTTAATTGAATGATCGTTCGATAAATAAAAGCTTGATGAACGTAGAAGATAAGATGAAACAATCATTGAATAATTATCCATATACAAATAATATGTTAGAATGGTTTTCATATTTGGTAAACGCATGAGTTCCGTAAGAGTTCTTCAATCATTCATGTCAAGAGTCCGCAACGACTTCTGTCAATCAATGGACCGAACTCGTCAAGAGTTCCATCAACAGGACATTAACGACTTCTTAGGGTAATTGAGAAGAACACTTGTCGATTACTTTAGAATTCTTGATGAATGCTTTTTACAAATGCCGAGTTCTTTAGGAACTCTTCAAGAATTTCTTGTGTTATCTGGGATATCTGACAGCTAGACTTTTATTTGAATCAACGCATTTTGTTTAGTTAATTGAATTTTGTTGGATTGAGTAAAACTTTCACTTGTCACAAATAAATATTTTGACGTTGTGCTAACCGAATATTCCAAGTGAATCAAAATGTTATTCCAACTAAATTATTTAGTCGATAAAATGTGATTGTACTGAAATATTGTTTGTTATTGAAAATCAAATATATACCAGGAATCACTGAACAACCTTGCTAGAAATGACTCCAGTGATTTTCTAGGTTGTGACAAGGCCTTGCTAGGTCTTGAAAGTCCCTCGTAAGGGTATCTTAAGGTCTTGCAAGATCTGGAAAATAACTAGAATGATTTTTGCTGAGGATATTCAGTCAGGAGAGATTCTGAAAAATTCTTTGCATTTCCACTTGCTCCATATTCTAGCACAATTTCACTGCATAAAAAAAGATTTTGTACGAATATTCTTCAGACAAAACGTCCCAAAAACCTTTGGACCAATGAAACTGAAAACTTTTGCTATGTAGTAATTTATTCTTCCAACAATAAAATCAGAAATTCCGTATCGCCGTTGCACGCGATTACAGGCGTGTCGTTGAAAAATATACATGGGTGGAAATGCCGTTGAAACAATTGAAAATGATGAAATGGTAGTCAGCGCATGCGTAATCAGATTCTATTTGCTGAGGAATTTGAATTGTTAGTTGTCACAAATAAATTACTCATGCTACTATTGACTGAATTTTTTTAGTCAAAATGAATAGACGTCGAATCATTGTTTTTGCTACCGCAAACAAATTTTTATTCATATCAAATAAAGATTTATTCAAATCAACTAAAAGATTATCAACTAAAGTATTTTTGCTCACGCAACTAAGCGATTTCTCTCAGTATACTTTCGAAAAATTCGGAGTCTCCTGAGACCGGTTATAGTTTAGGAAAATTCGGGTTTCTCTAAAATATAACGGTTTCCGAAAGAACTCGTATTCAAAGAAAATATGACGCGTGTCTACGAAGCCCGAATGTTTAAAAAAAGACGGAGCCAATCTTTTTCTTCTATTTCCTTTGTTTATCACAGCATGCTAATACCCAATCAGAAAAATCTGAATTATGCCAATGTTGACAACAGATGCAGTACAGTGCCAGTATTGGGTCTCAAACACTTGGCCAACACGTACGCGATGAGTACTGGATACATAGAGATACAGTACTATGTCAGTACTGGTGAACCAGTACAGATCCTGCACTCATTGCGAATAATAGTATTAGTACCAAATCCCCAGTACAGAGGAGCGTTATCATCCCAGACAAATACCAGTAACCTGCCAGTCTTTCCCAGTACTGCGCGTGTTGTAAATTTCTGGTTGGGTAGATCCACAAGGATGGAAGGAAAGATTTTATTGTACGGTTGGATTGTCTCTTGTTGTGTTTTTGCTGATTTCCAACAGTAAAGAATTTTGAAGATTGATATACAATAAAAGAAAATCAATACTCCAAAAAAAGCTATGTGTTCATGATTTTGTTTTGAGATTTTTTTCTCATTTCCCACCTCCTGTAGATGATGATTCTGGCCCTAATAAATATGCCCAGAGGTGTAAAATGCTCTTTATCATGTTCTCTAAAAAAAATGGTAACTTTTCCTATTAGAAATCATGATTGGGAATTAGATGGGCCCCAGCTAGTTTTCCTAGAGGTTAGGTTGGTTGCTAGCTAGTTTTGTAATGCACTTTATAGCCTGTGCCCATCCAGAGGTCCCAGGGAATTGCTAGAATGTTGTTCAAATTGCTAATTACAAATGTGAAATCATGCGTTTTCTGTAAAATCACACCTATGAATGAGGTGACAATGTATTTTGACATGTAAACTCCAGTCAAGAACGTTGCTTCCGGATTTATTTCCATGAAATAATCCGGAGTGACAAATTCAAACTTCGGGGCTTCCTTTTATACCTCTGACCGTGTTGATGGACTATCAATGTTACTGTACGATCAGTCGACGTATGAAAAATCTACATAAACCAACTAAATGTTTGGGCACCGAAGTCAAATTGGCTGAAATGTGTTATCCAGTTGACCTCACGTGGGTCCTATCTAGTACGTAGATGGTAAATGGAACGCCCAGACAAATATCTACCAGAATTGATAGGCTGTACCGGTGCCAAATTTTTTTTTCAGTTCGACTAATAATGCACGTCTTGAAGTGAGTATTGTTGACTATTCTTAGGTAAGAAACACTTTGTTCAATTCATCACTTATAACTTTTTTAGACAAAGAACTAGGAAATTTTCAATTTTTTGACAAAATCCATGAGCGCGACCTCTGAAAAATTTTTTTTTCCATGAAAATTTGACTGGTGTCTTTTTTCATCAAAATAAAGGAAATGTCAAGAGAAGAACGATAGAAGACGAAAAGAAATTTGTTGTGAAACACCCTATTCCGCATGCACGGAGAAAAATGTATGGTTATCGTAACGATCTGAAGTATAGTTGAAAGAGAAAGTGTAAGTGGCGATATTGTATCGCTATAGTAACGATATAGATGGTTTAGGCTAACCATCTATATCGTTCCTCGAAGGATCTGTTTCGTCATGGCAACGATACTGATATCCCTATGCTTCAGACAGTCATGACAACGATCCCGTATCGTTATGAGAACGATACTTTTCTCCGTGGGGGTTCTTGTTCGTACACATAATAATAAAATTTATAATGATAAAATCGCTTCTAGTATATAAAAGTCTGGTACCGCAGTTGTGTCAACCCGCATATCACAAACAATTGAATTCAAATATCTGAAATTAACTTTTGTTATGTACACAGTAAAAAATTTTTCGTCATTGTGCAAAGTGTTAAACTTTGTGTGTAGAATATTTAACATTTTAGAGTGTTGATTCAACACGATCGTGTTTTGTTTTGTTTGCGTCAACAACGATTGTGTTGAATCGACACTCTAGAATGTTAAATATTTCACACGCAAAGTTTAACACTTTACACAATGACGAAAAATTTTTTACTGTGTAAGTTTCAAAAGAATTCATAATGAACCCTCAGAGAAAAGAATAATCGAAATTACCATTGGGTAGTTGGGAAAGGACTCAACTATAACTGATAATAAGTTTTACTACTTCGTAGTTTAAATAACAATATTGATTGTAGAAATTACTATTTGAATCAGTTACGTTTACAATGAAATACACTGTAAAAAAATTTCACCGGAAAATTCCAGTACATGTACTGGAAGTCATTAACCTGTACATGTACCAGAAAATTTCAGCACATTTGTACTGCAAAAATTCAGTGCAAACGTTATGGAATTTCCGCATCAAAACTGGAAATTTTCTGAGCCTCGGTACTGGAATTTTTCAGTACACGAGCTGGACTTTTCCAGGACATGTACTGGAAAATTAATGCTGAAAATACCCATGAAAATTGAAAAAAAATTGCTCACGCAAAGTGATTTTGCAGGGTCCTTGTGTTCCAAGATGATTGAGAAACTTTTGATCGTTCATTTGGATGGACAGAAACTCATGTCTACCTAACAGGATTTGAACCCACACTTTTCTACCTGCCTACCAACTGAAACCTAAGACCTAACCGATGAGCTATAGCGCGACATGTTGGAAGGCCAGCTTGAGTTACTACATATGCTTCATATCTAGAACACAAGAGGATAAGTCTTGGAAAAACCTCATATATCAATTTCATTGGCTACAATTACAATTATTATTCAAAATCTCAATCAGGAAATTTTTAATATAAAGACTTGAAATTTTTCCTGCCAGAAATGACGAAGTCCAATAGAAGTGGAAAATTTCAGTGCAACAGTGATTGAATTCCGTTGCATAGCAACTGGAAAATTCCATCACACGACCTGAAAATTGCAGTTCAAAACCTGTATAATTCAATTGCATAGTAACTGGAAAATTCCATCACAAAACCTGAGAATTGCAGTTAAAAACCTGTATAATTCCAGTATACCAACGATTAGGTTTTTTTTTCTAAATTCCAAATTTTTTCTCAAGTCCTTTTTGAGGGAATATTTTTTTTTGGTGCACAAGAACTATAAAATTGTAGTACGAGCCGGTAAAATTTTCGCGAAATCATGGCAAAATTTCAGTACATCATCTCAAACTTGAAAATTCCAGTACAATGACTGAATTTTCAGTTATGCTTGGTAAATTTTCAGTAACGTAACAACAAAATCTCTGTACATGTACTGGAATATCCATATTCCAGTACTAGCACTGGAAATTTCCAGTCCAGTTGCACAGTAAATTTCCAGTTTTTTTTTACAGTGTAGTTACTGTAACCATCGAACAACTAACTATTCATAGTTGAGTCCTTTCTCAACTATTACTATCAATTTACGATTTTCTTTTCTCTCAATGAATCCTTGACAATTCTTCCAGAATTTTTTTTCAAAAATGCCGACGATTTATAAAAGAAACTGATTCTGAACTGCGATAAGTGGAACTTTTCAGGAACCCCCCAATGAATTCATCAAGAATTCTGCCTTTTTTGAGCAATTTAATCGAGCTGCGATGCTGTTAGACAAGTTGTGGTGAAGTGAACTGAACCAAATTCTCTGGTTATGAGAACCAGATTTTTCTCAGTGTACAAAATTTGATTTTCATGTTTAAAACTTGTCAACTAATAAGACCTTTGAACGAATTACTCTACTCCATTCCATCTCACTTGAAATTTCTGACTTTAGGAAGATTTTAAAGAAAATACGCATTCCCGCTTCACGTGAAAACAGCATCTATTCCAAAAGCATGTACCGAATTATCCTCAATTCCCTATTCCAAGTTCTCAGGAACCTACATTAATTTCCAAACAAGTTTGTAGAATCAAATGCATTTAACGTATTAAGCATTGAACATAGAACCTCGATAGGTGTGGAGATTTGAATCTCTATCATCGATCTTGCTCTCTAACACGAGCTAAAGATAACGATCGACCTAAGTCGCTTTAGTACGGTCACCGTTCGGTTCAGGACGAGCCAATGTTCGATAAGCCGAAAAAAAGTTAATCTACGTGGCATAGGTCAAAATTAGTGGAGAATGTTCTTTTCTGCTCAGTCCATAGATTTTGTTAACCAAGAAGGGATAAGGTATAAAAGATGAAGGATACGATTTCATCTCATTTCTTTTCAAAGAGAATCGAATGAAGATACGACAATTGTTGTACGAGCTGGATAATCATACAGTGAATATGATAACCTGATGCTTCAGAGGGAGGTTTGGAGTAAGAACGAAAGGCTAGAATAGAAGCGAAAATCAAAAGGAAATGAGAGAGAAAGAGAGAGGGAAAGCGAATTCTTGATCCATTTGAGAGACATCAAAGTTACAGAGAACTGGATTGACGTAGACAGGGCGATCAATCAACTTGCATGACTGGATTTGATCAATCAACGTATGCCAATTGCGCTTCACATGTTAGTCACATTCGTCGAATTATCGAGTGAACATAATATCTCCCAAGCGTACATCCTGTTGAGAATTAAAATCTTCTCAATATTCTCTGACTATCTTGTTGTTACTTTGAGAAAATAGGAAAACAATTGATAAAATTATATATATATATTCTTTTTCTGAACCGCGACCATGCGCCCGAAGACATGCAACAGGATACGATTCGAACCACTCCCGCATTGTCATTTCCTTCCACAACGTCGGCCGGCTTAGGGAAATTTACATCTCCGCAGGCAGTAAAAAGTGTGTCACAACTGAGAAACCGTGAAAAGAATTCGATCATTTCTCTCGACGCTATTACACATGAAGCACCGATGCTACATATATTCACTTTTTATTTTCACAGCGTGGCTCCGATCTCTGGTAGCTTATTACTGCGAGTGAGGCATGGATATGATCTCGATGAGTTTCAACTCGAATGTTCTGAGGTTATACGTTATACTTCATACCGTTCGACTTTAACCCTTAGTTCCTTTTCGCATGCGTATTTATCCTCATAGTCTGAAAATTATCTGAAATTTCAGAGAAGGATGAAGAAGAATATTTCTCAACTTTTTGAACGTTGATCATAGATTGGACCTAGGCGAAGGGAAGAAAGAATCAAACTTTCTTATATAGGGCGTGCAACATATCGTGTGGAAACATTCGATATTCTGGAAACGTATTTCGCCCTCAGGCAACGAGACACATGGCGACAAACAAGTTCGTTTTCGATCTTGTCTGTCACGCCTTCCAGTTTCCTATTAAGTTTTCTATCCACTTCCTTCGCGATATTAATTGTTTCGTTTCGAACGATTCCAAACTCCACGCGATTCGGAATTCATTGAACAGTTCAATAACGTATATTTGAGTTTAGAAATGTAACCTGCAGATCGATTCTCCTGGAAGTCATCGAGTCGATTGATAATGAACTGGTGGAGGTAATTAATCGCACTTCGTTTAATAGCAGCTTTATCGTTGTACTTTTGAGATTTCCGCTCCTCTTATTCGGAAGACTGGCTAGTTCTTCCCTCGCCTCGTGGGAGAATTCTACGACTCGAAATTGGCACGAACGATTACGGCTTCTCGACGTCAAGTCTTGAGTACAATTCATCGTCGTCGTCGTCGTCGTCGTCTAGAACGAAGACGATCGAAGAACGCGCACTCATTGCAGCAATCGATGGAGAGCAATTCGCCTCGGGATGTAATAAAATGTTGATCCGAGGTTCTAGGTGTATACGTGTATAGGTGCACACGTAAATGCGATAAGGGTTTCGATTAATTCCGTTGAATGGTGATATACTACCTGATTTCGTATACCACTTTGTTTAAGAATTCACACGAAAGCTTATGTTTTTCTGCCTGAATAAATTGTAGACTCGATTGAGAAGTTGAACTTGGAAATTCTCCTTTGAAAAATTTGTGTGATGCATATTTTTGTATCCACGCATGCTCTTGGGATTCTAATTCTTTTGAATGCAGCTTCGAAGGAGGAAGATTTTTTTCATTCCCCTGACGGTACTGCATTTCAAGTCACCCAGATCAAAAAATGTGTCGTAGACAGACACATGCCCTTTTCATTTCACCATGCGACAATTTCAATAATGGAAAAGAGAAAAAACATTCCTTGGATTATGCTAAGAACTTTATCAGGCAAAATCACCAAATTTCATGATAAAAAAAATCAATTTCATTGAATTTGAACGCACACGATTCGAGTGGAAAAAATGTCCGTTGTTGTGGAATGTTTTTATAACCGAGTATGGATCTCCATCACGTTCACATCGAACGCAATTCACAGCGGCGTTGGACCGAACCGTGTGGCTCTCTTTCGAAGGTGAGAGGAACGAACGACACGAAGAGGGACCGCGATAGTTGAGACGAAACGGGAAAACTCATCAAAACTAAATCCAGGATTCGTGGTGGTCGAAGCAGTCTTTTGCCGAATCCCTTGAAAAAATACGAATATATTTTATGCAGGTACCATTTTTATTCTCCTTCTCTCTTTTCCACCTCGATGAATACTCTCCGAATGTCATCTTTCATTTCTCAGTTTGTTTTCATTTCACTTTACCGAATGTTATTTTTCTATTGAAATATCACGGAGGGGAAATACTGTCCCAGAGATTCAATCTTTTGATTCGCGCACGTTGATGATACTGATTGAAACCGACTCTCTTTGAAAAGATTCGAATGGCCTAAAGTTCACAGCATGGAATCAAAGTATAATGTCGTATTCGATGACATAATTCACGAAACTTAGATCAATATCATTTCCCTACTGCAAACAAAATCCTTCCCTATAAAATAGAGTGAATAATAGTCCAACCTTTGAGCACGGTTGGACATCTTCCTCTCTCCTGACCGTTTTATCCCTTTCGGTCCTGCAGTCACCCTTTCGAGCTTTTTGCTCGCATAGTGCATCCGGTTGACCGCGCGCGTGCATACTTGGCATTTGTCATTCGAGATTCCTTTGTTCCGGCGCGAAACAAACGGGAACTACCTCCAATTCTCTTTCCCTTTTTCTCTCCTCCTCATATCTTTGTATGTCTCGCGGTTTCAAGCAAGCATGCCAAAGGCTTTTCCTCTTCATTCCGCATTATTCATTCCGTACACGTACCATTCTTTGTACGATGGATTCGCATCAACATTTCTTTTTTCTTCCCTTTTCTTTTTCATTAATATACGACTCGTTAAAAATGCATTTGGAAATAATTAGAACCGATTCTGTTACTTTGTTTTGTAACTTTCCAACCCTTAAAGTCACGGGATGGGAGATTGATTTTCCATTGTGGGTATCGGTATCAATCGAGAGGAGTGGAGAATACGATAAACATACAATGAACATGATGTATTCAAAGGCAAGCATTCTGCGTGAATGAGCATGCCTCGATGCAACGAATCAATCATGAGTCTGTCGTGTTCACAGGACAGAGTGACACACCAGTTTCGTTGACATATCGGTATTCCCTACGAATACATTTCATGTACATATTTACACTTTGCACTAGACGTCCCCACGTTAACCTCCACAGCAATGTTTATTGGAATATTGTGTGTTCTCCGCAACCTTGTTTCTTGCTTCGAATACTGATAAGAAAGTTTTTTTTGTGCTGATACGATCCCTGGTAGAAGGTCCTCTAGTAATTCGCGAGTTGTAACACTTGCCCTCACGAAAAACTAGAGTTCTAATTCAGTAATTTTCAGTTCAATCACCAACTCATAAGTGTTCTTATATATTAGGGGTATAACTTTGCTTCCACCGTTCTCTTCCGAAATTCGAGGTTTTATTGTAAAAAACTGGTTATACACTTATAATTCAAAGTATTGTCCATCGCTGGCCACTACTTTCTCCCATCTTTCGGGCAGCATACGAATCCCGCGTTGAAAAAACTGGTCATCTTTTGAAGCGATCCACGAATCGATCCAATTTTTTACTTCTCCATAAGACCGAAAGTGCTGGTCAGGTAGGCCGTGTGCCATTGATCGAAACAAGTGATATTCCGAGGGGTAGGACTTCCCATTTCAAAGTTTCTAAGTATGTCTTGATCACTTTCGCAACATGGGATCGAGCATTGTCATGCTGTAAAATCACTTTATCATGTCTCTCGTTGTATTTCGGCCGTTTGTCTTTCAATGCTCGGCTCAAATGCATTAATTGCGTTCGATAACGATCGCCTGTGATTGTTTCAGTCGGGTTTAACAACTCATAATACACTACGCCGAGCTGGTCCCACCAAATACCGAGCATAACCTTGGAACCGTGAATATTCGGTTTGACCGTCGACGTGGAAGCATGGCCGAGATATCCCCATGATTTTCTGCGCTTGGGATTATCGTAATGAACCCATTTTTTGTCCCCAGTCACAATGCGATGCAGAAATCCCTTTCGCCTTTGCCTTGCAAGCAGCTGTTCACAAACACACAAACGCCGTTCAACATCTCTCGGTTTCAACTCGTACGGCACCCAATTTCCTTGTTTCTGAATCATTCCCATGACTTACAGGCGTTTTGAAATGGTTGATTGCGTCCCTCCCAATGATCTTGTCAATTCTTGTTGCGTTTGATACTAGTCCTGATCAAGTAATGCCACCGATTCTGCATCTTCGAAAACCTTCTCTCTTCCACCGCCATGCTAGTCTTCGACGTTAAAATCACCGTTCTTGAAGCGTTGAAACCACTCTCGGTACGTTCTCTCACTAATAGCGGCCTCACCATAGGTATTTGAGAGCATTCGATGAGCCTCAGCCGCAGATTTCTTCATATTAAAGCAGAAAATTAAAACCTCCCGCAAATGACGAGAATTTGGCTCGTAAGCTGACATGTTTGATCGAGAATAACTTCATGATGCAGACACAAATCGACTAATATTTCGATGGCGTTATGTTTACAAATACCCAAGCTTATTGTATAACATCTATGATCTATTTATTTCAACTACCACTTACCGCTACAGCCATTTATTGCAAAACGGCGGAAGCAGAGTTATACACCTAATATATAATATATATCAATATTACATTATACATTATATATATACATATTATATGTATCTAATAACATAAAATATATAATGAATATACATATGAGGTCTCTAGTTTTTCACAAGGGGAAGGGTTACAAGACAAAGAAGAATTACCAGACAAATTTCTACCAGGGATGATGAGATATTTTCATCTCTGTCCTTTTTGTTACTTCTGCCAAAGATGATGTAACGTCATTTTCAAACGTGTATAATATTCTGCAGTAAAAATGATCATAGAGGTTGGTAGCACCTTTCTAGGCACTAGCAGTGAAGCTAGTCACTAAAAGGAGCCTTTACATTAACTATGGAGTGGTTAGAGTCATTTCTGCTACACTGAAGAAAACATACATAAAACTTGACAGAGTCCAGTGGTGCGTATTGAGCAAATTTTGCTTGACAAATCTGACAGATGGTACTTCATGACTTTGTTAGGCAGTTGCTATGTACCACACGCATGCGCATTTTATCATAAATAATGACGATATGAAAAGCTTTTTATTATCTTTGTTATTATACAGATTATACTGCTGATTGGTTCATGACTACTGACTTTCAAATCGTTCAACAAAATCTTCCGGGTTTCATGCGGTTGATATTTCCCGAATAAATGCACCGATTGAAAAATATGTTGATACAAATATCAATCAGTTGCTGGAAAGTCAAGCAGAAACTGCCGTACAACTTGGATACAGATCATCAGGCAATTATTATCATAGATCATAGAAGCGAATGCTGTTGATTTGTTTCTTGGAGTAGAGTTGGACTGATGGATATGATATACTCGATGTGCAAAAGTACGCAAAAATCACCTGAGAACAAAAATTATACCCAACGAGGTCTATGTAGATCTCTTGAAATATATTTAGATCTCCGAGCCCTAAATTTTGGCGAAGAATTTCTAAAAATCTCTTGATGTCTACTTAGATCTCAAGACTTTAATGTTGAGAAAAATTAAAAGAGATCTATGGAGATCTCTTCATATCCCCATAGATAATCCTTCGGACCTCTTGCAAAATTGAAATCTGTAGATCTAAGTAGATTTGTAGAGATCTCTGCCACAATTCAGATCTCATGAGATCTGATCTTTTTTTCTCGGGCATCGAATCAGTACCCATCGTAGGGGAAGTTGTATCCGCGTAGAGTCAACGTTACATAGGTTTTTAGGATGATGCGGAAGAAAATAAAGCATGTAATTCCCTTTTATCTTTGCTCGAGAAACGATGAGATCCACACTTCGGGATCCAACCGAAGTACTGACATAATAAAAATCCAGGTCAAATACCATCTAGTTGCATAGGTGTGAAAAGAAATAGCCATGAAAAATATTATGCTGTGTACAAAGCATATACATACACACATAGATTTTTATCTCCTGTATAGCGTCAGGCTGTTCCGGTTTCGCCACGAGCCATCACGTGTTTTTGCTCATACCACACGGTTCTCTGTGCTTTACTGTTCGAGTTCGCTTCGTAAAAAGTTAATATGTTCATGTAATATCGTATAACAAGTGTTGATTATGAACTGGTCGTCGCAGCATCAATATTCACGATATCCCCGTCGGAGGATATTAATTTAGATGTCGTTATCAATTCATTGATGAGTTTGTTTTATGGTTTGGAAATATCATAACAAATCGAGAAAGAATATTTCAATAAAAATATGATAAATACTTGAGTTTTATCAATTTTATGATTACATCTTCACATAATTTTGTGCCTAATGAGTTCTTTGCTCTTCGTGTAATACAAACTTTGAATCAAAACACAGAGATAATGAGAAACAAAATGCAACAGAATGTCTTCACGTAAACACGCTGGGATACAGCAAAAAGAAACTTCATACTGCAGGATAAGAAATTTGAACCGAAATATTAACGAATTAGAAAAATTTGAATTCTTCACCGTAAGATCATCCCGTGAAAAAATCGTCCACGCGTGATCAGGCCTCATTCATCAGGCGTGATCAGGCATGACCAGGCCTTAATTTTGTACCCACGTGATCAGGACTAATCACGCTCAATCAGGCCCAATCGCGCTTGATTATGCTTCATTATGAATAAAGAATTCAGGATTAATTAGCTATTTGTGAGGAATAAAACTGTAACAATTTGATAAAAGACTAATTTATTGTCAATCATTTTTACTTATTGTGCTTATGTAGTTTCCAGTTCTCAGGCATGATCAGGTGTGATCAGGCGTACGCGAATGTGTTTGGGGCTGACTTGGCCTGATAAAACATGTGCATTCGTGATAAAAAAATCAACATAGCGTCATTTTGTATGGATACTTCTCATTTGGTATAATTTTGTATGATCATGGACGAAAATGGTTTGTCTGGCATAATCGCACGCGGTCAAGCTCAATCACGGGTTTCCACGTAACTACAAAATTGAAGCCTTCTCAGTCATGAAGAAGCTGAAAAATGAACGATGAGGCGTAGTCAGGCCCAACTGCGTGCGATCAGAGTTGAGTACGAATAATTTCGCCAAAAAATGTCCATGATCAGGCGTGAACGGGCACCCCATCTCATCTAGTTCTAATTCCCATGATTCCCTGCCGTTTGTTTTTTTTCTTCCATATTAAAAGGAAAGTAGAACATTTTGGAATCGCTATGAATTTTAACGATACCCCAGTGAACAATACTGGTATTTGATATTTTGATACGATCCAATCTCCCGCACTGCAGTTGCGATATAACAGATGGAAAATAGCCGAGACAAAGTGAGTATAGGAATATTCGAGCGTACTGAAAGACTAGTCGATTCGTTTCCTGTTCGAGTATATATATATATATATATATATATATATACACATACATATAAAGAGTTAGTTCAATTCGTACCAACATCTGGTGCTATGGTGGTTTTCCGTTCCGTCATGATGCTCTGTATATTCTCTTTTTGGTGTTTCACATTCAATGTCTGACTTCGCGTTCACCATTCACTTGTCGCAACCTCTCACCTCAAAAATTTCCTATAACAAAACGAAAGACAATGATATTTGAAGGATCATTTATTATTGTTTTTCATCAAGTCGATCTGCGAAAGCAAACGTAATGAAATAATATTTATGCAGGGAATAACGTATCGAATCGCAGCATGACTTGTTAGAGAAGGCACTAATAAGATACACAAAAGCATAAGAGACACGAGGTACTCCTTATACACATTAATTGCAACATCTGGTATAAGATAATGACATTACAGTTCGCCTCTTTGAACAAGCAAGATTCAATTATTTCCTAAGCGCATGCCCATACACTCATCCATATCACCCTTCTCTCTTGTTGACGACGTGTACTGCACTTTACGCTTGATTGTACACCGACACATAGATATACGTATGGAGTTTTTCAAGTTTCAAGTTACATCAGTGCAGTTTTTGGTAAGAGAAATTCAATTGATCATTGATTTTTTGTATGTAAAAATTATACGATTTTCATAAGGATTTTGGAACTCCATCGCAGTCAAAAAAAAGTGCAAAGTACATGAGAAATGTCTTGTAATTGGACGAGAAAACCCCAGATTTGAATCTTAGTTGGATTGCTGAACAATTTCGATTTGGTAACACAGTTCCGAGAATGAATTTAATATCCTTCGTCATAGTTCAGGAGAATTAATTTCCAAGTTCAGTGACTTCCTCTTACATAAACGAGCTAATTAGACATTACCATCAGGTTTGCTCAATATTTTATGACTTGACAAGCTTGTTTACAATGTAACTTTGCCGCTGATAAGATAAATTACACGAGTGGCTAATGTTGGATTAGACATTACCACAAAATTTATGGTCAGACGTCTGGAGAATTACCAACAATCAGAGAAGTTTACATTTCCGTACAGGGAAAGGATCTTGCTATGTTTGCATACTTAAAATCTATTCGATATTCAATTCTATTGCCAGCTTAGTAAAAATCCGGTATTGGTGAGCCACATTCAGGCACCATGAGTCCAAATCATACTGCTTTATTACTGGACCAATCATTAGATTCATACCATTTTCCAAAATCTTGATTTTGCATCTGTTATTAAATTCTGATTTCATTGAGTCTTGTCAAAGTTTTGATAATGGCCAAGTATTTCAATTCGAAGTGTAATCATGTCCAGGAAATATATTGTTATTGATGATTCTTAATAACAATCCTTTATGATATCATCGGTGGGGAATCAATTTATACGGACAAAAGGGGAAGGCTACAAGTTTGAGAGATGCACCTAATTATGCTCCCAAGACTGTCGATCCGGGTAAAAAAATATCTCTGATTCTCCCTGAAAATTTCATGTTCCAGGGAAATTCAGAGAGATTCAGGAAGATCCAGATAAATTCCAGAACATTCAACGTGACTCGGGAAGATTCAGGAAAATTCAGAGGCGGGATGATTCGGAAAAATTGTGCGTTGAACTCTTTGGAAGGATCCAGAGAGATTTAGAGGAATTTCGGAAGTTACAGAGAGACTCAGTGACGGATAAATCAGGAGAAATGTGCATTGAATTTCTCAGAAGGATGCAGATAAATTCAGAGAAAAGTAAATGAAAAAAATGTCCAGTCCAATATTTTCGAGACAGATTCAGAGACCGATGAATCAGAAAAAATTGCGTGCTAAACCTTCCAGATAGCTTCGAAGAAATTCAGGAAGATTCAGAGGGTAGTGAATTGGAGAATGTTCCTAATCCAAGATTTCAGAGGGATTTAGGAAGTTTCGAAGAGATTTGGGGAGATTAGAGAATTAGGGGCAACTGGGGAAAAATTGCTGAATATATCGATTCCGAAGAAGACATTTTTCCCTCTCAATTAATTTAATTGAAACTCTCATATGGGACCTTCAAAAAAACATACTAAAGGTTTCATGGGAACCGAAAAAGCAGAAGATGAGATACGCACGCTCGCAAAAATCGCAATTTTTCATCATCTTTGTCCTTGCCCACCCGAATGCTCTGGATCAATCGGGCGAAAACTTTTATGGGACCACTATCCCTTCACTCTACGAATATAGTACAGATTTTATCGGAGTCGGATGACTGAAACGGAAGATACTATATTCGCGTTCGCAATTTGTTGACAGACCGACAGAGATAATGATAAACAGACACGGAACCAGAGAGAGTGATCGCAAAATCCGCCTGTTTTTTTTGGGACCGCGAGTTTCGGGTGAAATTGCATTCTGAAAAATACCTATCGAGTTGTATTGATTTTTATAAAATCTTGATCAAAATTTGATACAACTTTACTTGTAAAACCAGTGTTACGCTCACCTGGAAGTTGTATACCCTCACAAATGATCACCATAGCTTATGTTTTAGAATGCATTCTAACCTGAAACCCGCGGTTCCAGAAAATAGGCGGAAAAATACTCTTTTTTGCGGTCACTCTTTTTTCCCGAGCTCGGAGAAATATTTTGGTGTAAGAAATTTTCATTCTGAAGACCATGGAATTTTCGGACCCTTGAAACAATCATAAAACTCCCCTCAGAGGAGGCGAGGACACATTGTTTCCTCAATTGGTAAAAAAATTGTCGGTCTCTCAAGACAATTATAAAACTTCCCTCTGAAGAGAAAAGCAATTGATTAAATATATGTCAAAATATGTACCAAATGATATATTTTGTCGGTGAGTCTCACTCCGATACTTTGATATGAATAAGAGTGCGAAGTGATATGAATAAAAGTTGATTACATATTAGTGAAACAAAGATTTAGAACCCAAGTGAAAAGCTGTGAAACTTATCCAGGTGCGGATATAGATAGTGATCACGATATGTTGCTGATGAAATGTTCTCCGAAATTCAAAGCTCTGAAGAAGGCTAGGAAAACACAAAAAGATGGAATTTGAAGAATCTCAAACAAGAACAAACACAGGAGCCATCCAAAGTGATGTTGGGCGAAAAATTGGAGGATTAACAAGAAAAAGACTTGGAAATAGAGAGTAGATGGCCAAATATGAAGGGGAACATAGAACAATGTGCAGATGAAATTTCGAAGAACGATGGAGTAGAGCCTAAGAAATCATGGATAACGGAAGACATTCTCGACTCAATTAATGCAAGGAAGAAATACAAGAATGAGAGTAGCAAACTAGACCAGCAGACATACAAGGCACTGAGAAATAAAATAATAAGAGAATCAAGGAAAGCAAAAGAACAATGGTTAGAGGGAACATGTCAGGATATAGAAGTGAGATTACATTTAGGGAAAATAGATGAGGCATATAGGATTGTTGAGAGATTTTTTGGACAAATGAAATCTAGAAGCAGTGAGATTAAAAATTCTCTAGGGAAACAATTGATAAGAACGGAGGGACAAATAGAACAATGGATTAATCATTCAGAAGATCTGTATAAAGGAAGTGATAATATAGGATTTTTAGAGAGGGAGGAAGATGTCGATGAAGAAGAATTGGGAGATTCAATTTTAAGATCAGAATTCGACAGGGCTTTAGAAGAATTGAAAAATAATAAAGCGCCAGGAATAGATGGCATAAGTGCGAACCTTATCAAAACCTCCAGTCAGAGAACTCGTGACGCACTGTTTGAATTGGTCACAGATATGTACGAAAGAGGAGGAGTACCGAAAGATTTCCAGAAGAATCAAATTGTCACCATTCCAAAAAAACAGGGAGCAGACAAATGCGAGAACTACAGAACGATTAGTTTAACTTCACATGCCTCGAAAATACTGACAAAAATTATGTACAGGAGAATAGAGAATGAAATAGAGAGTAGATTAGCAGAAGATCAGTTCGATTTCAGGAAAAATAGGGGAACGCGAGAAGCAATATTAGCACTCAGAAAAGTAGTAGAGAAAAGTCTAGAGTTAAAAAAGTCTGTGTATATAGGTTTTTTAGATATACAAGAAGCATTCGATAATGTTGATTTGGAGAAAATGCTCACGATTTTGAAAAAGGTACGAATTAATTTCAAGGATAGGAGAATAATATATGAATTATATGAGAACGAAATCGCAATAATAGAAATAGAGGGTCAAAAAGGAGAAACACAAATTAAAGGAGGGGTGAAACAAGGATGCTCACTATTGTCATTGATTTTCAATTTGTATATGGGAGAAGCGACGAACGAAGTGAAGGGCAAGTGCAATTGAAATTACAGATTCAAGGTGAAAATGTGAGCATGTTGAGATTTGCGGATGACATAGCTGTATTAGCTACGAGTGGTGCTGAGTTAGAAAATACTCTCAACACTATGAAAACAATATTACAAGACAAATATTGTATGAATATAAATGAGGACAAAACAAAATTCATGATTTGCACAACAGCGAAAACATCAAGAAGAACAAAAATCAAAATAGATGCAGAGACAATTCAGCAAGTGAAAGAATTCAAATATCTAGGAAGCATAATTAAAGAAAACGGTGAAAGCGAAAGAGATATAAGAGCAAGAATTGCACAAGTAAAACAGGCTTTCCACCAAAAGAAACAGTTACTATGTTCGAAGAATATCAGCTTAGCAGTAAGGAAGAAATTCTTGAAGAGTTACGTTTGGAGCACAGAATTATATGGTTGCGAAACTTGGACAATTGGAAAAACGGACCAACGAAGACTTGAAGCTTTTGAAATGTTGTGTTATGAAAGGATGCTTAGAGTGAAGTGGATAGAGAAAGTGAAAAATGAAGAAGTACTTGAGAAGGTAAATGAAAAGAGAAGTCTTTTGAGAAAGGTCGTGAAAAGAAGAAGTAATCTGATAGGATACACATCAAGGCATGATAGCTTATTGAAAACAATATTGGAAAGAAAAATGAATGATAAAACTCGAAGAGGTAAACCTAGATTAAGTTATATGAAGCAAATTATACAAGATAAGGGTTGTCGTAGATATGCAGAAATTAAGCGGTTAGCGGATAATAGACAGGGTTGGAGAATTTCATCAAACCAGTCATAAGACTGATTACTTCATGATGATGATGATGAAAAGTGCACCAGCAGCTAGCTCATCGTATTCCAGTGGAAGTGTATGGTAAACATACTTCGACCTAGCAAACCTGTTGAAAGTGTTCCACATGTTTCAGAGCTGGTGATTTTGACTTGGATGACAAAGAGCAACCTAGCCAGCCGAAAAAAATTCAAAGATAAAGATTTGGAATCATGCCCCAATGAGCACTCATACAGTTTGGAAATGATCTTCATTATTGGGAGTTGACTTATCAACGGTAGGAAAACATCTTGAAATTTTGGGCAGGATTCAAAAGGAAGGACATTGACCCTCATTTGAATTAAAATCAAGGGATATTGAGAGATGTTCCTTGACGTGTAAACTGCTTCTTCACCCAAAAAAAAATTAGTTGGAATAACTTGTAAGCTCATATGGACTCATGTTTTTCGTTGAAATAACTATTGTTTTCGTTCATTCAACTGATTTTTCAGTAACATTGTATCAGTAAAATTGTTTAAATCAATGAATTAATCGGTTATTCTAACGAAACACAGTGGGTTGATATGCGCTCACAAGTTAAATAGGTATTTCAACCAATCTTTTCTCCCGTGCAACGTGAGAAGAGAACAAATTTTTCCGCATCAAAGCCCGGGCAACCATCAACGTAAGGAGCGAAGCCGAATATCCATGGGTTCAAGCTTCTGCTCTGCATGTGAAAAATTTTTTAGCTCCATCAGTTGAATTTTAGCTGATATAGCAGAATATTTTAGCCAACCATTCCACAGGACAGCTAATTTTTCAGCAACATCAGTGAAAGTTTAGCTGATGAAACTAAAAATTTTTTCTGCAGTAGTTAACATTTAGCTATAGGAGTTGAAAACATGGCCATCCATTGTACATCTGATTACATTTTTTCGTGTGTGTTTGATGGGATTAGGGGAACGTGATTCGTTATGCCCTGCTGAAACCAAATGAAACCATAACTGGGGATCACTAACTTCTACAATTGATGAGCGTAGGCCATGCATTGGAAGAAAAACGGACGCAATACTCCGAAAGGCAAGACAAGATCATTTTGCTGTACGACAATGTTGTTCCGCACCTCACAAAATCTGTATAAGCATACCTGAAAACCTGGTTCATAGCTTGTCTGAGCAGGAGTTCACTTTCCACGAGAATTGTCAAAAATGGGTCGATTTGTGGATTGCATTCCAAGATGAAACATTCTGCCAACCACACCGAATTCATGGACTCATATACACACCGACATTGTATAGAGATTATATTCCAATCGGTATTAATCTCCAAAATACAACACAAATCTGAGTGAAGTTAACGAAAATCGAGAATAGAATTTCAACACAGAATTAATGGGCGCATATACATACCAAAAAGTGGTCACGTGAGGTCAAATTTGTAACAGTGTCTCATAGGGAAAAGGAAACACGGGCCGATATTGGCTCAGTACTGCCAGAGTTGCCAGTACCCGTTTAAATGAATCCTGGCCATCCTGAGGTAGGCCCTAGCCTCGTAGGGGTATATCTCGGGCACCCAATACGAGATTGCTTACCCACGGCCCATGTGAGCTTCAGTTGGGGTTGCCAGTATATTTCTGGAATATTTCAATCCAGATATGCCCACCCACAGCCCATATATATATATATATATATAGGCCCTGAGTTGGCTACCATTGTTTTGCCTGGATATTTGATACAATTAGGGGGCTAGATTGAAAAGCGTAACATTCCAATTTGGGACCACACTTCAAGTAGGGATTATAAACCTGGCCCAGGTCTGAGCCTGGAAGAAATTCCCACACGGAGAGTGGCAAATCAAGAGCTACCAAAGCTATCAAAATTGGCAAGGATTCGGCATGGTAACATGATTTTACATAAGGGCTCTGTGTACCATTTACAACCATGTCAGTACTGTTCTTTTGTATGTGCCGACTATGGTGAAATTCTGGCATTCCAACCTTGTCCAAACAGCATCGTTTCAATACTGTCTGTTCACTCAATTCAATACCGTATGAAATTCGTGGAATATGCCGTGCCAATTGAAAAATAATAATGGCCCTGAATGGAAATAATTGTTCCCGCCAAAGTTCAGCTAATATAACCTTGCCAGTACCAGGCCATTTGTCGACCTCGGCAATTTCCACATGCGGTACTTCAATTAATGTATTTCCTCACCCTCATGAGAATGAGGTAATATACACTGTGAAAAATTTTGATAGGAAACTTCCAAAGCAAAGTTTGGAAATCTTTTTTTCAAATATTTTTTAGTAGATTTACAAACAATTTTAGTGAATTTTCAAACAATTTTAGCGATTTTCCAAATAAGGTTTGTCCGTTTACACAAATTGTTTGTCAATTTACTAAAAAATGTTTGAAAAAAAAAGTTCCAAACTTTGCTTTGGAAGTTCGCTATCAAAATTTTTCACAGTGTAATTGAATGCATTCAAAATGAATAAGTTGTTCCATTAAAGGAAACCCTACGAATTGAATAATCGATGGAAAATAAAGACAGAAGAGAAAAGCTCAGAACCTTGAGAAATGCAACTAATTATGTTTCCAAGGCTGTTCTTTAATCTACAAACAGCATTGATTATTGAAACTATGTATCATGGGAGATATGAGAATTCAAAGACGGATATATGCAGGTTCGATGCAATAATCTGATTCAGAAGATGAAAGTGAACGAACAAAAATTATATGAGTCCGTTAGTAATGTAATACTGATATTGCAATTTCCTGTAGAATTTTTCTTTCTCTCTCGAGATAAGATAAATCGATTCTTCCATGTTCTCTGATGCATACGTCCCGTTGAAGAAGAATACATTTTTTTCATCACTACTTTCGATAAATGTCTTTGTTCATATTCCTTCGTAAGAATACACGCAAAGTATACGTCATGTTTCATTTCGTATTACGCATTCAAAATTGAAAACAACCTCGATCCAATGAAAATGTTTGAAATGTAGCTTTTGATCGAGTATCGGTAAAAACATCAAAATATTTTTTTTCCACCAATCATCAAGTTTATTATGAAAGAAAATGAAATGAACCTCAAATATCATTACCCCGACACAGATATGTGTGATGGAATATTGACACAACTTGTATACAATCAACTTATCCGTTCTCCCAGTTCGTGCTTTTATTTCATAGAAATCCAAGAAATCCTTAATCAATATTAGAACAGTTCCGATAAATACCGAGTCTCAATCTCAAAGTATTTGCCGCAAGGAAGATTGAAACCGTCTTATCACTGAAAATATTTACGCTCGAATAATTTTATCGAATACTTGGTATTAAATTTTCTTTTCGAGTTAATCTAACGATTTTTCTCCCCACCTCTCGCCAATTTGTTTGTTCATTTCATCTCTCTATTGATTTCTTCAGAAAACTGCTGACATCTTATTATTTCTTTACAACTCGTTTATCGTATCCGTCTTGTACAGCTTGTGATATTATTCGAAATCTGTCAAGAATGATTCTTTTGAATTTGTTTCCCATGAAATATTTTGCGGAAACTCCGTTGGTCCTTTTGTGTAAAATATAATGCATTTGTGGATGACTTCGTCGTAAAGTTCAAGAAAAACGAGGAAACGAAAATTAATAGAACAACATGATAATGCAATCCGTTAGTTTAGCTGAGATCTAATTTATTCGTTTTTCACATTCTACTTCGGAAATTGCATAGTATCGGAGAATATGTTAATTAAGTTCTCATCTGGGAGAATTGCTGTTCCTACAAAAATATGTGCATCATTCTTTCCGGAATATTCGCCGCATGGAATATGAATTCAGTTTCGTATGTGTATTATTGCGAAAACAAGTCATTCTTCTTGAATACCTTTGATATTTTTCGTGGTTACTCACAGTGAATGGTAATGGAGAAAACAAATGAGAAAAGAAGGGCTGGAAGAATAGAAAGGAATATAATGATAGGGTGGAAAAAGGAAAAGGGATGGAAATAAGGTGAAAAAGATGGCTCGGTATAAAGAGAAGCGAGCTCGGAATGGTGTAAGAAGAAGAGTAAGAAGAAGAAGAACCACCACCGAGAGCAAGTGAATGTAATTGGTTTGAGTCGGTACTATCTTGCCAGTCAAGCAGTTTCTCAGCGTGGTCGCTATCAGCGCGAATATAAATTCAACTACTTTTATTTTCTCACCTGTCGTCATGCATTTCTTTTCGACCGTTATGTTCTACCTTCTTTTTCACATTTTTTTTCTCTTCCACCTGTTTCCTCAAGGATGTATGTTATTTTTCTTCCTTCTCGTTACTAATTTCTTCAAGGTATAACGCTTTCCACGCTTTTCAAACTTCTAGAATTGATGATTTTAATTTTCTTTGATTTTTCATAGTCCGCCAAAATCCTTTTCGCGAGGAAGAAAATACCGAATAATATGCTTCCAAATAAAGATGAATGAAAATGTGATCAACGTATTCATTACGTTTTAAATGTTTCCGTCAAGGCATGAATATTACCAAGTGACTCAATAGAAATTGAATTGCAGAAACTAAATGAATTTGCAGCGAACAAGATGTAATATCAATAATCTATAATTCTCATCATATTTGAAAAATGATGGAAATATGAAGAACGGGACGTTGAATGGAAAAACTGTGAAAATTACACGGACGAAAGGTTAAGAGAATCTTCCAATGCAATCAAAAAGGAAAAAGTAGAGGAAAAGGTACTATTATTGGTACTGAAAGCATTTCACTTTGAAGAAACTCTTCTAAAGGAGAAGAATAAAAAAGAGTGAGAGCATTTCTTTTCAAATATAGAGTAGTAAGACTCGAACGATGTCGTTGATTATAAATAATTGCACGCAGGCAATCATCTTATGACAGTGAAGAACTCTTATACGTCGGTACAGGAAAAACGTATTATGAATAATATTATTCCGTATAGAGAAAGGAATATCAATTGGTAGAAATTTGTAATGCATAAAACGAATGGTAGCAATTTTTGAATCCTTGAAACTTGTTTCTTGATGTCCGTGAAAAGAAAAGGTAACGGTATGGAATTTCAATAATGATCAAGTCATAAATCGATTAGAACGCTAAAACTCGGCGGCTTATTCGAATACTTCCAGCACGTGAACCTTACCTTCTTATATGCCTTCGGTATATCGTAGTCATGAGAATTCCAATTGGAATTCCAAGCTCTCCTCCGATTCAATTATTGATTCCGTAATAAGAGCGAGGAAATGAATTGCTCATGTATTACTCCGCTCGCGTAACAGGGAACACGCGATTGGAGACAACGTTATTACGAGAATAAAGAAAAATTCGTCAACTCCGGTTGGTATACAATATTCAAATCCTCATCGAGTAGCCTCCGGTCAAGTTCTAACAAACAAAAGGGATTTGCCAGAATTCTTTCAACAACTCAAGGAATATTCATCAAGGTATGATTGTTCTACCACCTCTCACAAAATCCATATTCCTTGTAATTTTGGAATTTGTTCAGAAACTGATTTTAACTTACAACTGGGGTTGGAAATTGAACTTCGCGAAGAAGGAATGGTTTTAATTCATCTTCGCACAACCCACGCGGACATACCCGTACGCTTGTGCATACATATGCACATCCTTCCTTCCATCAAATTCTCTCTCGAGGATAAGAGATGAACTTTGACGTGCAGATGCACTCGGTCACACGTGCGCAACCTTTTCTTCGTTTGTGTAGCAGCTTGAAGGCATGATATCAGATCGAAGAACCTTGGTTGGAAATGCGGAGATGGTGGGAACAGAGATTGACGTCGCAGCTGGAATGGAATCTTGGTGGGAAAACGATGAAGAAAAAGAGTAAAAAGAGCGAGGTTTATAGACACGAAGGAACCCATAGAACAAAAACCAAGCCAGTTGGGGTTATGGTAGCGCTCAAAGCGATCCACTGTTGCATACTGATCGACTTATTTCATTCGCTTGTCCCCGGTGTGCATCCAGGAGAACGATAAATGTAAGCAAACAACAAAGAATCGTCATACCATTTGGCTTCTTTTACTCTTTACGCGATTTCTTCGAATGGATCGTTCATTCCTCTCCAACTCTGAATTAGGAGCAATGATGAAATAATGATAATAATGATAATAGTCGAGGAGATTCCTTATTTTGTTTCGTGCATGGCACACGGACGTACGTAGACCTACAGTCAAGAAAAATTCAATGGGAAAAGAGCCAGAAAAGGGGGTGGAAAGATAAAAGGAATCTCCTTACCGAGGTGGAATTCAGTTTGCATGACATTTAAGAGTCACCTCCCGCTGTATTTCATAACCCTTTGAACCGTTGTTCTCGTGCGGCTTTACTACGACTTTTCCAAGACTGATTCGACCAGTCTCTCCCAGTCGACTTTATCCAACGGAAATTCCAACGATGGCAAAGGCGGAAAAAGTTATAGAAGATGGAGGAGAGGGATGAGAAAAGGGTCCATCTAGTGAAACCCTTGGCTGCTAGAGAATACACTAACCCAATTCCGAATGCTACATCTACGAACATAGTGGAGAACAAAGTTGCTACGTTCCAGGCATTAGAATTTTAAATCGGCATCATTGCCTACTATGCCATAGTATAACAGAGAAAGTCGTGTTCCAGATAAAAAGAATGAGGGAAAAGTTTGGTGGAGCATAAATAAGGGGGACAAGAAAATTCTGCATGGAATTGCGTATGGGGGAATTTTTTCGTATCGTGTTTTCGTGATAACGGTATAAAAGTAACTCTGGTGACGTGGTATTTGAATATCAATTGATCGACCAAATTCAATGTCACTGAATATTCGAGGATTCGTTGAGAAGAGGCGGAGGAAGATCTTCTGATGGTTGAAGTAAGCAGTTGTTCAATATAAATCAGTTTAGTCTGCATCAGGTATGAAGAAGAAACAATGATTTTTATTGTTTGGGTTGAATCTGAGGTTGAATTTTTTGCAAAATCAATCAAGGTACTTATGAATACATAAACTACATGCATCCCACATAAAATTTCAAGCATCACACGAGTACCCCTAAAGTCTTGCCATTCTGAATAGAAATTCACACCTACAGCACTTCGCACTTGACTTAGAATTTAGCACTTGCCCGATACTACTTGTTTTGCACCTAAAATGAAAAACAATTCTCACCTTCTTGTGTCTTATGTATGTTGAAAATATACCGTATATTCGGGAAACAACGAATTTACGATTCCAAGATATAAGTTGGAGATATTATTTTCTGCAATCATACATCTCTAATCTATGCATTTGAATCCTCTTATATTCTTTATGTATCCTCTTATGTTCTTCCGTACAGAGAGGATCGTTAGATTTTAAATACCTTTTTATTCGTTCGCCTTTTCACTTTACAACCAGAGTTCATCCGTCGCGAAATCGTAAATTTTCTCTTCAGACACTCGGCGCGTGTGTATATAGAATGGCAAACCTGTAAAATCCATGACGATCCATAATAAAGCGCACTCCTCTCCCTTAAGATACGTCACTCGGTTGAACAGTTCTATTTGAAATTTGACTAGATGCAATTCATAGTCATATAAAACATCCTTATTTTCAACCCTAATCACTCCTATCGAAATTTATCAATGATTATTTTTCTTCTGCAAGTTAATGTAAAACATTCGCAGAGAACATAATAGAAGAGACACAGTTGAAAAAATCATATAGCACACCGAAGGAATATATTAACGTTACGACGTCAAGATTATTACAATAATGCAGCATCAGAGAGGAAGTAATTTCAATATTTTATGTACGTGGGAACAGTTCTGATGATTCGAGGTCAGGAGTTCTGTCACGAAAATCGACGGGTTCGTGTCGTGTCATGGTATGTGACATCAGGGTAAATTCATACTCTCAGAGATCCGTAGGAGAGAACTATGTGTGTGAAGAAAGAAAACAGGATGAATAGCCAGCGAGAGAAAAACGGAGAAGGACAGGACTTGATTTTCCGGATCAATGGAGGTCGTTATTCGAACGCCAGGACGAACGCCAGTGGAATCTCGTAACGGTATTAGACCGCCCGTTCCCCAATCGTCCACAACATAGAGGAAATTTTCAACATGAAGGAAATATGATATTCTATAACAAATCGATACTGAGCATATATTATATGGAATTCTTTCAGTCTATTGTGATGGCATGTTTCATAAAAAACTTGGAATTTGAGTATTTTCGATTTATCAGTTGTATCATTCAATTTGTTTACATCATCGGGTTTGGAAGATAGCGGTGGTTATCCACGATAGTGGTACCTTGTCCCACGACAACGGTAACGACAACAACAACAAAGATTCTACAGGTTGGCAGTTTGGAATGCTTGATTCACGGTTCGGCTCACCTACGGAGTTTAAAGTTCAAACAGCAGTCTTAGAGTAAACAGATTCGCCACTAGACGATCTTTGCTTCTTACGTTGAATTGGTTAAAGGGGCTACAAGATCACAAGAGAGAACAGAGAAAAGAGCGAGCGTAAATATTCGTGAGCGTGAATGTTTGATCCATATCCAATCGGTTTGATTCTTTTAGAATTCGAAAACATTCGGAAGGAGTGGATGCTTGAATTGTGATTCTAATGTTTGCTCAAATCATGAATTCTAATCGATGTATGAGAATATTGATTCGAAAATCTCGATGATAAGAAAGGAGTTATGCGAAGAGGAAAATATCTCTCTGCTGTAATGAGCAAGAATGAGACTGTGAATCCTATATATGTGATGGAAATCCCATGTACTATTGGAATATTAACATCAAACCTTTATGAAGATATCAGAGTAAAAGAGGGAACAGTATTGTCGTTAGAATTTCATATGAACATCATCACGCTCCAAAATGATCGAATTTCATAATTTTCTTAATGATATCTCGCTCTGAAGATACACATGCAGTAGCATCTAGTGGTTTCTTTTGCTCAGTATTTCTACACTAATTGCTTTGATCACTCGTTTGCTTTCTCATGTCCTTTCCATTTCATATTTCTTGGAATCGACAGTGGAATTCTTATTGAAATTGATCAAGTCTCTTGACAGGATTTTCAATCTTCCGATCTGTTCAACCACCCTAGTAGAAATCATTCTATTAATTCTGTAGGCCCCGCAAGGCCTCACCAAGACCTTGTGAGGGATTTGCTAGGCTTAGTGAGGCGTCGCGATAGCCTAGAGAATTACTAAAATAATTTCTGTTAAGGTATTTTTTTAGAACGAATTGTTCATTCCTGTCTAAGGATATGGAAGAATTCATATGTGCATGAGAAGAGACATGAGGATACTAATATTAATTGTATTCCAACGTACTTATATGAAAATCTTCAGACTTCGCCAATGCTGAAGATAAAATATAGCTGAGCGCAAGGCTGGGCAATCTACGTAGAAGCAAACGTTGTTGACAGGGGTGCAAATATTTTACCACTATGGGTAGTGAATGAATCACGTCCATTAATGCATCACTGATCATAGACTACGCCATGCCTGGTTCATTCTTCAACCAACATTTCGGAGAGGGAACAAACTGATTCCACACAAGGGTCTTTAGCGCATGACAAAACCCTGCCTCGAGCATTGAGCAACCCTCAAGTTAGGTAATAGCTTGGCTAAGCTCGGGCACTGGTTCCGCCCACTTCAGGCGGTAGCCTTGACTCAACTTGAGCAATAGCTTAGCTCGGGGTGAAACTCTTCGTAAGCGGGAAATTGCAAGAATCCTCACCAGGATGTTACTTGTTTCTTGCGAGTGGCAAACCAGGCATTCGATGAATATATAAGTCCCCTCTGAAGATTCCATGACTGAAAAAGTTCTTCGTTTGTTTCAGGACGCGCGTACTTCAAACTCGATTCCAACTACCCGTGAAAAAATCGTCCACGACTATCAGGCCTCATTCATCAGGCGTGACCAGGCCTCAATTTTGTAATCACGTCCAATCGCGCTTGATTATGCTTCATTATGAATAAAGAATTCAGAATTGATTAGCTATTTGTGAGGAATAAAACTGTAACAATTTTATAAAAGACTAATTTATTGTCAATCATTTTTACTTATTGTGCTTATATAGTTTCCAGTTCTCAGGCATGATCAGGTGTGATCAGGCGTACGCGAATGTGTTCGGGGCTGACTTGGCCTGATAAAACATGTGCATTCGTGATAAAAAAATCAACATAGCGTCATTTTGTATGGATACTTCTCATTTGGTACAATTTTGTATGATCATGGGCGAAAATGGTTTGTCTGGCATAATCGCACGCGGTCAAGCTCAATCACGGGTTTCCACGTAACTACAAAATTGAAGCCTTCTCAGTCATGAAGAAGCTGAAAAATGAACGATGAGGCGTAGTCAGGCCCAACTGCGTGCGATCAGAGTTGAGTACGAATAATTTCGCCAAAAAATGTCCATGATCAGGCGTGAACACGCCTAATCACACCTGAATGATTTTTTTACGGGTAATCAGAAGAATTATATTTCAAAATTGTGGATGTTTTTTTTTCTTATTTTTAATCAGAATAAAAAATGAAAGTGACTATTGGCATGAGATGGACGCAATACTCCAACATGATTCAAACAACGTCACCTCTCCCCTGACAAACAAACTTTTCTATGGTTTGTCATTGATGGCAAATGCTATCATAACCGTATTCTCAGTGTTCGGTCTTGATCGTACACGGAAAATACTGTACAGTTGGATTCATAGCATCACTGCTGTTATTCCAATTCCAGCGCTGCGATAAAATTGACTGCTGTTGAAACTACCGCAGTGACTGACGTTGAATTTCATGAGAAACCAGCCGTTAATTTTACTGCAGTATGTGCTGTTGACTTTGTATTTGAATCAAATTTCATGTCAACATCACATTTGTACCACAGAATTGAGATTTTTCATAATGTAGAATATTCTTATAATATAGATATTCATAATATCATTTGGAACCTTTTATCTTCAAGTTAGCCCCACATTGAGATTCAACTTATTTTCACTTACGAACCATTGTCAACTAAATTTCACATAACCTACTACATAATCGTTTAAATCTTCTTATAGTTGGTCAGTTGGAGTATTGTGTCAAATTCTGAAAAACGACTGGATATAGATATTTCCATTGAAAAAACAAGATGAATTATTGGAGGGTTCAAAATCTGAATGTTCAATGTAAAATTTTGGGGAGATTTTTCTCATTTCAGTGATGAATTCTATTCCCCAGTCGTGAGGAAATTATTTTTTCATCAGAAATAGGGGACTTTTCTGCCACTCTGAGGAATTATCTGCCATTTGGTTGTTGAATTCATCAAAAAATAAGCAAAAAGTCCAAAAAATCAGGATGAAAGGCTCCGTACCCGTAATCCGAAATATCTAACAAAACATGCCATTTCAGCGGCTGACATTTTCAACTTTTTCTTAATCCTTAAGTCATACAATCCATCTTGAAGCATTAATCAGAGAACATCATGAACTGTATATCAAGTTTGTTTCCAATTTACCTCCAAAAATGCACTTTAAGACCCATTATCCAAGATTGATGCATAAGATTGGACCACTATGAAAAATCTACATTATGAAAAATCTCAATTCTGTGGTACAAATGTGATGTTGACATAAAATTTAATTCAAATACAAAGTCAACAGCACATACTGCAGTAAAATTAACGGCTGGTTTCTCATAAAATTCAACGTCAGTCACTGCGGTAGTTTCAACAGCAGTCATTGCTGTGGATTCAACAGCAGTCAATTTTATCGCAGCGCTGGAATTGGAATAACAGCAGTGATGCTATGAATCCAACTGCACAGTTTTTTCCGTGTAGAAACTACACTGTAAAAAGTCTGACTGCAAGTGGCTACATCTTACTTGAAAACTTTACTGGAATTCAGTCTTCCATTATGTCGGCATTTGTTTTGGATGCTTACTTTCAGCTGAAATTGGGCTAGTTTTGGCTGTATCTTGAAATAAGCCGGTATGAAGGTTGGAAGTGAGTTTTATTTTTTACTGTGTATTGGGCTAAAGCTTGAATGATGCTATCATTTCAGAGTTCTGCCATGCTTGATCACTTCGGCTCGGCCCATTTGGTGAGCCTTGCGGGAGCCTAACACCCATGGTCAATTTTTACCTAGATACATGTTCATATCAGTTTCCACCTAAAATTGAATATTTGTTTTATCCTGGGGTGATGGGGAAGAAGTTACTTGATTTCTTATAAAAGATGAAGAATGACGATAAAGAATAACTTGAATCTTGATGAAAAGATGATGACCTACGTTAAAACAGCGTTGTTGACTAACAACAAAAATTTTATATCCACAACCATCGAATCAAGCTTGCGCCAGCGTTGGGAATTTTCCAACACTATTGTGCCTCAGGCGTCGAAACGAATGCCTGGGGATTGCTGGATCGATGTTATCATTCCAGGTCTCAGTCAAGCTTTCTTCCAAAACTCCCCCACTGTTCAGAGTTGGGTCAGTCTTGCCTTGATGGCCAATATTTACATGGATAAACCCTTCTACGATCAAAAGCATTTTTCAGAATGAATGAAATTCATAATCCACGTTTTAATACGATTTCTTTTCTAATCGAAACTAAAAACGCAAACATAGTTTCGCTAACTTTGTTAAAGTTGTGCAAGTTAGAAATGTTTGAATATAAAACTTCAACGCATGCAAAGAATGAATATTCTCAAAATATATCTGAGAAAGTGAACATAGAAAGCGTGGGAAGAACTAAAAGAAACGTTTTGAAAACTTCCACTGCTGTCTGGAATATAACAGAATATATACCAACAACGAATCTTGCAACATTCAATAGAAAAGAGGTATATAATTCTTGTCGAAGAACAGAATTCTTTGTACTACATTTGATGGTAGTTTAAACGCTATTGTGCGTTAATGAATTTATGGTGCTTTCCACTACTCTTTATCCATCTCATTAGCGAGAGGTTATACATATATAAGAAGAATGCTATTCCAAGGGTTCACCAGATTACACATAATAGGAATCGACATAAAGTTGGGAAACCTTCAATTTGGATAGAAGCCAGCATCGACATTAGTCTTGGCTTCACATTCGAACGAAGAATAAATTGGAAAAGAGCTTATCGTATGATTATTATTCGTACAGACATGAGCACGCGGATCGCCATATCAACGTTAATCAAAAAGAGTTCTGTGCATTATCCGAACGTATTAGCGACGTGAAAAGTACTTGAATGAGCTATCATGCGATCGAAGTAAGATGAATTATGAGATTCGTGTTATGGGAGTTATCGAAAAATATCGGTCTCTTGTAGAGATGGCTTTGTAATACTTGTCTGGAACGATGTTTGCTGATCTTTCGTACTTAATTTATTCACCACAATTCTGAAATATTATGTCTGAATTCATGAAGTCCGGTATTTCGTTTCTTTTCTTCGATGTAAGTTGCGAGGATGTTGTTGCTATGTTCATCGTGAAATTACGTGGGAATGTACTCTTTCGATTTCTTGCAGTGAAAAATCCACTCTTGAATAATGAAAATACTGCAAGTCCAACAAAAGTGGGTTTCACTTTTATGGAGTGAAACCTCACTACACCGAGAAAACTGTTTGGTTAAAACAACAAAACATTTTGGTTTATACGTGAACAACAAAAAACTTTTGTTCCTTCAATCAAATTTTTGTGCTTCCAACAAAATTATTTTGTTCCTAAATGTGTTAACAAAAATATTTTGTATCTAATATCAAATGTTTTGTTGCAACAACAAAAATTCGGTTAGCATAACTGAAGTTTTTGGTTGTTCACATTTCAACAAAACTTTTTTTTCGGTGTATTCAGAAGTGGAATCTCATTCTGGTTGGACTTGTAATATTTCCATTCCTTACACTCAGAGAAAAATCTGGTTCGCATAACCAGGTGACGGGGGGATTTTTGGCTTCAACCATTCCATCCAGTTGCCACAACCAGATTTACGTCATTTTATGTTGTTCTCTTGGTTATCATAACCAGATTTCAGGTCACTGCAACCATACAACTGAAGAAACAACAAGTACCCTGAACTTGAGAATAAACTCGCTTCGTTTCAGGTTCATTCCCGTACAGCACCGGACGTTGCCTCTACGTTGCCTCCGCGTGGAATCTCCGTTCATCCACGTTCTATCCATGTCCACCATTTATCCACGTGGAGTCCACGGGGATGCGACGTGGAAGTCGGTGGATGTGCTGTTAGGGTTGTTGAATCGAACAGTTGAAATGAACAATTATTTTAATTCCATTAAAGATTTGAAGTTTGTATGTGGAGAACATTTTTTTCTCCATGCAACTGTTCATGTTAATAAATTCACTTCTTGCCTGCGAGGTTGACTCAACTACGTGAGATTTTGAATGAAACTTCGTCTGTGATTCGTTGAGGTTCACACAAATCGGTTCATGAAATCAAGTGATATGTTTGAGACAATGAAAGGTGGCGTAGTCGAGTCTACAATTTCCAAGTCATTTCAACTAAAAATTCGTTGATTCATTTATAAATTCTTCAACTACGCGTCATGGTTAATGGCACTTTCATTTTTTTCTCAGTGTATTGAATTGTACATGATATGATGAGTGCGCTATGGCAACTGCATCGCTGGCTCCTCGAAGAGAAATCAAAATCTTCAGAAGTTTTCAAGAATTTTATACACAGTTCTATTGATTATTCCCAGTTTGTGGACGGAAAGGTTACATTCCACCAACTACGCTGTAGAAAATTTGTATGGAAAAATTTCTGTATATTTATGTAGAGTGATTGACACTAGTGCCATCTTTACAAATCCTTCGACCTGTAACGAAGGACAGCCGATGGGCAGTTGCCCATAGTATGGCCCCCATACGCTGTCCTTTATCACACATCGGTTGAAGAAGGAAGAAGAGTTTGTAAAGACGGTACTGATCAACACATACGTGCCTTAGGAATTCTCCGCACTTGTCTGTGGAAATTTACTGTGGAATGTTGGGAAGAATATCAGGAATTACTTTCCCAATCAGTGATTGGAATTTTCCGGTTTCTGTATACAAGAAAATTCCGATTATTTTCCACAGTGTAGTTCGTATAATATTAAAATTTGCATCAAAAATATATTATAGAAAAGTGTAGTATGTGTTGACTGTAACTTCGGATACTTTTCCAAACCCCAACCTCGAATACGAACCACAAAATAAAAATATTAAATAACTCAGTTTATCAAATTTCAAAAACCTTTTGAAAATGTTCCTTTTTATTAAAACAAGGCTTTTATGAGTTTCGAATTCAGTTACAATTTCACTCACGTTATGTTTCTGGATATTTCAGTCTTGGGTCGTGTTCACACTTATTTTTCCTACGGATATTTTGTCAACAGAACTTTTGTGTGAGATTATTTTGTTATTTGATATTCTCTTGCAAAAATTTCGTGCGTTAATATTTTGTCACGTAGCCGATGGAGTAACGGGGTTGGATTGGCAGTGGAATTTGAATTACACGGAGAAAAAATGGTTTGCTACTATAGCGCCTACAAAGAAATTTGTTGTTCTTGCAAAAATATTCACTCCAGCAGCTAAGATGTTAGTTCTCTTAACAAATTGGCTTATGTCAGCAAAAAAATGTAGTTGTGTCAATCATTTTTCTTGCTCTTCCAGCTAATGTTTTTTGTAGGCGCTATAGTAACAGACCTGCTTGTTATGCCAGCAATACTTTTTTCTCCGTGCAGGTTGAGTTAGGTGACTTAGCGAAAAAAATAATTGGAATTTTCCTGTATTCGGCAACCATTCCAGTCTTCATACTAAGCTGTGTGTCTGTCCCACAATTATCATAAAACAATGGCCTAACAAACAAACAGATTGCTATTAGTATCTAAAAGTTGTCTTACAATCATGGAAGATGTCTTGGGAGACTTCCGTGAAGATATCTACAGTGGGTGGCCAAATTATTAGGCCACAATTGAGATTATTGAGATTACTCCAAAGTTGAATATCTCAGTGAAAAATTATCGTAAGGAAACAAATGAATACGCAATTTCAAGGGCAAAGTCTACTCTTTGAGCATCATTTGACCTCTTTGGTCTAGCATGTTTGCCCGACAACCTACATCGCATTAAGTATGAGCATTTTGCTCGATATTTCCTCAGTTTTTCAAACAGAAGGAGCTCGCAGGAAAATTAAAACATGGAAACACGAAAATAAACATTTTGTAGAGAATTTCCTCAGCTCCAAAACGCTTTTTTTATTTTCCTGGTAGAGTCATTTTCAGCGGAGTTATGTCATGTTTTATGACTTGTAATTTTGAGACGGTTAAGGGAACAAAAAATTTCCTTGGAGGAAAAAGTTTTGTTTTAAGATGTATTATACGCAGAAAATACTTTTGAAAGCAATCAAAAACCTCTCGAAGTATTTTTTTTTCGTATAATACATAGCAAAACTAAACTTTTTCCTCCAAGGAAATTTTTTGTTCCCTTAACCGTCTCAAAATTACAAGTCATAAAACATGACATAACTCCGCTGAAAATGACTCTACCAGGAAAATAAAAAAAGCGTTTTGGAGCTGAGGAAATTCTCTACAAAATGTTTATTTTCGTGTTTCCATGTTTTAATTTTCCTGCGAGCTCCTTCTGTTTGAAAAACTGAGGAAATATCGAGCAAAATGCTCATACTTAATGCGATGTAGGTTGTCGGGCAAACATGCTAGACCAAAGAGGTCAAATGATGCTCAAAGAGTAGACTTTGCCCTTGAAATTGCGTATTCATTTGTTTCCTTACGATAATTTTTCACTGAGATATTCAACTTTGGAGTAATCTCAATAATCTCAATTGTGGCCTAATAATTTGGCCACCCACTGTAAAAGATGCGACAAATTCCAACAAGTTTTAGGTATCTCGAAAAGGTCTTGCAAAAGATATGTTTTTGATATGTGGAAGACATCTTTCAGATGTTCCCAAGATATGTTTTCGATCCTTTTGAGATATGTTTCAAATATTTCCTAGATGTGTTTTAGATGACTCCAAGATGCCTTTTTGAAATCATCAAGACATCTCGGACGGCTGAAGAAGATCACTTATAGGTTCTGGAGAAGGAACATGGCGTGACTTCTGCCCTTCTTACTCAACCATGTTTTAAGATGTGTAACAAATATCATTCAGGAACTCTCACAAGATGTATTTTAGACTATGCTGATTCGACATCTAAAAGATGCCTCTCAGGGATACCTCAAAGACATGTTTCTGACATTTCTTGAAGATACCTCTTTTATGACGTCGTTTAGATATCCAAAAGATATCTTTTCGATGTATCTACAAGATATCTTGTAAGTGCCTTCAAGACCTTCGATGTTTGTTGGGGGGTTATTGAAAAAAACCCAGATCCGGGCTGATCAACCTTGATAAACCCATACTACTAGTTTGAATCATCCCAGTCCTCAACGAAAACTGATCACTACTTCGAAGTATCGGCTTTCTCCATTTTCTTGATAGATTGAAAATGGATGTATCGATATTTCACGATACGAAAGTGACGTACTGGAATGCGTCCTTACATAATTGAACTGAAAATTTTCAGTTTTGTCATGAGGAAAGGACTTATTGATAAGGAGTCATACATGCAAACTCTGATTCATACCAACAAAATTCACGCTCGCTTAACTCATCGTAGCCCAATAAACATTTCGTGTCTCACTATATATCTTGTAGATGAGTTTTAAGGTGCTTATAACTCTTGCTCTATCTGAAAGATATCCAGAAGACCTCTGAAGGAGGTCCTTCGAGACATCTTAGAAGACATCTTTGAAGACATTTTTTAGATCTCTTGTTGACCAAAGAAGAGTGTTGTTAGACATCTAAAATATATCTGAAAGTGTGGCGTAAGATATTTTAAATTTATCCAAAAGATATTGCAAGACACGAAACGTTTATTGAAAACCAGACACTTGAGGAGTTTGCTTTATTCTGCATAATATATTCATATCCCTACAAGATGTTAATTTCCTCTTCCCATGGAATCTCAATTTCCTGACATTCACTTTTCTTTATTTAAAAAAAACAATATTTAATATCAATTATTCATACAATTCCTGATGAATTTACGTTGAAACGGAACTATCATGTCACTGAAAATTCGATTACAACTCATTCCTCAGCCTCTTTTCTCATATAAATGCGTACATATGCGTACAACAAAAGCTCAGATCAGAGAGACTTACGTATGGAGGAGCCGATCAAGCAGTCCGTTTATAGTACAATCCTGTTGATAGGATTATGGTGGCAGTCGATCGACTAGTTGATTAGATCGAACATATTCTGTGGAGGAGAGTGGTCTAACTTGGACCGCGTTCTGAGTCGGATCCCCTTATGGTTTCCGAAGACTTCAAACTCAATTGGTTTGCCTGAAATATCACTAGAGACATCATTTGATACTGATCATTCGTCAATGGATTGATGAATGATAAATATCAATTCGTATTAGGCTTCTTTACAAGCATCATTGTGTTTTCAAGATTGCCGCAAAAAATTCTGTACACAGAAAGGAAATTTGTCTCGATTCAGCACTCGTTCTTCCATATATAACAAAATTGAGATTTTCTCTTCGCAAATAAACTTGCTCTAAATTGAAAGAACTATCGTTTTTATCCAAGAGAAAATTGAAACAAAAATTTTAACCGCAACAATAATTCCTGAGATGTAGGAAATAATTAATACGTGACTCATTAAGGTGATAACAGCGACCTCTGAAGATGCAACTAGACTCATTGGTTAGAAGAGGAATTATTCAAAAACGAAGGAATGAAATCCAAATACCCCTCTGTACAGACCTTCTTCAATCAATAAAGATGGTCCGTACAGAGCGATATTTTCTATTTCCTGCTCCATTTTCGAATAATTCTTCAGAAAAGATTTGGCTCGGGTTGCATCGTCAGGGACCACTGGTATCCCTTTAAATTGTATCTATATATAAAGAGTGAGCTACTAGTTCAAAGTCACACTGTTAGAAATTCATTCTGAGAGGTGTTCTCAAATCGTGCATGAATTGAGTTAATTTATTATAATTTTTGGGATTGAATGCACACTGTTGGAAATATCTGGAAGTTTTTCTTCAATCACGTACATGAATCCAGATTTATGTACACATTTTAGATTACATTTGAGGGTATCCCGTAGTCCCCAGAATTACTAGATCTCTATATCCATCTTACTCAAAGATAATCTGTTAAAATAGAAAACACTCGAGCGCAGGACCTGTTTTTTTGTAATAATAGAAGGTCTGACTCTTCAGTTTTTTCCACTTCATTAGACCCAAATAACCTGTAAGCTTGTCATATGCTCTTCAGACTTGTCATTCGATTGATTCTCACTTGTTATTGACAACCTTGTCAGTGTAAGGTTGCTACAACTCTGTTGCAAGAGTTTTTTTAGCTTGTACCCTTGTCATGAGTCAACTAGGAAGCTTATGTCAAACGTGTCCAAGTTTGCCTGAGAAAATTGCAACAAAGTTGAATTGCTTCCTGGAGATTATGTTCGAGTAAAATGGGTAGAAAGATCTAGAAACTCTAGGGAACCCTTGTACCCTTAATGTACAAAATTATGAAACAGCTACAGTTAATTATGTTCAAGTACATTAAATTCAATGTCAAATGTTTATGACACTCTATTCATGCACGTTTTTGAAAACAACTTTCAGCAAAAACATCAAAATTAATACTGAAATTCCTGACATTCTATAGCTGTTTCATGGTTCGTCACATAAACTGAATGTGAAATGTATATGAACCTGAATTCACGTATGAATACGTGATTGAAAAGAACTTCCAGGTATTTCTGACCTATCTTATGTGTATTTGAAAGAGGATTTATATCATTGTATGGAGTTTCACAGGGTCTATACGGTTGTATGGAATTTAATCTAGCATCAACAGGTGCCCTTGTCAAATCCAATTCAAACGCTTGAAATCCAGAAGTCCATGTGATTTTATATGTTCATTGGAAACAGGAGATGAGGTTATATCTGGATTGATCAAGAGTGCATAACAGGGTTTATATAAATTTCATAAACCTTTTTATGCATGAAATACAGAAAATATTGATTCATTTATATCGTTCATATTTGTATTGATCATGTAACAGGAAGACCAATAAAAATCAATGGAACGATGTTAAAAATGCACTTCACGATTGAGTTGATAAACTATCATTAATCATAAACCTAATTCTATAAAAATAACAGATTTTGTTTACCTATAATAGCGTGAATAAATGATCAAGAAAATCCACGCGAAATACGGTCACGTCATGTATGGATTACTGATACTATAGCTGTCAGCTCACGCAAAAAACATAACTCTGAAAGCTGCAATCTGGGTTACGATAACCCTAAAATATGGTCATCTAATAGGCAGCAATGCTGCACCCCTATACCAGCTGTATTACTGATGTGAAGGGCGATGCATCATGTTTTAACGACTTTCACTTAAATCCCTACCGGTGTAAGCGGGTTTGGATATGAGTATAATAAACGTATCCACAGCATCATACAGTCGCAATAGTTCACACATAAAATTCACACGTACAAAGTATAAACATTAGATTCCTCCTTCCTATTATATATATATCAATCAATTAGGATCATTGATTTTTATATGAACCCAGAAGAAGTATTTTACAAATGTGTTCATCCTATTCATAGAATTTCTTCACCGTGTTCATATATTTTCCGAGAAAAATGATGTTACTTTCAAGAACACGAGAAAAGATAATGTATTGAAGTTCTCTTTCAAGAAGACCATTCGTGCATAATGACGATAGTGGTAGTGAATAGTGTATGGTTGGAAAATGAGCACAAATGGAGTGTCGTAAGCGATACAAACATCCATCATAAAATGGCAACAGACCTCAGATAACCGTGGAAGACGGAATATGAGAGGATGATGAAAAGTTCTTGTGTACCTGTCTGTATTTACTTGGCAATAAGCGTATCATGATATGCCTGTATTTGTAATATCATTACAAACGACATTACATCTCCAAGAAGCAAGGAAATCAAACATAGAATGACAACACTTCAAGTATTTTATCACTTCCTCTCTTGACGAATCTCCAATTTTCACTTCTGAAACATTTCTACGGCGATACCTGTCTTCAATTTGACGAATTTATTCATCGTACTCAACACCATCCTCTATTTTCAATTACGCAAAGCCTGTTGTTTCACGTTGTTGTTTAAACAGAATAATGAGATTTTATTCATGCTTGAAACGCTATTGTGCATTCTTATCTCGAAAGTTAAGAGAGGCAGATTATTTTTTCACAGTCGGTTCAACCGTGTTGATTATCCTCTGAGCGAATTAATTTGCACTCCTCCGTTGATGGATACCGTTTAAATAAGTCCGCGAAAAAACATGAATACACTTTTTCAGGGATGGCAAAAGATTTGATACGAAATAACAAATTCGGTTTAAAATATAAATATCATTGACGAAATAATTCGCAGTGAAAAAAAGAAAATGGCTGTGACGACGCGATGCAAGAGAATTCCAACTCATAACTTGGAATCTCGGAGAATCGAAATCATTGTCCCGAGCTGATGAAACGAGGAGAATAGATACGTCAACTGTGCGTCAGTGAAGATATTAAACGATTTCAGCCTACGCTGAAAGTGGATAATCGAAACTTCCAGAAACCTACAACATTTCTGTTCTGTTAACGAAGACAATTCGTTAGGGGTAGTATTGTTTTCTTGTCCTCGTTCGTATCACAGTTTCTTGCGATAACTGTGGAAAAGGGAATGGCAAGGTTGATACACAAAAGGAAGACGGTGGGAAAGACAAAGTGGAATTTTGAGCTTACACATCCATCCCTCTCAACGGGAAGAACAGTAACACTATCACACCATCTTTAATGATACGAATTAATTATAGGAATCACGTTATCCTCCTTGTTCTCTTTTCAAGACATAGTCGAGGTAAACCAATGAGTTCTCATTATCATTTCCATCATTCTGAACTTCAACATTAGTCTTGAAGAAAGACAATTTTACGGTAAGTTCTTGGAAGGAAGATCTGAATTCTATTCCTAAAAGATTAATGTAATTAGTGATCGTTAAAGTGATTTATTCAAATTATTCGTTTTGAATTATTGTCATTAAGAATCTCGGGAATTGAAATACCTGGAATCGATACCACAATGAGTTTCCAGTATTCAAGATCGTGTACGAATGAACGCAATTGCGCGGTTTTGTATGGGCAGATAATTGACGACTTCATTCATTCGAAAATCATTCGAATGGTTACTGTTCTTAAATCCGACAACATAAATCTATGAATTTCAAAACAAAGCGGGAATGGATTCCATCTGATACTGATATCAAGTGGCTATCTGAATACATTGATCACCGTGAGTTATGTGGTACCCTTTGTTATCTTCGGTCGATGGGATTTTGATTTATTGGATATGTTAATCAAATACGTGTTATGTTATTCTCTCATTGGCTGGTAAAATTCATCGAACGTGGGAGAAAAAATGTCGAAGATTCGATCCACGTCTTTGAGATAATTGTCAATTCAGTTTGGAATAATGAAATAACATAAATTGCGTAGGGATATTCGAGTACATAGAGAGACCATTGAGCGCGATTCATTCCACCACACTCTCCGGAAAAATAGATTTTCGAAACAATAATCCTTATACGCGATGCACCATTGTTCTCGCATTGGATTTTTTTCTCAACTGGCAAAACGATTGAACATGACGGGCGCAAAAAACAATGATTTTCAAACGTTCGCATTATTATGAATGCGAAACTTTTCACATTGTTGGTCGGAATTAATTCGTGACTATAGGATTAAAGGACTCCCTTTTTTGTTCGTTCATGTTTTTTCTGAAATATGAACGTTTCGGGAATCCCTTGTTCCCAAGCGGATACTGTGGTAGGTGAACAGTTCAAATATATAGAAAATAATGTATTTTGAATTTCCATTGCGTTCATTAAAATGCTTTTACGTTGGAAAATTCTCGTTGTAAAATACCCTACACGCAAATGATTCTGTATTTTTTGTTCAACGGAATAGCATATTTCGCTTTTGCGTCAGTAAATAAAAATTCAATTTTCATTTATTATTCAACGTTGATTGCAACGGATATCGCATTATCCCTAATTTCCTTTCGGAAGTGAAGATTCGTGTATGCACAACGGAGAATGATGAAACAATTTCCGATGTCGGTACGAGTGGGACGAGGCTTCCATACATTTCACTTGAAAAATGAAACGAATTGATTCTCGTAAGATACATGCATCTTATACCCCTATAAAATTTCGTGAAAATTCTCCCAACATCTCTGATATCTCGAGAAGATTTTCAAAACGTGACTGAGATTTTATGCGCTGTTCAGAGAAGTTGTGAGATTTTCCACGGATTTTACAGGTCGGTATAACATCCCTTTCGAGAACCTGACGACTAGAGGTACGTGAATTGAACCATCAGGTTAGAATACATAGGTTCTGGAGATTTCGAGTTTGAATATCGAGACAAATCTTTATCTTGAAATTATGTGACTCGTATTTTGCGAGAATTATGTATTAAACTTGGATTTTCCTTCTACTCTCTTGAAGTGTTCGATAATTATCCGTGATTTCTCTACAATTCGTTTATGAAATAGTCAGAACGTTAATCGATACTTCATTCGCGTTATGAACAACGATATCCCAGAACTCACCCTATCTGGTTCCATACCTGAATCCTGTTTATGGTATCTGAGGAGATTTTCACGTTCATTATATCTCTCATCGATCGATTATTGATAGAAGGTATGTGATAACTTTCCCTGATATGATTCTACGAATTTGTTAACTATGTCATTTCCTAAGTTCTTGTATTACGTTGGATCGATAAGATCCGTTTCAGATCCTCCGCTTCAGATAATTTCATACAGATATCATTATACGTAAAGCCAAGTCATTAAAGACATACCAGAGATGGAATTTTAATATATCTTCGAAATGTATTTCGTGTTTTGTTGAATTGACTTGCAAAGACGTAGTACAAAAGTGATGAAAATCATGGAATTCTGTATATCTCCCTCGTGTTCCGCGAAGCGTTCGTCAGCGATGAGAAAGAATTTCAAGAGAGATGTTTCAGCAGTTTGCTCATTTATTCCAAACTTTAGACCTTATTCCAGAACTAATCGGAAATAGGCAGCCTCGATTCCTCTGGATATTGTCACCAAGTTTCCTGTAAATATTTTGCGTCTTGCGATACCGTTTAGACAGATTTGAGATGTGCCGCCCAATACTTTTCAATCAATTTTTTATCAGTTTTGTCTACAGTGACAGAAAAACGACCTGGTTGAAACATTCGTGGTCGCAATAACTTGAAATCTGGTTTGATTCACCAGGAAATGTGATTGCGATGTCCAGAAAAAGTGGTTGAAGCCAAAATTAACTACATATTCTGGTTATCACACCAAGAAGAGAATCTGGTTCCCCTAACCTGGAAAATGTAGTTGATTTTTGCTTCAACCACTTCTTCTGGACATCACAATCACATTTCCTGGTGAATCAAACCAGATTTCAGGTTATCGCGATCACGAGGGTTTCAACAAGGTTGTTTTTTGTCAGTGTATAACTCGTCCAACAAACATGTCTTGCATGTCGAGACGAAGATGTCTCGAAGACAAACATACATTGACAGAAAAATGACCAGATTGAAACATTCATGGTCACAATGACTTGAAATCTGGTTTTGATCACCAGGAAATGGACCGGAAAATGTTTGTGGTAATCAATGAAAATCGTTTGAGCTAAAATTGGATACATTTTTCCATTTAAAAGGATCAAATGCTTCTCCGGGTTTGATAACCAAAATATATAGTTAATTTCAGTTCGAACCATAGTTGTTTTTGTGACCCTAATCAAAATTCCTGGTAATCAGAACCAAATTTCGAGTCTTTATGACTATGAATGTCCAACCAAGTCGTTCTTTTGTTACTGTATCTTTCAGACGAGTTTTAAATTGGTCTAAAACTTATCTGAGTGTTGTGCAAGACATCTGAAACTTGTTCGAAAGATATCAAAAGACACAAAATGTTCATTAGGTTGATTCAATATTCTATAAGGATCTTATAAGGTGATCCAGAATCGGATGAAACTTCGAAAACAGTTGAAAACCCTGCGGGAAATGCTCAGCAGAAAGTTTATTGCAGAGTTTGTGAAAGAAACCGGATAGAATGTTGAAACTTCTCCAAAATTTGGAACAAATGAACAATGCTTATCCAAATGGTCAGATGCGAACGCCGTTGAAATTGTTAAGATCAAAACACAGACGGCGTGATTCGGAGTATCTAACGAGAGCGAAGGGTGATGCATTTATTTGAAAAAATTGTAAAGTACAATCCAGATTGCGTAATTTCCATCCCATCAATTTCTCATTTTCTGAGATAAATGATTGCAAACATTCTATGAACTCATCGATCCGATTTTATTCTCAAAACTCTTGTTTCAATTCGATTTGTCATCGATTCCTAACCTAGAAAGGCTTTCCTGACAATATTCTGATGGAAGGTGAAATACTCACCAGAATTCAAAGCAAATCGACATTAACCTGACCATATTCAGGCGATTAATTTCTAGTTGGGTCGAGGTCCAAAATATCCCAGAACTAATCGAAGTTTATGGAAAGACCTATTGATAAATTTGATTATACACACTTTGAGCTGTAAAATTCATTAAGCATATTATGAAAATCGATACGTACGTAGCCATGGGGATACAACTATGTATCTCATCAACACATCTGATAGCAATGAATTACATGTAAATCAGAGGAAACATTGTAAATATGATCGTTTCGTTATTCTGATCATAGACGTAGAAGGAAAATTTCTCTCGGAATTGGTTTTACAAAATACGATCTCAACAAATGCCTTCTACAGTCATTTGACATTACAATTGACATCACGATGTATTAGGTGTGCAAGTTGAAATTCGGCTTTAAGTTGGTTGCATGAAACAAAATATTTGAACGCATCTAATTCGTCCGCCATTTTGGATATATGTAGCGTGGACATTGCAGTTGTCATATCAGTCATTTTCAAATGGTAACTTCCTGTGTATCAATTTTATGAGATGGATTTTGATAAGCAACATTTACGCCATTGTATTCTATTCTGTTTTCAAATGAATAAAAACATTGCTCAAGCTATGGAATTGATTAATACGACATTGAGTTAACATTCTGTGAGCCATTCAACAGTGAAAAAGTGGTTTACAAGATTTCGTAATGGAAATTTCAGTCTTGAGGACGATCCACGTCCAGCTGCAATCAAAAAATTTTAGGATGAAGAACTTGAAGTTTTACCGAATGAAAACCCATGTCAAACTCAAGAAGAAAGAGTCGCGATTTGCATGAATTTGCTTTCTCGGTTCAAGAAGAAGAATTTCCTGCATAAAATCATTACGAGTGATGAAGAATGGATTTTGTACGACAATCCTAAACGTAGAAAAGCATGGGTTGATCCGGACCAGCCATCTACATCAGTTGAAAAACCGAATATTCAAGCAAAGAAAGTTTTACTCTGTGTCTGGTGGAATTGGAAAGGAATCATTTACTACGAGCTTTTCAAACCTGGCCAAACTATTACAGCTGAGCGTTACCGGGCCCAGCTGATCAAAGTAAGTGATGCTCTGGAGGAAAAAACACCATTGACGGGGCAAGGAAGGCGAAAAGGGATGCTGCTGCATGATAATGCACGTCCACATACAGCAAAACCAACCCAGGAACTCATCTTCAATTTAGGCTGGGAAGTCAGAGATGTTCTTTTCAGTACAATTTCCGTTAGATCAACCTATGATAATCGTGAGTTAAATGGAAATACCGATCAGAAATTCCGAAATTGTACTGAAGAACATCCCTGTGGGAAGTTGTACCTCATGTGGCATATTCAGCAGACTTAGCTCTTTTTGATTATCACTTATTTAGATCAATGTCGTCACATTTGAAGGAGCAGCACTTCATGAATATCGAAGATGTCCGGAGATAACTCGATAACTATTCTGTTTCCAAAACCACCAAGTTTCTATCGTGAAGGCATTTATCTACTACCCGATAAATAGCAAAATACTGTAGGTAATAACGGCGAATATTTTAATTAATACAATAGTGTGCGAATTAATGTGAACACATCATAACTTTTGAAATTGTATCGTTTTTCGCAGTTGGCAACCCGTTCATGTTATCGTTGCGGCCATCTTATTCCACAATTCTGACAATCAGTGAGTAATAAGACGTGCCACGCTACAGACGCGTTGTATATCGGTTGTTTTCTGAATTATTCTATTTTCTGGTGAATTGAGCTGAACTAGGTCTATACTAGATTTCAGTTGTTGAAGATGGATATTAGTCCTGGAAAGAGATATTGCCAAGGAGTGTAATGTGAGTTTAGGAGCCGTAAATACGATATTGGAGCAAAAAAGAGACACTGGGAGTATTGAGGTGGACAGAGAAGGGAAATGTGGAAGAAAAAGGAAAACAACAGCAAGGGATGAAGCTTTTTTAATAAGAAGCAGTAAATTAAACCCCAGAAAAACAAGCCAACAACTTCAGCAAGACTTAGCACACGCTGGGGTTATTATTCATGACTCCACCGTTAGAAAACCACTGCTAGAAGGTGGAAAAAAAGCAGTGAGACCTCAAAAAAACAGTTGTTGACTGCTCCTATGATGAAAAAACGATATATTCGGGCAAAAAAATATGAGAGCTGGACTGTGCAAGATTGTAGGAAGGTGTTATTTTCAGATGAAAGCCATTTTTTGGTACAAGGGCAGCGATCCCGTTACGTAAGGAAAAGTGACAACGAGAAACTCACGGCAGCTCATATTGACCAAACAGTTAAACATCCGTTGAAGAAGATGTTCTGGGGTTGCTTTTCTTATAAAGATACTGGATCCCTTGTGCCAATCGAAGGTATGATGAACTCGCAAAAATACAAAGATTTATTAGATCATACATTGAAAGCTGAACTGAGAAAAGTTGATGTCCATGGTCAAGCAGTCTTTCAACAAGACTCTGCTCCTTGTCACGTGTCCAAGACGCGGATGAAATATTTCAAGGATAAAAAAATATCATGCCTTGAATGGCCAGGAAACTCACCGCATCTTAATCCGATTGAAAATTTGTGGGCAATCGTAAAAGCTAGACTACGTAAAACAGATTGTACATCAAAAACCAAACTCATTGAGGCTGTCATCCAGATATAGTTTCGGGACCAGCAAATAACTCAAAGTTGTAAAAAACTTATTGATTCCATGCCAAAACGTGTTCAAGAAGTTATTAAAGCCAAGGGAGGACACATTTCATATTGAAACGATTTGAATTATATTGATTTTTCGATTTTATTTATATGTAACCAATAAATGTTCATTTTTTCAAATTATCATTTGTGTTCACATTAATTTGTACACTACTGTCATTTTTGAAAGAAGTATTCTTTTAACAAAATTGAATTTGACAAAAAAACGCCGAGTTTCAACTTGTACACCTAACATATATTTAAATTTGAAATTAAAAATAGCACTTGCCGCACCCTCATTTATACACTCACATTATCATACAAACAACCGACGGATGCCGAACGATTACAAACAACACTGAACTTTCAGTCTTGTTAAATTTCTTCCATCCAATCATCCCAATTCGTAACACAAAAAATCCATACAAATATAACGAACGAAGCATGTAGCTTTATCGCGTTAACAGGAAATATCGCTTTATATTCAACAAACGTTCACCAAATGTATCTCGCAGGCCAATTTAATAACATTCACCGGTATTCTCGTAAAAGTAAGTACAGGCGTATTTGTGTACCGGTAGCCTTATATCAAATCAAACGAAGCATGTATGAGAGAAAAAAGGAAAATTATATAAATTCCCTGCTATCAACATTCGTAGAAAGTTTTATACACAGAGAGGTAGTATTGCAGGAACAATGACATACACGATGAATCACTTCACGAGTTTCCTCAACCCTAACTAGATTCCACAAAACTTTTCTTATTATTTTAATATTCATTTATAATATTGTAGGGAATATATCGTGTGAGGTTTATAATCGTGTTTGCGTTATCGTAGCCCCTCGATCCTTTATTATATATTCCAGGGGAGCCAGTTCCGGAGGAAACGATTTATTTTCAATTCTTCGTCATTCCAGATACCTTGAGAATCCGTATAAAAAGATACAAGGATCCATAAACTGTATGTTTTGTATAGAGGTGGAAGGAAAGTTATATTCCTTCCTGACATATAAGAGGGTGGCACAGCCTCTTTCGTATCTAAGCGAACTGGAATTTTATGATCGGAGTATGATCGTATTTGTATGTACACAGAGAGAATACAGTATAAACTTGAACGTCCTTATCTAATAATGGTACAACAATATCGGCGGGTGTGGTTAAGCTTTCGATTACGAGGATCGAACACGTTGTAAGCGAATTCTTTCGGTGAAGAGAAAAAATTTGTCCTCGTCGATGATCAATGATTTTCCACCCTGTCCCTTGATAAATTTTGATACATGAAAGAGTATCTTATCTCTTGGGTGAAAGGAATAAAAACTCTTGTTCCTGAGGTGTTACGGTAAAATACAGTAAAACCTACGATTCGTTGAATTTCTTTGAATAATCAGATCCAATATATACATATAGATACTTTTTCCAACCAGGAGTAGAATCTAATTAAATTTCAGACCATTTACACTCGTATTCCTATCGCTATCGTAGTACCGATCACCACTACAAACACTTAAACACTCTCCTCATCTCGTCATCGGTTGAAAACTTGGTTTCTGATCTGATAACCTTATTCCCATGCTTCCCATGCGGAGTGTACGAGAATGAACAAGAGAACCTTATTGATCATTCCAATTAGCCTTTGCAATTCACACTCTTGTGGTTCTCCACGATTGGCAGACTCACGGCTGCAGAGTTTGATACAGACAGGATCGAATTGACCAGAACCACAAAGAGGAAGAGATACCCTAGAGTTGATCCTTTACTACCTTTGGGAATGCTTGTGATGCATCAATAATGATTATTCTTGAAACGGTCAGAAGATACTGCAATCTTCCGTACAAGTGGGGAATACATGCAAAGTGTGCGTATACAGGTGCTCAAGTATTATTACCTATATCATTCGTAGACATTGAGTGGCGGGTAAAGGGGTGGACGTGAAAACGTTTTACACATGAGAGAAGGATGGAGAGACAGCATCAACCGTCGCCAATTCATTGAAAGGAAAGAGAGGAAGGGAAGGGAGTAAAAGGGAAAACAGCATATGGTACGATGAATCTGGTTACGCCTTTAGCGTGTCCCTGCGTCAGCGTTACACTCCCCTTTCGCCCCTCCCTACTGCCAAGCACTCTCGCGATTTACTGCTAAATAATATCTAAATAGCTACCATCCAGATATCCCCTTTCACCTTCACCATTTACCTCTTCTCCCTCTTCTATGTTTTGGACCTCCTATCTGTCACGCTTGCTTGCTCGCTCGCTTGTATCTTCCTTCTTCTCCCTCTATTTCTCCCGGTTTCGTTGTTGATGAGAGGGGATTCCACCCATCGCCAAACGTAGATTGCTATCGGTCGTTGATGTATATGCAAGTTTATAGTCTGCATATGTTCGACACGTATTTGGTTACATTGGATATTTTCATTCGGCAAGTACGAAAATTACCAGAACGAACACGGTGAAGTGTAACAACGAAAATTACCACGTTTTTTCTGTTGTATCGTGTTTCTAATGACACGCATATGGTTGAGAAAACTTGTTGAAGTTATTCGAGATGATCGATTAACGGGGTTTGCATTTCAAGCACGTGGCGAGGGAAATTTTGCATGGAAAATTGTAGATAAAAATTCAATAGAAAACGTTCAAGAGCTGCTTTTTTCAAAAACTGTTTGCCGTTGATCAATGCATTGTTTCATTCTGAAAGTTTCACTGGAAATGGGGGATGAAAAGGGTTGCTCTAACAAGCAAATCAATCCATAGAAAAATCGATACACGAATTGTAGGTATTCACACGAATCATCTACGCCATCCTCCCAGTTCTTGAATATTCAGCATAGTTGAGAAACGATGATATTAATTTTAAAGCTTCATGCGAGCAACCAAGTTCTTCGTCCAAACTGTCAACTGCTACACAACGTGCATCACGGCAATGAAAAAGTGGCTCAACCTCGTACCAGTTACGTTTTGTTTTCCATTTTGTTTTTCACCAGCCACGATTTTCATACACGTACCGTTCACTACTACGCATGTTAATACGTACATATACACCCGAAATGCTTGACAAGGACGACAACGACGACGACGACGACAACGACGACACTCGGGACTCATCGGAAAAAACAAACAAGCTTGACGGTGGAAGAGGATTTGTCATCACGAGTGATGTCGTGATGCATCATTCTAAAGTGGATGGCAAACGAATTACATCCTTGCATTTTCCATGCGAAATTTTTCCTTGAAACCTAATCTAAGAATTCCTTTGTGTTGTACTCCATTGTTCCTACACGGAATACAAACTGGTCCGCGCAGGAGCTTATACAAATTCATGGACGGCATTGTATTTATTATATAAATACCGTAATATGAAAAGTTATAATTGAAATCATTCTCTTGAATCTTAATTCATACATAACTGGATCAATATTTCTTAGTTTGCTGTTTCTGCTCTCTAAATCCGAACCAGTGGAATCTCACTCTGAATATCACATCATCGAATGCCGTCAGTGGATATCAACTGATCTTTGCAGCGAAATTTCCCTGATTCAATTAGTCGGAAACACTTCCAACTGCATAACCAGCGACCATTCACTCATATTTCACTAATTCCATTCAATGGGAGACTTTTAACCGCAGAAATAGTAAGATTTCACTGATTTAAATTCATTCCCTCAATTTTTCTTTCTACCTTTCTTTTGGTTCTTCTGAATTTCATTGAATGCTTGTACACGTGTTGAATTCTCTGATCAAACAATTTAACGAAACACGTCTTTGAATACATAATACTTCTCCTAGAGAAAAAAATAACCCGCTACAGCAGCTGAGAATTAGCTTCGAGTATTTAATATTTGAATAGGTGAAAATATTGCTGTAAACTTTGTTGCTACAGCTAAAACATAGCTCCTACAGGTAATTTTCACCCACCCAAATATCAACCACATCACTTTTTACCGTGCGAGATTGATTCCGGATCGAAAGATCAATGGAATTGATATTAATTGCAAGAGAAGATAGAAAAAGCATGGTCTGTCACACCACCGAAGACTGAAGCGTACATTTTTTTCGAATTAACCTTAACAGTGATAAAAGCGATCGAACTAAATACAAGAGACGAAAAGATAAACGATAAAAGGCTTGAAGACTATAGACGATGGCCGATGAAAGACAAACGGCACACGGATGAGACTTTGCTTTTCTCCAGAGTTGCTTATATTGAATGAACATGGCTTAGACAAATCTTTATAACGGTATGTTTACTTCAGTCCAGATTCCAGTGCATTTCATTCTAGTTTTCTCCATACAGAAAAATGTTCCTGCTAGTCACTGTTCTGAAATCCTCTCACGAATTTATATATTCGAAAATACGTAGATCTGCTGGAATGAATAGAGGAATTTAGAATCTATTGGAGAAAGTGAATTTAAAACTCTGATCTTGAAGTTGATTCTTCGATTTGATCCGGATAAGAAGGAAGAACAGGAGAAGGCACATCCTCCATGAGATCCGGTCGATAACGTAGAGTTTCGTCGTCGTTAACGTTAGGTAATACCGTTAACCTATCAGAGAGCAGTTGTGCCCGGTCATGTCCCTCTAATGCGTAACGACGATATTCCCCGATGACCCTGGCCATTTACCACCAAGTTGGCCCCTTTACCGCACAGCTCCGCGGGAAACCCTCATTCTCTTCCCTTAGGATAAGGGACCATAGATATAATCACACCATTATTCCTAATGCAGCCGCCTGACGTATAACTTTAAATCCGTTCGCACCAGTACGTAGCTGCTTCGCATACCCTTATTGGCAGCTCAATAGTTATCTGATGATATCACCAAATTCGATCCTTTTGATGAATAATATAATCATCTCAGTCAATTTCATTGTGTATACAGTTTGGTGCATGTTACTCGCTTAGAATAGCGAAGATGAGTCAATAGACTCTCTATGAACGTGAGAAATGGATGAGATTCACAGTTTAATCTATGTGAATCTGCTCTGGGTAAAAAGATCTATGAAATCCTATTAATGAATCAGAACATTGAATGCATTCAATCGAAGCTCGTTTCAATGTTGTGATTCACCAATGGAATCTTACGTCATTTGCCTGGCCGCTCATAAATTATGCATTCAAAACGATTTTAGGTTATTGCAAAATCAAAATCGGCCAGATCCTGCATTGCTATAGATACAGCGATCTTATCAGAAAATAACTCTTCAAAGAGGGTGATAGAGAACAAGATATATATCAGTCAAGAAAATTCGCTTGTTCAAAACTGTGTAAATAATCTCTTCGTCGTAGTACATATTGCATGAAGTCATATATTTCCCTCTGTCTCTCAGGCATTCACCAGCTCCTCCATTTTAATCTCGCTTTCGTTATCTTTTATTCTGTCCCAGGTATCTTTCTGTTTCCTCCGTTCAACCATACGCTTCACCACTGACTTTTTCTTCCGCTTCCTCAGAGGCTGTAAGTGTGCGAATTGTGTGTGTGTGTGTTTGTGTGGATCAGAAACTCTAGCATCCATCGCTTTCATGTGTTTGACCGCCTACGCTAGGTGCAATACACTCTGCGTTTTCTCTTTCTCAAGCACGGCGAAATTTATATATATATGTATAATCTTACATTCCATTGTTGAAAATATTTCCAAAACCCCTGGAGAGCGAACTTTGATTTGTAGATAATAAGAATGCAATTCGAAAAAATTCATGGTCTTGCGTTGTACGTCTTTAATGTTTTTGAATCCCATTCATCGATGACACGTGTACTAACACTTATTTTTTAAAAATATTCCAATGAAGATAAAAATTGTCTCATTATTCACTACAAAAATTTGTAGGAATTGAATTTGAGGATCCTATTGAACGTTTCACAAACAACTTCACATTCAGAAGTAATTTGTACAAAATAATAATCAATATTCCGAAAATTAATCTCGGTAATTATCAACGTACGAAAAGCTATTTCAAACAATCCCCAACTTTAGTTATCTCGCAACTTTAGCTGGCACGAAAACCACTGTTACAGGGTGTCCTGACATCCTGTCTCCCATAGACACGGAGGATGCAACGAGGAAGAAGCACAACGCAAAAGGATGGCGGAATATATGTTGGAGAATAGAAGAGATTGGAATGATGCATGAATACAGGTAAAAGGTGGAATGTTTGGCGGTGCCCTAGGGGTGTAGTTTGTTACTCTCTCATCGTGTCTGGTACCTCGAGTGTACTTAAGGGTGACTCATAATTATAATCTAGTTTTCCTCCCTCACGCAAAAGTCCTCTTCCTTCGGGGTTTCTTCTCCTTTCGTTTTTTTCTAAATCCAAAAGTCGGAGACAAGGAATTATGCGTTATTTTCTCCCTGCAGTACGGAATGAGAATCGATGAGGATATATACAAGAATTTCACGGGTTTGAATGATCACATTACATTGTAAAGCGAAGCGATAGGGTAAGGTAGGAAACGAAGGTAGTGGTGTGACACCCACACATGATTCTCCACTCACGAACAGCGGAGTTTCAAACCCAAAAGCCTTTCAGGAGGTGGCTATTAGCGTGACGTAATGACGTCATTACCTAGTACCGAGATCACACGATCAAAAGGGCAATTATATCAGTGTCGACCGCCACCCTGAAGGATGTTCCTTTAACCTCCTACATCGAATCAAATCCTTGTTTAATTAGATGATCGTATTTTCCCTTGTGAGATTGAAATCTATTCAAGGATTTCACGTCCTTTGGCAATAAATTTCTTCTCTTTTCCGATACCGATTTCGGCAGTGTTATGTGTTCCATTTATTTCAATCATTGAGATGTTTACCTTCCAAGTTGCAATTTTCTACATCATCAGCGACGAATTGACTTTCAAATTGCTGATCATAAATATTCGATGAATGTCATTCGAGTTGAAGTTAATGAAACATATATAAAACTCGATCTTTCTCCGCGCCCAGAGACGCGTATGAATTTAATCGAATCCTCATTAGAGTTGAATTTATACAATACTATGCAACTTCATTTCACCGTATATTCGAGCTTGATATATCGTGACTATTATTACTGATGAAAGAACTGTGTGTATATATACACATATATAGTATCGACAAACCTAGTCTGCGGTTTTTCCGTAACTTTGCACGCGTAACGTTTCGCGGTTTAATTACCCCGAGCGAGAGGTCGTAAATACGTTTAAAAGCCGCTCGACCGACCCATCCCTCCTTCTCCAAACTCCACTCCCGCTAGGGTGAGCGGAGAGAGAACGGAGCCCTTTAACTGTGGTATCTCCACAATTTGCCTTAAAACGGTGCTCGTTCTTCCATTCGACGTTAATACTGGTAAATCTCACCTCGTGAGAAGAGAGTGGAAGAGGAGAAGGAGAGGTTATGGGGGATAGAGGAGGTGGAGGCTGTAGGTAAGATAGATGTTACAAGGGATACGGAAGAAATTTCTTCAAGGCCAGCGATAAATAGCCGTCTAATTACAGCTCGTTCCGCACGGAAAAGCTTCGCTTTCTTCCAACATTTCCAACTCGCGTAATTCGCGTCCACTGTCGACAAAAGGCGTATCAATTAGTTGCGAAGAGAATAAAAGAAAACGAGAAAGAAAGAGAGAGAGAGAGAGAGAGAGAGGGAGAGAGAGAGAGAGAGACAAAAACAACGGAGATGGTTTCAGGGTAGAAATGAAGACATAAAATGAAGGAATATGGACCGAGTGTTTCTTTCTAAACGGGAGAGATTTGCTGAAATGTCGGGTAACGGAAAAATGAGTCCGATGCAAATTTAGAGTATTCTTCAAAATCTCAGGGAATTAATGAAATAATTGAAAATTTATTGAAATAGATTTACAATTCTTTTGCTGAGCCTAGAGGAATTTCTTTGGTGAAACAAGATTTGGAACGACGATGAATTAATAGAACTCTGTGAGTTCTTAATTGGGCTTCTTGATATATCGGAGACAGTAAGAATAGATTCATTCATTTTTGTGAACGAATAACAATCTTGTTCAACGGTACTCAATTTCTTTGAGTGAAATTGCTGTATACTCTCTAAATGAGGAATAGTTAAATTTCACTGATTGCAGTGGAAAGTCGACCACTGCGAATCAGTGCATATACAATGCACAAACAGTGAATATTATCTAATCTTTGCGGGTGCACGGGGAAAAGAAAATACGCTTTGATAATGAGGATTAGCGCGATCACTGTGATGGGTATTGTAATGAAATTCGTCGATGCTGACTGGACAGTAATGAAGACTGGGAAACACCGTATCGCTTGGAATGAATTGGAATTTCAATATATTTTTGTGATTCACAGTAACCATTAGGGTGATTTGAAAAAAACACTTTTTCAGAAAATCCACCCGGACCACCCTGCATTATGAAGTTCAAGTCTAACCTGAGAGTTTGAGCCAAAGAAATCCAAAATCGAACAATATTCAGAGGTCGCTACCAGCCCGGGCAAAAATCATCCACGCCTGCTCACGTCTGATCAGGCCTCAATTTTGTACCCACGTAATCAGGACTAATCACGCTCAATTACGCCTGATCATGCTTGATTATGCTCTATTATGCATGAGAAATTCATACAGAATTAATAAGTTTTATAATTTGACAAAAAGAAGAGTTCCTTTCATCGCTTTTTTTCTAATTTGATGGAAGACTAATGTATTGTCAATCATTTCTACTCATTATGCTTATACAGGAGCCTTCCGAAGTAGCTGACCTGATCATATGGTCATGACCAGATCACCTTTGATTGAATAGAAGTGATCAAATCATGACCAGATGATCAGATCAGCTACTTCGGAAGGCTCCACAGTTTCCATTTTCTAGTTTCCAATTTTCAGGCATGATCGCGCGTGCTTGGGCGGACGTGAATGTGTTCGGAGCCGATTTGACATTATTGAGCATGTGCATTCGTGATAAAGAAATCAACACAGAGCCATTTGGTATGAATGCTTCTCATTTGGTACGATTTTGCATGATCATGGGTGAGAATAGTCTGTCTGGCATGGTTGATCACGGGTTTCCACGTGGGTACAAAATTGAAGCCTTTTTAATAACGATTGAGCTAAAAAATGAATAACTAGGCGTAGTCAGGCCTAACCACGTGGAATCAGTGCTGAGCACGAGAAATTTTGCCAACAAATGTCCATGATCAGGCCTGAACACGCCTAATAAGACCTGAACGATTTTTTCACGGGAGCGTATTTCGTGTTTTTATACTTCCGAGTTACGAAATAGGCATTGCGTAGAATTGTGGATAATTTTGCGATTTCTTGATCTAAATTATTGGAACTTTCAAGGATACATAATCTTATGATACACAGGGCCGGATTTACCATAGAGGCGAACTAGGCTCCGCCTAAGGGCCCCCACTCATCGATCAGGTTTTGCAGCAATCGGAATTTCAATTTCTTAAGCCCTATGAAAAAAATAATCTTGCTCACATACTTACTGCGAAAACAGTTTTGAAAATCAAAGGAATCCAACACTTTCCAGTCAACAAATTGTATTTAAAAGTATTGGAACATAATACATACGACTGAATACACTCAGAAAACGCTATGTTTGACACGAAGTCAGTGATTCTTTCTGTAGCTACCACACGGAGAAAATATATTGACGAAGGATTATTCAAAGTTGAGTAAAACGGGGACATAGTGGCATTCCCGCGAAGTTTGAAATCCGGTTGACTTAATTTTACTCGACTACCGATGAAAATCCATTTAGATGTTCTTCAACAGTATTCAACTTGTTGAGATAATGAAAACATTCGACTTCATTTCCATCTGTAGTCGAGTAAAATGAAGTCAACCGGATTTTAAACTTCACGGAAATGCCACTATGTCCCCGTTTTACTCAACTTTGGGTAATCTTTCGCCAATACATTTTCTCCATGCAACAACCCAAACCTGGCGTTCTCTCAATGTGAAGAACTCTAGATTTGTTTGAAAAACTATGAACACCTCTGAAATCCTCTTAAAAACTCTCCTGTGAAAATCCGTGAGATGTCCAGAGATTTCCAGTGAAATTTTCCCATCAGGGTAACGTTCCCTGGGCGTATTATTTTTGCAATAAGTATTTGAATTGACTTGATCAATATTATTCCTTTTATGAAAATCTCGTAAAATTCTATTATTATAATGGATGAACATATTAAAAAATGGAATGGATTAAAAAATAAAAATTGATAACAAAATCTTATATTCAATGACATCACTTTTGTGAAAAAATGTTATTTGGATAATTACTTTGATATTGTTCTCATTGTGTAAATTGAATTGAGTTATATTCAGTGTAAGGAACTGGAGTTCACATATGAAATAATAAGATAATGAATACAAATATTAATTCAAGTTATGTGTATATATATATATGTATATATACACACGTATACACGACTTGAACATTCTTATTCCATATAGAACCTCAATGTTTGGAAATCGGTCGCCTTCCATGGGCCCCCCACGAAATTCCGCCTAGGGGCCCCACCATGGATAAATCCGGCACTGATGATACACTTTGAGATAGTGTATTGTAATTACCTGAAAAAAATTTTGTTGATTAAGAAAAAGTTATTTGTTTATAAAAAGCTTTATCTCATAGAATGATCAGCAGTTTGGATTCAGCTACAAGCATAACGGGAAAAAACTTCATAAATAACACAGAAACAACCTACCATACGCAAAACCTGCGGAAAGAAGTATTGTGCTGGAGAAATTCATTTCGACACTCAATACAACATGAAAATAGGAGAATAATCCGATGTTTCGTCATTTCCAGATGAGTTTTTGAATAATTAACGCCCGTCACTTGTTCACAGCAATTTTACCATACATTTTATCCATTGTATTGGCGGATGGAATAATTTTTCCGTCGGGGGACTAGATGTTTTACAAACTTATCTATATTAATGAAAATCCAAATTTTCTCAAGAAAACCCGCCGATGAAATCACTATAATCAGTTAGTATAACACTTCTTGTATTTCTTCAGTGTATTCCTAAGTATTTCTTTTCTTGTATTCCCAAGTATTCCTTCAGTGCATGAGAGAAAAATTTGTAATGCGCTAGAGATAGTATAAACAATGTTTACCATTGCAGTAAGCATTGCTGTTTTCATTTTTCCGTGTGGAATCTCACTGTTTCAGTCAGTCGGTAATACTTCCAACTGCATAACCAGTGACTATTCACTAATATTTCACTAATTACATTAGTGATACTGATTCTGGGCGAGCATCGAATCGATTCTCAGTATCGATTCATTTTCAATAATCGAGCGATCCAATCGATGCATCGTATGTGAATAGAATCGTTTTTGAAGAATCGATATTTTCTCTTTTTCAAGATACGTTTTCAGATTAAATTTTTTTCTTATGAATCAGTTTGGCAAACATTTTTCCAAGCTTGATTCACTATTTTGATGATAATAACATATGTGTTTGAATAACACAACTCCATGAAAATTACCAATAGTGAGAAGTGAATTTTCTCTCTTTCTTTTTAATAATATGAGCGAAATTTGAACTTTTCATCAAAACGAATTAATAATCGGACCTTGATAAATCTGAAAATACATCTTATGGCGTTGCTTTACCAGGCAAAAACATGGTGAACTCAATTTTTTCTTAAGTATTTTTTTCACCTCATACGATTCAGGGAAATTTTCTGAATCGAATGGTACAAGAATCTCATTTTGACAAAAAATTAAGTCAACCGCTTTTTTTGTTTTGTATAACAGAGCGATTTCCATTGGCTGCACTCAAGGTGTGCTGGGCTATTGCTATCACTTTGATACCCGGATTCATAATGAAGGATAAACACAATTCACTGTGCACTGAATGCAACCAGTGCAGGTCAGAGGAAAACGTTATCAATATAGTTTCTCAATCACACCTTTCATTCTAGATCAAGTTTGCAATATTAATGTTTAGACAACATATTCTCACAGCTTTCCAAAAAATTTCATTTCGATTTGTATACGATTTCTGCGCAGCCTTCCGTTTCTTACGTTCACATTCACGTGTTTGTGTGTCTAGGCCTCCACATAGGACCAGTGATGTGAGCCCGTCAAATGACCGGTCAAATGACTGGTCATGTGACGGTCATGACTGTCACTTGACGAGAACAATTTTTGTCAGTTTTGACGGTCAGGTCACACTGACCGGTCAGAAAAATTTTTGACGGTCAAACTAACATCTAAAGTGATCTAGTGCAGCGGGACATACTTCAATAATGTTGTAAGGTTTTAAGAATATATTGAACTCCGGAACGTCGATGGACAATTTAATTTTGAGTTGATATACTTACACGAAAAAAGGAATAGCTGTAGCAGCTACTCACGTAGACGATTTTCGACCATCTACTAATAAGCAGTTGCCGAAACTATTTTACGTAGATGGTCGAAAATCGTCTACGCGAGTAGCTGCTGCAACGATTCCTTTTTTTCCGTGTAGAACTACATATAAATATTCATTTTATTATCATTATTTTGTAAACAGATAACCATGATTTGTAATAAAACATATTCGAGATTTTTATTAAAGAAAGTTTAATAAAAATTATTAATTGTCTGGTCATGACCAGTCAGATAATTTTTTGACGGTCATTTTCACTTACAAACTGTGAAAAATCTGACCGTCAATGACGGTCACATGACGGTCATAATGACCATGACATGTCTGAATTTTTCATGACCGGTCATTTCACATCACTGCATAGGACGCTGCCGATAAATGCTACGAGCAAGTAACAGCAATTTTTCAACCAATCAAAAAATTAGAAATTCTCTTCCAAATTTTCTGATTGGCCGAAAAATTGCTATTGCTTGCTCATAGCATTTATCGGAAGCATCCATAAACTTCTACGGAAATTGTGTAGACAGGATTTGAAGATTTTTACGGAATTTTCAAAAAAAAAGAATCGATGCTTTTGATTCAATGAAAATGAGAATCGATTCACGATGAATCGGGTCGAAGAAGAATCGTAAAAAAATCGACTCTTTTTGCTCTAAAAAGATCGAATCTTGATGCATCCTCATCGCTAAATTACATTCAGTGGTCGCTTTTCAACTGCAGGAATAGTGAGATTCCACTGATTCGAATTTGGAGAGTATACATAAAATCCATTCATTGTACATGATTTGAACCAAAGAGAAAAAAATTATATTTCAAGGATTCAACACTTCTATTCTAAATTCACTAATTCTGTATTCCTATCATCCCCCCATTCAGCTGGATTGTACGAATTTTGTTCCTCCATGTTTTCAACTACTCTTTTCCCGCAAAATCTTTCAGCGTCCTCTATCTAACGATATATTTGCATTATTGGGTGCAATTCCTATGTAAATTTGTACTCGGATACATCATTTTGAAAGTGTACTCGCAACGTATTTCTGTTTACGTATTGTGAGAGCATATTGTCTGAGTTGATATCCAAGATTCCGTATGAATTTTCATAAAAAAAAGAGAGAAAAATTTTGGTTCCAACAGAAATAGCGCCTCATGAGGGTTGTTCAAGGTGATTTTCTTGATGGTAGGATTGCCATACCAGGCGAAAAGATGATTGACCCAGTTGTGAATGAAAAGTATTCTTTCACATCATCTGATCCAGGAGAATTTCCTGAATCGGATAGTATAAGAAAATCATTTTGAACAAAAATGGAATTAATTATCTTTGTGCTCAGTACGGAAGAACTCAAGGGCAAGGTTGAATGATTTCCTGTGCGTCATACTGTATAATTCGGAACGTCAGGCTCAATCAATGAATGGAAGATTAGCTTCAATGGATCGAACGTATAACTTTCCGTTCTATAAATTCTTCCGACTTGTGAAGTTTTTGAATATCTCAAGGTATATTCATCCGAGTAGAGTGCAACGTCTCAAAAAGGCTACTCCACCTTTATCGCATTCGAACATTTTTTGCAGTGCGTTGTGGGAAGAGAGTGAACGGCTTTATTGAAAACCCATATAGTACACCCGTTCTGAAAGAATTCGAGAAGATTTCTCAAGAACTTTTGAGTAATTTTCTCGAAGTTTTTTGGAGTATTTGTGCTATCCGGGTTGTTGCAAAAAATGCTAGAATTTAACAGTTGGTGAAGTTTCCCAATTCTTGGTGAATTGATCGAAGTTTGTGGTGTGTACAGGTTGTCCCGGGATTCGTGGACCGGATTTTACTGGTGTATTTTTTCCCCCGTTCTCCAACTCAGCCAATATTGTTCACCTGAAATTTGAAGTCCACAATGCGGTTGAGTCATTTGAATTTTTCTGGAAATCTAAAAATGCTGATATCTCAAAAACTACCTTTGGAAAAATTTTTCAGTACGGGAAATTACGACATTTTGGCTGCAGAAAATACCTGTGGAATCCGGTCCGCAAATTTTGAGACATCCTATATACCAATGTTCCAATAGAATGACCGAAAAATCGGTGCATTTACCATATCTATTGGCACAATTATCAAACTCTTAATGATTCTTCCGAGTTTTTCTTCGGATCAATTGCTGACTGAATAACCGAAGAATTCAACGGTGAATTTTCCGGTTTTTTTCAAAGAGTGACAACAATTTGTTAAATTTCGACTGGTAATCTCAATTTGGAAAGTCTGAACAAGAATGTCTAAGAAATCGTTCAGCCTTCAGCTTCCGATTCCCCGACACATAAAATCATTCACAGCCAAATTTTGGTCAGATTTCAACCAGTTTTTTTGTCAAATTCTGTTTGAAATTGTCAACTGAGCTTCATCTCTCAATGAACAATGATAAAAGGAAGAGCTCTCTGAGAAATATTTTGAAAGAAGGCATTCAGATTTCTCAAAAGGATATTAGAAAATTGAGATTTTTCTAAGGGGTCTAAGTCTATCAAAGGAGCTTTTCAGGATATCTTATATGAGCATACATTCAGATTTCTCATTATTGGTATGTATAGGCAAGGCCGGGCAGAATACTCCAAAAAATGTATTTCAAATACAAAAATATAAAATGGTTCAAAAAATAATCGCCAGTAATGGTATATCATTTTGTCGTATTTTGGTTGACATTGAATCTACACACAGAGGAAAAAAATTTGCTGGTGCAGTAAATCACGGTATTATATAAAGAATAGCAAATTTTTTCGCTGCCACGGCTAATTGAATTACTGAGAGAGCAAAATGATTAACTGGAACAGCAAAATTTTCAGTTTTGTATACAGAATAGGAAACAAAATTTTGCTGCAGAAGTTGACAGTTTTTACTGCCACAGCTAAAAAATCACTATCCTGGCTAACAAGATTCCTGTGATGTCAAATAATTTGCTGTCAAAGCGAAAAATTCACTACTCCAGCCAAATTACATTTCGCTGTCACAGCCCTAAAGTGGTCCGGACCGGATCCGGCTGTGAAACAGGATGCCCCATATGGGGCTTCATATCTGGGCCTGACCAGGTCCGTGTACATAAAAACCTATCAGGGATTCCAGTTCCAGCACCGATGAGGATAATCCGATGATAGTTCCAATGAGGTTGACTCTATAAGAATCTATCTGGCCCTGATCCGTTTCCCTGATTAGGGCCAGATGCGGATAATTTGAATCAGGTCCGAATGTGGCTAACCTAATCCGCGCCCTGATAAGCAAAACCTCATTCAGTCTTATCAGGATCTGCTCAGTCCTCTTGATTGGAGTAGGATGCAGATAATTTTAATCAGGTCCGGATATGACTAACCTGATCTGCGTCCTAATAAGAAAAGTCTTATTCAACCTTATTCGCTCTTGATCAGTTCACCAGACGAGGCACAGATTGGGGAAGTCATGATCTATTCCGGAAGAGGCAGACCTTATTGCGGCCCTAACAAGGCGAGCTTTTCAAAATCTCATTAGACTCAAATTAGTCTTTCTGACGGGAGTCAGAGAGTAATAATGTTGATATATTCATGTCCAGATGTGACTAACGTAATCTCCGCCCTAATAAGGAAACTCAGGATGAATGCAAGTAAATTTTTTCGGAATGCCCTTAGAATTATACTAATTTCAATCCTCTACTGATGAACTCCGGGATACCATTAAATTTTTGATACGACACTGAATGACTGAGGTTTCTCGCGAGTGCTGGTTGTATCTATTCGTTGATATATATACTTCGCTCAACCATTCATCTGTAGCGTGCGAATTGCGATAATGTATTATACGACGAATATTTTTTAGTCTAGGAGAGGAATAAAAATATTGATTAGATTGTTCATAAACTATGTTACACGTTAAGTGAATAATAATTGTACTTGGATGTTTAAATGTAAGTGGACTTGGACTATTGCGATATTTACGTAGAAAATGTCAAGTTGTAATCATTATCAACGATTAAATTTTTTAATGATTTTTTTATAAAAAATTCAATCACGGGGTTATGGATCAACCAATTTGGACCGCATCAAGCCACCTGTTTAAAATAGGATAACCATATCTCTATCAGAAACGTGGAGGAAAATTTATCACGCCTGAATTTAGTTGCCGGATCAGGCTCGGATCAAGTGCCCGGATTTGGCCCGGATGAAATGAAGCGTTACACATTACATCCGGGCTCAACCCGATTACCCATATCCATACCGGATTCGGCTGAGGGCAAATCGGATCGGTACCAGATTCACACTTGTGCTCGGGACATTGCCAAGATTTGGCAATTAGTCTTGCACAAAGCTATATTCTATTGGCAGTAGGGTAGACCGGGTACGATTGGAACACAGGACGGTTGGAACAGAACAAATATCTCGCCAATTTTTGATAATGGGGAAAAAGATCCAGGGAGGAATGAAGTGAAACCGAAGTCCCATCACGAATCTCAGTGTCGCATTATTCACCACACGTTGCGTAATTCACTTATTGCGAAAACAATGAGCGGAATATTTGTGGCGTTTCAATCGTCCTGTGTTCCAACCGTACCCGGTCTCCCCTATTGACAAAGGTAAGAAAGTTTCGGAGATCTTCGTTTGAATTGCAATAGATGTTATATCAATTGAAGCATTCTGCGATTTTTATCAGAGTTCAAAAATTATGTGCAACGAATTCAACTAATTGAAATTTCTCAACGATTTCTCACTTACACTCCACCCCTATAATCCTGCTGATGTTACTGCAACATCTCAGTTTGTGTAATCTGCAATCACCCAGAGTATTGTGTAAAGACAGATGATTTTTTTCTCCTCATTGCTGTGAGGCGCGAAGTAGAGATTTTTCCCTTTCGAGTATTTTTTAGCTCAAGGCTGTGCATACAAAAAACATGAACAAGATGCGAGATTCCATGTCAGATTTTTGCAAAGAAAGATACATCACTCTCCGAGTATTCCCTGCAATTGTACGATTCATGCTTGAATAACATTTTGAAATTAAAAAGCGTATTCTAATGTTAGAACATACAATCTCGTATGCATCGTACAATCAGTATTTATATGCTCTTGGCACGCATCGCTCATTACCTTATTTATGCGGAGCGAAGACACGCGTGAACCATGTAACTCACGAAGCATACATCGATCGACATACATCTGATGGATCACCGAGAGTTAATCAAATCGTTTTCATCGATTTATCAACATACATGGGATTCTATGTGAACGATTTATACACTCTATCTCGTTCTATCTCTCTGCTTGTCCAATCCACTCCATCCCATTCGATCCTACTCTCTCGTCCGGATTGATTTGTAACGCGATTGTCCCTTACATATGCATACATGATACATACATACAAATGTCTACGCGACTAGAATCGACACGTATACGTCCACGCATGCACGCACAAATCTCACCTTTCATTTTTCGCTCACACCTAGATCGAACGTGATTTGTTCACTCATGGCACGCGATATACCACAGGAAATTCACGATTCCCAAAAACTTTGAATGTTTCTTTCTCTCCCTCAGTCTTCATTTTTTCAATTTCAAACTTAGTATCGAAATTCGATTCTCATTGAGAGACATCGACAACATTCCACAACAACACACACAGAGTGTAAGCGACGTATAGTGAAATTAAAATTCAAAAAACGTAACGAAATGTGAGAATTCGATTTGGCTTTCTTAAAAGAGGAAAAAAACAGGATTAGAACAACGAATTTCCTCTTCCCGTCATATTCTATACGGCATACGTTTGATTCAGCTGAATGAACGAGGTGAAAGAATATAAAGTCAGGAACGGAAGACACGATCAAGCGAAAACGCGAGCTCAACACACAGAATTTCAATATTATTCTTGAATATTTCATTAAAATATTCAATCATGTGAAATGAAATCGATGCCTGAAAAATCGTGCAAAAAATGGATCCATCTTCTAGAATTCATCTGCCACGGAAGCAGAAGGAGCAGGAAGAGATAATCATCTCCCATTTCACCAAAGTGGTTGGGATCAAACCGCAAGTGGCCTTCATATCGTTGCTAATTCAGTTAATATACCATCGTCATCATACTCCAGAGAGACGCGTTGGTTTCAGCTGGAAATTGGCAGAGAATTTGTGCACATACACGGAAATATAATCAAATCCGGTATTATCTATGGTTTTGATACGGTATTGAATCATCCTAGATTCATCAACGGGTTAGAACATGCGCGAATTGACCGGTGATTCGAACGATCTCTCGCGTCTTGCGTCTTTCACCTTCTTGCTTCTCAATTCAATTTCATTTATATTCAATTAGGTTCTCTATTTTTTTCATTTTTCTCCTCATTTTTATGTAAAATAATTGGAAGCTACGAGAAAAATCCCGTTCGATTCAATTCGAAATTTTCCACAGGGAGGAGATAATTAATTCCCCACGGGAATATTGATTGAAAAACGATGAAAAGTAGGGAAGCGTTGATCCAACCACAATTGGTTTATCACGCGAGTTTATATACTCGGAGAAGGGATTTCTATCTCTAAATGTTATAAATCTTGGGTGAGAACGATGATACTCGACTAACGAGTAACTCGATACTCGTTCTGGGTTCTAGCGTCTGGTCTTGTCGTTAAATCCACGATTCAATAAGCTGTACTTGGCTCGTCCCTTCATTTATTCCTTCAATCTACAGTCCCTGTCCTATATTCTCTTCATCAACCGCCATAGTACCCCCTTGTGTTTTAGTTTCCCGCGTTCTTCTTACGTTCTATGTTTCTCACAGTGTACCTCTCTTGGCCAACTTCGCCCAAGTCCCAGGGGGTCGGTCACGATAACCCTCGGGATAAGATATTGCCATCGAATAAGTATTTCAGCCACGGTCGAAACGATAAGAACCATCCTTTCTCTTCCTCTTCTTCTGCTTCTTCTTCCTCGTCTGCTTCTTCTCACCCTTTTCCAACCTCGCCTCTCTGTTCCTGACTTTCTTCTTGCTTAAGCTCCCGATAAATCTCATTAGCGACGAAATGTCGTCCGAGGAATATACGATCACCACCCTTTCGCCTACCTTGTGAATAATATCATTTATCATCGAGTCTACAAAAGATCGAAGTTTCCAGGGATAAACGTGTGATAGTTATTTTAAGACTGCAACATCACGATATTTTCTTTTCTCTTCCTTCTGATGTCTATCTCATTCGCGAATTCAAGGATCAATTTCCCCATCTTACTGCATCGTATACAATATTTCTCTTCAAAAAGTATCTAGTTCCAAACGATTCAAAAATTCACTTGTGAGAGAGAAAAATCATAAATCGAACCTCTTCATTGATTTTAATAATTCGTATCACTATCCTTTAATTCGGTACACACTTTTTCCAGTATATCCTCTTTCATTTTGCGGCGAGCTATACGGGGCAAGTATTTTGTATGTATGTCCGTGTCACCGACCAGAGGTGAGATTTTAAATTGTGCTCGAATAAAAAATGGAAATGAGGATTGTAGAATGGAAAATGGAAGGAAGAAAGGCGGTATAAAATATGGAAAAAAATAAAAATGGAAAAGAACGAGAGGAAGGGCGGAGAGAAATTCTACCACGACACTGGGCTCATCTCACCGGAAAATAATGGCCGACGGATGCGCCTGTTGTTCCATTTTTGAGTTTGCACCCATTCGTGCACCCTTGTTGTTTACGCGCGTGCCTTTTCCTGATAAAAAGAAAAACTTAGGAAGAGAAAAGCATTCTAAGGAATACGTTTGTAAGGGTACATATTCACCACGGGCTTGACACGCGGAAGGAAATTGTAAAAGAGGAGAACACGAATGTATCGTTAATTAACGGTACCCTGAATAACAACCATCATTTTTAGAATGTTTTGCTCTACTTTCTTCGAAATATTTCATCCTCCATTTCCAATGTTTCTCTGTTTTTTCTTCTTTGTAAATCGAACAACAGGTATATTTCGATAGGTTTTATTCAAGTCGACCCAAATCAATGAGGATAGCCACATTCGACATCATTGTATTATTGGGAATGGGCCGTATCGCGACGAAACTACCCATAGGAATCCAGTGTAAACTAGGTTCATTCGTCACGACGTTATCGCATTGTCAGGGGGTTCGAGTGTATTCATGACGAAGGTCGTCGAATCTTGTCAAGCCTTGAGGGCGATCGAGTAAGGATGTATCCTTGCGTGTACATATATACTCCGGATAGGAACACTCTACGTGGCCTGAAGCGATGTTTGATCGACTTGGTTACACTAGCATACATTGACACACTCTCTCACATTGTCATTCGTGCAGAAATGAGCGTGCACACGTATGTATCCTCTGGTCTCGGTCTGACGCGAGAACTTGGCGTACCGGTAACAGGAATCATTGACACATTGAAGAACACCCACTCATCTAAAAAAAATACATATGTACGTATGTATTGATTCTTCTCTCCCACAAGGGTCGAATGAAACGCATGTCAAGTGACACTTGAGATCAGGAATGTTCAATACCTAACAAGTCTTCACACCCTAGTTGTAAAAATTTGTTCAGACAGTCGAGAAAAATTCAACGATGTTGAAAAAACGTGTGAAGTGAAAAAATTATTTTCAACGTAGGTCGTATGCAAATGATCATGGAATTCCTGGACGAATGAAGAATTCGTAAAACAAACGTGGCGTGAAACTTCGGAACAGTAGAAGTAAATGTTCATCTCAGAGAGTCGAGTTTGAAAATCTTTTTCAGGTCGATGAATTCGATGTATAATTTTAGAGGGCTTGATTATATGACTCCTCCTCCTCCTGACCATACAGGATTTATCAATCGATCCAATGATGGGATAATATACTGAGCCATAGACGTCATTGATTGCATGTCAATGGCATCCATTAATGACTCATCAAGGGGTTGACTATTGGATGATAACGTGAGTTTAATAACGACGCTGAATAATCAGCCACGTATAAAACTAATGATTGACCCTGTACTGAGACATGCTCTGATCATACACACTTGCTTTGACACTTGAAGAAATCTACCGTTCCACATTCAACATCAATTCAGAAGATAAACTTACGAAACAAATCTAAATCTTGAGAATAAAAGGTTGAATGTGGTTGCATCTTACTTGAAAACGTGACTGACGTGACATTCAGTCTTTTCCATTGTGTCGGCTTTTGTTTTTGATGCCGACTTCCATTAAAACAGGGATAGTTCTGGTTGCATCTCAAAATCAGCAAATTTTCAGGATGGAAAAAGTTTCACTTTTCACCGTGTAGCTGAGAGCTAGAAATGAGAGTGATAAGGACAAAAGGAAAAGGAGGGAGATTCGATCAATCAATCAATCAATTAGGTGGTTGCTCGGGGTTGTTAGGAATTTGCTGTGAATCATTAATTTAGTATTTTGCTCTTTTGATCAACTTCCTTGGTTCCCATCAACTTCGGAACAGCATTTTACAGCATTTTTCCAAAGAAGAGAGAGTGTTTAAGCTTTCCCTTCGGTATTATCGTGATTTCTAGAACACTCTGTATATATTTCAATTTTCTTGATGGAGGTTTGAAAACCTCAAACGGTAATATAATAACAAGAGTAATAGATATTATAACTTTTCATTAAACAAATGACTTTGTTTCAACGTACTTCTTGAAACCGATATTTTCAGCCTATTGTGATAAAGAATCAATAAAGTTTTCAAAATAAAGGTTGTTACATACTTTCATACTTCCAGAATCGTATATATATTTATAACTGCATCATTCTTCGTTCTACTCCCATCTCCCTTCGCTCGTTCTATTATGGAAGCAGCACGAATACGGTTAAATAGATTTCAAAAAATGATGTTCTCGAACGGGTTGGTTTCTCTCTGGTAGTTGAATACATCGTTTGTTTTCCAAGAGTGCAGAGCCATTTTGAGATGCTGCAACCGACGCTTCGAGTGGATAATATAAAGAACCACGTCCAAGTATATGGAATTCGACGATGTTTCTATGCACATGTGGCGTATAAAATGATTCTTCCCACTTATCATAGTATATGTATATAATCACCGCCTTTAAGAAGTGCTCCTTGGAGATTCGATTAAATTCCATTCACTGTATATCGAACGTACCTGTGAGAATCCCTGATATTTTCTCCCCGTAACTGATTTTGCACAATTATTATTGTGAGAGATAATATTATACGGTATGAAGTTATTCAGTCGTATGTTCGTTATTCGATTGAAATTCTGACGGGAATTACAACGCGACGGATGAATGAATTTGAAACCTCGAATTTGAATTTTATCCGTTCACGCGTAAATTTCAAAACGAGCCGCCACTGACGTGATAGCCGCAGAAGCTAACGATCTATGCTGAAGGATAACACGAGATTTGAAACTGAATAGGCAAGAGATCGACAATCGAATGAAAGGATCAGGAATCTTGATGATCCACATTCCCAGTGAAACATTTCTCTCAAGTTTTGCTGTTTACAACTCCGAGGGTAGTAGTGCGTTAAGTAAACCATTATACTCAGCGTTGCGAACAACGTAATTTGAAGGACTAATGAAAATACTCCAACGGAAATACGGATTATCCGTTTCATAAGCCATCTGTTTCATTACGAATTCTCTCGCGTATCAGAATACTTGGAATTATTTAATTCGCGTGAAAAAGATCTTTATCATTTTCATTTCGAGTCCATAATCATTTATTTGTTCTACACATGAGCATGACTGGACGTTTCGAATTGGACTTTGAGCATAATCAAATGCGAAGCGTATGCAGATTATTTTCACAAAAATGTAAGTTCAACGGAGCTTCAGAATTTTTATGAAACCCGTAAATTGAAGCATGCACGCATACGTTTTTGAACGCTTATCCTAGGAGGATTCAAATAGCGCTGACCGCAATTATCTGTACGGTTATTGTACGTTATTCTTCCGCAAGGGTTGAAATTTGGTCCAAATTTTCGAACCAAATATCACGGGAAGTCAAAATTCAACAAATCATGCTTCTTTGCGTCCGTTACGTTGATTTTATTTATCGAAATCATTGAAAAAGAGATGATTCCATCTGATGTTTAGTCGAGTATTCATTTCCTCGCAATTCACTTACTTTAAGGATACTACTGGAGCAAGTGAGTGCAAGTAAGGAACAGAATAGTCTCGAATCCTGAAAGCCTGTCTTGAGAAGAACCCTTTCCTGTCGTTCGGACCAAGATAGTTTCAGATAGAGTTTTGCCGTCTGTGACGAGGTCAGACAACTCTTGCAAATAGCCTCCTGTCCAACCACCCAGCTAATACCAGAGGGATTTTGAAATGTAATAGGTAGAAAATCGGGGAACCACTAATACCTAATACCTCCAAGAGAGTCTTATTTAAGTACTCGAATCCTGTGCATGCGTACATATACATGTGCATCGGAGCTTTGCTTCTACCTCTGCCTTCATCTGTTCATTCAGTTTAGTGATATGCTCTCTCTCTCTCTCTCTCTATCTCTTCTGTGAGTCAGCGAATCCTATTATACCATAGAGACAATCAGATATTCGACGAAGCAGTCCATGTTCGTCGGATTATTATCATCAATGTAAAATACATTCAATCTTTCTAGCTCATAAATCATTTTGAAAATTCGATCCCCGAATTAAAATACCGTATACATGAACAGATTTCCTTCGGAGCATGAATATATGCTAAGAACACATGCTATGACGATGTGGTAATATTGATGGATATAACCTTATGTGATATTCAGTGGATAAACTCTATAGAACGATTATGTATTTACCGTGGAACGTGGATGGGAAGGGATGAAGATAGTAAGAAAACGAAGAACCTGATATGCCCGAGGAGAAGAAAGAAGAAGAACAACAAGAAGAACGAGTGGATGCGTCAGATAAAAAGACAATGACAATGGAGTAGAGGAAGAGACAAGAACTGTATTCGAGAGGATGAATGCATAGGGGTTAGAAAAAATGAAACAGAGAGGATTAAGAATTGATTCCAATAAGGAAGCTGCTCGCTAAATTCTTGTTGCTGTGATTTCTATGAAACTAGACTATGAGGGGGTTGTTTTTTCATCAAAAGGTAGTGAAAATAATCATCATTTCATGTACATTCTTACTGCACTGTGAGTTACAAAAAACTGCATATTAGCTCTTAAATTCCCTTTGATGATAAGGGAATCTTTTGATAAAAGCATTTCAACCGACCTAGAAAGTTCAAAGGAATTTAGATGAGAATACTGAAAAGAGGACAACTCCTCAAAGATCACAATAAACATAATGAAATGTAATTTCTTTTCAATGAATAATCAACACGCGGTTCAAAAGTCTCCCGAATTATTGATGGTTCCAAACTTTTCAGAGATATAACTTGATAGTAATCTAATCGAACTTCGATGAGCAAATCGATGATTTTGAATAAATTCAAGTCATCTATAAAGAACTGAGTCCTTGAATATTGTATTTTGATTTCACCACAAGATCTAATTTTATGAATTTGATGAATGTGATCTTAATTACTGAACCGAATGGGATCTATACAATCATAATCAAAAATGTATTTTAATTTTCTGTTACGACAATTTACTCAACTAAATTGAATTAATTCATCGATTCTTGATTAAGGAAAAAATGGACGTTCAAAACAGTATTATCGTCTGAAGAAGTAATTTCATATTCGTGAAAGGAAGAGAAAAAAACGATGACAAAAAGTATGAGCTCGAAGACATCGTTTTTCGCACATTCGACAGCGACAAAAAATCCCCGACTCCTACGAGCGGGTCCCATAATGAAACACGCGTGAAAATAACCGCGATGAAATTGGAAACTTTCCACACGATAAAATCAGACTTAATTTTCAATAAATTCAACTCCCTCGAATGAAATATACAGTAAGAAGAGAAGAAGCGAGGTAAGGTTAGATCGGTGGTTGTTGGGAGGTCGCGCTCTTGTACGAGGTCGTCGTCGTCGTTGGGAGCAGAACACGGAGGCCAGGTAATTTACTTGGTAATTATAAAGTTACCAGCTCTAGAGGCGCACAGTTGTAAATATTCAAATGCGATTACATCTATGATCACGTAAATTATACACTATGCGATCTTTTCCCCTCTTCGTCATTCCCATAGTTTTCCTTGAACTCACCCTCTTCTTCTTGTTCCTCTTCTTCTGCTTCTTCCAAGACCTCCCGTGTATTGTTCGAATTTCAATAATCGCATAACAAGTTTTCTTGAAGATCATATTCTCTTCGGTGTATGTACCTATCGTGTAACAATGAAACGTTCAAGTTGATGTTATTTTTCGAGTTGGACTGTGTCGCAAATTGCCAAGTCATTCGCAACGTGTTCCTAAAGGACCTCAAGTTAACGCGAGTCTCTGAAGTAATTACGAAGTTTATTAAACCAAAGTTGGTTCCTTCCTTGGGAATTTGGCTATCGACGTTTGAAAATTTTCGCTCCAGTGAAACAATCGAGAAATCTCTCTCCGTAGGAAATGTCTAATGAATTTTGATAGAAAAAACTATTCATGAGGAGAATTAATGTTTGAAAATGGTATAAATAATATTGAGATCACCTGAATTGTTGTTGAAGATGTGGTTAGTGTTGGTATTCTCTTGAGAGGAAAATCACTTTCCTCTGCCATGAGGTATTCGTGAATACCCTTTGAAGCATCTCTGTGTGTAGGATTTGTTTTCTTCCATCTCAACTCAAGTAGTGCACTCGAGTTGTTCAACCATACAATTCTGTCGAAAGTTGACGGTGCGGTATCAGAGAGCGGTATCAGAAACTCAAAAGACATTGAATGGAAACTAGGAAGTTACGCTTCCTAAGAAATTAATACAATGAATTTCCTGTGTTTTTCTCATCAGAATAGAATTTTGATCGATCAAGAGAGTTTGAATGATACTTATACGAGTAATATTGTATTAGAAGGATATCAAAATTTAAGACAATATATTGAATGAAATTTGTAACATCGGGACACAGACGATGAGATTTATACCCTCAATAAATTATTTATCATTGAAATTTCAAGAGCTCATGCGTGGAAGAGGTCGTGATATCCCATAAAATGCACCCTAGAACCACATACACGTGACACGATGTTGTCGAAGAAAAGTTGAAAGGTTCGTTTTCTCTGCGCATACGGCTATTTAGTGCACCTGTCTACCATCCTTGCGGTATGGATGGGTAGTCGGAAACAACGTGAAGGAAGAGGATAGATCAACGAGGAGGAGACAGCAGTGATGCGGAAGGACTCCCAACTATCATTTTGATACGTTCCGCTTCTTCTCGTTCTTCTTTTTCTTCTTCTTCTTCTTCATATAAAAAGTGACAGTAAAATAATTTGATAAGTTTCTAAGACGATGTGGAATTGGTCAACGCAAAAATCTACTGCTGTGCATCATCAATCACTTGTTGATGTGAACAAACATATTTTTTCTCGTTGATGAGTGTCACCGACTAGAAATTCATCCCCTGGATCTAGTCTGATGATAATTTTTACTCACGAAGGTATCTCAATTTCTCGAAATACTTTTCCTCCCTCGCTCATCACGTTAAAAATTCCTCTGTTTCGATCGTTCCCAATGGACTCGACCCTATTTTTCGTTACTAGAAATTTCAGCTTCGTCACTTCATTCACAATAACTACCGTTACTGAATTTTTTGTTCCAACTAGTCAATCCCCATAGACCATTCCAGTGATTGAACTCTTGTAGAAAAAAGCAAGAGCTTTGAATCATGATGAGAGAACAAAGACAGGACATTCTCAACTGAATGAAATTCTTCTCCCATTCATTCATTTCAAAACGTTTATCGATAATACGATGTTCGAAAATCCCTATTTTGTTAACCAAAACTAATCTCAACACCGATAGATGTGACCTTATTTATATCGTTGAGAGGATGGAGAAGAACGTTTCAAACTAATTCTCACTCATGCGCAAAATTTTCAGCGCATCTGTCGATATCCTTCTCGGTAAAGACGCTTGGGAAAAGTTTGAACGGCCACACAAACAAGGGTATCATAAATTCGCCCTGTGAATGTGCGAGGTAGCTCGAGGTACGATGCTGCTGTAGCTGCGAGGTGAGGTCGAAGTGAAAGTATCTCACATAAAATACTGAGTTACCTAATGGAACACCAACTTTCGATAACTATTGTTACAAAATTATCTGCGAAATGTCAGACGGAATCATATCGAGGGCTTTATAGACCATCCTGGAAGTCGATACTTGGAGTATATGAAATATCTTTGGGGAACTTAATATGATGGAATGTATGGTTTGTATGAAATCTAATGAAGTGATTGTGACCGTACCTTGTGTTTTAAATCATTGGAATTTTGGCAATCAGCGGGAAAAACAATTTTCACCATCTCGAATCAGATGGGAGATATGTAGGTGGTTATAAAAGGTAGTGTACATGTTTCCGTTTTCTGAATTCTCGTGTAATGCGTGTGAACGTCATAAACTAGGTCTGTCAACGTGAAATGTATGTCATAAACCCCGAGTAATAGAATGTACCAAGTCAGAGTACGTGTAGCTACACAGCTGATGGACGCAAACGTAAACATGTGCATTAAATAAGTAACTATCCTTCTTATTATAATTATGATTCATTCATTACAACCTTACATAACATTACATTGAAGACAAAGATGAGAATACTAACCAAAAGAAATAATAGCGTGTCAGAATTACTGAAATGCAAGTGAAACAACGGACTGCATTTTACTGCCCTCTCGTACTTGAAACGTACAGACAATGCTCAACAATGTCTTCGTCTCTGTTCATCCGTCCGTCCTGATGATTCTTACGGCAGAATGTTTGTCTCTGTGAGAAGACCAGAACTTCCCATTTGGGTAGACATTGGATCAGGAATTTTGAAAATATGATTGAAGAAGTGATTGACCAAATACTTGACCTTGTATAGTCGAGCATAATTTTCGTTAGGATTCGTGACTCTGAATACCGATGTTTGCAAATCTCTTAAGTGGCTGAAGAGATTGAGATGTACAATTTTTGTAGGAATCGGATGAGAGATTCAGGCGCTACGAAGGATATCAAAATCCGATATTGAATATTCTACACGGAGAAAAGAGTTGTGCTAAAAACTACCATACTTCATATAGTGTTCGAGCATATTACTCTTGTCTGCATCGAATTATTTATGTGAAAGTATTCAAAAAATTACTATACTTCAGCAGGAGAGTCCGAGCAAATATGGTACTTTTTGATCGAACACTATAAAGTATGGTATTTTTTGGCAGATCGTTTTCTCCAAGTATGGTGTGGGATGGGTTCTGTCAGAAGGCATGAATTGGAATGATTCGTTCAGAGCTAGAATGTTCGTCTCGACGAAAAAGTCAGAACCTCTTAGGTCGATAGAAATTATATCAGGAATTTTTTAAATACGAACAAGGGAGTGACCCAACAAACAAAAAGATATCCCAAGTAGCACCAGAATATACTATGAACGTTCTTTGAATATTCGAAATATGTTCTATGTACATTCCAAAAGTCCGTTTCATAGGTGCTATGCATGTTCATCGAACGTATGTAATCGAATATGCAACGGTATGTCAATCGAACGTCGATTGAATGAATATCGTACATTTCGAATGTACTATGTACGTTCTAAGTATATTTAAAACAGTCTTATTCGAAAATTCCATGAACTTTCATCATGTGTTCTTCATATGTAATTCGTACATTCTACGAACGTTTCTATTTCGTACATACTTTGAACTTCCGTTGCTGCTTGGGATCTATTTGTATCAAAAAGATGTCTTGAAATCGTGGAAGATGTCTTGGAGTACTTACGTAAAGATATCTTTTCAACATCTAAAAGAAGTCTTATGCAACAAATTTCAACAAGTGTTAGATATCTCAAGAAGGTATTGCAAAAGATATGTTTCATATATGTGGAAGACATCTTTTACCCAGGTAGCACACGCACGTTCTGAGAATGTTCTGAGAATATACGTTGAGGATATTCGAATATTCTATGGAGATTCTTATTTCGTGCGAATATATTCTACGCACATTCTCAGAATGTTTGAATGGGACTGTTTTAAATATTCTCAGAATATGATGCCACGGATATTGTGGGAATATTAGAAACAAATGCTGTTAAAATAAGAATTCTCGTCAATATAAACTTCTGCATGTCACCGAAAACTACTTCACAATCAATTTTCCTATCATTAGACATCTGTAACAATGAATGGTTAACAATATTATGAATTCATATAGATGGATAAGATATTTATGATCGCGACAGGCAATCATAATATATAAGGTATTTCTCAATATTTTATTACACTTTTGAGGATTATTCCTCACACGTGGCACTCTCAGAGAACATTAACGATATTGAAATACACCACCATAGATTTATTATTCCCAAAACACAAATTAAAATGATAGATTGTCCAAGGGTCTGTAGCTTGTCAACAATTCATGTCATCACGATATCTGCGCATGCGCTGCTCATCAATCTCCCTACAAACTTTGCACGCAAATTGTACGAACGTTCCTAGAATATTCGGAACAGTCTCATTCAAATGTTCTAAGAATATTCTAAGAATATTTACGAATCTCCTACGCTCTTTGTGAGAGTATTCGATCAAGTACATTTTACGGATGTTGTGAGAATATTCTCAGAATATTCTGTGTCACATGGGTAGATGCTTCAAGATATGTTTTTTATTATTTTAAAGTACGTTTCAGATTTTTCCAAGATACGTTTCAGACATGTTTCAGATGTCTTCAAGATCCCACACAGCACTTTTGAGTTTCAAGATATCTTGAGGAACTGTTCAGAAAAGTTTAAGAAGTCTTACGCAACATGGAAAGATATCCTTAAGATGTCTACAACAGTTCTCACTCCTAAAAGACATCTTTTAGAAGATCTCAAACTTTTCTTTCGAGGTTATATCTTTGAGACATCTTATAGAAATCTTTTAGAAGTAAGAACTGGTTTAGATCTCCCAGGAAACAATCATTAGATCTATTCAGATCTAAATAGATCTGAGTAGATCTGATTTTTGGTCAGATCTGGTTCAAAAGATCAGATCAGATCTTGGCACATCTGGTTAGATCTGAGTAGATCTCGTTAGATCTGAATTGAATATTAGATTAAATCTTAATGAGCAATTGGTGGTTCAATCAATGGTCAGAAATTTTGTGATATCTGTCTGTATATGAATTTGATTTTGCACATGTATTGTGACAAACACAAGCCAAAATCGCAGTTTTTCAGATCTGGATAGATCTGTTTAGACCTGACCAAAATTTAGATCTGGTCAGATCTGATCATTTTTTCCCGGGCTCTCGAAGATATCTTTTAGAACTGAAATGCTGTGTGGGATGTCTTTTTGTAATCATCGAGATATCCTAGACAGCACAAAAGGATCATTAACGAGTTCTGAAGAAGGAACAGGCGTGACTTTTACCCTTCTTACTTAGACAATCTCCTTCCTTAGATGTCTTTCAGAAATGCCTTGAAAACATATTTCTGACATTCCTCGAGGATATCCTAAGGATATAATTCCGATATATCTTGAAGATATCTGTTTTGTGACGTCATGAAGATATCTAAAAGACATCTTCTCGATGCATTGAAAATGTCTCCCTAAAGATATTCTGTAGATGTCTTTGAGACATTCGGTGTTTGTTGGGGATCGACCAAATATCGACCATCTATCATCAAGAATAATTTCCTATACGATTTATGATTTTTAATACTGCAGGGAAAAAATTGCTATATTCGGATCACCTCAAACTTATGGCTATCCGGACCAGGTATTTGGTTTATGCTGTCAACTGTTTGTTTGTCACAATTGGACTCCTGGTTCGGGCCCCCATATATTTTGGTTGAGTCAAATACAGCCATACGGTTAATTGAAACAACCGTACCATTTTTGGGAGTTTGGAAACAATGTTGAATACTTCGCATGAATTTACAGGAATTTTCTCACTGAAATTCGTTACAGTGCAGTTTGATTCGAGTGTAAGGTGAATAGGCAAAAATCAATCGCCGGAATAATAGAACGAGCCAATTGAATTCTACAAATACCCGTTTAGAGTTGATATCATCATTTAATACACTGAGAAAAGTGAACTGTAACCATTACCATGCGAAAATGGTAGTTGAATGACAGAATCTCTGAGTTGATGATGTCGACTATGTTATTTGATATCCATCTTCATGTTAATGGTCACCATTCCCATGTGCATGAACATTGCTACGATTCTCTATAGTATCCGAAACCAAATTCGCGAAGCTGTCCCCCAATTACTATTTGTACATGGTAATCATTACATTCCACTTCTCTCAGTGTACAACAGCAAGGGTTTGCAATCGAAGTTTCAAATTTTCTAGCACTCAAAGCTCTTACAGCAGTCTCTATCCATGAATCATTGTGACTCAATGTAAAATTGACATTTAGAAAAATGTTTGTAACCTCATCATAATGTAATCGTGACTAGATCGTCGTTCCTCGACTGTAGTTGATCAACATTTACCTCCTCACTCTCCTATCAAATATCCCATAATGAATAGTTCATAAGTTCTCATATCTCACATTTATGTGCTGCACAAAAAGATATATTCCACAGTGATCGTGTAAAATCAATTCCATTTATCAATGTACACACACCGTTACTTATTGGCTTATTGCTACCAAATAATCCTCTTAAAAATCTCCCTTTATCTATTACCTCTTCAACCTTCTCGAACAAAAAACTCATATCCTCTTATTTCCGTTGTATAATAATTATGGTCACTATAAATAAGAATTTTGGAACGTAACTTCCGTTTATTGTTAAAAAAAGTGAAATCAGGAATTCGAAATTCTGGAGGTATACAATAGAATACTTCAAAATCTTCTTTCTCTCAAATCACTTCAAGTACAATAAATTCCTGTTCTGAAAATGAAAAAATTGCTCCAGGAGAGAGTTATTGGTAAAATTTAATGGGAAATCAATATAACCGTGCACTTGATTTTGGAGAATCACAAAGATAATGCGATATCCACGAAACCACGATAACTCACTCGAATACACGGAACGAACACCAACTAAAAGTCTACGTGATAGTACTTGGATTTATCATTGGAAGGAATTTTCAATATAAACAGAGTAATCGTACGATGCATCAGCAGGGAAAAGTAGGGTATTTTTTAATCGATAATATAAATATTCACAATTCTCTTAGAACGAGAGAAATGTCTGAAATGAAGAAATATTTTAATTCCAGATCTCGTTTGAAAAATATTCGAATGCGCGAGAGATCATGTTTCTTCACGGAGACGAATATCTTCGACTTTTCGTGTCAAATAAGATGCAAGAAGAAAAAAGCTCGTTTCATCGCTTTGTGTTCCTTCTCGATCATTCGTAACGGATATCGATGTCAAAGAGGGAAAGGAAGATAAATGTGAATTAGCTGACAAAGGGAGACGTCGAGAAAGTAAATTGCATTCCAAGTACTTAGCAACGTCCAACTCGAAGCCGATTTCGATATACAACTTGACAACCGGGAAAACTATTTCACAGAGTTTGTTTTGACTTGCTAAATTGGAGTTTCCGATAAGAAAAGAAGAACGAAAGAGTGAAGAAAAAAACAAGTATCTTCTTCTATAGATAATCCGTAATTCCGTTTTGATACGTACATTTCAAAAACCAATCCAGCATTACTCGAGAATTAAATATTCAAAGTTGAAATATGAACAACCTGTTTGAATAGAAGTGTTCGCATGTGGCAGATTTATGGGAATGAATATTATATCGTAGCAAGCAAAAGTACTGTCGTGCCGAATTTTTTTTCTCCTATCAGATATTTTCTCTGATCCAATAAATCTTATTTCAACCAGTAAATCATCAATCATGAGACTTGTTTCCTGTTCGCATTCATTACAATTGTTTGTTTGCTTTTTTTCCACCTTCATGGAAAATAAATCACTCGTGCATTTTCAGCGACCGCTGTATCGCCCCTACTTCTTTCTCTCTCTTTTCTCGATTATTCTCTACACGTTTGGGAATAGTGAACGAATAAGCGACACTGTGCTGCTGAGTTTCGAGTATATGTATTCTACGTACATATATGTACATATATATATATAACTATACCAAGATTCGTGTAAAAACTGTAGAGAAGAGAAAAAGGAGTTTACATGTCTTCCTAATTGTCTCTCTCAACACACGGGTTGGTACGTTGGTACTGTACTGTGCATGTACCAGCATGTTCTATGCTTACGTTGTATCGTACACTCTTTCATACGTACACCGAGAATTCTCCGTTCCTGAGGAAGCTTTATGAATTTTTTTTCTCTCTCTATGAATGGAATAGAATTTACCGACGGGTCTAAATGAATCCATTCGAAAATTTAAAAAAATATGATTATCAAACTAAGTGAAAAAGTTTTTAATGATATTTTTTCGTATCGTATGGTTTTTATATATGTTTCTTTTTTCCCAGTGTAACATGATAATTCGAGGTTCACGCGCGTGATACAGGTTTCCCAACGCACACTGCTCATGGACCGAGTTGAAAAAATATTTGAATAATTCTCTCTCGACGATCGAAGGTATGAAAATTGTGGGTGAAAATATTGGATATTTGAATAGACCGAGGAATGTCTTTGGAGACCGCTCAAGTTTCGAACTTCACCCTCGAATTGAACCCACCGCAGATTTCACTGCCCGCAGCCAGAGAAAGATCAATTATTGAATCAAGACTGAGAGATAGGAATGTCTCGAACATTAGTTACTGACTTCTCTTCTCGTACCCCCTCGAAGCATAATTGGAGAGAATCCAACAACAATTATACTGATGAAACAAACAAATTCAAAATTCCCAACGATGAGGATTTTTTTCAAAAGTCTGATGAGAACGGCAATTCTCAAGAGAAAAATTTGAGAGAATGACCACTCGAGGTCGTGAGGATTGAAAGAAATTCCTTAACGATTCATTTTAAGGGCCAATGAACGGAATCTCGATCCTCGATCACCCTCACCTGCCGAATGAAAAGGTAGGAGAAGAAAAAGAAGAAGAACTCGTGACGTAGTGGAGCCTAGAAGAACACACAGTAATCCCCATCCCTCACGACAAGCAAAAAGACCATCACGACTAATTGTCGCGCAACACACGCGCACTCCCACACGATTACATGGACAAATATACAAACACACGTGCAGACAAAAGCACACAAGTAAAAGAAGAAGAGACATAAATAGAGGAAAGCAGGAAAAGAGCGTGTCTGTGTCTGATCACTTGTCACTTGGGAACCAATAGTCAGACGGTGAACTTCATTGTACGGGGAGATTGTACTTCGAGTCGCGTAGATAGTTTGTGTGCCGCAGAGAAATCAAATTGCAATCGGATGTGTTTGGGTGAAAAGGAAGAATTGGATAACAAAGATGACTAGACTGTGGAAGATGTTAAGACGTCGTGGTTGTGAAAAAGTATTGGAATGAAGGGAAATAAAAACAATCGTACGAAAGGAAAATACCATCGTGAAGTGTGACAGGAAGTATTAATCGAAGTACTTTTGTGGTGAAGTCAACTTTTATATTGGCTCTTACATCTCTTTGGCATCCGTGGACGTTTTCTGCTTCCCGACTCAACTCAAATGGCCAAGTGAGTCAATGTTCCCTTTGTTCATATGAAATCAACTGTATGGAGACTGATAGGAGTTTCATTCTGGGAGTTTTCAACAAATTGGTATCGTGAGACGAAGACTGCAGTTTGTATTCATTTTTCCTACTAAAAGAGATCCAAATTCTTGGAATCACCAGATTTTTTCGCTTCAATTTCTTTTGTCAAGATATCAATATTTCTGTCTTTCTTTCATGCGCATTGCGCTTTGAAACATTACTGTAAAAATCCTTCCCAAAAAAGATGGCAGCAATTTTTGCTGAAGTTCTAGTTCTACTCCTACTTCTAATTCAAAACACACAATTCCCCCATTATCGGAAAATTTAGAATCCAGAGTCCCTTGATTTTTACAGTATGGATACATAATAAGAAGCAAGAGAGAGTATTCCCCTAAAGAATTATAATCACCCCTCTACTCACATCTGCAGCATATCAACTCCAATTCTCCTTCAAGAATGAAAAATTTATATTCCTTCAGAGCTCCTAATGATTCTCCCCGAGTCGAAATTTTGCCCCTACTTTGCTGCTAATAATGCTGTTTTCAGTAGGGGGATCAGATAGTAAAGTAGGAGCAGTTTCAAAGAGATATTTTCTCCTACTTTGCCCCTACTAGTGGTAGATATTTCCTATTTCACCACTTGTAGGAGCAAAGTAGGTGCAAGATTTATCCTCTACTTTGACCCTACCACTCCTACACGGAGAATACTGCCGCCCGAAAAGATTACTTTTTTTTATTTTTTCAGTGAACCAGTAACAGCAAGATTTATAAAATGCATTTTTTCCATGAGAATACAAAAGATCACGGGTGCTGTAAAAAACGTAATGGTTAGGATTCAGATTTTGAACCCGTAATTTTTCTACAGTATTCGTAAGCTTCCGTATTTTCATATAAAAATCCATTTTACAAACCTCTGTTTCTGGTTTACTAAAAAAATTTTCAAAAAGTCATGTTTTCCAGCGGCATTGTTTCCGTGTATTCAGTCGATTGCAATCTCTGAAGAAACGATTAGTTCATAGTGGAAATAGATATTTTTGTATATGAGAGAAGGCTTATTCAAATTAATTCAACGATAATATATTGATAATCATTTTCTCCGTCATATTCAAATATGTACATCTACACCATGAATTTATTTCATATTAAATATAAAAAAGTTTTCTTACCACTTGTATTTATATGCATTTTGATAATCAAGCTTACGTGACAGTGCCAGTCAATAAAAAAGAACTTGAGTAATTTGATAAGTTTGTTTTTAATTTCCTCTTATAATTCAAGTCGGGTATTCTATTCTTTATACACCTACATAAAACATTCAGTTGAAAACAAATCTGATGGATATTCATTTGGGTAAAGACAAATTTGATTTGATTCTAAAAAACAAAATTTTTTTTGATTCTATAAAATAAATATTTATTTTAATGAAATGAATGTTCAATTTGAATCAAGTAATAATTATTAGATTCGTATGTGAATAAGAATCTATTTGTTTGATGAATATAATTTTGATTTAATTGAGAAAATGCGCTTTATGTGATATTATTATTATTCGAAAAATCCAACATGTAGGAGCATTAGGTTCCATGTAGGAGCAGTAGATTGTGGAGTAGAAAAATAGAATCAAAAAATATTCGAAGCGGAGAAGTAGGACCAAGTAGTTTCTATAGCGTGAAAATAGGGGCAATTTTACTGATTGGATCGACAAATCTGAACCTCCACTATAATTCAATTCATTACAATTGTGGAATGATTCTCTCGATCATTCCAATCCCCCTTGCGAAGGGTAGTGCTGTTCGTAAGACGCGGGGAAGGTTACCACAGCTCAGAAGCTCTCTCAAAGAATAGCACGGTTTGTGAAATTTTTACGGAAACTAGAACAACTCGTATTTTTGGATCCAAGTGCGAAGTGTGCCAGTTCTCGGGAGAAATTTTTTGAGTTGTGCTACTCTTCGTGAAAGACATCGATTTGATAATGTGTATGGAGGGAATTCTCTCGTGTTTCAATTTGCATGAACTGAAAAGTAACAATCATAAAAGTCCAACGACAATTTCTGCTTCCAGATTCAAAATTCAAGTAGATATTATAATGTTGAGTCTTTTAATCATTCAATCGAACATTGAGGATGTACAATCGAGAGACCAAGAATCTATTCCCCAGTTACCTCGAGAGGAATGGGTTGTGGAAATCAAAGGAGGACAACAAGTCGCTTCTCTTCTTGCCTTACAGTCTGGTTATGAATATTTGGGTCCGGTAAGTATATTGTTCCACAATATTCATGTTATTCACAACATTTGTTCGGTATTTAAAATTGTCTAAAATTGATTGGGGATCATTCCAAATAGTGCAGATATCGTTGAGAATTTTTCAGGAATTCCGTTTGAACTGTGAAATTTTCAGAGAACTTTTTAAAAACTCATTGACGAATTGTGTGCGAGGTGAAATCAATCCTAGAACGGGACCCTAAAGTGAGACAGAATTGTATAGAAGAGAATCAAGGAATTACATATTCTTGTACAACAAATAGGACTTTCATCGCTTACTTTTTTATGATTCAAACCGCACTCGCTCCATTCGCGAAAAGTATGATGAGAAACTTATGGATTCTTTTGTTGAGAATCCCCATGACCTTTCTTCGAAAATTTCTATGACCATTGGCTACATAATGGGGATGAAAAAATGATGAATAAATATTTCAGTACCCCTTCTATCGGAATCAATGATATCCTATTAGTTTCTATGCGGTTATTGTCACAGCAGCTATGGAAATTGATGGGAGTCTATCGAACTTCTCGAGCAGGGGAATCAATAATGAAAACATAAACCTGATGATCCATTGCATATAATGAACGAAATTGTTAATTAAAGATGAAAACTCACATATGACAATCAAATATAGTATTAGATCCAAAAGAACGGAAGGTATATACTCGAACTATTGGTATAAATATTTGGTATATTGGCAATCGAAAATAAATTAATCAACAAAAACTTTCGTCTCATTGTAATAGGAATTAAGAGAACAGAAGTTATTTTGTCGTAAAAAAACATGGAAGAATGAATTTAAGAATCTCATCACATATATAATCAAACAAACTTCACTTTTTATTTGGAACTGAAATTAAGAATTGATATCACGTATTTCAGCAGAAATGTTAGTACAATACTTTCAGTGGGAACGAAAATAAATTTTCAATCTGAATTCGAATTAATGAAACTGTTCCAGCAGAGTATTGTATGTTTATGAACATATGTTCAAACTCGCCGAAATAAAATACACGAAATTCAATGAAAATTCTTCTTTCAAGAGGAAACCATAGAGAATTACAGTACGTACACAACAAAAATAATAATTTCCTTCAATAAAATGAGTATAATAGATTCAACAGGTAAAAACATTGAATGATACAGGCGAGCTGCTTCAAAAATTAATTTGAGAAGTATCCTGATCATATTTTTTTTATTATGTCCATTATAATACTCCTTCTAAACGTTTGATTTCTTTATTAATCGCTTCTTCCTCAATTTGCTGTTTTATGCGAGATACCTTTGTCTCTTCTTGAAGTTTCTTGAGTTCCTTCATTGAAAAAAAATTGTACTTTGAATACATCCAAATAGACATTCGAACCTCACTCCTTTAAGGAAACACTTTTTTCTTGGATATAAAAACCCATACAAAAATTTTTGGGTTTTGCCAATGCTGGCAATAAAATATAGCTCGGCGCGATGTTGACAGACAAGGCTTGGCAATCTATAAATCTTCAATGTTGATTAACAATAAATACAATGTTGCACCGATGCCGGTGTTCGACGGATTTCGTTTGTCAGCCTATTATTGTGACACAATTGTGACAAGCTTGGCTCTTGCTTGGCTCATCCTTGGCCCAACATTGACAAAACGATAGATTCCATTCAACACCAGAATCATTCAAAATGTGGTTCAATATTGCCCCAAACTTTGGCCTAGTTTCGGTAGAAATCGGCTTTCAATGTAGCGCCGATCATTGGGAATAGCATGGCTCAATATTGGCAACCTATATGATATTTTGCTACGTTACTAATTAAGTGTTTTTCGCGAGTGGTGAAACGCGTATACGAAGAATATATAAGGCTTAAGTAAGTCATTGGAAGAACAGTCAATCGCTCTTTACTATGAGTCACACTAGAAGGCTCCTACCGCTGAGCTAACATACATTGTGTCTACTTCTCATGACAAAATTCACCGACAAAAGACGCCGAGTTGTTCACAAACAAATGAGGGGAAAACAATAAGACTTCAAACAATGTATGTCAGAAATTGCGAAATGCGCATACTTTTTATATATTTCTGGGTTGAATATTTTTTACTTTAATCATCGGCGCAGCATTGACAAACAAAATTTCCAATTGTTCGGCAATGATGGTATATTCCATTGCCATTTTTTCGTCGATGATGGGACTTCATTGGAAAAACACATAGGTAAATCATAAAATTATGTTTTCATTCCAGGTTTGCGCCATACTTGATTGCCAAGCCCCGGCCATACTTTATCTACGTTGCACCATGCTAGCGCCAATTGTAAATTCCTATATGAGAAGACTTATCATTCGCTCTTGTTTTAGAATAATACGTTCACTTATTCTCTGAATTCCTCGAAAGAAAATTCACTCCTGAAGAGTGAAAATAGTGCAAGTCTGATAAGAGTGAGCATTTCACTCTCATAAAAGAATGGGATTTCACTCTTCAAAGCGAGTCAAAATTCCACTCCAATACAGTAAAAATTCATTCTTTTGAAATGGAATGTCATTCTTTTTGAACTTGCAGTGTTTCCATTCTTCAAGAGTGAATTTTTCATTTTATGAAATTCCGAGAGTACAGTCCCCCCTTTGAATAGTGTCGAATAGTGTTTTTTCACTCTATCAAGGAAAGACATTCGAATGAGAGAACGATTTGCGAAACTAGTTAGAGAGCGAACTGCACAGTCGTTGCAACAAGTCCAGTAAAAGTTATAACGAAAAAATCTTTGGATGCGTTGTTATTGATGAATTTCAAATATTTTTCTCCGACTGTATATCATTATAAATGTTTCTTCTATCACCCTGATGAATGAGAAATTCTCAAATCACAGCAATAACATATCATCTAAATATTTCTTTACTAGAACTGTATCGGACTTGTTACAACGACTGTACATGAAAAACATATTTTTGTCGAAGAAATATTTATTCAGGCAGATTCAAACAATAATTTCTTAGATTCAAAGAAATACTCGTTTCTCTGCACACCTGGTAGGCGTTTTGAGAAATCTTTTCTGACTAAAGGGTGATTTCCCTTACTTTCCTTGACTTTCCAGGTCTGTGGGAACCCTAGATTTTCCAAAAAATGTTTGTTAACTGACAAACATTTCCTAAAATTTCCCAGTAAACACACGCACGTTATAAAAACGTCAAAAACAGTCAATAACCACACGTTGTGGATTAGTAATATTTTTGCGTTGATCCAACGTAAAAATGTCGCGGCAGATCACGTGTTCTTCAACCATAAAATAACGTCATATCAACGGTTTGAACATCGTTTGAAAGACGTCAAATATTGACGTGTCCTAATGATGGTTCTAAAACGTGAATTGAATCCAACAAATTATTTTGAAAACTTTTCATTCAATATCGAGAACAATAGTATTTCTGAGTATGACAGAATTTGGAAAGTACACGGAAAAAACTGTTCAATAGAATTTACCAACGAGGGCGGTAAAATACGGCACTATTAGAATTTCTGTTAATATTTACTAGAACTGTAGTCAAATCTACTACTGCGGTAGTAATTTTGACTGCGACCATCGTAGATTTTACTAGAACTCTTATAAATATTACGAGAAATTCTAATAGTGCTGTATTTTACTGAACGCGTTAGTAAATCTTATGAAACATTTTTTTCCGTGTATGCCACACTATTTACTATCTTATTCTCTGTTGAAATTTTAACCATTGTTCGGTTTCGTTCGACATTTTTAGCAGAATATCTTCAATTGAAGTTCAAACACAAGGTGTTATAAACACATTTTAAACGCGTGTTTCAAATCCGTTCAAAACACGTTTTTTGAGGACGTCTTTTGATGGTTATTTTTGAATATTAGTTTAAATTACACGTCATTGAAACGTAATCCCTGGTCGTCTATTTCCCTATCAAATTTCAACTAAAAATCAACGTTATGAAATCAACGACTGATGTCCGTTTGACAGTCTAACGTTCTTTCAACGTTGAAATGACGTGTGTGTGTTTATTGGGTTTACTGAAATTGTTTGAGAATCCACTGGAAAATGTTTGGTAAACAACTTTCAAACTCTTTTCAGATGTTTTCCTCCACGGTACATGTTGTGATGAACAGGTGGTTGTTTCGTTAAAATTTATGAGAAAATCAACCATTTGTATTAGAAATAAACAACACCGTGAAAAATAAGTGCACAATATTCCATCAAAAATGGTGACAGCAAAGTTTCATCTTCTCCCCCTGATTTGGTGGACCTTTGCCTCACTTTTTGGATAATTCAACACATAAAAGACAGAATAATTTCTCAGAGTACCACGATTGGAGGATGGAATCCACCACTGAACAGAGAGAAAACTTTCCCATAATTCTCACAGTGAAGTTTATACTAGAGAGAAAATACTATTGGAAAATTAGACCGTTTGAGAAACGTATTAGACCATTACAATAAAGACTATAGTTGAAAGAGAAATTGAAGGGACCCGCTTTTCACATCAGTTTTCAGAATTAATGTGATTATAAATATGATATTCAAATCCAAGTCGTTTATTCTATGATACTTTTTATGAGAAGTCGCTATGCATGAACTGTATACAGTGCCAAGCGAGATTTTTTATTATACGAAGAGAATGCTTTTGCAAGAAAATACATTCTCGAGATGAGAAAATATGTTTCTGGTTGCAGAAGTTATTCCTCTCGGTGGACTGTATAATTTCCTAATTAAGTGTCTGCTCCACTCACAATGCTCCCAAGTTTATATTAGTTGGTATAAAAACATTTTGAGTGTGTTTTGTTACAACAAATGCCAAGGGGTGTGTTGTAACATGTTTTTTTCCACTTGAACCGTCATTGTCACGTGGTTTTTTTCATGTTCCAACAATTAATTTATTATATTTTACCTCTTCCTATTGTTTTTTTTTGTTATACAAAATTATCATAAAAACCAAAATCGATGAATATAGATCCCCAAAACTGCTTTGAAAAAACAAAACAGTTTCAATCGAATTATTCTTGATCGATCATGCAAAAATTGTCGAATTTTCATTAAAGGGTAATCGAACAGATTAATGCGATGTACCGTGACTTCACTTTCAATAGATATTTAATGTAGTGTTGCAATTAACTGCTGCGATTAACCCTAATCTCTCCTATGGGCTTCTATTTCACAAAGGAATATGCGGTTCATTGTTATATTCCAAAGGAAAATCATCGAGAGGAATAATTTCGATATATTACTGCAGCATATACCACGCAGAAATCTAATTAAAACTCCATCTTCATTTTTCAGATGTAATACGATGAATGAATTCGTAATAAAACACGAATCGAAGACAATTGCTGTAACTTGAAATATCGATGATGGAAATAATGTAACTTTATTACAGTTTCATTACGCGTGTATAATGAATTTCGATTCTCTTCTAATACAATTGGGAGGACTCAATTTTCATGATTTTCATTCCAAGTATTCCAAGTATTCTCCGCTTAAGATGCAAATTGAATATAATTCCCAATTGTGCGTCTGTCGTAAAGTACAGCAAATTAATGTAATCTACCGATCGCTGGGGGAATGGAAGTATTCGATAAGATTATAAGAATATCTATCTGTTATATCGTATGAAGATAGCATCGTGATTGCGATATCAATCGATCGAACGGGTAGGTGAAAAAGATATATTTTCGAGCATCGATTCCATGTAACTTATTCCTAAATGAATCTCGTTGGCATTGTGAATTTTTTTTTCTGCAGTACATCCTTGGGATACAATTCTTCTGGTATCGATTGAACGAATTTGAATTAATTTCTAATAAAAGTTCGATGTCTTTATTTTCAACTTGAATGTGTGAAGCAATAAAAGTAAGGAAGAGAAGAAGCGAAGCAGCAGTTTCGGTGAAAAGAATCGTGATTATGTCAAGAGGTGTGTGTAAAGAAGAAAAAGAGTGGTGTACGATCTTTTGGCGAGGTAGCGAGTACGGTGCAGGCGTTTGCGCAATAAAATTTGATAGTGTGAAAGAGGAGTGTCTGGGTTATATTCTTAGTTAAATATGCTCCCTCATAATTCTAATTCATTTTAATCGATTTAACAATGTTCCCTCGGATGAGAAACTCACTGTGAACCATGGATGGAACGTAATCGGAGCTAATTAAATATTCATTTGTTTAGCGTGTTTCGATTTATTTTATGAGCTTTGCAGTACAAGACGGTATCAAATTTTTGCTTCGATCAAATGGAATTCTACTGGACGTGATGAAATTTCATTCGTTCAAATGAATCGCTTGATCCACATGATAAATTTATCCCCCGAACATGATTAATAGATCACAGTACACTGGATATTTATTTTGGAGGGAATTGAATGTGGGGAAAAAATGATGGGTATAAATTTCTGAACAAGGAATAAGGTTGGAGTAATTAAGCCACAATTAATTCATAAGCCACAGAAAAACAAATAATGAGCCTCGATTTTCAACATGAAGCCAGAGTGCATGAGCAAAATCTGATCCAAGATTCACACACCTTCTTATATATTCACAAAGATGAGTTGAGGGAATGAAAAATCGAACAAAGTACAAAGAACGATAGCCCCCCAAAAAGTCATACCCGATATAAATTCTACAAAGAAAATGCAAAACACGTAAAAATTTGTCTACGAGTATCAAAAACAAATTTTTTCGTCATGATATGCTACCAGGAAATCCCAACCAAAGCGCCCACGTGTTTCATCGTATAATAGAGTACAAACAATGCGATCCACTCTCCCGTTTGGGACGGTCTCCAATTATTCTTACAGAGGTAAAATAACGAATGTTGCAGTTAATCCCAGTTACTTTTGTTCTTGGTTTTCTCGATGAAAAAAGCTGAACAATGAAAAGATGGGGATATATACTTGAAATTTCATGCTCGGATTAATTCATCATCGTCTCTCATTAAAAAGGGTCTATCAAGATGCTACGTTATAAATGATACATCCAATCGCATTGTACAGAATCCTCCCGTCATCAATATCGAGTAATTGAAAGTCACCCTGAATGCCACAAAAACAAACTCTATTTAGATTAGATAGATCTTATCATTCGTATTATCCAATCAAAGAAAATAGAGAGTAGGAGTTTGTGGAAAGAATCAAGGATCACGTTTAACGCTAAGCATTATTCACGTTTACGCGAAGGTCTAATAGCATGAATAACGAAAAATGAATTGTAAAAGAAAGCACTATATATACATATGCGATATATCGTGCATAATCGGCCATTTCTCCCCGAAGTTTCTCATAATTAATATGAAACTCCGCCACTTGGCTGGCAGGAAACGTGTTAATTATAACAAAGTAGTTCAGACAGTCGTGGATTATTCTTCCTCCCTGAGAATTATTTTCAAGTGAGCGTGGCGTGAAACAAAGCAGGGAACGAAAGAGAGAGCAACGATAAGCTCTCCGTACCTCTTGATATTTGCTTGTTGGTAGGTGGATAGGTGGGTAAGCACCCTAAGAATAAGTTTCGTCAACAATAGGTATATAACTGTCTACCGGTACTCCGTGGATGAGCGGGTACGTGTATGTGTGGATATATATGTATATAATATAGAATGGTGAGATGCAATTAAAACTTGAACAACCGCTTAATAACTTATTGTTACCCACGTGCGGAACACCCAATTTCACCTAACTTTGCCCAAACGATCGCGGCATTGTAGTTCAGTCTTCGTGTTGTATGTTTCTCCTCAAGACGCAAGTTGAGTATAAACTACAAGGGAGGAGAAACTCTTTGAACAATCAAGTCGAGTACCCAGAAAGGAATTAGAAGTATGTATACATGTATGCGTGGGGTTATGTAGTTATGATTGATAGCTTATGCTGTAAATTGAATATTGATCATGTTTCACGTGTAGTTGATAATTCGTTCCGTACGCGGAGCGCAGTCCCTGTTGAATCTTACCTCCCTGGTCAACGGAATCTGAAATTTTCTATTGATGTGATATCTCACAACCACCCTGAAGAAAACTACGTTCTAAATCCTTCCACTGAATAAAAAATCGTCGAAAATTATGCGTCAAGTTTGTTTGGTAATGCACTGAAAACACAGTTCGTTCCAGCTGAACAAAATTTTGGTTGAAATGAACGCAAAAAAACTTTTTGTTCGGCTGAAATAAAATTTGTTTGGGATGAACAAAATTTGGTTCACAATAATTAAGCTATTCTTACAGCCAGGTGAATTTTATTTATTCTAAACAAATTTTATTTCAGCCAACCAAAAAGTTTCTTTGCGTTCATTTCAACCAAAATTTTGTTTGGCTGGAACAAACGTTCTCTCAGTGCGAGATTTGCGAAGTGTTTCTGATCAAACTCGCGATACTAATTCAAATTATTCAACTCCGATAGCAAATAAAAGGAGCTTTCGAATAGATTGAAATCACGACAAGTTCTAATTGAATCCGATTGGTGAATTCAGAATTCAATATCATATTTGTAAAAGCTTGTTGATTCACTCCTTTCAAGAAAAGAAATAATTCAAATCTTTGTGAATTTAAAAAATAGGAGATGCATAGAGTACAGTTCCCTCCTTGTTTCATTTTTAGATGACCCACTCAGCACAAATATCACAGTAATATTGCTGCAATATTAATGTGATATTTCAATATTGCTGTAATATTACTGTAATATTTCTGCGATATTTGTGCTGAGTGGGGATCCCTGAGCATGGAGCATGAGGAATTGGAATTAATTCGTAGCGTTTTTTTAATGAGAAAAATTATTCATTTCGAATGGAAATCAAAGAATAAATTAATCAAAGTATTGTCCATCGCTTTCGACTACTTTCGACCATATTTCGGGCAAGGAATGAATACCGTGCATCATCTTTGGATGCAATCCACGACTTGACCCATTTTTGGCAATCTTCGTAAGAAGTGAGTTTTCACTCAGACAAGCTATGAGCCATCGAACGGAACAAGTGGTAATCAGATGGCGCAATATCTGGAGAATACGGCGGGTGGGATAGAACTTCCCATTTAAGTGTTTCGAGGTATGTTTTCACCGGATTTGCGACGTGCGGACGGCCATTGTCGTGCAGCAAAATGACTTTTTCGTGTCTTTTGAAGTATTCCGGTCGTTTTTCTTTCAATGCACGGCTCAAGCGCATCAATTGTGGTCGGTAACGATCCCCGGTTATGGTTTCATTCGGTTTCAACAGTTCATAATAAATCACACCCATCTGATCCCACCAAATACAGAGCAGGAGCTTAGACCCATGGATATTTGGCTTTGCCACTGATCGTGATGGTTGGCTGGGCTTAACCCATGACTTTCTGCGCTCCGGATTGTCGTGATGGATCCATTTCTCATCACCAGTGACAATTCTATGCAAGAAACTTTTTCTTTTCTGCCGTTGAAGCAGTTCACACGTCAAAAAACGCCTCTCAATGTCCCTTGATTTCAATTCATATGGGATCCAACGTCCTTCTTTCTGGATCATGCCCAAACTTTTCAGACGTTTTCCTACCGTTGATAAGTCAACTCCCAATGATGTCGACAATTCTTGGAGGGTTTGACATGAGTCTTGATTGAGCAACGTCTGCAAATCAGTATCTTCAAATTTTTTTGGCTGACCAGGTCGCTCCTTATCATCCAAGTCGAAATCACCAGCTTTGAAACGTGCAAACCATTTTCGACACGTTTGCTCAGCTAGACCATGTTCACCATACACTTCCACTCAAATACGATGGGCTTCAGCAGCACAATTGTTCATATTGAAATAATGGAGTAAGACTCCCCACAAAAACACTTTATTCGGTATAAATTTGGACATGTTCAATAAGTTATGAAGTGTTGTTATTTACGATTCAAAAGAAGGTTATGTAAAACAAATTACATCCAATAATAGCTGTTTCACGGTGAATAGATTATTGTAGGTAACAACGGAATACTGTACTACCTACGTCAGGTTTTGTATAACGCTACGAATTAATTCCAACACCTAATATTTTTTTGGGAGCAATTCATTAAATCTACGTACATCTCCACAAATATGAGTGGACTTGGAAAGCATTGATTTGTTCCATTCTTTCACATCTATATAAACATAACCCATTGATTTCTAGTCGGCAGTTGAAGTTTTAAAATTGAGCCCATGAATTCAAGTGAGATCCTATACGATTCAATAACCACAATTCTCTTTATTCTTCTCTTCCAAAACCGTGTATAAGCAATTTAGATCAACTTCACCATCAGGAGGATCTAGGTTCTCAACGAAGAATGCCAACTTGAGCCTTAATTCCATTCACATCGAGCGATGAAGTTCGCAAAGTATAGTTTCGAAAGTTATACCTCTTTCTTATCTCCTTCTTTGAATGCATATACAAATAATTGGAATACTGTATTCTTGAAGAATCAAATTTCGAATGAAGTTTGAAGAATTGAAAAAATATTTGTGTCCTATTGGAGAGTGGAATAATGAGGGATCTGAATTTTTTCATCGATGATACTACTTTCGCATGCGGCATCGAGTAATCGATATCCTCGAAAATGATGTTGCTTCGTGTTGAAAAGAAAACTTTTTAAACTCTTGGAAAGTTTCACGTCCAATCATAAATCATTCAAACACCTGATGAACTCAGTTTAGATTATCCACAATGAATAATTCAGGATCTGTTATAAACTTGAATTAACTGATTGAAACCTGAATAAAAGAAATTAACCATCTCACTTACTAACAAGATTTCATCAATCCGCCTTCGTGATGAATATTTTTTGTCTTATTAAGAAATCGGCCACTCGCTCTTTCTTTGAGGAAAAATGATCCGCTCTTCTCTTCTAAATGTTCTGAATTCATGTACGGAATTTCGAATATTCACCATGCGTTGGACGGAAAAATCTGACATCACAATCTTCATTAACAGAGAGAAGACATGACGAATATAATGGATGAATTGGTGTTTGAATACTAATTTTTCTTGTATCTTTACATCCGCAATATTTTCATTATCTTGAGAAAAATGTTTAATTTCTAGATTTTCTTTTTAGAAACATAATTTAGCTGGTGACTAACACACAGTGTCTGCTATATGGTCCCTAACATGGGACGAAATCAATTGCATCGGCTCCCATATGATACGGGCTGATCAATAAAAAGCACAAAGATGTCGAGGAGTACCCACGCTGTAACAACTAGTGTCAATGTTTTTCAACTGCCGAATCTGAATTACTGAGTCTTTTCAAATAGAATTCTCAACTAGTGAGAACTAGTTCCATTCAAAAGATTCATCTCGACTTTGGTTGAGATGTTTGGTATATGATTGAATTTTCAAAGCAATTATGTATCGACGTTCCTTTCACGAAGGAAGAAGAATTTTCTCGATAGGAGTCAATACTCAACCAAAAACGATTCTCCATGTATTCAATAAAACCTCCAGAAGTCAAGTGAATTGTACTATACCGAGCGAAATATTTAATAAGCTTTTACAAATATTTGCCGGAGATTAGGTTATAAAATATTTTTCTCCTAGCGTGTATGAAACGGCATGTCTACGATGTTGATATGACATTGGTTATTCCCACGCGAGATCTGGAGTTGCCACGTGACTATCGGGAAACGAGAACGTGCACGAGGAGAACGTTTTATCGGATCCCATCGTACTTTGAAAGAATTGACGACTGTGGTTCGACTTGGACAATCACAATTATTCAAGTGCTGGCAAAATTTTCAATTGAATCAATTGCAGAAATTTCAATTCCTCAAATATATTGAATTTCGAATGAAAATCTATTCGTGACCCCAATTTTGTATTCAACCATATAGCGGGGGATCGATATGTGGAGTACAGCATAATAATTTCTTACGATATAGAATAATGTGAATATGGTTCAATGTAGACAGAGGTTGGCTGGAATTGAGAAGTGAAGTGAAAATTTCTTAGTGAAGAGTGGAATATTTGTGCACTTTCAAAATACGTCTTTGCGTTTCACGGAAAAGGAATTGACGATATATCCTGAAAATTATTGAATCATGTATCCGCGGTAGAAATTAGGTGTTCATTGATGATATATTGAGATGTGGAGCACGTTCCCTGGATGTGCGTTGCATGTTTGCTTTGTGCTCGAGTATTTCATCGTATTACGTACCCACGCCTCATTGTCCCCAGAAATAGTGGAAATATCCGAACAAGGACTGATCACTTCTTTCCACGATCATTGAGTTCTGCAATTGGTTATAAATTTCAATCCCCCGTTTTTTAGGATGAATGTAAAACTTACAAAATTGAAAAAATCCGGAATCTTATTAGGCCGATGGAAGAGGGAGTGTTCTACTTTTCGTTCAATCAAGGTCTCTGGATTTTTACGTTTCTGAAATACAATTTTCATTCGCCCCTTTTTTTGTTGGGTTTTCGTAGAAATCGTAATGAGAATCATTCGATATTTCATGAAGATGTAGTGAAGTTACCCAAATTCAGGATTTTTATAGAAACAATTTCGCTGGATTCATCCCTAGACAATTTCCAGATTCCCTTAGACGTTTTCTTTCACTCTCACAGACGTTTCCCTAGACTTTTTCTGAAATAAAACCTAAGAGTCCTTCTTCCAAGGTCAAAACATATATTTTTCTCAACCATGAGGATTCATTGAAAAGTTTTTTTCCTCGCATTCAATTATATAATGAATCTGCACTTATATATTTTTTAATATATTTTTTATCCTTGGCAAAAACTCCCAGATTTTATCCAAGAAAAAGCCCAGAAAAACGCTTTGAAAAAATCTAAGAAAACGTTTAGGAAATCGACCAGGAAAAAGTCTAGAAAAAATTTAGGGAAATTGTTTCTGTGGACTCGAAAAGAATTTTCCATAACACTTGCGCAGAAAGTGCCACTTCCCATGCTTGTATAGCAGGAGGAAAGTACGTTTTCCCTCCCTAGAGAGGGAAAGTGAGCAACTTTTATTCCTGGATTCCAAGGAGGACAGAAAGTTGAATGAATTGATGATTGATTTGTGATACAGGGCCGAGTACCATACATAATACAAATCAGAGGGGAAATATAGATGAACTCAATATTCTGCTGTAAGAGTTAATCATTCTGTTGATCTCATAAGCGGTCTCTGCGCACTTTCATGTTTCTTGCGTTGCCTCACGTGAATTGTGTGAACTTTCCGCGCGAGTGTTATGAAGAATAGTGTACGTACCTCGAGAGGTAAGTACGCCATTACAACTCGTATATTGCCTCACTCACATTTGTTGGTAGTGGCGTGCTTTCCTCCCTTGATACGTAATATACTATTGTAGTCACATGATAATAAAATATATTTCAGTATACTGAATACTGAAACTTTTCATAACCTTGTAAATCTAATTTGTTCTTCCAAGATTCTTATTTGATAGTTCTTATTGAGTCCAAATTTGGAAGAAATCGTCGTAACAAAATTTTGACAATCGCTAAAAGCATTACTTTTCAAATCTGAAGAGAAGATAAATCCCGCTTAGAGTGGTATTTTCACTCATTTTGAATGAACAGCCACTGTTTCAAAGTACAAAATTCATTGTATGATTGGAGAGTTTGTGAATTTTCGACCTCAGACTCCAGATCATCATTCAAAAGGAGTCAAAATTTTACTCAAAAATCTTACAAACTCACTCCCGGCTGGCTAAAGAGTGAACCCTGTCCAAAATGCTAGGCAGAACCGGACAGAAAATTGTTGTCAGGGTTTGGACGATTTCTCTCTCAGGTATTCAAGCAAAAACCGACAAACTTTTTACTCGATTCAGTCCGGAATTACCAACTTGGAATATGCTGTCCAAAACTGAAAGCAATATTCCGAACGGTTCTGTTTGGAATCCACAGACTGCGATATCTAGTTAGAACCCGCACAGCAAACCTTCGTGGCTGCCATGGATAACAAAGATGGATCCTCCACGTGAGCAACGTGGAGACTCCATAGCCGCCAGGTGAAAAACACGTAGATTTTCCATAGAGGCGTCGGAGAAATATCCACCCCACGCAAGAAGGTAGGGGGGAACCCCACGCATCAAGGTGGAGGCAACGGAGAGGCGAGGTGGAACAAACGTGGATGCGACGGAGAGGCAACGTGAAACGAAGTTTGATGCCACGGATTGGGCTGGGATTTATACGTTACGAAGTGAAATGGAAAAGGTGTGGTTCATATCACTTCGGCACAGATTTATTATTGTTCGAAACGGTCCGAGCGGCTAGACCGGATCGAATATGTGGGTCTGCTCAGGTTTTAAGCTTGCCAATAAACACGAAAATTCCAAGGCGGCACCCGTAGTTATGTTCATAAGTTTTGCACAATGTTGAGAAGGAAGAGAAATGAACTAAAGATTCGATTCCTAGTGTAATTTGGAGTACTATTCATAAATATTCATTCTTCCAAAAACGGAAAGGTGGAATATTACAAGGAAACAACAGCAAATAAGAATGAATGAATAGAACCAATGGATCTTCAATTTCATATTTACGGATGTCGACATCGAGATGGTTTCTGAAACAATAGATGTGAGTGTGTGTACGTGTGTTTAGAATTTACATCAATTCGTGCTAGAACTTACTCTTAGATGACAATGTGAGCAATGCTTTCCGCACGAACTGATTCCAGGACAGCACACGGGATGTTGTTGGCTACCAGGAATGTTTGTCCGATACGGGGAAAAGAATGTCAGGACGAATCCTTGGTCCAAGAGCTCGCACTGACTCTACTGAAATTAACTCGAAATCAGGATTGGAGTGCAAAGAAATTATAGGATGGAAGGTACCCAGCGAGACTTTGGTCGGAAAGAATAATTCGTCCAAATCTACGGCACGTTGAACTCGCGCGTAATTCACACTCGGTACAGAACGCGAAACTATTCGAAATTCAAATTTGTAAGCCGAGTTTTCGTGTATTAGCTTATGCGAGGCGTGATCTTCGTATTACTCCCGAAAGTAAACTCTCCTTTGATCATCAGGATCGCTCTATTTGAAAGAGCGATGATTTTTGGCCGTTGGGAGTGCAGAATCACGCCATGGGATTTTTGCTGATCCAGTCAACGTGCTTCTGTCACTGTGCTCAATCAAACAACAATGCGTAGGAGGAAGAAAAGGAGTTCGCTGCACCTTGGACTCAGCTCGATGCAGTCTCAGCAATTTTACAAATATCTGTATTTATGTAATTATGTTTCCGCGTTGTGAAATTCATGTGTGAACAATGAAGTATAAATTGTCGGTATAGATTATGTTGATTTTGCTTATTTTTCGGAATGTCAAACTTATTTTGATATTTCTTAGATGAATTATTCATATGAACTCAGTTAATTAAGGCGTAACAAAAAGGTTCCAACCTAACAAAAGAAGCCTCTTAATTCCTTTTCTATCAAGGAGTGTGATTTGGATTTTCTCAATGTATCTAGAAGTGTTTGATAAATTTCAAAAAAATGGATGGGAGAAGCTTATTTCGTTTTATAAGGAAATATTTCGTATAGAGACACCAAAAAAAAGATTAAGAGGTGAGAAGGGTAAGTTTTTGGTGGGTACATTACATATATATCGAGTCACCTTGTTCCCACCTTCCCGTATAGCACAACCACAGATCCTCCACCTAGGACTTCAGTGGACTGGAGGTGGAAAATTGGTGGAGAAATGGGAGCCGTGTGGATGAGGGAGAAATAAGGGAGAGTCGCCGTTGAGGCAACGGAGAAATGTCCACCCCCTGTATTTCCAATAAAACTTGAATCCGTGAATTCATACATTCAGATTTGGTCATGTAAATGCAGCAATATGAATTATACCGAAAATACAGAGGGCGGACATTTCTCCGTCGCCTCAACGGAGACTCTCCCTCATTTCTCCCTTATTCTCACATCTCCCATTTATCCACCAATTCTCCACCGAAGTCCTAGTTGGAGGATCGGTGGTTGTGCTGTACGGGTTATCATCACAGCCCTAACAGGGCACTTCGTCGCATCTCCGTGGTCTCGACGGAGATAGGTGGTATCTACGTGGATACCACGGAGATGCGAAGGAGTGTCCTGTTAGGGAGAGTTACGACGGAGACGAAAATGTCCGGCATTTTTTCTATGAATTAAAATGAATAGACATATGCAGCGCGGACGTTCAGAAAGACGTCTCTCCGAATTTTACGATTTGTCCAAGCCGCACTTTTCGTTCCATCCACATTTGTTCCACCTCGCTTCTCCGTTGCGTCCACCTTATCTCCACGTCGTGGCAACATGTTTTCTACCTAACGGCTACGGAGTCTCCACGTTATTTACGTTGAGGATCCACCTTTGTCCTCCGTGGAGGCCACGGAGGTGCGCTGCCCTGTTTAAAGAATCTCATTGAACCGATTGATTCTCATTGATTCCGATGCAGAAAACTGATTTAAACTCATTGAGAATCAATTTTTAATGGGTTCGAATCGGTTTTTGCATCGGAATCAATGAGAATCAATCGGTTAAATAAAATTCTTCAAGCAGGGTGTATGGCAAACTGACGAAAATTTTTCTGCCAGGTTTTGATGAGATGTTACAATTTAGTGTTCCCAGAACAAATCGTGTAGAGAGTGTATCAGTTTTTGTCTGGATTAACTGAGAATGGAAACCGGTCAAAGCTGATAACAATTTTCTTCTCGGTTTTCCCTGCACAGAGAAAACATTCCATTAAATAATACAGTGTACCACCGGATCCAGGCGCCATATCGGTCTTTTAGAGAAAAATTACCGTGAAACACACATCAATTTTTCTCGGAAAGACCAATATGGCGCCCTGATCCGGTGGTACACTGTAATATTCGATGCAATATTTTCTTCGTGTGGTATTTTCACCAGGTAAATTATAGGAAGTGTCTTCCTTGTCAGGACTCCAGGGGGATTGACATCTCCAAGATCAATTTTCCCGATCTAATTGTTCTGAAAAGCGAACTGAATAGGACTATTATTCGGAGCACACTCTATCAATCTGGAAGAGTGAAGAATCACTCGTTTTTTCTCAGTCTCAGGAGTGAATTCGTCTATTTCGAGTGTCACTTCTTGTCGTTTTGAGTGAACTGTCCCTGCTTCAAAGGACAAGATCACACTGAAAAAAGTTTGGTGCCTAACCTGTCATTTCAATGAGGCCTAGCGTTCGTACGTACGATTTGGTGCGGCCTCTATGCCAAATCTGACTCAGATGTTGAACGTCATTGAAATTTTGCGTACTTGTGTGCAACTCCTGCGCCGAATTCGGTGGACGAGCCGCTCCAAATCGTACGTACGAACGCTGCACTGAAAAAAGGTATGGCTCTCACACGTCTACTATTTATGTGTTCTTGCTGTCAGGAGGTATAAGGATGCTAGTATAGCTCCCACAGCCGAACGCGTCGCTATCATAGCAATCTGTCGGCTGTGGGAGCTATACTGGCATCCTTACACCTCCTGATAGCAAGAACACATGAATAGTCAAGCTGCGAGAGCCATACCTGTTTTTCAGTGTGCGCGTCATTGAAATGACAGGTTAAGCACCAAACTTTTTTCAGTGCAACTATAGAATACAAGAGCTTATGAATTTCTGATCTCAAACTTCAGATCATGACTGTAGAACATGATTTGAAAATTCGACAAGCTCATCTCTGACAGGGTAAAGAGTGAAATCTTCCTCTACAAATTTTAGAAAGTAGATTTCCTCCGAGGTGGTATTTCAGCATCCCGCAACCGTTCCATGTAATTCCACAAAGTGGATGATTTCCCCCGCGAAATGGATCTAGATACCAAGAAAATCAATCGTATCTCCTTTGTGTATGAAGCGTCAAAAAGTAAAGTGAAGAAAATCCTGTCTTTTCCAGTTAATACAGTTATCCAAAGCGTAGGTATTGGCGCTCACCATGTACTTGGTAGAAAATTTGATAAGGGGAACTGGTAGGTTGGTTATCCGTGGCATGGAAGTTCCAAAGTCTCGATTACCCTAGGTTATCATACATCTTATGCTTGAGACTCTATACATATATACATACGTATATATTGAGAAGGGACGACGAGATTGCTCAATCAACTGGGGCCTCAGGCAAATTGGAATCCGGTTATCGAGAACCTGTTATGAAACTGTTGGAATGAATTTCCCAACATTAATATCCTCTCGACTTCATCTCTCGCCTCTTTCGTGTGTTTTTCTTGGATGGACTTTTGATCTGTATTGAGAAAGATGAAAATATTAAAAAAAGTGGAACGACGGAGATAGATGGAGTGTACCAATTACGAGGAAGAACAAATCGAAGTAGTCTAGAATTCATATCTCTACGAATCTCTACGAATCGAATAATGCTCGTTCGATTACCCACTTGTCCTAATTTCCTCTTTCTTCCAGATAAATATTTTTTTTATGATCCCTCCCTCAATGAAAACATCCGACCTTTGATTTGGAATTCTATAAACGATATTTTTCGAAGGAGATTCTCGTTGAAAATCACGAACTCCGAGTTTGACTGCAACAAATAGTTCGCAATGAAATTTCTAGTATTTGACTTAATTCGAGTTGTCTGCAATTATAGAGATTCTTCATTCATTTTATACATTGGGAGCTCGTTTGAAAATTCCACAACTCCGAAAATTCGATTCAAATACTCTGGTACAAAAGACGACTAGCATAATGGATGTTATTTCATTCATCCATAATCCCTATCAAATTTGCTTCAATTACCGTACTTCCCTTGTTAACCGAACAAGCATGTGCTCGTATTTCGAATATCTTCCACTTACCGTTCCCTTTATCTCATTCAAGCCCTTTGAAAGGGTATGCTCTGAAATCCCGTCATCATCGTCGTCGAATAACTTGCGCAGGGTATTTTTCCATGAAAAAGAAATTATCTCGGAAAACAAGATGGGGAGAGTTATCAAAAATTAAAAGATCCCCTGAATCATGTAATGATTTTCAATTAAGTATCTTATCAAAGTATGAGTATGTTGGATATATACCATGCAAGAAGTCAAGACGTAGAAGTAAAGAAGTCTCATGAAAGTGACTTCGACATCCATATTCATGCCAACCTGCTAGCGGTATTGTAAACGTCCGCTAATGTTTTATTCATAAAAACTAATAACCGTATACTAAATACGAGCGGAAATTACAAAGATATCATGCGGTTACATAGGTTTTGTTTTTGAGCTTACTCTTTTCTTTGAATAAATTTCATTTCGTTCTGTTATCCTTGAAATATGAAATTCAGGCAAATATCGGAAAGTCTAATATCGAATATGAAATACAAGATCGATTCGTATGGATACGAGAGAGGTTATAAATATCTTCATTAGTATGCCAACCGAGTGATTATTCAAAACGAATGTGTTCTCGTGAGAAGGCAATGCAAATGAAGTTTATCACTTCGTTCGAAATCGTTATTTCTAATCTCGGGGAGACGTCGAAAATTCTAATCTACGTATCTCACCCGCACTCCCTCACGTGTGTTTTTCACATACTTTTTTCTCCCTTTTCTTCCTCTTTCTGTCCATTTATTATCGTTACATTACAACTGCGTACTTGCGCATGAATAGATACCCTTGGGGACATGAGTGAATAGTTGAGAACATGTGGGAAGATCTTAATTATACCCATGGGCATATTTCGAACAAGATTGCTCGCCTCGACATAGTTTCCGCTGATTTTCTACTTTTTAATTAAAACAGGTACAATGAAATGAAATTCAAATGTACGATTCTTCGCAAAAACATTCTAAAAATACAGGGTGATCTTTGAATTCAGAAAGGTGTGAACTCAGAATCCCTCCCGCTATCTTGATACTTCACATGCACAATCTACGTGTGCGGCTATTAACGCCCGTAAATTATCGAACCCGATATTCTCCGGTCTGCTGCTGAATCAGCTTTAGCGTTTGGCAGTAATTGAAATAAATGACGTGGCACCCTACCGAACGCCATAATGAACTTCCCGTTACGGGGCTTGACAGATGTCACAGCGACCTGCTACCGGTGCATGGCTCTTGCCTTCGTTACATTCGTTTCCAATCTTTCGACCTCAGAAAGATTCAATCTGAAGGTTACATAGAAGTTGGACGACGGACCTATCGCTGATTCGAGTCGATTGATTTCATCTCCTTTCACCTTCTTCTCACCTCGTTATTTCGCTAGAGTTCAGGTGCAGTCGGAATTTTAAAAAGTAGTCCGATCGATCGACTTACCGATGCTGAATAGGAGATGCCTTCGCACGTATGCATATGGATGAAGATTGTTAAGGCCATTTACGACAGCTGCTTCTGAAGATCTCGCAGTTTTGTGTTGCCTCGAGTATTCGATTGCCTGTCGATCGGTGCTTCTGAAAAATATGTTGATAAGTACCGAGAGATCCACAACGTAATTATACAAGACTATAAAAAAGAGATACACGATGTTACAATATAGCAACAACAATGATCGCTCGCAATTTTAAAAGGGCCACAACCGAGGTTCCAGACGATAATCCCACGCGATAACCATATCTATAAAAAAATTTGTAACAGCTTGACAAAATTTGAATTTTGTAGTCGTTCTCGTATCTGCAAATAAACCGAACAAGCTATTCAACATGGAGAGGGATCCGAATATAACTTTATCGCTGTGGTTTACGGCGAGGTAAAATGAATGAGTCGTAACGAAAATCAGGGATAAACAAGGAAACAGCATCGAATTATCAATTTTGAGATGAGGGAATAAATTGAATTATGTTATATTCTTCTCAATTCCACTATGCGATACCTGGGAATTTATATCAGAGAGTTATCTCAGTCATAGTTCGATGATTATTTGCGTATTATGCAAACCCTTATGATCTATATAATATTCATGTGGGATAAAATGGCGACGTTGTAGACATATTCGAACAAAGCCCAGAAATCGAAGGGATGGTAGCGATGGTGATTTCACCAAGACCAAGACGCCAGAGCAGAAAGGATGAGGAGAGCGTGGAGGGTGATGGTTGACGGTAAGGACATGAATGGCAGAATAGAGACGTTAGGGCTTCCATTGGAAGCTGACGATGCCTGCGGGAGCTTACGGGAGCGGGATTACGAGAGACAGTTGGAAATCCGATCAAAACAAATGGACTGCGAAAATACTCTATCTGCGTCCCTTACACCTCTCATCCTTTGTCTTCTCCTCAACCGATCTCTCGCAAGGACTTCCCACCCTTCAAACACAACCAAATAGACACACCACCACCTGAGGCAACATTCTTTACTTAGATCTTCAACTCATACAAATTCTTCCTCTCCGATTGATTCTGCTTCATATTTATCGATTCTCGAATAATAATTGTTGCCAACCACGATATTTAGGATGACGTATAGAAAATCGAACAACTGGCAAAGATTCGGCAAGAACGAAATAGATTTTCCATATTTACTTCGGTACTTCACGAGAGAAGTTGAATCTGGATTTTGCTGTTCTGAAATACCGTGTAGCTCATCAAATATTGTGAGCATATTCCGAAGAACTATTCAAATCCTTCTCAACTGTGCAGAGTTGGCTAGGAAAGATTTCACTGAGTGAATAATTCATGACTGAATATTTTCACGAAGGTTCCATAAAATTGTATTCAAATTCTCATTATGATATTATACTCTATTGTAAAATAGATACAAAGTTTTAATGTTGCGAGGATATTTTTGATACGACTATTAGAGTGCCATTAGAGCGCTATAAGTTCAACAATAACGGAACACGTTGAAAATCTATTTTTCTCCTATAATTAATATCAAATTATACCTTGAGAGAATTAAAGATCCCGTAAAATCCTCATATCTCACTTTTTCTCTAGTTAATACTACTTTATTCCACTTCTACTCGCTTGGTATATAATTCATTCACAATCCTCCTTTCTGCATACTTGATTCTCACCTTTTTTAGAATTCACTACCCTTAAATCTACATTATCGGATACTTTTTCTGTCCACAAGACCAATGAAAGTTGAATTTCTCGTCCTCGCTCTCTTTTTTCCTGCTATCACTTTTAATGAAAATATACTTTTCCACTTTCCTCTAGTGGTTCTTGAATCTAGACCGATCTGTGATCTTCTTTTCTCACCCTCATTCCAATCGCTTGGCCATATAATCGGAGTTGATAGCTTTATAGAGGCAAGTAATAGTAACAATACGGTGATTTTACGATGCGGTTATCTTTACAGTATTACAAAACTCCTCTTCGTCCTTCATTAATCGTCTTTTTATTATCACGTTTCACGCTTAATTTTTCATGTCAACACGCTGTTCTCTCCTGTTTCGATTTTGAATCAACCTGTATAATTATCTGGTTGAAAAAGGAGAATCAAGACGGTGAATGCGGGGTAACGAGGTGTAGACATAAAGATTGTAAGAAAAAGTTGTGCAAAGAGAAAAAAAGAACAGACGCTTACCGATATCCTTTTCGTTCATTCCTTTGAAATTTTAGCCATCCTATCACAGTGGGAAACCAAACGCAATCTGAATACCGATAAGACGAATAGCTTTCTCTGATCGCAAAGTAATGACCGTCTCAGAATTTTCTCCCTTAAGCCATATTTCTTCCCTTTTCCCTTTTTTCTTCATCCTTCTCCCTTAGATTTTCGGTTTTAATTCTCACCATAAACAGCACTTATAATTCTATGGGTTGCGTGCACGATGAGAAGACGAATTATAGTAACAACGTGAATGGAGTGAGCATTGTTATTTTTCCACACTGTAAAAAATAATATTTTAAGTTTGATATAAAGTGCAGGAATCGTTGATGTCGTTTTGTACAATATGAATGCTCATCAATTCGAATAATTCATCCGTATTATGCTACGCAAACGTCGAGTGGCCAGCAAGAACTGTCCACTTCTTGAACCCGTTCTGTGGATAAAGCTTCACAACAACCGCTTGGAAATTTTCATTGGAAAGAGGAATCTTTCAAGTATCGCCGGCAACGATCCGACAATTTTCTAGGAGTGAAAACTGAATGAAATTTTCAAAAACTTTCGATTGATTTCTCTCTTGTGGCTATCATCAAGATGAGGGATAGTGCAATTTAATGACATATCTTGTCAGACAAAACTACTCGACACTGAATTCCTGAAAAAGTTAAAAATTCCCGGAGATGAGTATTTGAAATTTTGACTTCGTGAAGATCTTTAAGTGATCAATTTCTGAAAATTTTCAGATTCTTTTTTACGAGTTCAGTGTTGAATTGTTTTCTATGGTAACAATAAATTTCACTAAACGAAGCCACTTTCAAACATATATTCTCTCGCAGGGTATTTGCTCCCTTTTTGTTTCAAAATTTTGGTGAAAGTGGTTTCATATTTTTGTCAGCAAAATGCCACATTTTCTACTTCGAGAAATTGGAACTATATAACCATTAAATAAATGTTCATTCAATTACATCAGGAACTGCGGTGATGTGTGAAAATTGCGGGAAATCTATTTTTCAGGTTCAAAAAATTATAATTTTGTTCTCCAGAATCTGGTCACCTAGAGTCTTCCATCATCATCATCTTCTGTTCATCACAGAACTTTAAGATCACAAAGAAATGTTTGATTTTTAGTACGCATGGAAGTCAATCTATGAAAGAGCGTGCAAATAAGTCTTGAGTGTTCTTATGTGTTGACTTGCAACCCCCTTGATACTCGGCATTGCTTTTTTGGATCGCTTTGAAATTTTTTTCGTGTACCAACAAACCCATAGGGTGTGCAGATTATTTTCCCCGAGTAACGAATACATAATAGGATGTGTAAGAAAGAACCACAAGAATGTATATAACGGCACACGGCTGAACATCTTTTCCTTCTAAATGTGGGAAAATCCCCCTCGAGTCGTTATCACGTTCCCAATGAATTTCAGAGTTTGATACGTTTCCACCTAAGTTACAATTCTCTTCCTCTCCCTCGGAAGCTTTCATTGAGGTACTGGAGTGGGAATTCAAAGATTCCAAACCTGCGACACCCTTTGATACGTGCCAGTTACGTAAGACGCTTAACTTCCTCTCTTTTGCTTAGCCAGAAATTTCTCTTTGATACCATGGAAAATTGGTGTTGCTCTTGGAAGTGACCCTTGATGATTGAGAAATAATGGCTTCCCTTCCACTCCAAGAAGAACTTGGATGGTGTCAAAGGAATCGTTTCAACGGATTTAAACTGCATTCGCAAGCTGAGTAATTCATAAAAACTGCACAGCAAATATCATCTGATATCAAGATTCCAAATGGAAGGGACAAAGATCTCAAATGAGAATTGCAATTGAATTTTCCTGTATTAGAGATTTACTATGAAAACATATCGCTGCGTTGTTACGCAATGAGTGACTTTCCGGATGGTAAGTTTATTTAAGAGAAGGAACAATGTCGTGATGCGATAACGTCATGTGAACAATCCAGTGTTCAACGTGCACGACATAAATGCATTTCCAATTTCGTTAATGTAGTCTCTTTGAATCCATCCTGTTCGATGAAAATGAACGGTGCCAATTAGGCGGCTATCACTAACAGTGATTTGTGGTTGATTTTGCGATATGGGATAAAACCGCATTGTGGTCAATACGTAAGGTGGAAATGGTGGTTTCTGTGAAAAATCAAATTAATGAATCCAGAGGATCTGGGATTCATTTCAATGTTTACAAAAGATGAATATATTTGAATGAGAGCTCGTACGATGAAATCATTAGGAGTTTCATGGATATTCAATGCAGAGCGAATTTCGGATCAGAATTCTGATTCCAGCTGTTCATAATTCAACATAACTAGCGCCACATAAGTAGACTTTTGTTACACCCTACGTCAGAGGGTTATATACTTATTCATAGAATATTCTAAACGTTTTGGTATTATTTGTGTACAAACTCGGTACAAAGCGACCAAAGCCAGGTATTACGCAAGATATCAGGAGCCAACTGAATTTTACATTTCGTAACCACATCATAGGTATCGAAATAAAGTGCTGAAAATAATAATTTCACATTTCTGAACTATAATCCAACGATTTCATCGTTCAATGCAAATACTTATGTCTTATTTCAAAACATTTCTGTATTTACTTTAAAACGTTCTGTTGAGAGTTAGAACAAAATGTTTTGAAAGTGAATACGGGACCGTCTTAAGATAGAAGAATAAGATATTAGTTTCTGTAGTGATAAAGAAAAATTGTAACACTTTTAACTCTTCACGTTAGAGAACTTTTTGACTCCTGAAATGTTATTGGATCGGTAGGTTCATCTTTATGAATTCATGCATCCACATCGTATTATTACAACATTTTCTACGAAGCTAAGCCAAAGCTTTGAATGCATATTACATGTACTACCGACTCTGTAAATACTCTTCCTTCTATCAATATGTACAGTAATACGATCATGAGAAACATTTGCGTGTGTGATAATCCGAGCGGAATCAATTTATTCTCAAGTGTTTCTCAAACAGAATGGTGGCTACATATGTTTCTACGTAATGACAATGACGCGTGTAGAATTTTGTACAATGGATATAAATGTGTATGCTTCGACGTTATGATTTCTTTCATTTTCGTTTTATCTCTAAAGAAGTGGAGGAAAATTCTATAACAAGGGAAATATGATGATCTGATTTTTGAAATGTAAATTTCAAAATGTTCACTCTCATTTAATTGGAAATCCTGATTACATTGACGATCCAACAGAACTTGACTTCAAATTGTGATAATCTAGTTACTTTTGTTTTCAATCGGAATATTTTCTTCCTCAAGCCGGGTTCAACTTCGACCTGACTATGAGTAGGACAAAAACAGCTAGGGTGTGTCTAGGACTGAACGCAGTATTGGTTCTCAACATTAGGCAGGAACAAAATAGAAGTTCGGTACAATTATGAAATGTATTTCCAATTTGAGGTCAGCTCTCATGACGGAACAGAGCTCAATCCGAGTTGCACATGCCCACATGGAAGTGGGCTTCCTAAGGTAGGCCCTGGCCCCGTAGGGGGATATCTTAGGCATCCAATACAAGTTTGCCTACCCACGGTCAATGTGGGCTCCAGTTGGGGTTGCCAGTATATTCCTGGAATATTCCAATCCAGGTATGCCCACCCACAGCCCACATAGGCCCCGAGTTGACGACCATTGTTTTGCCTGGATATTTGATCCCATTACGGAGACTACATTGAAAAGAGAAGAGAAATTCCCACGCGGGTGCCCTCATAACAAGCCATGTTGTCTTGAAGGTATCTCAAGACAAATTCAAGCTGTTCCCATTCAACACCAAAAGATATCTTCCAGATATCTGAAACATATCTTACCCTGAAGACAAGTTCTAGATCTCCTAAAACATACCTTTTAGATATCTTTTGAAAGTAAGGAATGTTTAAGACATCCGAAGAATATTTTTTGGTGTTGCATAAGAGATCTTTAACTTGTCTTAAGATATTTTCAATATATGGAATGCTATGTGGGTGATGACTTTCGGCAAGCATGACCCTGATCCGTGGAATATGTTCAGTTCAAGATAAACACATCAATCCTTAGTTAACTTTCAGTAAAATTTTCTGGTAATTCTAACTAAAAGTCATCTATCGATATACTTATATCAAGCCTATGTAACACAGATAGGAATTTCGATAGTGACGGACCAAGGCCTTCCTGTTGGAAATACCAGGCAGAACTTGACAAAAAACTTTTCAGTTCGATTGATTGCGGATTCTTGCTCAGGTAGTCCAGGAAAATTCTAATAAATTATAGGGGAGACCGGGGATAGTTGACCATAGGGGTAAGTAGACTAACGGCGGAAATGTCGGTGAAAACGCAAGTGTCGCGTTTTTCAACTACAGCTGAATAGTTGTGCTTATTAACCGGTTCAGTGGTTAGGGTCGCAAAGTCACTGTCGCATATTGTTGAGGAGTAGTAACACATTCTCAGTTTATGAATCATGTAAGTAAAATTTATCTTCCGTACATGCTTTGTTGTGACGTAGACAAATTTATGGTCAATTACTTGCCTGTTGATCCAGGTATTGGTTTTATAGCTGTTATTCATATGACATAACATTATTCTCGAGTCACTGTTGTAAGTTAGGTTTTATATGTGATCCAACACAAAAATCACGTTCGGGGCTAGTTGACTAATTACCCATTTTAGGGCTGGATAAGTGGTTACCCCATGATCTGACACTAATTACAACATGGAAAGACCGAGTTTACTAACATTTCGAAACATAACTATGAATTTAGGGAAAAAGAGCATCACTGAAAAATGTTCCTAGTGATTCTACAAAAAATACTAAAAGGTGATGGTCTCATGGTTATTTTTCACAGTGAATTCTTCAATGATGTTCCACTCCCTTGAATTGACAGTCCTGCTTCGAAATATTAATAAACTTGGTCTTTCCGTATATATTTATCAACTTCCCATGCGTATGGTCAACCAACCCCAGACATGGGGTAGATTGACCAAGTGTAAGTGCTGTTAGAAAATGAATTAGATATGCACTACCATAGTTTATGTTGACATTTTTATGCCTAATTCCGAACAGTGTAATGGTGTCTCTATCAATTTCAGTAGTTTCCATACGCATCGGTATTGAAGCATAAAAAATACACATATCCTTGCAAGAACTTGGTCAACTATTCCCGGTCTCCCCTACTTCCTGCTGGAAACTTCTTCCCATAATCATATCAAAAATATGCCGTGGTAATCCATAACAAATATTCTTCAGTATTTGCCAAACCATGTCAAAAAATTATAGGACCTGCCTGAATTCCGCAGATTAGAGATGTTCTATTCCGATTCGATTTTCGGAAAAATCGATTCTGCTGCAAGGTAAATCGAGATTTTAAATCGATTTTTTTGGAAATCGATTCTCTAGCCTGAAAATCGACAATCGATTCTTCGCACCTTTTTTGGAATGTGTGGTTTCTTTGCCATTGAGCTAAATACATACTGGAATAGCACTCACTCCAGCTCTCGCTGAGACTGGCAATTATAAATGAATCGGTCATCATTATCATATTGTGATCATCTTCCCTGCTGGAAATTCCAGGCAAATCCAGACAAAAAATAGTTGTCAGACTTTGAACGGTTTTTGTCTCTGGAAATTCGGTCAGAAACTATCAAAATTTCTACCTGGTTCATTTCGGAATCACCAAATTGGAATATCCTATCAAAAACTGACAGGAATTTTTCCTTTCATTTTTTGACCAAATGTACAGAGATGTTCTGTCAATTTTTGACCGGATTTCCTGGAATAAGGAGCGTTCAAAGCCTAACTACTCTTTGTTTAGATCTGCCTGGCATTTTTAGCAGGGATCATTATAATAAATTGAATAACAATTTTTATGTTTTATTCTTACGCTGAAATAAACGATAGATGAAATTTCTGAGAATCTCATAACCTGATTATTCATGATTGAAGGTACTCAAGTATCGGAAGAAGCGGGCAAAATTTTGCGCCGAATTTTGCATAAATTGTGTGGTGAATTCAAATTGAAAATCGATAATAATCAAGTGCGAACCTAAGATTGGACTCTAAATATAGATTTGAATTCTCTCAAATATAACAAATATTTTACATATTTTTTGTGATGTATTAAGTTTCATCATGATTAATTTCCTTTCCACAAAATTAAGAGGAAGAGTTGCATTCTTAACTGATTCTGGATCAATTTTCCATCCTTCGACTATATTTGATGCTTCAGGGAAAGAATATATTCTCTTTTTCGACATTAAGATTTTCCCGTAAATAGATATTGCGGATGCCATTGCTTCAGAACCATACATCTTTTCGATTTCCATTACATAGCTCTTTTTGAGGAGAACCACATTATTTGGAGTTTTGGTTGTTAGGTGAATTGAAAACTTCACAACTACTTTTTGTACAAACAAAGTAGCATCAATGAATTTGGATTTTTTAATTTTGAATTCGATTGGCAATGACATTTGCTTCTTTTTGCCGGAGCAAATTCATTTGTCTTTTATCTGAGGAATATCACCCAAATATCTTCGGGCGCAGCGCAGGATGAAATTCATATGAGCTGAAATGAACTCCCTGAGTTGGTCCAAGTGGAATTCTTGATGTGGGCCAAGTTTGGGAACCACGACGGGGCCTAGATTAAAAAGCGTAACACCCCAAGTTGGGGCTAACCCAGTTGTCCTAACCAGGGCCACATTTTAAGTAGAGATTATAAACCTGGCCCAGGTCTGAGCCCGGAAAAATTTCCACACGGGATTCTGGTCGTTTTTTGATCAATGAATGGTTCGAATTGATCATTTGTTGTCTGTAGCGATTAGTATTAACAGTTTCACCAGGTTTTAGAAATTTATGATACACCACATCTTTTTGGCCCCACCAAACACAGAGCATTGCCTTTTTGCCGAATCGATCTGGTTTTGCAGTCAATGTTGATGGTTTTCCCGGATTAACTCCGGATTTTCTCCGTTTAGGATTCTTAAAATAAATCCATTTTTCATCGCCAGTAACAATTCGATGCGAAACTGATTTTCCTTCGTGTCTTTGAAGCAAAATATCACAAGTATTTTTTCGGTTTTCCATCTGTCTTCCACGTTCTTCATTTCTCACATCAAAATCATCATCTCTGAACCGTTGACACCATCTTTTGCATGTTGCTTCTGATGGAGCATGATCACCATATGTCTCAACAAGCATTCGATGAGACTCTGCAGCACTTTTCTCCAAACGGAAACAAAAAATTAATGCTTTCCGCAAATCATCACTTTCTGGTACAAAATTCGACATTTTTAACACGATGGAAAAATATGATGTTGTTTGTTCAATGACTTGATGTTTATTGAATATGTTTGACAGATGTCATACCAACCAAACAGAACAAAAATTAAGGCTCGTTCACAACAAATGTTCTCTATCGACACATTTGTATCTTAACGCTCACTTTATACCGGTATCATGATCATTAGTCGCTCGCCAGAATCAACTATTCGCGTCCAAGGCGAAGGCGTTATTAGTGCCCTGCTAGCTCTGAAGAAACCGGGTCTCGTTTCCCTTGTCAATTCCAAGTATTACATGGAGGAGAAATAATCCTCTTCTGTCACAAATCATGAGTTACAATTCAGTCTAGAGGGTTTGAACCATACACGCTTAAACAATATGAAACTTTGCAAACTTTCCGTGAGTACCCCAAGCCGGGGTATTTTCAGACGATATATGCAACACTTTCAAACAATGATAAGATATTTGTTTTCCTTAAGAATCGTTTTCGAATCTCCTTTAAAATCATCACTGAATATGATAACATTTCCCAACTTATTTCTGTTTTTTTCAAGAAAATTTCATTAAATTTTCCACGCCTATGTTTCTTTTGTTCGAATGTTCTTGCAACAGGTATTGCCTTCAGGTATCGTTCATGACATAATTCAACGTACAGCTCTGAAGTGATCAACGACAATACATCAATTATTATTGGTACAGCTCTGGAATAATCACCGAACGTGAAATGTGGCAGATATTGTCGAATAATAATAAACGATTATACATTTCAAGGAGTCATCACTTTACTCATTTTCTAGGCTTCGCAAGTGTTCATCAGGCCTCTGTGTGGAACTTACAAAGCCTGGTAAGGCCTATCAGCAAGGACGCAACAATCTAACGCTGTGAATTGGTGTCGAAAGCATCTAACTATCGGTGATTCAAAAAAACCTGAACTCAAACGGATTTGGATGCTATAGTTTAGCTTATTTGGATGTTGTTTCTGCTTCATGGAAAAATTTTCAAAATTATATACCTCTAATTCATATTTGATTTACATAATTTTATATAAATTGGATATGAGTTCGAAAATTTTCCCACTCGGGCATCATAAATATGAGAGTTGTTCTAACACCCTTCGAATTTCAGTTGTTACGTCTCTGCCTACCAAGGATTGAAGCGACAACTTGGCAGCACAATATTCTGTCGAGCTCACACCGATTGATATTGTTAGCCCTCCGTCAGTCACCCTCAAAACAGAGATATTTGTTCATCGTCATTCATCAGGATTATACTAGAGTTATAGACCCACAAGTTGAGGTTTTTGAAGGAGGAATAAGTGCAGTTTGTGACGCACAAATCCGCAGGTTTCGAATCTTGAGAGTGTAGAAATTACAATATGTTTAAAAAAAATCATTTGCCTTTTTTGCCCCGCACTGAAAGGAAGTATTAGTTGCCATTATCTGAAAAAATTAGTAAAATAACGTCTCAACTATTTTTTTTCAGTATCGCTTACTAATTTTTATGGTGCGATGTAACCGAAGGTTGGGATCGAAATTACTTGATTTTTAGTAAACACGACTATTTTTCATAACTACTTTTTAATAGTAAGCTACATTATAATAGGTTAATTTATAAATTCTGGTTAAAATGACTTGTAAATGTGTACAAAATAATAACCTAGATAATAATCCACGAAAATCATATGACAAAGGTTAAAAAAATGACACTAGGGTTCATTTTTGTCTCGTTCTTGAACATTTTATCCACTTTTATCGCAATGTCGACCAGGGAAACTATATCGTTTGATTCCAATTTATAACCTACATCAATACTTGTTACTGCGTTTGTACATAAAAGAGTGAATGCCTTGTGAAGATACCACTCCCATTGTAGAGAAAAATACGCATTCAAAATCAATTCAGCCTTTAGACCCCCGACAATCTAAATTGCACAATTTAAAGTAGCAATTTTGACAACTTTGACTCACGCGTCCTATACGTTTGAAAGGAAGGAATGTGTGCAAAGACAATTGAATACGAAAACAAGCTTGATTATATTGACTATAATTTCTTACTTGAATCATTCAAATTTTTAGTAGCTGTCATTGAAAATATTTAGTTGAGACGTTTTAGTTACAGTCACTATAAGAATTCCTCTCAGTGCGGTGACGGACCGAGGATTAGTATTGACTCCCCCAACTTGAATTGTCAAATAATCAGCATGACACGTAATTAAAAAATTACACGAAAATATTGAAAGGATGAATGAAGATAATTATTATCGATGTTTGAGAAGCATTCGAGTACCATTGGGTATTCAAGAAGATACTTTCTTGCTTTCACAGGAACATAAATAATTCGAATTCGGATTATCTCCGTTATCGGTTCTCAGGGATTTTTCGGATACCCCTTTCTCCTCTCGACTCTTGCCGCCACACCGAATCTACATGAAAGCGTAGACATTTATTTCTGGTTGAGCTTTCAAGAACCACTAGTTCCGAATGTATATGTAGTATTGGAAACGTGTAGCTAAATCGTTCTCTTTCAACGTACGGATGGCTGCAAAGAGATTATCTCTGTAAGCGAGCCTCACGATTCACGAAGCATTTGATCGCTCCATTTCTTTTTCTTTTCATTCTATTCCTCTTTTTCTTCATCTTATATCTTTATGTATATATATGTGTGTGTGTGAATGTGTGTTCGTATATACTCGATGCTTTGCCTATTTCTCTATGACCTCACACCGTCCATCCTTTCTGCAGGCATCAGAGATCTTGACTCCGGTATCTGGTGCACTTCGCAAACGAGTTTCAGATTCGAGAACCAACTCTCTTTGTTAGAAAAGATGTATCCCAAGATAGATAGAAAGGACGATAGATAGTGTATTTCTTTTGTACATTTTCTTTGTAAAACCTGTGAAAGGTTCAACCAATCACTTTCTTAAGATACAAGTTGGATAAGAATTCGAAATTCGAATGTTGTCAATGCTCGAGATATACGATGGGAATTTTTCTTATATCTTGAAGTGAAATGGAAACACTTCAATGCATAAGATGAGATAACGTCGGAGGAGATCCTTGGAAGTAGGATTTATGGAAGAATGACTTTGGAAAAAAATATATATCGCGGTTGATTTTATGATTTATAGTTTTTTTCTCTTCCCGATACGTGGGTGAAAAAATGTGTATCTGATATTGAATTTCAAATCCCTGCGTGGTGTTTATATCGAATAATTCTTATTCTGAATTCATTTTCTCGATTTGGTTATTATCGTGTTTACTCGAATTGATTTGATCCATATCAATGGAATGAATCAAACTTTTCCTCTCTGTTAGAGTATCTATACAACAAACTTGAAACCCTCTTCGATGTCTTTCTCGCTGATGCAAAAACTTACACATGTGACGACGTCAGGTGTTCTTTCTACAAGATATCTGTGCCGAAGTACACCGTACCGAGCTCATTCCAGATAATCATGATTGAATGGATTCGAACGATCACTCGTAAGAAATTCTTGAACGTTTGCACTCGAGTCCAATTTTGTTCCAGCAGGATTCTTACGATGGGAATCCATTATCCGTTCCAGCAAAGTGTTTTCTCTTCCAATAGTTAAAATAATGTTCAGTCGAAATCTGACAGTGATTAATGAAATTCTAAGTCTATAACGTAAAACCGTTGAATACGTCCATACGAAGCACACAGAGGACCTCATTATACTGATAAAGTGTTATACGTTTTGCATTGTGCTGTATTTTTCATTCTTGTCGTAAACCAGGAGGAACTGCGGCATAGTGCCTTTGCGGTAAAGACGCAGTTGAAAAAGAGGCTGCAGCTGCATCCGTTTTGCCGAGCCCAAGCCGTGTGGGTAACCACAATCCGCATTCCGCAAAGCATTTTCGTTCCTCTATACTACTGTTAGGATAGATCCAAGTGGGTAGATTTTGCCAACCCTCGGCTTGTAATCATTTCATATAATTAAGCTCACCTTTTTCAGTGGTCTCGAAGAACGGTAGTAATTCACCAGATTCACCACTGTGACGTTAGACGATGAAGCGTGTAGTAGCAAGAACATTTAGAACGATGGTACATGTTCATTAAGGTCGTACAAATCATTTTTATAAAAAAATAATTCTCGTGTTAAGTTTCGTGAAAACTACTCTCTCCTTGAACTCAGTTTTCAAGGAATAACTTATTCGCAAAGCAGACTATTTTCATTGTTTGAAAGAAACAATAAATTTTTTCTTTCTTAAAAGTCTTCTGCTTGATTGTCTTTGAGTCAACGCTGAAGTGAGAAACTTTTGCTACATGATGGTCCTTAAGAGACTATTAGCTTGGCAATTTGGCAACAAAGAGGACCAGAGTACAAATAAGACAGAACGGTGGAGGGAAAACAGAAAAAGAAAGGAGAGGAAGGGAATGTACGAGTGTGGCTATCAACAAAAAAAGAAGAATCTATTCCTGGCTTGAACTCTCTTTTAACGACAACAGAAAAATCATGTTTATTGTCAAGGAGAAACTCCTGAATTATATCTTATTATTCATCTTTCTCTTTCGGGTTTGAGTTCAAGAATATTCTTTGATATCGTATCCCCTAAACAAATTTTATATCTCTCACCCAGTTTCAACCATAAGATAATTTCAAAATATTCCGCTAACAGGATATGAAATTTGACTATAGTTGAATTTTGTATGTAAGCTGAGAACTCTGAAGAAGGAAAACATACATTTCACAGTTTGTTCCGTGTGGAATAGATATTTTATATAAAATAATAAAAATCATCTGTTTTCTCTCGCTGCTGAGGTTTTTTTCATCAACTGCACGGTTTCAAAGTCACAAAGGTCCTCTTAGAAATTCATAACCTCCATAAAAAAAGTTAAATGAAACTCCTAAAAAAAAAGACTGTAAAAAAATTGAAAAAGCTAAATAAATTGTTCATTAAACATGGTTCTTTATTTGTCCACGTTATTTATTTGAGTTACTAAAAGTAAAAATAGAATCGTTTCGTTGTTTCTTCTTTAATATTCTTTCCCCTACGATAATTTTCCACTGGGATATTAAACTCTACAGACTCCGCTCTCTTCTGAACAGATGACGCTCAATTTCGAAGCAATGATGTATTATATGTCTGAAAACATTTGTGAGACATTCAATAAACCTCAAAGATACTACATCTCGTATGGAATTTTACCATGAGAGAAAGCTTGCCTTCTTCCACGCGAAGAATTCTCCAAGAATCATTCGCAAGAGAATTTAGCACGTGAATTTTTATACAATGCAAATCGTTACCCTGTGTGGAGTATTTAGGAGGATATTGCACTGCTCACTTACTGGTATATCAATTTGTAATAGATGATATACACCCATTTCACCATCGAATGCAGGATCCAGCATTATATGGGTAGGCAAACAGTGTAATATTTTAGGTCTGTATGCTCCACACTTGCGATGTAATATATCGTTTTCTCCTTTGTATCCGTTCCTTCGTGTAATATACCATAATAACTGTGGTGCGTCGATGCTCGAATAAGGTAGCGAAATAATGGTAGCTTGAAATAGGGTTCTATCAAGGACCACGTATCCTGTACACTTGAAAATTATTGGCATCGTAAATGATGCGATTTTCAGGGGGAATAAAAATTCTGATTCCGCTTAATTATCTCGATACGTCAATTTATTCTGTTATGCAAATCATTTTGAAATTCAACACGATTTATCATCGATATATGTATAGTCAAATTGAAGCAGTTCCAAGAATTAATAGCTCAACCATCCTATTGCTTGAGTGCCAAATGACTGTTATCTTCTGACATTGGACGAATATAAACTGCATGGAAACGAAATTATTTCACGATAGAATGGTTACGGTATGCGGGCATTTCAAAATCCCATAGTTTCGAAATATCAATTTCCTAAAACGTATCTCATGATTGCGAGATTGTAGCCAAATAACTTCATATTGAGATTTATGAAAGGAACAATTTTTATTCTTCGTGATACTTCCTGGCTGATCTCAAGTTCTTGGATTTTTCGTCCTATCCGATCCCAAAATGGATTCCCACGGAGATGATTTTTCCTCTCCGCGATTTCTCGAAAATGACTAATACGTTAGCCGAAACGTCAAAATCATGAAACTTTGAAATAAATTCCAACTCTTCCCTTGTTACATGGACTGCAAGTTTTATTCATTTAAAACTCCACTTTATTTCTCAGGATCTCGTCTCTTCAATTTTGAATCTTTCATTGATCCCTTATTTAAGCAAGGTTGATTTTAGTCGAGCGTAATAATTCTTGTCAGGCCCCAGCAGAATTAAGATGAATTTCCATACAGTCAGTCCAACACATTAATACTTTTTGCTGACTATCGGATTACTCCATTGCTAGGTTAATTTTTCACCCAGGGACACACAATACTTGTGTCAGAAACAGGAAATCCATCGTTGGCCATTAGGAGTAACTGATATTTCAATAAAATATTACAATTGGTGGAAGAATTGAAATGTGATACATACATGGGAGCACATCGGTTTTTATAACTGTTACCCTTCTCACTTTCCTTGGCTTATTATTTGAGTTCACTCATCCATAGGCGTATCGTGAACGCAGAGTGTGGAACGATGACGAGCTAACACATAGGAACCTTGCTCCCCAGTGAAAAGCAATCGCACCACCAGCCACGCGCCACGCGGTCGTACGGATAATAATAACTAATGTCATTAAAGATATACGCACAGCCCTTCGAAGTCCTCTACGGTGAAGCACGTGCGCGAGTACAAACGTGTACACGTTAAGGAGTGGTAACTTAGATCTTCTGCTATCCTGATCGTCCCGTCCCTTCGGTATTTGACGAAGGACCAATTAAAAGAGACGTCGCGACGTCGATTAATTCACCCCTTGATGTCGTGGAAGCACAAAAGCCGCAAGGATAATCATAGATTAAAAGAGATCAAGTCGTAATAATCTCTCGCTATCAAAAACGTGTGAATTTTAATTTAATTCAATGAGTTTCTGTCGAATCCGTCTGTTAAAAACAATTCACCGACTCCGAGACTCTAGAGTACTCGTTCGCTGGATTTGAGGTTTTAGCATTGAAGGAAAAATTAATCATTTTTGAGACAATTGCGGTGAGAAACTTGGGAATTCAAGGATGAATGTTACGCCGTGACAAAGATGTACATCCCGTATATGTGTGAACATCCAGCGAGTTTAGTGGCATTTGTTGCACGCAGTACAAAATTCTGTAGGTCAGTCAACACTCCTTCAGGTATTCAGAGTATCCATTCACGAATAGAGACAGCAAATTACTTCTCACCCGTCTTCCAGAAATGTGGGTTGGTAGTTTACTATTGTAGACTCTCGTAGGAAATTCCAAAATACGAAGGTGGAGGGTTATGAATTCAATTTATAAGAATTCTATAAAGTTATATTTTATCTTTCTTCTTCGTGGATCTTTGAAAAATATGTGTGTTTTTGAAAATTACAATCAGGATTTTGATAAAAATGTAAGCAAAGTGTGTGTGTGTGTGTTTTTTTTGATAAATGAAAAGATGCTCATCAAAGCTCACAAACCCACTTTTCTAGGTCCGTGGATTTCAAGATACCTACATTTGGCTACGTGAAAAGGACTCGAAGCGTAGAATAAACGGAGGTTTACGCTCGAAAAAAGCTCTGCTAACTAATAATAAGGTGAGGTGATGTAACAACTATGACTTTTATGAAAACAACGATAATTCCAAAGCGTTTTAGGAATCGTTTTAAAACATGCTGTATATAAAGCAGGAATACCGTTTACGTGAGCATATATATTCCTCGATGGTTTAATATAACTTGAAAGACTCAATATCCCTGCAAACATTCCTTCAGAAGGATTACCAAATCAATTCACTTTATTTATTGATTCGAATTGAAAGGATATTGAAAACAAAATCTGTGAAGGAATGAAAAAGAAATCGTTTAAATAAAAAGTACCGAATCCAATGATTTTTCTCAAATAACAGACTATCGATTCGCAATACAAAATTATCTGACTCTTCTCTTTGCTCTCGAGCATAAAAGAGGGTGAAATAAATAGGTTGTTTGAGGATTACTTCGAAACGGAAGGTCGAAAAATCGAGTGGCCTGTTCTCGGTGGTGCAACTTCAAACTGTGTATTGGGAAAGCGTCGTTTTTTTCTATTTCTTTTCCGAAACCATCGGTTTTTTGTCTTAAATGACTTGACACAGATTCTGAGACGATTTACTTCAACTCTGTTCAAATTTCAACTAACGTTTCAGATTGGATTTGCAATTTGAAATTAACGTTCTGGTAGCAAGAAGTGATATGCTTCATCATTGAAAATAAATCAAAACCCGATGATATGCATTTTCTTTTCTGGATCCTGTTTGGATCTGGAAAGACTTGAGAGTAGAACAAAACAAATCGGTGTATGTTAATGGAAGATTAGATTGGGACAATCATTTGTATGCAAGTGATTAATGATTATAATTATCTTCCGAGATGACATAACAGTTTCTGATGTGTTCATTCAGAATTTCTTTGAAAGTTATCCATATACGATCTATTGATGATTCAATCTTACTATAATCTTTCGATTACAGATGAAGAGAAATTTCAATGACGAATATTATAAAACAATAATCCTCTCTCATTGAATAAAAATTGAATACTCTCACCCTATCCGTCGTGTGTTTGTTTCATGGTGCCAAAAGATTGTATGGGCAGAACGACAAGAGCAATTAAAACGTTACAAGCGAAAGCGTTCTCCGACGGACGATGATTCGACGAGAAGAAAACGATCATCACCCCTCCTGAACCTGGATTTGGAACACGGCAATGAAATCCAATACACCGAAGTCGATTATGACAACCCAAAAGTCACATTCAACGACGAATTGTGGAACGACGAGTGGTATCTGGTAAAAAAAAAATCTTATATAATTTCAAATATGATGGATACTCGAAAAATATAATCAATTGATTGAATATTCTCTGTAAAGAAGAATCTATACGACACATAATATTCGATGAACATGCATAGAATATTTTATCTGATCTGAATATCGTACGCGCGTTGTATATAAATACATGCCATGCATACGTAAACTATTGTGTGTTGCTTGAAAATAAATACCCCACCGAGTCGTGGCTTATATTTCCTCTTCACTCAAAGGTTATTCATCCGGGATCGTAGGAGCCATCGATTATCCCGATGTATGGAATAGATAATGACAGAATGATCCGAGCTGAATTTGAGAAAATTATATTGAAAATCGATTCTCTGTTTCATGGATGAAGCGTTTCGATATTTCCATATTCTTTATCGTAAGTTCATCAAAATTGAATGCTCCTCTCGCGCGTATTCGAAACAGGTCTTTTGTGTAATCTGATATTAATTTGAAAATTGATTGATGCATCTGGTGATCTAATAATCGTATATCAATATCATTCAACGCAATGATCGTTCACTTTTCGGTAGTTCAGATTCCAAGTATCCACGACTGATGATGTTTTATGTTGAGGAATTATGGTTGGTTACCCTGATAGTTCGCTTATCGAATCTGGTGAAAAAAAGTATACCAAGTTCTGATGACATTTCCCTCGATCTTTTGTTTCGCAAAGAGATCTTATAGACATTCCAAACAGAGATTTTACAACTCGGGTATACTTTTCAATGGAATTATCACAAAGATTTGGGAGAATTCATCGATTCTCAACCCCCTTCCTCTGTTCCACAAATCAAACGAATCTTGAAGATCATCGATTTTCAATTGTACTTTTACTCAACTTCCCATCTTCAGGAATTCATTGGAAAGTTTAGTGAAAGTTATTGATCACGGATTTTTAATTAAACTCTCACTTGAACTTTGATGAAGTATCCTGGAAGTCAAACAAGTGCTGTTAATCATTCATTCATTCATCCACATTGGGATTAACGATAATTGATTTTGTATTGTACAACCTATAATACGTAGTGAGGAGCCTTGTGACTGCGCTGTATTTCTCATGCTAATTCGTTGCTTGATTTTAATTTTTAGAGAAACTTCACTGTACATCACTTGTCTTCAGATATCTTTGAAATGTCTAGAACACTTCTTTCATCTAAAAGATTTCCTCAAAGATATGGAAGTTCGAGATATCTAAGAGAGAATGTTTCTAAAAGATATCTCAACACACAAAAGATTCATCAAGGAAAAAGTAATTGTGAATGTTACAGTGACTTTATTAACCGTAGAAGAATGTAGTCGAGAACGAAGTAGAAATCTCATTCTCCCATCGCTGAGAACGAATCCGAATAGAATGAGTTGGATTACAAAATCCTAGAAAACATTCCGTATTTTGAGATAAGTTCTGGACAACTTTGAAATGTAATCCACAACTCTAAGAAAACCAAGATCCTCCAACATTCGAGGAACGTTCACGGCTGTTTATTGAACATTCTTTCAAGGTTCGAATGTTCGAGCATTTTGCAAATGTTCTATTCGGACAACAATATAACATGTTTTTTGAACATCCAATATCCTTTTTCGTTCGAAGGATATTCAAAATATTTCAAAACATGTTTCAAACAACTTTCAGATTTCTAATAAGAGGGTCGAAGGGGTTGGGGGTTGTTGTCCTGATATTCGATTTTTATGTTGATTTTTTCCTGATTTATGAATATTACAGACAAGAACAGGACTGGGGCACAATTTTAGTTTGAATTTCTCTTTCAACAAATAGAAATAATTGAGGAGAAATTCGAATTGAAATCTTAAGGAAGTCCTGGTGTTGTCTACAATATTCATAAAATAGGGCAAAATCAGTCCAAACATCAAGGATGAGGATAAAAATCATCTCAAATTTTTAGACCGGGGTTTTAGATATCTAAAGATATATCCAACGATATCCAAGAAATATATTTTGTGTCGCACAAAACATCCTCAATCCATTTGGAGATATTCCTCTTCAAGACACGACTAACCCTGGTGGAAATTATGTGGGCATCCCACTTACCATTCACGTACTAGATGGGACCCATGTGGGGGAACAAGATAACACATTTCAGCCAATTTACCTTTAGTACTCAAATATTCAGTCGATTGATGTCGATTTTTCATGCTTCAACTGATCCTACAGTTATATAACACTGATAGTCCATGAATACGGTCAGAGGAATAAAAGGAAGCCTAGAGGTTTTAATTCGTCACTCGGGATTATTTTATAGAAATAAATTCAAAAGTACCGTACTTGACTTGGGATGACAGTTCAAAATCAGTTCACCTCATTCATAGGTGTGATTTTATTGGAAAAACATGATTTCACATTCGTGATTAGCAATTTGAACTACATTCTAGCAGTTTCCTGGGGGGACCTGGGTGGGCACAGGCTAGAAAGTGCGTTACAAAACTAGCTATAAACCAACTTGACACACTGAGAGGAAAAAATAGTGGAATTTACTATTTCTTCACTATTTTTCCGAGTTGTGAAAGGATTCAAGTATGAAAAATAGTAGTTGTTAGTTCAATAAATCATGAATGTTCGTAAAAAATACCATATTTTTCTACCAAGTATTGATTGTAAAATGGACTATTTAATTTTACCCATCGAGAAGGGAAAATTTTTTTACTATTTTTTGGTTGTAAAATTAACTACTGCTTCAATACTACGAATAGTAAGAGCACAAAAGATCCTTGCTAATAAACATTAGCCAGATTACCTATTTTGTTCACTATTCAGTGTAGTTGGAAAAAATATCAGGATAAATGGGAACAAAGAATCACTTCCACGAGAATTGAACGCAGGACGTTGGGGCTGAACGCCGAGACTCTATCACTCAAGTCACCGCCGGTCGCTTGAGTAGATGGATCTTCTTTGAGTATATCAACTCGCATTCATTCTTCAAACTTGAATATCTCGAAAACTGAGCCGCACTAGGATAAAACCCAAAGCACAGCTGCCTAAGATACACGTATAGCTTGATTCCATCAATAATTCCAATAGTCTCGGATTTTTCCTACGTAATTGAACTTTCTGTATCAACTTACTCAAGTTTACAGATATAAAGTTAGTTGTTCTACTCAATATATTTTTTACTAATCGAAATTGTAAAGCTCACTATAAGCATTCGTAAATTAACCTATAAATAAATGGTAGATATTATGCCAAATCTTATACTTTGGAAAGCAGTTATGTTGACTAAGCGAATTTTTGTATGCTAATCAAGAATAAGTAATCTGAACTGTAAATAGGAATAGGTTCTTGGAGTTGATTTTACTATCCAAGTATAGTGGAAAGTTTTGCTAAGAAATAAGTTCCAACTACCTTTATTTTCTTCACAAATTTTTGTAGTATCTCCAACGGTTTTGAATTAGTTACTTTCACTTTATGATCATGCAAATATACTGATGCATTAGTTAATGTAACTAATATACGTTTTACTGATCAAAATAGTGCAATTTACAATGGATTTTTCTCTTAGTGCATCTGGGAAAACTAGCGAGGTCCCATCTAATTCCTAATCATAATTTCCACTAGGGAATTGCTATGTAAAAGAGATACCTCAAGGTTCAAAATATTGACCGGGGGTAGATAATCCCATCAGAGGAATCAACTGGAATTAATTTCAAACACTTGATGAGGTAGTATTTCTTGCACAACTAGAGCGTTCCCTGCAAACCCAATTGTAGGCGTTTTGGAGAACTCTCAAAAAGTCTTTATCGGCATTCCGAACTATGGACCCTCAGTTAAAATGTCAATATTCAATGTTCATGAAGGTGTGTTCAGACTTGCATTTATCTGGCGAGGCGCGTACGTAATAAGACTCAGACTGACGGATCACGTAGATAATAATCACACCCCAACAAAATGATCATAGAATTTCCGCCTAAAGAATGTTTGGAACAAAGTTTCTTCATTGATAGGGTATTTCTGATCATGATTTCAAGGACTTTTCCTTTGGCTTCAAAACCTGCAAGGCACAATAGTTTCCCAAACTGGAAGAAAAATTCCTTGTTTCTGATCAAAAAAGTGTTTCTCACGATTGGAAGACGGAATTCAGCAGTAGAGTAGAAAAAAAAAGAAATAGTCATTATTTGACCAATTGAAAGGTGCAATGTCTACATCTGGCCAACAGTGCTTTTCCAACACAATGATATGTCAGCGTATGTCTTGTTTTGTTGTTGCAAAACTCCATAAGCCAACCTCATTGGATATTTCACTGAGTCCTCTACAATCTTCCAGTTAAGGGGAGTCCAAAAATTTTCGATTAGAGTTGATTAGATTCAATAGATTTCTTCAATACAACACCTATTGAATCTTAAAAAAACCTCCTCAATTTGATTGAGGTAGATTTTATAGATTTTTCTGACCAAGATACATTCAAAAATGTTCCCAAATCCACTAAATTCTTCAGATTTAACGCCCAGGAACGATTTTTTCCCCAAATTCGAAATAGTCCATTAAACGAAGATTCACGTACCAGAGTTGAACGAATTATATTATACCGAGCGTATTGAAAACTGGTTGATCTCAATACCTCAAGTTGAAAGTTGAACAGTTCTAAATCTCAAGTGTTCTGTGATACACCAAGAACCTTTTGAATTACCCTGTCATCGCGTATTATTTATCGATTTCCCTGAGCAGGAAATATTGAATCACATTTAATGAAAATGTGACTCATCTAGACTGTTCACGAAAACATCTTCACCTCACGCAAACCTTCCCAAGCCTTGTAAGAAACTAAGAAATACGTCAACTAATTCCTTTTATCATTCAAGTAAATTAATTCCACTCGACTAATCGTTTAGTTCTCAATTTTATTCCAATTTTTCATAGAACTTTGGTCAAAAATTTCTCAATGGACAAAACTTCTTCTCCGTCAATAACAGTCGGAAAATCCTTGAAGAACTTCCAACAGAATCTGAACCGATTATAATTCAAATTGAGTTTTCGAAGATGAATTTTTACAGGAAATGAATTTCTCGGAAAGTCGTTCTCCGTCGGAATTGAAACAAGTTTTTTTTTCTTGTTATTAAGAACGGTTCTCCTCGTGTTTCATTTTTTGTACACCAAATCGTATGAGAATAAATGAATAAATGTGTACTATATTCAGTCAATTATTCCAATGAGATTTTACTTCATATGAAAATAACCGAGGAGGATATGAAATTTATATGCAAGTCAGTATTGTTCGTTGCGTGAAATGAAGATTTCTTTTAATATTACTCTCATAACATTTTATTTGGATACCAAAATCTCACATCCCTCGATTTTTTTGTCGAGACACCGTTTCGTTATTTTCGAGCAAGATAATATTTTCACTTGGAAGTTATGTGGAATGAATACCACTGCTAATACTACCAGTACTACTATTACTATCACTATATGTATAATGTCCTGAACATTATGGTGAGGGATTTCAAAAAGTGTTATTGAATGTCATTGAATTCTTAGTTTAATTGTATCAAATGTAATGAATAAATACATGGATATATATTTTCAAATTCAGTGTTTTTTATATGCGAAATGTTGAAATAATCTGAGAAAATGTCGAATAACCTTCTCCATTATCAACCATAACCATTTCAACCTCGACTCGATGAAGAATAAGTCGATATCGATTGTTACTTGATATTCCAAGCAATATCAATGGCTGTATTTCTCATACAACCTAAGTGTTATAAAAGACGTCGTTTCGACTTGAATGCCCTACCGAAGGTATCCATAAAGCTTTTTCATACTAATGTAATGTATAGAACAATGTCATTATTGCCGTTCGATTGCCTTAATGTTATGGGTATGTTACGGGAATAAGTATAAAATCAGATGTGTTTCTTTAGATTGATCAGAACCTCGTAGTTTCAATATGAAGACATTTTCATTCGAATAGATGTGCATTAAATATTGCATGAATATCGCATAAGAAATTGGTTCTAATTCATGGGTTCTAGGCCAAAATTCGGCTGGAATGGAACTAATGTTCATACCTGTGCGAAAAATGTCAATACCTTCACTGAGAAAACACCAAGCGTTTGGATACGGTGAATGTCACCGCGCGGTTGAATCAACTGAATATCGATAGAGATGATTAAGCAGAGATTTACTTCAATTGATATTAAGTTGCCTCACCCGCCCGGCGACATTCGCCGTATGCAAATGCTTACGGGTTGCGCTCCACTATTTTTTTTCTCAGTGTTCGTCATATTCGAAACCACACATACTATGGAACTATCCCTGGTAGAAATTTGTCTGGGCATCCCATTTGCCATCCACGTACCAAATGGGACCCATGTGGGGCCAACTGGATAACACATTTCAGCCAATTTGACTTCAGTGCTCAAGCATTTAGGTGATTTATGTAGATTTTAAATGAGAGATTAAATACATTTTTCTCTTATTCATATGTGTGATTTTGACAGAGAAACCATGATTTGACATTTCCAATCAACAATTTGAACTACATTCTAGCGATTCCCTGAGACACCTGGATGGGCACAGGCTAGAAGTGCGTTATAAACTAGCCAGAAACCAACTCAACATCTGGGAAAACTATCTGGGGCCTAAGAATTTGCAATCATTCAATACACTTCAGATTTTCCCATGAAAGATTAATACAGAGTTCAAAATTCTGTATCAATTCTTCAATCTTTTGCAACCATAATCCTTAATTCATCCCCACAATTCACTCCGTAATTCAATTAATTTCCACTGTTTTGTTCCTTCTAAGCTGAAAAGGAGTGAAATTAATAATCTCCATTATAGAATTCAATCCTACTCACATAATTCCTTCACAGGATATAAGGAATAGAAGGTTGGATTTTATAAAATCAATATCATAAAGGAATGGCCGTGCTAACGACATCTGCCAGACTTATTATACATCAAAATTCACCCTCTCAGATATTTCTAAGATACAAAACATATGATAACGAATCAAATAAAATCATGAGAAAACTGTATTCGAGAACGTTGTATCATCTCACCTTTCTCTATTCTTTCGATATGACAACATTTCATGAAAAATGCTCTCTCATCCTCTGAAAAAGCAAGATACAAGAAACCAACAGGACCTTCCGAAATTGGATCTCAACGTTTTACCGTTGTATCGACTGGGGATAACTGGCCGTGGTATCAGAGTTGCTGTTCTCGATGACGGCTTGGAACACACTCATGAAGATTTACGAGATAATTATGTAAGTATTTCACAATTTCTGTCTATAATTTCCTCCAATATTCACTCATGAGTGAGAAAGATGGTTGAAATACTCATTAAAATTATCTGGTGTTGATTACTGACATCGGATTTCTTTATTTTCTTTTCGGTAGATAACTTACCTGTAGATACCGTTTTGTGCACAGATACATTTTTTCAAATCATCGACTCAGAGCCCTCCTCCAATTCTCAATGAACTCATTAGGAAAGAATTCATCTGTGAATGTGAACAATTCATTGCTTGGATAAATGATGGAACAGTTTCAAAATATTTGCAGACAGTTGTAAATTTTTGCCGGAAATTGTTCATCCTCCCTTGATATATCTCAAAAATGTTATCCGCTGCATATTTATATCTTGAGTTGATCACGGCAGAGAAAAATATTCGCCGTGATACCTCCTGACTGATGATAAGGTGGAAGATCTTCCAATTGAAACCAGGATGAATATAATCCCAACAAAATGACTATGAAATTTCAATAGAAAATTTTGAATGTTTCGGTTGATTTTGAGGGATTTGTTTGTGAAAAGAAAACAAAGTAAATTTCAAATAATCTGTACCTTTCTTCCACTTTTATGGCAATAGATGAATTCCCCGATAAGGAAACAAAGTGTTGGTCTTTCGAAGTGATGCATTGATCGAGCCAATTTTTGAATTCTTTATTCGTTTTTGAACGTTGATCAACATGGTTGGGTTGCATTGATCGAAATACACGGGGTGTCGAGGAACTTTTCATTGGAGTGCTAATGATGTTTCTTTAACAGATTTGCAAACATGTGGTTGAACATTATCATGCCACAAAATCAATCTTCGATATTTTCTAGCGTTTATTGAACAGTTGGCTATATATAAACCACATTTTGAATCGGTTGATTGTTGTTCATAAAGTTCAGCAATCATTATTTGTTTGGGTTGTGAAAACTGATAATACACAATGCTCTTGACATCCCACCATGTAGATAACATCGACTCCTATGAATTTTGAGTTTAGGAATGAATGTTGTTTGTTTACCTAGACCCGCCCACGATTTTCTGCGCTTTAGCTAATCACAGTATATTCATTTGGCATCTTCCATTACAATCTGATATAGAAATTGCTTCTAGAATTCTATGTACCAAGGAAATCTGATTTCGCTTGGTACATTTTTGCTTTCATAGCAATCTTATCAATTAAAACATCCATTCTTCAGCTGCAACAGCAGAGAATGTCGACTTCGATAGTTGAATTAATTTGCTGTTCCATGTATAATACTGCCAATTTTTCTTCCTCGGCAAAAAGTAAGTGAGCCAAATTACATTTTGCTGTCTCAGCGAATTGGATTCTCTCCGTGAATTATAATAAGAGAGCAATGAAGTTCAATCTCTAATGTTTACGAAATTCAATGAGTGTCTAAGCTGTCTCTTCAGAGGAATATTCCTCGTTTTATTCATTCCCTTGTTACCAACAGGTCTTCTCAATTTTGTAAAAACAACGTTTCTTTATACTAAGAAATCAATTGACGAATTAATATTCCAATTATCCTAATTCTCACAATTATACCTTGGGAAAGGACCATCAATTGCTCGAATGATGGTCATTTTATATTGGCCAATTCATTTAAATAAATAATATATAAAATAATATATGAATTCGTACAAACTAAGTTTCTAAAGATTCTTAATAGCTCATGGAATCTTTAGAAACTCAGTCTGCACGAATTTATATGATATTTTTAGAATAAACTGGCCATCACAAAATGGCTAACGTCCTGACGCTAGAGTCCTTTTAACGTTCGATTACTCTCTATAACAATTTACGGTCTTGTGTTAAATTAGGATCCAGATATCAGTTACGACCTCAACGAAGGAGATGAAGATCCAATGCCAAGATACGATGCCTCAGGTAACTGGAAAAAAATAATATTCAACTCAATCCATAGGATTGTTTCATTGGGAAGTGGGAAGAAACAGAAGAAAGATGAATATCATGATCTACAGAATCTAACAATCACGGTACACGTTGCGCCGGTGAAGTGGCAATGCAAGCCGGAAATCAGAAATGTGGAGTCGGTGTTGCTTTTGAGGCATCAATTGGCGGTATCAAACTAATCGATGGTCACGTTAACGATCGAATGGAGGCCGAAGCACTTGGTTACAGACACGATCTTGTTGACATTTACACAGCCTCTTGGGGACCCCAGGATAATGGAAAGGTTGTAGAAGGACCACGTAGATTAACGTCGAGTACTCTATTCCGTGGAGTACAAGAGGTTGGTACTATGAAAATTAACAAACATGCTTTGAGAAGATGAATATTATCTAATTTTCTCAAATTCATTAATGATTCTTTATTTATTCCCTACGAAAATTCATTTCAATTCCGTAGAATGAAACTATTCTTACACTGGGAAAAAAACATCCCTTGTCACCAAGTGAATAATTCATTTGTCCTTTCAAATTAATTATTGAACATTCGATCAAATCAGATAATCGAATGCTTACCGCAAATAAATCGGTCTTCTAAATAAGTGATTTATTCGCCATAAGTAATCGATACTTACATCGAATTAAATATTCAATGTTTATGAATGAATGCTTCATTGAGAAAGGACAGACGAATATGTCTTCCCAGTGTGAGTCAAATATAAGGAAATTTGAATAGGATCTGGATTATTGATTATAGAATTTATGAGAGGGATCAAACATCTCGTTGTTTATAAAACAGCTCCAACCAGCCCTGGTAAGAGGGAAGGTAATTTGGTGACTTTCTGTGTTTGATTGTAAATAACTTCCGTAAATGAATGAACAGGAACCTATACCTCATTTAATATATTGTTCCACACGTTTCCAACAATTGTATGGAACACCAACGTTCCAAGTTTGATCTGAATCAAAATATCCATAGTTAAGTAAATTTGTATTTGAAGTAGGTAGATTGGTGATAGCGGTAGGTTAATTTGATGATATAGAGAAAACCACTGTTTGGTAATTAATAATTCTCAAAAACGTTGAAATGCATACATTTGAAGCCGCATATGAATATCTTTGCTACACTTTGTCATCAAATGTAGCAAAACATCCGAATGAGGATCAGTATACAAATTGGTTTGTGCGTAGATGAAATTTATTGATGAACGTTGAATTTATGGACATTTATGAAGACTCTCCATTTTAAGCACAACAAATCTCTTCATTCATGGAAAGAAATTAATTTCATCAAGATAAAAAAATTGATACATCCGTGATCATTATAGAAGTTTCAAAATCATTCTGAAAAACCTTGAATTTCTCGCTCTTTACATAAGGATATACCAACTTATACGTGACCATGAAAAAAAACTTATCATGATCAAAAAATTCGTTCAAGTCTGCTCTTTCGTATGGCATGAAGAGTTTTCCCAATATATGTTTCATTTACTTCTAATAAATCAGAGAATACTAACTCACCAGTCAAAGGTTGTATTCAAAGGCACTATTCGATGTACGACACAAATTGTTTGATGCCAACAACCAGAACGATGTTGATCATCATTGTTTCTAACCAACAGATAGAAATATGATTCCACTATCATTTGGTGCATTGATGGCACCATAGCCCTGCGGACGGTATTGTTTGTCATTCAGATTCAGACTATCACCAATTTTCATCCCTTCACCCTATTGGGAAGTGTCAGGAATGTGATTATAAAATATATGGAACGTGGATTTGAGTGTATATCGAGCCTCAAGTAGAACATCAAGAGTATAGGATACCCAACATGTTAGAAGTATTATAAAAATCATGTGAAACATTCTTGCGCTTCCGTTATCCTTTATGATACGCTTCCCTTTCACCAGGGAATCATTCCACATCAATGTTTGTACAAAAAAATGAACAGTTTATGCTCGCTCTGTTTTTATTTTAATCTTGAATTATGTATTTTACGTCACTCGCACACAATCCAAAACACTTCAAATATCTATAGCATGTGTGGAATGTTTGAATATAAAAATATATAGTACCCATAGATATGCATCGCTTCAACTTCACACTTCTTGATATCAAAAATAATTCGCAATCGATTCTGTCCATGAATTTTAAAATTGTGAAAAGTCAAAGAAATCGTATGATTGGAAATTTCTGGAATGAATTCCAATGTATTCGCTGGAAGATGTTTCTGAATACGTGTTGTACATGGACAAATAAAATAATCAATAAAAATAAATATTTTTGACTTAGAAATAAATAATGTTACTCAGAAGGCTGCTCGAAGTATCTTAATGATAAAAATATACAGAATACAACACATATAATGAAGATTATCAGCGATTCTGTTTAGATAAACAAATAATCTAAAACAAAGTAAAGACAATACTCAGAGCAATATTCTGAGTAAAATGATTAAATTCAAAATAAGAAATTGTTATGTTATTTTAAAAAATAAAAGTATATAAGAGGAGCGCTCACGCGTCAGTTTGACTCAGTATTCGTCAAGCAGTCGTGAAAGATGCAACATAGAGCCAAGGTATTTGAAATATCATATTAGAGGAATATATGTGATATTTAATAAATCTGGTGTAAACAAATATCGAGTTGTTCAATGCATCTTAATAAAAGAAATGTATCCGGTGAAATATTGAATCAACTTTAAGTATTTTGAGATGATCCTTGAAACAAAAGAGAACATTTGTTGAGATTAGAAGTTACAAGTTTAGTGTTTCGGTTATTTACACTCAAATAGAAGAAATAACTTGGCGACCGGAATTATTCTTTAAATTTTCAAGTGTAAAGTAGCATCTCCGGTGAACGAATTTGAATTTATTTCATTTACGAACCTGCATACACTATCAAATCAAAAATATATTATCTGTGCTATACGGTGTAGCTACAGTGCATGGACTGCATTTCATACACATTTCGCATTGAATTTAATGTATTTGAAACAAGACACTATACCTGGAAAATTCATGTTTTTGTACGTTAAATTTTCATGTACATGAAACAAGTACACGGTTATGCCTCGGATTTGATACAAATAGAGCAAATGAGGTTTTAATCCTTTCAGTATAAAAAGAAAGAAAAAGCTCCCTATGAATTTCTCTACTTTGCACCACGGTGCGCTTCGAAGTTTCGAATTGTGAATTTTGCAAATAATTCATTGTCTTCATTACAGCATGAATGACATCAAAAGCAGAGTGAGTGAGAGAAATTGCATTTTCCAAACATAAATCCAATAACTCTATGAACAATATCTTATGAACAATATCACATTATATATTGTGTAATTTTCAATTCAAAGACCCGAAGCGCTACGTTGTTGCACTCTGCAGTCCACTTTTACATTTTTCTCCTTCTCGTATACACATTTATAGAATTCACTTTCAAAACGCAATCAGTTCCAGCTATGGTTATCAACAACAGAATTCAAAATCGATAACATGTACATGTACAGAGTTTATCTCACGCTGTTTGGGGAGTTATGAAGTTTTTTTTCATCAACAATTTATTGAACAGAATTCATAATAAAATATTGAATTCAATAATATAATTCTCAATGCTAAGAATTTCATTCTCAATGTTGAGAATTTGCTTCTCAATTTCACTAACATATTTGTGAAATTTGATTAATAATTATTACATTTCGGTGAGAAATTGTGAAATTTCATCACTCATATTAAATTTATTATGGAAATATGATATTTCTTGAAGAATTTGGTAGCAAATTTAAGAACTTTTTTAACCCTTCACGGCCACACGGGTTGACTAGTTACCCTAGGCTTCAAAAAAGTGGAATTAGAGGTCTCAAGCCTTCCAAATAAATACAACAAACAGCATCTGCCGGTGACAGACAAGTATGAGGTGTGACTTCACTACATAGTAAGCGTACATAGTATTTTCACATTCCTAATCATGAATATGTATTTAAAATCTAATAAAACGCAAAAAAAGCCAATTTCATGATTTAAATATAAATAAAAATAAATATACTTTTCGAACAATTAGTGGATACTGTTATTTTTCTGTGGTAGTGGTATATATTGTGCGCACGACCCTGGAGTTTTAGTCATTAATATTGTAAAATGGCGGAGTAGTGAATTTTTTTTGCAATTTTTACTGAATTTTGACTTATATGACCAGTTTTTAGAAAGCCATCTATAAATTACCCAAGTTAAACCATCAGAAATATTGAAGAACTAGTGAACGAACATGACACAATTAATTAAAAGTCTCAAAACATCTACACATCTTGTTCGACCGGGTTTTTCAGCGTGGGGTAATGAGTTACCCCATGTGGCTGTTATGTGGCCTGGGTGAAGTGTGGCCGTTAAGGGTTTAACAGTGTAACAATTCCGAAAAAACTGGAAAAAATCAAAGCGCAACACTGAGAGAAATAATGATTGTCGCAAACAACGTATTTTCTTGTTACGCGAAATTGATTTCTTTTTATCGAGCGAAGTTTTCTCAAACGAAGAATACATTCCTTGATTTGAAAAAAATATTTTCTCAATTCAAGAAAATTTCTCTTGAACCTACAACATATCAGCTGCAATCACACTGAGAACAATTCGTAGCAGAGATCCCCACAATAATAGCAGTTTTGGTTCACATGAAAGTTCATTAACATTTCTCCATTACTTTGTTGTAATTTCTTGAGAACTTATAATAGTGTGTGTCGGCTGCAAAGTTATTTTCACCAAAAGAAGGTATGGATTGTCATAAGTTGTAGGAGAAGTGCACATAAATGCTCATGAGACTCACAACTGTCGTTTCCCATAAAATTTTCAACTCGGTAGTTGAGTCTTTTTCATCTACAACGAGATATTTCATTCATCCAATGAGTTCTCGCTCTAACAACAAAATGTGTCTCTGGGACGTTTTCTGGACGTTTAGAAAACCTGCCCTACACAGGAACAAGTGAAACTTACTTTCAACCTTAATGACAGCTTATTTTAAGATGTAGCCAAAACTAGCCCTATTTTAGCTGAAAGTAAGCATCGAAAACAAATGCCGACACAATGGAAAAGACTGAATTTCAGTAAAGTTTTCAAGTCAGATGTTGCCACTTTCAGTCGGACTTTTTACACGGAGAGAAATGTATGGTAATATTTACCATGCTAACATAGTATTCGTTCTTATTTTATTGAAAATCGTAAATGTTACTATGTGAGAATAGAATCCTTCGCCATTTTTCTGGTAATGATTACTATACTACATAGAAATCAGACAAATAGAACTCAAAGCAATGTAAAATGGTACTGATTACCATGTTACAATAGCTGTCATTCCAGTTAATGAAAATATGCACGCTGTGGGCAATATCGACACGACGTGTATAGACATACATATATTATACGGATTATCACGGTAGTCAGCCCACTATTAATAATCAAGTAAAAACACAGTTATTATTTAGAAGACTAATATAATTTGTTTCTGACTGTGTGCTCCCTTTTCTTTCTATTGACCATTTCATAACCTAATTTATTTATTTATAACCTCATTCACTAAAAAGTCTTGTGTGTATATACATGTCAATAGTTTAATTTACGTCATAAACAATGAAAAAATCGTGGTCAATATTACTTTATAGCATTGGATTCATGTTTAGTTGCATAGTACTGTCTTCAATGTAACATGGTAATCATTACTATGTTAACAGGGCTAATGTTACCACATAAAATCGGGAGTATCACTATGCCAAGTGACTCGCACCATCTAAAAATTTTCGTCACCATGTAACATAGTAATCATTCCCATGCTACATTGAGAATATAACTATTCTTTTCTCTCCGTGTACAGTGTACCTTCTATAAACGTTCTATAAACGTTTCAGTGGCACGTTGTGCTGTCTGGGCATGAATCGAACAGAGATTTATTACGAAATTTGAGACATCGTGAATGCTCTAAATCCAAGTGTAACAAACCCTGGGTATGAATGAAAATCGACCCATCCAAGGCCCTGCTTGAGCCCAAGTTGAAGTGGTCTAAGACCAGACAGCGCCTAAGGAAATCCTGGTGGAAATTTGAGATGGAATTGGAATGAATTGTATTGAATTTCAATCCGTTTGATCCAATTCCGAATTGAGATCCATTGGAACGGACTTTGATCCTACCCAAATGAATTCAAAACCTCTCCGTTTCCACCAGGGAAGCGATTACCGTTGATTGTACGCGAATGCAGAATTTGTGAATGTCGTTGAAGTTTGAATAGTTTATTGAAACGAATTTATAACCCAGTACAAGAATACTGAAGTTTATACATCTTAAATCCTCCTAATCACATACCTAGTCGCAGGCCTGACGAGAGGGGGGGACTGCCGGGGTGTTTCCCTGCGGGCCCAGAGTTTTCTGGAGGCCCGGATTTTTCCCAAGTACTTTATCTCCTTTTGTTTTTGTCAAACGGTTTCCAACTCAAATGAAACGAAAGATATATGATGAAGTATATATTTTTGATTTTGAAGTCAAGGAACTTTGTATTATTCCTTTGAGAGAATAAAGTTTTGCAACCCTCATCGCTTGTACACGGGAAGACAGAGGTTTATAATATTTGGAAAAATCAATGACTAACAAGTTAGGGAAAAAGAGTATCACTGAAGAATATTCCTAAAAAATTCACCAGAAGTTGATAGTTTTATTGTGAAGAATAATGATGAAACTATCAACATTGAGTATTTCAACTACGGATTTTTAATAAGCTCACTACAAACGTTCTCCAGCAATTTACTCTTTCTTCCTGAATTGACAGTCATTTTTCTAAATGTTAATAAATATTTTTTAAATATTGTTAACGTTTTTCTTTCTATGTATCTATGCTCAAGATGCATAATGGACGTTCAAAAGTACGCATCGAATGACCAAAATTTCGTGTGACTGCACACACTGTTAAAAATGTCTTGAAATTTGATTCATTTTTCCAACAGACTTGTGGATGAAATTTCAAATTCTTTGTGATTGAATTGAGATTTCAATTACATTCAATTGAATTTTCAATTTTTGTTATATTATATCATTCATAATAGTATAGTTCAGCAACTGAATTCATATGTAATTGAAATTTCAAGGAATTTTTCCATCATGTAAATAGAAATTGTTTCCATCACATGTGATTGAAGTTCCATGCAGAAATTTCTAACAGCTTAATTACACCATTTCCGGCAACTTTCACACTAACATGAACTGGGAGAAGAAATTTATCAGTAAAAAGTACTAATCTTTGTCATAAAATGGGGAATATACTTGACATGACGGTAAAAATTGATGAGAACATCGGTCATTTTTCAGAACGTTATTTGAACTGAAGACAATGTTATCGTTACCAGCATCGCACGTGATTGTTTGTAACATTCTTGAAGATGTTCTGGTTTTCAATTTATATTAATTTTACCAATTGGAGGTGTTTTGCTCATTAAATTGCGTTATCATAAATTACTGTTTCTCATCATCAATTCTCACTGGTTTTAGTTTTCGAATTTCTTAGTATGAAAAATTACTGTTCTTTGTTTTTCATCAGTTTGTGACCTCATATCAGGTATATGCCTCGTCTGATGGGAGAACCAGTAATTTTTCAATGATAAATTTCTCCCAGTGTAACTTCTCTATTTTTAAATTCTTATGAGCATCAAAAGACCCCCTCGCTCCGTATTTATGAAGCGAATCGATAAATTCCGATTTGAAAACTCAAAGATTTCATTTCAGTTTGTAGATTCAATATGAATTCTTCCAGGATTTTAAAACTATATCAAACATTTTTCCCATTCATCAACAACGATGATGAAAATCGCTCATCAGGTCAGTCGTGCGGAATTTGATAGTTCCAATACATATCTACATCCGTATCTCATTCTTGAAATATCAACTATGAATATATGCCGTCGCGGACTTTTTGGTAGGAAATTTTATACTTTACAAAAAAGATCAGTGCACTTTTTCTCCACTTGGCGCAGTTCCTGCTGTGTCAGTAATTAGAAGGTTGAATAACATGATTTTTACGTTTTTGATTTTCTTGAATAAAAATTTTTTTTTCTGCTTGAATGTTTTACTTATCATGTGTAAAAATTGTAAAATGATTAGATGTTTGTAAGTGTGAGTGTTTTGTCAGATATATGTAATCTTTTTCCAGATAATACAAGAAAATTGGGTCCCGTAAGTCGCTTCCCCCCAGGCCCGGATTTTCTTTCCATGGCCCTGCCTAGTCGTTATATTGTATTCGGGAGAATCAATTTTTTCATATTTTATTTTGGATTTTATTCAATAAACGATTCAAATTTCAAAGATATATTTTTCATTTGGTAACATGCAATTCAGCATTCGATATTCTTAATGGGTAATTCACTCCATCAGTGGAAAAATTGATGCAACATTTTCGAAACTTTCATAAAGACCTGATAAGAAAACTTCCCATCTCATACTAGACAGTTTCCTGACAGGTATCCCTGATTCCAACTAATCTCACACCGAATAACCTACGAATTATAAGACATAATTCATTCATCATATAAGATCCTTCCTTGAAAAAAAAGAATGGAAGTGTATAGTTAATTCCAAGTACCTTGCCAATTGAAATGGTGATGGAAACAATTATCGTCACTCCAGTAATTTGATCGTAACGGCTGAGTTCGTTAATTGGATAACATGTAGTTAATCTAGTTCATGGAAAGTACAGAGATATATATTATATTCATTTTATCATACGTTTCATTGAACGAAACCTATGCTTCTGCAAATTTCTATTAATAACCCGCCGTTATCAGCCACCGAATAATTTCATTCGAATCAATTATATAAAATTCACTCAATCGAATAATTCAAAACCTCATGTTTTATAATTTCGACATATGTTACATTTCCCTTAACATACCACGTTCAATCAATTGCAGGGTAGGAAAGGAAAAGGTAACATCTATGTTTGGGCTTCTGGAAATGGTGGTGAAGAATCAGATAATTGCGGATGCGATGGCTATGTTGGGAGCATTTACACGATCGCTATTGGGCCAGCTACACAGTCGGGAAAATTCCCATCGTACGGAGAGACTTGCGCAGCTATGTTTGCCACGACATACAGCAGCGGAGAAAAATATGAGAAAAAGATTGTATGTATCTTCATCATTCAATCAATTCATATTGAATTCAAATATAATTTATATATATTCTCCAAAAATCAAGATGATGTGTGAAATGTATTGACGTTGAACGTTGTATATGCTATTCACGTACCTCACATATTTTCAAAATCATGTGCAATAATAATGGTACATCACCTGAGGCGTATGTGCATTGAAAGGAATTGAAAAATAGCGAGAACGTGTGAAGTACGTGTTCTCGTCTTTCTCACTTTAGTCATACGAACTTTATGAAGGGGATAAAAATGATAAAATATATACGTCAAAGGGATGAATTTTCTGTTATTAGGACATCCAGGGTCAAGTGAGAAAAATTAAAAACAATTTATATGCATAATTTCGAGATTTTGTAACTGCTCTAATTAAATTATGATAGAAAAAATTCTAAGAAAACAAATTACGAGTAGCCGTTCCTCACAAATTTTATTCTATTCGTGCTACAGAATTCATTATAATGGACAATGAGGGGGAATTAAATCCATGGTTGTGCTCAAAGTTTTATAAAAATCTGCTGAAAACTACTTCGACCTACAACGAAATAACGCTTCAGGATAAGTGAGAGAGAGGAAAAAAGAACTTCATTGTTTATTGAAACAATTCTCGTTTTTTTATTTCACTTTCATGAAAAGAATATTACTCAAGGTGGGTCGTTTCCTCTCATCATGCTGTAATAAAATAAATTCGAGTATAATTGATATCTATTAATATCCAATTGCTTTGAACAACTATGTTATTCGAATTGTGAATCGCCCTACATGAATGACACACTTCTTTTTACAACATACAGACAGTCTTTCGGTAAAAATAATAATTATATCGTTGACTTTCTCCAACGAACTAACGTGGGGATGAATCTGGGACATCATTGAATTGCAGATTCATTCGTGAATGTAATCCAAGAGCATCTTGAGTGAAAAAGAAAATTGAAATATGTTTCCCTGTAACATAAAGAAAATCCATCCCGATCATGTTGGAATATTCCTATCCAGTTCAATGATTTCATTTCGAAATATACACAGACTATATGAGATTCAAAACCATTCCCTCTTTTTTTTTGAAAAATATGGATAGATTGGAGATGTAAACATCCTGTGTCGCCGAATTCAATAAAATATCTGTAAGGGAATGGAGATAAGTCGTACTTGAAGACATTTCTATCCTAAGAAAATAGAATATGAGTATTTTTCCCTTTCAAATATTCTTCTTCGCCTGCTCTCTTTGCATTGGATTGAAACTCGTGGACTAAATTATTCTTTTCTGTCTTTTCGACGCCAACAATAGCTTCTTTACATTTCGTTTTTTTAAAATCGCTTTCTTCGCTCTATCCCAAGATTCTGATGTGGCTTCTGTCTTTGTACGACGTACATTGAAGCGAGGATGAATATTCGATCGAATGGAAATCAGATATCAAAGGATTCAACCGTAAAAAATTATAATACGAGAATTCTAATCGAATAGACTAGAAAATTCCTCTCATGCGTTTATCGGAATCTCCGTAACGGTTTGGAAGAAAAAAACAAGCATTGTGAAAAATCGGATCATGCAATGCGATATTACTTCATTGCTGAAATGAAAGAAATTTTTCACATTTAAGAAAATAATTGACATTTACTTCTACGATGTTTCAGGCCACCACTAATCTAAACAATACCTGCACGACAAAACATTCTGGTACTTCGGCGGCTGCACCTCTAGCCGCTGGAATAATTGCTCTTGCTCTACAAGTGAAGTATGAATTTTTCAATAATTCTTGTTCATGATGAAATATTCATTCTTTAAGTGCACTGTAAAAAACATTTTCTGTAGATTACCTATATCAAAAGTGGAAAATCACAGTTTGTTATGAAAATACTACTCTCAGCGCAGGAGAAATGCATTCACTTGTGCAAGTCCTACGCTCAATGTTGTAATATCACAATGATTGTGTAAATTTTTCACGCTCAGTGTCGAGACATTACTTATTATAGGTGAGGTAAAATTGCCTACGCTGAGCATGAACAATTTACAAAATCGTTGTGATATTACAACATTCAGCGTAGGACTTTTACAAGTGAATGTATTTGTCCTGCGCTGAGAGTAGTAATTTTATAGTGAACTGTGATTTTCCACTTTTGATATAGGTAATCTACAGAAAATGTCTTTTACAGTGTATCCAAATTTTACCGCACATCTTTTTTCTCATTGAAATACATTAGCATCAAATTTTCAATCCAGCGTGAGATTGTGAAAATGACACAATCCAGATTATCAATAATTATTCATGAATTCGCAGGAAGATTATAAAATTCCCCTTCTGCACGGGGATTATGAGTATTCGCAACTACATGTCTGACTTATTGTATATTATTCTACTTATCGCATGTGCGATGCCAATGTCGTTAATTAGTGCACTTTTCGCCTTCCCCTTAAAATTCTATGTTCACGAGATATTCAGCGTCTCTCATATATTGCAATAAGCTTCATCCATACTGCACATTAGAACATGTCCTGATCTTATTAAACAAATTATCACTCGACACATTCGAATGTTTAATGATCTTAATCCAATGAATTGATTCATCTATTCAAATTTATACTGAATTATATTTGAACAGAGAATCGAATTCATATGAAGGTTCATTCACCAAGTGGAACTAAAACAAATCTTGTGCCATGAAATTTTAAATGAGGAACTTCCACAATAATTCACCAACAACTTTGTATGTTCTACACGCTAGTATTCAAAGAAAATAAGAAAGTTCAACGTACATATACATATATAGAATATATATGTTTCCTTCGACACTTGTATTCATTCCCGTTTGGGAAACTCATTTCCAAACTTCACGTAACCTGAATGAACGTGTTGACAGGTTGTTGAATCTTTCAAAGGAACTTTTAGAGATATCTTTAATGAACACGAAGTCTTTATAACATCAAGAAAATCCTTTTCAACTAGTTTTACTTCATTTGAAACAACCCACCCAATGGTTCTTCATGAGGTCGTTATATTCACATGGTTTCCACGAATCAATTTCAATGATAATTCTACTCTCACTGCGAAGAACTACTTCTGCGGGTGAAATTTGGAACTTCTCTAGTCCAAATTACTGTATGACTTCTCTAGGATATTGAAAACGATTGCGGAACCTTGCAATTTCGAGTAGGATTCAAGGTCTTCAAACATAATATATGTAATGTTGTTGAAGTTTGAATCGTTTATAGAAACGAAACAGACATTTTAACTCACAAAATCTGATGAATCCTCGTTATTTATTTTCTCGAATTAATTCCTTGGGAATGTGAACATCTTTCAAAAAATGTACTGCAAGATTTTGGGTCTTTAATAACTGGTTATGTCGTCATTCGAACATTAATTCTTTTCAATATACGATTCAAGATTATATTTACGATTTCTCCAGACCACAACTCCTTTGAAACCTTCAATGATCGAAAATTTAACTGTCCGAATCAAAATTCAAATAATCTACAGCTTTGGTTTTTCATTTCAAAGCAAAGACCTCACATGGAGAGACGTGCAGCATTTGATAGCTTGGACAGCGGAATATCTTCCGCTGAGGTGAGTCACATTATTTTGCAAATTTATTTCAAGAACGGTTCTTAGTCTAATCTTTCTCAGCTTTTGTGTACTGTTTTTTTTCCAAGAAGTCTCAATTTTTCCTTATAAAATATCAACAGTTGCAATCACGCTTAAGCGAATCGTATAATCTTCCATGTAAGAGCTGGATACTTCTTGTATATTGCAAACAAATAAAGTGTTTCTTCATGTTAACCTTCCATCAGTATAATATTTACTCCACCGTCAAAGCCACATTTTTAGCCATCTTCCTACTCGTTGTATACAAACTGAACCACAACAGTACAAACACTACTCTACGTGCACTCAACTCCACAAATTGAGACAACGCGAGAACAAAAGGATCGAACTAAAATTGGCTGTGTTTTAACATGATGGTTTGGGACGTGTACAATGGTAATACGCACAAGTGCGCCCAACTCGTTCCCTTCTGCCAAACAAATCTTTGATTTTTCTGTCAATTCATGTTCACTGACACGAACAATGAAGGGGTCTATTTTCTTCATCACGCTAAAAGCATTATTATCTCGAAATTGAACCGCATCGTTAAATTCTAACCAAGCTTTTGTGAATAAAATGTATCCTAGACAATCATTACTGCACTCCGAAGATTCACAAAACTTCATGTTATCTTTGAAAATTCGTTTCTTGTATGAAAAACGTGAGAGGATACCATAGTGGAAAGAGTTTTTGAATTTGGTTGAATTTTATTGAACTCCATGCTGAATTTCACTCACAAATTGGACTCTCTTGTCATGAAAAATCAACAAGAAAATACGAATTTCACAAAATTTCGATGAAATTAAATCAAATTCATCGAACTTCGCCGATTTTCTTCGATTTATGTGAATAAGATTCGTGGATTCTTGTTAATTTTGATTAAAAAAAGTGTCCAAATTGAGAATGAAATTCAATAAAAGTTTTTCCACCCGGGGAATCCATTCATCATCGTGAAGCAAAACCTACTCCCTTTATTTTTTTGCATGAAAACCATTTTACGGTTGAATCAATAAGTCCTGGTCCCCTATGGAAATATCTGACTTTTGCCCGAGGGGCTGTTTATTTGTGAGTCAATGAATTGTAACACGAGCACACTGAGAACCCATGTGGAAAATTTTTCAAAATTCAATATAATTTGTATATAATTCAATATAGTTCATATATAAATTCTATATGATTATATAAAAATTATATATAATTTTGGAAATTTTTCCACGCGGGAAAAGAGCAATTTGAAGGTTTGGTGAATAGTGAAATATGTGATCGATAAATCCGAATATTACTGAATTTTTAGCAATGTTCCATGAAATTTCAAGAAACATTACTGAAATTTCGCTTCACATCACTCAGTGTTCTACAATCGTTATTATATAATACAATATTCATGGCCAAATTCGCTATGTGTCACTCAATTCCTCAACGTTTAGTAATTGAGTGACACAAAGCGAATTTGACCATGAATATTGTATTATATAATAGCGATTGAAGAACACTGAGTAATGTAAAGCAAAATTTCAGTAATGTTTCTCGAAATTTCATGGAACATCGCTAAAAGTTTAGTAATATTTAGGTTTATCGAATAAGTATATTACTATTTACCGAACGTCTAAATCGCTCTTCTCTCAGTGCAGTCATTTCAAAATGGAGAACCAAGCCATTATTCAACATTAAGAGTCACACAGGAGTCACTTGCGAGTTAGTACACTGAGAGAAGTGGAATGCAATGATTACCATGTACAAATAGTAATTGAAGGACAACGTCGATTATGGTTTTGGATACTATGGAGAATTGTAGCAATGTTGATGCACATGGGAATGGTTACCATTTACATGAAGATGGATACCAAATAACGTAGTCGCTATCATCACCTTAGAGATTCTGTCATCCAACTACCATTTTTGCATGGTAATGGTTACAGTTCACTTTTCTCAGTGTAGCGCGCAGTCAAGTGACTCCCACTAACTGCCAAGTGATTCCTACTGACTATCAAATGATTTCTATTGCTGAACCATTAGGAGTTACTAGTTTATACAGAGAATCATATCAAACAAAATGATATGACTTCGATGTATCAATTAGATGACTCATAGTGAACAACCCCTCGCTTTTGCCAAAGCTGAAAACAGAACGTAGCTAGGTGCACAGCTGATTGCCAAATCTTGATGATCTGCGCCTGATAGAATCTCTGGTTTGTGCCTGGGAGAAACTATTGTCAATTTTTGGCTCAATAGTGATATTGTACAAAATAAGTTAACGCTGCATCAACAACAACAATCAAGTATTGGCAACAGCTGACAGCAATGGCATTGACAGCTTAATCTTGGTCCAAATTTTGTCCATTCTTGTACTGAAGTGGACAAAAAAAAACAATACAGCCCGAAATATTGTTACTGTTCGACAGTTGCACTCAGAAATTACATTACAGTCTCAAAAGTTGGTGAATCTTGGGTTACGTTGTCACACAAATTTTGATTTAGGACTGATTTAATGTCGAATTCCCTATGAACAACATGTCTTCAAAGTATCTTCAGATTTCGCACGGGACAAACTCGAAACATGATGTTCATCGGGTTGGTATGATTCCCGCGACCTCACGGGGGTCTAAAAGGAACGAGAGGTCTTCTCAAATCTAATCTACCGTTCATAAAGGTGAAGAGGTACGATTTGAAACAAGAACAGGAATTAAATTCAAGAATTATACTACATTTTAAATCAATTAAAAAACCTTCATTCAATATTTGGGGTAATTGAGGGTTGTCCATGTAAAAAAATCAGACCAACTAGGTCCAAGTTAGACATAAATTGTATATGGGAATGGTTACACAAAATCTATCAATGTTATTCGAAGAGAGGACCAATAGATGAATCATTTAAACGTGTATAGTTATCTAGGCCCATTTTACAAAATATATGTCTGATTTTGACTAAGTTATGTGTGAATTTGTGCATGGGTAATAATTGTGCACTTTAAGCAATTGTCGTCACTAACATATTCTTCCTCTTCCGCATGTTTCGAAATAATACGGTCCCATCGTTTCACCACAATTAATTTTTTTTACTTATCGTACAATAGTTGTTCAATGAATCCAGCGATATATTTCTGCTTCGACTCATCCTGAATATATAAATACACCATTCAATAAGAATAATATTAAGATCATGTATTTATTGGAACATTATTATCGATAAGAGAGCAATTAAACTTAAAATTGATCGCAGAAACAATCCTGGATGGTTGAGAAATGCAGCTGGATTTTGGTTCAATACCCGATTCGGTTTTGGTTTGATGAACGCTTTTACCATGGTGATGGCTGGATACAATTGGACAACGGTACCTGAGAAGTACATCAAAATGATACCCGCAACGTACGAGTAAGTCTAATTATCCTCAGATCTTTCAGAATCATCTTCAATTTGGAATACAATATGAGAGTGAATGAGGGCATCCTTAATCATTCACATCGTTAAACTTCAAACAAAGGAAAACAAAATGGCAAGAGTAAAGAATAAGTCCCTTTCGACTCTTCCATTACAATCTCGTGTGAAGAATGTGAGAGAAACGATGAAAAATAAAGAGAAAAAAAGTGGATCATCTGGAGAGCGCTTCAAACGCGTCCCTGATGTACAGCTATGTACAGCTTTTATATGTACTTACCGCGGTCGATGCATGAGAGGAAACGATGGTAGTTTGCGTAGCTCAGGGCCATGTTGAGAACATCCAGTCTTCGATGTTCCGAAATAATTATTTGCTGCACCTGGGAACAAAAATATTTCAAATTACGTTGAAACATCTTCTCTTACACAGCGAATCAATTTTTTTTTTCAAAATGAATGTACCAATAATATCATTGAATCTTCCTTGTATTATTCTTATGTACCTTAAAACCACTTGTTTCAACAACATGAACAGCATATATGAAAATCATGAAGCGTGAATAACATGACAAAAAGACATGAAAGTGTTTTCTTCGAGTCTCAAGTGTAATGAGTATACCGAGTATATCAACATTTTCATTCTAGGATGGGTAATATGATCTCATACGGAGAACCGAAAAGTGTGTATTTTAACGTGCGAAATGAAGAGAACGACGAGAACGAAATCATTTTCCTGGAACACGTTCAAATTGAAGTGACCATCGAGTACTCTGTTCGTGGAGCATTGCAGATATATTTAACCTCGCCCTCAGGTAAAACTCAATGTTGACCACGTATAGTCGTTGTGATGTAGAATGTGATGTGACATAGGAGTGATTGGAAACTGATGATTCGATATCGAGAAAAAAGAATAGAATAGAATAGGTGGAATTGATCATTCGATGCACGTGGTCGTTGAAAGAACGTATACGTCGTGTTCCCAAGTACGAATTCCAATTACGTAGATTATAACTTGTCAGTCAGAATCTTATTCTGTTCCGTCTGAAGTTTCGGAGAACTCGATACGATAGGTATTCAATGGAATATAATAACGATAAAGCGTTTATGGAAGAGACGAAGAGCATCTATAGAGGGATCGTGTGATTCCTGACTCTCCGACAACGGTAGAAGCTCATTCAATGTGAACTTGATACACATTGAGATTCATCTAACTGGAATTTTAGTCGAATATTTGTGTACGATCTGTCTTTACGTTGCAGGAATAGAGTTGTTCCGTTATTAATAAATTCTTAGAGTTGGAAGGATCGAGAACAATTATTTCTCAACATTTCGGTGTTATTGAGATGAATGATTCATTTATTGGGAAAAATATTTTCACCTTGGAAATTATTATCAAAGTATCTCCAAGTTGGAAATAGGTTCTTTATAACTCGAATAATATCATAAGAAAATTAATTCAAAGACTGTTCTTCTATTTCCTACATTCCTTTCAATTAAATTCTCAGTCCTCACATATTTACTAGTACATCCCATATTCTGATTTGAAATTTCATTTCACAGCTCTGTTACTCACATTTTCCTTTATTCTTAGAACAATGATATTATTCATAGAATACTTTGATTTCATCACGACGACAAGACGTTTCACTGCCGTTGAACGATGTTTTCTTTTCAACAATTAGGGATGCTTCAAATAAAATACAAATTGTTTTCACTAAAAAAAAAACCTGGAAAATATTTACACAATTTCATCCTTCTTTCGTAACGTGGTTTGCGTCACCCGGTGTTTTAACGAATCATTGATTATACCTGTCTTCATAAATCATTCCAGGCACTTCAAAGTTTTTCATGTAATGAGCGACAGCCGTTTTGCACATTCATCGTTCTCTTCCAAACGCATAGAGCGTGCAGTTTCAAAACACTTCAAGCACGTAGCGTGTACGATGAAAAAATTCTAGTTACAAATCGGGGTTCACTCAGAATGTTCTGTATACCAAAGTTCTAATTACCAATCGTGATTAGGAACTATTCGATTAACTACCCTAAAATAATCACAATACCCCTAAAAAGAAATGCAATTGAACTCATTCGCATGTTTGTATTATAAATTTTGTCGATATTAGGCTCAAAGGGAGAATCAAGATGACGAATCGAATACCTCGGTTACTGCACTAATGATGGAATATTTTTTTTACAGGCACGAACGTTCAAATCTTGAGTCCAAGGAAGTTTGATGACTCGGCTAATGGATTCATTGAGTGGAAATTCATGTCTGTCGCAACATGGGGTGAAGACCCTCGCGGTTCTTGGATTTTGGATATATACGATGAGGTAATCTTCGAAGGGTCGATCCGTAAGATTATGGAGCCATATTAAAATCCTCCTCAAACTTTAGAAAAAGAACGATGATTCTCAAGATAACGTTCAGTCTTATATCAATGTTTTCTCACTTGACGTCGTCAAAATTGAATTCTTACACGTAAACTCCTGAAATGCTCACTCCAAGATGATGAAATAACGCTTCAATACTCTTCTGAATTGAAGGAACGTTAGAAAAAGTTGATGTGAAAAACTTTGTCTTTGATTTTTCTCGTAATTCTCCTTCAGTTTAACTGGGTCGATGATTCATTAAACTCCGTTAATTGAAAGTGATTTCAGTATCGTACTGTATAATTCCAATGCATTTTATCCATACGCGTTCATACACACATGCCAAAGTTAAACTTTCGTATTCTGATTCCGGCTGTGTGCTCATAGGATGGTCCCGAAGGAAATAATGGCACGATAAAAGACTGTAGTTTGATTCTCCACGGCACCAGAGAGATGCCGTATTATCGAACAACTGGACCAAGAACCTACAACGGTGAATATAATCGAGTGGTGAAACCCGTGAGTTGAGACTGATTGACCTCAATAGTTTAATTGACACGCAACACGATTCTGAGATTGATCAAATTTCGAACTCCCATTCAAAACATGTTTGTGTTACACAACAAATCCCAAGAGATTGACCCGATAAGTAACTTAAAAGAACTCTTATTGCATTTCCCTGATGGTATCTTCAAGATGTTCGATATAACACTTTTCGGAATATTCAAAAAAATACTCCAGAGTTGTATTATGGTCTGTTTTGAATATCTTTGGGATAAATTAAATGAGATATTTAAATAATATATCTAAAAGTTTTGCATCGCACATTTCGGATTGCATATCTTCAAAATTGCTCCAAAAGAAGATTACAAAAGTATTTATCGAGTAATATTGAATATCAATATTTCCCAGTGAAAAAATTCTATGAAAATTCTACAGAAATTTTCTAAAAGGGTTCTGATTGAAATTTTAATATGATTCCAATGTAAACAGCGGAGTGATTATAATTTGATAAGAAACTGTATTTACACATGAAGATATATGCAATCTTTATTATTTATTTTTCAGAATAAAATGAAGAACATGGAAACAGTATTCGATTCTCTTCAATACCCAATGGAACGAAGTGTACCAATAATGGATCATCGGGAAAAAAACTGGGTAGAAGGGTTTATGTGATTTGGGATGATATTTGTGATAAGAATTTTGATGACCTTTTTGTGAGTTGCGGATAGAATAAAAAGAAAGTATTTTATTTATTCGGTGATAATATGTGAATATCTTCCTGCTAATCATTACTCAGAATTCAGTATTTATAGTTTTATATATTGATCTTGGTAATCAGGGAGATGAAAATATGTAGCGGAAAGTGTGTATCTAGTCATCAAAAATACTTTGTTTCTCCAAGTTGAGAACATTCATGATTCTCTCAATAAGCAATCGATCGATCAATACAAAATACATTTTCCATGAATTAACTTTCCTCGTGTGTTCGATTACTGTAAAATCATGACCAGTTTTCTTTCAATTCATTCATATTTACCTACACTTCTGGCCAAGAGTCAACAGAATACAATGCTTCGAATACATTGTAAAAAATTTGGGGAGTTTCCCATCACACGGTTGGTGGATTTCGTCTCCTCATCGTGGGGGAATTGTTTTTTCATCCAAAATGAGGGATTCTCCCACTACTTTGAGGAATGATTTCGTTTTTTGGGTGTTGAACCCTGTACAAATGAAGCAAAAGTCCACAAAATTATGGTGAAAAATTCTCCATCTATGGTGAAACTTTGCTGCCATCATTTTTCAGGCCAAAATTCCACAATCATTTTGTACAGTGTATTTGGAATTAAATAAACTAGGACAGAATACTCCACTTTATAACGGATTTTGGCCGAAAATCAATTGCATATCGATATTAAAACCAGCAAAACAATACCGCGAATTCATTCGAATCTAATAATAGTTATAAGGAGTAGTTACTACTCACTCACTCGCACTCTCATCCCCTCCGTTACAAATTTCTAATCTTGAAATACAATTATGTGATATAAATTCGAGAAAATATCTGCAAGTATTTGTCCAATAAACGTAACATCCTGAAATTTGAATGATAGTCAAAATAATTAAAAATCATATCATCTCTCGTTTCATTGAAAAGCTTTGTTATTCATAAATGCTCTCTTTCAAATGAATATAATATACTATTCGATATAAACGGCTGGTTCATATCGGGTTTTGAATTCATTCTAAGCATTGCATTATCATATCCCATTTTCAACGTCAAGTGAAATGCAGTTTTCTTGGCGACTGGGACATATTATTAGATACGAATATTCTCCGTACGAAAATATTATTCCCTTTCTAGGCATTGTAGAATCATCTCCCTTTTACAATCCTACTCTGCTTCTATATACCAACTTGTGGTGAATTATTTCTTTTACAAATTTTTCTGAATGCATTCAAAAAACATTGATTTCAGAGAAAATTCCCTGACGCATGACACACATGGAGATTGTATTATGAATTATCTGAATAACAAAAACATCCAAATCTAGGTATATTCAAATAAATGTGCAATCGACTTTTCCCAAAGCTGGGTATGAATTCGTCAATAGTCAATGAAATTCTGCGATTACCAGGCGCATACTTGAATTCGTTGAATTGAATTCAAAATGTGAAATTACAGAACTGCACTCTCAGAGGTAATATTGGAAAAATTCGAACCAGATTTGACTCATCCCCCGCCAAACAGCAGAGAGGAGGTCGATAGGGTAAGGGAAGATAATTTGGTGACATTCTATGTTTGATTGTAAATAACTTCCGTAAATGAATAAATAGGAACCTATACCTCATTTAGTATATTGTTCCACATGTTTTCAACAATTGTATAGAACAGCAACGTTCCAAGTTTAATCTGAATCAAAATATCCATAGGTGAGTGAATTTGTATTTGAGGTAGGTAAATTGGTGATGATGGGGGTAATTTGGTGATAGTCCCAGACAAAAATTCCCGGGTGGCGGGATTCCCCAATTCGCATCTGGACTCAGGTCCTGGCCAGGTCCTGCCTGGAAACCCTCTGGTTCCTGCTCGGGACCTGTCAGGTTCCCGCCCGGGACCCGGCAGCCGGGTCAGGTTCCCGCTCGAGTCACCACCTGGCTGGTCCCGGGCGGGAACCTGACCGGCCCCGAGCGGGAAGCAGAGAGGTTCCAGACAGGACCTGGCTCGTCCTGGGCAGAACCTGAGTCCACATGCGAATTTGGGAATCCCACCTGAAATGGAAATGAAGCAGAAAAAGAAAAGGAACTCAAATAAATTCAAAAAGATGCATGTTCCTCTAATAGTTAAAGTATTATTATTCCAATTTCACTTCCAAATCTATAAATGCCGGAGCTCGACTCGAGAAATGATTTGTGGAGGAAGATAATGATAATGATGAATATTATAATATAAAGTTAGTTCCTTGTAGGGAAAACTTTGATTCTTTCCGTAAAAATCGCTGAATTCGAACGGTTTGAACAAAAAAAAAGGGGTGAATCGTTGCTCCACGTTTCTTCGCACTTTCGAACACACTGATCACACTTTGCAAGTAAATTCACTCAGTCAAATAGATTCTAAAGGTTTAGAGCATTTTTAGCAAATAACAATGGCACTTTAAGCAAGATAGAGGCGATATAAAGTTTTCGCATAGCAACAAAGAAAGAGCAAGTATAGCACACACGCAATTATATGTCACAGGTGAAACACTTCGCAACGACTGACTTCGTTAATTTCCGAATCGAAGTCGGTCGCACGAATCATACACACACAAACTCATCCACTTAAACTATTAGCGCACAGTAATACGAGGGTGGATTGATAAGTTTCCGGCCTGACCAAGAGATGGCGCCACTAGGCCTACCTTGAGGTGGCGTTCTATAGTACCATCCTTAGATAGCTTGTAGCTATAGTTTCAGTCCGATCGCCATGTTAGTTTAGTTTTGAGAGCACGCTGACCAAGACGCCTCTGTGTTTTTCGTAAAAATGGAAAAGCTGGAAAATCGTGCTGTCATCAAATACTTTTATTTGAAGGGGTTAACGCCGAAGGAAATTAAAGAAGAGATGCACTCAACACTGGGGACATCCTCCCCATCATATTCAACCGTTAAGCAGTGGGTTTCCGAGTTTAAAAAGGGTCGTGTGAGCACCTCTGATGAGCCTCGCTCAGGACGCCCCATTGAGGTCACAACTCCAGATATGATCGAAAAAATCCATCAAATAGTGCTGAAAGATCGCAGATTGAAAGTTCGTGAGATAGCTGAGACCTGTAAGATGTCATATGAACGTGTACAAAATATTTTGCACCAACATTTGTATATGGAAAAGCTCTGTGCAAGATGGGTGCCGCGTTTGCTAACAGTCGACCAAAAATTGATTCGAAAGAACATTTCTACCGCCAATTTGGCGTTGTATAAGCGTAATCCAAGCGAATTTTTTCGTCGATTCGTAACCGTTGACGAAACTTGGGTCCACCACTACACTCCTGAAACCAAAGAACAGTCTAAACAGTGGATTGGACCAGGGGAACCAACTCCAAAGAAGGCAAAAACAATTTTTTCGGCGAACAAGGTTATGGCTACTGTTTTTTGGGATGCAAGAGGTATTATATACATTGATTACCTTGAAAAGGGTAAAACTATCACTGGTCAATACTACGCAGACTTATTGCAACGTTTGAGCCACGGAGTGAAAATTGAACGACCTCATCTGGCGAAGAAAAAATCTTGTTTCATCACGATAACGCACCAGCGCACACGTCAATCGTTGCGATGGCTAAAATCAACGATCTGAAGTTTGAATTAATGCCGCACCCTCCCTATTCCCCAGACCTAGCCCCGAGTGACTATTATCTGTTTCCTCACCTCAAAAAATGGCTTGGCGGTAAGAGATTTGCGGACAATGAAGAAGTAATCGAAGCTGTAAATGGGTATTTTCAGGAGCTTGACGAATCAGTCTATAGAGATGGCATTACTAGACTAGAACACCGCTATGAGAAATGTATCAGCCTTGGAGGAGATTATGTTGAGAAATAAAAAAAAAAAAATTCTTAAAAACGTTGTTTTTCTTGGTCAGGCCGGAAACTTATCAATCCACCCTCGTACATCTCAACCGAACTCTACTTTTTGAATCTCGATTATAGCCCGCGTTCAAAACTGCCGTTTTCATAACACCACCCACTCGGGAATTTCTGTCTGGGGTGGTAGATTAATTTGATGATATAGAGAAAACCACTGTTTGATGATTGATAATTCTCAAAAATGTTGAAATGCATAAATTTGAAGCCACATATGAATATCTTTGCTATTCTTTGTCATCAAATGTACACTGTTGAAAATGTTTGTGGATTTAATATACGTTCATAGAAAAAAGTACATGAATTTCCAAGGGCGCTATATGAATTGTATTCCACATTTGGATGTTGAAAAATCAATCACATATTTCATGAACTTTAAATAAAAGTTTTGAAATTCATAACAGTTTGTGGAAATTCATAACTATAGATATTGAATTTCTGTATTTATTTGAATATTGGAAAATCAATCACATATTTCTCAAATTTCAAACAAAGTTTCTGATATTCACCACAGTTTATGAAAATTCATATCCCGGTATATGCGATTATCCCGAAAGTGTGTGAACCTGGAATTCCCCGATCTATTGAAAACTAGTAGATTTTGAGAAATGACTAGAAAGTACTAGTTTTCAATGAATCAGGAAATTTCGGGACAATCGTGGTCTACCCTTTCGATGTGAGTTTTTGCAGGGGAAATTACTTGTTGTGAAATCAACATCACTAATTGTGAAATCAAATCACGCAGTTCTAATAATTCGCTCATATATGTATTTTCATTTTCAGAATTTTTTGTATTAATTTTGTACCAAAACATGATGAAGTATTCAGGAGGGATTTTTAAAATTAAATAATGTGGTGTTGAAAATTCATCGTAAAATCAAATCACGCGATTCTAATAATTCATTCATATATGTATTTTGATTGCCAGAATTTTTTGTATTAATTCCACACCATTACATGATGAAACATTTGGGAGGAATTTTGGAAATTAAGTAATATAGTGTTAAAAATTCATGCATTTTTTTACATCGATTTTTATAATGTTGTGGCTTGAATTTCAAAATTCTGTCTATGATTTTGGGGATATCAGAATGTTTGAAAATTAATACACAATTGTGTGTGTTAATTGCTTCCAAATTTTTTACATTAAATTCCAAACAGATTTTTCTAACGGTGTAGCAAAACATCCGAATAAGAATCAGTAAACAAATTGGTTTGTGCATAGATGGAATTCATTGATGAACGTTGAATTTATGGACATTTATGAAGACTCTCCATTTTAAGCACAACAAATCTCTTCATTCATTGAAAGAAATTAATTTCATCAAGATAAAAAAATTGATACATCCGTGATCATTATAGAAGTTTTAAAATCATTCTGAAAAACCTTAAATTTCTCGCTCTGTTCATAAGGATATACCAACTTATACGTGACCATGAAAAAAAACTTATCATGATCAAAAAATTCGTTCAAGTCTGCTCTTTCGTATGGCATAAAGAGTTTTCCCAATATATGTTTCATTCACTTCTAATAAATCAGAGAATACTAACTCACCAGTCAAAGGTTGTATTCAAAGGCACTATTCGATGTACGACACAAATTGTTTGATGCCAACAACCAGAACGCTGTTGATCATTATTGTTCATAACCGATAGATTGAAATATGATTCCACTATCATTTGGTGCATTGATGGCACCATAGCCCTGCGGACAGTATCGTTTGTAATTAAAATTCAAACTATTACCAATTTACTTATATCACCAAATTTCATTCCTTTATCCTACACTTCGATCTACCAGCATCAGATACGTATATTGGATTGAAACCCATGTGATTTTCAATGTGCTATTCGAATTGAATCATTTATCATTAATATTATTATCACATAATACTTGGAGCAAATTCAGTTGTACGTCATTGCAAACCAATCTTGTTTCCTCAAGATTTGTAGCATTATTGTAGCATTGGATTATATTCAGAATGTTCTCAGCTATAATCGTTTCAATGAATCTTAGGTGCATTCTCATTTGTGTGGCGATTTCTAGAATTCATGTCCTTGGAACAAAAATTCCTTGAAAGAAAAACGATTCGATAAGCAAAATTTCTCGGTCGGCTGGTCAGTAAAACGTTTTGTTTCTCCATTACGTATCTGGTAGATTGAATCGTGATTCCTCAACAGATGCGCGGTAATCGAATCACGGTGCATTCCACTTCTGTCACAATGTTTTCTTACGTTACAATAAACGCCGACACAGGAAGAATAATGTCACTTTGCAATTATAATCAGAAAATCTTTCGAATGAAATCCTGGTTTACAAACAGAACTACAATCATATATAAGAGTAAAAATGAATAAATCCAACGAGGGTACAGCTAATTCTGTTTGGACCGTTAGGAATAACATCTCATCTCAGGAGTAGCAAAAAATCTCTGTATTCTCTCCTATTTTCCGAATTCCATGTCTTGATATTTCATAATAGTGTATAATTGATGACATATCAAAATGGAATTTCTCGGAAAATGGAATAATGTGAAGACAGAGGGAAGGTAGTGGGTTCCTACTAGCAGCAACCTTCACGTGACGAGACCTCGGAAACTTTTGATGTTCCGGTAATGTCAAAAAGTTCATTGCTGGAGTGAGAATTGATTATTCTTCTGACGAATTAGATCCCCACATGTTCGGGATTTCAAAGGGCTAACAGCTGGTATAGGATAGAGGTGATCTCTGAAGGCGGGAAAATCCAATCTGTTGTTATGAATTAACATGAGAAGAACAATTCTTATGTTTGAGAGACGACTGTGTCATCCTCAAAGATTGCCCTTGAAAAATAAGTCATGTACAATTTATACATAATTATTGAAGTTTATGTGAATTGTATTGTAATTTATATAAGAATTTGTATAGTTATATACGGGACTATTCATAAAATTTGAGGTAATTGTACACGGAAAGAAGAAAACAGCACTGGTTACTGTCCATAACAGCAATCAGTTGAAAAACAAATGAAAACACGCTTGGATGATAGAGGTTAGCGCGATCACAGTGATGTGTACTGCAGTGAAATTCGTCAACGCTGCTTGAACATTAACGGTTACTGGAAGACGCAGTAATGAACGGCGTGAATTTGATTTCTCATTTTTTTTCAATGAATTACTGCGATTCACAGTAACCATTGCTGTTTTCTGTTTTCCATGTATATAATAAGAATTGTATATTTTTCAATATATACCAGGTGTTCCAGAATTCACTAAAAGCACTTCACAGGCGTATTCTGCAGCCAAAATGCAATAATTTCCTGTATTGGGAATTTTTGTTAGTATATGAGATATGAGCATTTTTAGATTTTTTCTTCAAATCCGAATTACTCAAAAGCATTGTACAGGGTGGCGCAAAAGTCTGGAAACACCCCCATAACTTTTGGACAGGGCATGACAATTGGATCAAATTTTTTTTTATTGAAGGAGGGATCAAGGGCTATCTTGACGGGGGACTTTGAGTTCCCCAGCCCTGTAGGGGACGATGGGGGGCCTTCTCAAATGAGACGGTGAGGCTTGGAATACGTCATTCGATAGGGTTTCCCAACCCGAATCCAGCGGTTTTTTGTTTTTTTAAATCGGATCATTTTTCGCTGAGTTATCGTAATTTCAATACCCTGATGTGGCAAAGTCAGGAAACACCCCCATAACCTTTGAACGGGACATGATATTCGGATAAAATTGTTTCTGAATCGGAGGTTTTTTTATCCCAATCTTGGCATTACCCAGGATCAACGGCGTGGACATGTCGGGAACCTGATTCCTGTGTGTGTGTATGTGTGTGTGTTAGTGAGTGTGGATGAGTATGAAAAAAGCCATCCAAAAGGTAGAAAACCAGAAGCTCACACGCAAGTAGCGATCGTTGATTATTCGAACTGCATCAACTGGGAACGTAACTGCTAGTCAAGTGAAAGCTGAGTCGAATCTCCCTGTCACCAAAGGACGTGTACAACAAGTTCCACACAACAGGAAGCGTTATACATGGACCAAAAAAGTCTTGAAGAGTAATTTTTTCTGATGAAAAAAATTCAATTCAGATGGGCCTGATGGTTTCAAATATTATTGGCATGATCTGAATAAACAAAAGGTATAGCTATGAGCAGAAATTTTGGAGGAGGAACTGTAATGATTTGGGCTGCTTTCAATTACGCACTGCAAAGACGCCAATATGCTGGATATTAACCAGAATGAATGCATTGGAGTATATGGAGCTGTTGGAAGATGTATTAATTCCTTCACTGGGGGACTTCCATTTCACGACTGGATTTTTTAGCAGGATAGCGCACCAGTTCACAATGCGAGAGCAACTATTTAATGGCTTAAGATGAAGAACATGGGAATAATGAAATGGCCGGCACGTTCTCCAGACTTGAATCCGATCGGAAATCTTTGAGGAATACTGGCTCGTGAAGTTTACTCAAATGGGGAACAATACAACTCTGTTCAGAAGTTGAGATGGAGTGGAATTATGGAAATTTCGTATATTCATCCATGACAACATGTATTTTTTCAACTAATTCATTGAATACAGAATTTTTTCATGATATAGTCCTTCAGTTTTGTTCAGTTGTGGCTGAATGATATCACAACCGTTAACTATTCCCTTAGTTTCATAGGAAATTCAATATCAGATGAAAAAATAATGTGGAACTATAGAAATTCCGCTGACTCTATCGTATCGAGGGTATTAATATCAAGGATGTGGAATAGGCACCTTCGAATAGGTTGAAAATAAATTGCAATCATTATCTTCCAAATTACTTCACACTGATTGAACTGTGTCATTAAAAATGTGGCATAATTGAAAAATTGACTGATGAAATATTTCACTAATAAATATTTCACTAATCCACCTATCGCTCTTACAAATTGGCGTGTCTATTTTTTCAATTTGGGTGGATAAACTCCCCAAGATAAGAAAACAGCGACCCCAAGCGTTTGGGGGATCATCTGTCGCACCTGCGGTTTTCTTATTTTGGTTCTCGGGATTTTTGGGAAGCTGAGCCGACCATTCTTTTCCAGTGTAGTAGGGTTTTTGTAGTTCTATATTTCATGTACCGTAAAACGGAGTGAACAGGATCATTAAGGTGAATGGGATCATGCGCAAAAAAACATATTAACCCTTTCAGGACCGCTGGCACATATTTGTGACATGACTTTCGAAATTTCTCATGAAAAATGTATTCGGTAAAGGTCTGTTAATTGTGGTTTATCTCAAAGAAAAAGGTCCCAGTATGCACTATGATCTTTCTCGCTGAGGAAATATATGTTTGGATGAGAAAAACTCAATAAATTTATCAAGTTTTGAGAATGATCATTTTATTCGTATTTTTTTAGTAAAATACTAATATAAAACGTTCTTCTCAAAAGCACTTAGAAGGAATGATTCAAATATCCTTGCATTTTTCAATTTCAGTAACAATATATGACAGAAACCTTTTGTATTCACCTTGGAAAATTGAGGGCGAAACCTCTTTTCAGGATGACAGCCCCAAATACGTACTATACTATATCTGATAAAATACAGGAGCTAAAAATTTTAATGCAACAGATTTATCCTATTTGGAGGAGGGGGGGGGGGGTAGATTGAGAAAATTTCCATTCTCCTCCTCTACGAACAGCCGTTATCTTATGGTCGTGAAAGAGTTAAATTAGTTCGTAAACAAGAATATTCACTCATAGGTTGAGGAATGTGGAGTTGGCAGATGCCCGTATCGTTCCTTATTAATGGATAGAAGAAGTACAATATCGCGGGCAATGGCGAATAACTTTTATTTGAAAAAGTATAATCCGACGTTTCGACCGAGTTTCGGCCATTTTCAAGGATAATACATAATCATAATGGCGAAGGATTTGTCTGTTCCATCGTCGTTGAAAAACCTCGTTGACAAGAGGACAGAGGTAGAATAAGAATATTCACTCATAGGTTGAGGAAACGTCGGATTATACTTTTTTAAATAAAAGTTATTCGCCATTGCCCGCGATATTGGACTTCTTCTATCCATTAATAAGGAACGATACGGGCATCTGCCAACTCCACATTCCTCAACCTATGAGTGAATATTCTTATTCTACCTCTGTCCTCTTGTCAACGAGGTTTTTTAACGACGATGGAACAGACAAATCCTCCGCCATTATGATTATGTATTATCCTTGAAAATGGCCGAAACTCGGTCGAAACGTCGGATTATACTTTTTTAAATAAAAGTTATTCGCCATTGCCCGCGATATTGGACTTCTTCTATCCATTAATAGTTCGTAAACAATTGTTCGGATGATAAAAGTGATGAATTCTCCTGCACTGAGAAGAGGGGTCAGTTAAATATCAGATAGCTAGCAAATTTTGTCATTCTTAATGAATTTTGGTTGGCCCAAATAAATTTTCGTTTGTCACAGCTAAAATTTTTATTTACCTTCAGTTTCAGACAAGCAGACCTTTATTTACGCCAGCTAAAATTCAGCTGGGATAACTAAATTTTAGTTTCCGCAGCGAGATACCTCTCCCTTAGTGTGATCACCTAAATCATAATGACTTCATTTAACATCTTTTTTGGGTGACCCTATCCATCTGTTTCACGGCACACACAGAGAAGAATTCTTACTGAAATTGTGATTTTTTCAAATCTGCTATGCTGAATGAGCAAAACGTTTGCTGTAACAGCAAAATATTTGGATAAGAAGGATTTCATATCAACAAAGCAAATTTTTGATATTTGTAAATTTTTTCTCTCAATGTAACGTTCATGTAGTTCAATAACTGTGTGATACTGAAGAATTCCCGGAAAATTCTTGATGGAATCAAGGATATCCTGATAAAAATCCAAAAGTGTAAGAAGCGAATATTCAAACAAATGAAACGTGAAAAAATGTTCCAATTCCCTCCTAAATTACGCTCAGGTGACTCTTTGTTACGCTTAGATGACTCTTTGTTTGCGTTTTCGTTGCACTTCAACGCTTCATTTCTACCAGGGTACTTAGAATATCCTTCAGTTACGCGGATGAAAAAATACACAACACAGTAGTCGCAAATTCGATAACAAGTTCCTTAAAACCAATCTACATATACATTACCTTTGAAAGTTTGTTATTGAGTTTTTAGTAATAAGCAGCAAAAGCTTCTTCCATTCACAGATCAAAGAAATAATGCACTTTCCAATTGAAAATTGTGTAATAGATTCTCCAGATTATTCGGAACACAAATCTACTGAAAATTATGACTGAATTTTCATACAATGCTCCTGACATGAATATGGAGATTTTCAACGACCACATTATTGTTGAATTAAGTACATCCGGTATCGTACACTGTGATCGATGTGTCAACTTGAATTTCAGTTGTGTGTACTGCTGGGAGCAGTTATGAAATTTGAAACAGAAAACGTAACATGCTTGAATAAACGTTCATTGATTTTCTGTTATATACAAAATGTCAGTATATCCAAACGAATGAATCCAACAGTCGTTAATATTCTCCGAAAAAAAATGCTTCCTAAAATAACAGTGAGAATTAATAATGACGGATATGTTTTGTAATCAACGTTCCTTCGTAGTAATTTCATGTACAATATGCACAAAGTTTCGAATTTAATTTTTAGTTTATTTTTCAACGTATACCTTTGTTCTCAAACTTTGTGGATCTAATTAAATACGGATGCAGTAGTTGCATACGAGAGCTATCTTTCCATCGCTGTACACTTCCTGAACCGAACGGTACTCATCGAGATTGTGTTCGTGGTATCATAATAATACTGAATCAACAGGAAGGAAGAAAATACAAAATGATTGAAATGGTACGATGCTCGTGACTTTTTTCTTTTCCCTTGCCCAAGAACATTCCGTAAACAAGTAAAAAGAAATACAGTACAATGTTTCAATACCGCGACTCTAAATACCAGAACTTTCTTTCTCATCTCATCGGTTAAAGTCATGATATGGTAATCTCTCCTTTCGTTCAAATGCATTGGGAATAAATTTTACAATAATATACAGGATGATTCAGAACTCGCGTACCGTACTTCATAGGCATATTCTTCAGCCAAAATTCAATAATTCTCAAAAATTTTTTTGAGGCTTAGATTTTGAGATGGGAGCATCCAATAGCTCGAAATAGCTCAAAAGCATTGTGTGCTACAAACCTCAACTTCGTACTATCGGTTAAGTTGAAAAACAGCGGATCTCTGGGGAAAAAATTGAATCATCCTGTCATTCTTTGTTTCGGAGCTATAAAGATTGAAAGTTGCTAAATTCTGATTGGCTAAAAGCCAAAAAATTTCAAATCGTTATAACTTTGAATTGAGAGGTGACAGAATAGTCCAATACCATTCCAGAGATCGATGGTATCAAGTTGAGGTTTGTAGCGCACAATGCTTTTGAGTTATTCGGATTTTTAAAAAAATCTAAAAATGCTCGTATCTGAAAAACCAAGCCTCAAAACAATTTTTTTTATTGAATTTTGGATGGAGAATATGCCTATGAAGTACGGTGCGCGAGTTCTGAAACATCCTGTATAGGGAACATGATACTATCCGATTGAGCAAATGTACTATAATTATGTGATGTGCAAAATCATGATTTATTAGGAACCAAACCAGCAGCAGTTATCGGATATCTCCAACGTTTATCAAACATTACAAATGGAACTCGCATTGAGAAAACTCTTTAGTAGTAGCAACTAAAAACGACGCCCAGCAGGAAATTTGAATCACCTGCACCTAGAATATTGTTTGTTGCAACAACAGTTTTCAGTTGAAGGGGATTTAACTAAACTAACATTCAGTTGAGGCAAACAAATATTCAGTTGTGGTCGTATTTCACTAAAATTTTTGGTCACGACTACTGAACAATTTTTTTAGTGTGGTACGTTCATGCTGAGGCCTCTAATTTCGAATAAGAATCAAAATCATTATAGAAATTGAAAAATTTAAGAAAGTCGATGTTTGATCAGAGAGGATTGATTCTATTGTGATTACTGCAAGTCAAAGTCAAGAAGTACAATGAAACTCCATTCGAAGTGAGGAAAAGGAGAATTCCGGTAACTCGGTTGAGAATTCGCAAAGCATCATGTAGAAAAGTTGATCTTTGTAAGCTATACCAACGAATGTGATGAAATCTCACCATAACTAGAGAAGAGAAATGTTTAAAAGGCTGACTGCTTTGAGCATTTCGCAAAGATCGTTGCAAAGTTCAACACAATCACCACCTCTTGTTTATCTCATTCCTTAATCTCACGGAGATCCGGTGGTAGTAGTGAACTAACTCTCCGTATAGTTGCGCTGCCGTCGACCTAACGCAACGTTGGGGATGGTAAAACTCGAAGGTGCATTGCACGGGGGTGTAACAAGCGATTTCCAGTAGCATGCCGCCCCTCGTGCCGCCAACACTGGCTTCGTTCCTGTGGTTTCCGCTATCATAATCGTATCTTCTCGCTTTAAGACGATGCACGTTTTGTTGTCGTTCATGGAAAAACACGTCATACAACTCGTCGAATATCATCAGAAGATGAAACAAGTGATGTTTTGAATAAACAACAAAATCACAGGTGAGAAATCATTTTTTCATTATGTGAGTCAATTGAAAAATTTTTGCAATATCACTGTACTGCACTGAAAAAACTCGTTAGTTGTAGTAACAAAAAACGACATCAACTGGAAAATTCAATTTGCCTGAACTGAAATATTATTTTTTGCAACAAAAACTCTCAGTTGAAGGGACTATAACTATACTAATATTTAGTTGAGGCAACTAAATTTTCTAGTTCAGGTGGTATTTCACTAAAAATTTTATTCGCAACAACTCAACATTTTTTTTAGTATGTATTTTATGAGTTAGGCTGTGTTTATGAATTAAGGAATTCAGTTTGAATTGATGTACAATTTCATTGAATTGCGTGCATTTGATTTGTTCCTCCAAAAACAATATCAATAACACGATTGGAAATAATATTGCGCATTATATTTAAATTGCAATGAGACACATGAGAGCGATATTCATCAATAACTAGCAGAACCTTCATCCTTGTCTGTTGCATAGGGTATTGATGCAATTTTTTTCCGGAAATGAGCAGCGGATGTGTATCATTCTTTTATTTTCTACAATTAAACTTTATTCCGAATATTTTGAATATTCAATAACGTGACTGGCATAAATATTGAAAATATTGCGGAACTTGAATTTATCTCACTAAATATTCAAGTGGATCAAATGAACATTTACTTGGAACTGATTATGAATATTATAATTGAATTTAAGACGACAACGGTACTCTACATTGAAAGCATTCCCTTCAAAGAGGAATTGTGAGGATGTATTCTCTTACTATCTTGAGAGCACTCACAACGATACTGATTAATTGATGTTAATCAATTCAATTAATGTTCAATAAACCTTTGCATATCCATAGATTCATGTTATTATATTCTCAGAATGTTTGTCAAATATTTCTGGTCTCTAAGAATGAATGTAAACCAACTTTTATTTCTTTGTAGATAGTATAAATATTGACTCAAAGTGTTTCACACCATTACACCTAAGAAGACTCCGAAAGTCTCCCATGATTGTTCAGCTCCACGTATACGAAACTCTTGCGAGTTCCGTAACTACAATTCGAATTCAGAAATGTGTTAATTGTCAATAGATTCTAAAATTGTTTGTTGACGAGAGTATTGTAAGTCCTGAATGATTATTTTTATCATGTAAAATAATAAAACTGGACGTGCCCCGAAAAGTTTTGGCTTCAAAATTCAATGAATTGCAATCTTGTCATCGATCCAAGTCAATGAATTCTCCTTGCAAACTATAATGAAAAGCTGCAGGTGCAGAATCCCTCCCGAATAGTGAAAAATGAATGTTTCAAGATAATTTATCTGATATCTCTGAGTCTTATTACCCTCTGAGGATGCTGAGGCTGTGAATTCCTGAAGTAATGAACACATTCCCCCGTATTTTGATGTAAAATTTTTTCCACTTCATTTTAAATTGCATTTTACGAATGACAGAAGAAGAAAAAAGCAGAGAATTGAGGAGTATCAAGTGTTCTTGAACCATGAACAGTACTGTAGGAACCACGGATGATTTGTACGAAGGAAGTAATACAAATTTGGAGCAGTGAAAGACAAAGGAAACTAATAATCGAAATGAAAATTTACGAATCTTTCAAGGCATTTTTCCTCAAAGTTACACAATATGTTTCAGAATTCATTGCTCGAATTTTGCAATACCTTTTCTATTTATGAAAATTCAATTGGGAGATCATTTTTTAGGATATTATGAGCATTGTGAGATTTGTTTTCATTCAAAACCGAATCATATATATATATATATATATGCTTGAGCTGCAGATCATTCGCTGAGTTGGAAAACGACAAATTCCTGGAGAAAGAATCGAAGTATCCTGTGATTCTTCGATTCGGAGCTACAATCATTCAAAGTTGTTGGATTCTGATTCGAGAGACTCTCAGAAATTTTAAATAGCCATAACTTGGAATTGGGAGATAATAGGATACTTGGAGTTGTTGTCCAGAGATTTACCGGTTTTCAACCTGGGAAATGGTCTCAAGTTGAAGGAAGCAATAAGCAATTCACTGAGAAAGAAGAATTTTGAAAAACATAGAATTGATAGCACCGAGGGAAAAATTCCACTGAAAATCTCTGGACTTTCAAAGTTTTCTAGAGGTGTTCATAGTTTTTCAGAGAGTTTCAGTAATTTCGAGACAAATTTAGAGTTTTTCAGAATTTTTCAGAGATTCTCAGATTCTTCCAAGTTTCCTAAGAGTTCTGGAGAGTTCCTCAGTGAAATTCAGAGGAATTTTCAAAGATTTTCTGATTAATTTCTTCCACCACGAAGTAAATTGGTGACGACTAACAAGTTCTGTACATAGTCACTAAGGCAGTTACAAATTTGATAGACCGGAATAGAAAAGATGACTCGTTTCTGTTAGCAACTATGCACTGAAGAGAAGGTTTCTTCATAGTGAACAAAAAAAAGTATATTTGCTCATGAGGAAATAAATATTCATTCCCTGGATTTATTGGCTGGTAAGAAACGTATATTTCTACTAGGGCTGGGGTAGGGAGAGACGGTACTTTGACATTATCGATATTTTCATAGAAAATTTCACGAGTTGGTATTGAATTTTATAAAATACAGATCAAAACGTTATACAAATTGTATGAAAATATGGATACTGTCAAAATATAGCCTATCCCTAGGCTGGGGCTGTAACCTTATTCCATGTGATTTTATATCAAATTTGTATAAAGTTTTTATAAATTGATATAAAACCCTGATGCAACTTTCGTATAAAATCAAGTTGGATCAGATTATGGTCCCTAACCCAATTTCTACTAAATGTCACTTGTTGATTATTAACAGAATATATTTGATGCAAATGAATATTTATTTCCCCATAAGTAATTAAACGTTTTTCAACTATAAATAAACCCTTTCCTCAGGGTGTAGATACACAAATCCGTGAATGTCAAATATTTACCATTATGTCTAGTAGAGTAAATCAGGGTAAGATGACGCACTTTCCCGCTCCACTACAGTACGGAATAATACATCAAACCTCATTCATTCAAGGAAAATTTGAAGATTTCAATTGAATTTTCATATCTTTCTTGCGTGAACGAGTTTTGATGTATTATTTTATGCTGTAGAGAGCGGGAAAGTGCGTCATCCAACCCCCATTTACCCTAATTATTTCGTGTTCTTTTCTTTCCGTATGGTTTTGGGAAGATACTAGCGGCGTGGCAGCAGCCAAATCGTTCATGACAAACTACAGTCAAACGCTTCAATTGAATCAAAATATCGCTCTGTACAGCATTCCTGCTGGAGTCAGAGGAGTGCTCTACAAAGCGATATTTCGATTTAATTGAACCGTTGGCCGGTAGTTTGTCATGAACGATTTGGCTGATGCTGACACGCCGATAGTATCACCTCGAGTGATTTGGATTTGAAAAAATGAAATCTAAGAATGCCTGAAAACTAAGCCCCAAATTATCTCATCAAATTTTACTAAACAGAAACCTTGTTATATATTTTGGTTGAAGAATATACCACAAAAACCTGAATGATAAATTTTGAAACTCCTGATACAGTGTCTTAGGATGTTGAATCAGATGGAGGAGTTAAAAACAAACCAAAACCTTACCAGTTTGAAAGGAATGATAAAATTTTTCCCGCTGTAACGGAATATTCGCTATTTCAGTAACATTCTAGCTATATCACTGATAAAATAATCAAACTTCCAGTAGTATCGATTAAAATTCTGTCAATGAAGCTGGAAATTCATCAACGAAACATTTTCCTTCAAATTCCGCATGTTTTTGATAGTAAGAGAAAATACCTCTTGGAATCGATAAAGGTTTCGTGAAAGTTTTTTTCCCAACCACGGGCAAATATTTATTCCACCAGATATGATGAAGAAAAAATTTCGAATGCTTCGATATTTATGTTTTGTTTGTGGATAAATGCAGGAATTCTAAATCCACAGGAAGAAATATTTCGAGGAATAAAAACAGAAACTCGCGTTAAAAGAGAAATATCATTGGAAATATCGAAGAACGACAGTAGAAAAGTACGGTTGTAGTCGGACATACATGTTTTATACTTAACTTCACTCGACAATGGAACAATAATGGGGATTTTGTGTGCACAGAAAATGTATTCAATAACATTCAACCAAAGATTCTTGTAAATATCTCTTTACAACTCTTCGATGTAATTTCTTTTCTTTTCATCCACTATTCAACTACTACTGTTCAATGGAAGCTCAATTGAATCCTCAACTTTGATATTTACGAATCTTTCCTTTTCAAGAAAACCATCTCCCGTAGCCGTTTATGTTTCTTGACCTGTATTTGATTTGAAATCTTCTCATTTTTCCTTACCGTTGTCTTTCTTTCCTTTTACATCTCGAAGCTAAATTATTCATAAATAATGGCATAATCATCCCTTGATATGCTAGTATGACAGTGGAGATCCATATTTTTCCTGAAGTTGTGTTATTCAGTCGTATTTCGGATTTATTTTCTGATATATCTGTTTTCTGTTGTTCTGTAAACCTTATCCGTATGATAAACTGTGTATAGACTACAGCATGCACTTCCAAACACACATATAATCTTCTTTACTTCGTGCTTTGAATGTACCCTTTTCTCCTTTGCAAGACTGCTCGTGATCAAATATTTTTCCTTTCCGCAATTTCTATCACTAGAATTCAGTATGATGCATAAATATCTCAGTTTTACATTGAGAATGACAGAAAACAGAAGAATTCAGCTGGATATTTCTACACGTCACGGTCGTTTTTGTTTTTCACGGAAAACAAAACATTATGATTGAGTATTAGGACATCTTCCAAATATTCTATATTCGGAATATATATTGTGAGAAAGTTTCATACGAGGTTCCGAGTGCTGATATTATTATAGGTGTGGAAAAACAGTACAGTTCTTACGAATTGTGCTCCTTTGGAACTAAAATGATTTGCTCGTGAATGAATTAGGATTGTATCAAAGGATTAGAAGGAAGATAAATTTATGAGCTTGGTAAACAATTTAATTACAATGCACAAAAACATTTTGGAAGAGAAGGAACGACGACTCCCCCAAGGCTCAGTAGAATTGGTGAAAATTTCAGAATCTGGCAGAAAAAATAGGGCTGTTGCGTGTCAATTCTGCCGTCCCAGGCAAAAAAGTTGGTAACTCCAAATTCGTTAGAACGGAGAAAACCGAGAAAAACTATTCCACATCAAAATTGTATGATGTAACTAATATTTTGACAATATTAAAGCGATTCTAGGGCAAATAAGGAGTGCTGTTTTCAATTATTTAAAAAAAAATGAATATTTTTGATAACAACAAATGGAAAAATGAATTAAGGGTGTTTGGTGAACGAGAATACCGAGTTACAGTTTTTTTCCATTTAACAGCGCTCGAGCATTATGCTATGATAGTTCGCGCTTTCCATGCGAAGAAACATGCCAACTCGGTATGCGACGTTCATGAAAATTATCATATAATTGAATTCCAATTCTATGGATTAGATATTTCAAAAAGTAATATTCCTTCCACGTGGAATCAGGTGTAATTCTGCCTTTTTTTTATGTTTACTCAAATCCATACATAATGGCACCTAAGATCTTTATTACGACCATTTCCGGATTGTGCCGAAGCTTACGACCGGACTTACACTGAGAACAAAGATTCGTTGACTTAAATAAGATTTGTTCATAGTGAATAAATCGTATAGTTGGATACGGCCGAAGAAAAATTCATTAATATTTATTCCACCGCATAGTTGATAAATACAGCACATATTTCTTTGAGTCAACTTCATACCAATGATGATTCGATGAATCTAAATTTAAGAAGAAGCCATATTCATTCAAATCAATTTCGATCAGTTTGAGTCAAATAAATGATTTGGTTATAATTCATAAATATGAATTTCTTGACTCAACACAATGTTCGAGTGATAATGAATAAGTCTTATTTGTATGAAACGATATTTCTCAAAAATTTTCAACCAAATGCTTTGATTTGTCAGAAGAAAACCTTTTTCTCAGTGTACGGTTTGCTTTTTTGATAAATTGGTTCCGGGCTCAAGGAGTTTACAAATCGAGAAAACCTTAACTCCGAAGAGATTTTTTTCCAACAGTACGAGATATTTGCTCCTCACTGATTTCACCGAGCGAAAAGACCGTCACTGAAATTACGATCTTTTCGTCTGGCAAAGTGGTGACGCATTTGATGGTTCTTCTCATCTTAATGTAAGTTACGGCTTTTTTCTGATGATTGTCTAATTTTCAACTCGTTTTCAGAGAAGAAAAGCATACGAGGGTGGATTGATAAGTTTCCGGCCTGACCAAGAAAAACAACGTTTTTAAGAATTTTTTTTTTTTATTTCTCAACATAATCTCCTCCAAGGCTGATACATTTCTCATAGCGGTGTTCTAGTCTAGTAATGCCATCTCTATAGACTGATTCGTCAAGCTCCTCAAAATACCCATTTACAGCTTCGATTACTTCTTCATTGTCCGCAAATCTCTTACCGCCAAGCCATTTTTTGAGGTTAGGAAACAGATAATAGTCACTCGGGGCTAGGTCTGGAGAGTAGGGAGGGTGCGGCATTAATTCAAACTTCAGATCGTTGATTTTAGCCATCGCAACGATTGACGTGTGCGCTGGTGCGTTATCGTGATGAAACAAGATTTTTTTCTTCGTCAGATGAGGTCGTTTAATTTTCACTTCGTGGCTCAAACGTTGCAATAAGTCTGCGTAGTATTGACCAGTGATAGTTTTACCCTTTTCAAGGTAATCAATGTATATAATACCTCTTGCATCCCAAAAAACAGTAGCCATGACCTTGTTCGCCGAAAAATTGTTTTTGCCTTCTTTGGAGTTGGTTCCCTGGTCCAATCCACTGTTTAGACTGTTCTTTGGTTTCAGGAGTGTAGTGGTGGACCCAAGTTTCGTCAACGGTTATGAATCGACGCAAAAATTCGCTTGGATTACGCTTATACAACGCCAAATTGGCGGTAGAAATGTTCTTTCGAATCAATTTTTGGTCGACTGTTAGCAAACGCGGCACCCATCTTGCACAGAGCTTTTCCATATACAAATGTTGGTGCAAAATATTTTGTACACGTTCATATGACATCTTACAGGTCTCAGCTATCTCACGAACTTTTAATCTGCGATCTTTCAGCACTATTTGATGGATTTTTTCGATCATATCTGGAGTTGTGACCTCAATGGGGCGTCCTGAGCGAGGCTCATCAGAGGTGCTCACACGACCCTTTTTAAACTCGGAAACCCACTGCTTAACGGTTGAATATGATGGGGAGGATGTCCCCAGTGTTGAGTCCATCTCTTCTTTAATTTCCTTCGGCGTTAACCCCTTCAAATAAAAGTATTTGATGACAGCACGATTTTCCAGCTTTTCCATTTTTACGAAAAACACAGAGGCGTCTTGGTCAGCGTGCTCTCAAAACTAAACTAACATGGCGATCGGACTGAAACTATAGCTACAAGCTATCTAAGGATGGTACTATAGAACGCCACCTCAAGGTAGGCCTAGTGGCGCCATCTCTTGGTCAGGCCGGAAACTTATCAATCCACCCTCGTATATTACGCAAAAACTAAGAGCGAAAACTGATTTATAATAACACAGTTGAACGCACCTTGCTTCCTTGAATCGAATGATATAAAAAACTGATTTTAGAAAAAAATTGAATTAACAACTTTTTTGCCTGGTACGGCAGAATTAATGATACTCAATTCTGAACTGATTATCAAAAAGTTGATATTGTTTTATTTTTTTTTTTTTTAAATTGATCGACCAATCGTGAATTCTTTGAAATTCAGGTCCTTATTGAATCGACAGGGGAGATTCGGCAGCCTTGAATCATTTTTCGGATTTTTTTTGTTCTGCTCATAAATAATACTGAATCGAAAAATATATGAAGTAGTATCAAAACATAACTTTTCGGCTTCGTTTTAACCCTTAAATCGTAACCCCCGGTCTAATAGACCGCTATCACCTTCTTCTAGATATTCAAAGTTGTTAGAAGTGAAGAAAACATTTCTTAGATCATTAGAAATGTCTACGAGGTAGGATAGTGGACTTTTGTACAGAACTTAGTGAGCAATTCTGTGCAGAGTAGGAATGAAATGTCAAACAATTTAACCAAAAAAGTTCGAATTACGAGCAAATACAATTTTCATAGCGGTCTGTGAGACCGGGGTTACGGTTAGAGGGTTAAAATCAAAGGCTCTCGACTAGAAGAACCCCTTAATCCATTACTCTATTTTTCCATTTTTTAACATTATCAATGTCAATTGATGTGATAAGTAGAAAAATTAATTAATTCTTTTTACTCCACTTTTTCCCTGTACAGTTGAAATAATTACAGCTGTTCGACCACTCCCACAGCAACAATTTGTAGTTGTAGAAGCACCTCCCAATAAACATTTCTATGGAAGTCTTCCGGAACACTCTAAAAGATATCTAACAGAGATCTAAAAGATGTCTTATGCAACAAATTTAGATATGTTTTAGATGTCTTCCTCCAAGATGTCTTTTAGATTTCTAAAAGATGTCTTTCTGCAAGATGTCTTAAACATATCTAAATTTGTTGCATAAGACATCTTTTAGATCTCTTTTAGATATCTCTTAGATTGATCCAAAAGACTGATCCAAAAATGTTTATTGGGCTCGAGTCGAAAAATTTGGACGATTTTTATCCTCATATTTTGTTTTTAGACTGATATCGTCCTGATTGTTGAATAATGCGGACAAAAACAGTACTTCCTGATGATTTTAGTCTGAATTTCTCCTCAATTACCTTTATTCGGTGGAGGAGAAATTCAAACTAAAATCATGAAAAAGTACTGTTTTCGTTCGCATTATTCAACACTCAGGACAAAACCAGCTCAAAAATGGAATAAGAGGACAAAAACCGTTCAAATTTTTCCACTCGGGACAAGTTTCGTAGTTGATATTTGAACAACGGAATAATTGAACTGCGATAATTTTGTTGTAATATCTAAGTTCCTTATTATCACAGTTAGAGAAATAGTTGAGAAAGCTACGAAATAGGTCTTATCGCTAATTTTCACCTATCCAAATATCATCATTGGGTGATTTTTCTCATCGCATTTGTCTGATAGATATGAAAAAAACAGTGGGTCCTGAGTAGTTTGTATCAAATGTTATGAAATATCAACAGAAAGTAAATACTTTTTTCATACAAAAAATATCGATCTTTTTAAACATCGACCATCCCTGCTCTTGAAAGTAGCAAGATTCGTGCCGGTATAGAATCTAACGTATAGCTAACCCATGCCGCTAATTTGATAAACCTAGGTCATGCCAGTACTCGGTCAAAATGGATCAAATTACTGGATATTACAAACAGATGACAATGTATCGATATTATTCAGGTAGCTACGTTCCAATACTTCACCCTCGTATTCCAGAGTATCGGTTTCCTCCATCATCTTGATGGATTGAAAATAGATGTTCTCATACCCCAACATATGTGGGTCTACTTTTTTCTATAATCCCAAGAACAAATTTACCGTAAAAATAATGACACCCAAACTAACGGACAAAATCTAGCAACTAACGATTGATATAAATGTTTTATCAAACCGCAGTTCAAGAAAACTAACCGATTTTTCGCACAAAAAATACCAAAATTCTATTCGATTGCGGATCAAAACAGTTCGCTCTTTGAGTGATCCGAATATATTTGTTTTCTTCTCGACACTCTCCCTTTGAATACACTAATATAATGTATCCCACGAACTAGAAAGATCTGATTTTGTATTCGGTGGATCAAAATTTTTGTTCACAAATGTAACAATAATTCTGGGTAGTTACGAACTACAGAATCTGAACCAGTTACTTTGAATAGCTTTGTATCATTGAACAAATGTCGTGAAGATTCAGAAGATAAATCACCGTGGAGAACAAATAAAGGACATGCTATGTTGATTTCTTTGTTCGTTCCTCCACACTATCTTTTGTTAACTTTGAAGGAAGGAGAGACCCAAGAATGTTAATATTTTGACACAATGAATATTAATCGTCGAATTTATTATTTCAGTATCAATTTCATGAGTATTCTGCTTTTTTCGAAATGTTTCAGTTTTAGATCTTTCAACTTTTACGCGAAAAAATAAATTAGCTGTGGCAGGTACTCACTTTTCTAGCATCCTTTTTTTCACTGCTATAGCTAAAATAATTGCAACTATCACTATTTATTAGCTACCACAGTACGGAATCTGAGCTGTAACTGCACAGGTTTTGTAGTTGATATTTCGATAGCCACACTGAGAAAAAGGAATAGTGGACTCAACTACGCAAGACAGTTGAATACGTTCGACTGCAATAATTGCTTGATTCAAATAGATTCATAGTTGACTCAACTACGCATAATTGAACGAACCTTGTATTTGAATTGAGTTTATGGAGGATTGTGGTTGAACGCATCCAAATTTCATGTGTAGTTGAATCCACTATCTCTTTTCTCAGTGCAAATAATTTATCTGTAAAATTTCTGCTACGACAGTTACCGTTATCGTTAACGTTACCTTGCTGTTACCGTTAAGTGAGCAGCTGTGACAACTAAAAAATAACTTCCACAGCTAGTTTTTATCTATCGAAATAAAAGCTAATAATTATCTTCCGCGCACTTGGTATAAGTCAGAGTAAGAGTCTTAATCTAATTCTGATTCTAACCAATATTCATTTTCGTTAATCGTTCAGGTGCCGTCAATTTAAATATTCTAGGGAACTTAGGAAGCGCCAGATAAATTTCTAAGAGGGATAAACGAAATGTTGCATCAAGTTCATAGAAAATTTGAATAAAAAACAGGAAGAGGTTCGTAATCGAAGCTCATCGTCTGAAAGTTTTCTCAAATCTTGATACTCTCGTCTAAGAATTAAGAGGAAGTAGTTTTGTGATGAAGATGTTCTTTGTCTTGATATTCACTCTCATTCAGAGTATTACACCTCGTTGCTCTTGCAACATGGTGATATATAACTAATGCAATATTCAATTCAGTATAAATTACAGTCTTTTATGTCGTACAGAAGACTGATAACGTTATATATTTCGTTCCGTCTGCAAGCGAAACAAAACACGTGTACAGGTATCGGTACGTGTTAACGGCAGTCATTTGTTACACAAGGAATACAGATAAACTTTGTTAAATTCCTGTGAGTATATTGTAATAAAGTTTGGTCGTTTTGGTTGACGTATAGTCAAGTGGAACGAACGAATTGGCTTGATATACTTTCTTATAAATCCCATAAATAAGGAACTTTCTGCAATTCCAATCCTTTTCTACGAGTCTTCATGAATCTTCTCTTATGTAAACTGAAAAAAGTGAGTAATATCCACATCTAGAAATATAACGATTCACAATGTTCAGTTGTTGGGAATTACATTTTGAGTTATTCGTTCGATTTTCTCATCGCCATCGATACTCCATTTTCATTTGTGACACATAATATTTCTCAAACCAAACTGTGCAGCCTTCAATAGCTGCAACCTGAGCGAGGATTTGAAGCATTTTGATTCCAGTGTGCAAGTGTGTTAGAATTTGCCCCCGAATGCACGGAAAAAATTAGTGAGCCAAATTTTCGTTGACTGGTATATGTCACTTTTGGACGAAGCACATTGTCGAAAAGAATTCGTACATTGAATTTTGATAATCCGTTGACTTTGTCCACTATTTCAACAATGGAATTCACTTTTCATTTTGCTTGTTGGAATAATGTGAAAAGCGAACGAATGATTAGAATTCAGTATACGAATTCTTCTCGAATGTGTGCCCATCCAAAAGTGACATACTAGTCAACATAAATTTGGATAACTAATTTTTTTCCGTGTGGCAGGGTAAGTGCACCAGTGAATGAACGCAGTCCGCAAAACATATTAAAAAATATTTGAAGCTATTTATAACGAATGAAATGTTAGTATAAGAGATATTAATATTCGTTTCACAATAAATTATCGCTTCAGACTTCCACAGCATGCATTTTTCAAGCTGGTCATTCACTAGTGAATTCGAAAAGTTTACATATTTTCATGAATATCTTTGGAAATAAGAATGTATCCGTGGGTACTCATAGAAATTTATGATGTTGAAACCTTTCTCAGTTCATATAAAACACAAAAATGAGTGATTTGATGAATGTTGTTTGGAAAATGTAGCAGTTTACAGTGACAAATGCTTAATCGTTAATTCACTGGTGCACTGACCCTGATGCTATGAAACACTAGATTCTTTTCTTGGTGTAATGACCTGAAAAATGGAGTTGATTTTGGCTTCAACCACTCCTTCTGGACATCACAATCACATTTCCTGGTGAATCGAACCAGATTTCAAGTTACTGCGACCACGAATGTTTCAACCAGCTCGTTTTTCTGTCAGTGTGGTTAGCGTCTTTCAAATAGATCTCTATACCAAGAAAAAAGAATTTTTCGAAACTAATAAAGTGGAGTTAGTTGTGTGAACCATAGTTCTGAATAATAAAAGAATAGAAGCCGGTCATAATCACTGCAATAAAAGCAATTTCAAATTAGTCACAGCGACTGAAGTCAGCGGAATTAAATTCGAATATAGTCAAACGAACAACCATTTTAGTTATCCAATTATCAACAACTGTATCTAATTACCAGAATTAATTTGCAAGAGGCACTAATTATTCTTTCGGTTTATCTGAAAGGTCTACATAAAGAAGAGATATTTCAACAATTTATGGATACTAAAAATGATCGTTTAGGCACAAAAATTTCATTTTTATTGCACGGTCAACGATTTATTCGGTTTAAATATTTACACACTAACAAATACTCTTATGTTGAGTATTCTGAAATTCCGAGAATTCAATTCAATAATACTAGAACAAACATTATATCGAGGATGTGACGAAAATAAGATCATCAAACGATGAAATATTGATGATGGTGGGCGAGGATGCGTAACACACGTATTCACTTTGGGAGTAGAAAAAGTTGCTTTCATCAGCAAATACTGTCTTCTATAATTCCTCACATCTAAAATATACATGAAACGGGATGATAAGATACCATTCCCTGGGCAATTCTTATTTTCTGAAAATTGACTATCGGAAGAATATTGTATTCTCAATCATTAGGATGAATTTGAAATATAGGGGAGAGTTGGGTCAAGTGGGAAGTTGGATCAGGTGGCAAACGTTAACTATTTCTGTATAGTAGAGTGTTTGGAAGTGATCTAACTCATGTGACTTGTAGTTTTTCATTTCAAATCATGTTTTATGAGTCAAGGATACATCAGCATATATCACTTTATTGTTCTCGCAAAAGAGGAGTGAAGGAGATTTTTGAAATTTTTTTCGAAATTTTATTTTGAATATGTTTTGTAATATTCTTCACGCCATAATTGAAATGAGTACTTCATTATTCATCCTCCAGACTCCACCTCTCAAAATGCAAAAGGATAATGCAATAATTCATTACGATTCCAAAGGTATCCCAGGGAAAAAAAAACACGTTGAAAAGAACGTTGAAAACAACGTTGTTTATCATGATAAAATGTTCGCTCTTCGGAAAAGAAAAAAACAACGTAAAAAACGACGTGGTTTCTACGTTGTTGCGACTCATCACGAAATGCGTTTTCTAATAGAATCCTCTTAATAGACCCCACTTGCATAACCGTGCTTACAAAGCCGCATATGTGATTTAGAAGTGAATCCCGAGAGATATTAAGAACAGAGAATTCAGGAGTCCCACGAAAACTCCCGGAAAAAAGTTGTAATAAAACATTATTACATAATACATGGGCTGAAAAGTCCCGGGCCTAACACATAAATGAGGCGAATTTTACTGCATTCGCCTGTTTTTCAGTCAGTACTAACCTTCAAAAGACAGCAGTCAAAATTTCATGATATTCTATTCATTAATTTGTGAGTTATTGTACTAAGAGTCACACTACTTTCGTTATTTTTGAAACAATGGATCAAAAACAATTTCGTGTTTTAATTTCACACTGCTTCTTGATGGGAAAAAATACCGTTCAAGCGAAGCAATAGCTTGAAAAGTGTTATGGGGACTCCACTCCATCAGAAACCACAATAAAACGTTGGTTTGCTGACTTCAAACGTGGTCGCAGAGACACCGATGATGCAAAACGCAGTGAACGTCCAAATGAGGCGGTAACACCAAAAAACATACAAGAAATCCACAAAATCGTGTTAGATGATCGAAAAGTCAAGTCGCGTGAGTTAGCTGAAATCGTAAAAATATCAAGAGAACGTGTTGGCTTCATATTACATGAGCATTCAACTATGAGAAAGCTCTGTTCAAAGTGGGTGCCGCGTTTGCTCACACGGAGAAAAAAGTATTGCTGGCATAACAAGCAGGTCTGTTACTATAGCGCCTACAAAAAAAAATTAGCTAAAAGAGCAAGAAAAATGATTGACACAACTATATTTTTTTGCTGACATAAATAAATTTGTTAACAGAACTAAGGTCTTAGCTGCTGGAGTGAATATTTTTGCAAGGACAACAAATTTCTTTGTAGGCGCTATAGTAGCAAACCACTTTTTCTCCGTGCACTGTTGACCAAAAACAAGAACGCGTTGATGCTTCTGAGCGGTGTTTGACCATGTTTAAACGTAAGAAACCGGAATTTCTGCGTCGATATGTTGCAATGGATGAAACATGGATCCATCACTTCACTCCGGAATCAAAACGATCGTCATCCGAGTGGACAGCCAATGGCGAACCTCATCCAAAGCGCCCGGAAGCGCAACAATCGGCTGGAAAGGTTATGGCCTCGGTATTTTGGGATGTGCGTGGTGTAATATTCATCGACTATCTTGAGAAGGGAAATATATTATATCGCATTATTGGAGCGTTTGAAGGCCGGAATTGCAAAGAAACGACCGCATATGGCAAAGAAAAAAACCTTATTCCCCCAAGACAACGCACCATATCACAAGTCAATCAAAACAATGGCAAAACTACATGAATTGAACTTCGAATTCCTTCCACATCCACCGTATTCGCCAGATTCGGTTCCCAGCGACTACTGGCTGTTCGCAGACCTGAAAACAATGATCGCCTGTAAGAAATTTCGCTTGAATGAAGAGGTTATCGCTGAAAGTGAGGCCTACTTCAAGGCAGAAGATGAATCCTTCTATAAACGTGGTATTGAAAGGTTAGAGCGGCGCTGGAATGATTGCGTTGTTCTTGATGGAAATTATGTTGATAAATGAAGCTAATTTTGAACAGAAAAAACCGTGTGTTCTTTGTTAAGCCCGGGATTTTCCAGTCCATGTGTTATTACATTGTGGAAAGCAAATATAAAATTTTACCCCAATTTGGTGGCGGCAAAAATCTCCTGCGTGGGGTGAATTCATTTTCCCTTCACTCTAGGGAAACTTTTCTTCATTTGGAAAGAAATTTCCTTCAAGAAGAAAGAGTTTTCTTCCAAATGGAGGAGAATTTCCCCAAAATATAGGAGAGATGGGTTTTACCCACGTGGGGGATTTTCGCTGCCACTCAATTCAGGAGAATTTTCATTCCTAGTTTTTTCAGTGTATTTCAAACTTAATTTTAGTTTCCTGAGTTGCATTTATGACGAATCCAATTTTCAAAGTACTTCAATCAAAATTATATTTCAGGTCCCGTTCAAAGTTGGTTGGCTTCCCGGGGAAAAAAAACAACGTCGAAAAAGTTAGTTCAAAACAACGTAGAAAACAACGTGGTTTCTACTTTCTACAATTTTCAGAGTGAAATTTCACTCTTTCAGAGTGATATTCTAAGGTTTGAGGTTAGAAACTCACAGCCACTCAAATTCTAGAGTCAATTTTTCACTCTAAAAGAGTGAAGGTTCACTCGAAACAAGTGAAAATCCCACTCGAAGCGGATTGGCTCACTTCTGAGACTTAGTGGAGTGAAACACGTGATTTTTCACTCTTTCGAATTTAGAAAGTACGTTCACGAGATGCGTTTTCTAATAGAATTCTCTCAATAAACCCTACTTCCATAATCGTGCTTGAAAAACTGTGGGAAAACTACGTAGTAAACAACGTTGAAAATTACGTTGTTTTCAACGTAGTTTCCCATGTTGTTTTCAACGTGGTTTTTTCCCCCGAGATGCATGTATAAATGTGTAAAGTGCTGTTCGGGTAATGTGGAAAATCGCTTGTCGAGTGAAATGGGTATCGTTATCGGAAAAGCAGGTGCTTATCAGTACGTATTTTCGGTATTCCATCATAGATGAGGGAATAAAATGTGAACTCTACTGAAAATTCAGGTAAATGCTCATGTGAAACTTAATAACCGATTGGGAGATCAACAATTTTTTCAGTTTTATACAAAGTTTGAAATGCTTGAAATGATATATTTGTCAGTTATAAGCTCAAAATAAATAAATATCGTTGTTTGGATTCCAATCTATATGTCTTTTCAACAAATTCAGCGCATTTTCCACCCCTGGCGATTTCCTACTTCACCCGAATTTTTCGGTTTCCAAAGAATTGATAAACTGGGCATCAGCTTGAGATTCGTGTGCGTTCATGTATCTCGAAATCAAGTTGAATTCTTGCTCTTCAAAGTAGCACATTCAAGTTTCCAAAAATTTCAACTTTTATACCTTATATGCACGGAAAAAAATGACCACGTAAAAAGTACATGAAAAGTGAGGATATGATTACGGTGTGAATTTCGTGGAGAATTTACTCCAGAGTCCTGTTGGATTTATACATTGTTATCATGGTTACCATGGCAACACGCCTGCGGTTTACTTCAGTAGCAATGTACACAACATTGGTTCCAATATGAATTTCACTCCAATGGCATTCACATCAGCAGTTTTGTCAAAATAACAACAACCAATGCGGACTCAAATGCAAACTTATTCCCACTATACCCGACTCTCCCCCAAACTGAGAAAAAAAAGATTGTGGAGCTAACTACATGATGAGGTTGGATACGGCGAACGACGGGATGTAGTTGAGGCAACAGAATATTCGATCGACTCAAGGAAGTATTGTTGGAGTGAATAAAGTACAGTTGAGTCTACTGAATATTCTGTTGACTCAACTACATCCCGTCGTTCGCCATATCCAACCCCATCATGTAGTTGGCACCACGATCTTTTTTCCCAGTGTACACCTGACTAAAAATCTACAGTGGGTGGCCAAATTATTAGGCCACAATTGAGATTATTGAGATTACTCCAAAGTTGAATATCTCAGTGAAAAATTATCGTAAGGAAACAAATGAATACGCAATTTCAAGGGCAAAGTCTACTCTTTGAGCATCATTTGACCTCTTTGGTCTATCATGTTTGCCCGACAACCTACATCGCATTAAGTATGAGCATTTTGCTCGATATTTCCTCAGTTTTTCAAACAGAAGGAGCTCGCAGGAAGATTAAAACATGGAAACACGAAAATAAACATTTTGTAGAAAATTTCCTCAGCTCCAAAACGCTTTTTTTATTTTCCTGGTAGAGTCATTTTCAGCGGAGTTATGTCATGTTTTATGACTTGTAATTTTGAGACGGTTAAGGGAACAAAAAATTTCCTTGGAGGAAAAAGTTTAGTTTTGCTATGTATTATACGAAAAAAAATACTTCGAGATGTTTTTGATTGCTTTCAAAAGTATTTTCTGCGTATAATACATCCTAAAACAAATCTTTTTCTTTCATGGAGATTTTTTCCCCCCTCTACCGTCTCCAAATTACAAGTCATAAAACATGACATAACTCCGCTTAAAATGACTCTACCAAGAAAATAAAAAAAGCGTTTTGGAGCTGAGGAAATTCTCTACAAAATGTTTATTTTCGTGTTTCCATGTTTTAATCTTCCTGCGAGCTCCTTCTGTTTGAAAAACTGGGGAAATATCGAGCAAAATGCTCATACTTAATGCGATGTAGGTTGTCGGGCAAACATGATAGACCAAAGAGGTCAAATGATGCTCAAAGAGTAGACTTTGCCCTTGAAATTGCGTGTTCATTTGTTTCCTTACGATAATTTTTCACTGAGATATTCAACTTTGGAGTAATCTCAATAATCTCAATTGTGGCCTAATAATTTGGCCACCCACTGTATCTCTTGAATCTAAAAAAGTTGATTTCGCTTTTGTTCGGGATACTGTAACGCTTAAATATCAGCAAAACCTTATCTGAATCAAGACTTTGAATCAAGATCTTGAATTTTGATTCAAAGCCAATAAGTTTATCCTCTCTAACAGATCACCTAATCAGATGCTTCAGAGGGCCGCCTAATTTTTGATGATTTCGTGAGATCTTTATGAAATACACGAAGAAAAATGAAACTCGGAAATATAATAATTTTTATCAAAATTCAAGACTTTTTCTTGGTTCTTAGATAAACTAGAAACGATAAGGTTGAGAATATCACGTATACTGTACAAGAAATACCAGTTGAAATTCGAAATGCTGAAAGATGAATTTTATGAAGCGCATAGTAAAATTTAACTGTTTGAGATTTTGAATTTCAATTGTGTTCGTTACTTTTCACTTCATATTCATAATCTTTCATATTTTGGAGTGAAAATTCGTTTTCTGAACCTGATCGTTTCTAACCTATTGAAAGACTAAGAAAAAGTCTCAGATTTTCATGAAAACTATTAGGTTTTCGAGTTCCATTTTTCTGCGTGTATCGAGTCATCTCGATGATGATTCTTATTCAGACAAGAGGATCATATTCGTGAGGAACAATCGATTCCAAATAAATTTCATGCTAACATCAAAACATAAAAAGTTCGAGATCCGCTCTTCCTGACTTTTTGACGCAAGGATGAATCATAAATGAAGAAGATATATTAAATCAATTCAAATAGTTCATTTCATTCTTGTTCAACGAAAACTGTACACCCATATTGAGTACTCCTGAGATTCTGAGATACCTCCAATTCTGAAGAGTTGTTCCTATTTTGTAGGTTCTACATTTCACGTTGAGCAAATTTCACATCTTATTGATCGACCAGAAAGTATTTCAGAGAATTGATTTTTTTCTATGAGTGCATAATGATTCAATACGGTGATCAAGAGTTTTGCAAAATTAAGATGAGAATGAATACACTAGAGGATCGATAAAAGTACATTCTTATAATGAAGATTTTGAAATTCCCCCAATATAATCGATAAAATCGTACCCCCGAATCGAAAAATTTGAACGGTTTTTGTCCTCATATTTCGTTTTTAGACTGATTTTGTCCTCATTGTTGAATAATGTGGATAAAAACAGTACTTTTCCATGATTTTAGTCTGAATTTCTCCTTCAACGAATGAGAGTGATTGAGGAGAAATGCAGACTAAAATCATGGAAAAGTACTGTTTTTATCCACATTATTCAACAATCAGGACAAAATCAATCTAAAAACGGAATATGAGGCCAAAAACCGTCCAAATTCTTCGACTCAGGACTACGATGGATTCCTATCGTTGGGACAAAAATAGCCTAGCTGATTGAGAAAATTTTTCTATGAGTGAAGGACTCTGGAAGAGATGATCCCTTTACAGTTCATCGTGTGTACCTCCTTAGTTCAGAAATTCTGATTAGAGGAACAATGGAGCGAGAATCATAAATTTTGGCTATGTCATCATTTTTCCTCATTATTGGATCAATTGATAGCAAAGCCGTAACAGGGGCGGAGTCTGCACCCCGCGGGAAAAATTTTATCCGAAAAATTACAGTGAAATTCCATTAATCGACGCACAAGGGGGAGTTTTTCAAAGAACTACTGTCAGCCTTTAAAACTTGGTGGAAGTATCTACCCAAACTATTTCAGAATTCACTCATCCTTACAGGCTGCATAGTAATTTCCTGAAGAACTTACACTCTTCCCTGGGTGACCGGAAGCTCCCGGGGACTTTAAGAACAAAATTTTGTGCGTGGAAAGGCGTAAGCCTTAGGGGGCGCGAGAACACTAACTAGCCTTTGTATGTGTCTTTAAAGAATTCTTCAACAATTGTTACCTTGTTGTTCCTTAACAAGAGTTTACACTCTCTTTTGTCTGAGTCCTTTGATACGAAAAGAGACACCGCCATTTCCAACTATGGCACTTTTTAATACTTGACCCTTGATGAGCCATTAATGAGCGTGATTCATATGCCATCGGTTACGTCTATGGTCCAGTGATGCCTCATTATTAGATCAATTAGACCCTGCATAGGGGAAAAGATATGAAGTGTTTGGAGTTAGTTCAAAGCATGTGATTAACCAAAGACTATTATACCGAACTTCCATCATTTGTGGAGTTGATGGCAAACGGAGTTGACGTGATAAGTTTTCTCTAATTTCCCAATCACTTTCAACATCCGAAGATCATTCGATGAAAATTGGAATCGATTTAAAATCATTTCCAAATTATTCTCAAGGAGTAACTTTTCTCAGCACTCTTCAACGGATTTTTTTTCCACTACCCAGTGAAAAAGAAACACCAGAATTGTTGAGAGATCTGAATTTTTAGAGAGTTAAAAACACAATATCTCCTCAGAATTCATATTATTCTTTTAACCATGTAAATATCTCATAGTTCTGAATTGAGAGAATGAAACAACCCGTTGATAGAAAATCGTTTTCAACAATGAAAGAAGAAAAACTGAAGGAGAATATATCTAAAAGTTTTTCCATTTCATATCACGTCCATCATGTTCAGAATTCTGTTTTTGTTCTCACACATCTTGTTTTATTCAAACATAATTATAAAAACCTTCTGGTTGAACGTTCATCCGTTTTGTTGGGAGAAAAAACAAATGATCGTGAATGGAAAACAGTGAAAAGAAGCGAAGAGTAGAATATCACGATATGTAAAACAATTCAACTATATACAAATATAAAAACCGCATTCGAAATTATCCATAGAACAAAAGATTCCATAAGCAGATTTTCATCTTACGAGTTATGGTCGGAAATTAAAATATTATCAACACGTAATTTGTACACATATTTGCCCTCACTCGAGGTATGCAAAAGATTTTTCAAATAATTCAATTCACCTAAAGCTACTATCATAATCAACTGTTGAATACAAAAAATAAAAATTCCTCGAGTGCGAGGATTCAGTCGAATATTTCATTCCCTGTACATTCTTTATCTCCATCTTTCCATCCTTTTCTTCGCCACTTTTCGCTCATTTGAAAACTTTTTTCAACTCCCCTCGTGACTTTAAAAAACAAATTACCTTTTTCTTCATAAGAGTTCCAAACTTTCTCTACTTATCTCTTCACTTTGCATATCGTTTTTGTATTCTTCTTTTATTTTTCGCCCCGAAAAAACTTCCTCGCCGCTTGTTTTGTTTCTCGAATTACTTCTTTCCAGCTTCATCGCGGAATCTTTCAACGTACTCTTTCGAGAGTCAATATCAAAGAAATGAGATAATGTTGAGAAATTTAAGTTCACATTCAACAAACGTTCAATGCAAATTCCATACGACCGATGAGAACATATAGATGTGAACAATAAGTCTATTACATACGTGATACCACAAAGCAATTTTGTTCGTGAAAAACTTTAAGTGCACCGCGGAGTTCTTGAAACCCATTCGATCCAATTCAATTTGTAACGAAGTACCGTGTGGTACTAACGTGAACTGGGATTAAATTCGATTCGAGGGGGAAAAAACGCTTCCTCCTCTTCTACAAAAGGAAGAAGCGCACCAATTATCGTGAACCGTAGAGAGTATTGTGCATTGCAATCGAAACATCGGGAAACATCAGGAAAAGAAGTGACCCACACGGAGAAAAATAAAGTTTTCAAAATTACTACATTTTTACTAAATTGGCAAGATACGACCAAATATTACTGTTATTGTTACACAGTGTGGTAAGACTGAATGATTTGCATTCTAACATTCTTTAGCAAGGGCGTGTAATCTTCCACATGATAGAGTACACATTTTTACCACTGTGTTCACTGTGTAACAATAACAAAGATATTTGCTCGTATGTTGCCAATTTAGTAGAAATGTAGTTTATTTTTCTCCGTGCAGGATACATTCTTCTTCATGATTTTGATTTTTCATACGACTGTATACTGCGGGAGGGATTTATTTTATAATTCATTTATTACTTTGTAAAATATCAGTCAATTGATTTCGCCTTCTCTTTTTCCTCCCACGTTTGATCTCATTCGATCCCTTGGAGAGTGGAAAGTAGTTTCTGATGTATCAATATTATCTTGTCCGTTTGGGATCATTTATGTGTGAAATGAGTACACGCGTTGGTTGAACCGACTGAAATACTTCAGTAGAATCAACCTATTCCTGATTCTCAGTAGATTCGAGAGATTTTTTGTAATGATATAAGACCCTGATAATAAAGGTGTTTACTGAGTAAAGTTATGTATGTTTCAACATTAAAATTACTATACTTTCTATCAACAAATAACAGAATTCCATCATTCTTCACCAGAAAGTATAGTAATTAATGACAAAATATAATACAAACCTCACAATGTGATTTTGTCCCCATACCCCTGGTTAAAAGAATCCATTGAATCTGACAAATGAAATTCGATGAGATTTGGTCAGAGCATTGTCCAAGTTTAATCGTAAGTTAGTGAGATTTGGCCAGATTCAACGAGATTCACATGAAAGTTCCGACCAAATCTCATTGAAAAATCATCGGTGAGATTTGGTCAGAACATTGTCCACGTTTAATTGTAATTTAATGAGAATTGGTCAGAATCAATGGGTTCTGTTAACCAGGGACCTTCCGCTAAAGTGTAGTACACGAAGAGAAATGTATAATAAAAATATTATAGTAAAAATTTTCTAATACGATGTATTCAAAAATATAATCAGTTTCAACCCACATAACAATTCATGTCTTGCGATGTCTTTTCGATAAGTTTAAGATGTCTTGCGCAACACATTTAGATGTCTTCCAGATGTTTAAAACTCTTTTAGAGGTCATTTAGATATCTTTTAGACCAAAGAAGAGTTTTAGACATCTGAAAGACATCTAAATGTGTTGGGCAAGACATCTTAAACTTATCGAAAAGACATCGCAAGACATGAATAATTGTTATGTGGGAAAATTCAATCTAATGTGACCTAATATATTTTTATAATGAAACAATTATATTGGAATTCACTAAAAAATATAATCAGTTTCACACACTAATTATAATAGATTATAATAAAACCATGTATACATGTAATAAAATATATAATAGACATTAATATAACTTATGATGAAAAGGAAATTCGTAATTAAACGTATAATACTGTCGATAAAACCATCTAATAAAAACTTCCTGAACGGGCACGAGGTGGCGTTGATGGCGCTCCGAACGTTAGAGAACGTTAGAGAACTTATTAGACTGAGATCTAATACCCTCACAGCCCTAGAAGAATTCATAAAGGACACAATCGGTTCAATTAGAATACTTTATAAATTCTTCTGGGACTGTGCTCACACAGGACACCTACGTCGCATCTCCGTGGAATTCAGTGAGGAAAAAGGGATCGGTAGATACAGCGTGGCACGATGGAGGAGCAGCGTAGAGACAACGAAGAAATGTCCGCCCGAAAAAACGGTAAAACGGCCCGGACATTTCTCCGTCGCACAGGGGGAAATTTTGGTGTATTTATTGACAAAAATCGACCTACAACCCAATTTTCATCCGATGCTGATGAATTTCCTTTTAAAATAATCAGAAAGAGTTCCACTTCAACGTATCACTGCAGCATTTCTGTTTGGAGCAATCCGATATTTATACAATTCAACAGAAATTTGATAAATTTTCAATGAAAAACCATCGATACTGCAAAATATCGCCTTTTAATAATGAAAATTCCTTAAAATGCAATTCTCATATTATATTGTCATTTCAGAATCTTACAAAGACTAGAAGACATCGCAAATGTTTCACTCCCATGTTCTTTATATCTTTCAACATAAGGAAATGGAAATATTGTGATAAGGTCAAAAATCGATTATCGAGAAAAGGGTGTTTGGTCTTTGGAAAACACTTTGAAACGTCGAAAAAACGCAATCCCCGAGAGTGTTCACGTGTGTCTGTCTGTCTGGCTGTCTGAGATCTTCAAATTAGTTCGGTCCAAAATAACTTTTGTTGGAATGAATTTGGATCATTGTTTTGTCAAAATGTGGAGCTCAGTGAGGAAACGAGAACGTCTCATTTTTGTTCAGATCACATCAGCTATTTTTGCAACTATGGAAGAAGGGATTTGATGAATATTCGATCTTTCATCTTCGTTGATTTTTTTGAAAACGGAAACATAAGGAAAACATGAGAGTTATCTATAGATCATATATGATTCTCCATACAGCTGGTTTACCTCCTATTGAATTGTGGGCATATTCGTTTTCATGGCGGATGAAAAGAATATCACATTTCAAATGACTATTGTAGTTTACTATTAGCGCATTACCATATTGAAAATTACAATAGAAATTGCGGTATTTTCTGTAAAATTGGATGAAAACACCATAATGTGTGCGGTAATTTTCAATATGGTGCACGAATAGTAAACCCCAACAGTCATTTTGAATACAATATTCTTTCCGTATGTACATTTCGGTTTTCTAATATCCTTTATTGCCAGTTTTATAATAAAATTATAATGAACTGTACAAGATAGTTCTAATACACTACATCAATCCTTTGTACACTAATGGAGTGTACGGTAGTGTGGAACGGCTTTTGGTTTTGCCCTATAATTTTTGATCAAGTCCATTCTATAGAGATTATGTAGATCATTGGAAAGCTAGAAGGCTCAGCTTACTTTTGGCTGGAGTAACTACATTGATTAAGTTGAGTAGAAAAATTTTATAGCCATTTTTGTGGAACATCGATTTTTGCACAGAAAAAAATTTGTACGGTAGTGTGGGACACTTTAAAAAATCCACCAAAATTGGCAAAATATGAAGTAAGAACACCAAAAATGTAAAGAAAATCAAATTGCATTTATTCAAAAAACCTTCAATGGCAAAAACAACAACAGAAAATGGCATTTGAACCATCTTATTCGTCGTCTCCTTCATCACTGTCAGAAGCGCAATGCTTACATGTAAAGTAGCTGGTAGTCATGGCAGCGCACTTTAAATGTACTTAATTTAGGGGAGAGTGGGGACACTTGCACCATGGGGTGATATGCACCACAGCAGATATCTCCTCATTTTCCAAAATTTCTGAACTGTTCTTGCACGTGGCGTTTGCTGAATGGATGACCTAACTCCACACGAGTTCACAGGAATGTGGAATGAATCTCTGTTTTTTTATTGATATCAAAAGGTTTGGCACTCTCAAAATCGTTTGATTTGTGTCTCCTTAGTTTTTCAGAAAAAGTTTCCCATGATCTGTAAGTGATCCCAAACAACACGAAACCAATCTCAATCGAAAGTACAATCGTTGCACAATATTTTCATGATCCACTTTTTGACTGAAAATATCTGGAATTTTTTTGCGAGCATCAGTAGTCTGTTGATGCCGTGAGGGGTGCAATGCACCACAAATTGCGGGGATACTTGCACCACTTCCGATGTTTCATTTTTTTTCAAACAGGTATTCAGAATGATCCGTACACTCGGATGTTCGAATCTGAATGTTCTTCCGAAGAACAGAAGAGAGAAGGAGAGGAAGGAGAGAGAGAGAGAAAGATTCTTTTGTTTGATAAAATACTCTGTGAAACTCTTTGCTATTTCCATGAATGATCTCACTTCATATAAGTCAGGGGGGATAAACTCAATGAGAGAATTTTCATAATGAACTTCAGCGCCGCCAAGGGGAAGGCTACTGGAACTAACCTCACATGGATACATTTACACAAATGCTCAACAAATCATAAAAGTTTGTGACACAGTATCAGTGCCTTCATGTGAGATTAGTTCAAGTACCCTTCCTCTTGGCGGCGCTGAAATCAGTCTCAAGAACGTTCAATTGTGTTTATGCCTCCTGATATGAGTTGGTAGGAGTGACAAATTTCACTTGTTTCCTCCGTTCATAGCAAACACTCTTGTGCAATTAGTTTTCAATAAAAGGTTGTTGCTAGTATCAAACTCTAAACTGCATAAAGTCCATCTTGATCGTAAGTTCAGCTATTCACTTGTATATCTGATTATTCATTTCAAATAAATACTGATAAATAGATTTGAAAATAGTGGTTATTATTCCAATTAGCCCTGCTAAATTATCCCCATAAAGAACGATACAAAACGATAAATTTTTCTATAGTTTTCAATGAGGTTTCTGAATACGGAATTTACGAAGTTATATCGTTATCAAACGATAGAACTCTATCGTTCCTTACCGTTTTCTATAAAAATTTAACAGATTGTATAGGGTTTTATCGTGAAATTCGTATTGGAAAAGTACTACTTATTCTAGAACACATAACTATTTTTTTCCAAATAACTGATACTTCTCCTATACGAATTTCACGATAAAACCCTATACAATCTGTTAAATTTTTATAGAAAACGATAAAGAACGATAGAGTTCTATCGTTTGATAACGATATAACTTCGTAAATTCCGTATCCAGAAACCTCATTGAAAACTATAGAAAACATTTATCGTTTTGTATCGGTCCTTATTGGGAAAATTTAGCAGGGAGAGGATCAATTACTCAGGGAGAGAGAAAGAGAGAGAGAGAGAGAGAAAGGGAGAGAGAGAGAGAGAGAGAGAGAGAGGGAGAAAGAGCTAATTCGCAGGGTGGTGCAAATATCCCCACAGGGTGGTCTCCCGCCATGTGGGGAGAGTTGCACCAAACGCAATGTTTTTGAAGAACACTTATATCATTGATAGGATGTTAGATTCGACCTTGCTATCATTTGCAACTTAGAAAGGAATGTTTGCTCTGTCAAAATCCCATAAATAATATATCGAATGAAGTTAACCACGAAAGTTATAACAATGTAAAAAAAAAGTGGTGCAAGTGTCCCCACTCTCCCCTATATACTCACTTCTTTTGGAGCGTAATTTATTGGGGGAGGCGATTAACGAGACGGACAGTTCACTTTTAAACCACTTCTATTGAATAAAACACAATCGATTAATATTACAATGGTGTGCCACACTACCGTACAAACGGTGTTCCGCACTAGGGAATGACAGCCATTGTTATTATTACAGAAAAAAATTGAGGTGTGCATATTTTGGCTTGAATTAATATTTCATCATAAAATATAATGAAAACACTTCCCATACATGCATTACATTTACCTTTTCCACTGGATTTCATTGAAATTATAGCACTCACAAGAACTTGGAAAAAAACTGTTTTTCTAATTTTCATACACGATGTTTGGGCGCAATAAAATCAATGCGACTATTCGCTTCAGTCTTAGTTCAAAAACTAGCTCATGTCATAAGAGCAGTTTGACGGTAGTCGGTGTCGCCATATTTGCACTCTGTCAAAAAAAAACGGGTGTCCCGCACTACCGTACGTCCCACACTACCGTACACTCCCTTATGTATTATGTTGTACAATTAATTTGAATAAATTTTCTGATAAAACTTACAAAAAGTAAATATTGCTCTTCTTCATGTGCTTATAGTACTCAGTACACAGTTGAAAATTTTGTGTAAATGTGTTAAAAAATCCGTGTGTCATGAATTTTCTGTTAAATATTCAACACAACCACGTGTAACTTCTACAGACAGTCCTCGTGTAATCAGGTCTCAACTGATTTATAATGTGAAATCATTCAAACAAGTGAAAAAAAGTGTCAAAATGACACAAATGTTATTCAACTCAAGATTGAACATAAAAATTGTGTTGTTCTCAACTACCAAAGGGAGATCGCCAGTGGTGGGAGCTATTTTTTTATGAAACTTCTATGTACGTGTAACTTTAGTAGTCGTCGGAAAAACTGTTCATGCATTTTGGTTTTAGCTTTCATTGTAATGGAAATTCGTTTTCTAGATATGTGAATTTGAAGATAGAGTGCGAGTCGATATACGCAAAGAAAGTACACTCAATCAAAGGACCGGCAGTGGCTTGAGTGATACAGCTTCAACATTCGGTCCCGACGATCCATGTTCAATGCTCATTGAAGTACTGTTTTTTTCAATTTATTCTTATGCATTGTTTCAACACGAAATAAGTGTGATTTTCACATTTGATTGATGTAAAAAAATCCATAAATTACACTTGTGAACTGTTGATTCATTCCTTATTTTGGATTTCATTTGACAGTACTTATCTGTTGAATTTACACGATCGGAAATTCCAATCAAAATTTTATCAACATCCTTCTGTGTTATATTATTTACATCGAGCTTGAGTTATTAGCTAACACAAATACATTATGGTGATATCGACACAAAAAAATGTGTGGACCGTTTGGGACATGTAAAATGTGTTGAATTTAACACAAAATTTCCAACTGTGTATTATATCAGATAGCTGTCCCTATTTTTACCATATTTTTGAATAAGGGTTATTAGAAATCTAATAAACTTTATTATACATTTCTCTCCGTGTAATTTATTGGGTAACTTTTCTCTGCGTTAAATTACCTGAAATCTAATCCCTAACAAATGACTTATACTGAAGGATGATGAATGATTAAAACATCAATAATCAAAGTTGAATCAATGCTGGCACGTTATTGTCCACCTAATATAGCAAATGATCTCTCCAACTCTTCATTTTCACTAGCACAGCTTTGGTTCACTACACGGAGGAAAAAGATCATGGATTGATCACTAGAAAAAATAGTAAACTGGTGACGACTACGAATTTCTGTACTAAAATACAATATAGTATACTAAAATACACGGAAAGACAGAGGTTATAATTATTTAGAAAAATGACTGACAATTTAGGTAGGGCAAAAGAGTATCGCTGAAGAATTTCCGTAGTAAATTCATCAAAAGTTGATAAATTCACTGTAAACAATAACAATAAAACCATCAACGTTTAATATTTTCACTACGAATTTTTGATAACCTCACTGCAAAGATTTGTCAGCGGTGCTATTTTTTCCTAAACTGACAGTCATTTTTCTAAATGTTAATAAACGTTATTCAAGTATTGACAACTTTTTTCTTTCCGTGTAGGAACCATCACTCGTCTGTGTTAGCGACTGTGTACAGAAATTCGGAGTTGTCACCAGTTTACTATGTTTTCTAGTGATCATTCCATGATCTTTTTTCTCCATGTGGTTAAACCCGATTCAGTAACATCAATCAATCAAAAATTCAGTTGTATTCAATTTGTGTGAGAAGCATTCTACTGTAAAATTACCCGACTGAATAGACAGAAATTCGTTTCATCTGACTATTACTGTCTGTATTCGTATTCCCATGGATGAGCAATCCGTGAAACTCTAAAGGTCAATGGGGCTGTGAATTTATATGTCTTCGTAAACAGGGGAGATTTAGATGCATAATATTATCTACGGACGAACAAATAGATACAATCAATGTATTCAACTCGTGAAATATCATCATACGTATCATTATGCACGCATGGGAAAAAATCTCTGAGAGCGTTAAGAAAATTCCATCGAGTTTTTTCGCGGTGAATACCATTTAGCTCAGCGTACTGGAAAATGAATTTTCTTTACAAATGATCCCTGAACAAAATAAATGGATGTATATTAGATACAATCTTATTACCGCTTGGTGAAAGATGATATATCATGTTACTAATAAAGCAAAAAACTTTTACATTGTTGTTTTGTTCCTGATATCTGGACCTTTTATCAGAAAGGAAATTATGAATTTCTCTAGAATGAATGATACTGAAGCGACGGTCTTTTGTGAAGAAACGGAAAGACTCGGTTATAGGAGGGGGACTCTGCGCAAATACCGTAATTTTCTTCACTTCAATAAATATATCATTGAAGCGTTCAAGTAACGTATCAGATGTAGGTCAAAGATTATTCTCAACTTTTCTCAACTAGTCAACTCAGCATACACACCTACGATCTTATTTTTCCATCCCAAGTGGATCTTTTTATGTTCATAAGTATGTGATAGGTATGTGACTTTGCGCTGATTGAAAACAAGAGAAAAGTTGATTCCTCGTATTCTCTTGCATGAATGTATGATATTTTTCTTATATCTTGTCAATTGCTAAACTTAGATTCCCATGCGAATGTAACGTAACTTGTGTTTTCTTTGAGTACCTACACTGAGAAAAAAGCAACGTGGTTATAGGAACTATGTTCGCATGGTCAAAGATTCATGGTTGCAGTGACGTGAAATTTGGTTATGATGACGAGAAAAACAAAACAAAATCACACGAATGTAGTTGTAGCAACTACATAAGATGGTCAAGGCAAAAATCAACGACGTGCTGTGATTGTGCCGGCCAGAATTTTCTCTGAGTGTACAGGTTGATTGAGAAGTTCCTGCGCTAGATAAAGAGATAACACTGCCAGCTCAAAACTTTTCTTTTCTCAAGTTGGTATATCTGTCCTGAGAACACATGCAAAGTTACAAGTCATTCTGTCAATTCAGTCTTTGTTTACAAGCCATTTGAAGTTGACGTGTCATTGATTTTTCTTAATATGGAAAAAATTGAATATCGTGCAGTCATTAGATTCTTTGTTTTGAAGGGTTTAAAAGCAAAGGGAATTTATGAACAATTGTTAGAAGTGTATGAGGAGTCCTCACTTTCGAAATGCACCGTTGAATTTTGGGCTGGTGAATTTAAACGTGGTCGTACTAGCCTTGAAGACGATCCACGCGAAGGACGACCAAAAACTGCAACCACAGCAGAAATCATGGAGCATGTACATAATATGGTTAGTGAAGATCCAAGTTTGACTAAGCGTGATATTGCTAATGCCATAGGCATCTCAGACGAACGAGTAATCCATATTTTACATGAAGAATTACGTATGAAAAAACTGTTTGGAAAGTTAGTGCCGCACACGTTAACAATTCAACAAAAACTGGATCGAAAACAAATTTCTCAGCGTAATTTGGAGCGTTTCAAGCAGAATAAAACCGACTTCTTGCGTCGTTTTATAACTATGGATGAGACTTGGATCTACCACCATGATCCTGAATTGAAACAAGAACGTTTACAGTGGACTGAAGCTGGTTGTTCAGCTCCAAAGCAGGTGAAGTCACAACGATCAGCAAAGAAGGTTATGGCATCAGTTTTTTGGGATGCAAAAGGAATTTTGTTCATTGATTATCTTCAGAAAGGTAAAACAATCAACTCCGAATATTACTGCAGGCTTTTGGATCAGCTGGATGAAAAAATTCGTGAGAAAAGACCTGGTTCAAAGAAGAAAAAAATCATTTTTCATCAAGATAATGCACCTGCTCACAAAAGTGTTTTGACGATGGCTAAATTCAAAGAACTCAAGTACGAATTGCTTGAACATCCACCGTATTCGCCAGATTTGGCTCCTAGCGACTACTATCTCTTCAGAAATCTCAAACAATTCCTTCGTGGAAAGCATTTTTCGTCGAATGAAGAGGCCATAGCAGCCGTAGACGGTTATTTTGCAGAGCTTCCGGAAAACCATTATAAGGATGGGATAAAATTATTGGAAGATCTTTGGAACAAGTGTATTGAGCTTCTAGGAGATTATATTGAATAAAAAAATATATTTCGTAACAAAAACAGTATTCTTTCATTTCGAGCGCAGAAACTTTTCAACCAACCTGTACTATCCCCGGTAGAAAAACCCCGATGACCATTCCCTCAAAATAACACCGTCTAATGATAAGACAAAGCTGCATAATCATAAGACGATTTCGTTTCAAAATACTTTCAGACGGAGATCCATCTTATAACAAGACGTGAACCATCTCAAACAATTCCATGTCACTAACAGACGACTTCTCCTGTTAGTAAAATGAAATCCGTCTAATCACAAGACGGATTTTCTTCTACAGATAAGAGGGGCAAAAATACTCAAGATTACCTACTTGGGAGTAGATTGGAGACATTTTTTCTGTCGTGAGACCGATACCGTCTTGTGAGATTTTCTTTTGTTCATAAAACTGCATGATTATCATATTGAGATGGCCGATTCTAATTGTAAAACGGGTCCGTTTCACCAGTGAAACGGACTATGTTTGAGACGGCAGCCGTTTTATGATGAGAAAATCAATTTTATGAGTGTGCGGATAAAGCTCATACACTGTAAAAAAAATTCCTTCTGAAAATTGAGTAAAAGTGACTGTATAATTTTTCACAGCCCTTTGTTTCTAAATTTCCAAAACAATTTTTCTGAAGTTTTCTAGAATACGCTCCGAGATTTGGTTGAAGTTTCTCAAAATTCATTGAAATTTACCCGAAAATTCACGAAAAAGTGACTGTAAAAAATTACACATTCACATTTTCTGGATTTTCAGAAGAAATTTGTTTACAGTGTGTGTAGGTGTATCCGGGGAGAAATGTGTGTTTTGCGGGAATTGTTTATAGATTCTATCCGAATCCTATCAAGATTTTAGTACTGAATATTGTTCTGAAGCCCCCATGAAATTCGAACAGAACTCATTCGATTCCTTATTCTGGATTTCATTCAGACTGTTAGAGCTTTGACCTCACGTGATCACTTTTCGGTACACTGTTGAAAATTCTATCGGAAAATCTCTATATATTTATGTGAAGTAATTAACACATACATTGCGTTAGGAATTTTTCCAACTTGTCCGGAAATTTACTGTAAAATGTTGGGAAAAATCCCATAAAGTTTGGAATTTTCAGATAAATGTATGGGAAATTTCATATAAATGTACTGAAAATTGATTTCCTAATCAGTGATTGGAATTTTCCGGTTGATGCACACAGGAAAATTCCGATTATTTTCTACAGTTTGTGCATATGCGTCCATCAATTCTGTGTTATAATTTTACTTCCGATTTGTGTTGCACTTTGAAAATTAACACCGCTTGGAGTTACATAATCTCTACACAATCTCGGTGTGTATATAAATTCATCAATTCGGTGTTCAGTTATTCTAACAGTACAGCATTCAGAACAGTATCCTCTCCCAAAACCGGATAAGATCCAGATAGAACTGGATAAACCATACATGGACCAGTATTCGTGTCCGAATAAAATCCATCCGAGTTTTATCTGGTTTTTCTATTCACTTTTTTCAATGCGGCATGAATTCAAGACTTCCTACGCTATAAATAATAATCGGAATTTTCCTGTGTACATCAATCGGGAAATTCCAATCACTGATTAGGAAATCAATTTCCGGTACATTCATATGAAATTTCCCATACATTCATCTGAAAATTCCAAACTTTATGGGATTTTCCCCAACATTTCACAGTAAATTTGTGGACAAGTTGGAAAAATTCCTAACACATGTATGTGTTAATTACTTCAAATGAATATATCGGAATTTACCGATAAAATTTTTCACAGTGTATGCTACTAAGCATTTTGTAATGCTGAAATTATAACATCGTTCGAGCATAAACTTGTGAGTTCGCGAAGTACGTGAAGAATCGGAACAGAATCAAGTGTGTGGAATTTCTGGTGATGGGACATTCAAAAGACTTACGATGGGTGATTGAAGCGAATTAATGATCGAATAACACGATACTCCACTGTTCGAGGCCCAAAATCTTGCACTATATTCTCCAGTTGATGTTCCAGTTTTGAAGACTGAAGTCAAAAACATTAACAACGATGATCCATCAGATTCTACTAGTTTGAATTTTTTCGTTTCGTTTTCATGAACGATTCAAACTTCAAGAACATAAGTTTTTGAGGGTGTTGCGTACACTGTTAAAAATTGTTTAAAATTTCATAACCTTTCCCAATGACTTCTATAACTGAAATTCCAAATTCTTGGTATTTGAATTGAAAATTCATTTACAAGTAATGGAATTTGCAAATTTTTACTATATTGTATGACCTTTTTTTGTACTTTTTCGTAACTGAAATTCCATACACATTTACACCGAGAGATATGAAATTGGTTTATTTTACAAAGGGACCCAACTACATTTTCATAGTCATGGTTGCTGAAAAAATCATTGTGGTTACCAAGAAATGGTAACGGTAACTAAAAAAAAATAGTTGAATTTACTAAAAACATGGTTGGGTCCTTTTGTACTATTTCTCTTGGGTAACAATGACTAATACTTCCTCCAACACGGAAAGACCGGGTCTATTATTATTCAGGAAAAAATGACTGTCAATTCAAGGAAAACCAGGATCGCTGAAAAATATTCGTAGTTAGTCTACTAAAAATTCGTAATCGATGTATTACCAATTGATAGTTTCACTGTGAAAAATACCAATGAAACTATCAACTGTTAATATTTTGACTACGAATTTTTGATAGACTCCCCTTGTTCCCTAAATTGACGATCATTTTTCTAAACGTTGATGAATTCTTCTTGAATATGAATAGACCCGGTCTTTCCGTGCAGGTTACCTCCAATTTTCAGTTACGTAATTTGAAATTGCTTCTGTTACGTGTATTTGAAGTTTTGTCCAGAAATTCTCAACAGTGTGAGGTGATAAATGTACGGGAGTCTTTATGGGCTGTCGTACATTTCAGAAGTAGAGCTTCGCACGAGACTCTCGTCTTAAATTGAAAAATTTACTGTTCTAAACATCTAAGACATGAGAAAAATTTTGAACGGAATCAAGCTTCTACCTAAGGTGTAATAAAATTACACGAAATTCCAATTTCATTGAAGTGGATAACTAAGATAGCCTCTCAGTCTCGGAACTAGTTTCGGTATCGGTTTCGGTGCAGGTCTCGTTGCATATTTTGATATGTATCTCTGCTGATTTTGTTTGAATGATCAAGGTTTCACCCCATTCCGTTGATTCCATCCATACTCTCAAATTATCTTGATCTTCTTGGTATTACAAGAGATTGGAATACTTGTTGGTAACTATTTTATCTTTCTTTGACGCGAGTCTTATGCAAAGCCCTATTCAAAAGAGTCAACATTGAGACAAATCCATGGGAAACGTGTAGCGTGGTTTACAGTTTCAGGACACATGAGCATTTATGTGCACTTTTCCTTTAATTACGGCAATCCATACCTTTTTTGGCGAGAATAACTTTGCATCTGACACATATCACTGTAAATTTCCAAAAAATTACCACAAATCAGAGGAGGAATGTTCATAAACGCTCATGAGTCTCAAAACTGCCATTATTATGTGGAGCTCTGCGATAAATATTTCTCAGTGAAAGGTAAGGAATTCTTTTGGACTTGCCATAAACTTTTGGATCACATTATATTTCCAAAAATCCGAGCCCTTCAAAAGCCCATCATCAATTTTTCATCATGATGGACTCTCATCGAGTTTCTCATGTACTTCCAATCCAGTAGGATTTTCAAAAGTCTGCTAAAATTCGGTTCAATTCCATATCTATTCGCAATCATTCACTGCGAAAGAATGAATACATTGTTTACTCGTCTCCCTGCCATCTTGTCTTATTTCATTCTTGATTCTCTCCTCTAAATACCATGTAATATAAATTCCGAATCCGAAATCACATTCCTTCCCAGCTTTCTTCCCAAATAACAATACTTTGTCTTGTTTGGAACCAAGATATTCGATGTGATAACTTCCACTTTGCAATGACTTAGCATTCACGAACTTTTCTGGATACATCCTTTCAATATATACGATGTAAAAAAAAAGAGGGAAAGTGAGCTTCTTTGCTGCCTACCACGTTACCACTTTTCTCACACTTTCTTCTTCTGATTCTTCTTTTCGTATCAAAACAGCGACGAATTTCCGTTTCAAGAACCATTTTCCAATACAAAAAAAGTCCGTGCATATGATTTCTACATGAAATACACATCGAATTCGCTGTTATTGAATCAACAGAAATTTTGTTCCATTATATTTCCAAAGAGAAACTGAATAATCAGACCGATAATATATTGAAAATATTGATTGCATCGAATTTAGAATTAGGTCATTCCAATTCAGCTGACTGAGCATTTGGTTATTTTATTGCAGCAACGACTCGATACTTAGCAGAAAATGAATCTCCAGTCGATTTCTTGAATCAACACACAAAGTTTGATAGACATAAGTTTCATGTTGACGATATAATTATGCTTTGAAAAGAGAATATACATGTATTTGGATAATGAATTTATTTGATAAATTGAAAAAGAAAACACGTACAGTTGTAAAAATTCAATCATCATTTCTTTTTTATGTGTATACTTCGATCAATAGCATCACTCATTCACATCGATGCTCTCATATGCATATACACACTTCCTCTGTCTCTTCAATCTATATCGGAAAATGTATGAACAGATATTGAATAATAGAAGAGGATTTTGTTGAGAGAATACACATGTCAACCAGTACCTGACAGCCACTCAAATTGTTTTGGCTCTTGATTGGGAATTCTCTTCAACGTTTGAGCTGTCTTGAATAATAACTTGCAATTAGCACGATAAAGATAACGTTTCCACAAAGTATATCGAGATAATTCTCAGTGCATAATGAAAGATCTTAGTTTTGTTTTGAGTTCTCGAAGGATCAATATAGTAGAATACGATGTGAATTAATAATATCTTTCCATTTCAGTGAAATTCTCAATCGCTTAAGTTTCAGTAATCGGAAGAGAGGATGTAAAACAGGCGACATAGTTGACCTTAATAACATTTTCAATAAGTTGCAATGTATGCAGATGTTTTCTGCGTTAATGGGGATTTGATTTCAAACTCGATCGATATGCGGTGCTGGGAAAAATCTTTATTCGTATAATGTCAATAATGTCTATGTTCAAGCAAATGTTTAATTAAAAAATGCATTCCCTCGTACATTTGAAGTTCTCTGCACCGAACGAGGGCAATGAATCCAGACATGAAAAACATTTTCGAACGATTATTTTACTTCATCACGCAAATGCATAGATGTGGGGAGATTAATCACACGCACATCACATACGTACTCACGCACACATGAAATTAATTCAAGCTTAACGATGAACTATTTTCATATAACTTGATAGATAATGTCTGGAAAATTGAAATTTTAAAATTAAATAGTATTTGAAGTGGTTAATTTCGTAAAATGATTTTATTCTGCAGATACGAATCTAGGAAACTGATTGGCACACTCTGAAAAATAATCGGAATTTTCCTATACGCAACAACCGGAATATTCCGATCATGCGATAAGAAATCAATTTCCGATAAATGCATATGAAGTTCCAAACTCGAAGGAATGTTTACTATCATTTTGCAGTGAATTTCCAGTGAAATACGGAAAATTCTCAACGCATTTATGTGTTAATTACTTTTGAACGTGTGGAATTTCCCATAGAAATTTTTCACAATGTAGTCCATACTTAAACCTGAGACTACATTTTTTTCTCGCAATGTATTATTAGAGGAGCGACATGTTTTATAAATTCTGAACACGTTTACAGCAAGGAATTTGTCTTTATGAGAAGTAAGAAATTTCACTCTTCCAGGGTTAAAGATAGGGTGGATGTTGTAGTCCTTGATACGAGAAAATGACTTGACGAGTTGATTACTCGTGAAATGTAGATGAACGAGATAGACAGAGGGTATTGCGAAACGCAGTGGATGAGAGTTATAGTATTTACACGGTTTTATTCACAAATTTATTTATAATAAAGACACGAGCGATAAAATCTAGATTAAACGAGGAAACCAGCAATCTAACAATCTCGAAAGATAAATATGAAGGTTAATTCTAGTCTTGTAATTTATTCATCCACAAATACAAAAATCTCAGAATTCTTTGAGTAATTATCAAATAAAATACTCAATGATGTAACATTTATCGATGAACAAAAATCGCCAATGATACAGGTATAAGACATTCAAACAATGCATCAATCGAAAATAAAAAGGACCGCATGTGGTTAAACTAGAAGAAACAAAGAACATACAAACACACCACATATATTTTGTGATTAATGGAATACCGTTACCATTTGTTACAGTACGCTTCTCCATAGTGTCGCAGGACGTCTTTCTCGCTTAGATGTCTTTTTTTGATTGAGCGAGAAAGACACCATTCAGCACTATTGATAGGGTTTACTGTATCATAAAGTGATTTTGTTTCGAAATTACAAATGTAGAAACTGGAAATTCTCAGTCGAATTGGATTCGAGTCTAACTGAAACATTAAAAAACCAAATCGAACTTGAATTAAATATTGAAAATCCAACGCGGCTTTTGTCAAACCTGAACTAAACTTTGAGGAGCCGTATGGACCTCTAACCGAATCTAAACTATATTTCTCCAGTCAAACCAGATTTCATCTGAACTGAACTGTGAGGGATAATTGTACGATATTCTACCAAAAATGGTGCCAGCAAGGTTCCATCATGAAGAAGGAACTTTTCATCCTGATTTGGCGAACTCTTTTTTCACTTTTTAGAGAAGTCAACACCGAAAAGGCAAAATAAAGCCTCAAAATAGCAGAAAAACCCTCTATTCCTGAAGCGAACACAATTCCTCCACGATATCTCAAAATTTCTTGCAATGAAATGATTAGGAAAGGATTCCACTATCACTGATATGTTTCATTACTTCATAGTCTCAATAACAATATTGATTGTAAAAATTACTACTCGAGTTAGTTACGTTTAGAATAAGACGATGAGTGTAGCCATTAATGAGGTAAACTATCCATAGTTGAGTCCTTTCCCACCTATTACTATCAATTGACTATTTTTTTTCTCTCAGTGTATTGGAGTGAAATTTCAACTCGCTTCAAATAGTAAAACTCTAATTGCAATGGAGAGAAAATTCACCCTTATGAAATGCAATTCTCACTCTTGTTGAATTTGCAGTATTTTTACTCTCTAGGAATGGATTTTCACTCTAGGAAATTTGGAAAAATTGGGCGATGGAATCAACCACCGAAGTGAGGGAAAAATGCGCATAATGTTCACAGTATACAAACGTATTTTTCAATTCAAACGGAACTTTAATCAAACATTGATGAGCCAGGGGAACAACCACTCTGAAAACAACATGGGAAACTACGTTGGAAACAACGTTGTTTACCATGGTAAAATGGTTTCTCTTCGGAAAAGGAATAAACAACGTTGAAAACGACGTAATTTTTAACGTTGCTTACCGCGTAGTTTTCCCACAATTTTTCAAGCACGGTTACGGAAGTAGGGTTTATTGATAGAATTCTATCAGAAAACGCATTTCGTGATACGTCGTAACCACGTTGTTTTCAACGTTGTTTTGAACCAAGTTTTCGACGTTGTTTTCGACGTGGTTTTTTTTTTGAGAGTCAACCAACTTCGAACGGAACCTGAAATATAATTTTGAAGGAAATACTCTCAAAATTGGATTCATCATGGTTTCAACTCAGGAAACTAAAATTAGGTTTGAAATACACTGAAAAAACTAAAAGTGAAAATTCCCCTGAGTTTAGTGGCAGCGAAAATCCCCCGCGTGGGAAAAATCCATCTCCCCTATATTTTGAGGAAATTCTCCTCCATTTGGAAGAAAACTCTTTCTCCTTCAAGCAAATTCCTTTTCAAATGAAGAAAAGTTCCCCCAGAATGAAGGAAAAATGAATTTACCCCACGCAGGAGATTTTTGTCGCCACCAAATTGGGGTGAAATTTTATATTTAATTTTTACAATGTAATATGTATTAATGTTTTATTATACCTTTTTCTCGGGAGTTTTTACGGGACTCCTGAATTCTCTGTTCTTAACATCTTTCCAGATTCACTTCTAAATCACATGTGCGACTTTGTAGAATATTTCCGTTAAAACAGGGTTCCCATGGGTCCTTGAATTCAAAAAAAAATTAATCAATCAGACATTTCTGTTCAATAGTATAAGCAATGAGAAGAAAAGAAATTCAAGAACGTGAGAACCCTGTAAAATCAAAGAATATGAATAATTCAAAAGTTTCACAAGTATTTGTACGAAGAATCGTATAAAAATCCCGCGAAACTGTTCTGTAAGTAGGGAAGTAAGGAGAACGTTCATAGTTCCCTCAAAGTAGCATTTTGTCATCATTCTTCATACTTGATTCATCCCTCGCAATTAATTCCATTCCTGCTCCTTTAATAATACGAAGAAACACAATCTCTCATTCAGATGAAAGAAAAATTCACTTCATCTTGAAAGCAGCGGAGCTCTCGTGTTATACGATACCTAGCATTCACCACAAAACATTGGAAAAAGAATTTCTCTCCAGACGCGTGTCACATACTTTACAGATTTGTTTTTCCTTTGTTATTCCCAAATTGTTAGATGAAACATCATTTTTCAGAGATTAAATTGGCTGTTGAAACAGTTCCCTTGTAATACGATACAACACAATCGTGTTGTCGCTATCAGTGCTCGGATACACAGAATAAAGGGCTAATTATATTTTGTATCTTATCCTGTTTAACGTAAACCATCACATCATTGAAGGAATATTAATCTCATATTTATACGTATACGTGGGTACCTCATTTGTTTGAAATACTTCATTCCTTGAAGGATGAACAAGTTGGATAAAATACTTTTGAAAGATTCAAGTCTGAAACATTCAAATTGTGATTTCAATATAAGAACACGATGTAATGGTTGCAAATTTATTGCAGCGATCTAATTTCGGAGATCTACAAACATTTCCGCTGGCGGGCTCATACATTTTTATATATTGCTACAGCTTACGGTTGAATTATTCATACAATTTTTCACAAGGGTCCTCGTTTCTTCGTTATTACTAAAGCGTGACAGTAATTGGGATTTGCTGGATGGTTAGAAGCAACACAAGTTATTACATGCACCAAATTGAACTTGGTGTGACCATTTTCTTCCACCAGAACAATACTTTCCCGTACGGTAATCGGCCGATATATGGTGACTGTTGAATGACCAACGATGGATTTTCTGTCATTGACGCAAGTGTCGTCCATTCCTGACGGACAAAGTAGCCTACACTGAAGAAAATTGACAGTGCTCGAAAAAAACCATTGAATCCTATGAGGAAAGAATGTATACAATTGTATACAGTTTTGAACATTTTTCCCACACGGGATGATATCGTTTCAATGCCCAATATTGTTATTTTGAATTTCGAGGTGGACTTCTTTCTATAATATCCTTCGCGCGGTATCGATTTTGGCCCCGCTTTTTCAACATGTACATTGATCATCAAATGGAACCATTCCAATAATAAATAATAATCAAGGAACCAATAATCAGCTGATGTACACGGAAAAAAGAAAATACCAATGGTTACTGTGAATCGCAGTAATTCATTAGAAAACAATGAAAAATCAAATTCACGCCGTTCATTACTGCTTCATCCAGTAACCGTTGATGTCCAAGCAGCATTGACGAATTTCACCGCAGTACACATCACTGTGATCGCGCTAACCTCTATCATCCAAGCGTGTTTTCATTTGTTTTTCAACTGAAAATATGTAAATAACTTGCTGTTATGGACAGTAACCAGTGCTGTTTTATTTTTTCCGTGTACAGCCATGGCGAATAACTATTGATTGAATTTTTATTATTGACTAAAGAATGCTTCATCCCCGACTGGAGTTCATTTTGAAATCGAAAATTACGGATTGGGGATGATCTTCGAACAAATCGAGTATCATTCTGATGTGCAGTTCAGAATTCATTGTTCATTCATACACGTGCAAACTGATCAAAAGCTGTCTATTGATACAATGAAAATGTGAAAGAAGCAATCGATCCAATATGACAGGCGACAAAAACTAAAAGACAATAGGGGAACAAAACTTTTGAATTTTTACTTCGATGATTCAATAATTCCACATGAATTTAAAATTCAACCATATGGAATTCCCATATTTTGAACTGGTATTCAATGCGAAAAAACGTTCACATCTGATATTCCAACGATTGAAATGACAAATTCCTCCCAACAAAGTCAATGAATATCATCACTATATGACTCAGTGCTCGATAATTGATGAGCTAAATACGTTCGATCATGATCAATTCTGAAGAAAAGGTCATAATCATGCCACCTCATCACTAAAGTCATCATCATTATTACGGTTGTAGTACTTACACTGAAGAAAAAACATGAACTGATTGCAACTATGACAACTGCGGATCCCTGTACCCGCAGTTCTATTGTGATACACTCAAAATAAAAACCATTACTCCACTCTGGTAGTGACTGCAATTATTATTATTTTTAGTAACCGCATTAACGATGTCGAAAAGACGCAGGAAAAAACAAAAAACGGGAAGAGGTGACAGTTTCTTCCGTTTCATGGTGATTTTTCTTCCTTTTTTTCTCTAATCTTTCCGACATTTAGAAATTCGTCCTCTCAGTGTACTGTATAGGGTAAATGGGGGTGAGATGACGCACTTTCTCTCTCCTCTACCGCATAAAATAATACATCAAACCTTGTTCATGTAAGAAAAATATGAAGATCCAATTACAATCTTGAAATTTTCCTTGAGTTAATGAGGTTTGATGTATTATTCCGTGTTGTACTGCCGTCCTAAGCCAGAAGGCCGTATGTCCAAATTGTGATGCTTCGAGATAATCAAGCATTTTCTTTAAACTTGTCCTTGTTGAATGATACAAACATCGTGATGTCTAGAACAGTTTTTTACATAGTTTTCAATAGTGCAAAGATTTTTTGAATCGGAACACGCATAAAAAACCTATTCGAATATGAATATGTAAAAAAAGGGAGAAATATTTTGTTGACATACGGCCTTTTGGCTTAGGACGGTAGTGTAGTGGAGCGTAGTGTTGCCGCGATCCAGGAAACGAGCTATCACGATCTTTACATTCCAATGTTCTTCAATTAAAATTATGGGAAGTAAAAATTGGTTGAAATGTAGATTAGAACTGAAATTCGATTATGAGTCAGTTTACATCGAGCTGCAATCCCGTTATTCTTAATTTTTATTCAATTAACACTCCAAGCGGTTCAAGCCAGATCGAAATTAAGATCGTGTCCAGATCGAATACAGATTAATTCAAAACTTAATTTCATAGATTCATATTTCAATTTGGATTCCCAAAAGAAGTTGATTGTTCTCAAGATTGTATTTTCACCCAATTGTTGTTACTATGGAAGAATGTACTTTGGGTTGAACGAGGCTGGAATCTAAAGATCGTGATAGCTCGTTTTGTAGATCGCGGCAACACTAGTGGAGCGAGAAGGTGCGTCATCTTACCCTGATTTACTCTACAGTATTATAATAATTCCATTATACGTGACCATTTATTCACTGTTATTACTGAGTCCAGCAATAGGCGCTATTTACGTGTGAATAATGACTTCTATACTGAGAAAAAGGTTAGCTCCACGACTTTTTTCCAGTATATGGTTCACCGATGCACCATTATCTGGCCAATTCATAAACCCCACGAGGACAAAGTCATATCAAAAAAATCACATTCTGATCAATCGTTATTAAAATTCTATGAGTCAACTTTAAAAGAACTAAAAAAAGTAATAATAAGCTTTGTTCTTTCTCCGACACTCGTTCCTGTTCACACATGTCATTCAATTTGATAAGTATCGTTTCCACGTAGCATCCACGCATTTATGAGATCTCATCTTTCAATCACATCCCTGGAATCCCAATCCCACGATGATTTGCTATCTGCTATGAGATATTATCGAACCACGCTATGAATTTTGAACACCGTATCCTCAAAGGACACAACATCCATTGTGAACGAGAATCCAGACAGAAATTTGGCGGAGTTACCTAACTTATGTGGAACAAAGCACAAATTTGCGTCATATCAATTACTTCCTGTCCAAAAGTTGATTATAAATTTGACAGAAATTCGTTTTAATCCTTCGAGGATATCTATAGTTTCACCAAACTTTGCTCCAATCGGTAGGTGAGAAATAATTCACGAGAGCCTAATTCGTATCCAACTCAAACTGAACTTCGTGGACGGCAGTAAATTCCGTCACATCAAAGCTTGGAGGAAATTCAAAGAACTTTAGATAAACTCACATGAAACTTCAGCAAAACTTCTCAATGGAACATCATTCATTTGATCTCAATCATTCCGAATTCATCCTATATTGCTTCCCGCGGAGAGGAATAATTGACAGATCTATTTGTAGAGAGTACACCATAGAAAATAATTTATCCGAATTCGTATGTACGCAGAAAGTTTCATCTTCAAATTCTGTTTTTAGAAAACGTGCTGCTCTTCGTATCATTAAATATTATGTGAATCGTTTTCACGTAGCATGCACATGGCCATGTTAACGACTTAATCTTTCAATCGTGATACCACAATACCTTCACCACGATATAATGATCTCGTGTTTGGTACGAAATATTATTGAACCACGTGATGAATTTTCAATGTATGCCTAAAGTTATAGTCGATGTATGTTCGTTGATTAAGAATATTTGATGTTTCTAATTGAGTGTGATGAATATCTCATAATGCTTTACGTTAAACGAAACATTGGATACGTAAAAATTCTCGGAAGGCATTTCAAAGTTCCATGTGAAGTGAAAATTCCAGAAAATATAATATAGGAAGATGATCATCTGAGAAGATGGATGATGGCGGATTTATTGACATGTTCTTTCTGAATGATATCCCATAATTATTTTAGCTTAAGAATAAAGAGTAATTTTTAATACGTCGAAGCATCGGTGATTGGTATCCGTAAAGTTGGGATAAATACCATAAATAAACAAATCAAAACGTATTCAAATAAACAATAAATTGAAATCGAATCAAATTCAATTTTGAAACATGGATTTTCTCTATGAAATTCACATCACTTACACGCGCAAATATGGTTATGTAGTAATTCCGCTTCCATGCCATGATAGCCCTTTAATTTTCAACGTTCATGGATGTGGTTAGCGACTTTCAGTGAGAGTCGCTCTCGCTAATTGCTATAAGCCTCATTCCAAAGAAATACCATTAAAGAGTTAATGCGATTACATCAAATGGAATATAATTTAAACAATTATTCTCAAGCATGGAATAAAGTGGTATATCCTGAGAATTATTTTGCAGTTTTGATTTCTGGATAGTTTATAAACTAGGAAATGATTTCAAATGATAAATGGTGATAAAATATCACACAATAGATCATTGAAACCTACCCTATAACAGGATTCAACGATCAGCCCAATAATAGTTCATGACTGGGCCATAATCGGAATTAATCGTACGGTAAATGGCATCCATCAATGGTTGACTGCTGAATGATGACTTGGGCCCAGCAATGGAGAAAAATGAATGGCCAATGATAGAATTAATAACTGTCCCAATGATGGGCCAATTATCAAGGGTTTTAATGTTTGAATACCTTATCAGCAAGTGATGGGTCATATTTGGGCCAGCAATGGGGAATCAATCATTGGCCACATATTGGCCGGTTATCGACTGTGTTTCATGACTGGGCTTCCCGAATAGAAATACTATAGTCATTGACGAGCTTTGTAACGCTTAATTAGCCAAAAACTAGACGCTTGCCGGTGCCTCGTAGGGTTCTGGTGAGGTACTCGCAAGTGTTTAGTTCTTGGCTAGTCCAGCGTTACAAAACTCGTCAATGACTAGAGCATTCCTACTAAGTTTCCTGTCTGGTTATAACCTTCCGTGGACTTGAATGTAATTTTTTCGACTAGTGGTGTATCAACTAATTCCCAATGGGAATATAAAAGTGACACCCCTACATACTATGAATAATTGAGACAGTGTCTTTCTATCTTGCACAAGGTTACAATCGGCTCAATAATGGTGCGTCACTGGACCGTACAGTGAGAGAAAGGTACCTAATTGGGACAACTGAATGTTAGTTGCCGTAGTTAGATTTTTATTCATACTAGCTAGACTCCAATTGAGGTAAATAAAAGTCTGGCTGTCTGAAATATGAATGAAATGATTTATTCAATGGGAATAAAAATTTAGTTGTGACAAATAAAATTTAGCTGGCACAAATAAATTTTTATTTACATTGACTAAATTTCCTAGCTGTTGAATATTTGAATAGACCCTTTCTCTCAGTGTATTAATCAATAGCATCCAATAATGACTCATCACGAAGGGTAGACTATTGAACGATAATATGGACTCAGTAATCACGGTAAATGAAACTAATGACTGACTCAGTAATGAAGCAAAATGGTTCTGATTAACCATCAGAACTTATGTTGTTTGGACGTGCCCTATTAATAGCGCATTACTGGGCCATATATTGATAATATTCATTTACTTGATTCAGAGAAGAATGTCGTTTCAATTGTCACAGTATGAGACATACAATTTCGTCGCAATAAATGCCTGTTCAAGAAATGAATTCTCAACATTTATTTCAAATTTAGAATTCATATTGATCTATTGAATCATCCAAATAGCAACTGAAAAGTTTTCTTTTCTATTGCTCTATGGTTTTTTCTCAACAGTTTTATTTAACTGACTTTCACAATTTTTTTGAATTTTCTATAGTATACAAATGTATTGAAGGACCAACTCTGAGGAGCAGATACTTGAGTCGGTCCAGGATCATTATCAACTCAGGATATCTAATTTGATAATTAATTTCAGTCAACGAAAGAACACCCAGAAGAATGGTTCACTTCAACATAAATCCATTAGATACTTCATCGCATCAAATAAAATTTTACTTGATTCAATTGAATTTAATTTAGAGTGGATACAAATTTATTTAGATTGAATAAATTGTTAATTCGATCCAACTAAAATTCTAGTAGGATCGTACTTAAATAGAAATTCACTTGATTTAAACAAAGTTTAGTCAATCCAAATAAATCCAAATATATTTTTCGGTTTAACCATACATCGGCTGATTATCAAATGGATTCATTACTGGACTACCTTGTCAGCCAGTGATGAATCATATTCGTGCCAATGACAGGACATTTATATCGCTGGCCATTCAACAGAACCCATATCAGCTGTATTCAAATAGCTATGGCCTCTCTGTACGGCAATGAACATTCAAACGTGATTTCCATATTTCGAAAAGAAATGGATAGTATTCTATATGCGCTTGTTCAATTCGATTCATCATTGATTGAATAAATCAATAATAATTCTATGATTAATATTCTCCCAACTCGATCTGAACTGAAATGTATTCAAAAATACTGAATTCAAAAGAGAATTTTCCATTCATACACGCATCGCGATCAGATATATTCTTAATGATTACACGTATTATTCCCATATATATCTGATCTCGAATCTACGATTCATTGAATCGACAATGCCTCTCGCACCAGTTTTTTCAATCAATTGATATCAACTGAATCGTTTGGAATGATTATACTGCGGATATGCTTTTATCGACATCTGCTCGGATAACTCGATCATTCCCTTTGAATTCATGAAAAGAATTTCCTATTGATCGAACTGAAAATTTTTTTTCGTTCCTGATAATCTATATTGATTTTCATCCCGTCCATTAAATGCTTCTCTCCTCAATTTGTGTAGAATAAATGGTATACGAGGAATGGAAGAAATATTGCATTACAGATTTTGATCAACTGAAAACCAATTTCCAACCCAAAGGCGAATGAATATTCGCCCCACTTTGGCCCAGTCTTGGATCCATACACGGAGAGAAATGTGTAGTTGAATTTACTATGGGATTATTGCGGCCAAGGAACAGACTGAATTTTTAATGGGATTTACTGTCAAACATCGTAAATTTCATTGTGAGTTTAGTCTGTTCCTCGGTTACAAAGTACCATAGTAAATTTAACTCTTAATTTCTCTCCGTATACGGTTTACACATGTTAGGGAATAAATTATTGCTGAATTAAGAATATGCTCTTTCTATTCTCCACCGGATATATTTTATTGGATAATTTGTGCGCATGTTAGTTCAAATGATTGATATGATATCCCTAGCCCTCAGGAGAATGGAATTTGATGAGAACTGTTCAAAATACTAACGATTCAATCATTTCTCGTTCCATGATGCATCAACTCATGTACGAGAGAACGAATTGTAGCAACAGGTTTGCGTGATTTGCTGAATTATAATTTTTCCCTCTCTTCAGAAGTGGGGATCAGAACCACGAAATTAATCATCGAATCGATAATCCATTCTCAGCTATCTTGATATACCTCATTAAACATAAACATCGCTATCAATCTTCGAATAGTGCATGTTCTTTGAATACTCCATTGAGTATTCAGATGGTTGAATTTCAAAGACTCTTTTGTTCCTTCGACAGTTCTGATGGATATCAATAACGAGCTTTATTTAAATTATGAACATGCTTTTGAAAACTCGTAAACCGCATTCTTTTTTTATTAAATCATCTATTGCAAGCTAAGTATTGTTTTTATTTGCAGAGTAACTCGAATTATTTCAATCATCCGAAGGTCTTGAGTACTCTATCCAACCCGAGTCAATGGAAAATAAAAAACATTCCGCATCTCTATCCACGCTGAATTATTGATATGTTCATTCTGATGTTTTCAATCAAAGATTTACGTCTTTCGTTTGTAACTTGACGTTTGTACGTCAGTTTCAATTTATTCCATTTTTTTATTTTCATTTTATTTTTAAATACTTCATCCTCTCTGTCTCATTCTTTCTTCAATTCAATAACTCACGAATCACTGAAGTATTCATACAAAAGAAAGACGTAAATACTTTGCGGTAGAATGGAACGAAGGTATATTTCTCGAACTAATCTAGTGTGAAGAAACACACGGAAAATCAATTTATTTTATAGCAAAGCTTTAATGTCTTATCCTGGTAAACGAACATATCGATATATTAAAATCGACGCTTCGCGTCTTTGTGCATTTCATTCGTTTTCATAAAGCCGAATAATCATATCTCCAATGAAGAAATTTTGTTGAATTCTTTCTGGCGGGGTGCCAAGGTTTTCCCTCACCATCTTTCGCATTCGCCTTTGATTTTCTATTCATTTTTCTCAAGTTTTCTTTCAGTCTCACGGTAAACCAAAGAAAAGAGGCTATTGAGAGATTGTATTCGCTTCGATCAATGAAAAAACAAAAATCAATGAATGAAAGACCAAAGGGAAACGAGAGAAATTAGAAGAATTGAGAATCGTTTACGAACCCATTGGCATTCAATCCGATTGAATGGAATACGATTGATGGAAATCGTTTGAACGTATTATATCATTAGTTCTGTGATTTTTGAATCCTTGAATAGATTTAAAATACTTGAGAGGGGAGTTTATTATCGAAGTTTTCGAATCTTCTGGAGTTGGGAGCAATATATTACAAATCATTACACGAAGAAAAGCAAACAGTGACGGTGAACGCGGCCACTGTCTCCCTTTTTCCGTGTACCATTTCATTATATTTTGATTCATTTTCATACCGCAACAAGATTCCGATCAGGGATCTCGGAATACGGGAGCTGTCGGCCCCCACCATGCCATCCTTTGTGACTATTGCAAGCTTCCCGCACTTCCAAGTGGAATGACAAAGATTACACTGTAGTACAGTGTGGTCACTGATTAAAGATTACTTCTTCTTTTTTCAAATTAACGTCCGATAAGACTGCGGTAGTCTCCAAAAGATATTTGGTGGAGGTCGCCAGCTCACGCATTCTGGGATCACTGATTCCGATTTCAACGAGTTATACTACACTGACGGGAAAACGACCTGGTTGAAAGATTCGTGGCCGCAATAACTTGAAATCTGGTTCGATTCACCAGAAAATGTGATTTCGATGTCCAGAAAGAGTGGTTGAAGCCAAAATTAACTACATATTCTGGTTATTACACCAAAAACAGAATCTGGTTTTTCTAATCTAAAAAATGTAGTTAATTTTTGCTTCAACCACTTTTTCTGGACATCGAAATCACATTTCCTGGTGGATCGAAACAGATTTCAAGTTATTGCGGCCACGAATGTCAACTAGGTCGTTTTTCTGTCAGTGTAATAGCGCAGTAACGACGCATAGTCGTAAATTTGACATGATAAAGGATACGTCCAACTCTCGATCCCTACTAGCGCAGTCTTGTCTCTCTAAAATCATCACGTTGCCGGGAAGATAAATTGAACCCTGATCTACACCTGATTTCTTATTGAAACAATGTTACATCGATACTGGTGCAGTATCCTTTTTTTCTGGCGCTTCACCATGTTATCAAGTCTTGTTCGGAACTGATGTACTCCCGCTTTCTTGCAACTGGATATTCTCCAAACTGCAGTAAGGGATCGTCCATAAACCACGTGGCCTTTTTATTTGTTGCATTCCTTGTTGCACCAACTTCAGACATAAAGAGTGCGATAGAGAAGGAAGTGAAAAAAAGACCACGTGGTTTATGGACGATCCCTAATGATGGTCTACGAAGGGACTCTGGGTAAAAATATCTGATACGCCAAAGTATGACAAATACAACCTAGCCAGAACGGAGACATTTGTCAACTCTGACAACCCCTTTTGGAAATAGTTTATCTCAAGCCATATTAATGTGTGGCTCACACCACACAAAATTGTCATGTTACAGTCAAATCGTAATTGTAATTGAGGGCCACACCAAAAAAAACTTCAAATTGATGGGGTTATGCGAAGTTGGTTCAGAACCACGGTTCGCCCCAGATTAGTGCCACACTTGTCCATCCTTTCCCGAGCAAGCGTTATATCAGCACTCGCTAGGTCCTTACAAGTTCCCCGCTAGCCACTAGACTCTTTCTGGCCCTTGGCTAGATTCTCGCGAGGCCCTAGACAGTTCCATGGATGACGTTGCTGGGGTTACAATGTCCATGAAATGCTATTGTAGGTTTTGGAAGGAAAACAACTTGAATCAAGCCTTCTTCACTCATAAATATATGTCACATAATTTTTATATCCCAAATAACTTCATACAGGAGAACATATAGCTCGATGAATGTCTTCATTTTCCACTATCATCGTTCGTCAACATCCGTTCTCCAAAATATTTTCTTGCTCAGAAAAATGAATTGTGAAAAATGTTGATTACATAGCATCTGTTATCTAAAATTTGGGTATTTTGCCACAATAGACTTCGATGAATTCAAGGAACACATCAAACATCGATCTGTCAGTTGAGATCCAGTCAGTATTCCGATTTTTGGTAATAATAATGACTATTGTGATTGAATGGGCAGATTACTTTCCCCAGAAGTAGAAATTTGATCCAGCATTCCCCATCTTTAATAAAGTCCTGATCAGGTTGGAATCTGGAAGCCTTAAATGAGGAAAATCTTATGGGGCCTTTACAAGGGACTCATCTGATTTCCCTAATAGGATTCAAATAGGGTTGTAACGCAGGGGTACAACTGGGTTCAGATGAGATTGCCATAAAATCGAGCGAAATAGGGAAAACCGCAATGAAATCTGTTGAGAAATCAGACATGCCTCATCAGGCCCTGCTATTTTCCCGTTCAGAATTTCTACTAGGGGATGTTGACGATACAAAACATTCTAGAGATGTTTGAAGAATACTCCTGAAAGGTTTTAAAAAATTTGTGTTATGTGGGTCAGTATAAACAAATGGTATTCAATATAATTGAAGGGAATCAACATTCATTCCAGTTATCTACTATTTCGGAAACTTCATCTTCTAATTCGAATAATTGTAGGGATTGAATTTCCAACGGTAAATACATTCGAAAATTGCAATTAAAAACAAAAATACTGGACGATTTTAAATATCGATGTCGTGTGAATGTGTACGACGTATAAAAGCAGAGGTAATGTGGATTAATTCATCACATGGAAATAAAGATTGAGGTTACGCTTACTCCAATTTGTGGTAAGCGTAGTTATAAAAATAATAGCTTCCACGAGCTGCAATGTATTGATTACTGGGAGGTGAATTTTATGCATTATTTTATTGTGACTTTATTTCTCTTCGATTTAAATTGATATTTACTTTCGAACGTTATCCATCATTCTTTCAATACAACGTATTGTAATTATAACAACAACGAGAATTGTATAAACACAATTTCAGGAGCTCACTGTTGAAGGCCATGGAGCATTAAAAAACGGACAAAATTTCGCTAAGTAGTTTTTAAATGACTAAGCAATAAATACAAATTTTAAATCCACAATGATGAAGTAAATTACTCAAATTGAGCTTTGAATATGAAATTGGAACTGCGAATGATTCATCGAAATTATGCAAACGATTATAAGTATATTAACCTACAAATGTCAATAATTTTTCGAACTTATTTCCTCATGTTTAGGAATGTGTTTTGAACATTGGATTTATATTTAGAGCCGAATCCTAGCAGTGCAATTCATTGCTATATATTCAAAATTCGTAATTATTGCTTAGTTATTTAGAAACTACGTAGCAAAAATTTGTCCGTCTTTCAATGCTTCATGGCCCTTACCTGATCAACAAAAATAATATTCTTATTGATATTATTTATATTGTTCATACACTCCACTTATTTGTTGATCATATCGCGCACAGCAGATATCTGAATTTAGTATTGAAGGTTTAGTTAAATCATTTGAAATAATCATTTCTGAACTCGATTCAGCTTTTGTGTCAAAACGATGGAAAAAAATCTATCCTTCTCTATGAGAAATTTTTAACGGAGTGATACAAATATTGAGCAATTTTTATGATTTTTTCAAACGTTATGAATATAGTATAATAATAAATTGGCTCGTTGCTTCATCCATTGGGGGATTTCATGGTTAAAATTAATTAATATTCCCAGATGCAGGATGTTGATATTTTCAAACTAATTTGAATCTAGAATTTTCTTTGATGAAACTTCAAAATGCTCAGTTCTGAATGATGAAACTCTATGCCACATAGAAAAACTAATCTAACAAATTACAAGCATCCATCGTCTTCACGATTAAGTTTCCCGACGAAGTTAACTTTTATTAATATTTTTCAAAACACATTCAGGATTATTTGCATACAGGCAGTGGATTGTAACAATGAAACTGTTCGTCCCGTTGATCTTGAATCATGGAAAACTATGTATTCCAACCAGACAATATCATCAACTTCACCCGATTTTCGCTTGAAACTTGTTGAGATTCCTTCATTTTTGTTGTACAATGGGAAGAAAAATGGTATTCTCAACAAGATGGTAATTTTTACAGATTCACTCAAAATTTTGATTGAACTACCAGAATGGTTACATATTAAGGGGATACCAGCGATCCTCGCAAATGCAACCCGCATTTGAAATTTCGGAGAAACATTTTTTTCTCAGTAGGTAACACAAACTTTTTGGGCGAAATTCAAAGTTCGGGTGATAAACCGCGATAGATGAAGGATTCGATTCATGAAAATTTCATACTTCTTCATGAATTCAGTTCAGAGTATTCTTGCCGAGAAAACGTTTACTCAGTCGGTACGCTTATATGGCGGGTTGCATCTGCGGGGATCGCTGGTATCTCCTTAACCCTTTGATACTACAATGTTTGATTTCCATCTGTTGTAACATTCGAAGATTGATCACCCAATAGTAACTTATTAAGGGGTTACTAGCGGTGACCATCCAAGCACGTTGGTGAGAAAAGGACACGCCTATGCGATAAGAAGAGAGGTTCGATACTGTCGCTAGTATCCCCTTAAGACTATGTCATCAAACTTCGCAAGAATTCTTCAAGGTCATATTAGAGAATCTGATTATCAATAATCAAATGAGTTTAAGGGGTCCTTCTGGTTAAAATTTTCAATGAAAAATGTTTCTTTCAGACATTCTTTTTTCATAGAAGAAATTGAGATGTCATTCCAAAAAATTTGTAGGTACACTCAGAGAAAAAAAGTTGCTGAAACAGCAAACCTCGAAGATTTGCTTTGCTGATATGGCGAAACTTGTTGCTGAATTAGCAAATAATTTGCTGTCACAGCAAAAATCTTGCTCTTTGAACAAGCGCTTGCCATTCAGCAATCCGAGATTGTAGAGATACAGACAACTAGGAAATTTCGCTGAATTAGCAAATATCTTGCTCAAATAGCAGAATTTTTGCTGTAACAGCAACCGTTTTGCTGATTTAGCAAAGCAGATTTTTCGGAATCGCTTTTTCAGCAGGAATTTTTCTCTGCGTGTATGTTTATTAGACCTCAAATATTACAAAGCAATGTTTCTCAGATTTACACAAATTTTTTTTTCGTTATACTAATTTAAACAACAGAACAACACTAAAAAATGGCGGTGGGAGTGATTTGGGACGACCGGTTGATCTGAAAAAAACAAAGAAAAATGGCAAATTATTCCTTGTTGAAGTGGCTATCGCATGAACTAGGATCTTTCTGATTAGTCAAGAATTGTCCGATTTGCATCCGATTTTCCAATTTCAAAAATCGATTTTTTCGGAAAATGGCCGCCACTTTGTTATTTTCTGAAGGAAAAAAATATCCTTGTTCATGCGATAGGCACTTCAACAAGGAATAATTTGCCATTTTTGAAATATTCTTTGGATCATCCGGTCGCCCCAAATTACATCCACCGTCTTTTATGAGTGTTTCTTCGTGCAAATTAGTGTGACGAAAAAAACTTTTTTTGTAATATCTAATTTATAATAAACATACCTAAAAATTCTTGAAACGATATTTCAATTTTTTCTATGAGAGAAAAATATTTGGAAACAAAATTTTTCTCAAAACTCTTAACCAGAAAGACCCCTTGACTCAAAGGGAAACAATCACCCTATAAGTACCCAGACAGCACCAAAGCTCCCGCAAAGAGCGCCCGTTATGCGACTAACAATGACCTCAATATGAATACAGTGCATTCAAAATGAACTCTTGATGAAGAACTTAATGTTCAGAAAGAATCCATTATGTAGTCTCGATATGAATTCTTTCTGATCATTAAGTTGTTCATTAAGAGTTCATTTGAACTCATATAGATTCATATTGAACTCATTGTTAGTCGCATAACGGGGACTATTTGAGAAGTCTTCAAGAAGTCTTCATGATCTTTCATGAATTCAAATTGATCATTTGGTGCTGGCTGGGTAAGTAGGATACGTAATAAAATTCCATTCTGCTCATTCTAAATTTTCATAAAACTGTAAATGATTAATATCGAGACAAGCGGAATTCCAGAATTTCAAGAACAGGTGAGGTTCCATACATGAAAGGAGATCTATTTTCCCATCTCGAATTCAACAGATTCAATCAAAGTTTTCGAGTATCGATCCATTGAAATAGCAATAGCACATACTGAGGTAAAATTTATTTAGTAACATAAATATAACCCAAACTGTGAAACTTGGAACTTTTCCCGATGATCGTGATCATGTATTACTCGGTCTTCACTATCTCATTATATGTATTAATTGAAATAGTATACTATATCAAGAATTACACACATATGATGAATATCAAATTCTGATTAATGGATCACAACGTACGTGAGACGAATATTCTTGATGAAATTCTAGATATCTTTTCCGTGTAACAAAATCACGAGTAGTTCTTTGCCAACTTGGGAGAAAGCTTATTCATTTCCCATTTCATCGTCAATAAGTATCAGATGCCCCTTCCAAGATGTTCTGAGATTTCGCAAAAAGAGAGAAGAAATCTCCTTGTTTCAACGAACAAACAGATTTTTTGTATTTATTTTTTGATTTCCTATCACACGTTTTTGGGTCTATGAGCATGATGAATGACGATGAAGAAATCTGAGGGAAACTTTTCCATATGAAAAATCACCCAAAATACAGCCAGAAATTCATGCTTTGAGACAATAAAAAATCTTAAATTTTACTATAGGGTCTTAATAAGACTTTCAATGTTTGGCTACCATCAGAATTTCCTTAGGAAAACTCAGTATAAAGTGCATGTGTGCTTATGAATTCAATTGATCCGGAACAAACCTCATAAATTTGCAAGCACGATTTTCACTTACATCTACAGTTCTAATACTTCTCGTATGCACATACATTAGTAACCCACTCCTTAATTCGAGCACATGCGCGGTCTCTCGCCATTTACCTAGTCACATCGTTCTTTAGAAAATATGACCATCATAATACCTCCGCTTTAGTGGTTTATGAAAATTCCTGCCCCAGGAATATGAATTGGAGACACGTTTTTTTTTTTCTTTAATTTAACATAATCACATCAAAATATGTTGGCACCAAAAATGAATCTAGATAAAAAAAAAAGAGAAGGGACATCTCAATCATTTTAAAGTCGAAAAGTTTTGGGCATTGAATACTCCCTTGCAAAAGTACTAAATTCCAGTACATACTGAATTATCATCAATTTTATCCACTCATTGTTGAAGAAAAGAAATATTAGTAAAAAAAGATCTGGCGATCTTGATCTACTGAAACGATTGAATATAGGTAATACGATCAAGTTAATCGTGTTATTTCTTCAATGAATAAGATCATCGCTATTAACACTGAGAAAAAGGGTCTATTCAAATATTCGACAGCTAGAAAATTCAGTCACTGTAAATAAAAATTTAGTTGCGCCAGCTATCTCATTCATATTTCAGACAGCTAGACTTTCATTAAACCCAACTAGAGTCTAGCTAGCGTAAATAAGAATCTAGCTGCGGTAACTAACACTTAGCTGTCCCAACTAGGTACCTTTCTCTCAGTGAATATACGTGTATTTACACAAAATGTCTCTAATGAATGTTTCATCATTGATTTTGAAACGTTTGATTTTTCAGAAGAACGCACATCTAAAACCGACGCTTCATCTCGTAAATAACAGAGGAATTCTTTTCCCGAGGATGATTCAATGGACAAACGAAGAAATATGAAACATAAGGCATCATAAAAACTGAGATGGTGGAAAAAGAAGAACTCGGCAGGACGGGGGTGAAAACCCCTCCCCCAATCAATATTAATGAAGCAATCGAGGAAGAAGTGTTAACTCAAAAGACTGCAAGAAGTGAGTCACGAATTATATAAATTATGTGGATCGTGAAGTAATTGTAATAATCGAGGATCACTTTCAAGAACGGATTCTCGATAAAATCATAAGCTAATGAATTCGTTAGCACAATAGTAGCTTCATTTATCTCTATGTTCACAACCCAGGTAGGAATTAACAAATGGCCCAAGCTTGGCCCGATCTTGGCCCCATTATGACTTATATTGGGCCAAAATTCATGAGAAAAAATGGCCCAAGCTTGGTGAAAGCTTGGGATGATAACCTCGTGCCAGGCCTGGTACTCAATATTGGGCCAGAATGCAATGCCAAGCATGGCCCAATGTCTCATGATATATGTATTATGAGTATTTTGGAGCTGGCTCATACGATCAAACCGGACCTGGCACAAGTTGTGTATATTAACTTTCGCCATGCTTCAACCTGATTCTTCAAACATACTTCTTGGAGAAAAAAATGACTTCATTTTTCATGTCATCCTTGCTAAAAATTTCCCATAGAAAACGATAAGATTTTTAGCAGGGGTATCGGTACAACTCTGTAAAAATCACAAACCTGGAGATGTGGCATAGGTTCTCAAATAAACATTGGTTGTACATTAGCCCAATATTGGTTCACCATGCTAGACAGTTTAATGTTTTGCCAATCTTGAACCACTTGTTGTACAGACATTCCTTGTGAAACATGGTGTGGGTTCTCAAATCACAAACGGTTTTATATTGGGTTGATATTGGTTCGCGATGTTTGGCAGCCCAGTATTTTGCCAAACATGGGCCAGTTGTCAATATTGGCATTTCCTACCTGGGCAGATTTCATTCAGACTTGTGGTAAATATGACGAGTAATTTCTTCGCGTGTATTTTCACTCACGCATCACGGTAAAATGTTGAGTAACTAAAATTCTAGATAACTCGAAGTCTAATCGTATTTGAATATGCAGAAGTCAATCATCCCATGCGAAGTTCGTGTTTTTCTAAAACCGTTTTAATTGAAGATGAAATGCTTGATTCGAATTATGGAGAACCCTTCCTTATTCATGCTACTTGTTCAATGATTACACTTTGTAGGTCAATCCGTAGTTGTTTGGTTCTACAGTCCCTTGAAGTGTGATCGACCTTGCAATGGCAATCGAAACTAATTTATGTACTTACTTCAAGTCGAATCTCTGATCTGTACTGACTCTCCTTCAAAAGTTAAAGCCACGATCTGACTCACATTGAAATTATTCACTCATTCCAACAGGTAATTAATGTCCCACTTCCAGCACATTTTTTTCCGTCAAAGTAACTTGACGATCCCAGATGACTCACAATTCATTCGAAATCAACCCTGACATAAAAAAAACCCTTGAAACTGATTCCAAAAAAAAATTATAAAACCGAGCAAGTAGTGGGAAATTATTGAGAATACGGTATAGTCTTCTTCATGCACCCATTACTTCCTATCATATATCTCATTATTTCTAATCGATTTTCTGTTTGATAACAGGATTGAAGGGTTTTTTCGATCAAAGACAAGAATTATATTTCAATGTGAGGATAAATGTGAGAAGAATGGATGTGTTAAAAAGTCCCGTCATTTATTGGGGATCCAGTATATAATAGATCCAATTTCCGGGATCTGGTTTTAAAGTTGTTTACCTGAATATAGTTCTATGAGTGCTATGATTGCTTGTGCAAATACATTCAATTATGACACTTTTAGGAGTAAATTCAGGTGAATAAATTCATCCATCACCGACTGGCGCTAATCTTCAATAAATTATACAGGACAACAAAAGAACATTTCATTCCCTGGTTTTTGAGGTTGGCACGGAGAAAAATAATACAATGAAAGTTACATCGTTTTCTAATAAATTGATACTATATGTCTAATGTCTTGAGAAGTACTCCTTGAGCGTGAAATAGAATACTACAAGTGCAATAATTTTTACTACATTCTGTAAGAAAGCCTCTGAGACCGTCAAGTAATTGTGACGACATTTGACGAAATAATACTATTTTACTACATTATTTTTCTCCGTGTGGGAATTGCTCCAGAGTAGTTTTGATGTGCTGAATACGAACACATTGTCAGATTTCTTGGATTGGCTCAATTTTTATAATTTTCCATATTTTATTAATCTAATTTCATAACACAGAGGTGTACAATAATTTATGGACCGGATTTCACAAGCACAGACTTTGCAAACAAAATACAATAATCCCCCGTGTGGGGGTTCATTTTCTTTGAAACTTAGTTTTTGAGATATAAACATGTTTAGATTTTTTTCGAATCCGAATCATTCGAAAGCACTGTGTGCTACATACTTGAACTTGACACCATTCGCTGAGTTGGAAAACGACGGATCTCTGAAAAAATTGAACTATTCTATCATTACAGGTTGGGATTGTAGTTGGGGCAGGATAAGTATTACTATGGGTAGAGTAGAAATCCAATTTTGACCCAAGTAGTCACGAACGGATCGAACCGATCAGAAACGTCGGTCGACTAGAAGCTAATGAATTATCCCTCGAATAATCTACTATTTGGGAAGAAGTTGAATTTCTACTCTACCCATAGTCTATCATTGTTCGTTTTGGGTTATAATAATTTGAAGTTGTTGGATTGTAATTAGTTGGAAGCTAAAAAATTCCAAATCGCTATGGCTCCGGAACAAACAATGATAAGATAGTTTAATTTTTCTCCTTAGATCCGTCGTTTTCTAACTTATCGAATGGTATCAAGCTCAAGTATGTAAGATGCAATGCTTTTAGATGATTTGGATTTCAAAAACAATCTAAAAATGCTATATGTCACAAACTAAGCCTCCAAAAGAATTCTCCAAACAGGAAATCATTGCACTGAAAGAATTTTGTTGTAAAAATTACCGTAAAATTCCAATAATCGAAGGACAAGTAAAAATTCTTCAAGAAATTCCTGTGCAGCTCGTAATAAAGATGAGTGAAATCTCAAACAGTTGAGAGTGATATTTTCTACAAGTTTTACAAAATGGAAAATAATATTTTGAAAAATTCTTACTTGTCCCTCGATCACTGAAACTTCACGGTAATTTTTCAGATAAAATTCTTTCAGTGTGCAGTTTGGCTGCAGAATACATCTGTGAAATCCGTTTCGCGGTTTATTTCACACCCTGGATAGAAAAAAATTACAAAAATAGAGCTCATTCAAGAAATTTGATATTATTATTGTATTCAGCGCGTCATAATCCCTCCGTATCAATATCTAAATCTCGAGGATCAAAGTGACTGTTCACTGTCAGAAATATCTGGAAGTTTTTTTCAATTACGTACATGAAATCAGGTTCATATACATTCTGCATTAAATTTGATGTACAAAAACATGAAAAGACTATAGATTATGTTATAGTTTACATTAAATTTCATGTAAAATGTGCATGAAACTGAATTCATGTACGTACTTGAAAAAAACTTCCAGTAAAAACATTAAAATTCATGCAGAAATTTTTAACAGTGTTGCACAGTGTTACACTGAGAACCCGATTTCTTAAACTGGAAGAGAATTTTCTTTGCCCTTATTCTAATAAATCTTCTTCCCAAAGGGAAAAAAATTCAGTTGGATGGAAAAAGTTTTCATCAGATTGGAACAAAAATTCTCAAATTGAAACAGAAATCTATTCCTTCTTGAATTCGAAGAATGTGATTTCAATTCAATGAGAAATTTTTCCATTGAAATGAATTATTTTGTCCATTGGAAACAAGATTTATCAGAATGAGGGCAAAGAGATTTTCTTCAAGTCTAAGAAATTGGGTTCTCAGTGTACACTGAGAGGAATTTATAATTAAATTTACCGTGGAATTATAGGGATGGGGGAGCATACTGACTTCTAATGAAATTCACTATAATATCATGAAATTTACTACGGCATAACAATAAAAACCTGATCAAATTTACAATGTTTTACAGTAAATTTCAGTGGAAGTCAGCACGTTCCCCCATTCCCATAATTCCATAGTAGATTGAACTATAAATTCCTCTCAGTGTAGGAAAATTTCTAGAACATATATTTTTGCGTGTATTAGAGTAGTTTTCAATACACGGAGAAAAAAGAATTCGCTACAATAGCGAAACCTAAGTTTGCTGGGTACTTTTTGCTCCGACAGGAATCTATTCGCTACCATAGCAATCTTGTTAGCTACGACAGCAATTTTTCAGCTCTGGTAGCAGAAAATGTTTGCTCCTTCAGAGAAATTTGTTTGCTATTCTGTATAAAATATTGAAAATTTTGCTGGATCAACGAAAAATGTGCTGTATCAGTCAATCATGTTGCTCCCTCAGCAATTCAATCAACTGTGGTGGTGAATTGTTAGCTAGGTCAGCAAAAAAATTTGCTATTCTATATACAGGGTGTCCCGGAATTCACGGACTGGATTTCACAGGTATATTCTGCAGCCAAAATGCAATAATTTCCCGTTTGAAAAAAATTTTTTCGACGCTTAGTTTTGGAGATATGAGCATTTTTAGATTTTTTTTTCAAATCCAAATCATTCAAAAACACTGTATGCTACATACTGGAGCTCAACACCATTCGCTGAGTTGGAAAACGGCGGATCTGTGGAAAGAAGATTAAACTATTTCACCACTGATAGTTCCGGAGCTTTAGCGATTTGAAATTCTTTAGCTTTCAGCCAATCAGAATTCAGCAACTTCAAATCGCTTTAGCTCCGGAACAATCAATGATAAAATAGTTCAATTCTTTTTCACAAATCCGTCGTTCTCCGACTTAGCGAATGGCGTTGAGCTCCAGTATGTAGCATACAGTGTTTTTGAATGATTTGGATTTGAAAAAAAAAATCTAAAAATGCTCATATCTCCAAAACTAAGCTTCGAAAAAAATTTTTTCAAACGGGACATTATTGCATTTTGGCTGCAGAATTTACCTGTGAAATCTGTTCCGCGAATTCTGAGACACCCTGTATAATACCTGGATTTTTTCTCTGTGTAGGATTGAACCTTTCGATTAAGTAACTAAGCACATTCGCCAAAAAATATTTTCAAATGCGCAAATGACAAACCTATACACATCCAATATGAAACAATGGATTTTGAATCTAATTTTTAAACTACACCGTTGACATTTCCCATAGAAAATAAATTTGTCATCCAGTCAACCTGAAAGACCAAGGCTGAAGAAATATTCACTATGCTTGAATAAATATTATCTTTCATTAAAACCTGAAGTTTACATTTTCCTAAAGTTTATCCCCGTAGAACAGTAATCCACCTGACCTATAATGAATATTGTATCGGTTTCGCTGCACTCTTACTCACAAGAACAGTCCACAGGAATTTATTGAAAATCTATTCAACTTGCCGCAGCAAAGTATTCCAAGACCGCATTCCATGAATCTCCATGATCTGTAGAATGTTTCTACATCAGTTTTGAATGTAAAATTCATATTTCTTTTACGTGAACGTAATTTATCGTTCACGTGTGGGATGAATAACCGTATTATTAGAATGCTGTATTGATTCACGTGCAAGGATTTGAGAAAAAAAGATGATACCATGCCAACATGGTCTTATATTTCATTATGGAAAAGTTTATCTACATTGGTTTCAACAAAAAAAGCTCGATGGTACAAGTAGAAATGTTCTGTAAGCTACGAAATCCCATTCGTGATTGAACTGTTACATGAATTCTTATCGTTCACGCTAGGTTATTATCACCGAGCATTAATTCCAGTTGATGGATGCTTTTGTACACGTTCACCCTCTTAATATGGGAACATTGTATACATACATTGTTTATCTAACGAATTTTCATGTCAAATTGATAAAGTTGTTCTATTAATAACAAATAGATTGATGTCAATATTAGCTGAACTGCAGTGTATAACAATGAATCACTTGGTACAGTTTATTTGTATTTGATAAACCTTCATTTGGATGAGACCAAATAAATATCCCAGAAATCTCATTCCTCAACATTTAATGAAATTTGCTCAAAATTAACGAGTTATAATTATCTGGAGTAAATATTCATTAAGCCGTGTCCAAATCACGATTCAATAAATAAGAATGAAGTCTTCTTTTAATATGGTCACGAAAACATACACTGAGAAAAAAAATTGTAAAATTCACATCTTGCGAAGTCAATTTTTGGACTATTTTAAGAATAGTTCGCGTTGCTACAGTTTGAGTTGATTTTACAACAGCGAATGTGAGATACCACAGCTGATGTAAATCTTACATCCCCCGCTTTAAAGTCAACTAAAATTGTGGTAGCTCGAACTACTTTTTGAAATCGTTCAAACATTGACTTCACAAGATGTAAATTTTACAACTTTTCTTCCTCGGTGTAAGATTGACGATATTGCGATGCAAGTAACTAGCAGAACGATTGAGTTCTCGAGTTGAAACATTGCTGTCAGCACATTTTCACGTAAATGAAGTACATGCCGCTGCACTCGATGTGGGTACCCCTGCTTCAGATCAATATGACAAATGGAATACTTTTAAATGTCAGATGAGAAGAATTTTGAGAATGAAAGGTGGATCTGAATATTCAATGTTGATTCCTCAATATATATCATATTATTTTCATCGAAATTTAACTCCAGTATAATAGGCTGCAAGAAGCTTGCCTTCTTATATTTGAAACATTTGATGGTTGTGACACATGAAGCGTACATGCAACGATGACATGAACTCTTCGAACAATTGCGTTCCATTTTTTTCAACTCGGAGAACTTGAGAACAGAAATATTCAAACTCGTTTACCTTCACTTGAATTTACTGGAAAAGAGTTGTAATATCAAACCATTTGAAGTTTCAAGACCTTTGTTTTTCGATGAAAAGCATGGAGAAAGAGATCGAATCGAAAGAATTTGTATACAGAACGAACCGATTGGATTTTCCATCGAGTTTTTTTCAATTGCATGAAAATTCTATCCAAGAGGTTGCAATATTTTTTGAGAAGGCTCAAATAATGTTCTTTTTTTGTTTCCGTCATGTCCCATACAGGACAGTTACCGATAAATTACGTCGCATCTTCGAAGTATTGAGGGAGAAAACAGGGAGCGGTGGATACAACGTGGCACAACGGAGAAGCAACGCGCTGCAACGTAGAAGCGACGGAAAAATGTTCTGGGCGTTTTCTTGGCCAGACATTTCTTCGTTGCCTCTACGCTGCGTTTCCCTCGTGCCACGCGGTATCCCTTTTTCCCATCTAAATTCCACGGAAGGAGAACGTAGGTGTCCTGTATGGGGGCATATTGAAGCTTTCATCAATCAACACTGTCAAGAAATGTGGGGAGTTTTCCTTCACACCGTTGGTGGATTCCGTCCCCTCATCGTGGGGGAATTGCTTTTCTATAAAAGATGAGAGATTTTTCCATCACTTTGAGGAATGATTTTGTTTTTCGGGTGTCGAGTCCTCCACAAATGAAGGAAAAGGCCACAAACTTATTTTGAAAAATTCCCCATCCGTGGAGGAAGTAGTACCGACACAAAACCAAGTATCGGGCGTTCCTATTTCTCGTTGTAGGGTATACTACACTGAGAGAAAGGCACCTAGCTGTGGAAACTTAAATATAATGGTCCCAGCTGAATTTCAGCTGGCGTAAATAAAAGTCTGTTCAATGGAAATGAAGGATTCAGCTGCGACAAATAAAATTCATTTGATTCAACTAAACTTTTATTCAGATCCAGTGTAACCAAATCCCCCAGCTGTCTGATATTCAACTAAATTCTTTTTCTCACTCGCTATGTATTACTATAGTCTGATCCCAAGTTCATAGAAGTGATTTTTATGCACTGTATAAACGCTTTCGCGGTTTTCCCCCGAGATTTGGTGGCAGCCAAGTTCCACCATAAATAGAGAACTTTTCACCCTGATTTGGTGGAGTTTTCTTCTAACACCTAAAAACAGAATGATTCCTCAAAATGAAGGAAAGATACCCTATTACTGATGAAAAAGCAATTCCTTCACGAGCAGGGAGTAGAAGTTACCACTGGAGTGGGGGAAAACTCTCCATATTTTTATAGTATGGTTGTGTACTATTCCAAGTTTATCAATTTTCCATCGAAATCTTACCATAAAAACAAAGAAAAATCCATCAGTTCTGTATACCAAAACGAATTTGAAAAGATTGCAAATGAGAGAATGAATGATGATGATAAAAAAATGCTTTTTCGAACATTCAACTATGATTTCACGAAGACTTTGCATAGCTTTATTTGAACTCATCAACATTTCTCCATTGACAAGAGGAATGTCGTACTCCATTTATTCGCCCTTGTGATCGCGATTGTGAGTGACACTTTAGAAATGGAATGTTTCGATACGGGAAGTCGCTATGAACTTGACCTCATACTAAATTGAAATCGGTTGAACGAAAGTCTCTTGAAGATTGTTTGTCTCTGCGGATAGTCGACACAACCATCCGCTATCTATCTTACCCAAATCATGGTCTCGCTAATATTTGAAGTATTTCATAAACGAGTCCGTTTACATATCGATCCATTCTCAATCTTCATGAATCTCGATGGGAATACGGAATAACGTAAATAGAAACATCAATGCGCTTACAATGAAATGACTGAATGTATGAAAAAGATGAAGTAAATAAATCGATAACATGAGGCATTCACAGACGAAGAAAAATGGAACTCGGAAATGTAATAATTTTTATTCACGGCTGAAACTTTTTCTTAGTTTTTTAATAAACCAGAAACGGTGAGATTCACAACATGAAATTTTACTTTAAAGTATCAAATATTATGGAAACAAAGAGAAATGTAACAAACTCAAAATGCTGAAGAGCCGAATTTCACTATACGCTTCATGAAATTCAACGTTCAGCGTTTTAAAATTAAATTGTATTCATGACACTGTAAGAAATTTCTATAAGGAAAATGCATACAAATTTATGTGAAGTAATTAACATATATATTAGGGTGATCGCTAAAAATTGAATTTTTTCCGAGGGCCTTGCAAATTTTTTTTTATAATGAAGGAATCAGAGAGAATTTTTCTTTCTAAACAAATATAACACGTGCCTCAAGACAATCTAAATTCATTTTTTGATAACGTCGTAGTTTTTTCTTTTCAAATATCTTTGATCCGTACGCGGAGAAAAGAAAATGGAGAATATCGTATAAGATGACATGGCGTCGCTTCGAGTCTTTGAACGGGAAATTTTTACAAAATATATTGTCAAATAGTTCACATCATAAGACAAAAACAGATTTTCTATTTAAAGGCTCGAAGCGACGCGTTGTCATTCTACACGGTAGATTTCTTCATTTTATTTCTTCCGTGTGGACTTTAGAAGATATAAAAGAACTACGGTTTTATCAAAAAATGAATTTAGATTGTCCTGAGTCACGTTTTATATTTGTTGGAAAAAAAAGAATTTCTCCCGTATTTTTTGATGTTGAAAAATTTTTTTTTGGGCGTCGTGAAAAATTTAATTTTTAACAACCACCCTGATATACATGCGTTAGGAATTTCCCGTACTTGTAAGAAAGTTGACTGTAAAATGGAGTTCAATTTATTGGAGATTTCATGTACACATATCGTAAATTGATTCTCCAAACAACGATGGGCATTTCATGTTCCTGTATACAGGAAAATTCCGATTATTCTTCACAGTGTGCTCTTTATACAGTATTCGTAATCTTTCGTATTCACATTCAAATTCCCATTCTCTAAAGTGTATCGTTTCTGCTTTGTCAAAAAACTAATAAACCGTTTTGGATTCCTCACTGTAGAAACAAAGTCTTCATTTATTTACATCTTGATTTGAGACAATACTTTTTCCATTGTGTCGATAATTGTTCTTTTTTGAATTCGATCCGTTTGTATTTTATATTCACTCATGAAATGATTTGAATATTTAGGACTTTATTTACAGCGTATATTCTTGAGGTACATTATTCTCCATGCACCTGTTCGAAGATGTATCCCGAGTTACGTAGGACACGTATATATAAAAATGATACACGGGGAGAAAAGAATCGTATTATTTGCCATGCTAACATAGTATTCAGTCTTATCTTACATAAAATCGTGATCGTTATTATGTAACTCTCTTATGTCTCTGCATAAAATATTCACTTGTAGAAATTAAATATCCAATTAGATGTAAAAACTGATCACTTGTGACTATTAAATCATTTCTTCGGAAGAGCAATTTATTTGGGGCAAGCATTCCCTTATTTGATTCGATTAAATATTTCATCAGTCTTAAGAAATATTTTATGGAGAGAGGACAAATAAACTATTCATTTGGTTGGAAGAAATTTTTTTTCAGTGTAGTCATTATTACCAGAAAAATGGTGAAGAATTCCATTCTCACATAGTAACGATCACGATTTCAGGTAAAATAATACCGAATACTATGTTGGCATGGTAAATATTACCATTCTCTTCTCAACGTGTAGCATTTCAGAATTCACAAAGCACGAATATCATATAAAAATACACAATAAAGCTGCTGTAGAAAAAAAGTCTTAATCTGTTTAATGCTTTTCCCATTGTGTCGGTAATTGTTCTTTTTTTTCAACTTAATTTGTTTGCATTTTAGATTCAGTCATGAAATGATCTGAATGTTTGATTTCCATTTTTCTCCTCGCCATCAAAGATGTACTCGGGATCACGTAGGACACGTATATATGAAAATGATACGATTTTCAGAGTTTATAAAGCTCGAATATCATATAAAAATACGTAATAAAGCTCTCCAGATACGTTTGGAATGCTGATACCATACAAACATGTAACCAAGAAATACGCTTGACGCCATCACCACATTGCACTTCATGCTGCTGCATCTTGATCATCGTCTAACCAACTGAAATCATACACGAGAGTCTGATGTGGTATCCAGAAACGGATTGTATGACTGATGAATACTATATAATAACACGAAAATAATCATGAGGCATTATTATTCCGACAACGAACAATCTGATTTCTCCACCCTGTTTCATTTTTTGTTCTTTCTCTTTCCCTCGCTATCATTCAATTTCAGCAACTTAGATCATTATCGAATCAATTCACTTAGAGGTGGGCGATCTCTTAGAGATTCCGAACACTCAAGTATATTGAAATAAAATATGTGAATTGGCAAATGTGCATTAGACCTTTATGATGAGTCATAAAACCCACCAGAGTGAATAGTCTCATAACCAAGCAATATAAGAATTAAACTCAATTTCTCAATATTTTTTATAGTTCTGAAGAATGACCTCTTACTGCACGAAGCTGTGATAAAAAATGAAGCCGATGCTGTTCGTAAAGTGCTCAAGGAGACCGTTGATGTAGATTCTAGGAATAATGTAAGTCAAACGAATATTTGAGTTTTATTTTATCAGGAAATTTCATTCCAGAAGACATTCCGCACAGTAAATAAACGTGAAAATACATATTGGAATGAAGAGAGAGAAAGGAATTATTTGTTTCTCTTACAGTATGGTCGTGCTCCTATCCACTGGGCTGCATCGAAAGGAAATACGGATATAATAGAGATGCTAATTCAAGCGAAATGTGATATCGAAGCTAAAGATAAGGTAACTTTCCGAACCTGAATATCATTTTTCCTATTTCGATGTAACCGTTCAACGACGATGAAGGAAGAAAGTCTTCTCAAATAGACCCGACTAGAAAGGATATTATGGAAAATAAGAGATTTCCTAACCGCTGAAAATAGAATGATACGTATAGTTTCCGTTACGTTTCTTTCCATACACTGTGAAAAATGATTGTAGAATTTTCCCCCAAAAAATGGTGGCAGCAAAGTTCTTCCATTGATGGGGAATTTTTCACCACAATTTGGTGGACTTTTCCTCCATTTGTAGAGCATTCAACACCCGAAAAACATAATAATTCTTCAAAGTGATGGAAAAATCCTTCATTTTCGATGGAAAAGCAATTCCCCCACGATGAGGAGACGAAATCCACCAACAGTGTGAAGGAAAACTCCACACATTTTTTACAGTGTAGAATACGAACATTGCTGTGAGAATTAAGCCGAACTCAAAAAAAAAACTGCTTTGAATTTGTACTTGGAGCAGAATCTTGTTCCACGTTTCTTATGCGGTCTCATACACACTCATGAGTTGAATGATTCTTTTAGTTTTTGATCAATTATTTCTCACAGAACATGAATATCGCCATGAAAATTTGGTTGATTCAGTCAGCCCATATATATTCCTGACTGGAAATTTAGTCACATTTAATCAGGTTAACCCGGCCTTTGATTAGGACCCGATCAGGACCTGTGACAAGTCATCAAAAAAATAATAATCCACGGGTGCGTGACATTAGATTCAGTGGCGACATCTACCTCCAGCACCGTTAAACCGTTTACGAAACTCAGGCCACCGTGATTGGCTGACCGTAGTAGAAAGACAGAGACCCACGATGAGCGCGACTGGACACTGCCTCAAGGCAGTGATACGTGTGAGTCTGCCCTGAAATATCAGTTTCTACTTCTTTCCGTGCGGAGCGCCGCGGCAACGGTCTCGCGTTCAGTGGGAAATAACCGAGGCCGGGTATAGATATGGGTGCCTGCACGGAGAGAATTGAATAGGAATGATTCCGATGCGAAATTTCCAAAACAAAATACATCGTAACGATTACGATATTTCGTAGTACTGACTACCTCGAAAACAAGTGATGCCTACGTTTTATGCGATTTCTCGTGATAACAACTCAATCAGCGGCAATGTTTATTATTTCATTCTCTCCGTGTGGAGGTGGTAGAGTCACTACTTCGCATGCACAAAAGTATAAGGTGAGAATACCTAGAAGAGCTCAGGATCGATTGCGATCCCCTTCCGAAAGTCCAGGATACTTTCTCCTGGCAAAACAGCTGTTGTCGCGGCTACTGGTAATTAGTTAGGACCACGGGGTTTGGACAGGGTAAACCGTCCCATCCTGTGGAGGGTTGAGTAGGGAAAGGGGCGGAACGGGTTAACTAACCTTCCGGAGATTACAGCTGGTTAGGGGAGTGGCAGAACGGGCGGACCCTCCGAAACATTGGGGAAAATAACTTAGATAGGTAGCCAATGACTGTCACACGCCCATGAAATTAACTAGCTATTCCGTGGGTTCACGAATAACCCTCGCGAATCTAAAAGAATCGCCCAATCCCGTTAAAGTAATAATTATTCCGCTAAAATTACCGTTGTATGCGTTTTACGATTGGGCCATTCATATCGCTTTCCGTTATTCCCTAGCTCATTAGCTCATTAGCTCATTACGATGTTCATGAGGGATATACCGTCACTATCATTGTTTTTCATGTAGAATTATAGTTTCATCTTTGTCTGTTGCCCTCGGTGGTACAGAGTCAACCGTATTATTGGTCTGTGACCATGTTCCGTCATATCTCAAGCCACTATAGGCTTTTCCACGATACCCACGATTAGGGTCATTCTATTTGATATTTAAGCTTAGGATATAAAAGGTTTTATATGTAGTTGTAAGATTATCCCTTTTGTAACAATTCTTCGATCCAGTTCATTGTTCTTTTATAATAAATTATTTCTTTGTTTTTTACTTTATTTCTGACTTATAAATTGAATAGTCTGTGATCCGCGTTCCTCCACTCCTGAACTCTGGAATCGGCGAGCAAGAGGCATAAGAGGGAGCTAATTATTGATTTAATTAGGGTCGATTGAACTCGTCAACGCGTAGTTCAAAACGAAACGTCACAGACCTGATCGGGTTCTAATCAACACCATAAAAAATTATTGTGGAACCCCCCCCCCCCCCAAAAAAAATGGTGGCACGCGGAGAAAAATGCAGCTTGAAAGGATAGTAATCTTTATTAGAAAATTGGAGAATATTTCTTGAAATCTGAGAATATTTCTTAAAATCTAACAATTTTTCTCAAGTTCGTAATAAACATGAAACGGTTCAGATTTCTCTTGAATATTGCTCGAAAAACAATGAAAAATTATCAATACTTAACAAATCATAAAAACAAATATGGGGTTTCCAAAAGTCGCGCATGAAATATTACAAAGTGAATAACAAAATTCTGTAATTTGAAAATAAGATTTCAAAATTTTGTTATTTACTTTGTAGAATTTCATGCGCGACTTTTGGAAACTTCATATTTGTTTCTATGAGTTGTTAAGTATTGATAATTTTTCATTATTTTTCGAGTAATATTCAAGAGAAATCTGAGCCGTTTTATGTTCATTACGAACTTAAGAAAAATTCTTAGATTCTAAGGAATTTTCTCAGATTTTAAGGAATATTCTCCAATTTTCTATTAAAGATTACTATCTTTTCGAGCTGCCTTTTTCTCCGTGAGCAAAGTTCTTCCATAGATGGGGAATTTTTCACCATAATCTGTTGGACTTTCCCTCCATTTGTAGAGGATTCAACACCCAAACAAAACAATTGTTCTCCACGGTGGTAGAAAAATCCCTCATTTTTTATCGAGAAGCAATTGTCCCACGATGAGGAGACGGAATTCAACAACAATGTTAAAGAAAACTCCGCACATTTTTCACAGTGGAACGCCTGATTGACTCGATTGAATTTCTAGTCGGGAACACTACGCTGTAAAAAGTGCACGGAGAAAAAAACTAGCAATAATATTGCTGAATCGACAATAAAATATTGTTACATATCAACCCACAACAAAATCGTAAAAATATCGTTTGAGATTGTTGAATTGGCAATTTCATTGTCAACAAGACAACTACACGGAAAAAAGAAAACAGCAATGATTACTGTGAATCGCAATAATTCATTAGAAAACAATTAAAAATCAAATTCACGCCGCTCATTACTGCGTCTCCCAGTAACCGTTAATGTCCAAGCAGCATTGACGAATTTAACTGCAGTACACATCACTGTGATCACGCTAACCTCTATCATCCAAGCGTGTTTTCATTTGTTTTTCAACTGATTGCTGTTATGGACAGTAACCAGTGCTGTTTTCTTCTTTCCGTGTATGTGTTGTTAGAAGAACAAAAGTTATTGTATATCGACCAATAAAATTTCAACAATTCACTCATTCCTAGTCCTACGAAACAAATTTTCCTCAGTGTGAATGTTGAATTTTCCTCTAATTTGGTGGCAGCATTCATTTCCCCTATATCCTGGGGGAATTTTCTTTCATTTGGAGAGGAATCTCTTTCAGAAAGAAAGAATTTCCCTCCAAATGGAGGAGAATTCCTCCAAAATATAAGGAAGATGAATTTCCCCCATGTGGAGAATTTTTGCTGCCACCAAATTTGGGGGAAACTTCACTTTCACTCTTTACAGATTAATTGGCGTTCATAAACGTCTTTCATTTTGAAAATATGAATAGTTGGAACATACTTCATCCTCATTCTCCTCTCAAACAAAGTGGAATAATGCTTCTTTCTTGCCAAAGCGAAACCGTTACTTTAAATTTTTTTATTTTAACGACGTATTCCTGCACTGCGATTCAAGAAAAGTCCTGAAAATTGAATTACATTCAATTTCCAGTAAATCCTTGATAAAAACTTGATTCAAATCACATGGAGTCATTCGTATTCAATCCTGGTCAGATCTTTATGAAATATCGTGTCAACCCGATGAAAATTCCTAATCAGGGAATCTGAGATTAATATTGAAAATTCAGAATAATTTAATACATCCACCGGTTACCGAAGCATCGCGAATCGTGTCATTCATCAACCCGGATAGCGATGATCATTTATATTTAAGTTAAAGATATAATCCTCTCATAATTCAATTCCAAATAAATGACACAATATGGTTCTTGCGGTGGTCCATTTCGCTCTACAGTTTGGAATGCGTCCTATACATATGGCTGCGTGGTACGGACACCGGGATGCCGTGAAAATGCTAATCAACGCTGGAGCGAGCGTGTCTGCGACCAACAAGGTACGAAATAGAGCAAGAACATTAATACAAATTACACAGCTCGCACAAAATAACGTGTTTCGTTTTAAATTCAGTCGTTCCTGAAATGACTGTGATATCATGAAATTCGAATAATTTTGTGCTTGAATATTATTTTCTTTGAACGTGTGAAACGAATTCTCCCATTCATGAGGATAAAACTGGAATTTCGCTCTTAGAATCATCATTGGATTTCTAGTACTTCATGAATAATTGAATGAGTGGGATGGAGAAAGTCTGTATATAAGCCATAGTTGGATCATTTGATTCTCATTATCTCCATAAACCTTGATGTCTTTTCATCGTCATAAAAAATTCATTCCTCTGAGAGTAATCTCATTCCAATATGAACTGCTATTTGTTATTTCAAACTCTCGCGGAATGGCAATAGAACTGCGAATGTTCTCTCTATTCTTTCGAATTTGTTCACAATGTGTCGTTACATAAAAAACAACAAGAAGGGAAACTGTAGCATGAATAAAGTTCTCTATACCAACATCGAATTTCTTCCTCATTTCTCCTTTCTTTTATTCATTCGATAAAAGAATCACCGCTGTTATTGCTCAACTTGCACAGATTACTTCAAACATATTATACTTCCATAAGAATTCGTCTCTCAATGTTTAAATTTTTTATTTCAATGCAATTTTTTTTTCGTTGTTATTCTCTTTCTCGTTAAATAGTACAACGAAATAAAAGTGAATCTACAAATAATAGTTGTATTCACGTGGATGTCCCCAAGTAGCACAAGAACATTTCAAGCAACGTGCGTTCGAAAAAGACGTTCTAAGAATGTGCACAGAATATACTTATCCGAAACAGTCTCATTCGAAGATTCTAAGAATGTTCATCAAACATGCTCAAAACTTCCAAGAATCTTCTTAGCATTTCTAACCTGTTGTGGTACTTGAGTCATTTTAGAGGAATTAAAAAATCCTCTCGAGTTCACGTTGCAGGTCAGATCTGTATTCATTTCCATACAGTTGTTTTCTAAGTCTTCTGTTCCTGATTGGTGGCTTTCACATGCATACGTGGTCTAAATATTTCTTCGAGCTCGGAGTTCTTTGATATTCCACTTTTTCCGTGGTCCTTTTGCCCTTGTCATGTTTTGGAATTCACTTATCACGTGAGTGACTACAAGACTGTCGCCTAGGGGTAACGTTTGAATATATCATACTGCAAAAGGACTCTGAGTTTTTCCAATACACGAATGCATCAGAGTTCTTAACGTTTAAACATGAAACTATGAGAGAAAACTCAGTTTTCAAGGGATTCTGCACTGTAGGCCCATGAAGATTTTTCCCATGAATTAAGAGCAGCTCATGTGGAAATTGCAAATGCTGCCACTCTGAAAAGAGTGAATTTTTTAATCCTCAAGAGCATGGTTTTTCATCCCCAAAACGGAATTAGAAGTGATTTGATCCAAGAATGAACTCTTCTAATAATATATTATTCCGGCTAATATATTAATCGGAGTATTTTTTTCCGTGAGGATTTTTTTCACTCTTCTTGAAACAACGTTTCACTCCCAAACATTGAGAGAGAATGTCATAATTAATTTTCACAATAGTGTGGGATTAAGATATTTGTCATAAGTTGAATTTAAAGAACAGCGCATCTTTTTATCCAAGTTTCTTTTATTTAAGATCACATTGAATACATGGTATAGTTTCAAATCGGAACTGGCGAAGGAAATGGAAATTCTCAATAATTATTCTCAACATACTCATACTTTTCGCCAGACCATTCTTACGTATTGTCAAATTTTTGCCAGATTGAATTTTTCTACACGAGGAAAACTCGCCACATTTTTTACAGTGTATTATTGGCGCAGGGGAAACCCCCGCCGCCCCCGTATCACGGGAGACCCCAGACTACAGGCCCCCCAGACAGTTTTTGTTGGATCACAATTGTTAGGCCCTCAGAATCTCCGGTACGCCATTGCAGTGTACGACAGCCAAATTTCCAATTGAAATTAATATTTTAATACTTTTAGCGAATACATTAAATGATCCCCCAACTTTCATTCGGTACTGACCCAATCTTGCCTCATTGAAGTAACCATATTGCCAAGAAAATATTGAAGCAGTGTCGTCTGTATTTGATATTCCACCATGCTAGTAACTCCCAATCGGTTTTGCTTCTCCACAAACTGGGTATTCTCCAAACGCTATTGATTCCGTATTGACTTGAGATTTGCATTTTCCACTTGCGAAGTTTGCACATAACTTCATTCAAACTTTTGAACGTAGATTGAAATTTCGGAAATCAGTTTTCTCTTTTCACTTTTCAAGGAAGAAAATAAATGGAATTTTGCAAGAATTTATTGTTCTTTCAAAATAGTTCCTCGAAATCTACATTACATTATGAGGAACATTGTACGAAATTGGAACTACCGTTTTTACCGCGAACGAATATTTCACGTCTCTTATTCTCTTTTTCAGAAACAATACACCCTTCTCATGTGCAGCGCTCGAGGTAATAACGTCAACGTAGTAGAATATCTTGCTGAAGCTGTGGAATCATTGAACGGCGATGCAGTTGACTGCACGGGTGCAACTGCACTCCATCATGCCGCCATAGCGGGTCATCCCAGCGTGATAACTGCATTATCGAATATTCCAAAAATTGAATTAAATACCACCGATAAGGTAGGAATTTCGAACATTTTTTTTCAATAACATTATACGCCGATGGAAATATTCAATGTATGTCGTGAGAGTATTATTTCATAAGTAGACCGTTCAAAAAATGATAAAATGCCCCCATATATTTCACAAGTTCACTGTACACGAGGAGAGTTTTATTGGAAGTGTGAGACGCCGGAAGGAATTGATAATCTTCTGAAATACTTTTATTAGCACTTTTAATGAAGCCTCATGGTTCATTGAATATTAATTCGTTATAAATTGTCATCGAATTTCATTAATTTTCAATTTGTCTATATGACTATATCCTCAAGTATACTATTGGGTGCATCTTTGCAAGTTCAATTCAAATTTAGTTCAGAATGAAATTCATTGAATCTTGTAATTCTCTTGATTAAACCTCTTCGATAATTTGTTAATATACGAGTTTATATGCAACAAAAAACTGACTGTGCCGAAATGATATGAGTGCAAAATATTTCATCCACAGTTTCATGAAATTTTACGAACTCCGATGTAACGAAGACCGATCGAATGTAAATGTCGAATGTTGCAATGATAGGTGTTGATACACTCTTGAAAATTTCATACAGTTCGGTGAAAACACGATATATAATTTCTACGTTATTTTTCTCGGTGCATTTTTCAAAATCTTTCCCAGTTCTGTAATACACCTTTTTAAATGTCCAGGGTGTCTACCAGACCTGGAGAACCTGGAAAAGTCAGGGAAAAGTCAGGGAATTTTTTTCATTCGCTATCACACTGTTAGAATTATTTATGTTAAATTTCATGTACCAGATTTGGAAGTTTTTTTCATATGAATTTGTACATTGAATTTGAACATCTGAATGTCTATTGTGTTGTCTATCAATGAAGTGAAGTTAGATACGTATAAGGTTATCAAATTTGATGTAGAAATATACATCAATGGTTATAAAATTTACAAACATTTCTAACAGTGTATTTGCCTACTGTAAAGAAATAATTGTCAGATATTTCCCCAAAAAATGGTGGTAGCAAAATTGGTTCACGAATGAGGAATCATTCAACATGATTTAATGGTTTTTTTTCATTTGTAAAGGATTGAACACCCGAATCATACATAGTATCAATAAAAAATCGGGAATAATTTTCATATTGTGAGATTGGAGAATGAAATATACTCAGTGAACACTTATAAGAGGACGAGCTCTTTGAGAGATCTTTGACAAGAGCTCTAGTGATGTTATTATACTGATATCCGAATGGTATCTTTTCTCTGAGATCTCAGAACAAAATCCTCTTAAAGAGTTCGTTTGGATAACATTCTGCCAATCTCTCATTTTCCTCAGAAATCGACGCATCCGATAACATTCTGATACCTTTATGTTAACCTTCTGAAAGGTCTATCCGACCTCTCACATATTTGGGAGATCTTCAAGACTTCTTGATGATAACATATTGTTCACTGGGTAGCGTAGAATTATGTTCTAACAGCGTGTAAAGAGTGAGAAATCAGACAAATATTGTCTGTGCGCACTGTTCACACATTGTATTTTTGCCAGGGTTGTGAACTTCACAAAGTTCTGGAGCAGATCAATGAAGAAATGTCAAAAATTCGTTTCCGCGGGACATGAACCAATCGATTCAGAATCTTCTGACATCAAAAAACGGAATAGCGCTTGAGAAGAACATTTTTTAAAGAGTGCACTTCGAAATTTTACCAAGTGCTGGAGCAAGTCGATGAAGAAGTTTCAAAAATTCGTTTGCGTGAGGTATAGACTGATGGATTTAGAATCTTCTGAAACGAAAAATGTACGGATCGTAAGAGAGAGAGGTTTTTTCCGAAGTCGACTTATAAATCTCACCAAATAGAGGGGTTCAAAAAAGAAAGAAAAAGAGCTTTCGAATATCTTGAAATACAATGTACACACGACCATAATGTGTGAAATCAGTGTATTTGATGTTGATATGTTGTATAGAGCGATATTTTTAATATATTGAAGTACATTGGAGAAATCTCACATGAAAGATTTAGCTAGCGTTCCAGGGTTAGTATCCTAATAGCAAAAAAAAGTGTAAAGCGTCCCGTGACAATATATTATATAAAATTGAAGGACGTACAATGGAACATTTTATAATTATCCAATCATCAACACTGCAGTGTCGCTTTGTACAAATGATCTTGATTCTCTATCACGGCAATGCTGCTGTGGAAAGAGGTTTTTTAATAAACGCCGATTGTTTGATGGATAATCTTTCTAACGAGTCATTAGTTGCACATATAGAATAGTATATGATTTAATTATAAACACAGGAGGAATGGAAACCCTACACTGTAAAAAGGAAGTCTTAATCTGTTTGCATCTTAATTGCAGACAATGCTTTTTCCATTGTGTCGGCGATTGTTTTTTCGGCTTAATTTGTTTGCATCATAGATTCAGTCATGAAATGAGCTGAATTTAAGACTTCCTTTTCACAGTGTAGTGAAAGGGAAGCGTGTCATAAAAAGTAACGGAAGCGTAAGAATGTTTCAGATGACTTTTCTCATACTTTTTACATGCTTCCTATCCACTCTCCAATGACGCTTCCGTGTGTAAACCCCCGGTTACTATGAAATTGGTGTTTCTTCCCATACGCTTTGCGCAATTCAAATATACGTTTGAACTACTCTCAATGTCCCACTTGACTTGTCCTAAATACTTTCCTGACACTTCCTGATACACGCTTCCCTTTCACCAGGGAAATGTGCAAAGAACGGAAGAATTATTATGTTACGTTGCACAAGCTCATCAAAAATGGAAGTCTACCCTGAAAGGAAAAAGAAAATCAGAGGAAGATAAACTTGAGAAAGCTAAAGCCAAAAGAAAAGCTCTCAGACAGATTGAAGAACTGAAAACTAAAAAAATTAAACTGTTTGAGGAAAATTGTCCATCAATACAAACTATTGAACAAGAAATTGCGAACTTAGAGGACTAATTAAAAACTTGAGTATTGATTAGTTTAAATCAAGTGTTTGTGAGATCATACTTCTCCATTTTTGTTGTTATTTTATATTCACAAAAAAATTCAAGACTATGTTTCATACGTGTATAATGTCATTCAGTATGTTATCTATCAAAATTCATAGGACATGACATCGGTTTCTTTTTCTATTACAATGTTTCTTATAATACTTAAGATTCTTGAGTTATCTGAAATTTTTTCGAATTTTGAATTGAATTTTATGTCCAATTATATTTTATTTGTTTATTTATTTCGATGTCAAGGACAAAGTTTTTTTATGTCAAAGCAAGAACAATCTTGTTCATTTTGATTCTTATTACATGCGAATTTCTCATATATTGATGAATTAATTCACTTCATTAAGCTGCATGGATGGCAATATGTGTATTACGTCATGAATTGTAGGAGAAGGAGTTTGAATGATTTAATATGGATGATCAAATTTGTATTTATACTTTCGAATCAAATAATATATATTTATCCTGGAATTTTCCAAAATTCGACCTGGAAAACCTGGAAAAGTCAGGGAATTTTGTTTTGGAAATTTAGTAGACACCCTGAATATCGATAATTCTATTCGCTATGCTCTATCCTGGTAACTCAATAAATACAGCACCGCAGGGCATAAACTTTTCTCAACTTGAGCTGATCGTGCAAAATTGAGTAAATACGAAGCACGTGGTCCGTAGAATTTCGCAGAGCCGTGATTTATAGCTCCAAGCGATTTATGTCATGTATATTTCATTCATATATCGATATCCATTAAAAAATATGTTCTTCAAATTTACAAACATTTCCTCTGAAGTTCAATTGAATAATTCATGAGATGATGTTCTAATTTTTGTTTTTTCTCGCAAAAGGGAACCGTTTAACCGGAAACCTGAGGAGTTTCTTTTTGTTTTTCCTCTCGGGACAAATAAATCACAGAAAGAATTAAGGGCTTTTCGACAACAAACCATGCGAAGAGAAAATCATGTCACGGGTGTATTGAGATCCCAACCGGAGATGACATTTTTACATTTCTAAGATATATTCCCTAAGATAATCCATAAATTACATTGCTCGAGGCTATGTTTTTTCTCCTGTAGTTCTCGAGAGATGCAGAGTGTTGATAATGAATTCTCATCTTTCAAAATTAATTAAGAAATTAATGCGATAGGAAAGTATGGTTTGAAATGAATCAAATCTACTCGCTCAATTTGTAAAATGTCTTCGAGAAAGAGTTCGTAATTGATTAAAGAAATTCTTCACTGAATCTGAACGAAGATAATCCAAATACCGCATTCGATTTAGTGGGAGAATATTAATGTGGCAATCTAAATCGAAAATGAGATTTTCATGGTTACTCTTTGATCACCGATGAACGGAGACGAGTAAAAGAGAATTCACGCCATCACTGTAGAACGGTGAATGCAATTTGTGGTTTCTACAATTCGTAGTACTTCATGTCCGATGAAAACAATGGGTGACATTTCAATTATCTTCTGGGTAGCGTTCATTTCGTTTCTCTATGTTCCAACAATTTTTCAACTCGATACGTTAGAATTGGATTGTTCGAAAAAAGAGACTAATAAAAACCTTTGAAAATTCTGTCAAATTTTTGTAGTGAGTACAAAATCTGATGAAAGAATTTCATCAAAGAGAAGCTCTTGCACTGAGAAAAAAGAATTTTTAAAGTTTACATTTTGCGAAGTCAATATTTGGACGATTTCAAAAATAGTTCGAGCTACTACAATTCAAGTTGATTGTACCAGTTTGTTCTCCCAAAAATTGTCAATTTATGCCCCCTAGTTGGTCAACGTTTTTTTTTATTGTAAAGAGACACCAAATTCTTCCGTATAATAATCCCATACAACCCCCTAGTTCAGAAAAAGTTCGTAGGGAATTCAATTGGGGTTGGAAGAATTCATTACGAAGCCATTATTTCTATTATATTGTATGGTCTTCCACTTCATCATCCAAGATCATGAAAGCATACTATTTTGTACAGGAAAATTGACATAAATGTCGAAGCATAAAAATACAATAACCACAAATTCGTCCTCTCATTTCACGTATTACGAAAAAAAACCTGGGTAAACTTGGGGGCATGAGTTAGGAGTTTTCAAGAAGAAAGGTGTCAGTTGCATTATTTCGTGCACATGAGAAGATGGATGGGTAATTGTGTTGCATATGATCTACCTCGATTTTATTCATTAGTAAAACATGTTTTTAAAGTTCGAATCGTTTATTGAACCAAATTTGTAACTGAATAACAAAATAATCAACAGTGAAAGTCCCAAATTCTTGTGGTACATTCTTCAAACGATATTTTCCGTTCCAAGGAGTTAATTCGGAAACATAAACACTGATGATTCTAGACTTGTGTAACTCATGAACGAGCCGTTCAAAAGAGCGGCTCACTCGACCGAGCCGAATGAAGTAGTTCAGAGATTCATAAAGATATACTTCAGTAATTCACACTAGATATTTTCATGTTTGTACTACTGATTCTTACTAAACAGAAGTTCCTACAATTTATTCAGACTTATCAACCTTCGGGATAATGGAGGAGGCATGTTACTAGAAATCGCGTGATCGCCATAAAGAGAGGAGCGCAGAATATATTATCATAGTAAAAGAATCTTTCACTATGATAATATATTTCCAATACAATTTTGATTCACTGTGAATTTTAGATTATGCATAATAGGTAAAGAAAAATAGTTCATAGAGGATACTAAATTGAGTTGTGAGAACTTTATTCAAAATAAGTGAGAACTAATTTAAATTCTTGGTTCAGTTTGTAAGATGAAAATAGATCCATTGCTTATGTTGCGAAATTAATGGTTTTAAATGGATGAAATACCAAATCAGAAGGATAAAATTTGGAACACAATATTTTTGCAACATCGTTGCCCAGACCCTGTTATAGGGACTCTATTTTCTATGCCCTTATCACTTTACGTGGAACATTATGTGAGGGAAAAAAGAGAACAAAAGAAATGCCCCCTAATTCATGGATATTTACGAATTCTTCATTAGATTATTCTTCACGAGAATAATTGAATTATTTAGCTCAAAACGAGATATACTGAACTATTTCGGTGAAGTGAACTACAATGCCCACACGGAAAAAAATGTTTAGGTTCATTACGAAGATTTCTTGGTATCCCAGCTAAACGATATCACTGGATTTCGTTGAGATAGAAGTTTGGCTGTAGGAAAGAAACTTTATCGCTGATGAAATATAGTTTTAACCACTGAAATATTTAGCGATGAAGTCTATATTTTCACTCCAAAAGAGCGACTGGATTGTATGGGTGCGACACCTAAACAGAATTAGCTGCACAGTCTAGCTAACTACTTTAGCTGTAACAGATAGAATTGTTCACTGGTATTTCCAAGTGAGCTCACATGGCAGTAGGGGTTGTGCATTTTCAAAAGTATTCTGAAAGGGACGTTTAAGATATTCCATGCATTATGAAAAGAACAATTCGAGAAAGATTCTTTCTAAAGAACGAATCATTCTCGAACCTTGTTCATTCCATGTTGCATAAGACATCTTGAAGATGTTTTTTAGAATACTTTTGGAACTGCCTAACCTCTATCGTTATGTGGGAGGTGATAATGAATTCCCGCTGGAATATGAACATTCTGTTTGCAGCATTCTTACATCGTGTCAGAACGCTATCAGTCGGCTTGACTTCGGATATCTTGAAATGATATTTTTCAATATCAAAACGTTGATATCATATCATAATTGAAAAGTCAACATAATCATGAACTGAATTCCAAAATAAACTCCAATTGAGCCCCCGGATCGAAAAACTCGCCGACCGCTCGAACACCTAGAAAAGTATTGTCCAAGCCGTGACGTCACACACCAAAATTAAAAGTTAGAATTTCGAAAATTGAAAAATACTGGGTGATAAGTCTTGAAAAATCAATGCAAGTATCCGTTTACGATTTTTTTCTATGATTGATAATTTTCGAGATAAAAAATAAAAACTACTTATTTTTGCGTAACCAAAATCAATGTTTTTCAACATTAAACTCGTTGTAACTCAGTCATTTTTCGATGTATCGTAATAATTCTTGCAGATTTTGATTCTTAAGACTTCTCCAAAGACGGCGACATTGAAAAAAATTGGAAAAGTTAATAACAAATAATTAATTTTTCAATCCGAAGTGAAAAGTATATTTTTCATGCTTCGTATTGAAAAAGTGGTGGGGGAAGTACGAGCTACAAAAAACTTCCAGCGACAAAGTTGTTCGTCAGTTTATGGACAAACTTTTTGGGAAGTTTCAGATCGATTTAATCATTAGTTTGCAAAATACACCGAGTTTTGTATGAGCGCGCGATAGAAATTTTTGATGAATTTCCAATGGCTATGGCTGAATATCAGACCTCGTAGGGAAAATAGCGTTTGTTCGATTTCTCAACCCATGGTTTATGTTTTTTGGTTCAGAGAATTTGAATATCGAATTTGAGTATCTTCATTCATCCCTAAAGACAACAAGTCGGTTCAATTGATGTAGACAATTTCTTTTCACGATTATGAAAATGTTTTTGTTTTTCTGGTTTCTTCATACTCATTTGTATGCAATGTAAATATTCCTATTAAACGGTTTATGCAAATTATGGCAGTTCTTGTATACACAGACAGGGAAAAATATTCGTTTCCCAGAATTTGACCCTCCAGTCTTCAATAATTGAATCGAAAGTATAAAAGGCATTATTTTTGAGGATAACGCACTGACGTGCAATGAGAAACATTGGGGTGCTTGACTAGATACCGCAAGCGAGAACGATATCTTCTACATTTTCGATCCGATTTTTTTTAAAATTTGAGGAAAACTTCTTCAAACATAGATGAACAACTTTCTCACTGGAAGTTTTCCGAAATCGAAAGTTTCTTCGATATTTGATGTATTTGAAACTCGAAAACGCGAATTCCTGACAGTATGAGTTTATTATTCAATATCAATTAAATAATGTAATACCTTCATGAATTGAACCAATTGTTGTCTTTAGAGATGAATGAAGATACTCAAATTCGATATTTAAATTCTCTGAACCAAAAAACATCAACCATGGTTTGAGAAATCGAACAAACGCTATTTTCCCTATGGGGTCTGATATTCAGCCGAAGCCATTGCAAACTAATGATTCAATCGATCTGAAACTTTCCGAAAAGTTTGTCCATACACTGACGAACAACTTTGTCGCTGGAAGTTTTTTGTAGCTCGTACTTCCCCCACCACTTTTTCAATACGAAGCATGAAAAATATACTTTTCACTTCGGATTAAAAAATTAATTATTTGTTATTAACTTTTACAATTTTCTCCAATGTCGCCGTCTTTGGAGAAGTCTTAACAATCAAAATCTGCAAGAATTATTACGATACATCGAAAAATGACTGAGTTATAACGAGTTTAATGTTGAAAAACATTGATTTTGGTTACGCAAAAATAAGTAGTTTTTATTTTTTATCTCGAAAACTATCAATCATAGAAAAAAATCGTAAACGGATACTTGCATTGATTTTTCAAGACCTATCACCCAGTATTTTTCAATTTTCGAAATTCTAATTTTTAATTTTGGTGTGTGACGTCACGGCTTGGACAATACTTTTCTAGATGTTCGAGCGCTCGGCGAGTTTTTCGACCCGGGGGCTCAATTAGTAGATGCTTAGGATAACCTCGATTTGAAATGTCATTATTCGAGCCAAAAGCTTCTGTACTCCTAATCGAAAGCTTATTCCTATACTGCTCGCAGGATTCCACATATTTCGAATGATTCGATGAATTCCGAAATATTGGTGAATGAGGTTTATTTTTAGATTATATTTTCCCATTTTGCTGAAGTTTAGGTCGTTTATTGGAACGAATTAATAATCGAATAACACCATATTCAACTGTTGAAGATCAAAAAATCTTGCAGGGAATCTTTGAACGATATTTCCAGTTCCAAGAAGTCAAATCGAGAAGATAAACGACGGTGATTTATCAAATTTTGTGATTTTGAATTTTCGTTTCGTTTCTATAAACGATTCAAACTTCCACAACATATTTTTCCATGATTCGTGATGTCTAAGTTTTCACACAAGGACCAACGAAATACTTAACCTCGAAGGAACTTCAATTCACGAATATCTCGAAATTTATTGAATATATTCAAAGTTTAATAATAAGTTTGATCAAGTAACATGAAAATAAACTTTCGATTGTAATGTCTTTGAAGACATTCCATCCATGTAGAGCTGAGACATCGACATACGAGAACTGAACATTTCGCGATACAATCTTCGTGTATTACTGGCGTGAAGTGGTAGAAACCAAAGAAACATTCAAACATTAGCTGTCCTCGTTTAGGTGTAGTTCCCAAACAAGGAAGCTGTGTGAGTTATATAATAATAGGAGCCACTTAGAATTATGCTGTATGTTCGTGATTAATAAACTGCATTACAAACAGTGATAAATACGTTTTTTAAATTTGTCGTGAATGACAGCTAAACGGTTAATGCGTAATAATTATTCCTTCTTGCAGTTGTAAATGAATTTATTGTGAGTCTGGCTATATTCCATCAGCTATATATTTCTTTCTATTACAGTGAAGTCATTTTTTTCCGTGCAAATCTAGATGATTCATCAGATTTTGTGAATTTGAATTTTCTATAAACGATTCAAACTTCAAGCACATTGAAACATCATTTTCCACTTCAGGAAGTTGGTGTACGGTGGGTTAGGGGTATTGGGAATACGTCTCTATCTTTAATATCCATCCTAACCCCTTGAGGTTAAAAAAAAAAGATTGAATAATGGATAAAATCGGGTTAGATCACATACCAGATGAATATATCCTACATTCTTGTATAATTATACCTAACTATTAAGGGTGTGCGAGTAGTGATTTTTTCGAGTCGAGTCGAGTAATTGAAGTTTCGAGTCGAGTCGAGTCGAGTACTCGAAATTTTTCGAGTACCTGGTAGATTTTCGATTACTCGAAAAATATATAATATACGTGAATATGAATCTGATTTATATGTTTCAGTGGATAACGATCCCTTATGTTTTCTAAGAATATTCTACTTTTTACAAATGGTGATTCATGATAATTCTAAAAAAATTGTCAAATCACTCGAAGAGTTTCGAGTAGCTCGAGAATTCCGAGTAGTAAAAAATACTCGACTCGACTCGACTCGAGAATACTCGAAAATTTCGAGTACTCGCACACGCCTACTAACTATAGCATAAATTGGACGTTCTACGCAATTATGACTCCACTGACCAAAACACATACGATAAAATGTGATGAAGGTTTTTTAAAAAATAATCATGCTCGTTGTAATCCCATGGTATCTCAGTTCTCCAATGCCGATTTTCGGTACTTCTTCAAACTTCATCGCTCTGGCTCTTTTTCAACAAGGCAAAGACAGGGCCCATAATTTTCGGCATGATTTCCTACACGGATGTATACCTTTCAAACCGAAATCGATGAGAGACCTGGGAACTTTTCCCCGTCAGTGTGAATACCGAGCACTTCATTTTTCACAAATTTCTCTTGACGCGAAGTGAACGAGATTTTCAATTCCTGAACATATTTTTGAAACGGTAACATCTCTCACTAATTCGTCGAGAAAGTTAATTCATAATTCAAATTCATCCGCTGCGCATACATGAAGTTGAGTTATTGTAGTCTATTACTACGAAAGAGCATAATTTATAAACGAGAGAGAAAAAGATAAAATTCCGTAGAGTTGATGTTTGAAGAATCCAGTGATCACCGTAGCATGACTTAATCTTCAACCTACCTTCGCTAATGCATCGCAAAAAAAGCATACAACCTGCTCTTCGTCTTCCCCGAGCGGTGAAAAATGAAGATTTTAATAATACGTTGAGGTAACTGTCATTCTCGCGGGACATAATCATGACCTTTACCACGATTGATCAGTTTCATCTTTAAAGCAGACAAATATGTATTCATCATCACATTATAAGATAATCTGTTTGAAAAAATTGATCCATTAATCAAGTAATTTTAACTTTTTTTTTGCAAAGTGACCCACGGGAAGAATTAAATAGTAATTATTCCGATGTTTTGTCGCGTTGATTACTTTGGAAACGAGTGATGTATACGTTTTAAGCGGTTTTTTGTGACGTGCTCACATCGCAATGTTTATTATTCAATTCTCTCCGTGTAGGTCATCTGTCAATCACTTTTAATTAGCATACATCGAATCTGAATCATTTTTCCAGAATATTGTGATAACGGTTTTGGAACTGATTAAAAATCCTCTACGTTAGTTTGATCTTCTGCCATCGCTTATATATTTTTCGATCACTGAAATGAGTACCTCTCGAATGAATTTAATCACTTGAACCTCATGCTTGTGCTGTTTTGTACAGCTATAAACTGTGATTAATTATAAAAATCAAGAAATTCCATAGATATTTCAAATGCTGAATCCGTGGAAATCTAGTAGAGCTAACCGGAAAAGATCAGACATAAGAGTATATACGTACTCTTGCGTCTGATCGTCTCCGGTTTTCTCTACTCGTTTCTTTGCGTAAAAACGTGAAATGTATGTTCATTGCTCTGCAAATGGACGTGCTATTGTTTTAATCACTTTTATAAAACAATAGAGTGACTTTTTACATCAAATTAGACCTGAACACGTTAACACGACTAATGCATCGCTGAGTCCCGCTCAATCCGCAGATAATATCGTATACACATGTCCTATTGTGTATTGATTATTACTGGAGCAGAACATCGCCCTATTCCACGCGTCATGTTCACTTTATTCCAAATAATTCCCTCTTCTGCCATTGTGCGAGACCAATGGATAACAAGATCCAATGCATAAAAGTAAGGAGTTCTAATGGACGGATCATAACTTGGATATATGGTAACTGTTCTAAAAGAAAAAATTTAATAGCCATTTATGAGGAGGAATATTCAAATATCAGATCTTTGAATTTACTATCATAACGGTTCCTAATATGATCCATATATTTCTTGTACAACGCTATGACCCAAGAAAAAACACTTACAAGGCATGTTATTGAGAACAAACCTGCAAAACTATGAGAAATTTTAATTCGTTTGAACGTCATTGAAATTTGATTCTAGATCAATCAAGTCAACATGATAAATCACTTTACGTTTTCAATTTCCAATATAAATTGCAATCAATATGAACGTCAACTTATGAATAAATATTATATTCAGAAGCGATGTACTTCACATTGAATATTCAAATTCAAATTCGAAACGCATATTCATCCGGCCTTACTGCGCAAATAAATATTCATTATCACGTCATAAAATTGTAATTGTTTCTCACGGTGGGAAAATAAGGAAGAGCGCCGAAGAAAAATAGTATTTCTCAGAGTTCAAGAGTAGGGAAATGAGACATTAATCAAGTCAGATGTTGATTTATGATGCACTAAGATTTATTTTCGACTGGAAAGAAAAGTTTTTAGTAAGAATAAAGGGTAAGGATTAATTGGAGCTTTGAAGAATTCTCAATCTCCTGTGCTAAAACACAGGACTTGAGAATTGCAATGTTGTGGAGAAGAGGGCTTGTATTGAGGAACAAAATCCAATACTTTTATCTTACAAGTGTTGCGAGAACACACATTTTCTCACATTTACACATGGTCTGTTCTGAGAATTTTCCAACCACTAGCAGGGTTGGTTCGAAAAAACACAACCCGATTCAACTTCCTGGAGCTCAATTAAGCTCAAAATAGTGTTAATTAGGGTTTCTAACCGGAGAATTCTTGATCTCGATTTCCCGAGAAATTTTGTATAAATTTGATCGCGAGAAAAATTAGTCGAGAAAGCGAGAAATTGAGGAATCTGAACAAAGCTAACAAAGTTAAGGAATTTTCACAAAGAAATCTATCTACCAACATTATCAACAGAGAATTTTATCCATGCAAATCTATAAAGCAACGTATCCCAAACTTGTTGAATGGGGAAATTTGCGAAATTGTATATAATATATATATACAGGGTGGGGCATTTGAAGTGTCGCGGGCGTTTTTTCCAAAAATAAAATGAGATACGAGAAAATTTTTCGGACAAAAATTGTAGGGTATCGAGGGGGACATCCGATGGTGGCCTTGGCTTTGACCTCAAATCTCATCTTCAAGGGCATTCTGAGGTCAACTCTTGTTTTTAAAATAGCATCTCATATTTTTTACTGCAGATTTGGATTCTAGGTCAAAAACCAAGAAACTTTTGTCTGAACCATTTTCCTGAAATCCGCAAAGATGGCGCTCTAATCGATATTGTTCCATACTGAATCTGACATTAGAATAACTCGAAAACGAAGGGTCTTGGAGGAGAATGTTTCGGACAAAAGTTGTCTGATTCCAAGGGGAACCCCTTGAACTGAAACGGAGGTGATGGGGTATAACAGACAAAACACAACACATTTCAATCGTCTACATCACTCGGATAATTTTAATGCAGTAGATGCTCAAAATGATGGCCTGCGACTTCAATACACATTTCAGAACGTTTTACAAAAGATTGCTGAACTCGTGCTAAAATATCTTCATTGATGCTCGCGCATGCATTGATGATTCGTTGACGCATATTCTCAGGTGTAGTCGGTGCTTGTTGATAAACTGTATCTTTTATGTATCCCCATAAAAAAAAAATCTGGAGAAGTAAGATCCGGAGAACGGGCAGGCCAATGAACTGGTCGACGACGTCCTATCCATCGTCCAGGATAATCTCTGTCCAATATTCCTCGAGCTGTGACTGCATAATGGGATGGACGACCATCGTGTTGATACCACATATTCAATCGTTCCTGAATAGGTATGTCTTCAAGTAATGTTGGAAGTACTTGATCTAAGAAATGTCTGTACTTCTCCCCATTTAGCGTATCTGCAATGAAGTACGGTCCAATTACTCGAGATCGAAAAATACCACACCAAACATTCACAGCCCATTGTCTTTGATGCTCTACTTGACGTAACCATCTTGGATTTTCTGTCGCCCAGTAATGCATATTATGTCGATTTACTTGACCATGATTGGTGAACGTCGACTCATCAGAAAATAATATGTTGATGAAGTTGTTATTGTGCATTTGCGCTAGACCCCATCGACAAAACTGTACACGATTTTCGAAATCATCACCGTGAAGGTCTTGATGCAAACAAATGTGATACGGATGGAATTTGTGACGTTTCAGTATTCGAAGAACACTCCTTCGAGAAATTCCCGAATGGAGTTCAATTTCACGAGAGCTCACGTGTGGATTATTGGCTACTGCAGCTAGTACATTAACTTCCGCATTTTCTCCGCTAACAGTTCTCATTCGATGTCGTTTTTCCCTTGTAACACTTCCCGTTTCTGAGAATAATTTTGTAATGCGTTGAAAATACCTAATAGATGGCGTTGTTCTTTCAGGAAATCGTTCGGCATACAAGTCATATGCTTGTCTGGGGTTCTTATGCACTTCACCGTAAATGTAGATCATATCGATCTTCTCAGAAACCGTGTATCGGATATCCATGATTTTCAATTTGTCATAAACCAAGTAATAATTAAATGTAACTGACAAACTGACTTTCAGAATCGTGAATTTTCACTGAACCCCGTCGTTTATTACATCGCGTGAGCTCTGAATGGTGGTAATGTAGACGATTGAAATGTGTTGTGTATTGACAACTTTTGTACGAAACATTCTCCTCCAAGACCCTTCGTTTTCGAGTTATTCGAATGTCAGATTCAAAATGGAACAATATCGATTAGAGCGCCATTTTTGCGGATTTCAGGAAAATGGTTCAGACAAAAGTTTCTTGGTTTTTGACCTAGAATCCAAATCTGCAGTAAAAAATATGAGATGCTATTTAAAAAACAAGAGTTGATCTCAGAATGCCCTTGAAGATGAGATTTGAGGTCAAAGCCAAGGCCACCATCGGATGTCCCCCTCGGTACCCTACAACTTTTGTCCGAAAAATTTTCTCGTATCTCACTTTATTTTTGGAAAAAACGCCCGCGACACTTTAAATGCCCCACCCTGTATATATCATTCAATATAGTTGATATATAATTTTGAAATTTTTTCGCTGGGTTTGAAAACTACATATAAGGTACTGCTAATGATAAAACCAACTTCGATTGAGAATGAAAGAGTTTCCAACAGCAGAAAAATTTGGGATACGTACAGGTGAACCCGGTGCGTTTCATCCCCGGTCAAAATATCCGGATGAAATGTCCCTCTTAATAATGTCCGGACAAAACTCCTCGGGTGGAATATTCTCGTCTAAAATATCCCGAAATGTCCCAGACAAAATATCCTTGTCCCAAATATCTTGATTCCCAGAAAACAATTGAGATCAAGAGCTGAAACTGGGCGTGAATTTCTCTAATTCATATTAATTTACAACATATCCGGAATGAAGGAGAACAATAAACGGAATAATTCGATATTGATGGGGTGTGAGGAGTGCTTTGGTGAGAACTGATGTTGTCACAACAATATGAAGAGAAGTATGAGATTGAGTAATTGTGGAAACCCCGGAGGTGGCTATGCATGAGCGGCCCGAGCCCCCCCACCGAAATGAGCATAATATTATCAATATTTAATAATGATTCATCTCTGAATTCGAAAACATTTCCGGAACGAGGATCTTTCAGCATGGTACGAGATTTTTTGGCATTGGAAATGAATCATATCAAAAGTTGAAATGATCCACAAATTCAAACTAACGAAACAAAATGTTATACCGCAAAACACAGTTATCCCTTTACATGCACACCAGGGTCACAGTGACCCTGTAAACGAATTGAAGCGTCAAATAATACATGTTACTGTTTGAAAATTCCATAAGTAACGCCATCTAAAATCGAATTTAATTATAAAGTGACCACAATGACCATAGACGGGTCGAATTAACTGCTCAATATTTATTTAACAGCTATTGAATGTTGACGTAGGGTCTTTGTGACCCTGGTGTGCATGCAACGTTGGTTGACTCGAAAAGTGATCCTTTTTATAAGTTGAAATAACTGTGTTTTTTAATCAGCGAGGTGAGTGGAACGAATTTATATTTTCGATTTTAATTAATTCCCATACTATAATGGAACGTTTTCTAAACATTGACAAAACGTACTTCATTAATCACACAGGGTCACGGTGACCCTAATGTGCATGATAAGTGCCCAAGTAGCATCCGAATTTTGTATATGTACTATCAATTTCCACGTCGCATCTCCGTGGATTCCACGTGGATAAATGGTAGTCGTGGATAGAACGTTGATGAACAAAGATTTCCCGTGGAGGCGACGTAGAAATGTTCGGTACTGTATGGGATGCATGGTACACATACAACAGTCTGTTGCCACTTGGGTGGGTTTCCCTCAGAAAAGACCACTCGTTCAATCATCAGAATAAATACACTTTTATAAGAATTCACATTTCTAATATTTTTTCCCTCAAAGTTACACATCTGAACATGACACGTGTACAATATGAGGCCTCAATATTCAAGACTCAAAAAGTTACAATTTTGTCAATAAACACATCATTTTTGGAAAAATTGAATTTTTCAACAATTTTTTCTACAATGTCGATAGCAAAAACTTCAGTCGTCATTATTTAGGCCTCTTCTTCGATGTTTCTACTACACTCCAGAATTGTTTCATATTTTTATCATTCATCCTTGCAAAATTACAAACAATTGAAAATCAACAGGGTCACTGTGACCCTGGTGTGCATGTTACGTTCGAAAAAAGAGGTGTGCATGTTGAGGGTTATTATACTATATCATGAATAATAATAAATTAGCACTGATACAGTAACTTGAGAAAATTGGCATATTATGTTGTTTATGATATTATAGTTTGTGAGGTATTTAGACTCCCAGATACTGATGGGCGATATTGTGACAGGATCGATCTCTTTATAGAGAATTTTTCAGATTTCAGCAGACGGTGGTAATTGTACTGGGATGTTTTGGCGTGGGATATTTTTGTGCGGGGATGTTTTGTCCAGGGTTATTTTAGTCTGGGTTCTTTTTGTACATGGATATTTTTGTTGGGGATTTTTTGTCAGGGGATGTAATTTGGTGGGATCGCCTGTCCTAGACCCGAAAAATTTATCACTATAATAAGAGATAGATTATTTGACAAAGCCATTGACTTGTTAAAGTTGCAATCGTTTCTAGACACGAGACGAAAATTCAAATTCACACAATTTAATAAATCATCGTTATTTATCCCTTCGCATTAATTCCTTGGAACTGGAAACATCGTTTGAAGAATGTTTTCTTCAACACTGCGAGAACTGATGTCTTTCCAGATAACATGCTCTCACGAAGCGACGCACATGGATAAGGATTTGCGCGCAATATGCTTGTACGCTCACGAAGCGACGCACGTGGATAAGCTTCTGCACGCAAATTGCACTTCAAAATGTTGTCTGGGTGATTTTAGGATATTTTTGTGGTCACTTGTCAAACATTTTAAGATGTTACTACACTGAGAGAAAAAATGAAGTGAGCTCAACTTAAGCGTGTATTTGGACTGTGTATAGTTACCACGAAGGAATTGTATTTGAACTAAACTAAAATTTTCAATATTATGTACAGAATAGCAAACAAATGTTACTGGAGGAGCAAACATCTTGTGCTGTCTCAGCTAACAAGATTGCAGTCATAGCAAATAGTTTACTGTCACAGCAAAAAAATTCACCACTCCACCCAAATTACAGTTTGTAGTCACAGCGAATTTCTTTTTCCTCCGTGTAAGCATTGGCAAGATTGGAATGTCAGTACTCGGAGGTTAAAAGTTTCCCATGTGGGAAAAATGTACACAATTTGTATACAATTGTATACATTTTTGGACATCTTTTCCACATGGGTCCAGTCACGGCAATATTTTAATGCGATGCCAGTACTGAATCTCATCTAAGATTGTTATTGAAATTGCTGTCATTGAGATTGAAATCACTAGTACTGGCAGAGATGAGTTGGAGAGATTGCTAACGATATATGAAAACGATGGTCCAGTTTCCGATTGGTGCACGGAGAAAAAAATATCGCTGTCATAACGATACTGAATCGTCGTAATGACTATCCAAAGTTTAGTGGTATCAGTATCGTTGCTATCATCATACAAATCATCCGAGGAACGATATAGATCGCCAGCATAGCCATCTGTATCGTCACCATAGCGATACAGTATTGTCACTACAGCTATCTCTTCTTAACCATACTTCAGATCGCTGTAATAGCCATACTTTTTTTTCCGTATGTGGTATCACGGTTTACGTTTATCCTTTTATTCTGATTGACTCAAAAGAAAAATTCAACAAATCACATAATGTTCTTCAACTGAAAATAAACGTGGTATGGAGTATAATTTCAACATATCGCGTGAGCAATCTCTGCAATTCATCTCTGGTACTGAAAAACCTTGCAACGGTACATTTTGCAATTCCCACATGAATACGTCCATCGTTTGTCGCATCTGTAAAATTCGATATAAACTCCTTGTGATCGTTTGAGCACGGAAAAAAATAATTCGCTCTGGTAGCTATTTCGTGTATTTGATATTTGGATAGCGAAAAAAATTGTTGCAAAAGCTAGATTTCAACTTCTTTAGCAATAACTTTGGTTGCCACAGCTAAAAAATAACTACCACAGCAATATTTTATCTACCCAAATATCGACCACATCATTTTTTCCCGTGAGGGCATCCAAACATTGTTAGTCTTTGATGTGTTGATTAGAAAGCTTGAGCTAAGGATAAATTCACCACGTCCTTTTACTAGTAATTGGACTTTATCAGAATCTTGTACAGAACCATGAATAAAGATCAATCCAAATACATTATTTGAATCTCATAATCATGACATAACGATTTGGTGCAGAGTCCTCACATTTTGTTTGTAACTGATGATTCTATGTTGAATTTTACCATGATGATACTCCGAATACAAAATTACATTATTAATCACCATAACACAAATATGTGAAATATAAACACACGATATATCAAAGATTCATATCACAGTCTGTTCTCATCAGAATAATTCCCATCGCAACCACTCTTAGCTTATATGAAATTTATCAAGAGGGAATTGGGGTATGATTCCTACTGTTTTCAGGTGAAAGGAGAATAATACGTTCTACTTTATGTTGTTTACATTCGACATATTGGCAATTAATTCCAAGTCATAGTAGATCTTACGATAAATGGAAGATATCGTATCTTATTTTGATCGATGAAATATCGCGCAAGAAATAGAATCAAAACTTATTATTTCAATGGAATGAATTTCAAATGTATTTTAATTATAATCAACAAGTATTTAAACATCAACCAAAATTTGTCTCAATACATCTCTGTTCCAACCTCATAACGGTTTCTGTGATAATCCTCATTCATCCTCGTTTCCCTTAATCTTTACCTTCTCTGTGTGAGAATAAAGTGAGTAATAGAGCATAAATGAGGATGAAATTCAGAGAATTTTCTTGCCAACGTTTGATCTTATTTTTTTGAATGATCCAAAGAAATGCGATGGTTTTTTCCTCTATTTTCCAGAAAGGCCAAACTCCAATACATTATGCATGTGTGGAAGAACACCTTGAGGCTATCGAAGTTTTGATTGGGTTAGGCGCAAATATAGATGCTCAAGACGACGAGGGGAATACACCTCTACACATTGCCACCAGATCGAGGAACACCGGAATAGCTCAATTACTGTTACGAGCTGGAGCAAATACTGAAATAACGGACACCGTACGTAAACTTTTTCTCCCCCTCTTTATTCGTGTTATCCGAATATTTATTGTAAATTATCTCATTATATCGGTTACAGAAGTTTTTCAAATAGAACACAAAAATTTTCTAATAATAATAAAATTCCGTTATTTCCCGCCAGATGGGCTTAACGCCTCTTCATCTCGCTGCAAGTCAAGGATGTAAAGGTATACTAGATTCATTAATTCAACATGGAGCTTCCTTGAATAAACAATGCAAGGTAAGATTACATATTCCTCGGTATTGCGAATGAGAACTCTTGATGGCACAATACATAATCTGGATACTATTAGGAGAATCGAATTACTTCCAAAACAGTACGAATATAGGAAAAAAATAACAAAAAGAATTTATTCGAACAGAATGGAAATACTCCCGTCCACTTAGCGTGTCAAAACAACGAAGTAGATACGGTAGAAATATTGATCAATAAAGGCATCGATTTGAACTGTTTGAATTCGGTAAGCGAGAAAAAGAAGATAAGAAGGAGGAATTTAAAGCGAAAATTTTGAATATAAATATATCGTGTTGATTTATGTTCAGCGACTTCAATCACCCATACATATAGCAGCTGAAATGGGACACACGGAGATTTGCGAACTCCTGCTCGCTGCTGGGGCAAATATCGAGCAAAGAGAACAAGTAAGAACTTGACTCACTACACGACTATTTCCCGTTGATGTATTTTTTTTTCTTTCATCCTATTCCTTTTACTCTTCTCATCAACACTCGTCGTACTGTATCGTGAAGGATTTTCTCTGTCAAGTTTTCTGAAGAGAACTTGTCAATGTTCTTTCTCCATTACGTAGGTGAAAATAAAATTCTAGAGAAAATATGAAAAGAGGTGAAATGTATTTCAACGTTCGATGACCTAGCTTCAAGTACGCGTTTCATACTCTAAAAAGAACAAGATACTTTTTAGCTATAAATAGTTTAATACTTTGTCGATGTACATTAAAGTTTCATCTACTAAAAATATCGATACGTCTTGCGTTAATGTTTATAAACATTTTTCATCGGCGAGGAAAATAGGGTGCGCTCGATTATCGAAGACAGACTAGATTCCATTGAATGAAACAGTGACAAACCACACAGCACTCGTTGTCTAAAAGATATCTTCAGAAATAATTAAGAAAAATGCAAGAAGTCTTATGCAACATGAATAGACATCTTTTAGAAGTCTTAAACTGTTCTTACTTCTAAAAGATGTCTATTCATGTTGCATGAGACTTCTTGCATTTTTCTCAATTATTTCTGAAGATATCTTTTAGACAACGAGTGCTGTGTGGGAAGAGTTCAGTTTCAAAACGTCATCAAATATTATACGATAATGGAAAGTGATTTTAACGAGGATTTAAAAAGAAATGTTCTGAACAAATGTTGCCCTCTCAATTTAAAAAGAAAACTTCGAGTATTCAAAAATTCCTTCTCATATTCAACAGAGTTTGTCTTCGATGTCAAGTGAAATGGTTCCTGTCCCAGAATTTACTGTGAAGTTCTTCTTCGGAATACGGAATATTGCATACATACAGGAGACATCCAAAATTTGCACTGCAAATTCAAACAAGATACCAATTCAAATTGATTTGAATGCCAATCTGAGATCTAAATTTGAAATGAGTTCTAAATTCATGTATAACATACGAGGGTGGATTGATAAGTTTCCGGCCTGACCAAGAAAAACAACGTTTTTAAGAATTTTTTTTTTTTTATTTCTCAACATAATCTCCTCCAAGGCTGATACATTTTTCATAGCGGTGTTCTAGTCTAGTAATGCCATCTCTATAGACTGATTCGTCAAGCTCCTCAAAATACCCATTTACAGCTTCGATTACTTCTTCATTGTCCGCAAATCTCTTACCCCCAAGCCATTTTTTGAGGTTAGGAAACAGATAATAGTCACTCGGGGCTAGGTCTGGAGAGTAGGGAGGGTGCGGCATTAATTCAAACTTCAGATCGTTGATTTTAGCCATCGCAACGATTGACGTGTGCGCTGGTGCGTTATCGTGATGAAACAAGATTTTTTTCTTCGCCAGATGAGGTCGTTTAATTTTCACTTCGTGGCTCAAACGTTGCAATAAGTCTGCGTAGTATTGACCAGTGATAGTTTTACCCTTTTCAAGGTAATCAATGTATATAATACCTCTTGCATCCCAAAAAACAGTAGCCATAACCTTGTTCGCCGAAAAAATTGTTTTTGCCTTCTTTGGAGTTGGTTCCCCTGGTCCAATCCACTGTTTAGACTGTTCTTTGGTTTCAGGAGTGTAGTGCTGGACCCAAGTTTCGTCAACGGTTACGAATCGACGCAAAAATTCGCTTGGATTACGCTTATACAACGCCAAATTGGCGGTAGAAATGTTCTTTCGAATCAATTTTTGGTCGACTGTTAGCAAACGCGGCACCCATCTTGCACAGAGCTTTTCCATATACAAATGTTGGTGCAAAATATTTTGTACACGTTCATATGACATCTTACAGGTCTCAGCTATCTCACGAACTTTTAATCTGCGATCTTTCAGCACTATTTGATGGATTTTTCCGATCATATCTGGAGTTGTGACCTCAATGGGGCGTCCTGAGCGAGGCTCATCAGAGGTGCTCACACGACCCTTTTTGAACTCGGAAACCCACTGCTCAACGGTTGAATATGATGGGGAGGATGTCCCCAGTGTTGAGTCCATCTCTTCTTTAATTTCCTTCGGCGTTAACCCCTTCAAATAAAAGTATTTGATGACAGCACGATTTTCCAGCTTTTCCATTTTTACGAAAAACACAGAGGCGTCTTGGTCAGCGTGCTCTCAAAACTAAACTAACATAGCGATCGGACTGAAACTATAGCTACAAGCTATCTAAGGATGGTACTATAGAACGCCACCTCAAGGTAGGCCTAGTGGCGCCATCTCTTGGTCAGGCCGGAAACTTATCAATCCACCCTCGTACTAGAAATTGAGAAGTAATTTAAATTGTGCACTCTAGTTTATCTACGTAGTGAGTAAGATCAAATGACATAAATTGTTATGGTTTATAAAATCTTGGATATTTGCTTTTCTCGTTGCCTTCAATTTTATCCCTCAGTTAAAAAATATATAAGAAGCTGTTGCAATATCATCAATGTGATATTATGGAAAGATAAATGCAGCGATGTAAGCACGCGATCACAATTTCATTTCAATATCGTCAAAAAATTGATAATGGGATAAAACACATGACACGTTGCGGGGAAGACTTAGATAACATTTACGAGTCTCATAAATTTCTGTCAACTCTCTCTCTCTCCCCCCCCCGATACTCATAGATGTGTTTTCAGGGTGGAAAAACACCCCTATACATCGCAGCGAGAGGTAGTTTCACAGCCATCGTCGACATGATAATAAAAACAGCTCGACTGGATTATCCAACACCGGTAAGCACACGATTGAATGATTTTCAAATCTTTCTCATTGTCAAAACGTATATAAGAATCACACATTTGCTAAAATTTCTGTTCAGGAAATAGACTTGATTATCGAATATTAGATCCTTGAAAAATGCGTCAGATGTTGAGAAAGAGTAATAACCCACCAGAAATCAAACAGAAAAGTATAAAGGGGATAAAAGAGAAATCCGTTTTTCAATTGTGAAAGTTCGTTCAGAGTTTGTTTTGCGATGGATGGTATATCATTGCAGGACAATAAAACTTCACGTCTATCGACTGTTGAATGTACATTTTTTCATCCGTAACGTCAATGTCCTGAGATTCTGTCAGGATTTATTATCTCAACTTTGACCATTGACCATTATCAAATACACGTTGAGAGCTTCTATTTTCCCTTTCATTCCACGAATGTATGCATCAGCAATTTTTATGGTCACTTGATTCCTAGAGGGGAATATTCCGAGTATATCCGACTAAAAATCATCACCCGACAAGAACCCAATCATATAGAATCAAACAGGAACGATCTAATTGGAAATAAATTGATTCCATATGAATCAGAACTTCCATAAATATATGATTTTGAATTTTTGTTTTCAAATAAATGTTTTTTCGTGTAGCTTTTACGATAAATTTGAAGATCGAAGTATGTGATGATCCATGTTCATTTGTGTGATATACTTTTATCACATCAACAAATTGGACGTTATTTTGACAGGGTGTCAAGTTTACATTTGAAATGATGACTTTGCTTGGACTCGGATATCACTCAAAGAATTAGAAATAATTTTTCAGGAGAATTCAAATTCGGATAAAGAAGTTCGTGAGCTCACCCCAGCGCGTCGAAGATGGAGAGAAGGGTCTAGAAATGCTGGTAGCGTTTCCAGCAACGTCAATGAATTGTCTGAACAATTGAGGTCGGTACTTTGGAGGCTCGCGTACAAACAATTGGGATCGGGCGATTGGAAAAAACTGGCATTGCATTGGGCATTCACTCACGATCAAATTACAGCCATCGAACATCAATATACAGGTAAATCGACTATCTGGAAATAACGAAAGAGAATGATAATAATAATTCCTCATTCATCAACAACTTTCTGAATCCAATCAAGTAAATGCAAGTATTGTTTTGAAACTGGGTTAAATTTTCGTGTGCTGTATATTAAATACAATGAAAATTATAGGTCATAGCATTCGTGATTCGGTAATTAATTAACCTACATGGGGAGGTTCTTTTTTTTGCAAATGAAATCAAAAGTAATGGTATCTCAGCAAAATTGATATAAATATGAATAACACATAATTAATATAAGAATCATATATAGCGCAAAAACCACATTCCAAAAATTTCCCGTGTATAAAATAACGAATGGGGAGCGGCGGGGTCCCTCTCAAAATGCCCCGATACAATCAGTGTTTTCAAATTTGAACTGTGTTTTTCAAAAATTCACTTTTTACACAAAAAAATACCACAACTCAGAGAGAGAGAAAATCGTAGATAGAAAACTATAAAACAATTCAATTTCAAAGCTAAAAGAATGATGTATTCAACATTCGTTATCGTTTCTCAATGTGGCAATTGCTTGTCAAGAAGCCGCAGCTTGAAACAGCAGAAAAAAAAACACTTCAATGTAATCTCATGTAACTCATTGAAGAATTGAGATCAAGGGAAATATCGACACATGTTTTGAAGAATACAGTTTCCCGTTTGAAATGATTTTGACATTCCTACATTTTTTCACTGAGATATGAGACTTCAAAGATTCAGTTTTGCTTTGACAGATAAACCGAGGGAAAAAACTAGGTTGTTTCTAACATTGAAAAATGAGTTAAAAACAAGGTTGTTTGTCATAATAAAATGGTCCCACCTTAGAAAAAGAGGAAACACCGTTGATTCCAATTATAGTTTCACCACAAACTGCTACAAACGAGTACGGTACTGGAGTTAAGTGTCAGGAATCTATTAGAAAATGAATTTCGCGAGACATCGCAAACTACATTTTCTTATTTTTCAAGATGAGACCATTTTACTATGTTAGGCAACGTTTATTTCCAACATTGTTTTCAACCTAGTTTTGAATGTTGTTTCCAACGTTGGGAACAACATAATTTCCCTCGAGGGATTCCAACACGAAGAAAAGAAAACTTGTAGAAAAAAATTGAATGCAACTGGCAACAATAGAACGCTTCGGGGCTTTGAATCGCAAATTTCAGAATATATAATGTAATATACTGAGAGAAATTTATAGTTAAATTTACTATGGAATCATGGGAATGAGGGAACATATTGACTTCTAATAAAATTTACTGTAAAACATTGTAAATTTGATCAGGTTTCTATTGTTATGTCATAGTAAATTTCATTAGAATTCAGTATATTCGCCCATTCCCATATTTCCATAGTAAATTTAACTATAAATTCCTCTCAGTGTATTGTTTATAAAATAATACAACTACGGGATTTACGTTTGAACACTGCAACTGTTCTCACTTACTTCATTTTCAGTGTAATATATGCTATAATAAAAACCAGAAACTTGTGAAGCTCACAACTGAAGGCCTCGAGACTCACTATTGTTGCGCTATATGGAGAAATTTACAAATTTCTTTTGTCCGTGAAACTTTTAACCAACAATATATGCATCATATATGGTTTATTATTACTACAATAGAAACGCACGGGGTATTTGAATGCACTTGAATGATACTCATTTCATGTGAATCAATGGATTCAATTCTTAATACAGAGATATTCTCCGTACAGCACTACCACCGATCACCGGATATTTCTCCGTTGCTTCTCCGTTCCTCCACCTTGTATCCACGTCTCCCTTTTATCTACCTCGCCTCCACGGAGATGCGACGTGGAAGCGGTGGGTGTGCTTGTTAGGGTTTTCAACCATAATTGATTAACATTTTTTTTTATCCACATTTTACTACAAATCCAAGGACAGTTTTATGAAAAAGACGATAAAGCTAACATTACAGGTCCTTCGAGTTACAAAGAGCATGGGTATCGGATGCTTCTCATATGGGCTTACGGACTGCATCCTGATGTTCCAATGATAAAGGACCTCTGCGACGCACTATACGCAATCGATAAGAAGAGTATCGCAGGTAATGTCATCATATTACCTTTACTAATACTCCGATGGGAAAAAATTTGAAAGAATATATGGGCCGATGCATAACTTTTTCGCAAACTACAGTGATTGGAATAAAACTTCGCACAATTAACCCTCCAAGTACACACAGGTGCAGATTCGCACCAATCATTTTCATACTTTTCGTTTTTCATCAAAAATTGATTCTATTCTCGCGTTTTTTTTTACTAATCAAATGAGATATTTGTTAATTTTCTTCCATACCACGTTAATCTGCACAGTTTTTCCTTCAAATTGAAACAAAGGATGGTCAAATTGGTCGAATAGGGACAGAGCTATTAATCGGTAAAGTTGCGCGGTGCGAACTGGCACTTGTGCGTACTCCGTAGGTTTGAAAGGATGTGTGTACTTGAAGGGTTAATTCTTCTTCGGAAAAGAAATTCAAAATATTTCCAAGAGATTTGGTGTTTCTTAAGGGAATATCAGTCACCCCTAGTAAGACTTCATCTTCGGATAATTTGTCAGAACAATTTTTGTCGTGTCCTTTTTTAATCAATAGTTCTGGTTGCATCTTCAGGGATCGCTGATATCACCTTGAGGACATTCTAGCATCGGAAGAAGCAAGTCAAATTTTACGCCAACTTTTCTCATGAATTGTACGTCAAACGAACTTTTAATGCGTAATAATAAAATCTACGACCAGAATTAGACTCTGAATACAATATAGCTTCAGTTTTTGACTGGTTTTCTGATCAGAGGTATTTTCAGTATAAGAGAAGTTCAAAAGTAATAACCCCCAATTTTCAAAAATTCTTCATTGGATTATTATGTATTTCAAATTGAAATGTATCAATCAATTTATGAAAAAAGTTCGCACAAAATTTTACCCTTTGAGAAAAAATGATTTAGATTTACGTAGATTACGTACATTAGATCCAAATTGATTTTTCCCGGGGAGTTTCTTCTGATGCTGAAATCCCCTTGAGCTTCCCTAGTAGAAATCACTCTAGTAATTCACCACGGTATTACAAAGATTACGAGACCTTATCCCACGCAGGGAGGTGCGTCTTTGAAAATTAGCCGAGTTCACTATTTAATATAGCAGTGAATGTTTTTAATATGTTTTCAATGGAAAGAGCTATTCGATTTACTGATTATGTGATGTGAAGTATGACAACATGTGATGCGACGTAGTATCTTTATGAGTCGGTATGAGGATTAGCAATTTCTGTCATTTCCGTCACTGAATTCGAATTTTATGTGCCTATAAATTAAAATGCAACTTGATATGATTTACTACGTTACATATCGGGGCTGGCTGTGTTACGTATGTCAGCGAATTTTACTATTTTTTGAAGATCTCTTTTCTCCGTGCCGGCCTTGCAAGCCGTTTATAACCCACACAGCACTTTTGGTCTTGAAGATATCTTAAGAACCTATTTAAAACAGTTGAGGAAGTATCATGCATCACTGCATATAGCACAAAAGTCCCTTCAAAAAGCTCCTGGTATGACAATGAACATGAATCAATTATGAATCCTCTGAACTCTCAATTTGAATTCTTGATGAAACACTCAGCAAGAGTTCATCTTGTGAATTCATCAAGAACTATTCAAACATCCGATATGTATGGATTTTGAATGTATTGAATTCATATTTACCAAGATAACAGAAACACTTCGAAAATCCTTTGAGAAGTTTCTATGAATTCAAAATGATAATTTGTACTGTCTGGGTTGAAAATGTGAAAACAGTTCTTACTCCCAAAATACATCTGAAAAATATCTTTTGAAAGGTCCAAAACTTGTCTTCTGGGATAATATCTTTTGAGCATCTTATAGAAAGCTTTTAGAAGCAAGAACTGTTCTAGATATCTTGAAAATGTATTTTCGTGTGCATAGAACTTTTTACTTTTGTCTTGAGATATCTTCCAGACATGGAATGCTGTGTGGGGAGGGCCTGGTGAATTCTTGCAAGGCCTAGAGAATAACTAGAGTGGTTTCCTGATGAAAAAACTTTCTTTGAATTTCACTGAAAAACTCTACAAAATTCTGAAACACTCTTGTTCAGTGGACTTGGTTTTCCACAGGAAATTGTTCTGAACATCTATAAATATTTCTAAGGAACTCAGAATTCTTCTGCAAATCATTAAAGCCCTGTGGGAAACTATAAACACCTCTGAACTCATCTGCAAAAGTCCTAACCGAAAATCTTTGGAAATTCCAGTGATTTTCAATGAAATTTTTCCACCAGCACGACCTAGATTTTTTGAAACAACCTCAACATGTCAATCGATGAAATACTGCATTTTAAAAACACATGTGAGAATTGCAATATTGTTTGTTTCTTAACGTTCGAACTCGTTTCTGTTACAGATTCCATTCGAAAACACCACGATCAAGACAACGATTACAAAACGAAATCCAGTCGGCCGCGTTGTCACAAATGTACGATTACATGAATTCAATTCCACTCCTCAATTTACGGATCACCGTACAAATTTTTGTCGACAATGATTCATTCTTATCGATCACTAGACATACTTTTGTACAAAAAAAATCAATTTGAGAAACTTCTATTCATACAGCAATTGGAATTGAGTCAAACGAATCACACGTGTTTTAGAATTCTTTGTATGAGTTAAAAAGTTTCAAGCACCGAAATACAAGCACTTTATAGATGAACCTATACTTCTTGAATATAATCTTTCATTCGAAATGGAAGTATTCCATGAGGATGTTAATTGTGAATCAAAATTGGAAGGATTTCTTTGCCTTCTCTGACAAGGAGAAAACAGGAATAAAAAATCTATGGTGCTTGAAACTACCAAAATCAATAAATAGTACAAAAACGATCATATCATTCGAACCTTTCCTTTTACTATGATTCTCCGTTTTTATAAAAACTTTTGTTGCGGAATGAGATTAAAAATAGAATAATCAACTTGTAAAATGTAAAAATTGGATAATAAAAATACAACGATGATTAAAAACTACATCTAAAGACTTCTTGCTGAATTCTATTCCATAGTGACTGTATACTATGTACGAGGGTGGATTGATAAGTTTCCGGCCTGGCCAAGAGATGGCGCCACTAGGCCTACCTTGAGGTGGCGTTCTATAGTACCATCCTTAGATAGCTTATAGCTATAGTTCCAGTCCGATCGCCATGTTAGTTTAGTTTTGAGAGCACGCTGACCAAGACGCCTCTGTGTTTTTCGTAACAATGGAAAAGCTGGAAAATCGTGCTGTCATCAAATACTTTTATTTGAAGGGGTTGACGCCGAAGGAAATTGAAGAAGAGATGGACTCAACACTGGGGACATCCTCCCCATCATATTCAACCGTTGAGCAGTGGGTTTCCGAGTTTAAAAAGGGTCGTGTGAGCACCTCTGATGAGCCTCGCTCAGGACGCCCCATTGAGGTCACAACTCCAGATATGATCGAAAAAATCCATCAAATAGTGCTGAAAGATCGCAGATTAAAAGTTCGTGAGATAGCTGAGACCTGTAAGATGTCATATGAACGTGTACAAAATATTTTGCACCAACATTTGTATATGGAAAAGCTCTGTGCAAGATGGGTGCCGCGTTTGCTAACAGTCGACCAAAAATTGATTCGAAAGAACATTTCTACCGCCAATTTGACGTTGTATAAGCGTAATCCAAGCGAATTTTTGCGTCGATTCGTAACCGTTGACGAAACTTGGGTCCACCACTACACTCCTGAAACCAAAGAACAGTCTAAACAGTGGATTGGACCAGGGGAACCAACTCCAAAGAAGGCAAAAACAATTCTTTCGGCGAACAAGGTTATGGCTACTGTTTTTTGGGATGCAAGAGGTATTATATACATTGATTACCTTGAAAAGGGTAAAACTATCACTGGTCAATACTACGCAGACTTATTGCAACGTTTGAGCCACGAAGTGAAAATTAAACGACCTCATCTGGCGAAGAAAAAAATCTTGTTTCATCACGATAACGCACCAGCGCACACGTCAATCGTTGCGATGGCTAAAATCAACGATCTGAAGTTTGAATTAATGCCGCACCCTCCCTACTCTCCAGACCTAGCCCCGAGTGACCATTATCTGTTTCCTAACCTCAAAAAATGGCTTGGCGGTAAGAGATTTGCGGACAATGAAGAAGTAATCGAAGCTGTAAATGGGTATTTTGAGGAGCTTGACGAATCAGTCTATAGAGATGGCATTACTAGATTAGAACACCGCTATGAGAAATGTATCAGCCTTGGAGGAGATTATGTTAAGAAATAAAAAAAAAAAAATTCTTAAAAACGTTGTTTTTCTTGGTCAGGCCGGAAACTTATCAATCCACCCTCGTATTTGCATTTATAGTTGAATGAGTAATTGAACGGATAGTTTTTGCTACCCTGGTTCAAGAAATTCATTAATTCCTATTAAACGTGCAAATTTTCGATCAAAACCCATTGAATTTGAATCAGAAATCTGCGTTCTCAATGGAAATGAATAGGTTTTTTCAACCAGGGTGAATATCTTGAAAAATCATTAAAAAATCCAAGACTGATTTATAAAACGTCTACAAAAAATCTCGCTTCTGAGATATACCTTGAGGGAAGTATTTAGAAATCCTCTGGGAGTTTCTAGAATCCATCTTATAGATATGCTCAAAAAACTTTCCGGCACATTTTGAAAAAGACCACTTCAACTTCCTAACGCAGGTTCCGCTGTGTTGTTTTCAATCTAAACATTCATAATTGCAACAGGTTCAACTAGTATTGCAATATAAATACCCAATCTGTTCCCGTGTGATCAAATGTCTTCAAATATGCTGAAGACGCAAGCTCAAGTTTAAAACGAAAGATTCAACTCAGCCCCTTCAATATAACCTTATTTTGTTGTAACTAGACTTTGACATCTCCCAAAGTGGAAGTACTCTGAATTCTAGAAATGTTGAACTGCCCTCGTGGAAATATATCTACGCCAAATTACGCCAAAAAGTACGGATAATTACGCGGAATTAGGCTCACCTGCATGTCATAAAAAGTTGTAAAATAACGTGGAAAAATATACGTGGTTTAATGCAGAAGTACGCCAGACTAAGACACAGGGTTGGAAGAGCATAATTTTGAAGTAGTCAGGAGTATAAACGACAAAAGATGTTCATGTGTTCGAGTACAAGTATGAAGGATATAAGAATATTCAAGAATATGATGACACTGATTTCACTGAGGGACGGACTTATGCGTAGAATTTAGTAGAAAGCTCGGATTTTTACAACCTCTTATGAATTTTCACAACCGTGTAGGAACTTTGAAAACTTTTCACCACGCAAACCTAAACGTGAAGCAGATTGATTGAGAACTACGAATTCCTACGAACAACCAAGATTTTTGATACTGAGATTTTTCGTTCGTCCCGTTGCGGAGACATAGTGTTTCATAGATTTTTTTAGAACTTTCTTTTGATAATTTCCATTTTATATACATTTCCAAGAATTTTTACGACTGAGTGGAGACTTTGAGAAAGCAGTACTTCTCATCGATGTAAAGTACTTGCACTTGAAAAGGCGTAGTTTTTCGTAATTTTGTATTTCTTACTTTTGGCGTAGATTGTTGTAAAAGCTAGTAATTTTCATCCATTCTTAAAATTATAACTTGAAAAGACATAAATTGTTGTAATTATGTACTACTGCTTTGGGCGTTGATTTACGTAATGAGTCATAGTTCTGAATAATTTGAAGTATTCGAGCGTGGAAACTTGTAGTTTTCTAACTAATATCGAAGCACCGTAATTTACTACGCCAATCTACAGATGTGTTCGAAACGGCGGACTTGGGAGTAGTTTTGGGCGTAATTTGTCGTAGGTTTTGGCGTAAAATGGTGTACTTCTTGGCGTACTTTGGCGTAGATATATTTCCACAAGGGAGAATTAAGATCTTGTATTTCTCTATTCCCAAACTGAATCGAGGACTGTAACCGTGATACTATGTTCCTTTGTTTTAATAATAAAAAAAAACCAGTTTCGAATTAATAAATTGAAATTATCCTACCTTAAGGAGACACCAGCGTACCGACTGAATAAATATTTTCTCGGTAAGAATTCGCTAAACTGGATCCATGAAACAGTCTGAAATTTTCAGGGAATAATCTTTGAAACCTTCAAAATTGTGGTACATCCCCCGAATTTCAAATTTCGAAAAAAAATTGTCTTTTACTGACCGAGGGACAAATTTTTTTCTCGACATTAGAAATTCGGGCGATGTACCACAATTTTTAAAGTTTCAAAGATTATTCCCTGAAAATTTCAGACTGTTTCATGAATCCAGTTTAGCGAATTCTTACCGAGAAAATATTTATTCAGTCGGTACGCTGGTATCCCCTTAAGGGGACCAGAGCATGGGGAAGTGGGGGAAGAGAAAAGTCAAATTTTGTGCGAACTTTTCTCAAAAGGTACGCAAGTAATCCAAATTTAAAGTGAGTAATAATGAATTACGTACTTCCCGTGAAAAAATCGTCCACGCGTGATCAGGCCTCATTCATCAGGCGTGCTCAGGCGTGACCAGGCCTCAATTTTGTACCCACGTGATCAGGACTAATCACGCTCAATCACGCCCAATCGCGCTTGATTATGCTTCATTATGAATAAAGAATTCAGGATTAATTAGCTATTTGTGAGGAATAAAACTGTAACAATCTTATAAAAGACTAATTTATTGTCAATCATTTTTACTTATTGTGCGTATGTAGTTTCCAGTTCTCAGGCATGATCAGGTGTGATCAGGCGTACGCGAATGTGTTCGGGGCTGACTTGGCCTGATAAAACATGTGCATTCGTGATAAAAAAATTAACATAGCGTCATTTTGTATGGATACTTCTCATTTGGTACAATTTTGTATGATCATGGGCGAAAATGGTTTGTCTGGCATAATCGCACGCGGTCAAGCTCAATCACGGGTTTCCACGTAAGTACAAAATTGAAGCCTTCTCAGTCATGACGAAGCTGAAAAATGAACGGTGAGGCGTAGTCAGGCCCAACTGCGTGCGATCAGAGTTGAGTACGAATAATTTTGCCAAAAAATGTCCATGATCAGGCGTGAACACGCCTAATCACACCTGAACGATTTTTTCACGGGTTGGGATTGCGCACTGCCGCGCACTTAGAATTTCCCAATGATTTCTCAAAGCTAGAAAATAAAATTGTAAAATTTTAACCTCTAAACGTCAAGAAGTTTCACAATCTGACTTCTCCCCTCCCCCACTTCCCCATGCTTGAGTCTCCTCAACTCAAGTAACACAAGAGGTTAGAAATGCTGAGAACGTATTTGGAAAATCCTACGAACATGCTCAGATCCTCCAAATGAGACTGTTTCGAATAATTAGGTGCTATGCACCTTCATAGAATATTTTCACGGATTTATCCAGAATACACGCAGAAAACAGATGGGTTGAAAAGTCCCATAATTTATTGAGGATCAGCGCCAGTCTGTGACAGATAGAGTTTTGACTTGAATTTACTTTTAAAAACTCCCATAATTAGATGTATTTCTACAAGAAATTATGGTACTTTTGAAGCTATATTCAGGTAAATAATTTCAATTCCAGACTGGCGCTGATCCTCAATAGATTATGTGACTTTGAAAAATATATTTTTCTGCGTGTAGTCCCATTCGTACATTTCAGAAGTTCTTGTGCTACTTGGGAAGGGCTCCTCCAAGAAATGGAAAAAAGTTTGCTACGCACTTTCTGATCAACTAAGCAATAAATACTAACTTTAAATCCACAGTGATAAAGTACACTACTAAAATTGAGCTCTGAAGGTGAAATTAGAACTGCAAATGATTCCTCAAAATTATGTCAACTATTTTAAACCTATTGATTTACAAATGTCGATAATTTTCTCAACTCATTTTCTCATGTTTAGGAATGTGTTTTGGGTTTTGGATTTATATTTAGAGCCAAATCCTAGCAGTGTACTTGATTGCTGTATATTTGGAATTTGAAATTATTGCTAAGTTATTGAAAAACTACGTAGCAAAATTTTGTCTATTTTTTAATGATCCATGCCCCTTGGAGGAAAATAACAAGAAAGAGAAAAATAAGGCATCTCGGTTAGAAAACTTCGAAACTTTTTTAGAAATTGTGTTAGTTAATTCCGACATAAATCATGATCAATCGGAAGAAAGAAACGAACATCTAGAGCCCCTGTGTGTTGATAATTTCTTATAATTAATGCGACAATTTTGCAGGATTCAAGGGGATCTGTCGATACTAGTAGCATCACAATTGCTAAATAAACACGAAAAAGCTTCGAAGCTTCACCATTCTATTTATCCCACACTTTTTTTCGCATTGACATCAACTTTGACTTACTTTTTTTTTCATTCAAAACGTCTTTCGAAAAGAAGTAAAATTTGAAAAGAACCCAGTTTCAATAAATGCGTAACTTCCATCAATTATTTATTCCATCTTGTGCTCTGCAATATTCCTCAAACTGATTCGAAATATCTTGTGAAATATCACTCTTGGATAAGTTTCAGACAAAAGTTGACCTAAAACCCATCCAAGTGTTATCCAGAACATCTGAAACCATTGTATAGGATATGGCAAGACATTAAATGTTTATCATAGACATAACTCTACTAATGTTCTCGAAGTTTGAATCGTTTATAGGAACGAAACGGAAACTCAAATTTACAAAATATGACAAATCATCGGTGGTTATCTTCTCAAATTAGCCCCTCGAAAGTGAGGCACACATCATCTAATGAATGTACTTTAAGACTTCGGATTTCTAACAGCTAAGTATTTCGGTATCCGATTACCAATTCAATAAACGATTCAAATTTCATCAAAAACTACATAAGATTAAAAGGATCGGAAAAGTAAGGTGTTTTGCTGATTTCAAAGAACTTGCCCGATAGAAAAACGTACTCTAAATATTTGATAACATAATGTGACGTAAACATACTATCATAAACTCCGCTCAGCTTGCAATCATGAATGAAACTTCGTTATGGTGCCATCACCTCGTTTTACTACCAATAACAATGCTTTATGCGGAAACAACTTCACGTGAGAGAAGAGTTTGTTTGCGACAAAGAGAAGGCTTATTAATTGCAAACAAACCATCATTTGGGGCAAATAAGATCTTTTGATAGTTGGCAAACCTCATTTGATTGAAATAAATTTGAAATACTTTTTTCTCAGTGCTGGTACCATGATGCGAACATTTCTTGGCGTACATGTCACCATTATGATGGCATTATCAAGACATTTTTCTATCTGGGTTTCTGCATGTGACATTTCATTCAATCACATTTCTCAAAAACCTCGCGAAGAACTCTATAGAAATCTTAAATATACAGACTCATCTAATTAAAAATGAATTTCTTACGGTTTTTGGTACAGAAATCCGGTAGATTTCAACCCATTTTACTACTTTGTGACGGCACGCGGTGCTGTTAAGAGAAATCGAAGAATTGTTCCGTACCTCCCGAGTCTTCCCGAACTCCTCAAAAGCTTGAATTAGTAGATCCATCTGTGTTCTAATATAAACGTCAGACTACGTCAATAAAATTAGTATATAATCTCTACATGATATCCAAATAATCAATTTACTCAATAAACTCGTAACAATTTCGTTTTCAACTACTAAAAACAACTCAAACAAAACTAACAAAAATAGATTCTAGAATACCCACCATCGTCCTCCATGCCATGTAAAGATGTAGAAGCACGTGTATCAATGATTTCTTCGTTACTCACCGTTCACCATACACCAACACAGGCTATCGATAAAGAAAATTCATGAAGGGATGATCGGTGAACAGAAGATAATAAAATACCAAACTCGAGGTATATCTATTAAAATGTGAATGTTTATTTTCTCTCATTCAATGTTATATTCAATTAATTCTAAATCTATAAACCAATGCACTTCTCGCATTTTCCAAATAGGTTCTGTCTTCTTCCTCCTCATCTTCTCTCGTATTACAATATATTTTCCGAGTAGAGTAATGTATAAACGAACCGTCATCATCGACGATGATGGCGTTCAAACTCGTAATCACACTCACATTGTCAATATAATAATTGACACGAAAAGACGCATTTGTTGGTATTAACGTTATTATCAATATTATTATTCTTACGCTAATTATATCATAAGGGTATTATTTTAACACATTTAAAATAATGTGAATGGACTTGACGGTTTGTGTGTTCTATCTCGTGAACGAATGAAAGGATTGTTATTTTGATAATTTAAAACACTTTCTGGATATAACAAGTAGTTTTCGATTCATCGAACATATGCATAAAGTCATCGATTTCTGAGCATTCTGGTATCAACTATTACCACAAACATTACAAAATAAAAAAAAAGAAAAAAAACAAACCACTTTGATGTTGTCTTAAAGAGAAACTCACTTGTACATTGAAATTTATCGGATCGTCCGTCTCGCATTTAATATTCATTTTACTGTGGATACATCCCCGATACACACAAAAACAAAATAAAAACCAAAATCCTTGCAAAATGTGAAAATCAATGTTTTTCTTCTTGATTTTTCTGCAATGTTGAAGTTGAAAAAAAAAATGAATGCAGAGCTAAGGAAATATCCGATTATTTAAAAATGAAATTACAGTGCCTGAAAAGTGTAGAATAAATAATGCATTTTTATTTTCAAAATATTATTCAATTATTCTGAAAATTCATTTCGAATATATCAAAATTACTGTTTTCTTCTTTTAACATCGCGACATGCATCATGATAAAATAAATGATTATATAAAATGTATTTACTCTCACTCTCTCACTCTCTCTCCTTCACACACACAGAAAAAAAAGAATAAATCAACGACATACACGAACAAACAAAAATATCAAATAGTATAATTAATAGTAGTACAATTTAGGGCTTTCAATTTCATCGATATGTTCTTTAAAAAAAAAAAAAATTGTTCAAGTTCTGATGGAATTGTTACTCTATATTCAGGATCGATCAACTTGTGCATTTGGCATCTGCAATTAATTGAATCACGAGAAAAAAAAATTTTAATAACAGAGATAACGCCCCGATTTAACAGTATCATCAATTTTATGTATAACTATTATATATTCCTCAATTGCAATGCACTTGTATCGGGTGACGAATATAATCGTATAGAATAGCTCTCCAAACGTTTTTTACCTCATGTCCATAAGCCTCGCGAAGTCGACCAGTCGGACAATTGAACGGGACGTCTAGGAAATAAACTTCCTACGACAGAAATTGAAAAGAAAAAAATGAAGGATTAAATTCTCAAAACTTTGATTCTGAAGGGATTTTTTTGTTCGAGGGAAGAGAAGAATTCATTAATGTTACTAGTTTCAAATAATAATAAATATTTGTTCCATATATGATATATACGCGTACGTATACTACATATATGTATACATAAAACGGTGTTGTAACTAACTGTTATAAGTGGTATAACTTAGAATACAACACACGATAGATATTCCCAACTCTGCGAGAAGAGATTGCTTTATATGCACAGAAGCATCGATGTATCATGCATCTCATGCACTTCTGCTTCGCTCCTACTTCACACTACTTTCGACTTTTGTTCAATGAAAAACAAAAAAAAACCCCAGCTTTGTTAGTTAAATTCGACAGAAAAACAAAATCAAATAAATATGACCTGGTCGATAAAATTTTGGTTTGAAAAATCCAGAAAGCAGGAAGAGAAAGAAAAAGTGCTTTTTCCATACATCACAGCTTCAAAATTACATATTCATTTTATTCTTCAAAATTATTCGAAATTTGGAAATAATACCTCCACTCCATACCATCATCGAATAACAGAAAAAAGGAAAGAAAGGAGATATAAAATTCTATGTCCTCATACAGTGTACACATTTTACGAGTGAGTTCTCATTCAAGACAAGCGTTGAAGTACTTTCACACTTCAAAGTATATTTGTTATCTTCCTTTTTGTTCAGTGTCAATACAAAATGGGATGAAGATTAAAAACAATACTACTATTATCCTGCTACTGCAACCTACTATAAGGATGCAAACAGGATGAACTTTATACATGTTCCATGGAAAATAATATAAATCATCGTTGTTCTTAGTTCTTTTCGATACTTTTTCATGTACGAAGGCAAGGCGAATGAAATTGTTTGTCTTTTGTTTTCTTTGCTCGTATGAATTGCTATACGTTTAGCGACGATAGGGATGATAATTGTTGGCAGTTGACGAGGATCCAGTATAACCTCTTTGAGGTCCACCTCCATAGTAGTCGGTTCCTGGCGCGGCAGGAACGCTGGTTAGGTTCGATGAAATTCCATATCCGGTGCCTGTTAATAATAATCGCAGAAAACAACGTAGTACGTAATGCACGTGCCAGGAAGTATGGCAAACAAGGTGAAAAACAATGAACCAATCATTTCTGATAGTTTCAAATAAAAATGACAACAAAAAAAACACATTAAATCTCTTCTTCAATTAGGCTTCAAAATCAATGAGTTTTGAGACCTAATCTTTCTTAGAAGGTTCCAAGGTTAATAAACAACAAATCAAAGGGAGGGACATTTCTAATGAGAATTCGTCACATGATATACATGATTCATTTCCATTAGAGAAAGGGAGAAAGGATTTAGAGGATTGATGCATGGAACAAAAATTGTGAAAATAATCTGTTGCAGTTAAACTCACATCGAATACAATTCGATTGAACAATACAAATATTCTATGCGACATCTTTCATGTTTGAATGAATCATCGTCATTTTAGATATAACATTTCATCCCGCTGCTCAATCGAATTCCTTTGAAAATTGAAGACTTGTATTCTTTATTCCCATCAAAGTTATCAAGAGAATTTAAACTATATCGAACCATCAAGTAAATTAGACTTTCGTAGTAGTGATCTGTGAAAAAATACCAATCATATAAATTTCTCAATTTTCTCGTGGATAGTGGATTAAACATATATTTAGTTTGACACAAAAAACATTATTCGATCATCATATTTCGCAACTGAATTTTTTGAAAAAATCAAACGACAAACATTCTGTGATAAAATGATTCAACTGAAAAGTAAGGAGAATAATGATCACTTACCTTCATTTACAGTTTGGGCATTCTTATTTTTTTCTAATCCTTGTACTTTTATATACAAAGTCTTGAAATAAAATGGTACGTTCAAATGTTGGAACACTTATATGTATTCTTATATACTAACGCAAAACAATGATAAATCATAAAAATGAAATATTGGGAAAACGAAAAAAAGATTTCTAAAATAAATGTTGCTTATATATAATATCCACTATCCAGTACGACTTATGATTCTGTGGGAAATGAAGAATATGCGCTTTACTTGGTACTATTTCCTGGACTTAGATGTACAAAAAGAAAAATTCGTACCTGTTTGTTTATAGTCTGTTATAATATGCAGCATACTGCACCGCAGCATTTACTGTACTGTATTGCCCTTAGTATGCAAATGTACAAATCATAACAGACATATATCAGGGATTCATCTTTGTACATAAGCATTTAAACGACGTAATATATCCGAATATCACTGAAGAAAATAAATAATAAATACAACAAGACAGTCCAAATTATCTGGTGATTCAATATATTACTTTCTTTTCTTTTTCTTAACATTTCAATCGAATCAAATGTAATGTGATATATGAATCCTATATCCTATCAAATCTCTTCCCTTGTACGCTGATATTGTAATAATAAAATTTTCATACTTTTCACCTAATATAAGATACTTCGTGAGAAGAAAAATTGATTACTCGTTGTATCATGTTGAATTTCAAAAACCAACAGATACATCATCACAACTGCTCTACTTCCAAACAAATGTTCAGACCAACTTGTACACGGAGAAAATATATTGACGAAAGATTATTCAAAGTTGAGTAAAACGGGGACATAGTGGCATCCCCACGAAGTTTGAAATCCGGTTGACTTAATTTCACTCGACTACAGATGAAAATCCATTCAAATGTTTCTCAACGGTATTCGACTTGTTGAGATAATAAAAAAAATTTGAATTTTTCTTCATCTGTAGTCGAGTAAAATGAAGTCAATCGGATTTTAAACTTCGCTGGAATGTCACTATGTCCCCGTTTTACTCAACTTTGGGTAATTTTTCGTCAATACATTTTCTCCGTGTATTCAAGTGAATTTTGAAAATTTCAAATCAACACAACTTCGTCTGTAATTGTTTGAAAAGTATAGCAATTCGAGATACACGATTTCACTTGAAGCATATCCCTGAAATTAACACAAAAAGACTTTTTCTTCATGCATTCAAATTTAAATACAAGAATAAAGCAAATGGAATCAAAAAGACAGAAACATTGAAAATTGGAGGAACAAAAGGGGTGTTTCCAACAGTTATTAAATATCTGTATCACAAGTAGGATTCCGAAGGAAAAAAACAGGATTAGACAAATGCTGTTGATCCGCTCAATCTTTTTGAGTTTTCTTCAAGAATACGCTGTACGATTCTGAAAATTCTATCCCCTGATATAGACAAAATGAATCTGCTCCTACAACAGTATACATACTTTTCTAGCCTAGCATTACTTTCAAGATTTTAATGAAATTCCATAATTTTTATAAATTATAATAAATAATAGCGTTATCTAAATCTTATTCCGACGTGTTAAAAGTTATCTTAATGACCAGAAGGTAAAATATAATGCAATGAATTGATGCTTGATTTCAAGATCATTCAAATCTATCTATCCCGAATGAATTTAACAATTCTATTAGACATATTAAGAATGTACGTAGAAAATATAACGACAATAATTAGATCTATTTATAATTTACTTCTCGTTCCGCGCACCCGTCAACCATCATATTGTCTTCCCTCTCGTGTTCTCAGATCATTCATTTTTCTTCAACTCGAGTTGTAATGAAAGAAAATACGTCACTAACCTTACTAATTTCAACCCAAATCTTGTATATACACATATCAATTGATGTTCTCTTGAATTTTGTGTGTTCTTTTTTAACGTCTATACGGATGATAATTCGAGTGTTGGATTAAGGAAAATCGTTGAGGACCGGGCGCCGCGTCGCCATTGGGAATGAACGTTGGACTTCCGGTTTCAATGGTTTTGAATTTCGGAATTGAGGGATGGTGGATGTCTGTGGGAAAAGCAAAAATATAATCCAACGCCAAAACAAACTAACACGATTTCTAAGTAAATATTTTGGAAGTGAAATATCATTCTTCCGCGCCAAATTAGAATCTTGTTATATCTTGAAACGCTGCATCTCTCTTCCGTTTCGATGGAACAAAAATCAAGAGGCGAAACTTTGGGGACATAACGAGATTCTATTTTATTCGAATTGATTTTATCATAAAAGCGAAATGGAAAATCTTTCAGGGAGAATTCTTCGAAAGTTGTAGCAGATCGTTTCCTATCTACATCTGTGATGATTTTTAATAAAAATGAATGATAGTGTATTTTGCCTGTTTATAGGAATGAGATGAAAATGAATTTTGAATAGTCGGCACACGTTTATCGTAGTTGCTCTTACACAGCTGTTTTGAAGATGGTCATGATTTTAGGAACTCATCATCACAAAATATCCAACGAATCTCAGAAGCTTCTAAATAATTGTTCGTTGCTTAAATGAGAAGCATATCAATTTACTGAGTTGAATAAGAAGGAATGAAATTTGAAAATTATTCCAAGATTCGAAATATTCTGAGATTACCCAATGAACATTTCATATCTTGTTATATCTTTCAAACAAGGTTAGGATCACTCGAGCAACACTTTTAGTTGTGAGAAGAGTTTCAGACATCTTGAACTCATCTAAAAGGTATCACACGACACGGAATGTTTATTGGGCAATGAGTAAGTTCCTATTTCAAACACTTATACTTCTTCATCTAACCAAAATACTGTATGCAATTGATACACATATACGATGAAAATAGAATTTGAATGATAATTATACTGCGTGAAACACCGATATAACGCATAAAAGTCATAACCGACCTACGAAAACAAACGTTAACGCGTTATGATTTTCTCGATATACATGACACGATTTTTTTGCTCTAACTGGTACCATATAGTTATATATACATATACAATAAAATAACCAACAGATAAGGGAAGGATAGACCCATTTGGATTCAATCAACGAAATTGTCTTTAGTTTTCCAATTATATCATGTTCTATTTAATCATTTTCATCTATACCATCACGTAGTTTTATGAATAATGATTTGCTTTTCATATATATATATATATATGTATGTATATATATATATCATAATCATCAGCATATCAACTTATTACCATCATATATGTAGATTTATATATATATATTTTTTGAATATTATATATATATATATATATATATATAATTATAATTGTTATTGTTAATAATATAATATCTTAAGTATCAATTAATCAGATAGTCTACAAGAAACACCGTTAAGTATATTATTATATTATGTATATAATATTATATATATATATATATATGTATATATATATACGTGTACTTTTAACGAATAAGAGTAATAATATGCATTATATAATAATAGAGTAAATTGAGTAATAGTTATAATAATAATAGTAACGGTAGCGACAATAGTGGAGAGCTATGATGTTATATATCGAGTCAAGGAGTGTAAGGGAGGGAATTGATCGAGGGTTTCCATACACACTACACTATGGAAGCTTATAGACGATACACGTAAAATAGCAAAGAAATAGTTGATAAATTCTCTACTTCAACCCCAAGCACCCTAATTATATCTACCCCATAGAACATCGAATGATCTTTTCCTTCCAAAGCGATCCCAATTGATCTTTCCATTCTCCTTCGTCATCCCTCCTCCGTGATCCCTCCCCTCTACTCCCTAAATTACCTCTTAATAATATTTCATATTCGTTTCTTGTTATTCATTCTTGTCTTCGACTAATCATGTTCAAACGATCAACTTTTGATAATTCATTCTACACGTTCACTTTTCATTACGACTTTTCTTTTAAACTTCAGTGTTCTACAAGTTAATCATAAACATAGAGTAGTCAAGTGGCTTTACAGTTTGCTGATTTGAATTTCCAGCCTAGAAACTTTAGACTGGATTTTAGAATTGTTACTGATCTCGACCACTCTTTTCATTCTTTATTGCGTACAATATTTACGTCATAATAAAGTATTTCTTTTTAATTCTTCCTTACTATGCACAGTCTCTGTGTTATTTATTTTTTCCATTAATCATCCACGTTCAAGATGCAAAGTTCAGAAGGTTCATATAACCAGATAATATCCCGTATTCCCATCCCTTCGATCTGAAAACTTAGACTTTTTTTTGTTTTTCAGAAGAAAAAAAAAGAACTTCAACACCTTTCCCATTTCTGACCCTCGTTGTTCTCTGTGTTGCATTATCAACAAAACAGAGCTAAAATTAGATAACGACCGTTAATTACTTTTAACTAGAATCGTTTTTTTTCTCCCTTTAAGCCCCTTTTTTTTATTTGCTCTTTCATTCCCCCTCCTTTTCATTATCGATAAACTTACGTTATAGAATGCATGATGTTCTTTCGTTTACTACAATGTAATTAGAGTTAAAAAAAAAACAATTCGAAAAACCTGCGAGGATAAGTTTAATAGTTGACGTACCACGAATTTTGTTATAAAAATGGAAAAAATGATAATTAACGTTAGCCCTTACGTCTTATCACTATGATATTGTATAATATTTCATACTTTATAAAAGGAGACCTCGGGGGGTTCGGGGCAACGAGTTGGAAATATTGTTCTGACTCTTCGGTTATCATCACAACTTCGTAATTAAGCACTAACGGTTTAGCTATGATTTTATGTACGTACCTTCCTTATTTATTTACTCAGTTAATTATTCATTTATTTTTATATCATACGCGTTTATAATTCGATAAAATTGTTTTTCTGTTTGTTTCCATTATTCAACTTTGTCTCTCTTGCATAAATTTTCATGAAAAAGATTTGGCAAACCTTATACCTGAATTCAGATGCGTTTATTTATATAATAATATAGTCTCACGTAAAAACTATATTCATTACTAGAATGTATGGTTGGTTTACGAGTAATGTTGTTACGTGTAATGAGCGTTACACCTTTAGTTCCTTTAATACAATAACGTACCTTCAAAAATTCACGGATCATTATTCTGTACTTGTTTTTCTGTTTGTTAAACCTGCCTCTTTTCGTCATCAGTCTTTTTTTATTCACGCGCTCCAATCCCCATTCATTCCAATTTGATTCATTCTTCTTCTCATTCCTCTCGATTAATTACTTTCAAAAATCCTTCCCTCTTCATCCTTAATCATGTTGTTCGTCTTCTTGACCAAAAAAAAAAAAAAGAAACCACGAAATTGAATTGGAACGACTAATCAACGACTTAGATACATATTATTCTCTCTGCTTGCACTTAAAAATTAAAGAATTAATTTATGATTCTCATAAGAACACAATGGTTGGCATTTAGTTGATTTTAATTTACTCTTATGTAATGTTTTTCTTTACTTTTTCTTCGTTTGTGAAAAATATTTTCATCTCCCTCTATTTGGATACTTTAACTATTTAGAACGTAGCTGCTCTTATTTCGAGTCACACTTTTTCAATTCAATCAATTAATTTAATTAATTAGATACAATATTCGATACCTTAATTATATTGATCAACTCCGTCTTTAAGGGGATCGCGATAGAATCCGTAAAGAGAAGTATAGTAGGAGCAGAAGTCTATATAATATTGATTTTGTTTCTTCATTATCATTAAATTAACAATTCAATTTTCAGTTTACTTTAATCTTTCCCATTAATAAGGTACTGTGTGATAATCGTTAATTTATAATACATTTGTACAAAACTTATATACCTTAATATCAGTAATTATTCAACTTACATACAACATCGCCTTTTATCATTTCCAATAATCCCTTTCTCATTTTTTCCCCTCTTTTCCCTAAACTGTTCTCCATATCTCGAATCGTTAATTAATTGTTTTATAAAATAAAATCTCAAAAATCCTCGTATTTTAGTAACTAGCTGTAAGATGATTGTTCCTCTACCGTTGAATTTCAAAGATAGAAATAACTGCGGATAATGTTTCGAATTGAATTGATGTAAGGTGTAGGAATACCTCATAATATTTTATAACAAAATAATCCAAATTCATGGAATGTTCGAATGAGCTTGCTGACACGAGAGAAGACCTTTTGTATTGTCTCGATGAAAAATTCCAATCATCTCATTGAAACATTCTATGTATACTGATATATAATGAAATAATAAGCATAGATATTCGATCCTCCAAGCCGTTAACTCATATTGCACAGTTACGAATGAATCAATGTTTGTAGGCTGTAAAATCAAATACCCATAATAAACATTATTCCATTTATTTCAAAGGTTTGTAACGATAGGACTGTGGAATATGCTAAAAGAAAAACGCGTATTGTAAATATCTCAATGAAACACGTTTCCTGTAGTTTTGCAAAGTTTTCAAAGATTATTCAAATGGAATTCCATACATTCTAGCACACCCGCTGTCACTCCCCAACCCCCAATAATTTCGTACTCACACTCGCGCTCGTCTCACAACATTTTTTGCGTACCCTAACCGTTTTCGAAATTCATTACAGATAACGATACTGATTTAAGCTCTTTTCTTCTGCTTTGTATTCAATTAATGCTATGATCTTGATTCTTTATTTTTATTTTTCTTTCATCGTTAGAACTTAAGCTAACCATTACATAAAGAGCCTCGAAAAGCTGTAGATATAAGGATGTATTTACGAAAAATATAAAGCAAGTAAAACAAACGGTATATCGATGTCAACGAGTAACAAGTACATTACAATCAAACTTTATATAATTCGTCGATACTAATGAGATTAATCATAATTAGTTTGTTATTGATAATGATAGTAATATTTTGACACTTCTTCTTTACTTTGTAACAGAGGTTTCCTTTCTCTTTTATATATCCTAAGACCAAGCGCCAGACAATATTTCCAATTCGAGAGCATAGTTTATATACGTGGGAGGAGAAAAAAACCGAGGCATACGAAGTGATATAAGGTACATTGATTTCCCTATTCTTTGAATTATGTTTTCTTCTTTTTTTCCTCTATTTTTTTTTTTTTTTTAATAATCAATACCAAATTATGATTTGAAAATATGTAGTTTCATCGTTTGTTCATTGCCCCCCACCCTTTCCTAGCATACCATTCAAAGTGTCAATCTCCGTAGGTGTTTGTTTGTGTTACAGTAATGTATGATAATGATAATAGATCTTCGTGAATTATGTTAATTATGTTGTACAGGAAGTCGATCGTTGGATTCTTCACGTTAAACTACAAAAGAAAATCTTGAACCGTATAATGAGAAACATATTTTTTGAATTACGGAGTCGATCACATAAAAAAAAAACTTGATTACTATTTATTGAAATATTATGAATCGTCCAACTACCAACCACCTCTACCCTCTACCACACTCATCAGTGTACAATACGGATATACTAATTAATTAGTTACTTCATTCTGTCTAATTACGGTTATCATTCGCTATATCAGTTTATCAGTGCACATTAAATAGCAATTATTTCAATACAAACGATCATCTACTTGATACATGTGCATTTTGAATACGTCATGCACATATCAGCATACGTATAAACTCATTGGTTCCACCAAAGTTGAGAAGATTATCATAGGTATTGTTTAAACCAACTTGTAGGCACCATTATTCTAATATTGAAAGTTTTCTAACTGGATTTCCATGAATTTGGAAAAACAGAAAATTGACAAATGCATTAGCAATTGTTGAAATAGTCGTCACATAGATACATTGCTACTGAATAATATACAACATTTGTTTTTTTTGTTAAATGCAACTCATAAGCAAATATTGTTCTTTTTTTTATTGCATACACTTATATATTCATCCACAAAACTACAATCTCTATCAATTGATCATCACGTTCACTTATATTGATGGTAATAATAACAGTAATGATAATAATCGTTACAACAATAAAAGTTCCATACCTCTCTGGGCTAAATTTATCATTTATGTCTCTATCGTTAATCGATTAGTTTCTATTTTTTAAGAATTAGGATATTAATTAAGGCTTATTGTTTCTGTATTACATGCTCCAATGTTCTGTTCGTTTTCCTTTTTTTTTTTTTTCATACATTCACTCTGTTTTTTTATGAATTTAAGTCTAGGTATATGTTTACATTAACATTAATCAACTACATAGTACTTAAACGTTTACTTAACCTTTTTCGGGTCCCGGATGACTTAAAGACTGACTTACTTATCAAGGATGGTCTGACAGCTTCTAATCGTGTATATATACATATATTTGTTCATATATACCACATATATATTTAATAAGTCTTTTGTGAATTACATCTTTCGTTTGTTGCTAAACGTTATACAAGCTATATGGAAACTGATCGTTCATTTATCATTAGATAAAAACAATGTACTGATTGTTCTTCAATTAAATATTTGTTTTGTATATTTAGTTATTATTAAAGTTTATTAAAAGTGAAAAGGAAGTAATGTAACTCACAGCCACGCAAAATATACGAAACAGGAATTAAATGTATATATTTAGTACAAAGGGCATGGATATATTTTTTGCTTCTTCTTTTGTCAATTCTAAACCTTACTTTTAATTACTTTTCTTTTAAAAAATTTTGCACTTAAATTAAATACTCTTCTATTGTTTTCCTTAAGAAAGTAACGTGATGTTCTTTTTATAATAAATATATGAATGTACTTTGAACGCCCTTGATTAGTTGCGTTCAAATCCATCGTTAGAGCGGTAATGAATATTAGTACTGTTTTATTAGCTACAAGCAACCCTGAATTCATTATTTTACTAAATTTATGAGAAAAATACAATTAGGAACTCCGGAGAATGAAAAAATGCGACTGCGTTAGCCAAATTGTGTCGTGAAATAAAGACAAAATGAGATCAAAAAGACTTTTTTTTTTCTCTTCACTTTCCTTTCAATTTGTTAACACTAAAAGACAAACGTAGCTCGAAATACCAAAAATACCTTATATCAAAAATGTAAAATAGTTCCACAGTCCGATACCCAAGGCATATTTATTCATATAATGTATTTTTAAATGATTATGGATTAGATTCGTACCAAAAATTAATATCCTCTAAATAAATTTAAAAAAAGGAAAAAAGAAAAAATAACATCATATCTACACTGACACTTATTTTTCTCTTTTTCTTCTTCACGTGTGTTGTACACGTTCCTATCGATTTGACAAGGTAAAAAATGCTGCACGTATGAGCTAACTCTTTCATTAATTGATTGATTTTCATATACAAAATAAAAACTTACAACATCATGCATCGACGTGTATATTGTAGCAAGCAAGTATGTGACGAACTATTTATTTACACAATAGCGTTTGGTAATATAATGAAGATAAGATTTGATGGACAATGATTTGTGTTTTCGAAAATATGTGGACATGTATGTAGGTATATGTTCTGAGAAATGTTTCAATCGTTACTAAGCTACTACTCAAAAATATCTAGTATAATTCAGATCCGGATTTACCAGATAAATGGATACACGTCAACTTTCGAAAATATTCCTTTCTCATATCCCTAATCGAATGATGAATGTGTAACGAAAAATAACGGGAAGACGAAAAGCTAGCGGAAAACTTTTAATGAACTGCTGGGTTGTTTACTCGCTGCCAAACAAAAGCAGTGCATTTGGAACTGGTTAGTGATTCAACTTTACAGAACCTTTTCTGCCTAAATCGAGAAGAATCGTCGTGACGATACAACTGAATCAAAAGATCTTTATTCAATTCTGTCATCGAACGATGCGGTTTATTTTGCTGAAGCTTGTAAAAAATCTCAAGGAACTCACAAATTCAATGTCTCATTCGTACAACGTGATGTAAAATTCAGATAAATATTAGCATCTTTTTGTATCCTACGAATTTAAAAAAAATAAAACATTATCAACAAATTTTCAACGATTATTTTACCAATAATCTATCAATCGACTTTCCAATTATGAGTTTGGCATTAAATCGCATATTATCAACTACTTGTATTCATAAATATCAACTGGAAGCCCTTCTGTAATGTTCAATTGATGCTCGGTAACATGAATCTTTGTTTGAATAAAAAATTTCAGGAATACACCTATCGTATGATATATAAAACTATAGTTGCATAAGTGAATTGAATGATATTAAATTACGTTATTTATTTAATAAAAACACCGACAGAATGTGCAATCCAAGGAAAAAAATGATGAATTTCCACTGAATCAGCGTGAGGACATCCAAATACTGGTAAATCCGGTGTACTAATAAAATCATTAATAAAGAATAATGATAAAACATGGAACTAAAAGATGGTAATGAAATAATCGTGAAAATATCATGTACTAGGAAATTCTAAAATGATACAAATACATTCATTGGATCATATTTTTCTTATACACAATCTATCGATCCATTTATGATCAAATTAAAATCAATAAACTTCATTGTATCATTTTGAATAAGTGGTGTTCAAAATTGTTTGAATTTTGTTTAAAATTCAAGTACAGTAGCCGTATGATGAACGCAACTTATGAAACCGCGGATGAATAAAATCTTTTCTGAACTTACAAGGAAAACATCCGTTTGGGAGAGAGGATAACATTTATAAAGCAACTTGATCCAAATATGCAAAAAGACAAATACGAAAGATACATTTATCAAACGTCGACTGTACTCGAAGATTATCGAGACTTCAAACATGCCTCTTTCTTCCCACCCTCATTTATCCAACGCTGGAATCAACGAAATCGATGCTTCTCAATTTCATTAGAATCTATCATTGAATAAGTGAATGTCATGAGTAAAGTCTCAACAAAATACATCAATATTTTCCAAGCATAGTGGTATCGTCTCAAGCAAAATGAAGTAGCAGTAGTAATAGTAGTAGTAGCATGTGCATCCAATTCATGTTCGAAACTGAACGTCTATAAATAATTTTCTGACTTAAAAAATCATTTTGAATTGAAATAATATGGTCTGTATAAGAATATATATAATGTCTGTGTATGATGATTGGAACTTGTAGATTGAAGATACAATGCTATTCCGTTATTATATGAATCATTACCACTGTCTTGCATCTTATCTCAAAATATTGGATTCAGAAACTACATTCCCTCGTTCGAGTGAAAGGTGGAGAAAATTCAATTTCATCTGAAAATTTTGGGGTCAGTTAGAAGCCAACCTTCTTTGATCAAGATCAAATTGAACCATGCCTCTCCTCAACGATGGAATTCTCAATGATTCCAGTATATGTAACTCATAAATTTGCACTCGTATATGTGTTTTTCATTTGAAGAATAGAAAACTACACCATCGGGCTATAAAATTTGCAGTTGAGGTGCACACCCGCATATGTAGAACGATTTATAATTTTGCAAACAATTTAGACGTTGGATATGTATAAATACACATATACACAATTTAGTTTGCCTTCAATTGTCTGATCAATTTTCCCAATTGATCATTCTATCATGATTTTTGTTACTGTCATGAATAGCATTGAACAAAAAAAATGACATTCACTGATAAAGCAACTATAGATTTTTAAACACCTCGCGAGGATCATTTGAATCCAAACACAGATATATTGCAGTACAAGTTATACATGTGAAATCATCATAGTACATCATCATGCAGTATCATGATTTATGTCTAGAATTAACTGATCTTCGCGGTATGTACGAAAAATAAGAACAAATCATGTACCCTTATTCGCTGGGGGGGGACTGAGAAATCTCTTATCTTTTTACAACTTGTGCAAAACAGGATATGAAAGCCCGATGGTGCTGGGTTTTTATTTTTTGTTTCTAGCGAGTTGAAGAAGGATAAAGATATTCTCACTTCACCGCAGCTCATTCCCCCTTCAAATCCAGGACAGTATTTTCATAGTAATAGAAAATATGACAATTAGGATAGAATATATTTGCAAGCAAAATAAAATATACCACGGCGTTTACTGTAATCATCATTATATTCGAAGAAGTGTTTGTAACAAATGTGAATCGAAGGACGAACATTATTGATAAAATTCAATATTTCATTGTGAACAAAGTTAGAAACATTGGCACATTTTTCCTCTCTACTATTTTTGAATTGTTGCCTTTTGAATGTACGAGTAATCAAACTGAAATTGACAATACAAAAAAAAAATCCGAATGTCAAATACGACAATGAAAGAGAAGTGAACATTTGCTGTACTTCGAATATATTTGTCGTTGTTTATTCAAAACACTTCAAAGTATCTAATGATCATTATTAATATCAAAAATTCAATAAAATCGATCCACAATAAGCGTTTATAACCACAGATATATATGTCGATTGGATTTCTCATAATGCAAAATTATTGATTCCCTGTCTGCACCTAAAGCATAGAACCTCATTACTATTATCTGTAAGAACGTCTAAAAATGGTTTCTCTCAAGACTTGCAGATAATAGCATAATGCAAGTACAAATAAACCCTGTTTTCAATGATTGTGAACATGTAAAAATACCAAATCCATTCAGCATAAATATCAATAATGGATAGAATTTGTAATGCGTAAGAAATACTTTTATCAAAATCGACTGATCAGCGTGAAAGTTAGTCACAATATTTCTACAATGTTTTTTAGCTTTTTCTCAACATTGCATATTCAGATTACTTGAGCATTCCTTTGTTATGAACTTCAGTTGTTGCTTTAGACTTTAGAGTTCCCCCAATTTTGTTTCCAACGCTACCATATACATATCAAAAACCAATACAGCAGGCGAAACACCAACATTTATGAACTCACAACATTGAAATCACATTGGAGAAATGTTGAATATCTACCCCTAAATATGCAGTTTATACACGAAGAACAAGTATTGCTGGCATAGCAAATTGGTAACGTTACTATACCGCCTATAAAGCAAAAATTGTTGATACAACTCTAAATTTTCTTGCTGTCATGAAAAAGTTTTAGCCGCGAGAGTGAATATTTTTGCAAGCTAGAACAAATTTCTTTGTCGGGAATACAGTGACAAACCATTTTTCTCCGTGTACGCTCACAACAACGCGGGTTCCAACAATTACAAAAAGGAAGAAAACAAAAAAGAGCAAATACAGAGTATATCTGAATTGTCTTATTTTCTCACAAATAATTCAATAAGAAAAAAAGCAGATAAAAAGATAATGGTAGTGTATATGTGTGATATACATATACATATCTGAAAATGGATGGTCTGCGTAAATGAAATGTACACATATTTAACGAAAAAAATTTACGAAACAGTTACTATTTTACTTCCGAAGACTATTGTCTTGAAACGTTTATATCTTCTAATTCTCAAATTATTTCGAGTGATTCGATTCAATACATATGCCAAGTCCAATATGCCTTTTTCCTGTTCATAATGTATGTATTTGCAACATACATAATGCATATATACACAAAGTATACACACATATACGTATGCAAAATGAATGAAAGATAATACACGGGTACAAAGACAGTCTAACTGTACGTGTACGGGTGTCCGTTGATAAGGAGAGATAGATAATACATAATATAGTATACAGTATTGTTTCATCCCCTGTTTTTTTTCCTCAAGATCTTATAGGTATAATAATAATCAGCATTCATTGGTTATTAATTATATAACGCGTCATGTAAGATAATCGCGAAACATCATTCATTTTTTGTCTCCATAATAATTCAGTATTTCTTTTTTTTTTACAGCCTTCCTTCCTCTTTTCTATTCTGCACATTCTAATCCTGTTTTATTATTTTTTGTTTCAAATTATCCTTCATATCAATGATCCTTAAATTCAATGGCTCCATATAATGCGTGAGCCAATTGAGTCAAATTAGAGACATCGCGCTTTGGCTTGAAAAATGTGCTGCTTATGTTGTTAACATTGACGATAAACAATACAATTTTGGATGGAACAGAAACTGAGAATCGTTGAATTTGTATTGAATTTGTAGATAGGCACTGAGAATGGGACGAACAGTAAGCGTTGCGAGTGTAAAGATTCTTTATCAAGATTTCTTCTTTTCTTCTGTAGTTTTATTTTCGCAGATGAGAATTTACATTTCAATATATCTCTATCTCGTCTTCTTCTTATAAAAAATTGTATTCCTGATGACATCAAATAAGGCCATTTATATTCTTAAACTTACTCAAATAGTATTGTTTATTTTTTTTCATTATTTATTTCTGTAATTAACCACATTTCTATACAATTCTAATCTTTTTTTTTTTTTATTACTTAATACTTCATCTCGTATGGGAAGGGGGCCGGGATCTTACCAATACAAAGCTAAACGTTATATAAGTATACAGGTCATGTATTCAAGTGAATAATTTCATTCGTTTATCGGTACTTTTATTACTATATCTGACTTGACGTTTATTACCTCTTATAACTCTCGTTAATAAAAATCTGATAAAGTATAAATCGTTCAATTCTCGTTTCGTGCGATTACGGTTTAAAATATATATATAGGTATATATATATGTGAATATACATACATACATACGTATATTCATACATACTCGTTTGACCATGATGATCGCGTTCAACCCTTTAATAAAAATGCAACATCGACAGTTCTTTCTCTTTCTTACAAGACAAAAAAAAAAGGATCATATATTTGGACGTGACGAAAAGAAAGCTTTCTGATTTTCACTTATGTGTTTTGTGTGTGCATAACTGATTTACTCAAGATACCAAGTTCTACCTGCGGGTTGATTTTCGCCTGTCGATTACTGCATGTATTTTATTCATTCTCACGGTCAATCCCTACGAATTTTCATTTCAATAGCATGGAAGAAATACTAAAATAATAATTATGATAAATCAACCGAATTGCCTTCTCGCAAGCTCATGGCAGTGTTCTTTTTTTTCCTTTTTCAAACTAGTTTCCTGTTTCAACATTGAATTTTGCATTTTATCTATAATATTATTCTTTATACAATATTCAAACGTTATTTGAGAATTCGTAATTGACACCCAACCGCGATCAACTCTCTTTCTTTGAAAGTAAAGGAAGTCTGAAGCAGTAAATCAACAGGACAAAGTATTTTTCTTGCTTTTCAAAGATATGATTCGATAATGGAAACTGATAATCGATCAATGATGATAATCATATAAACGTAACGTATTTAAATGCAATGGTTACAATAAATTAACAAACGGATACAAAATAATTATCACGTTAATTAGAAATCAATCTATATACATGGAGGATGACATCTATGCTATCGATAGATCGCATTATGCATAAGAAGTGTATTTAAAATTTATCATTTAATTGTATAACCAGTCTTTGCGAAAAGGGACATCAATGTACAGATATTATAAAAACTTATTCGAAACAGAAGAAAATATCTAAATTACGATACTACCCTTCGAGATGAAGGAAAGAAATCCTTAAGCATCCAATTTTTTATTCTTAATATCCAAAAGATTATGCTCTGCCGCAAGTCTCGTATCGATACATATATATGTGTATTACATATACTTATGTAATACACATACACACGTACGTGATAATTCAACTGTATTTTCAAATATTTGGAATTTCATAATTTCTTAGGGACCGAACAACAAAATGAATCATGAAATATTCTTTGAAAAATCCTGATTTGATGTGAAAACTCGATTTGAAAGAAATGACGGAGAGAAGAACAAAATTAACTACGAATTGGGAAGAGTTGTGCAATTTGTCGAATACTCTAAATGATACATAACAGAATTCTACAGAAATTTACAAAGCTGAATGAATCGTGCAAAAGTGTGTTTTGGATAATGCACACACAAAACCAAAATTCAAAACAAGGAAAATAAACCAAGATTATAAAAACAGATTTTCAAGTTTCCAAGCAGTTAAGGTGGAATAAGAAACATATTCTTCGAAATAGTCTAAGAAACGTGATACGTTGACACAGAAAAATCTTTGCAACATTTCTACCAAACATATTTCAATGATTATTCCCAAGTCTAGGTTTCTCTATACCTCCCGTCAACAAGATGCACTATTTTCCCATAGAGAAATTTCAATAATACACATATTGCGCCGTCAATGGATATATAATATCCGTCATCACACATGAGATCATCATATCTGTATTTTTCATGATTCAATTTGACCTACCACAACGTGTATTCGTGTAACCTAAAAGATGTACGTATATATACACATACGATAAGGGCGAACACTGAATTCGTAATTATGTTTTCCTTTCACTTTCATCCTAGAATAATTCATTTTGTTGAAATAATAAATTATCATATCATTTAATTAATTAATCCTGATAAACGCGCCTATACAATATATCGATATAAATCAAATGCTTACGATAACATTTCTGTTTGCTTTTTCGTCTTGTATCAAAACATTATTTAATCCATACTACAACTTTACCTAAAAATTATTGATAATAATATAAGGAATACCGTAATACCTCTAATCATGTTAATTATAGTTCTTTTATACTAATAGTTGTCTCGATTTATGTTTTCTTTCTTTACAGCATCATATATATATGTATATATATATATTTATATAAATTTTCTTTTACAAAATAAGCTGAGGTAAACAGCCGTAAATACAGAATTCCATTATTAAATGCGACTTCTTCTCTTTCCTGCGATCGAATAGAATAAGCAAATAGTAAAAAATCTTACCTATATTTTTTTTCTCAATATTTTATTAGTTTACCACTACTCGAATGATCAACAACAACTCGTAATTATTTGATTATTCATTTCTTTGAACGCTTCGCGGAAGTTATTATTCATGTAAAGCTGTGTTAATTGGTGTGCATTGAGTGCATCTTTTTCTTTTCCATTTTATTGATAAAGGGTAGTATTTTCTAGTTACTGAAAGAACTGTTTGATTGATTTTGTATTGTGAACTATATATATCTCCGGTTATTTCCCTTACGGATGAACAAAAAAATGTACATTCTGATCCCGATGAAAATTCATATACACGAGTCACGTTCATCTTGTGATGATTCGGTACTTTTCTGTTATGGATGAAGGAAAAGTTCTTGAAGAGAAAACTTGATGATGATTGAATTTGTTCATGATATTTGGAATTCCGATAAAGACGGAGAGATAAAATGTTTCAAAAGCTAAAACAACGCGACTCGTTTCGGTCTTTTTTGTTTTTTTTTTTTGTTTTTTGGTAATAAACATAAGCACTCGTTTCAAACATGTCTCGTTTTTCATTTTTAGATTCTATGTTAAATTCTACACAGTAAATATAATTAATCCATACGTTTAATCAGGTAGACTTTCAGATCAATACCGATCCCCTTCCGCAGACGAGATAAATATCTTAATACAGACGCACTTATTCAACCCACTCTCCCTCCACATTTGATATAATTTATGATCTCTTTTTTTTCTCTCTACTTGCCTAAAAATCAAACCGCTTGCAATAAATAAGCATCGTCACACAATCAACATAATTACCACAAGTGATAGTAATAGTAATAGTGGTAGTAGTAATAGTAGTAGCAGTAGTAGCAGTAGTAACAGTAGTAATTGTAGCAGTAGTAGTAGTAGTAGTAGTTGTAGTAGTAGTAGCAGTAGTGATAGTGTTCATAGTAGTAAAAAGTATCAGTAGTACAGTAATGATAGCATTAAGGGGCACGATAATATGCGTATTTATAGTAATAATAATAATAATTATAATTATAATCATTAACCGGTCAGGCACACACCTTTGTGGTGCAATATTCATAATAATAATATTATTAAATAGTGTAATAATAATAATAACAATTATTTTTTTGTCCTAAGTTTCATTCTAATAAATAGTTATCATGATAAATTCAAAGTAAAAAATAAACCACATTTCATATTTGGGTGTATATATCAACTATGGTCGAACAGAAACCAGTCTAGACGACCAAAAAATTCATATATAATACAATTTTTTTCTTCAATAAAAAATTCATTATTTCGTCTTTCCCCTTTTCGATTAACGCTAATATCATTTTTCTTAGATCGGTCGAAGCAGAAGACTAGAAAAAGAGATTAAATATGTAGAGTAAAAAAAAAAGGAAGGATGGATAAAATTACACCAAATATATACGTATAAAACATCTTCTCTCAACATGATGCGAAAAGAAATTATGACATTAAAACGAAGAAAAAATAATAATAAAAAAAGAGAATTAAAGGGTAATAGAATACTCGACGATTTTGCATTCTAAATTTTTAAATTGTACACACATAAATCTTAATAAAATGATCTATTACTTTATTTATACACAATTCTATGTAGTTCATTTAATTAGGTCAGCCTGTGATTATCTTACCTAAACGTTGAATCAACTTTTTTCCGTTTTCTTTTATCCATTAATCCATTAAGAACTATTCAACAAATACGAGATCGTGGAGGGATGGGGGCCTCAAAGGTGTTAACCACTCACTATAACTCTTTTTTGTTTAAAACCAATGTATCATTATTATTATTATAATTACAATTACCATTATTATTAGCTTATCTTTTGCTTAATTTTAATTCTTCCTTCGTGTTGTTGTTGTTGTTGGTTTGTTTTATTTATTCTTTTCTACCAATCGATAAGACAAATGAGATTTTAAAATTGTATCGTTTACTTTTTGAAACAATGTCCCTTTGAACGAGACTCTCATTCGTCGTTGCATCAAATATTAAACTGCATAGGTAGAAAATTCTATTTCAAATTCTTTACACTCGCTTACTTATTTTTACTCGATTTTTTTTTTCTCTATCCGTTACTTATAATACTTTTTAACAAAGTCGCTTTCTTTCTTCCATCTCAGTGCCGTGCAAACACACAATTTACTTGCACCATGGGTACATTCATAACTTGATTCACTGTTGTCACGTTTCAAGTATACGGAAGAACCAATAAAAGAAATAGAAAAGATAAAATTGGGAATTGAATGTCACAAGTGGTCAAACTTTGTAATGGTTTATGAGAGTATTGTTTCAAAGAAAGGGAAACAAGTTTTCCAATGGAATGGAATTTTCGATTCTGAAAAAGGAACACACACCATTGACCCTCTGAATTAACTGGATTCAACTCTTTATGTGGTGCTCATACGTAATTCTTTTTCTGAAAATCCTGTGTAAATAATACATAATATAGAATTGAATTGTTGAAATTTGCAAATTTTGTGATGAATTCTGCTCCCTTCTTTGAATATTTCCACCGTTCTCATTTGATAGGGTTAATAATATATTGAATATGACCACGTGCGAACTATGAAAGGTTCTAGAGACATTTCCTGTAATGCGTGTTGTTATAAACGTGTAAAGAAAAAAGCTTCAAATGTGAGTTTTGTATTCAATTCAATACAACGGGATGATGTTATCAATTCAAAAGAATGTTTATAAATCTATCTCTGGAGTACGGTAAGTGATGATTTCAGCTGTTCTTTGTTTTTTTTTGTATGGGAGGAAAAAGTGCAATACAAGATACATCTCTAGATAGCAATAAATTCAAAATTAGATTGAGTTGATTTCGTTTAAAGGTAACCCACGAGCAAGAACAAGCCATTTAAGCGCTTATGTCTCTATGGCAATTAAATTAAAATGGTCATGAGGTAGGCCATTCTTTAAAATCAAAGCCTTGCTGGCCGGGTTTAGGAGCGCTGGCGGCATACCCACCTTGGTTGCTTTCTCCTCCCTGATAAGATCGCTGAGGATAACTCGTGTCAGCATAACTACCATATCCAGAATATCCACTGTAATCAGGAGTTTTTACGGAACTGCTACTGGAACCTGGCGCACCCGAACCTGTGGTCTGCCTTGAATACATGTCACCTACAACATCCATACATAGACCCACGTTAGTATTTCACTCGTGTAGCCAAATTAAGATGAAAACAAAAAAAAAACGAAATTTTAACACATTGACAATTAATGATGAATAAAGCAACTACACTATGATCCTTGTGATTTTAATGAGATTGCAACAAGAGTATCTTATTCCGCAAATGAATCGAAAGGAAGTAAGAATACGATTACAGATTTTTCTTTGATCAAAACGAGTTGGTGATAGTTGAAATTCATTTTCATGTATAAAAGATTCATGCCCACTTATGACTAGAGTTCTCGTTTTGATCAAAAAAGCTTGGTAGAAAGAAACTTAAAAACACTTTGTTACGAAAAAAAACACACGCCCACAACAAATTTACTATATGTATATCTCATTTGAAAATGAAACCTCATTTATACCTCTTTTTCTCTTACTCATTCGAATGATGTAAATTTGTTCACAGTATGTATTTTTTTCAATAAATTGGGAGAGATTAACTTATCGAGATATCTCAAAGTTTGATCATCATTATTTTGCTATTATTTGGTATCATGCTCTAAATTTCGCATATTTAACAAAATAGATTATATCGATGGTGATTTTAGTTATTATTTGCCCACATATAAATGAATCAATGAATTAATTAAAATCGTGATGCAAACATGTTTTCAATATAAATCATTTGAGTGATGAATTATGTTGGCACAACATTTAATTTTATTACGAAAAATGATTACACGGACGATTGACCGATCTATTGCATTAGGATTTCAGATAAGAAACAAACAATTTGGACATTGAAAAGACGATTGCATACAACAAGCAAGAAAACATTATGATTTATTCGGATGTACTTTGAATGAATTAATGTCGATAATATTCAAAAATAAAATATCACTTGTATTTATTCACCATTCAATAGCGACATCATTCAGATTCACAACAATAGAATTCAACTCTTCAAATTTAAATGAAGATTTTTAGAAATATTATCGAACAATAATTCATTGTCATGAATGTTAATATAAGGTCTATCAAGGAAGTGAAAGGATTCAGAGCAGGTCTTTTCTATCCTACGCTACTTCTAATACATCATCTGAAGATGTTCAAGTTTGATCTATTGACTCTACCGTCAATATTCCTTCCGCTCTAATTTACAAAAAGAAAAAAAACTTTCAATTTCCACAACGTCAAAATTTGAGTTATCATTTGAAAATTCAATGAAAAAAATTGAAAATGTTCACGCTTCTTCAAATACTGGCTTCAAACGAGTTCTTCATTGATGCATCAACCATCGTATTAACACAGAAAGAAAATACTCAAGATAAAAAATAAGAGCATGAAGTTAATGTAAATTGATTCTTAAGGAAAAAAAACCCCTTATAAAGTAACAGCGTTTATGATGCTCACTCTTACAAGCGCATGTACGTAAGCGCACGAGATACCGCAATAGCGTATTTTTGCAATATTATAGCAAGTTGAAAATAAGAGAAAGCATCAGTTATCTAAATAAGCCAGTGACAATATATAGAATAATTGTATTCAATGAAGGCATACAAATATACAAAAATCCTAAAAGTAGCGGTTTTCAATCGTATTTCATTTTGATTTCATTATATTTGAGAATGCTTTTTTTTTTCTTCCCAATCAAGTGTACACTTCACTACTGCAGGATACATGCTTTTAAAGTTCTACACGCAAAGATGATGAACATAGAGAACGTAGAAAAAAAAAATTACAAAAATATATTTTCTAAATTCTAAGTTAGAATAAGAATAATTTTCTAAAGGAATTTTGGAATTTTGAAAATGTTTCGGAACAGGAATAGTAGCAATGTTTCTTTCATTTTTCTCTTCAAACACGACAATTCGTATGGAATAGATATAAATATCGTTCATCGCAATCCTTACGTACTTTCAAATTTACGAACATCAAACTCAACAGTAAAAACAGTGTATGTGAAGAAACACGTAGTGCGACATATTAATTTGCAATTTACAAGTGATAATAATTGTGATGTATTAATAACAGCAATCACTGGTTTTCTATTTACAGAAGGAGAGAAACTGGTTAAAATGAGTCGAATAATGATTGAACACTGATAATTCTTATTGGAATAAGAAAATAAGAAATAAAAAGTAAAATGGTTAAGCCAACACTGCGTTACGAACAAGTGGAGAATTTTAATAAGGGTGTGACAATTGTCAGTTTGGATACAAAACTTGCTTTTATCCAATTGATCAATTCTGATTGAATTTACTTATACATTAGGCCATAATTAGGGCGTTTGTCAATGGGTGGATAGAGGAGAGAGTTTGTTTGACTGAGCTTGAAGACTCACCCTGCGGCCCAGAGGGGTTTGAGTTGGAGTTGGGCTGCGAGGAGTTGGGCTGAGGGGGCTGGGGTGGGGGCTGGGTCCCAGGAGGAGGACCATTCTGTGGCATGTTCCAGGAGTTCCAGGAACCCCCTGGCCCGCCCGCCGCAGCCCCGCCAGTACCCGCCGTGGGACCATAGCCCCCTGAAGCGGCCGCCGCCGGCCCACCTGCGATCATTAACCACACAAAACACGTGTAACCGATCACCGTCACATCTCACCTTCTTACCGCTTTTTTCTTTTTTCATTTTCATATATCATTTGATTTATTAATTTTCCTTATTTTTAAAATTTTCATCAATTCATGAATAAATCCTTAATACGCTATTAGGGTTTCTGTTTTGTTATTTCGAACTGTAATTCGAACGTGGAACTTGAATTATTTTAAAATTCGTGTAATGCTTGATTCTCTTCTTCATTATCAAAAATATGCACCTGGCTGCTAGCACTACCCTACTAATTCATCACGATCGTCATTATTGTACTCGTTTGAAATAGTTTCTGTATTTTTATTCAATCTCGTGATTAAGACATTCCATTACTGTCTCTAAATTGAATAATACACCCCAGAATTCTTATTAGAGAAAGAACTCACGATATTAATCGACGAAGAGAATTAAACATATACTCGATGGACAAGATTATGAGGTTTTTCATTTTCAAAAGCGCATGTCAATCCAAACTCAAAACAATATCATTCGACTAACTTGTATACATCGATCCCGTGATTACTTTCTTCTTTTCATTCAATTTCCAATTCGATTCTCAAATCTCGAATTTGGAGTGACATCATTCATGTTCATGGAATACACATTATATTTATATCCTAAGGTATTTTCTTTCCATATTAACCTCCAGGGGGCATGAAAAAATAGAGCTGTTTATGTTGTTTTATATACGTATATAATATTGATACCGAGAGATTTTCTAATGGTGACCCGTAGTCTGCAACTCTATCCTTTTAATTCATACACATACGGCATATTAACAGGAACAAAAGAGGCGAAGTTACAGACAGTGAACCACCTTTAAAAAAACTATCAGTACATGCACAATAATTTCACTCATGTTCTTATATATCATGAAATATCTCTTTTCAATGTTTATAGACTAACCTCTCCAAGCAGGATGGAAGGGGAGGGGGACAGGACCGAGTTATGTCAACCTTAATATGTATAATCTTATTTGTTAAGTCCCATAAAATTAAACAAACAAAAAATTGACGTTGATAAAATCAAATTAGAAAATATTACATGGGAAGATTTGTAAATACATTTCAAACATGTTTATAATAATACTGACAGTAGTGATTGAGATTAATCAACATCAATTTCATTGTTATAATCATTAGTCACTGATTTAGAACGATAAATTAATATACTTCGATACTGTTTTCAATTAGAAGGTATCATCCAATGTACTATTATCATTGTTGATGAACCATGAACAAGGAATCATAATTCAATTCGAATATAATGAATATCTGTGAAATAACTCAAAACGTTGCAGAGTTTATTCTTCAAATCCTTGAAAGAATTTTTATATCCACATATTTCTTAACGGTCAAATTTACGTATTTAAAGTGAAAATCCGAAGATGCCAAAAATCATTTGCTTGAAACCTGCTACTCAAAAATTGTTGAGTCCCTGGTTACACACGTTACCAAGAAAACGGAGAAAGGCTGTGTGAGGTACCACCTCCAGCTTACATTTACGTCAGATAGCACATGTACGTGTTCTTTTCCCACTCTTCAGGCGGCACTGATAACAAAGTGAATGTATGAAACATACCAAATTTGGAGTAAAAGATCGAATGCAAACACATGTATTTCTGCTCAGCATTCGCCGAATTGGATGAATAAAAAAAGTCACTTTAAATATGAAGTGTCTCATAGATATTTTTTCTACACCAACACTAAAATCTCTGAATAACAAGTTTCAAATTGATCGCCACGTGTAGATTTCAATATCTTATTCTGATGCTGCTTCACTGAAACACGGTCACATTATCTAAAATCGACCCTCCCACCATGCGCATATAAATTTCACACAATCGAAGATCCCTAAAAACTACATTGATGCATGCAAAATAAACTATATCGAATAGTTCGAAAAACCTTGTTATTCATTTTCATTAGAATTCTTACAGATAGAATGGAAACTTAAAACCTTTACCCAAAAAATACAATAGAAATAGAGTATAAATTTCAGTAGATTTGCATGATATTGGAGAAATGTGAATTCGAAACAGTTGAAAAATAAAATCAACGACTCAACTAAAATCACACACATACACACAGATACTGATAGAAATTTTTCAGTAAACGCAAATATTTTTCAGAGGGCCCTTTGTTATTACTGTACAGAATATCTACGATAGATAAACAAATTTTCAGAATATTATGTCGCACATTTCTGAATTGAATTTGGAAACTCATCGATGTTTCAAGAATAAAACATGCAAGTGAAGATTTAAAATATCCTTTCACATACATCTCAATTGACAGATTATACAGATATTCATTATATTATTGAATACAATTCAACAAATATAGAGGAGATGATGAATATTTTAGATAATATAAGATTGGATAATAGTACATCATATAATTTCCCATCAAAGTTATTTCAATAGATTCATGAGAGAACAAAAAATCACTACAAGAGGGAATATCGTTACCACTTTGATTAGGAAATTATGAAATTTCATCAGACACAAAAATATACATGAGAGTAAGAGATTATGTTTTTAAATACACAAAGAGGCATTGAAGAAACTCACCGTAACTTCCATAGCCTTGAGTAGCTGCTGCTGGTTGGACGTTGTAGCTGCTACCCCATTGAGGCGGGGGAATTTGTTGTTGCTGAGGCGGGCCAGGAGGTGCGCCCCAACCTTGAGCATTATATTGAGTACTATACCCAGCGTATCCACCAGTTTGAGGGCTGGTGCCCCATCCCTGGTATTGCTGCATCATGTTACCAGGGGGCCCCATCGGTCCACCCATCATGGGTCCTCCCATTTGTCCATTGGGACCACCCATCGGTCCCATGTTTCCAGCCATTCCCATGGGAGGTCCACCTTGTTGAGGTGGGCCCCATTGTCCCTGATGACTGTCGTTCATCTTACTTGACGAATCTCGTGGTTCAGCACGTTTTATTTCAACCTGTGAACAATAGAATTAAAAATACGTAAACACTCCATGAGAATCAACAATCCTAAAGGTGAATTTATTGTAATTTTCATTATTTTGATCGATGAATTTTCGCAAGAATAATCAATTAACCCAAAACTTGACATTATCCTGTATCATTCAACACTAGTCTGTAAACAATTCAGAATTATAGATATAATTATCCATAAAGCATAATCATTAACATCCGTAACAATCATGTATAGAGAATTTTGATGAATAATGATGATAATTTGATAAACTTGATTTGACACTTTGCAGTACTCTGTAGCTATGGAGAATTTTCTTCCTTAAAATCATATAGCGTATTAGCTAAATAATTATAAGCTTATATCATCGAAATTACATCTAATTACAGTAATGTAGGCTCTAACAACACGATTTCTCTAAACGTAATTCAGTATTTGTAACACTATTGACAACTTTCATAAAATCACACAATACATGATTGGGGTAATGTGTTGACCAATGATATTGCGTATTTCACAAGATTATGAATTTTTTGTACATGAAATTATTCAACATTCCTGTATCAAATATGTGAAAAATTATTAAATATAGCTTATTTAGCTAAATTGCGCTATTAGACTATGTTTTATTATAAACATTCAAACTCTAATGTAGCGTTATAACGCGAGATTAAAATTAAATTAATTCACTGTATTTTAACTTATAATGAACAACAGGATAATGAAAATAGTTGAAAAGATGAGAATTCAGTAAAGTAAAGATTCCTTATTTCTCTTAAATGATAAGTAAGTTAACTGAAATTTATGTAACTCTATCTTTCTAAATACAAAATTAGGTCTAATAGTATATGGATAGAATAATTATAAAATTCCTTAGCAATAAATCGTAGTCAAAATATGTTATACGACCTTCTGCATATGCATATATATGTATATATATAAACGTGCATGCATGGTTATACAGGTTACAGCAATATATGTATTAGTTATAGTTATATAAATATGTTTTCCATATACCTGTTTTCCATTCAAGTTCACGAAATGTTCTGCAACGCATCGGTCCACTCCATCTTCGTCCTCAAAGCTGAGAAATCCAAATCCTGTCGTCCAAATATGAGATTGTATATATAAAAGCACTACCCAACGAATGTTCTGAGTTTTTTTCATTTCAACATTCAACTTTTTCGTGAAGACGAAATTGATATTTCAAACCCTAATTACACTTTAGAATCTTTCTGTAGCACTGTTTCTGTATAAATCTAAATGATATTGCAAGGATCGTTATAGCTTATAAATCATCTTAAAAGCGAAAAATCGTTAAGGAAATACTAGCGGCGTGGCAGCAATCAAATTGTTCATGACAAAGTACGGTCAAATGCCTCAATTCAATCAAAATATCGCTCTGTACAGCATTTCTACTGGAGTCAGAGAAGTGCTCTACAAAGCGATATTTTGATTCAATTGAAGCGTTTGCCGGTAGTTTGTTATAAACGATTTGGCTGCTGCCACGCTGCTAGTATCATCTCAACGATAGTTGTAAATATTTACAATTTGTTTGTAAGTTCTAAGTAGGTACTTGATTTTTATCAGAGGGATGGGCAGCCTAGAATACTTTTCTGTACTCAGAGTACTTTTTGTTGCAACAGGGTGTTATTTAAAACAAGACGGATCACGTTCCTAATCGCATTAAGAAAGTCCTTGATTTCGATGACGTACGAGCCAGCTGATTATGTACAATATTAACGTAAACATTTTCATACAGGTGGTCAATAAAAACTAAATGAAGTTTATTTGGAACAATTATGATTCTCAACAAAAGTTGACGAAATCACTAGATCTGAAATTCTTGCTTAAAATTTTTATTGGAATAAACAAACGATCGTGTAGAGAGATGATTATTTGAAATGGATCAACTTTAGAAATCATATGAGAAAGAGAATCTAATAAATAATAATGTGAACTTTGATTAAAAATTCCAGTATTTTGAAATTACTAAATCAAAAGCAGCCCCAAAAGAATTTTAGCATCAGAAATCGAATTGAATTTTCTGAATTGCTTTACTGCTCAATGAATCCCATAAGAATGTACTCGAAACTACCAACCCCTCTGGTTATGAATTCAATTTTCTTTTCAAATAACTTTGAACACAATTTCTTTGCTTCTTCATCAGCCAAAATATCTTCAATATTTTGGCACTAATCAAAATTCGTATTCACAAATTTGTAAATATATGCAAGCGATAGAGAGGATAGAAAAGATTTGAGTCAGATGAAGCTTTTAGAAACTTGGAATATTATCCGTTCATCACTCGTATAACACAAATTAATTATTTAATCATATCCTATCTCAATTTCTTGCATCAATAAATGAACTCATAACAAAAAAAAAACCAAAATAAAATCATATCAATCAAATGTACATATACGTACAATTGAACTCTGATTATATTTTATCAATGTATTCGAAGATTGGAATGAAAAAAAATACACTTTTCACATGGGTATTAAACCTACAATGTTTTTTACAGAATGATACGCTAATCTCTTTTGAGCTGAATTGAATGATAACAAGAATTGTAATAAATATTGTATAGTTAACAGCGTGATGCTAACGAAATCTTACCGTACAAATGATTCGAAACTGAAGTAAGATAATCAAAATAACCGCTCTGTGTAGACCTTTTTCAGTCAATTATTATGGTCTATAAAGAACAATATGCGAATTGAATTGCTTCAGTTGCAAATAATTTGTGCGGAAAAGTTTAGCTGGCGTCATGTCACTCGTATCTTCTTAAGAAAAATATTATTTATATAATTCTAATCATTAGGAGAAATAGAGCAAAATAAATACTATCACCATTTTGATATATGCATTTGTAAATATTTTCATACATCAAAGGGTACTTTGAACATCGTGAGTATGAAAAGTGTATATTACACATGAAACCAAAGGGTAAACCATTTGAATGCAGCCACCGAAATGATAAATCTCTTTCGATTAAAATATATGAAAAAACCAGATTAAATGATGAAAGTCAAAATACTCTAATGAAAAAAAGGAGAAACTTAAAGAAAATTCAATCTGTATAAACATTTGTGTTCAAATTATTTGATTGAAATTTTGATATCTTATATGCATAATACATTCAACTTATACTATGTAGAGTGATCTACAATTATTTGACCTAAGGTCTAATCAAGTACCTTAAAATCTAAAGAATTTAAAATAAAGATTCAGTTAAAAGAATTACATCTAGAAATCAGATTCAACCTTTGATTGATTTTCAACTGAAATTCAAGATTCTGTCTCTATTCAAGTTTTCGACAATCAAATACGCTTAGCTTCAACAATTCAGTATGTAACTTATGAGCAGAAACTCCTCATCGCTAGTATAAAATGAACACCAATAACGCTCAATGACGTAACCAGAGCATATCGATTAAAGAAAATGTGGAAATTACAAGTAAACGTTCTTATGAAACAAGATCTTAGAAAAATGATATTTATTTTATCTTAAAGTCTAAAAATACTCTCAAATTTCTCCATAGCATAATTATTGTAACTTAAGTTATCATTGTGTTGAATTATCTATGAATATAGTTATATTAAATAATATGCATTTTGATCACGGGTGTGCTGCATTCAAGTCAGAGTTTTTGAATGTTGGTCGATAAAACCAAACTTGAGCAATAAAATGAATAAGTTGTGAAGGGAAAATATTCGTTTGGTATGACTGAAATTTGATTTTGTGAATATTATTTATATAAGAGGAAGGAAAAGAGAAGAGAAGATAAGAATGTAATAACTTTTCAAAAATTCTGACTCTTAAAATAAGAGTTCAATTAACAAAAATAAGACATTTGCTTATCATATTGGTGAATGAAATTTCTCAAAGACATGCATTATTCAAGAATTGAAATAATATGATCAGATTTCAATCAACCAGTACACAAGAAATTGAAAATAAAGTGATTGTACTCACCCCTTGATTTCTTTTTTTCTTGATCATACATAATTACAACTTCCATAACTTTGCCAAAGCGACTGAAAAAGGATCTCAAATCTGTCTCTGTTACGTTACTTGGCAAACCCCCCAGAAACACCTTAGGGAAACCTCCACTACGTTTTGGTTTCTGAAGAGTACGTGGATTACATGGTTTTGGATCGATCTGTAAATAAAAATGAATTTTAGGTTAGATTGTTTTTGCCCAATGTTACAAACAACATTGAAGAGTTATGAAAGACTTACAGTGCGTCCATCTAATTGATGAGGACCATTCTGCAAAACCAAGGAAACATTAGCAGGATCGCTGAATGTTACAAATCCAAATCCTCTGCTGCGACCCGATTCACTGTTCTTCATAACAACACAGTCAATTACTTCGCCATAACGGCCGAAGTAACGTTGAAGATTGTCCTGTGTTGTTTCCCAGGATAATCCACCAACAAACAATTTTCTGCAACAGAAATAGAAACAAATTATTCGTAATTATTCGGCAAAAGAAATCAATGTGAGTGCTAAAAATTTTGTAACTAAGTATTAGAAATGATTTCAATCAAGAATATGTATTGTGTTTGTGATACTGTACGAAGCAAATACTTTTTCATATCCCAAAAACAAAGAAATATCGCATATCGCGATAAAGGGATAACATTAACGTATACAAAAAATACCAATCTCTACATTGTTTTATTCATCAATAATGCTGTATGCATTACGAACAATTAAGAAATCACAACTCTTGATTCTAAGAACAATTTTCCATGAATCGTAGGTTCATGTTTAATGTGGATAATTTTGATACCTGCACAATCGATTAACCAAATGGAGATTTAAAATTCTTTTTCATAGTATAAAATCATTTATATCATGAGTCAATGAATTCTTTTGAACTGTTCTAAATATTTTATTCTTCCATGATACATTGAATCCCATCAACATATAATAGAGTATAATACATCTAATAAAAGGATATTAATATACTTTATTTGTGCAGAGAATCACAGGATAGAATAGAAAAATAATTAATTTTCATCGATATTCCAATGTTCTACGATACTATTCAGAAACCTTGATTATCGAATACAATTTTTCTTCGCACTTTGTATAATAAAAATTATTGCATACTATCATCGTTTAGCATTTTGTATCAAAGTAATAATAAAAAAGAAATAACATTAAAGTTCATTACTGTGTTCATATTGAAATCGCATTTGAATCGAGTACTAAAATATAAAAATTATCATCAAGAAAAACTTTTTATAATTTTTATAGCACCCTCAAGATTATCATTATTGTATATATATATATATATATACATATATGTATCTACATCCAGTTCTATATAGATACACATATATATCAACATATTAAAAAAGATTACCCACACGCGGGCATTTTGTTGGCATCATACAAGAAATGGAGCATAAATAGAAAATTTTCTACAAGATGAAATGCATGGTACAGTAACTATATTTCTTATGTGATATTTTTTTTCCTCAAAACTTCATAGTACAGAATTTCGGATCTAATTTAAACTTCGGTTGAACAGAAGGGGAAAAAAATGGATCGTTCCAAACCTAAAAAACCCTGCAAGGATACATGAGAAATATGACAAAAGTACCGTTCAAAACCGGCACTGGAATGCTCCGATTGGGAAAATTATAAATTATGGTGAAACAAAAAAAAAAGGAATAAAGAAACCGATATCGGTGTTCACGTACAGTTCCAATTACAAAAATTATAATCACAGAGAGCATAGAGAGGAGAAAAATTGATGGAAAATTGTAACTTTCCATAAGCAGAAGTATAAAAAGACAAGCAAACAAGCAAAAATCTAACGCAATAAAAACGATGGCTCCGGACAAGTGAAGCGGCGGCGACTCGAGATTTTTTCTCTGGTCGTGAACAAAAACCTTATACTCCGTCGTAAAACACGATATACAATTAGAACTTACCCCTTTTCGTCGTCATCCATTTCGGTCTTGACTCTCATAATATTTCACTTAAAACTACCAAAAACTCTTGTTAGCTCTAAGACGCGTGTTGGGGAATATGGCACACGGGACGATGCTCAACACGGATGAGGGTAATGGCTCCTCGTAATAAGAACGCGACGTCGAGGGACAGAATGTAAACGTAACGAAGCGACGCGCGTCACTTCCACCGCGACTACCGAGTCAAATCAGCAACGCTTGCGAAGAATACGAGATGCGTTCCGATATCTTACCGTCACCACTGATGTCTCTTTCGCACACTTGCGTGAGAATGGTGAAAATAGGACAAGGATAGAAAAGCGAAATCGAATATCAGGACACAACTGGATACACAAACCACGTTCTTTCATGCGCGTGAAACATCTCGAGCAAGCTTCGCAATATGCGAACCAATTCAAATTGCGTTGTTCTATTGTTTCGGGGGAAACAATTACATATTTACTTGCAATATCTTTGTTCGGTGCGTTCGGTGCACTAAATTATATCCTTGATCTTTGAATTCGTGAATTCTCACAAATTTATTTGATTAAATTTATACGATTTCGTTTGGAATTGAATGTCGCACATAAGATTTTTTTTTTTAGTTTAGCGTAAATGATCGGGGAACGTCGTATATAGAATGATATTTTGAGATTTTATTATGAGAATGGATAGAACGACGGTTTCATTGATTAGGGAGGTATTTCCGAGTTCAACGATCTATCGTCATCGGTGATTCCCGCCATTTTGATGAGTCAAGAGCGGCAAATTTTAAAAAAGTAAAATGAGAGTGAATGTATTTGAGAGAGAGAGATTTTTTCATGGCTACGAAGTTTACGATGTGGAATGAAATATAGTGACGATTCTCTATTTAGAACTTGTTTTTGAACCTCATACTTGTTGGGATTGAATTTGATTATTTTCCATATATTTGAATTTTTTTGCACCAAATAAATAAAATAATGACAAATTATGTAGGAATTTTAATTCCATAACCCAAATACCCAATAAACATTGCATTTCTCAATATAACTTCACGAAAAGTCTAAAATGTCTCATGGAACATTTTCAGATATCTTTTAGACCTCTTAAATTCTTCCTACATCTCACAGACATTTGAAAGTGTTGCATCAGACATCTTAAATTTTTCGTAAAAATATCTTAAGAAAGTGTTTATTGGGTAGCACAGTTTTACTCATTTTGTTCTTGTATTTTCTTTTTGTTAAAACGGTGTTTTTATGACCCTGTAGTAAAAATGATGTATACCGGATGTTTCAGAATTCATCATTCGGATTTCTGTTACACATCCCAGATAGCAATTTAACCTTGCTGCAATGTTGTCAAGCAAGCCTGTGACAAGGTTGATATAAGCCTCTTAGTTGACACACGACAAGGGTACAAGCTTACAAAACCCTTGCAGCAGGGCTGTAGCAACCTTACACTGACAAGGTTGTCAATAACAAGCCAAAAACAATCAAATGACAAGTGTGACAGGGTTATGACAAGCCTACATGTTATCTGGGATTTTATAGCCAAAATACATTCCAATTGGGAAAATTTGATTTGAAGCCTCAGTTTTGAGAGGAAAGTATTTTTAGATCTTTTGTCAAATTTGAATCACTCCAAAGCACTGTTTTCTATACCCAGACATCACAAATGATCATTTTGAATTCATATAAACTTCTCAAAAAATTCTTGAACAGTTCTCGTTATGTCAGTGAACATGAATTCAGTATGAATTCAATTGACTCGAAATGAATACATATTGGATGCCTGAATAGTTCTTGATGAATTCACGATATGAACTCTTTCTGAATAACTGAGTTGTTCATCAAGAATTCAAATTAAATTCAAAGTATCCATAATGAATTCATGTTTACTGTTGCTGTATGGGCATACTTGAGCTTGACACCATCCGCTACCAAGCCAGCACAAATGGTCAATTTCAATTCATAAAGACTCCCTAAATACCTCTTTAATAGTCCCCGTTATGCTAATTAATATGTATTCATTATAAATATTTTCATTATAAAAATTAAGTCGTATTGAATTCCCGCAGAATTCATGATGAAATCTCGATATGAATTCTTTCGGAACATTAAGTCGTTCATTAAGGGTTCATTTTGAATTCAAAATATTCATCAGGAATACATGTTCATTAGCATAGCAGGAGCTCTTTGCGGGAACTCTTGTGCTGCATGGGTATATCGATAAGCGGCGATTCCCCGGAGAGAAAGTATCCTGTCATTTTTTGTTTAGGAACTATAATAATCCAAAATTACTGCCCATACTGCATAAATTTTGCTTCGTTTAAAAGATTTCTACTGGATATCTGAAAGATATCTTACGCAACAGTTCTCACTGTCTTTCAGATCCCTTCGTTTAAACGACGTAGAATATGTTTTAGATTCCTTAAACGAAAACATCTTAAAGACAGTGACTACTGTTGCATAAGATATCGTTTAAGGGGATACCAGCGATCTCCGCTGTTGCAACCCGCCATACAAACGTACCGACTGAGTAAACATTTTCTCGGCAAGAATATTCTGAACTGAATTCATGAAAAAGTATGAAATTCTCAGGAATCAATCTTCAATCCTTCACATACTGCTGTACATCACCCGAATTTTGAATTCCGAAAAAACATTTTTTTCTCAGTTGGTAATACAAACTTTTTTTTCGAAATCCAGAATTCGGGCGATGCACAGCAGTAGATAAAGTCTTGAAGATTGATTCCTGAAAATTTCATACTTCTTCATGAATTCAGTTCAGAATATTCTTGCCGAGAAAATGTTTACTCGGTCGGTACGTTTGTATGGCGGGTTGCATCAGCGGGGATGGCTGGTATCCCCCTAAGTATCCAGTAGAAATTTTTTAGACAAAGCTGTATTCAATGAGCGTTGTTTCCGTCTAGCGCTTTTTGCTTCTTCCCAATTAATCATTCTTATTAATACGAGTGCATAATTGATCAGTTTCGTTAGATCTAAGGTTTTGATGGCAATACTGCCAAAGAGAATAGCAAAATGAAATCACACTGACATCAGTGTGATGTTAGTTTGACGGGATTTTGACTGATAATTGGTAAAAATGATATTGCCGAGACGCTATACCTGATTAGGCGGGACTAGAACCCGATCATTTTCATTATTACATGCATTTACGAAGTAATTTAGCTAGAAGTTTCAAATGAACAAGTTAATCTTCGATCCAATAATTACAAAAAATGCCTTGGTTGAAGAGTTTTCGCACAATTAAGGGGATACCAGCGGCCCCTGACGATGCAACCCGAGCCAAATCTTCTCTGACAAATTATTAGGAAATAAAGCAAGAAAAGGAAAATATCGCTCTGTACAGACCACCTTTATTGATCGAAGAAGGTCTGTACAGGGCGATATTTCGATTTCATTCCTTTGTTTTCGAGTAATTTGTTAGAATAGTTTTGGTTGTGTCCTTTTCTAACCAATGGGTCTGGTTGCATCTTCAGGGATCGCTGGTATCACCTTAAACCACAAGAACCTAGAATATAAGGACTGATCGGGTATACGTCCACTGATTGGGTATAGGGTCTCTTACCTTATATGCGCTGAAAAAAAGGTATGGCTCTCACAGCTCCACTATTTATGTGTTCTTGCTGTCAGGAGGTATAAGGATGCCAGTATAGCTCCCACAGCCGAACGCGTCACTATCATATCAATCTGTCGGCTGTGAGAGCTGTACTGGCATCCTTATACCTCCTGACAGCAAGAACACATGAATAGTGGAGCTGTGAGAGCCATACCTTTTTTTCAGTGTGGATTGTACATATATATATACAGGGTGTCCCAGAACTCGCGGACCGGATTTTACAGGTGTATTCTGCAGCCAAAATGCAATAATTTCTCGTTTGAAAAAAATGTTTTTGACGCTTAGTTTTGGAGATATGAGCAATTTTTAGATTTTTTTTCAAATCCAAATCATTCAAAAACACTGTATGCTACATACTTGAGCTTAACACCATTCGCTAAGTTGGAAAACGGCGAAGTTGTGGAAAAAAAATTAAACTATTTTATCATTGATAGTTCCGAAGCTATAGCGATTTGAAGTTGAATTCTGATTGGCTGAAAGCTAAAAAATTTCAAATCGCTATAGCTCCGGAACTATCAATGATAAAATAGTTTAATTTTTTTTCACAAATCCGCCGTTTTCCAACTTAGCGAATGGTGTTAAGCCCAAGTATGTAGCATACAGTGCCTTTGAAAGAAAAAAAATATTTTTTTACTTTCCTTCGAAATTTAAAATTCCGGCTCTTTACAGACCTAGATTAACCTTCAAGGATTCATCCCTGAAAATTTCGGACCTTTTTATAAGTCCAATTTCGAGTATTTTTGTGGAAACAAAACTGCCACCAGATGGAGCCACCTACTCGCTGGTATCCTCTGAATGTAACTCACTATTACTTCATATGAAGCGTGTGTAAAACGGGATCGAGAGCCTATGAAGCGTATATGGGACGTATGATTTCATCACTTTACAGCAAGCGGGCATCACACGCTTCAGGAAGAGAGAATTGAAACATTTTTCGCTTCGTATGCGCTTCCTCCGCGCTTCGTGTATACGCTCCATTTCCACCAGGGTAATTCACGGGCAAATATAATATGACGTAAATGTGTGTTTTTTATCCGATTTCAACTGGAATTCCGAACAGATAAGTATTGGGAATCGAAAAGGAAATTAACAAAATGTATGGAATTCTTGGGATTCCTTAGAAGAAGGAGAATTTCTCATCAGGAGAATACTTAAAGAAGATATGAGCACAATGAGCGCTTAATACCCAGAGATAGCACAAGAGTTTTAAAAGAGTTCATAATGAATTAAATGTATTCATGCAAAACCCTTTTAGAATTTCGATTGGGAACTTGTGGTTTTGTGTGAAAATATGTTCATTCATGTAGCGTCGATGGGATTCAATACTATTTTATGTCCCTCAGTGAGGAATAATGAATTTCATACGGAAATATGATTATCCACCGTGTCAGCTTCAGAGCGGCGCGGCCAGTAGCGTGGCAACGAGCGCCAGAAATTTGGGGCCGCCAAAAGCTGAGGAGTACATTGCATGCATATGCTTATGCAACATGTTATACCATACTGGAATCAGGGTACACAAGATATAATGTGAAAATGACACGAGTTCCAGTGCCATCTCCAAAAAGTCGAGGAACTAAAGCTCACACTGACAATTATTATCCCAGTGAACACCATATGTAAATGTTACATAACACAGAAATCACAAGTGACGTAACTCTGTTACGTATATGTGATGTAACAATTATATAATATTTTATGCTTATATTTCGTAGCAATTTGTTACTTCTATGTTATGTATCAATTACATAAGCAAGTGACTTTAAGAAAGCATAACTTGCCATTTTTATGTTATGCATTAGTTAGGGGAGTGTCGGATAAGTTGGGAAATGTCAAACTATTTCTGTATAGCTGGGTGTTCAGAAGAGTTTTTTTTTCAGGTACATATCTAGTGAATATCGAAAGTAACCTATTACCATATGTTTCATAGCTAATCCAAGTAGCAACGCGCTTTCAAAGTGCTTCAACATGCTGTGTTGTTACGTGCGTACGTGGTAGTTACATCAATGTTACGTTCAGTATTTGCTGGGATGTGATTACGAAAGAATTGGAATTTTCATGTGATGATTATATGATTCTTCAGTATTGACATGACATCGCCATCACGTTACCCTTATGCACTGGTCACGTAAAAAATCTTTGTATTTACGTAACTGTGATGTAACATTGTTCCTCACATAGTTATGTAAATGAGTAGGAAATTGTGAGTCATATGTGACTCACATGTGACTCCCAAGTTACGTAACTGGTTACTTAACGTTATGTAACTTTGATGTAACATTTACGTAGCTGTGCTCACTGGGATACCACACGGACGCTTACACTCACACGAATGGCGCTATAAGTGTTAGTGTACATGAGTATATGTGTTATAGCTGTGTGTGTGAGCTGTAGTTCCCCAACTTTTTGCAGACGGCGCTGGAACTTGTGTTTTTTGTCTACATTATACCTTGGGTACCCTGACTGGACCCACACAGCACCCAATGTCTCAGTAATATTTCTAGAATATTACAATATCTTGCTCAGAACATTCTGTGTGAAATACTTATACAAGATTCTATAGATATTGCAGATACGATATTTTGTTGAAAACGTTCTGAGAATATTCCCAATGGAACATTGCACACCTAATGATCTGTAATGTTTTGAAAATCTACGATGGGGAATATGCTAAATTTGTCGCGAATGAAATATTCTGAGAATATGACAGGAGCAATATTTTATGAAGCAAAATTAATTTTCATACACCTGAGCAAGGAATGGTAAAATTTACAATTCAAGATCGAAAAAAACGCCTCTCCTACGACCTATTCAGTTTTCATTGCAGAAGATTCTGAATCGATTGGTCTATATACTACGGAAACAAATTTTTGAAAGTTTCTCATCAATTTGTTCCAGCACTTAATAAATTTTGGAAGTGCACTTTTCAAGAAACGCTCCTCCCAAGTGCTAATCATTCTCCATTTCAAAGGATTCTGAATCGATTAGTCTATGTCCCACGACAAAAAATTTTCAGAGTTTTTCCATCGATCTTACTCAGCCCTTCGTAAAATTTCAAAATCGAGGTCGAAAAAACCTCTCTCCCACGATCTGCTGATTTTTTTTGTCAGAAGATTCTGAATCGATTGTTCTTTATTTCACGGAAATGAATTCTTCAAACTCTAATCACGATGATTACAATAAATAGCACTGTGAGAGTGGTACCGTCATCTCGGAGATTTGCTGAAGTGATAGAAGCATTGACTCTCACTCGCCGAACCCGGGTTCAATCCCGACTGGGGGACCTTTCCAATAATCGACTTCGGAGCAGGTTTTCTTCCCCTCAAAGTGATTCTGGCCAAACTCATTCAACATTTGTAGAAGTAAATTCTGAAGAAATTTTTTTCCAACCCAAAGTAATATTTTTTTAGCTTTTTAATATATGTGATTGTAACATTTTTTTCCGTACAGAATATCGCTGAAATGATCACAGCAATATTTCAGAATGTCTCCAGAATGTTACCTCAATGATTTCAACAATGTTTCAGAATATCTCCAGAATGTTACAAAGGTGTTGACATGAGACATCTTGCAGACATTCTGACAATCTTCTTGAGATGTTTTCCAGAATATTACACATTCCAAATGTAATATTCTGACAACATTGCTGGGACATCCGGTGCTATGTGGGGGATGTCTACAAGATTCTCACGCGAGGCTGTAACATCCTTCGAGTCCGCACTGATTATCAACAGTGCCGGCTCTAAGACTCAAACAACCATAAAATTACCAAAACCAACCACAAAAATAACATTTTCACCAAAATGTAATCACAACTGTACCGCAATTCTTTGGCTCCTTTCGGCTCTCTGAGATTCGCTAAAGTGGATTGAACAAATTTCCTTCGCGCCACACTGTACAAATCCGTTTGAGAAAAGTTTTCTTAAATCAAGGAAATATCGAATCGAATTGGGTTACAGTAATATTATTTTTTCTCTCAGCGAAGGCCTAATTAATTATCTAGTTGAGATGTGGGATAATGTAATATTTTGGTATGAACGTTTTTATAATAAAAACTCTCCCTTACGGTAAAACCCGATGTTTGCATCTTATTAAAATTTCATCATGACATCGTTAATCGAATTGTACTCTTATCGGAGAAAAATTTGGAGATATTGAATCACGGAGCTTCGTGTGATTTTTCATCTCGAAATTAGATGATTTTGTAACTCGAACGGCGTGAAAAAATATCACAACATCGGAGAGCATAAATCTCGAATCCCGTGATATTATTTCACCGTGAAGTTGGAGATTCAAAATCAAGCAGTTCGGTGCTCGAAAAGCATGCAGTTCGTGATAGAAAATCACCAATCGGTTGATTTTGCTTCACGTCAGTGGCGAGATGCAAAATCATGTTGATTTCGTTGATTTAATATCTCCGAATTTCTCTCCGTGCATGAGGATAATTCATATTCAGTTCAAATAGTACAGGGAGGGTTTATGAATGTTTCGAAACTTTCTTACAATGTGCGAAAAAGATTCCAGAAAGTCCAAAAAACACGTCATCAGGAGGTTTACTGATAACGTGGAAATATGCACGAAAGTGCGAATTATTCGCTTATGAGTACCTATAAACAACATTCATCATCATGTTCCCCATTCCTATAATTTCACAGTAAATTTAACCATAAATTTCTCTCAGGGTACGATGTAAACATACACTGTTAAAAATTTCTTGAAATTTCATGTACTTTTCATGTACATATGTGAATGAAAATTCAATTTTTGTGAACTGAAATAGGAATCCAAATACATGTTATTGAATTTTCAAGTTATCGTGCATGAAAATTGAAATTAATGCACAGGTGATTGAAAAAACTTAAAAAAATGTAATCCAGTATAATAACATAATAATATCATTATAATTATAATCAAATCATGACTCTAATGGCATCCAACTGAAAACAACAAAAATGATTCAAGTTGGTTTGGATTTGAAAAAAAATCTAAAAATGCTCATATCTCAAAAACTAACCTTCAAACAACGGGAAATTCTTGCATTATGGCTTCAGAATACGCCCTTAAAATACAATTTTTCTCACTTGGATCACCGTGTATACTAACGCTTCGACGAAGTCATCCACGTATCCACTTCAACTATGTACCAGTTAGATCACACGGTTTGTTCAGTGTTTCTACATCACAAGTACATCTTGATTCACAAGTTTGAAGAATGAACGCAAGGTCATATACGCAGAAAAATGCCGCGTTCCACATAAGTGGCAATGGCTTGAGTGATAGAGCTTTGGCGTCCGATTTCGACGTCCCGCGTTCACATCTTGTGAAGGTGATTTTTTTTTTCAACAATCATGAACATGTGCATGAAATTTAAAGAACTTGTTATTGAATTTTCAATCATGATTTCTCTCAACAATCAAGAACATGTGCATGAAATTTAAAGAACTGGTTCTTGAATTTTCAATACTTCTGTACATTACTTTTCATTTACGTGAGTGGAAATTGCTTCCATTACATGTGGTTGAAAATTCAATCAGAAATTTCTAACAGTGTAGTTTCAACTCTGGGAGACATAGAGAATGACTGGAGTGATTCCTACTAGGAAACTTTCTCTTGTTAACTTCAAAAAACAACAAAAGTAACGTACTTGAATTGGAATTTCATTTCAAGACATACTTCGATCTGTTCCCTGGTATAAACTCGTCTGGGCATCCCATTCACCATCCACGTACCAGATGGGACCCATGTGGGGCCAACTGGATAACACATTTCAGCCAGTTTGACTTCAACGTCTCAACATTTAGGTGATTTATGTAGATTTTTGATGCGTCAACTGATCGTACAGTAACATTGATAGTCAGAGGGATAAAAGGAAGCCCAAACGTTTCAGTTCGTCACTCGGGATTATTTTATTGAGATAAATTCAAAAGCAAGGTTCTTGATTTGAGATTACATGTCAAAATACATTGTTACCTCATTCATATGTGTGATTTCACTGAAAAACATGATTTCACATTTCTAATTAACAATTTGAACTACATTCTAGCAATTCCCTGGGACACCTGGATGGGCACAAGCTAGAAAGTGCGTTACAAAACTAGCTAGAAACCGACTCAACATCTGGGAAAACTAGCTGGGGTCCATCTAATTCCCCGTCATAATTTCTACTAGGGTTTTATCGGTATTATTTGATTGGAAAAACATGATTTCATGTTCCTAATTAGCAATTTGAAACACAATCTAGCAGTTTTCTGGGACATCTATGTGGGAATAGGCTAGAAAATGCATTACAAAAGTAGCTAGAAACTACCCCACCATCTAGGAAAATTAGCTGGGGATTATCCGATTCCCAGTCATAATTTCTACTATGGTCGCAGGGGCGAGTGTTGCACTATTACCAATATAACAAGTGAGACGTAAGAACCTTCTAATGTCCGCTCCTCTTACGCTTATTAACTGTTTCAGTTACCGTTTCATGTTGCTCCATACGTTCGATTATTACCAACCTACGTAAAATGCCCGACAGATCCAGACGAAATTCTGATTCGAATTCGACCGGTTCTATCTACCACTTTCTGGTTGGTACATTAACGCTAGAAATCATGTCCACGTCAGACAAAATCTGACAGAATTTATCAAGTCTTGTTACAAATCATCCTCCCCGTGGGATGATTGCGGGTCTTCCGGGAGGAGGTTCTTGATACCTGTCCTTGATATCCTTTTTATCCATCCTTGGTAGTACCTGCTTCCTTTACGTGGTGGGGAGGATAAGTATCTCAGATTCGGGTCTCTTTTTCGGGTGGAATAAACTACTCAAGAAGAAGAATACAAACTGAGAGAAACTAAATCATCCCAACGCCAGGAACATCGATAAAAACGAAGGGAAAACAAGGGGAAACTACCTTCCTTGACATCTTTTAATATTCCCGAGGAAATGAAATCTTTTTCCAAACCTAGAATTTTAAAATCTTAATTTATTGAAAAAAAAAAACAAGAACAACATGATGGTGTTCTCTCGAGTAAAATATTCTGGAAGAAAAATAGCCTCCCTTTCGGATCTCCGGGTAGAGGCTGCTCGAGAGAGCTTCATCGAACAAGATAGGGGAAAAAGAGGACACTTTTCGAGTCAGAGCGTGGAATGTTGGATCACTGAGACAAACAGGAAAACTAGAAAATTTGAAATTGAAAATGAATAGGTTCAGGTATCGATGTAATGGGAATTAGCGAAATGAGATGGCTGCAAGAAGGGAATTTCCGGAGTGGGGATTATAGAATAATTCGGTAGAAGATAGTTCGGTAAAACTCAGGTACCATGGTTTTACCGATGCTGTTCGGGGAAATTTTTGTCCATGATATGTGGAATTAGAAAAAATTTCGAGGTGGAAAAAAACTACTCGTAATGACAGGTTTTTAAATCATTTCAGAAGATTTGGAATCAAATGGATCATACGAGGAAAACATTTTTTTTCATGTTTCGTTTTATCTTAAACCAGGACTCATAGAAAAAATTCCGAGTTTTGAAAAAAAAAACGTACTGGCAGAAACAAGTTTCTTATCCGATTCAACAGATTTGGAATCGAATGGTCCATATGGGAAAAACAATTTTTTTTTCACTTCTCCCTTTATTTCGGATCAGGACTTGGAAAAAATTTCCAGGTGGATTTTCTTCAAACAACTTTAGTAAATTTACCGAAGTTTGTGGGAAAAGTTTTTGTAATCCATGAGAGGACTTAGAAGAAATTCCGAGTTTTGAAAAAAAAACGTACTGGCAGAAACAAGTTTCTTATCCGATTCAACAGATTTGGGATCGAATGGTCCATATGGGAAAAACAATTTTTTTTCCACTTCTCCCTTTATTTCGGATCAGGACTTGGAAAAAATTTCCAGGTGGATTTTTTCCAAACAACTTCGGTAAATTTACCGAAATTTGTGGGAAAAGTTTTTATAATCCATGAGATTTCCATGAACTTGGTAAAAACTTCGAGTTTTGAAAAAAAACGTACTGGCAGGGACAATTTTGTTAGCACGGTCCTGAAAATTTGCCAAATGTAACTGAAAATTCACACCTCGTCCTTTTTTTTGTGTTTTCTAAATATGAAACATATGTGGACTTCCAAGGTGGCTATCCATCATGTCGCGCCATAGCTCAGCGGTTAGGTCTTAGGTTGCAGTCTGTAGGCAGGTAGGAATGTAGATTCGAACCTCGCTAGGTAGGTATGATTTTCTCTTCATCTAGATGAGTGGTCAAATTCCTCAGTGATCTTGAAACACAATGAATATGCGAAATCAGTTCGCGTAATAAAATTTTTTTTCAATTTTTATGAATATTTTGAGCAATAATTTTCCAGTACATGTAATTTGTGATACAAAACTGCAGAAAATTCACGAATTTCGGTAATTTCACCATACTATTCCGGCAATTTTGAGCCATTCGATTCCATATTTTTCCCGAGGATAACCGGTAAAATTACCATCCTATTTCGGTAATTTCAAGTTACTCGATTTCATATCATTCCCGAAAGTAATCGGTAAAATTATCGAATACATTTAAAATTATTCCCGATACCAATTTGCAATTTTACCGAAAGTTCGGGTTAATTGCTTCCCGAATATTTTCGGTAAATTTACCGAAATTTTTTTTACAGTGTAGGGAATAGGATAGAAAATTATTTGCAACATAGCGAACGCGTAATGATGGTTAGAGTTAGAACAAAACCGGTATACACTGTTATAGTTCAAGTATACATGCCCACATCTGCGTACTCAGAGAAAGATATCGAAAAAACGTACAATGAAATAGAAGAAGTGATAGAATATGTAGAGGGAGAAGAGAATTTAATGATCATAGGCGACTGGAATGCGATAGTAGGACAAGGAAAAAAAGGCAACATTATAGGAGATTTTGCGTTAGGAAAAAGAAAACAAAGAGGACAACGTTTGATCGAATTCTGTGAGCGTCATAAAATGGTTATTACCAACACATGATTCAAAAATCATCCAAGAAAAATCAATACTTGGAAAATGCCAGGAGATACAGCAAGATACCGAATTGATTACATATTAGTAAAACAAAGGTTAAGAAATCAAGAGAGAAGCTGTGAAACTTATCCAGGCGCGGATATAGATAGTGATCACAATATATTGCTGATGAAATGTTCTCTGAAATTCAATGCTCTGAAGAAGAGAAGGAAAATGCAAAAAAGATGGAATTTGAAGAATCTTAAACAAGAACAAACACAGGAGGCATTCAAAGTGATGTTGGATGAAAAGTTGGAGGATCGACAAGATCCTTGGAAAGACTTGGGAATAGAGAGTAGATGGACAAATATAAAGGCGAACATAGAACAATATGCAGATGAAATTTTGCAGAACGATGGAGTCCAACCTAAGCAACCATGGATAACGGAAGAAATTCTTGATTTAATTGATGAAAGGAGGAAATACAAGAATAAGAGTAGCGAACAAGGCCAGCAGACATACAAGGCAGTGAGGAATAAAATAATAAGAGAATCAAGGAAAGCAGGAGAACAATGGTTAGAGGGAAAATGTCAGGATATAGAAGTAAGATTACATTTGGGGAAAAATAGATGAGGTATATAGGATTGTTAAGAGATTTTTTGGACAAATAAAATCTAGAAGCAGTAAGATTAAGAATTCTCTAGGGAAACAATTGATAAGAACGGGGGAAAAAATAGAACAATGGATTAATCATTTAGAAGATCTGTATAAAGGAAGCGATAATATAGGATTTTCAGAGAGGGAGGAAGATGTCGATGAAGAAGAATTGGGAGATTCAATTTTGAGATCAGAATTCGACAGGGCTTCAAAAGAATTGAAAAATAATAAAGCGCCAGGAATAGATGGCATAAATGCGGACCTTATCAAAGCCTCCAGTCAGAGAACTCGTGATGCACTGTTTGAATTGGTCAGAGATATGTACGAAAGAGGAGGAGTACCAAAACATTTCCAGAACAATAAAATTGTCGCCATCCCAAAGAAACAAGGAGCAGACAAATGCGAGAACTAAAGAACGATTAATTTAACTTCACATGCCTCGAAAATACTGAAAAAAAATTATATACAGGAGAATAGAGAATAAAATAGAGAGTAGATTAGCAGAAGATCAGTTCGGTTTTAGGAAAAATAAGGGAACGCGGGCAGCAATATTAGCACTCAGAACAGTAGTAGAGAAAAGATATCATCAAACCAGTCATAAGACTGATTATTTCATGATGATGATGTTACAAATCTTAGACGTTGATCTCTGCACTGTGAAAAATAATCGAAATTTTCCTGTACACGGCTCTCGGAAAATTCCAATCATTGGATAGGAAATCAATTTCTGATATACATTTATGAAATTTCTCATGAATTCAACTGAAAATCCAAAATTTTATAGTATTTTTACCACCTTGTATCACAATCAATTCCCGGACAAGCATGGAAAATTCCTAACGCATGTACATGTTGATCACTTCCCATAAATTTTTAAGAATGTGGAATAGAACAGAAATCTGATGAAAAATGTTCTGTTTTGATCTGTTGGACATTTTTGATTGAGGGAATGGATTTCGAGGAGTCGTGGGGGTTCATACACCCGAAAGGAAAGTGATCTGGATATGAGAGGAAGAATCCCTCTCAATCAGGAAAGATATTTCAGTTTTGTTTTCTCCTTCAATCGAAAATATTCCTTTACGATTTTGAACGAATGAATATCGAAAAATGAAAATTATTTACCCACAAAGACTAATCCTTTCAAATGGAGAGGAATACTTTTCATACCACACATTAGAGGAGAAGTTGCATCAGAATAAGAGGGATACTCTTATTTTGATATTAATTTTTTTTGGCTGTGCATCCGGGAATTCTTAAGCAATTGATTGTACAGTTGAAAATAATTTTTACTAATTATATCAGTATTATGTTGGTGTAAAAATCAGTTGACATTCATAGATTCTGATGTGTACATGCTGTGTTCTGCTATGTATTTGCGGTATTCGCCTGTTCATTCTTGTCGGTGAAATTTTACGATTAATATAGGATTGATGTAAGCATCAACGTGTCTTATGTTTTTCCATTCCGTCAAGCCTAATCCATGCTTCACAATGATAAAATTAGTTTAAATTTGGGTCAGCAGTTTCATCAAAGCTCAGACCAATAGTGATTTAATATCAATCATCCCACTTACATCCAATAATGTCTCTCAAGTACTGAAAAAACTATTATTTTGATCCATAGGGAACATTTTTGCGTAGATACTTTTGTCTACACTTTTTCTCAGACTTCAGAAGACTTTTACGATGGCGCATATCACAAAAAGAACCCGTTGATTATGTGTCGTAAATTTTCATTTAGACTTCAGCTTGATTTTTTCGATACATTGAGAGAAAATACGAATCTCCACTGCAATGAAAAACGACGCAATTATATTCATGTTTCAAATCAGCTTAAATCATCTTATGTAATCTATTTATCTCATGTTTTAGACATGTACAGTATCTTTCAATATACATTCATTAGGTTCCATTAGACTAATTAAAATATACCTTATAGTTATAAGGAGTATCTCATACTCTCAACGATCACTCAATAAGTTGTATAAAACATTTTCAATTTTTCCAAAATATATCTCGAAGCACGAAATTGTTTCCCCAGAAATCATGCATGATTCATACAAAATTATATACAAAAATATTTTCTTCATCTTTTCGATTCTTGATTTCCATCCCACATTCGAACGAATAGATAGATTTCGATAGGAAGGATAATAGCGATACTTCGATACGTCCACCCTTATAAGGACCACACGTTAGCATCGACTCCGATACGTAATCCTTTCATAAATTCTCAACAGAAACTTCGAATAAACTCCCTGAATATAAAATGAAGGGTTAAGATCTTCATCGTGATATGAATAATTGATTTTTGGGATCGGATTGAATTCATTGAGAAGAATTTCCATCACCAAAAAAGAGGGAGAGTAAAATGGTATTAGAGTATAAAATACAAACAAGAAGGTTATCGAGCAGGAATCGAAGGCCTTGCTCCAAAGCGCACTAGCATGTGCAATAGGAAGAGTGTTCCCTTAGGTCATAACTCATCGAAAAGGCACAGTTGCTCATGTTGCACCCACATATACATATACAAAAATGTCTGATCTGCTACAAGCCTTACCCTAAGGTTCTTCAAGTCCGTCTATTATATCGGTCGCGGTCTTTCATTCGTATATTTGTATGGTCGGTGAAACGGTTTGCAGTCGTTCTCGACTGGCTGGTGAATTTCGTTTCGTCTCGTCTTGTTCAGTTGTTGCTGTGGCATCCTAGCCGCAACACGTTACTGTCTTCTTCAACCAGCGCACATGTTTTGGATAGCGCGCAAACTTCATATTTCAAAATACTGATCGATGTGTCAATTCAAAATACTTCAAAAGAAATTATGAAGTGTCTCATAAATTCACGTATTTCATGTGACTCTTTCACAGCAACAAACTCGCGATAACAAATCTCTCAGGTTTATTTTGTGATTAGTGATACGGTATTTGAACGGTCTTTGAAACAACAATATTTGATCTACAACACGTGTACACGAACTTATATCATGTTTCGATTCTTATTTTCTTACCCCAAAAGTAAGTTACGTGCAACCCACGTGATTTTTGTCAATTTAAAGTTTCAGTGAATTGCAAAATTTTCTCTTTTATTAAGTGCATTCGAAAATGGGTTATTTCATTTGATCGATTGAGTCTCTTTTTGAATATTGTTCACATTTTTTTCGTTTGAGAGATCCGTAGTGCGATAGGTGCAGTGTACTACAAATCATTCAGTGAATATTGGGATAAGAATCGTTAACCAGATCAATGATTTTGTTTTACAGAAAAATGAGGACTTTGGATTTTGGAAGCAGATCTTATCGATTCACGAGGTAATCATTGTTTTATTTTCAAATTTTATCGATGGAATAGAATTTACATTATTCAATGAATCCCTCATAAAATTCCATGGATTCTGCATTCTGAGGGGAATAACTGATTGAATCGATGATCTGATGATTCAATCAACGTCTAATTCAAATATCTGTTACCACTAAAGGCGGCAGATTGTTCAAAAGCTTTCGTAACTTCTCATGGGATTGTTCAGGCATGAAGTAAGACGGCGACGTGGATTATCCCATGAACCATGAAGATTATTTCATCCCGTATTTCTCAAATTATATCCTAAGACGAACGATTAGTCGTCCATCAAGCGTTACTGGTCAATGAACTGCCATTACTGCCATTTCATTGTAATTATAAATCGATAATTTGATGAGATTAAAATGTACCAATGTACTTTTAACGTACATCATAACTGCAAATTTTTATGAATATTGGAACTCATCATATTTTATGACGATTGAAATTTTTTATGGGAATTTTATTATTCCCAAAGTGAATCTGATATATTAATGATACTGATGATTATCCGATGCTGTAAAATTCAAACGATTTCCCTCCTTCTAAATATGTCCATCTTCGGGAATTCCTTGAAATTTTTTAGAAATAATTCAAATCAAAATCAATTTCAAACTAATTCGAAATTAAGATGCGTTCAATAAATTATCAATTTTGAGGCGAAGAAGAATTCTTTTTAGATTTTCAGAATCTAAAAATGTACATAAAAAATTTTTCCTACAATTAAAAAATCACTCATCGCGGTAGAATACAATTGCTTATAAACTTTCCACGAATTCTGAAATTCCAAGAGGTTTATTGTAGAAGAAATTCTTTCAGGACAGTAGATGAAACTATCATTTGGTTTTAGATAAAACAGTTCATTCATATCTGTTTAGAACAGCATGATATTTTTTTCAAGTGGAAGCGTGGGTTATAGTTGAAAACACATTCTTCCGTTCATGCTCGTAAAATTTCCATCTTCCAGAAAAAAAGTACAAACAAAAGTAAACTCATTTGACAAAAATGGGGAAGAAAAGAATGATAAATGACCCATTAATGAGCTATTAGGCATCTGTTTTGAAATGAGCAAGAAGTGGTTAGATAAATGTACCGAATGATGAATACCTAGATGTCATTGATTGTATGAAGTAGTCAAGTTATGCAGGAGGCGTGGGCTCAATATTTGGAATTTTAGATGTGTTCCTGCAACCACCTACCGAGTAACGGCTCCAAGTGCTGCTTCAGCTGAACATACTGGTGCTTGTTCTAGGACCCGTATCTATAAATGTGGAATTCTGATGTATTTTAAAAGGTTTTTGAGTGGCGAAGCAACGTTCTTGATATTTCAGATATTTTAGACTTCCCTGGTGAAAATAAAGTGTTGCACTGTAGTTACAGTGCAATGCGAGGTTCATCCGAATGTACCCGGAGTGGTGTTTCACGCCGTGGAATGCATCGCAAATGTATTTTGTTACACTTCGTTTTTACCAGGGTTGCACCCTTGAATCCTTTGGTTGGTTAGACCAAACATAATAATTAATCCTGGAAATTTTTCCAAATATTTTGTAAAATACTTGAATCCCACACTAAAGGATCTTGTGAAATTCGTAAGAAATTTGAAAATTCTCTCATTTTTAAAGGCTGCACAATAATATTTCCAAGACTCTCGGACTAGTCCTTCGGTTTCAGTAATACTGAAATTTCACTTTAATTTCTACAAAAAAAATTCTGTTGATGCAGCAAACACAATCAGATATAATATTTCAAATTTGTGGCTGCGGTAGGGAATTTTCCTCAGTTCAAAATACAATATACTTTTCAAAGAAGATGAAATACATACACGGAGAAAAATGCAGGTCGAAGGGATAGTAATCTTCAATTGAAAATTGGAGAATATTTCTTAAAATCTGAGAATATTTCCTCAAATCTAAGAATTTTTCTTAAGTTCGTAATAAACATAAAACGGTTTAGATTTCTCTTGAATATTGCTCGAAAAACAATGAAAAATTATCAATACTTAACAAATCATAAAAAAAAATATGAAATTTCCAAAAGTCGCGCATGAAATTTTACAAAGTAAATAACAAAATTTTGGAATCTTATTCTTAAATTACAGAATTTTGTTATTTACTTTGTAAAATTTCATGCGCGACTTTTGGAAAGTTCATATTTGTTTTTATGATTTGTTAATTATTGATAACTTTTCATTGTTTTTCGAGCAATATTTAAGAGAAATCTGAACCGTTTTATGTTTATTACGAACTTAAGGAAAATTCTTAGATTTTAAGAAATATTTTCCAATTTTCAATTAAAGATTACTATCCTTTCGAGCTGCATTTTTCTCCGTGTACAACTGGATATTATTTGTTAACCTTGTTACCACATGATACATGTAAATAACCAATTTGCTTGAACGCATTCGTGAAAGAATTGTGAAATATCGATGCTATCTAAAAGAGAGTTATTTGAATTTAATATCTGATTTGTATCATCTCGAAAAGATATAACGCTTTTGAATCGAATACTATCACTTTAACTGTAACATCCAACACAATACCTCCCTCCTTCAAGTGTTGATTCATGTTTTATTGGATAATAGAGGTGATGTTGGTAAACGTGACTACAGGGAGATGCATTCTACGTGCATGAGATTATGTAAAAGAAAATTGAGGAAAGGAAAAACATTAGATTCGAAGTCACAGTTTATCTCGTTCCATCTGCAGATCATAAGATGATTTGAGAATGAAACAATGTTCCAAGCTGAAATTAAATATATCGAGGAAGTTCTGATTCCATCTCAATTTATAAGAAGAAGCGTAGATATAAATTACATTGAATTGCTTCCAGTGAGGCGTACGTTCTAGAATTATTTAGGTGATCTTTTAAATTGAACAAAGTAGATTGTTCAAAGGAGAACAGTAACTTCGGTTGTCCATCGATCGATGCATCTGATACATATGCAGTTGGTTGATTTACTGTTACCGGTAACTTCAGTCATGGTCCGTTTTCATTCAAGCAATGACCGCTCCAGATTCAACGGTTGTGGGAATAGAACACGATCTCCCGTTGAATAAAAATTTTTGTGGTTATCAAATTCAATGGTTCATGTTATGTTTGATTTACAAGAAAACAGTAGCGTTCTACATCGGAAGAGTTTTATTCAAAAGATTATCTCTCGGTTAGTGAAATTTCACAGCAGTTTTGAAAAGAAAATTCCTTCGGTGTACGATTTTGTATTATTTTCTCAAAGAGATATGTTCCCCGATTGAAAAATCAATTCTTCACCTGATCATTTGATGGATCCAAGGCACCTGGGACAAACGCCAAAGATATTGAAATTCAATCATTGGAAACTCACGTTACTTTGAACGCAGTTCAACATTATCATTTGATTATTATCATTCATTGTGTTCGATAGAAAATTATGTATCCCTTGCAACGAACCCTGAGATATGACTCATATTCTATCTATAGAATACAAGAAAAACATTCAGCAGGGCAGATGACAAGTACACAATGGAATGGAACATGACTTGATCACTGCGAGCATCGACTTTTGACTTACCAAGAATATTTCTGAGTAACTGAATCTACCTATTTTGAATTAAACCTAAATTACACATATATACTCATTGTGTGTGCATAAGCTATATATTTATATGTTTGAACACGTTGCCTCATCAGTACTTAGACAAGCAGTTGTACATTGACAGAGATTTGTTTTTGCGAGCACGTTTGAGGACTGCACAACTGTTAAAACAGTGTACATGGAGCCATGTGGATTTTCGAATCAAGAGTGCAACTATGTATCTTTTTGCAAAAGTTATATAAATAGTACGTGATAAGATGAATACCACAAATACTATCGGTAGTTTACCGATAAGACAATAAAATAGATAAATAAAATACATCTACTGGGAAAAATAATATCTCAAATCAAGAAAGTATTATAAAAGGAAGAGATAAGAAAAAGAAATATTCTTTTAGACCAAAGAAATATGATCATAGGAAAAGCCATTTTTTCTTCAAGTGTAGCAGAATACATGGTTGCTATTTTCAATTCTCAACATCAGGGCACAAAAGGCGCTCGATCTGTCGGAACTTGAAGTTATCCTGCATGCGATGCTAAAATTAGTTCTTATACTTTAAAAACATTCCAGAATTCCCTCAGAATACTTGGAAGAAAAGTCAATCATGGAATATATATTCCAAATGTAGAAATGATTGTTTAATTCTCTTTGTTTCAATTCATATATTGTTAATTGAATACTTTCATTGAATATTGCACTGATAGAACTGCCAGATACTACATCGCATGTATTTAATTTGGAAATAATTCTGACAATTCATCCTTAACATTTATCTTAAATACAAGTCAATTTAAATCAATTTACACAATTCATCAATTAATTCTTCTTTTGAATATAATAATGATTATCTTGGGTGGACTTCGTACTGCTGAATTACAATTATCAATTTATTACAACGAAACTTCTGATCAAGGAAGAAGATTTTGAAGTGAATTTACACATTTTCATGCAATAAGTTGATCACGAATGGTTCGAAAATTTTGAAATATATTCTGATTGAACTTTCAATTGAATGCGACGGAGCAAAAATTATTTTCGTAATCGAAATATTTGTTCACATTTCAATTAAAGCTGAATGAAATTTTATTCGCCAACATATACATCGATGCGTAATATAAGTTAACAAACATTTTTGATTCCATTACGTGTGAATGAATTGGTTTCATCTAGAATTAAAACTCATTCACAAACGTGTTCAATAAATGCATAAAATTCAAAGATATTTCCAACAGTGAATTGTGAGTTGAAAAATTTCATCGTTCAATAAAATTCCCATAAACATCGCCACTTTATTTGAGGAAAAAAGCTGTTAAGGAGATCACAATGTCAAAAATAATAATATAATCACAACCCTGGAAAGATCATGGAGTTTAATTACAGCTACAACATATTCTTACCTAAAAAAAGAAGAAAAATTACGCGAATCAGGCCATAGTTAATACAATGCCTCTATCTCCCATCGTCTTGGCCATAATCAGCTTGATGTATGTCTACATTGTCTACTTTATTCTAGCAGAGATTCTTAGCTGACTTTTGGCTGAAACCGGTTCTTCCGCCTTCCTCTGCGACCACTCATCCACGTCACACACGCACACGCTTTCTTGCTTACTAACACATTAACACATAAATGACGCACGTATATATATCCTTTAACGGGAACCTCGCACCGGGATTTCGTGAATTCCCGAGGTTTCTTCGCGTGTGTATGCACGCGTACTATGAGCCAGCGATGTGCACTTGATGTACCGTTTCACACGTGCACGCTTGATAGAAAATCTGTTAGAATATCAGTTGGATCGAAATTCGAGTTCCCTCCTCCGTCCCTCCCTTACATGATGCTACGTAATCTTGAATTACGATGATATCAAATTTCGAACAATTTGTTCCTGAATGTGCAGTTTGCTGCTCTGAAAGTAAAAATTCATAGGTTTGAATTGAAAAGTGATACGCGATACAACCCATGTAGTTTACATTCAACCTTGTGTAACGCTGAAGGTGTTATGCGGTGGATATGCGATCGTATGCACACTCGATCCCTATAAATAGGGTTGGAACTGAACAATTGTACGAACATGATTATGCAAACCTTTCCAAGTGGTGCTTGTCTGGACGCTTATGTTCTTTCCTTCTCAGGTAAATTTACTGCAGGAGAATCAATGATTAAGGTTCACCTACCCTTAAAGGAAAAAATAATTTTGTTTAATTCAAATCACCCTCAATCTTCTTAGAATAATACTTTATTGGTAAATTACTAGGAACAGTTGTGACAAATAATGTTTCAACTCGATAAAAGAAGGATATTCGATCACACAAATGCTCAGATTATTTTTCGCTACAGTTTATTGAGTCCTCATAAACTCTGATTTTATCCAAAGTTATGTAGCATGCACTAACAATTGAAACCCAATTTCCTTGAAATTAATTGAGAGTTAATTACAAGCATTGTTGATGCGTCTTTGATTACGGAAAAATAATATTCCATCACTTATTCTCTAATAAACATTGATTCACACTCAGATGTGATAAATGTTCAATGATTTTCCCATCAGTCGATCTGATTACACCAAGTGATAATGAAATTACTCGCAAAATAATCATTGCCCTGAAGAGAAGTTTTATATTCTTCGAATGATTATCGTTTGGAACATTCGAATATCTCAAAAAATAAATATAACTTTCGAAGACCGAAAACGAAATGAATGAAATACAACATTGTAAGATCATTACTTTAAAATAGTACAATAGGTTTCTGTTGAGCATGAAAGTGTTTACAGCATTGCAGTATGTATTCACGTACACATTCTACGCGGTACATACATGGTCTTTCATATTTAAAAACGAGACCGGGTCGAAATTTCTACAATTTTGAGAAAGAACAGCAACCATTTCAGCTTCATTAAAATTTCAAGGAAAAAGGCCAAAGAGCATTCGGTAAAGAACCAAGAATGAATTGATGTCATTCCACGAAAGTTTAGTGCAATATTCTACATTGATAAGTCACCAGAAATATAATATTGGCACGGAAAAGTAAACAATGTTATGAAAGATAAATGAATATAATCTCGAGGAACGATATATAAAAAATTAGATTCAAACTCGATAACAATGTTGACTACGATACGTGATAAAATTGTATTTATCTTTGGTAAAATGTACAGTGGTATGTTGATTCTAAATTTACTCGAATACATCATGTTTAAATAAATTTTATATTTAGTCGAGTGATCATGCAGGACTTGAAGTTATTGCGTAGCTAGATATCATTTAAATATCTCCGTTGAAATTATATTACGTTTATGAGATGTGAGATTTGCACTGAAAATTGAGAAAAATATATATTTTTAATAATAATTTCAAACTAAATCCTATATTATATTTATATTTGAATGTTAAATTAAATCGAATCCACTGTCTTTATCGTATTTTTCATCAGAATTTTGTGCATTTTCTTACAAGTTTTTTTTTAAAGATCGAATTCGAACCTACCTTGAACGCATAATGGAAAATTCCGTGTAAAAAGATGCATGGTATTCCAAGAATTGTCTACAGACAACTTTGAAACATTCAAGAACTCAGTGTAGAATTTTAAGTTCTGTTGAGGTTGCATGAATTTCCTAGAATGTACATCAAATAGAATGGATACGAAACTTCTGAATGATTTGATCCGCATGAGCGACATTATGTATACTCATACAGCATAATTTGCGCTTGGAACGATCTTAGAACATTCCAGAGTCTCTAATGTATTCTCTAAATCTGAAAGAGTGAGAATTCTACTCAAAAAATAAACATAGGCCTCCCTCTGGCTGTCTGAAGAGTGAATACTCAGTACAATAGAGTGAAATGTTAAAACAAGTCAAATTCTCCGTTTGTTCTTGATTTTTGTAAATAATGTGATTCGTTACCGATTTCGTATTCAAACAACGTCACTTTCAAATTTTTGCTTCTCCATAAATGAGGTAAAATAAAGTAAGGTGAAATGACGCACTTTCTGGCTTCAGTACAGCTTGGAATAATACTTAGAATCTCATTCACTTAAGAAAAATATGAAGACTCATTCAAAATCTTCATATCTTCCTTGAATGAACGAGGTTTGATTTATTATTCCATGCTGTAGCGAAGCAGGAAAGTTCGCGATCTTACCCTGAATTACTCTATTCTCAAACAAAATGAATTTAATACAGGCCCGAGACTGTCTATGCAAATCAATACCTTCTGAAATTTGGCGAACAGTGAGTGTCAAAAACAGTCATGACCTTGAATAGAAACAGTTGTGTTCACCAAAAGTTCGTAATTACGACCTTGTCAGTACTAGATCGTTTATCAACTCTGTATTGTTTTTCTAAATTTTTGGATGAATTCTACTATGTTTTGAGTAATTTTAACTAAATTTCGGAGCGTTTTCTGCAAATTCAGCAAAATTTCTTCTGAAAATTCAGAAGAAAGTGGCTGTAAAAAATTACAGTCACATTTTCTGAATTTTTAGAGAGGATTTTTTCACAGTGTGGCAATTTTTATATGTGATCTTATGCAGTCCAGGTGATTTGAAGGTTAAGAACAGTGGTATTTACGCACACCTCACTGACAATCAATAAGCCTCGAATGTGTAAAGACGTCTTATCCCACAGATTAGAAGACAACTGTTGAAAATGTGGTTAGAATAAACGGTTCGTTCAACGTGACATAAATGAAAATGAGTTTGAAACGATCTTGATGGCTACAATGTGTAGACCATCTTTCAACCAATGTATTAATTATCCATTCACTAGTTCATCTTATAATTAAAGAACTTCGTGTAATTTAAGAGGGAAACTCGTTTTTGATCTGTGGTTGTATAAACAAGTTCTTATATTTCATCTACGACACATGTCGAGTACACAATTTCAGTGATTGACAATCCATGTGTGAAACGCACTTACTGAACTAATATGATTTCATAGGTAGGTTATGTAAGTTGTTAGTAGTGCAAGAACGAAATAAAAATTACTGATAATATCGAAATCATATAAATTTATTCAGAAGCTATGTGAGGTGAAGTGAATAGATTAACGGATAATGATCGATGAAGATTCACGCACATATTTTCTTCGAGAGGAAAAATTTTCAGAATTGTATACAGTTTATATATAATTATATATAATTCAATTATATACAAATTATATATAATTTTGAAAATCTTCCCACTCGGGCACTCGGATTTTTAAAAAACTCATAATAGTTCCGTTTTGATCTCTTGCAAAGATTACTTCTCAAATAACACATTCTCATGAAATATCTACAAGAAAATAATTTGAATGGTCACCGGGCATGGCGATTTTTTTAAGGATGCAAAGAAGATCGAAGTTAAGTTGCGTATGTAGATCAAAGTAATGAATTTTCAATTGAGCAAATCTTTCGAGTAAGAAATCTCCAAAGTACTCAATTATTTTCGTGAAATCTCACAGAAAACATTTGGGTAGCTTCCCAGCATTAGAATCTCCTTAATATCTATTGAATTGCATGAACCCACATGGTGTCGAATTCGAATTCAATGCCAAATTATATTGATTCGACGCCCAACATCGAAATTCGGATTGAAATTTTTGGGTACATATTCAGCGTTGTTTTTTCTCTACACTTTTTATAATGTTGTAGAAGCTTATCAGTCTAAGTCATTTCCTGTGGAATTTTACTGAAAATTCGCAGTGTACAATTTTGTTCCTCGTTTGAGATAAGCATTCCAATAATACAAGACCAAGAAAGCTGTCACTTTCAAATGGATTTACTAACTTCATAGAAATGCGATAATACAAGTAACTTTTTCTGAAAGAACATTGACGTTGACGAAAGACCTGTGAATATAATTAACAAATATTTCCCTTGAAAATACCTCAAATTGCACAAAAGTTATACCACGACACAACGTTTGTATGTCAATTCTGCGAAATATCATCAATTTTTCATGAAAATATCATTGAAAGACACCGAGGAAATGTTTTCCAAGACACAATCATTGGAACTCAAAGTGTTCTTGTAAAATACAAATTTGAAAATATACGTTATTCTCTCGACACTCGACAGAAATTCTACCGGCAAGAGCAGTAAATAAGAAAAGCATTGAGGGGTCGGAGATATCAAGTGATAAAAAAAAATGTTGAGAACGAAAGAAACAGATAAGCAACATTGAAGAAGGTAAACGAAAGAGAGGAATGTACAGGAGAATATCAAGAACGGAACTCATGATAACGTAAGAAATAACGATGGAAACCATAAGGAAAGATAAAATTACAGACAACAGTGTGGTAATCTAAAGAAAATCCTGAGAATAAATTGCAAACAAATTGCGTATGGATCAAATTGGTAGACCATATCTGACGAATTATGTGTGCATCATACCATTCCCTATCTCTTCTGCCTGTTTTGTTTGTACAAAATTATAGTTAAAGGAGAGGTCGAGGTTAACATATAGTAAATAAATTCTATGGGATGATAGATACGAATGAAAGTATGAGAAGAAGAGATCACTGAAAAAGTCGATCTAAAACAATCAAAATCTCATCAATTCAGAATATATCTATTTGTGAATTATGAAAACTGGATATAGAAAAATGAAATTTTGAACTCATGACTCTAATTATTTGCTTCAAATTTGTATCCCTCTCGTGTTCAGGATAATATATTTCATACGAGATTTGAATTGATCGGTACAATGCACCAGGAAGAATGAATTTGCTTTCCATGGATTATCGGAGACTTAAATACTTCGTTATATACTCAGTCAACCATAACTGCACATTCATGTCATCTGCACGTCATGTGCGTGATGTAGGTATACTGCACGGTGATCGAAAATTTCAATCACAGCGTGATGATAATCGCATTGTTACCGATATGATCATACTTTTATACCGATATAACATTTCTTGGCACATACTTATCAGGTACAGTGAACAATTATTCAATGAATACTCATTCAAAACTTTCATTGAATTTTACTCCATTTGCTGAAAGAACAATGTGTCTCCTAATCGGGCGGCTAGATCGATCATTTCTTTGGCTCAATAATTCGATAACAATTTGGTATTCGTATAAATATGACTGAATACGAACAATAATCATGTAGATTTTTTTTTCATACATAGTAACATTTAGACGCAAGACAACCGACCGCAAGTATTGCGAAAACTTCAATCATACGAAAACCGGTACGAAGGGTTGGATGAAATATCTAGTATTTATCATCCATATAAATACAAATTTCAAAACACTCGGTCAGAGATATCGCTCGACAATTCCTTGACCCTAATTTGATTTTTAGATGCGAAGGATCGTTCACTGTACGCACTTTCGTACGATTCCTTACCGCAGTTGAGAATCCTTTTTATCAAGAAAAGAGTATATATTTTCTCTATAATGCATTTGAAACAACGTGAGAACGGAAATACACGTGCGAATATTGTATAATTAGAAGCAATGACCGATAGACATCATACGCATACTCTTATTTTTGTATCGCAATTTATGTAATTATTTTCATTTGTAATTCAACGGAACAACGATGATCGCTAAAGGATGAGATAAAATGTCCTCTTAGTTCATCGGAACGCCCTACCAAGGAGACAATTCTTATAGGGAAACCTTTGTTGCTCGAGCACCTTTTACGTATTATACGTTATATTTTGTCTGAAACCGGTTCGATCGAAGGGCTGACGCGTCGTTCTATCTATTCACATCGACAAACTTAGACATAAATCTTGCTTGACGTGGAATTAAGTGGAAACGAATTTTTAAAGAAGTTCTAAAAAGGGTTTCGAAAGGTTTCAAAAAGTCAATTCAATTCTGTTGAATTTAAAGAATCTTCAACGGTGACTCGATCCCATCAAAATGTTAGTTAAAAATGTACAGAATTCTCAAATATTGTAAACACCCCTAGCATTTGCTCCTTGGAAAGATTCAAATGGGAAGAAATATTCCTGGAACGTGCACAGAGAAAAGTTTATATTAAAGATTACTATATTTTTATGGTACTCGTGGGATATACTTTATTATGAGGCTCAGAACTATATTTATTTCAAATTATAACATATTTATCTTCATTCTCACGAGAGAGTATGGTGAATGCTCGTACACTTGTGGTTCATAACGACATAATCAAGTATATCCCAAAAGTACAATATGAATATACTAATATCTAATATAAAATTCTTACTGTGTGACAGGCGTGTTTCATGTTTCTGAAAAGTCTTTTAAAACATTTCGATTGAAGGGTCACAAAAGATGGACATCAGCAGGCTGTTGTGAGATATTCCAGAGCTCTTTTGAAACGTTTTACCCGGTGGGATAATTGATGCAGTTGAGAAGATGGAAGTTACATTTTTTATACAGTGGAAGACAAAACTGTACAAAAAAATTTGAAATTTTCAAATCGCGATACCAGATATTCTGTCGTTTGAGAACTGCGTGACGCATCACAATTACAAAATCACAATATCTGACACATCACGATGATCATCGTGTTTTGGAAATTTCCCATGAAAGATCTGTGGGATATACGCAAAGTCATTACGATATAAATTCACAATTGTGGTCAACCTACTGAGAAAAAATGAGTAGAACTAAATGAGAATTTGACGGATAGGAAAAAACCATTAGTACGAAATCAAGAGTTGCACAAGCTAGGTTGAATTCGATTCCACAAACATTAGATTTTTTAGAAGATTTGAAGAAAAATTTTTCAAAATTCGTTGAATGTTGACTCGTTTGACGATTCAAACATTTCTCAAAGCGATTCTCGTTCTTTCTATTATTTTAACAGAACCACGCGGAATTCACATATTTCAAATAAAAAACGTAATATGAAGTGTGTAGTATCAACAGTGACGGTTATTAGAGTTTCGCCTGGTTATTCCTATCTCAAGTCAGAGAGAGGAAAAAAAGAAAGAAAGTGAAATGACATAGATAGAATTTTATTATGACAATGAACTGTTAGCCGTAAGTACAAGAAGCGTGTACGGTTGAATATCTTTCATGATGATGGAAATAACAGAACTTGAGGTTAATTCACCGAGAACGACTTATAACGGCGCGTTCGTTTCTTATTCCGAAGACACTATCCTTTTTCCTCATACCTCTTCAAGTTCAAACAAAAACCGCCGTGTATGAGCTTCTATTATCACGGTTCACGTAGATCAACATGATTCATCATCAATCATCTTGAAATATCGTTTTTTAGGTATGCAACAAATGTACATTGTCTTTTGCGCATACATTTCGAATGATGGATAATCATATAAATTTTCCAAGAATTTCAATAGGAAAAGCATTTCACATTGCATCACTCACCTTCCTATCGATTTTAATATCTCAAATCATGAATTTTTGATAATGAATTTGTATAACCATTTGCGTATGTCATGTATGGTTGAATCATAAATAATCTCAAGTATAGTATTTTCTTCAGAATTTAAGCACCGCATTGAAGATTCCAAAGGAAAACTTTCTTGACAAAAATATTTGTTGATGCATATGTTATCATATAAAACATATAAAAAATAACGGAACATGGATATGTACGAGGAAATCATGGGTGTAATAGCGAAGATCTTGTACGAAGCAAAATAAAGATCTTGTCTTCGTAATCGGTTTGTGATCTTCAAATAGGCTCGATCTGAGTGGCCGAGATTTGAATGCCAACGTGAATGTTGATATACGTTGATGATCAACGATTTATATGCACCCATATAGAAATTCATCATCGGCGCTAGCATGACCCAATGTAGAAAATGAATTGATCATTCTATATGACATATCAATGCGTTTTTCCGCACGGGGAAAATTTTATATCAAAGAGTACTATATTTGTATTGTAATCGTGGGGTATACTTGCATATGTCGTTATGAACCAGAATTATACGAGCGTTTACCATACTGTCTCCCAGAATTCGCGGACCGGATTTCACAGGTATATTCTGCAGCCAAAATGCAATAATTCCCCGTTTGAAACAAATTTTTTCGACGCTTAGTTTTGGAGATATGAGCATTCTCAGATTTTTTTTCAGATTCAAATCATTCAAAAACACCGTGTGCTACATACTTGAGCTTAACACCATTCGCTAAGTTGGAAAACGGCGGATCTGTGGGAAGAAAATTAAACTATTTTATCATTGATAGTTCCGGAGCTATAGCGATTTGAAATTTTTTAGCTTTCAGCCAATCAAAATTCAGCAACTTCAAATCGCTATAGCTCCGGAACTATCAATGATAAAATAGTTTAATTTTTTTCCACAGATCCGCCGTTTTCCAACTTAGCGAATGGTGTTGAACTCAAGTATGTAGCATACAGTGTTTTTGGATAATTCGGATTTGAAAAAAAATCTAAGAATGCTCATATCTCCAAAACTAAGCGTCGAAAAAATTCTTTTCAAACGGGAAATTATTGCATTTTGGCTGCAGAATATACCTGTGAAATCCGATCCGCGAATTCTGGGACACCCTGTATTTTAATTTGTAATAAATATGGTTCTGAGCCTCATAATGAAGTACATCCCACGATTAGCATACAAATATAGTAATCTTTCATATAAACTTTTCTCCGTGCAATGGAGCCCCATCATTGATGTGAAGATGGCAATGGAATAGATCATCACTGGCGAACGATTGGCGAATGTGTTTGTCAATGTTGCGCCAATGATGAAATTGTGAAAAATAATTACACTGAGAGAAAAAATTTCCGGGAACAATTAAATATTTAGTTGAATAGTCGCCATAAAATACTCAATTGATTTGAATGAACTTTCATTGACTTGATTGAATATTCATTCAATCAAACAAATATTCAATATGGTATGAAATATTTCATCAATTGAAACAGTTATTTAATTGAATCCATGAGAGTTTATTCAAATCAATTAAGTATTTTATGGCGATTATTCAACTAAATTTTTTATTGTTCCCGGAAACTTTTTCTCTCAGTGTACCCAAAAAATATATAAAAACTATGCGTAGTTCACAGTTTCCGATACATGTTATTTGAAATCTTACTGTTTTTCTCGTGTTTATCTGCATGGAGAAAGCTGCCGCTCGGAAATATGAGACTTTTTATTACTTTTTTTAGTAAACCAGGAACAGGAAGATTTATAAAATGAATTCCAAGACGAAGATACGGAAAATTACGTATATTGTAGAAAAAGTAATAGGTGGAATTGAAATTTTGAACGCTGAACGTTAAATTACATAAACCCAAGTGTATATTAACGGCGGGCCCAATCTAAGCACAGGGTGGGTGCCCATGCTGCCCAACGTGGGGCCAAGCTGGGCAGACAAATGGGGCCAACCCCGAGATGACAACATCGTTCCCAGCTTGGCTTTATTGCTTTGCTCGCGGATTGGTAACACCATGGGCCCAGCATGAACCCAGACTAGGCAATCAATATTGCCCCTTCCTCTTTTCTGAAATTGGAAAATAACTTTGAATTCTACCCCAGCGGGCATGAATTTCAGCCCCACTCTGGCCCAGTCTTGGGCCCAGTGTTGAGCCCCTTCGTGCCTGTATGGGCCCAAGACTGGACCAAAGTGGGACCAAAATCCATACACGCTGAGGATTGTACACACATGCTCGGGATATAAATTCACCCCAATCTTGGCCTAACGCTGGTCCAAATTGGGGCCAAGTTCAAATGTGCCCGCACTAAGATTCATTATTTCCATTTTTTACCACCCAAGCGTGTATCTACTATGGGTCCAATGTGGGCCCAAAGTGGGTGCTCATGCTACCTAACGTGGGACCAACTCTGGGATGATAACATCGTTTCCAGCCTGGCTGTATTGCTTTGTCCGAGGACTGGGTGATATAATGAACCTTGACCTAAGCCGATGTTGGCTCAACTTAGGGCCGGGCCCGCACCAAAGTTCAATATTTCCACTTTTTACGAACTATAATTGTATGGGAACAAACAATAGGTCCAAGATTAGTCTAAGATGGGTCCCATTGTCATTTCCCAATACTGGATTCAAGCAAATGGACCCTGCTTGGGCCCATTGTCAATATCGGCAATGCACACTTGGGCAACCATTATTGTATGGGAAAGCACAACAGGGCCAAGGTTGAGCCAACATGGGCCCCATCATCATTCCCCAATACTGGGTTGAAGAGGATGGACCCAGTCTGGGGCCCATTGTCATTATAGGCAATACACGCTTGGAAAACGTATAGTAGAATTTGGCTATTCATTCGTAATCTCCCGTATTTTATTGTGAAAATTTATTCCACAAACCTTTCATTCCTGGTTTAGTAAGAAAAATAATAAAAAGTCTTACATTTTTGCCCCGTGTGTAAGAATAACTCAACGTCTTTTGTCACTAAATTTTGTCATAAGAAGTATACAAAATGTGGATCAGCAGTAGAAGCCCTCTGGTGTAACCTGTAACAAAGGAAGGTTGACTGTTCTTCCAGAGAGTGATTTGAGTCTCATATATTCTTTTCACATCTCAGCAAAACATATCGGATTGAAATTCAGGAATTTTAATTCGAATTTTGGAGTTATGGAATTGATTTTACAGAAATTCTATTCACCTCCATTCGAAGCTATTCTACAGTCACATCTTATTCCAAATCTGAAATTCAAATTCAATTTTTCCAATGTAAAATTCAGAATAACAACTTCTATATAGTCAATGAATAGAGATAGGACTTTATGCTAGGAGCATAAAAGCATAAATTCAGATAATGCGATTTAAGCTTAATATTTTCATTATACTGGACTATGTAATTGAAATTAACTTGAAATTCGCAAGCATGATGAAGCATAATTCCCTACTCGGAGCAGCATACGAGAATTTCAGCATATTCGCTGCATAATCATTTAAAAAATCGCGAATTTCAGATTTCCAACAAATTTTCATCCCACAACTTTATGGAAAAAAATTTTCTTTCCTGAAATTTTGTTTCTAAAATGGGAAAAAAATCTTCCTTGAAATTTGGACTCTGTACCGTGATGAATGGGTTAATTAAAAGTCATTAATTCAATTCAATATCAAGACCTTTGTTTTAACTCTGATTCCAACTTTTCTCAGGATGAGTGGAGTATTACAAAAATGGTGCAGTAATACATTAAACAGGAACCCTTCCTGAGTACTCAAGATCAAAATTAATTAACGTCAGGTGAGAATTAAGTCGAAGGTGGATTTCTGTCTATAGATTCACAAAAATTTCCCAATGTAAAACAATCGATTTGTTTTTATCACTGAAAACAGCGAATTCGAAATACTTGGAGCGATTTGGGGAACCTTTGGGTGCACCCAATGAACTCAACTATTGAAGATTTTATATGATTATCACTGTATGGGATTATATAATATACATATATCCAATAAAAGATGAATGATCAAGTATTGAATGAGAATAAAAAGAAATAAAAATAAAAATTCGCATATAATCTGATGTCTAATTATCCGTGATGAGTATAGCGGTGGAGATGAGTGATAATTTATGTTTGGGTTCATTCTTTTAGTTCTCTTGAAATTGTAGAAAAGTGTAACTAGCACAAACAGAGGTCATGATTCATTCGTGTGAGTTTTAGTTTCAGAATATCAGCTTCCAAATGTACTAAAATAATGAAACTTCACATTTCAGTTATCAAACTCTGAATTACGTATGTTTAAAGACTGAAAATTCATTATTTATGGGTATTTTGCGTCACATCGACTCACATATGTTATTCAAAATTAACAGGAAAAGCATTTTGATAATCAATAAGGAAATATAAAGAAATAATTTTAGCAGCAAATATGAGCAGAATTTTGAAAAACAAAAAGCACAACTGAAGCATACATTACTGATTTTTGCAAGCATAAATCGCTCTTCAAAAAAGCAGAAAGTTCCTACCTCTATCAATGAATTATTACCTTTACGATATTGAATAAAAGATTTTCATTTCTGTTAGGAGAATTCAATACAGAATAGCGATTGGAATTCATACATGATATTGAAATCTAAATATTTCAATTTTTTTCTATTCATATCTATTCGTTTTTGGAGAATTCGAAGTGGAAAGAATTGAAAAGAATAAGAAATTCCTATTCTTTTCTATTCCAGATTTTTTACTGGGATGTCTTTCACTACTCGCGAGAAACTCTCGATCGGTAATTTAACTAGCTATTCAGCCATCAAAAGTTAGAATTAAGGAGCATGCCAATATTGAGCCATGCTATTACCAATGATCGGGGCTACATTGAAAACTAATTTTTATCGAGACTAGATCAAAATTTGTGACAATATTCAACAACATTTCGAATGATCCTCATTTTGAATAGAATTTATCGTTCAATCAATATTGGACCAAGGATGCGCCAAACGAGAACCACGCCTGGCGGAATTGTAAATTAATGGGTAAGTTGACAACCGGAATTCGTTGAACCCCGCATCGGTGCAACATTCTATTCGTTGTTAATCAACATTGAATATTCATTGATTGTGAATCCTTGCCTGTCAACATTGCGCCAAGCTATTATTCTATCATGAGCATTGACGGAGCCCAAAAATTTTAATAGGAGCACGTAGGTTATAAAGATGCAAGCGAAGCGATTCTACAAGAACAATTGAATGTAAAAGTGCAGTAAACCCTCTCTATAGTGCCGCAGGACTTTTCTATCGCTCAAATGTCTTCCTTTTATAGAGTGAGGAAGAAACCATTTAGCACTATTCAGAGGGCCTACTGTATGTATTTTAAATGAAGATTGAGAAAAATAATAGAATGTCAATTTTAAATATTCTATTCATTCCATTTTATGGTTTCCATTATCCTAAGGGGGGAAGCTTTACGCAATGCAACGTATAATGAAAAACGCTTAAATTTGATTGAGTATATCCGTATACACCCGAGCAAGGTAATAATAAGCAAGTAAACACGAATGTGACGTTTCAAAGGTTCGTTAATCGATCTTTAATCAATGTGGAACCATTATCGACATATCCTTAAACGGCAATGAGCAATGCAAATACATTCTGAGGGTTCTATTTCACTACGCATTAGTGGATGGATACATAATTCATACTTGTATACACATTCTACATGCCATTCTGTATGTTAAAACACACGTCAGGTGGAATTATTAATCAGTTATAAAACTTAAATGCAGTTGCATACAATAGGCAAGCATCGTTTCATGGTGGAATGCGTACAAGAACGTTGGGGTGAATCGCTCTATCTTTGTATAATAATTTCACCACCGTTAGGCACGTTCAGTACGTGATTCTATAACAATCTTCATAATTAATTCATTAGAATAGGGGTGTGTGTGTACCTTACAATGTATAGAGTACGGTAAATAAGTTGATTACATTTCTTGATGTTTCATGGGAGAAATGAATGAAAATCCCCACGGAGAAAAAACTCACTAACGCAGCATTGTTCTGCTAATCCAGCAAAAAATTTAATATCTCAGTCAGATGAAATAGAAAATGTTTGTCGTTGGCTTCTACTAACGAACAAATTTTCTTTTCTACATATGTATATCAGAAATAGTCACTGTGTGTTTGAAGAAATTGTATTTTGACGTCTGTTTTGTACTATTGTTGTAGAGGTATTTGCCCCAATGGAAGAATTTTTTAAATTATATATTATTCATATAGAATTATATATAAATTGTATATAATTTCGAAAAATTTGCCACTTGGTGAGTTTATAATCAATATATGTCCTTGTTTATTAAGGAAGACATTTTTGAATTCTAGAATGAGTAAAGAAAGAATGTAAGACAATATTGCATGGAGTCTAAAAATTTGTGTACTTAGGTTATTCTTCACATTGATAAAAACCATTTGCGAACTCTGTGATAATGTCAATGATGTTACGTGATCATATGGCAGTCAAGTGTCAATCACTCGAGAAAGTGTTGTATTTTCTTTAAACCCCGCATGGTCTACCGAGTACCAGGTCAGTCCACTCGTTCACGCGAGATGAACATAATACTCGGTCGCTAGCGGGGCGTTTGAATGTGTGACCCCCTGCCGACCTACATATATATAATAATAATTTTCACCTAATCTATTTAAGGATTAATTTCAATGATATTGAATTCAATTTCGTTTATCAAATGTGTAAGGATAACTTTTACAAAGCAGAACTTCCAACAAAGGATTTTAGAATCTGTAGAATGTTGAAAATAACAACACAGTTGAAAATTTTGTGTAAATGTGTTAAAAAAATCCGTGTGTCATGAATTTTCTGTTAAATATTCAACACAAACACGTGTAACTTCTACAGACAGTCCTTGTGTAATCAGGTCTCAACTGATTTATAATGTGAAATCATTCAAACAAGTGAAAAAAAGTGTCAAAATGACACAAATCATATTCAACTCAAGATTGAACACAAAAATGGTGTTATTCTCAACTACCAAGGGGAGATCGCCAGTGGTGGGATCTATTTTTTTTATGAAACTTCTATGTACGTGTAACTTTAGTACTCGTCGGAAGAAGTATTCATTCATTTTGGTTTTAGCTTTCATTCTAATGGGCATTCGTTTCCTAGATATGTAAATTTGAGGATAGAGTGCGAATTGATACACGCAAAGAAAGTACACTCAACCAAAGGACCAGCAGTGGCTTAAGTGATACAGGTTCAACATTCGGTCCTGACGATTCATGTTCAATGCTCATTGAAGTACTATTTTTTTCAATTTATTCTTATGCATTGTTTTAACACGAAAAAAGTGTGATCTTCACATTTGATTAATGTAAAAAAATCCATGAATTACACTTGTGAAGTGTTGATTCGCTACTTATTTTGGATTTCATTTGACAGTACTTATGTGTTGAATTTACACGATACGAAATTCCAATCGAAATTTTATCAACATCCTTTTGCGTTATATTATTTACATCAAGCTTGAGTTACTAGCTAACACGAACACATTATGTGATCTCGACACAAAAATATGTGTGAACCGTTTGGGACATGTGAAATGTGTTGAATTTAACACAAAATTTCCAACTGTGAAGAATACCTTCTACGCGAAAGAATTCACTTCACAATAATGTAAAACACAATCGCGTGAATTGCAGTCCATATTGAACAGTCAAAACTAATGCAGATTCATTGTAAACAATAGAAATGAAAATTCGATTGTTTCATTTCGTCTTTCAGTTCGTATATACGTCCTTCAATGAATCTACAGTAAATTAACAACTGATTAGAAATCATTTTCAAGTTGGCTAGATATTCCCTGAAGGCCTAAAAGATTATCTGCACTTAAATGCATAATAAAGACAAAACGGTCCACTTTTTTATGGAATTTTATTCGAAAAGCAAGGAAAAATTATCAATACTCAATAAAGAATAGAGAAACATATGAACTTTCCAAAAGTTGCATACAAAATTTCACAGATTGAATAGTAGGATATTGACATTTTGTTAGTATTTTTGTAAAATTTCACGCGCGACTTTTGGAAAGTTCATATGTTTCTCTATTCTCTATTGAGTATTGATAATTTTTCAGTGTTTTCCGAATAGAATCCCACAAAAAAGTGGACCGTCTTGTCTTCATTATGCATTTGAGAAAAATTCTCAGATTTCAAGAAATAATCTCAAATTTTTATTAAAGATTACTATATTTTTGACCTTCATTTTTCTCCGTGTGGAACCAGACGTACGATTCAAAGATATATACATAACATGACAAAGATTAAATGTAGACGATCTTTGGGCTAATTTTGCGATTAATGGAATTGATAATGAGGATATTCTGCTGTGCTTACCCAGATTACAGATAAAGAATTCTTCTTCAAGAACAAGAATAGGATTGTTCAAGAGCTCTATAGTAATTCATCAGTTCAAGAAGAGTTCTTGAACAATTTTATTTTTGTTCTTGAAAAAGAATTCTTGGTGTGTTATCTGGGTAGGTACTTTTTTAATTTTGAAGCCGAAAAATTTATTGGCATCAAAATTAATAAAAGGCAGTAATTCAAGTTTACTGCCTTTTACCTAAGCACGGCAGTGTGGCATGCTGCATTGGACATCGCTACGAAATTTGGTATCGAAAGTTGCGAAAATTATTCGGAATCAAAGGAGTCTGCACTCTTGTGCATTGAACAAAACTCACCTTGCCCGTATTCATCTGATTTGGGCGGCACTCGCTACGCTCGCATGGTGTGATGTATTATTCTTCGATTTAGGAAGAAGCATCAAAGCAATGGAATATATTGTTATGTATAAAAAAGTTGCAACTGTATAATGCATATTGATGTTTATGAATGCCGTTCATTTTATGATGGTACAAATGATAAGATATACGAGGTGTGTTCACAAAGTAAGGTGCCTTTTCAAATTTCGCGGGCAACGTACTTTCGATTATCGATTTTTTTGTTTTGTTTTGTTGGCACACTCTTCCCGAACGTCTGTACCAAGTTTCAAGTGTATAGCATTTTTTGTTTGGTTGTGAGAGGCGTAAAGGTTATAAGTGTTTTGCGTGCTCGGCGATTTCTTGCTATCGAAAAATATGGATCAAAGGATTTGCATCAAATTTTGTGTAAAAAATAGAATAAAGTGCTCCGAAACACTTAAAATGTTGACAGTAGCATACGGTGGAACTGTTCTGAGTAAAAAAAATGTTTACAAGTGGTACAAACTCTTCCAAGATGGCCGGGAAGATGCCAATGACGAGCCTCGCTCTGGACGCCCAAGCACGTCAACAACTGATGAAAACGTTCAAGCAGTGAAGAAAATTGTTTTGGAAAATCGTCGAATCACTATCAGAGAAGTTGCTGAGGATGTTGGTTTATCGCTTGGCTCGTGCCATGAAATTTTTTCTAACGTTTTGGGCATGAGACGTGTGTCAGCGAAGTTTGTTCCGAAATTGCTAAATTTTGACCAAAAGAACCGTCGCATGAGCATCGCTCAAGAACTGTTGAATGACGTCAACGACGACCCAGATTTACTCAAAAGGGTCATAACTGGTGACGAATCATGGGTATATGGTTATGATGTCGAAACCAAAGTCCAATCGTCCCAATGGAAGACCCCAGATGAGCCAAGACCGAAAAAAGCACCCCAAGTTCGATCAAATGTCAAAGTTTTGCTCACTGTTTTCTTCGATTACCATGGCGTGGTGCATCAGGAGTTCTTACCATATGGTCGTACGGTCAATAAACAGTATTATCTTGAAGTTATGCGCCGTTTGCGAGAAGCAATACGAAGAAAACGTCCAGAATTGTGGAAAAATAATTCATGGCTTTTGCATCACGATAATGCCCCTGCTCACTCATCTTTGCTTGTGAGAGATTTTTTGGCCAAAAACAACACCACAATCATGCCTCAGCCACCATATTCACCGGATTTGGCCCCATGTGACTTTTTCTTGTTCCCAAAACTAAAGAGACCTATGAAAGGACGGAGATTTGCAACGATTGAAGAGATAAAGACTGCATCGCTGGAAGAGCTCAAGGCTATACCGAAAAGTGCTTATGAGAAGTGCTTTGAGAATTGGAAAAACCGTTGGCATAAGTGTATTGTATCTGAGGGGGATTAGTTTGAAGGGGACAACATAAATATTGATAAATGAATAAATATTTTTTCTTAAAAATACAAAGTCACCTTACTTTTTGAACACACCTCGTATATGCATTATTTATTTTTTTTGTTCAACGTGAACAACGTTCATCAGCGCCAATGTGATTGGTTAAACCTCTCTTATATCCAACGAGATGCGTGATTGCTTCCATAAATCCCACAAAATTAACGAACGCGTTTTTAAGGGTATGCCCAGCAATCCTTGACGATGCAACCACATCTTTTCTGACAAATTATCCGAAAATGAAACAATCGAATAAAAATATCGCTCTCTACAGACCATCTTCATTGATTGGAAAAGGTCTGTACACACTCTCTAAATCTGGAAGAGTGAAAAATCACGCGTTTCACTCCACTAAGTCTCAGAAGTGAGCCAGTCGACTTCGAGTGGGACTTTCACTCGTTTCGAGTGAACCCCACTCTTTTAGAGCGGAAAATTCACTCTAAAATTGGAGTGGTTGTGAGTTTCTAACCCCAAACCTTAGACTTCCACTCTGAAAGAGTGGGAATTTCACTCGAAATTTCGACAAGCTCACTTCTAGCTGCCTAAAGAGTGAAGTCTCACTCTAAAAATTTTACAGAGCATAGAACGATATTATGATTTTATTGTTGCATTTTCATATAATTTGTCAGAATAGTTTTGGTCGTGTACTTTTGTGAACCAATGGTTTTGGTCGCTGCTATCGCCTTGAGAGTACCTTGGATGAAAGCGCAGCGAGCACTGTACTAATCATAAAAATATAAGCAAAATTCTTCATAGATTCAAAACATGCATTCAAGATCAATTATAATCTGACGAGACCCTAGGAAAGAATCCTTTAAATCCGACACACACCTTAATATTCCCTCACCCTCGATCGTTATTCACGATATAACTCTCGCAGCGAGAAGGAATCTATCCTTAGAAAAATCACATAAATTTTCAGTGGCAATGTCATAGAGAGATCTTTTTATAGTTCCTAACCCGATTTTCAGTTTATTCTCATTTCTTTCTGTGTTTCACGATTCAACGATTTTTGTATATTCTTAATTTCTTTTGATTTTTCAGATCAGCAGCTTCAAAGTTAAATGCAAAGTTCAACAGGCTGTGAAGAATAATATCATAGTCATAAACTTGACGCATCGTGATCAATGAAACTGTCGAGACCATTCAAAGTGAGTTAAATCATATTTTTAGCGAAAATCCAAAAGATCCTTCAAAAGATTCTGTCATGCAATTGAATATTTCGTTGAAAAAAAAATTGATTACGATTCGAATGAATACTTTCATTGATAATATATCCTTTTCCTTTCTCTTGCTTCTTGAACTTTATTAGTCGGTCTTCAAGGAAAGATATTTAATTTGAATGACTCATATCTTCGAATGATATTGACTTTTTTCGACCTCAGACTTCTGGATAAATGAACATCACGTAGATAATATGAGGTATATTCATAATCATTGAATTGCACAATGTGTTTAAGTTTATCCATTATTTAAAACCGAATTTATACTTTATTTGTATTATATCAACTCCACGATTTGGTTTGCTTGAATGACGAATAACGAGGCTTCTCGTAATACTTTTATAGTTTCAAACCCAGAAATCTTTGTTTTGAATCATTTTTTTAATGTACTTTTGCTTCCTGATTCAATCGATTATGAAATCAATTATGGAATTCAATTTTGCTGAAATTTGAATCATTTATTGAATTGAATTGGTAATCGGATAATGAAATACTTAGCTGTTAGAAACCCAAAATTTTCCAGTACGTTCATTAAACGATGTGTTCAGTTTCGAGGAATCGATTTGAGAAGATAACCACCGATGATTCATCATATTTTGTGAGTTTGAGTTATCGTTTCGTTCCTATAAACGATTCAAACTTCAAGAATATTGGAATTCAACATTCATCGGAGCATGTGACTGCTCAGTTGGTGAAATTAAAAAATTATTCGACCACTTTTAATACTTCAACGAGCAACAAAAACGGTACTCTTGGCAATCAACATGTTCACTCACTTGTCCTCGACTCAGGTTTATACGGTTGTTTTACAAGTGGATATAGGTACAATAAAAAAGAATTCAAGTGATCGTAATTTACAAATGTATCACAACAAATCGAACAAAACTCCCTTGAATCGAATGAAGGAAAGAAAATTCTCTCATAACTTCAGAACGAATTACTGGACCTCGACAAGTACAGCGACTGGTTAGTGTTTTGAAGGTTCATTAACAAGCATTGTTGGACTGTTATCGGCCCGTTGAACTCTCGATAATTAATGTTCGTGGGGTGTACAACCGTTATCCTCTCAATCTAAATATGTTGAATTTTATACATATTTTCACTAACACTTATATCACGATTGGAAAAAGGTTTTGCATACAATTATTAATCTGTATACTCTCAAATACAGGATTTCAATTTCCATTTTTCATATTGTTTCGATAATTTCCGGTACCCATTCACGTAACGCCAAGCGACAAATCTATGTTTTCAAAAGATTCTTTCCCACTTGTCGCTTGATATTGTTGGAGCATGGCAGTTGTTTCTGTTGATTAAAGAGTCTTTTCACTTATATTCTATTCTTCACGTCTGCTTCACTTTGCCCGCCTTTAGTAATTACACTTTCCGAGTACTCGAATTCTCGCACATGTCCTTTTCCGTTGAATCAGTTCAACGTCACTTTTCTGTAGAATTTTCTGCTTTAAAAATAAATTTTAAAAATCAACACCATGTTCAAATTCAACTCCAAATGGAAATCCACGTTAATAAGTTTTGAATTGCATATCAATTCTCATCCGCTGAAAAAGAATCTTCAAGGTCTATACAAATAACCAAAAATCCAATGGTTTGTGTTCATATCACTTCGACATACATCACAATGGAATTCGTCTCGTCGGAAAGCTAATTCTTTCATGGAAATGAATGATTTCCTCTCATTCTCTTGTTTTAGTATATCACTTTCCAACACCTAGCTGTTGCATTTCATTATCAAATCAAAAGAGGAAGGATGTGAGGAATGTTTCGTGAGTGAAGGACATGTTGGATTTGAATTACATGCACATCTTAATTTAATATGTAAATTAATTATGCACTGATATAAGATACACAAGAATTGTCCTGTATATATTCCACGTTTTACTACTTATCCGAAGTTTGATAACTTTTTTTATGCGTACAATTCTTCGTATTGAATAATGAAATGCGGCAGGATGTACCAAAGAGTAATATTAAGAACGAAAGGAGGATCTGTATCCAGGAATAAAAAAGAGAAATATATATCTCTGTGAAAGAATCAACTGCTCACAGACGGGTTTCGAATACTTGAAATCTAAATTGTGGTATTTATCTGTTCGACGAGCAGTTGAATATGAAATAACTTCATTTTCTTCTCAATTTGTGATCACGAACACTCGCATAATGTTATGAATCAAGCGAAGAGCGACTTTATCTGATCTATTTCTTTCAATATAATATGCTAACCATTTGAGTGGAACGGAATATACTAACATATTACAGTTTCCTTACAATTAATTTACACTAAAATAGTACTGAAGAGGGAAATGGATTCAAGATAAAACTTCTGTATGGTATTTATATGCATAAAATATGTATGCACATACATGCTCATCGAATTTCATCTTCGAATCGAATTTATCAATAAGTTCAAAAATGAAAAAGAAGGACGCATAAGAGGAATTTTTATAGACAGATTGAGAATCAATTCAATTTGAAGGAATTCAATTACCTACCGCAGTTCCAGCTCTGATAACATTAATTCAATTACTTACCGTCATTATATGAACAATTTATATGAAAATCATATTTAAATTCTTATTCAAAATAACACACTTTGTAAATGAATGATGAATAATGTATCTTTCATTTAATAATGATAATACAATTACTCACTGCAAAGCTGATGAGATTTTCTCTGAATCTCGAAGTTTTGTTGATCGGATTCGATACTCGCCATCGATATGCTTCAAGGATCATAGTTCCAAAGATCAGTGGATCATTGATATAGTAAAAGTCGAGTTTATGTATTCGTTTTTATAAAATCATCATTCGAGGACATGACGCGCATTGATATTTTATAACGAAAGGGATTTCATCACGTAAGGGAATACTGAGGAACATATTGAAGTAAAGCTATATAGGAGGGGAAAGTTATACGAAAAGGTTAAAATAGATTGTACAAATATATAAAAAAACCTCTTCGACTGAGATACGAAAAGGTTATCACACAGAACAAATGAAAGAGGAATAGAGGAAAGGAGCCCCGAAATTATTCGGCGTTTGATGAACGTTCAATCTGGCAAAAACCTACTGTAAAAAAATGCCACCGAAGTTTGGATCGTCTGTTGAAACGAATCATCATTCGAATAACGAAATACTCGGGTGTTGAAGACCCTAAATCTTGCAGTTTATTCTATAAACGATATTTTCAGTTCGAAGGACTTCACCGGAGGAGTTTTAGTAGTAGTTCACATTTTCGTTTCATTGCTATAACCGATTCAAACTTCAACAACATGTGGAAAATTCTTTCTAAAAATGCAGTAATTCTCACTTAAATTTTTCATAGCCACTTTCTTCTATTTTGAGCAACTTCATTTTCCGTTGTTCCGAAATTCGGTTGAAGTTTTCAAAATTCATCCAATTTGTTGCAATGGCCTCGTTTCTATATTCTCAATTCATAGACGAAAATTGCAAATATTTTGCTTGGAATCCCTGCTCAAAGAATCTCATTGAGCCAATCGATTTTCAATGGGTTTGAATCAGTTTCTGCATCGGAAGCAATGAGAATCGATCCCTTCAATGAGATCCTTTAAGCAGGGATGCTAAAGAATGCCATAAATGTGAAATTACAACTATTTTCTTCAATTTTACAGGATATACGCAACAATGGTAGGAACAAACCTCTCCGTTGTATCATTGTCGGTGACAACGCAGAAATGTACAGAGCCGACGATCAGGATAATGACAATAATTGAACCAACGATAATAATACGAAGGAAAAATCGGAAAGATGATCAATGGGAGAGGTGACGGATTAGCTAGTAATGCGTAAACGACGTGGCCTAGCCAGTACACTACTGGGCCTTGCGATGGGCCTTGCTATAGGTTTCATGATCATGGGTTACCGACGTGTGATATTGAATCCAACGAATCAACAACTCCAACCGCAAGCACAGGTTTACGACATTGAAAATTACAGTGGTACTTGGACGTTTTCCAATCCCGATTCGTCTGGAACTCGTGCGGACACGTATTCGTCGGAATCTAGGGAGGAATTGTTATTCGTCGGAGTGATGACGGCTCGCAAATATTTAGATTCCAGAGCAAAAGCCGTTTACGAGACCTGGGGCCAACATGTTCCCGGTAAAATAGCATTTTTCTCCTCCGAGGACTCTAAAGCGCCGAACAATCGTCCTGATTTACCAGTGATAGCTCTACCGCGTGTCGACGACAGCTACCCACCGCAAAAGAAATCGTTCATGATGTTGCAGTACATGTGGCAAAATTTTGGTGATCGTTTCGAGTGGTTTCTCAGAGCTGACGATGATGTTTACGTTAGAACGGATCGGCTTGAAACTTTGTTAAGATCTGTCGATTCGCGTAAACCTATGTACATAGGTCAAGCTGGTCGGGGCAATTCCGAGGAATTTGGGTTGTTATCTTTGGAATATGATGAGAATTTTTGCATGGGTGGTCCTGGAGTTATACTATCGAGGGAAACGCTTAGAAGAATAGTGCCTCATATCAAGTATTGTTTAAGACATCTTTATACCACTCACGAGGATGTGGAATTGGGAAGATGCGTACGAAAATTTGCTGGGATACCGTGTACTTGGAGCTACGAGGTAACGCATATGATTTTTTCGATCTCTTTTATTCCGTTACTTATTTTATTTACAGAAGATTGTCGCATGTCGCTGAAGTTAAGCTTCGCGTGAGACAAAACAAGACTCGCGACAAATTAAATGAAAGTTATGACTGTGTTCATGAAACGCTTATTTTAATTAAAATGAAAGTTCCAACGTATATCTTGTCCTGTTTTTGTTTCCCAAAATTTTATAATACCAGAGAAGTTATTAGACTAAGTTTTGGTGGTATACTTTTCCTCGGAGTAGACGAATTCGTCAGATGGTTAAATTTACTACAGAGTTTATTGATTCATTGCGTTCACACGTGTGCATGGTTTTGCTTGTATAGATGCAGTGTGCTTCGTCTTATCATCAAAAACACTTTACGATCGACAGATTCCTTCTTAAGCATGTCCCTCACATGAGTGAGAACTGAAATGAATAGGGGAATTCAGAAGATAAAATGTATATGCGATAGCTACACAGCGAAAAATTTTGTGTCACAGGAGGTCCACTCAGAGTTTGTGTTGAAAACAACATATCAAATTCTGAAATTCACAGATTTCCAGTGTAAATTTAACATTTTTATGTTAATATTCAACATAAATTGCGAGTGGACCTCCTGGGACATACACGTGAGTTAAAAATACACAAAATTTTTCACTGTGTACACAAAGCTCCAAAAGGAATCAAATTCCTTCCCTCGCTTGTGTTGCTAAAGTTTGAATCGTTTATAGAAACGAATTAATAATCGAATAACTAAATACTGAAACCTAATCTCAGTTGGAGAACCAAAATTCTGCAACACATTCTTTAAACGATGTTTGTAATGTGAAGAAGTCAACTTCAGGAGATAAATAACGATGATTTATCATATTTTGTGAGTTTGAATTTTCGTTTGGTTTTTATAAACGGTTCAAACTTATACAACATATCCCGCTTCAGGCTACAAATTTTCAAAATGAATAAAAAATATTTACTGTATGTCAAATTATATTATTAACAAGTAGCATTCATTAAACAATCGAGTTGTCAATCTCAACTAATGTATATTCGTGTCAATTCTGTGACACTTAAGACGATTTGTATTCTAACGAATCCAATCACATCCCGCAGCTAAATCGTGGACTTATTCTAAGAATTTTTCATCAAAACTTCCTGTGTAGTTCACATCATTCATGATTCTTTCATTAAATTATTGCATTGAATGATTTACTAACTTTTGTTCGATTTGTTCAAACATTATCTGGCTTTTGCAACCACTTCAATTCTTTTGAATATATTCCAGACATGGAGTGTTCTTTCTCCGTTTTCTCATAACTCTGTTCACAATCTATGTACACCATTGAACGTGGGTACATATTTACATCGTCAAGTATACGTATATGGCACGTAATTTTCTAGCTTCACAATTCATTAAAAATACTCGCACATTACGGTTTTACGCTACATCTTCCGAGGACGTACGATCTTTATATCCGAGGACATTATTCGAAGCATCAAAGTTATAAATGACAGGAGAGAAAATATAATGTAATTTGTGAAATTAATATAAAGAGATTTAAAGGAATATCAGGATTCGGTTTGATTATCTTTTTTGATTATTACTTTGGAACGTATTTCATATCTGCAGCCGATCGAAGTGCAGTTTCTTCAATATCAAACGCATATATCGATTCAGATGAATTACCAGGGTTAAAGCAATGAGTTGTTACACAATTAATAGTTATAGATTTTATTGCAGTTGATGAAAGAAAATGTGTGCAATTTGCAAGTCACGTTTCGTTAGTTTAACGCGATATCGTGTATCCGTATGATATCGGTTGAACGCTCTAGCTATACGCTTTAGTATCGCGTTTAGGGTAGACGTTATTATTAGGTTAACTCTCGGAAGGTACAATAGACAGATGAGGATGTTGGTAGTTAAGGTAAAAGCGAATTGTACCCTGCTAACCTAGAGACATGTGACTGAGTCGTACTTCTTCGTCTTTGACAATCAAAACCACTTATTCACGTGTTTCACTGTACTTGAACATAATTCATGTGGATATTTTGGAATGATTCCAATCAATTTGTAAATTTATATGCCTTTTAATATCGAATTCTCATAGTTTTTGTAGATTCACTATTGCAGACTTGGTCAAACAATGCAGGTTCAAGAATATGTAGTTTGAAAGATCTTCAGAAAATCTCATGAATGGAATAATCGATGAATAAGAATTATTTTCAAGACTTGTTACGTATCAGGCTCAATTGAAATTTGTCACGTTCATCCAAATATTATGTTCAGGCTCATACTGTGTTAAGGTCACCGAAACTTTGTGTTTCGTTTATATCGTAAGAAAGTGTAGTAATATACGGTAGAGGGTGTACTCATGAATTGAATTAAAGCACACGTACGGTGATCTGCCAGGGACTCAGCGATTCATTTTCATCTTGACATTTGGTCTAAGGTCGAAACACTTAACATTTACGATTGGTGTAACACAAAACTTTGAACAATCTATTTCTTTGTAATATATATTCCATAATGTAGTCATACGAGAATGTAATAACGTGATAATATGGTTGACTTGCATTTCTTTTACAATTTGTAATTGAGTTTTTTAAGATCATTCCTTCCGAATTTATCCGAAAATTCCAGACTTCAGAGAGATTTAGAGATTGTTAGATAGAATTGTAAGAGGATTATTCACAACACTGTAAAAAGTCCGACTGAAAGTGGCTGCATCTTACTTTGAAATTTGACTGAAATTCAGTCTTTTCCATTGTGTCGGCATTTGTTTTTGGTGCTTACTCTCAGTAAAATAGGGCTAGTTTCGGCTGCATCTTAGAGTAAGCTGATATTCAGGATGAAAGTAAGTTTTACTTTTTACTGTGAAGAATTTGAAGTCCAGCACATCAGAATGAAAATTTCCGAGATATTCTGAAAAATCCAGAAACATGTATTTCGCAGGGAAATTTCTCCTGAATCTGTGGAAATCTCACTCTTTTCAATTCAAAGAGAAGGAAATCAGAAGGAGTTGGAAAGATTAAAGACATTCTCGAGAACTTTTTGAGCAACTTTTACACTGAGAAAAAATTATTCCAAAGTTATTGCCATCAAATAAGGTTTGTTAAGGGGATACTAGCGGCGTGGCAGCGGCTAAATCGCTCATGACAAACTACGGCCAAACGTTTCATTTTAATTAATATGGCGTGTTTGCCCGTAGTTTGTTATAAACGATTTTGCTGCTGCCACGCCGCAAGCATCACATTAACTATTCATGAATCTTATTTGACCCAAAGATAGTTTATTTATAATTATTAAGCCTTCTTTGTTACAAGAACAAACTCTTCTCTCAGTATAATGATGAAATGTCATAAATTTTGAAAAGTTCAAAAGAATTCAGATGAAAATAGGGAAAGTTAGAGAACTTTCAGGTTTTTAAATCGTCCATTTTTCCTTTATCTCTCAAATCTTACTCTGAAATCCTAAAAAAAAGTTGAAAACCATGAAGAGATTCAGAAAAATTTCTGAGAAATTTGTTCACCAAGAATTTAATGCTTCTATATTCCTCAACACCACAAAATGAAGGGATTTTTTACAATTAAAAATTCACACTTCTCTAAATTTCTCAGAGGATGAAAAAAGATTTGTTTTTCAAACGCTTTTACTTACAAAGTAATTAATAATCAACGAACTTTCCTAACTCCGCCAACAAATGCTTCAGTGGGTTTAGTGTTAATCCTAAAAATGATGAATTCAATGAAAACCTTTCTGGTTCTTTCGAAATATCGACTTACCTTGATAATAATTCTTAATCGATACCGTGAGAAAATTTGAACACTATGAAATCAATTTTTTTTTCTGTCTATGAGAATGACAGATTTCTGAGAATTTATAGACAGTATTCAGGCAACCTTCTTTTCAATTTTTGTTGCTGAATGTTTCTACACAAAGAATGTAATAACATATTCTCTTCCAAGAATAAGAAGACTCAAAGAAATGTTGAAACGAGAAAAAGAAGCATCATTCAAATACCGTGAAGAAGACATCATATGTTTTCCTTTCACTTTCTTCAAAACTTTTCTCCCGTTTTGCCTTTTATTCCTCTTCCTCTTTTTGACTTCCAATAAAACGTTCAAAAAGCGCATGATATTTATGCACAATATTTTTCAATAAAAGTATGTCAACAAACCTTCACTAATATGATTTTTCACGATTCTGAGATGATTCAGATTTTCAGATATAACTTTCCTGATTCCTTTTGAAGAAAAAACATTGAACATTTCCACAATGCCGATCCAAGGTATTTACAATAGCTTTCCCTTTGACATCGTCCAACCGGGGATATAAACTTCCCCTATTGGAATCGCACACCATACTTACGGGCCGTACCAAATCTATTCCAGTAGTACATTTGTCTAGAATCTTATACGAGTGTCTGTACAACACAGATCACCGGATACACTTCCTCATTTGCATATGAATCCATTTAAAGATTCTGTTAACGAAATAGAAGGGACAACACTCCCTTCCTTTGATAAAAATGTTTTGTAGAGTTGCAACCTCTCTGATTCTAAGAGAATGAATTAAGGGAACTTGATTTTCGTAATGACGGTACACGTAGCAGCAAAAAATGTATTGAAATCAACGTATGGTATTTTATTCAAAGAGTTGAAATGTTCAAACGTATTACGAACAGGCTAGAATACTCGGCAATAATGGCAATTAACAGAAGCAAAAGCGGAGTTAAGGTTAAACCATTAATTTCCTGTCACTCTAGCGTTGAAGCTATGACCGATAATAATTGTTGCAAGGAATAAGTATGTCCTATTTGAGTCTCGAAATACGATGTACAGTTAATATCCTTCGTCTGTACTGTACTTACATAGATTTATAGGATCGTGTGCGGATAATATACATGTAACACCCGGGAGTTGTAATGTATTGTGGAAGTGAAAGAGACAGCAAGTTTTATAAGTTATAGTCAATGGAGATCCTCAGGGTATTGTATATATATATATATACGTTACACGTAGGGTGTGGCGGTTTCTTATTACACGCGCTACATTTTTCTATTGCCGTGGAAGAACCTGATGTTGAGATGTTTCAATTCTAACAAATCCATCCATATATCTATAAATCTTTCACGTAAATCCCTTGGAAAGAGGGAAGTAAATTGGTTAGTTTGGTAATAAAAATTTTAATTCCAAACTCATTAAACCAGTTGTCTTGTTTTTTTCAGATGCAATCGATTTTATATCATAACAGCAGTGGAGACCAAGCGTTCACGGGTAATTTGAAAACGAAAGAAGTTCACCGTGCCATCACTTTGCATCCGGTAAAAAGTCCACCGCACATGTACAGATTGCACAATTATATGAGGGTTAGTGAGTTATTAACAATATAACTGTTTGCAAACATGGAATCCTTGTTACGTTTTTGAAAAAATTAGCATTATCAAGTTCTCATGTAATTTTCAGTTCAAGATGTGGATTATGTGAATCACTTTGAACAGAGATCATTATACTTTGTATTACCCATAGAGCTTTCCTACCGGATATTCATTTTATAATTTTCCTCCTTGTTGAGTTGATAAATATTACACATTATTATTGTACTACAGGGACTCCGTATTCAAGATCTGCAACAGAAGAAGATCAATTTACATAGAGATATCTATAATATGGGAAAAGAGCTCGGCATCGGTTCAACAAATCTGAAGAGTCACAAACTGGCGCACGGGGTTCCTTTGTTTCCTGTTGATCAGTATTCCGAAGAGTATCCTGGTGATACTGAAATCTTGGGTAAATCGTTTTATATCTGTTATCATTATATCAAATCCATTTAGAGGAACATCCACAATTCGATTAACTTGATAATTTCAAGTGTGATTGTATTCTCTTAGACGCGTGATGCTATTAATAGATCCACTTAGCACGATTGCTCTCCAGACGAATTGATTGTAGTAACGCACAATAGGAAGCAGAAATAAGAGACATGGCTTAGCGAATTCAGTTTATCAAACAAAATGGTCGAAATTTCGATCATTACTTTAATAGTTTCTCATTGCCATTTCAGTTTCAACTACCATTCGTTGTAATAAAAGGAAGCAAAGGATTTGTTCTAACGAGAGAGAATAAGTTGTCTCGAATTGCATGGAATTTCATTCACGTGCAAATAAGATATTCAATTCTCTATGACAGTTTGCTGAGGGATTTTGAGATATATAATTCTGTTTTTATATTCAATGGAAAACTCATCCCTAAGAAACATAATAGAATTTCACTGATCGTCGCAAACAATTTATATAAAATTGTTATATAAATAATTCATTATGATTTGTATTCACAGGCGTACCAGCTGGACTTAAATCGTTTAAACCATCAAATAGTGAAGAAGTCATACCATGGGACTTTCTTGCAAAATCTGAGTATAGTTTGAACGACCCTAATCCAAGAAGACGTATTCATAGCGACGTTAAAGAAGGTTTGGAGGATATCACAAGAGAAGTGATGGCTTCGATAAATGCATGTTCCAGACAACGTGGAAGAGTTGTCGAGGAAAAGTCTACTCTCTATGGTTATAGACGAGTGGATTCTTACGGAGCTGACACAATTCTAGATTTGCTTTTGATGTACAAAAAATATAGAGGGAAGAAAGTAACACTGCCTGTGAGACGACATGTCTACCTTCATCAACATTTCGTTGGTAATGATGAATTGAAAATAACAAACGATAATTCATATTCTAAATCATTCCTTTTTGTTCTAGAACAACAGATAGAGTTTTTTTGCAAAATTTTAGGGAATAAAATTGGTGAAGAAATATTAAAACTGGGTTCATCGCGAATATTTCATTTCAGGAAAATATTAATTTCATTCATCATTTTAATTATGTAAAGGGATTAAAGAGTCAAGATTGCATATGCTTTCGAATTCTTATCAGGATGTTTAGATTGAAGGCGAGATTCAGTAGATCTACAAGATTATAAATAACTTACGTTGTTGTTCTCTTTGCGAAAAATAAGGCGCGTTGCATAAAACTTCTGTTCTACAGTAGTGAATGGTCATACCGCAGTATAGTTTGAATGGCATCGTTTGTTCAGTGAGCAGTTGTTGAGTTCACAAAAGGGGTTATCGAAAGTATAGGGCCATGGCTTCGGCAATAGCAATAAATTTAACCACAGCGTTGTGATAAATTCAACTGTAATTAAAATATATTTTAGTAGGAATAGAGAAACGACAGACAAATTAAACACTGATCATAGCGCGGAATATGAATTCAAATTGAATCTTGTATTCAATATTGATGGGATCTGGAAAATATAGAAATTTGCCTAAGATTAGACTTGAAAAATTGCAGAAATTTCGCTCAAAAATAATTCGATAAAATGAAAAGATCAACTGGAAATTACATTTTTGTTACTACAGCTCTCTCTAGTGAATCTTCTCTATTTTATCAAATTACCTCCAAAAAATGTTTCATATCTCAAGATATCTTTTAGAAATGTTAGAGGTACCCTAGGCAAAGTTTCCAGATAAGGCTTAAACTAGTTCACATCTCAAAATGGAACTGGTGAACAAGACGACACGCAATGCAGTATGACTGAGTACATTCTAATGACGCAGTATTTCAAATTAGAACACTTTTCATGTTACCTTTGAAACGAATTTCGAACGAAAGCTAGTTTGGAACTTGAAAATGTTGCGTCCAGGACTTTGACTTGATGTCATTTGACTTGAATGAGATGGGGAAAGAAAACTATTCATTCTAGACTCTCAAAGAGACTCTTCAATGTTATAAGGAGTCCTCAATAGTGGTGGCAATCCTTTTTTGAATAAAGAACATACAATTTTTAGAGATTTCAATAAAAACTAGATACTATTCTCTTCAAGAATCGCTATCACTCGTCCTCAATATCTATGTTGTTTTCCTATTTTCACTGAAAAGCAACTCATTTTACGATATCGCTATTGCTGAACCTACCACAATAACTGTGTTATCTTTTCCAAATAATAACTGTTGTGGTACATCTGTTATGAAATCATCATAAAACCGTATGAAGAACTAGACTAACGAGGTTTAATGCGGTTCGATCAAGCATTACCAAATCGTCTTACCTAATTCCACTAGAGCAGAAACTATAATATGGGATGAATATCAAACTAATGGAAACTAACGGCCGGGTGAATTGAACAGCCTTTATGGTATGAGAAATGGTTGGAGATTATCATCAGAATTACCTAGTGATGAAATACTTGGAGGAAAAATGTTTGTTTCAGGGGTTTAAATCACTTGATAATTGTGATTTGAAATTTTGAAAAACAAAAACGATTTAGGCTTGAAAAAACTGTTATGAAGCCGTATCAAGTTTTCCATGTTTTTCCACAATCATATGATACTGTATTATCCTGACCATATTAGACTACTAGTATACTGCAGTTCTGTATTACATCGCTCTTTGGAATTTCATGTGGGAAATCAAGTAGAGTGTTTGTAAGGCATAATGATCATAATTACTTCAGAAACAGGGAATGTTGTTTCCAATTTCTATTTGAGATAATTCACAAACTTATGTGATTTCAATCCTTGGGTTGAAACTATTCACTCTTTCAAACCCTGAAGAGGATTTAAAAAAATTTCAAATATGACAACTAAAAAGTGACAAAAACTTTACTTTGTTCAGTTATTTGTCAGACGAATAAGAACGAACTTATACTCTGAACGAATTCTGAACACTTCTTCACATATGATATTTGAACATAGCATATGAATGTATTTATATAATTTTGGAATTTTTCAATAGTCGAATATTTCTCAGAGCTTTTTCAGAATTGTTTTAGAGTGCGATTTCCAAATATATTGGATTCTTCATAAAAATTTGAGAAATTCTCAGAGTTTTTTAGAGTTCTTGCAGAGAAAATGCGATGTCTCTCAGAGATTATTCATGTATATCCTAGCGAAATATTTTCGTACGGGTTTACAGATGAAACGACAAAACTACTCCGAGTACAAATGAGAAAATAATTGAATTTATACTACATTTGCCCCTCCTTATATATCAAATCACTTAGAACTCAAAAAACTGTCCCAACAGTTTTCCAAAAAACATGTCTCTGAATTTTTTATTCTGTTCACAGGATTAGAAATGCGAGAAACAGTCGATGGTCGAGAAATATCCAATCCTCGCAAACCTGAAGGAAATTCCATCTTCGGTGGAAGTTTTTTGAAATTTGCGTCAGTCACCGACGAGGATCCAATGTACAATAAAGTTATTAATTTTATATTACCATTATCCGGACGATACGAGGCTGTGCAAAGATTTCTTCAAAACTACGAGAAAGTGTGTTTAATGAGAAACGAAAAAACAGAACTGACAATAATACTATACCCTCACAAAACCGAAAACTCTTTCAACAAAACTCTCGATTTGATAGAAAAATTGAGATATCACTACACCTATGCTCGAATCGATACGATTTTGGGTACCGGCAATTTCTCTCGAGCGTCAGCGTTGCATTTGGGTTCCTCGAGAATGCAAAACGATGATCTGATGTTTTTCGTGGACGTGGATATCGCTTTTACGGAATACGCCTTATACAGGATACGTTTGAATACTCTCCTAGGACGGAGAATTTATTTTCCAATCGTCTTCAGTCAATATAATCCAAAAATCGTTCACAATAATCGAAAAGAATACGATATATTCGAAGTTAATGATGATTTGGGGTATTGGAGACAGTATGGTTTTGGAATTGTGTCAGTCTACAAAAGCGATTATACAGCAGTGGGGGGTTTTGACCTATCGATTCGAGGTTGGGGTAAAGAAGACGTCGACTTTTTCGATAAAGTAATTAAATCGAATTTAGAAGTGTTCAGAGCAATCGATAAAGACTTGATTCACGTGTACCATGATGTGGATTGCAGTGATCTTAGTGGTGTTCAATTATCGATGTGTATTGGAACTAAAGCTGATACTTACGCGAGCACCGCGAAATTAGCCAACATTATTTATGAAAATCCTGATATTCTGAGATTCGCTAAAGTCAGAAGATCGAAACTATCGAGTGGAGCTGGATAGATTCAAATTCAGACGGATATATTTCATAGAATTATTCAGTCCGAAAGAGACTGTTCGTTTGAACTATTGATATTGTACTATATCATTGTTCTGAAAATGCCATGAGAAAGTATGGAAAAGCTAAAACGTTAATGCTGCTGGATTAATTAAATGTGAGCGAGAGAGAATTCGGTGACTATCTAGGAGTTAAATTGAACGATATTATTTAAGGATATTTTCATGTACATATATGGTAATGTAATAAAATACTTTTGCATGATGTAATATTCAGATTACTGATATGAATCAGTGATGTATTTGAAGTGACCATATGGAAGAAATGTTTATTTACGTAGAAAACTACTTCGAGTAAAAAGTACGTCAACACGTTGATTACGAACTCTTGAACTCCAATTTATACGATAGGTAAATGACAATATTTTTACACTGTACTAGTCTGATATCAAAAAATTTGTTCTTCTCATTTTCCTAGTTAGTGAATCGTGAAAATTAAATCCACTGTAAACTTGAGTAAAAGTAATCAACGAGTAGAGTACATTTCCCAGCTAACATTCAGACATTTTCAAGACCTCTAAATGCATCGATTCAGTTCAAATTATGAAGAATATGTAAGTATTTTTAAATTTTAAATTGAAGAATGGTTTCAATATCGCATGTGGTATTTTCATTCCCATTGTTCAAAATAAAGGTACAATGTTATTAGAGATCTTGAGCGTGTTGTCTCTCACCGTGTCCGTTTTAGAATTCAAATATGCTTATCGAATTATTATAGGTGCATGCCTGTGGTACTAGGACTAATAATTCTCAATGGAATTTCTCTTTTCATACCCAGGATGAATTCAGAATGTAACAGTATGTTCAGTGTTTATTAAATGTATGTATTGAGCGAGCATGTATTTGAAATTTATGTACGTTATAAGTTGATGTAAACGCAATATCGACTACATATTTATGGTTTGAAGTTGAAATCTCAGTCATAATTTAATAGTTTTTAAAATGAGCTCAAATGCAAATCATAATGCGAATTCTTACTGGATGTTGGAATTCTTTGATTTTGTTCTCTGTTTAATGTGAATGTATGTTAATGTTAATGAAATGTGGAGACTTATGATTGAAGTTTGAATGACTAAAAAGTTACTGAAGTTATAAAATTCGAGTGTTTTATTTCTTGCATTTAGAATTTTGAATCCTTCCGAGCAATTTGATACTATATTTGAAGTCATCTCATCCCTATTGAAAGTGACATATAGAACTGGACAACATTATGAATCGAATGTGACAAGTTCTGTCTAAGATTGCTTGGTTTGTACATCAATTCAAAAACTCACGGAACTACCAAACAAAGTTAAACAGAACTTGTCAGATCCGGGTCAAAATCCTGTCTGGTGCCGTTAGCAATTGCCAAGCTAGAGACAAAAACCGACTAAATCCTGAAAGAAAATTGGAATAGGAATATTTTATAAGAACTTGATGAGGTTATCCCTCAAGAATCTAAGTAGAATTACATCTGAATGAAATAATTGAGAACGATCTTATTCAACCTGAATTACGATTTTTCCGTGCAATAGAGTCAATGTTGAATATTTCAATTGATTTTTACTTTTTTTTAATTTCGGGAAAAGGGCTTGCAATTGCGAATTGACTGATAAATGAGATTCAATTGAAAGTCAATTGACAAAACGGGAGCGCACGTTCTCGTTAGTTTCGGATAGGGGGTTACGAAAAACTTCCTATTATATCCCATGTGGAAATTAAAACCTTGTCCCAGCGCTAGTAAATATAAACAACCAGTTCAGGGCCAATTGATTTAAAAGTATTGACCCGGAGTCGAAATGATAACAACGTTCTACATAAGGCCCAGTACTGGGGCTACAATACTGCTGGTACTGGCAATATTCAACAGCCTGTATTGTAACAACTGCGGCAGTCTTGATGGCCCGGTTTGTCTGATACATCTGGTTCAGGAATGATTTCATTACTCAATGTGTATCGGTTCAATTAAAGAAACAGACGACACAATAGAAGAATAAATCAAATAACTGTTCTTATAGTTCGAGAGAGAGAGGGAGATCTTAGCCCTAGCGAATCCGATCATACCGAAATTTTCAATATTCTGTGAGTGTAATTCTGGTATGATATACAATCGGTATGAATCTAGTAGTAATTCAGTAAAATGCCCAGTTGTGATGAAGAGTGAACTGGAAACATACCGTATTTTCGTGAAATTTTTGTACTTGAGGTATACCGAAATATTTCCAATCATTCTGTATTTATTCCGTACGAATTCGGTATGAATTTGGTATAAATCCTCCATACCCAATTATTACCGAATACGTATCAAATTTCGGTATGTTTTTAGTATAAATCCAGTTTGATTTCGGTAACAGTATTATTTGAGTACAATCGAGGTATGGAAAATTCACAAACATACTGAATAATTTCAGTATGATCAAATTTGCTAAGGAGGTATCATTTCGGATTATCGTATTTGACATTGAATGGAAAATAAATATAGGCTTGAATATAATGAAAGTCACTTTCTCGTCCATATTCATCCGGATCCAAAATCAAACTGTTTCTATTTGTTTCTATGCTGTGCCCGAAGGTTAAGAATCTCGTTGCAAGTAGGAAAAAAAAAAATGGAGAAATTTGCCGTTTAGGATGACAACCCTGGCAAAAAAATTTCTCATAATTTCTCATACTTTTTCATAATCCTCATACTATTTGATAATTTCTCATAATTTGTCATAAATTCTCATAAATTTTGAATGAAATCTCACCATTTTTCAAAAAAAGAGGTGCTGTTATAAAAAAAACAATTCCCTTCTAAAATTTCCAAATTTTTTATAATCTCTCGAAAATATACACGGAAAAAAATGTTTCATAAGATTTACTAACGCGTTCAGTAAAATACAGCACTATTAGAATTTCTCGTAATATTTATAAGAGTTCTAGTAAAACCTACGATGGTCGCAGTCAAAATTACTACCGCAGTAGTAGATTTGACTACAGTTCTAGTAAATATTAACAGAAATTCTAATAGTGCCGTATTTTACCGCCCTCGTTGGTAAATTCTATTAAACAGTTTTTTTCGTGTATGTTCATAAAGTCACATAAGATTTATCATTTTTTTTCTGGATAAGACGCTATGGAACCTTCCGAAGTAGCTAACCCAAGTGATCCGGATCACTTTTCCACCAATCAAAAAGCTTGAAAATTGATCCGGATCACTTGGATCAGTTACTTCAGCAGGGTTCTATGTTTTCATATGTGTTGATATTTCATATTATCCTTCTCATCTTTACGGATGCGAGAAGAAACTGTATGAAATTTTTAAGAAATTAAGACACGTATGCCATTTTTTTGAGAAATTAGAACATTATATGATGATACACTTTTATTTATGAATAATTGTAACTTGGTCAGAAATTATGAGTCTTATGAAAAATTATGACTTTTTATAAAAAACCATATCTCATAGTCATCATTATATTTATGAAAAATTTTATGCAATTTTATGAGAAATTATGAAAATATATGAAATAATATGATTTCATTTATGAGAAATTATGACTTATCATGAGAAAACATTTCTCATACTAAATGTTCCAATTCCTTGAGAAATTATGAAAATTTATGACGTTTATGAAAATATATGAGAAATTCTGTAAAACTTCTTCGCCAGGGAACGAGCCGCTTGAAGCCTTTAAATGGAAATTCTTACAAAATATCTTGTCAAATAATTCACATCATGAGAGAAAAATCTATTTTTGACTTATAATGTGAAGAATTCGACAATATATTTTGTGAAAATTCCCATTTAAAGACTCGAAGCGACGCGTTGTCATCCTAAACGGTGAATTTCTCCATTTTCTTTTTTCCGTCAAGTACTTCGGGCCGAAACCATTCGAGAGATTTGTTATTTGAAATGTATATCAATCGTTGGTTGAACCCTGGCATGATCTAGGGTTATCAGATCGGCGGCATGGGTTTGCCGGAGTTAATTTAGTATCGCAACGAATCTAGCCACTCTCAAGACCCAGTGTTGTGTGATGTCTGTCCATTTTCTTTCACTGAGGAAATCATCATTATAAAAAGGAATTTCCATACGTCTGTGGCCCAATTCATTTAGAGTTAAAAAAGGATGGCAAATTGAAATACCACACGGAGAAAAAAGATCATGGAATGATCCCTAGAAAAGATAGTAAACTGGTGAAAGCTACAAATTTCTGTACACAGTCGCTAACAGAGACGAGTAATGGTTCCTACTTTGGTATACTATATTGTATTTTACTATACCAAAATAGGAACCATTACTCGTCTCTGTTAGCGACTGTGTACAGAAATGCGTAGCTGTCACCAGTTTATTATCTTTTCTAGTGATCATTCCATGATCTTTTTTCTCCGTGCATCCTTCATTCGAAACAAAAATATTCGTTAAATCTTGCTGAATCTCCTTCAAATAACACAGTTCTCCACTTGAAGCCTCTCTGATGATTTGTCAACGAGTTTTTGTACCCATCGATTTTAATTCATAAATTCCATACGTTTGTCTAAGTAACCCAGATAACATGTAAGTTTGTCATAATCTTGTCAGACTTGTCATTGAAAACCTTCAGTGTAGGAGAGACCGGGACTATCTGTCTACGGGGGGGTTGTGTCATCGTATCGACATCTCTGGAATTTATATATATATATATATATATACCTGTAGATATTGTTCTAAGGAAATATTTGGATATCTATAAATTAAACATCCACCAGCTCTCGCTGTTCTGCGATGCTCTACTCGTAAGTTATACGTGAGTGAATGATTAGTGAAGATTTTATTGAATCATTTCAGCGCCCGAAAAATCATTCCTGCAATGGTGCTTTGATTGCAAATAATTCAAAGTAAATTATCCACAATTCTATCGTTCAATATAAATAGAGACTGATCGAAAATTTTTGCCCAAAACGACTAAAATTTAAGTTGTGACTATTGGTTTCGAAGAAAACTCGAAATTGGAGGTTGGGAGTGTAGGCAAGCTCCCCAACGATGCAATTATTATACTCGTGTTTACATTCCAATGTAATTAACGACATTATTCCGACTTTCGGCTTCTAATTTCGACGGACAAGCATTGGTCGAAAATCCCCTTCGCCGGTCGGTCTCTCAATATAAACTCATCAGATGTGTGAATTATGAAATTTCAATTTCACTCAACCTGTTATTTGTAACGTGCCAAGTTCTCAAAAACATAATCGGGGTTATCTATCTCACTTGAAAAAAAAAAATAAATAATAAAAAAAGAGCTGCTGATGTGAAGAAACGAAATGAACGAATGAAATAACTCGAAGAAATAAGGAAACTGGCCAAACTGATGGTACAAGACCCAGTGAACATTTTTCCCCTCAACATTTTAAACATTCATTCCCAGGCAGAAAATGCCAATATTGACAACTGGCCCATGCTTGGCAAAATACTGGGCTGCCAAGCATCGCGAACCAATATTGGTTCAATATACAACCGTTTTTCATTCTAGAAATCATACCGGATTTTATAGGAAATGCCAATATGGCAACTGGTTTAAGCTTGGCAAAATATTAGGTTGCCAAACATGGCAAACCAATATCGACCCAATATTAAACCACTTGTTATTTGAGAATCTATACCACGTTTCGTAGGGAATGTCATTACAACAAGTGGTTGAAGCTTGGTAAAACATTAAACTGTCAAGCATGGTGAACCAATATTGGGTCAATGTACAACCAATGTTTATTTGAGAACCTATGCCACATCTCCATGTTTGTGATTTTTACAGAGTTGTACCGATATCCCTGCTCAAAATCTTATCGTTTTCTATGGGAAATTTTTAGCAGAGATGGCATGAAAAATGAAGTCATTCTTTTCTCCAAGAAGTTCAGGAAGAAGAATCAGGTTGAAGCATGGCGAAAGTTAATATACACAACTTGTGCCAGGTCCGGTTTAATCGTATGAGCCAAGCTCCAAAATACTCATAATACATATATCATGAGACATTGGGCCATGCTTGGCATTGCATTCTGGCCCAATATTGAGTACCAAGCCTGACACGAGGTTATCATCCCAAGCTTTCATCAAGCTTGAGCCATTTTTTCTCATGGATTCTGGCCCAATATGTCATAATTGGGCCAAGCTTGGGCCATTTGTTAATTCCTACCTGGGTTATGTTCTCTAAATGATATCAGAAAGTTCTCTAATGTGTCGATTTCGGAAAGCTTTTAGATGACTTTCCGAAATCGACGCATTAGAGAACTTTCTGATATCATTTAGAGAACATAATGAATGTTCGAAATGTTGAGGGGAAAAATGTTCACTGGGACCATGCTTGGCAGCTTAAAGTGATACCAATGACCCCTGAAGATGCAACCAGAAGCATTGGTTAGAAAAGGACTCGACGAAAACTATTCTGACAAGTTACTAAAAAATGAAGGAGCGATATTTTCTTTATATTGTTTTATTTTCGAATAATTTGTGAGGAAAAATTTGACTCGGGTTGCATCGTCAGGGGCCGCTGGTATCCCCTTGATGCTTTTCCAAGCTTAAGCCACTTGTTCTATTGGCATTTCTCACGAAACATGCACTGAGAGAAATTTATGGTCAAATTTACTATGGAATCATAGGAATGGGGAAACATACTGACTTCTCATGAAATTTACTGTGATATAATAACATTTACTATAGCATAACAATAGAAGCGTGATCAAATTTACAATGTTTCACGGTAAATTCCATCAGGAGTCAGTATGTTCCCCCATTCCTACAATTCCATAGTAAATTTAACTATAAATTCCTTTCAGTGTGGTATTCCTCAAATCCAAATCAGTGAAATCTCACTATTTCTGCAGTTAAAAGTCGACCTCTGAATGGAATCAGTGGAATACCAGTGAATAATCACTGGTGATGCAATTGAAAGTGTTTCTGACTAATGGAATCAGTGAGATTTCACTGCAAAGCTCAGTTAATATTCACTGATTACATTATATATGTACTGATTCGCTATGGTCGACTTTTCACTACAATCGGTGAGATTTCGCTGTTTCAAATATAGAGAGTATGGATTCTCAAGTAACAAATAATTTTATATTCAGTCGATGTTCGTTCGCCATGCTTGACAGCCCCATATTTTGTCAAGCTTGCACCAGTTGTCATATTGGCATTTCCTATGAAACCCGGTATGGGTTCTGAAATAACCACTGGTTGCTTATCGAACCAATGTTGGTTGGCGATGCTTGGACCAGTTGTCAGTATTGGCATTGCCTACCTGGGACTCTGCTCTGTCGTTCGATTGGGTGTTGATTGACCTGAAGAATCAAGTTTCACATACCTTTGATTCATTTTACGCCGGAAGTATGATTATCCTTCTTACATGCGTTAAGAACACAGTAATGATGTTTACACATTTGTGAAGTGTGTCGGAAATCATGCCGTGCTATCAAAATGTCGAATTCTTCATTCAAAGACAAAATGATGCTGATAAGTGTTTCAAAAATTATCTAACAAAACGATATCAACCGTTATCATGTCAGATATGTTCCACTCTCCGGTCTATGCGAGGAAAAGAAATGCATCAATGTCAATTCGAATAGATAACTGATGATTGGATCTTTCAGAAATTCAATTTATCAGTCAGGGTTTTTAGAAATTATCTGTACCATGGATCTATTGTGTCTTTGAACAATTACTCGGAAATCTCGAGGAAAATACTTCTCAGAAAAAGAAGAGATCCAATTGATATTTGAAGAACAGAATTATGAATATACAGGATGTCCTGGAAAACATCACAATTTTTCAAGGGTGGATTCCTGAGGTAAAAAAGACACACCAAAGAAAAATGAACTCTCAATGTTACCGGATCTCGGTTTACCACATGGACAGCAAGGGATATCTGTGTCGCCTATACCAGGATTTTTTTTTAATTCGTTGCAAATTTGATCAATTCAACAAGAATTCCGTACAGTAACTGGAACTCCGGTAACATTAAAAATCCGTTTTTTTTCGGACACTCCTCCTTTAGTACAACAAGCTGCATAATGCTTAGTAGAGTTCAACCAGCCTACCAGCACAAAGTTTTGCTATTAGGGCAATCAAGTGGATGATACATTAGTATGCTCATTGATTATTGAAATAGCTTTCGTCACCTGAATGGTCAACTTATTTGGTTTCCAACTTCAAAATTGACTATTTCCAAATATTTGACCAAAGAGGAAAGTAGAAAAATTTTCAAAATTGAATATGCGACTTTTATATAAACTGTATCGAATGATATAACAATTATATATTGGGAGTACAAATTAGTTCGGTCCGGTTTGAAAAGATGACTCTCGCTCTCATGAATGTTTCATAGTCACAACCGATTTCAATTGTTTCAGAGAGATTAGACACTTGTGAATAATATTCAGTCGATATCACTCCGAGTTCCTTCTAGAATCCCGATTTTTACTCAGTGCAGTATGTCAAATTTCGTTTTAACTAAGCAGCATTTGCGGGAGGTGCTAGTTTTCTGTTTTAATTGGAAAAAAGTGCAACTGAAGCCCATCGAATGCTTGTGGAAGTTTATGGTGACAATGCTCCAACTGATGAATCATGTAGGGAATGGTTTCGACGTTTTAAGAATGGCGATTTCAGTGTCGAAGACAAGCCTCGCTCAGGACAACCACAAAAATTCGAAAACGAGGAATCGGAGGCTTTACTCGACGAAGATCTGAGTCAAACGCAACAGGAGCTTGCGGAATCATTAGGAGTTACGCAACAAGCAGTTTCCGTACGATTACAATCCATGGGCATGATTCAAAAGCAAGGCAATTGGGTGCCTTATGACTTAAAGCCTAGAGACATTGAACGGCGATTTTTCACTTGCCAGCAGCTGATTCAAAGACAACGAAGAAAGGGGTTCTTACATCGGATTGTGACAGGAGATGAGAAATGGATATTCTACGATAACCCCAAGAAAAGAAAATACTATGCTATGCCCGGTCAATCGTTGCCATCGACTTCAACATCGACACCAAAGAGGAATATTCATGGTTCAAAGATCATACTGTTTATCTGGCGGGACCAAAAGGGTGTTATATACTATGAGTTGCTAAAACCCGGTGATTCTATTATGGGCAATCGGTATAGGCTACAATTGATTCGTTTGAGTCGTGCGTTACGAGAAAAACGTCTGGAATACAAGGAAAGACATGACAAAGTTATTCTTTTACACGATAACGCTCGGCCTCATGTCGCAAAAGTAGTGAAAAATTATCTGGAAACGTTGAAGTGGGATATTCTACCGCACCCGCCGTACTCGCCGGACATTGCTCCTTCCGATTACTGGTTATTCCGACAGATGCAGCACGATTTGGCAGGCCACCGATTCACTTCGTTCGAAGAAATCGAAAATTGGCTCCTAACTTGGATCGCCTCGAAAGACGAGACGTTTTTCCGTAACGGGATTCGAAAATTACCCGAAAGATGGGAAAAAGTGATAGCCAGCGATGGACAATACTTTGATTAATTTGATAATTCATGTTCTTCTGAAATAAACGCATCTTTAACTGTAAAAAAACGGACCGAATTAATTTGTACTCCCAATATAATTTTGAAAATCTGTTTAGTCTAGAATAACCCGTTGAAAGGGTTGAGATGTGTTTTGGAACACATTTTATACACGAATATGCATTTGTTCTGCATTCAAATGTTAGAGAAAAAAACCCAGCCAGCACAAATGATTCACTTGAACTCATGAAGATTTCTTAGAGACCTCTTAAATAGTCCCCATTCCATGACTGATAATGAATTCAATATGAATTCAATGGATTCAAAAGGAAAACGTATTGAATGCCCGACGAATTCATTATGAAGTCTTGAAAAGAATATTTCCTGAACATTAAGTTGTTCATTGAGACTTCATTTTGAATTCATTGGATTCCTATTAGTCGCATATCGGGAGTTCTTCGCGGGGAATTTTTTGCTGCGTGGGTATCTATTCTTCAACCCATATAATTGATGATAATCTTTCATTCGATGAAAACATCAACACAACGATTTCTGGGAAATCATTTAACCAGCACGTGTGGAAGATATCATGAAAAATGAAAATAGGTATCAAATTAAAACAAGCGATGACATATCTTGAAGCTACTTCCACGTATACCTATGTTCAATCACGATCAAAAACCGCATCGGATTCATCTTCAGTTTGTTCATGAAAATAAAATTCTACGCAAACAAATGAATGACAAAATATACTCACAATACTAAAAACTATGACTAGTACTCAGTGCATTTGATATGAAAATGACAATAAATAAATACGAAGAAAGAGACTGGGATTCTCACAGATGTTTTTATACTCATCATTTATCCTCCGCGCTGTTAGATATCCGGGAACAATAGAACAGGTTTTAGTTGTCGAGTTGTAGCGATTAAAACTTCTTAATACAATGTAAGCCTGCAAGATAGCAATTTCATCTCCTGTAGTAGTCAATTTATACGGTACCAAAGAAACAGTGATGAATGAGGAACTTGGAGCTCGTAATACCGAGTTGGAGTGCAAAATATGTTGGAAAAAATGTGCCTGATTTTATATAGGATGGGTGCAGTACACGGAAAATAGAAAATGAATAAATGAAAATGCGTTGCTTCGAGTCTTTGAGCGGAAATTTTTACAGAATATATTGTGAAATAATTTACATTGAAAGAAAAAAATCTATTTTTGTCCTCAAATGGGAATTATTTGACAATACATCTTGTAAAAACTTCCATTTAACGACTCTAAGAGACATCTTGTCTCCATCCTACATGGTAAATTTCTTCATTTTCTTCTTTCCGTGTACGCAAATTCGTTATATTATACCTTCAAAATTTTTTCACCAGTTTTCCCATATTCACACAGTAAGAATTTTTCATTAGATATTAGCATATTTAGATAGATAGATAGATAGATAGATAGATAGATAAGTTTATTATTATGCCCTAGGAAAACCTATGGGGCAAATATAGTATAGTATTTTACAGCGGTTCCAAATAACTAGCAACAATAAAAAGAACTTATAAAACTAATTAAAAGCTAATAAATTCACTTTACATGCTCTCTAGATCTAAATAATTCATTCTATTTTATACTACCATTCATAATTCAAACATAAAATCATCATTCGAGTCATTGACCCAATCATGAGTATCTACTAATGAGAAGATGATGTAGATCTCTTTTGAAGGAAGCAAGAGTTGGCTGATTCCGAATGTGGGTTGGGAGTAAGTTCCAAAGTCTTGCAGCCGAAATCGTAAATGATTTCCCATACGTTGAGGTACGATGAAGGGGGATAACTAGAGCGTTACGATCAGATCTAGTATCGAAGGTTGAGTGTTGATAGGTGAATTTGAAACGATTATAGAGAGATGACGGTAATCGTGTTCTCAACATCTGATATACAGATGAACCAAGAAAGTATTCACGTCGTTCCTTCAACTTCAACCAACGTAACCTCAGAAAATAGGGAGTTATGTGTTCATCTCGCTTAACATTGAAAATGAAACGGACGCAAGCATTAAAGGAGCGTTGTAGTTTCAGATTCTCTGTCTCCGTTATATCCGTGAAAACAAGACAGCAATAGTCAAAATGAGGGATAATTAGACTAGATATCAATTTAGCTTTCATGTTGATTGAGAGAAGGTGGCCACTCAGTCTTAACTGATATAGGGCACGATGGACTTTTCTCCGTAGATCTAACACATGTTCACTCCAATTCAACGCTGAAGAAAGAGTGATAGCCAACGTTTTGATTCGATTGACATAGGGAATCGACACATCCCCGACACAGATTTTAGGTAGGTTGTCAATTTCGAGCGAATTGATGTACGTAGAAGATCCAAGGATCATGCATTGTGTTTTGTTGGGATTTAATTTCAAAGAGTTATTATTGCACCACTAAACAATGCGTTTTATTTCAAGATTAATCAACACAATAGTATCACTCAATAAATGAGGAAGACAATGGAAACATATTTGTAAATCATCTGCATATTTACATATTCTACAAAACTGTATGGACTCATTGATATCTTTCAGATAAAGAGCGAATAACAGCGGTCCCAACACTGAACCTTGGGGCACACCTGAGTTTACTGGGATCCAGCTAGTAATCCCTGCCGGAGTTTTAACCGCTTGATACCTTCCAGCTAGATAACTCCAGAACCAGCACAATACAGATCTAGATATCTTAAATTTTGCAAGTTTTTTAATCAGCAACGCACGATCAACAGTGTCAAATGCTTTAGAAAAGTCAAAACACACAAGTATCGTTACCATACGCTAATCAACTCCCTTACGAATATCATCGATAATATTGATGAGTGCTGTTTGTGTAGAATTACGCTTAGCGAAACCAAATTGATAAGAGTCTAGCAACTCATTCTTTCTCAAGTAAGTAAGAAGATAATGGTGTGCAATTTTTTCTAAGATTTTACTGCACTCGCGTAGTATAGAAATTGGACGAAATTCAGTGACATTAGCTGGATTTTTTGTTTTTGGTACAGGAGTAATATATGAGTATTTTCAAACTTGTACAGGTTGGTTGAAAAGTTCCTGCGCTCACCAAGAGATAGCACTGCCAGCTCAAAACTTTTTTTTTCTCAAGTTGGTATATCTGTCCTGAGAACACATGCAAAGTTACAAGTCATTCTGTCAATTCATTCTTTGTTTACAAGCCATTTGAAGTTGACGTGTCATTGAATTTTCTTAATATGGAAAAAATTGAATATCGTGCAGTCATTAGATTCTTTGTTTTGAAGGGTTTAAAAGCAAAGGAAATCTATGAACAATTGTTAGAAGTGTATAAGGAGTCCTCACCTTCAAAACGCACCGTTGAATTTTGGGCTGGTGAATTTAAACGTGGTCGTACTAACCTTGAAGACGATCCACGCGAAGGACGACCAAAAACTGCAACCACAGCAGAAATCATTGAGCATGTACATAATATGGTTAGTGAAGATCCAAGTTTGACTAAGCGTGAAATTGCTAATGCCATAGGCATCTCAGACGAACGAGTACTCCATATTTTACATGAAGAATTACGTATGAAAAAACTGTTTGGAAAATTAGTGCCGCACACGTTAACAATTCAACAAAAACTGGATCGAAAACAAATTTCTCAGCGTAATTTGGAGCGTTTCAAGCAGAATAAAACCGACTTCTTGCGTCGTTTTATAACTATGGATGAGACTTGGATCTACCACCATGATCCTGAATTGAAACAAGAACGTTTACAGTGGACTGAAGCTGGTTGTTCAGCTCCAAAGCAGGTGAAGTCACAACGATCAGCAAAGAAGGTTATGGCATCAGTTTTTTGGGATGCAAAAGGAATTTTGTTCATTGATTATCTTCAGAAAGGTAAAACAATCAACTCCGAATATTACTGCAGCCTTTTGGATCAGCTGGATGAAAAAATTCGTGAGAAAAGACCTGGTTCAAAGAAGAAAAAAATCATTTTTCATCAAGATAATGCACCTGCTCACAAAAGTGTTTTGACGATGGCTAAATTCAAAGAACTCAAGTACGAATTGCTTGAACATCCACCGTATTCGCCAGATTTGGCTCCTAGCGACTACTATCTCTTCAGAAATCTCAAACAAGTCCTTCGTGGAAAGCATTTTTCGTCGAATGAAGAGGCCATAGCAGCCGTAGACGGTTATTTTGCAGAGCTTCCGGAAAACCATTATAAGGATGGGATAAAATTATTGGAAGATCATTGGAGCAAGTGTATTGAGCTCCTAGGAGATTATATTGAATAAAAAAATATATTTCGTAACAAAAACAGTATTCTTTCATTTCGAGCGCAGAAACTTTTCAACCGACCTGTATTGTACTTTTGAGATATATTTGATTACGTCGTTATGAACCACAAGTATACAAGCATACTCTCTTGTGAGAATGAAGATAAATATGTTATAATTTAAAATAAATATAATTCTGAGCCTCATGATAAAGTATATCCCACGAGTACCATAAAAATATAGTAATCTTTACTATAAACTTTTCTCTGTGCAGCACATCAAATTACCTATGAAAAATATAAAAACTGCTATTTCCCAGGGTGGTCTTTTTAGGGACCAGTCTGGTGTGCTCAAGTTGAAGGTGGAGAGAGAGAGGGAGATATAAAATCCACACATAATCAAATTTCCATCCCATTGTTGATCGATTGGATAATAATTTTCCACGCATAATAAAATGGTGAAAATCTTTCCTCTCAACAGGGATGGAGAAGAAATCTCTCACGTCTATAAACACATAGATTCGAGTTGGCTTCTGATAGTACGATATTTGTACCAAATAAAACCTAAGTTTCCGAATCAATTTTCAGATTGTTCGAATTTCGTGTTTATTTTTCAATTCGAATATACATGAATGAATTCAAAGATCTTGAAACAAAACATAAAACAAAGTTGAATCCGACAACTTTGATCGGTATGAGGGGATTTTCCAACACACGTTATTCGTTCATCCGGTCGTAATTAAGTCGCAAATGTAATGAATATGAATAACTTAATCACCCAAGCCCAAGGTCATATGCCAATGCACTGGCTTCCTTACTTTTTTGTCGGACACGTTTGCAGTTGTCTCATAGACACGACAAGCTTCTTATGCACGAGGAAAAGCAATAACACACTGAGCTAATAATATTCTTCTTACAGTGAGTTGTAAGAAAAGATAAGGATTTTATTAACTTCTATTATTATCTTTCTTTCTTTTGTCACCTCTCGGTGTGGTGCAATTTATGAAAATTCCAAAGATATATGTTCAATTGTGTGAGATACTCGTGATAACGCGATTCGAATTCACGCCGAGTCGTATATAAATTAAACTTATCAACGGTTAGAAGCTATTTAATTTCCGCTCTCTTCAATGCGATTGTCATCAAAAGCATTGATCACGTTCCGAGTAAAAGTACGTGGACGAATATTGTTCAACTCGATTTGATTGTTTAATGTAAAATGTAAGTGTGTGATTATTCGTAATTGTTTGGTTGTAAAGTGCTGATTTTGTTATGAACGTGGTACGAGGATAAATGATTGGTTGAAAAAGTGTGAAGTATTTCAAATTTATTAAAGCTTATGAAAGATAATGTATCTGAAATTTTGCGTAGATCTTCTTTGTATGCACATGTCATACCGCTTTTTAGAATTGATCTCATCTGCTTGATGATGTGAAATAAATACCAGAGGAGTTTGTGGCTCTTGACGTGACCGTTATTGAAAAATCAGATTACTAAAACCGGTAATTATGTAACCAGACCTGGCATAAATGTTAGTTCCTCCGCTGTACATCAATTTCACAAATGTACATGATTTCGTAAATTCTGGTGCTATTAATTCCAATGCCATATTTTCAAGGTAGTTAGTGGTAGAAGAAATCAAGCATAGTTTTTTTTTCCTCGATAACTTTTTATTGTTTCGTTCAGGCATTTTTATACATCACATTTGTCTATCCATGAAAAAGCTATATAATTGTTTCTTTTTTCTCTGTCAAACCCATCATGCAGCCTCAACGTTTGATGCACGGGGGAAATCAATTACTTATATATTATGCATATAGATAATGAGAAAGTCAACAACTCCTTCAGTTTGAATTTCTAAGAAGAATATTGAACCAGTTGAATCTCTCACGAACAGATGTAAAAAGATGTCAAACTATTGATAAATAAATGACCGGAATATCAAAACTTCAGAGACGTAAACGCTTGTTCGTCATTATCGAAAATCAATGATTTATTATGGTTACAGAAAGAAGATAAAACCATATTACTTCACTGAGATGTCTTTGAAAGATAAAAGGATTCAAAACAGATAGGGAATATTTTGAAAGAATATTTTCACCACACGTGTGGCTCCAATTCTTTAAAAAAACATTATTCATTCTTTGAAAATATTTCCTTGATCGATATATGTTTTTCTTTATCAAGTATTTAAACATTCCGAATTGAGTCGCGGTATGAAACTTCAAGGGCAATACGGTTAAAAGCCGAGACCATCTATAATGAATATTCACCTTTCTCATTCATAGTACGTACACTATGTTCTCAGTGTGCGTGAATTTCACGATGATCTCCGCAGACGTGGTAAAGAACACGAACATGATACAGCAGTTTTAGGAACCAAAGAAGTCGAATTTCAAAATTATGTGCTCCAGTAATGGAAACAATCGATCAAGTAACATTGGGAGCTCTATCAATTCGAATACCGCTGCGTTTACATTGAGATAAATGTGTGTATGAGTTTGTTATCAATGCGAAGAAAATGAAAATGAACAAAACAACATACTAATAACACAGGCCTACAAAATTGAACTTTTTGTTTGGTGCAACAACTGTATCATACTTTTCCGAAGTATTTTGGCGCGCTGAATCCGAATCTGGCTTCAAAATTGCATTATTACGTGTGGTTTTTGAGATATTTTAACGTCAAAGTGTGAAAAACACCGTTTTTCGACATACTTGAGATTACGTGACGTCAGAATGTAATTTTTTCTCATGAAACTAGTAGATGCACCTCAAAACATAATCCATCCCCTTCCGAATGCCGTTGAGTTTGCTCGAATATCTGTTTTTTTTACTGTGACACGACAATTTGAAATTTGTGTGTTCATGGATTTAGTGAATAGGTGAAATAACACAATTTTCAAACTGTCGTATCTCAGAGAAAAAAAAAGATATTTGAACAAACCTAATCGCATTTGGAAGAGAATGACTCATATTTTGAGATAATTTGAAGAATAATTTGATAAAATGTTCTTAAAGTGTGGAATAATTGAATAAAACGTTTCAAAATCGTGCATTTTCATTTTATTTTACACCTGCGATTTCTTGAAAACTACACGTAGCATTAAAAAAATAAGTATATTTCCAGAGTCAGGGTATCGCATATACTCAAAATCTGCTTTAGTTTTAGCGGCACCAAAATCATTGTAGACCTGTGTAATCATTCCAGAAGATTTTTAATCATTCAATTAAAACACTTATTTTTCATTTTGATTTTTATTTATTTATTGAAAATTGTTTTCAAATTCAGTAGATAGAAAATATATGTTCTTGTTCTTCAAATTTTGAAGAAAAATATCCAATTCCTTATATTTTGAATTTGTCGGAATATTTTTACCTCCAATTTTCCCCCAATCATTCAAATCCAGGATTGTGGAAAACACTTTTTTATTGAATTCCTTCTCACAATATTTCAGTTTTGTACGAATCGTATTAAATTTCAGAACAGAATGCTTTTGCGGGCTGGGGAATTTCTTTCATTCGGATGCACTTTTCCTTGCATATATCAAGTTTTTATGACCATTCTTTGATTTTGTTCCAAAATTTTCCTCAAAGTCTTTAAACCCAATGAGAAAATCTCCTCAAATAAAACCAGAATGATTGAATGCTATAACATCTTCGTATCACAATTGCATGTTGAACATTTGAAACAATAATATTAACATAAAATTGTACTTTACTGTAGATAAAAACAAAACAGGATGAGACGTCACACTCTCGTTCTAATTTTTGGCATTCTTCTGATCCACGCATCTCAGAGCGAAGGAAAAATCTTATCCAAATGTGAAGCAGTAAAAGCACTGAAACAGGGAAAACTTCCAGCCACTTTCCATACCAATTGGATATGCTTGATGCAAAGTGGCAGCGGTTTCAACACGAATCTGATAAAAGGACCAGAGACCGCTTCCAGCTACTCTTATGGTATCTTCCAAATCAGCAGTTTGAAATATTGTGCGCGTGGTCATAGTGGCGGTCTATGTAACAAGCGTTGTGAACTCTTCGCCGATGATTATTTGCTCGACGATGTTGAGTGTGCCCAAAAGATTTTCGAACATGATGGTTTCAAAGCGTGGAAAATTTGGGAACAGAAGTGCAAGACGAAACCTCTACCCAGTATCTCTGAATGTAAATCAGAGAGGAGTGTGGATACTGAGCTACAAGAAGAGGAACCATATGACGACGATATCTATGTTCCACTCGAAATGCGAGAGAACACACACTATATGCACGAAGATTTGTATCAGATTCTACCCACACAGCACAGCAGTTCCAAGAGAATGTTGAAGGATTCGTATTGAATTTTCCAGGTCCCGATTGAATTATTCACGAACTCTTTCTAACCTGGTGTGCTGTATGAATAACCATCTCAGTTTCAAATTTATTTGCAGAATTATGACTAAATTATGGATGTTTGTTCAATCTGGATTAAAATCATAGTTTCAATGGAGCTAAATTAGATTCTAAAGGTCGTCGTGACAATGTTGAGTAAAATATGGATATTAATAAACACAGAGGAAGAAAATTTGCTGTCACAGTGAAATCTGATGCTGCTGGGATATCAAATTTTTTGCTGTGACAACAATCTTGTTAGCTATCACAGCAAATTTTGAGCTGTGGTAGCAAAAAATGTCGACGCCTCCAGTGAAATTTGCTTGTTAAGCTGTATTTAATACTGAAAATTTTGCTAGTTCAGCGAAAAATTTGCTGTTTTAGTGAATCATATTGTCCTCTCAGCAATCCAGTTAGTTGTGTTCGCGAATTTTTACTCAGGTTAGCAAAAGGGTTTGCTGTTTCAATCCCTCGGGTTGTTGCGTTAGCAAATTTTCTTCTCTGTGAATGAAAATACATGAGAAAGAAAGGGAAAGGCTGTGAAATGAAGAGAATACTGTAAAAAATTGGTTCCAAAATTTTACATAAATTTATGTGGAAAGAATTGACACACAAATTTTGTATCAATTCTCAGGAATTTCCCTAACTTTTCGTATGAACTTGTATAAAATTTTATCCAAAATTATGACTCTCCAAACATTTTTATAAATTTTCACAGTACATTTCAAGAACTCATGATTGGTTTGGATTTCAATGACAAGTTTGAGTTCTCATACTTATCTAATATAGAAAATTTCAGACTATTTTGTACAGTGAAGGACAATGATTATGTATATAAAAAGAATATGACCGTCAATAAACATGACACATTGCACATAAAGATGTTAATAAATGATCTACACGTGGATATTCCTCATTCCAGTATTGTATCTAATGGAAAGTTTGATTTATATTATCAAACCTTCGGGAAAAAATCCAATCATTTATCATTGCCAAGTAACTTATCGACAATGCTCGATATCTTCCACTCCAAATAAAAACAATGCATTAATAAGTTAGAGATGCACCCACGACCTCCCGCTGGAATAATTGAATCAGGCCGCATGTATTCTTTCACACGGGGATTTGAACTGAATAATTTAATCGATAAATTAAATTTCTCATTTGTCTCAACATTGTTCTTGATTACTCTACAGTATAATTAATTCAATACATACTTCCTTCTGCCAATTGTTACATCACTATTCAACAGATAACATCGCTCAAGTGAAGTTTGAATCGTCTTTGCTGTGTGCCTCGCAAGCGCTTAATGTTTATATAACTTACTCTTCGTTGATTACCTTCTCGATTAATACGCGTAGAGAGATCGTTGTGTACAAGGAACGATTTCACTACGCGAGCATTTTTCTCCTGTACATCTCTTGTTCAATATGGATAGATTTCACGCCCCGACGTTGCTGCACATTTATCTGGATGAATTTTTATATAAATATACATATTTATTGCTGTGTTATAAAAAAAAAGTGGATACTACATTCACTTATTATAATTGGTATTTATACCTACACTGTTAGAAAAATCTGTTTGAAATTTAATATAAAAAGTTTGGAAGCAATTAACACACACAATTGTGTATCAATTTTCAAACATTTTTGTATCCCAAAAATAATAGACAGAATTTTGAAATTCAAGCCACAACATTATAAAAATTGATGTAAAAAAATGCATGAATTTTCAACACTATATGACTTAATTTCCAAAATTCCTTCCAAATGTTTCATTATGTTATGGTGTGAAATTAATACAAAAAATGATGTAAAGATGTGAAATTACAATAATACATCAACAATGATTATTAAGTAAAATATTTATGCTTTGGCCCAAAATGTCTTTAAAAATAAAAAACTGAATTTTAATAAAAAATCATGTTTCGGAGGAGATCACTTAGATTGTCGACCACGTTGTTCACTACGTTCTCATGTCATGGAGAGAAAATTGGAAACCTCGAAAAGAATCGAACCACCTAAACCAATCCCTACCTAATGTTGCGCGATCTACTATCCTAACGCCCTAATGACCTAAGCTAAACCGGTACCTACGTGGTTTATTAGAAAAGATCAATGTAAATGACGTGGATATCTGATTCAATCCATCGGTTGAGTATAATAATCTATTAACTTATGTGAAAACTGCAATTCGGTTGACAGATGTGAGGTTAAGTTTATGTGATAAAAAACAATGAATGAATTATTTTTGTGAAATGTGTGGTCATTATTGTTTAATTATTATGTATTAAAAATCTTTTCAAGCGGAAGTTTAAAATAAATTTCCAAAAACTTGGATTATTCACATAAAGCTCGTTGGATGGTTTTACTCTTGAAGAGTACTGTCAAAGTTGACATTTGCAAATTGGAGAAAAAAGTCTTATTTTCTGTCTTGAATTTGTTATTAGAGTGGTGATAAACTTGTAGAAAGAGTTTGAAGGTTGGTTGAAATCCATATTGATCAGGAAAGTCGAAACCGTATTGCAAAACTTGGAAAATCTGTTAACGTAGCTGACAATACTGGGGTATCGAGTCAGCTTTTCCTTACTACATGAAATCTAGGCAGGAGAAATGTATCAAAATTCAGTGAATTCAAGTTGGTGTTGAGTGAGAGAAGACAGAAATATTCATTGGATTTTATTGGTTACTATAAAAATGTCAACAAATAAGGAAAGGCTATGTAGGACTCACTGTATCGTCTTTTAATATTTTTGTTTCAATAATGTTGTATCATGCTGCTACGAATGAATGTTATTTTTGTGAAACACGTTCAATACACTTGTTTCTTCAATTTATGAGTAAGAAAATACAAAAATCTCCACAATACAAAATTATTGAAACAAAAATAATGAAAGATGATACAGTGAGTCCTACATAGCCTTTCCTTATTTGCCAACATTTTTATAATAACCAATAAAATCCAATGAATATTTCTATCCTCTCTTACTTGACACTAACTTGAATTCACTGAATTTTGATACATTTCTCCTGCCTAGATTCCATGTAGTAAGGAAAAGCTGACTCGATACCCCAGTATTGTCAGCTACGTTAACAGATTTTCCAAGTTTTGCAATACGGTTTTGACTTTCCTGATCAATATGGATTTCACCCAACCTTCAAACTCTGCCTACAAGTTTGTCACTACTCTAATAACAAATTCAAGACAGAAAATAAGACTTTTTTCTCCAATTTGCAACTGTCAACTTTGACGGTACTCTTCAAGAGTAAAACCATCCAACGAGCTTTATGTGAATAATCCAAGTTTTTGGAAATTTATTTTAAACATTCGCTTAAAATACTTTTATTAAATGAGTTCTTCATGACTCATATTACTACAAAAATGATTTGATCTCTGAGTTTTTCTGAGAAATATTGATGTAAGTATTTGAATAAAACTCATTCTCACTGCATCAACAAATTATGATTTTTTACATATTACAACAGCTATGACTGATTCAATAATTCATGTTGCACTGAATAATAGATTTTTTAATACATATTAATTAAGAACTAACGATCACGCATTTCACGAAAATAATTAATTTTTATTTTTCAATTCAAAGAAGTCAACCTCATATCCGTAAACTATATTTCAATTCTAAAATACAAACAGATTTGTTACATCTTCTTTCTCATTTATATCACCTGTAATTATGTGTAAAAATTAATGAAAAAACCTGTTCAGCTGTTTAAAAATCTTTATGCAATACGTGCTGTATGGGTACTGACATTTCCGATATCAAGTGTGAACAATATTTTATTCATTTTAGAATTGAAAAATTCATTCTTCTCCATTTTATATATATTTTAGTAAGCACTTGTATAATTATTAGAGATGGTTTTACTCCGCATTATCAATTAGTTCAACTTATTACATACTAATAAGTAGCTCACTAGTTTTGACCAACCAACGCTAGTTGGATTCAACTTATCAGTAATTGACCAGTACCTCGCTAGTTTTTTGTGCTCAGTTTTTCCTCTCTAGCGCCTCATCAGTCATAGGAAAAAATTTGTGAAATTTTTACCAGGGGTGATTTGATTTTACGATGAATTTCACTGATTCTTCCTTGAAAATTTCAGACTGTTTCATAGATTCAGTTCAAAGAGATCTTACAGAAAAATATTCACTCGAATGATAAGTTGGTATTTCTTGAAGCGTAATTTTCATCAATAACGCAAGCAATTCTCAAGATGCAAGGGAAATGTTTCGCATTTCTTAAATTTCCATACATGATCTTTTCAATGATATTTACTTTTTGAATTCACTCATTACAGCAATGCGATAAGAATGATCCACACACCAATTATAAACCCTCTTCCTGCATGTCTCAATAAGAACATGGTCTATGGCTCAGTGGTAAATCTTTGGCTTCGACACCGAAAAGGCCCACGTTCGATTCAAACTGCAGAAGAAAAACTTTTTCCATCTTGCGAGATTTTATTATTTTTTTTTTCTTTCATATTCAATTAGATATTGAATCAGCACCATTTTTTGGAGGGAGAACCACCATATATGAGGGTTTTTAGAAGTGAAAACACCATGAACACGTGTTTATATATTTTTTGTCCTTGGCAAAAACTCCCAGATTTTATCTAAGAAATAGTCTAGGAAAATACCTAAGAAAATGTCTAGGAAAAAGTCTAGGAAAAAGCTTAGGAAAATTTTTCCTACGGGGTGTGCCTTTTTTCAATACTATGTTTTACCATTGGAGTGTAATTGCGCATTGATTTCATGTACATTATGAAAATTCAATATGTACATTTATGAATTTTCATAAACTGTGATGAATATCAAAAACGTTGTTTGGAATTTGAGAAATATGTGATTGATTTTCCAATATTCAAATAAATACAGAAATTCAATATCTACAGTTATGAATTTTCACAAACTGTAATGAATTTCAAAACTTTTGTTTGAAATTCATGAAATATGTGATTGATTTTCCAACATCCAAATATGGAATAAAATTCATATAGCGCCCTTGAAAATTAATGTACTTTTTTCTATGAACGTATATTAAATTCACAAACATTTTTAACAGTATAGTATTATAATTTACCTCAATTCAATCGGTGTATCATTCAGATGGCTGTAGTTTACAAGCCACACTGAGAAAACTGTTTACTTGCCGTGACTAAAAATTCAGTGAAACACAACATCAAATAAGAAATTTAGTTGTCACAACAAAATATTAGTTGCTTCGACTAAAAATTTTTGTTCAAACAAACAATATTTCAGTTCAGGCAACTTGAATTCTTTTTATTTGATTTCGTTTTTGGTTACCAAAACTAAACAGTTTCCTCAGTGCAAGTGACGTTATAACGTCGTATATACACATTAAAAGTTTATACCATATCTAGATATACTGCGAAAATGCATAGTATATGTATACAAAACATACGGGTGCAACTGGGAAGGGTTGATACAATGAGATATTTCACTGTCAGAAAAATCTGTCTTAAACTTAACAATACTATTATGAAGTTTTATAAACATTTTATTAAATTTCATACGAATTTTTGTATGAAATCTCATATTTTCATATTAAATTTCATGTTTTCATATTAAATTTAATAATCGTTTTTAAATTTAATATGGAAATATGAAATTTCATAAAAAATTTCGTATGAAATTCAATAAAATGTTTATGTAAAAAACTTCATAATGTTATTGTTCAGTTTAAGACAGATTTTTCTAACAGTGTTCTTAATTCCAGAATAAATGTTGTTTATATAGTTTTGAGGGAATTCTTTCTGAATGTTTCGAAATTTGCGTTGAAGAGAAAGAAAACGCGAAGCGCAGGAGAGAGCAAAGGAGCAGGAAGAGATCTAATACAGGAAGTCATACCACTTCATTATAAAAATACCTTCTCAATGTAGGGCGAGGAAAATCAAATTCATGTCTAAGAGTCACATCATACGTGATTCTTTCTCATCAGATTTTAAATGTCGAACGTCACATCGTGTTGAATCACTTGGAAAAACGAATGGCAATTTACAATGCTATCGGAATCGTAAGTATCTACTACGTGAAGAAATTCTTACATAGATTGAATCATCTCGAATAATCTTACTGAAGAAAGTTGCTTACTGGGGTGAGTGAACCATACCTAACCAGGACTCGATCCCGTGAATTTAGGCAGGGCAGCTTCGATTTTGCGTGGGTGCTGACAAAGATCTTAATGGATGGCTCTGATCAGAATTTTCTTAGGGAGAAGTTGACTGAAGCAGAATTCTGTGAAGAACTTCAAATCAAAATCTTGAGAAATAAATGAAATCCAAAAGACATCTTCAAGAACTGTTTATACACCAAAATTCAATTTTGATGATTAGAAAAAAGCTAAAAGAGTGACCATAAATCATCCAGAATTAACATCAAGAATCGTGAGAACCCTAGTGTGTATGAACTTAGGCCCAGTCTTGGGCCCATATAAGCAGGATGGGGCCCATGCTGGCCCGGGGCAGACCCCATAGTACATACATGCTGGGGAATGTAAGCGAAGCAAGCTCCATTCAATGTATACAAATGCAGACTTTTTTCATTGTCAGTAAATATCCTTGCTCAAAATGTCAGAAATATTCGAAAAGAAGTGAAACGAAAGCCGTCACAGAATGGGAACAAATGGCGGTTTTTTCTTCAATTTTTTTATAAACCTTTCTGCACGTTTCTGATACTCTTAATAGGGATTCTACCTTCCGGTATTAAATTTTGTGGCGATACTTTGTTCTTATGCTATGAATTATTCCATGAGCACCAAAGCTAGAGCAAAACTTCAGAGCTTTCGTATAAAGACTTGATAAAGAAACTACAGTTCAGAAACATTTATAAATACAATGATTCATGGGAATCTTCATTAACATTGGATTATTTATTTTCAGTAAAACCATCCATATCCAATGCTGGTTAGGTTTAACATGATCATAAGTTCTAGTCACGTACACATTCGTTACTAATGGATTTCAAAAAGGATAACATCAGTGATCAATGGATCCTGTTGACTCATCCCCGTATTATTCCCCGATGAACACGGATATATTTTCGTTCAGCATTAGCGTAGTAGGGTAAGTTGGCGCCCAGGACTAAGTCTATATTCAATACTTCCGTGACCATGTCCAATCCAGCACGCACTCATTATTATCATCACGCATTGCAATCAATTCCACCACCGTCACAGTTTACGTATTATGATCAAAGCTTTTCTTGAGAAAATATTGAAACTCGTCGGAATAATATAAATTAATGTATATCAAATAAATTCATTCCCACACTGCGAGAAAAATCAGTACAGACAATATTATCACGTCCTTCTCACGGAGAAAAATACATACTATTAGGACCTTGAATAAGTTCTCGCTGGTTTTTTACAAAATAAAAACTTTGTTCAAAATATAAGAAACAAATACGTTTTATTCAAAGTATCACCCATCACCAGACACCACTTTCTCCCATTTTTCTGGCAGCATATGAATTCCATGGTGGAAAAACGACATGTCTTTTGAGGCTATCCAAGAATCGACCCGTTTTTTAGCTTCTTCGTAATAATGAAAACGCTGGCCAACTAAGCCATGTGCCATCGAACGGAATAGATGAAAATCGGAAGCGGCTATGTCAGGTGAATACGGTGGGTGGGGTAGAACTTCCCATTGAAGCGTTTCCAGGTAGGTTTTCACTGGTTTTGCAACGTGAGGCCGGGCGTTGTCATGTAACAAAATCACTTTGTCGTGTCTCTTCTCGTTTAGCGGCCGTTTTTCTTTTAGGGCTCGACTCAAACGCATCAATTGAAGTCGATAGCAATCCCCCGTGATAATCTCATTTGGTTTCAGCAACTCATAATAAATTACACCTTGCTGCTCCCACCAAATACAGAGAAGAAGCTTCGAACCATGAACATTTGGTTTTGCGGACGATGTTGATGCATGGCCAGTCTGACCCCATGATTTTCTACGCTTTGGATTATCATAGTGTATCGATTTCTCATCGCCAGTCACGACACGATGCGGAAAACCTTTTCTTTCCTGCCGTTGAAGCAGTAGTTCACACGTGACAAAACGCCATTCGATGTCTCTTGGCTTCAATTCATACGGCACCCGATGTCCTTGCTTCTGGATCATTCCTAACATTTTTAAACGTTTTGAAACAGTTGACTCATCAACTTGTAATTGTTTTCCAAGTTCTGCTAGCGTCTGAGATCGGTCTTCATCGAGTAATCCCTCCAATTCTCTGTCTTCAAATTTTTTTGGTGCACCAGAACGTTCTTTATCCTCGAGTTCAAAATCATCATTTTTGAAGCGTCGAAACCAGTCTCTGCATGTCGTATCCGACACAGCATTGTCACCATAAGTCTCAACAAGAATTCCATGTGCTTCAGTTGCAGATTTCTTTTGAACCCGAAGAAAACATGAAGCTCCGACAAACTGTCAGAATAGATCAACATAGATCAGCCTGAAGCTCCGTTGGAGCCAACTTTGAGGTTCGTCAACGTTCAACTAAGTTCAGATGAACATTGGAATGTCCGCTTGAGAATGGTTCCAAGAAACTTTCGTAGAACGTTTATTCAAGATTCTACGAAGATTCATTTCATCTTCAACTCCGTATGTTTCAGAGGGAATTACAATGATGATTATAATTCCCTTTATTGTACATTTTTTCGTGAAAAAAACATATTTGAAAGAAACTTATATCGAAAAATTGAAACTCCAGTGAATCTTTGGTGAATGTTTAATGAACGTTCAATAAACCTTCCTTCAAAGTATTCTCAAGCGGACATTGTAACGTTCATCAGATCTTCGTCGAACGTTTATGAATCTGAACTAGAGCTCCAACGGAGCTTTAGTCTGATCTATGTTGATCTATTCTGACTGTTTGTCGGGGCTTCATGTTTCCTTCGGGAGTAAAGTAGTGCAATAGAATTTCCCGCAAATACACTTTAGTTGGCACAAAAGTCAACATTTTCAAAACTAATCAACAATTACTTTGTTTACACTAAAGTGAACTATCATACACTGAAATTTCAGGTTAGATACAGTACTTCCTGGCAAGTGCGTTACCATTGGAAATTTCAAGCACGGACTACTGTTAGTGCCATCTGTGATGGAACAGCGAGAACCTATTCAAGGTCCTAATACTTTTTCTTATTTTGCTTGCTAAGCCAGAAACAGGAAGGTTTGTGACATGGATTTTTACATCAAAATACGAGAGATTACGAATGAATAACTGAATTTTACTATACGCTTTATAGAATTTAACGTTCAGCGTTTGAAGCTTCAATCCTACACTGAGAAAATTTTATGACAAACTCCATCAGACTAGTATCGTAATTGCGACATATACTCCCACTATGAGGTTAGGCACTATACTTATGTTCATTGTTGTCATAAGGATATGAAGTATTCACAAACTTCCCCAATAAAAATATTTCTCTTCAAAACTTCAACAATTTCTCTGCAAAACTTCATTATCGCAATTCTTAGAGAAAGAAAGAATTTTTTCAACAGATTCATCTTCCAAAACTCTGTGAAATTCTGCATATTTCTGAAAATTTCTATTGCAAGTAAAGGTTTCTCTGTACATTTCCAACTTATGGGTCAAAGTTGTTTTGTTGAGAAATGTTGAATTTTCTCAACATTTTTCTACTTGATAAATGGTGGAAACATTTGATGAGGAAAGGAATTTTCTCCACGAATTCATACATTTCTCTGCAAACTACATTTGCAGAAAAAAATTTGAATTTTCTCTTTATTTGTCTATTCCAAGAATATTACGGCTTGTGGCGGAGAGTTGAGTTTACTATACAAATTCATACATTTTTCTCAAATCGCATTTGCGGAGATAAGGTGAATTTTTTCAAATTTTTCAATCGACTCAAAACAACTTAAGTAAAATTCACTAGTAGGCCTCGAAAAAAACTCTCTCCCACGACCCACTCATTTTTCCTGTCGGAGGATTCTGAATCGATTAGTTTATATCTGACGGGAATGAATCTTTTAAAATTTTCTATCGATTTGACCCAGCACTTGGAAAAATTTACAAGTTAAGGTCGAAAATAGTATATTGTTCATCAAGGGGGGGAAGTGGAAATTTCCCACTTCTCCCCGAGGTGAACATACTCTTTTTTCCCACAACTGCAAGGAAAGTGAAAATCATCTGTTTAATTGCATATAAAATATTCATATGCATATTTCAGAACGAAAAGATAGTTTGTATTTTCCTCCCGCTGTGACACATTCGCTTGGAATTCAGCACTTTCTCCCCTAAAAATAGGTCAGAAAACATCAACTTTCCGTGCAGGTGTGGGAAAAAACCTTTCTCCCACGATCTACTCATTTTTCGTTTCATAAGATTCTGAATTGATTGGTCTATACCCCACGAAAACGAATTTTTCAAAATTTTCCATTGCGATGATTCCCATAAGTGGTACTTTAAGATTACTGTAGTCATCTCGGAGATCCGCTGATGTGATAGAGGCTTTGCTTCTCACTCGCAGGACCCGGGATCAATCCTCACTGAGGAAAGTTCCTAAAAATGGACTTTCAATGTGGTGTCTCTTCCGTAATGTCATTCAAGTCGAACTGGAAGGAGATTTGTAGAGATAAACTCTGAACAAAAATGTTTTTTCTCAAGCAAAAATGAATAGATAAAACAGAGATTTGTAGAATAATGCAGAAATATGCAGAGAAGTATTTAATGTAATATGGAGATTTGGCGAGTTTTGTACGAATTTTGTGGAGAAATTCATAAAATATTACGAAGATTGGAAGAATTATGTACAATTTTGCAGAGTAATGCAGAAATTTGTAGAGTAATATTTATGGTTAAAAATTCTGCAAATTTCTCAAAGCGTCCGAAATCCGACAGTTATGTAGAAAAATCTGAAGAGTTTTGAAGAATTTTGAAGAGAAATATTTGTATTGGGGTTATCATCACAATGAACATAAGTATAGTGCCTAACCTCATAATGGGAGTATATGTCGCAATTACGATACTAGTTTGATGGAGTTTGCCATAAAATTTTTTCAGTGTACCCATTACTTTTTCTACAATATTCGTAATCTCCCGTATTTTTATGTAAGAATTCATTTCATAAACCTTCCTGTTTCTAGTTTCCCTGGTGAAAATGAAGCGTATACACAAAGCGAGAAGGAAACGTATACGAAGCGAAAAACGTTCCAACTCTCTCTTTCTGGAGCGTATGATACCCGCTTGCTGGGAAGTCATCAAATCATACGTTCTGTATACGTTTCATAAACTTACGATCAGGTTTCGCATATGCTTCATGTAACGCAATGGTAGGTTATACGGAGCGTATGCGAGTCATACCTATTCTGACTTCAAATAACATCTTTCAGCAGCCGATGTCAACGACGATCCGTGGCTCAGTGGATAAGACCCTACCATAGTGAAAGTCACCGGATCGATTCTCACCACAGGGTTCAATTATTCTGTCTAGATTTCTTGAATTTTGCCCGCTTTCTTTGTTTCAATTCCCGTTTCACATAGTCTTTGTATCCTTTCCATTCAAGCTTCGTATACTGTTCATTAACGTCTCTGTTACCCTTCAGCATACGCTTCGTTCACTTTTCCTTTTCGCTCCCATTTTCACCAGGGTTACTGAGAGAAATAACAAAAATTCTTATATTCTCGAGGGGCAAATGTTTTCTTCTGAATGGTATATGGGGTGATTTGGATCATGGATTTTTGTGAGCCATATGAGAATTAAAGGCAACAATGGTACATGAACAGACTGGTACTGCTATCTGTTGCTCTGAAAGATTCGTATATCCATCCAACAAAGACTGGATTCAGTGCAGTGAATGTGAAGAATGGTCTTATAAAAAATGTGCTGGCAAGAAAACTCACACAGAACCGTTTATTTGTCACGTGTGCGTGGAATAAAATTCTTCCATTTATGAAACGTATTTGGGGTTCAAAAGAGAGTTTTGGAGTATGAATTCGTATTTCATCTATACACGTTTCATATCTATTAATGATTCACTTCACCCCGGATTTTGGGGCGAATCGGATACTTGCCATTTTATGTTTATTTGGTTGTGAAACAAAGAATTGTGTATTCGAATATGCCTTTTTTCGCATAAATCTCAAGCCAAGGATGTATAAAATTAGAATTTATTCACAGACCCACTGAAAAACTCTCTGTTTGATTATTTTCATTGGAAAAAAACTGATCCGACTCGCCTGGGTCTACCTTACTGTAATTTCGACATCTTGATATTATTATCGAAATGACCTGGTCACAATTTCTATCATCAAATAATAACATCTCGTAGCTCCTTATTAGAAAGTGAATGCATTCACTGTACTATATTATAGTTATTCAATGTTGTTCTTATTGAAATAATATATATTATGTAGAATTTTCTTTCACAAACACTTTTTTTTGTTATTTCTATACATTTGAAAGAACAGGATATGGAAAGAAATGATCAGATATTGCGATAATTTCTGTACAGTGTTTCATAGGCATGATAATTCATTATAAGCGGAGCATCCGAAAGGAATCGATATACTGATTATTCGCCATGAGTCAGACCTTTAAGAAGAACTCATATCGGGACCTGAGAAAGAAGCGAGATCCAATTACATTTTTTACATCAAGATTACGTTGCAACGCAATACAAAGTTTTACTCATCAACTGCCTCTTACGGTTACATGATGAGGTGTGATTGGAATAGCGTACTGATGAATCAGATTAAAGAGGTTCAACTTTAAGATGTTGTCGATAAATCAACGATTCGGATTATATATTTCGGATGTTCACATCTCACCTATTGATTGAGAAGACTCATATCGAATCACTGTCTAGACAGCGACGAGAAAGAAGTGTGTGTGTATGTCAAACCGTGGTCTGTTTTCTATATCTCGAAATTCAAAAGAGTGAATTTAATTACATTTCCTTTTCGTTATCCATTGAAATCGTTCTCCATTCTACTGTAGCGTCAATGATCATTTCCTTTCAGGAAGGAAAAAACGACGTTGTTTTTTTTTTCACGGTGGGTCCAATTTACCATGTCAATTAAAACATTCACGTTTTGAATGTTGAAAATAATGTGTTTTTTCCCGGGTTTGTGTTGACCTTTGTATTCATTTGCTCTGTATTGAATATTTTCAAATGCTCAATTGAAGTTTATGTCCAATAGAGAAAGGAACTGTTTCGTTATATGATTAGAATTTCCAAGGTAGTTATTTTTCAAAGTACTTCAACTCCGGTCATGCAACCCATTCCCTTTTTTTTCCACAAATCAACCCCAGTTTCTGTGACGTATTGATTTTTCATCTATGGATTCTCTGATAATGTTGAATAGATATTCCCCTATCATTACATCATCTATCTCATTCAGGATGTTGATGCAATGATTGAAATCCCCTTGTTGCTGAATTGGCAAAAGACTTACAATTACAGCAAAAATCTTGCTCTTTTAACAAGCGCTTGCCAATTGTAGATATTAGTGTTGCCGCGATCTTCGATCCAGATCGAAATTTCGAGCCAATCTTCGAGCCGACTTCAATGATTCTGTACGATCCGATCTTCGAGCAGAGCTGACAAAATTTCAGTCGATCCGAGTTTCGAGCTGAGCTAGAACTATGAGATCGACGAGCTAGGTCGTCACTGAAGAAATTTCCTTTCAGACGAGGAAACAGAAAAAACATGTGATGAAAAACTGCTTGACTTTACGCATGAAACAATATTGAGATGATAATTATTATAATATTGAGATTATCATGGAATAAGTCAGAATGTACTTTTTTTCATATTTACCACGGTTTATGAAACAATATTGTGTTCAATTAGTAGCAAAGTCAGAAATTTTGTAAGAATATATTTACAAAGATATTTTTCTATTATAAAGTTGGTTTTTCTTCATCAATCTTCTGTATATACATTTAATGATGTATTTACCCACCTATTCATCAAAAGATGCATTCATTGAGTTATTTAAATCAACACATTTGTACAATTTGATTCAATTAGTCATGAAAATTTCGAGAAAGCGTTGATTTATACTCCAGCTTCAAGAGTTTCAGAAATATGTTCCATTCCAAAGAGCTTTTGAATGCGAAAATTTTTTATTAGCATGTATTTTGGATGGAGATCGTAAGATCGTCGATCTAGCTCGACGATCTTCGAACCAATCCGAGCTCCGCACAGTGGGGCCAAAATCCAAAAAGTTGGAAAAAATTATAAGGAGTTTTTAGAATTGCTTGGGAATTGGTATCAGGGGGTTTCGGGGATCGCTGATTACGAATCCGTTGTCAAAATTGCAAAAATCAAAATGGCGGATCCAATATGGCGGACAAAATTTTGAAAATTCATCGGATTCCTTTGAAACTCAGTTCCAACTGGTTTTTCAGGTTGCTAATTACAAATCTGTTATCAAAATTGCGAAATTCAAAATGGCGGATCCAATATGGTGGACAAAATTTCGAAAATTCATCGGATTTCTTTGAAACTCAGTATCAAATAGTTTCTCAGGTTGCTGATTACAAACCCGTTCTCAAAATTGCGAAATTCAAATTGTTTGATCCGATATGGTGGATGAGAACGGAATGGCAAATGTATAAAATTCTACACGAAAACGCCGGATTTATAATCATCGACCCTGAAAAACCCCGAGTGCAAAGTGTAAAGGACAACCGACGAATATGAGCATCCCAGTCCACCATATTGGAATTTGAAAATGTTGTCAACCGATCCAGTGACTCCGCAAACTTCCTAGCGCGAAATTTAAAGAAAATCCGATAAATTTGAGAATTTTGGTCCGCCATATTGGATCTTCCATTTTGAATTTAGGAATTCTGACAGTCGATTTATGATCAGTGACCCCGAAAATCCCTGTGATACCGATTTTCAAACGAATTTGAGAACTCTTGATAATTCCCTCAAATTTTCTGTGATTGTCATCATGCGATCTGAGACACTTCCTTCACAAAATCATGTCGGAATCTCAAAGGGGCAAAAAGTGGCAACTTCTTCTTGTTTCATGTTGAAGGTGAGACCTTCGTCTACAATCTCCAATAAGTAGAATGGCTGGGAAATTCTGGGAACACAACTTTTTTCTCAACAAACCAAACGAATTCCCAAATCCAGAGATATAAAAAATCACATCTAATCATTACACTGTTGTCATTCGCCATTCGATAAATAGATATTCCTCTGATTATTAGTATATTATATACACTTTCAGCAGTAGATCCCTTTTTGAAAAGTTCGATCGGTTCATTTTTCGAGACACAGCGTCTCTTTGAACGCTATCATTTTACTATCCCGTAGTCACACGAATGGTACCTCACAGGAGGGTACTTTCAAACTGGTATACAAGGGGAGGGAGAGCAGATCACATCTTCTTATATCTGAATTGTGATACTCGGGACATTACTTTGCTCACCCCAATGGTCAAATATTCCAAATTACAAACTTCATTTTTTGTATTTTTTCCAACTTTTTGGCATTTGGCCCCCCACTGTGCTCCGATCCGAGCAGTTGAGCTATCGATTCGATCTCCAAGCCGAGCTCATGCTCAAAACTCGGATTAGCTTAGATCGCGGCAACACTAGTGGATATATAGCAGTGCTGCCAGAAATGAAGGAGCTCCAGCGTTTTACCCCCTCCATGTACCATCGCAGAGCACGCACGCTATAACTATATATATGACATCTATAGTTATAGCGTGCGTGCTTTGCAATGGTATATGGAGAGGGTAAAACGCTGGAGCTCCTTCATTTCTGGCAGCACTGATATATAGACGGTTAGAAAATTTTGCTGAATTAGCTAAAATAGCAAAAACTGTTTTGCTAATTTAGCGAAGCAGATTTTTCTGAATCGCTTTTTCAGCCAGAATGTCTCTCTACGTGCTACAGAAACAAGGTGCATTATAATCTATTCCGATGTCAACACCGGTGTATAAATTTTCTTGTAAAAGAATACTCGTATTCGGCGCCATAATGAAGGGGTGATAAAGTCCGTATTCGAGCAAAGAGTGTTTTATTGTTCTCCAACGTTTCGCTCTGATACTGAGCATTTTCAAGGATAAGGGTAATCAGTGCCGGATTAATGTAGGGGCCTAGATGGGCCTGAGCCAGGGGCCTCGAGCTACTGGGGGGGGGGGGCCTCAAATTTTTCAAAGTTAAAAAAAAGAGAATACCCTAAAAAAATTTCCTTACAAGGGGCCTCATATATTAATCCGACGAGCAGCGCGAGTACGCGCGTACTCGCGCTGCTCCCCACTACGCGCGTCGTGGCCTGTTTGCTCCTGAGCCATACCATCGTGGTATTACACGGGAGCAAATTCAGTTCGGCGCTTCGTCATACCACATTGGCTGACTGTCGAATCAACTTTGGTACACAGCGGCACTAGGCTCGTATGTGGGCAGCCAAGCTACTATAGTGCGACGGGCTCACATACTACGGGAGCTTCAGAGTTCTTTCCGTGTAGGGTATTATTACCCTCATCATTGACAATGCTCAGTATCCGGACAAAACGTTGTAGAACAATAAAACACTTCTCGCTCGAATACGGACTTTATCACTCCTTGATTATCGGTGTATAAAGTTTAAGAAACCCAATATAACGATTCAGTTTGATATTCTCGTAGATGTTGTTCTAAATTTCAAATTCAATATTGGATATTCATCAATACGATCTTCAACTTCACGTTGGGTAACCTAGTAAAAGAATTTGAATCCGCGTTCCCCAAGAATAAATGAATATGTTATTACATCCCTATTCTCATCAATGTATTTTTTATTTGTATCTAATGCCAAGGTCATTGTCAGATTTTTATTCTCAACATCTGCTTTTTTTATTGACTTTGTTTTCTCAACACAATCCAATTATGTGCCAGTGACAAAACATTCACTTTATCTACAACAACAAGCACGAATATCTTTCCGCATTTCTCTTTTCTTTAGTAGAACCGGTGATGATCCAGCATTGCATGTAGGTATCAGACGCATTCACAACATACCTATGAATTGTATTGTAATGAAATATAATAGATGAATCTCATATCATCGATCACAAACATCAAATCTTAATGGAAAAAAACAAAATGATTTTGATTTTTTTCACCATAAGATGTGATGTTTTGATAACGAGATGAGTTGCGTGGAGATAATTGATTTATTCATCGATTCTCAGATATCTCTTCATCGTATCATCTGAGATAATTATCAATTCATAATATGTATTATGAATTAAAATAAGGATGATTCATGTACCTGGTGTCGAGACGCTATCTTTTGAATATTACATCATTTCAAATCTCAAACATGATTATTTGGGAATTTTGTATCGAGATTCATAAAATCAATACTAACATGATATCCACAAAGCAAAATTAGGGATGAGAACACTATCTGTATAACTGAAGTGCCTCATGTTTCCGAGACATGATGTGAGTTAAATATCGCCACTCTCCAAGTCGAAAAATTTTCGAAATTATACACAATTTATACACTGAAAAAAACTTTCTTACAGTCAAATAAATATTTATTCGTCCTGTAACAAAGAATATTTTGTTAGTTCTAATAAATATTTATTTGCCTGGGAGAAAGTTTTTTTTCAGTGTACGTGATTGAATATATATGATATACAATTTCCATACCATTCTATCAAAATTATATATAATTTTGAAAATTTTTGTAATATTTACAACATTAGACGAATTCTTAAATTTAACACGAAATTCTTTATGAAATATAGTATTCCATATTGAATTTAATAATAGTTCTCAAATTCAACTCTTCAAGTACACACAGGTGCAAATTCGCACCAACCATTTTTATACTTTTCGTTTTTCGTTAAAAATTGACTGTATTCTCGTGTTTTTTTTCACTAATCAAAAGAAATGTTTGTGAATTTTCTTCCTTACCACGTCAATCTGCACAATTTTTCCTTCAAATTGAAACAAAGAGAAGTCAAATTGATCGAACAGGAATCGAGTCATTAATCGGTAAAGTCGCGTGGTGCGAATTTGCACCTGTGTGTACTCCGAAGGTGTGAAAGGATGTGTGTACTTGAAGGGTTAATATAAATGATGAAATTTCAAAACTTCTTTCTGAATTGTAACAATCATTCATTCAATTTCACAAATATGTTATTAAAAGTGAGAAGAAAATTCTCAACATTCAGAATTATATTATTGAATTCAACATTTTATTATGGAATTTAATAAACGGTTTATGTACAAAAATTTCATAATATTCTTATAAAGTCTCAGGCAGATTTCCCCAACAATGAAACTGGTATTAGTTCCCAAGACAATCTGCCATTTGTATGATTTGATCCTGCACTGAGAGAAATTCGAATAGTCATATCAACTTTTTAAGGACAGCCATTGACATTCAGTATCCACAACTATGTAAACAGTTATGGTAACTCGTTTGCAGTGATGAGAACTATTTATATAAGTGCATTAATTATAAAAAGAGTTGGAAAAACTATAATTAAATAGTTGTCCCTTCACATAGTTGAAATGACTATAAATTTCTTTGAGTGTGAATACACTGAGAGAAGTGGAATGTAATGATTACCATGTACAAATAGTAATTAGGGGACAACTTCGCGAATTTGGTTTCGGATACTATAGAGAATCGTAGCAATGTTCATGCACATGGGAATGGTTACCATTTACATGAAGATGGATACCAAATAACCTGATTCTGTCATTCAACTAGTATTTTTGCATGGTAATGGTTACAGTTCACTTTTCTCAGTGTACTTCTAGCCTGAACGTTTAAAATGAACGTTTCGCTTATCCTTTAAGAGTATATGTATATTAAACGTATAAGCTAAATAGAATAAAAATTTCGATCTACACAAGATTCGAGACTACTGATTGATCTATGATTGCACAACAAATAGGAAATGAATTAAGCATCCACAATTTGTTGCTCTATCCCTGCAATGAAGATTTTCGCAAATAGAAACTAATATCACAATTTTCCAAATTTCGCGATTCAATCTGATCCCACGCTACTTCAACAAGATTAACCTTAAGTCGCCAACTCAAAGTCGTGAGATTTTGTGAAACCTGAACATTTATTACAAAGAATAAATGTGAATATATTCCATTTGTTGCATTCTCGAATCACACTACACATAAAGGCAGCAGAAAATTTATACCGATAATTCACACTATTCGTTAATCTAATCGCACAAGAATTCCCAACCGATGCTTAGAAACGAATATCAATGCAGGTATAAAGAGCGTGCATTTATGTACATAGATTTGCTCAGGCGTGTAGAGAAGAATGGTGACACTTGATCGTCGAATCGCGTCACGGCGATCGGAATATCAATGGAATTTCCAGAACCATTTACTCTACTGAATTCAAATAGAGAATGAAGAATAAGTTTTCAGACTCGCGCGAGGAGGTATGACGAACTGGAAGCCTTGGTTATCCATTAAAGAGGCATCCCTCTTTGCTTCAGTGATGTCGTTATTATGAGTTACTTCGAACATCAGCGGATTATAAACATATACAATACGATCGAATGAATTTAAGTGCATGGATATATGAGCTCATTTCACACAGAGTGGCGCGAGAGTGCATGCACCTTTCACTGGCGGAAGTGAACAGTTGAAGAACAAACGCGTGAGAGCGACCCAGGGCATTCGTTTGGTATTATTTACCCATACCGAGTTTAACGATTTCTATTCAAAGGATATACAATGTAGAATGAATATCACGGAGGATACATGTTAATGATAATGTATTATACATTATATACTTGACATACAAAACATATTGTTGCATTTTTTCGGTATTACGAGGGTCCAAAAATTGCACCAGAGCCACACACACACACACATTGCGAATTTCTCGCTTTGTATGCAAATCAAATGGTATGTTATTATTTGTTGAAGAATATTCCCATAGTAATCCTTCAAGATATTTCAGTGTTATGAGGAGGATTACAAAATTATTTACACAATACTGTGACCAAAATTTTTTAATTGTGGGAATTTCTCTGGATTTTAGAATTCCCCCACCCCAAACGTTTACCGGAGCGTTTTAAGATGCCACCGAATTCCGCATGGCTTTAGGGAGAACATTTAAAGGATTATGAGTCTGTACTTGTGCATTGGACATGACTTTGGGCATTCAGGTAATTTCTTTCAAGACCAATTTTCCGGGACATTTTATATTTTCTAAACCATACAAGATCTAATTGTTGCCTAATTATCAGTACATGAATTTTGTAAGGTTTTGAAATTATGCTGAATCCTGAATCGTTCATAGAAACGAAACGAAAATTTAAACTCACAAAATCTGATAAATGATCCTTATGAAACCTTTCAGATTCACTCCTTAGAATTGAAGACATCACTTAAATAGGTACTTAGTAGGTACTGCAAAGGTTTGGGTATTCAGGAGTCAAATATTCTGTTATTCGATTGAGAATTCGTTTCAATAAACTAATCAAGCTCCAGCAACATGGTTTTGAACCACTTTTACAACTTTAAATAATGGCTAGAAATGAATGACCCATATTGGCACTAATGGGGTACCATTTTGTAGTGCGCACTGAAAGGGTTCTAGGCCTTCATTGGGTCATCATTTTTTCTGAACTCAAGTCCAGGGCATATTCTAAGGAAATTGAAGATTTCTAAAAGAAAAGAAAAATAAAATGTTTTGTGACCAGTATTGCTTGAATTATTTGATACTCCCTTAATTTTACTTTTGGCATGAAGTCTCATGTTTTCAAAATGAATATCACTATTGAACTAAATATACCTCTTGATATGAGGCGAAAGGCTCATTCAGTAACAGGGCAATATTGGGATACTCGATTTTAAAAAAAGAAAAGAGAAAGAGAAAAACGTTTCACTAAGAAATTGGGTAACTTTTTCACAACTAACCTTTCTTACGTTTTAGAACTGATCGTTTTCTTTTAGAACTATTATAACTTTTTGGTAAGAACTGACCCTTATACTCTCTAAATCTGAAAGAGTGAAAAATCGCACGTTTCACTCCACTAAGTGTCAGAAGTGAGCCTGTCCGCTTCGAGTGGAATTTTCACTCGTTTCGAGTGACCTCTCACTCTTTTAGAGTAAAAAATTCACTCTGGCGTCGGAGTGGTGAATTTCTAACCTCAAACCTTAGAATATCACTCTCAAAGAGTGGAAACTTCACTCAAAAATTCGACAGGCTCACTTCTGGCTGGCTAAAGAGTGAAATCTCACTCCAAAGATTTTAGAGAGTAATATGCCCAGATGGCAGGAAGCTTGATTAAAAGTTTTTCAATCGAAAGATTGGAACATTTATACTCAAGTTTTATACACATTATATTCCTCTCAATGTACAGCAGCCAGTGCAAACTACTGAAAAATTAAGTAATGATCATGGAGATCGAGTGAAATATCAAAAAATCAGAATGAAATGTTATTACAGCTACACAACGTTTCTCATGTATAAAGAGAATTCATGAATGCCTAATGAACAATATGTTCTCATGAAGAGTTCTTGGAGATCTCATAACTTTCTGCAAGATGGCAGAAAGTACATTCATCAAGATAACATAAAGCTCTCTGAATGTTATCTAATGCGTCGATTTCTGCACTCACAGAAATGATTTCTTGCTGTTACCATCATTTTATTCTTGATATAGATTTTCTTCTCCAAAAACAAATAGTCTTCGATCAAAAAGCGGTTTCGTTTAAAAGTAATCGTATCACGGATTGTCAGTAGAAAAAAATATGATTCATGACTTTTGTTCAACGTGAGAATCTTAATTTCTTGTGAGAACTATCGCTTCTTGTGTTAAGAAAAATTTTCTTACGCTGAAACTAAATGAATATTCTTAGAGGTGACGCTTAACGATACGCTTCCCCCTCCTTAATTGGCAGCTGATCGGTCAGTAATACATGGAGAAAAAATGGTTTGCTACTATAGCGCCTACAAAGAAATCGTTGTCCTTGCAAAAATATTCACTACGGCAGCTAAGACGTTAATTCTATTAACAAATGGGTTTATGTCAGCAAAAAAATTCAGTTGTGTCAATCATTTTTCTTGCTCTTACAGCTAATTTTTTTTTGTAGGCGCTATAGTAACAGACCTGCTTGTTATGCCAGTAATACTTTTCTCTCCGTGTAGAGGTTCCAAAATTGATTCCAATGTATCGTGTTGTAAAGTGGAATAATAATTATAAACTTCAAAACAGTGATAATCAAATGAAGCACTGTATTGTTGGTTTTTCTTCAGTACACATTATAGAAATGCCACGTCTTGTCGAATATTTTGGAAGTACAAAAGTATTGACCAGTGTACCGTGAGTCAGATACCGTCCCAAGTGATACAACAATATTTTATTTGGAAAAACTCAATTATTGTACATAGTCAACATTGTGTGTCTTGCGATATCTTGGTTTTAGATGTCTCTCAGACGAGTTTGAGGCAAGAATTGGTGTGAAACTCATCTAAAAGTGTTATGTAGGTCATATAAAACTTGTTTACAACATATCGGAAGATACAAAATTTTTACTGGATAACAGGAAAGATTTCATTACCCTCAATAAAAAATTCATTGCATCAAGAAAATCTCTAAGTCTTATTTGAAAACTGCTTATGGTGATGTCAAGACTATTTTTCTTGATGTAAAATTCAATATTCTAACGCAAAGATTATCCAATTTTACTTGAGGCCAGAGAATTTTTTTCTTATCACACAAGAATAATTAGGATTGTCCCTATGTTGAGAACAGCATTTTCTCATAATAATGGAATTTTTGTTACCATAAGGAAACATTTCTGTGAGTGTGAAGAGAAAAAGATATCATGGAATGTCATCTGTAAGAGAGCTCCTGATTTTGAGTTCCTACAGATGTCATGATCTTGGTCAAGTCGGGAGCTCATACGTATGACCTCGGATAGATCTCTTGAGTTTGAAGGTATTTAGAGCTCTTATTCATCAGGTTAAGAACATGAAATTTCTGAGATTTATCCAGTGAAGAGATTACGAGGTTAACATCTCAGCACATTTTTTTGCAAAGAATTTCTCGAAATTGAATTCATAAAAAAACCGACATTTCTGGACATAATTCTTTACATCTGTTCTTTACATCTGTTACATCTTGACGTCTGTACATAGCCTAAATTTTGAATTTCGAAAGAGTTTCCTTGAAGACATTTTTAAAAAATTCGGGCTCTGTATACTGGGTTCATTTAAAAAGAGTGTCTATTTTAGAAAGCCAAAATTAGCCACTTTTTCATGATGGTTTTATAATAAAATTAGCCATTAGATATTTTTGGAATTCCAACACTTTATTGGACGTATCTTGAAGTATAAAAAAACTGTGTTTTTCATCAGGTTTTATCAATTATTTCGGAAGCAATCCTAAAATATCTGATAATTAATTTCAAAATTCAATCTACACTACGTACACGATTGCGTTCCACGGAATTATCTGAACCACAAAAAAAGGTTTTTTTCCAAGGTTGTGAATATAGATAGATAGATAGATAGATAGATATATGTTTATTATGTTCTAGGATGAAAATCCTGTGGAACAATTGAGAAAGAAGTATAAACAATAACAAAGATATTATATACAAAAATACTTATATATATACAGCATTAAACCCACAGGCCGAAAAGCAAAAAAGGCACAATGAATGAACTTAAAAATAAAGATGAAATGAGAATGAGAGCGAGGATGAGATTACAAAGGTGTGAGAAATGAAAATACAGATATAAGATAGAGATACAATAGTTATAAATGCGCAGAATGAAGATGAAGGCGAGAAAAGCGTAAGATGAACCACGATGAACCTACTTGAAAAGGAGTATATATCTGTGAGTGAGAAAGGGTGGAGGTGAGCAAGAAGTCATAATACCTCTTTTTGAAGACGTTAGGGAAAGAGCTACACTTGATGTTATCTGGGATCGTGTTCCAGAGTTTACTACCTGTTATCAAAAAAGATTTTTGATATGTGGTAGTATGACGCAGTGGTGTTTTAAGGAGCCCCCTATCCGATCTAGTGCAACGAATTGCATCAGAGGTACCAAAATTAAAACGATCGTAAAGAAAAGGAGGATCCTTGAAAGCAAATAGTTGATGCAAGTACGACCCCAGGAAAAATTTCCGTCGTTCAGAAAGTTTGAGCCAGCCGAAGCGCGTGAAGAAAGGAGAGATGTGAACATCTTTCCTGAGATTGAAAATAAACCGCACGCAGGCATTCAGTTTACGCTGCAGACGTACACTGTCTACTTCGGAGAGATCAGTGAGAACTAAGCAACAATAATCAAAATAGGGCATAACTAGCGTTGAAATCAGTTTGGTTCTCATCTGGATAGAGAGTGCGTTGCCATTAAGTCACAATTGGTAGAGTGCGCACCAGACTTTCCTACAGACAGAAGTTACTTGCTCATTTCAATTAAGAGAAGGTGTCAGAATAATCCCAAGCGATTTAAGCGAAGAGACAAGATTTATAGGGGTGCCCTGAAGTATGATGTCCGGTAAGGAGCGAAGAGAAATGTCGTTGACGTAACGTGGAGAACCAAGGATCATGCAATTGGTTTTTAAGGGGTTCAGAATTAGGTAGTTGGTGGAGCACCAACTGGCAATTCTCTGTATATCGTCATTCAATTTCGTGATACATTCGTCTATGAGAAAAGGTGAAGTATGCAGATAAATATAAAAGTCATCAGCGAATTTAAAGAGTTTACAATGGTGAATAATCGAATTTATGTCGGTAACATACAGTGCGAATAAGAGAGGGCCCAGGCGAGAGCCTTGGGGAACACCTGAGGTAACTGGAGTCCATTCGGAGCAACCTTTAGAGCTTCTAACTACTTGCGTGCGATCAGATAGATAGGACCAAAACCACTTCAACACGGGGGTAGATATATTGAAAGAAGCGAGTTTTTGTATAAGCAAAGAGTGGTTAACGGTATCAAAAGCTCTTGAGAAACCAAACCCCACCAAAAGAGTGATCATGCGCTTATCAATCGCTTCACGAACATCATCAGTCAATTTTAAAAGAGCAGTTTAAGTGGAGCGGTGTTTGATGAATCCACATTGATATTGGTCAAGTAGAGAATTCTTGGTCAAAAAATCACACAAGAAGTGATGGACGATCTTTTCAAGTATTTTAGATGACTCACAGAGAATGGAGATAGGGCGAAAATCACGTGGAGTTTGTGGAGATCTTGTTTTAGGTATAGGTGTAATGAAGGAACGTTTGAGTATGGAATCAAAGTAAGTCAGGAAGTGATGCAAAAACAGGTAATAATAACAGAAATAGAAATTCCAAATTTAGATTCCACAAAAAATAGATTTTTTTACTTCAAACAGATACTTGATTCATTTTTCAGAACAAATTAACGAGTGGCTTTAATTCACATGGAAGCTACACTCATAAATTTGAAAGAAAAACTTTATGTATTTCAGATAATTCTGTGGAACGCAATCGTGTACGCAGTGCAGAAGAAATTTTGGAATCTATCAATCCATATTTTAGGATTACTTTCGGTATAATTGATGAAATCTTATGGAAAAAAGTTTTTCGTTTATATTCCAAGATATGTTTAATGAATGAAATTCCGAAAAGATCCATCGGTTAGTTTTATTATAAAACAATGATGAAAAAGGCCTAATTTCGGCCTTCTAAAGTAGACGTTTCCCCTAATCCATTGATCCCCTCCTTGCCGGTAGATCCTTGTTATCAATTCATTATTAATGTACTGATAACGTTTTTGAATGCATGGATATGTGGAGAATGATTCTTTGAAAAGAAAAAACTGATTACAAACATTCTTAGTTGATTGGCAATCAATTGCTAACGATTGACAGGAAAGAAGAAAATGAATTACGTGGATTAGGTTGATTTTGGATAAATTTACATTCAGCGAACATTCAATGAATCTTCAAACGTCCGTAGCTTTATTTTAGGTTCAACGATCGCTTGTTGAACGTTTATGTTCTCTTGGGGTGATAAAGTAAAATGCACTCACAGAACATTATAAACTGTGTTACATACCTGATTGTTTCAATTACTGGAACATACGATTTCAGCGTTACTTATGTATAAGAAGTATCATGAATGATGATTTAAAAAGTAATCAAGTAATTATTAAACAAACACTCTCGGTATCGAACAGTTTCATAACCTTTATGTTCAGTATAGAGAGTAGAGAAGAAAAAATTTCTGCATGTGCGGACGCATCTTGCATCATTAATTACAACTTCTGAGCATCATCCTTGTGAAATCAAAATGAAATCTTAAGAAAGATATCATCAAGTGGTCTTTTGAAAGACACTTGAGATATGATAACTATTTGACATCAGTTCCACTAAATCATAATGTCCTCTTTTCAAAGATATCCCACAGAGCTCTTCACACAGAGTCCTCGTACTTCTGATGACTGCATGATATCCTTATGAGTAATCTCAATGTTATCTCTGAGAAGAACTCTCGTAGAGTTCTTCCTCATATAATTCTTCCCTGGGCGGTGTATCATCGATTTCAAGCTACTCATCCATCAAATTATGGCGCAAGTCGTTTATGAGGTATTCAGTTCTACATGGTTAGTTGAGCAGGAAGATGGATTCAAATTCCGTTGACTGGTCTGTCATTTTCTCTTTCACGCAATTTATAATAAATATCTACAAAGAAGTCATAAAGTTTCTACATCTCAAGTAGCACAAGAACTTCTCTAATATGCTATGGTGACTCTATGATTGTGAAAGGGATGTGCGAATGAGACTATTTTGGATAAATTCGTTAAAATATTCCATGGATGTGCATAGCACATAATTATTCGAAACAGTCTCATTTGGAGGTTCTACGCATGTTCGTAGGATTTTCCAAACACGCTCTTAGCATTTCTAACCTCTTCTGCTACTTGGGATTCGACAGTAACCCTACATAATTATTCAATACTGTATGCAAAAACTTGAAATATCATGCAAGCATCATTCGATACATCAATTTTGACAACTCGGAGGCATTGAATCTGGATTTATTCCGAAACAAATGATGGAAAGATAAAAACAAACAACATACATTGTGAAAAGAGAGTCTTAAGTTCAGATCATTGCAAGACTGAATCTATAATACAAACAACGTAAGTCAACAGGACAAACAGGAAAAAGTATTGTTTTAAAATAAGATGCAAACGGATTAAGACTTGTTTTTTACAATGTAATCTTCAAATGAGTATGAAATCCTTAATGAGGGTGGGAGGGGGGGGAGAGCGGTTCTGCTTTATAAAACCGAAAAAAAGCGTTGTTTTGGAGAATGTTTTTAGGTACGAAAAAAACAATCGCATAAAACGAACTTTTTGGGGTATTTTCATGTATTTTTCAAATTGATGAAAAAATTTTTTCCTAATGAGAAGTAATGAAATGAAGCGTGTTTCCATCTTTACAATCATTATAAACTGGTTGGCGTGATTGCAGAAGACAAAGAATAGATCTCCAATTGAAACGAACCAAAGCTTGTTGTCTGCACTTTTGTACCCTCTTCTATTTGAATCAAATAGATTTATAAAAAATCATCTTCTAAGCAACTTTTAAATCGAGTCTAAGTAATTATTCTTCCTCCAAAAAGAACTTTGTTTTCCTGGACCCCGAGTAATTTGAAATTTCACGATTTCTTTGGGGTTTTCTTGGTTCACATGGGAGAATAAGGTTTGGGAATTCAAATTTCTGTTGGTTGTTATGTTTTAAATAAGAAATACATCCTGTATCTTTTCTATCGATAGGACGACACTCTACGAATGTAGACAAAATTCTTGTATATATGATCATATGACGTTGAAGAATTATTTTATTAACTTAGAACATACACAAAAATAGCCCAGAGAGTTGGTTTATTTAGTTATTTTTTTACTACTACACTAATCGAATTGTTTTTATAGTTCCATACAAAATGAATTCATAAAGTAATGGATAACACAGATAAGTTTCCGTGGTAAAGTTTATTCTTTGTAAAGAATAACCTATACAAAAATACCAATGAAAAAAAAACACATCTAAAAATAAAATCTATACACGAAGAGAAATGTTATATTACACTGGTCAACATCCATTTTGTTGCCTGAGGTTTGAGAACTGATTCGGAGTAGTTTTAGGGCACTGAACACGAGAACAACATCAGATTTGTTGGAACAGCTCGTTTTTTATCATTTTTTATACATACAATTCGTCAATTATATAGATTATATATGCAAATTATGTATAAAAAATAAGAGGGAGTGAGCTGATCCAAGGAGTCTGATATATGTTTCGCATTCAACACACTACGAGCACTCCGAATCAGTTACCAGACATCGGGCACCACAGAAAGAATTTTTTTTGTTGACTTGTGTTTATAAGTACGATGCAGAAGAATTCTCCCATATTTTACTATTAGATATTGTAATTTTTTTAAAGAATATCTGAGTAAATGATATCATAAAGCAAATCTGTCCCGTACGTGCTAGCGATTTCATGATGTAAGATTTCTCTCCGTGTAAAAGTGATAAGTATCATTCAGGCATGCAGGGATAAAGGTATGTAACAATAATATTGTTAGAAATAAAAATTATTATGATAATGATATTTGTGAATGATCAAAGATCTGTCTATGAGAGTGATTTTTAATATTATAATTTAATATTATAGACAATTTCACGTAGGTAATCGTGGATTTTAGTTCTACTGAATGGTAAAATTATTATTAGTTCAAGTTGGAGTTGATGATAAAATTATTCATTTCAGTACTTAACTTCTAGTGGAATCATGAATTGATCTAATATCTCATCATTAGTAGAAAAATTGGATGCAATGCTACACAGCAAGAACGCTGTTTTGATTCCACACCTATTGTCTCATATATAATGAAAATAATATATTTTTGTTGCAAATAAAGCCGCTTTGCATTAAGAAAATATTGTTTCAGTTCAAGGGAAATTCAAAACCTTAATTTGAACCGAAACAATATTTTCTTGATCCAAAGCACGTGTATTTGGGACAAGAAAAATACTCTTTTCGTTACACTGTTAAAAATGTGTGGACAAAACTTCAAATACACGTAACGGAAGCAATTTCCAATCACACAACTGAAAATCTAAGGTACATGTGCATGAAATTTCAACTACGAAAATATACATACCCCTAGTAACACACAATCTCCGTCAAACGTTCTGAGAATGTTTGCAGGACGTTTGAATATTCTAGGAACGTTCGTAGAATATTTTACGTACATTGGTGTTACTCGGGACATGTGCAATATGATATAGTAAAAATATGAAAATTCAATTGCTTCTACATGAATTTTCAATTGAAGTACCAAGGTTTTTGGAATTCCAGTTACAAATGTGATTGAAAAAGTTATGAAATTTCAAACAATTTTTCACATTTTTTTGGTCTCATGTATATAGAGGCAAAGGTGGTATAATGGGCCCCTGCTGGTAATGTGGGCCCCTCCCTCGGTATCTGATTATCCAGGTCACGAATTCTAACAGTGAACACTAAAACTACCAGAACTAGTTCCCAAACGACACTGTCGATCTCGCTGAACGCTCAGCTGTTATGATTTGTAATATATATCGAGCAGTGAATTTTGTCGTCTTTATCAAAAGTCTGAAAGGTAAGAGTTTAACTTGATAATACTACGGTTTTTTCATTTCAACTGGTAAAACCAAGTTCAGGTATGTATTTAGTATGCTATCAAGATTGTGTTTTACATGAAGTGATGTCAGTTTACTTATGAAGTTGAGTGTAGGAAAATTTCATTTTCCAAGATGGGCAAGGTGGATATAAGGGCTCCTTGCACTGCGGGTATTATGGGCCCCGGGCCATATTTTGTGAAGAGGCGTTTTCTGAAAACACGAGAGGTGAACCGTGGGTTAAGTGTGTGATGTGTGATATGTGGGCTCACAATTATTGTGCTGGTTGCGAAAAACATGTATAAATCTGTAACTTCTGTGAATGAATTAAAACGAAAAAAATTGCGAGTTGGTTTATAATAAGTTACTTTCATTTATTTCAACGCGGTTTCCAAGCAGACCTTCAATATATATCCAGATATTATTCTCAAAACAATGGCAGACCCAACTCTATTTTATATGAATTTATGGATGAATGAACATTTTTTCTCAATTGTCGTCCTGTTTCTTTTTTTACATAAATATCCTGGGGCCCATATTACCCGCATAAAAGTTAGTGATGGGAAAATGGGGAACTTTAGAAAAACCATTATATTCCTCTGAGGGCTGCGAAGAATACATCGGGATTTCATGTAATTAGTGTTAGATAGTTCGAACAAGTATTCTGATTTATTTACAATTTTTACACTGAAAAGAAAAGTTATTATAAAAGAACCAAGTAGGGGCCCATACATCCACCCTTATCTCTATGAAGGGTGCAAAATCAAGACAACTTTATATTTTTTGTACCCACCTATGAGATTGTCAATTTTATGGCCAATTGATTTCAATACGTAAGAATTACATGAAAAGTGACGTTATAATTACGGTGTGGATTTCATGTAGAATTTACTCCAGAGTCCTGTTGGATTTACATTGTTATCATGGTTATCATGGCAACACGCCGGCTGTATAACATTGATCCCAATGTGAATTTTACTCCAATTGCATGCACTTCAGCAGTTATGTCAAAATAACAACAACCAATGCAGAATCCACACGTCATTTTTTTCCGTGTGGTTGGTTGTGAAACTATGAATTTATATTACTGACACTTGATACTTGTAAATTATCAAATTTTGCCCAACCTTCCGATAAAATTTGTGGTTCCTCCACTAATCAATAATGAAATTAAAGGCCTTAATCATTAATAGATATCAATTTGAAATTCGATCTAATATGGGATAATTTTAAGAATAATCTATTACTTTTATACATAACATAATATATTAAGAGGTTAGTAATACTCTGTCACACACTAATATAATTTTCATAAGGACGAACTGTTGTTTCTATACATGATATAATACATCATCATTCAATTATTAACATATTATCTGATCTATGAAGAAAATGCGTTACAGCTATCCTTGGAAGCATGCTTTATTAGGTCGGATTACAGATTAATACAAACGAAAAAATCACTTGTTACCCCTGGTAAAAAAGCCGGATGGGAACCCGGCTCAAACCCGGATGGGAATCCAACTCAAACCCGGATGAATCTCCGGGATTCCATCCGGGTGTATCCGGGCGCGTATACGGTTTTCGCGGTGATTCTTTATCCGGTTTCATTCGGACCCTATCCGGATTTTAACACTGAATATTTTCCGAAATCCCACACGAAATTTGGATAGAATTCATTCGTCTGCTTTTTCGGGTTTTATTTGGGATTCCAAGAAATATGTTGTCCCAAAAACCGGATGGGATCCGGATGGAACCGGATAAAGAATCATCGTAAAACCCGTATGCACGCCCGGATAAACCCGGATGGAATCCCGGAAATTTCATCTGAGTTTGAGTCGGATTATCATCCGGATTACCATCAGGATTATCATCCGGTTTTTTTACCAGGAATATCTATTATAATTTGAAATGAGATTTGCAACAGGGCAAGTTTGAAGTATGATTGACTGTCACTGCCTTTGCAAGTACTCCAATTGAGTTGGAATTACAAGAAACTGTTTTGAACGGGACACTGTGAAAGATATTTGTACAAATGTTAATAAAAAAGTTTGAGAGCCATTAACACACATATTTTTGTATTGAATCGACACCTTTATTAAAATCCAAAAACAATATTATCTTGGAATGGTTTTCGTGCCAAAATTGGTTTGTGTTCTCAAAAAATCTGACGTGAATTTAATATACAAAAGTATGTGTCGATTGCTTTCAAATTTTTTTAATGAAATTTTCATTTATTCACGGGCTGAAACCCATTGGGTATAGAGATAGGATGATACAAAGTCTGCACAATCACATTAAAACTTGAAAATAAATAAAACTATAAACACATGTGTGAAAGATTCGTGACAGTTATTAACAAGCAGAATATTCGAAAAAGCAGGATGATCAAATAGAACACAAGAAAATGATGAATAGCAGAACATACTAAACTGTAATAATAGAAACATAGAAAATTTTTCAACAAGAATTCAAACTGTTGAACGATTTTTTTAATGCATTCGAGGAAACCGAGAAAAATTCAATCATATTACAGTAGACTCTCGATTTAAGCACCATCCGTGTCCTTATTCTACTTGGGATGCAATCTCATGTGAGAGAAAGACAAAGATGGTGCTTAAATCGAGAGTCTACTGTACTATATGAATTCGCAAGTGTGCAGATACGATTTATAGGATCAGTATTACCATAACGAGATTTATACATAACAGTATTGAACAACCTATAAGTTCTAAGAGATCTTTTAGGCACATTAAAATTGATAAAATTAAGGATCTGCATGTTATTGACGAATTCATTTAGAATTTTGTGTAAAAAAGACAAATCATGGAAAAGCCTACGCGATTCAAGGGATGCAATATTGAGTTGTATCATAATGGCTGAATAATCATGAGAATTTGTGCTCATGGGGCTTCCAATTTTATAAGCAGCAAGACGCAAAAATTTGTGCTGAACTCTTCCCAGTAGGATGGATGAGGACACCGAATCTGAGAAGCGTACTGAAGGTGGAGACGAACCAAAGATAAGTATAGCGTACGCAGAGCTCTCGGATCATTAAAATCTCTACTGAATCTTTTAATAAAATCCACAAATTCTTTTCAATAGCGTAGCAGCAATTATCCCTGTTCCAATGGTATGGTTATAATGATTTATTTTATTCAAATGAATTATCCTGATTTTGTTGATTATAATAAACATTTCTTTGATACCGGATAAATGAATATTTATTTGACTAGAATACATTTTTTTAGTGTTTATATATATATATATATGAATCATCAATGTGACGTTTTTATGATGTATCGGAGAAGTAATAATCAGTTCCCTGTGAAACGAATCAAATGGACAATTTTACTGAATTCCACTGTACCTTGATGTTGATATGATCTTCACATAGAATGTGTAGTAAGTGTATAAAAATCATATAAAACTTATGTCAAAACTTTTCCCAGAGAGACTTCAACTTTCCTTTTTCAAAAAAAAAAACTGAGGGTCAAAGAATTTTGATCGAATCACAAGTCTGCTGATTCTAATCCGTCTAAATCATCTCAATGAATGGAATAAATTCAAGTTCTCGTACGTTTTATCCGTATCAATATCGAATTGAAAATCCAGAATACCCAACGAAGATACAATTTTAATAACAACCCCTGCTGTTTCAACTGATTTTTACAATGTTTATTGGTAACCGATCAAAGTTTGATAAAAATCTACATGTCAGGGATCAAACTTTCCATTTGAAACACTAATCCTTAGATTTTCCCTCATAACATTCGACGAATCAATTATACACTGGAAATTCTTCAGAGATTTGCAAATTTCAATGGAATTCTGATAAATGAATACAAGCATCGCTTTGTCAACTATTATTAATGATTCAACTTTTTCACGACTTCATACCTTCAGGACTTCAGAATGCCACGAATATTTATATAAATACTCATTATATTTCACTAAAATCATTTCAATGATTCACAACGTTCAATAATAGATGCTATGACCTAGCAAATTGACCCATTGATTCTTTCAGATGATTGTGCACACGTGCAACCGTTTCCCCATTCGTTAGGACTGTTCGTTGACTCATAACCCATGCAACCCAGTGTCTCTTCGAATCCAATTATTTATAGTCATACGCATCTGCCTTTCTCTCAATTCACAAAAGAAACAGTTGTATGCCATCCAAGTTAGGCCGCAACGAGTCTTTATTCGGATAATTGTGCGAAAAATATAATTGATCCCAAGAATAGTAATATGTCACTAATGTCAGATCATCTCATGTGAATTGAAAGAACCGGATTATGAATAAAAATGAACAAGAATGGTGGCAAACTTTTTGGATCAAGAGGACCGTGTTCTTGAAAATCACTCCACGTGTTTCATTATAAACGCAAATTTCATGTAGAACTTACGATACATGGAAAGTTATGTTTTATGGTTCAAGTACAGGAAAATGCAAAAACCTGATGATAAATTGTGATCTATCAATGGGAGAAAGCCAGAATTGTATTTGAAAAGAATAATAAATCATCGTCAGCTTCATCGTGAAGTAATATGTCTGAGAGCTAGTCATATTCAACTTTTAAATCGAAACTTCTATCGATCCTGCGCTGGCAAGCGTTGACGTGTTGTGCTATCATTGGAACCTGATCAGAAAAATTTTGTTTAAATCTGGATATAACCGAAAATTTTTAGTGGAAATTTTGGAGAATCAGATTCGCAGGGGATCTGAAGTTTGCTTGAATTCCTCACATAATTCAGGAATTACGCATTCGAAATTCGAAATAGTGTTGGCTTCGCTGGTATGCAATAATGAATCGCTCGTTAATTTCATATATTTCATGAAAGAAATCAAACACTGTTAGGAAAAACTGCCTGAAATTTCATAACGATATTATGAACTTTTTTTGGAAAAAAAAATTTATTAACCCTCAGCCTATAACACAGGGTTAGCGTAACCCAGTGAATATTTGCCCTGTCAAAAATTTCTTCATGGATTTAGAAAAAAGTTTGGAAGTTTCTTACACAAACATTCTGTCTGGTAGATTTCTGAGAAAAATAGTTCAAAAGTATCATAATGGCTTTTACTTTGATAAGGAAGGTTCCAGACTTCTTTGAAAAATTCAAAAAATTATGGTACTTTTAAAGATTCGTTTACGTAAATATTTTAACTCGGGTCAGACTAACGCTGAATTTCCATGAAATATGGCATTTTTTAAGATACCTGTTATCTCAGGGTCAAAAATTTTCAAACTTCTTTCATAAATCCACAAAGAAATTTTTTACAGTACGGAACATATGGACTCCAAAAAGAGTATGAGTTACAATGTCACCATCTTTGAATAAGCCAACTTAAGTATGAATTGATGGATTGGCACCGCTTTATCAATAAGTTAAAAAACGCAAGTTTAGGTTAAATTCTGTATGCGGAAAAATCAGGCAATTTGAAGTTTGTAGGCTGAGGGTTAAATTTCGTAATGAAATATTCAATTTGATAACATAATTCTTAATATCAAGAATATTTTTCTCAATGCTGAAAATTTTCTTCTTAATTATAATAACATATTTATGAAATTTAATAAACAATTGTTACATTTCAGAAAGAAATTAAAAGATTCAATCATCGATATTAAATTTCAGAACTATTATTAAATCCAATATGAATATATGATATTTCTCAGTGTATATATTATACACTGTCAAAAAACTCCTTCTGAAAATTCAGAAAATGTGACTGTAATTTTTTACAGGAAAATTTTGCTGACACTTGATAAAATTAACTGAATTTTTAGAACACTTTTTGAAATTGAGTTGAAATTCCTCAAAATTCAGAAAAATTTATCTGAAAATTCAGAAAAAAGTGACTGTGAACAATTACAGTCACCTTTTCTGATTTTTCTGAAGGAATTTTTTTACAGTGTGTAAGAAAGACTTCACCGTTTAACGCATGTTGAAATTCAGGAACGTCGTTTATTTTGTAAAACTGAATAGTTTCTATTCACTTCATCTTTATATTTTTATGTCAAATGATGTTCATTTACATGCAAGTAAAATAATTACATTTCGTACCATAAATTTCGTGTGTCCAACGATTTGTCGATATAATCAAAGAATATCAAGTGCTGGGGGTATAAAAAAGAGAATTAATTATGGATTTGTGTCAATATTTAGATCTTCATACGATAAATGAAATTCATGAATATTAATATGCATCAACTGGCCAGTCTTCTTCGTATACAAAGAGATATTTCATCATCTCTATATATTTTCTCTCGAATGACAGAGCGATTTATCAAGAAACGCGAGCGAATCAAGGGCTGTTTGGACGATAAAAATACGAGCAGGGATGGGCAGCCTCAATTACTTTTTGTACTCGAAGTAATTTTTTCTGTCAAGTACTTTCCTATTTCCATAAAATAGAGAATTTGAATGTCAAATTAGAAAGTACTTGACAAGAAAAAGTACTTTAAGTACAAAAAAGTACACTGAGAAAACAGATATCCTGAAAATTACCATAATTTATGGATTTTCAGCGCTGGTCTGATCCGAGTCGGAATATTTACTTGCACGAATATCTAAAAGTACCATAATTTCTTGGACTTTTCAGAATAAGTATGGTACCTTCCTTATAAAAGTCCCAGTCATTATGGTACTTTTAGAGGTTTGTTCAGGTAAATATTGAGACTCGGATCAGACCAGCGGTAAAAATCCATAAATTATGGTACTTTTCAAGATACCTTTTTCTCCGTGTAATTGAGGCTGCCCATCTCTGAATACGAGGCAAGCAAGCACCGTTTGAAATATGGAAACGCAAATTCTCTGAATTGACAGAAATAATTCTTATGATTCTCTTCATAACGAAACTCGTGGTGAAGAACTGATGTGTAACATTCTGTCATATAACAGTGATCTCAGAATGTGGAAACTGATAGCCTCCACCATACGGCGTTTGGACTCTACACTGGGAAAAATGATATGTTGAATCGACTTGTGCCTACTATGTAGCCAACTTCACTTCCCTGTTGTCCCTTGTTTCCCTGTCACTTGAACTTGGCATCAATGTTGTATCAGTGTTACCGCGCATTCATGTCAAAAAATGAGAACTATATTGCAATCAGTGATCCCACTCTAAAAAGTCTGACTGAATGTGACTGCATCTTACTTGAAAATTTGACTGAAATTTGGAATTCAGTCTTTTCCATTGTGTTGGTATTTGTTTTCGGCGCTTTCTTTCAACGGAAACAAGATTAGTTTTGGCTGCATCTCAAACTAAGCTACTATTCAGGTTGAAAGTAAGTTCCACTGTGCTTCTTGTACTGTTGTGTTGTCTACCTTTCTTCAACTGGACGCGCAGTGAGACTATAAAAGTCTTGACCCTGCTAGAAATGTGACTCTTTGGCATCTCAGGCCCTGCCTTGGGCCAAGTTGGCGTAATCTGGGCCAAATAAGGACCTTTGATGGTCCAATTGGAAGAGAGGGCAATTTCTAGCTGGGTAAGGATTCCATGCTGGGGGTGCCAGCTCCTACATCATAGGATCACTGTTACACTGAGAAGGTTTATTTATATAGTTAACGAACGTATATTTGCTTATGGGGAAATAAATATTTGTTCCATACAAATCTATCATGATTTTGTCAAATATGATTTATTAACTATTAATGAACGTTTATTTCTACTAAATGGTACTTGTTTTCTATTAACAAAATATATTTGATTCAAACCAATATTATATTTATTTCCCAATGAGCAAATATACGTTTGTGAACTATAAATAAACCTTTCTCTCACTGTATACAATTTTTGTTACTCGTCAGTATAGTCAAATTTCAATGCTTTTAAACTATGGAAATTGAAGGATAAAGAACAATCACAGATGTAATTGACATTTCACAAAAATAAGTTTTCGTAAAATTGAAGTTTCTGCATCGAGAACAAAAAGTTGTGAAATTTACATCTTGTGCCTACCACAATTTCAATTGATTCCATAGCGATGAATGTAAGATCTGCATTAGCTATTATAGTAAGTCTTACATTCGCTGTTATAAAATTAACTTAAATTGTGGTAGCTCCAACTATTTTTGAAATCGTCCCAATATCGACTTCGTAAGATGTAAATTCTACAACTCCTCTGTTCTCAGTGTGAAATACTACGAAAAGTAAAACTTACTTTTATTCTGAATCTTAGCTGATTCTAAGATTCAGCCAAAACTAGCCCAGTTTCAACTCAAAGTGAGCACTGAAAACAAATGCCGACACAATGGAAAAGACTGAATTTTAGTCAAGTTTTCAAGTAAGGTGCAGCCACATGCAGTCCAATTTTTTGCAGTGAAAAGATTAGATAGCCAATAATTTTCATTTAGAATTAATCCTCAAACACCTCACGTATGTAGTGAGAAGATAAAGCTTCGGTAGTGGTCGAGAAGAACGCCGCGTTCCTCTCAAGTGAAACTCGATCGTAACTCCAACGACCCCTGTAAAGGTCGAATCTTCCGTGAATCTTGGCCGAAGAAAGTGAACCGATAAAGAGCATCAACTGAAACTATCCATGCGTGTAGCAATTTCAATTATGTATGCTTTTGCTTGTATCTCAGTTCATCCAAAAGACTTCCGTACATTAATCTCTCTGAATTACTACTGAATTTCCTGAAGGAAGTATTAACAAAGAATTTCATCGATTGATCAAAGCAGTGCAAAAAAACGTATCTTTCAATCTTCTGTACAATTATTACGTCGACTAATTACATCGAATATGCATCGAGAGATTCATTCTTACGAAATAAAATCATTAAACATCCGTAGATTATAATACAGTTTTATGCGAATATTTTATACGGCTTTTAAATTTTATTATTATGAAATGCTGGATTTAATTCATAATTACTCTAATTATATAAACTGTGTTTATAATCGATTATCTTTTATTGTTGCAGATTAATGAATGCGAGATTGAATTTATCAAAGCCGTGTGTGGTTTTTACATGATTGATTGATTAGATGATTATGCTAAAATTATGTTTGCAAAATGTAATGTACGTCCTTCACAAATTGAAATTAAATTCGTTCCAATTCTGGAACTATTTGTTCGACAGAATTCTTAGTAGCACATTAGGGAGAAGAATATGAGAAAATGAGTTTAACAAACTAATAATATTCATATACAAATTTCTATACGCTATCATTACTCGTTTATGAAACCACAAGATATCTTTTATTTGTATTATACTATTGTAAGCAAAAATTTAATACCACACGGGATGTATAAAACACAAAAGAAATACAAATTGCTTGCGTCCATTAAATTATTCTCATAATGCATTTCCAAGCTAACAAACGACATACGCAATGAAAGTCAATGGTCAAATGAAATCTTATGAAGAGAAAATATGCACGTTCTCAAATTTTCCCCACAAAAGCTGCAGAAAAATTCGAGGAGGAGATCAATTTCAACGGATCAACTGTATTGCTTTTCCAAAGTTTTAATTTTAGTCGCGATATAAAATCATCAGGACACGATTCATCTTCACTACGAATCATCTATACCGGATAGAAGTAATGACACTTCACCTAATCATTTTTCCATCAAATATACTTTCACAATTTCAAAATAAAACTCTTAAGATAAAGATTGTCAGTGTTTAGACAATATTCTTAAACTGATGCCTCTGACCAATTTAACGAGCATGTGAGAAAGTGAAAAATTCCATCGATGACTTTCGAAGATATGATATATAATTCACCGGGACCTTTTTACGTCTCTTAATGTATTCGCCGTTCTCAATAATATAAACCACAAATTCAAAGATGTACAGTCAAACGTTTGCTCTCGATCAAGTTGTTATTTTTTTCCATTGAAAAATTTCAGAGAAATCCGACTGGAATTCAAAGGATCGAGGTAAGAATACGCGAACTGCGAGAGGACAACGTTATATATTATTATCGAAGAGTTAGATCGTGGTTAGCCGGAACTTTGACTCGAGTAGATACTGATCACGAAATTTATAGAAATAGATATTGCGTATATAGCGTGTGTGATTCTCGAACTGTCAAATACATCATTAGTGAAAGAAAGGTTGTTTTACGCTTCTTATACTTTCCCCAGATAAAGGATGGAATTTCAGAATTATACCTGATGATCCTTTTTTCGCGGAATACCCGTGAATGATTGAATTCGGATGTATGAGATTAAAAACATTGTTTTTTTTTCAAAATTGTGTAGGAATACACGTGAGGAATATCCGAGAGTGAATCTGAGAGGAAGAACATGTTTGCGATCGATGCCAATATCTGTGATGGGATTATATATACATACATGAGAACGTAAAGTAATCGGCGACTCGGTTGTAATCGCATTGCCTCTTTTCTTCCTCAAACTTTCATCTGAAGAATCTCATGAGAATAAAAATCAAGAGTTGTAGGAAAAAAAAGAAACAAGGGGTTTTTATACGTCGATCTTGTATCATTTTTCCATGTTTAGAAAAACATTTTTTCCTCTTGAAAGCGTGAAACCTGTTTAAGAAATTCGTGGTCGCAATAACTTCAAATCTGGTTCTATTGACCAGGAAATATAATGTTGATGTCCACATACAATGGTTGAAGCCAAAAGTGACTACATTTTTCAAGTTAATAATCAGCACGGTATGTGCTTGATTTTAGCTTCAACCACTTTATTTGGATATCAAAATTATATTTTCTAGTGAACTGAACCAGATGTCAAGTTATCGCGACTATCTCTAAATTGCTTGGGTGAAAAATTCACTCTTTAAGGGGGGAAATACAATTGGACGCAAAAAAATGCTATTTTCAAGAATTTATTTGTAATAGAAGTTTTTTGGGATTAATAATAAGTCCTTAAAGTATAGAAAAAAAATTTTTTGTTCCATTCCGAGCAATATGGCAGCTGCAAAGTGGCTTCAACGGAGTCCCTTCTTTTAATTGGCGGAAGTGATTATTCAAAAACTAATTATCCGATTGAGCTGAAATTTTCAGGAGCTCTTCTCTATACTATTTTATTCTATGTAAACTAAAAAAATTTTCGAATTTTTATTGCAAAATATAATTGTAAGAATAGTGGCGAAAAGTACTGTTTTTCAGAAAAATAAGCACCAAATGGACAATTTGTTTTTTCCAAATTATCTTAGTTCACTGAGGATATACAATTATAATTGACCTAAATTTTCCACATGAACTGTTTGAGATCAAAATTGCGCCTTGGAGAACTTCCGCCAATTCAAACAAGGGACTCCGTTGAAGCCACTTTGCAACTGCCACATTGCTCAGAATGGAACAAACAAATTTTTTTTCTATCCTTCAAGGACCTATCATTAGTCCCAAACAATTTCAAATTATTCCTATAATAACTTCTATTAAAATTAAATTCTTGAAAATGGCATTTTTTTGCGTCCAATTGTATTTCATTTCTTAAGGGTGAAAATACTGCAAGGCCAAGAAAAGTAAGATTCTATTCCTGAAGAATGAGTTTTCGCTTCGAAGGGTGAAATTCTACCGTTTTATAGAAGTGAAATTCTCACTCCAAGAGAGTAAAAATTAATTCTTATGGAGTAAAAACTCACTCTTTAGGGGTTCAGAGAGATCAATGTTCCAACCAAGTTGTTTTTCTATCAGTCTGCAGAACAGAATATGATTATTTCATTAAAATTTTTGTGAAGTACAATAAAGTGTAACGATATACATGTTTCCAATGGATCCAACAGACAGTTTAATTCAAAATTCCAACGTTGAATTTTTTGGTCAGATATTATCTGTTGTGACATTGGGGCACGTTGTCCAATCCATTCTACATACAATGAGTTGGAGAGAACAAGATTTTGAGTGCACTAACCACTGAATGCACACTTTGTTGAACCGAAAGCGCATTTTATGAGATTTATAGGGCACAAGACGCATACAATAATTGGTGTCCATTGTTTACAGTGCCGGATTTACCCATGGTGGGGCCCCTAGGCGAAATTTCGTGGCGGGCCCATGTAAGGCGACCGATTTCCAAACATTGAGGTTCTTTGAAATAAGAACAGTGTACTTTCTTAATCAATTCCATAGAAATTAAGTGATATGGAATGAAATTCCGAAAAATGAAAAAACGTACTGATATTAAAAAAGTATTGAAATTCAATTCTTCTCAATACTATTTTCACTATAAGTACTAGAGCTGATACTATTTTTTTCATCAGAAGTGTTATTTTTCTTCATAAAAGAAATAATATTGATCAAGCGGATTCAAATACTCATTGCAAAAGTAACACGCCCAGGGAACGTTACCCTGATGAGAAAATTTCACTGAAAATCTCTGAAAATTTCACGGATTTTTCACAGAAGAGTTTGTAAGAGGATTTCAGAGGTATTCATAGTTTTTTAAACAAATCTAGAGTTCTTCGCATTGAGAGAACGCCAAGTTTGGGTTGTTGGTAGCTACAGAAAGAATCACTGACTTCATGTCAAACATAGCATTTTCTGAGTGTATTCAGAAGTATTGTATTCCAATACTTTTAAATACATTTTGTTCACTGGAAAGTGTTGGATTCCTTTGATTTTCAAAACTGTTTCCGCGGTAAGTATGTGAGTAAGATTATTTTTTTCATGAGAGTTAAGAAATTAAAATTCCGATTTCTGCAAAACCTGATCGATGAGTGGGGACCCCCCAACCGTGGGGGCCCCTAGGAGGCGCCTAGTCCGCCTCTATGGTAAATTCGACCCTGATTGTTTATCAAGATCTTCAACTGTTATTTTGAAGAATTGAAGATACTCCCTGGTAGAAATTAGTCTGGGCGTCCCATTTGCCATCCACGTACTAGATGGGACCCACGTGGGAGCAACTGGATAACACATTTCAACCAATTTGACTTTAGTGCCCAAACATTTATTTGGTTTATGTAGATTTTTCATGCGTCAACTGATCGTACAGTAACGTTGATAGTCCATCAACACGGTCAGAGGGATAAAAGGAAGACCCAACGATTCAATTTCTCGCTCAGGATTATTTTATGGAAATAAATTCAAAGGCAACGTTCTTGACTGGAGGTTACATGTCAAAATACATTGTTACCTCATTCATAGGTGTGATTTCACATTTTTAATTACCAATTTGAAGAATATTCTAGCGATTCCCTGGGACATCTGGATGGGCACAGACTAGAAAGTGCGTTACAAAACTACACTGTGAAAAATAATTACTATCACCAATAATATACTGTGGTGTTTCAAGAAATCCATTTCTTAAAAAATCTGTACTCTTGATACAAGAAAATGTTTTTAGAACTAAGGATGTATTTCTTGAATTGAAGAAATATTTTCTTGATCCAAGGGAATTCCACTTGAGCTTGCAACATATCAGCTGTAATCAAGAATATGTTCTCTTGGTATTAGTAATTATTTCTCTCAGTGTAGCTAGAAACCAACCTAACATCTGGGGAAACTAGCTGGGGCCCATCTAATTCCCAATCATAATTTCTACCAGGGATTGTAATCGACTTCAGGAAAAATGTTTTTTGAAGCACCTCAATATAGATGCTAGTTTTTAATAACTTCCAACATATGTCATCACTTATTCTCATCTGGTTTAATATTCTCTGACAAATGGATATTAGAGACTAGAACAAAATTTGTAAAATTCATTTTCCTCAATGTATCAATAACTCGAGTTGGGTAAATATGATCGAAGATCCCAGATACCATTGAGATCCCTTTAGAAATTCTTTAGATCGTTTCGAAGACTTCGTCCTCATAATGTTGACTAGGATATTACTGAAAAACTTCAAACCGTGTGGAGTATCTCCAAACCTCTGGGCTTTGTAATCTTGAAGAATACATATTTCCATATAAAGGAACAATTCAATAAACCTCATACAAGATCATCCCAATTCCTGAAAAATTAACACTACAGGATGGCTACTGACCAGAAATTCTCACGATATTGATCAATGATGCATTCGTATCAAATAGAATGACTAATTAGAAGAAAAGAAATTCTCGACTATGACCACCCTTTACCATTAATTCGAAACCTATTATTTAAATTCGTCAACCTTGCAGTAGAATCATCCAATACAAGCGTGTACGTTAACCGGAAACGTTTCTCCAGGTTTCACATCCTACAGTGATAATTACCAACGCGAGAAGATGCTTGAAGTGCAGCATACAACAAAAGATTTAGTTGTTGGTAAGATGCATGGAAACTTCACGTTTATGAACAGTAATAATATTACACGACTGTACGTGTGTTGAGAGTTTCATATTATTCCATATGTAAATGAATTTCTCATGTACTCTGTGCCAAGTGGAGCGCGTTCGCGATTTTAATTTGGATTCCAGACGGTAGATGAGTCACAGCAGGGGGGCATTGTATGTGGAATTTTTATACAAGGAAGCGAAATACAAATTACAAACAATGGTGCGAACGTTTTATTTTATGTCCTATCGTTTTTTTAATCGATAAAACAATTTTTCGAGTCATTTGATACATTTTTTTTCATTGGGAATTTCAGACTTTGTACAATGCGGTAGAGATTTTATAAATTCTACCTCTCAATAAACATGATATCTAAAAGTTTCGTATATACATTTTCTAAATGTCCATTCAATATCTTTTGAACCTTATTTCTAGACATGATATTCACAAAAAAAATCGAAAATAATATTTTTCAGCCTAACATTCACTGGATTTTTCGTTAATCTGGAGTTAATCTACTTCAGACACAGTATGCTCCAACGATTGGCAGAAATCATTCCTCATTGTCTAAAAACATTCACGAATTCCATCATTTTGACGAATACCACACAAATATCGATGATTTGGAATCATTTGTTACCACCTATTATCCGATATCAACCGAAAAATTGGCTACTGTGTGTCAAATGATTAGCACAGTTATCAAATTTGACATGCTTTCACTGGATTTTTAGCAGGATCAACTTATTATTGATGACTCAACATCATATACAAATGTCTGTCCATTATCTAATGCTTTCATCTTATATCGTCATCTCTAACACTCTCAAAACGACGAATAAATTTAGGTTATACGGAAAGTTTCGACACACGAATGATATTTGAAAGACAAGCTATGTGTTTAACTTCTTACGTACGCATACGCGAATTTTTTACTTGTGTATCGGATTTGAGAAGTTTATGAATCAAATCCCATCTCATTTGAATAAAAGATCGATTCCATATCTCTCCTCGATGTTTGTGAAATATTTTAATTTTTTTATCGAATTTATCATTACTTGAACTTATTTCATTATTCCGTTTCTTTTCTACCTTTTCCTCATCAGTCAAGAAGTAGTTGCAACAGCGAGTTTAAATGTGAAACAAACGTTTTAAAACCCCAAGAGCATACAAAACCTTCAGAAACTTTCATCGAATATTCCTGAGGACGTTTACGAACGTTCCTTGAACATTTTTGAAGGTTTGTGTTCTCCTGAGGAACTCAGAAAGCTCAAGGATTGTTTGATTAAAAAAGAGTGACGAGTATATACTAGAAGAATACTCGGGAATTCTAACTTTGATTCTCAGCTCAAGTATTTTCAATCGTATGGAGAAATTGAAACATAACGTCCATGATGAATCAACCACAACTCACGAAGACAATCAACATAATTCCACTGAGATCAACAATTTTTTGGAAGACATCTCTAAAACACATCGCAAAATCTTGCACAAGACATCCCCAATGTATCAAAAAAAAAATCTTGAGAGTATAAAAATATATGACGACATGCTTTCATTAAACACGAGAAAGTTACGATATTACTGAATATCTGGTTGTGACATGTCGAAAAAAAAGTTCAAAAACGATTGCAGATTTCTTTAGAATTTCATCAAAATATTTACCTATTTCGTACGTCAAATCAACATGAATGTTGTCACTTCAAATTTTTTTTTCATCTCTTTTCTTTCCTCAATAATATTTCCTACCATTCGAGCAACGATTCCCGTGGCGAATTCATCATGTTCTGCTGAGATTTTTGCTATCCACTTTCACCTTCCGTACAACATATCTGATAATGAGAGCAGATTAATTCACTAGATGAGAGACACATCATCTTTCCTTGCGTAAGAAAGTCTACTTGAACGTTTATAACGTTCATTCATTTCCCGTAATCAATTTTGCGTAATCGATGCGAATACTGTATAAAACATTCGCGCGTCTGTGATACGTGTCTTCTCAATTAAAAGATCAAGTGCACTGGTACAAATAATCGAATATCCTTTCTCATTTGTACTGTACTTATCATCATTTAGAAATTGTGATTAACTATTCGATCGTAGATGGATGAGAAATCAAAATGACATGGTATTGAAATCAACCGTCGAGAATATTATTCCTGAAAATAATTAGTTATCTTAGATAGAAAATTCTGGTGTAAAAGGAATTGATGTAAAGTGTGTTCCCTTACTTGATCATAAATCGTAATTTATAAAAATACACCATCAACGGATAATCACAGGATACAGGTGCATAAAGCAATTTATGAAGCTGATGATTCTTTGTTTGGAATAATCAAAGATTTTGAATTTCTAACAAAGAAAATTGATTGCTGTATCAGCGAGATTCTTGTTTCAACCCTTCAGAAAAATTCACTCCATTTCGGGCACAAAATTGAAGAAACAATGAGGTTTTTCGGGATAAATATTCCTAATGGGTTACTTTGTAAAATGAAAGGATCTTATGAAGCGGATATTACAAGATAAACAATTGTAATGATAGGTATTATTGTTTATGGCAATCAAGAGCTGCAATTAGCTCTTGATTATGAGGATTTCAATCATTGAAATATATTCTACTCTACTCCTCCCGCGGAAGAATATAAAAACCTATTCTCTAATCCTAAGAAATGTATTACACACGGAAAAATAATTTACCTGCAGCAGCTAATTAAGTAGCTAGCACGGACACAGGCAGCCATTAAATTAGCTCCTGCAGCTAAATTTTAGCTGTTACCGCAAATAAATTAACTACAAATGCAAATTTTTTTGCTGTAACAGTGAAAATTTAGCTACAGGAGCTTATTTAATGGCTGTCCGTGTCCGTTATAGCTACTTAGCTGCTGCAGCTAAATTATTTTTTCCGTGCACAAACAGAAGAATGCGACCACGTTTGGAGGATTTATTTTTAGTTTGTAGAATCGAAACTTCTAAAGACTTGGAGTTGAACTTGGAAAATTCTACTTCCAAAAATCACTAGACATTGTTTTGATATTACGTGATCGAGCATCCAGTAAATATCACCCTCGAACGATTGCTGCTAAAATGATTTTATGACGTTCCTAGTAGACGTTGTAATGTAAACATAGGATATTATATTTGCACTGTTGCCGTCACACCTATATACATTCAGAAAGCAATAAACGTGGTTTGATTACCAAGAACCTCCTAATGAGAAGTCAAAACTTAAAGTGTGCCACTATCAAACATAATACACTTTAAACACGTTAGTTTACATCTATCCATTCTTCTTGACAATTTCCATCAGTTCTTCATAATCTGTCAAAGAATGATGAATCTATGGCCTGCACCAACGCATGAGAACAATTTTTCCTTTCACCTTTCACTTCGAATACAACCTTTCACCTTAAGAGGCATTAGTTACACAGTGTATCTGCATACGATCTTCCACTATTTCTGTTCTCTATTGTGCTATCATCGATACGGAAATCATCAGATCTTATCGAGTACTTCATCGTGGTGGTATGGCGGATTACAAAGAGAATTTCATCAAATGTTTTTATCATATTCTTCGATTAAACAAAAAGATAAAAACCATGAATCTCCTAAATTCTAATGACTCCTTGTTACTTATAAACACGAGATGAGTCAATTTCCTCACAAAATGATGTTTATTTTATTGTATGAGCTCTAACTGAATGATTGATGATGTGTTACGGAATGAATTTTGTAAGGTTATCAAATTTGTATGCAACGTGTCGAATGATTCATTCTAATACACGGAAAATAGTGAAAGTTGGAAATATTTCTTGTTGTTTTTTCATTAATTGTTATATGAAACATGTGGAAGTAGAAAATCGATAGCTACATTCGTCGTACGGCATGAACTAACGAGCAATTAAATTCATACGCAACTGTTAATTAATTACTTCACAAATTTCATATGACTCGCACATACATGCACACGCCTATTTCTAGGAACGAAAATGAGTACATTGGTTATGGAATCCATGCGAATGTGGAGTGTCCACTTTTTTAGCAATTTAAGAAGAAGCGAGTTGAAATTGTTGATTACAAACGGAATATCACTCAAATCACTTTGATGTTTCGTGTATAATAATTTGCTGAGCATCGTAGTTTGATGACATTTCAGAATCTACAGAGATAGTGAAATGTTTGACGATGAGTATACATACTCTTACGTGTACGGTATAATCTGCAAGGAGACAAGATTTGATTATTCGACGATTCCAACCTGTCGCACTTTATCTTCCTATGTATCGTACTTATAGCGTTGTTGATAACATACAAACTATTCTAAAAAGTGTCAAAAATTACACGGGAGAAAACACAAATCGAAAATATAGTAATGTTTAATAAAAATTTGAGAATATTTCTTAAATTTATAATAAAGATACCCATGTGGAAATGTACACACAGGCCGCTACTGGCGCGGTACTGTTGCCAGAGTTGCCAGTACTGGCAAATCCAACCTTGCCCTTATGGGGCCAGTGTTTTGGACGGTACTGACAAGGAGTCGGAATGATAACATCATTTTACATAAGGGCCAGTAAAACATTCTCCACCACGTCGGTAACGATATTTGGTGTGTGCCTACTATGGTGGAACTCTGGCATTGCAACAGAATCAGTTGTTCTACCACACCTGGATGAGAAGTGGTAGAGGGTCAAAATAATACATCCTACGTAGGAATTCAGATCCGACCCAGTACTGGCACAGTGCTGGTAATTAGAGATCCCCGGAGTTATATTTCAAGTAAAAAAAAATAATAAATGGAATTTGAACTATCAAAACTTTGTGAATCTACTTTTCTCATCACCGTTATCTGAGAAAGACGCTTTGGAAGTGGTTTCATGAAAGTTCACTGGGCAAGGATTGAACCCGGGACCTGCGAGTGAGAAACAGAGTCTCTATCACATCAGCTAATCTCCGAGTTGACAACGGACCACTTAAATTCCCATTTATTGCACCAATTCCCTTGAAGTCACGCAATCCCAACTCTGGCTCAGTACTGGCGCCGCTTTGGTTTACCATGACAGCCGGATTTCCATAGACATAATTTTAACGTAGTTCGACTACCGATTTTGTAGTTAGCCATTGCCCTACCGATCCTGGCACTCGATCGCCTATTGGATATATTGAATGGTCATCCCAACTCTGGCTCAGTACTGGTGAAGCTTCGGCTCACCCTAATAGCCTGATCCCCATCGCTACGATTTTAACGACAATACAACATCGATTTCGTAGTCAGCCAGTGCCATATTGATACTGGCATATAGTCGGCTATCAAATCTATGAAATAGTAATCCGCACTCTGGCTCAGTACTGGCGCCGCTTTGGTTTACCATAACAGCCGGATTTCCATGGACATAATTTTAACGTAGTTCGACCACCGATTTTGTAGTTAGCCATTGCCCTACCGATCCTGGCCCTTCATTGTCAATTGGATATATTGAATGATCATCCCCACTCTGGCACAGTACTGGCGCGGCTCCGTTACACTACGATTCGTGTATTTTCCGGCCAGTATTGATTCATTCCTGGCCCAACACTGTCTGTCCACGCCAACCAATACCGTCTCAACTCCGTCGAACATGTACAGCCAGTTGAAAAACAGTAATGGGCCTGAACAGGAATAGTTGTTTTTGCCGAAGTCTGGCAAATACAACCTTTCCAGTACTGGGCGATTTGTCAACTCCGGCAATTTCCACATGGGATAAAACGGTTCACATTTCTGTTGAATTTTATTTGAAAAAGGATGGAGAATTATTAATACTTAACAAAGAACAGAAAAAAATATGAATTTTCCACAAGTTGTGCATGAAATTTTACAAATTGAATAACGAAATTTCATCCACGACTTTTAGCACACAGCACGCAGTTCTTAAAGATATCTAAAAGAATACTTAATTAAGAGATCTTCAAGAACGTTCTGGAAGGGTTCTTGAAGATATGTTTGAGAAGTGTTGGAAAGACATCTTGTAAAAGATTTCTAAAAGATGTCTTGATTCAAGACATCTCCAAGACCACCATGCAAGGGATCTTGAAGATATCTTTGGGAAGCGTTTGAAAGATATCTTCTTGGAAGACTTCAACAAGATATGTTTAAGAAGATAGATTTTCAGCAGGATGTGATAAACTCGTTTACAAATCGGAAGCTTGAGAAATCTATATACATACCAAGAGATTTTTAATTCTGTAAATAATACGATTTTGTAACCTTTTAATACCCGCGCTGGAATTAACGAATCTCCAACACATAAATATTTTACAAATTACTGAACTTTTTCCGCTCAATTTCATGTACAGCCTTTGAGTAAATCAACAAAAATTCTCATTTATATTTGATTATGAGTTATTCTCCAATAACGATGAGATAGAAATAATTGAAGAAGAGTCTGTGGTACACAGTAAAAAGTAAAACTTAAAGTGATCCCGAATATCAGCTTAAAAATGCAGCCAAAAGTAGCGTCTATTCCAACAAAAAGTAAGCAATGAAATTCAGTCTTTTTCATGCACAACGGCTTGTATCCACGGCTAACTTATCTTATATTTGTTTACTATATATAATAACAGTTTTTTCAAAACATCACTCTCACTCTGAAAATGTACACCACTGACACTATTTCACTATGTTATATTGACAATTATAAGCATCAAAATCAAACTATCGTATAGCTCAGGTCACTGAAGCGTAAAGACATCGTAAAATGCGCGGGTTCGATTCCCGCAACCTCAAGGTTTGAGAAAAAGTGAACTTCATAGGAGTGCGAGAGCGATAAAGATAAATAGGGGGAAGAAGGAGAAAAAAGACTGTAGAATTTTTCTGTGAAAAAATTCAAGCTTCTTCCAAGACATTTTTATGAATTTTTCAAGACATCTTTAAGAAATCTTGAAGAACTCTGTTAGATTTCTTAATTTCTTCCTGAAGATGTATTTGAGAGATCTTTTGGGAATCTATTCATGTTGCATAAGACATCTTTTCGAATACGAAAAGATCTTTTAGAAAATTCTTCAACACTTCTTGTACTTTTGGAAAATATCCTTTAGAATTCAAGTAAACCATTTTTCTGGGCGTGGAAGCAAATTCAAAACTATCTACATTTACTTTTCGCGTAAGTCATATATTAAATATAAATTGAAGCATGAAAAATTAATTTCACGATGTATATCTAACAATGGATGTTTCTGACATTTCTGCAAATTTTGCAAACTCAATGAGAAGAAAAAGCACGCAAGTATTGGAGTTTGCACAAATGTCGAAAGCATCCAATGACAAGTGAATACAATCATTCATCCAATTAGAACGTTCATGAATACTTGCAACGGATAAAAAGTATTAAATAATCATTTTTAGCATTTATGAATAGATATAATTACATGAATTATTGTATTCGTTGAATGTATATCGTGAAATTCATTTTTCATGCTCTACTTTATATTTAATATATGAATTAATGCAAAAATGAATTCACATAATTTTCAATTATTGAGCACAAAATTCAATTCTTATGAATTCAATATTGTGAATTCAATTATAGACATCTTAAAAAAGTCAGAAACAGTCGCAAGACCTCTGAGAGAATATTCGAAACAACTCTCAAATCTCCCCCAGGTAGAAATATTCTATTGAATCCTATTATAAATGGTGAAATTTCTGATTAAGTATCATTGAATTCAATTGGAACTTGTTCATTTTCCCATTCGTCAATGAGATTTTATAGATTATTTGTAACAGGGCCGTGAAATGGGACTTCTTGAGTTGTGTAAGGTTTCTGGAACTCTATAAGAATTCAAAAAGAATTTTTTCTCGAGAATTCTGTAGTGAATCATTCATTGCTCTCTAGACTTGGCTGAAGAAATTATTCTGAAAATATCTGAGAATCATGAATCAATATTCATGGGAATTAAGATTTAGAATAATCAATATTCAATGTCATCAATTATTTGCCGATGAGGAAAATTTTTCCAAGTTCAAAAATTCTGCACACACAACAATAAAAATATAATTGAAAATTTCCCGGAATTCTTTTCATTTCCTGACGTTTTCCCGACGAAAGTACAATTCCTGACTAATTCCCGACTGTTAGACATCCTGTGTAACGAATAATTGTACAATATTCCAACAAAAATAGTGGCAGCAAATTTTTCAGAGAATTTAACATTCAAGAGGCGGAATATTTCTTCAAAGTGAGAGAAAAGTTCGCTACTTCTGATCAAAAAACCAATCTCTTTGCGATCAGGGGGCGAAAACTATCATTCAAATGAAAACAAACTCCCCATAATTCCCACAATGTGTTCTGTATGACATTGCATTCCACCACATGCTTTTATTTCACATAATTAATATTACATCTATAAATGCACTCCTGATGTGAATCATCGCAAGATGCGCGTGAATAAAATATCTGAACATAAATGTTTAAGAGTGAACAGTTGGGATTGTAAATTCTATTTGATTTCAAAATAATCTGATGAAACTCTCGTCGAGCGAATGCTTTTGATATTCTGTTCAGTCATTTCAATATATATTCGAAACATGAAGCAAATTGTTGGGGAGATCTAGGATACTGCACAATCGTTGATTCAACGAGTTGTGTACACAAATAGTTATAGCATTATGTAAAGGTATCTTATAATAATAATTTTTATAGGGAGTAACTTCTGTTCTGAACACATCTGAAGCATGATATAAGAATCAAAGAAATTCGTGTGATTTCATGTAATTTCAGCTCCTATCGCTTCAAATTAATTCAACTCCGCGATTACATTCAATCTTTTTGTTTGAATTCTAATTTAATCCATTTCGTTCGAATATACATTAGAATTCTCGTTCTCCAAACAAATTCGCTTATTTGAATTCAATGAGATGCGTGTGATGGAAGTTAGTGCAAATTTAATGATACCTTATCGTAGGAGCATTTAATTTCTACACAAATGTCTACATTTCATCATTCTGCTTTTAATACGTCACGTCAATGCGTATGTGAATATAGTTTCAATATCCTGTTCATTTATCCGTTCAACGAGCTTACACGATACCGAATATCCCTAATCTTTCTGTGATGAATGGCGGACGTTGGCTCGAATTCACAACACGACGTTATCGGTCAGATTTATTTTTGAATACCGCAATCTCATACATTTTTCAAGCGACATCAATTGTACTATTAATATAAATGAAGAGTCTAGAGTTTTGAAATAAGAGGATTTCTTCACTTTTATGAAATTCGCAGAGACATTTTTGGAATACTTTTCGCGTGATATGAACATACCTTATATAACGAGTCACCTATAAATTTCATCACACGGATAAACTATTGAGAATGATGAAGACTGCACCAGCTGTCGAATGTTCGTTCCTTCGTTAAATGGAAAGTTTGAAAAATGAGACGTGTAAATCATACGAATTGGATACCCATTTTCATTCATCTTCCTCGAGCTAAATTCAATACACGATGATTACTTGTATCCTCTGCAAATACTTATTTGAATCTTTATATTCCTAAATTATAGGTATCGTCAATCGTACTTATTCGGTTGACATAATAGAATTGTTGAATCCTAAGTATCCTCATTTGTAGATACGCACATACAAGAAGGTTGTACGTATGTTCAATGTGAATGCGTATTTTATATGTTCACCTGTCGATTCCTTATCGAAAAGATTCGATGAGATCCGAACGGAGAGTCGAGGAGGAAGCAAAATCGTCACAAAGAGAAGAGAAGCCGGAATATGGTCGAGCGAAAGTCAAGCCTCAGGGGCTTTCAGGATAAAGCCCCTTCTCACCCCGAGAACCTCTGCAGCATTAATATATCTGAGAAACATGGATGCATGCTATACTCGGACAAACGGCGAGAAGGTTTTTATATACCAGTCATCGAGATAATCGAAGATCTGCAAGCACGTGACAGGACCGTTAGAAACGAGAAATTATTATGTTTATATACTCACATTCATTCCTACATACATTTGCAAATTTCTTCAACTTTCATTCGATTGTGACCGACATATTTTTGGAGATTTCTTATTTTTAATATTATCAATGAATTTCTGATTGGCTATGAATTATTGATATCTTAGGTAAATTTTTGCTGATTAACAATCGTTTGCGGTAGGTAGAGATTTCTTGATATATATTTTTATGTACAAAACATTTGAATTTTATATTAATTGAATCAAAATCATCTGAGCGGAATTTTATTGTTGTTATCACTTTCTCGTATTGTATCCTTACATTTCATCCTTTTTTCTGTAGTGTGTACATCACAGGCAGTTGATGTACACGCCTGCACACTAGCTTCTTTGAAGAATTTGCTAATTTTCATTGAGATAAGGAAGAATCATTCTTTCGAAATTGGATTTTCAAAGGATTCCTATGAAAGATTTTGAAATTGAAAAAATTCAGGGTGGATATTTGAGAAAGAACTCCTGAGAAAGCGTTCATTTAGAACTTAATGGATAATTCACAATTGATTCTCATTGTGTATATTCATCACCTGAATGTTTTTTAATATACGGATCCATGAAAAAAAATCCATGAATATCGATTCCTACAACTTGCAGGTCTCTGTTACATTGCTTTATTGCTTTGCCAGTTGAAACCATGATTCCTCACATATCTCTTTGTCTATTTAGAATTCCTTCATATATATTTACATCCTGATGTTCCAATACTTAAAAATTCCAGTCTCTACATCTGTAGACAATATTTCCAATTTGTGAATAATAAAATAATATACGAATAATACTACATGTATTTTTTTTGTTCTAATGATTCTTTGTCATAAGAACTGTTGAAAACTGTCCCACAAGACATGAATATTCTTTAAAAAAGTATATCTAGTGAAGATATATATTGAAATGAAATATGATGATTGGAGGGGATTTATGACGATTAGTTTTTTCCTGTAAACTCTTAAGCGCCGTACCTTCGAATCCTATTCGAATAATTTAATATTCGTTACCACGGCTGTTTAAGAATTTATAGTTGTTCCTGAACGGTCTATAATGAATTGTCAGAGATGGGTTTATGAGCACTCGTATGAGCCATACGCGGATTCGACGGTAGCACAAATCATAAATCGTGAAGACTCCTGGTCTCTGTCATTGATGAGTCTGATCGTTTGAAGCGTTAACCGCAGAGCCGTTAAACCATCTCGTCTAATACTCGTAACCATGGTCATTTGAACGTATCAACACAAGTTGAAACCACAATGAAAATTGTCGAGAGGAAAAGGTGAACTTAAAAAGAGTACACATTTATAATCTCTCTCAAATGCATGATCTCCACTACTGTAAAGATCATCTTCCCAAAACTTACAACATTTCATTAGATCCTTTGAGAAAAGATACCTTATTATTCGAACAAACTGAGACATAGAAACAGTGAATAAAACGTTTTTTTTTACCCAAAATCGTTCGTGAAATTACATATACCTTTGCGAGGAATTAATTCAACTCACGTTGCATCATTGATTCACAGTATTTATTACGTAACAAAACGTCTGATTTCACTGATGTAACAAAATTCATGAAAAGAACAAAATCGTAGATTATGCGTGGAAATGTTCGGTCAATGGTTCTCAACGAACAATTTCATACAATAATGTACGTTTTCCAACGTCACGCAGTTGGAAAATTGAGCGGCAATGCGGAGTCATGTTGCTCCATCGGTTGACGATTTCCGACGTGAAATTTTGCGTTCCGAAAGAATAATAGTTTACGCAAATTGATGCGGAAGGCTGAAATATTGTCTTTGGCATAAAAGAGTACCATCAAATATAATAAATATCGTATTATATTGGGAAATATTTTTCTGTGATTGGCAAAAGAAATTACAACAACGATGATGCCCTTGTACGCGTTTATCCTTGTTGCAAGGTTCCAAACGATCCTTGAGACACGTGCAATTGCATGATTCTCGAGAATCATACACGAATTGCATAAAAAATAGGTCGGAGAATGTATCGAGTTAGGCAGAAAAAGTATGTATGAATTGAATAAGGGAGGATGTGGAAGACAAGCGAAGCAGAAGCAAAATAGAGTTACTGCTGCTCGTTAAAAGTGAGCCGAAGGTTCAGAAGTCTCGAGTGTAATTGAGTTCCAGCTCGAAGAAAGCGGTTTCCCTTTCGTTCGGAGATGTTGTTCATCTGGTTCACGAAAATATAATTATGATATGATATTATTTCCTTTGTAGCTTTTGAAACTTCGTCATTTTCAACTTTAATAGTTTCCTGTTCAAAAGAGAACACGTTTTTCGAACGTGAAATGTCAAGTTCCATAAGGATGGATGATGTACAGGTTTATATAATATAAGTATTGTTTTAATATGTTGAAAATTTCATATTTAATCTAATCAACGAATGTTAGAACTTTTGAAAGTTGATTGTGACACGTGAAGATGTTCTTCACGTGAATCTTGGCTTATCTCAATCGTATTTCACTTGGAAGTATTAATGGAACGTAGGAAGTTTGTAATGTTGTACATCAGAAGGCGCTAATAAATACTTTAATGGCGTGTCCAACTCATATGTAAAATCACCATACATGCACCCATGTTGATTTTAATTTCCTCATTATCATACACATTATAAAACTATTATTAACAATATTGCAATCTCTCAACTTCATCATAAACGACGGATAATAAGTTTATAGATGTGAAGTGAGATTCCCGACTAGAAATTCATATATTTATTCTCTCGGTTTGATCAGATTAACTTCAATGCTCCTCAGATCCTTACAAGTCTTATAACTCTTGGTTCGGAATGTTGATAGTTCCATATCTCATCCACCTTCCCATACAGCAAAAGAGTCCCCACGAAGAGCTCCCGTTATGACAATAAACATGAATTCATTATGAATACTTTGAATTCAAATTGAATTCTTGATGAACAACTTACTGTTCAGGGAGAATTCATGAAGAATTCTCCAGGCATTTGAATTCATTGAATTCATATTGAATTCATTTTCACTGACATAACGGGGACTGTTCAGAGAACTCATTAAGGAGTCTTTAAGAGTTCCAACGGGTTATTTTTGCTGTCTGGGATTGTCTCGAGTAATCCGATGTGAGGGATCAAATGGTTTTGGGTGGAAACCAAGGAATCCTGAACAGTCCTACGTGGCAACCCGCATTCACATGCAAAGTCGGACTCTCATTGAAAATTTGTATTCATCAACTCATGTATCAATCAGACAAATCTGTACAAAACCAGACTCGATGTCCGGATTGAAAATTCATCTAGTTCTGCATACACTGACAACCCAATTTCTTAGATTGGAAGAAAATTTCTTTGCCCTCATTGCGGTAAATCTTGTTTTCAATGGGAAAAATGATCCATTTTAATGAAAAAATTTTTGATTGAATTGAAGTAATTTTTTTCAAATTCAAGTAGGAGTATATTGTTGTTTCAATTTGAAAATTCTTTGTTTCAGTTTGATGAAAACTTTTTCCTTCCAACTGAATTTTCTTTGATTGAAAAAAATATTTATTGGAATGAGGACAAAGAAAAATTTCTTCCAATCTAAAAACTTGGGCTCTCAGTGTTGAATTTTCAGCAGGATACATCGTTATTCAATCTTGATTGATCATCACAAGTTTTTCTTTCCACATGAAATCAATGTATCCGACATTTAAGGTGAAACCAAGACGAAAACTTACACACGAGACACGTATTTCAATATATGGAGTGATGCGTTTCGCGTTACGGAGCTAAAAACAATTACCTCTTCATTTCTACAAATACGATACAATGATAGTGCCGTTGAACACACTTTTCTTCCTGTTACGGAGATTATCTTTCCTTTTTCTTGTTTCATTTTCTATTAGATGATTATACATTACACATAATTCCAATAACGAATTTAGTTTAACGCTAACCACCGTACGATTCAATTATTAAATCGTAACGTCATCTTCCCAATTATGTAAAAATCTCATCTTCTCGAATATGGGAGGAAAAAGAAATAATTCCACCTGGTTCTCCAATGATTCTCGTAGGGAAGATCAGGGCACGGACCAAGAGATGGTAGAAATATTGTAATCGAGAAGTAATTACGATTATATAACGTTGACATAATAATGATCCAATGATCCATGCGTAATGATCAATTTTCTAGATCTATGCCAGTGGCAAAATAAATAATGTATCGTAAACTTTGAAGCGGAGTTTCAAGGAAGTGTCTGGTATTGGAAATAATTTCTCTATAATCATCATGCTTTATTTAGATCATTTGAAGGGAAAATTATGATAACGTAAGACTTGTTTCGATATTTTGTAATACATAACTGTTGAAAAAGAGCGTTTACAAATTTTCATCGACGATTTTAAAAAGCGATTAGAGGGAAACAAAGTTCTTGTTGGATAGAGAAAAGCTTGAGCAATGTAATGGCTCAATGGGGAAATAGTCCGAGACGCATCCGGTGACAAGCGCCAAGTAGTAACGTTACTCCTTGTCCTGTTACGCGCACACGTTTTTCTCAAATGGGAAGTACTACACATGAAATTCCACTATACCCGAGTGTTATAATCGTCGTTTGTATACCGCGAAGCGTTACGTGGCACAATAAAATAACACTAGTAATCGTATAAACTTTTACAACTATGTTTTTCGAGATCTATTATTATACGTGATGGTATGCGTATTTTTTTTTTTCCAATATACAGAATCATGGTTTAGTACAACGTGAATGAACTTTTCTTCCTCGCGTAAATGTATTCTGTGTTACTCAAGCAACATCGAGTTAATATTGCAATAAAAGGTTGCCACGGAGAGAAATTCACACCAACGTTTTCTCGATCATAATTATTCATTTTGATGAGTCGATGAACAATTCAATGGAGCTGATCTTTATTATCACGTTGAATTCTGAATAAACTTTCTATTCTGAAAGCGATAAGGATATTCATTTCGTTGCAATTTAAATTATCTGACCTAGATGTTTGAGAATCACAGGCCATCTCTGATGATTGTTGGTCTATTTGAGAGGATTACGATTTAGAAAATCATTGGTTTTAGTTTGTGTTCTTTTGGAAGTAAATACCGATTGTATTGTATTAAACCTCCTTAGCGGGTTCTATTTATTTGAATTCAATACCTCACAGTCTCTAAGTATAGTGGAGGAGGTTGGCGTCTGTTATTATTTCACCATTTAAAATATTTAAATTTATCTGAATGGTGTTGTGATGAGTGAAAAATGAAAATTGAATATGTACGATAAGGATCACCAAGATACGCATGAAGAATACAAATGTGAATATTGATCATGATCAAGAGTATTCAGTACGTTGACCGGTTTGATGACCTTCTATCTAATACTTTTTTCTTGTTTCTTAGGTTGTGATTTGTACAATATTTCCTCTTCCTGGTGTTCATTTCCATTTCTATATTTATTCACTCTATTCTGGATATGGTGATGTTTCTGAATCCATCGTAGTTTAATTTCACACGCCGTGGCATAAATTTCACACTGTTTAGTACAGCTTCAACACTCTTTTGCGGGTGAATGATTTTCTGATGTACGATTCTCTCGACGAATAAAGGGAATTCTAGAAAAAAAAAAAAAAAAAGAAAATTGATCAATCTGGCAAATCAGGGTAGGTCAAAGTAAGTCAATTCTTGTAGAATAATCCAATTTATTCCTATGCATCTAATGTTAATTCCATCCATGTGGGAAAAATGTCCAAAACTGTATACAATTGTATACATTTTTGGACATTTTTTCCACATGGGCACACTTCGGAATTGAAGATGAAACTTCGTAAATATTCATACAAAATTCTGCATTATATTCTTCAAGATGATCTGTTGCACAACTCAAGTTCATACTTCCATCACATTACCTTTTAATTATATAACGTACTTCCACTTCACTACCCCAATTAAAATGAATACTTAAAACCTTTTTTCCACATAGTTTCCATAGGAATGTTGTTTCACATGGCAAAACAAATAGTTACGTAAAGAGGATTGTTTTAATCGTTCTTATTAACTTATGCACTTTGATACACTGATGCATGAGAAAATTCATATTTGACTTCGTCTGTTACTTGAAAACATGATCTCCCGGCAGGAGATGTATTTCTCATGTTCTCCTCGAACAGATATCAATGGGAAAATCCTTTCATACATAAGTTGTCTGCATGAAAAAATGAACAAATCAGCATCAAAATTGAGAATGTGAAATACCAAAGCACGTCCCGAAGGTTCAAAATAGTATAACTTGATTCTGCCACGAATGTAACTTCTACGTAACTTGTATTACACTGAAAAACATTTACTGCACACTCCTCTTTAGTGATTCACATTTTCACTCCACACTTTTCGCTATCGTTTATATCTCCCTTTCGGGTGAACTTTCACTTCACATTACCTCATATCATTTTGCTCGATGCTTTCATTTCAATCCCTACTCCATGCGATTCTTCTCCATTCTTCATCTTATTTCTCCTATAATCATCTTCTTCTCTGCTTCACTTGAAGTCTCACTTAGGACGAGGCGGTCCTTTTTTCTCTTATTACCATCATTTCTCTCATTATACACTTCTACTTAATGCTTCTTTTCTGTTCTATTCATCAATATATGGAAAATTTGATAGATCTTTATGGAAGGAGATAACGATTGTATCGAAGATAAATGAATATTACGTTTGCGGTAACATTCCGTGTGGGTATGGAAATATTGTAAATATAAACGAGAAATAAAAACATCCTGAATCGGTAGTCTGGAAACGAGTGATGAACCTTGAATGAGTGATTCACATGCGATAATTGAAATCATCAAGGTCATTGATGTTATTTCTATGGAAGAGCAAGACCTTCATTTTTGAAGCAAAAAGAGCTAAGTGCTTGGATATTAAACACTCTCGAGTATTCGGCGTCGAGATATAATTGTCGACTTTGAAGCACATGAAAGAGAAAACTGAAGAGATTCAATTGCAATACAAGTTGAAGAGTTTGAATCACAAACAATTAATGTCTACATTCTTCAATTACTAATCCAAATATGAATAACTATTACATTGTGTTTTGGAATTTCCAGTCAATATGTTTTTTTATAATCTATGAGAAATGTTTGCAGAATTTATAGAATGATCTTCTCGTTTCAACGTGCGTGAGCAATGTGAATGGTCAGTGAATCCTTATAATGACTTCATGCTATAGAAGTAATCAATTTCTTTTGTTCCGATCCACATGCAGATGAAGGTTGAGAACAATGATCATTTGCCTTGACTCCAAGCCGTGACGAATCCAATTAAATTCATTTGCACGGCAGAATTTGATGGGACTTTCTGAGGATTCGTATACGAAACTGTATAAGCACATCGTATTGAGTTTACAATTGATCGGAAGAAAAATAAGCATCGAATAATCCTTTAGATTGTACATAAATTAATAAATTATTCTCCGAATAATTTTTGAATCAGTCAAATTTTATTATAATATATCTTCCTACTAATCATTTCTCGAATTCGCCGATAGTCAAACGTTTCGAAGTAATTATGAACACATGATAACGATAAAAATCTTCCCTACACTGGGGGAAAAAAGTCATTGAGACAAGAAACCATTGCATCAAATGGTATCCATAAAATATTTCTTTAGATCATCGAAATAATGTTCAATTGGTGTGTTGCTGAAGTTTTATTCGTTCATTGAAACAAATTAGTAATAGAATAATGAAATACTCAGCCGTTAAAGATCTAAAATCCTGTAATACATCCTTCAAATGATGTTACTAGTTTCAAGGAGTTGATTCAGAAAACACCACTGATTTATCATATTTTGTGAGTTTGAATTTTCGTGTCGTTTGTGTAAAAGATTCAACCTTCAAGAACATCCCGTGGTGAAAATATACGCTCGTAGGAAGCGCATTCGCAGCTGAGAAGAAACGTAAAAAGGTTCCAATCTTCTCTTGCCGAAGTGTATAATAATTGCTTGTTGTAGAGTATTGAAATTATACGTTAACAATACATTTCATAAACATTCAATGCCATTTTGAGAAAATTACTGTTACGTTCCATGAGAAGTAATGCGAAGCATTTCATACAAACTTTGAGTATAGGTTTTAAACTGTCGGGAATCATAGCATTCCATGGCTGAATAGGTAAGACGCTGGATTGCGATGATGAAAATCATGGGTTCGAATCTCGCCAAGTGGTTAAAATTTGTATACGCTTTCTTTGTTCCAAACTTCGCTTCAAGTACTCTTCAAAACCGTTCCATTTACTCTTGGTGCACTTTTCATTAACGTTTCTGTTACCCTCCACCATACTTTTCGTCTGCGCTTCATTTCAGTTTCCATTTTCACGAGGGTCAATTGATTCAGAGAAATATTTTATAGATGTCATTGGATGAAATATTTTCTTGTCTGAATGATTTTTTTCCTTCGGTAAAGAAATTCATAATTCTCCTGTATTACAGGGTGATTGGGGAAAAGATAGTCAATCACTGGATACAACGATTAGATTAGATCCTGCCAAGGTTCTGACAAGGAGTGTAACGCTTGGCGACTACTGGTTTGAAATGCTTAGTGACATTCTCTACCCCCTATCAGGGCCTGATCAGGCCTGGCTAAGACTTAGAGGATGCGAAAAATCATTTCTAGCCGAGTAATAAAACCTTGTTGGCGAGTTCTCACCCAAATCAAGATTCACCCCTAACAGCACAACCACCGATGACTACGTCGCATCTTCGTGGAGGCGAGGTGGATAGAAGGTGGAAGAACGGAGGAACGATCGGTGGGTGTGCTGTACGAGATGCTAAGAGAAAATTTGACTCTAGTTTAGCAGTTATAGTAGCCATATTATTAATGGCTAACAATATTTTCTCAGTGCAATCAAAAGATTCTAAATCAAGATGTTGAAGAATCCAATGAAACCCATGTCAGATGATTACATGAGAAGGTTACATAAATTTATTAGCAGAACTGATGAAATATAAATCATTGCACTTGGCTCTGGAATTTCATGTGAGGTTTTCAGGAGATGATTGTCGATAAAGAAATTTTACATTGTCGTATGAAGGACGGAGACTGCTTTGCTTGGATTGCAATGAACTGTACAATCCCGAGCAGAAGTTCCTACCACGTAAGCTCTACAGCATTCTGAAACGGATCCAACTGTGAAACGAGATGCCCCATATAGGGCTTCTTATATGGGTGTGATCAGGTCCATGTAGGTAAAAACCTATCGCCCACACTTCACTTGATGCGGAGATTTGTTTCCGACGATCGTAAAATTGAATGATATTCACTCCCAATCAGAAAAATCCGAATTATGCCAATGTTGACGACAGGTGCAGTACATTGCCAGTATTGGGTCTTCAACATTTGGCCAACACGTACAGGATCAGTACTGGATGCATAAAAATACAGTACTATGCCTGTACGGATGAACCAGTACTGAGAGCTTAATACCGGCCAGGTACTGATCCAGTACAGGCCTTTGCACTGATTGTGGATAATAGTATTAGTGTTGAATCCCCAGTACAGAAAAGCGTTATCATCCCAGACAAATGCCAGTACCGTGCCAGTCTTGGCTGGCTTGGCATTTCTGGATTTTGCTCAGGAGTCTTGAGTAATATATGTATTACAATATATGTAATACAATATATGTATTATTATATATATATATATATATTATACATAATGAGCAACGAAAGTGAATAACGTCACAGCCCCTGAAGACAAGCCTCTTCCAATCTTACTTGGTTTTGATCAGTTCACCAGACGACACAAAGATGAGGTGGATCATGATTCAATTCGAAAGAGGTGAACCTTATTGCGGCTCTGACAAGGCGAGTTTCTTAAAATCTCATTAGACTCGGATTCATTTTTCTAATGGGAGCCAGATGGAAATGATGTTAATTATTTCCAGATGTGGCTAACCTCATATCCGCCTTAATGAAAAAACTCCCAATAAATGCAAGTAAATTTGTGAATCTACAATAGAAATAACAATAAGAGGATCAATCTTTGATATTTTCACTACGAATATTTTTCAGCGAACCTCTTTTTCTCTAAACTGACAGTCATTTTTCTAAATATTAAAAATAAACTGTTTATTATCAATAAACTAGGTCTTTCCGTGTACCGAATTCGCACTTCTGCTTAAATAACTCCTCATTGTTGGAAATTATTTGAAATTTCATAATTTTTTTAATCACATTTGCAACTGAAATTTCAAATTTTCGGTATTTGAAGTTTTGTCCAGAAATTTTTAAGAGACTGGATGTTTACCAACTACTCTGTGAAAAATTTTCTACTGGAAATTTCTAGTATTTCACTGGAATGTATTGACCAGCACATTCACTACAGTTTTACTGCCAACATTGAAATTTTACAGTATAAAATCCGTAAAATTTCAATAAATGTACAGGAAATTCATTCTCCTGTACCAAGGCGCATTAAATTTCCAGCTCCTCTTTAACAGCGTGGGAAGTCTAACTTGTGATCACTGAATATCCTCTATTGGTTATCGATTGACTCAATAAACATTTCGAGTCGAAAAGATCTCTTTCAAGATCATCTCCCAAAAGATATCTATTAGCCCTGGTGATATTTTTTTTATTCTATACTCTTTCTTTGTTTCAATTCCCGCTTCACATCCTCTTTGTATCCCTCCCGTTCAAGCTCCGTCCTTTTTTTCATCAACGTTTGTATTACGTTCCAGCATACGTTTCGTTTACTCTTCCTTTCTGCTTCCATTTTCACCAGGGAGACGAAAGAAATCTTCAAGATATCTGAAAGAGCCTTGAAAGATATCTTTCAGATGATCTCGAAAAACAAATCAACCAAAATTAATCAAAACGTTCCACATAGATTGTGAAAAATGTTGGCTGGAAAATTTCAGTATTTCTACTGGGAGTCAGAACCAGTACATTGTACCGAAGATTCCAGTACAGTTGTTGAAATATTTGAGCACATTTACTGAAATTTTATTGTATTATAATATGCAGTCGATTTCCAGTCTTTTTTCCAGTGTATATAATGAAAAATAATTCAGTTCGATGAATTCCTCAAGGACTCGGAATCTTTCAGAATCAAAAGAAAAATCTGAGCTCCTATGTTTACACATGGATGACAACATGATTTACAGGAGTTATTCCAATCCCCCGAAAAACCCTTCAAAATTACTCTCCCGTCTAGATCAACCTCACATTTTAGTTCCTGGACAGGAATAATTAATCGGAAACTAAACGAACTCAACTGAATACTTGATGTATAAAACTGAACCAGTCGAAAATAAATACCTCGAACGATTAAGAATCGATTATGATAACCTGAACGGAGTACTCATATCGATGAAAAAATCCATCCTCACATTTTTTCTGTGTGCTCAGTAAAACCAAAAGCGCACGCATTTATAATCACATTCATAAAAACTTAATTGTCAATTCTGCCAATAGGACATATATTTAACAAATTTCAGATGATTTCTGCATCAAGTATTGCAAGTATTATGCAGTGAAAGTTGGGAGAATAAGAACAAAAAACTCGTTCTTCAAAATAATTTATCAATCGTCACGTGATGACATAAAATATGTAGATTCATGCCAATGGAATTATTTTACGTGAAAGTCATATTTGATAATTGCGTAATTAATCAATCGTACTTGATTGGATAATTCAGGTGCTGATGCAGAATTCGAACGAGATGTAATTATATCTTTGAATTTTTCAGTCATTTGAAATACTTCATCGTTCCCATTCAAAATCCTCAGCAGTTGGCATCCAAAGAGTTGACAAATTTGTAACGTATGTCGATTAGATCGTTTGCAACACATTGAGAAAGAATCGCATAATTGTTCCTCAAAATATCGATAAGAACTCCTAAACTTTCCTATTGGAATATTCTAAAACCAGGTTTGAAAATGTTACCACAGGTTGAAGAAGAGATGCTATAAAACTAAGGAGAATGGCGTCGAGGATGACATAAATTCGAGGAAAAAAGCCGTTTTTTCTTGATCGTTCATTACAGATTCATACATTAATTAACTTCCTATCGAACGTTACGAAATATCGTTCAAGATCACTATCTGAATCAAGATATCCTCTTTCCTTTTCGTCAACCAACGTTAGATCTAAAAAAAAGAGTGTAATATGTCGTAATATTCGTAGTAACAGGTCACTAGAGTACACCACAATTGCGTCATGAAGAGTATAAGTCATCACCATAAATGGGAAGACGTATGAGTGATATATAACAACGTTCGTTTAATGAATGATTCGTTTTATATACTATCGATAATAAACTTAAAATCTTGAAGAAGATTTATTGTTATATACTCGTACACTTATATTGTAATTTTAGTGGATAAATTGATTGATGTCTTCAACTACTCCGTCCCTTTGATTCTCAGCACAGGTATAATAACGAGGGACATTCGTCAGGAAGATGGAAGAATATCATCACATCTAACAAATATAATAATAATTCTATCAGAATCTATTGATGAATTACGTATTTTCATGCTAGAATTGGACAGGTTTTATGAATAGAATTGTATGGTAATAGGAAATAATGATGAGAGTTTATAGCTCAACATCTTTCAAGAATTTTCCACAAATTCCTGATTTGATTCATGTGACTATAAGAACTTGTGTACGTAAATCAAAACCAACTCATGAACTTGAATATAAAGTTTGTAGGATTTCTAATGGATTTTTGACTTCTATTCAAGTTGTTATTAATGATTTGAGATAGGAAATGGATCTAAGTATGACAGTGCTAGCATACGTTAGCTAACGATACCATCCAAATGTTTCGTAATCAGTGATATTATAATTTGTTCAATTCTTATCCTAGACGATTGTTCAACGAAGATGAGTGTTCCGAAAATATATATGATGTTTGCTTTGATGGATACAGCCTTTTATGTTATTTTCTATACTCCGTAACTCTGATCTGGAACATTTTATACAATATTTGTATAGCACATACACGGAAAGACCGGGTCTATTAATATTCAGAAAAATGACTGTCAATTTAGGGAAAACGAGGATCGCTGAAAAATATTCGTAGTGAGTCTATTAAAAATTCGTAGTCGATGTATTAACAATTGATAATTTCACTGTGAAAAATACCAATAAAATTATCAACTGTTAATATTTTGACTACGAATTTTTGATAGACTCACTACAAATATTTTTCAGCGATCCTCTTTTTCCCTGAATTGACAGTCATTTTTCTAAATATTAATAGACCCGGTCTTTCCATGTACATAAAATCATTCATGATCAAAATCTTCGTGCATATTCAGGAAAAAAATGTTACACATTCAGCTTTTTACTGTAGGGCTGGACTCGAGACTCTCGAGTGAAAGCAACAAAACTCAATTTTATCAGTTCTAATGCAAGATTCGTTGGGTCAATGTACAAATAGTTGAAGAATGAAATGGGAGGAAATTTTTGAAAATATCTTCATGATTTTTAACACTAAGGTTTATTCAAAACTGTTGCAGTCTCGAAAAAGGTCTTGTCTTGTCTTGTCTTGGTCTTGAGTGTAGAAAAATTGTTTTTTGTCCTGGATGCAATCAATTTTATCCTCTCAGACATGTTATTGCTGATTATTACATGCCAACACTTGACTCGATGTAGGAATTTGTCTTTGAAGATCGTGAAATTGAATGATATTTACTATTTTTGAATTTTGCTCAGGAGTCTCAAGTCCACCTCTACTTTTTAGATATACTTGTTCATCTTATTTCGAAGAGATCTCTTGGATGAAGTATGAATACCAAGAAAGAAATAATTCAAAGATTGTAGTATAAACTCTGAATCAATGTAAAATAATATAGTAATTCCAAATGCTGATGAAATATCAATCGCTTTTTCAAAAATTCATCCAAGTTAGACATCACAGCGATAAATTACTTGAAAAAGTATTATCTCAAAGAGATTCTATTCCAAGATACAATTGATCATTCAATACATTCGTACGATGCCTCAAGATCACACGAACAGATTCGATACGTGAGACATTGGTTACAATAAACACATCAGAAATTGCAGGCAGTTGTAAGGGAGTCTAGGTCTAGGACGCAACTCGTCCTAGCGGAATATATGTGTTCGTAAGAGATTCGATGCTGATTACCAAGAGGAGACGGTTACAAGAGGTTTGTTTCGCAACGACTAGAGTTAGTCGTCATGGAAATCACAATCTTCCAAATTACGTAGGGTCGATCGGATCGATACATGTATCGGAAAGAGTAGAGGATTCAAGAAGCCCCTTGGTTTTTGAGATGCCACTGCTAGTGATGGTCGATAATGAAAAAAAAAAAGAAAAATAAAGTAAGAAAAACAGAGAGAAATTGATGAGGAGAGGAAGAAAGAAGAGGATCGTGTTACAGCTGGATTACTCTCACTCGAGAGAGGCTCCCGTCTCGTTCCTTTCCGTCCCGTCTCTTCTTCGTCTTCGTGGGGGCTACACGATGTGTCCCCCTGCTTCCTCCTAGGAGTATAAAGGACCCAGGTCACCTTCCTCGAAGTCACAGAACTGAGCGGCATCGCAGAAGCCGGTATGAATCCTCTGATCGCGGTAAGCACTGATCGCCAACTTTTCATTCAAAAAAAAGACAGACAAACAATTCTAATTGTACATCATAGAGCGTGAGTGTGTGCGTGAATCAACTGTGAATTTTAAAAGTGAACAATCCGAAACGGTGGATGATCGTATTCAATTATTGCACCGTTTTCTTCTTATTTGAGTGTACAATTTTTTATTTTTGATATTCCCGATCTCGAGTAAAAACGGTGCAAGTGGTGAACAAATCTATACAAATGGATAATTACATTACCGGATACTGTCACTTTTGATCGACGTTTTGTAACAATTTTATAGTATTTTTTTGAAAATCCCAGTAAACGTGATGTCTGAAAATATCATTTAGATGGCTTTTAAACAGAACTTGTAAAACTCGTGTAAAGGTTTCTCAAGTCTCATGAAATTCATTATACTTTTTAGACATCGATTTTGAATGAGTTTTTTATATTCGAGCACATCTTCGCACGTAGATTCATATTTTGATAGTAGAATGTAGAATTGTACAATTCATTTTAAAACGATTGAACCTTGTAATGATTTGGCTGTTCTTTGATTTCAGTGTGTGGTACTTGGGTTGGCAGGGTTCGCCCTAGCCGAACCACCAGTCTCCTCCGGCTACAGTTACAGTAGACCAAGCGGAGGATCTGGCGGTGGTTACTCCTTCGGAGGCGGTGGCGGATACTCTTTGGGCGGTGGTGGCGGATACTCCGGCGGCGGCGGATTCTCTGGAGGTGGTGGTTACCAACAAGTCTCAACTGGTTACCAAACGAGCGAGGGTGCGTCGGTTGATGGTGCTCTCCTCGAACAAATCCGTCAAATCATCTTGAAAGACGAACTTCAATCCCAACAAAGCGGTGGTTTCGGAGCCGGCGGTTACGCCCCAAGTGCCAGTTACGGTGCCCCATCTTCTCAATACGGAGTACCAAGCTCCAGCTACGGTGTTCCCAGCTACCAAACTCGCGTGGTCGGTGTAGATCTTGAAGGTATCCGACAAGCCATCCAAGTCGCCCAATTCAACCAAGTATCCCACGGACCCGCTAGCGGTGGATACCCAAGTGGACCAGCCGGTGGTTACCCAAGTGGCCCAAGCAGGCCCAGCGGAAGCTACGGTGCACCTTTTTAAATCCAATGAACATCAATTAACGAAGAGATAAACAATACCTAACAACAATTAGAAAGAAGAGGCCACTTCAGCGGTCGATGAATTTATTTTGAGAGCTAAGATCTCTTTTCAACCTACCATCATAAGATTCTTGTGCAAAAAATTATATGCGGTCATGAAATCAAGTAAATATCTCTTCGAAGACTCTGCAGATAGCTTGGCTCTCGAACATCCAAAGAATCGCAATCAATATATTCCAATCTCGACCGTCAAAGAACAATGTTGTTGCCTTGAATTCAATATCGTTATTATATGTAAGAAACAAGTTATAAATGTCGTCATAGAAATCGAATCATCGTCGTCATCATCGTCATTATTATCGTTATCATCATCGTCATTATCGTCAGTGATAGAAGAGAAGAAGAAGGAACGAATAAACCCTCTAGATCTCAAAACAATTTTAGAAGGAAAAAAATTTAGAGATCGATCAATATATATATAAATAATTATATATAAGATGAACGTAAGAAGAAGGCACTGGGAAGGCCAAATAATGCCAACCAAGCCGAAGAACGTGATCAGCGCAACGATACAGCGCACTCTGTAAATAAATACAATATATATTATATATGAATATATATAATAATCTTCTAGTGCAACATCTGCAATTTTAATTCGGTCCTATTTGAAAATCTATCAACGAGGAATGGAGGAGACCGAGTCTATACAGTATTACAGAACTAAATCTCGGATAAATACCCCAACGCTGTTCGAACGCGGAAATCCAACCTCTTTACTCAACATCTGAGAATAGAAGGTTGTGCATATACATTATAACAACGCTCACATCTAATACCATCAATGGAAAACCGGATTAATACATGCAGACGCTGTAGTACATTATCGAACACAAGAAAAACATACAAAAATTTACAACACATACAAACACACGTACACAAAAATTCAAGAAAATCACACTATTTTTGTACGTTTTAAATGATACTTTTTTTTTAACTACGCATTCCTTTTTTTCTTTTATTATATACTTGTATAAAGGCTTTCTTTTGTAGAAAAAAAATAAAAAAAACGTCGCCACCGTTAAATTATTGTATTTTCATTTTTCCTCATTCCTCATTTCATTTTTCATCCTCTCTTGATCTCCGAGTTAAAAGGATCCTCGATCAAAGATATCTTTATCTTGATGAACAGATCCTATCAACAACTCTCAAAACCGTCAAATCAAATTTGCTCTTTTTATGCATATATTATATATTTCTTTTTTTTTTCTTTCTTTTTTCTCTCCGAAAGACACCTTTTATATATATATATATATATATATATATACATTTTCTTCACTTCCATGAGAAACCCGAGAAGCAGTCGCCTTTCTCCTTTCACTCGTCGAACCAATGACGAGCATCGTCTTCCCGGAGGGCATGAACTCTTCTTCTTCTTCTTCTTGTTCTTCTGCGTGTTCTGGACATGACGTAAATCCTCCGCTACGCTTGTAACTGTCTTCCGATGGTCTTAATGCAAGTAAAGGGGTTCACCAAGACCAAGATGTAACTGACCGAACGTGCGATTAAAATTCGAAAGTGACCGGAGAATTTAATTCTTCATGCACGATCCTTATGCGGTTTCAAGACTGCTGGAGAGATCTGTTATCCTTGAAACAATTTGGTGATGTTATATGCGTGTTTTGTCGTTCATACGTTTTTCACACGACACATTCTCCAGTCAACCTTGTCGGATAAATAAATGTGCATGCGTCGATATGTTTGGTATACATATACGACACGTGTACCAGTTTTTTTTTTTACTAATGATAATGACGAAGATGATATAGTCGAGGATAATTCATCCATAAGTTGAGTCATATAGGATTCTTTGGTATTCCGTTGGATCGCTATTCATGTTCCAAATTCATGTTCTTTCACGTTCGATTGTAAACATGAATGACGGTATTCTATTCATTGTACTACAATATTGTGCGTTAGCACTGAAACCGAACTTTGATGGATTTTATTTGGAGAGAGACTTCCGTCCGTAGACTTCTAATCAATTTTATTGAGAAATTATAAAGTGGAATTTGAATTCAATAGAAGTTTCTCAAACTGGAATATCAAATTTACTAGATATTTGCCAAATATGATAATAAATTTGTAAATTATTATACTTTGTACCGAAACCTTCTGAATTGATAACGGGGAACCTTTGTCTGACGAATGCTCAAAACAAATACCTTGAATTGCGGTATTACTTTCTGACAAAAAAAGTCCATGGGATTTCCATGCTGCATGTTTTATGTGATCCCATCCAATCGCTATGTACATCAATTTATGGCTAATTCTTCATCAATGTGTCATTCCATCATACAATTTTGATTAAATCATCGATTGGGTAGGATATAAATTAGGGTGAGATGACGCACTTTCCCGCTTCACTACAGCATTAAATAATACATGAAACCTCATTTACTCAAGGAAGATTTGAAGATTGCAATTGAATCTTCATATTTTTCTGGAATGAAAAAGATTTGATGTATTATTTTATGCGGCTGATGAGCAAGACAGTGCGTCGTCTCGCTCCGCTTTACCTTACTTGTACTTTTGGCCATAGTTTTTGTCATACCGCACATATTTGCACGTCGTAACATTACATCACAGACCTACGTTTGTATTCTCATAAACATACCAAACGGTTTCCAAGAAACTCAAAACAAATACGAAACGTTCTCATATTCTGAATCAGGTGTACCAGATCAATGCAACCTAAAAATATAAATTGAATAAGGACTATCGAGTCAAAATACGTTAAACGGTATAAAATCCAATGATCAATTTTGAGATATGGGTTTCACTTCGTCATTAACATTACACAATTCGTTAAAATTTATCAAGTATTTGTATAAAAGCAAAGTTGAGGAGAATACCGGAGAGTGGTATCCGTAGGGGAAAGTAGGCACCCTTCGTACGGTTTTTACATTTTTCATGTTTTTGAATCAATTATTTGATCGAAAATTCAAGTGATTGTATTTATCAATAGTATACATGTATCTAGGTTCAATGCGAAAAAGTTACCAGTTGATTACATCTCATATTTATTAATTAATAACAACCTGAAGTCAATTCGAAATTCGTATGAATGTTCCTCACTTATGGGGTACTTTCGGACACTATGGAATAATATTGTACAATCGATTCAAACTACAAATAAATCATGAGAAATTTTCATTTGACAATAAAACTAACATTTATAATAATTAATGCAATATCATACTACAATTATTGAATATCCACAACTTTCCCGTGTGGAAAAAAATTCGTATGGCAACGATCTCGCCCAAAGTCTGGCATCAAGCTTACAAAGATATCGGATTCATTTGGCAAAGATCTGGTGAAAGTCTTTTTACAAAGTGTGGCGTTTGGGACTCTCCCTTACTCCCAACATACTTCTTTTAGTCTCTCAAGAGCAGTATGAGACAGTCCCAAACCCCATACTTTGTGAAAAGATCTCTCCGCGATCATTGCCATACTAATTTTTTCCACGCGGGTTGTTACGTGTTCTTTGTTGTGTAATTGCGCCCCATGCTCCTGTTAAAAAAATTTTGATAAATCAATGGTCAATATAGCAGAATAAAAACATAGAAATATTGATTTGCCATCAATGAGACACAAAATCAACCGTTAGCAATTTATCTTTCACCTATCGTGTCTGCAGGGGTACTTCCGTACGTGTCTGAATGTGCCCTTCCTGATTCTGTACGAATGTGCCCCATTAACGAAACAACAATCAAACATAACTTTCTCATTATATTGATATGCAAACCAAAAAAATTGATTATTAAAATTATGTTTCAGGAATGTCTCTTCGTTACTGAGAACATATAGTTTAGAAAAACATAACATAACGAGAGTAAACATAGCTGGAAGCATCGATGAAGAAATTACTTACGAAATGCAAAAATGCAATGCTACCTATAACTTCACTCTCACTGCTACGAATGACCTAAAACTGCATAGACATCATGGTGACTACTCAACTTACTCGTATATTAACACTCGTGTTAGCACAACTTTTCATTCGTATTTTATAACTACTGTATAAATGTGCCCCGCGTACGAAGGGTCCCGATTCTCCCCTAACTATCAACTGCATTCGCAAAATTCACGGTTAAACGAGAATAGGAGATACAAATAGCTCTGAGAATTCCAAATGTTCAACATAAAATTTTGATTTCCACCCAAATCACGAGTGCATCCATTTGCGACAAAGTGTATCGGCGAACTATTTTCTTAATTATCCTGCGAAACAGGGCTGGTCTCGAGAATCAATCGATATCTTCTTCAATTTTTAATAATTTAGAAAGTTTATCGTGGGAATTGTATAACATTATGTATCCCTCAGAGTTTCAATCTACTGATATTGAAGGGAGACAATCACAAATAACCGTCAACATCCTGCGAGGGTAACGATGCTCGAATGAGTCTAACAGAGTTTAATCTATGATAAAAGGAGTTGTAATTAGATCTGTTGATTGGATTGAATGATTAATCGTTTCAATTTGTTTACTTTCAATTATCCGTATATAATGAAATCTTTCTTTCGAAAACAGAGTAAAAATCGTGAAGATATTCATATACACAAAACCAGCTATATTGTGTAAGAAAGTTGTCAAGTTAGGTAACGGCTGGTGCGAAAACGACACACAAACTTGATTTTAATTGAAGCATTACACTTGATGCCCCATCAGGATCCACAAATTGTACGTGTCTCTAAATCTTCTCTCATTCATCTCAAACTCCATCAAGATTTCATTTATTCGTTATTGCAATAATGAAACTATCCCAATAGGAAATATATGTTGGATAACAAGTGGTAATATAATAGCAATTATGACCTTAGGAAAAATCCAAATTTCTCTATGTAACATTACACGTCTGGAGAACCACAGAAATAATTGAATATCATGTATAGCGATGCTTCCTTCCACCAGCGTTTGAAGTGAACATTCGGAGAATGTACCTGACCCACTACATCTTCTTTCTCATCAAATTATCTGTTATAACTCCCCGATCATTTCCGCATACTACTGGCCAGAAGTCATTATGCCGGATCAATTGCGGCAGAAGATGAACATGGCGAGAAAGAGCCAGGAGGAAGGGATAAATAAATGCACGACACGGAATGAGAGTGAGAGGAAAAAAGATGACAACAACGAGGCAAGAAAAATGCAATATCGGTCATCTTCCCGTTTTGAAAGCCTTACACATACGCGTAACGTCCACCAGGGAAAGTGTTCGCTTGTAATGCTCCGTCGAGCGGATGAAGCGAGAGGCAGTCCGAGTTGTGGAAGAACTGAAAAAGGAGAAAAAGAAGGGAGCTGGCACGTCTGTGAGATTCTCAAGAGTGAATTTTGCAAGAGCACACGCAGTAATGAGCATAATAATCCATATACTCATCTTGTATGCGCAAACTACCATACCCTGCCACTTGTTGTGTACCAATTGTTCTGCTCCAGTTTTATTTGTGGTAAACATCGAAAAGGTAACGAAATCACGGCTTCGGATTCGTCCTCGATATATTCGACGAAAAAATATGCATCTCGTAAAAATTCTTAGTCCTACTTTTCCAATCACTTTCGCCAATTTTATCGGTTAATTATTGCATTCGTGATTTTCAACGAAGAAACATTTATGCATTTTTTCAAGATTTTGTCTCATCATGAGTTTGGGAATTCGTAACTTGTTCTTGGAAAGTTGAATAGCTCGATTTCACGTCTAATATATTCTACGTCTTCCGTTGTAGATATTATTTTGAATATTTTAATCGTCTCACGTAGTATTTTGCGAAAAAAGAACTTGAAGTTATTAAAACCATTTCGCGATTTACGTGCTGCGAGGTAAATCGTGTTACGCAAAACTAACGCAAGTATGTCACATTTCAATCTCTATTGTTGTGAACAGTATAAAATTGACATTAGATATTTTTGTTACAAAATATCTTGTAGGGAAGAGTTAGTCACCGGTAGTATATATCAATTTCAACTGACTCAGGCATTTTCAATTTCCTTGTTGAAGGATTTCAAGATCGCTCTGAGTTTTAGTTTATACAATGAGCATTGCTTTACGTAGCTTTTAGACGTTATTACCTCATGTCAAGGGGTAATTTATCTCCCGTATGAGTGAAGATATGCTATGTTTTGTAACTTACATTGCTTTCTACTCAAATGAAGACATACTTGGAGGGTTGTTGAAAACGAGAACGTTTCTGAAAGGAATGATATCGTTAATGTTGGATTCGATCAATTTTGTGCAACTGGTTATATCCTAAACAAAGTACAGGCGCATTTTCCAAACATTCTTTTTTCTCAAACTGAATTCACGAGGAAGAAATAAATAATTCACCTGCAGTAGCGAAGTAGCTAGCACGGACATAAATAGCCATTAAATTAGTTCCTGCAGCTAAATTTTAATTATTACAGCAAAAAAATTCGCTTTTATAGCTGATTTATTTGTTGCGACTAGCAATTCACTGATTCGGATTTACAAAGTAACAAATTCTGTTTGATACGTCCAAACATCTCTCTTCTACTCGAAGTGAATGCAAGCAGAAACATTTTATCTACACGGAAAGACCGGGTCTATCAATATTTAGAAAAATGACTGTCAATTTAGGGAAAACGAGGATCGCTGGAAAATATCCGTATTGCGTCTACTAAAAGTTCGTAGTCGATGTATTGACAATTGATAGTTTCACTGTGAAAAATACCAATGAAGCTATCAACTTTAATATTTTGACTACGAATTTTGGATACTCACTACGAATATTTTTCAGCGATCCTCTTTTTCCCTAAATTGATAGTCATTTTTCTAAACGTTGATAAATTCTTTCTAAATATTAATAGACCCGGTTTTTTCGTGTAAAACATAAAAATCACTCAAAGTTATATCACGATTTTTTGAAATTAACATGTGAATATCGTTAGCTACATATTCAAGAGTTAATATTGAAGAATAAGTATACTTAACGCGACCGATATTCATCTCATTTCAACACGTTCTTCAGTTATCAGTAAAAAATCAGAACGCGTGATCCTGTGTGAGAATATTCACTCTAGAGAATAATGGAGTTTAAACGTCAAGAATTTTTGCAATTTTGCCAGAAAGGTACGGCAACCCATGAAATGATCTCTCAACCCCGCGTGTGAATGAGGGAAAAGAGAATGGCACGTAATGTGAGGGCGTCTAAGAACTCGCGGTAGAGTGGATTGTCCGGCTGACTTCGTACATCACTTGAAAACAGGTGCTTCTACAATGAATCCACTTATGTATATACCTTACACTTTCGCTGATCCTCTATATTACGACGAGAGACTTTTGACTTGAGCAAAAATGAAAATATAACGTCCGAGAGATGTTACTCAACAGAGCAAGGTTCGTTAACGATCCTGGTGAACCGGATACGCACTCAACAAACTACTTAGTGGTACACTTTTCATCTTTCTCTTTATAACGATTCAAAGCAATATTTTGTATTATAGCATATATCTTTAATTAACTTGTAAAAAAAATATCTGCTCCGAATCCCACAATCCAGAGAGTCGGTTTTATTATTTCTCTCAGAAAGTCTATGAAAAGTCTACGAAAGATTGTTTACAATGAAAAATTTTGAAATTTCATAATATGAATGTGCTCTCCAAACGTATTCCAATGAAAATTATGAAGATGGATTGATATCCGTACAAACTACGTGCTTTGAAAGTGCAGGAGAAGCAGCGGTAAACGGGGGATTGCACAACCACCAGACTGGACTGAGGTTGCAGGTTCTAGTCCTTTGCAGCTCAAGCTAAGCACGTCGGGTCGATTTGACCGCAACTCGAAGCAATACAAGATTATGCATTCTCTTTAAGTCGAGTTCACGCAATTTTCGAACATATAGAGAGCATCTAATATATACTCTATTAGTCCAGTTATGTAATACCATTTATTTGAACCATTATATTTCATCATTCCCCTACAACTTTTTACTAGCGATTTCAAATTTTTATTCATAAAATTCCATTCATTCGTACGGAAATATCATTGAAAGTGTATGAAATCATAGTTCCATTGATTATATGTTGCATTGAATTTGAAGATATAATTTCAACAGTATAAAGTAGGAGTACTATAATGAGAAATAAAATATCATAATTACTTCACAAATGTTGAATTTACATAATATTCATTCTTTAACTAAATGTATTATGTAAACGAAAGATTATCTACTTGCGAACATGTTGAGAAATTTGCTAATTAAGAACCTTAAATTTTATTTATCAAATGAATTTTTGAAATTCAGTGCAAATAGCGTGATGAATCCATTGAACCAATTTGATGTGTAGGTCAAACCGCGTTGGTGAATGAAAGCGAAACCCCAAATAGCTGGAGTAAGTCGACTCAAGACAGGACGAGATTAACGGGCGATCGTTCGAAAGTAAGAGCCAACTCTTAGTTTCGCAATTTAACCGAACATTTTTTTTTTATAACACTCTGAAAGATCAGAGTCATCGCATGATGTGATATCGATGTTTCGTATTGTGTTTTCAAAAATTTATTTTGCGATTTCTGATACTTGGATTTAGGAATGTACAAACAAAATATTGGCTGGCTATCTGAATACAGTAGGACCTCGTTCATTCGAGATAATTTGGGAAAAGCCCGTACGGAAATATTACGCTAAAGTAACTATGAATAATCTCTGAGAAATATCGCACTTTGTCTGCAAAATTGCTGACAAACTCTGAGGAATTCTGAAATTTTAATGAGAAATCTAACAAATTTGGAACATTTTGTACTTTTTCAGAATTCATAAGTTTTTTCTTTCAGACGAATAGAAACGAAATTGCGCTCTGAAAAAATTCTGCTGAAACTCTGATATATTTCTAACATTTTTTTACGATTATTGAGAATAGAGTTTTCAATTTTCAAACGCTTCTTCACATATGATACGCTAAGAGCAAAAGTGACACCCAAATTGTTGTCAAGCAAAAACAGGACGGGAACTTTTGAGAGCAAGAATGGAACGTCAAAAGTTCCGAGCAAAAGCGATACACTTATAATTCGGAATAAAAGAGCAACCACAGAAATCTCCGGGCCAAAATGAAACACTGAAAAAGCTCGAGCAAAAACGAACCAACGCACAACCCAATTCTGTATTTATGCGCTGATTCGTTTTTGCTCGAGCTTTGTCAGTGTTTCATTTTGGCCCGGAGATTTCTGTGGTTGCTCTTTTATTCCGAATTATAAGTGTATCGCTTTTGCTCGGAACTGTTAATGTTCCGTTCTTGCTGTCAAAAGTTCCCCTGGTTAAAAGAATCCATTACTTCTGTCAAATGAAATTAAACGAGATTTGGCCAGAACATTGTCCGAGAATCAATGAGATTTGGCGAGATTCAGTGAGATTTGGCGAGAATCAACTGTTCTTTCTGACCAAATCTCATTGACATTTGCCGGATGAGAATTGGTCAGAACATTGTCCAAGTTCAACTGTAATTCAGTGAGATTCGGCGAGAATCAATGGTTTTTTTAAACCAGGGTCCTATCCTGTTTTTGCTTGACAACAATTGGGGTGTCACTGCTGCTCTTAGCGTATTCAGGGTGGTCACTATTTTTCTGAAAAAAAAATTCCCTGACTTTTCCCGGTTTTCCAGGTGGTTTTTGAATTTTTTCCTGACTTCATACAAAAATATTCATTACTTGATCTGAAAAAGTTCCATACTATAATTCAATCGATAGCATAGTTCTGCAATAGAAACACCAAAAGATTATATTATAGATTCTTAATCGTTTTCGGAAGTAAAACGGTAATGAAATATAACAATCAATTTATTCCAGTGAGTATCGTCTTTGAAGTTTCTATATTGGAAGCATTTCATGGAAAGGCATTAAAATGATTGACTGCGCGCGGGCACAGATATTTCGAAGGTCACCCGATTATAACAATATAAACATCAAATGTTAAAATGATTCACAAATGGCAATAAATCGTAAACAACAATCAAAACAACAGTATAAAAAAAAAGAATGAAAAAACGGCGAGACTAGAAAAGGACAAGGATTAAAATAGTTTTCGACCAAGTGGTGGTTAAAAAAATTAAATCAATAAATAAATATGAATATGGGCGAGGTGGCAATATATGATTTTATTACACATGCACATAAATAAAAAATTGGAATTCAATTTTCCAAATTAATAAAGAGAATCCACGAAGAGCGTGTAGAAATGATAGAGGATTGAAGGGTCAGGGTAATCTAGAATTTGTCACAGAGATCCACTATCCGTAATTGGATATGTTCAAGGATTATATTATTATTTCGATGTTTCAATTTATTCAATTCCAATTAAAATATTTCAAAAAATTATTGAATAATTCATGACACGAAGCACAAGCAAGGATGATCATTTTGAACGAGAAATCTCTTCTGTAGAAAGAAATGAATAACAGTATCAATTTTTGAAGTATTTCTCACGGCAAGAAATTAGTCACAATGGTCCATTTGTTTATCACATACGAGAATTTACTTTTTTTACTTTTTCAACTCAATTTTCTAAAGAATCTTCGTGATTTAATCAGGAATTTTTCTCGCAAGAGAAGATATGAATTAAAAAACTATAAAATTTGTTGAATTGGTCAAATTTTCTACATTCATCAAGGTGAAGTGAATAAATTGTTCGGTATAAACAATCTGCTATAATAATAAATTAATTTAAAGTGTTCATAGCGACTGAATTTGAATGAATAATGAATGTTGCATAAATTTCAAACATAGGAATGTTTGTTTGTAAATTTTCCGTAAGGATCATACAATTAGTCAATGGAGTCATGGATTGTTATTTTGAATGTTTTAAATTAAAAATTAATTTATCATGAATTACTCTTGAACCGTGATACATAAAATATAAATCTAATTCCTCAACTTTGGGAAACTCATGATTCCAGTTGGATGCACTTTTATTTCAGTGAAAAGATGAATCTCAATAAGACGGTGGTAATTACTGGAATAATGTAGTGTTAAATTAACTTCGTTCCGCGGAAGTTATCGATTACTGGAAAATTACAAGTGAATTTCAAAGTAATGAATGTTTTCTTATTTCCTTGTTTATGAGGCTGTACGAAGCCTGATGTTAGGCAGATTTTCTTGGCAAAGTTGACAAGCAAGTCAGTCAGGTTATCGTGCAGCAGGGTGATACTTTAACACTCCTCATTCTCCTCAAGTATACACCTTTGATCCACTTTGTAGTTTTGTAATTATCTTTTTGCCAATTTACTCATTAATGAAAATGTAGGTAACTGAAAACTCTTCCCTGCTTAAAGTGTCATATAGAATTGTATAAAATATCATAGATTATGATTCAAAAACATGATAAGATTCACAGTTTCTATCATGTTTCTGAATCATATTTTATGATATTCTATACGATTCTATATGACATTTTAAGCAGGATTTCTTCTTAAATTTTCCCTTCTGTTCGATGACAAAGTAGATGAACTTGTTGCAATTCCCAATTTACAAGAAATTTGAAATGGAAGAGATACAAGAATTTTCTTTTTCACCATCCAATATCGACCAAACATAGTTAATTTTCATAGAAACTTTGTATTAGAATACAGTACAGTGATAGAAGAACCTTGGTTTTTTAAAGATTTTTAAGAAGTATCAAATACTTGCTATTTAAAAGATGAAAATAAATCTAAAAACACTTACGATTCAATTATTTCACAGGTTGCAGTTAAAGGGTAATAGGAATAATACAAATTACAATTCCCATGTAATAAAATCTTGTAAAATTTAATTTAATCCACTCTCATACAACGCATTGACACTTCTGATGCATATCCCATTCGCATACTTATGTACAGAAAGTTTCTTATCCGAGAATCAATTTTACCACGATAGTTAATATATTGAGGAAAATCAGAGGCACTGAAACATAATTTTCACACATTTGAATATGAATGAGAATAATTTTTGTCGAGATATAACATATTTAGTACAACATATTTAGTTACCTCTGACGACTGTTCTTATGGATCTAACAAGATTTAATAACTGTGATTTAACAGTCGTTGGTTCACCGAATCCTTGAACATTTTGCCATGATGCCCAACCGACTAGATAAAATTCAAATTACAAACAGAAATTACAAATGTGAATTCATATATAAATAAGTGAATATGTATACATATAATTTCAACTTAACCTCTAAAGGATTCAAAAATAAAATTTGAAAGAACTGATTGTTTCAGAATTTTCAAACACATAAATTATCAAACAATGTGAACTAATGAACACCATTTCGTCATGTTCAATGTTTGGTTAATTGTACATTCAGAAACCGATATCTTACCTTTGGCCAGGAACCTTTCCTCATTGAGAATACAAACTGCATTCAAACACAATAATGTAGCTTCAAATAGAGTCCACAATGTAAATGCCATATTTTTTGTATAAAAATTAATCTAAAATATTGATACTTTTTACCGGGTAAAGCCACGAGACATCTGACACAATCTACGAAAGGTAAATTCACTAATGAGGTTGCGAATACTTGCTGATATCAAGACAACACTGTATTTGACAAAATTCTTACCAATCGTGCATGTACAATGTATTATGTTAACTATGTTCAGTCCTACTATACGTCAAGTGTTATTTCAACGGTATCTGTGGTAATCATATAAATTATTACTCCAATTTATTAAATAATATCTTATTACGGCATGCTCGATACGTTCAAAACACTTGTCATGTTTAGTCGCCTGTTTTTTAAGGTTATAATAGGTTATGTTGTGTCACTACTGTCAAAGTTCATTATTCGAAACAAATCAAAGTGTCGTTCATTAAAATTTTTTTCTCATCCGTAAGCATTCTTTTCTTTCTTTCACGCATCAACACATTGTCTTTTGTTTAAAAACCTACTTCAGTCTTAACACATCAATTTTGTCATTCGTTGGGCTCAAAATTTATAGTTTATAACAAAATACACAAAATTTTTCTATTCTCGATCTCAAAATCACATACATCAAAATTTCAATAGTTGTATAGTCATTGATTTCAATATTAACTTTTCTCAGGAATTCCATCAAATTTTGTAAATCTTCAAACATGTCCACATCCGTGTCAATCGATGATCGTATGCTGAAGGGAATAAGGAAAGTGGTACCAAATCTCGACAATAGCAAGTACAAAGGACAAGATGGAAAAATTGGAATCTTTGGAGGTAGTTTGGAATATACAGGAGCACCATACTTTGTAGCCATGAGCGCGTTAAGAACAGGTGCAGATTTGGTACATATATTTTGCGCTAAAGATGCAGGAACACCTATAAAATCATATAGTCCAGAACCTATAGTACATCCAGTGTTAGATCTTCATGATGCTCTGAAGCATATTAGGCCATGGTTGGATCGTTTGCATGTAATTATCATTGGGCCTGGTCTTGGACGAGATGACAAAATCTTGAAAACAGTATCCGATGTGATCACCATTTGCCGAGATATGAAAAAGCCATTGATCATTGACGCAGATGGTTTGTTTTTGGTCTCTCAGAAGCCAAATATAGTTAGGGAATACCCAAATCTTATACTTACGCCTAATGCGATGGAATTCAGTCGTCTCTTCAAAGCTTTCTTGGAAAAACCCATACAACCCACTCCTACTCCTAAAACAGCTGATGTGAAACATTTGGCTGAAGCTGTAGGAAAAAATGCAGTTATTCTGCACAAAGGAGCTAAAGATGTGATAGCGGATGGAGGTAAAGGCATGGACACTGTGATGTGTGGTTTAGCTGGTTCTGGAAGGAGATGCGGAGGTCAAGGGGATATCTTGGGAGGATCTTTGGCTGTATTTTGGTGCTGGGCATTGAATGCAGGAGTTTCAGAGACTACTGTATCACCCTCTATAATCGCATGTTATGCAGCATCCAAGTTAACTAGAGAAAGCAACATGGCGGCATATAAAATCAAACAAAGAGGAATGTTAGCAACTGATATGTTGGAACAAGTTCCTTCTGTTTTCTCAAGAATCTTTGAAACGCATTTCAACAAGTGAGCTTTTAAGAAAGTTTTCAGTTTTTTAGTAAAAATCCTCATCCATTTTTATTTTTATTTTCTCGACCATACATGTATAACTCTCAATTTCATTGATAACAATTAATAGTGTACTGATATTTGAATTGAATTTATGATTTTTAGAACGTCTTCGTTCAATGGCAGGAGTCGAACACGTAGTACCGAATCGTGATAAATTTGAAATTTCTTCTGTATATTATTATACATACATCACAGAATTGTATGAAATTTTAGTAAGTTTTGAATAAAAGTCATATTTTTATAGATTCATATAAATTTGGAGAGGATTTTAAGGTCGTTTTCTAGTCGAATACCGACAAAAAAAACAGAAGTAAAATGGGTGTTGGAAAAATTGTTTTTATATTACACTGAGAAGACATGTTTACAAATTTCTATATTATTACAGTTTTATACTTATCTCTAATGAGCTAGGGTTTTCGTAAATTAAATCCAAGAGAGTTCAAATATTTATAATACTTTCCAACATGCATGCGTTATGAGAAGCATGATGAAAATATCTCAAATTTGAAAATATTTTTAGAGTCAACCACTCTCTTTTCGTTCGCAAGGATTAAAAATGATGAGTATTTTCATTTTTATAGAGAAGATTGTTGAAGTTTTTGTTGCTGACTTGTGATCCAAAGTGATACTATATTCATATTGGAAAAAAAAGAGAAATTCTACTATACACATCATTGACATTTCTTACATCACATATTTGATTATGCCAAAAGAAGGCATTGAAAGTTTTACTTTTCTAAACTTGAATAATTATCTTTTGAAGTGAGAGAAAAGTGAATACAGTTGTTTGAGAGGAGTCAAGTGCTGTTGCCAAAGATCATTGTAATACAAAAAAATTGTTTACTGATTGAGGTCCCAAATGTTTGAATTACATAGTTTCTAATTCTAAAATTTACTATAATGTCTACTTTGAAATTTTTCGTGTGAATAAATATAAATGTTCCTGCAGCACAAGTGCCTCGAATCCTTCACATTCGAAAAAAATACTGGTAACCTCAATTAGACAAAGCACAAATTTCAGTTGAGATTTGCAATTTTCTTCAGTTCAGTTGACCAAATAATGATCTGGTTTCATTCGAATTTATGTCTTCTCTGACATTTATCTAGTTGTGGTGACCAATTGTATTTGTTTTTGCATAAGCATTTTCAGAGAATCTTCTCATTCGGAGGTGGGTTTGTGCTGTATGGATACGTTTCATTTATTATTTTTTCCTACTGTTTTTTTTTTTAAATCTTTTCAGTAAATGAGACTATACAAATTCAAAAAAATTTTCAAGATTTCTTCTTTTGTAAGTTGAATGCTTCAACGAAAAGCCTACTAAGTTTGTAATAAGATAATAAATATAAATTATACTTTGAACGAAATGAATTCAAACAGATATTTCATTTTAAAACTAGTCATTTCGCAAATATTGAATACAATTTTTTATTCATTTTGATTAGGCGTCTTCCATAAATTACGCAAGACGAGAAGAAGAGATTATGAGATGTCCTTCTGACTGTAATTCATGAATGATCCCTTAGCTTGCGGGTAAAATAAATATTATGATACATTTTCTAAAATCGACTGATACAAAAAATCTAAAACTCAGTACTTCATTCAAAAAAATATTGAATAATTATAAATCGTGTTATGATGGTGAAACATCAATCCTTGGATTATTTGAATAATGTAATGTACTGAATTTTCAGAGCAAGCGACAAAAGAAAATTTTTGATGCAACTTCTTTGCACTTTGATTCTCTCATATTACCGATATAAATTATTCAATGCTCAATAATTTTAAAAATTATTCTATTACAAATTTATCCATCACCATTCTTCTAAAACGATTCTTGTTCAAGAATAATGTTGAGTAATGAGTACACAATTATACAAGGATTGATGCTTGAAACTAGAATTATAATCGATTTTATAAAATGAATAAAAATAAGTTTGTCTTAATTCAAATTTCTCATAGAAAAACGCTATTCACTTACAAAGATGGATTGTTTTGGATACACTTGCATTTCCCAAGTACTCACTTTGGATTTACTGAGTACTTTGAGATTTTGAATATATTCTAGATTATCCATCTCTGTTAACACAATATAAATAGTATTAATATTGACTAAGAATTACGTAATCACACGTGATTCTCTGTAGTTTAAAATTTGAATATTTTGTTCATGATTAAATGTACATTATGACTAAATAAACCTCTCATTTCAGGTTGCTGTTACTGTAAAATATCACTGTAAAGATTACTCTTGACTTTATGCTATCATGTAAAAATCTAAAATTCATATAAATATAATTCCTCTGTTATAGCATTGAATACTGCATGAAAAAAAAAAAAAAAGGAAAAGAGAGGACATTTTATTTTGTGAAGCAACTTTGGCGTATATTTACATGATTTTTGGCATGAATACTGTGAATACTGTCTTGTTAGAATGTCTTTGTAACTAGCGTTCCTAGACACACCGGGACGTAACAGTCTATGACGAAATGATAAAAATGACAACCATAATACCGAAGTAACGTAATAAGTAGTATTAACATACTTTGTTTCAATAGTATAGACTACGAATAAAACGTCAGTACGGATGTGTGATTCCCACGAATTAAGAGCGTTGGAGGCATGTCCCTTGTTAAAGTTTCCAACCATGCCATGTACAATGGTGCTGAAAGTGCACCTTTCCGTGGCATCGGTAACGACCTATGTGGATACGTGAATATGTGAATGAATCACTGAAAATTTAAGTTTTTGATCATGCAAGATATTAAATTTACTTACATCACGACCAATGTTGACTGACTAGAATGTTCCAATAGTAACTCTCGAAGCCTCAATTGTCGATACGTTTTATCTCGCAAAGTTTGTAATTCAAGATCTGTCACACAGCAATCTACAAATTTTATTTCAAATCACAGTTCTAGATTAGCATTTTTCAATATCACACTATAATGAAGAGAATAATTTGTTCAATTAATTTAAGTGTCACAAAATTGTGACGCTTTGTGACTGAAGAATAGACCAATCCAATTCATATTTTCAGATAAAAAGTAATTCATCTTCGAGTACCCACCTGAATTATCCGGAGGATCGTTTTTCCGAAAATCTGATATAATTTTATCGAAAAAGTCTTGTGTCTCTTGTCGAGGCTCCATACTGATGTCATCCACCATTTTCAAACTAGTGTATTTTATACGGAATTTGTTCATTATTTCCGCCATCCTGTGAAATGATATTTCATTCATCGTCTAGGTCTTATAATAAAATTCTATGTATCTTTTCATTTCAACTCACTCTTTTTCTTGGGCACTGAGATCCTGTTTATGATTGGCCAAAGCAAAAATTCTCATTTTGCAGTGTTCCCAATTCGAACGAGTACTAATGATGTAGGGTAAGAGAATCGTCAGACCTGTCAAACAATCATTTTTGCCATTTACAAATGGGTTGATATGCGATAAAAATTATTACTTCTAGTGATTGAGAGATTCTACGTGAATTACTCCTTTTGTTTTTCATTGGTTGGTTATTGAAAACTGTGAAAACAAAAATGATCTCAAATTCCTAATGAACCAGCAAAATCATCTCTCAGTTCCTAGAAACCTCATTTTTTTATGAAGTTACCTCCATCGTCGTACAGCCACCAAACGTCAATGACTCCATTTTTGTGCTTCTTCTGGAATATCGACATGTATTCGGGTACCGTAGCCATTCCATTACGCTTTTCACTATGAGACACAGGGAAAAGAATGTAAAATTATAATTAGGAGAGTATTTTATTTGAATCTCATTAACATAAATGTTGTTAATGTTCAAATAAGTGCCATTGTTTCATCAAACTCACTAGATTAGTTTCTCAGCTGCTTGTTTCTTTTTGTACTTCAAGTGATTTCGAGCACTCCAATGTGTAGGCGAATTTCTCGTAACTTGTGACATCTCATTGGGAATGAACTGTGTGCCTGAAAATTTGAAGAACACGATATGAGCTAACTGGAAATGCTGTTGATCGAAAGTCCTCAGAACAAATCTGAGAATTTGAAATTTCCTTGCAGGTTAGTTTTGCTTCCTGAATATTTTCAAGTAGATTTGAAATCAGAAGAGTGATCTCGTCGGTCACATGATTAAACGTGACAAATCACGTTTCTAATCGCGATCTCTCACAAATCTGGTATCAAATTGTTCGTCTGAACTATAGTCGTCTAGATCTTCAAAATTCAGAAAAAATTACAAAGTGACTTGTTACGTCTGTCATGTGACCGACGTGTTTTTGTTTAGCGTGGAGTGGATTTCGTGGAACTTATGTGTTGAAATTGAACTTTTCTTTAGTTTAATTACCTATAGTAGGCACGCTTTGTACTCTTGGAATTTGACTACTCATCGATAGGTCGCTATCCGCATGCATTAGAGTGTTTCCTGCTAAATCATAACTACTTTGTGCTAATGTTCCATTACTTTCTTCGTCTCCTGTTGAATTGCTAACATTGGAACAATCCAAACCTTCCGCAATTCGTAAAATTGCGACCGCTAATTTATGATCGAATGCGTTGCTGGAAATTAAAAATAAAATTAGCAAAATAAGTTCATGCTGAATTGATTGCAATTGAAGGCTCAAATTGCAAAACTCATTCATCTGTGATGGTGTGTAATGACTATCCAAGTAACAAAAGAATTTTTCTGAAAATGTTGATAAAAAAATGCTTAGAATGTCCACATATATGTATATATACAGTCCACATCATTCTGTATTCTTATACAGCCCACAATGCACATTTAATGATGTACAGCTCAAGTTGATCAATTGACTGACATCAATCCTTCATTGAACGAGAATTACAAATTGGAAGTTACTTTTTGAATTTAAAATAATCAAAATTCATCATAAAGCTGTTGATTAGTTTTGGGTTTTATCGTTGATCTCCGGTGGAAATGACAACGCGTGGGAAGCGTAATCTGGAACAATTTTACGCTTAAAATGTTCCATTCCACGTTTAGTACTCACTCTCTTGACATTATATATGTACTACACCCCTATGACAACAACTCAGTCAAATTAACGTCACTTTGACCAATTTTTGGTCAAAATCACGTCAAAAGAACATCATTTTGATGGCCATTTGATGGCATTTTGACAAAGCTGTTCTTATTGGGACGCTCTACGCGTTTCCATTTCATTACACTGCAACTTGAAATGTTTTATTTCAATACACTCAAAATGTTTGAATCCTGTAGTCACTTTTAAAACCCTTGAAACTGTGTGAATATGTCAATAATTCAGATCAAGTGTTTTATATTGAAACATTTTATTCACTGTATGGATATATTGTACACGATTCAAACACTCTAAGTGCATCAAAAGCAAACACTTGAATTCAGAGTGTGAAGAAATGACGACTGCTATTCAAAATAATTCGTAATAGTAAAGTTTATACTGGAAGAGAAGTCAAGTGGAAGGAATTCATTTTTATATCACAAATTTTGTTGAATTTTCCCTAGTAAAAAGTAAACATATATGACCCATACATAATTCATACATAATACATATATAATCCATATATGACCCATACATGAACACGTTTGGAATCATATATAATCCATATATAATCCATGTATGGCCATATATGATCCATATATAATGCATATATAATCCATGTATGGAGAATATTCCATACATGGCAGAATTTTTTTACATACCCTAGTAAAAAAGGATTATATATGGTCTATATATAATTATTAAAGTTTATATAAGTATTATTGAAATTTATATATGCACATATATAGTTATATATAGTGGTATATATGGAATTTGAAATAATTATATATGAAAAGAATTATTCAGATTTTTTACTATATATAACAATTCAAGTTTTTATATATAGCTCCATATATGTCCTTATATAAATCTTAATAATACTGATATAAACATCAATAATTATATATAGACCATATATAATCCCTTTTCACTAGGCTATATGAAAAAATCTTGCGTTCATGGGCCATGTATGGATTACATATGAATTATATATGGGCCATGCATGGATTCAATATGGGTTATGTACGAATTATATATGGCCATATATGACCATATATGAATTTTATATGTATCACATATGATTTTTATATGTTCTTATACGATTCATTTTTACTAGGGTTATATTAATTATTTGTCCTGGAAAATTATTTTTATATCCATTATGAGTGTGGTACAGGATTCAACAATGAAATCAAAAACCAATGATGGATTTTTCATTATCAGAAACCCACACGGAAAAAAGTCCAATGTAAATTCTACATTATTTGTGGGTAATTTAACATAACTGCTGACATGAATGCAATTGGAGTAGAATTTACATTGTAACCAATGTTATATTTACATTGTTACCGAAGTAAATGAGAGTAGTGTTGCTGTGAAGTAACTATGATAACAATGTACATTCAACAGGACTGTGTTTTAAATTCAAAGAATATAATGAGAGGACAGAAAACCCACACCGTTTCACTGAAATATCAGGGATTGTATTTCTCCACTGCCCAGGTAAAAATCGTCTATTAAATCCTATTGAGAATGATGAAATTTCTGATTGAATATCATTGAATTTCATTGAAATCTATTCATTTTCCTTTTCGTCGATGAGATTTTATAGATTATTTCTAAAAGGGTGTATACTCGATTCAATAAAGGAACGAATTTAAACGCAATATGTGATCAATTTTGATACAGTCTTGAAGGTATATATACATATATATATATTTTTCAGCACACTGAGAAAAAAATAAAAGTGCCATCAACCACCATGCGTAGTTGAAGACTTTATGAATGAATCAACGAATTTTTAGTTGAAATGACTTGGGATTTGTAGACCCAACTACGCCACCTTTCATTGTCTCAAACATATCACTTATTGATTTTATGAACCAATGTGTGTCAACGTCAACAAATCACAGAAGAAGTTTCATTCAAAATCTCACGTAGTTGAGTCAACCTCGCAGGCAATCAATGCTTCGTTATTTTGTGTCAAATGTATATGGATACTTGACGGAAACTATTTTTCATTGTCCCAACCATTCACGGAGTTGACTCAACAGAGTCGGCCAACCTGGGGAATGATTCAATGCAACCGCCAGAGTTGGTTGAACGTATTTAACCTCCTGGCGTAGTTGAGTCAACTACGTTTTCGTTCAGTTCACTAATCCTTTTTCTCAGTGCAGAATTATCAACAACGTGATCAGAAGTTCTGGACATTTTAGAGCAGAGAACCAGCCCAAGCAGCAACAGAATTTCAAAGTATATACGGAATAGAAACGTTCGTAGAATGTACGGATGAGATACGAAGAACATATAATAAATGTTCATAGAATGTTCGAATGAGACTGTTTTAAATATACTTAGAACGTACATAGTACATTCGAAATGTACGATATACATTCAATCGACGTTCAATTAACGTACCGTCGTATGTTCGATTACATACGTTCGATGAATATGCATAGCACCTATAAAACGGTCTCATTCGAATGTGCATAGAACATATTTCGAATATTCGAAGAACATTCATAGTATATTCTGGTGCTGCTTGGGAGTGATTATTTCGCGTCAAAGTATGTGAATTTCCAAAGGTAACGTCTTCAAAATATTCTATAAAATCTTGCTACGACTGGTGGAATGTTGAATTGAATAACATATTGATGCCATAGTTTCAAATGATGAAGCAACGAAAATTAATACTTACTGCAAAACGTTGAAATATTCCTGTAAATCTTTATGATTACAAGCTGCCCATTGAGTTTTGTAGCCCATTAAAATTACGTTTGGTGCTAATTTGCCCACGCCTGTAACTTGCATCAGAGCTGATGCACCCGATTCTAAATTCAAACCTTCTACCACTTGATAGAAAGATTTAATGCGATGTCGATGTAACCATGCATATCCATTTCTTAGACGCACTGAACGTAATCGATACGACAAACGATTCTGAAACAATGAATGATTGTACTGAGTGATATATTTCAATAATTTTTCAACATAAACATTGGAATTCATCTTACCGGATATACTTCCCCAGAAATAAGCAAAGAATTGTTCTTTGTTATGAGGTTTGCAAGGTGCAATAAGGCGGGTCTTGTTCCGGGAATTCCAGTTAAAGCCAAAATTTGTGGAGTATAATTTTTTACATGTTCATCGATAGAATTCAACCTGAAATAAGAAAGGATATTAACAAAGCAGTTCCACAAATGGGGAATCTACCATAGTAGAAATTTAATCAACACCGGGTCAACGTTATTCCGAGCTTCGATGGTTCGGAATAACTTTGATTCGGTACTAATTTCTACCAAGTTATATGAATTATGAACGTTTTCTCACCGATAAACGATGGATAATGCAGTTTTGTATGTTTGAGCTTGGGTACTGCTGCCCCAGTTAACATCAGGTTTTCGATAGACGACTATCAAATACAGAGCGAATATAATGACGAATGTAATTAATGATGTAGCCCAATCGATTAAAAACATAATTCCCACGCATAAAATGAAGCCCAGAAGAGATATCCATGTATTGTAATACTGTACATAAGAACAACAGGATAGATATTTATAATTACATCAGATATATCACTTTAAATGTCTAAGTTAGAACTTACTTTGAAAGTTGGTCTCCAGCCGAGCGGTCTGATTAAAGCCGCGTGAAAGGTACAGAAGTTGATGAGAGCATAAGACGCGAGGTAGAAGTTTGATATAAACGGTGCAACTACATTGAGATTTGCTGGAAAAAAGAACAAAGAGTTGATATAAAATTGATAATAAAAGATTGCAGAAAAAATCGATGATTACCAATCAGAACAAAAATAGCGGCAACGCAGAAGGTGAGAATATATCCTCTGTACGGTTCTCCGGCTTTTCCATAGCCTTTGCTGAAGTAAATTAATCCTGGATAAATACGATCTTGACCAAGAGCTTGTATCAATCGAGGAACGGATAACAAATTGGTTAATGCTGTGGAAATAGTCGCGGCCCAACAACCAGCATAGATCAATGGTCCCCACCAAGATATTAACTGCATAATCTACGACAAATGAACACATAAAATCGTAAAGGGTTCGACTATCTCCGAGAATTCTATATTTTATATGAAATGTTGTATTACCGAGTAACTGTTGTGAAGTCCAAATTCGCAATTTATCCCCGGTGTACAGGAAACTAAAGTATTATTAACGAGAGTTGATCCAGCGTCCCTCATAGCGACACTTCCGGCTACCAACACGAATGTACCATAACTGATCATCGAAATTAAAAGCGCGAGAAGCGTTCCGGTAGGAATACTGCTCGCAGGATCTTTTAGGTCGCCAGAGATATTTGCTCCCGCTTGAATCCCGGTAACCGATGGAAAGAATATAGCGAAAACGGAAAAGAAGGTTTGATTAATTCCTTCCGAGAATCTATAGTCGGGATTCCAGTTGTGTTTGAACCCATCAACTGAAAAAAGTATGAATTTTTAAATTGACATCAATATTTTTAATTTCAGAATGATCGATGTTGATGGTTACTCACTTGAAAAACCTGTGAAACCTTTAGCTTTCTGATCCTCTTGAGTTGGTCCTATTAGAGCTCCTATCAGGAAATCAAATATCGCTCCCGTGATGATAGCTATGAGAAAATTCTGAGCCTACAAACGAAATTTTGTTCATTGTTCATGTGAGTGAATCATTGAATGATTTTAATCACCTTGGATTCCCATTCCATTCCAACGGCGCAGATCAAAACCATTATGAGAATAGCGATTACTCCTATAATTCTGGTATCGTTCACCCCGTTGTCGATGATTTTCATTCCACTCTTCGCTAGGACTTCGTTTAAAGAATCACAAAATCCGATTGTGTTCATCGAAGCTGCGATTGCATTAGCAAACGCAAAGACTATTCCAACGGACGCGCCAAATTCTGGCCCAAGAGATCTGGATATGATGAAATAGATGCCACCTGTAATTCAGTATGTGAAATATAATATGAATAGATGAGATATATTCTAAGAATAACCTATAAAGCGGACCCGATCTTTATGAACACGTGGAAAAATATTGAAGGTACAGTTATTGAATGTGCTTCAAATACACAAATACAAAATGTCAAATAAATGATATTCCCTCATCCATCACAGATGATATTACGTGATCGATGTATGTGTGTACATGTGAGACATTGCAACAAAGAGAAGAATATAAATGTCGATTGCCGCTCCTTAGAATGAAATAGAAGAAAAACGTAATGCTGTGTAACAACACAAGCATACACGCACGCGCGCACACACACCTCCCTTTACTTCTCCATTAGTGCTAATTGCACTGAGACTAAGCGTCGTGATGACGCACACTACCGCCGATATTCCAATAATGATGATACTGTGTAATACGCCGGCTTGTGCTACGACCCATGAGAGCCGCAGAAAAAGCATGACACCCCATATGTTTAAGAGACATGGTATGAGAACACCCTGGATCCATCCTAATTTGATTCCACCGTGGCCTTGCTGTCCTGTAGTGATTTGACCGCTCTCGATGTTATTAGGATCCTGAAACAAAATTCTTCCATAAGATTGAATTGAAACGAATCCAAGGAGCACGTATGAAAAAGTTTCTTATGAGCTCTTGAAAAATTGATATCTTTTCATCTTGGAGACACGCCAAGTACAGTCGGCGCGATTAATCCGTTTCCTTCTTCCCGATAGAACCTTGTTGGCAATTTATTGGCATTCAACTGAAAACATTTATCATCAGTTTTTCACGTTCAAAACATTATTTCTCACTTATTTATTCACTTAAAAATGTTGCCAATCAAGTAACAATGAATTGGCAACAAGGATCTATCGGAAATGAGGAAAAGGATTAATCGAACCCACTGTACATGAACTTGGATTATTTTATGGAATTTTGTACAATGTTCTGCTTGAAGCCCATTCTTAATGGAGAATATATTGAAACTCGGACGATGTTCTTGTAAAGTCTTATAAATCAGATATTTCGTATAATCAGGACGTTTCAGATATCTTTGGATTTTGTGAGTTATCTTAATATTTGCAGAAGGAATGTACTTTGTGAGAATGCATTCGTAAAGCATGGCATATTCAGAAACATATTTATACAATTTTTACGACATCCTTTTGAATAATATGCAATTAGTTTTCAAGAATCTCTTATGGTTTTCTTTCCTAAGACAATGAAAGCTCCATAGGTGACATTTAGATTAATTTTAATTTGATATACACTTGTTACAGGTCCATAAAATGTTTGAATGTCCGCAGTCTCAATTCACGTTTATTGAACGTTCTCCAGAGCTTCCACGAGTGAAAGTATTTTCAGAATTATATATAATTTATACACAATTATATATCAATTATACACAAACTATATTGAATTATATATATAATTTTTGAAAATGTTTTCACTCGGATCGTATGCTTTTAGGATTCTGATAAATTCCAAATCTCCACATCAAAAACTCTCCTCACAAGAACGAATGAAGTGAATGAAAATGAACGCTTCTTTGAATGCCATCGAAGTTTATGGACTCCATAATACGCCATGGTGCATCCACCCACTTCAACCCGATTTCGAGTGATATTTCAAAAGTCACATATACAGGGTGTGTCATAATTCACTAAAAATACTTCAGAGGCGTTATTCTGCAGGAAAAAATGTTTTGATAGCTTAGTTTTTGAGCTATGAGCGTTTTTAGATTTTCTTTCAAATTCAAATAACTCAAAAGCATTACATTCTGGGGCTCAACGCAATTCTCTAAGTTGGAAAACGCCGGATCTCCGGGAAGAAAATTCAACTCCCTTATCATTGTTTGTTTCGGAGCTATAGTAACTTAAAGTTGCTGAATTCCGATTGGCTAGAAGCCAGAAAATTTCAAATCGCTGTAGCTCTGAAACAAAGAATGATAGGATAGTTGAATTTTTTCCTCAGAAAACCGGCGTTTTCCAACTTAGAGAATGGTGTTGAGCTTAAAAATGTAGAATATAATGCTTTTGAGTTATTTGAATTTGAAAAAAATCTAAAAATGCTCAAAAACCTCCATAAGCCTCCAAAAAACTTTTTCCAAACGGGAAATTGTTGGATTTAGGATGCAGAATAACATGACAGAATTGCGCCTGAAGTGTTTTCAGCGAATTATGAAACACCCGGTATAACAGTATACATTGCCCATATTATTCCGAAGGCTTAGAAGGTATTCGAATATGCTCTGGTACACGTTTTAGTCGTTTAGACTTCCGAAAAATTATGATAATATAAGTAATTCAAACATCATCAATGGAGTGCGTGAATTCTTAAGGTGATACCAGCGACCCTTGAAGATGCTAGCAAACCTATTAGTTGGAAAAGAACATAACTCAAACTATTCTGACAAATTACTCGAAAACGAAGAAATGAAATCAGAATATCGCTGTGTACAGAACTTCTTTAATCAATAAAAATGGTCCGTACAGAGCGATATTTTCTATTTATTGCTGTATTTTCGAATAATTTGTCAGAAAAGATTTGGCTCGGGTTGCATCGTCAGGGGCCACTGATATCCCCTCAACCCAGAGAATTGAGTTATAACAGTCTTTGATACTGCTTTAATTAATTGAATATATTACTGGCAATTTCTGACGTACCAAGTCAATCCGAAATCGATGCGGGGGCAGATTCTCTCATTTGACATTCCGTTGAATGTTCCACTTCAAGTAAACCGTTTTATAGTTTTTACAAAGTTTTCCGCGGTTATCTCTTGTAAGCCATAATTTTATGCATAATTATGAATAATGAAGCCTGTAACCTTTATTGAGAATGTGTTTAACATTTAAATGGCTGTAGATAAAGACGTTGACATCGTTCATTCAGTCGATATCTATCCGTCGTTCAGTTATTGATTCTCCAAGATGAAATTACACTTTTCTCAGACTGATACGATGAAAATCGTTCTCAGAAAAGAGTAATAGAAACCAGTGCACTAGAGTAATTTTCTATCAAATATGGAATGTCCGATTAACCTTCAACGATTTCGAAGAATGCGTTAACAAATTGATTCGCGTCATTAATTTCATTTCCTTGCACTTGGGTTTCTCTCCGATTTATTATGTCCCGTTAATTCAATAAATTGTATTCTTCGCCTATCTGTTTATTCCTCGCGAGCCTTCGATTTCAATTTCATGTGAATTGGTAACACACTGCATGAGAAGAAGAAAATTGAAAACGTAAATTATCAAAAAATCCCTTGAATTTAGAAAATTCGATTATAAATAGATTCACATCCAAAAATTATGTTATCCTTGTATGACGATGTTATACGTGTATCGGAACCTTGATATCCTTCAGGAAAATAACCGCTTTGATCAACGCGAAAGAAAAAAAAGAAATATTTCCCTTGGGAAATTTCTTATAAAGAGAATGGTTAAATTCACTTGTTTGACCATTCTTCTCCAATTATCGCTCCTTTAATATCTCTATACGTACAATTGAATTCAAGAGGAAAACGTTATCAGATAATTGAACTTATTTTACTGTAATCAAAGATTGTAAATGAGATGTGGAGAGGGGGTGGAATTGAAGAAATGAGAAATATCACAAGCTCGTATTTCTATGGGTTCAAAATATGATTCCTTCAATTCAGTTTCCTCGGTATATTATTTGAGTATGATAATTACATCATTCGAATTACTTAATCATTTTGACAACCTACCAAATTTCTCTTTTGCGTGTGGCATACTTCAGGAGGAATAGAATTTTAATTCCTAATGTCATGGTGATATCGTTATAATCGTATGATTTGTATTTATTTGACGAGAAAGAATGTCTAATTGGTGCCAAATTACGTATTATGAGGATAAATGATCCAAAGATCATTATCAATATTATCTCGAATTTATCATTTTTAAGTAAAATTCAAAAGCTACTGGAATTAAATTTTCACGGTAAGGAAAGTGATATATCATACCTTGATAAGATTTCCTTCGTGTAACGTGCTCAAGGATGGCCTTTTGGCTCGTCGACTCAATCTGAAATATGAATTTTCAAAATCATAATCACCAATTCAGAATGGGTAAAATCATAAGTATATTAATCAAAATGATGTTTAATAATTGAATCTAGGTCGTTTGAATTGAACTCTATAAAGTCGAAATTTGTCTCATCAATCAGCCTTATTAAACGTATAAGCATTTTATTGATTCATAAATCTATTAAGAGTTGATGGTCCAATGAAAGAAGTAGTTTTATGGCAAAAAATGTGAGAACTTCATTTATATCCCACGATCACAATGAAAATCAATTTGATATCCAGTGGTACTTGTTGCAATGTTTCTTCATTTTGAATAATCTTTCGAGGTTATTTGAAAAATCCATAAACACAGCGTTAATCTTTGAATAGATCTTTTTCAAACGTGAGTTGAGGTTTAGAACAACATGAGTATTAGTTTCGTTTCATTGTTGTACAAACCTGTAATGATCTAATCGTGGGACGACATCCCACAATCCGCTAACATTCAACGTCATTGGTGACTTTTTGTTGTTCTGTTGTATTTGTCCGTTCACATCTTCTTCCAAAACTTTGTTTTGAAGCCGATTCTCCATTTCAATGATTCTATAACATAAAAAATACCAAGAAATTTAGAATTTTCAACACCTTTTCACGAATTTTCATAATTTGTATTGTTTTAATTGTTGAAACGTAACTCAGTAGAAGACATTGTGTTTTCTCATATACGATGAATCAACAGCAATTATTCTAATTGCACTTGAATATTTGTATAAACACACGGTAAATAAGATAACATTTGCTAAACGCGAAAACCATTGATTTTCCTTCAAGTTAACGTGAAGCGAATGGTCGAATAATACAGATTTGAAGTTTTACAAACAAACACTTGATCTGTATTTAAAATAGAAAAGATGTTATCCTAGTGGAAGTATCGCGCGTTCTAATGGATCTTCCAAGGAGTTGAATCCATTTAACATCAAATTTGTCCAATTTATTTAGGATGAGATGTGAATGAAAATAGATGCTCTTCCAAATATATTTTACCACATTCCTCTCCTAAATTGTTTTATGCATTAAATGATTCATTCAAGATACAAATTAATATATTCTACAGAATCAGGGGAATAATTTACCCTTTCTTCGAATTTATTATTGAAAATACAGCGGCGGTCGATGACTGGCGTTGAATGGCACGCGTGAGATTTTCTCTTAGAAAATCTTCCAAATTGGTGCCAACGCCACATCATCGCATCCTGGTTACCGTGCCAATTTTCAATTTCATTCATAATACATTGTTTGTATACGATCCGTTGACTCGCGATATACTCGGAGCTTTTGACAAAAGAAAACAAAAATCTAGTGATTAATAGAAACAGAATGATGGACTTCCTAAGACTCTGCTATCAATTTGAAAGTACTTTATTATCTCAAGCGAGGAAAATTTAGTTTCAAGGTCTCATGAAGAACGAAAATAAAATCGTAAATCCGAAATTATGGTGTACGTGCTTTAGCTTCCACTTTGAGTATTCGTTGCACGAAAGGAGTGGCAGTTTTTGTAGCTTACCGAGAAAATACATGAAAAAAGTTTCTGAATCGTTGGGGAGGATGTCTATTTGATGATTTTTGTGGAAAAAATCTTTATATATATTGCATTCAAGAGCATTTAGGAATGAATTCACAAATTCATATGGAAATAACTCTGAAATGTTGAATTTTCTTCATTTTTCAAGCCAAATACAGAATGTTTTTTCACAGCTATAAATTTGTATTCTGTTTCTACTTAATTATCATCTACGTGACTAGCTGAAAGGAATGATATACTTTACGGAATTGCCTTTCCTCCGAAGGGATAGGGCTCATTGAATTATATTAATGAGAAGGTATTGATACAGATTAATTGATCTACAAGTGAATGTGATTTTCAGCAAAGTACAGCAGGAATAATAAGTGTTCTTCATAAATGTAGAGAGAGAAAGAGAGAGAGGAAATCATCAATTTTTCTCTATATATTCATCAACTCAGATAGCAATGAAATTATATTATTTTATATTTTTTTTTGTAACTGGAACAGTCCTCAATTAAGGATGTGCTGGGGAAAAGCAATACACATAACCTTGAAATGATATATTGTTACGCTTCAGAGATGTTAAAATTACGGGCGTTTGTGCGATCAGAATAGCAAAACTATTGTAGAATGGATATATTAGAAATAAGATTTATATTTGTCGTCTGCTTATTTGTAGAATGAAATAATTTTGCAATTCATAATTATATATTGTGCACACTCTCCCGGATAGCATCGGGAGGTTTTCTAAACATTCACAAAACGTACTTGCGCACGCAGAGAACGCCCTGTGCGAAAAAACCAATAGAAACCGATAGGCGAAATCCTAATGGAATCAATGATATCCTATATCGGTTTTTGTGCGGTTATTGTCACAGGACCCAAGGGTTTCTATGAGATTCTAAGTGGAATCTGATGTTCCATGGGTTTCTATCAGCATGATCGGCAAAACCTGATTAATTCTGATAGGAATAAAATAGCTTATCGGTTTCTATGCGGTTATTGTCACAGTACCTATGGGACTCCATGAGAATCTATGGGACTTTTCGGACAGGGCGTTCAAATGAGATCCCAGGACGTTCTAAGAACGTCGCATGTACGTCCCAGGGACATACAAATGTTCCGTAATGTTCTATTTATCTTCACCAAGCGACGTTTTGGGGATGTGTTCAATAAAGGTGTCAATGACGGTCTGCGATACTACACATGTGTTTGTAAAGGTTAGTTTCCATGAAAGTACGTTTGGGAAACGTAACGAGAACGTCCCGTGGTAAATGAAAAATACGTCCCATACAGGAACCCCGAGAATGTAAACACAGCCAATAATCGGCCCATGGATGGCTACCATTTAATGGCCAATAATGGATTCACATCATTGGCACAACTGTGGCCCACCACTGGCTGATAAGAGAGGCCAGCAATGAAAACAGCCGATAATCAGCCGATGTACGGCTACGGTAAACGGCCAACAATTGATTCCCCGTTACTGGCTGGAATATGGCCTATTACTGAGTGAAATGGATTCCAAAGTTGAATGTATTGTATTCGTAATCACCCCTGAAAAAAGTTTGTTTTGGCCTTATTTCTATTACGTTAGATAAATAATTCATATCCATCAAATACGTTTTACATGATTCAAATGAATTCTTATTCATATAGATAATCAATTACTTTCTCATGTAAATAAGAAAAAAATTTGAAGGAATAAGCAACTGAATTCAACTGATTTATCGAGAATACTTTTGACTCGTATAATTTTACATTTGAGATTGTCGAAATATCAGGCATGCAAATCTATTTGGAAAAAAACATCCATTTCTGATCTTGTGAAAACTGGAATGACAAACATCCCAAAAACAAAAAAGTGTTTTGGGTCACGCTTAACCACTCATTTGAACTAATACTGAACCGATTATTCTGGAACGCAGTCATATTACCATTGGATATCATTATTATTATGCCCTCGTAATCTGCCATTGATGGCTAACATTCGAACATTATCCCGAAATTTCTGGCCATAAATCGGGATTATTTAGCCCCATTACTGGGCCAATCAATAATTTTATACATGGCCCATTATTTATTGCCATTACTGGACCCACGTTATCATCCAGCAATTAACCATTGATGCGCCATTAATGGGCGCCATTCACGGGCAAAGAACGCCGTTTGTGGTCCAGTAACGTGCCATTATTGGGCCAATTGTTGAACCCTGTATGGGGTACTGGGAACGTATTCAGGTGCATCAAAAATGAACGTCCTCTGAACGTACTTAAACCTACTCCCCGGAGACGAAGCGCGCAGAACTAAGGTTATGTTTCTAAAACGTCCAGAGGACTTTCAATGCTATCTGGGCTATTGTGGATTAAGTTTATTTGATAAAATGTAATCTACTTTGTATTACTCCCTTGTATGAAGTGTATTTCACTGAAATACAATAAACTATTACTACTACTACTATTTTATATTTTTCACATAAAATTTCTGAATTTTCTGAACTTTCGACAGTGCCACACTGAAAAAAAATGTATTCCAGTCGAATAAATATTTATTTGTCTTGTACCAAAGAAATATTCATTAGAATTAACAAAATATTCTTTGGAATCAAAATAATTTATTTGAATTGAATAGATGGTTTTAATCGTTTATTTGATTCCAATAAATTATTTTGGTTCCAAAGAATATTTTGTTAATTCTAATAAATATTTCTTTGGTACAGGACAAATAAATATTCATTTGACTGGAATAAATTTTTTTTCAGTGCATGTGAAATAAAAAGATTTACAGATTTTTATTGAACTCGGTGTGTTTTATCGTTTCATCTAACAAGGAAAGCGGACTCGTAAAATATTTTAAAGTACCCTGCCCTTCACCTTGATATTTATAACTTGGCTCAAACGACCCTTAACACATCCTTCGTGTCGTATAACTATTCAATTCCGAACGATATTCAACAGGCGCAAACATCGTCCAATATTCATTCTGCGTGTACACGCCCTCATTCTTTCGGTAGGAAATTTCACATAACATCATTTCCTGATGAATTCAAAGGAAAACGATTAATTTTTTCTTCAGTTTTCCAATTTTATGTACTGTGGATAAGGAATTAGGTATTCTTTTTTAGAATTAGTGGCGTGTGGGAATCTCTCAATCGGATTCAATAATATCTATTTATACATTAATGTCATCATTGTGAGAACATATTTCGGATTTTTTTTACACTGTCAAAAAAAAAATGATTGGAGAAGTCTTTGTGAGTTAACAAAGATTGTTTGGAACTTCCAGAATAATCTAGAAATCGATGAATTCATCAGTTTTTGAACATACTTTAATTTTTGGAAATTTACAAATTTTTTTCTCACAGTGTGAGTTTTCATGTGCTTGCATAAACTCAATATTTTTTGCTGCGTAGTTTTCTGTTTATTCCATTGATCCTTTTATATATTTTCTAACATAAATCGTGTCAAAGATTACCAACAGTGGCAACGTAAATCATTCACGACTCTTATTCAAAAGGAAATCGGTTTCGAAATTGAATTTTATTGATAAGTTTGAGGGAGCACACGATACTTGCGATTAGATTGTATAGGTTTGAAATTGAAAGAAATCTTCTCTTAAGAAATGATGGATATCGAAGATTTGAAAGAGTTCAGGAAATGTGCGAGTATTTAATAGGATTATTATTTAAAATTATTTCAAGGTGAAGGATAAAATAAGTAGAGCACTGTGGAGAAAATTTGAATGGGTTCACATATGGGAGAAATATCTAGAAAAATGTGTACACGAGGAATGTGAGTAACGGAGCGATAGCAGGAAAACAAAAAGTAGATCAAAAAAAAAAGTTGAGTTATAATTAGACTAAAGTTTGATACACGTATAGTCAGTGGGGAAAGAACTGCAAGAAATCTGTGGTTTAATAATAGTGTTCGATTCTCAGAAAATTGAAACATGCGATGATTTGATCGATGTGGGGATATATTTTGGGGAATGTGTCTTTGAAAATTTATAATTCGTTTGATGTTTTAACTCGGAAAATTTATCGACAGATCTGTAGAAGGGAATATAATTTTTTCCCTCAACAAAACTTTCGACGAATAAATGTTGTAAAAACTCGAAAATAAAATTCAGTCAACAGTCAAATCGATGCAATGCATGCATCATATACTCAATAAGTGTGAGAACATCGTTTCACGTAAAACGGAATGGCATAGTTTTTACGCCGCATTTGTTGTGAAATATATCAGCAGTGCTTGAGTTGGGGGATAGAGGAAGATTTTAAATAACCCACATTACTCTTCCTTGGGGAAAATGAACCACATCACGAAATGCTGACGCACTGTAAAATGACCATTTCTTAACCACTGTTGCATCCTTTATTACCACTGCTCCATGGACATACATTTACAGGAAAAAAGTTTCGTTTTCCTTGGAAAACCTTGACCTTAATCGTTCCGCCTACTTCTTTTTAGACGAATAGAAGTGAAGTTTCTTGGTTCATGATTCTCTATGTGATTGCATAAAAAAAAGAGAATATCTTTTTTCATTTATCTCAACTTCGGCGAATACGTAGCGAATACTTTATTTTTAACCTTTCTCACAGACATTTGGATCATCTCCATTCAGAGAAATGTAAACATCTCTAATCGATGTGAAATTTGTGTTCATAATAAAGTACAGAAAAAATTTCAAGTCATCGACCTATTAATCTCATCCTTCCGAAACTTGATATGCATGCGAAATAAATCTTGCTATAAACAAAGCTTGCAATGCAATCAAGTGGAGGAATGATAAAACGATCCATTGATGTTTGTAAAGAAGGGAGAAGAGTACGACGTATGATCCCTAGGGATTACATTCGATATTCCTTTCAAGGACGAACGGTATCGAGGAGACGTGAAAAATTTCTGAAGAAAATTCGATGTGACTGGATGTGAGATCATCAATGCATTATATCATTCAATGCCGGATAAATTTTTAGGATTTTCTTGAAGAAAAATATTTCATGTGTTGGATAATATTGGATCTCTACCATAGTAAAAATGAATCACAGATATATGTGACATATATGACCCCTATATAATTCATATATGAGCCACATATGATATGACGTTTGGATATGGATCAGATGATCATATATAATTTTTACAAAGTTCATATATGAATTGAATACGGTCTATAAATGGACTATATATAAATCATTTTTACCAGAGTAATTGATTGTTTTTTCGCAAGAGAAAATTATCTTTCATTATTACCATTCGGGCTGTGTAATTTTCCTTGAGAAGCATCAGTATAAAATCAGAGAAAGATATCTATTAATCGACTTTTTATCATCGGCAAAGTCATTCTGTATATTGTCTATAAGCGTGATGTTTCGTCAGAACATATTTCTGTGTACATCATCTACATAACCTCGATAACAATTGAGTCAATTTTACAACAACCACAGTCCATTCGACAGATTTTGATCTTACGACCCCGATTTGTCGTAATAATTTCATGACATAATTTTGGTGGCGAGATTTGACCTTGATCACGTGAACTTATTTTTCAATTATATTCGTGTACAAAAATACTTGGACACATGGCTTCTAATTGAAAAGTTAACGTTGGTTGGAGTGGAAGAATTGTTTTCACAGTTTGACTGTTACGTGTGATTTGGAATCAGAAAAAAATCTATGCAAATTCATCTGAAGAACTTGAAAAATCATACTCCATATTTATTGCACGGAGAAAAAGGAGTAGTGATAATTACGATACGAATAATAAAATATGGACAGACCGAACTACACAATCGGAAGAACTACCCTGGTGAAAAACATCTCTCTGAATCTCTCTGAAATCTCTCTGAATTTCTCTGAATCTCTCTATATTTTGTGACAAATTTCAGAGAGATTCGAGAGTAATTCAGAAAAAGTTAGAGATTTTTCCGATACTGATACGTTCTGAATTCTTCAACTTTCTCTGAATCTCTCCGCATATCACTGAATTCCTCAGAAATTTATGTATTTAAATTTCAAAGCTCCCTCTGAATTTACCTGAATATCTCTAAATTTCTCTAAATCTCCCGGAATCTAATGTATTCAGATTTCAAAGCTTCCTCTGTTTTTCTCTGAATTTCTCTGAATTTTCTGAAAAATCCCACGCACAATTTTTCCTAATTCACCTGTCTCTGTGAGTCTCTGACATTCCCTGAATATTTCTGGAATCCTGAACCAAAAATTTCACTGAATTTCTCTGAATTCCTGTGAATCTCTCCGAATTACTCTGAATCTTTCTGAATTCCTCTGAATATTTCTAACGTGTTCCACGCACAATTTTTCTCAATGTATCTGTCTCTGGAAGTCTCTAAAACTTCCAGAAACCCTCTGAAATGCAGGACCAAGATTTTACTAAATTTATTCCTCTCTGAATTTCCCAGACTTCCCCCGCATCTCTCTGAATTCCTCTGAATTCCTCTGAATCTCTCTGAGTTTTTCTGAAAAATCCCACGCACAATTTTTCCTAATTCACCTGTCTCTGTGAGTCTCTGACATTCCCTGAATACCTCTGGAATCCTGAACCAAAAATTGAGCTGAATTAATTCCTCTCTGAATTTCTCTGAATTCCTCTGAATATTTCTAACGTGTTCCATGCACAATTTTTCTTGATGTATCTATCTCTGAAAGCGTCCGACACTCCTTGAACGCCTCTGAAATGCAGGACCAAGAATTCTACTGAATTTGTTCCTCTCTGAATTTCCCAGAATTTCCCTGCATCTCTCTGAGTTCCTCTGAATTTTTCTGAATCCTTCTGAAAAATTCAAAGCACAAGTTCTCTCAATCCACTAGTCTCTGAAATCCTCTGGACCACGCTGAATTTCTCTGATTCTTTCTGAATCTCTCTGAAACGTGAAATTTTCAGAGAGATTCAGAGAGATTTTTTTACCAGGGTAAACGGTTCAATCGAAATTACGATACGCTTAGTTGAATTAACGATACGTTCACACGGAGAAAAATACTGATCGAGAATATGGTAATTTTTAATAGAAAATTGGAGAATATTTCCTAAAATCTGAGAATATTTTTTGAAAATTTGAAAATATTTTTGAGATTCGTAATGAACGTGAAACGGTTCATATTTCTGCAGAATTTTACGTGAAAAAGAATGAAAAATTATCAATAACTCATAAACAATAGAAAGAAGTATGAATTTTCGAAAAGTCGCGCATAAAAATTTATGAAGTGAGTGACAAAATTTCTGAATTTTATTATTTACTTTGTAAAATTGCATGCGCAACTTTTGAAGAGTTGATATTTTTTTCTATTGTTTGTTGAGTATTGATAGGTTCGCGTTCTCTTGCAAGTAGAATTCAACAAAAATGTGAACCGTTTCATCTTTATTACAAATTTGAGAAATATTCTCAGATTTTAAGAAATATTCTCCAATTTTCTATTAAAGATTACTATATTTTCGATCTGCATTTTTCTCCGTGCAGTTGGAATAACGACGCGATTGATTGTAGTGGCTGAATGGTTGGTCCATCCATATTTTACAATACCAGTTTGTTCCGTGTGGGGAGATTTCACTTCGTTTCTTTGAAGTGCTTAAACAAGTTCCAAAAAATACTGGAAGTCGAGACGAGACGAGAATGATTCGACGAGAAACAAAATTTAGTTTAAGGGGTTATAGACAGTCCAAATTTTCAAAAAATTGATTTTTTTTATTTCACTTTCGTAATTTATATACATTCAAGTATACACACAGAAAATTTCAAGTCAATTTGGTGATTATTGTCCAAGTTACACGCATGTTTGTAAAATTTTTTCACTCTATGTCAAGTGCTTTTGAAACCTTGAATGCGTTTTTCTCCAAACTGTGTTTTCAAAGTCGGTGACCAAGATTTCTCGAAAACGGCTGGACCGATCAGTCTCAAATTTCAACACGAGCTTGTTGACTGTATTTTGCAATAATTAATCGAAGGTTCCTTATCACCGATGAATATTTTTATTTTTATGAACAATTTAAGGCCAAAATTTTGGTGCAAAATCCATTTTTTTTTTGTTAGAAGCCGTCATTCTGTCAAAAGATTTTATTTTGCTTATTCCTTCGATTAATTACTAGATTATGCATTACTTTAACGAAATCCATTTGGTTTTTTCATTTTGAAAGAGTTAGTCCCGAGATATCGTGGTCACCGCAAAGCGCTTTTTTTAGAGGAGCTCCTGAAGATCAGCTATAACAGCTCTCAAAATCATTATTTTTACAAATAAAAAATATTGAAATACAGGTCAAAGTTATCTCATTATGTGTAAAAATTTTTACAATAATCAATTCAACTGTCTTTTCAGGAAAAATTCTTGAAAAATCGCTTTTTTTGCGCCCCTTAACTTAACCCCTTAAAGGGATGAAAAATGATATGACATGATATTGAATGATATTTTGGCGATATCGCCGAAAAAAATTTCGAGATGAGACGAGACAATACAACTTACCACAAAATCGAGACGAGGAAAAGCTTATTCTCGTTTCGTCTCGGCTCGCGACATCACTAGTTGGAATTTAGTACAGAAATTCCAAAATAATCCTTGAGAATTCATACTGAATTCTTTTTGAACTCTTCCTGATCTTGTGTGCTATGTAGGTAATCAAATCATGCTAAATAGTGCACGGCATGAATATCCGATAGTTTTTATTCAGCGTTGACCATTTATCGATTCTTTGAATCTCTCCATAACACTATTGCACTTGACACGGAAGAGAATTTTAATTCGTTTTGTATTTGAAGATCTTGGCATGCTCAATCTTGCATAATTATGACTTGTTACGCATTAATTGAGTACAGTATGATGAACCGTTGAAGGAGTAACAGACGCGAAATGGAAATGTCATGACAGGTATTATAAAAGATCTTCCTTATATATGTTATTTTCCTCGATATTGAATTCCTTGCGTCAGAAAGATGCGATCATTTGTTATATCAATGAATTTTTTTCAATCATATATGTATATATATATATATATATATATTAAATGATTGTGATGATATCTTGAAACGTAGACAATTGAATGAAATTCGTTGAGTTGAAGGAAAAAAATATAAATAAGTGGGCCGTGAAACAGCTGCGAGAGATGATTTACTTGGCAGATTTAGAATTGAGAATAAAAACTGTAGACATCAGTGGATTCGTGTTTTTTGATGTATGAATAAAACGGGAATGAGAGAACTGATGAAGGAAAATTCGAGATATGAATTCATCCCTTTGAGAAGTTCGAAACTTTGAAATTGAGATAATCATTTGGGAAAATTTAAAGCTGGTTCATGAGATATAATATTGTGAAATTTATCATGATGAGAATCTAATTGTGGATTCCAAGTAATCCTTTTATGTAAGAGTCTTTATAAGTCGCTGATTTCCGCTTGGATAAAGTTGTACGATACGCTGTGTGAGGAATTAATAGGAACTCTAGTTTATTATAAAATTTATTTCGAAACACGTTTCATTTGCATTCTTGGAATGACAAATACGGTATCGTTCAATCAAGTACACTGTGAAAAAAAAACTTCGGAAAATTTCCAGTATTGTACTGGAAGCAATTAACCTGCACATTTGTACTGAAAAATTACATTCAAATCTTGAAAATTCCAATACACTTATCAGAAAACTCTTGTATTTATACTGGAAAATTGAAGTCAAAAACATGAAACGGTACAACAGGAGTTTTCTTGCACGTAAACTGAAAAATTCGTCATGAACAGAACTTTTCCAATTCCTGGGTACCGGAAAATTGCAGTTCTTCTTCAACAGTGTACCTTTACGATATTCTGTCACATCTGTGACCATTCAATTCCCTATATAATTGAGAAGAGAACGTGGGTGTATGAACGATTAGCAATTATCAACGGTAGTTCATCATTAAACGAAACCTAAGAATAGTTATACACTATCGAAATATGCAGACAGGAAGTCATGATTCGAACATGAAATGAAAAGGAACCTACAGTTATGGTACGTGAACTCTTTTTCTAGGCGACAATTAATCCACTTCCGATGTTTCGGCAATTTCTCGTCCCATTTCCTATTGGATCCAATCAAGTTTCAACTGCTGCATTCCATATTCGAACCTATTTATCTTCGTTAGTTTGTCAGAATGATCTTCGCTTTGTTTCATGTGTGATTTTTCATAAAACGATTCTTGTTAGAGTGCTAAAATGGATATCCTGTCATTTGTACGCTTCAATCTATCACTGACTGATATAGTAGCCTAGGAATTGAGCTATTTGATAATAATCAGCCGAGATTAGATATAAACCCTAATAGGAATCCTCTAGTCATTGACGAGTTTTGTAACGCTAAACTAGCCAAAAACTAGACGTTTGTACACGGAGAAAATTCTCCACTAGTGGTTACCGTAGCTCACACGACTGGCTCGTGTTATGCAAAACAAATAATTTCAACACTACTGGTTACTGTAGTAACACGAATCAGTCGTGTCTCCACAGTAGAGAGTGATCTTCCTACACTATTCTCTGCTGTTGAGACACGACTGATTCGTGTTACTGCAGTAACCAATGGTGTTGAAATTATTTTTTCACATAACACGAGCCAGTCGTGTGAGCTACGGTAACCACTAGTGTAGGATTTTCTCCGTGTAAGCGCCTCGTAGGGTTCTGGTGTGGTACTCGCTGGTGTCTAGTTTCTGGCTAGTTAAGCTTTACATAGTCGTCAATGACTAGAGCCAAATAAATGGTTATTTGGCTGGAAGAAATTTCTTTTCCAGTGCACCAATGTGAAAATTGCCGGAATTAACAAACGATCTGTTGCTGGCGAGGTTGTATTTGCCAGATTTCGGCAAAAACAATTGTTCCTATTTGAGGGTATACACACGGAGAAAAATAATGTTTCAAATATTACTACATTTTGTACTAAAGTAGCAGGATAAGTGAAATAATGTAATTTTTTACAACACAGTGTAGTAAAAATTCATGCGTAATGATTTGAAGAATCTTTTAATTCGGAGCCACTCCACATTATTGAGCATGAATTTTTACTACACTGTGTTTTGAAAAATTATACTATTTCACTTATCCTGCTACTTTAGTACAAAATGTAGTAATATTTGAAACATTATTTTTCCCCGTGCACCTAAAGAGCTTTCTCTCAGTGTAGAAATTTATGTCCTGAAGCTGACTAGTTCAATCCAGCTCGGGTTGTGACAAGAATTGTCACTTGACTTGGAAATCAGTAAAAGATTCCAAATCGAAGAATCTAGATCTTGAGATGTAAAGTTGGCGCAGTAAGTGATTGGGAATTTGAGTGATGCACCATCATTGAACCGATTGATAAACCCTGTACGCCGTTTATTTCCAGGCAAAAGTTTTTTGCGAAAATGTGCAACGAAAGGTTACTTTTTTCCAATGTAAATCTTCGTGTCTGTTGAACGATCTCTTTGATTTAGATAAAACTGTGTGAATCCTGAAGTTTATTTGCATTCCAACGAACATATGGATGAGTCTTGTCATTTCGCACTTACTTGTGTACTTATTGCAACCTACGATCTTTCGAACCATTAGTTTAACGTGATTAAATAGAATGAAACTGTTCTGAACGATCTCATTTGTATACAAGATGAAATATTTTTAAGCGGCAGCGGTAGTAACCGCAGTCGCCCCATCTCTTCATCCTGTGTTAGTAAGAAATTAGAGATTCGATACAATTATTCTCCGAATGGTCAAACCACATGTATTTTTTTCCGTGAATTAAAATAATTTTCTGATATTTTCAACTTTCTTCATGTTAAATTTACAAGTATAAGATAATAACAAAAGAAACTTTATGTATGCATGAAAATAACTCCAGTTACGATCGGGTTTATCACGGTATATGAAGTAGGTTCCACTCATAATCACTAGTGGTTCTGAAAGCGAAGAAAAGTTGAAGCACATGTATCTTTGAATACTTGTGGCGTATGAGTACGTGTTGTATAAATAGATTTCGATACTTGAAATCTTCAACAGATATAGGGGGTTTGCAGATTAATTGACAAAGAGAATTGTTGAACAACTGATTGGGGAGAATTCAGAAATTGAGAAATTGCAAATAGTCCAAGTTTTGTTTCTATTCGATGGTGTGGATAGATACGAGATTTGGTGAGTTCAAACGTTTGGCTTCTTCGACATTTGATTTGACTTACAGAGGATACAATTTATGCATGAAAAAAATAGTGGACTGACAACAGTAATGTGCGAATCTTCTCTATAAACTGCTTTTCAGGTTTTGATGAAAGTTTCATAGAAGTTTGTAGAAAGTAAACATATAGATTCGATTCCTCAAGATTTGCACGGCTCTGGTTAGTAGACTACTCAATATAGAACGCTCCATTAGCAAACGCCCTGTAAGCAACGCTCAGACCACACGGGAAGGTATTTCTCTCGTTCAGGGCATGAAACCTGCCCTGATCATTCGTTGAGCTGTTCGATTTGCTGACTCTTGATCCGAACACGGAATTGGTAACGTGCCCCGAACGACGGAGTGGCTCTGCGCCTAGTTGGAGGGGACTCTGCCATTTTTATTACGTTGAGAGAAATAATTATTATTACCAAGAAAATGTATTCTTGAATATTTTCAAGAATACACCTTCTTGATTAATAATCCAGGAAAAATTTCTTGTATCAAGGATACATATTTTTTAAGGAATGTATTTCTCCGAACATGAAAATGTGTTGTTGATGATGGTAATTATTTCCCTCGGTGTACCTTCAAATTATTATTCCCCTGTTTTTTCCAGGTGAAAGTAGACCAAGAGTGAGGATAAATATGAAATAGAGCATACAGAAGAAAAACAGTTGTAAATGTAATGGATTGAAAGAATTGACTCAGGGCTGAGGGCTTTCTAAGTATTGACTAAGATGTTAGTTCCATAGTCAAACAAATACACTCCTACCAGTAATATGTAAGTTGAAACATTCTATCTTATATCAGATCAAATTCGTTTCAACATAAAATAAACGTAGAATCGACCCGAAGCCATACCGATATTCTTCCTGGTTTCACCTATCTGGAATTTTAGGATTGAGCAAAGATTAAGTTAAACTTATGCAAAAAAGAGAATTATCTGGTGTAAATCAGGATTTTTATGCTTTGTATTATTCTTATAAGTTTTAATTTCTTCCAAGTGTGATATTTTTATAAGTTTCAGTATTGTTCGTGCGGTTTTCTTCGATTGCAATCTCAAGAAATTTATAACAATGGTCAATATGCATCGAGAAAAAAATAAGTAAAATTTACATCTTGTAAAATTGATATTTGGACAACTTCAAAGAGTAGTTCGAGCTACCACAATTTTAGTCGATTTTACCGCGGGAAATGTACGATTCATATCAACTGTAGTATACCATGACATTCGCTGTTGTAAAATCAACTGGAGTTGTGGTAGCTCGAACTATTTTTGAAATCGTCCCAATATTGACCGCGCAAAATGTAAATTTTATAACTCCTTCTTCTTTCTCAGGGTATCAAATAATTATGAATTTCATAATTTTTGAAATGAATTTTATGTCACACGGTTATCTATAAATACGTATTTACGCTTTTACTGATGATTATTCGTCAATTTACTCCGAAAAAGACTGAACGTAAGAAATAATGCGCAATATTCGAGTGATACCGTGAATCGCAAAGACTTTGACTCAGCGGGATGACTTTGTCCCACTTGAAATTACAAAGAAATCTTTTTCATTATCTCTTGAACTGATTCGTATCAAAAGTTCCGCAAATTATCCTTGTAAAGATTGGTATACATTGCTACGAAATATGACGTTGATTTCCTACATTGTTAGACAAATTCTTGAGGTTGATATGAAGTTCTTTGAGGAATATTATATTTCCATATGGAAATTAATGATAATTCTTAAATTGATTATTAGTGTTGAAATTTAAAATGTCTCACTGAAATGTAACAATTGTTTATCAAATTTTATGAATATATTAATAACATTACGGAGGAAATTCCTAACGTTGAGGTGATATTCAAGTTCAGATTGTGAAGAAATATTTGTGTTTTAAACATTTTTTTTCACAGAAAAATGGAGACATCGTTTTGAAAATTTTTAGGTATGTTTATTGAAAATCAAATATTACAATACAATTTTTTTCTTGATGCACTGATTGAAAAAAACCAAAAACTTACAGTGAACGTGATTCTGGGCGACTGGATGATCTTGAAAGAAATGGCAAACTACATTGGTCAACAGCCAGATCGGCGCCTGAGATCTGGGAACTGATTCGAACTTCTTTTAGGGCACTCAATACGAAAACAACATCAGATTTGTTGGATCAGCTCGTTTTTTATAATTTTCTTTAATGCAAAATTCATTAATTATGTAGATTATGTATAAAAATTATGTATAAAAGATGATAGAAAGTGAGCTAATCCAAGAAATCTGATATTCGTTCCGTATTCAACCTCCCAAAAGAACTGCGAATCAGTTGCCAGACATCGTTCACCAGAGAAAAAAATTTTTCTTGTTGATCTGTGTTCATACGAGAGCCACTAGTAATGTCGATTCTTAAACAGAATAGATTATGTTTTTATAGGGAATATATTTAGTTTTTATACATTTGTATAAAATATCGATAAAAATTTGATATAGTTTGTATAAAAAAGAATCGATTATTTCAAGAATAATTGCCATCATCAATAGCCAGTTTAACAAGGAATAATTTGTCATTCTTTTTTTTCAAATCATCGAATCATCCAAAATCATGCTCGCCGTTTTGTTTTCGAAAAATCAGAATGTCACAAGGATTTTTTTTGTAATAATTGATCTTCAATAAACATATCTAGAAATTTTCAAAACGATATATCTATTCCTTCTATGGAAAAAAAAGTTCAGGAAACAAATTTTCTGGCAATATTGATCAGAAAGACCCCTTCAAACGAAAATTTTTAACATTAAGAATTAGATCATCAAATTCAACATTTATCATGAAATTTGATAGATTGTTCATAGGAAAAACTTCATAATCTTCTCATGAAGTTTGATGTACATTTTTTTCACAGTGCACATCCAAGATCCGATTGCTTGAGCATTCTGACCGCTCCCAAGAAATTATGTATCTCAAATTTCGATAATATTAAAAAGATTGGAAATAATAAGAGTGGTGAACCCATTTTCTACGTATTACGAAACAAAATGAAAAATATGATTTGTGATTCATCGATTCGTGAATTCTTTTTCATCGATCTACGAGTCGAGTATTCATTGTTTTGTTATTTGTGCTACTTTGAAAATGATTTTTAGTCAATTAGGAGGTATAGTCATTATTTCCTTAGGGGGATCCCTTGTGGAAAAATTTCCATAATTATATATAATTTTCAGATAATGATGTATGAACTGTATTGAATTATATACAAATTATATGTCATTTTGAAAATTTTTCCACATGGGATATGGGATATCAGCGTGGGAACGACGGCAATTCCGGTTTGATAACTTCATTTGAAAATACATTGATTGAATCATGTAAACTTGGTTTCTAAATATTTTGTGAATTATCCAATATTTCCCAATACTCAGTGACAGTTATTTACTTTCTTTATCTCATTTTTTTTAATCGCTACAGCGCAGATTTCGTGGTTGATATTGAAGCAAAGGAACAATTCGTCTGTGATATTTTTTTTGCCATAGTTAATGTTCCGAGCTGTTGTAGCTGAGTGAGTAATCGTGACAGCTAAAACACAGCTCTCGTAACTAATATTTAGATATTCAAATATCAGGGAATTCTTTTTCTCCGTGCACCAGACAGTATTTGGAACATTCACTGATTATCTTTTGAACTGCAACATAATAATAATATTTATGATATAATATCAGTCCTACACACTCTAACGTTGTTCTATTTTTATACGACTCATCATTCATTTCTTCAATCTTTGATAAAAAAAAACCAATCATTCGAAAAAACGAATACTTCTGTTGACTTGTCCATCATTTTTTTTCTCGGAACAACACTCATGGTTGGAAGATTTGACTTGAAAATCAGAACCCGGGTGTAAGGTGGAAAATGATTCTTCTTCTACTCAATTTCTTTTCATGGTGTGTAGTGTGAGCTAAAAATATGAATAGTCGGCTGTACACACAGAACTTGAAATCATAGGTCATGTGTTTCAGTTGGAATGGATTTTTGATGTTGAGAAATAGGTCAAAGTTTTCTTCGTATACGATGAACGAGTGTTCAAGTACTCGAATTGATGAATTATAATTTGTGAGTTCAATCATCTCCACAATTTACATGAATGCATATTTTTCTTCATAACCAACATGAATTATTTGAACCATAAAAATATTCTTATTCCAGATATGGAGAAAACTTTTAGGGGTGTATACTATGGTAAACCAAAATTCCTTTCAACTTCATATTGAATCGATAATGGAGGAAGTCATAAAAATTCAATGAATTGAAAAGTCAAGTGTAATGAAAAACATAAATGAGAGCTTCCAAATGGAATTTCATTTTTTCTGCTTTTTTTTTTTAGAAGGAAAACATTTCTTTCATACAGAACCTCCTTATTCACGATTATATTTCAGGATCATTCCAGCTCCATTGAGAAATATTTAAACTGGAGAAGAGTATTTGTTTAACTAATATGTTACGAAGATGAAAAGAAAACAATTGCTTCCGGTGCCCGAATGGAAAGGTGTTCAAAATTATATACAATTTATATATATATATATATATAATTACATATAGTGTATATATGAGTTATATTCAATTATACATAAATTATATATAATTTCGAAAATCATCCCACTCGAGTGTGTTCGTCCTTTTAAGTGAAAGTAGTATTTAGAATCCATGTTCTTTCGAGTTAATGTTGTTGAAAAAAATTCTGACGATGAGGTTATTTGATGCATGCTCCACGAAGTTTTGTTTGATTTGAGAAGAACAAATGATTGGAAATTGATGATTTTCAATGCAATTTTTCATTGAGATTCAAACTGGGGGAGGTTTTTAAAAGGAATGGAGATCCTTGTAGGGCATCCTTCACAATGTTTGTTATTAATTCAGCATTATTCAAACACCATGAAGTGCGTTATATCGAAGTATCGATCTTTGATGACGACATCGACTGAATTTCTTGAAAAAGCGGTGACAGATTGTCAACGTTTTTCTTCCAGATCATCGGAAGAAAATAGATGAGACTTGAAATGTTTCATTATTATTCTGATTCATGTGCTACAACGTGATTGCTCCAAAATTCGGTCAGTTGAATCGCTTTCAAAGGTAAAGACTTCATTCATTAAAACCCATTGACAAATGGAGTTTGATACAAACTTTTCAACGGTAAGTTACCATTCAAATTCAAACTTATCGAATTTCCATTGTATCTAATCAATTCAACTGCTTCTAATGGGTTCCGACGAGTTTGAACTGAAGTGTGAATGGTTCTTCACCGTTGCAAAGTTTATACTAAATCTCATTAATCAATGGGATTCAATAGACTTTTTAGACCAAGGTTCTCACTTCAAATAACATTCTCTGATTAAGCATTCCAAGTAACGCTCAACAGTTTCGTTGAATATTTTAATAAACTCTTATTTCTTGTCTAGACAATTTCAGGTCTCTGCAACCTGTTGAATTTCATTCACGAATATCAAGTGGTACATATACGGGACATACGCTAGTACGTATAAGGTATTATAAATGAGAGCGAAACGTTCAACTCTATACACTCACCTTCTCCTTTCATTTGTAAGTCGTTCGACATTAATTTTAATAAACCAAAATACTCGAAACATATTGTCACATTTCTTGACATTTAATCTCTTGTAAAATGGTTTGAAATTCATAGAAATCTTTCCAGAGTTGTCGAGCAAAAACATTCAAGATATGAGATTCAGAAATTACTTTTGAGTATATATGTGCATATATGTGTATGTATGTATCTTCATTCAAGAGAGAGAAAATGAAATTTTTTGTCAGCTCAAGTTCATTTCCAATCACAGTAATTCCCTAGTTCTCAACGATTCATGAGATCGCAACGTTTTATTTCTCTCACGGCTACATAATTCTTCTCAATTATTAAAATCCATAATTCAGTACAATTTATTTCAGTACATTGTCACAGACTTTTTCATTTCATCCTTCGATTCGATACATCAGAGGAATCACCTTTGTCAAGTTTTTCAAAGAAACTTTTCTCCCGATGATTCGAATCTCCTTCTCAAGTAATCGAACTTGGAGTATTAATTTTATTCTTTGTTGTTCGTGTTGGAAATTTCACTGTTCAACACTTATTTGTCTGTTCTTCGTTAAGTTCGATCGTCCTCCAACTATATTTGAGCGTGCATAGATGAATCTATGAAAACATTTTCATGTGAACATGACGGTGAATTTCATGCATTCAAATTGGATGTGTATGTCAATTGTATAGGCATATGGGAAGTCCTTCTTTCGTGGAATTGGTTCTATTTGCGAATCGTATACATATGTCAATGGATATGATTCAGCGACCAAATGCAACTTATGAGCATTGATTTGTTCAAATATTTACAGGGTAAGTGATGAAATTTATTAAACGCAATATTCTTATTTGGGAATAATTTAAATTTTGTCAAAATGAATTTGGGAAAATGAAATAAATGGATTGGTATTTTTTATTTAGTAGATGTACTGAATAATCTATGAATTTGCATAAACTGTTCTTATTCAGGAAAACATTCTGTTTACATATATAAAATACTTTGAATCTTGCGCAGAGCCTCACTAGATCAAACTTTGATTCAATTTGAAAACCTTGTTATCTTTGCCGATGAAATTGACCTAATTGAAAATATAGTAATCTTTGATAAACATTTGAGGATATTCCTTAAAATCTGAGAGTTTTTCTTGAATGCATAATAAAGATCAAACGGTCCACTTTTTTGTAGAATTGTATTCGAAAAACCATGAAAAGTTATCAATACTCAATAAAAAATAGAGAAACATATGAACTTTCCGAAAGTCGCGTATGAAATTTGATTTGAAGTGTGAACGAAAATGTGAACCGTTTTATCTTTATTATGCATTTAAGAAATACTCTTAGATTGAGAAATACTCTCCGATTTTTATTAAAGATTACTATATTTTCGACTTGCATTTTTCTCCGTGTATAAACCATTCTAAGGATCTTTTTCGACAAGAAGATAAGCCTTAATGCTGCCTATATTATTCTGCCGGCCCCTTGTCACTCCTACATAGTGAAAAGTAAAACTTACTTTCACCCCTAATATCAGCTGATTTTAAAATGCATTCAAAACTAGCCCTGTTTCAACTCAGAGTAAGCACCATAATCGAATGCAGACACAATGGACAAGACTGAATTTCAGTCAAGTTTTCAAGTAAGATGCAGCCACATTCAGTCCGACTTTTCACTTTGTAGGCTAAATTTGAAATCATTTCAGCCGAAAAATCTTCACGAATTCGTTGCCAATCAAACATAAAGCTCTGACAAACTCAGTTCTTTTGTTTCATAACACAAACTTTCCCACCAAAAAGTGTAGAAATTCGTGAAAAATAATCTTTCTTTCGCAGTATTCACCTTTGGAATCAACGAAAATATTTCTAAATGTACTACAATTGAAGTTTCAGGAGGACATTTTTCAAAGAAATGAGTTTTGTTTAGGAAGATGAATGATGAATTTCGTTTATTTCACTTCCTATTTTCTTCATAATAAAATATCCACACATTGTTTCGCCTCTTTCCAACAGCTATTGAACATAGCATATGGGCTTATTATGAATCATGCATTCTAAAAACAAAACTATGCTTGAAAGCTCTTAATCCTCACATTGGATATGAAATAATGATTGTTTCATAAATACAATTGGATAACCGAAGCCATTAATTCATTATACTGTAAATCTTTGCTTCATACTCATTGATGCTTCCGAAAGTCCCGTCCAGTGTTGGGCCGTAATGAGATCCTGAACCACGAAAACAATTCCAAACTGATGGATTATCCTGATGAAAATGATGATTCTTATCAACAGGAAGAGAACTCTTCGCACTGTTGCAATAATTTCATGAGTGATTGAATTTACAAAATTCTGCGAGCACTTTGGAATGAATGATAATCCCAACTATTCACTATTCTTCACGATCCTTCACGTACGAAAAAAAATTTACTCTCAACCTCTAACGATCTGAATCATTCGAAACTAATTGTTAAAGTTTGAAATATTGATCAAACGCAATACCGGAATCAAACGAGAGCGAAATCAACACGCGACATTTATTGAATTCCTTATCATCGATAAACAATGACGCACGATGAAAAGATAACAGAGGCTGTGATCCAAACCCAGCCGGACGAATCGGAAGGGGATCCAAGCCAACACTGACAGACGTTTGCAAAGAGAGCTAGAGTGAAAGCACGTTAAACTCGAATTCATGCTACACGGTGGATGAAGAAAAACCCTATCGTGAGGCGCGCGTCTTTTTGTAAATGTGGATGTACGTGGCGCGTGTATACAAGCACATAACATACTCTTTCGAAGAGAAGCATGCGTGAAGTTCCCCTTTCTCATCTTTCCTTCATGATTAGGAGCACTTTGCCGACTGACAATTTTTCTGAGTTCTTTGTCATCACACGTTAATACATCTTCAAACGAAAATCAATGAATTTGATGGAATAAGATCTAGAGTGAAATGTTGCAGGAATACAAATAAAGAGTATGTTTTTTTTATTGGGGAATTATTGTATTCCGATTTAGACGTGATGGATTTCATAATAATCACATGCGAATGAGGTAAAAATTTGAGATGAATCGATTTTATTCCATTTCATTCGATGGAATCTAAACCTTTTGTGGACGTCGATGGCCGGGGTTGAAGGTTTGAAATAAACGGTTAGGGTGGATATACTTGTATAAGTAGGGGTTGGTCCTACTCGAGGTATTATTTAATGGATTATCTGTGTCCGAAAATATACGGGCAATCTAGAATGTACATATATCTCCAATATCTCAGCATCTGTATCGTGCAATTGAAATGATGAATTATTCAATCAGGACGAGTTGAAAACCAAAAACTTCAAATGCGAGAGATAAACGAAGAAGTTTGGCTAGAAAACACAAGATTTTTTCCCCGTTTTTTGAGGAATCATACCTTCGAGGAGAAAAATACTTCGTGAAAATGTGAATCCCTTATTATGATTTTAGAAACAGAATTCATCATTGAAATAAAGAGATCTTCCAATAAATTTGAGCTTATACTAAATATCATTATAAATATTCTAATTTTGATTGTCTTCCTTCTGGGTTCATCGAACATAAACATTTTATCAATCAAGCAGATATTATCGTATCACGTTGCACCACGTGGAACCATTCATTCGAAAAAAAACTCGATATCCATTCTTCATGAGATTCTCAGAACCTCTTTATATGACCTATAAAGAGTACCTAAAGTGACACACTATATTCTTGAGAGATGGAAATGTATAGACGAATAAGAAATTTCTCCGAGGCTATTCTAATAATCTCGCACTAGACTATTCCTAAAAAAAAACAGAAAAATAACGCTGTGGAACGCTGATGGCTTTTTTGATCCAGTAATAAATAACAAAGGATAATTTGGTCAAAAAGGAAGAGGAAGATAACGAAAGTGCACTTTTGTGAGCTCGATGAAATGTGAGAATTTGGTGAAAGAGGCACTAAGACCCACAAGTCAAGCGAAACAAACAAAACGTCATGAACTGAAGAGCGAGGGCACTGTATCCAAATGAAAAGAGCGAGTAGTGAAACTCACTGATCGTTCAGACATCGGACGAAGGATGAGATTCTTTCTTTTTCTTTCTTTTTCTTCTTCTTCTTCTTCTTCTTCTCGTACGAGCGAGAACAAATACGGAAAAATGGTTGAGGAAGAAAGAGAAAAAAAAATAAGAACGAAGATAAATTGATTGCTCCGAATGTTATGATGGAAAGAAAAACAAAAGAGCTAAATGAATCGAAAATAAAAATGTATATACCGAAGGAGACATCCGAGTGAAAAACATCGATCAGTTTGTTGAGATAAATACTTGAATTTCCGACATTAGTGTTTATGGTTTGATGTACTGTGTGGTTTAGGCCTTGCAAGGCCTCGTCTGGCCCTTGTGAGGGACGTAAGTAAGGCGTTGTGATGTTCTACAGACAAACTGAAGTGATTTTTATTAGGAATAAATTCAGTTATCTATTAGGTGACAAATGGATGAATTTCTAAAACATCCCTGTCACGAAACCCAGCTGGGATTCGACGTGGATTCCAGCTCCAAAATTTACCTGCGTTTCCAGCTGGGATTCCTCATTTCCAGGTAGAATCTTACCTGGAATTCCTATGCCCAGGTGGAATCCCAGCTAGGATTTCAACTCCAACGTGAAATTTCAGTTGGGATTTCTGATCCCAGGTGAAATCCCAGTTGGAATTGGAAATCCCTCATGGAATCCAGTTGGGATTCTTGATTCCAGGTGGAATCCCAGCTGGATTTTTTTAACAGGGATATTCTTGAAGTTATAAACAATAAAGATATTCTATATTTGATGAAATAAGGACAAAAAGTTCATGAAGAAAGACACTTCTTTTGAAACTCAGGGATGCAGAGATGAAACATTTGTAAAATCTGTATACAATCATATGAAAATTGATGACTTGAATTTTTCTCAAGTTCAAATAACATATTTTTTCTCGAACAGAACTGAGACCCCGAGTCGAAAAATTGAAACCTGATTTCGAACTATTCAAAGACTGATCTTACCCTTTTGAACAGTATGAGATAAGGATTAATGAGAACCTGTTTTGATCCGTAATACGCAACGAATACGCATTCTGTCAGGTCGAATTTTAAAACCTGATATAGCTCGATTTTTCCTTCACCCTCATTTTGACCTGGTTATGGAATTTTGTGAATTCTATTCAGAAAATACCAGCAGCCAGATACCTGCTAAATCTAATTTAAAAAATTATTTAAAAATAATGATATATAATTAAACTCTCGAGATGTACAATTGTAGATTTGTAAATTTTCCTTGCTTGAAATGAAAACGATAAATTCCTTCTCTCTTTTGTGATGTGATTTTTGAATCGTTAATTTCATACAACAATCAGGGAAATTTATTGTTTTTTATGGAAGATTTTTAGCAAGGTAATATACGTTTACAATTTGTACATCTCGATGATTCAATTATATTGCATTATTTTTTTATAATTTGTAAAATGAGATTTAGCTAGTATCTCGTTGCTGGCATTTTCTGAATAAAATTTACAAAAAAATTATTATTATTATTATAGTCTTCAAAATATGAGGGTGAATGAAATTGTTACACCTGAAATATATTATTGAATTAAAATAGCAAGTTCCAAACATTGAGGAATTTTGAATGGATATCGAAATTTAAATATGAAAATTGATTGGATATGTATATATGGATGTAAGCTTATTATTCTAAATAAATTTCAAACATCTTATTTTCTCATGAAATTCATTCGATTTTATTTTCATTATACTTTTTCAAGTCTCATGTTATAGAATTTATTGACATTTCATTATTCTCAGAAATTATCAAAGTCCCAAATGCGATTAAATTTACGTTATGTTCATTTAGTGTAATTTTTTAATAATAAAACTATATTGATTAATTAAAACTCAACTTTATCATCCATAAATGATACATACATTTGAGTTTCATTATACATTTGCAAACCAGGTTAGAATCAAGATGGAAAGAACATTATCAGGTTGAAACAGTTGTGAGCAGGATTTATAATTTTTCCTTCAAATTCCAACAGATTGAGATCAGGTTGTGACCTGAATTTGAATCACTATGTATAGAACAATATCAGGTTCAAAAGGAATCAAATCAGGTCGAACACAATATGAGATCAGGTTAAACAGACCAAGATCAGCTCTTAATTTTTCGACTAGGGACAGTGAGCTTCAAATTTTCGAGGAACCACAAAAGCTTTCAAACCTGAATAGGACTCTAATTGCACTACCTCAATGTCTTGTCGGGTCTTTATAAGACATATGGATGGCATTGGTCATTGTAAGGGCGAAATCCGGCCAACCTGATATGAATTCTCAAAATAATGGTTATTGTATATCAAATGATCATAGTTTAATATGAATTCCAGAATATCCGTATTACAATTCCCAATGCAAATAAACTTCGGTTAAATGAAGCTGGCCTGCCGAATCGAGGCCTTACAAGAATCCTTAGCAAAATTCCTGTTCGCAAAAATTGTTCGAAAGGATTTTGTTTTGGAATTAGGTGCTTCTGAACATTATGAAATGGGATTCCTCTTTGGACTAAACATCTGAACTTTGAAAAATATTTTATTTCAGAATAAATTTTAACTAGTAATGACCTTGGTGCCATACACTGAGAAAAAAGCGACATGGTCACAGGAATCACCCTTGCATCGTTAAGGACTTATTGTTGCAGTGACTGCAAAACTGGTTATGATAACCAGGAAAACAGAACAGAATCAGGTGAATCTGGTTGCGGTACCTAGGTCAAATGGTCAAAGCCAAAATTAACTACGTCAACTGTTTCTGAAAAAACCAGATTTTTCTCTGAGTGTTCTTGCCAATGATGAGAAATCAATCGGTGGTCATTTAACAGGAGCAATAAATCGATTGATTATTCGCTATGTTCATACTCCTAAATACCACTGAAATAGAATTAACATGAGAACCAAAGATTGCCACTGATTTGAATGGAAGTAGTGTTGTTATGGTAATCACATTCTTAGAAAAATTCTTGAATTTAGTATGAAATTCTTTACGAAATATCGTATTTCCATATTCAATTTTCTGATGATTTTTGATTTTGATATTTCTTTCTGAAATGTAACAATTGTTCATTAAATTTTACAAATGCGTTGTTAAGACTCAGAAAAAAATTCTCAACATTGGAAATAAATTTTTAACATTAAAAATTGTATTATTGAATTCAATATTCTATCATGAAATTTAATAAACTGTGGATGTGAAAAAATGTATAATATTCTTATGAAGGTCCAGGCATATTTTTCTAACGGTGCATAATAAAAATATAAACTTCACAAGTCAAGATTAGGAAGAGAACCATATCTTATGGGACCAAACTGAGGAAAAAGAAGTTGTAAAATTGCGGCGTGAATATTTGGATGATTTCATAAATAGTTCGAGGTATCACAATTCAAGTTGACTTCACAACAGCGAATATGAAATATACCACAGCTGATATAAATCTTACACTCCCAGCTATAAAATCAACTAAAATTGTAATAGTTCACACTATTTTTTGAAATCGTCCAAATACTGACTTAACTAGGGGGAAATTTTACAATTTCTTTTTCTAGGTGCAAAACTTAAAAACTTTCATCGCTAGTGGTGAATGGCGATATTCAACTTATATTATTCCCCAAAAAATGTGCTAGTTTATTTGTGCGGGGAGTGGTAATCGTTCTTCCTAATTTTACTTCTTATTCGTAAGATGACAGAACCGCTGAATTTACGTTTGGAAACTACAATTTTTTATTCACTTCACTTGTAGTGTAATTTATGCTGTGAAAGAGACAATTATCTTGTGAAGTCCAAAACCCAAAGCCTCGAAGCGCACAGTTCTTGCGTTGTCCCGAGTAGAAATTTACCCCATGGACCAGATCAGGTCAACTTTGATCCAGCCCAGGTCCTGGTAAGGCAACTTTGTCAGGACCTGACAAGTCATGTCACGCTTTACTAATATCAGGACCTTATGAGGCAAGACTAAAAAGGACTTGATATGGAATCCCATATCAAAACCTCCAGAATAAATTGAATTAGGATATGAACAGGAAATCCACAACCCAAAAATGTTGTCTTCGACATGGAGAGATCTAACTTGAAAGATATGCACAGTTGACATTTGTTCAGAAATATTTTCCTAATTTAGAGAAAATTTATTCCACCAAAGAGTATACAATCCAAAATTAAAACATTTTTACATTCACTTTATTAAACTATACTTTATAAACATATATGTTCATAATCCTCAGGATAACCTAACAAGGTTTTGATGTGATGACAGCGAGGAAAACCTATTTCAACCTTCTAGGATAATTTGAGGGAAACCTAAATAGGATCAAATGGGTTTATCCCTACGTGGGGCATCCACATCCAATCCTGATTAGGATTTCAGCAGGTATACCGTATTTCGGATGAGCTTGTTAGGTCCTCACCATATGTCAGGTTAACCCTATGATAATTTCCAGTCGGGGTGTAGAGAAATTGACAATTCTCTCCCTTCCGTATTGGTAATCTCAATAGGAACCCAAACTTGACTGGACAATTTTCAGACTGATTTTAGTGCCGTCGCTAACATAATTTCCGAAACTTTAATGAATCGTTTATTATTTATGTTACACAGAAAAAACTTTGCGGAGGCAGCAAATCCACGTATAAAACATCGGAGAGCAATTTTTTTCACTAGCTCAGCCACAAATATGTTGCCACAACCAGGTGGACTGCTGAGAGAGCAAAACAATTTACTAAAATAACGACTTTTTCGCTGAAACAGTGAAAAAAGTTTACTACCCTACATATAATACCTCAATTTTCTGCGTCAACAAATTTTCCCTCCTATTAATGCAGTTATGTGAAATTACTTACAATGTCCTTCCGTAGAGCGGCACTGGAATTAGTTGAAAAATTATCTTTTTGAGTTTTTGCCTTCTGAACAGAACTCTGTAATGCATGAGAAGAAAATCGAACCTCAGATACACGAATTATTGTTTTGAAAACATGCACGGAAAAAAAGTATGGCTATTATAACGATCTGAAGTATGGTTAAGAAGAGATAGCTGTAGTGACAATACTGTATCGCTACGTTAACGATACAGATGGATATGCTGGTGATCTATATCGTTCCTCGGATGATTTGTATGGTCATAGCAACGATACTGACACCACTAAACTTTGGATAGTCATCACAACTATCCAGTATCGTTATGACAGCGAGATTTCTTTCTCCGTGTGGGTTCGTTCATTTAATTCAAGTAGTAGTACTATTGGAACGCGTAACAATTCCTCACTTTTTATTCATGCTGTTCGAGTCAGAATTTTTTTTGGTCAATTTTTACATGACCCTTTTTTTCGGGGATCTAAAATTTCAGATCAAACACTTTAAAGATATTTTTCGTCGCATAAAGGTCTGAATGGAACTTAAAAAATTACCTTCATGCATGATTTTCTGTTTCAAACAAGATCTTTCAATAACTATGCAACCTATCATTGATCCATCCTATTACAATCATCATACTGTGCTCTCGTACTTTTCCAATCCGTACATATATACTACTGTGTCCAAAAAATAAGGTGACACTCTCTCTCTCTCTCTCTCTTCGATTCGGCTTGGATCTCCTCTATCGACTCAAAACGGTGTTCTCGGAGCGGTCTTCTGAGTTTGTTGAATAGCTAGAAGTCGCATGGCACCGAATCAGGTAAATACGGTGGTTATGGAATGATATGGGTCGCGGTTTTTGGGAAATAATTACGAAGAATCAATACAGCGTGACCCGGTGCATTGTCGTGGTACAAAGACCAAGAGTTGTCTCGCCACAATTCCGTTATCTTTAGGCGAACCCAGATAACATGTAAGCTTGTCATAAGCTTGCCAGACTTGTCATTCGATTGTTTTTGACTTGTTATTAACAACCTTGTCAGTGTGAGGCTGCTACAACTCTGCTGCAAGGGTTTTGTAAGCTTGTACCATTGTCGTGTGTCAACTAGGAGGCTTATGTCAACCTTGTCACAAGCTTGCCTGACAACATTGCAACAAGGTTAAATTGCTATCTGGGGAATAGCTTCACGTAAACGACGCATAACGCTCAAATAATATCCTTTGTTGACAGTTTAACCCGGAAGGCACTCAAAATGCACAAAACCACGGTAATCCAAGAAAACAGTCAACATAACCTTGATTTTTGAGCGACTTTAGCGCGTTTTTTTTTGGTTTTGCCTCACCTTTAGCGCGATATTCACTCGATTGATCGGTTGCTTCCGGGTCGTAAGCATAAATCCGCGTCTCATCTTCCGTGATAATGCGTTTCATCTTGTTTTGATAGTCAGAAAGCATTGTTTTACACACTTCAACGCGACGATGTTTTTCCAAGAAATTCAGTGTTTTCGATACCAATCGGGATTTGACGCGTCTGAAGCCCAAAACATCCTTCAAAATGGTATTGACTAAACCTTTTGAAATGCCAACATCATCAGTAAGATCCTTGATTGTTAATCGACGATTGACAAGCACCAAATCTCCGAATTTTTGCACATGGACTTTGTCAGTTGAAGTTGATGGTCGACCGGGACGCTTTTCGTCTTCGATACGTTCTCGACCTTCTTAGAACTGTACATACCATTTGTAAACATTTTTTTTTCGACATAGCCTCATCACCAAAGGCCTTCTGCACCATCCTCAACGAATCAGCATCAGAAAATTCATTCCGCAAACAAAATTTAATACAAATTCTTTACTTAACAAATGCAGACATTGTAAAAACCGAACAATTCACTCACTTCAGCAGCTTACAAAACGAAGCATATCTCAAACACTAATGAATATTCCTATAAGACCCTTGACACGGATCCCTGGTAAAGAAATCTCTGTGAATCTCTCTGAAAATTTCACGTTTCAGAGAGATTCAGAAAGAATCAGAGGAATTCAGAGCAATTCAGCGTGGTTCAGAGGATTTCAGAGACTAGTGGATTGAGAGAACTTGTGCTTTGAATTTTTCAGAAGGATTCAGAAAAGTTCAGATGAACTCAGAGAGATGCAGGGAAATTCTGGGAAATTCAGAGAGGGACAAATTCAGTAAAATTCTCGGTCCTGCATTTCAGAGGCATTCAAGAAGTGTCTGACACAGTTTCAGAGATAGATGAATTCAGAAAGATTGTGCGTAGAACTTTTCAGAAATATTCAGAGGAATTTAGAAAGATTCAGAGTAATTCAGAGAGGAATTAATTCAGCTAAATTTTTGGTTCAGGCTTCCAGAGGTATTCAGGGAGTGTCAGAGACTCACAGAGACAGGTGAATTAAGAAAAATTGTGCGTGGGATTTTTCAGAAAGATTCAGAGAGATTGAGCGGAATTCTGAGAGATGCGGGGGAAGTCTGGGAAATTCAGACAGGAATAAATTCAGTAAAATTTTTGGTTCAGGATTTCAGAAGTATTCAGGGAATGTCAGAGACTCACAGAGACAGGTGAATTAGGGAACATATGTGCGTAGAGCTTTTCAGGAATATCCAGAAGAATTTGGAGAGGTTCAGCGTAATTCAGAGAGTTTCAGAGGAATTCAGAGAAATTCAGAGGAATCCAGAGGAAGCTTTGAAATCTGAATACATTAGATTCCGGGAGATTTAGAGAAATTTAGAGATATTCAGGTAAATTCAGAGGGAGCTTTGAAATTTAAATATATAAAATTCTGAGGGATAAAACTCAGTGATATGCGGAAAGATTCAGAGAAAGTTGAAGAATTCAGAACGTATCACTATCGGAAAAGTCTCTAACTTCCTCTGAATCACTCTGGAATTACTCTGAATCTCTCTGAAATTTGTCCCAAAATATAGAGAGATTCAGAGAAATTCAGAGAGATTTTTTTTACCAGGGATATCAAAGACAGTCTCACTAACCTAAAAATAAGAGTATTTCCCCAAGTACATTTGCGCACAGAGTTTAAATTCAAATGTCACTTTACTTTTGGAACACAATAGTAGTCTAATGAGGATTTGTTTCCAAACTTATAAGACTAATTTTATGATCAGTTACTCGTGTGATTGCGTGTTTCGCTTCTATATCGCGCTTCATAATTATGTGAGTATCAACAACTGCTGCAGTATGAAGAACCAACATCCTGCTTGAACCCGAGATTCCCATTATGGAGATTGTTGTAGAAATTTCACGAACTTATGCAATTTATTTATATTTGATGAGTGATTAATGATTGATGATACTGAAATTCGCTCCTTGACGTTATGATCCAATAAAGAAAAATTAAAGCGTAAGAAGGCAAAAAACAAAAAAACTAAACATGAAGTTGAACGATTAATTTTCATGCCTCAATTTGAATATGATTCGAATACCTAGTTTGTTAGTGAACTCCCGTTCAATATAAGTAGGCATTTAAAAATTCAGTCGAACCAACGATTATGAAATATTTCCCACGTAATTTGAAGAACATTGTCAGGATAGTAAATTGATCGAGTTTCTTCTTTACAGACTTGTGGTATCCTTTTCCATTATTTAATCATTTTTAACGTTATTTACAAAAATTATCGAATAATTCAACGATCTGGTGTGATAATATAGTATTTTACATGTCAAGGGAAATATTTTGTTGATTTTCTCCACCCTATGGAATATTTGATCGCGTGAGCCGTTGATTGCTCTAAGTATTCAAGTTGATATATTTAAATACAAGCAACGAGTATATTCTTCAACATAACCTTGATTAGGCATTTTGAAGAATGATTTTATACGATTGAAGATGCTTATTTGTATTCAAAATTTAGCAGATAGCAGATAGATTGAATGAGGAACTTGTTGGGATCAGTTTTTCACATAAGCGTCTAAGAATTGTGTACATCCAACACTGTTGAAGAACAGTCTTGCATTAATTGGAAATTCTTTATAAAATGTTTCATGTCGTTATTGAATTTAATAAAAGTTTGTGAATTTGATATCAGTGATGAAATTCCACTCATTGAAATGAAACAACTATTCATTAGATTCCACAAATGGGTCTTCAAAATTGAGAAGAAAATCTTGAGGATTAGGAATAATTATTCCATTGTATTCAATATCATATTATGGAATTAAATAAATTGTTCATGTAAAAAACTTCATAAAATTATAATGAAGTTTGAAGAATAAGTGAAGGACATGTCATGCACGGCACTGTAAAAAATATGTGAAGTTTTTTCTCGATTCAGTGGTGGTTTCTATCCCCTGATCGTGAGGAGATTGGTTTTTATAAAAAATGCGCAATATTTCCTCCATTTTGAGGAACTATTCCGTTCTTTGGGTGTTGAATCCTCAAAAAAGTGAGAGAGAACTCTATGAAATCAGGGTGAAAAGTTCATTCCCCTATTCATAGTAAAACTTGGCTGCCACCAGATATTGGAGAAAAATTGAGGCAGTGTTTCCACACTGTAGCGTATGACTCGATTTTGTTCGTGATTTGATACAAATTCTAGGCGATACTCAAGGCAGATTTCAAGACAGCAAAAATCCTCGATGTGAGGACTTTTCTGTCATTTAGGAAAAAATTCTTTCTGAGGCTAGCCTCCCATGGACCGGAATTCGTTCCGGCGGAAAGACTGTGAACCAGTTGCTTTTAAAATTTGTTTTAGAGCGTTTTATGAGAAATTCAGAAAAGATTGTACATTGGTGCAATTTTTATTCCGTCTGAACGTATCCCGGTCCATGGGAGGCCAGCCTGAGGGAATTTCTTTCCAAATGAAGAAAAACTTCCTCAGAATATAGGGGAAATGAATTTACTTCTTATGGTGGATTTCCCTGGTGAAAATGTGATGTACGTTCGCGTGAGGGAGTGTAATTTAACATTCCAAAAAGCACAAAACTCCCCTCGGTGTACATTCGCGTTCAATTTTCGTAAGATTTCGTTGTATCGTTATAACTTTATTTTCACCAGGGTTTCGCTGCTATCAAATTGGGAGAGAATTTCATACTTACTTTTTACAGTAAAGCTCAGGAAATTTCTCAATAATGCCGAAGCATTGGTGCAAAGAATGATAGAATGAAATGCCACATGCTGGATTAGATGTGGCTACAAACTTGGATATCAGAAATCAAAAGAATTATTCACATTCAGGGGAGTCTTTATTTTCCCGCAATGAACGGGATTCTTTTTGCTCGTATCTAAATGGTTTAGATGATGCATGCTACGTTTATATCTCTATTATTAGGATGAACATCGCTTCCCTTGCATTCTTGCAGCTTCATAACGCTCCTTGTGCTCGTCATTTATTATTTTAAATGATGCTTGCTGTGCTCACATTTTCAAAGACTTGCCGCTCGCGTTTTTCCGATCTTAATAGTTCACGAAAATTGTTTCGCATTCAATGATAAATTACTGGTCAATATAGACGGACAAAAACAACATTTAAAAAATTACTGCATTTCTATGTTGAATTGGCAAGATAAGTGAAGATACCCCTGTTATTGTCAAACAGCGTAGTAAAAATATATGATTCACCAACCATTCTTCAATATGAACTTTCAATTTCACACACTGTTAGAAATTTTTGCATTAATTTTAATGTTTTTGTGCATTAATTTAGTTGCATACACATTTCACATTAAATTAAATGCAAAGTATAACATAACATATAGTCATTTCATGTTTTTGTACATTGAATGTAATTTAAAATTTGCATAAATCTGAATTCATGTACCTGATTGAAAGAAACTTCCAAATATTTCTGACAGCGCACTTGATTAAGCACACATTTCTACACTGAGAGAAAACATTTCCGGGAACAATGAAATATTTAGTAGAATAGTCGCCATAAAATACTTAATTGATTTGAATAAACTTCCATTGATTCGATTAAATATTCATTCGATCAAACAAATATTTAATATGCTATGAAATATTTCATCAATTGAAACAGTTATTTAATTGAGTCAATGAAAGTTCATTCAAATCAATTAAGTATTTTATGGCGACTATTCAACTAAACGTTTTATTGTTCCCGGAAATTTTTTCTCTCAGTGTACCACACTGTCTAATAATAACAGTGGTATTTTCACCTATCTTACTAATTTAGTAGAAATGTGGAAATTTTTGAAATCTTCCTATCTCATTGTGCGGAAAAGAGTTCCAGCTGCTCGATGCATATTAATATTTATGAATATCGTTTATCTTATAAAGATTGACATGTTGACATAACTTCATAATTGATTCTCCTTGTATGCACCCAACACACTGTGAATTCAATTGTTTTACTCTGATTCAATTAAAGTATTGACTCTTTATGAAACACTTAAAAGTGTGTAAATATTAGAGTGTTTCATTTTCACACAATATTTTTCTTCTGTTTTCATTCTGAAAATCTGATAATTTATAGACAAAAGAACATCCCCGCCAGAAAGAAAATGATTAATGAATCAGAGGCTTAGCTCTTACAACAATTCAATTTCCTATTTGAATAATACAGAAAAATTTTTTTTTCATTCCAACTGAATTTTTGAAGAAGAATTACACGGAGAAAAAGGAATTCGCTGTGGCAGCAAAAAATGTTTGCTATCCCAGCAAAATTTGTTTGCTGTTCTGTATATAATACTGAAAATTTGCTGGCGGAGCAAACATTTCTTCCTGCCACAGCTAAAAAATTGCTGTCATAGCTAACACGATTGCAGTTATAGCAAATTTTCAGCTAGGTCAGGAAAAAATTTTGCTATTCTGTATATAATACCTCGATTTGTTGCGCCAGCAAATTTTTTCTCTCCGTGTAGTATGAGGCTTCTTCTTCTAAATTTTTAGGAGCTAGAGCTGTAGGGCCAATAGTTTTGGAGTTACAGAGGTTGAAAGGTGAACTTTAATGGAAATTGACATCAACCTCATCAGAAATTCACAACAGGCGCAGTACTGGTCAAAACTTGCAGGGTACTATTATTCGCGAAGAGTACAGTGTCTGTACTGGATCAGTACCTGACCGACATCAAACTAGCAGTACTGTTTATAAGTACAGGCGTAGTGCTGTATTCCTATGTATCCCGTGGTAATCCTGTATACACGCAGAAAACAGATATGTTGAAAAGTCCCATAATTTATTGAGGATCAGCGCCAGTCTTTGACAAATAGAGTTTTCACTTGAATTTACGTTTAAAAAGTCCCATAATTAGACGTATTTCTACAAGAAATTATGGTACTTTTGAAGCTATATTCAGATAAATAATTTCATTCATCACAGACTGGCGCTGATCCTCAATAAATTATGGAAATTTTTAAAATATATTTTTCTGCGTGTTTGTTAACCAAGTGTTGGAGACCCTCCGAGTGGAAAAACGATAGATCAGGAAATTTGCTCCACTTTGAGGGGCAAAAGGGGAGCTGTATCCTCCTCCTTTGCTGTTCAACGTGGCAGAAATTTCCTGATCTTCCATATGTAGGGGGAAAGAAGGAATCATTTTTCGACTGGGGCCAATACTGGTGAATACTGGCACTGTACTGTACATTAGGATGGTTCTTATTTTATATATAAAAAGTGTTTTTTTATTCTTTTGTTGTCAACAAACAAGTTTTCTGTACGGCCGACCCTCTAATTTTGTTCTACATCATGAAGGAGTGCTACAATATTTTTTACATAATTTTCAAAAGAGATTTGGGGGGCCCTCACGGCGTTTTAAACAGGCATTCTCTTTTGAAAATTATGTAAAAAATATTGTAGCACTCCTTCATGATGTAGAACAAAATTGGAGGGTCGGCCGTACAGAAAACTTGTTTGTTGACAACAAAAGAATCAAAAAACACTTTTCATATATAAAATAAAAACCACCCTACAGTACATGTTGTCAACATCGCAATAATTCGAATTTTTCGAATAGAGAAATCCCCTGTAATTTGGAATTCATCGATCCCACACAAAGAATTCAATTTTAATACACATTTTAAGGCTCTCAAATTTGTAATTTTTTCAAACTACTCATTTTAAGGCAGCAATTAAATGTAAATAAGTATAACGAGCTCTATTTGAATTATTGAAATTCCAGCGAAGCGAGCCCTCTTCTTTTTACAACAATGTCAAATTGTTTGACTGTCAATCATTTTTATCACATCTCATATCAAACTTTATAATTACATGGACAAAAAGGAATTCGCTGTGGCAGCGAAATCTACTTTTGCTGGGTTCCTTTTGCCAGAGCAGCAAATTTTTTGCTGTGACAGCAAACTATTTGCTGTTCCAGCAATCTTGTTAGCTGCGACAGCGAACTTTCAGCTGTGGCAGCAAAAAATGTTTGCTATCCCAGCAAAATTTGTTTGCTATTCTGTATATAATACTGAAAATTTGCTGGTGGAGCAAACATTTTTTGCTGCCACAGCTAAAAAATTGCTGTCGTAGCTAACACGATTGCGGTTATAGCAAATTTTTAGCTAGGTCAGCAAATTTTTTCTCTCCGTGTATAAATGCAGTCTAGAGCGCGAGATGTACATCCCGCCATTTCTATCACCTAATACATTTAATTTTATTCTTCAAAATTTTGGGTTGAAATTGTTTGTTTAGTCGGTTTGGTAGACATTTGTTCAAAATATTTGAAATTCAATTATCTGCGTATGACGAATACACAAAATTAATGTATAGATAGTTGATAAGATAATTAGAAGGAGATAATTGAATATGAATACACAACTTGACAGCTATAGATGGGATTGCGAATATAAAAGTGCATAGAATGAGATATCAAGAATTCTTTCAGTGAATTTCAAAGGAAGATATTCATAGGCGATTTACAAAAATGTACACTGAAAAAGAAATTTCTTCCAACCAAATAAATAGTTTATTTGTCCTCTCCCCTTAGGATTCATGAAATATCTCATCGAATCGAATAATGGAATGCTTGCCCCAAATAAATTGGTCTTCTAAATAAATAATTTATCCGCCACAAGTAATCAGTTTTTGCATCTAATTGAATTTTATGGAGAGAGGACAAATAAATATTTTTTCCAGTGTGTAATATTTAGAATTAATTCACACCAAGCACATTTACAACTTCAATTTCAGATTAAATTTTGTCAACTGAACATCATTCCTAGGGGAGTAAATAAGGAAGATCTACGAGTATAGCATGTTGATAAGTGAGAATTGAAAGTAGTATTGAAATGAGAACTAAGGTGTAAATTTCATAGGTAGAATGAAGAATAGTTGTATGCATTATTCCAATCATCCCACTTTGAATAGAGTTGATCAAATATTCTCATATGAATAGTACCTATCAGAAATAGCAAAAAAAAAGATTCTGTCACTTCTGTCTTCTGATTCTCAATAACAGTTCATATATATCCTTCATTTCAGAAAATAATAATCTCAAATATTTCTATTCATGATTTTCATCATAAAATTTCATTTCTGAATTCCAGGATGATTCTTATCTTCACACATTGGAATGGCTTTCAGATTGTTATTAAATTCCATACACATACATGAAAATTGATAACACGTTTACTATTTATCTACAAGCGCGATATCATCACTCTCCTCGTATTTTCTACCGGCGTAGAGGTTGTATTTTCCATTTTTCAAAGAATCGAAGCGATTCCAAACTGTAACATAGCCTCACCGCTATTTTGATACAAATATTACTTCTCCAGCATATGTCTTTCAAATTGAACACGTGAATCACAGTCTACGAATTTATATGTTCTATTTGCTCAAATAACGAATATACATTACATTCAAATATTGTCCACCGATTTACATACAAACGTAATACGTCCACTTTTCATCTTTTTCCTCGTTTCCCTTTGTTCTTCCAATATTCCATCCGAATGTCTCGAAAGGAAGAAGAAAAAACAAGTTCCCACTTATTAGATTCGTATGTTTATGTAGTTCGAATTCATATCTTGTCATTGAACCTCACTATAGTATTTCAAACACGACACGAGTGTGATGCTTCAAAGAGGAGTGAACTCGAAGTAAACGATTTACATTTGAGAATTTGCATATAGTGGAAGGACATGAGTAAGGACGATGTAATTCATAAATCTCACTCGCTTTTTTACAGAATCACGTGGTCATACCTTCAAAAAGTAAGTATTGTCGGTCATAATAAACACTGTACTGATAATCAGATACTCCTCACGCGATGCATCATATGGTTGGTTCACTTAGTAGGAGGTCTGACCCGATCGCGGGTCCTGTGCACGACTAACTCTTCCCTGTCAGATTCCGCGGTTATATACAAACTGAAATACAAACCGCTCGTCGACAGGTGTTTTACTCTATGCCGTGTGAATGTATGCGCAATGGAAAATCGTTTCGAGTATTGATGATACCATTGTTATCGGATCTTATTCAACTCCACGTGTTGAACACGAAAATATTTGATCTATCGGTAATAGGTATTTTGAATATCGATGAGACTGAATTATGAGGGAGAAAGGTGCCAGCTTCCGTGAATTTAATACAAATATATAAATATTATTCTTAATATCAAAATATTGTACTTCTTTTGATATCTTCTGGATTATTTACACGACTTACGGAGGAAAGAAATTACTTCCCACAACAATTAATGAAAACAGTTGGTTATTTCTGCTTGGATCTTCCGTGAAGATTATCAGATGGTCGGGGTGGCTATTATCTTTTGCGTTTGCGAGAAACACATAATTGATTGGAGATGCAAAGTTTAGGTTCGTTCACAAATACAGACCAATGTAAAACAGAGAGAGAGAGAGAGAGAGAGTTCAAAAATAACCGTCGTAAGACTCAATGGATCGAATCATGTAATTCTCCGACATCCACTATACTCGCCTGACTCATCTGCAATGGATTAGCTCTTTTTTCGACACCTTAATTACTTCTTGAGAAGAAAAAATTTCAAAAACAGAAACAGATCAAACCAGCTACCAAGCGTGACATCAATTATAAATATTTATCGTTTGTGTACATATTTATTTTGGTGACTACTATTCCAAGGTTTGTCGGATGAGATTCAATTCAACATTCGTTGAGCATAAATTCGAAGGAATGTAAAAATTAATGGTGTATAAAGGGGAAAATGTTTGGATATGAATTTAGATATCAGGGATTCAGACTTCTGCGAGGGTTATCTGTTTTCTCAAACTTCCTTTAATACCAGGGGGATATTTGCGGTGTTTCCAAATCAGAAGGGTTGTGGTACTTGTTCGATGTAATTAAGGAATCGTTGATCTTCGCGGAAGATGTACATAAAATCGTGCTAATACTCTATGAAGTTCAATTATAATAAATTCTTCTGAACCAAAACTAATTCAGTGATTACTCTTAAAATCTCATTGATTCATCGATTGAGAAATTGTTTTCTGTCGAAGATAACCGAAGACAGTGAATTGTCTGTTACATAAAGAGATCAGTTCCTCTGTTACCAACAACCTTGTGAAAACGTGAATAGATCTATATCACAGATAAACCTCTTTGGATGTATAGTTATCTGTTTTATTTCATTTGAGGTATTAAGATCGCTCTAAGATTTTACAGGTATAATAAGTAGAATTCTGATTAGATATTTTTTATTCTCTTATTATCACTTCTCTTTTCTCTGTGGACTTTCCTAATGGCATAATATCGGTACGGATATGCAACAACGTGACCTGAGAAATATTTTTTTTCCACCTCAATGAGACGCTTTTGGTACTCCTTCGCAGATTAAGCGGAGAATATATTTACATGAATTTTCCTACCAAGATTAATCTCTTGAGAGAAGGAAATTGTTGCAAATTATTGAAAGAACGCTCTCAATAATTTTCCACAATGTGCGATGGTAGCTTATTTGAGTGCAACTCTTTCTTATCAAGGAAATCTTGTGTAGATCAGAAAATTCCAAATTAAAATCTTGAAGGATACCTTAGATGCATGGCAAGATTGGACATTTTTATGTAATTTTCAGTTATGATACAGGAAAATTGATGAAATAATTCGTATGATGACAAGTTATACAACACTTCAGGTTTCATCTTGCTGCAAAATTTGTGTTATGAAATCAAATTGTTGACAATCAACGAGGTTGCATCTTTGCAAAAAAAACTGGAGGATTATTTTTCTGATCTGATCTGATTTGGTGCTCGGATCTCCGTAGTTTGTTTGGAAGGAAATGCTTTTGATTCTAAATCATCTTCGATATCGATTATAGCCAATGCTAACTGATCTCGTTCAGAAAGAACTGATACCACCGCCATCTCGAAGGAATCTAGCTGAAAATCTGACGGCGAGCTTGCGAAATTATTGGAATAATTTGACAGAGATCTTGGGACTTACAGGACATTGACAAAAAGTGTAACATCGCATAAGATTTAAAATTGAGAGCGAAGTAAGAATCGTTGATAGTTATCATTCGGTTGATCAATAGAGAAGGAATGCAAGTGCAAGGAAGCACCATTGAAGTTCAGATCATCCATATCTGATTTTGGCTGGGAGTTTGAAAGGTCTTCAACATCTTCTCTTAAATGACTTTGTCAGGCGTTCATGAAGCTGATTAAACTGGCTCAAGGAACTATTCCATTGTTTACAGCGATGATGACAAATATACGAACAATGAATCAAGTGAATTGAATATTGTTTTTCGAGTGCATCACATATTTATTGAACATTCGAATTATTCACCAGAATAATAGGATAAAATGACAGGATGACGGTACAAGTATTTTTCTTGATTGAGTATTTTACGTGTAGATTTCAACGTTAATCTCCTGAATTAACGTTGAAGCATACACAGGATGTTTGATTGTGTATCCCACGTGTACCATTTATCGACCTCAACTTCAGTTCAAGAGGATATACCGTGTGTACTTCGTAAAACTGTCACATAGACCAATGATGGAATATCGACTATCTTTCCCCTTTTCAGTGGAAAAAGCAGTATACACATGGTGTATACCTCATTTCCTACATATGTCATGTCCCTACATTCAAAATCGTCGAAATATTGTTTATTTCAAATGACTTCTCTCCTGTTTTCTTTATGAAAGAAAAATGATCGAAATAAATCTCACCCGACCGGGAATTCAACCCTGGTGAGAATATACGCTCGTAGTAAGCGCACTCGAAGTTGACCAGAAACGTGAAAAGGTTCCAATCTTCCCTCGCCGGAGTGTATAATAATTGCTTGTTGTAGAGTATTGAAATTATACGTTATCAATCCGCTTTCACAGCATTCTATGGCTGAATAGGTAAGACGCTGGATTGCAATGATGAAAATCATGGGTTCGAATCTCGCCAAGTGGTTAAAATTTTTATCCTCTCATATTGTTCATACTCCTCATGGAGCGTTGATTTTTACACACTTCTTTTGTTCCAAACTTCGCTTGGAGTACTCTTCGAAACCGTTCCATTTACTCTTTGTTCACTTTTCATTAACGTTTCTGTTACGCTCCATCATACTTTTCGTCTGCGCTTCATTTCGGTTTCCATTTTCACCAGGAAATCGAACGCCGGGTTAACTCGATTGAATTTCTAAGCTGGTATTTTTGCATTGTAAATTCACAGTTGGCTCTGATTCGTTAGAACAACTTGCCGAATTATATATCTATACATACACGTGCTTCTATGATTATTTTTCCTTCTCATTGTTCTTAAGGATACGGTTGTAACTGCATTCGTGATATACGTAAATTCAAGTTGGTAATTGATTAGTAGAGGCTCACGGTAGAGGTATTTATTCATTTTACACACGAAAAAGTGAACTTGAAGTCAATACTTTAAAACAGTATTATCCCATCGATATGGACAAATAGCGTGATCATGGATCATTCTCTCCATCATTCTGATGTTTGAATTCCGTTGAGAAAGGTGAAAGGTTTCAAGCCCCATAAAATCATTCAGAAAGATATTGAGTTGACCAGAATGAGCATTAAGAGATTGAATGAATCCTTTCTCAAGAGCTTCAAAATGAAATGACGGGATTCGTGATGCGTCGACAAGAATCATAATATTATGATACAATTTGTATTTGTTCGAGCGGAAGAAATTGATGAGTTCAACTTTATCAGTTACAATTAAAACTCTTTAAACAATTTTGTCTGAGAGGTGAAAAAACAATAATTAATTCTGTCTCTGAGTATTGACAATATAGTTCGAAACCTGTAAAAGTAGAACATAATTTCATAACCGTCCTTTTATAATTTAATCCACATTGAATTGAGAGAAAAGAATTTATATCAAAGGGGTATTTCTTTCAAATGCCAAATTGATAAATCTCAATGAGATTCGTATTGGTACATAAATTATGTCGTCAATTACAAAGCCAAAATTCATAAAAATCTGGGGAGAGTTATGAACTATTGATACTTGATTCAATCAATACAAATAATATTCAACATAATATTGACATTTATGTATGCGTATATGAATATAAGAACGGCTTGAAACCAGTTACGAGTAGTATATTCCCGACCGAATGGAAAAATTGTTGAGGAATCGATGAATGAATGCCTTATGATTTAATTCGTGACGAATCTCCGATCGTTAATGAGATCTAAAGGGAAGAAGAAGGAAACTTTTAAACTAGATAAATGTTCATTATTTAATACGGAATGAGGATAATGCGAGGCATTCAAATGATGGCTAATAATCTAACACGATAAATACGAATCAAGGCATTCCAAGTTTAATTTGGAATTATTTGAATGAATCATTATTTTGGAAGGGTAGGGGCGGTATCAGTTCAGTATTACCAGGCTTGATATATTATCATTTTATGTAAATTCATGATTTGTTGGAATAATGGTTTCGCCATAAAAGGGGGATGAGTACCTTTTTCATGGCTATCTTTTATATGAGAGACAGTTCAATACCGGTAAGATTCACAACGCTTGAGGTGGGTTTTGTTCTCAATTGCTCCAATCAATTGATTTCCAAGTGAAGTGAGTGCTTGATATTCATCCAAAAACGATTACATGAAATCATAAACAATTAGTAAAAGTGAGGGAAAGAAAAAATCCCATATAAATTATGTTTCATATGATAAACGCATATTATTCGTGAAGATGTTTTGTGTGAAAAAACTATCGAGCTTTTGTTGATTTTTACAAATTTTCAACCGCCAGGATGACTCGGCTTTGTTTAATAGCAGAAGTATCGCAAATTTTATATCTTAGTTCATCACACCATGCATTTTGACAGCCTAGAATATTATTGGCTGATCGCAGATTCCCTCAAAATCATTCAAAAATCACTTTCTCATTGAAACACTAATGCAAATCTGTCATTTTATCCTTAACACAATCTTCGTTGATTTACTTTTTTTGTGTCTGTTCTGTTCTTTTTTCTTCATGGAGCTTTTGAATTGCATTCAAAATTTATTTAACACTTATCAAGCACTGGGAATTTCTTGTCAATTAAGTAGTTCATTGCTTATTTATCACTAATGTTAATGATTTCCAATAGCGTCATTGAGAACTGGTTTCTTTTCTTTATGTATGAATTTTGAACACTTCGGAGTTCTCAGAAAATTCATAGGTAGTATGAACGAGACCTTTGATGCGTATGAAACTGTGAAATTTATATCATCATCCTCATTGTTACCATTGATGAGAAATGAGTTGTTGTAAGAATGACTTATCAAATTTTTTGATTCTCTTTTCTTCAAGCTGACGATTGTATGTTGTTATATCTATTGATTTTTGTGTATGAATCATTTTGTGTACAACGGAGTGGAATATGTACTCTTTTTTTGTTGTTTCTGATCTGCTCAATTATTGATTGGGATTGCTGTTGAAAACTTCTTGTTCTGGCAATGTTTCAGACATTCATCGAAAAAAACCATTCAAATGGCGATAAATTCTTCACTTCCACTCACACGTTTTATTTCGTACACTTGGAAAAAGGTATTAGATGAAATCCTACAGTTTAATTTAATATTTTTTATAGTCCGTGATCATTGTTTGTCATTGCGAATATAAATTTGATGGAACAAAATATTCTTGTCGAGCAAAAATACGTTGATTTTTATGATTTCTCTTCACATGTTTGAAGTAAATGAATGTCGGCGAAAGTTACTGCATTTTAATTAGACCCTTGAAATAGCCGATTATATACATTCGTTTTGGCTTTCGAGTGATTAAGGTTAGTGTTATCACAAAACGAATAGAACAATAAGTGAAATTGTAACTTCATTGAGGTTACGATAAATGATTATCTGGATGATAAATACTTTATCAAGTGCACTCCATTGAGTTATTGATTCTCAACACGACGTGGGTATAGAGAAATTTAATCGGCAGATAAAGATTACTCAATTTTTAATGAGATCCGTTCTGAAAAAATGTTGGATAAATTCTGACAAACTGGGACAGAAACTGTATCAAAAAGGTTTGCAAATTTTGCGCCAATTTTGATGGTAATGTAATGAAATCTAGACACGGGGAACTCGACTTACGGCCCCCGATTTTGCACTGACACCATCCCTAAATTCTATCCGCTGGGAACATAATAAAGAGACGGACTGAATGCGGCTGCATCTCATTTGAAAACTCGACTGAAATTCAGTCTTTTCCATTGTGTTCGTTGTAGGGATAGGCGATATTTTGACAGTATCGATACTTTTATACAATTTGTATAAGAATTCGATTTATGTTATATAAAATTCAATATAAACTCGCGAAATTTTCTATAAAAATATCGATACAGTCAAAATATCGCCTATCCCTAGTTCGTTGTCGGTGCTTAATTTCAGTTGAACCACTCTGTCAGAAATACATGGAAGTGTTTTCTTCAATCACGTACATGAATTCAGGTTCATATACATTCTACATTACATTTAATGTATAAAAATATGAGGAAACTATAGATTATGCCATAGTTTAAATCAAATTTGATATGACGTGTGTACGGATCTGAATTTATGCACTTACTTGAACATTAGTTCTAGCGAAAGCATTAAAATTAATGCAGAAATTCCTAACAGTGCAGGGCTAATTTTTGCTGCCGCTTAGAATCGGTTAATATTTAGGATGAAAGTAATCCATGTGTGTATGGACGAATGGCCCAATGATAAACAAAGCCTGGCACAAGAGCTGCCGAGACTTGTCTTGAACAATTTACCAAACTTGGCCCAGGCTTGGGAATGGTAAGATCAGGACAAGCTTGGGCCAGTGGTTTTGCCAGGCCCGGTCCAATTCATTTACCAAGCATCAACCAATGCTTCTTTGATCACAGATATGGATGAAAAAAGTAATTGATTCATATTTCAGTTCATGACTTCCTCCCTCAGAATGCCGTACATGGATTATTTTAAAACGATAGAAAAAATGTGAAAAGACTGGGACAAGCTTGTATGATCATTGGAAAATTTGCGTTCTTTGATATTTCAATCAATTTTGATTCTATTGTTGAATTATGCTCGAACTGAACTAATAAGATCTTACTGAAATACCATAACATAAATCTTATAATGATCTGATCCCGTACGGAATCCAACATTGGAATCCCCCGAATCACCCGAAAAACTGATGGTCTTCAGAATGAGCCAGACATCCTAAAATGCTGTGAAGAGTTCTTCAAAATCAGTTGATCTCCGTGTATAATTACATTTAAAAGTATCCTATTACCATTAAGTGCAGTTCTATCCTTACTTAGATCAATAAAATCTAGCTTGGTGTGTAAAACTAGCGTGTAGGATTAATTATGGCAGGAAGATCGGGCCAGCCCTGGCCCGATGGTTATCCCCAAGTCTTCAGTCTTTGTAGATTCAAGATTCAGTCAATATTTATAAACATTGTGCCACTCATGTGGGCAATATTGGCACAATTGTTTTCAACGAATGCTCGATTTTTACACTTGTGCCAAGCTTGTACCAAATGTAGTGACCATTTCAAAAATATTAAAAAATGTACGATGACTGACTATCCATTGGGAGCAACGGGACAATCATGGAACAATATTGGGCCAATTGTTCTTCACGGAAGTTTGTTTCTGACACATGTGCCAACCTTGGGCTTTTTTCAGTCTTGGCAATACCTGCATGGGACGTTTGACTTTCCACAGTGAAACTGCCCCTAGTAGAAATCTTGGATAGGAAAATACAAGGGCTTGATGAAGCATGCCTGATTGCCTATCAGGTCGTCATCAGGTTTCGTTACGGTTTTCCCTCTCCGCTCGATTTTATGGAAGTGTTATTCGGACCCTATTGTACCCTTGCGTTACAACCCTATTCGAATCTTGGTAGGGAAATCAGGTAAGGCCCTTGTAAGGGCCTCATAAGATTTTCCTTATTTACGGTTTCCGGATTCTAACCTGATCAGGACCTTATTGAAAATAGGGAATGCCTGATCAAAGTTCTACTTTGCCAAAATTTTGGTTTTTCAGGAGACACCAGGTTTGGAGAAAATTATTCCATCAGACCTCTCCTCTTCTATTAAGCCTGCTAATTGAAGAATTTGCACGATGAGAATAATGCATCTTGGGTTAAACATCATAACAAACTTTAGTATCAGAAATCAAGGGAATTATGCACATTTAAAAAAAGGGCTCAAGTTCCGTTTTGCACGCATTTATATGTTCTTTGGTAAATGCAATAGCAGTTGTCAAAGACATTTCACATTCCGTTGTAGTGTTTCGGGCTCGTCTCGTCTCGCCGAGATTGATCCGGTCTCGAGTCGAGATTCTCGGTCGCGACTGTCATCTCGTCTCAATCTCGGGGTCGATACCGATACCAGTCTCGGTCTCGTCCGAATCACTATTCCGTTGTGCATAAAGACTTTCTATACCAAGGAAAAAAGTTGTGAAATTTACTTCTTGCACGGAAAAAAATGTTTAGCTGTATCAGCTAGATTTTAGCTATCATAGTTAGATCGTATTTTATACCCAAATTGTCGGGGAAAAGTACTCGTTGTGAACCAGCTGAGCGGGAGATGGGCATCAACCAAGACGAACAGTAGAGTTAGGTTTTTTATTGTAATTTTTCACCTAACGTTTCGACTGGCTTCCAGTCGTTATCAAAGGAAATTCGGAGTGGGGAGTTAGAATGAAAGATCGGATATCATAGTTAGATATTTCGCTACAGCAGCTAAAATTTAGCTGGTACAGCCAAACATTTTTTTCCGTGTGTTAAGGACACGGAGAAATTGTCACACGGATAATCAAAAGTCCATACATCGATGACCAATGTGCAACGGAAAAATATTTTTTTTATATTAATTTTCAATGTGCCAACGTAAGTTTTCAATGTTCATATATCAGCTATCGGCGTATTTCACTCTGGAAATCAATGTGAAAAAGATGTTTTTTTTGTTCCACATTGAACATCAATGTGCGGGTTTTGTTTATCTGCGTGACAAATTCGCCGCGTAAACACATGAACGATTCAAAATATACTTTTACTTGATTCTAAATGGGAATATAAAATACACATCAGTAGTGTCGTATTTCACATTCGCTGTTCTGACTATACTAATTTTCACAAGTTTTTTTTTCACTGTAGCTTCATAATGCATATTATTCTTTGAATGTTTTCCATTTTCTTGAGATTCAAATGTCATATCATGAGTAAAATTGCCTAATTCTTTTCAATCAATGGCGCTTATAAACATCAATATGTACCAGAACCAAAGAGTGAAACGTGATTTGACCCTGATTTTTTGCGTCTTGCGAATCGAATTAGATTTTGAGAAGGATGACATCGGTATTCAATTTTTTCAACCCAGATATTACAGATAAAACTGTTTCTTTGATTCTAGAATTGACAGTTATTCGGTTTCGATTTATTTGATTCAAATAAATTTTCTTCCAGTCAAGTGATAATCTCGCACCATTTGTACCTCATTAAGCCAGGAAAAAGCATATCGTTTTCACTGTGCATCAGCTATTCTAGATTTCCGATTTCTAAATTACAAAGATTTTCAAAGAGAGAATTCTGATATGGCAAAAACTTTAGAAGAGCTCACGAGTGGCGAAACATTGTGTTGATCATTTGTGTCTTGGCACTTATGCCTGAAATGAAATTTTGTGAGTGAAAACGTCGAAAGCCTAAACATATACTTGAATAACCCTGGTAGAAATTCTCGCTAGTAAACCATAAGGCACTAATCAGTTCATCCTTTTCACTGGTGAGGCACTAATCGGGAAAACTTACCGGTAACTGATGAGGGATGTAACACTCGCACCAACGAGGGACTAATCAGGTAAACTAAGCAGACACTAGAAAGTAACTGATGAGGCACTTGTCAGTAACTGACGAGGAATTTTTTGGAATAAATATGACTCTAAATTTCTTGGAGTGGAATAGCACTCTTGAAAAATGTGTATTTCAGGGGGAAAAAAATCTGTCACAGATTTTAGTTATTTTTGTAAAAGAAAATAAAAATAATCCATTTTTATCTTTTCACCAACATCCCCAAACTCCGCAACATTCTGTAATTGCTCGTTGTACTGATGGGAATTTATTATCCACCTTCGAGGATTCGAACCGCTGTAATCAACCTACCTGAACGTGAACCTACACAACCTATGCCTAAACGACCTGAGCTAAACCGACACTTGCGTCTGTGGTAGAAAAAGTTGCAACAAGTGTTCCTGGAGTACCTCGGTTGATTTCCTGTAGAACGATGTGTTACAATAATAATCGAATCAGACTCGATAAATTTTTGAATCATTATAATATTAGGGATAAATATAGCGAAGTATTGAAAATTTTGTAATGATGTGCCAGTGAATAGAATTGGATTCCGACGTTGACAAATTTCCAATCCATGTAATTTTCTAACCTCAAAATTTTTGAATCACATATACTTATATGAGATATATGTACTGTGAGAGGTTATATAATTTTATCAATAAAATGAATTGAACTTACCATTATTGATGGATAATTTCATATGAAGTGAATTGTGAATTTCGAAGTGAATTTAATTCAATGTATATTAAATCGACGCTCAAAGTCTCTATTTTTTGCAATGCTTTGGTTTGAGTCTGTATCCAAATTTTTCTTTACTTTCAAGATCATTATTTCATTCTCTTGGAGACTTACAGAATTTCCTTATTGAAAGTGATTGTGCTGATTTGGAATACCTTTAGTTCTGTATGATACTAATAATTGATAATCCTAGGTGTCATTAGTCAATACCGCATATCTGAGTCACTGTGTTTGATACCATGTATTGATAAACAATTGTGAGTATACCCTGTAACAATAAACAATACTGGATATAGTTGATAAATACCATGTATCGATGAACAATATTGGATGTAGTTGATCGATACCATGTATTCATGAACAATATTGGATACAGTTGATCGATGCCATGAATCGATGAACAAAATTGGATATAGTTGATCGATACCACATATCCTTGTAGGAGATCATATTTAGGTTGTTTGAACTGTATATATGAACCTTAATGTTGATTTTATTTATGGAAATTGCAATTGTAGATCTCTTTCAATTTCATAAAACTATTTTGAATTAAATCTTACGAAAGCTTTTCAAATTGATATTCCAGTACTGGATGTACCATACTGAAAATCATTTCAGTTCTTTGGGTTGATTTTTCATAAAAGAGTTTGTTTTTTGTGATTTATTAAGTTATACAAACAATTTTTACAACACCCCAGTAATTTTACACTTTTGAATCATGAAACATTTATTCTGATACATAGTTTAAAGTGTTTTGTCTTTTCAGATACCCAAGAACGTTTCAAACAAAACATTTTATTTCCAGTATCTACATTTCATTGAAAACATGTCATTCAATGGAATATTTTGATCACAGTCTTCTTGTATTGTAACAGTTCGTTTCAGATTCATATACTCTTACTAAAATACATTGAAAATCTGAATTATTCTTCGACTTATTCTCTTTTCATGGGCTTTTTTAATGACTTATGTATATGTTTATTAATCGTATAACACTGATATACAACTATCCAATTGCATTGTAAAATATAACACCTTTCCATGTATACATCTCATACATCTGTACCGTTTACTGTGAAACATTCATTATATTTCGAACATTTATCACAATTAATGAAATTATTATACATAATTCAACCTAACATTAACAAGATATACTGAATGTTTCATAATGAAGGCCACAGGCCACAGATATATGAGATGTATACATGAAAAGGTGTTATATTTTACGATGCAATTGGATAGTTGTATATTAGTGTTATACGATTAATAAACATATACATAAGCCATTAAAAAAGCCCATGAAAAGAGAATAAGTCAAAGAATAATTCAGATTTTCAATGGATTTTAGTAAGAGTATATGAATCTGAAAGGAACTCTTACAATACAAGAAGACTGTGATCAAAATATTCCATTGAATGACATGTTTTCAATGAAATGTAGATACTTGAAATGAAATGTTTTGTTTGAAACGTTCTTGGGTATCTGAAAAGACAAAACACTTTAAACTATGTATCAGAATAAATGTTTCATGATTCAAAAGTGTAAAATTACTGGGGTTTTGTAAAAATTGTTTGTATAACTTAATAAATCACAAAAAACAAACTCTTTTATGAAAAATCAACCCAAAGAACTGAAATGATTTTCAGTATGGTACATCCAGTACTGAAATATCAATTTGAAAAGCTATCGTAAGATTTAATTCAAAATAGTTTTATGAAATTGGAAGAGATCTACAATTGCAATTTCCATAAATAAAATCAACGTTAAGGTTCATATATACAGTTCAAACAACCTAAATATGATCTCCTACAAGGATATGTGGTATCGATCAACTATATCCAATTTTGTTCATAGATCCATGGCACCGATCAACTGTATCCAATATTGTTCATGAATACATGGTATCGATCAACTACATCCAATATTGTTCATCGATACATGGTATTTATCAACTATATCCAGTATTGTTTATTGTTACAGGGTATACTCACTATTGTTCATGAATACATGGTATCACACACAGTGACTAATGAGGTATGAGTCATGAGGTATTGGCTAATGACACCTAGGATTATCAATTATTGGTATCATATAGAACTAAAGGTATTCCAGATCAGTACCATCACTTTTAATAAGAAAATTCCATAAGTTTCCAAGAGAATGAAATAATTATCCTGAAAGTAAACAAAAGTTTAGATGAATATTCAAAACCAAGCATTGCAAGACATAAAAAATCTGAGCATCGATTTAATATGAATAAGCTGGGATATTTTGCTCTAAGACAGGTGATATTTTAATTCACAAATAGGTGAAGTATAATTCACTCTCTACTTACGAGTGATACTTTTCATTCTAGTTTGAAAAGTGGAGAGATTCACTCTACTAAAGTGATCTTGTCACTCTTGGAGAGTGAAAGTGCTAATGCATTTTACATTGAAAGTGGAAATTTCACTCTTAGAAATTTAGGGGGTATACTGTAGTAATAACTACAACTCTTCACTTAGAATATAGATGCAATTAAGAGAAATTACCTCTCGAGTCTTGGAATGAATAAAAAGTTATTTTCACTTATGAATCATGCCAAAATTGTTGCTCAATCCCTACTCATCTTTAAAGTTAAAATCCATCAAAAATGTCGTCTCTTCTGATAAAAAGTGCAAGGAACATTTTATTCAATCCAAGATTGAAGAGCTCATGTCTCTTCATTCAATTTATACCTGGAGTGAATACTTGTAATTATCAGTAGAGAAGATTTTACTCTACTATTATTAATTAGTTCAGATTATCAAATACTGATGAGTAACTCATTAGTTTGTCCCAATCAATGCTAGTTGGATCCAACTTATCAGTTATTGACTAGCCCCTTGCTAGTTTTTCCTAATTAGTTCTTCCTTCTTAGTGCCTCATCGGTCATAGGGAAGAACTTGTAACATTTCTACCAGGGAAACGTTTCGTCATTTCCAACCGAAGAAAGCGGTGTAAAAAAACTCTGCCAATTGGCACATGGCTTCCTCGTTTGTGTTGAAAAAAAAAGTACATATCTTCTTTCCCTCTCCCGTTTTTCTGAGAGAATCAGGTTGAAATTCATATAGGACTGCGATCCACACTGCATAAGGCTGTAGTGAAAATTTCATGAAAATCGGATGATAGGAACGGAAGTTATCCGCATGATAACGATGTTTACGAAATTTCCATATTTTGTTTCGAAGCTCAGTGCTCACCACTTTCCTCCTTCAATTCCGATTTGTTTGAAATTCACACCATACAACTAACCCCCCGTGAACTGATTATACTCCAAGTTCAATGGCAGTTGGATGATACAGACATGGGGAATAGGGTGGATCGAAAAACCGTTTTTTTCGATTTCGAAATCCCCTGGGTGTGCAAAAGTTGCGCTTTGTTATTGCAATCAAAAAGTTCTCATACCATTTACAAGAATTTTGACATCTTGAGGTTCCCCCGAGCGATTGAAGATCTAAAAATCAAGAAAAACGTAATTTTCTGATATTAATGTTTTTATTTTGTCTTCAATCAAATCTAAACTTCCTCAAATCCTATTTCATATGAGAAAATGATCTTCAAATGATTCTTCTAATATAACAATCCATTTAACAATAAAATAAAATCATTCCAATGAAGAAAATGCGTTGAACTATATTGAAATAACAATCTTTTTTCAAGATATAATCCCTATTAATCAATTAAATCGGATATTTGGCTTTAGTTTCATATTTTCCAGAAGCAGTCCGCGATTCCAATTTCACTCTTATATTACCATCTCTTCTTCCAGAACCGTACACCGAAAGTGAGGCCTCTGTTACAAGACGAATGCATCTTTCAGTTCCTTGTGTGTGACATGGAATTTTCGCCACATCAGAAATTACATCTTTGACATCTTTCAAGAAATCATTAATTTCATTAGTTGATATACTTTTTGTGATGGGTGGCTCATAAGTATTTGGTATCGGCCATGTAACCAAATCAGTATAATCTGTTGCATCAAAATTTATTTTGGGAATTTTGAATTGTCTGATCTGGTTTTGTTCCTTTTGACTCCTAGCTTCCAATATTTTCTCACTTCCTAGCTTCCAATATTTTCTCATTGAATGTTCTATTGGCTAATATTTTCTCACATTCAATGGGGAAGGCATGCTCTCAATATATTGTCAAATAATGTGAATCACGAAACAAAAATTTTCCACAGTTTTCAATCGATTAGGATAAAACTCATATGAGACCACTATCGGATCATCACTAGAACGTGGTATAAGTCGGATAATAGGAAGCGGAGATATACGCGGTCGCAAAACCATGATTTTTTCATAACATTTTTCTTCATCCCTGTCGTTCTTCTGTAAGAATCAGGTTGAAACGTATATGGGATCACTATCAGCTCGGGTTCCAACTGTAGTAAAAATTTCATGACGATCGGATAATAGGAACGGAAAATATGCGCGATCGCGGAATAGTTCACATCCCCACAGACAGACAGACAGACAGACAGACACGGAACCAGAATTACTCCTTGAGCTCTGAGGAACATTTTGGTCCAAGATATTTTGAGTTTGGAAGACAACAAAATTTTTGGTCTCTCGAAACGATCACAAAGCTTCTCTCTAATGAGGAAGCAATTGTCGATTTTTGCCCGTTGATGCAAAAGTGAATAGAATGTGGATTTTTATAGTTTTTGAGGGACTGAATTGGGCAACTGGTGACAACAAAACGCCAAAAAATCTATAGTGGCAGTGGGGAAAACCTGTGATGATCATCCAACTGGAAATTAAGTCACATCTGATCGGGTTAACCCGGCCAGGCCCTGATCAGGTCCTAATCAAACGTCGGGTTCACCCGATTGAATTTCTAGTCGGGCATATGAAACTCTTGCTTGACAGGATACATATGCACTCACACTGAGAACCCAATTCCTTAGACTCGAAGAAAATTTCTTTGCCCTCATTCTGATAAATCTTGTTTCCGATCCCTAGTAAAAATGAATCATATAAGAACATACATAAAGCAACCATACATGGTCATATATGACCATATATAATTCATACGCAATCCATATTGAATCCGTATATGATCATATATGGCCCATACAGGATCCATATATGACCTTTCGATGCAAGACTTTCCCATACATGTGAAAACATTCTGTCACATATGAAATATGGATTATATATGAGTCATATATGATCATATATGAATCACATATGGATTGAATATTGATTGTATATGATTCTATGCATTTTCATATATGAATCATATATGAATTTTATATTTATTATGTATGGATTATGTATGGGTGATATATGTTCGTTTTTTACTAGGGATGGGAAAAATAATTCATTTGATTGGGAAAATTCTTCATTGATTTGGAACCATGTTCTTCGAATTCAAGAAGGGATATATTTCTGTTTCAATTTGAGAATTTTTCGTTCCAATCTGATGAAAACTTTTTCCATTGAAAGAGAGATTCATTAGAATAAGGGCAAAGAAAATTCTCTTTCAATCTAAGAAATTGGGTTCTCAGTGCAGTCATGTGTATCAGTGTGATGTTTAACACCGGCTATATAGAATCCACTATCAAATTCAGCTACTCAAAGACTATGAGCGATGTTCTGTTAAGGTTGGCGTGGAACGCTATACAGTGATATACAAGAGTTAGTGAATATGTGTTCTGTAAAGTATGAATTCCATACGATTATCACAAGTATCCCCCATTTTACCATGGATTTCCGAACTTCCCATTGTGAGTATTGAATTTCGCGGCTTAAAAGCTACAAACATTCCACTTTACTCACTTTCGCATTGATCGGCAGGAATTCACACTTTTTACGTCGCCTCCTTTCGCGTTGAAATGGAGCAAATAGTATCCTTCGATCAAAATAATATTGATTTGATTGGAAACCAAGGTATGTTTCACGTGAATGCATTAACGCAGCTTTCTGAATAAATCTTTCATGCTCCCTCACAGAATTCTGTATGCGAAACGAATAAATGTATGTGTGAATCAAAAAATCATTCGTTCAATCGAGGGAAATCACACATCTTCCTTTCAATCTAAAACAACAGTTCATCAAAGTATCGTATTTATTTGAACGGAGGAATTGTAGAGTTTGGAAATGACACATTTATTTGAATTATTCAAAACTTATTTGATGCAAAAAAGTACTCCTATACCAATGTGGTCAGATTGCCCTCATACGCAATAAGATGTTCGACTTCTTTTATGAATTTTATTTAATTAACGAACACTTCATCGTCACCTGCTAACGAAGCAAGCTTCGTCTAGAAACACAAGTGAAGCGAGAACTATTCGGTTTACAAACAACGAAAATGTGATGTTTCTTGAGGATCAATAATCGTTGTATAAACTCATACTCGGTTTATCCAGCCAAATTCAATCAAGAGTGTGTTGTCTATACTCAATCAATCTCGATGATGAAATCATGCAAACTTCTCATCAACTAATTTAGGATAATCTATAGAGCCCCGATTCAGCTCTTTCGAGGTTCTGATAGTTGCCAAGCGTTACACTCTTTGTCAAGATCCAAGGATTCATGAATGCTTGAAAGCGAAGCTGAGATCAACTTAACAAGGTCCAAGGTATACATTCCTAGCCGAAAAAAGTCAAAAAGAAAGTCCCTACTAGAATTAATTAGTTCATGATCATCATCCGTGTGTATAGAATTGAATTCTTTTCTTGAGCAAAATGGGCTGATAGATGATTCATTCATTGCACCAATCATCAGACGAATCAGGAGAGTTCTATTCTCAATATATGATTATAATTGAGGTAATAATATTTACTTTGAAAAAATAGTGACACAGAGATGGGGGATACACGTTATGAATTAAAAAATGCATCACACCGAAAAAAAGAATTACTTACCCTTACTCCAAATTAGTTCCAGCAACTAGACACAGTTGTTGATATTTGGATAACTAAAACGGGCGTTGGCTCAACTAAATTCAAATTCAATTCCTCTGACTTTAATTGCCATTACTAATTTGAAGTTGCCTTTACTACGGCTTTTATTACCGGCTTCTATTCTTTTATGACTCGGAACTAATTTTCACAACTAACTTCAGTTCATTCGGTCAAATAAATTATTTTTTTCGGTGCAATTATTTGAGAAAAGGTGTACAGATTTCTCGATTGTGTAAGTATATCGTAAATTAATCTTCAAGGTTGTTTTTACACATTTTGAATAAATTATTGTTCCCCGAACATCTCGAAGGATGTTAATTCTGAGATAATGCGTCTGCTAATAATTTATGATCACAAGGATAGCTTTTCTCAATATAAACCTGAAGTTTGAGTCTGAATTCTTCTGAATACTTGATAGTATTCGAATACGGTACTCGTGAAGTTCGGCAAAATACGTTTTAGTATCCTTGGATTCGATTACAAATTCGATCCAATTAAAAGTTCAAACTTTGTCTTTAATTCTCAATTACTGAGATTCATTATCCATCATAGTTCGTCTAGTAAAGTATCAAAAACATGTGTAAGTTGCACCGAGTTTATATGCTATATTTATTTTTCAAGTAAATTCTTCAAAATAAATTGACATGTATACGTTTCTATCGCATGAGTGATTGTTATCAAGTATTTCCAGTTATGTATCGCTAAATACTCACATGACATTGACAATGAGAATAATGAAATGACGTGTTGCCTTTCAATGGAGGAAAAATAGAGTGCATTATGTCATGAGCTGAATATTCATAAGAAGGAAAGAATTTTTGCATAATTCTCTTTCAATACTCAGTATTGAAGATTTGACTATTGATAATCCTAACAAACCCTGTCGCTTCGTAGTTTGATGAAGATGAACGATATTCTAAGTCAGAGTAAATTTTTATATTGATCGATAATCTTAGTGAAATTTACCAATCAAGTTGACGGTTACTGTAAACAGCATAAAAAAAAAATAATTACTTACTCTCGCTCCAAATTAATTCCGAAAACTAAACACAGGTGATAATATATGGGTAATTAAGATCGGTGTTGGGTCAGCTACATTCAAATACATTCTAGCTTACTTTTGTTGCTATGACTGATTCAAAGTTGTATTCACTACATTTTTTATTATGAGCTTCAGTGCTTTTATAACTCGGAACTGATTTTTACAACTAATTTCAGTTTATTAGTTTGAGTACTTTATTTTCTTCGGTGAATTCTTTGCGTAGTTGATTCGATTTATGCTGGTACTCGTATTGGAGCATACAATATCATAGGTGTTTTCCAGGTGCTGGTCACGCTAATCGAATGTACATCACGTGCTATGAATTATGCTTGAGGAATGCGAAAAAAGAGATTTCGTTGCTGGTTTTCCCGTTTTGTACAAGAATGCAGATCTTTTCAATTTTTAATAATTCTTTCAACCTCTGATACCCCATTGAAGAAAAATCTTGGTTCAGTTACTAAATTGATTCTGTTATTCCAAACGTGTGGTGGTTCATTATCACTAAGATTTGGTAGCTATAACGAACCTAGGTAGCATTCGAAGCGCTTCAAAGCGCTGCATTGCAACATAGGAAATTGTCTTGGTTATGAATCTGTGTATCGATGATTGTAACTAAAAAAACTGAATCCACAAAATATTCGAACTTCTCAGAATGATGCTTGGAAATTCAAATTCAATAAGTTCATTCTCCTTAGAATCATATCGTAATCAAGTTCTTGCGGGGCATGCCTGATTTCGTATAACTTTGTCTGGTCCGTGCGTGAAATATCGGGTCAGCTTGATGATAATTTTCAGTCGGGTTCATCGGAGAGAATGAATTCTGTACCGTTGATCAAAGAACTTGTCGAATTCGAAAGTTTCTGTATAAAAAAACTTGCTAAAGCTTTTTTATCAAGATTTGCACCTATGAAATTGTCATTAAATTTCAGAGATGTAGACTTTTTATGACACCAGCTCTTCGAATTATCTTTATCGAGTTTTTGTTGAATTTTTATGCAGTGAGTGACTTCTCTCACACAACTTAATCTTCATTAAAAAGGTTCTATAGGACTTCTTCATCGAATTTTGATTGAACTGGCTTACGATAAAAAATAGTAGTTTATAACATTAAATGTCTCCAACTGTACAACAGGTTGTTATTAAAAAAAAAAAGAATAAACATTGCAATATTATTAATGAATACAACGAAATTTTGTAAATTGTGCATAAATATTCAATTCCTCATCGCTTTGAATGAATTTAGAACAAAGCTGTCTATCGGCTGTCTATATAACAGTTTCTTCCGTTTCAAATGATGGTTCGTGAAAGTAATACCCGGATATAGTTCACGTGCATTCGGTGATAAAATTATTATCCGCCTTCAGATAAATTATATTCTCAAGTGAGAAAGTTTTGTGACACTGTTCGTCAGGAAAACATTATCAAAATTACATTATTAATTCCTTCATTATTGTTCTCCAGTTTGAAATTCACCAATCGTGAACTGTTTCAAACTTCAAACAGTCGTCATTCATCTTTCGATTCGGTATTGAAAATAACGATGAATTTTCCTTATCTTGTACTTTTCGACGCTAATACCATCTTGACTTTCCGATAAAATCCTATTGAAACGAGTCGCGAACTAGTGGAAGTTTTCAAGATATATCTAGACAGATTGACAGTACAGGGAATAGTGGATCTCTTAATCAATGATAATATGAATGAGAATAAAATTAAAATGATCCCGTGAATTCCATTGAGAATTTATTCTTGGAAAATTACTCTGGTAAGGCCTGATTCGGGGCTCAACTTACGTGTATCGACACTCAGAGAACACTCACAGTCAATTTGACCTTTATATACATGAACTTTGGTTGGCAATATATTATTGAGACAATTGCAGAATTGATCTTAGAATCTCTAGCTGTAGTTCAGTCTGTCAATGAACTTTGTTTTACGCAACAAAATACTTTTTTTTTCAAACGCGTTGATGATATTTCAATATTTATTGTTATTGACACCAGTCAATTCCAAGATATTTATATATGTTAATATAAAATGGTAGACAGTCAAGGAGTGGAGAGGATCGAATTGACCCAAAGTAAACCCCGTGGTTGAGAAAACCGGGACGTACTTTGAGTTTAAAAATTTAGGAAAAGATAATAAATCAAATGTTGATGTTCACCTTTACACCATATGCTTAGGAAATGATAAAATATTTCCCGGTAAAATAGCATCACTCCAAATTATATTATTTCTCATATAGCTTTTTCATATGGCAGTTTTGAATGGAAAGATATAAATTCAAGGACTCCGAGTGCTCCAAGTTTAAACATCCCGTATAAGAGTTAATACAAAACTGACATACAATGCAAGATGTCAAGAGGAAAATTTATTCCCCTTAATACGCTTTTCACGATTCAGTAGAACGCGTGAAAGTTTATATTTCGTGATAGAGAAAATATAATAGTTATCTGATGACGTGTTCATCGCATCCGATTTATGATTAGTTGAATCAACTTCCAACGTTTTCCACTGATCGCGTTGATTTAAAGCGAAGAATATCTTCAAGCTTCGAAGATTTCATATTTTTTCCGTGAATTACGTTTTCATGTATCTCTGAAACGAATCAATCAATGAAAGACACACAAAGCCTTATTCCGTCAACATTTTTCACAGATCGAAGAATCTTTCCAACGATAACATCAGAAATCGAGCGAAAATCGTTGTGATTCAAGGTACACGTCTTCCGAAGTTTAAATATTTCTGAGAGATTCGATTTTTCATTCCATGTTTGTTGGAGCGAAATGGATGAAGCAGTGAAGAAAGAAATTCTGCTTCCGGTTGTGACTGAAAACACTAAGGGTGGCTGGATTATGAGAATTTATAAAAATTTGTTTTTTAGTCTATCTAAGATAAAAAATTCGCCGCTTCTTCATGTGTTTATATACAATCTTCACGTTAGCTCATGCAAATTTCTATATTTATTCAAATGCAGATTTTGATGCAAGATCTTGTACTTGAATATAAAGTATTGTGATATTGACATACTTCAAAGAGCTTACTGAATTGAAATCGAAATTTGAGTACCATACTTTTGTTTTTTTGTCTTCTATTGTTCAATATATCACACATACGGGAAAGCCAGTCATGAAACACAGTCGGTAAACAGCCAATATGTGGCTCGTATTGAATGGTCAATGATCGATTCCTTATATTTTCGGATCTCTCCTTTCCGACTGGAAATTTACCTCATGGACCTGATCAGGTAAACCTTGATCCAGCTCAGGTCCTGATAAGGCAACCTTATCAGGACCTGACAAGTCATGACACGCTTCACTATTATAAGGACCTCATCAGGAGAGACTAATCGGGCTTTCATGAGGAATTCCATACAGAAACCTCCAAAATAACTCGAAATTAGGATATGAACAGGAAATCCAAAGCAAAATCAAAAGATTAAAGAGACATCAAACAGATTGAACATCAGTGAATTGATTCGATAAAATTTGATTTCAATACGTTAGGGATAGATTGAACAAAATAGTCAACAGTTTTGAGAAGTAGGTAATGTATTTGGAATGAACAGATTGAATTTAAAAATAGGCACACTCAGCTAGAAACGTGACATTTTGTCTTCTCAGGCCCTGTTTTGGGCCAACTTGGCGCGATCTGGGTCAAGTTAGGGCCTTTGATAGTCCAATTTGGAGGAAGGGCCATTTTTAGCAAGGCAGTTGAGAATCCTTCGAGATTTACCTTCTAATTTGAGGAAAATGTGTTGAATAAAAGAGTGTACAGTCTACAATCAAGACTGTACATTTTTTTATTCAGTTTATTAAACTATCTTCATGATCTGAGGATGAACTAACGAGGTCCCAATGAGGATACAGCGAGGAAAACCCACTTCAGCCTTTTAGGATAATCTGAGGAAATCCTGACTAGGACCAAATGAGCTTATTTATACGTGGGGCATCCACACCTAATCCTGATCAGGACTGTAACAGGTATGCCTCATTTCGGATGACCTTGTTAGGTCCTTATCATATGTTGGGTCAACCCGATGACAATTTCCAGTCGGGTTGATGTTTCTCCGATTTTTCATAGAAATGGTCTTAAAGACAATGGAAAATGTGGCATCCAAGCTAGAAATTGCCCTTTCTCTAAATTGGACCATCAAAGGCCCTAAGTTGGCCCAAATCATGCTAACTTGACCCGAGCAGGGCTTGGGATACCAAAAAGTCACGTTCCTAGCAGGGATAAGATGTCTTCACGAAACCCAGCACAAAGTCCTCCAACGAAGCAAAATTTGTATTGTTTAGGCATCCACTCGACAAAAACTTATTAGAAACCTAATCCTATTCTGAATAGTAATTAAATTCTCAAAATTTTTAAGAAGTACCACAAGAAATTCAATTGAATATTCGAATAAGATACATTCAGTTATAGTTTCATGTATCTATATGAATAAGAAATTTTTTATATTAATAAAGTTCATGCTGATTATAAATGAGATCAGATCTTTTCAGGTTTCTTTCGAAAATTTGTTCTCGAATGCGATATGTGATGCACTTCTCTTACAGGATCACCTTTCAAGTCCTTGAAAATTTATTCTATAGTATAATAAAGTTAATCGCGATTCATAGTTAAACAACACACCTGTATAGATACAGGACTGAATAGCGATTGATAGATCACTGTTATCAAGAAGAATTATTCCTTGTCCATCAAATTTAATTTCTTCTATGGCATTTGAAAATCACTCACAGATATAAACGCACGTATCCAGTATTTCAATCTTCTATAGTAGGTTTATCTATTGAATAATAATATATTTACGCACTTAATTCGGCTCTACGAACAATTGATTCAGTAACGGTGATCGAGGCCTTAAGGATCCTCCACCCTCCACTCTGTTCAGAAATCACTCGATGCTTTTCAATCTACTAAATTGTAGTTGGTCCAATACTTGTCAGCACACCATCAAACACTGATAACTCTTCGTGATTAAATCGGACATTTATACCAGCCACCACCATTCTCACAAACTCTCCTGACCCCCATGCAACACTGTTGAGTTACTTAACCCTGGTGTCAACCTCCACGTATCTATACAAGCGTTAAGATGGCGCATTCATAATCGTATCATATTCACACACCACGCGATGTTCGACAAGATTCCAATGACTTCTGCATGTCGTATTGTATCGAGTTCAAAATCATCCGCTGGTAAAAGAACATGAAATTTTTCACCTCTCTTCTGGAAACTCCCTCAGTGTAGTCTCTGAAGTACACGGAGAGAAATGTATTTGGAAAAATTACCATTTTATTCGTAAATTAGAACTATTCGGCAAAACCAGACAATAATTTATAATATAACTCCTAATCATTGCCAGTTGTGATGGTAAAAATCGAGATCAATTTGGATTTTTACCATCACAGCTGGCAATGATTAGGAGTTATGCTATAAATTATTGTCTGATTTTTCCGAATAGTTCTAGTTTACGAATAAAATGGTAAGCTTTCCAAATAAATTTCTCTCCGTGTAAGGTCTTATCTTCTTCTGATTCAATCGATTGTTCTTGAAGATTAGTAAGTATTTTTTCTTTCGTGAAATTTTATAAAAGACTTTATGCCTGAAAATAGATCCACGTTGTTGATATCAACATTGTAAAAAAAATTCTGCCTCAAGATTCATGAAAATATTGTAGAACTTTTCAAATAACATAATATATTAAATCTCGTATTATGATATTAATTTCAAGAATATAATTCTGAATATTAAAATTTCTAAATTTAATAATTGAATTTTAATAATTCAATGCAATTTCAATCTAATTTTCTTTTCAAATTTTCATTCAATTTATAGTAGACTTTCTCAATGTATCCAGCGACTTCTGTTTTGAACTCTGCCCGTGACGGGAAGTTGAAAAGAGAGGTCGGAGGATACATTCAGAAAGTAACATTCTACTGTAATTGAATTTATTATTATTGAAAATTTAATTGATTCATTTATTTAATCGATTCATTTAATCTTCCAATTTTCACGCTTATTCCATAACCCATGATAAATCATCATCATCATTCTCATAAAGCAAACAGTCTTATGACTGGTTTCAATCAATTCTTCAACCCAGTCTTTACCGCCAAACGTTGAATTTCTAAATATCCACGACAGTCCTGGTTTTGTATAATTTGTTTGATATAAGATAATATGAATCTGCCTTTACAAGTTTTACCATTCATTTTTCCTTCCAATATTGTTTGCAATAAACTACACGGAAAGACCGGGTCTATTATAATAATAATTATTATTTAGAAAGAATTTATCAACGTTTAGAAAAATGACTCAATTTAGGGAAAAAGAGGATCCCTGAAAAATATTCGTAGTGAGTCTACCAAAAATTCGTAGTCCAAATATTAACAGTTGATAGTTTCATTGGTATTTTTCACAGTGAAACTATCAATTCTTCATACATCGACTACGAATTTTCAGTAGACTCACTACGAATATTTGTCAGCGATCTTGGTTTTCCCTAAATTGACAGACATTTTTCTGAATATTAATAGACCTGGTCTTCCGGTGTATCATGCCGTTTTCAAATTCAATTCAATATAGGAATATTAAATTCCACAAGAAATTTTCTAAGAAATGTAAGAATTCTTCCAACTTCTTATTATTATGCATCAATGTCATTGACATTGTAGGAATGAATTTTACGCCAACAAGCTCATCATAACATTCTCAAAATGTAATGCGTTTGACCGTGATATCGACATTGAAGAAAATAAAAAGTTTGAATCCAATTACTCACTATGATGTTGCAAGAATATTTCCATTTTATTATTGTATTACTATAATCATGGAGATTTTATTCTCTTTTCAAAGTTTCAGATTCGCTTATCAGCTGCCTATCTAATACAGAATACACAGCGCAAGGAGGATTTTGAGTCTAGTATTCGACAAATCCAGTGTGGTTCACCTTGTTAGAACAATAGGATATATAATTATTCTCAGTAGTCGTATTTAGATATGCTGAACGCATTCGTGAAGTGTAATTTTTCAACGTAAAGAACTTCCTTGTATGGTTTTTTTTTCAGTCATTGCTCAAGGGTCGACGGAACCAACATGTTTCGATTAATTTTCCAGAGAATTTAAGGGAATAAGCTGATTTGAGCATTGCAAAAAATCCAGTTTATTGTTACAAAATATATTTTGAAACCTTAATATTTTTTTTCTGAAGGTTTCATGATTTTGATAGGGATACCAAGTGTTGTTGTGCAGGGCTTTTTTTTGTAAATAATGTACACAATTAGTCGATGTCTCGATAGTAGTTCAGCCTTTACCGATGTTATTCTTCTGAATATTCAATGTAGATTCTTTCGATGTAGTATATACAAATAAATGTTGGAACAGTCCTCAAATCATGTTAATTATTCTTTGGAGATCAATTCTCTCAAATACACCCTAACTTGTGAAAGCCTGACTCTTCAAGCGCGGTGAGATTTTTCTTGCTAACAGTCCATTCAAAAAGTCCGTAGGATGACACATATATAGCGTTACTATAATTTTTTCCATATGATTTTTATTCAGTACTAACCTTCAAACGATACGTGTGTAATTTTTATAGCAATCTGACTATTGATTCGTGAGTTATAGCATTTTGTGTGGAGCAACTTTTGTTATTGAAAAAAAATGAATTTCAAATTTTGATGAAGCATTGCTTTTTGATGAAAAAAAAATAAATAATACAGTGAAAACCAAACAATGGCTCAATCAACATCATCCGGACTCTGTTCCATCGAGACAAATGATAGAGAGGTTGATTACTGAATTTAAACGCCCAACTAACATTCAGACATCTCAAAGATATATTTAAGAAGTTTCAATGCGTTTGTAAGAAGTCTTAAAAAACGTTCTAAAAGATACCGAAACGAATCCTAAAAGATGTCTTATGAGACACGTATAGAATTCGAAAAGAGTGTTCTTAAAGATGCCTTAAATTCATAGAAACGTCTTGGAAGACTCTTGAATTTGTTCACAAAAAAAATTCTTAACCCTTCCTTTTTCCTTCCTTTCCTGTTTCTTCAACTGCTCTCGCCTTCCGATAAAGCTCACCTGATTTCGACCCTTGTTGTTACGGGAATCGAACCCATTCACTTGACGATATGTTCACGCCTCAGTCACTTGAGCTACACGTAAAACATGGTAGAGACGCCCATAATTGTCAATATGACATGAAGAAATATGTCAGCGGTGTCCAGTTTCAAAGTGAAAATGATCTTTTGAACAAACTCTTATCATATGAATAAATATCAAAAGAGTTTAATGTACTTACAAATAGGGAAGATGAATAAATTTAGTGAAACATATTTAGAAATCAATTCTGTGTTTTAGCGGTCGTTAATATTTCGCGAATACCGCAGATTCTTTCTAAAGTATTTCTGACAAATTGTTGTGAAGTGGATATTCGGTAATTTTATTGTGCACGTCATAAGGCGACAAAATCGTACTTTTTACAAACTTTCAAATTTCTTGATATCTCAATGGTTGATTCAAGCTTTTAATTCATTGATGGAATCACCTCATTTGCAATACGATTGTAATAACAGGTACATTCAAAGTTTTATTCTGTGTTATTCATGATCATGTGCTCATATAACCTCAAAACTGCTGAAAAATGTATCTTCTTGAACGTGTCTTAATCAAGACACCTTTTAGAAATCTTTCCAAGACTTCTAAAAGATATCTTCAAGAACTCTTCAATAACGTTCTTGAAGATCTCTGAATCAAGACATCTTTCAGCAATCTTTTACAAGATGTCTTTCCAACACTTCTAAAAGATATCTTTAAGAACTCTCCAAGAAAATTCTTAAAGATCTCTCAATTAAATATTCTTTCAGATATCTTCAAGAATTGAAATGTTAGTTGGGCGTAGTCGTACCAGCACAAATAATGCAGAGCGCAGTGGACGCCCAAATGACGCTGTTATTCCAGAAAATATTTTCAAAAATCCACAAATTGATTATCAACGATCGCAAATTGAAAGTGCACGACCTAGCTATCATTGTAAAGATATCCGATGGTAGTGCTTTCACCATTTTACACGAACATTTGGGTATGCGAAAGCTCTGTGCACAGTGGATGCCGCGTGAGCTCACAGTCGACCAAAAACAACAACGAATTGATGCTTCAGAGGAGTGTTTGGCGCTGTTAAACCACAATAAAATTGAATTTTATCGTCGATATGGGACAATGGATGAAACATGGCTTCAACATTACATACCAGAATCCAAAAGACGCAACAGTCGGCCGGTAAGGTGATGGCGTCTGTATTTTGGGATGCGAAGGGAATAATATTCATCGACTATCTCCAAAAAGAAACCACCATCAACAGCGACTATTACTGTGCACTTTTGGATCGATTGAAGACTGAAATCGCAAAGAAACGGCCACTTTTGCGAGAGAAAAAAACTGTTGTTTCACCAAGACAATGCAACGTGTCACAAATCGATGAAAACGATGACAAAATTGAATGAATTGGGCTTCGAATTGCTTACCCACCCACCGTTTCCTCCAGATTTAGCCCCCAGCGACTTTTTCTTGTTCTCAGATCTCAAGATAATGCTCGCTGGAAAGGAATTTAAGTCCAATGATGAAGGAATCGCTGAAACTGAGGCCTATTTTGAAGAGAAAGAGAAATTGTACTATAAAAGTGGTATCGAAACGTTGGAAAATCGCTATACTCGTTGTATCGCCCTCGAAGGCAACTATGTTGAATAATAAAATCGAGTTTTGTCGAACTTTTGTTGTTCTCTTACTTATCTTGTGGACATATTACCATCGAGTAGCCAATTATTGATCAGTCATTATTAAGCGTGACCAACGTGTCTTTATTGATGTTCAATGATTCACCAACCTTGCACTCTCTTTGAACTTTTGAAACAAGGAATCACACATCATCAAAACATGAAAACTTTGGATTCAATTCCACTTGTCACGTACACTTTCAATATTTAATTTCCTCTTAGATCGTAAGAACAACATAGCGAAGATTAGATGAAACCAAAATCAATATCATTCTTCCACCCGAAGGGAGTCTTCACGAAGGTCATATGATTTCTGAGAAAACAAATTTGAACGGAACGTTTCAAACAGAAGTTAATCCATAAAAAGCCGCTGAAGAACTCATTGAGGATTAGTACAATATTGCCGAAATAGCACTTCATGAATTTTCATTCAATCGATTTTGAAATGAAACAGCGCTGAATCAGATGTTTTCTCTCCACGTTGCCATTCATACAAGGGGAATCATTGGTGAAGTATTTTGAATAGTATGAATCGAAATGATCTAATTGTACTGTACATCTCATATACTGTAGATCTAACAAAAAGTTAACATAAGAAGTATCAATATCATGCAAAGTAGTTTTTACCGTATAGATTGAATTAATACAATTGAATGAATCTCACGGTCATCAACCGTTAAATTATCTTATAAAGATGACAAAAATTCGATTTCTTGGTACATAAGAATATCCCTAGCAACGCCATGAATGGAACTGCCTAGGCCCTCACGAGAATCTAGCCAAGAACTAGCAAGAGTCTAATGACTAGCGAGAAGCTTGTAAGGGCCTAGTGAGTGATGATATAACACTCGCTCGGGATATAAATGCTTAAAAACATTTTTCAGATATTTCAAAAGTTGTTTAATATTGAATTGTAGCTTTGATTTTCGTATCTTTTGTGAGTGATTCGGGTGTGAGAGTCATTGTTGTGACCCTCTACTTGGAGATTGAAACTTCTAAAACAACTTTTGTAGTCAACTGATTCTGAGGAATGAATTTTCAGGATTGATTTTTAGAATCGGTGTCCTTTAGCATGGTTACTTTTCATTCATTCCAACCTAATCCATCCGGATCATGTAATATAAAGTGAATGATATAAATTTACGATAAAATAACTAAAACATGACTTGACGTCTCACTGAAATCGAATCGAACCGCCTTAGAAAATACAATGGAAGTTATCCGATTCAGAGAAAAATAATCGTACGTAGACGTCAGCCCGTCGAGAATGAAATATCATACAGTTATCATTCGAAAATTCCACTATTCACCACCGATCAAGTAAACAAAATTATTGAAACTCCGTTAAGGAAGAATCATTTTTTTATTATTCTGATTCATTCTTTTGATGTAATTAACTCTGTGATAATGAGGTGTAATTTACTTTATGACATCCTAAAAATGATTTTTACGTGATGTGTTTGTTCGTCAACTTTAATGTCTTGTCTGTTGATAAAACAATAATTGCGATAGTTGAGTGAGAACTACGACAAGTGATCAGATATACCTGTCGCAAGAGAGCCTCAAGAATTTGAAGTAATCTTTTGTATTTTCAGTGTTCTTCATTTGTTTTGAGATGAAGATTGCTCTACCGCTTCTACTTGTTGCGAATAACCTTCGAAATATCGAAAAAGCTTTCCTCGTGAAGCTTCTTTTTATCGTGAATTTACATCAATCTTCTGGTTGATTAGACGAAAAGTGAACGATTTCCCAATGTATAAATGATTTCGATATTCTCGATCTTTGAACCTTTCACAAGAGTGGAGAAATTAAAAGTAATTGCACGCACAAGGCGCGAAGCGATATTGAACCGTGTGGGACATGAAACATGATGAACACATCTGTATACAGATCAGCAATCAGCTCATGACCGGTTGTATGATTGAATGAAATTATCAAACATACGAGTAGTAAGAATCAGTGCGAACTATGATTCACAATTTCTCTGACGTCGTTTATTCTTTGTAAACAAACATGAATTGATGACGATGAAAATTGGATGTCATGGTACCGTGTACTCCGTTATTTTAATTATTCAGCATAATCGAGTGCCACATACGTCACTTCTATAGAACTGAGTTAGTCACATCACGTATTGAACATCATCTCATTACATACAAAATTTGTGTTTTTATTTTTTAAGTCATACTATTCAAAGTTTCTTGGAATTTTATTCATTTTTCAAGTACACTAAGATATTGAATTTCAAATTCTTGGTGATTGAATTAAGAATTCAGTTACATGATTGAATTTTCAATTTTTGCTACAGTATATTACCCATAATAGTATAATTTGATAACTGAATTTTCATTGATATGTAATTGAAATTCCAAGAACTTTTTCAATCACGTGAGTGAAAATTGCTTCCATCACAGGCAATTGAAGTTTCATGCAGAAATTTCTAACAGTGTAATAACATTATAACGATAATCAACAAAATTTCAGATAAAACACATCACATCTTATCCAGCATCCGTCCCTCATTTTTGCAACAAAATCTATGAACTATTTTTTGTATCAGATTTGTGAAGTATCATAATTGGATCAACAAATTCGTTGATATAGATGCGGACGAAATTGGGAAATTTATCATATTGACACGAGGAATGGATGTGAGTTATATATTGATTGATTTATTGTTCAAACGGAAAATTCGATTCCGGTTGAATCTCGTTGATGGAAAAGAATTGGTGATTAAAAATATCTTTGTATTTATTCAATCCGAGGGTATTTTTTATGAGAAATGAGATTACACGGAATAAAATGAAAGGTTGAAAATTGCTACACTTCCCACTAAATTGGCAGGATAAGAAAAAACGGTGCAGTAAAAAATAATGGTTTAACAAATATTCTTTAGTATGAGCGTGCAACCTTATGCATGATGAGGTATACATTTTTACTACACCGTCTATCGATAACAATGATATTTTCTCTTATCCTGCCAATTTAGTAGAAATGTAGTAATTTTTGAAACTTCAGTTCTCTCTGTGAAATGACAAACTGATAGGAAATCAATTGAACGAATACGTCCTTCTGTCGATGACATTTTGATGGGAGAGATGCACTGTTCAACTGTTTCGCCAAGTTCCAACTCGAATTAACTGGCAAGAGGGGAAGAAGAAGAACGAGTATTTTATCTGACATTTTCATTCCGCATTCGATGGAGAAGACTTCGGAGGTCCATATTCCTTTGTTTCTAGACTCTTCAAAAATTAATTTTTATGCCTAAAGTTTTTATTTCTGAAAGTTTTTATCTGTTGGAAGATAAGTAGGAGCAATTGACACGCGTCCGACTGTTTCTATCTGCAGATTCAGACAATAAACGTGGGGAAAAAATACAAGTACTAAAAAATGATATCAATTTTCAATACTTCATTATCAATAATGCATTATAGTGAAATCGTGGATTATCAGCTAATTCACTGGTAATATGTATCAGTAATGCACTTTTTCTCTGAATGTCGTGCTGATTACACGTTGAACGTGATATCACATGTTCAATTAGTAAGGAGTTATTTCTATGGAATCACAAGAATCTTCAGATGTAAAAATACCTAGAGAGTTTAATGACGAAGTAGGATTATTATTACTCACTCAAAAAGACCAGAATTGCCACTCGGTTGAAATTCACAATAGAAGATCGCATTGTACTGGTTTTATCCAACTCATTCATCGTTCAGCTTCTGAGGAGAACAAGTAAACAAATGTTACATCAACGTTTTCATCGTTTCGTTCGTATAAACGGATGAATGAATATCATATTTTGGTATCATCTTCTTTCAACTCTTGTCGGTTTCCTGGTGGAAATCTGTCGAATGATCTGTGTCTGTGTGTGTGTGTTGATGTTTTTCAATTATGTCAAATTCTTCAGATGAAATTAATGAAAATTATCGAGGAGTTAGCAAAGTACTTTGGTATTACTAAACTTCATACTATTGCATTTGATTAAATATTGCAGTAATGTAATGCACAGAGTCCACATTTTTTTCTCTGATGCCCAAAGTCTGGTAACTGATTTGGAGTGCTTTTGGTGTGTTGAATATGGAACTATTATCAGGTTTCTTGCATTACCTTTTTGCTATTATCTTTTATACATAATTTTCAAATATAATCTATATAATTGATGAACTTTATATATAAAAGAATGATTAAAAAACGAGCTGATTCGACAAATCTGATGTTGTTTTCGTATTCAGTGCCGTAGAAGAAGTTCGAATCAGTTCTCAAACCTCTGCGCTGCAGCAATTAAGAAAATGAGATAAAGAAAGTGAATAACTGCCACTGAGTATTGGAGAATATTGGATAAAATCGCACAAACCGATATTCTGGACACTTAGAATGATTCACAAAATATTCAGAAACCAAGTTTACATGATTCAATCAATGTATTTTCAAATGAAGTTATCAAACCAGAATTGCCGTCGTTCCCACGCTGATATCCCATATCCCATGTGGAAAAATTTTCAAAATCACATATAATTTGTATATAATTCAATACAGTTCATACATCATTATCTGGAAATTATATATAATTATGGAAATTTTTCCACAAGGGATCCCCCTAAGGAACTAATGACTATGACTCCTAATTGACTAAAAATCATTTTCAAAGTAGCACAAATAACAAAACAATGAATACTTGACTCGTAGATCGATGAAAAAAAATTCACGAATCGATGAATCACAAATCATATTTTTCATTTTGTCTCGTAATACGTAGAAAATGGGTTTACCACTCTTATTATTCCCAATCTTTTTAATATTCGAAGTTTGAGATACATAATTTCTTGGGAGCTGTCAGAATGCTCAAGCAATCGGATCTTGGATGTACACTGTGAAGAAAATGTACATCAAACTTCATGAGGAGATTATGAAGTTTTTCCTATGAACAATCTATCAAATTTCATGATAAAATGTTGGATTTGATGATATAATTCTCAATGTTAAAAATTTTCTTTTCAAGGGGTTTTTCTGATCAAGATTGCCAGAAAATTTGTTTCCTGAACTTTTTTTTCCATAGGAGGAATAGATATATCGTTTTGAAAATTTCTAGATATGTTTATTGAAGATCAATTATTACAAAAAAAATCCTTGTGACATTCTGATTCTTCGAAAACAAAACGGCGAGCATGATTTTGGATGATTCGATGATTTGAAAAAAAAGAATGACAAATTATTCCTTGTTAAACTGGCTATTAACGATGCCAATTATTCTTGAAATAATCGATTCTTTTTTATACAAACTATATCAAATTTTTATCGATATTTCATACAAATGTATAAAAACTAAATATATTCCCTATAAAAACATAATCGATTCTGTTTAAGAATCGACATTACTAGTAGCTCTCGCATGAACACAGATCAACAAGAAAAATTTTTTTCTCTGGTGCCCGATGTCTGGCAACTGATTCGCAGTTCTTTTGGTAGGTTGAATACGGAACGAATATCAGATTTCTTGGATTAGCTCACTTTCTATCATCTTTCATACATAATTTTCATACGTAATCTACATAATTGATGAATTTTGCATTAAAGAAAATGATAAAAAACGAGCTGATCCAACAAATCTGATGTTGTTTTCGTATTGAGTGCCCTAAAAGAAGTTCGAATCAGTTCCCAGATCTCAGGCGCCGATCTGGCTGTTGACCAATGTAGTTTGCCATTTCTTTCAAGATCATCCAGTCGCCCAGAATCACGTTCACTGTCAGTTTTTGGTTTTTTTTCAATCAGTGCATCAAGAAAAAAATTGTATTGTAATATTTGATTTTCAATAAACATACTTACAAATTTTCAAAACGATCTCTCTATTTTTTCTGTGAAGAAAAATGTTTAAAACACAAATACTTCTTGACAATCTGAACTTGAATGTCATCTCAATGTTGAGAATTTCCACCATAATGTTATTAATATATTTATAAAATTTGATAAACAATTGTTACATTTCAGTGAGACATTTTAAATTTCAACACTAATAATCAATTTAAGAATTATCATTTATTTTCATATGGAAATATAATATTCCTCAAAGAACTCCATATCAACCTCAAGAATTTGGCTAACAATGTAGGAAATCAACGTCATATTTCGTAACAATGTATACCGATTTTTACAACGATAATTGCAGTAATATATAATACACAGAGTCCACATTTTTTCCTCTGGTGTCCGAGGTCTGGTAATTGATTCAGAGTGCTTTTGGTGTGTCGAATATGGAACTATTATCAGGTTTCTTGGATTATCTCACTTTCTGTTATACATAATTTGTATACATAATCTATATAATTGATGAATTTTATGTATAAAAAATGATTAAAAAACGAGCTGCTTCAACAAACATGATGTTGTTTTCGTATTCAGTGCTCTAAAAGAGATTCGAATCAGTTCTCAAACCTCAGAGACCAAAATGGCTGTTGACCAATATTGATAAACAGTAAATTTCTGCTAGGAATATTCAATAATATTCCAGTGATTATATGCATATTTGACACCTCGAATAATATACTCCACCTGCAGATGATCTTTTGAATCGATAACTACGCAAGAATGATCATTAAATCGAATCCAAAACCTCAACGTTGTATTGGAGAAAATCGAAGTGAATTGCAAATTCGTTGAAGCGCTCATCAAAAAAATTTACTCTATTTTGATTCTACGAATTCAAAAACCTGTATCGATCTGTAAAAACTTGAATCAAATTTTGGAAAATGTCATCATTCATATTTACATATATTTTAATCAAGTTTCCCTGTTCTTCACTGAAATTCATCTGATTCATCAATATTTTTTTTTATCACCAATACATTATCGAAGTGTACGAATAATATTATCACAATTGCGGCATATCACATTGCGAATTTCGTCCAAATCCGAATTATCGATTATATTTGCATAATTGGTAGTTTACTGGATGTGAGCAGAATTTCAATGTTGCGTCCTCAGATGTGACTGGATACGACCGCATTTAATGGCCGTAACGCAAGTTTAGATGCTCATTCGTTACATTGGTGAATTTACTGTCTGTTATTGTGGAGATACTTGTTACTGGATATGATAAATATCTTTCTGCGTATATATAATCCACTTAATTATGAAATCATGACAAATCTTTTGAAATTTATATCTGCTCTTATTATGTATAATTATCCACGAGATGATAATAACTTCTCATTAAAAATTACCTGCTTTAGATCAAAATATCATGTAACGATTCGAACTGATTTTGTAACAGCAAAATTACATGCATTCAGATCTGATTTTGTTTAAAATGTACTCTGTTTTCACTTATTCTCAACGTTGGTTTTACTTCTAATTCTGAGGAAAGATTTCCGAAATTACATTGAATTCATGTAGGGGAGAGTGGGGTTAAAAGTGCCGCGGGAAAGTTGTTCCGATAATTCAATTTTCAAAACTAGAAATGAGTTAGCATATGTTTTGAATGTGTAAATCTAAGGAGAATATTACCCTCAGTTTGCACCTTCAGAATATACGCCTATTTATTTTTATTTAGAAAAATTGAATCATTGGAACAACTTCCCCGCAGCACTTTTAACCCCGCTCTCTCCTATAGTTCAATATCATTTATATACAAGTTGAATATGATTCTGTACATTGTTTCATTTGAGAAATTTTCAGGATCTCTATACGATTACTTTGATAGGAACGTGCCTTTCACAGTAAAAAGTAAAACTTAAAGTGATCCCGAATATCAGCTTAAAAATGCAGCCAAAAGTAGCGCCTATTCCAACTGAAAGTAAGCAATGAAGAAGACTGAATTTCAGTCAATTCCATCTTACTTTGGAAATTAAGATGGAATTCTATCTTAATTCCAAAGTAAGATGGAATTGACTGAAATTCAGTCTCCTTCATTGCTTACTTTCAGTTGGAATAGGCGCTACTTTTGGCTGCATTTTCAAGCTGATATTCGGGATCACTTCAAGTTTTACTTTTTACTGTGTTGTTAGTGGGGAATTGAGGAAATTGAGAGCGTGAATCTGGTAGTTTCAAAAATTTTCCCACCACATGTTGTATGATTTTTCATTTTCCTTGCAGAAGACTAAATATATTTTTATATTTGAGATGTTTCGATACCTGATCTCCATCAAAATCCATGTTCTACTTGTGAGATATTGATGCATGACCTATTATTCCAATTAATTCGATAGCTAATCAAGCAATCTCATCACTGATTCATCGTTTCGTAAGTTTCACGTGAGTTGATAACACTGGTCAACAACCATTCTGGTGCCTGAGGTTTGGGACCTCATTCGGAATCATTTTAAAGCACTGAATACGAACACAACATGAAACATGCTGGATTAGCTCAATTTTTATAATTCTTCATTTATAAAATTCATCAATTATATAGATTACATACGAAAATTGTGTAAAATTGAGATAATAATGAAAATTGAGCTAATTCAAGGAATCTGATATTGATTTCACATTCAACACACCAATACCATTCCGAATCAGTTTTCAAATCTCGGACATCAGGAGAAAATTTTTTGTTATTGTTTTGTGTAATAATTGCATCATCCTCATTTTCTATACGGAGAAACATTCAATCATTTGTTAGGTCAGGCAATGCTTTAGAAAATGCTTCGAATACAAAATTCTTTTGATTTGTCTAAAATAAATAACTTATTATTCTTTTCATCAATATTCTGCCGTTTGAATTGTTTTCTTCAATATTGAGTGAATATCAACGTGTCTTTATCTTTCGAGATAAGTTCATGCCATGAATTATCGTAACAAGAATTATCTATTGAAAAGCGAGTAGATCAATTTAACCGTTCCTGCCTTTTTCAACCCCATTGAGCACCAATGATGCGGATATCTTTCATATTGCTTCATATCCAATATTACCCTAGAATGGAGGAAGAAATATATTCATTTGCAATTGTAGTTTACAGATGAATGTAACTGTGACGATAAAAAATAGCTTGAAAACAAGGAATTCCACTTTAATTAAAATTTAAAAAATTGATTGATAGCCTGTAATTTCTCTCATCAATGGTTTTGTGAGCTATCAATCTTCATTGGAACTCTATGGTTCTTATATATGGATTACATTCGTGTCGAAGGTTATATTATTTATTTCTACCACCAATACGATCGATCTTGATACTAATTACCGTTTTATGAAAAAAGTACAATGCGGGTTGTTCAATGAGAATACAAGTGGGAGAAGATAAAAGAAGAAAAGTTTCCATCGCATCCAAGAGCGAGAAAATGTGGTTGATCAACATTCAAGATTTTGTATCAAATATAATACAAAATTATATACAGGTCACGGTTTTGAAAATTTGAATCAGTGATTAAAAACCATGTAAGGTTGATGAGATCATCAGAGATAAAACTAATGTTAATGCGTCATGAATTTCAAGTTCTGATTTCTTTGTTTCATCATCCGGAGCAGAGAATTTTTTCAAATTATATATAATTTTTCATTGAATCTTATATAAATGATACATACTTTTGAAAATTTTTCCACCCTGGATACTTCATCTTACTTCGATCTTCTAATACGATGAATATTAATCATGAAAAAGGAGAATGAATTGAATTTCTGGATGAATGAATAATTATTAGCCATTTTTTAATGATTTGATAATTTCAGTGGAAGTTCATCAACAACACCAAACGAATACATCAATTTCAGGTTGATTTTAGATTAATTTATATTCAACGAACGTGCAATAAATCTTCGAATATCCAGAGCTTCATTTTTGGTGCACCAGACGTTTGTTGAACGTTTCTGTTCTCTTGATATTTTTGTGAATCTTGAACTTATTGTTTTGAACTTCGGATTCGTTATGAGCAATCCTAAAACACTTGAGTAGTGAATATTAAGCTATTCCGATGGATGTTCCAACAAATTCAGGTTCTCCAACGACATTGCAGGTCCATCAACGACTGCTTAAAAGGACAGTACTCGTGGTTTTCAGAGATTAAAGCCTTGTATCCACTGTTTCAAATTCACCATTTTGAATCCTGAATTTTCCACTGAAGTCGTAATTTTTGACTTTCAAAACTCTCAAAAGATAAGTTCCACACAGGAAAAAGGTAAGGTAATTCTTTGAATGTAAGACATTGTTATTTGAATAGGTTCAAATAAATATTCTTGTGATACAAACAAATTTGATGTTCTCGAATTTTGAATCATTTAAAAGAACGAAACAAGAATTCAAACTTACAAAATCTGACCAATCATCGTTATTTATCTTTTCGCATGAACTTCTTAGAACGGGGAATATCGTTTAAAGAATGTACGGCAAGATTTTTCGTCTTCAATAGCTGAATATTGTGTTATTCGATTACTAATTCGTTGCAATGTACGATTCACACTCCAACAACATACAAATTTGTCAATTGGAAAAAGGATGAAAGAACAAATTTCTTTGAATGGACGAAATATTTATTTGTGTCGAAGAAATATTTATTTGGATCTATTCAAACAACAGTTTCTTAGATTCAAAGAAATAATTTTTTTCGTGTGGACGTATTTCATAGCCACCGCGAATGAATCGTGTAGTTTCAACATTTAATTCGGAATTAGTAAATCTAAGAGTCCCCAAGTCGCAAGTTGGGAGTGAACCTATTGATTTGGTCAATTCACGTGCATCATGCTGTATCAAATTTGGATTCATCTCTTCGAAGATGCTTTTTACACCAAGTTTCAAATGATTCTGATGAAATTTGAAATTTCAGCGGCGTTTTTTTAAACGATCTGGTTCATTATGCAGGTTTATATGAATTTGTATACATTTATATTTCAATTATATAAACTTCACGTCGAAATCACATAATCTGACACATATGTGAAAACATTGGAAAAAATACATAAGAAGGGAATCAGAGGATTCTTCTTTTCATATTATTTCACCAGAAATGTTCGAATTTCCACGTGAATGATTTTTCATGCCGCGTGTAAATAAAACAAAAAAAAAACAACCAGAAGAAGAAGCATTCGGAAGTTATTCATTGATCATTCAATTCTCGGAACACGATGATCAATAATAATTTCCTCTCTTCACTTTTTTCTGTGTTCGCATCATATAAACCAAACGAAAACTAACTCTAGAATATATTGGCAACAATTGAATTCGCAAAAGTGACTATATATTTATTAATGATTTTGATTGATGTGATTCATTAGCTGGCATGAACCGAACATTAATTCATAAACTAGATCTCAGCAATTGTGGTTCTCATCATCATCATCATGAAGTAATCAGTCTTACGACTGGTTTGATGAAACCCTCCACCCCTGTCTATTATCCGCCAAACGCTTAATTTCTACATATCTACTACATCCCTTGTCTTGTACGATTTGCTTCATATAACTTGCTCTAGGTCTACCTTTACCAGTTTTATCATTCATTTTCCCTTCCAATATTGTTTTCAATAAACTCTCATGCCGTAATGTGTGTCCTATAAGATTGCTTCTCCTTTTCACGATGTGTTTCAAAAGATTTCTTTCTTCATTTATCTGCTCGAATACTTCTTCATTTTTGACTTTGTCTATCCATTTTATTCTGAGCATCCTCCTATAACACCACATTTCAAAAGCTTCAAGTCTTCGTTGATCAGTTTTCCCCATTGTCCAAGTTTCGCAACCATATAATGCTGTGCTCCAAACGTAACTTTTCAAGAATTTCTTCCTTACTTCCAAGCTTATATTTTTTGAGCATAATAACTGTCTCTTTTGATAAGAAGCCTGTTTCCCTTGTGCTATTCTTGCTCTTATATCTCTTTCGCTTTTGCCGTTCTCTGTAATTATGCTTCCTAGATATTTGAATTCTTTCACCTGTTCAATTGTCTCGGTATCTATTTTGATTCTCGTTCTTCTAGCTGTTTTCGCTGCTGTACACATCATGAATTTTGTTTTGTCTTTATTTATATCCATACAATAGTTTTCCAATAATATTGTTCTCATGGTGTTGAGAATATTTTCCAACTCAGTACTACTCGTGGCCAATATAGCTATGTCATCCGCGAATCTCAACATACTTATATTTTCTCCCTGAATCTGTAATTTCGATTGAATTTCCTCCTTCACTTCGTTCATTGCTTCTTCTATATATAAATTGAACATCAGTGGCGATAATGAGCATCCTTGTCTCACCCCTCTTCTTATTTGTCCTTCCCCTTCCTGACCCTCTATGTCTATTATTGCACTTTGATTCCTATATAATTCGTATATTATTCTTCTATCTTTATAATTTATTCCCACCTTCTTCAGGATCGCAAACATCTTCTCCCAGTCCACATTATCGAAAGCCTTTTGTATATCTACAAAACCTATGTACACAGATTTCTTCAGCGCTATCCTTTTCTCTATTACTGCCCTGAGTGCTAAGATTGCTTCTCGCGTTCCCCTATTTTTTCTAAAACCAAACTGATCCTCTGCCAATCTACTCTCTATTTTATTTTCCATCCTCCTGTATATAATTTTGGTCAGTATTTTCGAAGCATGTGAAGTTAAACTGATCGTTCTGTAGTTCTCAATAGGAACAAATTAAAAAAAGTCTGCCAATTGGCACATGGCTTCCTCATATGTGTAGAACATCGATTCAATATTGGAGTGTTTTTAACGAATTTCACATACACTGTAAGAAGTATAGGGAGTTTTTCCTCATTCCAATGCTACACGGGGAAGAATAATCAAGTAGATCTTACTTTATTCGATTGGTCAAAATTTGTTTGTAGCTCCTACCTTATTTTGTGTATGGTTTATTCCCCACCACGGTAATCTTCGTCGGATATTAGTATAGAGCACTCCAATGTGGTACCTTCTACTTCGAAATTGATCATCCATACATCGATTGGACGCTGGAGTCCCACAAAGACTCCTACAAAGGCTGCCACAATTGTAGGGACGTTGATTCCTGATTTTTCTCCATGTGGATTCCGTCCTCTGACTGTAAAGGAATCAGTTTTTCTTCAAAAAAAGGGAATTTATTTCTTCACTCGACGAAACTATATTTCTCTTGGACGTTGAATCCTCTAACAAGCTAGGGAAAAGTTTACGAAATCGTGGTAGAAAGTTTCCCATCCATGGAGAAATTTTTTCGCTCCCATCTTTTATGGGGGAACTCCGCAATGATTTTTCGAACAGGATATTTAACCCTTCAAGTACACACATCCTTTCACACCTTCGGAATACGCACAGGTGCAAATTCGTGAGACGCCACTTTACCGATTAATAACTCGGTTCCTGTTCGACCAATTTGACCTTACTGCTTTTCAATTTGAAGAGAAGACAGGGTATGATTTATGCACGTAAGAATCATACACGTATTGATTGTACACGAAAAATCAAACCCAAAAGTATTTACACTAATAATTTTTTTTTAATACCTCATATATATCACACTGTTAGAAAAATCTGTCTTAAATTCAATAATAATTATTATGAAGTTTTTTACATAATATTATTATTCAATTTAATACTGTATTGTATATTAAAAACTGAGTATTGAATTTAATAACAATTATTATAAATTTATATACATGGAATTTCTATTAAATCCAATAATGTATTACATATTACAATTTATAATGCTGAATTATGAATTAACAGAAAAAAATCTTGAAGTTCTCAACAGAAATCATTGGGAATTTCCTTCATATTTTGGAATCCTCGAAACTCTTCCGAAGTGAGTACGTAATCGTGAATGTAGTCAAAGTCAATTGAAGCGCAAAGTTTTGGAGGCCTAACGGGGGGGATCGAACCTGCTTTCCTACCAAACCTAACCTATGACCTCACGCCTCAACCAGCTTGACTACATCACGATTGAAGAAATGGACTGTAAAATACGATGTAGTTTTAGATATCACATATGCTCTGACATCAACCACTGCAATATAAATAACGTATAAGAGAAATAGGTGGAATGATTGGATGAATAAATGAATGAACAATTCAATGATTTATGAAATAATGAAACAGAAATTACATCCGGAGGAACGGCAAAATTGTTGGACGTAATTGACCCATGTCATAATTCTTAGGTTTTCTAAGCAGGTTGTACCTTAAGATGAGGTTATGTGCAAATATGCGTATGGATTGAATAGAAAGCAATTGGGATTGTGAAGTCAGTTTATAGTGGAAAATTATAGGTTAGTAAAAATTGTAATTTTGAGATCCGATGAATTAATATTAGTGTATGTCATAAACTTTAACTTGGTTTTATAATCTTTCGTTGAAATATTTTGAAAATTTGAAACATAATGTGACATATATTGTAATTTACTGTATGATAGAAATAGAAGTTAATCATTGATAAACTGGTTCTGAGGAAAAAATTCAAGACCGATACATTTCTATGATACTTTTTATTGGAAATTGAAAAGAGTTAACTAAATTAGTTATAGCAGTTCAAGTAATACCCATTGAAAATCACAGATTTCGGATAACGATACTGTATTTCGTGAAAAGTGATTATCCCTCACACTTATGATGATCTGATATTTTTATTGATTGCGTAATGTAAATATTGAACTAGGATTTTCACAGTTTGAGATATTAACATATTGATTCATTTCAAAATTATTCAACTATATCAAAGTCATGTGGAATCAATATAAATGTCAAAATCATCATGATTTTGAACGATTTTCAAATAATGAATCTGTATACAGGACGCTAGCATGTGAAAATTACAAAATAAAATCAACTATATGTGTATAAAAACTTCGGGAATTTGTTCACATGTAACTAAAGCTAATTGAATTAGGACATATAATCATGGTATACATACCCATGAGTTATTGACCATTAGTGATAATTAAGAGGTTATGGATTCTATCACATGTATATACTATTATATGCTCCCAAAAACAAAGTGCGCAGTGAATTATGCGCATAGAAGCCATCTTTAACATTTTAACATGTATTATTGTTATTTTTCATTATAGATCATTAGAATTAGGAAGTTTGCATGGAATTTAATAATATATTTTGAATTTTCTTAACCGGTTATTAATTTTCATGCATCTAATGTGAAAATTCATAAACATGTTGTGAATCACAGAATATTATTAATTTTAAGATGTACTTATAGAATTTCATAAGAATTTTCATATTAAATTTAAGAACTTTTCTAACAGTGTATACATAAGCTTTGGTGCATGTAAAATTATTTGATAAGAAAATTGTACACCAAATATTTTTCATGCTTGAAAAAAAAAGTGATTCACAAAAATCGTACACATGTTTTTATGCACGGACAAAAAATGTAATCAATTAGTGTATAATGATTGTACACCTAATGAAATTCATTTGAGTTCATTGAATAATTACTATGGATTAGATTAGGAGTACAATAATTGGACACTGATTAATTTTATTTTCTGATCGTGCATAAACAATATGTGTACAATTTTTGTTGATTACATTTTTAAAGCTTGTGAATTATTTCGTGTACATTACAATTCCTATGTCAATCAATCAAACGTACACAAATAATCATTGCATAAAATATTATGTGTTGGACAAAAATTATCAGTGTAAATACTTTTAGGTTTTATTTTTCGTGTACAATTGACACGTGTATGATCCTTACGTGCATAAACCATACCCCGTCGAAGGGAAAACTATGCAGATTGATGTGGTATGGAAGAAAATTCAAAAATTTTTCATTTGATCACACTGTAAAAAATATTCGGGATTTTCCCATACCTACACAGAAAAAAAAACTATCTTGTATCAAGAAAATATTTTTTTCGTTATATATGAAACACGGATTGTCTCAGTTCAATGCAACTTGCTTTGAATCAAGAATTTTGTTTTTTCCTGTGTTTGATTCAAAACAAATTGCATTGAACTAAGCCAATCCGTGTTTCATATATAACGAAAACAATATTGTCTTGATACAAGATAGTTTTTTTTCTGTGTATGTGAAGGAAATTTCCTATACTTGTACGGGAAAAGCGAATTCCTATCCAGGCATAGGAATTTTCACACAAAAATATATTCAAATTGCTGTTTTTATGGGATTTTTACTGTAAATTTATAGGATTTTTCCCATAATTGGCGGGAAATTTCCTATCCATGTATGTGATAATTACTCCACATACATGTATGTAAAATTTCCCATACAAATTTTTCCACAGTGCAGTGAATAAAACACGGGAATAAAATCAATTTTTGACGAAAAACGAAGTCTTAAAATGGTTGGTGCGAATTTGCACCTCTGTGTACTTGAAGGGCTAGTGGTTATAGAATTCCAATAGAATGGATCAACAATACGTACTTTGTTTGAAAAGAAGCACCACACTGACAGAAAACTATCTGGTTGAAATATTCGTGGTCGCAATAATTGAAATATGGTTCGATTTACCAGGAAATGTGATTGTGATGTCAAGAAAAAAATGTTTGAAGCCACACTCAGAGAAAAAAATAGTTGGAATCACCATTGGAATAGTTGGAAAAGGACTCAACTATGGCTGATAATAAGTTTTACTGTTTCATCATTCAAATGACAATATTGATTGTGGAACTTACTGTTTGGATTGATTATCTTCACAATGAGAGTAGTCAATGCAACCATTAATCAGCCAACTATTCATAGTTCATTCCTTTCCCAATCATCGCTATTAATTTACTATTCTTTTTCTTTCGGTGCAAAATCAACCTCATATTCTCGTTATCATACCAAGAAAAAAAATTTGGTTCTTCTAACTTGAAGAATTTGGTTAATTTTTGCTCCAACTTCTTTTTCTGGATGTCACAATCATATTTTCTGGTGGATAGCACCAGATTTCAAGTTATTGAGACGACGGATGTTCTGACCACGTTGTTTTTCTGTCAGTCCAATCAAAAAATGACTAAATTTCCAGGTTTCGTCAGCCTATTACAGTTAATAGAGAAACTTGTATCTATTCCTGATTTTACATAGTTGCTACATCGGGAATTTTCTCCCGTTCTTATTGATCCTTCCCTTGATGTTGATATATGATTAGTAGATTCTATTTGGATTCCCCGGTTTCAGCAACCCTGAAGTTGGTGGTTCGATAGACCACTGCTGGGTTACTGAGAACCCAATTTCGTAGACTTGAAGGAAATTCCTTTGTCCTCATATTCTGATCAATCTTGTTTCCAATGGAAAAAATAATTCATTCCAATGGAAAAATTTTTTATTGAATTGAAATCACATTCTTCGAAATCAAGAACCCGTGTGGAAATTCCTTCCAGGCTCAGACCTGGGTCAGGCTTATAATCCTTACTTGAAGAAGTCGGCCCAACTTGGAATGTTACGCTTTTCAATCTAGGCCCCGTAATGTTATCAAATATCTAGACAAAACAATAGTAGCCAACTCAGGGCCTATATGGGCTGTAGGTGGGCATACCTGGATTGAAATATTCCAGGAATATACTGGCAACCTCAACGGGGGCCCATATGGGCCGTGGGTAGGCAACATTGTACTGGATGCCTAAGATATACCCCTACGGCGCATCGGTCTACCTTAGGATGCCCAGGATTGAATACTGACGGGAAGAAATATATTCCTGTTTCAATTTGAGAATTGTTCGTTTCGAACTGATGAAAACTTCCTCCATTTAAATGAATTTTTTCCCATTGCAAAGAAGATTTATTAGAATGAGGGCAAAGAAAATTTTCATCGAGCTCAAGAAATTGGGTTTTCAGTGCGGAAGTATTTCATTCCAATGTATTTTGGTATTTGAAATACATTTTTTGAAGTATTTCAAATTTTTTTATTTGGAATACATTTTTCGGAGTACTTCGTATTTTGTATTTGGAATACATTTTTTGCAGTATTTAGCCCATCCCTGTTTGTATATCAAGTAAAAGAATAAAAATGGATTTTCAAATTTTACGATGGTCAATAGCAATATCAAATCGACAAGAATTTTGAAGTATAATGAAATAATTCCATTGAAAATTATCAACTAGGGCTATTCGACGAACTGGGGGCTCACAGTTGAATTCTAAATTAAGAGCGAATATAAAATCTACTCCACGATAATCATGCCATCCAACAGCATGGTTTTGATTGTGTTTTGGAATATTGTCTGCGAATTGATCAATAATTTGATATCGATACGTTATCGTATGATAAATTATTTCATGTTCTATAAACAAGAAGGGGAGGAAGCAGACATCATAAATCCTAGTATGACCTCGATAATTTTCAACAATACATGTATATATCATAAATCATCCTTCTGAATGCGTGGGAATTTCGATCCACACAATTTTGATCTTTCATTTAATCTTGATCACAATTTTCCGATAATCACATGAAATTATGTTGAGATTGTGAACAATTCAAATAGAACATCGATTCTATTCTAAGTACATATAACAAACCTCAGAAAAAATGATGTAAGAAAATCGAAATTCACAAAACTGCAGCGCGCTTTATAGGAATTTCACAGGAGAATATACAACAACCCTAAAAGTCATTCCTCGCAAAAGAATGAAATATGACAAATAACCGCATTTGACAAATGAATGAATAGAGATCTCACATGACATGGTTCTCGTGGAGCAGGTTTTATATTCGCTATTGATTCAGAATTCAACTGTGAACCCCCAATTCTTCGAATAGCCCTGGTTGAGGATGTTCAATGGAATTATTTCATTACACCTCAAAATTCTTGTCGATTGCTATAAACCATCGTAAAATGTGAGAATTTGCCTAAAATTAATTTCTATTCTATCACTTATCGTACAATATTCTTCTCCTTGAACTGATGATATTCATATTTTAATTATATGCATCAGGGGTGCTGGGTTCTCACATGAACTATTGACTTAGAATTTGTGGGGAAATTCAATAGGAAAAAAGAGCAGGGGAGGGCAGAATACTCCAAAAAATGTATTCCAAATACATTCAAGTGAAATACATTCGTAGGAATTGTATGTGTCTGAGAAAACCATTCTCCAATCAACTTTGTAAACTGGAAGGGATAAAAATATGAACAATATGATGCATCCATCGTAAAGATACTTAAATGTAACTACATACGAAATGATTGAAGAGGTTTAATTGAGAATAGATACATTCATAAGAAGAATATATTCTTCGTCAGAATAAACACCAAGGAGACTGTCATTATATAGAAAATACCCATCTTCCATAACATGTTCACATTGTTGAAAAATAACCCAGCAGTGGTCTATCGAACTACCAACCATGAAGTAAGATTAGGGAGGAGAACAATCTTCATACAACTAACCTGGCACATTGTTTTGGGAAATAATACAAGTCAAATATCGCCACTCGTAGCGCTGTTGTTTCAGGTAATACGACGAAAATATACATAATGTATATTTTCGTCGTATTGCTTGAAACAACAGCGCCACGAGTGGCGATATTGGACTTGTATTATTTAAAAAAAAAAATGTGCCACTTTTTCGATTGAATCCCGTGAGAGATGTGTCTCCTTATATCTTCCTTCGTGCCACCAACTTCAGGGTTGTTGAAACTGGGAAATCCCAATGGAATCTACTAATCATATATCAACATTAAATGGAATGATCAATAAGAATGGGAGAAAATTCCCGGTGTAGCAACTATGAACTTGGTTCCAGCTGTACCAACGTGGTTCTAACTAGTGCTAGTTACAGGCAGTCCATGATGGTTGGTCCAACCTCTAACATAGTATAGCATAGAATCACCTTGATTCCAGCTGAGCTGGCCTAATTCCAATTGTATCAACTCGCACTTTAATCTTTCCAAGTTTACCGATATACAAATGATGTTAGAAAATCAATATGATGCCCGTTCCTCTTTTTGTGTAACCAGAATCAATTAAAGAACGCTCAAAAAACATATTCACAAATATAATTCTATTGTAAATGCAAACAGCCTGAAAAATTGATGACCTGGTTTTTGAACTGCTGCAGCAAAATATGCCGACTTCTCCAGCTAAATTTGTTCGCGATTCCGCATGCAATACTGAAAAATTCATTCCCTCAATAAATAATCCACATCTGCGGCTGAATAATTGATTGACTCAGCAAATGATTTGGTACATTAGCAAATGATTCGCTGTTCAAGATCATATAATGCTGTACCAGTGAATTTTAGTCTCTGCGTAAAATGGAGACAAAGGAAACAGTAAACTGAAAGAAAAATTTGCTCATTCCAAGACGCTGTGTACTTGGAATATGAAAATTTTCTCCACATCACGCTGCATAGCTTCAAACTTTTGTCCCTACTTTGGAAAAAGGTCCCTTGGCTTGAAAAAACTTCCTATGAGACTCGGTCAATCCACATTGAGAACCCAATTTCTTAGATTTGAAGAAAATTTCTTTGCCCTCATTCTGACCCAGATAGAAAAATGTCTCAATAATGCCATCATAATGGTAACATGCACGCCAAGAAATGTTCGCATCATGGTACCAAGGTGTTTCCGCATACAGCATTGTTATTGGTGGCAAAACGGGGTGATGGTACGATAATGAAGACATAATGTTTACATTTCATGCATCATCGCAAGCTGAGCGGAGTTTATGATAGGACGTTTACGACACGTTATGTTACAAAGAATTTAGAGCACGTTTTTCTATCTGGATAATAAATCTTGTTTTCAATAGAAAAAATAGTTCATTCCAATGGGAAAATTTTTCTTTGAATTGAAATTATATTCTTCGAATTCAAGAAGGAATAATTTCCTGTTTCAATTTCAAAATTTTTTGTTCCCATCTGATGACAAATTTTTCCATTGAACTGAATTTTTTTCCATTAAAAAACATATTTTTTAGAATGAAGACAAAGCAAAATCCCTTTGAATCTATGAAATTGGGTTCTCAGTGCATGGTGCATCATATAGGTGACATTAGTTTCAGATATAACTGATTTTAATGCTGTCCTTTCTTCGATCACCACAGCGGCGTCACATGCACTGAGTGTACGGTCACGAATGAAATGTAACGATTGAACCAAAGTAACCAGAAAAATCAAGGACTTACAAGCTTCAATATTTTTGTATTGAACTGCAGATTTGTTTGAATAAACAATTGAAATTTCAACGGCATGTATAATCCTGATACTCATAAGCTGAGTTCCATCAGCAATAATTATAGAGAAATTGCAATTTTTCTCTGTTAATTTGTCGGGAATTGCTCACGTATTAGTGTTTTTCTGGATTAATCATTGTTAATCTTCAAAAATCCATTATTTTGAATATTCGCGGTGTGAAGTTGTATAAATGTAAACAAAATCACGTGACCTGTGCATTAAAATCAGGTGGCGCCACTAGTGATAGCCATGTGAAGGGCAGCATTAAAATTAAGGATTCTTTAATGAGGGATCGGACAATCAACTGCTGATTACGGATTGGTCGGCCGCCATTAGTGGGATAGGTACTGATATTTATGAAAATATTCGAGATACATATTTAAAGTCAGCTTATTCATGTATAATACTTACAATTAAGTGAATATGAAACATTCTTCGAACAAAGCATGTAAATACATTTGAGAAAAATGATTTTAATGAAATAACATACACTATGCATGCTTAACTAAACTATAGAAAAAACCGGAAGTATCCCACTAATTGCGACTGATTGTCCGATCCCTCATTAAAGGATCCCTAATTAAAATTACAAAACTTCATATAGCCAAGATATGAACTTGTGTCACCTATATGATACACCGTGGGTCAATCTAATATTCTCGTAGTTCGGATTTTTTTTTCTCTCTCAATGTACTCGAATGCTTTGAAGTCAAAAAACATTCGCGTGGTTCCATGGATTTCTCTTGAAAATAACACACGTGAAGTACCTATACAATAACGCGTGCTACAAAAAAGAAAAAATTAAAGACACTTTTCAAATGACATAGTGTAGATTGTTGGTCTGGTCGAATACAACACAAAACCATGTTTGAAAAATTTTTTACACCCTCAAATTTTCAAGTATATGGTCAAAAAACTGATTTTTGGGGATTTTGTACATTTGAAAATTTCTAACTCGGCCATTTTTTGACCAATTTCGAAATTCCAAACGGGTTCTGAAAGGGGAATGTTGGCACTTTCGAGACATATACATGGTTTTGGGTATTGAATAGAACTTAGTGGACATTTTTCCTCAAGAATTTGAAATTTTCACCTCACTGAAAAAAAAAAGAGAAGAATTCATATGAAAGTGCACAAGTTTTACATTTTCTAAGGGAATTTCCGGCGTGGTGCGAAAAAAATTGTAAATTTTATGTTCCGAAGAAAATTTAAAGACCACACCGTAAACATTACATCTTCGAGAGACAACGCAGGAAATTGAATGCAGCCACAATAAATATTACATTCTCAGTATGCAACATAGAAAATTCAACGTAGATCCAAGAAAGTTTACATTTTTCGCAGACATTACTTTGTTTAATGCGAGTAGCAGGGAAAATGTACTCTTTGCTTCGTCAGAATGTAAACTTTACATTTTTCTGTAAGGGACAATGCATCGAGAATTTGGTAATCAATGCTTCCATGAATGATATAAATTAAAACTATTTTCTGAATACATTCTACTAAAAATTCCCAATACAGAAAGATTCAAAACGATAAACTTTCTCTATAGTTTTCAATTAGGTTTTTGAATACGGAATTTACAATTTTTTATCGTTCTTGAACGATAGAACTCTATCTTTTCTCATCGTATTCTATAGAATTTATCATAAAACGTAAGTGGTGTTATCGTAAAATTTTTACAGAAAAAGTACTACTTATTTCAGAATAAATGAGTATTATTTTTCAAACAAGTGGTACTTTTGTTGTACGTATTTGCTGATAAAACCACATCCTGTTAAATTTTATACGACACGATGAGGAGCGATTAAAGTTCTATCGTTTAAGAAGATTACAACATAGTAAATTCCGTATTCAAAAACCTTATTGAAAACTATAGAGAAAATTTATCGTTTTGAATGGTTCTTTATTGGGAATTTTTAGCAGGTTAGGGTGATTGAAATTCCGCGAAAGGTACTGCACGGGTATATACTGAAGAAAATGAAAAGCTTCTCCCTTTGATTATCTTGTGAAATACTTAATTTGGTGCTGACTTCAGTTACCCTTACAGCAAAAATGTTGCTTTGTCTAAAAGATTCGTACTGCAATATACAATATATTATGCAGTAGTTTTGGCTGTCTTTAATAAGATGTCTCAATTTCAGAAGTCTGAAAGCTGTCTTCAGATTTTTTTTAGATCTCTCCTCCAGATTTCTGGAACGAATACGTATGCAGTGAAGACTGTCGCATAAGACATTTTCTACACATTTGGTAGAAATCTTTCAGACGAAGCAAAATTTTCGCTGCATGGGTAGTGACAACTACATACGTATACTGTTTGATCTTCAGAGAAGCTACTCGTCTCTTAATTAAATGACTAACTTATTTCACTGATAACTTAAGAATTCAGCTCATCACAGCATTATGTGAAAAGATAAATCTTGTTACTTTCTTCCTGAAAAGTTTAACCGTGGAATACAACCCTATTTTATCGTTCAAATTTAGCAAAATATAGTTTAAAGGTTACTGTGTATGTACTCAAAAATTCAAGGAGCAACTTGCATTCCTCATATGCAAAAAAAAATCGAGAAAATGAGCGTTGGTTTTTTGCCTCTGAAACCCATGTAACCTCCTGATCAAATCAAAAAATCAATCATAGATGCTAAATACATAAACTACGACCCGTTCGTTGTTCACTGGTCACTCTATTCTATGTGTAAGCGTTTATATTTTCAAACAGCCGTTAACGACCAGAAAATGTAATTTTGACAACGTCGCAATGGAATCGGTCGGTAACAACCAAACACCGTAAGATTTACCCACAAAGCTGAATACATTACAAAAGAAAAATGTAATGTTTAAAGAGTCTTTAGCATCGACAGAAAAAATGTAAACTTTACAGTAAGAACATACGCTATTCATATTATCGTGTTCATAACGCAATATTTACATTTTTTTGATTGCTATTATTATCGTGGTAACTCTGAATCTTTCAATATGAAACTGACTATTGGAAGTAGAGAATTTGTTCGGTGACATTTCCTGAAAGAAAATGTAATTTTTCAAAATAAATACTTTACTTCTATTATTACATCTTATGACATAAAACATTACAGATTTCTCTGCTGTATTTGCAAGAAATTTGGTATAGAGCCAAAAATTACAGAACAAACTGTAATTTCTCTCTTTTTTTTTCTCAGTGCTGTTTTTTTCATTTTTTCTATTTCAAAAGCATTTTTTGCGACTATACTTCGAGAACCAATGGTTTATTATATATAGTATTGAAGTGTGTTCAATTCTGTGTGAAATGAGTTGCTGTTCATCGAAATCGATCAAGAATTGTCGGAGTTATACAATTTTTTTCAAAAAAGGAAATTTCGGTCTTATGCCAGAATTATTATAATAATATAATTATATTAGCCTGAGTTCTACCTATTTGGCCTATATTCTTTTCTCAGCGTGATGATAGAACAAGTCAACATCATATTAGATACCATAATACGTCATATGATGCATAGAATATTATTAATTGAACTTCACATCAATTTTCGTATGAGACCGAAATTTCCTTTTTTGGAAAAAATTGTATAACTCCGACAATTCTTCATCGATTTCAATGAACAACGACTCATTTCACACAGAATTGAACACACTTCAATACTATATATGATAAACCATTGGCTCTTATGGTATAGTCGCAAAAAAAATGCTTCTGAAATAGAAAAAATGAAAAAAACAGATGAAAATTTCAAATTCTTGAGGAAAAATTTCCACTAAGGTCTATTCAATACTCAAAACCATATATATGTCTCGAAAGTGCCAACATTCCTCTTTCAGAACTCGTTTGGAGTTTTGAAATTGATCAAAAAATGGCCGAGTTAGAAATTTTCAAATGTACAAAATCCCCAAAAATCAGTTTTTTGACCATAACTTGAAAATTTGAGCGTGTAAAAAATTTTTCAAACATGGTTTTGTGTTGTATTCGACCAGACCAACAACCTAAACTAGGTCATTCGAAAAGTGCCTGCTCAGTGTAGCACCGTGTAATAAATTGAATAAAATTCATGAAGAAATTGATGACAAATAAAAATTTGACAAATATTTCCAAAAAGTATTTTAGAAAGTGATTAACGTTTCGTTGAAATACACACAAAAATGTGTTTCAAATACACATGACTAAACACTCATAATTCATGTTTTTTAAATACTTTTAGATGAAATACTGCCCAGTGTCCTGATAGGGAGTTACTCAATTTTTTCACCTGGAAGTGTATTTTAAGCGTCACATTATTCCAATCTGCCGCATCTGATAGGGACTGTTGACCTACATTGAAGCTCAATGTAACGGTATGAGCCGTCACATTATAGTTCAATGTAATTACATGTATTGAAATAAACCAATGACGAATGTATGTTTAGAATTAAAAACCAAAATTTCTTGTAGGCCTGTGCAAATTTTTGAGTAAAAGTAATTCTTAACCGAAGTCCAAAAATAAATCTGTATTTAGTTCCGCTTAGGTCATTCATTGACTCGATTTCGTACTTTTTGAACCGATGACATACTTTTGAATTATTGAGGGTTTAGTGCTTTGAATATAGTTCCAAAGATTTATATCAAATGTTAATATAGAAGTTGCATGAACAGAATTCAATCGTTACGAACGCAATCGGATTTGAGCCTAATACACAAATCTGAAATCATCTTGTATCGAGTCCTGATGGAGAACATTTCCCTAACACGGTTCTCATAGTAGTCAAGGGTTACTCCTTGTCTAGATCCTAGCAAAATCAAGATCCACTTCACTGTGTTGAGAGAATGGACTTATAGTTTTATTGAAGTTTGGTAACATAAAACGCCCCCAAGAAATTCGAATAGTCTTCCTGAATATGATGTGCTAATATGGAAGTTTATTTTTCATGAAATATTAATTTTCGTTCAGAACTCAGAACTTTCCATTGATTCATTAATATGATTTCTTTCTATTTGTTTGGCAATATGTCAACTACTACCGTATGATTTATTATACCATTCATAGGAGCAAGGTATGATGAATGAAGATAATCAATTATCTACCCAGGTGCTGATTAATTTGAATTGCGTGGATAATAAGTCATCAAACTTATCAATATTATATTTGATGTTTCATATACAAGAATAGAACTTTATGCCAAATTTGATTAATGTTTCCAATCGTACCTGACGATCAAACTATCTTTTTTTAATGTATTGTCAGTCTTACTAGACAAATACATTTTGAAAATCGAATTTTAATATTGTGTGGATATTTTGGACTGTATAAAGTGAATTTGAATATTCAAAAATCAAATCATCGATCCTTTCTCAAAGAATTTTCATTCCAATCGATAAAATGTACAACTATATGTTCAAAAACTATTCATTCATCTCAAATACACGGATATTTCCTTGGAAAAGAGGACACATCAACGATTCAAAGACGTTGTGGTGAATTTTGATCCGAGTTACCGGTTACTCGCGTGACAACGTCTCAGGATTAACGTTTCAACTGCCAATCCTTGTTTCACGCGTTACAACAAATTGTTAGTAATTCACCGACCTTTGGTGCAGGAATATCAACAGTTGTCAACGTAATCTCTACTTTCCTGAATTGATAATTGTTGATCAAATAATTATATGATTGGATGTTTGACCTCACGTAAAATAACTCAGAATGCGTAAAAATCCGTACATGTACGTTACGTAAATACGGCATTCGAAGAGCGAAACGCAATTTGTGAAAAATTAATGTTAACTAAAGGAACGATCAAGAAAATCATATGACAAACAACTCATTAAAAATGTGATCCCTATCGTTTCGACCCTGTGGTGTATGCAAAGTTTTCACATTCGATAAGATGTATGTGTGTACATCTTTCGCATTGCAATATGTTCAAGGAAGACAATGATTTCATCAAATATATGATTCTGTGAAACCATCATTCTCAATGTTACAGCGAAAAACATGTGTTCATTCATACAGATCTTAGATAGCTGACATGTTATTGTGTCGCATGTTTAGGTAACTGTTCCGTAAGTGATACCGTCGCATGTAGTATTTCCTCACAACATTGTTTAGTATTTGAAAAAAAATTTTTCAATCATAATATATTTCTATGAATTCACTTTGAATGTACTGAAAAATCACGTATTGAAAATTATCAAAAAATGCACATGAGATGGTCAAATAGTGATCATTCTATCAATATTTCTTCTATAGTTGAGTTATAATTTACAAGTGATTACCATTTGAACAGGAAATGCATAAAGGGAATACACACGTTTGGGCATTGAGCAACCTCTTTACCGTAGCCTTTTCCTACTCTGAATAACTCAAAGTTGAACCGCACACATGGCCGTGCTATATATATTTTATGCGTTTTCGAGAGTCTTCTAAATAAAGCGTACGGAATGTATACAACGAGTTCAGTTCACTCTTCACAAACGAGACAGATTATTTCCATTCCCGATGATCGATTTCTGTCAATGTCTTTTCACCGCTTATTCTTGTGGATTCGTTTCGATGGATTCGAAATTTCATATAAATACAGTTTTTTGCTCATTATTTTCAAAAATTATATCCATCAACACTGTGAATAAAATTTTCAGAGAAATTTTCAGTTTATAAGTCTTAAATGTTTCTTTCTGGATTCTTGCTGGTCAACACAATTTCCATTTTTACCTAAATGAACAAATTAGTAAAGATATGAAGAGATTATTTCCAGATTTCTGAAGAAACAATTGAGAAAAACACTCTTTCTAAAGGGAGAAAACAATGTCGTAGAAATGTAAAGAAAACTACTTTTGCGCGTGTTGAAAATTTTTTTTTCTTCTTGTTGCACTGGAAAGAATATTTATTTGTCCTCTTTTCACAAAATATTCATTTGTAGAAATTAAATATTAATTGGACGTGAAAATTGATCACTCGTGGCGAATAGGTTATTTATTTTAAAGACCGATTTATTTGGGGTGAGCATTGTTTAATTTGATCCAATATTTCATAAATCCCAAGGAATATGCTATGGAGAGGGGACAAACAAATTATCTACTCGGTTAGAAGAAATTTTTTTTAGAATAAATATGTCGAATTGCATATCATGCAACATTTCTCTAATCCGTAGGGAATGAATTTGTCAAAGGTGTGAGTCAAATGATGAATATATTTCCAATATTTCAACATTCGCTTCGAAGAATTTAGAATTAATGAACAAGCTTCAACTTTAATTTAGAATAGAGGTCCTCTATTTTTAGCATTTTGTTAGTCCTGCGATGTATGGTATTTCAGTTAATTAAATATGACATTGAAAAACTCATACGATTCTCCAAATATTCACAAATAACCGATTCCGTGCACTGAAAAAAAGGTAGGTTCTGGGAACAGTAATATAGTTGGCTCAACAGTAGAATACGAATGAATACAGCCAAACGAATCTGGTTGTTGACTCAACTACATGCACTTGAATAAACTACAATTGGTGTCAAGTCAACGATTATACTGTCAATTTGACCGTATATTCGTTGAATTGACATATTCACATACCCCAACAACAAAATGTATTTAGCATCAGACAAAATTGTTTTTCCAGTGTGTAGATGCCGAGGTGCACAATTAAATACGAGTGATAGATTTTTATAGTTTCTCAATTTGTTAATTTGAGAAGAAAGATAGAGGGTTGAATTGTTACAATTCTCCGGAAGGAGGAAATCCGTTCTTCTCTTCTGTAATTATTGTGTTCTTTGAGTAGGAAAACAAACCACTTCTTGCCATATTTATTTCAAAGAATACGACAAGTGTTGATTAATTTCATTTGAATCCAACTGTTTGTCTTTTTATTTCCAAAATGATTCATTCTGTGAATAAACGATAAATTTGTTCAATAGAATTCGATTAGCGTCCTTTTCATGATATCGGTTAGTTTCCTCTTCGTTTTCTAAGAAAATATCGAGATGGTATTATTGACATGTCGTTTCAATTATTGTCAAAATAAGAAGATTATTCATCGAAAATGCATAAAAATTCATGTTCACCCTTTTTAGATTTCACAACAATGAAGTGAACAGATGATTCAAATTTTTTAACAATATTATTCATCGATGAATGTATCATTTTTCAATGGTGTTAACATAAATTTAATACAGCAAATGTTTCCGGAAGAGTTTTTAGTTACTCATTATTACTTATCATTATCAGTATGAAATTATTTGATGCTTCCATCCGAACTGTATTACGATCTTTCAGACCTTGAAGTTGATTCGAGATGAGTTGAACAATACTTCAACCGACATTTTCACCTTTAAAAGTTCATTAATTCATATGCTGTTTCACGATTCAAGGTTCCAAGGTTCTCTTCTTTTACCTCATCACTTGGCGTTTATCGTTGGTCAGTGGAAGTCAAAACCCGTGAGAGAACCCAGTACTTGAATGTGACTCATTATGCTACAGTGAATTTTCACGGAAGTTTTGCTTTCTCATAAAACATGTATGAATAGTACACTGCATCCCAATTAGGAATTCAATTTTCAAGAGCGGATTAGATTGATCTCGAACTTCCATGGATCCTCATAGGACCTTTTGCCATAGCCATCATCAGAATAATGAAATTAGCTCTACGAGGTGAGGGTCACTTTGCCACAGGAAGTTCGATGAACTATTTACGACTAAAAACGGTTGGATCTTCGTGTAGTAAACTATCCCTGACAGTTTTTTCTTCCCCCATATCACTAAATGAAATCTTTCAAGGGTTTACTTTGCAATAAGTTTATTCAGATTCTAGAAAAAATGTATAGGCCAGATTTTCAATAATCAACCCCAAAAACAAAAGAGTCCTCAATTGGTCGACGAAGCAATTCCCTAATGCAACGAAATAGGAATCGTTTGATGTCGTTATTCGAATCTTAACCACGCAACTTCAGACCATAGCACATATTTCTAATAATCGTGACAGCCTTAAAAACCGAGTGCGATGAAAAGAATCACAGGACATTACCCAGAAGAGGCACTAATAACGATTCCTTGGTAAGGAAGTGAAAGATGATACTACTTCCTCTTCTTTTGAGCTTTCAGTGAAAAACAGGACGGTAATTCCAATCAGTCCGGTAATTTACATAATAAGGGGTATACGAATCTACTGACAATGACATTGGTATTGAACGGAGAAACCTCACGATCGATACATAAACGTAACACGCGGCCGGAGACTCGAATCCTCGTGAAAATGTACAACAGAGTTTTCATTGGAATAATTATCGTACTCTCAAGTTGTACCCTAATGAAATGAATTCCATTGCTCCCTGTATTACATAACGATAATTATACTCAGGATACAATCGATCTGTGATGAAAAAGTTTTTTTCTCAGAAATTGATAGAGGTTACAGAAAATTGTTTCCACGATGAGCCTCGAAATGTATGAACAAAGTCATTTTTCAAATATCAAACGAAAGCTATAGCTATGAAAGTATATAGTCTATGAAAACTTACATAAATACCTCGAGATTGAAATTCGATAAATTTATAATATCCCAAAACTCAACCGCCTTGATTTCATGTTGATTCCATATCCTAATCGATACTGAGAACCAACATTGACGGTGGAAATGAAATAAAATCGAGATATTCGTAATCTAAAAATCACGTCATAACGTCACTTTTTTAGTTTATCACCTTTACATGATAATCATGTTCAATTGATTCATTCGCCTCATATATACAAGCCATGCGGATTTCTTGAGAGTTAGAGACGACGAAGAAGCATATTGCTTCGTTCAAGATCGTTGAAGCAAACGCTTGAAACAGCAGGCTCGGACCTCTCGGGATCCAACAGCCACGATCCAGTTCGATCCAGTCCTATCCAGTCGATCTGGATAGACCACCTGGATACTACCAAGGCGCTTCATCTCTTCGTTTCGTGTTAAAAATTCCCTGCTTGGGTGCGTCCTCGAAATGCACAAATCGAATTACACTTGAATAATCTTTGTTTATTTATTATATGTAATTTTACGTTGGCAAAGAGAAAGAAATATCGTTCGAAATATCATTGTAGCGGTGCAGCAAGGAGTATACAAAGATGAATGATCTCAATCACACGTATTGAATATCGAAGAATTTTTTCAACGAGTGGTGAAAAATTCATATACTCTACGTTTTTGGAGAATGATATTAAGAATTTAATAGCATAAGAATAATTGTAATTAGAATGTAATCATGCTTAAAAAACAAAATTATCAAAATTTCTCATTAGCGTTGTGATTCTTGATTCGTTCACCAGAACAACGCGTCTGCACATCGAGTTGCCGCCAGTTAGGAATTTTCAGGGAATACGGAAGTCGAAGCTGGACCACCCTCCGAGCGTCTGGATTCAACAACGTGTGATTCTGCTTCGTCCCTTTACATAAAACTTTGAATGAAAAATCTGTATTTTTTTTTTCTTCTAATTGAAATTCATTACAGGTTTTGTTTACTCACGGTGAATTTCTATTCTAAAATTGAGATATAATGCTCAGATTGCTTTTTAATTTGATTCAAGTAAATCCGTTCGGAGTATATCAGAATTTCATCTCATATGAAAGTTGTTTCAATATTTGTACAAGATCGATATATTACAAACATTATGAATAACGTGGATGAAGATGTGATGTGAGGATTAGTTTTTAATACGACAGCACGTCAAAATGTATGCCTCTATCGCGAATGTATGATTACGATCCGAGGGTGTCTGCTTCATACCAGAATTTTCTAAATTCGCGAAACGTTGATGATCTCAGGAATCGTCTTTGCACTTTTTATTATCATTCATATCTTTCATTACTGTCTTTTCAACAGAAAATTTACTGAATTGACATTAGAATGGTGTGTACTTTACGTATGATTCATTCGAGTAATATAAGTATAAATATTTAAATTGCAAACGCTAAAATTTCTTTCGGTATCATTGTTGAGTAATCGAATCCCATTATCAAGTTCATTGTTCGGAATAGTGAGGTAATTAGATGAAATCTAATGGAATGATTTATTCGCCGATTAGGGGGAAGTCTCCCAGTACCGGACACTCAAGGTTAATGGTTCATAAAAAAATAAAATATATGGGAACTTCAATATTTTTATTTTTATAATAAACTCTTGACAGTTTTTAGCAATACAATAAGTATTCACATATTTATTTCATTTGGAAATAACGGAAAAACATATTTGTATTTGATACTAAAAATTGATGAGTTTTGAAAGTGACAAGAAAAAAAGAAGAAAAGTAGTTTTCAAAATCATCTAATCTTGCAGCGATCACAAATATAATTGTCAGAGCATTCAGGAACATCCGCACACCAGTGTTGCCAGAGCACCTTGATCAAATATTACATGTAGATTAGAAAAAAGTTACATTTCCAGTTTAGAAGTGACATGATATTTTGCGGCAATATTCAGCCTTGCATTCTTGCGTTAAAGTTTGACGTTTTAAACGTTAACGTTTAAAAAAATGTTACATCCATGTTACATGAGAGGGTCGAAAGTTACGTAAAATGCAACAAATGTAACCTTCTGGCAACACTGCCGCACACGCCTCGTGAGCCCATTCTTTACAATTTTCACACTGAATCCAATTTTCATCATTATTTTCAAATATGTAGATGTAAAAGTTAGAAGCGACACAAAAATATATAAGGCTCAAACATGAATTGATTCTTGGGAAGGCACGCATGCACACAGCCACCTAGCGGTACGTTTCGTCACTTCGCTTGATGTACGTATTCGAACTATGCAACAAATATATATGTATTGTTTTCAGTTCGACAGATATTCTCAGTGTCCGGTACTGAGTGCCGTCCGGCCTCACGGGACTTCCCCATGTCTACTTGCCCAAACCATTCATGCAGAGGAAAATTTTTGCTGAAAAAGCAATTACGAAAAATTCACTTCGCTGAATTAGCAAAAGCTAATGACAGCTGTGACAGCAGAAATATTGCTATTTTAGCAAGATTTTTGCTAATCCAGTAAAATTTTCTAGCCGTCTCGTATATCTACAATTCCGGACTGCTGAGTGGCAAGCGCTTGTTGAAAGAGCAAGATTTTTGCTGTAATAGCAAATTTTTTGCTAGTTCAGCAACAAGTCTTGCCATATCAGCAGAGCAGATTTCCGAGATTTGCTCTTCCAGCAACTTTTTTTCTCTGAGTGTTTAAAAGGAGTTCTCAAGAGTTTTTAAGAACTCTCTCCGAATGCTTTTGAAACAACAGTGCTACTTGGGTTACTGAAATTTATAAATGAAAATGATTCAAAATCATAGGATTGTGATGAGATTGTGGTAGAATGATAACCCGAGAAAAAATGATTTAGATCTAATTAGATCTAATGGATTAGATCTCCTTAGATCTAAAAAATGGAAAAATTCATGCTCTGTGGGTCGATTTAGATCTATTTAGATCTACGGAGATCTAATTGATTTTTTTCGAAAATATGTAGTTCTCAAAAACCATCTAAAAGTGAAGAAAATGGGCAGTAGATGCACTCAAATTTCGATTCATTAATATGAAATTTTTTGTGATTTAGATCTATGTAGATCTAACCAGATCTGTCTAGATCTAAATAGATCTACATTTTCCATTTTTTAGATCTAACGAGATCTAATTAGATCCACTTAGATCTGAATCATTTTTTCTCGGGAACTATTTGCTAACAGTGTTTAATCCTTATTTGCCATACTTCAGAGGCTGTCACGCTGGGGTGACCTTCACCCCAGCAACAAAAACTAAAATGAACTATTGAATATTTTGACTTGTCAATTTGTTTAGACCTTATTTAGAATTTACTTCGAAAGACCTTGTAGGTTGTACAGCCAAAAATCAAATTCAAGTCACTTGAAAAAAACGGAGTATACAAAGCAAAATGGGAAACCGACTATCTTCACAAGAACATTCCTAACTTTTTCATTTATTTGATATTTTGAGCTCAAAGTTGGAGATGATTCTCTTGGAATTTTGGAATATTCTGAGAAAGGACCTAACCAGAAATTAACAACACGCGCAGTACTACACCAGTACTGGCCAAGACTGGCAAGGTACCGGCAATATTCTGGGATGACAACGCTTCTCTGTACGGAGGATTTAGTGCTGATACTAATATTTGCAATCAGTGCAGTGCCTGTACTGGATTAGTACTTGAACGACATTAAGCTCTCAGTACTGATTTATTAGTACTGTATTTCTATGTATCCAGCACTAACCTCTTACGTGTTGGCCAAGTGTTGAAAACTCAATATTGGCAGTGCACTGCACCTGTTGCCAACATTGGCATAATTCGAATTTTTTTGATTGGGGGAGGGAAAAAACTTATAAAAAAATGAACTATGTGTTTTGATAGAAAATTTACAATTTGTTCAATCCAATGGGTTTAATCCATTCAGATTAATAAGTCCTTCGAAATGTCAATGCATCACAAAGTAATGGCGTGCCTTAGCTATCGACGAATGTTGTCACAGACCCAGGGCCCTTACATGAAGGTACTCAAAATGGTGGTAGAACGTGGCTGGAATGGATTTTACCCCACTATGGCAAACAAGGATTACATTACGAATGGACCATTTTGAATGACAAATCAATTTCACATAACCAGGAGCTTTTAGAAGTTATGTGCAACATAACTCTACGTTGGGTGTTTTAAACTGACAAATACACTGTCAAAAATTTCTGGAATTTTCATTCATTTTTCAAGTACACTTGTAAATGAAATTTCCAATTCTTGGTGATTGAATTAGGAATTCAATCACATGTAATTGGACTTCAATTTCACTACTCATCATAGGGCAATTTATCAACTGAATTTTCATTCAAATGTAATTGAAATTTCAAGAATTTTTTCAATCACGTCAGTAGAAATTGCTTTCATCGCATGGGATTAAAGCTTCATGCAGAAATTTCCAACAATGTAGCGTCAGAAACATGCTATGTTTGGGCGTTGCAAGATTCAAAAGGCAGAATAAATCGTCGAAGAGGGGAGAAAATAATCTTTTTGTTGTTGATAAAAAAACAACAAAAGTTCCTTGGTGAGCGGGTTATGAAATCCATCATTGATTTTTACAGTGTATCAGATCTCTAGAGAAATCCTCCTACCATTCTATTATTTCAATGTTATCTCGAAACTAATTGATAATTTCATCGTTACAGGAATGTTAGAGGGAATGGATGATGGCTCCAACGAGGAGTTCTTGACGAAATTTCAATCAATTAATTGACGAATCCATTTGATTTTGAATGGGAAACGAGATCGCCACATATGCTAATACCCTAATCAATTACCTATAAAATTATTAACAGACCAATAATTCTTCAATTATTTCATAACCGTATCATAATTCCTGTTTAAACTTCAACGTTTCTTTCATATTTCCTTCTCTTTTTCCATCTTCGAAGCGTTTAGTTGTTCCTTTTTTCAAGGTTTCTCGTTTCAAGTGAAAGTTCATCCTCCCGTTGAAGGGTTAAAAGCATCCTAAGAGGAAATCTAGAGGTCTGCATTTACACGGTTTCACGGGTATCTTGCAATTTCCTAGGATAGGGAATACCGAATAATATCAACATTCCAGAATACGAAAAAATTTCCTCCATCAAAAGGAATTCTCTAGAAACGAATTGGAGAATCCTGTGGTTATATCGATATTTTCATAATGAGACTCCGAATCAATTATATTTATGTTATCATTAACATACAGAATACAGAAACGGAGGAAGGTACGAATAAACGAAAGAGTAATAATCACGAGCGATTGTTGAACAATAATAAGATAATTTATGGAACATAGATCTTTTTTTGGAGTGGAGCAATCAACAGAATTAAATCACTTTGCACACAAGAATTATGAAAATGAAGTGAGGTCATTAACTAGAATATTCCGCATCCTGTACATTCATTTTGCCAACTACAACGCGAAGGCGGAGAATGGGGAATTCAAAAAGGATGATCAATTTTTTTTTGCAACATTATAAGCACTGGTTGGATTATTCAGTGAATTGAGGAAAATTCTTTCAGGTTTTATATACTTGCACCCAAAAAAAAGTTAGCGCTTCAAAGCTCATGAATACCTGGATAATTAATATCCTCATTGTATTTTAATGGGAAGTTTGGAAATTCGATCTCAATTCATCACAAACACACCCAGAGAAATGATTTACTTGAATATGAACCTACTAGATATTTCATTGCATCCAATCAAGTTTTACTCGCTTCAAGTAAATTTGATTTGGAACGATTCAACATTTATTTGGATCAAATCGATTTTTCATTTGATCCAAAATAAAACACTCTGGTGGGTCCATATTTGAATAAAAATTCAGTTGATTGAAACAAAGTTCAATCAATTCAAATCGATCCAAATATAACATTTTCTCGGTGCACAGTAAAATTTTATTGAAGATTTCAAAGACTGATTTAGATTGATAGGAACTCGGAATTCTCGGGAAATCCCAGTCTATGAAAAGAGGAACTAGAGGACGCAACGATTACGCTATTGATAGATGTGCAAAAGATTGAAAAATACTTAATGATACTGATTTGTTGTAATTAGAAAATTATTTCCACGCATGTCCTTGAGATCGTAAACAGGTCAATGATATTTTCTTGTACCATCATTGTTTTCTGATCTAAATAACAGAGCAATCGATTTATGACGTATTACATCAATGTCAGGTAGATTCATCCAAATCAGCTTCAGATAAAAGCTGATTCGAAAGAAAGATATTCGGCTAAATTGTCAAGTATGTGACATGCATATCGTAGTACTGTCAGAATAGTTTTAGTAGATTCGTTCTCAAAATTCGTTAGAAGAATTGAGTGAAATGAACTGAAAAATTCAGGAGATATTCAAAGAACTTCCAAGAAACTCAGAGAAGTTTATAGAAGTTTTGAGTCAAGTATTGTTGGCGAAATTCAAATGAAAAATTTGAGAGAAATCCGCAGGAAAGTTTGGAAGATTCCGAAGTCGAGTACTGATCTTAGGCAAAATGATTATAGCGGTTGTCTAGCACCTTTCAAGGCATATAACTATAGAGGCGACTAGAATCATTTCTTACATAGAGTAGGTGAAATTGGAAAGAAAAATAAAAGGTCAATCCAACAGATTCAAAATATGATAAAAATGAAAAATTTAGAAAAATTTGAAGAAACTTATAGATTCAATGTCCCTAACAGCACAATGTGTCTCTGGGACGTTTTCTGAACGTTCAGAAAACCTCTCCTACGTTCTATAAACCTTCCATAAACGTTCCAGTGGCACGTTGTGCTGTCTGGGATGTAGGTTCAGAGTTCGAAAAGCTCAAAGTAATACATGATTATTAATAATCTTCGGTTAGAGTTGGAGACAAAGAATTTATGAAAAATCTAGAAGAATTAAGGGTTGATATTTAGGATGAAATTGAGAAAATAAATTATGCAGTGATTTAGAGATGTTCAGAAGGATTCAGATTAATTCAGAGTCAAACGTTTCAAATTAAATTAAGGGTCAAAAATTTCACAGGAATCAAATGTAATTTTTTCACACGAATTTCAACTTGAAAAATTGCAAGTAAATTCCAAGAAATCCAGGATATATTATTTCTGGTATTTCAAATTAACAATCCCGGAAGAATTGGAACGGAATTAATTACTATCGAATCAATCCATCATTTATCGATTGACTTTGTTGTTATCTTAAAGTTCAACATATCTTCTTTTCATTTGCATTTCACATATATTGTTGTGGTCCTGTGTAATTGGAATCGTACAGAGACGTCGAGGTCCTTGAATCTCTAATTTGAAGAATATTAAAAATCATAGAGATATTCAGAGAAATTTCATTAGATCCGATTTTCGAAATGTTCATACGTTTTTCCAATGCGACCACCACTCGAATTGGAAAGAATCGAGAATTTTCGAGATTCTTCCCTCTTCCAATTGCATTTTTCTCCCTGCTAAGCAGCTCAATTTATGAATTCTTCTTCTCTCCCATAGGAATTTCTTCAATAATTATCCCCTACATTTCTAATCCTCTTTCCGCAATTAATATCAAACCCACAGCGCACGTAATCAGTCTGAAATTTGAAACATTCCCAAAAGCTTGAGAAGAAAAAATACAAAATAATGTTCAAGTCTTATAAGAAAGATGTTCGCTTAGGAAAACTCAACTACTCGAGTGTATTTTATCTTCCCATAAGAATTGACCCGCTGTGGACCCACCTCTCTAGTAAACAGAGTTAACTAGTATCGACTATCGATCCACTCTAATGTAACCAACCGATAAGTAAATTGTCTCAAGCTGCGACGAACGGAATACTACATCAAACTCTTCTAGGTTACACACTCGTTTACTTATACGAGAGATTTTCTTCATATTTAATGATGAATCTTCAACATATTTTCATCTTTAGCTCAATTGACACGTCGCCAAGAGATGTATAAATGAAATAGTATTTCTAGTATCCCGATTCCTTCAGTCCAATGGAATTCGAATTATGCCATCGGGTTTGACGACAACCTTGAACTTAGAAGGAACTGCAACTGTATTTACGATTCACAGAAGTCAATGTCGTTTAACATTCGAATGAGTCGTGGCTATCTTTAAGCCTAAGACTTCAACTTCTCTCGCTTAATGGAATTTGTATCAAATTCGAATGTTGGAATCAGATTATCCCGAAGTGCGGTTATTTTGTGGAATACCAGATGGATTTGAACGAGTTCCAACGTATTTGATTGTCTTATATATCATCGGATTCACTTGAATTAGTCATTCGTCAAACATAGTTTATGGAGAATAAAATTAGAGAGCATCGTTTACGTTGGGTTTTGTAACTGAAGTGAAATTGAAATGACTTGTTTGTGGTTCATTTATTTTCATACGTTGTATTGTTCTAGTGGTGATCGAATTCTTTGTCATTGTAAAACTTTAGGAAATTAATGTACGATTATAAATTCGAAGGCTGTTTAATCGAATGTACAGTTAACTTATACAAAATTAGAAAGATAAACAAATGTTCAAGTCATGCAGTTTATCGGGTATCCTCGTGATAATGGGGATATAAAGGAAAGGAATAACACGAAAATATTTTTCGTCATATATTGTTCGACTTCACGATAATTACATATAATTCTTGGTCCAACTATTATCTTTAGGGCAGATGATTTTGGATGTTAGATTAACTGGTCTTGCATATAATTTTTGTAGAATCTAGAACAGTGAGAATATATATTCATTCATGCGTACACATTATTCGCATACAACAAATCCATACCCGATTGCATACATGCATCATACATTTGTATCTCCATTCAAACTCACAAATCTATGAATATTTTTTCCATAACTTTTATTATCTGTGCTATTCGTTGAATCAGTGTGTTCCCAATGATAGTTTCATTTTCTCAAGATTTCAAATTGATTCGATTGAAATTTATAATCTTATAAGATTGATTCGAACTGATCTACAATGCATTGTTTACAAAATGATCTTTCATTTTAATCGATATCCGAAGTTATCGTGAAAATAAACTGGAATAACGAATATTTGTGAAGTATATCTGAACATGCATGGAGTATTTATGAATTAACATTTAGGATCGATGTTACACTGTTCTCAAATGAATGATTATTATTCTCCTCAATAACTTATAGGTATAAAGACTTGATGTCTATTCAAGTATACATTTCCATATATTACGGTATCTTCTTTAAAAATTCAACAATGGGAATTACGTCCTTCGATACAACACGTGACTAATTATCACTATAAAATCTGAATTATTGAAATTCAATCGTTTTTCATCGAGTGATGTTAAATTCTACAAGATCTTCTTATGCTTATCCTACCTTGCGCTCATCACAATTCAATATTAGTTATGAAAAATCTCTGCAGTTATAAAATAATTACGCAAAATCGTATTATCGCAAATACATCCTACAGCTACATCTTCGTCATATTCACAGTTTTTCAAGTATCGAAACGCGGGACCTTAAACAAATTGAATAAGGTTGTTCGTAAATGAATTCGATGGTATTGAAATCATTATAATTCTTTCTTATCACTTATATACAATTATAGAGAGCAATATGTGCCACGAAATATTTAATTATACACTCTGTACAATCATAACAATAACAATAAAGACAATAACAACAACAATAATAATAATAATAATATCCATGTATCTCAGAGGAAAAATCAGAAGGAACAAGGGGGGGAATGATTTTTAGATTTCAATCTTTGTCTCTGCTTTCTTTCTTTCTCTCCGAATACAGATAACAATATTTGTGGATGATTCAACGTTATTACATAATCACATGAATTCTTATAAAACACAAAATTCAATACTAGTAAAAAAAAAGAAATGTTCATTTGGCTTCTCCAAATCCATTATCATTCGAATGTTCGATTGCATCGAATAGGTGAAGTATGGCTTTTTATTGTAATGTTCCATCGTCAAACACTTGTCAATCTGAATTTCTGTATATTCTAAAACAGTTTATGGTTACTAATGAATCAATCTTGAACATAACTCTCAGTTCACTGCTTTGGAAATAAAAACATCGATAAACAAATGTATTATATCATTTTGAATTTTACGTATGTTACTGGATACAAAATGTTTTATGAATATATGATTAAATAATATGAATTGTTGATATTATCTGGGTTTGGAGCCACAAGTGCCAACACTTTTCCATAATCAACTTATTTAATAATTTGGCAATGTTAATATCGATACGAAGTTGTATTGATTCTGATATATAATCGGAGCCATGGTTAATACGAGGGCAACGTTGCCTGTGTCAGGGGCGCAAGATCAGAGACCAATTTCTTTTTTTGTTTTTTTCTATACATATCCAGGCAGTTGCTGGCGAATTCTTTGACGAAGTTTCTGCGAAATCAGTAGAACCTCACTATTTCTGCTATTAAAAGTCGACCACTGAATGGAATCAGTTAAATATCAATGAACAGTCCCTGATAATGCAGTTTCAAGTGTTCTTGGCTAATTAAATCAGTGGAATCTCATTACAAAGACCAGACCTGAATAGCAGTGGTCGATTTTCCATTGCAATCAGGGAAATTTCACTGTTTCAAATTTGGAGAATAGATGCGCAAAAATTTCAAACTACGGTTCTGTACAGTTCTGTAGTATGGGATTGTTGAGAATCAAATCTTAGTGAATTGAAACTTGAATTCTGAAAAGTTATCCACCAAGTATTTTATATCTTGCAATACCATAAAGTATGTTTTTGAGATCTGGAATACTTCTGAATTCTAAAATGTGCTGAGTAGGTAATTGAACATATGCAAGAAAGAATGACTGAGAAATGTGATCACTGATTGATGACTTGCTTCCTGTAATGAGATATATCAAATCGATACAATAAGTATCATAAAAACGAACGGGAATCACAATATATCTCACTTACGACTTAGTTTCGATTGGATAGTTGAATTTTAATTTCGTTAGAACTGCGGATACATATATTTACCCCAGTAAGAGTGCATCGAAATCTAATCGAGTTCCATTTGGCAGTTCCATCGTTCTAACATTTATCGTGTACCTAATCAACATCCTGCTAGTAATGGTATCAAAACTGTCGAAAAACTACTCACTGGGTGAGCTTGAGAGTATGGAAAATTGAGTTTTCCTCCTTCACATTATTGGTCACAATAAACTTACACACATATGGAATTTCCTTTAGCGGAAATAAATTACATTTCTACTGGAATGCTTCTTGGTAATTCTTTTACGGACAATATCATAATAGTTATGACGCCATGGAATGATGTTATGAATAATCTTGTTTCCTTGGCACTAATTACTCTAGCCAACACTGCCCATCCTCGCTACAATAACAGCCCGACTAGAAATTTATTCCATGCATTTGATCATGTAAACCTAAGTTTTCCTTGAGTCCTGTTGAATTTCCTGAATTTCACACACACAATTTGGGAGCAATTAACACGTACCACTGTGTATTCAATTCGCCACAGATTGTATGAGATTCATACCAATTTTTGTACGAAAACCATTTCAAGATAATATTGTGTTTGAATCTGATACCAAAATATGCATGTTGATTGCTTCCAAACTTCTGTATTGAAATTAATACAAAGATTTTCCACAGTGTAACTACCATCAGAATCTTAGCAAGAAGAATTTGGGATCAGAATCTTGAAAAATCAAATGAGTTTTACTGGCCATCCAACATTTTCTGCAAATTATTCGGTTAAAATATATATGAACTAAAGGAATGAATTGCGGAATGGAGGACTATACATTCAAGTTTAGACTTTGCCACACAATTTGCCATAAAAAATTGTAAAAATCATTTATAATTCTAAACGTTTGCATTCTCACACAATGTACGGCAGACTTGCTTTGCTTGCATATATCTGAGAGTAAAAAAAGCCGCGGATACAAAGCTATAGAAAATTGAAATCAAAGCTGGCTGAGCGATTCTCATCAATATCACGTATTTTGGAAACTTGATATCGGTTCTATTTTCATTTTATCTCTACAGTCAAATCTTCTTTACGCGGAACGATAATTGATATCTTCGATAACTCTCCTCTATCGAAGAGCGAAGTGAGTGCCAGGAACCGTGGATAATTGTAAAAATTCGAACATAAAGAGCTTCTTCAAGATTGTAGAAGAGTAACCATCCCTCCAGACCTCTGTACTCTTCAAGGGTGGAATTTCTCTCCAACGTAAAGTGAAATCTCACTCTTGAACCGGGCAAAGTTCTTTCTCTCTTGGAATCACAATATTTCAGTCCTCTGGAGAGTGAATAGTCACTTTGAGAAATTTAAAGAGATTGCCGTTGGCCATTCAAGTTACGAAAATTCAAGCGAAACGAGTCAGATTCAATGTTTTTGATGATTTTTGTTATTTTTCATGTACTTTGAGAAATAATTGTAGGCAGCAAAATTTTTCTGTGAATGGAGAACTTCTTACCATAATTTGATGGATTTTTCTCTCACTTTACAGAGGATTCAACATCCAAATGGCTCTATCGTTTCTCACAGTCAATGGGAGATCCCGTATTTCTGATCAAGTGAGGAACATCTTCTCTCAATTCTTAAGTGTACAAAATTCCGGGCAAGTTATATTTCTAGACGCATAACTTTCTAAAATTTTCTTCGAACGGAATTGAAAAGTTGCTGACAAATTTCTAGAATGCGAATTCAAACTCCCATTTGATTTTTAAATTGATTTTGTCCTGATTTGCGAATATTGCTGACCGAAAGAGGACTTTTTCTGGATTTTGATCTGAATTAATTTTTCTCCCAACTGAAACCTTGAAAAAATTTTGTTTTTGTCCGCAATATTTACAAACCAGGATGAAATCAGTCTTAAAATAAAATTGGAGGACACAATTCACCTGAATTCTTCGATTCGGGAATTCCCGTAAATACTCGTCAAAATTGATATCAAATAATGCATGAAAATTCTAGTCCGGACTGAGCGTAGCAGTGTTATGGATAGCACATGATTTTCTCTCCTCATAAATATCTTTTACCTTGTCGAATTAATATGCTTCCATCAAGATTCGAACGCATAAGTTTCAGTACTGCGATTTCAGTATTGACTCAGACTATGAAACATTATTTATCACAGTGATACAATCCTCGATATCGAATATATTTCTCAAGAGTGACTTCACTTTTCACGGTGACGTTCTACAGTTCTATGATCATATATTAATGATTCTTTCTTTTTTCTCATTATATAACATTATTCTAATACATTGAAGTCATACTGATGTTACATCGTGTTTGTTACATCATTGAAATTGAATCGATGCGTTTGGTAGATTCTTTGAACCGCTCTTAATATGCCAAGAGTAAGTTGTCAATAATACACGGTATGCACAGTTCTATTTTTCATCGTATTCACGACGGATTAGATAAAATAGTCCTTTTATCGTTACATCGGCGAAGTCTGGCGTGATCCAATTATGAATTCCCAATGGTAATCCTCGGAATATGTGACTCGGATTACACGCGTTCACGGTAAAGCAAACGCTGGGAAGATCCCTCTCATGGAATACAGTGTTGTCAAGTGATTTCCTTCTCTTTATTCGGGATAGTACTTTCTTCATGTCGATTCCAAAACTCCTCCAGCGAGTTTAGTTGCGTAAAGATTCAGTGCCTGTCAAATGAATATTATTTATTCATTAACAACTTCACAATGAATGGAGAAAAGTGATTAGATGTGAAAATTGCGAGTCAGAAGAAGATTGCAATGAGGTGTACCTTGTATATGAAGGCATATTGTTCTTTCGTTTGTACGGCACCGGCACGATCTCTCCTTATAGTGTACACAACCCTTGGTACATCCACGGTTCTCGTAATTTCGTACTGTCTGATACCAAGATCAAGAGCTATCAGCGTACCTGTACGACCAGTCCCAGGACTGCAATGGATCACTATTGGTCCTGGACCACCTCTTTGTAAAGCTCTAGCCTCTAAAAGTACTGCTATCAATCCTGTACCATCACTCTGAACTCCATTCACCGGCCAAAGATACCAAATATGATACACTTCTCGGAATGTATTATTTTCTAAATTCTGAAAATAAAAAATCATATTTACAATTTCCATGGAATTAATTTATATTTTTATCATACACTATTCATACACTATTCCTTTGAATCTGATCTCGAGTGGAGAAATTTTCGAAATTAAATATTGGGAGTACAAATTAGTTCGGTCCGATTTGAAAAGATGACTTTCGCTCCCATGAATGTTCCATAGTCACTACCGATTTCAATTGTTTGAGAGAGGTTAGACACATGTGAATAATATTCAGTCGATATCACTCCGAGTTCCTTCTAGAATCCCGATTTTTACTCAGTGAAGTATGTCAAATTTCGTTTTAACTAAGCAGCATTTGCGGGAGGTGCTAGTTTTCTGTTTTAATTGGAAAAAAAGTGCGGCTGAAGCCCATCGAATGCTTGTGGAAGTTTATGGTGACAATGCTTCAACTGATGAATCATGTAGGGAATGGTTTCGACGTTTTAAGAATGGCGATTTCAGTGTCGAAGACAAGCCTCGCTCAGGACAACCACAAAAATTCGAAAAGGAGGAACCGGAGGCTTTACTCGACGAAGATCCGAGTCAAACGCAACAGGAGCTTACGGAATCATTAGGAGTTACGCAACAAGCAGTTTCCGTACGATTACAATCCATGGGCATGATTCAAAAGCAAGGCAATTGGGTGCCTTATGACTTAAAGCCTAGAGACATTGAATGGCGATTTTTCACTTGCGAGCAGCTGATTCAAAGACAACGAAGAAAGGGCTTCTTACAACGGATTGTGACAGGAGATGAGGAATGGATATTCTACGATAACCCCAAGAAAAGAAAATACTATGCTATCCCCGGTCCATCGTTGCCATCGACTTCAACATCGACACCAAAGAGCAATATTCATGGTTCAAAGCTCATGCTGTGTATCTGGTGGGACCAAAAGGGTGTTATATACTATGAGTTGCTAAAACCTGGTGATTCTATTACGGGTGATCGGTATAGGCTACAATTGATTCGTTTGAGTCGTGCGTTACGAGAAAAACGTCCGGAATACAAGAAAAGACATGACAAAGTTATTCTTCTACACGATAACGCTCGGCCTCATGTCGCAAAAGTAGTGAAAAATTATCTGGAAACGTTGAAGTGGGATATTCTACCGCACCCGCCGTACTCGCCGGACATTACTCTTTCTGATGACTGGTTATTCCGACAGATGCAGCACGATTTGGTAGGCCACCGGTTCACTTCGTTCGAAGAAATCGAAAATTGGCTCCTAACTTCGATCGCCTCGAAAGACGAGACGTTTTTCCGTAACGGGATTCGAAAATTACCCGAAAGATGGTAAGAAGTGAAAGCCAGCAATCGACAATACTTTAATTAATTTGATAGTTTATGTTCTTCTGAAATAAACACATCTTTAACTGTAAAAAAACGGACCGAATTAATTTGTACTCCCAATATAATTCAATACATTTTATACATAAATTATATTTGATTTAGAAAATTTTCTCTGTGTAATCCTGTTACAATTAATTTGATGAATTCATTAAATTACCTTTAAATGAAGGGTAGAAATAGCATATTTGTCTTTGGTTTCTCGCTTTTTGAGCGTGACTTGGAAGTCTCCGTACAATCGGTGACAATCGGTAACTTCTAAAGGTGGGACGTATTCTGCACACTTTTCAACACCGTTTTCCACAAGATCGGTCAACATTATGATAACCTTACTCTGTTGTTCCCAGATCATTCGCCAAAAATCTGTGGTTGTGGATTCCATGGGTGCTTGGCACGCTATATAATATTTTGTCGCATTTTTTGGCCCCTGCAAAAAATCCAAACATTAATTCAAGTGGACACAATAAATCTATATAATATGTGAAATTATTTATTAAATGAATGCTGTTATTTTTTTAGCAAACTCAGCTCGGATTTTTTTATGATTCATTATTTTAGCAGGTAAAGATTTCTCTATTGAAGTTTTATAGGAAAATTTATTCATCAGGACTGGTATTAGCTGTTCTACCTAATGATAGTCATACTAATGATATTGTTTATAAATTTATATCTCATATCCTTATGAAAATATTCGGATATTTTGAGTTTGAAGATATTTAAAAAAATATGAACGTTTGGAATTTTTGTTAATTCTTTGAATTTTTAAATCTCGAATTTAGATTAATTGAAAAAGAAAAAAATTTGCGGTGAATTGCAAAGTTTCGCATGAACTGTATAATCCTACACCAGAGTTTCCTTGAATTATTTCATACCGATACAAGATGCGGATCTCAAAAAGGAATTCACAGGCTGATAAGGTCTGAACATCGCTTTGTTAATATTATATTCATAATTTGATGAAGTTTATTATCGAGTGAAGGCACTAGCGATATAATTATATATACCTAATGGTGCATTCCACTCTCTGCGTTCTACGTACATTCTACGTGGAATAAAACGTGGTGTACGGTGCATAATGACGGTACGCTTGCTGGTATAGCGAAAGCGAATTACCAATACCGGTTTGTCTATCCGTAACACTAAGAGATTTTAATATGAATAGGAAAATCATTATTCGTGAGAAGCGTGAGATTATTTGAGAGAATGGAGTTCTATGTACCAAATATCAGCGTATGAATGGGTCAATTGGAACGAAGGTGAGTCGAGATTATTGAGACAAAAGCACGTTTGTTGTGTGTTTCATGTGCAAGCGCGTTCAGAATATTTCATATTGAATTTTGATTGAGATATCATGGGAGAGAATTTGCATTTTATCATCTACACGTGGAAGCATGTTGTCTCGATTTTCTTTTTATCGTGATTCGAATACCGTATCTCTAAATTGTATCATTTCAATTGACCCTATTCATTACTTTATATATACTGCGAGATGAATTAACGCACTCGTTTATCTGAAATTAAAACCTTTGAAACTCTCCCTTCCACTTCGTCTTTCGATAATTGCATTATATTGATATCGCATTTGTGTCTCCAACGCATCAGTGGTGTAGAAAATGAAATTAATGGAAACGTCAGTCAGTTAATAACGAATATACGATAATTTATGATGATTTTCATCATTATTATTCAGTTTATTGATTCCCTTTCGTGTTCCGAGTTTTCATGATTTTTGTTTAGTATTTATGAAATTCAGTAACCCAGTAATAACCTTACGAACGTCGATTACTGGCGTTTCAATGGGCCGCTGATGGCTTAGCAGTATCGGTAAAGGTCCATTAATGGCCCTCAAAATGCCTGCATTCTTGTTTGCTCGGAAGTATTGATTCCTTAATGGAATTTACTTCCTCCAGAAGTGCTTTAGATCGACAATTGTGATTTGAATCAATTAGTCCTGATGAACTCTTGATACGAGTTTCAGAGAGTTAGAATATTCCTCTTTTGTGGGATTCAGTAGGAAGATGGAGATACATTTCATCAATCCATTCCCGAATCAAAAAGTTGAAATTAGAATACTTTTTCAAGCCTGATTAACTCCTTAATACGCAACGATCCAGAAATGAATGAGGTCGAAAAAAGGTTAACATCAGGTTCAATGAGAATTTTGAAAGCATGATCAGGTTGAGAACAGGGCGAAAAATCCATCCCCTGATTCAATCCGTAATACGCAACGAATCAAAGCTAAATCAGGTTTCACTCTTTGACTCGGGTTTATATTGAAAATTGTTTTATATTGCTTGATGTAGAAATAACATGTGTTTTTGCATTCTTATATTTTCATGCGTATTATCATGGCCATTCTCGACTAGGAAATATTATTAGTCCAATCCGTTCCTTGCTAAATTTTCCCAATAAAAAACGATACAAAACGATACATTTTTTCCATAGTTCTCAATGAGGTTTCTGAATACGGAATTTACGAAGTTATATCGTTATTAAACGAATTCAAAAGAATGTATGGGATTTTATCGTGCAATTCGTATGAGAAAAGTACCAGTTATTTGGAAAAAAATAGTTATGTGTTCCAGAATAAGTAGTACTTTTTCTATACGAATTTCACGATAAAATCCCATACATTCTTTTGAATTTTTATAGAAAACCATAAGGAACGATCGAGTTCTATCGTTTAATAACGATATAACTTCGTAAATTCCGTATTCAGAAACCTCATTGAAAACTATAGAAGAAATTTATCGTTTTGTATCGTTCTTTATGGGGACAATTTAGCAGGGTTATTTCGTAAGAACCTGACAAGACTATTATTCGGAAAATTAGGCATCTCCTTGAACGATCAGAATTGAATGTGAATTGCTCCAGTGAATATAAAAGTATTCGATTTGAATTTTAGGGATTTCTATCACTGCATTATTCCAAAGAATTTGAATAGTTTATTTCTAATTGAATTCCCCTCGTCAAGTTTTTACGAAAGCTTCCCAAATTTTGCGTCAATTTTGGATACATTGTATCAGAAATTCAAATAATTATAAACAATTAAACCTGTCTGCGTATTCGGGCTGGGAACAAAGCTCACTTCCCTCGAATTTCTATGATATAAACGATGCTCGTTACTTTCTTATCTCTGCTATAGTGAAAATGATTCGTGTACGGGCCTTACACGAATATATGATCCTCATATAATTCATATATTGATCATATATGGTGTTGTATCTTTTCTAAATATAAATTGAACACTTATATATGGATCATATGTGGTCATATATGCCTCCCCGAGAAAAAAAGATTATTCTACTGAGATCTGGGTAGATCACTTGAGATATATGTAGATCTCTTCAGATCTAAATTTTGGCAGAAAAAGATCTACGGAGATTCCCAGAGATCTCCAGAAATCTTTTTGAATTTTTCTATATTTTTTTGGATTCCTTGCAAAATTTGAATCTTTGGGAGTGAGTGGATTTCAGAAAATTCCAAAGATTGTTGCCTAAGTTGAGATATTCAGATGTAAGTAGATATGAACAGATTTGTAGAGATTTTTGCTAAAATTTACATCCGATGAAATCTACTTGGATCTGATTAGATCTCATCTTTTTTTCTCGGGTCATATATAGGGATTATATATGGTTAATATAAAAACCATATATGGATCATTCTTATTAGAATACAATCTAAATGATGTTCGTTTTACTTGCATTTTGAAATAAATTGCACTTCAATTCCAAGCAATATTTAGAATGTGAAATGATATTTATAAATATCGTTTATTTTGCGAAGATTCGAATGTCAACATCAACTCATTATCCATTCCCTTCGTACACATCCGATACTAGGCAATGAAAAATTTACAATGCATGAAATACTTCATTCGTGATTGAAATAAAAAACGAACCAAATATAAACCATCCACTTTTGTCAAATAAACAATGTTGATAAACATTGATATGCATTAACTGGCTGTAGCTTTATTGTAAACAACGAACTGTTCTATTTTTTCATCGTTAATTCTAAAAGAATAAGCAGCACTTCATTGTCACATGCGAGCGAAGCGAGCTCCGTGCGCGTCCTCCTATGAACTTGCACACCAAACAAAGTGCACTTAATTAAATCCAGAAGATAAATTCCTAGTCGAAAATGGGAATGCTATGAGCCAGCTTTATGAATCAGACTGAAGTTTGACTGTATAAAGTAGTCCTACTGCCTAACAAGGTGTGTGGTTGACTTACACGAACGTAACTGGCGTTGATGTATTCCGTAAGAGGATCATTGTTCAGTCTTTGAAGTGGAACTCTTGTTTCTGGAAGTGGTATCACATTCGCGTATCTATTTTTAACCTCTGCTCCTGGTGGAAGTTCGTCTATTTTGGATGAAACTTGAGGAATATTAGAAAATTCCTCATTGATCGCTGTGATGTCGTTGCAAAAAGATGAGAGTCCAGCGAAGTTCAATGGATGTGACGGTATGGCGCTCTGAAATTGAACATCAAGTCATTCGCTTCGAAATTGTATGAACAGAAAGAGGATGAGTATTTTACTCTGTTGATAATAGATTAAAATCAATTGAATTCATCCTGTGATTTCGCATTTCCTCAATCTAATATTAAAGTTTTTAACATATCGATTCAGGTAAGCTACCATTCTTTGTTTCTTTTTCCCAAACTTGTCCCAAACACTTTACTGTAAAGTGCTCATTGTTAGTTGCAATATATTTACTTGTTGAATGAATTTTTTTGACAGTAGCGTTCCTTTGTTTAGTTGTAGCTGAATATAAATCAATGACGTGAATAGGAGAAGAGAATGTATAAATCTCTTCCGAGGGCTCTAAACAAGAGTAGGGTATGAAATGTGCTTGCGTTTCCAACCCAACGAAAGCTGTTCAGGGAACTATTGATAAGAAGGAACCCTGTGAGAAATGGAACTCTTTGGATCTAACGTTTTGCCTCAGGCTAAAATAGGGCTTCAGATGGTCCAATTTACAGACAGGGAAATTTGTAGCTAGGAAAACATGGTAGAGGTGCGTATCTACGCGAAATTACCCCAAAAATCACGCCGAAAGTTATGCCCAATTATGTTGAAATTTCTACTTGAATGGTGGAGAAATTTCCTCCGCCATTTATTGTTTGTATCGCAGAATCCCTGGTTGGAGAAACCTATCGATACTCGCTAAATCTCATTGAAATTGGACAAAGTTCTGATGAATCAATCAGATTTTCGTCCAAATCAAATGAAATTTGGCGGAGATCAATGGATTCCTTAAACTAAGCAAAACCAGGGAGGTGCTGTTTTTTGTTGTTCCAGCGACAAAGGGTTAACCCTGAAACTCCGAATTTCCACGCTGAATCATTTTATGTTACTAAGAATTACTTCTCACTACAGTTATTTACGTTGTAGTGATTGACATCTATTCAAGTTGGAATATTACATGTTATTCAGAAATGCTATGTTTTACATAGAATAAAAATTGTCTTGATTTCCCTGGTAGAAATTAACACCCATTGTCTCCTATACAACGAAAACAATATTTTTCTTGTTCCAAATGAATCACCTTTGAATCGAGGAAATATTGTTTCAGTTCAAATTTAGGTTATAAATTGTTTTTGAAATGGAACAATAATCTGTTAGTACAAAGCAAGTTCATCTGAAACAAGACAAACATTGTTTTCGTTATATATGAGACAATGGGTGTGGAATCAAGACAATTTTTTTTTCTGTGTATGTCGATCCATAAAAAAGCGTGAGAAAGCGTAGACATACAACTCCCAGAAATTCCTAGCTTTTATGCATCTCTTCGGAATCAATTTATTATTCTAGTTTTCACATCGAACTACGTTTCTCTACTCTTTCATTGTAATTTCATCGTACTTTTGGAACAGAACTACTTCATTTCATCTACGTTCAATCATGTCATTTCATGCCAAGTAACGTGGCATCAACTGCCATGGTTTCTTGTAATTTTTGGTGTAGTCTGGCGTACAAATATTTTCACGAGAGACCCAAGTAACACAAGAAGTTCTGAGAATGTGCTCGAACATTCTAAGAATGGTCCAGCACCTTCTTAGACTGTTCGAGCACATTCTTAGAACTTCTTGTGTTACTTGGGGATATACTTTTCTTTGGGTACTTGTACAAAACAGGCATAAACTGATATTAGCAGTTGTATGCCATATCGAAACCTTTCACGTCTGCGACTACACAGAGAAATATGAAGTAATGTACAAAAGAATCTGAGAATATTTCTTAGTTTTTTAATAAAGTGAAAACAGCTCATATTTATGTGAATTTTTTCTTAAGAAACTGAAACAATACACGGAAAGACACAGTTTATGATTATTTGGAAAAAGGACTGACAATTTAGGGGAAAAAAGTATCGCTGAAGAATTTTCGTAGTAAATTTATCAAAAGTTGATAAATTCACTGTAAACAATAACAATAAAACCATCAACCTTTAGTATTTTCACTACGAATTTTTGATAACCTTACTGCAAAGATTTTTCAGCGGTGCTCTTTTTCCCTAAACTGACAGTCATTTTCCTAAATGTTAATAAAAGTTATTCAAGTATTGATAACTTTCTTATTTCCGTGTAGAAGGAATTGATGGATTTCAGGAAGTGAATAGTGAAATTCCATGCTCGACTTTGGCAATAATTATTTCAAAATTTTCTTATGAGTCAATAATTTTTGATTTCCCAGTAGTGAAATTTAACAAAAATCGAAACTATTTCATGTTGATACCAACAAATTACGAAATATTCTCAGATTCTCTTGAAAATTACTGTACTTTCCGGCTGCATTTTTCTCTTAAATATTCTTTGTTTTCCAATTCGGTGGGGACACATTTTTATAAAGGTGTCCTGGTGAGAAGGTTTAGCAAAACTTATTCATTAATGAAATTCAATACAAACTTTGCAACGGTGAATCACTATTCGTTAAACTTATTAAATTCTCATTCATCTCATTAATTTGACTGGTTCTAATCGCTTCCAGCAGGTTTGAACAAGTGCGCATATTTATTCGCCGTTGCCAAGCTTGTATAAAATCTCATCAATCGATGGAACACAATAGACTGTTCACGCTAGTGTGTGAAGTGAATTCTTCGCCTATCCCTCCAAAGACGAGCCCCATTCGTGCAACTGATGTGGATCTATGTATATTTCACTCATCAAGATGGGATCATTACAATATTTCAAAGTTCCTTTGGAAAATTTTGCCAAGTAAAATTAATCAACAACCTTCTTAGTGTACCAAATTCAATTCAATTAATATATAAAAACTCACCGAGTCCTCAAAGGTTGGATTGCCGTAACTTCTCTTGGAGGATCTTGCGACACCCTTACGTCTCACGCTATTGTAAGCCGAGACGCTGTCGAGGCTGTAAGCATCCAAGGACACTGGACGACACCGTTCTCCATAGTTGAACCGCGTTTGCCTCTTTCGCATTATAAACTATGCACAACATAATAAAAGAATTAATAAATTTAGCTTGATGAATTATTCTACAACAGTTGCACCGGAATGAATCAATCGCGATTCTACCAGTTATGACATTGAGAAATCTTTTCGCACCCTTAGAAGAACTAGAATTGATCTGTCTTTTTGAATTTTCATGATGAAACAATATATTCGAAATTCTTACCAGAAGTCCAGCAAGAAGAAGTAAACAGATGAACGCTATGGATGAAACTATAACAACGGCTATAGCATTCCCGGAATCGGTTTCTTGTACCAGAAGGAAACTATGAATCTGAAAAATCAACATTATTTTACCGCTGTGCCTTTTTTCAAAGTACTTTGATATAATGAGGTTGTGTTTTGAGGGTTTGTATTGAGGAAAAAGAACGAAATGCATCACAGAGCCAATTCCTTTTGATTACAGGACGATACAAGAATCAAATGAAACCTTTCCAAATTGTTATTCGATTTTCATACCGTGTTAACGGAATTTGCTCTGTGAAATGTTTGTATTCTGGGCTGCCAGGATAGAATTGGAGTTGAAATCCCATTAACAACGGGCAACAACGATGTTTGTTTGCTTTTAAATGAAAACTTTCATCCAATTCATCGCATCGTGGATTTGGATTGTACGATGAATGAATAAAAACACAAATTTTCATGTTTTTCGTTGGAAAAAAGTGTTTTGAATATGTACAAAGGTGTACGAAGTACATCAATGAATTAAGTAATTACAAGAGGGATCAGTTATCATTCCTTCCTCGTTGTTCAAAAAAGGATAGATTGTCGATATAAGACGATGATTAATATTGAAGTTTGTTATTTTCTCATTGAAGGAAGTGCATCAAGAGTTTGATGTTTGGATGGGAAAACGATTATGCGTTATGTACGTCCAACGAGCAGTTACGAAAGTTCCACAATTGTTGTATTATACACAATTAAGGTTGCTGAGATTAAATGCTACAAAGGAGTTGAACGTTACAATGAAATATAAACTGAGTAACATTACACGTCACCATGATCATTTACTGTAGTGAATTTCTACACTTGATGTTGTGAAAATCTTTATGATGTGAAGGGAATATGTTGGTCAGTGTTCTATCCTCCGGTAAATTTTCTGAACACTCACAGAGAGAATATGTAAATGACGGCCTGGAAGGTCCTCAAAACATTGCACATATTTGCCAGGTACATGTAAATGCCCTGTAAAGTTTTATTCATGTTCACCGGGTGACGTTTTGGGAACAAGCTCATGAAAGATTTCAATAACGTTTTGCGGTGTTACGCATTTGATCGTGAAAACTAGTTTTCATTGTGGTGAGTGAAAAGAACGTGCTCAGGAAGTATTCAGGGACATCAGAAGTAAAGGTACTTCTTGGACTGTCAGAAATTGACCATCCAATCACTGCAAGGATCGGGGCTATATTTTTTGATGATTTGATTATCACACATAATACTTATGTATCATTTGCATCCATGGGATCTCAAATTAGAGCGACCTTGACGGAATCGTCATATCGTCGAACAATCCTGGCCAGCCTTTTTGTTTTTGCTTCGTTTGTCTCAACTTACTGTCACAGAGGGGAGATTTATATGGGACACCTTATATAAGTTTGGTAAGATTCTCGTCATCGCCTCGTCGAAATTGCCATCCTCGTCCACGATATAAACTAGAAAAGATGTTAGCCCAACATCCGATGGAGATGACGACGACGATGTAGCCATTACCGAATCCTCGCATGGATTTTGATGGAATCTGATTTGCTTTGATGAAACGGGTCTGTAATATAGACATTTTCAATACTGATTATCCTACATGAATAAACGAATAAGTACTCACTTGTCCAATCCAGTTGTCAAAATTTCCGCCAATGCGTGCCGTAAATTGGAAATGTGAGGACATACGGCGTTCCTAGTGCCTTCGATGATGATTTTCACCAGCAGAACAATTTCGTCCGGAGACAGGGTATTTGTGGGTATATACATCGTAGTGCTGGGACTGGTATCAATTTTCGGAATAATTCTATGCGTGATTCCAGGTACGCTGCTTGTCGTAAACGGTTTGATGGAGCTGGTTATAGTATCCACTATCGGCACTTCAGTTTTTTCAGTAGTACCGATAACTACTGTAGCTTGTGTAACGTTTATCGCAGGCTGTTCGTATTCAGTAGTCGCTATGGTACTTGTAATGGAAGAATTTGGTCTGATTGTGGGAATCCCATGATCTGTTATAACCACACCGGATTCGTTCATAACTTTAGTCTTTTCCTCTTGTTCAGGAATTGTCATGGTAGTCATCGTGACGAACGTATCCGTTTCTTCTGTTACCATAGTTTCATTATCCGGAGCAGAAGTCGCGGCTGGACTATCCGTCTCGCTCCACGTTGTTGGCTTTGTCGTGGATTCAGAGAGGGTGGACTCGTTGTGCGTCGATGTTTTTGCTTCTACAGTTGCATTCGAGTCCACGGTAATCGTACTTGGATTAATTTCCGTGCTGGATGGCGCCGTAAGGGTGTGGTTCGTGATGTTCGAATCCGTTAAACCTACAAATTCGTACTCTATCGAAGCTGCCGTGGTCGGTATCGTAGCCGTTGTTGGTTCGGTAATCTCCACAGTTGTTGCGTCAATAATCTCAGTATTGGTTGTAACATCGTTCTTAGTAGTTTTCTCTTGAGTCGAAACGACCTCATCGGCACCGGTCAGAGGGATTAACGTGATATGTTCCTCCGTTGGAGTTATGGATTGAATTTTTGTCATAAAAGTAGTAGATGTTTCAGGGCTCCGAGTGGTGGAAAAAGTTCCGATAGTGGAACTCTCGGTCACGTTGAAATTGGAGCGCATTAGGAGAGATTCTTCAGCGTTGGTCTGTACATCGATTTTCGAAATCGTTCCGACTTTGTCAGTCGAATTGTCAGAGGAAAACGTGTTCTCGATAGATTCGTTAAAAGTTCTTGCAGGAAGCGAAGAGGAAACTCCTTCAGAGTTGAGTGAACTTCCAACGACTTCGGTAGTGCTAACCTCCGTTATTCCGTTTCCCGTAACATCGACGTTCTCCGATTTGATCGGAATGGTTTCACCTGATCCTTTTGGCACATCGTTTTCTTTCACGGATGTCGAACCCGTTGGGCTAACCAGCTCCACTTTATCCGTTATATTCGTCTCCGAAACGTCGTGCAGAATGGACACCGTTGAGGGCGGTTGTGATATCGATTCCGTCGTTGAGGACTCTATTTTCGAAGACGCGTTACCCGATCTCTTATCGTGAGTCGATTTGAATTGTTGGATACTATTCTCTATGACGACGGATGGCTCGGTCACGACGAATTTGATTTCCGAATCTCTGCGACCTATAGTGTTGTCGTAGGGCGATGCGTCTTCTTCCGTTGTACTCTTATCGGAAGTTTCGGAATTTTCTAAAGTATGGTTCGTGATTTCGTCGATCGTTGATTTTGTGTAAGGATATGAATCGTTGGATATAGTTCTCGTGGAAGTAGTTGTCTTGACGTCGTTGGAACTCGACAATTCGTTTATCCCAAACGATGAGATCGTACGAGCTCTCGGGGATGGCTCGTAGGTGCTGTTGTGACCCACTATAGAGTCTTCACTTTTATTGGCCTTCTTCGTTTCTTCTCTTTCTCCTTCTTCTCCTATTACTACTTTTTCAGTCTTCTTTTTAACCTCTTTGTCCTTATCAACTACGTGATCTTCGAGTTCGTTACTCTTACTTTGACTCTCTTCTTTGAGACGTTTCGTATTTTCGTCAACTACAATTTTGAGTATTGGCGGATAAGTCACGTTACCAACCACCTCAACTTCGTCTTTAGGATCACTTTTGGAGGTAATCGATTCCCCAACTGAATTCGCGGTTGAGTTTTTGGATTTAGATTCATCCAAAGTTTTGTAATAATGATCGTAGTTGACGTAAGTATCATTTAATAATGATATCGTATGATCACCGTCTTTCGTTCCACTAATGAGATCTTCCAAGTGATCCAACGATGCCGAATCTTCCGAATTTTTCTTCAGTTTCTCTCCATATTGTGGAATATTTTTAGAAGTTATTATCTGACCGTTATCAGATTTGAATTCCCCAGTTTTGGTAGGGGCAGCATTTGAACCACTGGATTTAGATGATTTGAACAAATCCTCGGATACGTATTTCGAAGTAGGAGTCTTTCGAAGAGATTTCTCTTTTGAATCCAATTCCGTGGTTTTCGATAACTTTTGCTTATCCGCGGATGATGTGGATTCATCTTTCTCTTCTCCATTAGTCGCGTGATTGATGGTGTGATCTATCGTATGATCAATCGAAGCGTTCGTTACCCTATCCACAAGCTGATCATCTTTCACGTTCAATGGAACCTCGTTAACGAACTTCTTTAACAAAGTTCTACTAACGGGCGGTTCAGGTTTAGGGTCGATTTTTGGTTCGATTTGCGGGACTTTTCCCGGACTGGACGTCGCGTTAGCGTCGACATCGATGATCAGAAACAAAACTCCTTCAACAAAGAAAGAAAAAAACAAACATATATTCGATGAAAGATTTTGATGTTCACGTCTTCGTAAAGCGTGAAGAAAAATTACATTAATGAAGTTTTTTTGTTGGAGAATAAAATAGAAAGTTGCAATAACCTCGGGGATTGCGTTATTCTATCGGTCTATATATACCTATATGAACAGAATGAACAGAATTTTTGTTATTGAATCAAAGAGAAAAATAAAAACGAAGAAACAGGAAATAAATGAACGTAAGGAATTCATTTCGATGGATTCAAAAACCGGTTGTCTGGTTGGAAATCATCCAGTATTCATTCAGTCGGTGTACCATGTAACTATTTATGAGAGATCTCACGATATGATTCGCGGTATTTCGCTGTACGCATTACATTAGAATCTTAAAGCATACTGATGAAGTGTGCATATACACGTGCGCGATGAATATAAATATTAAAGTGACCTTGAATATCATATGGGAGAGTCGCTGCCGATTGAGTTTTTATACCAAGTCACATTAATCTAATGTGTTTTATCTTATTATTATTATTATGATTCTTTTCCCACGTGATTTGAGACGAATTTTGATTGTTGTCAACACATTTTTCATAGTTCATTCTATTCAACGAGGTACATTTGAAAAATTCTGAAGTCAGAGTGCAGTGATGTTGTAGTTTTTGTTGTTTGTGTTGATAATGATAAGCGCACGTGATGTTTTGATACTTCCTATTGAATTATGATTATTGGATTCCAATCAGATTCGAACATGATTAATCTTATCTTATCAGTATCGGCATATATTACTGATTATTTGTTCCTGGAAAAATATACTTTGTGATGATTTTTAGATTCGATCTTTAATACGATGACTGTTCATTCGATTCTTTGATTGAAAAAAAGTCAGAGAATATGGAATCGTAAGTGGATAGTTTTGGAAATGCATTCTGTACGTAATACAGCAAAATAAAATCATACAGCTATTGAACTACTTTCACTACCACTTTCTCCCAGTGACATAATAAGTGCTATAAAAGTCGATTCCTCTTGCACCCATTTCTCAAAATAATCTAGACTTGTATTTTTAAACACAATATTAATGGAAGGTAATATGATACTAGAATATAAATTTTGAATTGATTGTTTCCTGCTGTAGCAATAACATTTTCATAGACTTTAACATCTGGTCAACGTTGCAACTACTTCTAATTCAGTCGACCCTATCCTACACTCACCTATACACACTCGCAAGAGGTCGGCGGACCATTTTTTTCGAGTCATCTCACCGCTCGTTAGATCTTCTCGTGAAATCTGCAATGAAAAAAAAACAAAATTACAATTCATCATTACTTATTATTCTCTAAACAGTGAATAATTCAATAATATCTACTGAATAATAAACAGAAACCTCGAACAACCTTCCGAATATCCTTTCAAACATGGAAAAAATCTCATATCCCAGAGATATTAGGAGTATTACTTGGTACAAATAAGAATGTAGAGAAAGAAAGAGAGAGAGTTGAAAATATAAACGTGCATAGAAGTTAAGATTCGTAAAGCCATGGAGATATGTGAGGTATTCATATCTGAAATTGCGGCTTGGAAAAAACTCCTACGAGGCACTGAACTAACATACCTGAAGAACCCGAGGGGTAACAAGAAAAGAGGAACGAGTCTTGCTTATTGGGGTATGGCTTGAGGTCAAGAAGTTAAAAGAACTACTTCTAGAAGATTTCTTTCACTGTGACCTTGTTTGTCTCTTGGAATAATGTTGGATCTCTATACCGTTTAATATTGAATCGTAACTAAATGTCGAAATATGTTTTATTGCGCATTTAGGCAAACAAGTTTCTTAACTTGAACCTCTACGATATGATAAAAATTCTTATTCATTATTGTACGAGGTGAAATGAGTACAGTTATTTGTCATATATCGAATTCACGATGACATTTCAACCGTGATGTTCATTGTACTTTTCATGCGCGGTCGAGGTATTTACGTGTCCATTTCCATTCAACGGTTAATTATACAGGAACGCAGAAGTGTTTTAAATTACACGAAGGGAATTATGTGATACAAATCACTGCTGTTATATCGTAGTGAATTGTACTTTCACTACGACGATGAACGGGTGATTGTTTTGTTGAATTCTTCAGTACATTTCTTGATTCTTGAGTTTGAAATATAAATAGAATTATAATATAATTATACTTTTAGTTATTTTATATCATCAAGTAATTATTCTTCGTGAATCTAAGCTTTCCTTGTGGAATGCTCTGGAACGGTGAAATTCTTATCAACATTTATCTCGATATTCGTTTGCCTGTCCAATACAGCTCATCATTTTAAACTAATCTACCCAATTGGACGAATGTTCAAAATAAGTGTATATTACTTAAAAAATTGTTCTACTCGGGCATGATATTTAGTAATCGATTCATCAAATCCAATAGGATTTGACATAAACATACACCGCGAACAATTTTATGTCACAGAAAGTTCACTTAGAATTTATATTGAAAACAACATATAAAATTCTCAAATTAACAAATTTTCAGTGTGAATTTAACATTTTTGTGTTGATTTGATACATTTTTTATATTAATATTTAACATAAATTGCGATTGGATCACCTGGAACACGTGTGTTGGAAATGCACCAAATTTTCCAGTGTGTAGTCTATAGTTCTCAGAGAGATTCGATAAGATTCAATGAATCATCCATTGGAGAAATCGTTTGAATCTGATCAAATCAAATGGATGTTTGCTGAATTGGATTCAATTAGAAGAGTGGGAAGTTTACAAGAGTCAATACAACATTTAATTTATCTTCCTTTCAACCTGATCCAATTTCTTGATCCTTTTAGTCCACGTAATCTGCATTTTCATGCTCTCTTTTCGGTAGCTCTTAACTGTTACAAACACCCTAAATTCATATCACTTTCCTGTTACATTTATAGCCTATGTCCTACTTTGGAATTTGAACGGTCGTCGTGCAAAATTTCAAGTCACTGAAGCGGTATAAAAAAAACAATCTGGACATAATTCCTGCTCGTTTGAGGTTCCTTGCGCATCAGTCGTGGAGATCAGACATGTATTGGAAAATAAATGCTGAAAATATTCATGAAAATTGAAAAAAAATTGCTCACGCAAAGAGATTTTGCACGGTCCTTGTGTTTCAAGATGATTGAGAAACTTGATAATTCATATGGATGGAGAGAAAGTCATTTCTACATCCTGGGATTTGAACCTACACTTTTCCACCTGCCTAACAACTGAGACCTAAGACCTAACCGATGAGGTATAGCGCGACATGCTGGAAGGCCAGCTTGGGTTACTGCATATGCTTCAATATTTAGAATACACAAAGGAATAAGTCTTCGAAAAACTTCATATATCAATTTTATTTGCTACAATTACAACGATTATTCAAAATCTGATTCAGCAAATTTTTAATATAAGGACTTGGAATTTGTCCTGCCAGAAATGACGGAGTTCAGTAGAAGAGCAACAGTGATTAAATTCCAGCATAACTGGAAAATTCCATCACACGACTTTAAAATTGCAGTTCAAAACCTGTAGGATTAAATTGCATAATGACTGGAAAATTCTATCACACAACCTGAAAATTGCAGTTTGAAACCTGTATAATTCAAGTACACCAACGATTAGGTTTTTTTTCTAAATTCGAAATTTTTTCCAAGTCCTTATTGAGGGGATACATTTTTCTGGTGCACAAGAACTGTAAAATTTCAGTACGAGCCAGTACAATTTTTGCGAAATTATGGCAAAATTTCAGTACACAATCTCAAACTTGAATGACTGAATTTTCAGTCATGCTTGGTAAATTTCCAGTACCGTACCAACAAAATTTCTGTACATTTCTGTGACACTGGAAATTTCAAGTCAAGGTGCACAGTAATTTTCCAGTTTTTTTTTACAGTGTAGAACATTAAAATTATCAAATTGAAACTCAGTTATTGTCGAGCCTACTTTCATTCATAATAAATTTGGAATTCAGTCCACAATCCCAATCATAATGGGTGTGCGAGTAGTGATTTTTTCGAGTTGAGTCGAGCCGAATACTCGAAATTCACCGAGTACCCAAAAATTTTTCGAGTGTCTGGTAGATTTTCGAGTACTTGAAAAGTAGATAATATATATGAATATGAATATAATCTATATGCAAATGATGATTCACGATAATTCTAAGAGAATCGACAGATTAATCGAAGATTATCGAGTAGCTAAAAAATTTCGACGAGTACAAATTACTCGACTCGACTCGAGAATACTCGAAAATTTCGAGTACTCGCATACACCTAACAATCATGTTCCTTGGAATAAAGAACACAAAACTGAACAAATGTTTCGAAAGAAATCAAACAGATTATGGAAACGACAAATATTCATCGTTTGTTTAGATCCAATTCAATTTTGAATAGAAAAACGGTATATGCATAGTCCAAGGAATGGCCATGCACATAACGTGTTAACATAACAGTATTTAGATTAACGTGCTTCCATCATTCTGCTGTACAACCTGGAAGCGTAAGACAAACAAGGCTACGTGTATTGCTGCTTCGGTACAGTATTATCAAATTGTGCTAGCGTGTAACACATTGATCGAAATTCAAACACATGTAATTCGATGTTTGGACAACTGTGACAACACGCGGAGGGAATATTCTTAGCAACCATAGTTCTAGTCGATAGTATTTCGATATTGAATTTGCAACTTCGTTGTGTCAAAAGGAAGAAACAATGTTTGCAATTGATAACAATGTTATCTCTTTTAATTCAAATCGATCTAAATATGAGGTGGTTCAAAAACCTTTTGTCAGATTTTTTTGCCATATCTTGACATTTGACTCAATCCAAAGCTAAAGTTTTGAGATGAGAAAATGATCTCATAAATCGTAGAGAAATCTGATCTATACTACAATCGCTATAATTCCAAAATTAGAAGCACCAAAAGAATTATGCTATCTATCGAATGATTTTCTCATCAAAGCTGTTAGACGTTTTTGATTGCAGAACAATTGAACTCCAAGAACAAGTTGAAATCGCTTGTATTCTGAAAACTCTTCCTAGTTTCTATTTCAACATGGAAGAAAAGTGAGCGATACGTTCGAGGCGACTCTTACAGAATTTACTTCCCTTTCAATCAAGAATGTATTAAACATCAATTCAAAATATTCTATGTGACATTGAAATATGAACTCAACTATTTGTCAATTCACTGCTTTTTTTTGTTGATTATCATCCATTATTTTTTCTTCTCTTCACGTACGACAATAATTAGATATCATTTGATATTCAAGGCTGAATAAAATTAAAGGAAGGTTAATTCTAACAAGAATAGAATGTGAAAAACATCTTCCCTTTTCGATTAACGAAACGTAGTGAAATTCTACTACAGAAGATGCCCTCAGAAATCTAAGATTTAAAACATTGTAGTTGAATGCGACAGCACGAGAAACATTCTTCACGAACATGGAATCATGATTGTGGTTTGCTACGACTGAGAGAATTGTACTTGTACTGTAGTTGGAATTGCGGAGATTCGGTGATAACGGGAAGATAAAAACTTCTTGACGCAACGGCGTTTGATGATACGGATATTGTCCCTCGGTGGCAATATGTGTAACTGGATCAAATTTCAAGATGCTCGTTACACGTTTGTTCGCAGAAGAGAAGAAAATTGAATTTTTATTTGAACGATAATCGATTGGGTCGAAAAATGTGGACGATTTTATCCTCACATTTGTTTTCAGACTGATTTTGTCTTGATTGTTGAATCAACGAATCAGAGTGTTTCAACAGAAATTTAGACTAAAACCTAGAAAATTCTTGTTTTTGTCCGCAATATCGTCAACAATCCGCACAAAATTAGTTTAAAGATGAAGTGTGAGGATAAAAACCGTTTGAATTATCAAATTATTGTGTTATTTTTATTTTAGTACAAGTTTAATTGTTGAATGCGGATATATTCATCGTGGGGTTATTGATTGTATCAAACAAGTTTTGTATATCACATAACCCAAACTTATCCAGTCATCCATCACAGATGTGTGGTTACCAGAATAGTAGGAACGAGAGCAATGTTGAGAAATATTACTATAGATTGCTTCCGTGGAGACCACCAATCTATCTCAGATTAAAATGCAACAGGTATTTTTCTTCATTCTTGAATCCTTGTGCGCATTGAAAACGTATGAATACAAAGAATCAGCTCACGTTGTCGTCTTCTTTCAAATATTTTTTCCTTTCAAATTTTCCATTGCGTGGATGAAATGAAAGGAACTGAAAACAGACTCTGACATGTTTCCAACTGAACCATTACCGTCAAATATTTGTCTGTAATTTACACTTCGTCCAATATTATAATTCAAAAGGACAAGATGTTCTTCCAATATCGACAGTTCATAATTTTTCTTATTTTGAATAATGGAAAGCACTGAAAATTTTGTACCAACTTTTTATCTCAAATATTATACAGGAATTGTGGGAATAAATTACATGATGAAAAATTACACATCCGGGATTTCACATTGTTCTGGAGGTTAATACAAGAAGTAAAAGAAAATGTTACAGCACCGTGTGCAATTTACACGAAGAAAAATATGTTTCAAAAAGTCTCATCATTTATTGAAGATCAGCGCCAGTCTGTGATGTATGAAATTCTTCATCCGAATGTAGGTTCGAAAGGAACATAAGTTTTTGTAGAAATACATCCAATTAGGGTACTTTTAGCACTGAATTTAGTTAGATAATTCTATTCATCGGCAGGTGCTGATGTCCAATAGATTATGGAATTACCAACCAACACACTGATTTTCTCCATTTTTTCGCTGTTGAAGCAAACCTTTTAGCTTTATCAGCGGAAGTTTGGCTAATGTTCCTAAGAAATTAGCTGTTCTGTGGGTGCTGACATATCCAGATATAATAGCTAAAATTTAGCTGCTATAGCTAAACATTTTTTCCTGTGTACTTCCCTCGCATTTGTATCACTTGAATCATGTACGGGGAAGAAAGATTGGCTTTGAGACCAAAATTTTATTTCGTTGAAACAGCAAATTTTCCGCTGTTTCATTGAATGATTTTGAAATGTTGAATTAGCTGTAGCTGTGAATTATTTGCAAAGGCAGCTAAACTTTGACTACTCTTTTACTGTAATAGCTGAAAATTCTCTGTCATGATAAATCAAACTGCTGTAACAGCTCAAAAATTACTATGACAGTGAAACATTCGTTATTTCAACAAAAAATATGAAGTGAAATCAAAGTTCCCTGTTATGGTAAATTTTCTTCTCCGCCAAAAGAGATACTCATCCCGACATGCGAGCAAAAAGGTTACGTGTTGTATAAAGGGAGAACGGAGCCGAATAATGCATATTGATATTCATAAATGTTGATAAGTTTATGAAAATCTAAACACTCATCTATAATTAATTGCCGTGATGCACACAAAAAAAATGTGATAGCCGTGGCAGCTACTCACTTTTTAGCACCCTTTTCTCACTATTATAGCTAAAATAATTGCAGCTGTGGTTATTTATTAGCTACTACACCGAGAAAAGGATTTAGTTATAGTTACCAGCATTTGGTAACGTAGTTGGATATAGCGAAATAAATATTTAGTTATAATCACCGACATACAGATTTACAACTAAGGCCTTTGGTTATCGTTACCAAACTTGAGTTATTATCACCAAATCCTGGTAATAGTCATCAAATCTTGGTAATAATAAACCAAGTACATATTTGAGGCAACCGAATCACTTTGGTAACTATAACTGAGTTCTTTTTTCAGTGTAAAGTAGAAAACCGTGGCGGTGACTGCGCAGGGTTTGCGGTTGATATGTGGATAGCCATGAAATTTTAGCTGTGGCGGCTACATTTCTTGCTGTCGCCGCTAAATGAGTAACCGTGGGAGCTGAAAAATAGCTCCTGTAGTTAATTTTTAGCTATCTGAATGATAGCTAATTATTTTTTCCCGTGTGTATATTCAATAATCGACGATATTTGATAAATTGTTACCCTACACGGAGAGAAAATGGTTTGCTACTATAGCGCCTACAAAGAGATTTGTTGTTCTTGCGAAAATATTCACTCCAGCAGCTAAGACGTTAGTTCTCTTAACAAATTGGTTTATGTTAGCAAAAAAATGTAGTTGTGTCAATCATTTTCCTTGCTTTTTCAGCTAATTTTTTTTGTTAGCTGTTTGTTATGCCGGCAATACTTTTTTCTCCGTGTAGCAGAAATGCTACCTTAATAACAGCTTATAGGTCATGTCAAGGGCCTTTCTAATAACCAGTTTCACTGCAAACACCTTAAAAGGTGCTGAACAACCGCTATAATCCTTTTTACTAAGATAAATACTTGATTTCCATCAAACCAAGCAGAATTTCAATACTTGATATTCAAATAGTACACAATTTTGATGTTTTTCCTACAGCAGCTAATAAATAGCTGTGGCAGCAATGATTTTAGCCATGTCAGAAAGAAGAACCAAACTCTCACTTTCCGTCATCGTCAATTCATTCCTCAAAGTAAAAATAACAGAAAATCAAGAACAGACTGTTGATTTTTTCAAAACCAACCATATTTACGAACATCGGTGAATCTTGACTATAATTTATATGTTACAGCATGTATGATTTCTATAATAAGGTAGAATTAATTGCAATCTTTCACTCTTCACTGCCAGCAAAACGAGCGACAGTGAGATAATAGAATAAAATAATAGTATTATAGAATAAAGGAAACAAAAGTGTACTCAAAAGTGATGTTTCGTGAAACGAAGGTAATAAAAGGAAGTCGTAACAGCATATCTATGAACTCAGCCAAAGACCTATTACGAATAAAATTTATCGTCCGTGTTACTTGGTTTGCGAATACATATGGAATCTAGGAAAACGGACAGGGATAAAGAGAGGGGCGAAAAGAACCTGAGTGTGAACGGAACTGATTGATGGTTCTTCGTTTTCCCGAAGAGTGGAAAGCTACTTTTACTCTCATCAGGTATAGAGGAACTCGGTTTTGCTCGCACACCACGTCATATCTATTCAGTACTCACAATATACATTATTCGGGGAAGAAAGATATTCATCGAATTCATTTTTCTCTCCCTTTTTCTTTTTTTTTCCTTCCGTGGTAAGGAACAAAAGGAAGATGAGAAAAAGTTACGTTTGTAAGATATTAATGAGATCATAGAACATTCATATGGCACTCTATTCGTACTACTTGGAATGAATGCAATTTGAGAAGATTTTCATTCAACTTCCTTTCCACACGCAAACTGCTTCCTCCAAACTTTTGCATCCTACTGTACTCGTAGATGATAACGTCTGAATGAGATGAATGCATTTGCATCCTGTTCTTAGTCTTGGTTGTCTCTCGAAATAACATGGAGAGATAAAATGTTTTTGATTCATCCATTAAGGAAGATGAGATTTGTCACATGTAAACAACAATAAGGATAGCATGTAGAAGAGAGTCCAAGATAGATCTTCACGTATCACGTACACGCCGTTGACGTAGACCCTGTATGAAGTTTCATGTTACCTGCAAAGATCGTTATACTTGGTAGCACGGAACAAAGTTGGCGTGCTTCATCTTTGTAAGAATCGTAAACTTGAGGATCTTATCTTGGGGTTATCGTAATTTATATCAAATTATAATCATACAGCCTCCATAACAGTTATTTTCCTCGATTCTGCATCATCAAGGGACTCCTCTTCACTTATAATCTTCATATAAAAATAGGGAAATTGCGTAATATTACAGACATGTAATTGTTTACAACCCGAATTAATTCTTAACATTTCTCTTCACTGTTACAAAAATTCTTAAATTTAATACGAAATTCTTTATGAAATACCATATTTTCATATTGAATTCAATCATAGTTCTTAAATTTAATATTGATGATGAAATTTCAAAATTTCTTTCTAAAGTGTAACAATTGTTTATTAAATCTCACAAATATATTATTACAATTAAGAACAAAATTATCAACATTGAGAAAAAAATTCTCAACATTAAGAATTATATCATTGAATTCAATATTTTATCATGAAATTTAATACGATTATGTAAAAAACTTCATAATATCCTTATGAAGTTTCAGGCAGATTTTTCAAACACCGTTTTTCATGAATTTTATGAATTTCACTTATAACGTGATTATACTTTCTCTCCGATCCATGGATCGATAATCACCCAAGTTATGAAATGAATCTTTTCTCAAATTCAAACAATGATATGAATCTAATTTCCATATCAGGAGTTAATTGAAATTATTTTCAACCTTTTCGATTAGATCGATATAGAAATGATTATTAAACTGGTTTTTAGGTATCCATGAAACAGATTCCACTGCGTATGAGAAGTATAATACTTTTACTATGAAGAACAATAGCTGTTAACAATGAAATATTTTCTTGTCTCGGAAACCCTTTGAAAACAAGAGAATAGGATTTGTTCAAAATAATGGCATTTTATATGGGGAAGATTGTATTGAATATAAATAAGACAATTTCGCATCAAGATTTTTCTTCAGAATACAGTATTATGAACTGTAATTCATTAATCGATTCCCTGCGAATTCGATAAATTACTGTCGCAAACGAAGTACTTGGAATTAATGCTTATAGGTATAAAGCCACGTTAAGATTGAAGAAAGAAAGGGCAATTTTGTGTTCAGTTGAAGAATGAAATGTTTGGGGAGCTAAGCGATCAATCGGTCATTGATCCTCATACTACACTCGTGTCGCTTTTGTTTCTATTGAAACAACTTTACTACGGCGAATGAATTTCTCTTATCAAGTTTTACCATCGTATAGAATTTTATTATTACGACTTCCTCCCTTCTGGAAATATATTTCACGAAACATTACTCTTTAAGTACAATAACTTATTCCGTAATGAATTCATCATTACCATGATCTTGAATTTTATGTAGATCATGTACAATTCGTTCTCACAGTTATTATTTACCTATGAAAGTAAACAATCACGTCGCTCTCAATCCATTAATTACGAATTTTTTCCCTTCTAAACAACATAGTGACAAGACAGTTTATGTTTAATTGAATCACCCTAAAACTGGGTGCGAGAAAAAGGTATTGAAACAATACATGTTGTCTAATTGCAGGCAGTTTGAGTGTCTAAAATATCTACACTTTAAATTAATTAAGTACTGTTTGCAAGACTGTATCAAAGATATGCTTTATGAAGTCTCAAAAACTGTGTGAGTGACGAACATAAACAGTTGTCTCCAGAATGTTGCAGAATATCCTGAAGATATTATTGAGACATTTGTACTAGGTGGGTGATTTGATTACAGAGGAATCACTTTTTCATTACATTACATTAGAGGATTGTTTCTTAATTTGAGTATTTATCCTGTCTTGGGGTGTTGATTTTTCCAAATAGTTGTGATTCCACCAAATCGTAATGAAAAGTTTGTCACCCACGGAGGAAAATTGCTGCGATCATGTTCTGAAAGAAATTTTCATAATTATCTTTCAGAATGACATAAAAACATAAAAATCCAAATTCTTGACGTTGCCAGTCTAGCTCTGCTTGGGGGCCGTCCATAAATTACGTGGCCCTGTTTTTGCCCTCCCTCATGTAGCTTTACCGTGGCTTTTCTTTGAACACCCCCCTCCCCCACGTGGGAACGTAGTTTTTCACGTTCAGCTAAATTAATTTCAATCAAATGAATTTTCATTCAAATATGGCCTTAATAAAATTGAAATTAACTGAAATGAAAGATTTATTCTATTGAAATAAAATTTCTCTCATCTCAAATGAGATTCACTTGAATGAAGAAGAATCTTATTTGATCCAATCAAATATATATTTGCACTGTCAGAAATATCTGGAAGTTTTTTTCAATTACGTACATGAAATCAGGTTCATATAAATTCTGCATTAAATTTAATGTACACAAACATGAAAAGACCATAGATTATGCTATAGTTTGCATTAAATTTCATGTAAAATGTGCATGAAACTGAATTCATGTACGTACTTGAAAAAAACTTCCAGTAAAAACATTAAAATTCATGCAGAAATTTTTAACAGTGTCGGTTATATTCAAATGGATCATTTTTTTGGATATTTATATAGAATTTTCTTCCAAATACAACATAAATAAAATAACACGTAGCTTGGAACCAACCCCCCCCCCCCTCCCCTCCCCCATGTAGCCTAACGTAGCATTTCATCTTACCCCTCCCTCCCCTTATATTGGCCACATAGTTTATGGATAACCCCTTGCCAGTTCCTGAAAATTGGTCAATCACTACCTAGAATGTGGTATAGTTTCTGTCCATCAAAGATGGGATTGGAGTGGGAAAGATTTTTGAACTTGCACAACGAATTTCTTTTCAACAGATTCATGTCTCGTGATTTTACTAAACCTGTACCAATGATAATTCAAATGTTGTTGTCAAAATTGTATAAAATCATTTTTTTTCCAAACGCGTGATAAGTTTTGGCTCATCAAGGCTGTCAAAATTTGTACCTGAATAACAGAATTTTGACACATAAGTTTCAATGAGATATATTAGGTGTACAAATAAATTTCCGCGGTTTTTTATAAAAAATTAGGAATTTATTGTAAAGGAAAAGTACATTACGTTTTATTCAAAGTATTTTCCATCATTTGCCACTACTTTCCCCCATCTTTCTGGCAACATTCGGATACCCCGTCGAAAAAACTCTTCATCTTTTGACGCTATCCACAAATCTACCCAATTTTTGGTGTCTTCATATGATGTGAAGCGCTGCTCAGACAGACCATGCGCCATCGACCGGAACAGGTGATAATCAGAAGGGGCTAAGTCTGGTGAATACGGCGGGTGGGGTAAAACTTCCCAGTTGAGTGTTTCCAAGTATGTTTTCACCGGCGCCGCAACATGTGGACGAGCATTATCGTGTAAAAGAATAATTTTGTCGTGTCTGGAGTAGTAATGGGCGCGTTTTTCCTTAAGTGCCCGACTCAATCTCATCAATTGTGTTCGGTAGAGAGCTCCAGTAATGGTTTCGCTTGGTTTCAGCAATTCATAATACACGACACCAAGCTGATCCCACCAAATACACAGCATGAGTTTTTTTCCATGAATATTCGGCTTAGCTGTCGATGTTGATGGTTCGCCGGGCTTAACCCATGACTTTCTCTTCTTTGGATTATCGTAGTGAATCCATTTTTCGTCACCAGTGACTATACGATGCAAAAAACTCTTTTGTTTATTCCTGGCAAGCAGCATTTCACTCATGCATAATCGGCGTTCAACGTCTCTCGGCTTTAGTTCATATGGAACCCAATTTCCTTGTTTTTGAATCATTCAGAACGATTTTAAACGATGTGAAATTGCTTGTTGAGTCACTTGTAGAGTAAGTGCAAGTTCTTTTTGCGTTTGGGACGAATCTTCCTCCAATAGTACTTCTAATTCCATGTCTTCGTACACTTTCGGGCTTCCACTGCGTTCTTTGTCTTTAACGTCAAACTCACCGTTCTTAAACTTTTGAAACCATTCCTGACAACTTCTCTCACTTAAAGCAGCTTCACCATATGCTTCTAGAAGCAATCGATGCGCCTCAGCTGCAGATTTTTTCACATTAAAGAAGTAAATCAAAAGTTCCCGCAAATGATGCTTATTCGGAATAAAACTTGACATTTTTGCACGAAAAAAATTACGTGATGCTGATACGGAATCACTAGTACTTTAAGGTTATGGTGTTGCCAGATGACTAAACTTGGGATATTACGTTTTACATCTGACAATTTCTCCATAACCTTCTGGTGGGGCCATCTTTTGACAAACCGCGGAAACTTATTTGTACACCTAATATTTTTTTAGGATTGTATGAGAGTTTGGAGCTTGGACTCTGGAGTATTATGAGCCAATGCTGAGGAAATAAGGTAAGTAAGAGTTCATTATCTTTTCAAGAATTCACCAAACTTGGATGGTTTTTCTTTTATCGTGGATTCTGGCTCGAGCTTGAGCCATCTCTTGACTCTTACTTGAGATAGGAAAATGAAGAAAAACGACATTCATTTTGATCTTCATTCCAACTAGAAGAATGAAGGAGAAATAAAGAGTCTGTTCATTCTTCGAAATTTCGAATATTATATTTTCCGTACAGTTTCTATCCAATATGCATGAGAAAAATTATACTTGCATTGGAAATTCGTTTAAATCCTCTTTCATAGATTCGAAAGAATTAATATTCAATCGGTTTTCATGTATATAAAGAAGAATTTATGAATCTTAACACAACATACATAGAAAATGTGAGAGAAGAGGGGACTCTGAAAAGAAAACTGTGCAGCATAACAAAGTCCCAGAGAAGTTTCTATAATGTCTATTATCGATACCGTGCTCAATCTTGTTTCGAATCTCTTTTGTTTTTCATTTTCTCAATTCAAGCAACCCGATAGTGTATCGTTCCGATTCTATAAAACAAGTAGCAGTTGAATACGTCAATGGTATGTGGAAATGCGCTTGACTTTTATCTTGATGAATGTAAATGTTGCAGAATGATTATTAACTTGAAACGAATTGTTGTCAGCTCATGGCCAATGAATTGTTTTTCAAATCAAGTATTTGAACAATGTCATTCGATAAGATATCGATGAAATTCTTTTGTAATAATACAAAAATTGAATCATATTCCTGTGCAGGTCTTAGATTATGACTTGACGAATGGCTTGAACGAATGATGTAATTGCTCAAGTGTTTTAGTTCAATGTATGACCCCTTGCACATTCGTTCAACGTTCTTCGGACGTTGCAGATACGTTTATATCATTCCTGCTGGATCATGGAGAATTTCGAGAAACTTATACATATTCGAATAATAATTGATCACGTTAAGGCAACACGTATGCCACGTACAAGATGCTTCAAATATGCATGAATTCGCATGTTATTCGCTCACGTCGATACATACACGCACGTAGATACCCTGTAATAATCCAGAGGGATCATTTAGGTGGAGGTAGCTGAAGGAGGTCGACCTCAAGGCTTGTCAATTAGATTACTACAAGTTGAGCAGCTTCGAAAATATAGTCTCATATCGTGAGTTCATGCTTCGCTTATACCGACAATTCGATTTAATAAATATATTAACTTAACAGTCGAATGTGGAAATACGAGGGAATATAATTCATATCATTCGATATCAAGTTCTCTTCTAATGTCATTGAGCAGATGTTTGTTGAACTTCTTTTTGAAAATTGTTACAATAATTTCTTCTGTAGTATAAGTAATTCCTCAACACTGATTGCGCGCAATTGCACTTCCTCTCTTTGATTGGTAAAGAACGGAGGTACATCGAGATATCTCAGTTACATTCCTTCTTCTCGCAGAATCTTACAGAAGAAATCAGCTCCTTGAAAAGGAGTATTTATATATGTTTTATAATCCAAACTTATCCGTCCTGATGAGAAATTATTCCATTTCCCTCAGCAGGCTATCAGCACGGAAAAAATAATTTAGCTGCAGCAGCTAAGTAGCTAGCACGGACACGGACAACCATTAAATCAGCTCCTGCAGCTAAATTTTAGCTGTTGTAGCAAAAAAATTTGCATTTGTAGTTAATTCATTTGCGGTAACAGCTAAAATTTAGCTGCAGGAGCTAATTTAATGGCTGTCGGTGTGCGTGCTAGCTACTTAGCTGCTGCAGCTAAATTATTTTTTCCGTGAGTAATGTGGGGGAATGGCTGTATTTACGAGCTATGTAGTAATAAAAATGTCCACATCTGGTGGCGCAAACTATTAAAATTTGGTATCCTCGAGGCCGAAAAATGTACACGGAAAAAAATGTTCAGGTTCATTACGAAGATTTCTTGGTATCCTAGCTAAACGATATCACTGGATTTCGTTGAGATAGTGGGAAATGAACTTTATCACTGATGAGATATAGTTTTAACCACTGAAATATTTAGCGATGACGTCTATATTCTCACTCCAAAAGAGCGACTGGATTGTATGGGTGCGACACCTGAACACAATTAGCTGCACAGTCTAGCTAACTACTTTAGCCGTAACAGATAGAATTTTTCACTGGTGTTTCCAAGTCAGCTCACATGGCAGTAATGATTCTTTCTAAAGAACGAATCATTCTCAAATTTTGTTCTTTCCATGTTGCATAAGACATCTTGAAAATGTTTTTTTAGAATACTTTTGGAACTGCCTAACCTGTACAGTAGACTCTCCGAATGTGTCCACCGACCTCTCTTTTCAACATTCCACATGACGGAAAGTTGAAAAAAGAGGTCGGATCAGCCGTATATTTCTTTCTATTACAGTGAAGTCATTTTCTTCCGTGTAGTATTACTTATTCCGTTCTTGAAAACGAAACGACAGGTTGTTTTCAAAATCTGAGGTTTTATCGTTCAATTCTTTCGACTCAAATTACGATCAAAAACTCATAGCAAGTTTCGTTTTGATGTGTTCACAAGATGAAATTACATCACGAAATTTCGTACAAGTGCTTAGAAATGTACACGCAGAAAACAGATGTGTTGAAAAGTCCCATAATTTATTGAGGATTAGCGCGAGTCTGTCACAGATAGAGTTTTGACTTGAATTTACTTTTAAAAACTCCCATAATTAGATGTATTTCTACAAGAAATTATGGTACTTTTGAAGCTATATTCAGGTAAATAATTTGATTCGTCACAGACTGGCGCTGATTCTCAATAAATTATGGGACTTTTAAAAATATATTTTTCTGCGTGTAGTAAATTTACAAAAACGAATTAGCAATATCACGTATCGTCAGATACATTCATCTATTATAATTTTGAAAAGAGGTCACTAGAATGTCTTATCATTTGATAGCAGCTCGATTAAGAGCGTTTTAAAAATTTTAATTCATTTTGTTGCGTATCAATGCACATCTAGTTCACTGGTATAATATACTCGTCACTTTGAAATGAAAGGAGTAACAAGTAAGCGTTTCGTGTGTATTATATATTCTATCACTCTGTCGGTGAAGGGGAAATCTGATATGCTCCAGTCATGTTTTTCTCATAATTATCTTCAGTTGATTTTCGTTTTCTTCCAAGCCACTTGTACATCAGTACTTTCCTCTTTTTCAAGAATAATTAGAAAATTTATACAATCAATCATAATACATGTTCCATTAATCAAGTAGCATACATTGAAACGAGTCTCAAAGGTATACCTCGAGCTCATAAGCTTGAGTGTGATGTAAATTCTACTTCAGGTTCTATAGAATTTCGTTTGGACGGATCCTACTGAAATCCGTTGATTTCATTATACTTAAGCGGATTCGGAAGGCTTTCTCACGGTCAGTTCTTGGTGATATATCAACATTTCAACCATGAGAGAAGAGATTTATTAATTTCTACTCTTCTTTTGCTTTGATATTGACTATAATTTTATTTGGAAAATGTTAAATAATGCTCAGTATTCTTTTTTATAATTTCACCATGTGGAGCAATAGAAGATTGAAGATCGAATTGGAAATATTCGTAGTACAAACAATGAGATGATTTCGTAAACATTATTACAGAATTGCGGAATGTATGAGAATATAATTTGTGATTATTTCAATCAAGCTCGGAATGTAAGCGGTTCGCATTAACGACGTGAATACGTTGCTCTGGTATTCAATGCATGCGTTCCTAAGATTTCCATCTTCTATCTGGATGGTGAGATACTGGTTCATTGAAATTGTATATTCGTTGATATACACATTAAAATACTGTTATAAATGAATTCAACAGCCTTATACTCTTTGAATTCACTCGAATGTGAGTCGATATCGTAACGATATCCTTGTTAGGGTCAACCCGGATCGAAAAATTTGAACAATTTTTGTCCTCTGAATCTGAATTTCTCCTCAATCACTTTCATTCATTGGAGGAGAAATTCAGACTAAAATCATGAAAAAGTACTGTTTTTGTCCGCATTATTCAACAATCAGGACAAAATCAGCCTGAAATTAGAATAAGAGGACAAAAACCGTTCAAATTTTCCGACTCGGGGACCAACCCCTACAGGGTTCATCAATTGGCCCAATAATGGCACGTTACTGGACCACAGATGGCGTTCTTCGCCCGTTAACAGCGCCTATTAATGGCTCATCAATGGTTAATTGCTGGATGATAACGTGGGTCCAGTAATGGCAATAAATAATGGGTCATATATAAAATTATTGATTGGCCCAGTAATGGGGCTAAATGATCCCGATTTATGGCCAAAAATTTCGGGATAATGTTCGAATGTCAGCCATCAATGGCAGATTACTGGGGCATAATAATAATGATATCCAATGGCGATATGACTGTATTCCAGAATCATCGGTTGAGTATTAGTTCAGATGAGTGGTTAAGTGTGACCCAAAATACTTTTTTGTTTTTGTTTTAGGGAAATTTCTCATTCCAGTTTTCACAAGATCAGAAATGGATGTTTTTTTTCTAAATAGATTTGCATACCCGATATTTCCACAATCTCAAATGTAAAATCACACGAGTCAAAAGCACTCTCGATGAATCAGTTGAATTCAGTTGCTTATTCCTTCAAATTTTTCGTTATTTACATGAGAAGGTGATTGATTATCTATATAAATAAGAATTAATTCGAATCATGTGAAACGTATTTGATGGATGTGTATTATTTATTCAGCGTAATAGAAATAAGGCCAAAACAAACTTTTTTCACGGGTGATTACGAATACAATACATTCAACTTTGAAATCCATTTCACTTAGTAATAGACCATATTTCAGCCAGTAACGGGGAATCAATTGTTGGCCGTTTACCATAGCCATACATCGGCTGATTCCATTGCTGGCCTTTCTTATCAGCTAGTGGTGGGCCACACTTGTGCCAATGATGTGAATCCATTGTTGGCCATTTAATGGTAGCCATACATGGGCCGATTATTGGCTGTGTTTACATTATCAGGGTTTCCTGTATGGGAAATCAATTGGTTTGAATCAATCAAATTCAATCAACGATGTCAACCAGAGTAGGAATACGAGGTGTGTTCAAAAAGTAAGGTGACTTTGTATTTTTAAGAAAAAATATTTATTTATTTATCAATATTTATGTTGTCCCCTTCAAAGTAATCCCCCTCAGATACAATACACTTATGCCAACGGTTTTTCCAATCCTCAAAGCACTTCTCATGAGCACTTTTCGGTATAGCCTTGGGCTCTTCCAGCGATGCAGTCTTTATCTCTTCAATCGTTGCAAATCTCCGTCCTTTCATAGGTCTCTTTAGTTTTGGGAACAAGAAAAAGTCACATGGGGCCAAATCCGGTGAATATGGTGGCTGAGGCATGATTGTGGTGTTGTTTTTGGCCAAAAAATCTCTCACAAGCAAAGATGAGTGAGCAGGGGCATTATCGTGATGCAAAAGCCATGAATTATTTTTCCACAATTCTGACGTTTTCTTCGTATTGCTTCTCGCAAACGGCGCATAACTTCAAGATAATACTGTTTATTGACCGTACGACCATATGGTAAGAACTCCTGATGCACCACGCCATGGTAATCGAAGAAAACAGTGAGCAAAACTTTGACATTTGATCGAACTTGGCGTGCTTTTTTCGGTCTTGGCTCATCTGGGGTCTTCCATTGGGACGATTGGACTTTGGTTTCGACATCATAACCATATACCCATGATTCGTCACCAGTTATGACCCTTTTGAGTAAATCTGGGTCGTCGTTGACGTCATTCAACAGTTCTTGAGCGATGCTCATGCGACGGTTCTTTTGGTCAAAATTTAGCAATTTCGGAACAAACTTCGCTGACACACGTCTCATGCCCAAAACGTTAGAAAAAATTTCATGGCACGAGTCAAGCGATAAACCAACATCCTCAGCAACTTCTCTGATAGTGATTCGACGATTTTCCGAAACAATTTTCTTCACTGCTTGAACGTTTTCATCAGTTGTTGACGTGCTTGGGCGTCCAGAGCGAGGCTCGTCATTGGCATCTTCCCGGCCATCTTGGAAGAGTTTGTACCACTTGTAAACATTTTTTTTACTCGGAACAGTTTCACCGTATGCTACTGTCAACATTTTAAGTGTTTCGGAGCACTTTATTTTATTTTTTACCCAAAATTTGATGCAAATCCTTTGATTCATATTTTTCGATAGCAAGAAATCGCCGAGCACGCAAAACACTTATAACCTTTACGCCTCTCACAACCAAACAAAAAATGCTATACACTTGAAGCTTGTTACAGATGTTTGGGAAGAGTGTGCCAACATAAGAAAACAAAAAAATCGATAATCGAAAGTACGTTGCCCGCGAAATTTGAAAAGTCACCTTACTTTTTGAACACACCTCGTATTATAGAAATTGAGAAACTTTCTTCCATGTTGGATTTACTTTCAACATTTCGTGAACAATATTTTTTATACATAATATATCCGCTATCCAACACCATGTAATTTCGATGCAACACTACCAACGCACGCGATTGTGGCATCTGGTCTGCTCTTTTCCTGTTAACCGCTTTCTCTAAAAATTCATTGTAATATTCTTCTTGTGGGGATTTCCCATTGTCACTACGTGAAAGTAAATAATTGTTTCAACGACAGGTATTAATCTTGAAATTATTCCCTTCCTTTTCACTGAAACGATGTGGTTTCAGTTGAAAGAAGCATCACATTTCAAGAATTCTAACAACCTCTGTTTAATCTTTAATCACATGAGTCATGAACTGGGTATTGAACACTACACGGCCAGGCGCAGGATTACATAAAAAAGACGTTGGAAGACGACAACGCAGTTAGCGGGACATACCCCATATACCTACATGTGTGGAATATCCGGAGTGTAAAAGTACCACCGTAGTTTTTGTGCAGTACGTCAGTTACGCAACAGGAACAAAAGACAGGGGAACAGGTCACGGATCGTTGATTTACTCAACTTCAAATGATATTTCTTACGAGAATTTCAAAATTTTTTATTAACGCATTCAAGATATTTCACTTCGCCTTTGAATTACTCGATCGTTGTAATTATTGTCAATAAACTTCCATACAGGATCACTTCAGAATCGTACTGTTATTGCAATAAACATCGTGGTTGTACGTCGAACAACATTTATAGTGGACATAAAACATACTTTCACGCGTCCCCAGGAAATTTATTTCAATTTTCCTATACAGCATTCGCAGTTATGAGTCTAATTTTTCACAATTATTCCAAGAAATGTGGGACGCGATTTGTTTTTCTTTTTTTATCAAATATCGTGTTATTGTACTCGTGGAATATTCAGGGTTAATTTCGAAACGTACTGGAATGTATTATCTCGTTTTTGATGCTCAATGGCATTCACAGAGGAGAATGGAATTTATTGATAAAAGATAAAATCTCACTGAACGTTTACGTCTGAAATAGTGGCATGCGTACAAATAGATGAGTTATTAGATTTCCTTCGGGAATCCATCCCCCCTGCGCCAAGGATTTCGCTGGAACGGGTGAATATTGATTTGCAATTTGAAATCTAAACGATGAATTGTAATTTTACTTTACAAAATTAATTTAAATCCATTATCGGTGTGATAAGTGATTCGTGTTCGAAGAGTCTGGTATCGATACACAAAAAGATGTATGTTTCACGAGGGAGGTGATAAACAACGTATTGGATTGGCATACGACCACTTTACTCAACTTCCTCAATTTGCATGCTAATGGAAGTTCCGAAGAATCGCGAGATAATTAAAGACCCATTGTTTCACCGTGCCAACCGTCGCGCTATAGATTTGCCTATGCACTAATGTATCTCGAGCGTGTAGTTTCTTTTTGTTCGACTCTATCTGAATACCATTTTCGTTTGTATCGCGTATTATACCGCTCCAGAACGTACAATGAAGACGTGAGCTGGTGAAGGTAAACAACAGATAACCGTATTAATTTCTCATCTTCCGACATTAATATATTCGTTGGTTTTTTTTTCAGTTTCAATCATTCCTTATTATAAATAAGAAATCCACAGGAATTTTCCATACCCCGATGATTTTGATTCATCAATTTCATCAATTTTTTCGGGTATTTTGCATTTCCTTCGTACCACGTGTATTTTCGATATTAAGGTCAATGCACAAGGGAAATATCGAACAAGAAAAAAGGCTGAAAGAAATACAGGAAGTTCTTCTTTTCTTGTATCATCAACTGAGAAGGCATGATATTCACGATACGGTACAGACTTGAATTCATGTACATGAATGCACGTTCACTCGAAATCCAACCTTGATTGGGTTAGTTCGTCTTCAGGAACTCAAACATAGAGAAAGTGTGATCGTTTATACGATGCACTGTTTTCATCATCAGCGTGGACTCTATTCGTGCACTGTGATTTATCGTATCAGAGAAATATCATTACTTATCCTTGTTTGAAGAATACCATACGGAAACACCACATGGAATTATTTTTGAATGATCAAATCATACTTGGTGGGGAAGATTATACCGTCTAGCTACATTCGATGCATTTTACTAACCGCAAATTATACATCATACCGAGTGAGATAAAACTATATATACGGAGAGAATGGACTTAAGTGGGTTGCAGAGTTTCCTCTACTAGAATTTATGGCTGGAAGAAATTTTTATCGTGTTCGAGACAGACATTTGCAATGATTTGCGCTTCTACGGGGGGAGGGGGGGGGGGGGTGAAAAATATGAGGGAACGAGATTAAATTGTTGGATGCGGAAAAATGAAGGATCCTTTTGTGATGTTGGTTCATCTTTTTGCATTCTTCGTATACACGACGACGTGAATGATTGAGGTCATTAGAACTGTATTTTTGACTCTCACAGCAAAGATAAGGATGTGAGCGATTTTGAGATCGTAATTAAGAAGTGAATAAACAAAGTGTGTATGAACAACTCGAGAGAATTCGACGAAGTGAAACACATTTTCTCATTTTCATCAGTTCCACGAGTAAGAAACGGAATACTACAGATCGCTACGGTTGAAATAAAGAATTTTCTGTTACTTCCAGTACATACAGAATATATACTTATATCTGGAACATCATTATATTATTCAGTACGAAATGAATACATCATTTCGATTTCTCATCCTTTCGACAGTAGGATTAAAAAAGACGAATGGAGATATACCATTTATCATCAACTCACGTTGAAATCAGTGAAACACACAAGTTTATAATATTCGATTCGATTTACTTCAGAGTTAGCTCAACATATCAGAGTGTATCGCATTGATAATTCATACGTCGAACGTGATGAACTTAATTGAATCGAAAGCTTTCATGTTTCGAACACGTTTCAACCAAATATCGAGTTGATTTGGACACGAGAAATCCGGTTAAACGAATTATCACACTCACTCGCATCTATCGCTGAGTTGTTTGTTTTTCTTTATTTTTCATATATTATAAAGATAACGGAGCATCGGTTTATTCTCTGTACAGTAACGAGAGGAAAGTGTTGATTAATCAAATATTCCTCTATGAATTTTTCCCTAAATTGTTGGTGCGTTTTTTAGAGTTATATCGAATCGCTGATATTTTTATCTCGCATATTTCTATCCTATCTTTTCCATATCGAACTGTGGAAGTTAACAGTTATTCTTTTCCTTTCAATTTTCTTGAAGATTTCTCGAGGAATAATTATATACGTGAATCTGGTTTTTCCCATTGATTACTCATTCTTTCTATCATATTATTGCAAATAACTCTGTTAAAATTATCTTTAATGCATGTAATTATTTGAAATAGTCATTGGTGAGCCTGAATCAAACGAGGCTTATTATATTCATCATTCACAGGTCAATGAAGTTGAGAAAGCAATTGAGAGAGTTTATATCCAGTTGATTGAAGAATACCGCAAAGCTCTCTATAAAATATAGGAGAGATTATTCTATCTTGTATTGAACTGATATCAAAGTTATCATCGTATTCATTTCTACTTGATCAACTGATGAGAAATTTTCCATGATACCATTTCGATTGTTGGAGACATAAAAATCATGCGTAGAAGAGATCTTAAATGAAAGTTCCACATGTTGTATATTTACGTCGATTAGATGTTAATTCAATGTAGTGTTAATTACAATGATTTCTTCCTCTGACTAGTATAACGTGATAATATGGTTGAAATTGAGTTACTGAAACATCAAGATTGATATAGTTTCGGGTTTGATATTTCCCAAGTTCTAGAATTAAATTACGTACGCTGTAACTATGATTCATAATTTTGCGACTAGAAATTATTATCCAACTTCAAATGATATTTCAAAAGGATCTAACAAGATTATTCGAAATCGAATGTACCTTTGAAGGATTTGACAAGAATTGAACGTGGAAGGCTTTAGTGAGGGTTAAATTACTAAAACTGAATCGGGATTTTTATGTAGGCGAAAGGTGTATAAATACGGAGAATGAAAATTTGTAGCCCCAGCGAATCGAGGTATCATATATGGAATGGCGAATTTTTTGCTAACCTAGCTAAAAATTCGTTGCCACAACTGACTGGATTGCTGAGAGAGCAACATGATTAACTGAAGTAGCAAATCTTCCGCTGGACAGCTAAATTTTGAGTATTATATACAGAACAGCAAACCAATTTTGCTAGAGTAGCAAACATTTTCCGCTTCCACAGCTGAAAATTCGCAGTCGTAGCTAAGAAAATTATTTAGGGTCCCCCCAAAATTTGAAGAGTCATTTTCCCTGACTTTTACTGACCATGTTCAAAATTTTCCCTGACTCTCGCATAAGTATACCCAGACAGCACACGCAGAACCCTAGTGAAAAAATTATATAGAATATTTTGTCAAGATTTGACTCTATGCAAACTGTATGGAATTTCTAAAGAAAAATCCATAGAAAGTCATGGAGAAAAAAATTATTCGTCGAAGTTCTATGAAATTTTTTCACTAGGGAATCCTTTTTCAAGAACAGGCACAGAATTCCTCAAGAATTCTTCTCGAACTGATGAATTCATGAACAACTCTGGAAGAGTTCAATGTTTCCAGACATTCAAGAATACAAAATGCTATCTTAGAGTATTCAAACTTTTCCATAGTTCGGTATTATTGGAGTTTATTGAATCTTTTATCGTCAAATACAACCCGAGGTTTTGTATGTGGATATTAATATTGACATACAAAATATATATCAACTCCAATTTTTTTTTATTAATAAACTCTCTTGAACTTCTAATAACATTTGAATAAAATAAACCGTTTTATGGATACATCAAATCTAATTATCCACTTACGATCATCTACATTCATTTAAACGATTATTCAAATAGTTTTAGTCAAAAAATAAATTGATCAATATTTCATTATTAATATTTTTCAATCACATCTCTAATATTTGAAAAAAGTGAAAAGCTGTCAAACTTATCCATGTACAGGAACAACTTTTGTTTTTTTCGAAATACGCTGTACAGACCTGGATGAACCTTCAAAGATTCATCCCTGAAAATTTCACTATTTTATGCATTCAGTTTTGAATATTTTGTGCGGGAAAAAATGCCACCAGATGGAGCCACATATGCGCTAGTATCCACTTGAGGTTTGCGGCAATGCGCAATCCTAGGCATGTAATTCATTATTAATGAATGTAGTGAATTTTTGGATACGCCTTTGAATGGTATTGTACCCATGAAGCGTTTGAAGATGATCTACGAATTAAAATAAAATAAGCGCAGTTAATAGATCAATTGTGAATACTTATTCTTCTGGAATCGCGTTTTGAACCAAACCAAAGGAATGGCATTCGTAAACAAAATCGCCAGGCAATTCGATGAAATTTATACTTCACCCATAAAGCGCAAGAGTTCTCGTTATGCTTCTAAATATGTATTTATTATGGACACGTATTTGGAATTCTTAACGAACTCTTAATGAACAACTCAATGTTCAGAAAGAATTCGTATTGAGATTCCATAATGAATTCTGCGGACATTCAATATGTTTTCATCTTGAATTCTTATTGAATTCATTATTGGTCGCATAACGGGGACTATTCAAAAGGTCTTTGGGAAGTCTTTATGAATTCGAATTGATAATTTGTGCTGGCTGGGTGGAAAATACACAAGTGGACATTACTCTTTGGAAATTTCCTGCTGAAATCGAATGTTTCAATTTTCCCTGACTTTTTATAAATTTGAATGGATTTCTCTGACTAATGAAGCATTTTGAAAACGTTTCCTGATTTTCCTTGACTGAATAAGGATTCCCTGACTTTTAATGTCTGAGAGGAACCTGTTGGTGTGATTGCAAAAAATTGACTGATCCAGCGAAAACAGGTTCCTCTATCATAGCAAATCCTTTCTTCTCCGTGAAATCATCCTTCGGAATGAAAATAATCCCAACTCTGCTAAATATGATTCATGTTATTATCTAAAATTCATTAGGATCGAGGAATCTGAAGGAGCAAATCATTTTTATCCGGATTGGGATCATTTTCACCTTGGGGGATCATCAACCTTGTACACTTTCTTCCTATTCTTTTCATGATTGAACAGTTTTTGAACTTTCTGGTTTTTCCTCTAGTCAACAAAATCTCTGAAAAAATTAGGTGCCCATGGAATAAATTACATAATAAGAGAGATTTACAGGGAAAAAAGAAAACATAATTGGTCACTGTAAATGACAACGATCGGTTGAAAAACAAATGAAAACACGCTTGGATAATGAGAATTGGCGCGATCACAATGATGGGTATTGTAATGAAATTCCTCAATGCTGACTGGACAGTAATGAGGACTGGGAAACGCAGTAATGCATGGAATAAATTTGAGTTTTAATGTATTTTTGCGATTCACATGGAGTAACCATCACTGTTTTCTTTTTTCCGCGTATGTTGAATTCAACATTGCCATAAAAACTTATTCAAGAAAGATTATTAATAATTAGAAAGGTCTGCATTTTTATATAAAGAACGAAGCTCGATATTTCACTTCTCATTTTCTTCTCCAATTGAGAGTATTTTAAACAAATGAAAATTCTTTCATCACAAAGACTAATCCTCTCAAATGGAGAGAAATACTTCTGATTAGGGTTACCATACGTCCGGGAAAACCCGGACATGTACTCTTTATAATACGGTTTTTCCGATATTAAAATGTAGATCTAATTCCTTCTCTAAAAAGAGAACAAAAAGAGTACTGAGAGTACAAGTCGAAAACCCTGGCGGATGTTCCCGCATTCTTGAAAAGAGTACATGTCCGGGTTTTTTCCCCGGACACATATGGTAACCCTACTTCTGATACCAAGTATCAGAGGAGAAGCTGCATCAAAATGAAAGAAGTACTCTTACTTGTACAGGTTGGTTGAAAAGTTTTGAAAGCGAAACCTATCAACCAGTACAGGAATCAAAATTTATACACTATTTTTATATTCCATCCTTCATTTGAACACACACACAATTTTATTCCGATCTGTCAATTCATTCTTTGTTTACAAGCCATTCGAAGTTGACGTGTCAATGTATTTTGTGAAAATGGAAGAATCCGAATATCGTGCAGTGATAAAATTCTTTGTTTTGGAAGGTTTATCAGCAACAGAAATTCATACTAGAATGAAGACAGTGTTGAAGGAATCTGCTCCTTCATTTGCGACTGTACATCGATGGGTTTTAGAGTTTAAACGTGGTCGTACAAGCGTTGAAGATCAATCACGTAGTGGACGTCCAAAAAGTGCAACGAAATCAGACATCATTGAGCAAGTCTATGATATTGTTTGTAAAGATCCGAGTTTGACTAAGCGTGAAATTGCTGATACCATAGGCATCTCGGATGAACGAGTACTCCATATTTTACACGAAGAATTACATATGAAAAAGCTTTTTGGAAAGTTAGTGCCGCATTCGTTGACAATTCAACAAAAACTGAATCGAAAACAAATATCTCAGCGTAATTTGGAGCGTTTTCAGCAGAATAAGACCGATTTTTTGCGTCGTTTCGTAACTGTGGACGAGACTTGGATCTACCATCATGATCCTAAACTGAAACAAGAACGTTTACAGTGGACCGAAGCTAGTTGTTCAGCTCCAAAACGGGTGAAGTCGGAACGATCGGCAAAAAAGGTTTTAGCATCGGTTTTTTGGGACGCAAAAGGGGTTTTGTTGATTGATTATCTCGAAGAAGGTAAAACAATTAACTCTGAATATTATTGCGACCTTTTGGACCAGTTGGATGAAAAAATTCGTGGAAAAAGACCCGGTTTACGGAAGAAAAAAATCATTTTTCATCAAGACAATGCACGTGCTCACACAAGTGTTCTGGCGATGGCTGAACTGAACGAATTGAAGTACGAATTGCTTGAACACCCACCGTATTCATCAAATTTGGCTCCCTCCGACTATTACCTCTTCAGGAATTTGAAACAATTCCTTCATGGAAAGCGTTTTTCGTCGAATGAAGAAGCTATTGCAGCTGTGGAACAGTATTTTGCGGAGCTTCCGGAAAATCATTACAGAGAAGGTATACAATTATTGGAGGATCGTTGGAATAAGTGTGTTGAAGTTGAGAGAGACTATATCGAATAAAAAAAATCATTTCATCAAAAAATACACATTCTTTCATTTTTACTTTCAAAACTTTTCAACCAACCTGTATATTAACTTTTTTGGGGTGTACAAATATTGGAAAGATTTGGAAAAAGTGAGACACAACTTTGTGAACATTTCCGACATTTTTCATTGGATTGCAACGATAATTGGATCTATTTTAGGAGAGATCTGACAAAGCTCTGTTGAAAAAATATGGGATCTAATCCTTTTTGTCAGTTTCTTATGAAAAAAACGTGAAATCCTGCAATTTTCAATTATTCTTCCAATTTCACAAATCCTAAAATTCCGCAATCCCTTCCTCAACATAGCTGATGAATCCCCGCAATTTTTCCATCATTTAAGAAGATACTAGCGATGACATCGAATCTCCCTTTTCATCGTATAGATGTGTTCTCTTCTAACTAACGTGATCGGATGGTAACCGCTAGTAACCCCTTGATGGATCTGTTTTCATTTTTTGAAAGTCTGATTTTTCGGTTTAGAATAGTTTATTTGTTTCTGATTTAGACAAAGTTTTTCCTACAAGCTCCTGATGATAATTAAACGTAGAGGCACACGGAGGACAATGATGGGTTGATACTTGGATAGCTAAAAATGAGCTTTGGTACCTATTTTTTAGCTGTGGCGACAAAAGTTATTGCTATAGGAATCAAAATCTAACGTTTGCAGTCATTTTTTTCGCTATCCAAGTATCAAATACACAAAATAACTACCATAGCTAATTCCTGGCTATCATAGCGAAATTTTTTTTTCCGTGCATGATATACCCATAATAAAGATGGTTTCATATGGTAAAGATATACAGTTTATATAAACTTTTATAAAAATATCAATTTAAACTCGATACAGATTTTAAAGAAAAATATCGATACTGTGAGTATCGCAGAAGTGGCAAGCTTTGTTAGAATCCGAGCGGGGTTGAGGCCAACTTGATCGAATCCAAGCAATGAGAGATTCTAGTTGAGTTATGGATTGAATATCACAACTTCAGTGAAGCCTGAAAAATATCAATTACATTTTCAAATCAAAATTTTCAACTATTCATCAGATTTTTGTCGAAAATTTATAAAAACCCAAGTTTTGTAATCATTTTTATGTATTCATAAATATTTGTTCCTTATCTCCAGCTGGATTTATTATTGACTCCCTCAATTATTGGAGCGTCTTGAATTCCAAAGACCTCACCTTGATCAGAGGTTTTGGAATTTACATATCATATGACATTTTCTTATACGCGAGGCTTCTTCATTGAATTTTCATAACCTGATCTCTCATCATTGTATACTGAATCCTGATTTCCATAAAAAAATACATTCTACACAGAGCTAATACGGTATTTAATGAACTGAATATAAATATTGCAAGGGGGTTACATAATTACATATGTTTCGTAATCAACGATGTTGATTTAGATTATGCTACTAAGGAATTATTCCGAAGTATTTTTATCTTGAAAGGGATAATCTGTCAATAGTGGATAATCACACGTCGTCGTCTCGAGTGGAAAAATTTCCTAAATTATATATAACTTTCATATTAACTATATTCAACTGTATATAAATTATATTCAATTTCGAAGATTCTTCCACTCAGGATGTTTTCATAAACAACTCAATGTTCACAGTGCATTGTTTTGAGTGAACTTATTTGAAAATTATATGAAATTTTGTATACAGAAATGATTTTTTAGACTTCTTTTATAATCCGCGCTGCGGGAAATAATCATTTCCCTTACATCCCATTTCAATTTATTTTTCATTACTCCTTCGTTTTATAATAGGATTTAAGAGATTTTTTCGCCAAGGTTTGTTTGTTTAGCGAAAATATGTTGTGGTACTCACGTTATTTTTCGAATAGATCAATCATCAAATTGAAAATACGTACCTGAAACATAGAAAATTTAAATACGTTAGATGGAGATATATAAATCATATTCTACAGGGTTGATTCTTTAACAATCTAATGACGAAATATTCTCCAGTACAACAGTGGAACCATGTGATAATTAGCTGATGTACGTCTATGCCAAGAGGACAACGATTGATGCCCCTTCACTGAATGAAATATGGCCTATCAATGGCTCAAACTGACTATACAATTCGATATTCCAAGTGAATAATGCTTCTTGAACAAATCGAGTATCTGCAGTCCAGAGTTGTATTCTTCAATATCCTGTAAAGATTCTCTTTCTAAAAATTCAAAAAGTGTGACTCTCATTTTTCAAAGTCACTTTCGTCTAAATTTACAGAAAATATTTGCTGGATTTGAAGAAATTTTTTAGACTATGTTCGGAGTTTCTTGAAATTCAGTGAAATTTATCTGAAATTCAAAAGAGAGTGGCTGTAAAAACTTACAACCATGATTTTTAATTTTCGGACGACAGTTTTCTACAGTGTATACCTGCAATATGATCAACTTCTTATGGATACGATAGAAAATTGCAGAAAATTGAAAGGACAAAATATGATTGCTGACAACAAATCATCGAGCCATAGAAAACCAAATTTTCAAGTAGATATCTCGATGATTCTACCACTGAACATGAATTCCAAACTGAATCTATACAAATGAAGCTGAAACTGCAAGCCGATTACCATAACTTTTTACACAAAACGTTCATCAAGGATTTGAGCATCTGAAACGTTTAATGGAATACTATTCGATCGATTTTTGGGGTGGATAGAGTTTCAACAACGTACAGTAAAAAGTTACAATAATCGAGCCCTACACGGAAAAAAGTCCCATATAAATTTTACATTGGCTGCTGTGAATTTAACATAACTTCTCACATGAATGCGATTGGAGTAAAATTTACTTTGGAACCAATTTTATACTTACATTGTTACCAAAGTGAATTAGATGAAACTGAAACTGGTAGCCGTTGAGCTATCAGCCGCTTTTCATAACTCTTTATACACAATTTTTATTAAGGATTTGAGGATCTGAAACGTTTGGTAGGATGCTACTGAATCGATTTCTGGTATAAACAAAGCTCCAATAACCTTGATTCAAAAGTTACAAAAATCGGCTGCTAACTTTACGCCTGCCAGTTTCAGCTTTATGTAAATGAGAGAAGTGTTGCTGTGAATTACCTTTAATAACAATGTAAATCCAACAGGATTGTGTAGTAAAGTTTACATGAAATCCACACTGTAATCGTTACCTGACTTTTCATGTAATTTTTCCACGGGGATTTTTTTCCATGTAATTTCAGCTTCATTGTATACGAAATTTATCTTTTGAAGTGGTATTGCAAGAAAATATCCAAGTTTGATATTCTAACGATCAAAACTATATATTCCCTTCAATAAAGCAATCGATTATCACTAATATATAGCTCAATAATCAACCCACTATCGATGGGCCACTTTTGAATACTGCACGGAATTATTTTGCTCCATTACTGGATCAATGATTACTTTCAACACTATTGCTGAGTGATTCCACATCTTCATAAACATATTTTGTTCAATTAAAATTTCTGTGGAGTTAATTACAAACTGTTCCCAAAATCCTGAAAATAAATTATAGTTTAATTTTCCGAAACTCCCAACGACAATTGACCTTTGTTAATTGCAGATTATCTAGAACAACGCTCATTCACAAAATTGAAATCATGATGGAGATTCAAATCCTTCAGATTTTGGTCTCATTGGAACATGCGGGCTCAGATTCAAACTGTGTAATATACTATTCATGTTCGAAATACAAGGTAAGTTTATAACACATGCAAAATGTTTTCTACTATCCGACTGATTGCATTCAACAAATTGTACTGAAATTTCATCAAATTTTCATACGAAACGGATGGTTTTTGTTAATTACATCGTTTCGTAATATAATATCAAAGCTTCGTTGCTTGTCAAAGGGAAATTGATTGTTTTTCCACATGCCTTCGATCCTCCATTTCACGGTGAAAGGATAATTTTGGATTGATACAATGTTTGTACACACATATGTAGTCAGAGTATCATCTACCTGGCTGAATTGATGACATTGATGCGGCGACAATCTCACGGTGACTGGTTGAACATGCGGATATATTGATTTATCCGTCCGCGATATTGTAGTCTATTGTATCTTGTAGCTAACATATGGTTCCCTAAGCAAATAATCTGCGTAGTGAATTATCATGCGAATCCATACATGTACGCCTGATACTGTTAAATGGAAGAACGAATGATCTTCGGTGTTGAAAGAATTCATTCAAGATTGCATTCATTTGAATTAATCCAATGAGGATTGAATACTATGGACGCGCATCGATCATTAGCAATTCTCGATTTTTCTTCCGCGTGGAATAGTAATGAGATCTTTGTCGTATTTGTCTTTCTTCTCAAATAGGTTATGGAGAATGTAACGATTATTGTCGAATAATTATTGTATTTATTGTTTTGGTTGTAAACTGTGGTAATGAGTGGAATCGATTGTAAGAATACTAATCGTCTAACGGAAAGAAAAGTTTTGCTTGCGAATCGAACGCGATATCGAGACTGATGATATATAATATCGAATCTAATGATAGAATAATTGAATATTACGTGACATATTTCTTGTAATAACCGCAACGTAGGGGAACAGTTTCACGTGAGTGTTTATTGGATCGAAAAATAATGTTTACTGGGAATAAAATCAATGTAAGAAGAGTTGAAAATTAGTCGAAACGTTTCATAGTTTTGTAGAACACGATGAGATATATAATATATATACATTGCATTCATGGCATTATTCAATTCAACTGTAGCGAGCAGTGTTTGTAATACTGACATTCCCTTTAAGACTATCATATACGAGCAAAGCGAGAAGAATATAAAAGTAATATCAGAGTTTTATCATAGTTTTCATCCTATGCAGGTGAATTTTAGAATTCGATATCAATATTCTCTCAGTCTTGGTAAACTCAGCCAACTTTGGAAGTATGATATACTTCATTCCAAGGAAAACTTTTTGTAGCAATCAATTTTATACATACATCAATATGATTCCGTGGTTATTCTCTTTCCTATTGTTCTCTAAAAATAGGTTGAAACATCAATTCCAGAAGGTCATGATTTATATGTTCAAAACCAGAGCAATTTCCAATCTCTTTTTCTTCCAATCAACTGAAGGTTATAAATCTTCAAGTTTCGGGTATGGTGTGTCGTGTGAGAATGTTTGAATTTCCATCACAGTTTCATTTGAGTATGAAATTGAGTATTACATATCCAGTATTTTTCATGTGAATATTTTTGAAAATTCAATTACTCTCTCTTGGGATTAATTGAAAATGAGTTCCTTCGAGAGCATTGATATCGCTATACACTGAGGAATATTCGATAATGTGAATACTGTCGCCCTTGTTCAATCGTGTGCACGATTGGTGTTAGGGATTGTACGTTATTGGATTACATTACTCCGGTAGAAATTCCTTTGGAACGACTCAAGGCCTCTTCAAGCTCGCTTTCAGTCATTGAGAGAAACCAGTCAAGAATAACGAAGTTTTGTACTTGAACAGTATTTATTCCAGTAACACAGATTGTATACGGTACAGAAATATCGATGGAATATTCTGAAAGGGATAAACAATGCTTTGAGAAAACAGCAGGGGAGAAAAAAAATTACAAAGAAGATGTGACGTGAACAGAAATACGGTTACGAGGGATTTGAAAATTTTATACAAGAGTTGATACAATATTTGAAAATTCTCTTTTGTTTCAAGAGGAATATCAAAAGATGTTGGAGTTGTAATAGCGGAGGATAAACCGGGAGGAGTTTGAACTATCGAATCCTTTGTCATTTTCATGGCTTGTGGATTACTTCATTTATATAAAAAAATCTTTGAACGAGAAAAACAACTTTTGCTGTACATTCGGATACACTTCTGTTCAATTTCCCATTCCTTCGTTTTTCATAGAAGCCATTTCACTTCTATTTCGTGTTCATTCGAATCATGCGATCATATAGCGAATGATTCAAGAGCTACTTATGAGATTATGGAAAGCCTGACCTCATAATGCGAATAAGAGTGATAAAAGTGAAATTTCTGCTGAGTTTCCGATTGCAGATTGTTTTACAAACGAATTTAACATTCGACCGACGACTGTGCGTTAAGTAGTTTTATGAATTGATTACAATTCATTGTTGGAGGAGGATAAAAATCCGACATAATTTCGACGTGTGACGTTCAGATGACGTCTTTCCAAAGCATTTTCATTTACATACTCTTATCAGGTTTCAAAATGCAAATGTATTCCTTCGTACTGAAGAATTTGTGAAAATCGAATTCCGAGATATGATTCATGTTGTCATTATCGTCATGCCTTATCATCAGAACTTCAGCTAGAACTAGAATTCAATCTAACGCATTTCGGTACGATTTCAAAGGGATCTAAAGATATATTCTAAACGAGGATCCCCAGTGCTTCGTACCGTTCCGTACGCTCGAGTGTTCAGTTTAAAATCACTCCAAGCCTATTATTTCATTGCATCAGAAAAGAGATACATATGTGGGTATGAATACAAATACGACACAATACGAATGCAAGTACGGGTACAAGTACGAGTGGCTCAATTATCCAATGATAGGCCACGGCCTTGTCTTGCCTTTTCAAACAATGACATCCTATTATGTTCTTTCAGTTTGTTTGCTTGCCTGCAACTACCAACTACTATACTACTCTACTACTACTCTTACTAAGAATCCTAGTCACCGAGCTGGACTTTGACAATGTGACGTCCCGTATACGGAAACAATCTTTTCCTAGCAAAAAGTCAATGTTCCTTCATAAATCGTGGTGATGTCATCCATCACCAAAACGACGCCTTAGTTCGATATATTTGTTTGAGAGATGCCTCTCTCGAGGAAGATTTATACGCGGAAAAAAACAGTCTCTGATTCGTTTTCATCGTAAACAAGTCTTTGATCAATTATGATAATGCTCGGTTGTGCTCAAGATGAGACAGCATTTCATTGAATTGGATTAATATCGTTGTTAAGAGATTCCATTGTTGTACAGATTTTGTAATACAATGAGATTGTTAATCTGAAAGATGATGGTAGATTGGTGAAGAGCTATTTTTTTTAAACTGAAATAACATCCATTGCCGTTGATTCTTGACTATTTTCATACTCTGTTATACGATTCGTACCATATTGTGTATAGCCAGGTGCGCAACGCTGCGGAACATAAGCCTGCAAGTTACCGTGGCACTATGATATTTGTAAAAAAATATGACGCTCATGGTTCGTTGGAATTTTTGTGTCATCTGCGTATAAAAAACGTCAACTGCTGCAACTGGCTGTGACTCTGTTTTACCTGTATGATACTTATGGTTTTTTATATGTGTAAATTTCGTTGCGAAACAATTTGATTATTTTTAAACCAATTTTCACTCCCTGTGTATGGTAGGAGACGTTATTTGTAATTGCAGAATAATTTTGTTTTATTGTCTTTTATTTTCATGTCGAATAAATATCAATTCTGACTGAAATTTTTATCACATCAACTCATTAAACGCTCTTCCGCATGGAGCTTTTGCGGCAACTTCGATCTTTCGTATGTTTTTGGATCAGTTGAGAGATGGTTCGTCATGTCCTAAAATTGAGCCCTCTGAGAGCAAATCAGGTAAACATCCGCTATGACGGCAAAATCTGGTTTTGCTGGGTACCGTTTGCGGGAGTAGCAAATTTTTTGCTTTGATAACAATCTCTTTGCCATCACAACAATCTCATTACCTATGACAGCGATTTTTTCAGCTGTTGCAGCAAAACTTGTTGATGTCTCCAGCAAAATTTGTTGGAGGAGTCAACATTCCTTGCTGCCACAGCTAGAACATCACTGTCGTAGCCAACAAGGTTGCCGTGATAACATATAGTTTGTTGTCACAACAAAAAATTTGCTGCTTCAGCAAAATTAGATTTTGCTGTCACAGCCAATTTCCTTTTTCTTTCCATGCAACAACGTCGGTTCTCAATTTCTGACAACACGGTAAAAGCACACAGTATTTGAAGAGTATGCCCATATGAAAATTGAAGACAATTAGGTTGCAAAATTTAGTATCACTGTTTTACTCGTGATTTTATTATTACTAATAGTCACGTGAATGACTAAAAAATATTCTACTTGGGATGGTAACGTAGCAAAACAATGATCTTGAATAGAATGATGGAATAATAATATGTTTCCTCACGTGAACTTCTGCAGAATGGAATTACATCTTTTTCCGTTAATATTTGTAACGATAGGATTTCGCAACAGAACAGAATATCCCAGACTTCATGATGAAAACATTAAAAATTCCAACAATCATTTCAAAAACTCTCTCTTTTTTCAAATTGTCTTCTTGTTGCTCTAATTTTTCGAAAGAAAGTGAGGAAAAGCAAAATGATAGACAAAAATAGAATGTTCTTTTCACTAAGTATGCATCCTGTGAAAGTGCATCAAAAGTTGAAATGAATCTAGTTTTTTCATTACAGTTAATGATTTTGAAAAAATTTCTCTAAAGACTCGTTTCAGCATTCATTCGCAGAGACTTGTTGTCTGAAAATATAGAAATATGAAAATAATTGTATATCGCGTTAACTATCATTACGAGATCCTTCAAATTGGTGTGTTGGCAATTACAGAAATCATTTTCAGCCATAACATGATCTTCGAGCTTTGTAATTTGTGAAATTACGCGATGAATCATCTCGCTCTCAGTGATTACTTGCACTGAAGATATTCTTCTTGGACTCGTTGAATGGTGAATGACTCTTATTGCGATCATGAGTAGATATTAAGAATATTCGATAAATTTTCAAGAAGTATTCGAAACAAGTAAGTTTGAATATTCAAAGGCAAGGATATGTCTTTCATCGAACAAATAAAGGAACGGAACATGTTCTAGTTTCATAGAATCATTTCAATGAATTGAATGAAGTACGTTGTTTAATTTGGTATATCTTCACTGACACACATCGGTGAATGCTGAGTCATCAATGGTTGAACAACGATTATGCTGATTAAATAATACATTTTGCTAACTTTCACTCAATGCTCATCTCCATTTCACCACTACTCGTGCAAAAAAAATATTTATATCTTCTATTTTTTGCCCTGATCGTGTGACATGTTCCATGAAATTTAGTTTCAATTCGGCATTGATTGAAGTCAATAAACATAAATACGAAGCTTTTTTTCACTTCAACACTACGGTATTTTCAATGATTCTTTTGATTCATCTTTGTCGATATTTTCCCCAGTTTCCTGTTCATTCATTGTTATGAGAGTATAATTATTGCGAACAGAGTAAAATTTTCGGTCACGATACTTGACCTAATTTGAAAGAACCTCTTCGTTCCAATTATGTCTTGTAATAAGATGATGAAATCTTTTGATTACGGTCTTTGGGTATATATATATATATATATATATATCATCCATATTAATTGAAAGTTCTCAAGAATGTTGTTGGAACGGATGAAAAGTCTTTGAGGATCTCCTGATTTCATAAAATTTCGTTTGATACTTTTTGATGGCTTTGAATAGCATCAACAAAGATGGAATATAAAATTTTGTTCTCATTGTTAAAGGATTTTTCAGCTATATTCAAAAGAAAATTCTGACCGATTGAAGAAATATCCAAGCCAGTCCTTTGTTTTCAACTATCTTGATGCTCTGGATTACTAACGAAGTATTAATCGAGTGACTCGAATTTGCAATTTTTTCTTCGAACAACTGTATTTAATTCTTCTGAATATTGTTCTTTTTTTCTCTTTGAAATATATAATATGATCTTTTGAAATTTCTTTATTCCTTATTAGAATGGAATGGCAAAGGGGATCTTAAGGATTGACATCCCATTTCCATATTCAGATAATCCAACGGAGATCATCATCATCATCATCATGGAGTAATCAGTCTTATGACTGGTTTGATGGAATCCTCCAACCCTGTCTATTATCCGCCAAACGCTTAATTTCTACATATCTACAACAACCCTTATCTTGTATAATTTGCTTCATATAACTGAATCTAGATCTACCTTCGCGAGTTTTACCATTCATTTTTCCTTCCAATATTGTTTTCAATAAACTATCACGCCTCAACGTGTGTCCTATCAGATTACTTCGTCTTTTCACGATATGTTTCAAAAGACTTCTTTTTTCATTGACCTTCTCAAGTACTTCTTCATTTTTTACTTTCTCTATTCACTTTATTCTAAGCATCCTTCTATAACACCACATTTCAGAAGCTTCAAGTCTTCGTTGGTCCGTTTTTCCAATTGTCCAAGTTTCGCAACCATATAATGCTGTGCTCCAAACGTAACTCTTCAACAATTTCTTCCTTACTGCTAAACTAATATTCTTCGAACATAGTAACTGTTTCTTTTGGTGAAAAGCCTGTTTCCCTTGTGCTATTCTTGCTCTTATATCTCTTTCGCTTTTACCATTTTCTGTAATTATGCTTCCTAGATATTTAAATTCTTTGACTTGCTGAATTGTCTCTGCATCTATTTTGATTTTCGTTCTTCTTGATGTTTTCGCTGTTGTACAAATCATGAATTTTGTTTTGTCCTTATTTATATTCATACAATATTTGTCTTGTGATATTTTTTTCGTAGTTTTGAGAGTATTTTCTAACTCAGCACCACTCGTAGCTAATATATAGCTATGTCATCCGCAAATCTCAACATGCTCACATTTGCACCTTGAATCTGTCATTTCAATTGCACTTGCTCCTTCACTTCGTTCATCGCTTCTTCTATATACAAATTGGAAATCAATGGCGATAGTGAACATCCTTGTCTCATCCCTCTTTTAATTTGTGCTTCTCCTTTTTGACCCTCTATTTCTATTATTGCGGTTTGATTCTTATATAATTCATATATTATTCTCCTATCCTTGGAATCAATTCTTACCTTTTTCAAAATCGTAAACATTTCCTCCCAATCAACATTATCCAATACTTTTTGTATACCTACAAAATCTATATACACAGACTTTCTTAACTCTAGACTTTTCTCTACTACTGTTCTGAGTGCCAATATTGCTTCCGGCGTTCCCCTATTTTTTCTAAAACCGAACTGATCTTCTGCTAATCTACTCTCTATTTTATTCTCTATTCTCCTGTATATAATTTTTGTCAGCATTCTCGAGGCATGTGAAGTTAAACTAATCGTTCTGTAGTTCTCGCATTTGTCTGCTCCTTGTTTTTTTGGAATGATGAGAATTTTATTCTTATGGAAATTTTTCGGTACTTCTCCTCTTTCGTACATATCTGTGACCAATTCAAACAGTGCGTCACGAGTTCTCTGACTGGAGGTTTTGATAAGGTTCGCACTTATGCCATCTATTCCTGGCGCTTTATTATTTTTCAATTCTTCTAAAGCCCTGTCGAATTCTAATCTCAAAATTGAATCTCCCAATTCTTCTTCATCGATATCTTGCTCCCTCTCTAAACATCCTATATTATAACTTCCTTTATACAGATCTTCTAAATGATTAATCCATTCTTCTATTTTTTCCTCCGTTCTTATCAATTGTTTCCCTAGAGAATTTTTAATCTTACTGCTTCTAGATTTTATTTGTCCAAAAAATCTCTCAACAATCCTATATATCTCATCTATTTTTCCTAAATGTAATCTTACTTCTATATCCTGACATTTTCCCTCTAACCATTGTTCTTTTGCTTTCCTTGATTCTCTTATTATTTCATTCCTCAGTGCCTTGTATGTCTGCTGGTCTTGTTCGCTATTCTTATTCTTGTATTTCCTCCTTTCATTCATTAAATCGAGAATTTCTTCCGTTAACCATGGTTTCTTAGGCTCTATCCCATCGTTCTTCAAAATTTCATCTGCACATTGTTCTATGTTCCCCTTTATATTTGTCCATCTACTCTCTATTTCCAAGGCTTTCTCTTGTCGATCCTCCAATTTTTCGTCCAACATCACTTTGAATGCCTCCGGTGTTTGTTCTTGTGTCAGATTCTTCAAATTCCATCTTTTTTGCATTTTCCTTTTTTTCTTCAGAGCTTTGAATTTCAGATAACATTTCATCAGCAACATATTGTGATCACTATCTATATCCGCGCCTGGATAAGTTTTACAGCTTTTAAGTTTTACAGCCAACTGAGATGATTGGATAAATCTCCAGCAAATCCTTCATTGTCTATGATATATCGAAACATCATACAAGTATCTACGAATAACTGTACCCATGCAACGTACAAAAATATGTCCAAGATTCTTACCGTTGACGGACTTTTCATGTGAGATCTCAATACGTCTTTTGAGATAAATCTTTTTTCAACGAACTCGAAGATGTTTATCATTCAAGATTCCAACGGGACATTCTGCATGTATTTATGTGTGAGTATACGTTCTATATACCTGACAATATACGGATGTCGATATACGTGCACTTAAATACCGTAAGAGATTCAACCAACGCCAACATTTCGGTCCTGTTACCTAACGTTCCGCTTATTTTTTAGGCCAGTTTTTATCCAATCGCTCATTGTGCGAAAGGTGATGGGAAGAATTTGTCTGCGCTAATCATGTATTATCGAAAAACTGGTTTTCGGACATTTACACACCGGCAATCAAATTTCTTAACATTCCCATTCAATACGATTCAGATGTTGCTGAAATTTGAATCGTTTATTGAAACGAATTAGTAATCGAACAACGAAATGCTCAACTGTTCAAGACCCAAAATCTTACCATAGATTTTGTGAGTTTGATTTTTCATTTGGTTTCGATAAACGATTCAATACCATTTGTTGATGTTTATCTTTAATTCTCTTCTCTACGCATCGTGCTTGTTTTGAGAGTTTTTCTAAAAAGAGTTCCAGAGGAGTTCCGAGATTCGAACTCGAAACGCCGATCGTTTGGCAAAGCACAAATGCGTTCACTCTCACTCCAATTACCACTCTCAACGAGACTCTTCCTCTCTTCATTTCACAATCATGGAAATTCAAAGTTCAAGTTCAGTTCAAGAAAGTCACTTTCCAAATAATGAAATCACACAATTATCTCTCATCCGTTGACTCTCCTCCAAAAGGTATTTGAAATCTCATACCCGATTTCTCGAAAGTAAACCATTTACACAGTCAATTAATTTCGCAGTTGACACAAGCGTCGTCGCAGTCATCTCTTCATCAACATGTTATTTGGAGCATCTTATACCGTACGATACGTATTATACGCACGAGACATCAGAATAGAACCATTAATTCTTCCGTTAATTTGTTCCTTCCCACGTATCACTCGTAAACTCATGACTCAGAATCGAAAGTCAACGCTAACATCACATTTTTCTTTGTTCAATTACACTTTACTGTTATCTCAAGTGTTGAATTGTAGATGTTTCCCTTTTGTTTCTTTTTTTTTTATAATCAAATATGTGTGGTATTGTTCAGCATGTGTTACATGGATATGGGATTCGTCATGCTCAAGACATTGTCATCATCGTGAGAATTCGTTGCGAAGCGAAAGAGGCTGGCCTGACGAGCTGAAATAACACATACGATGAATCTCAGAATTGATGAATAATGAGTTTCAAAGGCAACACTGTTCTGATATTTTTTATTCGTGTATTCGAGTATTGCATCTATCGATCGAGTGGAAATCCATATTGTATCGGAAAGATTTCACCGCTCTCATGAATTTTCAATACTAGATTGTGAAATTCAGCTATCCAGTACTTATACTCAGATAAAATGAAGGCTAGAAGATAATAACCAAGCAACAGCTTGAAGAGCAGCGGCAATAGCTGCAGATTGAACTCACTCCACCAGTTCAATCGTTAAAGTAGTCACGTAAAAATCAAGGCTATCGAGTGAAGGTGGGTGTTCAATAACAATATTTCAAAGCTTTCCCTTCTGTCTCTCCTTTCTGTTGTCATTAACATATAATAAAGAAAATAGTTTTGATTATTCTATGAAAAAACTGCACGCGTCGAATTTTTCATTCCGAGGCGCAGTTGAAGGCACGAACGAATGAATGATTTTGTTCTTTGTTCCGTGTGGGTGGGCCTGAATACTAGAATTCATGTTGTTCGAAGCAAGAATAGTTACAATAAACGATGAAACTTGGGCAATAGCGTTAAATGTCAGTTCAACTCATACTTTGCCTTATTATTTCATTCAACCTATGACCGTGTACAGGAATGAGTGGCGCACCTACCGACCGCACCACCTATCTATGTCATTTTCATTGCATTTAGTTGTATCTCTGTACAAGTACTCTAACATTTATGTGAATTCGATCTCTTCTTTTACCATCAATTCTCATAATGTTTTTTTTTCCCATCTTGCTGCATGACATTTGAAAAATCACATCCTCCTCAACAAAGAAAACGAAAGTTCTTGCCTCGTTCTCACTTTCTTTGAGATTATCGTACCTTGAATACAAATAATCATATGTGAGAAAAAAATGGTAGCCCTGCAGACAATTCCGTAGCTTCGTGATGCTTTATTCTCTTATATTCCCTAACTAAACGACCGTAGATGCATATCCACAGATAATTGAATTCTCATGGTCTTGAGAGTGAAAAGAGCAACCGCTTGGCTTATTTCTCGATAATTATATACGCCATCCATTAGAGGATTAATGAACCCATCTTCCGATCCTCAGTCACCGAGAATTTCGCGAAATAATTTTTCCATTAATAGCGAAGTTTGGTTCCAATTTAATTTTATGAGCATTCGGTAATTGTCCGTAGAATTGGAAGAATCTAATAATACAAGTTATATCCATATACATCGAATGTATGTTTGTACGTTATGGATGATGAAAACAAACCGGAAATATCGAACATATCCTGCCATACATGGGGTATAGAATAACAATGAGTGAAGTGGCATAAAATCTTTCCCAATCGGTTTTATATGTTATACGAGAGGAGCGATGTTGTTGTACCATGTTTATTTTTCCAAAGGATTTATATCTGTATAAACAGCATAAAAATTCTGACAACAATAATTGGTGATAGGTGGTGATTACGGCATACCGTTATGACGACCAAACCGGTCATTTATTATTATTATTATTATGATTATGAATTTAATTAGATTACGACGATTGTAGAGAAATCTAGGATGAAAAAACTTGAGTGTAATAAAAGTAGGGTGTAACTTGATTCTTGATATCGAGTGATGTAAAGTACAGTTTGAGGCACGTAACTTCTTTGCCGTTCTTCATTGTTCAGGTAACTTGATACGATATTAATGATTGATTCACAGTTTATTCATATTAAATCTCATGGAAGGAACTTTTTCTCATTCTCCCAAGTATTACTCAATTTATAAGGATATTAGAGAGTTTCTCATATGGAATCCATTAGGATGCTGTTGATTATACATTTCAGAGCTTAATTGTCATTCATTTCGTGTTATGGTGAATGAAGAATATGTAAATACAAGTGTTTCCATGTACACCCTTTGTATTATTCGAAGTTCGTTCATCTTCTGTTGTGAATTTTAAGATCCACAGTTCAAGGAATGATGGGTTTTGAGGGGATTCGTATGTCATTACGATCTCTCGAAGATTACATGAATGGAATGAACGTTTCGTGTTGGAGAAAATGAAAAGGAATCCATTCAATGAGAAGGGTTATGTCCTTTTGGAATGTGGAAATGTGTTCAGAAGTGGGAAACTGAATTCAAATGAAGGAGAATAAGAATGATACATTTTTGTATGCATACAATTCAGAGAAGAATCGTATAATGTGCATGCATTGATGATTGCATGAAAAATGCTTAAAGATGAAGAGAAAAGTTCCTTGAGGAGTTGGAAAGAGAATTAGGTCAAGAAAAATCAGATACCTTCAGGAGATGGGTAAATGGAACAGCAAAGTCCAAGATGATAATCTATCGTATCATAGACTAGAAGCTGAACATAGGAATTGGGATATTTTAATAAACGAAGAAAGAAGAGGTTTACTAGATTCCGATGATAATTGGGTCATTAACGAAAGATTAATGTGAGAGTTCTGAAACTGATAAGAATGACATGACTTTTCAATCAATTAGTTCAATAGTTTAGATATAACACTTCGCCAATAGAACCTTCAATTAATTGAATTGAATTGAAAAATAATGTCGATCCAGTTGTAACTCATATTATTTTCTTGCCTCATCTAATTCTTCTGAATGGATCAAACTGAATTCAATCATCATTACCTTGGTCTACCATCAACCGGCTAAAAATTTCACTCTAATATCATCATAACACAAATACTTCAGCGATATGTCCAGAATATTCCACCACATTCTGAAACCATTGTAATTTTTGAATATTTTGAATTTATTATCGAGACTTTTATGCTAGGTGGGTGGCAGCATTCAAGACACTCCAAGATTTCTTATTATTTTCTTTACTTCTACTTGCCAGGTCCATGAACCTGGACCCGTCACAAGCAATTTTCAGGAAGGTGATTATTGGATAATTTAGAGCTAATCAGGTGCTGGATTTGAAAATTCAGAGCTCCGTTGGAAAGGTTAGAAACTGTGGCGGTTCCAGGTTCATGAGAAGTAGGATGAGGTTTTTTCGAAAAATTTGACATATGAGAATTTGAAGCTAATTAAGAGCTCTAAGAATCCTATATGAGAAATCGCCCCGGACCATTGAGAGGAGGGGAGCTTGGAAGGAATGAAAAATGCATAAATTTTATGTGACACGATAATTTGCTCGTAGATTGATTGTGTTCAGTGTTCTATAAAATTTGAATCATCCAAACACAAGGAGGGCGTGGGTTCAAAATATGATCAAATGCTGCCAATTTCGGAAAATTGTTTCCTTGTAACGGGGGAGTAAAACAAATGAATGTAATAGTCCAGTTATAAAAGAACACACGTTAGATCCATTAATTACTCAAAATCCCAAGTCCCTGGGTTCATAAGTGAGAATTGGGAGCATAAACTGATTAAACATTTTATAATTCAATAATATCGCTCGATCTTAATCCCATAAACACTGATTACCGTTATTTCGATAGGCTGTTGATGGGCCAGAAATGCCAACAAAGATCTGTTAAAGGCTCTTGTGTTTTGCTGGGAATTCAGTCACAAAACCTTGCGAAACCGTTATTCCTTGAAAATCATGATTCCGTCCTCAGCATTACAAAATCAGAAATTGCACTGCCATATACAGAGTTCATCTCATAGCAAACAAATTTACATGATAGTTACGCGAATTGTGTTCTCTGCGTCTAAGACAAAATATATAAGAGTACCTCATTTACTCGTGGAACTTTTTTAATGTTCTATTCTTGGTAAGAAAAAAAGGAAATTACATCTTCCTATTTCAAAAGACAATGAGCTGCAAAAGAACACTACTAATTATGTCGTCTATCACGACATAATATTATGAAAACATTAATGATTAATAATTTCATCGATGCTCAATTTGTACTCATGATACATTTATGAATGAAAGACCAATCAATATTCATTCGTCAGTATGTGAGATTTTTTCTCAAGCGTGTACATTCTCTTTCATTTGAAAAACTCACACAGTAAGATGTGCAAGCTTTGTACTACAATGGCTTGGAAATAATTCACAGGACTGTTAGGTGTATTACACCTACTCTCACGCAACAATGGAGTAATGTTCTTGGAACAAAATACCAAGCACGTACTCAGATTCGGTTGATTCACGAGTCTGATTAACTCGCATCTTTTTGTTTTATGAAAATTGATAATATTATCGAACACTAAAAATGATCACTCAATGATTCGAACGATGAATATCAATTTGCATTCGTATAACAAAATTCAACAATACTGAGTTGAGAATACAAGGTATTCGATTAACAATTTGTTTGATTAAAAATTCTAAAATATAAAGATGAACAAGAGGAGGCGAAGAGCAATTCATCACAGAGAATTTATGATGAACCACGACGTTGAGATACGTCAATCCATTTGGCATTTCACCATCGCTTCTTACGAATTCATTGTAAGACAATCGCAAAACTGTATATCGAGTCTGAATTATTTATCTTCGCAAAGAACTTGGAAATGCATTAATTAAGTGTCCGTGAGAACTTTCGTTACGAATAACATTTGGTATCAGGTTTCAGATTCGGAATATGTATTACTCTGTCGAGAGTTGTGAATCTTGTGCAACAGCATCCCAGCGGGAGAAGAGGATACGAAAGAGAATGAAAAATGCAGATGTTGTATGAATAGTTTGATCTAGAAACAATAAATTCACAAATTCCAATCATTTTGATATGATAATTTTTCGAAGATCACCTGATAATGTTTGAGAAATCTTGAAAAAGTGAGTAAATCTTAAAACGTTTTTGTGATATTGTTATATTTAGAGATATGGATGACCGTTGAATTCTTTTTGATTTTGAGGGTAAAATCTTTTGTTGAAGGAAGAATTTTATGATTTGATGATCGATATTTTATATTAGATGAAAATAAAACTGCCTTAATGGCTATTTATACTGCAGAGTGTAGAAAATAACAAACATTTCTAGTAGAAATCATTCTACTCATTCTCTGTCTTGTTACCAGGCCTCAGCAGACCTTACAAGTGCCTCACAAGGGTCGAGTGAGAGCTGGAAAGGGCTAGAGATTGGAGCTGAAATTAGCAGCCGATTGTTGTAACTCATGATTAAACGTGGTTAAAGCTTTCTTCGATAAAACGAAGACGATAGTCTTTGTATAGACGAGCAATGTCGTGGATTCATTATGAATCTGTGGTTAAAGCTCTGTTCACTCCTAAAATCGTTTGAGTAGCATTCCACTAAACGTTTCAGATGCCTGATTGTTTCATAAAAGTTTTGTGTAAAAAGTAATAACAATAGGCCGCTAGCTTTATGAGTTCCAGTTTCAGTTTCATGGCTGGAGAATGATCAGAGGGATTTTGTTATCCATCCGATTCAACTCCATAATAACCCTAGTAGAAATACACTGTAAAAAAATTTCACCGGAAAATTCCAGTACATGTACTGGAAGTCATTAACCTGTACATGTACCGGAAAATTTCAGCACATTTGTACTGCAAAAATTCAGTGCAAACGTTATGGAATTTCCGCATCAAAACTGGAAATTTTCTGAGCCTCGGTACTGGAATTTTTCAGTACACGAGCTGGACTTTTCCAGGACATGTACTGGAAAATTAATGCTGAAAATATCCATGAAAATTGAAAAAAAATTGCTCACGCAAAGTGATTTTGCAGGGTCCTTGTGTTCCAAGATGATTGAGAAACTTTTGATCGTTCATTTGGATGGACAGAAACTCATGTCTACCTAACAGGATTTGAACCCACACTTTTCTACCTGCCTACCAACTGAAACCTAAGACCTAACCGATGAGCTATAGCGCGACATGTTGGAAGGCCAGCTTGGGTTACTACATATGCTTCATATCTAGAACACAAGAGGATAAGTCTTGGAAAAACCTCATATATCAATTTCATTGGCTACAATTACAATTATTATTCAAAATCTCAATCAGGAAATTTTTAATATAAAGACTTGAAATTTTTCCTGCCAGAAATGACGAAGTCCAATAGAAGTGGAAAATTTCAGTGCAACAGTGATTAAATTCCGTTGCATAGCAACTGAAAAATTCCATCACACGACCTGAAAATTGCAGTTCAAAACCTGTATAATTCAATTGCATAGTAACTGGAAAATTCCATCACAAAACCTGAGAATTGCAGTTAAAAACCTGTATAATTCCAGTATACCAACGATTAGGTTTTTTTTTCTAAATTCCAAATTTTTTCTCAAGTCCTTTTTGAGGGAATATTTTTTTTTGGTGCACAAGAACTATAAAATTGTAGTACGAGCCGGTAAAATTTTCGCGAAATCATGGCAAAATTTCAGTACATCATCTCAAACTTGAAAATTCCACTACAATGACTGAATTTTCAGTTATGCTTGGTAAATTTTCAGTAACGTAACAACAAAATCTCTGTACATGTACTGGAATATCCATATTCCAGTACTAGCACTGGAAATTTCCAGTCCAGTTGCACAGTAAATTTCCAGTTTTTTTTTACAGTGTAGTCTAGTCAATTACAAGTTTGTAACGCTTGCAATAACGAAAAAATAGTGAGTGCCTCGTAAGTATTTAGTGAGTTGGCTAGTTTTTCGCTAGTGCGAGCGTTACAAACTCGTGAATGACTACTAGACTATTCTACTTGAGAACGAACCTCGTTCATTGAATCTTATTTTTCTGCTTCTGGAGGATTTTTCTCTGATAACTACTCAAAAATCACTCGAACGTGATTTACAAACTCCCTCCATCGTATAGTTTTTTTCCGTAATTCAAATGAGCAGAGAAGATTTTAACGTCACCCAACAATTTTATTCTATGAAACAGATTGCTCTTAACTGTAATTCAAATCAATAATAAATTGGTCTTGGGTTACATTGAATCCGCTGGGGTGGATTTCTAATCGAAAGATATCGAGTACTCGTATATATTCTGTCTCAAAATCAATTGATTCGTTAAATTTCCTAGTAAAAGGAATTGTTTTATAATATCTACACGATAGAGATTCAAATTACGATAATTAAACCGTAAATTCATGCGATCATGAGGAAGGAAGTTTTCTGTAAGAGAATCTGAAAAAAAATGTACAAACAAAAAATTCACGATAATTTCTCATTATTAAAACTCTCCTCCGGATAATTATGTAGAGAGAACTAAATTTACTTTTACTCAGAATGAAAACACATGACGTGTTCGATAGTGTGTAGAATTTAACCAATAATTTTAACGCAATCCGAGTTTTCGCATTTCCGCTATACTTTCATCTTTGAATAAGCTGTGATCATTATTTGTCTCGTTTATAAAAAGACACCGATGGGATTCGAGGATCAATTGCTCATCAACAAAGTACGTTCTCATAATTCTGCACAACAAAGCATGCATTTAAATTTTTGTATACTTTTTCAGAATTCATTTCATATAAGTTGGAAAGTTCTTTTAAATCTTTCTTCTGAATCGTAGCGTACTCTATAATCAAATGTCAACAATGCTTTTTCCATTTTTCAAACACAGAGATGAGAGTTTGTGTCAGTAAAGATATTATTGAAGTATTTTCATTGAATCTCGTAATGAATATATTGAATCGCACGAATGAGACTAATTGAAAGTAAATTTTGCAGCTATTTTATAACAGTATCCTATAACTCTTATCTCAGATATTTGTTTGAATCTATTCAAACGATGAAGGTTACTCCAACACTCTCCACTCGATCAAATAGGTTTTTAATTGTATAGTAATAATTTAATATCTGTTTTCAACATCTCTTTAAGACTAACTATGTCTAGACATCTAATTCTGAATTATGGATTATATTTTGGACGAATAATTGACCTAAATCCTTGTGTTGAGAATAATCAACCTTTCAATTCAACATATTTCTAGAGACTGCATCAGAGTGTGCATCAGAGTGTATGCATGTGGGTGCGAGTTTGATGTTCGATTCGTAACTTTATTCACGATGGCGCTGATTGAGTTTATTCAGTTCCTTGAAAAATGATAGACAAGGAGGATAATAAAAAAATACTCGAAGGTATCTTTATTCTCAATTTTCTCGTAGGTAATTTCTTGTGGATAACATTATAACTACGAGACGATCATTACAATGTCAGCGATTTTTCTTCTTCCAACAATATTTTCGCCTGTTTGAACAAAGTTAAAACGAAATAACATAAGAGATTGATTGGATTTATCCATCACCATCACCGACTACATGCATTCTTCCGTACAGATCATTCATATTTTACCCACTCTTCGAAATGAAATATGAAGTGAGATGCAATGAAATATTGATTTTTGTATGATGTGTGAATTCACCTAGTTTGGAGAGCATTAAATTTTGAAGAGCGTGCAGTGTTGATGTTTCGAAGAGTTAATGTTGGTCTACCGTTGCTGATAATGGATCGTTAAAACACCAGTTATTTCGCTCCAGCAAGAGCACTGTTAAACTAAAGTAAAGTAAATGGTTGGAATTAAAATGTACTGGTCTGGTATATGCGTATGGACGAAAGATTTGGTGTGAAGACAATACGAATTCGCTCTAAAAAACAAGTTGTGTTCTACTGCAGTTTATTCTTCTAAAAGTACTAGAGGTAATTCTTGTGAATCTCCAACAGACTAGCGGGTCAGATAACAATAACATATACAGCAAATCAACATTGTTTTATGCTATTTTGTAAATTTATTCAGAGATCCGGAGAACTTTCATTGAGAGCTCAAGTATTTCTAATGAATAATGAAATTCAAAGGGCGCAGTAAGAGAGGCGAAGAGAGTCATTTCAAAGATCCTTGGCAGGAAGTTTTTAAAACAATTGTGAATCTTTTAGCCTTTGTCGATGGTACACTGAAAATGTAAAACTTCACTTTCCGATGCTCAAGAAACTTGCTCTTCACACGGAATGAATACTTCATTACAGCCCAGTTATTTACCAACACCGGTCGACTTCAATTCGTTCGACATAATTGAGTGAACTGAATATTTCATCGAGGATCGTAAACATTTGTTCAAGAATGAACAAGTGTGGATGTATTGATCTACATCGAACTTAGTTTCCTTTTGTAGCAAAGAGAGTCAGCTTTGAGTGCAGATAAAATTTATGGGCAACCTTATCCAGTGAACGTTGCATACGAGGCGAGTTTACGATTCTCTAGTTTTACTGCATAATCTTCAGCACTGTGGAAGCCTCTGCATATAGGTTTCCACCCAGTTGAGAAAATTTTAGTCTCATGAACTCATACGAATTTTGATTGGTCGAGATAGGGTTGTATTCCACATTCTTATCTCTCCGCGCATGAATTTAGATGCATGATATTATTTAACGAGTTCTGAATTGGAGAGTTTATCACCAATCGTCTCAACAATTAAAAACCTGGCGCGAACTAATGGCTCATCAGAAGTTTATTACTAATTCATATTCTTCAAACTTCAAAAATGTGAATGAAGATTTGTTCACAGTTATCAAAATATATATCATCTCTGGGTTGGATAAATTCGTTAACCTTTGCACCATTCGCTGCAACTGAAAATTTGAAAGCAGCAGAATTTTTTATTGTGACGATACCACAACGTCTGCAGTGCAAAATGAATATTCCTTGTAAAGAAATTGAAAATAGGACATCTGCTATGTTCGTGACTCTCCATAAGCACAATAATATCATTCAGCCGGTGGAATGCGCATTCCCTTCTCTTTCCTTTCTTCCTTTCTTTGCCTCTTCTCATTTTCATGCTTTGGAAGAATTATAACTCTTGCAAATTATTTCCAACACATCAGTTATATTTAAATGTACATTCAGACATATATACCTACGCAACTCTTACTTTGCTAAACAAATCATCTTTCATTTACCGCCGAATTAACTGAAGTATGATTTATAAGCCTCCCTGAATTTAGGACATTGGCTTTGGTTAAATCATGTCCTTTTTTTCTACTTGAAATTCTTCATTATTATTTCGAAGTGGAGCGGATTGAAAATCAATCGAGAGGTCTACTTGGTCCAATTATTTTCTGTGGTCTCTCTGTGAGAAAGATTTTTCTACTTCATGTAAAACGAAACATGTGAAAAGTAATTAAAATTCCCGATAAAGCAGGTGGGTTTGAGAATTCTCAGAAATTGTTTATGCTTGTTTCAATAGTCAATACTTATAAAATTACTAAATTCATAAATCGTAAAATGAAAATAACCAATGCTGAATTGAACATTGCCATAAAATTGGATTTCAGAAGTTGAACAAGTTTGCGTTCTAGTACGATAAATCGTACTTTGAATTGGAAGGAGTTATTGAAAGAATAAAACACCTCGTAATGTATGAAGACGGCATAATCACCTAATGCATATTGATGCTCATATGAATGTCATTTATTGAATGAAGTTTCTAAATGTTAACTCATATTATTCATTACTGGTCTTGGTGCATTTTTAATGCTTGGTGATCTTTGAATATACTAGTGAATCATCGAATGTATGGAAATTTATCGCACAAAACAGTAATTATTCTACTCTCATGCAAAATACATTCTTTTTCAGAATTGAAGTGCAAACGAAAGAACTTGTTCGTAATAAACAACGTTTATGAACAGCAATATGCATTATCCGACTGTTCAGTTTATAAGAGTGTAAGCAAAGCGAACTCTGCTCATTGTATGAAGATTTGAAATTTCTTGTTTAATGAAGAATAATTCTGGTAACACCACGTGTTGAATTTTGTACCGAAGGACAAGAGTTTGTTTGTGACAAAGAAGGCTTATTAATTGTACACGAACCATCGTTTCGGTCAAATAAGATTTGTTAATAATTAACACACTTCATTCGATTGAAATAAATTTGAAATACTTCTTTTTAAGTGTTGGGAATTGATTTTAAGTTGGAAAATAGTGTAAGTTACAAGGAACGGGCAAATTAGAGTTTGAAAATAAGCGAACAAAAGATATTTGAAAGCGAGAAAAAGATTTAAAGTGTGTGAAATGAGGGTGAAAAAAGTTTTTTGAACTTGTAGGATGTGTAGAACGATGTGCATTTCAGAAAAACATATAATAAATAATAGAAATGGTCGATATGTTCAATTTCATGTCAAAGGAACTGATTGATTGTGATGTAATCTTTAATAAATTAAGATCAATGCTCGTTGAGAAGCAGTACCATACATTTTGATTAGTATTTAGAAATTCGTACGGTAAGACTACCCGACCTGAATAACGCACCAACCTTCAAGAACACTCGAGGAACATTCATTAATTTCACTTTGCCTCCATTGAACGTTCTTCCGATATTCTGAAAGTTTTGGTTCTCTTGAGGAATAAATCCAGCAGGCTGGGTTATTTAACAGTCTTGAACGTTCATTTTTCGGGGCATCTAAGAACGGAATGATCATTTCTGTATCAAATATGATTACGTCACAGGTAGATCCGAGCTAATTCGAGTTTTGAGCATGAGCTCGACTTGGCTCTTGTTTTTTCCATTGAGAAGGAAATATTCCAGAGGATAAAGAGCTGTTGAAGATCAACCACAAAGGCCGAGAAATGACGAACTTGTAAGATTTTAGAAAATTAGGAGGAATACCATCATCACCAGGACCGGAAGAAGTTTTCAAGGATGAGATTTTATTGAACACTTCACCGATATCGATGGATAAATCGGAAAGATTGACATTGAGAGTAGATTCTGGTAAATTAGAAGGAACAACGGGACAATTTTGATAAACTGATCTGAAATAAGATGCAAATAAGTTCGAAATAGCAATACCAGTATTGCCAATAGTACCGTCCAAATGCATCACCAGGGGTATACCGTTCTGATTCCGCTTACTATTAACAAAGTTCCAAAAGCTTTTGATATTTGTAGGAATGGACCCTTGAACGTAATGAAGATGAGACAAGTAACATTGGCGAGTCAAAACTTTACATTGAGCTCGCAAGTGACTGAAGATTAAGTAATCTTCAAAGCAATTTGACTCTTTGTACCTATTGTGAGCAATTTTCTTTTGACGAATAAGTTTAAATTAATTCCGAAGAAAACCATTTTGGATAAGAACTATTCCTTAATACATACTTGGGTACGAATGAATCAACTGCATTATATAAATGAAGATACAAAAAATCAACAGCTTCAATAACATTAAGATTACGCAATTCATCGTCCCAGTTGATAGAACCTAAATATTCACAAATTGCACTGTAATTTGCCTTATTAAAATTATATTTGATGATTTTATTGGGGACCAGTAAAACACTTTCACGTAGGTTGAGCTTAGATACAAGAGAAGGATGAAAGTTGTCACACGCGAGAAAAGGATCCAGAGCAATATTGACATCAATACGATCGTTATCAGAAAAAATAAATATTGTTTCATAAACCGGTGCTGACAAAGGAAATTTCATGAGATTTGATCAGAACATTGTCCAAGATTCAATGAGATTTTGCGAGATTCAGTGAGATTTGGCGAGAATCAATGGTTTTTCTTAACCAGGGTCCTTCGTCCGATAGGAAATTTTCTCAATAACGATCTAGCTCGTCGATCTCATAGTTCTGGCTTAGCTCGAAACTCGGATCGACTGAAATTTTTTTAGCTCTGTTCGAAGATCGGATCGTTTGAAATTATTTAGATCGGCTCGAAGATCGCGGCAACACTAGTGACAGTCTGTGAATGGAATCCGTCAGCAAATGAAATTGTTTCTCCTTTCATTTTCCTTACGAAGAGATCAAAATAACAGTCCATTCAAAGAGTCCGTAGGATGACACATCGATGGCGTTACTAGAATTTTTTCCATATGATTTTTATTTAGTATTAACCTTCAAACGATACGTGTGTAATTTTAATATCAATCTGACTATTGATTCGTGAGTTATAGCATTTTGTGTGAAGCAACTTTTGTTATTGAGAAAAAATGGAGAAAAATGAACTTCGGGTTTTGATAAAGTATTGGTTTTTGATGACAAAAAATACAGTGGAAACTAAACAATGGCTTGATGGCATTATCCGGACTCTGCTCCATCGAGACAAATGGTAGAGAAGTGGATTGCCTAATTTAAACGTCGTACCAGCACAAATGATGCAGAGCGCAGTAGACGCAAAAATGAGGCTGTTATTCCAGAAAACATAAAAAAAAATCCACAAATTGGTTATGAACGTTCGCAAATTGAAGATGCATGAGCTAGCTAACATTGTAAAGATATCAGATGGTAGTGCTTTCACCATTTTACACGAACATTTGGGTATGCGAAAGCTCTGTGCAAAGTGGATGCCGCGTGAGCTCACAGTGGACCAAAAACAACAACGAATTGATGTTTCAGAGGAGTGTTTCCCTGGTAAAAAAATCTCCCTGAATTTCTCTGAATCTCTCTATATTTTGGGACAAATTTCAGAGAGATTCAGAGTAATTCCAGAGTAATTCAGAGGAAGTTAGAGACTTTTCCGATAGTGATACATTCTGAATTCTTCAACTTTCTCCGAATCTCTCCGCATATCACTGAATCCCTCAGAATTTTATATATTTAAATTTCAAAGCTTCCTCTGAATTTACCTGAATATCTCTAAATTTCTCTAAATCTCCCGGAATCTAATGTATTCAGATTTCAAAGATTCCTCTGAATTTCTCTGAATTTCTTTAAACTTCTCTGGGTCACTCTGAATTCCTCTACCCATGCAGAAATTTACCATTGGCGCTAGCATGGCGCAATGTAGATAAAGTATCGCCGAGGCTTGGCAACCAAGCATGGCGCAACACTGAAATGATAACATCATTTTATGATTTATCAATGTGTTTTTCCAATGTAGCCCCATCATTGGTGCAGAAGTGGCAATGAAATAGACCATCATTGGCAAACAATAGAAAAATTTGTTTATCAATGTTGCGTCGATGATAAAACTTTAAAAAATAATCAACCCCAAAATATGTAAAAAGTATGCGCATTTCACAATTTCCAATATATGTTATTTGGGATCTTATTATGTTTTCCTTATTTATCTGTAAACAACTCGATGTTTTTTGTCGTCAAAGTTTGTCATGAGAAGTATACACATTATGGATCAGCAGTAGGAGCCCTCTGGTGTAACCTGTAACAAAGAACGATTGACTGTTCTTTCAGAGAATTATTTGAGTCTTATATATTCCTCGTAGACATCTCTCACTACTCGCGAGAAACACTTGATCAGTAACTTGTAGTTAGCAATTCAGCCATCAAATGTTGAAATTAAGGAGCATGCCAATATTGAGCCATGTTATTACCAATGATCGGCGCTACATTGAAAATTCATTTTTACCCAGACTAGATCAATCGTTGTGGCAATATTCGACCACGTTTCAAATGATCCCAATTTTCAATAGAATCTATCGTTCAGTCAATGTTGGGCCAAGGATGAGCCTAGCAAGCGCCAAGCCTGGCGGAATTGTGGATCAATGGTAGGCTGACAACCGAAATTCGTTGAACACCGATATCGGCGCAACATTTTATCTGTTGTTAATCAACATTGAATATTCATAGATTGCCAAGCCTCGCCTGTCAACATTGCGCCAAGCTATATTCTATTGTCAGCATTGGTGAAACCTAAAAATTTTTATATGGGTAAATATCCCGGAATTTAATGTATTCAGATTTCAAAGCTTCCTCTGAATTCCTATCTCTCTGATTTTCTCTGAATCTCTCTAAATTCCTCTAAATATCCCGGAATTTAATGTATTCAGATTTCAAAGCTTCCTCGAAATTCCTCTGAATTTCTCTAAATTCCTCTGAATCTCTCTGAATTTTTCTGAAAAATGCCATGCACAATTTTTCCTAATTCACCTGTCTCTGTGAGTCTCTGACATTCCCTGAATACTTCTGAAATCCTGAACCAAAAATTTTATTGAATTAATTCCTCTCTGAATTTCTCTGGTTTCCTGTGGATCTCTCTGAATTACTCTGAATCTTTCTAAATCCCTCAGAATATTTCTGAAAAGCTCTGCGCACAATCTTTCTGAATTCATCTGTCTCTGAAAGCGTCTGGCACTCCTTGAACGCCTCTGAAACGCAGGACCAAGAACTTTACTGGATTTGTTCCTCTCTGAATTCCCCAGAACTTCCCTGCATCTCTCTGAGTTCCTCTGAATTTTTCTGGATCCTTCCGAAAAATTCAAAGCACAAGTTCTCTCAATCCACTAGTCTCTGAAATCTTCTGAACCACGCTGAATTGCTCTGAGTTTCTCTGATTCTTTCTGAATCTCTCTGAAACGTGAAATTTTCAGAGAGATTCAGAGAGATTTTTTTACCAGGGTTGGCGCTGTTAAACCGCAAAAAAATTGAATTCTATCGTCGGTATGTGACAATGGATGAAACATAGCTTCACCATTACACATCAGAATCCAAAAGACAGTCAGCTGAGGGGACAGCAATCGACGAATCGAATCCGAAGCAAACAAAGACGCAACAGTCAGCCGGTAAGGCGATGGCTTTTGTATTTTAGGATGCGAAGGAGATAATATCCATCGATTATCTCCCAAAAGGAACCACCATCGACAGCGACTATTACTGTGCACTTTTGGATCGATTGAAGGCTGAAATCGCAAAGAAACGGCCACATTTGCGAAAGAAAAAAGCACCCTATCACAAATCGATGAAAACGGTGGCAAAATTGAATGAATTGGGCTTCGAATTGCTTACCCCCCCACCGTACCCTCCAGATTTAGCCCCCAGCGAATTTTTCCTGTTCTCAGATCTCAGGATAATGCTTGCTGGAGAGTAATTTAAGTCCAATGATGAAGTAATCGCTGAAACTGAGGCCTATTTTGAAGGGAAAGAGAAATCGTACTATAAAAGTGGTATCGAAAAGTTGGAAAATCGCTATACTCGTTGTATCGCCCTCCAAGGCAACTATGTCGAATAATAAAATCGAGTTTTGTCAAACTTTTTTTCTTCTTACTTATCCTACGGACATATTGAATGACGTGGTATCCTGATCCAGGGTGAAATATTCAAGCATTTTATTAAAAAATTCGAAAGTAAAACTTATTTTAAAAATAAATTTTCCAATTTTTGTATGAAATTAATATCCGAGATGAAATCATATCAAGAGCATTTAACAACAGAATATACATCCGTTTCATCATCTCACATTTCTCTGTTATTGACATAGTGTAAATGAAGCCTGGTTTGTAGAATCAACGCTTACCGTTCGCCAGGTTCGTCGTATGAACATTTTTCATCTACAAGTGTAGTTCAAAGAGAGTACGATGAAAAATTAAAAATTTCATAGGATTCCTTTCCTTCGTATTGTACGGTGTATTCTTTTGATTCAATACGTCACTCACAACTCTCTTTGTCATTTCTCTCGCATACCTGTGCGTACACGTACATACGTACTCTTTTTTCGTATCACGCATGACACTCTCAATTGTACTTCATACGCAACACACACGCCACCGGAGACTATAATAATTTCGTACTACGTTATTCTTTTTTATATTAAATTCTCGCACAGCTTTTTTATTTCGACTGTCATTGCTACCTCAAAGCGCATCGCGCATACTTTATTTCTTATCTGTTTAAAGGAAAGAACGAAAGAGGATCATTCCCATGTTGTATCGTGCTTCATACTCTAACAACAACGCCGTACACTTTGTATGCAATACAAAAGAATGCATTTACTACGAGAATTTCTGAAATTAAGTTCATCGCAGTATTAAATGTTTCTTGAGTTTTTTTCCTGTGCATTATATTTCTGTAATTCATGTTACGTGGGATAGTCGTTGCGGTCTGTTGAGAAAAGAGAAGTATATACATATAGACATCCATACACGAAACAGATGAGTCAGACTTTTTCCTGTACATAACTTTCTATGCCTCGTACTTGAACCATACGTATAACACTGTTTCAGACCTCTGGCTTGAAACTTTTTCCTGCGATGTAAACGTGAATGATCATCGAGCGCATCCATCCAAACAATGCAAAAACAACTTGTTTGAATTGAAATTTTCTGCTGGAAATTGCTTGGACAAACTGTAAGAATACATAATATCAAAGTTTACACCCAAAAAAGATTGATCTGGAAATGAGAGGAAAAATCCCTCTCGATCAGAAGAGATATTTCACTTTTGTTTTCTTCTCCAATTGAGTAACGAACGAATGAAAATTCTTCCACACAAAGACTAATCCTCTCAAATGGAGAGGAATACTTTCGATACCATACATTAGAGGAGATGTTTTTTATTTTGATATTTATTTTTGTGGGTGTATTAATGAGATTGCATGTGTTGCACGTTGTAGAAGTGAACACCGTTTAGAATACTATATAATAAAATTTTATGTTCTTGAGGAATAGAGAAACGGGTGTATGCATTGAACTCATCATATTTCCTATTCCGTTTTGCCCGAGTGCGAACAAATAACAAAAACGGATGCGCACGAGCGGCTTAATGCCAATTGGTTGCGGACGTAGCAGAATAAGGCTCTTTGGTGGAACTTCCCAAGCTTTTCACTTTATGTTTCGAGAATTATTATTTTTGATGTAGTCTATTGATAGATACTAGTTTTATCAATAGATTTATCAATTGCGCCCGTTAATTGCTCCTCATCGTGAGTTAACCACCGAATGAGAACATGGGTTGATTTTGTGATGATGACGATGAATAATCGACTACGTATGAAACTAACGATTGGTGCAATAATCAGGCAAAATGATTTCTAATTATAGCCAGAACTTCATTTGAGACATCCTATCACCAGTTCAACAGTTGAATTTTCAATGTGGTTTCAATTGAAAGTTGACACCCAACTATTGAATCATATAAATAGCAATTCAAAAGCTTGTTTTCCGTTTTTGATGCCAGTAGTAGTCGATTAATCCTTCTTTTCTTTCAATTTTTCGAATTCTCTGTAATATTCACGGTAAGCTTTCGACCATTTTGCAAATGTATTGAAAAATACAACTGTGGATTGCAGATATCCGATTCATTCACAGGCCATTACCACTTCAGAATAAATTCTGGCCAGTGAAGGACAATACTCGTGTTGGAGATAGGAAATCCATTGTTGGCAATTTGATACGAAACGTCACATGAAAAAATGACACTAGATTTTGGGATAGATGCCTATAAAATTCCCGCGTACAGTGAATGATCAGTGATTATCTTGTGCTTGGAAAAAATTTACACATGCCATCCCAAAAAAAAACATAAATTGTTCAGAATATCGAAATTCGCTATATCAAATCTTCAATAAATAAATAATACCCCTATCGAATGTCTTGAAATTCATGTAACATCAAATTTACCTCATGAATTTCCAATGAAAATATCTACGCTTGCATAAATTCGATAGTATTGAGCTAGTTTATAGAATTGAATGAAAATTCAACTAGAATCGCTCTTGGCATTGTTATCGATGTTACCATTTCATTCAACAATAACGTGGGAGGGATGTTACAATAACAGTACTTATGGTAGTTATGGTCGCACGTTAGAAATGTTACCAATAGTTGATTCAACTCCACAAACCTTAACCACGGTCTACAGGATTACAATATCTGTGAGAAACTTCTTGTTCGACTAATGGAGAAATCAAACTGTACAAACTTCTAATCGTATTCTGGGTCATTCTCGAGCCATTGAATTCCAAGATATTCCCTCGAAATCCTTCCACTGATATGTTCTCTGAGTAATTTTTTGTTTTGGCTAAAATAACAAATACGAGACATTAATTCAATATCTACTACGTTCATATTTTGTTTATGATATTTTAATTTATCAATATTAAATGTCATGAAGTTGCTTTGTTTTTTTTTATTAATTAGGAGTGAAAACATTCATCGCATACGTTACATGAAGGTATGAAAATTTTTCTAACGTATCTCAATTAATCATGACCACGATATTGTAATGTAACGTTGCGTAACTGCACAGATTGCGCTTTTTTCCACGAACATGTGCACCTTTGTTCCGAGGAGTACAGTTCTATACGAATACGTAGACATGACATAATTCGGTTCTTCAACTGATGAACGGTGTTACATCACGGGGAGATTATATGAGAAGTTCATGCACGTGGAGGTGAATAAAAACACACGATCTGACGCTTTGTATCAGATATGAGAAACAAATACATTTTTTCGTTCGATTGAAAAATACACGGATGATAAAAAAGTTCATAATCAGGGATTTCCAATGGATTATGTAAGGTGCCGTTTTAATTCATTACCACCCGCCAATGGAGGAAGCATAGCAATGTAAACTGAGCCAATAACGAACTTCTTGCTATTGGTAGAAGTATGGTTCATCAATAGCTGAATTTTATTTAAAAATTACATTTTCTTGGTTGGAATTCCGAGCAGAGTTCTACCCTTCAATAGTGAATAGTATAGAACATTCGAAAACTTGTAATAAGGAACAATCAATTAAATACAACTGGCATCGAAAAACTACAAGTCAATGGAACGATCTACTACTTCGATGATTGAGAATTATTTCCAAATTGAATTTATTCTGAAAATTTACTTTTTGACCTAGTGTTCAAAAGCCCTGCTTCACGGAGAAAATTGTATAGTAAAAATGACTATATTTATATCGCAACCGTGGGATATATTGTATAATACTTTATTGTGGCGGAAAGAACTATATGAGTATGCGGCAGATTACCACAACTCTTCTCACATTCAATATGCGGAGTAATGAGAAAATACAAAGTTATAGTTCCTATCGTCATAATCGAGTATACCCCACAGGTACGATACTGTGTCTAATAATTTTTGATATCAACTTTTCTCTATGTTGAAATGTCTGTGAAGATCTGTTGAAACATTTCTGCCTGATTTTGACTGGTTTTTGTCATAGAAAATGCGACCAGAATCTGATTTTCTACTTGTAGCTGTGCGCGTCGTATAAATATCCTTTCAGATCCACTCAAAATCTGTTGGGAAATATTTTACGTCAGTATTGCATTAAATTGTTGAAACCACAAATATCAAGCATAATTTGTTATAAAATTTTTGGTTTTCCCCAACAGAAACCTTCAAATATTGAATGCCAAACAAAAGCAGATAAAAATCCCATTACCCATACACAAATTTTTGGGCCTCGCCAATGCTGACAATAAAATATAGCTTGGCGCAATGTTGACAGACAAGGCTTGGCAATCTATGAATATTCAATGTTGATTAACAACAAATATAACGATGCATCGATGTCGGTGTTCAACGAATTTTGGTTGTCAGCCTATTATTGTGGCACAATTGCGCCAAGCTTGGCTCTTGCTTGGCTCATCCTTGGCCCAACATTGACCAAACGATAGATTCCATTCAACGCCAGGATCATTTAGAATGTGGTTCAATACTGCCCCAAACTTTGGCCTAGTTCCGGTAGAAATTAGCTTTCAATGTAGCGCCGATCATTGGTAATAGCATGGCTTAATATTGGCAACCTATATAATATTCTTGCTACGTTACTAATCAAGTGTTTCTCGCGAGTGGTGAAACGCGTATACGAAGAATATATACGGCTTAAGGAAGTCTTCGGAAAAATAGTCAATCGCTCTTTACTGTGAGTCACACTAGAGGGCTCCTACCGCTGAGCTAGCATACATTGTGTATCTACTTCTCATGACAAAATTTACCGACAAAAGACGCTGGGTTGTTAACAAACAAATGAGGGGAAAACAATGGGACTTCAAACAACATACGTCAAAAATTGCGAAATGCGCATAATTTTTATATATTTCTGGGTTAGATATTTTTTACTTCGATCATTGGCGCAGTATTGACAAACAAAATTTCCAATTGTTTGCCAATGATGGTACATTTCATTGCCATTGTTTCATCGATGGTGGGACTTCATTGGAAAAACACGTAGGTAAATCATAAAATGATGTTATCATTTCAGATTTGCGCCATGCTTGGTTGCCAAGCCTCGGCCATACTTTATCTACGTGTTACACCATGCTAGCGCCAATTGTAAATTTCTATATGGGTAGTTTTTAACCACATTTCCAGGGGCAACACGAAAGTTTGCTATCACAAATTTTGTTCAATAAAGCAAATAAGTATCATTAATATATGATCTGTATCGGTCATCTGCCGTTAATGGGTCATGTTTCAACAGCACAAGTTCTGGATACATTATTCAAAATATCTTTCCATACTTGGTCGATATTCCACCCAATTACTGGACCCGTGTCACCAAATTATAGCCGGAATTATGAGCCATAAATTTCCCATTAATGATATTCATAATCCAGAGTAATGCCCCGTTACTGAACCGATTGAAACATTCTTTAAGAACGATAGATTGTTGCATAAACCCAGCAATTTTGAAGCTGTGTTTTTCAATTATGACGTTAGTGTCCAGAAAATTATTCATCAAAATTCAATACTGCTGCTATAGGAATTGAAAATCCTTGATCAATCAGGCGATTGAGGAGGGGAATTCAGTGGTTTCAAAAACAATGAGTATCTTTTTCTCCTTTCTCTCAAGTCCTGGGTTGCTCCTAGTTCGATAATTGTATAAACTTCTTAGAGTGTATCCAAGTAATCGAACGAATAACTACACTTTTGAATAAAACATTTTCTCACAATCGTTCAGATTTATTGGAGAATTGATGACAGTTAATTTATCCCATATTTAATCATTCGAAATTTATTAACGCTGTCCTTCCCCTGCTTCAGGAGCATTGCAATATTCTGTAATTGGAGGAGAAATATCATCAATTGGGAATCATTTTTCCAATAATCTAGATTGACAGCACCGAATAAGAATTAATATTCGATGTTCAAGCAGTATTTCTTCTATATTTCGTATCATGAAAACCGTATCGATTATCGATACAACGTTACAATGCAATATGCGCGATCGAATTCAAACGAGATTTCACTCACAGTATAGTCCTTTTGTGGTTTACAAAAAACAAAATAGAAGGAAAATCCAATAGTTTGCTTTTCAGTGGGACTATATAGATATACAGATATTTTCTCTCGAATTTCATATTGAATAAGAATAGAAATAATGAAATATCTTCAAGTTTGAGTAACGTTTAAAATTGACTTTTACATTGAAGGCTCGAAAATATGGGTTGTAATCCATTCGTTTACAAATAAACGGCATTGACGGATATTTTCGCGATTTTCATTACGTATTGCACTGAGAGAAGTGTATGGGATTGATTACCATTCGCTCTAGTTCTCATCGCGACTTTAGGATAAGAATTGAGTGCTGACTCGCGATTTGGTGATCATTACGATGTTAACCTATCGTTCCCATGGTAACGTAAACATTTTATCGCACTCACTTCGATTTTGAATAGTACTTATTACAATTTTGGAATATCTGTCACCGAATTCCTATTCTTCCTACACGGAGGAAATATTTCATGAAATATTACAGTGTACCACCGGATCAGGGCGCCACATCGGTTTCTTCGAGAAAAATTACTGTGTGATTCTATGCAACCGATAGAAACCGATGTGGCGCCCTGATCCGGTGGTACACTGTAATATTTCATGAAATATTTTCTCCGTGTAGTAATGGTTACCGTATACTTCTCTCCGTGTGTATTAACGTACGTGTTCAAACAAACATATCTTGAATTATAGTTTTTATATGAATCCAAAGACAATATATACATCATAGCGGGTTGGAAAAAAATATGATGTTTTTGCACAAATTTTGCAATTTCTCTCGTTCATTACTGTTTTTAGGCCATACTCGTGGAATATTACACACGAAAACAAAGAATTCTTGATCTTTCGCTGGATCAGCACATTTTTTGTTGTGACAGCAAACTTGTCAGCTACGGCAGCGACAAATGTCGACTCCTTTAGAAGATTTGTTTGCTATTCCGTATGCGGTGCTGTAGAAGGAGGTTCGGAATAAAATGAATAGAAAAAGTCATCTCTCGAAACAAGTCGTTAAACCAAGAAGTAATCTGATGGGACACACATCACGGCATGATGGTTTATTGGAAACAATATTGGAAGGGAAAATTGATGCTAAAACTAGATTAGGTTATATGAAACAAATTATACAAGGAAAGGACTGTCGTAGATATGTAGGAATCATACGTTTAGCGGATAATAGACAGGGTCGGAGGGTTTCATCAAAGCAGTCATAAGATCGATCACTTTATGATGATGACAATTGAAAATTTGGCTATTTTAGTCAATCGTTTTATTCTCTGTGCGACCAAAATTTTAGCTAGGTTAGGGCGAAGATTTGCTATCCTAGAAAAATACCCCGATTCGCTGCATCATCTTTTTACTTAGAAAACAAAAATTAAGTGGATTCATCGAGAATCCTTTGTTTCATCTTGTACGCTGCACTGGCAGAAAAAATTTGTGAATTTCACACACAAAATTTGAAAACAATTAACACACACTTTTGTGTATTAAATTCACTACAGCTTTCATGAGATTCAAACAGATTTTTGTATGAAAACCATTTCAAGATAATATCCTGTTTGAATTCCAATAAACGTGTGGGAGATTCAATACAAAAATATGTTTATTAAGGGGTTACCCCCACTTGCAATTTTGAGAAAAATCGATTTCTTTTTTATTGCATTTTTTCAAGTATAAGTATCTGAGAATATGTCCTGAAGATTTCGAGTTGATCTGAACAAAATTGACTGAGCTATGAGCGTTGAAAAAGAAGAATCCGTTGTGTACACGACCGGCTAGTCTGCCGCCTGGCGGCTGAGAGCACTCGTGAAGGAACAATGTTACACAGTAAAAATTTTATATTAGATATTAGCATATTTACATTGTATTCGTGGGATATATTTGATTATGTCGCTATGAACCACAAGTGTACGAGCATTCACCATACTCTCTCGTGAGGATGAAGATAAATATGTTATAACTTAAAATAAATATAATTCTGAGGCTCATAATAAAGTATATCCCACGAGTACCATAAAAATATAGTAATCTTTAATATAAACTTTTATCTGTGTACGAAGGCAACATTTCCGATACATTATCCTGGAGATATATATAACAGTGATTGACTTGCAGAAAAAAGGCCATTCTTTTTCAAGGTGTAATGTGGAAGCTCTCCTCAAGAAGAACATTCAGGTGAGGAACATGTAATAATTGAAATATTATTCCTCGATGAGTGTACATATCAGAATTGAGATTCATAGAGTTTATCAACTCAAACATGAATGAAAAAGAATAATTATCTCCCCACAATCTTGTTATCTATGTATTCTAGAATATAATATGTACACAGTTTGGAATGTTCTAAGGTTATACAATAACTTTGATTGCACATATTTATTCTGTGGTGGAATTAATACAATTTATAAGATCATTCAGAGTGGGATATGCAATTTTCTTGGAAATGAAGGTTATGAAATATCATTAGGCGTGAGAAACGAAAAACTTGCGAATGAATGATAATTATTTGATTATCCGCTCATGTTCTAGTCGCGTATTTCATTCACTGTTTCTTTGTGTCACTGAAATTCATTTTCCTTATATATTTCGAAACCCAAAGTGGCTGAGAAGTAATTTGAAGTTCACGAATTTGATTAAGACAGGTGTATATTATCGATTCATCACAACTAAGTAAATATCAGAGTCTTTAGGTTGGATTCTTATCCTCAATGGTTGAGCATACGTACATGCACACGTAGTGTTTGATTCCTTCCATGTGCGAAAGTTCAATAAACCGTACGATTGAATGAGTTAATTTGACTCTTGGATAACAAGATCGTGATCGAGTATGCGCATATCAAACACTATTTGTTCCAATGCGCTCATCAGTGTTCTCCATTCAATTGTTCATAAACTTGTTATACTTGAACGCATCTATGTAAATGACGCAACGTTTATGAAAATTCTCATCAAATCATTTGGTAATGTAATAACATATCTGAGAAAAATTCTTCTCATAATTCATAGTTAGTTTGATAGTTGTGAAAATATTCACTCACAAACTTGATTATCTAAATAAAACTCTCTTCGTTCACATTTTGTAATTCCGAACGATGAATTCACGCTCTATGATTGTGAAGGATTTATCAATCGCAAATTCAGAATCTTCCATCTAAATTCAAAAATAATCAATAAAAAAATGCTCTTGAAGAGAAATTTGTGATGTTATTCGGTCTATCATCGATAACTCAATCAGTTTATTATCTGTATGTTTCTTGGCTTTCCACTTGATGATTGGATCGTCCTCTCTCGAAACTTCCACGCTAAATAACACTCGTTGATTCCCCTTGGGAAGACAATCTATATCACCCTGTGAGATGACAATTGATCCTTCAAAGTTGGAGTATTTGTGTCAACCGAGGCTCCATTTCCGGAAACTAATATAATAATAGATAGTCTCTACAAGCATTTATCTAATATACTAAATTGTCACCTCCTGTATTGTATTTTGTACATTGTAACTATTCATTTGAGTGTCTTCGAAGCAATAAAAGTTGTAGGCACGATACTATTTATCGCAACATATAAATTCATTCAATGTATAATCTAGAACCAATTCAAGTTTGATTTCCACATACGTTCTACTCGTTATATCCGAGAAGTGAAATTGGAGAACAGTGAAACTTTTATGATTGTGCACTTATTCTCGTCATATTTTCCAGTTATATACTTCCATATTTTGAAGAGAGAATGGAAGAATAGATTCGTTAATTAGAATTCTCTTTCACCGTCAGTATACATGTATGCTTGTTTTTGGTTCGTTACATCTACCAAGTTTCAATCTTTTTCACAATTACAAAAGTTTCATTGAATTATCTGAAACAAAACACGTTTCCGATTGTTTCTTAGATCAGCAAGTTGTTTTCAATGGATCCATCAAAGGAGAACTTGTTTGAACATGTTTGAACGAGAACTTTTATTCACCGTATACTCAAATATATTAGAAATACTTTTAGCATTGGTACGATGGTATCATTGTGCACTTGTCTCTCATTGAGTTCCGCTTTGGTTCTTTAAATGAGAGGAATGGTCGAAGAATGAATCCGTTGATAACAGTTCTCTTTCGAGAACGTGTACATACTCCACGTACAATCTCACAAAAGACGATTCGTACTTGCACGGTTAGTGATTTGAACTCCAAAGAATGAAGTTTTTGTTAATCCTTTCAAATATTTATACTCTGATGCAATGAAACGCCATAACCCCCGTTGATATTTACGTTCATGATATTTTTAATCGAGAACAATAATAATAATAATAATTCATTGAAAGTTCATCACGATTATACGTACATTAAAAACTCACTATAATAGTCTCAATCTATATTATTCCCGCATCGAACCTTTGTTTATCCACAGCATTATCTCTCACGAAGAATAAGTTGCGTGATAATCCCCCTGATATCCTTTCGATTTATCTTTGTGTTTTATTATATTTTCAGACTCCCGTCTCATCAACATCGAGAAAGAACAAGAAGAATAAAAAACAACACAAGTTACATTATCGAAGAATTGAAGCAAACAATTGCTTTTCCCTCTAATCAATAAATGGTCTCAATGATAGTAACGAGCGTTACGTTTTTTTTTCATTATCGTGAACTTTTCAATCGCAATTGATCTGTATAACGGAAGGAGGAGGAGAAGGAGGAGAAGAAGTTTTTACATTACCAAGCTAGTTTTAAAGTCAACTTGCCATTGGTTTTTAAACGAGAAAGGAAATTACCTTCAGCACTGTCCGTCGTTGTGAAATTATCGATTGGAGGAACTTAATTGGTTTCTCTCATCCTACAGTACTAAATCCCACCCATGTATCTTTACTTCCTGATTGCCGTGACAGACGATAGACATTATTACGCGTCTGGACGTAACCGTTGGACTGATTGAGAAAATATGGAATAATTCGTATACGGAGTACGTTGTTGAGATTCATTGATCCATCAATTCATCAATTATGTATTCAATTCGAGAAAAGAACAAGAACTCGTGAGGATCTGTGCCTGAATTGGGGGTTTCAGGAGTGATATCATGATTGGAAAATTGGTGAATTTCTTTTGGATTCTTCAGAAAACATTTTCGAGTGATAGAAACAAGAATGGATTTTCTATACAGTTGTGAATGAATTTAATGTTCAATATGTTTCTTCAAAAAAACGAGGTTTGAGAATTTTGGGAGGTTGATTTAATTAATCAAATCACGATGTTGAATTATTCGAACAAATACTTTTTTCTCGGGGTACTTTAGAAATACGTCGTCAAACGAAGGAGCAATTCAACATGACCTCATCTATCTTGCGAACGGATGAGGGCAGGATCGTATATTTTAAGTGAAGAAAAGTATATTCGAATTACATGTGTAAGACTTCAATCGGATTTTCTCGATGATGTACGATCCTCGTACGACGGTGCTTCATTTTCACTTTTGAAGGTTCATCAAATCTTCTGTGTTAAATTCGAATTCAACTGTGAATTCATCCTTTTTCTTTCGAATAATGATGCTTTTCTTGCTCAAATTAGAAAAAAAAACCAGAGCAGGGAAGTTATCTAACCGAAATTTTTTCTCCTCGGAATGATTGATTTGCCGAAGAAAAAGTGTTCTACGATTTTTTTTTCTTCCATCCATTCTCTAACATCTTCTCGTAATTACTTTGTTCGCAAGAACAATAATTGGGAGGAGTTCGATGATGAATTTCGTCAAAGTTGGTAATTAGTAAGGGAAGTTATCATTTATCGTATTAACTTTAGTGAGAAAGTTATTGATGGATTGAAATTATGTATCATATTTTCCATATTTCGATGATAAATTCGGATTTAATCGTAATTAAAAGATCTTACGAGGCCTATAGAACTACTTTAGGGGCTTCTCCTACGATATTGTAATTAATCGAACGAAATCGGGGAATGTTTATTACTCCATCAAGTTTTGGATATTTAAACTTCGTTGAATAAGATCTTCTGTTAGAAGAATTATGAAAATCTATCAGAAACTGGTTAGATGTTTCAAAAATAGTATCAAAGATCTGTAAAAAAAGTGTACGCGATCGGATAACTATGAGGTTTCCAAGGACGGGAAATGATCTGAATCATCGTCTCTTCAAGGAAATTAAGAGGAACGTATCTCGTTTTTGCTCGAAAAAAGGTCCTCCGTGAAGATTGAAGAATATAGATGATATTGGACAGTTTGGGTTTGAAGAATCGATAGATCGAAGGAAATATTTCAGGGACAAATAAATATGATGACAGATAAGAAAAGTAATCGAGCTGAAATCTCTTATGAAGCATTACGTGTGAGAATCTTCACTGTTATTGGATGAGAAAAGATAAGTTGAAACTTCAGATATGATATTATTTTTCACAATCAACTTGTGATTTTGTACTTTTTGCAGTTATTTTTGCATGTCATTCGAACGTTGAAACGAAATTACGTGACTCATAAATCATTTTGAACTCTTTATAACATTCTTCCTCGGGAGAATTTATTGGTGTATGAATTGCATGAAAATTCAATTTCGCATGCATACAATTCATGCGTATTTCCGAATTGAAAAATAGTGTTGTAAAATTCTTATACAGTTTTTTTTTACAGATTCTGTATATATTTTGTATAAAAATTGTACATAAATTCTATGAAATGATGTAGAAGTGCCCGATACTCCACGGTTTCGATATTTTTTATAGAAACTTCGTTGCTTTTATATTGAATTTTGATAAAATATTGATACAAACGTTATAAAAATCGTATATGGACAATCGTCATCGGGAAATATCGCGCACCTGTATCATGAAGATGATATTTTATATAATCTTCATATAAATTTTGGAAATCAAATTTCACGTGGAGACATGCGTTTTCCATACACTGTGAGACTGAGAAAATAAAATAAAATTTGTGTTAAGCTAAAGTATTTGGAAATATTGTAGAAAATCTCCATTGGTACATTTTTTTCTCCATGAGCTGTGAGGGAAATTTACATGAAATATCTTAAAGGTCACGAAATTTTATCATCATCATCATCATCATCATCATCATCATTTTGAAGTAATCAGTCTTATGACCGGTGTGATGAAATCCTCCAACCCTGTCTATCATCCCCTAAAAGCTTAATTTCTACACATCTACGACAACTCTTATCTTGTATAATTTGCTTCATATAACTTAATCTAGGTCTACCTTTGCGAGTTTTACCATTAATTTTTCCTTCCAATATTGTTTTCAATGAACTATCATGTCTCAATGCGAGTCCTATCAGATTGCTTCTTCTTTTTACGCCATGTTTCAAAAGACTTCTTCCTTCATTTACCTTCTCAAGTACTTCTTCATTTTCTACTTCCTCTATCCACTTTATTCTAAGCATCCTTCTATAACACCACATTTCAAAAGCTTCAAGTCTTCGTTGGTCCGTTTTTCCAATCGTCCAAGTTTCGCAACCATACAATACTGTGCTCCAAACGTAACTCTTCAAAAATTTCTTCCTTACTGCTAAGCGAATATTCTTTGAGCATAGTAACTGTTTCTTTTGGTGGAAAGCCTGTTTTCCTTGGAAATTTAGAAAGGAAATTCCAGGAGTAATAATTACTGTGTATCCTGTTTTACAGATTCACACCAAAAAAATTGAACAAAAACAGATTTTTCACACCTGTTTTTTTGGGAAAACTCTGAAGTTTCACAGTGAATATCAAGGAGTGTCACCAACTCAACAATGAGAGAAAAGAATATAACACTTTCCTTTGAATGATAATTTAGAATTGAAGTCCAATTGAATCTGAATTTTCGTTTTCATATGAGTTTGGGTCGAAACGGAAGATCCACCACAATTCAAAATTTTCCATAGTACCATGGCTTGGGAAACTTCTTCTGATAAGATCTTAGTAGTGGCCCGAAGTTTCAATCCTTGTCAGAGCTCACACACCACAGAAGTTGACCTGACTAATTCCAGGAGATAAATTTTCTAGTCGAGTTATCGAAGAGAATTATTTAAAATCCTCTTCAAGTCTCTCTGAGGAACTCTAGACAACCTTTTACTAAATTTATCTGAAATTTGTTTATTCACTTCCGTTGGTTTTACTACATGATGTTTTCCGTGTAAACCTTGAAGATAACATAAGAATATTCAACATTTTTATCGTAGTCAAATTTAGTTATTGAAACAGATGTTGTTGAATTACGCAGTTCACGAGTTATTCTTAAACTCCAGTAAAGTACATAATTCCATTAGGAGGATTGAATTATGTAAGCTATTGATTGAATTTGACGTTTCGAGCTAGTGATTATCTCACACGTTGGAGATACCTTTGCTGGAAGTATTGGAATTTTTCAAGATGAGCTCTACGTTACTCGCACCATTGAATGCGTTCTGCTAATTTTCATGATTTTCAAACTTCTCGTTCTGTAATATTCCAACTGGTCACGTTTCATTAGAATTTTGAGACCATTTTTGTTCTGTTGGACTAAAAAACAGTTCTTCATCCGAGATCTTACCTTGACATTCTTGGGACAAAACCTTTTATTCTCAAACATAATATTTTCCCTGTAAAATAAGATTTCATCCGCAATTAGAGCTTTGGATTCTTTACGATAAAAAGTTTGTACTTGTAACCACGACTATATATTCATATATAATAGCCCTTCATCTGCAATGAGCACTAGATCTTTTTTAACCATGCAATACAACTGCAATATAACTGCATTTGTTTGTGGAAGGGGGGTAGATTCGTAACTGCAATCATAATTTCCCATGAAGCGAGTATAAACTTACGATTATGACTGTGAAAGCACGAAGGACGCAAAATTTACACAAAATGCATATCAACATCAATGGGTTGACAAATCGTGTACGAAATTTTATGGTCGTGGCGGATTTCCACTTTTCAATTTCAAGGAACTCTTTATCCGCAGTCATGACCGTTTTTCCTCTACCATGTTTTTTCTTGTGAGGGAACTGTTTTCGTTTGCAATGATGAGGACAGGTACCAGCGGAGAGAAGAATTATATCCAAGTAGATCTGGGGCGAATTAATTTCCCTATCTTCTGTGAAAAATTCCTCAACTGACCATTACAATCATATTTCCAGGATATTATTCCGACAATAAAGCATAAACAGGACGTCATACTGAGACGAACTCCCACCCTTCTTCCCTAATGTCCCTTTATATCGCATTAAATTGCAGCCCCTCTTTTTATTGGCGTGACGTACTTTATAAATGACACCATATATGTTGAAAAGTAAATCCATTCATCTGATAAATAACGCAGTGGGAGAAACCATATAGCAAGAACTTGCACAATTTAGTGCATTAAACTCATGAGAAGAAACAGTATAGAATCAGGATGTATAGATATATACGAGGTGTGTTCAAAAAGTAAGGTGACTTTGTATTTTTAAGAAAAAATATTTATTTATTTATCAATATTTATGTTGTCCCCCTCAGATACAATACACTTATGCCAACGGTTTTTCCAATCCTCAAAGCACTTCTCATAAGCACTTTTCGGTATAGCCTTGAGCTCTTCCAGCGATGCAGTCTTTATCTCTTCAATCGTTGCAAATCTCCGTCCTTTCATAGGTCTCTTTAGTTTTGGGAACAAGAAAAAGTCACATGGGGCCAAATCCGATGAATATGGTGGCTGAGGCATGATGGTGGTGTTGTTTTTGGCCAAAAAATCTCTCACAAGCAAAGATGAGTGAGCAGGGGCATTATCGTGATGCAAAAGCCATGAATTATTTTTCCACAATTCTGGACGTTTTCTTCGTATTGCTTCTCGCAAACGGCGCATAACTTCAAGATAATACTGTTTATTGACCGTACGACCATATGGTAAGAACTCCTGATGCACCACGCCATGGTAATCGAAGAAAACAGTGAGCAAAACTTTGACATTTGATCGAACTTGGCGTGCTTTTTTCGGTCTTGGCTCATCTGGGGTCTTCCATTGGGACGATTGGACTTTGGTTTCGACATCATAACCATATACCCATGATTCGTCACCAGTTATGACCCTTTTGAGTGAATCTGGGTCGTCGTTGACGTCATTCAACAGTTCTTGAACGATGCTCATGCGACGGTTCTTTTGGTCAAAATTTAGCAATTTCGGAACAAACTTCGCTGACACACGTCGCATGCCCAAAATGTTAGAAAAAATTTCATGGCACGAGCCAAGCGATAAACCAACATCCTCAGCAACTTCTCTGATAGTGATTCGACGATTTTCCAAAACAATTTTCTTCACTGCTTGAACGTTTTCATCAGTTGTTGACGTGCTTGGGCGTCCAGAGCGAGGCTCGTCATTGGCATCTTCCCGGCCATCTTGGAAGAGTTTGTACCACTTGTGAACATTTTTTTTACTCAGAACAGTTTCACCGTATGCTACTGTCAACATTTTAAGTGTTTCGGAGCACTTTATTTTATTTTTCACAAAAAAAATTTGATGCAAATCCTTTGATCCATATTTTTCGATAGCAAGAAATCGCCGAGCACGCAAAACACTTATAACCTTTACGCCTCTCACAACCAAACAAAAAATGCTATACACTTGAAACTTGGTACAGATGTGCGGGAAGAGTGTGCCAACATAACAAAACAAAAAAATCGATAATCGAAAGTACGTTGCCCGCGAAATTTGAAAAGTCACCTTACTTTTTGAACACACCTCGTATATTAAGTGATATGCACTTCTGACAGAGATGAGTGGGCGTAGACCTTCGTGGACGTGGATATGAACTTCCAAGCTTGGTGTGATTCATCAATCTTGAAAGTATTTTTTTTAATATTCTTCTGGAAAGTTTAGCAACAATACAAGGATCAAAATCGCTTATTCTCATAACAATCTTGATATCATAGTGAAAAGTGTTGCGTCCTCATTTATTTGAGTACAAGGAGAAAAAGGAATAGTTGTAGCAACTACTTAAATAGTAGATTCTCGACCATCTACTCGAATAGTTGCTGCACCTACTCAGTAGTCAGAACAAGTATCACCTTAGCTGCCTCAACTAACTAAAATACTTCGTAAGTTGCCAGGTATTTACGTTAGTTGGTGCAACTATCGGGTTAGTTGAGGCAGCTAACGTGATGCTTGTCCTGACTACGAAGTCGTTGCTGCAACTATTTAAGTAAATGGTCGAAAATCGACTATTTAAGTAGTTGCTGCAACTATTCCATTTCCTCCGTGTGAAGTACAGCAAAACGAGTACCGTATGAACGAAATGACTGTTTATTAATTAACAATAGTACATAAATGGATGGTGTGAACAAGATTTCCCAAAAACATGGTGCTAGTTAGCAGCAGTGCGGTTACCTTTGAGAAACAACAAAATGAATCTGCATGTTCAAGGAAGATAGAGGTATTTGCTTATCTCTTTGGTGACAAAAGAAACCATACAACGCTCTCTCCATTGAGCTTGTACTTACAAACCCCACACTCCGCATTTCGTAGAGCAATCACTACTAATTTTTTCAATCACGCGGGCTGATTATCAGCTACCTACAGTTCACGGTAAGAAGTAATAAGGTAGTACAATCGATTACGATACCACTTATAGTGTGAGTAATCTAAGTAGACTCCAGGTCATCACTCGCTGTCATTACGCGAGGACGAATTTTAACGATCAGTTTTATCTAGTGTTTTTCTAGGTGATTAGAGTAGGCAATTTCATGAAATCCATTTCGAATTTCTAGATATTTCTCACTCAACTTTTGATTGCAGACATTCGACGCGTTGGTAGGTAGAAAAATCTCTTGTTTTGGTTCGAAAGATTGATACCCACCGTATAAGAAATTAATTTGTTAGATTGAAAAGTTTCCAAAACAGGTAATGAAAACAAAGATTGAAACAGGGAAAATATTCGTTCATTAAAAAGATGTTTGGAAGACGACCCAAGAGAATATTGAATGGGTGGAGAATAATTTTGTATTTAGTACGTCTCAAATGACAATAATTTGAAAAAATTATTTTGCATTATGACGATAGTATACTTATAATATTTGCATTCTCATCGCACTTGATGATACGAATTAATAGAAATTTATATCCTTCGCCATACATTTCATATTATATCATTTCTAAATAGAATGGATTCGGTGGGAAATGAAGATCATCCGAAGAAAGATTTCACAAGAAAATAGGGACTTGGATTCCTTATCAAATTCCCGAACTTCAATCGAACTGTTATGGATTTACAATATTTACGAATTATTTCTAATCTACGATATCCAGTTGATTGTAGTCATTCTGGTTTAAGTAGTTCAAAGATGTTTTGAAACATAAGATCTGGAGACGAGAGTGCGGAAGCTGTCTCCTTCTTCCTCGTTTCCTTCAGAGAATTCCTCACGAATGTGCATACCTAGTACTTTGTGTATAAATGTTTGAATACATGTTAAAAAACTGTTGAATAACTGCCAAAAGTGTGATGCCAAATCAGACATTGTCTACTCTAATGCACATTCTTAAGTTAGAACATGAGAACTCTTAAGTAGCACCTGAATATACTATGAATGTTTTTCGGATATTCGGAATATAGTCTATGCATATTTCAGTGGGAGCGTTCCATAGGTGCTATGCATATTCATCGAACTTCGATTGAATGAATATCGTACTTTCCGAATGTTCTATGTACGTTCTAAGTATATTGAAAGCAGTCTTATTCGAATATTCTGTGAACGTTCATTTTATGGTCTTCGTATCTCATCCGTACATTCTACGAACGTTTCTATGTCGTATATACTTTGAACTTCTGTTGCTGCTTGGGCTATATTTAAAATATAATCTCACTCCTTCATCAATCGATTCGAATAATCGTACAATCTTTCGTGTTTCGAAAACTCCCTAACAATCCTGAATCGCTGAGTTCCCAGAAACGAGAATAAAATTCTTCGCAAAGGATGAAGAAATGATTATGCATATACACGGGTTATTAACGAACTTACTACGAGAAGATCTGAGCTTCGCCTTCGTCTTCTTGGCGGAAACAGCGAGTCCGCATTATCGTATCTCTCCTCCAAATTACTCCTCCCTCTTCTTCTTCTTCTTCTTCTCTTCTGGTCCTACCTTCTTCACATGGACTTCGTATACAACTCTTTATTATGTTAGCACTGAACGAAAACGACAACAGAAAGTTCTCCGAATCAGAAACAAGATTCTGCTCTTTGAAAAAGAAAAAAGAAGCAGAAAATATCTGTGTCTTCTTATTTGTCAAAAGCAAGCGGAAGAATCTGTACACAAGAACAAGTGGAACGCACTCTTGTTCTTTTTCTTCCTCCTCTTCTCCTGCACCTTCTTCGTCCGTTTCCTTTCGACCCAAAGAAAGAAAACTTATTTGAAGTAAGCGGCACTTTGACTCTTTGACATCAATACAACGGACGCAAAGTTGGTGAAGAATTGAAGAATAGTTTCGTCACCTCTCCCGATAAAACTCACTGCAAAATCCACAGCACAAAATCCTGTTTCACTGGGGGAATGCATACACCAACTTAAATTTCTTATCTATCGCAATGAAATCATTCTTCCAAAGTACTTCTACTGTATATCATGCTTCCTTTCATCTCCTCCCTCTGTTATCCTGATTCTTCTTTTTCTTCTTCTTGTACTTTGGCACGCGGTCGTTGGTCTAAGCACTAAACCCGCAGGCCACAACATACCGTACCCATGGAGACGCGTTTCATACACCTAATGAAAACATACAATCTGTTGATGCACAAATTCCGATGGATAATTTGTAGACCTTTCAGGTTTATAAATATAAAAATGAAAGAAAAAAAAACAAGAACTGTACAGCACGTGGATAATTTGAAATTTCAGATTAATGAAAATCACTGATGTGTATGGTCATTTGACCTCTATTTCATGGAACCAGTTTGACCAAGTATGAAGTGACAGGTAACGCATGTGGAATGTGAGGTTTCCAAGTTACATGCTTACGTATGCGTACGTATAAACTTAACCGGACGAGATCCGGTGTTGAACTGACGTACGATGTTCCTTCTACGCCTGGCTCAGGTTATGGTCAGCAATTCAGCATGGTTTGATGTGTTAAAGTGTGGTGGGAGTAAGAGGTAAAGTCGCGCGAAGAAGTGTTCGCGCCGCACCTGGTGCGCATGCGTTCGATATGTTCTCGTGTCATGTGGTTTAGGTTTAAATCATCATGTTTGTTCGTATTTTGTTTGTCGTGTGAAGAGGTAGGGGAGGTGATACCGTCATCTGACGTTTTGTAACGTGCATGGCGCAAGTAGAAGAACGAACATGAGTTTTTCCTATTGAAATTCGAATTCTCTATTTTAAATCCTTTCATTCGTTCCAAAAAGGAGGGAGAGAGACTTGAAGGGTGAACATCGAATCATTCCATCGAGTCCTCGATTTTCCTTTATCCTCTCTTCATACAACCCTAGTGACACACAATCTTCGTCAAACGTTCTGAGAATGTTTGCAGGACGTTTAAATATTCTAGGACCGTTCGGAGAATATTTTACGCACATTGGTGTTACTCGGGAACGTTCCTATTTTTTGTCCATAATGGAAAGTTTCGAACAAAGTTTTCGCTTCAAATGCACACAGCACACGCTTTATGTATACTTTTAATCTCATTTTTCCATCAGACTAATGGTTTGGCGAGTCACATTATTCTCTGGACGGAATGGGTTTGGAATTTATCGTTATGAGAAAGTCAATTTCAATTCACACGTATGTGTCGTGACTCTCACTTGGAGGATCCAATCTTATTCAGAGGTCTGTCGACCTGATGCTATTTGATCTTCTTTGATTCTATTCAAATCCGATAAGTTTTAATGGAATTCATTCAGGGAAGTCGAATACAATAGTATTGTGCGATTAAGTTCTATTCGATGAGACAAATGCGAGTGATCCTGTTGAAATTGATTGATTCGAACGATACTGTTTGAGAGTTGAACGAAGGGAGATATTTCTTAAAACACTTGTGCAAATTTACACTGTAAAAAAAATTTGTTGAATTCCAAACAAAAATCCTTGGAAATTTACAAACTTGGTTTTGAAATATAATTTTCGAACCTTTTTTGTAAATTCCCAAACAAAAGTTTGTGGATTCTCAAAAATCTTCGTGAAATCACAAAATTTTTTGAACGTTTACAAACTTTTGTTTGGTAATTTTACAAAAAAAGTTTGTGTAAAAAACTGCCAAACTTCTTTGGCAGTTTAGGAAGTATATTTTTTACAGTGTATAAGGTAGATGTATCGATGCCTGACCCTGTACAAATAGCTGACCCTCTGTGCATAATTGTAATATACTAAGCTAAATATCGATCATTTCTCAAATTTTGATGCATCGAAATATTCTGCAAGTTTTGTTTTCGATATACCACCGATCGAGGTGGCAGCGGTGCAAACGATTATATGACATGAGACGAGTAAACAAGAACACTCTGTGATTCCGCATCGAGCTGTCATTTTCTTAAAGAAATCGGTAAAGGGTAAGCGGATCTTCTTTAGTATTTTTTGATGTACATTTTCATGAAATTTCTGAAATTATTGATGAATATTGTTTGCGTGTAGTTATGAAATGAGTTATCATCGACAATATAACCTTTAATTGCATAAATGAATTTTTTCAATGGGTGTCAGGTTTGAGTACAATATCCACAGTCGTGGCACTAGAAGCTGACCCAAAGGGTCAACTTGAGAATCATATCGTAATTTATAAGTATTTGAAGCTGACCCTGTTGTAGAACTTTCATTATTTAATTGGTTCAGTCATTATATACTGAACAAAAATTAATTTCAGTTTCCATTCATTCTATATTTGACTGAAAGAAATATACACTGTAAAAAAATTTCACCGGAAAATTCCAGTACATGTACTGGAAGTCATTAACCTGTACATGTACCGGAAAATTTCAGCACATTTGTACTGCAAAAATTCAGTGCAAACGTTATGGAATTTCCGCATCAAAACTGGAAATTTTCTGAGCCTCGGTACTGGAATTTTTCAGTACACGAGCTGGACTTTTCCAGGACATGTACTGGAAAATTAATGCTGAAAATATCCATGAAAATTGAAAAAAAATTGCTCACGCAAAGTGATTTTGCAGGGTCCTTGTGTTCCAAGATGATTGAGAAACTTTTGATCGTTCATTTGGATGGACAGAAACTCATGTCTACCTAACAGGATTTGAACCCACACTTTTCTACCTGCCTACCAACTGAAACCTAAGACCTAACCGATGAGCTATAGCGCGACATGTTGGAAGGCCAGCTTGGGTTACTACATATGCTTCATATCTAGAACACAAGAGGATAAGTCTTGGAAAAACCTCATATATCAATTTCATTGGCTACAATTACAATTATTATTCAAAATCTCAATCAGGAAATTTTTAATATAAAGACTTGAAATTTTTCCTGCCAGAAATGACGAAGTCCAATAGAAGTGGAAAATTTCAGTGCAACAGTGATTAAATTCCGTTGCATAGCAACTGAAAAATTCCATCACACGACCTGAAAATTGCAGTTCAAAACCTGTATAATTCAATTGCATAGTAACTGGAAAATTCCATCACAAAACCTGAGAATTGCAGTTAAAAACCTGTATAATTCCAGTATACCAACGATTAGGTTTTTTTTTCTAAATTCCAAATTTTTTCTCAAGTCCTTTTTGAGGGAATATTTTTTTTTGGTGCACAAGAACTATAAAATTGTAGTACGAGCCGGTAAAATTTTCGCGAAATCATGGCAAAATTTCAGTACATCATCTCAAACTTGAAAATTCCAGTACAATGACTGAATTTTCAGTTATGCTTGGTAAATTTTCAGTAACGTAACAACAAAATCTCTGTACATGTACTGGAATATCCATATTCCAGTACTAGCACTGGAAATTTCCAGTCCAGTTGCACAGTAAATTTCCAGTTTTTTTTTACAGTGTAGTTCTTAATGCAGTGAAAAATATTTCAAAAAATTCAATAGTTATCGTTTTATGTTTTTTTTTCATACTCCTTCATAATTTTTCACATTTTCTGATAATTTTTGAAATTTCCCTCTCATCTCATGATATACCATGAAATATTCATTTCTTAAACTGTTTGAATGTTAAAAATGTGTTGATTCATTCATTTTTATTATATATTCATTCACATAATTTATATCATATATTCATATATGTATATGATCTCTAGTTTCACAGGAATCATGTCTTCAAAAAGAAAAATTCTTTAAACATAGTTGTAAATTTGAATGATTTTTTCCAATTTATTAATAAAACTTGTATAAATTATTCTTCCTAATTCAAATAAAAAATCTTTGTCATTTCAAGAATTTCGGTGAATGAATATATTTCCCTCATATTTGAATGAACTTTCGGTTTAAAATTATGAAATATCTGGATATGAACTTATTTTAATCTGCTTTCGCAGCCAAATTATGAACGAAGAATGGATACTCGATGAATCATTTCCATTTTATCATAAGGTGTCAAGAACTGGTGCAACTGGGGTCAGCTTTAAGTACAAAGTGAAATTACCGGGTCAGGTTAAGGTACAAATTCGCTCATATTTAGAAACATAATAAATCGTATCATAACGAGTTATGGGAAATATTCATGTGTGTGGTCGTTTCAGAGATATTTCTGAGAATTGTTTCCAATATTCACATTCTGTGTGAATATTTTGGGTTGTATGTAATTATCAAATATACCACAAAGTTACCTTACGGGGTCAGGCACTCGTGCATCTACCTTATACAAAATATACAAAAAATTATGTATATACTTCGTATACACACGGAGAAAAAATGGTTTGCTACTATAGCGCCTACAAAGAAATTTGTTGTCCCTGCAAAAATATTCACTTCAACAGCTAAGACGTTAGTTCTGTTAACATATTTGTTTATGTCAGCCAAAAAGTGTGGTTGTGTCAACAGTGGCGTATTTGGGCCTAGGCCAACCTAGGCCTGGGCCTAGGGGCGGCACCACAACCAACCAAAAAAATAAACTCGATATTTTGTGAATATGATTTCTTGAAGTTTTTATACATGGTAATATTGAGTGAATTAATTATTAAAAAATTATGAAGTTCCAGTTCCTCTTGTGCTTATTGAACTTCAACTTTGATTTATTAAATAATTCTAATTTTCATTGAAGATTAATTTTTTCAATTCTTATGTCAATTATATCAATAATCATTTTTTCATTCTCAACACGGAAAGTACCCTAACATACGAGTAATACGGATAGTAACCGCAATCGATTGCATTACTCTACACTGTCAGAGATATCTGAAAGTTTTTTTCAATCACCTACGTGAATTCAGGTTCAAACACATTTTAAATTACATTTAAGGTACAAACATATTAAACTTTCTATTCTTTGAATAAATAGCAATTTACTTTATTTTATGTTAGGGAGGTTTCAACGAGGTTAGAACTACAAAGAATTATATATACCACTCAAAATTCCCGCCCCAATATTACTTCTAAATTTTGAGACATCTGGTGATCAATTTGAAAATCTCAACACAACTACTCAGATAGCACAAGAATTCTAAAAGAGTTCATTGAAATGAGTGAAGAATTATTTAAGATCTACGATAAATCAATGTAGACTTAATTCTTTATCAATATTATGTATTGAAGCTAAAATGGTTTCAGAAATTAATTATAATTCACTTATAGAAGAATTCGCTGCATTAAAGGCTCGAAGAGCTGCTGTAACATAAGATTATCAAATGTAAAATTGAATCAATGCTAATAAAGAAGAGAAAAGAAAAAAAAACATAACATAAATGTATAGAATCATTATTTGTGAATTTTGATACTTGAGAGAAGGGCGGCATCATATATCTGGCCTAGGGACGGCAAATTTCCTAATGCGGCCCTGTGTGTCAATCATTTTTTTGCTCTTCCAGCTAATTTTTTTGTAGGCGTTATAGTAACAGACCTGTTTGTTGTGCCAGCAATATTTTTTTCTCCGTGCAGTTGATATTTTCATAGGAGGCTTTACGGGGAATGATACTTTTTCAATCTACTGTACTGTAGGAAAAAAAATATAACGATGCGATGAATCACTGGCCACGTAGAAAGTGCAAACAGTAACAATTGGTTATCAGGAAAAAACTGTATATCAGACGATACCGTTGATAATTCATCGAGGGGCGTACGTCCAGTTTTATTTGTAACATCTCATTCAACGTACAACGTCAGTCCCAATCCACATATTCGTGTTATTGGTTTATATCACGTACTCTTTGTTATATCGAGGACACTAAATTCTCGTCATTCCAATATGATTCTTCATGAAATGTGAAGAATGACGAATTTGAGATCACACTTTTTTCCACAATTCGCAAAAATGAATATTTCAAAAATTGATTGAAAAAGAAGAGCAGAGTGGTACTACGAATTTGATGGATATTGATTTCCAAGTTTATAAATATAGATTCTAATATTCTCTCTCCTCCGATTTTTTCCCATACTTGAACGTTAAAGACTGACTCGAGTTTTCCTTATTCTTTCGAATCTGCTTCTGCAAAGTTAGATGTCGGGCAAAGGCCTCGAGCGACGAGCAACCAGAAATTTCTATAACGGGCTGTTCACTCCACAAAATTGGATTTACAAGATTCATGAAACATACATTCAAAGGTCCGGGTTCCTTGTAGAGTTACACTCCTAAGATTCACTCTCCTTTCAGAAGCTCAGCCAATCTTACCGTCGCTGAGAGATATATTATTATCCTTTCTCCAACGGTATCGGATAGCGTGAAATGAAAATCAAACTGTCTGATTCAATATTTGTTCCTTCCGTTTCGTAGCTCCCCTAGTGCTTTGCATATTTTGAAAAGTCATATCCATCACGAATCTTCGTGATGATTCCAACAGATTGATCTATTCTGTTAAAAATGTCTGCTTGCAGCTTCAATCACGTTATAAACTCAATTCTCAATTCAATCACCAAGAACTGGAAATGAATAATTAACCATATAGAAATTTACAATTGGCGCTAGCATGGCACGATGTAGTTGAAGTATGGCCGAGGCTTGGCAACCAAGCATGGCACAAACCTGAAATGATAACATCATTTTATTATTTACCTACGTGTTTTTCCAATGGAGTTCCATCATCGATGAAACAATGGCAATTAAACATACCATCATTGGAAATTTTGTTTGTCAATGCTGCGCCAATGATCAAAGTAAAAAATATTTAACCCAGAAATATATAAAAAGTATGCGCATTCCGCAATTTCTGATATATGTTGTTTGAAGTCTCATTGTTTTCCCCTTATTTATTTGTGAACACCTCGGCGTCTTTTGTCGGTAAATTTTGCCATGAGAAGTAAACACAATGTATGTTGGCTCAGCGGTAGGAGACCTCTAGTGTGACTCATAGTAAACAGCGATTGACTGTTCTTCCAAAGACTTACTTAAGCCTTATATATTTCTTCGTATACGCGTTTCACCACTCGCGAGAAACACTTGATTAGTAACGTAGCAAAAATATTATATACGTTGCCAATATTGAGCAATGCTATTACCAATGATCGGCGCTACATTGAAAGCTAATTTCTACCGAAACTAGGCCAAAGTTTGGGGCGATATCCAACCACATTTTAAATGATCCTGGCGTTGAATGGAATCTATCGTTTAGTCAATGTTGGGCCAAGGATGAGCCAAGCAAGAGCCAAGCTTGGCGCAATTGTGTCACAATAATAGGCTGACAACCAAAATTCGTTGAACACCGACATCGATGCATCGTTATATTTATTGTTAATCAACATTGAAGATTTATAGATTGCCAAGCCTTGTCTGTCAACATTGCGCCAAGCTATATTTTGTTGTCAGCATTGGCGAAGCCCAAAAATTCTTGTATGGGTAGACATTATTTGAATAGCTACGGGAAATTTAGCTACGGGAGCTATTTTTCAGATGTCACAGCTACTCACTTAACGTTCCCAGGTGAAAACATTTTGTAGGGTTCTTGTCAGGATTTGGTTGTACACAACCATTCTCACTCAATCATGTCTGAGGGGGGAAGCTCCTCCAGAACTTTCAAATTTTGCATTTTTGGTTTTTTGCTTTAAAAATTCAATTACAACCTTAAGAATATATTTTCAATGTTTTAAGCCCAATATGAGTGACCTGGGTTTAACAATAGGCTTGGAATGTAAGATTTTCGCAGACTTGTACGATAGCAATCGAGTATAGAGACAAGAGCGACGTTCGTTAACATCGACAAAAGAGGCCAGAACTGCACAGAAAGAAAAGAATGCGGCCGTAATGAATGATTTTCACGAGGTAGAAGGTTTGCTTTATGGTTCTGGTATCGCGGATTAAGCTTGGGTGACTATAAATTGCTTTTAATTCTACTTTACAAGAACAAAAACTTTGAGGCGTTTTTCTCAAAACATGTTTTTTTCCGCGCCGGGGACTATAACTCAAAAAGTACTTGAGATATCAACTTGAAATTTTCCGCAGATATTGTTCAACGTATTGGCCTCAGCATATACCTAAAAGTTTGCATAAATCATAACTAAAAATATTGTTTACAACAATTTGTTCATGAAAAAAAAGGTTTAATTTTGTTCTTTTTGTGTCCAAATTTTTAATTTTTTGTTTTTTTCGTTAAAAGTAGGTATATACTGAGCGGAATAACTTATTCTAATGGAAAAATTTTGGTCGGTTGATTTCAGTTGACTACAAGAGGCTGGGCACTTCCCGGCGCAAAATGAAGGGGCAAGTTTCAGCAGCTGTAACTCCCCCATTTCGTTTTTTTTTTGTTATGAAAAAATTCATATGAATAAATTAAAACTTCAATTATAATAAATTGTTTCTTTGAGCACGATAAATACTCTCAATTTCTTGTGAAAAATCATTGAAAAACCTGTTGTCTGGAGTAGTTGCCCCCCTTAATGTTACATGGAGGTCATAGAATTTGTGTAGAACCAAATCCTTATAAGAATTCTACTCAATTTTTTCACCTTGGTTAGCACCAAGAAATGTAGCTACCACAGCAAAAATTCAACCCCTGAATCATTTAGTCATCCAAATATTACCCACAAAACCTGTGCAGTTATAGCTAGGATTTCCTACTGTGACAGCTGAAAAATAGCTACAGCTGCAATTATTCAAGCTATACACAGTGAAAAATTTTGTGTATTTTTAACACACGTGTGTATGTCCCAGGAGGTCCCCTCACAGCTTATGTTGAATATTAATACAAAAAATGTATCAATCAACAGAAAAATGTTAGATTTATATTGAAAATCGGTGTATTTCAGAATTTGATGTTGTTTTAAACACAAACTCTAAGTGGACCTTCTGTGATACAAAATTTTTCGCTGTGTAGCATTGAAAAAAGGTGGTAAAAAAGTAAATTTGCCACAGGTATTTCATTTTTTCGCGTGAAATTTAATTGTTGTCAATGTTTTAAGCACTTTTCATCGATCATTGTCACGTATAATGAATTCTTCTGAAATCCGTGTTCTCTGGACGATAAGAAGAAAACTCCAACACCACGAAGATGTTTTTCTCGCCTAGTTGTTTTCTCCCTCGTAATATCAAAGGATGGAATAATTTTTCCTTCATAACTCCATCAGAGTTCTCTTCGTCTAGCTACGGGAAAATGGTTGTCAAGCTTTCATCCGAAGGTTTCCTCGACAGATGTGCATTAACCTTATTGGAGAATAAACTTAATAGCAAGGCAAGAAAAAGAGTGCAATAATGGTGAAGGGTATAGAAAGAAGAAGAGGGAGCGGGAGACGTAGAAAAAGTCATACACAGAGAGGAAGAGGACAATTTTAACCTTGTAAATCACCTTACTGACCTTATTGGGTGGGTAATGGAATTGTAAATAATTGTAACCACTGCTAAGACTTTCCTCTTAATTGGAAACTCCACAGCCTTCGAAGCGGTACGATAATGCATTGAAATCTAAAATAGAAATATAAAGTTACGCGAATCCAAGGTAATCTTGTTGTCTATTTTAGTACAGCAAAAATCATTTTTCTTGTAACGAGGTCGGAGAGTAGAAATCTGAGAGAGCGATGGATGCAATTAATTCAACCTTATCGATATTCCGTTTAGAATCATTCAGTATAATTCATAATATACATGTAGAGTACAGGTGTTATTCGAAGAACTTTATGATTCATTGAATTATTCATTGTAAAGATTCGAGCAGGGATGAGATACTTTAACATTGAAGAATGTGTATCGTATTTAGATTAAGAGACTCCTAAAACTGTTGTAATGGAACCCTCTGTGTCTGTTTATCCTCCAGTCGGTTCCTGTTTCTCATTTCCATGCACTCAGTGTACATCGGATCCCCTGTGATATGTAAAAACAAATAATAATCCAAGCTCATTTCAATCTTCTCTCCATCCTCATGGTAATTTGTTGTTTTTAATTTGATTCAAATTTTTGATATACTCTTTTATGGATAGTTTGAATGAACGTTCCACTAAATTTCTACGTGATAACAGTAGAATGATTTTCAATTTTTTATAGGATTTACTGGAGTAGTTTCACAAGATTTGCTTTAAACTCCAAGTCATTCTGTAATTAGGAATTCACGAACTCAGACAAAAATCTTGCTTGTTTTACAACTTTCAGATCTCGCTTGTACTCGGATGCATAATTCGTTGAACTTGCGCGGAATTGGGAATCTAATCTCTCATTCTTTCATCGGTTGTCAGAGATTATACCCAGTGAAATTTCTACGACTTTTCGTTTAATTGAAAAAAGTCTCATCAAATGAGAACGTTTTGTTCTTCCTGAATTCATGGCATTGCAAAGATTCCATTCGTAGCTCCGATAAATATCTGCAACGATGTTCGAAAAACCAGGCTTTACCACTTTATTTGACGTTTCCTATATATAAATGAAGACTTATACGATGAAGAGCCATACAACTCCCACTTATCTGGTGTGAAAATAAATTTTTCAGACCCGAGGAACGGTTTTCAAATAAAAATCTCTCCCTCTTAATAAAAAGGCTGGAAGTAGGTTGAGTTCGAGTTTCATTACATCCTAGTAAATATAGTTCCTTCTATACAGCAGGTCATAAATTTTGTCAGCATAATAGCACTTCAAACAAACTCGAGTATGAGGAGAAGATTAAAAGAAAGTTCAACTTGTCGTCTTAAGCGATGTCGCTAATTTCTAATTTAGATCATATTTCCTTGTAAGCTTATATAGCGTGTATTGTCGATCGATGTTTCGTGAATATTACACGAAAGACCATTGGAATGACCTCCAACGAGGAAATTCTGTACAACTGCGCGTTGATGTAGAAAATAATAATGTACCGATTCACATACATATAGTATCTGATGAATTTTTCCATGCATACTATACTTCTGTTTTCTCCGCATCCATATGAAAACCACATAAATACGCGTCATCGAGGTTTGAGTTAAGTGATACACGCCCCCTGTCATTATTTACAACTTTTATAGAAACAAATATCAAGTTTGCAGCGCCATATTATATTTCATGGTACAACGAAGCGATCTCGTGGCATGTATTTGAGATATCGTGAAAAACGATACCAACCTCGAACCACCAAAATCAATGAACGGATTGTATGATAAAATCCAGTTGATTGGAAAACTACTGGAATCATTCTCGGAGACTGTCGAAGGTTGATTTAATTGTTTTCAGTTTTATATTGGAAGGATTCAAATGAGTATATGAATAACCCGTTCGATCGCGTTCTATTTATTCATAAAATTCATCATGAAAAGTAATGGAGGATTAATATATTGAGAACTATTCTCCGCCCTCTTTTTGGAAATCATGTTATACTTTGATATATCGATTTTTTTGTATGATTGACGTGCGATGAAAAATACATATTTCGATTGCTGATAGAAAGTCTCTTATAAATCGACATTGTGTTGATTTCAACTTCGATTCGATTCAGGATTCAATAATTATTACAGTTTGAACTGTAAATTCTACTCAAACTCCTGCGTTCATCACCATTAAATGAGTCTTAAGGAGTTATATACAGTTCGAATTTTCAAAAAATTGATTTTGTTTTATTTCATTTTCGTAATTTACATACATTCAAGTATACACATAGAAAATTTCAAATCAATTCGGCGATTATTGTCCAAGTTACACGCACATTTGTAAAATTTTTTCACTCTATGTCAAGTGCTTTTGGAATTTTGAATTCGTTTTTCTCCAAACTGTGTTTTCAAAGTCGGTGACCAAGATTTCTCGAAAACGGCTGGATCGATCAGTCTCAAATTTTCAACACGAGCTTGTTGACTATATTTTTCAGTAATTAATCGAAGGTTTCTTCTCACCGATGAATATTTTTATTTTTATGAACAATTTAAGGCCAAAATTTTGGCGCAAAATCGATTTTTTTTTAGAAGCCGCCATTTTGTCAAAAAATTTTATTTTGCTTATTCCTTTGATTAATTACCAGATTATGCATTACTTCAATAAAATCCATTTGGTTCTTTCATTTTAAAAGAGTTAGTCCCGAGATATCAGGTCACCGCGAAGCGCTTTTTTTTAGAGGAGCTCCCGAAGATCAGCTATAACAGCTCTCAAAATCATTATTTTTACACATAAAAAATATTAAAATACAGGTCAAAGTTATCTCATTATGTGTAAAAATTTTTACAATAATCAATTCAACTGTCTTTTCAGGAAAAATTCTTGAAAAATCCCTTTTTTTGCGCCCCTTAACTGTATATAACCCCTTAAGAGGTAATATCACCTTGTGGCAAAAAAATTTTTTGTCCACAAATGATAGAAACATTTTTGCAATATGGGGTTTTGTGGACATGAAATCACTACTAGTCTTCGAGTACCAGAAACACATTTTATTATATTTTTACAATACGAAATGGGGGCATATCAGCACAATCAAGATAAGCCTGTTAATTTACATAAGCGTACCGCTACAGGTCACAATTATGAATGTAGAACAAAAAACTAAACAATTTCTCAAAATATAGTCCAAAATCTAGCGAACATCGTACGATTTCTTCAAAAAATTGAATAAATATGAAAGATTTTCGGTCGGTTTAACAAAGAAAAAATCGAGAAAAAAAATTCAAATCAATGCCATTTTCTTTAGAATCAGTTTTTCGGAAAAATCATACGATGTTCGCTAGATATTGAAATATATTTTGAGAAATTTTTCAGTTATTGTCCTACATTCATAACACAGGCCTGCAAGGTTTTCCCCCCTTGGAACTGGTGACCATTTCCCGGCCCTGCTAAATTTTCCCAATAAAGAACGATACAAAACGATACCTTTTTTCTATAGTTTTCAATGAGGTTTCTGAATACGGAATTTACGAAGTTATATCGTTATTAAACGATAGAACTCTATCGTTCCTTATCGTTTTCTATAAAAATTCAAAAGAATGTATGGGATTTTATCATGAAATTCGTATAAGAAAAGTACCATTTATTTGGGAAAAAATAGTTATGTGTTCCAAAATAAGTAGTACTTTTTCTATACGAATTTCACGATAAAATCCCATACATTCTTTTGAATTTTCATAGAAAACGATAAGGAACGATAGAGTTCTATCGTTCAATAACGATACAACTTCGTAAATTCCGTATTCAGAAACCTCATTGAAAACTATAGAAGAAATTTATCGTTTTTTATCGTTTTTTATCATTCTTTATGGGGACAATTTAGCAGGGCGGAGTAATTTGCTGCGTAGAATCCGAATTCGGAGTCAGAATTGGGCTATCACGTCAGGATTCTGAAATATCTAAGGGTATATACTGGGACAATGCACTTTTTTGCTACTTTTGAGGTTATATACAGGACGCATAAAATTTTCTTGATCTTTTTCCTCAACTGTATCAATTTATACTACTCTTCCCGTTTAAAATGAGCTATTGAACGGTCATGTATGCTTTTTTCTCGCTAAGCTACGACCATTCTAAGTTGTGTAATATGTTCCAACAACATAAACAGCATTCACATTTATTACACTGATCGGCAATGAAATTCTCCTTCAAATGAAGTTCTCATTTCTGAAGTAATTTGATGCGCTGAATCCGAATACGGCTCCAGAATTGCTATATCACGTCAGATCTTTGGAATATTTCGACCTAAAAATGTGGAAAACACTGTTTTTTGACATATTTGAGGTTACGTAAAGTCGAAGGGTGATTTTTTCCACAAAACTAATAGATCCACCTCAAAGTATAAGTCATCCCCTCCAAATGCCGTTAAGTTTGCTCAAATATCTTTTTTTTTCATTGAGATACGACAATGTGAAATTTGTGCGCTCATGTATTCAATAGATGAATGGAGACACAATTTTCAAACTGTCGTTTCTCAATGAAAAAAAAATATATTCGAGCAAACTCAACGGCATTTGGAAGAGGATGACTTATACTTTGAGGCGCATCTATTAGTTTTGTGAAAAGAACCACCCTCCGACTTTACCTAATCCCAAATATGTCGAAAAACAGTGTTTTACCGGCTCCATGGCTGAACGGGTCACGCACTAACTTTCAGACATGGATGTCCGGCAGGCTGGGGGGTTCGAATCCCTGATCAATCAATCCGCCCTTCTCCCTAACGGTAATGCCGCGAAAGGGGAAATGGCGGTTGGTGCGTCAACCAAAGTTTATCCCGAAAGCGGCTACTACCGTAATAGGGGAACGACGGTTGATGAGTCAGAGAATTTTACTCCTGCCGCGTAGGTTAGGTTGGAAGTACGCTTCCCCCGGTCCAATTGGCCTTGGCAGCGTAAAGAGACTGGGTTAACAAAATCTGAATAAAAAAAAAAACAGTGTTTTTCACATTTTTAGGTCGAAATATCTCAAAAACCTGACGTGGCAGAGCAATTCTGCAGCCAGATTTGGATTCAGCGCATCAAAATGCTTCGGAAAGAGACATTAATGTCCGAGGGGGAAATAAAAAGTCATATTTCGCAGGCCTGTGTAATTGTGACCTGTAATGTAAATCAACAGACTTATTCTGAATGTGCTGATATACCGCCATTTTGTATTGTGAAAAATGTGTTTCTGGTACTCAAAGACTAGTACTTTTATATGCACAAAACCCCATATTTCGAAAACGTTTCTATCGTTTGTGGTGTCTTGGAAAATGGCAACAAATTTTTCCGCCACAAGGTGATATTGCCCCTTAAAGATATTTTTGTAAGAGAAATATTCTATACAAAACACATTGAAATTTCATCCGAGTCAGAAAATGATTGAGTTTCAAATATCCTCACTTTAAATCTTGAAAACATTGCCAAATATACTTTCATTCGCACGGAAAGTGCTGCTGACTGAAGCGACAAGGATGATAATTCCAACTCGTTTCACGATCTGTCCTTTTATAAAAAAATGCCGTTCGCTGTATTACACTACACCACACTTTTCATGTCTTCCGGCTTTACCACAAGGGTGATTTAGGATTAATCGCGTACATGCATGAACGCGTTGACTCGGATCACCGGTGGATGAGAATGCACGAGCTTCACCACTCTTTATCACGAATTCTTTCATCCCAAACTTTAGAAATTTCTTCATACAATTTTTTTTGCGTAGGAAACTTTGTTTTTATTGACAACTCCCATAATCAATGGTCAGTTATGTGATTCATTTTTTGTTTTCTAAGTGGATTTTATATTGTTCTAATAGTTCACGCATGTACAAGAAATCCAGCAACGTATACGCAACAATGGGAAACGATTAATTCCCTTCTAACGATTGAGACGTGGTTCATAACTGGCTGAAATTGATTTTGAAATCGAATATTTCAGGTTGGTGATGATACTCAAATAAATTGTGTGTGTGTATGTCATCCACATCATCGGAAATAACTGCGAGTTGACAAATTTAATAATACCAGCGATAAAAAAACCTCAAAGTAATTGAAAAACCACTACACCGTAAAAAATCTGAGGAATTTTCCTCCTCACTGTTGGTGGATTTCTTACCCTCATCGTAGAGGGATTCTTTTTTTATCAAAAATGGTAAATTTTCAATTTTTATGGGAGACTTTGGTTGATTGAACAGGAATTTCGGTATATTTTACAGCAATTTCATGCTGTCCCTATAATTACAGCTATTTTCTCTCTGTGCTGAAGGAAAAATCCACCAAATTATTATGGAAAATTCCCCATCTGAGAGATCATCTGGGGTACGTTCCTTTATCGGTACTCGGAGAAAGTAGCAAAATGCATTACTTTTGGACCATTTTTGAAGAAAAAGAGCATCGTATAGTGAAACACGTGAGCAACTTCACAACCCCCCACGGTTTTCTTACCGTCCTCGGAAAGCTCGGGAAGAAAACTGTGGAGAGTTGTAGAGTTGCTCACGTATTTCACTATACAATCCTCCTTTTGTCCAAAGATGGTCCAATAGTAATGAATTTCACTGCGTTTACCAAGTAACGATAAGGGAACGTACCCCTGATGTGTAAAAAGAGATGATAGCTTTGAGACGCTAGTCAAATTTTTCCAATGAGATCCCTTGAAAATACTCCAATATTTCTGAAATATCGCTCTATTCAGCACTTTTATGAACATAAAAAAATGCTGTGCAGAGCGACATTTTGAAAATATTGGTGTGTTTTCGGGAAATCTTACGCAAGAGATTTCACTACTCCGTTGAAAATGTTGAAAACGTTCGGGAAGGAACCGGGTCAGGAAGAATGGATGCCATCAACGTGCGATGAATAACTCCCTCTAACCTGATAATACACCATCATTCGACTGATCGTTGATTTCGGTCCAGAGAGTGCCTAAAATGTCACACTAGTTCCTTTGTCAACCCAATTCAAATCTGCAAATCTCATTGATATTTCTTTGATACGCTTGAAAAATTTGTAAATATTAAGCATCTGTCAAGAAAATTAAAATTTTTTTAGTTTTTCAGGGACTGTAGAAATTCTTAAAGAATTTCAGATGAATTTTTCAAAAATTCTCAGTGACATTCTTTTGTATCAGAAAAACATATATCCGAATGATTTTCTACCATAGCCAATGAATATTATTCTTCTTACCAGGTGTAGAAGTATGAAACCGGAATTTCCCTATAAATCAATTTAGGGACCCTAAGAATTCTTCAGCACTATCATCTTCCCCTAACAGCTGATGAAGATTTTCAACACAAAACAATAGAAGTTCTGTACACCCATTATTGTTTCATAACCTTAAACATGTAGAGTTTTGTGCCTAAAAACTACGATCTGCGGACAGCATTGGTTCTTTGTTATCATTTGAAGAAAACTGCTGCAGAACCACATCGAATGCGTGTCGAAGCTTATGTACGGTGAACATGCCCTTGGTAAAACACAGTGTTCCGAGTGGTTCAAAAAATTTGAAAGTGGTGATTTTGACGTGAGAAACGAAGAGCATGGGACACCACTGAAAAAGGTCGCAGACGACCCAATTACAAGCCTTATTGGATGAAGATGATACTCAAACTCGATCAGAACTCGTGGTTCAACTGAATGTGACGCAGAAAGCCGTCTCCATTCGTTTGAAAGCTATGGAGAAGATTCGGAGAGTGGAAAAATGGTTTCCGCATGAACTGAATGAAAGACAGCAAGAAAATCCGAAGAACCGCTTGTGAAATTCTGTTCGACAGATGCAAAAGAAAGTCATTTCTCCATCGAATTGTGACAGGTGGCGAAAAATGGATATATTTTGAGAATCCTAAGCGTCAGAAATCATGGGTGAATCCAGGCGAATCATCGACATCCACTGCAAGACCAAATCGTTTTGGAAAGCAGACAATGCTCTGTGTTTGGTGGGATCAGAAGGGTGTAATCTACTATGAGCTGCTAAAAACTGGGCAAACCGTCAACACTGATCGCTACCAACATTAGATGATCGACTAGAAAAACAACCGGAATATGGAGAAAGGGAACACAAAGTCCCCTTGCTCCACGATAATGTCCCATCACATACAGCAAAACGGGTCAGGGAGACGATCGAGGCGTTCAGCTGGGAGCTACCGCATGTGGCTTATTCTTCAGACTTGGCTCCGTCCGATTATCATCTAATCGCGTCAATGGGACACGCTCTCGCTGAACAACGCTTCAATTCGCATGAAAATGTAGGATAATGGCTCGATAACTGGTTCGCTTCAAAAGAGGAACTGTTTTTTTGGCGTGGCATTCATAAACTGTTGGAAAGGTGGGAAAAATGTATAAACAGCAATGGAGATTATTTCGAATAAAATATTTCTTCTCATTTTAAAACAACAAACGTGTGATTTTAGCGACAAAATTCGGGTTCTATACTTCTACACCAGGTATTGTAGATCTTTCTCATCTTTCATAAATTTTGTGAGCTAAGCGGAATAAGGAGACACACAAGGAGGTGAATGAATAATACTAAAACTTTTGCCAAATGTGGAGAGTCACAAAAGTAATCCTATACTGCTCATCAACCCTCATTTATCATACATACCTTCCTCAACTCTCTACCCTCTCCATAGAACTGAATAACAGCACGAGTTCGATTGGAACTTTACAAAGAATTCACATTTCATGATTGCTTTCATTCTCAACGATATTACAGCCTTTTAGACAGAATTTGGTTAAAAAATCAAGCCTTTGAAATTCTCTTCAAATCCCCCAGACCCATAAGTATCACCCAAAACCTAGGCTCAATTCACGCGGCAAGGAACATAAGATTTCAATCCAGTTCAAAGAAAAAGTCTATCCGATAATTGAAAATCGAAGCATCGAAGAGAATCATCTTGAAAAGCTCATTCATTTTTATTGCAGAAAAAATTCTTGAACAAACTCGTAGCTTTTGAACAGATTATAGGAGTCTATCGTTTGACGGAGAAAAAATTGTGGAAAATCAATTTCTTAAAGTGATTTCTCCTAATAGGCTATTCACTGTACCCAACTTCCAAATGGAGAACCCTTCTCTCATTCATGGATTATTCATGAAGATAAAAAATTCATTGATAAATAAGTGATTGAATGGACAATGTTTACACGTAGGAGGGTATTTAAGGTTGAAATCGATAAAGGTCATTCCCCTTCGTGACGCTACGCTTATACACGTGTACGTTTGACTTTATCCACGAGGGTATACCCAAGTAAAATATGCACTTGCTTTTGAGTAAGTTAGGTCAAATATATCGCATGTTATACAATCGATCATAATTCTCACATCATTTATTCCTAGGAAATTGTGATGTGTGGTGATATTTGTGTAGACTCGAATATTACGATAATGCTGAGGAATTTTCCATTTATTAGGTATAAATTCTTTGTTTAAAAAAAGTGTGGGAATTTCTAGTACATTCCTCACCAAGAGGCAATGAAATGGAAACACATTTGACATTTTTTTTCTTAAAAGCAATGAAATGCATTACACAAATCACCCCTGCTTATTCCCAACCAGAAATCAGCATGAGATTAACCTGACAGTTTACGAAGAGTTAAGTTCACAAGTTTATCCAATAGCAACTGTACCTGTCAAGGATCCCACTAGAATGATATGAGGATTACCTTAATGGGAATAAACCATTGTACTGAGTCTGAATATTTCCTCACGAACATTACATTGGGTCATTAATGGTTCCTGTTCTTCTAAAGTTCAGCAGTCATATTTGCTAGAGTTTCGCACTGAGTTCTCCGTCTCTGCGAACATTCTGAATACTTTGCGCAGTCTTCGACGCTGATGGAATGAAACACCAAAAAACAGAATGTTATATGCTGGATTGAATATTGCTGAAAATTGTATAATAGTATCAAGAGTTAGGAAAACCATTTACAATAAAAAAAAGTCAGCACTCTTGCATTTTGTTGAGAACAGCTCAAAAATGGACAAACACCACAATACAATCCCATACATTCTCATAAGGTTTCTTCAAAATTTATCAATTTATATAGCGATATTTAGCCACTGGTTTATCAGATTTTATGAAATATATGTGACCCAGTATCAAATTTTGTGGCCAAATCCAATTCATATTTGGTTTAAGATGTGTTTTGATAAGTTTTTGATGATGAACGAGCCAAGATCAACGTGACGAAGTGCCCACTGCACTGAGGGAAAGGTACCTAGTTGAGACAACTAAATGTTAGTTGCCGGAGCTAGATTTTTATTTACGCTAGCTAGACTCTAGTTGGGGTAAATAAAAAGCTAGCTGTCTGAAATATGAATAAAATGGTTCATTCAATGGGAATAAAAAATATAGTTGTGACAAATAAAACTCAGCTAGCACAACTAAATTTTTATTTACAGTTACTAAAATTCCTAGCTGTCGAATATTTGAATAGATCCTTTCTCTCGGTGTGAGAAGAAGTATCTACTTCATTATTAGACAGCTAGGAAATTTAGTCACTCCAAGTGATATCTTAGTAATGTTTCAGTTGAACCAAATGAATTGCATTATGTAGTCACAGCTAAATTCTTCATTTCCATTACACAAACTGCTGTATTGATATTTTAGACAACTAGAGTCTTATTTACACTAACTAAAGTTTAGCTAGGAAAACTAAATTTTAGTTGCCGCAGCTGGGTGTTTTTCTCACAGTGCAGAGAATGACCCTAGTATAAATTTTGGGTGGGAAAATACCAGGGCCTGACGAGACATGCCTGATTTCCTATCAGGTCCTACTCGGGTTTCGTTACGGTTTTCCCTATTTCGCTCAATTTTATGGAAACCTCATTCGAACCCTATTGCACTCCTGCGTTACAACCCTATTCGAATCCTACACTGAGAGAAAGGTACCTAGTTGGGACAACTAAATGTTAGTTACCGCAGCTAGATTTTTATTCACGCTAGCTAAATTCTAGTTGGGGTAAATAAAAATCTAGCTGTCTGAAATCTGAATAAGATGGTTTATTCAATTGGAATAAAAAGTTTAGTTGTGACAAATGAAATTTAGCTGGCGCAACTAAATTTTCATTCACAGTGACTAAATTTCCTAGCTGTCGAATATTTGAATAGACACTTTCTCTCAGTGTATTAGGAAAATCAGATAAGTCACTTGTAAGGGCCTCATAAAATTTCCCTTATTCACGGTTTCCGGATTCTAACCTGATCAGGACCTTATTAAAAATAGGGAATGCCTGATCAAATTTCTACTAGGGGAATTTCGGGTTTTGAGACAAAAACATCCCTAGTAGAGATGATCTAGTCATTCACGAGTTTGTAACGCCTGCACTCACGAAAAACTAGAGACTACACTGAGAGAAATATCCATAGTTGCGGCAACTAAAAAGGGGCACCCTTTTTCATTTTGTTTTTGAAACTATGTTTTTATAGTTGCTGTGGCTATGTGTGGTTTCCATAACTGAAAAACATTATTACAATAACTAATATGCTATAACTATGTTTCCATTGTAATGTTAATTATAAATATGTAGTTGGGATACTCAAACTTCAACTTGTTTTCATAACTATCTTTTCAAACTGCACACAACTGGAATGTATTGATCTTTCAAATAACTTTTCTCATAACTGATTACCTGTTGCTGATAGTGATTCACCTGTTTGATAGATTTTGTGTATTTTTAACACAAAAAATGTATCAAATCAACACAAAAATCTGTGAATTTCAGAATTTCATATGCTGCTTTCAACACAAACTCTGAGGGGACCTCCTATGACACCAAATTTTTCGCTGTGTGACATTTAATTTTTCGAAATTACAAGGATTCCGATTTTATATTTCAATGACTATGGAAATATACTTTTAATTATGGTTATGGGGGTTTTTGAATTACGATGACGATTATAAATGGTTCCGGTTACATTTTAGCTTATACGTCATTTTTTATCGGTGAATGCTTCTTATTGCAGAAAAGTTATAGACAACAGGACTGATGTTGACAAACTCCATTCACTCGTGAAACAATAACTTCTCCTAAGTTGCCCTTATATGAATTTTATTGCCCTATAGCTTATCGGTCAGGTGTAAAGTTTGTAGATTGTTAGGTAGGGAGGTAGAATTCATAGGTTCGATTCCCTGTCAGGTGAGGTAGAAAATTTTCCTTGTATTCTTGAGTGATCAAAAATCACAAATATTATTACTTTAACTCTATGACGTACATTGGATTGAATTTCTTTTTTAATTATACAATTTGTTCAATCTTCTGATCGTAAATATTGATTAATAGTTGTGGTAACTAACTATTCATGGTTCTCTCAACTATTTTCAGTAGTTCTCATGAATATTTTTTCTGAGGACATAATGTTACTGACTCGATTTCAACTACATTTAACTCATAGTGAGTCAAATCCCAAAAACATAGTTGCTTCTACTATGTCATATGAGTTTTTACCAAGAAAAATTTCTAGTTTCTACAACTTCTGTGGTCATTATGATCCAATTTACATAGTTCATCTAAATATAGCCTACATAGTTTTGAGAACAAAAATTACATAGTTGAGTTGCTATTTCACCACATTTTCATAGTTGGTAATACCATTTTTTCCTCTAGGTGTAGTGAGCGCCTCGTAAGTGTTTAGTGAGTTGGCTAGTTGTTCACTAGTGCAAGCGTTATAAACTCATGAATGACTTTTCTACTAGGGATTAAAACTGACATTAATAATTCCTCAAAATACTGTGAAAACAATTAGTGTTATGCAGCAATTTTCCTGATTTTCTGAACCGTGTAATGCAAAGGAGCGAAGAACGAACACTGTATTCCAAAATATGTTTCCCTCATAATCAAGAACTCTATATAACTCACAAAAAAATCGATACATATCTAATAACATTTCATCACACGAAGTGGTTGTGAAAAGCATTCCTGTAAATTCTGAACAATTTCTTCATCTTATCTGATCGTTGGTATAAAATGTGAAAGAAGAGGGAAGAAAGGACTCTGCGGTCTATGGAAACAGTTTTCAATTTTCGTACTTACGAAATGAATTTATTGCTCAAGCAAATACAAAAAAGAATAGAAAGTTTCTGTAATGGAAAACTGTTGTCTATGCACGTAATACGATCAACTCTGTTACTCAATACTTGTTCAACGCCCTCCCGATGTAATCAAAGAAACCGCAACAACTGACCGTGGCTATTAGTTCCATCATACTGATTTCTCCTTTGCCTTGTGTCCGATCGATGAGTTACATTTGATAATGGTTGGAATACAAAGTGAACCGAGAGATCCCAAAAATCCAACTTGATAGAACAAACTATTTCGTATAGAATGAATATGCATGAATATGATGGAATAATTCAGTGAGAATAATGAAAATTTCTATGAAACAAAACATCTACGAAGATGATAGTCTTGACGTAAGGAATGAGAAGTCACTTATAACCCCTGAAATAGACAGAACGAGTGTAATCGGTATGAAATAAATTCAGTGCAAAAAATAAATCACCGGAGTCATGTGGTATCGACTTTTTTACTCTCCTCCTTCCCCATTTATCCTCTCTCAACGATTCAGGAGAAAAAATGACTTCGATGAGAAGATATTTTGTAATATTTCTGTAATAAAATCAATAATCTCCAATCTTCTGATTTTGATACTAGGTCACGGTGATGAATAAACTGTTGATTGAAAAGATATTTTCCAATAGGGGTGTTTTCGAATTTAATCAGGAAATCGAATGAGTACAATCGAAGATACGGAGCGTTTGCTGGACGAAAAGGAGTACGTCGATGGTACATGATTCACCAACATGGAAAGAACTTTGTCCAAAAAGTGTTTTACGTTTTCTTTTAATGTGGCTCATTGTTTATCAGGCCGTTATACAGGTTATTCCCATTCGCTAATTTGTGTATAAGGTTGAGATCGAATAAGTGATTGATAGATCACGTGAAATTCGTAGCCTCTAGAAAAGTTCATGTTTCCATGAAAGTGAGCGTTTTCTCGGCTGGTTGGCACGCTGGAGGGTGCAATCTTCTCCTCAAGGTTGATCTGCTTTGTATTGAAAATGTCTGTGGAACTCGTGACGTTGGAGACTGGTTCGCACGATCTAAACTGATTTCTAATTCAGCAGGGAACCAGAAATTGTCTCGAGATTATCAGTCAATCAATCGGAGAGCTCTTCATCTTCGTTTGAACTTTCAATATCAACTCTGCTGAAAACTCCCGACAGATTTGCAGTTGAAATTTTTTTTTTTGAAATTTTTGCATTGAATCGATTTTGTCTGGTTTGTACATCAGTGCTAGGGCTGACGTATATACCAAACAAAGGCGGATAAAATCTGTTGAATTAAATTAAAGATCTTGCATTTCTTTGTGGTCTGAAGTACTCTTTATGAATACGAAAATGATATGCCATGAGTCACAAATCGATATTCGAAGTGAAAGCACAATTTTTAAAGTATTGAAGTAGAGACGTGCATAAGTGCGTTAACACCCAGATATGCTTTGACAAATGTATCAAGCTTGAGCCAATGGTAGTCAACACCATGCCTAGCTTGATCGCCAACATGCGCACCAAACTAGGTTAATTTGTGGGATGATAACAATGTTTAATGCTTGGCATCCAAGCTTGGTTCAATATTAAAATTCAATATTGGTTATATGCTTGCAATCGATGCGATGTTGGTACCATGATTGATATACAATACCAATTTAGGCTAAATGAGGAGGACAGATTTTTTATTGGCGTCCAAGTCTGATTGAATATTTGCGTTTGAACAATTGACCAAACTTGGTAACAGATTTGAATCAATGCTAGTCATCACTGGGTGTAGCTTGGATTGACAACTTCGTTACCAGGCTAGATTAATGTTTATCAAGATTTGGTTAGCTATGACGGAACAAGCTTCGGAAAATATGCTTGGTCCTAACATTGGTTTCTGAGGCTCTAGCAACGCTTAGTCAGCTATGGCAGCCCACACGGAGCAAAAGGTATTGCTGGCATAACAAGCAGGCCTGTTACTATAGCGCCTACAAAAAAAATTGGCTGAAAGAGCAAGAAAAATGATTGAAACAACTGACATAAACCAATTTGTTAACGGAACTTAGCTGCTGGAGTGAATGTTCTTGCAAAGACAACAAATTCCTTTGTAGGCGCTATAGCAGCAAACCATTTTTTCTCCGTGCACGCATCGGCCAAAGCTAGGCTAACAAGACTTGGCGTAAGAAGCTTGAAGCCGATCATGGCACAATTGTCAGTTATGGCATCATGAGCCTGGGTATTCTGGCGCGGTGATCTTCAAAAACCAAATCTTGAGTTCATTACCTGTCCAAGTTTACTTGTCAGAAGGCAACAAATGTCAATAACATGCACGAAGAGAAGAGAATGGTAATATTTACTAGGGGTGTGCGAGTAGTGATTTTTTCGAGTCGAGCCGAGTACTCGAAAAGTATATAATATATATGAATATGAATATAATCTATATGTGATAGTGGATAACGATCCCTTATGTTCTCTGAGAATATTCTACCCTTTGCAAATGATGATTCATGATAATTCTAAGAACATCGAAAAATTACTCGAAGATTATCGAGTAGCTGTATTAACACCACTGTTTTCTGATATAATTTCTGATTTCCAGCATGGCTGCACTTCTGGAAAATCTACCGTAACTAACTTGTCTATTTTTCCTCATGTCGTGTCCTCTGCGCTTGATCAAAATGCCCAGGTGGATACTATATATACAGACTTCTCAAAGGCTTTTGACAGAGTTGATCATAATATATTGTTAAATAAATTAAGTAATTTGGGTATTCGCAGCAATTTTTTGTCGTGGTTACAGAGTTATATTCTGAATCGTACGCAATCAGTTCGTGTCTCTCAATATTTTTCTGATTCATTTTTTGTATCCTCAGGTGTACCGCAAGGCTCACATCTAGGTCCTTTATTATTTATTATTTTCATTAATGATATCTCTATGATTTTCAAGTACTGCACACATCTTCTTTTTGCTGATGACCTGAAACTGTTTATGATTATAAGAACTTACAGAGATGCTCAAAATCTGCAATCTGATTTGGATCGGTTACAATCTTGGTGTGTGCTATCTAATATGTCATTAAATCTCACTAAATGCCATGTGATGAGATTTTATAGAGGTAAAAATGCTATTTATTTTCCTTATAACTTGTCTCATTCTCTGTTATCACTTATAAATACTGTTCGTGATCTTGGAGTTTCATTTGACTCTCGTTTCAACTTCTCAGATCATTACAATTACATAGTTGGTACTTCCATGAAATCTCTCGGATTTATCAAGCGCGTTTGTAAAGATTTTCGTGATCCTGTTGCACTTCGAACACTGTATTGTACTTTAGTTAGACCTCATCTTGAGTATGCGTCTCAAATTTGGAGTCCTCATTTCATTCGGGATTGTACAGACTTGGAAAGAGTTCAGCATAAGTTTCTGCGTTTTGCTGCCTATCAGATGGGCCGTCCGTTGAGCGTCACTTGTCATGATTACTCATTGATTATGTCTCTACTTAACTTGCCTTCCTTGGAATCACGTCGTTTGTTCAATGATTTTTCATTTTTGTATAAAATTGTTAATGGGAAAATTCGCTGCCCTCAACTGCTTGGACTTGTACGTTTTAATGTCCCTTCTCGTTTATTAAGGCGCCCTAAATTGTTCAATCCAATTTCTTATAAATCGAGATACGGTTATCCTGATCCGGTAAATCGGATATCTATCCTAGCTTATTCTTACAGTGATGTGCTTGAATTATTTTCATCCTATTCTGATCTTAGAAATTCTCTTTCTCTTATTTGTCAAATTTAATATCCAATTGTCCTATTTATCTATAATTATACACGTTAACTGTTGTTGTAATATAAGATGCATGTAGTCGAGCTTAACATGATGCTTAATGCTTTGATGCATGATATATATAATGTGGTTCAAATAATGTATATTCTATGTACCAAAGGGTCTTTTATACCCGTATAAACAAAATAAATAAATCAAAAAGTAGCTCGAACATTTCGAGTAGTACAAAATACTCGACTCGACTCGAGAATACTCGAAAATTTCGAGTACTCGCACACACCTAATATATTTACCATTCTCTATGTCACTATGAATCTGGTGTGTTCCTGGAGATACTGGATTGATCTGGTTGAAAGAAATAAAACTTGAAGGGAAATCACCCTATCTGGAGAACGATCGGACATTTGATGGTCTACTGAATATTCCATGAACGTGAACGTACGCAAAATAAATCTACATTTCAGCTAACAAGTCTACTGCTTTTGCGATGGAAAAACAACGTGAAAACAATGGAGGAATGTGCGCATGAAAATCAAGACCCGAGGGTACACGGAAAGACGGGGTCTATTATTATTTTGAAAAATGACTGTCCATTCAGGGAAAACGAGGATCACTGACAATTCGTAGTCGATGGATTGACAATTGATAGTGTCACTGTGAAAAATACCAATGAAACTATCAACTGTTAATATTTTGACTACGAATTTTTGGTACACTCACTACCAATATTTTTCTGTGATCCCCTTTTTTTCTGAATATCAATAGATCCGGTCTTTCCGTGTAGAGACTTCTACCGATTTATCTTATCCAGTAATACTCTACCTCAATTCTGCTCTCTAGGTTCGGGCGAGTGAAAATTCCACTTGAACGGGAAGATAAGTTCCCTCTTTTTTGGCTGCCTAAAGAATGAAATTCCACTCCGTGGAGTGAGAATGCTCTCTTTAGGCAGCTAGAAAGAAACCTTTTTCTTTGTTCGAGTGGAGAACCTCACTCTTTTCAATCTGGAAAGTGCGCGGAAGTGGTGTTGCCGCGAGCTTCGAGCCGAGCTGGAGATTTTTTTTTCGAGCTGAGCTCGGTCGAGCTTCGAGCCATAGCTCGAGCCGAGCCGAGCTGAGGTATCATAGCTCGTCGAGCCTTTGATTACCAATTGAAAAATTGTTATAGAGAACCATAAATCATTTTCATGTTTCGATTATATGTGTCCTTTCGTGTTGAGCAGAAAATTGGCTACAATAGATATTTTCAAATAAATATATGTTGATTCCGACTACTTTGTGTTAACCGAAATGTGCTATTTTGGCATCCTTCATTTCAATTATCCTCAAATTATGGAGAGCTATCCCAATCAAACAAAAAGACATCTTTTAGATATCTAAAAGATATCTCGCAATTTTGGAAGATGTCTTGCAAAAAGGTCTCGAAGATGTCTTTTAGGAATCTAAAAGATGTCTTACGCGACTGATTTCGACAAGTTTAAGATATCTCAAAAAGGTCTTGCGGAAGATATGTTTTAGACGTATTCGATCAAGTCTTAAAAATGTCTTGAAGAATTCATAAAAATATCTTAGGGAAATCTCGAATCGTGCATAAAAAAAATTCTTCCTTGTTTTTCTTCTTCTTCTTCTCCCTTTCTTTCCTTTTGATCCCCCTCTCGGTCCTACCAATTTCGCCTCATTTTGGATTCTTGGAGTTGCGAGATTCGAACCCGGACATTTCACGACGTACCTACGCTTCAATGACCTGAGCCATATATAGGGACAATTTGATAACCGTCCTCCCATATATACAGCACCGAAGACCTCAGTTATGTATCAGAAACGTGTCCGTTACAAAAGCGGACATAGAAACATTTCAGGAAGTTTTCAAATACCTTCCAAACACGTTTCTATGTCCGCTTTTGTAACGGAGACGTTTCTGAAACATTACTGGAGTATTCGGTGCTGTATGGGCTTATAATCGTCAATATGACATAGTAAGATATAATGTCAGCGGTGTATATTTTCAGAGTACAAGTGATCTTTTCAACAAGGTGTTTATTACATATACAAATGTAAGATAAGTTGATTGTGCTTAAAATTTGAACAGTTTAATGAATTTGGTGAAATATATTGGAGTACGTGATCCAGTGATCGTTAGTGTCTGATGAATATCATAGATACCTTTCAATTATTTCTTTCTCACTGTTATTGAAGAACAACTTATTAGTAAATGTGAATGAGAATTTGATAAAATCACCGTACACGAAGGCCGTACATAAAATCCAGCGTAAGAAGTTCGATAATTCGCAAAATATTGTAACTTGGAGATTCGTTACTTTTAGTGCTAGCACTGCAAGGTCACAAATTTGTACTTTTCACAGAATTTGTTAGTATTTACATGGATTATTCAAGCTTTTAATTTATGAACGAATTCATCTTCTTCGCAATTTGATTGTGAACAAAGACATTTGAAGTGTTATCCATAACCTCAAAACTGCTGATCTTAGAGATACATTTGGTAAAACATCTTAAACATATCTTTTGAAAGACATTTTTAAGACATATCGAAAAGATGTCTTTTAGATATCTTTTCGATATGTCTTCAAGATGTCTTTCAAAAGATATCGTCAAGATGTCTTTTTGATATTTCTTGTAGATGTCTTTCAAAAGATATCTTCAAGATGTCTTTTTGATATTTCTTGTAGATGTCTTTCAAAAGATATCTTCAAGATGTCTTTTTGATATTTCTTGTAGATGTCTTTCAAAAGATATCTTCAAGATATCTTGAAGATGTTCATGTTTATTGGGATACTATTAGCATCTTTGAGTTTACCTCAAACGAGCAAGAATCTATCGAAAGTATGTTCCATCGTATTTGAAATATTGTATTCAATTGCTACACGCAAAGAAGCGTTATCTTAAAAATGACTACACTTTACAATGAAGTAGGGAAGAAATCACATTGTGAGGAAATGTATTATATTTTGTCATTGGAATTGCTATACTTTCTGTTAATTGATAACAGGATTCTCTCCCTCTCCACTAGAAAATAAGGTGATTTTAATAAAAAAGCATACTACATACCGTTACAATGTGATTTTGTCCCTACTTGACTATGTATAGCGTAATAATACTTCAATTAATTTTCTTTGCGTGTATGGTTTTGCAGGAAATATGATCCTGCACAAAACCTCATATCACCTCAACGCAGAATTTGGGTGGAGAATCGGTGGATAAACGGTTGCTCGTCGGAGAAGTGACGTGGAGGTAACGAAGGAAAGTCCGCGTGAAGATCAAGGCCAGACTTTTCTTCGTTGCCTCCACGTCACATCTCCGACGAGCAACCGTTCATCCACCGATTCTGCACTCAAATTCTGCGTTGAGGCGATGTATCCCATCGGTGGGGGTTTTTGTACGAAATGTAGATCAGTGCAATTTTACGCAACTTATTGTGAATTATACCAAAATAGTAAAATGTTGTAATGATTCTACTTTGCTTGTTTCATGAATAAAAAATCTACCCTAAAAGGACACGAGCCGAATAGATTGATTTTTCCCAAGAGAACACGAAGTTCCAAAGAAGGTTCAATAGAGGTTCATTGTACGTAAGGCCTTGGATGGTCCACTGGACGTTCCCTGGACGTCAAAGTACGTATAATGAACCTCAATTTCACCTAGAAACTCTGTGTTCTCTTAGGGTTTGATAAATTCACATTCAACGAACGCTCATTAAACCTTCAAATGTCCATAGCTTCAGATAGCACGTCTGATAAAGATTTATCGAACGTTGGTGTTCTCTTGGGGTAAGAATTACTTTAATCACACATCATTTTGAACAAAAATTTCTACAACATGTACAACATGGTGGAAAACAAGATGAAATAAACGTATAAAAATTAATGATTACGAATGGAATGTGATATTTGCATTCAAAACTAGATACACAAAATTTCATGAAATTTTCATGAGATCCAAGAAATTTGATGAATTTTGACAGAAAGATTGTTTGCTCATGAAATTTCTTTTATTTCTCGTTGATGATATTTTTCCATTCTGTGTGCTCAAATCATTGAATAAATACATTAAAAAAATGTAGCGCAGCACAAGTGTTGGTATTCCTTTGAATTACGTTTCCAGCTCGATTCGGCTCGCGGCAACACTACGTGGAAGCAACCCGATGTACCTCATCGGTAGCGCTGCTGTACAGGTTGTATTACAATAGATCCTCGTTATAAGTGCCACCTGTGCGCTTGTTTCGCTCGATATCCAATCCTGTGTGAGAAGAAGACGCAGATGATGCTTATAGCGAGAGTCTACTATTTGTTGTTAAATTTTCAGTGTAAAGGTTCGAAGCACTCCGTTATCGTACTTCTCAGTCAATTTTCGGTATTCTCCCTTTTCCGGGTACCATTTGAATCCCATGAAACCTCAAATAATAAATACTCATTCAAATGCACATAGCGAGCTTTATAAAAATTGATCACACTAAATGGGAATCCATGAAATCAATTCGTACGGTGTTATGGACATGTTGTTACAGGGTGCTCTTAGTCACTGTACATTTTATCCGTACACTATAAAAAATGTAGGGAGGTTTTCTTCACACTGTTGGTGGATTTTGTCCCCTCGTCGTGGAGGAATTATTTTTCCATAAAAAATGAGGGATTTTTCCACCACTTCGAGAACTTATTCTGTTTTTTGGGTGTTGAATACTCCATAAATGAAGGAACAGTCCCCCAAATTATGGTGAAAATTTTCCCATCTGTGGAGGAACTTTGCTGCCATCATTTTTTGGAAGAAAATCCCAGAATCATTTTTTACAGTTGAGAGTACATCACAAAAGGGAAAGAAAATGTCTAAATCCGCCGATGAAAGAGCGATAATGCAATGAGTCATGATTCTTTTAAAAGTAACTGATGACGATCCTCTTTGGAATTTTGAGAATTATATGAAGCGAAAAGCATTACTCGAATGTTGTGCGTGAAATTTCTGGCGTGAGGAATTTATGTATGGAATTTCAGTTTCATCTAGACAGGCATTCCAGATGTCTCATAAACTCTGCTACATACATTGTAAAACGAGAACTTTGTAGAATGTTCAAACACCAATACATTCTCGCTTGAGAATGTTTGGATTCGTTTTCTCTACGATGCAGAACATTTGTTTCCTGTTTCAAAACGCTCCTACCTCACAAACAAACTCCCACCGTTGTCGTGTGAGAAGATAAAAAAACTTCCAACTATGATTTTCAGTTCGGTTATGTTGAAAAACAAAGAATAGATGATCCAAACTTTTTACTTTATTCTCACAAAATTTATTTTCTTTTCCATAAATACATAATCAACAATCGATAAATCTGTCTTCTATGATATAAAAAACGTTATTATGCGTATATGTATATTCATATAAACTATAATCAACGCTAATATAACCCGTTTGTCAGATACAATCATACATTTCATTTACAAATAATTGAAAAAAATAGACACAAGCGCATACTTCTCACTTAAAACTATATATACACGGACCACAACTGAACGCCATGGTGGATTTTTAACCAGCGATACGTGTAATCGATAACAAATAAAAGAAAAAATCGATAAAAGATATCTTATTGATAATATAAAAATAAGTTCGACAGCTTAAATATATTATCCAGCATTATATAATTCATTATAAGAGTACGTGACATCCATTGTGCTGATCAATTGTAATTTTTCGGTATCCCAGCCGAGGAAATGATATTTATCGGTTCATAACTTGAGAAGTGAATTCAGTGTTTTCCTTTTAACAAGTATTGGAAAGTTAGGAAATTTTGAAAGAGGCACGAACATTGACTTTTAGATTATTTATTATCAGATGTTATTTGTTCTAAGTTTTTCACATTCTCCTGTGGGATGATGGAATCCAATGATTCATGATTCCACACTAGGTACTTGGTACTTGGACTTGTGCTTACAAAATATAAAAATTTATCATAAATAATTCATATCTATTTTTGAATTCAAGTGGTACAATATTTGCTGTGATCAATAAATGTTTGAGAGAATGGAAAATGATAAATTGTATTCAGTATCTTGGTATTTAAGTGATGAGTTATTGAACATATAAGTCAATACCCAAATAGTTAAACATTCAATATATCCTCTGCACATCAACATTCCTGGCCACATTTAATATGAATTCTCAAATCAAATCAAGCAAGCTCCATATGATAACCTCAACGGAACAAGGAGAATCCATTATAATTTCAGACATATTTTAAAAAGGTGGGAGATCTTATTGTCTGATACAACTTTCAAGGAACAATTTCAGCTGCCTTATCATCACATATAGTCCTAGTCTAGCCAGCGTATAATTCATAATTTGATTTCACAACGATCATTTCGCATGATCAGATCAAGCACAATAGTTTATCCTCTGAGAGCACACTATAATTTCCATTCTGCTCTATTATATCAGGAATGATCCAACGATTAATCACATTATGTTCTATACGAATAAAATTCCAATATCAAAAACAACATATTTCAACAAATTCATCCGGGTGGAGAGATTCGTAAAGGTACTTGTATGACATATGCATGTATCAGTACCAGGACTGATTTGTTCGAATGCTTGGAAGAATTTTTTTCAGTATTCTCATAAAAAGAAATTCTCTCCTTCTGTCTATGCATAATTTTTTTCTCAAATTTGATAATAATATAATTCTTTGTACATGCTTCACTTCAGGTCCAACATCACTGCTTCACGAATATTCGACAGTACCCTCTGAATTTATTCTAATGTCAATAACAGATCATCTCCCTCTAGTTTCATTCCATCACTGATATCAAGCGATTTGACTTTGCCAGCGATTGGCGCTTGTACAACCATTTCCATTTTCATAGCCGATAATACTACCAATGCTGCTCCTTTCTCTACCGTATCTCCAACTTTGACTCTGATATCGATGACGGTACCTGGCATGGGTGCACCTATCTGTTTCTTATCCCCTTTGGCAGCTTTAGGATGGATATGAAGCTCCTGCAAAGGAAACATAATTATTATCAAGTCTTTCTTGTGATATTTCATATAGAATGTTGGAAGAATCTATGTATAATTCTCACCTTCACAGCCTCTTTATCTTTGATGAACACAGATCTGAGTTGTCCGTTCATTTCGAAGAACACCTCCCTTTCGCCGTTCGTGGTCAAATCCTCGGCCATGGCTAAAGTCTTGATTCCCAAAGTCTTGCCCCTCTCGATCGTGACTTCGAATTCTTCTCCAACTTTAGGCCCCGTTAAGAATATTCTAGTATCGAGTTTATCTACCGGTCCATATTGTTCACGGAAATTCAAATAATCGTTCGTGACTTGGGGATAAAGAGCTGCAGAAACAACATCTTTATCCGTAACGTGTGGATGATTTTCTTGGAGTTGTGCCTTCAGAGCTCCAAAATCTAGCGGTGCCAAACTCTCTCCAGGTCTTCCCTTGACGCGTGGCATGTCTTTGAGTATCTTCGACCTACAAACGAATATGAATTAACAATTTTCCAAATCAAAAACTCACGACTCGAACTCACCTCAATGGTTCTGGGAATCCACCGTAGGGTTCCCCGATAGCACCTTGAAGGAACTCGACAACTGATTTAGGGAACGATAATTCTTCAGCCTTATTCTGCACATCTTCGGCAGTTAGTTTATTTTGCACCATAAACTGCGCCAAATCTCCAACAACCTTTGAACTAGGAGTGACTTTAATGATATCGCCGAGCAAAATATTAGCTTCCCTGTAGGCTTTCTTTACATCTTCGAAGAATTCACCGAGTCCCAGGGAGTAGGCTTGGAATTGAAGATTCGTATACTGTCCACCGGGGATTTCATTCAAATATACATCAGCGTTGCCAGATTTCATAGTCGTTGTACATTCGAAGGGCGCGTAAAGTGTACGAGTTTGTTCCCAATACGCGGAATATTCCGAAATATCGCTGAGATTTAGATTTGTATCCAATGGAGTACCTGTAAACATCAAAGGAAGAGATGATGAGGGGAAAATGATCAAAGTTGAGGGTTTGTTTTATCTTATGATTTCATACTTTGAAGGGAAGCTACTATCGCTCCCATGGAAGGTTGACTCGTCATTCCGGACATGCTATCAACCGCGACATCAACGACATCAGCTCCACTCTCGGCGCATGCCAACATGGACGCTACTCCAGCTCCGGCAGTATCGTGAGTGTGGATGTGAAGAGGAACGTCAGGATGTTTCTGTCTGATAGCGTCTATCAATAACCTGGCTGCTTTGGGTTTCAACAAACCAGCCATATCTTTGATGGCCAATACATGTGTTCCAGCTTTCACCAATTCATCCGCTAAATTCGTATAATATTTCAAGTCGTATTTTTGACGGTTAGGATCGGAAACGTCACCGGTATACGATATCGCAGCTTCGACGATACCCCCAGCTTTTCCAGCGGCGTCCATACCTGAATAGTTATAACCCATAAGTTGTTGTATAAGATTTCTCAAATCATTATATCTCTCACATATAAAATTCTAGATATCTTACCCAAAATTAGATTCGGCAAGTAGTTGAGGGAATCGAACACTCGGAAGATATCCATACCAGTTTGAACAGCGATTTCGCAGAATTTGAATACTACGTTATCGGGATAATTGGTGTATCCAACAGCGTTGGCGCCTCTCAAAAGCATTTGGAAGGGAACGTTGGGAATTGCTTTTCGCATATCCTCGAGTCGTTCCCATGGACACTCGTGTAGGAATCTCAAAGCAACGTCAAACGTTGCCCCACCCCAATTTTCCAAAGCGTAAAGATTGTGGAATTTGTGAGCGACGAATGGAGAGATCAAGAGAAGATCGTGAGAGCGTACGCGAGTCGCTAGCAGCGACTGGTGAGCGTCACGGAATGTTGTATCCATCAATAGAAGTCCTTTATTTTGACGTACAGCTTTCGCGAATGCTTCTGGGCCTTGTTCTTTGTATAACTGACGCAAACCCCTCGGTGGTTCCATAACACCTGTAAATGTATACATTGATTCAATTCCAACGACCAATTCAATCATCTCTGTTCGAACGAGTGAAATTTTATTCATTGTTATCTCAAATTTTCAGTTCTTAACTTAACATAAGCTTATGATATTGCGATGGAATGCAATTCTGAGTTTTGAAACAACATTCAAGAGCAGGAACCCCAATCAATGATTAAGCTCAAGCTTTGGCAGAATTTGTATAACAAGATGAATGAATAAAATACAAATTAATATGGAGAATTCAACATTCAGAATCCCAATTTCACAAGACCTGAATTCAAAAAGATTTCACAGAGATTTTCCCTAAATTGCTTGATGATTCCTCGGTGATGTGATATAAGGATGGAATGCTGATCTGCGGAACGGGATGTTTGAAATTCAGGGAATGCTTTAGGATGTTCTCCAGGATTTCAGTGATCTCAGAAATTCTTGTAATGTTGAATCTTTGATGCTATTAAACTTTTTTTGAGATGGATCAGAAATTGCAACAGGCTGTAAACATTTTGATTCATTCCATGATTCGGTTTATGACTCGTGAATATCTGTTAGACAGCTGATGATGATATGTTGCATCACATGCGAATACGTGAAGAGTTGAATGAAATAGATTGTATATATCACAAGTACTTACATGGATGATATTTTACATTGTTTATAAAATTACAATAACCATGATGCTAATCGATAGATGTGGGGAAAAAGAATATTACTCAAGAAGAAGTTTCTCACTTTGCAACTGTTGTATGAAAAGCTTGGAATTTCATTGTATGTTTTTGGAGTTTCTGAATAATGATTTATAAAAAAACAAGAAGAAAATGTATGGTTTCTGGTAGTATCATACCTGGAGCATCTGGATCCGCGGACTCTTCTTCAGCTGCAAGCTTAGCATAGTCTAAAAAAAGTGTCAAACAAAAAAATAAAAGCATGCGATAGAAAATGAATGAACAATATTTTTTAGAAAACAATATGATTTGTTGAATTTGTCAGATTTAATGAATGATATTCCAATTAATTGCACAAGATGAGAGATTTGTGCTTTCGATGAGAAGAAGAAGAAGGAAAGAATGAAATCAAATATGTAGTCAATATAAACCTATGGTTCCTGGTAAAAAAATCTCGATAAATCGACTCGTAAATACTTTCGTACCGTGCTACGTTATTGTCTTTAGCAAATCCTGTAATGAATGTCAATAATCCTGATTTATGTTGGCTTCTGAATTTGAGGATTGAATTCGTGTTTGTATCTGTAGTTTTAGAATCAATTACAAAACCTTTCTTTAGTTCTTGTTTTTTACAAATTAGGATGAATACAAAAAAAATGAGTCTATAGCAAATCATTGCTCAATCATCAAATACTGTCGTATGAATTCTAATCGTTATTCAAAAATGATTAGATAATATTGATTGAATAAAATTTCTGAATATGTTGTAATTGTGATCCAAAGAAAATGTAGAAAATATGAGTTACCATATTCGATTATATTGGTTTTTTCTTTCGAATAGCTAACACATCGACTATTCTTTTTCTGGAATGCTTAAATTCTTCGACGGCAGAATGAATTCCCCGATTCCTCACATCAAGTTGAAAAAATCTTATTTCATCTGAATTTATGCGATTTCGTTCTTTCGTTCCATGTTCATACAATGAAAACATATGAAGAATAATTGACAACAAATCGAATGAATCAATGCATGAGATCAAAAAATAAATTCATTTGGAATAATATTCTATAAACTACGTTAAAATAACACAAATCGAATAGAAAACACCATGCCGAAGTGAAAGACATTGAATTATACCCCATAGAAAAATTAGAAATTTTAGTGCGTCAAGATGAAAAGTTGTGCTTTGTTATGATTCATCTTTAGTGGAAATGAATCATATTCCATATCCTCTAAAGACGCAACGTAAAAGAAATGTCATACAAACATATAAATTGAATATAAGAAAAGTGGAATGATTCCCTTGAAGGAGACAGTGATTACCCAGAATATCAAGTTTTTTCCATTCTAAGATTAATTTTATATTCCATGGATACCACATCAAATTGAATTTGCTTTGTTTGTCCATCTAATAAAATGATACAAAAGCGAATAAAACATATATATATATATTCATACGATTATTGTATTCTAGATTTTCTACTTGAACTGTTGCAAAAAGTGAATTGTATTTCTCTACAAATGTATAGAAAAAAGATGTTTCTGAAAATTGAAAATAAGTTTTGCACACTGTAGATACGCTATGAAGAAATGAGAGGAAATCCAATCACCTGAATCAAATTGATTCATACCTAAAGCAATCTGAGGAACATGTGGTCTGATCTCCGCAGGTTTCAAAGATGTGGCCAACGGAGTACTCGGCCCATTCACGAGCACCGATCCAAGGTAATTCAATAATTTCTGCGCACGATTTTGACTTTGTTGGAATTGGAAGAGTTGTGGATTCTCGTCTATAAAGTAGGTATCCACGTTACCGTTGAGGAATTTTTGATTCTCGAGTACATTCAACAAGAAGGGGATATTCGTTTTAACTCCACGAACACGGAATTCACGTAGAGCCCTGTTCATTTTTGCACAAGACGATTGAAGATCGCCAGCATGTGCTATCACCTACAAGAATTAAATTCAATTAAACTCAATGAATTTTCACACTAAAAAATAAGTCACCCACCTTAACCAGGAGGGAATCGTAATACGGTGAAATAATAGCTCCAGCGAATGCGGATGCGCCATCCAATCGAATGCCCATACCCTCACCGGATCGGAATACTTCAATTCTCCCAGTATCAGGTTGGAAATTCTTGGCTGGATCCTCTGTGGTCACACGACACTGTATGGCGAAACCTTGAGGTTTTATTTTTTCTTGGCTCAAACCAAGTTCCGGTAAAGTGATGCCTTCAGCGATGCGAATTTGAGATTGTACAAGATCAATCCTGGAAATGAACAACGTGAAGTACCGAGGATTTATTTCAAAATCAATCAAACTCACCCTGTAATTTCTTCGGTAACAGTGTGTTCGACTTGGAGTCTAGCATTGACCTCGATGAAGTAGAAATTTCCTGATTCGTCGGCGAGGAATTCCACCGTGCCAGCGTTCGAATAGCCAACGTGAGATGCCAGTTTCACAGCATGATCGGTCATCTTTTGCCTCACTTTAGCATCTAATTTTGGAGCGGGGGCGATTTCCACTACCTTGAATGTAAGAACGGTTTATACCCTCGTGTTCCCTCTGATGATCAATCTATACGGTTTCGATTGATCATTCTGTTCAATAAGATTGAATTCATTGTAGTCCGATGTGAAGAAATTATCCGAGTGAATCAAATTAGAACAACTAAAAGTGCTGTAGTAGCTGCAATTCGGTCAAGTCAGGTCAGCTCGGCAAATCATTTTCATCATTTTCAATGAATTTTTCGAGAAATCTAACTGAAGTTTGAATGTTTCTTGAATTTTGTTGAACGCTTGATTTACTAGGTGAATTTGATGCGGTTTGGGGCATCTTTAAAAGAACTTCGAAGAGTTGCGTAGGGTTTCCAAATTTCCATCTATTCACTGATATTTGAGAGGTCCAGTTCAATCGAAGATGGTTCACTTTCACATGGACTTTTGCGAACGCAATTAAGAGATTTTGTTAAACTTTTGAGAGGTATTTCATTTTTCAATGAGATTCAGCATGAGTCATATCGCAGACTTTTGTAAGACTACTAGGATATTTTTAGAAATTTTCTTTGGTTTTATATCAATTATTTCATGGAACAAAGTGTGTGGAAACACCTACTTTCGAACAAAGTAGGTAGACTTCTCTGTTGATTTTCTGTTGATCAGAAGGATAGACCTTCATTCGAATGTCTATAGAAGAACTGAGGGTTCTTGAAAAACTCTTCCTGAATTGGTGTTGATTTTAGGTACTACGGAAAGTACAAATCGTTTATTGGAATTCAGAAGATAATGGTTCGATTAATGGTACTGGATTTTTGTGTGGATTTTCGTGTAATTCCAACTGAAACCTCGAGCTCTTGTTTCAAAATTAGGAGTCCAGCAAAGGTTAAGCTGTTGTTAGATGAGCTTTTGTATGAAAATACTACTACTAAACGCTGTTGATTCAATTGAATTGGAAGACTTGAACTGAAACTTTCTTTCTTCGATCAACGCAGCAAGGAAAATCAAGCTTGATAAATTCCTTGATTTATGTGAGTTTAATGTAGAATTCTTCGTATAAAAGTCTCGATCTTAGTCAGTAAAAATCTTCATATAAGAATACAGTCTCTGATATGAAGTTTGAGAACAGAGTGTTGAATTAAAAAAATTATTGTCATTGTGATCAAATTGCAAGCTACGAGAATTAAATAATGATTGCGTAGGATTCGCAAATAATGTTGCTAAAAGTCTGATCATATATCCTGCAACTGAAAATATCGATGTCTTCTAAATCCTTTTTATCAAGCAGAGCTTTGAAAGTTCCTCCAAAGTGCGATAAATTGATGATAGATACTTTTTATCTGTTGATGCAGCTAAATAGGCGATGTACATGTTCAATTTTCTAGGAAGTTCCAACGAATGGATAAAAAAATCTAACGACTGAGGTGACTGGACAAACCGCCTGGACTAAACTGAAGAATGAATGAAAATAGCCGCAGCATCACTGATGTAATAATTTTGTTTACTCAGATATAAACCCATTGGTACTAGGATTTATCTACAGTAATTCAACCTCATTAATAAATCAAAACGATTCGATAAGGTTTATGTCACTTGACCATCTCGCTAACCTATTGTACTTAGCCTCATTCCGAATACCAACTTTTTGATGACGACGTTGAACGGAACAATCACGTTCGTATAGATGAACGACATTGCCAGCATTGTCTCCCAATAATTGAACTTCGATATGCCTTGGTCTTTCGATGAATTTTTCAATGAACATAGCACCATTCCCGAACGCAGCTTTTGCTTCGGAAGAAGCACGTTCAAACATTTCACGTACCTCCTCCATTTGTCTGACCACTCTCATACCTATCGAAGAGACAGAATATGTCTATAAATCGAAGTTCATTGAAAATATCCAGAGAATTAGGTAATACTAGATTTTTACCTCTGCCTCCACCTCCGTAGGCAGCTTTGAATATCACAGGAAGACCATGTTTCATGCAGAATTCCATTGCTTCGTCGGATGTGGTGACGGGACCATCTGTTCCCGGAACTATAGGTACTCCAGCTTCGATAGCGGCTTGTCTGGCAGCCACCTAAATCATTGAAATTTGTATTTGAAGTTTGCAACGACTCTTCGAGTACAATTTATAACTGAATTACACAATGTGAGCAAAATATTATTTTAAATTTCAAGGACGTTTGTGAAGACGAATTCATAACTTCTTCGTTTCATGCACTTTTATCATCCATATCCTTTAGTCTTCACACATCTCAATGCGAGGCACAACAGCGATCATTGATTTTCTCTACAAATATTCATGCATAAAACATCTCACTCGACCAAAAGCAAAGAAATATCGTCTTTCCCTATTTAATTAAACAATCATCGCGTTTGTAAGCCGTTGATAAGTATCCGTTTGACTACACCGTCATTCAATGAACCAGTTAATGAACAATCATTTGAATATTCATGTGAATTTTTGACAACGATTTACGTCATTCGGTTTATACTACTAATGATTTCTTGCTTACTCGCCTCCCTTTGAACGTACTTAGCCAATTCTTATTTCTGTAAGAGAGAATAAGAATGTTACGTACATTCATTCAACGTGTTATCGATTTTTTAGTTCAATGTGATGCGAGTACAGGAGACTACTTTTTACTCATCATACGTATATATTTTGGCTGTAGGCCAAAATCGACACAATGTTTGCAATACGAGAGTCGACCCGATGAAAGAGGAAATTATATTAGTGTAGGTTTGTTGAACTCATTAATCTAAAAACACTGTGAAAGAAATGGAGAATTTTAATGAGAATATTGTGATGGAGGAATTGAAGAAATACCTTGTCTCCCATTTGCTGAACAACTTTAGGGGTTGGACCGATGAACCTGATTCCAGCATCGATTATCGATTGAGCGAAGTCCGATCTTTCCGATAAGAATCCATAGCCTGGATGGATGGCATCTACGTTGTTTTCCTTAGCCACTCTAATGATTTCAGGAATATTCAGGTACGCTTGTACAGGAGGTAACCCTCTGCCAACCAGATAACTCTCATCCGCCTTTTGTCTGTGCATATGCATTTTGTCTTGTTCGGAGTAAATGGCTACCGATCGTATGCCAAGTTCCGTACAAGCCCGGAATACACGAATCGCGATTTCCCCTGGAAGAATGTTCCAAATTTCATTTCCCAGTTCACAAATTTATCATCTTTCGATAAGTATCGATTGATCAATGAAACCGATATCGCCACAATCATAATACGATCGAAACGAGAAATTATAAAATAATAACGAGCCAAGATATTTGGAGTATCTTAAAATAAATCTGATCTTGAGACATCGTGATACCAATTCACGTACTTAACGTTCATTGGGAATTTTATTGAATTTTGAATTCATCTTCTAATTCTTTCCTCTCTCCACGTATCTCATTTACACTTGTTTTTCAAACATAGAAGAGAACATTGTAACTCATTATTACTGTTGTACTTAGATACGAGAATGAGATATACTACCAGCGTGGTGTAATCAAGTTGAGTGGCGTTAATGGTTGCATGTAATCATTATTTTACAATGAATCAATTGATCTACTATTAGAATGATTTATACTCGAGGTTATTAACTTGTAAATCATACTGTGTTTTATCGAATGCCAAAAAAAAGAGTATAACACCAAAATTGGCACGATTTCTCTCAGAGATTTGAAATTAATCTCATTAGGTCTTGATCAAATATTGTTTTTGCTTACTATTTATTAATTTAATTTGAATTCTTCCTTCTTTCAGAATGATACAAATTTTATATAACTTCTACTAATTCTAGCACTACTCAAAACTTTGGCGCAAATTTTGATCAAAATCTACTGTCTTTACGTACATCGTTTCGAAAATAGTACCAAAGTGGATTACATTCTCATCCTCAGACGCCATTCGCTAGCTCAGACTATTTTGTCGAAGCATTTGATAAATATTTTCTCGTCAATGCGAAATTTGAGCTTGAATATTCGTGAGTAAATGAATTTCAGATATCTCGTAACGAAAGAAGCAAAATGATTCGAATATAATTCTAAACAGAACATTAAGGAAAGGAAGAAATTATCTTATTTCAATTGGTCAACGTTATCAAGAAATAGATTCGCATGATGCATCGATGTCTTGCGAGTGTTTATCTCTGATCTTTAAGCCCCATTTTTTAAAACGTGAGGAGTGCCTTTCGTTTTTAGAAATCCTTCTCTGTTTTTCAGCATCCATTGCCAAAGGTCAAGTACACGAATATCATCGACTTACTTTACAACAACTCACAACCACTACATTTAACATGCGTATTCGTCAAGGACGTGTCGTTACGAAGAGAAATATAAGAACTAATTTTTAGAGGAAATTATGTGAGAATATTATGAGTTGAATACAAAGTATCCTTCGTGAAGCTGCATTTGAGATTACACACATATTGACGTAACAACATCGATTTACATTTGAATAATCAGGTGTAAAAGAGATAGCATCATATAGAGTTGTTGAGATATCTCTTTTGAGCGAGACCGATTCTGCTTTGGTTATTAAAATTTCATTCGGGAATAATAATGAAGGACGTACGGAGGACATCATCCTGCGAAGAATATGCAATCGATGCGATGTGTTTTCTTCTCTCAATGGTGTTTTGATGATTCTCGATAGATCTTATCGATGCATCGCACAATTTACAGATAAAAGGTTTAACACTTTTTTTTTCATGTTGTAATTATTCTTTATCTTTCTGGAGATGATAATGTTACTGTGTTGAGTTTGAAAATTGATTCTTTGGGGATAATATTGCGTGAATAGCATAAAACTTGGCCACAATTTCCACTGTGAAAATATTTGTGAATTCCCAAGGAGAACAATATGGTGAGAAGCTTACTTAGATTGTTTGGAAATCCGCTTTGTGTGACTTCTCAAAAAATGTTTAAGACTTCACTAAACTTGTTTGTAAATTTACTGAAAAATGTTTGGTAAGAAACTTTCAAACGTTTTTTTGAATTTTTTTTGCAGTGGATCATTTGCGAGTGATGAGTATTAATATATCAATTTTAATACCTCGATTCGCCACAAGCACCTTCCTGATGGGTTTGTACTCGACATCCGTACCAAATGTCCTGGACGTGACCCTCCATATTTGCAATTTTACTCTCTGTGTGGCCAAAGCTCGGCTCGCTTTAGTGCAGTACATGTTGAATATAAATATTATTCTATTTTCCTATATAAGTTCCACAATTATTCAGCTGATCAATTTATCTGTTCTCAAACATATACATTTATTCCTTGTTCAACGTTTAGAATGAAATTTTTTCTCTTTGTTATCTTATATCCGGCGATGATGTATCTTCTTCATAGACTTTGAACAAATTTTGATTGCAGAAGACAGAAGAAATTGTAGTTCTGAAACAAACAAAATGAAATAACATATCAAAAGTAATTCCGAAATAGTGATATAATGAGCTTCAGAAGCCTGTTTTGAAATGAAATCAAGAACAAACCAAAATCACATCGCATCGCTATATGTTTCAAATCAAAATAATTATAAATCAAATAAATGATACAGTGGATTGGGATTCGAAATGTTGAGTAAATTTATAATAATCGCATTCAGGAAGGATGAATTATGTTATTTGCTCGTTGATTTATTAGTCAAGTGTTCCAATTATAATCACGACTTCGGAACAGTGAGAAAAAAAGTGTAATGAAGCTTTTTTAACGCGTCTTGTTGCGTCTATGCTTGATACTCCATGTCAAATCGAGCGCTTATCGCATTACGAGAACTTGTAAATAATTCGCTTCTTCTTTTTCTTTGACACTTGATTCGATGAGTTTTGTTGTGGATATTGATAAAATATCATAAATATCGACAGCATGAGATTAGAAATTCCTACAATGACACAAAAATATTTGAAAATGGTACATTAAATATTTGGAAGATAATTGAAAATGTCAACCACCTACGCAGGGTTCATCAATCGGTCCAGTAACAGCGGATCACTGGACTATGAATGCTGTTGATGCAATATCAATAGCGTGCGTTAACAGTTTATCCAAGGCGAGGGTTGACTACGGAATAATCCATTGGGTTCAGTGATGGCCACGTATGAAACTAATGACTGCTACAGTAATGAATGAAAATGTAGCCCTTCAAAGGCGGATTATTGAGGTATCTATCAGGCAAAATCTATTCAAACAAATTGAATATGTGTTCAAATTCCCAAGTAGAATTCCCAACTGATTGAGTTCTAATGTAAGGTTGCGCTAGCCAAAAACTAGCTTCCTTGCCTGGGCCTCGCAAGAGCCTTTTAACAGTGTAGTTTTTGATACGCGCGTTACATTGCGAGACAATCACTAGACCATTTCTACTTTGCTTCATAAGAACCTTAGAGCATATACTACTGAAGGGAGCAGAGGCTACGGAAAAGTGTGGTCAGTTAGGCAGTGCTATCTCTGTTTAAATTTCATTGGATAAAAAGAGAGACAACTGCCTGGAAGTCGGATCTCTCTCTCTCTCTCTCTCATCATTCAACCACGCTTATTTCCATTGGAATCATAGGCAATGTTCGCTCCAGTAGTATACGCTCGAAGATAAAAACAATCCATCAAAGTCCTGATTCAGACGGAATATAAGTGACATACGTCAGATTTTGAACTACCTTGTCAAATCCTTATTAAACATCGTGTGGATTTAATTATAATTACTAGTCGAATACACGTAGAGTTTACTTCCCGTTATGATTTCACAGGACCTCTTCATATATAAAAATTCTGTTGATCCCGAAGAGAACATGAAGCTTCAGCAAACGTTCAGATTAGATTTGTATGGATCGGATCGAAGGTTCATGAAAGCTAACTTTTAGATTTACAAACGTTTGTCAAAGGTACTACGAACGTTGAAATGTCCGCCTCAAAATACTTTCAGGAAACATAGATGGAACGTTCATTGAAGGTTCATCGAAGGTTTGACGAAGCTCCACAAAAATATCCATACTTAGATTAATTTATAATAATTTATGTTTCTTAATTAGATAGAATTAATAGATATAAGTATAGATATTTTTGTGAAGCTTCGTCAAACCTTTGATGAACCTTCAGCGAACATTCCATCTATGTTTCCTGAACGTATTTCAAGGCGGACATTTCAACGTCCGTAGAACCTTTGTCAAACGTTTGTGAATCTAAAAGTTAGCTCTAATGAACCTTCGGCCCGATCTATACACATCTGATCTGAACGTTCGCTGGAGCTTCATGTTCTCTTCGGGATGTTTAAATCTAATTCGTGTAGATCTAGAAACATTAAAGAACGCATTCAATGACAGTCTGTTACCTTTGAGTTTTTATAGTGTTTGCATATGAGTATCTTTAATAAAGAATTTGTTCAATAAATATCCCGCGATTCTCATCATCAGTGTGATTGAGGAACGTGGATATCATGTTTTGAAAGTATCTAACGATCCTTGTGTCTACCAAATGAGTATGTCATCAAATCTGCTACTACAGCAATAAATTCTCCGTTAACTACGAGGAGGTGTGTGTTCAATGTTCCCGACGCTTGGTGTATCAGTCGATCATGAGGTGTGTCAGCATGAAAATATCGATCCTTTCCCGTAGGATGAGTGAATTAATATAATAATTCAAGGACATTTAAGCCCAAGCGTGTATTGCCTACAATGACAATGGGCCCAGGGCTTGGCTCTATTGTGCTTTCCCAAATAATTATGGTTGGTAGAAAATGGAAGTAATGAATCTTAGTGCGGACACATTTGAACTTGGCCCCAATTTGGACCAGCGTTAGGCCAAGATTGGGGTGAATTTATATCCCGAGCATGTGTACACAATCCTCAGCGTGTATGAAAGGAGGCGGTGTAAAAAGTACCGATTCTTGCCCATTCGTGCAAAAGTGAATGGTATATGAATTTTTATAGTGTTTGAGGTGCTGAATCCGATAGTGACCATAAGAAACCCGTAAATCCATGGGAAAGTGGAGAAAACCCGAGATAAGTGTATAAAATGTATAAAAAACATGATGAATGCATCTTTTGCAAATGACGAGCTCATACAATAATCACGGGTTTTCTCTCTTTTCCATGGGTTTTCAGGTTTCTCGGTGTCAATATCGAACTCAGCGACGTGGAAATAATGAATCTAATATCCCGATTACCCTAGTAATCAATCCCACCCAAGAATATATCAGACTTAGTCAATGAGTCTGTTGTGAACCGTACATTTTATACACTTATCTCGGGTTTTCTCCACTTTCCCATGGATTTACGGGTTTCTTATGGTCACTATCGGATTCAGCACCTCAAAAACTATAAAAATTCATACACCATTCACTTTTGCACGAATGGGCAAAAATCGGTACTTTTTACACCGCCTCCTTTGGTCCAGTCTTGGGCCCATATAGGCACGATGGGGCTCAACACTAGGCCCAAGACTGAGCCAAAGTGGGGCTGAAATTCTTGCCCGCTGGGGTAGAATTCAAAGCAATTTTCCAATTTCAAATAAAAGGAAGGGGCAGTATTGATTGCCTAGTCTGGGTTCATGCTGGGGCCATGGTGTTACCAATCCTCGGGCAAAGCAATACAGCCAAGCTGGGAACGATGTTATCATCTAAGGGTTGCCTCCATCTGTCTGCTCAGCTTGGCCCCACGTTAGGCAGCATGGGCACCCATCCTGGGCTTAGATCAGGCCCGCTGTTAATACACACTTGAGAGATATTGAGAACGTCCACGAATTCGTTGGTAATTAAATGTTTTGACGAATTCCACTTTATCACGAAGATTGTGTTTGCTCCTCACTAATATAACTTTGACCTAACGAACATCTCAACCAGAAATTATCATCAATTGGACCTAGTATTTCATAAGGATCTGGTAATAAGGTTATCCGAAATTTCTAGCGTATCTTTGAAAGACTCAACTAGGATCGAGGGTGGACAACTTTAGGGAAGATAAACTCATCTGAATTGAATCGGCATTCTCCTTGCTGGAGGTTTTATTCTAAAATTTACGAAAGCTGTGCAAATTATACATCAATATATAATACACATCGAAAACGACGTGAGCTTAATTAGACTTAGAAAGAGTTCGCATTCTTTGTGAACTAATCGACACCCTTTTCACTCACAGTTTCCAATTATTATGTCACAGAATCATTGAACGAATCCCAATAATCCTTCAGAGAATCAGTGAATCTCTAGACTCTTTTCTACTAAACAGTGTTTATCCATTCATTCAAACTATTCAAAAACTTAGAATGTATCATTCTTGAAAATACCGAGGAATATTTTCTCTCAGAAATTCCAGATTTCAATTTCCAAGACAACAAAAATTTCATTGCATAATCCTACCTGGTCTTCAACAGTAAATTTCTTCAACCTCAACATTACATACATCTTGTTTCGATGCAGCGAATCTAATCTCGCTGTCCACAACAATTTATTCAAATTCTCGCTCCTACTTGACTTCATATCTGAAAATGATAACTTTCTCTAACCCCCCTTTTGAAGCCACGCCAAGTTGAACAACAATGAAGTTGCATTTATATCTTTTTCCAGCAAAATAGAATGCATAAAACCTCACACTTCACTCTTTTCAACTTATCGATGTGGTTGCTCCCGTACATTAATTTGCCAAATATGATATTGTGTATTGTCATCACTTTCAAAGTCCAAGTTAATGAACCATTTGTGTTTCCGTCTTGTTGCATGCTTGTGTATAGCATGCAGACATATACAAAGTCAATAAAATTGCAAATTACGTTTTCATCGTCTGCACGGAGGTTCAGAGTCTAAGAGTACGATTCGCGTTGCGTAAGTGGATGGGGTCGGGAAAAACAACGATATTTGAAATCATGGTGAATGCAGAAAGAAAAAACAAAATCATTGTTGATAAGATTCGAAAATGATTCGAATCGAAAACAATATTAATTAACTCGCCTGTCGATCATTCTCAAAAGAATTCAATTCCACAGAAGTTTGTTTTGTGAAATGATACACAAATATTGGAATCATAAATTCAAAATGGTTCCGGAAGTGATTGAATTTTAACTGAAATTTATGATTCCACTGAAAAACAAAGATTCATTTCTCATGAACAGTTGATACGCATCCAAAACTCCGAATGACGTGTGATATATGTGAACAACTGTACCAGTTTAGAATTTGTTGGCTCAAAATAGTACAAAACTGAAATTGTTTTATCACGCGATTATTGTTATTTTGAAACGAAATCGCAACAAACCGTTGTGTCTCGCATACGTTGATGTAACTTTCCTCGCACACATTGATGTATGGAAAAATGATAGAAACATTGCCACACATACGATACCGAGTTCTTATCAAAGTTCTTTCGAAAATAATACTCGTGTATGTCAAATATTACATTTAATAAACATACTACCGTGATGATATACGAGACATCACATGGCATGGAGATAAACTTGAAATTGAATGAATTACATAACGGTATGATTCGGTTCATTACGTATTCAGAAACAGAGCCCACCAGATTACACCTGGAATCAAGTCAAATGAATGGAGAATCCCAATATGAGTTTCATTCTCAGCTTAGTCCCATCGTACAATGGACGCGATATTAAAATAATGCACAGTCTATAGCCTATCTTCGATTGCTCAAGGGTCACTTGCAAATATAATCATTCATCCTATAACGTTTGAACGATTGTAAGGACTTTGACCTGGCTCTTGGAATCCCGTCAACTTTCAAACGAAAGATCTCTCTGCAATCTGGATCGAAATCGATCGAGAAACGTGTGTGATTGACACACCAAAATCTCGGTCAACTCCTGTGCGTAAGTTACGTAATAATATTGATATCATCGAATCGTGTGAACCGTTGACCTCCATAGTTCAACGCGTATCGATTTGTTTTCCAAGAGCGTGACATAAATGCATCAAGTACGTTTCTTTAAAGCAATTGTATGGAAAAATTGTTTGTTATGTTCTGAATATTCTGATATATTTAGATACAGTATTTCTAGCAACCGTATTTGATTTCGATATTCTCTACCATTGAATAATCATCGACCACAATTTTCCCCGAGCAAGTTTTTTAGCTTCATGATCATATTTGCACGAGACGACCACCGATTCTCCATTTTGGGCTACGATGGATTATGGATAGAAAGTGGGTAAGGGGCGGGAGCCGTAAATATGTATGAGGCGATTGCACGAAGATTCGACGTTGATACGACGGAGAAATCTCCACGCTCTTGGAAAATTTGACATTGTACTTTTCGGAGAAGCAGAACTTCTGAATTGATGCATATGAATTTCGAGAATGATTTTGCCCCTTTCAGCCAACTCGCTTCCACGTTTCCCGTTTATTCTCCAATTTTCCACTTATAGTATTGTGCGAATTGATGGAATCATGTTGAAATTTGTCAATATTCGCAGTTGGCAACACTATCCACACATTTGACAGCTGTCTAAGCATTGAAAACATAACCTTCCCATGCAGGTATTGCCAAGACTGAAAAAAACCCAAGCTTGTCCCAAGGTTGGCACATGTGTCAGAAACAAACCTCCGTGAAGAACAATTGGCCCAATATTGTGCCATGATTGTCCCGTCGTTCCCAATGAATAGTCAGTCATGGTACATTTCTTAATATTTTTGAAATGGTCACTGCATTTGGTACAAGCTTGGCACAAGTATAAAAATCGAGCATTCCTTAAAAACAATTGTGGCAATATTGCCCACATGAGTGGCACAATGTTTATAAATATTCACTGAATGTTGAATTTACAATGGCTAAGGACTTGAAGATAACCAGGGCTGGCCCGATCTTCCTGCTGGAATTAATCCTACACACTATAGTGTAAACTCGGGTGACTCGGGGGATTTCAATGTCAGATCATCCCACGTAACCAAAAACACTTTTAAAATGTATTTTAAATGCATCGGATGAATTTCAAATCGTTTTTGGAATAAAGGATTTTTCGTAAAAGATTTCAAATGCATTTCAAAAGTATTGTTGAGAAAAGGTTTTTTTGAAATACTTTTTGAAATATATTTTGAAAACTTTTGTGAAAATGTATTTATCAGAATGTGAATAAAATACATTTAAAATGTTTTTTCTTTAATTTGATATTATCATCATAATACTTCAAATGAATTTGGGAAGCAAATATTATTGATGTATTCAAACAAATAGAAATTTGAAATCAAGCACTTGATGGGACTTTAATGAAGATTTGTGAGTAAAATACATCCTGGATGGTTTGAAAAATATTTCATACAAATTGCACTTCATGGCATCAAAATCATTCTTTATCTTTGTAGATTGTTCTACAGCATGTGAAATAAATGTAATTCGGTTTTCTATCATCAACCATATGTAGACAGAAAAAATCTTTGAGGTATCCAAAAGATTGTTTATAAATTTCTAAGAAAAAATTGGATACAACAGTTCTCATAGTTCGAAAAATATTCCAAGTGAAATTTCCAAACTTTTTCTCAATAATATATACATATATATGTTGTTACTATTTGAGATATCTTTCAAACTTTGAAAACTGATGCATTTGTTTTCTTTAGGAATCTGAAAATAATTTTTGCGATGTCTCAAGAACTGTGCCATTTGGAGTTTTACTTCGATGTACCCAATAATTTTGCATTCTCCTCTTAAAAATGTGGAAGTGATGATACAAGAAACGATTGATGTAACTGAGAATATATTCGAGAAAGTATAAATCGAGTGGTTTTGATAAATGTAAATTTTGTTACTCTAATTACAAAATTAATACTCTTATAGAATCAGTTTTAAGCTTCAGAAGAGTATTTCCCATGCATTTAAAGTCAATTTTCAATGCATATCGTATATGAATCCAATGTTATGATTAATAGTTTTGAAATGCATTTATAAGTGTATTCACTATGCATTTTAAGCGCCCCATGATAGTCCTATTTGACGATCTTAGTTTAGTTTGAGCATAATTCAACAATAGAATCAAAATTGATTGAAATATAATAGAACGCAAATTTTCCAATGATCATACAAGCTTGTCCCAGTCTTGTCACATTTTTTCTATCGTTTTAAGATAATTCATGTACGGTATTTTGAGGGAGAAAGTCATGACCTGAAATATGAATCAATTACTTTGTTAATCCATATCTGCGATCAAAGAAGCATTGGTTGATGCTTGGTAAATGAATTGAACCGGGCCCGGCAAAACCACTGGTCCAAGCTTGTCCTGTTCTTATCATTCCCAAGCCTGGGCCAAGTTTATAAAGTCTCGGTAGGTCTTGTGCCAGGCTTGGTCCATCATTGGGCCATTAGTCCATACACACATGGGTTACCATAAGTTTACCTTTATAGTTTTATCAAAATATAATTTTTTACTAAACTAACTGTTTTTCCATCAAAACAGCCTATGATTCCATTAATTCGCACAATACTGTATAACCCACCAAAGTCGAAAATGAAGAACCGGTGAGATTGTCCTGACCGGGAATATATCGGAGGAGGATGAGTCAAAGCTTGTTAGGAAATTATATTACCATACTCGGTATTGAAAGTAACGAAAAAATTTCTCTGCTAAAAATGCCAGGCAGAACCGGACAGAAAATTGTTGTCAGGCTTTGAATGGTTTCTTTCCGAGGTAATCCAGGTAAAAACTGACAAACTTTCCACCCGATTCATTCGGGAATCACCAAATAATAATATCCCGTCAAAACCTGGCAGCAATTTTTCTGCACGGAAAGAATCATAAAAGAAGACAAATCTTCAGGAACGTTTATTGCAAGTTCCTGGACGTTTGCGAACTTCCAATGAATGTTCATGGGCGTTTGTGTTCTCTTGGGGGAATTTTAGCTATCATAGCTGAATATTTTAGCACCCACAGGACAGTTAATTTCTCAGAAGGCTTTCGAAGTAGCTGACCAAGTGACCGTGGTCGCGTTTCAACCAATCAAAACAGTTGAAAAGTGACGGTGGTTGCTTGATCGGCTACTTTGGAACCCTCCTTATTATCAATATTAGCTAAAATTTGGCTATGGGAGCTCAAAAAATAGCTGTCCATCTCACAGCCAATTACTGTTTTCCGTGTGGGATGGTTCTGTTCAGAATTCACCAACTGTGATATCCAGTTAGAAACTAACAAAAATTTTCCTACCAGATTTTGACAAGATGTTATAATTTCATGATTTCGAACAAAATCGGGTAGAAGGTTTGTCAGTTTTTGCTTAGATTATCTGGGAACAAAACCGTTCAAAGCCTGGCAAAAATTCTCTGTCCTGTTCTGCCTGGCATCTTTAGCAGGGCTGCTTATTCCAATAATCCACGCAGAGTTCATGTTTCCTATAAGGATTTTCAGCAGATCTCCATAAATGATCAAATTAAGGGTTCACACCTATCAGAATGGTCGAAAATTGGACTTTTTGAAGGAATTTTCTTCTTGTGATGAAATAGAACAATCAAAATCAAATTACGATGGTTCATTATACACATAATGAGATGTACATGTACAAAATAATTTTTGTTTTCAATTGTTTCGTCCAAAATGGTGACAATACAGAGGGTATCATGTCTTTTTTTGAAGAAAGTTTGCGGTCATATGAATGAAATTTTTTTATTCGCACTTAGAACAAAGGGAAAATGTGTTTTATGATCTCCCAGACAGCACAAATGATCATTTTGAATTCACAAAGACTTCTGAAAGAACTTCTCGAACAGTCCCCGTTATGACAGTAAAAATGAATTCAATATGAACTCAATGAATTCAAAATGCATACATGTTGAATGCCTGAATAGTTCTTTATGAATTCGTGATATGAATTCTTTCTGAAGATTAAGCTTTCCATTGGGAGTTCATTTTGAATTCAAACTATTCATAATGAATTCATGTTGACTGTCATAACGGGAGCTTTTTGCGGGGACTTTTGTGCTGTATGGGCTACATCGAATTTATCAGAGAAGAACACACCATTACTAAACAAGAACCATTTTTCGCAATTCGACACGAACCTGAATTTTTTTCTTGTTTCTTTGTTCAAGGAAAAATTGACTTTGAAACGTTTACAAAAAAACGTAATTTATAATGAATCTTCAAAATTGTGTGTACTTCAGGTCGATCGAATGAAAATTGCAAGAGTTATTCATACAGCCGATTTGAGGAACATGGTTTCGAGATAATCGCGTTTGAAGTTTTACACAGCGTGACTATACAGCCGTGGATTGATCAATCGATTCCATTTTAACACACCTGTATTAGCACCATCTATACTTGGCTAACAAAAATATTGTCTGAGCTAAACAACCCTAAACTACTATGGAAGTTATGTTAAAAGTGTTCAAAAGCGCTTCGGCGCAACCAGTAATTCAGCTATGAGGATCATTTAAAATGTTTTTGGATTACAGTTGCCGTTGGAGATCGATTTCGGGATGTTTCAACATCATTTGAACCAATAAAAGAAAATTCAGACCATTGTAACTCCTTAAACTGATAATAAATTTTAGTTGGATGGAATTGATTCAATTATTACACTCGTGAGTTCATTAACTTTTAAACAATGATGTATTGGAAGAACATTTTCTTCGATTGAACGGAAATGTTTTTTCATACTAATTCAACGATAAATGCTGTATCATGCTATCGTATCGTTCAAGTCGATCAAACTTCTAAGGTATGGTATGCGATTGACAATGTATCAAGAACAGGTTTCTCCAACACTGTTCAGGCTTCTATGATATTACACTGCATCCAATTGTATTAGAATATCTGTTTTTGCAATCAAATGGGTACGTATATGGATGCACATCTACTATGAATATATAAACGGTACTTGAAGTGATTTAGAAGTATTCTAATGTCAACCTGATAAGAATGAAGAATATTCAAACAATATCGAATCATATCGATGGTTATAACATCTGCTATCTCTCTATAAACACAAACTGATATTAATTGTAAAGAAGTACGATTCATAATTCAATAATTACTATATTTACATTGATAAGTGCCAAACAACTCACTCATTTATCAATTTACACATTAATGAATTATTCTCAGGAGATATGATAGATATGTGACAAACATGTGACCCACATAACGCGAATATTCGATGAAATATGTTTATAATACATAACATTGATGGGAAATAGTTAAATGATGTGTGAAAATACAACATTGTGACAGTTGATCACGTTAATGTTCACAATTTGGATTGAGAAACACTCTATGAATGTTTTATCGTTCGCTGCGTATAAAGCACAATTCAGTATCCGTGTAGATTATTATACATCACCTCTTGGAGAACATTATAAAATACTGATAATATCAAAATTCTCGAAAGAAAATTTGAACTTCGTATCATTTGAAAATATCAACGATTTTGATAATCACTGAAGGAGGCTACAATTGCTTCAATTGCTTCGAAATTATATTAGTATATAATCCAAATTCAAATAAACTGAAAACGTAGATGGAAAGATGAAAAAAAATCGGGACATGCAGTCAAGATAAATCCTTTCACTGAGATGTGACCTACTCTCGATTTTTCACACTGAAGGTTACTCTTCTGAATTCCATATAAAACGAATCGTTTGAACGAATACAATGTTGTTAACGGTGATCAAGTTTTATGAATATACTAGATATTCTCTCTATTGTGCTGAAATTCGAGGATTCCGATTGTTGTCGAATGATACTTCTTTGACGCCAAGTACATAGAAAGAGAAGATCTTCTCAATCGTTTCATTGAATTTAATTTATTTCAACAGATGTATAACCCAGGTATCACTTACGAATGCACAATTTCATTCAACGACGATAGTTCGAAAGTTTAATAATCATTAATATTCACAATGACAAAATAGGAGAAGAATATAATCTGATATCTATCGAGAAAAAAGAAGTGTATGATTAGTCAAAATACATGAATATACTCCGAGAACTGAACTTTGGTTAATTGAATTCCTATGAATCGAAGTTCCGAGGAGAAATAACAAAGGTGCGTGTTTCATTCAGTCTGCAATATGAAAAAAAGATCGTAGCGGTAGGTATATTAAATACATTACAGTTTTCCTAATTATGATTTTCAGCTGATTCGGTGTTGTTGTTTGTTTGCTGGTAATCACAAGAATGTTTCAAGTTACTGTTGCCACACAAAAAAAATTAGCTCATGCAGTAAATCGAGGTATTATATATAGAATATCAAAACTTCTTGCTGAATTGAGTAAAAATTTGCTACCACGGTTAACTGGATTACTGAAACTAAAACAGCAAATCTTTCGCTAAGCTAACAAAATTTTCAGTATTATTATATACAGAATGGCAAACGAATTTTGTTGAGAGAGTAGATATTCTTTGCTGAAACAGATAAAAAGTCGCTGTCATAGCTAACAAGATTGCCGTGATGGCAAATAAATTGCTGCTCAATTTTGCAAAATCAGATCTCGCTGTGACGGCGGATTTTTTTCCTCTGCGCATAAATTCTGAACCATGTAAATATCTTCCTTCCGATTATATACTGGTTTTTCGTGAATGTGTAGAAAACATTTCATCGAATCGGTCAGGATGATTTCCTTAGGATCATTTTGTATCGGTTGAAATGAAAATTGATGGATTCTTTATCTCTGAAGTATAGAAAATGCAAAAATTTGACCCTTCGCAGTGTTCAAAGTTGAACATTAGAATTCGAGTCGCGAGAAGAAAGGAGAGAACACATCAGTCCAGCCACATACACGTGGGTATATACGATGAGCAGGTTATGTAAATAGCATGTATTCTAAGATCTCTCACGTGAAATGATACGAGGAGTGTGTCGTTTCATTAAAGATTGTAATTTATATCATTCTCTTATCTCTCTCGTGTTGAATTCATCATCGAACACGATCATCTCGTGACCAAGTAGCATTACATTTGATGATCGATCGATTATTGTTCGATGGAGAGGAGAAATATTACTTTCGCGTGACAAAGATTTCGATGATGATTAATTTTCTTGTAATGCCAAACGGTTGGTTGAGCACTTGATACGCATTACTTCGATATCATTAATCAATGAAACATACCCTGTTTCGATCATTCTTTATGTTTCCCGTGAGGAGGTACTCTAAGTTTAGAATATTGATTCAGACATGTAATTGTAATCCATGATTTTCAGAAAGTTTCATTGAGTGTCAAATAATTATCCGAATAAAAGGTTTATATGGGGGGAAGAATCTTCTTACATCGGTTTGTTAGGGATTCGACTTTTGTAACCGCATTCGCAAGCAAATATCGAGGACCAAGAAAGTACTCTTATAGAAATGATCTGATATTTGGCGAAGCTTGTAATCCCTAGCAGAAATGATTTTAGCCACCTAATGTTCAGGCCCTTTGTAGTGACTATATAGCTTCAACTGTGAACGTCTTGGAAGGTGCTAGGTAAAATATCTCATTACCAATTTTCGACTATTTTCAGATTGATCCGATATTCCATTAGGACCTAACAAAGTCATTGGGATTCGATATTTGAGAGTCGATACTCCTGAAACAACAATTTTCACTTGTTTGAACTTATTACCATCAAAATGGAACACATACTCGGGGAAAGTTCTCGATCTCTTATTTATACAACAATGAAGCTTTTCATTGCCAATCCATCCCCCGTAACTGATCTCGTACAGCACTTCTACTGATGAGGTAAGTCACCTCCACGTAATATTTAAAAAGCAAATCCGTGGACGATCTGAATCGATAAAGAAACGGTAGCTCGATGCAGAAGCAACGTCAAGGCAACGTGAAGATAACATAGAAATTTTCAGTATGAAAATCAGGCCCATGTTATCTTCACGTTATGTCTACATCATCCGCAGTTGTTCCTTCTAAATTTTACGTGGAGGTGACTTACTATATTTCATCCTAAACAGAACGGAAGTATCTTAGGTCAATTTTAGATTAATATCAAGTACATATACATTCAATGGAGCTTCATCGGACGTTTAAATGTCCCCGCCCCCAATCTACGTTCATGAAACATTCTTTATAAAGCATCTATAGAGCTTTTTTTAGAGTTTCGTATTTTCTCCAGGATCAATGGCCGTGCTGTACGAGAAATTTATATGCAAGAAGAAGGTTGTTGAATTCGTAATATACACACGGAAAAAATAATTTAGCTGCAGCAGCTAAATGGCTAGCATGGACATGGGCAGCCATTAAATTGGCTCCTGCAGCTAAATTTTAGCTGTTATAGCAAAAAAATTTGCATTTGTAGCTAATTTATTTGCGGTGATAGCTAAAATTGTCCATGTTCGTGCTAGCCATTTAGCTGCTGCAGCTAAACTTTTTTTCCCGTGCATCCTCCACTCGAAGGTTTTTGGAACCACTGATTGCGAATCTTTCAAAATTTGGAATTTCTAAATGACAAATAGGGGAAAAAATTGGCTGAGACAGCGAAATTTGATTCCGCTGGGTAACTTTTACTGGAACAGCAAGCCGAGCAGAAAAATTGTATGGCCAGCCTCATGTTCGGTATGAGCAATGATAGAGCTGACCTTATGTTGGCACACCTGATCTGCTCCTGGTGAGGCCATGATTTGGCACGCCTGATGAGGGATCAGCCAGATCTGGCCCTGCTAGGTTTGCAATTTGGCATGCCCTTTCATAGTTCATTACATCGGGCTCTGATACAACGGTGCGTTAATACATTCCATATCAGGGCTTGATTTGAGATAAGGCTTTCCAGATCTGGTCCTGATCGAACATCCAATATGAATTTCTACTCGGGAAATTCTTTCCTGTGGCAGCAATCTTTTTACACGGAGTCTAAAACGGATTCTCATGGCTACTTCAATGGAAAATATGTCTACTGTAACTACAAAAATGTACTCAGGCTTATTTTCAGCTGCAGTTTGTTGGCAGTGTAGTTATGACAACGATTTTTTAGCTATGACAGCGAAACCCGTCGACTGTTACTTGCCAAATTTGTTGGCTGCTTTATATATAAATACCGAAAATTTTGCTGGTATGACTAAATAGTTGGATGACCTAGCGAATTATTGGCTTTATTAGCAAAAAAAATTCGCTATTACAGCTAAAAGTGAGATAGCCAATTGGCACATCTTGTTTTTCCAACGAATTTTGTTTTCTCCGAGTAAAAATGAATGATCGAATCGATAAATAAATCAATCGATTCTCCTCTCGAGGTTGAATAAAGTTCCCATTATTGAAGATGAATCGATGAAGTTAATTCTAACATAGAGTTTTGCTTATCCGACATCAGTATAGATCATCTGGGCTGTGAAAAATTTCTGCGAAGGTTGGTCAGTGCTTAGTAACAGCCTAAATGATGATTCAAAAATACTTTCGGTATAAATCATGTGATTCCATGTGAATGAGAGTAGAGGTGAACAGGTGTACCGACAACTGAATACTCACATCGTATCAGTTATGATCAAAGAAGGAACTGAAGTTGTGAAGTACAGATAAATAATGATGAAGTTATGAAGTTATTGGATGAGAGAAAAACCTCATGTTCTTCATATTGACAGATCTCTTTGATATAGTTTCCCATGTATGAGTGCAACTATTTAGAAAAAAGAGATTGAATGAAAGATTGACGAGGATGAGCTGGAGAATAAGAATAATCGATAGAACAACATAAGATATTCGAGTGCCTTGGAAGGATTGTTCAAAATATCGGAATCGAAATGGATTTTTTATCATAGTAAAATAACCCGAATGGAAAAATTTCCGAAATTGCATATAAATTGTATACAATCTTCTTTGATTCGAGATTCTTCCATTCAGAAATAGAGCAGAAAAAGGGGTTTTAATACCATTAAGAGTTGAAATCTTTAATAATGGATAAACAAAACTCAACATAGATAAAATCTCATATTCCTAAATCATTGATCATTACTGCAACCCGAGATAGTGATGCGTGTAGAAATTTGTCTGGGCATCCTAGATTACAGAGGTGTGAAAATTATTAGAATAATTGTTATTTCCAAAATAACTCCAACTTTTGCCTCAGATTATGCATTTATCTGTGGAGTACTATTTTGTCTTGTTGATATAAGAGTTTTTCATCCTTCCATTTCTGAGTTAATTATTATAACAATTTTTCTTTCCAATCTTTCTTTCACTCCAATAATCTCAACACCTCGATCTCAAACTAAACAGTATGTGACGATAGGTACCCGCTGGGAATTCAGAATAGTTAACGACAAATTCCGACCGGGATTTTTATTGGCTTCATCGTAACTCAACTATCATTCCTTGTCGTGTATATAAATTCCGTACAATGAAACACCAGTTCTTAATATCAAAATACTGCACATTGTTAGTTATTCAAAGATATATGAAGATGCTCATAACGAAAAAGAATTTTGTACAAATGAGATTGTTATATAGTAATCATGGAATATTCCTTCGTAAAAAATGGAGGGCTTAAGAAGTATTTATATCAAGAAATAAAATCAGTACTCCATGAATGATTGCATTCCCTTAGAGGAAAGTTGGAAAAGTTTTGGAAATCATAATTATTCTAATGATTTTCACACCTCTGTATATCTACCCGAGCAACGTCATCCATGGAACTGTCTAGGGCCTCGCGAGAATCTAGCTAAGGGCTAGAAAGAGTCTAGTGGCTAGCGGGGAACTTGTAAGAGCCTAGCGAGTGCTGATATAACGCTTGCTCGGGTAGGGTCTATATAGAAATTATTGAGACATAATTTTAATTTATTATTTCATTAGTATTATAAATTTTTCAACATTTCATCATCATATGGACAAAGAAAATATGGAAAGTGAATATTCTTGGCCCATTCCTATGTTGTGGCGTTCCTAATTATGGCCCCGATTCGTTTGCCACAATTTGACCAAAAAATAGTCCCTTTTGGTAGTCTTCAATCACAACGGATATATTATACTTCAATTCAAAATGTAATAATCATATAAAACCATAGGGATTAAACGTGTATGATGTAATTGGAATTTGAACACTACTTACATTTGTTGTACAAAGATTTTATTATCAATTTTCAATTTCCACGGAACATATTATTTTTACTAGGGGTGTGCGGGTACCCGAGTCATCGGGTTTTTATCGGATCGGGTCGGGTACCCGTCGGGTCGGATTTTCCAATTACCCGAGTTTTTCGGGTACCCGATTACATTCGGGTAATTTAAATATAGCAAACGTTTTCCTCAGCAGGAAATATTGTGACAGCAACTCGATCAAGATTGCTGACATGTGGAAGAGTTGTGCTTCCTCCATTCAAATTTAAAAATATGAAAAAAGAATGATATTTATAAGAAGAATACTTATTTCCATTGATGTTCAAGATTCTATATTGTGGTTACTAAATACGAAAATAGATAATATATTATTTATGAGATATAAATTTGATTATATTTTTTAATTGAATTGAAAAATAAATATAAACATTCCATGAAGCAATTTGGAGATTTCTTAATGCGCTGCATAATCAATTACATGGAGTAACAACCCTAATAGACTTGTAGTGGATATGGCATTCTTCATATTAGAATTGAATTCATATGAAATCCCCTTATTCCTACAATCGCTCAAGACAATTTGTCCTTAAAATATCAACGGCAATGGCAACTTCGAATAGAAGTTGAAAATATTAAATTCAAGTGATTTTATTATATTCGGGTACCCGACTTGGAAAACCCGATTTAATCGGGTACCCGACCCGACCCGACCCGAAAAGAAATACAAATACCCGAACCCGACCCGACCCGATAAAAAGTGCTACCCGCACACCCCTAATTTTTACTATAAAAAATTGGTTGCAGTAAGAAATATTGAATCATTATAATGAATCATAAGTTCCAGTGTGGAGTAATAACATGGCAAGAATTTGTTGCGACTGTCATGGCATTGAAGTGAAGTTTCATCATCACCAAGTTCTTCTTCTAATCTAAGTGATGGGATACACTGAAACTTGTGAAAATCGTTGCCCAAATAACACAAAAGTACTCGTAAAGAACTGTGAAGATGCCATTTGGTTAGATTCATTTGATACAGCTAAAAACATTCCATAGCACGTTCATAGAACATTCATTTCAGTGAACGTACTGTGAAGACAGTTTGAACGTATTTAGCTGTACCAAATACATGTAATAAGAATATTCTATCATTCTTCTATGTACGTGGTTATGTACTGCTTGGGTGACCAATTTTCCATCTATCTACAAATTTTGCCGCGTAACCCATTAGCGCCTGAACGGACACTTTTGGACACCAAATTTCAGAAATTCATTGTACAATGAATTTTGTCGAAGAAAAATTTTTGAGCCACTGTATCCTATGTTTTAAAGGTCGTTCTTCCGGATGGTGATGTTCAGAAGTCCCTAAAATGAGTTTTTTTTTGTGAAAATTGCAAATTAAAAGAAAAGCACTGTTTTTTTGAAAAAAAAATTTTTCAAGATCATGTTTTTGTTTGCTTTTGCATTTTTCTACATACTTATTACCGATAAATATCCCGTCCATGGACCATCAATTAAAATTTATCGGCTTAAGATTAATAAAAAAAAAAATGTTTATCCATACAAAAAGGCGTCCGAAACAATAAATTTTACTTTCAATCTTCAGAAATTTTTTTCTCGATTCCTAAAGACTTTAGGACAAATTTCTTGAGAACAAAAACGTCTTAAAATTGGTCAAAGAATACCCTCAAATTTGTTCAGACCCGTAAAAAAACATTTTTGATTCTCCTGAAAATGGAAAAATTGGCATTTTTGGAAAAATTGTTTAAAAAATCTGAAAAAATTTGAGGGTATTGTTTGACTGATTTTGAGACTTTTTTGTCCCTACAAAATTTCCTCGCAAGTCCATAGTTATTGAGAAAAAAATTGCTGAATGGTTTCTGAGAACACCAATTACAAATTCAACATTTTTATTGTGTAATTATTAGTATGTAATAAATATCAAAATATATCTTCTCAATAAATCTGTGATTTCATTTATTTATTTCAAATTCTGTTCAAATTGAGATGCAATCGAATCGAACATTCATCACATAGAAATATTTACCATATATCAATATTTAACATTGTTTAAATCAATATACCACGTTACTTCGATATTGCACCGTATTATTTTAGGAGCTTCTTATCATAGTAATTCTTGGATGTGTATTTCTATTCTACACTTTTAAGTAATCAAAAGTAAATGAACTACTGTCATTTGCTTATTTACTCTTTTAAATGTCACATCCACGTCAACAGAAAAGACAAAAATGCGCTCGAGAAGAACTAATTGAAGTAGAAGAAAATGAAAATGGCATTGCGAATGCTATCTTCATCTCTTGTTCGAATGATTCTGGATCTTCTGATTCAAGTTCTGAATCTGACACAGAATCAGATGATTTCTCAAGTGGCATAACAAATATTCCAAAAGTGTCCTACAGGCAGGTACGAAATAATTATGAAGAAAATCAGACAAAATTATCACCAAATCACTAATACGAATGGATAATGGGAGAAAGGCAATATCATACAGTGCTCAAAAATAATACTTTACTTCCTGATGAAACAAAAAAAATTTTTAAAACTTTATCCTCAGTTCAGTTGTTTGAGTTATTTTTTGATAGCGATCTAAAAGAATGTATTATAAAAAGTACAAATGTTAACGGGTATCAGCTAACTAATAATGGATTGGATATTTTTTGGGGAATAATAATTACGACAATATTTAATTATGGTAAATCTCAAAGAGATTACTGGTCTTCAGATGAGCTGTTACGTTGCAATCCGATTGCATCTGCCATGAGCCGCGATAAGTTTTTGAAAATCAAACGAAATATAAGATTTAGTAGACCGCAAGATAAAAATGAACATGACAAAGTTTGGAGAGTGAGAAATATACTAAACATATTTAGAAAAAATATTTTACAATTCGCTTTTTTCTCTACGGCGTTATCTATTGATGAGATGATGGTCAAATTCCACGGGCGAGCTCCAGTCTTACAGTTTCTGCCAAATAAACCTGAAAGGTTTGGCATAAAAATGTGGGCAATATGCAGTCCAGAAGGATATTTATTTGATTTAGATGTATATTGCGGTCGAGGATCTAACATTTATTCATCAGATAATAAAATGAAATTAGTTAAATGTGCTGTGGGTAGTCGCGTTGTAATGCTAATGGTCCAACAATTACTTTTAACGGTATCTCCAAAGAAACTATGTTCGTATCACTTACATTTTGACAATTACTCTTGCAATCCGGACTTATTAGTTCACTCGAAGGAAGTTGGTCGTATCGCTACAAGGACTGTTCGATCCGACAGAATGAAAGAAAAAAATTTACTGGATAAAAAAGCGAAAAGATGTACTTACATAGTTAAACATGAAAAAAACAGTGGACTCAATTTTATAACTGTTATGGATTCAAAACCCGTTTCAGTTTTGTCAACAGCAGCTGGAGTCACCCCTATAAGTAGCGTTAGAAGATACTCGAAAGACAGTCACTCTAAAGAAGAAATGCCATTCCCTATGGCGTTTAGACTGTATAACATGTTTATGGGGGGCGTCGATCAACAGAATGTTCATTGTAGCAATTTACTTCCTCAAATACGAGCAAAAAAATGGACTTGGTCGATTTTTTGTAGATTGATACAATCGTCAATTACTAATGCAACTGTCATTCGAAATTTAGTTCACGAAAACAATGTTGGAACCAAACAAATATCTTTGGAAATTGCAAAATACTATCTTGACAAGCGTAAAAATGAAAAAGCATACGAAAGTATTGTTGTTGTTAAAAAAAGGTACTGCGAATACGCTAGTAAATATCACGCAAGAACACAGAAAATGTGCAAAACCTGCAACATCTATGTATGCTCGTCATGCTTCTCAATTCATAACAAAAATTGAATAATAAAATTAGAAAATTAGAAAAACATGTTTAAAAAATCATAAAATAAAAAAAAATTATAAAATACAAAAAAAAATAAGGCTCTCAGGATTACGTTCACCTCCCCATGGTGAGAGTCGGACAACGGCAACATTTGTCGGTTAAGCAACGTACGTAGTTTACTAAATGAGAATATTTTTCGATACTCTTAAGAGCTTTATGATTGGAGACCTCAGAAACACTTCAGCGATTTTTTTCTCAATAACTATGGACTTGCGGGGAAATTTTGTGGGAACAGAAAAGTCTTAAAATCAGTCAAATAATACCCTCAGATTTTTCCAGATTTTTTAAACAATTTTCCAAAAATGCCAATTTTTCCATTTTCCGGAAAATCAAAAATGTTTTTTTACGGTTTTGAAAAAATTTGAAGGTATTCTCTGACCAATTTTAAGACATTTTTGTTCTTAGGAAGTTTTGTCTAAAGTCCTTAGAAATCGAGAAAAAAATTGCTGAAGAGAAGGAGTAAAATTTATTGTTTCGGACGCCGTTTTGTATGAATAAACATTTTTTTTTTATTAATCTTAAGCCGATAAATTTTGGTTGATGGTCCATGGACGGGATATTTATCGGTAATAAGTATGTAGAAAAATGCAAAAGCAAACAAAAGTATGATCTTGAAAAATTTTTTTTTCAAAAAAACAGTGTTTTTTCTTTCAATTTGCAATTTTCACACGAAAAAACTGATTTTAGGGACTTCTGAACATCACCATTCAAAAGAGCGACCTTCAAAACATAGGATACAGTGGCTCAAGAATTTTTTTTCGACCAAGTTCATTGTACAATGAATCTCTGAACTTTGGTGTCCAAAAGTGTCTGTCCAGGCGCTAATGGGTTAAGGAAACGAATATAATTTATTGTGATTCTCAATACCGGTCCATATCGGACCTATATTGGAAAATCATATAAGCCCTAGATAAAACAGCGTGACATTTCTGTATAGGTCCTGTATTGGATCCTTACTGGGGCCTAAACATTAGTATGGAGAATTAATCAGGGCCCGATTATTGCCTGGAAAAAATTTCCACACGGGGAATAGTCAATATTGTTGAAATCTCGATTACCTCGGCAAATATCTCCACTTTCCAAATTTACATAACAAGCTTTGCAACGGTAATTCTGTCAATCTACATTTTTGTTTTTCTCTAACGAAAATATGAAACTGGATGACGCGCGCGTATGAAATACAGAAATCTTGTTTTTCTCAAATTCTTCACTTTTGTTTTTTATTGATTCACAGCAAAGGTTTGTTCAAAATTTTAGAATTTGATAGAAATTATCTTCGAATACAAAATTTTCATTTCATCCTTGTGCATGAAAATGTAGATTTTTTTATAACCTTTTTCGGTTCACCCGATGAATGACTTCATATCTTGATGAGATAAATTCCCTCCAACATGTTATTTCGATTACACGCATTTACGTATCTTTTCCCTTGACCTGCCAAAATTGACGAGGATAAAATCAATTTGACGATGAACGATGATATTTTATACCTTTAATCAAGGATTCCTATATCCCTCTTATCGCATGATTCAACACACAGATCACCTAATCAACAAGTAAATCATTTCCAATAATTTAAACAACTTGAAAATTCAAGAAGAACCAATTTACGCGACTACGTCAATCAGTATGCCATATACATAATCATAGAATGATTCAACCGTTATAATTTAGTCTTGCTTCAAAGTTGTATTACGCAGTTTGAATTTACATACAAAGTCACTTTCACGTAAATCACCTGTACTTCATATACTGTATATTGAATATAATATATAACATTAGATATGAAGTCTACGTTCGATACGGTAAATGAAAATATGTCTTCTAATTTCTAAAATTGACAATGCTGTACTTCATTTTAAAATGGGTCATTGGAAACCTACAATCGTCACGCGAAAGTGTATTTTGATGGAATTTAGTGATTAAATACAATAAACTCACTCATCGTGTCTGTTCAAAACGAGAAAACAAGGGAGTTAATGCTCCATTGGAGTGAAGCAATTCAATTGCAAAACAGTCCGAATTTTTGCAGAAAATTTACCGAACAGTCTATGATCTTTGTTCCTTGGAACTGTTGAATGACAATGAGGAGTAATGACAATGCATAGACGGTGAAAGATAATTTTATCAATCGATTTGTAATCAAGATTGATAACCTTCAAGGCCAAGTTGATCCACCTGTAACGGTGTTGTGTGTAACTCTGCAACATAATTTGCATATTATCGCTTACAATCACGCAAGGATCAATTTACAAGAGATGTACCTTCATTAAAATTCATATTAACAGATTTTCCAAAAATAATTGTGATTCGAATAATGCTTCTGAGTAGTTATCAAAATAGATAAACAATAATCCCATAAATCTTAGAAGATATCGTTTTTTATTCTATACAACCTGTAGAATCTTCATAAAAATCATGCGTCTGTGGCGTATCTTCAAATACCAAATAACTTTTTCTGATGATTATATAATTTCATGAAGAATAAAAATCAGGGGAAAATTTTGTCCAGATTTCAATAAATTTCAACAAAATTCAACAAGTTTTCCATCGAATCTTTCCAAGTTGAATTGAAAAGTTTCGAATCAGTTTGAAACCGAACATTGTATAAGACTCAATGAGATTTAATGAGTTTCTCCAACAAAAGTCAGCAAATTATCTGAATTTTGATGAAAAATTCATGCACGTGTCATGCTATTGCTGCTTTTTCGCTCCATATAAATGTAACTCCAACTCGAAATGACTGGAAGTGAATCTAAAAATGCAATTAAATCTTCGACATCACTGTTGATACATTCATCGAAGAATACATTCAGAAAACTTCAAGGAAATTGCGTTTCAAGAGAATTCGAAGATAAGATCGAACAGCGAATATGCATGAGGAAATTCTTCAGCGTATCTTCGGCGTTCTCTCAAATTCAATGATTTGTGATTTTATAATTCACAAGAATTGGATACTCTGACCACACAAAAGAATTCACTATTGATATGATTGTACCGAGTTATATCGAAGGTGACATCGAAAACACTTTTGCAATCCTCATGACGTTGAAAAGGTCAAAGTACAGTATTTAACATTTTCAGGAAACGAAGAATTTATCAATACGTAACCAGTGTTTCCATCGATGCCCCATATTTATCTCTATCGAAGATCGAACCGCGAAGTCGCATCTTCACGTTATTTTTCGTCTTCTTTCTTCGCTTTACTTCTCTTATTATATAAACGTTCTTGAGAGATCATTGCTTCGAGCATTGTATGAATATCACATATCACTCAACGACATGAATTATGGATACTAATTTTCATTGCTGAACCAACAAATCAGTCTAAACGATAATACTTCAAACCTCATTCAAATTCAACTCTACTTATACTTCTAGAAAATGAAATGATTTTTAAAAAAAACCCTCGATACGATTTTTTGTCTTGAAAATAATTTTGCGAGATATGGAATTGGGTCGAGTGTCATTTCCGACACAGAACTTTTATCCTGAAATTTTTGTGATTCAAATTCCCGCGATACCCTGACAGGATTGTTCCATGCTATAACCGTATACGTACTTGAGCTCACTTGTGAACACATGGACTTCATACCCAAGATTTTTGCAGATAATTGTTCCTCGATAAGAAAGTGACACCGTGAGATTATTACTTCCAGGAAAATATTCGAGAAATAGTAACGAACGATTATGAAATGTATTTACGTTTGATGGGGAAAATATCACGTGTTGAAGAAAAACAAATGTGTCATACGCGAAGAGGAACGTTCCTTGCAGTCAATGTATAAAGATGATATCTCAGTTTTTTAACAGAAAAGTTGATAATATATGATATAACTTGAAACGATGATTACTTACTATTACGAATGGACATACATTATTTCATAATTGTCAGCGTTAAGATGAGACAAGGCAGATCCCAGACAGATAGACGGAAAGACCACCACCACCACCACGATATAATATCCCGGCACGAAGTCTTAAGCCGCACTGTGAGAGAGAATCAACCGAAGAAGATATAGAAATATATGTGGTTCGATCTTGCGCACGTCTTGCTTGGCACGTGCGCTTTCGACCTCTGCACGCAAATATAGAGCCAAGAGTATCCACACTGTTCTCCCGATTAGAATGCGACATTTTCTTTAATGTGTTGCATATAAATGATAAGTCTGATAAGTCGGCGATACACGACAATGGCGCCATCTTTCGATGCATTCAAGAGCAAAAGTGAAAATGGACTCGGTGATATGGTCGGTCACCGGCAAAAAAGAAAGTCATTCTTTCAAGTCTGTGCGACACGTATGCCATGCGTATGTGAGACTCGATGATAACATCTCAGGTTACGCGTAATTGAAGATAATACGGTATTTACAAGGTGTTTCACGCTACGTACGATCTGAGATCATTCGTTTTCTGGATATCATCCTTGAAATCATTTTTCTGTGAACATCAGGGACGTTTTATCACCTGTTTGCATTGCAGGAAGGTGAATGACCCGGTAATTGTGATTTTTATATTCTTAATCGGAGAATGATGATGCGAGCTTTCAGCTTCCTAATGGGCGAATGGACAAGCTTGGGACATCCAAACTTTGTCTGAAAAGAGTCTATGATGTCCAAATATGTCTGAATATTGTCCAAAACATGTCCACAATGTCTGTTTATGTCCATTCATTCAAAATCCTAGACAAAGTCGAATTCAATGTCTATCGTTTGTCCAAAACGCGTCTGAACCTTCTTATCTGTATGTCCGAAAAGTGTCCATGATTTGTCTAGCGTGTCCTGGCATGTCTGAAACGCATCCAAAACTGTCTCGCAATGTCCAATCGTTGTCCAGTTGTTGTCCAACCAATGTCCACCTGCTTAAAATTCCGGACATTCATCCAATGTCCACCATTTGTCTCAGTAGCCCATCAGGGCTTTCAACCGAAATCAGATCAGATATGTTTCGTACACTGAGAACTCGATTTCTTAGATTTATAGAAAATTTCTTTGCCCTCATTCTGATAAATCTTGTTTTCCCTGGTTGAAAAATCCTATAGGATCCGATAGAAACCGATTCAAAATCAATCGGAATGAATTGGGTCAATCGGAAAGCCCCAAGTACCGATTCAAAATGAATGGGACTCAATTGGAACTTATTGTTTGTAGGATTGAATCGAGGATTTACCCATTGAAAAATATGTGTTTTATTGGAATTAATAGGATTTAACGCGATCTATCCGATAGGTTTGTATAAGAAATATCTGGTTGAATTTTTGAAAGTTTCTTCATCTCATGAGGCAAACGGTTTTCATCGGAAGTATCTTTAACCCCGATGTATTGAATTGAAGGGGAAATTTTTGGAATTGAATCGGTGATGGATTTGTATGGGGAATATCCCATTCAATTCTGGAATGTATGAATTTTATTCATCAATGGTTTTCAGTTGGATCATTTCAACATTTTAATTTATTTGAAATAATAGGAATATTCACATATCTGAATATTCAGTGGGTTTGTATGATGGATATCCAATTCAGTTTTGGAATTTCTTCTATTTCATCGAAAAAATTGGTTTTCATCGGAATTTTCGGTAATCTCGATCTATTGGAATTCATGGGAGAATTAATTGAATTTGAGATTCTGTGGGTTCCTATAAGGAATATCCAATTTACTTTTACAATGTATGGACGCTATAGATCAATTGGTTGAACAATTCCAATTTATCGGAAATAATAGAAAAGTTCCCAGGTCCTAATATTCCATAAGTTGCTATTGGAATTTCCTGTAATCTCGATCTATCGGAACTAATATGAAAGTTGATAGAATTGAGGATGCATTAGCTTTCTTCCGGAAATATCCAATTCAATCTTAGAATGTGTAGATTTCATTGGTCATTCGATAGAAATCAGTCAAGAGGAATGGAAGGCGATTAAAATTCAATCGAATTGAATGGAAGTAATTCCAAAGCCTAAACTGTCCAATAAAGATTAATGAGAATAAATGAAAATCAGTCATCCGTGAAGTTGAATCCTGAATTCGCCCGTATATAAATATCTGTCGATTTGATTGGAAGTAATGGCGCATGTGTTATATTCTATCAGTTTTTGTAAGAACTATATGATGTAATTGAAGAAGGTTTTTTCTTTTACTAACCAATCGGGGTGGTACAGTTTGTAGATTCGAATATTTAATAAATGTGTATGACAAATACGCAATTTGATTTTAGAATGTATGCATTTTATGGATCAGTTAATTTTGATTGGATTGTTTTGAAATCTGAATCTACCGGGAATAATAGAAGAGTTCTTAAATCTAAATTTCCAGTCCATTTTTTTATGAAATATTCAATTCAAATTGAGAATTTCTATATTCGGTGAATTGGTTTCTATTGAAATTATTCATGATGTCCATTCACAGAGACGAATAGAAATGAAGTCTGTAGATTCGAAATTTGATGGTTTGTATAGAAAATACCTGATGCACTTTCAGAATTGTTCCATTTCAATGGTCAATTGGTTTTTATTGGAATTTGCCGTAATGTCAATCTGAAAATGCGCATGCGCGATGAAATCTGGAGCTTCTCTTATGAGTCACAAGATGGCCTTCTCGCCCGGTTGAAGTATAAAAATGGAAACAATTGATCGGTGGATTATACTATGATCGAGCTAATACCTCAAAATTTAAACTAGTTAATAACCTGGGCAATTACATTCACGATAAGCAACGGAAATTTAGAAAACCAAAAGATTTTTTGTATAACTAACTATTATTGTGCTTCCACTTTCAGATTTAATCCAACTTCAGATATGTTTCAGGGATTGATCTTAAATCTACACCTACAAATGTGATAACAGTTTCAGGCCACCAACAACATCACGAAGAATGTTATTCAATGGACAATGCGAAGAAAGTCTTGCCATTGAATAAATAAACAAATACTCTCCATCCTGACTGCTATACTCTATGACCTCTATTACCCTTCCCACTTCAATCCCTCCCCTTGATTTCTCTCACTCACTCTTAAAGGTCAACATGGCCAATCATACTTGAAATATCAATCACATTAGACTAGTGGTTTTTTACCACAGTGCCAGCGCTGTGGGTTTTTTCACCACCCTATGGTCTATCTTCATGAATAATTAAAAGTCAATTCCTCGTTTATTAATACTTGACCTAGAATAAAATGCCCAATGGGTAATTTCTATCCACAACTCTTTTATTACATCGCTATCTCTCTTCATTGAGGAGGGTTGACCTTTTGCCGGGGCTGTGCCAGGGTTGGAGTATCTGTACCCTTTCACTGGTATAGTAACGACATTTGTAGGTAGCAACTCACTGGTGGGGGCGTTGGTTGGGGCCCCCCGACCCCCTTTCTTTTCTTTCTTCTTGGTGGATTATAAAGGGCTCTGGATTAGTGATTCGGACGAGACCGAGACCGATACGAGACGATATGGACCATCGTTTTTCGAGACCGAGACGATACTTATCAAGTCGAGAGTCTCGACGATACCGAGAATCTCGTCGAGAATCTCGGCGCAATGTATAGTTTCTTGAATGTCATGTCCTTAAAAACGTATTACTTCCAGCACATACCATGACATTAATATTGGAATATTATATTAATATTGCAGCAATATTGCGCAATATTACATTAATATTACAGCAATATTAGAATATGGTGGTAATATTGCTGCAATATTACTGCGATTTTTGTGCTGAGTGAGATAATTTATAAAACGATCATATAATCTTTCTAAATCCAACAGTCTTTGATGATGTGGAGGTGAATAAACAGGACAAAACTTGGAGGAACAAATTATATTTATTTTACATATCGTTATCATATATTATTGATTTTTGGTTTCAAGATATTTTTATGTGGACTTTGGAAAAACATTTCATGTACTTGGATTGATATAAAGCATGTTAGAACTTGAATTATCATTATTTCCAGTGAAAAATACAGTATAATGTATCAATTATCAAGTTCCTTACAACGTCGCTGAATTTCATTGGTCAAACTACACATTAACCATGAGTTCATACACAAAAGCATACGAGCGGAGCTCGCATTCAAACGATTTCTGTGTTTCCTGATGACCAATGCTAAATTTTTATTGTAATCCCTATATTATTGTTATCAACACCGTATATGGTTTTAGTACATGATTTTGTAGAAACTAGTGAATCAACCCTCCGCTACTCGCACCAGTGATGTGATATTCGTCGAGCTGGGAAATTGCAGCTTGATCACGTGACCACGTTTTGCCCCAACACATGTCAATGCTCTTGTCGGTGAGCGGCTCACCGATAAAAGCGCTTACATGTGTTAGGGTGAAACATGGTCACGTGACCAAGCTGTGATTTCCCAGCTCGATGAATATCACAACACTGACTCGCACCATGCCCCAAGAGAACACTGATGTTCAAAAAATCTTTATTGAATAAAATAAAGCTATGAACATTTGAAGATTTAATGGACGTTTGTTGAATGTAAATTTTATTCGCCTGAGGTTCTCTCAGGGTGTTGATGCTGATATTATTTTCAATATTATTGTAAATGATATTGAGAACAATGATTAACTATCCTCAATGGTATTGAGAATTGTATTATTGTGAACATTATTCTAAATGCCCAGTGTCTAATTATTGTATAGGTCTTTCATAGAAGTATCCGAATATTATATAGATGAATAATGAATAAATGGATGATAAATGAATCAATAATACATGCATCGATAATGGATGAATAAATTAATGAATGAATAAATAATATTTTTTGTGGACTAATTTGAATACCTATGAATTGTATTGCCGAGACCGAGAATCTCGACCCGAGACCGATACCGAGACGATACTGACTGTGTCGAGACAAAGGCGAGACCGAGACGAGATTATACATTCCGAGACTAAATCGAGACCGAGACGAGACCCGGATCAGTCTCGACGAGACGAGACGATACCGAAACACTACTCTGGATCAAGGTTGGATCGAATTTACAGATGAGTTCATACCGTGATAGCATCCAACGGAAGTTGAGCGATCTAAATTCTTGTCACGGTGTGCGTCATCGGTTTGTTACCCTGCATGAGATACTCCCGATGAGGATTCCCCTGATTCGATAGACACACCTATCGAATCCTATTACCGAAAAACATTCATCGGAAGACAACGATTGTTCTTGTCACATCACTGGTGATATCCAATACTTGTTTTTTTGGAAGCAAGATTTCATAGGTGTTGTTTTTTAACGCCATTATAAGAATACACTCAAGCCGATCAGAAGGATTCTAATCGGAACCAATGAGACATTACCGATACAGAAACTCAGTTCATTCCGATAGAATATTTTTCATCAGATTGAATGGAAATATTCATTGCCAATAAAAAAAACCGATTCAATCCAATTGACAAAAATTGTATTGGTATCAATTGGAAATTTCCGATGCAGAAACTCAATTCATTCCGATAGCATTTTCTTTATCGGATTCAATTGGAATTTCCATTATGGATAGAAAACCGATTCAATCCAATTGACAAAAATTTTATTGGTATCAATTGGAAATTTCCAATGCAGAAACTCAATTCATTCCGATAGCATTTTTCTTTATCGGATTCAATCGGATTTTCTAATCAGGGTTCAATGAAAAAGATAGTTCATTCCAATGAGAAAATTTTCCATTGAATTGAAATCATATTCTTCGAATTCAAGAAAGAATATATTTCTGTTTCAATTTGAAAATTTTGTGTTTCAATCTGATGAAAAATTTTTCCATTGAAAAAAATATTTATTAGAATGAGGGCAAAGAAAATTTTCTTCCAATCTAAGAAATTGGGTTCTCAGTGTAAATCTGAGAATATTATACGTAAAATTAGTGTTACTTGAGAAATTGTTTGTACAATCCAAATAGAAACGGACAAGTATGTCCGTAGCTGAGGATACAAACTCATTCCACCAGGATTTATTTCTCCAATTTTGAGGGCCCTATAGGGCCCTATAAGTGAAAATGGAGAACACAAATGGATTGGAATGGATTGGAATTCTATCCTTCTGAATCCATTCGAATCTATTTCTATGACGTATATTCCAAGAGAAGTGAAAAGTCTATCCGAATTTCATTCCAATATAATTGTATTCATGAAAGTGTAAAAAAATTTGATACATTTTCATCCATTTGAATCTTCAATCTTTCTCAATGCTGAATCCGGGATATAGTTTCTATTACGTGTAATGAATTTTCAAGTCGCTATAATTCAATCCATTTTTATACTGATCACGGTACAGACATTGAATCTGTTCCAATCGTTTTTTATTCCCTATCCATTTCAATCTCTAAATTGATAATCAGAATGAATCCACATATATTTTGTTGAATTTATCTTCTGGGATTGAATAGAATAAAGATATTTTATCAAAATCGCAAGATTGAGTGACATTCAGAATGGTATTTAATCCTCATTGAAAATCATAATCAACTCCAATTCATTTTCATGTATTGAAATGGATTGAGCGGATTCATATTTTATTGGAAATTAGAATAGATCAACGGATGTACACTGAAATCCATTTTTTTGGGATTGAATAAGGTAAAGGCATCTTATCACAATCGAAAGATAAAGTGACATTCAGAATGGTATTTAATCCTCATTGGAGATCATAATCAACTCTAATTCATTTTGATATATTGAAATGGATAGAATGGATTCATATTTTATTGAAGATTAGAATGAATGAACAGATGTACACTTGAATCCATTCTTTGGGATTGGAAAAGATAAAGGAATCTTATTACAATTGAAATATAAAGTGACATTCAAATAATATTTACTTCAAATGGAAACCCAATTGAACTATAATTCATTTTCATGCATCAAAGCGGATACAAAAACATTCCTATTCAGGCCCGATGTTAAAGAGCGGTGCAGAAATGACATTGAAAGTGGGTAGGAATGAATACAAATTTCCTTATCCATTTCCATTCTCGATCTTCACTTTTCCTGATCCATTTTTATGAATTGAAATGGATAGACCAAATTTCTATCCAGGTCAATGTATAAAAGTAGTGCAGAAAATGACATTGAAAGTGAATAGAAACGAATACGAATTTTTCTATCCATTGCTATCCTCGATTTTCACTAGGGGGACGAAAGGTGAGAACTCCAAACGATAGATTTCTTGAAATTGGCACAGTTATGATCCATCATTGCTTGACAATAGTAGCCCTGCAATAGGGTCATTCGATGATCAACTGATATACGGCTATACAATAGAAGTAGAATGATAGATTTTCTGTCATTAGGCTCAAGTGATTTCAGTGCTCACACAGAGTTTATTAATCAGCGTGGTGAAGGCCGAGACCCACAAACGTATAAACGTGATACATAAGACCATAAGAACTAATATGCAGCCAATCTCAGTAAAAGCATAACACGTTATCCGTTTGTGTGCTTAGGATTTAACAGTGCATCGCTAAGCCATAGACACCATTGATCGCACAATAATAGGACGTAATAACCTGAGTAAACGTTACCCTAGCAGAAATGCTCTGGGCATTAACAAGACATGTAACGCTGAACTAGAGAAAAACTGGACGACTTACAAGGCCTTTGAAAGGCACTCGTTACATGCCTTGTCAAGTCAATGCCTAGAGCGTTTCTGCTAGGGCGTTACAATGGCACTCGAAAAGTCTTAACAACCCTTTTGCTAGTGGCTAGACTCTTGCTACACTGAGAAAAAAGTATTCTGAATTCATTTCAATCAAATAAGATTTTTTAACTATTAATGAATCTTATTTGACCCAAAGATCATTTGTTTATAATTGACATGTCTTTTTTGTCACAAACAAACTCTTTTCTCAGTGTAGTTTCTGGTGAGGGACTAGATAGTTCTATGACACGCACTGCTAGGAAAAACCCCATCAAAGGGATACTAGCGGCGTGGCAGCAGTCAAATTGTTTATGACAAACTACGGACAAATGCCTCAATTGAACCAAAATATCGCTCTGTACAACATTTCTACTGGAGTCAGAGAAACGCTGTACAGAGCGACATTATGATTTAATTGAAGCGTTTGCTCGTAGTTTGTCGTAAACGATTCAGCTGATGCCACACCGCTAGTATCACCTTAAGAATCGATTACTGGATGATAACATCAGATTAGTAATAAAAGTCAAGTTCTGATGAGTCATTGATGAGCACCATTAATTAGGATCCAGACTTGATCCCTGATGTGTTCATGAAGTTGTTGAATACTCAAGTTCTTCAAGAATTATGATGGGTCTTGAGGTATTCATTATCAACCCATCCTAAATTCTTATATTGAATAGAATTTCAATTCTTCAAATTCTTATTCATTAATCATTTTCTCAAATTTTAATTCCAAATTTTATGGCAATATCCAATCCATTTGGGTCACTCTCATTGTATAAATCATTTCAGTACCATCAATGCCAGCGCAAAATTCGCAGAACTCTTGCAGAAACTTGAGAAAAAACCTCAATCTACGAAAAATTCATTTATTAAAGTAACGTGTGAAACTCTAAGTGAATGTCAATGAATTCATTCCAACTGAGGTCATGCGGTATCGAACTCTAATCAAGTCCTTCAGAGGTGCCCGAAAAAAACTTGTGAAAGGAGGGTAAAAGAGTGAATAAAAAGGATCGATTTTTGCCCAAAGTGCGAGGAGTGAATAGAGGGTGGTTTTCTATGGTCCTCAGTGTGCTGAATCTAAATATGACTATCAGAATATCGAATACCAATGGGATCATCCCGAAAACAAGACATGAAGCCCTGGAGAAAGGAGAGCGTGTCATAAAGGGTAACGGAAGCGTGAGAATGTTTCACATGACTCAACACTCGATATACACTTAATTTCACTAATACACACTTCCTAGGGTTTCGCACGAGACTCTCGTCTCAAATTAAAAAAAGATCTATATTTACTGTTCCAAAAATTCAAAACAAAGATATTTTGAACCGGGTCAAGCTTCTACCTGAGGTGTAGCAAAATCAAATGGAATTCCGATTTCATCGCAGAGGATAACAAAGATATTCTCTCAGTCTCGGAACTAGTCTCGGTATCGGTCTCGGTGCAGGTCTCGTTGCATATTTCGACATATGTCTCTGGTAATTTTGTTCGAATGATCAAGGTCCTACCCCATTCCGTGGATTCCATTTGAACTCTCAAATTGTCTTGATCATCATGATATTTCGAGATTGGAATGATTATTGGTAACTATTTTATCTTTCTTTGACGCGAGTCTCGTGCGAAGCCCTAACGTTTCCCTTTCGCCAGGGAGTTAAAAACACGATGTTCCTGATATGACCATAAAGTTTACTGGACTGGAACCTTGTGTGGCGTTTGTTTAGATTTTCCGATAGTTCGAACCAAGAAAATCTCTCAATCCAGTATCAGATCCACCATTTTGAATTCCAAAAATTTCTTTCCATATTCTTAATCAGCGACCAAAAAAAATTCTATGATATCGATCCCCACTTCAAAATCGTACGGCTTTTCGGTCGGATCATGCACTATTTGATATTTTGCAACCATTCACTGATAGTATGTGACGCCATACTGGGTCCGGCATATTGGATTCTCAAAAATGTGAGCGCTCAAAGTAAACGAGAGCTCCCAAGTTCTCATTTGACACCTTGATCATATTTTCAGCTTGCTCTAAAATTTGGATGTATCAGATTTGACAAAGAGTGCCTCATATATTTTTCTTATCCGAGAACCATGTCTTTTCTCATATTCCTCCAAAACATTTCATATTATGCGAGATAGTGATGGATTCAATACTGAATTAAGAGATTTTCTTGATTCCGGCTATCGGAAAACCAAACAAACGGCACATCAAGGTTCCAATCCAGTAAATTCCATGGTCATATGAGGAACATCGTTTTTCGATTCTTATACCTCGTTTTCGAGATGATCCAATTGGTTTTCGATATTCTAATGATCAAAATCCGTTTCAGCGCACTGAGAAATATAGAAAACCACCCTCTATTCACATTCCACACTCAGGACAAAGATCAAATCTTTTCACCCACCCTCCTTTACAAATTATGTATAATTTATGTACAATTCAGTACAGTTCATAGGAAAGATATGTGTATAAACATGCATAAATTATATACGATTTTGAAGATTTTTTTACTCAGTGACGTCCGATTTTAGATAACCTTGTCAGATCTTTATACGATATCAACTGAAACTGATAATAATTTTTGAACGAGATGGTTTTGTAAATTCTTATGGATAGATCGCCATATGGATGAACGGATCTTATGGATCGATAGATGGAATAATGACTCGCCATCCCGATATAAATTTGTCAAGAAATGAGTCAACAGTATAATTGTTTCCTAAATATTCGTTCCATTATGGAACAAATCGAGTTTTTTGGTCATATATTTATCCTGAGAGAAGTATTTGGAAATAGCTAGCGAATCTCATAGTTGAACATGTCAAAATAAATATTTAGTTATAATTACCGACATACATATTCGCAACTGAGATCCTTGATCATAGTTACCAAACTTTAGTTATTATCACCAAATCATGATAATGGTTACCAAATCTTTGTAATGAGGAACCAATCATAAATTTGAGGAAAACAAATTCATTTGGCAACTGTAACTAGGTTCTTTTATCAGTGAAGTAGAAGTCAGGGGGCTTCAACTCTATAGGATGACCCCGAACCAAATTTTGATCAGGGACAAGTCAACCAGCGCGGTGGCGCACAGTGGGAAATCTTGGTGCATTCATGGACAAAAATAAGCCTACAACTCAATTTTCATAAGATGCTGATGAATTTCATTTCAGAATACTCAGAGAGGGTTCCCCTTGAACGTATCACTGCGGCATTTCCGTAATATTGAACTAAATTAGAGGAGAATTCGAATCAAAATTGAAAAAGAAGATTCATTATCAGAATCATTATCTGTCTAAAAAAAAACGTTTTTCCTGTTTTACGTGAACGAAACATATTTCTTCGCATGAAAGTACTAATACTTGTGATGGAGAAGCACAAAAATGCTATAGAAATCTGATAGAAATTACATAATCCATCCAAAGATAAAAAATTTTGGTGAATAGAAATAATTTTCTCAAAATCAAAGTTGGTTGTTTGATAGCAGAAAAGACTCAAGAAAACCGGCACAACTTTATATAGCTCCTAACTATTGAAAATTCGAGAATTTTCATTACTAAAAAACGATATTTTGCAGTACCGACGTTTTTTTATTGGAAATTTATCGAGTTTTTGTTAAATTGTATGAATATCGGATTGCTCCAAACACAAATGCCGCAGTGATACGTTGAAGTCGAACTCTTTCTGAGTTTTTTAAAAGCAAATTCATCAGCATCGGATGAAAATTGGGTTGTAGGATGATTTTTGTCAATGAATACACCAGAATTTCTCACTGTGTGGCGCTTCAATCGTATTGAATCGAGGTAACCTCCAAAATGATGCTGATCAATTTGGATTTTGAAACATCAACAGTAATTCAACAATAAAGTGTGAACAACAATTCTAAAAATAAATGATGTATGTTAATATATAATTTGTCTTCAGAATTCTCTCATTGTCACACTGTATTGTTGGAATATTATTCATATTTCAAAAGCAGAATAATTCTCAGGTTAGGTCGCTCTATCAGGTCACCATTTTGATTTTCAGTTCGCATGAAAGTCAACCTTTGAGAGGGCGCGCAAACACGTCCCAAGTGTTTTCATCGGAGTTCCCACACAGCACAGGAAGTTCTCTGTATGTTTCGAAAACGTACTCTTGGTTCTGCGTGTTTTGGTATCCATGGAATAGATTTTCCAAACGTTTGAAGTATCTTCCCTTTTGATGCTTCAGATTAAGTTCTGAGGACGTTCTTTTTATCTACTACGGGATGTTCTCGCCATGTCTTCCAAACGTCCTTTCATGAAAACTACCCTTCAAATACACAAAATTACACGGTGGACATGAATGGAACTAAACGGGACATTTGCATGTCCCTGGAACATACATGTGACGTTCTTAGAACATCCTGAGACGTTATTTGCACGTTCCCTTTGTAACCAAGTACGTTTTCGGGACCTTCAAAAAACCTCCGGGTGCTGTATGGGTTGCGTGCCCCTGGTAGAAGTCACTTCTAGTCATTCTCTATAATCCGCGGGCCTCCCCCAAGCTTGATAAAGCGTCCTACACGAAAAAATTTCAGGACCGAATCAATACAACTGTTTGTACTGAAAGAGTCCAAATGTAATTTGAACAGTAACAGTGCAACTTTTTGACTTGACTCGGTTAAAAAATTGAATTGTAAAAGTTGAAAACAACATCGAACTCTTATCTTAAGGCGATTCACCACAAGCCAAGTTACTAGATCACTCCCCCCAGTTTTCTCAGTAATCAATGAATAGAATCAATTTCAATGAGCAGGTGCATCTTCTTAGGCTATTGAAAAAAATGCAGCTACTCATTATTTTTCATTTCATGTGTTCGTTTCTGAGAAAACTGGGGGGAGAAATTTGGAATCTAGGAAGTTTTGCAGGGAGTAATGAATCCCCTTAATAGTTCGACGCAGCACCGCACTCTGACGCCAAACTATTGTATTTAATGGCCCGCATGGTGTGACTATACCAGTTCAATGTTGTTTTGACCTCTGAAGATTCGAATTTTGAATTTGCATAACCAAAAATAATTGAACGGTCAGAATTATATAAATTTCAAACTCTCACAGTCCGAAAATTTTTTCCGTGTAATATCCTACGAAATTTCTAAAGTGATTATACAACAGGAACTACGGTAAATAGCCTCGTTTACACTGAGGGAAAAATTAGCTTATTCCTGAGAACATATTTTCTTGGTCTAAGAATATACATTTTTTTTTTCATCTACACGAGATGCATACTTGGGTTAAGAAAATTTTCTTCATATCACGTTATAAGTACGGGGTGTTTCAGAATTCACTGAAAAAACTACACAGGCGTCATTCTGCAGCCAAAACGCAATAATTTCCCGTTTGAAAAAAAATTTTCCGACGCTTAGTTCTCGAGATATGAGCATTTTTAGATTTTTTTCGAACCCAAATCATCCAACAGCATTATGTGCTACGTACTGGAGCTCGATACCATTCGCTAAGTTGGAAAACGGCGGATCTCTTGAAAAAAAATTGAACTATCCTATCATTTTTTGTTCCAGAGCTACAGCGATTTGAAGTTGCTGAGTTCTGATTGGCTGAGAGCTCAAAAATTTCAAATCACTGTAGCTCTGGAACAAAGAATGATAGGATAGTTCAATTTTTTTCTCAGGGATCTGCCGTTTTCCAACTTAGCGAATGGTGTCAAGCTCCAGTACGTAGCACATAATGCTGTTGAGTGATTTAGATTTGAAAAAACATCTAAAAACGCTCATATCTCGAGAACTAAGCGTCAGAAAAATTTTTTTCAAACGGGAAATTATTGCATTTTGGCTGCAGAATGACGCCTGTGGAGTTTCTTCAGTGAATTCTGAAACACCCAGTATAGCTTCAAACTGAGTAAATGTTTTCTTCGTTTAAAGAAAGTTTTCTTGGTTTAAGATTTTTTTTCTCTCAGTGGAGAGAACTTTTCTTTATCGAATGGTGTAAGCTGAATCATGTAAACGAAATACTGGCAAAATTTCTGGAACGGAAAGGAATTGTGAACAACGCATACTCGGTTTTATATACCCAACAAAATTTGGCTTTTATTCCATAATAATGATAATTATCAAGAGGATACGATCGAACAAATCATATCTTACTGAGGAATCTCATTACAGGAAAAATGACGATACATCAATATCTCAACAAGTTTGAAAATGTTAATTCGTACTTGAAAGTTGAGGAAGAAAAAAAGAAGAGGAAAAATTTCAAATATGATTATAAATACAATTGTACATTTTCCATTGTGAACCATTTGTTTCCTCGTTTCCTCTTAATCACAGTATATATATCTATATATATATATATATTATAAATGCAAATGTACGAAATGCAAAATTCCATCGCAATGATAGATCGACTTGAGAACAATTTTGGGGGAAATGATTCGAATGCTTCATTATTCAACGATTCCCTTCCAACAAGTGTTTGGAGTGAAATTAAAGGAAATTACACATTCCCCACAGCTATTTCTCTGTACAAAATCAGAGGAATTCTCTTCTTCGCAATCTATCATCAACGATCATCTACTCGTAATTTAATACTTTTCCAATTATTCTGAGCAATGTCATAACATAACCATATGGAATGATCCATATTTTATCATACAATATTAAATTTCAATACTTTGAAAGGTATCCAAAATGACATATCCCATTTCACATATAAGAATTCACTTACCAAGGTTCGAAGTTCAGATACATCATTTTAGATGTATGTGAAATAATAAGATATGTCGATTACAAATTACAGTTAATGAAAAAATAACAATCCGTTCGAACCATATGTATTTAATATGTATATATAAATAAACGAATTCGATACGATGAATCCTGTCACACGAGTTTATCTAATGTTTCCTTAACTCGGAATACACATTATATACAATTATATTATAATATACATTGATATATGATACACGTATAGATAGAGTGGAAGTCAAAAATTAATAAAGTTAAAAAAATATAATTTTCAAAATAGAAACTATAACCGTCTTTTTTGTTCCTTCACACATCTTACTAGAATCTCTCTAGTCCTCGGAAACACATCGAACATCGTGTTTTGTACGGAAACTTCTCTTCCTACTATCTTTATGTCATCGTGTAATCTACAAGTCGGTGCTGTATACAGGGTGTCCCAGAATTCGCGGACCGGATTTCACAGGTGTATTCTGCAGCCAAAATGCAATAATTTCTGGTTTGAAAAAAATTTTTTTCACGCTTAGTTTTGGAGATATGAGTATTTTTAGATTTGTTCTCAAATCCAAATCATTCAAAGGCACTGTATGCTACATACTTCAGCTTAACACCATTCGTTAAGTTGGAAAACGGTGAATTTGTGTAAACAAAAATTAAACTATTTTATCATCGATAGTTCCGGAACTAAAGCGATTTGAAGTTGCTGAATTCTGATTGACTGAAAGCTGGAAAAATTTCAAATCGCTTTAGCTCCGGAACTATCAATGATAAAATAGTTGAATTTTCTTTACACAGATCCGCCGTTTTAGCGAATGGTGTTAAGCTTAAGTATGTAGCATACAGTGCCTTTGAATGATTTGGATTTGAGAAAAAATTTAAAAATCCTTATATCTCCAAAACTAAACGTGAAAAAAATTTTTTTCGAACCAGAAATCATTGCATTTTGGCTGCAGAATACACCTGTTGAATCCGGTTCGCGAGTCCTGGGACAACCTGTATATGCTATGGTGTCGATTATTTGTGGTTAACTGTCTATCAAATCAAGTTGTTGATGCAATTTACCTGATTATCGCATCAATCAAGTTCTAAGATATACTTATATTCAGCTTTCCAACGAAACTTTATATGAATAGAAAATTCGTGAAACTTATCAAACTTCCTCAGATTCAATTCAAGGGATTTTGTGTTGTTCATTCATATCACACAGATAATTCTGAAGAAATTATTCGTAGCTTATCATCGATTCATCATCATTATCTACACAAACAGAAAAACACGTTCATTCTTTTAAGACCATCGATGTTTTCTTACGGGTTTTTTTCTATGTCAATATGTTTATCTGCTTCATTTGTGTTTAGTAAACATGTTTGTAACGGGTTGTTATATTTACGTCGGATAGTTTTTGAAAAATTTGAAGAAATATTGTGACATATATTGTTGTTCATTGTTTCAAATTAGAGAATTCCGAAGTGTCGATAGTTGAGTGAGTTACCTTAGGAGCCGTATGAGAATTTTTTGATCATTTTTGAGGGATAAATTGCATACTCATCCATCCGTTAGTAGATGAATGAATTCATCACTCCAATTAGTAACAATTTTTCATTGAAATTTTCTTCTCAACTAATTGAGAAAATGATGTAGAATTTAAGAAATAATATGAAGCGTATGTATTGTATAGAATTTTTACTTAATTGTCAAGATAATGGAATAAAGGTCAAACCGATCAAGATAGAGGGAGGTTGAAATTATTCTGTAATTACTAACACTTCACGACTGAACAAAGATATAGTCGATAATGCGATATCTGTAATATTGGAATTTTTAATATTCCACGTAGTATCCTCTTAAGGAGGAATTTAATTTCTCCATCAGTGTACAATATTTCTTCATTGTTCTTATATATAAATAATCATTGAATGTTGTTAGAATAAATCAATGAATTCATGTGTTCTCTTGATTCAAGATTTTATGGCGTAGAAGGAGAAGAATTTAAAGTACATATTTTCTAGGATTAACGAAATAAAATACATTCTTCAACAGAGCAAACTTTTCTTTCAATATAGAGGATTCACGGTTTACCATTTCATGTGAAGAAAACACTTGAGATTTACTAAATTCGATGAACTTCTATATCTCGATAGATTTCTGAGCGAACATGGCTCAAAATACGTTTTCCGCCACGCTCTTAGAAATCTTCAAGGGGACTAGGGCATGGGAAATGGGGGAGGGAAATGGTCAAATTTTTCGCGAAGGTTTTTCTAAAGGTACGTGATTAATACAAATTTCAAGTAAATCAGAATGACTGACATACTTGGGAATAAACACTGCCGCGCAGTTGGATTTCCAAATGATTTCTAAAGGCTCAAAAATAAAATTGTAAAATTTCAACCTCTAAACGTCAACAAATTCAACAATTTCATTTTTCAGCCTTTAAAAATCATTTGGAAAATCAAAGTGCGCGGCAGTGTTTCATCCCAAGTACGTCATTCATCACTATTTCCTTTGAATTTGTAATAATCACGTACCTTTGGAGAAAAGTTGGCACAAAATTTGATTTTTCCCCTACCTCACTTCCCTATGTTCTAGTCTCCCAATGTATCCAGGATCCTCCTGGAACGTTGAAATCTTCGGTTTTACATTTTTGTCTTATCGTATAATAAATTCGCACATAACCTTTTACGAAACTCTAAATATAACAGTATTACAATTCCATGCTGTCCTGATACGATCATGCTCAGGCACATCTTAGATATCTTCAAAATATCTTAAACTATTGTATAGAATATCTTGGGAAACGAAATGTTTGTTGAAAAGCAATTAAGGGGTAAAATTCCTCTGGGTGACTGTTTTTTCAATAATTTTGTATGGAAAACTGAGAGCATTTATTGAAATTCGGAAAAGTACATAATATTATTGACATTATGAAGTATTGATACCATTTTTTTGAAGTAAAGAAATAACCAAATGGCGGCTCTGCAGCCCTTCAAAATTGACGTCTCGAGTTCCCAAGTAGCACAATAGGTTAGAAATGCTAAGAAGGTTCTTTGAAGTTCTGAGTATATTTTATGAACATTCATAGAATCTTCGAATGGGACTTTTGCGGATAAGTATATTCTATGCATATTCTAGAATGTATTTTTCGAATTTATCCAAAACAGTCTCATCTGCACATTCTATGCATGATCTCAGAATTAACGCAGAATGTTTGAGATGTTCTTGTGTTACTTGGGTTTGCGCCGTGCAATGCTCACACGGAGAAAAAAAATTCGCTGGAAAAGCAAGAATTTTGCTGTTTTAGCAAAATCCGTTTGTTATTATATGGACAGCAAACAAATTTGCTCAGTCGAAGAGCAATTTATTCTTTAACGAATCAAGCTTCGCAAGACTAGCAAAGGACTGCTGATTATAACAAATGAGTTTGTGAACACGACAAGTTAGTTCTTTAATACAGCGGATTATCATCTTTAGGTTATTCGATCCATTTAGCGAATACAGATTCGTTAAAATAGCGAAATCTTTTTTTCTCCGTGCAGGTCCAGGAAATTATCTGTCATCAAAAGGGAAAATGTTTTCCATTAAAATATGTTACACTGTAAAAAATATACTTCCTAAACTGCCAAAGAAGTTTGGCAGTTTTTTACACAAACTTTTTTTGTAAATTACCAAACAAAAGTTTGTAAACATTCAAAAAATTTTGTGATTTCACGAAGATTTTTGAGAATTCACAAACTTTTGTTCGGCAATTTACAAAAATGGTTCGGAAATTATTTTTCCAAACCAAGTTTGTAAATTTCCAAGCATTTTTGTTTGGAATTCAACAAATTTTTTTTACAGTGTAGTACGCTTTGCATGAACCTAAAATTTCAATATAATTTTCACAATAAATATTGTTCTTAACAATTTGTTTATAAAAAAAAAAATTGTGTTTTCCATGTTTTTGGTCTAATTTTTATTTTCCACTTTTTTTTCACTAAATTTAGGTTCATATATTTTAATGGAAAACATTTTCCCTTTTGATTACAGATAATTTCCTGGACCTGGTCATTGCACATTGAGGGAAATAATTACTAATATCAAGAAAACGTATTCTCGAATATTTTTAAGAATACATATTCTTAATTACAGCTGATATGTTGTAAACTGAAGTGAAATTTCCTCGAATCAAGGGAATATTTATCCAGTTCAAGGAAAAACATCCTTAGATCCAAGAAAATTCCCTTGTATCAAGACTAGAGATTTTTTGAGGAATGGATCTCTTGGAACATGACAATATATTATTGATGATACTAATTATTTCTCTCAGTGCGGCGCAAACTCAAAGCGTCAACTTTGAAGGGCTGCAGAGCCACCATTTTGTTTCCTTTTCGCTTCAAAAAAATTGTATCAATACTTCCTAATGTCAATAATGTTATGTACTCTTCCGAATTTCAATAAATGCTTTCAGTCGTCCATAAAAAATTATTGAAAAAACAGTCGTCCAGAGGGATTTCCCCCCTCAAATTACAAGCCCGATCAGTTCATGACAAACTCACAAGCTATCCGAAATCATACCAGCTATAGCGCTAGAGGAGGAGTGTAATTTGATACGCCTACATCTTTCCATTTTCACCTCAAATTGCATTTCGCAATCAACACACATTTGAAATACTTCAGAGTAATGAAAAAAAATCTCCTTCAAGATGAAAAATGTGCAGAATTTGAGGTATTTTGAAATTGAATTGATCTCGAATCACTTTGCAAAATAAGTATAAAGTAAACATGAAATTTATCTTGGAGTGGATCAACTTTGCCCCAAATTGAATCAGGGGATTCACCGAATTCACAAGTCAAGCTATCAAAAAGAGATTCGCTGATCGCTCTCATTCCGAAGTGAGATTTTATTTGAATTAATTCTTGTATCGCCGATTCGTCATAATTATATTTTATCATTCTTAGAAGAATATGCTATGTTCTGTTTTCATATGAATGATGCTATTTATATCAGGTATCGCAGATGTTGATTCTCAACAATGAAGTTTTTGAATATCTGTTAATTTTTTTGCTTATTTCACTTTGCCTATGTTTTGAACGTTGAAGTTTAGAAAGAAGCTCTACAGTAATGAATAGAAGTAATCATTATTCATAATCCACTTAACGATTTTTATATCTCGTTCGAAAAATCGGTGTACATACACGAGGAGAAATTTAACAGTCAGAATTTCTATTTTTAATCGCAAACGAGTATTATTAGGAGATGTCGATAGCGATTTGTAAGAGTGGTGTATTATTTGGCATGCACGACCCTTGGCGAAGAAAAACCTCTGAATCCTGTTATAAAACAAATGAGCAATGAGGAATAATTGATAATAATTTTTGTTTCATAATAAGATTCAAGGGGTCTTCCATGCCATAGTTGTGAATCATTACAAACTGCGATTATAAAAGTAAAGATTCACCCTGAGAAAATATATTCTCACAGAATAATTTGTTGAGTGTTTGTCTTCTCATGCAGTCCTCATATACTGAGTCCTATACTGAGATAAATATTTTTGAGTTTCCGAGAAGAGAAGCATGTTGAAAAACTTGTGGATTTATGAATTTCCAGGTTATTTGGGAATCCACCAATTTTCTGTCAATTTCTAAACAATTTTTGTGACTTCCCAAAATTTTGTTGTCACCTGACAAAAATTGCTCGAGATTCCACCAAAATTGTTTGTGAATTCACTCAAAAATGTTTGGTCAAAAACTTATTTGTTACACAGCAAGTATTGAATTCACAACAGCGAGCATAGCCAAGCAACTTCAATTTAAACCCTTTGAATAGTTATAAATGCGTTGATCTTGAGTTCAAGTCCCCCTTAGGCAGTGAAGATTTTTCGATATCAACTTCACTTGTTAATGTGATCAATAAAATATAAAGGCAATAACAAAACTATTATGATAACAACTGCAAGCATGCGGTTTGACAATATAAAATAAAAAAAAATGATCCTGGAAATATCTAATGTTACAGTAAGTTTCCTTTGTATTTTAAAGAATAATGGTAAATATATGATGTGAATTATTACTTTTACTTCGACTTTTATACTTCTTTTTTGTAAGAATTTTAAAATGCCATGTAACAAAATCACGATCGCTGATGGTAAAAAGTATTGCTCCTAGTGATTTCACGATATCGATATTTTTTATGCAATTTTGTATGAAGTTTCGATCAATATTATATGAAATTCAATATCAACTCGACTAATCTTCTATAAAAAATATCGCCGATAACTAATTGTTACCATCTTGAATTTTGAATACCGCTTGTGACAGTTTTTTTTAAACAGACTATTGGCGTGGATTTAAATATTACTTATGAATTTCACTATTTCTGACCATAAAATTTCTTTGTATGTAATATTTGTTTCAATAATTTTGTCGTTCCCTCAAACGGGCAAGCAATGGTGTAGCAGTCGTATTTTTGCGGAACACGGTTAATGATTTTGAAGGTAGAATTTCTTGAGCATTGCACATACATTGATTCTCCTCTTTTTTTTTTACAATCTCGAAATTTACAATCAAAGGAGCGGGAGAACAGGTTGATAATAATTACTGAAGAAGAAATTGAATGGATTTGGAATGTTTTCACGATAATGTTGTCCAGTTTTAGATAAAATTTCAGAAAAAATTGCAGTAAATCAATTTACTGGAGAATTAACAATTCGTTCACGAATAACCATCATTTATGATAAAACAATTCATATAAATCTAACAAAATTTACATAACCAACTCGTCACACGATTATAAAATTTAAATGTTTGTTCGTCAGAGTGTTTCACAAAGAACAAACTTTCATCCTCTTCGGCATATATTCTGACTAATTTATAATAAGAAATATCACTATGAAATTTTCTACTATCTCTATTTGATTTCAATTCTTCCACGTCACGATATCGATATATCTATTGAATGAATTCCTATGTTCGGATTCATAAAAAACTAAACTTGTCGAATCTTAGTCGAATAATGCGCGCTTTCTCTTGGTACAAACGATGGGTGTATGGGAATATTTCAAGTAGATTATATCAAAAATTATTCTTTTTCTTCGTTCTCTTGGTTATCAGCACCCAAAAGGGTCGATTTATCTTCCTCCTGACCCTCAATTTCTGGATCTTCGATGTTTCTTCGTTGACGTTTCGACGCTTTCCGTTGTACGTAAAACATCAAGATGATGCTCATACTCGCCATCGCTGCCAACCCCGCTAACACTATGTAGATCGTAACCTGCATCTGATTCGATCCCTGAAAACAATCAATTTGTACATCAATCTCTTCAGTTTCGTATAATCTGAAAATTGCCAATTTCAAAGTTTATCGGAGATACCCAAGTTTCGATATACATCTAAATTCTGATCCGAATCGGAATTGATTTCTAGTGAAAATCCTCTAGTCATTGACCAGTCTTGTAACGCTCAACTATTCAAGAACGCCTTGTGAGGTTCCGATGAGGTACCCGCAAATGTCTAGTTTCTAGCTAGTTAAGCGTTACAAAACTCGTCAATGACTAGAGTATTCTTACTTGGGATTCTTCAGTAGGAATGCTCTAGTCATTGACGAACTTTGTAACGCGCAATTAGCCACAAACCAGACATTTGCTAGTACCTCACCGAAACCTTACGAGATACTCGCAAGCGTCTAGTTTTTCCTACTAGGGACAGATTCTTGAGAAACATTCCTACATGCAGAAAAATGGGGAGTAACTGCTATTCCAATCGCGGTAGCTCTTACTCCAGGACCCAGTCAGTATATGGATAATTATTTTTGGATTAGAAGTTACTCCATTGGAATATTTTTGACCGATGTTCAAGAAATATTTACTCTGTAAGAAGTAAGTCATACTAAAAATATCGTAGGAGTTACCAAAAAATGTTAACCAAATGTTGACTCTGTGTGATTTCAAATAATCTTATCAGATCTTCGTGGAATCTCCACTGAACCTGATGTTCATTCCTAATCGAGCTTAACATGAAGTGAACTGTTGAAAAAAAACTGGAATTTTCCGGTATCCAAGAACTGGACAATTTTTCCGTATTTTACATGAAATTCCATGTTCTTCACTTCAATTTTCCAGGACAAATATAAGAATTTTTCGATACGCGTACTGGAATTTTCATGATTCGAATGTAACTTTCCACCACAAATGCACAGGTTATATCTTTCACTTCGATCCTAAAAATTTTCCGTAGATTTTTTGTTACAGTGCATCTATTCGAAATTAACGAACGAATTTGAATCAAATACAGAAAAATTCGCGTTGATAAAGAAATCCCAAAAGGCATCTCAATATCATTCGTAAAAATCCTAGACTTTTCCACGGGAGAGAGAGAGAGAGAGAGAGGGGGGGGGGAGATCTCCTTTCTGAAAGCTCTTGAAGAACAGTTGTTGAAAGACTTTTTCTTCATACAAGAAATCCAAACTCTTATCTAAATAAAAAGCAACTGTGGAGTGAAATGAAAGTTGTAACTTTCGTAATATCACATCCGTTAGCCAATGGTTTCTATCTATAAAATTCGCGTTGAAATAAACGCGAACGTTTCGAATTGGGCTATGGTTCGATTACATCATTCGAACCCCGAGTATTTTGTCGTTATTGGAATGCATTCTGAGAATATCGATATCGTTCGGAACAATATCTAAATCGTTATTCCAGTATAAATATTGATCGCGTTGCACCAAAGACATATTCGAACCAAGGAAGTACATGGAGCCGGTGGTACGATCGATAGCTAGAAAGCATGTTCGTGAATTTAAAAGCAAGCAGACCAAGGAATCCCGTGGGGCCTTTATTTTTCTACCACGTTTCACGTCGGGAGGCTTCAGTCTGTCTTTCATTTCCTTCTTGATAAATTGAAGAACGTGATAACGTATATATGTAGGAAGGAGACCACTATCCCGTCCCATAAATTACCAACATTTTCTTAAATACACTTTTGAGAACTAAAACATGCATGCCAAGGTGAAAATGCAGCGAAAACGTGCAGAGACAGACTTGAGCGTGGAATTGATATGATGGTACACGATTCGCATTCTATTGCACGTCTATGGCATGTTTCATCCCCTTGGAATGGATATTTTCTTGCTCTTTTGTACATAAAACGGAAAGTTTCTTCGAATGACATGAAACACTCTTCAGAAACACTTTTTTCTATTCTTCCATATGTTTGGCATGAGCGCAATGAAGTTGTCGAAGGATTTGGACACATCATTAGCCTATCCAATTTCAGCGACCACATCATTCTTTCTAAACCAAGAATTGTATTCTCCAATTTCCACTCCAATGCCTCTTGTTCCATATTTCTTCAAAATGTCAACACAAGAAGATACATTTCCATGCATCCGTGAAATCGATAAACATGTATATTCATGTAGGTGTTTGAATTGTAAATTTCTTTTCTTGCAATTCAATTCTCAAAAAATTTGAGTTTCGAATCTTCAATTGAATCTTCTGATACATTTCACATGACACGGAGCGCGGAAGTATTCAAACATTCCTATCTTATTCGAATAATTCCATCAAAACATCATGAATACGATACAACAACTACGTGAATATTGTGAGAAACAAGTGGAGCGACAGGATCAATTTTTTCCCCTGTTGAACCTCCGTCTTCATCAATATTCAAAGTCAGACTCGAAGGTGGAGGGAACAATGTTTCGCCTTACGTGAAGTATCATATGATTCTTTTAGAGGTTTACGTACATGCGTCATGATATCGCGAATATTTATCGTTATCGGTATAGTTCTTATAGAAATATAGAAACTTCATGGCGAGGATATAATAGTTGTGAATCAATCTCACGATTCCACAACCCATAAATGTGATGCAAGCTGAAGCTCGATGAAGTTATGTCAGAAATCGAATAACGTGTAGGAGCTTGGAGAGGTATACGATAAGTATTTGTATGTTCCTTTCAAGAGCAGATGATTAATTAGTACAATTAATATTCACTGGAGGGTGTTATTATTTCCTTCAATTTAATTGATTCAATTGTATGTGGACTTTGCAAATTAATTTTCCGATAGAATTTATTGGAGTGAATACTTCAATGAATATAGTCTTAGAGTACACCCAGTTATAATTTATTTAGTCTTTTGAAGAAGCATTGCACACCCTCTTAAGAATCACTGGTATGAGAGTTATCCCGGATGAATCTGATTAAAAGTCGAGAGTTATGCTGGTAAAAATATTAGAATGATGTGAGAGATATCTGGGCAAAAGCCTCTTCAAGTTTTCACCGAACTTCCAGCGAGATTCATCAGAGATCACTTTCGTACCAATTTTTTCTACCCTGACATCTCTTGAGGTATGAGATTCATATTCATTCAACAATTTATGATTTTAGGCTAGTTTTATGATTCTTGAAGATCAACTTTTTTCAATATAAAGTATCTAGTTCTTATTGAAATCTATAAAAATTAGATATTATATTTTTTTATGTATAAAAGGATTGATCCTCTTCAAGGATCGTCATCACTATCCCCTCCGCAACTGCACCATGTTTCCTAGACGTTCTTAAAATACTCTCAGAGTGTTTTAAACACGTTCGGACGGTCTTAGAACGTTTGGAAACCCTTCGAGTCCTGTTCCCAATCAGAAAAATCCTTAATATGCCAATGTTGACAACAGGTGCAGTACAGTGCCAGTATTGGGTCTCCAACACTTGGTCAACCCGTACGGGATCAGTACTGGATACATAAAAATACAGTAATATGCCTGTACTGATAAACCAGTACTGAGAACTCAATACCGGCCAGGTACTAACCCAGTACTGGCCCTGCACTGATTGCGAATAATGGCATCAGTACTCAATCCCCAGTACTGAAAAGCGTTATCATTCCAGACAAATGTCAGTACCCTGCCAGTCTTGGCTAGTACTGGTGCAGTACTGCGCCCGTTGTAAATTTCTGGTTGGGTTAGGGCTGATAAAAATCACTATGGTCTAACTTTGGCAGAGTACTAGTGATCTGTGCTGAGGCAGTATTAGCTTTTTTCTAGAATGATAACGCTTTTCTGTACTGGGTACTTGGTATTGACTCGGTACTAATAATCGGTAAAAACTTTTGGTCCATGTACAGTACATTTAATTGGTACTGTCATTGATCCTGGTACAGGACTCTTCATTTTGATTTCTCGTGTACCTATATAATCGGTTCAAAGCGCGAAAACTAGTATACATCGAAAGAGTGTTTTAGATAGGATGACCAGACGGTCGGACACAAAAACCCCCGCTCACCGAATGATGACCTTTCGTTTTTTGGTAGAAAACTGGGTTTGCAATTAACAGACAGACATTTTCGATACGATATTCTCGTATCGTAAAAAATTTTTCTTCACCAAAAGGTGGAAACCAGGACATTTTAGGCAATCTTGGGGATACCCTGGTAGAAATGTCACAAGTTCTTCCTTATGAATGATGAGGCACGAAAGAGGAAAAACCTAGCGAGGTGCTAGTTAGTAACTGATGAGTTTGAACCAATTAGCGTTGGTTGGGTAAAACTAGTGAGTTATTCATCACTATTCAATGAGTTAAACTGATTGGTGTTGGTTGGGCGAAACTAGTGAGTTACTTATTATCATTTAATAAGTTGAACTAATTAGTAAAAATGGGATAAAACTGTTTAATAACTGCAACTTTTCACTGCGTGTATACACGAAATGAAGACAGATGAGCGTTTCAATCCTGATTTAAGGCAAAAAATATTATTCACACTTGTTATTGAATAAGGCAGTGTTGTTGCCGAATTCACTTTGAAATTGAAAGCAAATCCAACAACAATACTCTGAGACAGACCTTGTAAAAAATGTTCATTTCTCAATCATTCCATGGATCAAAAGGACTTTTAAAGATTATCTACTTACAGGCCATGAAAGATAGAAAAAAAGAAGTGGAAATTGAAAAAAAAAAATATCTTGAAGAATTATTTATGAATTCAACAAATAAATAAATTTATAAAGCCTCTTAAACATATATAAACAAAATAGTACATACACTGTTAGAAAAATCTGTCTCAAACTTAACAATAATATTATGAAGTTTTTTACATAAACATTTTATTAAATTTCATACGAAATTTTTCATGAAATTTCATATTTCCATATTAAATTTAAGAACGATTATTAAATTTAATATGGAAACATGAAATTTAATATGAAAATATGAAATTTCATACAAAATTTCGTATGAAATTCAATAAAATGTAAAAAACTTCATAATGGTATTGTTGAGTTTAAGACAGATTTTTTTAACAGTGTATGTATATTATGCACATATGTATTAAATATAACAGTGAAATGAAATTCCTGCATACTTTATAAATTAAATTGAACATTTATGGTTTCCCAATCAATGAGCAAATATCAACATACTTTTACCGAATAAACGATGAATAGTTAATAACATGATTATTCAAGTAACGTAATAAATAGTTTCAATTCTAATAATGATAGCATTTTATAGTCATTTGACACTTTGTACGATCATGATCCATGTACACTGAGAACCCGATTTCTTACACTCAAAGAAAATTTCTTTGCTCTCATTCTGATAAATCTTGTTTTCAATGGAAAAAATAATTTATCTTATTGAAGAAATTTGTCATAGAATTGAAATCATATTCTTCGAATTTAAGAAAGAGTATATTTTTGTTTCAATTTGAAAATTTTTTGTTCCAGTTTGATGAAACTTTTTTCCATTGAACTGAATTTTTGTCCATTGGAAAAAAGATTTATCAGAATGAGGGTAAAGAAAATTTTCTTCGAATCTAAGAAATTGGGCTCTCAGTGTATAATTGTCATTGTGCATAATTTTTCTTGGTGTAACAAATTCCTCACTAGTTACTGCTCAATGTTCCATCAGTTACTAATAAACACCGTGTGAGGTATTGATCAATACTTTATCAATTACTAATAAACGCCATATGAGGTACCGATAAGCCAGAGCCTGCTCAATTTTCCTGATTACTTCCTCGTTGATGAGAGCGTTACATCCCTTACCAGTTACTGGTAAATTTTCCGGTCCAGTGCCTCACCAGTAAAAAGGATGAACTGATTAGTGCCTCATAGTTTACTAGCGGGAATTTCTACCAAGGGTATCAGCACGGCAGGACAACTAGCTTAGAAGTAAGGTATGTCCTGCTGAAGCAGGACGTCTGGTAACCCTAGTCTTAGAAAAAATGTCCAACTCTCCAAAGGTGAATTCTTGAGGAAAAATCCAGAATTCTTTTCCTCCGATAAGATAGTAGGAAATGACTAGCTTTTGAGTTACAAAGAAAATAAATTCAATTTTCAGATAACCAGCAGAATAGAACGAATAGAAACACGGTGGGTGAATAGGAACACCCTTAGACAGTAAAAACTAGTGGAGAATGATCATTCTAAAGGTTTTTCGATTCGCCGCATTCCACGTCACTCTGATGTTTGATGAGTATACTTGATAAATTGAAGTCAGTTTTGAAACTAAGCGTTTCACAGCGTTTTACTGGGAGGAAAAGTTTCTCGGTTGTGCGTCAAGAATCTGTTCTTGGAAGGTCGGGAATGTTTTCTCAGACACCTTGTATATTGAATATTCCAAAGACGTCCTTTTGCTTCTCATTCTCAGAATTTGGAGTCGCTGATTAGGCTCTCTCTTATTTGCAATCAACATGGTGTTTGTAACAGATCAGTAGCGTGAAGGGAGGTAATTTGGTGATATTCTGTGTGTGATTGTAAATAACTTCCGTAAATGAACGAATAGGAACCTATACCCCATTCAGTATATTGTTCCACACGTTCTCAAAAAGTTTGATCTAAATCAAAACATCCATAGATAGGTAAATTTGTATTTGAGGTAGGTGAATTGGTGATGACGGAGGTAATTTGGTGATAGTGGTAGGTAAATTTGATGATATAGAGAAAACGCACTGCACGGAGAAAAATGCAGGTCGAAAATATAGTAATCTTTCATGAAAATTTCAAAATATTTCTTAAAATCTAAGAGTATTTCTTGAATGCATAATGAAGATAAAACGGTCCACCTGTTTTTGTGGAATTGTATTCGAAAAACAATGACAAATTATCAATGCTTAATAATAATAGAGAAAAAATGAACTTTCCAAAAGTCGCGTATGGAATTTCACAAAGTGAATAGTAGGATATTGAGATTTTGTTATTGACTTTGTAAAATTTCACGCGTGACTTTTGGAAACTTCATATGTTTTTCTATTCTTTATTGAGTATTGATAATTTTTCATTGTTTTTCGAATACAATTCCACAAAAAAGTGAACCGTTTTATCTTCATTATGCATACAAGAAAAATTCTCAGATTTTAAGAAATATTCTCAAATTTTTATTAAAGATTACTATATTTTCGACCTGCATTCTTCTCCGTGTGTTTGGTAATTAATGATGCTCACAAACGTTGAAACGCATAAATTCAAAGCCACATATAAATATCTTTGCTATTTTTTGTCGTTAAATGTAGCAAAATAGCCAAATAAAGATCAGCATATGAATTGATTTGTGCGTTGAAGAAATTGATTGATGAACGTCGAATTTATGAACCATTTATGAAGACTCTTCATTCGCACTACAACAAATCTCACACGTATATACATCTTCATTCATTGAAAGGAATTAATTTCATTAAGATAAAAAAATTGATACAACCATGATCATTGTAGAAGTTTCAAAATCATTCTAAAAAACCTTAAATTCCTTGCTCTGTTCATGAGGATATATACCACTTATACGTGACTATGAAAAATAACTTATCATGATAAAAAAATTCTTTCGAGTCTGCTCTTTCGTATAGCATAAAAAGTTTTTCTAATACATGTTTCATTTACTTCTAATAAATCAGAGAATACTAACTCACCAGTCAGAGGTTGTTTTCAGAAGCACTATTCGATGTACGACACAAATTTTCTTATGCCAACAACGAGGACGATGTCGATCATCATTGTTTATTACCACACGGAAAAAAATTTCCTGCTGCTGCAACAGGAGCCAGTCATGTTGTAGCAACAGGAAAAAATCCCGTTGCAACAACAGGATTTTCCTGCAGCTGCAACAGGATTACTATTGTTGTTGCGATCTAATAGTAAATTTCACCTTGAATCGCACTTTATGATTCATTACGACGAACTTATGCTTCAAAATGGACCTTTAGTTCACTTTTGGTGCATGAGATGTGAGTAAAAAAAAAAAGATATAAGAATGCCTGCAGTGACGACATCTTCTACCAAAAATTTATTAGTCACTATAGCTATTCGAGACCAATCAAAAATGATTTGAGTACCGATTTCCAAAAACTTTGAAAATAATATTATCAAAGAAAAATGCGAAGAATGTGACGAAGGCGAAATGAAATACGAGGGTGGATTGATAAGTTTCCGGCCTGACCAAGAAAAACAACGTTTTTGACAATTTTTTTTTTTTATTTCTCAACATAATCTCCTCCAAGGCTGATACATTTCTCATAGCGGTGTTCTAGTCTAGTAATGCCATCTCTATAGACTGATTCGTCAAGCTCCTCAAAATACCCATTTAGAGCTTCGATTACTTCTTCATTGTCCGCAAATCTCTTACCGCCAAGCCATTTTTTGAGGTTAGGAAACAGATAATAGTCACTCGGGGCTAGGTCTGGAGAGTAGGGAGGGTGCGGCAATAATTCAAACTTCAGATCGTTGATTTTAGCCATCGCAACGATTGACGTGTGCGCTGGTGCGTTATCGTGATGAAACAAGATTTTTTTCTCCGCCAGATGAGGTCGTTTAATTTTCACTTCGTGGCTCAAACGTTGCAATAAGTCTGCGTAGTATTGACCAGTGATAGTTTTACCCTTTTCAAGGTAATCAATGTATATAATACCTCTTGCATCCCAAAAAACAGTAGCCATAATCTTGTTCGCCGAAAAAATTGTTTTTGCTTTCTTTGGAGTTGGTTCCCCTGGTCCAATCCACTGTTTAGACTGTTCTTTGGTTTCAGGAGTGTAGTGGTGGACCCAAGTTTCGTCAACGGTTACGAATCGACGCAAAAATTCGCTTGGATTACGCTTATACAACGCCAAATTGGCGGTAGAAATGTTCTTTCGAATCAATTTTTGGTCGACTGTTAGCAAACGCGGCACCCATCTTGCACAGAGCTTTTCCATATACAAATGTTGGTGCAAAATATTTTGTACACGTTCATATGACATCTTACAGGTCTCAGCTATCTCACGAACTTTTAATCTGCGATCTTTCAGCACTATTTGATGGATTTTTTCGATCATATCTGGAGTTGTGACCTCAATGGGGCGTCCTGAGCGAGGCTCATCAGAGGTGCTCACACGACCCTTTTTAAACTCGGAAACCCACTGCTTAACGGTTGAATATGATGGGGAGGATGTCCCCAGTGTTGAGTCCATCTCTTCTTTAATTTCCTTCGGCGTTAACCCCTTCAAATAAAAGTATTTGATGACAGCACGATTTTCCAGCTTTTCCATTTTTACGAAAAACACAGAGGCGTCTTGGTCAGCGTGCTCTCAAAACTAAACTAACATGGCGATCGGACTGAAACTATAGCTACAAGCTATCTAAGGATGGTACTATAGAACGCCACCTCAAGGTAGGCCTAGTGGCGCCATCTCTTGGTCAGGCCGGAAACTTATCAATCCACCCTCGTACTTCCCTAATACTAAAATATCCGATGTCCAAGTTTTGAAATACATCGACTATAATAGATATAGATATCAATTAGATACTGTAGTAGTAGTGGATATTGATGAAAATGAAGGACTTCAATTCGAAAGAATTTATAAAATTTACAATGTAGCAAATGATGTTTACTTTGTTTTGTACTATATATCTACTGTGGCAGTTGATCAACATTACCATGCGTGGAATGTTCGAATTGATAATAATCGTAATTATATGAACAAACAAAACCTGTTACCCCATATTGGGCCTTGTCTTCTTGTGAGAAAAAAAGGATTAGATTACATTGCAACAAGAGGTTTACTGTAATTCAATATTGGAACATGTGAGAGTTTGATTAAGTCATAAAAAAAGTAAATAAAAGCTTTGTATTTTATTCATTTTATATTTTATCCATTTCATAAAGCCTATTCATCCCATAATGAAGGATTTTGTAACATTGCCGCAGCTACAAAACTACTCCTGTTGCTGCAACAGGATTTTTTCCTGTTGCTGCAACATGGCTGCCTCCTGTTGCAGCTTCAACAAAATCCGGTTGCTGCAACAGGATTTTTTCCTGTTGCTGCAACATGGCTGCCTCCTGTTGCAGCTGCAGGAAAATCCTGTTGCTGTAACAGGATTTTTCCCAGTTGTTGCAACATGGCTGCCTCCTGTTGCAGCAACAGTAAATTTTTTTCCGTGCAATAGATAGAAATATGATTCCACTATCATTTGGTGCAGTAATGGCACCATAGCCCTGCGGACGGTATTGTTTGTAATTAAAATTCGAACTATCACCAAATTCAATTCCTTTACCCTACCTGCCCTGATGAAAAAAATCCATTACATCCTATCAGTGAATCAGAACATTGAACAGGATTGAATAGGGAGTAAGAGAAATCCCATTGGATCCGATTCAATGTTGTGATTCACTAATGGTATTTAATGGATTTTTTACATCAGGGTGGCCAATATCAAGCACTCAGTAATAATTTATCAGTACAAACATAGTACTATATTTCTATATATCTAATACGAAGTCCGTACGTGCAAGCCAACTCCAGGGGAATCAATACTGGTCTTGTATCCCGCCTGTTGTGAACATTGGCATAATTCGAATTCTTTTGATTGGGTCTAAGCTTCCACAAGGCCTCTCTGCAGGCTCTTGTAAAGGACTTAAGAGGCTTGATAAGACCTCGCAACAACCAAGAAAATGCCTAGAATAATCTTCACAGGGGTCTGTACATATAAAATACTTTTTGTTTACGTGTTACAAATATAAGAGATCTTTGGATTAAAGTAAATTTGAATCCTTTCTGAACCATCGAGCTCCCTTGAAAGTTGGAAAGAAATTAAATGACTCTCAGAATATATTCTGCCTATTCAACCCAACTTATTTTACTTCGCTGAGCTAATTATTTATCATTAATGTTCACCGTCAAAGTCTTCATAGTGGGTCAGAGACTACTTCAAAGTGAATTTTCAGTTTCCCTGATCTTTTGACTGGACTTTTCATTCATGTCATTAAGAGAATTGATCAATTTTCAAAATCACGAGGTTCCAAGTGCTGGCGCGATGACTTTTGATTCAGAAAATATTTTGATGAATGTCCTAGTAGAAATTATGATTGGGAATTAGATGGGCTCCAGCTAGTTTTCCCAGATGTCAAGTTGGTTCCTAGCTAGTTTTGTAACGCACTTTCTAGCCTGTGCCCATCAAGGTGTCCCAGGGAATTGCTAGAATGTACTTCAAATTGTTAATTAGAAATCTGAAATCATGTTTCTCCAGTAAAATCACACATATGAATAAGGTGAAAACGTATTTTGAAATGTAATCTCAAGTCAAGAACGTTGCTTTTGAATTTATCTTCATAAAATAATCCCGAGTGACAAATTGAAACGTTAGGGCTTCCTTTTATTCCTCTGACTATCACACGGAAAAAAGAAAATGAAGAAATTTACCGTAAAGGACGACAACGCGTCGCTTCGAGCCTTCAAATGAAAATTTTTACAAAATATATTGTCGAATAATTCACATTATGAGACAAAAATAGATTTTTCTCTCATGATGTGAATTATTTGACAATATATTTTGTAAAAATTTCCATTCAAAGGCTCGAAGCGACGCGTTGTCATCCTATACGGTAAATTTCTCCATTTTCTTTTTTCCGTGCAATGTTACTGTACGATCAGTTGACGCATGAAAAATAAACATAAATCGCCTAAATGTTTGAGCGCTGAAGTCTAATTGGCTGAAATGTGTTATCCAGTTGGCCCCACATGGGTCCTATCTGGTATGTGGATGATAAATGGGATGCCCAGACAAATTTCTACACGGAGAGAAATTTGTAGTTAAATTTACTATGTCATTATTGTTTCCGACGAACAGACTGAATTCTGTCGGATTTTACTATGAAGGGCATATTTTTACTATGGTACAACAATAGAATACTGATCATATTTACTATGTTTTATGGGGGAACCCATCATAGTTCAGTCTGTTCCTCGGGAACAATAATAACATAGTAAATTTAACTACAAATTTCTCTCCGTGTACCACCCAGTGAACATACACACGTTTAGAAAACGTCAAAGACAGTCAATAACCACACGTTTTGAATTAGTAATATTCTTTCGTTGATTAAACGTGAAAATGTCGCGGCAGATCACGTGTTTTTCAACCATAAAATAACGTCATATCAAAGGTTTGAACATCGTTCAAAAGACGTCAAATATTGACGTGTCCCAATGATGGTTCTAAAACGTGAATTGAATCCAACAAATTATTTTGAGAACTTTTCATTCGATATCAAGAACAATAGTATTTCTGAGTATTTGGACAGAATTTGGAAAGTATGCCACATTATTTACTATCTTGCTCTTTGTTGAAATTTTAACCATTGTTCGGTTTCGTGCGACATTTTTAGCAGAATATCTTCAATTGAAGTTCAAACACAAGGTGTTATAAACACATTTTGAACGCTTAATTCAAATCCGTTCAAAACACGTTTTTTGAGGACGTCGTTTGATGGTTATTTTTGAATATCAGTTCAAATTACACGTCATCAAAACGTAATTTCTGGTCGTCTATTTCCCTATCAAATTTCAACTAAAAATCAATGTTATGAAATCAACGACTGACGTCCGTTTGACAGTCTAATGTTTTTTCAACATTGAAATAACGTGTGTGTGTGTTTATTAGGCAGGGACTGTTGCAGATCTTATGCTATTATCCAAGTTTCATTATGAATTGCAGGAATCGCTAAATCTCTAGGTGAGTTACTTCATTGAAACCATAGAATTAAAAAATTTATGATCTTGTCGTGTTCTTCTATGAACAATTTATCTTCTGAAAATTTAAGATTTCCATACTGTGATTCAGTAATTCTAAAATTCCATACTGAAATAGTTTCTTCAGCCCTTTTGATTTCTTGCTCACTGATTGTATGTGAATATTTAAATATGTACCTGATGAAGTATCTCGACCCTCTTGCGCGTATGCAATTTTTCATGTATCATACTTTCATTCGATGGATCGAAATCGACCTTGAGCAAAACTCATGTTTGCATTTCGGATATTCAAGAAACCTTGAACTTTGAACTATTCTCGCTCACGTGTATTTTTTCCTACTATTGGATTCAAACTTCGAGAGAACTTCCCAAAAATGGGAAATTCTCTGAGAGTTGTGAGAGAATTTCCGTGTATAGAATTGACGTACTGGACTTTTGTGATATAATATAACCTAAAAAAACGGTATTTATACATTATTTTTTCAACAAAGGCATCATATTTCAATTTTCTCATATAAATATCATATGAAAAATCTTATATAAAATTTTAGTTCATGAATGATGAAGAACAGCATCCGATAGTACACTGAGAAAAATGTGTTTCGTAGAACTAGCAATCACAGAATTGTTGGCATTTTATTGTTGGAAATACAATAATTTTTGTTCTTATAGCAATACATGTTGTCTGGTTAACAATAGAATTGTCAATTCAGTATTGTTGACGGTCATATTTTTACGATTTTTATTGTAGGTTGACATATGACAATGCTGAATTGTCACATATCAACCAGCAATAAAATTGCTGAATTGACAATTTTATTGTTAATAAGACAACTATATATTGCTATAAGAACAAAAATTATTGTATATTCAACAATAAAATGTCAGCAATGCTCTTATTGCTAGTTCTCAGTGTAGACACATTTTTCTCAGTGTAGACTGTGGTATAGGGAAACGTCGGTAAAAGAAGAAGGGAAAAGCATTCACAAGCACAGACAGTATATCGGTACGTTTCCATTCATCTGACGGCCTCAGGAGACAGGCTGTCGACATTGTCTACATCATCGTCATCAGAAGGAGCAATCATAAGCAGTTCCAACCAACTTGATGATCTGGCGCTTTCTCGCGTCTCATTAGCGGAGTATGCGTAAATACGTTCCCCATCTCGCTCTGTGCATGAATTCATGTTTTCAGTACCACCGACAAAATACCTACCATTCATATTAAAATTGTTAGTCCTTCGAATGCGTGTTTACAATCTGATAAATCCTCTTAACCTGCCCTGAACGATTTTTCAATTGTTCTATGAGATTTACAGTCCAAATAAGTCCCATGTGGTATAAATAGATCAAAAACACTGATTGTTATTGAAATCGAAAGACCCAAAAAGCACAAAAGACGTTTGAAATGAATCAAAATGATTTTTGAATGCTGATTTCATTCCAACGTCCATGTCTGGACATGACAAATACGTTAGGAAAACACATTTCATTTGAATTATCCGCTTCTCGGAAAAATTCTTGTTGAAAACGTTCCCATTATATGAACATGGAACAAGGTTTAAGTGCAAAAAGGATCGTTTCCAACCTGAATAAAAGGAAAGGAAAAAAGTATGAGGCATATCGATAAACAGCTTTTCGCCTGGGAGCTACGATAACATTATGTTCAGATTCTATAGGTACATATCGGTTATTAAGACGAGAAAGCTCTACCGTGCTTGAAGAAATACCTCGATGGATATTGATCCGTTCGATAAATCAGTCCAGTTCCCGAGTAGTACGCGTGCATTAAGAACATTTCAAATAGATAGACGTTTTTAAACGTATCAGAATTTAACATTCTACTCAATAGGTACATTTTGTAATTTGCAGTCCCTGATATCCCTTCATTTCTTGAATTTTTGAATGTGCTTCAATTTCTCGAAATAACAATTATTCATGTTCTACATCTTTGATACGCAAGAGATCTCAACGCGTACTCCGTGTTTATTCTTCTGAGAGAATTCAATTTCGAATAAACCTGATACAGAGAATCCATTTGAAACTATGATATTTTGAACATTTCCTCTCCGATCGTCTTTCAGAAGAGTGCAACTAATCCTACTCGGTTGGAATGGTGCTGACTGTTGACGTCAAGGGAAATTCATTGATTGACAGTTCACATCGATGGCTTGATATCTTCGGCATTGATTGCGCATGCATTCACAGCGAATTTAATTTGACCTGTCAACATCCAAACTGTTGCTCGTAACATGACTGGTTTCATTGACGTTGTAGTGAAAATACACTTTTATAAACATTTACGTTCGAAAGTATTTCATCAACAATGAATCTAGCGTGACAAAGAGGAATTTTTTTTCGTCATAGAAAAGTATTATTCACAATTGCAAACAAAGTATTGAAAGTGCATGAATGAAAAAAAGATTCTTCTTGGATTAAGATATCATGCGGTTTTCATACAAATATTTCCTGATGTAAAACTCTCCGAATGTTAATTATCAGCGCGTAAATAATTGGGAAGCATGTGCAGTGAAGTTCTCGTGATATTTGAGGGTTGAGAACTGGGAAGAATTAAAGTTGATTAAGTACATACTACATAGTATTATGATAGTCAGTGAATTAGAGCACTGGGAACAATGACAGCCCAAGAACTTTATCAAAATCTCATGTAAGCGCGCGTGATGTTGTTTATCAGAGAATATTTCTATAATAATAGGTAAAAAGTGGGTCGATTGCATGTAAAGTGCACTCCATTAGGAATGGCATGATGTTCTACTTTTTCTGTTTTTTTATTCCAGAGAGGATATTGAAGGATAACTGCAGTGAAATCGTACATGGTACTGTATGATTCAAAAACCCACATTGAAAATACCACGCGCAGTATGGGAGTATTAGAAAATCGATTTGCGTTGTACGACCGCGATGGCATTTCACGTGGACTATTTAAACGGGAGAACTAATTGCATATTCTGCAGGCAAGAGTGGAGATGTATACGCGTTATTCGGAATTTCTTTTGTGAAATTCCAAATTACTCGATGCAGTGACTCAGATGCCGTGTGGAAAATGTATCAAAAATCTCTTGAAAAGAATATTATTGTGTATAAAAATGAAATGGGTGAAACTATACTGTAGAAATTACAGTCATAAATTTCTTTCACTCGTCATAGAAAAATTTATTTGGAAATGAAAAAAAACACAGTAAAAATTCGGACTGAATGTGGCTGCATCTCACTTGCAAACTTGACTGGAATTCAGTCTTTTCCATTGTGTCGGCATTTGTTTTCAGTGCTGGTTCTGGCTGCATCTTAAAATCAGCCAATATCCAGGATAAGAGTAAGTTTTCCTTTTCACAGTGAAGAAAAATTTTTCAAGAATATTGCCTCTTTTGGATTTTAAATCCCACACAAAGTGAAAGAAACTCCTACTGAATCATTGTGCAGAGATCTTTTCTACAGAAGAATTTTGTTCTTTGACGTACATTTCTCAATTATCCCTCAAAGTGTACCTTCCTGGATCTTATATCTATCATAACTGCGGTAAGAAATTACTACCAACCCAGAATTTATCATCAGGTTGACTGGGAATTTCACAAAAACCTGACGAAGTGATTTGGAATCAGAATACACGCGGTTCTATGGATATATAGAACACAAAGTCTCTGCAAATTGGAACGATTTTCAAACCCAAAGCTTTCAAAAAGCACTTTGATTTTGTCTATTCGAACGACATTTTGTTATATTTTATGGCAGTATTATCACTTGCGATTGGGTGTTAACAAATATTTCAAGCCAATCTTCTGTTTTGTCTGTCGCTCCTTTTCAAACTGTGTGAACATTTTTTTCCCGTAATTATACAACTATGAAGGGTCAATTCAATCTTTACATAAAATATGAAGTATACAGACTATACCTGTATCTTCTTACAGTCTCAAAGCCTAAGATTGAATGACATAAGATTTTCATACCGCTAAAGTGGGAATGAATGTTAATGAGGCGTGCAATCGAATGTCAACTTGAAAATAACTCTGTTAGGGAAGATACCAGTCAAGGTTGAGAACGAGAAAGCGGAATTCCATCTTGAAAGGAGATCCAAGTCTACCTTCTGTCATCAAATAAGTAAATAAACTCGTCCTCCCAATGGCTTTTTGCATTCGAATAAATGAATTCATGTGGAACATGAAATTTCCATATCGAAAGAATTCTCTGAAGAATTTGAAAATCCCTCTGGGGATTCTTAAAAAACACTTTTCATTAGATCAATTGTGAGTTGATATGAGTTCAGTGGAGGTGTGTTAAATAATTCAATTTATGATCTACGTTTAAAGAACCATGTTTACCGGGGTTTTTTGCTTTTTGAGGACATTATTCGATTTTAAACGAAGCATCGACTAGATATCATCATTAGGTCAACCTTTTATACCTCCTTCTCTCAAGGACCTGAGGGAAATGAGATATGAATGCTTTTGGTGAAAATGAAGGAATGAATTAATTTGATCTTCTAACGAGTTTCGACATTTTATTTAAAATGTTTTGACAGTTTTGCGTCAACTTTGGCGCTGATTTGATAGAAAGATTTGTATAGTGAGGTTAAATGTTCTGAAAATTTATTATCAGGAATCGAAAGAATGATACATAGTCGCTGTTACAGCTGAGGGAGTAGCTATGATATCTGAAAAATAACTCCCATGGTTGAATTTTTTGGCTATCCAAATATTAGTGAATTATCCTATTTCTATCAAAGTTTTGATAATTGCTAAGTGTTATCATCAGAATTCGAGGGTAACCTGACAAGATCCAACGGATAAATTTCTAATCAAAGAGTTTCTCACTAGAAACTCATGCAATGAAGCTCTATCAATGAATATCTGTAATCATTGAAATGACAGGCGAGAGTATGCAAATCTCATTTACCTTATCACCCCCAACAGAACACAACCATCCCACATCAATTTTAGATCAATTCTAAGTTGATATACGTTCAATGAAGGTTTATCGAACGATTGAATGTCCGCGCTCCTAATCCACGTTTATGGAACGTTCTTTAGAACTTCGAGTTTTTTTAGGTACAGAAACTAATTTCACTCCCTCAAAAGATGGTGTCTTTTCGAAAAGCAGGAAAGAGTATTCAAATGATATAAGAGTCCTTACCTTCCATTGAAAATCGGAAGTCGGGTCACCGAAGAACCATTTTTGTGACCAGGGTTTTATCGTGCCTTCAGGCGTTTTGAAGATGAGTCCTTCGAGGCTGAGCCCATGAGCGAGAACACTAGTGGTGATGTTGCCCTTTTTGTAAGACGCTATACCAGCTTTCATATACAAATGAGGTATGGTTTCATTTTCTCGTAGTTTTAAGGTGACCCTTGGCATTTTCGCCTTCTTGGACACGCTCGTCAAAGAAGAGTTTTTTGCGGTTTCGCTTGAATCGCTCGACGATGGAGTAAGGGTTGTTGAGCTTAACGTAGTCGTCGCTGTCATTGTACTACTACCACTAGTCGTCGAAGGCAGCGAGCTGGAAGAAGAAGTCAACGTCTGTCGCTCAACACTCGTAGCGGTTGATGAATCTGAAGTAGTTTGCGCTCGTTGTGTAGAAGTTGCAACCTCTGCGGAATGAAAAAAACCACTTTGAATTTGTCGTTACGAATGCGCTATTCAAAACATTCTTCAATCTTCTTTACAAATTTATGTGAAGAAATTTACGCGAATGCGAAACCTCGGATTGAAAATTCACGCTTTTGATATTCATAAAATAATTACAATTTTTGTATCGATATTTCGTAGCAGTCGGTCTCGCGAAAAAGCGTTTTTATTGTCAAGTGCATGCACCTGACAACAACATGCATGTAGAGGTATTGGTGTAGGTACTGGTACACCGCCAAGTCTTGGGTCGTTTACCCTGAATGCAAGTTGTATTGCGTGAGACTTTAAATCGCATAATCAAGAACTCAAGTGAAATTTTATGACAGAGGTATTATTACCGTAATAATTTTTTATTAGTGTACATAAAGCGATAGACCAGATAATAATATTCAAAGTCTTCGTGTACACTACTTTCCTCAGACTCGGATAAGATAAATGAGTTGAATAATACCGTACGCTGTACGTTGTTTCACACATTTGGAATTCTTTTTCTTCAAATTTTGGATCGATATATCCAATTTATGAAAGAAGTGTGGTGTTACTCGAGGGTGTAAAGTACGTCAAACAATAGTTCCTATTGGATACCAATGATCCATATCGAAGTACAATACAAGATACCGGGATTGGTATTTTCCTTCTTCCAAGTTTCAACGAATGTATATCTGCACAAAGCCAGCGTGTATAGAAATGACGAATAACTCGAAGAAAGTAATTTCAGAGGGCTGGAAAGTTTAAACGGCAGTTGCGAAAGACGATTCAACTGAAGATATATTATTACACCCCATGAGACAGGTACTTTATCAAATCGAACTTAAAGCCTCGTAATGTTCATTTTCAGGAAAATTAATTTGTCTTGTTTTCGCTTGGAAATTTGAATTGATTCCATACGCAAGACATTCGATGATCCAGGTGTTATTGTAATAAAACACAATATAATTATTTTCATCCCTTGGAAAAAGAGTTTTATAATTTCGCTTGGGGGAAATTGTGTAAATTTTGTAAAAAAGAGGAGAGTATGTGGGTGTTGAGAGGCTTGAATAAAATACTCCACAATATCCCAACGAGCACTTTAGTTTCCACCACAACAAATTAAATATTAAACATTCCATACTTATAGTTATTCATTCACGTCGTCGTTTTATCCAGAGATGTTAAAGCATTTGACAAGCTTTTCAGCAAAAATTTGTTATTGCCAACAAATTTGGCTATTTCTTCCCCATTTCTGCACATTTCATGTTTGTTTTTGTAGTTTTCTCTCAAAAGAAATTTTCCTGGAGATGATGTATTTTATCACATATTTTGGAGTGCATTTTTACATTTTGTATGGAATATTTCATATTTCGTGTTCAGAGGAATTTTTTCCAGAAGAAAACCACGCAAACGCACAGAAAATGTGCAGGAACGGGGGGAAAACAGCAAACTTTCTTGGTGATACCAAAATTCCGCAAAAAAGCATTTCAAATGCTTTCACATCTCTGATTTTATGAAACAAAGAATTTATAATTAAAAAGAGCTATTGTGTATAAATTACAAATCAGTTTGAAGATCCGTTCGAATTAACCATATCCTCCATTAGTGCATACTTTTGTATAGTTATATATTTACATTAATCCTCGAAAATCAATGAAACATTTCCATTTGTCTTGATGGTGGAAATACTGTTGAAGGATCGGGATTAAGCCGTAATCCATAAGAACGGAATGGAAAGGATATAAAAATGAGAAAATACTCAACTCTCAAATTGAGTCTAGGTCTCCGCCGAGTGATATGATGAAATGGAACAAATATACATAAATTGATGATAAATTTCAAGTATTAAGAATTGCTGTGCTATTTTGATTTTATTCTTCACTTATTTCTTGCTGGTTTTCAAATACAACAACAGATGTCGGGCAAAATTTCAATTATACACTGTTAAAAATTTCCGCATGAGGTTTAATGTAAATCTACTGGGAGTTTTTTTCAAGTACGTAACTGAAAATTCATGTATTGGTTCCACAAATTTCAAGTTTACATACATTAAATTTAATGTACATGGATTTGAAATTTCATGTACGAATACATGAAATTTGTATATGAATTTTCATTCGCGTTCCAGAAAAAAACTTCCAGTAAATTTTCTTTGAAACTCATTAAGGACCTAAAAATTAAGGAACTTCAAGCGACAGACGAAACATATGATATTTTTCGCATCCTTCTCTTATAAAATATGTAAGAATCACAAATTTCAAATATGTGATAATAAAATACATGCATGGGATTGCGCACTGTGAATGCAAATTCTCATTCCATATTGGTTCTGAAATATAGGAAGCCAAATTTTCTGAATTATAACCTTCAATCGTAAGAATTTTCCATCGATCCCATAATGTTTCAGAACCACTATGGAATGAAAATCCTCAATCCCAAGCATGTATTTTATCATCGTATTAATAAAATTTGTATTTCTCACGTAGTTCACGAAAATATTTCGCGCAAAATTTCATACCCTTCCCCAACAGAACCTAAAATTCGTGAACGTCCAGGGAACGTCCAAATACGTTTCTCAGACGTCCTTCGGAGGTTTCCTGGACGTACACAAATTTTAGGTTCCGTTGGGGTTCAGTGTCGTTCAAGCACTCTCAACGACAAGACTCGTAGAGTGTAACCTAATGCGATTGAGAATAATAATTTCAAAGTTTATAATCACAAAAAGATTATAATTATTCAATTTATTCACTCAATTTCAAACATTATTGATGGTTATGTTATTCTCTCAAATCTCTATCGATTTAGTTTATCGGTTTTAATGTACCGATACTTGAAATTGTAATTCAATTCCACATGATTTGAAAATTAATGTAATAATACTTGAATATCATTTGGTGTACCTTCAAGTTGAAATTTCATGTACACTGGTACATTAAGAGTGCATTAAAATTCCAGAAATTTTTAACAGTGTAGAACTGCGCAAATTTTTTTACCCAAATCCTGTTTTAAATGTGTCCAGAATCTGAGCATGTCATCAAAACTTGTCCAAAGGTGTCACTTAAGACATCTTTTGAAGATTTAGCAGACATTCTTCAGAGGATTGTCTAGAATATATCTAGAAGAAATATTAACAGAGACTTTTAGACAAGTTTCAGATGTTATGCTTATTGAGCACACGGAGAAAAAAAACTAACAATAATATTGCTGAATTGACAATAAAATATTGTTATACATCAACCCACAATAAATATCGTAAAAATATGACCGTTACTATTGCTGAACTGGCAACAATATTATATTGTCAACATTATTAACAATTCAAATATTCAATTTTGCAGTATCATGTGGTTATACCAACAATTTATATTCACCTATTTGAAAAATATTATTTTGGAGTGAGGACAAAAATTTCTCATCGGAATTTATCCCTACAAGCACTCTATTACGATGTGGTTTGATTCATATGTGAAGAAAAAGCGATTGTAAGTTCCAATGTTGGGAAGTTGCCTTAGCGAGATTCGAACCCGGGTCCTCCGAGTGAGAAACAAAGCACTTATCACATTAGCAGATTTCCAAGATGACAACTGAGTACTTGAATTGCCATTTATGGTAATCCTCGACTTCGTTGAGAGTTGAAGATGAAAATATATTCAAGACAAACATAAAATTGTGCACATTGAATAAATGAACTAGGATTTGAATCACAGGAATTTTTTCAGAAACGAATGAAACTCGTCAAATTTGTTTGTTAAACTCATATAAAGTTTGTTAGTCAATCAACAATTGGGATTGATTTTTATGTTTGTGAGTTCAAGAAAAACTGCATCGAAGAAGGGTTTGTGGAAGAATGTATATCATTTTTAACTGTCTCCTGCAGTGGATCAAAATCAATTTCTCACGGGAATTAATATACCGCTCTTTACGTTCAAAATATATAGCTAGCTGTTTTGACAATAAATGAATTTCGTTACGACAATTTTCTTTGTTAAGTCTGCGATACTTATTGTTGCCGATGCTTGATATTGTTTTGTTAGATCAACAATGTTTATTGTGAGTTAGAATAGCAACTCATATTGTCATTTTAACAAGTGATTTTCAGCAATACAATTCTTGTTAACGAAGCAATGTGCTGTGGCTGTACGAACAACAAATTATTGCTCAACCAGCAATAAAATATTCACAATTCTTATATTGCTAATTCTACTATACACATTTTTCTCCATGCAATTGGTTCTGAAAGAATATTTTCTTCAGTCACTATGCATAAATGCCTAGACGATGGTGATAAACAATTGCATTGATTAGCAGAATTCGAAACTCTCATCCGAATTGTGAACAAGCACACAATTAATTAACTAACTACAAAAATTAATCGAGAATTCAATAATCTAGTATTGCAAAAGTGGGGTATTAGATTTCCCGCGGAATACCAATAACGTGAATTACGGATCGACATTATCATGTTTCTGTCGTTCTTCGAACGAGAACTTTACAAGTGCATTGTTTCCAATAGTCCCACAATTCTACTTTGGTTACAGATTCAATGAAAAAACTTTTAATGAGATAGAAGTTTTGTGAAACAAATAATAATAGTCTCGAAAAGGTACATTTTCGACTTTCCAAAAACAAAGTCAACGCAATGTAATTAATCAATGCGTGAAGTGTACTAGAGATAGCAAAATTTAATTGAATCAACCACATAGTGAGTATTTGTGTCACGTTTTATTCTCTCCTCTCCCTATGAGGTGGCACAATCGTTTCGAGTTCTCACTGTTTCACGCGTGGTTTCCATATATGTAATTGTATTGCAGTAAATTCAACAGTTCTTCTGTTTTTGTTGTATATGTTTTGTTGTCTGAGGGAATTGAGATATGCAAAATGATTGATACTGTTATTCATCTGGTGGAGCTCTTGTTGTCCTTTTGACTCTAATATCAAATTAACGGATTTTTCTTGTACTTTCCATCAAAAAAATTCAAGTATCCAGGTATCTGAGTTTGAAATTTCTCAACAGACGAATCATTCGTGTTTATTAATAAGAACTTTTTCTCATCGGAACAGGAACACTGAAACTTTCGAACGTATCTTTCACAGTATTCACAAGTCGAAGGGAAAGAATTGAAAGATTCTTGAGGTCTGTAATGTCTTGATGAAATGAATTGTATATAAACCTTATTCATTCGAACCTGAAAGCCGCGGATACGTGTCCTTACATTATAACCGCGTAAGACATCTTCTTTGATATCTCATATTTTACTGCTGTACGTGTGTGTTGAAATAAGTGATAAGTTTTACGAATTTTATCAACGCCATTGCACATCAACATTTTGAATTTATCCTGTACGTTGACTTCAATTCAATTTACGAACAATATGAGACACATCTAATGAAATATGAAACCTTGATATTTTCATACGAGTCACGTAGAAGGATGGTGATACAACTGACTATCCGATGTATACCGTCTGACATTTTCTTATTTCAAATCCTCTTGTTTCGGAATTTAATGAAGGGATTAAGTTGTCACGCGTACAGAATTGTCCCCAATTTTTCCTCTTCTCGTTTTCTCGTACAAAAGATCACACGGTAATAATATTTGCTCCGTAACTCAAAAGAATTCATCATTAGTAAATAAATGAACGAGGTTGATGAAAGCATCATCCGAATTTTCTGAAAATCCAAGCAATCCTCTTTCATGAGAATCAGAAAAATGTTACGAAGAATTCAATTAGAGGGATCATAAATACCTGATAAAATGATGTCATCGACCGGTACGTATCGTACTTCATCCCTCGCTTCATCGCTATTCGAAAGTAACGAAGTCGTTTCCACATTTTCCACAACGGGATGATATTTCCTCCTCGAGACTTGTTCTTCGGTCGTTGACGCCGATGCTGTCGTAGAAGGTATTTTATTTCTAACGTCCGTCACCTCGGCTTGCGAATTAAAACTACTGCTATAATTGTGATCACTATTATGATTATTACTACTAATATGATTATTGTGATTTCTAATACGTTCGATTCTCCCTCTGATCGTCAATACCGTATTCGCGAATAAATTGTGATCGTTTTGGTTCATGAGGAAGGGAGTCGCTAAACACGATAGGATTATCAGTATCATGAGGGTGGCCATCGTGAGTTTGATGATTCTGGGTCTCGTCTTGTTGGAGATACCGGCGATCGAAGGATTCGTAAAGCCATTGTTGCTAGAAGATGATGTGAATTGATCGGTTTGAGGTAAAATCATGTACTGTAAGCATATCGCGTCGCCTTTTCTCACTGTTTTGTACATGTTCGTAGTTTAACCTGAAAAAACAGAGAGAAAATTGATGTTTCCGAAAATCCTTAGGATATTCACAAAACGTGACTTCTACTTCTAGTATATCAAGATATTCATTTTGGATGTATATTTTGATAAGCATGATAAAAAACAGAGAGATTTCTTCGAGTAAATCACAACTACTTGAAGTATTTCTTGAGGTTTCTCAACCAAATCAAAATTTCTATTTGTAATAAAGGTCGAATTGGAGTAGAACGTGTATTATATTATTTATTTTTATGATTTATGTGAGTGTTTGAGTAAATAAAAGGTACATATTCTACCCTATTCGAGTGGATGAATAAATAAGAACATAAGAGAATCCACTATATTGTGCTCTTTATATACTTGAATAAAATATACACTTTCCCTGCAAGCACCTTTTTATCATGTTATTTTATTACCCTCCATGCTCTCGTGACCATGATGTTTCATACTTATCTGTACTAAAGGAAATTCTTGTTGAAAATTCTTATATTTGAATTTATGAGCGTACATCTGCGATTATAGTCTGTAGTATTCTAAATATTGATCAATGAGTGGAAGATTGTACTGAGAAACGTACCTACAATTCAAATGTTTCTATTGGCTGGAGTGATTGCATTTTTCGAACCCGTCTCTGTGGAACAGATTCTATGAAATCAGTCACTCGAATGAATGGATTTCAACTAGGAATTCATCTCCTAGACCCGATAAGATTAACCTGGATCCTCCTCGGGTTCTGACAATTGTCCTTAAGGATTGTACCGCTTGGTTACTAACAAAACTTCGTCAGCAAAAGTCAATAGAATATTTCAAATTATGATCTAAAATATTCTGTGGATTTGTAACAAAAGGGTTCGAACCGAAATAGGAAGCAATGCGAATGAGTAGGATTTTTTAACCAAGTTTGGTGCACAGGTCACTCGGTTTTTATATGATTTTTTCGCTTGATTTTGCTAAAATGAGAAAAAAATATATCCGCAGGGTTTGTAAGAGCTGTGAAAATCGAGACCATGAATGTGGATTCGCGAAAGCCCCGAGGAGTCTGTTGAAATCAACTTCAGTGGAAGGTAGTGTTGCATTTTACAGGAGTCCGTAACGCAATTATTAAATTGGAAACATAGAATGGATTGAAACGATCACTCACAGATTCCATTCGTTTGAATGCATTTTTCAACTGATTACATTCACACCCGCCGGGCACAATGTTTTCGAATTTATAAAACAAATTCTCTGAGAAAAATCCCTTCGGAAGAACACAGGAAAATTTTCTTCTCAGCGTGTTTGTATTGAACTCTCAGTCTATTCGAATTTTAGAAAAATTATGACCTCATTCTAACTTTAGTACATTACCTGCATCGAATTCCATTTTCAAATTCCACAAAATCCCCAATGAATCGAACGATTTAAAAGTATTGAAAATATTGTAAAGCCTTGACCTATTTTCTTGTTAACATTATATATTTTGTAAAACAATTTCTCGGGTACTTCATTGGTGGAGATGATACCATCGCAAATGAGAAGCTTAATTGAAAGTTCAATCAAGACCTTATGAGAATGCTCCAATGAGCAGAGGGAGGAGGAGAAGAAAGAGCAAAGGGAGAAGCGGCACATCTGTGTGGGTTTTCTTAATAAATATAACTTTAATAATATAATATCAAGAGATTCGAGTATTTAATAAAATCTCAAATTTTCTCCCTTCGTTGATCATAACTCTCTTTTATATTGAACGCTGGAGGACAAAATCTTACGAAAAATCAACCGTAAAAGGGTGTTAATTGGTGTTGCGAGCGAAATCTATACATTGAAGATCCACACGACAATTAGACATTATTTAATAGAACGTTTTTCAACAAGTGGTTGCGCACTTACGGTTCAACCATATGTCTGGAAATATGACACAAATCCTAAAATCGTTGGCTTGTTGCCGAGGTAACATTGAGATACACGGTACGATGATTCACAGATTCAGTGATTTCTTTAGAGTTGAAAATCCAATTCGAGGAAACAAGAATTATAATGATTTCAACAGTCGTTAAACAATAATATGAATAGGATCACAAAATTATTATCAAATTACACTCAGAGAAGTACATGGTTGAGACAACCAAATTCTATTGATAAATACGAGCCGACTAAATATTTTGTGAACCTGTGAAAATAATACGAATACAACTCCCAAAAAAAAGTTCATCCATATGAATGAATTTGATAATTAATTTAATTGATAATTTTTATATAATGATAAAAAAATCTTTATATCACAATAAAATTGTTGATAATCCATTAAATTGTGTTATTTATTTATTAATTCAAAAGCAGGTAACCAAATATTGAGCCGAATCGTAGTTGCTAATTTTTTTCTTCTTGAAACCTAAATAAATCTCTTTCATCATATCTTTGCAACTCTCAACAGACGTCGATGTTCAATAAAGAATATAGCAATAACTTAATACTTAGGAAAACGTCGATTGAATGCAATTAAGGTTCTGAAAATTGATCAAACGCATAAAAATAATTAATCACACAACACCTTCACGTTCTGCTAGATATTTTGATTTGATCCAGCAGTAATTTAACAGTAGCGCTGGTGTAATAACTTCCATTATATCGTTACATTATTCAAGGTATAATGTACACATAAATCAAGAAGATCTGTAATGAGTTATCTTAGTGCATAAATGCTTTTCCTCTCGCTTCCTGAGAATAAAACGAACACGTGCTGTACATCACGGCAACTCGTTACCGATTTCCACTATAGAGAAATGAAGAAAAAAATAAAGCATAATTCTTTGAAATTACAAGCACCTATATATATAAAATTCAGTTGTAATGTTTCGCATTGGATCCTCTTAATCACTTATAGGCTGTACGGAAAAGTTTTTAATTATCAATGAAATAAAATTTAATAAAGAAATGACCGAAGAAAATTGATATTTTTTACTAAAATGTAGGTCACCGAATAACGAAGTTACGATGAATCAACTCATCAATCACAGTTATAAAAATATTTCTCAAGTAATTATTGAATATCGAATTTCAAAACTACCACCACATTTCGCAGTCGATTCACAAGAACACGTTCTCGTCCTCTATTCATATGAAACCAGCACGATCCTGGAGACAATTATTCTCATTTCATGTTAGGCCATGTCAGGAGTAAACCAATGATCAGATCTTCAGTCATCAACACTATTCATCGCAACACGTTGACACGTTATACACAGCAGAACTTGGAGAGAGTTAATTAATCAATACCGTACGGATTTGTTGAAAAATATACTTAAAATATAAAAGCATTCGTAATTGGGACAACGGGGTGGATCTCCAACTGAGCAAAAATGCATTTCGGTGAATAAACTTGATTTTTTCCTCTCCACAAAATTTATGTGTAATATACACACACGTGCGCGCGGGGATTCGTTTTGATGGATGTCTTATTGAAAATTTTATGATATGTGTAGTATCGCATGCTTTCGCGAGCTTTTAACATTCAGAAATATGAGAAAATCCATTTAATTTGAATAAAATTCTAATTTAGGTCAGAGAGTTATGATTCAATAAGATTACCTTATCGCTGTGTGTGTGTGGAGGGGGGGGGGGGGATTTTATTTATCGATTGAAATTTTAGACTTCATTCGTGATACAGAATAGAAGAAATGCGAATCTGTGCATATATTCGTACAGATAAAACTTGTAAGAGACGTCGAAAGCCCTGAGGCAGTCACGAAAATAGTACATCCCTTTTGCAGCTTGAGGATTGTTGTGGAAAATTGTTATGTACAGAGCTAAAAATATAAGTTACTGGATTTATTCATATCGAAACTTGTGTGGCACAGTTTTCTGGATTTTTCAGGTCCTCTAATTTTTGAATTGTAGGTTTTGAAAAATTTGTATAATCGATGAACTGAACTTTGTGTTTGGAGGAAGAAGAGTATTATTACCTCTGGTTAGAAGAAGCTACTCAAATCGGAACGATTTAGCAGGGATGTTATCTAAGTTTCAATGAATTCTCCATTGGAACATGGAGAAAAAAATTCGCTGTGATAAAAATGACAAAATTTGATATTGCCGAGTAGCTTCTGCTCTTCAACAATCTTGTTAGCTATGACCACGACATTTTAGCTGTGGCCGCAAAAGATGTTGACTTCTTCAGCAAAATTTCTTCGTTATTCTAAGTATAATGCCAAGATTTGCTGAAGGAACAAACATTATTTGCTATCAAAGCTAAGACATTGCTGTCGTAACTGACAAGATTGCTGTTATGACAAATACTTTGCTGTCACAGTAAAAACTTTGCAAATGGGCTGCAATTGGAAAATTGTACAAGATCTAGGTTTTTGATAGGTTTTTTTAGAAAAGGAGTATGCACCATGAATGAAAAACATTTCATTTATAAGATAAGTCAGAACTCATTCATGGACTTTCCTTTTCTGTCTCAAAGATTCACGAGTTTGGGTTGATAACGAATCCAAATTACCTTCATATTTATAAACTCATAGGACATAATACTATCTCGGTAGAAAATAACTACAGTTGACCACAGTGTAAAAAAAACGGTGACTTTTGCCTTACTGCAATGGTGGATTACATTCACTGGAGATGAGAGAATTACTGTTTTATTAAAAATAGGTGATTTTTCCTCGATTTTGAGAAACTTTTCCGTTTTTGGGGATTGAATCCTCTAGAAAGTGAGGAAAAAATCAACCAAATCATGGAGAAAAGTCTCCTTCATGAAGATTTTTTGTCAACAGCATATTTCGGAAGATGGCGAAGAAAACAAATTCATCGTGACAACGAAATCTGATTTCACCGGCTACCTTCCGCTGTTGTAACAAATTCTTTGCTGTTACAGCCATCTATTTGCTATTACAGCAATTTTGTGAGTTATGACAGCAAATTTTTAGCAGTGGTAGCAAAGAATGTCGACTTTTCCCGCAAAATTTGTTCGCCATTCTATATATAATACCAAAATTTACTGGAGGAACAAACATTTCTTGCTGTCATAGGTCAAAAATCGTTGTCGTAACTGACAAGGTTGCTGTGATAACAAATAGTTTGATGTCGCAGCGAAAGGGACTCAGCGAAATTAGATTTCGCTGTCACAGCAAATTTCTTTTTTCTCCGTGCATCAAACAATTTAGTCCATTGCTCCTACCGCAAACCGAATGATTACTGAAATTTTCTTCTCAATTTTTCATCCTGATAATATATTGGTTTTAATACTGAAGGAGATCCTAATGCGGACTTTATTGAACCATCGTGGTACTAATGAAAATTATTCAAACTATATTTAGCTTCGGGAGCTAAGTGACTATCTTTTCTCGTGTTATTGATTGAACCAAGCAAGTGACTGCTTTTATCGTCATCTTACAATTCGATTACATCTCTTAGAATATATCGAAGAAATCGCGTATTCTATGATATTTATGTAAAATGAGAAATTGCAATGCCAAGAACAAGAGAAACAATAATTCAACCAGTAAAAAAGGCAATTTCATCCCGTGAACAAAGCTCGCTCATTGAATAAAGCTAAATGAGAAATGTTCATTTTCCAGCAATGTTTGTGAAATCTATATGACGAAGTAATGCTAGACACAGCTCTATTCCGGGAACTGAAACCACTGGTTTGAATCAGCGTCGTGGAAAAATCAACAACCTATGAGAATCACCGTTCACGTTTTTGATAAAGGGAAGAAAGATTGATTCTTCCATTGAACTTTTCATTCCGTTTCACATTGGAAATCTCCACCGCGTGTTCTATAGATATTTTCCTGGAGTTCATGGAGGTAGCAATGAAAGGTGTAACGATGAGATATGCAATGGGGAAGTTTAGAACAAATATTCCAGAGAATAGAACTCTATACTGTGAATCCCAACTAGAAATTATCATCGGATTCGTCCGATATTTCATAAGGATATGACTTATTCATGAATAAACTCATTTTAATCATGACTTTAATGCACTGTTTCAGTTCATTTAACATCTGATGTTATAAAAGATGATTTACTTTGTTCTCTATGCTCACATTTCGTGATGCGAATCGTATTCTGATTTAAAAGAGATTATTAAATGAATAAATAAATAAACGAGTGAATAAATGAAATATTTTTTTCATCATCAATCATTGAATATATTCTTGCCAATGACTATTGATTGAATTTCACATGAATTCAAATTTTTCGCTACAGAATGTAGAATGGTAATAATTGATTTTTATGAATTTAGACATGAAATTTGATATACATTGATCATTAATTCTGTTTGTGCAAGACCAACACCTTGGAATTTTTGAATACATTGATAAATTCATATGATTCGTTCGCTTGATGAGAGAATGGAATAATGCACAGGAAATATCATTTACAAGCGAGAATATTTACATCAATCAATGAATACATTCAAGGCGTGCGTGTCGCTCAACGTAGCAAATATAATTACACGTACGGATTCATGTCACTGATAATCACAACTCCCTCAGAGTATAAATCAGATGAAGAGAGAGATGAGCTTTTCAATCTTGGAACGAATCAAATATCATTCACATTCTTTTCAAAATTCGAATGAACTATAACACAGGACAAGAACAGAAATTTTTCTCTGGTTCCCGAAATCTGGGAACTGGTTTGAAGTGATTTGGGTTTATGATTGAATGCGAGACTGATATCAGCTTTTTTGGTTTAACTCAATTCTTATATATATATTGATATAGTTTATATGATTGATAAATTTCATACATAAAAAATTATAAAAATTGAGCCGATTCAATATATCTGATATTGTTTTCGTATTCAGTACTCCAAAATTACTCTTGGTGAATTCTCAAACCTTAGGCCCCAGAATGAGTGTTCACCAGTGGAAATGAGTTTAATTCTAGAAAAGAAACAACCCTGATCAAAGTTTGAACCAGAGCTGGGTAATTATTTGAAATAAAATTATTCTAATTATTCTCAGTGCGCATTAGAAATGAAATGAGCGGTTTATCTCTTGAATTCAAGATACACACATTTCCCTTAGTATTTTGTATATCAGGCATGTTTTTCAAAGCATTTTGTATTTTACAACCAAAACATACAGATTTTGAGCATGTTCCTCAAAATATTTTGTAAATAGTATTTCAAATAGATTTTCTTAGTTTTATGACGTGTTCTAAACATTTAAGACATACAAATTTTGAACGGAATCAAGCTTCTACACTGTAAAACAACTTCCAAAAAAAGGTTTTGAAGTTTTTTTACCAAACATTTTCTGATAAGTTCACAAACATAGTGGGTGAAATTACAAACAATTTTTGTCAATTGATAAATCTTTTCTGGGAAATTACAAAAATTGTTTGGAAATTTACAGAAAATTTGTGAGTTTCCAAACAATTTAGAAATTCACCAATCTGTGAGTTTTTCACCATACTTTTCTGCTTGGAAATTCGCGAATATTTTTTACAGTGTACCTAAGGTGTAACAAAATCACATAAAAATCGGATTTCATCGAAAAGGATAACTAAGCCTCTCAGTCTCGGAACTAGTCTCGGTATCGGTCTCGGTGCAGGTCTCGTTGGATATTTTGATATATATCTCTGCTGATTTTGTTTGAATGATCAAGGTTCCACCCCATTCCGTTGATTCCATTTATAATCCCAAATTATCTTGATCATCTTGGTATTACAAGAGATTGGAATACTTATTGGCAACTATTTTATCTTTCTTTGACGCGAGTCTCGTGCAAAGCCCTACACTGTGAAAAACATTTGTTGAATTCCAAACAAAAATGCTTGGAAATTTACAAACTTGGTTTGGAAAAATAATTTCCGAACCTTTTTTGTAAATTGCCGAACAAAAGTTTGTGAATTCTCAAAAATCTTCGTGAAATCACAAAATTATTTGAATGTTTACAAACTTTTGTTTGGTAATTTACAAAAAAAGTTTGTGTAAAAAACTGCCAAACTTCTTTAGCAGTTTAGGAAGTATATTTTTTACAGTGTAATTTGAAGTACGGGATACACAAAATTTTGAAGAAAGCATTCCAAATATAGAATGTTGTAGGGAATATATTTCATGTTGGAGATATATGATGTTGGTTTTCATTTTCATATAAATTCAGGATGATTTCATTTCAAATAATTGTTCAGCTCTGGTTTGATCCTCGATCAACCCACCGATATGAGATCCAACGTTTATCCAATTGCGCCACAAAATCATGAAATGCGAGCGCAGCGAGTTTCATTCATTCCCTGTTACAAAAGTCTGATTGGAACCTATATAAATCAATTCCTATATATATTTGATTTGATTCTGATTTAAATTCTAAATAAACAAATCATTTAAAATAAGAAGTAATCGTGCGTCTACACGCAGAAAACAGATGTGGTAAAAAGTCCCATAATTTATTGAGGATCAGCGCCAGTCTCTGACAGATAGAGTTTTCACTTGAATTTACTTTTAAAAAGTCCCATAATTAGACGTATTTCTACAAGGAATTATGGTACTTTTGAAGCTACATTCAGGTGAATAATTTCATTCATCACAGACTGGCGCTGATCCCCAATAAATTATGGGAATTTTTGAAATATGTTTTTCTGCGTGTACAACTTCTCATTCGCGATGAAGAAGAATGAACAAGAATAAATAAGATGCGCATTTTGAATCAGACTAATTAGGAATTATTTGTATAAATAGTGCCCCTGGAATAAGAAATTGGTTATGTCGAATAAGAATCGGGTTAATAAGAAGTTTCCGATGCAAAATCCAAATTCATTCCAATCAAATTTTGTCAATCTATGTTAATAAGATTTTTTAAGCGCAGTTTTACCAAAATACAGAAGTCTCTGATCGTCAACTCTCATTATCAAATTTCAAAACAATATTCAATCCATTATACGAAAGTCTCATTGTGTATCCATTCTACTAGCGCCAAAGATGACGGAAAATGTGTAAAATTTCTCTAAAAACTTGACCCAAAAGATCTTCAAACGGAATATATCAAATAGGTCTTCGAGAGGAAGACCTCTTATTTTGAATAACCTTGTCAGGCCCTCGTGAAATATTGTGTTCGCTTGATGATAATTTATAGTCTGGTATTCTTCCCATTAATGGAATTTTTTTCAAATGGGAAAAGGGGAAGAATTTACATATGAAAATCATCTGCGGAACACAAAGATGTGAACGGCTGAAGCGAAAGAACATTGAAAACCGTTGTAAAAAGGAGCACGAAAATGAAGAATGGCAGCAAAAACTGGCATCGAGATGAAGAGACTTCAAGATATATGAACGCCTTAAAAACTAGGGAAGAGATTAAACCGGGGGAAAAAGATTACATCACGCCACTATGACGATGCGTCTCTCTGAAATCGATTACTAGAAATTGAAATAGTCTTCATGTGATTTAGGTGAACTGAAAAATGTTAATGATCAAAAACTCATTTGGGAGCTCATTCATTTTGTTATGCAAATTTTCAAATATTTTCTCCATACAATTTGACGTCTCTTTAAGTAAATGCAGTACCTACATCAAGAGTCATTTCACGAACAAAACCTTTCCACGATACAAAATCAAATCTTACATGTTGTTTGTCACAAACAAACATGTTATTTCCTGCAAAATGTTGCATTCTAAAAAATATGTCTGAAATTTCCTGTCAGAAATAGTGATCACAGAATTCCTCTATGAATTGAACACTTCTCCCTCACTTTCTGAAGAGTTCGAAACCCAAGAGAAAACCTGTGTATAATTTTTAAAGTACACATGGAACATTCCTTCAATATTAGTGAAATTTAATGTTGTTAAACACATTTCTCGAAGAATTATGTTCGATACATTATTGAATTAATATTGAAATACTTATCATTGAATGTTCATATATCTGTTTGTGGAAATAAATATACTATAAAGGTTGAACTGTGAAGAATAATGATGCTTTCTAATTCGTTTTGAACTCGAGATTGCGAGTGAATATATAGAGTTAAAAAAATAGTGATTGACTGATGCGGTTCAACACAAAGGAGTAAAGTAATGAAGATAACATAGTGTAGAAAAGAGTGGAAAGCGGTGAAAACAACTTCCCAAGCAAACATTGATGTTCGTTACTCAATAATCAGCTCTTCAACCTTTTAAGCTGCCTTGAGTTCATAGTACTATATGTTGATTTCCAGTGGAGTTTTTTAAATGCGAGCGAATGATCTTTCGTACAATGAAATCATCATCAATGCTCTTCACTTGGAAAAAAAACTGGCAAACTCTCGTTTGTTCTCCTGAGTAGTGAATTTTAGATGAATCAATACAAAAATAAAAATCATTGAGTATCCTTGAAGGAACATTTTTTTGCCTGAAATCAATATACATTGAGAGAATCAAGGACGCGGAAATACATAGTTCAAATTTAACCCTAGAACGGGCACGTGAAAAATACAGGAAATTTCAAATGGCTGTAACTCATTTGGAACTGAAAGGATTTCAATTCACTATGGGTGGTTTTTAGCCGACACGATGTATAATTTCAAAAGATGTGGGTGACAAACTAAAGAGATAAAGAGAGGCTCAGATGCTGAGATAGGAAAAAAGATCCTGGGGTCTTAAAATACCCCACATGCCCATTCTAGAGTTAATTCATGACAGTTCATGTACACTATAAAAACGCTGCTGCTGGTGATGTTGATTTTGAGAAGAATCAATTGTTTTTTGTCCAGAATATATCAAATTCCATGTTATCGATGGTTTATACAAGTCTGTGAAAGCTAAATACTTCTCCTATGAAAAAGAATCGATTCTGTTCGAAAGTCAGCATTACTACACTGAGAAAAAAGGTTTAGTTGAATACTAGACAACTACACCGATAAGATTTTGTATTTGAATTTTTTTGAATTGACTGAAATTTGTTTGAATCAAATAAATTTCTATTTAAATATGAACCTACTAGAGTTTTGAATGGATTAAATGAACAGTTCATTTCATCCAAATAAATTTGTATTCATTTCAAATAAAATGTACTTAAATGGAGTGAAATTTTGTTGAATGGAATGAATATCTATATGTAGGTTCATATTCAAATAAACCACTTCTTAGCGTGTTGGAGGTTTCGTCCATGTGAACAATAAGCTCAATTCTTCACCTTCCTTGAATAAATTTTGTTATTCATATTTCAGACTACTAGTATTGTGCTCACGCCAGCTGAAATATAGCTGGAACAACTAAATTTTAGTTTCGACAGCTAGGTACCTTTCTCTCAGTGCAGCTGTCGCAATTTTCCCTCCACATTTGGAAGCAGAAAATCCTCCACGAGGGGGACTTTTGTCCCAAGATTTGGTGAAGTTTTTCCTCACTTTTTGAAAGATTCAACACCCAAGAAAACGGAATAGTTCTTTAAAATGCACTGGGAGAGAGGTACCTGGTTGGGACAACTAAATGTTAGTTACCACAGCTAGATTTTTCTTTGCGTTAGCTAGACTCTAGTTGGGGTAAATAAAAGTCTAGCTGTCTGAAATATGCATAAAATTGTTTATTCACTAGGAATAAAAAATTTAGCTATGACAAATGAAATTTAGCTGGCGCAACTAAATTTTTATTTACAGTGACTGAATTTCCTAGCTGTCGAAAAAATCTCCGTTTTCTGATAAAAAAGCAATTCCCTCACGATCAGGGGTTGGATTTCATCACCGAAGTAAGAAAAAACTCCCCATATCTTTTACACTATACTGGATGGTTAGTCACACTCAGGAGAAGAAAATACTGAAGCCAAGTCCGTAAGCGTTTGGATACTGCGAATTTCGTCAGGGGATTGAAGTAAGTCCCCGGTCAATCATTTCAATCGACATTCAGTTAAGTCAAGCGCGCGGCAAAATTTGCCGTATCCAAACGAACTTGGAGCAAATCTGGGGTTTTCTCAGTGTATCGAGTCTTGGAATTGAACGTATCGCAAACATTTCAAATTTTGATGTCTGCAGAATAACCTGTAAGCGATATCGCGAAACATATGTTTCAGAGTACAATTGTGGAACTTTCCTCCAAAAAATGGTAGCAGCAAAGTTCCTCCATATATGGGGAATTCGTCAACATAATTTGGTGGCTTTCTCCTCCATTTGTAGAGGATTCAACACCCAAGAAACAAAAGAATTCCTCAAAGTAGTAGAAGAATCCCCCACTTTTGATAGAAAAATAATTTCCCGACGATGAAGAGACGAAATCCACCATCAGTGTGAATGAATACTTCCCACATTTTTTACAGTGATTCTGAAATATTTTTACTCTGTTTGAACGTTGCTGCAATTTTCTCCCAACATTTGGTGGCAACGAAATTCCACCATGAATAGCCAACTTTTTGACTTGATTTAGTGGAGTTTTTCCCCACTTTTTGGAGGATTCAACATCCAATAAACGGAATAGCTTCTCAAAATGAAGGAAAAATTTCCTATTTCTGATGGAAAAGCAATTCTCTCACGATCAGGGGATGTAATTCACTACTGAAGTGAGGAAAAACTCTCTATATCTCGGAAAAACTCTAGAACGATAATATAGTTGTCTCTTAACGGCATGCACTACCTTCCCAAAAAGTTACTAGATTCCAAAATCGCCCCCCCTCCCCAGTTTTCTCAGAAACGAACAAATAAAATGAAAAATAAAGAGTAGCTGCACTTTCTTTGATATGCTAAGAAGATGCACCTGCTCATTAAAATCGATTATATTCATTAATCGTTGAGAAAACTGGGGGGAGAGATCTAGTAACTTTGCCCCTGATGAATGCCCTTAGATGTTTCATATTTCGAAATCGAAGTATCCAAAACATTTCTGAGATTCCGTTGTTCCGCTCAATAGACACCCTAATAAAAATAATTATAGCAGTTGTCTAGCACCTTTCAAGGTACTAGCAGTGAAACTAGTTACTAGAAAGGGCCTTGACATTAATTATTAGATGACTCAAGTCATTTTTGCTAGGGCATTCTCGCACTGTAAAAATAATCGGAATTTTCCTATACGCTGCAAACTAGAAAATCATGGAATAGAAAATCAAATTCCTGTACGTGTATGAGAAATTTTTTATAAATTCAACTGAACATGACAAACTTCGTGAGATTTTTACTAACATTCCCCAGTAAAGTGTTAAGGGGGGGGGGGGGGGGGGGGGCCGGGCTGTATGGTGGAAAAAAGACACTTTTTCAAACATTTATTCACAAGATACGGTTGATTCTTACCAAATACAAATATCACAGTATTATAAAACAACTTTTCAAGAATATTTTGTGAAAATTTGAGTACAAAATATCCAAAACTCAGCCATTAACAGCAAATCCGCCTAGACGTCTAAAAAAAAATAGTTTTGCGGTGATCGCTATAACTGATGACTCAATCATCTGAAACAAAAAAACCAAAGTGATTCTATTAGTGTATGAGTTTCCCCAGGTAAAAATGTCGAGTTTTTTCAAAGTTTGTTGTTATTTTTTGTTTTACAGTAACAAATATGCCGATTTTTTAAGCAAAAATTACGTTTTTTGACTTTCCAATGTCACCGAAAATCGAAAAATCAATTAAAAAGAAAAAACTTGACGTTGTTACCTAAAGAAACTCATACACTAATAGAATCAATTTGGTTTTTTCGTTTCAGATGATTGAGTCATGAGTTATAGCGATCACCGCGAAACTATTTTTTTATAGACGTCTAGGCAGATTTGCTGTTAATGGCTGAGTTTTGAATATTTTGTACTCAAATTTCAACAAAATATTCTTGAAAAGTTGTTTTATAATACTGTGATATTTATATTCGATAAGAATCAACCGTATCTTATAAATGAATGGTTGAAAAAGTGTCTTTTTTCCACCGTGTACAGACGTACCACCCTCCCCCTCAATTACTTCCGAACATTTTTGTGGAGTTTCCCATAGAAATGTTTTACAGTGCGTTCAATCTGAAATGAAAATATTCATACTTCAGTCGTTAATCAACATATCCTCTCATACAAACAATTTACTTTGATGAAAAAAAACCGATATAAAAAAATTGAAACAGTCAAAAACGGCATATAAATCGATAAACTCTCGATCTTTGACTCTCCTATCATTTTTTTTTCAACCAGATTCAGCGACTACTCCCTTTTCTTTTTGTATTCTTACTTTCTATTCCCTCAAATTCATTATGGGATTAGAAACTTGATACAATTTATCAACTTTGTTTTCTATTCGAATATCGAAGTCGATGAGTTCATTTTCATTTCCCCGCAAATTTTCTCAGCAATGCGAAACATGATAAGTGTATTTAGACCCCTGCTAAGATCGTGCAGACACTGATTCCAATGAGAGTCTATGAGTTTTAATGAAATTCTTGTAAGACTCCATGAATATCCTATGAAATTGGATACCTGTGGAGTAAATTTGTTTTTTCTACCATGCGAGTTTTGGTATCCATCAAATGATTCATCGAGGAGAATAATTAAGGGTAATAAAAATTGAAGGTACTGCTCATTACCATTTATTCGTAGCATTCGTTGTCTGATTTCTGGGAATTCGAAGGAAAATTCATACTATGTAGGAATCTTTCATCTTCTTTCCTCAACAGAAAATTAATAATAATACATACAATTTATAGAAATGTTTATTATAAATTTGTATGTATGATTTGTGTTCGTTAGTGGCATTATTCTGGCTGCGGTATAGCGTGATATATTTTATTCGAAACTCAACGTTGAATCAATTCAGAACCAACCGTGAAATCAAATAGTACAAACCAAGGGTAATTCCAAAACCAAACTGAAGGCAAAGAATGCCTCACAAAACACAGATGATTTAGGTTGAATATATGGAAATTTCAACATATCATGTGATTTCTCGTATCAATCATCGCAATCTTCCACAGAAAAGTGCCCTATGGGAAAAGTCTGATAAGCGCTGATACATTCTGATAAAGGCTTGATACGAAAACACGTCAAAATCTCATAGGAAATTCTCATTTCATACGTCTTTATGAGATCTTCCACAATACTTTTATGGGACATAGTCCGATGAAATCCAATTTCGTGCTCATTATTTCTCATAACAGTCTTATAAATTCTTATAAATCCTTGGAAAAATGCTGATATAAAATCTCATGGATTCCAAGTATTTGTTTTTATGAAATCTTTTCCATAGGTTGTCTTAAATGAAGTTCACACACCATGATATTTTGAGATTTTATGAAACTCTGGAGCTGAAAATGAGTCCGAGTACATTTTTCTAGCTACAGTAGCAATATTTTCCATTGAAATACACTGTAAAAAATAATCAGAATTTTCCTGTGTACATCAAACGGAAAATTCCAATCACTGATTAGGAAATCAATTTATATGAAATTTCTCATATATTTATCTGAAAATTCAAACTTTATGAGATTTTTCCCAACATTTCACAGTAAATTTCCGGACAAGTTGGGAAAATTCTTAATGCATGTATGTGTTAATCACTTCACATAAATATGTAGGAATTTTCCGATAAAATTTTTTACAATGTACCTATAAGATTCGAAAACTGTACTTGGGCTGCAAAGAATTTGCATCCCAATTTTGACATCCATATTTTCGTATTGAATCTCCCACACTTTCATTGAAATTCAAACAAAGTATTCTCTTGGAATAGTTTTCAACAATTGGTTTGGAACTCAGAAAATCTGAAGTGAATTTAATAAACAAAGCATGCATTGATCGTGAAATTGTGAAATTCACCATTCTTTTTGAACAGTGTTCATAATAACAATTTACAATGAATGGCGATGTCTCTTAATCACGGTATCAGAAAATTCAATTCTCTGTTAAACAGTGAATGAAATTTATAACGTTTCTTGATAATATAAAGTGAAAAATATCTCAAAATATCAGTAAAATCTGTATTTGATTGATCAAGAAATTATTCCTTTATAGATCGTTTACAAAATTTTATTTTCCTAAAAACATCTATGCTTAACACGTGTATATTCACTACTTGTGCTGTTAGAATATACGCGACACATTTTCATCAAAAAGTTCATACTTTCATCAAAATATTCATATCTCTGACTTGATCTCACATGCACATTCTCTGGTTTCCGTGAGAAGAATTTTCTCTGGATTTCGCAAAATCTCTTACGTTTTTCCTTTAGAATATCCCTTGGATTTCCTCACAGCTTTACTTCATTTGAAAGTGTTTTGCCAGAGGATGAAGGGAAGTTCCTTTGAGAACTGTACTCCACAAATGATGAGCGAATTGACAAAAATCATCAAAAACATGATACAATTTTTGATTGAATTCTCAATTATTGATATTGAATTCACTAGAACGGAAGATTGAAAAAACAATCCTCGATTGAAAGACCATTAGTGGTCTTGAAAAGAATTGATCCCTGCAATCAACCCATTCATCCTTCTGAACAACAATTTACTATCTCACACGGAGAAAAATGTTTTGCTGTGACATTCTTGCAATGTAATTACTATTATATAGTTCATATAATAGTATCATCCATTGTAAACTTCTAGATCTTGAGAAATTACAATTGTTTGACCCTTTGTGAAAAATGGACTGAATATGTTTAGATTTATACACCCTGTACATAGATTTGATTATATGTGATCTTCATGTACTTTTGATGGAAAATCAGGTCTCAAGGATAAGCTATCATACAAGTATAGTCTCTTTTACATGCAGAGGATTGTGGAATAAATAATGGAAAACTATAAACTTCCTCTAATAACGCTTCATCAATCTGTCCCCTTACTCTTCCTGCCTATATTGCCATTCTCATCACATCTCCATCAGGTTATTTTCATTCTAGAGGGATAAAATACTTTTGATCATAAAATTTTGCCCATATAGTCACGTTGTAACACTTGTAGCTAATGCTACGTTATAGACATATGCGTGTCACTGTCCCCTAACGTGACCAGACTCCTTTTTTATTGAGCAATTATGAGGAGATTGAGAAAATATCATCCGAGAAAAGCACATTGAATGAGAATTTTATGAGGATTCCCCATTGTTTCTTCGTCGAATGAAGACATGATACAACTTCGACAACTATAAATTTTCATTATCAACTCGTGCTCCTGAGAATTAGATGAAAAACTATTTTTCTCATAACATATCTCGACTCGAATCACGCACGAATCACCTGGAAGGGGGAGATAAATCAAAAGAGAAGTATATGAATGAATTCCACGTTGCCCTCATCCTGATCCCCACGAAAAGTGTTAATATACCCATATTCATTGGCATATCAAAGAACTGATGTCAATGACTTCTCTTTTAACATCCAACACATTCACACGAGCACTTGAATACCACAAACACACTTGACCATGAAGAGCGAGGATTTTTGTTAACGAATATGCTAATAGGTTCTTTTAACTTGGTACTCACGATATGTGTTTTCACAGGAAAAATATCTGTCTTTTGTTTTCTTTTATGTTTTTATCTATTTGCTTCACCCTACCCGGTAAAAGACTGTTGTATCGGAACGCGACGATCCGGGACAGGCGGAGAGAGAACCTCGCCTCCTCCTGAGTTGGGGAAAAATCTTCCCTGTCGAGGAAAATGCGCAGGTGCGTGGAGAGGTGTATCGTTAGAGGGATGGAAATTCTCCCTATTCGTACGCCTGCGCTTCATACAATTTCACTTCCGGTTAACCGTGATAGTCGCTGTTTGAATTAGTTTACTCAAACTTCAAGGTATAAGGAAAGATGTTTGGAAAGGGTGAGAGAGTGAAAAACAGGCGTGGGAGGGTTCAAGGACGATCGAGGAACCACCGACCATGAACTTGGATTGAAATTATCGTTCATCCACAAACAAATTTGTATTTGTTCATGTTTCGTCGTTTTGGAGGATACGTGGGACAGGCTTGTAACGTTTGGCCATCGCCATCCCTGTCTTTCAGTCTACTGAAACAACAATTCCAAGATTTTCATGAACATCGATAGAAACAGAATACAGCTAAAACAGTTGAATTTTCATACAATTTTGCATGTTTGATAAAGGAAACAGGTTTGAATAATTTCATCAGAAGTACGATCCCAAATTCGTATATTCTTCAAATACGACGAGTATATTCGACTTTCGATCATTCGAATATGAAAATGTTATCAAATATCTCCAGCGGTTTCATCAAATATTCATCACCGCTGATAAAATATCATGTCATACTTGTCGATAGGATATTCAAAATTCATGACTTCAGAATATATTACATATACGATATAGCATTTCATATGAATCTATAATTTGGAGTTGCATATATTATTAGCTTGAGTGCAAGTCAGCTTTTCCTCAAACCTCGTTAAACGTTATCACGACCTACTTTAATCTAACAACTAGAATTGCTAGTTGTAACGCATGCACGCTTGTGTTCCGTAGGAACTTTATTGTTCTGAAAAAAAAAGTTCTGTGCATCTTGTTTTGAATTCAACGAAACTATAAATCTCTTTACATTTAGAACATGAGGCCAAAACCTCCATGCCAAGTAAATTATGCTTAATCTCGTTGTAGAGTGGTGGAATCACGCGAACTGCGATGGTTGCATCCACATCTTGTTCCGAACTGGTTACGAACTTTCGAATAATCACCCTTTCAAATCATAATGTACTAGATCGTGTGAATAAAATGAAAATATTTCCGCTGAACTTATAAAAGAACTCATGACGAGTTGTTGATTGTACACTTTCATTATCATTCGAATTTAAATTTCATTTTGCGTTGCTTTCTTTTTGAATTATTTTTAAAATTCAAGTGAAAAATGTCACCGTGCGATGAAAATTTCTATACTTTTTACAAGAAGTTGCTTGAAATAGAGGGGAAAACGATTCAGGGAATGTTCTCATTCCTTTCATGAAATCAGTCAAACACATGAGCCGGGATGATGAAAACGGTATCCTTGTCCTAAAAGTAATAAAAGTCGCAAGGGTATTTCTGCACGGAAAACGTATTTTATAGAATGAATGTATTTTCTCTTTCAATTATTCCATTCAATGGATTCAAAGGTCGGAACAACAACAGGGTGAGATACTTTCAATCAACCGTTCAATTGTTCAAGGTTTTAGATGCGAAGGACACCTTTTCTATCCACAAGAATTTACAACAAAATTGAATTCATGAAAATTTAATAACTCAGATGGAGTTGAGGAAAAAAGACTGTTACGCTGTTTGAGATAGAAACGATAGCAAATCCGTATGTAAGTGAATTTCTGTAGTCAGAATATAATTAAAAGACTTGTGATAGCTTCTCTAGATTAGCTAAGGGAGCTATTTTTTACACGGAGAAAAAGGTATCCTCAAAAGTACCATAATTTATGGATTTTTAGCGCTGGTCTGATCCGAGTCTCAATATTTACCTGAACAAACCTCTAAAAGTACCATAATGGCTGGGACTTTTATAAGGAAGGTACCATACTTATTCTGAAAAGTCCAAGAAATTATGGTACTTTTAGATATTCGTGCAAGTAAATATTCCGACTCGGGTCAGACCAGCGCTGAAAATCCATAAATTATGGTAATTTTCAGGATATCTGTTTTCTCAGTGTAGCTAACACATTGAAGATTCAACAACTCAATTATTTGGCTATCCAAATATCAACCCCAAAACCTGTGCAGTCACAGCCACGATTTCCTGCTGTGGTAGCTGAAAAATAGCTGCAGCTGCAATTATTTTGGCTATAGCAATTGAAAAAGGGTACTGCAGAAGTAAGTAGTTGCCACAGCCTTTTCATTTTTTCGCGTGTAAATATTTGAGAATCTTCAAAGCGTTGTTTTAACTGAAGGCAATAAATTGGTTGCCAGATTCAAATGTAGTGTTGTCGAACATCAAGTGTTCCCACACAGCACCATATTCTCCCAGAAGAATTCATATTTAAACTGATTGCGTTCTTTATGAATTTTTCAAGAATTCTTCTGGGACTCTAGTGATGTGAGGGTTGTTTTTTCAAAAATTTTTAGAAACCTGTGGAACTTTAGAGGGTTCAAAATTTCGCTTATGTTATGCTCGTTGAGATGCGCAACTGCGCTTGTCGTATTCTTATAGCATTTCCGCTGTACCTCCGCTCACGGAAAAAATAATTTAGCTGCAGCAGCTAAGTAGCTAGCACGGACACGGACAGCCATTAAATTAGCTCCTGCAGCTAAATTTTAGCTGTTACAGCAAAATTTTTTGCATTTGTAGTTAATTTATTTACGGTAACAGCTAAAATTTAGCTGCAGGAGCTGATTTAATGGCTGTCCGTGTCCGTGCTAGCTACTTAGCTGCTGCAGCTAAATTATTTTTTCCGTGCTGTATTTCGCGAAGAGAGCATGAAGCTTCAGCAAAGTTCAGATTAAACCTGCATAGATCGGGCCAAAGGTTCATCAGGTTCATAAAAACTAACTCTCACACGGAAAAAAATGAAGTGGTTGATATTTGGACAGCTAGAAATTTTGCCACTATCTAAATATCAAATACACGAAATAGCTACCGCAACGAATTATTTTTTCCCGTGTAGATCCACAAACGTTTCACGAAAGTTCTATAAACGTTGGAATGTCCGCCTTGAAATGCTTTGAGGAAACATAGATGCAACGTTCATCGAAGCTTCATCGAAAGTTTGATGAAGCCCCCTGAAAAATATCTGTACTTATTCTCTAAATCTGGAACAGTGAAACATCATGCGTTTAACTCCACTAAGTCTCAGAAGTGAGCTAGTCCGCTTCGAATGAGATTTTCACTCGTTTCGAGTGAACTATCACTTTTTTAGAGTGGAAATTTCACTCTAGAATTGAAGTGGCTGTGAGTTTCTAGCCTGGAAACCTCAGAACATCGATGTAAAAGAGTGGAAATTCCACTCAAAATATTGATAAACTCATTTCTGGCTGGATAAAGAGTGAAATCTCACTCTCTCACTCTCATGTAAATTGATAATAAGAAATATAAGTATAGATACTTTTGTGAAGCTTCATCAAACCTTCGATGAACCTTCAGGCAACGTTCCATCTATGTTTCCTGTTGGATTTCTAGGCAGATATAACAACGTTCGTAGAACGTATATCAAACTTTTGAGAATCTAAAAATTAGCTCTCATGGACCATTGAAGCTAAAGCTTCATGTTTTCTTCGGGTTTCAAGATATTTTCCGCAGCACTTTCGCGGTATATATCATGTAAAATTTCTATAAAATCTTCATGGATTCATTTTTCTAGGTGGAATTTTATATACATTGTGTATTATTCTGATAAAAACTTTCCCATAAATGATGATAAAATAATAAATTACCGACAGAAATCCGTTCCATAATTGCTGTCCACAGAATTATAAAACACGAAACGTTCAAAAGAAATATCACCAATGGAGAAAATGAAATCCATTTACAACTCGACACAGGACATTGAAATGACGTTTATAATTACCTGTCATAACTAACATATAGTATACCGTGTATGTGATTTTGTCTCCTCATCTATCTCCATCGCTTCTCAGTTTATTTACACGTTGATCTCTCTTCTAAGCGTTAGACATATACTTCATCTCGATTAAATTTGTCATGTTACGTTCAAACCACAATGTTACACTCGGTTTGTGAATCAATCTAACCCTACGACAGGTGCAAAATATTTCGTCATGCCATATTCTATTATATTTAAACAATACGCGGATTTGAATTGATATTATTTCGTAACAATTGTTTTTATATCTTGAATTGGATTGAAAAGTATTTTTTATCTATGGTCAAACTTATGAAGATTGTTTAGATTAAATAAAAACTTTAATATAAAAAATACGTGGTTCTGATATTTATGGAATAAAATTGAACATAAAAGTTCAACGCTTGAAAGGCAGAATCTCATATACAGGGCCATATTTACGCTTAGGCTGGAGCCTGGGGTGGCACGTTTTGAGGGTCAGCGAACAAGTGTCATGCAGTTTTAAAATTATATATCATTTATATATATAACCCATATTGAATTATATATAAATTATATGTAATTTTGGAAATTTTTCTACTCGGGATATCACCCACCCAATTTGATGACTTTTTTTTTAATATTCGTTTGAAGGGTTAGGGGTGGCAACCTTGTGTTCTAGCCTAGGACAGCTCCTGGCCTAAATCCGGCCCTGCTCATATAAAAATTACACCGTTTTCGTTGAAGTATCTTCTCTAAGATGATTGAGAGTGAAGAGTGAGAATTCCACTCGAACGGAAAGATCCCTTTTGGATGCCTAAAGAGTGATATCCCACTTTTGTGGAGGGAGAATGTACTCTTTAGGCAGCCAGAAGGGAACCTACCCTGGTGGAAACGGGGATGTCCTCGATTGATTTGGATAGAATTACATTCCGTCTCCATAGGTCTCAATCCGAAATTGGATCAAACGGATTGAATTCAATCCAATTCTACCTAAAATTTCCACGAGGGTATTTTTTCGTTCGAGTGGAAATCTCACTCTTCCTAATTTAGAGAGTCGACAAAATTCTCATGATGCTGGACCGTGAAGAAACACTCCCGGAAAAAGTTTGAGAGTCTTTTATTGAACATATTTTATTAAATGTATAAAAACAATTCCGATAAAATCTGAAGCAATTTTTGTTAGTTAACAAACATTCTTTGAGAAGACGCGAAAATTGTTTGGGAATTCACAGAAAATTCGTGGATTCCCAAATCATCTGGAAAATTACAAATCCATGAGTTTTTCATCACCATACTTTTCTTCTTCGAAATTCACAGATATTTTTTACAGTGTGACTGATCCTGTACGTAAATACCAGATAGCACAAATCTCACTTTATATCAGCGTAAAATTTCGACCGAATATGACTACATCTTACTTGAAAACTTGACTGAAATTCAGTCTTTTCTAGTAACAGAGCTAGTTTTGACTGCAACCTAGAATAAGCTGATATCCATGGGGTTGGGAGTGAGTTTTACTTCTTACTGTGTGATGTAATATCTCCATAGGATGTCTGACAGATATCTTACCCACCGACAAAGAATTCATCCGCCTGTAACATAATCAAAGGGATTGCTATTGGTTACATTGCATTGCTGTAAATTCATTTATGTAATATTATATCATGAATATGATGTGCAAAATGAAAAGCAAGTTGGATGGTGTCAATTACTTAATATATTTAAAGTTGACTTAGATCGATTCTGTACAACATAGGTACCGATTAACGAAATACAATTTGAGGTTTATAATGTATGAATTCACAAACCGAATTCATCGGTCCTACATGGGAAACGCCTATATAATTTGAATGACTTGGCGAAAGGTTTTTATAAGTTGCAAAATGATCATCGATTATATTCTAAAACAATTCTGATATGCGTTGATGCAAGAGATGAGACACGTTATTGATAAGGAAGAAATCAATGTTCCGAACAATTATTCTTTCATACTTATCTTTTCATTTGAATGTCGATGATGACTTCTATTTAATTACAAGCCGTCTGGATGCGAAATTGTGCGTAATAATCACAAGTATTTGGATATCCAGATATTTGAATTAATGATCTTATCAGGCTGCCGGCTTCTTTTGCACTGCCTCTCAATTTTGGAAAAGTGCTTCTCCTCCTCAGAAGGCGCGTCCCGCTCCCTGCTTTCTCTTATCAGATGTATCAATATGTGTATGTTACACGCCCTAGTAGAAATGCTAAAATTATTCCTACTAAACTAGATGGGGGAATGTGTTAAAAAGTGCTATAGTTTTCAGAATCCGCGCCATACTGGGAGAAAAGGGTCTATTGAATTGAAATAAAAATGTAGTTGTGCCAGCTAAATTTTATTTGTCACAACCAAATTTCAGACAGCTAGACTTTTATTTACCCCAACTAGAGTCCAGCTAGCGTGAATAAAAATCTAGCTGCGGGAACTAACATTGAATTGTTCCAACTAGGTACCTTTCTCTCAGTGCAGTCCGTGACGAATAGAGTTATTTACTTGAATTCACTCCTGAAAGGACCATAATTAGATGTGTATCTACAAGAAATTATGGCAATTTTTGGGATATATTTTTCTGCGTGCATGTACAAAAATTTTTCACACCATAACGTGATGGATTTTTTCTTTATTTTCGACCAATTCAACCTTCAGGATGGAATAGAATATTTGGAAGAAATCTAGACACAACTTGTTGAATTCCAACCTAACGAAAACTGCTACACAACACATGTTCCAAAAATCTACCAGAAATACTTGGAGGAAAAAAACAAATTGAATGAACGAACAAATCGAATTTATGCTGACTAGGAATCGATCCCTTGAGATACCTGCACCTCTTGCATTATTCAGCACTCATGTACAACAACTACTCTATACACATGAAATATCACCATGCAATCTCTGAAATCTGAAATTCATCAATAATCGCTAATTCACGTAATAAAGTACCATGATCCCACCCTGCCATGAGAATACAGATCATATATTCTATCTAATTGCACCATATTTTATGCCGAGATCAATGGTAAAAACATTTCTCACTATTTGAAGCAAAGAATTCCATGACGCTCAAGGGATTTCCTTTCCTCTGTTTCATCTAACGCTAATCGAATCACTTTCAGATAGATATCGAATATCCTGAAAGAATTATGAGCGTAGAAAACAGATACGTATCCTGGAATGAACTGAGGGGGCTGTATTGTACATGTAAACTATACAAAATCTAATCTGCTTTCAAACCGTCGCAAGCATTTTACTTCTGGTGGAAACAAGAAACAACGGCAAGAAAAAGTGAATAAATCATGCATTTGAACGTAAATGGAAGGTTTGTGAAGAATATGTGAAAAGTAAATAAAACATGTGCAAAGAGTATTTCCAAGAGGAAAAGTTTGAAACAGAAAAAGCGCACAAAGATTACAGCACAACCACCGATCCTCCACTTAGAACTTCGGTGGAGGATTGGTGGAGAAATGGGAGCCATGGAAATAAGGGAGAAATGAGGGAGAGTCTCCGTTGAGGCAACGGAGAGCGACGGAGAAATGTTTGCCTCCCACACTTTCTATAAAATTAATATTGGTCCAGCCAGCACAAATGATCAATTTGAATTTATGAAGATTTCCAAAAGCCCTCTTGAATAGTTCCCATTGTGCTAAGCAATATATATTCATTATGAATATTTTGAATTCAAAATGAACACATATTGAATGCCCGCAGAATCCATTATGAATTCCAAATATTCATAATGAATACAGATTGATTAGCATGATGGGAGCTCTTTGTGGAAACTCTTGTGCTGTATGGGGATGCATTGATACATTTGGATTTGGTTATGTAATTGCACCATTATGAACCTATTCAAAAAATACATGAGACGAACATTCCTCTGTCACCTCTTCGTTGCCTCAAAGGAGACTCTCTCTTATTCCTCACTTATTTCCACGGTTCTCATTTCTCCACCAACCCTCCATGTCCATTCTACTGAACTTCTAGGTGGAGGATCGGTGGCTATGCTGTCCATTTACGAAGCGTGGATGAGAAGTGTCCGATTAGATTACCCTGGTTAAAGAATCCCCTTGGACCGATTGATGTCCATTGATTCCAATATAGAAACACAATTCAAAGTCATTCTAAATCATTTGATATTTTTGTAATGCAATCGATGAAAATCAAATGGTTCAATAATCATAATCAGAATAATCCAAATTATGCCAATGTTGATAACGGGTGAAGTACAGTGCCAGGATAGGTTCCCTAAGGGTTGGCTAACGAGTAAGGGTTTAGCACCGAATAAACCAGTACTGGGAGCTTGATTTCAGCCAGGTACTGATCCAGTACAAACACTGGGCCGATAGTAGATGAAAAAAAGCTCAAACAGCGACTCCTAGTCCTGAGGGCAGATTCTTGACGCAAAACCTAGAAAACTTTGTCTTTTAGCCAAACGCTCTAAAGTCTGCAGTTTCAAAAACCGACTCCAATTAAACAGGTGAAAGATACATGAGTATAATCATTAATTATTAGAGTAGGTGATGTGCTTGCCATCTGAATAGTCAACTTATTCTCTGAGCTTTCCTAGTGCCCTAACAGAACAATTGTTTCTGGGACGTTTTCTGAACGTTCAGGAAACCTCTCCTACGTTTTACTGGGCGATTCAAGATTGCCGTACACTTTTCTGAGAGCAGATTCTTGATGAGATTCTGAAAAGATTTTGATCCGGAATATTCAGATCTGATCCTTAGATCCGGAGATATGAGCATTTTTTAATTTTTTAGAAAATCCAAATACCTCTGGAGTACCATATTTCTGACTTTTGAAACCAACACCATTCTCTGAGTCAGATCACGGGGTATCCCTAAATAGGAATAAATCTCATTCAGCTTCTTTCGTTGTGGAGTTACAGCGAATTGAAATTTTGTGCATTCCAGTCAATCAGAATTCAACAACTTTAAATCGCTATAATTCCACAACGGAGGAAGCTAAATTCGGAGAATGGTGTTGGATTCAAAAGTCAGAAATATGGTACTTCCGAGGGATTTGGACTTTTCAAATAATTAAAAAATGTTCACATCTCCGGATCTAAGAATCAGATCTGAATATTCTAGACCAAAATCTTCTTAGAATCTCATCAAGAATCTGCTCTCAGAAAAGTGTATACCAATTTTGAATCACCCAGTATAAATCTTCCACAAACGTTCCAGTGGCACGTTGTGCTGTCTGGATGTCCCTAACAGCAAAATGTGTCTCTGGGACATTTTCTGAATGTTTAGAAAATCTCCCCCACGTTCTATGAACCTCCCATAAACGCTCCAGTGGCATATTGTGCTGTCTGGGATATTTCGTCTCAGAAAAAAATTTTTTGATCTTGCCAGAAGATAATCTAGTTCCTTGAACAATTGAATAAACTTTGGGAAGTCTGTGAAAAATATCAAGAAGTCATGGATAAAAATAACAAGGACTTTTTCCTAACCTTAAACGGGAAAAATGAATTAGCTGTGAAAAGGACAATCATTTTTTGATTGCTATAGCTACATTTCCGCTGTTGCAGCGGAATTTTTGGCGTCCCAGAATTTGCGGACCGGATTTCACAGGGATATTCTGCAGCCAAAATGCAATAATTTCCCGTTTGAAAACAATTTTTCCGTCGCTTAGTTTTGGAGATATGAGCATTTTTAGATTTTTGTTCAAATTCAAATCATTCAAAAACACTATATGCTAAATACATGAGCTTAAAACCATTCGCTAAGTTGGAAAACGGCGGATCTATGGAAAAAAAATCAAACTATTTCATCATCGATAGTTTCGGAGCTACAGCGATTTGAAATTGCTGAATTCTGATTGGCTGGAAGCTAAAAAATTTCAAATCGCTATAGCTCTGGAACTATCGATGATAAAACAGTTTAATTTTTTTCCACAGATCCGCCGTTTTCCAACTTAGCGAATGGTTTTAAGCTCATGTATTTAGCATACAGTATTTTTGAATGATTTGAATTTGAACAGAAATCTCAAAATGCTCATATCTCCAAAACTAAGCGTGAAAAAAATTTTTTCAAACGAGAAATTATTGCATTTTGGCTGCAGAATACACCTGTAAAATCCGGTCCGCGAGTCCTAGGACAACCTGTATATTGTCACAACTTCCGTCTTTTTGTTACGCCACTGATGAGAAAAATCCATAGAATCTGACGAATGGGATTTGGTCAGAATATTATGCAAGATTCAATCAGATTTGGCGAGAATCAATCGGTTCGTTCAACCAGGTGTCCTAATGTAGAAAAACTTTCCTGAGAATCTTCGTAGATTACTCTAAATTTTTGTTCCTACGCTCCACTGAAAATTCAGTCTCAATTTCTTCAAAATACTCTGCAAATGCCTAAAAATGTCTTGGGAATTTTACTACGCTTGTTCCAATGCTCACTAAATTTCCAGTTTTTTGAGAACATTTTCCTATGAAAGTAAACATTTCTACACTGTAAAAAATAATTGGAATTTTCCTTCACACAGCAATCGGAAAATTCCATTCATGGGATGGGAAATCAATTTCCGATACATGTATACGAAATTTCCCATAAATTTAACTGAAAATTCTAAACTTTATGGGATTTTTACTATCATTGTGCAGTAAATTTCCGGTAAAATACGGAAAATTCCTAACGCATATATGTGTTAATAATTACTTCCGAACATTTATGTGAATTTTCCCATAGAAATTTTTCACAGTGTAGTTGAAGGAATAACAAAAAGGAGGATAGTTAGAAAGCGGAAATAACACCATCAGTTCATGACTTTATTGATTTTCAGTAAAAAAATAAACGTGTAGGTATCTTTGGATTTGATACAATAGCATTAATTAACATTCAACAGTCTTTCTTGTAAACATATAAAAATTGTTGCTGTACATGGAAGACTTAAAATTTATAACTGTACACTATAGTTGGGAAATATTCCCCCCCATTCGATCATGTTTGTCAAAACTGATTTCATTTGGAATTGTTTTTCACTGAACAAGTTGAATTATGCATTGATCTGCTCAAATTTGGACATCGTACTTCTTCACTCACATCTAATAGAAAAATTAGTTAAGTGTGTGCATTTCTGTTTGCAAAATTGTTTCATACTTGATTTGATCTTCTCTCTTTCTATTACGGTTTTGGTAATGATCCAGATCTTCGATAACACATCAGTCACTTAATTATAATCACAACTCAATTATTTTCTCAGATATTGTAGCACTCCACATTCAATTACAATAAATTGTATTCTTCGATCAAACATTGAGCACTACAAGTATTGAAATACACCCATTGTAATTTGCTATCCCTTGAAAACAGGATGTCTTTCGAGTTATATTTAATATTCACACTGCATAGGTTTTCTTATCATCCAACTCAAATAAATAATTGTCGAAGCATGGAATTCAATTAGTTTACAGAAAAAATGCAGTGCACACAATTTTTTATGGTTGTTAATATTTCTTTTTGTACTGTTCTTTGTTTGAGTAATGTGAAATAGTTCTTCATTTTCGATATATGTTAAATTGACAGTGTTCATTAAATGATTAAAGCTCTCACGCACATTTACGAAGAATTTGATTATCACAGATAGTTGTTTGATTGATTCTATTGCATGGTGGGCATACTGGTTGACGAGGCGATGTTACTAACGTCGCTGGATCTCCACAGTTGCGAAACAGTCTTCGTTTGCGTATGGAAATTGACACCCTGACGAATAAATAAAATAAAATCTTTGTATTGCAAAATAAATGAATGTATTGAAATATTAAATCATTGATACTTACATATTTGCCATAGAAATGCAAATCTCCGAGGAAAGAGCCTTTGTTACCAGTAAAACTGAACATCGGCAGAGGTACAGGAATAGGAACGTTAACACCTATTTGTCCAGCTTCGACTCGATCGACGAACGCTCTGGCAGTTGCTCCATTCGTTGTGAATACAGCAGTTCCATTTCCGTAAGGACTCTTATTAATGATATTGATCGCTTCATCCAAAGTATCAGCAAAAATACAGGACAGCACAGGGCCAAAGATTTCTTCTTTGTAACATTTCATGGAAGGCTAAAGTCACAAACAAATACTCGATAAGATATCATTGCACAGAATTTCAAATACGAAACATCATATTTACCTGTACATTCGTCAATACCGTAGGACCCACAAAGTTACCATTTTCGAAGCCAGGTACCTCTAGACCTCTACCATCGAGTGCCAATTTTGCTCCCTCTTTGACTCCCGATTCAACGAGTTCGCAAATTCGTTTTTTAGACTCCGGGGATATGACTGGACCAAGATCAGCCCCAGGAACGTGCCCAGCGCTGACTTTCAATTGTTTCGCAGCTCCCACCAATTCGGGTATCCAGTTTTTCGACTCTCCCACGAAAATAGCAACTGACAATGCCATACATCTCTGGCCAGCAGCTCCGAAAGCCGCGCCAACTATTTGAGATAGAGTCTTATTCTTGTTAGCATCTGGTAACACGATACAATGATTCTTCGCACCCATATTACATTGTACTCTTTTACCATGCGCGCTGCTTTGTTTGTAAATATACTTCCCCTGTAAGAATTATAATTATGAAATGTCAATGATGCACAAATGACGACGTTTTGTGACTCACAGCCTGATCAGATCCAACAAAGGACACCGCTTTTATATCTGGATGCTCGCAAATGAAATCCACAGCCGCGTGTTGACCGTGAATGACATTCAACAACCCAGCTGGTGCTCCAGCTTTTGTAAAGAGATCCGCTAGAATCATGGAAGCACCTGGAACACGTTCAGATGGTTTCAGGATAGTCGCGTTTCCACATGCTACGGAAAGTGGAAACGACCACAGGGGAATCATTGCTGGAAAATTGAAAGGACATATGGATGCGGTGACACCTAGTGGGACTTTGTATGATATCATATCCATATCGGTTGCTATATTCGGTACTGTTTCGCCCATTAGGAGAGTCGTAATGGCTGTACATGCATCCACGACCTCTGCAACCATAATTTCAAAGTCAATATAATCTTTTGTAACGTGTTATAATACATGTTTACAAATTGAACACCAACAACCTCTCTCGGTTTCATGTATATTCTTATCGCTGGATACGGACGTGCTTTTGAAAGTGTTACATTTTCAATGCAATACTTCAACTTTCAAATTCTCATACATTATTCACCCGTTATACATGATTCACGATTCATTGAGGTGAACAATTTGCCTACTCGAACGAGGAAAAAACATTGTCTACTCACGAAGACCACGCAGCACATCTCCCTCGGCGTCCGCCATAGTTTTACCATTCTCCTTGACCATATTTTCCGCGATTTCTTTCTAAGAATCGAAATTCAGATTTTAAATTAAGAAAATTTGTCTGAAATTTAATTCGATTTACCGAATGTTCTCGTATAAGAGCTTGGTATTTTAGCATCAGCGTCTGCCGAGTCAATACACTGGTATGCCGCCATTTTTCATACGCATTTTTCGCGCTTTCAACGGCTTTTTCCATTTCCTGTTTAGTACATTTTGGAGTACGGCATAGCAAATTGTTTGTCGCTGGATCATGAACGTCGGTGAACTCTTTGGCCTCTGATTCTGTACATAGAAATATTAATTTTGGTAAATAGAAGGAGAAATTAAATTGTCTAAAGTTGAATTGATTGAACTGAAAGCTCGAGTGATTGATTTATTATTATCAGTATCACTATTATCATCGTACTTGTTATTGACATTACAATTGTAGATACAGATGAACGAATTTGATTTCATGAATAAAAATAAATGAATCGAGGTCAGTGTATATTTTGAATGGATGAATTACAGGACGACAGTCAATTTAGATTTTATTGAACCTGTAGTCTTGGAAGAATAATATATATGGTACGTGTATAAAATATGTACAATGTATGCATAATTTGTATCTGATTTATATGTATGCACTGAATAAACAAAAATTACCCCAAATATGCATGAATATGAGGGAGTATTCTGGCAAAATAGAATAATTCATGGAGGAGCTTTTATGCAGCTTTGAAAAATGAATATCCCAAAGAGGTAAAATCTAACAAAATTCTGCAGTGAGAATTGTGGAAATTGATGAGTTGGAAGACTCTGAACTGATCTAAAATGTGAACTGTATATTTCATTTGCAAGTTCACTAAAAATTCATTAAATTGAAAAATACACAATCATCGCCGATTATAGTTGGAAATTTGTACAGTACAAAGTATTGTACTTCGTGCAAACAAGAATGAAATATTTTCTCCTTCTACACAATTCTCATGGAGTTGAAATTGGAGATATCTTCGTGAGTCTCACTTGAATTCAGAGTAATAGACATCTATTTTCCCAGCATTATAAGTTGAAAACTGGATTGAATTGCCGTCTCGAGAGAGCACATAAATCTTGTTCAAAGAAGGGAGTAAATGGAATTAGGAACAGAAACAATTTATTACGTTGCTTCGGACAGAGTTGAGTGATGATTATGGCATTTGATCACACTTCACCGTAATTTTGCACGATATATATATTTTTGAAATTATGATTAATAGATTTTGAGTACTTTTCGCTTGATCCCATGAAAAACGATCCAAAGTTCAATCGTTTACGGTTAACAATTTAAAATTGATTTGAGCGATTGTAGGAATTTGTTACACTCACCGACAAATTGCCCATTGATATACATTTTTACTGTGGGTGCAGCCGAACTGTAACATCTTTTCACGCGCTGGGTCTGAAATGAAACACCGGATGATCAGCAATGACGAACTTCACCCCTATAATTTAAATACGATAAATAGTGTTAGAACATCAATCTCAATCATTTTCAAACAAAAAATCCCATGAATTCTAAAAGAAAAAAATATTCAATGTCAAGGAATCCTCCGATCTGCAGAGATTCGAACATCTCTCTAGCCTTGAAACGTACAAGTTCAACAATTATCCAATAGATGGTTCACGCATCATTATCGCCTTTTCTGTTTTGATCAAGTCACCATGAACCGCCTGCTGCATTCAAACGTCACTTGCAGCAGCAGACGATCCGCACCACTAATCTTATATTGAACCATGTTCCAGCGTGACCATTCGATACCATCGATTAATCATTAAACGTCATTGTTCACAGTCGTTTACCTCGAGCCTTGCTATTTTAAACAACGACGCCATTCTATCCGTGCGTCACACGCGATTCTTGAAGCTCTGTCTGTGTGATACTGAGAGTTGTCGAACACCAGACTTGCTTCCCTCTCAATGGAACTTCACAATCAATGTTTTCAGCTACCTCAGTCGTTGCGTATCGGATGATATTTTCGATACGGTTTGTATTCTTCGGGTTATCAGGAGAAAATGAAATGTAACGCGATGTTTAATCGCGGAACACTCGAAATGACAAATCAGAGTAATCAAATATTCATTACCAGCCAAAATTTTAGCATACGATTGGTGGTGGATTTCGACATCGGTTGTATCGCTTATCGTATCGTTGAGAACGAAAATGGAACGGGTCTGATAAATAATTGCGTTTAGATAAAATGAATGTGGGGGGTTTCATATCGAAGTATTTACTTGAGACTGTGAGAATTTATAGATTTGTTTATCCTTTGAGGAATAAATGGAGATTTTTCATTTTCTGAGCATGAAAACATGGGATCATCACTATTAGAGTCATGTTTGAATCAATTGCCCCAGCTGCGTTGCATGATTGGGGTTGAAACAGTTCAATCATAAAATTTTATAACACTCGGTAGAAGATTGATGAAATATTTGTGGAATTTTCTAAGTTCAAATTAGGGCTGGGGCTATGATCTGATTCAATGTGATTTTATATATAACTTGTATCAAGTTTTTATTCAAATTTATAGAATATTGGTATAAATTATATATAAAATCACATTGAATCAGATTATAGCCCCAGCCCTAGTTCAAGTAATCAGTCGACATTTGATTTTATATAAATACGATAAAATTATATCTCAATAAAAAACCCTCACTTGAGAAGATTTGAAAATAACATATTTGTAATATGATCCATAGAAATGTGTCACAAAATTCACATAAATAAGTAAATTGAATCATCATTACAAATTTCGTGAGATTTAAATATTTACAGTAGCAATGCCTGACCCGACCGATCGGTGGATTTGAATTGTAAAAAACAAAGCGCTTGAAGTGATTTTGCAATTCATCCAGGGTCAAACGAGCGGATATGAAGTACGCGTGAAGTCAAATTTCTCTACGCTTCTTTAATCGAAAGGAAATTACCAATTGAATGATACTTGAATGAGATTGGACGGTTGGGTTCGGGTGATTCATCAGCATTGAAGTGAAAATGCAGATGAGGATAAACTAGGGATCTTCATCCGTGCAGTGCGGTTATCGAATAACGTTTAAGAGATTTTCTTCCCCGCTTTACGATAGTGTCCGTGCGAACCGCCAGATGTCACATGAGTGATGGATTTATGAACATTTTTGAAAATTCATTTCAAAAATTCTATATAGAAATTGTACATAATTTATATATAATTCGATACAGTTTATACATAAGTTATGTATAATTTTGAAAATTTTTTCACTCAGGATGATATTCTGATCTGAAACGAAAATTCAGAACACAATTGAAAGAAATCGAGACATGCTCTCATTTGAACAAAATAACATATGAAATCAAGTGTGTAAAGTGTACCAAGATGATATACAATTTTTATACAATTCTATATTAAAAAATTCATATCATTTTTGAAATACATCTCAATCAGTCGTAGATCAATCAATATTTGAGAGAGCGTAAGGAACCTATGAAATATTATTTTTGCTAAAACATAACGAAAAATATTTTATTTTGTGTGGAACAAGGATCCAGTGAATCAGAAAAAAAGTATCTTCCTAGAACACTCGATTAATTGCAAAAAATATTTACCAGGGTTTCTCAGCAATTTCAACGCCGCATAGTGGAAAATTCTTATGAGTTTATGAACGAACATCGACCTCAAATTCAATTCTCATCCAATGTTAGTCAATTTCTCAGGGACTGGAACGTTATTCACTTACGTTACTCATTATATATAAAATTTATATAATAAATATATAATTTGTGTATACATAATATACATTTTATACATAATGAATAAAGTAAGTGAATAACGTTCCAGACCCTGCAATAATTTCTTCCTTGAAGATTCAGAAAGAGTTCTTCTACTCCTACGTATCAATGCGGCATTTTTTTATTTGCAGCAATCCGACATTTATAAAATTCAACGAAAACTCGATGAATTTTTAATAAGCTAGCAATAAACTGTCAAACATCACTTATTTTCTGAACTTTTCAACGCAAATTGCTTTTCTGGACGCAAATCGTGGTATTACATACAAAAAAGCAAATTTGTTTTGCTAAGCTAGGTAAAAATTTGCTGCTGCAGGTAATTAGATTGCTGAGAGAGCAACACGATGAACGCGAATTCCTCGCTGGAATGGGAAAATTTTGAGGATTATATACAGAATAGCCAAGAAATTTTACTGGAGAAGCAAACATTTCTTGCTGCCACGGCTGAAAGCTCGCAATCGTAGCTATCAAGATTGCTGCAATAGCCAAAAGTGTGGTACCACATCAAAAAATTCGCTGTTCCAGCAAAAGAGACTCAACAAAATTAGATTTCGTTGACACAGCGGATTTCTTTCCCGTTCGCGTGGAAGTTATCTGAGATTTTTACGGTTTTCTTGGATCTTTTCTATTATAAATAATCAATTTTGTACGCAAATCCGTTGATTTCATGCAAATTTTGAGAAAGTAATTTTTATACACAGAAACGCTTGATCTTTGGATAGTTTATGTGATTCCAATTGGATTTTCATAATATTTTTATGCCTTTCCATTACTGTCAAGTATACCGTTTTTGTCATTGGACTTTCCAAATGCCCTTTTTTCTTATCACTCCTCTCAGAAGATACAAGCATCGTAGGTCACTTTCAGATCAATCTTAAGTTGGCAAGCGTTAGATACAGATTCAACGGACGCATGTCCGTTACTGCTATATTCATCCATCTCTTACGTATTTGATTATCTTCTAAAACCCCTGGTTAACGAAACTCATTCATTCCCATTGAACGTGCAGATTCTCGATTCCGATTCAATTGGTTTTAATTGGTTCCAATTGGAACCCATTGAATTTGAATGGGAGATCTGCACGCTTAATGAGATCGAATGGATTTTTTAAACCAGAAATCAGTTGAAATCCTTGATCACTCTTCATAGAGTTGAACCAGATGTTTGTTGAGTCAAATTCCTAATAGCACATAATATCCCTATAATATTATTAGAGTACCATACCAGAACATTCCTAAAATATTATATATCCACCTTGATAAATCATAAATTTGGTCGAAAATGGAGGGATGTATACTTTTATTTCAGATACAACTCGAATTATATAAGAGAGATACGTGATTTTATAAAGAAAAGAATAATGGAAATATTATAATATTTATTATTTCTATAATATTTCTCAGGGCGGGCATATAATATTCTAGGAATGTCCTGGTATAATATTCTGATGATATTATAGAGATATTTGTGAACACCTTCCAACTTCACTTGAGTTTTAAACAAATTACAATTCAAACTTATACTTTATTTTTATTTGAGTACCTTGGAAATGTTACAAGAGGGATGTCAAGAATCGCCCTGTATTTTTCAAAAAATATAAAAGTGTTTGTGTTAAAAAAGACGACACTACGTTTTTCCAAAATGACTCACTGTCGATACTTCCTGTTCATGTCAAAAGAAAAAAGGAGATCAATCGAGGATTGCGAATGGAGAAAACAGGAGTTCAATATTATTAAAAAAATCCTATATTCTCTAATCGAATGCGCGGAAATTACCAGCCACAATATCAAGCAGAGAAAGCGAATCCATTCCCTTCAAATCAAGTTACACACATAATTTTTCATTTTATAAAAAAAAACAAACATGACGAAATAACATGATATACAATTATGAAAACAACATGCGTGTACATGTATGCACTGTCGATACGTGAATACATTATGTACGCCGTTGAAAGTGAAATGCAATTGAAGAACGGTCTAAGAACACAGCACAATGTAGTCACACAGGAAATATTATAGGATAATTGATAAAATAAAAAAGTGGGAGCGAAAGCTTGATATGTGCGCACTGTTGGGTCTTTTTTCTCACGATGTTGGAATGAAATATTGTGAGACATTTTTCATAATAAAAATATGCTACGAGAATACGACGAAATTGAATGATAATCAGGTGACATTCTATTCAAAGGGGAATCTGAATTAAGAAACCTACTCTTCAAAGTCAAATCAGTTGAATCTTACTATTTCTCTAGTTCAAATATTCGATCACTGAATGAAATCAGTCAAATATCAGTGAATAGCCACTGCTTATGTACACAGAAAAAAGTCTCATGTAAATTCTACATTTGTTGTTGTTAATTTAACATAACTGCTCACATAAATACAATTGGAGTAAAATTTACATTGGAACCAATGTTATATTTACATTGTTTCCGAAGTAAATGGGAGTAGTGTTGCTGTGAAGTAACTATGATAAGAATGTAAATCCAACAGGACTGTGTAGTAAATTTTACAGAAGATTCTGAATGTAATCGCTACCTCATTTTTTATGTAATTTTTTCCGTGTAGTTGAAAATGTTCCTAATCGAATCAATGAGATTTCACTGCAAAGATGAGTTAATATTCGCTAATTGTGTATTGTGTATGTACTAATTCACAGTGATCGACTTTCCATTGCGCTTAGTGAGATTTCACTGTTTCAAATTTGGAGAGTGGGAAAAGCGTTTTTCTCTTTTTAGATTTTTGCAGGTACGAAAAAAATAGTTTGATCAGGCGAGCTCTATGTACGCATTTGTAGGCCCCCTCGCGAACAAAGCCTGCTCCCATTGTTGTGCAACATAAAGGTTGGATTTCGTATCCAAAACAGCAAAATCGAGAAGAATTTTTATTTTTATACATTATTCTTTTATGTGAACTAACAAAACTCCGAGGAAATGATGAGATTCCAAATTTATTCGACGTTTGAAAAAAAAACGTGCTTTTTAGAGAGAATAAGTTGCTTAAATTTGCTACAAAAATTTTGTGAAAAACTGAGAATAACAAGCTTTGTTTTGTTCTAATTAGACGTCTCATTTTCTTGGAATTTTACACGTGAGTTGATATTAATTGTAAAAATGAAAAATGAAGAGAACGCGATTTATCTCATTATTTCACGTTGGAAAAAAAGTGTTCATAAACTTGAAATACAAGTGAAAAATCCCAAAAAGTTTGCTCGATTCAATTATTTTGTTTGTACTTTGAAAAAAAATTTCTTCCAACGAAATGAATAAATAGTTTATTTGTCCTTTCTTCATAGCATATTCCTTGGAATTAATAGAATATCCAGTCAAATCAAATAACAAAATGCTTGCCCTAAAAAAATTGATCTTCCAAATAAATAATTGATTTATTCGTCACAATTGAAATTTTATGGAACGAAGACAAATAAATCTAAAACAAGCACTTTTTTTTAGGCTCTCCAATTCAGACTCCCCTCAATAAATATTGTTTTGAGACTTGTCTGATCTATTCGAATGTGCAGATTTGAAGTAACAAGTTAAAAATCGTTAGATAATTGATCGGTTTGGGAATTTTGAATTGCATCATCAATCATTTTCGAGTGAATGAAAGCCACGTATCGCGTGTTGTTCGGTACCAAGCTTCGAAGGAGAGAGGGACAAAAAATTTTGTAGGGCAATATTGCATAAAATATTATGTTATGGTCTTCGTCAGGGATATCGTAATCCGTTTTATAACGCAACGAAACCACGTATTGAATATTAAACTCGTACTACAGTCTACGGAGGCAATGACATAGAAATGCATCAAATCATTAGCATCGAATAATTACAAATATCGTATCTTTTTATTCTTTCAATATTGGTATGAATGAAATTATACGATTCTATATCGATATAAACATATGGAATCGATCAATCGTGTTTTCGAATGTACGTAAACAAAAACGAAACCAGTCTAAAATATCGATCGTGTGTGTCACAAGAACCTGGTTTTTCAGGTCCGAATGAGAAAAATATTTATTTGGATCAAATATCTCCCTGTCCGAATGAACGGATTTTCTTTCCTTCCTTTTCTATATCAAAGAGAAGATAAATGAAGTTACTTGAACTATCAAGTTTCGCCTTTCGAGAGTCATATTTTAATCAGCGTTCCATCGAAGTTAACGCTCCAACCGAAACGTTACAAGGCGCGGCACGTATGTATATCTTCAACGCCCACATTGATCCATTAAAATGAAATTTTTTGAACCTGATTTGTGCCCAAGTGCTTGCATTGTTCGTGTACGTACACGCGATACAACCATCTTAAATCATTCTTTACGTTCGAGATAGAGGAAATGAAAATGAAAGCTGATAAAAATGCTTTGTACAACATATATTTTTTTTCTTTGTAGGTGTTTGAAATCTTTATTGTTCCAAGTATCTAATGATGAAATTGACAAACATATCATTAGAAAGTGACTTTCTTTGACGATGATGATGATGATGATGATAATGATGACGATGATTTCATGCTCCGAACCTTTGATATACGTGAAAAAATACAGAATTTTTAATAGTGGAGTAATTTTTATGAACTTGCATTTGTATTCTGCTTCTGTCACGATATTCTAGAATCCATGATATATTCACTTGGAATTGAGAACACAAATTGAAATGATCGATGTCCCAAATCCCAGATCAAGCATTCGTAGATCAGTTCTCGCGTAATACAGAAGTTTAATATTCAACGCGTCGAAATGGCCCGATTACAAAACGAAGGAGTCAGAGATACCTTGTAACTCTATAATAATGTATGCAACGATGTGGATAACTTTCTTCGACTCTGACTTGGGAGTTACAAAGTCAACAACAACAATACCGATGACAAGTTGCGAAATTTTGCCCAAGCGAGAAGAAAAAACGTTGAAAATCTCGCATTAACGTATATTCTTTTCTTAATCTCTTCGTAAACAGAATAGACCGATTGACAGCAACGCTAAGAAAAAAAATACCATTTCAATCATCAATTTTTACGACTCGGGTATGAATTGATTATAGGAACCAAAACAACAATCAAAATCATTCGACGAATACGAAATGACATAATGATTGCTGAGAAAAAAACTGTTTTTGTATAAATATTTCATTTATCCTCGTGGGAATGACTTATTTTATCGGCTTATGTAAAACACGAGTAGCTGAAAAATAAAGATTCTGTTGAGGTTTTCGAATTTCTTCATTTCATTCAACTTGGTTTTTTTTATGCGAATAAATGTCAACGATGCATAATTGTTATTTAATTGCACGAAGATGAGATTGTAGGATCCATGGGGTCGAGTCGAGGTATTTAAAACTTGTAACAATACATCGGGATAATTAAAAATCGAATGAATTGAAATCTAATATCTGTTGTTGAATTTTAACTTTAAGCGCTTTGTTTTTTCTTCTCAGTAATTCTATATATCTGTTGATGTAATTCCACGTATATTTCTTTTTCTCCCATACTGTATGCATAAAACAGTAACAGACATTCTCCGAGGGGCATATATTTATATACTACCACACAGCGCATTACGCACAAGAGGCGCAACACAAGAGGGCAAAACGAATCCTCCTTTGTTCACGAATGAACATACATCCAGACACGTGAAGCCAGGGTCAGGCGTATACTCGGCGTGTGGTCTACTTTAACTACACCCTGCCTGTAAAGTTCGATTGTAAAAGAAGGTCGATGGTACCAGAATACAAAAATATACACACTAATCCTTACGATAATCTGCGGAAGATGAGATTCGAATTACATAAACATTACCTGATGTCACTAGTCACTGGGAGGAGAAATCCCCAAGTGCTGGAGTTGAGGTTTGCTAGATTCTCTTGAATCGATCCAATTTATACATCGAGATACATCGCTTGGTTAACTTATATGAATTTAATCAAGGAATGTTAATTATAGACCTGAACTCTATCCTAAATGACACATATTCGATAGGGAATTATGATCAGGTTGCCTCGATATTCCATGAGGCCTTGACGAGGTCATCCAAAATCAAGCATATCTTTCGAAGGATCTGCACTGAGAAAAATGTGTTTTGTAGAACTTTGTTGTTAGGCAAACGATCATTTTTGTTCTTATAGCAATACAAAGTTAACGATAAGTCTTGTTAACTCATTTATGACATGTTTATGATCACCCTAGTAGAAATTTTGGACGGGAAAATATCAGGGCCTGATGAGGCATGTCTGATTTCCTATAAGGTCCTCATCCGGTTTCCCTCGATTTTATGGGAATTTTATCCGAACCCTTTTGTACCTTCACGTTACAACCCTATTTGAATCCTATTAGGGAAATCAAGTAAGATTTTCCTTATTCACGGTTTCCGGATTCTAACCTGATCAGCGCCTTATTGAAAATAGGGAATGCCTGATCAAATTTCTACTAGAGCATAAATGAGATCTCCGAAAGAGGTCCATATTACAAACATGGAACACTTGAATTGTTTCATTGGCATTGAATGTCCATCTCTGAAATACGAAGTCAAAGATCTTTTTCCCATACAGCACCACAGATTTCAGTGATGTCTCAATTACATTTCAGTATACTTTCACAGAAATATGTCAAAAATCTGTCAATTGAAATGTTACCTATTTGCAATGTCTCAGATATATGGGCCAATTGAAAATTCAGTGCAGATAAATTTGTCCCTTTTTGATTTTTGAAAATTTGATACTAAAGTGCCAAATTTGAGACAAAGACTGAGGATTATAATCAACGCTACCACAAACCTCAAAAGAGTGTTGATTTATCACCATTTTTTTTTTAATAGCAGAGTAATCATTCTTGGTACCAGAGTGGTTTCTAATGTGAGTTAATCATGTTCCAAATATTACATGAGGATATAAATAATTATATTAGGATGAAATGTTATTTGGTGATGATTGAAATTTATGATAAAAGTGTTCGGCACCCAATTTCAAATTCATCTAGATACGTGGGATATGTTAAACTTACATGAAAAACCACTCTGTTACTAAGAGGGACAACCCTGTCATTCCAAAAATATGGTAATAAATCAACACTAGATTACACTATTGACACTGTTCGGTGATTCATTGAAGAATTGAATTGTTCTTCATTACTTGCCTCAAACTTGCCACCATTTTATCAATATTTAAATACTAGTCACTGCAATTGAACACTCGAAAACAGAGAAAAATTTATCTGCACTCAATTTTAAATTGACCCATATTACGAAACAAACATTACAATGAAATATTTCATAAATAATCTTGGAATATTGCAGAAATAATTCAGAAATATTGCATTGAAATGTAAGATTAGCGGACATTGCAATATTTCTGAAGAGACTTCGATACCTCGGCGTGACATACAGCAATGTCATAGAAATATTTCAATGTTTCAGATGCTAGATTTCTGCAATCTTAATGAAATCTTCGGTGCTGTGTGGGTTTGGTGAAACTTTCTGATATCAGAATCAAAACACCGGCATGTTTATGAATTCTTATAGAGTTTTCTGTGTTGTGTGGTGGGTTAATATACGACAATTCGAAATGTCATCTACTAACTCACAATAATTATCGTCAAAATATGACCGTCAAGATTGTCCAATCGATAATTTTATTGTTACACAAGACAACTACACTTTGAAGAATAATTATGGAATTTTCTCCCAAAAATGGTGGCAGCAAAGTTCCTTCGTAGATGGGGAATTTTTCACCATAACTTGATGGACTTTTCCAGTATTTCTAGGGGATTCAACATCCAAAAAATGAAATAATAACTCAAGGTGGTGGAAAAATCCCTCATTTCTTATGAAAACACTATTTCTCCCACGATGAGGGGATGAAATCCACCAACAGTGTGAAGAAAACTTCCACACATGTTTCACAGTGTATGTGTTCCTATAAGAACAAACCTTATTGTCTATCCAACAATAGAATCTCAAGAATTGTCTCATTATTAGACGTGCGGAACTAATAGGATAAGAATGAATTCATTGAATCCAAATCTGAATTCTCATGCATTGTTTCAACCCTTTAACGACCAAATGTGCGGATGAAATCTTACCTTGATTTCAACCTGATACCATTCGAAAAAAAATAGGGGACTAGCATTGAGAGATCGATATCTTATGGTTTTTGGATCGCTCTTTCGAATGGTGTACACAAAATCTTTGAAAAACAACGTCCCATCACTGTTTTTGGCAAAAATATCCGAAAAAACGCGTTTTTCAACGACGATTTTTTTTTAAATCAAACTTTCCACTGTGAAGCCACTACTTTGGCGTCTTCTGGAGTATCAGAAACGTGTTCCTGATACTTCAACTTGAAAAATATGGTCTGACAATTTTGATTTCTATCGTTTTTTGGATGCAAAATGGCTTCTGAAAGCCAAAATTCGCCGAAATCTCTTTGTTCTTGGATTTTTCAAGTGTTTTTATAACCCTATGATATGAGATGAGTTATTTGAAGATATGGATTACTCTTCAAAACGGTTATATTTCGAGCTTCACCAGAGACCAAAGAAATGCAGCACTCATCAATTGGTACTATATATACTATATATAACACAAAAATTCAGGAAGAATTCATAATGAATTCATTTGGGACTATATTGATTCAAAATGGATTTATTATGAACTCTCTCTGAACGGTTGTGCTGTGTGGGTGGTTTTAAATATATCTGGACTGAAATTCAGGGTGCATTTTTCGAAATCCAAAATGATGAATCCAATATAGTTGAATGCGGGTGTAATAATCGATTATTTCCGAAAACTATTTGATGGAATTTTTGTTGTAGAATTCATGTCTCTACCAGTTGCAAATTCCCGGATGGATGGGATTCTCAAATTCTCATACGGCCTCAGTTCCCCACCCGGAACACGCCAGTTCCTGCTCTGGATCCGCTAGGTATCACCCGAAACCACTCAAGCCATGCTTGGGACCGGCCAGGTCCCAATCCGGGATACGCCTGTCAGGTCTTGGTCAGGGAACTGACCGGTCGAGAGTGGGGACTTGCTCGATCTCGAGCGGAAACCCGAGTGGTTCCAGGCGGGACCCGAGCGGGAAACTGAGGCCGTATGCGAATTTGAGAATCCAATCCTTTCGGGAATTTGAAACTGGGAGAGACATGAATTCTACAACAAAAATTCCATCAAATAGTTTTTGGAACTAATCGATTATTACACCCGCATTCAACTATATTGGATTCATCATTTGAGATTTCGAAAAATGCACCCTGAATTTCAATCCAGATGTATTTAAAACCACCCACACAGCACAACCGTTCAGAGAGAGTTCATAATGAATCCATTTTGAATCATTATAGTCCCAAATTAATTCATTATGAATTCTTTCTGAATTTCTGTGTTATATATATAGTATATATAGTACCAATTGATGAGTGCTGCATTTCTTTGGTCTCTGATGAAGCTTGAAATATAACCGTTTTTCTCTTACCATGTAGGCGCTGCCATCTTGAAATACCATAATATGGGCTCATATTGTTCTGATATATCAGAATGAGTAATCCATATCTTCAAATAACTCATCTCATATCATAGGGTTATAAAAACACTTGAAAAATCCAAGAACAAAGAGATTTTGGCGAATTTTGGCTTTCAGAAGCCCCACGGAGAAAATCCTACACTAATAGTTACTGTAGCCCACACGACTGGCTCGTGTTATGCAAAAAAATCATTTCAACACTACTGGTTACTGTGGTAACACGGGTCAGTCGTGTCTGCGCACCAGAGAGTCGTTTTTCTACACTATTCTCTACTGTGGAGACACGACTGATTCGTGTTACCACAGTAACCAGTGGTGTTGAAATGATTTTTTTGCATAACACGAGCCAGTCGTGTGGGCTACAGTAACTACTAGTGTAGGATTTTCTCCGTGCGCTTTACATCCAAAAAACGATGGAAATCAAAGATGTCAGACCATATTTTTTAAGTTGAAGTATCGGGAACACGTTTCTGATACTCCAGAAGACGCCAAAGTAGTGGCTTCACAGGGAAAAATTCGATTTAAAAAAAAATCGTCGTTGAAAAATCGCGTTTTTTCGGATATTCTTGCCAAAAACAGTGATAAGACGTTGTTTGTCAAAGATTTTGTGTACACCATTCGAAAGAGCGATCCAAAAACTATAAGATATCGATCCCTCAATGCCAGTCCCCCATTTTTTTCCGAATGGTATCAGGTTGAAATCAAGGTAAGATTTCAGCACATTTGGTCGTTAGAGGGTTAATAAGTTCCAATATTCTTCAAGTTGAGTTTTTCTCAAGTTTAAAGAATTATTGATCATCAAGAAGTCTGTATTTTTGTTCATTGAATGGAGCTTATATCCACGTGATCTGGGCGGTGCTCGCATCTCGATTGTTCATAGTGCTTGCTTCTCTCGCGTTTTGTAATATTCCGCGGTTCGATTTGAAGAGGAGTTATTGAAGAAATGGGATATCTTGTGGCGTATAGAAAAGGGGATTGTACATCAATGTTTATAAAGGTCGTTTATTCAATGGAGATCTGAATGTTAACACAAATCCATAATTATTGCTCTTTATTGTATATTCAAGACAAGATGGTCTTTGGATACAGTGGTAATCACTGAATATACATGAAATCCATGACGCAAAGGAGTAATTCATGCACTCTGATGAGGTACACATTTCTCAGCTACACCGTTACGGACTGCACGGGATTTCCTACTACACAATTAAATATACGATAATTGTGTCCATAGTACACAAATGTAAACTACATTGTTTTGAATTAGACCTTTCCCTACTACAGTATAAAAAGTGAAAGTTAAGCTTTCCCCAAATTTAGTGACAGCAGAAATTCCTCGGGTGCAGGGAATTCAATTACTCTATATTTTGAAGGAATTCTACCTCATTTGGGAAAGAATTCTTTCTTCCTGAAAGAAGAAAAATTCCCCCAAAAGATAGGGGGCATGAATTTACCCCACGTGGGAAATTTTTGCTGTCACTAAATTGAAGGGAAATTCTACATTCACTTTGTACAATGTAAAATAGGAGAATGCTAGAAGTTCAATTGAGTGAAAGAAAATTGTAACAGTATCCATGTGTGAATAAATATAAGGCCATTTTTGGTTCATTCTTGGCCTAGGCCAGCCGATCTTGGACCAAGAATGGTCGGATGTTTGTGCGCACATAGGTAGCGGAATCTCATCAATCCTACACTGAAACAACATGGTAATCTACTAAAAGAATTAAAAAATCTAAAAACACATTCTAAAGGAAAATTTCACTGCATTCAGAATTTCGAAGGGATATAAAAGGATATGCTCCATTTGAAAAAAAAAAAGATATGAAATCAATATAAGCGACCAAGTACATTGGTTATCCAAAGGATATGTGAAAGATTTTTGATATATTGTAACTTCAGTTTGTTTAAACTGTATTGAAGGTAATTTATGATTTTCAAAAAAGCATTATTGTATTAAAAAAATAAATAGAACAAGCGTATCGTTCTGCCCGTATATAGAGATACCAAAAAGTGAAAAAAAAAAGTAGAATTCCACAAAACATACGAATGTCTCACAAAAACCCCTAAAAACTCCAACACAGTAAAAAATAACGTCGAATCTCAAAAACCATACAAACGTTTTACAATAACGGTTGAAAAAAAATCCTTGAAAAAAATACTTCACTCTTCCCGGAAGATTACTTGGTATAACAAATATACCATTAAAAGAAAAGATGTGAAAGGCAACCCTGTTTCGGAATTCGCATCAACCAGGAACACTTGGCGTGGCCGAAGAAGATTTTATGAAATTATATCATTTAAATTTCTTGTTTAAAGTTCTATAGAAATTCATTTGTATATAATAAAGGCTAAAAACTTCTACCACCGGCCACGCCAAGTATTCCTGGTTGATGCGAATTCCGAAACAGGGTTGCCTTTCACATCTTTTCTTTTAATGGTATATTTGTTATATCAAGTAATCTTCCGGGAAGAGTGAAGTATCTTTTTCAAGGATTTTTTTTCAGGCGTTATTGTAAAACGTTTGTATGGTTTTTGAGATTTGACGTTATTTTTTACTGTGTTGGAGTTTTTAGGGGTTTTTGTGAGACATTTGTATGTTTTGTGGAATTCTACTTTTTTTTCACTTTTTGGTATCTATATATACGAGCAGAACGATACGCTTGTTCTATTTATTTTTTCAATACAATAATGCTTTTTTGAAAATCATAAATTACCTTCAATACAGTTTAAACAAACTGAAGTTACAATATACCAAAAATCTTTCACATATCCTTTGGATAACCAATGTACTTGGTCGCTCATATTGATTTCATATCTTTTTTTTGCAAATGGAGCATATCCTTTTATATCCCCTCGAAATTCTGAATGCAGTGGAATTTTCCTTTGGAATGCGTTTTTAGATTTTTTTATTCTTTGGTTTTTGGATTGTCATGTACTTGGCGTTATTTTTTACTTTTTTGGAGTTTTTTTGGGGAGTTTAACTTCTTTTTCTGAATATGATTCCAACTGAACCCAAATAAAAATGAAATACCCCTGTCGAGCTTATGGCAATCGTAGGAATGAAAGAAATGTCCTCAGATAACTTATGTGATATAAAAATCCACTTGGATTTCCATCAGTCATCTCATCATTGGACGGCAATAGATTATCGAAATAAAGAATGAAGAAAAGAAGGGAAGAAAAGCGAATTCCCATGAACAAATATACGTGTGAAGAATTCCTGAAACCAAATTTTCCTTGACGGATAACTGGAGATTTGGAGAATTCAAATTTAGTTGCGACAACTAAAGAAATTTAGTTGCGACAACTAAAAAAATTTAGTTGCGACAACTAAAAAAATTTAGTTCGGGCAACTGAAAAAATTTAGTTGCGACAACTAAATTTTATAGTTAGAATGACTAAATTCATTCATTTGAACGTACTACTTCTCTATATTTGCCACCATTGAAAAAATGAATGAAAAAATACCCCTCAAACAATTACTTTTTCGTTCAAAATTCATGAAGCGCGAAAGGAATGAAAATTTGGAATATGTGTTGATAAAATACGTCCTTCTAACTATAAAATTCCGTTGCCTCAACTAAATTTTGTTGATAGTGCAAATATAGAAAAATGGTCCGTTCAAATGAATGGATTTAGTAATTCTAACTATAAAATTTAGTTGCCTCAACTAAATTTTGCTTCCTCGTTTAGCTCCTAAGTTTCGTCCGCGCATATCTCCCGTTCTGCTTATCCGATCGTTTCGAAATTTTTATCACAGTTGTGGACTAGGGTGATAGTGGTCCCATATAAGTTTCAACCTGATTCATTCAGAAGAATTGGGTGGATGAGAAGAACTCTGACAAAAAGTGAACATTTTGCGTACGCGTGTATCTTTTCTTCCTATTATCCGAATCCGATCAAACTTTAACCACGTTTTAGTCATGGCCCTATAGTAGTCCCATATAAGTTTTATCCAAACCGGTTGAAAACTGTGGAAAATTTTTCCTCGGAATCTGTATTTTTTTTTAAGCATGCCTTCCCCATGTCCATATTATCCGAATGTCTTGGAACTCTGAGTTCATTCGAGTTACGAGATTTTAGTTACATGATATAAATTTCAGGCACATTGGAATTAGGGGGAGTAAAAAAAGCGAATCAGGTTCCTTTTTGTCTGTCTATTTGTCTGTGTGTATGTAACAAATTTGCGAACGTGTATATCTCTTGTTCGTATTATTTGATCGTGATGAAATTTTCATCAGAGTCATGTGCAGTGTTGATAGTGGTTCCATATAAGTTAAAAGTTTCAACCTCATCGTTACAGAAGAACGGGAGGGGTGAGGAGATATCATTCGAAAAATCGTGATTTTGCAAACGCGTATATCTCCGCTTCCTATCATCCGATTGCAATCAAACTTATACCACGTTCTGGTGATGATCCTATAGTGGCCCCATATGGGTGATTCTTCGCTAAACGTACAATTTGGGTATCGAAATTTCTCAAATTTTTTTTGTGCATTATGAGAACGAATGGAGCATTATTATTACGTTGATGGGTCAGAAATTTGATATTCGTAACGGGCCGGAAAAAATCTTAGCGTTTTTTGTGTTTTTTTTTTCACAATTTATCCGGAGTTGCTCGTACTAGTTCCACCACTTAGAAAAGCTTGATTCCTTAGCATTCTTTATGGGAAATTTCTTCATATTGACGTCAGGAATCATTGCTGACATACTGAATTCTGATATTTTTGAATCAACCACCCCTCCTCGATTCTGTGGTAAAAAGTTCCATGTTCATTCTGAATTCCTCGGCTTCATTATTGAAACAAATAATTGATCATAAATTCTCGATCCGTCATTTTAGACCTAGTTGAAAGTTCTCAATCATAATTCAAGATTCGTACTCAGCAACCTCGAAAACCCCCAGGTAGTGAGGTTCACACAGATCTGAAGGATTATAAATTTTAGGTCCATCATATTGCACCCACCATTTGTGATTCCTCATTTCTACTTCCGGATTCGTTATCAGCGACCTCGAAAACCTCTAGGAGCCAATTTTAAGCAAATCGGATTGATTATAAATTTTCGGTCCGTCATTTTGGACTCGTCATGTTGAATTTTGTATTTCTTATTCCGGATTCCTGATCACTGACCTCAAAAACTCCCACTCAGCCAGTTCCAAGCAAATCGGATTATTTATGAATTTCTGGTTCGCCATATTGGACTCGCGATTTTGAATTTTTTATTTCTAATTACGGATTCATGATCAGCGACCTCGAAAACCCCCAGGTAGCCCAAGACGTGTAACACAATTTGTACCAACAATATCCACTGCGCTCCTATCTTTTCTGCATTTTCCTTCAACGCTACCTAATGATCATGGTAGGATTTAACGTACAGATGTATGGTACATCTACATCCTTTTTGCTTTTTCTTCATCCACCTATGATTCTATTGGAAGAATCTGATAGTGGTATTATTCAATTCAAGGACTTGTATATCCACCGCACTTCTGCTTTTTCTTCATTTTCCTATGACGCTACCTAATGACATTGATCATTGTGGTACGTAACATAAAGATGTATGGTGACATGCATCCTTCTTGCTTTTACTTCATCTACCTGTGATTCTATTGGAAGAATCTGACAATAGTGTACCTAACGCAAGGACCTGTGGTATATTCACTGCACTCCTGCCTTGCCTTCATTTTCCTTCTACGCTACCTGATGATATTGATCAAGGTGGTAAGTAACATACAGATGTATAGTATACCTGCATCCTTTCTACTTTTTCTTGATCCACCTGTAATTTCACTCAAAGAATCTAGGGAAACCATTTTGTACATAGTTCATAATTTTGATTCAGGATGTTATATTTTAGTATACCTGAAGTGCTCGGTGACTAACCTTATTTTCGAATGTTTTTCAAACTTGCTATAATTGAATTTTCATTCATTATCTATTCACTATTCTGTTTCATTATTTGTTCACGATTCTGATTGCAGAATAGTGGATTCCATTAGAGATTATGGTATATCCATTATACTTTTGCCTGTAAAAAAATAGCAAATAAACTTCAATAATCACCCTTGAGCAGGCTCGGTATGATCTTTTTCATCGATTGCCTATGATCCTAATTAGAGAAATCGACAGTGGAGCCTTCCGAAGTAGCTGGTCATCTGGTGTTGATCAGCTACTTCGGAAGGCTCCAGTAGTTGACTGTCCGTCAGAACTTATGATATATCTCTGACTTTCTGGTATGTGGAGGAATTGCAAATAAATTTGAATCTTTTCCCTTGAGCATGCTCGATATGATCCATTTGATCATTTTCCAACGACTCTAGCAGGAGAACCTGATATTAGATTGTTTGTGAGGGGGTTATGGTATATCCGATAAGATTTCACCTAAAAAGTAATGCATAAATTTGAATCATTATTTTCGACTAGACCTTGTATGATTTATTTGATCATCAGCCTGTGGTTCTGGTGGTAAGAACCAACAGTAGCAGACTGTTCATAAGGGATTACGGTATATCTGCTGAGCTGTTGTCTGTAAAGGAATATTGTATTTTATGAATAATGCATCATACAGAGCTTACCTGTGTATATACCAATTTTCTGAATGTAGCGAATAGATTTATTTATCCCTTTCTCAAACTTTTTCTGTTTTTTTTTTACAAAAAACCTCTCCATCATATATTCAATAATTCATTCATGAATTTTTTCAAGTCATATATAAAAGTATATATAATTCCAGGTTATTTGTGTGCGTTTGATTGTTGTTATAATGACCTGTAATACCTGTAATGTAGTAACCTGCAATTCATCTATTTTTCAATTATTCTTTTAATATTATAATAACCTATCAACACATCGCCTCATTGACAGGTTATTTGTTTATGCTTTGACAATGTATAGACCACGCTACACTGAAATCAACGCTATTGGATGTTTGGATTATAATATACATTAACTAAAGTGAATGTTATTGGATATTGGAAGAAAGGACAAAGGACAGAATATTGGATGTCCCAAGAAGAAAAGAGACAGAATATCTCTATGCCAATGGAGGAAACCCTCCCGAATTCCGATGACGAAGAACTATCGTCGCTATCGTGATTAAAACAAATCGAAAGTGGCGATGATGATGAAGAAAAATCTTGATGTTTTGATCGCATGAAAATTTGAAACGTTTGTATCTCGGGATCGCGTGAATGGATCAACTTCGTAGTGTGCTTAATCGAAAGTGTGTATTCGAATTATATAATAGAAGTGTAATTATTTTTTCGTGAAATTCAATGTGTGATGAGTTATTGTGGGTTAAAGATTTTTTGACTATAGAAAATCTTGGTTTTCGTGTAAAGATACACGGTAGCGCACGACTTATGCTTTTTCATTTTTTTTTCTTTCAGGGTTTCCATGTACTTGGCGTCGGGACGCTACCGCGTCTCTTAATTGGAATTTGATGAATTGAATGATGTGTTTGAAATTTGAACTTTGTAAGTATATTTCAAATAAAATACTCTCCTGATCTCTTCGCAGCTGCAACAACCCTCCCGTACGGTGATATTCCACACAGTCAAAAATGTAGGGAGTGTTTTCAAAACATACAGGAAGTAATCTCGAGACGAGACGAGATCGAGATTCTCTCTCATCTAGAACTCAGCTCTACCTATGAAGTTTGGAATTTTCAGGTAAATTTATGCACTGAGAAAAAGTTTTATTTATAGCGAACAAACGTAGATTCGCTTATGGGGGAATGAATATTTATCTCACGCGAATCTATTATGATTTTGTCAAATGTAATTTATTAAATATTAAGAAACGCTAATTTTTGCTCAATATCACTGGTTTATTTCTCACAAAATATATTTGATTCAAACGAATATGTATTTCTCCATAAGCGCATATACACGGAGAAAAATTATAATGTAAATTTAACATCAGTGCATAGATAAAACTTTAAATGTAATTTTGTACATTAATTTTGATGAAACTCACATGATACATACATAATCATTGCTTTGGAAGATTGTAAAAATTACGCCAATCCAAAAATACATTTATTATGATATTATTGACCACGAACAATGTAAATTTTCCATTACACTCGACTGAATCGACTTTTCACGAACGTGATGCCATAAGGCATGCTCAACCACATTTCCACTTATTCAATTCTACAGCAATCTAATGTACATTCAACAAGTACAGTTGCTAATGTTACCTATACTTTTTTGAATGATAATCTGATTTATTTCCCAGGAATTTTATTCTCATTCTCAAATATGCAGTTACCGCAATCTGATGTGTATTCAACAATCGCTTCTGCAAAAACTACTCGCCTGTGTTGGAAATACCACTGAGAAGCGTTGTAACACTCCTTTCTGTTCAAAATTATTAAAATCGCGTCACAAAGATGGCGCAAACAGTTTCAACAGTTTTCCGCGAGTATCAGTTTGTCCCTACATTTGATATATATTCAAAACTTGAATCTCCACTCATAGCGTACGGTTAGTGATAATGATAGAATAAAGCAACATAAAATTGTATTGTATCTTATTTTAATATGTAAGATGTATGTTAGAGTAATAAATTCAAGCTGCCCAGATAGCATTGAAAGTCCTCTGGACGTTTTAGAAACATAACCTTAGTTCTGCGCGCTTCGTCTCCGGGGAGTAGGTTTAAGTACGTTCAGAGGACGTTCATTTTTGATGCACCTGATACGTTCCCAGTACGTATTTTTCATTTACCACGGGACGTTCTCGTTACGTTTCCCAAACGTACTTTCATGGAAACTAACCTTTACAAACATATGTGTAGTATCGCAGAACGTCATTGACACCTTTATTGAACACATCCCCAAAACGTCGCTTGGTGAAGATAAATAGAACATTACGGAACATTTGTATGTTCCTGGGACGTACATGCGACGTTCTTAGAACGTCCTCGGATCTCATTTGAACGTTCTCTGCGTGAGCAAGTACGTTTTGTGAATGTTCAGAAAACCTCCCGATGCTATCCGGGTGAGTGATTAAAGTTCATTCCACTGCTCAACAATGCATTTTTATATATTGTCTCATTGCAAATTCAACAAAAAACACAACAGCAAGAATTAATTGGGAAGATACCATGTTTTTTTTATTTCAACTGTCAGCGAAAATTCATAAAAATGCGGCGCAAATAATGTAAAATTTTAATGACTTAAATTTTATCCCCATCTTCGTGACTTTTGGAAAATTAACAAAAATGGTTGTGGTTATTATCGTAGTTCCCGCGTATGCATACAATATATAATAGAGCGATTGAAATTTCATTCAAAAATCCTAACATGCATTTTACATCAGACTGATGTACAAATTTCATGAGTTTGAAGTAAATATCGCTTGTCATGCTGTTTATATTTCATTCATTATGACAATAGAATTTACATTTGATATATGCAATAGTGATGAAGTGCGTATGTTAAAATTACATCAGATTGTGGTAAAATTACGACGTTTTCAATTTACAGCAAAAATGATGCAGAATTTCCACCGCAGAAATGCTATCCCTATATTTACATGTGGATTTTGTCAAATTTATCGCAATTGTTGTATCTGCTACCCCAAATTTTTCTCCGTGTACGTTTGTTAACTATGAATAAATCCTTTTCTCAATGTGGGATATTTCATATACATTTACTGAAAATTGATGTTCTGTCTCATGGTCGGAATCTTCCTGTGGCTGTGTATTGGAAAATTCCGATTATTTTCCACAGTGCAATTGTTTTTGATCCCCGAGATGTAAGCGACAAACATGTTCCCGCATAATTTCGGATAAATAAACCAGAGTATCCTACTATGGATGGATAATTTAGGACTATGCGCGAGAAGCCACAAGTTGGATTTATCATCAAATGATACAGCGATGTTTCACTTCTGGTTATTCTATCTGTCAAACCAACCATTCAAAGGTTCAATTTTCACTCACTTTATGATTCGTAATACGATCAGGGTGGCATTCTATTTGAAATAAATTCACAAAGTTCATATCCCAAATGAGTAATTCATCGAAATTCAGTATAGTAGATTACCAGGTTAATTCGGTGTAGAATTGGTTATATTTCGTTACAACTGACATATGTGCATTTGAATTAACCTCTTTATTCCACCTCAATCCTTGTAGTTCACACTGAGAAAACTGCTTTGTTGTACCTAGTAAAACATTTTATTATTATATGCTCAACCAAAATTAACCGAAAAACTAGACATTTAGTGGATGGCACCAAAATTTTGCTGTGCCAAACAAATCATCTTACCAAATCGTGTTTGCTTCCCTGAACTATCAGTGATTTGGCAGGATTTTTTTGGTTGTCATAAGCAAATTTTGGCTGACCCACTGATTTCTTAATTATTCCAACAAAAAATCTTGGTTGGGCATATATCAACCCAATCTTTTTTCCTAGTGTTCTTTTCCGTGGCAAAGTATAGTTCGAAATTATGTAGTGCAGAACAGTGCAGTTCAGAATGGTGTGGCTCGGCACGGTATAGTTTACATGTATGTAGTATACACGAAGAAAAATGAGGAGTAACTGCTATTCCAATCGCGGTAGCTCTTACTCAGTATATGGATGACTATTTTCGGAATAGAAGTTACTCCATTGGAATACTTTTCGCCAATTTTCAAGAAAGACTCACTTTGTGAGGAGTAAGACATACACTGAGAAAAAGGATTAGTAAACTGCACGAAAACGTAGTTGACTCAACTTAAATACGTTCAACCAACTCTGGAGGTTGCATTGAATCATTACCCAGGTTGGCCGACTCTGTTGAGTCAACTACGTGAATGATTGGGACAATGAAAAATAGTTTCCGTCAAGTATCCATATACATTTGACACAAAATAACGAAGCTGATTGCCTGCGAGGTCGACTCAACTACGTGAAATTTTGAATGAAACTTCTTTTGTGATTTGTTGACGTTGACACACATTGGTTCATAAAATCAAGTGATAGGTTTGAGACAATGGAAGGTGGCGTAGTTGAGTCTACAATTTCCAAGTCATTTCAACTAAAAATTCGTTGATTCATTCATAAATTCTTCAACTACGCTTGATGGTTATTGCCACTTTTATTTTTTTTCTCAGTCTTGTGAAAATACCGTACAGGGGAAAAAAATTGTCATTTGTACCAGCTAAATTTTAGTTATTATAGCTAAATATTTCAGCACCTATAGGACAACTAATTTCCTAAAAACCATTAGCTAAAACTTACACTGTAAAAAATAATCTGAATTTTCCTGTATAGTTTGATCGGAAAATCCCAATTACTGATCGGGAAATCGATTTCCGGTACATTTGTATGAAATTCCCCATAAATAAATCTGAAAATTTCGGGTCGGTGCCGAACCAACGAAAAACCAAATCAACGAAAAAAAATTTACTAGCAGTATGAAGTTGTCATTTTGTTGCAGTATGAAATGAAATTAGTCATGGATCATTGATTAAATTGAACGAAAATTCTTTATGTTAACCTATTCACTGCACCCGTTTATTACAGTAGACACGTAATTCATCATTCTAATAAAATTATTAATGATCTTCCTAATCGGTCGGTACAATCAAACTGTTTCAAACGTCTGTAGAGAACGAAAATCGGTTTGTCGTTATCATAAACATAACCATACCATAATCATAAACATAACAAAGGGAAATTAAGTTTACCGTGGGGTTGTGTTAGCAAATCAATGTTTTTTACTTTTCGTTTAATTTAATCAATGATCTATGACTAATTTCATTTCATACTGCAACAAAATGACAACTTCATACTGCTAGTAAATTTTTTTTCGTTGATTTGGTTTTTTGTTGATTCGGCACCGACCCAAAATTCCAAACTTCATGAGATTGTTCCCAACATTTCACAGTAAATTTTCAGACAAGCTCGGAAAATTCCTAACGCACATACATGTTCATTACTTCACATAAATACTACATATAGGAATTTTCCCAGAGAAATTTTTTACAGTGTAGCTAATGGATTTGAAAGGTTTTGAATTTTTTTTTTCTCATGTATATTCAATTGTGTGGTTGGGAATTTGGTTTAATTATTGAACAGTTTCAGATTTTTGCAGTAAAATAGTCGCTGTACATTAATTTGTGTACACTGTGAAAAGTGTATGGGGTTGATTACCATTCGCTCTAGTTCTCATCGCGACTTTAGGATAGGAATTGAGTGCTGACACGCGATTTGGTGATCGTTCCTATGTTAATCTACCGTGTCCATGGTAACGTAAACAGTTTATCGCACTCACTTCGATTTTGAATGGTACTTATCACAATTTTGGAACATTTGTCACCGAATTCCTATTCTTCCTAGTAATGGTTACCGTATACTTTTCTCCGTGTAATTCAATATTCCAAATGGCTTTCGTGTAGCGCAATAATAGTGTATTTCAGATTTGTTCAGTATTATGAAAGCCCCTGGACGACGTTCACGAACATCAAACTTCATCAGTCTGCCAGATCTTCCCTAAACACAACGGAATGTTTGATTTTTTTCCATATATTTCATGAAATCAACTAGTTATTAATCATTACGAGAAGCAGAGCGAACGAGGCAAGCGCAGTGGGCAGTATTCAAAATATGAAATTGAGAACAGAGCAACCCGAACAGGACTCAGATTATCCTGCTCATATCCAGCAGATAAATTTCTAGTTAGGAATATGTATTCGTCATGCTCAAAAAACCGAAAAACACACATCTTATCACTCAATCCCGATACGAAAATTGTATTTTTGAACTTTCCACCGAAAGTTCAATCATTCCCCTCTCAAACTTCATCTTCGATCCCCCACATCGATTCTCACCTCAATCGATTTCCATACGAAAACAAAATTTGTTCTGCCATTTCAAGAATTCCACTATAACGTTACATTAATAGCCAAACGCGACGCGAACTCTTATCACCTCAATACGTATGAAAATCAGTCGCTGTTGCAAATTTCGAATCATATTTAAATTCGATGACTATATTTTGAAGCGAAAATTGAATCAACAAAGCGCTCGTAACCGTTTATAAATACTGCATTGTTCCTTCGATTATCTACTTCGTCAATAACAACTTCTCCCAGTGTTGTTTTGAAGTGCCAGCAATGTTTTGACGGGGCGAAGAAAAAATTCCCTTATTCAATGATGCACATACGAAGCTGTAAAAAAGAGTTCGAGAAAAGTTACAAACATGAAAAAAGAAAAATCCAAAACACTGAGAATAAAAAGAAAAAAAAAAGAGAGGAGAGTGAAGTGTATGGGAGATGGAAGAGTTTTGTTTGGCCAGAGAGGAAGAAGAATGAAAAAAAATAAAAGGAAAGGATACGCCCTCGGAAGCCGCACGGAAAGACCCAAGCCGTGCCTCGTGTTCCTTTGTTGAAGATTCATTCCGAGTTCTGAATGTATTGAAAAGTTTAAAAAAAAACACAGTATTTGATAAAGTGAGGTGATAAGAGAGTTTCATCTTGCGAATAGAATTATGTTCTATTGGAAATATCATTGAATTTTGATCTCTTAATTTTATAATAAATTTAGTTTCCTCTCTCTCTTTCTCTATTTCTTTTTTTATGGAATTTCGAATAGAGTGAGCGTGTCGAAAAATAATACCTCGGTAGAATCGGTATGTTAATGACGTTATGTCTCGTAGCCCTTTTAAGGAGATATTCTATTCACTTGTAAAAATTTCAACTCTCAGTAATTTCAACTCCATTTTGACGCTCCGAGCTATTGTCTGGTTCGTCTGCCCTTCGCATCAGCTTCGCGAGAGATTGCGAGTGAAACATGAATTTTCAAATATACGGGAACATTTACACGATATATTATGATGTTTCAAAAGATATTTTTCACTCGCGTTTGCGAGCTTTGATTCCTTACGAAGAATAGGAGAAGAAAAAATTATTTTCTTCTTACTTCTGAAATTTTCAAGGTTAGCTTGTATATCTCTCATTATAATCTCATGTTCTCTTTTAGGAAAAAAAAAACAAAGCAAAAAGTCATGTTGCGCGGGTTTCACAAAAGCACAGGAGGAAGAAAAGAAGAATTAGAGAAACTATGATCAAAGCGTGACGAATTTGGAAACCCGAGTTACTCATTGATCGTTATTCACGGAGCACTCTCCTGGAGTGGTTTCTACTAAAATCGCATGGTTGTCGTCGCCATCGTCGTCGTTGTCGTCGTCGTAGTCGTCGTCTGGATAGGCTAAGAAAGTCTCTGACGAACAGAGATGATAGTTTTTGACCTGCTAAAATAAACCCGGAGGACCTATCTTGGAGACCGGTTCTTCTCTTCTCTTTTCTTATCCAAAAAAATGTTGAGGAGAGGAGATTTGTTTATCTCTCGATCTAAAACGAATGGATACCCCACGGAGGTGTTTCAGTGTCTTGCTAGGTCATTTACAAGCTTCGCTTCACGTTGAGAAAATGCAAATACGTAATTATACCGCGTGCGCTTTCGGCAACCCTCTGAATAAAATTTACGCTAGGAAAAGGTATTTTCAACGTGATGTTTATGCTAGGAATAATATATGCAGCATTTATAGCATACATATAAATCAACAATAGTTTTTCTGAACCTGGAGTTAATTTACAACATTGATTACAAAACATTCATGTGCCCTATGCCTGCACTGTTGTTAATAAAAAAACATCCAAACTTGTGCCAAAGTTGGTACTTTTGCCAAGGACAAACTTTGCCCAGGAACAGCTAAACCAATATTTTATAACTGTTCCGTTGTTTTCAATGAACAATCGATCATCATACTCGTTTGTTAACCCCTCGGGCATGATCATTGCACGCCGTGAAAACAAGTCTGAAGATTAATCATGCCAATGCACGACTATAACTTGTGTATATGACTGACCCATTGTGAAGAATTAGGAACTGAATTTCAAGATTCTTAAATTAAGATTTCAAACCTGATTTTTTTATCATACAATGCGAAATTGTTTTTGTATATAGAATTCTATAGAATATTATAACTGCATTGCTGGGATGAATTTGTTAAGTTTTCTGATTCAAAACATTTCGATTTAGTTAGTGTTTAAACCTTGATTTACTAATATTTGGGGTAATATAAGAATTCAAAAGGTTCAAAAAGTAATTGTTTGTGAATCTACGCAAATCTTTTCCATTGCAAAATCAGCTCTTCGGGCTGAACATTTTCCCCTTGAATTGCATGTAGGGATTCAAGTTTTGCGGGTATTTTTCATGAACGAAACACGTTTTGTAATTATAAACTCATTGGAGAGAATCAAACAAAAGACCACGGAAAACGAAAAAAAATTTTCTAGCCACTTGCCGATTTTCTACACGGAAAGACCGGGTCTATTAATATTTAGAAAGAATTTATCAACGTTTAGAAAAATGACTGTCAATTTAGGGAGGAAGAGGATCGCTGAAAAATATTTGTAGTGAGTCTATCAAAAATTCGTAGTCAAAATATTAACAGTTGATAGTTTCGTTGGTATTTTTCACAGTGAAACTATCAATTGTTAATACATCGACTACGAATTCTTAGTAGACTTACTACGAATATTTTTCAGCGATCCTCGTTTTCCCTAAATTGACAACCATTTTTCTGAATAATAATAGACCCGGTCTTCCCGTGTAGTTAGTGAGATTAGCGTGGAAGATTAGCATGGAATCATTGGGAAAACAAATATTTACGAACAAAGATTCCAATCAACAATACTTCTTACAAATGTCTTTGAACGTTGTATAAAAAAACATTTTTCGAGTTTTGCTTGGTGAAAGGACTATTGAATTATGTGATTAATGGAATTCATTTCAAACCACGGCCTTCCGAATTGTATATTTTCCCAATAGTGAATCAGGATGCTGTGTACCGGAAAAAAATGATTCATTCGACGGAATGGACTGAAGTTAGTTCTGAAAATTAGTTCCGACTAATGAAATAATAGAAGCCGGTAATAAAAGCTTTAGTAAATATAAGGCAATCTCAAATGAGGACAAGCAACTGAAGTCAGAGGAATTAAATTTGAATGTAGTTAAGCCAAAACTCGTTTCAGTTATCCAAATATTGACAACTGTATCTAGTTCCTGGAACTGATTTTGAGTGAGGGTAATTAATTATTTTTGTCGGTGTGCTATGAATAGGACTGCGAAGATTGAGATGGTATAGTTCACTTCACTCGCACTTTGCTTTTCAACTGTGAAAAAAATTTGTAAATTCACCGAAAATAGGAATTGATCCGAAGAAAAATTCGATCCAAATTACCAGGATTATAACAAAAAATGTGGTGAATTTTTCCGATAAATTTACCAGTAAAAAGCAATAAATTTCAAAAATTGTGAAGATTTCCAACCATTGTAATCGAGTTGTAGCGGAATTATTTGATTCCATTTGAAACTGATTGATACTCATTACATTTGAATGGGAATTTTGCACATCCAACAGGAATTAACCAGGGTCAAGTACAAATAGTGAATGAGGTTGCCCATGTCCCTGCCAGTGATGGTGCAAGCTTATCCCAGACATGACACATTTGTCGCATGCAATAAATAGTTGAAACATGGACTAAACGCTTTTTTCAATCATCGAAGCTTGGTGGAATTATCAAAAATAAATCTCGATACGTCTTCTACCAGGTTTGATCCATTCACACATGGAATTATAAAAACACGTTACTAAAGAAACTTTCAAACACGTGTGTTCAGAGATTTCATAATCAGAAAAAATACTCCCAATAAATTCTGAAGTTGGAACACACAAACCATTCAAGATATTTCCACTCGAGGGTTAGATCTTGAATCTCGAAGAACGTGACTGTAAAAGAGAGTAGACTGAAAAGGAACTGGCGTTCTCTCTAAATTATGATCCCGGTTGTGTGTGATTTCTCTACGCACAGGGTGTATTAGACCCCTACACTTGCTCCTCCGCATGGGGTCGGTAAAAACCATGTAACAGCCTTCTTTTACAGTTTCTTACGTAGGTTGCCGCAGAGACGCAACAGCCCTTAAGGCTCATCGTACGTACACACGCGTTAGGTGTAGATGTGAAAGTGAACGTAAGTTATATACAGCTATGCTTCTCACTTGTACCCGACGTATCGCGAGAGATTGAAAAGGAGAGTACTATACATCGTCCGTCCGCTTTGAAGAGATACGTTACATCTGTGTACGTGCATATAAAGATGATCAGTGTAGTAAGCCACTTCAACGCGAACCGGAATTCGAAATCGTTTTTCCGTGAAATTATCTTTACGACCCTCACCCACGTAATTGGGGTATTCTTAGCGTTATTAAGCCCTACAGGGTAGACTCTTGAAGAACAAAACAAAACCCTTTTCGAACTATAACGAAGAAGTTTGTATTATTTAGTAAACCCCCCTCCCTTACAACATATTGTTTTTGAAGATAGTTTTTTTACAGCAATAAAAATAGCAGTTTTACTAGGACGTATTGGAACGATTATCATTTTATCTCTCTAACAATTATGACTTGTTTTTATCGGAAGATGATTATGGTTTCCGGTGAACGGAGATACCATAAGACGATGAGTTGGCGATAAGTTTACCGGGATTGTTTTTCGATATTCTATAGCTGTTGCAACATGAAGGTACAAAAAATATTTACTATTCAAGTTTTCGAACATCAATAGGTGAAAATGTGCGATACATACCGTGAAGAATTCCAAGTGTCATAGTTTGTTTAGGATTTTCGTATAGAAATATTTGAATTTATCTTACATTCTTCGGAAGGGAAATGTATGTGTATCTTGTTTTACCTGAATTCGACCACACGCTGTTATCGTCTCGTCAAACACTGCAAACAGAAAGGAAAAACATCTGCAGCACGTACAGAATCGATGAATGAAGGTGAAAATTGAAAAGGAAGTCTTCAGAGCCGTGGAGAATAAGCGATGCAGTTATATTCAACATCACAATACTCAAAATTAGTATCAACACAATAATGTATTGGAATTGAAACATTGAAGATATTATTATGGCTTGTAAGGGAAACAGAATTAAGAATTACAATTCTTTTCACATCATTCTGAAGCGTGACCGTACTCTGTATTGCCGAGTCTGAAGATAACGAGACTTGAAAAGAGAACATAGAGTGATTGCGATTTCCGTAGAAAGGGAAGCGCATGCATTTTTCATGGTTATGATTTCCATGATTTTCATGAGCACGCATACTCTGACGCACAATATAAACCTGAATAATTTAATTATGGCGGTTTGCGTACATGAAATAGACGATATCTTATGCTTCCAAAAGAAACATGAACCTTCAAGAAAGTGCCGCGAAAATCCTGTCTAGAAAATTTGTTCCCAAAATATTCGAAAGTTGAATCGAAGATGAGACATTGAACGAAAATCCAGAGACGTTTTCAAAAAATTCTACAAAGATTCGTAATCTTCATCCCTATAGTAGAAGTCAATTATTAATCCATAATTGCCCTCATTCAGCAACTCAGTAACGTAAAGAATGAGTTTTATTAGAACGAAAAACTTCCTCATGTACAGAGATTACTGTGATTTCAAGAATGTACTTCCAGGCACCGTCGTGTGTCGTAAAAGTCTCTCGAGTATCGGAATGCAACTTATATCTCTTCTATTGATTTTTCTCAGTGTGCAGGGAGAGTTTTAATTGCTCACGAATTTAGACTGTCGAAAACTAGAGAATCAAAGAATAGAAATCTTGAGATGTTGAATTGTGGATGAACACGCAGAACAATTTAATAGCTGTGGCAGCTACTCACTTTTTCAGCTTCTTTCTTCATTGCTATACCTAAAATAATTGCAGCTGAAGCTATTAATTAGCTACTACAATCAAGAATCGTAGCTGTGACTGCACAGGTTTTGTGGTTGATATTTGAATAACCAAATAATTCAGCTGCGAAATTTTTGCTGCGACAGCTACATTGCTTAGTATGACCGCTAAGTGGATGGCTTTGACAGCTCAAAATTGGCTCCCACAGCTGATTTTGAACTATCAAAATATCCACAGAGCATAAGGACATCTGAAAGATATCTTGCTGATGAATATTTTGATAGATATCTCATAGTATTCTGAAACATGCGTAAGCAATTTGAAAACTCCGTTGTTTTTCAACAATAACGGAGCTCTCAAATTCTCCTGATTGTGTTGCATCAGACATCTTTTAGAATTCTAAAAGATATCTTCTATGTGGGTAATATCTCATTATTTTTCTCCATGAAATTGAATTTGGATTGAATTCTTCTCAAATTTTATGCTCAACCATTGACAGTGCAAGAAACTAAGCTTTTTACCAAGTAATATTTTCAAGACTTGAAAATTTTCAACTTTAAATACTAAAACAATAGAATATTCACTCACGGAGAAGAGAAATTTACTGACGCAGCAAATCGAGACATTATGTAAAGAATAGAATATTGCTAACCTAACTAAAAATTGGCTACCACGGCTAACTGAATTGCTGAGAAAGCCATGTGATTAACTGGAGCATTATATATGAAATAGCAAACAAATTTTGCTGCCACAGTTAAAAAATCGCTTCCCTAGCCAACACGATTATTGTGATAGCAAATACTTTGCTGTCATCGCGAAAAACGCAGCGAACTTAGATTTCGTTGTCACAGCAAATTTCTTTTGCCCCATCCTCAATCAATGACGGTGAATAAAATTATATGCTTTGAATTGTGCCTCTAGAGCTGTCAGTTTCCAGCAATCTTGAATCTGTTGAAATTAAGTGTTATATTAATGACATCTATAGTTCAGTGTTGAACCATCATTTTACCGATCATCCATCTCTTCGTGCATTGCCAGAATTCGCGTGAATTCCATATCTGACAAAATTCCCAGGCGAGTACCGAGAAGTTTCTCACATTAGTTTTCTAGTAGCAAAACGAGCAAATGGTGTTCTCCATAAATTTAAATCAAATTGCAAACGAAAGTATCACATCCTCCTTTAATTGTTACAATTGCTTCCTCTGCATGTAATAAACATGATGGGAAAACCTGTTTGCATCCACATTCATTTTCTCCCTTAGCCGTACCACATCTTGTAACATATCTATCTCAAACACGACGATGATCGTGTACCATTATACACATTCCCCGCATCAATGCTGTATATTTGAATTTGTCTTCGCGTAGATTTGAACTTTACTGAAACCTTTGTGCGCTCATATATACTTTCCTCATTTATTGCTATAATAAACCACATGTGCATGTCACGTGCGGTGTTTTTGCATCCTCCGCACTCGCTCTCATAAGCCGTTCCGTAAATATTCTCGATTCACAGATCCTCAATAATCATTCTTCTCATTCTGGTTGGCTTGAGGGTAACTCGAATGGACAGGATGATAAAACTCAACGGATCCCGATACTTTCTAATGTTAATGAAAACGCATGAACTAAATTCAATCTAAGAAATAGAAATGTTCATTTCTTGCTTCTTTTCCAATCATACTCTCCTGTCTTCCCATTTGACATAAACTTTTAATGTCAGGCTATGCCATTTGACTTGGTATCTTCTTTCGTTTGATGTACTGTTCCCCGATGTGTACAATAAGTTACAACACGATTTCCATAAACTTTCGTGCTAGACTTTTGCGATTATGGGATCTCACAAACATCTACCACATTTTTCATATTTTATATCTCATGGAGAAAACCGCATTCATTAACGTGAATGAATACACAAAACATATTTAAATTCAGAATTTTCTGTATATCGCTGTTTCTTTGACTTTCTTTCAAGATAGAATCGAGGGATTAGCTTTTCAAATGAGTTAGCGAGTCGATTATTGTCCTTATGGAAAATTTAGGGGGACGCGTTGTATTGGTGTATTCGAATATCACACGGGGTGCGGATGCGATCTTGTGAAAGGTCTATTGAATACGTTCTTTGAAGAGTCATTATATTCCTCTTTATTGTCGACAAAATTTCCACCTTGCGAGACAAGAAGGGCGGTAGAAAAAAGCCCCTCACCTTTCGTGTGTCGTGTAACCTCCCGAGCAAGGTGTTTTATTCAAAGAGAACAGTCATACAGAATTTATTTTATCCCTTCAAATTTCACTCGCGTGTCTCACGTTGAGGTATTATATGGAAGAATAACGATGTACAAATACGTAACTGGGTGATTTGTTCTTGAATCATCTAAAATTCAAACACTCGCGTTAGATATACATTTTTTTTTCAAAATCAAAATGAGAAATTCCATGTTCGACATAAAATTTGAAGGAAAGTTAGAAGATAATGTAATGCTGCTGAAGCGTGCATCGTTTATTGAAACGAATTAACCTAGTTATGGAATAATTTAGCTGTTGGAGACTCAAAATGTTTCCGGTTTCAACCCGAGCAAGCGTTACATCAGCACTCGCTAGGCCCTTACAAGTTCCCCGCTAGCCACTAGACTCTTTCTAGCCCTTGGCTAGATTCTCGCGAGGCCCTAGACAGTTCCATGGATGACGTTGCTGGGGAAGGAGTCAATTCGAGAAGATGAACAATCTGCTTGATCAGATCTTTTGAGTATGAATTTTTGTTCTGTCCCTATAAATGATTCAAATTTCAACAACATATTATAATATACAAGATATGAGATTATCCTGTGAATCACAGGGGACCGATTGTGCACTGATTCTCACAAGATTATTCGATCCTCCTATTCGAAATGTCACTGAATTTTGAAATGAATTTTTCCGATTAGGTGTAATACTTGGCTATCGGATGATTCATTTCAAAGAAACGCATCGTTTCGTAATGAAACTTGTTGATAAAAATCAATAAAAAATTGTTTCATAAGGTGATGAACCATAGATAGAAAGTGAATGGCTCGTAATGTCGTATCCATCGGAAAACACATAACGTTTCTTTCTTTCGTTTCAGATGTATTTTAATGAGACGAGTGATTGACATTTCATCTATCGAGAAATAACGATTTGAAAATTTTATTAGTCTCTTATATAACTCTCCATAAAATTTCAAATCATAACCGATGAGGAAATTCACCGGTATAAATATAATATGCATAATTCGGATATTTGAAAAATCTTACCTCACCTCGTCCACCCTTCTTATTCACCGTCCATCGATTATTTTTCCTGCGGTATACAAAGCCAAGAAAGGGAAGTTAAGAATCTTTTCGTTTCGCGCTCTGATCTTTCCTTCTTCTTCATCTTCGTCTTCTTTTTTCCTCTTTCCGCACATAATAACACGGTGCGATACACGACGACTCGTGTCCTGTTCACCCATTTCCGAAGGACCTTAACCAAGCATGACCAAAGTGGCCTGTGCGTGGTATTCTTACTGACTTATAAACTGTAAAGCCGTTTTGCAAAGCGTGGAATTCAATGTTTTCCTTATCCATAATGATGCTTCGCGATTAAATTACTCACACACGTTCATAAATCACACACGCGGACGGGTACGTGGACGTACAGTACGTACAGTGATAATTAGATACCTCCTCGCGATGAACGTGATGTAAAACTGATAGAAAATAATTATACCATTTTCGGTGAATGTATCCAGATATATAATTATAAGATTTTTCTAACAGTATGTGGATTGCTTATAAAAATATCGAATAGAAGGCAGCGAGTCTGCAGATAAATCCTTTGTTCAAATACAGGAAAGTGCCGGAAATAAGAATATTTGAGAAGTTAATCTGCATGAAATCATCTCATATCTCTTGGATTCTTCATATAAAGTTATCAATCATTAGAACCTACACGGGAAACAATGCCCGTGTAAAAATTACATGAAAAGTGAAGTAACGATTACGATATCACACAGTCCTGTTGGATTTACATTGTTATCATAGCTACTTCACAGCAACACCACTCCCATTTTTTTCGGTGACAATGTCAATTTTACTCCAATTGCATTTATGTGCACTGTTAAAAAAATTGGAATTTTCCGGTACTTGGGGACTGAAAAATTTCTGTTCATGACGAATTTTTCAGCTTACGTAAAAGGAAATTCTTGTTATACCGGAATTTTTCCATATTTTACATGAAAATTCATGTTTTTTACTTCAATTTTTCATTACAAATACAAGAATTTTCTGATACGTGTACTGGAATTTTCATGATTCGAATGTAATTTTTCAGTACAAATGTACAGGCGAATTACTTGCAGTATTTTTTACAGTGTGAGCAGTTATGTGAAATTAACAACAATCAATGTAGAATTTACATGGGACTCTTTTCCGTGTACTGGAAAATCCTTGCGGAAATAAAAACGACTTGTAAATTACGAAGAATATTGAGAAGTCAATCAATCTGTTGATGTTGAGAATTATTATGCAGATAGAACAATAATTAGTGTGTGGATGGATCAAATGTATGGTAGAAATATTGAGTATTAATTATAAATCTTCATCACATTGTTGATGTGTTTCATGTTTTATGTGTATAGTGAATTCATCGATGCGTTGGATCCTTTTAACCACAAGCGTTTTTTTTTCTTTTCCATGTGACTGGAGGAACTTTTATATAAGCATCTTACTCAACATATTCAACGTAATGATTTGTGAAGAAAACTTTATTTCATTGAGCATTCTTCAAAACTTTTCTTCAGAAGTTCGTGACAATAAGTCATAAATTAACTGTAAATTGCCTCATACTTTTACACTTCATACACAGTTCAATATAGAAAAATTATTCTTTAAAATAAATGATCCTTGCAAAATTTACATTGCTAGAATAGTTTTCAAACTTCTCACCGTTCGTTGACTGTTGGTTTTAACAAGCACGTGTCCAATATTCATTTTAACCAGCTCTGCTTCTTCCCAAAACTGTCCAAGACTTATCCACTTATTATATATTTTGTGCGCACTTGTTTGAAGTCTAAAAATGGATTAACTGTTGTCAAGATCATTGGTTGCTTTGTTATTTTGTCAATAACATCACTCGAACTAAATGAAAATTGCTAGCTAGTTTCCTAATGGTGCAACAACGTCATTTTGTTCTTGTATCTTCGCATGCTACCAACTCTGGTTCGGTATTGACATAGTTTTGCTTCACAAATTTCAAACACAGTTTGTTACCACATTATAACTACAATGTAACTTAAGATCACAAGCAATGTCACGTGTTTTTTGCATGCAATGGACTGGTAACTTGGAATTTCACACTCATCAACAGTTGTTACAATGTAACCACAGTATAACATATTTCATTTCAGCAACATCGTGGTTTCATCCATCTGTGTGATACTATTAAACCCGATAAATTTTGTCAACTCCAGTTTTGAGGGTGAAAACACAAATTTATATGCGCGACACCTCGAATCTAAGTTCAAAAAGTGTCTACGATGCATATTTTCCAAAATAAGGAGGTCATAACAATTGCATGCAATCACCATATAACCAATTTTAAAAAATGTTATGTTACAGGGACGTTGCAACACATTTCATTGCACGTGATTTTGAAGTTACATTAAAATTGTGCTATAGTGACAAACTGCAGTGTTTGGTGGGGTTGTTTAAAATTATCCTCGCCATTTCTCGAGTGGGTTCATTCTGGGATGAACTCATCTTTGTTGTGTGAGCGATCCGTTCATCGATGCCCTTAATGTTTCTTCTCTAATGAGTTTCCTCCTCCGGAGCATCATTCTTCGAGACATTGGATTTTGTGCTCAAGCAAAACCAAGGTTGACCTGACCAGGTTCAGGGGATAAATTTCTTTCTTTCTGGCAAGGTAATTTCTTGTGTTACTTGGCGGGGAGAGGGATGCATCCATTATTCATTGATTATTTCAAAATAAATATCTCCAGTCCTAATGTAACATGAACTTTCGGCCAATGTTGTTCACAGCCTTTAGATTCTAAAACAGGTTCTGTGTCGAGCATCCTCGACGAACCTACCAAGTATCCTGTGGGACAAGAATTGATATAGATTCCATCATTGCGTTCCACGTGCATTGGACACGAGAAGTAGGTAACATCGGTTAATCATATCCGAACGTTACGAACGACTCGTCTAAAACTTGTAATCTTTCATGTACGTGCCAAATGTATGCTACCAACACAATGCGAATACCACGTTCATCAAAGCTCTTGTACAAATACAAATTACAAAGAAGTGACTTTAACACTCTTGGTACCTGTCCCCTGTAATTGGTTTGCTATTGTAAAACGTTGAATGAAACGTGATGCATGTGGTATTGGTTACTTACGGGGTGCACAGAATCATGAAACCAGTTTGTGATTATTATTCATGATACCTTTGTACCGAGGGGAAAAAAACCTCGATACTTCACGATGTAACAGAATTAATTATATCGGGAGATGAGTTTTCGAATCAGTACACAGTTTTTAAACGTTTCAACTTTTTCTTCCTTGAATGTTATCAAATCCGATTAGAATTTCTAAATTTATGAAAACATGGTATTTTAATAAAAGTATATATTTCGTTTTATATAGAAATGGTAGGGTACTTATGAAGAAAAACACAACTGTGCCTGTTTTCAGTTACGATAAAATACAAAAGTACTGAAATCTCTATCCTACAGATTTCATGATACGATACAAAAACGATTATCGAAATCGATAGAAGCGTTACTCGAATTTTGACAGAGTTTTCAACACCAACACTTGCAGCCCTCAAAAAACATGAAAATTGGATCTTTCATTCACCTTTTCCTGTCTGTACTCACAAATATCCACACTGTTGCAATTGTATTCAAAATTCAACCTTTCATAGTCTTCATCTTGTTTGCCGATCTCATTGAATTGAACAAGTGTAAACATTTCATTCTAAGACTTTCATCTTTTTCATACTACAAATTCGTCTCCGAAGATAGAAACTTGGAAATATGTCTTTTCAAATATATTTAGAATTTCTTTTCAAATAATCGAGGTTATCGGTGTGAAAGTTGTTAAAAGTAACACGAATACCTTACAAATATAATTCGAAAGTTACAAAGTTGGTAAAAATTGTTCTCCAATTTTGTCAAATTAATTCAAAAAAATTGATACACATCCAAATAAAAATCCCAAAAGTGCAGAGATTTCAATCTCAAGTGATCAACCAAAGGGTTTCTTCTTTTATACGAGTTTTTCCTATCTACGTTAGATTTTCTAAAACATGTGCCGTCTCTCGATCTTCCTATGTGAATTTAAATTCGGAGACAAACAGTAAGATAGAGATATTGATATCAAGCTTCCTCTTTCTGTCCAAATTTATGACTGTGATTTGATTTCAATATTATACCTAAATAATCTTCCTATCTTTATTAGTTTACCTCTCATTTTATCTCAAATGTGGAAAGTTTTCACCATACTTTTCCATTTTTTTTTCCACTTGCTATTCAGAGTAGGTATCTGTTCTAGTTGATATTTGAACGACATTGAACGTTGAGCGTATCAAACTTATCTTTATGTTCATCGACTACCGCTTGCTCTAGGATGTTGATAAATTGATATATTCGAAAGTGAACTTGGAATATCAACGAAACATGATCAAGAATAATTTTTCGATACCTCGGATAATGTTTGTAGCATTCCAAAATGCAGTTATCTCTTATTCGATTGAAGATACTGGAAAACGAGAAATTTTATTGAAATTTATTTACTCTTTCAGCAGTTCTTAATCATTATCGTCATCATAACGTCTGGATGGAGAGAATGAAGATTCGGTATCCAGATTTTATTTTCAAATAAATCTTAATGATATAGTAGCTCTATCAAATGAATTCCAATGTGAATTTGAATCTACCTTCGATCACGATATTCTCATAAAATCTCAGAATCTCAGAGAATGTATTTTGGGAAACAGATTGATGAGATTTTATGTATCGAATGATCGAAATTTCATAACACGTTTCTTAAGAAATAAAAGTATTCAGTTTCAATATTTCAAGCATTCAGTTACATTCGAATCGCGCTGAAGATGTATCGAGTACGACTGAAGTATAAGGTGATAAAATAAAGTCGAAAGAGTAGGAGAAGGAGGCCCATTTACAACGATATGTATTGCCTGTGTGGGCCCCTACATCGTGTTCGTGTACCGGCACGATAAGGGTTTATCGCATCCGGCTCCCCTTACGCTTACTTATAGGTTGTCAGTTGTAAGAACTCAATATACTTTGCTTTCACGCAAAAGACCTGACCTAACAAAATCCCTCCTACAACCTCGACTCATTTTCAACAATTTTTCTCCATCGATACTGTGATACACCTTTTTTTATGTCAAAAAAAAACATATTCTTGTATTCTCTGATCGATGGATGCGACAAGGATTAAGATAAATTTTGATATCTCATGGAAATGATTACGCGAAGTTGATAAAATATTGAAGAACCTCTTGAGAAGAGTAATCTGGCATTACCTTGGTGCTTTTCCTTCTCATTTTTCAACAGGAAGATACGTACTGGAAAATATACATTGTTACGTATTTTGATAGCTCTTATCAAACTTGATAAGATTCATTAGAGATCTTGTATTTTATCGTTCCAAAAAAACATAGTTTCTCACGAATGTTTTTTAATTTCTGTATGCTAAATAAAGACGACTCTTATCAAAGAGAATTAACATTCACGTAGTGAAGATGTTTGATCTTCTTTATCATCAATTCTGGAATAATTAAATTTGATTGTGTATTTTACTTGTTGTCGAAGCTTGGAAAATCTGTCGTGTATGTATCAGATAACATTAATTTTATTCAGAATGTTTTATTTTGATCCGCATAGATACGGGTGAATCAATACAAATATTTCTAAAGTATTTCTGTGAAGATCTGGCTAAATTCAATTGAATTGGTTATTATTGAATTGAATATTTCGTTAAAAAAACACGATCAAAAAAATGTTGAGGCACACCATTCAGACTTTTTTCTTATGTTATATACATTTATTGAAGTCGATTTTTCAGTGTGGTGCTGAGCTCCCAGCCTGCGCTTGGTTTTGACAAATCATTTTAGTTAAATTTTTAACTCTTATTCAACCCTTTGCGGCACACGTGTTCTAAATGAACGGATGTTCGTGGAAATTGGTATACACAGGTTTTCTGGGTCACTGGTTACGAATCTGACCTCAGATTTTGAAAATTCGAAATGGCGGATCCAAGATGGCGGTCAAAAACTTGAAATATCACCGCATTTCATTTAAAACCACCATGTAGGGGTTCTTGGGGTTGCTGACTACGAATCTAACCTCAGATCTGGAAAATTCAGAATGGCGAATCCAATATGGCGACCAAAAACTTGAAATATCACCGGATTTCATTGAACATCACCTTATAGGGATTTGTGAATGATTTATATCAATAGAAAAAACATACCAAATGTTTTTCAAGGAATAATGATTTTTTTCTTTGAAAATCGCAATTTCAATACCAAAACAATCCTCAACGTGTTATTGATTATTCAAAACATGACCTAGTATTATTCCTATGGAATATGTCAATAACAACCCGTATGGAAATATTTCGTTGAAGAATGTCTGCAAAACTATGGAAAATCTCTGAAAAAAATGAAAAAACTCGGAGAAACTCTGACAAACTCTGAGAATCTCTGAAATTTTGATGAGAAATCTAATATTTTTGGGACATTCTTTACAGACATTTTTCAGACTTTTTTCAGAGTTTCTCAGAATTTTTTCATACTTTTTCAGAGAAATAGTAACGAAATTGCACTCTGAAAAAACTCTGACAAAACTCTAATAAATTGTTGACATTTTTCTGATTATTGAAAAATCCTGAAATTCAATAAATACATTCATATGCCGTATTCAAATATCATGTGTGAAAAAGTGTTTGAAAATTCTTTAATTCTTTTCTAAAAGTCAGAAAAATGTCAGCAATCCATCAGAGTTTTGTCAGAGTTTTTTCAGAGTGCAATTTCGTTACTATTTCTCTGAAAAAGGATGAGAAAACTCTGAGAAACTCTGAAAAAAGTCTGAAAAAAGTCTGTAAAGAATGTTCCAAAAATATTAGATTTCTCATCAAAATTTCAGAGATTCTCAGTGTTTGTCAGAGTTTCTCAGAATTTTTTCCTTTTTTTTCAGAGATTTTACAGACATTTTTCAGCGAAATATTTCCATACGGGAACCAGGGGTTGGAGAATGGAAAATTGTCATAACGAAAAAAAAAATAATGTATTTTTGAATCACGCGATCAAATTTTCTAAAATACTTCGAAAAATATTTTTAAAACTTCAAATGTTCTGAGAAAAAGTTTCCTAAAAGTTTGTTATCTTGAACTTGAAAAATAAACGAAATCAAAAGAATGAGGATTTTTATGTAATTTGTGTAGATGATTGTTTATAACTATGTGTTTACAGATAACAGGTGTTTGTAACATTCTCCATAACCAATTTTCATGAGTACTATTATAAACGAATTTTTTTTTTATAAAAACCTGTTACAATCGGTATTATAAGCGAATCGCATGAAAATTTTCATGTTAGTGCTTTTTGTTTGTTTCGTAAGATGAAGCCAACGATACCATAGAATGAAGTATAATTGAAGACAAATTTGTAATATGATGGTCGACTTATTCAGTTGATATTGTCTTATCAAGAAGACATAAAATATAAAAAATTTCAGAAAAATACCTTTTTCGGTTGAAAATTTCGATATAAATAATCAGCGCAAAATTTCTATGGTGGTTTTGTAGGAGTTGACTCTGATGGAATCACGTATCGGTTTCTTTATAATGTCATTTATGTACAAAGATCCGATGAAAAACTCATTTTCCTAAAAGTTATAATCTTCAATTGGGTGTTATTTGTGAAATCATAACTGTCGATGTTTGGAAGTCGAATACTTCAACAATTTTTGAAGCACATCATTGTCCTTCATAAAGTATTTGTCCGAAGCCTAAAACTAATCGAAAATGTATTTTTCACTAATGTGAAAAAGTCGAGCCCAAGTTGATGCGCGCGATTTCTACCTCTCTGAGTGTTGGAGGGGACGTTTTTACTGAAAGATCGAAGGGGACATTTTGGCTCTAAATCTGAAATAACTCCTGCGCGCAACGCAATATTGCAACAAATTTTGGTGTACTGCTTCGTCCCAACGTACTATGCGATTTGATGAGACATAGAAAGATGTGCTTTGGAAACTCTTGCAATGAAGTAATATAATAGAGGGGACATTTTTTTACGAAATCATGATTTTCCATTTTTCGAAGTTGAATACTCCAACAATTTTTGAAGCACATCGTTGTGCTTTACGGAGTGTCTTTCCATAGCCTAGAACTAATAGAAAATCCAAGGAAATTGATCCTAAGTAGATGCGCGCGATTCCTACTTCTAAAAGTGTCGGAGGGGACATTTGTAATTTCAAAACCGGGACACAAATTCGCGGTTTTTTTTACAGATATTGGATTGATAGCACAGTGTCATACTCATGTAATTTGAGTAGCTTGAGGTGTAAAGTGTCCGGCTGATTTTTGTTAAAACGTTTCAGTAACGCGCAGAAATATTGTGAACAAGCGAAGTAGTCAATTTGTACCCAGGGACAAATCAAAACTCATGTTTTCGGTACTTTGTTCAATCACTATAAGTTATATCCGTTCTCAAGAACTTCTGCGATCATCTTAAGTTATTTTTCCTACATTAGGAAGTCTGAATTGATATTTTCACCCACACAAAATTGGATTTCATCCACAGAATTGGTTATGAATGGAGAGGGACAGAAAAATGACGCTTTCCGTGGAAACGCCCATATGAATACACATTCAAATTTCTAGACTTGTTGAATGATGATTTGACGTCGATAAAGCCACATTATGGCTTCAGGGTTCACAAGTGATAGTTTTCCACTTCTCGCAGCCAATGTGAATTTTAAAACTGCCAGTACAGGAAAAGGAATGAAACAATGCTCACAGTGTCTTAAATCAATATCTCGTGTATTAGAATCCGTTATTGGAATTTCAGTCTTGCCAGTACTGGAATTCTCAACCTCGGCAATATTGGCATTCCAATCCAAAACTGGCACTGTTGGAAAAATCAGTACAAAACTTTATAACATGAAATACGAAGTCTTTTACGTATCAGCGTTACAAAATTTTATATCATGTCAACACACGTGGCCATATCTATTTATATCATCGTTATAAAATTTAGAATCACTTTTGATACAACATTTTCCATTATTTTCAACAGTGTATAATATATGTTGATCAAGAATTTATAAGACACTTTTAACAATTCATACAAAATTATTCAAGAACTTTATTCACTCCAAGGAACAAAGCGAAATAAACCATATCCTGTCCTCAAGGGTTTGGATCTACGACCGTGCTTACCCAGGTAAAAATTGACCATGGGCGCTAGGTTGCCGCAAGGCTCACCAAGATGGGCCGAGCCTAGGCTACCAGGCATGGCGCAACTCTGAAATGATAACATCATTTCAGCCTCAGCCCATTTGTTTCCACAATCAAGACCCAACACTGGAAACAGGGTTGTGATAGCATATGCCGTCAATGGCAGACCATACAAAAATTTGTTCGCCAAGGATGAGCCAACGCTGTAGCAATCTTGCGGCAGGGTTGCGCCCATCTCATGCCAATGGTCACTTTTATTTTTTATTGTAATTGAAAATAAAATAAAAAATCCATTCTATCATTTCGATTGAACGAAATGAATGTCGGAGAATTTCAACATGTAATTTTTCTGATTGGTTTAAACTGATGAATGACGTAAATCCGGTGGTCCTGGCGTAGAAGTAGGCGGGTCTGGAAACAGATGAAGAATTATTTCTGTCATGGAATCTTCAAAGGAGACTTATATATTGATTGAATGCTTGGTTCGCCACTCGCAGGAAACAAGCATCACTCTGGTGAGAGTTATTGTAATTTGCTGTTTGAGAAGGAAGTTTCACTCTTAGCCAAGCTATTACTCAATTCGAGTCAAGCTAACGCCTAAACTGAGCGAGGCCATCGCCCAAGCTGAGCCAAGCTATTGCCCAAGCTGGACCAAGCTACGACCCATGCTTGGTGCAACATGAGAATCCATTGTCATCCAGAGTTGCCTAATGCTTGGAGCAGTGTCCCGCCAAGCCCTAGAGAGCCTCTGTTGAAAGCATGCTTTTTCCTTCAAGCAATATTGGTTGAAGAATGGGCCAAGCGTGGCGCAGCCAATGATCAATGATGGATCAATGAAGTCGATTTATGACTTCCCATATTGGTACAATGTTTAGACCATTGTCAACCATCCTTGTCCCTACATAGATTGCCCAGCTTTGGCTGGCAGCCTTGCGTCTAGCTATATTCCGTTGTCAGCATTGGCGGAGCCTGAAGATTTTTATATGGGTATCTGATCATCTAAAATCCAATTCTCAACCGATAAGCTGTGTCGTGAGATGATGAATAATGAACTTGAGAGAGCATATGAATGTATACTTGCGAATTTCTGAATTCTGTCAGATGAATGTAACAGAATTTTTTTACAGTGTGAAAATTCTCCAAACAGTACCAGTTTGACACTGGCCCAAGACTATTTCTACACGTAAACCGATTCCTTCTGAAATTCATCGAAGAGCTGGTGCCAGTCATCGACTTCCCACACCGGTTGAAGAAATCCATTAAAACCGACATCATGAAATTTCATGAGATTTGACGAGATTCAATGCCCAACTTCTTTAAAGAGCATCTAGAGAAATTTTCTTCACAGGATGCACTCAACCTGCACAAAAAATCCTCCTGAAAATTCAAAAAAACGTGGCTGTAATTTTTCACAGAAAAATTTAGTTGAAATTTTTTGAAATTCAGTAAAATTTATCTGAAAATTCAGAAAAAAGTGGCTATAAAAAATTACACTTACAATCTCTGAATTTTCAGACAGAATTTTTGTACATTGCAACATTTCCTTTACCGTATCTAATCACAGCAAGTTAGTTGATAAAACACTTCAAAATCGCATTCTCATAAACAAACAAAAAGTACTCGATCGGTTATTCATCCAAACGATTCCACTGAACATCATTCCATAGAGAGTTGTTTTTCACAAGCAAAAAAATAGATGATTACATCGTTCTGAATGAATTTCACGAACGGACAAAAAATGCAGCATTACTTTCAGTTTCAATGGTTCAAACATACGTTTATCTATTCAATAATAAATTCATGAGAGAAACAAAAAAAAAGTAATCTCACACGTTATAAGAACCTGATACAGTTTGCGAGATTAGATAAGGTGGTAAAACATCAAGTTATCGTCTGAGAAAATTCCAAAGTTCAGATTTTATGACTTCAGTCTAAAAAATTAGATTCGATTCATTGAACGGATACAACAAAAGAATGTTTACAAGTTAACACTATGTATCTAATTTGAATTCGGTTGCGATCGGATTGTATGTGATTCTTACATACTATGAATCTCCATCGAGAATCCTATAATGAGAATTCGAAATATAAATATAACGATGTGTATAGGGGGTGAATTGAATTTCTACGAAGCAATCAAAGTTTTTCTCCTTCAGCGTGAAGCTCTTTCTACTTCGTATTATGTGTTATCCGGATGAGTTTCAGAAGAAGGCATTAAATATTCATTATTCCTCCGAAATACATTCATCGCTTGATTAGATTTAGGATTGAAAGAAATACTCCGATCGTAATTGATCGATAAAAATGATCGTATGAATACTGTGATTTACACACAGATGTCGCCAGTGTGATTGCTTGAAAATTACCGTGTAATACCCGAAGAGAACATGAAGCTTCGACAAACGTTCAGAATAGATCAAGATAGATCAGACTAAAGCTCTGTTGGAGCTTAAGTTTGGGTTCATAAATATTCGACGAGGGTCTGATGAACGTTACAATATCCGCTTGAGAATAATTTCAAGGAAGGTTCACAAAATTTTTCAATATAAGTTTTTATCAGTTATGTTGTTTTTGCTCAATTGAAACTCGAATGAATCTTTGAACAGCCTTTAATAAAAAGGTTCTATGAAACTTTCTTGAAACGATTCTCAAGCGGGAATTCCAATGTCCATCTAAACTTCGTAAAACGTTGAACCAAAAAGTTGGATTCAATGGAGCTTCAAATTAATCTATGTTAATATATTCTGAACGTTTGGTGGAGCTTCATGTTCTCTTCGGGTAGCGATTCGAAAAGTTCTCAGGGCAGAATCGTGTCTAGGCAAATCTCTCGAAACGAGTAATTATTCTGATAAAAGAGAATTTCTCTACTAAATTGTGGTTCATCGATAATTTTTTGTTTTCATTGAGAATCGGTAGATGTTTTTAATCCCTCACAGCGATGAAGAATAATTCAAAAAATACAAATCAGATGGAACTTATAGGATCCTAAAGGAACTAAAATTTCCATCAAAACGACCCGGGTCGATCACTTTTATTTGTTCAAGGAATAATTCAGACTAAAATCTTGAAAAAGTCCTGATTTTGTGCGCGGGACAGTTTTAAAATCAAACAGGAGGACAAAAAACGTTGAAATTTGTCGACCCGGGGAATCCTTTGAGTTTCATTCCCGAGGATTATTTATGTGAATTTTTTCTCCAAGATTATCTTGCGATGAAACGGAAGGTTATAATTCTCATAAATATTTATAATAGGATATAAGAACTAAACTAATCAATTATGAATCATCTATTAATTCTGTTTTTTCAATGATTCACGGACAATTAATGAGACTTCGAAAAAAAAGTATATACATCAAATATAGATATTTCTTCACCTATCGATCAATTTTAATGATACATTTTCAAGTATTATGAAGAATTTGAACATGTAAAAACCGCTGATAATCGTATGCGCAAAACGTGTATGAAAACCAATGTGCGTAAGATTAGTCACACCGATGGATAACGTGCTGCGAATGAATTCTCTAGACTTTTTCTTAATTGAGCATAATGAATTGACAGAAAGCACATAAAAGAAGTCATCAAATTACAACAAGCTATCCAGAAACATACCCCAACCAAAAATATTCTGAATTTTCAATCAATTCAATTCAAACCTCGAATAAGTTACGAATATCGTTGGAGAATTTGCTAATGCAGGGTAACGATATCGTAGATCACGAAAGCGATATTACCATAACAAATTCTACCCTCATAATCGATATATTACCCACAACATCTTATACCAATTTCGATAACAATATTCAATAATGAATCTTTCCTGCGAGTAACGTTGGCGTACGAACTTGAATTCGAACGATGTTCGATTCCCCTTGCTCTGAAACAAGAACATTCATAACATTCATAACCCTTTCAAAATAATTTACCCTCCATCTTCGTATTTTGTGATACATGAAAATCCATGTATGGATAATTTGATTTCATAAATTTATTTCACTTACGCTTACAAGCTTGGAACGTATACTTTTTGTTGTATGTAAATGTTTGGTACGTAGCGTACATGTAAGGTACATAAACTCGATGCATGAAAATGAAATGAATGAATAAATTCAAATGGGAAAGGAAAAAAAATCCAACTCGAATCCTCTTGGAGCAATTACTTTCGATGTAATTGAAAAGTAAACATGGACCAATGTTCCTCGAGGATCATTCAATCGAAACGACCGATTGAGATTCAATGAAATTCTGATCTACAAATTAATTTGACTGTTACATTTCATTGGAGAAATTAATTGTTAGGAGATGGTGAACGAGGAACAGCCAGGCAGACAGGCAACAGGTCCATAGACTTGGCAACGCCGCCATCGGTTAAAATGTAAACAACTGAGCTTGGTACAATCGAAATCAAAAATCATATTGGTCTTGAACGGTATAATCCGTGGTAAAAATTTTTCACTTCTGCGAAAGATTTTTTTCCCATTCTTTTTTGTTTTTCTTTTTTCAGGAAAATACGTGGTTGGGGAAATTTCTGATACTACACTTGGAAAATTCTGACTGTTGCGATACGTTGAATTTTGTAAATTGATTTCAAAATTATATATAATTTTTATATAATTTATATATAATTTACGAAATCTTTCCGCTCGGATTTGTATGGATAATGATTATTCAGTTATATGAAAATTTTTCAATTTTTCCAAGTTATCCATGGGTCATTGAATTATTAAAATCAATTGCATTTATTACTCAATTGTGTTTTAATAACATAAAGCAGTTTCATATGAACTGCAAAAATTCTGTTGAATTTCTATGTAGCATTTCATAAAATTTATATATAGTTCATATGAATTTCACAACTATTATATGAAAATTATACTGGAAGCTTTCCAGCGTATGTTCATGTTTTTTTTCTAACTAATGAGCTTGGGCTGCATCTTCAGGGCTCGCTGGTATCACATGAAGGGCCATGGAACATCAGAAAATGGATGAAATTTTGCTAGGTAGTTTTTAAACAACTAAGCAATGATTACAAATTTTAAATATGCAGCAATACAGCGCACTGCTGAAATTTTTCTCTGAATATGAGAAACCAAGTCAGGACCGTCTTTCATAGTCAAGGGGCCCTAGGCCCGAAATGCTTGGGGGCCCATGTAAGGAAATCTTTTTGCTTATATATATATATATAAATTCCTTTTTCGGAAATTTTTATTGCATGACCTTCGCAGTACAATGGCAGAACAAAGATTAAATAGTTTGTCATTAATGTTTATTGAATCTAATGTACTGGATTGTATTGATGTTGAAGCAGTGATAACTGACTTTTCTCTTAAAAAAGTAAGAAATAAAATTATTTGTGAATAGAAAAAATTCGTATCATTTTTTACTTCTTTCATTATTTTACCTTTCAAAGAATTCCTTTTTTTGTAAAATTAAAAAAAAATGATAGTCCAAAGAGTTGGGGGCCCCTATCAGCCTGGGGCCCTAGGCCCGAGCCTACCTCGCCTATGCTCAAAGACGGCACTGAACCAAGTTATAAAAATTATTGGCATTTGTAGGTTAATATGTTCATAACCGTTGGCATGATTTTGAAGAATCGTTGTATAGATTTACCTACATATTTAAATTTCACTGCCAAATTTGACTGAGAAATGTACGAACTCGCAGTTATGCATGGAAAAAATAATTTAGCTGCAGCAGCTAAGTAACTAGCACGGACACGGACAGCCATTAAATTGGCCCCTACAGCTAAATTACTCTCTAAATCTGAAAGAGTGAAAAATCGCATGTTTCACTCCACCAAGTGTCAGAAGTGAGCCTGTCCGCTTCGAGTGGAATTTTCACTCGTTTCGAGTGACCTCTCACTCTTTTAGAGTGGAAAATTCACTCTAGCGTCGAAGTGGTTGTGAATTTCCAACCTCAAACCTTAGAATATCACTCCAAAAGAGTGGAAATTTCACTCGAAAATTCAACAGGCACACTTCTGGCTGGCTAAAGAGTGAAATCTCACTCCAAAGATTTTAGAGAGTAATGGCTGTCCGTGTCCGTGCTAGCTACTTAGCTGCTGCAGCTAAATTATTTTTTCCGTAGCTCTGGAGATGAATGCACTACCATATTTAACAGTAGTATAATATTACAATCGAATCACAAGCTACCTCTCTGTTGGAGCCAATTATGGTATCGAAATTCAATTACTGATTTTTAACAAGAGGCCAGTCACGAATAAAATATTGACATAATTGCCCTTAATCAAGCTTTGTTTTTACACTTGTGCCAAATTTGAATGAAGTGCACTGGAACATCAACAAATGTATAAAAATCGAGTGTTAATTGAGTGGATAATATTGGCCTAAGGCTTCTTTCTGTCATTGGTACGAATTCTGGGATAAACTTGGATTTGAATTCTGCTGTGTAACGTTGCAACTTAATCTGAACCCAAACTGTTTGTGTTTCTCTTGTCCCTCAGTTTGAAGAAATTTAATGCATTTGTTCGACGAAGGAATCAAAGAAGAGTGAAAGTGAAAACTCTATTGTTTATAATGTATGAAAATAATATATATTTAATTGTAACTTGGGATGTCAATTAGGTATTTATACTTTGTTTCACGTATACTCAAATAATTATTCATAATTGTTTCTGTTAATCAAATTTTTCCACGTTTCAGTTCTTTCACATTCTTATCACGTGATAAAATATAACGGACATTTTGCACGTTTGGATAGCAGTCATCGAGCACATGTGAATTTATTCGATATATTAATATATATTTTTTTTTTATGACAAACAGTGTTATCTAAAACATCTAACAATTGAATATTCAGTAGTGGACTCGAAACTGTTGAACGAGCTTGACAAAAATCTATTTGACCTGAAATGATGAAACCTCGGAAAGAATTCATATGAAACGAAAAAGAAAACTGATGTTTCAGAAAAATCTGTCCTCATATGATTACATAATTTCAATCCTCGTTCTTCCGCAAAACATTTTTGTTCTGAAATCTACCATACTCATTCAATGTTCCCATTCAAACATGAAATTTTCTCAAGCATGGAAAAGAAGAACATACGGATGCTCCCTCGTACAGATGATGCACACATGTTTACAAGCACTGTCGTCGTTTGAAAGATTCTATATACTAACAGTAATAATGATAATAATAATACCAACGACGTATGAGTTTTTGGTTTATCCTGTGCGCCAAGACGTAGAAGAAGGGAGATGGAAAAAAAGAAACCCACAACAAAGAAGTTAAAGGCTAAAAGAAAAGAGGGAGAAGAAGGAGAAGAAGGAGGAGAATAAGGAAGAGAAGGGAGAGGCAAGGAAAGGAACAGGTCCCTTAGTTCCTTCGAAAAACGAGTCTCATGCAGGTTCAGGGCCAGGTTCTCTTCTCCCCACGTTTCAACAACATCGGCCGAAAATCATCCCTAACCTGCGTCAAAATCAGAAGGTTAAAAGAAAAAAAGAAAATATAAAAAGAAGCTTATCCATGTTACCAACGATGAGGAGATACTTATCAAACATCGCTTTCTTTTCGTTTCCTCTGACTTTTTCGAGGTCCCACAAGAGACCTTCTCTCCACTCTTTCGTCTAATTCTCGACTTTATTTTCATAACTTACGTGATCCTGCGAGAACGGAGAAACTCGAGACCTGTTCCTTTTTCATTCCGAGAAAGCAAATTATTTCTCGGGGACTCAGTTGACATTTTAATACCTTCAGTCGGGGCACATAAAATATCGAATTGTGAGTGCAGCTATGAAACTTGAAACAATTGATCGAGGGATGGTTTACGATTACTCTTATTCTTTTTCTCTCGCTCTTCCGTTCGTCGAGTGAATTGTTTTGAACCAATCGATTATGAAAAATACTCACGTCTACCGTTCTTTGCGGTCATTTCGAGGGAACGGAATTTTCGGATCAGGAATTCATGTACGACGAACAAAAATCTTGTTCGAGTATTGCGATGTAGTTTTGTGAGAGAACAATATTCACTTTGATTTGTTTTTTCATAAAACAACGTCTCGCAATTAACGTCTGCAAACATTGTGAAGATTTATTTATTCATTGTTCCACCGCGATGAAAAGAATGATTTTTTTTGTTGTTGAGGAATGAATATTAGAAAAAATTCATAAAACAGATGGATGATCGCAAAGTATAATGAAGAATAACGAACTTGAAAGGAAATGTAGAATGTTATGGATTTGTTCAAACGCTTCAATGAATTGTGTTTGAAGTTATCACTATCAATTACAACTCTCCGCATTTATTCAGGTGTTGTGAAATTCGGAAAACAAATGTTCCATGACGTGTGACGCGATCTCTGAACATTTGGATTTAATTGATAATATGCAAAGTTTTCACTCTTATTATGAATCATAATTAAGGAGGAAGGTATTCGAGGAAGAGAAGGAAAAATAACAAGTATATTAAACCGAAAAGTGAATAAACAACAAAATGGCGGACAGAATAAAGTATATTACATTTTAAAATATGATGTGTAATAATGGGAATGAAAATATCATTATACTATCATTTTGTTATCGTCTATCGTTTGGGATTGTTGAATTATGTTACGATATGAATTCATATTTGAGTAATGGAACAAATAATACTGAACATCTTTTGTCGATTCTGATAGAATATCATATGAGATATATACTCCAACATCTTCTGTACGCGCTGAATCCTTTTGGTCTTTGGAAAAACTAATGTATAGGATTTTTCTTACATGAAACAAAGGTATAGACGTAAAAGCGAGATTTTAGACATTTTAAAATTATTTTTCAAGCGCCAGAACAAGTTAAAAATGAATAATACAAGACATTTTAAAGGAGTTTAAAAGAAACCAGTAATTTTCCATACTGTTTTCTTTACAACAGTGATAAAAAGATAAGTTTGAAAACTCGTTATACCATAACATTTTATTTCTTCTACGTGTTCAATATTGCATTTTAAACTCAATAAACATATATTATTGACAATCCCAAACGGCTGTGAATTATCTCAAAACGAATCATGCACGTATGAAATTCACACTCGACCTTACAATTTTCAGAACATATCGATCACAATCGAAGTATTGCTAATAATCGTTTTCTAATAATTTTATAACAAAGAAAAATATCTCAGGATATTTGATTGATTATCGTAAAACAAAGAAGTAAATCTTTCATAATCTCGGATGAACCAGAAAAATCCATTATCCTTGACGATACTCAAAGATGTGTTCACAAAGTAATATCGCGTTTTCAACTCCACTGGATGGAGAAAGAAAGATGAAAACAAGAGAGACGAAGAAAAGTACAAACGCTTATCTTTTTGTTGTTTTTCCGTACGAGAATACCGATGTATATGTCATGGAAAGGTGCGCTGGCAGCTAGCCTGTAGACAACTAATTACTGACCTGAGTTAATAGTGGAGGCGAACCTAAAGATACGGACGTAGAGATAAAACGAAAAAAAAAGACACAAAAGGAGAGAAAAAATGAGAAACGTTCGGAAAAAAATGGAGATTTTACTCTGAGTACAATGGTGATAATAATGGAACCCTCTTTGGTTCGATAATCGTTTCGAATGATCAAAACTGTCCCTTCTGATGCAGGAAAATGCAGTACTTAGTTTTGGTTGATGGATAAATTTAAAGAAAAAACGTGTGTTGGGAAATCGAATGAATTCCACGAAGTGATGGAGAATATGCGTAATTTGTTTACTCAATACTATATTTCGAGATTCGATATGAAAAGTCATACCTTAGTGAAAATCCAAAAGTGAAGGAAGCGTGGAAATGTTTCAATTCCCTCCTAAATTACGCCTGGATGACTCTTTATTACACTTGGATGACTCTTGGCTTACGCTTTCGTCGCGCTTCAACGCTTGATTTTCACCAAGGTACTGTTTCAGATATTCGACATTGTATCAATATCAGTAAAGCATCGGCTGATTGTAGAATCGATAATCAATCGACATTGAAATATCGATTATGGAAACTTTGCTCTGAACTCGGCTGAAAACAATGCCAGCAGGGAGTCAAATCCAGCTAGAAATTTCCTCGTTTGAAAATTAGACCGTCCTCAACCAGAAATTTACAACAGGCGCAGTACTGCACCAGTACTGGCATTTGTCTGAGATGATAACGCTTTTCTGTACTAGGGATTCAGTACTAATACTATTATTCGCAATCAGTGCAGTGCCTGTACTGGATCAGTACCTGGCCGGTATTAAGCTCTCAGTACTGGTTCATCAGTACAGGCATAGTACTGTATTTTTATGTATCCAGTACTGATCCCGTACGTATTGGCCAAATGCTGAAGACCCAATACTGGCACTGTACTGCACCTGTCGTCAACATTGGCTTAATTCGGATTTTTCTGATTGGGAGCGTGGCCGACACTGAGAGAAATGAAATGTAATAAAATGACCATTATTTCGTAAATTTTTCACCCGTGACATGATGAAAAAGGAAACCAGCTTCACAAATGAAAAAACATACATTCTTATACGGTGAGGGCTAACCTATCAACCTATGGTTAACCTATTTTTTACCTCACCTTCATTGTAACAAATAATCGACATCTTGCTGTACGCAGCAAACGGAAGATTCCGATAATGGGATGTGAGATCAATTTCTGATAAATTTATATGAAATTTCACATCAATTTAACGAAAAATTGCAAACTTTATGGAATTTTTACTATCATTTTCCAGTAAAATACGGAAAATTTCTGAAGCATGTATGTCTTACTTACTTCTGAACATTTATGTCAAGTTTCCCATAGAAATTTGTCACAGTGTTTGGTTTCATTAAACAATCGAATGGTATTTATTCCCTCCCATCCAACTGGATCATCCCAATTTGACCAAATCCAGAACCCGAAGAGTTTAATTTCCAGCAGAGAAAAGTCATTAATTTCAAGAAAATTCACATTCTTTGAACCACGTAAATATTCGATAATCCTGAAATGATTTCCCTTTCAATGGAAAGCGTGAATCACACAATTCCGTTAAAGTTATTCTAAACGAATATCATGTGCACCAAAAAATTACTCATGCTAATGTCAAAGTACATACATGAAATCAGCTGTGAGTCTTCCATGATGAAAATTCATCAAATTAGCGTCATCTCGACACGATCCCAGCCAAGTTGTAATAAGCTTGAAGCGAAAACATTTGAAATTGGATGGAAATTTCTACCAATACTCGCTAATACTCCCGAGGGATAATGTATCTGTCCGCGCACAGCCGTGTACATATGAAATATGAAACAATTGTTATTTTTTATCTTAAATCACATTTCAAACGTTACATCGAAGGTATTCTCTTCACCATGAATGAACATAGGAGCAAGACATACTTGAGAAAATATATATTGCATCACATGTATCATGTATCCAACTTGAGGAGACAGTTCACTAATATCCATTCATAGATGATTTATTATACAATTCAATGAAGTTGATTCTGAGCTATGCCGCTGCACGGGTATGTGTATGGAAATCCACACACTTGTTGGATACGCTCACTAGACTCAATGTTGTTGAAAATATATCTGCGCCGAATCACGTTGAAAAGTGCTGATAATTAGGAGTGACTCGGTAGCCTCGGGTCAGTGTATACCTTGGGTCGCTTGTATTTTTTCGAAAAGTATCGATGGAAAAATTCTTTACGGAAAGTGAAGAGAATGATTTGAGTGATTCGCACTCACAGAAAGGATTTCTTGAAATAAGAAATTTTTTCTTGCCGCTGGGACAAAACTCACTTTTTTCTTGAGTCTAAAAAATTTTACTTGGATCAAGAAAAATTCGTTTTCATTTGAAAAGAACTTTTCTTGATTCAAGTAAAATTTTCTAGGCTCAAGAAAAACATGAGTTTTGTCCCAGCGACGAGAAAAATTTTCTCATTTCAAGAAATCCTCTCTGTGAGTGTGTATTCAGATTAGTTGGGAAATTGTGGATGTGAGAATCTTGTGTTCCAAATTTCTATTTCTGATAACTGAATCAGGCGAGTGAAAGAATTATTAAAGAATACATTTCAGTACATTCAAGATCAAATATATCAGGAATCAAAATCGGTTGCTTTAGGCCGCAATGTTGCTCTAGGCTGCGTTTAGGCTTGATGTTTTTCTTTTCTTACTTTCATGTGGATACTCAGTTTAGAAACCTTCCTGTTTCTGGTTTAACAAAAACAATTAGAAAAAGTCTTATATTTTTTTCTCCGTGGACTTAAAAACGTTCAGTACAAGATCGAATATTTGTTGTAATGTCTTCAACAAGTGCTCGATATCTCTTCATATTACTTTGGAATATTATCGAAATCAAATTTACACGCCCTTCTTAACGGTTAATCAGAAAATTCCGATTATGGGATTTTAATCATCATTTCACAGTAAATTGCCAGTTAAATACAGAAAATTTCCAGCGCATATAAGTATTAATTACTTCATGACATTCATCTACACGGACAGAACAAAATGGTACTGGCTACTACACATCTGAAGTAAAAAAAATTTCAGAAAGCAGCCACTACCATCCAAATAGCATCCAGTACAATCTACGTTATACTCAGTAACATCTGACATAGCATTGAATATAACGTAGATTGTACTGGATACTATTTGAATAGTAGTGGATACTACCTGAAAATTTTTTTCACTTCAGATGTCACTGAGTACTATCTGGCGTAGTAGCCAGTACTATTTTGTTCTCTCCGTGTACCATGGTGAAAAAATTTCTCTGAAAATCGCTGAAAATTTCTCAAAATTCCTCTGAAAAACTCTAAAACTGAAACAAATTATTCTGTTGGAATGTGATCAACAAAAAAATGTTGTTATGCCAACAAAATTGTTGTTGTTTTAACCAAATTCGTGTCGTGTCAACAAAATTCTTTCGTTGGGATAATAACATCTATTCGTTATACTAGGAGAAAAATGTTTGAATGAAAGAAATTCAATGAAAGAATTTTGTCAACATAACACAAATTTGGTTGAAACAACAACAATTTTGTTGGGATAGTAACATTATTTTGTTGATCACATTTCAACAGAACAATCTTTTTCAGTGTAAAAAATTCTGAAGCACTGAAAACCTCTGAAAAATTTTGAAAAACTCTTGCTCATTGCACATGTTTTTTCGCTGAAAATTCCTCTCAATATCTATGAATATCTCTTGGGAACTGAATTTCCTCTGAAATCATTGAAACTTACTGAAAAACTCTCCACCGAAAATCCGTTTCATAGAAATTTTTTACAGTGTAAGCAATTGAAAAACTGTTTGTGAATTATTGATCATTATTAATCAATTTTCCATATTCTTCTCTATGCAATTTCTAAAATATTCCAATTTGTTTGAATCCTTCAAAGATATTTTGAATCACCCAGTGAATATATATATAAATCAATTCTCAAATAAAGAAATAAGTTGATTTAAATTGAAAGCTACAATTCGTTTGAAGGTTCTTTTGACAATGGAAAATCATGGAGTTTCAGATTGTGATTGCCCCTATCATTTGAGAATTCTAGAGCGCAAGCCCTTGCACCGAAAAAAAAGTTTTGTTGAAATGTGAACAACCAAAAACTTCAGTTATGCTAGCCAAAATTTTATTGTTGCAACAAAACATTTGGTATGAGACACAAAATATTTTTGTTAACAAATTTAGCAACAAAATAATTTTGTTGAAAGCACAAAAATTTGATTGAAAGAACAAAAGTTTTTTGTTATTCACATATCAACCAAAATGTTTTGTTGTTTTAACCAAACAGTTTTCTCGGTGTACAGTCTCGCCAATGAAAAAAGCAAAAAAGACTGACCCATTTTTCAACTATTGAATTTCATTCCAATAACGAAAACACAGAAAATACATTAAAACAGTATCTAGAAGAAAATGTACTACATTCAAAAAAATTATTCTGTTAAAATGTGACCGGCAAAAGAATAATAAAATTCTTCTGTTGATCACATTTCGACAAAATAATTTTTCTCAATGCAAACTTGGGACCAGGTTGTATCTCTCTATAATTCTATAGTGAATTAAATTCAGACTGATCAATTTTTCTACTGGAGCATCATATTAGAACCTTTTCATGATTCAACCTACGTGTGGTTCTCAACTGAACACTGTGTTTCACGCGTGTGCCAAGTTTGCATCACAATTACTAATTATTCATTAAGAACAATGGGGCGATTATAGAATAATATTGATCCAATTATTCTCAATCGACCCTGAGAAAAGAAAAATTTGCTTGATATATGTCCAATTAATATAAATGTTTTTGTTAGCATAATTGCGAGTTCAATGGTTGAAACTAAAATTCCGTTAAGTCAAACAAAAAGATTCTACCAAATCTCTTTCAATTGGTCGAACCCAGCAATAAATTTAAATCTGTCGTATCTGTTCGATATCTAGTTAGTATATCGAAATCGTATCGAAATTCAGCAGAAATCGAGTAGTTTGATGTCAATTTGAAATCACGTTGACATCTGCTTTTTGGCTGGGAAGTGATCAAACGTAATTTTGTTAGATCATTTGCTTAGCGTAGCCAAGTTCTGATGAAAACCGACTAAACTTTAAGTTCAACCAAAGAAACATTTGATAGGCCATATATTAACAAAATGTTTTAGCAGGCAAAGCGAAACAGTTTTCTCAGTAAAGGTTTATTCCTGGTAGAGGCAGTTTGAAAACCTTGTCATCGTGAAAGTTGGTGAAACGAAACGCGTTTAACCGAACCACAATCAACGGAATGATTGGTAATGATAATGAAATCTCTCATTCAGTGCTGTCAATTCTGAAAATTCATGTTCGTACTCGCAATGAAGTACACGGAGAAAACAATATACATACATCTATCAGTGTTTAGCAGGAATATAGTAACTGTTACGAGAGTTATGATGAATTGTTATATACCGACTGCCATTTATCGTCATAATGAATCATATCCTCCGATTACTATATTTGTATGGAAATGTTCGTTATTCAAAAAATTTCACAGATACCCAGGTGAAAATTGACGATTGGCACTAGGATGGCGCAACACTGACAAAGATTGGCCGAGCCTTGGCGGTTAGCAAGGTGCAAGCTTGAAATGATAACATCGTTACAGGCTCCATTGATGTATTCTGCCAATCACGGACCAACATTGGTACGATTATGGCAGTCAAATCAGCCATCATTGGCAACCCTTGAAAAAATTTGTCGCTCGATCTAAATCCAAGATTGGATCATGCTTGTACTCATTACGAACCAAGACTGATAGACGAATTTTTTCATGGTCTGCCAATGGTCAGATGTTTTATGCATTCAAAGGAGGTACCATCATTTATTACACATAAATGATGTTGACTGCTAAATTTGAGTCAATCCTATAATAGTACTGAGTCAATATTCGGCCAAAATTGATTCAACGTTGCGACAATCCCGCGCCAACGTTGAGCCAATGTTGTGCCGATGTTCAACTCTATGTTGAACGATTGCAAAAATATAATAAAAATTCAGAGTCATATATTCCCGACATCGATTGCTTCCCCTCCACACATGTTAAGAAGTACAGCCCGAACCTGAAATATTTTATACAACCAGGGCCAGAGAATCTCTGTATACATTGAAACGGAGAAACTTATTTGATTAATCCAATACAAGATGTGTTTATAAGTTTAATATAACTCAATGATTATTGGTTACCTTACAAATCAATTACATCAAGTATAATTCAAATTCTGATGTCCACGAGTCAATGGGTCTGCACAGCTAAAATCTCTCCTTCGATGAAGGACCTATGATGAAGACAACAACTTCCAAATCAGAAGGTTATATGATGCTTATATATCAACCGCATAGTTCGTTGAGCGCTTGCGAGAAACGAACCGAGCGTTGGAAACAATACCGAAGGGTGGCGCTTTGACATTGGACGCGGGAATTTTTGTATGGAGACGTATCATTGAGGATCGTGGCTAGCGTGAGCCAAGCTTTCACCAGGCTTGGCACTGCATTGGGTACTCATTTCTTCTAAACGTTGTCAACGTTTGGATTAATATTCAGCCGTGCTATGAAATTGTTCGTATGAAGTTAATTTCTTTTGTCCAAACGATATTGGGACAACGATGAACCATGATTGGCACAATCTTGAGCCAATGATGGATTGATCATTGGAAATTATGATTCCCAACATTGGTGCAAGATTGTGCCACTTGTCAGTCAACGTTGGCTCGATATAGATTTCCAAGCCTTGGATGTCAGCATTGCACCTATCTATTTTCCATCGTCAGTATTGGCGCAAGCAAGAAATTTTCACGTGGGTATTGAAGGATGAACTGACTGTAGCTGCATAGTAAAGTCAATAAACACGCGGTATTTGGAAGATTGATTGAAATGAATGCAATTTTTGGAAATTTCCTTCTCGTATGAATGCATCTTGGAAGGAGGTTTATCGACTGATATCCGTAGAACCTCAATCAATGTGAAATCAATTTGATTTAGATGGAAAAATTGTTCTCGTCAAAAAAATCTGGAAGATCAATGAATTGGAAATTTGTTTCAGATTGTTTCCCAGAGATTGTAAACTTTTCAAAAAATTTCGTTCACCGTACCCTACAGCAGGAAGGCAATTGCCCAGTAATTATAACGGAATTAAACGGTAGAAATTTCCGGTTTTCACCACCCTGTATTGCAACGTGCAGCCGTCTTTCCTCTCCAAGGAACTTCAATTCAATAATCACGGGAATCGATGATTTTCCCTGAATAGAATGTCCAATTCACATGTTTCGCTACTGAAATTACTATAGCTGAACAACTCTTTTATCAAGTGAAGTGTTTAATACGGTTATCAAGCAGTTTTAAATCTATTTCAACCCGGAAACACTAATCTGTATCATTCTGACTCACTTAAAGGATGTACACTGTTAGAGAATCAAAAGAAGGAGCACCTTCCGAAATTAAACTTCAACCGAGTTTCAAGAATTTTTATCCCCAACCTAAAATTTGATATCAGTTTTTCATCAAAATTGTCAATCATTATAATTCCATACTTGAAGGAATATCTTTTCTAATAAAGTTTTTTTTATGAACCTTTTCATAAATTTTTATGTGGTGTTTTATTTAAAAGTTCATGATTGTTTATAATTAAATATATATAGTATGAGTTTTGAATGATTTCGATTTAGATGTAGTTTTATTCTCAAAAACCATCGGAATAATTTTGATCCAAACTGTACCATTGCTATCGTTCTGTGTTATTGCAGAGAAATTGATATAACCAACCTATGCACAGTGAAACAGTCCTCACATCTGTGAATGTTATAAGTACATTCACGCGCGCGCGTGTATATGCGTACTGCGTGCTGTGTACGTGCGTGCGTGCGTGCGTGCGTGCGTACGAGCGAGCGAGTATATGTATTTGTGTGTGACAAAGTCATTCTCATGTGTCTGAATACGATAGAATGGTAGGGAGTGCAAAAGAAGACCTCTCAAGTTGAAATAACAAGTTGAAGAAGAGAAGGATGGAGAGGTTGAAGAGTTATCGTTGAAGAGAGAAAGATAGACATACACAAAGATTGTAGAGAGTGATCGAAAAAGATCGTTCAAGAGTGGGCGAGAGCAAAGAACGGACTGTAAAGTTCAGATAGCTCCCCTCTCTCCCAACGACGTCGTAAAAAAGAAAGAGAGACCAACAGAAGCGAGAAAAAAACTCTGGGTGTGAGGAAGATAAAATACTAGATAAGGAACAAAGAAGGAAGAAGGAGTGACTGCTTGGATTATTATGAATTGGAAAGAGATCGATGTGGACGGGAGGAAGGTATTAAAAAAAAGTGACTGATTGAAGAAGTTGAAGAACTGAGTCGATGAGATATAGATTCGGATGCGAATTTGGAATTACAGGTTTTGATAAATATTTATATTTTTTTCGAGCTCGTTAGAATGTAATGAAAGTGATTGAGATGGTTATGTAATGGAAATTTTGATTCCAAACGAATTAAAAGATCCTCGCTTAAGAAGCTTCGAAGATACGTGATCACGTGTTGTTTCTTACCTTCTAATTTTTGAAATACAAAAATCCAAACACCTGTGGTTCAATTTTAGTTTGAGATTTCACAGATATCAAAGAAAAGAGGCCTGGCTCTCAGCTTATTCAAACACATTTACTAAAATAAGCAGGCTGCGTGATAAAATAAGATACTAAATTTTCATGTATTCAAATTTGAGGATCGAAAGAATTCTTTGAATCATCCAGGAGATACGTGAATACATGATAAAAGTAAAGATTTGAAAAATAGGAAAACGGCAGATCGAAGAAAGAGCGGGAAGAACGAAAAATAGAGATAAATAAGACTATATATCAGAAAAGAGAGAAAGATACCTGATCGAAGGAGTGTGAAAAATCATATACGTAAGCGTACATGTGTGGTTATGGTTAGAGAAACAGAGACAAGGAAAAGGAGTCGAGGGAGGAAAAACAAGGAAACACGATCGAGTGAGCGAACGTTGAAGGAAGATAGAAGAAAGAAGTCAAGATACGAAGAGAAAGAGACGAGAAGACGTTGCCTCAGGCCTTGGAAGCATCTTGGGATGATTTTTTATCCCTTCAAGGTCAGACCTTTAGTATGGCCGCGGCCGGACCATGGTTCGCCTCAAGAGCGGAGTTAGGGAGAACCAGAGAGAAGAAGGAGGGAGCTTTAAGAGGACCGTAAACACGGGACCACACTTGTATACATCGCTGATAATACCACTGGCACAGCCACGAAACTTTGGTCCCCGTCGTCCAATAAGACCAAGAGCATTGTCGGAAGGAGAAGGGGACCCTTTTAGCTATCTTCTTCGAAGGTCTTTTCAAGTGCATTTAGGGGCAAGAAGGGACGTAGACAAAATCATAAGAGACTTATTTCTTCGTTAATACATTACGATTCCACACTTTGCTTTCAATCGTTTATTTTATCTCAATCGATTAATATATCTTGTTGAGAATTCTCACAACCCCACTAAAATGTAAGTAAAAATTTTCTCATTGTTCACGTATCTTCTGTCGAGTTGAAATGTGGAAACTTAAATATAATCTCATAAGTACCGAATCAGAAGTAAGCCATACATTTTCCCTAATCAGTTCTTGAAATTTCCTTCTGAGAACCTGAACTCTTCTGGAGATTCACTGGTTAAATTTATTCTAGAAAGCTGATATACTTTATGAATTTTATGTTGGTTGGGAGGTTTAGAGTATAATATTGAATAAAAAATGAATAACCCATTTCTTAAAGACATACAATGTTCAATTGCTTCAGGAACAAGTCACGTTCAACTTGATTATCGTCTTGTCAGAGTGTATTCGTATTATTAGAGATTTCCTTCTCAGAAAAGATTGGTCGATCATGAAAGGGATGAGTCAAATCCAAGATCAGTCGTGTCGGTCAATATCTCAATGTCATATTATTGTGTGTGTGAATGTCAAATAAGGAGGGGAATAGGGGAATGAAAGGTAATAATCTTGAGGATGAGGGTTGACAGGGCCAATGCCATTGTGAGAGATGTCACATTAGGTTCAAGGACATCGATAATTTTGTACCCTTGTTACAGAGTGTCAGTTATCACCCAGCGAATCTATTGAAGAGAAAAGCTTAGATTCCTCCAAATAATCTAAACATCCACGTGACGTTACAACACGCGAACGATTAAAATGGATTCGCGTTGATTACATGTTCAACCTACTTTTCCGAAGGTCAAGTCGAAATTAGAAACTCTTATGATTTACTTCCGACTTTCGTTCATGTTCCTTCAATGCTACTGGTGCTGCTGTTGCTGTTAATGTTTCGTTGGCGAGAATTCGAAGTGGAGAAAGTGTTCTGTTGTGTTGTGTTGAAGAAAGAAGAGAGAAGGTCGTATTCCGTAAGAAAAAGAGAATGCTATTGCATACGGAGAGGGAGAGAAGATGTGAAATAAGAAAGATGAATCTTGTTTCGTAAGAGAGAAAAGAACCACAATAACTTTCTTTGTTAATGGAATCAGCATCTCTGAAGGCTAGCGAGAGGAGAGATTGTGTGTTGGATGGTTAAAAAAGAAAAGCCGACCGGTTTCTTCTTCCCTGATCTTAGACTATAATCAGAGTCAGGGATTCTCGAGAGGGATGTTGAGACGAGACTCTCTCGATCTCTCTTGAGTCTTAGAAAGATACGAATGAGGGATTTCTGATGCTTTCTTCGTATTCTTTAGCGAAGAAATAATGGGCCGAAAATGTTTTAGAACGATTGGATGGGCGAGCACTTTTTCATTCAATTAGATGCTTGTACTCTGTACGTTAAGGAGAAATTTATAGTAATGGTCGGTGATGTTTGAAACACGTGAATCGAGCATCCCGCGAAATTCGTTACATAAATCGGTGCTGTAAATGCATCCTCCCAGTGCAATAAAGTTGTCATTTGCCAGGTGCATACGGAGAGCGTACAATCTCGTAACGTGAAGTACTGCAATTTGTGCAATAAACCCTATGAATTGCAATGAACGCTCTTGCTATGAACGTGGCTTTGATTTTGTATAAATATCAAATTGAATTTGAATGTGAAATTGAGAGCTTGAACGTCGTAAAATCTTTTCCGATTCAAAAGGATAATGTGATAAATAGTGAAAAAATATTGATTCCATATACCTATGTATTTTACTTTGCATTCCTCGTGATTTTTCTAGAGTTGTACCAATACTCGTTTGGGAATCTTGTCACAGTTTGTATCTTATGCTTGATCCCAATGGCGTGTTTAGAAAAATGAAAGCCCGGTTAATCTCGCACTTTTGCCAAGTTTCATATCCCATACTTTACCTAAAGTTGGATGAAGTTCATTTTTTCACAAATGATGAATCATCAAAACTGTCAACATTTTTGTTTGGGCAACATAGGTTTGACACGAGAATTGATGGATCATATGAAAATCTTTTGGAATGCTAGATGGAGAATGATGCATTTACCTTAAGTCAAGTATATTTCAAGGATCTGAGCTACGTTTGGCAGAAGTTATCATATTTGATTTTGATTAGGATCTATTCGCTCATGTGGGCAAGCTTCAAATGGGAATACATTTCATAATGTTAGCCTCACGCAATTTTGTATTCTAAATAATCGTTGGAAACCAAGACTACAATGTGAAAAATAATCGGAATTTTCCTATATACAGCAACCGGAAAATTCCGATCATGGGATAGGAAATCAATTTCCAGTAAATTCATATGAAACTTACCATGGATTTAACTGAAAATTCTGAATTATATGGGATTTCTACTACCATGTTCCAGTAAATTTACCGATATCAATCCGGAAAATTCCTAAAATATGTATCAATTACTTCCGAACATTGATGTAAAGTTTTCGATGGAAATTTTTTCAAGTGTAGCGCGAGATCATCATCAAGGTCAAGGTTTTTCCAAGTTTGAGCCGTTTTTCATCCTGGATCCGTGCTGCCTAGTAGACATTTGTCTATTAATTCTCTAGTTGTAAGATTCACCCCAACGGAAAAGTAGACACCCAACTAGCTCACTGGTGGAATACCAATTGGACTAGTAACTCGAAATTGACCTATTCCGATATCAAGTTTTCCGTTGGGTTGGTATTACATCTTCAGAATTACTAGAGAAATTTCTACTAGAGTCTAGCACACGCACTGAGAAAACGTTTCTTCCAGCCAAACAAAATTTTGGTTGAAATGAACGCAAAGAAACTTTTTGGTTGACTGAAATAAAATTTGTTTAGGGTAAATAAAATTATTGTGAACCAAATTTTGTTCATCCCAAACAAATTTTATTTCAGCCAAACAATAAGTTTCTTTGCGTTCATTCCAACCAAAATTTTTTTTGGCTGAAACAAAGTGTATTTTCAGTGCGCTACTCTGAATTGCCATTTAACCGCATGTCCGTTAATCCGAACTACATATTATAAATTACAGGATGAATCGATCGTTCGATCGTTGGATATTTCATACCGCTTCAAAACGGTAATGAATCATGCATCAGGCGGACATCTTCTTTTTGAATGGTATAAAATAGCCTGCAGTTGATGTACATTTTAATTCATAATCTTTAATTCGAAAATTAATGAACTTATGGAATTCAGACTTATGGATATTTGAGCTCATGAGAATTTGGGCATGTGGCAATTTGAAGTAGCGGGCATTTGAGCGTATTAACATTCAAAGTCATTGGAATTCCAAGAACAGAGTTCGGCTAACCATAACGTAACGGTGACATTTGAGCGCATCTATTGCGTATTCCAAGTATGTTGAAATCCCGTTAATTTTATAAAGCCGCATTTAACTTGGCCAATTGGTTGACATATCGCAAATTCGCTAGACTTCGCCATATGGATTCTAGGAGTTATGACATCCTATCGCTTAGGGGGGACAAGTTGCACTTAATGTTGCTGAAATCTGAATTGTGTATTGAAACGAATTAGCCATCGAATAACGAAATACTCAGTTGTTAAGGGGATAACAGCGCCGGGATATTAGCCAAATTTATCCTGACATTTTATTCAAAAATGAAGCAAAAAATCAAAATATCAGAATAAATTTGGCCAATGTCCCGGCGCTAGTATCACCTTGAAGATCCAAAATCCTGAAGTTATTCTTTGAACGCTTTTTCCAGTTCCAAAAAGTCGATTCAAAAAAATAAATGAAAATGATTTATCAGGTTTGGTGAGTTCGAAATGCTCTTGTTTCGTTTTCATAAACGATGAATATTTTGAAATGTGATTTCCTGCTTCTACGGGTATCTTAGATACAAGAAATTGACGTTAATCAAAGGTATCGATAAAGTTTGATGCGTGAAAGAATGGCACACCAAGTACCGGGCCCATAGGCGCATATCTTGTGCAAAGCGCTGAACGTCATGGAGGGAAGAGATTTGATTGGCATAAATCCTGACCCTGCTAAAAATTGTCAGGTAGAACCGGACAACAAATTGTTCTCAGGCTTTGAATAGTTTCTTTCACATGAAATCCGGGAAAAGATGACAAACTCTCTACCCGATTTTATCCGGAATTGTCCAACTGGAACATCCTGTCAATATCTGGCAGGGGAATTTTGGTCGGTTTTTGACTAGATATCACAGTCTATGAATCTCAAACAGTCCCAAAAAAATGCTGTCAGTTTATGACAGGTTGTTCCAATTTGGTCATTTCGGACAAAACTGGCTAGAAAGTATGTCAGTTTTGCTTGGAATTTTACGTGGAAGAAACCGTTCAAAGCCTGGCAACAAGTTTTTGCCCGGTTCTGCTTGGCATTTTTAGCAACTTACAAGGTACATATTGTATTCCCGTTCATAGTATTGTGCCTGCTCAGTTAGCACCGGAAGGTTTTATGCATGTTTTAAAAATCACAATGTGCAAAAAACGTTGCAAAACATATTACAGAGACATACAAGTAACGTGGAAATGTCCACATATCCCCAAATCACTTGCACATTGGTATCAATAAACAACGTTCATTTGGAACGTTTATTTTTGAATATTAAAAACTATGTACGTTGTTTTTAATTATTAGATACACATTATTGGCAGAAGTTTGAATAATCTAATGAATAATATGAGAAGTTGAATTGAATTCACATGATTGTTTGAGGTTGAAGCTTCAAGCCTATAATAAAGGCACTCATAAAATTCAAATGCTTTCACTGGATGAGATCTTGGACACAAAGAAGCGATATGTTTTGAGCATAGTATACTAACTGGTTATATTTCAGCAGCCTTGAATGGAGATATGGAGCTTAGATTATAAAGCTCTTGTTTACCTCAAATTAGCTTCCTCAGTCAAGTTTCAAAAAGTTGAGTTATTTTAGTTTGATTTTGATTGCGCGGTATTTGGGCTATAAACCTTTGAGTTATTGTTGTTTCGGGCGATTTCAACAGCCTTTAGCACCAGTTACTGCTACAAATAATCTGGCAACCCTGCTTGTAATACTTCATATCAAATTCTGCAGCCAACTGAATCAGTCACTCAAGAACCTAATTTTATTCTTCAAAATCTTGTTTCGGAATTTTGGATTGAGACTTGTAGTTTCATTAGTCACAAATACGAAGAATCATGGAGTTATGTTATTTTTTCTCTCAAAGAACGTAGAGAATGATGAAAAATACATCAGCGAAGAATCTACGCCTTGAGAAAATGATCAAGGATATAGAGGATTGTATTCAAATCTCTTATTGAGAGCTATTGGCACTGAGCAACAGCACCGCTGTTGTTGGCATAACAACAAACATTTTCTCATCCTTGAAATTAATTAGAATGCAACTATTTATCATGTCAACGATAAGCACTGCAAAATTGCTTAAGAATATCCAACATCGATCCACATTTACGGAGATTGAAGAAGGACCGAATTCCGGCTGTTACAAGATAGCCAACTGTATTTCGCTGATACAGAAAAAAGGACGTCATCATAACCGTGTCTTGAAGAAGCCTTTGTATTAGAATTTCAAGTTTGCTGTTCCTGGAATTTCAACCTCGCCAGGACAAAAATTGTACAAGCTGGGAGTAAAGAATTTATACAAAATTTCTCAAAATTCAAACGAAAATTTTTATTTCGGTCTTTTTTGAAAGTGATAATAGTTTGCCATCTGGAGGAATTTGAATCTTCGAACAGAACTACTTGATAATTTAGAATCCAACTTCTAACTGATAGGTTATATCGGGAGATAATGAATAGTCACCTTGAAAAAGCACATGAGTATACTAGAGTACACTCGAGAAAATAACCTTTAATGATAAGACGAAGCTGCATAATCAAAAGACGATTCCGTTTCAAAATACTTTCAGACGGAGATTCGGTTTATAACAAAACGGGAACCGTCTCAAACGATTCCATTTCACTAACAGAGAAGAAGATAGAATTTCACATAGACAAGAAGATATCTTTTCGAAATCTAAAAGATGTCTTGCGACTTCGCAAGGTGTCTTACAAACTGTTCTAAAAGATATCTGAAAGAAGTCTAAAAGATGTCTTATGCGACAGTTTTAGACATCCAAAACATGTCTTGAGTAAGACATCTTTTAAAACTCTTACTAGATATCTAGAAGATATCTTTTAGACTTCTTCAAGACGAGGTTTGGATATGATGCAAATTTTTCTTAGGACCTCTTCCCTGATTGATAAAAAAAACCCATTTATTCCTATTAAACGTGCAGAATTCGAATTTTAATGTGAATTTATTACATTCAAAAGAAATGAATAGGTTTTATTGACCGCAGTTGAAGCACACTTTCAGATGATCTGAAAATGTCTTGCGAATTATATATTCCATCCCTGTGACTTCCCCAAGACACAGATCTTTTAGGTGAAATTCACGTTCATTATACGTACATTCATGTTCAAGGAATGTTCGGACCATCCAATGTCCGGACGTTCAATGCACCTCCACTGAATATTCTTTGGACCTTCGTGTTTTTTTGGAATTACAAACTATGACTGTAGAATTTTCTTGTACGTCTGTTCAAAATATCTCATTGAACCCACTGATTCCGATGCAGATTCTATTTGTTCAATAAAATTCTTTAAGCAGAAGTACTTGAACGAATTAAGTTTTCAATCCGTGCAACATCAATTGTGGTCCGACGTAATCCAATTTGTTCAGTAGAAACAATGCACACTATGAAATTATAAAAATTTGTATAATGAAAGTCGCCAATTATTTGATTTTATATCAAAATTGATATTTTTTTTAATTCAGGTCTATAATCATTATCGGTATATTATTATATTATTAATATTGTGATTTTGATTTTCAAGATATCTAAAAGATAACTTTTATTAAATCTTTAAATACATCTTTGAAATCAAATCTATTAGACATTTTCAAGATAACTTCAAGAGACTTCTTAGAAATGTCTTCAGTGAGACATCTAAAAAAAGTTTACAAGTTGTCTTTTAGATGTCTTTAAGATTTGTATGTTTATTGGGCTTCTTCTGTTAGCAAAATGGAACTCGTCTAATGACAAGACGGACTTTCTTCTACTGATGAGACGTGGAAAAATACTCAAAATTACTTACTTGGCAGTGGTTTCGAGACATTTTTCTTATTGTGAGAAGACGGGATCAATTTCAAGGTTAAACGAGTTTCGTCTGTTTATAAAACTGCACGGTTATTATATTGAGATGGCAGATTCTAATGGTAAAACAAGTTCGTTTCAACACAGAAACGGACTGTGTTTGAGATGGCTGCCGTCTTATGATAGGACAATGATTTTTCTAAGTGTACTCTTGCTTGATTTGTAAGAAACTCTGCCAAATGGATCAATACTGCATCAATACAGGCCCATTGTCATCCATCTGATATGTTAAATAATTCTTCCAAATCTGCAGTGTTAGGTCACGGAAGTAAGCGCATTGCAGGAAATAATAACCACGCTACAAACTTTGATCCAGTATTAGCACTGTTTTACTCCTCTACAAACTGGAAATTTTTCTATACTCGCCTTACGCTATCTAGCCACACAATCCAATACATTTTGAATTCAATCCAAACAATTAGTGCCAGTTGAACAGTAATAAACCTGAATATAACCGAAGTCTGGTATAAATAACTGCGCTCAGAACTGGGCCATTTGTCAACTCTAACTATTTCAACATGAGGAACATTCAGGAATTATAACATTTCTTATTTTATCTAAAGTGGATTCCAGGGATGGGGGAATTGATTGAATAAGAAAAACTCAGGGCTGAGTCCAGGTTTCGTAATTCATCACTAGTCACATTTGATTACATCACAATACCATACGGTGTGAAAGAGTTTTTATTAAACGTGAGAGTGTGTGTGAAAAGTAATGCAGGTTGAAGTAAAATTCAACCTTCTGTCCAAGGAATGAGCATGGTTGGTTCAAGTACACAGGTGTCTTATAGAAAGAGAAGAAAGGAAAATGGGAGAACGTATGCATAGAGCACACTTTGGTAGGGTCTAAAGTAGAAGAAGAGCAAAAGAACCTTTGAAGATGAAATATATTCATTTTGGAGGGAGATAGACAAAAAGAGGGATGGAAAGAAGACCCCTTCTCTAGGTCTCTTTTCAGGCCTTCACCAGACACTAAACGTATAGTAAAACCATTTGTTGTCCCGTCCTTCTTCCTCTTCTTGTTTTTTTTTTTCACTTTTTTTGTCATAGTCTACACAAATCCACCCTTGTTCACCCTCCGATCAGGGATGAAAGCCGCAGAGCAGGTGTTGCTTCCTACGTAAGCTTCTCCTTGGTATGACGAATCGAATCGTAAAAAAAAGAAAATGTCGGAATGAAAAACAAATTTGATCTCTCTTCCTCTAGAGAAGAAATATTTCCTATCTTATATTCTCACTCGAATGTTCTACTCATCGGAAGTAGTTGGTACTATATCCAAATATTGAATTTCAATATCATCACATCAATAATTCCACCACAGTTTCGCGGAGTTGTAATTGGTATTCAACTATAGATTATCATTTTCTATTACAAAAATCATCATGATTTCTATTCTATAAAGAGGAGAGAAGAACCATCGAATCCCGTGCCGTCTATGTTTCTCATTCGAATGATTCATCGGTTCGCTTTTGAAAATCATCCATCATTCAATGTAAATACGTTGACTTGGCCACGGTTATTTTTAAATTGGTCTATGTATGATTTTTCTGCCATGTCAAATGAATACATTGCGGAGCGTCAAAGAAATATACGTTAGCGTGGAAGACGTTAATGTTCTTTTCTTTCTTCCCTTTATTTTTCATGGTCAAACCACGTGTGGGAGAAGATACGGTTTGGAAATTCAAGAATAAAGTTTCGAGTTTGAAAGAAGATTAAAAATAATCAATCGGTGTCAATATTCTCTCTTGATTTTAAAAGAAAGAAGTCTTTATTCTCACCGTATATAAATAAAGATGAAAATCTCAATGTTTTTTGTTGGTTTCCGAGATGAATATGACACTCCTGTTGTACAGAAATGTGCTATTGATCTTTCGAGAGTGTTGTGTTAACGTACTTGGAACGGTAATATCAATATTTTGAATGTCGCGCTCTGAATGAAATTAGTAGAATTACGATTTCTTATTCATAAGTTGTACAAAAATTCATTCACATATAGGAAAGAATTACATTATGATAATTGATTTTTATCAAACTTTTCATCTTCATCTGATTTAGATATCTCATTGATATGCCGTTGATGATCCACGAAACGTATTCTCGGACAATCGTTGTTATTGTTCGTCAATATTCTTCTCAGCATTCATTTGAAATTCATATATAAAATATTCACTGTTACCACACTCGATTATAATACGAACGAGTATTAATAAAATTGAAGTCATCGAAAAAAGTATCATTTCCTCTTCAATATTCCTCGATATATAGGAAAATCAAACGCGAATAAATGAGTTTTTGTTTTTCTGCAGAAAGTCTATTTTAGAACTCCGTTATACTTCTTCAAAAATATAGTTCCCCCCACAACGTTCTAAACTGTAGTCTTCGGTTTCCAAAGGGATGTTCAAGCGCACATGTACTCCCTCGCCGTCGAGGGAAAAATATTGACCCAAGATACCACTCGTGTTGTATACAGAACCATCAAAATATGCTCTTAACAATATTTTCTTGATCTTTTAAGAGATTATTATTCAGCTGTTGCGTGTAGGGATGGTTAGAATCGGATGAAACGTTGCATCAAACGATAATTGAGAATCTTCTTTTTGGACACGTGATTACAAAACATTTTAAGGCAACGGCATCTTTCCCACGATCTCAAAGCCTGTACGTACGTTTGGGTTTGTATGTCCTAGAGACGTAACCGTTGAAGGAGCTGTGCACATCTATTACGGGGGTGTGTTGTATACTGTGGGGTCGCCGTTCACATGTGTGACTCGCGAAAAAAAGAAGAGGGTCCCCTTGAAAAGGACAACGAAAGGAAGAGGGATCACCTTCCTTTCAAGAGCAAAGAAAGGAGAGAAACTGTTCTGTTCTGTTGGATATTATGCGGGTCAGAGCGATACAGGACTGCATACGGGGAATTGTGGGATGACTTATAGACCGTTTGCGTGTTTCCAGATTTCACTTCACCAATTAGGCGCGGTATTTTTATCCTATGCCGATGTGAATGTCTAATTTATCCAACTTGATGTTGGCGCAGACTATAATCTTCGTTCCAAGGAACGTTAGGCGGGCTGCATAATTTTCATCTATCCAAATTTCAATTTCAAACGCGTAGATTTTAATGAATTGTTTTGTTGAAACGATCTTGTTTGTAATTGATATTTCATTTCGGTCGATATATATATACATATATATATATATATATACTTGAAAGTGGAAAGAAAAAAACATTGTGAAATGTGAGAAAAATACATAACACGCATGAAATAATCGGCTCAAAGTTTGAATTTCTTTTCAGGTGTGTGAAGTATACAAGAGGTAAAGAGGATTAAAGGAACCGTCCCTCGAAATGAATGATTTCAGTTTGTTGCGAAGCAAATATATGCCTTGAACGTTCGAGCACGTTATATAAGAAATAATTCTCGAGCCATGGGTATTAATCATATATACTTTTTATACGGTTTCCGGTGATTTCCTGCGGTAACAAAGATAAGTTTCTAACGACACGGTCAAATCATTTTTTTCCCTTTTCATAAAACTTGTAATTCATCGGGTACTATTAGAGTAGAAAGTCCAAATTTTCTTTTTCGCATTGATTTGAGATTTTGTTTTTTCTTATCGAAGGAAAAACTAGTTAGCTGCAATGATTCAATGCTTTGAATAATTCATGATAACCGTAGTTCTAGAGGAAGCGAAGATTGTTTGGTGAAAACAAAATGGTGTGCAATGTAGGATAGAATTTCATAACTTGATACATGCTGCAGCAAAATCATATAAAATTTCTACAAAATTTGAAACCGATTGCACACAAAAGAGTTGCCATGTTTTGTTCAGAATACTATTCCACATTTTATATGCCTTCATAAATATGAAACAATTGCCCTTTTAACCCATATTCTAGTACATAGACTTGTATGAATACACGTCGGGTTTATTTTTTCTATACTTTTGAATCTGACTTTCATTCGTATTCGATTTTCTGAGTACAAATAGTAGCAGGCAGAATACATTCTATCGAATCAACAATTCGCTAACCTGTTTGTTTCTGGTTGAATAAGTTGACTGGAAAAAGAGAAGGAAAAAACATATCTAATGAAAACTTCAGATAGACATTCATTATCCTATGATTGCCGGTGTAAACATTTTCCTTGGGTTACTCAAACCTTATTATAAATTAAAATCACTTGAGAGCTGAAGGAAAATCAGTAGAAGGAATCATAGTTTGATAAAGAGTACGTATGTTGTTTCGAATGTGTCTTTCTTTCGATGTGGAATTCCAAATTTTGAACTTCTTTAAAAAGTTCCGTCCATCGTAAAAGTTTTTCCGTCTAGTTTTTCATTCGTAACATTCCGTTACGAATGCCAATAAAGATTTTCCTGCGATAATTGAGCTGTAAGTGAAATGATTTTACCGAAGAAAAGGTAGTCGCGTATTAGTTGGAATAACTCAGAAAACGTAACGTAATGAACGGTTCGCTCTATTATTTCAGCAATAATTTTTTCTTGCAAAGGATGCGATTGGAGACGCTCAATTATTGGTGCGGAAAATAAACTGGAAGTGGACGTCAGAACGAGGAAGAAAGATATAAAAGAAAAGGAGAAAAGAACAAAATATATGTATATATGTATGTATATGTGAAAAAAAAGGATGGAAAGAACAGCGATCGTTGCGATACACCAAGTGCAGTGCCTCGCAACCTCGACTTGCATGTCGCATATAAGAACAAGTCTTCTGGTCTCCCTTCTCTCCCTTATAACTATACTGGTCTGGTTCTGCAAGCCTTTCTTTCTCGGTCTTGGTTGTCTACCCAGAAACGCGTGAGTGGGCATCGGGCGTAGTCCGCCAGGGTGTATTCCTGGTATGCATCGTCAACCATAACGTCTACCATGATAAAACGCAACGTGAACCCTTTTCTCGTAACAAGAACTACCCTGGAAGTCGATTAGAGGTGGAATTTTTTCCTCGCAGGGTCATTGTTTTAAACATGTCTTCACAGATTTCACAACTTCCAATATATTGACGAACGAGAAAAGCAGGTAAAACTTACGCGTACCCTTCATTTAAATTCTGAATTTCACACTCATGAAATCTGTATGATGAACCTAGTACGTTGGTATCTGATTGCAACAACAGTTATACGATGGGTTTATTTTATCACACCGTAGTGATGATGATTCAGGCTTGTAAAAATGTATTATATCCAAGAGACCTTTAATCCCGCCTCTGTACCTTGCATTAGAATTCAATATAATAGCATAATAGTGTCATGAGAACGACGAGTCAATGGACAATTCATAATGGAGGTACGTTGCCTAGCTGACTCCACGTCTTCTACGCACGTGAGATTGTTGAATACTTGATCTATTGCACAAACTTACGATGTAGCAATGGTATTACAAAAATTTAGACAACGATAATATTGTGAAATAGTTTTTCAATCAACGAATAGAGAATATATAGACTTTATTTTAGAACATCAGCACTTTTTTTGTTCCGGTTCAGACCTAATTTGAATACCAATGGAACCTTTGATGCAATTTGTGCGAAAGCTTCTGTGATATCTTTATGAATATATACCGACAAAGGCATATAACATACCTGTTCATGTGAGATGGATTGAAAATAATGCACTTTTGCACTTAAAAGTTCCTCTCATTTGGAATACATATTGTAAGATGATGAGTTTACCGAAGAAGAATGACAAGCTAGATTTCAAGAAAATTTTATTCCAATTATTGTGGCAGGGTATTGAAAATATCTATCCCGGTTAATAAATGGTTTCTTTTTTTGTAAACAGGAAAGAAATGAAGCGATAAATCTAACTCAAATCGAAAACAAGATTTGCTTCCTAACGATTTTGACTGCGCCATGCCCTTAAGGACATCCTCTACAATCTGGCAATTCTCCCGCTACGGTGAAGTATTATCTTCGACAAAGAGCCTTCATTAGAAAGAGACATGTGACCAGAAATCACGACGGTACCGGATGTCCTTGAAGTGATACGAGCGCTGGATCGTGTCTTCCTAACCTCACTCACTTGAAAGAGACCGTACGCTGTGTTGAAATGAGAGACAATGAGGCAATGCTTAAACCTCTTCGACAGTAGTCATTGAATTTAATTACCGAGTTCTTTTAATAACAACAAAACGGTTCATCATTTTCCCCACGAAGATTATCCAAATGTACTTCTTGGAATATAAGATACCTCTTTTCAGTGGAATCTTTTTTTTTCTTCGCATGGTATCAGTATCCGAATATAACTCTTGTGACCGCTGTAGTGTTCTGTTTACTGAAAAATCAAATTCTCACTTTGAATCTTGGATTCTTTCTATTCAAAAAGATTCTATTCTTTCTATTTTATTCTATATAGGCTGAAGAATGAAATTTTATTCGGACACAATTCAAAGTAATAGAGATCAATTTTTTTTAATCTATAATGGAAATGCTAGCAAATACAACGGTGTCGGTGATTTGGAGTAGGAAATTGACCATTTGTTGGTTTGGGGCTGAAATGGCCCGAAACCAATACAGATTTACTATGATTTTTTTCATCAATTAATAACCATTACTCTGCCAAACGTTGAATGAAAAACAAAAGTCCAGTTTCAGTTGAAAGTGAACGCTGAAAGCAATTCCATTTAAATGACGACCCAATGGAAAAGATTGAATTTCAGTCAAATTTTCAAGTCGAATGCAGCCACATTCAGCCTTTCCATTGTGTCGGCACTTGTTTTCGGTGCTTACTTTCAGCTACACTGTAAAAAGTGTGACTAAATCTTGCTGCATCTTACTTGAAAACTTGACCAAAATTCAGTTTTTCCCATTGTGCACAGAGAAAAAGGTTCATTTATAGTGAAAAAATGTATACCTGGGTTTTGGCGGAATAAATATTTATTTCACACAAATTTATAATGATTCTCACAAATATGATCTATTAACTATTAACAAAAGAGGCTATTAGAACTGCACTGCAAAAATCCCGATTCGAAATATAACTGGGCCACTCAATTGATGAAAATAATTATGTCTATAGATGAGTCTTATAAGTTTTTGGAATCGAATTTGGAATATTCAACATGGAAAGAAGCTGGGGAAGTATTACTCAGGAAATACAAAAACTTATTAGACAGTCAGGATCGGTTTGTTGTGAGCACCATGAAGTATTTACAACTCCCGATAACAAGAACGGGAATTTTAGATTGTGCTGCAAAATATCTGTTGGCAAATGTACCACTGCATTTAAACAGGGTTATTGCGCAAATTAGATGCGCCAGCAAATATTATTTCAGCCTAAATATTAATGGATGCTGCTATAAATTTGATCCGGATCAACGCTGTCCCCTATGCAATGCAGACAGCTTAGATACTGTAGAGCACATGTTATTGGAATGTATACACCTTACTCCTTACAGGCGACACTATGCAAATTGTAATGATATTCGATTAGACACACTTAATATTAAGGATATGTTTGAGAAATATGATGTAAAATCAATTAAGACACTGTGGTATTTTATAAAAAATAGTTGCGAAACGAGGGCATTTATATTAAATGAATAAGAAACACATATTCTCACACGATTATTGTATTTCAGCTGAATTTTGAGTGCATAGAAATTTAGTAATTTTAAGGAAAATTGTATTTACGTATGTTCTCACTTACCCCCCTTGCTATGGGGACAATTGTACCTAAAAGCAATAAATTATCTAACTATTAACAAACGTTTATTCATACTATCTTTTCATTATTAAGGGAATATCTTTGGATCAAATAAATATTTATTTTGCCATCCCAACCATACAAACAATGATTATTGGCGTTTTGACGGCCCGCTGATGGTCTTGCAATACCAGTGAAGATTCGTTACTGGTCCTTTAAAATGCTTACAGTCGTGTTTACTGGGAAGTAACACACGAATATTCATAGTATGTTCTGCGAACCTTCTTAGCACATTGAATATCCTATGCGTGTGCTATGAAATTTCTCAGCATGCTCTGCGAATGCTGTGTTACTACACTGTTAGAAATATCTGGGAGTTTTTTTCAATTACGTACATGAAATCAGCTTCATATATATTCTGCATTAAATTTAATGTACAAAAACGTGAAAATACTATAGATTATGCTATAGTTTACATTAAATCTCATGTAAAATGTGCATGAAATTGAATTCATTTACGTACTTGAAAAAAACTTCCAGTAAAAACATTAAAATTAATGCAGAAATTTTTGACAGTGTAGGGACAAGCGAATATACGTTTATTGACTATGAATAAACCCGCTTTCTCAGTGTGTCAGCATTTATTTTCGGTGTTTACTTTCGGTCAAAACACACGGAAAAAAATAATAGTTGCAGCAACTACTTAAATAGTCGATTTTCGACCATCCACTTGAGTAGTTGCTGCAACTACTTAGTAGTCAGGACAAGTAACACGTTAGCTGTCTCAACTAATTCAAAATACCTCAGGTATTGACGTTAGTTAGTGCAACTATCGAGTTACTTGTCCTGACTACTAAGTGGCTGCAGCAACTACTTGAGTAGATGGTCGAGAATCGACTATTCCCGAGTAGAAATCAAACTAGCCTATCTGAGTTATGTACTAGTGACTATCTTGTCACAGCTAGCTCAATTATTCTTCATAATCGCTGATTCGTCACTAGCTAATATTTCTGTACAGTCTTTGGTATACAGCCACTCTTCAACTACTGAAACGCACATTATAGTTATAGATGTCGCTGTATCAAGAAAAAAGCATTACCTAGTAATGATCTCGTGATGGACTAATTGATATTAGACGTTTATGAAAAAGTGAGGTTATGTGTTTTCATGGTACATCATCTAATCATTGTCTCATGACTGTTCATATTATTCTAGTTATAGATGGCATTGTCAAATGATGAAAATATATCAAATTACTCACTCATCACTAGCCAGTCGATTACGATTAGAAATTTGAGGTTATGTTTCTTCTCCCGATTATCCGCTGATTATCAGTTGACAATTACAAATGTGATGTTGAAAACAGGAGTTGTAAATCATTGTAATCGTGACAAGTAACCACTTTCATTGACTAGTTAGTTCGTGCATGATTAATTACTTCTTCCGATGTATTCAGTTTTGGTGATAGCTAACATCGTGTTGCATTGAAAGTATTACCTAGTGATCGACTAGTCACTGGAGAGTTTGATTTCATCCACAAAGAACGTGAGGTTAGGTTATTCAAGTGATTTTTCGTCAATATCTACACGTTGACTAGACAGTTGGTAAAGATTATAAAAGTTACTTTGCTGTCACAAATATACTATCCAGTCAGCACAAACAGGCTATCCAATAAACATTAATAACTGATGAAACGTGAAATCATGTTATGTCTTTGAATAACAATTTTCAAATTGAGCAAACAACGTTGTTTTTTCATGTTCACATTGTTTACTTGATTTTGATTTGTATCAATAGCGGAAGTGTGATTTCATCCTCACAATATGCGTACAACGTAGGGAATTATGATCAGATATATATGTCTATGTGGAGTTGGCTCAGTGGACAGCGCATTTGGCTCATCATCCAAGGGACCCGGGATCGAAACTCATCGGCGAGTAAGTGTTTTTCCAGGGATGATCGGAATACCACAATCCATCTGTCACTATCAAACTTCGAGAGGGAGAGCTAGATTCTGTAAGCTGTTGTATGTCGGTGCAAATCGGTGGAAATGAAATTTTTATTTTTTCAGTCTTAATATTATCTCAACTGTGTATATTTTTCTATCTAGCTACTAGATAGTTAATCTGTGTCAGTCACTGGGTGATGTAAGCGTTACATTACTACCACTCCACTGTCTGAGATTACTAGTCAGTGGTGATACAGCACTAAAATCGACTAGCCCATAACTAGACAATGATGAGTTTCAATTTCCACGCGGGTTTAAGTGGTTGCTGCAACTGTTTATTTTTTTCCGTGCAGGACTACTCTTGGCTGCATCTTGAAAAAAGCTGATATTCAGGATAGAATCAAGTTTTACTTTTTACTTTTTTATAAAACAAGGCTACGCTGGAAAAAAAATAAGGAAACTCAGCTTTCCAAGAATGCCGTGTGCAGCACCCTCACAGATCAACGTGTCTGTTCTCTCACTTTGGGTGGACAAACTTCCCAAGATAGGAGAACAGCAGGTGGAACAGCTGATTATCTAAACGCTTGGGGCCGCTGTTTTCCTATCTTGGGCAGTCTGTCTACCCAAAGTGGAAAAACAAACACGCCAATTTGTGGGAATGCTGCACATGGCATTTTTGGAAAGTTAATCCTTCCAATTCTTCCCCAGTGTAGTTTTTACCTGCATCCTGATGTAAACTGATATTCAGTTTTCACTGTGTAATTGTAGCAATGGCACTTCATCAGTAGCGGGCCATTTATTTATGGGCCAAAAACTTGACTGTATAAATGGCAATTTACCTTTTCCAATGTTTTACACGACTTCAAGATGTATCATGCAACCCATTTGGACATCCAAAACCTTCTCTACATGCAACAAAAAATTATCAACTTCTTCTAAACATGTCCAACAGTTATTTTTTAGATCTTTTGCAAGATATCCGTAAGATAGGTACGAAGAGGTTGTACGATATATTTTATCTCCAGCATGTGGAAAGAGATTTCCTGTTACGAGATAACCGAATCATATTCTCTTAAAATACAATGAGTTCCAATATCACAATTTCATTCGTATTATTCCCAGCTAAAATACGATACCACTCGGAAGATACATTCTCATCACAGCTCAAAGAAAGAAAGAAAGAAAGAAAGTAAATAGAAAGGTATCAAGAACTGATGATTTTCTGTATCTCTCCCTCCCTCTTTTTCTTAATACGAAAGAAAACAAATGTTCCTTCATCAGCATAGATAACGAATGTTACGACTATTTTCCAAGTATTATCGTGTATTATTATATACATTATACACATACAAATACCTACGCGTATCTACACACAGCTTCGTATCTTTCTGTTTAAGTCTTGACTCTTTGATGATAGACCAAGAGGGGATTGTCGTCGTCGTCATTCGTGGAATTTTCCAGAGATATCTCCGCTCGTCAGAGGCGGTTATCACTGTGGCTGACTATCTGCCTCTCAGCACGATTCTTCAAGCTTCGTATACAATCATCTTGCTGAAATGTCCTTGCTTTCGGTTGAATGAATTCATAATTAACACTTATACTGAGAAAAATTACATTACGTACGTAAACATATATATATATATATTCTGGTGAATTCAGCACACACTGCTGACGATTATGATGTTATTTCTCCATGGATGTTTCAAAACTTATTACATGTGGAGGGAACATGTGTATGCATCGTATGAGTTCTCTTCAATTCTTATTATTTTACGATCAAGATAACCTCATCGTGAATCTCATACGATTTTGTCCATATATATTGTTTTAATGGTGTTGTGTTTTTTCATCTTGTTTCGAGACTATTTAGGACTACATACCATCTTCAGAAGGTAAATGCATTATTTCTCTGAAGCATGTGGGGTAACGCGAATCTTGAAATGGAGGAGACCATGTTGAAACACTTCATTTGACGGGAGATCTTGATTGGAACGAATATATCGTTACTGTAATTTTTTTGGCTTTGCATTATCTGCGGATTACGATCGAAATTATATTTAGTATAAAAAGCCGTGTTGATTATATTTGAGGCACATGATAAGAAAATTGATACGTTGAATCAATGTGTAAATACTATATCTCTCCAAATCCATCAAGATAGGAAATCATTCCAATTATATTGTTGTACGACGATAATGCAATCAAGACAAATCTGTATGCTGAATACAATCATGGAGACCAGTCCCTTAAACCGGGTCTCTTCCCTATCCGAGAATTTATCATCCAGACCTAGCCAGGTAACCTCGATCCTGCGGTACCATAGGAACTTCGTTCGGGAGATCTTGCTTGAATCAGAACACAACGAAAGAATTTCAAGTCAAAGTATTGAATGAAATCAAATCCATCAAGTGATGGAAGGTTGTTCGCTTCATCGTCGATTCTTCAGGCAGAGGTTGGAAGATCCGATGGGATGTGGATCACGCAATCTAAATTCCACTTGAATGCGAAATTTGATATGAGGTCTTACAAGAATTGTATAGAAAACCCACTTGTACCCGCTCACAATTTGATACACTGTGGGAAGAAAGCGGTGTCCACATCAACACGGAAATTCATCGTCAAAGTAACTTTAATCCGCGTTGAAACAACAACATTCAACGTGGACTTCTAGCATCGCCAATTTATCATAGTGTAACTCAAAAGGTGCTCACTTTACTCGAATTTTAATAGATATCAAGATATTCGCTACTTTCGCTTTGCTAGTGATCTAACACTCTAAACGCAGTTTCCTTCGCAAGCAGTTTTACAGCTCTTGATGGTTCACGACAATCGCATATGGTGGTTGTTGATATCATAGAATTCATAAAAGCAAATCATACATCTCGTTGTGTAAAAGCGAGGGTTAGCCAACTGATGGTCTATTGATGTTTATAAACGTTGCTTATTTCGAAGAAGTGAACGGTTGGTATTTATTTCATTTATATTTTTACTGTTGAATAATGTCTCCGACATCAGAATGGAATAATTGATCTTTGTATGATGAATTTGATTTATTCAATGATCCAACAATATATTCGGAAATTTTCAAGTGTTGGACATGTACAAAGAAAATTAATTATGCACTCATGTTAACATTCAGATCTACATAAAGTGAATGACATTTATAAACATCAATATACATTGATCGGTTAAGCCTCTGCCGAACGGAAAAAAATAATCCACTATGGTAGCTAGGAATTGGCTGTGGCAGCTATTTCGTGTACTTGATATTTGGATAGCGAAAAAAATTGCTACAAGAGCTAGATTTTAGCTTCTATAGCGATAACTTTTGTTGCAACAGCTGAAAAATAGGTATCACAGTTAATTTTTCGCTATCCAAATATCAACCACATCATTTTTTTCCGTGCGCACACAATGAGGTGCTTCATTTGTTTAACGCTTCTTTTCGAATCGGAAGCTGATTTGTCTTGCCATGCCAGCGCAGCGAGTTCCATGAAGTTTGAGAATCATAAAACTGCAATATTGAAACTATTAAACGATGAGTGGAGCGAGCATCAAAAATGCAAATAAATCGAAAGTTTATTAAGTTTCAAAAATGCGAGCACACCGGTTCAAACAAAAAGATACCGGAAAAATGTCTTTTAGAGCTCTTTTAGATATCTTTTAGATCTATTTCGGTTAAAAGATACGTGAAAGATGTCTGAAAGATGAATGATCTGGAAAGAGAACTTTTCGACTCGAAATGTTGATTCGGTAGCAAGTAACGTTTGGTCTATAAAATTTCGATTCATTCAAGGACAAGAATCGGCTCTCAACTTGATTTTCATCTAATGTTGATATTTTTTTCAAGCACTTGGGAACAGGTCTACTTCAACGTGTTACGATGAATCGAGAAATGCCTATTTTTCTGAAGACAATTGTTTTTTTTCATGTCACATTGTAATCCCTGCTGACAATGCCAAGTGGATCCGAACAAAAAATATTTGTCAGGCTTCGAACGGTTTTGGTCCCAAGAAATCCCGTGAAAAACTGACAAACCAGGTAGAAATTTTGTCAGTTTTCCACCAAATTTTCTGAGGCAAAAACCGTTCAAAGCTTGACAACTATTTTTTGTCTGGATCTGCCAGGCATTTTCGGCAAGGATATTGCTGTGTCAAAAACATTAAGTCACTTTGTTGAACAAATAAACAAAATCTTTGTTTATTCTTCCAAATCAATTGTCAAACCATACAATCCACCTTTGCTAGAGTTTTTCCCGGTTCTCGGAACGGTCTGAAAAATTCTTTTCGAGATGGGCTTGAATGCTTCCATCTTCTGGATCGAATCGAAACGGTGTCCACGGATTGGTCTTGTGACTTTAGGAAATAGCCAGAAGTCACTCAGTGCTGAATCAGGGAAAATGCGGTAGTTGTGAAACGATATTCACTGAATTTTGGCAGAAAAACTCACGAAAAACCAATACAGGGTGAGCTGTTGCATCATCATGGTGCAAAAACCCAAAAGTGTCTGGCCATAAATCCGTCCATGTGAGAATAGCTAGAATTGTTATGTGGTGCGGTACTGGCAAGGTTGTATTTGTAAGACTTCGACTTATTTAGAATCATGATTGTTTTCAAACTGGTGTCAAATATTCGAAGAATTTCAGACGGTATTGGTTTGCATGGACAAACAATCTTGGGGCAGTATCGGATTGATACTGTTTGTAGAATATTCTGATCGTAGAGAAAGGGAATCACGTCAGTACCAAATTAGAGTTGGTTGGATAGTGGAATGTGAAAAAGAAGACGATACTCCTCCAATATTGATGCAACGTTGTTCTAATACGAAATTTGTAGTACATTGAGATTCCCCTGATCTTCCCAACAACACAGCCACTTTATCGAGACAATACTGCGCCAGCACTGAGCCAGACTCGGAATGATTATCCACCACGTCAAATCGCAACTTGACTGATCCTTTTGAAATGGTAACATCATCAACAAGGTCCCTCATTGTCAATCGACCGTCTTCCAGTACATGATTTTTGATTCCTTCATCATGTTATGCATGAGTTAATGTTCTAATTCTTCGGAATATTGGCTGTCCTCAATGCTTTCTCTGTCTTCTTTAAAACCTTTGTACACTGAAAATAAAGTTCTGGAACAGCTAATGTTTGGACATCAATAGCTGATATCTGAGGAAACATACACAGTAAAAAGTGAAACTTACTTTCAACCTGAATAACAGCTTATTTTGAGATGCAGTCAAAACTAGCTCTGTTTTAGCTAAAAGTGAGCACCAAAAACCAATGCCAGCACCATGTAGAAGATTGAATTTCAGTTTCCAAGTAAAACGCAGCCACATCAAGTTGGATTTTTTACAGGCTGCTGTAAAGGTTGCTATAAAATCAGACTTTTCAGGTGAAATCTTCAGACTCCTTTGTACACTGTAAAAATTAAATGTGAAATTTTCCTTCAAGTTGGTGGCAGCGAAAATCCATTATGGGGGGTAAATTCATTCCCCCTATATTTTGGGGTAATATTTTTGCATTTGGAGAGAAATTCCCTTCCCAGGGAAAGAATTTTCTTCCCAATGGAGGAGAGATCCTACAAAATATAGGGGAGATGAATTTCTCCCATGGGAAGGATTTTCGTTGCCACTAAATTTGAGGAAACTCACCTCCACTTGTTACAGTGTACAACCCGGCCAACCGTACTTTCAATTTCGAAAAAATGCCAATGAACGAAAAGTCTGAGGATTTCTCTGGAGATAACTGGCAACTCTGTACACTGGAAAGAATATTCATTTGTACTCTCTCCACAAAATATCTATTTGTAGAAATTAAATATTCAATTGGATGCAAAAACTGATATTATTTATTTAGAAGACCAATTTGTTTGAGGCAAGCATTCCATTATTTGATTCGATTAAATATTTCATTACTCCTGAGAAATATTTTATGGAGAGAGGACAAATAAACTATTTATTTGGTTGGAAGAAATTTTTCTTCAGTGTATTAAATCCTCAATTTTTCATCACTTAGGGACGATGTCTGATAATAACGATATTTTTGAAGGAATTCTCATGCAGTTTCAATCGATATTTTATAAAAATCAACAAAAATTCGATGAATTTTGTACGAAAACCATCAATTCTGCTCAACATCGAGAAATTACTGATTTCCATCGGGAACTCTGTTATCTCTATCGGTAAACTGCGATTATTGCAGATAATGTATTAATGTGTAATTGTATGTTCTTTCGATTCCTAATAAATTGAACCATGAGGTTAGGTTTCTTTCACTTCGAAAGATTAACTTTTCTCTAATTGATTTATCTTCAATTAGACCCCAAGACTTATTCTTATTTGATAAATATCGTGAAAAAAAACCTCACTCGCTAAATCCTCGAGATTTACTGAAATACACTTCCACTTGGATAGAAGAATATTATCCTACTCCTATGTAATTATAATATACGAGAGAATTTCTATACTTTCACTCACTATTATGTATTTATCAACAGAAATTACTGCTTATAAGGGAACATTTTTTCTCGATTCAAGATAGTCCGGTACGGTTGAATTCATTTTATAAATATAGCTAGAACGAAACTTCTTTTGCAATGAAATAAATCTTTGCAGGGAAATCATTCTCACAGTTTTAAAGATCGAAATAATGCTCTTCGCGATGATATAAAAATTGATTCTTGCAGGAAGTTCAATTTGATACCTTCTCGATAATTTTTGGAGAGTGTAAATTCTATAATGAGAGAACCATCGTTGAGATAAGTTAACGGACTATCGCATACAGTACACTCAGTGACTACAATTTTCTTTTCCAGGATGCAAATGATAATACGAACACGTTGCTCAGTCTCACAATCACATCCTGAAATAAGAAATCATAACCAGTACACTCCATACACATGGAATTTCCGTGATAAAACATGTGTTACTAAAATTGGGTGTGCAAATATCTTCAAACTTCAATAAATAATTCCCGAGTATTTTTCCATGCTAATTTGCCAATTACCGAGTTTCTTCTATTATCTTCGTATCAGCTGGTGGACTGTTCTCAGATACAAAGCATCGGGAAGTAGATAAGAGTTCATTAAATATAAATTTTAGAATCACGTCAGATATCCACCTGTTGCCATATGTATGAAAGTAACTATCTCTTTTCTATACTATGTATCGCAAACCGATCAATATAATTCAACTTACCTGTAGGAGAGAAGAATGTAGAGAACTTGAAGCTTTCAGGAAGTACTCGTTCTACAAGAATATCTGATATATTCTCATAGAGGATGGCCTGTCTTGGCAATTTCCTTGCTTATGATAGGTCAAAATTCGTTGCACGTGAATTATAATAATACATACCCCGTATAAGGTTTATCAATTTGTGCATCACTGAGTCACAAAATTGCCATTGAAAATTGTCAAAGAAATTCACTGTGACAGCGAAATCTAATTTTGCTGGGTTTCTTTTGCTGTGACAGCAAACTATTTTCTATGATAGCAATCTTGTTAGCTAGGACATCGATGTTTTAGCTATGCCAGCAGTGCTGCTTTAACTCATCATGTTGATTTCCCAGCAATCTAGATAGCAGCCCTAGTAGAAATATAATCACTTTGTCCTATTACTGATGAGGCACCGATGAGGAAAAACTAATCAGGAAAAACTGATCACCAACTTATTGGAAACTGATTTGACAAATATGATTTTTTAAATTCATACAAAACTAATCAAATTGTGACAAGTTATTGCCTTTATTCGCAAGAAACATTAGTAGCGTAAATGTTTATAAGAAATATTCGGTTCAAAGAACATATTGATTATTATTGAAACGATATAGTTCAATTGAAAAAGTATACCTATTTTAGATATATTTCTTATCCAAAAGTCGAAGTACTTCAAAGAAATTGAATTGAATTGGTTCGAATTATTCTATTCTGGTTTTGCTGTATCAAATCAATGAAACCTAAGCTACCTTAGAAATTATTAGATTCTGTAAGGGGAAATAATACAGTTTTGTTATTTATTATGAGTAGGTATAGTAACTTAAATATAATCTCATGATTGAGGTGGACACACCATACATATGAATTTATATATTTTTTGTCCTTGGCAAAAACTCCTAGATTTCATCTAGAAAATTTTTCCTACGGGTTTTGCTAGAAATGTACTTTTTAATCCTTGAAAACATCTTGAACGAGAACATAAATTATTATTGGAATGAAAAATCATCAATTTATCATCATAATTTCACATCTTCATCGAAATAATCTGCATTTTTGTGAGTAATAAATGCTTCGTTAGTTACTCACAAATAACTCATCAATGCCCCATCAGTTACTCGCTCATATCTGCTCAGTTTTCCCAATCGGTTTCTCATTAGTCGAAGCGTTACACCTCTTGTCTGAAACTTGTAAGTTTGCTGATCAGTCCCTGATCAGTGCAATGGAAAGCTGATCAGTGTCTCATCATTTGATAGAGAAAATTTCTACTAGGGAGTATCAGCGAACTTCTAGCTACGTTAGCTTTTTCTCCGTGATACTGAATAATAGGACACCGAGAAAAAAGAATTGCTGGCACAACAAACTGGTCTGTTACTATAGCGCTTGGAAAAATTGCTAAGGAGGCAAGAAAAATGATTGACACAACTGAATTTCTTTGCTGACATAAACAAATTTGTTAACAGAACTAACGTCTTGTTAGCTGGAGTGGATACCCACTAAACACACGCACGTTTTACAAACGTCGAAAACAGTCAATAACCACACGTTGTGAATTAGTGATATTCTTGCGTTGATTCAACGTAAAAATGTCGCGGCAGATCACGTGTTTTTCAACCATGAAACAACGTCATATCAACGATTTGAACATCGTGTAAAAGATATCAAATATTGACGTGTCTTAATGATGGTTCTAAAACGTGAATTGAATTCAACAAATTATTTTGAAAACTTTTCATTCAATATCGAAAACAATAGTATTACTGAGCATGACAGAATTTGGAAAGTATGCCACACTATTTACTATCTTGCTCTTTCTTGAAATTTCAACCATTGTTCGGTTTCGTTCGACATTTTTAGCAGAATATCTTCAATTGAAGTTCAAACACAAGGTGTTATAAACACATTTTGAAAGGGGGATTCAAACCCGTTCAAACCACGTTTTTCGAGGACGTCGTTTGATGGTTATTTTTGAATATTAGTTTAAATTACACATCATCAAAACGTAATTCTTAGCTGTCTATTTCCCTATCAAATTTCAACTAAAAATCAACGTTATGAAATCAACGACTGACGTTCGTTTGACAGTCTAACGTTCTTTCGACGTTGAAATAACGTGTGTGTGTGTTTATTGGGTATTTTTGTAAGGACGACAGATTTTTTTGTAGACACTATAGTAACAAACCATTTCTCTCCGTGCATAGGTCCAATGATGGCAACGAATCATCGCTCCAGTAATCAGGCGAAATTATTTCGAATCACAACTAAAACTGACGGTGTCTGAACGTGGCGTATCAATGGGAGATTACCAGGCCATATATATTCATAATATCCATTCGCTTTAATGGGATAAATCTGCCCAAGCAGCACCAGAATATACTATGAACGTTCTTCGAATATTCGAAATATGTTCTATGCACATTCAAATGAGACCGTTTTATAGGTGCCATGCATATTCATGGAACGTATGTAATCGAATATATGACGGTACGTTGATTGAACGTCGATTGAATGTATATTGTACATTTCGAATGTACTATGTACGTTCTAAGTATATTTAAAACAGTCTCATTCGACCATTCTATGAACATTCGTTATGTGTTCTTCGTATCTTATCCGTACATTCTACGAACGTTTCTATTCCTTATATACTTTGATATTCTGTTGCTGCTTGGGTGTCGTGATAATTCCGATCGACTTTCCTCACGAATTTAATTTGGAATTCATGTTCAACTACTATTCAATCATCAAAGTAGCAGTTGAATAACTTTTTTTTGTTACCTGCACGGAAAGAAAAAAGTTATCAATACTTGAATAAAATTTATCGATATTTAGAAAAATGACTATCAGTTTAGGGAAAAAGAGCACCGCTGAAAAATCTTTGCAGTAAGGTTATCAAAAATTCGCAGTGAAAATACTGAACGTTGATGGTTTTATTATCATTGTTTACAGTGAATTTATCAACTTTTGATGAATTTACTACGAAAATTCTTCAGCGATACTCTTTTTCCCTAAATTGTCAGCCTTTTTTTCTAAATAATCATAACCTCTGTCTTTCCGTGTGTACACCGAATAATTATCAGACGACTCTAGTGTTGAACTATTCGTGAGGTAGTAATAGACCATACTTGTACAAATACTCACAAGAAATGCATCATTAATTGATCAACAGGAATCATGCATCAACCGATTATTATTCGTTTTTTTACAACGCTGCGCTTCCGGTACGGGATACCTAGTGTGCGTGGAGTTCAAAGTAACCTACGATATTTTTATCCATCTATAATGTAGATTCCAAAGCAAGATGAAATATAGTACAATAAATTCACACTATTCTAATGTATATGTGTCACATTTTGAATGGGGTTTCAATACCTTGAGTTCAGTTCGACTGCTCTTTTTTTCTATGATGAGCACAATAATTCGGGTTCTCAATGGAATATTTCGAAGTCGATTGAGACTTATTGAAGAAAGTGACATTGAAATATATTCGTCAAAAGGATTCATACTCATTGGTATTTTTCTTTATTCGAACTTCAAATGTCTGGAACTGGAACTTTTTTTTAAGGTCATTAGGGTTTTATTTATCAATGTACATACGTGTGACAAATTTTACCCTCAGTAAGAATATATAACAATAATACAATTATAATTTAAATCCTCCATACCCTCCAAAATACGAGAAAATTACTTCTAATAATTCATATTACCACTACGATACGAATGAAGTTATCTTTTTGAGTTATAGAAAACTCGTAGAGCAGTAACGTTTTGGATATCATATTTTTCAGCACCGTGCACAGGATTGACTCATAAATTGTATATAAATTATATATCACATTCCCATGCAAGTGCATATATACATATATTTATTTCTCTATGAGAAATGATGGAGGGAGAGGAAGAGCGGACAGGTTGGCCTTGTCTCTTCGGCGATGGTGGCTTGTTTCATTATTTTTTCGTGTTCTTCTTTCTGGGTAAGATCCGCCTTGAGGCTTCTTACACGCTGCGTAAACGTAAACGTCGCAACGATCGTATATTGTAACGTATATATACTTATTACTATTCTTCGAGCACGACCTATGGAGTGTAACTTCATGCCTGACAATTATTCGAGAAGAATTACGCACTTCACATAATGGACACATAGTCGTAGATGGGAAGCAAGAAAGAAACGCTCAATTGTAACTTGGTTTTTGATCCTTTCTTATTATATACTCTCTTGCGCTGTTACGGGGCTGCCACTTGGCGCTTCTTCATTTTGTTCCAAGTCCGTCAAGTTTCATAGACGTATAACAGCTAAGCCAACACGCGGAGTATCCGTTGTTCATTCTCTAAGTTTTGATTTGTAGATTTTACGATTCAAGAGGAACAAGAAATATGAAAGACTACGTTTTATGAAAGACGGCGTTTGAACTTTCCTCATTGGTCACGAGGAGAAATATTCATTGAGTTTACTTTTGTTGTATCTCAAGGAGAACCATTCAAACGATGGTTTATGAATGGTTTATTCAATGAGGAAAGGCTAATAAAATTATGTATGCGATAATTGTGGAACTGCTGGTGTTCGCGTTATGATACTATTAAATCGTGATTGATTTTTTAGGAGTAGACATATCAAGTTTCAAATATTCTTATCCATTATTCGATTCCAACCTCAAATTCTATGCGATTATGTTGCATTCATTAGAGATCCAGCTTGAAGTGTTGTACTTAACCCCGAAACTGGGAATCAAGCATCAAATCTGAATTTGGATCAAAACTGCGAATAACCCATGTGAAAATTACCATTGTGAGGCTGGTTGGATATACGGCACTGGTGAAGAGTTCAGATGTTAACATTATTTTACATAAGGGCCAGTATAACATTCACCACCACGTTGGTACCGATGTTTCATGTGAATCTGCCATGGTGGAACTCTGGCATTGCAACAGGACAAGTTTCCGAAATGATGACATCGCATGTAGAAGTTCTAATCCGATCCAATATTGGCACAGGAGTTAACTGGAGTTATCATATTTTAAGTAGTAGGGGAGAGTGGTCTAACTCGGACCATGTTCTAAGTCGGACCCCCTGATGTTTCTTGGAGACTTCAAACTCAATCAGCTCGCCCGATGCATCCTTAAATACATTATTTGGTACTGATGACTTGTCCGCAAGTTCACGAATATCAATTATTATTACGATTTTTTTACAAACAATAATGTGTTTTCAGCATTGCTGCGAAAAATTTTCTATCTTCGAAAAATCCGTGAAAATGGTGTTTTTTATTATCGATTCGAATAAAGTATTGAATGTTTTCAGATCGGTATTTATCACTCTTTTTGGGGATATATTCATTTCAGTGATTCATTTCGTAAGTTTAGTGATATTTGATGCAAAATTCGAAGAGAACCTCTGTTCCAACTCGGACCGCCAACAGTGGTTCCAACTCGGATCCCCTATTTTTTCGCATTTTTCATCGTATCAAAACGCAAATGTGTTAAGGTAAGAGCATCAACAGTCGAGAATGCTCTAGAAGTTTAGACTATCTAGTTAAATTTACCTTTTCTGTTGAAAATTTCGGAAAAAAGCAGGACGAAAACCGCCACAAAACTGAAAGACCCGACTGTTTTGTCCGTTTCGAGGTGATTTTTATCCCAGTTTCTTTATGAATTTTTTCGACATTTTCGATGAGCGAGATTGCGATGGAAGCTAAGAAAAGATAAGCATCCAAAGCCTCCACAAAATTGATAAAGAGGCACATAGCGGAAAAACCAACATTTTAACCACTAAAAATCAACCAAGCACAAGCAAAGGCAGACGATCGGCCCGTATTAGTGTTCCAGTTTCATATCATGAGTCATCGGATTCAGAATATTTTTCTCACCAGTTTTTTCTTGTCGAATCTCAGTTTCCTCTATAATGTATATTATTTTTCTTAGTGAGAATTGTGACCAACATGTGTGATAAAACTCGATTTTTTTTCATCACAAATCACTGCTGTCTATGAATTATTTAGAAAAAAACCACACGCATGCTTTCAAAAGTTCGAAATTCGCAATAAAAAGCTCAAAAAATGGGCGGTCCGAGTTGGAACCATTGTTTCTGTTCAGACGATTTATCACCATTTATTATTTCCAGCCATAACTCAAAAACGATAAGAGATATGTCAAAAGCTTTTTGGAAAAATTTGAGGAACTAAAAAATCTTACCAACGGCATATAATACAAGCTGATTGGTCAACATTGGAGAGCTTAATGTAATAAAAAGAAAAGGGGGTCCGAGTTAGGCCACTCTCCCCTTCAAAAAATACGTTGAAGTTGAAGTTTTAAAACCTTACAAATGCATTATTGTCCCTATCGTCATCGGAGAAAGGCACTTTAGAAGTGATTTCTTGAAAGTCCATTGAGTGAGGATTGAACCCTGGTCCGGCGAGTAAGAACCTAAGTCTTTATCACGTCAGTGAATCTCCAAATTGACGACAAATCACTGAAATTGCCATTTATTATAATAGTTTCGTTGTAATGATACAATTTACCATAGATCCCGTAGTGGAACAAAGTTCTATCAATACTGACACGTTGTCACCTATCGAATATATCGAATGATGATACCAACTTTGGCGTGACTTTGGCTCACTCCAACAGTCAAGTTCTCATGACTATTATTTTAACGCCAATTCATTACCGATTCTGTAGTCCCCCTCACAGCACCCAGAAGAATTCTTCAAGAATTCATAAAGAACACAATCGGTTCGATAAGAATACTTTCGGGACTGCGGTGCCGTGTGGGCGGTCAGTGTTCACCAATGTTGGCACATTGTCATCAATCCAACATATTAGATGATCATCTCAAGTCTGGCTCAGTATTGGCGCAGTATTGTCTCAATAAAGTGACTCTGTTGTTGGGAAGATCAGTGAAATCCCAATCCACTACCGATTTCGTATACACTGAAAGAATTTTGTGGTAAAAATCACCTTGGAATTTCAGTGATCGAAGGACAAGTAAGAATTCTTCAACAAATTACTGTGCAGGTGAGAGTGATATTCCCTACAAGTGTTACAGAACGTACAGTAATATGTAAAAAATATTCCTATTCGTCCCTCGATCAGTGAAATTTTACGGTAATTGAATCAATACCGGCGCAGTATCGTCTTTTTCCCAACGATCTGGATATTCTTCAAACAGTATCAATTCGATGCTGGCCCAATGGTAGACTATGCGCCTACGCAAACCAATGCAGTCTGAAATCCGTCGAATTTTTGGTACCAGTTGGAAAACAGTCATGATTCTGAATAGGCATTTTGAGTTTTGTCTCAGTCTGGCAAATACAACCTTGCCAGCAGCGCGCCATTTGTCAACTTTGGCTATTTCCATATGGGGAAGTAGAAAGTCTAGTAACCTGAGATTCAGGAGCCAATGTTATACGAGTGCTTTAATATATTATCGTGTGCTTCGATCATCATTGAGTTATGGATTCTGAGCCTGATTATTCTTGTCGTACAGATGAAAATACATCTGAATTTTGAATTATGGGTTAGCGAATAAAAGTAACATTGGAATTCCCTTATCCAATCAAGTAAGATTTTCAATTTTCCGAAGTAAAATTGCCATGTCATGTAAAAAATTATATATAATTTATATATATTTATATACAACTTATATATAGACCGTATTGAATTATATAAGAATTTTACATAATTTATCAAATTTCTTCCTTTCGAGTAATTAACGCGTTAATTATTTCAAATTCATCTCAAATGATTATTCGATAATCTAAAATTCCCACTTATTGAGTAAACATGAGTTGTTGAGTTTGTTTGGATGAATTTTGTCATGATTACGTAAGCATTTTAAATGGTTTCATTACATTTTTCTTACGATGTGCATTGTATAAGCATCTCTAAAAATACTACGTAGGTTATTGATTGAAGAGAAACAGGTTTTGGTTTTCGGTTGGAGAAAAAAACTTGTAGAAATTTGTGATCTAATGATCGGTTCTAATCTCCGTTCGATACAACTCATCGTTCTAATCTCTCTATCGATTGCTTCATAGCTTTGTTATTTCCAGACTTGTAGTCTCTTAAATATATTTACACCCATTTGGTTCTAACTTTCCTTTGAAATTTCTCTACTTTTGCTTTCTAGTTGCATATTTCAAGTTATTTTTCTAGAACTTATATAGCATTATTACGATGTATAAAAATATTACAATGACATTCCTCGCCATTATGAGAAAAAAAAAAAGAAAAATAAAGTAAGTGAAGACTCACATTTTTGAGAGATATTTCAAAAGCACCTCCTGGCAAGATTGCTCAAAATCAGGGGTCCCATTACAGGATCTTGACAGCATCACGCAAATTAAACTGGGGTGAAGAAATCAATCAGGAACGAATTTTTTCATGGCAATTAGAATTTGTATAGAATAAAGAAGTCTTTCGATGAAGCTCATTTCAAATGAATTCACCCTCAAATTTTCCAGTGAAATTTGATTTCTCAACAAAAAAAATTATCCTAAAACTTCGACGAATCTGATTTTTCACTCCTGCATAAAATGGCCTAAATTTTAAAAATCAGTACAATAATAAGAAAATCCGTGCAATAAAAATTCGTTTCATTCTTAATTCATTCTGCCACAGTTTTCTCTTGCGATTGTGGCTGGAATGCTAAACGATTTCAACAAACAGCCTGAACAGGAAATACAATCTCCCGGCCATGTTTTTAAATTTGAATGCACCAATACTCAATGATTCTTCGAGACACGGAGAGTGAAAGAAAAGTGTATCATTCTACAGCATGTGATTTCTTTGCATGCGACGTGGTATGTGAAACACGAATCAACAAATCGTATTTTATTTATAAATCATATTCAGTGAATTTCACAATTCTACTTTTCACAGCTCCACTTGAAGATCCGTTCAGGGTGATACGAAATTTCAATTCTCTCGATAAAACCTGATGTTGGAAAAGAGAGAAAAATAGTATGCAAATCAAATTGTTCCAATTGAATCTTACAGAAAATTATTGGATATTGCGCAAGATGTTTTAATCTTTTGATTTCTTTTGCTCGCTATTCCAAAACCAACACCTTAAAATTTGAAGAATTCAAAGTTACAGCTTTGCGATTCTCTTTTTCTTCACATAACACGAAATTGATATTCACTATCGATTTTTCTTTCCCCTGTATTATCGTCTTCTATAACTTTTTTCCTTGCTTTCGTAAAGTCTTGTCAGGGTTAGTCGAGTGTGCGTATATTCGACACATTGCTGATAACCCCATCGCCAAGTTTTGACTCTTCATACGAATGATAAAGAAGAAATGAACGGTCGATAGTTGGCGAATGACGTCAGTGAACGTTCACAGATTGTCTGCTATAGTTTGTACCAAATTTAGATTCATGATTTATCTCCCACGGCTTCTTATCGATATTCGGAAATCAAGAGACATGACATTAACATAATATTTCACTCGATGTGAAGAAGTCTCATTGTCTAAAGTGTCCGGTCATTCGAGAGGAAACTTATTAATATTGATGACTCAACTAATTTGTTTTAATAATGTTGGAGAGGTCTCGTTTAAGAAGGATTTATAAATTATATTCAACGTTCACGACACCGAATATTTTCTGAAAAAACCGAGGCTCTCGAAAGGAAAATTCAAGAACGGAATTTTTATAATCCGTACGAGCGGAACGTGTTAATTGTCAATGCAAAGCATTAAGACATGGGGTGTGTATTATTATTATCCCCGAGGTCTGTTTTCCGTTTGTTTCCTGTCTCAAATTAGAAACGCTAATAAAACAGGAACAAAGAAAGAGAGGAGGGAATTACGAGCACAGGAATAGAGGTTACACTTTATTTAATGTATTTCATCGATCTGGAAAAACAATTCTTGGGTTGAAAAGTCTATACAGTATCCGACAAGTGTGATATTAATTGAACCGTAGTTATAGAATTCTATCTGTGAATTGAAGAAAATTGATGGTATAAAATGAAGTCCAACTTGAATAGTATTGATTCGACACCAAAATTCAGATGAGACTTCTTGGGAACATTTTCGATGGCATTTTTACACCGTAATGTTTACAGTTTACGAGGGAAGGTGAGTAAAATACTTGGAATTCTCGTGATCTTCTACAGCGATGACTGAGAAAAGTTTCTTATGACATCCGATGAACTCTCAATAAAGTCATCACTTGTAATATGTCTTCGTTACAATATTGGCAAACGATAAGATATCAGATAATCCAAGATTATAATAAAAGATAAATCTATTTTCCAACACAATATCATGCACTCTATATCGGATTTTTAAATAACTCATCGTGTTTCAAGCGTACATTAACCCAATGAGTACAAGGACATTCTGTTTTATTAAAGAAGAATTGAAATTTTCAGATGAATTATACTTTGAAGAATAGTAAGCGAACCAGAAATGATATAAAAACAGAAGAAGAGTCTGTATATGATACGCTAAGAACAAAAGTTACACTCAAATTGTTGTCAGGCAAAAACACAACAGGAATTCTCAAGAACAAGAATGGAACGTCCAAAGTTCTGAGCAAAAGCGATATACTTATAATTCGGAACAAAAGAGCAACCACAGAGATCTCCGGGCAAAAATGAAATACTAAAGAGCTCGAGCGACAACGACCCAGCGCATGAATACAGAATTGTCAACCATTCCAGTGTCACTTTTACTCTTAGCGTATCATATCACGTTTAAACACACGAGAAAAACAAATTTTCCATATCCAGATATGATAAAACAGTATTCTCAATATAATTCCATACATTTTGTATTATTCGCGTGATCGCGAACTCTTTATAACGGTAAAAATTTGTTAATATCAATGAACAGTAGCCCAATAATCATCTTATTCCAGATAAAATATAATCGTCATACCTCTACGGATATTACGTACACTTGTGTGCATACATAATCGCGACTGTCATGCGTATCCGTGTACAATTATTATTCCACGTGAGTGCATCAACGGAACAATAATAAAGAGACAACAAGATAAAGATATATAGACGTGGATCACGTCTGCGTGTGTACCGATTATCGTTACCAATGTTGTTTTTTTTTCCTCCGCAATTCCTCTTTTTAGCAGCATCAGTGGTGTCTTTGTTTATCCATCCTCGATTCTCTCTTTGTTCCGTAGCCTGTGATCTTTTCGAAAAGAACAAACGTGAGATACCCAGTCACGTTTCCACAATTCAGCGTCATACTCATATATTAGTTTGATTTTTTTTAATCGTATTGAACGGAATGAAAACCGTCTCTTTATAAATGTTCGATACAGCCAAGCAATTAGCACTTGAGAAGAAAAAATGAATATGCAATTACTAGGCGCCATACGAGGTTTTCAATCAGATTAGATCTAACTTCTAGATCGAAGTGGATTTTATCGGTCTGTGATGAATACAATCACGTGGATACGTTGTGGATACAAATTGCTTGATACATTGGTGGGGTATGGTGGAAGATAATGCATGGGTCGATATCATATTTCCAGGTGGAAATTGAAAGAGTTGACAAACGGCCGGGCACTGCACGCAGAAAAGTGCCTCTTTGGAAAATAGCAGAGTTCACTATATTTGATATCGCAATAAATGTTTTCAATATATTCTCAGCAGAATGAGCTACATAATTTACTGATCATGTGATGCGAAGGATTAAAAAGTGTAATGCCACGTAGTATCTTTGTGAATCACTATGAGGATTAGCAAGTTCTGTGATTTCCATCCCTGGATTTAAATTTTATGTGCCTACAAAGCAAAATGCGATGTGACATAATTTACTATTCCAGATATCGGAGGCGACTGTGCTACGTATGACAGCGAACTTTACTATTTTCCGAAGATCTCTTTTGTCCGTGTGGCAAAGTTGTATTCGCAAGAGTTCGGCAAAAATCATTGTGTCTATTCAGGTTCATTCGAGAGAAAAAAAATTTGCTGATGCAGCAAATCAGTATTATACATAGGATACCAAATCTTTTCAACCGACTAAATCTTCCTTATACATAATGTTTGATTTCTCTCATTGATTTGCTGAAAATCAACACACGATTAATTACTGAGTACATGCAAAATGCCCAACTAACATTCAGATATCTTCAGGATATCTTTAAGAAGTCTCAAGGCGTTTGTAAGTAGGGATGCATCGGATCAGGTTTTTGCCGGATACCGGATACTGGATATCCGGCCTCACGATCGTTGCCGGATACCGGATAATCCGGCTGGATCGCAATTGCCAGATAATCCGGCCAAATATCCGGCGGCCGGATATTGAACATTTTTTCGTATTGATTAAGAAAAATTGAAGAAAACTTGGAATTTATATCAACAATCTCGTTTCTCTGAAAATACTAATTTCCTATACTCAGAACAAGTCATAATTCTTATCAATCAGTTCTTATTCGTAATGAAGGATTGGATATAACTCGTATAGTTATGGATAACTCGTTTAGTTCTTTCATTCTTTCCAATCATTTCTAACAAATTCATACGTGACAGTTAATTTATAGTAATCCTAACGCTGCTGTCCTAGTTTCTATATTATAGACCCAGACAGCACAAGAATTGTAAAAGAGCTCATAATGAATGCAATGTATTATTGAAGAACCTGATTGGACCTCGTGTTGTATCTAGGGAATACTATGGAAGACTATACCATCTCGAACCCCGGAATTTTTTATCACGAGTAAGGCATCAAATCCTCGACTGTGCATTAACCCGAACATTCATTTGCTCAAACTCCATTGGCCCAAATTTTATCAAACATCTTTCCAATTCTCAAGTGAAACAAAGGGAGGGGGGGGGGGGATAATTGTTGCACTGAAAATGTACATCAAACTTGAAATTTTCCGGTAAATGAATATTCGGACAAATGAGCAGTCGGGCAATTGATGCCCTGCCGGATTGTATTTATCGAAAAAACAAGAGGCCAAATGCTACCTCTGAAGAGCTACCTTCTGCAGTAATATACTTTACGAATCGCAAGAGTTTGGAGCTGATTTCCGAAGAATCGCACGGGTACGTGTACCTTATCACTGTAAAAAAATTTCACCGGAAAATTCCAGTACATGTACTGGAAGTCATTAACCTGTACATGTACCGGAAAATTTCAGCACATTTGTACTGCAAAAATTCAGTGCAAACGTTATGGAATTCCCGCATCAAAACTGGAAATTTTCTGAGCCTCGGTACTGGAATTTTTCAGTACACGAGCTGGACTTTTCCAGGACATGTACTGGAAAATTAATGCTGAAAATATCCATGAAAATTGAAAAAAAATTGCTCACGCAAAGTGATTTTGCAGGGTCCTTGTGTTCCAAGATGATTGAGAAACTTTTGATCGTTCATTTGGATGGACAGAAACTCATGTCTACCTAACAGGATTTGAACCCACACTTTTCTACCTGCCTACCAACTGAAACCTAAGACCTAACCGATGAGCTATAGCGCGACATGTTGGAAGGCCAGCTTGGGTTACTACATATGCTTCATATCTAGAACACAAGAGGATAAGTCTTGGAAAAACCTCATATATCAATTTCATTGGCTACAATTACAATTATTATTCAAAATCTCAATCAGGAAATTTTTAATATAAAGACTTGAAATTTTTCCTGCCAGAAATGACGAAGTCCAATAGAAGTGGAAAATTTCAGTGCAACAGTGATTAAATTCCGTTGCATAGCAACTGGAAAATTCCATCACACGACCTGAAAATTGCAGTTCAAAACCTGTATAATTCAATTGCATAGTAACTGGAAAATTCCATCACAAAACCTGAGAATTGCAGTTAAAAACCTGTATAATTCCAGTATACCAACGATTAGGTTTTTTTTTCTAAATTCCAAATTTTTTCTAAAGTCCTTTTTGAGGGAATATTTTTTTTTGGTGCACAAGAACTATAAAATTGTAGTACGAGCCGGTAAAATTTTCGCGAAATCATGGCAAAATTCCAGTACATCATCTCAAACTTGAAAATTCCAGTACAATGACTGAATTTTCAGTTATGCTTGGTAAATTTTCAGTAACGTAACAACAAAATCTCTGTACATGTACTGGAATATCCATATTCCAGTACTAGCACTGGAAATTTCCAGTCCAGTTGCACAGTAAATTTCCAGTTTTTTTTTACAGTGTAGGCACTTTTGTGAAAAACCATTTTCATCCCAGATTTATTATAAATCAGAGATTTATTTCAGTTGAAGGATTGTTATTCCCGTTAAACAAAGCATTATTGAAGTAAATCAAAATGTTGATCTTGCTCTATTGAAATAATATATTCATTTGATTCAACAAATTTTATAGTTCACCACCAGAGAGCGCAGAGGTTCAATCATTATAGATACGATTTTGCAAATATTTACACTCTCTCTGCCGTAACCTAGTGTTCACTAAACATCGATAGCTATGAAATCGATGAACATCGATGTTGTTACATCGTATAACGATATAACATCGACCTGGGTAGGGGCTGAATTTGCCGAATGAACATTTCGCCGAATAGACATGATTTGACAATCGATAGTCACTTTTCAGTAATCACTAGAAATTACTAGCGATTGTCAAATTATGTCTATTGGGCGAAAATTTCGTTTGGCGAATTTACCCCCTACCATCGACCTGATATCGATCGATAAGATTTAACAAGATTCAACAAATTTTCTTCTGAAATAGCCCGTAACATTAGCCATTAATAATTCGACATGAATGACTCAAGTCATGAAAAAAAAGTCCCACACCATTGATTACTGTATTCACATTAATCAAATGTATTGCTTCAGTATAGTATATTCCCAGATAAGAAAAATATGCTCATAATGGTACCATATTGGACCCATGGCAAAGAAAAAAAATGTTGGCATGATGGTACCAAGGTGTTTCTATATCAAACACCGTTATTGGGGACAATCTATGTGAGCATTATGTTCCTCAATCATTGATGAAATATCGATGCGCGATGTGGCATTTGAAACAAGAGCCAATGATGGTGTTACATTTATGGCATCATGGATGCATTATAAGAAACCATTTCGCTCAAACACAATGGATATATTATTGACGCATACCGTGGCATTCAAAACAAGAGCGAACTCATAATTTTTTTCTATCTAGATAGATTTGAAATCTAGATAGAAAAATTGAACCTTGTGGTGAGAATCGAACCGGCGGATTTCACTATGGTAGGGTCTTATCCACTGAGCCATGGATCATCGTTGACATCGATTGCTGAAAGATGTTATTTGAAGTCAGAATAGGTATGACCTACTATTACGTTACATGAAGCATATGCAAAACGGGATCGGAAGTTTATGAAACTTATACAGAACGTATGATTTGATGACTTTCCAGCAAGCGGGTATCATACGCTCCAGAAAGAGGGAGTTGAAACGTTTTTCGCTCCGTATACGTTTCCTTCTCGCTTTGTGTATACGCTTCATTTCCACCAGGGAGTGAATCGCCGCAGAATTTTCGACAGACTTTCGTACACTTGTCGCTCTTTCAATGAGGCTCGAGAAGTGAAGCCCAGTATAAAATTATGACTTCTGCAGAACTACCATGAGACTTCCGCCACAGTTGTCCTCTAGTGAAATTTCCAAGTTTGAAGTTCTTAGTATCTGTATAAGTGAAACTCCTTCAATGCACTGTAAAGTTTCTATGCCGAATTCCACATACATCAATAGGAAATTCTTATAAATTTCAAGTGAAACATGATATATTTTTATGTGAGAATTCCTACATAATAGAAAACTTTGTGTATATTCAACACACGTGCGTGTCCCAAACAGTCCACTCAAAATTTGTTTTAAATAGTGACTCGAAGGATGTGAGAAATGAGCACAAAAGTGTTGCATTCACATTGGAATCCTGTCAATTTGACACTCATATGTTTTGACTTTCAACACGAATTTTGAGTGGACCGTTTTTAACCCTCAACCACGCACCTGGGTCCTTTGGACCCGAGCAATTTGTTCTTTCGCTTCTTATTCTGTTGCAATGCACAGCCAAGGGGTGGTATTGTAATGTAAGCAACTCCGAACCTTCCTGCTTTGAATGCTTTTTGGAAATCCGGGATCCGCCACTTAGTTTTCGAGTAGCATGTATTTGAAATTCAGCTCGGGTCCTCCGGACCCGATGTGCGTGGCTGTGTAAGTTTTTTTGGCGGAAAACTGGAAAATGTTTTAAGACTGCATAGAAGATGTTCATGTATCCTTTTGAGGAAGGATGTATTGTTTCGATATGATAAAAATATACATATGTGTGCAGCCCCGAGGGGATTGAATCATAACCCATTCGACTACACTAAAAAATATATATTTGCATCAAATACATTTATTTTTTGTCTGGCAAGTATTTAGTGGTATTGATTACCTACGCTGCACATGAGTTCAGAAAGAGTTCATAATGAATTCATTGGGAACTATGAAAGTTCAAAATGAGTACATTAAAGTTCTTTCAGAGTTGTTGTGTAGTTTGGGCAAGCATTGAAATAAAGTAATTGAATTCTATTCCTACAAATCCTCTGGGAAAAATATAATGTACATTCGCGTAAGGAACTGTAACATGTTACATTCCAAAAGCGCAAAATGACTCTTAGGGTACATTCGCTTCTAACTTCACCCATTTTTCACGGTTAATTTTCGCCAGTGTAATCGTTTTTGTTCCATTCCATCTACTGTAGTTCTGATAGCAATGAATATTTTTTGGATAAAGAACAAATCGATATTCAGTTTAAATGATTTTTTCTTGAGTGTATATGTACTTATATGCACTGAGGGTATTCATAATCAACAAAGGTTAGTCTTGAAGGATAAAAGTGTTTCGAATATTATTCTTATCGGTTCCTATATTTTTCTCCTCTAATATTCCGATAAATATCTTTAATTCACTAATTGTGGATTCTTTAAAATACCCCAACTTCACTCTTGTAAATAATTATGTTTTTCCCTAGCTATCATTAGGAACTATTTTTTCCCTGGAAGTTGAACTTTTTCTGATTACAAAACGGTGGGTATTTTTGTCTTTACGTCTTTGTGCGGGATGCATATGATTTTTTGAAAAAAATCGTTTTTCTCACTTTTTTTTCAGATTTATGTTCCTTCTTTCCTACATAACTCACAGAAATCCGAAGAAAATTTTCTTTCACAATGCTGATTACTATTCCTGACACTACGAAGAATCGATTGGAAAAAAAAATCATCTCAAAAGGATAATGCTTGAAGAAAATACAGCCAAAATAAGATGAGCCGGGTCCAAAAGACCCAGGTGCGTGGATTAGGGATTTTTTCGAAGGTGCGTGGTTGAGGGTTAACACAAAACTTTCTACTGTCTATACGTGTACGGAAATTCGTTTTTCCCGTACAAATATGGGAAATTTCCTTTGCATAGGTATGGGAAAATTCCGAATATTTCTCACAGTGTGGATCTTACGTGGGACACTGTTACGATTTTATTATTTTCACTATACAAGCAGCTTTGGCAACGATGCTGCGTGAGCAAATAGTCATTTTGTGATTTTCACATAGATACACATATCTTAGTAATTAATTGGTTTTGAACTGTACTTGATATTTTTACTCAACTAATTTAATGATACTCCCTCAACTAACTAATATAGTCTGTAAGTATGGAAATTTCCGATTCAAGACAGTGGATTAGAAAATCAATGAGAAGGCAGTTTCTTCAACGATGATTAAAAACCACAGTATTATTAGTCATGAGTTACCACTGTCAAGTCTCTCCATGTGTATCTCAATGACTTCCAATCAAACATCTAATGAAATAATAATCACATACCGATTAGACTCTCAATACAAATTACCTTTGTATTTAGAAAATCACAAACCTGAGAAGAATATTCAAAAATAATTTATACACCCGCTGTTGTCTATATAGACCGATTCGAGCCTGGCCTAATGTTTCCACGGTGTTGAAAATAGCCCTTGTCCAAGCACCATCAGATTTGACATAGACTATACTTAGTTGAATTAATTCCTATATGAATTCACAATCATTCTATTTTTCTTCGCATAATATTGAGGGCATCAAATCTATAATTACAGCCATTATCTCGACACCATGCAGTCGAATAAGAAGGAACGTGAGACTTCATACAGCTCAAGTATTTATTCTCTCTCAATAGATTACAATATAAATTCATGATTACTGCATAACAAAATTTTTGTCCCCTTATCAACCGCTTTGTCTTTCCGGTATGTCATGACGTGAGTTGTTTGCTAATCAACAATTCTTGTACAGATGAAACGTGCTTGTAGAAACAAAACACGATCGTCACCGCTTTACTTTCGCGATTATGTACCCTCTAATATTCCTTGGAAAAAAAAATCACATACATACACACATACCCCTCCAATGCTTCCGTTATTCCTTCAATCAGGTTCATAGACACGATTTCTCTCTTCATAATTTTCCTCTCGAAGTGTATTTCAGTAAAATGATGAATCCGGTTTCATACTCATGCGTATGTTACGTTGATGTGACTGTACGTGTCTTATCGGTTCTAGTCTAAGGGATAAATGAATAAATAAAAATCAACATACGACAGAGCAGTCTTGATTGCTCTCCGGGTCTCGAGAATCGAGTTCCCTGGGGGACCGGAAATAAACCAGCTGCAAAGACGGTGCTTCCGACATTTATATTACATACATATTCGTCACGCCAATACGCCTCGGTATCAATAGATAAATCGTATACAATTTTCCCCTCGTCGTGTCAAAATTATGAACTGTTTATTCACTTGATTCGCTTACACTGGGAAATATACAAAAAAAAACCACTTCCCTGCTAAATTTTCCCAATAAAGAACGATACAGAACGATACATTTTTTCTATAGTTTTCAATGAGGTTTCTGAGTACGGAATTTTCAGTATTACATCGTTATTAACAGATAGAACTCTATCGTTCTTTATCGTATTCTATGAAATTAAACAGGATATATGGGGTTTTATCTTGGAATTCGTATAGAAAAAGTACCAGTTATTTCGAAAAAAATAGTCATGTGTTCCAGAATAAGTGGTACTTTTTTTATAGGAATTTCACGATAACATCACATACATTTTATGATGAATTTTATAGAATACCATAAGAAACGATAAAATTCTATCGTTGAATAACGACATAACATCGTAAATTCCGTATTCAGAAACCTCATTGAGCACTATAGAATTTAGCAGGGTTCCTTCGATCACTTCTTGAAGCATATAATATATCACACAGTATCACCCAAATTTTTGATTATTCTCAAAACTTCAATTTTGTATTGCATACTTTTTTGTTCAACTCGAGTGATTGTTCACCGGATCTGAAAACAAAGACGACCGTGCCATCGTTTTTGTGCCAAAAACGTTGGAAATATGTCTGAACGATCATAAACACTTCATGAAAAGTGTGACAACGAACGAGAATGATGTTCTAGTGGAATCGATGTATGAAAAATGAATTCAAGTTCGCCAAAAATGTATTCATTTTCCAAACAATTGAATTCAATATTGAATTGAAATTCACGAAAAACAACATCGATCGATCAGTCAAAAGGAGAGATGAATATAATCAAAGAAGCGTGACGTTGGTGCTTGTTGAATCACCTGGTTGAAAGTCTCTAGCACTAAAAGAAAGGGAAAGTCAATTGAGTGAAAGTCACTATGCGGTCACACGAATACACAAGAAAGATAGATTCGTCTTTCTCTATTTCTTGACTCGTTTTGTAATGTTTACACGAAAGTAACACCAAGGTGCATGTGTGCTTACATTGTCGATTTACAAACGATGAAGGAAAAGTCGTCGAATTTCAAAAGTTCACGTTAGAATTATGGGGAACATTTTTGTTGTATCGTTTGTTTTGATATATCGTACGAGCAAAGCATTTGAATGAGATGAAAATGGAACCTAAAACGATGCATAGAATCATAGCCAGAATTTTGATCGAAAGAACAGAACATTTACTTGACACTATTGAACTGGTCAACTCTGTTCTACGATCAAGTTTTACACTGTAAAAAATATACTTCCTAAGCTGCCAAAGAAGTTTGGCGGTTTTTTACACAAACTTTTTTTGTAAATTACCAAACAAAAGTTTGTAAACATTCAAAAAATTTTGTGATTTCACGAAGATTTTTGAGAATTCACAAACTTTTGTTCGGCAATTTACAAAAAAGGTTCGGAAATTATTTTTCCAAACCAAGTTTGTAAATTTCCGAGCATTTTTGTTTGGAATTCAACAAATTTTTTTTACAGTGTAGAGTACTGTACTGATTTTTTAATTTTTCATCTTAAATCCATTGCAATTAACGTCGAAGAAAAGCGTTTATTTTAGATATAAAAAACGGGAAGACCTATGCTTTCTAACTCCACTTAGATTTATCGAAATCTACGTAAATCTCATAAAATGATTGCAAGATGGAGAAACAGTCCAAGTAGGAATCATTTCTAGCTGGAAACTTGTCAACGTGACATCAAAATGTTATTTTGACTGAAAATTGCTCCAAGTCATTTTAATTTGCTGCTATTTTTGACTGAATTGTTATCTATGCAGATCCAAATAGATCCACATTTTCTACTTCTTAAATTCAAGTAGATCTGAAATTTTTTCCTTCGCTATGCCCACAATTATTCATCGTTTATGAACATCGACTCTCATTCTCAGGAAGATATATGGGTATATACATATTTGTACAGTCATATAAATCCACAAAAACGTGATGATCCAACTTTCTGTGCTTTCATTCATCTCTGATGTATTGTGAGACAACATAACAGTAGTTTTACGTCGAAGATATGTATTCATAAATAAAGAATTGACGTACATTTGTAAAGCACGTGTATATACATGCATGGCATCGAAATATGCATAAACATACGCAAGTGCAGCCAAGAATACCCCAAACCACCTTCTTTGAATACCAAGAATGGATGAATAACAGGAATTTCAGTACGGTAAAGCGAAATTCTCTGTTCTATAATACAACTCAAAATATTCTCCAAATTTCCCAGAAATCTAAGAAAATGAAAAATCCAAAGGAACGTGTCACCAGGTATACCATTTCAAACTACGTTGAATGGAACGGAAAGATGATATCCGATGTGGAAAACCTCCATATTTCATCTATTAATGTGTCAAACGTATGTACATTACCACACGACATGTACATGATATTTGAATTACAATGAATGGATGTCTCGAAACAGTTGCATTGTGTTAATCCACATCTCACGGTAACGAATACGGGGATCGAACAAGGTTCTTATCTTGTACCCTCATTTTTTAATCTAGAAAAAGAAAACATAAATGAACTGATAAACTTGTCATTACAGCTATGAAGTATAAGCTCTATTAGATCATGAGCATAGTAATTTACATCGCATATTTGTCTTCAAGTACACGCTAAATGTCGGATTACGTGAATATCGCATGATTATCAAAAGAGTACGAGACTTTTGAAGTCAATGCACTTTGAACGAAGAAGTAGGTAGGTAGTTAATGAGAAGTGGAAAGAGAAAGAGAAAAGAGAAGAAAGAAAACTGCGCTCGTATCTTCGTGTCGTTACTTGTTATCCGCGCATGTGCGTGACCCTTCGAACGTATTACACATATCATCCCCATGGGCGACAATGGCCTCATACTACTTGCACAATGTTCCCGCCCATCGGCGCTTTGTACGATAAAAAATCTTGAACGATTCTCTGTGCTATGTGCATATGTGTATATATATATTATTATTACATGCTTGCACACATACAAAACAATATCCTATGAGCTGCACGAAAGTGCTGTGCATAATTGCGAAAGTTCCCTGTTCATTTACAATGTATATTTAACCCTTGCCTCGCGCAAGTTATTCTTCTATCTACGTTTCCTATTTTGAACTTGGAACATCCCTTTGCATGCATTAATAGGATCCCTTTAAGTTCCGCTAGGAATCATTAGTTCACTTCCTTGTTCTACGTTTAATCTTTTCTTGCAGTAGGAATAGGGGGAACATATTCTTACGTATGCATTCAAGATACTGTATAATGCATAAGAAATTTCGCTTTTGATACACGAAGAACTTCCCTGGGCATGTAATAATTTCTAGAAAAATGTAGCGCTTGTCTGAAATAAAATGTTTTATACATAAATTTTATAAAATTTATATAAAGTCTATACCTAACTGTTGGATATTTGTTGTCAATTATGTGGCAAATTTTGTCAAAAACCAGTGCACTGAGGAAAATAAATATTGTGGAAATTACCTTTTAATATAGTAACGCACTTTACGCTAGAATATACATTGTTTTCATGCTTATCGTGGTGACTAAGGAAATGAATACCATTAGATTGTTCAATAAAACCAAAAGAAAAGTGGAAAACAAGTTGACCATAAGTTAATCATTTTACGGGTGAAAAATGTACAAAATAATGGTGATTTTTACATTTCATTTTTCTCAATGTGGTTGATTTTCCCGATTCTTTCAATAGCGATATTTACCCATGTGGAAATAGCCAGAGTTGACAAATGGCGCGGTACTGGCAAAGTTATATTTGCCAGACTTCGGCAACAACAACTGTGCCCATCCAGAATCATTAAGAGTTTTCTAACTGACGCCAAATGTTCGCTGGATTTCAGATGGTACTGGCTTAGGTGGTTAGACGGTCTCGAGTCAGTATCGAATGATTACTGTTCGGAGAATACCCGAACCATACAGAAACGAAACCGTGCCAGTACCGAATCAGAGTTAGTTGGATGGTTAAATGCGAACAAAAGACGATACTGCACCAATATCGATACAACGTTGTTCTAATACGGAATAGATAGTGGATAGGAATTTCACTGATCTTTCCAATAACACGGTTACTTTGACGAGACAATACTGCACCACTACTGAGCCAGAGTTAGTATTAGCATTCAATACGTTTCATAGACGACAATGTGCCAGTACTGATTAGACTCTCACGGACTACGAAATCGGTAGTCAACTGACGTTAGAATCACGATCTTAGCAACTTGGCTGTTGTAGTGGGCCGAAGTCTTGCCAGCATTAGGCCAGAGTTGGTATGATCATTCATTTCATGTTTGAAAGACAGCAATGTGCCAGTATTGATAGGACTCTGACTTTCTACAGAATCGGTGGTCGAATGACATTAAAATCACGATCTTACACTGAAGGAAAAAATTTGTAAAATTTACATCATTGAATAAATATATGGATGATTGAGTATTTAGTGCAAGCGACCACAATTTTAGTTGATTTTACATCAACGCATGTGAAATATACCACAGCTGATGCGAAAGATACCATAGCTGAAAGGCATCTTACTTTCCCTGCGGTGAAATTAGCTAAAATTGTAGTAGCTTGCACTACATTTTTAGATCGTCCATATATTTACTTAACAAGAGCACGGAAAGGAAAAATTTGCTGACGCAGCAAATCGAGGTATTATATACAGAATAGCAAAATTTTTTGCTGACCTAGCTAAAAATTTGCTATAACAGCAATCGTGTTAGCTACGACAGAAATTTTTTAGCTGTGGCAGCAAAAAATGTTCGCTCCGCCAGCAAATTTTCAGTATTATATACAGAATAGCAAACAAATTTTGCTGGGATAGCAAACATTTTTTGCTGCCACAGCTAAAAATTCGCTGTCACAGGTAACAAGATTGCTGGAACAGTAAATAGTTTGCTGTCACAGCAAAAAATTTGCTGCTGTGGCAAAAGGAACCCAGCAAAAGTAGATTTCGCTGCCACAGCGAATTCCTTTTTCTCCGTGAGGTAGATTTGACGACTTTGTTTTCTCTGTGTAGTAACTCGGCTGTTGCAGTAAGCCGAAGTCGCGCCAGCATTGGACCACAGTTGGTATCATCATTCAATATGTTCGAGAGACGACAATGTGCCAGCATTAGTAGGACTTTATTCCTTTACGGAATATATGGTGAATTGTATGACTTCAACGGTCCTATTACAATAAATCGCAATTTGAGTGATTCATCGTCAACTCGGAGATCAGCTGATGTGATAGAGACTAGGTTTCTCACTCGCAGGACTTGGGTTCAATCCTCACTCAGTGAACTTTCAAGGACTCATTTCCAAAGTGCCTTTCTCCAATGACAATAATAGGAACAATGAATTCTTCAGATTTTCAAAGTTCAAATTCAATGTTTTTTTTTCTAATTGAAATATGATCATTCCTTGTAACTTCGGTTACCGGTACTGTTCCAGTACTGGATCGAATTTGAATTTCATCCAGCTCTGGCAAAACAACTGATCCTTTTGCAAGCCAGAGTTCCACCATAGTTGGCTCGCATTGAATTCCATTGGTACCAATGCGGTGGTAAATGTTCCTCTGGCCCTTATGTAAAATGATGTTATCATTTCGGCTCTTTTCCAGTACTGTGAATTTAACTGGCCCAATACTGGCAGCTATGGATTTGCCAGTACTGGCAACTCTGGCGACAGTACTCAGCCAGTAGCGGCGCGTGTTTCCATTTCCACATGGATAACCATTCGATTAGTCATCAACTTTAATCGTAACAAAATTAAATGATATACTACAGTTACGATTCAAGTTTGGAAATACAGTTTCTATCGATACAGAGTGGAATTATTGTTTGTGTGGTGCAAAATTACAAGTCTACATCTTTATAATATATACCTTACAAGCAGAATGCGTAGTAAATTACCACATCAATGCAGCTTTCATTCACGGTGATCAGAAACAAGAAGGCAGGCCCTAATCGTTTGACATTTGGGTTTACTTCACTCGTCATTGTGATGATTTATTATGAATACTTCTTCGGGGCATATGGATGCATGTTGGAACGCATTCATTAAAATCTGTTTGGGTTCAGATTGAGTGACAAATGAGTTTTCGAGTTTTGAAAACATATGTATTCAAAACTAATACACTGTACGAATTCTCGAATGTTTTATGGAAACACAAAAGAAGAGGATAAACTTGTGAATACAAAGTTTCGAAAGCACTATTGAATGTACATTGTAAGGATGCAACTGAGTCTTCAAATATTTGGTAAATTTATCGTATCTTATACTTTTGAAAGTCTTTGAAAAATTCCTCGCGTTTGATTATTTACGGATTTTTCATATAACTTTCGGATCAGCTGTCTAACAAAACATCCCAATAATTTAGTACAATTTCCTAATGGTTGACTTTTCAACACTGTTAAAAAAATTTAATAGACAATTGTTACATTTCAGGAAGAAATTTTGAAATTTCATCATTACTATTGAATTGAGCAACTATTATTAAATTCAATATGGAAATATTATAGTTCATAAAGAATTTCGTATTAAATTTGAGAATTTTTCCAACAGTTGTTTACTAATTCGCGTTGATGAACTGAACAAGAATAACGTGAAATTTACTCACTTCATCATTGAAGGTTTTGTTTTTCTTATTAAAGATTGCAATGAAGACGATCTGTCTTGAAAAATGATCAAATACAAGCAGATGATTGATAAAAGTAATACGCTTACCTTCATATGTATCTCCTTTTTAATCTAGACAATATCCGTGATAAGTCGTTGTGTACTCATTGTTTTGCACGCCACCAACTAACTATATCTATCGATGACAATACAAATATAATGTGCTTCAGGCGACATAATTCTCTCCGTATCGTCTGAACACAACAAGAAACAAACATGACTTCCATTCTTCTTAGCAACCCGACCTTAGAATTTACCCCCTAGGACTAGACTACTGATGTCAACCCTCGAATACGATTGATCCTTGTTTTATAGAAAAAATATCTAGTTTTCATATAAAATTCCGATGTATTCTGTACTTGAAAAAGTCGATCATGGAAAATTTCAAATCAAAGTATTTAAGAACTGAATCACCTCCACGAGATTCATCGATTCATATTTGGTGAATCATTCGTGAAAGTTTTTGAATTTTCCCATAGTATGGGAGGTGTGTTGAAGGAAACAACTATCAATACTCGATTTATTTGGAAGCCATATTTGAATTTAGCCAGGAAGAATACATTTCAGGCAGCAATGGGCTGTGAACATACTTCAGTTGGTAACAGAGAATACTGGTCAACAGCTTTCTCGGTTCTTGAGGTTTTGACACTGATTCGAAGTGGTTATGACGTGCTGAATACAATGATAATGTTACATGCCTTGAAATTACTTCTATTTTTGCAATTTTTTATACACAATATTGGTCCCCAGCCAGCACAAATGATCAATTTGAATTCACAAAAACTTCTGAAAGAACTTCTTGACCAGTTCCCGTTATAACAGGAAAAATGAATTCAAAATGCATACATGTTGAATGCCTGAATAGTGCTTTATGAATTCTTTCTGAAGATTAAGTGATTCATCAAGAGTTCATTTTGAATTCATGTTTACTGTCATAACGGGAGCTCTTTGCGGGGACTCTTGTGCTGCGTGGGTCTCTTATGTAGAGTATATATAAAGACTTATAAGAGATTTGACGTAATTTTCACATTTAGCACACCAAAACCACTCCGAATTAGTTTCCAAACTTCAGATGCCAGAAAAAAATATTTTTGTTGTTGTCCTGTGGGATCAGATGACTCCATTACTGGGTTACTTTGTCAGCCAATGATGGACGATACTTGTATCAATGAAAGGAAATCCATCGTTGACCATTTAACAGGAACTGTCAGCAGCAGTTGAAGTGACTATAGGCATTCACGAGTTTTGTAACGCTGCACTAGAGAAAAACTAGACCCTTGCAAGTGCCTCGACCAATACTCATGAGGAACTTCCGAGCATTTATTTTTTGTTCAACGCAGCGTTACAAAACTCGTGAATGCCTAGAGCATTTCTCCTACGGATACATCAGCTGATTATCGACTATCTTCACATTGCTGAACTCTCCGTACGGATAGATTCACGAGGTAATGGGAAATTGATTGATTCTTTCACTTCATTAGCAGCTTCCTTTCTTCCGAAGTAGTTTTAGAATAATTAAATTGTTCGATAATCTGGCATCATTTAACCATTCAAAACAATTATATTTGCCTTTCAAATGTGGTTACTCGGACAAATAGATCGCACGCATGTTCTAATTACGTAAAATTCTTTCGTCGATGAAAAATTGTGAGACATCTCGTACGAGGTACGAAAGAGGCAAGAAATGTCGAATAAATAACTGAAAAGTATGCCCGAGCGTTCGCGCAACATTCCAAACATCAAGTCAAGCCGTAAAATGAAGATTTGTTGGTAATACGAAGAGGAAAAAACTACATCCTCCTCATCCGTTACGTAATACGCTGCTGGTGCTGCCGGCCATTAATTCGAAATTAATGTGAAATGTGAAAGTACCTATCCTCGTGGCGCCGCCAGACTCTGAAAATTCATGTATGAGTGACAATGCATGTTTTATATATATGTATATACATATATATTAAAGTAACTTTAAGAAAGTGAGAGCTCGCTAGGAGACGTAAGCACTTACGTACAACACACGCCATTACTGACCGTGGATAGTAGTTTATACGTGGCCTGTTGATTAAACTTGAATCGTAAGAAGAAGAAAACATAAGAAAAATCTTCAGGATTAAATACTCCAAATATGAATTGAGAGCATACGTTCATTTTCATTTGATTAATAAAGAAGAATCGACGAGAATTAATAACGAGTACATTAGAAAATATGGTGAAAGTAGGGAGTTATGAATGGGTGTATCGGTCTTTGATCAACGTAATTACTTTTTGATAAATTCATACAATCAACTATTCAAGCGTGATTTCAACGATAGAGCTATCATGCGTTTATTTTTTTGTCTATCGTACACAGAAAAATTGTATATTGTAAGACATGTTTTGGAAAAATGCTCTTTATGGTATGTAGGAGCAGAACGGACATTACCTTGGTTAAAAAATTCAATAGGATCCGATAAAAATCGATTCAAAAATAATCGGAAAGGCTCAGCTATCGATTCAAAATGAATAGGAATTAATCGGGATCTCTTTTCTATAGAATTGAATCGAGGATTTACCAATAGAAAAATCTGTTGTTTATTCGAATGAATAAGACTTCGCGTGATCCGTTCGTCTGTATAAGAGATAACTGATTGGATGATCAAAATTTTGTCCATTTCATAAAGCGAACGGTTCTGATTGGAATTTTCCATAACCTCAATCTATTGGAAGTAATGGGAAAATGTGTGGAATTGAACGAGTAATGAGTTTTTTATGGGGAATTTCCGACTTAATTTAAAAATGTATAAATTTAATTGATCAATGGGTTTTAGTTGGATCATCCCAGCATTCGAATCTATTGGAAATGATCGGAAAGTTTACAAATTCTAATATATTACATGAGAAAAAAGGATTGGTTGGAACAACTAGTTGACTTGTAAGCGCATATGGACCCATTTTTTTTCGTTAGGACAGCAATTTTATTCATTGATTTGACTAATTTAGAAAACTGGTTGAATCAATAAAAAGAATTGGTTATTCTAACGAAAAAAATCGGTCCATATGCGCTTACAAGTTAAATAGTTATTTTAACTGATCTTTTGTTTCCGAGTACAGCTATATTCCGACAATAACCAATTCAGTTTTAGAATCGCTTTTATTGCATCAGACCATGGGTTTTCAATAAATAAAATACCGATCAAATCCAATTGAAAACTATTTTATTGGTGCCAATCGGAATTTTCATTGATCATAAAATACTGATTGAAACCAATTTGACAATATTTCATTGGTATTCATCGGAACTTTTATTGGTAATAAAATACCCATTGAAACCCATTGACAAATATTTTATTGGTATCAATTCGAATTTTTATTATTAATAAAATACCCATTGAATTCTATTGAGAAATATTTTTCTGGGATCAATTGAAATTTTCATATTCAATAGTATACCGAATAAATGCAATTAAACAAGATTTCATTGATATCAATCGGAATTTTCATTGATCATAAAATACCCGTTGGATTACATTGAAAAATATTTTTTTGGTATCAGTCGGAATTTTCATTATTAGAAATATACTCATTGAATCCCATTGACAAATATTTTATTGGTATCACTCGGAGTTTTTATTATTCATAAGATACCGATTGAATCCAATAGAAAAACATTTTTTTCATCAGATTCAATCAGATATTTTTGACCAGGATATGTTTGGCAATAGCTTAGAGGTTAAGAAGGCAGGAAAATAATTCATTTAAATCAATCGGAATTTTGATTAATAATAAAATACCCATTGAATTACATCCAAAAATATTTCATTGGTATCAATGGGAAATTTCCGATGCAGAAACCCAATCCATTCCGATGGATTTTCTTTTTATCGGATTCAATCGGATTTTTTAACCAGGGTGAAGCCTTCTCTACACTGTAAAAAAAATTTCGGTAAATTTACCGAAAATATTCGGGAAGCAATTAACCAGAACTTCCAGTAGAATTGCAAATTGGTATCGGGAATAATTTTAAATGTATTCGGTAATTTTTCCGATTACTTTTGGGAATGATATGAACCCGAGTAACTTGAAATTACCGGAATAGGATGGTAATTTTACCGGTTATCCTCGGGAAAGATATGGAATCGAGTGACTCACAATTGCCGAAATGGTATGGTGAAATTACCGAAATTCGTGAGTTTTCTGCAGTTTTGTATCACAATTTACATGTACTGGAAAATTATTGCTCAATAATATTCATAAAAATTTTATTACGCGAACTGATTTCGCATATTCCTTGTGTTTCAAGATCGCTGAGGAACTTGATCACTCATCCAGATGAAGAGAAAATCGTACCTACCTAGCGGGATTCGAACTTGCATTCCTACCTGCCTACCGACTGAAACCTAAGACCTAACCGCTGAGCTATGGCGCGACATGCTGGATAGCCACCTCGAGAGTCCAGATATGTTTCATATTTAGAATACACAAAAAGATAGACAAGGTTTGAATTTTCAGTTACATTTCGTAAATTTTCAGGACCGTGCTAACACAATTGTCCCTACCAGTAGGTTTTTTTTCAAAACTCGAAATTTTTTCCAAGTCCTCTCATAGATTACAGAAACTGTTTCCACAAACTTCGGTAAATTTACCGGATTTCAGTAAATTTACCGAAGTTGTTTGGAGAAAATCCACCTGGAAATTTTTTCCAAGTCCTGATTCAAAATAAAGGGAGAAGTGAAGGAAAACTTGTTTTTCCCATATGGACCATTCGATTCCAAATCTGTTGAATCGGATAAAAAACTTGTCCCTGCCAGTACGTTTTTTTTTCAAAACTCGAAATTTTTTCTATGAGTCCTGGTTTAAGATAAAGGGAAACATGAAAAAAAAGTGTTTTCCTCGTATGATCCATTTGATTCCAAATCTTCTGAAATGATTAAAAAAACCTGTCATTACGAGTAGTTTTTTTCCACCTCGAAATTTTTTCTAATTCCACATATCATGGACAAAAATTTCCCCGAACAACATCGGTAAAATCATGGTACCTGAATTTTACCGAACTATCTTCGGTAAAACTTTTCACCGAACCAGTTTTGGACGATTCCCGAAGGAAATTTCGGTAAATTTATCGATTTTTTTTACAGTGTAGTTTTTAAACGAAGCATTTGGTGTTTTGCTGAATAACATAAGCTTCAATCCATCAATTCATAAGCATCAACTTTATATTCATTGTAATTTTGCTGTGGATATTGCGTTCCTCCTGAATTGGGGAAGAAAATTCTTTGTTACAGCAGAAATTTCACTACTGCAACGGATTGTCTCGTTTAGAGAGGACTCAAAGAGAGTATTTAAGGTTTCAAGTGAATGCCATTTCAAGTCTACGTGGATATCTGTAATTTTTACACTGAATAGAAGGTTTGTTATAGTTCCAGTAAAATTTCAAGTGACGGGTTACAAGCAGATTTTCAGAGTATTTTCAAAACACTCTTCACGTTGAAGAGGTATAATGTGTCAACATTGTGTACTAAAATTGATTACTAATTGGTTTTTGTTTATATTAAATCACTTTGGATGTTTCTGAATGAAATTCTATCGCAATGTGCAAAAACTCAACGATCACCTGAGTCTTAGAATAATGAATACGCTATTCGAATTCGTAGATGCGCGAGACAATCCATCACCGAAAAATCCAACTCCCTGCTCGGTCCGGTTTACCTGCGTCCATTTACCCGTATACAATTCTATACGGAGCACGAGGATACCTGGAGGATCATTACCTTGGCCTTTACGATTCCTGGAACAATCTCGAGCCTCCGATCGATCGATTTGCGATGTTCTCCGATATAACACAAACGCAGGTAGTTGGGATCGGGACACACCTCCCGCGAATCTTACATTATTATCCAAGTTTATTTCTTGGAAGAATAGAGTTCATCTATTTTCTGTGGGAATGACCTAAATATCAATATTTTGAAATCATTCCGAGAAACCTCCCAGATGAAAAAAAAACAGAACTCACGCGCGAAATAGAGGTTGAATGAAGTCCATGTTCGATATTTCTTAGCATTGGACACAACGAGTTTCTAATAATCGGTACTTGGGTTGAAATTATATAAGATTCCCTAGAGTTTTGACATATTTTCTGTCGTTGCGTATTATCGACTGAAAACCCCAACTCGATAGCGTGGTAATTTTGAATGCATAAATATGAATGTGATGGAGCAAGAACTCGAGATAGTCTGGCCAGCCGGCTGACTGGCTTGGTAAGAAACTCTGTGTTAAAATTTATCTTACAAACTTTGTAAACAGCATGATGCATAGGTGAAGGGTCAAATGAAAGAAGGGATAGCGTGATGTAATTTATGAGGAGTCCTATTACAATGTCAAGTTGAGGGTTAACAAAGTTTGAGAAACGTACAATTGTTCGCTGATCGTTGCAAGTTAGGAAAAGTTTAAAATGCCTGTAACGGCATCGAAGAATTACTTTCCTTCAAACTCCCCCAGAACTCAAAAATACGAATTTTGATTTTGCTTTTAATATTCGTTCAGAGACTGGAAAATCACGAGGAACAAAATAAAAGTGTTCCAAAGTTCTTTCAATACGTTCATCCGCTGGTAATCCTACGATGATTTATCGTTCTCATATTTCCGAGTTCTCTTCCGTTATCTCGATATGTGAACTGGATTCTCAAGAGAGTATTGATTTTCAAAGCCGAGAAGAACAAAAAAGCGAACAGACGCTCCGGGATTTGTTCTCAATGAATTTTCGGTCACAGAATTTTGATGAAATCTTAGGTTATTTGCTGACCCAGCTTCTGGTTTATGTCGAAGATGGAATAGCGACAAAAGAAATGAGGAAAGAGAGAAAAAAAGGAACAAGTTTTGGCCAAGTGTCCAGCAGATGTAGGTATACACTTTGTGTATAGCGTACGTGCACTATTATACGAAAGTAACAAAACTGTGCATATGGTAGCATCTCATTTGCTCGAGACAGCAGCTTCTCATACACTCTTCTGAAACATTTTTTCAACGTTCCGCATGTACAATGCAAAGTACACCCATACGTTCGGGAGAATATTGCAAAAATGAAGGAAAAAAGAAGAAGATGAAGAAAAGGAGTAATAAGAAAATACCATGCTGAAAATGTCACACGCTGAGTGGGATGACATCATATGGCTGTTGGGTCATTCGGATCCCTTTCTTCTTTGCTCCGTCTTTTACTGCTATTCTCTTTCGACGAAACATGAACTCACGGAACTCATACACGCTCACATTCGTACACATATTCTATAAAAGGGGTTCATAATTGAAGGAAAAGCTATAAAGATCGGGTTTCATGGTATTGAAGGTTTACTCGGAATCTAATAGTTTTCCATAACGGTGAAGGTTTGTGAATTAATCTATGAATACGGTTTGGATTCTATAAATTCAGCACAGAACTTTGGATTTCTTTGATAGAAAAATGGGTTGTGGCTTCGATATGTAGCTGGTGAAACCTTAAACGAATGCAAAGTGGATCAAGCTACGGAGAAGCTTGATGCTTGAATTGCAAACACAAATGATACAACACTTGTTAACGATGGGAAACGAAACATTAGTTCGGGTAGAGAGCATACAAAATTACTCCTTGTTGTTTCATATTGTGTTAAGACAAAAGATAGTTTTCAGTCAAAATTATGCGTAGAGAAATTTGCTGAGTCAAGGACATGAATTCGATGATAAATAATCGTAATTTTTAACTTTGCGTATTCTAAATGGAATTTGATTTTCTCTGTAAAGTCCTCGAAAAGGTGGTAAATGAATATTCGATACGATTTTCCGTGAGCAATAAAATATTGAATTAATCATTTCAATCCACTGTATCAAGAAATAACATTTTACGAGGGAAAGCCGGAAGTAAGGGTACGCGCAAGGTCGAGCAAGCCAGGAAACGAACCTCTCTTTTCCGTTGCTTTTACTAAGTTGCAATGTCAAGTGTTATAATAAAGTGAAAAGGTCGAACATAAAGGAGAATGGGTTTGGGTTGATTTGAAAGTCGATTTCCTGGTTTCGAACAATGCGAGAGAAACCCTTAATCGTAATATATTCAAATTCTTATGTATGAGAAATAATTATTTCATGGTTGAATCCCTTACATTTGAATGGATCAAAAAAGACTTTCCAAATTTCAAAATTCTGTTGTGTATAGTCTTCTATTGAATGATGTACACAACTTGTATAAGATTCGTCGTTGAGAGGCATTTCGAAAACACGCACACAAGAATAATCAAGGTTTGAATATTTATCGGAACAATCGATTTTCCAGACGAAGAGGATTTAATAATATCGATTGTAGATAAGTAATCAATAAGATAAGAGTGTAATCTTTTCCACAAGGGTTCGTAGATTCAATAGAGGGTATAATTGATAAGATTTCATGATGCGAGATCAGATCCTTGTTCGGCAATTAACTGGGCGTTTACGAACTTCCCACGACATACGGGCAGATGAGGGTTCTTCGTGACCCTCGGAATCACAAATGGTTTCGGGTGTTTTCAACCCCTGAACAGAGATTCTCATGGTACTATAAATATGTAATGAAACTAATCGGAGTCAGTTTTCGTTAGGTAGTCACGCTGTATGCCCGAACGCCATGCGTATGGGTGTCAGTCTAGGATATGCGGGTTCTTTGTAGTTCAAATAGATATCTATATTGGGAAATACAGTTTAGTTCTCGCATGTGAATTTCAACACCCTCGGTCAATTTATACCATGTAATATCTCTTAACACATTCACCATTGTTTTAAAATTGATAACAGTATTATTCTCACATAAATCGTATGAAATATTTGTATCGACGTGCATAAGTAATCGTACATATTTCAATGATGATGATCGAAGAAACAATGCTGAAAATTTTGGCACATGGAATGGGTAATTGATCAAAACAAGTTAAAGGAGATCAATGAACATCCATGTGTATATTTAAATTGTGAATTGTAATTTATGAAATATCATTTGCATGATTTTTAAAATAGTGTACATCCTGCTTTTTAGGGAATACAAATGTCGTAGAATTTTCCTGAATGTTGAAAAATCTCAGTATGTTTGTACTAAACATTTTGTAACAGTTCATTGAGAGTTGAATAAGTGTTTTATTGCGAAAGTTGTTTTTTTAAGGAGCGGCTCTTCCTATAGGGAGTCATTTAACGAGAAGTGAATCTAAAACGACAAGTGTACTCTTGAAATATAATTTCTCGTTGAGACGAAATTACTTTTTTTTTTTGCTATACATATACATTTGTGGATAATGTAAACATATCATTTATATGTACATAAAACATTTGAATATAAACAAATATGATATACATATTTATAAGATAACCGGCGCTGTTTGGGCTTTGACTCTTCACTCTCGATGTATACAAAATGATGATCATATCAGATAAATTTCAGCTTAAAGTGTTTATTTACGATAATGAAATCCTTCCAAAAGGCCCGTATTTATTGCGAGATACTATTTTTAGTATATATACCATGAATTTATCAAATTTATTGGCAATTCCAATCGGGTGCGATTTGTAGAACAATAATATTGATTTATGTATTCTTTATAAAGAGTGAAGAATGGAACTTGTTTTATATCTCATAAAAATTCATTATCATATTCCAAGTTTGGAATCACTGAGCAAGGATATAATACGTTCAACAGGCAGTTATCGAAGAATCCGTTCAGTGTAGATCGGATGAAATGTGTCTTTATTCTCTACATGGTTATTTGGAAGAGCAGTTTGATCCAATTGAACCATCTGAATCAATTTATATATCATTTTCTAGGTTTTGCGGTATTTTACATACACCGAGAGAAAGGTACCTGACTGCAGCAACTGACATTTAGTTTCCTAGCTAGACTGGTAAATAAAATTCATTTCGTGCAACTAAATTTTGATTATGGAGTGACCTTGTTTGAAGAATCTCATTGAACCGATGGATTCGCATTGATTTTGACGCAGAAAAACCATTCAAACCCATCAAAAATTGATTCTTAATGGGTTTGAACCAGTTTTCCACATCGGAATCAATGAGAATCAATTGATTCAATGAGATTCTTTGAGCGGGGTAAACACTCAACTGAACTCTTTTTTTTAGTATAGGTCGAAATACATGCAATTCTCTGTGTTCGGCAAGAAAATTATAGTTATTTTCCCTTATTCATAAGTTAATGAGTCCATTCCGAGCTGTATAAACTACATCTCTATATACCGGAAAAATATGAGGCTGTGGAACTCCATTTACTTCCTTGTCTATACATGAAATTAATATTTTCCCCTCTAATTTGGACCTCTCATTTCCATGAACTCAAGAAATCGGACATTCAACTTCATGAGATCAAAACGTTTTACGATATCTGACTTGACAGGAAAATGATAATTATTTTTTTTTTAATCACAGCCCTAGTGAAAATGAATCTGGATCATCGTATATGATTTTTACAAACTTTATATATGAATCATTTTTACTAGGGAAAGTTCTGATCTCATTTCCCATTCTGTGCAATAAAACATGATGAAACCTCGATTGTCATATTTGAATATACAGGAAACTAACTCGAAAACTGAAGCATGAAAAACTACACTGAGAGAAGTGTATGGGATTGATTACCATTCGCTTTAGTTCTCATCGCGACTTTAGGATAAGAATTGAGTGCTGACTCGCGATTTGGTGATCATTACGATGTTAACCTATCGTTCCCATGGTAACGTAAACATTTTATCGCACTCACTTCGATTTTAAATGGTACTCATTACAATTTTGGAATATCTGTCACCAAATTCCTATTCTTTCTAGTAATGGTTACCGTATACTTCTCTCCTTGTATCGAACTCAGTTTTCTTCCTCGCCTACCCTTGATATTTGTAGATTTTTACATTGGTCTCATTCATTTTATGAATTGAGAGTCTGAACAACTCATTCCCATGCAGCAAAGGGATCAAATCTATACGAGAAAAAAAATGGACAATCTGGAGAATCAGTCGATTCTCCTAGCCTTTGGAGTGGAGTTATGAATAATGTGCCTAAGCCATAACTTCCTAGTCCTATTATTGATTTTTAAACGGCTTCGCACTTTGAAGATGACGTTAGGTCATCGCTAAAGAAACCTATTAGATCATGCTAAATCTAGTTGAATCCCATGAAATGTTATGATTGAAGCCAAATGCAAACTGTTTAAATAGATTTGATGAGATCCAATGCATGGAAAAACTTCTAGATAAGAATTATGAGAGAGACCGATGATTGAACATTTTAGTGTAGTGTCTAAACTTTTGATCAAGATCGCCATACAGTTTTCCCATGTAGAGTATTTCAATGGAAAACTTAACAAATCTTGTTGGGACCCTGACAATATTCTTGCCAAATTCCAATTAATCAGATTTGAGTGGATTTGATGGGGTTTTCTATTAAATGGAGTACAACGAAAGAATCTGGGATTGAAGTTTGAGGTTCATCAGGAAAGTCATTGAGCAATTTTCTCTTCGATGGTTCCAAATTGCACTCTAAAAAATAATGGTGGAATTTTCCACTTGAAAATCATGACACCAAATTTCCTCCATGGATGGGAATTTCCTCGGTTCCGCGGATAGGCAAGCTCAATTATTTTCCGTACTTGGAGTACTTTCGAATTTGAAGTCTCAACTCTCTATTTTATGGGAATAAAAAAGTACTTGACAAAAGAAAGTACTTGAAGTACAAAAAATAAACTAAATCTCTGCTCCGTTTCTTCAAGATTTGAATATCCAGTAGATATGTAAAATAATCCCTCAGAGTCAGGGGGAAATGTTACATTTTTAATGGAAAAAGAATTCCCGTTTGATCTTTTCTCGCCTGAACACCAATTTGCCTGGAATTTATATTGTACAATTAACACCTCGTGAGTTGCATATCCTGAAAGTTCTATGGCATTCGGATGATAATGACACAGGAAAGACATGCTTTTAAAATGTTGTAAAATGATGCGAATCGTAAAAATAAATTTTCCACAATTTTTAACCGACTGCGATGAAACTCGTATGGGACCACTATCGGATCATAACTAGAGCGTGATATCAATTTTATTGCAATTGGATAATAGAGAGCAAAGATATGCGCGTTCGCAAAAATGACAAATTTTTGCTACATTTGCTTATCCCCATCAAATTCTTGTGCACGTATCGGGCTGAAACAAATATGGGACCATCATCGACCTTGTCGACAACTGTGAAAAAAATTTCATGACGATTGGATAACTCAAACGGAAAATATGCGCGTTCGTGTAAATGTTGACATACAGACGCCAGACAGATAGATAGACAGACAGACAGATAGACGGACATCGGACACCAAACCAAAATTGTTCTCCGAGTTTTGGGGAGTCGTTTGGTGTAAGAAATTTTGAGTTTGGAGGAAAAACAATTTTCGGGTCCCCGAAACGATCACTCTGCCGTGCCAGGCAAAAAAGTTGTTAACTCAATTTTTGTTGAAAATGAGGTTTTTATGTCGTTCGATTCAGGGAAGCAAGGCGCGTTTAACTGTGTCGATAGAAATTTGTTATCACTCTTAATTTTCGCGTAATAAACATTCTTCTCCTCCGAAAACGAGTTGAAAATTAGACAATCATCAGAAAACAGCCGTAACTCACATAAAAATGAGAAGAATCATTGCATGCGTCACCATTTCGCCCAACGAAAAGATCGTAATTCGAGTTAAGGTCTTTTCACTTGGTAAAATCAGTGAGAAGCAAATACCTCGTACTATTTGTAAGAATCTCTTCGGAGTTAAGGTTTTCTTGATTCGTAAACTGCTCGGGCCGCAAGCTCGTTTACCAGGAAAAAAAATCGTAAGTCCGGTCGTGGAGATCTTCGGCATAGTTCGAAAATGTTCGTAATAAAGATCCTAGATGCCATTGTTTATGGATGTGAATTGTTCAAGTAAATATAAAATAAGGCAGAAGAAATCGAAAATTGGCATTGGTCGTTCGATGGTTCGAGTATAGTATAACACGTACATTGATTTGTTGGTGCGAAATCAAATCACTAAATATGCAGCATGAATGTGACGAAAATAAGTACAACAAAGTATCATTACAATAATTCGCTCTCTGAATAGTGTCGCGGACTTCTTCCTCCCCTGGCGAAAAAACGGCGTGCACATAAAGTTCAAACAGCGTACCAATAACGTGATTCTGGCCAATATACGTTCAATGCACGCTTACTTCAATATAAGCGTGAGTACAGCGTGCATGAACGCTTTTCTTCACGCTCGATCCACGCTCAACTGCGCCAATTGACTCTTAATACACTCTCATGTGACGGTAATAACACTCCTATGCGACGCTCCAAATGCACGCTTTATTTTCACCAGGGTCACTCAAATGTCTCTCCCTGGTAAAGCGAAGAAGTTCACGGCACTTTTCAGAGAGCAGATTATAACCAAACAACCATGTGTTTCTACCCGCAGATCATAAGTCAATAATAACTATTACATTGATGATTTCATTGAAATTCTAGATTATGACATAACCCAGAATTACTATATTTACACATAATACAGTAGAATGACATGTAAGAAATTTAATTTTTGCATCAACTACACTGTTTTTCAATGTACGATGATTTTCGAGGATCGATAGAATCTTTGAAATTTCATTCCAATACACGGAGAAAAGTATATGGCCATACTGATTACCATTCGCTCTAGTTCTCATCGCGACTTTAAAATAGGAGTCGAGAGATGACTCGCGGTTTGTTGATCAGTCTCATGTTGACCTATCGTTTCTATGGTTACGTAAACAGTTGACCATATTCAATCTGATTTTGAATGGTACTTATTACAATTTTGAAATGTCTGCCACCGACTTCCTTTTCTTTCTAGTAACCGTTACCGTATACTTTTCTCAGTGTATAAGCTTCTATAAAAAAAAAATTGATATTTTGAGGGGATGGTAGAAATGATTCATCATGAAAGATATCCATATAAACGACTATTTCAGAATGAATGACTCCTCTCATTTCATCATAAATTGAAGAAAATGTTCAGAGTTCTACATGGAAAGAAAATCCACACGTCCTGTATATGAAAATCCATGCATCCAGAGTTCAGATATACGCATACTCATCACATAGTACAGAGTCTATGCGATCAACGCTCCTGCTCCATGCATTTTATGCATAATAGTCAGCTCGAAAAGTATGAATTCATACATTTAATGCTAGTTAGCTACCCGAGTAGAAATCGAACTAGCCCAATGAACATTATGGGGACGAGGACTTGGAGACAACTGGAGGAGCTCTTAAAGAGATCTTAATGTCATCCAATGCGTCGATTTAGGAGATCTTACAGATCTCTTGTTTAGGACCACTTTATGTTATCTTTATGTTATAAATGTTCTCTTTAAGATAACATAAAGTGATCTAAAACAAGACCTCCACAGGATCTCCTAAACCGACGCATTGGATGACATAAAGATCTCTTTAAGAGCTCCTCCAGTTGTCTTCAAGTCCTCGTCCGCATAATGTTCATTGGGAGCCCATCTGAGTTATGTACTACCCTGGTGAAAGGGAAGCGTGTATTAGGAAGTGTCAGAAACGTTGTTGGAAAGTATTTGAACGTGGGTTTGAGCGTATACCGAGCGTCAAGTGAGACATTAAGAGTAGATCGAACGTATATTTGAAGTGTGCGAAACGTATGGGAAGAAACACCAATTTCATAGAAACCGGGCTTTACACACGGAAGCGTAATTGGAGAGTGGATAGGAAGCATGTAAGAAGTATTAGAAAAGTCATCTAAAACATTCTTACGCTTCCGTTACTCTTTATGACACGTTTCCCTTTCACCAGGGTAGTGACTATCTTGTCACAGCTATCTCAATTATTCTTCATAATCGCTGATTCGTCACTATCTAATATTTCTATACAGTCTTTGTTATACAGCCACTCTTCAACTACTGAAACGCACATTATAGTTATAGATGTCGCTGTATCAAGAAACAAACATTACCTAGTAATGATCTCGCGATGGGCTAATTGATATTAGACGTTTATGAAAAAGTGAGGTTATGTGTTTTCATGGTACATCATCTAATCATTGGCTCATGACTGTTCATATTATTCTAGTTATAGATGGTATTGTCAAATGATGAAAATATATCAAATTACTCACTCATCACTAGCCAGTCGATTACGATTAGAAATTTGAGGTTATGTTTCTTCTCCCGATTATCCGCTGATTATCAGTTGACAATTACAAATGTGATGTTGAAAACAGGAGTTGTAAATCATTGTAATCGTGACAAGTAACCACTTTCATTGACTAGTTAGTTCGTGCATGATTAATTACTTCTTCCGATGTATTCAGTTTTGGTGATAGCTAACATCGTGTTGCATTGAAAGTATCACATAGTGATCGACTAGTCACTGGAGAGTTTGATTTCATCCACAAAGAACGTGGGGTGAGGTTATTCAAGTGATTCTTCATCAATATCTACACGTTGACTAGACAGTTGGTAGAGATTATAGAAGTTACTTTGCTGTCACAAATATACTATCCATTCAGCACAAACAGGCTATCCAATAAACATTAATAACTGATGAAACGTGAAATCATGTTATGTCTTTGAATAAAAATTTTCAAATTAAGCAAACAACGTTGTTTTTTCGTGTTCACACTGTTTACTTGATTTTGATTCGTATCAATAGCGGAAGTGTGATTTCATCCTCACAATATGCGTGCAACGTAGGGAATTATGATCAGATATATATGTCTATGTGGAGTTGGCTCAGTGGACAGCGCATTTGGCTCATCATCCAAGGGACCCGGGATCGAAACTCATCGGTGAGTAAGTGTTTTTCCAGGGATGATCGGAATACCACAATCCATCTGTCACTATCAAACTTCGAGAGGGAGAGCTAGATTCTGTAAAGTGTTGTATGTCGGTGCAAATGGGTGGAAATGAAATTTTTATTTTTTCAGTCTTAATATTATCTCAACTGTGTATATTTTTCTATCCAGCTACTAGATAGTTAATCTGTGTCAGTCACTGGGTGATGTAAGCGTTACAGTAATACCACTCCACTGTCTGAGATTACTAGTCAGTGGTGATACAGTACCAAAATTGACTAGCCCATAACTAGACAATGATGAGTTTCAATTTCCACTCGGGTAACTTCAGAAGCATGGTATGTTTCATGCACAGAATGCATGAATGTTTTCTCCATGTAACATTGGAAGATTCAAATCAATTGATTGTCTGTTCCTATTATATATTGCTTTTGAAAAACATCTCAGTTATAAGCTCAACGTGATATCATTAATGAGGACTACAATTACATACCTGTAAAAAAAACCTGTCATCAAAAATCACTGTTTTTGTCATCAATGTGTGGTTATGCTTGATGAAATGGTAATATTTCAAGACAACTGCTGTGAAGTTTGACATTGTACTATGAAAAATTACTGCTTTTCATATCAATTATCATAACAACTTCAAGTATAGCACCATATTGATGATAAAAGCAGTAATTTTTAATGATATGTTTTTCTCAATGTAGTGATTTTCATGAACGTTGAAGCACGGATACTGATTTAACGTGTTCCTTTGCTTGTAAAACGAACTATTATAGTATAATGCTCGAGCATTGTTACATGGGAAAAGACCGTAACTCGAGTTACGGTTCTTTTTATCAGTATTTTCGTTCACCGAAAAACCTTAACTCATTTTTTCGTTGGTTGTTATTAAAAGTATTGATTTTTTTTCAAACAATTAAACAGAGGACCCCTTATTTCCCCTAGAAACGCTCTGATATTGTCAAAGTATGAGGTACATTCTATAATTTTGCTTTGGAATAGTTTTTCTGGATTTTCTCCATTCGAATGAATTTGGAGTTAACAACTTTTTTGCCTGGGACGGCAGCACTATGCTTCCTTTTTGGGAGGAAGCAATAAACCAAAAAGCATCTCAATCTCACTCTAACCTTCCCGAAGAGAAAATGAAGCTTCAGCGAACGTTCAGATTAGATCTGTATAGATCGGATCGAAGGTTCATGAGAGCTAACTTTTAGATTCACAAACATTTGACAAAGGTTCTACGGACGTTGAAATGTCCGCCTCGAAATACGTCCAGGAAACATAGATGGAACGTTCGCTGAAGGTTCATCGAAGGTTTGAAGAAGCTTCACAAAAATATCTATACTTAGATTAATTTATAATAATTTATGTTTATCAATTCATTTATTTTTCATATAAATTAATCAAAATTAATATAAGTATAGATATTTTTGTGAAGCTTCGTCAAACCTTCGATGAACCTCCAGCGAACGTTCCATCTATGTTTCTTGAATGTATTTCAACGTCCGTAGAACCTTTGTCAAACGTTTGTGAATCTAAAAGTTAGCTCTAATGAACCTTCAGCCCGATTTATACACATATGATCTGAACGTTCGCTGAAGCTTCATGTTCTCTTTGGGTTTGTGTTTCCTATAGATCCCTATCAAATATGCGATTGGACGTGAAAAAAACTTGTTTATCAGATCACACATCCATCTTTATTTACACATGTGAAAATAATGATGATGATGATAATGATTCACAAACGTCCCTTCGTAGTTATAAAAACGTATTTGTCCTCATGCTGATACGCCAACACACCGGAGTTTGATATATTTCCTTATCACGGGGTTTCGCTTTTATTTACATGGAATAAACAAGACGGAGAAAAAACGCGATACGCGCCTGCCAAATTTTCTCGTGTACAATGAATTACATGCGTAAAAAACGTGCGAGGAGGAAACAAAAAACACATGGAGGAAAAAGGTAGGGATGAAACGAATGAGACGTTTGGAGGTTCGGGGATGTTATTGTCGGTTTCTACGAATCGCAAAGGACCAATGAGGAACGATTGGGCTGAGACTTGAAAGAACCCTTAAGAGAACCCTTGGTGAATCGTAGGGCGCTGGGAAGTATATATATATATATATTATATATACACATACACTCGTTTATACATACTTTACCTCTACACACCCATGTGAAAAGAAGAAGGAAGAAGGTAACTTTAAGACGACGTTGGCGAGGGGAAAAATGTTTTTCACGATTGGCCCGGTACGCTGCCGTCGGTGAGAGAGAAAGAAAAAGAGAGAGAGAAAAAGAGAGAAATACACGAACGCATCGTTGCCAAGTCTCGAGCGGTCTCAAGGCATGTTGTGTAGTATAGTTGTATACCGTATATACGTACGAGATTGAAAGTGGAGGTAGTGGGAGCGTCTGGCGGGTGGGGATGAATGGTTCCCCGATGATTGGTCGAACCGTACCGGCGCTGCCTTTCTCGCGACTTGTCCCGATACTTCGAACATCGTCACCTCGTGTCCATCGTGTCAGTTAATAATCGGGCGTCTTGCGAGTCACATCTTTCTCTTTCTTATCAAGAAAGAAATCCCACGAGAAAGAAGGGGGAGTCGTTTAACAAAAATAAAAGAGAAAGAGAGAGACTATTATTTTTTTTTTCGCTACGCCGACGATATATAAATTTATAACCCTGTTCCGGAGTCGAAAGTAATGAGAGACGACCAACACAAAAGTGCCTTTGTCTATGTGTTTTTAAGTAATTTACTACTATTTTATATTTTATAATCGTCAACTTGACAGGAAGAAAATTCTAAGAGGACAAGAAGAGTGCGAGATTTATACCTGAATACTTATACGAAAAGCCGTGGTAGTAGGGATCTACGTATATATATATTTATATATCGATATACATCGTGTGCTCGAGAAGGAAAAAATATATTTATCTCCAAGAGCATAACACGTCTTTGCTGGCTTTCTTCGACAAGTATTTCTCACTCGTTGATACAAGTCTTTCGTGTGTGATACAAATATATATTATACGATAGTGGCAGTTTTTGTGTTCTGTTGACAAGCGAAATTTCTTATTCGAAGTATATCATACGTACAACGTCTTCTTACGACAATCAAAACAAAGTTCTTCTATTTCTTGTCATCTATGAATCGAGCATAGAGCAAACGGAGTAGTGAAAAACAGTGTGAGTTGTTGGTTTTTTTTTCTTGTGCGAAACTGTCGGAGAAAATAAAACAATGTCGACCGCAGTTATGAGCAACCCCATGTTCGAGTATAGCGAGCTTTTGTTTAAGGTGAGAAATAATCAATTATTGTTATTCTTTTTCTTTCCCCTCTTATTATGTATTCGCTTTGACAAGTTTTGAAGAGATGATGAGGTGATCGAAGGTATCGCTCGCTCGTGTTATTTGCGAACGTTCCGGGTCAAGCAATGACCTTTTATCGAGCCAGACAACGGAATAATATTCGAGATAATAAGTGACGAAACGAAAACATATTTATATGTAGTCGAATTAATATTCAACGGTTCGTTTCATTTTCATACAATGTATATTCGTGTCACGTGTCGAAGGAAGAAATAGAAACGAGATGATTGAATTTTCATATATTTACATCTTTCGATGGTTGCGAAGGTAGAAATACTCTCCCATTTCTTGTTTCACATTTTCGTTGAACAATGTTGAATCTGTGGATGATATAGAACACTCGAATTGTGTTTTTCAGATCGAAATCTATCGTTTAATCACCTAAACATCCGGTCTCGAGTACCAAATGGGGGTAAGGGTTGGGAAAATGACATGTGGGATTCGTTCAGCGGTCAGTTTAAAGGAAAACAATGGTGGTGGATATTTTTAGAGATTCTAATTCCGTGTCTCTGTATGAGAATCTGTTCTTCATCTTCTATGAAAAATCGAAGGAAATTTGTTATTGTTTGAATCCCTTTGCAGAAGAATTTCATTCTCTCACCTGTCTTCATTTCGAGCCAAGATCTAAGATCAGATGTTCATTTTGATGTTCCCTTTTTAGTTCGAATGGAATGGAATCGCTAAATTTTCACTGAAGCAGACTTTTGGCCATGAAATGAGAATTCTTGTTTGAAAAATATCCGGAATGGAAGGATAAAATATGTGTGTGGAATATAAACATTCTTCTCCATCGAAGCTCAAATTTTGCTCCCTCGACGGTACCGAATTTCCAAATAAAAAAAGACTAAGAAAAAATACGTATGGAAGATCCCTCGGTGGCACACTATGATTCATTTTCTTAAATACCTCTCTGTAATTTTTCAACAATCGTGCAATGAAAAACTCCAAATCTATGAATGAATGATCAAGGTTGTCGTCACATTATTGACAAATGCATTGACTTGAGATGAATAACACAGTGAAGGCTTCATCTAAAAAACATTAAAAAGCTTTGAGGTTAGAACATCGAATGAGACCCCACCGGGCGTTAGGTAAATGTCATTAGAAGCAGCAATTCCGTAACTTACGAACTTGCGCAACCAACAGTCAACAGTTTCACTTTTACATTGGAGTAAAGTAAACCCCTGATTAATTCACGTTAACATACACGTTATCTCTTCTTTGTTTACCCAGTGAAATAGAAAGAGTTGGAGTTAGAAACTCTCCTGATGGGTGGAAACCTTTTTCTTGCCCCTTGTGTCAGTATAGGGTCAATTGTAGCGAAGTTGAGCATTTCTCTGAAATTCTCTGATGAATTTAATTAGATACAGCAAACCACAGGAGGATTGATCAATCAAATCTATTATACGTTCAAATAGAAAAATTTCCTTGAAGCTCCGTACTCTCGCGCTCTCCATTCGATACAATCATGTATTTTGCCACATTCAACTCTGTTTCCCAGTTGAGACCAAACCTATCGCAAGAATTTCTCAAGGTTGAAAGAAGCGATCAGTAGGATTTACGAAATCATTAAATTATTGCTAACATGACTTTTGAACTTGTAAGATTCAAGTTTCTTCCATTTCCCATACTAAATGTTCATCTAGATGACACGATGGAATTCAATTTTTTGAATTAAGTCTGTTATCTCGAGGTTTCTTTTTCTGAATCTTGAAATTAACAGTTTCAAAAACTCGAATGACGTGTTTTAGTGACGATATTTGCGTCATAGCGGAACAACGTTTCTTGACGCTCGCCTTTGTGACAAAAACTCCTCACGCTAAGAAAAAAACAATTCACTCGAATCCTGTCATTTATTATTAACAAACAATCGTATATCTTTTGTTGATGATGGATTCTTTGAGAATTCGTTCTGAATTTTTTGCGTAGAGTATAAAACCTCTAGATGAATTCTACATTCAGATTTTGAGTAAACACTGATCATATAGATCACTGAATAGATTTTCCCGGTATAAAAGGTGTATGGTCACTGATTGCGCAATCGAAAGTATGCTTCTCACACATCAAATTAGTCAATATTTACAGTAGTCGATTTGACTGTTTTAATTTGGAGTCGGAGAGTTTCAGTGTTGAGATGATGGAAAGTGTTTCCTCGCTTTAGTCGTGGAGTGAGTACCGAATCCTTCGGAAAATTTCTGCTACAATGATTGTTTTAGAGTGTACTACTTTTCTCAGTGACCTGCTATTGCTAATCTACATGATACTATTGATTTTCATCATAAAATGACTGAATATATAAACTTTTACATTTGTAATGTTCATTACTGGACTTTGTTGTTTCTCCAAATGCATAGTCAGTTTGCTAAGTATTGAAATGTCCAGCAATTCTTCCGTATGAACACATGTTGTTCTTTTAGAAAAACATACCAGAAGAGGAAGGAATTTAATAACTTTGTAGTCCTGGCAACTTCGATATGAATTAAACACATTGTTAGGGAACATTGCGGATTGCAAGTTTCTCGTTGTTCAAAACTCCAAAATTTTCTAAAGATGCGAATCATTTGTACACGAAATCACTCACCAAAGTGACAGATTTGTCAAATCCAAAGTGTTTCAGTTCTGTATGTTTTGATTCTGTTCCCCAACACCCTCTTGTCTTCCTAATTCAAAAATATAAACAACCTTCCGAAGCACAAATTATTCCAATGAAGAATCTCAAATGTCGTTGATTTGGGATCATCCATAAACTACGTGGCCAATATAGGGGGAGGGAGAAAATTTGTACTTGGGAGAAAATTGGATCAAATAAGATTCTTCTTCATTCAAGGGAATCTCATTTGAGATTTGAGAGAAATTTTATTTCAATAAAATAAATCTTTCATTTCAGTTAATTTCAATTTTATTAAGGTCATATTTGAATGAAAATTCATTTGATTGAAATTAATTTACCTGAACGTGGAAAACTACGTTTGAAATTAACGAAGGAAGGTCACGGTGGAGCTACATGGGGGAGGGAGGGGTGGTTCAAAAATTTGCAAAAACAGGGCCATGTAGTTTATGGACGGCCCCTTTTGCGAGCAGGACAGAGAAGAATAACGTATACTCTTAGAAGATGATTACATAATTTAGAAAGTGAAATCCCACTGTTGGTGGTGGAATTAGTCACTGGCAGATCTTTTATTTTCACTAGTGAAATCTGATTGCTTTGAATTTAGAGAGCGAGTTTGAAGTTCAATGATGAACTCGATGATAGAAACAATCAGAGCTTTATGTTATCGTATGAACAATATTTTTAACGAAATCCCAATATTTGATTTCAAAATGTCGATCTCAAAATAATGAGAACGTGTGTTAGATTCTTCTTGATATACGAAACAAATGAAAATCCAAGAGATATTAAATCTGTTGTTTCGTTAAGTTTCTATAAAATCTTATCGTAGTGTAAATTTACATTTCTTATCGTTTTATATCTAACGATTGTCGTATCAATCATAATGAAAGATTATCATTCCACATGGTTTTTGAAGTTGAAAGTCTAAAAATCTTGTACATTATTATTATTATTGGTTCTTGATCGATATTTATCTTTGTAGAAATCAAGAGGAATTTTTCCTTGTATCCTTGTAACCTTCTGGATCTTGAAGCTTGTGAAGTTCTTTATTTATTCTTCAGAGAAAATTTGACAAATATCTTTCAAAGTGTATAGGAAGAATTTCATAGTTACTACAGGTGTTCGAGCTTGAATCATATCCGATGGAATGTTTATGAAGTTTGAGTCGTTTATAAAAACAAAACGAAAATTTAAACTAACGAAATGTGATAAATCATCGATAATCCATCTTCTCGAATCAACGATTCGCAACTAGAAACATCGTTTGAAGAATGTACTGCAAGATTTTCGAGCTCCAATAGTTGAATATTGTGTTATTCGATGACCACTTCGTTTCAATGAACGATTCAAACTTCAACAACATACGATGGTACCAATTTCCATTCACGTGATTCCAAAATTTCTTGCAAATTCAAGTCTATGTGAAATTTTATTCGCAAGTGTACTTGAAAAACGAATGAAGCTTCGAGAAATTTTTAACGGTATGATTACTCATCAGAACTTTATGCTAAAAAAATGTGAAACAACACCATAATACGAATTGAAGGTTAAAAGTTCTTTGAAAAGTATATATACTCACAAACGAAGATAGACAATTCGAAGAGATTGAAAAAAAAAAAACGACCTTGAAGAATTTGATTTTTCTTTTATTATGTACGCACGATTGGCAACAACTTCTTACGTGTTTGGATTAATTTATTTATATTACTCATCAACGGTCTGTACGAACTTTGTGAGGTGAAGTTTGGATGATTTTTGAATTCCTCGTATATTCAGATGGATATTTATATTTCCTCCTGAACAGAAACATAGCTTCAAAGCGGAATCAATGATTCAAACGCACGATATAACACGTCTCGAGTGCCAAAACACAATACCGAAAGGACAAAAAATCAAATTTACATAATCACCAAACTCACTTTCAGCCACGATAAGGAAATTCACACGAAACTTCTGATTGTCATTCTGCTGCTTCTTTAACAGTCATTGTGCAAGAAGAGGGGGAAAGAAGGAGAAGAAGAACGTTATCCATCATTTCTAGAGTCATTGACGTGTGTTGTTTTTCGTCAAAATAACACAAAAAAAGTCTTTAATTTCGTTTTCTTTTTTGTTCCCTTCTAAGATGACGAGCGATTATAAAAATGAATTAATTTTTCCCTGGGAATCATGTGGATGATTATTAACATCCTTTTAAATGCAGCCTTACGCAGGGAATTTCCCATTCGATACACTTTTATCGAGAAAGAAAGAACCAGAAAAGAGTTTGAAGGATATTAGGAAAATGTTAAAATGAAGAAACGTTTAGAATAATTTGTACTTCCAGAATGAAAATAACCTTCCAATGGTTCGTAACGTATCATTGACAATGCATTCTACAAGGCTGGGGATCATAAATATTTTATGAGTTTCCCGATACCGCCGATATCCAATTTTAATTTTGACACAATAAGCTTTGACACAACACGATCTTGTTTTTCACAGACAAACAACGACATCTTATCTGTGGAACATTTATTTATTTATTTCTTTTCATACTTTTCGCGTGATCAAAAAGAAGTTTCCAAAAGATGTTTAGAACCTTATCAAATGTTTGTGCAAAGATGATTCAACGTAACATAAAATTCGATGATATTCTTATCAATTCCCCTCCAAGAATCATGACGAATTAAGTAGGTCCGTTCGTTTCGATGTATATCGCATAAAACGAGGTATGATTTGACTTTGTGTATGAACGAAGAAAAAAAACATCCGGAAACGGAGTGGAATATTTAAATACAAGGAAGGGTAGAGTTCGATAAATACAATCTTCGTTACGTAATATATAATATACACAAAGATTGTCAAAAATCTGAAGTTTTGTTTTGACGAAACAATGTATCACTTGTTCACATTGATGAAGTTTGTTATTTTTTCTTCATTTCCTGAAATTTAATCGTACATCGGTATGAATACGTATAAATATGTTATGAAAAACAAAAAATTGCGAAAGTACGACTAGTACGAGGCGTAATTTCATTGTTTATGCATCGTTTTATTCTTCGAATTCAATATTTGTCGTTGAGAATGAAACAATCAAATGATAACAATGATATGATCATCATTTTCGCGCCAAAAACTGTAGTTTGTTTCGTGATATGGTGCTTTAACGAGTATCTCGTGGCAATGTCTATCCATTAAACATGGAATTGAAAACTATATTGTGAAAAATTATTTGTAGATTCATTTTTCATGTAGATTTTCATACAATTTTAGTCAAGTGAGCAAGAAATCGTTTGGGATTTCACTTAAACTTCTTCAAAACCTCTTCGGATAGTTTTCATTCTCTAGTGCTGCTCATTTCAACAAAAACATCACAACTCCAGAAATAGATGTGATGATATTATCCAGTTGGTTTTGAATTTTTGCATAATCGGAGGATGCCTGTGATCTCTTCGAGAACAAAATGAGTTGAGCAAAATATCCATCGATATCTTTGGGTTGCGGAAAACACGAAATAATTCTAAATAGATTGAATAGTGATTGCATACTCAAAGATCGTTGTAATTGTGTGGAACACAATCCTCTTTGTACGATTCGATGTGATCGGATGCAATACGTAACATTTACATTAGAGTAATACGAATATATGAATCTCTCGAGACCTGTATTATCTAAGTACTCGAGTTCTAAGAACTTCATAACCATCACTTGTTGAACTGGTTCGCTGCACTCTTTCAGTCTCTCCTTCCTTCAAATAATCCTAGCACCTCTGTACTTGATTGGTTATATCTCGTGGACATATTTGTCGATTTTTACCGCATTTTGATATTTCAGATGATGTGTCCTGTGGTAGTTGCATCTCGATTTGAATAGCGCTCGCTCTGTTATGAAAGAAATCGATCTTTCAAAGTCTAACTGGTTAATTCATACATCAACGTTTATTAAAGATAAAGTTGAAATTCGCAGTCGATTATCATAACTTTTCATGCAAAACGTAGTGGAATACTATTGAATCGATTTCTGAGGTGAACACAACTTCAATAACGTTTATAACAACACGGAAAAAATAATTTAGCTGCAGCAGCTAAGTAGCTAAATTATTTTTTCTGTGAAAGGTACAACAATCGGTTGCTAGTTTCAGCTTCATCATCAATAAATATGAACCAACTTTCTGTCGCGTAACGATATATTTGATTCCTTTGATTTTTCTTATCGAATTGGTCCGCGATTGACTGCGCAATGCGGAAACGAACTACTCTCGGATCACCAAGATGAGAACGTGGTGATCACCGCTCATGGTTGCAGGCTTTCCTCATTCGTCATTCTCATTATTACGTCTATTTCATCAGCGAAGTTGGCAGGAATTTCTCTTCCAAGCGAAATTCTGTTAAATATCTGGATATTCTAATCAAATGAGCTCATTCTCATCACCCCAACGGCGTGGTTCATGGAACTGTCGTCTAGCCTCTTACAAGAACCTCGCCAGAAATTAGCGAGAAGCTTGGAAGAAGTTGGTGATTACCGATGTGACTTGCTCAGGCAGGTTTATCTACATCTGATTCTACTCGATAATTGATTTTGAGTACCTTCTTTTTCATACTACTCATGAAATAACCTGTTAACCTGTTTATAATTCATCATTGGATCAATTTTGTGTATAAAATCTCGTCGAATAGATTTTTATAATAATTCTGTAATGGTGGATCCTATTGACATTGTCAATGAGATTACTTAATCCTCATTTAAAAGGACTATCCCCATTGCATCCCCTTCACGAATGAAGAATGTTAATTCCTTTTCATTGTTCTTCGAAAGTTACTATGCCCCACGTTAAGATGAAAATACCATATTAAAAAATGTGTTGATATTGAATAAATTTTTGTATTTAAATTACCAAGTATTTGAAAACTCCATACATCAATGGATTTCTTAGTTTCTTGGAATTAATGTGAGTTTTTTAATTAAATTTATGACAATTAATGCAAAGAACTGAAGCTAATAGCTAAAAATTCACGGTCTACCACCACCGTTGCGATGCACTGTTACACCTGATTGAACTGCATAAAACATTTTTCAGTATACGAAGTACTCTTACTCGCAATTTCTAATCCTTTTCAATTTCTTCAAGTATTCCTAATGAATCTATTTGCTTCGAGGCTCGATAGAGACATCACGTTCCTTCTTCAAACCTCAGCGACAACAAACAAGCGAATATAAACCTCAATTGTCTTTTCCTGACAAAAGCGAAAGTGAATGATTTTCATATATATACGCACAAAGATTCTGTAAACCAGGGTGAATAAGATCATCTTTCATCGCCTTTCATTTCTTCTTCCGGTGTGACGGGCAACCACAATTTCACTTTCACGCTTGATTTACACGTCGATATCTCATTGATTATTATAGTTTCTCAGCGGCTATTTGGTTCAGGGAAGAATGAGCAGGGAAGAGAAGAGAGTTTTGATATATTTATACAAGAATTCATTTTGCATTGGAATTTAGAAAATCAAAGAAGAAGGAAAAGAACACAACGACGATGACGTTGACGTAAGCCACAACGACCGTTTGATTTTTTTTCCTTCTTTCCTTTTTTCATAATCAATTGAAATCTTATATTCATAAAATCGTTCACACAATTGTTCTTGCCGGGAATTCGCTTGAACGTGTAGTATATACACTATTGTGCAATTCTCAACCACAATCGCGTGATTATTCAAACATTTTGAAACTCGCAGATTCGCATGCAAGGATATTAGAAAAATATTGATACTGATAAAGAAATATTTATTAACGAACTATCGCGGAAACCTTGAACACGTATTGTATACAACTACAAACGTATCAGAGTCGTTGAATTCTCATTTAACACAAAATTGATCTTGACGACTAAAAAACTGGAGGTTCGTCGTGACTCCGTTCTTCTAGTAATCCGTGATTTAAGGTATCACGAAACAAATCTTTCAATCGAGTATAACGTATTTGGGGCGTCATACGACCTTGCCTATAAACCATCGTAGATACCAACGAGAAGTCGATAAGATTACTCATCATCGAGGTCTGACGACAAAAAGGCGATACATACTTGAATTGCGAGTCTGGAATGTTTATATAGAAACTCTTCCTCTTCCTTCTTCTCGAATCGGTTAGAATCAAGGTTCGTATACGTTCATTCGTTACACTTTTTTTTTTTCGAACTGCGACATACGGTTGCACAAAGAAGTTCCGCGGTTTAGATTTATGTGTGTGATTCACATTCATTGTTATCGTTATTGTTGTCACTCCGTAGCCATCCGGCGAAACGATGAACTTGTTTTTCGACAACTTTGCATGCAATTTCTTCGGTTTTGTGGAGTGTCGAAGAACTGAGATCATGCGCGAATTGGAAAAATGACTGGCGTTTGATATTTGATGAATTTAATTTGATATGAATAAAAGCTCCCAAGAAGCACTCGAAAAACATATAGAGGGTTGAGACAAAGAATCGTATGAAGAGTGGTTTAAAAGAAAGAAAACTCACCGGTTGGATGCGTATGTGCTGCATGCGCCGTGCACTCACACACGGTGCATTGTACGTATTACATATGCAGAAACCGACTCATTCTTTCAAAGGATTATTCTTCACATTCGTATACGTGTATATGAATACTCATACCTTGTGGTGTTTCTTTATGCATAAGGAAAGTCGTCGTCGTCGTCGTTGTCGTCGTCTTCGTCGTCGACGTTGTTGTTGTCTTTGTCGTGTTGCGGTCATTACATGTGGCAACGCCTGAATCATGCTGCGTTTTGTGCTCACAACTGCATCGTATTTTACAAGGGACAACTCTCAGACATTTTCGTTCATTTTCAATATACTTGCACTTCCTCGGTATTGTACGTTCACTACCTGCCTGTGCTTACAGTTTCGAGATTGAAGTTGGTGGTGAAGTTCGCAAAGAATGACACGGAGGGAAAAATCGGTTGTAACAGCAAATACCTGGACGAATTGCTTAACCGTTTGAGCTATTGAATCAGCGATAGCTCTGGGGATAGCAAACAAAATTAACCGCAATAGTTGAATTTGTTTGCTATGAAAACTGAAAACTCATTTTCATAATCAGGGAAATGGCTAAAGGTGCAATACCCGGGTGAAATTTATTTTTATTGACCTTTTTTTTCTTTCCTTTTCTCGTCTCTTCATTGTTGTATTTAAATATCATGAACCTGTGATTTCATATACGATTCCATCTCACGTTTATAATTACAGAATGAATGAGGTCTTATCCTTATGACGCGTAATTGAAGCTCCCCGATCATAAAAGACGCACTTTATTGAACCACACGTTACTTAAAGGCAATTAAACCTTATCTGAGATGAAGAATGAACACCACGCAGTGGCGTATCGTTTTTATAACGGAGAAGAAAAATTAGTTGTGATAGATGTTGATGAGAGTCTGAAGGTGAAACTCCACTACCACCATCCGTGTACAGCGTTATCTCATCGAGAAGCGGTCTATCAATTTTTATATTATATTACTTCTCGCCATTCGTTGTCAATTTCATTCGTTTCATCAATTCTCATCTATCTTTCCTTTATTTATCTGACAAGATATGATTCATAGTTCTTTCTTGTGGCTTTTGAATGAATATTGTGGTATTGCAGTTTAGTGGTTTGCTCATATATATTTGAATGGATCAATCATTCATTAATGAAAAATAATCCTCTGGGTTACAGTTAGGTCGATCTCGATCGTGCTGGGACTTCGCAGAGAAAGATCTTAACGCTCAGCTAAGAGCAAAATTTTGCTAAAAATATCTCGTTCGAACCAGGGCTCAATGAAATATTTTTAATGAAGGTTTTGGAATTGTAATTTGGAGGTGGATCTTCTTGGAACTCACTTTTGCTCTTCAGAAGCTAGGAAAAATCGAAAAAAAGCCCAAAGGGAAGCAGCATTCGAGTCAAATAGGAAACCATGAGAGTAGAACAATCGGCAAGAGTAGACCGTGAGATAAAGTGTTGTGTCCGAACAAAAAATTTGCTCAGATTCCTTGTTAGATCCCCACTCGATATGACCGACATGCGATCAGATTATGATTGAATACGCAACTTGCTGAGATTCGCTCAACGGACGTTAATTTGCATTCAGAAGTGTACAACGTTGAAATACCGACTGATTGTGCGTTGATATCGTTATTTGATGTTTCATACCAATCATTTGGAATCCTCACATCCATGCTGGTCGGATTTGAGCCTTATGAGGGCCATGTCAGTTCACCTTACAAGAATCTAATAAGACATCTGGTCGATATGGTTAGATTTCTGCTCGGGATCAGCGAATAATAACAATAAACTTGTTTCGTTCGCATCTTTTGCCGATTTAATAGCACTCGCGTGTGGTGATATATCACTCGTTAATTGTATGGAATTGATGAAGAGAATCAAACATGTCGTTGCATAGAAGGGAAGGCCAACTGACTAATACAATTTGATGTTCATAAACTTCGCTTATATATTTACAGGAAAAAAAAATCAATAGGTTTTATTCGCTTCGTATTCATTTCCATTTTGAATAATCTCTTTTATATCAGAGTGGAGTTACTGCTTCTCTTTTTATCACATAAATTTTATGTATAATCAAAGATTCCCGAGTGTTGGATACGTATAATCAGAATTAATAATGATGAGGGTACGTAAACGACACTCATAAAAATCACTGTACAACACTCGGTTGAAACTTTTTTTTTTTACTCACACCTTTCTTTGAGGAATATTTCATTCATTGATTGAACTTCTCGTAAATCGAAGTACGGTTCATTACGAAATGCTAACAAAGCAATGCAATCACCTTTTAGATAATCAAAATTGTGAACGAAACGAGTCGTCCCATTCGTTGCACAAGAATGCAGAGTCTTGTGATTGTCATTAATTGTATTATCTGATAAGAAATTTCGTAGGAATACGTGATAATTCAATTATTCATCAGATCCAAATTCAGCGTAAAATTTCCCTCGCTCTCGTGAAGATATAATAAGGAAAAACTAAAGGATATTTCGACCCGCATCAGAATCAGTTATTCTCACTTAAGTCATCCATATTTATTTCCAGTCGAGCTTTTGAGAGATACATGTAACAATCTCGACAGGTTTTTATGAAATATCAGATCATTCTGATGATAATTTTTAGTCGGAGTTTTCAAAGAAATATAGCTCAACATCCACATTGGGATCCTTCGAAATGCCTTGTCCGAACCGTTTCTTTAATATCTGAATTATACCACTTAATCTTTGAGAATAATATTGAACCTAATCGCTGGGGAACACCTGTCAGGTGATTGCGATCAACGACGGATCAAAGAACAGCAAATGATAATCACATAAACGTTGAATCGGTTTAAACGCGATACTGGATTATATTGATCTCACCTAGGCTTATTTAACAATAATGAGAGAAAGAAGGAGGAGTAGAAGAAAAGCAGAAAGAGGTTAAAGGGGAAGATTTACGATGAATCAATAGATTGAAGAGAGACGGAAAAGGGGCGACACGCTCTTCTGCGTCAGAAAGCGAAACGTTCGTTGGCTCTCTCGAGTTTCTTTTGTTCCTTCGTAGGAATAGGAGTATTATATAGCATATATTGTATAGTGTATATACATATGCATATTCAATTATGTTTACGAGAGACTTGTCAATGAGTAGAACAGGAAATGCATTATGTAGAATTTGTTTGGTAAGTGATTACAGTACTCGATATTTCAATTCGATTCAACGGTACAAGGCTTTTTTTTTTATATAGAAAACCTATCGAATGATTTCTCTGGAACTGTGAAATTCTCCTGTTGATCGTCAGTGTGATGATATGCCATTTCACACCACTTTGACCGGAAACCGCGATGTGATTCATGTCATCGACCATGCGGTTGGCCTCCTCCCCTCTTTTCTTTTCAATCTTCAAGTCGCTAAAACGATGACAGGAATAAAAAGTAATGGGTAGTCGGTATCGGTAATGAGTTGCTCAATATTCTATGAATTCAATGATTTTCCTCTGACGAAGGACGATGAAAAGAAGAAAGGTGTACCTTCTCTAACGAACCTCTCTACAATTCATGACATTACCTTCGTATGGTAGAATTGTTAGCTTCTAAACCGGACAATTGGATAATTAGAATAATTATGAGTCTCGACTATCCACGATTCTCTCCCTCTCACTCTTGATCGTATCCCCCTCTTCCCCTCTGATTCCCTCTCTTTCCATATCTTGGGGTTACGTAAGAATCAGTGCGTGAAGCGCCGCGTGTTTCGTTTCCATTCAGCCTCGATGCCCGTGAACTCCTCCTTGTGTCTCTTGTCTTGACTCTTAATTCTTTCATTCTTTCTTTACTTTCAAGTATTATCTATCCTTTACTCTCATCTACTTCCACTCGTGTGTCCCGTCTTTGTCCGTCTCTCTACCTCAACTTCTTTCTGTATATCGCCCTTCACTTTCACATTTAACCTTCAAAGGTTATTCACAATCTGATGTTTTCTGACTCAAAGCGAATCGATGCTCGGAGCCAGGAGGAAGAAAAAAATCATGATCATTTCAACATCTTTTCTGGAATACGAATGTTAAATTTGAAATGGTATTCACTAAAAATATACTTATTTTCAAGTTTTATCTGGATCGTTAGATCTCTTTGCATTGTATTGGGATAAAAATGTTGAGGTGAAATTTATTTGGAAGATTCTTGTTTCGTTTTTTCTTCTTTTTCTTTCATAGAAAATAACAGAGTTCGGGATCTCGTTTCTTTTGTTGTTCAAGTGAGTCGTTGAGTAATTGTATGGAATTAAAAGTATATAATATTATCAGTCGAATAATGTTTTTTTCTTCGCCAGTTGAGAATAATGATACTACTCCTCGAATCAAGGTTCTTGAGAATACGAAAGAAAGTGATTTCTTAAACAATTTTCAGAAACGAGTTTTACTAGAATAACTTCTATGAAATTGATTGGTCTTATTCAACTCGTAACGTATCTCCTAATTGTAGGTTCTCATATTTCATGCTCTCACTTCCAGTATTCATTTTTTCATACCTGTTTATCATTTGTATTCTTACGTTTTCACTTTTCTTTACGAACGGCCTATGCGATCCCTTTGGGATTTCTCAATTGGAATTACGTTCGTCGGGTTGAATCGATGCTTGACGTTATAATTGTCTAAAAGGAGTTTCCCAATCATTTGTAGAGTGTTTACTCCAAATATCAGGAAAGTTTTCAATTCAGAATTTTATGATTTGTTCAATTTATATATCGGAGAACTTTAATAATGGAGTGTCTATTTTTCTCTATAGCCTAAGCATGAATAATTCTGAAACGTGGAATTTCTATGCATCTTCTCAACTCATCAATTCAGTTATTTTCTGAATTTTTCAATATTCTCTCTCAGTGCGAGACAAAAACCGTATAAGTTTTTTGGAAAGGTTTTTATAGGGTATCAAAAAGCGAGAGAAGTTTTCCCGTGCTTCCGGTAATTGAAAATTGAGGGATGGAAGTGCTGAAATAGAGAAATCCAAGTTTTCCTGTATAATAACTGGGTTGGAATTTTTATAGATTTTTCAAAATGGATGTTCATAGAAGATGATAATCTTCGCAGCAATACAGATTCAATATCAAGAGGAATCGTGACTTTGAACAATTTTTTATTCAACAATGAGATGGCCAGGATAAAAGAATTCATGTTGCTGAAGTTTGAATCGTTTATTGAAACGAATGAGTACTCGAATAACGTAATATTCAGCTGTTGGAGACCAAAAAATCTTACAGCGCATCTGTGGACGATGTTCCCAGTCCCAAGGAGTTCAATGCAGAAGATGAATAATGACGATTCATCAGATTTTGTGATTTTAGGTTTTCGTTTCGTTTCAATACACGATTCAAATGTCCACAACATGAGAATTCTGAGTTTCTTCTATGGGAACAAGTTAAGAATTGTTTGAGGTTCCTGAAAAGTTCATATATATCAGAGAAATTTTGATTATAATCTTCTTTAGAAATTAGTTGACAACTTTTTCTTCTTCAATTTTTATTGAAACATTTGATGAAGAAATTTTATCCGTCAAACTACTCAATAAATGCCTTGAATTCACCAAATTCCTAGTAGAAATACTCGATAGAGCATTCAGAATGTACTTGAACAGTTCTTGTTCCACACTTATAAGAGGATAAGAGAGGTTAGAAAAATGTTTCCTGAAATATTGAGTGTCCTTTCATAGCTTCTACGTCTTTTTGTATAGGAAAATGATTGAATGATTCATCAATGATCACAGTTTACGATCGAAGAACAGACGAGAAGTGTTGTATTATCCATTCCAAACATAAATGCGTCTGCTGTTATTTGTTCTCCATTCGTTTAACAAATCATACATATGATTATAAGGCTGTGTAATTTTCAATGGAAACATAATTTCAGTCTACTCATCGCCATTTTATCATTCTTTATAACTGGTTTATTGGAATGAGTTTATTTTAGATAACGATCATTCGAACAGGAATTAATTCTAAATGAAACAATTCTATGGAATTTCCTTTACCTGGAAAAACAATTGAATTATTCAGAAATAAGTACAATGTTTATGCCACCATGTTGAATGAAGCTGAAACTAGCAGCCATAAGCTAGCGACCGAGTGTCATAGCTTTCGATAGAATTCTTTCACTATAGATATTCGAGTGGCCGTTTCGGATAATTGAGAGTTACTCCATTAATTTCTAGCGCTAGAATATTCGAATCGAGTTCAATCAAAAGCCACAATAATCAGCTGCGAACTCTTGGTCGCTAGTTTCAGCTTTGTCCCTTCATTTTTCCGAAGAGAAACAATTTGATGGAATGCTTTTCAATGTCAGGTAATGTGTTGATTCGATAATATGATTTTAAAATCATGTTGCTGGAGTTGAAATCGTTTACTGAAACGATTAAAATTTCTACAACATTTAAAATTGGCAGCAAATTCTCCAGTTTGGTGTAGTTTTGTTCTCTCCCGATTAGAAATAATCGCAAAAAGATGTTTTTAATTGCAACCAAGGTGACAAAACGTGCTCTATATACTTTGCTATAAGTTTAGGGATCATAAAAATAATGTAAATAAAATTCCTTCTATTTTAATGACAATGTTTTCCATTGCTAAAAACAAAGAAGAATGTTTGGTACTAAGATTCATAACTTCTTGACAATTGTGAAGTTTGTATTCATAATTTATATTTGTTAAAAATCATATCGAATGAACGTTAAAATCCGTGAATACCGTGCCTGAATTTTTACACTCCGAATCTGAGCAGTTCACTTGTCTCAATCAAGCTCAACAGTTTCTTCTCCGTTCCACCTCGTTCTTGCGAGTTGAAGATGGTTGAAGAAAATCATACCACGTTGAGAGAGAAAAAGAGAGATGGTAGGTTTATTTTCTCGATTAGCTTCCCACGACCTTTTTTCCTCCATCCTACACACGAGAGTAAAATATATTACGGTTTACGTGTAATGATGTTTTTACGCTCTCCTTGTGTGTAGCAGATGACGTAAGGATTCTTGACGATGGTTATAATTACTTTTATCATCATCATCGCCATACAAATTACTAAAACTGGCAAAAATGATTCAAGACTCGTCTCACAAATTTATATCGCGAATATTTACAATCATTGATTTGTTTCTTTTTTTTTCCTTGAAGGCGGTTTTGTTGAATTCAGAGGAGAAAAAGTCCATAATTTACAAACACATTCATACAATTGCGAAGGAGAAAGAAATGCGTGCAGTTTTTCTTTCAGTCGTATCGATCGGTACCCGTTACAAACATCCGTGAATAATTCCATTTCATTCTCATTACTCAAGCTACTATCTTTTCCCTGCATTGAATATGAAAAGTGAATGCTCATCTTCTTCTCACAATACAAAACCCCTCCGAGTACATTCGTATTGTATGCGAATTTGCGAATAATGTTTCGTACACTCGGAGTCCCATCCCAGACCACGACAGCTTATCTCTGAATTTACGTGAAGATAATTATCGTAATCTAATCATTTATTGATTCAGAAATCGATTAGAACAGAAATATCTTTGTGAATTTGGCAAGAAACAAAAAAAAACTGTAGAACACTGGTTACGAATATATGATTTAAAATCTACTTTTTACATCTCTTTGTTTTGTACAAAAAAGAAAAAATGAACAATTTTATCTCGAGTGCAGTGAATTAGCTTCGGATCCGCGTCGCCATTGATTATTTCATTCTCTCTTTTTTTCCTCTCTTTCGAAGGAAGCAATTATTTCAACAGAGTAGTGGTAGTAGTAGCAGCGGCAGCTCTGTGAGCGCTTATTTTTTCTTTTATACTCTATTCACGATTAAAATAATGACAATGGGAAATAGAGAGAGAGAGAGGGGAACATGTATTAACATGGCGTGTTGTACTCGTTGATCATGCATCGACGAACACGTGCAGACTCGGTGGAAATTTCCAGTGATACGTGAAACTCTGATGATTGAATGTACCAGAGCACGCGTTGACTCTCGTTTTATGTTTAAATAGAGAAAGGTGTGTTTCATCGATGTACACACGCGTGTACACGTGCACATTCCACGACGTGTATCAATCTATTTTCATGTTCGAATATCATTCATATCTTCAACATTATTCCTCCTGCGATGATTGTAAAAGTTGGTTATTGTATACGGTTCACGAACTCATTGTACGTGGGTCCATCTGCAAAATAAGCTGCAACATTGTGTCTTTGGGGGAGTAAAAAAGGTAGCCAGGTAGAAATTTGCTAGAGATGCGACGACGCCATATGTCTGGGTTCGTCTTTGTAAAGGATAAACATAGTAGGCCCAAATGATATTCTCTGAATACCGTGGAAATGGAAACTTTTCAGGAGGAGGTCCTTTGGAAAGAGAAATTTTCCCTTTCTGAACATTGTGTAGGGTCGGGCAGGGAAAACGGTGTCTTTTTTGTTAGACTCCTGGCGCGGTAGATCCGTCTTTGCATTGTTGCATTCGAATTTAATTCGAGGGAGTATCAGTTCTGTGTTACCACATTTTCAAAAGTTTTCGTATGAATGTTTTTTTTTTGTAGATAAAATATTCAACACTGGAGAATTTCTTCATTTCGGAAGGTTTTCACTCTCCAATTCAATTTTCAATCATTATATCATCGAGCAGAATTCGAGCAACATTTAAAAATCGATCAATTTCTCACTTTTTCTCTTCCGCGTCCCGTTGAAAATACGTAATTTTTATAATTATAATACAGATTACATTACATGTGTTAATTGCTTCATATTTTCTAGTTTCGTGTTATTTCAAATTACCGCGGTATACATCCATCTGTCGTTCTCGGTTTCATAATACTATGTAACGCTTCTGCTAAACAATTATATATAATTTATGTATAATTGACATGAATTTGGACTTCGTCGAAGATATTACTTGCCTGATAGAATTCAAACGTTGCAAAGTGCAATCTGAAGAAAAAAAAAAGATATATTCATACTGGTCTCCGACCTAAAGCGTTTTTCGCTCTCCCTTATGAATTTTCAAACCCACGAAATTATTGCATCCAATGATTTTTTATTTAAAGCAGCTGAAGAACAGAAAACAACTATTCGAATGTTTAAGGCGCAGAGAGTGCGGGTAGTCTAATATTAGACTTCAAATATTTTTTTAATAATCAATTTAGCGATGAGTATTCTCCACTGTTGAAGAAAATTTGTGCTTCATAGCAGTCAATAGTTCTAAATGAGAGTGAAGGTAGCAGCCAATCGATGTAACTTTTGATTCACATCAATTTTAATGTCTTGCATATCAAAAATTGATTCAGTGGCTCCCAACCATACAGTTTGGCTACTTGGACATTGAATAAAACAATTCTATGGAAAGTTACATCAATATCGGCTGCTAGCTCCACTCTCATAACAGTTCTAATCGTCGAATGCTATTGAAGTGTATTGACTTGATAACTCTCACACATTGCCTTTTGATCAAACAGGAAATTCTTTCATCCACAACGAGGATTTGAACCTTGTACTTTTATTTCTTGCATGAAGAATTCAATCAACGAGAATTCACATGCGAATTGGTGATTTTTCCAATCTTGGTTTCTCACAAATCTCCTTCGGTCACTCGAATCTTTTGTATTATCGATAACTGGACGGTTCTGGAATTCTTTTGTTTGCGTAAACGAGTAGATTTGTATACACTCTTGAAGTTCGTTCGATACTATTGATGTCATCCAATGGATAACGGTTATGCGTTTATGGTAAATGAGAGAGGACAACGATCCGTTCTAACCAATGATCGAAAAGATATAAAAAGACCGCAAGAGAGGATTCTTGCGAAATACTACGATGCTAGAACTCAACTCGTCCCCCCCGAGTACCACGTGTACGCGTATTTCTTCCTCATTTGACAGTGGATCTCATGCAAAGCCTAGGTTATTTAGATCAAATATCAATTTCAATTGAGTACCCGAATTCTCCACGCTTCCTATCGAAACAATTTTCAATCCATTCCCATTGTGCTCGAATAGAACTAATTTCACACTTTCCAAAAATCATTTTGAAAAAGAAATATTTGAACAAGGACCTTTTCGCCTCTTTACTCCTCTTACCTGTTCTCCCGCTGCACCGTTTAACGGTTGAAATCCTTCGAACCTTGGATATTGTTGTGGCTCGAAAAAAAAGGTCTCGCTGTTCCTTCAATCACCTTTCACAGGTAACCAAATCCCTTTTTGTTTGTTCATGGCAAAACTCGAGGGATTTCCTATTCCAAGGATTTTCATTTCATTTTCGACTACCTGAGCCCTTATACTCTGCAACATTGTTTCTCGTTGAATGGAATTAGCAATTATCGATTCATTATTCGCATCCATTGTGAATGTAATTGGATTTCAAACACATTGGATTCGGTCAGTCTTTGCAATTATAACGGAATGTAAATTAAGAATATCATGTGTTTAATGCAATAACATCTTTGATAACATCCGTCGTTTCGTTATTTGTTTCAGAATACGACAAAATCGAAAGACCCGGCCTTGATAACAACACCGACGAACTGCAATAACATAAACGTCAGCACAACCGTGTCGACGAATGTGTCATACTCCAACGTTTCACCTTGCAACAAAAACGCCAGCAACACGAATAACAGTAATAGCAACAACAATACATCCAACAGTAACAACAATAACAATAACAACAACAATAACAATAGTAACAACAGCAACAACACCAGCAGCAACGGACACGCGCCCTTGCGTCGGAGTTATACGTCGTTGGTGACAACGTTGATCGAACAACATCGTAAATTGGATCGCAGCGTCAGCGAGCCAACTTCGCGTTACAAAACCGAATTATGTAGACCCTTCGAGGAGAGCGGGGCGTGTAAATATGGCGATAAATGCCAATTCGCTCACGGCAACAGTGAATTGCGTAATTTAGCGCGTCATCCAAAGTACAAGACCGAACTGTGCCGTACATTTCACACGATCGGGTTCTGTCCTTACGGACCAAGATGTCATTTCATTCACAACTTCGAAGAGGCTCCAATCCATATACAAAAAGTATGCGCACAACTGGTAACGACGACTCAACCGCTCAATATAATGGGATTGAATCCGTTGTTGAGTGCGGCCGCCGCCGCTGCCGCGTCGAGATGCAACAACACCACGACTCAGACAAATCCAGCCGCAACGAACACCACGAGCGGTAACTTGAACGTCAGTTTATTGGAACAGATAGCCGCCGCGCCGCAGATGGTAGCAGCCGCGGCAGCAGCAGCGGCAGCCGCGAGCACCCCCGCAGCAGCAGCAGCAGCCGCTGCGGCTACGCCAAATCTGATGAGGACGAATTCTTTGAATCTTGGAACGAACAACAATTCCGTTGCCGCGGTTACGGCAGGACCAACAGCAGCGGTAGCAGCAGCAGCAGCAGCAGCAGCGGCAGCAGCTTACAACAACTCACCCCCACCTTTATTGAGAACAAACTCTCTGAGCTTGGCTAGCGCGGCTGTGACTTCTGGCCCGCACCATCATCCGCAACAACACCATCATCATCATCATTTGGCAAACCCCAGTGCCGCGATCTCAGTCATCGGAGGTGCCAGACCGAAACCATTGAACTTGAGTCCAACTTTCTCCCTGGGCAGTACAGGAGATTCGATCTCGCCATCCTCCAGTCTCAGCCAATCCCCGACCAATTCCATGGCAAGTTTCTTCAGCGACGATTGCTTGAGTCAACAACAACCCCCCACCGCCGCTCCTCTCCCCACGACTGCTTCGCCTTTTGGTTTCGGCCAGGATTTTGGGTTATTGGCTCCCAGACAGACTCCCAGTCCTCAAGCCATGGCAGCTTGCAGCGTAGCCGCGACGGCCGCAGCCGCAGCCGCAGCCGCGGCAACGGGCAGATGGCGCGATCCGTGTCAGTGGAGTTCGGAAGATGTCGTTACCTCGAGAACACCCTCCCCTTTATCTCCAAACGCCGAATCGAGATTGCCAGTCTTTAATTGGATCAGCAATACTCTCAGCGATTTCGACAATCTCAAGATTTAGGAAAAAACATCAACTACGACTACTCTAAAAACGTAACAAAGATGGTGCTTCTTTTTTTTCTTCTTAAAAACGACATATATATACACACAACACACATACATACATACACCCAATCTGTGTATGAATTTTTGTTTTATATAGTTCGTAGGATTCTAACTTATACAAGATGACGAGAGGAGACATTTCATTTCATATTTCACCCACACGATTATCGCGTATCGTATCTTTTCTCCTTTTTGTACTTTTAATTTCGTTTTTAATTCGATTGTAAGGAGCAAATCACCCGGATTGATGAAACGAAATGTTTCCACCTCAGCATTGTAGTTCTTTCGTAGGGCAGGAGTGAAAGAGATGGAACGAAATGACGATGTTCATCGTTTTCAATCGGGGCAGGTGAAACGTTGCAATATTCCAAAACATGCTAGGATAGGTGTACGGTGTGTGCGTAAATGTGTACGTATATGTGTGCGTATATGTGCGTATGAGTATCTGGATAACTTACAACACGTTTCTCCGATTTCTTCTTCTTCTTAGAGGAGAGAAGACAGGGGAAAGTTGTCTCGAGAGTGAAAGGAAAAGAGGAATGAATGTATCTCAGTTTGTTTCCATAGATATACGTGTGTGTATATATATTTTTTTTTTCCTCCCATTTCTTTTTCCGCAAATATATAATGTATATATATATATACACGTTTATATAATGCGGATCGAGATGGAAAAGAATCACTTCCGATTGATGATATATATATTTATATATATATATATTATAATAATAATAACCATGTGGATTAAGTGACAAAACTTGAAACAAAAAACGTGGATTAATAATAAATGATTAATTACGTTCGTCTTCCAATGTTAGAATGATTTTGTTGAGCGCATGTGACTCGTTCTCGAATCGGAGTTGTATACAAATACATAAACGTACGAGGAATATAACAAGGGAAAGTGGTGTATATGTATGTATACGTATATAATGTACGTGTAGGGGAAAGGAGCGAGATTGCCGTGTGCGCGCACGCGAATTTATGACGGGAGTAGTAGTTACACGTAGCTGCCTATCCACCTATTGCACATTAGTGCTCGTATCGGTTTGGACTCCGATTGTTCGGTCAAAGACGCGATAATATACATTTATAATATACGTACGATACATGTATACAACCAAGACACGATTATCGCGTGGATTTTGACACCCACAACACCCCCTGAGTGCCTTATAAATCAAATATTATATTATTATAATTGATAAAACATACGTCGAAGGGTAGAACAAAATATGTAATTGACTGCTGTACAGGGATTGGTCTGTTTTTAGAAAATCGATCAATTATATTTTAAGCCTAATAACAATGTTCTAACTCCCGGGAAATTTTCATTAGAGTGCTTCCAAATTGATGTATGAACGAAAACGATGCAAAGATCACTTACTTTTCGATCTTACTTCGTAACTTCATCCCAGTTTGTTTGTTCATTTTTTGTTTTTTAATGATTATCATTCATTCGTATCGACAGGTATTGTTTTGACAATTTGAGATTACAGGGAATTGAACTTTTTTTTATCCGCGTTGGGGATATATCGATGAGACAAACAAACTTCATATGGATTTTCAAAAAAAGTAACAAAGTGATCGAGTTTTATGATTTCCCATGAAAAAAAAAAAATATGTGATATGTAACTATTGCAATAGAAATATTTACTATTATTAACTATATGCATATAGATATATGAATATATATAAATATATTTTATTGATGAAATCTGAAAACTAGGAACTTAGTGTTAAGAGGTATATGATGTTGATAATGATACATGCGCGAAATTGTGAAGTTTTGTACTCGGAGATGGAACACAGTGCCTAAACGATTAACACTTAGTCTTTCGAAATTGAGTAGATTTTTGTTGAACGAACGATTCTGAATGGGAAAGCTCCGTGGTAACTTCTCAACATACCAGAGCAAATGTTTTGTGTTTTTTTTATTTATATATTTGAAAGGAAAAACAAAATGATAGATTTAGTTTCTTATTATTATTTCTAATATTAATATCCTATATTATTGATTATTCATTATTAATAATTACCATTCTCATATTTATGTATAGTTTAAACAAGCTCAACAGCAAGCACATCAACACACACACACACACACACAAAGCACACACACACGCACGCACGCTCCAGTGGTGATGATCAATTCAGAATGATTTGTCCAATTGCCATTTTGATTTATTCCAATCGGGAAACTTCATTGAGAATATATCTCTCTTTCATCATTTCAAATCGAACCGAAGTCGAGGTTCATTTTTCTCCCTTGTAAAAAATTCATATTGCATTGTAACAGAGAGTAGCTAAAAAAATAATGTACAACTATTGTGAACATTATTATTTTTCAACGAAAAATCATGCATCTTGTGGTAAATCATAATCCTTTTTTGTTTCTTCTTTATTTATATAGTTTCTCCCTAAAATTCGAGGGAGACAGCCACCTCGTCTTTTTGTTTCTTCTTCCCTTCATCACTTTCACACGCATTCGAAACGAATATACACACGTACATACCATTCACGCGTAACATCGATGCATGTGCATTTGTATATTCTAATATATAATTGCATTAATATTAATTATTTCATTATGATTAATATTAATATTATTATTATTATTATCATCATTATCATGATTACAATTATTATGATTATCATTATTATAATTAATATTATAATTATTTAAAAATTATTTAATCTGTTTTTTTTTTTTTTTCGTAAAGCCATCCACACGCCTATCGATCTAAACATATTTCGACATCATGATGAATCAGAAATTGTCGGTTACTCTGCGTCTGTAATATTTTTGTCGCAGAAGGGAAAAAAACTAATGAAAAATCAAAATGGCGTGTCTAATGCAAAAGAGAGTAGTGTCTATTTCTCGATTTTCACCCTGAAAAATGAAATTGTTGTCGACTCTTCCGTATGTTTGACTTCAGAGCGCAAAATAAGAGGCTGAAGATCGAGACTTTGAAAAATCGTGAATGATCGTACATTGACAAATGAGAGAAAAAAGGATAAAAAACATGATGAAATGAAGAATATTATTTTAAATATGTGAAGTGTTTCTTGATTTCTTGATTTTCGGTTTGTACTTCCAAAAATGTTTATATATATATATATACTATATTTTAAAGGCATGCGTGAATTCGAATCATGAATCAAATTAAAACGAATCCTTTTTTTTCTATGGCGAGTGATGATTTTGTTGTCACGGTTGAGGTACTCTATTTTTTTTTTTTTTTTTTACATTTCACGCAACACCAAACTCACTTCAACAAAGTTGAGAAACAATTCACGTTTATCCCTCAATGTTATAGACTTGACCCTATCAACTGTAATAAAAAAAATCTATATTATTAATATTATTATTATTATATTATCATAATTTTCATCATTTTTATGGTGATTATTATTATTATTATTATTATTAACGAATAATATACTTTACGTGTACGTCTCTTTTTTTTTTTTTTAATTTAATATATTTATTTTTTCAATCAAGTATTTATATATTTATACAATATTTTATACTGCGTTCTTCACAGATACACATATTATAAATGAATATCTATGTATATTATACCTATATATATGTATATCAATATGTACATGCAAACGAACATATGTGTATATGTATGTATACATAGATGATGATGAAAATAAATGCGCGTTGATGATATAATTGTAAAATATGAATAGAGGTCGATCTCTTGGCTCTCAGAGGAAAAGCAACGTTATTATTAATATTATTATTATTATATTATTATTATATTATTCTTAATTATTTCAATTTTGTTCTTCGTTCTCTTTCCAAACTATTGAATTCTTTTGTTTCTTCCGACGTTCTTTTCCAATGCGTTTGTTTTTTTTTTCTTTTTTCCGATAACGAAATAAAGAAAGACGTATACTTAATTTCTCTTTGTGATATGTTCGCTCTCGTGATGATCGACTCGAGAGAGAGAGGGAGAGAGAGAGAGAGCGACGAGATAGATTTTTCCTTTATTTTATTTTTTTTTGTTTTGAACATGTGGTGAGAGGTAGACAACGAAGACGAAGACGAAGACGAAGACGTTGACGACAAAGCACTACAAGAAAAATAAAACAGATAAGAATCAATTGTTGACATATCGCAGATACGCGAGTGATATTTACCGATCGATTGGTCAAAGACAAAAATAATCGTACAATCATACAATGGGAGCCAATTGATTGGCTTTAGGGAGTCAGGAGTCGTTTGAATAGCAGCAAGACTCGCGACGTATAACGTGTGTGAACGATGAATTCGAGGCAAAGAAAATGAGTTTTTTGAATAGAGTAACGAAGAAAATCACGAGACCACTGTGTACGCGAGGGTCACAGATGTTGTACGCGGTTCAAACGACTCCAACCCATTCCACATCGTAATGGGACCACAAAAGTGATAAAAAAGCAGCATTTAAAAATTTTTTTCTTTCGATACCAACATGATTATGAAAACAGTGATATTGATTTGTCGAGAAAGTGGGAAAAAAGGCAGAAGAGGAGAGAAAGAGTATGGATTTACGTTTTATTTTCTTTTCTTTTCTTTTCTGAGTATAAAATCAAGTGGACGTTTTTCGAAAGATATTCCGTTTTGTGATTCGGTTGTTTTATATTGTTTTTGGATCTTTGTATTTTCAATTTGAAATTTCTTCTGAACTTTTTTCCCACCTTTTCATCAGGTACAGCATTAACGCATACATCGGATGCAAATTTCATGTAATACGCCACAAACAAAAAATGGAAAAAAAAACAAAACTACATTGTAGCTCGATGAGCATTGCCAACAATACACTATCTATTTAATACATTTTATTATTACAAAATAATCACTTGTGTTTTTTTTCTTTTCTCTTATTCGCAAAATCCTTATGAATTCCTTGGTCCCTACCTGTAATTTTACGATAATTTTCCTGTTGAGGAGGTCTCATCTTGGAATCTAGTACGCATAATTGATTTCATAAGATTCTGCAAATGACTCTGATTGAATCTTATCAAGTTCCTATACAGTTTTCGCATTCTTATATGAGATCATAAAAAAAAATACCATCACTTCTAAGGCAGAAATTGCATACAGAATGGTGGAATTCATGTGTGAGAGTTCACGGAAGTGCAACAGAGTTTTCATGATACGTGCCACGTACTCTTGGCGTCATTTCATTGAATCGTACGCGAATCAAGAGGAGTGAAATTTGAATCTCGGAAACCTAAAATATGAATTCGAATTATTAAATCGAAATCTAAGATGATGACTTCGTACGATTTTGAACGAAGGAAAGTGTGAAAATTCGGTCTATCTGATCGAACTTTGCTAATCAGAGTTCTCTCTTTTTAAATGGTTGATCACAAGTTTTGAAAATGAGCAGGCCTGGATCAAGGGCGGGGGGGGGGGGAGGCCTGCATCCCCGGGCCTCATCTTTGAACATTCGCGAATTTCGTTTTCAAGCTTTTTATAACATTTTTATGGTAAACAAGATTTTATCGCATCAACTAACGTTCTTGATCGTTGAATCGGAGACATTGAAGGATTTTAATTCGAATCACTTTGAACTCCAAATAACTGTCGTTATCAACAACAGTAAAGGTGGTTGTAGTATACAAACGATCAGAGTCCTCCAATATTTTTGCCTTGTGAACAGAAATAGGAGGTTGCGCAAATCTTGGAAAATCATCAATCCAATTTATTTATGCTCCACTAGTGATATGAACCAATTCAAAAATCTAATTTCTGCTTTCCGACAATTTTTTGTCTCCAAAATGAAAATTGTTAACACCAAACTGTTTCTCGAGGCTCAGAGAAAAATTTTGGTTTCGTGTCTGTCTGTCGCTTAGGTGATCAACAAACTGCGAATGCGCATATCTTCCGTTCCACTTATACAGTTTCCATAAAATTTATACCACAGTCGTAGGGTGGAGCGATGGTGGTCCCATATAAGTCAGATTGATTCATTCAGAAGAACTGGATGGGCTAGGAGAAATATGGCAAAAAATGAACATTTTCGCGAACGTGCATATCTCCTGTTCTGTTCATCCGATTCCAGTGAAACTTATATCAGGTTCTAGTTGTGATACAATAATGGTCCCATATGAGTTCCATTTGGATCGGTTCAAAACTGTGGCAAATTTTTTGTGCCATCCGCATTATTTGACAATATGTTGGAAGCATGCCTTCCCTATGTCCGTATCATCCGAATGCTATGAAACTTTGAGTATAGTTAATTCATGAAATGCTGATTATGAGACATGAGTTTCAGGCAAATGAATATTGAGGAAAGAAAAGGGTAAGCACTAAGTTTCGAAACAAAATTTGAAAATTTCGTAAATACCGTTATCATGTGGATATCGTTCGTTCTTATCATCCGTTCATCATGAATTTTCACCACAGTTTCATGCAGTATCGATAGTGGTCCCATATAAGTTTTACCCTGATCTTTACCGAAAAACGGAAGAGGGAAAAGAAACATTTGACAAAAAATTGTGATTTTGCGACGAAAAATGTCTTCGGTTCCTGTTATCCGATTGTAATGAAATTTATACCACTGTTCAGTTTTGGCCCCATAGTGGTCCCATATAAGTTTCATCACAATCGATTGAGAAATGTGAAAAACAAGAATCTTTAGCAATCTGCATTTTCCAAACCCTTGTAATTAGTTCGAATTTAGTTTCATTTACACACTTACTTATTGCACAGAAAGATGTTCTTATCATTTCTAGAGTTTTCATGTTTTGGGAATATGTTCATGATTTTAGTATTTAAGAAAAAATAAGAACTGTTAATTTTCATAAGAAAAAAGAACTATTAATTTTTCTGTCAATTTCGTTGTTTAATCGAATGAATACAATCTTTTGAACGAATGAATTCGTGTCAATTACATATTAATTCCTAGTAAAAAGAAAACTTTCAAATCCTATGATAAAACAAACAAGTGATAGGAAATAATTGGAAATGGGTGTGCTTTTGTTCAAGCCCCCATTATTTTCTATTATTTCTAATTATTTCTTGTCGCTGTTTTGTTTTGTAATAGGATTTTGAGGGTTTTTCACCAGAGATTTTGAGTATTATTTTGTGACAACTGAAGATCCTGTAAGAATGCAAAAAAAGTTTCATTCACCCCCCCCCCCCGCTTTTCACTTTGAGGGGGCCTCCAATAGTCTCTCAGCCCCGGGCCTCAAAATCCTCTAATCCGCACTGTAAAAAAATTTCACCGGAAAATTCCAGTACATGTACTGGAAGTCATTAACCTGTACATGTACCGGAAAATTTCAGCACATTTGTACTGCAAAAATTCAGTGCAAACGTTATGGAATTTCCGCATCAAAACTGGAAATTTTCTGAGCCTCGGTACTGGAATTTTTCAGTACACGAGCTGGACTTTTCCAGGACATGTACTGGAAAATTAATGCTGAAAATATCCATGAAAATTGAAAAAAAATTGCTCACGCAAAGTGATTTTGCAGGGTCCTTGTGTTCTAAGATGATTGAGAAACTTTTGATCGTTCATTTGGATGGACAGAAACTCATGTCTACCTAACAGGATTTGAACCCACACTTTTTTACCTGCCTACCAACTGAAACCTAAGACCTAACCGATGAGCTATAGCGCGACATGTTGGAAGGCCAGCTTGGGTTACTACATATGCTTCATATCTAGAACACAAGAGGATAAGTCTTGGAAAAACCTCATATATCAATTTCATTGGCTACAATTACAATTATTATTCAAAATCTCAATCAGGAAATTTTTAATATAAAGACTTGAAATTTTTCCTGCCAGAAATGACGAAGTCCAATAGAAGTGGAAAATTTCAGTGCAACAGTGATTAAATTCCGTTGCATAGCAACTGGAAAATTCCATCACACGACCTGAAAATTGCAGTTCAAAACCTGTATAATTCAATTGCATAGTAACTGGAAAATTCCATCACAAAACCTGAGAATTGCAGTTAAAAACCTGTATAATTCCAGTATACCAACGATTAGGTTTTTTTTTCTAAATTCCAAATTTTTTCTCAAGTCCTTTTTGAGGGAATATTTTTTTTTGGTGCACAAGAACTATAAAATTGTAGTACGAGCCGGTAAAATTTTCGCGAAATCATGGCAAAATTTCAGTACATCATCTCAAACTTGAAAATTCCAGTACAATGACTGAATTTTCAGTTATGCTTGGTAAATTTTCAGTAACGTAACAACAAAATCTCTGTACATGTACTGGAATATCCATATTCCAGTACTAGCACTGGAAATTTCCAGTCCAGTTGCACAGTAAATTTCCAGTTTTTTTTTACAGTGCGGGCCTGAAAGTAAGGAACTCAATATGGTAGATGAGAATTTATAGAATTATTAGGTTCACTTGGGATTCAAAATCAATATCCTATTCATCAATTTATGCCTGATTTATCATTGAAACTTGCATCGTTCTATATATTCTGTTGATAATGTTTTATAATTGAAAAGATCATTCTCTCCATATTTTGAATAGCAAGTAATTTTTGCTTGCCGTTACGTCGAAAATCATCATAATAATTGATGGTCAGATGGATAATCAAACAGTTCCATTAAGAAATTATTTCTTTTGGAAAGATTGAGAGAAAAAATGTAATCAAGTATCAAAAATTGACGAGCTCCTCCCTTATAGAGATTGATTAAACTTTCCTGTAATGATGCGGAGTAATCACGTTTTATGATACTTGATATGCCATTACGAATAATAATCATAAAAGGATTGAAGAGGTATTCCTCTTGTTCCTGATTAGCGGATACATTGTGAATTTATGAGGAATTAATTTCTTTTTCCCCCTTCAGGGATGAATTCCGTTTCCTTTTCGTAGAAAAATGATTTTTCTCTCACTTTGAAGAACTTTCAGTACTTCAAATCTACAGAAACGAAGCAAAAATCTACCAAACCATAGTGAAGGGGTTCCTGTACACGAAGAAAATTTGGTACCATAATTCTTTGTGGGAAAATATGAACTTACTTTTTGAAGTGTGCAATTTTTGAATTGCGAATAACAATAATCAGGTTAAATCATCATAATAATTATATCAACGTACGGTATTTGGTCCTCATCATTACAAATAGGAACAATCAAGAATTTCTCGACAGGATTTAATTTTATGAAAAATTCGCGTTTATCTTGTCAGATACTGAAACATCCAATCACGCTATCAGCAATTTCATCGAAATAGTAAAATCTCATTAGGTATGAACAAAGATTCTGCGAATTTAGCGTGACCCTAGTAGAAATTTGACAGTAAATTCCTTATTAGAAGCATGGCCCCCGTAAGGCTGCAATAGGGAACTCCTAATTAAGGAAAACTTTTAACTACCTTATCAGATCCTGACATGGCATCCTGTTTAGGACCTTACAACAATGTAACGCGAGGTTGTTGACAGGTCCCAGTCAGATTTTTCCTTTCAGTAACTCAGACACGGTATTCCTATCAGAACCTGATCAGGATTGCCTCGACTCATCCGTATTGCAATCATGTGATAACCGACAAGACAGCCGAATCAGGACCTGATCAATTCAGAACGATGAATGTATCAAACTATTCAGAATTTTCACATGACTCATTAGAAATTTACCTATTTTTCTTAAATGTTCAACTGCCCTAGTAGAAATCACTCTAGTCGTTCTCTAGGCCTCGCAAGGCCTCGCAAGTAACTTGCAAGGACTTGTGAGGCCTCGTAATTACCTAGAGGAATACTAGAGTGATTTCTGCTAGGGTGAGGTCTATTTGGATGATCAGCAGAATTTCTTCTGTTGGGGGAGTTTCAAAAAATTTTAGGAAAAGTGAATTCCATGAAAATTAAATTGAATGTTAGAATATAGCTTAGATGGGGTCGTGATTGGGAATTCCGCTACGACCCGGATCAGGTTCTGATTGGGAATTCAATTACTACTCTGATCAGATCCTGATTGGGAAACGTTTGGTTTTCCTGATCAGTACCTTGTATTTTCCCTGCGTTACATTTTTATCAGGGCCTTATCAGATACTCAATTCATACCCTGAACGGAATCAGGCATTGCCTGATTTGGACCTAATATTTTCCGTATCAAGATTTCTACTAAGGGAAATTCAAATTGAATTTCCATCAATGATAAAAATATCGTCGCATAGCTTTAAACGAATTTACAGAAAAAATTCGTACTATTTATTTGTATAGAAAAAATGGTACTTGACTTCATCGTGGGTGTTGATACCACCATTCGGTACCAGGGGTGCTCATCCCCCCTATAATATATGGTGCGGGAAACCCCTTTTTAGTTACCAAACAAAAAAGCCCCTTCTCCACTGGAAAATTTTGATGGGCTTACATGAGTTTTGAATAATAATATCTATACATTATGTTTTTACATTATATTCATTAATATCTGAATATATGGCGTTGTATAGAGCATAATATTTTTAATTGTATTTTGTATTTGATTTGATTCAAATAAATGAGGATGATCTGAGTATACGATTTTTCTTGGTGTGATTACTTTTAATAAACAATTCTCAAATTCCCCGCTATAAAAAATCCCCCCCCCCCCAATTTTCAAGGTGCAAGTTGCACCATTGCACCGTGACTTGGGCACCCCTGTTCGGTACCATCTTTGTAACTTTCAACACAAATCGCCTCGTATTTTGATGGATTATTACTCTGGCAATAATAACCACATTTCAAGTCACCGCCACCACGGATCCTTGACCATGCGAATATAATTCTCGAGACTAGCCATGCTGTTTTCTCTCAGTATAGAAAGATGTCTCAATATTTTCAGGATCATATAAAATCTTCTTCATAAAAATTCATAAAGTAAGGGTTTAGAGGTATCATTTGGTATTGTAATGAACCAACGAGGGGATACGAACAAAAGCAACGTACTTTATGCAGAATGGATATCGTGTTACTCCTTCTGCCCTCCCACGCAGGATGCACTGCTCATCTGTAATATCTGCTCACCTGAGGTTCTTCCTATAAAACCATCAACCCAATGAAATTCTCCCATTACTAACTTCTACAGCTAATAATAATGACGGAGGAAAAAAACTGAATTTTGCCAAAGGGAATTCCCTTGTTCTTTGGTCAAGAAAGCCATAATAGGAGCTGCCGAACCGAACTACCGCCTGTATAGATATCCATTCGTCCGAATTTCACACTCTTGAGACTTCCTGAATGCTAACGAATTTGACCCTGATCAAATCAGAATAAAGTCTTAATATACGGAACACTGAGAGAAATAATCACATAGCATAGATGAATTGAGAAAATATTCTCTTGATTCAAGAAAATTTCTTTTCACCGTACAATATATCAGTTGCAATCAAGGATATAAATATTTGAGAATATATTTTCTTGATATTAGTCATTATTTCTCTCAGTGAACAATAAATCCAGATTGTCATCTATTGTTTCCAGATTTGAATGAAAATCATTAGGCATAAAATGAAAAACAAGAGTGTAACGTCTAATGGCTTTTTCAACAATCTCTGTAATTGAATACTTGAGAAGACAGAAACATTGTTTCAATGTTGCTATATTTATATCAAATTGCATGAAAACTGACATATGATACACTTATAATATCATCAAAGATTCAAGAATGGCATTACAAATAACGAGTACGTTACATGCAATATCTCCATTATTGAAACTTCAATAACACACTGTAATAATGCATACCTGGTTATAATTTTTTTCCCCAACGAGATATCTAGAGACGCCATCAAGGAAAGTTCAAGATATCTTGAGCAACAATAAAACGTGTCTTTCAGAAGTCTCAGGTAAGTGTTAGTTGAAGATTCCTGATTCGCAGCAAATCGAGGTATTATCCATAGAAAAGAAGTATATTTTTGCTGACCTAACTAGAAATTCGCTGCCACGGCTAACAGAATTGCTGTGAGAGTCACATGATTAATTAAAACTGCAAGCTTTTTAATTCAATATGTGACCTGGCCTACGAAAAGGGGGCTTAGGTGTGAAAAAATCATTTTTCACTTTTTTGGCGATTTGAATGGAGTAAAATATACTCTTTCGAATGGCGCAAACCAGAGGGTTCTAACCGGTAGGGAAGTTTGCTAAAAATGTACAAAAAGAAGAGCAGACATGATTGAAAATGAAAAAAAATTTGGAGATCAAATTATAAAATAATAGACATCATTTCATGTGTTAAAAAATTTTATTTCAAGGCAAAACCACGTCATTTTACATAAAAATTCACAAATTTACCATTAGAACATTAGAAGCGAACAACTAAAGCGGAACTGATAAAATGTACTGTTAGAAAAATCTGTCTTAAACTTAACAATAATATTATGAAGTTTTCTACATAAACATTTTATTAAATTTCATATTTCCATAATCAATTTAAGAACGATTATTAAATTTAATATGAAAATATGAAATTTCATACAAAATTTCGTATGAAATTTAATAAAATGTCTATGTAAAAAACTTCATACTAGTATTTTTAAGTTCAAAAGAGATTTTTCTAACAGTGTGACTTGTTTATCTTCAACAGCTGTTTTCTCGAAAACTTGTTTTCACACCTAAGCCCCCTTTTCGTTGACCAGGTCATATATACAGAATAACAAACAAATTTTAATGAAGGAGTCGACATTTTTTGCTGTCACAGCTGACAAATTTCTGTCGTAGGTAACCAGATTGCTGTGATACCAAATTGATCGCTGTCACGACAAAATCGGATTTGGGTATCCCAGAAAATTTTTTTCTCCGTTCAATTGGCGTAAAATGGTTCATCACTGAGGCATGAACGTCAATAATCGAACACTAATGACGTTCAATAATGGGTGATTGAGGGTTCACTAGCAGGATAATGGCCGGGTACACGGAAAGACCGGGTCTATTAATATTTAGAAAAACGACTGTCAATTGAGGGGAAACGAGGATCGCTGAAAAATATTCATAGTGAGTCTACTAAAACTTCGTAGTCGATGTATTAACAATTGATAGTTTCACTGTGAAAAATACCAATGAAACTATCAACTGTTAACCCTTTGAGACCCAATGTCCATCCCAATGGACATAGAATTTAGAAAATTATCAAAACAGTTTCACAGATCAGAACCGTTTCAAACCTATGATATCATTAAGATACGCGTATAAGTGGATGATGAAAAATTATACAGAGTCATATTTTCATCATGGTATGTTTTTAGAAGGAACTAAAGTAATGAAAATTTCGAAAGTTTTTATACTGTAATTTTCATGATTTTAAGGAATTTTACTGATCCTACAGGATGCAATTTGGATATTCAAAAAAATATTTTCAACTTCAGAGAGGTGTCAAGTACCAAAAAATATTTTTGGTATTTTAAAATATGTAAATACAAAACTATATTGTGCAACAATATCATATGTCCATTGCAATGGACATTGCAATGATCCATCGAATATTCAGTAATATCCAGAAAATACTTGATGACAATTATTACATATAATATAAATATTTATATCCATTAAATATTCGATGAATTTTATAGATGTTTCATGGATGGTATCGAGTATTTGATTAGTCATAGAACATATTCTTCAGTATGTATTCACAATGGGCCTTACATTGGTTCAGCATGGGCCTCATCTCAAAGACTGGGCCAAAGTGGAGCCAAAATTTGTATACGCTGGGGTAACTATGACCAATTTTTTCTTTCAGTGAAGATGAACGACAATTAACTTCAACGAAATTCTTATGGTCGGTCAACGCATAAAAATTACTAGAAGTTACTAGAATATGACGATAAAACAGAAGCCACACGATGCAAGCACTGTTTGGATAAAAAAACTCACGTGTATTGTGTGAAATGTCATGTGCATTTGTGTTTTTTAAAAGGAAGGAATTGCTTTTCTGGCTTCCATAATCAATAAAATGATCAATAAATAATACGTAAATAAATAAAAAATGAATTATGTATTCAATAAATATTTCTGTTGGAAAATAAATGATTTCTTCTCGAAATGCTTTATAATTGTGCTTGGATTTTTTGATTCATTAGAATTTGATGAAGATTCATTAGGAACAGTTATTTTAAATTTTTCTCCCATATTCTAGTCATAGAAGCCCAGTGTCCATTGGAATGGACATATCAGTAACTTCAAATATACGTCACTAAAAATTCTGAAAAAATTCACAGTGAATACTAGGAGCCTCAGAAACCAGTAGCTATCGAACAAAAATGTTTGTCTCCATCAGAATTAAATCAGGTCTGAAAGGGTTAATATTTTGACAAAGAATTTTTGGTAGACTCACTACGAATATTTTTCAGCGATCCTCCTTTTCCCTGAATTGACAGTCATTTTTCTGAACGTTCATAAATTCTTTCTAAATATTAATAGACCCGGTCTTCCCGTGTAATGAGATCAAATGATTTCGAGTTATGACCAGATCTTGAGATGCTTGAACTTGTCTCATCAATGACGAATCACTATGGGTCGTATATTAATGACATTCATTTGTTTTATTGGAGGGATCTGTCATTTCATCCGGATATCAGACATTCATTTTTTTCGCATTGAACACAAATTTGAAAAATGCACTGTCAATAAGGATTAAATTTTGAATTCATGTTCAACTGTTGAAACATCGAACTAGCAGCCCTCAACGTTTTTTCCTCTATCGCTTGGTGGGTTCTCTTGTCAGATGTATCTGATCGACTGTTCCTTCCAATTTTTACAATCATTGTCCAAGTCTTTATAAAGAATACGACACTGGACCACGACTACTCAATTCCCAGTCAGCGTGAACGATCAATTTGAATCCATAAAGACTTCTCAGAGACCTTTTGAATAGCCCCGGTTATGGCACCAACAATTAATTCGAAATGTAAACGTATTGAATGCCCGGAGTACCCTGGTGAAAATCTAAAATTCAAGGAAGCCGGTATTTTCCAGCGGAAAAATTTTGTTCACTTTTGGCACAGCAATATTTCGCTTAAATCCAATAGAAATCCTCGAACTTCAACGAATTCCAATGGAAATCAACAAATTCCATCAAAAGTTACTGAGTTCTGTAAACAATTATTGAATTTCACCAAAATTTTGTTGAATTGAGTTGAATTTTGCTGATTTTCAATGAAAACCAAGTACGCAAAAAGTGAACAAAATTCAACGAAATTTTTTCACCAGAGTTGAAAGAAATGACACGTGAAAATGTTCCAATCCCCTCCTAAATTACGTCTAGATGGCTCTCTGTTACGCTCAGTTTATGCTTTCGTCACGCTCCAACGCTTCATTTTCACCAGGGAAACAAAGAAATTCATAACGAATACATATTGATTGATCATGGACCCGGAATATTTCATCCCTCGACAGGGAATCAATCGTTGAATTAATCAATCAAGCCAATCGACTGATGATTAATTGGGTGCACTGCATGACATCCTGCAGAGGTACCCGAAATGAAAATTGTTACTTGGGAAAATTGACGGAAAGAACTTGATTGATAATGAAATCAGGATAGACCTCCTTGTTGAAAACCCAGGTCAGTGATGAGTTATGCAACAAAGCACGTGTGAAAGTGTCATGTATCGTTTGACCAACACATCTCAGCGTATTTGTACGTCTTTATAATGCCATACTATCACATTTATATACTTGACTAAGCAGAAGTACAATGACGGTTACAAACAGGAAGTGCAGTGCACTACCACTCGAGTACCATCGTCGAGCACATTCTTTTTTCCTTTTTGTGTTTTTTTCTTTGTCACCTTGGTCTAGGCCAGAATCGATGACTTCGGAAGGCCGATTCGTCAGCCTTGTGTCTATATAACACGTACCTGCTTAACTACAATATCAATATATACACATTTGGGTACACACGAGATGAAAAAATCCCCCCTCATTTGAATATCATTAATTCTAATCCGTTGTGAAATAATCTTTAGATTATTCATGATTTCAAGTGTTATTTTCCAAACGATTCAAATAATTTATTCCATGTTTTATTTTTCTTCTTTTTTCTGTACATTGTTGAGAATGAATAAAATAAAGGTTATTTTTCAGTCATTGTACGTTTGAAGTTTATACTGACGTATGCAGTAGATACACATTTTTTCAAATTTCATTCGAATTTATTTTTTAATGGATTTTTTACATATCTGTACACTATAGACTTTGCCGGTGAATTTATACGTATGATATCTTTGATTCATGTTAATCAAAGCGGATAATGATAATGATACGATAGCGATCGGGTGTTTGATTGATTCGACTCGATGAGATGATTCAAAGTAACTGCGATTCAAAGAATTCTAAATCGTTCGCTTATCAATGGCAATTAACGATTGTTTTTTTTAATCTTGTTTTTTTGATAATTCATTACCTCAATTAAAAAACCATTTGATAAATGTCATTGTGTTTCCTTTGAAGGGGAAAGAGACTGAACATGTTTAGAAAACTCCTACGAATTGTGAGATTTTCATAATGATTTATAGGGGAAATACAGTAGAACCTCGCTTATCCGGCTCTATGTTAACCGAGGCTCCGCGTTATCCGAGGTAAAATTTCCTCGTGTCACCTCGGATGAACGGGATTCTACTGTGTGTTTCTGTATTATCCGAGGTAAATTCTCCAAGTAGGCTTCCCCCGAGGTTCTATACTGTAGTTCTAAGCGATCTCTGGATATCAGAGTCAGTTTAAGAACTGCTACACGGAGAAAAATGTGTTCCGTAGAATTAGCAATAAAGACATTGTTGAATATACAATAGTATTTGTTCTTATAACAACACGATAAATTGTCAATTGTTGACTGTCATCTTTTTATGATGACTAATTATGGGTTGATATGTGACAATTCTGATTGTCAATTCAACATTATTATCGCGGGTTGTTTCCTCCGTGTAGAATGTCTCGTGGATCCTCTCCACCACACTCAAAACGGGAGGAAAAATGTATCAAATTCGACTAATAACCTTTTCTTCATCATTTTTTCATTTTTTTCTTACGTCAAATCTGGTTTTTTTTTACGTAAGCGGAAAAACGTGTGGGTAAAAGGATACATGGCAAATGAGAATCCACGTTTGAACCCAGTGGGAGTGTTAGGAGAATTTGGAAGTTAAATTAGAATGTGACTTCACAGTTTTTGATATTCATATTGTCGAGCGAAGATAAAATCTTTCCAACTGACGTCAACGGCTGAAAGGATTTGGTCATTGACCACAATTTCATCAGAAACGGAGGATAAATACGTCGCGTGAGTTGAAGAACTTGGAAAATCTGAAAAAATGATAAAAATAGGAGATGAGTCGTGAGAAAAACACCATTGTGAATCATAAATCATTCGATATTCATTTAATATCATTTATGTACGTGAAATTCTAAAAATAAACTATGAATTGATAATTATGAACGATTCATGGTTCGTTACTCAGACCTCGATCATTTGATAAATATCACATTTTTCTCGATAATACGAAGAAATTTATTGTATTGTAATTCTTTTGTGGAATTCGAATTAGAACAGTGTAAATGAAATACGAAGTCAAGAAATTGAATTTGCAATTCTCTCATTAAGCCACGGATCCCTTTTCGATCCAGTTTCTTATTCTATTATCTCAGAGTGCTTCCGATCGAATACTCGAAGCAGAGAGAGAACAAGTTTTCAACCAACCGCAATGAAACAAAAGAAATTTAGAATTATTCAATTGATCAAAAAGTTAATCTGCTTTTAGCAGTTAACAAAAGCACCATCTCTGAACCACCCTGTGATTCTCATTATTCGTTCTCATGAAATTGTCATAATTGATTCAAGTACATCAAACGCATAACTGGAAGCTGCTCAATCCATTTCCGATATGGAAAGTACTCAAATCAGGGTCAATCGAAAGTTACAACAACGGACAGCTGGCTTTGGGCTGTTAGTTTCAGTTTCATATAACTTCAAAAAAACTTCTAAAGTATCCCAAGTAAAAATTGTGCGATTCCACCAACGTTGGCACGGGAAATGGCTTGGGGCAGGCGTGACAGCCAAGCGTAGGGGATTCATATTGGGCCAACGTTGATTGACAATACAGTTAATATCGTGCCTGCGTCGGCAATACAAAGAGAAAATGTGTTGAAAAGTGTTGGCGCAAGTTTGTGCCAGCATTGGTTCTAGATTGAACCAACATTAGTTTTGCAGCAAAAGTTTTGTATCAGCTAATCATTGCAGAACCATTAAATCAAACCTAAACCAACATTGACAACCTTTTACCACCGTTGTCTCAGGCGTCAAAATTGAGGCTCTTTAATTGCTGAAACGATGTTATTATTTCAGTCTCCAGTCAGGTTTCCTCTCAAGGCTCTGCCAATGCTCAGCATGGCTCACAGCAATGGTCAGTCTTGTGCCACTGGTCAATTTTTACATGGGATGCTATGATTGCGCTACGATTATACACAGAATAAATGATTGAGACCATGTTGGATGCATTTTTCAAGATATATGCTAAAGATATGTGTAGTATATGATTATTGCAAACAGTCTCATTTAGAAACTCATGTGCATAAACGAAAATAAATTTCTCGCTGTATCAGCTCAATTCTAACACTCACAGAACAGCCAAGTTCTTAACAACGTTAGAATTGAAATTTCGCTAGGGTGACCGAACGTCCCGGTTTTGATTCGAACTGTCCCGTTTTTTTTTCAGGAACTATGAAATTATTTTATCAATGATACCAAACAGAAAGAAAGTTATGCTACAAAAAGAGACACTGAGTTGTACATGATTTTTATCGAGGGTATCCCAAAGTCCCAAAATTCATCAATTTCTACCCCCGCCTACCCCTAAATTTTTCCCGAAAATGAAAAGATAAAATTGAAAATAATGAGCACATGCATCCTTTTTTGTGATACAAAGAAGGTGCGTATACTAACCTTTCTCGATGTTATACTTCTATTCTTGAGAAAACTGAGGAAGAAAATATTGTAATATCGGAACTTCGGAAGGCTCTTCAAAAAATGGCAGCCGTCCGTCTGCGTAGACAAATTTTCAAAATTATATATAATTTATATATAAACTATATTGAATTCTTTGAGAAAATATATGAAGTTTTGAAAATTTTTCCTCTCGGAAGAATCATCCCGGTTTTGCACCTTTGATGATCTAGGCACCCTAAATTTAGCTGATGAAGCTAAAAATTTTGATACGCAGCTAAAATTCATCTATGGGAGCTAGGACAATGATTGTCGATTTCACAGCTAATTCCTTATTTCCATGTGCGATTTTCAAAGACGGTTTTTAGCACATGGAGGGAAAAATATTGCTGGCATAACAAACTGGTCTCCCCGGTTAAACAAATCCATTGATTCTCGCCAAATTTTATTGAATCTTGCACAATGTTCTGACCAAATCCTATTCAACCATTTTCTATGAGATTTAATCAGATGAATGTATTTTCTCAATGTGATTCTGATTGAATCTTGCAGAATGTTCTGACTAAATCCCATAAAATTTCATTCCGTCAGATTCTATGGATTTTTTTTACCCAGGGAAAATGACTGGCGAAACTACACTTTTTTACTGCCGTACACGGAAAAAAATGATGTGGTTGATATTTGGATAGCTAAACATTTGGATAGCTGTGGTAGCTATTTTTTAGCTGCAACAACAAAAGTCGTTGCTACAGGAGCTAAAATCTAGCTTTTGCAGCATTTTTTTTTTGCTATCCAAATACCAAATACACGGAATAGCTACCTCAGCTAATTCCTAGCTACTATAGCGAATTATTTTTCTCCGTATAAACAAATTTGTCAACAGAAGTAACGTAAACTCAGCTGCTGGAGTGGATATTTTTGCAAGGACAACCAATTTTTTTGTAGGTGCTGTAGTAACAAACCATTTTTCTCCGTGCATTTTCAACCTCTTTTGGTGCTTCAGTTGAAATTGTGGAAAGTACATAGATAAAAGTCTTTTGTTGGATCAAATACATTTTGGGTCATTCAAATGAATATTTCATTTGAATAGGGTGAAATAAATATTTATTTACTCACTTTTTTGGATTTATTTGAATATCCAAACTCTATAATTCATTTGTCCGAATAAATACGATACTTCGATGAACTGTTGTTTTAGAGTGAAAGGGAGATGTGATTTCCTTTGATTGAACAAATGATTTTTTGATTCAAACATACATTTATTCGTTTCGCATACAGAATTCTGTAAGAGAGCATGAAAGATTCATTCAGGAAGCCGCATTGACGCATTCACGTGAAACATATCTTGGTTTTCAATCAAATAAATGTTATTTTGGTCGAACGATACTATTTGTTCCATTTCAATGTGAGAGGAGACGGTGTAAAAAGATTTCTGCCAATTGATGCAAAATTGAATGAAGTGTAAATTTTTATAGTTTCAAAGACGCGAAATTCGACACTAACAATTAGAAGCTCACAAATCTATGGAAAAATGGGGAAAACTTGTGATAAACGTATGGGATTCATACGGTACAAAACACTCTTGTATACCACTGTGTAGCGTTCCATACTGACCCTAGTAGAAATTTGTCTGGGGGTCTCCAGACAGAGAAAACTCCAAATATTGTTGTCCAAGTGCCAGCAAATGTGCTGAAATATTTCAGTAACTGTACTAAAATTTTCAGTCCAATGTACTGGTTATTGACTTCCAGTGAAATACTGAAATTTTCCAGAGAAACTTTTTCGCAGTGTTTACAAATGGAGTATCAACCATCTGTTGTATATTCTACACAAAAGTATACAGGTAATTCACTCTTTGCTTACAGGTAGCAGGAAAATGGTATGTATGAAAAATTTCTTTTGGCCCACACTGAGAAACAGAATGTTTCTTTTTCTCAAGGAAAACGACCCTTACAACATTTTCAAATTTTTCACATTCAATGTGAGTGCAATGTATACAAATTTCATGTCCAACGTGATATTTACATACATTCTAAAATGTTATAAGGGAAACTTCGCATTCATCGGAAATTTCTAATTTTCCCCGATTGGTGAATAATATACAATCCTAACCAAGGAAAAAAGTATTGAAAATCGGTAAATTTGACTGGTAAATCAATGCCTTCCACTGATTCGATCAGTGGAAAATCAAGCACTGATTAACAGGTAACATTCATTGATTCTCAGTACTTTTCACTGATTTAGAAAATTCCTTGATTGAATGTTTCATCCTCAAGAGAAATAACTTCAGAAGCATCCAACGAATGTATTTGAACGTTCAGGTACGTTCATAAATGAACTTGCACGGAGATTCATGTTCTCTTGCGGATAATCATTCGAAAATAATTCAATGCAGCAGATATTTCTATGATAGAATATTTTTAACTTACTATAAATTCACAGAGTAACTTCAAAACAATCTGTTGTATATATTCTATTAATATTCTATACATGTCCATCGTACCTGGTAAGAATGTTCTACGAACGTTGCTATTTGATACGTGAACAAAATTTCACCTCTAAAACTGTTGTAAGTTTGTGTAGATGGTGGACCAGGTTATATGCCGTGAGTATAGTAGATTCTATTATTGTGAGTCCTGAAAAGTACTGGAATATTCAAATTTTCATCGATCTCACGATCCATCAAAAAATGCTTTAACATGAGGTCACTAGCTAGGCCAATTTGTAAGTTATCCAATAATTAACCAAAACAAATTGGAAAATTGTACAAATCCTACCACAGAAATGGAAATAGTTGGAAATTGTTCAGCTTTGAACTACCATTCTCCAATGTTTAGTAATTAATAATTAGCATTCCATTCAAAAAGTTTCAATGGTTGAAAATTGTGGACAAGAGTCTTTCTTTGAATTCCTCCTTGAAAACTTTAAACTATTGAGACTCAAATAAACATAACATCTAAAACTCATCTGAAAGATGTCCAACGCGATGCTTTTAGACAAGTTTCAGATGCTATGGTTATTGGGAAGTGATTCAGAAAAATATTTCGGAAGAGTCTCATTTTATTTATAATTTCCAGCAGTGAAGATGAAATTTAATGAAAATTCAAAAGTAAGAAGAAGAGTCGTTCGGATATTTTGCCTTGGCAATTCGAGTTGAGATACCAAGCCAATTGAATCACTTGGATGTGATTTTAAGCACTGGAATATACTTGACTTTACTTTATTTCACTTTACCCCGAAAAGAATGCTCGAAATGAGGTATATATAAAATGTATACTCTGAAGCACCGTTAACCGTGTTGGAAAATTACTGTGGAGCTATCAATAATCGATAAAAAAGATTCCTTTCGTATGAAAATAAATCGTCCCAATCATATTGAAAGCTCGGTAATCATTCGAGACGTAAGATATCCCAATCATCTTTCTCCTACACTGCAGTAACATTTAATTATGATGATAGTGTATGACAACTTCTACACATCACTGAGATTCTCGAAGATCGTTTTCTTCCGTCCCTACGCCCACCTACTTCTTGATTGTGAATTGTAATGTAATTACAGAGTATCCATTTCGTCAAAATCTCTTCAATCCACAGACCGATTCCAAACAAGAACTTCCAAAGCAAATCTTAAGCGTATTTCAAACTTCTACAAAATTCCGTTATATTAAAAATCTGAATTTCAAATTAAGCAATGAAAGGACGTTCGGACACTTGACACAAGAATTATAAATATATTATATATTCCTTTGTTTTGAATAGATTCAACTTACGCGAAGATAAAACTGCGATCTTCTATTCACGAAATTGCTTTGAATGTCAATATATTCGATTTTTCAAAAGAAAAATTACAACACCGTATTTGCGGAGCACATTATTCATCTCTCGAATATCTGAACGATAGAATGAAGATTGTGATGACTTCATATATTCTTTACACTGATGACAAAAAAAAAACAACAAGGGTATCCAAAAATGGACTCATCAATCAATCGTGTACATTGATTATTATCCATTACGTGTCTATTTGAAGAAGAATCTGTTTGAAAGAATCATAGCTAAAATTCAAGTTCGTTGAAATCTCGATGAGAATCTGAATCATATAATAAAGATTAAAAAGTGCATTGAGTAGATAAAACCTTGTACGAAATCGAATGTCCCTTTAAGATGGTTAGAAACTTGAAATCCTCAAAGGATGCCGAAATTGAAGGTGTAGACAATAACATTATTCTACATCGACTGACGTATCGTAAAGAGAAGTAAAGGTTGAAAAAGAGAAGTAAGAGAAATATGAAGATAAAGGTGTAGCCAAGTTTCTTCTTCCTCCTTTCTTCGTCTTTCCTTTAGGGCGATCTCACCCTCGCCAATCTCTCGTGTCTTGGCTGCTGCTGGCTGTTGCTGCTGTTGCTGCCTTTTCGAATGTCCACAAGCGGCCCCGAGAGGTCGGCGACCTCAAGAGAGACGTGATGAGAAATGATTGTCAGAGAAAGAGAAGCCGGACGAACACGGAGAAGAAGAAATGACGAGCGAAGTCCGGGGGCATCGAAGGAACAAGATAAACTCGCGCAAGGAAAAATTTATTATTAAAAAACGATATATCGTAACTAAAGAAAAGTGGATTTCTGGTTTTCAAGAGGACTTGTTCATTTCTTCGTTCACCTTGAAGGGAGAAATGTGATTTTTATCTTTCTTTAATAGAATATCCTCTTGACAGGAGCTAAATAATCATGCGAATATAAAACGACGGTTGTTTGCATAAACTAACTATTTAAAGTTTTATATCGATTTGGATAAGAACGCCTGGGAATTCCTAGCACTTTTATGAGAATGGGAAAGAGATAGAAGAGAAAAGCTACATCATGTTCTTTTGAAAATTTAATACTCTTCGAGGACCGGTGACCATCTGCAGCCTTGAGTGCAGATGAAGGGAAGCAATTAGAAATAGGACTCCTGCAATGTGAAGATCCCAAGTTTCACTTCACCGTTGTCAGAAATGACCACGCTAGCGATGTAGTGAAAGATTACTATCCCACTTTGGAAGATTCGGAAGATTTTTTTTCCTCACTTTCCTGTGGCTGTTGAAAACTGCGGCTGGTATCATTCTGTATCATAACTAGACCAATCATTAGTTTCATACGTACGCGATCATTCAGCGTCATTACTGGACCACTTTATGCAACAGTGGATCCTTGATGAGCCATTCATAGACGTTGTTGACGTATAAATCATGACATGTATGACCCAAGTGATATTATGCCCTACAGAGATTGCACTCTCCAAGAACTGAATAAATTCGTAAAAAGAGCTGTTTCAAAGAATAAAGACGATTCCCATCTTCATTATTTCAATTTATTTGTCTCGAATACGGTTTTCTTGAAAATTCAATATTTGTAGTTCATTGACAATAAATTGATGATAAAAATCCATATATAATATGGAGAAAATAAACAAAATTTCATAGAATCATTCCCATTCATTCATTTTTGACATGTTGACGTAACGTTTTTAAAATATCCTAAGAGGTTTCATACATATTCCGTTTGTTGCCAATCAAGTTTTGTGAACATTCACAATACGTCTACGTACTGTCTGGATACCATTTGTAGTTCAAACACAAGGTCAACGCGGTGATGCACTTTTTCTCCCTGGAATTGTTCAGAATGAATTCACAATTAATCTTTACATTGTATCCGAGATATTAAATCTTCATTCGAATCTGAATTGAATACTAATTCGTTTTGTCGCCGTATTTGGAACTACACTCCGCGAAACATTCAATTCGACAACATCGTCATGTTTTGAGTAAATAATTAATTACTCGCACGTCGGGGAATAGATGTTTTTTCATACAAACAGTATTTACTACATAAAACATTTTGATTTAGCTGATCAGATATTTTGAAGGAATCCTCGTTGGGAGTGAATTCTTGTGGAAGCGTTAAAAAAAAACTCTGAATGAAAATCTCAAAAACGATTCGCCAAGTATTGAGAAGGTGAAACATATACAGAGAAACAAGACATTCTTTTTGGTAGCGAAATCTAATTTTGTTCAGTCCTTTCTGCTGGAGCGGCAAATTTTTCAGCTGTGGCACCGGCTCCTCTAACGAAATTTGTTCGCTATTCTGTATATAATACTCAGAATTTTGCTAGCCTAGAGGAAAATTTGCTGCTTCAGTTAATCATGTTGCACTCTCAGCAATCCAATTAGCAGCGGAAGTGAATTTTCAGCTGAGTTAGAAAAATGATTTGCCGGTCTGCATATAACGCCTCGATTTTCTGTGTCAGCAGATTTTTTTTCTATTGAAAAAGTTCTAGTTCCCACCAAATTCTTCGCATAAATTTTAGAATTAGATTCGAAAGGATTGCCTTCGTTATTGAAATATTCATTAGAATCCACGAAGAGGAAAAAAAAAGAGGGTTCGCTGTGGCAGCGAGATCTGACTTCGCTGGAGCAGCGAATTTTATGCTCTTATAGGGACGACAGCGATTTTCTAGCTATAGCCGCGAAATATGTCGACTCTTGCAGCAAAAGTTTGTTTGCTCTCCCGTATTTGATACTGAAGATTTTGCTAGTCCAGCCAGAAATTCACTTTTGTAGGTATCATGTTGCTCACTCAACAATTCAAATAGTTTGTCAACAAATTTTTTCTCTCAGTAGGTTCTATAAGAAATCTTGCATCTTTTTGCCTGAGAAAACATTTTCAAACGTTTATTATAGTAATATAACAATGTTTCCTGCTAAATCAGTAAGGAGTTGAATGTTTCAGCAAAAATCTTGGTTTCCTAGCAACCCAGTGAACACTCTTAAGAGGAAGAGATCTTTAAGAGGTCTTGTGAAAGAATTCTGTCAATGTTACCATATTGATACCTGAATGGTATCATTTTTCTGAGATCTCAGAAAAAAATCCTCTTAAAGGGTTCGTTTGGATAACATTCTGGCAATCTCTTATTTCCCTCAGAAATCGACGCATCTGATAACATTCTGATATCTGGATGTTAACCTTCTGAAAGGTCTATCTGACCTCTTACACACATTTAGGAGATCTTTAAGAGCTCCGGATGATAACATATTGTTCACTGGGAATTCACAATTTTTTATTTACAGGCTAGTAGAAATTTTTTATTTACAAGAAGTTATGCTAATACTGTACCTTCTTTCAGCGGTCTGGTTCCAGCAAATTTCATTCAGGTACGGTTCGAGCTTAGAAACTTTCCATGTAACACAGAATATTCTGAGAATATTCTCACGACATCCGTGAAATGTACTCGATCGAATATTCTCACCAAAAACCGTAGAAAGTTTGTAAATATTCATAGAAGATTCTTAGAACATTTCACTGAGGGTGTTTCGAATATTCTAGGAACGTTCGTGCAGTATGCGTACAAAGTTTGTAGGGAGATTGATGAGCAGCGCATGCGCAAGCATCTTGATGACATGGATTCAGTAATGGCGGATAATGTTGTCGACAGGCTACAGACTCTTGGATAATATATTACTTTGATTTGTATTTGAGGAATAATAAATCTATGAAAGGTGCATTTTAATATCGTAAATGTTCTCTGAGAGTGTCATGTGCGAAAAATAATCCTCAAAAGTGTAATAATATATTAAGAAATGCCTGTTGCGATCATAAGTATCTCATTCATCCATGTGAATCCATAATAATGACTAACAATTAAACAATTAAACAGATGTTGATTGATCAGGGAAATTGATTGTGAAATAGTTTTCGGTGACATGCAGAAGTTTATATTGACGGGAATGTTTATTTCAACAGCATTTTTTTCTAATACTCCTACAATATTCGTGGCATCATATTCTGAGAATATTTTAAACGGTCTCATTCAAACATTCTCAGAATGTGCATAGAATATATTCGCACGTAATAAGAATCTCCATAGAATATTCGAATATCTTAAACGTATATTCTCAGAAGATTCTCAGAACGTGCGTGTGTTATCTGGGTTGGGGCCATTTGAATTTTAGAATGAGATCAAGTATTTCCTATCAATCAACCATGCACGGAAGAAAAGCTTATGAGCAAAACTTCCCAAATTTTAAAGCAGAAAAATTCAATTACCACAGCTAAATTTCTTTGCTATCTTACATATAATACTTAAAATTCAGCTGTCTCTGCAAATGATTCGCAGCTACAGCGGATACACACTGAGGAAAAAAGCAACATCCCAATAAACATTTGATTTCTCAAGATATGTTTTAGATATGTTTAAGATGTCTTATGCGACACTTTTAGATATCTAAAAGATAACTTTTCGTATCTTGAGATATCTTAAACATGTCTTGGACGTTTTAAGAGACGTAAGATGTGTTTAAGATATCTCAAGATACGAAAAGTTATCTTTTAGATATCTAAAAGTGTCGCATAAGACATCTTAAACATATCTAAAACATATCTTGAGAAATCAAATGTTTATTGGGATGGTCACAGAAACAATGCTCGCATAGTGAAGGATTTACGGTTAAGGTGACTGGAAATTTGGTTATAATAACCAGAAAAACAAAACAAAATCACATAAATCTGGTTGTAACAACTACATGACATGCACGGAAAAAAGAAAACAGCAATGGTTACTGTGAATCGCAGTAATTCATTGAAAAATAATGAAAAATCAAATTCACGCCGTTCATTCCTGCGTCTCCCAGTAACCGTTAATGTCCAAGCAGCATTCACGATTTTCACTGCAGTACACATCACTGTGACCGCACTTACCTCTATCATCCAAGCGTGTTTTCATTTGTTTTTCAACTGATTGCTGTTATGGACAGTAACCAGTGCTGTTTGCTTCTTTCCGTGGGTCAAAGTCAAAACCATGGTTATGGGAACTAAAATTTTCTCTCAGTGCAATCGCTGAAATGGTCGCACAAAGCAAATAATTGGCTATTTCGTTGTCACACCCCTAATGAAAATAAATCTCTGCATTTCTCCGCATTTTTCTGATTTTCCGAAATCTGACAGAAATAGAGAGATATTGAGAGATTTCTGTCAAATTTTGGACGTTCACAGATAAATGCAGCGATCATTTTTATTAGAGACACAGTAAAAACGGTATCATATAAGACAATCAATTTGCCCGGACTGAAATATTGGTTATTTTAACAAAACATTTCAGTCGAAGGAGTTACTTCCGGAGGGAAAAATTTGCTGACGTAGGGAATCGAAGTATCACATAAAGAATAGCAAATATCTTCTATCAACCTGGTTAAAAATCCACTACCACAGCTAACCGGATTGCTGAGAGAGCAACATAATATACTGCAGCAGCGATTTTTCCGTTGGACTAGCAAAATTATTAGTATTATATACAGAATGGCAAACAAATTTTGCAGGAGGATTAAATACTTTCTGTCGCAGCAGCTAGAAAGTTACTGCGATAACAAATTGTGCGTACTATTTTTTGTTGAGACAACTGAATTTCCTTAGAGCAACCAATTTTTTTCTTCGTGTCCCAACACGAATTTTATTACAACACCCAGAAAACGTTATGCTTGTTTTCAGCGTAGTAAGCTTCATTCAAGCATCATTTATTTTTTCTATTTCCCCAAACATATTGCGCTCACTTCAAATATATTTTATGCTAGAATCAAACAAATTTGTTCACACTGTAAAAAAGGATATATTAATCTTCGCTCAAACACGATATTCTTGTTTTGAATGTTCCTTTTCAGTTCAACTTTAGCTTAAAATTGTTTTCATATCAAGTTTAATAGTATTTTTGAATCAATCTTGGATACCATTGAAATAAAATTCAGGGATATTCTTACGTTCAGAAAAAAATACCACAAATATTATTGTTTCTATCATCAAAGTCTGAATATACTTGACATTTGCGTGTTATTACAATTAGAAGTAGTCATTTTTCGGAACAATATAGTGGAATTAAATGATGTATGAAAAAACGCACCTTTCAGTTGTAATCATCACATTTACATGAAGTATATTCCGAGATGAATGATAAAAACAACTTTTGATGGTATATTTTTATCCATTTGTGAAAAAATGGTTGAGAAAGAATTTAGTTGAATTCCGTAAATTTGACATTATGTCACTCTAAATTCTTTCCGAAGCCATATGCTGCCTGGAGTGTAGACTTAATATACACCCCAAATCAGATCCCTCCGACTCATGCACTTTCCCCTAGAAATCCTGTTCACGTATTGACCAAGAAATCCCCAAGAAATCCAGATGGCGATTTGATCTAGTGGACCGAATCATAACCTCAAAATATCCACGTTGCGAAGTTTGGTTCCTTGTAGGTTAAAAATTTATAAATGCATTAGTATGATCTGTAATTATTGGTCATTTTCTCACCATTCATCTTGAATTTTCGCGATAAATGATTCATTCTACAGAATCGATAGCCCCACTGACACGCGGAGCCCTCTACAACTTTCTGATCAGTATATGAACAAAAGTTCTAGACAGTCGGAGGGGTCTGCCCCAAATAAGGAAAATTAGTTGTAAGAAGTGCGTCGTGAATACTCTGATCCTAAACAACAAAAGATCACTCAAGAATTTTTGAAGAACCCTTTGAGAACTGAAGAATTCCCACAGAGTTCTTGAAGAAGTCTTTCGCGGATTCTTTGCTATCAACACCGAACGGATTACATCCATTTTGCCTTTCTTTTGCTTAAGTAGCGATCCCCATGCAACAATTTTCTTCCCCCCCCCCCCCCCGCGCGTCATCTGTTATGTTTATTTCATAGGTCAAGCATAACGTACGTTTGAACCAAATGTCACATCCTTGAGAAGAACGTCAACTTGCGTTGAGCTTAATAGTTTTAAATCAAATATCGTTTCTCATAGAATATTTTATGCTGAATTTAAGAATATATATATCTCCTAATGTTGTTCTGAAGATATTTTATATTTTTTTTGCAACTAACATCGTTTTAAAATGAGCATAGTAGAGTAACAATAAGCATTTTTGGGATTTTTAACTGTTAAGCATGATCTCATGCTGTTTCCAAGCTTATCGTTTTCTGGGTGAATAATTTGCTGAATATGGTGAACGACGAGCCTGCGTGAATAACTAGAAATTGCGGGACAGGGTATAGTATGTTATCTGTTATAAGAAAGTGAAATATCGCCCTTCTATCGATCAAGCGTGTTGATCTTAATAGAGCTAAGAGAATTACCAATCGGTAATGATAAGATAAGTACAATAAATCAAAGAATCAAGGTGTTTTCAGCAAGAAATTAACAAAACGCTCGTATGCAATAACATGTAACTATTAACAATTCTAGCATATTCAATTGAAAGCGATTAATATCTCCTAAGTTTGGTAAGATAACTCAAACTTTTGATGAATTCAATCATTGTTTTCAGGTATTGTGATTTCATTTTGATTACAAGTCAGCTGGTTGAAGCACACGGAAAGAATGAATTGATCTTGAGAATGCATAGTTTACAATTAAAAATCATCCGCACTGTAATAATTCATGAAAAGCATACACCTTTCCCGTAAAATTTTCTTTCCTCATTCTTTTTTCCATCCAAATTCATGCACCTCCGAATTCGAGGTAAGCGATAAAATATTAATGAAATACGCATTACCGAGCATCATCGTGTAGTCTATCTCTCATTATTGTACGATATAAATCCTTCTTATTATTTCCTTTCTTATTTCCCATCCTACTATTTCTCTTCAGCAGTAGCCGAGTAACCAAGTAACCAAGAGACCAAGTAACCACTCACACATACATGCAGAATTTGTAGACGCTGTATGAGAAGAGTAGAGAAGAGAAGAGTAGAGAAGAGAAGAGAACGAGAGGAGAGAGAAGGAAAGATACGTGTGCAAGATGAGAACACGAGATGAGGAGAGAGAGAGAGAGAGAGAAAATACGCTGTCGCGGAAAAGAGAGAGGAGTCGTGAAATAAAGGAAACAGAAGAAAAAGAAGAAGGAGAAGAAGGAGAACGAAAAGATTGGATGAAGAGGAGGAGAAGGAAGAGGAGAAAGAGAAGAGAGGTAAGGGTTAACGGCCTCTGACATGGCCGTGATAAAGAGCCAAAGGCGTTGTAGAGAAACGGCAAAACACCGTACAACAGCACTCATACAATAACCGATGAATGTACATATGGACTCAAGCTTCGCGTATAGGGTGATTGAAAACTCTTGAAAATCGAATCAAAATTTAATTCTTTGCCTGACAAATGACGAACGATGTATCATCGAAATTGCGACAGATTTTGTAAATTTATAAATGTAATAATCCCTGTTATCCCTCGCCGATACGTTTGCAAAGAAAACATATGCGTAAGAGATTTAAATTCAGATCAAATATGAATTTTTCCATTAACAAATTGGATGAAAAGTATTAGGTAATGCATATATGCATTAGAAAGCAAGCAAATGAGGGTAGAATTGGAATAATATACTGTGAGGTTCTGGTAAAACTTCATACAGATGAGATCATACATACATACTCGCTATCTCGCTTATTCTTGTGTCTCGCTATAGGAAGTAGAAAGACAGCGTTTATTACCTATGTCAAGTTCGAAGAGATGCTTACGGTATACAGGTACACAACCATACACTCATAAATATTTACTAGATTATGATTCATAATGTATGAATATGTAAATGACATTTGAATATCTGTATCATATGCTGAACGAATCGAAACTTTAATAGATTTGAGATTTTGAAAGGATGATGCTGTCATGTATTTCAAATGCATTATAAAACATGAATATTGAAAAAACTATTTTCTATTTTGGGTTGGATCTTTCAACCCAATGAGCTTCCCTTTGAAGTTGCAAAAGCTTCCCAATAAATTCATCGAAGGAGCACATATTTCCAAAAGTTCTCACCGAAATTCACTCAACGTTGTTAGTGAAACCTTATCCAATTGCGTAATCAAATGACTCTCACAAAGTTGAAACAGCCGTGACGACGACGACGATGATGATGATGATGCTGATGATGGTGATGATGATGATGCAGTAATTCGCTAACAAATGGGAGAGTAAATGTCGCGTAATAATGTATTATGATGAACAAGTGAAACTATACAAGCTATTTTCTAGCGATTCGTGATAGGTGCTGAGTTTTCAACAAAATCGCATCAATTATTGGTGTTCACAGGACTTGACCTTTCGATGTATACCAACACAAAATGCGTTTTGGAATTGAGTTATTTTTGATGGTCTTCTTGATTCATCGTGTTTTCCTGAAATTGCATCTCAGAATAGTTTCGCGAATACGGTTTCAATTATAGCGGTTTAGTATTTATTTGTTGCTTCAAGTTGAAATTACCTTGGTTAAATGTATACTATATTTCACACCCTTTTCGTGTTCTCAACATCTTCACCGCATCTTCTTCCATTTATTAACACCGTGAGAGTTCACTCGATATTTCAAACTTTCAACATTACCAGTTCTATAATTTTGTATTTCTACTTGTCCAATTCTCTTCTCGTTTCTACATGTGATCAGATCTGAAGTTCCTCTGTACAGGATGTTCCAAGAATTTATCATAAGTTTTGAAGAGATTTCTCATGATGTGTATTCGTTGTTTTAAAAGAGAAATGAAATTTCTCACCTATGAGAAAGAATATTAGTGAAAGATCGCCAATTTATATTCGTAGATAAATAATATTCGTTACTTCATCAACTATCCAGCCATTCTTATGCCCAGTTACGCGTATAATATGTTCCTTTATGTATACGATTCAAGAAGGTTTTGTAAAACATCAACGCGTGCGTTCGATAGCCATGTCTGATTGTACATAGCGTGTATATACATGAAAATCATTTTTTTATGGCAAATTATCGTACAACTGACGATGATCGTGAGACATTGTAGAAATCTTGCGTATGTTATGAGAGAATACCAACCTTATGACGCATGAAATTCTGAAAAATTGCAAGTTGTATCTTTCACTTTATTCGAGTAATGGTATTTTAAGATTCATCGTGAATTTGTGATATGGTTCACGAAGGAATATTTGTATCAGTCGTAATATCAGAAATTCACATTCATTTCGGAGTCTGTTGAAAGTTGTTGAGAAGTCAAACATTCTTATCGTCTCTTCGAATGATTTTTCTGGACTTCATGGTACAAAGTATATGAGAAATTTTTGCGAAGTTCAAGAACTTGTTTGGAATTTTTATTGATTTTAGATCGAGCTTTCAGAATACTTTTGCCCAAGAAACTATTTAACCCTTTCAGGACCGTACCCGAGTCAAAAAGTGAAACCTCATTTAACTCTGATTTGTTGCATATTACGGAGTGGATCCGGGTGGGTTTTATTTTTCGCCCTAATCTCGCTCTGTTCTCAACCTGATCTTGCTTTCAAAATTCTCATTGAACTTGATGTTAACCTTTTTTCAACCTGATTCAACTCTGGATCGTTGCGTATCGCGGAGTTAATCAGGTTTCAAAAAGTATTACAATTTTTCAGTAGAGAGGAATAATGAAAATTCCCTTAATCTACACGGAGGAAAAAAAATATGATAACCATTTTCATACAAATATAGTAATCGGAGGATATGATTCATTATGACGATAAATGACAGTCGGTATATGACAATTCATCATACCTCTCGTAACAGTTACTATATTTCTGCTAAACACTGATAGATGTATAGTATTTGACGTCATAATGAATTATGTCCTTCGATTATTATACTTTGATACTCTGATAACCATTATTATATTCTTTTCTTCGTGTACACCCCACCAAGTAAGATGAACTTGTTACATTAGAATTTTCAGCTCCTGCATTTTAGCAGATACGGTAAGTCACATATTTGGGCTTATCGTCCTAAAAAAAGGTTCCGTCCTCAATTTGCCAAGGTGAATATCGAATATTTCATCACAAATCATTGCTGAAATTGAAAATTCAAAGGACATTTGAAAAATATCCTCTAGATGATTTTGAGAAGAACATTGTGATATTAGTATTTTACTGATGAAATATGGATAAAATGATAATTTTCAAAGACTCATTAGTTTGTTGAGTTCTCTTCATTACAAATATATATTTTCTCAGCAACAAACAATCGCAGTGCATACTGGGACCTTCTTTGAGACAAACCATAATAAGAACCCTGGTGAAAATGGGAGCGAGAAGAAAGAGTAAACGAAGCGTATGCTGAAGGGTAACAGAAACGTTAATGGAAAGTATACGAAGCTTGAATGGAAAGGATACAAAGAGTATGTGAAACGGGAATTGGAATAAAGAAAGCGGGCAAAATTCAAGAAATGTAGACAAAAAAATTGAACCCTGCGGTGAGAATCGAACCTACTATTACGTTACATGAAGCATATGCGAAACGGGATCGGAGGTTTATGAAACGTATACAGAACGTATGATTTGATGACTTTCCAGCAAGCGGGTATCATACGCTCCAGAAAGAGGGAGTTGAAACGTTTTTCGCTTCGTATACGTTTCCTTCTTGCTTTGTGCACTGGAAATAAATTGAGCGCGCAGCGCCTCCAAATTGACTGCGGCCAGCACGCCCAAGCTCTTGGTCGCGCTTCGCGCTCATTTTGGTCGCGCCGAGTATTTGAGAGCTCAGTTAGCTGACAATGTTGCTTCGTGATTCCGCGTTCGTACAGTCGCTTTGATTTTGTATTCATTAATAGAATGGTAATTAATATGAAAATAACATGAAATTGTCAAATTCCAATGTTTTAAATTTTTATTTACAAATAATATGGTGGAACAATATAAAATTCTACATCATTTATTTGACGACTTGACAAAGGGGCAGTGATTGGCAAATCTGAATGAGAAACCAATCTGTAACTATCTGTACTTTTTGTTTTAAAAGCATAAAAATGCTCACAAAAAGTAATTTCTATACATTTTTCAATGTAAAAATGTATGTTATCATTGTGATTGAAAATTTTAACAATTTTACCAAATATTTTTTCACTTTCACTCATATTAATGATTATAAACGTGCCATTTTTATACTCATTACTATCGATAATAACATGGGTATGAGCAGTGGCTTTTATACAAAAATCTGGAATATGAGGGACAAAAATATTTACATTTTTCGTATCATCAACTGGACCCATAATTACTGAATTATTTAATTGAAAATTATTAAAGTTTTGACACATTTGAAGTAACTGTTTTGTTGCGGTTGTGATGAGCAAATTTTTACTTCCGCTTGCTGTAAAAGCATTGCGATTTGAATCTTTTAATCGATACATTAAAGCGCCCAAAATGAGCGCGAAGCGCGATCAAGAGCGTGGGCGCGCTAGCCGCAGTCAATTTGGAGGCGCTGCGCGCTCAATTTATTTCCAGTGTGTATACGCTTCATTTTCACCAGGAAAGAAATTCACCGGATATACTTTCCATAAAAAATTTATCAACCCATGGCACATATATGTGCCCGTGGTCCTGGGAAGGTTAAAATCAAAGATACTGTTTGGCTTATATTTGTACTCAAAATAGCATAATGACGTAATAAAATGTTATGTTTTCTCTGATGAATTTATGATTCTTTTGCTCTACGTAAAAAATCGAGCTCATCATTTTTGCGGTTTTTCTCCGTGTAATTTTCATCATTCCGGTACCCTGAGTCTGGAAAAACTCGTGACAATCTGTGGAGGTCGTTCGAAATTTCGTTTTGTGACCTTTTGTGAGACTATTCCCACGATTACATCTTTGTACGGCATTCCGTTGTACCGCACCGCGTGGCACCACCTTCTAATAGCGAAATGAACCTGTCAGAGTTTTCTTTATGATGTCTACGTTGAACTCAATCGGTGATATTTTGCGGTTTCTTGTATATTCCTCTACGTAAACATAGTTAAGATGTACCAAGATGTCAGGATACCCTCCATTCAAAGTTTCGTTTGAATGGTTTGAGAATTAGTATCCATACCCGAAGAGAACATGAAGCTTCAGCGAACGTTCAAATGAGATCTGTATAGATCGGGCAGAAGGTTCATGAAAGCTCATTTTTAGATTCACAAACGTTTGACAAAGGTTCTACGAACGTTGAAATGTCCGACTCGAAATACTTTCAGGAAACGTAGATGGAACGTTCATTGAAGGTTCATCGAAGGTTTAATAAAGATTCACAAAAATATCTATACTCATATTAATCTTCATTAATTTGTCTTCATTATTTGATTGATTATTCATGTGAATTATTGGAAATTATTTTAAGTATAGATATGTTCGTTAAGCTTTATCAAACCTTCGATCAACCTTCAACGAACGTTCCATCTACGTTTCCTAGAGGCATTTCGAGGCGGACATTTCAACGTTCGTAGAACCTTTGTTGAACGTTTTTGAATCTAAAAATTGCTTTCATGAAGCTTCGACCCGATCTATGCAGATCTAATTTGAACGTTCGCTGAAGCTTCATGCTCTCTTCGGGTAGGTTTTCGGAGTCGTTGATCACGAATCTATAGTCAGACTTCGGGATTTCAAAATGGGCGATCTAATATGGCGGACTTGGATTTCAAAAGTCTTTGAATTTCCTTTGAATTCTTCACTAGAGGGTATTCAGGGTTCCTGTTCTCGAATTCAATGACAAAAATTCGGAATTCCAAATTTTTGATTCGTTTGATCTTAATTTCATCTTGCAAAAGATTCTTAAAAGATATCTCAAAAGACATCTTTAAGTTACCCGATTATGTTGCATAAGACATCTTTTAAGGATATCTTTACGAGAACATCCTAAGATATCTCAAGATCCATTCGGACCCCAAAAACCCCCGAGTGAAGAGTTTTGAAAAAATTCGGTGTATTTCGAATTTCCCATCCACGTGTATCGAAGAATCTTTGTCCTCATGCTGGGAAATTAGAGTGAAAAACTCGGAATTGTATGTGGAATATGAAAAATTCCAGTACAGCATGAATGTTTCTATGTATGGACAATAAAAATCCACTGCACACACAAATTTTTCAATCTGACGGTACCGGAGAATTCCTTTTTTTCTTCCGAAAGAGTATCACGAATAAAAATCCACGAAATTTGTACTTCAATACCATGAGAAAAATCATTTGAACGATACCAAAATTCAACGCAATGTGCTCATTCATGCCATCAGTAGAAATAAAAAAACAATGTAAGCGGGAGAAGAGAAGGAACAGAGGGATCGAGTACCATAATACAATACCTCTTTACATACTTTACGAACGTATGAACTCTAAAATTAGAAGATACATTTGTATAAGCTCTGTGCAAGTGGAGAGAAATTTGGCAAACAAGCAGTTTCTTAAGTCATTGAATCTCTGCTCCGCAACAATTCATTTATAGGAATTCTTGATTACTCGATTTGTAAAATGTCTATGTTTAGACTGCGAGAATTAATATCACCACATATGTGATGAAGGTGAAGATAATTGATGTCACTTCACGAGCATGAATCTACCTCGATGATTCAATAATTTATGATGATGCTTTATGGTACGAATCGAATCAGCTGAGATTGATTGATTCTTTGATCTAGTGGCTTCATCAAATCAACGTCAATATGAATCGATTGGTTCATACATCGCAGGCACATCACTGTTTCAATATCTTCTTCAAAATTCATCATGGAACACGACTGCAGGCATTCTTATTTCATTTAAGGTCCTATTTTGGTTGTCATCATAGGCCCCAGACAGGATTGTCACCACTCGTTTCCAGGGCCTGTACTGTATTTCTGTAGCTTGGGTCTACCATTGCGACCCTGGAGAGAAGTGAAGAAAGCGGGTATTGAAACAAATGAAGCAGAAAAAATGTTCCAATTCCGTCATCAATTACGCCTAGATGACTCTTCGTTACACTTAGATGTCTTTTAGCTCGGGCTTTTGTTGTGCTTCAACGCTCCATTTTCACCAGAAAAGCTCTGAAACTAGGATCTTTAAAAATGTAACAAATTGTCACGAGAATGATTAAATTGAATAAATATTGCAAGAAAAATATATTTCAAAGTTTTTTTTATTAGATTCGACGCCTGGTAAAAAATGTTTATCGAATCCCATTGTTGGATGAGATTTAATACAATCTTTGTGATGGTAAATGGCCATTCCAATCTATTGAATCCCATCAATTCAATCGATTCCAATAGGTTTCAACGGGTTACAACAATTGTGAATGATTATTTATCCTTGCAAAGTTTGTATTAAATTTCATCGATTAATGGGATTCAATACCCGAAGGGAACATGAAGCTTCAGCGAACGTTCAGATTAGATCTGTATAGATCGGTCCAAAGCTTCACAGGAGCTCATTTTTAGATTCACAAACGTTTGACAAACGTTTGACAAAGGTTTTACGAACGTTGAAATGTCCGCCTCGAAATACTTTCAAGGAAGATAGATTGAACGTTCATGAAGGTTCATCGAAGGTTTGATGAAGCTTTACAAAAATATCTATACTTATATTAATTTCCGTTAATTTAGATTAATAATCATTAATTATTAATGATCAAAAATCAATGGAAATTAATATAATCATAGATATTTTTGTAAAGCTTCATCAAACGTTCGATGAACCTTCATGAACGTTCAATCTATCTTCCTTGAAAGTATTTCGAGGCGGACATTTCAACGTTCGTAAAACCTTTGTGAAACGTTTGTGAATCTAAAAGTGAGCTCCTGTGAAGCTTTGGACCGATCTATACAGATCTAATCTGAACGTTCGCTGAAGCTTCATGTTCCCTTCGGGTAGACTTTTTAAAGCAGAATACACAATTACGAATATCGTACAAACGAGCACAGGATATTTGTTCATATGGGAACGTTATATGGATATCCAAAGAATATTATAAAAATTCCTCTGTGTTATAAGAAATGAGGGAAAATTCAGTTCGTACAAATATTGCATGAATTCAGCCTAAATAGATCTATTCTTGCACAGATCTGCATCTGGATATGATCTCTCATCTTTGTACCTAAAAATAATTTCTAGTCAGATCATTCTTCCAAGTGAATCAATTTCGATATCCTGAGTCTTAATAGATTCTAGGAGCTACATTACGTCTGTCTTTCCAACAATTGTTTGGAGGAAAAAGAGTGAAATTGTGTCCATCGTCGTTTTCGCGTGTGTTTGCGTATTTTCTTATCGGTCTAATCGGTTCGATTCATAAAATAAAGCTTTTCCAGATAGGTATATAAACCTATACCACTCTCATTCGAGATAACAAGAAACTTGAAGACATATAGACTTTTTTCCCTTTCTTTTATCATCAAACATTCTTTCCACATATTTTTCTTCGCAATATTTCTTCTTTGATTCTATTCATAGCAATATTAACCAGAATGGTTGATAAATTTGAGATATTATCGCGTATTATCTTATATAAAAATATTGTTTTTCATGATCATGATAATATATTTCCACATTAAGTCTTGTTTTTCTCTCACAAGATAAGAACGAATCCAAGGTACTCAGCATAAAAATGGAATATTTTTTTCAATGAATTTTGTATTTTTCCATATCATTCATATTCGATTATGGAATCGAGAGAGTTCCCATGAGGGTAGGTTATGCTGTCGGTATTGGCATTTCATTCATTAGATACTTCATATTTTTGAAGAGTGATTGTTTTGCGTATAACATTTCCCAGTTATTTCGTAATTATCTTAGAAAATCGTCATGGAGCATGTGAATGTATACCTTGGGAATAGTTCAGTGTACTTGACATCATTGTTGCGGTTCGGTACAAGAATATTCTTTCATAAAAATCTGTTAACAATAATTATTCTGTAGAATGGATTCTTTACAAATGTGGAGATGAAACAATATTTGTTCACATAAACCTTTACACGGAAAGATTATTAATATTTAGAAATAATTCATTAACGATCAGAAAAATAACTGTCAATTTAGGGAAAAAGAGGATCTCTGAAAAATATTCGTAGTGAGTCTACCAAAAATTCGTAGTCAAAATATTAACAATTGATAGTTTCATTAGTATTTTTCACAGTGAAACTATCAATTGTCAATACATCGACTCACTACGAATATTTTTCAGCGATCCTCGTTTTCCCTAAATTGACAGTCATTTTTCTCAATATTAATAGACCCGGTCTTTTCGTGTAGATGATTTTATGACCTTGGCGTAAAAAAAATAATGGAATTTATATAGAATTTATATGAAATTATATTTTATACGGCGGTGCATGACATGTACTTTTGTTAAACGAAGAAAAAAATATCGTATTCATTATATTTCCATTGCGAAATCATTTTTTTGACACAAAGAGATGACATGATTTCTAAAAACATCCAAATATATTCTATATTGTTCCTCTCGCGCGTACATGAATATTCATTCAAGACTTGAATTTTGAACGTCAGATAGCCTGATAACAAATTATTTTATCAACACTACATTATGTATAAAAATAACACTTCTGTGATGAGATAAATTTCATTACAGGAAACAAAGGAATCATTAAATGTCGTTTTTTCAAGTGACTCCTCAATACTCTGTATAAATATAAATCCAACGGCAAGGGGATAAATGTTGATTATTTTAATTATCAAATATGACGATTAATTAGAATTAATTATATGAAAGTAGCTTAGGATCTTATTCAAATAAGTTCCTTTGGGGACTATAATTACTAGCATGTACTACTTCTTATAACAAAAACAAAAACTGCACGATCAATTATCTCTAATTTATGATGATGCGAGGATGATACATTTAACTCAAATTATCGTAATTTCAATGACGTCAGGACTGTGATTAGTTCCATAAATCATCAGTGACGCATCTTTGAATAAAAGACGTTTGTAATACTTGGGACGATCGTTGTACAAATACTTTAATTTTTATCACGTCCATGTGGGGACTATTTCAGAGAAAAAAAGAGGAAGTTCATCAACAAAATTATAATAATCAAACACATCGCCCTCATTCGGAATAATTATTCTCATTTTGTTGAGACATCTTTGTGAAGTAGGAATTAATATTCAACGCAACAACTTCTTTCATAGATTGATGAGAATAATCTTTCAAGATTCAACCTCTTTTCTGGTACAGGCTACTTATGAATGAATCTTATATACATCTACCACCCATACAAAAATTTTTGGGCTTCACCAATGCTGACAATAAAATATAGCTTGGCGCAATGTTGACAGACAAGGTTTGGCGATCTATAAATCTTCAATGTTGATTAACAATATATGAAATGTTGCAGCGATGTCGGTGTTCGACAGATTTCGTTTGTCAGCCTATATTATTGTGGCACAATTGCACCAAGCTTGGCTCTTGCTTGGCTCATCCTTGGCCCAACATTGACTGAACGATAGATTCCATTCAACGCCAAGGTCATTCAAAACGTGGTTCAATATTTCCCCAAACTTTGGCCTGGTTTCGGTAGAAATTAGCTTTCAATGAAGCGCCGATGTTCGGTAATAGCATGGCTCAATATTGGCAACCTATATAATATTTTTGCTACGTTACTAATTAAGTGTTTCTCGCGATTGGTGAAACGCGTATACGAAGAATATATAAGGCTTAAGTAAGTCTTTGGAAGAATAGTCGATCGCTCCTTACTATGAGTCACACTAGAGGGCTCCTACCGCGGAGTTAACATACATTTTGTCTACTTCTCATGGCAAAATTTACCGACAAAAGACGCCGAGTTGTTCACAAACAAATGAGGGGAAAACAATAAGACTTCAAATAACGTATGTCAGAAATTGCGAAATGCGCATACTTTTTATATATTTCTGGGTTAAATATTTTTTATTTTGATCATTGGCGCAGCATTGACAAACAAAATTTCCAATTGTTTGCCAATGATGGTACGTTTCATTGCCATTGTTTCATCGATGATGGGACTTCATTGGAAAAACACGTAGGTAAATCATAAAATGATGTTATCATTCCAGGTTTGCGCCATGCTTGGTTGCCAAGCCTTGGCCATACTTTATCTACGTTGCACCATGCTAACGCCAATTGTAAATTTCTATATGAGTATACATGTTTCGTATATGATTGCCATTGGCACGTCAACATTGATATCCTATACATTCTCATACAATAATTTATAATATAGTGTTACATTTTCTTCTGGCTAAATCCATTCGATTAATCAGCAACGATGCGAGTTTTTGTCAACAATCCACGAGAAACAAAAAAAAATAAGGTTCTCGAAAGAACGATGTTTACTCTTCCACCTTATACGTTGCTTTGTTTTACTCTTCATCGTGAATCTAATTTCGATGCGGAAAGTATCACATAAGAGTTAATACAAACCCGTATCCTTTCAGCAACTATACATCATCGCAGCTTAAACAACACGGAATCGAATGTCACCTTACGTACAATTTAACGTTATATATCTGCGTCGATATCAATTTACTAAACGACTGCAGGTTATATTATTTTCCTTTCGTCTCTTTCAACTTATGCATATCTAAAAAACAATGACGTGGCTGCGTGAGCGCAGTCGCATATGAGTAAACACGAGGAGAGTAATTGTTTACTCGTCTCCGCCTGGTATACCCACGATGTGTCAGAGGAAAGAAAGAAGAATCGGTCGTTGAAACCGGTATTACGTGCTCCAAGATCGCAGAAGAGGGGATATTCATTCTTCTCTAAGTGAAAATAGAAATAAATGTGAGGAAAATTTCAATATTCGATATCCCGACTGAATGGACGGACTCGTACAATTGGAAATTCGATAACGAGTGATGAGTCAAAAGTGAGTTGGGTAGGGTCAAGTATCATTATGTGGAAAACAGAAACTTATTACACGATGATGATTATTATTCAAGTTTTTTTTATCTTTCAAATTATTGTTTCATTCTTTTTGCGTATTGCGATTTTTTTGTCGTACTCTTATCAATCATTACACTCTCTCGCATGAGACAGCCTCGTTATCTGTGATAAGACGTCTGCTTATGATATATCTGATAAATATTACAAAATAACATTCAATATTCGAGACTCGGATACCGATGAGATTTGAAGATACAGGAATTATATGTATATAATTATAAGAATATTTATGTTCTCAATTTATTGTACAAAATTGTCTTATCTACAAATGAAGATTATTCGATTCGCGTATGAGCTTCGATCCCACAAAAACTGATTTATGTAGGCTTTTTTGAAAAATATCAAAAGAACATGTGATCATTTCGGTTCCATCCCGAGATAAGCCTAACGGCTACGTGCAGCAATAACATATTCCTGTGGCTTGTCCACGGCTCTTACAAAAAGATTCAAAGCTCTAAGAGTGTAAAGTATGAGTTATGTGATTATTTTTTCAATGCCCACGTAAAGCTTGCTTACGGTACGATCAACGATATCGTCAAACACTGTACGCGAAAGATGGAACTTGGGATGCGTGTTTTCAACTTTTCAAAGCTGAACATTTCGCTTAAAAATCTGCTGATGAAAAAAGAGTCAAGATATTTATTGAAAATATGCTAATGATTTGCGGTATTCGGTTTTTCAGAATTCAAGAACGTAAATCTATCTAGCGGTGGAATTCTCTTAGTCATTTGTAAAACGCGTGGCACGCTGAGTGGCAGGCCATTGATGGTTCTTCGTTGTGATTATCTGGGAAAGTTGTTTCTATCAACTATTGTTTTCTTGGGATTGCAACCTATCGAGATCGGATGTGATGCTTCGTAATCCTCTACTTTGAATCGTCATGAATTATTCCCACAAAATTATATGATTCAAATTGAAATTTGAGACTCATTTTGCAGTAACGTGTTATCACTCTACGATGTTTATGTCATATCGTAAAAGAGCGATAAGCATCCAACAGCGAGGGTCAGTTAATAGATGTTTAAGTGCACAGGACATTAGGTTGTTTGCCGTTAGAATCACATTAAGGTTCTTTGGAAAGACCATTCCACGTACAGGAACTTGCGCAAGAAACTTAGCAATGTAAACACATAATGATCGGGCGGTCGTGTATGGTTTTTGCTAAATGGCGAACGATAGATTTCCTGTCATTGGCACAAGGATGGTCCATCACAGGCTGAGATTTATGCTGAAATTGAATATTCCAGGTGGTCAATGGGTCTTGTTGAACAAATCTATTCCGTGGACAGCAAGGAAAATTCAAAAAATTGAGAGAGAATAACCACAAAGCAATAGAAATAGAAACTTTTGATGAGCCACGTTCAAACATAATAAGTTTTGGCTATAAGTCAAAATCAGTGCCTGCTAACGCAGGCGTTACAAACCCGTGAATACATATAGCATTTTTCCCAGAGTAGGTTCTATTACCATCATTATTACTGGATCCACTGCATTTTCTACTAGGCAACCCTCGATATTCACAGCACAGAGTAATGAGAAAATATTATCTCGAAGTTTTGAAGAAATTATCTGTTATTTTTATAAGAAATTCTCAGAAAAATCCAACAAACATACTGTGAAAGCTAATCAGGAAAACCATCCCTGGAACAGATAAGAATTTCTTCAAACACATTGAGTAGAGAATACACTAATAACGGTACAGAACCGCAAGATGTGATAGAAGAATCTAATTTCAATCTCAACCTGTGTCCTCGGTATCCATAGGTACCTGTTTTCCTGAATGAGAAATGCCACACAAATGATTGCTCTGTCATGTGGGCACAGATCTCCGTTACGTATGTAACGCGTTATGAATAACTAATTCTCAAGTATTTTCTCAACATAAAAGAAAGATTCTGAAAAATCTTTTTTTCGTGATCGAGATCCCCTTAGCTGTACAGAATTCAATCCATCGAGTCCAAACTTTTTGGACAGAAGATATAAAATTGATCGAAATAACCCCGAATACAGAGGAGTTCTGTTTTCATTCAATTAAGATAATTATATTCTTCGAAGGAAGGTAATAAAACTCTTCTTTCTTCACTTAATAGTAACATTTAAGAAGAAAGGTAAGATACAATGATAGCTTATTATCTGCACCAGAAACTATACATATACATTTGTTCACTCATGCGGAGCAAGGAAAAGTCTTTCTGGCGCAAACCACCACATCAGCATGTGTCCATGTGTTATGGGCTCGCTCGTTTCTGTCTTCTTTTCTTTCTCGGCGCTTGCTCAGCAAACTGGTTGGGCTCCGAGTTTTTTGACGGGTTCGAAAAATAGATAAAAATGCGCAAATAAACGCCGGTCGTGGCTCAGGGACAACCGGTTGCCATCTTGCTTTCTTATATAAGTCCCTCCTCGGGTCTTAAAGACGCTCCATCGCCCCGTGCACTCGCTATAACATTTGACTCGCTTCTCCGCCTCTTTCTCTCTCATTCCCTCTCATCCATTTGCCGTCTACCGTCTACGGTATACGTTTCTTTATCTCTCGTCCCAACCGTACCCTACCTCCATCTCTTTCCACATACTTTTTCTCTTTCTCTTTCATCTTCCAGATCTTCGTGGCTTCTTTCGGTCACATTTTAAATATATACCCATACGTGCAACAACACTCTCTCGTACACACACTTTTAAGCCCAATGCGGATCAGGTGAGAAGAAAAAAGTCATTGTTGATAACGGAAAGAATGTGAAGACAGTTTCTTATAGCTTAGAATAAGTATAGTTCGTGTTTTTGGAAAACTATGTACAGTTGGCGAAGATAATCAGGCAAATAATGTATAGGGATTACGTTACCGCTCTATCCAAGAGAATTGAATTTCTCATGGTTACATGGAGAGAAGCAATTAACGTTCGAGTAATCAATCACAGATGACGTATCAATTAAATTTTGCTTGGTGTTGAATTTTTTGTCAGGAGGGTTCCCCGGTAAGATATCTCATAGATCTTTGAACCACGCAGTGTGGGTTACGTAGAATTCTTCTACGTTGGTTGCAATGGTGTATCTTTTTACGTACTCTGGGTTAGGAGGTACATTTACAGCGGTAGGCAAAACACTTGACTCCGCGGTGCAAGGTTACGGTAGACGAACTCTATCTCCTCTTCTCTCCGCATAGTACTTCTAAGAGGGGGAATCGCATCCCGAGTATGTGCGGGCTTGGGTAGAAGTGTATGTGAAGAATAACCGAGGTGTTTGTGTATTCCTTTTTTCCTTGAACCACAGATGTGTCTGATTTGTTCTCCCCATTCTTTTACCTAAGGCAAACGGATTTTACATTTCAGATGATGGATCGTGGTGTCAACTTTGTTTCGTCCTTCGTAGTCTTCGGATAAGTGAATTTGCAACCCTATTGAGTATCTTTGTGTATGGATTCCATTTTCGATATTCAATTTACATTATTAGATACTCGTTAATGGGGGTTCCTGAACTTAACAACGTGTGAATTACATACCGATATTTGTAATTAATAATATCTTATCTCGTCGTTTGCGCTCGAAAGATTGTATCTCGGTTGAAAATTATCACATAACTTCATTAAACTACAGAATACTTCGCGGATAATCTTCCGCAGCAATGACAGTGAGATATTCCCTTTTCTCAAGTTTTATCTCTGGTTGTGTTCGGTTGAAAGCAGTGGACTGAATTACGGTATTTCGAAATCTAATGCGGAGATAAGGTAATATACTTTGGAAAAATTGTTTAATTAAAGTGTTCTTCAGAGAATGATCGGAGAATATCATAATTCAGAGGAACGAACGGTAGAAATGCATGAGAAATTATTTATGAATATGTTACGGAGGGTTAAGTTAGGTGAAATTACATATGAAAAGATTTGTGAATGTTGTTTAGTTGACTCGATGTTTTAATCGAGTATTTGCCAGGTTTTGATCGTTCTTTTTTGAAGGAGAGGAAAAAATAATTTAGCTGCAGCAGCTAAGTAGCTAGCACGGACACGGACAGCCATTAAATTAGCTCCTGCAGCTAAATTTTAGCTGTTACCGCAAATAAATTGACTACAAATGCAAATTTTTTTGCTGTAACAGTTAAAATTTAGCTGCAGGAGCCAATTTAATGACTGTCCGTGTCCGTGCTAGCTGCTTAGCTCTGCTGCAGCTAAATTATTTTTCCCGTGAGGGAGAGGATAATTACTTTCATCTACATTTTCCTACATGCTTTACACTGTGAAAAGAAATGGGAGTCCACTGGGTCTTCGAACTGAGAAATTTCAGCTCGGCTAAGAAATTTGTTTCTGTCAGCAAAAAAATGTATCTTCCTTGTTCCTTTAGCAATTGTTTTTTGCAGGCGCTGTAGGGAGAGACCAGCTCTTTATGCCAACAATACTTTTTTTCTCATGCATTCATTTTCCAGGAAAATGTTCTTCAGTTTATTTTGTTTGATGAAAATGCTCTAGCTTGCGCTAGGGAAAAACTAGAGACTTTCGAGTACCTCGTAAGTATTTGATGCAAACGTCACAGAATTGCCCACACGGACAGAAATTTTTAGCTAAATTTACTATATGATTATTAGAGACCGGATTATATGCAAATGCATATTTGCATATGCAAATTGCATATTTTGCCCATATTCTAACTTTTGCATATTTCGCTTATTATTTGTTATAAAATGCATATTTCTCACAAATGTTCTAGGAAAAAATCATATTTTCAACAAGAAATGTTCTTGACCATAGAAAAATGATTTGTTATCAGTTAATATTTCATTAGATATAGTAAAATGAATACTTATTCCACACAATTATAATTAAACCGATGATAACTCGATGAGGAACATGGATAGAAGCAGCGTTGTTCTATAGTCAACATTTCGAGGCTGTTAAAAATGTTGTAAATGAATTCGACAGTTCAGATGCTATGTCCATTATTCAGAGTAAGGGAGCGTGTAATGATCATTCGATCCGAAAAAATCTTGCTGTAATTAATACGCACTTCTCACACATACCTAGACTGATCAAACAGTTGGAAACTCAAAGATCATTATTGAAATGCAATTGATGGAAGAAATGCGTACAATGCACTTTCAGCTGCCAAACAATTTTTGTGAAAATCTTCGCAAACAAAGTTTTAAAAAATAATCCAGGGTATGAATCATTGCAACAGATCAACAGTTTTATCAACGGTATGGATGAAGTATTACCTGAAACAGTACCATATCTCCTGAAAGAGCACCAAAATCCAAATACTGTCCAGTGACTTCAGTGGATGTGGAACGTTCGTTTTCTGCATTCAAACGCATTCTGAATGATAGACGGCATAATTTCACTATGGAAAGCTTGGGGCAGTATATCGTGGTATACTTTTATCAAAATAATGATGAAAATGAGTAAATCCATCATTCGGTTTTATTTGTGATTTTTTTATGAATAAAAACTCGTTACATTTTTTTTATATTTTGTTGCATATTTTTGACGTTTTACTGCATATTTTGAGATTTTTTCATGCATATTTGCATGCATATTTCACACTTATTTTGTTGCATATAATCCGGTCTCTAGTGATTAATTGTGCCCGAGGAATAGACTGACTTTCCAAAGGCATTTACTGTAAAACATAGTGAATTTCATCATGTTTCTATTGTCTCGTCATCCCAATCAACACATGCACGTTATTTCAACGTTGAAAAAACGTTGCACTATCGAACGGACGTTATTCGTCGAATTCATAACGTTCATTTTTGGTTAACGTCTGACGAGGGAATAGACGTCCAGAAATGACGTTTCGATAACGTATTACTAAAACTATTAGTAAAAAATGACCATTAAAAAACGTCTTCAAAAAACGTTTTTGAAATGTACTTCAATCACGCGTTGAGGACGTATTGTTTATGACATTTTCAATGCTCGAACATCAATCGAAGATATCGTGTTGAGAATGTCGAACAAAACACAGCAACGTTGGACAAAAATCTAAACGAGAAGTGAAAGAATGAATAGCGTGACTTCATTTATGAATATTTTTCTTCTTAAATTTTTGTGTTATCAAAAATCCCTTCTTTTCGCATTAATAGAAAATTTTTCAAATAATATGTCTGGTTTGATTCTCATTTTGGAACCATCATTATAACACGTCATTATTTGACGTCTTATAAACGACTTTTGGACCGTTGTTGTGACGTTATTTTATAGTTGAAAAACACGTGATCTGCCGCGACATTTTTACGTCGAATCAACGGAAGAATATTACTAATTCACAACGTGTGGTTATTGGGCGTTTTTCACGTTTTTTAGACGTATGTGTGTTTATTGGGATAATGAATTTCATCGTAAGTTCAATCTGTTCCTCGATTACAAAGTCCCATCCCAGACAACACAACGTGCCACTGGAACGTTTATGGAAGATTTATAGAACGTACGAGAGGTTTTCTGAACGTTCAGAAAACGTCCCAGAGACACGTTGTGCTGTTAGGGATAGTAAATACAACAATAAATTTTTCACCCTGAGTTCAGGTTAATCTTATGGACGGAGAGTAGTGAATGAAAGATGAATCTTTATTTTCAAATCATTCTTCAACACATTGATCGATGGAATCATAGAATGTCCTTTGTTTCAATGTCGAAAGAAATTTGTACTAGATAAAATCTTCAAATGGAATAAAAGTGTTCAATGAATTCCGCAAACAGAACAGTTCGATAAAACCTCAGTAAAAATCATTCCAATTATTCTTTAGCCTAAGACGAAGCCTTTTCAGATCTTGTAAGTCCTTCACAAGGACTAGGTACTGTGGGAATTCTTTAAAAACCTTGATTTGAACTCTAAAAATTTGAAAAAGTTCCTCAAAAATTCATCAACGAACTCTGTACTGCTGAGTCGTATCGAAGATTCATCATCTGATCCAATGATTTCTTCTCAATATCATTTTTTGCTTGAAACCTTTATGAATCCTGACCGAGCTTCTATATCTTGAAGAATTTCAGGACGAAGCATTACAAGTGATCAAGAAGGAAGAAGCGTTGGTACATAATTTTCACTCAGGTTACTTAACTGATACTTGAAACCAGATTCATGGTATCCTCCCTTTCTGCTTCTTTTCCTTCTTCTCTTTCGAATGGAAAATAACAAATTTAGTGCATGGAGTAAATACCATGAATATTTCTATACAGGGTGTTGCAAAATCCTCGCAATATATCGATCATATAAGAATTCTTCTTTCACTTCATCTCGAATTGTGAAAAGTTGAATAAAGCGAAGAAATATTTACCCAACTGAATTCACTTGTATTTTTCAATCTTCTCGTGTCAATCGAATAGAAAAAAATATTCATTCGGATTCAACCCTTCCACTTTAGATCACATAATTCGAAAATTAATGCTTAAAGTGTTGCACTTATCCTATTATGAGCGTATCTTCTTTGTATACAGGATATACAATGGCACGTCAGTAGATGTGCACAAGTTGAAAGAAGATAAGTGCCCCTCAAGTTTGAAAAAAAGAGAGAGAGAGAAATCAAGAAGACACGGAGAAGCTTTCTATGTACACGAGTATAGGTTCAATATGTTTATACGGAATAATGAAGCACTTGCAAAATTGTAATGGTGCTGGTCTTTGTAAAGTGAGTGAATAAAAATGTACATTTATATCGTGGGAGTCATAAAGAGAGCTTAAGGAGAGAGAAAATGTTTTCTCCATTTCATGAGGTCGTTGAGTGAATTTGCTCTTAAAACTTGTGAACCGTCGAACAACGAAACAAATTATAAGAGCAATTTCAAGGGTATGCTCGTATAAGCGATTGACTCTTGATATACTTCAATACTCAAGGTGAGGTAAAATGAAAATGTGTATTATCGGTGCAATAAACAAGAAGCTGTAACGAGAGAAAATGTTTTCGATGTTTTAATGATATCGGTGAGCCGAGGAGGATTTCACATTCGTTATTGTAGTAGCATTGGTTTGAAGGGGGTGATCGATCGTAAATACTACGTCATTCATCTAATTCGATGAAAAATTACGTAGAATGTTGATTTGGATCTGAGTGAAATCTCGTTCTTTGGAATACTTAAAATATTAGGTACGCGGAGAAGAACAGCTTGTAACTATCCTGAGAAGGAAAATTGACTTCAGTTAATCTTCGGAGGCTTAACAAGTTTGGTATTTTTTACGATGAAGGTTTTGTGATTAAACTTGCAAGTATCTTGCGAAGTGTGCAGCGCTCAATCCGATGAACTCTTCTTCGTCGTCTGAATTACCTGATCACCAGTTAATAGGAATTAGAGTTTTTGTCAAAAACTTTAATTTATACTCTGAAAAAAGTTTTCAGTTGCAATAATTAAAAACCGCATCGAATGAGAAAAAATATCAGTTGCAGGACCTAGTATTCTATTGAGAATACTAAATTTTTTATTACATTGAAAAAACTGTTTAGTTGTCGTGACCTCAACTAAAATTATATGGTTATAGTCCCTTCAACTGAAAATTTTTAGTTCAGGCAATTTGAATTTTCTACTTCATGTCGTTTTGAGTTACTACAACTGAAGTGTTTTCTCAGTTTAGATGTCGTACTTTACTAAATTCCCAGTCACGACAACTGAACAGTTTGCAAATCAAGTGAGTTGCTATCGCTGAAGGAATGATTTCACCAAAACATCCGACATAACAATTCATGTCTTGCGATGTCTTTTAGATAAGTTTAAGATGTCTTGCGCAACACATTTAGATGTATTTTAGATGTCTAAAACTCTTCTTTGGTCTAAAAGATATCTAAAAGACCTCTAAAAGAGTTTTAGACATCTAAAAGACATCTAAATGCGTTGCGCAAGACATCTTAAACTTATCGAAAAGACGTCGCAAGACATGAATTGTTATGTGGGATGTTTGACCTAACTAAAAGGACTACACGGAGAAAATGATCTACTGAAAAGTACCATACTTTATAGAGTTCGAGCGTTACTCTTGTCAAGATTAAATTATTCAGATGAAAATACCTCTAAAAGTACCATACTGGCTTGGACTTTTCTGAAGAAGTATAGGACTTTTGTAGATATTTTCACGTAAATAATTTAATCTGAACAAGAGTAACGCTCGAACTCTATAAAGTATGGTACTTTTTAGTACATCTTTTTTCTCCGTGTCGGAGTCGGTCTTTTTGGCCGGTATAACTAAATTTTGGTCACAGCATAGAAAAGAATAAACTAGCCGTGTCAGCTACTCACTCTTTTATCCCATTTTTTTCGTAGCTATGGCGATGAAATAATTGCAGCTTTAGCTATTTATTAGCTACCACAGCAAGAAAACGCAACTGTGACCACTTTCTTGACAAGTTCTTTGGTTGATATTTGGATACCTAAACAATTTACCTGTGAAACTTTTGCTGTGGAAGCTAAATTTCTTCTTGTGATCGCTAAGCGAATAGCTCTGACAGCTAAAAAAAACGTAGCGTAGGTAATTTTTTACAATCCAAATAGTGGCGAATTATTTTTTTCCGTGAGCCATTAAACTTTTAGTTACGCCAACAAAAATGTTTGGTTGGGCATGTATCAACTACACTTCGGTATTATTTATTCCATAAGTTCTTTTACATGGAGAAAAAAAATTAGGCTGCAGCAGTTGAGTGGCTAGCACGGACACGGATAGCCTTCAAATTTTGATGCAGGAAATTTTAACCGCACTGTAAAAAGATACTCCCAAAACTACCAAAGAAAGTTCGGCAGTTTTTTACATAAAATTTCTTTGGAAATTATCGGAAAAATATCCAAAAAGTTTCATGATTTTACGGAGATTGTTGAAACTTCCCAAACTTTTGTTTGTAAATCCACAAAGAAAGTTCGAAAATTATTTTTCCAAAACAAGGTTGTAAATTCCCAAGCATTTTTATTTGAGTTCAACACCTTTTTTTTACAGAGTGCAGTTTTATTTCTTCAAGAGCTTTCGACGAGAAAGCATTTGCAAGACTTCAAATAGTCCTGTTAAGGAATATATGGCGATAATTGAAATCCCACTTCAATTCTAAAAACAAACTTGTGTGAGAGAAACATATAAGCACCCCTTTGTATTCCTACTGTGCATACTTATACCGATTAGCCACGTGAGAGGCAAATCACAGTCTACATTTTCAATATGTAGTTTTCAATGATTGCACATACCCAGCGGAAAAAAAGGTTTCGTTCGAATGTAATACTGCTTCCCCACGTTTATCCAGTTCAAACAATGTTTTTGTTCAACTAGACATTCTAGAGGGCATGATACGACGCAGAAAATATTGGAAAATAATTTCCAAAGAATAACAGAACAATAGAGATAGAGATTGATGATGAAATCACATATAAAGTTTCATTCACCTTGAACCAATTACATTTCCATCAAGAAAATAATTAAGAAAGACGCGAAGAAAGTAGTAGCGAAGGATAAAGAGAAAGAAAGGAATTACGAGTACAGGTAAATGCACTTTGAACGATGTACGTATATTATTTTTATATATTTCACATATACGCTTATAAACTTGTATAAGAAGCAACCACGATTAAACGATAAGTTTATACCGCTTTACATCGTGGTCTTGAACGACACTCCATTAGCATATTATATTAGCATTGGCCTTCGAAACATTGCTTTTCGAAATTACCTTCAAAACAGCTTCCCTGGTTGAACGAACAACAAATTGACATTGTATGGCGTACGATCCTTGGGATGAGGCATCCTTGCGTCTTCGCAGATTACGTTATATACGCGTTTAATAAACGCAAACATGTGAAATGTGGTCTTGTAAGTTTAACCGAAGTTTCTCAATTCGAACACCACATTTCTTATAATTAAATACATTCCTTTGATGCTATCTTTATACGAATTACAAACAAAAATATACTACACGAAAATCAATTCTCAAAAACCGAATTGCGATCATTCCAGGGTTGAAATCATCGGAATCATGGATCTGTAATGTGGCACGTTAAGTATCCAATTTTGCTACCGCAACCTTGGCGATCTATTGTTCAAGATTTAAATTCAAATTGTGCTGGAATTGGATTATAATTGGATAATGTAATGTACTGAAACGTGCGTTCGAATGATCGGCCTGCGGTAGATATTCTTTGACTTTTGCTGCGCTAGACGGGAGTCGTTGGAGAATGAAATTGCTGCGAGTTTCATTCTCACATTGTTTATCGCAGCAAATCAGACTATGATTTATCGCAATGCAGGGATAAATTGTACGAGTTCGGGTTGTATTGAAACCTTATTCAATAGGAAATTAGGTATACTTGGCTTGTTCCCTTCATCACTGTCCCTTCAGTGAAGCTCGGAGAATAAAGTCTGATTAGAAAGAAAAGTGAAAGAAGTATGGTTTCTTTTGCTTTTTACAAGCAAATAGTTTTTGCTGCAGAGTATGTAGTTACTTGAGAAACTGCAAAAAAGTGAATATTTGGTCATGCAGGAATGTCCTCATACGGAGGGCTGATGCATCGGTTCATTTCGATTAGAAATTATAATCAGGTCGAGCTGAAATTTTATAAAAACCTGACGGAGTTAACTCCAAAATCTAGGACAATCCTTTGAACACTCGGAGTCGTACGATATCTTCGTCCATATTTCAAATGTCTTGGACGCTTTTGGATAAGTATAAAACTAATTCTTGTCATAAACTCGTCCAAAAAATACGTATCTTCAAAATGTCATGCCATTCCAAGTGGGCAAATTTTCAAAATTATATATATTTTATACATAATTCATGTATAATTCTATATAAATTATATATCATTTAAAATTTTCTCCCTAGGCATGTCGAAGATATCTTTTAGACGACTTCTATTCAAGAATTGACCTAAAACTCATCTAAAACATTGTGCAGGACATCTAAATCCTGCTTAATAGATATCGCGAAACATGATTGTGACTGTCACATTAAAAAAAACTGTTCAATCGTCGTGACTAAAAATTTCAATGAAATACGATCTGAACTCGAAATTTAGTTGCCTTAAGTAAATATTAGTATAGTTATCAGGGTGCTTAAAAAAGAAAATTTCATTCATTTTTTCGGCTCTTATCCTCCCAAATGTTTCTATTCGAAATAAAAAACGTGCTCACCAAAGATGGGCCCTGTAGCTCAACTCGAAGAGGTCGCTATTTTAGTTTCAGTGTCCCATATTTAATTAACATGGGAAACATTTGTGTGTTTATTAAAATTGAATTTACACATCTTTAACTGAATTTTTTACAAATAACCATTGTATATCCTTCAAGTTGAGTCTTCGAGCTTTCCAAAATTCAGTAACAACGTATGATTATCATAACTGAAAGATTAGTTACAGCCATTTGAAAACTGTCGGATTTAGGAATTTAGGTAAATTTAGCAATTTTCAAATGGCTATAACTAATCTTTTAGTTATGATAATAATACGCTGTTACTGAGTTTTGGAATGCTCGAAGACTCAACTTGAAGAATATACAATGTTTATTTGTAACAAATTCAGTGAATCATGTATAAATTCAATTTTGATAAAAAACAACATGTTTCGCATATTAATTAAATGAGGAACTAAAATTAAAATAGCGAACACTCAGAGTTGAGCCACAGCGCCCATCTTTGGTGAGAATTTTTTTATATGAAATAGAAACATTTGAGAGGGTGAGAACCAAGAAAATGAATAAATTTTTTTTTTTGAAGCACCCTAATAGTTATAGTCCCTTCAACTGAAAATTTTTCTTGCAAAAAACAACATTTTAATTCAGGCAGCTTGAATTTTCTACTCCATGCCGTTTTTAGTTACTGAAACTAAAGATTTTTCTCAGTGTAATATTTCTGTAACAATTTGTACCAAATTTTGTAGTCAAACGCAATTCATAAGGCATGAACCACATCTCATCAGTTTTTCCATTTTTGTGTCAAAATTGTAGAACTCTTGATAGAAGAATGATAAGGACTTGATTTTTTTTTTAAATGAAGGGAATTCCAGATTTTAGGGAAAATATCCAGAAAGTCCGATGAGCGCGTTTAGACCTTGAGAAAATTCATGGAAAATGAGATTTTTGAGCAAAAATACGAATTTTTCATGATTCAAGAGGGGAAACAATTTTTAGTCAATGTGTTATGCATCATTTCTTATGTATCTCGATGTGCTGAATCCGAATATGGAAACAGAATGTGTGTATCTCTTCAAGTTTTTCCGGAAAACACAATTAAAGTAAGAACATGCGGATTTCACGATTATTTACATGAATAAGAGGGGAGAAAATGATTTCATCGATGTATTATACATCATTCTCCGAGGGGTTCGGTACGCTAAATCTAAATCTGAGAGCAGAATACGTTTATTTTCCCAGGTCCTTCCGGAAAATGCAACTGGAATGGAAACAATTCGAAGTCTATAAAGAATGATGTATATACATCGAGTAAAACATTGTCTCCCCTACAAATTCTATAAATAATAGTGAAATGGAGTTTCCATCAGATTCCTTTACTTTAACCAATTTTTCCGGAAGAACCTGGAAAGATAGACAAATTCTGTTGCCAGATTTGGGTTCAGCGTATCGAAACCCATGTGGAATTATGTATAATCCATCGATCAAATTATTTTCTCCCCTTTGAATCATATGAATAACCGTTGAAACCGCATCTTCATACTTTAACTGCGTTTTCCGGAAAAACTTGAAGAGATAAACACATTCTTTTTCCAACTTGAATTCAGCATATCAAAATACATAAGAAATGATGCATAGTACATTGACCAATAATTGTCTCCCCTAGAGATCGTATAAATAACAGGAAAATGGATATTTCAGCGTATTGTTTTTCCACTTTAATCGTGTTTTCCGGAAGAACCTGGAAATATAGACAAATTCTGTTCTCAGAATCGGATTCAGCGTATCGAAAACCATGGGGAATCATGTATAATCCATCGATCAAATCATTTTCTCTGCTTTGAATCATCGTAAATAACCGTGAAATCTGCATTTTCATACATTAATTGTGTTTTCCGGAAAAACTTGGAAAGATGTACACATTCTGTTTCCAGATTCGGATTCAGCACATCAGAACCCATAAGAAATGATGCATAACACATTGACTAAACATTGTTTCCCTTCTTGAATCATGAAAAATTCGTATTTTTGCTAAAAAATCTCATTTTCCATGAATTTTCTCAAGGTCTCAACGCGCTCATCGGACTTTCTGGATATTTTTCCTCAAATGTGGAATGTCTTCCCTTCATTTAAAAAAACATCAAGTCTCTATCATTCTTCTATCAAGAGTTCTACAATTTTACACAAAAATTCTCGATTAGTGCCACTGTGACGTTCGAAGGGTGGTTTCTACCCTTAAACCCTCACCATTGCCGATGTGAAAAAATACGTGTCGATTATTTTTCGATGTTTTACAAGTGTCATTAGACTCGGTGAGTGACACTTCCGTAAGTCTTCTTGTGAGTCCTTTTTGCTGTAGCAGCAAATTTTGTGTTGTGACCGCAATCATGTTAGCTATGACAGGAATTTTTTAGCTGTAGCGTCAAAAAATGTTCGCTCCGACAGCAGAAATTTGTTGCATCAGTCAATCATGTTGCTCTCTTCTCAGCAACAGCAGAATTCAGTTCGTTGCCACAGCGCATTTTCAGCCGGCTGGGAAAAAAGATTTGCTATGCTGCGTCCGCAAATTTTTCTCTCTTTGCACGAAAGAAAAAGTAATTAGCTGTGAGACTGACAGCCATTGTTTCAGCTCAGATAGCTAAGTTTCAACTACTGTGGAGAAATTTCTAGCTTCATCAGCTAAATTTTAGCCAATCTTGTTAAGAAATTAGCTGTCCTGTGGATGGTAAAATATTGAGGTATGATAGCTAAAATTTAGCTGATGCAGCGAAAAATTTCTTTCCGTGTATCACTTTTCCTAATTTTAATTCGGCATATTTGACTGATTCCTAATTCAAGCAAGGTGCTATTGACAAAATTCTGATGGTAGTCAAGTATGACAATCCTTGTCAGGACTTGAATAAGATCAAGATAAATCCAATCAGGTTTAGGAGATGAAATCCTAGTAGTCGGCATAGACCTTATTAATCGTATGGTAATGGCTTCCCAAGGATTGACGACTGAATGATAATGTAAGTCCAATAATGGTGATAGATAATCGGTCACGTAGTATGGAACTAATAATTGGCTCAGTAATGATGCTAAATGATTTCGACTTATACCCAGAACTTACGATGTTTGAACGTGACTCATTGATGCCGAATCACAAGGTTCTACATCGTTATTTGGTTTATTGGGACGAAACTGTCGTTTCAATCGTTTAAAATCAGACATGGATGCTTTTTAACACGGAATACTATGTCAAAAGATGAATTTTCAAAAAGAATTCAATTTGGAATTAATTGTAACGCTTTTGCTTTTATTGCTTTGTGATTTTTTCGTCACCAGTTGTATCGAATCGATTTTCTCTTCTAAAATTCTAAATTTTTCATAGCGTTCCTGGAGAGTTTTTGATCCCTGCGCACGTGTTTTGAAAACCAAACCTTATCCTGCGAATACCCAATTTGTTCAAGGGCCATCACCAAACTGGATATTCGATTTTAGAATCGATTTCGACTAGTAAGAAACTATATTTGTGCGAATCTGTCATGGACCACACTCTTTCAATCTGAAAGAGTGAAAATCCACTCTTGTCGGACTTGCAGTATTTTCACTCCAAGAAATTCAAAGAGTTCACTCCACTGAGTCTCAAAAGTGAGCCAGTCCAATCCGAGTGGGATTTTAATTTATTTCTGAAAGAGTGGAAATTTCACTCAAAATTTCGACAAGCTCATTTATGGTTGGCTCAAGAGTGAGATCTCACTTTAAAAATTTTAGAGAGTACATCAGCTGTGTTTACATCACCGAGCTTTCATGTTCAAAGGGAACACTAGAGATTCAAAAGCTTCCGGAGTGTAAAATCCAGTTATTCTCTCCTTCCAATATGAGGATAATCGAAATACGACAATGTGTGGAAAAGTCCTACAGCTTTACAGTAAAAAGCCAAAGTTTCTACATAGAATTGCATATAATTCCTCTTCATTCGTAATTCGCAAATTCGATCATAACTCATCAGCCACGGAGATAATTCGCAGGATTAACTTTTCTCCGGGTGACATGAAACCTCCGTATCACGCGTATACAACACGTCAATACGATATTCCTACGATATATGTTCATAGTATATCTATATACATAGTCGAGACTTTGATCCTCCGGTTTCTCGAGTGAGCCTTTTTCCCTCTCTTCTTCGTCATCTCCTTTTCTCTTCTCTCTGCATTTCCCCCTTTCGTTACGCCACTGGAGGCGCTCCTTGAAAGCGAGGCTGGTGCCGTTGAACGTACCAAGATATCGAGTGGAACGAGGATAGAGAATGAACCGGGTGCGATGCACTCGACAAGGACAAGGCGTATTTTCATAAACTCTATTAATGAAACGCACACGCGCGCGCCAACTCCCAACGATATATATCGCCATGCCGCTTTTTCTCTTTCATTCCTTGCTCAACCACACGTACACAACTGTATATACACGTACACATATACACCCTGTGTTCTCTGAACCACGCATCGTGGTGTATAGCGATTTTCCGCTCACTCCCGCAAAGCAACGCCCAGGAATGAGTGAAACAAAGCTACGGCCTATGCCGAGTGGCTGGAAAAATGCACGGTATATGTGTGTATCCTTTTTCTCTTTACGCATGCACGCAGTTGAGTGTATTACCGAGGAAACAGAGACTCGCTTGCTTGGCCTGTGCCCATGTGCATATGTGTCTTTACGTATACGGGCTCACGTTGCTGAGATCGTTGCACGGCTATTTCGAGAATGAACAACGAGAGCAATGTATAGTAAATTTCCTTGGAGGTGTGGAACACCTTTCATTATCGCGCACTCGGTTTTGTTGTTTGTTTTTTTCCCCACACATTTTTCAAGATAGATAGCAAAGATTATCAATCATGCGAGAAGTATTATATATTTTCATCGCGTGGCAAACAAATGATTCTAATCGAACAGATTTCACGCGTATTGGTATTTTCAATGGCTATAGATGATTTTTCGTTCCATGCGATTCAATCGGCGCTTATTGTAATTATATTCTGCTGCAATGGCGACACGGAGAGAAAAGTATCGCTGGCGTAACAAGTAGGTCTGTTACTATAGCGCCTACAAAAAAAATTAGCTGTAAGAGCAAGAAAAATGATTGACACAACTGCATTTTTTTGCTGACATAAACACATTTGTTAATAGAACTAACGTCTTAGCTGCTGTAATGAATATTTTTGCAAGGACAACAAATTTCTTTGTAGGCGCTATAGTAGCAAACCATTTTTTCTCCGTGCGATCAATGATGATTTTACATACAGAGCAGTTCATCTTTTTATGTGGAATCCGGGGCTTGCGTGGAGTTGAATTTCCAGATTTTGGGTTCATGCGTCTTGAGAAATGCACTAATTGGTGTAATGAGCGCTATTTGGGTCTGCGAGTTCAAAGGAACTCGCTGAGTTTCTAATTGGAATTCATCTAATTCTGGAAAATGATGTAAATCAGATCCTCAATCCATGAATTGTTTTAAGAAAATTCAAATCAAGGTATAGACACAGTTGCTGATAAGAAAGTTTTGTACATCAAATGCTGAAATCTATCAATTCATCCCCGAGCAACAATAAATGCTTGATATTAATCATTTTATACAATTTTTGTAGATACAGAGATGATAGTGTATGATGAAGGTAAACGGAAAAGAAGAAATAGTTGCAGTAACTACTAAAATAATCGATTTTCGATCATCTACTTGAGCAGTTTCTGCAGCTACTTAGTAGTTAGGGTAAGTAATGCGTTAGCTGTCTGAACTAACTCGATAGTTGCACTAACTAGCATAAATACCTAAGGAATTTGAGTTAGTTAAGACAGCTAACGTGTTAATTGTCCTGACTACTAAGTAGCTGCAACAACTACTTGGTCGAACATCGACTATTTAAGTAGTTGCTGCAACCATTCCTTTTTTTTCCATTCAATTGATGACTTCTAACAGCTTCTGAGACTTGAAAATAAAAATGATATCTCAATTAAATTTATATAAATATTCATATAAAAATTCTCCATAAATTTTATAAAATCATCTTCATTCACAAAATTCCATAGTAGAATTCATTGAATTTATTTCATGTTAGTCGATAGGATTTCTTTGAAAAATACGGAAGAGAAAATACAATTCTACCCTCCTGATCATTCTCTTCTTCACATTTCTCGTTATCTCAAACATTTTAATTCGATTTTATTCTCTTTCTTCCATGGTGTATCTGTACTATTATACAGAATATTTCGTCACTTTTATCTATTTCGAGCATACTACATTTATTTACATCATTAGAAATAGAGAGAGAGAGAGAGAGTTTACGCAAGAAGTGGCCGGAGAGTTAACGTTGGAATTAATCGCTAAGAAATGTATACTTATATTATATATGTATAATACACACACATTCAGAATTGTGCCGATGTATTTGTGTGATCGATCAACCAGAAAGACTGATAACATTCATTCGATGGGTTCCACATAAAATGACAAGTCGCTGTAAAAATATCTAAGGTGAAAAACACTGTATCTCCGTATCTCAAAGGAAATATAAATATCGAATGATTATTCAACAATTTTGAAATAATTCTCTTCTATGGGCACTGATATTTTATATCGAATGATGCGAATCTTCGGATATAAAACTTGGAGCAAATTTTCGATTAAGATGACTATGTTTTTCAATAGTTATTAAATAGTTTGAAATAATAGAATGAAATCTGAAGATTTTCTTCGAAATAAATATCATTCGAGCGAATAGAAAAATTGTAACGGTAAACTGTTCTCAAGGTACACACGAGGATTATGAAAATATATTACTATAGATTTCTCATCGACAGTAGCAAGGTAGCAAGAATTGAAAGGAATTGGTTTCAATGAACGATAAGAAGCGCTGAAAGTAAATTCAAAGCGACAGCAATGTTCATTCTTTTATTTGTTTTTAAACAGATATCGGTATTTACAATACAACAGAAACGGATTGGCATAAACATTTTTCAAGTGATTCAATCCGCTATCATGTTGGAGTGAAACATACGCATGTTCGATCTCTAATCGATTCTCGACGGATAATATCCAGAGCACATCTTTCCAGATAAAAGAAGCAGGAGGAGAAAATTACTCTTCCAAATAACAGTCTTGACAATAACCAACTAGATTTTATTCATTCGATACTTTGAAACACATTTCATAAATATAAATGAAAATTGGAACGAAGGAAAAAATCGTCAAGGTTGTAAGTTGTACATACAATTTCACTGGAATGTGAATAAATATCGTTTTTACGTACACAAGGATTGACCAAATTCCCTCAAAAAGCATCCAAACATTTTTGTCCACGGTTGCATAATCCGAATATATTCACATAAGAATTGATTCATCCGATTATTTCTTGAATAATTAATTCATTGAATGAATTATTCATCGTAGTCTTGCATCATTTATTGACCTCAATTAGAAGAAGAGAATTCATTACATTTAAATCTAAAATTTTGATACCGATAAGATCAACCATTTCTCCCAGTCCATCTCATTTTCATTCGATCTCCGTGTTAGATGTGAGAGCGAAGTTACAAGTTGAGAACAACCTAGCGTCAACCGCATCTAATTATCTACTCCTCTAATCATTCTTTCTTGGAGAGAGAAAAATATCCGAGTGTTTTTAAATATATAATTTGTAACGCGAAGAGGTTTCGAGCTAACCCTTGCAAGTTAACACTACGAAACGTGTGCTGTATGAGACACAAAGATGCTTTTGTGTAATTGTACGTGGGGGTATCGTGTTCTCGCGGTTGTTAACCGTTGATTTACATACAACTAAAAGGGAGTGAAGAGTCTTCGTTGGAGCGAGTCCTTGGTGGGTCAATGCGTAGTCATAGGGTCAAACGATATTGTTGTATTCGGGGCGGAGCGACGAGAGTTTTTATATTTCAAAAAATTCAAATAAATATTATATAAAATCTTGTTATTCTGTTCCTGATTGTTCAAAGAGAACTAGTCCTTCCCGTCTGAATAAATTGAAAATAACAATCACATTCTAACTCCTTATCGAAGAACAAATTGTCATTATCACGTCCAACGGGTTCTTTTAATGAACTTTTTGAACAGTTCATGATTCTTATCTACGTTATCATATGTGAATACACACGCTATCGGTTCCTTATGTAATATAGTTCCATATCATCATCAGTCATCGTTAATTGTGTTGATGACACGACGGTGATGATCGTTCACTTCACGCATTTGTTCACCAAGAATGTTCGCCTCTTGGATTCGATTTGTGAATCTCATTTGTTCTTCGTTGTAACGGCAAAACGACACTTGTGTTAATAATCCAGAACCAGAATTGTTCAACCAGATATTCCCCCCATCCCACTAACGTGGAGCTTGTAGTCTTAAAATAATTAGCTATTATATGAATAGCTAAAAATTAGCTATGGGAGCTATTTTTTAGCTGTCACAGCTACTCACTTAGCGGTATCAACCACAAACCTGTGCAGTTGTAGCTACGATTTCCTACCGTGGTAGCTAAAAAATAGCTACAGTTGCAATTATTTCAGCTACAGCAATGAAAAGAGGGTGCTGAAAGAGTGAGTAGATGCCACAGCTATTCCATTTCTTCGTGTGTAAAAAAATCTTGCTCTAGGGTCGATACATTTGCCAAGAGCGAACTTGAGCTGAGAACAATTAGGCCACAAACTTGCCAGGGATGACTCAACCTCAACCCAGGCTCAATACCTTTGCTCCAGACACTGTTTTTCCATCACACAAGTCTCGTGGTCGAAGAAACATTATTCGGAAGCTTGATGGAACAATTGGTTCAAGCTGGGCTTGATCTTACCAATCCTTGAGCTTGTTCAAGACAAGTCTAATGTCAAACTTAACCACATAGGGTTTAAGAGAATTAAAAAATCCCTACAATGGGATAAAAAGCACAAAAGCATGTATATATGCAGCTAACTTCAAGTTTGATTTGCACAGTGAACGTTGGTGCTCTTGAATGCATGATGCGTTCACAAAAGAGGAATATCTCTTCGGAAGGAAACTAAAATTATAGAGGAAACACTTGCGGAATATCATCTTGGACATTGAAAGGCAAAGTTTGTTGTTCAGAAGAGCAGCTGAGAAGTATAGAACGGTGAAAAGCACTCTCTCGGAGAAAGGCGAAGTATCAACTACTGCAGAGTGTAGGAAAGGTTCATTGAACCGTCGGTACACGAGGGGGGAAAAGACGCAAAGCAGAGATGGATATTACTGATTGGTCAGGTCTATTATTATACTTGATAGTATTTTTGGATACTACGACCTCGAAGATTTATTTACAAGGATCACATTGTATGGTTTACCAACTAACGATAGATCAGAGGTCACAACGATGCAAGAGCAGAGGTCCTTCACTCTTATTTGTCATGTCACGATTGTGAGTGAGACATTATTCTCCTTCTCTATGGACACAGTCATCATACCTTCAAGGTGATTTTTTCACGGTACATACATACGTTATTTCGTACATGATAACGCGAGGGAGAGTATATTTATTCGTGAATCATAGACTACGAAATTACACTTCTCATTCAATGCGATCTGCTCGGCATGAGGAAAGAAATGTAAATACTTACAATTCCGATGATGGATGTAACAGGAACAATGGGTATTCGATGATTCTCAGATATTGTTAACACTATTTCAAAAATATATCGGAAAATTGAAATTGTATGTTTCAAGTCTACGATAAAGTTATCCTCTTTCTTGTTTGTTGTGATGAATAATCGATGAGATGCAACGTTCCACCAGGTTATATGCAACGTACTACATACTTTGTTTCTGAAAAATATGTTCTTCTTTTTAATTCATTGTTGAAAAACGTAGATTATGATCTATGATAGGAAATTTAATATTCATCGCGCTTGAGAATAAAGTAAGAAAATATGGTATAACGAAGGAGAAGAGAAAAAAAAATGGTTATGCAAATATGAACGGAATATTTAAACATATGTGGTGCGATGGTACAATATTTGAACATGCATTGATTGTTCTTTTGATTCTTTTCATGTGTACGATTTTATGATTTGTGATCTTTTTTCTCTAGATTTTAAAAGCCATCTCATAGAATTTTTATGAGATTTTTTATTGATTCTGTCAGCGAAGAGACGCTTCGAACAAAGAATACAATTGTGAGATAACCGCATGAATCTCCAACGAAAGCCAATACACGACACGAAAAAACCACAACCTTACGGTTATTAAAATGTATACAGGACGTGATAAAATAAACCCATAATAACTTTTGCTAGAAGTGTAAGCTCTCGTGTTACAGCTGCGTCGAATAATATTTATCAACCTTATGGAAAGAGTGAGGGTTACGTCATCGGATGCCTGCTGGTTATAACAGGATTGTTATTTTAAATTTCAAACTTTCGTTGAATACATAATGATTCAGGACTCACGCACCGCACTTCATAGGCATATTCTTCAGCCAAAATGCAATAATGTCCCGTATGGGAAACATTTTTTTGAGGCTTACCTCTTTAGATACGATTATTTTGAGATTTTTTCAAAAATCTAAATAACTCAAAAGTCTCGTGTACTACTTACTTGATCTTAACACCATTTGCTCAGTTGGAAAACGGCGGATTTTTGGAAAAAAAATTGAACTATCCTGTCATTCTTCGTTTCGGGACTATAAAAGTTGCTGAATTCTGATGGACTGAAAGATTTCAAATTGCTATAACTTTGAGTTCAAAAGTGACAGGATAGTTCAATTTTTTCCAGGGATCCGTCGTTTTCCAACTTGGCCGATAGTATCAAGTTGAAGTTCGCAGCACACAACGCTTTTGAGTTATTTGGACTTTTGAAAAAATCTGAAAAAATTCGTATCTCAAAAATTAAATCTCAAAAGAATTTTTTTCATACGGGAAATTATAGCATTTTGGCTGAAGAATATGCCTTTGAAGTGCGGTGCGTCAGTCTTGAATCACCCTGCATATGAGGAAATTCAAAGAAGTGCTGAAATTCTTTGAATGTGTGCGAATCTGTGAATTATTCAATAATCTGCGCTAAAGTGCACGCTCAATTTATTGAGCCAAATAAATTTTATTTATCACAGCTGAGTTTTCATCCCCCTTGAATGAATTGTTTTATTCATATTTCAGACAACTATAGACTTTTATTCACGCCAACTAAAATTCAATTAGGATAACTAAATTTTAGTTAGTAAAATTTCATAGTGATGTATTGAAATAACATCAATGTAACGTTTGTGCTCGCTACCGGTACCCCGTTCCGCAATAATTATATTTTTACCTGTTCCTCCGATTGCGCTGGGGTTACAAACTGGATCTAAGAACACGCGTGAATATCCTGATCCAAGAATACTAGAACGCGCCCTTCGAGTTATCAAAGGAAGTAAGAAATTAACACAAAAATGTGAAATTTACATTGAAAATATGTCAATTTGATATACTCATTCGTTTTGATTTTCAACACAAATTTTGAGTGGACCGTTTCTAACACAACATTTTCTACCGTGTTGGCGTGGGATATCTGATGAAAAAATCAATTGGAAATAAAAATGGATTTCAGAAGCGCTCGTAGTTCTTTTTTAGAGAATTCCAGTGATTCTCAGAAAAATTCAGAGTTTCTTTCCCCAGGTAGCACACGCACGTTCTGAGAATGTTCTGAGAATATACGTTGAGGATATTCGAATATTTTATGGGTATTCTTATTACGTGCGAATATATTCTACGCACATTCTCAGATTGTTTGAATGAGAGTGTTTCAAATATTCTCAGAATATATTGCCACGAATATTGTAGGAGTATTAGAAAAAAATGCTGTTGAAATAAAAATTCCCGTCAATATAAATTTCTGCATGTCACCGAAAACTACTTCACAATCAATTTTTTTGATCATTAAACATCTGTTTAATTGTTCAATTGTTAGTAATATTATGGATTCACATGGATGAATGAGATACTTCCCGTACAGCACCGGACATTTCTACGTTGCCTCTACGTTGTCTCGGCGTGGAATCTCAGTTCATCCACCATTTATCCATGTGAAGTCCACGGGGATGCGACGTGGAAGTCGGTGGATGTGCTGTTAGGGTTATGATCGCAACAGGCATTTCTTAATATATTATTACACTTTTGAGGATTATTTTTCGCACATGGCACTCTCAGAGAACATTTGCGATATTAAAATGCACCTTTCATAGATTTATTATTCCCCAAATACAAATCAAAGTAATATATTATCCAAGAGTCTGTAGCTCGTCAACAACATTATCCGCCATTACTGAATTCATGTCATCACGATGCTCGCGCATGCGCTGCTCATCAGTCTCCCTACAATCTTTGTACGCATACTGCACGAACGTTCCTAGAATATTCGAAACCGTCTCAGTGAAATGTTCTAAGAATCTTCTATGAATATTTACAAATCTTCTACGGTTTTTGGTGAGAATATTCGATCAAGTACATTCCACGGATGTCGTGAGAATATTCTCAGAATATTCTGTGCTACATGGGTCAGTGGAAACAAAGGAAAAAACGATAAACAAGAGTCTCTCAGATTTTTTCAAAAGTTCTCCAAGTAAGTCAGGGGATAAAAAGAATTCTCAAAACTTTTTAGAGTTTTTCAGAGTGTTTCAGTGGAATGCAGAGGAATTTTTGTTCACCAGGGTCGTGGTCATGCCTTGAATAATTTCTCCTTATCTCGCCTGAAACTACATATTTTTGCTTCTATCTCGTAATTTCAGGTATCCCTAAATATATGTTTCTAATTTATGTGGTGAGAAGTAGATTCCCGTAGTCAGGCATCATTTTTGACATGATTTGGCGTAGATATTTTGAAAAAAATCGTGCTCGTAGTTAGTGCCATAAACTGGAGTAAAGTCATCCGTTTGCGAGCAATGGAGTACATTTGAAGATGAGCTCCAACGTTTTGACCGGATACCGGTCATTTTCAAGGAGAAAATTAATACATCGTAAGTGCGAGGAGTTTTCCTGCTCCATCGTCATCAAGACCCCGTATTATAATGGAGAGGGTATATTCGAGTAATTCCTCGCACTTACGATGTATTAATTTTCTCCTTGAAAATGACCGGTATCCGGTCGAAACGTTGGAGCTAATTAGAGATCGACCGAAAATTTTTGCCGAAAATGATTAAAATTGAAGTTGTGATTATTGGTTTCGAAAAAAACTTAGGACTGGACGTTGGAAGTGTAGACGAGCTCCTTAATGATCCAATTATCATACTTAAGATCACATATCAATGTGATTAATGAAATAATTTCGATTTTCGGTTTAAATTTTCGGCTAATGCTTGTCGGCCGAAATTGTAAACCGAAAATCGCAAGTATTTTGTTAATTACAATGAAATGTGATCGTAAGTATGATAATTGCATTATTAAGGAGCTTATCTACACTTCCAACGTCCAATACCAAGTTTTTTCCGAAACCAATAATCAGAGCTTCAATTTTAGTCAGTTTCGGCAAAAAATTTCGATCGATCTCTAGAGCTAATCTTCAAATATACTCCATTGCTCGCAAACGAATCACTTTATTCCAGTTTTGGCGTAGATATATTACCACAAAAAATACCCACACATATGATTTCTGAGGAAAATTCGAGAAGTCTTATGCCACCCCAAAAGACATCCTTTACATGCTTCAAAATGATCTCACTTCTAGTACATATCTGTTGACAATCCTTTACGAGTAAAGACAATTTGAGCAATTTAAAAGGTATATCTCCTGATCTTCCGTATAACTACTCAAACCTTGATCAAATACATCTAAGAAGATTCAACAAAATAACTACGATCCATAAATATGAACAATTACAATATTCTAGCAACATTACAGCGTTTAAACAGCAACAAAAATGTATTCCTCCCAAAAACTGTCAAAAAGTAATTAATTAAAAAAATTAATTTTCGTGACAATTTGTATCAAATTCAACTATTCACAGCCAAACTATGCTTCGATCGTGCAAGATAATATAATAAATCTGATAATCTGTCAAATTAAAAACATGTGCAGTGGATGAATAATAATTCCAGCATTTTGTATTGACAGAAAACCTTCGAGCGAAGTTTCATGGTTTTCGTATCATTATGTTTCATTATACACGTTTTTTGTGGTCTCCGCGATGTGCCTCCAGGCGATCTCAAGTGTGCGAAGTCTGGGAGGAAAAAATGACGAAAAAAGTAAGTTTCATAAGTACGTACGCGTATTTGGGATGAATGTTAACCCAGTGAATTGGCATGAGTGTACTCTGCTCTTGAAATCAACCGTATGAGAACACCTACGAGAGCCTTAGAAGCGCATGAAAGACGACTTTCTATCTTTGAAGTGGACTTCAAGAGATTAAATTCGAAAGAGTGTTCTACTCACTGCAAACATGAACTCCTTGATTATAGTCGTCTCCGCGTGTGCGAACTCCTGTTGGGTTAGCCATGTGTGTACACTGTTTCATGGTATCAATTTTTACTTTCGTTCTGATTTTCAATATGGTTTTTTAACAGCTTAGGGAACATCAACACTTGTTAAAGTAATTTTATGGGATGATATGATCAAACGTTCATCGGCAATTATTTTATTCATCATCTCTCTGAATTGGCCCTCGTCGTACTGGTACTTTTGGAATCTGAAGGGCGTTCGCTTTGCTCGTACTTGCATTATCTGCACTGTTAGAAAAATCTGTTTGAAATTTAATATAAAAAGTTTGGAAGCAATTAACACACACAATTGTGTATCAATTTTCAAACATTTTTGTATCCCAAAAATAATAGACAGAATTTTGAAATTCAAGCCACAACATTATAAAAATTGATGTAAAAAAATGCATGAATTTTCAACACTATATGACTTAATTTCCAAAATTCCTTCCAAATGTTTCATTATGTTATGGTGTGAAATTAATACAAAAAATGATGTAAAGATGTGGAATTACAATAATACATCAACAATGATTATTAAGTAAAATATTTATGCTTTGGCCCAAAATGTCTTTAAAAATAAAAAACTGAATTTTAATCAAAAATCATGTTTCGGAGGAGAACACTTGCAGGTTGTCGACCACGTTGTTCACTACGTTCTCATGTCATGGAGAGAAAATTGGAAACCTCGAAAAGAATCGAACCACCTAAACCAATCCCTACCTAATGTTGCGCGATCTACTATCCTAACGCCCTAACGACCTAAGCTAAACCGGTACCTAAGTGGTTTATTAGAAAAGATCAATGTAAATGACGTGGATATCTGATTCAATCCATCGGTTGAGTATAATAATCTATTAACTTATGTGAAAACTGCAATTCGGTTGACAGATGTGAGGTTAAGTTTATGTGATAAAAAACAATGAATGAATTATTTTTGTGAAATGTGTGGTCATTATTGTTTAATTATTATTTATTAAAATTCTTTTCAAGCGGAAGTTTAAAATAAATTTCCAAAAACTTGGATTATTCACATAAAGCTCGTTGGATGGTTTTACTCTTGAAGAGTACTGTCAAAGTTGACATTTGCAAATTGGAGAAAAAAGTCTTATTTTCTGTCTTGAATTTGTTATTAGAGTGGTGATAAACTTGTAGAAAGAGTTTGAAGGTTGGTTGAAATCCATATTGATCAGGAAAGTCGAAACCGTATTGCAAAACTTGGAAAATCTGTTAACGTAGCTGACAATACTGGGGTATCGAGTCAGCTTTTCCTTACTACATGAAATCTAGGCAGGAGAAATGTATCAAAATTCAGTGAATTCAAGTTGGTGTTGAGTGAGAGAAGACAGAAGTATTCATTGGATTTTATTGGTTACTATAAAAATGTCAACAAATAAGGAAAGGCTATGTAGGACTCACTGTATCGTCTTTTAATATTTTTGTTTCAATAATGTTGTATCATGCTGCTACGAATGAATGTTATTATATTTGTGAAACACGTTCAATACACTTGTTTCTTCAATTTATTAGTAAGAAAATACAAAAATGTCCACAATACAAAATTATTGAAACAAAAATAATGAAAGATGATACAGTGAGTCCTACATAGCCTTTCCTTATTTGCCAACATTTTTATAATAACCAATAAAATCCAATGAATATTTCTATCCTCTCTTACTTGACACTAACTTGAATTCACTGAATTTTGATACATTTCTCCTGCCTAGATTCCATGTAGTAAGGAAAAGCTGACTCGATACCCCAGTATTGTCAGCTACGTTAACAGATTTTCCAAGTTTTGCAATACGGTTTTGACTTTCCTGATCAATATGGATTTCACCCAACCTTCAAACTCTGCCTAAAAGTTTGTCACTACTCTAATAATAAATTCAAGACAGAAAATAAGACTTTTTTTTCCAATTTGCAACTGTCAACTTTGACAACTTTGGTACTCTTCAAGAGTAAAACCATCCAACGAGCTTTATGTGAATAATCCAAGTTTTTGGAAATTTATTTTAAACATTCGCTTAAAATACTTTTTATTAAATGAGTTCTTCATGACTCATATTACTACAAAAATGATTTGATCTCTGAGTTTTTTCTGAGAAATATTGATGTAAGTATTTGAATAAAACTCATTCTCACTGCATCAACAAATTATGATTTTTTACATATTACAACAGCTATGACTGATTCAATAATTCATGTTGCACTGAATAATAGATTTTTTTAATACATATTAATTAAGAACTAACGATCACGCATTTCACGAAAATAATTAATTTTTATTTTTCAATTCAAAGAAGTCAACCTCATATCCGTAAACTATATTTCAATTCTAAAATACAAACAGATTTGTTACATCTTCTTTCTCATTTATATCACCTGTAATTATGTGTAAAAATTAATGAAAAAACCTGTTCAGCTGTTTAAAAATCTTTATGCAATACGTGCTGTATGGGTACTGACATTTCCGATATCAAGTGTGAACAATATTTTATTCATTTTAGAATTGAAAAATTCATTCTTCTCCATTTTATATATATTTTAGTAAGCACTTGTATAATTATTAGAGATGGTTTTACACCACATTATCAATTAATTCAACTTATTACATACTAATAAGTAGTTCACTAGTTTTGACCAACCAACGCTAGTTGGATTCAACTTATCAGTAATTGACCAGTACCTCGCTAGTTTTTTGTGCTCAGTTTTTCCTCTCTAGCGCCTCATCAGTCATAGGAAAAAATTTGTGAAATTTTTACCAGGGGTGATTTGATTTTACGATGAATTTCACTGATTCTTCCTTGAAAATTTCAGACTGTTTCATAGATTCAGTTCAAAGAGATCTTACAGAAAAAATATTCACTCGAATGATAAGTTGGTATTTCTTGAAGCGTAATTTTCATCAATAACGCAAGCAATTCTCAAGATGCAAGGGAAATGTTTCGCATTTCTTAAATTTCCATACATGATCTTTTCAATGATATTTACTTTTTGAATTCACTCATTACAGCAATGCGATAAGAATGATCCACACACCAATTATAAACCCTCTTCCTGCATGTCTCAATAAGAACATGGTCTATGGCTCAGTGGTAAATCTTTGGCTTCGACACCGAAAAGGCCCACGTTCGATTCAAACTGCAGAAGAAAAACTTTTACATCTTGCGAGATTTTATTATTTTTTTTTTCTTTCATATTCAATTAGATATTGAATCAGCACCATTTTTTGGAGGGAGAACCACCATATATGAGGGTTTTTAGAAGTGAAAACACCATGAACACGTGTTTATATATTTTTTGTCCTTGGCAAAAACTCCCAGATTTTATCTAAGAAATAGTCTAGGAAAATACCTAAGAAAATGTCTAGGAAAAAGTCTAGGAAAAAGCTTAGGAAAATTTTTCCTACGGGGTGTGCCTTTTTTCAATACTATGTTTTACCATTGGAGTGTAATTGCGCATTGATTTCATGTACATTATGAAAATTCAATATGTACATTTATGAATTTTCATAAACTGTGATGAATATCAAAAACGTTGTTTGGAATTTGAGAAATATGTGATTGATTTTCCAATATTCAAATAAATACAGAAATTCAATATCTACAGTTATGAATTTTCACAAACTGTAATGAATTTCAAAACTTTTGTTTGAAATTCATGAAATATGTGATTGATTTTCCAACATCCAAATATGGAATAAAATTCATATAGCGCCCTTGAAAATTAATGTACTTTTTTCTATGAACGTATATTAAATTCACAAACATTTTTAACAGTGTGAACGAAGCTCGCAATTTTTTAATTTGAATCGTAATCTCTCTGCTTGTATCTTCACTACCTATTCCACGCTCGCGTCACGCAAGATTCATTTTTGGCGGCCATTAGGCCTGAACTAGACATCTTTATTTGATTTATTTGATTTATTTTCTAGCTTAGACCTATTTGCAATTTTCACTTATCTCAGTACTCCGACGATTTTCACTTGGTGCGGTGTTTGAACACGTTTCGGTTCGAACATCGAAGGAAAATGTTGGTAGTTTCAATTGACCGCATATGGATGCCCCAGTATGTATGAGTTCTGGTCTCACTTTGGCCCAGTCTTGGGCCAATATTGGCAGGATGGGATCATTGCTGGAGGAGTGTAGGCCCCATCGCACATACATACCAGGGTGTTAAATGGGAATGTCCGAATTGGAATTTTTAGGGTACTTGGAAAGCATGGCGTGGCCTCAATGCAGACTGGAGTTGGGTGTACCCGGATTTTTATAACTGGGAAAAATACGGGTAATGCAACTTGGTTTCAAATGGGCTGTACATGGATGACTATGAGTTAGAAAAATCAGTTTATTATTATTATGCTCCTTGGAGGCTAAGCCTAGGCAATTCTAAGTTTGAATACTCCTATGCAGAGCCTATATTCGATACAGGATACCCAGAGAAATTTTCACATGGGGTACACTCAGAAGAATGGTTTACTTGAATATTAACTTCTTAGACATTTCATTACATCCAATAAAATTTTACTTGATCCAAGCAATTTTAATTTCATCGATCCAATTGAAACCGTATTATTTGGATATTGAAATAAGAATTCATTTGATTCAAATAAGTTTGGTCAATTCAAATATGAAATTTTTCTCGGTGTATTATAATTGACATGGCACTCTTTCTGCTTGTAATCTCATGTTATGGACAGTATCAGTAAATTGATAAATTGAAATGCGACATGAATGTACTGACGTTGAAGCAATTTATCAATCAATACATCTATTCTAATGATAAGCAGTTATTAACTACATTTTCGTTACTTTCAACTAGTCATCCGCTAATTCGTTTGACAAACAGGTCACTGGATCTTTGAAGTGCTTACAAGTCCAATTATAAAACCGTTATCATAAAACGAAATCACATTCGTATCATTTAATACACGAAGTGAATCTCCACTGGAAAAAAACTGGAATTTTCCGGTAGCCAGGAACTGGAAAATTTCTGTTCATGGTGAGTTTTCCAGTTCACTTATACCAGAACCAGAACGTTCATATTTTTCACTTCGATTTTCCAGCATAAACAAAAGCGGACTTTGGTTTTTGCCGCCCCTGCGCCATCTAGCTTGCCATCCCTTTTATTGCAGGAAAAATTGATTTTTCACGAAAATATTCATTACCAAAAATGTTGTTTGATTACTTAGAATTTATTATTCTCCTGAAAATTATTGTTGAATTATTCAAATTAATTCCTTGTTTTGGTTAATAATGTCGATTTCGGTGAGAGACGATATTACGGATACGTTTGTTGGTACAAACAAATGACGTCTATGTCGTTTTGAAGGTTAGAAATATGTCATCAAAAGCCAATTTGAGAATGTCGAATTACGTACCAGAAAAAGCTGTCTTGCGGGGAAGTTTAATAACCTTTCTTTCATTCAGGGCCGTCTTTCATAGTCAAGGGGCCCTAGGCCCGAAATGCTTGGGGGCCCATGTAAGGAAATCTTTTTGCTTATATATATATATAAATTTCTTTTTCGGAAATTTTTATTGAATGACCTTCGCAGTGCAATGACAGAACAGAGATTACATAGTTTGTCATTAATGTTTATTGAATCTAATGTACTGGATTGTATTGATGTTGAAGCAGTGATAACTGACTTTTCTCTTAAAAAAGTAAGAAATAAAATTATTTGTGAATAGAAAAAATTCGTATCATTTTTTACTTCTTTTATTATTTTACCTTTCAAAGAATTCCGTTTTTTGTAAAATTAAAAAAAATGGTAGTCCAAAGAGTTGGGGGCCCCTATCAGCCTGGGGCCCTAGGCCCGAGCCTACCTCGCCTATGCTCAAAGACGGCACTGCTTTCATTTGAAGAAAACGGCTGCTGAAAGTTATCGATTGTTGATTGAAGCTTATGGTGAACATGTTATAATCCAAAAAACTTGTGAACGATGGTTTCAACGGTTTAAAACTGGTGACTCCGATGTAAAAGACAAGGAGCGTCCAGGTCAGCCAAAAAAGTTTGAAAATGCAGATTTGCAAGCTTTATTGGATGAAGACTCTAGTCAAACGTTGAAGCAATTGGCAAATGCATTCAATGTTGCCCAATCCACCGTTTTTGAAGGGCTACATGCATTGAAAAAGATCCAGAAGGTAGGGAAATGAGTTCCATATCAATTGAAAGACAGCGACATTGAAAGACGAAAAACCATTTGTGAAATTCTGCTTGCCAAGCAGAAAAGAAAAGGTCTTTTGCATCGAGTCATCGCCGGTGATGAAAATTGGATCTACCTTGATAACCCAAAGCGACAAAAATTATAGGTAGTCCCAGGCTAGCCTTCAATATCACAAACAGTGCGCAATATACATGGAAAGAAAGCTTTGCTTTGTATTTGGTGGGATAATAGGGGAGCTGTGTATTACAAACTGCTGCAACCTGGTGGAACGATCACTGGCGATCGGTACCAGCAGCAATTAATAAAATCGAACAGAGCTTTGAAATAAAAACGACCAGAATACGCACAAAGACACGACAAAGTCGTTTTTCAACATGATAATGCTCGACCGCATGTTGTGAAAAGTGTGAAAAACTATTTGGAAAACATTAGATGGGATATCCTACCCCATCTGCCGTATTCACCGGACTTGGCCCCTTCGGACTACGACCTATTTCGATCGATGCAGCACGGACTTTCAGAACAACATTTCCATTCTTACGAAGAAGTGAAAATTTGGCTCGATGAATGGTTGGCCTCAAAAAATGAACAATCCTTTTGGCAAGGAATCCATGCTTTGCCAGAAAGATGGGAGAAAGTCATAGCAAACGATGGCCAATACTTTGATTATTCAGATAATTCATATTGTTACGTAAACAAACGCCCAAATTCTGCAAAAAAATCGACATTATCAACCGAAACACCTATTAAAAAAATTTTTTCTCCCCTCCGGGCAGTAAAAAAGAAATGCTCAGATCACATGTTTTGCCCTAGGTGCGTAATATACTACTTTTGACCCGATTGCCACCCTTTCACAGCCTACCGCCCCTGCGCCACGGGACCGTTGGCACAGGCCATAGTCCGCTCCTGAGTATAAATACAAGAATTTTCCAATAGTGTGCTGGAATTCTCACAATTTGAATGAAATTTTCTATTACAAATGTACAGGTTAATTGCTTCCAGTACGGTACTGTAAATCTTCCGTAGATTTTTTCGACAGTGTTAACTCCTAAGATAGTTCTTCTTTTTATTAGACTCATTCTATTAGAAAGACTCCAAAACTTCCCACCGAATTTTATTTTGAGAATCCTTTCAAACGAAACACTCCGTTGTTAGGAATATTCATGTTCAAATCAAGCTAAGTGATTTTCTGTTCTTTTTGTGAATGAATTATGGATGTCATTAACAAAAGGAACAGTCATTTCACGATGACTTGACTGATTCACAAGCCGTTAGCAAATTTCTCGTGAGTGAATGTACAATTTGAATTGATTTGTTATAAGTGAATCGTCGCTGATGAGGATAACTAATTTTTATCTTTATGATTGCTTTATATGTGTGTTACAGAATACACGTCCGTATATTTCTATAGCTACGAATAATCAAGAACACGAGACATTGCTTATGACTTGGGTTGACTTGTTATGCGTGATGGCCTGTTGGGAAAGGAGAGCAAAAAATAATGTTGTTAACCCTACACGTACATGGCACACGTACTCACGAACCAATGACCAACGATAACGACCAGTCATGTAACCTCAATTTATAAGACCCTTAAGATCCATAAATATTATCGTGGAATAGTAATTCATTTAATTTTTTTTTTTTTTCAAGTTTGGTGATTTTATTGTTCATATCAATATTTCTTCTATGATTCTACTTGAATATTATTTTTTGAATCAAATGAAAGGAGATGTGTAGTTATACAGATGATGTGGGAATAACTTAAAGATGTATTGCAATATTTTTAAAAATAACTCAGTAACGTCAGGTGGTAATAGGAATACAACGAAATGTCTCTTCGAAACTGAGAAAAAAGGCAACTGACATCGAGGAACTCAAATACAGATAACATCTAGAGTTTCTTAGAAAGCCATGATATACTTTAGAATATCTTTGCTCTGCTTGGGTTCTTTGATAAAATATATCTTCTCAAGAATAGGATACGTTTCTCAGATTTATTTGAATGTGTGTTAATATAAACTAACACGTATTAAAATTATGTAAATCATACGGTGTGCATTTTATCCAAAGAGAAGATAATTATTCAACAATGATTTCATTTGGTTTATTACTCAAAAATCCTCAACGAATTTTATAGAAGAAAATTGTTTTTTCATTTCATGAGGAATAATTTGATCAAGATTACGTAGAAATTATCCGAATATCTGTAAAGGGGAATGATTGCAACAAATTACATTGTGTGCGAACAATCAATGTTTTCTCACACGAGACTCGTGTTTCCTGAAATGAAGTGATTAAGAATCTATATAAAGTCTAAACAGGAACTTATCGAAATAATTAAAGAATATCTACATCACAGATTGAATTACATTGATTTAATTTCTGTATGAGATCACAATACCATACGTTGGGCATTCATTTTCTTTTTATCGAAAAATTGGAATTCGATCGAAATCTTAATCATATTAACGTCATCGAGTGCATTTCCTGATTGAATTTATCAACGTCTCTATACGTTGTCTCGATTAATCTAATCGGAGAGGATATGTATTTCATGCATATTCCACAGAATTCTGAATGATTTCTCGTTGCTTATCGAAGTTCCTTTTTACTCATCGAATAAATGCACTTCCTTTTTATTTATCAAATATTTCGCATCTTGGATTCCACAAAAAATATGCTTTTCTCATGAAAGTCGTCAAGTATTCATAAGAATATTATAAGGATTGATAGGGACGTCATCTTACAAGTTCGGGTGAAATGGGATCTTGAGAATTCGGTACACTGAAAAAGAAATTTCTTTCAATCAGATAAATAGTTTGTTTGTTCTCTCTCCATAAAATATTTCTTAGGATTAATGGAATATTTAATTGAATCAAATAATGGAATGCTTGCCCCAAATAAATTGGTCTTCTAAATGAAGAATTTATTCGCCACAAGTGATCAGTTTTTGCATTTAATTGAATATTCAATTTCTACAAGTAAATATTTTATGGAGAGAGGACAAATAAATATTTTTTCCAGTGTAGTCTTGTAATTATACACTGAGAAAACGTTCGTTTCGGCGGAACAAAATTTTGCTTCAAATGAACGCAAAGAAACTTTTTGATTGGCTGAAATAAAATTTATTCAGGATTAAACAAAATTTATTTGTCTGTTCACCCCAAATAAATTTTATTATATTATATAAAAGTTTCTTTGCGTTCATTTCAACCAAAATTCTGTTTGGCTGGAACAAACTGTGTTTTCAGTGTAGAGATTTGAGTGCGGACTTTGAATTTTATAGCTGAGGGGGCTTCTACATTTCATCTCGAATTCTATTGAATCAATAGTACACTGTAACAAAATCGGTAAATTTAGCGAAACATTGTTCGGTAACTCAGACAACAATTAAGTCGAAGAAGAACTCGGGAGAGTTGTCGGAATGTTGATAATTGCACCAAAAAACTTGATAAATACACCTATTTTTGATGATTCTACAGAAAAATGCTGTGGATTCACCAAATATATGGAAATTTTCACCCACCGTGATCGCATTAACCCTTATGAAAAAACCCGATATCGGAATTTGATTGTTAAATCATCAGCTGTGTCAATACTATCCAAAATATATCGTTTGGTTTCATTATCAGACAAGTGCGATAAAAATGCGAAATCTACGATAATTATCCGATATAAAACCGATCAGCTAGCCGATGATTTCCCGATATCGAGTTTTTTCATAAGGGAATTGCTTCCTTACGAATTTTGGAAAATTACCAAATTTTTTTTACGGTGTATCATATCCCTGGAATATGTTCTTGAATCTGCAAGTATGGATTTTAGGGTGTATGGTTTGGGCGAGTACTTGTATCAACCTTTTGACTTGTTTGAAAACTCGCAAGTAGAAAATAAAACTCGCTGCCATCCAGAATATCAGTTCATTTCAAAATACAGACATATTCTCTGAATTTCTTGAAGTAACAAATTCACTCCTAAAGAGTGAGTTTTCGCTCCATAAGAGGGAGTTTTCATTCTAACAGAGTGAAATTTCAACTCGCTTTGAAGAGTGAAATTCAATACTTCTATAGGAGTGAAATTCTCACTCTTGTTGGACTTGCAGTATTTTTACTCTCTAGGAGTGAATTTTTACTTCGAGAAATTTAGAGAGAAAGTTGATCCGTTTCAAATGAAAGACTGAATGTCAATTCATTTCTCAATTAACCTGCAGTCACATTCTGTGGGATTTCTCAAGGCGCATAAAGATTTGAAATATGTGGTAGAATCCAGCGTAAGAAAAAACCTTCAGTAATCAGTTCCTCAGAAAAATCTTGACAGACTCTTGTAACACGCGGTATACAGAAGATTCCAGAGAAGTTACCGGAATTTCTCGGAAACAATTATTAAGGGGGTGCACAAAACCGACTATATTTTATCCGTGTCTTATATGAAAATATGTTCTCTCTAAAATTTTTAGAGTGACATTTCACTCTTCAGCCAGCCAAAAGTGAGCCTGTTGAAATTGTGAGTGAAATTTCCACTCTTTTAGAGTGATATTCTAAGGTTTGAGGTTAGAAACTCACACCCACGCCAATTCTAGAGTCAATTTTTCACTTTAAAAGAGTAAGGGTTCACTCGAAATGAGGGAAAATCCCACTCGAAGCGGACTGGCTCATTTCTGAGACTTAGTGGAGTAGAACACGGGATTTTTCACTCTTTCAGGTTTAGAGAGTTGAATTTTATGTTCTAAGAGTGCTCACCGAAGATCAGCTGGGGAAAAAAATTTTAGAGGTCGCACAAGATTTTTTGAAATTCTAAAAATACCGATACAGCGCCGAAGATTTCATCAACTCTCTAAATCTGGAAGGGTAAAAAATCACGCGTCTCACTCCACTAAGTCTCAGAAGTGAGCCAGTCCGCTTCGAGTGGGATTTTCCCTCATTTCAAGTGAACCCTTACTCTTTTAAAGTGAAAAATTGACTCTAGAATTGGAGTAGGTGTGAGTTTCTAACCTCAAACCTTAGAATATCACTCTAAAAGAGTGGAAATTTCACTCGAAATTTCGACAAGCTCACTTCTGGCTGCCTAAAGAGTGAAATCTCACTCTAAAAATTTTAGAGAGAAGATCACAGAGATCTCACGTTTGAAACATCGGAATATTTCTAATATGTCAAACTGAGGTTTCACAGTCCCTTTAGAAACATTGCAATCTCAGTCAATCTCACATTTCATACAATATTTCCAGATTATTTCTGAAACATTTCAAAAACATTGATAAGATATTGAATCGTAATATTTCTCTTGTGTTATGTCTGAGGCATTGCAAACAGCTACTCTATAAATTTTCTTGGATTGAACATCTACTCCTAAAGAGTGAAAATACCGCACGTCCAACAAGAGTACGATTCCACTCCTAAAGAGTGAGTTTTCACTCCATAAGTGTGAATTGTTATTCTCTTGGAGTGAGAATTTCACTCTGAAAAGATGATGAAATTTCACTCTCAAAACCGAGTTAAAACTTCACCCTGTTGGAGTGAGAATTCACTCTTATGGGGTGAAAAGTCACTCTATAAGAGTGGAATCTCACTTTTCCTGGACTCGCAGTATTTTCACTCTTCGAACGTGAATTTTTCACTTCAAGGAAATTAGAGAGTAACATTTCAATTAATACATTTTTGACATTTTTCTGTGAATGGATATTGAAACGTAACGGAGGTGAAAGATTGGAATGTTATTGAGATATCATTGAGATCTATGGCTCTGCAGTCGCAATTCATTTTTTTCATTTCTCAACTCCTCCTTCTCGTCGTGGTCAAATTTTGTACCTCAAAGAAGAATAGTAACTTTCTCGAAGTTGGAGCTCAAAATATTTATTCCTAAAGATCGTTCAAAATTGATTAACATTTTTACATTTATTACTTTAGATGTCTTCGAGCAAAAACTTGAAGATTATAAGAAATATAAAATCCTAAAATCCACGAAATCAACTAATTAGTCTAATTGATTAGTCGAATTGAATTTCAATCAATTAAATAATTCAATTTTTTTTTAAATTAATTCAATCAATTTTTCAGAACTATTTATGTCCATGTGATGTATTAAATTTATTTTTCATCTGGTGGTGTGTTCTTATCCATGATGGTGCTAAGTAATGGTACACATCGAATGTTAATATGGATTTTTGAAGGTCGCTCGAAGATATCAAAAGCAATTAATTAAAAAAGTTTATGAATTTTGAGCGACCTTCAAGAATAAATATTTCGAGCTGTAACTTCTGGAAAGTCACTATTTTCTCAATTACTAAATTCCACCGCAACGAGAAAAAAATTCGAAAATAAAAGAAAAACAAATTCCGACTATTTTTAGAATTAAAAACATATTTTAAGCGACCTCCAAAAACTTTTTCTCCACATTGATCTGTAGAAAAGACTTTCAAAACATGAAAACTAGGAGTACTGAAAAATATATTGCTGAACGTTTTATTCGTTTGTCAAAACAGAACGAAAATCCAAACCCACAAAATCAGATGAATGATTGTTATTCAACTCCTCGAATCAACACTTCGGAACTCAAAACATTGTTTAAGAAAAGCACATTTTTCTCCTCAACATTTCAAACATTCATTTATGTTCTCTGAATGATATCAGAAAATTCTATAATGCGTCGATTTCGGAAATCTTTTTGATGCGCTTCTCATCAGGCCTAGAAGTTATCAAAAAGTGATCTGAGTTAACGTTTTGATAACTACGAGACTTCATACGAAAAGCATAAAAGAAGGTATCACTGAGAGGACTGCAAAATTTTGGGTCTTTAACATTTCAGTATTTCGTTATTCCATTACTAATCAGTTTTAACAAACGATTCAAACTTCTGCAACATTCTAAAATTGGGATATTCGCTGCATGTTCTGATACAATAACCAAAGTTTCGGTAATTTCTCCGAGTTCATCTTCGAGTTGATTGTTGCCCAAATTACGGCAGAATTATTCATCACTTTATAAATCTTCAAGTACATGAAAAAATTTCTTTCAATAAAGAATAATGCCATGGGAATTGTTGATACGTGCTGACACATGACCACCTCAAAACAAGTGATCAATCGGTTTGCACTGTAGCACTTGCAAAAATTACCAGAAATCGAAAATTTTAACATTTTTATGGAATATATTATATTTGTTGAAAAAATTGCGGACGTGCAAAATTTTGGTAGCGTTTTTCCACTCCAAAAATCCTGAATATCATCTCCGTTTAGGTTCATCCTCCAATAAATTCAATCCACTTTGGAACAGAAAAAAAGACCGATCCGTTGAGTAGTTTTTGAGATATTCGCGCAGGGAAACTTGCACTGAGAAAAATGGACTGTGAAGATAACCTCTATTTCGTATATTTTTCACCCGTCAAATAATGAAAACTGAAGCCAGCCTTTCAAAAGTGAAAAGTACCTTTTCAGTGTTGAATTTCACCATACATTCGGTTTGATTGACCAAAAAGATGGTATTTATCACCCAGCTCATGGTGATAATAACCAAAATAATGTATTTTTCACCGTCAAATACATTACTATATTGAAACATGATTTTTAAAATGCAGATTTTTCTCAGTGTGGAAAACGTGGTCTCGAGAAAAATGCCTGTGAAATTTTGGTATGCGAATTTCTTGAATGGAAAAAAATTCATTTATGTACCTTAAGATTCATTTAGGAAGTATAAAAAAACTCAAGCTCTTCATTTACTTTCTGCCATGAAAGAAAAATTCGAGAAAATCACCTTTTTTCGGAGTTTGCTGAATGAGAACGTCCCCTTATCTAGACAAAAACTAGATGCTTACACGTGCCTCGTAGGGTTCTGGTGAGGTTCTAATTTCTACCTAGTTAAGCATTATATGTATAACTCGTCAATGACTGGAGCGTTTCTACTTGGGGTCCCGCGCAGAAGAAAATTGGCTGGCAAAAGTATGACACGAGTCTCACAAAAAATCTGGCCACAGTCTAAGAATACGTACAGAAAGATTCAGAAATAATGTGGGAAAAATATGAGAATGATCTTGGTGGAGGTTTGGCTACGGTATGAGCTGAGTATTGGGAGAGTATGGGTGGGAATTTGGGAAAGGATCTGGGGTTTGGGACTCAACCAAACTTTTCCCATACTGCCGTAATCAAAATGGATGGCCTTGCAAGAGTATGGGAATAGTTTGGCAAAAATTATAACGAAAAGTGTGGCAATAGGTCATGGTACTTGAGAAAATGAAAATAAAGTTCCCAAGATGGGGAGTTGTTACCACAATTGGGTAGATTCGTTCTCACTTTCTGGAGAATCCAATCCTCAAATGGCAGAACAATTTCTCAAAGTGAGGGAGGAATTTCTCACTTTTGATTGGAAAAACAATTTCTCCACCATCTGGGTGAAGTAGACTCCCTCATAATTTTTACAGTGTAACGTCTTCGATAATCAACACATCACATTCAATACGAATAATTTAAAAAATCAGAGAATGCATTTCTGTTGAAAAAGCGTTCCACTCAATGACTCAGTGGTACTGCAAAACTGATGTTAAAAGAGTCTATTATTCAAAAGAAACAGCGTCGCATACACGACGTTAATTACTTAATTACCTACTCGTTTACCACGCTTCTCTCTTTTTATCCTTTTTTCCTCTTGAACCGTCCAATTAAACTCTATCCCGAACCATAATCGTCACGATGCCCCATACCCGTCTCTCCTATCTTAGCATAAGTATTTTGCGTGTAATAGCTTTCGAGTGATGAAATTTTACGCTCATACGATGCACAGAATCAATAAAAATTCCACTAAAATGAATGCGTTCAATTTGAACTAGATCCAGGTCCTAAAAATGAAAATCATCAAACATATATACAATATATCCTTGGTATTTTCATTGAATCCTATTCATCTTGAAATGATGTAAAACCCGTGGTTGAATGAAAGAGTGAAGAATAATATGATGGATCCATCGGATTGTTTGACACATCCATCTCGGCTATACATATTCAAATTAGCGATCGAATGTAAACAGCGGATAAATTTCAATCTCATCGGTTACGTATGATCGTGAGTTAACATTTTTTCAGAGAAATCTGGAGAAAGAAAGCGAGAAAGAGAAAAAATGAAATAAACTTTTTTTCTTTCATCCAATAATTTCTTCGTGACAGTGTTCTCGGCATTTGAATTTGACTGCCCAGCGTATAAAAGTTGACAAAAAAAATTGCAAAATTTATCGATCAACGAAGTTCTATTCGTCTCGTTTGCCAATAACGTGTTTGTAATATGAAAGAACGTGAACGCGTACCTACACACGTGGTGGCAAACGTAAACTAAAAGTAGTACTACAATGAGGCGGTTCGGTACACTTGAAAATAGAATCACGAGATTCTAAAAAACTCTCTCAAGGCCTTGGACGAGCGGGCAAGAAGCATAGTAAGAAAGCACCGAAACACTGAACGAACGAATGAATTTTCGTGGCCAGGGCTACGCGCGCGGTATCCGGCATCCGGTTGCCCAATATTTTCGTCGCACCACGCACATACTTATTCGAGTTGGTGAGTATTCACGTATCTCGACACATGGATACGCAAATACGACTGTACATAGTTGTGATATGTCAAGACGGGGGGCGAACTGGCATGAGGACTTTCGCTTTCGAAAGCTGCGCGCCACTTATCGATATACTTTCCTCTCTTTTTCCGTATTGATATACTTGTATACATGTGTCTTTGCTTCGTGTAGAATCTAGTGATCTCTAGAATCGATAACGTAATTTGACAATGAATGAATGGAGAAAACAAAATAGGATGGATGTATTATGAATGGAATAGCGAGATTTTCTCTTCATCCTGGCTTACTCGTTTGACTCGGTGAAACATGATTTACGGTTGGGTCGGTTGTCGGTATTGAAGTCATGTTGTCTAAAAACAAATTTACTCATATAGATCTGTAAAAACATTGGAACTTGTAATAAGGCTGACGGGTTATGAATTGAAGAAATTGTCAGTGGAAGAAATTTGTTAATTGATAGTCAACGACCATTTATTATGAATTAAAACCATTTTTGACGTTGTATGATTTGTATTCGATTCCATTAATTTTTCTTTTCTGAAACATAAGATAATATTTAGGTACTTCATTTTGCGAACATAACTGCCCTAGCTTGTGTAAATAAATGTTGGATCCATTTCGGCGCAGTTTTGGTTCAATTTGCGCAGAATGGGGTCTATTGTTCAGACCTTCCCAATAAACACACACACGTTATTTCAACGTTGAAAGAACGTTAGATTGTCAAACGAACGTCAGTTGTTGATTTCATAACGTTGATTTTCAGTTGAAATTTGATAAGGAAATAGACGACCAGAAATTATGTTTTGATGACGTGTAATTTGAACTAATATTCAAAAATAACCATCAAACGACGTCCTCAAAAGACGTGTTTTGAACGGGTTTGAAGCACGCGTTTAAAATGTGTTTTTAACACCTTGTGCTTGAACTTCAATTGAAGATATTCTGCTAATGTCGAACGAAACCGAACAATGGTTAAAATTTCGACAAAGAGCAAGATAGTAGATAGTGTGGCATACTTTCCAAATTCTATCATACTCAGAAGTATTTTGTTCTCGATATTGAATGAAAAGTTTTCAAAATAATTTTTCAATTCACGTTTTAGAACCATCATTATGACGTCTTTTAAACGATGTTCAAACCGTTGATATGACGTTATTTTATGGTTGAAAAACACGTGATCTGCCGCGACATTTTTACGTTGAATCAACGCAAGAATACCCATCGAGAAATTGACGAACGACCCAGTACTGGAATAACGTTATTTGCCAACTGCCAATTGTTGGCAAACAACGTTGGCATAAACCCGGAATGATAACACTGATCAACACTGGTACGACGTTGTTCACCAATACTGGGTCAACCTTAACATCAACCCTGAATCAGTACTGGTTTTTCATTGTATACCAACATTGACAATTGATTTTCAACCGGTGATGGTAATCCATTCAAGCCTTTGTACGTAGCTAATGAAAATAATTATATATTTTCAGCTAATGTCCATGGTTATATCGAAAGTAAAAAATATAACACATCTGTTCGTATGTTGCTGAAGTTTGAATCGTTTCTTGAAACGAATGAATAATCCGAAAACATGTGAAGAAGTCAATTCGAGAACATGAATAATAATTTCTTCAAAATTTTGCCGTATTAAACCACACATAATGGACAACGTTGAACGAGTGTTAAATCAACGTTGGCAAATCAGCATTGACTATCGGCGTTACAACAACATTGTACTGGTTGTTACTTCAACCACGTTACAACGTTGGCAACCAACCCTGATAATCAGTGTTGTACCAGTACTGTTTCGATTGTTATGGTTGGTTGGAAGTCGGCATTTTCTGCATGGGTATTACTAATTCACAACGTGTGGTTATTGACTGTTTTTGACGTTTTTAAAACGTGCGTGTGTTTACTGGGTTAGTACAAATTACTAGATACTTGCAGGTCCCTCACTAGGAATTTACGCGGTATTCATGAGTGTCTAGTTTTGAACTAGAATGCATAATCTGCATTCTTTCATAGAAATTCCATCGGATCTAGTTAAAAGGCTCTGTGCGTTTCTGATAAAGTCTCCACTGAGGTCTTGTCTTCTACCATTTCAGCACTTGCTACGTTTTTAGAACAACCTTCGCAACATCGTTCACAAGATTTGAATACGTGTATCAAGAGATCTGAAAACAGCTTCAAAATTCCTTTACAAAAGATATACCATGAAATGGGACGATTTGGGATAAAGCTGGATGTTCCGTTGCAGCGTCTAATGAGTGAGAAATATCGATCAACCCATGTGGAAATCAATTCTTGGCTGCAAATTGGGCCAAACTAGGTGTTCTCGTTTGATTTCAGGCCCTGTTTTGGTTACCCTTATAGGGCCTAGACAGGATTGCCACGCATTCATCTTCAGGATCTGCATACACGAAAGAAAATGACTTCACTGTAATAGAAAGAAATATATGGCTGATGGAATATAGCCAGACTCCCGATACATTCATTTATAATTGCAAGAAGAAATAATTATGACACAGTAACCGTTTAACTGTCATTCACGACAAATTCAAAAAACGTATTGATCACTGTTTGCAATGCAGTTTATTAATCACGAACATACATCATAATTCTAAGTGGCTCCTATCATCATATGACTCGCACAGCTTACTTGTTTAGGAACTACACCTAAACCAGAATAGCTAATGTTTAAATGTTTCTTTGGTTTCTACCACTTTACGACCGTAATACACAAAGATCAGCTCCACATGGATGGAATGTCTTCAAAGACATTACGATCGAAAATGTATTTTCATATCACTTGATCAAACTTATTATTAAACTTTAAATATATTCAACAAATTTCGAGATATTCGTGAATTGAAGTTCCTTCGGGGTTGACCATTTCGTTAATCGTTATGTAAAAACTAAGACATCACGAATGATGGAAAAATATGTGCTGGAAGTTTAAATCGTTTGTAGAAACGAAACGAATATTCAACCTTACAAAATTTGATAGTTAACCGTCATTTATCTTTCCGATTTGACTCCTTGGAACTGAAAATATCGTTCAAAGATGCACTGCAAGATTTGTTGATCTCTAACAGCTGGATATTGTATTATTCGAGTATTAATTAGTTCCAATAAACGATCCTAACTTCAGCAAAATGGAAAAATATAATCTAGAAATAAACCTCATTCACCAATATCTTGGAATTCATTGAATCTATTCGAAATACGAGGTGTGTTAAAAAAATAACGAGAATTTTCGTTTTATGAAAAAAATATTTATTTATTCATCAATATACATTTTGTCCCCTCCAAAATAATCCCCCTTGGATATAATACACTTGTGCCAACGCTTTTTCGAATCCTCGAAACACTTTTGAAACTCGATCTTTGTAATAGCTTTCAGCTCTTTCAGCGATTCGCTTTCAATGTCATCTATGCTTGTAAAACGACGGCCTTTTAATATTCTCTTTATTTTTGGAAATAGAAAAGAGTCACATGGAGCCATATCTGGCGAATATGGAGGCTGAGGCATCGTTCCAGTTTTGTTTTTGGCCAAAAATTCACGAACAAGCAATGAAGTGTGAGCAGGTGCATTATCGTGGTGCAAAAGCCATGAATTGTTTTGCCACAAATCCGGACGTTTTTTCGGATTGCTTTTCGACTGATATGCCAACATCATCAGCGACTTCTCTGATTGTGATTCGGCGATCGTTCATAACCATTTCTTTCACTTTTTTCACGTTTTCATTGGTTGTTGATGTGCTTGGGCGTCCGGGTCGTGCGTCATCTTCAACGTTCTCGCGGCCATCTTGGAAACGCTTATACCACTCGTAAATCCTTGCTTTACTCATAGCAGACTCACCATATGCCTTTGTTAACATTTTACAAACTTTACTACACTTTATTTCATTTTATACGCAAAATTGAATACAAATTCTTTGATCCATTTTTTTTCACAAACGAAAATCGCCGAGCTCGAAAAACACGTCATAACGTTAGCAGCTGCCACTTAAAAAGTAAGCAATGAATATTGCTAAAAATTTTATCGTACTTCAGGGGCATGTGTACCAACATAATAAAAAAAAATTTTATACAGGCGGACTCTCCAAACCCGCGAAATTTAAAAATTCTCGTTACTTTTTGAACACACCTCGTATGTGAATTCCTTCGATCAGTATAGGAATAAGCTTCCAATTAGGAGTACGGAAGCTTTTGGCTCGAATTATGACATTCCAAATCGAGGTTATCCTAAGCATCTAACAATTGGAGTTTATTTTGAAATTCGGTTCATGATTATGTTGACTTCTCAATTACAATATGATATTAACGTCTTGATATTGAAAATATCATTTCAAGATATCCAAAGTCGGGCCAACCGATAGCGTTTCGGCACGATAGAAGAATGCTGCAAACAAAATGTTCATATTTCAGTGAAAATTCATGACCACCTCTCACATAGCGATAGAGGTTAGGCGGTTCCAAAAGTATTCCAAAAAATATCTTCAAGATTTCTCATGCAACATGAAAAGAACAAGATTCGAGAATGATTCGTTCTTTAAAAAGGATCTTTCTCAAATTGTTCTTTTCTTATTGCATAAAATATCCTCAACGTCTCTTTCAGAATACTTTTTCAAATGCATAACCTCTACTACCATGTGAGCTCACTTGGAAACACCAGTGAAAAATTCTATCTGTGACCCTTTTGGAGTGGAAGTATAGACGTCATCGCTAAGTATTTTACTGGTTAAAACTATATTTCATCAGCAATGAAATTTATTTACTACAGCTAAACTTCTATCTCAACGATATCATTTAGCTGGGATACCAAGAAATCTTCGTAGTGAACCTCAACATTTTTTTCCGTGATATATAGGACACCCATGATGAAGCTAATGTAGGTGATGAAACTAGGACCTTTGAAAGGATAACACAAGTCGACAAAAAAATGTTTTCCTTTGGGTTTCTGTTCTCATACATAAATTCTGATGCTAGGCCTCGAAAAGCATAAAAATATCCATTCTTAGCTTTTGAAGTTTGCTTTTATGCATCTTAAGTCGATAAAACAGTTTTGAACAAACAGTCCATACAAACATAAAAAAACCACTAAAAATCTTCATTTTTGAACTAGGATTTGTATTATTTTACATTTGTATGCTATTACTAATCCTTACTCTCAAAAGACTCTGATGTTCAGCAAAAATGTTTCTGATTGTAATTTATAGTGAAATTATGAAAAAATCAGTTATTTCTCTTGAAATTCAAAAACTTGCTCTGGATCTACAAAAGTAAACTTTGATCAAAAAAATTATATTTCCCGCCATTAGTAACGTAGAAGAAAACAAAATTCGACATTCAGAAGTGAGACCCAAAAATCGTGTTGACCGGTGTAATAAATTGTTGCGAATCATCGAATTGAATGAATATTGTAAGGAGGAAACTTCCTCGATTGAAAATTGGGCTATCCAAGGCCCTATCTGTACCCAGACCACTTCGACTTCAGTCCAGACAGGGCCTGGAATGAACTGATCCCAATTTCTATTCGGGTATTCCACCCAGAATTACTTTGTTCATATACATTATCGGACTGTATCAAGAAACAGAACAGCCTCATTCAGTCTTGGAATTAACCATACAGTGATGTTTTTTCCGATTTTTTGACATTGTTCAAAATTTTGACAGTGTGACAATTACAAATACAATTTCAGTGAATTTGTTTTTTGAAGTTCTTTTTATGCAGTCTGTAGTTGGGTGCATTCAGATTTTCAAAACGGGGAAAACGTTGGAAATACAGCTTGGCCCTACATGGGTTGTATACAGGTATGCTTAAATCAAAATCTTCGGGAGAATAAGGGAAGCCTTGCAAGGCCTTATTAAGACTGTAGTTGTTGTGCCTAGATTTTGAAAACCGGGGAAAAAATTGGTAATGCAGCGTGGCCCCATATGAGCTTTATATGGGTGTCCCTGACTCAGAGAAATTAGGCTGAATATCAGCAACCCGACTAGACCCCCTCAGGGGCTAAGGTTAGGACATCCTAAGTTTGGATACCCTATATAAGTCCATACGGGGCTTATATTCAATACAGGACGCCCGGAAAAATTTCCACACGGGAAAGCACGAAAAATGAGTGTCCGACTTCACTTCATATCATTTCTATTTTTAGTATATAATGCTGAAAACCAATGTTTCGCCGTGATTCGTTGAGCTTTTCTTCCCTTCTCTAGAAAATTAAACCTCTGAAATTGAAAATAATCCTTGAGTAAACAAACAATCTTTCATTTTCGATGAAAAGTGAGTTTTTATACGACTAAAAAATGGAATTACTCATCGAATCCAAATAAGATTTCTCAGAATTTCCAGAGTTAATCCGCACGACAGATGAAACTACCACATAAAACATCTTCCATACATTCACCCGAAATATTCCAAACAAAATACAATTCATTTCCGAAAATCGTAATTGATAATATACATTCACGAATTGTTATTCGAGTGGATTCTGAAGTATATAGAATTTATGATAAAAAATATAAAATAACTTCTCGTCGGACAAAGAGCAATACACAAAGTGAGAATAAAAGCACAGGGAGTAATAAGTCATATGCAATCATTATCAAATATAAAACATTTACAAACATTAACGTGCATTAGCTAAGAAGTATTGCCCCTTCATACGTGTTGCGAAATAAATGACACTCGTAAAAATTGGCCATTGTTGTATCTCAATGAACATTTAAACTCTTCCGACATCTTTCAGATAAGTTTAAAACGCGTCTTATGTAATATTTCAAGATTCCTATCAGGTATCGACAATTTTTTCGGAGATATCTTTCAGATATGTTTAATGAATTAATACAATTTCAAATCAAAGTACAAAACACAAAACAATTTCTCCACAGCAGTTCAGGCAGAGAGATACGGTGAATAATAAATCATACAGGGATGTTGTTGTCGAGATAAGAAAGTGTACCCACACGATTTATTGAATCTTTAGTTTTGAGATTGGGTTGAATTAGTAGAATGACAGTTACATAAGTATATTCACCTTTCACTGGTACAGAAAATAATATTCTTCAACTGAACCATCTTAACTTTTACATGACGTAATTCAAAAACTCAGCGTTCTGCGAAATTTTGATCTGAAAAAAACCACTTTCATTTACAAAGTAAAAATGTAAATGATTCCAACATATATTTCGTTGACTGGTGTGCCACTTTTGGCCGGAGCATAAATTCGAAAAGAATTCGTTCACTGGATTTCAGTAATTCGTTGATGACTCGTTCCATTATTTCGACGATCGAAATAAAAAGTGAATTTCATTGTCGAAACAAGGGATAAAGTCTACTCGTTATTAAAATGCAGTGTACGAAATCTTCTCGAATTTGTGCCCTGCCTAAAAGTGACATACTAGTCAACTAAAATTTGGATTACTAATTTTTTCCGTGTAAGATCCTTCAGAATATATTTTAGAAAGCTTGTTGAGCTCCATTGAAGGGTTTTGATGGGTAGGTTTCAAGTGAATTACATCCTGTGTAATCCTTTTTCTCAAATAAACTAGCTATAGATTTTTGTTTTCTTTCGGAATGATTATTTCAAAAATCGCAGGTTTTTCTTCCTAAATAACAGTTGAAAAATCCAATATTTCACACCAAAAAAAGGTTTTCAACAAAATATTTTGGTTCATATGTGAACAACGCAAAACCTTTCGTTACTTCAACTAATTTTTTGTTGTTCAAACACACGGTCTGGAATCTCCTGGAAATCCAAGAGATTGAGGAAGGTTCGGAAGAATTCAGGAAAATTCAGAAAGGAAAAAATTATACGTTAGACTTCTCAGTGAAACTCGGAGGAATTCAGGGAAATTCAAAGAGAAGTGAATACAATAAAACTTTTGGTTCAAGATTTCAGAAGGATTTCGGGGGGTCCAAAAATTAAGTCAGACCATAGAGTCAAATTTTTAACAAAAGTTTCAAAGGCATTCCGGGAGTTTCAGAGGGATTCAGAGACAGGAAGATTGAGAAAAATTTTGCATTGGAGTTGCCAGAGGGGTTCAGAAGAATTCAGAGAGATTCAGAGAAATCAGGAAAAATTCAGGCAGCAGTAAACTGGGTGAAATTTTTGGTCCAAGATTTCAATAGCACTCCAGGAGTTTAAGGGGTTATATACAGTTAAAATTTTCAAAGAATCGATTCTTTTTTCATTTCATTTTTGTAATGTACATACATTTAAGTACACATACAGTAAATTTCAAGTCAATGTGGCGATTATTGTCCAAGTTACACGCATATTTGTAAAATTTTTTTACTATATGTCAAGTGCTTTTGAAACTTTGAATCCGTTTTTCTTCAAGGTCGGTGACCAAGATTTTTCGAAAACAGCTGGACCGATCAGTCTCAGATTTGAACACAAGCTTGTTGACTATATTTTTTAGTAATTAATCGAAGGTTTCTTCTCACCGATGAATTTTGTTCTTTTTATGAACAATTTAAGGCTAAAATTTTGGTGAAAATTCGATTTTTTCTTTTTAGGAGCCGCCATTTTGTCAGAAAATGTTCTTTCGCTTATTCCTCCGATCAATTACTACATTATACATTACTTCAACGGAATCCGTTTGGTTTTTTCATTTTAAAAGATTCAGTCCCGAGATATCGTGGTCACCGCAAAGCGCTGTTTTTTAGAGGAACTCCTGGAGATCAGCTATAACAGCTCTCGAAATTATCATTCTTACAAAAAAAAAATGTTAAAATACAGTTGAAAGTTATCTCAATATATGTACAAATTTTTACATTAATCAATTTAACTGTCTTTTCAGGAAAAATTCTTGAAAAATCGGTTGTTTTTGCGCCTCTTGACTGTATATAACCCCTTAAGAGAGATTCACAGACAGATATATCAGGAAAAATTGTCCTTCGAACTCTTCAGTAGGATTCAGAGAGATTCAAAAACATGGAGAGATCCAGACAAAATCAGAGGAAGCTTTGAACCCTGAATACATAAAATTTTGATGGATTCAGAGAGATTCAGAAGAAATCAAAAAGATCCAAAAGAAGTTGAAGAGATGCTCAATGACAAGTACCCAACTTCTTCTGAATTACACTGAAATCACTCTGAATCTCTTAGAAAAATATCCCAAAACATGGAGAGATTCAGAGGAATTCCAGATTGAGAAAATTTTTGTTTACCAGGGTTGTTTCTACAAAGCACTACTCAGTGCGTTTATTCTGGAATCAAAGAAATTTTATGACAAGTTTATTGACTTCCATCGGCGTTTCAATCATTGAAGGATATAAGAATGATATAAAATTTGAGACTGTATGAAAAATGATCACTGTTCGTGCAATGGGCAATGCCGATGAATAGCTTTTGACACACCTGTTGTGATGCTCGCAGGAGAATTATATAGTGTTTTGATACACTGAGCTAGATGTATTTATGGCGAGAGGAATTCCAAGATTCCACACAAAAAGCAACATTGAATTCATGAATAAAAGATTTTGTGAATTTGTCTTGTTTTGATTTACAAAGTAACTTATGCGAGTACTGGAATGTCGTTAACACAAACGTAAATCATAATAAATCATGTCAATATACCTTTACTCGAATATACAACTTTGATTTGTCATTTGCCATTCATCCGATGATTCAGAACGTTCTTGAATGACGATACCGAGCAACGTTTAGCCGAAGTCTCATCTTGTGCTAAATGAAATACAAAGAAATCGAAATACCATTCTCATCTTCCTAATGCTTACATTTCATGCTCTCAATATACAAAGGAAAAATCTAATTGAAAAGTAACTTTTACTATTTCTCGTAGTGAGTTCTGTTGCAGGTAGGTATCTCATGTGTAAACACGTAGCACGATTCACGATATTTCTACGATTTCAACTTTTAATGATAAATTTTGCAGCAAAGTGCAGTCTGGCAACCACAATTTCTCATCGTTCGATTCACCCCATCGGAGCTTGAGTGAGCAGAAGATCTCTTCAGTCATCGTAAAAATTCAGTTGAAAGATATTCACAATAATACCCGAAAGGATCCGATTTGGAGCTGTGACAGCAAAGGTTTCATGGTTGATTTGGTAGTAGCGAAACAATTTAGCCCTGATATTGTTGCTGCAGAAGCTGTTACAGCTAAGTGAGCAGTTAATTCTCAGCCATCCAAGTATCAGCAAGCGATTTTTTCCCGCCGACCTATGCTACTGGAGTCCTCGAGAGATACAGAATGTCGAGTAGGTGAATGTGAAATCTCCTTCGATACACCCTCAACGCACGATTGTGCACCTCTATGCACAAAGAAACTGCATATCATGAATAAATATTTTAATGACAATAAGGAAGCAATCTCCCTCTCAAAGTTAGAGCAATATCACAGTCGATTCAAATGTGAAATTTATGGAATTATGCAAGAATGATATACGATCATTCTCCCATATGAATGATCGTTCATTCTGCATAAGAAACTTATCCACCTGGAGACTCGACTTTCTCAAGAGCTATTTGATACGTTCAAAGTTTGATCACCACTATGACAAAACTTTTTTGTCGTAGCCGAGGTTCAATCATTTATCTCAATCTTTGGACGGATGTCGTCCTTCATTAGAAGTACGTGGGCAGATCCAAACGGGAAAGGATTATTTCCTAGGTAGGTGTGTATACTTTGCTTAGGTTTATAACGAAATACGATCTCACTTGAGTTATATAGGCGTGTTTCGTACGTATACATGTATAAATATGCCTGCAAGTGAAGGAAGAATCATACCCCATAACACACCATGTGAAATTTTCCATCGTATTGGTATCTCTCTCCCTAACGCGCGTATCGGTACATGTACGATACGTATAAGATACTTTTATATCTAGGTACCGCGTTGTTTGCCCACGCATGTTACTACTTTTTCTGCTATGTGACGTCAAGCTGCCACAGCGCTCTAGGATAACTCTCGCTCTGCAACACACCCTGACGACATCAAAATGTGGATAATGCATGAGCTTACGTGTGCGAATAGATCGTGCACGTTTAGAGACAACTTTCTAATCAAACAATGAAGTACTCTTGATGTATCACCTATACCAGCGATAGAGAATTCCAAATTCAGCTAACTAGGTAATAACTTGGAAATAATTCAGTTTGTTCATTTCAGAAGATGATCAATCGTTCAAATTGAAAATCCTCGAATGCAGAAATCTCCTCGGCGGTACGTCTTAATAATGTGACTAGTGAAGCAAGTAAGTGAGATCTCTCGAGTTATATCGCCTGAGGTTAGAAATACTAAGAGCAATTCTTCGATCTCGTACAGAAGTCTCGTCTTGGGTTTCCTCTTGGTGTAGTTTGGTCACGGATCAGCAATGCACTTCGCAGGTAGAATAAATATGTCGGTGCTGCATATCTACATACAGGGTGTTTGGTGTATGAAAAATACAACGGCTAGGTTCAATGCATACGAGAGCTATGCGTGTTGTTTCTCCACGAATCTCCACGAATAAGGCGTTCCTAGAGAACCAATATGAAATCCCAGTCATGAGAAATTTTTGCAGAAAATATCTTTCCTTATACGAACGTAAATATATATATATCCACATAAAAGCATTGGATTATTCACCGTTAGTTTGTATATAGTTGGTCAAAGAGGGTCTCGTCTCTTCTCTTCTCCTTTCAATGTTATGCCATTAATGTTTAAATTTATAAATCCCTAACAGCTAAGCTTCCAGACACTTTGAGCAATACACGCACGGGCGTACACTACACGACGACGATGACGACGACGCTGATGATGATGATCCCCAACCGCGCAAGGTCAATGATGGTTTGACAGCCGTGCGAACGAACATATATTATCTCTTCCTTCTCCCGTACCAACCTCTACAACTAAAACAGTTCTTTTCCCCTTTTTTCTACACAACTTTCTATCGATTAGCATTATTTTGCAATTCCTTTGACGTTTACTGGATTTCATATAAATTTGTATTTCATATCGGTCAACAAGATCGTTAGAATTAAAGAGCCGGTTTATGAATTTTCTATTCTCAAACTCGAAAGAGATAGTAGATAGTATAGATAGTACCTCGTGATTGCGTTCTTGACTTCAATTACGATATCTTGTATTACATACAATTGTGTACAATTATTATTTCAACGAATTCAAATTGATTTTTTACCCTCAACCAGGCAGTTTTTTATTTAATTTTCCTTCCATTCAATCGCCGGTCTATTCAGATAACATTTCGTGTGGCCGCACGTGGGGCGTGTTAATTGCATGCAGAGAATCAACAAATACAAGTAATTTGCCAGCATCGGTATTTGCATGCACGTGAGCTGTTCATTGCCAGAAAAATGTGTTTTCCTGGTAGTATCGTGTGGCATCCTGATGCAGAAAGATGTAACACGAATTAACACACGCATTGCGGTCTGGTGGAAAAAGCTCATTGCATCTCAATAATCAGGGAAATGAATACAAATTGCGTGATATGAAATGATTGTTCAAATGTCCATGATTTTTATGGGATTGAGTAGGTACTAACCGCTGGAAAGTTTGCATTCATCAACTACATGCCTGACGAGGAGTAAAATGCAATCCCATGTTGACCCATATAAAAATTCAAAAAGCGTCGTGTCAATTCGAGGGTCTTTCGTGCATGGTGGAACATTGTTCCAAATCCTAAACAACTGTAGATGATAGTGGATTTTAATGTTGCACCAAGCTTCGGTGATAGCTTCGGAAGAACAAGAAGATAGCCAAACATTGGATCAACATTTTATGAACGTGCGACAAACATGTAGATATTTTAATATTCAATGGATCTTCGAGGAAGTTTCTTGAAGATCTTGGTTCTCTTCAGGCCTGGCTTAAGCAATGCTTTCACTCACCTGAGATATATTAGTGATTGATAAATTTTACAGCAAAATTTCAATGTCAATTTATGTATTGTTAACGAGCTGAAAAAATAATGCCGTACAGTAATAAATTGTACTCTCTAAACTTGATTCAAGCAGAAAAACGTCAGGGTAGAGCGCTCTTCTCAAGCGTCAATTTTCAATGTTCCTGACTCCAACGCTGTTTGCTTATTTCTCCACGGAGAAAAAGGAATTCGCTGTGGCAGCGGAATCTACTTTTGCTGGGTTCCTTTTGCCAGAGCAGCAAATTTTTTGCTGGGACAGCAAACTATTTGCTGTTCCAGCAATCTTGTTAACTGCGACAGCGAATTTTTAGCTGTGGCAGCAAAAAATGTTTGCTATCCCAGCAAAATTTGTTTGCTAGTCTGTATATAATACTGAAAATTTGCTGGCGGAGCAAACATTTTTTGCTGCCACAGCTAAAAAATTGCTGTCGCAGCTAACACGATTGCTGTTATAGCAAATTTTTAGCTAGGTCAGCAAAAAAATTTGCTATTCTATATATAATACCTCGATTTGCTGCGTCAGCAAATTTTTTCTCTCCGTGTCGCGAGTGGCAAAACAAGCATTCAATGAACATATAAGTCTTCTTCAAGAATTGCACGATAGGGAGACTTGTTCATGTGTTTCAAGACGATGAAAGTATCTACTTTGACACTTCAGCAAAATATGTATCAATCATAATCTTAGATACGACTTTTTAAACCTAATCATAATAAATTACTTCTATCCCCATTATTCGATACCGCAAGATTACGACGGATGTCGGACTGGCTTGCAACCAAGGCCCCCGGCTGGAGAGTACACGTTGGGCCCCCTATACTGAAAACAAAATTTCTTCTCACCAAATAAATAGTTTAGTTGTCCTCCCTCCATAGCATATTCCTTGGAATGAATGAAAAATTCAATCAAATCGAATAATGGCATGCTCGTTCCAAATAATTTGGTCCCCTACATAAATAATGTATTCGCCACAAGTAATCAATTTTGGCACCCAATTGGATAATCAATTCCTACAAATGAATATTTTATGAAGAGAGGCCAAATAAATATAAAATATAAAATGTACTGTAGACGGAGCGCATTCTCAGGGAATTCATAAACTAAAAGAGAAAAACTTAGAACTGACCGGGCCCCTCAATACCAAAGGGCTCCCAGCGATCGCCGGAGAGCCGGGCGGGCCAGTCCCACAGTGATTGCGACATCGTTTCGATAGAGTTGGCGTAAAATTCCCGCAATGTTTGACATAACACTGATGAAATTTTGTATAATCTTATCAGCTCACGAGGAGAAAAGGTTTTAATAACAAAACAATTCCAAGTTTCAGCGGTGGTAATTTCAGTTCTTTCGAATGAGTAGGCAACACTGGCGATGAAGGACCTATATTGAATGATTGAAATTAATGAACGCCATCGTTGGTACATCATTGAAACTGTCGCCCAATGGTCTACACTCTACTTGAGTACCATTTCAATTTAGTCTTGGTTCATCCTCCACAAACAAATTTGTTTATGGTTTGCCACTGACGGCATTAGTTTATTACTATCCTTCTACCAGGGTGAAGTCTCGATTGTGGAAACTACTGGGCTTATGCTTAAATGATATCATCCTTTCAGACTTGAACCATGCTCGGTACCCTGGGCTCAGCCTGACTTAGTGAATTTTGCATGAGCCTAAAGTCCATGGTTAGGGGTCTCAATCCCGGGATCCCGGGATTAGTCCCGGGATTCCTGTTCTTAATCTAGCGTATACAGCTGTGTAATGACAACGTTAATACAAATTCCATTCGCTAGTTCAATTTGGGGAACATTACGTATTTTTAAACTGTCATTTTGCCGAATACGACATCGGCAGTTGGCAGTGTGTTGTTGGCCGCACCTCTCGAACCTCCTATTCTCGGAAATTTGTTTTTTGTTTCTTTGATATGGATATTTTTAGTTTCTTAAATAAACTATAAACTTTAGCCAGGATAAAAGAAATCCTTAGAGTTACACGGAAAAAATTAGTGATCCAAATTTTCGTTGACTAGTATGTCACTTTGGGACGGAGCACAAATTCCAGAAGAATTCGTACACTGGATTTTAATAATTCGTTGACTCTTTCCATTATTTCGACAATCGAAATAAAAAGTGAATTCCATCGGTGAAATCATGGACAAAGTCAACGAATTATTAAAATCCAGTGTATGAATTCTTCTCGGATTTGTGCCTCGTCCGAAAGTGATATATTAGTCAACGAAAATTTGGATCAACAATTTTTCCCGTGTAGATATAAATGGACTGTGATGATTTCATCACTACCTTTATCGAATTAAGTTTAAGATTTTTACCAGTGATACATAACAGTGTGCTCGTAAGATTTGAGTAATACTAAGAAGGTGAAAATAACTGTAACTCTTAAGTTTTTAATTTATTCATTTATTTTTATTAAATTGAACGAAAATAATTGGAAAATTTTCTACAAAAAATAACAAATTAAACTTCTAAAGTTCTGTTAAACAAAGTTTCAACGTTAAATTATGTCTCTTTATAATTAAGAAAAATAGGAATAACCTTCATATGAATCTGAATAAAATAAATAAACCTTAAGTATCTTCCATTTTCTTGAATATTGTAGAATTATGTCATTACAATTAAATCCAACTTAGGAAGAAACCTTAGAAACCTTAGAACTTGGAAATTGGAATATGGTTTTTGGATATCAATTTCACGACAATGTAGTTCATGAACAACATATTTCTTCATCTTCAATTTATAGATCCTGTTTCAATGAACGATTCAAAGTCCAAGAATACAAAAAATATTCCTTTGAATTGAAGAAACGTTTATCTGAATCCATTGAATGAATCTCCCTCATATAATAAAAAAAAAAAAATAAACAGTAACATAATAATCAAACTTATAAGTTCAATTATTATTTAATTGTTTTTTTTAAATAAATTCAGTGCATATTTTATTTTCACAAATAAGTCTTTCGAAGACAATTTTTGCAACAACTGAACATGAAAAACACAAAAATCGTGAAAAAAATTTTTTTTCGCAATCCCGTCAATTCCGGGATTGTGATACAGTAATCCCGGGATTACTAGGTACCCAAAAATGACCGGGATCCCGAATCCCGGGATTGAGAACCCTATCCATGGTCAATTTTTATCCGAACAGTTATATGGGGGAGGGAGGATTTCAAGCATACACCCAGGAAAATGATCAATTTGAATAAGAAAATTATAGATGTCTGATTAAATCACATTCAACTCAAACCCAGCAAACACGAATGCAGGCCCTTACAAGGACCAGTGACGGCCCTTCGCCGGCATGACAGGACCATCAGCGGCCCATTGAAACGCCAGTAATCATTGTTTGTAGGGAATATTCTCTTATCAAAAATACCGCGCGTGATGTCAATATCGAACTGAAGGAACGCATCACGGTGAAGATCAAGACTTTTGCTTGGTAGTGATGGGAATCCCTGAGAAAGAGCGATCCTTCTGAGTGATTCCCATCATTAGATGAGACTAATGCTTGAAGAGCACTGAGTCATACATCGAAAGCATATCCTGACAAAAGCGTGAAGGCGTGAAGTGCTTCATGCTTTCCATGTATTTCAACTTCACGTCATATTGGAGGGATCACTGTTAGAAAAATCTGCCTAAAACTCCATTATAATATTATAAAGTTTTTCACATAAACAGTTTATTGAATTCCATGATAAAATATTGAACCCAATAATATGATTCTTAATGTTAAGAATTTTCTTCTTGATTTTAATAACATATTGGTGGAATTTAATGAACAATTGTTACATTTCAAAAGGAAATTTGGATATTTCGCCATCAATATTAAATTTAAGAATTATTATTATATTTAATACGGAAATACGATAACACCTCATATTTCCAAACCAATATTCTAAAGAATCAAAGTTCCCTGAAGATTCTCTCTATGGGTAATCAGAACTGCATCGTTCCGGACTTTCCATATATTCTCTGGTGACATTCTTTGGTCCTTCAAAAGTTTTGTCCCTCAGCAGAGATGACTCTAGCCACCTCATAGGTCATGTCAAGGCCCTATCTAGGGACTAGCTTCAGTGGTAGTGCCTTGAAAGGTGCTAGACATATAGTGCTATAATTATTTTTACCACACTGAGAGAAATGTATCATTAAAAATTACTGATTTTTGTCAGTAAGCGAGGGATATACTTGATATGTGATTACAAACTGATGGGAAATACCAGTAATTTTTCCTAGCGTCATAATAACCGAGAAAAAAAACTTTCATCGTTACCAGCGTCGAACATGATTGTTTGTAATCACGATCCTTGCTTCTTTCCCCGAAGCCACGGAACATTCTTGAAAATGTTATGGTTTCCAATTTATATCAATCTCACCAATTGAGAGTTCGTGTTTTCTACATTGAGTCATAAGAAATTACTGTTTTTCAACATGAATTCCCACCGGTTTTAATTTTCAAACTTCATAGTATGAGAAATTACTCTTTTGTCTCATTGATTTCTGATCTCATGCCAAGTATATCAAACTGTATGTCAAGTATATCCCCCGTCTAATGGGAAAACCAGTAATTTTTAATGAAGAATTTCTCTCAGGGTAAGAATTTACCAAAACTTCAACATCTTCAACTCCCTCTAGACTTCTTTTTGTACATTGATATCACATTATATTTGAAACAGTTCTACAGCAGTCGGTTGGAAGTCTGTTAAAAATCTGTGAAAAACACGTTTCAACCCTAACAGCACAATGTGTCTCTGGGACGTTTTCTGAACGTTCTAAAAACCTCTCCTACGTTCTATAAACCTTTCATAAACGTTCCAGTGGCACGTTGTGCTGTCTGGGAAGGACAAAACCTGCAAGTGTAATAGAAAATATTCATGTCGAATAAACATATACATTAGACGTTACACTCCCTCCAATTCACCTCGTGAAACAAAGTTGGGATTCATACGTGTTTCGATAGCGTGGAAAGAAACCTCTTCGACATTTCCATTACTTCTATCCCTACAGAATTCTGATTCCTGACGTAAGGTGAGAATATTTTTCCTCTCCGTGCAGATATTTTTAGAATAAAGGAATACGTTCACTTGAATTCATGATAAGCGATGAATCAACAAACGTATTCAATCTCCTCTTCTCCTTTTATAAATTCTTCTAAACCGGAGAGAAAACGCACAGAAAAAAACTTCTATTTTGAAAACCCATCCAGTTACCTGGCGGGTTGGGTCTATACAAATCGGATTTCCATTAATTTATAATATATAAATGTGATATAGGTATATAACAGTATCGATACAACACGTTCCAGTTTGTTTCTCAATAGCCACGTAGGACGTGAAACACGACCGGGTTCACTAGGATAGATTAATATGGATGTACACATAATACATCTGGTAGAAAAACACAAGTCTAATCAAGACCATCTATAATGTACAAGTCTTAATTCACGTGACCAAGCCTATCCACGTGACCTCGGTGGAGTATCAGGGCTTCGTTGATGATAACTATTTAGAGAACAATCATTTTTCTCGACATGTTATAGCAGTATATGGTTGAGGAAGAGAAAGGTCATCGAGCTAAGACATCTCACGTTGGATGTTGGACGACGCCTCTCTTCGTGCACATCAGGAGAAAGAAAAAAAAAAGAAGAAGAAAAGAAGAAGCAGTCGACCTCCGCGGAAGGCGAAATGAACTTGCGCGCACGGGCGCACAATTATTATCCCTTTTGGAGAACGATCAAGGGAACTTTGAGCCGCCTCCTAGCTCGTGTATCTATGTTTTTTATCACCGATCGCTTGAAACAACGGATTACAAATACTGTTACCGCTAGTATACATAATACGAAAGGACCCTCTTATTTTTATTATTATCATTATTAATCTCGCGTTGGTCGTATCGGTGCTGGGATTGAGCGCGTGTGCTCATGGCCTCGCCTTAATCCCCACCGCCATTTGAACGTGTGTAAACGTTCTTCCGGGATACGCCGTGTGCGTGAAACCGGCGTTAAAGCCGATTTATAAACGTTTCTATATCTGTTGTGAAGTTTCTACACGGTGGTGAATGTGCTTCCCCGTTATATCGATTGCTCGGGTGAAAAAATCAGGAATTTATGATATATGCGAATTGAATGCGTGATAAGGATGAACATGAAAATAATTTCTTAACGTCTTTAATGTTTTCGAACCTTCAATGTCTTCTTAATCATTTGATTCCCTTCAACGCGATGTCTCGCTGTTGTAATAATATTGAATTTTCGTGTTATCAATTCCACAACTCGAATACTCAAACTCTGTGGTGAAGTTTATGAATTGAAAAATCGTCGCAAAGGAGGAATTTTTCTCACTGTAGATATTTCAAAAAATTCTCACGAATTCTTTAGTATTTTTATCGTTTATGCATTTTTAACAATGATAAATTCATTTCCACTAATTCTTGGAGGTATCCATAGTTATTCAGCAACACTAAGAGCGTCATTTATTCGTTCTTCAATATTGGATACTCGCCAAGGAATCTTGGGAATCTTCCGTGGTTCATAACGTGCGTAAGTGTACGTATATATATAAATGACCGTATAAATACATTTAAAAACTTTACTTTGTCTTCGTGAACTTTTATTTTTACGTTACTAAACATGCTGCGTCAACGACGAGTCGTTATTCTTTTCTTGCTCTTTTGTTCCTTATTTTACGATAATCAAAAGTATCGAATACGATACGAAATATCCCATAAGTCAACTAGAATTCAAAAACGGGGATATGAATATCGATCAAAGTATGTCAAAGATATAGTATACAAACAAGATCCGAAATTTTCATGCGATCTAGATCGGATAGGGAATCAGGACAAGAATAGGGGAGTCCTTCTAACTATAGAAGGACCCATACAGAGATTTTGAACACGTGTTTCCAAGAGGATCGTTCATGTGCGTGGATATTATTTTTATACGCTTTCTGCGCAGATGAAGTTCCAAAAGGGGATTTTTTTATATAGTCAATTATTCATTCATGTTCTTCTCGAAATTTGTTTATCTAATATCACGGTCAATTATAGAACCATATCTGACATGCCGCATTGAATGCTAAATTCCTCAACACAACCCGACTGAACATAGTTCATGGTTCATTTCTAGTAAGACACGGCTCTAGTCATTGACAAATTTTGTAACGCCTAACTAGATAGAAATTCGACGCTCGCAAGTGCCTCGTAAGATTCTGGTGAGGTGCTTGCAAGTGTCTAGTTTCTGGCTAGTTCAGCGTTACAAAACTTGTTGAGCAGTTCTAGTTGAAATAACATGTTCCGCGAATCTCCTTAGCACATTGGATATTCTATGAATTCAGTGCTCTGAAATATCTCAGGATGTAGTGCAAATGCTGTGTTACTAGGGCTGAATCTGATCGACTATTAAACATTGGAACGTTTGGTTACCATTAGAATCTTATAAAAAAGACTCTGATTGAATAGAGACTCGATGAAAGACTTCCAATTATAATCTTTGGGGATAAAATTAGCTCCAGAAGATACCGAGAAGCTTGTACTTTCACGGTTCAACCTTTCCGGTGCTTCACCGGAAAAGAGTGTTGTGTTGAACCAACCAAATAGTTTGGTTGATATGTGAACGATCACAGCGTTTTATCACTTCAACCAAGACTTTGTTGTTCGAACAAAATTATTTTGGTGCTTAATTTTTAACGAAAATATTTTGTTGGAGCGTCAAAAACATCCCGAGTAAAAAAATGTGGATCATAAATTGATAAAAAAAATATCACTCGGGGATCACGTTCAAAGTGATCACCAAGTGATGTAAACGGTGAGACTGCAGGATCTTTGTTTCATCATTGCCAGATCAATACAGTAGGTTGTGCTGATGAAATGATTATTTTTTCATCATTGTCAGATCAACAGAGTAGCTTGTGCTGATGGAATGTTAATGTGTGTGAATGATCATACCCAAATCTGATCATGATCATTCGTTAACCGTTTGTATCAAGTTCTGATCTACGAACAATCTGGACATGATTATCCCAATATCACTGTAATATTCATAATCAGAAAACACGTCCCACAGACACATTATGCTGTTAGGGTAATGAAAAAGTAAAAATTGAGAACTCAATTACATGTATTGGAATTTTCAATTCAAAGAATTACAAAGAATATTATATTTTCGAATAGCGGTGGAGGAGAATTTGTATTCGGAGGAATACAAACACACAGATGAATCGATCAGGTCGGGATCTTCTCTCATTAAATTCCTGAGTCCACTGACAACGGTGACAAAGAGTGAATACACTGTAAAAAAATTTCACCGGAAAATTCCAGTACATGTACTGGAAGTCATTAACCTGTACATGTACCGGAAAATTTCAGCACATTTGTACTGCAAAAATTCAGTGCAAACGTTATGGAATTCCCGCATCAAAACTGGAAATTTTCTGAGCTTCGGTACTGGAATTTTTCAGTACACGAGCTGGACTTTTCCAGGACATGTACTGGAAAATTAATGCTGAAAATATCCATGAAAATTGAAAAAAAATTGCTCACGCAAAGTGATTTTGCAGGGTCCTTGTGTTCCAAGATGATTGAGAAACTTTTGATCGTTCATTTGGATGGACAGAAACTCATGTCTACCTAACAGGATTTGAACCCACACTTTTCTACCTGCCTACCAACTGAAACCTAAGACCTAACCGATGAGCTATAGCGCGACATGTTGGAAGGCCAGCTTGGGTTACTACATATGCTTCATATCTAGAACACAAGAGGATAAGTCTTGGAAAAACCTCATATATCAATTTCATTGGCTACAATTACAATTATTATTCAAAATCTCAATCAGGAAATTTTTAATATAAAGACTTGAAATTTTTCCTGCCAGAAATGACGAAGTCCAATAGAAGTGGAAAATTTCAGTGCAACAGTGATTAAATTCCGTTGCATAGCAACTGGAAAATTCCATCACACGACCTGAAAATTGCAGTTCAAAACCTGTATAATTCAATTGCATAGTAACTGGAAAATTCCATCACAAAACCTGAGAATTGCAGTTAAAAACCTGTATAATTCCAATATACCAACGATTAGGTTTTTTTTTCTAAATTCCAAATTTTTTCTCAAGTCCTTTTTGAGGGAATATTCTTTTTTGGTGCACAAGAACTATAAAATTGTAGTACGAGCCGGTAAAATTTTCGCGAAATCATGGCAAAATTTCAGTACATCATCTCAAACTTGAAAATTCCAGTACAATGACTGAATTTTCAGTTATGCTTGGTAAATTTTCAATAACGTAACAACAAAATCTCTGTACATGTACTGGAATATCCATATTCCAGTACTAGCACTGGAAATTTCCAGTCCAGTTGCACAGTAAATTTCCAGTTTTTTTTTACAGTGTACTTTGAATGAGAAAATTCAAGTTTGGAGAAATTTTGAAGACGTACGCCTTAAAAGACCCTTGAAATTTGATGGATTCGATGGAACATTAGACAAGGATGAAACGGTGTGATCAGGATTCCCTTAGTACATTTCAAGTCCACTGAACGTGATGATGAGAAGTAAGTACTTCCAAGACGATAATTCAAGTTCAAAAGAATGTAGGAAACCATGTATACAAACCTAAGGTTGTATAAAATACTGTCTACACTATACTGAATTAACGTGTATCATTTATATTGCAAATCGAGAACCCGATTATCCATTTACTATCGAACTTATAAGATATATATAGTGTATTAACAGTTTCAAGTTTATTTGAAAATATAATATTCTTTGTAATTCTTTGAATTGAAAATTCGAATACATGTAATTGAGTTCTCAATCTTTACTTTTTCATTACCCTAACAGCATAATGTGTCTGTGGGACGTGTTTTCTGATTATGAATATTACAGTGATTTTGGGATAATCATGTCCAGATTGTTCGTAGATCAGAACTTGATAAAAACGGTTAACGAATGATCATGATCAGATTTGGGGATGATCATTCACACACATTACTATTCCATCAGCACAAGCTACTCTGTTGATCTGACAATGATGAAACAAAGAGCCTGCAGTCTCACCGTTCACATCACTTGGTGATCACTTTGAACGTGATCGCCGAGTGATATTTTTTTTATCAATTTATGATCCACATTTTTATTCCGTACTGAGTACAGAATATTTTTATTGAAAGTTCAATACCAAAATAATTCTGTTAGAGCAACGAAGTTGCGGTTGTCGTAAAAAACACTTTTTTCGATCATAATTATTACACTCAGATTTTTATAATCATCATGATGCTCACTGCATCTCCAATTTTCGATAGTGCTCGCGTTTTTAATACATTTGACGAGTGTCGCATCTTTCGCAATTTCATACACTTGATAAATGTTGCATCGCTCGCATTTCGCGAGGAACCACTGATAAATTCAAAATAGAGGACATCGACGACGCCAAATATCTCGTTGAGCATAATGAAGTGTGATGTAGCTAATGCTCATTGATGTTTATAAACGTCAATTATTTTTTGCAGCATGAATTTCATATATTCAATGATTGACTAATGTATTTGAAGATTGCCAAGTGTTCAACTTATACACAAACATTTCAACCTTGCCTCACCATGGACTTCTCATGTATTTTCTCAAATTTCCTAGAAATCCACAAAATTGACAAGAAATTCAGCTGTTGGATCACCCGTGGATCAATGTTCGATAACACCTGCATCAATGCTGCACTAGAAATGAACTCGAGACTTTTCAACCAACACAAACCAAAGCTTTCGAAACTAAAACCTTTGGATTTACAGTGAATACATGGGAAAGCATTTATCGTCCAAGTTGATTCACGCCTAATCCTAGCCAAGTCATCGGGTGGTACAAACATTCGATTTCAAAGATCCCATCAAACTCTTATGAAATATCGGATCAACCTAGTGATATCTTGTATTCGGGAGTGAATGAAATTCGTCAAATAATTATGATTAATTCGAGATCCAATGCAACGTTTCATCGTGGCATTGATATATAATTATATGAGACCAATCGACAGGGAGAGAAATGAAACTGTACCATAGAAAATATAATGTAATTATGTATTTGCTTTCTCAAAATGCCAGATCAATTGAAGGGTATTGTGTAAGAAGTTATTGCAATGGTCGTAATACATAATTATAGATATCGAGATTTTTCCTTTTATCCTTTGTTATTATTTGAATGCAGACACAGGCTGTAAAGATCAACAGTTATTTAGAAATTTTTTCAAGAACCTTGTTGGAACACGTCATTTTATGTTTTTCAATTTTTCATTTGTCAAACCATTTTATTTATATTTCAGGCAACTACACGGAGAAAAAGGAAATAGCTGCGGCAGCTACCCACTTTTTTAGCGCCCTCTTCTCACCGCTGTAGCTACAATAATTGCAGTTGTAGCTATTTTTTAGCAACCGCAGTGGGAAATCGTTTCTGCACCTGCACAGGTTTTGTGGTTGATATTTGGATAGCTGCGGCAGCTAAATTTTTTGCTGACTAGCCGTGAAAGCTAAAAAATAACTTTTCTCTCAGGGTGCAAGATCCCCTTAGAAATTCAATATCTCATACTCCGAAACTGCTCACAGAGAATGCTCAAGGACGGAGAGTACTTAAACAAGAAATTAGAGCAAAAACAGTAAGAGTTATCGCAAAAACTGAGAAACGTGTCATAAATTATATAGAATCTTTACACGTATTATAAACATCCAAAGATACAAGAATATGATTGCAGAATTCCATCGGATCAGTCTCGCGAAGTAGTCTCTCTGACCAGTCTGATAAAAGTGAAGTGATATAAATTAATTGATTTATGATCGAATTCAATGTTACAATGCCTCAAAGCATTCTCGCAATATCACGACAATCAGAATAGTTGGATTATCCCTACGATGCTTTGAAATACAAATAAATCAACTCTACCGTCTACAGGAATAATTTTCTCAACACGCCCAAATCAATGCAGTGCTATAAGATCACTCCCTCGTTGATTGATATCTAGCCACATTCCTCTAATGAAGCATAAAAACAGACCTGAATCATTTCTTGCATTCATTACCGTTGCATTTGTCAGTGAAATTATCAAGCTATAGATTGATCGAATACATACGATTATTTATCCTAGGTTGAGGATTTAACATAGTGAAGTAATCAATTTACTCCTTGCCTGAAGTCAAATTCTGAGCAATGATAAATTCAATTATACAAATAAGGAAAGCTGCTCTTCCCATGTTTCTTTTACTTCACAGCAAATCAATCGTTGCGAGCGTGTGCTCACAGTTCGATCACCGCAGGTCAATTTCCAGGGACAAAAAAGAATTTCCATCAAAATATGTGTACTGAAGCTTTGTGATATCGTGGAAGCGGGAGAGTACGTTTTTATACAGCCAACGGAATAATGTTATTAGAGTTTGTGTAATAAATATTGATAGAATATCGGATACGTCTGATTGAAAAAATAGAAAACTCATCAAATTATCAAGTACCGCTCAACAGCACACCCGTGTAGTAATGAGGCAAGTAATGAGGTAACAGTTATTGTACATGCAATACCTCGTAACATTTTCTGATTATATCATACATGTAACGTGCCTCCCTAAGAGATATACTAAGGTACACCATACTAAGATACATTTATATGTATATATATATCTTGCACATTGGGAACATTTCTTCTTAATGGGATTTTATGTTACAGAAATGAGGTTACAGGAGGGTGAAGGTTTATAGGAAACTGATATTTGTTCTCAGAGTTCATGAGATAATCAATCCTGATCACTCGTTAAGATTTCATTCCAATTTATAAACACTGTGCACTCGACAGCTTGGTTCACCTTATCGTAATTACTCACATTCAAAAATGTCTCATCACTTTTACCAATGACTGTACGGTTCTCAGAAATATACGGATCTGTCGTAGCAAGTTGAAATGGTGTGTTCTTATAACACGTGTATATATACCTACACGTGTTGGCACAAACATCGGTGTGCGTGTGTGTATACGTCTGGACCATTCTTCGTTATCTCTGACAGTATTTCTCCAATGCCAGATGCTAACTAGTATGGTATATACGTTTGTACACGAGTTTGAATTGATACCACGTTCACGGAATTTATATGGAAAAATGAAATCTCAAAGGCACACGAAGGAAAAAAAAACAAGATAATAATCCATGGAAATTTTTGTTGCAAATTTAACGCGAGAGGTAACTCATCTTCCACAACCCTGTAGAGAATGTCTTCGTCTCTGTTTATTATTCCGAGATGGAGAGTCTCGTCCACTGTCCAGGTGAATGTACTCTTTATGGCAGATTTCAAGAGATTCATACTTGATAGAGATTCTTGCGATTTTTCGATGTTGGAAGAGATTTCATCGAAAAGAACATATAATATAAGATTATCGTTTTCTAAAAAGGAAATTATTCAACAACAACACTTTCAACTTCTTTCCTCCTTTCCTGCTTTTTCCTTGGCTTTTCTTTTTTTTTCTCCTTTCACGTGGCGGCGGTTGAAGAGGGTCAGATTAGATTGGAATACGATGAGAGGAAATGCTAATCTATTTAACACGCTTACCGTCAGCTGTACGGTAATTTTTCAAGTCAATGTAGCAATGTGTTGTAAATAAAATGTTGCCTTTGAAGTATTACGAAACGTGTATGAACATCAAGGTAAACTCATTACCATCCACGTAACCAAATGTGGAAACAAACGATGTTGCGTTGGGAAAATTTGGTATTTTTTGCTATTGGATTCTCGATAGAAATCGTAACAAATTGAATGCTCGATGGAAATGTATCGTATTTTCATGATAAGTTCTATGTTAATACTGTGTTCAGAGAATCTCTTGGATCTGAGGTCGAGAGGAGGGAATCATATTCCAATAGAAATTTATTCAATCTCTAACAAGTTTTTGTATGAGAGATGTAAATAACAAGAATTGTTTAACTTTATCTTATGAGAGAAAATGATTTTGATTGATCCTTAAGGATGTCATGTTCATCTTCGCTACAAATATCAATAAAAACATTCTTGATGAGGAAGATTACTTGTCGTAAATCTTCTAGAAATCGTTAAAGTTCAGCAATGTACAGAGCACAACATTTTTCATGGCTTCTAACGTTTCATAGTAATTTTGATTCTCAAATTCAATAGGGAACAATAATCTATCACTCGAATATAAAAGTTATACACAACTTTATGATTCCCTTGGAGTTCGCGAATGTGGCAGCGACAAACATTGACTAGGAATAATTGGGCCAATATGGTCCTACAATTATTCCGTGGTTTCCAGTGCGAAAAAATGATCATAAAGATGTCCGTGATTCAAGCTTGTCACAAGCATGAAAACGAGCCTCGGTTGAGAACAATGGTGCTGATCATGTGTCCATGATTAGCCCGCTGTTGAAAATCAGGGACTGAATTACCAGATGAATGAGAATATGGATTTTTTCATTACACCCAAAGCTTTTATTATTCGCGACGCGATTCCCATGGAATAAAAGACACCTTGCTGAGACGAAAGTGTGGGAATATTGTATGCAATAAGTCAACACTAGTTCCAATGGAGATAATAATTCAAATGTGCATTATACGATAAAATGATTGTTACAAACCATGTTTCATATCTTTTCGTTCGATCTTTTATTTTGAAATCGAATACTTGGAATGCTCTTCCGTCAGCATTGATTTTCTCAAGGGGAGCTGGAAGCTTATTGTTTAACAATACACGTGGAAAATGCACAAGGCAACGTCAAGTTTCAAGGAAACTCTTCAGATGGGGATCAGATTATTATTGAAAAGAAGATTGATTGAAACATTAAAGCACGCGAACTTACCGGTGATGATACAAAGTTCGTTCCAGACTTGGCACAGTTGTTCACGGAGACAAAATTTGCTCACATAGCAAATCGAAGTATTATATATGGAATAGCAAAAAATTCTTCACAACAGCTAATTGAATTGCTGAGAGAGCAAGTAAATTTTTCGGTATTATATATAGAAGAGCTAACAAATTTTGCTGACCCACATGGCACACAATGTCTCAGTAATATCCTCAGAATATCACAAATATTTCATTCGAAACATTCTATGTTGAATATCTTTACAAGATTTCATAGATATTGCGGATAGAATATTTCATTACAAATATTCTGAGAATCTTGCAATTGAAATATTGCACATATGATATTCTGCAATGTTCTGGGAATTTATAATGAGGGATATTTCATGTTTGTCGCAAGTGAAATATTCTGAGAATATTTCAGTAGCAATATTTTATGTGGCCCTAAGAATTTTTATTCATCAGACCCGGTACTCACTTGTTAGTCAAATTTACAAGTTGAGGGCGAAAGAAACCTCTCTCCCACGACCTATTCAATTTCAATTTCAGAGGATTCTGAATTAATTGGTCTATATCCCACGGAAACGAATTTATCAGAAACAAATTATTATGCAGACGAAGAGTGGCACTTTGAGGGCATTCAAATCATCTCAGTGAATAGCTGAGGTGATAGAGGCTTTGTCTATGACTCAGAGAATTGAGGTTCGATCCTCACTGAGGGAACTTGCCTAATAATCGACTTGCAATGTGTATTTCTCTCACAAAGCCATCCAAATCATATTCTATACAACATTTGTAGAGCAATTTACTCTGGAGAAAATTTTTTCTTCACCAAAAGCAGTATTTCAAACCATTGTTACTACACGTCATTAGGAGATGTTTTCCTGTATAAAATATCCCTGAGATGATTTTAGCAATATTTCAGAATGTCTCCAGGAAGATTACGACAAACATCTCAGTGATATTGCAGAATGTCTCCAGAATGTCACAAAGATGGTGACATAAGATATTCTGGGGACATTCTGACAATATTCTTGAAATGTTTGCCAGAATATTGCATATTTCAAATATAATATTCGGGCAATGTGATTGAGACATTTTGTGCTATGTGGGGAAGGAGTAAACATTTATTGCTGCCACAACTAAAAACTCACTGTCGTAGCTAACTAGATCGCTATCGCAGCGAAACGTCCTCAGCAACAATCAGATTTCGCTGTCACAGAAAATTTTTTTCTTTGTATTCGTATCATCGATTTTTCCATCATAATATTTGTAGTGAAAGAAGCGCTTGTTGGAAGTTTGATGGAACAATTAGTCCAAGCTTTCCAAGGTCAAGGTTGGGAAAATTGTCCAAATGTCGAGAAATTTTAGGCCGGACTTGATCCTTGGTTGAAAAATTAGCTGTGGAAGCTATTCTTTCAGGACCGTCTTCAAGGCAGGGCACACCGGGCCCGAGCCCAGGGCCTCCTGCAAAAGGGGGGCTCTTCGTAGAAGGTATTTTTAGAATGAAACTAATTCTAGATATACAAAAAAGTGGAAATTCAGCTAATACTTATTTCAAAGAAAAATCATAATGATCAAATTTAGAGTGGTTTTTTAAAAATTCCAAGATTTTACGTTTCCTTACATGGGCCTCCACTCTGAGTAGGCCCAGGACCTTCAAGCAATTAAAGACGGCCCTTTATTCTTTAGCTATACGAAAAAAATAATGTATACTGTAAACAATTGAGGCCGCGGATGCAATAACAGCCTTAGCGCTCGAATGCATTTCAAGGTTGATTCAAGCGACCAGTGGAATAATAAAAAAAAAGTTCGTCAAAATGGAAAATGAAAATACAGCCTTCTAGAGCTCATCAAACCACACATTTTTTCTCCGAACAACTTTTTTCCACCATCAATAGTTTATAAGATAAAAATTGAAAAGTGAAAATTTTCATTTCTTCAAAATCAATTAAATTCAAAACATATTTTGCGATGACTCAACGAAAAGTCACCGGATTGACTTGAAATTCGGTACACGGCTCAATCATTGATCCCCGAAGATGCCTAGTCAGTTCCACATGTTGGAATATTTCATTATCCAATGAATATTTAATAATAAACAAATACTGTTGAAAACGCGCGCTTGTAAGTTTCCACGAAAAAAAGTATCGAGGGAATTTCCGATTTGGAAAGACTCAAAGCGACAAAGTTGTTCGTCGATGTTCGAATAAGTTTTCCTGAAAGTTTCAGATCAATCGAGTGAAAAATGTGGGAGATATTGCACATTCTTTACAATTACTCATCTCGCTTGCCATTACGGCAACTACGATACACAGACACTATGCTCGATGGTTCATAAGAGAGTCGTGTCACCGGGGCAAATATTTTATATTTTGCACACTTCTCAAAATCTCTTAGGCCAAAATGTTGCTCCAAACTCGAGGAAAATTTTTGGTTTTGTGTGTGTGTGTGTGTGTGTGTGTCCCATATAAGTTTCAACCGTATTCTTACAGAAGGACGGTTGGGGTGAAAAGAAATGTGGAAAAAAAACTGTGATTTTGCGACCGTCCATATCTCCCTTCCCCATTATCCGATTGCAATGGAACTTATACCACGTTCTGATTATAATTCGCTAGTGGTCCCATATGAGTTTCATCCCAATCGGTTGGAAATTGTAGGAAATTGTTTTTTTGCAATCCTTATTGTTTGACAATATTTCGAAAGCATGCCTTCCCTATGTTCATATCATCCGAATGCCTTGGAACTTGGAGCATATTCATTTCACGGAGTGTTAGTTGTACGTTTTAAATTCCAAGCAAATCGGAATTGAGGGGAGAAAATGGTAAGCACTAAGCTTCAAAACAAAATTTGTGAATCTCGAAAATGCCATTGTCACGGGGATATCTTTCGTTCCTATCATCCAATCGTTAAGAAATTTCTACCACAGTTTCATGCAGTGCTGATAGTGGTCTCATACGAGTTTCAACCTGATCTTCACAAGAAAACGGGAGACGGAAAAGGAACATGGTATCAATAATTGTGATTTTGGGTCAAGGGCATGTTTTCGCTTCCTGTTATCCGATTGCAATGAAATTTATACCACGGTTCAGTTATGATCCCATAGTGGTCTCATATGAGTTTCATTACAATCGGTTGAGAAAAGTGGAAGAAGAGTCTTTAGCAATCTGCATTGTTCAACTATATTTTCGAAAGTCCCCTCATAATTGATTGATTAAGAACGGGGAAGCCGTGTGCCAATTGGCAGTTTTTTTAGTTGCCGCCACTAAAAATTTGAGATATGTGTTGATAAAATACGTCCTTCTAACTATGGAATTTAGTGCGGACAACTAAAAAAGTTTCGTTGTGGCAACTAAATTTCTTAGTTAGAAGGACGTATTTCATCAACACATATCTCAAATTTTCATCCCTTTCGCACTTTACGAATTTCGAACGAAAGAGATGATATAAATTCCAGGCACATTGGAATTGGGGGGAGGAAAAAAGAGGAAATCAGGTTCTTGTTTGTCTGTCACAACTGAAGTTCAGTTGCCCCAACTAAATTTTTTTAGTTGCCACAACTGAAAAATTTTAGTTGCCACAACTAAACATTTTTAGTTGCCACAACTGAATTTTTTTAGTTGCCGCAACTAAATTTTTTTAGTTGCCACAACTATATTTTTTTAGTTGCCGCAACTAAATTTTTTTAGTTGCCACAACTAAATTTTTTTAGTTGCCACAACTAAATTTTTTTAGTTGCCACAACTAAATTTTTTTAGTTGCCACAACTAAAAATTTTTAGTTGCCACAACTATATTTTTTTAGTTGCCACAACTGAAAATTTTTAGTTGCCACAACTATATTTTTTTAGTTGCCACAACTATATTTTTTTAGTTGCCACAACTAAAAATTTTTAGTTGCCACAACTATATTTTTTTAGTTGCCACAACTAAATTTTTTTAGTTGCCACAACTATATTTTTTTAGTTGCCACAACTAAAAATTTTTAGTTGCCGCAACTAAATTTTTTTAGTTGCCACAACTATATTTTTTTAGTTGCCACAACTAAAAGGTTTTAGTTGCCACAACTAAATTTTTTTAGTTGCCGCAACTAAATTTTTTTAGTTGCCACAACTAAGAATTTTTAGTTGCCACAACTATAGTTTTTCAGTTGCCACAACTAAAAATTTTTAGTTGCCGCAACTAAATTTTTGTAGTTGCCACAACTAAATTTTTTTAGTTGCCACAACTAAAAATTTTTAGTTGCCACAACTATATTTTTTTAGTTGCCACAACTAAAAATTTTTAGTTGCCGCAACTAAATTTTTTTAGTTGTGGCAACTAAATTCTTTTAGTTGTGGCAACCAAAAAAAATTTTTTTTATGAAAACTAAATTTTTTCATGAAAATTTGAGATATGTGTTGATAAAATACGTCCTTCTAACTATGAAATTTAGTGCTGGCAACTAAAGAAGTTTAGTTGTGACTAAATTTCTTAGTTAGAAGGACGTATTTCATCAACACATATCTCAAATTTTCATCCCTCTCGCACTTTACGTATTTCGAACGAAAGAGTAATTATTCGAGTGGTATTTTTTTATTCATTTTTTCGATAGTGACAAATATAGAAAAACCTCCGTTGAAATGAATGGATTTAGTGATTCTACCCATAAAATTTAGTTGCCTGAACTAAATTTTGCTTCCTCGTTTAGAGGGAAGCATCGTTTCGAGGAGCCGACAATTTTTCTGTCTCGAAATTCAAAATCTCCTAGACCAAAATGTTTCTCAGAATTCGGGGAACAATTCTGTTACCGTGTCTGTCTGTCGGTCTGTCTGTCTATGTGTGTGACTGTAGCCCCCCCCCCTAAGTCTCGTACGCGCATAACTCCCGTTCTGCTCATCTGATGGTTTCGAAATTTTTATCACAGTTGTGGACTAGGGTGATAGTGCCCCCATATAAGTTTTATCCAAATCGCATGAAAACTGTGGCAAATTTCTTTGGGATCTGCATTTTTTTTAAAGCATGCCTTCCCCATGTCCAGATTATCCGAATGTCTTGGAACCCTGAGTATATCCGAGTAACGAGATGTTAGTTATATGATATAAATTCCAGGCACATTGGAATTGAGGGGAGGAAAAAAAAGGAAATCAGGTTCTTTTTTGTCTGTCACAACTAAAGTGCAGGTGCCCCAACTAAATTTTTTCAGTTGCCACAACTAAAAATTCTTAGTTGCCACAACTATATTTTTTTAGTTGCTGCAACTAAATTTTTTTAGTTGCCACAACTAAATTTTTTTAGTTGCCACAACTAAAAATTTTTAGTTGCCATAACTATATTTTTTTAGTTGCCGCAACTAAATTTTTTTAGTTGCCACAACTAAATTTTTTTAGTTGCCACAACTGAAAATTTTTAGTTGCCGCAACTAAATTTTTTTAGTTGCCACAACTAAAAATTCTTAGTTGCCACAACTATATTTTTTCAGTTGCCACAACTAAAAATTTTTAGTTGCCACAACTAAATTTTTTTTGTTGCCACAACTAAAAATTTTTAGTTGCCACAACTATATTTTTTTAGTTGCCACAACTATATTTTTTCAGTTGCCGCAACTAAAAATTTTTAGTTGCCACAACTATATTTTTTTAGTTGCCGCAACTAAATTTTTTTAGTTGCCGCAACTAAATTTTTTTAGTTGCCACAACTATATTTTTTTAGTTGCCGCAACTAAATTTTTTTAGTTGCCACAACTAAATTTTTTTAGTTGCCACAACTAAAAATTTTTAGTTGCCACAACTATATTTTTTTAGTTGCCGCAACTAAATTTTTTTAGTTGCCGCAACTAAATTTTTTTAGTTGCCACAACTATATTTTTTTAGTTGCCGCAACTAAATTTTTTTAGTTGCCACAACTAAATTTTTTTAGTTGCCACAACTAAAAATTTTTAGTTGCCACAACTATATTTTTTTAGTTGCCACAACTAAAAATTTTTAGTTGCCGCAACTAAATTTTTTTAGTTGTGGCAACTAAATTCTTTTAGTTGTGGCAACCAAAAAAAATTTTTTTTATGAAAACTAAATTTTTTAATGAAAATTTGAGATATGTGTTGATAAAATACGTCCTTCTAACTATGAAAGTTAGTGCGGGCAACTAAAAAAGTTTAGTTGTGGCAACTAAATTTCTCAGTTAGAAGGACGTATTTCATCAACACATATCTCAAATTTTCATCCCTTCCGCACTTTACGAATTTCGAACAAAAGAGTAATTATTCGAGTGGTATTTTTTTATTCATTTTTCCGATAGTGGCAAATATAGAAAAATGGTCCGTTGAAATGAATGGATTTAGTGATTCTAACCATAAAATTTAGTTGCCCGAACTAAATTTTGCTTCCTCGTTTAGAGGGAAGCTTTTTGATCGTTTCGAGGAGCCGAAAATTTTTCTGTCTCGAAATTCAAAATCTCCTAGACCAAAATGTTTCTCAGAATTCGGGGAACAATTCTGTTACCGTGTCTGTCTGTCGGTCTGTCTGTCTATGTGTGTGACTGTAGCCCCCCCCCCCCCCTAAGTCTCGTACGCGCATAACTCCCGTTCTGCTCATCTGATGGTTTCGAAATCTCTATCACAGTTGTGGAGTAGAGTGATAGTGGTCCCATATAAGTTCCAACCTGATTCATTCAGAAGAATTGGGTGGATGACAAGAACTCTGACAAAAAAAGAACATTTTGCGTACGCGTGTATCTTTGCTTCCTATTATCCGAATCCGATCAAACTTCAACCACGTTTCATTTATGACCCGATAGTGCTCCCATATGAGTTTCATTCTAATTGATTGAAAACTGTGGAAAATTTTCGTCTCGCGATTCACATTATTTGTCAATATTTTGAAAGGATGCCTTCCCGATGTCGGTATCATCCAAATGCCATGAAACTTGTAGTATAATCAGTTTACGGGGGATTGGTTGTATGGTGTGAATTTCAAACAAATCGGAATTGAAGGAAGAAAGTGGTAAGCACTGAGCTTCGAAACATAATTCGGACATTTCGTAAACATCGTTAACATGCGGATAACTTCCGTTTCTATCATCCAATTGTCATGAAATTTCCACCACAGCTTTATGCAGTGTTGATCGCAGTCCTACATAAATTTCAACCTGATTCTCTAAGACAAACAGGAGAAAGAAAGAAAACAAGTATTTTTTTTCAACACAAACGAGGAAGCCATGTGCCAATTGGCAGAGTTTTTTATGTACGGCAGCGAAAAATATTGCTATGATAGTAAGAATTTAGCTGTTGCAGCAACATTTTTGGCTAGCCAAATATCAAACATACTGAGAAGTTACCACAGCTGATTCCGAGCTACAATAGCGGATTATTTTTGTCTCGTGTAGGATACGAGAATAGTATACCATTGAACTGTTTATGAACCGTCTAAGTTCAAAGTTTCTTTCATAAAACAAAACAACGGATCAATGCATGAATGAATAAATGAAAAGTTCAACAAAATCTCAAAATTACGTCAAGATATAATTAATATTCAATATTCATTCAATTTACGTGCTCGAAGTTGATGTATATTAACTTTCAAATAACGAAATTCCAAACGATTTGCATATAAATTACATACCACATTTTCATATAGAATGAATATCGAATCATATATCGATACAAATCTTTCCAACCTTGAAACGATTATACATAATAAAGATCATTCATTGAATAATTTCATTGAAGTGGAATAAGAAATAAATTTCTCCGCGGTAAACAAAATACCGTCTATTTTAGTAAACCATGTAACATTTTCTCGTCTCGATAAATCTTATCAATGAATTCGATCACTACCTTTTCGTTTCTTATCGATCCAAAACGAGATCCTGCTCATAACTCGTTCGAAGAATTTTATTCAGCATGAATATCGAATATGACATTCTATTTGAATTTATAAATCGTGAAATACGTTTATTTCTGGATAACTTCAATGTACCGAAATATAATGTGAAAGAAAAATATATACTTTATGCGATAATTCTTAATAATGTTATGATTCATGTAAAACACCTTCTCTATCATGGTCAGACCAGTTTGGGAGTAGTCTCATCCATCTTCCGATGATTTTTTTTTCCTCGATGCTAGCCATCAAGGTCATTAATTCTCGGCATAACGCGTTCAAGTAGGGGCGTTTTCCATCCATTTTTCATTTTATGGATTCGATACTGGAATATAATTGGTTGATGAAATCTTGGAATAATTATGCGTTTTGTATTTCCATGTCGTGGGTTTGAGTTTATATTCATGTGAGGAATTTCCTTGTCGTGGAATGAAATAAGGAACAATGATAAACGTTTATGGGAGATTCTGAAATCCATTTGCACTTCACTTAGAGTGTAAATCTTAAAAACTGGCAAAATATTAGATCCAGGCTATTAGAACACGTAACGATTATGTGCAACATTTCAATGACGATGGTCATGATGATATAGTGAAATTTATACTCAATCTCTATGTAGAGTAGAGCAATTAAAAATATATCATGAATCACTACCTTTCCGTGATAAAATTCAGGTTTGTACTGTTGACGTAGACGATATGTGTAAAATGTACACTCGCCGAGTTGATATCTGCTATTACGCTGATAATTAAGTTGTTTTTCAAGAAATCAAATGTTCTCCGAACATCGAATGAAATTTTCGTTTAATATCCGACGAAAAATTATTAACTCAATATCTTGTGAAGAATTGACAAAGTTATTTCGAAATAAGAAGTACTAACTAGAATGAGATAAGGATGAGAACTGTGGAAGAATAAATCCATCCAACCCGTTGATAAATTCTGATTTAGACGAAGTGCTTTTGACAAAATTCTGACCTGAACTCGTGCAAGATCAACAAGTTCCCGTATATTCACCGATGTTGATCCCAGCGAAGAATTTATTCTCTCGATTTGGATAGATTAACCTTCGTACCGGTCGAGTGTTGACAAGAATTGTGATACCTGACTACCATTGAAATCTTCCCTGTTACAAATTTCTGTATGCATTGAATCTTATGGACATTCCACATGGAATTTAACGTACTTGAAGATGAAGATATGTGCGACAGTTTCATCTAATAGCGTGCATTGTCATCGGCCCAGGGCTGGCCCGAATCTAACCGAGGGAAGGCACAGTTGGGTTCAATTTCTTCAAACTTGGCCTCATAGTTGTGTTCACCGAAGATGTGATTGATGAGGCGATGTGGAGATTGGATCGGGTGTAAATTTCACACTCGTGATTTCACTTCTCTGTAAATAAGAACGGATTGGATGAATGCGTTGGATTCCTTCCAGTCTCACTTCTTTAGATTTACGGATGCAAACCGATTGAAGTTATCGCAAGTCAACTCATAAATCCATGAAAACGGGATTAAAACAAATTCCAATTCATCATTCCAATTCGTTTCAACTCGAGTTAAAATGTTTATTTATGTTCGTTGAACGGATCTGATGCAGCTTTGTTGCAAGTGTTCCTGTTTTTTTGTGTGGCACTGTTGCAACCGTATGTGGGCCAGTTTACACTTGTCGTATCCGCACTACGGCTGCAACAGTATCACGCAAGAAGCAAAAAGGTCTCAAAGTCTGCCTCAAGTCCGTTTAGTGGACCGAAATTAACATTTCAGCTCGGGAATCGATTCGCCCTCTCTGAATTTTAATAACAGGTTTGTGGAAAACAGTGATTCTGCTTAGTAAAAACATTTCCAAAAACGCTTCGAGTGTGTTTTTAAAAGGCTTTCGGGGCTGAAAAAAAATTGTTTTGAAAATATGGCGAATAAGGTGAGTGCAGTACCGAAGCTTGACCCTGTACAAGTTGCTGACACTTCGTGTATAATTTCTATTTAATGAGCCAAAAATTTATCATTTATCAAACATTTATTGAAATCTCATTCTCCAGAATGTACTGCCAGTTTTGATGCATAAAAATTCAACAGATAATTAATACTTGCCTTATTAAATTGTATCTATATGGATCAGGTCCTGGTACACCTACTTTCATTGTCTTCAAAAAATTATACATTCTACGAAAGAGAACCAAACTTCTGACACACGCAAAAAAATAATTCGCTGTGGCAGCTAAAAATTAGCTGCCATAGCTAATTTTCGTGGTTGATATTTGGATAGCGAAAAGAATAGCTATGATAGTGATTTTTCTTTGCAATCAGTGTTTCGCTGTACTAGCTTGAAAGAATCGCTAAAAGAACAATCAACCGAGTGGAAAAAAAATTCATTGGATAGGGGAGGGTCGATACCGCAATCTTTCGGTTACTAACTCAAGCTGTTAGCGCTTGAGCCACCATACCGATTGAATTTCTCTTGTTCTAATGATACATATAGCTTCAGCGGAATGTTTCAAATTCAATTTTGCAAAACCGCATGTAAACAAATAATTATTCTAGAGGTTAAATATTTCTTTATTAGGGTTGTTGAACATTTTTTGAACCTCAGAATGTCTATGCATTTGTCAAATATTCATTGAATTCACATTGAATGTTCTCTTTGGATATGTACTACAGCTACAAAAATCGCTCCACTAACAACATTCTTTGTCGATGCACAAAAGCTATGTTAGTACATATAGCTACAATGATAGCTGCAGTAGCGCAATGCACTCAGTACACAAGTCTTTGCTGTCACTGTGAATTCATTTTTTTCCGTGCAAACAACGGAACAAAGGAACGGGGTAGAGATGTGCGAATCACGTTTTTAGACCCTCAAATCGAATCGAATCGAATCTTTGACAATTTTATCGAATCCGAATCGAATCGAATTGTGGAAAATCACATCGAATCGAATCACAACATAAAATCAATACTGGATATAATAATCATTTGAATCGAATTTAAACATTGCATACATATTGTACTAGTGTAGATGTACCATTCAGAGGCTCTTTAAGCCTTTCCTTAGCCCATTGAATTCGTCTTAATTTTTTATATTTTAAACATAAAAAGTGAAGTCCTCGTATTCGCTATTTTATATTCGTGAGGAATTCATATTTATTAGCTTGATTCGTTAATTCATAATCATCGATCAAAATGAGATGAAAAATCTCTGATAAACTTTGAAAAAACTTTGCCCCAATTCCATCATATTTTTCATCGAAATTTTAGAGTTGATCAGACTTTTTTGGATTTGTTCAAAAAGAAGTCAAAGTTTTTTTTCTAGAAATTATAGAGAAATTTTCAAACATTTCTTCTTATTGAATTTGCAACCCAGATAGCACAAGAGTTCTGAAAGAGGTCATAAAGAATATGAAGTATTCTTATAGAACTCTTTTGGAATTATTGTGCTATCTGGGAAATTTTGCACAAATGTCGGAAGCACCCACTGTCGGGTTATTATAACCAAACTTCGGGTTGTTGTACCTATTTTTTTTCAGTGCCTATAGCGCTCGAGTGTTTTGTTATCCGGTCACTGATTCGTTTTAATAAATGATTCAAATTTCAGTAACATTGAATTTTTGTTAAAATGACGTTTCTTTGACTAATGTGTCCTACTTGAATATAACTGCGGTAATACTTCTTGATACACCGTGGAAGTTTAAATGAAGTTCAAAACAATTCATAAAGAATTTCCAAATTTCATCAAGAATTCTTTTGAATAGTTGTGTAGTATGAGTCGCACAGCCAGTAACATTTAACAATCTTTCGATGATGAATATCCAATAAAATTATTTTGCGAACAATATTTTGTACACATTCTCAAATCAGGTACATTGAAGAAAAATGTATTTGACTCAAATGAAGTTTTTTTTTTCAGTGTAACATTGATTCGGAATCGAATCATTGCGATTCGAACATTTCGAATAATTCGATTTTAGATTTTTTTTATTCGATAACGAATCGAATCGAATCTACAAAAATTCGTTCGATTCGATTCGATTTCGAACTATTCGCACATCTCTAGAACGGGGCAAAGTCATTTCTTGATTATTGTATTAGAATTTATTACTCTTATTGATCCATTAACTACCGATAACGACAAGAACGTAGTCAGAAATTCACTGAAAGTAAAGTGTACGCATTCGCTTATGCTTATAATAATGCGAATTTGCGTCTTAGTACCGTGTGTGTTTACTCTTTGAAAGTGGGTAGTAAATTTCCAGCTACGATCTTGAATTACGATAATCCTTCTTATTAAAAAAGTCGAAGACGTTTGGAAGGATTCGAAAAACAACCGAGGCAAAAACCGCCACGAAATTAAATAACAGCCGTTTATTTCCACTTTGTGGCAGTTTTCATCCCAATTTTTTCCGAATCATTCCGACATATTTAGCAGAGCTTGTGATCAACGGTCAATTGAAAACATCGAAAAACTAACATCGTGTTTCTTGGATTCATAAGGGCGCTTGATTTCGAATAACCCTGTCAAGTCCTTGAAAAATATAAAGTGAATGTGATGATAATTGGTCACATTATAATTTGAAAACCTCTCCCATATAGAAACCTACGCAATGAAAGACAAGAAAAACAATCAGAAAATATCTCCTTCGTATTGAGAATTTCTAATCTCTACGTAGAAATATGAAATATTACGACAAATAATTCCCATGGTTGACTCTGAAAAGTGAAGTATGAGAAAGGGAAAAATGTACAAAGATGCAAATGAGTTTCGAATGACTCTCATGGAGTATACACTTTCATGATCTTGCGGTATACAACGGATCAATTATACTTGGTCATGGAGAACGTTATCAAATCCATTAGTCTTATCACAGGGAAGAACTGAACCGTTTCTCGACTAGTTGCGCTGCGTGTTCCTCTTTATATAATAATTCATATGTTCGCTTCGGAATTATCTTCAATGGAGTTGAATGGCTAACAGCGTGAAGGGAAAGCAACATCAAGGATTAATCTGGACGAAGTTGATAGTTTTCATGCTTAAGCTCTGTACATCTATTACTATCAAATTACCTGTAATGTCAAACATTAATGTCGAGGAACTTCTTATAACCCTCTGCACGCGAATTTTTTCCATCATTGTTTTTAGTTTATGACATGAGTAATACTACACTCAATGCTCAATAAATCGCTTAAGAAGTTGTTCGCTTCGTAGGAAGAGGAACATTTACTTCACTTTTCTCACAAATATCATGTAGATCCATGACCACTTGAAATATTCTATTTCCAACTCGACTTCTTTTGTTTTTTAACTTTCCATTGAAATTATTGCTGTTCTCTTGACGCGTCGATAAATAAATCACTTGTATATTGAATATTCTTCCAAACTGCATTCGTGAATTTGAACATTGACTCTCTTCTTCCTGTGTTATATTCAAGTGTATGAAGTATTACAAACAAGAACGATAATAAGAATTGATAATACATAGTAATGAGGAGGAAATCACGCCACTCGAGATCAATCAATTCTTCACCGCGTATAAACAACTGATCGAGCCGAAGATTAAACGTTTGCATCTTCATAAATATATACACATATATATATATACGTGCGAACTACTACGAAAATAGGAATAAATGCTTAACCAATGCTCAATGCAATGATTAGTAGTCAAAACACGTCTAATTCCAAGAAAAATATTGTGTACAGGAGAAACAATGTAAAATATATCTTAATGTTTTATATAATTCACATGTAATCTCAAGTCTTTGTTTTACATAATTTACAATATCCTTGCGATGGACGAGATCCATTGAGAATCTTCTGATTTGAAAAAACATTTCGGACCAAGCGTTTATTCGCTTCAATCAATCTCGAGGTAATACATTTTAAAACAATGTACTGTGCTATGACATTTACTTGTACGAGATGTATAAGTGGACTGCATTGGTCAGTTAAAATCAGAAGTAAGGAATAAAGGCAACAAAAAACAGAATCAGAACAAGTATATGCGGCTTCGGACTCGATTTGATCCGAATGTAAAACTATTCTGTATCTATAAAACTTCAGTTTTAAAATTACCTTGACACAGCGGTGAAGGATTGTGATAGTTTTTAACCTCACCTTATCTCCTGATTTGATTACAATATTAGAAAAAGTGTTTCACATGAATTCCATTTGACTTTCAAAATAAGAGAGAGAGGAATAAGCGTTGAAGAAAGATGGAAAATCGCTCGTGCGGTGACCCGAAGTTATATGAAATTTCAGAATTTATTCACACCATTTCGTAGATTTGATTTCATAGTTATCTCTTTCGCGAACGTTATCGAAATGAATGAAAATCATATCCCACAAAGCACACAAACATGAGAAGGAATGGCATATAAAATCGTTTCTGCGATAATACATGGAGATGCAATAGATTCTAATTGAGTAGAAGAAAAACTTGTTTTGAAAATTCATGTTCATAAATTTCGCATCAAGTGGAATTCTCAAACACAATGTGTTATAAAATTCATTCACGTGTTCTTCTGTTCAAATTGATTTTCCACAGTTCCAGGATGTTTTTGCTGTTTGCGCAAGAGATTGATGTACAAAGAAGTCACAAGACTCACGTAAGATTCATTGATTTTTTTTTTATATCAAAATTGATATATTTGCGATGATATGCGTATAAATACTATATATTGCGTAGCTTGGTAGAATTTTCACCCGTTGAATCACCCACGAGTAGAAGATTTTCTCACAACTGTAGGTCAACTCATCAAAGTAATCTTCGCGACTGGCCTCTGAATACCGTATTCGGTCAACGAATAATCATCAATCGAAGGAAACGATTATGATGAAGATGAAAATTGTGGAAAGTAGTTGCACGTTCTGTTACGAATTGAGATGAGCGAAAAATGGGCATTCGAATCTGCTAGCGTTGGTTAACCAATGTCTCTAACCTTAAGGAACGAATACCATCAAACGTTTGTCTTTTAGTTAACCAGAAATCGCGATTCAACTGCACAAGTTGAGATAGCGTTAGCCCCTGCTAAGCAATCAACTACATCCAAGCTAACTTTCGACTCGTTACATTACAAACCACACACTACATGATATGGCAAACGCAATGTCACGTAGAAGCGATTCTCGCAATTTATTCATTCCTCGTAATGTTACTTACGCAACATCAAGGCAAATAATACAGGTTGATTATGTGGATGGATACTTAACGAAAATCAATATTGTCGTGAGGTTGACGATTCTTCGCTAGAAATGAGATGAAACTTGGAAAAGTATCGAGTAATTTGTTCTGATGTGGGAAATGAAAAGTGGTTTTTTAGTTTCAGGGAATTGTTTTACGTTGTGGTAAACTACACGCTGAGTGAAAAGAGATATTTGCGAAACTGGTGGAACGAAAAACTGTGAGAATGTGAATCTAACGCTACACGTGATAAGCTCAATCAATTCATCGAGAGGGTGGATTTGAAATCTACATGTTTGTGGAAATCTTCTGGTAAGAATTTTCATCAGCGTCCCTTTCTTTTCGATGTTTGAGAGATATTGCCAAGTTGTGGAAAAAAATTACAATGGAGATAGATCAACTTCATTTTTCTTCAAATATGTAAACAAAAATAAGATAGGTTGATTGAGAATTGAAGTTCCAAAATTAATCGAAAGACCATGACACATTTATTGGGTAATCAAATAGCTTTCTTCCGAGGTTCGTTTGATGCGTCAAGGTTTCAAGATTCTAATTTCACATCAATATATTCAGACCCCGAAGATCTAATAATCAATGCCGGAATTGAGTCCCAATTTAGAATTAATGTCCTAATTCATGCACTTCTCAGAACCTTAGAAATGTTTATTTGGATTCACTGATTCCTCGAGCAAGAAATGTGAAATCCCGTCATATTCAAAGTTTGTGTAGTGAAACAGCTGAAAGTCTTGTCAATGTCATGGACGTTTCGAGATGTCGAGAAACTACCCGACCGGAAATTCAGTCACATTCGATTAGGTTAACCCGGCGTGCAACAAATGCCGCTATAACGCAGCTAATCAAACGCCGGGTTAACCCGATTAAATTCTTAGTTGGGTACATAGGAAGCCTGTGAGGAGTCAGAGCTGAGATATCCCTGAGCAACTCTTGAAAAACTGTTGATGGACTTTTAACGGATTTTGATCAAGTTCCGGAAAGATCCGCTGACCCGCAAGTACATGAAAAATCCGGGAGAAGTCAAACACGTGGGATTTTTGGTGGAACTCTGAGGGACTTGTGGCAGACTTTCGAGAATATCACGTAGCCCGTAAATACGTCAAGTACAGATTTCGGAATTGGTCCAGTCTGCGAAGTTGTGTGTGGATCCTCGAATTTTTCAGAAATTTCAGCAAAATTTTGCTATTATCAAGCGTATTTAAAGTGCACAAGACGTTTACCAGAAATCCTTCATCTTTGACTTCTTGGAGACTTCTCATGAAGGGGGAATACCCTCAGTACCAGGCATTCAAGGTTTTTTTGCAAATCAAACTAAAAATACTGCTCTTTCAATGGAGCGCAGCGTTCGTAGGCCGACTTTGTGTGGTTTATGCACCAAATCCGACGCAGGAACTGAGCGCAAAAAAAGCTGGTGGAAATAACTTCTCTGAATTTCTTTGAAGAACTCTAAATCTCACTGGAAAACTGACAAAATCTGAAAAGTTCTGAAAAACTTTTGCTTATTAAATACGTTTTTTTTACTGAAAATTTTTCTCTGAATTTTCCTGAAAAGCGTTAAAACTCCCCAACAAACTATGGACACCGTTGAAATTTTCTGAAAGACTGGCAAAATTTTCAGAGATTTTCATTGAAATTGCCCCACCGAGGAACTATATGGCAAAAAATTCAATCTTCATTGTTCCCTGCTGAAAGTGTCAAGTAAAACTGGGCAAAAAATCGTTGTTAGGCTTTGAACGGTTTCTGTCCCGTGAAGTCCGTGTCAAAAAGCAACCAAAATTTCGGTTTTTAACAAGATGTCCGGAATTTGATCAATCTTCTGTGAAAGTTTTGAACTGGATTCCTCGTGACAAAACCCGATCACAGTCTGATAATAACGTTTGCTTGGTTCTGCCAAGGATTTTCAGCAGGATTGTCTTCAAAACAAATAATGGAAATCATCTTGGATCAAGACTGGGGAGAAATTACAATTACCACAGTTTTTCTCGAACTTTTTGTTTTCCTACCATTATCATTCTTCTTCACTGTAAAAAGTCTGACTGAATGTAACTGCATCCCATTTGAATACATGACTGGAATTCAGTTTTCTCCATTGTGTCGGCATTCATTTTTGGCGCTTACTTTCAATCGATTCAGAGCTACTTTTGGTTGCATCTTGAAATAAGCTGATATTCAGAATGAAAGTAAGTTTCACTTTTTATTGTGTCGCGTTTTGACTGCTGGAGTCTTAGTTGATTCTGCATCTTTTTAGAGCAGAAAACTCTTTTGACAATTTAGGGAAGGCAATTCTCTTTCACTTCTTTTTGCCTTGCGTCGTCATAGTGCAGCGAGTCTGGTAACAAATTTCGGAACAGATTCGTGAATTCGACTGGTTATATCGTGATATGTCGTCTGCTGTGGCTCAATGTTACCTTTTTCAACGTCATCTGATAATCATTGGATTCTCAGACTCTCGAATTATACACAATAATTGATTGTTTGCGATGCTACGTAAGAAGGTTTGTTACAACTATAGGTAAAAATCCAACAGCATCAAAAACATTTTTGTTCAGTGGAAAAATTCCAATGCAAGAAAACCCAGACATTGCTATGCCTCACCGTGCGACGCGAAAAACAGCTCGCGCCACGAATCTAATTAGCTTTCATCCATGATTCTGAACCCTTAAGATATGCATCTTCGAAACCCTAGTAACGCAGCGTTCGTACAGTATGCTGACGACATTCATAGCAGAGGCATAGAACATTCGAGGTACTAAGAATATTCGCAGGACATACTATGAATATTAGTGTGTTGCTTAGGAAGTTGCTTAGTGTATTGCATGAAACCTGTATCCAAAGATTGTAGTTTATGTGTTGAATTAAGCAGTGTACTCATCATATGAATATAATTTTCTGTGGCAAAATTTATCACAGCAAGATCTTCATAGCTACAATACCCATTGTGAATCAAAAGCCCTGATTACCCTTTAGTAACAAAAGTTCATGAACAATTTTGCATACCGGACTTCTTCTAAACTCTGCATATACTGTTTTTGTCAAAAGCCTCTTGGAAATTTCTCAAAAAACCCACAGAAATCTCTCAACGCTGATTTTCCCCTGACTTTCCATCTACTTTCTCTAATTTTCTGAAAATTCACATCAGCGATAAGAAATCTTGCTGTCCCACTCACCAGACTTTGTATACAATTACCCATGGGCCAGAGTATTATGATCACAGTTGTATCGACATTTGATTAATTCCTATCGCGCTCCTGTTGTGCTAATTTGAGATTTTGAGGAGGGCTTAGAGAATTGAAACATTGATGTATGTATAATACCAGGTGTACCGGTATGAAGTGAGCGTTAGGATACAAATGTGTCGATAGGGAAGATTTCTTGTGAACGAGCCTTAATTTTTGTTCTGTTTGGTTGGTATGACATCTGTCAAACATATTTGATAAACATCAAGTCATTGAACAAACAACATCATATTTTTCCATCGTGTTAAAAATGTCGAAGTTTGTACCAGAAAGTGATGATTTGCGGAAAGCATTAATTTTTTGTTTCCATTCGAAGAAAAGTGCTGCAGAGTCGCATCGAATGCTTGTCGAGGCATATGATGATCATGCTCTATCAGGAGCAACATTCAAAAGATGGTTTCAACGGTTCAGAAATAATGATTTTGACGTGAGAAATGAAGAACGTGGAAGACCCCCAAATAAGTTTGAAGACGCCGAATTGCAAGCGATATTGGATGAAGATGATACTTTGAGTCAAAAAAAAATAGCAGCAATGTTGATTGTTGCTCAACAAACAATTTCTGACCGTTTGAAAGCTATGGGAAAGATCCAGAAGTGTGGAAGATGGGTGCCACATGAATCGAATGAAAGACAGATGGAAACCCGAAAAAACACTAGTGATATTTTGCTTCAAAGACACGAAAGACAATCAGTTTTGCATCCAATTGTTACTGGCGATGAAGAATAGATTCATTTCAAGAATCCTAAGCGAAGGAAATCATGGGTTAATCCAGGATAACCATCAATATCGACTGCAAAACCAGATCGATTCGGCAAGAAGGCAATGCTCTGTGTTTGGTGGGACCAAAAAGGTGTGGTGTATCATGAGTTTCTAAAACCTGGTAAAACTGTGATTACTAATCGCTGGACAACAAATAATCAATTTGAACCATTCATTGATCGAAAAACGACCAGAATGGGCTAGAAGATACGGCAAAGTAATTTTATTACACGACAATCCACCTGCACACAAAGCGAAACCGGTTCAGGATACAATCAAAGCACTTGGCTGGAAGCTGCTACCCTAACCGCCGTATTCACCAGACTTGGCCCCTTCCGACTACCATTTGTTTTCATCGATGGGACACGCATTGGCTGAGCAGCACTTCGATTCCTACGAAGAAGTCAAAAATTGGGTGTCTGATTGGTTTGCTTCGAAGGACGAACATTTCTATTGGCGTGGTATCCACAAATTGCCAGGAAGGTGGTCAAAGTGTGTAGAAAGCAATGGTCAATACTTTGAATACATTTTTTTTACTATCACATTCGCAATTAGTGTTTCATTTTCACAAAAACAATACTCATTTCATACCGGTACACCTGGTTTTAATAAAGATTGAATCTCCCATTAACTTCAGAACACTATTGCATGACTCACGGAATTTGAAAAAAGGCTGTACAATGACAGTATTATAGTTGTAATTTGAAAAAGAGCTGTATTACTGTACAGTCACTGTTTCCAGAAAATTTTCTGTGAGACTGATGGGTCTGAAGCTATTTGCAGCATCTTGAGTAGGAATTCATATTGGGTGTTCGGTTAGAACCAGATCTGGAAAGCCTTATTTCAAATCAGGCCTTGATATGGAATGTAACGCACCGTTGTATCGGATCTTGATGTAACGAACTATAGCAAGGCATGCCAAATTACAAACCTATTAGGGCCAGGTCTGGTTGACCCTAATCAGGCATACTAGATCATGACCTCAACAGGACCAGATCAGGTGTGCCAAAATGAGGTGAATCCTATCACTGCCCGATCGAGCCTATATTGAACCTGAGGCTGGCCAAACAATTTTTCTGCTCGGGATTATGCTAGGACCGATCTGGTTTGGGAACGGAGGAAACTTGAGCCTCCCTCAAGCATTCTGATATAAACTCAAAAGTCAAGCTGGCTGCTTCTAAGTCAACCCTCTATACACACCCTGGTAGAAATTTTGGACGGGAAAATATCAGGGCCTGATGAGGCATGCCTGATTTCCTATCAGGTCCTCATCAGGTTTCGTTACGTGGTTCCCTATTCCGCTCGATTTCATGGAAATCTCATCCGAAACCTATTGTACCCCTGCGTTACAACCGTATTTGAATCTTACGAGGGGAATCAGATAAGTCCCTTGTAAGGGCCTCATAACATCTTCCTCACTCACAGTTTCCGGATTCTAACCTGAGCAGGACCTTATTAAAAATAGGGAATGCCTGAGCAAATTTCTACTAGGGCAATCACTTGATAAAGATCAACAATCGGCACCAGCTGACTCACTTGATTCGAAGGACGTCAAAAGTCACCTAACTTGGACTGGTGTAATCATTGTCCTGATCCAAAATTTTAGCAATCCACCCTGCGACAGACTGACTGCCCTATTAGAAATTCCTTTAGTAATCATCTAGTTGTAATATCCACTCCAACAAAACTCTACAAGCCTGGATAGGGTATTCTCGAGTTGTCAATTCGATTAGTACCTCATCTGTGAGCTACTTGGGTGTTTAGTTCTCTGTAGGGGTAGATGTTACAACTAGAGAATTACTAGACAATTTCTACCAAGGTCGAGCAACCTGGGAAAAAAAACACCAGTTACCTCCGTCTACCTAAAGCAAGGAAAGTCAATTCCAATCAGGTAAACCAAACATTCTTTGGATAAGTTGAAGGTGCCGGAAGGAAGCGAAAGTTACTAAGCATTGAATCGGGACTCGTAGCCAGATCTCTGCGCTTGAACTCAAACTGGAGCAGAAATTTTGTCGAAATCTGTTTCTAGTAGGTACCCTAGAATTTGTCGGAAGATTCAGGACAAAGTAGTTCAAAAAAATCACAGTCTCTTATTCGGAATTTCCCGTCGAAATTCATTTAAAGTGAAAATCAAACGGGTGGTTAGTACTCAAAAAATAAAAAATAGTAGATTTTTGATGAATTCCCGCGGAACTATTGGGTGTTTACATTAGTTGCTCATCAAAAAACGAGACTTCTGCGGATACTTATAATATCAAACCATCTGCCAGGATAATCTGTGAAAAAGTAAGCGTGCTGAATTTTTGATAGCCCACCGATTATCACTGGATATATCGTCAGAATATTGCTCCAAGAGAACATGGACGTTCGAAAAACGTTCGTTAAACCCGAAATACAGCTATAGACATTTGAAAGTTCATTGAACATGCGATGAATGTAAAATCAATCTATTTGACTCGTGTTCCCTTGAGGTGGATACCTAGTATACAGAACTTTGTCTAGACTTGTAAGAGACTTTTGTGTGATTCTGAAAGCAAAAATTACACATTCCTGACAAAAAAGAATTCCTATTCGTTATCCACGTTATGGTTTTGATGAATCGAATCAAATCCGACAATGACAATATCGTGTTTTCATCAGCCAACTCATAAACCTTAGGAGCCAAGCGATCTCATCCTGTGCCGCGACGACTGAGAATCGAATGAACAACTGAAGACGATTTCGATCATGCGTATGACGTCATTGGCGACGCCGTCGAGGGTTGTTGATGTACACTCATAGTCACGTACACGTATGAACAGACACAAATTATGGAGAAGAAGGGACCATTTGACCCCACTCATTGTTTCTAATCCCACAATAAATTGAAGCAGCTGTACGGACAATTGATATAAATTTACGTGTACAGTCTGGGCCATAAAGGCGTCGATCTTACATATTAACGGCCCTCGTAACTTATCTCGTCCACTCAGATTCTCCTTATTTGCGAGTGTTTGTACTAATCCATATATAGTAGATATATCAACGTCAATGTTTTGCTATCGCAAAGAATAATTGTAGCCGGATCAATGAAACTTTTCAAGTCCGATACGGTCAAAGGTGAAAGAACTTGTTTTCCGGAAATTAATGTAAATTCATTCCTAAATCATGTAACATTCATGACCACAAACAATGGTTGAATTTCTCAATAATGCACCCACTGAATCACATAGCATCCCAGATACGTTCCGCTGCTACTTACTTCTGGGTAAGAGTAAGAGGTTCGAAATATAGATCACGTATGAATTTTTCCCTCGATCTATCATCGAAGCCAACCAGAGTTTCAACCATAGTGGTCATTGGAATTGGATCTGAAAATTATTGGATATTCATTGGGTTTGAGATTTTCCTTCAAATTGACAAGTGAATTCATAAGTATATTCATGAGTTTTCAATAATTTCTTACATGATTTCTAGTTGTGCATTTTATCGCAGTTAACGGATCTTTGCGGATGTTCGCGTCTGCCTGAAATTAAAAAAACCGTTGCTGCCGCATTTGCAATTTATCAAATTTCGCGTGAACGAGTTACCGAAGTTCTACATTACGCAACATCATCAATACTGTGAATGTCTGGTATTGATAATGTGATATAATATTACGAATAGGAAAATAAAACAGCCGCTGAAGGACATTGTAAGGTGATCAAATGGTTTTGATTGATAGTGCAAGAATGCATTTCTCAAATTCGTCTATCAGTTTGCAGAATCAAGTGAGAGTTCAGAGTTCATATCATTTGAAAAACCAAAGTTGCCACTTTTAGGCTGTAAGTTTTTATATGGTTACAGATGTATGTTGAAATAGTCAAAATGAAGCTCACTTCCAATTTTTGAGCCTGTTGTTTAGTCAGCAGTGATAACATATTACAAACTCATCGTTCCTACTTATTATTGCTACAGATATTTCAAAAGTACTTTTGAACTACAATTTTTAGAAACTCCAAACTACATTTCATACTCTGTGCTTGGAGTGCAAATAAATACACAGTACAAACACGGAGAAAACAAGACTATTCACCGTGATAGCGGAATATGATTTCACTGGGTACACTGTACAAAATTTCTATGGGAAACTTCACATAAATGTTCGGAAGTAATTAACACATACATGCGTTAGGAATTTTACCGGAAATTTACTGCAAAATCATAGTAAGAATCCCATTTTTCCCCAGAATTTTCAGTTAAATTTATGGGAAATTTCAAAAACATGTATCGGAAATTGATTTCCTATCCCATGACCGGAATTTTCCCTTAAATGCGTGTAGAAGAAATTCGATTATTTTTTGCTACATATAATAATAACAGCAATCTTGTGAGCTATGAAACCCATTTTTCAGTCGTTACATCAAAAAATATCGGTTTCTCCAGCTAAATTTGTTCGCGTCTCTATACATGATACTAAAAATGTTGCTGTATCGCAGTGTTTCAACAAAAAATGAGACAGCCGCATCACGTTCTGCCATCCCAGCGAATTTTGTTTTCCCCGTCAATGCAATCAATAATCACAAAAGTATTCAAGTGCGAAAAGAATTCATGCTGTTGGATATAAAATTCTTATCTACCCGAGAATAAATTATAAAATCCAAAATTCGCATCTGAATTTAATTGAAAAAATATTCACAGCGTTCATTAAAATTAGAAAATCCTTCGTTCCTTTTATAAGCTCGAACGGTGTATAAATATTCAGAAAAGCGTACATTCTAGCGAGACTCCGTAGGAAGTCTGCTACGTGACGGTGATGTCAACTTTAAACAAGAAACGAGAAATGATTGTGATGGGGAAAAAACGCGGAGAAGGAAAGAGAAGGAATGAGAAGCGGTAACAGAGACAAAGAAAAAACAAGCCATAGAGAAAAAAAAAATTCGTGAAAAGAGATGGATGTAAAAGCAACGAACTTTCCGTCGTTTCGTTTCTTGCATATATAATGATTATTGTCGTTACATGTGTTCATGGCGTGCCAGACGACACGTGACAGAATGGAATAAAGGAATCGAAGAAATATTGCCTTTATGATGTTGAAGCATACATCAAATCAACAGCCTTCTTTCACTTACCTAATTTAAAGAATGGAGAATGGGGGATGTCGTTATCGGCGTTCTCATGGTATTTACATATCCCGCGAAAAATCCCCCGAATTTTCTTGTGTCGAAGTTTCACAGAATTTCAGTTCTTGTGTTAAAAGATCCTCGATCAATGAACTGAGTTTCGTATATCTTTACGGAGAACTTTTTTTTCATACGGACCACTCGTACTTTGAGAATGATTACTTTTCGTTATTTATACTTTAATTGATTTATATATCTACTCAAATTAGTGCGAACATGGACATTAGGATGGATATTCATAGTAATCTGACTACTTCAAACATTCTAAAAACGTTCATAGAATATCTTCTTCATTCTGTTATGCCACGCACGTTCGTAGAACATCCAAAACATTCGCTTGCTAGGTGAATAGTAATGATTGTTCATTAACAATTCACTTGACGCTGTTCAAACTCGTACACGAAGAAAAAAATATGATAACCATTTTCATGCAAATATAATAACCAGAGGATATGATTCATTAGGACGATAAATGACAGTCGGTATATGAAAATTCATCATAACTCTCGTAACAGTTACTATATTTCTGCTAAACACTGATAGATGTATAGTATTCCACGTCATAATGAATTTGTCTGATAACCATTATTATCCCTTATCGTGTAACGTCGGGTCCCTCGTGCCCTGGCAAAAGTGACTGTCCCCTGTAGCTCGCAGGTCGCAGGGGAGTGGAAGGGGCGGGACCAAACTATACAGAAAAAATTTTATATTCCTGAACTACTAGCTCCTCAAACTCCGACGGTCTAGTATGTAAACAACAGTCGTAAGAGCCAACCGAAATTTCAAAAGTGCACAAGTGACCCGACGTCACATGTTACGTTGATCTAAAATTGCAATTGATTTGGATGTTTGTTTTACTAAAAATTCATGTTCTCCCATTAGGAATTGATAAATTAATCTTAGTTAATTATTAATCTGTGAATATTAATCCATCACGGTCATCTAATGTCGCAAAGAACACACGGAAAAAAAGGAAATAGCTGTGGCAGCTATTCACTTTTTTAGCATCCTTTTTTCGCTAAAAAAATTGCAACTGTAGCTATTTTTCAGCTACCGCAGCAGGAAATCATAGCTGTAACTACACGGATTTTGTGGTTGATATTTGGATAGCTAAATAATTCAGCTGTTGAATTTTCGCTACGGTAGCTACATTTCTTGTTGCCACCGCTAAGTAAGTAGCTATGACAGCTAAAAAATAACTCTCGTAGCTAATTTTTAGCTATTCAAATAATAGCTAATTATTGTTTTCCGTGCAGATGCTGAAATTAGTCGCATTTTACGTGAATGACATCACGAAGTTGATTACGGCGGCGCATTTCGTATTTTTTTAATAATTTCGTAATAAATAATTGTATTTGATGTCATTCTCATATAATAAAATTGATTAAAAATGAATAAAATGGGTATTCTACTCTAATTTGTATCTATTTACGTACCTTCAAAAAATGCAATTTTGATGCTTCAAACTTGAGCATCCCATTAATTTATACATGCTTCTACTGTTTTCTTCTTCAGAGTACTATTCTTGAGCTTCAATTTCCCGTTCCAATTTTCAAAATGTATTAATTTCCCCCAAAGTTACGATTTGTTGAGGAAAATCAATATTTTTCACGTTTTTATTTGTTTATGTAAATATATTGTTCAAACAAGTTAAAAAATCGGGAATATATCGATTGATCCTTGAAGTAGCATGGTTAATAAGGTAAAATGAATGTTTTCAGATTTTTTAGAACACTTTAATGGACTTTTTTGAGCATCGGACACGAGATACCCGATGTTACACGTTTAAGGTGCCGAAAAAGACATTACACGATAAGGGTTATATTCTTTTCTGCGTGTACCTACGTTTTTAACACGGTAAAGAATATCAACAAACGTTTACGTTAATATTGATTCATTCCCTGGTAACACACAATCTTCGTCAAACGTTCTGAGAATGTTTGCAGGGCGTTTAAATATTCTAGGAACGTTCGGAGAATATTTCACGCACATTGGTGTTACTTGGGTTTGCAAAGTGGATTGAATCCTCGGATCGTCCTGAAATTCAGATTTTCCTCATAAAAATCCGAAATTTTCATTTTCGATTATGGAATTTTTCAAAAATTCAAACATCCATTTTGCATTAGAACTTTTCGTACACAGAGAGAAATGTATGGTAATATTTACCATGCTAACATAGTATTCGTTCTTATTTTATTGAAAATCATAAATGCTACTATGTGAGAATAGAATCCTTCGCCATGTTTCTGGTAATGATTACTATACTACATAGAAATCAGACAAATAGAACTCAAAGCAATGTAAAATGGTACTGATTACCACACGCAGAGAAAAATTCTTGCTGAAAAAGCGATTCCGAAAAATCTGCTTTGCTAAATCAGCAAAACAGTTGCTGTTACAACAAAAATTCTGCTATTTTAGCAAGATATTTGCTAATTCAGCGAAATTTCCTAGCTGTCTGTATATCTACAATTCTGGATTGCTGAATGGCAAGCGCTTGTTGAAAGAGCAAGATTTTTGCTGTGATAGAAAATTATTTGCTAATTCAGCAACAAGTTTTGCTATATCAGCAAAGCAAATTTTCGAGGTTTACTGTTTCAGCAACTTTTTTTCTCTGAGTGCATGTTACAATAGCTGTCATTCCAGTTAATGAGAATATGCACGCTGTGGGCAATATCGACACGACGTGTATAGACATACATATCCCATACAGCACAAAAGTCCCCACAAAGAAGTCCCGTTATGCTAATCAATATGTATTCATTATGAATACTTTGAATTCAAAATGAACTCTTTATGAACAACTTAATGGTCAGAAAGAATTCATATCGGAATTCTGCAATGAATTCTTCGGGCATTCAATACGTTTCCATTTTGAATTCATTGAATTCATATTGAATTCATTATTAGTCGCATAACGGGGACTATTCAAGAGATCTTGCAGAAGTCTTCAAGAATTCAAATTGATCTTTTGTGCTGGCTGGGATATTATACGTATTATTACGGTAGTCAGCCCACTATTAATAATCAAGTAAAAACACAGTTATTATTTAGAAGACTGATTCATCGTTGTTCTTCACAAAGCCAAAGTCTAGTAAAAACTGAAACTTTTTTAATCGCTCATTCTCGACACTTGTTGAATTTCCGAAGTCTAACTAACAGTCAAACATTTTACTAGTTATCCTTACGGCGTGGCGATTATCCACGTTACCTGGCGGGCAACAAATAAAACAGTGTAGCCCAGAATAACACAAGTTATCCCATAAGAATTCGTTTGGAATACCAAGATTTTCGAAAGAGTTCTTCACGAACATCGGAAGTATTGAAAACGGATTCATAGGAAGTTCAAGGAAAATACCAATTATGTCCGCCTGAAACTGTTCGTAGTGGTATTCAATCGACATATTACGTGCGTTCGCAAAGAATTCATCTTCACAACCATTTGTATTCACCATACAATTCTAAAAGAAGTCATTTTGAGTTCCAATCAAAATATATTTAGAATTCATCATGAATTGTTCCCGGATGTCAAATTAAGGGGTAATATCACCTTGTGACTTTTTTTTCACTTTTTTTTTTTAATGGCTCAAACACTTCCTAAACTATCTAAGAATGATAGGGAATGTCGATTATAGGGGAGAAAATATTTTAAGTTTATAAAAATAACGATTTTTTGCGTATAGTCGAGGAGCGAAATGAGCGATAGTTAGAGAGCGCTGGGGTTTTTCGGTAAGAGTTTTGAAATTTCGTTTGTATGGAATTTACCGATAATTTCTACTTCCAAGCCTTCAATTTTGAGTGATAGATGTCTCTACTGATCTTATGTAGAGACTGAAAGAGCATTTGTTTAAACAAAAATTTCACTACAAACATACTACTTGAAACTTTGAACGCGTTTATCTCAAAACCATATCTCTGGAGTTGGCCGTACCGATAACTCTGCCAATTTTCAACCGATTGCTTTGAAATTTTCACTATATCTTGAAAACATGATTATCTATAGAACATCGTAGGATTTTTTCGATATTTGGTGTTGAACCGATTTTATAGCCGGTTTTCGATCGATTTTTTCAGAGAAAACAGGTTCTTCAACTTCAAAACGATGCCATTTTTTTCAAAATTCATTTTTCAAAAAAATCCTACGATGTTCTATAGATTTCACCATATATTTTAAGAAAATCTTTGATTTTTTGTTCTAGATCAAAAACTGTGACCTGTAGCGGTACGGCCGAGCAGGTGTATGAAAAGAAACGGCTTTTTTTCAGTCTACTTCCAAGCCTCTATTTTTTATTTAAAAAATCAAATAAAATATGTTTCTCATATCTAAAGACTAGTACTTCCATTAGTACAAAACCTCATATTAAAAAAAATTTTTTTGACTCCACAGTAGGCCTTTGAAATGAAGCTCAGTTTGTCTGGTTACAAGGTGATATTACCCCTTAAAATGTTTTATGAGCTTTTTCTACAGTATATAATTGAATATGTATTTGATGAATGTTCAAGATATTCAAAACTCCTTATATTGTTTTACGCGGAGATCAATTTTGTATGTTAAACCCCTAGACTTCATACCGAATTGAGAATATATCAAGATTTTGAGGTTATGTACCAAACAAGCTTCATGCAAATACCAGACTTCCTTTCATTTACAATCATGAAAATATTATACATTTCAGAAGAAAATCATTTCAGAAGACACAAATAACATAACGAAGATCACATCGAGGCCATTCTTCAAAATGCATATAAAACCTAACCTCAAAACCCAAAGGAAATCATAATCATTTCATAACCTAATTTATTTATTTATAACCTCATTCACTGAAAAGCTTTGTGTGTATATACATGTCAATAGTTTAATTTAGGTTATAATCAATGAAAAAATCATGGTCAATATTACTTTATAGCATTGGGTTCATGTTTAGTTGCATAGTACTGTCTCCAATGTAACATGGTCATCATTACTATGTTAACAGGGCTAATGTTACCACATAAAATTGGGAGCATCACTATGTCAAGTGCAGTGATGCCAGGAAAAACGGTGCGGACCGAAAAATCAGCCCCTCCATTGTTCACACAATAACACGTTCGTATACGTGTGACTCACATGTATACGAAAGTTTCATCGTGTGCGCGGTAGAGGGGCTGATTTTTCGGTCCACACCGTCTTTCCTGGCATCACTGGTCAAGTGACTCGCACCATCTAAAAATTTTCGTCACCATGTAACATAGTAATCATTCCCATGCTACATTGAGAATATAACTATTCTGTATGCTCAAGATCGATGTTTCAAATTTCTATGAGATTTATTCGTCTGTGCAGATTTTTTAGTTCACATCATTTAATATTCATATATGAATGATTGTCATGAAATATTTCCATCATAAATATCATGGAAAATTCATACTCCCTAGTAGAAATCACTCTGCACTGAGAGGAAGACCCCTAACTGCGGGAACTAAAATTCCCAGTTTGTCTGAAATATGAATAAAACAGTTCATTCGAGGTAAATAAAAAATTTAGCTAGGACAAATAAAATTTATTTGGTTCGACGAAATTTTTATTGGGGGTAGCTGAATTTCCTAGTAATCCTACTTCTAATATTCAACTAAACCTTTTTCCTCACTGCAGTTATTCTTTGTGCTTTCACAAGGCTTTACCGGGGACCTTAAAAGTTGATTACAATGCTTGTGAGGCCTTGCAAGGTCTGAGAAGAAGGAACTTTTCATGCACCCTGGTAACGTAAACTTTGAGCGAATTTCCTCTGGGAAAAAGTTTCGAGAGAATATTAGAAGAAAAATTTCAATTCTTGCGTGTTAAGGGAGAAAAGCTTCATTCCAAATATCAAGAAAACTCATTGGTGTTGTAACGTGCCGCTGATGGCTCCGCGATTCCAATGAAGAGCCATTATTGGCCCTTCGAAACACCTGCAGTCGTGTGTTCGTTGGAGATACCTTCACTCAACTATAAACACATCCGCACTGTAAAAAGTGAATTTCCTCCAGGAAGGAAAAATTTTCTGCCAAAAAGAGAAAAATTCCTTCCAGATATATGGGAGATGAATTTCCCCTACGTGGGGGATTTTAACTGTCAATAAATTCGGAGGAGACTTCATTTACACTTCCCACAATGCGATGTTAAAAGCTTGTAATAAAAAGACGTGTGGAAGAAATGAGTAATGAAACTCACAATTACATAAAGGAAGTATTCATCAACCCGTAAAAGAATTCCTCGATTCGATGACTATTCTACGAGAATTCTAAATTTTCCTTGTACAAACTTTCGAGGAACTTCCCGCAAAAAATGATCGGAGAATTGGACAAGGAAAAACTTTTCACGATTATCAATCACGATACTCCATGAGAGACGAACTCAAAGAGTTCACGGCGTGTTTTATTTCCAGAAATTTTCCTCGATCAATCAACATTCGTCACGGATGCACGGATGAAAGAAGGTTCCGATTTATTTGTTCGTTTTGTTATCTCGAATGTATTCTTAAAGAACACGTTGAAATTAATGTTGTAATGTTGAGAGAAATGATCCTCCACGTCAGCTCATGAATCGATTCAGACATCTGTCCACAGGAAATGAAAAATAACTACCCGTTTTGTCAAGTCAAAGTTCAAGTCAAGTCTTTTGAAAACTGAAGAATTTCTTTTAGAATTTCTCTTACTCGTAACATGCAAGACATTATCTTCAAATAGGAAACGCTTTATATATATATACATATGTATTTTATATAAATGACCTATCTGCCTCTTATTTCCGACCAATTACTATATAATGAAAATCTTATACTTCTTTATGCTATTCCTTTGCACAAGAATCATCATACGTGAACTGTAAAAAATTCCGATACAGTTACGTGAAGTGATTAACATACACACGCGTTAGGAATTTTCCGTACTTTTTCGGAAATTGACTGTGAAATGATAGTAAAAATCCCTCAAAGTAGCGGTTAGCGATATGTGTTTATAAGATATCGATAAAAATTTCATACAAGTTTTATATGAAATATCGATATTGTGAAATATTGCCCATCACTGTCACAAAATTCAAAATTTTCAGTTAAATTTGTGGGAAGTTTCATGCGCATATCGTAATTAGAATGTTTTGGTTGCTGCATATATTTAAAAATGTGGTGAAAACTTGTTTTTCCAACATCGCAAAGGTTGTTCACAAGCGTGGATCCTTTTATTTGAATCCACCTGCTCGGGGCCAAGTATTCATGTTTATGCCGCGTCCTTGGATTTTATCGTACCAGATCTCTCGTGCATATATGTCACTTAATTTCATATTCGTCGTTACCCAGCAGCAGAAATGGTAAGATGTCCTTTAATGTACAGGTACTCCATGTCCACTCAATATCCCTCGACGAGCATTAACGTTTTTTAAGTTTATCTTGAACATCATGTCGAAAAGACTGCGATAATAAGATCAAGTATTTTTTGAAGAAATTCTATCCGTTCGAAGTAAAATTCAACATTCTAATGACTTTTTCCATGACTGCACTCATTCGGAGGATCAAAAATTATAGAAAACTTACGAGAGAAGAGGAAAAAGTAATGATCATACCTATCATTATTGGTAGCCGTGACATTTGGTAGAACTGTGGTTACACATCCATTCGTTCATTATACATTTCGATACTTGTACTCGATCAAGGTGAGACTTAACTCATTCACATTTACCCTATTGGCATCATTGTGTAGCCGCATACACATATATACTTACCTTCATTTACTCGCCTTCTCTCCTTTTACCGTACAAAATCGCCAATTGAGTTTTGCTCAGTCGAGTACTTGGTTACTAATACATCAAAGTCATCGCTGTATACATTGGTCTTTGAGACGACAGTAAAGTACAGTCATCTTGAAAAGTGTTGATATATGAATGAAATTCATTTGACGTGTTTGCAACTTAAGAACACGAGGAAGGTCATTGATAAGAACTTGCATACAATTCCGTTTTGAATTCACAGAGAAATTAACTTTGAATTTTCACTTCACGATCGATTGATTTGTTTTTTAAACACTTTCGAAAGGTACAATACGAACTTTACTCGATTAGTTCTTGATCGATCATGCTCTTTATCTACTTTCTCAATTGTGCATTGGGAACATTTCACAGTAATTTCATTGAGAAGTGTGCATTTTATTCGATGCGGCTGATTGTTATGACGAGACGAGGTTCATTATAAAGGAAAGTGGAATGAATAAACCATGTTTTGATGGGGGTTATAAAGGATTTGCGCGATATTCATTCTCAAGCGTTGTGGCAAATTTTTAGATATATGACTCTTTTGATTGAATACAGAATCAGAATCAGTCGATGAGAATGCTTTTTGGATTATAGAAATGGCTCAGATTCAAATGATGAGATCAAGATGACGTGACAATCAAAGGATAACACTATTTACAAATTTGAAAATCCTCAATTTTTCAAATGAAGAATCAACGGTAAAACAAAAGAAATGAACTCATATTGCGCCAAGATTGAGCCAAGCTCCCGAGTGAACAAATTTCCAAAATTGTATATAATTTATATTCAATTGTATATAAATTATATATAATTGTGAACATCTTTCCATTCGAGCTTCTGTTATTAATGTTTGACGCAATACTGATATATTTTATCGAGTCTATATTAGAACAAGGGTTGAAGATAGTTGCCCCGGCATGTATAAACTTTGACCTCACTTTTCCAAACAGAAAAATTGTATGGCTAGCCTTATGTGCAATATGAAGTCAATCGGGCAGTATTAGAATAGAGTTTATTTTGTCATAATTTAGCATGACTGATTAGGATTCACCAGATCTGGCCCTGATAGGTTTGTAATTTGGCATGCCTTACCACGATTTCTTACATCGAATTTTGATGCAACGGTGCATTACATTCCATATCAGGACCTATGTTGAGATAAGGCTTCCCAAATCTGTTTTTGACCGAACATCGAATGAACTTTATCTTGAATCCATATCGAAAGAATAGAGCCTATGCTGAACCAGTGTATAAGCGTGAATGGATATTGAACTAATCCTAGGTAGACAAAACAATTCATAATCCACCGATATTGGTACAGCATTTTGTGTTGCTACCAATCAACATTGGTTCTCTATTGTAAAAGTGCCGATGGAAAGATCTACATACATTTATGTAAAATACTTTCGTATTTTTCTGGAAATTTACTATGGAATTATCGTAAAAATTCTATAAAATCAAGAATTTTCATATAAATCCAAGGTAACTTGATTGATAGATAATTTTTGGTACACTAAGAGAAAAAATTTCGGGGAACAATAAAATATTTAGTTGAATAGTCGCCATAAAATACTCAATTGATTTGAATAAACTTTCATTGACTCGATCAAATATTTATTCAATCAAACAAATATTTAATACGCTAGAAAATATTTCATCAATGGAAACAGTTATTTAATTGAGTCAATGAAAGTTTATTCAAACCAATTAAGTATTTTATGGCGACTATTCAAGTAAATATTTTATTGTTCTCGGAAATTTTTCCTCTCAGTGTAGCTGAATACAAGAAAATCCCGATTATTTTTCAAATTGTAGTCGAATTACCAAGACTTGGCGATCCAGATCCAGATCCTTAGTCCAGTTCTCAACCGCTACGCTCTGTTTTGCACATATGTGTCAATTCTCCATGACTCGTTCTTCTCAAATCACACGGAAAAGTGCTCAAGATTGTTATCCAACATCAAAATTACGTATTTCTTGAATTACGATAAATCCAAAACAACGAACCTTACAGACCTGAATCATTGACTCCCCTCTGCCTCATTTTGAGTGCCAGAAATACAGAATATTGTATCGAAAATTCAAATTAGATACATAATTCATTCGTTTGAATAAATTTCTCTTTCATCGTAGATACGCTTTGAATATTTTCCATTCAACGTATTTGCATTCATATTCTGAAACAGGACATCCTGTATGTTCATTGAAGAGTTTGCAAACGACTGTTCGTAGACAAAGAAAAACACTGTGGTGCATCGCTTGAGATGGAAAGAGACTCAACGGGTGTCTAATGTATTAAGTACACAACTCGCAACGACAAACCAAAAGTGACAGGCCACATACATTGACAGCTTTTTGTACTTGTTTTTTTTTCTCCTATTCTTCGTGGTATTCACTCAAAGCTTCAAGGATAATGATGCGTTGTACCTTGAGGTCGTTGTATCTCGAAAGGAATATACGATATTCTAAATTCTGTACACACTTTTTCATGGAATTTTATTTTTCATTTGTCGCGAAATATTAATGGGTTTTCACGTTCTAATGTGTCTGAACGGATAAAGCTCTCCACAAACTTTCATTCCTGTTTTAAATAATTCTCAAAAGAATTCCCGCACGTGGGAATACTATTTGACCATGTCTTGATAACAAGTAACAAACATGGCAAGTTGCTCACGAATTTTCACCTTCTTCTAGGATTTTTCTACAATGTAAAAAATTTCTATGGGAAAATTCGCATATACAAATAATTAATACACACATGTATTGGGGAGTTTCCGTATTTTACCGGAAATTTATTGCAAAATGATAGTAAAAATCTAATAAAATTTTGAATTTTCAGTTGAATTTATGAAAAACTTTATATACATTTCTCGGACATTGATTTCGTTGAATCATTTATAGAAACGAAACGAAAATCCGAACTCACAAAATCTGATAAATTATCGTTATTTATCTTCTGGATTTAACTCCTAGGAACTGAAAACATAGTTTAAAGTTGTACTGCAAGATTTTTTATTCTCTGATATTGTGCTATTCGAGTACTAATTTTTCAATAAACGATTCAAATTTCAGTAACATCCCATAACCAGGATTCTCCGGTTGATGCGTATGGAAAAATTCCGATTATTTTTCACAGTGTAGCATTTAATAATGAATTTATTAAAGATACTAGATCAGTCTTTTTCAATGTAATGGCTATGAGTTATCAATATTTCCTCCGTGAAACTATTCATCCCCTTCAGAAAACATCTTTCATCACTATTCTACGATTTCTCATTGTTGGAATACACAATTTTGAAGTTAAAACAGGTGTTGAGCGAATTTCTTGAATCCACCACTTCGGATAAGTAAAACGGCCTCAGTTTGGTATTTTTGAATTTCGTTAGGACAAGATAACTTAGAGTCCTGCGTTCAAAGATTTGACATCACGTGACAAGGATTCTGTAATTTCAACTTCAAACAGTTTTTTATAAATCGATCACTTTACTCCGTAAGAGCGAATTGGACCAAACGAAATCATAATTCACGCGACTGCCAATCAAAAAATGTGAATATAGAACAATTTTCATTGAAATTATAGACATGCGAGCGTAGTGAGCACTGTCTGAATGATATGAATGCAAAAGAAGTGAGCACTGTTTATTGTAAAAATCTTCTAGTCATGCACAAGGCTTATAACGCTATCCTATATATATGGAGATAAATTTAGAGTTAAATTTACTATGGTACTTTGTAATTGAACTTACAATGACATTTACTATAACGAGACAATAGAAGCTCGATCAAATTCACAATGTTTTACAGTAAATTCCATCAGAAATTCAGTCTGTTACTCGGCCGCAATAATCTCATACTAAATTTAACTACAAATTTCCCTCCGTGTACAGAAAAAATTGAGATCAAACGTCTGATATTAATAAGATTTCTTACCATTATCCCAGATTTTGGATAACATTTCCAGGTTAACAAAGTATATCAAATGACATTTCTTAATGAGATTTAATACAAAATTCACAGGGGTGGACTGACGACGCTAAGAGAGCAATGGAACTCACACGACGAGGGAGCCAGGCTCTATTGTACAAGCATACAGATGACACGACGCTGAGAACTTTGAAGGAACGGCTACTCCGGAAAATTTCCCAGTGTCCCGACAGGACAGTTCATCCCTGAGACTTCATGTATATCCGAGCTGCGGTTATTCTGTCCCAAATGAAATATTTTACATCTACAAATTCAATTTCGACTCACCGATTAATCTCTACGTATCACTTGATAATCCATCTCTTTTGTTGAACTCTAGAGGTCTTTAAATCCTCCAATAATGTCTTAGAGTGAGATCCCATGATATCTGACTGCGATCATTCTGTGCTCGATTGGATGTTTTGTATCCGGAAATTCAATTGCGACTCACCGATCAAGCCCTGGTAGAAGTTTATCTGGGCGTCCCATTTACCATCCACGTACTAGATGGGACGCACGTGGGGGCAACTGGATAACACCTTTCAGCCAATTTGACTTCATTGCCCAAACATTTAGTTGGTTTATGTAGATTTTTCATGCGTCAACTGATCGTACGTTGACATTGATAGTCCATCAACACGGTCAGAGGAATGAGAGGAAGCCCCAACGTTTCAATTTATCACTCGGGATTATTTTATAGAATTAAATTCAAAAGCAACGTTCTTGACTGGAATTCACATGTCAAAATACATTGTTACCTCATTCATAGGTGTGATCTTACAGAAAACACATGATTCCACATTTCTAATTGCTAATTTGAACAAGATTCTTGCAATTCCCTGGGACATCTGGATGGGCACAGGCTGGAAAGTGCGTTACAAGACCAGCTAGAAACCAAACTAACATCTAGGAAAACTAGCTGGGACTCATCTAATTCCCAATCATAATTTCTACTAGGGAGGTCGCATGTATCCCTTGGGAATCCGATCTTATTGCTGGCTTTTGGATGCCTCCAATATCATCACTATGTCTCACCTTGACATCCTGTGGCATCTGGACTTCGATTATTCTGTGCTAAATGCGGTGAGTTGCATCTAGGAACTGAATTTTGATTTACCGATTAATTTTGTATTGTGTCTCTTAATCCTTGTTCACCACACTGGGATGAAATCCACCCCAGTCTCATTCTATCTCAATTTCCAGCACCTTCGTGTGAGAGCACGGGGTCTATCGCGATGTCTGTTGATACTCCGTGGCGCAGTAACATTCCGCTGGACCTATTGGTCTGTCTGCAGCAGTTATTAAAAGATGTAAATTGAAAATTTTTGAAAACAAAAACACATAGTTCTTTCTTTTACAAATTTCTTCCTTTCATCCCTGGTGAAAATGGAAGCGGGAGAGAAGAGTAAACGAAGCGTATGCTGGAAGGTAACAAAAACGTTAATGAAAAGTATACAGAGCTTGAGTAGAAAGAATGCAAAGAGTATGCGAAGCGGGAGTTGAAACAAAAGAAGCGTATAAAATTCAAGAAATGTAATTCAAAAAATTGAACTCCATAGCGAGGATCGAACCGGTGATTTTTATCATGGTAGTCAAGGGTCTTATCCACTTGGCCATTGACCGTCGTTGGGATCGATTCGCATACGTTTAATATAACTCACTATTACTCCACATGAAGAGTGTGTGAAACGGGATCGAAAGCTTATGAAGCGTATATGGAACGTATGATTTCATTACTTCACAGTAAGGGGGCATTACACGTTTCATGAAGAGGGAATTGAAACATTTTTCGCTTCGTATACGCTTCCTCCGCGCTTTGTGTATACGCTTCATTTTCACCAGGGATTCCTCAGAATAAATACTTTTTCCTCAGCAGTTACTGGAGAACTAATTCTTTTCTCAAGGCGTAGCATTCCGAGAAGATGCTCTCCAATTTCAATTAAAAAAGTTATGGATTTTTTGTTAATACAATGTCTTTTTCATTTCTCTCTTCATAGCTCATTATTTTTTTTAGAATATTCAAATTCGATTGTTGGCTGTATAATCTATATAATCCGCTGCTTCGCTTTTGTCTGCAAATCATAATGAGAACATCAACAGCAATATATGCCTCATAAATTCAGAAAATTTCTCAAACAATACGATCATATGAAGCTTATCTTTTTTACTTCTGTACTTTACAGAAGCACTGGTAAATCAGTGAGCAGAGTATTTATGATTAACTCGATAAAAACTGAATATATGCAACAATATTCTGATTATAAGAATTGATTTAGATTCGGAATAACTAGAGACAAACTGGACTAAAGTGACTGAAAATACAATTCATTCTAAAATCTTTTCTCCAGAAGTTTTACCTCTCCAGTTATTTTATTCAAGCTGGATTATATTTCTATTCTTACAAACCTCTATTCTCATCTTCATTTCCAGATTCTCTTCCTCAATTTCATCAATACTACCCAGCAAAAAATTTGTGATTGGAAAGAATAAAAAAGAATTGAAATCTAAACAAGTGGATTCAAATTTGGAGGTCACAAAATTCATTTCAAAGAAATTTTATTCTTCTCTATTTCACCTTATTACACAGTGAAATCTCATTCTAAATCTATGGTTTCATTTAAGTTTTCCCAATGTCAAGCTCAGAACATAACTGAAAGATTGTGGATGAATGACGTTAACAGTTTTGATTCAGAGTTTTTCAATTTCAAATCGTTTTTAACTTCGGATAACTTAAATGTATCTTCCACTGACACTGTGTTTAATCGCGATCAATGATAATTTCATTATTATTTCCTAAACTTCCTTATGATTGATATTTAGTAGTGGGAAAGGAAGTACCTCTTTTCCGTTTCCAAATATTAATGAGTTTAGGAAATAATAACGAAATTATGATTAACCTTCCGGCGGGCGCGCGATTTTTTTTTACGCCAGCGGGTGCGCTGGTGTACAAAGTACACAACGTAATATTGATACAAATATGGCACGAATAGAACATTCATGGTAGAATACTGATACACAGAGGATGTCTGGGTACATATGAAACTTCATTAACAATATCAAATTTGCAGTAATCAAACAAACAGAGTATAAAGTTGTAAAATTATAAAATACATCATGGGGAATAAAAGAATGTCAAAATGAAATGTTATCAATCAGGGAACATCGGATATGTGATAGTATGATACATCATTACCTGATGTTTCAATCAAGCATTTCTGACAAGTTACGGACGCTAAAGAATGTTTCTCACATATGAATCTATGGCACTGGATACATTTTTGTGTAGTCCTTGTGTTGTTACAAAGCTTGCATCTGCCGCGCTTTCGATCCTCTTTCCGCTTTTCCATTTTTGACAGGAACATACTCATTGTCATTGGGCAAAGAAATGATCAACAACGGAGGAATACATCTGACTCTCAGGCCGATTGTATTTTGTTTCAGATGAATTTTCAGTGAGGAAGTGATTTCTGTGTACTTTGTAAACCAGCGCGCCCGCCGGAAGGTTAATCCATAAAAATGAGTGAAATAAAGAATAGCATGAGATTCCAGTCTTGATTATATTCGGAGAAATTTGTGAAGAGCACCAAGATAGAAATTTGAAGAAATCCATCATCCGCCACATCAAATGTTCCGTATCGACGTAAATTTCAAAAGATATCTGAAACAACCAACAGTTTAGAGTAACTCAGCGTTGTTTCTAGTATGTGAAGTAGTGGATGAACCTAATTTTTGTTCTATTTTCCTTCATACATATTTTCAAGATGAAAATGTTTTTAAAAACTCACAAATTACTATGAATGCATTTTTGACAAATTGAAATTACAATATACTAGACATTGTTCACATATCATTTGGATCACCAAATGTGACTATTTAGTAACTGATATTGATTTCGGAATCAGGCAGCACTGTAGGTGCTCGGAATGTTTTAGAAACATGGCCGTGGTTTTGCGACTTCTGATTCCATCAATTACGTTTCCAAAACATTTATATGATTCATGAAAATTCCCCATTTCGTCGCTAACCTAGGCCAACCTACAAATCATTCATATTCAAACTCATAATCATTCTCATTCATAATCAACTGATTCTCACTGGACAACATAAAAAATCATGAAAATACACATATTGTAGAGAGTAAAACAAAGATATTAAAAAGCGCTTTAGAGTCGAATTATTTTCCACTGAATCTAGCACTTCGTAAGCTTATATCCCGACTGGAAATTGTCATCAGGTTAACCCAACATATGATGAGGACCTGACAAGGTCATCCGAAATAAGGAATACCCGTTACGGTCCTGATCGGGATTAGGTGTGGATGACTCACGTATGGATGACCTCATTTGGTCCTAGTCAGGATTTCCTCAAATTATCCTGAAAAGGTCGAAGTAGGTTTTCCTCGCTGTATCCGCATCAGGACCTCGTTCGGTCATCCTAAGATCATGGACATAGTTTGATAAACTGAATACAAGAATGTACAGACTTGATTTCAGATTGTACACTCTTTGATTAAACAAATTTTCCTTCAATAAGAAGAACATGTTTGAACGATTTTCAACTGTGCCTGTTTTTAAATTCAATCCCTTCATTCCGAACACATTACCTACTTCTGAAAACTGTTGAACAATTTGTTCAATCTATTCTCAATGTGAATTGAAAACTAACTATTTGGGTTTTAATTAGGCGGAACTTATGAAAATTTCACAAGATTTTCCACGTTATGCATACAGCGAAAAAAACTTAGCAAACGTTCAACCATCACCAGCGAAATAAGTATTTCATTTAACTTATCACAATTCTCATAAGGTTGATTTATTGACTATTCAGCATCATTTTTCTTTCCTACACATCACATCATCTGAGTATTATTCAAAGAGTATATATGAACTGAATGAATATGTGTTTCGTCATAATCAAATATAAGTTTCGAACAAGTACTCTTCTTTCGTTATTTCTTGATTAATACGCATAAAAAATCTGTTATTGAGTGCAAAATGAATTATTGAATCAGTTATCACTGCTGTAATATGTAAAAAATCATAAGTTGCTGATGTGGTGACAATTGATTCTATTCAAATATACGATAATATCAACAACGACAATATCTATATCAATATTAATTTACATCAGTATTTCTCGGAAAAAACTCAGAAATCCCAATCATTTTGTAATAATAAAGGTCATGAAGAACTCATTCGATCAAAAATATTTCAAGCGAATGTTCAAAATGAAATGCAAAAAACTTGAATTATTCATTTTCAGCTCGACGGATGGTTTTACTTTTCAAATTAAAGAGTACTCTTGAAGTTGAAATTTGTTAATTTCAGAAAAAAGCCTCATTTTCTGAGTTGAATTTGTTGTTAGGGTGATGATAAACTTGTAAGAAGAGTTTGAAAGTTGAGTGGAATCTATATTGATCAGGAAAGTCCAAATCGTGTGGCAAAAGTTAGAAAACCTGTCAACTTAGCTCACGGCGCATGGGCTTTTCTTCACTAAACCAAATGCTGGCAGGAGAAATTCATCAAAATATTAATATAATAAGTGGATTCAAAGTGATGTGAAGTAAGAGAGGACCGAAATATTCATTAGATTTTATTCGTTCTTATAAACGTTCTAAAAAATAAGAAAAGACTATAGAAGATCCAAAGTGTCGTCTTCCCATATTTTTGTTCCAATAATGTTGTGTCATGTTCCTACAAATAAATGTTATTATATTTATGAAACAGGTTCAATACACATGTTTTCTCAACCTAACACTAGTTACTGGTGAAAAGATACGAAAATGCACACTCAAAAATGCAAATCATTGAAACAAAAATATTGAGAGACGATACATTGAGTCATACATAGCCTTACCATATTTATCAACATTTTTATAATAACTAATAAAATTCAATGCATGTATCTGTCCTCTCTTACTTCACATCACTTTGAATTCACTATATTTTGATGAATTTCTCCTGCCAGCATTTGGTTTAGTAAAGAAAAGCTGATAGAATACCCATGCGCTGTCAGCTAAGTTGACAGATTTTCTAACTTTTGCTACACGATTTGGACTTTCCTGATCAATATAGATTTCACTCAACTTTCAAACTCTTCCTACAAGTTTATTATCACCCTAACAACAAATTCAACTCAGAAAATGAGGCTTTTTTCTGAAATTAACAAATTTCAACTTCAAGAGTACTCTTTAATTTGAAAAGTAAAACCATCCGTCGAGCTGAAAATGAATAATTCAAGTTTTTTGTTATTCATTTTGAACATTCTTTTGACATATTTTTGATCAAATGAGTTCTTCATGACTCATATTTCTTACAAAATCAATATGATCTCTGAGTTTTTGCCTAGAAGTGCTGATGTAAGTATTTGAAGAAAATTCATTTTCACTGCATCAACAAATTACGATTTTTTGACACGTTACAACAGTTATGACTGATTTACTTAATCATTTTGCACTTACTAACAGACTTTTTGATACACATTATTCAAGAAATAACCACCACACATTTCACAAAAATAATTCATCCATTTGTTGATCACATAAATTTAACCTCACATCTGTCAACCGAACTGCAATTTTCACACAGGCTCATAGATTAGTTGTGATTTATTTTTGAGGTTTTAGTAAGGAATTCCTCACAAAATCCTAATTAGTCTTTCCTGATAGGGTCCTCATAATAGTGCAGCGTGACATGACTTGTTAGGTCCTGATGAGGTTGCCTTATCAGGACCTGATCTGGATCAAGGTTTACCTGATCTGGTCCACGGGGTAAATTTCTAGTCGGGTACGTGTAATTTATTACACACAATATTATTTTACTCGAATATAATTGATTTAGGATTTGTTTCAAATGAAAATATCCGCAGAGATATTATCAATTTGATGATTCATAAAAACAAATCGAACATGTGCTAATCACGTTTCGTGAGAATATTGATAAAATAAACCACGACATTTTCATGTTTTAAAAACATACATGCGACCTTTTCAAAATGTCACCAAACGTTTCTGAAACATTTCGTTTGTAACGAGGTACGTTTTGTGAATGTTTACAAAATTTCTCTTTTCTCCGTGTGAATTATAAAACTTCCACTTCCAATTTCTGATTTTTCCATTCACCGTCAATCAACAAAACGTTAGATAGATGCGTGGATTACGGTGAATGTCAACTCGGATCCACAGCTGTTCATTCGCAAAATAAATTTGTACTCATGATCAAAGTTCTGGCAACAAGACTATTTTAAATCAATTGGCGCCAATTGATCCACGCTTTATGAATGAATTATAATGGTAGTCGTGATAATATTGAGATTTATTGTCTTCAAATTACACATGATGCTTACCGTCTATTTATTATAATTGTTTGCTTCCATGGAAGGTTCATCGTAAATCAAGCGTCCATAGAATTATCTCACAAAATGCTGATAATTCTCACAACAAACTACTTGATTATAGGTATTTGCAGTGCTATGTCAAAATCGCGTTGAATTCTTCTTCTTCTTCGTCTCCTTCTCCATCTACATACTGGTTGAAATATCACGTCAAAACTAAAAACAAACTTCTCGAGGATTGGAATTCCAAAAGTATCATTACAATTGAAAAAAATTCACATTTCATTGTAAAATAAAAAGATTTCTTGAAATTGATCGTACTTTTGCATCGTCAATTTGGAATTGATTACACAGGCCTGCGAAGTTTCCCCCCCCCCCCCCTTGGAACTGGTGACCATTTCCCGGAGTAATTTGCTGCGTAGAATCCGAATCCGGAGTCCGAATTCGACTATCACGTACTGGGAAAATGCATTTTTTCGCTACTTTGGAAGTTATGCACAGGACGCATAAAATTGTCTTGATCTTTTTCCTCAACTGTATCAATTTATACTCCTCTTCCCGTTTAAAATGAGCTATTGAATGGTCATGTATGATTTTTTCTCGCCAAGTTACGACCATTCTAAGTTGTGTAATATGTCCCAACAACATAATCAGCATTCACATTTATTACACTGATCGGCCATCAAATTCTCCTTCAAATGAAATTCTCATTCCTGTAGTAATTTGCTGCGCTGAATCCGAATATGGCTCAAGAATTGCGATATCACGTCAGGTTTTTGGGATATTTCGACCTAAAAATGTGGAAAACACTGTCTTTTGACATATTTGAGGTTACGTAAAGTCGAAGGGTAATTTTTTTCACAAAACTAATAGATGCGCCTCAAAGTATAAGTCATCCTCTTCCAAATGCCGTTGACTTTACTCAAATATCTTTTTTTTTTCATTGAGATACGACAATTTGAAATTTGTGCGCTCATGTATTCAATAAATAGGTGGAGACACAATTTTCAAACTGCAGTATCTCAATGAAAAAGAAATGATATTTGAGCAAACTCAACGGCATTTGGAAGAGGATGACTTATACTTTGAGGTGCATCTATTAGTTTTGTGAAAAAAAATCACCCTTTGACTTCACCTAACCCCAAATATGTCGAAAAACAGTGTTTTTCACATTTTTAGGTCGGAATATCTCAAGAACCTGACGCGATAGAGCAATTCTGCAGCCAGATTCGGATTCAGCGCATCAAAATGCTTCGGAAAAAGACTTTATTGTTCGAGGGGGGAATGAAAAGTCATATTTCGCAGGCCTGTGCTACAATGCCCTAAAATTGCATACGGAATATAAATATGCAATATGCAGCATGTAATTCTTATGAATCGGATTTAATTGTAGATCTACGATGCAAAAGTGCGATTCATGTCGATGATTTCTTTTATAGAATTGGCAACACTGTTTTTTAATATCTTATCATTATTAATGAAGGTGTTACGTTCACAGTTCATTTCGTTATAATGAGACGTGTTTGTTTTTGAATGCAGTGATCGGTCACCAATACTTCCGACGCTTATCACTTTGATTCGTAACACGCATATATACACACGATTCCATGTAAACCTGATAACAGAATGAATGTAAATCATATATACGGTTCGCGTAGATTATATGCAGACTGCGTATCACAGACACAGACGATAACGAAATCACGATACGTCACCCAACGTTCAAAGAACTGCATTGTTCTCTACGCAACAGTGTTCCTTGTATGCTCTGCTACTCAATGAACTGAAATCGTATCAATCGGAGCGAAATTTTTACACCACCCTTGAGCAATCTTGATAGATTTCTTTTTTAGAATTTGTGCTTTATCGTATGACATCACGTGGTATGATTCATATCGATTGAATATTGTTGTTGAGAACTTGCGGTACACTCGAGCTGATACTCGACGGCATAATGCAATTTTTAACTTATTCCAGACTATCCTGTACAGAGTTTATTAATCAGTTCAGTAATGGCTCATTAGGGGTTAACTACTGAATGGTAATATACGTTCAGTATGAATGATCGGCTATGTATGAACAAACAACAAATAATTAGTCCAGTAATGAAGCAAGATGATTCTGACTTACAGTATTTCAAGGTGGCTCATCAATGACGAATTACCCATACAGGGTTCCTCGATTGGCCCAATAATGGCAAGTTACTGGACCACAAACGGCGTTCTTCGCCCATCAACGGCGCTCATATATGGCTCAACAATGGTTAATTGCTGGATGATAACGTGGGTCCAGTAATGGCAATAAATAATGGGCCATGTATAAAATTATTGATTGGCCGAGTAACGGGGAATCAATTGTTGACCGTTTACCATAGCCGTACATCGGCTGATTATCGGCCAGTGGTGTGCCACACTTGTGCCAATGATGTGAATCCATTGTTGGCCATTCAATGGTAGCCATACATGGGCCGATTATTGGCTGTGTTTACATTATCGAGGTTTCCTGTATGGGTACTGGACTATACGTGTATTGACCACCTGATTTGTTCTATTGGGGGAATTCTGTTGGATCAATCGTTGGAATATTTGGAATGGATGTTATCTCCCATCGAACGCTACAATGTAAAAAATAATTGTGGAATTTTCTTCTAAAAAATGGTAGCAAAAAACTTCCTCCATAGATGGGGAATTCTTCAACATAATTTGATGGACTTTGGACCTTCATTTTAGATGATTCAACACTCAAAAAGAAAAATAATTCCTCAAAGTGGTGGAAAACCAATCCATTCACAGTGAGGAAACGAAATCCTCCCCACAATTTTTACAGTGTAGTTTGGAAGATGAATTTCCAATATGAATTAAATTTGGTATTCATTTCCAGCTATTTGGATCATCAAAGTATAACTGACTCCAAAGTTTTTCCCCCCATTCCTTCGTCGCCTTGTAGTCACAAGAGAACTTTGATTATCACATAGATGCTTTGTGTCCATGAAAAAAACAATCTATTGTTCGGCATTTGACAGGAACCATACATCAGCCGATTGTTAGCTATTTTCAAGTAACAAACTTACTCTTCATCATTCAATGAGATATAAAGCCTTACGAATTTTAATCCCTGATGATGATGGTGATGATAATGATGATAAGGCATCGTAACATCGTACTATTTTTTCATCCCTCGAGTAAATAATAATTTTCCCTCTGCAAGATAATTGGAATATCATCGTCTGTAAAAAAAACTCTGTCTATCCCACAATTGTTGAAAATACAACGCGAATAAGTAGAAACACATCAATGATTATGTTTAAGTTCTTTGATTGGTCGATTCGCTTTAAGCGTGTGATGGCCTTTAAGTGGTTCTAGAGTGATGCTGACGTTTTAATGACAAACGCCTGGTGTTGGAAATCGCCGACTACCGACGCAACTACCGACCACTTAAACGAGCATTATGAGGATAACCGTTTGATGTAGTACCTAATGGGAGTTAATGAACGATAAGATGGAAGATAAATCCAAATAATCTGTATAAGACTTTTGAGTACTCGTGTCAGGTGTTACGGGGGAGTATTATCTCATTTCGCGTTATGAAACTTGGAACTAGTAGAATCTGCAAATTTGAGTATTCCTCATATGATCAATCATTCTACGCATCAAGTATATGGAGCTGAGTCAGTAACGCATACGCGAATGCATATTTTGAAAACAAATCAGTCAAGACAAAACGAAGAACGTAGAACGCAGGAGAGATCTCCTAATACGTGATGGCAAAATTACATTACGCTCATGGTATTTTACTGCGTGTACGATATTATCAGAAGATGGAAGCAAGTATCCATTACTTGCTCGATAAGATCATAATATGTAATAGAAATGTCCACTTTATAATACAGAGATTAGAGATTGTTTATACTGCGATACCATGAATTTTCAATCTCCATACAGAATCGTATCGTTCTGGAATACATTACACGCATGCTCAACAAAATGTTTAGCCATTAAGTAGCGTACCTTAGACTTCGGTAGACTGGAGATGTAACTTGAGGTAATTGAAGCAATACGTTCGTTCAACACGTTAGTAGGTTATCTCTCAACATTAACAATTATGTGTATAGTTATCATCAGCAGGTGCAACTAATTTCTAATTCCCACCTGTTGATAAATGTCTACTAATTATAATATTCTAGGTAATTCTCTTCGTTTAGAGGATGTCATACAATGATCTGTATAAACGTAAAAATCAGTCTACATTCAGTCTCAAAGATGAAACAATGATACCTCTCGATGTAGTTCAAAACGGGACCGTCAACGGTACCGAATTGTTTTCATTTTCATTCTTTAACGGATTAGAATTTTTGTATATTGCAACAGTATCTTTCGGACAACCCTGTTGCATAGATAACTGTGGGATGTTGAAGTATTGATAAATTACAGCATTTTACATTGATCAGAAATCCCATCCAAGGTGAACCGAACCACATCATATATTATAAACGTTTTTGTTATGAACATATTAATAGAATAACTTGATTAAAACACGAGGCTAAACCATGCTCAATCATAATCATCTAAGTGCATTAACAAGCATTAGTGTGCTATAATAATAACAGTAAACTCCTCTCGATTCGATCGATTTTATGAAGTAATGATTTCGAATCGAGGAAACCAGTTTTATGTAACACCCGTAACGAATTGAACGCGCACATATGGCGTGAGAAATTTTTTGTTTTCAAATGAAATCTTATTCAAGAACTATAAATTAGAAATAACTGATATCTACCTTGACAGAGACGCGAACGTGGAAATCTTAACTTTGAAGATTTCTCAAAAAGTGATGTGTGAACTGGAGATGCGATTACCAACAATTTTCATATGATTGTATTCCATCATTTATTTATTTTACTCGGAAGAGTAATGATATGATGCAAATGTAATCCTCAAGAACACACCCCTTGCTGGAGGGAAGATTCTAAAAAAAAAACGAGTCAGTCGTACCAGGTGTTGTGAAATTCCCCAAAGAAAACTGGTTTACTTATGAGACTCTGATTACTTTGACGCAAATGATACATTGAAATCGAGGTTGATCTTTCAGAGACATTGTGCCTGCTTTGAATTTATAATTCAAGTTGTTCTTAGAAATTAATGGAATAAAATTTCAGTTAATCATTAGATAGCTGGCATAACATTTCCCGTCTTCCAGATATCTTGAGATATCATTGAGAAAAATTCCAAAAGTCTTGAGCAATATCCTGTGAGAAAGACTCGTTGAGGGTTTAGATAATCTATGTACAGCACTAAAAATTTTTTGAGCCTCAACTTCAAATCTGACTGTATTTGACTTGGAGAACTGAAAAATTGATTATTCGTCAATAATTTAGATACAAAAGAAATTTCAACGGAAGTTGAATGGAATTAAGTAATTTATCATTATCCGTGCGTGTACGTTTTAAAGAAATCAGGCTATTTCAGTTAAAAAGACAATCTTCCGATTCAAATATCACATTACGTGACATAAACAGAAATTCGAAACTACTCGAAAAGCGTATTCGGATTTAAAAAAGACATTTCTCGAAACAATATCATCGTGAATTGGTATAGATTATAAAAACGGAAAATTGAGAGCATATGAAAATTTGAGTCTGACAATCTACTTCACTCAACGGAAGGTTGAATTTCAAGAATAAACTATGATAGTGAATGGTGCAGGTTTATACAAGAATGATATGTTTACTCGAGCATAAATTAACACATCGAATAGAGAAAAAGTTATATTCATGTGTTAGTCTCGACTATGTTCCCTGGCAGTACCTGCTCCATTCCAAGGTTTATGCTGACATGTGTGAGGCAAGTCGAATTTGCATATTACGATATGTGATTATATTTTTCTAATAATAACCAGTGGTAATATGAATCATCATTGTTCATTCTTGTTGAACGTATCAATAACTTCAATAAGGGATTCGACACTTCTGTATCAGAAAATCATATCTCTAAAGTCTCCACTCTCTCTCTCTCTCAACTTTGTTTTTCTCTAACTCAAAACGATTTGTTTGTTAATTCATCAGTGTATATTTCAGAAAAATTCTATGAAGTTCCAGGTGGATCGAAGAGAACAGGTGGAAACTTCTATTTCTTTTCAGTAGCCAATTCGTACAAGGTTCTCCTTGAATCGAAAAATGTCCGACCGTAACGAACGGCAAAACACAGAAGAAGATGAAAAAGAAAAGAAGAATTATGAGAAAAAAGGAAAAAATGAGGGAAAAAAAACTGTAGCCTGTGGAGAGCTACATAACAGAGAAGTAAGAAGAGTCGTAAAACGGGTTCTGAGCCCCTCACTTATCCATCCTCCTCTCTCTTTCTCTTCCCTTTTTCTTCTCTTTTTCCTAGCCTTCCTTCATCCTTAAGGGCATGCAACAGTCATTTGGTGGTTCTTCCTCTATCTTATAACGCTATCTCCGTTCACCTCCACTCGTTAGAAGGAAATATCGGACTAGAGATCAAGAAACTGCAGGACGCTCCTCAAAGGATCTTCAGATTCTTGCATCGTATCTTTTTGGGCAATACACCCAGCCCCTTTCGTATATGCTAGTAGGCATTGTGGCGCACACCATCTTTTAACGACCAATTCATTCTTCCTCTTTTTCAATATCTCTTCTTTCATAATGAGGATTCATCGCAATTAGTCAACGTTTGAGGAAAATTTTCGCATCATTCTTTAGTTCGTTGATTCTCACTAAAATTATATTTTTGGGGCCTGGTCGGGTTAAAGTCGATCCTGTTCCTCGGGTCATGACAAGAATTGTAACCCTCGACTGGCATCATATAACTTTGTCAAAAGGACCTTACACCTACTAAAGTAAAATTGAATCCATGGAGGTGAAGAATTGTATTCGATAAAGTATGGAATTCACACACTGAGAGAAGACCAATTTGGAGGTTCAGTAAACAGTATTATATTTGATCGATAAATCTGAATATTACTGAACTTTCAGCGATGTTTCACGAAATTTCAAGAAACATTATTGAAATTTTGCTTTACATTACTCAGTGTTCTACAATCGTTATTATATAATACAATATTCACGACCAAATTAGCTGTGTGTCACTCAATTCCTAAACGTTTAGTAATTGAGTGTTACACAGCAAATTTGATTATGAATATGGTATTATATAATAACGATTGTAGAACACTGAGTAATATAAAGCAAAATTTCAGTAATGTTTCTTGAAATTTCGTGAAACATCGCTGAAAGTTCAGTAATATTCAGATTTATCGATCAAATATAATACTATTTACTGAACTCCCAAATCGCTCTTCTCTCAGTGCAGAGCTTGTTAGAAGAGCTGGCAGGTGCTGATATTTCGTCTGGATTTTGTCTAGATCGCAACAAATTTGAATGAGTGCCGAAAGAACTTCACATCTTCAAAATCTCCTCGCACTTCTCACTTTTGCTGGAGTAGCGAATTGTTGGCTATGTTTACTACTCTACATATAATACCAAAATTTGCTGGAGGAGCAAACATTTTTTGCTGCCATAGCTGAAAAATTGCTGTCCAAGCTAAATTTGCCGTTCGTTTGATTTAATAATCTAAACGACCCTCGCACGAGATATCTGATTGTGAGAATCCTTTTCAAGTCTTCTGGATGAACAAAGCCTACTCAAATCAGCTTATGTCTTCAAAATAGAACGATTAGATTCAAAATTTCACTTTCACTAGTAAATTGAGAACTCTACATCAAAAGAACCTTCAATAAACGCATATCTATATAAAATAAATCTAAAATTGACCTATAAAGCTTGTATCCTTTTATAGTATTCCAGTTAAATCAATTATTCGAAATTGCTCAAATTTTTCTTGTAAATTACAATCGAAATGATTTCTCACGATATAATTATTGGCTATAACCACCCCCCGTGAGAATCTCAATTTATACTCGCCTACAGTGGTAAAAAGAAATGGCACATCCGCCGGGTACCGCACGTTTTCCCGATTTCCCATAATTGAAGCCCGCATACGTTGGTACGTGTTCATGGGTCAATGTGATTTAGAAATTGTTCTCCCCTTCCACACTCTTGTCAGACTCTCTTTAACTCCCTCTCGCCTGTACCTCTCACAAAGGAGATTCATACATTGGTATAACCAGACAACCACTCGGTCGGGTCGCGTGTTGCTCTCTGAAATACGGGCTCTTTAATTGGTATAAATTGACCACGCAAGTGACGATAACAGGGTGTTTGAGCGAAGACGATTCACAAGACTCAATATCATTGGGGTTTGTATAGAAACAAATATCATGCAATCAGCATTCACAAAATTACACAATTCATCAATTATGTGGAAATTGTAATCGTAAATTAAATACACATTAAACGTTTTTCCGTAGATGATATTCATTAGATATCACCGAATCGATCTTTATCTCAACAGTTTGCACCGTACGGTACAGTATCTATTCTTCGCATGCATATCTCTTATTGTAATTTGAACGGAGAAGAGCGAAGTACTAATAAATCTCAAAGTCTCAAGCTTGCGCTAGGCACAAAAGCGAGCCAAGAGAAAGAAGATACGAGTGGAGTGTGTTCGTCGATTGATCACTCGCGATCTCCTTTCGTTCCAGTATTCTCCTTGTCGTCGTGAGGAAAGAGGGAGTTCAAGGTGACACGACACGTTCTCCAGGATCGGTGACCTTCTCAATCACCAGGATTCATTTTGAAGACTATAGAAAAAGAAAAGAGGAAATCGCGGCAACGACACCCCGTGGTGTACGAGATAGGAATACGTCTTCGACGAATAGCATTGCTGCACGACTTTCAGTTTTAGAATGGATAAGGTAAAACGAAGGTGCGGTAGTTAGCCAACGAGTGTGTCCATCCAAGACGTTGCCTGGATACCGATGTTCTATCGATGCATGTAAACACCTTATCTCTCAGAATGACTTATATCATTTGAACTTTAGATTCTTGTTTCGCTGCTTATGGACCATAAAAACGTATCAAACCGTGTAAAAATCAACGAACGGTCCAGTATTGGAATAACCTCCTTCTTCCTTGATCAACTCTCAAATATTATGTTACATGATTTCTTGAAATTGAATCAATTGACAATCAGTGTTCAGCCCCCGCTGTTTCGATTCTAACGATTGATCCAAGTCTGGGATTTTCTGTACGCAAAGTGTCAGAGTTGAGTTGAATTTCAAGACCAAAGTGCACGATTTCTCCTTATCGAAATGAACAAAGAAACCCCATATTCTAATTCGAAATCACTCGAAAGCGTCTAACGATACAAGGCCATTAAAACAGATACAAGAATAATTTGAAGTTCCAACAACGCGTTGAGCATGACATTCGGTCGAATAATAAACCAAGTTTCGAGGACGTCTCCGGTAGAAGTCCTTAACCGCATACTAATTTTCAGATAGGGGTCAATTGATCCATTGACATTTTTCACGAATTTTATTTCGAACTAAAGTATGAATAGTATCAACACTTTGCAGCATATACAGCACAAATTTCCCGGCGACGGATTATCCGGATATCCCGAGGACATCGCCAGGAGATTTGTGCTGTGTGGATTGTCATTTCCAGCTGCAATATCACAACCTTCCTTCCGGTTTTCAATCATAATAAAGAATCAAGGCGAGGCACGATTGTTGTTGCATCGCTGCAACGGTGGGAGAAGAATTTTGTATTCTGTGAAATCGCGACGAGAATATCGTGTTCTTTTTTTGCTTTTCAAAGAACGAACGTCTTGCGCAATGTCATACAACTTTGTCGAGAACGAAAGAGAAGAAAAGAATCCAACGGAGAGACAATATTATTCGCCAATTACGATCATGCGAACGATATCCGTTATGAACGTGGAGCCGATGGCGTAACGTTACGCGCTCGCTGCGTACACGGTACTCGCGGTGTGATTTTTTTCCAATTGTCCACTATTTGTAAACTCGTGTGTCCTTCGTATCGTATAAAGAGGAAAAGGTAAAAACTCATATGCATATACGTTGGTCCAACTCGATTACAAACTCGGAAAGAATCATGCGGATTGCACTCATGCGTTGAACGCCATGATCGAGAAATTATTCAAATGGCATAGCAATAGACATCGACGTGATTTGAATAAACGAGGTTGTGTCAACCGGTATGATATTTCTACATAGACGCGCAAACAGCTTGCGCAATTTTTTTGATACTCAATCAAATATTAAGACCATCACTATAGGTACAATATATCATTTGTAATTCCTCTCATTTTTATAGTATAGAATCCGGAAGGACTTTGTATTGCAAAACTACATCGACTCGTGGACCTTGAATCATTAACGTTGAATTAGTCACAGATAGCTGATACGAATTCCTTTCCTCAAATAAATCGCATAACTCTCGTTCACTCGAGATATCAGGATATCTGACTCTTCCGTCCTTCGTTTACCATCGGGAAGAAAATCAATCTATCCGTGCAACGATATTTAATTGTGATCTATGAGTTTGGTTGGATCTCATTAAACAATAAACATTGAAGAAAAGGTATCGAGGTATAGTAGTAGTACGTCCCTTGTAGTGTACGAGGTCTCGAGGCGTGGACAAAAACAACGAACGCGAGAGGGGGTCGGAAATTTAAACTCTCTTTCTCTTTATTCCTTTTGGTAAGATTTTTGGGTAGCCCCTTTACTCGTTGGACACCTGCGAGGATCTTGATGCCGGTTCGAGAAAAGGAGAAACCCTGGAGGGGGAAGAGGTTCGAAGAGAGAGGGAAAAACACCTTTGAAACAGGAAGAAGGAAAGAAGCAAAAAAGAAATAAGACGGTGGCTGTTAGGGTGGAGAGGAGATCTGAAAAAAATATAAGGATGCATCTCGAGAGAAGGAAGAAAAGGGGAAGACCGGTTCGTCTGGTCCTTGGTTCAAAGCTAACAGAGTGGTTGTTCCTTTTGCCTTCATTTTCTTCTTTCCTCCTACTCTTTTCCTTTTATCTCTCGATTAGTACCCTCATTTTGCTCTTTTACTTTTTCTCCCCTGTTTTTAAGGGCGTTGCCCGATGAATATCAAGCTCGTGATTGAGCGCTCCGTCAACGATTCAAAGTGGTACAAAGTATCTTCTGATTGATGAACAATTTCTCGGACTGATAGATTATCGATCACAATATCATATTCGCCTAGCTCGAGTCGTTTCCACAAAATTTCTCATTATTTATAGCACAAAGAACCACGGTGCAACGGCAAAAGATGAAAGTCAATTCCAACTACTCTTGGACGACTTAACGCTTCGCACGCAAAGTTTTAGTAATCCTTTATATTTGCAAGGACTCGAACTGTAATTGAATGAACTTTTTGTTTCACCAACGTGTACGTATGTATTACGATGTAATTTCAAGACAGGATGAGTTGCTTAATTGTGAACATGAATTCAAAGTGAGTTAAATGTAATTATATACGTGTAATTCGTCGTGACAGTTATATATTATTTGAATCAATGATAGAGAAATTTAGATTTACTTTCAAATTTCTATAGAAATTTTATTCTTGAGCAAAAAAATAGAACGGTTGTGTAGAAACTTTAAAACTCTCAAATCTTAACTTTGTATTTTATATAAAATGATTCACGATGTTCGTGGAATACCAAGGAAATAATGTTAGCTTCGCTTTCTTTTTATATATCTCAATGATGGATTTATATTCGTACTATGATCCTTGATATTATACTCGAATCATTTTTTTGCGGTGAAGTGAAGAAAGTTGCAAGGAATATAATCGTTTCCTTCTGTACTGTTATGTCACTAGATTATAATATCAAATTTTATATGAATAAAATGATGGGGGACTTTGGTAAATGCTGCACTCGGTGATTAGAATAGAATACTTGGGGAGAAAAAAGTAATTGCACCTGAAATGTCAGTTCAGTTTCTAATGTGAAAGATTTTGTAAGATTATATAACTTTTACCTCGGGAATTATGTGGAAGATAGTTTATGCGTTTTCGTTGCATGAACCTGGAACAAGATATGGAAAAAAATGGAATCTTCCATTGTTCTGCGAGCTAAACGAGCTCCATTCATCGATGAGATCATTTTCATCTAATCCTAGTGAAAATCTGGAGAAGGATATAAATTCTATGTGAAATATTGGGTCAACTCAATGATGATTTCTAGTAGGATTCTTCGGATTACAAGGACTCGCACAGAACGATCGATAAGATATTGAAATAATCGAAGAATTAAAGAACACAATCTAACATCCATCGCAAAATCCTCGAGTCTTTATTCATATGAGGATTGATTTGCATATCCTCGATTGACACGGTATAAAGGTTGCATAGATTTTCCAACATTGTCTTACACGTGAGATGACGCATTATTACAGTACGGTGAATCCAAGCGAGCGAATATAAGAAACGAAGTAACAATCCAGTACCAAGCGTACAGGGAAAGTGTTGTCCTACTTGCGCATCGAATATCACACACAAGCTCAAGCTATCACAATTACTACCACACGCAAGTAATTACTGTAACTAATTTAGCGAGCGTAGTGTATTTTACCATCACATATGTAGCCCATGGTCTCCAAGGTATATGCCAATGTACATTTTATATTCTTTATTCTGTTTAAGTGTTCGCTACCACTATTATGTGTTCAAAGCGCAACGTCACCGTCATTGCATTTACCTACATAGAGGAGGCACGCACGTATACATACTCGCACACATCGATAACTCGTTGTGTAGTTGAGAACGGCTTTATGTAATCGAGCGTGTAACAGCGTGTCGCAAGATTTCATGAATGAATCGCGTTCTCGTGAGCAACCGTAAGTCGTCGTGGCACCGATGATCGACACGATATATATGAAATCCGCGGCTACGTATGCGTGAACAAACTTGATACCGATCGCCGTAATGATGGGGGAGAAGATAAAGTCCAAGGGGGTAGTTAAGCTATAATAAAGGTGGAGCGAGCGATCATCAGTTACGAGGTAACGTATGAAATAACACATCGAGGAACGCGAAATTATATGAGAGAGCCATGTAAATTATACTTTCTTGAAAATACGTGATCATTCGTAAAATATTGTCACCGCGAAATCACTCAACAGACGTTACGTTATGCCCTTGCATCCGTTTTCTCGGTAATCTTCGTGTTCGTGGATCGTCTAAATTTTGATAGAGTTTCATGATATGCGATAATGGCTGATGATAGTCTATTGAATCGAATTAAACCTTCTCGTAAACATGGAGAAGGAAATTCCTGTAACTGTACTGAAAGTGTTTCATACATTCATGGTGTAAATTTCTGAAAACGAAGGACTCTTCGAGATGCTTGTAAATACGAATTTCATTGAACTCATGGAGCTAATTGTGAATAAAAATTCTGAACTTCACGTCGATTTTTCTGCATTCATTCGGTTACACCGATTACACCTTGTAGCTAATGAATAAGTTGAAGGTACTTGAAGTGTCTGAAGTTTGATAAATTCTTGAACTGCATCTTAACTTAACGAACTGGCAAACATGCTGTGCAAGAAACCCAGCAATGAAACCATCTGATAATCAACTGATGTATGGGCATGCTAGATGGCCAACGATGAATTCCCTGTCACTAACTAAAGTATGGTCCATCACTCGCTGAAATTTATTCTTCAACGAAATATCCTCGGTTAATAATAACAACCCTTGAACAAATCGAGTATCCGTAATCTGGAGTTGTATCCTTCAATATGCTTGGTAATGGATGAGTACTGTTGCCAGATTTGCAAGGACTGGCAAATCCACATTACCATTACAGAGCCACTGTGTCGGTACTCGTCTTCTATGAGGGCCTGTTATGGGGGATCTCTGGTGTTCCGAAAGGACCAATCGTTTCGCCAGAGCTGATTGATACATGAGAAGGAGTCAAAATAATAACATCCTATGTAATAAATACAATGTTTCCATTATGCTTACCGAAAAAAGCCACTTTGAAAGTGATTCCTTGAAAGTTCACCGAGGAAGAATTGAATCCAGGTCCTGCGAGTGAGAAACTGAGTATCATATCAGCGAATATCCAAGTTGAAGATGGATCACTCAAACGGCCATTGATTGTAATAATTCCGTTGAAGTCCTACGATTCATCATAAATGCCGTAGTGAAACAAAGTTCTATCAATGCTGGCAGAGTGTTGGTTCTCTACGGTGCGGTGTAGTACGTTGTTATGGAGTCTGGCTGAGTATTGACGAATATCTCTATTTTATTACAGCGTTCGTATTCCTAGATCGTTAATTGGAACTGCGCTTCCCCATCGATTTCGCAGTGAGACAAAGTTGTGTCAATACTGGCACAGTGTCATTTTCCTACGATATTCTACGTCTATCCCATCAAAACAGCCGTATTTCTAGACCGTTGATTGAAACTCCGCTTCCCCATCGATTCCGTAGTGAGACAAAATTAATATTATTAATATTGGTACAGTCTCGTATCTGCTTAGTGGTCTATATTGTTATCAACTCTGCCCCAGCAACGTCATTCATGGAACTGTCTAGGGCCTCGCGAGAATCTAGCCAAGGGCTAGAAAGAGTCCAGTGGCTAGCGGGGAACTTGTAAGGGCCTAGCGAGTGCTGATATAACGCTTGCTCGGGTGGTGCGGTACTGGCACTGTTTTAGTCCATCAAAAGGAATGTGTTGCTACGACCTTGATCTTGACTCAAATCTACCACTGATTCCGTGGTAAGACAAGGTTACATCGGTACTGGTAGAATGTTGTCTTTTCATGTAGGGAAGAGTCGGATAAAACCGGGTATCTCAATATCTCCCTGATTAGTACTTCTTTCTGACAGCAAACGTTTGGACTAGTAGCAGTAGATATTTGGAGCAGTTAGAGAGAACAACAGCATCGATGTAACGCTCTTTCTCAGTTAGAACGTTGTTTAAAGTTCTCAAAACATTTTAAAAACGTGTCCAAAGTCCCACAGATGTTGGTTTCCGAAAGCACGTTTTCCAAACGTCTTAAGGACATTCATTCAATGTGTTGGGGAGGACGTTTTGAGGATGTTGTTTACACATGCTATGGTATGTTTTAAGAACGTTTTCGAGACGTTACATGAAAACCAAGTATTTTATCTCTAACCTATATACAAATGTATATTCATAATTTTACTAGGGAAAAAAGTAACCCGTATAACACGTAATGTGTAAAGCATATGTTCCCATACAGCACACAGATATCCATTAAATGTCCATCAGATATCCAGGATATTGGGGATATCCAATGGAGATCTAATGGACGTCAAATGGATATTGGACGGACATTTGGATATCTATTGGATATCTGATGGATGCCATATCCAAGTGTGCTGTATGAGTTCGGCATGTGAAACATGCATAATCTGATGGAAAACGGAATATTCTAAACAAAATATTCCTGGCACATATCATTTCACATCATGTGGCAATATTGTAAGAATTATATTCAATCCACATGGCAGGAAGATTTTCATGAACTCAGTAAACTATAACCTGTCATTTGCAAATAACCGATGAATTCATTGTATTGTGTACGCGAATCGGAATGAAATGGCGATGATGTTTATCTTTATGAATTTGTGTATACTGTCTCAAAACTTTTTTTCGAAGTTTTGTCGAATGCACGGAATTATCTCAGCCTAATTGAGATTGATTTATCGAATTCATAAATCCAAAAATATAGCTCCATGATCATGCAATAAGAAATTTTGAGATTTCGTCTACAGTAACTCGACGCGTATTTTTAGTGATAATGTTGGAACTGTATAAGACGAAACTACAATTAATATTTATGAAAGTTCAATTATAGTGACTTGGAGTGTTTTTCGTCAGACATTATGAGTTGACAGAACTTTAGAGGTTTTGCAATTCTAAAACACTTTTGAAAGATGTTTCATGCAACATGAGAAAAGCTATTTAACAATGATTTTTCTTCTGGAAAGAATTATGATTGAATTATGATTGTGATGCTGCATTAGATATCCTGAATATGTTGACAGAAGTCTTTTAGAAATACATAACCTCTTTTGTAAGACGACAACTACCCAGATAACATTTTGAAGCTCCCCCCTAGGTTTGCGTGCAATTTGCCCGCAGCAGCTTATTCATGTGCGTCACTTCGTGAGCGTACAAGCATATTGCGCGCAAATCCCTATCCATGTGCGTCGCTTTGTGAGAGCATGTTATCCGGGTAGATGCGTATGAGATGATCAACAAAACATGCCTCCCATATTCTTGAATTCAGGTTATTTCGGCGGACATTTTTATGTGCATGAATCTGCCTAGAAGATAAATGGCACGATCTCACACATGTATGGCATGTTCCTATGTTTCCAAAAATACGTTCCTCCCATGAGCCGGACACGTCATGTGCTGTCCGGGAACAAACAACCATAAAAACATGTTTTGTATTGAATATTTGGAAAGATTCCATTCCAGAAGTTCAAAACTATTGGCAGAATGTGAGTTATCAAGAATTAAGTCAATATATTAAGATTCACATCCCTGTCCGAAAAGTCCCATAGATTCCCATGGATTCTCATAGGTACTGTGACAATAACCGCATAGAAACCGATAAGCTATTTTATTCCTATCAGAATTAATCAGGTTTTGCCGATCATGCTGATAGAAACCCATGGAACATCAGATTCCACTTAGAATCTCATAGAAACCCTTGGGTCCTGTGACAATAACCGCACAGAAACCGATAGGATATCATTGATTCCATTAGGATTTCGCCTATCGGTTTCTATTGGTTTTTTCCCACAGGGATAACCTCCAAATTGACGCGAAACAAAATTTCACTACCTGCAATGTATTAGGGGGATGCCAATGTAATTTATCAAATTTATCGATAGAGGCTTCATCGCAGTTCCTCTGCATCTCCTCGAAATGGAGAATATTAAAAGATTTGGCACAAGTTTGATCTCTAACCAATTCTCATTGAACATGTTTCATAAACGTTCCATGGAAACCTAAATAAGAGTATACCGGACATTTGTACATCCCTGGAATGTCTATGCGACATTTTTAAAACGTCCTGGAACATTTTTTGACCGTTGTTCTTGTAACCAAGTACGTTTTCTAAATGTCCGAAGAACGTTCCAGTGCTGTCTGGGCGTAAAATTGTTTCCGATGGATTGTCATATTTCATCCAATGTGCATCTTTATGTTTCAAAAAATTTCAATCGTAGTTTATATGTGCGGAATTGAAAAATCATAGGTAATGAATTTGATATCAAAATTATATCCTTTATTACTGGAATATCTTCACAATATATCTAATCAGATTTTCAGTTGGTCGATTGATATTCCTAAAATATGTGGCATGTAAATATGTGTACTGTAACTATCGTACTCATTTAAAAATAAAAACATCTTTTTTGTTTTAAAAACACATACATCAGTGAGTGCGCGGAATAGGGTATTATCTTTCCAATGTTCATCACATCAACTTGAACACAACGTTATTGACACTCACGATTGTTCCCTAAGCACTGTGATGAGTAAATAAAATATTACATCAAAATTTCGACTTACTTCTCAGAATTGTAATCGCATCCTCATTTATACCTGACTTTGGAGAAAACTCATTAAAGCCGTTGTATCGTTTAACATTTCCTATGAAAAAATCATGATGCACAAGTAATTAATCATTTATTGAAAACGGTATAAGTTTTTGGAAAAGCATACAGGCAAGAATGTACTGTACATATCAAATCATCACATGTTTTCACGAAATTCATTTCATGAAGTCACATCATATATCACGAAACATATAAGGTATAAAAAAAGAGTATGGTTATAAATTTGAAATCAACAGAGAAAGTGAGGTTATAAAATCTTTTGATCTACAAAAGACAGAAAGATTTGAATGTCATGGCATTCTAATGAATAAATATGAAATTTTGATCTGAGAATTGAAGAATAGAGTATAGTAGCAAATATTATTGTACTTACGTGAGGCAAAGAATTCATTTTAACGTGATGGTAAACATACAGCGCGTCCGTGGTTTCCCTACTATAAATTCCCAGTTAGTTCGCATGTGTCTTCGCATGGGAATTCGGTGGGTCGCATGGGTCTTCGCATGGGAATTCGGTGGGTCGCATGGGTCTTTGCATGGGAATCAGGTGGGTTGCATGTGTCTTCGCATGGGAAGCAAGTGGGTCGCATGGGTCATCACATGCGGATCAACTGGATCGCATGGGTCGTCCCATATGAATCACGGGGGTTTTTTCCTCGGTGAAAAAACGGCCTATTTTCAACAATTTTTCCCCATATAAAAAATGAAATATCTCATTCAAACTTTTTACTGTCTCAAAGATACATATTTGACAAAGAATTTCTGAAATTTTCGTAGGAGATGAACAAAACTCCGCGATTGCGACGTCATTTCCGACGACCCCTCGGAAAAAGGTGCAGAACGCGTTGACAGCAGAACTCATAACAGAATCATCCAAAATGAAAAAAACCAAAGTCCGTGTTTTAGTTGAGACCATAAAATAGAACTTGGACGAAGGAAAAAAAAAACAAGTGAAGATTGGATTTTTGGCAGACGTTTTCACAAAAAAATAAAAATTTCGGTGAAATTTACACTACATTTTGAAGAAAAAAAAATAATTGTAATTGAAAGGAGGAGACATCCTTCGTCCAAGTTCTTGTGAATTGAATCTCGAAGACCTGTGTGAAATTTCATGAGACTCGGTCGTGTAGTTCTTGAGAAATCTTGACAACCGTTTTTTTCCGAGATGCGTCGGAGAAATGTTTATAACTGGCTCAATTACCAGAATTTTAACATTCAAATTTGACAAAATATAGTTCAAAGGTTACACTGGAAAAAAATGTAGTGGAGCCAACTGCATATGAGTTTGGATACGGCGAATCCCGCCATGCGGTTGACTGAACCGAATATCGATGGGATCAAATGCTTATTCGGTCATTTCAATCGATATTCGGTTGCGTCAACCGCATGGCGGGATTTGCCGTATCCAAACTCATATGCAATTGGCTCCGCTACATTTTTTCTCAGTGTATTTTATATGTACTCAAAAATGCAAGTAATAACTTGTCTTCCTCATATGTAAAAAAAAAAATGAGAAGATGAGTGTTGTTTTTTCGCCTCTAAGACCCTTCGAAACCTCTGAATACCAAATATCAGATATTTTTTCGACTATTATTGCACATTTATGAAGTTTTTTGGTTGATGCCACATTTTCCCATGGGTGAGCCATGCGACATCTTCCCATGGGTGACGCATGCGACACCTTCCCATGGGTGACGCATGCGACAGTTTCCTATGCGTGACCCATGGGACACTGCCGCATGTGTGACTCACGGGAAAATGTCGCATGTGATACCCAGTCTTAAATTCGCATGGGTCTCCCCATGCGACATTTTCCCATGTGACACCCATGCGACATTTTCGCATGGGAAACCCATGCGACACCTTCGCATGGGAAATCCATGCAACATTTTCACATGGGCCACCCATGTGAAACTTTCCCATGGAATATGATCGCATGCGTAATAAACCCAGTCCCAAATTCGCATGGGAAATTTCGCATGCGAACTAACTGGGCATTTACAGTAGGGTTGTTGATACACGTTACAGTTCACACATAACGCGCGGTAATTTGAGCGATACGAAATCACTCTACAAAGTGCGATTTCTCAATACAGTGAGGAGTGAAAGAAAATTCGCTCTCAAGTTTGGAGTGATATTTTTCACTCTTGTTCATTAAGTGAAAATCTTCACTCGATTCGAGTGAATTTATGACTCTTGAGGAGTGCAATGGTACTTCGCTCTAAATTAGGAGTCGAAATTCCACTCCAAGGAATTTAGGGAGTGATCATTACGATGTTGAACTATCGTTTCCATGGTAACGTAAAAGTTTCGTGAGTTATCGTACTCAATCCGATTTCGAATGGGACTTATTACAATTTTGAAATATCCGTCACCAAATTACTATTTTTTATGGTAACCGTTGCCGTATGGTTTTCTCCGTGTACTGGCGCAGAACATAGTGTCTGTCTACGGGAACCAACACCTTTTGAAATCCGTCTCAGGATTGATGCCAGTTGAGAAACAGTAACCCAAGTAGAAATGTTCTACCCATTAAAAAAAATATCATAAAAACTCAAACGTTTTATTAAAATCTGATAAAAGTGTCCAAATACCACTATTGAACATGATAAGATCTTATGAGGATATATGGAAGTCTACAGCGGTATTTGGACATCTACGAGAGTTTTTGAACGATGTAGTCTTTGGCGAATTTCGTAACGCTCAACTAGCCAGAAACTAGACACTCCCATTAGTGAATCAGAACATTGAACAGGATTGAATAGGAAGTAACAGGTATCCAATTGAATCTGATTCAAAGTTCTAATTCATTAATGGGATTTAATGGATTTTATATATCAAGGCTGCAGTTTTCATGACCAGTACCTCACCAGAACCGTACGAGACACTTGCAAGCGTCTAGTTTTTGGCTAATTGAGCGTTACAAACTCGTCAATGACTAGAGCATTTTCACTGGGGAATGAACCAGAATATGAATCGTTGCTTTTGCTGAACTCCGGCAAATACACCCTTGCCAGTACTGCGCCTTTTGACAACTCTGGCAATTTCCACATTGGAAGTTCCAACAGGTTCACCGAAGAGTTTTCTACATTATAAAAACACTTGTATTATTGTCAAATCCTTCTACCGTAGAATCAAATGCAATCCAACAGTAATCTGAAAACCTTTGCAATCTACATGAAAAATATTGAAAATCTATACAGGTACACGGCATCCAGATTACCGAATAGTCCATGACCAAGTTTCATGACCACTATCAAACATGCAATAATTTCTCGACGCCAAGAGAAAAAATTTCCTTGAATATTCATCAATTGAGTAATGACTGATTGATGGAAATCGTTTTAATGGTGAAAGTGAATCTTATGCATATTTGCGTAGGTTAACCGTGATTCATTGAACTCAAGGCCGCGAGGAGAATGATATGCACGTAGAAAAAGTCAAGGTTATGCAGAAACGAAAGCAAAGTGAAGATAATGTTTATAATAGCGAATCTTCTCTCGGGCTGGAAATTACCTCGATCGTATCATTCGAATTGGTTATTTTGTCCTTTTTTTCATTGCTATAATTTTTCTCCGCATTCTCGATATACAATAATACGTAACAAATTTGAATAATCTTCCACAAAAAGCTCATTGTAAAGAATATAACGATAACACGAACACGCCATTATCCGCGTCGAATGATTGATGTTATGTCATACGTATATGATTTTACGTTCCAAGAGAGAATATATAAATGAATGGACGAAACTTTCACCGTACACGAGAACGAGTTTTATTCTTTCTTCCGTCAGGAAGCATCGAGAATTGAAAATATTTCTCATCATAACGCACTATTTTTTGCGTGTACACGCACAGGTTCATCGGGAGTTTGCATCGCGCATGAGATAATGGCGGAGATACCGAATGTGGAATCAATTCAGCCACCCAATTGATTCGAATGTACTCGCGAGGGAGAAACAATAAATCTGACAATGCACATTCCTTGTCTCGCCGGACAATTAGGATTTTGAATCCGCTTGATATTAGTCTTAACTGACCGGTCGAGCGAAGTCAATTGTTTGCGATCTTCAATTATGCATCTTAACAAACCAGTACATTCGAATTAATATTTTCACACACAAATTGCGAACGCCATTTAATTAATCGATTTGATTGCAAGAGAAATGTTGAGGAGGAAATATCAAATGCTCATCAATGATATATGTTATTATATTAATGAGACTATTGAATGAAGTAGAAAGGTCATCTATTGAAGACGATGAAGAAATCATTCTGATTAATTCATACGTTACAATAAGAATCTAAGCGGGGTTTTATTTGAAATAATGATCTATGAAGATGAATTGAGACATTAGAATAATGCAGTGCTGCATAAGAGAGTGCATATTGTTGTGAGCGTGATCCATCATTTCTAAAGTTTTCATTCTCTGGTTGTTCAAAATCATCGTGGAAATTTAAAAGTTTCCATTTTCTCGTACTTCAAAATTGAATATTATCAGGGCATACTATAAGGGTCAGTTCTTACCAAAGAGTTAGTTCTAAAACGTACAAACGGTTAGTTCTCGAAGAATTACCCAATTTTCAGTTAAATGTTTTCTTTTTTATTTTTTCAAATCGAGTATCCAATACTGCCCTGTTACAAAATAAGCCTTTCACCTCATATCGAGGGATATCATTAATTCAGTAGTGATATTCATTCTAAAAAAATAAATCTTGATGCCAAAAATAAAATCAATCTCTCACTTCGTATTGGAAGGTTTTTCTCTCGAAATAGAAAGACTATTTCTTTTTTTTTCAGCTGATGTTCTCACAGCATAGTTTATAAAAAAGGAATCTTGATTAAATGAAACGTAATGAGATAGATATATCATTTATTGAATTCATAAATAGATATTAAATTTCATAATTATCATATTAGAAATTGAGTGTCCACCGTTTCGGTTAGTTCTTAAATTTCTTTACATTATGCCCTGAATATTATGTTTGATTATTTTAACATTGATTACGAACCCTTGAAATCCTGATTGGAATTGTGTTCTTTGAGTTTAGAAATTCTCTGTATATCGTCGATCTGATTAGATGCACGCAGAAATTTCATAAGATATGACTGGATCTACATTACCAATCTAACGATATATAATTTGTTCCTGATTTGATACAAATTTCTTATATTCTTCATGGTAATCTATCGAAGGTACTTGGATACAAATTTCAAAATAATTGTTTTAGAAAATTGAAAAGAATGTTTATCAGTTGAGTCAACGATGTCTCTTTTTCCCGAAGAGAATTATAAAAGGCTTTCAATGTTGTCTGAACGTGTATTATTATTCCACGCTTATTCGTTGTTCCTTGAAGTATATTGGAAATGCAATTCAGAATCAGAAAGTGAGGGAATACGAGACGCACGATGTGAAAAATAAAATTATACTCCAAGTATAATTAGACCGTAAAGTGTATGAGTGGAAACAAGAAGTTGTTGGGGTCGAATAAGAGAGAAATTTGTAACATCGTTTCCGCGGAAACTTATTTTCACTTTGGTTTCAAAATGAAAACGCAAGTCGATGAATCAAACTTGGTTGGCGAAACTGAAATTTTCTACTTGGAATTCAAGGTAGGGCGAGATAAGTGTTATACTAAATTTGAAGGGATATGAGTTTATCTATTTTTTATCAAATTATTTGATACACTTCGCTGTTAATGATCGTTCAGATCAACTATTTGGAAAATTTGTCTGCCAGTTTAGGAACAATTTCTCAGAATTCAAAACAAATCATATGAGAATCAGAAAATCATGAATATAATTGGTGTTGATTCCTATAACGAGGGAAAGTTCAACGAGTGTTCATTGACATGATCATTCTGGGATAAACATTCAGTAAAGTGTTTTTTAGAGTATTTCCGAACCTCTCACAAGGAGACTTACGGAAGTGTCACTCACCGATTCTAATGAAACTTTGCATCTTTGTGAAACATCGGAAAATAATCGACACGTATTTTTTTATATCGGCAATGGTGAGGGTTTAAGGGTAGAAACCACCCTTCGAACGTCACAATAGGACCAATCGAGAATTTTTGTATCCAAATTGTAGAACTCTTGATGGAAGAATGATAAGGAATTGATTTTTTCTTCTAATGAAGAGAAGACACTCCAGATTTCAGGAAAAATATCCAGAAAGTCCGAGCAGCCCGTTTAGACCTTGAAAAAATTCATGGAAAATGAGATTTTTGAGCAAAAATACGAATTTTTCATGATTCAAGGGGGTAAAAAATTTTTAGTCAATGTGTTATGTATCATTTCTTATGTATTTTGATGTGCTGAATCAAAATCTGGGAAAAGAATGTGTGTATCTCTTGAAGTTTTTCCGGGAAACATAATTAATGTATGAAAATGCGGATTTCACGGTTCTTTACGATGATTCAAAGCAGAGAAAATGATTTGATCGATGGATTATACATGATTCCCTATGGTTCTCGATACGCTGAATCCGATTCTGAGAACAGAATTTGTCTATATTTCCAGGTTCTTCCGGAAAATGTGATTAAAGTGGAAAAAAAATATGCTAAAATATCCATTTTCCTGTTATTCATACGATCTCTAGGGGAGACAATTATTGGTCAATGTACTATGCATCATTGCTTATGTATTTTGATATGCTGAATCCAAATTTGGAAACAGAATTCGTTTATCTCTTCAAGTTTTTCCGGAAAACGCAGTTAAAGTATGAAAATGCGGTTTCAACGGTTATTCATATGATTCAAAGGAGAGAAAATAATTTGATCGGTGGATTATACATCATTTCACATGGGTTTTGATACGCTGAATCCAAATCTGGAGACAGAATTCGTTTTTTTTCAGGTTCTTCCGGAAAAATTGGTTAAAGTGAAGGAATCGGATGGAATCTCCATTTTACTATTATTTATAGAATTTGTAGGGGCGACAATGTTTTACTCGATGTATATACATCATTCTTCATAGACTCCGAATTCGTTCCACTTCAGCTGCATTTTCCGGAAGGACCTGGAAAGATAAACATATTCTGTTCTCAGAATCGGATTCAGCGTATCGAAAACCATGGGGAATCGTGTATAATCCATCGATCAAATCATTTTCTCTGCTTTGAATCATCGTTAAGAACCGTGAAATCCGTATTTTCATACATCAATTATGTTTTCCGGAAAGACTTCAAGAGATACACATATTCTGTTTTCAGATTTGGATTCAGCACATCAAAATACATAAGAAATGATACATAACACGTTGACTAAAAATTGTTTACCCTCTTGAATCATGAAAAATTCGTATTTTTGCTCAAAAATCTCATTTTCCATGAATTTTTTCAAGGTCCAAACGGGCTCCTCGGACTTTCTGGATATTTTCCCTAAAATCTGGAATGTCTTTCCTTCATTTAAAAAAAAACTCAATTCCCTATCATTCTTCCATCAAGAGTTCTACAATTTTTACACAAAAATTCTCGATTAGTCCCACTGTGACGTTCGAAAGGTGGTTTCTACCCTTAAACCCTCACCATTGCCGATATAAAAAAAATACGTGTCGATTATTTTTCGATGTTTCACAAAGATGCAAAGTTTCATTAGAATCGGTGAGTGACACTTCCGTTAGTCTTCTTCTTAGCTGTTGATAAGCAGAGATTTGGGAATTTTCAAAATTTGTTAATAGGATTGGAATGACTCCCCTGGTAGAAAAAATTCATTGATTTGCGCCAAATCTCATTGAATCTTGCACAATGTTCTGACCAAATCCCAATCAATTTAATTTTGTCAGATTCTATGGATTTATTTAACTAGAGTTATCTAGTGAAAAAATAGAAAACTCTGAAAAATTGTGTAAACTTAAGGGCTGTTCCACTCTGTGAATAGCTGCGTAGTTTGTTGATGGGTCTCCGAAACTCCTCCTTGTGTCACACGTTTTTACTTTTACGTCCCTTTATTTCGATAAAAATTCACACTCGATTTTTTTGACAAATTTTGCGGGACTCTGTACCACTCACATACTTTGAAATACTGTGAATAGCCCTCACTGAAAAAAATGTCTATGGGAAAGTTCACATAAATGTTATGAAGTAATTAAACATACAGGTGTTAGAAATTTTTCCTCATCTCGACGAAAATTGACTGGGAAATGATAATAAAAATCCCATCAAGTTCACCCAGTAAACGATATTTGATGTCTTCTCATGAGTTCTAAATGCTATCTAAAAGTTAACCGTGATATCTTTCAGATATCATTTAGATCACATTATGAAGATTTAGGGCTGGACTCGAGACTCTCGAGTGAAAGCAACAAAATTCAATTTTATCAGTTCTAATGCAAGATTCGTTGGGTCAATGTACAAATAGTTGAAGAATGAAATTTTTGAAAATATCTTCATGATTTTTAACACTAAGGTTTATTCAAAACTGTTGCAGTCTCGAAAAAGGTCTTGTCTTGTCTTGTCTTGGTCTTGAGTGTAGAAAAATTGCTTTTTGTCCTGGATGCAATCAATTTTATCCTCTCAGACATGTTATTGCTGATTATTACATGCCAACACTTGACTTGATGTAGGAATTTGTCTTTGAAGATCGTGAAATTGAATGATATTTACTATTTTTCAATTTTGCTCAAGAGTCTCCAGTCCACCTCTAATGAAGATTTCGAATGAATGTTTACTGAACAAAATTTCCAGTTGAATTTATGATGAATATCACATACATGTATCAGAAATTCATTTCCTATTCCAAGATCGAAATTTTCCGGTTGTTGCGAATAGGAAAATTCAGATTATTCTTTACAGTGCTGGGAATCTCTACAAAATTTCACAGTTGCCGAAGAACTGGGAGAATTGCTCGTGAATTTCTCGTGAATCAGTGAAAATTTATCTCCAATTTCTTTGAGAGTCCCTGGACAATTTAGAAGCCCTGAAAACCCGCAGATAAACTACACTGTAAAAATTAATCGGAATTTTCTTGTATACGGTCACTGGAAAATTCGGTTCACCGGATGGGAAATTAATTTCCGATATATAAGAATGAAATTTCCCATAAGTTTAAATGAAAATTCCAAACTTTATGGGACTTTTACTATAATTCCACAAGAAATTTTCAGACGAGTGCGGAAAATTTCTAACGCGAATATACGTTAATTACTCCGTATAGATTTATAGGAATTGTCCTATCGAAATTGTTTACAGTGTGCCGAGTATCTCTGAAACCCAGTCAACAGTTTTTAATCTCCCTGAAAGATACCTTGAAGATATCTGAGAGGAATGTTACACAACTTTATAAGATGTCTCTTAGATGTTTTCTTTGAGATGCCTTCAGGGTATTTAAAAATGTCCCGATGAATTTTAAATACTTCTTGAAGGAAGATATCTGCAATAAATCTGATAACATTGCAGAAGACATCGCGATGGAAAAAAAAATCTATTGAATCCGGTTGATTGATGAAATTTAATTTAAACTTTCCAACGGTGAATAATGACCCTTCAAACTCATTTAACTCGACTGGAAACTGATTTCGTTAGATTTTAATCGTCATTTATGGTCGCAAAGTTTGTATTAATCGACAGGATTTATTTTTTGAATAACTTCAAGATATCTTTCAAAATGTTCCGGACGAATTCCATTTAAGTTCACCGAAATCCGCTAGGGAATATCATCTTGTATTCTTCAAATCAAAGGTAACTTTCTAAGAAGGATTCAAAATGAATGGAACGATTTATCGTCTCTTGATTTCCAACATTCAAAATTGTTCTCAAAATATGTTCCGAAGAACGATCCAGTAAACGACGTAGAATTGTTTTAATGGAAAAAAAATTAACGAGTTTATGACTGATTTTCGATTAAATTTTTTTCAAGAGGAAACTTTTACCTCAAATTACGGCCGTTTTTTATGCAATCGTTCTAATTCAAAAAATCCTCCGTCGTTCATTGGGTCTCGAACCATTTTCTCAGAAAAATTTGGAATTTTCGTTCCAAATGCAAAATTGTGATCAAAAGTTAACATGGAAAATGGATTTTTCCCAAACAGCTACAGCTCCGCCATTTGTTTTGCATAAAAATTTGTTTTCATGCCTTGAAACCTGTACTTCAATGTGAAGAAAACCAAAAGATTATAAATCTTCCCATTTATTCTGAATCGGGAATTCCGTGCGAGGAATGACAGTATTGATACTTTTTATGAAACTTTTATATAATTTTGATCTATATTTCGTCAAGTTCAATATAAACTCGATAGATTTTCTATAAAAAGTATTGACACTGTCAAGGACATCAGTTGAAAATGAATTGAATGGCATTTTTTAATCAGAGAATGCAAAATTTTGAAATATTTGCTTTTTTTCGCGACTAACGCACTACAGTTTCCAGAGTTGGCGAATTGCAAAGCAAAAATCATTACAAACAGAAGTTTCCTTCTCGCTAGAATTTGAATTTAAAAGATGCAATTTCCGTTCTCTAAAAATGAAGTGTTCTTCCAGTTTGAGTACTGGTTCGAAACCGTCTATCTACCACTTTCACAAATCCATCACCCAGATAGAAAAATGTCCCGATAATGCCATCATAATGGTGACATGCACGCCAAGAAATGTTCGCATCATGGTGCCAATAAGGTGTTTCCGCATAAAGCATCGTTATTGGTAGCAAAACGAGGAGATGGTACCATAATGAAGACATAATGTTCACATTTGATGCAGCATTGCAAGCTCAGCGAAGTTCATGATAGTATGTTTACGGCACATTATGTTACAAAATATTTAGAGCCTGGCTTTCTATCTGGGTCATACAATATGTACCAATTAACGAATCGATCATCCTACACGCAAACAGCTATTTCTGCCAAAGAGTCTCATCTCAGGATCATCAACTAAAATGTTGATTGTTTCAAAAATCAGAAACAGTACGTTCAAAAGTATCATTCACAAATTGAAATCATTCCCGCATAACCCCTATCAAGGATCAGTGAAATAAATGATGAATATGTATCAGGTAATTTATTATCCATTAAAGATACAAGTACATACATCTGCGTCACTCTTTATCGGGATGATATAAATAAAATATATCATTATATCTTACATGTTGACGATAAGTGAAAATATAATCCTTTTAATTTTCATTTGTTAGACTTTGGTAAAACAGTTCGTACCAAGGAAGAATAAAGAACAGAAAAAATAAGAAAAAATAAAAACAAATATATATCAACTACAAACTACTTAGCGAGTCTCAATTGTACTGTATTTACACTCTTTCCATAAATTCATTTATCGATGGTTCCTCAATTGCTCGCAAGTTTTTTCAGTCATTCATTTCCATGAGTCCACAAGTTCCCTGGCTCCCTACCGATAGTCTTGACTTACAAAATCTACGCGATTTTCTTCAATGGACGGCATATTACGAATGTACAGAATCATCTCAAACATCATTTGGACAGAAATCCTTCTCCAACGTTCAATAAATTTTTCAACACGTTTGCCACGTGATCCATAAGACACTGTTTCTTACTGTTGTGTACTACTAACTGTTTTTTCCTTCTTCTCAAGTTTTTCAGTACGATCTGGTATGGTTTCAAAGATTAGAAAACAAAATATTCGTTGATTATTGCGGATATTCGAGAAAAAGGAAATACCAATACATCGATGTGTTTTGTACTTTTTGAATTGGATGCTTTATACTCATCGTGTGCAGTTCATTCTGTACAAGTAACATCCGCAAATATTATTTTTGGCAATATTGTTTTTATCATAATATATTCGAGTGCAACAAATACACGTGCGAGAGATGTGTTAACGCTATTCGAAAACACCTAGACTTTAGACGGAAACTATGATAGGATTCACATTTATAAGGAATTGAAATCCATTTTTTTTTTTCTAAGTACTCGCATGTTTCGGCACTTGTTGAAGCTTTGAAAAATACTCTATTCGTAATATTGATTTAGCTGGAAAATGTGACGATTCGATCATAACATCTCTCATTCGAAAACTCCTACCTCTATACACATATACTTCTCGGAACTTTGAAAAAATAGATTCCTTGATTCCTCGATGATCGTATATATACAAAATAATGATAACGATGATATAATGTTATTAATATAATGTTTCGAGAACTGAGATTCAAAATGATTTGAATGGACGTTACGTACAGTATCCTGGCGCTATTTCGCACCTCATTTCCAAAGGATAATTATCTTTGCGGAATAGGAAAATATGAAAAAATAATCTTCCGAGTTGTCAATCGAAAGGTAATTGAAATTACAATTGTTAAAGATGGATTACTTGAGAGTAAAATGCACCATTTATGTACGCATGAATGCATTCAGAGTACTGTGTATCTAATCTAAGTCTCCATACAATTTCCTCTCGTTAAAAATCCCTTTCTTCTTTGTGCAGCTTCGCTGAGCATAAAAGCTTCCTCTGTACTCTTCGTACTACGAAGTGTATCTGAACTTTGGTCCAAGTAACGCGGTTCAAATCCTATGCAAAATATGTACACACACACCAACAGTATATAAATGCATTCGCTGATGAAATACATCTCTGAGAAGCACTACCGATAATAACTTACAATGAACACAATTCGAATATGTCCGTTGGAAAAATATGTGCATTTTCAATGCTCAAGAATCGTATGGACCTTATTTTTGTTTAGAAGAATACAGCAATGTGTACATTGAAAATAGTTTTGAATATTATATTCATGGATTTAGTCGTAAATTTCTTTTATCTTATGAAAATAATTTCTTCGATTCTCTGCAAGAATTCAATACGATCTGATAAAGTGCACTTATGGATTATGCGGACGAATGAATTCGTATCGATTCGGTTGAATTTTGTAACTCGGGTTCGTTTGTCGCCTTAGTTTACGATCCATTGTAAAACGCTGGTATCAGCACCTCCGGTCGATATCAATCTGGTATCGTCTTGGAGGAATGACACGTTCGTCACGTGACTCGAATGACCCGAATATGCGTGGAATAATGACTGAAAATGGAAATATTGGTCAATAATTGGTCATGATAAGATGTACACGATCTTTCAATTATTTGGATGTTAAAAATCACCTTTGGCTGACAAGCGGGGTAAGAGAATAATTTAACTTTTCCAAAATCATCTGCGGTGGCGAGTAATTTACCATCGCCGCTGCGGGTGCAATTATTCACGTCAGTTCCATCTGCACCTTCCGGCCATACACCGATAGTTTCGAAGGAGATTATACAGGTATGCGTAGCCCAATCCACGTCTCGAAGCATCGATGACTGTGGAATTTGTCGACACACTCCAGCATTCCCTGTGGATTCACACATTTTTATAAAAATTCTGCAGAATTTATGTTATTCTTATAGAAAGTTGAAGGAAATTTTGTACTTTTGTACTTATCATTGCCCAGTAAATACACGCACGTTTCAGAAACGTTAGAAACAATTAATAACCACACGTTGTGAATTAGTAATATTCTTGCGTTGATTCAACGTAAAAATGTCGCGGCAGATCACGTGTTTTTCAAACATAAAATAACGTCATATCAACGGTTTGAACATCGTTTAAAAGACGTCAAATATTGATGCGTTCTAATGATGGTTTTAAAACGTGAATTGAATCCAACAAACTATTGTGAAAACTTTTCATTCAATATCGAGAACAATAGTATTTCTGAGTATGACAGAATTTGGAAAGTATGCCACACTATTTACTACATTGCTCTTTGTTGAAATTTCAACCATTGTTCGGTTTCGTTCGACATTTTTAGCAGAATATCTTCAATTGAAGTTCAAACACAAGGTGTTATAAACACATTCTAAACGCGTGATTCAAACCCGTTCAAAACACGTTTTTGGAGGACGTCGTTTGATGGTTATTTTGGAATATCAGCTTAAATTACGCGTTATCAAGACGTAATTTCTGGTCTTCTATTTCCCTATCAAATTTCAACTAAAAATCAATGTTATGAAATCAACGACTGACGTCCGTTTGACAGTCTAACGTTTTTTCAACGTTGAAATAACGTGTGTGTGTTTATTGGGTGAGAATATATTTTGATTTTTTCGAACAGAATCAATGCTTCACTGATAGACACTTCAATTCGTTACTTACAGTACAATACTTCATAATCTCCACTGTTACTCCGCAGATATTGACCATCCACAGACCAATCCAAATGCGTGATGAAACTGGAATGTCCCTAAAATCAAGCAATATAAAATTGTAGTTCCATGTATCATGATTCAACGACTAAGTTTCCATCCTACCACAAGTTGTGCGATCATTCATTCAATGTAAAAATCTCATACAAGAAGTTCTTTCCTTTATAATATTCATAGGGATAGAAACTTTGTCTACTCCGCAAGGATTTTTTCTATTCTTCCAAGTGTTATATTCCCTAAAAGCAAGAATTCTGCAGCGTGCAAATTTGCATGAGATTAACATAGATGACAAGTGATTTGAAAAAACGATGATTGACATCTACTTCTACTGATGTGTAAATTCCAAATCTACAATCTAATTTCAAGGGACATCATATTCGCAATCCTCAAATGTTTCAGAAGAAAATTCTTTTGAAAAATTCCCAATTCAATTATGATAACTACCGGAGTTTATAATTTGATATAATTATTCAACGATACAATGTCCCTTATAATCTATGGAGTGTTCGAAACATGAATCTTACTCCGTGCTTTCGAATCCGCTTAGGCTAGAAATGGACAAAAAAGAGCTCGTTAAGTAATTCCTAGGGTCTTGAGATTGCGTAAAGATTGATTTGAGAGATCTTTTTCAGAAAGCTTTTGCAATCATTAACATTGTTTCGTTTGATTCTAAATCGAAAGTATATTAATTTACAATGCATCAAAATGAATAGCGAAAGTGTAAGTTACGTTCGAGATAAATATGCGATGGAAAATGAGATGCTTGTATGACTCATCAACTTATCAAAAATATATAATTAAGCATATGAAATATGATTCCTCATGAACATTCTTTTTGTGCGAATACATTATCACATGAAATGGCAATGAAAGCAGTTGTGGGCCAAAAAGATATTCGTTGAGACTGAAATTATCTAAAAATTCGAAAGTAGGATTGTTCTAGACTACAAAATCTCGTTGAATCAAGGAATTCCCATAAATACGCTAGATTTGATTCATAGAAATGTATTAGAGTGTAATTTGCTTTCTGAAATTCTCACTGTAGAATTCCACTCTTTGCGCGATTAGAAGTGACTCAACAAACACATCGTCTAAAACAAGATGAAAAAGGTTGCGTAAGACTTCTTCCAGATATATATTAGATATCTTTTAGATAATGTTGTGAAAGATATGTATCAGATATCTAAAATACGTCTTATGCATCATTTTTGCCAAGTTTTAGACCCTGTGTTTGTTGGAGAGACGCTCAATTGATCTAGGGCTGAACATTTTTGTTAAATTCTGGAATATTTACAGAACCTATTGATCATGACATAAACCTAACAATTGCTAGCAAAAAAAGGCACAGTAATTTACCATGCATCTTCCAACACGGCTGTACTTGGTCGCATCTTCATTCACTTGATAAATGTAAATGTGATTATCTCGTGATCCAAGAGCGATGAGGGATCCTTCAGGTGAAAATTGAACAACCTAAAAAGAAATTTTATATAAAATAAACTGAATAAAAATCAAAAAATGAGAAAAATTCCAATATATTCCAATGGTTTTCCAATAGGAAATTATTTTCCAATGAAAACCAATAGAATATTGACGTGAAAAAACCACACGGAAAATCGATAGAAGCTCATTGATTCCGATAAGATCATACCTATCGGTTTCTATTGAAATTCTTCAATAGGAAACGCATAATTACAGTGCGTTTGAAGAAGCTTTCCAAAACACAAGCTGAGGACTAAATTCTATTATCAGGGTGGATCAATATTTCTCAATAACCTGAATAAAATTGTATCGCATTATTGTAATGAATTTCATTATTATGCAAATCTTGCGCTAACTTTGACGTTGATGAAATAAATCATTGACAACGAACAAAGTTCGCTTTGCAAACACTTGTATGATCTGGACAGCGTTAATAACGCCCGCATCTTTATAATCTAAGCAACGCTCCCTTCGCTCGTATTCCGTAATAAATCGCATTGGGATTTACGAGGTGGTACTGAAGCAATGAAATATCACGTTGTGCATGAAGAAAGCATAACCGAGTAAGACATACAGATGTCGATAAATGTCGTTTATCCTTCAAAGACATACATATTAACATGGGTTGATAATTGACTCTCTTTATGAGCATCTACACTGAATACAAAATTTTATTCATCTCCACTTGAATTATTGAAATTTGTAATGGGATCAAATAATTATTTCACTCTCACGTAACGGATGTTATTCAAACTTTGAACATAACTTTTATAAACATCCATATATGCATCAACAGCTTAGACTTTCATCATGCGCAATTAGATGTTTGATCTCTTTCATAAGAGCTATACTTCATGAACGAACGATTTATCACTATTAGCGACGTCAAGGTATAAATTTCTATTCGGACCCTGGTTAACCCAGACTTCTGCGTCGGAAAGCTTCTTGTGGCTGTGTATTCTGTTCTATACCTGTATAGGTTCCGATCCATCAGTGTGATGAGTATATAATTCACGCGTTTCGCTGTCAATAGCCAACCATTTGCCCGACACGCATCCCACAACCATGACAGTCCCATCAGGAGAAAATCCAATACTCTGTGCTTGTTCCTGTAATTAATTTAGGTAAGAAATTGATATCACCCTGTGAACAATGATTACTGGCGTTTCAATAGGCCGCTGATGCCCCGACAATGCCAATGAAGAACCATTACTAACTCTTTGAAACGCCTGCCCTGGTAAAAAATCTCTATAGTTATTCTCCAGGCCTTTGCAAGCCCCTCACAAGTGCCAGATGAGGCCTTGTAATAGCCCGGAGACTGACTAGAGTGATTTCTGCTAGGGTGCAGTCATGTTTGCTAAGTGAATAAATATTAACGATAAGAAACATTGAATTCCTCATTGATCGATGCCCAGACAAGCACAGTAGTCCTTAATGTATTCTCATAGTTCCAAAAATATTCGATTATAAACGTATCCTGAACTTGGATGCTGTTTGGGTGTGCAAACAACATTCAAGTTTGAGAAAAGTTTGCTCAGAATCTTGCTAATATTATCATATTTCGTATAATAAATCCAAGGATGTAATATATTCACTCACTCCAATATCTTTGCTCCAAACTACAGTGTGGCTGAGACTGTCCCACATTTGTAATAACCTGTCGTGTCCGGCAGTCGCAAATTGCGGTAACGTGGGATGCGCAGCTAATCCCCAAACTTCTTCCGCGTGTCCCAGCATTGCTGGATTGAAACCCATTTCCGGATCACCCACTAGAATACAATTCCTTGTTGTACCGACCAGTATTTGTGAACCTCTGCCTTCCGAAACTGTACGAATACCACCGAAATGATCCTCGATCTGTCGAACAAAATTTATTACTTGTAAATACATTGCGAACATTCTTATAAATTTTCCTGTATTTAACAGAATTCATTTCATTAAAATTTGGCCTACAAGCACTGGACTCGGAAGAAAATTCCACTACCCTACAGCCCTAGTAGAAATCACTCTAGTCGTTCTCTAGGCCTCGCAAGGCCTCGCAAGTAACTTGCAAGGACTTGTGAGGCCTCGTAATTACCTAGAGAAATACTAGAGTGATTTCTGCTAGGGAGGTATAGAGAATGATTTTATCAACGAGATATCCCTGGTGGAAAAAATTTCACTGAAAATTACTTAAATTTTCAGAGATTTTCAGCGAAGAATTTTTCAGAGGGTGTTTATAGTTTCTCAGAGAGTTTCAGTGATTTTTAGAGATATTCAGAGGGATTTTCAGTGGAAGAACGTGCCCGATAAGTTGGAGTTTTTCAAGATTTTTCAGAGTTTGAAAAACTTTTCTCAGGTTTTCAATGTTTTTCAGAATTTTGCAGTAATACTCAAGGAGATGTTTAGAAAAACTTGTTTTACCAGAGATATGTTCGCTGTGAGAAGAATTCAATCACTCTATACAAATTATTGCGTTTACTGGAATCAAATACATTTTTTTTCGATATTTAGTCTATTTCTATTTTGTTTTCACCATGCAGGACTCGATATCTTTTAGACAGGTTTTAGATGTCTCGCGGAACTCAACAATCAAAATAAAATGTCTAAACTAGTGATAAAAAATCTTACTTGTGCCTGTTCACCCGTCATGTTCAATGATCCATCAAAGTATATAATTCGACCATCTTTACCGCCTCCAGTGATGATATTACCATTCTTCAAGACACATATAGAAAAGATGGATCCTTCGTGCAGATTCCTCACTAACCTGGATATGGTATTGGTACCTAAAAATGAAAGGAAACAAAAATATCATGTAATCCCAGTATTTTTCATTGCAAAATTGAAGGGATTATTATCTCACCTCTAGCCCAGACAATGATATTTCCGTTGCTATCTCCAGTCAAGACATCTCCGTTTTGATTGAAAGCCACACACGTGACGTATCTAGGCTTTTCTCTGCTCTCGAAAACACCCATCCGTTTGTAGAGCATACCCCCATTGTCGAGAGACCAAAAGGACACGTGTCCCTTTCCACAGGACACAATTTGGTTCCGTTCCAGCGGATGCCATTCTGCGCAAACTACCGTGTCGACAGAGCACTGCAATCGACGATGCGTTAATGGCCAGTTTCCGCTTCATACATATTATGTATATATATGTATCTTCGTTTCAATGTACCAAAAGGGAAAAAAAAACAAGAAAACCATTTCATTACCTTTGTCTCGGTCACTTTGGTACCGCGATCGCTCTTTTGCCAATCCCAAATCGATATATTATGGTCCGACGTCTCGTCGATGGCACAAAGATAATTTCCGCCGTCGGCTTTTGAAAATGACAAACAACAGATCGTCCCATCGAGTTCCCCGTTGCCGATCACGCTCAACGTGGTCAGACTAACCGAGTTCCATATTCTGATGTGAGGCTATCAGAGAATTGATGAAATTTCTATTAGATGGAAAACTCTATAGTCTGGTGAATTCAGAGTGGAGAAAACTTACCATTACATCCCGACGTTCCGTGCTACATACTTGACCAGTCGCCACTATCAATTTGTTCGGATGAATAGCTATGCTGAAATTAATCGAACGAGAGAAAATTTATTGAGAACGTGTTACTGGATTTTATTTGGGAAATAATTCTATATCAGGTCAAAACAGTGGTTAAAGTAACGCACTTGGTGGTGTTCCAAAAGATTCATTGATCGAACGACTCTGTGTCGGAGATTCATACACCGAGAAGGGTGAAAGAGATTTGGCTTAACGGCTAGTGGAATGAGTAGATTTATGAGCTTTTGATACAACTCGTGAGTTCATCGAGTACCAAAACTTTATAACAATGACGCGATTTAACTTTACATCCTTTTGTATTGATTATTTTTATGGGATTTCTCACAGAAGTAGTTCACAAGAAGAATGTTTTATCCATCATGAAAAATTCATTCTAAAGTTGATAAAAGTACATCTTGAAGTTCTACTAAAATTAACAGGGAGATGTACGTCTGAATCAAGATCCTGGGGAAATGGATGGAATCTTGTGAACTTGTTTGAAATTTTATTATTGAATAATACTTCAGGAACTTGGGCGAATGGTTACTGCCGAATAGTCAATGATCAATTTCTTATCCCTGGTACAAGTGAGGTCAGTCAGACTGACAGACAAAATAATCCAGCGAAAGAGTCATCCCGTAATCAGCTCATTTATTTTACAGCACTGCTAGGTGGCCAACGGTTGATTACCTTTGATTTATTCTAAAATTGAAATTCAATCCCATATAGAAATTCAATCTCGCTGCAAGAGCTTCTGGCAAGCTGGTGGCGAGGTTGACAAGAAGTTCCTGATTGAGACACCCAGTAACGGTGAAATTGTACCTAGTCACTTCGTGGATGACAAGATTGTCAGTCACAAGCGAAAAGTTTCTTAGATGAGAAATTTGGATTATGGATATTTAGGATACCCTACTAAATTTCCAGGCTTTCTATGAGGATTTAGGATTGGTACCTGGATTTTTGTAATAGAACATTACTGAGACATTACATTTTCTGGTCAAATCCTAGCAAGAGCTAAGGACTGCCACGACTCATTTCTAGCAGGGTAGTTCCTACGAGACCATTATTGAATCCAATTTGTCATTCGGTAGTGATTCTTGGTGGGTCATTATCAGGGACGATTAGAGGGCAATCATTGTTATCCGTAATCCAGTAATGCCGATTATTAAGCTAATTATCACTAACACAGCTAATAAAATTGTCGAAACAGCAAAAAATTTGGTGTTTCAGTAAAAAATACATAAAATACATACATAAAACATACATTACTCCAAGTGTATTACGTTGAAAAAAATTATTGATTCACTCGAAGCTTGCGTAACTTTGCTCGAATGAGAATCTCAATTCATTTCTCGTTTGAAGGGTCAAATAATTCCCACAGCTATATAAGATATATCGAACATGAAACCTGTTCTCTTGCAAACAACGTTTTATCGATAATGTATTCGAAATTCTACTATCGACAAAGTTTAATGAAAATTTATTTACCATTTGACATCATCGGTGTGTCCAAGATAATGCCTTTGACTATGTTCTTCCATGTTGTAAAGTACTACAACCGCGGCAACGAAGTAAACTATTTCGCCGGTTGGTAGAAGATGCAAATTACTTCGACAGTCTCTGCCGCGATAACCGTAAACCCAGTCGAGCTTCAATTTACTGTGAGGTGGGGTGCTCACTTTGTGAAGATCATAACTCTCAATGGACGGCGTTGGAACGTAAAGAACGATTGGTCGTCCACGCAGGTACATACGTACGGTCCCATCTTCCTCGTTGTACTGCATGTCTCTGGTGCTGTAACAATCGTGTTTAATTGAGATTTTATACTTTTTTTTCCTCTATATTGATTTTATGCTCTTCAAAGGAATACATTTTCGAATAGAAATCCCTTCACGATGTTTTTATATTCTATGATTTGGATCACGCCTGATCCGCTTGTATTTTTTACATTTTTACTCATTTTTATCATTCAAATAACGTTTCTTTTGTCCGTGTTTTTATATTCCAAACAATTCTTAGTCTGCCAGCATTGATTATCAATGAAATGTATTTTTTCATCGTTCCTTGATCTGCATCGTTATTTATTTGCATCTGTGACAAGAGTTATACATTTGAAAACATATCAAGAGACATCTGCCGTCTAGTGCATACTGATTCATCTAATTATGTTATTCATTCATTTTATGGAGATTACATACAATTTATACTCTTCTTTGTACTATTTTGCATTTATGCATTGTATCTTGACTACCAATCAACTCTTCTTGGTATTATGAATTCTTGGCTCAATTGGTTGATCAATTTGTATGAACATTTACAACTCTGGAATGTAATTGAACATCACTCAACAACAATATGTATATAGATTTGAAATGGTGACATCACTGATATACATCGTTCGAATAATCGGTATTTTAACAACTCTTTTGAGATCGCAAACCAATTTAGGATCTATACGAACGAAGCGACTTTAGAATACACAAATTTTAATGGAACAAAGATTTCCATTTCTGAGAATGGGACCAACCAAGATTTTCTATCTTGGCCCAGGACAGGGCCTGAGGTCCGAAGAGTTTAAATTTCAACAAAACAAGCGCTGGAGTCTGAAATTTTCAACTTTGATTCTGACACATTGAAAACTCTTTCATTCTGATTGAAAAAATCAAAACGGGAACAATAAGGGAAAACCACGTCAAAATTTTTGCCAAAGTGACGATTTTTTGACAAAATGTTCAAAACTTTTGAAATTAAACAATGAGTCATAACATAAGATCTGATTTCAAGGCTTCATGCAAAATGGGACCTTACCTGGCTGATTTTTCCTCTCAAAAGTGATCGTTTTCGCAAAACTGTTGACATGATTTCGACTTATTGTTCCTATTGGATGGAGATAACTTTCATTGAATCTTGAAAAAACGTGCCAGAATCGGATTCAGGTGTCGACAAAATTTAGTAAAACATATTAGAAAATGTTTTTCCAGTGCCAACAATCAGTGACAGCGTTTACAATTGGACTCAGAATATTTGTCCAACTGAAAAACACTTCCGTATTATCAAAACCTGTTGAACAGTGAAACTTTCCTGGCCATGCAATCATCTGCACAAAGCCAGAAGGATGATTTTCTTTGAATTAGCTATGAATAATAATGTGAATTTGAGAATTCCTCCTATCCCAGAAAGAAACAAACATAACCTCTGGAGTCGAAATTATAGTCTCCCCCTTAGACACAATTGATCGAAGGTTGAGAACATATTCTTGAAATCGCCACGTGCGTGTACAAACTCATTTAGAGAACAAAACATTCGACTTTCCAAATTCTACTCCTAAAATTCATAACGATAACCAACAAAGAACAAGGAGAATTCTCTTTGAAAGTTAACGAAAAACGAAAGTCACATTGAATTACGTTCGATATTACGACTCACCTAACATGAAATTAGTTTCCAAATGTGTAAAAATGAGAAGCCAGCTTTCGTGATATCTTTACGCGTTGTTTAAGTTCGGGAGAAGGCGCGAGACTGATTGTCAGACCGGCATGAGTCATACACGAGACGTAGTAGTGGGATAAACGAAGAATTAAAACTACCATCCATACTATGAGCTGTTAAAGTTACCGGTTTTTCACCAAGGAGAGAACCGTGCGGATTGACGATACACACTGGGAATTGCGTGACTCACAATTACACGAATGCATTTTTCCAACTAGGTCACTAAATAAATCAACGTTAGGTGTGGTTTTTATCTGTTATTACGGGAAACGATAACCATTCTTTCGCATTATTTTACATTCTTCAAAGTCGAAGATCAAGGACACGGTGTCCTTAAATGGTCTTCGAATCCCTCCTTGAATATCCAATTTTGTACATTCAAACTTGAATGTTGATTCAAATGAATCCGGATAGATGTCTAGTTTGTGTTTGATGTATAAAAAAGGCTCGATGTCGAGTATATACAACAGAGAAACAATATTTTCACTCCACGACATAATAGAAGCCTTATGAAGGATTTACAATATAAAATGTGTATCATAACATATAAATGAGGGTAAGGAAAAAGCGAAAGTCATGATTCCTGGCGTGTAACATTGTTGATATTATTATACGTTCATTCTGTCTTACGCAATCGCTTATTCTCACATCCGTTTGATTTGTGTTTACAAATTAAATCACATTAAAATCGTCCACGCGTACAGACTCTCGTTTCCCTGAAATTCATCGAGATTTTTAAATAATAGCGCTGAAGGAAAGTGAAATTTTGATCATCAGGATTTCCACCAACCAACATTTCTGTATGATTAGAAAACTCTTTTATAATTAATTTACACGCACGGTTGATCTTCCTCCATGAATAAATTCTAAGTAAAATCAAGATAATTTGATCTTTGTGTTATCTAGGATAGTTAATTACCGAACAATCAACACGCCAAGTGGCAAGTGAAGAAATAACTTCATTTCTCGATGATTATGACGATGAAGATGGACAACAGAGAAAAAATGTGATATTTCAAGGTCTCGAGAGAACGAAGACGGCGGTTCTTTGAGATATTGTTCTCATTATTTATTCACTGTTTCATTTTTTTTTTTCATTCTTCTTCGAAGCATTTCCGGCGTGGCCGAGATGCCGTAACGTAACGTTTTGCACCAGGAAGCGCGGAGGTGAGCACAACAGTTGTATAACGACAGACATCGCGATTCACTTTCTTTCGGCAACACCACGATATCCTCCTCCTTCACCTCCTTTTCTAATAAATGTAGTAGCATGTTGTACGGCTTGACGTATAATTTTATGACATTTAAATGAACTAACAGGTGAATTGCAGGCGCGTTGTAGGAATTTTGCTTTTGAATCTATGAGGAGTGAATGATTATTCAACTGATGTATAATGAAAGGCTGATGTTTAAATTTGATATGAATCAGATATGCAATTAGATGGCAAATGAACGGATGAACTGTGAGGTAAGTGAAAAAATTCTGGGATTCAATTGTCAACTGTGGTTTAGAGTTGAGTCTCTTCAACACAGTTACTCATTTCTGGAAGCTCAATCGGAATTTTCATGCATCCGTACCCTGTCCATAAAATCCAATGGATTCCAATAAATTATAATAGGTGTTGTGACAAAAACCGAATAGAAACCGGTAAGTTATTTTGTCCCTATCAGTATTTATCAGGTTTTGTCGATCATACCGATAAAAACCGATAAAACATTGAATTCCACATAGAATCCCATGGAGACCGTGAAGTACTGTGGCAAAAACCACATAGAAATCGACAAGATATCATTAATTCCGATAGAATTTGGCCTATCATTATTCCAATAACAAATAGTCTTTTCTAGGCCTTATCAGGTCCTTCGAGGCCTAGAGAATGACCAGAGTGTTTCTGCTGTGGTTGAATTGCCCCAAATTAGATCCCATTATAACTCACATTAAGCTTGTTAAAGCCTTGAGACGATAACGCTGTCCCTGATTCAGTTTTCAATATTTGAACAAAATACGAAACTAAGTTCGGTCTCAGTATGGAATGTATTATTTTCATTTAGAGCTTGACCTACATGGTCAAATAGAACTTGACCCGGGTTGTATATGTTAACTTCTGCCGAGAATGGCATGCCTAATCAGGTATGAAAATCTGCCCTAACCTGGCAGGCTCCAAAATTCACTTGGCCTAAGAGTAATGCTTCAATCTCCAGCTAGCGGTTCACAAGAGTTTTATGAAATCCTAACCCTATCTATTCTTATGCCGTACCTCTGTTGTTCAGGTATCAATTTTGACGTATCTCATAGCCCATCATATGGATAAAAAATAACACCACAGAATTTTGTATCAGGAGTGATAAGAATTGTTAAATAGTAAAAAAAAGTCTGCATTTTCGTATCACGAACGATGTTTACCTCGTCCGCATTTATATGTTCAACACTCGTATCTGTGTAATCTGGATATCGCTCAATTCACTTGCGATTGAACATTCTGAAAGTTATTACTCGCTACAAAAGGATAAAATTTTGTTTCTCGGATAATTGAATACACTCCGCCTCATATTCGTATTGATTTAATTTACCTGTTTGTTTGTATCATATACCAAATTGGTAATTCATCGAATTCAAGAATAAAATTCCTTGTACACCTTGACAATCGTCTCATTAAATTTCGGAATCAACTCAAAACTCAAGGTTGATATTTCTATAATGTAAAAGGATAAACAATCGATATTGAGAAGTATACGAACTTTCTACTTTGTTTCATACGCTATATTCGCCGATGACCATAACTGGGAATTCAATTTCAGTCGAAGAACATGGCATTTGAGTGAAACTGACCACACGAAATGAAATTTAGTAATATCGGTTATATATCCTTATGAAAAATTTTCAAGTGATTTTATCATAAATTTTTTCAAAACATTCAAATTGATTACTATATAAAATTCAAATCTACGATATATTTCAACAGTTCAATCGCAGTTGCACGTAATATGAGAATATATTTACAAATTTATAACCATTCTATCCCTAGTCGACACAATTTGTGTGTTTTGCAACACAACACTTCAGATATTTACTTACACAACCGTTTATTGAACAATAATCAATGTTTATACTGCTACAGATCTTCATAGATTTCTTCATAGATATTCTAGGTGTCTGGTCTCATTAGATCCTTCTCGATTTCATCAGTTTCGTATTCGAGTGAGGAATGAGTCAACACCGGTATCAAATTAATTCGATTGTATAAGTTTCATAAAGACGTCAATCAATTTTTTGTAATCAGTATTGCATTACAAACAACAAGTAAAACCGCTTGTTTTCTAAGAACAACGTACCAAAATTAAACGGTCATAAATGATACATGTTATGAAATTATTATCTTGTTATTATCTAGGATTTACCATACAAGAATTTTTTGCTTTTATTAACGCTGATTGCCTTGCCTTGAGTCTTGACAATCTATGCAGAGCCAACTTTGAATCGACCAAGCCAAGGTTAAGTTAAGGGTAAATATTGACCTTGGTTATATGAACTCGATGTACAATAGTTTGTAGCTATATAAAACGTATGTAACTTCTTCATTTGAATCTGAAACTTCAAAGATACCTAAAATCCTTGCATATTTCAACCGCTGATAGGTAGAACTTCCATTATCGTCTACCAGATCCTGTGTTCATTTCACACATCCTCGGTACGCTCAAAATTCTCGTTACAACATCTTCGTTACAAGCATGCTATGTAACGTTAGTTAAAAAGCCAACAACAATATATGAATCGTAAGAAAATTAATTGAATTTACCCGTGTTTGACGTTGCTCAGCGCCGGAGGCTTGAAGAGATTGAAGAGGGACTTGGTAGAGGCTGACAATCTACAATAAACGAAAATGCAAACGAAAAAAAAATAGACATGCGGTGCAACTTAGCTCAGAACAATGAAAAACTTGTACTCTAAAGTATTCTCATCATCACAAAAGTTTAAAATTCCGGTACACGTTTTTCACTGCGTCTTTGTATAATATAAATAAAAAGTTGAATATTCAAAACATATTTCTTCATGATGATAGTTATAAGCACAAACGGGAACACTAATCCTAGGCAGTTAGAAATTTTATTCCACATTTAACATCTAAAATCGATGAATCAATCCAATATCTCACTGAGAAAAAAAACTTGAATTTCATGGTCTAATCGAATGGTTAAAATATACAATGGAATGGTAATTTCGTTTACAAAGCAGAAGTTTTTCTCTTAAAATTCAACTATAACGCTTGGAAAGAAAAAAAATGAACAACAAGCAAAACTGCAGGATTTATCGATTGTGCGAATTCGAGCAGGGACATCTAATGCATACTGTATGATTTTAGAATGATATCTCGAGAACAATCGGTATACGAAACAAGAAGTATCACAACAAACATCAGCTGGACGATGCTCCTCTCCTTCTTGTCTCAGAGATAAAAAGAAAAAATAATAGTTGGATCGAACTTACCTGTTACCACCAAGCTGAGAGTTATTACTCTGCGTAGACTGTGGAGAATAAGTAAAATCACCAGTCGATAACCATCTTTTTGCTCTTCTCAAACTGCTTTGTGGCGGTCCATTTGATCTTGGCGTCAGTGATCTGAGATGACCGAAGTCATTCGAAAACAATTCAACGTCTTTCTGAATTTTCAAATATTGGAAAAAGTTCCAAGATTCGTTTCTTTTGTTCTTAGAAATTTTCACAAGTGATTTACGATAATGAAACCAATGAAGAAAGCAAATATATCTATACGTAAGCGTGTTAACATCTTTACCGACCTTCGCAGACGGATAAAATCATAATCAAAGGAAAAAACTCAACGCGTATAGACTTTCAGGGTATGAAAAGGAGAAAAAAAAACACAAATCGTAAAAATTCTTGTCAAGGTCAGCAAGGTGCTGCGGTGGCTGCATACCTGCTGGACACTGGCAGCGGTGTAGCTCGAGGACTCGGCGATGGCACAGGAGAAACACTACTACTGCTTGGACTGTCCGAGTGTAAAGAACCGGTCGATTGATAATGAACAGATCTTCTGAAACAAATCATTCAAGATTATTGAATAGTGTTGAATAACGAGATCGTATCTTGGATATGCTGTATCAAGATTCCAGAAAATGATCCATAACAATCGAGGGTGAATCGAGGGTTTGCGATCAGATAGTCTCACCTTTGAGGAAGCTGGGAGGGATGAGTGTAACTGACTGGCCTCCTTGGACTTGAAACGTTATCACGAACGTCTTGAGAGGAACCTGAAGATGAGGAATTTCTAAGACACGATCCTCCGCTTTGCCGTAATCTCACATCTTTTTGAGCTGTTGAATTCTGAGGACCTGAAATATTCAGACGAACGTTATGCAAGAGGAATTTTATTTCATCATTTATAGCCACGCGAATAGAATGTAGAGAATTTTAAATCTAACCACCTTATTCGGTGAGCTTGTGTTACTTCACTCTGAATACGATTTACGAAGAGGAGGAGAAGGAAATGTAACGTGACCTTAAGAAGGCATCATCGGGGTATCGCGTGCTCATCGATAACCCTGCTATGAACTTAGTTTTAAATGGGTTCAAACTCGTGGGGTTTCGTTGTGTAGTACATGTAACAAGTAAGTCGGCGAATTCCGAACGAGTTCAGTAGATCCGTCAAACGAGACTACTTTCTGGGGAACAATATTTCAACGCATTGCATTGCAGTGCGGTATTTGAACGAATAAAAATTGTGGTTGTGAAATTCGATGAAACTTCTGATAAAAGATTTTCAAAGATAAATCCATGTTTCATTGAGGGATGAGGATAAAAATTGTTTTGATAATGTACTCACTTCTGAGAGCGACATGTCCATTCCTTAGAGGTGAAGAAACAATCCTATCGTTCCTTCTGTCCTCTTCCCTTTTCTCGCGTCCTTCCAATTGATTTATTCTCCTTAAAGCGTCGGCTAAGGTAGCTCGGAGACAAACTATTTCGTCTCTCTGTGCCAATGATTGTCTCTCAAGATCAGCGACACGTCCAAGGAGAGATCCGGTCTCACACTCCAGCATCTCATCTGAGAAAAAAAAATATATTGTTACCAGACACGAGAAGAATGAAACCTCTGAAATTTTACCGAATCTTATTGCACGCTTTATTAGTTTTTTTAACAAATTACAAAATTTAATTGATTCTATGTGAATTTCATGGCCTTGTTCAACGAGGAATGTTCGTTACAAATGTTACTGAAGTGTGAATCGTTTATAGAAACAAAACGAAAATTCAAACCCACAAAATCTGATAAATGATCGTTATTTCAAATTGACTCTTTGGGACTGAAAACACCGCTCACAATAAGTACTGCAAAATTTTGGGTCATTAACAGTTGGGTATTTCGTTCTTCGATTCCTAATTCGTTTCAATGAACGATTCAAACTTCAGCAACATTCGTTACAATTCAATCTTGAGAATTTTGGATTGTGAATCCATTAAGAAAAGCCAATAAGCAATTGAAACTTGAAATTACACACTCGGAATGAACTATAGTAAAGAGTTGAAACTATGATTATTGAAATAATATACATGCTCTCAAAAACAGATGTGGAGTAGTCCAGACATGTCATTATTGTGATCAATTATAAACGTGAATCCAGAAATTCTGACCAACATACATTTGTATGCACGAACTCGACATTTATTTGGAAGACTTCAATGGTAATTTCGACTTAATCAGTGAATAAATTATTCATTCCTCGCAAGTAAACATTTATTCCGATCAAAGAAACGTTCGAAACTATCCAAACAACGATCAATCAAAGTCTAAATGGGAACAAGTTTTTTGTACAATCGGTCACACTTTTGCTGAAATAGCGGAGCTGACTAGAAACGTTGAGGTATCGTTTAAAAATGTAAAATGTGTAATCGAATCAATTGGAATTGTATGAAAATTGTATTTCAGTGAGGTTATGATTTTTGAACGGAGAACTATATGCGAAGATATTTCTGGAAACTGAAATATTCTAAAATGATGTAAGATGCGAAAGAACAAGGTCACCGTTTGAATAGATATAAACATTCAATTCTGTATCTCTTTCTTTCTGTCTTCCTTTCTCTCGTTGTTTCGTTGTCGTAGGATTGAACAGAGGATGAATATATAACAATCATAAATGATTTTCTATGCAGGAATAAGTTGACTTCGAAATTTGTTAATATTAGATTCTGAGGTAAACATCGTACTTGTGATGCAAATACACTGTTGAATTGAAATGAAAGGTTTTAAACGTGTTGTGGAGTGTATTAAAAACTTCCTTCCCAACAAATGGGAACGAATTTTAAAAAAGAAGGTGAGAACTATATGAACTGTTCCAGATGATTGATCTATTTATGCTAAGGATAAAAGAAACTCATGAAAGTGGCCGCGTGGAGCTGGCTACCCGGGAAAAAATGATCAGATCTGACCAGATCTAAATTTTGGTCAGATCTAAACAGATCTATTAAGATCTGAAGAACTGCGATTTTGGCTTGTGTTTGTCACAATATATGTGCAAAATCAAATTCATATACAGACAGATATCACAAAATTTCTGACAATTGAACCACCAATTGCTCATTGAGATTTAATCTAATATTCAATTGAGATCTAACGAGATCTACTCAGATCTAACCAGATGTGCCAAGATCTGATCAGATCTACTGAGATCTGAACAGATCTAATCTGATCTTTTGAACCAGATCTGACCAAAAATCAGATCTACTCAGATCTATTTAGATCTGAATAGATCTAATGATTTTTTCCTGGGTACTGGCAGAGCTTTGGAATTATCAGTCTCTTCGCCAGTACAGATACAAACGCGATGACAACAATGTCTATATTGCACTGAGAAAAGGAAACAGTGATGATTACTGTGAATCGCACTAATCAATCAACAAAAATTCTGACAAAAATCAAACGGATAGCAGAGGTGACTAGACTTGGGCATTGTAGTTCACTTCACTGAAGTAGTGCAGTGATATACTTCAATTGAGCTAAATAGTTCAATTATTCTCGTGAAGAATAATCTAACGAAGAATTCGTAAATATCCATGAATTAGGGGGCATTTCTTTCGTTCTCTTTGTTCCCTCACATAATGTTCCACGTAAAGTGATAAGGGCATAGAAAATAGAGTCCCTACAACAGGGTCTGGGCAACGATGTTGCAAAAATATTGTGTTCCAAATTTTATCCTTCTGATTTGGTATTTCATCCATTTAAAACCATTAATTTCGCAACATAAGCAATGGATCTATTTTCATTTACAAACTGAACCAAGAATTCAAATTAGTTCTCACTTATTTTGAATAAAGTTCTCACAACTCAATTTAGTATCCTCTATGAACTATTTTTCGGTCCCATTTTCTTTAGCTATTATGCATAATCTAAAATTGACAGTGAATCAAAATTGTATAGGAAAGATATTATTATAGTAAAAGATTCTTTTACTATGATAATATATTCTGCGCCCCTCTCTTTATGGCGATCACGCGATTTCTAGTAACATGCCTCCTCCATTATCCCGAAGGTTGATAAGTCTGAATAAATTATAGGAACTTCTGTTTAGTAAGAATCAGTGGTACAAACATGAAAATATCTAGTGTGAATTACTGAAGTATATCTTTATGAATCTCTGAACTACTTCATTCGGCTCGGTCGAGTGAGACGCTCTTTTGAACGGCTCGTTCATGAGTTACACAAGTCTAGAGGTGACTGTAATAAAAGTAATGATTATTGAATCCACAATACTGATGTACGTGCTGAACAGCAAGAATCAATGTGACGCGCGTTACATGAAATGCAGCAATAATTGATGTATCAAAAGTTACTAGAGACTTCCAAAAGAGTAATCGTTACTCAATGCACTCGATTCATTGGTGGCACGGTACATTTGTAACAGATGTTATGTGTCACCAGAATTATCATTGGCTGGAACAGTAACCAGCACTGCGCTAGAATAAAATCGCGACTGTGATTCACGTGAATCGAAAAACAAAAAAAGCGAAAATTGAAAAGCAGAAACAGAATATAAAAAATCTTTTCGTTGGAACTAACACGGACTTGTCTACTCACCAAGTTCACGTTCAGAATATGTAAATTCTTACACGATGTTAATGTAATACGGATTTGATATAATATGAACGGTGGGTAAACAAGTCCGTGTCAGTTCCAACGGGAAGATTTTTTATATTCTGTCATTATGTATGAAATTCTGAGATCTGGCTTTCATTAATTGAGTATATAAAAAGTTTTAATGCTTCGGTCATGCATCGGGAGGGTCAAAATATTACAAACTACAACAAAATGCAGGAAGCTTTCTTTTGGAACTGACATGGACTTTTTTAACTTACTGAACGTGCAATTCGAGTGAACTTTATATGTTAAACATATTTCCAACTATATGAACTGGCTATTTTTTCACTGTTTTTCCATTCGAATTCACGCGAAGGTGACAAACTCGATCGTTATTGTCATGTTGTATGAAAAAACATTAGCAATCGAAAAGGTTATGAATATACTGACATGCACGTATATGTATTTTCAGTGAAAAGTTCAATGACTTTGGTGTTTTGAATTATTTAGATTATTGTTGAATGCTCAACCATTTATAATTTTATTATCGAAATGCGTTTCATTTCAGCCTTATCAAAATCCGCACCAACAAAGGTATTCCGCTTAATGCTTAACCGCTGTTCGATTTACCACATAAATCACAGTTGCGATTTTATCATAGCGCAGCACTGGCTACCCGAGAAAAAATGATTTAGATCTAATTAGATCTAATGGATTAGATCTCCTTAGTTCTAAAAAATGGAGGAATTCATGCTCTGTGGGCCGATTCAGATCTATTTAGATCTACGGAGATCTAATTGATTTTTTTCGGAAATATGTAGTTCTTAAAAACCATCTAAAAGTGGAGAAAATGGGCAGTAGATGCACGCAAATTTCGATTGATTAATATGAAATTTTTTGTGATTTAGATCTAACGAGATCTAACGAGATCTAATTAGATCCACTTAGATCTAAATCATTTTTTCTCGGGTACTGTTCCAGCTGATGATGATTCTGGTGACACGTAACATCTCTTACGAATGAGACGTGCCACCAATGAATCGAGTGAATTGGATAATGATTACTGTTTTGGAAGTCACCAGTGGCTGTCTATACATTCATTATTACTGCACTTCATGTAAGGTGCGTCACATTAATCATCACTGTCCATCACATACATCAGTATTCTAAGTTCCATAATCATTATTTTTATTACAGTTACCTCTGCTATCCGTTTGATTTTTGTCAGTATTTTTAATTGATTCGTGCGATTCACAGTGATCATTACTGTTTTCTTTCCTCAGTGTGCCTTGCCAGTACATGTAAGTGGACAAAACGAAAATCATGCCCTATCTCAAGGGATTTCTCACTTTTAATCGACTACTTAAACCGCGAGATAGTGAGTATTCCATTTAAAAGACGTGATAATTGATATCTTCAACTTTCGCTACCTAATATGGCGCATCTTTGGCGCCCCAATAAGGTCAATAGATTTTCCCGATTGTGGTTTTGACGAGGGTGTTGATCATGTCGTTTATCTAACATAATGAATGATCTTTCAAACTCTGGCTCTGTATCGTCTCCCCAAGGGAGCACAAACCTTCATAAAGGTTCATCGAATGATCCTGGACGTTCGCGAGGGACGTTTGTGTTCTCTAAGCGCTTTTTGTGTAACTCCGCCATGCTCCTGACTCTAATTCAGTAGTGGCATAATTTCGCTCCTCCACAAAATAAGTACTCTTCCCAAGAGTACTGATTTAATACTGAATCTAGACTGTCTGTCTAAGCGAACCAATAACGTCTAAAATACATCTACCAGTTTGTGACAGTTGAAAAACAGTAATGACCCTGCCAATGAACTTTGCCAATACAGAATCATCTATCAATAATTCTGGCCATTTGTATACGGGTACCTACAATTTTTGAAAGAAAAATAATAATTCAATTGAAATGATTCGGGAATCGTTTATACTCATTTCATGTCCAACAGGATGTATATCTGCCTCAAAAGCATCCACTTTTCCATCCTATAAACCGGATCAATTTTTCCCTTCATTGATCATTTATTTCCCCTTTTACGTGCTGCACAAGACATATGTCTGTTAATACACATGGGGTGAATAGCGTTCGATAAATATAGGATACGAATATAATGCTCTACGAGGGACTGAATATTTCCGCCAGGTTATAAAAAAAAAAAAAAAAGAAAAATCTATTCTGGTATTTGAAACTGATATTCACTACATATCGCTCGATTTCTCAAGAAGCACGTCGCTTTTGGACACACGTGGGATACATTCTCTACTTTTAAGGATATCTTTCAGATATTTAATAGATGTTCGTTGGCTTGATTGGGTTCTAACGCGAGTCTTGATAAATTAAAGTGATATCTCTGTCATTTACGTTGTTTAGTATGCCTTGAGCGAAAAAGGGTACAGCATCGTAAGCTACGCATCTCATCATCATCACCACCAATAATGAATAATTCATATCCTAATGAAGCATAAATGGAATTATTTCATTCAATCAACTGTGGCTCCTACAAATTTTCAGATTATTACAATTTCCAGAATAGAAATTACTCAAAATCGAAAAAATTGCCCAAAATCAAGTGTATTTCCCTAGTAGAAATGCTCTAGTCATTAACGAGTTTTATAATGCTCAATCAGCCAGATCGGTGTTACAAACCTCGTCAATAACCAAAGCAATCTTTTCTAGAATTGTCAAAAACTTGATTGGGAATAGAATTGAATCAGATCATCGTTGTTTTAATAAGTTCAAATATATTTTCATTCACTTTTTCTTACACTGTAAACAAATTCCTTCTGAAAATTCAGAAAAGGTGACTAATTTTTTACAACCACTTTTTCCTGAATTTTGAGAAATTTCAACAAAATTTCGATAAGTGTGCTGAAAATTCAGTCAACTTTCTTGAGTTTCAGCGAAATTTTCCTACAAATTCATAAAAAATTAGTCACATTTCCTGAATTTTTAGAAGGAATTTTGCTTACTCGTTAGAGAGAAGCTTTGTGATCGTTTTCGGGGGGAAGATTTTTGGTTCTGTGTCTATCTGTCTGTCACATAAGAGTTCAGTCTGTCAACAAACAGCGAACCCGCATATCTTCCGTTCCACTTATCCGATTTCGATCAAATTCATACCATAGTCTCAGAGTGAGGCGATAATGGTCGCGTTTGAGTTTCAACCTTATTGTTACAGAAGAACCGGAGGGTTGAGAGAAAATGTAAGAAAAAATTGTGATTTTGCGAACGGTCCATATCTCCGTTTCCTATTATTAGATTGTGATCGAACTTATACCAGGTTCTGAGTATAATACATTAGTGGTCCCATATGATTTTCATCCCAATCGGTTGGAAACTGGGGAAAATCTTTTGTTGCGATTCGCATTTTTTGGCCATATTTTCGAAAGCATGCCTTCCCTATTGTTCGTATCATCCGAATGCCATAGAACTTTGAGCATATTCGATATAAGAGGTGTTAATGGTAGGATATCAATTTCAAGCGAATCGAAGTGAAGGAAAAAAGTGATGAGCACTAAGCTTCGAAACAAAATTTGAAAATCTTGTACATGCCATTATCATGCGGTATCTTCCGTTCCTACCATCCGATCGTTATGGAATTTTTACCACAGAGTTATGTAGTGCCGATAGTGGTCCCATATAAGTCTCAACCTGATCCTTACAAGAAAACGGGAGACAGAAAGGAATCATGTCATTAACCATTGTGATTTTGGGACGAGGCGTGTTTCCACTTCCTGTTATCCGATTGCAATGAAGTTTATACCGCGATTCAGTGATGATACCACAGTGTTCTCGTATAAGTTTCTTCGCAATCGGTTGAGGAATGTGGAAAAAGAGTCTTTAGCAATCTAAATTATTTCACGATATTTTCAAATGTTTCATCATAATTGGTTGATTAGGAACGAGGAAGCCGTGTTGCCAGTTGGCAGAGTATTTTTACAGTGTATTAAATCTTTATGGAGACTGTAAATTTGACGACAACTTGGACGATGATACAATGAGAATGATGCATCTGGATTGGACACGATCACAAAACTGGGTATCAAGAATTAGGAGGATTATTGAAAATCAAAAAAGTGCAATAAACGGAGCTCGCTCCACTCGTATTCACATCCCATCCAGCACCAAAGATTTCATTAGGATTGTAGAAATCTAACTTGAAACATTGAAAAATTTCTGCGATTTGCTGTATGTCACACTGAGGCTTCAAAGTCCCTTCAGAAACATTGCATTGTCCGCTAATCTAACATTTCATACAATATTTCCAAATTATTTCTAAAAGGTTATTAAAATGTGATGAAGATGAAAGATTGAAATGTAATTGAGATATCTCTGAAATCTATGGTGCTGTATGGTATGTCCTCACCTTGCTAGAAATGAAACTCTTTGGATTTAAGGCCCTGTCTGAGGCCGAATTAGAGTGACTTGGACCACGATAGGACCTCAGATGGTGCAATTTTCAGAACCCGTGAAGACTTAAGCCTGATCAGGCGGGTTCAGACCTCAATTTTGTACCCACGTGATGAGGAATAATCATTCCCAATCACGCTTGATTATGCTCCATTATACATGAGAAATTCATAAAAAATCAATACGTTTTTTGTAAGGAATGAAACTATAATAATGTTATCAAACACTAATTCATTGTTGATCATTTCTACTTATTGTGCTTATGCAGCTCCCATTTTCTAGTTTCCAGTTTTCAGGCATGATCATCCGTGATCAGGCGTACGCGCCTACGTTTGGGACCGATTTAGCATGATCAAGCGTGTGTATTTGTGATAGAAAAGTCAACACAGAGTCATTTTGTATGAATATTCCTCAGTTGGTGAGATTTTGCATGATCACAAGCGAGAATGGTTTGTCAAGCATGATCGCTGGTGGTTAAGCTTGATCACGGGTTTCTAAGTGAATACAAAATTGAAGCCTTTAAAGTGATGACAAAACTCAAAAATGAACGACCAGGTGTAATCAGGCTCACTCACGTGCAGTCGGTACTGAACACGAATAATCTTGCCGAAAAATGTCCATGATTAGACCTGAACACGCATAATCAGACCTGTACGATCTTTTCACGGGAAAGGGAAATTTCTAACCGAGTACCAGTGCTCCCGTTACGGAAAAATTCACAGAATTAGGTATAATTTTTGTATCATTCAATACAATTCATAAACAATTTATATTTAATTACATACAAATTGTGTATAATTTTGAAAATTTTTCCATATGGATCGCTAAGCTAGCATCTTTATAACTGAGAATCTAAATAGCCATTCCACCTTACGGCAATCTGTTTAATTCTTATTTGGGGTGAAGCTCATTTCGCTTGCACTTTTGTAAATGTTGTAATGCTCGCTCCGATGATACACGGCGCTCGCTTTGTTCGCGAAGTTCATAAAATCACAAGATGCTTACACTGATGATTATGAATATCGTTTATTTCATGCAAATTCGAATGTCAATACACATTTGTGATGAATTATCTTCGTATATATTCAATATCTAAAATAAAGATGTACAAGAAATTCTGAAAAATGATGGATTATTTTAATTCTCACATATTCCAATGAAATATTGAACGCATGGATTTTCGGCTTTGTACATGATGAAACGGAATAATGAATCATTTTGATGTTGTGGACAAAATAACCTAACATATGCTTTCAGTCTCGTTTGTCAGTCTCTGTCTCCTCTCAGTGCAACGCTCAATACATATTCCGATGCATATCTGAATGAATTTCGTTCGCAAGATCAAAATTTAACTCCAATTTGTTTCGTTTGATGCGAAGCTCTGATTGAATTCAACAAACCATGTCTGTTAGAGGGTAAATATGAATTATTTTGCAAGTTCTTTATGCGAACTCCCGTGTGCATTTCTAATCTGGAAATCTTTGAATATACTGATGATAAACCATGCAATGTATAAAATTTATGATCCAACAAAGTAATGACTCTAGCCTTATTTGAAAAACATGATTCATAATGGAAATGAAAACAAAGCGAGTATACATTGTATACATATTCTTCAAAATAAATGAATTTTCCAAACATCATTATGTACCAGCTAGCTAGACTTTCCTGATATAAAACGAGATATTCGATTTCGTTCATAAATTCTATAAAATTAACGAGCGATTTATCACAAATTGCGAGCGACATTGAGCTTACAGAAACGCTAGCATAGCGAACACCATTCAAATGATTAAATGAGGTAATCACGCGTACGAGTGTTTAATTACTCGGAGGAACTGAAGTACCATGCAAATTATAATTCTATATCCAAATTAACTAATCTTTTATTTGTACAATATTGAATCATTCGTTGATTCGATGGAAATTAAATTCAAACGCTGTAAATAAAATCATAAACACATCCAAATGCCTTGAAAAAAAAATGAAAGGAACTATGATAAAATGAATTATAGTGTATCGATATTAAAATTAACGACCATTTTCCACTTGATCAACTTTCATAAAACTTATCGCATCGTTTTTTTTTTTCTTCTTTTTATTGATGTCCAAAACTCTGCTTAATGCCGTGGTATCTCACGAAGAGTGGTTCCTTTCAAAAGAAGAAGAGCTTATAAGATCATCGTCGTGCTCCAGGCGAAATAAGAATAATACTATTTCAGAGCGTGTATATAATCTCCATTTGAATGTCTACAACAGCGTCTTCGAAGCATAAAATATTGCAAAATGTACAATACGGTACCTAATTGTTGATTGCAATTTCTTCTTCGCGTTATTAAGATTAAGAATCGAATGATATGAAAGTGATATATAAAATTACGAATGAAGAAGAATAAGCGATATTTTAAAACGATAGGAAATAGAAGACTGATACTAATTTTACCAATTTCGATCTCGCTCGTAAATCATCTGGATCATTACGATATCTTACTTCAAGCATGAGCGTTATGAAGGAGTCATAAACAGATACAATAAGGCATAAAATGAAACGGTTTAATTCTCACTCGCGGACTATTGGCAGTTATAAAATAACTATTGGTTAATCATTGTCAATTTTGTTTCACCATTTTTCTATGAGAGCTTTGATTCAATGGATAAACAATTAATTGGTTCGATAATGGATGAACAAATATCTTCGATAAATTTAATTTATTGAATTTTGTTTTTTCCAATTTAACTAAAGAAATGCAGCCAACGATTTCGTCAATTTTTCCATACACAGCTTATATGAGAATTTATAAATCATATAAATAACGTACAAATTATCGCAGTGTCTACGTTTTCGGATAACAAATCGCTGTGATTGTAGAGAACGTGGACATTGTTTTTTTTTGTGTGATATTCCATTTTCTTTGATGCACTGTTTTATTTTTTCTTTCTATTTCAGTGAACGTATAGCGATCGCTTGGGTTGTTTACTAATTTATCACGCACAGATGGGTTCATTCGTTCGATAGGTCAAAAGAGGTCGTACTTCATGCAGACATTCTTCGTTGGAGAGGAAAATTCGAGGTTGACAAACTTTTCACAAAACCCTAGAGTACAGACATCGGAGTTAATGACCCCAAGTATTATTGAACTATAATCATATTTCTGTGATGATATTTTTATAATAAAGCCCAGGATTTACAGACCTGAAGTATTTGAGTGGAGCAATTGCGCAAAACAAATGGGGTATGATACCGGAGACCTTGTAACGTCTCGACGCCAAGTACATGAAATATTTCTAGAATCGAGAGGAATTGTCACGTGAATGATACAAAATCAATATTGAAGAATAAAACAGCGACACCAGTGATGACCGTCTGAATGTTTTAGGATTAGAATTCTAATTCCATTCAATTAATTCCTAAGTGCCCAGATAGAAAAATGTCTCCACAATGCCATCATAATGGTGACATGCACGCCAAGAAATGTTCGCATCATGGTGCCAAGGTGTTTCCGCATAAAGCATTGTTATTGGTAGCAAAACGAGGTGATGGCACCATAATTGAAAGATAATGTTTACATTCTATGCATCATTGCAAGCTGAGCGGAGTTCATGATAGTATGTTTACGGCACGTTATGTTACAAAACATTCAGAGCATGCTTTTCTATCTGGGTATATTCGTTCTCATAGCCCCCGCCGAATGTTTTATGGTGATTCGAATAGAACAGTAGAATTCTTTAGGAGTGGAAATAATTTGAGACTGATGATAACAGATTAACGTACATGAAATATAGTTCCAAAGTTCTCCCTTATTCCCTCAACTACGCACATCGGACAGAAGCGCAGAAACTTATTGCGACACATTGGCGCTCGTTCATTGAGTAATCGATTTTCTTTTACGTTCAACCCGCAGACGACCTGAGACTGTGAGAAAAACAAATTTCATCTATATATCGTGGTGAACCTTACCACCATTTCCCACAATCTTAAGGTTCCGGCTGTGATGAATAAAATACCTCTTACTGAATTATAACAATTTTGAAACATATGGAGAATAGTCTGTAATCCAACCAGTTCAGAAATCAGTATCGAAGAATGATCAAATTTCAATCCTTAAGAATGAAAATCATAGATTTCTCATAGTACAAAACTCACGCATTTCTAAAGATTCGTGTGCTAATAATTATGAATAATGTGGATTTTTGCAATACATTCCATCCCCTGTGATTTGTCAAGTTAATTCAATTTTCCATTCGTCAATGAGATTTGATAGAATCTTTTGAACAAGAATCTATATTACATCTAGACTTATTCGGTTGAATCCGAATGTGTTTCGTTCGGAATTTCAACAATCAAACTTGATTTTAAGTGATGTACTTTTCTCTGAAAGTTCTTGAGACGTTTTAAAAAACGTCTCTACGAGAACCTTGTTGCATTCTTCGCAAGAAACTTAGAACTTCGGTGAATTTTTGAACAATTTTTTAAGGAATCAAACCCGGTCTTTGGTGCGATATTTTTCACAAAATTCTTACGAACCTCATTGAGATAAACATTCATGAATGCAGAAGAGTTGAAAAGTCCAAGTTTGTTCCAACCGCTAGACTTTCAGAAAGATTTTTATGGTACTTTTGTAGAATAGTACTAGAGTTTCGGGAAATTTATTATCTCGAGTGGTGAACGCCAACATAGGAAACCTCCCAAACGGAAACTAATGAATTTTCCCCAGTGTCAAATAGAATGATGAAGATATTTGTTCAGTCGTGAGGCCATCATGAAATGTGAAATCTCCGAGATAGTTTCGAGAGACTTTTGGTGGACTTCGCGGAATCTGATGGCATCCAAAAGTATATTAGAAATCGATAGGGAGCCAAGAATGCAGAAGTTCTGGTGAACTTTGAAAAGACTTTTGAGGAATGTAACTTCTGATGTACTACGGACTTTTCCAAATATCGAAGTTGACTTGTTATTTGAAATGCTTATATCAGTGACAGGAAATCCATGGTTGAACGTTCAACAGGAACTATACATCGGCTGATCATTGGCTGTATTCACATTGCTACACGGAAACAATGTATCGACGAAAGATTACACAAAGTTGAATGAAACGAGAACATTGTGGCATTTCGACGAAGTTTAAAATCCGGATGACTTCGTTTTACTCGACTGCAGATGAAAATTCATTCAAGTGTTTTCAATATCTTCACAAATTGAGTACTGTGAGGAAACATCTGAAGAAATTTTGATCTGTAGTCGAGTAAAACGGAGTCAACCGGATTTCAAACTTCGTCAAAATACCACAATGTTCCCGTTTTATTCAACTTGAGGTATTTTTCATTAATAAATTTTCTCCATGTAGACTCCCTTTATTACATCCAGCGATAGAATATAATGTGAAAGCCTCTAGAAATTTGTTCAAGTTCTTCCGACAACCCGCAAAATCTTGGTGTGATACGTGTGACGCCATGGATATAAAACGTTCAAAGGGTGAACAGTAGAAGGGATGAGTTATCCGTCCTCTACATTCTTTCTGGCATCACTGCACCGAGAACAGTTTATATTAAAGATTATTAGACAAAGTATCGTACCCATGGGATGTACCCAATTATAACCATGAGAACTATAACTTTGTATTTTCTCATTACTCCACATATTAACTTCAAGAAAAGTTGTGGTAATCTGTGGCAAACTCATGGTTCTTTCCACCACAATAAAGTATATCCCATGGCTACGATTTGAAAATATTAATTTGTACTACAAAATTTTCTCCGTGTGGCTTCTTCAAAGCCTAGCAAAGTTTTATGTGGGTCCAGGAAGTAACACCGATAATTCAATTTTCTATGCTAAAGATTGAAATTCTTATACATGTCTTATGCAAGATCCCAATCAGGGCATGCAGAACTGATCACATTCACAACCGTTAAGACAGTGGTGCCACTTCAGTCAAAGTTTTCCATGTTTTGAAACATCCACCTTCCCACATAAGGGAAGGCAAAGGTTGTGCGATTCCAAAACTATCGTAAAGAATTCAACATCTTCAAGATGTTTTGTCCAACATAAAAAGAACGATTTAAGAATGATTTGTTCTCGAGAAAGGATCTTGTTTTAAATCATTCTTCTCATGTTTCAGGATACTATTAGAACTCTCTAAACTCTACTGCTAGGTGGGTTTTTAATCGAAACCAGAAAAGAACGGGCTTCAAACTTCTCTTCAAGCCATTTGATGTTCAATTATTTCAATTCATGTTACAAATTTTAGAGATTTTTGATGCTACTCATGTAGCCTCCAAACTTTGTAACATACCGTAAGATGGGGTTACTTTGATCAATTTCAAAATTTATAACCCTTTAAAAGTCAAACTACTTGAGATGGAATTTGTTCAATATGCTTTGTTAGGAAAAATGCGGTTAGTTAGTTTGGATTTGAATAATTGAAAACCCGATCATTAAAGTTACCCGTCAAGTGGGGTTATTTTGATCGCTTATATTCTGAGTAGGCGTTTGCTTATAGCGCATGTTTATATTTCATGAAACGAAATGAATAATACTGGTCAAGAAACATTCAAGAATGATAAACGTTCAATCTTTCCAACGAACACAATGTTTAAAAGTGGTCAAGAAATGCTGCATAAGACGTCTCACGGATATCCATTAGATATTTTTTAGACAATGATCTGAAAGATATTTATCAGGTAATTAAAACACTTCTTATGCAACATTTTCCATAAAGATTTAGACGCTATGTTTGTTGAGTTTATTTACATTATTGTAAATAAAACAAAATCTTACTGGAATCAAATAAACTCGGATCGTTCGATATGAAAACTGAAGCAAAATTTCACATACGGGTATCAAATATCAATGCGAAACTGAAATCCTGCATCTGAATTTCTCTTTCTGCGTTGATCAAGTTTTCTTCGCTCTTTGCTTCTTCTTTTCTGCAGAAGTTGAAACATTTTCATCATTTTGGTTTCCTGACTGAAACACTGATACGCTCGCTCCCAGAGCAACATTTGATCCAGTCCTTCCTCTCCTTATTACCCTACGTGGCTGATCAAAATCACACCACACCGTTGATCAAAGTTACCCCATATACCTGATCAAAGTAAAAAGGAAGTACAAATTTGAGTTTTGATTAATAATATCTTCAAAAAATTGATCAATCACATATTGCAATCCTAGATTCATTGGAATTCAGGGGATGAAATTAGTGATAAAGTTTTCCGATATTATGGATCCAATAAAAAAATTACACTCACGTTTTTACTATTTTTCTCACATTCATTTGCGATACAGATTGTTACATTGCTAACAGAATTATTTAGGGGTCTTCTGCGTTGCTGACCAGTGAGGAAACAATTAAAGATTGAATTTCATCTGCGCTTAAAATATTGTTTTATATACAAACAAAGTAGTTATCGAAGTAACCCCATTCAACGGTATTTGAGAGAATCGTATGATCCTACAGTACCTAGACAGTCAAGTGCTAGAAAAATTCGCAACAATTTCCCGATATCATGGAGCAACTGTTGTTGGGAAGTTGCTGGGAGGTTGCGTCGCCAAATGTGCAGCAACATGCAGCAAACTTGAAAGTTGCTGTCATGATGCTTTGAAGATGTTCGGATGCATGGAACTATGACACGTGAGATCAAACAATCCTACAACAACAAAACACAAACGGTTGGAGCAACGCTGAAGCAACAGTTGCACTCCAATCATTACATTCATTGCACGTTCCCACCTGCTACGAACAATTCTAGGATATATTTCATCCATTCCGTGCCATGTGGATGAACACTTATTCAATTGAAATATTCGAAACACACCCAAAGTCGAAAAAACAAAATTTCTCATTATGTTATTCGTTAAATACTCACGCCACGCTTGCTCCGCCTCGTCGATAGTATTCATTGTATCCGGCGTGGACATTGCGATTAACCCCTCGCAATGACCTCAGGTTGTATTAATACATTATTCAATTGAACCGATCGAGAAGATGCGCAAACAGAACCAACGCACTTGCTCTAATCACGTGCGCCATATTCCGTACCAAGTCAACTCATCGAAAATGTCACAAAACACGTCAAAAACAATATCCACACTCCACAAAGTTACTTATCGTCCACTCGTTAATCGGAATACGAACACATGTTGTCTCTCTAACATCTACTCTTCTTCTAAGCATCGATAAAATCCTTTCGAGTATTATTTCGAGTATTTTCAGCAATGCATATGTGTTCTTATCACGTCAACGATCGTGTCATCACTCCCTATCGTCGATTAAAGAGATAACACTGTTATCTCATTCTTGAAAACAAGCTGGAGTAATAATCGTCAATTTGAAAGTCTTTCTCGTCAAAAACGTATCGATTAGGATCTTTCCACATTCAACTGAATTATTATTAGTAATTATGCATGTTTGTTTCAAGACGTGTGTCTAAGAATAAAATATAGGGAAATTGAGAATAATATTCTTCACAGAGGAATTCAAGGATTGTTGAATTGATTCTTAAACAGGGAGATTTGTGAACAGATTCTAGAGAAAAAAAACATGAGTTGTGCGATTCTTCGACAATAATATATAATGTTCTATATTCGGCTACGGTATACAGAGTGAATACAGTGTGGAAAAAACAATGAAATTGAATTACAAGATTCTCAAAGTGAGAAATTGAGGTAGAAGAGGATGAAACAACAAGGGAACGGTTAACTTAGATCCTTTCTTCTTCGCGGTCGAATTTCGTTTGTGAAGTCAAAGGACTATTATGGTTCATAAAACGAGAAAATGAAATTCAAGTTGAATGATCGATAAAATTCCCAGTTGAATAGTTGAATTTGTTCTTGAAAAATTCAAGGTTTCAGACACGAAACTCGTCTCAGAGTTTGAACGGGAATCTAAACACGCAAACCATCCGACCGCGTGTCATATTCGTGCCACTCTAAATTCCACATACAAACACTCGCGTATACACGTGAAAAGTATATCACCGTCATTATGTAATATTATATATCCGAGAGAAAAGAATATATGAGAATTATCCTTCTCGGTTCTTTTATATCTCTTTCATTCTTGTTCACACATCACTTTTGCTTTCCTCTGCCAAGAGATAAACATGCGAGATACGATGAAATAATACACGCAAATATCGATTCCCTGTCTAGTATTTCCTTTTATTTCCTTTATTCCCACCTTGACAACTATTCGGTGTCTCGAATGTATTTGTTTATCAGTCCACAACAATTGAAATTTGATTTCCCCGATGGCGTAATTGAATTTCTTATTTTTCTCATCTCTCTGTCATTGGATATGCAAAATATGAAATTACTTGAATCGCAATTACAAATCAATGACATTACCTACAATTTTGGAGGATCGTTCACAATGTTTCCCACTTTATTTTTCAGCATAATCTGTGTAAAAATGATGATACGGTTGAATGAAAGTGTATCGAAAACACAATAAGAACCTTAAAAAGATAAAGAACACATTATTCTCGTGATACACGAAAGCGTTGAAAATTCAAAAAGCCGGAACGTATTCCCAGCTTTGATTTCTTTTTTTTCATTTCTCATTCTTCGATAGGAACAATTGAAACCGAAAGTATAAGTTGCACGGATGAACTTGGGAACAAATGGAAACGCACATGTCTTTCCACTATGCTCGTTCAAACGCTACTGTCAGCACCCAACCGACTCTTTCTGGTTCTATCGCAGCTGCTTCTAGTCTGGCCGATCAATACCTTCTAGATAAACTTCAGATAATTTCAATTGTAGATAAAATCAGGAAACGGGAGGGCGGTATCTCGAGATATTTGAAAAATCAGAGTATTCCGACTAATCGAGGTATCTTCGTGCGAATCTAGGTCATTAATATTAATCCAAGTTTCAATTTGTTATCTAATTCGATTTGGAATCATTTAGGTTACTTGCGATCATGGATTTTTGATATCGATATTCATTGCGATGAAGTCGATGAGAATTCCATTGAGTGTTTCATTTTCTTTCATTGGGAATCCTCGCCACGTGGGACCAGGACGAATTTGAAGATGAGTTCACACTAATCTCGCATTGGTCCCCAGTGATGGGTACGTTACTCATTACCGTTATTCATTATATATAAAATATATATAATAACTATATAATAAACTCTGTTGGTCCCACCTTCCTTGGAAACGGTGAATGATCATCCAAATAGTAGAAGTTTTACTTCGAGTCCACGATGTTTTATTGTTTTCTCTTACAGTTTGATATGGTTTTAAAAATATTTGAAAATTTTTTCCTCTCCCTGTAGAACTTTTCTAACATTCCCACACGATTTAAGTGAACTTTGAGGGCTTTCGTGGGATTTCATAACGAACAAAAGAACGTTATTGAATTATCGTATCATACCGTACACTTATAATTGCAGAGAAGATACTTGCGTATCACAATTCAAGTAATTACAAAGAGAGGTTTTGAAGGCCAAACTCCTATCACGGAATGAAAAACAAGAATTCGCCACATTATTTCTTTAATGTTAATTAAGTTTGATTATATTTATGGCTTTCACGCAACTAAATACCACAGTACTACATTTCTATAGTTGTCGAAGTAATTATATGTTTTCGTGAAATGTTATATGACTTCATTACGAACTGAGAGAATTCTCGCCTTTCACAGGTCACGTTTTGTGTTTGTATTTAAGATGATGCTTCATTGCGCTTTGTTCAGTCTGTTATGCAAAGTAAACAAGTATCCCAGAGGGAATGTTGAACGATTTTTGCATCTTATTGTTTTCGGATCAAATGCAATGCGATAATTACGAAATTGAGTCATACGTCATGGTTATTTATGCTTTGAAGAACAGAAGAACAATGTTTCAGTGCGTCATTGTGGAACTTAAAATCGTGAACGATGACATTGATGGCCGATAATTAGTATATCTCATTGAATGTATTACGATAACCTGAATAGATGGTAACCAAAGATAATTATCATAATCATCATTGTTTTGTCGAATGGCTGTGATAATTCAAATCCTACAGGTTTATATATTAAATCTATTGTTAATCCTTCTCATTTTCGAAGATTAGTTAAAAGTTAGGGTAACTTCATGCTGCACGTGCAATACATTCAGCGAAGATATTAGAAACTCGTTTGAATTTTTTATATCATCAACAAACGCTTCCAGCATTGAAATATTCCATAAAATGATCGAGTTTGCAATTGATTTATGCAAATTATCCTCTTTCAATCTCAATTTCTAGTAAAGTAGTGCTTTATTACAAAGTATTTTAATTTTTTTTCTTCTACAATCGAGAATACCATTCACTTACAAAGACGATACATGTTTTTTTTTCAGCAAATTTATCAATCATTTCATCATCATAAATAAATCGATTACAGTTTTTCATTGATGAAACAGTAATTGCTCTGGATTACTACATATCTGAGCAAATATTATCAATTACTAAGATCTATAACTATCTTCCACGAGTTCATAATTGCCTAAAGGCGTTGTCGTAAAGAATACTAATATCAGACTCTTCCCATACTCGCTATTTCATTAACGCTGATCCATCAAGGTTACCTCTATTAGGTTAAATCGTTATTGTTTCCATGTGAGAAGCAAATGTTCCGTCTTAATGGCATGTTCCACGCAAATGGATAACATGTCATTCTGAGTGATTAATCGTTTGACTTCTTATTTTGAAGATTGTTTCAAACTAGAATTCATGCGAACGTGTTGAATTCTGCTGAGAGCAGAAAAGAAACGGCCAGATAAAGAGTTTGATGAAGATCACTAAGAGTATATATGCGAATATCATTTTTATCGGATCAAGTCCGGAGACTAGGATTACTCGAATTCGACTAGATTGTACATTTTTACTGCTTTCGGATTCATAAAATCATTCAAACCCGACTTTTAAATCGAATTTTGATGACCATCGCTGCAAGAAAATTTCTTCGGAAAATTCAGAAAATGTGACTGTAATTTTTTACAGCCAATGCGTTCTGAAGTTTCAGTTCAAGTTTACTGAATTTTAAGAAACTTCAACTGAATTTTGGAGCGTGGGCTAAAATTTCAGTCAAGTTTCCAGCAAAATTTGTCTGAAAATTCAAAAAAAAGTGACTAAAAAATTACAGTGATGTTTTGGTAAATTCCTCACGAATAAATATTTTTCAATTTCTACCGTCCAACAGAATTACAATTTTGATCCTCATTCTTCTTTTGAATTGACCAATCTTCAGAAAACAGTGAACGATCGAAAGATGAAATACCATAAACTTATTTCTACGCGTACAGACTTCGGAATCAATTTTATAACATTTTCATTGTTCAAACGAACCTCCGGCATCATTCTAGCTCGAGTACATTGCGTTCAAGTTCTTAACGTTGGAATTATGCGCGTGATACGTAACTTTTCTCTGAAGAAAATTATCATACTTTCTGACATTTAAGTGTGTCAATTAATTTATGAGTGCACAACCTGATTATTCGCATACGAATAATCGAACGAAAATATTTCATTCGACATTATATGTTAATACAAACATTCATATGTAACTTTCAAAGATGCATGAATAATGCCAATGAACGAATTCCGAACCAAGTCTTGTGCGACTTCACATGAATCGAATGTTTGTGAAAATACAACTCCACCATTATAAAGAAATATGAAATTCATCTATACAATTTCTCCAGCACTTTAGTTAATTTTCTAACCACACCTACTTCTATCTTCCTACTACCCTGACTTGATTCAACTTTGTTGGCCTTGACCACACCTCATTTTGTTTTTAACGTGATTTGAACTTTTAAGATCGCAATTTAATTTTTTTCCGGTGATTTATGTAACCACGTGGTAACTGATTAGAGAGTTGCAAATATTCTCAAAAGCTTTCCAATGGTAGATTCCAAAAAAAAATCAGGCAACAATTAATCCGAAGAAAAACTTTCTGACATTATTTTGTAAATATACCAAGTTGTCGATAATTTCACCACACAATGCGATAAATTTACCGAATAACTGCTGCTAACAAATAATACTGCTGCCTGACAAATTTCGGTGAATTGAAAGGAATTTCTTTTACACCGGATAACACTAAATATATATTTTTTGATAAATGATTGTGAGGCTGAGAGAATTTTGGGGTAATTTATAAATGTTGTTGTGTTCCACACATCATGCAGGTGGTCATTCATACATTAGGATCAACATTATCGTCATCATCGCGAATCGTGCAGCTGTTGGACTGGTTTGATGCAATTCTGAAATCCCACTCTTATCTGTCACTCACTTCACTTCTACCTACTTATTACTATAACGTTCTTCAGGATACAACTTCCCTTTCATGGAACGCCAATATCTTACTAATATTCCACACCTTATCGAAGACAAAACCCTGTTCAGAAGAAATGCACGTACACTGCGATAAAAAAATTTCCTATTTCAAAAACCTACCCATATAAAAATCTTCAGGCTCCGCCAATGCTGACGACGGAATATAGCTAGACGCAAGGCTGCCAGCCAAAGCTGGGCAATCTATGTAGGGACAAGGATGGTTGACAATGGTCTAAACATTGTACCAATATGGGAAGTCATAAATCGACTTCATTGATCCATCATTGATCATTGGCTGCGCCACGCTTGGCCCATCCTTCAACCAATATTTCTTGAAGGAAAAAGCATGCTCTCAACAGAGGCTCTCTAGGGCTTGGCGGGACACTGCTCCAAGCATTAGGCAACTCTGAATGACAATGGATTCCCATGTTGCACCAAGCATGGGTCGTAGCTTGGTCCAGCTTGGGCAATAGCTTGGCTCAGCTTGGGCGATGGCCTCGCTCAGTTTAGGCGTTAGCTTGACTCGACTTGAGTAATAGCTTGGCTAAGAGTGAAACTTCCTTCTCAAACAGCAAATTACGATAACTCTCACCAGAGTGATGCTTGTTTCCTGCGAGTGGCGAACCAAGCATTCAATCAATATATAAGTCTCCTTTGAAGATTCCATGACAGAAATAATTCTTCATCTGTTTCCAGACCCGCCTACTTCTACGCCAGGACCACCGGATTTACGTCATTCATCAGTTTAAACTAATCAGAAAAATTACATGTTGAAATTCTCCGACATTCATTTCGTTCAATCGAAATGATAGAATGGATTTTTTATTTTATTTTCAATTACAACAAAGAATAAAAGTGACCATTGGCATGAGATGGGCGCAACTCTGCCGCAAGATTGCTACAGCGTTGGCTCATCCTTGGCGAACAAATTTTTGTATGGTCTGCCATTGACGGCATATGCTATCACAACCCTGTTTCCAGTGTTGGGTCTTGATTGTGGAAACAAATGGGCTGAGGCTGAAATGATGTTATCATTTCAGAGTTGCGCCATGCCTGGTAGCCTAGGCTTGGCCCATCTTGGTGAGCCTTGCGGCAACCTAGCGCCCATGGTCAATTTTTACCTGGGTAATTACAGCAGATGAAATCTCCAATTACCTGATTATTTTCTCAATCTTGATATTAATTCAACAAACATTCAATGTCTTGGGATATATTCTACGCAGATTTTAGATGTCTCGTTGCCTAACACTCCCCAATTCAAAATCCATCTTTAAGGCATGTTTTGGATGGAAGAACCCTGGTGAAAAAAGTTTCTCTGAAAATTTTTTCAAACTCTAAAAATCTGTGGAAAACTATCATTTATCGGGCACGTTTTTCCACAAAATTTTTCTGAATTTTTATGAATATCTCTGAGAAACTATGAACACCTCTGAAACCCTCTGAATAACTCTTCACTGAGTTTCTCTGAGAATTTTAGTGATTTTCAACGAAATTTTTCCACCAGGCAACTTTTCAAGATATCTTTTGAATCGGTTTCAAATAAGGATTGGTCCAAAGTTGATCTCAAAGCGTTGCACAAGGCATGAAATGTTTATTGGGAATCTGTAGTTCATTGAATCCTATTGTGACAGGATGTTTGTCGCCTGAAAATTCTAAACAGCCTGTCTGTGGTTGGTCGATTCTGTTAAAATTTTCAAGTAATATGTTAGACACCCTAAGCGAGGACAAAGGTGATCAGAAAAATTGTATGCTTTTTTAACTTCATTCATTACTTCCAATAGAGTCTATTGAAATACAGAGAGCAGATCGATCGGATTATATTTAATAAATCAATATGTGAAAATTCTTTAAGGGGGAAAATACAAACAAATGTACTTTTTTTCGAGAATTTATTACAATTCATTGGTGAAAGATAAAAAAATGAAATGAAGCACGCCTTTAAATATACGTTCGAAACTATCTTTACAATTTTTTTGAGGCAAAAATATTTCAAAATGGTGGAGCTACGAGTTGGTCCCTCGTTTTGGCGCCGTGCAGCTGACAGGTCTCAATTTTCATCTAAAATCAAAAAAACCAAAATTCTATCGTTGAAATATATCAAAACGCACAACTTGACGGAGAAAAAAACAAAAAATAAAATTCATATACATCGCTTTTTTCAATATTTAGATTGAAAACAAGAGTGTGGTTTTTGTAAAACGCTTCTGAATCTTCAATTTTTCGTTTCCATTCGTTTTGATTTCGTCAAGTTGTGCGTTTTAATATATTCTAACGATAGAATTTTGGTTCTTAGATTTTAGAAAAAAATTGACGCCTGTAGGCTGCACGGCGCAAAAAGGAGGGACCAATTTCTAGCAGCTGTAGCTTCGCTATTTTGAAATATTTTTGTCTCAACAAATTCATAAAGATAGTTTGAAATGTAGATTTCAAGATGGGCGTTATTTCATTAATGGATCCTCAGGCAATTTCGCGTAATAAATTCTTCAAGAACGATACGTTTACATGTATTTCCCTTTTTAATTGCTGTAAGTTATCAATCCCGTTGGGTCACAGGATTTAAAAAGTTCTTTCTAGCAACCTTAAGAAAACCTAACTCACTTGCGATCTCACAAATCGTTTTATGTAGAAAGCATGGAACACTGAAAAATCGGCGGAATTGGTCTCCCTGCTTTAAAAATCCGATCAAACTTATTACTCGTCGATTAGATTGAATCAGATTTTGGTCCGAGAATTTTCCTATTCGATCTCATTCCGACACGATCCGAATTTTCTGATTATATCCCATTGAGTGGAAATGTCTATTTTGGCTCTATTCAAACCGATTATGTTTGAATGAGATCGAATAGGAAAATTCTCGAACCAAAATCTGATTCAATCTGATCGACGAGTAAAAGGTTTGAATCGGATCTTTAAAGCAGGGCTAGGTTTACGATTGACATTGGCTGTTTGTTCCACCATTTCAAGTTCACTTAACCATCATCTGGTTCATCATATCATAAAGAACTCTAAATTTGAAAAAAATGAAACGATTTCCACTCTAAATTGAAAATGATCATGAAATTATAATTTCAAATCTTGAATCATCACTCCAGAAGAGTGGAAATTTCACACAAAGAATCGACGGTTTCACTTTTTGCTGCCTAAAAAGTGAGATCTGATTTAAAAAATTGTACGGAGCATCATTCATACTCGTCACTTATCCAATTATTGTACCCAACTACACTTCTCTCAGAGTAATAAATTTTCCGAATTATATAATCCCCATGCAATTTTCAAACCTGGCATCTCCGGTTTATACGGTACTCTCCCATCCATCTGTGTTAATTTTATTCATCCGTGCATCAGAAATATCACGGTTATTATTTTTAGTTACGGATTGTTGTGTCGATACGTGGGCGTAACCCGCATAAGTCGATGTGGGTGTCACTTAATCACACATGCGTAACGCTATAATGACACGAATTGTTTTGAAAATGATTATGCATTATCAATGCACGTCCTTGTCCCTTACGGAGAAAAATGTCACCCAACGATGTACTCGAAATTTCAAAGAAAATACAACTCGTCGAACAACTGGTTGAAAGAGCATACTGGTATACCGTTCTCAACAAACGAATTTCGTATTCCATAAAAAATTTAAATAAAAAAGATAAGAGAATTCATTGGCTTTTCATTCCCTCGTAGGGGTGACCGAATGCAAAACTTGTGAATGTATTGCTATCGAATGAATTAATCATACATGAAGAAAAAGAAAAAAAGATTCTTAAGTTCAAACAACAGATTCAGTTTCGTGCATGAGAAATGATATATCATGGAGTATAACGAGACGTATTCAATTGCATTCGTATGATAAAGTACATGCAGAAGAAATGAAATAACTTCAAGACGAACAGAGGGAAAACATGTTTAGAATTCCACAAAACCGTTAAGCGTTCGGATGACCGGTCACAAATGAATGAATCGACATTGATGAAAGAACAGGATGAGCTTGGCGCACCTTTACTTCGTTATAACGTCATCGTGACACCTTGAATAGCTTATATAATGGATGCCACTGCGCGGCACATGATGATCTCTCTCTGTATTGCATCCGAATACACGAATACACGCATGAAAGATTCAACGAAAATAATAAAACGAGAGTGAATTATAGTTCTTCGTTTCGTTGAAAATTTTATATAAATTTATGTTGAATGTCCATGTCCTTGGCTCCATCTTGTCTCTTCGTTTGTTTATGTACAAAAGATCGATGAAGTAATTGTGTTAAATGATCTCGCAATTTGCGTACGTGATAATTATAAGTTTATATGGCGTGTCGCAGGATGTGATGAATGATCGAAACATAATTTGGGGAACCGAATTGGCGGTAATTGACATAATTATTCTACAGGGAATGATTCGATCAATAATTTCATTACCACTCGATATATTTTAATCTACTCTACGCTAACGAGGATACAGAAAAATAACGACTTTTGTTCTCACAAAGAATATCTGGAATAATCCAAGTTCAAGAATGAATGAATGAATGGATGAATGGATGATAGAAAAAGATAAGTTCTTACCCATTTCTTTCCTCGCACCACGCGCTAAGTCCCCGTTTACGCGCATCATCGACTTATAGTTTTCTTTCTCATTCTTGCCCCATTCGCTCGATCTTCACACCTTCATCTTTCCATCTGAAAAAAAGAATCTCACATGGATTATGAGGGATTTATTATTCTTCCTAGAATAAATTATTCTAAATGATAAGAAAAGCTTTTACAAGAGCCGTGAGTACCAATATTTTCATATTTTCGAACGCATTCTCTGAACAAATTGAATTGGAATTCTCTGTTATACGGAATGTGTTCTGAAATGGAAGGTGTTCTTCCCCTCGAGGTTTATCTCCTTCGTTATATCTTTAATCAGAAAACACATACTTAACGAGAGGTGCAATGAATTCCCACAGTCAGATTTCCTTTTAAATCGAAGGGAATAATTCTGCAACACGTTGTACGAATGATTCCTTTTACGGTAACAAGATTGTTTCTAGAGTACACGATAAATTGATTTTATATAAATTTTTCCTTTTAGCATTCGTCAAAGAATCGGAAATTTGCGTACGATAAAACTTGACTGTAAAATCAATCGAGAGTGTAGAACGCGTGATATGCGTCTGGATGTTTATATTCTTGGAAGAAAAGAAAGAAAGATTAATAACCACTATTATCGTGTGTTGCAAGATCGTTAATAAAATATTGAATGAAACGAGAGATGGAATTATGCTGCTGATAAAAGATTACCGAAAGCCAAAGCGAGTGATAGCTGGATCAGAGGTAGCAATCCCATCGTATTCATTTTTCTGTCGCCGATGTTAGTTTACGTAGTGGGTAGTTTATCACTTATGCTGATAAACTTCCGACTAACAGATTCAGACTTGATCAAGTAAAGTTCGATCCTGCACCGACTCTAACAAGGCTTCTGACGCTTAAGCTACCGCCAGGGCCTTATCTGAGTCAATATTTTGAAGTCAAAAGGGTAATTATAGAATGAAAAAGTCAAGATCTCACAATTAATTCTCACTTTATCTTGAAGAGGTTTGATAAAGACTATCGATGCACGGAGAAAAAAGATTTCGCTATTTTATTGAATCCGAACTAACCTGCAGGTATGACGATAACAATAATTCGCTGTTTTCAGCGACTGATTCGTTTAGGTTACCTGTTTTTCGCTACTCTATGAAAATATGGGAAATTCTTTTTTTCATTTGATTGGTGGATCCCAGTCCTTGATCGTGGCTGAATTGTTTTCTCATTGAAAATAAGGAATTTTTCCTTCACTTTGAGGAACACAAGGGAAGAAAAAATCCACCAAATAATAGTAAAAAGTGCTCCATCCATAGAGGAACTCAGTTCCATCACCATTCTTTGTGGAAAAATTCCAGAAATATTCCTCACATTGTAGTGTCGTAAAACTTGATTCACCAAGAAATCAATTCCTCTGCATTTCAACAAACTTGTTTGCAATCTACATACTGAAAAATAACTTTTGCTGTTTCAGCGAATTTTTTTTTTCCTGTCAAGCAAAGAAATATTTCAATTCAAGATTTAAATCTATTCTCCCGACTGTTTAATTATATCATCACCGATGAGCCTTTTAGATCATCAAATTGACACACACAGTTGAAGAAGTTGAAAAAACATTGGACTTTGATGAAAAATCATGATTCATTTGTCCCTCGAATGGATTCAAAGGAGACATTAGACCGTTAGCTTTAGTCGAGAACATAGTAATTTGTGATGCAAAATCTCAGCATATTTCTTAAAATCTGAGAGTTACAAATCTTAAATTTGTAATGAAGATAAAACGGTTCACACTTTTGTTGAATTTTATTTGAAAAACAAGAAAAAATTATCAATACTTGACAAAAAATAGAAAAAAAATTGGAACTTTCCAAAACTCGCGCATGAGATTTCTATAAATTTTCTCTATTTTTTGTCAAGTATTGATAATTTTTCATTGTTTTTCAAATAAAATCCAACAAAAATGTGAACCGTTTGATCTTCATCGCAAATTCAAGTAAAAACTCTCAGATTTCAAGAAATATGCTGAGATTTCCTATCAAAGGTTTCTATGTTCTCGACTCGCATTTTTCTCCGTGTGAATCAACCACGGCAAGAGGTCAAAACGAGGAAGATCTTATGGCGGTTATCAAGGATTATCGTTATCAGGCTACTGTAAAGTCATTTTACTGCTGTGAACAACATATACAAAATACAATAAATGATAACATCCACTTTCCGTGGAATAAGGAAAACTCCTTCCGCTTGCATTTTTATAATTAAAACGACATCCGCTATACTTGCATTCCCATAATTTAGACAGTACTCGTGTCACCTGCATTTTTATAATCTAACCAGTACTCGTTACGCCTACATCTTTACAATTTACATGGCACTCACTGCGCTCACGTGTTTGTTAATATTCATAACGCTCGCTTTGCTTGAAATGCAGGAAAAAAAATGAAATAGCTTTGGCAGCTACTCACTTTTTCTAGCAACCTGTGGTCATTGCTGTAGCCAAAATAATTGCAACTGTAGCTATTTTTTAGATACCACAGTAGGAATTCGTAGCTGTAACTGCACAGAATTGGTGGCTGATATTTGGATAGCCAAATAATTTAGCTGTTCAATTTTTGCTGTGGTTGCCACATTTCTGGCTGCTACCGCTAAGCGAGTAGCTATGACAGCTAAAAAATAGCTCCTGTAGCTAATTTTTAGCCACCCAAATGATAGCTAATTATTTTCTTCCGTGTGTTGTGATCCGAGGACGTTCGGTCCGTTCGGATTTTCATAAGTTCAATAATGCTCACTATACTCGATTTCGTTATATGAAGAGCTATTAGATAAATGAAATATCCCGTACATAAAAACTGATCAACCGTCTAATTTTCATGCCTGATCTTTATAAATGTCATTTATTGTGCAAACGTGAACAGCTCATATTTGTTCCGTTTTTATTTCCACATTACTTTAAAAACATTATGTTGTTCTAAATAACATTGTACTACCGGCGCAACAACCGGTAAAGTGTTGCTAATGACCACGCATGATAATTATCATGCTATTCCTCGCACTGCGCTTACAAATATTCCAACTTTCTTTTGTTTACAGTAAACTACACCATAAAGCATTTTTCTCAATGCGATAATAGATTGCGTCTCCATTTTCGTGACTCAGTTTCTTCGTTTAATGTTGATTTTGTGCACTTTTCATTCAACACCAATTGAAATTTGTGAAATGATATTGTTAAAAATGTTTGTGGATTTAATATACGTTCATAGAAAGAAGTACATTAATTTTCAAGGACGCTATATGAATTGTATTCAACATTTGGATGTTGAACAATCAATCACATATTTCATGAACTTCAAACAAAAGTTTTGAAATTCATAACTGTAGATATTGAATTTCTGTATTTATTTGAATATTGGAAAATCAATCACATATTTCTCAAATTTCAAACAAAGTTTCTGATATTCACCACAGTTTATGAAAATTCATATCCCGATATATGCGATTATCCCGAAAGTGTGTGAACCTGGAATTCCCCGATCTGTTGAAAACTAGTAGATTTTCAGAAATGACTATAAAGTATTAGTTTTCAATAAATCAGGAAATTTCGGGACAATCGTGGTCTACCCTTTCGATGTGAATTTTTGTAGGGAAAATTACTTGTTGTAAAATCAACATCACTAATTGTGAAATCAAATCACGCAGTTCTAATAATTCGCTCATATATGTATTTTCATTTTCAGAATTTTTTGTATTAATTTTGTAACAAAACATGATGAAGTATTCAGGAGGGATTTTTAAAATTAAATAATGTAGTGTTGAAAATTCATCGTAAAATCAAATCACGCGATTCTAATAATTCATTCATATATGTATTTTGATTTTCAGAATTTGTTGTATTAATTTCACACCATAACATGATGAAACATTTGGGAGGAATTTTGGAAATTAAGTAATATAGTGTTGAAAATTCATGCATTTTTTTACATCGATTTTTATAATGTGGCTTGAATTTCAAAATTCTGTCTATTATTTTGGGGATACAAAAATCTTTGAAAATTAATACACAATTGTGTGTGTTAATTGCTTCCAAACTTTTTACATTAAATTCCAAACAGATTTTTCTAGCAGTGTACATTCACCGATATAGCTTGCTTAGGAATGGAAATTTCGTATCTAAAATAATTGACAATGAAGAAAACATTATAATGAGTTTGAAGATTAACAGAATTAGCTGGTTTTATCGAACGAATGCGATTCATTTCGAAACGTGATTTATCGATGAAAATATTTCAAGCCACACAGAAAGAGAGATCTTCTCTCTTCTGGCGATAGTGAACCCTGGAGTAAAACACTCACTGCTCTCTATAATTATTTCAAATTATAACTTTGAGTTGAGTAGAAGGGTGCCGAGCATTTTCACCATCATCTGGTCTACTAAACGGTCGGGTACGGCGGACCGAATAATTTACCAGGTGAAAGAATGGATGGAGAATAGAGCTTAACTTCATAAATTGTGCATTATGTTCATATCAGCCCCGTAGGTTTGAGATATATTTCTAAAATGATCGGTATTTTTTCACATAAAGGTATCAGTTAGCGCCAATACTTCTATTTATTCAATGACTTACGGAATTTGATAATTTGTTTTTTGTATTATACTGTTGGTATGCAAGAAAAAACCTTTCGCACAAGTTTCATCATGGCGTTGCAATAGAAAAACGTTTTTGAATGTATAATTGTAAATAGCCGGAGGGAAATAGATAATTTCATTGCACTCTTTACATAAATCATAAACCATCTAACGGTATAATCATCCATTTTACTGAATTTGCATATTTCTGAAATATGCATTAAGCTGTTCACAATGATCTATCGAATGATTAATCTCCAAGATCAATGGATTTTCATTTGACATTTCAATCCTTGATATCCCAGACAGAACACAAGTTCCTTTGGAGTTCGCAGAGAATTCAGAGTAAAGAATACCTACGGAATTCATTTCTATGAATTCATAGAGTATCCTAAATGAACACATAGAGTATCAAAAGAATTATTGAAAAGTTCTTGATGAAAACATGTGGGAGTTCTTGAAATACAAATAAAAAATGCATGAGGTATTCGTAAAGACTACCCGTTATGACAGTGAATATGAATGTTTATGGAAATTCAAAGTGCAGTCCTGTTCTACCCAAAAGAATTTATAACGAATACCATTAACTTCGATCAACAAGAATTCAATCAGAGTCTTTCTGAATGTTTAGAAGTTTTTGAATAGAAGTAATGTCTAAGATACCATTTTAGTAGTATATTTTCTCTTATAAATTGATTGAATAGCTACATGTACGAGATTTTGAGAGGTGCTTAATAGAGTGAAGTGAATTATGCGATGTAATAGTCAGTTACATAGTAATTCATTTCGGTGCAAGAAACATATAATATGTGAGAATAAATGACATATCATATGATTTTGAGTTTGAAGTTTTGTATACAACAAAGTGATGTAACTCTAAAGAAAAGAAGTGTGCGAAAATTCATGAATTGTTCGTGAACAATGAAATAAATTATTTATTAACTCAGAATATGTGAATATTGACTGTAAAAATGCATTTTTCATGTGTTGAAAAACTAATCGATTGTATCGAGTGTGGAAAGTCCCTTATAGAAAACGATGGAAAAAACTCTGTGATCTCTATCTTTTTCGATAGGAAATTTGTAAAAGACTTGATATTTAATTACAAAAGTTTATTGAATTATGAGGAAGTTCAGAATGCCTGTGTTGTAGTATGATTTATTCATACTTAATGAATTCAGATGTGAATGCATTATGAATTCTTTTGGGCAGATTACGTGTTCTTTCTGAACTTCTATATGTTTTCATTTCTATTGACATAACGGGCATACTTTTGGAATTATTTTTGGATTCAAATGAATGATTGTGCGTATTCTTAAAGAATTCCCTCAAAAAGCGTGGCATTCGAATGATATTCTCTAAGAACTGTTTGAGAACTAGTTGTGTTGTCTGGGATGCCACCTGCTTTCAAACGAATTTGGGATATTTGATTCAACATTCTCCAATTCAATTTTTTTGAAGTTTGAATCGTTTATAGAAATGAAACGAAAATTCAAACTCACAAAATTTGATAATCGTCAGTGTTTAACTGCTTGAATTGATTGCTTTGAACTAGCAACATTGTTTGAAGAATATGCTGCAAAATTTTAGGTCTTCAACACTATTTCTACTAAGATTCTGTGTATGCATATTCTGACCAAAAGGTGTCATTTGACACCTTTGTGTTTCACTGCAAATAATTGTCAAAACTGTCAGGATTTTGAATTATCAGGTGAATATAGATGATTTGAGCAAAGTACTCATTGATGCGTATTTATCAGGGATTATTCAATCAGGTTCTGAATTCTAGCGGAAGTCATCAATCTACAAAATATAAACTTACATGAATGTAATCAAACGCGTTTCACCTCAACAGGAATGATGATGATAAAATATTATCTTCTTCATTTTTCTTATGTTTACGGGAGAGATAACCCATACAGTCCCCGCAATGAGCTCTCGTTATGACAGTAAACATGAATTCATTATGAATAGTTTGAATCCAAAATGAACTCTTGATGAATAATTTAATCTTCAGAAAGAACTCATATCACGAATCCATAAAGAACTATTCAGGCATTCAGCATTTATGCATTTTGAATTCATTTTTACTGTCATAACGAGGACTGTTCAAGAAGTTCTTTCGGAAGTTTTTGTGAATTCAAAATCATCATTTGTGCTGTCTGGGAATCTAACATAATAAATTATCAATTCAAAAAACGTCAACGTACCATAAACACAGGCTACTTTTCCACCGTCGTGTTTGGAATCCTGGATTCCCAAATAGAAATGCTCTAGTTATTGACAAGTTTTGTAACGTTTAACTAGCCAAAGACTAGACACTTGCAAGTACCTCACCAGAACCCTACGAGGCACTCGCAAGTGTCTAGTTTTTGGCTAGTTAAGCGTTCCAAAACTGGTCAATGACTAGAGCATTTTCACTAGGGTTCATGAATCCTAGTCAATCGTAGGAAGGATCCAAAAGTATGAACATATTGGATTGCGAATTCTCTTAGAAATAGACTTACTATATAAGTCCCGGATTCAAGACAGGTGGAGATGTAGTCATAAGGAACGGGAAGTTGCGCAGATTTCATATACGGTTCCCACGTATTCGTTTACACATTCACGTAGTGTATGGGCTTATACAATTAAAACTGAAATCGGGACTGTCTAATCTGATTATAAACGGTATGATGCTGCAAAATGGTGTTGATATTGATATGTGAAATGGTTCAAAATCAAACGCTGATATGGAATCCATACCAAATAGGTGTCGAAAGACACCTCATGGTAGGGATAGATATACCATATGCACATGTTAAAATCCAGGATGAACTGGAGGGAAATGATATCACTACATCTGTTAGACAACTAAATATAATTTTTAATCGAAATTTGAAACGTGTCAACAGGGACCTCTAGAAGGTAGTAGAAATAGTGTCAACAGCTGAATATTTCGTTATTCGATTCACAATTCGTTTCAATCAACAATTGAATCTTCAGCGACATTTTTCCAAAAATTGTTTATAATTATCCACATATCATCCAAATTTTTACAAGAAAAATGATGAAAAGGATCAACCATTCGAGTACGAAAGATGAATTTACAATTCCAATGATCCCTTTGACAATAGTATTTTCATTTCAGGAAACATCAGAATGGGTCACTTGAAGAACGAAAGTCATTTGTGGAGAATATTATCTTGAACTGGAACGCTATAATAGCATATATATCCATATATACATACATATACATACATCGAGGTATCGAGTCTACTCTTGAAAAAGGCTCGTGACTCGCGAGTTCTCTTGGCTAGCTATTTAGCCCGAAGCGGAGATCGCTGAAAGTGCTCGCATACTGAGACTGAGAAACAACGTTCTCAGAAGAGAAGCCAAGAGGAGGAAAAGGGAGGAACGAGACGAAATACAAAACCAGTAAGCATTGACCTGGGCAGAATGCTGCCTTATTGGTGCATATAAGGCCACCGGACCCCACGGAGCTTATATACTTTACGAGATATATAATCGGAGCGGCGGCCGCAGTGTATCGCACATGGTCAAAGCTACGTGTTCGTTTCACTGCGAATCATAACACCATACGCAAGCCTTATATGTGTGCATTACGCATGATTGTTGATCATCTCGGCTAAAAAACGGTTAATTGGTTCACCGCGTTCAAACGATCCAACGATTCCAGACCAAAGTACGATTAAACAAATGTTATGTTGTGTTATGTTCCTGCAAGGTGAATGTTCTATGTTCTCTTCCTTCGGATCTACGGTTGAATGAATTTCATTCAATGACCGGAGAACTCGTTATTACTTACGATGAATTATTAGTTAAATTACAGTCCCGCTCTGCGGTGTAGGGAAATTAGCGTTGGTATAGTAGTCCTTACAATGAGAATCTCATTGCTAAAAAAGATTAATGGAATAAATTACCCGGAATTGTAGTATTTCATCTTTAAATTCTGAACCTAAAGTCTATGTGGTTGAGTGTATCGTAGTGAGTACTGTACAATGTAGACGGAATTTTAACTACATGAATAACTTGAGATTCCCCATGACCGCAAGATTGGCAAAACAATTTCCAACTGTTTCTGTCCAAATCTGAAGAATAGCGTTAAAAACTCGTGACCTATGAATTCGGTATTTTCTCCTTGCGAATACCGCGTATTACCTGACGTTAAATATGTTCTATATTTCATTTTTAACGATATTATAATATGATACCTGACGACGATGAAAAATGATTCAGTAATTATGTATGATTGGTATAATTCTTTATAATCATACGTTCAATCGTGTACCGCAAACGCAACGATACACGCGTTAAAAAAGAATACATTCAAAGGTCAATTATGATGAGTTTCAAATCTACCTAAACTCTTTACCGATGAAAGTTTTGTACCCCGCTCGTTGATGAACTCAATTCAATGTATTCAGAAATTCCAACGCGTAGGAATTTTAAGAGAATTCTTGAAAAAAAAAATGAATACGTATCCCATGAATTGTTTGAAGAGCATTCAAGAATAATGAATTTCTTCAAACCATCATTTTTATTCTCGCAAGAAATGTATACGTTAAGAGGAATGGTTGTTGATAGGGAAACCAGTTTTTAGCGAGCAATCCCAGGATAATAGCCCCTCGTAGTTGTGACTCAGAAAAAAGAACGATTCGCTTTAAAATGAACCGAAGAAGTGCGAAGAAGGTTTTTCAGAATTTAAGTATGAAGTTTTGCGTTCAATAGCTACCGTAGAACAATTGACATGAACGACAACGCAATAGAGACATTAAAGGTAAAATGTTATGGTAGGATGCTCGGAGAAGAGGATGGATAAATAGTGAACCGGAAGGAATCGATGAACATCTCAATAGAATTTTATACCGAAGAAGCCATGTAATGAGTTGACGAAGACGTATCATATGGACAAAAACTATGAAGTAGAAAGAAAAAGAATATTATATATCTCAATAGAAAATCTGTTATGTTTGCTGTCATCTGAAAGAGATTGGAACATTATTTTTGAAAACCAAGTCAAATGATACGCTGAGATCTAAGATAGCATTACAGCATGAATAGATGAAAGTGGATTACATCTCAGGGTTCTAGGTATGATCTAAGGATGTGGGAAGGTCAAGGAACGAGAGTTCTATGCCTTGAAGAGATTAAACTGAGGGAAAAGAAGTTGTAGAATTTATATCTTGCGAAATCAATATTTGGATGACTTCAAATATAGTTGGAGCTACCACAATTTATGTTGATTTTATAACAGCGAATGTGAGATATACCACTGCTGATGTAAATCTTACATTCTCAGCTGTTAGGGGTGTGCGGGTACCCGAGTCATCGGGTTTTTATCGGGTCGGGTCGGGTCGGGTACCCGTCGGGTCGGGTTTTTCAATTACCCGAGTTTTTCGGGTACCCGATTACATTCGGGTAATTCAAATAGCAAACGTTTTCCTCAGCAGGAAATATTGTGACAGCAACTCGATCAAGATTGCTGACAAAACATGTGGAAGAGTTGTGCTTCCTCCATTCAAATTTAAAAATATGAAAAAAGAATGATATTTATAAGAAGAATATTTATTTTCATTGATGTTCAAGATTCTATATTGTGGTTACTAAATACGAAAATAGATAATATATTATTTATGAGATATAAATGTGATTATATTTTTCAATTGAATTAAAAAATAAATATAAACATTCCATGAAGCAATTTGGGGATTTCTTAATGCGCTGCATAATCAATTACATGGAGTAACAACCCTAATAGACTCGTAGTGAATATGGCATTCTTCATATTAGAATTGAATTCATATGAAATCCCCTTATTCCTACAATCGCTCAAGACAATTTGTCCTTAAAATATCAACGGCAATGGCAACTTCGAATAGAAGTTGAAAATATTAAATTCAAGCGATTTTATTATATTCGGGTACCCGACTTGGAAAACCCGATTTAATCGGGTACCCGACCCGACCCGAAAAGAAATACAAATACCCGAACCCGACCCGACCCGATAAAAAGTGCTACCCGCACACCCCTATCAGCTGTAAATACAACTAAAATTGTGGTAATTCGAACTATTTTTTGACATCGTCCCGAGTGTGAAAGTCATTTTTTAAAAAAACGGACATTGAGAGACATCAGTTCTGATCGCGAAGGAATGTAGGGTGTTGTTTCAGCGAATTGAATTAAGAATAATGCAGATCATTTCAAGAGAAATCGAGAGTTCTGACCAGCATCTCATGGGGAATTGATAGTTTTGGACAGCATTTCATAAAGAATCAACAGTTCTGACTAGCATTTCATGGAACATCGAAGTTCCAATTTTCCACGAGATGCTGGTCAAAAGTTGATTTGCCTGGAGATGCTGACGAGACCAATCGAAATTGCATGGACTGTTGGTCAGAACTATCAATTTCCCACGATATGCTGTTCAGAACTTTCAAATCTTTCTCAGGTACTGGTACGAATAATCCATTCTCAATGAAAAGCTGGTGAAAACTATTGAAATTCAGTGGCGTAGCGTGGCCAAATGGTACCCGGGGCGGACGCGATAGCGGAACCTCCCTTCGCCTGGCAGTTCATCTTCTTTTGTAAAAAAAAAAAACATAGAAGAAACTGTAATCCAGTAAAATTTGAATGCGAACCAAAATTTGGCACCCGGGGCGGTTCTCCCCCCCCCCCTTTGCTACGCCACTGTTGAAATTCCATCAAATGCTGCTTAAACGATCAAAGTATTGTCTTGGATGAAATGTTAATCAAAACTATTGAAATTCCGTGGAATGCTAGTCAGATCTCTTAATCCTCCATGAGATGTTGGTCAGAACTAACGATATTCCATCAGATGCTGATCAGAACTGTCGATTTTTTCTGAAATGCTGGTCAAAACTACTGAGCTTTCGTGAACCCATCTTCAGAACTGTATTGATTTTCCCTGGAATGATTTCCACCATTCTCCACTGTATTCGCAGGAGCTGCACAACTCCTTTGGCCGATTGGTGAATGGAAAATTGATTCTAGATCGTATCTACGTGAAGGTGGTAATCATGATGCACTGAGAGAAAGGTACCTAGCCGCGGCAACTAAAATTTAGTTGTCCCAGCTAGATTTTAGCTGGCGTAAATAAAAATTCAGTTGTTTGAAATATGAATAAAACAGTTTATTCAATGTAAATAGAAAAATTTAGCTGTGACGAATGAAATTGATTTGGTCCAACTGAATTTTTTCTTAACAATATTCAACTAAACCCTTTTTCTCAGTGCGCGAGAAAGAAACCTCTGAAACACCGAGAGAAAGAAATCTTGAACCAAGAAAATCTTGAGTCAAGAAAACTTTCTTCAAACGAAGAAAACATTCACGTAATTTGGTTGGGGTGAGAAAAATATCTTCTTCAGATAAGAAGAAAATGTATATTCTCAGACCAAGAAAATATGTTTTCCGGAATGAGCTAATTTTTCTCTCAGTGAAAATATATATTGAGTGTCGCCATCTTGAATTTCGAAAAACCATCTCACATACTTTGAAGCTCAGGGTCCATGGACGCAGAAATTTCATCCTCTAGATGTATGTCTCCCCTAATTCGAGACGAAAATAAACGGATAATAATTTTTTGCAATCGAAAATTCGTGTTTTTTTCTATTTAAACGATTATAACATTCCCAGTTCGCATTTTTTCGAAAATCTGCTTCCATATTCTGAAAGTTCAGATAATTTTACATTGAAAATAATTATTCGCAAATTTTTTGACAATCGATTCGACAGCGTAAAATGTCGTTGAAAAAGGTGTTGAAAAAACGGACGTTTGGTCCTTAACGGGTTAAGTTCAGAGTTCGAAGTTTAAACCGAACCGAACAGTAGGAGTGCGGTTCGGTTCGCACAGCCCTACACTATTAGAAATCCGAACTTTCTTAATCATTTTTTGGAATGTTTATGCGTCCATCAATTCTGTGCTGAAATTTTATTTCCGTTTTGTGTTGACTCCGCAGAGATTTGTGTTGTATTTAGGAAATTACCGTGAAACGAGGTTACTTAGACAGCCCTGAGCCGCTCTAACTGGGCGTCAAAGTACCGGCGCACACGTTTGAACCGTACTTTGGTGCCCCGTTAAAGCGGCACAAGGGCTGCCAAAGTTACCCTTAAAAGTTAACGTAACCCCGTTCTACGGTGATGCCGATTTGAGTATGATCTCTAAACAATCCCGATCTATTTATAATTTTTTTTACAATGTAACAGAGATACTCATAAACAGTGACATTTTCGAATAAATAAATCTTAGCACAGAAATGTCTACGAACTGAGGTATTTTCTCGACATATTGTGAAATAGAGAGATTTCGAATCCAAGATATTCGAAGATCGGGGTTTTCCGAAATGAGACATACTTGAGCATCAACCAATTTTGAATTCAATATGCGGAGCAGAGATGAGCAAGGATAGATATCTTTTACCAGGATAGATACCATAATGACTGGAACTTTTATGAGGAAGGTACCATACTTCTTTATAAAAGTCCAAGAAATTATGGGACTTTTGGAGGTTCGTCACGTAAATATTTTGACTCGGATCAGACGAATGCCAAAAATCCACAAATTATGGTATTCTTCAAAATATCTGTTTTTTCTCAGTGTAGAGATGAACGAAACGCAAAAAAATTATGTAGTTGATATTTGGATAGCTAACAATCAGCTGTGGTACACTGAGGACCCAATTTCTTAGATTCAAAGAAAATTTCTTTGCCCTCATTCTGATGAATCTTGTTTTCAATGAAGAAAATAATTCATTGAAATGGAAAAATTTTCCATTGAATTGAAATTATATTCTTCAAATTTAGGGAATAATATATTTTTGTTTCAATTCGAAAATTCTTGATTTGAGTTTGATGAAACGTTTCTCCATTGAACTGATTTTTCGTCCATTGAAAGGAAGATTCAAGAGAATGAGGGCAAAGAAAATTTTCTTGTAATCTAAAAAGTTGGGTTTTCAGTGTAGCTATTGTTTAGCTGTGGCAACAAAAGTTATTGCTACAGGAGCTAAAATCTGGCTTCCGCAGCATTTTTTTTCGCTATTCAAATATTAAATACACGAAATAGCTACCACAGCTAATTCCTAGCTACCATAGCTAATTATTTTTTTCCCTACACAACAGACTTATTTCACTGGAAAAAAATGTATTTCCGTTGTTTCAACAAAACGTCTTTGTAATAAAAAAAAATTCTTTGGTTAAAACAACAAAAGTTCTGTTTAATTTACGAAACTTTGGTTTTCATGACAAAAGATTTTATCAATGTTAACAAAACTGTATGATCGATGACATTTTCTGAATTTTTTTTCAGTGTTTGAAATAGAATTATCCAGGAAAATAGAGAAATGAACATGAGAGTCCTTGTTCCACCGTTTGTTTGTTTTTTATTTTTATGAGTTCGTACGCAACTGTCATTCCATCCCGTCAAGGACTATAGAACTATAGGAAATGCCTTCACAGTCATTAAATTTATAAGCACTGAAATTCAATGAAAATAATTGAGAAATTATATTTTTCGATTGCGCTGTGCCACTTCATGATAAAAAAAAACAAGATTGGCAGAAGATTTAAAAAAAGTTGGATAATCTTCTGTTAATCCGCACTATTCAAGTTGAATTATTCATCACGAATAATATATCACTGCTAAATATGTGGTATGAAAATCATATGGAGCTCATATTTCATATCAGAAATTACGAAATAAAACCGTTATGAGTGTATACATCCAACACGTACGAATGAAAAATGTCTGTTCTTTTTTTCTCAAAAAACCTAATTTTACCTATTTTGTTGAGGGAATTCCTGTGAAGAAGGATTGCAATTACAATAATGCAGTTATTGTATTAATTACGCATTTATGTGTGCGAATTCCATGACATATTTTCACTTTCAAACATCTTTGCTTCAAGATAATTACCATTTAGCGTGTTCGTAAGGAGGACACCAATAACTTACCAAGCGTGTGATTCATAATAATGAACCAAGTTGCATCATGCAAGATCATCCGTTTTCTGAGAGCAGAGTTGACAAACCCAACAAGCATTAGAACAAATTCGCTCACTACATTCCCAAATTTGAATTTTCATTTGGAATTTATGAAAAAAAAGAAAAATATGTTTTGCAAGAACACATGAATCAGAATCCAAGCTTGGCAAGAAATTAAACTAGCAAGCATGACGTACCAATCCCAGCAAACACGACTGCTGGCTGGTGTTTCAAAGGGACAATGACGGCTCTTTATTGGCATCGCAGGGCCATCAGCGGCCCATTGAAACACCGTTACACACCACAGGAAGGTGTGTAAAATGGATTTGTACATAAAAAAACAGGAGATTACGAATAAATAATTGAATTTTACCATACGCTGTACAAAAATTTAACGTTCACGGAGAGAATAATCGATTGATTTTTCATGTCAAATACAATTCTTTTTACTGTGCTTCATATTAACGCCGGACCGAGTTTGGATTTTCATGAAAATTAATATTTTCATACAGTAAAATAGTTTCTTTAAGAGAACGAGAGATTATAATCTCGGGAAGGAAAGAGAAATCATATGTACGTTTCCTGATTCACCCAGTAAAAACTCCTGCTATTCAAATTCAGGAATTCATGGATTTTTAGGAAAATTCATTACTTAAAAAATATTGTGCTGGAAATCATCATAAATTACTGCACGGAGATAAATGCAGCTCGAAAGGATAGTAATCTTTAATAGAAAATTGGAGAATATTTCTTAAAATCTAAGAATTTTTCTTAAGTTTGTAATGAACATAAAACGGTTCAGATTTCTCTTGAATATTGCTCGAAAAATAATGAAAAATTATCAATACTTAACAAATCATAAAAACAAATATGAAGTTTCCAAAAGTCGCGCATGAAATTTTACAAAGTGAATAACAAAATTCTGTAATTTGAAAATAAGATTTCAAAATTTTATGTTTGTTACGAAGTTGAGAAAAATTCTTAGATTTTAAGGAATATTCTCAGATTTTTAGAGATATTCTCCAATTTTCTATTAAAGCTTACTATCCTTTCGAGCTGCATTTTTCCCCGTGTGTGGGCTTCTATAGAATTAAATGAAAATGTCGTAATTTCTCTTGTCAATTCCAATCTTGTCTGTGGATACTCATGTACCACAGGGATTTTAACTGTATTTTTCTCTCCGTGTTCAGCGTTCAAAATTTCAATCTTACAGATTACTCTTTCTACAATATTTTTAATCTTCCTTATTTGTATGTAAAAATTCATCTTAAAAACCTTCCTGTTTCTAGTTGACTAAAAAAATGACCAAAAAATTCTTATAATTCCGAGCGGCATTTTTTTCCGTGTACAACACATTTCTTGGCTCTTGATTGTTTCAAAGTTGCACTAGTAATCATTTATGCATCCTCATCATAGCTCGTGCCTTATTTTTAGCTGATTTTCTATTCTCTTTACAAACCTCACACCCCATACACTGCCTGAAGTTGTATAAAGATTATTTTTGATACACATGATAAACTTTGGCCGTAGTCGTTTCAATCCTTCTCTATAGAAAGTATATCGTGGTTTTAATGATATTTCATCGAAACTTATAAAACCCATATATCCTTCTCTGATAAATGGGATCGATCCTCTTCAAAGATTGACATCACGACTTGACTTAACAAAATTGTCAAAATTTCTACCTGGATGAAAGAGACTCGACCTAAGCATTATTCGTAGATTATATTGGATTAGGATTGCTCAAAGCTTTGGACATTGCTAGTTGAATATTGAAGTATTCATTGATTTCTTATTGGAAAATTGGAGGATCTTTCTTCAAATCTGAGGATATTCCTTGAATTTGTAATGAAGATGAAACGGTTCAGATTTCTGTTGAATATCGCTTGAAAAAGAATAAACAATTATCAATACTCAACAAACAATAGGAAGGATCATGAATTTTCCAAAAGATCCGCATGAAATTTTACGAAGTGAGTAACAAAATTTCTAAATTTTATTATTCACTTTGTAAAATTGCATGCGCGACTTTTAAAGATTTGATGTTTTTTTCTATTGTTTGTTAAGTATTGATGATTTTCCATTCTTTTTCAAGTAAAATCAGGGCATAATACAAGGGTAAGTTCTTACCAAAAGGTTAGTTCTGAAAGAAACCGATCAGTTCTACAACGTAAAAACGGTTAGTTCTTAAAAAATGACCTAATTTTCAGTGAAATTTTTTCTTCTTTCTGTTTTTTTTTTTTTAATCGAGTATCCAATATTGCTCTGCCTGGTTAAACGAACCAATTGATTCTCGCCAAATCTGACTGAATCTTGCACAATATTGTGACCAAATCCTACTTGAACATTTTCAATGAGATTCAGTAAGGTTAGTGTATTTTTTCAATGTAAATTTGATTGAACCTTGTCAAATCTGATTGAATCTTGCATAATGTTCTGACTCAATCCCGTTGAATTCAATTTCGTCAGATTCTATGGATTTTTTCAACAAGAGTTGTAACAGAATGAGCCTTCCGCCTCATATCAAGTAGGGCTTCGCACGAGACTCGCGTCAAAGAGAGATAAAATAGTTACCAATAATTATTCCAATCTCTTGAAATATCAAGATGATCAAGATAATTTGAAAGTACAAATGGGATCAACGAAATGGGGTGGAACCTTGATCATTCAAACAAAATTAGCAGAGATATATGTCGAAATATGCAACGAGACCTGCACCAAGACCGATACCGAGACTAGTTCCGAGACTCAGAGAATATCTTCGTCGCCCTCTGCGATGAAATCGGAATTCCATGTGATTTTCTTACACCTTAGGTAGAAGCTTAATTCCGTTTAAAATTTTTATGTCTTGAATTTTCAGAACAATAAATATAGTTCATTTTTCAATTTGAGACGAGAGTCTCGTGTTAGTTCTCAAATTTTCTTAGAATATGCCCTGAGTAAAATCCAACAGAAATGTGAACCGTTTTATCTTTATTACAAATTTTCAAAATGTTCTCCAATTTTCTATCAAAGATTAATATATTCTCGATCTGCATTTTTCTCCGTGTGGCGTTCAAAAGATTTGTCAATATTGAATAAATAGAGAATATTTGACCACGAAATCCATTCGGGTAAATTTATGAACCGTCAGGAGTTTACAGCAGTTAACAGCATATTCGCATCGCATACCACTGTCGCTGGACAATCGAGGTCAATCAACTACACCGCGATGCAACCCGTGGAGGTATTAGAATACGTCTAGCGTACGTTCCTATTTGACCGTATCGAATGTAAGGATATTGAATCGAATGTAACTCGATTTAGTTACGTGACTATGTCCCAAAGAACGACGTACCTTGTTACTTTCTCACTTTCGGATCACGTTCTCGTTCCGGAAGGTCAAACACTCGATACGAACAACACACGTATATCCGTATGTATATTGTGATAGCTGTGTCCTAGATCTCACTTATTATGTGGGTACTTATATTGGTCGTCTTATAATGTGTATACCGAATGCCTTCGCCGATGTGTTTTGTTTTTGCGCTTTGAGATAACCTCCTCGACAATTCCTCCTCGTGTGTAAAGTGGCAGAGGTGAACGGTGATGTTGTATATTACCCTACATTCGATATTCCGCCACTCGAAACCGACAATGAAGTTTCTTCGCTGGATTCACGTTCGAAGATTCGATTACGTAAAATCGATACAAATTTTGAAACCAATGATTTTCCCGAAATAAAGAATATAAACAATAAACACTCAAGACGGTCGATACAAGTACTCGACCTTGAAACATATCTTAATGATCGTGTAATAAACTTGATGTTGTATCATTATTTCTTATCTTAGCATACGTCATTGTGAAAAGTGAGGAGCAGGGACGTGTCTTGTGGATCATACGCCTCTATCGTTAACGAGTAATCGTATGATTTGGTGGGAATGACCTCGATGATGATCTCTTCTTCGTTAAACAGTTCCAAGCTGTAACGGTCTTGAGAGAATTTCTAGAGAAATTCAAAAGAATATATAATCATAGATCGCGAGAATTGAATCGATGAAGATAAAACAAAGTAAGAAATCCACACGGATTCACATAAATGAACTTCGAGGAATATTCTTCAAAAATCGTGGCTTAGATTTTGTATTCAATCACGAAGATGCGTGGTTTTGTAAGATGAAGAAATGTACATTTTAAACATTCCGTAAAAGTGAATACAATATCACAACTTTTCATAATGATGGGAATACGAAATCCCTGTATGGATCCTAATGTGGATCCATACAGCGTGAACGCACAATTCCTGTTCGCCATTCACCACTTTCGCCACGAATCGAATGTGAATTCTCAGTTCATCATGTGAAGTACGAGGTCAGAATTTCCTCAAACGTTTAGGTACATTTTTTTCTAATTTTCAGGACAACGTTGAAGAGCGAAAAAAGGTTTCGTCGTTATGATCTTCCTGACCATTATTGTGAAGATCCTCGGCAATGAGCCAGCACTGCGGTGGTAACACGGCTGCTTTCTCACGACATTCAACGTCGTAATTTCTCTCCCTCGCCATTGTCTAAATCGTGACGTGTAGAGAGCGAGGAGATTCTTTGTAAGCTACGACTAAGTGTATCCGCACTAAATGTTCAGCAACGCAAAAATTTTACGATGACAGAATATAACACTGCTGTAAAATGTATTGTGAAATATTTTCAAAGTACAGCAAATTCGCTGTAAGGAACGTTAAATCTTTTTGATGACTCCCAGTAAACTTTTATATAATTTGTCATGATTTGCCTATTAAAATAATTTCAACGTTCCGGATTTTAATTCGTGTTGTTGCCGTTCTTGGGAATGAATCATCTTGTTTTCAGGAAAGGTCCACGAAGGTGAATCGAAAAATAAAATTATTTATAAACGCAATAGAAAGGCAAGGGCAAAGTTATATATAGGCCAGACGGAAGGAAATGTTAATTAAGTTTGAAGGGATTTTATTGTGAGAATAATTGATGGGAGGAATGAAAGTACGATGAATTGAAGCATAGTTGTGAATGAAGACTTCTCATGTTGAGAATAAACATATGAGAACGTACTTCCCAGATAAATAAATTCAGCACACGAATTTAGGACTTTACGTTACTCGTGAGTTGTAATTTTTTTACTCTTGTGTGTATATATCGTATTCACATAACATCAATTTCATTATGTTGATACTTTTTCTATGCAATTATAATAAGACAAGTTTCACCTCGAGTTTCCTGAAATGCGATTGAAATGAGCATAACGCTTGCCTGCGTCGCTTTTCTTTTCCTTTACATTAGATAGAAATTTCGTGAGTGATTCTTTACATCGAATTTAAAATTAGAATTAATTAAAATTTGCTGGGTGAAGCAGTGAACTAACTTGGAAATTCACTTGAGGGAGTGCTCTGGTCGATTTTTTCACCAAAAAACTACTAGATCGTTTCAACCATTTTACGTCAAAAATATTCAGTGAATTGCATTAAACTTTGGATCAAATGATTCAGAATCAATCAAACAATCCGGGTCTGGTCTGTTTGTTGTTCAACTAACCTCGTCATGAATAATTAAAACGAAATTTCATTATCAGCCAATAAGAAACTTCTATTCAGTTTTTTTAATATTATAACAAATATAATCCATGTACAATTATTTTGAGACCAGAGCCGGCATCTCTGATTTATTCTGGATTTTTTGATCTCAAGGTCGATGTAATTAATTGAATATTAATGACGTGAAATGGTTGAAACGATCTAGTAGTTTTCTAGTGAAAAAATCGACCAGGGGACACTCTTAATAATCAGAAAATATCTCATTCGATTTGCAATCAAGTATACCACAGAACATGTTTAACGGTTATTACTTTCTTTTCTCTAAAATCCAATGTGACCAAACGAGAAGATCCAAGGACGAAATAATACAGCTCGTATACCATCGCTATTACAATAAAATAATAAAAACATGTATAAATCATTCATTTCGTGTTACAGGTTACCTAACATATCTGTTTCATATTTCCATTTGATATTCGAGTAACGAGAATTACGGGAAAAAGAAAGAATGATGTTACATGATTCGAATAATTAGACAGATTCGTAATATTCCATAAAAGTAAGAACTTATCAGATTACTTGTTGTACATGAATTATGACTTGATAAAACACACGAATCGGGTATCGTATGATCCTATAATATTGTATCTAAAGCTATTCGAATGAGACGCACTGCGCTTTTATTGCATCAATATTATGCAGAGTCACTTGCAAAGAGACTTTGTATTCCTCAACGTATACAATTCGATCGAGCACTGGATCTGGTCGTAAATGTTTCCTCGCTCGTTATCAAAACAGTTTATAAACCCACGCGTGACTGTGAAATAGAATACCAGATAAAATGAATATTCCCGAATATAGAAAAATATTCGAACCGTTGTGGATAAGTTTATTAAATCGTATCTTCTGTGTATTATACGTCATTGAAACGCACCGAAAGATATATCGTATCCGTTCAAATTTATTTTGTTTTGATATTTGACTTTGAGAATTTACTTCGAAAACAACAAACACTCGATCGAGTGTGATTTATATCGTCTGTACGGATAGCCTGGAACGATGATATTTATCTTCGAATGTATTATGTTCTTGGGTGAGGAAGTTGAAATGGATCTTCTAAATAGGAAATTCTTCAAAAAAGGAAATTCAAAAGATTGAATTTCTACATGGAGAATTTTAGAACGATTTTTCTCGAAAGTCAGAATCAATATTTTCCGAATCTTCCTGATTCGAGATATTTATAATTTTCATGAAATTGAGCAGAATGATCACCTGTTGGAAGTGATTTCATATGTACATTGGAATTTAGCGCATTACGTAATCTTCCTTTTTTGTATATATGATAAATCAGCATAGCCGAGGAACAGAAATCAATGACTCTCATGATTCTCACATGAATGGTTTTTCACATCATTGAAGTTGTCGAATTGCTACATTCCCTACTAGTATAGAATTCTAGATCCAAATCAGATATCTCGCCAAATATGGGAAGTTTCACCTCAGCGATCATAGAACGTGAATAATTGCTCAATAGTGAGATTCTTTTTTTAGTTATCGTCGCAACGTTGATTTTGCTTGTACAATTGAAATTAGTTTTGACAAAATAAAAGCGAGGACAGTATTTTTGTTCCATACTTCCCGACCGGAGATCGTTGTCGAAATGGTCCTACACTGTCAAAATTCTGTGTCAAACCACACAAATTTATGTAAAACTCCATCACAGGAGATAGCGAAATTACAAAAAAATTGTGTAATTTTCACGAAAATTATTGGATATGTGGATTCTCAAAAAAATTTATCCAATGTGAACGTATCCTGTGATTCTTGGTGGAATTTTTTTCATAAGAAATTAATGATTTTTTATCTACATTGAGAAACTACGCGGAGAAGAATGAAAGATCGAAAATTACTGTCATACCACTGTGAAAATACTACTGTCATTGTTAGACAGTGTAGTAAAAATAAATAATCATTTATTCTTCAACAAACATTCTTTAGTATGAGCGTGTAACCTTATTCATAATAAAGTACACATTTTTACCACACTATCCACCGATAACAGCAGTATTTTCTCTTATCTTGCCAATTTAATAGAAATGTAGTAATTTTTGAAACTTAATTCCACCTTGGTGTGTTGAATCTTCCAAATGGGTGAGGAACAGTTTACCAAATCACAGTGAAAAGTAGTGATGCCGATTCTTGAACAGAATCAATTTGTTTTTTATAGGAAGAGTATCAAGTTTGTATAGATTTATATATCGATGAAAAATTGATATACTCTGCACAAAAGAAATCGATTCTTTTAAGGATCGACATCACTAGTAGAAAGCTTCTCATCGAGGAATTTCAATGTCACCGGTTTTTGATGGATGATTTCATAATGAGTCAAATTTTCTGAAGTGGGCCACTGAAAATCGACTAGTCGAATCCCACATCTTTTTGCACGGAATTTTAAAATTTAGTATGCGAAAATTATTTTCCCAAAATAAGGGCAGGTGAGTAAGAATTTTTTTCTTTGTTTTGTTTGGAATTTCATAAGCAATTTTGATCGAAAACAAAATTTTGGTGCTTCCAAATAGAAACAAAGTTATGAATGTTCAAACGCAATCGCGTTGGCGCTGCTGCAGCGCTACGAGCGCTCGCGATCCATACAGCACAAAAGTCCCCGCAAAGAGCTCCCGTTATGACAGTAAACATGAATTCATTATGAATAGTTTGAATCCGAAATGAACTCTTGATGAATAATTTAATCTTCAGAAAGAATTCATATCACGAATGCATAAAGAACTATTCAGGCATTCAACATGTATGCATAGTGGATTCATTGAGTTCATATTGAATTCATTTTTACTGTCATAACGGGGACTGTTCGAGAAGTTCTTTCAGAATTTTTTGTGAATTCAAAATGATTATTTGTGCTGTCTGGGGAGCGCTCGTCAACTCTTACATGCATTCCATTGCGTTTACATGGAAGCACTAAATAAAAATATGTATTTACATACATGCACGGAGAGGAAAAATTTGCTGACGCAGCAAATCGAGGTATTATATATAGAATAGCAAAATTTTTTGCTGACCTAGCTAAAAATTTGCTATAACAGCAATCGTGTTAGCTACGACAGCAATTTTTTAGCTGTGGAAGCAAAAAATGTTTGCTCCGCCAGCAAATTTTCAGTATTATATATAGAATAGCAAACAAATTTTGCTGGGATAGCAAACATTTTTTGCTGCCACAGCTAAAAATTCGCTGTCGCAGTTGACAAGATTGCTGGAACAGCAAATAGTTTGCTGTCACAGCAAAAAATTTGCTGCTCTGGCAAAAGGAACCCAGCAAAAGTAGATTTCGCTGCCACAGCGAATTCCTTTTTCTCCGTGTGAAGTGAAACGATATTGACTCATGGTCAGCAACAATTTTAATATTATTTACAAACTTTTTGTACAACACTTTTAGTATGATCAGAAATAATTGTGCACTCTAAACTTTTCAAATCGACTAAAATCACTGAACTAGGAGTCACTGAAATTTTCAATTGTTTATTAAACGAGCAATTATTTATGATTAATTTGCAACTAAACAAAATTTTCTTCACAATTTTGTTCTGTTTGGATTTAAGAACGTGTATACCAAATTTCGTTGATTTTTATCAAGTCGTTGCTAAGATATTGATATTTAAACGAAAAGCCGTCTGAAAGTTCATTTGCTAATAACTTCTTCAATAATTGATATTTTTTAATAATAATTTTTGCATACTAAATTTTAAAATTCCGTGAAAAAAAAAATGTGGGATTCGACTAGTCGATTTTCAGTGGCCCATTCCAGAAAGTTTGACTGAATCATATTTTGGAGTGCACCCTTGAGAAAGTTTTCCTCGCCCTTGTGGAATTTCCTCGCTTTTTCAAGATTTTTCCCTTTTATCCCTAACGTTTTATCTCTAAAAAATGGGAATTTTGCAAGTTTGAGGAAATGAATAGGTAAACTTTTGCTACTGGTATTTAATTCGACAAAGAATCATCTTCAAATAAATACAATACTCTCTCAATAAAACTACTGTAAAAAGTAAATGAGAGTCAATATTAATCTGGATTCATCTCTTCTTATCATTTTTACGCGAACACTATGGGATAAGATATATATCCTGTCAATTAATGAACTTTATTCATTTTGTACAGCCAATGGTTGATATTGATCCATCGCGGATGTAAATTCAATTACGTACAGTATTGTCAAAAATTTGTCAAATTAACTCGCCTTATTTGTAATTTGGTAACCCTCCCGGGTGGAAACATTTTCAAAATTATATTCAAGTTGTATGTAATTTAATATAGTTCATACGTTAGTTATATATAAATTACGTTCAATTCGGGAGAATTGACTCTGTGCTCTGGATATCACTTCTTAAAATTATTTGAACGTGATTTTTTTTCATGAAGACATACCATTAAATATTTTACATTTTTGAATGAATTCATGAAATTTACTGCAAAATCGATGAAAATTCATATAAAAATGTACGAAAAATCATAATTCCATATGACAGGTCAGGAAAGTATTGAAAATTAATACAAAATTCATATTTTCATTGCTTCACATGAATTTATATGAAATTTAGGAAGCAATTCATTATAGTGTATCTTCACTTGGGAAATATTACTTTTTTCTATCGGAAAAAATAATGTTCAACTGTATCACTGTACACAGTAAAAAATTTTGCGTCATTTTTCCATAATACACATTTTTGTGTATGATATTCAAAAGTTTTGTGTGTTAATTTGACACGAAACTGTTGAATTTTTTACACACAAATGTGTATTATGGAAAAATGACGCAAATTTTTTTACTGCGTAGAGTAGAAAAATTATCAGAATTATGTATCATTTATATTGAATCATCTTATATAAATTGTTCGTGATTTAAAAAGTTTTACATACGAGACCCTGATATATTTTTCAAAATGAATAATAATTTTATTTTCTTCGAAAACTCAAAAAAACAATTGTATCCAAAATCAAAAATCAACAGGAATTCAATGGGATGCCATGGGATAAGTCGGGAAGCCTTAACTGGCGAACGAAGATGGGTTGGAACCCACAAATCGGAGCCCTCGAAGACCTCGAACCCAGGGAAAAATACTCCTTCAGTCCCTCCTTTCGTCAAACTTGTATATGAGCTTGAATCCTGAATTAATTCATTCATAGATTGGTGCTCTATGCTAAGAGGATTATCAAAGATTTGAAATCACGATTTTGAAAAATCAAATTAGATCTATGTTGGGGTAAGTGATGGGATCTATGAATTGCAGATTTGCATAAATCCATTAGCAAGATTGATAGAATATATCCAGAGAGTACAGAAACTGCTGCACACTTTTATAAAACGTATCCTTTGGTTTTGTGGATTTTAATTCCCAGAAAAACGCTTTGCAAACTCCCTGAAAATTTGGATATTTGATTTTGAAAAGAACATTTTAGGAATGTTGTTTATTGGTTCCGAAGTGCACCATTGTACGTATGTTTGCAAAAATATACTACAAGAAGAACTATAGAAAGAAATATGGATTTTAATGAATCAATCCAATCCATTGGAGTAAACATAACCAGCAGTTTATATTTCAATCCATTCAATTTACTGCATTGAAAATATTGATATAAATGTGATTTGTTTAAATCACTTTTATCAGTGTGAATCCAATATTTCAAGAAATTTTGCATATTTTTGATGATTAATAATTTCGAATTTCTGCTCATAATTTTTTCTTTCCAAGAATGTAAATCTAATTCACGGATATTTTCACTTTCCGAGAACGTTTTGAAAGATTTTCATGAGTGTTTCAGAACCTTCCAAGAACCTCCCACGTGTAATTGAAAACATTGTCTGAACCCAAGTAGCAAGTAACACCAGAATATACTATGAACGCTCTCCGAATATTCGAATTATATTTTAAGCGCATTCCAATAAGACCGTTTTATAGATGCTATGTGTATTCATCGAACATATGTAATAGAATATACAACGGTACGTCAATCGAACGTCGATTGAATGAATATTGTACATTTCGAATGTATTATGTACGTTCTAAGTATATCTGAAACAATCTCATTCGAATATTCTATGAACGTTCATTGTATGTTCTTCGTCTCTTATTCGTATCTTATTCGTACATTCTACGAACGTTCCTATTCCATACACGGAGAGAAAGGTATGTGGGAAAATACCATAATTTATGGATTTTTGGCGTTGGTCTAACCCGACTCGAAATATTTATGTGAAGATACCTCTGAAAGTACCATAATGGCTGGGACTTTTATGAGGAAGGTACCATACTTCTTTATAAAAGTCCAAGAAATTATGGGACTTTCAGAGGTTCGTTCACGTAAATAATCTAACTCGAGTCAGACCGACGCCAAAAATCCATATATTATGGTATTTTTCAAGACATCTGTTTTCTCAGTGTATATACGTTAAACTTCTGTTGCTTCTTGGGAACGTTCTCAAAACATCCAAGTGCTGTCCGGGTAGATGATGTGTGATGGATCTGCGACTATTAATCGCTTTGCTTATAATTCAATTAATCAAGCGGAACTGGCCAAGTTCTTATCTTCATAAACCGAATATTGTACGTATCTCTATAATTGAGACGGTGATCTAGACGGTAATATTTATAGATTGGATGTTGCTTGCTTCGCTCGCCTTTTCATTCATTACACCGAGAGGAATTTTTGAGGTTAATGCAACAAAAAGCCTCAACCAAATATTCTCAGTAGAAGCTATTGGAAATTTGATCAATTTAACCAAAAAAAAAATATAGTTGATACAACCAAATGATGAATCCCCACTGAGCATTTCCGTCAGAACCTTGCATTAACATTGCAGCATATTGATGCGATCTTGAAAGTGCTTGTCTTTCAATTTACAAATCCAATACTACAAAAGTAACTCGCAAGAATTTCGTTGAAATGTCACCTGAGAACGTAACATTGCTGCAATTTACTTGTAATTGGATGTGACAATATTACTCTTGTAATTCTCATAACAGGTACTCTCAAAATCGCATCAACCTCGATGCAATGTTAATGCAAGGTTCTAACGGAAATGCTCAGTGGGTCAACTATACAAATTTACGGTAACTTTCAGCAGGAATGTTCAGTTGAGATGTTTTAGTTACAGTGATTATAGAAATTTCTCTCAGTGTATAAACCCTAGTACAAATGCTCTGGACATTCACGAATTCTGTAACGCTGCACTAAACTAAAACTATAGACACTCCCAAGTCCTAATAAAACTAATGGATAACGAGAATCATTTTCAACAGGGCGAATGACAGATCTCTGCAGACGTGACAAAGAGGGCAGTCTGCCTCAGGCGTCAAGCGTAAGGGGGCACCGAACGAGCCAATATGCAGCGTGAGCTTATTTGGACGAAAGGGGAAGTGCCAGACTTCATTCGTGCCCCAGGCACGTAGAAATCACTCTAATTATTCTCTAGACCATAGCAAAGCTTCACCAAGTCTTGAAAGTGACTCATAAAGACCTGATGAGGTCTAAAGAATGACCAGAGTTATGGTGCTCGCTCCGCTCACAGGTGGTAAGCACTTGTGCGTCAATTTGATAAAATTTATGAAAGAATGTGAACATGTCATTGTAAATGAAGAAGATCTAATCAGCTAATGCATTCGAAGGTGCATAAACCTCATTCAATGTGAAGAATCAAATAGTTCATAGCTCCCGCATGTTTGTTGTATTCTACATGGAAGTTGAATAATTACTCCTTTGCGTAACACATTTCGGATATTCGTTGATTTCTTTTGTTTTATACATTCAAAGATCACCCAGTGTCGAATAAATGTGGAAAGAATCTATTATCATTGTGTATGTTATTAACATTTCGATCTTCATAAAGTAAACGACATTTATAAACTCTAACATATATTGAACAGCTAAAACTTCTTCATGCTTGATCAACAATTCATCACGAAATCTCAGTGAAGCTACCGCCACGAACCATAAAAATTGGCGAAAGACGAGCGTTAATGCTGAGAAGAGGCGAGCGGAGCAAGAATCAGCGGAATACAAAATTTTAATGGAAGCGAGCGGTATGAACTCTGCTAGAAATGAAACTCTTCCAAGACCATGGATCCAAGATCTTACCTTGAAACAAGTTGAGATGGTCTGGACCAAGATGGTCCGATTTCCAGAAACGGCTGTTTCTAGTTAAGAAGCGTTGACACTGAAAATACCCAGCATTGGTTCGACAAGGAGCCAACTCGGTTCCAGCTGGTCCCAGCCATGATGACAGGCCTAACAACCAATATAGGATCAACTTGCTTCCACACGGAAAAAAGTCTCATGTGAGTTCTACATTGGTTGAGGTTAATTAAACATAACTGCTCGCATAAATGCAATTGGAATAAAATTTACATTGAAACCGATGTTATATTTACATTGTTATCGTAGTAAATGGGAGCAGTGTTGCTGTGAAGTAACTATAATGACAATGCAAACGCAACAGGACTGTGTAGTAAATTTTACATGAGATCCACGCTGTAATCGTTATCTCACTTTTCATGTAATTCTTACTTGGGCATTTTTTCCGTACAGCTGGGCTCTGATTCCAACAGAATTCGTATCAAACGTACCGATATCTGAGTGATTTTGAAAAATCAACATGATGGGCGTTTTTTTGTGTATAACAGAATCAATTGTAGAACGTGTTAAAGAAACACTAAATACAATTGTATTGTAAATGCAAACAGTCTTCACAGTAAAGTAAGAGTGGAATGTGATTTTGTCCCTATTTTACTGTCAATTGTAGTAGTATTTTAGATGTTTGAGATAAGAATTTATTAAAAAAGGTGAAACTGAAAAAATTCTTCAGAAATTCTTTTCTACTAGAAATTAAAAAATTCTTTTATTGCTATCTGAAGTCATACCAAACATGGTTCAAGCCAGGTTGTTACTAGATGAGCAAGACTAGCCAGAACCATGCAGAGTGGCTCCAACCACTACCCACATAGCACGATATCTATAAAATATGTATACTATATTATTTACATACATATTATATGTATACAATATTGAAATATAAAAATATATAAATCTGTATTAGATATATGGTGCTGTTCGGGTAGGTAGAATCAAATCAGATAGTAGCAGTTCAGGTAGGGCCAACCTAGTTCCTACGCAAGTACATCCTACGCAGTATGGTGCTACCTAAAATGGTTTGACCATAACCAAATTCCTACTGGTTCTACTCTCCAAATTCAAAACACTAAGATTTCACTGATTACGGTGAAAAATCGACTACTGCGGATTAGTGCATATGCAGTGGGCAATCAGGGAATATTAACTAATCTTTGCAGTGAAATTTCACTGAGACAATTATTAATCTGTGGAACACTTCCAACTGCATAACCAGGGACTATCCACTGATATCTGACTGATTCCATTCAGTGGTCGACTTTAAACTGCAGAAATTGACTGCTGAGATTTCGCTGATTCGAATTTAGAGATTACCCAGCATGATCGAACCTAACTGGGTGTTTCCACAGGGCAAGCATCAAGTTCATAGAGTAGCGAGCATAATGGGCTACATTGGAATCATAAACATGCGAATACAGCAAGCACCATCTGAATTATGGTCCAAGAATGAATTCCATGTTTTTCTAAATCTTGTGGCCATGTACATTCGAGGACATGTCATTTTCATTGTGGTTTTCATTTCATCAACGCCACGGTTAGTGTGAAATCTCCACAGCTTTCCTCAGGGAAATGTATCCTATTTTTACCAAAACGCCTCTTATCCTGAATCCAGCGATTCTGATAGAATTTTTGTTTGTATTCAATCAGATTCCTTAATCGGGGTGGGCAGCTGTTCAGGTTTGCATGAAATCCTCCACGTTGAACCCATCAATGCACGCGTTAGGAGTCATTCCTGACAAATACGTTGATGTAATCTCTACTTGACGCAACCACACTAACCACATACTCAGCTAGTTTTTATATAGCCGTAATTCTGCAATCAACTCTGTGAATAAATATATACTTTTGAATAACGATACCTTGTCTCGAATTGAATCTTCTAAATTTTCAACATTCGAAAGATATTCCACAATTTTTTGAATTCAATTCATACTTGAATCGCGTTTCCCTACTGAAATAAATAAGGTAGAATCAAAGCTCAGATTTTTTGTTAACTTTTGAATGTCAAAAACACTCACAAAATCAATCGATTTCCATGCGTATTTTTGCATACTTCAGTATTTTCGCGTTTTGTGCTGATGAAGAGAAAAACTGGTCACACACTGGTCAGAAAGAAACGTATACCCAGATAACACACGAAGAATTCTTTTTCAAAAACAATAATAGAATTCTCCAAGAACTCTTTTCGAAGTAATGAACTCGTAAAGAAGTCTGGAAGAGTTCAATGTTTGGGAAATTAACGAGTTCTCTGAGAGCACTAAATTCTAAAAATTTCAGCATTCTCAGAGAACTCGTTAATGTCCCAAACATTGAACCCCTGCAGAGCTCTTTATGAATTCATTAGTTCGAAAAGAGTTCTTGAAGAATTCCATTTTTGTTTTTGAAAAAGAATTCTTCGTGTATTATCAGGGTATGGAAACCGACTATCTAATTCCCCCTATTCTATGAATTAGGAATGGTAGGTGAAACGTGTGGAGACAGTGAATTAATCTTCATACGAAGTTTGAAATTTTGTGGAATTCCGATAAATATAAATTTGTCGACTCACGTACGGGTGAGTGACGCTTAAGGAGTTAATTACCGAATCCGCTAGATTCTTTACCTGTATTCAAGACGTAATTCCTTCACTGTGTACTCGTATTCTTTAAATTCAACCGAATAATAAGATTGATTGAAGATACCGAAGATTCATCATAAATTGAAATTATTCTACATCAAGTTTCGACTCTCATCACATTGTACAGTTTCAAAACTCGATGTCACATGATTGTAATGCCATAGGAATGTTTCCTTCTATTACACATCTACACTGCAGGTACCATTCTTAACACCTTCACACCGCTATTCACATTCAAATTAGAAGGCGTCTATTATTATCAAAAACAAATCAACAATTACAGTCGTCTCCATCAAACAATAGACTGTATCGTTGATTTTAGCATTCATTGTACTACTGGCTATAATAAGCCTAGACGGAAAAGTTCGGTAAAGAATTATACGTTGGTATTACATAATATCAATTAATCCTATTCACTCGAATGTCTTTGAAGTGTCGAATATTGATATTATAAAATATCTTGTATTAGAATCATACAATCGACTTACCCACTGAATTTTTGTAAAACCAAAAACCTTCGCACTCCTGTTGTTTTTTTTTTTTACAACTTGTACGGAAGATAGACAATATGAGTTCCTACAGGGCGGAGTTGTTGGTATTGCTGCTAGAACTAAGCGACTATCTCATCCGTTTTACGTGAAATTTGCATACAATTCGATATCTTAGGCCTACCACAAGTCTGCCAGTTACCGCCCGAAGGAATTCACCAACTACACCCGGTCGAAGAAAAGTGGAATGCCGTTCTGAAAGTCCTTACGTGATATGATTATTTATACTTGCCGCACTACTCTATTTTTTCAATTCAAAAACACTTATTCTCATATTTCCACTTATCACACACTATACATCGAAATGATTATTTTTTCAAATTACATTTTATCATTATTTTGCGATGAGAGATGAATTATTGCTTCATCACGTGTTTATGAATAGATGAACTACTCGTTTATATCACTTGGATCGAAAAGATCGATAGATCAATTTCAACTTTAAATTCAAACTATCGCCTATTTGAATATAAAGAAAAGAGAAGCAGTTTAAGTATTGTACCGTACCGCACGTTGGAAAGCCTAGCCAAGTACTACTGGTAAAACCAACAGGTGAGCCTGTGGCAGGCGGTTTCAGAGCCACCACGGTGCTGCTGTTTCATTGCTGTTGCCAGTGACGTATCCATACTAAGATACTCAGGGTACCTTACCTTACCTCAACTCGTGTAATATTCTTATGCTCGACGGCTGAAAAGACGACGACAGCATGCGAGAACAGGTGTGACGCGCACCCGGACTCACTTGCGTACAGTGGTGTATTATTTTGCCGATACAGTCTGGTATCACCATTATATTCGGCATTGTCCTGGAACGGTTACAGTTCATTCTCGAATAACATTTGCGGAAAGCTTTTGTTCGCGATCCAACTTATTATTCTCGTTCAAAGATGTTATATACAATTTTATCCCTACTGTACATTCCTCGAAAAGATTATTGGTATTCAAATTTCATTCCTAATGCAATAATTTATGAATTGCGTTCAAGTCAAAGCTCACAGTGTGTCACGCTAAGAATCGTGATCGCGAGGAACAACAAGAAAAATTCAAGCGATCTCACGATCGAAAGACTTTCACATTAAATTGATGAGTATGAATGTACAAGGCACTGAGATTTATACTGATATTAACAAGGATCGTTCGCATAAATAATTTATCATTCAATTTCACACGAGAAGATAATTTTACGTGGTGTGAAGAACTTTTATATCTCGCAAATATACATGTTGTATGTTTTTTTTCTTCAGTGCCTAAATCTACACGCAAAAAAGAAACTGCCAATTGGCACATGGCTTCCTCGTTTGTGTTGAAAAAAATGCATGTTTTCTTTCTCTCTCCCGTTTTCCTTAGAGAATCAGGTTGAAATTTATATAGTACTGCGATCAACACTGCATAAAGCTGTGGTGGAAATTTCATGACAATTGGATGATAGAAACGGAAGTTATCCGCATGTTAACGATGTTTACGAAATTTCCAAATTTTGTTTCGAAGCTCAGTGCTTACCACTTTCTTCCTTCAATTCCGATTTGTTGGAAATTTACACCGTACAACTAACCCCTCGTAAACTAATTATGCTCCAAATTTCATGGCATTTGGATGATACCGACATGGGGAAGGTATGCTTTCAAAATATTGTTAAATAATGTGAATCGCGAAACAAAAATTTTCCACAGTTTTCAATCGATTAGAATGAAACTTATATGGGGTCACTATAGGATCATCACCAGAACGTGGTATAAGTTTGATTGTAATCGGATGATAGGAAGCGGAGATATACGCGTTTGCAAAATCACGATTTTTCGAAAAATTTCTCCTCCCCCTTCCGTTCTGCTGTAACGATGAGGTTGAAACTTTTAACTTATATGGAACCACTATCAACACTGCACATGACTCTGGTGAAAATTTCATCACGATCGAGTAATACGAACAAAAGATATACACGTTCACAAATTTGTTACATACAAACAGACAAACCGACAGACAAAAAGGAACCTGATTCCCTTTTTTTTTTCCTCCCCCCAATTCCAATGTGCCTGAAATTTATATCATGTAACTAACATCTCGTAAATCGAATGAACTCAGAGTTCCAAGACATTCGGATAATATGGACATCGGGAAGGCATGCTTAAAAAAAAAATACAGATTCCAGAGAGAAATTTTCCACAGGTTTCAACCGATTTGGATAAAACTTATATGGGACCACTATAGGGTCATGACTAAAACGGGGTTGAAGTTTGATCGGGTTTGGATAAAAGGAAGCAAAGATACACGCGTACGCAAAATGTTCATTTTTTGTCAGAGTTCTTCTCACCCACCCCATTCTTCCGAATGAATCAGGTTGAAACTTATATGGGACCACTATCACCCTAGTCCATAACTGTGATAAAAATTTCGAAACGATCGTATAAGCGGAACGAGAGATATGCGCGTACGAAACTTAGGGGGGGCTACAGCCACACAGGCAGACAGACCGACAGACAGACACGGTAAAAAAATTGTTCCCCGAATTCTGAGGAACATTTTGGTCTAGGAGATTTTTAATGTCGAGACAAAGAAATTTTTGGCGCCTCGAAACGATCACAAAGCTTCCCTATAAACGAAGAAGCAAAATTTAGTTAAGGCAACTAAATTTTATAGTTAGAATTACTAAATCCATTCATTTGAACGAACCATTTTTCTATATTCGCTTTAGTTGCCTCAACTGAATTTTATAGTTAGAAGCACGTATTTTATCAACACATATTTCAAATTTTCATTCCTTTCGCACTTTACGAATTTTGAACGAAAAAGTAATTATTTGAGTGGTATTTTTTCATTCATTTTTTTTTAATGTGGCAAATATAGAAAAGTAGTTCGTTCAAATGAATGGATTTAGTCATACTGACTATAAAATTTAGTTGGGGCAACTAAACAATTCAGTTGAGGTGACTGAAAAATTAAGTTGGGGCAACTAAATTTTATAGTTAGCGTGACTAAAAAAATTCAGTTGAGGCAACTAAAAAATTTGGTTGAGGCAACTAAAAAATTTAGTTGAGGCAACTAAAAAAATTCTGCCAATTGATAGGCACAAAGCTTCCTCGTTCTTGTCCAAGTGATACGCAAACGTATTTTAACCCAAAAACTCTGCCCAAATATTAAAATGTATATATATAATACGTTTGCATGCAAACAAACTCATCACAAAAATTTCATTGCCATCGGATAACACGAAGCGAGAATATGCCTGGTCGCAAAATCAAAATTTTTTATATCATGTGTCCTCCCTCTCTCCCATTTTCCTGTAAGGATCGAGTTGAAACTTATATGGAAGCACTATCGACACTGCATAAAACTGTGGTAAAAATTTCGTAACGATAGGATGATAGAAACGAAGGATATCCCCATGTTAATGGCATTTTCGAGATTTTCAAATTTTGTTTCGAAGCTTAGTGCTGACCATGCTCTCCCCTCAATTCCGATTTGCTTGGAATTTGAAACGTACACCTAACACCTCGTGAAATGAATATGCTCCAAGTTCCAAGGCATTCGGATGATACGAACATGGGAGAGGCATGCTTTCAAAGAAAATACAGACCCCACAGAAAGATTTTCCACAATTTTCAACCGATTGGGATGAAATTTACATGGTACCACTGTCGGTGGATCCTACACTGAGAGAAAAAATTCATTAGCCCAAAGAAATACACTTCTTCGGATTTTGAGTTTTTTGAGTTGAATAACTGATATTCATGGCAATGATGAATTCATCTTTTTTATGAGTTATATCATAGAATTTAATAAACGATTTCATTAGAGTCTTTCTCTGCAAACCAAAGAAATATTTCTTTGAAGAGATATCTAAGACCTTGTTTCAATCATTCCATTCATTGAGAATGAAATTTCCAATTTCATTAAAACTTCAATTCTTGATTTATGAATAATTCTTTTATTTCTATTACTTAGTTTTTTAGATATAAGTATAAGATTATCATCTTAATTATTCAGAAAATTTTGTATCATATAATCTTTGCTATGATATTTTACTTCTTGAAAGGAAACAAATGTTTCTTCATCAGTGATAACTAATGATTTCTTTGGATTAAGAAAAATGATATATGTATCCAAAGAGTTTTCATCATCCACACAAAGATATGGGAATCAATATACTGAGAAAAATAGTAATTGCATCAAAGAACTAAATCTTTCCGGGTTCAACTTTTATTGAACGAATATACAATGTTCATTCAAAGATGATCATTTGATAGGAATAATGATTTACGTCGTTGAATGGGAAATTTTATTTCATCAAATCGAAGGAATATTTTCACAACACAATGTCTTTTCAAAAACAAATGTTGAACTGAATCAATACAATCCATGGATTGATTGAACCGCATAATTCATTGAAATGAAGAAATCGATTTTTGGAATCATTCAAAACTTTATTCACTTTCACAAACTGTGATTAGTTTTCACAAGGTGTCGCCACTTTCTCACAAGCTCTGGCCTGATTGTACGGGTTGTATATAAAGAAGCAATGTTGCTGTCCTCCCAGGAAGTAATACTTGATCCAAATAAATAGTTCTTTCAGATTACGACGGTGAATTACAGACCCTTACCCGAAGTGACAACATTGTTCAACCGGCAAGATGGCATGACTCCTCAACCATTCATTAAAGTCTAAGATGATTCAAAGTGCGCAGAATTTCCGTTTATCAAAAAGTTCAGAAGCACTAAAATGGATTATGAAATATTGACAAATAATACAATTTCTTTTATAAAACAAATCTCAAGAATTGCGGATTTGAATACATTACTTGATTGTCACTGTTGAATGAATCCATTTCTTTGAATGGAAAAAATATTCATTTGACTCAAAGTAATCTCTTATTGTTTTCAATGAAATGTTCATTCCGTGAATGAAATATTTTTTCAATCCAAAATAATATAATTCCAGTACCAATGCCCGTGACATTAACACAAAGAATCCAATTTTTCTGACCCAAGTTTCACGACATGCTTGTGAATGGTTTATTTTGATAGTTTAATGAAATAATTTTATAGATACCATTGAATGAAAGTATTTCTTAGAATCAAAGAAATATTCTTTGTTTTAATGAATTTTTTTTCTCTGTGTATGAAAGACGCAAGACCCGCAAGGTTTCATAATGAAGATCGCCAATTATTTGATTTTATATCAAAATTGATATTTTTTTTAATTCAGGCCTATAATCATTATAAGTATATTATTATATTATTAATATTGTGATTTTGATTTTCAAGATATCTAAAAGATGTCTTTTATTAAATCTTTCAAGACATCTTTGAAATAAAATCTATTAGACATCTTTAAGATAACTTCAAGAGACTTCTTAGAAATATCTTCAGTGAGACATCTAAAAGAAGTCTATAAGTTGTCCTTTAGATGTCTTTAAGATTTGTATGTTTATTCAACAATTGTTGAATATTCATTTTTTCTGACTCAAACTCATACATCTACAAGGAAAATAATTTTGTCATGCAATGCTCATTCAATCTGAAGAAATGTGCGCTATGGAGTAAACAAGTAGTGATTGATTTATTCAGATTGAATTCACTTTTTATCTAGATATGAATTATGGACCTCTCTTTCCAACTGGCTAGTATATGATACAACGATATACTAGCCCAATTGGCTAGTATATGATAACCATCCAATATAAAACCAATATAAATATCTATGAGGAAATCATCAAATAAATGTATTGGTTTTATACCGGATAATTATCGTGTATTTGTGTTTATCGCATCAATATTGTGAATCTACCAATTTGTTTTATTACCAGAAAAGTCCAATAGGAACACAATGTAATACGATTTCACGATTGAATTCCGACAAGATACAAGTAACGGGTTCATCTATAAGGGACTTCATATTCATATTCTTGAGTTGGATTAATTTTCCTAACAGGGTAGTGCTGTGTATTTCCAAAATAGCAGTGGTTTATACGATCAAATAATATCATTCTTTCACACCCTACTATCCCATACAGCACAAGAGTCCCCACAAAGAAGTCCCGTTATGCTAATCAATATGTATTCATTATGAATACTTTGAATTCAAAATGAACTCTTTATGAACAACTTAATGCTCAGAAAGAATTCATATCGGAATTCCGCAATTAATTCTTCGGGCATTCAATACGTTTCTATTTTGAATTCATTGAATTCATATTGAATTCATTATTAGTCGCAGAACGGGGACTATTCAAAAGATCTTGCAGAAGTCTTCAAGAATTCAAATTGATCTTTTGTGCTGGCTGGGATCACATAGAGTAGTTTTGGGATGATATCTGAATGAATAATCCCACACAGCAAAAGAGTCCCCACGAAGAGCTCCCGTTATGACAGTAAATATGAATTCATTATGAATACTTTGAATTCAAATTGAATTCTTGATGAACAACTTACTGTTCAGAAAGAATTCATGTTGTGAGTTCATGAAGAATTCTCCAGACATTCAACATGTATCCGTTTTGAATTCATTGAATTCATATTGAATTCATTTTCACTGACATAACGGGAACTGTTCAAGAATTCTTTGAGAAGTCTTCAAGAATTCAAACAGATCTTTTTTGCTGTCTGGGATGCCACCAAACAAATCAATTCTGAACATGCTAACAAATATAACAATTCATAATATCATGGTTTTCTCCGTACATGATTAATAATTCAATTGATAGAATTATATCGATCATTTTGTTTTCTTTAGGATTCTAAATGTGAAAGGAAAAGTCATGTTCAGAATATAATATGAAAGAAACATTAGGACGTGAATTCAAAACAAACTTTTTCAAAAACGATTTATGTTCAAAACATGTTTAAAACATCTTGTTTAAAACAGGATGTTTTAAACATATCAACCCTGACCATGGGGCCCATCCGGGCCAACCATGGACCCAAGACTGGGCCAGGGTGGGGCCAGTGTGGGCCAGAGTTTATACACGCTAGGAATGGGACTTCGTAATGTACTTATGAATATTCTGTTGCAAAATCCATAGTGTTTCATAATAAAAGCATTTTCTTATGAATTGCTATGCCACTTTAACCAGGATATAGTTCTTACAAAGACAGGAATATTGAATACATTTTTGATACAATTTACATACTCATCGACCAAGAAAATTTTTTACCAACTGAGCTCATCGACCGAGAGGGTGATTCGACGAATTGACGGGAACCCAGCTGTCACAGCTAGAAAATAGCTACCGTAGCTAATTTTCAGCTATCCAAATAATGGCTGATTATTTTTTTCCTCGCACCATAATAAAATGAAGAATTTGAATAGTTGCATCTTTAATCACACGGTTAGAAAAATCCGCTTGAAAATCCATAAGGATATTATGAAGTTTTTGACGAACATTTAATTGAATTTCATAATAAAATACTTAATTCAATAATATAATTCTTAATGATGAGCATTTTTTTTCTTGATGTTGAGATTATTTGTGAGATTTGATAAATAATTATCACATTTCAGGAAGGAATGTTGAATTTAAAAACTACACAGAGAGAAAAATATAGTTGAAATTATTGTGGTAGCTCACTACCCACACAGCACTCGTTTGTTTTGGAAACGTTCATATAACGTTTTTAAGTACATGTGGAATGTTCTTGGAAGGTTCTGAAACATTCATAAAACGTTTTCAAAACGTTTTTGGAAAGTGAAAATGTCCGCGAATGTTCAATTTATATTCACAGAAGAAACTATAAGAACTTCATAAATTCGATTTCATTAATGATTCAAAATATATACAATTCCGTGGAATATTGAGTTTACAGTGTTGAAAGTGATGATGCATTTCGAAAATTGCTTTTATATCGATATTGTCAATGCGGTACATAGAATATAATAAAATATTAACTGTTGGTTATGTTTACTTTAATGGAATGAATTCATCCGTTAAAATCCATATCTCTTCCATAATTCACTTTTCATAGAAAATCATCTACGTACGCGATAAAAGATGTTTACTTAATATTTAACGTGTTGATTACTTATAAAATAGTGAATAAGCATTTTGTATAGGTTAAAAACCTAATATTGGTATTTTGTAGTATATTTTTTGCAAACATATCAATAAAGTTCCTCGAAACCAACAAAGAACATTCCTAAAATGTTTTATTTCAAACCAAATATTCAAGTTTCTGAAACGTTTGCAAAACGTTTTCCTGTAAACTAGAACTCATAGAACCAAAGGGTACGTTTGATGACATGTTGCAAACTTTCGGTGCTGTCTGGGTATCCACGGACCATATTGGAATTGACAAGAAAAATTATGATATTTTCATCTCATTCTAGAAAACTCCACAGTAATTTATAACGATGTCCGGTGCAATATTTACAGAATAAGAAATTTTTCTGAAAATCCATGAATTCCTGAATTTCATCACAGAAATTTTTACTGTGTGAATTGGAAAACGTACATATAATCCTTATGGGGAACTAATTTACTGTATGGAAATATGAATTTTCATTAAAATCAAAACTCGGTCTGGCGTCGATATGAAGCACAGTAAAAAATATTGTGTTTTACATGAAAAAGTAATGGATTATTCTCTCCGTGTATTATTAAATTCAATATGGAGAATTTCTCTAACAGTGCAGAATGGAATTTATCAAAAGTTCCCCAGAGAGACGACAATACGGAAACAGATCCGTCGAAAATATATGAATTTCTCTCCATGTTTAGATACTCCAGAAATTTCATATTACTCATAACCAGTTATATTCAAATCAGATGTAAAACAATAAACGATTTTTGTTACAGAGAATTTCACTGGTACTCAAAATTCATCCACAACATGAGATTTATTTCATGAAATTTCAAGTTCAGAATATTATTATCCACGCGAAGAGATGTAAAATACGAAGAATATTCGCGGAAGACTACTTTGCATTCGAGAGAAACTAGGAAGCGTGGGAATTCAACTATATACTTTCGAGCAAAGATATGACGGAGGAAAGAATGAAGAATCAAGAAATCAACTTTCATTAGCTAAGTGAATACATCAAGAAATGCATTCGTGATAATATAGACTGATAGATGATGTAAAGAGAACAAAAGTCTCTTTTGGATTATGTAAAGAACAATACGCGTCGTCTAGCACAGAAGAAGAGAAATATTACCACGCTCGATGTTACCTTTGATTTTCAACTTATGCGAAGAACAGCGCATAACAAAGGAGTACGGAACCACAATGAGACAAAGCAATCATTCATTAGCATCTCAAAGAACCAATTCTGATAACATACTTCTGGAGAATTTATATCTTCATTTCACTTTTCATATAGCACACTTTCCAAATAATATAATCATCAAAAAAGAGAATTGTTTAGAAATATATTCCTAATTCTTCCAGGATTTCTATATGAACCCCCGCGCAGAGATTCATGATTATTTTATTAATTTTGTGATAAGATGATATTTGAATGCCACGCACGTTTCCAATCTGATTTATTTCAGTTCACGGTGGTATTACACCGATTTACCGATCAAACTGTATATATATATTCTATAGAAATATATACACTCGTCCGGTAATAAATCTCAAGTCTTGGCTCTCGAATTTAATTATCAGTTTCATTCAATTGAGCGTTAATTTGTTAATTCACTCGATCGGAATATGCCGAGCAGATTTGATTGAAAGTGATTTCATTTCTTGAATACAAATGGATTGAAAGTCAATTTCTTTTCAGGCTATGTATCATAATGGAGATATACTTCAATGACATTCAGGTTTTCACTGGCTTTCTCGCGTACACCATGTTATGATTTTTGACATATCCAGGAGGAAAGAAATGTCTTGTATCGGTGAATGTATCATTCGAATGCTAGGACAAGTGTCAAATGTTTTCAAAAAGTTAATGGCAATTGCGAATGGAACCTGGAAGATCTTGGATGAATACATCAAAAATTGAAGGGGAGTTACTTTCTTTTTGTTTTTTCACACATATACGGTGAGTGTGGATGTTAATTCTGGGCAAATACAGCCAAGGTCAGGCCCTAATTTAGAAACATGAGAGGAATTCCGAGAAGAGCTTTAGACCTCCCAGATTCAATAAAAGGAAGCTTCCTGGTAGTTCCATCCTTCTTTCGCATTACCATCCCTGCAGATGAGAGTGATCAGAACTTGGAGATTAAATACAGATGTAAGTTCGATGTACTAAAATGGAACTATTCGAGATAAATCGGTAAATACTCGACAAGACTTGATACAATGTAGTGAAGGGAGTGTTTTTTGTAGTATTCATTATCCCTTTGCATCTCCCAAGATCATCGTAAGAGTTTCAAATGATGATGAACATTAATACGAAATCCAAATATGAATTATGTGATATATCGGTATGAATATATACGTTTAAGGAGTATTCTTATGTAAAAAAACATAAAAGTAAATTCTCAGCTTCATCGGCACAAGGTAAGGATTTTTTCAGCCACAGCAGCTAAGCAGTTCTTCTCTCAGTTAATTCATTCTATTCCGTACAATTGAAACATGAACAAATTCAATTACTAATTGAATTACTGTAGAACTGTGGGGTTTGAATGCTACGCAAGTCGTTTTGATATAGAAATGAATTTCGACAACACGAAACTATCCTGGCTATCCGCGGAAAAAGTAATTAGCTGTAAGATAGACAGGCATTTCTTTAGCTCCTTTGACTGAATCTCAGCTACTGCAGTAAGATTTTAAGCTCCATCAGCTGAATTTTAGCTAATGTTGCTAATAAATCAGCTGTCCTGTGGGTGCAAGCATATTCTGCTATAATAACTAAGATTTAGATGATACAGCAAAAAACTTCTTCCCGTGCCCGATTGCGATTGAGTACCTGAAACACTCGAATATTTGAAACATCCCGACTCGACTTGCCTAATAGAAATCCAATACACTGTAAAAAATGTCACTGAATGTGGCGGCATCTTACTTGCAAACTTGACTGAACGAAATTCAGCCCTTTCCATTGTGTCGGCATTTGTTTCCGGTGCTTACTTTCAGCTAAAAAGGGCTAATTTTGGCTGCGTCTCAAAATGAACTAATATTCAGGATGGAATTAAATTTTACTTTTTACCGTGCAGGATTGGATTTCCCCTTACAGCAGATATCATCACAAAAACTTGCAGTAATCCCACCTAAATTGGAGTGGATTTAATGGCAGTTGCAGTAAATTATACTCAAAAATCATCCGAAATTCAAATCTCCATTGTGATTTTTTTGCGTGCAAAATCAAGTTAAATTCAATCATCGAAACACCGTTTCCGTACACCGTATACGGTACTGAATTATACAAGGATTACCCAATAATAGTTCTTATAAATTCTCCAAAGAAGACCAAGAATTTTAATTATACACAATTAGAGACTCAAATGAATGCAAAATAATGTAGAAAGAGTACTTATAACTTCAAAGATTCTATGAAGCGAGGACATGAAAGTCCTGTTATGTTCCGATTGGTTTTATAGCGTGATTGAGATATTATCACAATATTTATGCGATGTTACAGAAGATATGTCATGTTGTAGTACGATCTTTCAGACTTTGATTAGACGTGAAATTTATTACGAACCTGTTCATACATTGTACGAAAAAGAAAAGACAAATTTTGTTTCCCGTTCTTTTCTCCCTAAAGTCTCATGTATTTCATGGAAAGTTTCCGAGACATTCGATAAATGTCGGATACCGGTTAGGTATTTATTTATGCATCGAAAGTAGACTCAGTTTCAAAAAATCTCTCAGTTGATTTCAATTCAACTTTTTTACGCTTTATGGGAAGAGAAATATTCGATGAATAATTATTGGGATATTACTTATAACGAAATCACATAATGTGCTGATTGAGAACAGTAGAATCGCATAGATTATTGTTCTTTATTCAATAAGAGTAGAGACATATTCTTTATAATCAGGTTTGTTCCATGTCAGTAGCACAATATTCTTTACGTTGTCACGGCGTTCCGGAACACGAACATTTTTCTGTAGCTTCATCATTGTTTCTGTGTTCAACCTTGGATGATCCGTGCTTTTTCTACGCGATCTCCACGTGGGTGTGCTGCACGGGTGGTCGCGCACGAATGTACAGAGCATTTGAATGTTCAAAAATTTTCAAGATGAATATGGATATTTTGCGGTAAGTATGTGAATTCTGATTAGTAATTACTATGATCATGCGTTCTCGTATTGAAGCATAAAGTTGGTAGTAAAGATTACCAGGTTTATTTACAAACTAGTATTATCTTCAGGAATATCGACAGGAATTTGTAACAGTACTGTATTATCTGATATGTACGTTGTGAATCATCGCAAACTTCGATGGTAAAAGTGAAAATGCAGTATGATAAAATATATTTCAGTAATAAGAACTATAAAAGAAGGAGATGATTAATTTCTTTTGTTTTTTTTATTTAAATCATTACTACCCATACAAAAACTTTGGGCTTCGTCAATGCTGACAATAAAATATAGCTTGGCGCAATGTTGACAGACAAGGCTTGGCAATCTGTAAATCTTCAATGTTGATTAACAATAAATACAATGTTGCACCGATGTCGGTGTTCGACGAATTTCATTTGTTAGCCTATTATTGTGGCACAATTGCGGCAAGCTTGGCTCTTGCTTGGCTCCTCCTTGGCCCAACATTGACCAAACGATAGATTCCATTCAACGCCAGGATCATTTGAAATGTGGTTCAATACTGCCCCAAACTTTGGCCTAGTTTCGGTAGAAATTAGCTTTCAATGTAGCGCTGATCATTGGTAATAGCATGGCTCAATATTGGCAACCTATATGATATTTTTGCTACGTTACTAATCAAGTGTTTCTCGCGAGTGGTGAAACGCCTATACGAAGAATATATGATGCTTAAGTAAGTCTTTGGAAGAACAATCAATCGCTCTTTACCATGAGTCACACCAGAGGGCTTCTACCGCTGAACCAACATACATTGTGTCTACTTCTCATGGCAAAATTTACCGACAAAAGACGCCGAGTTGTTCACAAAAGAATGAGGGGAAAACAATAAGACTTCAAATCACATATGTCAGAAATTGCGAAATGCGCATATTTTTTATATATTTCTGGGTTAAATATTTTTTACTTTGATCATTGGCGCAGCATTGACAAACAAAATGTCCAATTGTCTGCCAATGATGGTATATTTCATTGCTATTGTTTCATCGATGATGGGACTTCATTGGAAAAACACGTAGGTAAATCATAAAATGATGTTATCATTCCAGGTTTGCGCCATGCTTGGTTGCCAAGCTCCGGCCATACTTTATCTACGTTGCACCATGTTAGCGCCAATTGTGAATTCCTATATGGGTATCTGACGATGAGAGATTTCGTTCTAACAAGCATTGCTAATTTTTCAAATGGTGAGTCACATTTAATTCCAATGATGGTTTAGTACAATTCGATTGCGGTTCCAAATTTTCTTAAAGTTGTTGCACACGATGATCTGTTGAGTTTAGGACCCCGCGTACGGTCTTCAAAAATGACTTCCAAGCAACAAATTTACAAGTGCGAGCATAGTTCAATACTCTCAGACCCGGCCAAAAAATAGTTGTCAAACTCTGAAGGGTGTTTTCTCCGCAAATCCGATCAGAAACTGACAAACCCTCACAATTTGTAAATTCCAAACAGAACGGTTCAAAATTCGCTATCAGTTTTCAGTAGAATTTTCCAATTTGATAATTTCGTATACAATCGGGTAGAAATTTTGACAGTTTTTAACTGAATTTCAAGAAGAAAACCGTTCAAACCTTGACAACAATTTTTTATCCGATTGTGACAGGTTTTTTCAGCAGCATGGCTTTGACTTCGAAGTTATAGATTCACTTGAATACACTATTCCTAAGTTCGTATCCCCTTCAGGCAATGAGAAATTTTCATTATAAACGAGAATATTGTTTGTGAAAATTTTCAGAATTTATATAGAATTATGTGCACGGAGAGGAAAAATTTGCTGACGCAGCAAATCGAGGTATTATATATAGAATAGCAAAATTTTTTGCTGACCTAGCTAAAAATTTGCTATAACAGCAATCGTGTTAGCTACGACAGCAATTTTTTAGCTGTGGCAGCAAAAAATGTTTGCTCCGCCAGCAAATTTTCAGTATTATATACAGAATGGCAAACAAATTTTGCTGGGATAGCGAACATTTTTTGCTGTCACAGCTAAAAATTCGCTGTCGCAGCTAACAAGATTGCTGGAACAGCAAATAGTTTGCTGTCACAGCAAAAAATTTGCTGCTCTGGCAAAAGGAACCCAGCAAAAGTAGATTTCGCTGCCACAGCGAATTCCTTTTTCTCCGTGTGGAAATTATGTGTGGAATATATTGGATTGTACACAAATTATGGATAATTTGGGAAATTCCTGCATTTCTTCTGGTGGTAGCAATTCAAAAGATTCATGGTTTGACGATGGAATATGTGGACAATGTGGATTACAGTGATGTTTTTTGATTTACTTGGAGAATTATATTACCGTTTCTAAGGGTAGGAATTACTTCCCTTACTTCGATGTTTAGAACTCTTTCTACAGTACAACGTAACAAATTATTGAGATCGCCAATAATGGGAAGTATTGCCACTGCTTTGAATTTCAAATACTGTCGTTGTGGATTTTTCTGAATAAGCTAGGAAATTCTTAACGAAGTGAAGTGTACCATCTTAACAGTTTTGTTTTTAGATTATGTTTATTGGTTCAATTTCATCAGCGTGAATGCCCTGATAAAAATGACCGTTAGGAACGGACAGCACCTCTATCCGAATCTAACGGAGTCAATAATATGTGTTTTTGAAAAACACATATTCGCTCCGTTAGATTCAGATATAGAGGTCCTGTCTGTTTCTAACGGCAATTTTCATCAGGGTGTTAATATCACTTACAGACGCATTTCACAACACATTTCTGTCCATTGAATTTCTCTCCGTGTAGACAAATCAAATTCGTTATAATATTTTCTTTTCTCCATTTTGCAATAAAATATTACTTCATTGGCACGTTCAATAATTGATGTGAATAACTAACAGTCAGTAAGAGTTGAGATTTTCAAAAATTAGTTATGATTCCATCTTTGCGCATGATGAATGAAATATAACTATAAACTAGTGGGAAATTTATAGAATTTTGTACATAAACAATTTATTGAACAGAATTCATAATATGATCCTTCATATAAGGAATTTCATCCTTGATGTTAAGAATTTCTTTCTCAATTTTAATAATATATTTGTGAAATTTAATGAATAATTATTACATCTCAGGAAGAAAGTGTGTAATTTCATAACTAATATCAAACTTAAGAATCAGTATTAAATTCAATATGGAAATATAATGTTTCATAAAAGATTTCGTATTAAATTTGAGAAATTTTCCAACAGGGTAATCGGAGTTTCAATTCTAACATTTTGAGAGCAAATTGCAGTTGCGATTCCCCTAATTTGAACACACACGGCAGCTACATCGTCTTCATAAATTTCAAATCACGTAATGTGTTATCCCTGAATTTCATCGTTACGATCATCTGAGTTTGGTCAAACATGAATATTCATTGCACATAATCAGTTTGAATGTCTGAAGAAAAGGAAGGAAATCCAACAATCCCAGGATTCCGTGAGTTAAAGAGAATTATACCTTGAATTTCAAACGTTACGATTTCATGCATGCATTCGACAAAGTTTCACCGATCAAATCAGATAATTTAACAAGTTTTTGAATATTTCATACACATTCTAAGACTGATTCAATATACGCATCTTAATACGATTTATTTAGAAAACACGAAATATCGCAAGTTTTCTCAACATTTCGTATTCAAGAAACAGATAATTGAATCCTATTTCGGCGTTTTGAAACATCATAACAAGCATTCAATGGTAATTTCAATTGAAAACCAATTGCAGTTGAATGTCCAACAAGAGGAAAAGACGAATTTCACCTCACATACATGTTTCAACCGATTCTTCCGTTCCCGTGTAGTTATAGTTTGTAAAAAACGAGATTTTCAATCTCTTCGAATCTGCTTGAAACTCCGTGAAGTGAGTAATTTGTCAATCGAAGAATCGGTAAGGAGAATTATTATGAAGTGTTCCGTTCAGTATGGGAATAACAAAGAAAAATAGAAGGGAGGAAACCGGTTCTTCGTGAATCCGGAAGAAGAAACGACACGATATCAATGAGATAAGAGATCAGGAAGGGATATTCATCCGTTCGCATCTTCTTAACCAGCACGAAACACCGTGCTGGTCTATAATTCCAATGAATCATTGGAAGACATTTTATAGATGAAATATTAATACCATCAGACTTGAACTAAAGGTTGAATCACTCAACGATTTATGAGGTATTTTATTACAGCTTTCCATGCATCAAGATTACTAGTTACAGAGTATCGTCTAATCGAAGTTACGTGTACCGCATATTGATACGATTTCATAATACTACTTGAGATTCGCGACTGTCCACCTATATATTCCAAATCCACTTTCTCTTATTAGAATTCAAAAAATGGGAGCAGTTATCTACAATTTGTAGTCATTGAGCCTTGAAGATTTGAAGATTCGTTCGCGTATACTTACTGATTTTTAGTCAAATTCGTATGAAATCATAGCACATTGGACATGGATTTGAAATCAATATTTTGTATTTCCAATTGGATTTGGAATACTCGTTTGGATATTTTACAATGATTTGATCGAATGTAAGCAACATTGTCATGCTTGGTTTGTAATTATTTATCCATGTAGGGAAACTGGGCTCTGTTTTTTGGTGCATCATGAAATTGATATTCAAAGCACAGTCTACGGAGTACAAGCGATTTCCCTAGTAGAAATCACTCTAGTCATTCTCTAGGCGATTACAAGGCCTTACGAGGCCTTGCAAGTCCCTCACGAGGGCCTGGTGAGGCCTCGCAAGGCCTAGAGAATTACCAGAGTGATTTCTGCTAGGGTTTGTGTCCGTATCCAAAAATGCATCAGACGATTCAGGTATTTATGTGTTTTGGTGCAGGAAACATGAGTTTTTACTCTTTGTTTTCTTTGTTTCAACTGAATTCTTTTGCGATTTTAAGCAAAGAATCACTGAGTTTGGACAGCTTTGTGCTCACTGTAAGCTTTTGATGTGCAGTAATAATTATTTTGTCAGAATTATTGTTGAATTCAACTGAGAATAGGAAATAGATGTGCAAGTTGTTCCAGTCACTTTTTATTTTCAGATTATCCAATTTTTTCGTATTATCAATCTCGAAAAATTTCCCAATTTCAAATCCTTGATCGAATACGATACTTGCATTTTTCAATAGTACACGGAAAGCCCGGGTCTATTAATATTTAGAAAAATGACTCTCAATTTAGGGAAAACGAGGATCGCTGGAAAATATTCTTAGTGAGTCTACTAAAAATTCGTAGTCGATGTATTAACAATTGATAGTTTCACTGTGGAAAATACTAATGAAACTATCAACTTTTCATATTTTGACTGCGAAATTTTGGTAAACTCACTACGAATATTTTTCAGCAATCCTCTCTTTCCCTAAATTGACAGTCATTTTTCCAAAAGTTGATCAATTCTTTCTAAATATTAATCGACCCGGTCTTTCCGTGTAACAAATTCTGCGGATTCAAAAGCAGGGGAATCGACAGACGGATTACGACACGGGTGTTACCCTCGTTACAGAAACGGTACTGAATTTTTATGTTTTCAGATTCGGAGAGCTAATATAACGAGAATTGAATCACGTAGTCAGTGTTGGAATGATAAGAAAAATTAAAATATTTGGAAACAACAGAGTTAACGAAATTCACCGATACACTTTTGAACGCTTCAGGCAAAATATAAACTTGGAAAATTAGCGGGATTTTGACAATTCTAACAAAACATGTATATATAATCCCAGAGAACAACGTTAATTAACAGTGCGGATATTCGAACGCTCACTAAACCTCCATTGAACGCATATCAACTTCGATTCAAGGGGGGAAACCACATTAAAAGGCTCATTTTCACTGATTTCTTATGATTTTTTTGTGCGGGAAGGATTAATTGGAATTCAATCAAATTTGAACATCATTTTATTCATATTTTGAACAAGGTTCGTGAATTTTTTCAAATGATTTGGGTGCAAAATGATGGAGTTATACCCTGTTGTCCGGCAAATATGGTAAAGGACTTTCTCCGACTGCGGGACATGCAGCGGTTCTAATTTTTATCTGAAATCAAGAGAGTTTTTATTTTACTTTAATGACATATTTCCTAAGAATATGAACCTCAATTCAGGTGAAAATAATGGAAATTGAAAATTTGGCAGTTGTTGGAAACATTTTTTTCGATTTTCACCACTTTTTTTCACTGATTATGCAACAAAAAACACCCTTAAAATTATGATATTATCCCAAAAGTTGGTTCATATCCTTCGTAATTTCATCAAGAATGAGGCTATCAAATTTCATAATGATCGGTTCATTAGTTTTTGAGTGAGAACTCCCGCAGATGTGGAAAAAGTCATTTTGAGAAAAACGCGTTTGAAAAAAAAATTCTCGAAAACTAAAAATTTAAGGAAGTTAACAAGAATGTGAAGTGTTCACTGATTGATCATTTATTCCAGCACCATACATCAACCCTTTTTCCTCTTTGTATTCTTCATTTTGCGCTTGCAGTAGGTTTTTCGAGCTTTTCGACTTTCCTTCGACTCCAATCCCAAACAGCACCGAAAGTTCTCAAAACGTTCTCAAAACGTGTTCAAAGTCCCACAAATGTTGGTTTCCGAAAGCACATTTTCCAAACGTCTTAGGAACATTCATTCAATGTGTTGGGGAGCACGTTTTGGGGACATTGTTTACACATGCTATGGTACGTTTCCAGAACGTTTTCGAGACGTTATATGAAAACCAAGTATTTTATCTCTAACCTATACAAATGTATATTTATAGTCTTACTAGGGAAAAAAGTACCAAACAATCATAAAAATATGTTTTGTATTGAATATTTGAAAAGATTCCTTTCCTGAAGTTCAAAACTATTGGCAGAATGTAAGTTATCAAGAATTAAGTCAATATATTAAGATTCACATAACCTCAAAATTGACGCGACACAAAATTTCACTATCTGCAATGTATTAAAGAGATGCAAATGTGTTTTATCAAATCTATCGATACAGGCTTCACCGCAGTTCATTTGCATCTCCTCGAAATGGAGAATATTAAAAGATTTGGCACAAGTTTGATCTTTAACAAATTCTCATTCAACATGTTTCATAAACGTTCCATGGAAAACTAAATAAGACTATACCGGACATTTGTACATCCCCGGAATGTCTATGCGACATTTTTAAAACGTCCTGGAACATTTTTTGAACGTTCTTCTTGTGACCAAGTACGTTTTCTGAACGTCCGAAGAACATCTCAGTGCTGTGTGGAATATATAATGACTCCATTGTGTTTACAAGCCGAAAACAAAGTGCGCTCGGTTCTATGCTCATAAAATCTAAACGAATGGGAATTTCGCTTCGAAATTTTGACAGCATATTCTTGGATAGTTGAGCTAACGATTCATGCAACGGAAAAGAATCGATTTTTTGAATCTCCTAATGTGGTTTCCCCTCTCAACCTAAAATCGACCTGTAATACTCGTGTTCTCTTAACTCTCTTAATTTCCCGGAGTAAGAATCTGCTTCTCAAGAGTGAATCGTCATTTAATTGGAGTTAAATATTAACTCGCTTCAAAGGGTGAATATTATACAAGTGAAATTCTCGTTTCAATAAATTCGTTCACTTTTATGGAATGATATGTCCACTCTTCAACAGTAGACTTTCACTCTGAAGAATTTAATAAGTAGATACCAAGGTTTTTTAATAAGTTTACAAAAAAAAACAACTTCAATCGATACACCAAATGTTTGTGGGATTTTTGTTAGAGTGCAGCTTAGCTTATATCTCGACCGTCTCGATGATCCTAATTTCCACCCCATTGTATACTCCATTCCTAAACAACATTGATCGAAGGAACACTCGCATCAAGAAAACGTTCACCTATACTTGGCAAACCCTATTAAAAATTCCGGAAAAATCGCCACGAAATGGAAAAAAACACTCGTTCCTTTTCGATTGGTGACAGTTTTGGTTGCACTTTCTTATTCCGAATCTGTCTTTTTAGCAGGGAAGTCGTATTTGTACATTCAAGTATCAAAAACACTTCCAAATATTGTTTTTGGGAAATCATTAAATCAGAGAAGCCCCACATAATCGTAGGCTCAGTTAATGTTAATAATTGTATATTCACGGTGAAAAACCCGACTGAACGTAGTTGCATCTTACTTGAAAACGTGACTGACATTCAGTCTTTTCCATTGTGTCAGCATTTGTTTTCGTCCCTGAATTTCATTAAATCAGGGCTAGTTTTGGTTGCATTTTGGAATCAGCTAATTTTCGGGATGGAAGTAAGTTTTACTTTTTACTATGTTCCATACCCAAGCTCTACACTATAAAAAGTCTGACTAAAAGTGACTGCATCTTACTTGAAAACTTGACTGAAATCCAGTCTTTTCCATTGTTTCGGCATTTGTTTTGGATACTTACTTCCAGCTGAAATAGGGCTAGTGTTGGCTGCATCTTAAAATAAGCCGATATTAAGGTTGGAAGTAAGTTTCACTCTTCACCGTGTACCTTTCAAAATTTGTGAAAATGAATAAAAAATTTTTGGTAAAATCCAATATTTGAATTATATTGGGATTTCAACATTCCTCATTAAAATTCAAGAAATTGATCATCAAATCCCATAAAAAAACAGAAAATTCATAAAATTGAGAATTATGTTATTGAAATGATTATCATGTTATAAAATTTCATAACATATTTATGTATAAAAATTTCATCACATTCCTCATGAAATTCAAATACGATATGAATTTAATGTATCATTATCCTTGAGAACAAATCGTTTCCGAATACATTGGAATCGAGATTCCAATTTACATCTCATTCTTCTCAATTTAAAGAATCAATTTGCTCTTTTCTCCTCAATCGTTATCGTAAGTCTCAAAGTTTCACTCCTAATTGCATCTTATCTGATGTAAGATAAGTTATACTTTCCACTTGTATGCACGAGATATTGCTGGCTTTATCTACACGTGGAAGAGTAAAAGTTTTCAGTTAAACTTGTGAACAATCGCAAGGATTATACGCGGCAACTTATTTAGTTTTGCAACTCGTATTCAAATCACACGTGCGCTCGCATACGCGTGAGCAGTCACTCCGCATTTCGAAAGTATATAGGGACTTCATGGAGAACTCGAGAGCAAAATTACGAGACACATTCTAGGTCGGATAAATTCATGTGAATTCATATTATATATTAAATCCACCTACTCGAACATTTTTCTTATTTTTTCAATAGTTATTTGTAAACTCATTTTGCGTAATCGTGAAGATATTATGTAACATTTAGCTGTCTCCAAACCATTTTTAGTCAGACTATTCTAGCTCGTCATTTTTCTTCTAACCTCAAACTTCCGGATTCTCTAATTCTTTTTGAATATTCAGAAAAGCAAACCCTGGTAGAAATTTTTCTAGGCGTCCCACTTACCATTCATGTACTAGATGGGACTCATGTGGGAGTAACTAGATAACACATTTCAGCCAATTTGACTTGAGTGCTCAAACACTCAGGTGGTTTATGTGGATTTTTCATGCTTCAACTGATCGTACAGTCCCACATAACACAAATGTCTCAGTAATATTTTCAGAATATTCTGCAACATTCTGGAGATATTGTAATATTGTTAGAATATCCTGGAAATATTAACGAGACATTTGTGCTATGTGGGGTAACATTGATGGTCCGTGAACACGGTGAGAAGGAGAAAAAAGGAGGGAGCTCAACCGTTTCAATTTGTCACTCGGGATTATTTTATGGAGATCAATTCAAAGGTAACGTGCTTGATTCGGAGTTACATTTCAGAATACATTTTTACCTCATTCATAGATGCGATTTTATTGGAAAAATATGATTTCAGATTCCTAATTCGCAATTTGAATTAGGACATCTGGGTGGGCACAGGCTAGAAAATGCATTACAAAACTAGCTAGAAACCAACTTAACATCTGAGAAAAGAAGCTGGGGCCAATCTAATCATCAATCATAATTCCTACTAGGGAGTACAGAGGAAAGACTTGACTGTAGCGAGGAAAAAATGATCAGATCTGCTTAGATCTACTTTTTAGTCGGATCTACACTGTAAAAACGTTGCCGTGATTTGTTTCCCAACATTTGGAGGCAGCAAAGTTCCACCATGAATAGGAAACTTCTCACCCTGATTTGGTGGAGTTTTTCTGAATTTTTTGAAGGATTCAATACTCAAAAAAAGGAATGGTTCCTAAAAAAAAAAGAAGAAAATCCCATATTTTTGATGAAAAAGCAATTCCCTCACGATTAGGGAATGAAATACCGAAGTAAGGGAAAACTCTACATTTTTTTTACAGTGCAAACGGAGATCCCAAGATCTAAAAAACTGCCACTTTGGTTTGTACACCGAAAAAAATAATTAGTTACCCTTACTCCAAATTAGATACAGTTGTTGATATTTGGATAACTAAAACGGGTGTTGGCTCAACTAAATTCAAATTTAATTTCTCTGACTTTGGTTGATGTTACTAATTTGAAGTTGCCTTGACTACAGCTTTTATTACCGGCTCCTATTCTTTTGTTACTCGGAACTAATTTTCACAACTAACTTCAGTTCATTCGGTCAAATAAATCATTTTTTTGGGTTTATTTGACAACCTATATGTTTGTATTCAAATTCATATTTAGACAAATATCACGAAGTTTTTGATGATTACCCAACCAAAAATGGTTCCTTACTATAGCGCCTATAGAAAAATTTGTTGTCCTTGCAAAAAAGTCATTCCAGTTGGTTCTGTTAACAAATTTATTTATGTTGGCAAAAAAATTTAGTTGCTTCGATCATTTTCCCTCCTCTCTCAACTCATTTTTTTGTAAGCGCTATAATACTTTTTTCTCCATGTGAACACTTGATCGCTCATGGGCACTGTAAAAAGAAAGTCTTAATCTGTCTGCATCTTAATTTCAGACAATGCTTTTTCCATTGTGTCGGCGATTGTTTTTTCGGCTTAATTTGTTTACATCATAGATTCAGCCATGAAATGAGCTGAATTCAAGACTTTCTTTTTACAGTGGGGAACTAAATGTCTTATTCAATCCAGATCTAAACAGATCCGTTAAGATCTAATCAGATCTATTGAGACCTGGACAGATTGCATCTGATCTCATCAGGCAAAAATCAGATCTACTCAAATCTGTCGCGATCTAAATGAATCGGAATTAATTTGGTTTCTATACTAAAATACATATAATCTAATTCCTTCCATGAAAAAAAATCACTGTAATTTTAGATTTCTTTTATTCAATCAGGTGACATAAAATACAATATATAATTGTCATCCGCGTAATGATGTTCGAAATTAAATACCTAGCCATCGTATAGTTTTTCTTCAGATTATTGCATGTTCGATCTATGAATTGGTGCATGACAACTCGGAAGCGTGACTAAGATTTTTTTCTGTAATTTAATATGCAGTTCGCAGACATCCGAAGGACTTATATGTACTTGGATAAGGTGTATCGCATGTGGAGTAAATATAGACTCACGCATTCTTCAATGTTCATGTAACGATTCTATAATAAAATTTCGAAAAAGTATCATATTATGCAACTGTCAATAATTTCGCAATAGTTTTGCTACAAACGCATGCATTCTTCCCATGCGACGAACAGTTTATAGAGAAATATCGAGAGATTCACAATTTTATTGTAACCAGGATTCTTCCGCTGCTGAAAATACAACCCACGCGGCAGAACAGTTCAGGAAGAGTTCTTAATAGATCCATTTCGAACTATAAGTATTTGAAATGTTCTTGCCCTTTCACGGAAAGATGTTTTGTTCTTCAAACTGAACAAATTGGAGACCCGAAAGACGATTCTTGTTCTACATTAGAGACATCCTACACAACGCCGAGAGAGGTTGAATTCTCGATTGAGAACTCCAAATTTCCAGGTTACCACGTATTATGGAGGTTCATAACAAGTATGAGTCACGAATTTTTCGTTGTTTCCAAGAACAAGCCTGTTAAGGCAATACTAGCACCGTAATGAATGTATCAAATCCTCCTGATTCAATAAATGTTTCATGTCTTTAGATATCTTTCAGATACTTGAAATATATTGAGAACAGATCTCATCATTCAAAACATTCACAAAGATGGCGATGTTAGATCAAAAATTCAAGTACCAATAGATTTCAACTGATTCATTTCAATTCATGTTAATTTACAGGAAATCGGTGTAAGATTGTTCGTGGTTATTTTTCACTATTGCTCCCTATTCCTTAAGGGCCCTCGAGTCCAAGAAAGCTATAAATGTATATGTATAGCACTCATATAGGGTCGCATGTTAAAATGTTCACCGTCACAAAGTGCACGATAAAATGTCCGAAGACTTGAATGTCCGACGACAAAATACCCAACGTTACATTATCCGAACATTCATCGAATATTCAACCATATTTATCAAATAATTAAGAATAATTATTAAATATAATACACATCCTCAAAATTATCAAACACTTCATGAATAGGTACTACTGAACTTGAAACCATTTCACAATGTTTCCCCATCATTAAGAATTAATTAATCATTGAGAATTCACAATTCACATAATGCATACGGAACGCTAAGATACTAAACAAGAGACTGAGAAAAGGCATTTCATGAAGACATGTGTGAATTTGAATTTGAAAAGATATTTCACGCACGGTCATTATATCCTCGCACATTTTGCCTTCGGACATTACAGTACATTTTGTCACATACCATAATTTTCATGGGATTAGGTCGGACCATTTGTCTCTATTTGAACAAGCCCATTGATTCTCATGAAATCTCATTGAATCTTGCACAATGTTCTGACCAAATCCTATTCAACCATTTTCAATGGGATTGAATCAGATGAGTATTTTTTCAATCTGATTCTGATTAAATCTTGCCAAATCTGATTATATCTTGCACAATATTCTGACTAAATCCCATTAAATTTCATTCCGTCAGATTCTGTGGATTTTTTTAACCAGCCCATACAGGAAACCCCGAGAATGTAAACACAGCCAATAATCGGCCCATGTATGGCTACCATTTAATGGCCAATAATGGATTCACATCATTGGCACAACTGTGGCCCACCACTGGCTGATAAGAAAGGCCAGCAATGAAAACAGCCGATAATCAGCCGATGTACGGCTACGGTAAACGGCCAACAATTGATTCCCCGTTACTGGCTGGAATATGGCCTATTACTGAGTGAAATGGATTCCAAAGTTGAATGTATTGTATTCGTAATCACCCCTGAAAAAAGTTTGTTTTGGCCTTATTTCTATTACGTTGAATAAATAATTCATATCCATCAAATACGTTTTACATGATTCAAATGAATTCTTATTCATATAGATAATCAATTACTTTCTCATGTGAATAACAAAAAAATTTGAAGGAATAAGCAACTGAATTCAACTGATTTATCGAGAATACTTTTGACTCGTATAATTTTACATTTGAGATTGTCGAAATATCAGGCATGCAAATCTATTTGGAAAAAAACATCCATTTCTGATCTTGTGAAAACTGGAATGACAAACATCCCAAAAACAAAAAAGTGTTTTGGGTCACGCTTAACCAGTCATTTGAACTAATACTGAACCGATTATTCTGGAACGCAGTCATATTACCATTGGATATCATTATTATTATGCCCTCGTAATCTGCCATTGATGGCTAACATTCGAACATTATCCCGAAATTTCTGGCCATAAATCGGGATCATTTAGCCCCATTACTGGGCCAATCAATAATTGTATACATGGCCCATTATTTATTGCCATTACTGGACCCACGTTATCATCCAGCAATTAACCATTGATGAGCCATTAATGGGCGCCATTAACGGGCAAAGAACGCCGTTTGTGGTCCAGTAACGTGCCATTATTGGGCCAATTGTTGAACCCTGTATGGGAGGCGTGCAAGATTCGATCAGAATGATATTGGAAGATTATATTCATCTGTTTAAATCTCATTGAAAATGGTCGGATAGAATTTGGTCAGAACATTGTGCAATGGAACAAATATCATAGAAACTCATACGTCTCATAAGATCTGATAAACGGGTGTCCAAATACCACCACAGAACCTGATAAAATCCCATGACAATATAAGAGATTCTATAGCAGTATTCGGCCATCTATGAGATTTTTGCAACGGGGTGAGAATCAATGGGTTTGTTCAACCAGGCTTGTGCGGAATAGCAATTGATATGGAATTTAAAAAACATTACAACATAGTCCTCACCTGGGATTGCACTGTGAATATAAATTTAGCTATGGAATGATTCTTCATCCCCTGTGAATGAAATTGATAAATGGGCGAGACGAATGGATATTTCATTCCCGCCATGTTAACGTTGAAAGTATCAGCGTTCCGAAGGGTTCGATGTTTAACAAACGTGTATGGAAAATATCCAATTTGTTCTTAGAATGTACCTACGCATCTCTTATTGACCAGTTGATTTTTACTGTATCATTCCGAAATTCAAATCTATTGGAAATAACGGAGGAGTTCCCTAGTAAAAATCGAAATTCCAGAAAACGGGTATTGGAACGAATCATTGGACTCTATAATATACTGGAACGAACACTTCCCACTTATTCTATACACGGACAGAATTAAATACCCAGGTAGGAAATGCCAATATTGACAACTGGCCCATGCTTGGCAAAATACTGGGCTGCCAAGCATCGCGAACCAATATTCGTCCAATATACAACCGTTGTTCATTCTAGAAACCATACCGGGTTTCATAGGAAATGCCAATATGATAACTGGTGCAAGCTTGGCAAAATATTGGGCCCCCAAACATGGGGAACCAATATCAACCCAATATAAAACCGTTTGTTATTTGAGAACCCATACCATGTTTCATAAGGAATGCCTATACAACAAGTGGTTCAAGATTGGCAAAACATTGAACTGTCAAGCATGGTGAACCAATATTGGGCCAATGTACAACCAATGTTTATTTGAGAACCTATGCCACATCTCCATGTTTGTGATTTTTACAGAGTTGTACCGATATCCCTGCTAAAAATCTTATCGTTTTCTATGGGAAATATCAGCAGGGGTGGCATGAAAAATGGCGTCATTTTTTTCTCCAAGAAGTATGTTTGAAGAATCAGGTTGAAGCATGACAAACCTTAATATACACAACTTGGGCCAGGTCCGGTTCAATCGTATGAACCAAGCTTCAAAATATTCATAATACATATATCATGAGACATTGGGCCATGCTTGGCATTGCATTCTGGCCCAGTGATGCCAGAAACCAAGTTTTGCCCCCTCCATCAAGCCCCATCTGTATAGAAATTCCACACACACAATGAAGTCGCCGACAAAAGAAATTCGATTGTATAGAGGCAAAATATCTTGATGGAGGGGGCGAAAGTTGGAATTTCTGGCATCACTGCTCTGGCCCAATATTGAGTGCCAAGCTTGGCACGAGGTCATCATCCCAAGCTTTCACCAAGCTTGGGCCATTTTTTCTCATGGATTCTGGCCCAATATGAGTTATAATTGGGCCAAGATCGGACCAAGCTTGGGCCATTTGTTAATTTCTCCCTGGGTGGTAATGATTCTAATGTGAAATTTTTAAAGGAGAATATATCGTCACGATTACGATTCCGTAGTGCTGACTACCTCGAAAACAAGTGATGCCTACGTTTCATGCGATTTTTCGTAATAGCGACTCAATCAGCGACATGTTCACATCGCAATGTTTATTATTTGATTCTCTCCGTGTGGTTTTTGGCTGGACAGCCACTCACTATTGTGAGAGAGTACCCTCTTCTCTCTCAAACACGCATCATTCGATATTGTTTTCTCTATTGAGAGGATCCCTTCATTTTTCTCTGACATATAATATTCCAGTATATGTTATAGAGTTCATTGAAACGAACGGAGCACAAAAATGTTTCAATTCTTCCTTAAATTGCCCTTAGATGACTCTACACTGTTATAAATTTCTGATTGAATTTTCAATCACAAGTAATGGAAGCAATTTCCACTCACGTAAATGAAAAATAATGTACAGTAGTATTGAAAATCCAATAACCAGTTCTTTAAATTTCATGCACATGTTCATGGTTGTTGAGAGAAATCATGATTGAAAATTCAATAACAAGTTATTTAAATTTCATGCACATGTTCAAGATCGTTGAAAAAAAAATCACCTTCACAAGATTTGAACGCGGGGTGTCGGAACCGGACGCCACAGCCCTATTACTCTAGCCACCGCCACTTACGCGGACAGATGCATTTTTCTACCTATATCACCTTGCGTTCATTCTTCAAACTTGTGAATCAAGATGTACTTATGATGTAGAAACACTGAACAAATCGTGTGATCTAACTAATACATAGTTGAACACGCAGAGAAAAATTCTTGCTGAAAAAGCGATTTCGAAAAATCTGCTTTGCCAAATTAGCAAAACGGTTGCTGTTACAGCAAAAATTCTGCTATTTTAGCAAGATATTTGCTAATTCAGCAAAATTTCCTAGTTGTCTGTATATCTACAATCTCGGATTGCTGAATGGCAAGCGCTTGTTGAAAGAGCAAGATTTTTGCTGTGACAGCAAATTATTTGCTAATTCAGCAATAAGTTTTGCCATATCAGCAAAGCAAATCTTCGAGCTTTGCTGTTTCAGTAACTTTTTTTCTCCGAGTGAAGTGGATACGTGGATGACTTCGTCAAAGCGTTAGTATACAGGGTGACCCAAGTGAGAAAAATTGTATTTCAAGGGCGTATTCTGCAGCCATAATGCAAGAATTTCCGGTTTTTGGAAGATTAGTTCTTGAGATATGAGCATTTTTAGATTTTTTTTCAAATCCAAATCAACTTGGATCACTTTGGTTATTTTCAGTTGGATACCAGTACAGCCTTAATTTGATTACAATTATAATGATATTAAAATGATATTATTATGTTATTATAATGGATTAAATTTTTCCAAGTTTTTTCAATCACCTGTACATTAATTTCAATTTTCATGCACAATAACTTGAAAATTCAATAACATGTATTTGGATTCCTATTTCAGTTCACAAAAATTGAATTTTCATTCACATATGTACATGAAAAGTACATGAAATTTCAAGAAATTTTTAACAGTGTACGGTTACGCTTCCAAGCCGCTCTGAGAGGTTTATTTGCATAAGGGTTCTCAAATCTGAATTTGCAGTCGATTTGTTTGAAAAATATTCCTGATGTTTAATCATTGGGAATGCGCATGATCAATGAAATCAAAAACTTCTTTCATAAGTTACAAGAAAAAAAAATTGATTAATGGATCATAAATCCCCTTTAATCACCCCAAGAGAAAGCAAGTTTAGTAGGTTAAGATTCTAGATTGATTATAGGTTGATGTACATTCAATGAAGGTTTGTTGAAGGTTTGAATATCCTTCCTGTCGATCTACGTTTATTGAACGTTCTTCAGAGCTTCTCCTGGTGAAAATGGAAGCGACAAGGAAGAATAAATGAAGCTTATGCTAGAGCATAACAGGAACGTTAATGAAAAGTGTACGGGACTTGAATGACAAGGATACAAAGAGTATATAAAGCGGGAATTGAAACGAAGGAAGCGCATGAAATTTAAAAAACCTAACTAAAAAAATTCAACCCCATTATAAGAATCGTACCCATGACTTTTACCATGGCAGTCGAGGGTCTGATCCACTGAGCCATGGACCGTCGATGGTATCGACTGCTTGGACATATCATTTGGAGTCAAAATAGATATGATTCGCATACGTTTGATATAACCTCCTTTTACGTCACATGAAACGTGTGCGAAACGGGATCGACAGCTTATGAAGCGTATATGAGACGTATAATTTCATCACTCTACAGCAAGAGAGCATCACAAGCTTCAGGAAAAGGGAATTGAAACATTTTTCGCTTTGTGTGCGCTTCCTTTGCGCTTTGTGTATACGTTTCATTTTCACCAGGGCCATGTTCTCTTGGGGCATTATTCAATCGAATGAGAGGTCAGATCAGATGAGGTCCTACCCTTAAACGTAAGATCTAAAACTTGTTTAAAAGTAAAATTGTAAGACATCTTTTGAATACACGCGGAGAGGATTAAATAATAAACATTCCAATATGAACAGGCCACTGATTGAGTTGCTATCACAAAACCTCGCAAATAACGCAGGCATCACTCGTTTCCGAGGTAGTCAGCCCTACGACCCTGATTGAAATCCAAAAGTGAAGGAGGCGAATATCCCTAGTAGAAATATAATCAGTTTTCCCTATTACTGATGAGGCACTGATGAAGAAACGCTAATCAGGAAAAACTGACCATTTACTTATTGGGAACTGATTTGTCTAATATGATTATTAAAATTCATATGAAACTGATCAAATTCTGACAAATTATTGCCTTTATCCGCAAGAAATATTGATAGCGTAAATGTTCATAAAAAATATTCGGTTTAAAAAACATATTGATTGTTATTGAAGTGATATATTGCAATTGTGAAATTACACATATTTCCGATATGTCTTAACCAAAATTTGAAGTATCCCAAAGAAATTGAATCGAATTGGTTCAGATTATTTGATCCTGGGTTCGCTGTATCAAATCGATGAAACCTAACTTCAATAATTATAAAGAGTATATGCACATAACAAAGCTACCTTGGAAATTGTTAGATTGTGAGGTTATGGTATAAAAGGAGATGACGTGTAATATGTATACTTATATTCTTTCTTGTTGTGAAATAATATAGTTTTGTTATTTATTATGAGTAAGTATAGTAGTAACTTGAATATTATCTCATGATTGAGGTGGAAACACCATACATATGATTTGATATATCTTTTTTCCTTGGCCAAAACTCCTACATTTTATCTAAGAAAAAGTCTAGGAAAATTTTGCCTACGGGTTTTGCTGAAAATTTACTTTTTAATCCTTGGAAACATCTTAAACAAAAACATAAATTATTATTTGAGTGAAGAATCATCAATTTAGTGTTATAATTTCATATCTTCATCGACATAACCTGCATTTTTGTGGGTGATGAATGCTTTGTTAGTTACTCGCAAATAACTCATCAACTACCGATCAGTCCCTCATCAGTTACTCGCTCATATCTGCTCAGTTTCTTCAATCAGTTTCTGATTAGTCAGAGCGTTACACCCCTTGTCGGAAACTTGTAAGTTTCCTGATCAGTCCCTGATCAGTGGAATGGAAAACTGATCAGTGCCTCATCATTTGCTAGAGAAAATTTCTACTAGGGATTGTAACAAATGAAACGTGAAAATGTTCCAATTCCCTCCTAAATTACGCTTAGGTGACTCTTTGTTACGCTGAGATGACTCTTCGCTTGCGCTTTTGTTGCGCTTCAACGCTTCATTTTCATCAGGGGAAACATCGTAATCGTTACGATGTATTCTCCTTTGAAAATTTCACATCGGAATCATCAGTATTCAATTCTCTCCGTGTATCTATTACATATCTTTTAAACAATGCTGTAAGAGATGTCTAATAGATATCTGACTCTAGTAGCACAAAACGTTCGTCAAATATTCTCAGAATATTCACAGAATGTTGGAATATTCTAAACCCTTTTTGAAAACATGTTACGCATATTGGTGTTACTTGGGAAGAGATGTCTTTCGCGACACTTTCAGGCAAATTTTAGATGTTACATTCATTGGGTAGCGCAATAGTTCCCTACAGAAGTTGATTCATCTGAATTCTTGTCACGGGGCGAAATTAATCGTATCTCCCTGATTCGATGAGAAAACTGTTCGAACTTTATAACGAAACAAAACTCATTGGATCAAAACAAATGTTTTTGTTACCCTTAAGGAAAGTTCACCTCGCCCTTGCAAAATTTCCTTGGTCTCTCCCATAACTTTTCCCTCTTTTTTCTCACTTTTTCCTCAAAACATGGGAAAAATATTGAAATTTTGCCAGCTTTAAGAAATTCATAGGGAAAACTGTACTACGAAACGTATCCCCCATAGTTTCCGATGATTGTTCTTTGGAAGAAAAATTTCATAAATATTGGTCATCAGAGTTATTGTGAAATCAAGGTGTCTGGTCCTAGAAGGTTTTGTTTGTTTCGTTGGTCATTCCGTTCAACCTGAATTTTTGATTGACTGATTTTCTTGAAATTCCCGAATGCTAGATACCCTGGAGATACACACCCAGAAGACAGTACCCAGCCAACAAAATCAAAGTAGCACTTCTGGCTGCGATACTTGGTACATATATGGCTTGATTTATGTGTTGAAATGCAAGCGACTCAGTAGTATTTTCCTAGGAGCACTAATCGGTAGCACTCCCTGATAATATTGGGAGCGCAAAGGCAGTGCTACATGATCAATTGAAATATATATATATATATATGTTATGGTAACAAGGCAGTGTCAAAATTCTAGGAATGCTTCTATGTTACTATTGTAGCACTGCTGGTAGCAAAAACGCACATTTGGGAGCGCTTTGCTGGCTGGGTATGCTTGAATTGAAGTGAGTGATTGCTCTATTGCTCCAAATATCCCTACAGCTATTTCAAGTATTATTCTATTTGGTTCAAGCGTACAATATGCTCATAATGAGGAATTCCTATGCTTGAATCAAGTACATTGTTTGTTTGAATCAAGTGTAATTATTTTTGCACTAAGTGAAATTGTCCTCACAATATGTAAGCGTATAACATATGTACCAAACCCATATAGGACAACTACGTCGCCTCTTCGTAGAATCCAGGGAGAAGAAAGGGGTCGATGGCTACTGCGTGGTGCGACGGAAAAGCAACGTAGAGGCAAAGGAGAAATTTCCACCCGAAGAACCAGCCCTTGAGTTTTCTCCGTCGTCTCCACGCTGCTTCTCCGTTGTGCCACGCAGTAATGCCAAAAACCAAGTTTTACCCTATCTGTATAAAAATTCCACGCACACAATGAAGCTACCGACAAAAGAAATTTGATTGTGTGAAGGCAAAATGTCTTGATAGAGGGGGCAAAAGTTGACGAAAGTTGGAATTTCTGGCATCAATGGACCACGTTATATCCACCACTCCCTTTCTTCTCCCTTGTTCCTACCCTGCTCAAAATTTCCCATAGAAAACGATAGGATTCGACAGTATTTTAGCCTCTTTTCTATCGTTTTGTATAGGGTGTTTCGTGATATCAGATTGAGCCGATAAAGAAATTTGTCCCAATGGGATTCTATAGTGATAAACCGATACAACGCGAATGGGTATATATCGGATTTTGATGGGTTTTATCGTTGCTTTTCGGATACGCACTATGAATTGTTCTCACTTTCCTCAGTTCTATATGGTTTAATCGGAAGTTTTCCATACATTTGATACCATTTTTTGCTTATACGAGTTTTATCGTAATGTATGGGGAAGGCACGAAAGGACACCTATAGTTGTCTATTGTGGAATTCCTTTAAATAATTACCTTGTTTTCACCAGAAAATTAAATTTAAGAAATGTATCGGTATTTATCGTATATTCACTATACACATCATGTCGATAACTTCAAATATGATTTTTATCATTTTGTATGGGGGAACACACGAGGGGGTACCTATAGTTGTCCCTATAGCTGTGGATTCATAAATACATTTAACAGTTTTTTACACAAACATTTTCTCTAGTGGATTTTCAAACAAAGTTTGGAGAAAATCAAACCCCCTTGGTTCCTCAACCGGAACTTTGATTTTCTTGTTCTTGTGTAAAAAGAAACTGGCAATTTTTCTGTGAATCCATAAAAAATTTTCCACGGTCATTCACAGTTGGATCGTGAATGATCTACACAACTAGGGAAATTCCAGATTCAGAAATCACGTAGCAAGTAATAGAAGAAGATCTCTACTACACTGTGAAAAATATACTTCCTAAGCTGCCAAAGAAGTTTGGCAGTTTTTTACACAAACTTTTTTTGTAAATTACCAAACAAAAGTTTGTAAACATTCAAAGAATTTTGTGATTTCACGAAGATTTTTGAAAATTCACAAACTTTTGTTTGGCAATTTACAAAAAAGATTCGGAAATTATTTTTCCAAACCAAGTTTGTAAATTTCCAAGCATTTTTGTTTGGAATTTCAACCAATTTTTTTTACAGTGTAATTTTTTAGTAGCAACTGTTATCGTGAAACTACGATAGAACCCTATAAAGAGGAGTACAATTCTTCTATCGTGAATGACCCATGGAACAACGGGAATTCCAGTTTCAGAAACCACATACAAAAAGAACGATAGAAAAATTTTTCTATCCGATTCTGTGGGAATTTTTAGTGGCGATTGCTATCGTGAAAACAGGGATGGGCAGCCTCAATTACTTTTTGTACTCGAAGTAATTTTTTCTGTCAAGTACTTTCCTATTTCCATAAAATAGAGAATTTGAATGTCAAATTAGAAAGTACTCGACAAGAAAAAGTACTTCAAGTACAAAAAAGTAATCGAGGCTGGCCATCTCTGCGTGAAAATACAATAAAACCCCATAAACAGCCATAAAGTTCTCTTATCGTGAATTACCTATGGAATATCGGGAATTCCAGTATCAGAAACCACATACAAAACGATAGAGAAATTTTTCTATCAGATTCTATGGGAAATTTTTAGCAGGGTACGGAGACACGACGTAATTCCATCGGTGACTGTCCTGTATGGGAAACAGGAATAATACCCCAGATATAAAAGCATGCTCTGAATGTTTCGTAACATAACGTGCCGTAAACATACTATCATGAACTCCGCTCAGCTTGCAATGATGCATAGAATGTAAACATTATGTTTCAATTATGGTGCCATCACCTCGTTTTGCTACCAATAACAATGCTTTATGCGGAAACACCTTGGCGCCATGATGCGAACATTACTTGGCGTACATGTCACCATTATGATGGCATTATGGAGACATTTTTCTATCTGGGACTTGAAACAGCTGTTGTGATATATATTTGAGGCTACAGTAAGAATCATTTGTTTATTTCAACCATACTGCCCATACAGCAAACTTGGATATGGTATCCATCAGATGTCCAATATATATCCAAATGTCCATCCAACATCCATTTAGATCTATCTCTATGAAAAATCGATTTAATCAAATTGATAGATTCTCTATCGATATCAATCAGGAATTTTCAATTTGCAGAAACTCAATTCATTCCGATAGAATTTTTGTATCGGATTCAACTGGATTTTTAACCAAAAAACTGCCCTCGATTCCATATTTCCCGCCCTCAATGGTGGCGCTCGAAGAAGTATACGTACTTCAGTTGATTATTACAAGTGCGTGCATACAGCGCAGAGATTTATCAACGGTTCATTCAGCAATATGTTTTCAACACAAAAAAACACTGATACATAAAAATAAAGTGCATTGTGGTCGAACACGTTCATTGAATTCTCTCAACTGATATGACCTCTTCGCCACGATACATGACCACATTCTAACCCTTCCAAGAATCTTCTTTCAGTAGATTATTAATAATTAATCCATAAAGAATTAAATTTAATAGATACTTGTAACCAAGAAAGCTTTTTTGCTAATATCACACAATGTCCCATTCTCAATTACTTTTGCATTTGCGGTATCAACGTAGATTTCTCTGATGATAATATTTTTCTTCTCTGGTAAAATTCTCATCCCTCTACTGTCGGTAAGTAATCCTACACTTCAACTCCATTTCATGACACATAGATGACAGTACTCGCACCTTTCAACGACTCACGAAAATATTTTCAATCAATAAAGTATCTGCAAAATTGGAATGTAAGTATGAAATGAGTTCTCGTTTATAAAATTAAAAATTGTTTAATAATCAATCATTGTTTATTTATTCTAAAAATTTGTATCTATCGTAAAAAGAGATCATACGTTTAATAATAATTATATTCTTGTATAAACTATATACGAATACAAAGATCATTTCAATATGCTTAACAATATATGGAATTCTATTGACTTTGATAATTTGCGCAAACACATGACATTTCAAAAAAAATCGATTCATGTACAAACTAGGTTTATTCGACGGAGTTTTTACGCTGAGACATCCATTCGATGTTCTTTCCATAGCGTGTGTACCAACAACGATCGAAAAGATCATCCTGACGTTTAAATACGTTGCTAAGCGATGCTCGTAGCACTCAGCTGCGGTGTCCGAGTGGTTAAGGAGTTGGACTCGAAATCCAATGGGCTTTGCCCGCACAGGTTCGAATCCTGTCCGCAGCGTCCTTTTTTTATATTCGATATAAGCGCTGATATACACGTGCCGGGGTGATTTTTTATCACAGGAGGAAACAAAATGTTCTCCAATTCATTTCACTTTCTGGGATTTTTAGAATGAGATTCCACTCGTTATAACCACAAATGCGATTCTGTTAATTCTCTTGGATTAAATTTTTCACTCTTTTACCGTGAAAGTGTAAGGTTTGAGGTTAGAATTTCCACTGGAAACAGGTTGAAATACCATTCAAACCGGACAAGCTCGCTTCTGAAACTCGATAGAGTGAAAAACCATCGATGGTTTTTCACTCTTTTCTATTTAAAGAGCGGGTTCTTTTTATTTGAATGTTCTCGTGAGTTTGTTCATTGACTTTTTTCATCGATTTGTTCTTTGGGTCAACGGAAAAAAAGCAAAAGAGAAAGAAATAGTCTCTCTTTGTTAGTCAAAACACATTGTTTCTTGCTTTTGTCTCTGGTTTTTCCATTGCTTTTGAATTTCCTTCTTCTTTTGTGTCATTCGAAGTTTTGTTTTTTTCTTTCCTGCTTTGTTTCGTTTCTCTTTTACTTTTCGTGATTTTTTTGCTCATGAGCGTTCACGAAGAAGTTTGCAATTATGGTATTTTTTGACAATGAAATTGTATAAGTTATTCAATAGTTTTTGATTAGCTATTTGGTAGGCTTGTTCCATTCAATTTTCATAATTCTGGTTTCTACTCTGTTCGTATCACGATGATTCATCTTTAGTGATATAATTTTGACAATCTATGGTCAGAAACTAATTCATGACGATAGAAACATATTCGTGTATGCGTATCATACTATCATGTTGACCATTCATGTGCGGTACACTATCATAACGAAACATGAATACAGATAACGTTATAACAGCTGATATCTTGATAACCGTTGACAAGGCATTCCATGTTTACCGTAAATCGATTTCCTTGATATTGTAACCTGGAATTTAATCCAGAGAGAGTTTCTTTAGAAAATTGAAAATATAATTGCGATTCATAATTATTTCTCCATATTCTCTATTTTCACAGATTGATTGACGTTAATGGATTCTTTCTGGAACTGCAACAGTGCACTTTCTACAACTCATCGGTGTGATAACCCAGATAACACACGAAGAATTCTTTTTCAAGAGCAAGAATAGAACTCTTCAAGAACTCTTTTCGAACTAATGAATTCATATAAAGCTCTGGAGGAGTTCAATCTGTCGGACATTAACAAGTTCTTCGAGAGTACTCAAACAATACTTCTGATATTCTCAAAGAGCTTGTTAATGTCCGACAGATTGAACTCCTCCAAAGCTCTATATGAATTCATTAGTTCGAAAAGAATTCTTGAAGAGTTCTATTCTTGCTCTTGAAAAAGAATTCTCCGTGTGTTATCTGGGAATATTTTGTGAAACTATTTCCATGTGTTTTTGAAAGTACTGGGAAAATCAAATTAGTGATTTCAAGAACCTGGAATGAATTTGTGTGATTGTAAATGTAGCCCTTTGAGTAGAGATCTAATTCATTAAAATCCTTTTTCAATAAATCAATATCAAAGACCCTGCTTGAAGTCTCGTGGTGATTCATAAAAGGATAGTTCGTTCATATGGAAAATTATGGAGTTCGCAACAACCCAGCCAACCATGGATCGGTTCCAATCATTAGTCAATTTGATTGATTGCAATGACATTTGGGAATTGTGTAGGATCTTTATGCGCATGTCCATTCATTGGATAAGGATTGATCAAAAATTGATCATTTTTGAAGGGCCAATTGTTGGTCGCTGATACGGGCATAGAACAGGACAATTATCGATCAATCTCGTGGTCCATAGAATTGACCAAAAATTGATCATTCAACGTACGTCGATAATCGAAAATCTGGAAATGTAAGACATCACTTATTTTCTATCGGTAATATGGAATTTTGCATTGGTCATGTCATGTTAATAGGATAGAATTATTTATTAGGTATTGTTTATTACAAAAAATTGTTGTGATTTATCGATTTATTCATCTCCGTCGTATCAGTGATCGCAACTCATTCGAATTTTATATTATTCGTGGCGCGGTAAAATTGTCGCGATGAATTGAGGTTATTCATAACATCAATCAGGGCCGTGCCACCCATATGTGCAATGTGTGCGGGGGACACAGGCGCCTGGGTGTGAGGGGCGCCTTCAGGTGCCAATAATTTTTCAATGTATTCTGAGAAATTTACTGAGAGCTGAAACGAATGGATCAAAAACCCCAAGTAACACAAGAAGTTCTGAGAATGTGCTCGAACATTTTGAGAAGGTTTCAGGATATTTTTAGAATCTTCGAGCACATTCTTAGAACTTCTTGTGTTACTTGGGGCGTGTGTCTTCAATAATACCAAAGAATGTTTCATCAATTCAGAGGACATATAATTATTTGAATAAGCTTCTAATTGAAGGAGAGAAGTGCATCGTAAATAGGTATAAATGATCATAACAATTCATAAAATATATTTATCAAATCTCAAGAGTATAATTTGATGACAATTCCTTACTGAACAATTCAATTTTTTTACAATTTCTTACTGAAATTTGGTGATTATTTATTAAATTTTACAAATATGTTATTAAAATTAAGAAGAAAATTCTTAATATTGGAAATTATATTATTGAATTCAATGTTTCATTATGAATTCTGTTTAATAAATTGTATATGAAAAAAACTTCATAATTTTTCTCACAGGGTTGTTTTCAATGGGAAAAGTAATTTATTTCAATAGGAAAATTTCTCATTGAGGTGAATTTACATTCTCACATTCAAGAAGGAACCCAAGTAACACAAGAAGTTCTAGGAATGTGCTCGAACATTCTAGGAATGACCTGGAACCTTCTTAGAATACCTTGGAACCTTCCATATTCTCAGAACTTGTTGTGTAACTTGAGAAATACGTATTTATGTTTCAATTTCAAAATTTCTTGTTTCAATGTGATAAAGACTTTTTCCATTAAACTGAATTTCAGGGCGAAGAAAATTTTCTTTTGGTCTAAGAAATTGAGTTTCCAGTACGGAACCAACAACAAACTATTGAAGAGAAAATATTCAATACTGAATTACCAATTCAAAGCGCTCATTAAAAACTATTCATGTTCCATAATGAACATTGTCTCATGGAACATTTTTCCCTCAATATTTCAAACATTCATTATGTTCTGTGAAAGATATCAAAAAGTTTTCTAATGCGACGGTTTTGGAGATCTTTTAGATATCTATCTTTTGAAAATATTCCATGAGATAATTTTCTCTGTAATAAACTAGTTCCTTATGGAAAATATTAGACAGAGTTATGAATGAATTTCTATCAATTTTCAAAGAATTTTTTATATACGTACTGTTCACCATTTTCAAAAAGTGACACAGTGTCGAAAGTTATTTTTCAATGAAACTTACGTGTACGTGTGCCTTACGCACCTCCCAAATAGACAATCCGATTTCTATTAGATATCTGAAAGATGTCTGAAAATTTTGTAAGATATCTTAAAATTTCTCCCGAAAGAGATCTTTGAGATATCATAAAGATATCGGACGCAACACTATTATATATCTTTAAGATATCTGAAAAGAGATCTTTCAGGAGCTTCTTTAAGATATCTTAATGAGGTCTTATGGGAGAGCAAAATTAGAAATCCGAAAAATGATATATTTCAGAAGTCATACAAAAACCCTGGTGGTAATGTTTATCATAATTTTCCATAATTCTCATGAAAGTCATGAATCTTTATATTTCCTCATTTGGTAGAAGTTCAAGGAGAAAATATTAGATCTTTCTTACCGAATTTGTAATTTATGAGGAAATATGAAAAATTGTCACTTTTATGAGAAATTATGAAAAATTATGAGATCTACCTTCGCCAAGGAATCGATACATGAATTCGATGAAGATGTTTCGAGAAGAAGACAGCCCGCTGCAAATTCATACATTCAGGTTGATAAATTCATTATCGTAATAGTTCAAGATATTCAAGAAGTGCAATTGCGCCTATAAATAGGATAAGATGTCATCAAGTAAGTGCATGATATTTTTTTTGCATAATATATATATGTAAACGACGGTAAAGAGCAAGGTTAGGAATGCCGGTAATGTTTACTAATGCTGATTTTGAAAAAGTATACAATGACATCCAGCGAATATACGAATAAAATATCATACACTTACTTGGTGAGTTTTTATCCCATGAACAGGTCAATTGCACCTTTGGATCCCTTGAATTCTAATATATAACATTTTTATATATAAGATTCAACATTTGACACGTACTGCACGCGAGAGAATGAGGTAGAAAAGTGATGCAAAAGGCAAAGTCGGTAGACGCCATCTTTTCAGAAATGAAGTTCTGAAAGATGTCTTATAGATGATATTTTAAGAACTCTGATGCAATCGATTTTTCAGATATATTTCAGATATCTTATACAGGCATCTGTAAGATATCTTTTTGAAGATTTCTGATATACATCTATAAGACATCTTTTAGACACATCTTAAAGGTTTCTTTCATCGGATATCTTATATTCATCTTTAAGAACTCAGGGTTTACTGGGCTGTGAGTCAACATTTGGACTTTCATCTTAACGCGGCTTAGTTTTCGAGATATTTGATTTTGAAGAATAAGCTCGATCAGGGGCAAGTTGATATAAGTTGAGAATTTTGCTATCTTTACCAGTATCTGTAGCAAGCGCAGAAAGATCTTTTTCAAAATTGAAATTAATAAAAAAATTATTTGCGTTCAACCATGTCACAGGAAAGGTTAACAAATTTAGCCATAATATCTATTTAGAATGACACATTAGATAATCTAGATGTTCATGATGTCATAAAAGAATTTGCTAGTCGAAAAGCAAGAAGAATTGAGGTTATTTAAATATTTTACTCGTTTTTAGTATAAGATTTGAAGGGAACATGCGTTTATATATTGTAATTATGAAATGAATCAATTTGTATTTTTTTTTATCATCTACGATTCTCATTCATGTTTGCACTCAAATTTCGAGACCATAAGTGCGCGCCAAAAGATTTCTGAACACAAGCGCCACCGAGGGTCGGCACGGCCCTGACTTCAATTTCGGAGCATGGATGCAAATTGCTATTATTATTATAATCGAGTGAACCGATTGAACTCCATTCCAATCAAAAAGTGTGGTTTCGGGTTATAATTTCTATTTGAATTAGCAATACGCAAATTGTGGATAATTATATATTATAATGTTAGATGAACGGATTCAGTTTCACAGTGCCGTCATCACAGTTTTGAAATAAAAAAATTAAAAACAAATGTTCAACAAATTTGAAGAAAATTCTTTCACACTGAAGTTATTATATTAGTATTTTGAAGTGATTCAAAGTTTTATAGTATATATCGATCAATAACGAGTTATTGGCCAATTTTCGATCATTCTCAAACCAGAATAATTGTCCAATAATTGTCAAATTATGGGTGACATTATTTCACAGCTGATCGCAGCATCTATGCCCATGCCATTGACCAAAGATTGCCCTGCAATTGGGAAATCCAATGGTCCACTGAAATTGATCGATTATTGGTCGCCAATGCGGACACAAAAATGGACAATCATTGATCAATCCCACCCAATCTCATCGGGTAATAATTGACCAGTTATTTATCAGCTTTGGTTAGCTGGGAAGATATTCATAAGTGAGCTGTAGACTTTTATGGAACTCTGCTTATGATTCGCTATGAATCTGTATGGAATATTCATGATCAGACATATGAATAATCATACTCTCTGTATCTGGAAGAGCGAAAAATCACTCGTTTCACTCCACTAAGTCTCAGAAAGTGAGCCAGTCCGCTTCGAGTGGACTCCCACTCTCTTAGACTGGAAAATTCACTCTAGAATTGAAGTGCCTGTGAGTTTATAAACTCAAACCTCAGATTATCACTGTAAAAAAAGTGAAAATTTCACTCGAAATTTCGACAGGCTAGCTGAAAGCTTTCGACTGGCTGAAGATTGAAATACCACTCTAAGAATCTCAGAGAGTGAGAAGTCAATGCTAATTTGACGTATATTGGAATATGTAAAAAAAATTCATAATAATTTCTTATGGTCAGGAAAAAATTGTTTCCGCAGTTGGAATTGAACTTGGGTTCCTTCAATTATTAATCCAGTGACAAAGATGCAAACGGCAAGCAGTAAGGATCTCTGCGAAAATGTCAGGCAAATCCTGTGAAGATATTAGAGCAGAGTCGGATAAGTTCCTGTCGTGTTGATTTTTATCCGAATTTCTTGGCATTCTCCGCAAGAATCCGGACAAGAAAAGAAGCATGGCCATAAAATTGAAAGAGAGGACCGAAAAATCGCTCATATCCTTTTAGTATATGTCGAAGATGTCTTCAAAAAGATAAATTTCATAATAATCCAAAAGATGAATCTGAAAATGTTTATTAAATTTCCCTGGCGATTCTAGGATTGCTATTTTTATAGTTCACTTCAAGTTATTTTTTGATAAAGTGAAAACTCAGTTAGAAAATGGTTATTCCATAGTTTTCACTATTTATCTTCCCCGATTTTTTATCAAAAATTTGTACCTATATTGTACTAATATTTGTACAATAATATGTAACTATTATCAGAACCGTAGCGTTGAATTCTTGCGCCCTGGGCAAAGATCCGATTTTTGCGCCCCCATATAAATATTTATCAAAAAGCCTGTAAAAAATATTTGGGTTTTTATATAAAAAAAATATATATAGTTTCTGATTTTGCGCCCTCCCAAGGCTTTCGCCCCTGGCACAGGCACCGTCGGCCCACCCTTAGTTACGGCGCTGCCTATTATGCTTTTGACAACTTCTTGATATTCTTGAGCGCTAACGGCACACCCAGTGATGTTCACGTCGCATCTTCCTGGAGGCAAGGTGGATAAAAGGGAGACATGGATACAAGGTGGAGGAACAGAGAAGCGACGGAAAAATATCCGGCGATTAGTGGTTGTGCTGTACGGGAGGTAAAACCCCAAAGATGATTACCCACATAGCACAAATGTCTCATTATTATCTCCAGAATATCCTGACAAGATTACAATGTCTCCAGAATGTTGCAGAATATTCTCAAGATATTACTGAGACATATGTGCTATGTGAGTATGAATTAAGAAAATCGTCAAATTCAGGTTGGTTTAATTTTGATCAATTGAAAAATAAGTTTCGAAATGACCATAAAATTACCAAAACTTATGAAAACTTAATCAAAGGTTTAGACCTTTCCTAGGGTAGCGAGACCAGTGAATGACCCGCTACACTGAGAAAAATTTTCTTCTGCAATCTCCCATCATTGCTGGTAAATTTAGGATATAACCTAAAAACTACAAAATGTACTGTCAAACACGGTAAATTGAACTGTTATTCTATTAACATCTACGATGAAAGCGAGTGAAGAGAGCTAGAATGATTGCAAAGTTCACACACAATCGACAGCGTGTTTCGTCATTTTCAGAGTATATCGCAAATATATAGCAATGATGGGAAATTGTACTAGGAAATTTTTCTCAGTGTACATTAAAAAGTCAATAAATCAAAATATTTAGAGCTTGATCGCATACAGTGCCGTCTTTCGTCGTCACGGAACCCGAAGCGCAAAATGCTTGGGGACCATGTGAGGAATTCATTCTCACGGACGTTAGTTAAATGATAGGGCTTTTGAAATTTTCATCGCGTAGATATTCATAAATATCCCATACAGTACCGGGCGGTGCTATTAACATCCTTGAAACGTTTTCTGAAACATTGGAATGTCCTAAAAATGTTTCGGGACATTCTTATTTAGGTTTCCATGAAACGTTTATGAAACATGTGAGAATGAGAATTTGTTAATGATCAAACTTGTACTAAATCTTTCAATATTCTCCATTTCGAGGAGATGCAAATTAACTGCGGTGAAGCCTGTATCGATAGATTTGATAAATTACATTTGCATCTCTTTGATACATTGCATGCAATTTTGGGGTTACGTGAGTCTTAATATATTAACTTAATTCTTGATAATTTACATTCTGCCAATAGTTTTGAACTTCTAGAATGGAATCTTTCCAAATATTCAATACAAAATATTTTTTTATGGTTGTTCGATACTTTTTTCCCTAGTGAAACTATAAATATAAATTTGTATAGGTTAGAGATAAAATACTTGGTCTTCGTGTAACGTCTCGAGAACATTCTGAAAACGTACCATAGCATGTGTAAACAATGTCCTCAAAATGTGTTTCCCCCAATAAAAAAATACCTCAAGGGATCCCTCATAGGAACCCCCGATGGTTCCCATAAGGCTTCCCAGATAGGATCCCATAAGGGTTCTCCTGGGAATTTGGAACAAAAATTATGACCAAAACCCATCTGGGAACCCTTATGGGAACCCACGTGGAAGCTCATGTACGATCCTACATGAAGTGATTTTGAACCGTTTCATTCTAAATACTCATATCAAATCTCCCCCAATAAGAACTGAGATGATTGAAAAGATAATTTTGATCAGTATAAACAATGGTGGACGAATACTGTTTGCAACAGTGGCCCAGTGATCTCTTTTGATACTGAAACAGTCGCGTAACTACCTGTGTTCCACGTGTTCCACGGAACACGGACCCCCAAGCCAGGGGGGCCCCCAAGGATTGGGGTGGAAACGAAATTTTCAACAGAGAGAAATGAGCCGTAAATCACTAGTCTGCCATCTCTTCGTCATTACACGCTCTTTGTTCATTTAGTGATATCTGCTATCTCTTGGATGTGATTCAAACTTCGTGGAAATAGTTTTGTGTAATACGATTGGTTGATCGTTACAGAGATTTTTGGCAAAGAGAATCAGATAGAGTGAAAGCGTCCATAACCCGAACAGCAACTTGGATTTCAAATACATATCGGACACATACCAATATTGCATTTACATTATAATGGATTCTATTTCAGGTTTGATGTATTTAACATGTACACGGAGAAAATGAATTGAGGAATGATTACCCAAAGTTGAGGAAAACGGGGACATACTGGCATTTCGGCGAGGTTTAAAATCCAGTCGACTTCGTTTTACTCGACTGCAGATGAAAATTCACTAAACTGTTTCTCTACAATACTCAACTTGTAAAGATAATGAGGATCTTTAAATGAATTTTCATCTGCAGTCGAGTAAACGAAGTCGACTGGATTTCAAACCTCGCCGAAATGCCATTATGTCCCCGTTTTCCTCAACTTTGGGTAATCATTCGTCAAAACATTTTCTCCGTGTAAATCCCGCAATGGTTTTGGAATTCGAAATTGGGAACATTCGAGACAATTTTCTTAATTGTTCTTGAGAGTAAAATTTCGAAAATAATCAATTGTGTTTCCAAAGAATTGCAAAATCAACAGCAGGACATTCAAAATGCAGCTAAGATGTTAAATGACGCTTACATCAGTGTGAACAGCCTTCGCGAGAATTTCGAGAGTTTGAAAAGCACTGCTGTTGATTTGGCAACGATTTGGAGGTGTTCAACAGTTTTTTCCAGAAAAAGAAATCATCGTCCCAAAAGACATTTTGACGAATCGAGTCAACATCATTATATTGAAGATAGTGAAGATTATTTCAGAATCAATGTATTCAATCGAACTATTGATATTATGTCTACACAATCATATGAACGCAGTACTGGTTTGAGAAATATTGTGCATGATTTTAGAATCGTTTCTCCCGCTTTTTTGCGAAATTCAACTAACAACGACATTTTTTCTGCGGGTCAAGAGTTTCGCTCGAAATATGAGGATGATGTGTCACATACAATTTCAGACCAATTATTGTCTTTCAAAGAATGTTTCAAAAATGACTTGGAAAAGATGAATTCCACAAAGGAAATTTTAGATTTCATTCTTATCAAAAATCACTCCTCAAGTAGTAGTTTTTCTGAAATGACAACAACTTGCGGTCTGTTTCTGACTATTCCAGTCACCATTGCAAAAGCAGAAAGGTCTTTCTCGAAATTGAAAATAATTAAGAATTACTTACGGAATACAATGGGACAAAAAATATTAGGCTCTCTAGCTATAATTTCCATTGAGAATGACGAAGCAAGAAAAGTTGATATCCAGAATTTAGTGACAGCATTCGCGAATGTAAAAGGTCGAAGGAAAAAATTTTAATTACTGTTAAAACTAGATGATTGTACACTTGGAATAAATTAACTTTTCTCTTCTAAAAATCTCGTATTCCTTGGGCCCCCCTATTCTCCCCGAACACACTCAATCTCAAGCTAGTTACGCCACTGTACTGAAATATTCTCCAAAAATGTTTTCCCATTAGTTTACCAATAATTGATATCTTTTTGATAGTTCTGGCAACTATTTTTTGAGTGGATCTGACAGCAATTTTCAGTGGTGCAGAATAATTCATGCTCATGTTTCAATCTGTCTAATTTTTCTGAAGTTGATGCGAATAAAGTTTAAAATGTGTAAAATTCAATGGTACAGCTTAAGATACATTTTCATCTAACGTACTTTTGTATTGTAGAAACAAATCCTTGAAATCAAATATGTTGATGAATATAAAATATATATTTTTAATTTTAATTTGAAAAAATACAGTTTGATTATAGGGTTTAATGAAAATTGCAGTGACCTGACATAATCGATATTGATTTCACCTGCTGTAAAATCTAATATCATAACGCTGCCCTGAACTTTGATGATGGAAATATTTAATACCTTTCCCTGTGAAAATAGAGAAACTAGAGATACCCCTCATCTTTGAATGGAATTATAATTTCAAAGATGAATAATTGCACGTACCTTCTCATAATTTGTTCATTTCAATATTTTAGAAATTCTAAATTCAATTATATATAAATTAATTTTATTCACAGTTGGGTAAATTGAGAATTTATTTCACAAGTATATACGGAAAGCATGAAATTTCAAGAAATTTCAATCAATTATAAGATTCTATGTTGAATACAATGTCTTTTATAAAGTCCGACAAGGGTTCCCAGATCGGTCCCAGGCAGAAAATTTGTGTGCCAAATTCCCAGGAGAACCCTCGAGGGTTCCTATGAGGGATCCCTTGAGGTTTTTTTTGATCGGCTCAACACATTGAATGTTCCTAAGACGTTTGGAAAACGTGCTTTTGGAAACCAACATCTGTGGGACTTTGGACACGTTTTTAAAACGTTTTGAGAACTTTCGGTGCTGTTTGGGATATATATATATATATATATACATATATCTTTTTTGATACGTCTACCTAAATCTATCTCACACAGTTCTACACGGAGAAAAAAAAAGTTTAGAAGATTACTACATTTTCTACTAATTTGGCAAGATACGAGAAAATACTACTTTTATTGATAGACAATGTAGTAAAAATGAATGGTTTGCCTGACACTCTTTAGCATGAGCATGCAACGTTACAGATGATCAAGTACAGATTTTTACTACACTGTGTAACAATTACAGTCATGTTTTCTCGTATCTTGCCAATTTAGTAGGAACGTAGTAATTTTCTAAACTTTATTTTTCTCCGTGTACGTATTATGAGAATATTTCACCTATAAATCTTGTATTCTTTCATGAATATACATTCCAAAATATGTCAAAATTATAAGCATTTACCTGCAAAATCTCAATAAATCATAACGGAAATTTGGATAATTCATCAACAATATAGCATAATATAATTCGAATAAATTCATGTTACAATACTAACGTCATCTACCATTCATCTTAATTGTCTTCTGATCAAAAAGATGATGAATCGATGTGTAGTTATTGATTCAAATGTTCAAAACTGAAGAAGAATAATACATAAATGAAATTGTTCTGCCAATAGATAGACACGTGCACAGAAAAATCGAGTTTATTATTATATGGAAAATGTAAAATCATAATGGAAGTGAAGTATTGTGTTGACTCAAACGAATCCAACAAAATTGTGTCAAGGAAACCATCTATAATAGTTTTTCAAAAAAAAGTTATGGGAGTCTTATTTACGTTTGAATTCCCATTGTAAAAATCTGCAATCATTATTTCTGACATGGCATGGGGGCCCCTCAATTGCATGGGGCCCCAAGCGCTCGTTTCTAGAGCTTGTGCCTAAAGACGGCACTGATCGTATATCATAGTGATACAAGCATTCAATGTGAATTTTGGAATGTACTCAGATCGACTAATATCAGATATTTGAATTAAAAAACTTGCAAATGTATTTCAGTCATTCACTGCTACTGCTGAATTGCACGGTCATTTATTGATCCTGCTACCCTAAAATTTGTTATCGCTTTCGGTTCACCAAGATCCACTAGGCTTAACTCCGATTACATTTGTTCGATTTTTTTGACGTTTATGAATTCGTGAATATTCAAATCTTCTATATACACCAATCACCCGATAAAACCTATGAATATCATAGTTGTATAAAATATACACTGAGAAAAAAACGACGTGGTCTTAGCAATCATTCTTGCATGGCTAAGGATTTATGGTTGCAGTGACCTGAAATCTGATTATGATAACTTGGAAAACAAAGCAAAGTCGCGTGAATTTGGTTGGGGCAACTAGATGGAATCCTCAAAGCTAAAAATAACTACGTTGGGTTATACGTTCCAGATTTTCCTCTGAATGTATCAGACTGTCAGATATCAACGAATGATTTTTAGAATAAAGCATTCGACTCTTGCGCACACGAAACTGCACTGTATAATGCAACATACTTTCCAAAAATGAAAAATTCGAGACACGCATACGTCATGCCCTCAGGACAGTTTTTGATAAGTTGCTTTCCGATGATGGTACTCTCATGACGCACTGTTGCATAAGCAAGAAAGCCGGTAGTGGAGTATACCCTAGAAAAATGCAATTGAGGGCCAAGAGGTGTAGAAACACGAAGGTGCGAGGGATATTAAAGGTAGATGAGGCAAGTGATGGATGGACGAGGAAATTGTTAGAAAAAAGATGAAGGAATGAGAGTAACAGAGAAATATAAGGTGGAATGAAGGGAGGGAAAATGATGAAATGAAAAAAACGAGGTGATGGAAACGGTGAAAAAAAGATTGAAAATGAGATGGAGGTAGGAAGACTGAGAAAAAGCGAAAGCAAAGAACAAATCATGAAATGTCAGAGGAAATTGCAAAATATAGAATTGTAAGCGGTTGGGATTACAACAAAGGGAATGAAAGAGAATAAATCCAACAGTTGAATTTGTTTTTCTCCTTGCTGACGTTTAATGAGAATTAAATGTTTGCTGTCCATCTTTGCATCCAACGGTCTTGGCGATTTCCATTTCTCGTCATATCCCGCAGGGTTATTAATCAATGTTCAGGATCAAATTAGTGGACTCGTTCGTGAAATATTTATATAAGTTTCAAAAACGATTATAAATGGCTAGAGATGGAGAGCTCCATCTAATGACGATAATCATAGCAGTACGGTGTTCCGGTTGTGTGTACATAGAATGGGAACATTTCAACAGAATCGTTGTGGTATTGTTAACAGTAGCACAATATTGGATCGGTAAAACGTTCGCGGGGATATCATTTGATAGATCGTAATGTTATTCAATGCCATAGAAACAACAACGATGTATCGCGTTTGAATGTGCTTCGTAAATTATAATTATATAAATTATACTCATCGGAGAACTTTATCTGTTTGCCTCAAATTCTGCTGCATATATTTGCGAGGGAAATCATATTTCAAGCGGGAAAATAAACTTATGTGTGTTTCATTTTCATTAGATATCAAAGCATAATTATTATTTTGATACGCAACTCGACTTTGATTCTCATTTGTTTGAATTACCGCTAACTGTGGTTATTTTGTACGAATTTGGAAAAGATAAATGAAACATTCGAATCAGCCTCTATGTGAATAAATATTCCTAACTAGAAACTCATCCCTTGCACTTGGTCATGTTAACCTCGATCGAGTGGTAATACTTTCTTCTGAATCAGAAAAAGGTTTGTAGATAAACATTGGGATAACTCTCGGCGAAGATGAACAAAAAGTTTGAAGAACATATTTTGTATTGCATTTTTTATTTCTTCAACGAAAGTTGTCAAAAATAAGTATCCTAGGATACCGCACTGAGAACTCAATTTCTTTACCCTCATTCTAATGAGTCTCCCTTTCAATGGAAAAAGTTTTCATCAGATTGAAACGAAAAATTCTCAAACTGAAACAGAAATATATTCCTTCTTGAATTCGAAGAACATGGTTTCAACTCAATGAAGAATTTTTCCAATCAAATGAATTATTTTTCCATCGGAAACGAGATTTACCAGAATGAGGGCAAAAAAATTTTCTTCAAGTCCAAGAAATTGGGTTCTCAGTGCGCTATTTTTGATAGCTAAAAAGGCATCATTCTACTTTCCAAATTGAATGGTGTACATTTTCAGATTTGTCCAGATTTTTATCAACGGCGTCAAGTAATTTCACGCTACAGGTAGAATTGCACAAAATCAGTCAACTTGATCCGGTCTAAAATTCCTCAAAATTCCATCTGAGATCGTCTACCCCAGGAGAACATTAAGGTTCAAAAAATGTTCAGTAAAGGTGCATTGAATGTATTCCATGAATGTAGATTTACGTACAATGAACCTACATTTGACTTAACAGATATGTGCTCTCTTGGGATCGGAAGCTATGGAAATTCAAATGAATAGATTCCTGGGGATTCCCATAGGGGTTCCTATACGTCTGATTGATTTCAATTCGAATTACGATCTTTTCGTCTGGAAAAATGCACCTTTTTTTCCCTGAATGGAATGGCATGAAGGAACCCTTTTCTGACAAAACTTCAGTTGAGAATCTTTTTTACCTGGTACGGCAGCACTTTCGAAGGATAGTGTAAAATTCATAAGGATATGAGAAAAAATGTCTACTCTGAACTCAAGATTGTTTAATCGAATTATCATTCATCAATGATTGGACTCATAGATAATGTATCTAAATCCAAATTTTTCAAATATGTAAAATTTTTATTTTGAAGATGAAGCAGCACTCTCTTTCAGGATTCGCTTCGTCCCAGATTCTCCATTTCACATCGTAAGGTCCCTGAAAAATATAAATTAATTATTGCCATCATTATAGTAAGCGTAAAGATAGTTATTACACAACGCAGCACTCATGCTGGCTAGAAATTCATCCGGAAATTTGTCATAATGAGGACTGAGGACTATAACCCTTGGGTGCTATGCAAACCCTCTCGACTCTGATGAGATAGTCGGTCAAAGGTACGTAAATTTGATGATTGCCATGTAGATTTCATATGAAATCTATCAAAGAGTCTTATTTGGGAATGCTTGAAGGCCTGTTCCTTCAACTTCCATTACTGAACATTTCGTTCCGCAGTTGTACGTGATACACTGACCCATGGGACAAAACAAACCACTGATCACGCTACGTGTTTGTATAGTACACTCATCAACGTACTCGTGTATTACTCATCGAATTAACCGAATCTAGTCGTAATACGCAAACAAAATGTTCATCAAATACCAACGCATACAATTGTTTCTTCTTCAAATATAAAATAGTCAAATTTTAGAAAATTGATCAGAAGAACGCGATTTCACGTTACACACGGACAAAAGTGATTAACTGTGAGATGGGCAGCCATTTTTCCATCTCCTATAGCTGGATTTTAGCTGCTGCAGCGAAGTTTTTAGTTCTGTCAGCTGGATTTGAGCTAATTTTGCTGAGAAATTAGCTGTACTAACTGAAGAATATTACTGAACTTTCAGCGATGTTTCATGAAATTTCAACAAGGATCACTGAAATTTTGCTTCACAATACTCAGTGTTTTTCAATCATTATTATATAATACAATATTCATGACCAAATTCGCCGTGTATCACTCAATTCCTAAATGTTTAGTATTTTGACTCTTCAGAAGTGGATTATTACTTCAAGAAATTTGAAGAGTCAATTACTAAAACCCAAAAACTTGAAAAGTTTTTGGTAAGAACACCAAAAGAAAAACATTATTATGCCAGGATAAGGCGTAGAAAGTATTCAAGATTCTACACCCAGAAAAATAGTTGACTTGAATATAAACCTACTAGAGATTTCATTGCATTCAATAAAATTTCACTCGATTTAAGTGAATTTTATTTGAGATTAATGAAAATTTATTCGGATGGAACACATTTTCTTTCTTTTGATCCAATTAAAATTCTAGTGGGTTTATATTGGAATAGAAATTTGGTTGATTTAAATAAGATTTAGTCAATCCAAATAAATCCAAACATAAATTTCTCTCGGTGTAGTTGGAATTTTTAATGCTCTTGTCGAGTCCATGGTTGCGAAATTTTTATTTCAAAAATTTTGAATTAACAATTGATTTTAAATTTTCATTTCGAATGTTGGGATTGAAGGTTGAAAAATCATTTTTTCATCCCAATGTTGGGATTGAGGAGTAAATATATTATTCTTCAATGGGATTAAAAATTGAAGAAATTACTTTTTAATCCCAATGTCAAGATTAAAAATTGAAAAATTACTTTTTAATCCCAATGTTGGGATTGGGAATTGAAAAATTATTTTTCAATCACAATGTCGGGATTGAAAATGATTGGAAAGTTACTTTTTGATGCAAAGATCTGAATTGAACATTTTTTTTATTTTTCTGTTGAAAAAGAGGTGATCTCGGAGAAAATTTTCTCCGTTATACAGGGTGTCCCAGAATTCACGGACCGGATTCTACAGGTATATTCTACAGCCAAAATGCAATAATTTCCGGTTTGAAAAAAATTTTTTCGACGCTTAGTTTTGGAGATATGAGCATTTTTAGATTCTTTTCCAAATTCAAATCATCCAAAAACACTGTATGCTACATACTTGAGCTCAACACCATTCGCTAAGTTGGAAAACGGCGGATCTGTGGAAAAAACATTAAACTATTTTATCATTGATAGTTTCAGAGCTAGAGCGATTTAGAGTTGCTGAATTCTGATTAGCTCGACACGGAAAAAAAAGATTAGTTGAAATAACTATTTAACTTGTAAGCGCATATGGGCCCCCTTTTTTTTCGTTAGAATAACAATTTTTTTCGTCAATTTAACTAATTTTGTTAGTAAATCATTTTGAATTGGTTAAATCAATTGATTAATTTGTTATTCCAACGAAAAAAAGTGGGTCCATATGCGCTCACAAGTTAAATAGTTATTTCAACTAATCTTTTTTTTCCGTGTCGAGCTAATCAGAATTCAGCAACTCTAAATCGCTCTAGCTCTGAAACTATCAATGATAAAATAGTTTAATGTTTTTTCCACAGATCCGCCGTTTTCCAACTTAGCGAATGGTGTTAAGCTCGAGGATGTAGCATACAGTGTTTTTGAATGATTTGAATTTGAAAAAAAATCCAAAAATGCTCATATCTCCAAAACTAAGCGTCGAAAAAATTGTTTTCAAACAGGAAATTATTACATTTTGGCTGCACAATATACCTGTGAAATCCGGTCCGCGAATTCTGGGACACCCTGTATATATACAGGGTGGGGCATTTAAAGTGTCGCGGGCGTTTTTTCCAAAAATAAAGTGAGATACGAGAAAATTTTTCGGACAAAAGTTGTAGGGTACCGAGGGGGACATCCGATGGTGGCCTTGGCTTTGACCTCAAATCTCATCTTCAAGGGCATTCTGAGATCAACTCTTGTTTTTTAAATAGCATCTCATATTTTTTACTGCAGATTTGGATTCTAGGTTAAAAACCAAGAAACTTTTGTCTGAACCATTTTCCTGAAATCCGCAAAAATGGCGCTCTAATCGATGTTGTTCCATTTTGAATCTGACATTCGAATAACTCGAAAACGAAGGGTCTTGCAAAAGAATGTTTCGTACAAAAGTTGTCAATACACAACACATTTCAATCGTCTACATTACCACTATTCAGAGCTCACGCGATGTAAACAAACGACGGGGTTCAGTGAAAATTCACGATTTTGAAAGTCAGTTTGTCAGTTACATTTGATTATTACTTGGTTTATGACAAATTGAAAATCATGGATATCCGATACACGGTTTCTGAAAAGATCGATATGATCTACATTTACGGTGAAGTGCATAAGAACCCCAGACAAGCATATGACTTGTATGCAGAACGATTTCCTGAAAGAACAACGCCATCCATTAGGTATTTTCAACGCATTACAAAATTATTCTCAGAAACGGGAAGTATTACAAGGGAAAAACGACATCGAATGAGGACTGTTAGCGGAGAAAATGCGGAAGTTGATGTACTAGCTGCAGTAGCCAATAATCCACACGTGAGCTCTCGTGAAATTGAACTCCATTCGGGAATTTCTCGAAGGAGTGTTCTTCGAATACTGAAACGTCACAAATTCCATCCGTATCACATTTGTTTGCATCAAGACCTTCACGGTGATGATTTCGAAAATCGTGTACAGTTTTGTCGATGGGGTCTAGCGCAAATGCACAATAACAACTTCATCAACATATTATTTTCTGATGAGTCGACGTTCACCAATCATGGTCAAGTAAATCGACATAATATGCATTACTGGGTGACAGAAAATCCAAGATGGTTACGTCAAGTAGAGCATCAAAGACAATGGGGTGTGAATGTTTGGTGTGGTATTTTTCGATCTCGAGTAATTGGACCGTACTTCATTGCAGATACGCTAAATGGAGAGAAGTACAGACATTTCTTAGATCAAGTACTTCCAACATTACTTGAAGACATACCTATTCAGGAACGATTGAATATGTGGTATCAACACGATGGTTGTCCATCCCATTATGCAGTCACAGCTCGAGAAATATTGGACAGAGATTATCCTGGACGATGGATAGGACGTCGTGGACCAGTTCATTGGCCTGCCCGTTCTCCGGATCTTACTTCTCCAGATTTTTTTTTATGGGGATACATAAAAGATACAGTTTATCAACAAGCACCGACTACACCTGAGAATATGCGTCAACGAATCATCAATGCATGCGCGAGCATCAATGAAGATATTTTAGCACGAGTTCAGCAATCTTTTGTAAAACGTTTTGAAATGTGTATTGAAGTCGAAGGCCATCATTTTGAGCATCTACTGCATTAAAATTATCCAAGTGATGTAGACGATTGAAATGTGTTGTGTTTTGTCTGTTATACCCCATCACCTCCGTTTCAGTTCAAGGGGTCCCCCTTGGAATCAGACAACTTTTGTCCGAAACATTCTCCTCCAAGACCCTTCGTTTTCGAGTTGTTCTAATGTCAGATTCAGTATGGAACAATATCGATTAGAGCGCCATCTTTGCGGATTTCAGGAAAATGGTTCAGACAAAAGTTTCTTGGTTTTTGACCTAGAATCCAAATCTGCAGGAAAAAATATGAGATGCTATTTAAAAAACAAGAGTTGACCTCAGAATGCCCTTGAAGGTGAGATTTGAGGTCAAAGCCAAGGCCACCATCGGATGTCCCCCTCGATACCCTACAATTTTTGTCCGAAAAATTTTCTCGTATCTCATGTTATTTTTAGAAAAAACGCCCGCGACACTTTAAATGCCCCACCCTGTATATATATATATATAATTTATATATATATTCATATTCGTTATTCTGTTCCGTGGACGAATGTTTATCAAACATGAGTCATTTTCTTAATGCAAAGATCTGAATCAAATTTTTTCTCTATTTTTTAATCTTCACATTGGGATAAAAATTTAAAAACTACTTTTGAATCCCAATGTTGGGATTGAGAATTAAGAAATTACTTTTGAATTCTGAAATCGAGATTGAAAATTGAGAAATTACTTTTTAATCCCAATGTCGGGATAAAAGATTGAAAAATTATTTTCCAATCCCAATATCAGGATTAAGGTGATACCAGCGACCCCTGAAGATGCAACCACGTCCATTGGTTAGAAAGGGACACAACTAAAACTATTCTGACAAATTACTCGAAAACGAAGGACTTAAATCAAAATATCGCTCCGTACAGACCTTCTTCAATGAATAAAGATGGTCCGTACAGAGCGATATTTTCCTTTTATTACTTTATTTTCGAATAATTTTTCAGAAAAGATTTGGCTAGGGTTGCATCGTCAGGGGCCGCTGGTATCCCCTTAACAATTTTCTTCTCATTTTCTGATCTTCATAGTGGGGTTAGAATTTGAAAAATTATTTTCAACCCGAGTTTTTGAGATTAGAAAATGAAAAAAAAATTTAATTCCAGTGCTAATCCAATTATCTTTTTGATGCATTATTTACAACCTTGGTTGACTCTCTATGAAATATGGGATGAGCGACTCTGTGATTATATCTTATCAGATATTCACCATCCCGACTAGAAATTTACCCCATGGACCAGATCAGGTTAACTTTGATCCATCCCAGGTCCTGGTAAGGCAACATCGTCAGGACCTGACAAGTCATGTCACGCTTTACTAATATAAGGACCTTATGAGGCAAGACTGATGAGGATTTGATACGGCATCCCATACCAAAACCTCCAGAATAAATTGAAATTAGGATATGAACAGGAAATTCACAGCTCATTATATTTATATTTTCCTAATTCAGAGGAAATTTATTTCACCAAGGAGTATACAATCTGAAATTAAGACATTTTTGCATTCACTTTATTAAACTATACTCTCTAAAATTTTTAGAGTAAGATTTCACTCTTCAGCCAGCCAAAAGTGAGCTTGTCGACATTTTGAGTGAAATTTCCAATCTTTTAGAGTGATACTTTAAAATGTAAGGTTAGAAACCCACAGCCCCTCAAATTCTAGAGTCAAGTTTTCACTCTAAAAGAGTGAGGGTTCACTCGAAACGAGTGAAAATCCCACTCGAAGCGGACTGGCTCACTTCTGAGACTTAGTGGAGTGAAACACGTGATTTTTCACTCTTTCAGATTTAGAGAGTACTTTATAAACATATTTGTTCATAATCTCAGGATAACCTAACAAGGTCTTGATGAGATTCAAGCGAGGGGAACCTATTTCAATCTTCTAGGGTAATTTAAGGAAAACCTAATTAGGATCAAATGGGCTTATCCCTACGTGGGGCATCCACATTCAATCCTGATTAGGATTTCAGCAGATATACCGTATTTCGGATGACCTTCTTAGGTCCTCACCATATGTCAGGTTAACCCTATGATAATTTCTAGTCGGGATTCTTATTCCTGTTAATATTTAACTCACCGGGGGATACGCTTTGGCAATTCTCAATCCATACGAATAAGTTTCTCTGGCATCCTCCGTAACTGGACATTTAGTATTCAAGCAACCGTCGGTGTTCATACCTAACAATGGCAGATCCCCCAATGATTTGGCCCAATACGCTCGATTTTTCACCTTCTCAGCACTGAATTCTGACAAAAAAATATGATCATCAATCGACAATTATGATATTCCATTGAATATATGGTTATGGAATATATATTCAGTTTTTTGAAAAAAATTCTTCAAAGATGATGCGATAATTACTCACTAGGCGTGTAATCGATGATGATACTAGCGTTGGTTCCTTTTTTTAGAACACATGGTCGATTTTCAGCGGCTTCCTTACAAGGATCGACACGTACTTCGTGAATTGTACAATTAATAGGAGAATCCGCTGTAACGGGAAAAAAGAATAAAAAACAAACTAAACTATCATATTTCTCAGAAATCGTCAATTTCAACTCTGATTTTTCGACAACCGTAATCCAATTTTTCTTCGTCAACTCCTTGAACATCTTGAGTTCTCCTTGTGAGGAATGTACCTGGACGATGTATCCAATGAACATTCTGTGTCTTACAACATCTTTTGCACAGCGTTAAGATGTTTTGCACAACACTTTTGGATCAATTTTAGACTCTAAAATTCGTCTCAAAGATATCTCTGAGGGGTAATATCACTTTGTGAACGGAAAAATTGACGTTATTTTCAAAGTGTTGCCATGAAGTTAAAAAAAATGATAAATGTATGGGGTCTTTCGCATATGAAAGTGCTAGTCTTTGAGTACAAAAAACACTGCTTATTCAATTTTTTCAATCCAAAAAGGCGGCATCGTATAAAAAAGCAACATGGTCACAGAAACAATGCTCGCATGGTAAACGATTTGTGGTTACAGTGACTTAAAATTTGATCATGATAACCAGGAAAACAAAACACAATCATGTAAATCTGGTTGTGACAACTATATGACATGGTCAAGGTCAAAACATAGTTATGGGAACCAAATTTTTCTCTCAGTGTAGTACGGTAAAAAAAAAACATTTTTTTCTCCTAGTTAAAACAGGTCACAATTTTCAATCTAGAACAAAAAATAAAAAAGTTCCTCAAAATCTAGCTATCTACGTAGGATCTTTTCAAAAAACAGATTTTGAAGAAAATGGCGTCATTTTGAAATTTTTTTTCCATTTATTCGGAAAAATCGTCCGAAAATCGGTAAAAAAGCTGATATCGAAGAATCCTACGTAGTTAGCTAGATTTTGAGCTATATTTTGAAGAACTTTTTTATTTTCTGTTCTAGATTGGAAATTGTGACTTGTAGCGGTACGCTCGTTTTAACCATGGGGAAAAAATGTTTTTTTTTTCACCGTACCACAATTCCACCATTTTGGATTAAAAGAATTGAATAAAAAGTGTTTTTTGTACCCAAAAACTAGTACTTTCATATGCGAAAGACCCCATACATTTATAATTTTGTTGGACTTCATGGCAATACTTTGAATATAAAGTCAATTTTTCCGTCCACAAAGTGATATTATGAAGTGATAAGGAATGACACCAATTTAAAATTTTCAAAAAGTCAAAAAAAAATTCTTTCGATTTCATGTCCTTTTAGTGGATACGAAAATGATAGGTATGCCGTGAGTTACAAATCGATATCTGTAGTGAGAAGACAGTTTTTGAAGCATGTAAGTAAAGGCGCATACGACCGGGTTAACGTTCTAGCGCGGAGACTTGAAAAAACGAAATCTTGGACTTATTACCTGCCCAAATTCACCTGTTACATTATGGGATATTGATCTTTATGACGCATCAATAGACGGCTATATCGCTCCGGCCTCAGGGATTAGAGGTAATTTTTACTCAAAACTTATCATTTTAATCACGAACAAACCATTATAAAAACTTTCAGCGCGTTTGTCTCTAGCTCCGCCAATTTTCAATTAATCAACTGGATTTTTCTTTGTTATATTCATGATATGTTTATCTAGTGAAACGCATACGGTTTTTCTGAAATATTGATACTTGCATTTTCTATTCAAAATCGAGTAACGAAATTTATGATGAAAAAACTACATTGTCCTTTAAATCGATGCAATTTTGTGAAAACACGGAAAAAAAATGATGTAGTTGACATTTGAATGGCTGAAAATTAGCTATGGGAGCTATTTTTTAGCTGTAGAAACAAAAGTTGTTTATATAGGAGCTACAATCTAGCTCTTGTAGCAATGTTTTCCACTATCCAAATATCACATACACAAAATAGCTACCGCAGCTAATTTCTAGCTACCATATTGAATTATTTTTTTCCGTGAAATGCCTGTTCTCGAAATGGCTACGTATTTCACTTGCTTTTGAGTTACAGAAACTATCCCGAGTTAAAAAGTTACACCTGATTTAACTCTGATTCGTTGCGTATTACGGAGTGAATCAGGTTTAATTTCATTCATCGCCCTGTTCTCAACCTGATCTTGCTTTTAACATTCTTATTCAACCTGATGATTCAACCTGACTCGGGTAATTATCAATCATTATTTCCATTTTATTGTTCCGAGTCAATCCTGCACTGGGAAAAATTCTTATGGTGACTGTAACTAAAACGTCTCAACTGAATATTTTCAATGACAGCTAATAAAAATTTGAATGATTCAACTAAGAAATTATAGTCAATATAATCAAGCTTGTTTTCGTATTCAATTATCTTTGGACACTTTCCTTCCTTCCAAACGTGTAGGATGCGTGAGTCAAAGTTGTCAAAATTGCTACTTTAAATTGTGCAATTTAGATTGTCGGGGGTCTAAAGGCTGAATTGATTTTGAATGCGTATTTTTCTCTACAATGGGAGTGGTATCTCCACAAGGCATTCACTCTTATATGTACAAACGTAGTAACAAGTATCGATATAGGTTATAAATTGGAATCAAACGATATAGTTTCCCTGGTCGACATTGCGATAAAAGTGGATAAAATGTTCAAGATCAAGACGAAAATGAACCCTAGTGTCAGTTTTTCAACCTTTGTCATATGATTTTCGTAGATTGTTATCTAGGGTATTATTTTGTACACATTTACAAGTAATTTTAACCAGAATTTATAAATTATCCTATTATAATGTAGCTTACTATTAAAAAGTAGTTGTGAGAAATAGTCGTGTTGACTAAAAATCAAGTAATTTCGATCCCAACCTTCGGTTACATCGTACCATAAAAATTAGCAAGTGATACTGAAAAAAAATAGTTGAGACGTTATTTTACTAATTTTTTCAGATAATGGCAACTAATACTTTCTCTCAGTGTACAGAACTGAGTCATCGCTCCCACTAAACTGTGAAGGATAATCGGAATCTTCCTACACGCAACGATTAGAAAATTCCAAACCTGGGATAGGAGATAAATTTCCGGTACATGCATATTAAATTTATCATAAATTCATTTGAGAACTCTTAACTTTAAAGGATATTTACTTCCATTTTCCAGTGAATTTCCGATAAAATACAGAGAGTTCCTAACGCGTATGTGTATTAATTACTTCCGAATATTTATGTGAAGACTTCCATAGAAATTTTTGTACTTCAATTTGAATAAAAACTTTGTAATTCTTCAAAAAAAAAATCTCAAAAAGCATAATTTTTAGAAAGTTTAAAATGGTGTCATCATTTGAGATGTCTTTCAGACGTATTTTAGACCAGAATTAGTCCAAATCTTATCTGAAAGTCTTGCAAGACGTGTGCAAGACTTTCAAAACCTGTATGAAAAATGATTGCAAGACAAAAAATGTTCACCGGGGAGAAATTAAACAAAAACATTTTTGATTTCAAACTTCTTTTTATCTAATCGCGTTCCATAATATCAGTTGCGAGTTCATTCCTCCAACTGATTATTTGACATATAAAATTGAACAAAAAAATACAGTTTCTTCTCATTTGTCATATTATAACCGATCCACTTGAATTTCAGAACCTTTTCCTCTTTCGTGTTTAATCATCGATTGATTCAATAAAAAGTATAAGTATGCGTTATGAATATTTGATGAGAAAGAATGATGTCCAATAATATTCCTGGCGAATTACATGAGAAGGTAAGGAATCAGGAATTCAACGATGGTTATATTTGCTACGTATAAGTTCGCTAACTTTCACGTTAACATGTTCAATTTTTCAATTAATTGAATTTAGAAATGGTTGAATTTCACTTTTCCTGAAGATTCTGCATTGGAAATAATAAATGATGAAATTCGCACTCGGAAATAGAACGAGTTCTGTGAAGAGAACTGTCAGTATATCAAATTTTATCTCAAAATCACGATACTATTCGAACAAATCCTTCATCTCTTCGCATGAATTTTACATATCTCTCACACAGAGAATAAATTGGTGAAGTGTCGTTGAATGGCAATGGAACATTTCGAGATAACGAATTGTAGATCTCCCGTTATGAATAGGGAAAATGACAATTTGATTCTCTCATGAACAATGTGACAATATATGTTTTCAAAACTTCCATTTAGAGATTCGAAGCGACATGTTGTTGTAATATATTATGAACCTTTACAATTTCCTTCTCTCTCTGTCTCTTATAATGCTACACAAAAGAAGAATTAGCTGTAACAGCAAAATGTTTTCTCATTCTGCTATCGTTATTTTGTTTTAACTATGAAATTACACGGAGAAAAATAGATACTCATGACAAGCATCTGGATTATACCAATTTTTCCTAGTCCCTAATATCCATATTTTAAGGAGTATAATGCAGATTATAAGAAGTAATAAAAAATTATTGAAGACTAGTATCCCAGGGGTATAATCTAGATGTTTGTTCTCGTATAATAACCCGTATATTATTTCTTATACCCATTAGTATATCTATTTTTCTCCGTGTAGCTGTAGCTGCTAAATTGTAAGGATTGAGAAACCAGAGCACCGTGGCACTGATCAAATCTTCTCAGACAAATATTATTCGAAAACGAAGCAATATGATCAAAATATTGCTCTGGGCAGACCTTCTTGAATCAATAAATTTGGTCTCCGAGGAGGATTATATTACTTTATTCTCGAATAAGATCAGAAAATATTTGGATAGTGCTCGGAGAAAGAAGATTTCGCCATTTTAACGAGTTCGTCTTCGCTCAATGGATTGGATGATCTGACGATGACAATTTGCTGTTTTGATGAACTAATGCATTACAATCATCAGTATCATGCTCAAAAGTTTCGTTTACTCTCTAAAATTTTGAGAGTGAGATTTCACTCTTTAGCCAGCCAAAAGTGAGCTTGTCGAAATTGCGAGTTAGATTTCCATTCTTTTAGAGTGACAATCTAAGGTTTTTGATGTTAGAAACTCACAGCCACTTCAATTCTAGAGTGAATTTTCCACTCCAAAAGAGTGAAGGTTCACTCGAAGCAGACTAGCTCACTTTTGAGACTTAGTGGAGTGAAACACGTGATTTTTCACACTTTCGGATTTAGAGAGTAAATGCCAAAACAGGTCTCGTAAAATATGAGCTCTTAATATTTGTATAATATCGCATCACACTTTTCGATTCTCCATAAGAATAACATGAGACAAAATTTCTTCTTTTCTTTTGATTTTTATAAGTCACGAACAACATGTCGTACTGTGCAGTTCTTGAGAGATTTTGGTAGAGAATTGAACGCTCTACAAAAAGAGTCCTACATCATTTTTCAATAGGTCAACTCGGTCAAAGTCAGATTCACCATCAATTTAGCCGTTTTCTCCAAAAAAAACCCTGGTATATTTTTCAATTTGATTTCTTTATTTTACTAAAAACAAACTGAAACTCTATTTTCAAGCAGTAAAACTTCGAAAAAACAGAAATATTGCTTTTTGCCCTCGAATATCGCTGAAATTTCATGGTAAAAATATTTTTAAATGATTTGAGCTCAAAAGTAGCATTTTATGATTCAGACCAGAAAACAAATGGTTCCATTTAAAATATATGTTTATTAAACAGTTCAAGAGAAACTTAAAACCTAACTTAAAATCGAAATAATACTTTCTTGGTTCAAAGCAACTACACTTGAGACGAGACAAATATTGTTTTTCGCTATATATGAGACAATGGGTGTGTGTAGGGTTCTAAATTTTCAGGAAAAATATATTTTGGAAAAAAACGACGGAAAAAATGATTTTGAACCAAATATGTTAATATATATTTCATTGAAGCAGATTTCTGAAATTTGATGGGTCGAGTATGTTTCAATATTCCAAAAAATCGACAACTACTTCATTTCTTTATGTGATAGTGGAACTTTTCATGAATATTTCCCAAAAATTCCAAATCAATCGGAATAAATGTCTAGGAGGGAGAGCCTTTTGAAATTCCCCCTCTCCTTCACTGTCTTTTATGCATACTCAAAACATTAAATGCATATGTTTCGGAACTATGTTTCTGAAGTCGGTGCATACATTTTCTCAAAAAATATTGTCTTGATATCGTTGGAATTTTGTAGATTTTTCGAGAAGTGATTGACTAATCATTCAACGTTATATATTACGTTAAAAGAAATCATTTAACGTAAAAAAAATCATGTCACGTTTTCACGATTATTTCATGTGAATAAACGATTTTGCGAACATACTACTCGTTCAAATAGGTACATGCATCTACTGATCAATATTATTCTCTGAACGTTCTACAGAGGTTTCCGTCATTTATGGGGTCAAAATGTGAAAAAATACAAACTTATTGTATTATGAATACTGCTGTCGCAAAACGCAAAATTCGTATGTTTTTAGATAGAACATATTCTTTAGAAATTATATGCAGAAGTCATGAAGATGAAGCCATAAAGCAGAATTTGCGCTACTCGTGTAATGCCATTGAAGCAAAAAATCCCAAGTCAAAAGAAACAAATGGTAAGATTTCGACGAAGATCAATTAGATTACAAACACTTCGCAATTTAAGAAGTAATCCTCATCTTGATTCTGCCAAAGTTAACTGGTCTGTGATAATATGAGTCATATTCTTGTTATATGGAAGAATTGTATGTGAGAAATCGAAGTTCTATTGTTTGTTTTAAATTATGAATCATTATATACGTTTTTAGATACGTACTGTGATTCAAATGTGATGCTAACTTATTTTAATTTTATAGATCAAGATTTAATTATACTACACTAATATCAAATGAATACTAAAAAATCACGTACATTTTATTTTCTTTCTTTATTTTCATTGATAAGAATACACTTAATGCACCAAAACACATGGAGTAATGTAGATTTTTGTTTCTATGACATTAAGTTATGTTCCAATGGAGGAAAAAAACACATTTGTTCATGTTCTGGATACTAAGGGGAGATTTTTATTTTTCGATATTTTTCTTGAAAAACACGTCGGGAAAATTCCCGAAAAAAACCGTTTCTTTCCGTTTTCTCCCCGTCACTTCGAACCCTAGGTGTGTGCTAGTCTCGCAAACCTTGATTCGCTAGAACAATCAATTGCCATTCATTTCAGCAAACTTGCTTGCTGTCCATGAAGAAATGGCATCTTCGTCCCTGGATACGATTTCGTCAGGGCATTTTCAAATTAATCAATCAAGCGCCAAGAGTACAAGACGTTACGAATGCATCTCATGATTATACGGAGTATACTCAATTTGTTCAGAATTGCTTAATTATCAATTTCTCATTCAAGCGAATTTCATTGAAACAGAGGAATTCTTACCTGCTAAATTTTCCCAATAAAGAACGATACAAAATGATACGTTTTTTCTATAGTTTTCAATGAGGTTTCTGACTACGAAATTTACGAAGTTATATCGTTATTAAACGATAGAACTCTATCGTTCCTTATCGTTTTCTATAAAAATTCAAAAGAATGTATGGGATTTTATCGTGAAATTCGTATTAAAAAAGTACCACCCACCCAACACAGTTTGTCACAGCAACGTAACGGCAACAAACAGTTTTGTTACTGGTGATGTAACCTGTTTGTTACAGGCAATTTCCTGGTTGGTAGTAATTTCCCACTCAACGAATGTAACCAGGATGTAACCACCACATGGTAGATGGGACGTCGTTATATCTCTGCGACGCTGGTGTTACGTAATATGTAATAATCTTAGAAACATAATTTGGTTAGCGCCATGATGCCCTTTCCGTGTTGGACGACGAGATTCATATTCGCCAATAACATTGAATAATGAATTGATGAAATATTTCACAAAATTTTGCTATGAAAACCTTAATTTTCCCTTAAATATGTTTTATAAACTATTATAAAAAACAATTATTCGTATTTATATTCGTAAATTTTGTATGAAATTCGAATGTTACAAACTTGATTACTGGGATGTTGCAGTGATTTTAGAAAATCACGTGTTACGTAACACCAACATCGCAGAGATATAACAATGTTTCATCTGTGTTGTGGTGGTTACATCTTGGTTACATTCTTTGAGTGGGAAATTACTACTAACCAGGACATCTCCTGCAAGGAACAGGTTACATTACCAGTAACAAAACTGTTTGTGGCTGTTACGTCGCTGTGACAAACTGTGTTGGGTGGGCAGTTATTTGGAAAAAAATAGTTGTGTTCCAGAATAAGTAGTACTTTTTCTATACGAATTTCACGATAAAATCCCATACATTCTTTTGAATTTTTATAGAAAACGATAAGGAACGATAGAGTTCTATCGTTTAATAACGATATAACTTCGTAAATTCCGTATTCAGAAACCTCATTGAAAACTATAGAAGAAATTTATCGTTTTGTATCGTTCTTTATGGGGAAAATTTAGCAGGGTTCATTGTAAAAAATAATTATGGAATTTTCTCCCAGCAAATGGTGGCTTTTTTCTTCATTTGTAGAGGATTTAACACAAAAAAAAAAAAACATTTCCTCAAAGTGATGAAAAAATCCCTCATTTTTTATAAAAAAAAAACAATTCTCTCACCATGAGGGGACAAAATCCACCAACGGTGTAAAGAAAAACTACCCACATTTTTCACAGTGTTGCTATTCCAGCGAATTTTTCTAATCTCCGTGTGCGACTAAAGTATCACGTATAGAATAGCAAACAAATTTAGTCGCATCAATTGAATTTTTTCGCTACAACAGACAAAGATTGATTCTCATTCCTGACAAAATTTCTGTCACAGTGAAAAAATGATATATTTTAGCCAAAGCTACACAGCGGAATTAGATTTGATTTCACTCTCCAGTCCTCGATAGTTTGAAAACTTTGAACAAAACTTCTTCCACATGACCACACTTTGAACCCTTAACAGCACAATACGATTACGATACGTTAATCTTGAAATAGAAAAAAATACTCACGGTCGGGTTTCGGACATTCTTTCCAGGGAACAATTTCTGTACGAACAATAGATACTACGGCGACAAAATAAAGAAGGATAAATTTGGTATTGAGAAATTGACAATTGGAGTTCTTCATTTCCGTCGTACGATTTTAGGAACTAAGTGAAAGAAATACGACACACGAATGAGGGTCAGCAGACAAGGCGGATAAGAGACAGTGGCTTAGTAGTGTAACAGAGCGGAGAAGGGCGTGAGAGGGTGATGGACGGATCATAGGTTAATTGAGATAGCATCTCCTTCGACGTAAGTAATCATGCCGTGCTTATATACAGGAACTGATCATCTTCGACCTCTCTCTCTCTCTTTCTATCTCCCTCTCTCCCTTATCAGTCTTTGGAGAAAATAATCAAAGTCAGAAACAGATTAATTCTGGGAACCAAGGAAAACTAATCGATTTTTCAAGCATCACGACTCCACATCGACGGGGTAACAAAATCCAATTATTGTTTGCTGCTTTTTTTGTTTTGTTTATTCTACAGTAACTTCAATTTTCATACTGCTCTTGATATGATGGGATATCGTGTGATTATTCAATACAACTCGATGTCAGGGCATAATACCAGTTTGGAGTATGTTGCTGAAGTTTGAATCGTTTATTGAAACAAATTAGTAATCGAATGACGAAATACTCAGCTGTTGAAGGCCCAAAATCTTGCAGTACATTCCTTAAATAATGTTTCCAGTCCCAATGAGTTAATTTAAGAAGATAAATATCGGCGATTTATCAGATTTTGTGAATTTTTATTTCCGTTTCGTTTCTATAAACGGTTCAAACTTTAAGAACATTATGGAGTGTAGTTATTTTTCTAATTTTCATGATTTAATTACAAAGAAAGAATTGTTCTTTTCACAATGATAGATCGTATTAGATTGGTTGGTTCAATTTCACAATTCAGTAATCAATCGGATTTCCCATGTAATCGTGTGAGTTGGTTCACCCTGTGACCGTAAATCGATCTTTACTCGTCTTATTGATTGCAAAGTAATCAAATCACTTCGAGTGTATTACAAAGAAAAGCTCTCTTCTATTCCGGATCATTTCTTATGGTTGTATACACATAAGTTCTTCACACAAGTTCGCTAAAGGTGAGTAAGAAATAAAAAAGATCCAATCGTTTTCAACATCACATCCATTTGGGTTAAGCGTTTCATGCTTTTATTATATCTATCTTCAAATCAATCATTCAATCATTTCTGAAATTTCATGAATTTTAAACAACCCATTTTGATCCTTGTTTATTTGCATTTTCGAAATATTTCTTGGTGAAAAACGAAATATAACGGAATGCAATTCGAGTCTATACAGGTATGGACTCCATATTTTCATACAGGGAAAGGTTTTCATTTCGTGTATTCGAGTTCACCAAAGTCCTATTCAAAGACGTTTTCGAGAATTGATTTCATGTACAGGTTTATCCAGGTGCCCTCTGGGAACTGCGAAACATGGAACGGGCGTATATCTGGATTTATTCGGGAGTAACCGAATTGAGCCAGTTAACCGACTAAACGGTCAATTATTCGATCGGTGAACCAAATTGCGATTACTTGGGTAGTCAGTTTTAACCACGAACCACTATCAAAATGGTGCTCGCTACGCTCGCATCTTCATACTCTGGATAGCGCTTGCTTTGCTCATAATTAAATATTCTAATTGGCCCCGTTTTTCTCGCATTTTTATCAAAACCAAGCTTGATGTCTGTTGATGTTGTACAAATGTCGTTTATCTTATGAAAATCTAAATGTTAATACACATTTATAATTGAATCTGTTTCTATCGATCGAACCTCTGACAACGCTTGAATACATACTCGTAGAATATATCGGGTATATAAAATTTATGATCCTAAAAGGGGACTATCCCACTCTCGTTTAGAAGATGTTTCTCAAAATCAAAATAGTAATAACACAAGTATAAATTGCTATCTGCAATGTACACGGAAAAAGGAAAATGAAAAAATTGACCATGTAGCACTGTAAAAAGTAAAACTTACTCTGTATTAGCTGAATTTAAGATGCAGCCAAAACTAGCCCTGCTTCAACTGGAAGTAAGCACCGAGAACAAATCCCGACACAATGGAAAAGACTGAATTTCACTCAAGTTTTCAAGTAAGATGCAGCCACATTCAGTTCGAATCTTTACAGTGAGGATAACAACGCGTCGCTTCGAGTCTTTGAATGGAAATTTTTACAGAATATTTTGGTAACTAATTCACGTCATGAAAGAAGAATCTATGTTTGTCTTATCATGTGAATTATTTGACAACATATTTTGTAAAAATTTCCATTCAGAGACTCGAAGCGACACTGTAAAAAGAAAGTCTTAAATTCAGCTCATTTCATGGCTGAATCTATGATGCAAACAAATTAAGCCGAAAAAACAATCGCCGACACAATGGAGAAAGCATTGTCTGAAATTAAGATGCAAACAGATTAAGACTTTCTTTTTACAGTGGACGTGTTGTCATTCTATAAGACAAATTCCTCCATTTTCAAATTCTCCTCATAAAGACAACAACCCAGTGAACACTTATGAGAGAAAGAGCTCTTCAAGAAGTCTTTTGAAAGAGCTCTATCGATGTTATCATATTCATATCTGAATGTTATCATTTTTCTGAGATCTCAGAATAAAATCATCTTAAAGAGTTCGTTTGGATAACATTCAGGCAATCTCTCATTTTTCTCAGAAATCGACGCATCTGATAGCATTCTGATATCTTTATGTTAACCTTCTGATCTCTCACACACATTTGGGAGGTCTTTAAGAGCTCTGTATGATAACAGATTGTTCACTGGGAAGATATTTGATATCCTGCATACACTGTAAAAAAATTTCACCGGAAAATTCCAGTACATGTACTGGAAGTCATTAACCTGTACATGTACCGGAAAATTTCAGCACATTTGTACTGCAAAAATTCAGTGCAAACGTTATGGAATTTCCGCATCAAAACTGGAAATTTTCTGAGCCTCGGTACTGGAATTTTTCAGTACACGAGCTGGACTTTTCCAGGACATGTACTGGAAAATTAATGCTGAAAATATCCATGAAAATTGAAAAAAAATTGCTCACGCAAAGTGATTTTGCAGGGTCCTTGTGTTCCAAGATGATTGAGAAACTTTTGATCGTTCATTTGGATGGACAGAAACTCATGTCTACCTAACAGGATTTGAACCCACACTTTTCTACCTGCCTACCAACTGAAACCTAAGACCTAACCGATGAGCTATAGCGCGACATGTTGGAAGGCCAGCTTGGGTTACTACATATGCTTCATATCTAGAACACAAGAGGATAAGTCTTGGAAAAACCTCATATATCAATTTCATTGGCTACAATTACAATTATTATTCAAAATCTCAATCAGGAAATTTTTAATATAAAGACTTGAAATTTTTCCTGCCAGAAATGACGAAGTCCAATAGAAGTGGAAAATTTCAGTGCAACAGTGATTAAATTCCGTTGCATAGCAACTGGAAAATTCCATCACACGACCTGAAAATTGCAGTTCAAAACCTGTATAATTCAATTGCATAGTAACTGGAAAATTCCATCACAAAACCTGAGAATTGCAGTTAAAAACCTGTATAATTCCAGTATACCAACGATTAGGTTTTTTTTTCTAAATTCCAAATTTTTTCTCAAGTCCTTTTTGAGGGAATATTTTTTTTTGGTGCACAAGAACTATAAAATTGTAGTACGAGCCGGTAAAATTTTCGCGAAATCATGGCAAAATTTCAGTACATCATCTCAAACTTGAAAATTCCAGTACAATGACTGAATTTTCAGTTATGCTTGGTAAATTTTCAGTAACGTAACAACAAAATCTCTGTACATGTACTGGAATATCCATATTCCAGTACTAGCACTGGAAATTTCCAGTCCAGTTGCACAGTAAATTTCCAGTTTTTTTTACAGTGTATGCAGGGGATACCAGCGATCCCCGCTGATGCAACCCACCACACAAAATTACTAACTGAGTAAACATTTTCTCGGTGAGAATACTCTGAAGGAGTATGAAATTTTCAGGGTCAAGCCAAGGTGGTCTGGGCCAAGACAAGTCTTTGGTTGGCCCAATTTTCAATCAGGGAAATTTCTACCCACCCTGTGAAAAATGTGGGGAGTTTTTCTTCACACTGTTGGTAGATTTCGTCCCCTGATCGTGTTGAAATTGTTTTTCCACCACTTTGAAGAATTATTTTGCTTTTTCGGTATTGAATCCTCTCCAGATGAAGGAAAATCCACTGAATTATGGTGAAAAATTCCCCATCTATGAAGGAACTTTGCTGCCACCATTTTTTTAGGAAAATTCCACAATTATATTTTACAGTGCAGGCCATGAAGATGTGAGCACAGTAAGTGTTGTTAAAATTATAAAAATGCGACATTACCCTGGTAAGAAAAATCTCTCTGAATCTCTCTATATTTTCGGACATTTTTCTGAGAGATTCAGATCAATTTCAGAGTAATTCAGAGAAAGTTAGAGACTTGTCAGATATTTATATATCCTGAATCTCCCTTCTTTCATGGAAATCTAGGAATTATTCAGGATCTTTCTAAATCTTCTCGAATTCTTCAGAATTTCATGTATTAACAATTCAAAGCTCACGCTGAATTCCTCTGAATCTCTTCGCATGCGTCAGAATTTCATATATCTAAGTTTCAAAGCTTACTCTAAATTTGCCTGAATCTTTCTGAATTCTCCTGAATTTTTCTGGATTTTCCTGAATCTCTCTAAATTCCTCTGAATCTCTTTGAATCTCTCCGAATATCAAATATTGAGAATTTAAAGCTTCCCATACAGGGTTCATCAATTGGCCCAATAATGGCACGTTACTGGACCAAAAACGGCGTTATTCGCCCGTTAATGACTCATCAATGGTTCATTGCTGGATGATAACGTGGGTCCAGTAATGGCAATAAATAATGGGCCATGTATAAAATTATTGATTGGCCCAGTAATGGGGCTAAATGATCCCGATTTATGGCCAGAAATTCCGGGATAATGTTCGAATGTCAGCCATCAATGGCAAATTACTGGGGCATAATAATAATGAAATCCAATGGTGATATGACTGCGTTCCAGAATAATCGGTTCAGTATTGGTTCAAATGAGTGATTAAGTGTGACCCAAAACACTTTTTTGTTTTTGTTTTGAGGAAATTTGTTATTCCAGTTTTCACAAGATCAGGAATGGATGTTTTTTTTTCTAAATAGATTTGCATACCCGATATTTCCACAATCTCAAATGTAAAATTATACGAGTCAAAAGCACTCTCGATAAATCAGTTGAATTCAGTTGCTTATTCTTTCAAATTTTTTGTTATTTACATGAGAAAGTAATTGATTATCTGTATAAATGAGAATTCATTTGGATCATGTGAAACGTATTTGATGGATGTGAATTATTTATTCAGCGTAATAGAAATAAGGCCAGAACAAACTTTTTTCACGGGTGATTACAAATACAATACATTCAACTTTGAAATCCATTTCACTTAGTAATAGACCATATTTCAGCCAGTAACGGGGAATCAATTGTTGGCCGTTCACCATAGCCGTACATTGGCTGATTATCGGCTGTTTTCCTTGCAGGCCTTTCTTATCAGCCAATGGTGGGCCACAATTGTGTCAATGATGTGAATCCATTGTTGGCCATTCAATGGTAGCCATACATGGGCCTATTATTGGCTGTGTTTACATTATCGGGGTTTCCTGTATGGGTTACTCTGAATTTGTCTGAATCCTGTAAAATCCCATACTCAATTTTTGCTAAGTTTCGGGTTTCTGATTTTCCCTGAAACTCCCTGAATACCTCCGAATTCTTGAACCAAATATCCCCCTCAATTTATTCCTCCCTGAATTTCTCTGAATTTCTTTGAATCCTTCCGTAAAGTTCCGTGCTCAATTTTTCCTAATTTTCGTTTCTCCGATTCTCCGTGAATCTCCCGGAATGCCTCTGAAATCTCGCATAAAAAATTCCACTTAATGTATCTCTCTCTGATTTTCTCTGAATCCATCTGAAAAGTTCAGCGCACAATTTTTTCTAATATACCCGTTCCTGAATCCTCCTGAATTTCCCTGAATCACGATGAATTGCTCTGAATTCCTCTGAATCTCTCTGAATTTCTTTGAAACGTGAAATTTTCAAAGAGATTCAGAGAGATTATTTTACCAGAGTGAGGAACACAAGATCTAGCCTTAGTAAAAATCACTATAGTCATTCTCTAGGCCTTGTAAGGTCTCACCAAGCCGTTGTGAGGGTTTTGTGAGGTCTGACAAGATCTCACAATAGCCTACAAAATGACTCAAATGATTTCAAGAAATCTTCGTTTGGCACTAAATGTAATTCACCTGTTTTTTCTTTGATCTCTATAATCTGCCTCGAACGAATATTCATTATGAAATCAATATTCCGCCTTAAATTTTTTTCTAAAAGTACGGAATGATTGATGAAACACCGATTACAAGGATTAGAGAAATGTATAATTCATTTCATCCTGAATTAATGAATTCATATATTGAAATCCCTCTTCATTTTCTAACAGTTCTTCTCTCGGAAACGTACACACAAAATCCATTCAAACTTCAATGGAAATTTCCCTCCGCTTTCATGATTATTATTTCACTATCTACATACATTTTACTTCTGAATTCCCACTTCCAAGTCGATTTCAACTCAATGATTAATCGATTGTACTATTAGAAGAAAAATTCTTCATGTTAAAAAATTGTTTTTCTCCTCTCGTATTATCGAGATTCGAGTTCGAAAGACGAGTTCGAAATAACAAAACTGATGTTCAGAAGCCACCTTTTGCATATCCAATTTCGTTTCATTGCAACATCCGGATGAATTCACAACAACTGTCGAATCGTATTATTGAGGATAATTATACCATTTCAAAGTTGGTACATCCAGCATCGTCAGACGGAAAGATCAAAGCCCTTTGATCTGAATTTATTATCCTCGAGAGGATACGATTTGAGTACAAAATAATGAAAGTGTTGACATACAAATTCCATTTTTATCTCGTTCTGAGTTTATCAATAATCATCTTTAGTAATATTGGAGAAATAATTTTACAGAATGAATAATATACTATTATGAAATGATAGCTCTGCATGCTGTATTCAATTCATCCTTCTCCTTTTTAGAATCGAAGGTGGCCACGAGTTAAGTAGTTTGTATCATTGTAAACGCTTACCGTAGACACTCCAAGGTCATACTCTGTATTAACTGATCACTTTGTCGCTCCTAAGCAACACAGTACTAAATTGAGATACTGGATGTTGTAATTACTGCACACAAAACGTCAATTGAATCATCGTATCTCTCTGTACGCAGTGAAGTCTCGTCAAGATGCGAGTATAAAAAACTCAAAACCTGCAATGTGATGTGTTCTGTTCTTTCCGGTATATTTTATATAATCACATGATTGTTCATTTCAATCGTTTATTTAATTGAACTGCAATTCAACTGAATAAATCCGGTATCATTCTTTAAAAACGAAAAAAAACAAAACACGAATTGCTAGGAAATCGACCAAATATTGAAGTGGAGGGGGGGGGGGGGGGGCTTTTAATTTTGAGAATCAAAATAAACACTGATATATTTTTTTCACAAAGTAACTATTTTTTTAGATATTCCTGGAATTCTTGGTATGTATCATATTATACAAAAAAAAACACAAATCAGGAATTAACATGTCCAGATTCAACATTCGAAACCTGTTGAAAATTGGACATGTTTTAGTTTTTTTCCCCTTCGCGTATGGCGATGACTAATTGACAATTGAATTATGGAAATTCTTATTGAGCAGTCATTACACAGGCGTTATCCGATCTATGAAATATCCATATCCCAGTTGACAGAAACAATTGATTCTGAAGAAATACCTTCCACCCGTGTGGAAATCAATCCTGGGCATCCTAAAGTATGTCTGGGCCCCGTAAGGGTATAACTTGCACATCCAATATAAGAGTGTCCCACCCACGGCCTCTGTGGGCCCCAGTTGGGGTTGCTAGTGTACTCCCCGGATATTTTGATCTGGGGATGCCCACCAATAGCCCATATAGGCCCTTGGCAAGCCCTCATTGTCTCGCCCAGGTATTGTAATTTAAGCATGCCCAGCCACACCCGATAGAGGCCCTGGGTTGGCTATCATTGTTTCCCCTATTCAAAATTTATCTGATAGAACTGGACAACATTTTGACCCAAATCTGACAGATTTGTCTGACATTGTTTGGTTTGTACATCAGTTTGAACATTCATGGAACTGCCAGACAGAGCCAAACGGAACCTGTCAGATCCGGATCAAAATCCTGTTTGGTTCAAATTTTATTTCATTATTTTGTGTATCGAAAGTTTTTTTTTCGTTCAGTTTTCTTTAAACATTGGGGGGGGGGGGGGTGATAAACAAAAAGCACTTTTTTTAGTGTTATTAACCTATATACATGCAACAACGGAATACTTCATATTACCGCTGGTAGAATTGTCTATGGAGTATTTCAAAATAGTCAACAGGATTTTCACCAAATACTTCGGATCAGTGAGCCCAGAATGCGGGAGCTGGCGGCCCCCGCCACGCAGTCGGTGGGACACTAACACTGTCTCACCGCGCGTCCGTATGAGAAAGAAAGAAAGTCTAGAATATAGACTTCCTCTGTTCACACGGACACGCGGTGGAACAGTATTAGTGTCCCACCGACCGCGTGGTGGGGGCCGCCAGCTCCCGCATTCTGGGCTCACTGCTTCGGATCGTAATTTTTCCATCGTCTTAAGTAAAAATCAAAGCTGACGTACATTCGGGACATGCTCGATATTGTTAGGTCAAAACTGCATTGTCTTTTATTTCTACTAGGGAAATCTCTGACGCTGAATGAATCAAAACGTATCTGTATTTCTATGTTTTTGAAAGTTATTCTTCCAGTGCTCTGAGTTTCCAGGTTGTAACAATTGAAACGAATTTCAAACAACCTATATGAGCTCGAAATTGGAATTCCAAAAATTTGATACGCTTTTGGCTGACTGGGAAAAATATCTTGATTACCTTTCTTAAAATTTACATGCAAGAGCGGATGGGAATTTTAATTTGTTTTTGATTTGATGGTAATTTTACATGAAGCATAGATCTATCAAAAGCTAACCCTCAAAGAACATTTTGCTGGAGCAAATTCATTCGTCTTTTATCTGAGGGATATCACCCAAATATCCTGGGGCCCAGCGCAGGGTGAAATTTGAAAATTCATGTGGGCTAAAATGAATTGCCTAAATTGGCCCAAGTTGAATTCTTGATGTGGGCCAAGTTTGGGAACCATTACGGAGCCTGGATTGAAAAGCTTAACACCCCAAGTTGGGGCCAATCCAGGTGTCCTAACCGGGGTCACATTTTAAGTAAGGATTATAGACCTGGCCCAGGTCTGAGGCCGGAAAAATTTCCACACGAGCAATTGAAGTTTAAATTTGATTCTTCGTTAAACTTTTGTTGTGCATTGCGGTCAGTTGAATGAAGCTCTTCCAAAAATCAAAACGTACTAAGGTTTTTAAACTCACACCGAACAGAATAATTTATTTGACCGAATGAACACCCTGGTAAAAATCGAACATGCTTGAATCACCGTCAAAGCGTGCAATAAAGTGACAGAAGCGTTTGTGAAAAGTTTCGACCGCCAAATGACTCTAAGGCAAATTTGGTTGAGCGTGCTATCACATTTCATTGAACGTCCAACGCACCCTTCTTACTAAACACTCCTCTCCAACTCTTCAATAATTCTTTCCTGATGTTTACGATGTTTCGGTAGTGAAGGTTTTCAACACGCTTATAGGACTTCCCTTGTGTATATGTTTTGATTGATTGAGAATTATATGATTTTGAGGTTAGAATGTTTAGAGGGTATTCTTTACCTTTTATACCAGTTGTTAAGCTAAAAAATTTTATTCGTATTCAAGATACATTTACCAATATAATTACTAAACAACAATTGTTTTGAATTATCGAACTGTAATTTGATGATGTTTGATATGTGCAAGTTAATTAAATTCTTTTGCACATTTAATGATTACACATGGGATATTGAAATTGATTTGAAAACTTTCAGGATGAAAAATCATTTTAATTCAATGAGAAATATTGAATTTAAAGCACATTCCCTTATGACACAGTTCATCAGGGAAATAAAGTTCTAAATTTTCAATCACCGATGTTAGCCTAGCGGTAAAGGACTTTCTCCCGAGCTCAGACGTTCTTGGTTCGATTCCCCTTTGCAAATTCTTTTTTTTTTTACTTTCTTTGGGCTCACTTTCATGCACGCTTTACATCCGCCAAATGACTCCTCCGAAACGCTTCTGATACTTTGAATTGACCCTTCGATTACTCTTATAGGACTCTCTAATAATGTCTTTGTAACTCTTCCCAGAACGCTCCATTTTCACCAGGGCACGGAAGTTAGTTGTTAAAATTAGTTGCGAATAATAAAAGAATAGAAGCCGGTAATAAAAGCTGTAGTAAAGGCAACTTCAAATTAGTAACATCAACTAACGCCAGAGAAATGAAATTTGAATTGAGTTGAGCCAACGCCCGTTTGAGTTATCCAAATATCAAAAACTGTATCTATTTGTTGGAACTATCTTTTTCAGTGCACTCCCTGTTCCTGTTTCGAATCGTACTTCTCTCCTTTGAACAGGAAATCAGGTTTCACAAACCTTTTGTTCTTTTCAGAACCCCATGGGGCAACGGGAAATTGTGATTGTTCAGGTTTCACCAGAATGATACATGCATATTATATACGCATATTCTACAAGACCTTAACTGGAATCAATGCGCGGGTTGAACATTGAGATCCAAGATATTTACAAATGAGAACATGTACGAGCAGTGTCAAATCAAACTATGAGAATGATTCAATATTTCATCAACAATAATCAAATTTTTCAAAGAATGAGATTTGGATGTAAGATATGCAGACGATGACACCTACGAACTTCTGTGCATGGTCATTAACAGGAACGAATAATGGTTCCTAGTTTGGGGTATTCTAATAAAATTTAGTATATCGCAATTAGAGTCACTTCACATCTTTGTTAGCGACTATGTACGCAAAGCCAGAGTTATTACTTATTCACTACCATTTCTAGTATCCAATACTATCTTTTGTAAAAATCTCTCCTGTCACTGCGGTTGTCTCCCCTGAATCGGAAATGAACAGCGTATGACTGACGTGATTGAATGGAATTCGATATACAAGTACAAACATATTGGATGAGCAGCTCTCGTTCGTAAGGGAATGAAGAGCAGGAATTGATTTGTATTCAATACTGAATTTTGCGATTAGGAAACATCTACTTCTTCTCGATTCCACAAAATTTGATTAGAATCAATAGTTTATTTTAACCATGCGACTTATAAACATCATCTCTTTTGAATCAATATCGAATGAAATAGAATACTTTCAAATGATTTATGTGCTGTCAAGGTATTGAATTAATAGCGAATTAAAGCAATTTCGATTGATTATTCATGTTTCGTAAGTACAGAATACAACACTTTGACGATGACGTTCGTACGTCTCTTTGGCAAATACACTTGCGTTTTTCGTTATCTTCTCTCACAATTTTTACGACCAATTAAAAATTAATATCATAATGATTGCCGCTATGATAATTCTTATTCATGTATGGAGCGATCCATGCCAACTTATAATAATAATATCTTTGAATCCTTATATCATTCCCAAATTTAGCATCAGAAATTGTATGTATCACATAAGGAGCCTGGAGATTCTTTGCATGTATTTTCCATGAAAAGTACTGTCAACGATCAGTCAAAATGGTATGGATAGCTCCGTGTATATTCTAATATCTTAAACGTCTTGAAGACTTTGGAAGCTGTATAAATATAGTGTAAAAGATAGAAAATAATACCATGCTGCATAGTTCGTGTAAACAAATGCATATTACAAGAATAAAGCATGAATAGATCAACCACGTTCAATTCTCACGTGACACTCAAAAAGAGTTTTTTAAATTATTTTTTGGCGGAGATAGAAATTCTGATACGAGGATCCTTAAAATCTAACGATTTTTCCAATATCGACAGATATCAAAGATATCTTATTGTATCGAATTCTCTGCCATAATGTAATGATAAAAATCATTGTGCTACGTATAACGAATTATCATCTATCATATGTTTCGATCAATTTCTCTGTACAGTCTAATAATGTTTCATTGAATTAAATAACCCATTTTTATCTACATAAATAAATCCATTATTCTTTAGAAAATGTTATGAGAGATAAGTATTCTCGGTACAGTCTGTTTTAAATATATACATTTTCAATTTTGGGTACGCTATTCTCTCGTTTGAATTCTTCGATACATACGAGTGAGAGTGCCTCGTTTCATTCGCATCATCTTCTCTTTGAGGAGCATAAACGTTACAAAATACGTTAAATATTGAATTGATGAATGTCTCGGTACGTGAATAATGACTTCGAGAAGAAGGATTACAAAGACTACGCAGAGTCTTGAATATCGTTCTCTTCTCACGCGATTTCTTTTGCTTCTTCACACAACGTAAACTGGATCCTTACACACCGATATCCTCGCCTCCTGCAAAATTCTCAGTCTTGGTCCTAGGGGGACTCCCATTTTTTGCAATCTCTCCTCGCTCAAGTAAGGTAACTCAACCATTCCGACTCTCTCCTTCTCGAAAGCGCTCGCGTATTTCTTAAACAAAAAGTACAATGATCGATCACTGATATATGCTTATGGAAGAGGAGACGGGGGATGAGGAATAAAAAAAAACGAGAATGTAGAATATCGATTGAAATGTAAAACGTTTTACATACCTCATACCCAAGTTCCCGCAGAAAGAGCCTGATTAGGGGCGGTTCGATCCCGAAAAACTTGGTCAGCTTCTTGACCCTTGAAGGGTTCGATAGGGCTGGCAGTTCCGAGTCCTTGATGAGGGGTTGCGATTGTGACCTCACCATCGCCATACTCGTTTGCGCTCTCAGTGCCGCAATCTCGCCCCTTATATTCTCCATTTCCTGCGAAAACCTGACAGTAGTAAAGTGTCTCGAAAAATTCCAAAACTTTCACGGAAACGGACAGGGAGAGATCGATGATTTACCTGTATCATTAAATGTTGAGTTCTCATTTCCGAGCTAAGGTGTGCTACAGATCTTGCTAACGTCACTACGTGGGATTCCAGGCGTTGGAAACGTTTGTTAATACTCTATAATTGAAATTTATTCATCGATGTCATTGAATTCTAGTAGATTTTTATGACCGTATGGAGTACCAACCTTTATATCTTTGGCTTTTTTCATTCTTTCGTCGACTACGTGGGATCTACGTTTGTCGTGATGTCTCGTCACAGGTCTTGAAGACACGGACGATGTTGGTAGGGAAGATACCGAACCGTAGCTGGCAAGTCCACGAGCTTTTCTCCTCTTTTTCACACTCCCGCCCAATAATTTCAACACCTGGAATAACGAAACGAAAGTACAGAACAATGATTCATACTTTTCAGATATCAAATGATCACTCACTTCGCTGTACATATTCTCTAATCCTTCTAATTGCTTCCTTATCGTTCTTGCATCGTTCGTACTCAGATCGGAATCGCTTCTATCCAACATCGAATCCAAATCCAGCCCTGTTGTGGTGGACGTTAGATCGGCAGCTTCAACACCGAATACTTTAGAGAATGAAAGTTGAATCAAGGAGTTAAAAGTTATGAGAAACAGGATTGATGAATGTTATACAGAAAAAAATAATAATAGGTACAACAAAAATTGTAATTTTTTCTAGAGAATTATAATTATGATGTATCATGTCAGAGAACAATACATTCAGTGAGAGAGCCTTAGAAGATCGTTAGTCACTTGTGGATAGCTCAATCCTCCGATCATATCATGCAATTGAAACATAAAGCCCAGAAGAGAATCGTTAGATTTTCACTTACAGTGAGAAAACTTCTTTGCAGCCTCCTTTTTAGTGGTTGAAGAGCCTCGATGTTTCGAACTGTTCAAAAAACCTCGTTTCTCGATGCCTTTCGTATATTCGGAATAATTCAACTTCGATCCATAAGGTAAACTGAAAATACAAGAGAAAGTTTTTGAATGAAACTAGATAAATTCCACGAAAAACAATGGCGAGGATTGAGAAATCCTGATAACGCTGAAACAATAAGAATATTCCAACATCCTTTGAATTTCCATGCAAGGAATCGTGTGTTACAATTGAGGAAAGCAACAGATATTTTATTTAGACATATCCGTTAGGAATGCTTGAACATCCTGTATCAACACGTTAGCTTTAAAAGTGGGACATAGGATATACTACTGTTACTCACCCTCATGTGCTATGTTTTATAAGTTAGAGAACGACGCAGCCCATGTCCCACTTTGCAGTTAAGCCGTGCATAAAGGGTTGAAAGCAAAAGTTGTGTAACTCAAACAGAAATGCTATAAATTGAGCTGGTTAATTCCAGTGGAACAATAAATGTCCACTGATAAAAGAGTTGGTTGAGTGAATTGCTTTTTCATTGTTCCCGCATTCCAAAAATAAAACAGGAAGAGAATAATAAAAATCTACAATCGCGCCTTGTAACATTCGGATGAAATGTTATTATAAATATTCGAGTGTATCGGAAATACGATATCGTCGTATGTTCACGAAATCTTGTCAAATTTTGTTGTGCGTCGCAGGAGGCGTCGTCGTATCAGCTTTGATATATAGAATACGTATCTTCGCAATATAAGGTTATAAAGATAGTCGGAAATGGTTTGAGGCAGTGACCGGAAGTAACATCAGTTGAGCGAAAGAGAGGAGAGTGAAAAAGGAAGAGAGAGAGAGAGAGAGAGAGGCTGCCGTGTTTGAAGTCTCGTTACCTCGCCGAGTATCGATTTCTCGGTGTTCTGGGACTCCCATGGGGTGACAGAGGGGGCAGAGGGGGAGTCACGGACGATACACTTTCGGAAAGGGTAGAGTGTGCCATCGCTGGCACATCACGTGGTTCCAAAATACTTCGGAGTTCTGATTCCACGATGTCAACCCATTCCGAGTCTTGTGCTGTTCAAACAGATAAACAATATCGTTTTTCATTGTTCCGATCAACACGATGTTACAGGGATTTGGAAAATTTCCAAAGCGTCAAACCTTGCGTTAGATTGCGATCTTCCGGAGGAGGTCTCCTTCCGCTCGAGTAAATAGCCGAACCTCGACCGGAATCGACATTCGAAGAGCTTTGTCCCGCTTTATCGTAATCCGAACCAGAGCCTTGATTTTGAATCTTGAGACGAGAGATCCCTTGTTCGAGATCATCTCTCTTGACGTCCAATTTGGTAGCAGTTGCATCTTTGGTTGCATGTCCTCCTTTCGAGGCATCGCTATTAACATTCTTAGGCAAATTTTCGAGGTCTTTAGATTTTGAATTGTATTGAAGACCTCCTCCCTCCTCGGCAGCTCTTTTTTGAAGCTCTTCGATTCGTTTTTGTACCGTTGTTCCCCCAGTTTCGTTCATGTTGGAGGAGTCTATATTCCCGGAAGCGCTGCCATTGATTTGTTGTTGTTGTTGTTGTTGTTCGTGTTGTTCTCTATTCGAAGATCTGGAAGCCTCCTCCCTACGCAGTCCAAAACTCGTTTCCGGTCTATACTTGTCATCTTTCCGTTGAGGTTCCTGCTGACGATCTATCTCCACCGTGATCTCGTACTTCTCTTTGTCGATCGTTGGATTGACTGGATCTTTCAATTCTGAACTATTCCTCTCCGAAGCATCCTCGTAACAGAGTTGTGGCTGAGAAACTGCTTTCTCTATCCCCTTAGCTGAATTTCGTCTCTGGAATTCGGATTCCCGATTGTTGGCGTCGGGAGATTTCATGTAGACTTGGGGAACGCCGTACCTGGGACGACCTTGAGCGTAATGGTAATAAATGTCTTGATTGGGAATCCTGAGATCTTGCGCTGCTTGCCTCGACGTACTCGGTAGATCGATCTGAGATCTCGACATCGCCTGCTGTCTGACTTGTTGGTATTGTTGGTAAGACATACTGTTTGGGAATTGTTGCTGCTGTGGAGGTTGTTGTTGTTGTTGTTGTTGTTGTGGATTTCTCAACACATTCGATTGTTGATTAACTAGTTGTTGCTGATGCATCTGTTGAATCAGTTGACGCTGGTGCATGTTTTGAGCATGCTGTTGGGCGAATCTTGGACTCTGATGGTGCTGACTTTGATGTAGGAGTTGTTGCGGGCTTTGATAGGATTGATTCGAAGCTTGTATGCCGTTCGTTTGATGCTGCTGTTGCAACGGCAATGGGTGCGATTTTTGTACCGATGATGCCTGATTCTAAAACACCAAAATATTTTTGTTTCCCGAGATGGTAATGAACTTATTCGAGAAATTCACATTCCATTATGATTCAAATTTGACAAGTTTTGAAACTTCGCAAAGGGGAGAGTCCTTGAGTTGTTACCCGTTTTTCCTTTCAAAGAGTGACAACTGTGACGGAGAAACTTTAGTCGACGTATCTATCGACACCTCTCCACGCAGACTATTGTGGTGAGAATCGAAGAATTTGATTATCGAGATTTGAATTTCTTCCCTCGGCGTGGATTCATTTTATCATATTTGAACTTTTATATTGATTTTCCGATACGAATATTGATTCTAAGAGGAGTTCAATTCCATAAAAAAAAATATGTGATAATTTTACGATCTCATTGCTCTTTTATGCTAATCAATTTCAACAATTCAACTATGTTGAATTTATTTCACATACCACGTATATTGAACCGTGAGGATCAAATATTTGTTCAATGTTGATCAATTTTACAAAACGTGAACCGATATCGAGCTTGCTGGAATTTCGAGTATCTCGTTAATTCAAACGTCAAACAGGTCGCGATCGATGTAACGTATAATCAAACATTCTTTTTCATACTTTGGAAAAATATTTAAAATAAAATGAATACCTGATTTTGTGCAGTATTTTGATGAAGTCCTTGATGCAATTGTTGTCCCCCAGGTCCAGGGACAACGAATTCTCTTGAAATATTTGGCATTTGTTGATTCGTTGGGACTGTTCCGGGTTGATTAAACGTAGTGATATGAGTTTGATGTACAGTTTGAACACCAGCAGGAGGTGTATGGTGGGTGACATGCAGTTGGGCGCTTTGCCCGGGTAAAGTGGGTTGAATTTGGGATGTTTGAGGTTGCAATTGACCCGGTAATGGTACGTTTTGTTGATTGCTTTGATAACTGTATCCATGTCCCGGGAATTGACCTGCAATTAAATACCTCCTTTTAAAAACCTTTTTGATTATTCAGAGGGTTGATACATTACTTTTGTACCTGAAAATTTTATGTTCCATACTAAGCGAGAAGAGAGGAGTGAAAAAAAATCACTGGATCACGAAATAATTTCTAACACGAGTGTTAATTATCCAGGAAATGCTACAAGACTCGCTCGCGGTATCTCACTACACGCTTGGTTAATATTTATGATACCACCTGCTAATTATTGTAACGTTCACCCACATTTCCGGTCATTTCCCTTACAGTTAATGAACTTATTCATTCTTATGAATAAAAATGAACAAACGATTGACCTTCGATTGGATGAAAAATTGTGCATCATATTCTAGATGATATAATATTTTGATAATCAATCAATTTGAAAACTGTGGGATAACAAAGGTTTTAACTCAACTTACGATCCATTATATTTTGTCTTAATCCTCGATTCACAGTCAGCTGACCGCTCTAATGACTAAAATACAGTTTCAAGCTAAGAGCATAGCGTAATTGAATGAATTAAAATTTCAAATGAATTCACATTATAAAATTCAAGTTGTAATACAATTAAGATACGCGAAAGGATGCTGAACTTGATATTTGATAGATAGGGTAGTAGAACAAATAAAGTATAAAGCATCACATTTGAATTTGTGTTCATATTTTTTTCTTCAAAATTGTATTGAATCAAAGGTGAATCGATGTCCCTCGTGTTCATATAGTTCAACAATACTTGTCTCCAACAAAGGGAGGAGAATTCATACCTTTTTTGGTCTCCTACAGACCTTACATACATGGAGTAAAATGTATGTCATGAAGTCTCATATTTTCCTGAGAATTGGAATTGTATTATGATGAATACCGTTACCTCCTTAGAAGCACTTTCAGAATTGAATCTATTATTCCATGATAGGTATTATTCTACTATGATACTAGAATTTTTCAAGAAAAGTGTTCTTTGTAAAGTATTTCCGACATTTAAATTGAGTTCCATCGGAATAAAAGAACGAGAAATTTAAAATTCTTTTTCTGCATCGACAATCGACATGGCATGTTTCAGTAAACTAACCGGTCTCTCATTCGCAGTAAAACATTAATTGGCTACGCTCAACTTCTTTGCTTGTTTTCCACCCTGGGTATACATTTCATGCGCAGTTTTATATCCTCTCTTTGCTTCACTAATCTCTGCAAAACAGTGTGATGTTATTAGAATGAGAGATTCACTTACCGTAGGTGTTTTTTGGGTACTGTTGCATGGTAATGGGAGGTTCCGGTACCCTAGGTTTCCCATAAACGCCATCCTTCTTCTTTGCCTCTTCTTCTTCCATACCTCTACTCGATTTCTTCAATTCTTCCGTTACATTATTGAGACTAGCTGCTTCTGGTTCTTGCTCTACATCTTTGCGACTTGGTCCAAAACGACTGGATATCATGTCTTTGATGGTATGATAAGTCCTTGACAAGGATTTTGTTTTTTCTTCATCAACTTTCACTGGTCTAGGAACCACTCCGGTAGATGAGGCTCTAAGTAAATATATATATTCATTGTTTTCGATTTGTTTTTCCATAAAGAACGAAAGAGATTGGAAAGATCTATCGTAGAAAATTCAATGAATTTTCTGGTCAAGTTACAAAGAAGTGATAGCTAAGGCAGACAAGAGAATAAGAACAAAAATGTAATGAGAATAACCATTCGAAGGATGCGACGTACGTGAAATACTTACGAATAAGTTTCCTGCGATTGGTAACTCCTCGCTGAAGCTTCTTGCCTCACTTCCTGCATTTGACTTTCCTTTGGACAGAAGAGAAAAAAACAAAGAGATAGATTGAATCTTTTCAAAACATCACAAAAGTATTCTCATTTTTCTCTTCAAAATATTTCTATCGTGTATTCATTCGATGCACCTAAAATGGCTTTGTTATGCTGTTCAAAAGATGAGAAAGATTCATAACAACAGTCAAAGCAAAAAGAGAGACTCTCTGTCTCTCTCTCGAATCAGGAAAATTTTTAAAACAGTCCTAAAGATACAAATTTAGAAAATTTTCAAAAGAAATAGAGATAATCAGGATAATTCAGGCAGTGCTTTGCTCATAGAAACTCAAAATAGTGAGAATTGCGCCGAATAATATAATAGAACAATGCATGATTGAATTTTGAAATCTGAACACAATTCAAAATCATATCCAATCAATCGCACTCAGAGAAAAAAAGTTGCTGAAACAGCAAACCTCGAAGATTTGCTTTGCTTATATGGCAAAACTTGTTGCTAAATTAGCAAATAATTTGCTGTCACAGCAAAAATCTTGCTCTCTTAACAAGCGCTTGCCATTCAGCAATCCGAGATTGTAGATATACAGACAACTAGGAAATTTGGCTACATTAGCAAATATCTTGCCAAAATAGCAGAATTTTTGCTGTAACAGCAACCGTTTTGCTAATTTAGCAAAGCAGATTTTTCGAAATTGCTTTTTCAGCAAGAATTTTTCTCTGCGTGCGATAACACAGAGGCCTGCGAGGTTTTCCCCCCTTGGAACTGGTGACCATTTCCCAGAGTAATTTGCTGCGTAGAATCCGAATCCGGAGTCAGAATTAGGCTATCACGTCAGGATTTTGAGATATCTAAGGGTATATACTGGGAAAATGCATTTTTATGCTACTTTTGAGGTTATGTACAAGACGCATAAAATTTTCTTGATCTTTTTCCTCAACTGCAGCAATTTATACTACTCTTCCCGTTTGAAATGAGCTATTGAACGGCCATGTATGATTTTTTCTCGTTAAGTTACGACCATTCTAAGTTGTGTAATATGTCCCAACAACATAATCAGCATTCACATGTATTACACTGATCGGCCATGAAATTCTCATTTCTGAAGTAATCTGGCTGCAGAATTGCTATATCATGTCAGATTTTTGGGATATTTCGACCTAAAAATGTGGAAAACACTGTTTTTTGACATATTTGGGGTTGCGTAAAGTCGGAAGGTATTTTTTTTCACAAAACTAATAGATGCTCCTCAAAGTATGAGTCGTCCTCTTCCAAATGCCGTTGATTTTACTCAAATATCTTTTTTTTTTTTCATTGAGATACGACAATTTGAAATTTGTGCGCTCATGTATTCAATAAATAGGCGGAGACACAATTTTCAAACTGTCGTATCTCAATGAAAAAAAAAAAAGATATTTGAGCCAACTCAACGGCATTTGGAAGAGGATGACTTATACTTTGAAGTGCATCTATTAGTTTTGTGACAAAAAATTACCCTTCGACTTTACGTAATTCCAAATATGTCGAAAAACAGTGTTTTTCACAGTTTTAGATCGAAATATCTCAAAAACCTGACGCGATAGAGCAATTCTGCAGCCAGATTCGGATTCAGCGCATCAAAATGCATTTGGAAGAAGACATTATTGTTCGAGGGGGGACTAAAAAGTCATATTTCGCAGGCCTGTGTAATATAAGACGACAAAGTTACACACTAATTCGATAATAATTTCCAATACCTCGTGGCAACGTTGCTCGAAAAGTCATCTCGTATCGCAATCAAGGGAAATTCATCTCGTTTTCAGATCGTATCACGTTGCAAAGAATAATTCTATTCTCCGCTGACAAAAGGTTTTCTTCCCTCGCGCGAAACTCATGATTATGATGAGAAGGAATTTATCAAAGGAGTAATTTGTCAGATCCTCCGAATCGATATTCCGGCTTTTTCCCATCTCTTGCACAATATTTTTCTTCCTCCGTGTTCCTTCAAAACGAGACAGTAGACGACTAATGGTCGTTGGCCGAACCCGCAGTTACGACCACACGCAAGGAATTTCAAATTTGTCGGACTGAATCCTCCGGTATGATTCTTAGGAAGAAATGCGCGCGGAATAACAACGCTTTTTAACAGTCAAAGCCAAAAGGTGACGTGAAATCAAAAGAGAGAACGACAGAAGCAGCAGAAGAAGAAGAAAAAGGAGGGATGTCCTGTACGTATCCTGCATACGGGAAGAGATACCTCCTCGTTTTTGTTGTCCTTTTTTTGACATATGACCATCGTAAACGGACTCTAGAGATTAACTTCGTCAGGTGAGACGATATTTCAGAACGCTCTGATGTCTCCATTCTATCAGTTCACAAATTTTTTTTCCCTCTGTCCCGATTGAAATAGTTAGAATGGTTTATAAGAATGTGGGATTCGATCGAGAGGAACGGTGAATTTCCCTCCATTGCCACGTATTACCACGTGTACGTAACACGTATTATCCAGGTACTTGCAGTACAGTGAGAAAAAAATGATGACCCATTGATTGTTTTCAATTCGCACGTTAGCTTTCTCGAAACACTTGGATAATAGTTCGGTTGAAATAAAGAAGAGATCTGACAAACAATCTTGGATTATGAAAAAAAAACTTTGGTGTGAAAATTCACACAGTTCGCGTTTATGCTAGGTCTAAAATTACAATAGAAGCAAGTATAACGAGTGCTAACGTCATCGTACGAATCTTACTGCATACCAACCGGTGGTTATAATCAATCAAAATAATGAAAAGGATGATCAACGGGGGAGCGATATTTAATTCTGATTGCATTTCACGGTAGAAATCACAAATCTCTTGTTACAAATTTCATCCTTCCTATGGTATTCAGAAATCAAGAAGACAAAGAGAAATGTCTCAAGTTCAGTTCTGATCTAACAGTATTATTCTGTGTTGCAAGATGTGTTATTACATTGATTATGTTAAGCAGGTCTGAGTTATTTGAAAGTCGATGGAAAGTTGGTCATTTGGTATGGTACGACGAATCAAGCTCATTGATGGTTATCTGCGAAATTATGGAAGGGAATGAAAATAAAAAAGTGAGAACGTAAAGTGAGGGGATATAGGAATCAACGAAGATATACGTTCGATGTTGCAGAAATAAATTAATTTCCATACCAAGTGGAAGTTTCTTGGGTGTTTTTTTGCTCATCAAGATTACTTTCATTGGGATTTCCATTCAAATTATACGAGTGCGTGATGTATTCGTGATATAAAGATGCATTTACCTGTGCACCCGAAAAAATGAATAATTCGATACGTTGAGTATACGGCGAGTCGCGAAGGTGAATTTTGTTTTTCTGGGAGGATTTTGTATTCCGAATTCTGAATAATCTTGTCGACAACTGTATGTATTCCCTTCATCTTCACATCTATTACTGTCGATTGATTAGATGTAATACCCAAGTAGTGATTACTCCAACCACTTTATCGATCCCCACAACCAATAGTACCGATGGAATGTTATGGGATTGAGTGTATATAGAATAAGTATCGGATCATTTTCAACGATAATTACTGTCCTCGAATGCTTAAATTGAGACATCTCTGTTTATAAATTCCGATGATTTTTACAAGGTTGATAAAAGAACAAGCACACGCTGATGATAGAGACACAACCGATTTAGAGTAAATTTATGTATTTGAATTGGCGAAGAGTGGATTTTCCGTAGCTATGGGATAACCAATAATGGAGTATACAGTATATACCGGTGGGATGAAATCAATGAAATCACCAATAACTGTTGGGAGAAGTCAAGAACAGTGGAATCGAGCACGTACACCTACGTACAAGTGGTATACGTATGAACGTAACGTCATAAAGAGGAAAGACTGATCCGATATGTAGGTGTGGATTATGACGAGAGAAATGGCATAATATGCAAGAGCGGTTTCAAGCCTCGATACAATTACCATGAATTTTATGGAATATTATTATATTTATTTTATTCAGTCTCGCATAAATTCGATCAACTGAATAATGAGGGATGCTTTTGGGATAGTTTGAACATTTGAGATTGAGTTTTAGTTATATCATTAACTTGATAGCCTTCCATTATGCCTGATCAAATAATTACGATTATAATAATAATCAAAGCGCGCAATGTATTAATAACTGTGTTCAAAGCGTGTGGAGAGTTCAAATCATCCCTCGGTTATGGCGTATTAGATTCCAACGACAAAGCGAGGTTTCGCTATTATCGTTCCTATGAAATACAAGTCAAATATCTCTGAATATTTTTGTTGTACAGAGAAACCGACTGAACAGCCGAATGATTTATGGAGCTAATTTTTACAGGCTTATCGATCCAAAAATTCAACGAAAACTTTTGTCTCAATCTCAATTTATTCAAACAACATGAGAAGGGATGAACAGTTGTGAACTTTTATTCTATATTTCAATATATTTTTCACAACAAAGGTATTTTATTTTTGAGAAACAAAGTCCATGTAAAATAAACAGTTCCTGAAGCATTTGAAACGATACCAAATCATCAAGCCCTAAATTCTCAATCGACTTGCTTCTTCTCTTCGAGAAAGAAAAAAGCTGCACGCATCTCGATACTTCACCTTTATATTTTTCACTGTACGCAATGTTTCAATGAGTCAGAGGTTGTGAAAAAGTTGTTCCATCATGTGCAATCTACAGCGGAGAAAGAATTTTGCGTAGGTTGTTTCTTCTCGTACCGGGTTCAAAGACGAAGAATATTACGGGGGAGAAAAAACACAGACAGCAATGTTCTCACTAGAATAATTCGACGCAAATGGAATGATAGGTTTGACTGATGCTATTCGTGCATGAATATGTATTCGAGTTCGATTCGGTTGGTTGATACCCAATCGATAACATTGTTCGTCGTACTGATCTAATCCGCTTTCGCGGTGTCCAACCGTCCCAAAGGATTATCGATTATCAAAAGTGTGGAGTTTTTTCTCACCTCTTGTTGAATCCAGGCCTGCTGCTTGATCGGTGCATCCGGTGCGATGGCCACCCTCCCAGCAGTTCTTTGCTTATACTCGTGAAGAATCGGAATTTTTGAATTTTTGTCACAGGATGATAGTACTACTTCACGTTCTATCTACATTGAACGAGAAAAAAAAACAAATTTTATTATGTTTGAACGATTGAAATTTAAATCGCAGGTATAATTTCATAGATTTTTATTATCGTACTTTGCGATCATTCACAACACGCGTGTTGAATAATACCCTACAGTTATATTTTGTAAAATTATACTGATTTTTGACCGAGAATAGTCATTTCTCTCGATACCATTTCGAATTCATAGAAAATCTGATAATTCGAATTACACGTTGTCGGTGCATGGAAAATATTTGATAACGATGATAAGGGACAGGTATTTTATATATCAACGTTGCGCATACAAGATGGCATGGATCCAACAACCAGAGTATTATCGAGTATCAATGAATCGACTTTAGGTGTCGCTGAACTAAAACCGGCTCAAGATATCGCTAGTCCAGTTGCTATCTCTTTGGAGCGTACGCGTAGAGAAGGTACTTAGAAGAAAGCAAGCGTGATGAAACGAGCTACCGCGCTGGAAAATAAATGCATCTAAGCGCCATGGTAAACGAGTATTATGTTTATGTATACCGGATGCGTATTGCGATCGAGATGATATATCATTAATGCAGTCAATTTTTTTTCTCTTCTCTTCCTGAAACTCTGGTACATTCACGGACAGGCGATTTTGAATTCTTCCAGGTACTTTTTTTTCCTCTGACATTAACATAATGTATGTAATGTGGTAGATCCAACGAAATACATTGATGGCATGTTTGTACGTTCCAACGAATTCTTTTCCGACTATTCGTATCTACTACACCAATGGTCGCATAATGAATTTCTTGTCTGAAAAGAATCGTAGAGAATTATCGTGTACATCAATCAAAGTAATCAAATAGAATGATTAGTCGTACTCTTCAATCTTTGTACAATTAAATCACGTGACAGGAATGGATGAATGAATTTCTTCTAGTTCCCACAACCGGATTTGTGCGACGAAACAAAATAGTGCACAGCGGAGTGTGAATTTCAAAGACGAACCGATACAATTTTATCTCGAGAATATTGTGTTTGACGTTCCGAGGAATCTATTGATTTTGAATGAATTTCATGTATATGGAGGTTCGGATGTAATGAAGCATAATCCACATGAAATCCTTATTATCGAGATAAGTCGAAAACCGGTTAACACAAGTCGATTAATATGGTATGGAAATTACTATTTAACGGTGAACAAGTTTGTTGTGTGAGAGCGAAATGCGTTGGAAAATATAATCATTGAGAATTGATATTATATAAGATTTTTTTTCGGGACAAGTACATAATAAGTGAAATCGATTTTATTATAGATTTTATAGATAGACTTCTATGCTACTGAAACAAAATTTTTAGGAAGACGTTATTTGGACTATTGTATCGGAAGATACAAATTCATCTTGATCCTCTGGATCTGAGCAGATTATTCTGAAGTTTGCTCTGGTTTTGACAACACGGAGAAACAGGTATCTTGAAAAATACCATAATTTAGGAATTTTTGGCGTTGGTCTAACCCGAGTCAAAATATTTACGTGAAGATACCTCTAAAAGTACCATAATGGCTGGGACTTTTATGAGGAAGGTACCATACTTATCCGCACAGCACAGAATATTGCAGTAATATCGCAGTAATATTATTTTGTGATATTGTGATATTGCAGGGAAATATTACTGCGATATTGCCGTAATATTTCATGTCCGCGCAGATTGATTGCAGCAATATTGCAGCAATATCACAGCAATATTGTAATATTACAGCAATATTTCAGTGATGTCACAGTAATATTTCACACCTGTCGATATTATAAATTTTAGTAATATTGTGGCAATGTTTCAAGGGGACACTAATTGCCCGCAATTGAAAATATAACAGTATACGGACTCGACAAACATTTCCTCGGTAAGAATTATCTGAACTGAATTCATGAATGTATCTGAAGTTTTCAGGAGATAATCTTTAATACTTTATTTGCGATACAAAGCCCAAATTTTCAAATTCCAAAGAATTCTTATCCAACATTTGTGAGAAAGTTTGAAATTCAAAATTTGGATTCTGCACTGCGATAAAGTACAGAAGATTATTTCTTGAGAATGTTTGCTCACAGGGTACACTGGTATCCTCTGAGAGCATGTGATACCAATACCAGGACCTTAGCCATTTTATTTACAACAAAATGGATAGAATCAATTCAATGGAATCAAAATATCTCTCCGTACACAGTAATTTTCAAAATTTATTGAAGAACTGCTGTACACAGCCTTATTTTGATTTTATTAAAAGATTTTTTGAATGTTATAAACAAAATAGCTGTCGTCTGGGCCCTAGCATCCCTCAAAGTGAATTGTTCATGTGAGGTTTCTAGGATATTCTTCACAAGTTTTGGAATATCGCTCTGTAAAGTGTTTCTTTGCAGTCATATAAGTATTCAACGATTGAGGCATAGAACAATATTCTGAGAATGAATTGCAAGGTATTCGAAAAGTCTCGTATGAACAATTTGGTTAACATCAGGGTGTTATAGCACCCTCGCTATAGTATCCTTTTCAAGAAATACGAGCGACAGTGTTCCTTGACAAATGTAATTTGAAACTTGAAGAAAAACGAAACATTGTGATTATAAGCAGATACCAGTGCCATGAGAGCAGCTGATTATTTTTTTGGAGATTTCGCAAAGGGGGTGAACAGGGGGAAGTGCTTCAACTGGAAATTCCAACGAAATTGATCGATGATACATTTCTTTTAAATAGAATAACCAATCGAGGAGAGAAAAATTCCCGGTCGTCACAAGCCTGGTGAAATATAATAGATATTTCGATATACCTTCGTTTGATTACCTGGGAAAAAAAAATCTCTTTGAATCTCTCTGAAATGTCTCTGAATTTCTCTGAATCTCTCTGTATTTTGGGACAAATTCCAGAGAGATTCAGAGTAATTCCAGAGTAATTCAGAGGAAGTTAGAGACTTTTCCGATAGTGATACGTTCTGAATTCTTCAACTTTCTCTGAATCTCTTCGCATATCACTGAATCCCTCAGAGTTTTATATATTTAAATTTCAAAGCTCCCTCTGAATTTATCTGAATATCTCTAAATCTCTCTAAATCTCCCGGAATCTAATGTATTCAGATTTCAAAGCTTCCTTTGAATTCCTCTGAATTTCTCTGAATTCCTCTAAATCTCCGGGAATTCAATGTATTCAGATTTCAAAGCTTCCTCTGAATTCCTCTGAATTTCTCTGAATCTCTCTGGATTACTCTGAATCTTTCTGAATTCCTCTGGATATTTCTAAAAAATTCCACGCACAATTTTTCTCAATTTATCTTCCTCTGGAAGTCTCTGAAACTTCCAGGAAGCCTCTGAAATGCAGGACCAAGAATTGTATTGAATTCATTCCTCTCTGAATTTCCCAGACTTCCCCCGCATCTCTCTGAATTCCGCTGAATCTCTCTGAATCTTTCTGAAAAATCCCACGCACAATTTTTCTTAATGCACCTGTCTCTGTAAGTCTCTGATACTCCCTGAATACCTCTGGAATCCTGAACCAAAAATTTAGTTGAATTAATTCCTCTCTCAAGTTCTCTGAATTCCTCTGAATCTTTCTGAATTACTCTGAATCTTTCTAAATTCCTCTGAATATTTCTGAAAAGTTCTACGCACAATCTTTCTGAATTCATCTATCTCTGAAAGTGTCTGAAACTCCTTGAACGCCTCTGAAATGCAGGACCAAGAATTCTACTGAATTTGTTTCTTTCTGAATTTTCCAGAATTTCCCTGCATCTCTCTGAGTTCCTCTGAATTTTTCTGAATCCTTCTGAAAAATTCCAAGCACAAGTTCTCTCAATCCACTAGTCTCTGAAATCCTCTGAACCACGCTGGATTGCTCTGAATTTCTCTGATTCTTTCTGAATCTCTCTGAAACGTGAAATTTTCAGAGAGATTCAGAGAGATTTTTTTACCAGGGTTGGTAAAGAATAAAGGTACTTCAAGATATTTCAATTGTATCTCACCTGTTTCAGAAAACCTTACAGACAAAATCAGCTGATCTCATGGCACTGGTATCGTCTCAAAGTCTTGTAATTTATATAACAACTGTCATTTTTGTGGGTTTCAAGGAATATGAAATTTTTTCGGTCATACAAAAAATCTTAATTTTTTTCTCTTTATATTGCTCAGGGGTGAAATTGGAAAAATCCTGATTTTTGAAGACAAATGTGAGTTCAGGCATATTTTTTCTACTTCTCATGGCATTCAAAAATCCTACAGAGGAGGAAACTATTCTTCTATTTTTTTTATATTTTGAGACCCGAATCAGGAACAGTATTATAATTTTAAATGATGTTTTTATAATATTTTACAAAATATCCCATCTTCGAAAATAGAAAAAGATGAAACTGTGGGAGGGGTATGGGTTTTGCATTTCGAAGGATTTTGAAACGATTGCAATGAACCGGACTCAGAAGGAACCCATTTTTTCACTACTAAAGTTTACTACACAACACACATTTCCATTTTCATCCATTTCTCATGTCCACTCATGAATACAAAAACAAAACAATATCGAACCGTTTTGAACTAATTTTCACATGGAAATTGGCCAGGATTCAAGTTTAGGCATGTATTACAAATTCCTGTTTGCAAAATATTACCGCAATATTTCAGTGTGATTCATGATATATTATCGACGCTGTAATATTGCAGTGACATTACATTGCAATATATATAACATTGTAATATTGCTGCAATATTACATTATGATTTGTAATATTACGTCAATATTGACGGCGAAAATCTATAAATCATGGTATTTTTCAAGATATCTGTTTCCTCGGTGAAGGATTGTAACACTAAGAAATGTAGTTGAAAACGAGGATTCAGAAATGCTGGACGATTTTTGTTCTGGAAAATTCAACCAAATCCCAACAAATGTTGACTACAGCATACGTTTGTTATTTTTCATCACAATATTTATCAGGAACTCTTTAAAAGATACGTACAGGCAGGATATTCAAACAAAACATATTATACACTGTAAAAAAACTCCTTCGCAATATTCAGGAAATTTGACTATAATCTTTTGTAACCACTCCCTTCTGAGGAAGTATCCCGAAAATTCAGAAGGAAGTGGCTCTAAAAATGTATAGTCACAGTTTACAATTCTGAATTTTCAGAAGAAATTGTTTTTCAAACTGTGCGTTAGAATTGCTATGAATTCTAAAAGACAAAAATTGCAAAATAAAAACATTTCCCGCTTGGATTTGTTTAGCATTATCAAAATACATTGATTTTCGATGAGAGAATCGGACGGAAATCTCAATTGTTAATAGCTCAACGTTCCTGAATTTTCATTTCAAATAAAATCCGCTATACATAAAAGTGAAATAATGACTTCCTCCCACCATAAATTCCATAAATTTGATCGTAAGAGTATTAGCACCTGCGTATAATTTGTCAATAAAAGTTGTTGTTATATAAATATATAGGGTAGATTTACAAACATATAACGTGGGAAAACCTGCACTTTTGTTCCCAAATTAATACTCCATCCATTCAACATTGCTTATAAAGAATAATAATAAAATATCAGGAAGACACTTCAAAGTCAAGTTTCCGTCTATTTTACAATTCAGCTAAGCGTAATATTTCTCACCAAGATTGCGTGATGAACATCAACTTTCATCGCAATAGTTATCGTAACCAACTTACAATAGGATTTCTCTAAATGACATGGCGTCATACAACCAGAGTCAGAAATTTTTATTCATAGATGTTATCGAGAAGTCGTTGGCACGATTGAGTCACTTTCTGTTATTCTTAGTTGCATACTCAGTTCAATAATGGATAATCAATTATGTTCTAACAATTGGAAAGGAGGCTTGAATCGCTCGAACTGTACATTCATGTGAAGACATTGTATGCACCTCGAGTGTGTAGAAAAAATTATATGATTTATATAATCACATATGAATTGAATAATTCTAGTGATTTTTATAACAGGTTCATAATCTCTCAAGTTTAATATTGTATTTTAATTCTTCGTAATACGTTACTCGACGTGGGTGAGTTGTTTTCCACCTGGAGATTATTCCAGATGATTTTCCACATTCGAATCGAAGTCTCAATTAGCAATGCCGTAACGAACATTGCTTTTCCTTCTCAATTATTGGAGAAGTCGTGCATCCAACGGTACATTAAGAAACAGTTCGCCGATTGATGCATATTGATGTTTGGAAATAGCGTTTATTCTATGAACAATGTAAACGTTTGTACACTTTGATCGCTAATTGCTTATGTAGGTGATGTAAATGGTAATACGCATCGATCAATTATTCCCGCCTATTATTCAAAGTGGAAATGGAACAAAGGTAGTATAAGCTGTGTGCAGATGGAAGAAAATTCATAGCGGAAAATACAGTGATGTTGCTGTAATGTTAGTTGTTTGACATTTTCTTGGGAATAGCAGTGGAAAACAAGAAGCGATAAGCCGATTTGTCAGAATTTCCGAATTCGGAACGACAAATCCCCCCACTCAGGAGTAAATCAGGTTTGCTTTGATTTTTGCCATGTAAAAAAATTAGACCAACTAGGTCCAAGTTAGACATGAATTGTGTATGGAAATGGGCATGCAAGAACTATTATAGTGTTATTTGAAGAGAGGACCAATAGATGAATCATTTAAACATGTATAGTTTTCTATGCCCATTCCCATACACAATATATGTCTGGTTTTGATCAAGCTATATGTCTAATTTTGTTACATGGGTTTGCCCTGATCTCACCTTGTTCTCACCCTGTTCCCATTTTCAAAATTCTTATTCAACCTAATGTTCACCTTTTTTGGATCTAACTCAACTCTGATTTGTTGCGTATTAATTACAGAGTGAATCAGAACACGTTCACATGCGAACTCAGATTCCCATCCGGCACTAAAAATACACTGCATTTTCACCATTCCGTAACATGAAAAAAAGGTTTGTTAATTAGAACTAATTAAATCACGAAAATCGGCCATTTTTTAAGTATCTGATCGTATCTTCCCCTTAATTTCAATGATTATTGGCAGACAGTTACCCTTCGATCGTAATATCACGTAGAATGTTGATTTGAAAAAAAAACATAGTACGTCATGTCAGTTAGTTGGTTCTTGATGGCAATTACATTGGATAATAATTCGACCAAGAGAAACGTATATAATACTTATCTCTATGCCTTCCTCTACTTACCAGCGCGAATTGATTGTGCTATGTCATAATTCCTTTTTCTTATCTGAACTAGTCTTCGAACGGAGGAACTGGTCCTCTCAAGATCATGAGATTAAATTAATAGGATTGACAAGCGCATCTTCTTCCCACGGAGTCATTTTAATTACCACCTTCATCAATGAAGTAATCATCTTAGCGATGAATGCATATTGTGATATTTATTCCCGTTTTCTTTATATCTCTTCAAGTTTTTACATCATATCCAATAAGATTGAAAAACAGATGCAGGTGTGAATTGAATTCAATGAACTGTTCATTCAACATACTGAAGGAATCGGCTGTTCTATGGAGAACCTAACATAACTTCCATGCTTTCATTGTATTTGAAACTAATCTAGTTCAATAAATTATTTGTTTCGTTAACATATGCACAGTGAAAAATTTTGTGTATTTTTAACTAACGTGCATGTCTCAAACGGTCCACTCAAACTTTGTGTTAAATATTGATACGAAGGATGTGAGAAATTAACACAAAAGTGTCCCGGTCCCGGTTACCAACATCAATTCGGTACTGGAAATCAGTGTGGTTCCGACATTGAGAACCAATACTACGAGTATTGATCGCCATTCAAGTACCGACGACTGTTACTCAACCGTTATTTGCGCTGTTGTAACTTTGGAAGGTTTTGAATGCATTATCAAAATTGCTGCACTAGGGGGAATTTGGAGTGAAATTTATTATGGGATCATAAGATGCCCGCCAACGGTTGCAGCCTGTATCAAGCCGGTACTGGACCATTCGTCAATTTCTACGTGGCCAATCAAGTCTTCTCTCAAGGTAGACGAGATATTCATGCACATTGGTTTGGTACCGAATCAACGTGGGAGGCCAACGCTTGCGTACTAAAATTGTGCCGTTGTTAATCCAACATTGATGGAAAAGTGGGCAATAACGGTTGGTTCAAATATCGAACCAATCGTCACCATCGGCTCAGTACCGGAATTTCTACGTGGGAGAAATTTACTATGGGACTTTGCAACCGAGGAACAGACTGAACTTACAATGAAATTTACTATGACGAGACAATAGAAACATGATCAAATTCACTATGTTTTACAGTAAATGCCATTGGAAAGTCAGTCTGTTCCTCGGGCACAATAATCACATAGAAAATTTAACTACAAATGTATCTCCGTGTATGGTTCTGTGTAATTCATCGAGACATCGATAACTCGTTACCTGATATTTGTAAATGTACCTCAATATTTCATATTCTTCTAGCAAGACTTATGAATTAGAATGAGAACTGAAAATTTATATCCAACGACAGGATATTACTCCGCCATGATTCGCATTACTAATAAACTATGACTTGAACCCATCATCAATATGCAACACATGAGTCAAAGAGTCTAAACTTCGAATCTGAATCTATCAGATGATAAATTGATTTGAATCGGTTAGATCTCTCAAAATCAGGTGTGTAGGAGTACTCGAAATTGTCGAGTATTTTCGACTCGAGTATCTTCCGCTACTCGAAATTTTTTCGAGTAATTCGTTAATTTTCTCAAATTTCCAGAAATCCTGTAGATCTTTCTTTATTCAACTTTTATTCATTATTTTCTTTACTTTTTCTAAAGACGTAATTATTTTGTCACTAAACATTATTTATTTTGCAATAAAAAAAATTGACTCATTTATTGCTCAATGCCTAGTCTATAACATTTGTCAAATAAGCAACAAGTGAGTTAGTTTTTTATTATTCATATTCGTATTTGACTTCATATTTGAATATTTAATATATGATTCATTTAAATTTTTGATGAAAATATTCTTCTTTTTCTTCTAAAAGTTATATGTATTTATTATTCAATTCATTATTAATTCCTCAAAAAATACATCCATTAAAGAGAATGTGACTAAATGTGAGAATTCGTCTTCATTCCATCATGCATTCCAATATGTACTAATCGAAGGTTTGAAAATATATGCTATATTTTTGTCGCTTTTGTTAACTATAAATAAGCCTTTCTCTCAGTTTGCTACGTCGAAAACGTTTAAGAAACGGTTAAGGAATGGTATGCTGACTTCAGATGTGGTTGCACTGCAGACATAAATAATACTGAACGCTCAGGTCGCTCAAACTCAGCGGTTGTGCCTAAAAACATCGAAAAAGTTCATAAAATCGTTTTGAACGATAGTAAATTGAAGTTGCGTGAGATAGCAGAGGAGTTCAAGATATCAAAAGGCAGCGTATATTTATCATTCCGCATGAACATTTATCAACAAGAAAGTTGTGTTCAAAGTGAGTGCCGCTGTTGCTCACGGTTGATCAAGAACAACGCATCGATGTTTCAGAGCATTGTTTGCAACTGCTTCAGCGCAACAAACAGGTGTTTCTGCGTCGATATGTGGTAATGGATGAAACACGGATCCATCACTTCACTCCGGAGTCAAATCGGCAGTCAGCGGAGTGGAAAATTGCAGGTGAAAGTCGACCAAAGACGCAAACATCAGCTGACAAGGTTTTTTTTGTATTTTGTTCATCGATTAACTCGACAAAACTAAGCTGTTTCAACTGAAAGTAAGCACCGCAAACACATGTTGACACGGTGGAAAAGTTTGAATTTCAGTCCAGTTCTCAAGCAAGATGCAATCACATTCAGTCCGATTTTGTATTGTGAATTGCTGCCAGTCACTGTATTTTACAGATCTGGTGCTCAGCAATTACTGGCTGTTTGAAGATCTCAAAAGAGAATACTTCAGGGAAAGAGAGTTAGAAACTGAGGCGTATTTTGAACACGAATAAGACAAATCCTTATACATGAAGAAAAAAACTTTGCTGGAATAGCAAGAATTCCGCTGTTTCAATGAAATTTGCTTATTAGCAAGCAAGTTTGGCCCTGTTGTGCTTTCCCATACAATTATGGTTCGTAGGAAATGGAAATAATGAATCTTAGTGCGGGTACTTTTGAATTTGGCCCCAATTTGGACCAGCGTTAGGCCAAGATTGGGGTCAATTTATCTCCCGAGCATGTGTGTACAATCCTCAGCGTGTATGAATTTTGGTCCAGTCTTGAGCCCATATAGGCACGGTGGGGCTCAACACTAGGTCCAAGACTGGGCTGAAATTCATGCCTGCTGGGGTAGGATTCAAAGCAATTTTCTAATTTCAAAAAAAAAGGAAGGGGCAGTATTGATTGCCTCGTCTGGGTTCATGGTGGGCCAATGGTGTTACGAATCCTCGGGCAAAGCAATACAGCCAAGCTGGGAACGATGTTATCATCTCAGGGTCTCGCGTTAGGCAGAATGGGCTTAGATTGGGTCCGCTGTTAATACACACTTGAGAATGAACGGCAATTGATTGTTTCAGCGAATCAAGCTTTGCAATAGTAGCGAAGAACTGACGATTATAACGAATCAGTTCGTTAACAAAGTGAATTGTCATTGTTAGATCATTCAATGCACATTGAAAATAGCTCAATCTTTTTCCTTCGTATAAAAAGAAAGCATCGAATTGTTAGAGAAACGTTGAAAGCAATATATCACCCTGAATAACGTCAAATTTTGTCTAGAAGGTTTTGTTTTATTTATTAGACCCAGGCTTTATATGAGAAGTGCTTGTTTTCGACTCTCTAACGTCAAAGCCTTCCTTTAGACAACAAAATTAAATAGTAAGTTGAGACAACGACCTGGATTCAATTCTCTATTTTTGGTAATTCGATTTTGCCATGCGATGGAATACTTTGTAGTAACAGTTCGTTGTACGTTACGTATGCATCACGTACACGTTCTTGGGAAGTTTCTCAGAGCCCTGAGACTCTAGACAAAGCCAGCAAAATGAAAAAAAAAACGTAGGGCAGTACTATACGAATACATGTGAGTTTACCGTTTACCGGAAGTTACTTGCTCCTGATAGTCGTTCAGATAAACGTACGTCACTTTGCTTCCATTAGAGAAAAAAGAAATACTGAAAGAGGTTAAATTGTCAATACAATTATCTCGATTATGGGTCATAGAATACATCTTCGTCTGAAAATTATTGAAATATACAAGCATCGACGTCGCTTTTAAAAATATTTTCTTAAGTTACATCTCGAGAGAAAATTCACGTAATTATCGATCCGCGAAGGTTCTGTACAAATTTTCTATTCTAGTGAAAAACGATCCATGAGGATCATAAGCCATCAATCGTCTCTGAAAAGAATCGACCCATAGTTTCGAATCTTTCTTTCCCTCTTGTTTTTTGCATAACCAAGTTCCAAGACTAAAATAGAATTATATACTTGTCCGTACGCGCATCGAATACATTGGATTATTTGTATGTAAGTAAGCGCCTACGCGCCTTAAACGTCAACGAAGAGTCGAGTATATAGCAGTGAAAATGATTTTCATGAGTAAAGCAAGCAAGGTCTTTAGCCCAAGTGGTTTTTTCTTTTCTTGTTAAACTTTGTTCACAGTCGTCGTAAATGGCATGGACGAAGGTGAGAATTCAAATATATACTTGGTTTCTCGGTTTCTCCAATGATGTACATCATAAACTATAACACATTGTCTCGTTCGATCTTTTGGAAATGATTCGAAATTGTCTTCATCTATGTTGTAAAAAGAAAAATCTTCTTATTCTCGTACGGTTAAGAAATAGAAAAAGAATCACAGCGTACGTAACGACGATAAAGATCCTTATGGCGTATACAGGGGCACGTAGAAGACGTACGCAGCAGGTAAATTAACAGACACGACACACACACGTTCACGTATACAGTAGGTCGTTAATTAGTTTACACCGTACCATCCATGACGTGCACGCGCTCTCCATCTCGCTGCACTTCACTATAAAACCACCTACGTGTACATTTTTTTTCCATTGCTTTTTCTCGCCAAATAAAGTATATTATTCAATACATGATGTTTTTTTTTTCGTCAAATTTACGAGGTTCCAAGGTATATCGAGACGACAAACAATGAGGTCAGAACGATCTTTTAATGGACAAATGCAAAAACGTGTTATATCTTCACATTCCCTCTCAAAAGAATTTATTATCACAAAAAAATAGGGGAATTGCGCGAGCAGAACGTGAATTCTTGTATATATAATTCTGTGTGGTTGAGTGTTTGCGATTTCAAGGGAGAATCATGAGAATCATCCAAAGCATATATCAACTCACGTATTTCACATCCTACGAATATCCACGAAATTGAAGATCGATTTGATATTCATGAATCGTTGATATTCATAGAATTTGACAAAGGAATTCGAATTCGTTCGGATTATGTATATACATTCCAACTACCAATGTAGAAATTTAACAATTGTCCAGTACTGGCTTGATACAAGTTACTAGTTTGCAACCGTTGGTGACAGAAGTTGGTTGGACTGCGGAATTATAATGCTAAATAACTTTGATCTGGTACCGATCACCTACCATCGTCAACCATTGGTGACTGATATCGGCAACCCATAGTCTTTCAATATTTAAAATCATATCATGTATCTACGTTCATGTGGGCTCGGATATTCTGGCACTTCCGTAATATCCTTTGCGTGTATGAATCTAGGCCCCACTTTGGCCTAGTTAGTGGGTCCATGCTGGACCAGTGCAGGTCCCATGGTGCGTACATACTGGGGATATAAATCATGATGGAAAGACTGTTATCTCGAGATTAGAAAATCATATTCATGAACAGTTCACGACAATAATGTCATAAATCCTATTGAATTGCATAGAATACATTCCTCAGTTAAGGGGATACCAGCGACCTCTGACGATGCAACCCGAGCCAAATCTTTTCTGACAAATTATTCGAAAATAAAGCAATGAAATCAAAATATCGCTCTGTGCAGACCATCTTTATTGATTGAAAAAGGTCTGTACAGAGCGATATTCTCATTCCATTGTTTCATTTTCGAATGATTTGTCAGAATGGTTTTTGGTGGTGTTCTTTGTTAACCAATGGTTATGGTTGCATCTTTAGGGGTCGTTGGTATCACCTGAAGAAAGACAGGCTTCAAATTTTTACTACCTTATAGAGTTCAAAAATCCGTAATAATAATACTATTATTTTATAAAATATTTCACTTTGTAGTATTTTCTTGTTTCCAACCGTGCATCGAACAATGCAGACTTCTCATATTGTTCAAATCCACAGTATGAAAAATGTGTGAAAATAAACAAATCTTTTGTAAAAGTACACTAGATATTTGTTCACATTGATTTGTTACCGACTCAGGGTTCAAAACCAACGATTGTTCACTAAAATTGTGCCATTTTTTATCCAAAATTGGTGGAAAATTGATCAACGACAGGGAGTTCGGTTATCAAGCCCAGTACCAACTTGCAATGGATAGACAACCGTTGATGGCCTATGTCGTCTCAGTACCGATTCATTTGTCACCGTAAAACTGGGATTCATACTCGAGTGAATGAGGTATTATGTAGCCTTAATGTATACATGTAGTTTATTTTTGTTTCTTGCTAATTACTGGAGAGATAAACGAAATATTCCTCTCTTGAATCCGGCCGAGTAAACTTCGACGCTGCACACACACCTTAACGAGGCTCGCGATGTTTGAATTTTAACATCCTTGTGAAAAATTCATCCCCCGGATCTGTTTAAGTTCGCCGTGATCTTGATCGGATCGTGACAAGGATTCCCATGCAATACTGGGGCGTTTCGAATGTTCTATGAACGTGCATATAAAATATTCATACACCATTAGGATTGGAATGCTTGCGTCCTATCAAAAATGTGTTAGGAGAACCTTGTCTGAAGCGAAAATCAACATCGAAATATCAGGAAATTGCGTAAATTGAATGAATAAAGTATGAGAGAAGTAACACAAATATAAACTACCAGATTCAATTTAAGATTTTAAGAGTGCATGAGAATCTTCATTTGTGCCGAGTTTGTTCTCTTCAAGATTATTTACATTTGATCCTAATCGTGTGATTTTTCATTTAAACTGGCTAAAATTTAGTCACAACACTGAAAGAATTTTACTCCAAGAATTACCGTTAAATTTTAATGATCGCGGGACAAGTGGAAATTCTTAAAAGAATCGCTGTGCATTCTGTAAATTTCGTGGGATTTATCTCTCCAAATTGTTTGAGAATTCACTCATTTTTAAAGCTGCACAGTAATTTTTTTTTCAATTTCTGCTTGTCCTCCACACTGTGAAAAATTTTCTGAAAATTCAAACTGTTTTTGTAATTTTTTACAGCAACAGTTCTGAGTTTGCAGATGTATTCTGAAAACTTATCCATACTGTTCTCAATTTTCAGAATAAATCTGAATACTCAGAATTTTTTACAGCGCGATTACTGGAATTTCACGGTAGCTTTTGAGAGAAAATTCTTTCAGTGAACATACTAAATTTCAATTGCCGCAGCAAGGTGTCCTCCTCTCAGTGGACCGAGTATTTAAAATGACATGTGACTGCAAAATTTTGTCCCCTCCATTATTGAAATAAATCTGGTTTCTCCAGTTGCAACGTGATGAAAATCTTCAGAAGTTCATAAGCATGTACTCCGGATGACGGAACTTATTATTGTATCGAATGAATATTTAGTAACGTAGTTTTAATTTAGCGGATAATATCCCATCGTGAGATTTGAAATATCAAATATTTTATTTAGAAATGATATCAGTCACATCATACGTCATGTAAAAAATATAAGAATACTTACCGGAAATTTGCTACTGTGAGTTTGCAAGTTGGTGGATTGTTGCTGCTGTTGCTGTTGTTGCTGTTGCTGTTGCTGTTGTTGTTGTTGTTGTTGTTGTTGTTGCTGTTGCTGCTGTTGTTGTTGAGTTTGACTCGAACTTTGTTCGTCACCGTATAAAGGTGGCATCCTGTATCCTGGCGCTATAGCCTGGCCAGAATGATTCCACAACTGAAGCTGATTTTCGTCCTCTATTGCAAGGCTTCCTCTACTTTTAGAGCCGGAAGTCGATTGAAGACTGACCAAAAATTCATTCGCCGTCTGTCGCCAATTATCCTCTTGGTGGTGTAAATTCTCGTTATATTGATTTTTCTGATGGTTCGGCAGTAGCTTTTGAGGTGGTGATGGTTTGAAACCCTCTTCATCTGAAATGCAACAGAAAAATTTGAATCATTTCAACTCTTTGAATAAATTTTGAAAATTCTCGTGAAAATCTTTTAATAGATTGGAAAAAACAAACTTTCCCAAGTTCAGTTCTCTAAATTTGAATCAGTGCAATCTTACTATTTCTGCGGCTAAAAGTCGACCACTCAATGAAATCAGTGAGATATCAGAGAATAGTCACTGATTTTGCAGTTGGAAACAGTTAATATTCACTAATTTCTAGTGGTCAGCTTTCCACTACAATTTCATTGTTCTAAATTTGCAGGTGAGATGTTTAGGATTGATGATAGTTAATCTGACCCTTATCTTGCTAGATTGTATTATTTTTCGAAAAGAACATACATAATTGGTGCAAATAAACAGGTCTAGAAATAAGTAACAGAAGTTGAGCATAACCTGTTCAAAATCCGGTGAAAAATGATTGTCAGGTTTTGAACGGTTTTTGTCCCTAGCAATCCAATTGAAAACTGACAAAATTCCTCTTCGATATTATCCAGAATTGATGAAATTAATAGTAAATTTTGAAATGATATTTTTTTGAATTCACAAACTGTGATATCCAGTCGAAAACTGACAAAAATGCACCTGCCAGGTTTTGATAGAATGTTGCAATTTGGTAATTCACAAAAAAGAAGGGAAAGAAGTTTGTCAACGAAAAACAAAAAGCCTTACAAGTGATTTTTGGCCCGTTCAGGCAGGCATTTTTTCAGCAGGGGTCAGATTTCATGAGAAGTCTTTTGATAATCAGAACGTCCCATGGTAGATAAAAAAGTGTTCAAAATATATTATGCACCACAAACATTTGGAGAATATGCTTCCTGGTAAATTCCGTCCAACTGAAATTCGATACAAAATAACTGATGATATTTGATAATTAAGATGTGTGTAGAGTAGTGTTCGGAGCGGCGCCATCAATTAACGGAGAAACAATCCAATTAGCCGAGCAGTGCTTTTTTATTGCAAAAGCCAACGTTTGGCCCAGATACTGAGCATTTTCAAGGCAAAAAATTACAACGTAGAGATGAAGTGGAAGACTCCATCATTGAACTCACAAAAAAATTGGATGGGGTCCGATTGGGGGGCCGCTCCGAGCACTATATACTCTACACATATCCTAATTATTGAAGCACCCCATCCAATTTTTTTGTGGGTTCAATGATGGAGTCTCCCACTTCATCTCTACGTTGTAATTTTTTGCCTTGAAAATGCCCAGTATCTGGGCCAAACGTTGGCTTTTGCAATAAAAAAGCACTGCTCGGCTAATTGGATTGTTTCTCCGTTAACTGATGATATTCGGTTGTACTTCGGTAAATTCTCGGTTTTTAGTAATTTCATGGTTGGTTTTTGACGATTTTCAACTGGAAGATAACAAAATCCAACAGGAAAATTGATTATTCTGAAATCATTGAGGGTCCTCGGGAACCAAAACGCGCAAAATCACGGCCACATTTCTCAAACGTTCAGAAAACTCTTGGTGCTGTCTGGGGAGGGTACTTTTTCCTTTACCTGATTTTAGTATGTTTTTCTCAAAATTATAAAAGGGAAAAATCTTTGACACATATGTTTACGTGATTAAGTTTCGTGGCACAAAAGAAACGAAAGAAGTATGAGTTCCCTGTTGGTTAACCTTTTGAAGTGTATACATTTTCTCTGTCGGGGAATTTTAATAACAAGTTAGCATTCCTGTGAAAACGAAATCATCCGAACCCATCGATAGTGCAAATCTCTACTTGAAAATGGTGCAAACTTATTCAAAATTTGCACTTTTATCATTGGAAAAATTTCATTTTAATAAGAACCAATCCCCGTGTAGAGATTTTCCCGAGCGTCCTGTATTGAATACAGGCCCTGTACGGGCATATGTTAGGTATCCCAACATAGAGCTACCTAGTCTTAGCCAGCAAAGGGCCTACCCGGATTGCTATTATTAGCCCCGACTTTTCTAAGCTTGGGTCACCCGTATACAGCCCATGTGGGGGAAAGTTGAGCTACCACTGTGTTCCCCTGTTATGAGAATTTTGGTGCGCCTAACTACAGCCCGTGTAGAGCCTACTCGGGTTGCTATTATTAGCCGGCAAGTTTTTCCTGATGGGACAAAACTATCTTTTTTTCTTGTCATTCCTGTGAGTGTAATAATTTCCAAAGATTACTGCTGAAAAATATACAAAGTTGATATTGTTTTTATTTTATAAACTAGTAAGGTGAACTCTGAACACTGAACAAAATGTGGCAAATCGTTTCTGGAACATTCCAGATACTGCTGATGGCCTACCATTGTAATGTTTCAAATAAAATGTCTCAAAATAACATGTCTGCACCGTTCTTGAGACATCAAACAGTGTTTTAAAAATGTTATTTTGAAGCGTTTCATCCGAAACGTTACAAAGACAGAATATTAGCAATCTGGAACGTTTTAGAAACATTTCGTCACATTTGATTCAGTATTTCGAGTTGAAGATTGTTTGATGTTCATGCGAAGAACTTTATTAATACGAGGGTGGATTGATAAGTTTCCGGCCTGACACAGAAAAACAACGTTTCTAAGGATTTTTTTTTTTTTATTTCTCAACATAATCTCCTCCAAGGCTGATACATTTCTCATAGCGGTGTTCTAGTCTAGTAATGCCATCTCTATAGACTGATTCGTCAAGCTCCTCAAAATACCCATTTACAGCTTCGATTACTTCTTCATTGTCCGCAAATCTCTTACCGCCAAGCCATTTTTTGAGGTTAGGAAACAGATAATAGTCACTCGGGGCTAGGTCTGGAGAGTAGGGAGGGTGCGGCATTAATTCAAACTTCAGATCGTTGATTTTAGCCATCGCAACGATTGACGTGTGCGCTGGTGCGTTATCGTGATGAAACCAGATTTTTTTCTTCGCCAGATGAGGTCGTTTAATTTTCACTTCGTGGCTCAAACGTTGCAATAAGTCTGCGTAGTATTGACCAGTGATAGTTTTACCCTTTTCAAGGTAATCAATGTATATAATACCTCTTGCATCCCAAAAAACAGTAGCCATAACCTTGTTCGCCGAAAAATTGTTTTTGCCTTCTTTGGAGTTGGTTCCCCTGGTCCAATCCACTGTTTAGACTGTTCTTTGGTTTCAGGAGTGTAGTGGTGGACCCAAGTTTCGTCAACGGTTACGAATCGACGCAAAAATTCGCTTGGATTACGCTTATACAACGCCAAATTGGCGGTAGAAATGTTCTTTCGAATCAATTTTTGGTCGACTGTTAGCAAACGCGGCACCCATCTTGCACAGAGCTTTTCCATATACAAATGTTGGTGCAAAATATTTTGTACACGTTCATATGACATCTTACAGGTCTCAGCTATCTCACGAACTTTTAATCTGCGATCTTTCAGCACTATTTGATGGATTTTTTCGATCATATCTGGAGTTGTGACCTCAATGGGGCGTCCTGAGCGAGGCTCATCAGAGGTGCTCACACGACCCTTTTTAAACTCGGAAACCCACTGCTTAACGGTTGAATATGATGGGGAGGATGTCCCCAGTGTTGAGTCCATCTCTTCTTTAATTTCCTTCGGCGTTAACCCCTTCAAATAAAAGTATTTGATGACAGCACGATTTTCCAGCTTTTCCATTTTTACGAAAAACACAGAGGCGTCTTGGTCAGCGTGCTCTCAAAACTAAACTAACATGGCGATCGGACTGAAACTACAGCTACAAGCTATCTAAGGATGGTACTATAGAACGCCACCTCAAGGTAGGCCTAGTGGCGCCATCTCTTGGTCAGGCCGGAAACTTATCAATCCACCCTCGTACTTTACACCGATTTGTTGTTATTTATTTTTTTTTAATATAAATCAACGTTAACAACGAGCAAGAACGGAAAAATATTCCATCAAAAATTATTATGTCCAAACTATTAGCTAACTATGTCAAAAAAAAAACCGTAGAAAAATAACTTCGTGGTTAATTTTAGGGCCCAATAACGCTTTTCTGGTTTTTTGATGGAGTCAGATAATGGATAAACATAGTAATATTGGGTGGAATATTTTCTCCATAGAATATTTATCTTATTTAATCATTTTCGCAACAATTTATTATACCTCCCAAGGCCCTAATTTCGAAGCCTGCATTGGCCCCATCGTGGGTACCTCACATAGGCCCAAGCTGGGAATCCAGTACAGGCCCCGCAAATAGAGGCGTGACAATCCTGTCTAGAGTCTGTAATGAAGTGAGGATGCCTAGTTTGGCCCTGGCTACCGCCAAGAATCAATTTCCACACGGGTCATTTTAATGATGCCTTTTCTTATAGGGATACGCCAAAGAAGCCACTCATTTGAAATCTGTGACTTCATGGCTATGTCTTCTAGATAAAGGCGATGTTTGTAAAATGCTACTCCACCAATTCCAATATAAATTCTCCAACGACAAAAGACGCCAAATTTATCACAGATAAATGATGGAAAAACAATAAGATCCCAAATCGCATATATCAGAACTCGTGAAATGCGCATAATTTTTATATGTTTTTGGGTTACTTATTTTCTAGAGTTCCATCATTCGCGCAACATTGGTGGACGATTGAAGAATTTGTTTATCAATGTTGGGCCAATGATGAAATTGTAAAAATTAATTAACCCAATAGTATATAAAAATTATGCGGCATCTCACAATTTCCAATATATGTTGTTTTTATCGTCAAAGTTTGCCATGAGGAGTATACGCAATATGAATCAGCGGTAGGAGCTCTGTGGTGTCACCAATAGCAAAGCACGATTGACTGTTCTTCCAGAGAATTATCTGAGTCTTATTTATTCCTTGTACGCATCTCTCACTACTCGCGAGAAACACTCGATCGGTAAGTTAGCTGGCAATTCAGCCATCAAAAGCTAAAATTAAGGAGCATGCCAGGGTTGTCAGGTCCCATCCACAATAAATCGCCGATTTCTGACGCGCAAGTCTCTCAAAGTCGCAGAAATGATTTTTACCATGCAAGTCGCCTAAAGTCGCAGAAATGATTTTTACCATGCAAGTCGCCTAAAGTCGCAGAAAATTATAAAAATTTCTTTTTCAAAGGTGGTCAAGTATTATATCATTTATCCTTGCTCAATATATCATTTTGTTTTTGTCTAATAAATAAGCTAAGAAAGAGAAAGATTATGTTGCGCTTGAGTGCTCTCAAAGACCAATCCTACCAACTAAATTTGAAGTTTAACCAAGGTTCAAATCGTAAATCCTGAATTCCGATTGGCTGATCTTGGATTTACATCTGGTTTAAGTTTTGAACCCAGTCGCAGAACTATGAACTTTTTGGATTGCGGTAACCACTTTCGAAAATTTCTTTTTAAAACATTTGATCAAATAACACATATAAATCAAGGACGTCGTTTTTTCTGCGCGTCTTGAATTGCGCCAACTTCACAGAGACACATTGTTTAGCTTTGACGCTGAAATCTAGAACTTGTAAAAATCGCTCGACGCTCGACGCTATAGATGCTGGTATGAAATTACACCTTAACCCTTTCTTTATTGAGATTATTTAGTGTATTATCCCTGCTTCAAAATTCCGATTAAAACCTACACTGTCAGAAATATCTGGAAGTTTTTTTCAATTACGTACATGAAATCAGGTTCATATACATTCTGCATTAAATTTAATGTACAAAAACATGAAAAAACTATGGATTATGCTATAGTTTACATTAAATTTCATGTAAAATGTGCACGAAACTGAATTCATGTACGTACTTGAAAAAAACTTCCAGTAAAAACATTAAAATTAATGCAGAAATTTTCAACAGTGTATATGAACCGATTCAATTCCGATGCGAATCCACGATCCTATCTTATTCGCGATGAATAAAAACCAATAGGGATGAATCAGATTGGTTCGGAAATATCTGAATAAACATGCCCCTGGAATAAGGAATCGGGTAGTGTTGAATGAGAATTGGGTTGATAAGAAAATTCTGATGCAAAATTCGGATAGATTCCAATTAAATTTTGTAAATCGGTTTTAATAAGGTTTTTAAGCAGGAATCGTTTGGAGCATCGATATATTAGAATGAAAGGAACAAGTGTGGAGGTTTTGCACGAGTGGGAAGTGGGTTTGTAGATCGTGGCTTCAATTAAACTTTTCTTCCATCAAATGGAATTTCTAGGAGATTTTTAGTGTACTTCAGTTGGATAATCTTAGCGAACCGATCCGATTTTCGGATTCTGTTCCTTTTCTTAGAATTTTTGGTCCTTGGAAAAATCGCCTAAAAGTCGCCGTTCAGAATAGCGAATATCGCCCAATTTTTGAACAATCGCAGATCTGAAAATTTGGTCGCAAATTGAGTTGTCAAATCGTCTAATCTGACAACCCTGGAGCATGCCAATATTGACCCATGCTATCACCAATGATCGGCACTATTACATTGAAAACCACTTTTTATCCAGACAGGACCAAAGTTTGTGGCAATATTCAACCACGTGTCAAATGATTCTCACTTCTAATAGAATATATTGTTCGGTCAATGTTGGACCAAGGATGAGCCAGCAAGCGTTAAGCCTGGCGAGATTGTGAATCAATGGTAGGCTGAAAACCGAAATTCATTGAATACCGATATCGGTGCGACATTATATTTGTTGTTGATCAATATTGAATATTTATAGATTGCCAAGCCTTGCCTGTCAACGTTGCGCCAAGCTATATTCAATTGTCAGCATTGGCGGAACCTAAAAATTTTTATATGGGATCCGGCTATACTTTATCTATATTGCACCATGCTCGTACCAATTGCAAGTTTCTATATGGGTCCTCTTTGATTGCAGTGAAAAGTCGATCCTAGCAAATAAATACGTGGACACTGCAAGATCAACAAATGCTAACTAGAGAAATTTTTTGACTCAAACAGAGTGAGATTCTACCCATTAGGTAGCCATATCCCTATTCAGAATACAAGGCAGAACCGAAGAATTTCCTTTCAGATTCTGATCGGTTGTTGTCCCATTCTAGACATAATCGGACATAATTTGAAACGACATTCGATAGGATTTGTTGGAATACCGAATCAATCTGATCAAATCCAGTTCTCGCATTTTCAGCACAGATAGCAGAGATTTCATTCGAATGAACTTCACACTTGATCAGATTCGGAGAATATTACACGGAGAGAAAAAATTTGCTGACGCAGCAAATCGAAGTATTATATATAGAATAGCAAAATTTTTTTCTGACCTAGCTAAAAATTTGCTATAACAGCAATCGTGTTAGCTACGACAGCAATTTTTTTGCTGCCACAGCTAAAAAGATTGCTGGAACAGCAAATAGTTTGCTGTCAAAGCAAAAAATTTGCTGCTCTGGCAAAAGGAACCCAGCAAAAGTAGATTTCGCTGCCACAGCGAATTCCTTTTTCTACATTTTGTATTACGTGTACATTTTTTCAGAAGAAGGGATCTAACTAACTCCCTTGGTGACTCAAACATATGTTATGACAAAGTATATAAATAAATTAAGCGTACCTCTACACTTTCCTCCTACTATTAGGAATGAAGACCACTCGCCTGTTCAATGAAATGGAACGGAGGAGAAGACCTCTTGCTGTGAAGATGGCTTTATGATCAAATCTCCCTTTCACACAAATCTAATTATAAGAAAATACTCGAATGTTCATCTAGCACCTTCTCCACCATTAGAACAACAAAAATTCTTCCTTTTCAAATTTTATAGATTGATGATTTGTCGGCAACACACAATCCCACATCTTGATATCAAAATCTCGCGATTTGATTTTTCACTCTACATATCCTTGAATATCCCCAAACATATTTCTGAACGCTTTTTCATTCCGTATCAGTGATTTTCATTAATTACATTGAAAAAAAAAGGTTGAATACAGTGCAGGGAACAGAGATCGATCCTCGAACGTAAAATCGTGAAAAAAAACGAAGAGGAAAGAAATAACCATATTTCAGGGGATAATAACACTTATTATATGTAATGTCATAAATCAAAAACTCGTTCATCTCGCAAGTAACTGCAAGGAAATGTACCTCGATATATAGATCGAATATGTATAGATTTACTACCCCACTACATCATACTCATATTGCATTCTCAGAGAAATTGTCGAAGGAAAAAGTTCTAGAGAACAGGAAAAGAATGTAATACATCCTTCACAATCTGAAGGTCGATATTTATGTCAATTACGACGCAAGGCTATACGGATCTCCATGCTCCGGAGGACGGATCGATGATTCCAGATAACTTCAAAGCCAACACAGTCGGGGTTCCCCGTCTTCCGCGCGAAGTGCGGCAAGCTTTGTCAATCTCGAATACATGTTTTCAAATAAAAGAACATGATCTTGTAATCGCTAACTAATTTTTCAAACCCTGAATATATCTGCGATATCTTTCATCTTCATTACCTGTACAAGAAAACATCGATAAATTGGATAAGAAATAAAATTCATCTGAACATTTCCTATTGTCGATACGAAAATTGCTTCCCAATTGTAATATTTCCAACTGAAAATCCAATGTCCCTCTTAATGTCTGGTATACATCGAGAGAAACGAAACGTCTCACCGAGTATCGCCCGGGGCACTTGAAGAGCAGAAAAAACCAATAGAGAAGTTGAGAAAGATTCTCTCGCTCGCCAAATGCCTTAGGCAATTTCCAATAGATCATGCGGTTTCTTCTGATATTAGGAGAGATGTCGAAGAGCACTACATTCGATTCGTATTGGTTTTAAATGTTCCAAAGCAATCGTTCAGTGTCGAAATAGTATCTTTTGTTCTCAATATATCACCTCAGTTTTCAACAAAACTGTAAATATTTTAATCGAATGTTTCCATGCTCTGTCTTTTCCTCGAAGTACATTCATCGTTTCTCATATTCACGATATTTGACAATTATGGATCAAGCATACCAGCTGGGCAAGAAAAATCCTCTCTTCTCCACTCTACATCCAGAATTCTTGAAGAAATATTTCAATTTTCTCCAACTGTTGAAATCGTAACCCAAACGATGATTCGAATAAAATCAAACTCATCGGAAAGACAAATAATCAATAATCTGATGGAAGAAATGTAGAAGTTTCTGTACCTTGATTCAAATACTGTCGCCTAAGACGATTCTCCTGCTTAACTTTGCGGACGGTGGTAGCCATCGCGTGTTGACTGACCATCTCTGAAGTATACTCTATGTTTTTTTGCCTTTTTCTCTTGATCTTCAAGTCTGCCAACGAACATAAATTATTTCCAAGCGAATACTATTCGTCGGAACTTTTCTTATATTCATACACTTTATTATGGTCGTCTCTACTTCCGTCTATATAACATTTGATCGGATTTGTTACTCGTTTGAATCTCCTACGTACTTTCCTGGTCGATCAATTCGGAGTGATCGTGGTTAGCTTTTTTCTATCCTCTCTTTGTTTATATTTTCACATTTCACTTGAATCGATACACGTTCAATCACAAAGCTGGGTAACCGAACGCTATGCACTATTGCACTTTACCCTATAAAACGACGAGCGTAGAAGTTCGATCCTTTGGTGTGAAAAATCTAAAGCATGTTGATGTTTTTGTCGGATTATGAAACGGATCTGGGTATTTTGTTCTTCCTCGGGATTAAATCACTCCTATCGGTGTTTAAAATTCATCAAATATATTCCAGTTTCATTTAAATGGGAAAATGAAGGACAATGATCTTAAAATTTTGAAGTTGAATTGACAATCAGATTGAAACCTGCGGTTTATAGAATTATGAACATACAGATGTTCTGAATTGCTGTGTCAATGTCAGTTTCCTTAGAGTGATCTACAAAACAGTCTTAATAATCTCCTCGTAATTGGATATAAAGAGAAATTCAACTTGAATTCTGTTAAAATAAACACTTCAATGTCATTCATGAGTTTTTACGGTGAGCGTGGATGTAGGTCAATTTTTCACCATAGGAAAATTACGACCATTCAAACTTGACACTCATAAACCACTTGTCGAAGAAATTATTTCATTTCAATGCTCGAGGGCTTCAGACGAAGTACATCGAGAATTATCTTACACAACCACTTAGCGCAGTTCGCCGGGATATTTACGAGACACTGTTTTGACAGTCATGACTACTAGCAGAGCGACAGATGTAGATTTTACATTTTTCATTACACGTATCCGACCCAAATGTTGAAGGAAGTGCTAACGAATGAGTTTTCCGACCCGCACGTTGGCCACCTTCGATTCGTACTACTGAAACTGGAGAAGTATACAAACTTTCCATTGAGTGAACGTCTGGTTCCGCCATCCTGACTTCGCTTCCGGTATATCGTCCCACTACTACTACCACTACGTTCTACTACTACTGCACCATTACTAACGCTGCTGTTGCTACTACTCCTCGAGCTAACACACATTTGAAATATCCACGTACGAAAAAGAAAGAATTACAGTCGGTGGAACTCGCAGAGAGAAAGGGAAGCAGAATAAGACGAAAAGTAACGATGGATGGGGCATAATTTATTCCACGTTCATACCCAGACACTGACTCCGCTTTTACATCGAGCGAATATCAAGTCACATTATTTTCCGTTCTGAACCTGAATAAGACGCACGAGTCGAGTACAATCATGTGTTCTATACTACCACAAGTAGGGTGTTGTTGATTTGCGGAGTTACGCCGAGGAACCCTTGTCTTGAAATCCCGCTTCATTCTTCCGGTCTTGTCACAAAGAAATGAAACAAGGTTATAAATAGAATCAGAGTTAATCCATACAAAAATCATCCACTCATTCTTTCCAGTCATTCTTCAGAAACTTTCATTGATGAAAATCCACGATGCTTGAATATAGGGTATAGGGTGGGTACGTATATATTCGACGTTGTAATGTAAGAAAAATTAAACAACTGAAATTCATATATCTGTCTCCAACGTGGAATAATTATAAGAAGAACAAAGTTCCGAATTTTAATTGCTAGAATAAATAAAAAATAAACCCGAACGAAAGAACCCACGTCGAAGAATTCATCAAGAGGAAAGTTTGATGGATAATAAAAATTGAAAGCTATCACAATTAATTCAATTGGATTCTAAGGAGAAAACGTGTATCGTATGTTTCTTTGAATTGATTTGATCGACGAAGAGAGAGAAAGACAGATGGAAAAGCGATTAGTCTGCCAGGAGCAAAGAGGAGAGTGTGTACATTGCATGCAGCAAGTCGATTCGAGATGTGAGTTTTCTTTTCCTATTTTCTCAATTTCATCCTTTCTTGTCCTAGACTCGTTCCACGAGTGAAGTTCTTGCACGTTTCTTGTACACACGCTTGTGCGTGTATCGAAAAACAACTGCAGAGAGATACAGAAGATGAAGCAAACTCCTCAGATCTGTGTGTTTTTTTCAGTTTTCCATTTTCTACAAATCCCAAGAGAAAAGGAATGAATCTATTCCGAAACGAAATACGATATGTGTGCTCGATACATTCTTGATAACAGAAAATATTACGAATTATGGTTCATGCGGGTGAAAAGAATATAACGAAACAAAGAAAAATAACTGAATCAAATTCATAATATAGAGAACCCATGAGAGGCGACACACTTCTTCCGCCTCTCGAATTATTCAAAAGATTGAAGTTTAATCAAGGTACATTCCCTAGTAGAAATCACTGTAGTGAGTCTCCAGGCCATTACAAGGCCTCACCAGGTACTTGCGAGGCACTTCCGAAGTCTGATAATGGCCTGACAAATAACTGGAGCGATTTTTCCAACTCCTATAGTTGAATTTCAGCTGCTGCAGTAAAATTTTTAGCTCCATCAACTGAATTTTAGCCAATATCGCTGAGAAATTAGCTCTTCCGTGGGTGCTGAAATATTTAGCGATATTAGATCAAATTTAGCTGATGCAGCTAAACATTTCATGCCATGTGGTTCGAATTGATTGCATTTTAAGGGAGTACATACCTTTTAAGGTTTGAAAAAATCGACGTTTTTTTATTCTTGAAATCTATTCTACAACTATTCAAGAATATATTCCCAAAATTTCAAAGCGGAATTCGAAAAATTACGAAAGTTACAACCCAGACAGCACTGAAACGTTTTGAGAACATTCACAAAACATGGTTGGTAATATACGAAACATGCAAAAAACGTCCCAGGATATTTTAAAAACGTTACATGTATGTTTTGGAAACGTGAAAATGTCCTAGGAAGTTTTATTTACGTTTTCGAGGGAGGTTATGGAAACATTTTACCGAACATGATTCAAAAACGTCGCATAAATGTTTTCCTTATTTCTTTCAATTATTGAAATGTTCCAAAAATATTTCAAGAACATGAAAATAATGTTTTCAAAATCTAACAGGATGCATTAAAAAAAAAACGTTTTTAAAACATCCAGGATATGATGTTTTCAGAATCAAATCTAGGAAACCAGAAACAAGTTTCTAAAATGTTCCGAGAATTTTCGGTGCTGTCTGGGAACGGTTATAAGACGACAGGGCCTGAGAGCTGGTGTAAGTGGGATAGAGCCGATGGAGCTTCAGGTGACGATCCAACAACAATAAAGCACCCTTCACCACTCCACCCTGACGTGCAAGAACTCATTGTGTCGATTTATGAAGATTTAACGAGAACAGATTTGCTGGAAAGATGTTCAGGCGGCCACACGCAGAACGCCAACGAAAGCTTCAACTCCACAATTTAGCGTCTAGCTCCTAAACACCTTCACTGTGGCTTAAAAGTAGTCGAAATAGCAGCTTATATGGCTGTTGGCATATTTAATGAAAGATATTCATCTATCCTTCGAATTATGAACGATTTAAACATCAAAATTGGGTCCACATGCTATCACTTCGCCGGAAAGCAGGATGAGATGCGTAGGAAGCGGCAGGGGCGCCGCAGCCTTTTTAGGACCAGAGAGGCTCGTACAATGCTTGCACTGTGAAGAATAATCGGACTTTTCCTATATCGGAATATTCCGATCACGCGATAGAAAATCAATTTCCAGTAATTGTTTATGAAATTTACCATAAATTGAACTGAAAATTCCGAACTTTATGAAATTTCCACTATCATTTCCCATTAAATCCCTAGTAAAACATGGAGAATTCCTAACGCATGGATGGCTTTAATTACTTCATAAGATTTATGTGAAGTTTCCCATAGAAATCTTTCACAGTGTGATGAATGATGTGAATCCGGTGATTCTGACATTGAAGCAAACGCGTCCTAAAACAAATGGAGAATTCTTTCTGTCATGAAAGAAAGAAAAGAAAGAAAGAAAAGAAGGGGGTGGGGGGCCTCACTCAACGGCCCCTCCAGTTGGTCGCTACCTAAAATAGTCATTGCTGCATCAGTGAAGGGGCAAGAGTACCTCAATTCTGCTGCAGCCCTGACTTTGAGTCAACCGCCCTCAACAGAAGAAAGATAGCGAGTGATAAGTAATGGTTGAGGAAAGAATTCACCTGGCGGCGTTTTATCTTGATCCAATGAGGAATTTTAAATAAGAAAGTTACTTTTACTGTAATGAATGACTGAAGGATGTTGAAAAAACCCATAGCGAGCTAGTCACTACGGTAAAAAAACCACTCTCTGTCATGAAATCTTCGAATGAGACTTATATATCCCTTTGAATACTTGGTTCACCACTCGCGGGAAGTAAGCATCACCCTGGCGGGAGTTGTTACAATTTGCGGCTTGAGAAGGGAGTTTTATCGTGGATCGAGCTATCGCTCAAGTTGAGTCAACCTCCCACCCAAACTAGGCACAACCATTGCCTAAGCCGAGCCAAGCCCAAGGCATTGGTCAAGCTGGGCCAATCTACCACCCATGCTTTGAGCAACATGAAAATCCACTGTCATCCAGGGTTGCCTATCAGTTTTTTCTTCTTCAAGCAATATTGGTTAAAGAATGAGCCAGTTGTGGCGCAGCCTATGACCAATGATGTATCAACGAATGTCATTTATTGATCGCCTATATTTGCCCAGCCTTGCGCCCGGCTATGTTCTATCGTCAGTATTAGCGAAGCCTGAAGAATTTGATCCCAGTGAAATTTACCAATTTCAATAGATTCTTGAATACTGAAGGATTTGAGAAGAGAAATATTCATAAATGAAGTCACACTATCAATCATCTCACGCCTTGTTTGAAATTTTATCCAATGTTGTTCGGTTTCATTCGACATTTTCAGTAAGATATTTTCAAGTAAAGTTCAAACACAGCAAGTTCTATGAATATATCTTGAAATGCATGATTCAATTCGAAACATGTTTTTCCAGGACCTCGTTTGATGGTTTGATTTTTGACTATCAATTCGAGCAATGCGCTGCTTTACCCCATCGGACTTCAAATCAAAATCAACGTTATGGCATCGACGAATAACGTCCTTTCGACACCCGTGTGAAAATTAATTCTTGGCGGCAGTTTAGGCCAAACTAGGCGTCCCCGTTTTATTTCAGGCCCTGTTTGGGTTACCTTTACAGAGCCTAGACAGGATTGTCACGCACTCATATTTAGGGCCTGCATAGTATTCTCAATTTGAGCCTATGTAGGACACTCATGATGAAGGTAATGCAGGCGATGAAACTAGGACCTTTAAAAGGATAATAAATTGTTACGAATATCATCAAATTGAATAAATATTGCAAGTAAGAAACTTCCTCAATTGAAAATTGGGTTATCCAAGGCCCTATCTGTACCTAGACCACTTCAACTTGAGTCCAGACAAGGGCTGGAATGAGCCGATTCCAATTTCTATTCGGGTATTCCACCCAACATTACTTTGTTCATACATTATCGGACTGTATCAAAAAACAGAACAGCCTCATTCAGTCTTGGAATTAACGATACAGTGATGTTTTTTCCGATTTGTTGACATTGTTCACCGATAGGGTGAACACAGTAATCATGGATGAAATATTTTTTTGGGGGTATACACCGCAAAAAGTCGAAATTACCAATACGATTTCAGTAAATTTGCTCTTTAAAGTGGGTTTATATTCAAAAAAGGAGTTGATATAAGGACAAGGCCCTATGCAGGCTGCAGTTGGGTGCATTCAGATTTTCGAAACGGGGAAAACGTTGGGAATACAGTTTGGCCCTACATGGGTTGTATACAGGTATGCTTAAATCAAGATTTCCGGGAGAATACAGGAACCCTTCAAGGCCCTATTAAGGCTGTAGTTGTTGTGCCTAGATTTTTAAAACCGGGGAAAGAATTGGTAATGCAGCGTGGCCCCATATGGGCTTTATATGGGTGTCCCTGACTCAGAGAAATTAGACTGAATATCAGCAACCCGACTAGGTCCCTTAGTGGCTAAAGTTAGGACATCCTAAGGTTGGGTACCCAATATAAACCCATATGGGGCCTATATTCAATACAGGATGCCCGGAAAAATTTCAACACGGGCAATGCAACGTTCTTTCAACGTTCAAATAACGGTATGTGTAGGTTTATCACGTAAGGCTACTTTTGGCTGCTTTCTAGATTCAGTGGTGACATAATCCGAATTCAAGACTCCCTGTCTACAGTGTACATGGCTGATTATTCATCGTCATCCTTGCACATTGTCATCCAATAGTAAATCCATGATGAACCGTTGATGGATGATTATCGATGCGATGCCTTCTATCCAATGATATATGGTGATTTCAATTATGAGACTGAAATTGCCTAAATTTCAATCCCTCCACACCTGTTCGTCGACGAAAAGATGGAACAAAAGAGCATTGTGACCTTGTCACAACAGGTTGTTGTTGTTTCCATGAATGTTCATGAAATCCAGTCCATGACAAGTTTATTGAACTTCAATTCTTTGAAGTGTGTATCGATTGACTTGATTTGCAAGTATTCTCATGCATCGCAGTTGTAATTATCGTACCACGATTCGATTAACGATGAATCCTGGTACGAGATCAGTTACTGGTAGCACCTCACGATCCAGTCTTCGCCTATTTTCTTTCTCTCCGATGTTCTTTTTTTGTGCATCCCGCTGGAGTACAATCTTTTCACGATAGTGTAGATCGCCTTCACATGTTCGTACATACATATACCTACATGACAGATGAACTTGGTAATTTATGGACTATTAAATGATGGATAATCTTACGCATAATTATCGTTTCAGAAAATAAAAGGATGAAACATCGAAGGTATGTTGTATGGGGAAAATAAAAATGAACAACCAATATTCGAGATAATATGGTTTCGCTTCGGTTGCGAGATATAATGTGAGATGGAAGATGAAAATTATGCTATTACATTTTTTTTTCAATTGGTGTATGCGTAAATATGTGCATATGCCGAGGTTGATGATGCGTCATATTGTTTTATCGATTCATATGAAAAGAAGCGTGGAATTTTCAGGTCTATTGTTCTGTAGAGTGAATCTGTCCCGTAATAACTAATTTTCTATGCTTCATAACGTGATGTTTCAGACAGCAAGAAGTAAAAGAAAGATGTGGAATTATAATGTTTCACTATATTGTTTCACTATTGCGTTACCTAATCATGTTGATAATGCATCATTCAAATTATAACCAGAATAATTTCGAACTTATGTAAGAGCCATGTTTTTGTTACCTAGGGGTTATCTTTGAATTATGCAAAACGTTTTCAGTTCGTTTCCAACCCTCAAATTGTTCCTTATACACACATTGTGAGATTCCTCTGTTTTTTTGTAAGATTTCTCAACCAAAATGGGCAACCAATCGCATGGAGATCATTAATTCATTATCAATAATCTTCATCACTACACTGTTAGAAAAATCTGCCAAAAACTTTATAAGAATATCATCAAGTTTTTTACATAAACAGTTTATTAAAGAGACTGGAGCATGGGGAAGTGGGGGAGGGGAAAATTTCAACCCCTAAATGTGAACAAATTTCACAATTTAATTTTTTAGCCTTCACAAATCATTGGGAAATTCAAAGTACGTGGCAGTGCGCAATCCGAAGTACGTAATTCATCATCATTCACTTCAAATTTGTATCAATTACGTGTCTTTTCACGCAAAATTTGACATTTTCCCCTCCCCCACTTTCCCATGCTCTAGTTCCCTTAGAGGGCATCCATTAATTACGTGAGGTGTTCAAGGAGAGGAGAGGATCAAGATGGATCTTGCCAAATCTCACATGGGGGTGAGGGAGACTCTGGGGGAATGAAACATAATTTTTTTCTAGCAGAAAACGGTGTAAAATCGTGTGAAATTATTTTGAAAAATTTCATCACATCACTGTGATTTTAAATTACGGTAATATTCTCAAATGCTAGTCTTTGCTAGTCTTGAATAAAAGTAATAGAGAACAATTTTTGTTTTTTTTAATAATCCAACGCATTCTCACCTGAAACACAAATTTTGAAAAATCTCACGTGAGATTAGGGGAGAGGGGAGGGAATTGCGGAAAATATTACGAAATAACACCAGGGGGGGGAAGGGGGGTCAGAAAATCCTCAAAAATGCCTCACGGAATTAATGGACGCCCCCTTAAATTTCATAATAAAATATTGAATTTAATAATATAATTCTTGATGTTAAAAATTTTTTTCTTAATGTGGAGACTTCTCTTTTTAATTTTAATAACATATTCGTGAAATTCGATAAACAATTGTTACATTTCGGGAAGAAATTTTGAACTTCTATCATTAATATTGAATTCAAAGGCACTCGAGCATCAGGAGAAGCGGGTAAACTTTTGCATGAATCACTTGATAAATTGAAAATTGAAATCAATAATGATTGTGTAAATACCTGAAATTGCGCTCCAAATACAAAATTCTGATTTCTTCATGGTTCGCAGATATTAGAAAATGGAATTAAAAAAATTTCTGACAGATAGAGGTTATCTTGAAATCCTTTCATACTCGCCAAAAAATCAATCAAAGACTGAAATTTATATCTAGAGTCTAATCCTAAATTTTATTATTGGGTAAGAGAATAAGTTTCCGCCCTCTTGGAAAAAGTGTTGCTGCTGATACTATTTCTGAGTTCACTCAAGTGCTATACTTGTGATTTGGAAATGTATATGTAAGGTGTCAATTGAGGTAGTTGACATTTGTTACAAGCGTAAACATCATTTTTTATCTGGTGTCAAAAATGACAACGTTTGTCCCGACAAAACAGCATTTGCGGGAAGTTATGCTTCATTATTTTATTTCGAAGAAAAGTGCCGCTGAAACGTATCGTGTACTGTCCAATATTTACGGTGATCAAGCTCCGTCTAATACAACTTGTAAAGAGTGGTTTCGACGATTCCAAAGTGGCGATTTCGACGTGAGTGATAAAGAATGCGGAGGGGCACCGAAAAAATTCGAAGATGTGGAACAATTATTGAATGAAGATGCATGTCGAACCCTAGATGAGTTGTCTGAAGAGTTGGGTGTTGACAGGTCGACCGTCGGTAAACGCTTGCACAAGATGGGAATGGTCCAAAAAGCAGGTAATTGGGTGCCGCATCGACTAAAGCAGAGAGATATCGAGGGACGTTTGGTAACGTGCGAGATGCTTCTTGAACGGCAGAAAAGAAAGAGTTTTCTGCATCGTATTGTCACTGGCGATGAAAAATAGATCTATTACGATAATCCTAAGCGTCGAAAAAGTTGGGGGCTGCCAGGTGTACCAGGTCCATCGACACCGAAGACAAATAGATCAGAAAGGTGTCATTTATTATGAACTTCTGAAACCGTCAGAAACAATCACTGGCGATCGTTACAGACTCCAGCTGATACGTTTGAATCGAGCTCTAAAAGAAAAACGACCGGAATGGGACGGTAGACATGATAAACTTATCTTGCTGCATGATAATGCTAGGCCACATGTTGCTCAACCTGTTAAAAAATATTTGGAAGGAGTGAATTGGGAAATCTTGCCGCACCCGCCGTATTCCCCAGACATTGCGCCTTCGGATTATGTAATAATCCATTGTTCGAATAAAAGTCAACTTTTCTTGAAAAAGGGCGGAAACTTATTCCCATACCCAATATTATTCACTCAAAATTTCCGTTGAATGCATAATTTATGAAAAAAATTTGACTCGATTCTTTCAGACCTTGACAATATGGAACTATGATATTTCATCAATAATTTCGTATTAAATTAAAAAATTTTTCCAACAGTGTAATTATAAAAATCAAATTTGTATTGGAGGTTTGTGATTGTTATTCAAATTTCCCGGAGCTAGTGGGATTGAATTTCGATTCCTACATGGATCACTGAAAAATCTATGGAAGGTAAATCTTGTGATGTCAGATCCCTAGTAGAAATGCTCCAGGCATAAACTCTCTATTACATAGGAAGAAAAGTTACATTATAGATTGCTATTTCGCTGGCACTTACGGGACAGACTTACCAATATAATATTATCTCGTCAGACACTTCTTAAAAACTATTATACTTGAAAATACAATATGGAAGATTTCTCACATTAGGTACTATCGAATATATGAATTTTTAGGAAGTGTCTGATTAAATGATATCCAGTATTGGACTGGCTCACACCAAGGCCCCCGACTGGGAAATACGTCGGAACCCCTATACGGAAAACAATAGTTTATTTGTCCTCTCTCCATAGCATATTCCTTGGGATTAATGAAATATTCAATCAAATCAAATAATGAAATGCTCGCCCCAAATAATTTGCTGTTCCAGATAAATGATGTATTCGCCAAAAGTAATCAATTTTGGCACCCAATTGAATCATTGATTCCCACAAATAAATGTTTCATGAAGAAAGGACAAACTAATATTTTGTTTGCACTGTGGACGGAGCACATTCTCAAGAAAATCAAGATTTTATCATAATTTATAAACAAAAGAAGGAAGACTGAGAACTGACCGGGCCCCCCAATACCGAAGGGCCCCCGGCGATCGTCGGGGAGCCGGGCGAGCCAGTCCAACACTGATGATATCATATATGTGAGACTGCTTCGTACGTGCTAGCAAAATAGTAATTTTTAATGTAACTTTTCACTTCGTGTAGACAAAAACTGATATGGAAAACTTGATGAGGTGCTTTGGTCTGATGCACCGTTACAAAACTCGCGAATTCCCCTAGAGTCACTTCTGCTGGGAATAGATCTCATTGAAAAGAACAAAAACCGCATAGAAACGAATAGAAATGAATTAGATTTTGCACAGGGATATGCTCGAAATAAGGGAAAAATGAGACGATCGATAAATCGAATGTTGGAATAGGAGTATTAAAAAGAATGGCTGGAGGCAAAAAAAAACTTCACGCAGAGAAAAATGTACTCATCATCGCAAAAAAAACATCAATCATCGGTATTATCCCACTTGAGAGAAACCTCGCAATCACAGGGAGAGACACGTATCATGGTCATAAATAATATAGCGCGAAGCATAACTTCCACTTCTGTTTCTTTATGAATCAATCACAATGTGTCAACCTGCTTTTATGGTCAATTAACCACAGTCAGATTTGAGTCAGATTTGGCGGGAATATGGGATTCTATATTCTTATCATGATATTCGTCTCTACTCTTCTATGAGCGAGTTTCGCAGATTTCAGTTTTGATTAAATACCCTCAACATTCAGAAAAATATATTCTCCGTGAAGTTCAATGCTCCCTTCAATGAATTCACAAAAGCATAATTCACAACGGATTTCATGTATTATAGTCCCACAACTGTGGGAAGATGAGACTTCTAACAGGGTTTGCACTCAATTCGTTATTTCAAGAAATAAATTGACATTATTGTAGAACAGAAGAGAAAAAAACTATCTATAGATGGAATGAATCCTCCTCTTGTCGATCATCATCTTTTCCATGCTCTTATTTCTAAAATTCTATTTGTGGAGATCTCGTTGGGGTATACAACGTGGTTTGTTGGCAGTTCACCTGCGACGCTCGCGAGTATGTGGAAGCATGCATGGTTGAACCGCTTAAGTGTTCTCTTGTCGAGCTCTTAAGTCCAGTCTTGCTTGCTTTCGAGCCAGCCGTCTTCTCGAGATCCTATACAACACACGCACATGAGCTTGAACGTAATATTACACATGTACAATGGCGTTTCAAGCGTTCATGCGTGTATATGTATACATGTTTGTAGTAGGTGGACAAATGTACGTGCCTCGTTCATGGCGCTTCCTCAACGTACTTTCTCACGGACACAAGTTTATGTACGTCATCGTTTATATCTCAGTCGATGTGACCCACCTGCCAAATATGCTCATGAACATGAATCATCTTGAGACATTCGAATAAAATAGGAATAAAGTCGTGTCTATCAATTCTTGTCTTCTCTGTCCCGTGTACGTGAATTTATTTGATGAACATTTCCACACCTGTTGATCGATTCACATTCTCAAGACAAGGTTACACAAATTTTACGCAAAAGTCAAAACAACAATCGAAATATTTTGAGACCTTTTCAGATCTTTTGTTGATATTTCATGGATTTATTGAAAGATTATGAATAATGTTGCTTAAAAGATGGCTCTTTGATACTCTTTGAAATTCAAGAAAAATCTTCTGAACAAGACAAAATTCATTTCTATACAAGGATTTTCTAGCTCCCCTAATGCCGATGATAAAATACATTAGATGTAATACAACTTTATTTTCGGCCCTCCACGTTTGATAAATGACCGCACCTGTTTGGTTCCCAAGAACCGGAGAATCAACTTCTATATAAACTGTATTTATGTGTTTCTAATTGTTTGAAGACATGATAACTCCGAATACCGTGGAGAATAAAAGGAAAAGAATCTATTTTATGTGATTAAAAATACCTACAGCCGAATGAATAAAATTTGACTCAAATCCAAATTGGCATTCTTGGTTGAGCGCATGAGCGATATCTACTCGAATGCTATATATTCAAGAAGTTCTATATAAGCGGTCCCTTTCCTTCAAGCAATTCAAGTCTCGCGTTGTAATGTACAAGCAATCAAGTCTGTTATATTACGATATACTCCTAGAGCTCTATTAATTCTATTTAAATCACATACATGTCTCATTAAATTAATAACACTTGATATGACCAGATAATATGTTCCCAATCAATCAATCCAACCGTGTTGCAGCGATTGTGAAACTCGATAACAACACGCCACAGGCAAATCAGGCAACTGGAAATTCGATAAAATTCTCGTATACAATTTATTTACTCCAAGACTATACAAGGAGGAAAAAATTTGCTGATGCAGCAAATCGAGGTATTATATACAGAATAAGGAATCTTTTTGCTAGCCTGGCTGAAAATTCACTGCCGCAGCTAATTGCATTGTTGAGAGAGCAACATGATTAACTAAAGTAGCAAATTTTCCGCTACACCAGCGAAATTTTTAGTCTTGTAGACAGAATAGCAAACATTTTTCACTGTCACAGCTAAAACACCGCTGGCATAGCTAACACAATTGCTGTGATGGCAAATAGATTGCTGTCATAGCAAGAAATTTACTGTCCCAACACAAGATTTCCAGCACAATTAGGTTTCGCTGTGATAGCAAATTCTTTTTTCTCCGTGTAAAATTTGTATCAAAAATTTCGGAGAATATAATTTCGCATCAAAGTTGTTGAAAAATTTGTGTTCCAAAGTGCTAAAAAGCCATTTATTAAAAATCGGAACTTCTTAAAGTATACACGGAGGAAAAAGAAATTCGCTGTGACAGGGAAATCTAATTTTGTGGGTCTCTTCAGCAATGTTGTTAGCTTAGACAGCGATTTTTTTACTGTGGCAGCAAAAAATGTTTGCTTTCCCCTAGTAGAAATCAGTCTGGTTGTTCTTCAGGTCATCACTAGACCTTGCAATGCTCTCACAAGTATCTACACGGAAAAAACTTTAGGACTGTGAGAGTTCGAAATGTATGTAGGTAACTCTAACAGTTCAATGATTTTTGGTTATGCAAGTTCAAAATTCGAATCTTCAAAGTCCAAAACGACATTGAACTCGTATAGTCACACAATCCACGCCATTAAATCCAATAGTTTGGCGTGAAAGAGTGCGGCGCTGCGTCGAACTGCGAGAGCTAAAGCGATCGGACTCTCAGAGTCCGAGATTTCGTACTCTGAGAGTCCGATCGTTTGAGTTCTCGCAGTTTGACGCAGCGCCGCACTCTCTCACGCCAAACTATTGGATCTAATGGCCCGCATCGTGTGACTATAAGGGTTCGATGTTGTTCTGAACTTTTACAATTCAATTTTTTAACCGAGTCAAGTCAAAAAGTTGCACTGTTACTGTTCGAGTTACATTTGAACTCTTTCAGTACAAACAGTTGTATTGATTCAGTCCTAAAATTTTTTCCGTGTACACTGTAAAAAATATACTTCCTAAACTGCCAAAGAAGTTTGGCAGTTTTTCACACAAACTTTTTTTGTAAATTACCAAACAAAAGTTTGTAAACATTCAAAAAATTTTGTGATTTCACGAAGATTTTTGAGAATTCACAAACTTTTGTTCGGCAATTTACAAAAAAGGTTCGGAAATTATTTTTCCAAACCAAGTTTGTAAATTTCCAAGCATTTTTGTTTGGAATTCAACAAATTTTACTTACAGTGTAGTGACTACGTTTGATGGCCTGGAGACTGGCTTAAGTTATTTCTAGTAGGGCTCCAACAAATGTCCATATTATATACTGGGTGATTCGGAATTGCCGTACACTTTTTTGAGAGCAGATTCTTGATGAAATTCTGAAACGATTTTGATGCGGAATATTTTGATCTGACCCTTAGATTCGGAAATATGCACTGTTAGAAAAATCTGCCTGAAACTTCATAAAAATATTATGAAGTTTTTTACATAATCATTTTATTAAATTTCATAATAAAATATTGAATTCAATAATATAATTCTTAATGTTGAGAATTTTTTTCTCAATGTTGATAATTTTGTTCTTAACCCTTAGCTGCCACACTTCGCCAGTGTAACATAGCTGCCACACTGGGGTCGATGATGACCCTAACTGTAAATGTATACCAAAGCCAAGCTATGCGTACATGAGCCTTGGAAAAATTTTAGAGAGTACTAAAACTATTCCCATTTCCAGTCAAATAATTTACCTAAAGGAAAATTGATTTCGAAGTTGTGCAAAAATTATGTGTATAGCACACATGGCATCGCTTCTTTTCATCGATCAATGGGTATATTCTCGGTTCTAGATGAAATTATCACTGTATCATGGAAAAAAATTATATGAAACATGGATAATCATGTCACGCTAGGGTGGAGTGAGGTGAAGAAACTCTAAAGTGGCACCAGATTGCGCGAAGAGTTCGAATTATTGAGTTTCTTGATGGTAATTCAAGATTGAATCATGTTGGGGTCAGTCTGACCCCAGTGTAGCAGCTAAGGGTTAATTGTGATAATATATTTGTGAAATTTAATAAACAATTATTACATTCCAGGAAGAAATTTTGAAATGTCATCATCAATATCAAATTTAAGAACTATTATTGAATTCAATATAGGGCTGGGGCTATAATCTGATTCAATGTGATTTTATATATAATTTGTATCAAGTTTTTATACAAATTTATAGAATCTTGATACAAATTATATATAAAATCACATTGAATCAGATTATAGCCCCAGCCCTAATTCAATATGAAAATATGATATTTGATAAAGAATTTTGTATTGAATTTAAGAACTTTTTTAACAGTGTGAGCATTTTTTGATTATTTGAAAAAACCAAATATCTTGGAAGGACCATATCTTTGACATTTTAATCCAATATCATTCTCTAAGGCAGATCACGGAGTATTCCTGGAAAAAAATACAACCAATTTAGCGTTTTTCCTTGTAGAGTTATGGCGGTTGTGGAATTTTTGCATTCCAGCCAATCAGAATTCAACAACTTTGAATCGCTATAACTCCACAACGAAGGAAGCTAAATTAGTTTTATTTTTTTCCAGGAATACCCCGTGATCTGCCTTACAGGATGATATTGGATTCGAATATCAAAGATATGATCCTTCCGAAATATTTGGATTTTTCAAAAACTCAAAAAATGCTTATATCTCCGGATCCTCAGAATCAGATCTGAATATTCCTGATCAAAATCGTTTCAGAATTTCATTAAGAATCTGCTCTCAAAAAAGTGTACGGCAATTTCGAATCACCCAGTATAGAATAGCGAACAAATTTTGCTGGAGAAAACAACATTCTTGGCTTGCACAACACAAAAGTCGCTGTCCTAGCTAACAAGATTGCCGTGATAGCAAATAGATTGATGTCACAGCAAAAAATTTTCTCTTCGTGTAAAAGTCGAAATACACGATAAAATCAGTTGAAGTTGAACAATTTTTCACGCTTCATGTACCGCGTGGAAATGCTACACACCGTGCAGTTGTATGCAAAACAAATAAAATTTTTCATAAAAATTCTTTCGTCGTTCGTCGCTTCTTATGATGTAGTCGGTAAATAGATATTTATACCTCATTGCTATAACAGGTGAAGGAAAACAGTAAAAACAAACTCCCTAATCGGAAGCGCGCAATGAAAAGAATCCACCGTACGCGTATATATCAGGACGATGTTAATTGGAATACTTACTCGATAGATCTCTCAACGCTTTGCCCATTATCAAGATAATTTCTGTTTGAATGACGAGTAAGGTATTTGAGTATATCTGCATCGAATGAAATTCACCTCCATAAAAGTTGCAATGACAAAGGTGAGAATGGCTTCGAAAAGGAGTATTATAAAACAAAACATCACCGGAATCATTTGAATAAAATCAACTCGAGAGAAAATTCACAACGTAGTAATAAAATTCCAACAACATCTGTGCAATTTTTATACATTATTTATCAAATGCCTTATTTCCTCCAATGTCAAATCGGCTATTGAGTAATCAAAATTCTTGTTGAAATGAGTAATTTGCACCATACGTATAATGTTATCCGATACGCTTCTAGTCAAGGTATGATGGGTGATGAGATGAGATCTTCTCTAATATCATACCTCAATTTCCAACCATCTTGGATTATCTTGATGAAACACGGTAGTCAATACCACGGATCGATGTTCAATTCGATTTTCAACAACACTGGGTTCTTGTACCTGAGTCATCATCTTCTTCATTTCATTTGAGGTCTTGTGCGTTTATTTTTCTTAACTCTGGTACTTTGTATTCATTCATCAGAGGACAATAATTCCGAGTCTCTATACAATTGCGTCAATCGAAAGATTGTTCAATGATTCTACTATCTTGGATTGTACCCAGATACCATTTTGTGTGCGCAAAGAGTGAGCCTCGAGAGTCGCATCTTTATGCGTGCGGTTTGCCAATGTTTTGCTGGCAAATAATACTATCACTTGCCATATGCACGCAAATAGCAATCACGCTCACGTATGAGTGTGATGGCTTGCAGTTCTGTCAACTCATTTTGTCACTGTCGTGAATCGTTTACATTTTCGCGCAAAATGCTATTAGGGTGATATTGGATAATAGCAGTTTTTCACTGAAATCAGAAAATATTATCTATTCTCAAAAACTCTTTCTTCAATTTGAGGTTCTCTTGAGGTTTTACAGATACGTATACATATAATATAATTCATCATACTCCGTAAATATATATGGAAATTGAATATATAATTAAAATTCCAGAGTCCAAATGATTATTATTGTTCCTTTTGCACGTAATTATCATCAATGCATATGAAGCAACCGACCCGGCATTTCACGTTGTGCGTGACAAGTTTCTTGTTGTTTTTATTACCATCTTATGACGATGCGTTGTGTACATACAGACTTGTTTCTTGGTCTCTTGACACAGCTACTTCGCTATCCTTTTTCATTCAGTTCCCACGCTCTCGTTGTACTAGTTTTAACAATTTATTTTATGTACTTCAGAACTTCACTTTTCACATTGAATTTCTTCAGTTCTTGGAAATTCAATCTCCAATAAATGACAATTCCCAAATGATTATTCACGTTCAAAATTTTATAGTATTCCATCGTTCTTCCTTCCGACTGAAATATCGAACCTTGGGCCTGGAACAAGTGTAGAACTTTCCATGTTTTGCACAGAAGCGTACGTGAATTTTTCGTAAAATAGAGAAAAGAAATTTGCAAACGCAGCCAATCGAAGTATTATACGAGGCGCGTTCATAAAGTAAGGGCCGTTTGGTCACAGAAAGAAACATACTCGTAAGAAACAAATTTTATTGCCATATTTAGTTAGGTACAAACTTACTTTACTTCTCTACATAATCGCCGTTCACTTGTAAGCATTTTTCGTACCGCTGCACCAGCTTCTTTAACCCGTCTGCATAGAAGCTTGCCGCCTGAGAGTTGAATCAGTTGACAACGGCGTTTTTGAGTCCCTCTTGGGTTTCAAAACGTTGTCCACCGAGCCACTGTTTACACACAAGAAGAGGAAGTAGTCGCTAGTTGCAAGGTCAGGACTGTACCGTGGGTGGTCAAAAAGTTTCTAACGACAATCTTGAATTTTCTTCTTGGTTTTGGCAGCAGTGTGAGGACGCGCGTTATCGTGGAGGAGGATTATGCCAGATGACAGTTTCCCGCGGCATTTGTTTTGGATCACACGTCTCAATTTCTTGAGCGTTTCGCAGTACACGTCAGCTGTAGTTGTTGTCCCACGTTCCATGAAATCAACCAAAAAAACACCGTCTCTGTCCCAAAAAACTGTAGCCATCAATTTTCGACTCGTGTACGGAGTTTGCTTAAACTTTTTCGGTTTTGGTGAAGTTGAGTGTTGCCACTGCATCGATTGCAGTTTTGTTTCACAACACAGTGGCTCGGTGGACAAGGTTTTAAAACCGAAGAGGGACTCAAAAACGCCGTTGTCAACTGGTTCAACTCTCAGGCGGCAAGCTTTTATGAAGAGGGGTTAAAGAAGCTGGTGCAGCGGTACGAAAAATGCTTAGGAGTGAACGGTAGAGGAGTGAAGTAAGTTTGTACCTAACTAAATATGACAATAAACCTTGTTTCTTACGAGTATATTTCTTTCTGTGACCAAACGGCCCTTACTTTATGAACGCGCCTGGTATGTAGAATAGCAAGAGTTATCAGCGAAAGATTTCCTGTTCTAGTGAATTGTCACAATCTTTCAGCAATCCAGTTGGTTGTAGCAGCAAATTTTGCTGCTAGGGCTGCTCTGTGTACAATACCTCGATTCGCTGTGTTAACAAATTCTCGCTCCTCGTCCATCATAAGAGGAATTGATAGAAACCGATTAAAAAAACTAAAAACAAACACATAAAAAAAGCCATTCGGAATTGATCATTGGTTCTAGACTGATGGATTAACATCGTTTCACGCTCCACCGATCTTATTTATTGACACAAAATGATCATTGGTAAAGCAAGGTTTGCCCCAAGACTGATGACCACAACCAAAATTGAGTCTAGCTATTGTATTGTCAATACTTGACGCAACACTTCCCTAGCATGTATGTAACATGGAGCCTACACCGGCCCAGCATGGGCCCCATCCTGTTAATATGGGCCTAATACTGGGCCAGAGTGGGCCGGATTTTATACACGCTAGGGTTGTTCATTTCATCCAGTTTATATTGAACCAAGGATTGACGGTAGCCTTCCCCAGACTTGAATAAATACTGAGACAACCGCAGATTGACTTGACATCAATTGGTACAGTATTTTGTCTTGTTCTGATTGATATTGACTCTGTATAAATAGTCAAAATTTGGGAGGGACTTTGCACTAACCTGTATTTTATTGTCAGCGTTGGTAAAAACAACAATTTTTTATTTTTTTGAATCGGTTTAAATATCGCGCTTTTCTCGGGGCTGTGAAAATGTCATCAACCGACAATCCTTGACCATGAACAGAATCAATTATGAATTTGCATTCACATTCGGATTTCTGTCAGATCAACAGCAACAAAAACCAAGTAGAGCGGAAGGTTCTCATAACATATATTAGGACGTTGAATAAGTTCTCGCTGTTTTTTTACAAAATAAAAACTTTATTTAAAATATAAGGAAACAAAACGTTTTATTCAAAGTATTACCTATCACTAGAGACCACTTTCTCCCATATTTCTGGCAGTATATGAATTCCGCGGTGGAAAAACGACATGTCTTCTGAGGGTATCCAAGAATCGGCCCATTTTTTAGCTTCTACGTGAGAATGAATACGCTGGTCAGCTAAACCATGTGCTATCGAACGGAATATGGCGGGTGGGGTAGAACTTCCCATCGAAGCGCTTCCAAGTAGGTTTCCACTGGTTTTGCAACATGAGACCGCACATTGTCATGTAATAACAAAATCACTTTGTCGTGTCTCTTCTCGTATAGCGGGCGTTTTTCTTTGAGGGCTCGACTCAAACGCATCAATTGAAGTCGTTAGCGATCCCCCTTGATAGTCTCATTCGGTTTGAGCAGCTCATAATGAATTACACCTTGCTGATCCCACCAAATACAGAGAAGAAGCTTCGAACCATGGACATTTGGTTTTGCGGACGATGTTGATGCATGGCCAGGCTGACCCCATGATTTTCTACGCTTTGGATTATCAAAGTGTATCCATTTTTCAACGCCAGTCACGATACGGTGCAACAAACCTTTTCTTTTCTGCCGTTGAAGCAGTAGTTCACACGTGACAAAACACCGTTCGATGTCTCTTGGCTTCAATTCATACGGCACCCAATGTTCTTGCTTCTGGATCATTCATAACATTTTTAAACGTTTTGAAACAGTTGACTCATCAACTTGTGATTGTTTTCCAAGTTCTGCTAGCGTCTGAGATCGGTCTTCATCGAGTAATTCCTCCAATTCTCTGTCTTCGAATTTTTTTGGTGCGCCCGAACATTCTTCATCCTCAAGTTCAAAATCATTATTTTTGAAGCGTCGAAACCGGTCTTTGCATGTCGAAAGAGCATTGTCACCATAAGTCTCAACAAGAATTCTACGTGCTTCAGTTGCAGATTTCTTTTGAATATTGTAGTGCAATCAAATTCCCCGCAAATACACTTTAGTTGGCACGAAAGTAGACATTTTCAAAACTAATAAGCAATGACTTTGTTTACACTGAAGTGAACTATCATACACTGAAATTTCAGGTTGGATACATTACTTCCCTGCAAGTGCGTTACCATTCGAAATTTCAAGCACGGACTACTGTTAGTGCCATCTGTGATGAAACAGCGAGAACTTATTCAAGGCCCTAATAATATAAAATATTTCATATACCACTTGATAATGTTACACTGTGAAATTTATTCTACAAACTGAGAAAATATGACAGTAATCGCTCACAACCACTCCTTTCCGAATTGTCAGAAGAATTTTGTTGGATTTCGAGAAACTTGATTAAATTTTCACAATACGTTCCGACAATTTGGCTAAAGGTTCTCGAAATTCGCTAAAGTTAATCTGAGAATTCAGAAGAGAGTAGCTGTGAAAAATTTTATAATAAAGATTACATTACTCATTGTATATAAAATATATATAATATTATATATATTGTACACAAATTAAATATTTATTATATGTTTTTTATATATAATGACTACGAAAGTGAATAACGTTACAGTCCCTGATATCTATCCAGGTGCATGACAAAACTTCAATGAGATAGAAAGGAAAAAATCAATCATTCCCTGTGACCTCTCTTTTGCCCCAGTTACCTGGAGAAGAAAGAAATTTACTATGACACCGAAATCTAGTTTGACTAGATTCCTTATGGCTGGAGCAGCAAATCCTTTGCTGCACGCACAGAAAAAATAATTTAGCTGCAGCAGCTAAGTAGCTAGCACGGACACGGATAGCCATTAAATTAGCTCCTGCAGCTGAATTTTAGCTGTTACGGCAAAAAAATTTGCATTTGCAGTCAATTTATTTGCGGTAACAACTAAAATTTAGCTGCAGGAGCTAATTTGATGGCTGTCCGTGTCCGTGCTAGCTACTTAGCTGCTGCAGCTAAATTATTTTTTCCGTGCGGAAAGACCGGGTCTGTTAATATTTAGAAAAATGACTGTCAATTTAGGGAAAACGAGGATCGCTCAAAAATATTCGTACTGAGTCCACTGAAAATTCGTAGTCGATGTATCAACAATTGATAGTTTCACTGTGAAAAATACCAATGAGACTATCAGCTGTCAATATTTTGACTACGGATTTTTGATAGACTCACTACAAATATTTTCCAGCGATCCTCTTTTCCCCTAAATTGACAGTCATTTCTCTAAACGTTGATAAATTCTTTCTCAATATTAATAGACTCGGTCTTTCTGTGTGTGACAGCAAACTATTAACCATCATAGCAATTTTCTTGGCAACGACAGTGGAAGTGGGAAATATTTGCTTCTCCAGCAAAATCTCATTAGCTACACGGAGAGAAGTATACGGTAACGGTTACTATGAAGAATAGTAATTTGGTGACAGATATTTAAAAATTGTAATAAGTGCCATGTGAAATCGAATTGAGTACGATAAACTGTTTACGTTGCCATGGAAACAATAGATTAACATCGTAATGATCACCAAATCGCGAGCCATCACTCACTTCCTATTCTAAAGTCGCAATGAGAACTAAGGCAAATGGTAATCAATCCCATATACTTTTCTACGTGTATTCCATATATAATACTGAAAATTTTGCTAGACCCGCAAAAAATTTGCTGCTCCAGTTAATCATGATGCTCTCTCAGCAGTGCAGTCAGCTGTGGCAGTGAATTTTTAGCTAGGTCAACGAAAAGATTTCCTATTGTGTGTATAATACTTCAATTTGCTGCATCAGCAAATTTTGTTTCTCCGTGTAAAACTGAATCAACCTACTCGCCAGATGACGTGCTTGAAGGAGTTGCTTCCAATTCCAGTCCATCTAATTCTCCCTGATAAACAACGTTCACGAAAATCCCTATGCATTGGACGGTTAAGCTTTCGTTATATGTATACAACAGGGTATTTTATTTCTTTAATCATTTCTCGTAAATCAAAGTGCGGTTTATCACGAGATGCGAGCATTAATGTGAATATCAAATTGCGAGCGAAGTGAACGCCGGCAGGTTGTCACGACGCGAGCGTAACAAACGTCGTTAAGGTTACAAAGATGTGAGCGAAATGAGCTTCATTCGAATTATAAAAACACAAATGTAGTAAAGGCCGTTTAAATCATATAACATGAACGGAGCAAACATTTTTTAATGTTTTACGATTGTTTCAAATTCTGATACCACTTTTTTAACGCACTTGGTGCTCGTTGTGTAATGCATTTCACGGTAGTATTCTGTTTCGAAAGTTGATATGATATTCACGATTATTTGACAAAGAATGGATCAGATCTGAAGAGATCAAAATATCGTAGTTCATTAGAAATGACTGAGTTCAAAATGCTACTTAGAGAAAGATTGAATTGGAAACTGTTTTTATTCAATTCAATTTTTGTTCACTTCGTTTTTGTCAACTGAAATCGCGGAATAAAAACATCTGGGCCTATATTCAATTATTCAAGCCACGCCAATGCTGTTGAGGCAGTTAACAATGGTCAAAACATTGTACCAACATAGGCAGTCCATAATTCAACTTCGTCCCTTACAGTAAAAATTTTGCTTTGTCGAAAAGATTTCTTATAACCCACTCCGGCCCAGTCTTGGACCCATATTAGCAAGATGAGGTCCATGCTGTGCCCCATAGTACATAAATGCTAGGGCTGCAACAGTTTTCACTGTCTTTGAGATGTCTTCGTTTAAGAAATCTAAAAGATGTATCGACAACTCTTTTAGATGCACTGTGAAAAATTTCTATCTGAAACTTCACATAAATGTTCGGAAGTAATCAACACATACATGTGTTGGGAATTTTTCGTATTTTACCGAAAATTTACGGGGAAATGATACTAAAAATTCCATACAGTTTTGATTCTTTAGTTAAATTTATGGGAAATTTCATACACATTTACCGGAAATTGATTTCCTATCCCATCATTGGAATTTTATGAAGCTGAAACTAGCAGATTTGAGCTAGCAGACTTGCACTCTAGTTTATTGTAGAATTGTCGTGGAATGATGAAACCGACACCAATGAGATTTCTGAATCGTGTAATCTTTGAAAATATGTATTTTGAAAGAATTCCAATTTACATTGGCTCCGTTTATAAACGTGGTCTGCTAGTTTACGTCCGCTAGCTTCAGCTTCATCGGAATTTTCCGGTTGGTGTGTATAGGAAAATTCCGTTTATTCTTCACAGTGTGTATTTTGGATTTCTTAAACGAAGACATCATACACTGTAAAAAATTTTTGTATGAAATTTAATAGAAAAGTATGTGAAGCAATTAACACATACATTTGGTTGTGAATTTTCAGAGAAACAATTTATTAAAATTCAAGGAGAGGTTTTGAAAATGTGTGAATCATTTCATGTTGGTATGAAATTTCAAAACGATTGTTGAATTTTCAATGAAATCCTTTTGAAAATTAATTATGAATAGGTATCAAAATTTCAAATGATTATCATAAATTTTATAACCTATCAATTCAACTTTCATATACTGGGAAGTATGAAAAATCAAAATACTAATTTTCATATTCAGTATTGATTTTTTGACTATCGTATTTTCAATAAAATTCGCATATCTGTATTATAGATATGTAAGATTATTTCTAAATTAAGGAATAACATTCCGGAATTCTGGGATTGTGAAATCTCGATTCGAGCTTCCTTCATATTATTGTACATCTTTCTTATATATATTTATATATTTATATATAAGAAAGATACAAAGATCATATTGAAAACATTGTAGTTCAAAAGTTAATATTGAAGATGAAATTCAGTTTATAGTTCTCATGTGGATATACATCAATATATCAATCCAAAACTTTGTAATTGAATTCTGAAAAATATTTAGCATCTTAGTGAACTTGATTATCATCAAACAGATGATTTTCAATTAACAAATTATCACCACGTGATTTATCAATTTTGCCGAAGAACGTTTTATCATTTTGCAGGTACGATTATAAAGCGTGGATCTGCAGAAGACATGCGCAGGGACTTCGGCGCACAGTGAATTCATACACTTGTATATTATTTTTCAACAAAACTATTGAAATTTCATAAATAAAATTGTGAATATTCAAAATGTGATTGAAATTTCATAAATGAAATTTTGAATATTCAAAATGTGTTTGAAATTTCACAAAAATCATTTGAATTTTTCACGTTCATTTAGAATTTTCATATGGTTGTTATTGAAATTTCATACTACCCTGCAAAATTCAACCATGTAAAAGACAATTCAAATTGTAGAACTAAATCTTACAAAGCATGTTGGAATTTTAATTTTAATAAAGAATTTTAATACAAAATATTTTGAATTATAATAATACTGATCAAAATTCAAATACGTTTGTAAACATTAAAATAGTAACATGAAATATTAGTGCTATTGTATATTAAATACGATTCAACTTGCATGTATTTGGAATTTCATAACCAATTTTATATTAGAATTCAAACCTTTTTTTACAGTGTAGCGACAGTGAAAACTGTTGCATGAGGGATCATTTAGACAAAGCAAAATTTTTGCCGTATGGGGTTGATCCATCATCGATCACAGGCTGTGCCGCATGTCTAGCCTATCTTTCAACAAATATCGCTTGGAAGGGAAAACTTATTTCACACGAGGGTCTCCAGTGCATGGTGGGATACTCCCTCGAGCATTAGGCAACCCTGGATGGTGGAGGATTGTCATATTGCACTAATTGTAAGTATGGGTGATAGCTTGGCCTAGCTTGGGCGGTAACTTGAGCGATAGCTCGGCCAAGGGTGAAACTTCTTTCTTCAGCGACAAATGCACCCAAAAAAACAGTAATCTGAAAATGGGAGGAAAAGTCCCTTTCAATCAGAAAAGATATTTCACTTTCATTTCCTTCTTCAATTGAGAATATCCCTCTACGATTTTGAACAAATGAAAATTCTTTCACCACAGAAACTAACCCTGTCAAATGAGAGGAAAATTTTTGATACCATATATTAGAGAAGAAACTGCATCGAAATTAGAGTAATAATTCTTTGGGTGTGGCATAACTCTTACCAGGATACTTCCTGTTTTTTGCGAGTGACGAAGCAAGCATTTAGTAAACATATAAGGAGATTTTCTCTTCAGAGGATTTCGAACCTGTATGTCGGAATTATAGGATGCATGTTCTATTCTCAACCACAATAAAAAATAGAAGTTACCGTGCATTGACATGAGATGAAGACAGTGTCGACTCATCCCTAACAACCAAACTTTTGTATGGTTTCGCATTGATGCACGGAGACAAAAAATTCTCTGGAACAAGCAAGTTTCTTAAACCAAACGACAATTCATCTTCTAGCGAATGAAACTTCGCAAAATTAGTGAAAAATCGTTAGGTTAATCAATCCATTTAGCAAGAACGACTTTGTTAAAATAGCGAAATTTTTCTTCTCCGTTTGGCATTTGCCATTATAATCCTCTCCCCAGGGTTGATTCTTGATCGTAGAAGCTATTGGGCTAAAATGATGTTATCATTTTAGTGTTGCGTCATGCTGGTAACCTAGGCTCGACTCATCTTGATGAACCTTATGGGAACCCAACACCCATTCAAACTCTCAACTGGCTTCTATCCGTTTTCCTTGATGTTCCAGCACCTTGTTTCAAACCACCCATCAAACCTCACCAAATCTCATCTAATCATTCGTCAATGAATTCGATTAATTCCTCCAGCCATGACAAGAAATGTATCGAGAGTTACATGTTATTCTAGATATTATCAATCCTAATGGAACAATAGAATGCATATACACAATAGGAGACGACAATACATGGGACAAGGAATTCCTGTAAAAAAGACGAAGAACTAAAAAGTTACTCCCTCTTATGAATTCTGTGAGGAAATATCAAACTTTTGATGTATCGGAGGTTATTCTTTTTCTACGTCAAGCAAAAAAAAAGCTTTATCCAACTTTTTCATCAGCGTACGATGTACAGCCTATCGTACTACGGCTACTAAATTTTGTTCCTGATAAAAACTTTGAATGTTTACCGAAGTTATTTCACTTCCATACGTACCATACGCGTATGTTACAGAATATTTGCATTTGTAGATTCAAATCAGCCCTGAATTTCAACAAAAACAGGACACGTTGATAAAAGATTATCGCAAAAATTTTCATATCTATTGTAAACTGATTTCACGGGAGAACAAAGTTCAAAATCACAATACGAGAGTGAAAGTGGATGAATTGTTCTCCACGTATTCCTCATTTGTCTGTCATATGTTATCACATACCATTCAGAACGGTCTATTGTTGAAACTTTTATCATGCGATTCCGTGGTACGCGTGCATGTGCATTAATAATTTTCCACATGAAAGAGAGGGATTCTTATTATACGTAGATAATCAAATTTCGTTGAAATTATCGTTATCGTGAAGTTTCATCTTATAATTGACGGAGAATTATCACGTATCGTCATATTGATTGAGGATTTTATTATATTCCGGGGAATTAACCCCTTTCACGTCATTGAAGAATTAGCTCCCGGTTCTATGGTGGATCATTATTTTGTATAGAAATTTCTCCTCTGAACAAGATCCTGATAGAATGATAATAATTCTCTGTTCGTTGCATACTAAAAACCAGAAATCTTTCATTACCATTACACACGAAAGGTAAGACGATACGCGCTGATACGTGCACAATGGTGAGAGGTCTTTTCTTTCATCTTTGCTCGCAAGTGGAATGAAAACCCTCGGTAAAACTAGTTGACCGGCAAAAACTAGACGTCATTCAAGGGTCGTTTGTGTAGTCGCCAGCAACAGCCGCAGCGTAACAGCGTGGCAGTAGCGTTGTAAGCGTGGGCCAATATATGCTCTGAGAGAACCGAAGCAACAACGAGTAAACGACCAAGAGACGACGTCACCGACAGCGGTCGGCGACAGCTTGTGTATGGCAATGCTGGAATAAGAACAGAATAAGACGGAAGTGCCATGAGAACAACCCTCCTTGCTCACTTTCAGAAAAATAAAACCAATAGAGGAATAGGGGAAAAGAAGTGCCATTCTAAATAATAATAATAAAAAAAAAGGAATATATATATATATATATATATATATTCTGGAAATCGAATCGCTCTTAATGAGCAAACACACTTCACCTTGGGAACTAAAAAACACGTTCTTTTCTATATCGAGTGTTGCGATCCGATGTACTTTGGTTCAATTAACTGGGTGGGATTCTGAGAACTGGAGAAATGTCGTGGAAAAAATAACGAGTCGCTTGTGAAACTCGCGAATGAATCGAGAATCCTCGCGCCTAACGAACATAAATCCGATATTACACAGCTATTATCGAGTATACAAATAAATTTTCAACAACGACGATTATTTTCTCATTCCGTGATTAGAGATATCGAATAAATATCTACATTGTAACGTATTACATGGCAAACATCTGCTGTGATGTTGAAATGACATATTTAAAACACGTAGGATAAACGTTTGTAGGAAGGAAAATTCAAGGAGAATGATTGAATGTCGCAGGAAATAAGATGTATCACGAGGGAAGAAACAGATGGTGAGAAATGATAATCAGGCTTGAGTGAGGAAACGATACGTATCAGAGGAGATAACAACGGCAGGAGAGAGTGGAGCTATAAGGGGTAGATAAGGAACAAACAAAAGAACTTAGAATAAAACCAAAAAATACGAGAGATAGAAACATAATCTAGGATGCATCAAAGTAAATGAAGTAGAATTACGTATAGGATTCTGAGAAGATAAATGAGCATCTTACGAGACTCGTCTTCTATGACTTCGGAACCCTTCGAGTATCGTGATTACCATCGGGACTGAAAATCGACTCTTTTTCATTTACATATTTTATCAGAATCAAAGGATTCAACTTTTATGTTTGATGATATCACGATCTCATCTACAGAAAATTTGGTTGGTGAAATTTTCACATCATCCCCCAATAAAAATTCATTGAATCTAATAAGTTTAGAATCGAAAAGAAGGTATTCTTCGTCAAATACGTACGGAAGAATCTCATTTCAAGTTTGTTTCTCCCTATTCCGCGCTGTAAAGATACAGAGGCATGCTCGAATGCTTCATACAATAATGAAGTGGAATACTGGTTTGAAACTACTTCACCCAAGTACTCGTATATGGATGTGTACGTACGCGCGTGTCGATGTGTATATAACCGATCAACGCGCTACCGTATATTGGGTTCAATGTCGAGTCAACTTGACATTATCGATCGTCTCATCGACTTTCTGTGCTCAGCGCTATCTTCCACCTCGTCGGAGTTGGTTCGATACCTCGTACCAAAGCGTCGAAGAAAGTATCTATCTCTCCGGTATATTACTACTTACGTGTGTCTATATTTGTGTTTGCATATCCAGGACCAAGGTTGAAAAATAGATGATATGAAGATGGTGCTCTGTATAATGTTGAGATTACGTTTCAAGACTCTAAGAAAATACGTCAGGATGTTCGGTATATACTGAAAAAACATTCATCGAGTGGTAACAAAATTTGTATCGGATGAACTCGACTCGCCTTATATTTTCCTATATATTTCACTATCTCGTGAACTCAACTTTGTGGAAGATACAATACTGGGATAATTAGATTAAAATACTTTCCACGCATAATGTTGCAGCACAGATTATTCGAAAGTAAGAACATTCTCATGTTATTCGAACCGTCATCGTATACCTACATATATACATATATATTTCTCATGATTCGTGAATACGTAATTACTATGTGAAATTAATCAGACTATTTTATATGTACAGATACACCGCGTGTACCAAGAGTGGTACTGTGAGAATTTATAATTATTTCATACGAGCTGCCGGACTTTCTTTTTTTTTTATGGATTTACTTGTAATAGAATCTCACATTTCATACAGAAGATGAAAGAATGCTTTAGGCTGTATATTGCATAGTTAAAGATTCGCTGGTGTGTGTGTGTATGAACTGATCAGGAGAAAAGTAGCCGCTACTTGGAGCCTTGTATTTACAAACTGGAAACATGTTGGGTTCGGTTACTCTGTGAGTAGTAGAAGTAAAAGTAGTGATGGTAGTAGTAGCGGTAGTGGATCCTATCTTAGTCTCTATATGTCCTTTAATGCTCATCCGGTGCCTTCGGACTGAAAACGAATTATAGTAATTTGCTCGCCCCACAGTTCGCTATTCTCATTAAAAATAAGTTGAGTTGCTTCATATATATTAATACACATAGTATAAGCGCATGGAAAAATATTGAGAGCATACGATCGTAAGCTTGTATGATGAATCTTTATTATTATTATAGCAAATTACGAAATAAACGAATATGAGAAAAACAGTTTTTTTTTAATGTCAGTTTAAATCTCTTATGTAGATTCAATCGAGTGAGAACTTTGAGAATTCCAACGTAAAGAAATGTAGAATCGATTGCTGTGTTGTCCCATAAATATAATACAGGTAAAAATTGATCATCAGCGTTGGTCCAAGCATAGCTAGACTACAAAGCATAAACTGATGTTGAAATGCTACCGTTATTTAGTTATATTCACGAGATTATCAGCAACATCGATTCATTACAAAGCAAAAGAATGACTCTTCGGAACAACTATATACAGAGAAATAAATTTGTAAAATAGGCGCTGTGAATCAAGCAAATTTGGAAGCCAAAAATTAAGTTGTACACTGACTAAATCTGAATCAGTGGAATAAATATACCAACCACTGTTGAATCAGCAACTATGCACTGATAAACTCCAATTCAATAATGTTTGGTATAATTATAACTTATTTGCAGTGGAATTTCACTGATTCAGATTCAAAGAGCACCTAACAAATAAGATCATGGAGAATTAGTTCGTCATTTGTACTTATCAATTCTGATTCTGTCAAATATTGGGAGTACAAATTAGTTCGGTCCGGTTTGAAAAGATGACTCTCGCTCTCATGAATGTTTCATAGTCACAACCGATTTCAATTGTTTCAGAGAGGTTAGACACCTGTGAATAATATTCAGTTGATATCACTCCGAGTTCCTTCTAGAATCCCGATTTTTACTCAGTGAAGTATATCAAATTTCGTTTTAACTGAGCAGCATTTGCGGGAGGTGCTAGTTTTCTGTTTTAATTGAAAAAAAAGTGCAGCTGAAGCCCATCGAATTCTTGTGGAAGTTTATGGTGACAATGCTCCAACTGATAAATGATGTAGGGAATGGTTTCGACGTTTCAAGAATGGCGATTTCAGTGTCGAAGACAAGCTTCGCTCAGGACAACCATAAAAATTCAAAAACGAGGAATTGGAGGCTTTACTCGACGAAGATCCGAGTCAAACGCAACAGGAGCTTGCGGAATCATTAGGAGTTACGCAACAAGCAGTTTCCGTACGATTACAATCCATGGGCATGATTCAAAAGCGAGGCAATTGGGTGCCTTATGACTTGCAGCCTAGAGACATTGAACGGCGATTTTTCACTTGCGAGCAGCTGATTCAAAGACAACGAAGAAAGGGATTCTCACATCGGATTGTGACAGGAGATGAGGAATGGATATTCTACGATAACCCCAAGAAAAGAAAATACTATGTTATGCCCGGTCCATCGTTGCCATCGACTTCAACATCGACACCAAAGAGAAATATTCATGGTTCAAAGATCATGCTGTGTATCTGTTGGGACCAAAAGGGTGTTATATACTATGAGTTGCTAAAACCTCATGATTCTATCACGGGTGATCGGTATAGGCTACAATTGATTCGTTTGAGTCGTGCGTTACGAGAAAAATGTCCGGAATACAAGGGAAGACATGACAAAGTTATTCTTTTACACGATAACGCTCGGCCTCATGTCGCAAAAGTAGTGACAAATTATCTGGAAACGTTGAAGTGGGATATTCTATCGCACCCGCCGTACTCGCCGGACATTGCTCCTTCCGATTACTGGTCATTCCGACAGATGCAGTACGATTTGGCAGGCCACCGGTTCACTTCGTTCGAAGAAATAAAAAATTGGCTCCTAACTTGGATCGCCTCGAAAGACAAGACGTTTTTCCGTAACGAGATTCGAAAATTACCCGAAAGATGGGAAAAAGTGATAGCCAGCGATGGACAATACTTTGATTAATTTGATAATTCATGTTCTTCTGAAATAAACGCATCTTTAACTGTAAAAAAAACGGACCGAATTAATTTGTACTCCCAATATTTCCAAGAGGTGATGGGAATATCCTTATGAAACATCCTCAGCAGCGCGATTCACTGAACTGTCTAGGCTCTTACCAGAATCTTACCAGGCGCTAGCCGCTAGCGAGGAACTTGAAAGAACCTGGCCATTTTCCATGTAACGCTTCCTCGGAATCATATCCATTTGATGATGGTTTCTGATCAGGGAATATGCTTGCCGATATTGACTCATTGAACCCTTAATTGCGACACAGAGGTGAAATCCACCCCAGCCCCATTCTACCTCAATTTCGAGTACCTTCGTGTAAGGGCATTGAGTCCGTAGCAACATTTGTAGATAGCCGCATTAATAAAATAAGTTATAAAAAGTGATAAAAAAACTTGATAAAAACATTCACTTCCAACATGCATTTTTGTATCAAAAAATCAAATAAATTAAATTAATTAAATTCTTTCTAGTGGTAGACACGAGACAAGATAAGTTGAGATGACAGAACAACATCTCATCTTGGTCTCAAAACGATGCAAATTTCAAGTCTGGTCTCGATCTCGTGTTGATCTTGCCAATCAGCAAGTTGACTTGACTTAGATTATAATCCAAGTCTTATCTTGATCTTGTCTTGTCTCGATTTCGTCTCGGCGTCGATGGTTTCAAGAAGAAGGAAATTCAAAGAGCTTCGTCGAATGGTCATTTATTGGAAGCTTCAATTTTTATTTACTCGTGGATGAAGCCTATTTCGAGAAGTGATGGGCATTTTTGTACTCCGGTTGCATTTTGAGTGGAGAATATTTTTTTCAATGTCATATTTTACTTTGAAGACATATTTCACACAAAAGAAAAGTACTCCTGGAGTACAAAAATGCCCATCCCTGGGTGCTATCAACTGCACTGAGAAAAATTATCTATTATAAATTACCAGACTCGCTAATATATTGAAGATATACTTGCATTTTAAGGTTATATACCGAACATTCTCATCAAAAGCATCGAACTTCCTATTATAAAATGTTATCATCCTACCATTAACCCCCAGAAAGTCTGGTACTTCTGAAGAGAATGTTTGGTGTATAACTTCAAAATACAAGTATATCCGCAATATACTAGCGAGTCTAGTAATTTATAGTAGACAATTTTTCTCCGTGTATATGAAGTATAAACTCCAGATTTAGGTTGTTTGATTTGGTGTTTCTTAATTCTTTAACAGGGTTGGAGGATTTCATCAAACCAGTCATAAGACTGATTACTTCACGATGACGATGATGATGATAATTACACAGTGCTACACTGGTCAGGCACTTTTCGAATGACCTAGTGCACGTTGTTGGTCTGGTCGAATATAACACAAAACCATGTTTGAAAAATTTTTTACATCCTCAAATTTTCAAGTTATGGTCAAAAAACTGATTTTTCGGGATTTTGTACATTTGAAAATTTCTGCACGGAGAAAAAGGAATTCGCCGTGGCAGCGAAATCTACTTTTGCTGGGTTCCTTTTGCCAGAGCAGCAAATTTTTAGCTGTGGCAGCAAAAAAATTGCTGTCGTAGCTAACACGATTGCTGTTATAGCAAATTTTTAACTAGATCAGTAAAAAATTTTGCTATTCTATATATAATACCTCGATTTGCTGCGTCAGCAAATTTTTTCTCTCCGTGTGACTCGGCCAGTTTTGGACCAATTTCAAAATTCCAAAAGGGGTTCTGAAAGGGGAATGTTGGCATTTTCGAGACATATATATGTTTTTGAGTATTGAATAGAACTTAGTGGAAATTTTTCCTCAAGAATTTGAAATTTTCATCTTTTTTTTTCATTTTTTCTATTTCAAAAGCACTTTCGCGACTATACTTCAAGAACCAATGGTTTATCATGTATAGTATTGGAGTGTGTTCAATTCGGTGTGGAATGAGTCGTTGTTGATCGAAATCGATCAAGAATATTGTCGGAATTATACAATTTTTTCCAAAAAAGGAAATTTTGTTCTCATACGAAAATTGATGTGAAGTTCAATTAATAATATTCTATGCATCATGAGACGTATTATGGTATCGAATATGATGTTGACTTGTTCTATCATCAGGCTGAGAAAAGAATCTAGGCCAAATAGGTAGAACTCAGGCTAATATAATTATAATATTATAATAATAATTTAAAGTTCTTGAAGAAAAATTTCCACTAAGTATCCATTCAATACTCAAAATCATATATATGTCTCGAATGTGCCAACATTCCGCTTTCAGAACCCGTTTGGAATTCTGGAATTGGTCAAAAAATGGCCGAATTAGAAATTTTCAAACGTACAAAATCCCCAAAAATCAGTTTTTTGACCATAACTCGAAAATTTGAGGGTGTAAAAAATTTTTCAAACATGGTTTTGTGTTGTATTCGACCAGACCAACAACCTACACTAGGTCATTTGAGAAGTGTCTTTGGTTTTTTCTTTTTTGTAGCACTGTGTTATTTAAGAGACTTTATTTATTTTTCTTAATCACTTGATTGACATTTAATTGTCATAATCCGGTTGTGATATCCGATGAGACTAGAAATTTGCACATATTATACCTTGAATAATAAAATTGTAGATGAATTTAGGATTTGAATGTTGCACTTTGAAAAATTTTGGTAGTAATTTTACCAAATGTCAATGGCAACAGCATTTACGTACGCAGTATCAGTAAAATTACATGATACATAATAATATAAAAATTACCAATCACACAGACTAGTGAATTCACTCATCCATCCAAGGTAAATTTAAACATACAGGGTGTCCCAGAGTTCGCGGACCGGCTTTCACAGGTATATTTTGCAGTCAAAATGAAATAATTTCCGGATTGAAAAAAATTTTTTCGACGCTTAGTTTTGGAGATATGAGCATTTTTAGATTTTTTTTCAAATCCAAATCATTCAAAAACGCTGTATGCTACATACTTGAGCTTAACACCATCCGCTTAGTTGGAAAACGGCGGATTTGTAGAAAAAAAATTAAACTATTTTATCATTGATAATTCTGGAGCTAGAGCGATTCGAAATTGCTGGATTCTGATTGGCTGAAAGCTAAAAAATTTCAAATCGCTATAACTCCAGAATTATCAATGATACAATAGTTTAATTTTCTTTCCACAGATCCGCCGTTTTCCAACTTAGCGGATGGTGTTAAGCTCAAGCATGTAGCATACACTGTTTTTGAATGATTTGGATTTGAAAAAAAATCTAAAAATTCTTATATCTCCAAAACTAAGCGTCGGAAAAATTTTTTTCAAACGGGAAATTATCGCATTTTGGCTGCAGAATATACCTGTGAAATCCGGTCCGCGAAATCCGGGATACCCTGTACATCTTAATTGTAATTTTACCAGAATGCGAGTAACTTCACATTGACATGTACATGTAATTCGAGTTTACTAGTACTCAGTATTTGTAAAATTACCATTAAATTCGGTAATTTCACATTGGCATGTGGATATAATTTCATTTCACCATTACTTAGTCCTTGTAAAATTACCATCATAGCGTTCATGTGAAATTACAGGTGACACACAGGGTGAAAAGAATGCCAAAATTTTAATACAAATACATTTTACATGAACCGGCTGGGTAAACTTGTTGCATGTAATTTTACATGTATTTCTCACAGTGTGTAATTGCATGATATAATACTTCGCAAGTCAATCCGTTTGATTTTCTTTTCATACTTATTTCTTCAATGATTATGATTCCTTCAATTATTAACCTGAACTGACACTACAAAAATAATCCATTCAAAACTATTTAAGGATATTAGAGATTTTAATAAGGAAGGATACGATTTTTAGATTCCTCTGAAGGAATACAACTAGAAATTGGATTGCAACAATAGCTATTTCAACTGAAAACATAACTTGAAAGTCCTTCAAAATTGAATCGAGAGAATAATTCACTTAAATTCCAAACAATATAACTTTTTCAATCAATCCCATAACATTGGAGTGTTACGGAATAGAATTCCTATTGAATCGTAAAAAAGATTAGGAATTAACATGAATTGAAGTACACAGATTTTAGTGGTTTAGGAGAATTATGGAAGAATTGTTGATTGAGAAAGTTCACCAACAATAATTTGCATCTCCGAGAAGGAGTGGGAAACACGTGTTTCAAGAGTGTTCATTTTGAATGATTCTAATATTGATCCATAGGCATGGCACGTGATAGGCATTGAATTATTAATCTTATACGATAAGAAGCGTAAGAATTTATGCTGTACCCTCTCCATTAAAACACAGTATTCAGCTTGCCGAGGAGACCAAATTGAAGAAGCATATTCCAAATTAGGTCTGACCAGAGGATTGTATAATGTCAGTAACGTTGAAGGTTTATTGAAATCCTTACATATCCTCTGCAAAAATCCAAGCTGCCTCATAGCCGTGTTGACAATGTTACAATAATGAGGAACAAAAGTTCATTTAGAATCAAATGTAATACCTAAGTCATATTTAATTTCTACAGCAGCCAAAAGAGAATCATTCAACACGTACGGAAGTACTATAGGGTTTAATTTACGTGACAATCTCATAACTTGACATTTATCAATATTGAGTTGCATTTTATTACTGGAACACCAAGACTGCAAGTTATGTAGATCCATTTGTAAAGCAATAGTATCAGCAATGGCAGAGGTTCTAAGAAACAACTTCATATCATCGGCGAATAGTAAAAACTTTGCATTTTTAAGAATTTTACCAATATCATTAATAAAAAGTGAGAAAAGTAATGGTCCTAAATGAGAGCCCTGAGGGACACCTGAAGAGACGTCGATAATCTTTGATGTAGAATCCATAATTCTAACAGTCTGAGTTCTACCCATTAAATAGCTTCCGATCCAGTGGAGGATATTTCCACGAAAACCAAGTTGATATAATTTTGACAAAAGAATACTATGATCAACAGTATCAAAAGCTTCTTTAAAGTCGGTTTATATAACATCAACTTGTTGGAAATCGTCAAGAACTGTAGAAACATAATTGCAGAAAATAGCTAGATTAGTACTAGTCGAATAACCAGGCACAAAACCATGTTGTTCATCCCTAATGACATTCGAGAACAAAGGCGCAACTTTTTCGGTAACTATACGTTCAAATAATATTGGTATAACATTTATAATCGAGATTGGTCTATAATTTCTCATATCTGATTTTCTCCCAGATTTGAGAATTGGTGTAATCAGGCTATTTTTCCAACGACAAGGAAAATAACCCGAAGCCAAAGAGGCATTTGAGATCAACCATAAAGGTCGTGACAGTATAAAAGCACAAGATTTCAAAAATAAAGGTGGGATCCCATCATCCCCAGGACCTTTATTGACATCCAATGACTTTAATTCTGAAAATATTTCACTAATATTAATGTGAAGATCAGAAATATCAATCTGAACGTCGGATACAACATTGGGGAGAGAATCGTCGTGAGAAGTATAAACGGATTCAAAATGTGTCGCAAATAGATCGGCTATATCTTGTTCAGAAGAATCTGAAATGCCATCCAATTCAAATCTATTAGGTAAATTATTATTATTAAATTAGGAAGAGAGTTTACAAACTTCCGAAAACACTTGATATCATTGGGAATTTGCAATTCAATAGATTGAACATAATTATCGTAGCATACCCTCATTAATTTCTTACATTTTGAACGCAGATCAGAACAAACAATATAACCCTGCAACAATTTTGAAATTTTATACCTATGATGAGCTGTTTTCTTAGTACGAATTAAAATATCTGTGGATTTTCTTAGAATCATCATGAATCATCATTTGCAAAGGGTAGAATATTCTCAGAGAATATAAGGGATCGTTATCCACCATTACATATAGATTATATTCAGATTCATATATATTATATACTTTTCGAGTACTCGAAAATCTACCAGATACTCGAAAAATTGTCGAGTACCCAGTGAATTTCGAGTACTCGGCTCGACTCGACTCGAAAAAATCACTACCCGCACACCCCTAGTAATTCCTGTAAAGCAGAGCATATATTATAAGGGTCAGTTCTTACCCAGAAGTTAGTTCTAAAAGGAAACGATCAGTTCTAAAACGTAAAAACGGTTAATTCTTAAAAAATTACTTAATTTTTAGTAAAATGGTTTTCTCTTTCTTTTCCTTTTCTCAAATCGAGTATCCAATATCGCCGTGTTACAGAATGAGCCTTTTGTCTCATATCAAAGGGTTTAGTGAGTCCAGTAGGGATATTTATTTTGAAAAAATAAAACTTCATGTCGAAGATAAAATTAAAGAAGTATTAAATAATTCAAGAAGTACTTAACATACAAATGTTTTCCTTTTTTTTTAGAAATCAAGTTTTTTCGAATTCGGTTAGTCCTTAAATTTCCTCAAAATATGCCCTGCTGTAAAGTGGGGCAGCAAACAAGAGTTAACCTCCAGTTACCCCACGTATTTTTGCATGTTTTTGTTAATCTCTCGTTGCGCGTTGCAATCAACTAAATGGAGCTTTTTCCATTATCAAAAATATACTATGGTTCTTGAACTTCATCCCTGTTTTGGTTTGAAATCGTCCCTCTTCATCCCTATGAACAGAACATTAGATTTCCTGAAACCTCTTGTTCCCTTTAGACCCCCGTGGGGTAACTGAGGGTTAATCAAATTCGTGCACCTTGAAAACCTAATAATGAAAAAGATTCCACTGCTCTTTGATTTCTACGTTCATGATTTTCCCCTTTTTATATATATATATATATATATATAAAGCACCATTCGAAACCATAAAATCGTTTTGCTTCACGCTTTTATCATCGCAAAATTCGAGACCTGATTATCGAGAGATAATGGGTAGATACTTTATCACCGTGCTTCGGCGACAACGTGAATTAGGACTCTCACGACCCTCCATCTATCCTCGAGTCGATGATGGTATGAATATTATTTTAAGTGGATTAGTATTGGCTTTCGAACGATGAACGTTGTATGATCAATTTATTAGGTAATTGCCGAAGGCATGAAATTCACGAAACCACGTTGTTTTCGATTATCATCCAACGTGGAGGACAGTCGTAACGATTTTTTATATCGTGCGAACGCCGAGTATCCATCAAAACGATGAATTCAACGAATATAAAAATCCAATTGTATAAAAAAGTGCGAATAAATAGAAAACAACTTCCTGTTTCACGTTTCATAGTTTTGATAATGCAATATGTTCCCACGTACGCAAGTTCTCCATGTTTGTAACCAACTTTATTACTGTTATAGGTAACTGCATTGAACGCCTGCCCACACTGCTGATCGAATTATCTAATAATTACGGTACCTCACTGTAAGAAGAATTTTTCGCTAGAAAACTTTTCTCAAATAATCGTTGGAAAATGAATAGTTGGTTTTTTCAAAGTTTGTCGCAAGAAATTCTATTCACCTAGATTCTAAATAGATACTATGCATCCCTCTTCACAATATTACGTATCATTTTCTACTCTGTTTATGCCCACTCGTGTATGTGTGAATAAGCGTAGGAGACGAAAACCGATATTCGCCCGAGATTACCGTGAGGTTATACGTTTAGCCTCAGGAAATAATTTTCAACGGACAAGGAATATATATTTCACTTGGAGGAAAGTGCTCATACTTCTTCGATAAACGTAATCTCAAACGGTACGTACCATACAAAACATCTGTAACATCTGCTGTCCTGATAATCTCTCTCTCTCTCTCTCTCTCTCTCTATTCAACCTAACTGTAAAATATTTTCATTTTGGAATTATTCACCGACTTCTATCAAGCAGAAAAAGAGAATGAATGAAATGAAAAAAGTGGGAAGAATAAAATGATTGAATATGTACGCATCCGGCATGACGCTCGTCGCTCGAAAGTGCCGTTAGTTCTCTCAAATCAAGAAGAAATCGAATTGGATGTGCGCGGGAATCGTTCGGGATGTGTGAATAGATATCAAATCAATAAACATGTAAATCATCATTCGAGGAACCGAATTTATTCTCGCCTCTCGCGATGGAAGTAATAAACGGCCTAGATTACATAGATGCACGTTTAAATCGTGAATTGAAAATTATATTGGAGGTGCTGTGCTGCACGTGAGGCATTGACTGCGATTAACATTCGCGTTTGGATACGTTCTACAAGTATGTGGATTCTATTTGATGTACGGTAACTCAAGAAAGTATATAATTGTATCAAAATTGTATATAATGAGGAGGTTTATATATCATTTATACGTAACTCTGGGTTAGAAAATAATTTTATAGAATTTATATAGAAATTGTATATAAATTCTATAACATTATTTTTCAGCACAGCCTTTTTCACCCTCTGTCGATGGAGAATGAACAGAGACAGGGATTCTGTATTACAGTGCATAACGATGACGACAACCATTTGCGTTTGGATCATAGTTCGAAAATACTGTGCTTTGTCATTGTTCTGAGAATAGAGAAATTCGCTCTGCAAAGTATTAGGTGTACAACTTTGCTTCCGCCGTTTACAATACATGGTTGCGTCGGTAGGTGGCGGTCGAAATAGGTTAGGTAATGAATGTCACACAGTAAGGTTGGACATGTGTCAACGTAACAACAACCCGTGTAGAAATCCCATCAGTAACGCCATAATAATAATCGGGGCCTAACAAGGATTAAATGGTAAATGTGACGCAAAAATCATTACAACCCAATTGGGTATCAACAGGGTTCCCATCGGGGCCGAAATAATTCCATCATACCTGTTTTTTTCATTAATCATGGAGAAAATTTGATAAAATATGAATCAAATTGAAGAAAATTGAAGAAAAACAATTTGACTCATCAGTTGAAGGGTAATTCATAGTTTTATTTACAATTCAAACTCATTCAAATTTGTGAATAATACGAATGGAGGTTATGAATCATCATCATTAAGCTAAAACCAGCAACCTAAAAGCTAGCAGCTAATTGTTGTAATTTTTTTTTCAACGTGGTTCCAGCTGTGTTCACACCAAAAATCAATTGAGTGGCATTCTACTAAATGTCTCAGATACTTGAATCTTTGATAAAAGTTTTGTGGAAAAAGTTATGATAATCGGCGGCTAGCTTTACGGGTGCCAGTTTCAGTTTCATTTACAAGTCAGATTCCATTTCAAAAAACAAATCTTATTATCGAAAATCTACATCTAACAATGAGTATTTCCATCATTCATACTTCTAATACCAATAATTGCGTCTATTTCTCCTTGCGGAGCTAGCGAATGTTGCGTAATTGTCGAAAGCATGAAATTTTCATCGGTAAATCAATTCAACAAGTACAAGGGTAGTAGGGATCAGAAATATTACTTTTTCAAATATTTCCAAGTTGAAATCATCCAGGGATTCGCTGGAAGCCAAAAAATTTCAAATTGCTATTAGGTGTACAAATAAGTTTCCGCGGTTTTTTATAAAAAATTAGGAATTTATTGTGAAGGAAAAGTACATTACGTTTTATTCAAAGTATTTTCCATCATTTGCCACTACTTTTCCCCATCTTTCTGGCAACATTCGGATACCCCGTCGAAAAAACTCTTCATCTTTTGACGCTATCCACAAATCTACCCAATTTTTGGTGTCTTCATATGATGTGAAGCGCTGCTCAGACAGACCATGTGCCATCGACCGGAACGGGTGATAATCAGAAGGGGCTAAGTCTGGTGAATACGGCGGGTGGGGTAAAACTTCCCAGTTGAGTGTTTCCAAGTATGTTTTTACCGGCGCCGCAACATGTGGACGAGCATTATCGTGTAAAAGAATAATTTTGTCGTGTCTGGAGTAGTAATGGGCGCGTTTTTCCTTAAGTGCTCGACTCAATCTCATCAATTGTGTTCGGTAGAGAGCTCCAGTAATGGTTTCGCTTGGTTTCAGCAATTCATAATACACGACACCAAGCTGATCCCACCAAATACACAGCATGAGTTTTTTTCCATGAATATTCGGCTTAGCTGTCGATGTTGATGGTTCGCCGGGCTTAACCCATGACTTTCTCTTCTTTGGATTATCGTAGTGAATCCATTTTTCGTCACCAGTGACTATACGATGCAAAAAACTCTTTTTTTTATTCCTGGCAAGCAGCATTTCACTCATGCATAATCGGCGTTCAACGTCTCTCGGCTTTAGTTCATATGGAACCCAATTTCCTTGTTTTTCAATCATTCCTAACGATTTTAAACGATGTGAAATTGCTTGTTGAGTCACTTGTAGAGTAAGTGCAAGTTCTTTTTGCGTTTGGGACGAATCTTCCTCCAATAGTACTTCTGATTCCATGTCTTCGTACACTTTCGGCCTTCCACTGCGTTCTTTGTCTTTAACGTCAAACTCACCGTTCTTAAACTTTTGAAACCACTCCTGACAACTTCTCTCATTTAAAGCAGCTTCACCATATGCTTCTAGAAGCAATCGATGCGCCTCAGCTGCAGATTTTTCACATTAAAGAAGTAAATCAAAAGTTCCCGCAAATGATGCTTATTCGGAATAAAACTTGACATTTTTGCACGAAAAAAATTACGTGATGCTGATACGGAATCACTAGTACTTTAAGGTTATGGTGTTGCCAGATGACTAAACTTGGGATATTACGTTTTACATCTGACAATTTCTCCATAACCTTCTGGTGGGGCCATCTTTTGACAAACCGCGGAAACTTATTTGTACACCTAATATAATCTTAAATCGAAAAATGACAGAATAGTACATTTTTTCCAGAGTTTCCTAACTCAGTCAATGGTGTCAAGCTCAAGTATGTAGCACACAGTGCTTTTGAATGATGTGGATTCGAAAAAAAAAATATCCAAATTCTAATATCTCAGAAACTAAACCTCGAACAAATTTTGCGAAATAGGAAATTATTACATTTTGACTGCAGAATAACGCCTGTGAAGTTTTTTCAGTGAATTATAAAACATCTAACTTGACTCATACTTCAGAGAGTTGAAATAATCTCCCTTTTCTTTCGGAAAAAATAGAATTCATTGTTTATGAATCAATCAACTACATCTGCTTCGATAATATTCGAGAATTTGAAGTAATTTCAAGATTCATTCATCAATTATGTTAGCTAGGACACTATATTTGGATGTAAGATGATTGTTGTGGGCCTGACTGTACCCTCATGGGCACCCGATTAGGACCTGATCGTTTATGCGTTACATTTCACATCGATTGCTCACTTGGCCCTGATCTGTTTGGATTGTGCCCTAATTGAATCCTGATCAATTTTTCCACACGGGAATCGTCATATTATTGAATTTTCTGATTACATCGTAAATTTTTACTCGATCGAAGATGTCAATTTTTGAGCTGAATTCTCGTCATTTGCGGGGAGTTCTGATTTTCTGCTTTCATTTGAAGAAAACTGCGGCTGAGGCTCATCGAATGCTCTCAAGTACTCACGGTGAGGCTGCTTTGAGTGAAAGAACGTGTTGTGAATGGTTTCAACGTTTCAAAACAGGCGATTTCAATGTCGAGGCCCGACATGGCGGTGGAAGAGAGAAAATTTTTGAAGATTCCGATTTTGAGGCATTACTTGATGAAGACTCGTGCCAAATGCGAGAAGAATTCGCAGAATCATTGGGAGTAACTCAACAAACTATTTCGGAACGTCTCAGAGCTATGGGAATGATTCAGAAACAGGGGAATTGGGTTCCGCACGAATTGAAACCAAGATATGTTGAACGACTCTTCTTTACTTGCGAACAGCTGCTTCAAAGACAGAATCGAAAGAGGTTTTCACACCGCATTGTGACCGGTAACGAAAAATGGGTCCACTGCGATAATCCCAAGCGCAGAAAATCTTGAAGAATGCCCGGACATGGCCCCACGGCAACGGCTGAACCAAATATTCACGGTGCCAAGGTTATGATCTGTATTTGGTGGGATCAGCTCGGTGTCGTGTATTATGAGCTATTGAAACCGAGTGAAGCCATTACAGGGGATCGATATCGAACGCAGTTGATGCGTTTGAACCGAGCAATGAAGGAGAAACGGCCACAATACCAAGAAAGACACGATGAAATTATCCTCCAACATGATAATGCTCAGCCACATGTCTCAAAACCGGTCAAGACATATTTGGAAACACTAGAATGGGAAGTCTTACCCCATCTGCCGTACTCTCCAGACATTGCTTCTTCCCACTACCATTTATTTCGATCGATGGCACACGGCCTGAGTGATCAGCATTTTCATTCTTATGAAGAAGTTAGAGAATGGATCGATTCGTGGATCACCTCAAAAGATGCATTGTTTTTCCGAGATGAGATCCGACAATTGCTAAAAACATGGGGAAAAGTAATGGCTAGCGACGGCCAGTACTCAAATTTTGGGAAAAAACGGCAGAAGCAAAGTTGTACACCTAATAAGTTGAGAACAATCCAGTAGGAGTACTGGAAAAATCCCCTTTTACTTCCAGATGAAATGGTTTCTCTCAATGTAGAAAGTACGGGGAACTGATTCAAGAACTTCTGTTGGCATAAGATGAATTCAATTCCCATTACATAAATTCATTCGAGTTAAAATATGATTTCGCTTCGCTAAACAGACGTGGTACATACCCGTTGTGACCATCCTGTTTTCTTATGTAGCACTGTTGCAGACGGAGTGCAGGCATAACAAAATAGGACGATATCGAAGGTTCTTCAAAGTCTATTTACAGAGCAGAGCAGTAGGAATAATTAGATTTCTTAAGGGTTGAAAGTGAATTGACTTTCATCAATGAAATAATCAAGGAAGCAAAACTGTTGTTGGACTCATGATAGATTTTTGATGGACTCGTCAGAGAATTTGCTCTCTCAAAAATGAATCGGATATCTGTCGAAAGTTTGTTATTTTCAAAACACTTCAAACGAATTCGTTCGAGTGCTCTTGTCATCGAAAAATACACCGGACCGCCGTCCCAATAAAAACGCTCTAGTAATTTACGAGGCTTGTAACGCTGTTCTGAGAAACAACTTGAGTTTTTCTCTAGATTGAGTGATACTATCCTCCTTGTCAATCACTGCACAACGTACAAAAATAGGACACTTCCGATTCACTTCAGTTAAATGCTTCAGATGCTTCCACATTCTATCAGAAATTTCTCAATTCAACGAACACAATTTTTATTTTATATGAATTTCCAATGCAGTTTTTGATAAAATTACTTTGAACCTAAACTAATTCCTTCAAAATCTACCAAAGATTGTGAATTTGTATGCACTCTCGATGAACTTATTGTGAAAAAAAAATATTTTGAAGAATATCTCAATACTCTTCCGTGAGCTCAGAAGAGATTTCACACCTTCTACTTCCCGAGGGCTAGTGATGAACTTTTGGGCAACATAGATATTTGATCGAATCAATCTAAAGTCGCATGTCCTTCCCATCACGTCACCACGACCCAAATTGGTATAAATTCCACAGAAGTGTATGCAAAATGTAATTCTCTCATATAGAACGATTGGATGCTTTTTTGAAAATTACGCAGGTCATACGAAATGTGAAATTATTGATTGATAGTTCAAAGTATTTTGATTATCAGCAAAAAAGAACTACCAGACCTAAGAATGAATGAAGAATGGAGAACGTTGAATTTTGATGGATTTTCAAAAAAAGTTCTGGCAGACGTTGTAGAATAATTTCATCATTCTGTTAGCTGAATCGAAAAATCACTGAATAATAAAGTCAACTAAAAGTTCACTGGAAGTCTTCCATCCTCCACTGTTTCAAAATTCCTGTTGAATTATTGGGAGTTCAACATTTTCAACTTCTCATATAAATTCCAATAAGTTGTTTGAAACGTAAGTTGAGTTCACGTAAAATCAAACGAACCGAGTTTACCAGAAATGATCCTGAATGTTCTTTCAGTGCGAAAGTGAATCTCGTAATAATTGCCTGGCATGTCTCACTGGCCCCTTATTTGCATTAAAGCAAGAACAAGAATTGTTCCTGTTACAGGAACTCCCATTAAAATTTCGAAAGTTCTCGTTGTACTGAATGATTCCACTACTTCTTCCCAAAGTTTTTGCATACAGATTCTGCGATCATGGACTTGAAGAGAGTTTGAAAGATTCAAGGGGACTATTTCTCATCCAGGACAATAAAAGTGAGACTCGATTCTATCAGCACTGAAATTCTAATTCCAGTTCTCCTGTCGCTTTTGTTTCAGCTCCGGTTTCATTACAGTGATAAAATTAACTCAGTAAAAATCATTGTAATCATTCGTTGGGTCTCTTGAGACTTCATCAAGCTCTTATAAGAAACTTGCTAGGCCTGGTAAGGCATCGTAATAGCCTAGAGAATCACTAGAATAATCACTGCTAGAGCATGAGTTACGAAATCATACCTCTCCCCAACTATAAAAAAAAATGGTAGCAGCAGAAATCTTCCATGAGGAAGACTTTTCACTTCCGAAAAGTGGAGGAAAAAATCAGGGGATGAAATCTACCGATAAAATGAGGAAAAAACTTTTGCACGACAACAAAAAATACGCTTGAGAAAGGTATCGAAACTTTTTTTTGGATAAAAACTGATCGATTTCGTACCGTAAAAATCATATATATGTTACGGAAATGAGATTCAATCACATCGAATTAACCTGAATTCCTAAAATATGAGAATATCAAAAGAAATCTTTATTTCTATTTTAACTTCCGCTTGAGTGATCGTCTCGTGAGCCTGGTTTTAGTTATGGAAAAGTTTGATCAATTTTGTAAGGCAGTGAAGTTTGAAAAAGGTTCTCTTTGGATACGAAGTTAGATTGATAAGGAATACTTTTGAATATTTACTCGATCATATTTTCAGAGTTTAAGCGCTCGATAGTAGTACGCACCAAGTTTATCTTCAATTTTCTTTTGAATTCAATTCCCAAGATATATTCTGGAGTATGAATTTATGAAGATTCAAAGCATATCCAATGGGTTTGGAAGTATTGCAGTATTCTTGAGCGGAAAAGAAACTGATGGAAGTATGATACAACATTTGCGTTCTATCATAGATGATTTTACTTCGTCTCGGTATCGTATCGATTTCAAATTGTATAAAAGAAATAACTTTTTCTTCAACTTGGGGAATATATGGAATAAAAATAGCGAAAATCCAAATGACAAACCACCTGTGTAGTCGCATAGAGGGCATCTACCAATCAAGCACTGCACCGGCACCGAACGAAATCGGTCTGTCGTAAATAACGTGGTAATTCTGGAATTCATCCGTGTTCCAGTTATGGACAATGGAAACCAGTAAATTGTTCGTGTGTGAAAAATTGTTGCATTTTGTTTCTAATTGTACGAGACGTGCACCCTTGATGAATGATCGTGTACCGTGGATTTATACGTGGTATCTATACACGATATAAAATCCATTTCGCAAATCATCCGTGTCGAGATCATTAATTAATCTTGAAATAATGAATTATTTTCAGCGATTGTATGAAAATCAACACGCGACTCATGGATTATTCTCCCCTATCATGACGATTTCTTTCTCCTAATTTTACAAATGTCGATAATTACGAGAGAACCATACGGAAAAAGGAATGTAATAAAGCTTTGTGATAACCGCATATAACTTCACCGCAAAGTATGATGACAAGTTGAATGAAGTATATTTCCGTGGTATGACCTAAAAAATGTATACGGGAATTTTGGTCTCAAAAATACCACGAATTTTCATTAATTCTACTTAAACCAACCGAGATATTACATACCCGAGATTTGAAAAGAAATATCTCGTGCACGGAATGTTATGTGGAATACGGTTCTGTGTACCATGCTGTCGCGCTATTCATAATTGTTAAGGAAAAACTGAGGGTTTGAGGGAATGCAGGAAACGAAATCGCGATTCAAATATTTATATTCGATTCGATAAATTTGAGGAAAGAAAAATTTCAGGGTAAATAATGAATGCGGTAACCTTTAGAAACAAGAATATTGTATTGAATAGTTCGCGCAAGTTCAAGTAAATTACCAATTCACAATTCCTTTGTATTCCCTTCATTCTGTATCCAGCAAGAATTCGTTGTGAGTCTTTTGTGCGAGGATTTACATATGAAAATGACTCACTCGTGGCTGTTTTGTAGCTCATATCATTCACATTTGATAAGTTTGACATCTCACTTTGGTTTACAAACTAAAAATCTCTGTATATTAATACAATACAAGAACGTTTCACCGAAGAGTATTCTAGAATTGAGATTATTATTTCCATAATTGAAGTTTATTATGTATAGAGGATGGATCAGAAAAGATTTCCATGATTCGAAGCGTTTGATTGTTACCTCTTTCTGTCCGTATCAGGTGTTCTACGTTACGTTGAAATCATCATCGAACAGCCGGCAGAAGCTCTTCAGCAGGTGTACAGCCGCACAAGACACGTTCACCTGACTCTAATACAACGCTAATAATGTTACAAAGCACTTGAAAAAACACTTCACCAATTTTTCGTTTTTGCACGAGAAATTGAAAAATCTGAACAATTTATCACATTATTCGAATCGCGAAGCCCCTTTCCGCACTCGATACTACATCATTTACGAAGTTTTTTCCATCCCTCGATGTTCAATTCGATCATGTTGCTCCTTTTTTCCCCGATAAAATTGTAATCTACTCGTTGTAACCAGTATATTGGCTTTCAACTTGTTCTCCTTCTTAGGCTGAGTCGTGGTATTCAATTATAGCGTACAAGGATAATTTGCTTTTTCCTCCGTGTACTACCTTTCCGTTTTACGTCTCAAGATGTTTTGTTTCTGAAGAAGAGTTTGGATTTAAGAAATTCACACTTATTTCTCAGACAATATTTCTTATTTCCCATGAAATAGATTACCCTGAAAATTCGATGGAACTTTTCTCATGTTTAAATGAGACACTAATTTTAGTATAAACGAAACACGTTGAGAGGTGATTCACAATTCGATCTCGAGGAGTTCAAAGAACGGCGATAAATCCTAGGATATCCATAATTTATGAGAAATCAAAGAACGAACACTGTGAATGAATATAACCGTGTAGCGACACCGACGACGCGACAACAGTACCTAATCGAGAAGGTAAGCCTCAGGTGAGACGCCAGGTGGGCCCCTACGTGAGAGAAGAATCGACTCGAGACTCTCTTCCGAGAGATAGCGCGCTCTGCTCTGGGCCTACAACTTCAGCCCCGATCCTTCTCCTCTCTTCTTCTTCTTCTTCTTCTTGTATTCATTCTTTTTATTTTTCTTCTTCTTCTTCTTCTTCTGCTTCTACCCGCTCCACCTGCCTTGGAACCGAAGAACCTGATCATTTTAGTCGAGAGTGTGGTGAACGGATGAGCGCTACCACGAGGACGTGCATTCACTTTGTTTCAAGATCGTTTTGTGGCGCCTCTTCTACAGAGTTCGACGATCTTCTTTGCAGGGCTTTTATAATCTACTTTACCGACAATTGGGATTCAACGTGCATTCCGTGAATATGCAATGCATATTCCTTAAAGGAATATCTCTAGCATATCACAACAATCGCAAGTTCTTCAAGAAAAAATTCTATAAATAAAAGAAATTCCGGGGAAAGAATTGTGAAAAGTCAATTGGATCGATTGAATTTTAGATTTTTCGATTGACAAATGAACAATTTGATTAGTTTTATATTGTATTCATCCATCGGATCGTGTGTTTTGCTACATCCAAACCTACCGTCGAATAGTTCATTCGTTTTTACAGTGCGGTCATGAGGGAATGAAGAATGTAATTAATTGGATTTCAGGTGAAGTGCATGTGGAAGAATGCTTTGGTACCGGAAAAAACAGAATGGAGACCATCAACGAACAATGATTACGAGCACCATACCTTGAACAAAATCACTCGCTAACGAATTTGATGAGAATGCAATTAAAACGTAGTAGTAGTGGATTCAAAAACTGGTAATATGAACATGATAGAATCAAATTAGTGTGTATTCGATACCGAAATTCTACGCGAGGGTTTTGTTTATACCGTCCGAGTGTCACAGGCGTATCCAGCTCAAAACGCAAGGCGGAGGGGGCACAACGTTCAATTTCAAAGTTTCCACAATTCCCGTAATTATGGATTTATTCGAAAGATTTTTTCACTAAGTTTTTAAATTTCATTCAATTATTCAAGAAAGATGATCCCGAGGGAACAAAATTCATATTGACCCTCTACAGACTATCCCTAATCTCGCTGCTTAGTTAGGCTACCTGCAGGAACGGACTATGGCCTGTGCCAACGGCGCCATGGCGCAGGGGTGCGCCCTGCAGGACATTGGACCGAAAGCGTGAAAAACTGTGCAAAATTGAATTTTTTAAAGTATTTCCCCCAGTCTAGTGAGTTGTATATATATGTTCTTTGTGAGCTAGAAAAGACATTCCATGAGTATCAATGAGTTAAAATTGATTGAAGGACAGTGGGGGATCCTTGAATATGAAAAAACGTTAAAAATGCTCAAAATTTGCCTTAACTTTATTTGCAATGTTTTTCAGTATTATTCAAGGAAAATGAATGGGCTTGAATTTTCTCGTTGAAATGTGCTAGAAAATAATTTCCCTCGATTTTTCAGACAACATCTGTGGAAGGAAGAGGTATATAATCGTCAGATTTCAATGTTTTAGGATTTCATCAAGCTCCAGTACATTTTTGTCTCTTTGTGACTCGCTAATTCCAACGTAGAATATTTCTTTATGATGTCTAGAAACAGACTCAATCTCATTTAGCTGCAGGAAGTTGCAGGTTTGGTCGCTCTCTTTTTGAACTGATCTTAAGAGACTCAGAAAACGTAAACACAGCCGATGCATCGCGATGCTCGTTATGAATAACAATGGTTTCAGTTTTAAATAATATTATCCCACACAGCACACAGATTTCAGAAATAATTCCTAATGAATTCCTCTTATTCCACAAAGAATCCTTTATGAATACTCTAACTCATCCAAACAAATTCAATAAGAATTCTTGAACTCCTCCCGTATGTCAGTTCAGAATAAAGTACTGGTGGAATCCTTTCCCTCGTCCAAAAGAGTTCTTCAATAATAAAAATAAAAGGAAAAATTGCTCATGATGGGTCCAAAAAGATTGCATAAAGAGATCATATAAGGATTTCATACGGTACGCGCTTGAAACTTGAATGAAACGAATATTTTCACATTTATTGAACACAAGATTCTTTTTATTCATTAATTTATGAAATATTTATTGTTATATACAAAATGAACTATTAATGAGTGCCTTAGAGACCTTTTCACATGGGAATCGAGAAGAGCTCTTTTGGATTGAAAGAGAAATACTCCCAGGCATTCATCTTTCACTGAAATAACAGCCCTTCTTTTAAAGTACTTTATGAAGTCATTTAGGACTCTCCATGAACTTGACTCATCATTCATATGAAATGCTTTCTGGCTTCTTTCGAAATTTATTGTACCCTTTATGAGTTATTTGTGGATTCATCGACTTGAATTCACCAGGAATTTGTTTACAGGAGTTCTTTTGAAGATGTTTGGGACTGTGGTGCTGTGTGGAAAATTCGACACTACACTGTTAGAATTATCTGTGTTAAATTTCATGTACCAGATTTGAAATTTTCTTTCATATAAACTGTAAAAAATTTTCTTGTGATTTCACAAAAAAATTTCACAGTTTTTTACACAAACATTTTTTTATTAGGTTTTCAAACAAAATTTGAAGAAAATAAAAACTTTCTATTGATTAACAAAAATGTTTGGTTTTTTGCAAATTTTGCTTGGAAATCTACTAAAAAAATGTTTGTGGACAAAAATTTTTTACAGTGTACATTTGTACAGGGAGTAAAAAAAGTCCGTGTCCGTTCCAACGGGAAGATTTTTGGAATGTTGTTGTAGTTTGTAATACTATGACCCTCCTGATTCATAATCGAATCACAAAAACTCGTTCTCCATTCAATCAATGAAAGTAAGATCTGAGCATTTTACAAATAACGACACAATATCAAAAAAATTTCCGGTGGAACGGACAAGGACTTTTTTTACTCACCGTACTTCGAATTTGAACATCTGATTGTTGATTGCATTGTCAATCAATAAAGTGAAGTTCCCTAGTGAAAATAAAGCGTGCATTTGGAGCGTTGCATAGAAGTGTTATTACCGTCACATGAGAGTGTATTAAGAGTCAATTGGCGCAGTTGAGCGTATATTGGCCAGAATCACGTTATTGGTACGCTGTTCGAACTTTATGTGCACGCCGTTTTTTCGCCAGGGTTGGCTTAGGATACAGGTATCAAATTGAATGTACAAATGTACATTAATGGTTATGTCATTGACAAAAATTTCTAACAGTATAATTCGATTCTTCATTTTCAACTTCAGATTCATAGTCAGCGACCCCAAAAACCCGCTCACAGCAAATTTCAAGCGAATCCAGCTGATTTTGCAATTTCAGTCCGCCATATTGGATCCGCCATTTTTAATTGACCGTTTTTCACTTCAGATTCGTGATCAGTGATCCCACAAACCCCCTCACACCAAATTTCAAGAGAATCCAGCTGATTTTGCAATGTCAGTCCGCCATATTGGATCCGCCATTTTTAATTCATCATTTTTCACTCCAGATTCGTAATTAGCGACCCCAAAACCCCCCTCACAGCGAATTTCAAGTAAAACCAGTTGTTTTTGCAATTTCAGTCCGCCATATTCGATCCGCCATTTTTAATTCACCGTTTTTCACTTCAGATTCGTAATCAGCGACCCCAAAACCCCCCAACAGCAAATTTCAAACGAATCCAGCTGGATTTTGCAATTTCAGTCCGCCATATTGGATCCGCCATTATTAATCCACCATTTTCTACTTCAAATTCGTAATCGTAAAAGGGCGGCAATCGGGTCGGAAGAAAATTTTTTTAATTTGAATAATTTCCAAATAATTTTTAGGAGAATAATAAATTATAAGCGATAAAACAACATCTTCACGGAGAAAAAAGTATTGCTGGCATAACAAGCAGGTCTATTACTATAGGGCCTACAAAGAAAATTAGCTGAATAAGCAAGAAAAATGATTGACACAACTACGTTTTTTTATTGACATAAACAAATTTGTTAACAGAACTATGGTCTTAGCTGCAATATTTTTGCAAAGATAACAAATTTCTTTGTAGACGCTGTAGTAGCAAACCATTTTTTCCGTGTTTTGGTAATGAATATTTTTGTGAAAAATTAATTTTTGCTGCCATATGAGGGGCGGCAAGCTAGATGGCGCAGGGCTGGCAAGCACCAAAGTCCGCCTCTGGCTACCTGATTCTTTGAGAGATTATCGAATTTTTAAAGGATAACATGGAGTTATCAAAAGTTTATAAAACTTTTGGGACATGCTTCCAATTCTCCAGGAATAACTTTCTAAAATGATAATATCGTAAGAGTATCTTCTACTCTTTTTATAATTGCGGTTGCATCCAAATCAGGAAGAATTTTGAAAGCAGGAAACCATCTGGGTCTGCAATTCAGCAGGTAGTCTGTGGAGGGTTAAGTGGTCGATCAAGACCAGATCTGCGAAGGCTTATTTTTTAAATCAAAATTTATGAATCAAATTCTTCAATTCGTGACTCTCCACGGAAGAAAAAATTTGTTGCTGCAGAGAAATTAGGTTTCGCTGTCACCGCGAATTTCTTTCGTCTCCGTGTATGGAACCACAACTGGAAGAATCTCCAAAATTACATATAAATTCATATATAAACTGGATTGAATTGTATGTAAATTATATATAATTCTGAAAAGGTTTGCACTCAGGACAATATAGTTTTCAAGTACAATTTCGATCTGTGGACAGAAATGCATTCTTTCCACAATTTATGCAACATTCTTTCGTTTGTTTGATATTTCCTTCCGATCGTTTCATTTTCAAGGCTGCAGATTTTAAATTGAACGAGTTTACTCATCATTCAGAAGTTCCATCAAGTCACGCCATTTAAACTTCCCCTTAAATATCCCCAGCGAATTTCGTTTCAAATTTTCTTGAGCATTATAAAAATGTGAGCAAATTCACTGAATCGAGATACGCATTGAGAATTGAGAACTCGAGTTATGATTGACATCATCCCGACTTGAAGAAATAATTCACTCGCACCGTATTTGGCTCTCAACATTGTTAGAAAACCTGGCAGCAATTTTGTAACTGAAAGTTCTGAAATGCAACTACTCTAAGAGAATTTCGTATCGTAAGGCACGTTCCGTTTCCTCGTGAGAAACAAGGAAAGTTGGATAACTCGGAGACGAAATATTCTTTTATTCATCTCTCATCCGTGAGGAAAGATCCGAGTTATCCTGTTTACGTTCACAGTTTAGTGAGAGAGCTCTTACTTTCAGCTGAGAAGTCATAACCCTGATGTTTCTGTAACATACAAATTAACACGAAATCTCTTGAATGGGAAATGTAAAGTCACGTGAAGTTATTTTGTAAGAAAAATCCCTGATTTCAGTACACGAGAGCTCTGGAGTTATTACCATGTAAATTACCCGGGAAAATTGGGGAAAAAATTAAGAGTTGTTGAGAATTTTAGAAGAGGATTTGAGTTTCATCTTCGTTGGATTTTTTTTTCGTTGTTGTGAAATGAAGAAACAAATATCGATCTTGTAAATATATCAGCGTATAAACTCACCTCATTCCGGTCGCGAGGAATCAAGTTCACGAGTTTAGTCCGCATTCTCTGAAACAATGAAAAATGAAACGTTACATTGAAAGTCTCAAAGAGAAAAGTCGAAAATTTAACAAAAAATGATACGAAAATTGCGAAGTATCGAATATCTGCACGTTAAAAAGTTTTATGAGTAACTCAATAATATCTCAGAACGAAGCAATAATTATACATCAGTTTTTCTGTGTTGGTATACGTATATAATATATATAACCCACTAAAATGGAGTCTCATTCAAGTTGTGAACAAGATTACTGGCATAATGAAAAAGAAAGAAATAGAAAGATAGAGATAGAGGGAGAATAAAAACCTGCGGACTAAGAACAGCTCAAGATCAGGGAGCTTTGGTTCCGTGACCCGTAGCCATTATAAGCCGTAGCATTTTCTCACGAGATTCCTTCGCTCTAATTATATGTCTAGCATGCTCCTGAACCTACGACTTTATTGCTAAATATGTTCTGCGCGAGTTGTACCTGCCTGCATCGTTTCAACCTCGCCCGCCCCACCTTGCTCCAGGGTTCGGAAAATAAAGTCTAATTTCTCTTTCGGGCAAACGTGCACTTATGTTTGGCGCGGAAGATCCCAAATTCACAGACACAACAAGTTCGAATGCTTCTTTTGCTCAATGAACCTTTTAAACGTTCTGTTTACGAGAATCTCTTCACAACGGATATACATAGATGATGTAGATAGAAAAAGGCAGAACAATATTTTTGTTATTTGAATCAATGAACTTTCAATGGAAATTTCAGAAACTTCAAGGTGGGTCGAAGATACGGTTGGTTCTAGTTGAATCTTAAAGAGTGCATTGAATTTATATACACAATGTCTGCGATATCAAAAATATAAATGTAAATTTCATGCAATATGAATGTAAAGTACAACGCAGCTTGTCATTATTTTTCAATCTTCTTTGTGTATTGTGCAGGGATGATACTGAAGGATCCACAAAAGACGATGCAAGTGTACGAACATTGTAATAGAAAACATTATTAAAGTTCATACGTAACGTTTATGTAGATAAGACATTATATGAGCCTTATTCTAAACCTATTGTATACGATATCCGTTCATCTTTTATACTTCCAGATAAAATTTCAAACTCATAGTATTGAAAAATTTGAACAAAATTCGCAAGGTTCTTTCAATTCTTTCAATTCTTCCTGATACGGATGTTATTAAAGTCTCGTTATTACCATGCAGAGCGTTCATTTATGAGAAGAAGATAAAGAAAAACCACCATCCGCGTACTCAAAATCATTGGACCACCAGTGATTTTATATATTCTCTTATCTTCCATACCCGAGATATACATACTATATATAAATCCTTGCTTTTGCTGTTTAGCAGAAAAATACCAGAGGAATAAGAATTCTTCTGAGAAGCTTCATTCGAACCTAAAATTATGATTCGAGGCAGATCTGGAACGGCCTCGAGAGGTCGAAACTCCTGATGGGCGTCACACCAACGTCTCATCGCCAACAAGAACTAAAGAAATCGCTGAATGGCGGCTACTACCTCCTTTCAAGTTTCCTGTCTTCCTTTTTTTTTCCTTCTACTTTTAACATCCCTAAACCCTATGTGTGAATCACTAAACGATACATTGTATGCTTTTTTCAGGGGAATATAAATTACAGTTTGAATGCAGTATTCTACGTATGGATGAAAGATTTTGAAAAATTCTATTTCACAAACTTATTCATTTTGCTCGAGAAGGTACGAAACAAATATTTGGTGAATTTTCATAACCTCATCGTATCTTCCTTCCTTGAAACAAGATTATTGTACGCGGAATCTCTCAGTTTTTCACACAATACTTAATAGATTGTATATACATTGCGTACACATCAAACGTCATGTTCATTTTATAGAGGTCCACAATCTCATCGAGACAACTCCAAATCCGCGCAGATGTGGAAAAATATGTTATTCCTCTTGGTGGAATACAGGTCAGAGTAGTAAAGAACAATGTATTGAATCTATTCATCGTATGAAGGTTGAAGAGATATTTTTGTCAGGCTCATGCGGTCGACTTATGGCTTTGTTAGATCAGTAATTGATTTTTTCTTTAAAAATGGATCGCATTTCATTAATGAGAAATTCTTCGTATTTTTGTGCGAGAGAATGGATAGTGCACTGATTGGCGATTCCTCGAACTACTCTCTGTATGTATTCACTTCCATGTTAAATCTCCATTCAAATCGTAATTACATCTATATTTCAACGACGGTGCTGCCTCGGATGATGAATTTTCATCAAGACTGTATTTTTTCTGTTATTACAATGCCTCGTAATAAGGATTGAATTCAAATTTTTCCTCTCCTATCCGAGAGTTGATCACACAATTCAGTTGGTATAACATTAGGAATGAAGAGTATTTTATTGATTTTAAAGGTCATAGCCCTTGCAAACCCACACAACGGAGAGGACTCTACAAGATTTTTTAAGAAGAATATTGTTTTGATTCTGCACTGCAAACAATGTTTTCTGAAACATTAAAGCACATTCACGAGAATTTTACTGCAAAAATTGATATTTTGTAGTACAAAATCCGTAAAATTTCAATGAATGTGCAGGAAAATAAATTCACTGGAATTTTCCAGTACCAAAGCGCAGTAAATTTACAGGGTTTTTTTTCTGCAATGCGATGTCAGAAATTTTCGTCAAAAAGTTCTCTGATTGCGTTCGTAAGGGACTCCTAAGAGTTGAATTTCGACGCATTTCAGGAGCCACACGTTTTGGGTGAATGAAACAACCTCCCTGGCAGAAATGAATCTGGTGATTTTCTAGATTATTATGAGGGTTAGCAAGCCTCTTACAAGGGCTGGTTTGGCTTTGCGAGGCCGAGAGGAGAACTTAAGTCATTTCTACGAGATCTCACCTGGAGAATATCAGAAGCATGTCATAACCCCAAGAGAACACAGGTTTTCTAGGTGAAGTTCAAGTCCATTGTACGCCCATTCACGTTCAGGGTACGTTCAGTGGGCCATCAAATGCCCGGACGTCCAATATACCTCGATGGAACATTCTTTGGACCTTCGTGTTCTCTTTCTTGGGGAAATGAGAGCTCTGAGTGACATCAATCTCAAAAATTGATAATGATGGGAGGTTCTGTGAACCTCATTACGAATTGTCGAACTTCGAATTATGCTTATATCATTGAATTTTATTCACTTCGAATCCAGAGGTTTTATCTCAAAGCATCCGCTGTACAAGATTGTCCTATGAGTTTTCCTGAAAATTTCAAACTTTGGAAACGTTTAGAAATTCTCAGATAAAATTAAAGAGGTTTTAAAGGAATTTATGAAAATTCAGAGAAGTTTTGAATCGATCATTCCATATAACATATTCGAGATTGAAAAAAAATTGAGAAGAAATTAGAAAAATTAAGAAGAGTTTATATAAATTCAGAAAGCCAAGGATTCTTTTGAATGAAGTTGGGATGAACGATTTCAAAGAAGTTCAGAAAAGGTCGGGAATATTCGGAGAAATTCGAAATCAAACATTTTGGGTGGAATTAGGACGAAGAAATCTAGAGAAATTCAGAGCAATTCAGAGAAATGTAGACATACGGAGTCAAATATTTAAAACAATATTTAAAACAAAATAAGAGATTTCAAGAAAGTCAGAGTGGTTTGAAAAAATTCAGTTTTAATTTAGAAAAATGATTCAGAAAAATTTGAAGAAATTCACAATTCAGTAATGTAAAATCTCTTTCAGAAAGAAGTCATGAAACCAAAGAAATATCTGATTAATTCGAAAACTATTTCATTGTCCCAATAGACGATCACTCAAATTGAGTAAATACACTGAGAACCCAATTTTTTAGATTGAAAGAAAATTTTCTTTGCCCTCATTCTAATAAATATTTTTTCTAATGAATAAATTTATGTTTAAATTGAGACAGACATATATTCCTTCTCGAATTCGAAGAATATAATTTCAATTCAATGAAGAATTCTCTCATTGGAATGAACTATCTTTTCCATTGAAAACAAGATTTATCAGAATGAGGGCAAATCAATTTTCTTTAAATCTAAGAAATCGGGTTCTCGGTGTACACAGTAAAAAACATTCCGTCATTGTGTAAAAAAGAAGTACATGTCAAAATTCAAGTGTTGAATATTCAACTACGTGTTAAAATTCAAGTGTTGAATATTTAACACTTTTGTGTGTTCATTTAACACATTGATCAAATGCTGTGCGATCGATTCATTTTCAACACATTAAAATGTTATTCGAGTTCAAATCAACACTTTATAAGTGTCACTCTGGAATCAACACACATTGAGTGTGAAGAAAAATGGTTAACATTCGCTTGTGTGTTGAATTTGACGAAAAATTTTTTACTGTGTAGATTTTGAGAATCACGAATGAATACGGCAACAATGAAATCTGATGAATTTATTCATCACCATTGAAAACAATATTTCTCTACTTCGATACCCTAGCATGTATGTACCACGGGGCCCCCCACAGCCCAGCATGGGCCCCATCCTGCCAATATGAGCCGAAGACTGGGCCAGAACAGGGCCAGAATTTATACACGCTACACTGAGAAAAATATGTTTCGTAGAACTAGCAATCACAGAATTGTTGGCATTTTATTGTTGGAGATACAATAATTTTTGTTCTTATAGCAATACACGTTGTCTTGTTAACAATAGAATTGTCAATTCAGCAATGTTAACGGTCATATTTTTACGATTTTTATTGTAGGTTGACATATAACAATGCTGAATTGTCACATATCAACCAGCAATAAAATTGCTGAATTGACAATTTTATTGTTAATAAGACAACTATATATTGCTATAAGAACAAGAATTATTGTATATTCAACAATAAAATGTCAACAATGCTCTTATTGCTAGTTCTACGAAACACATTTCTCTCAGTGTAGGGTACCTTTCATTCAATGCGGAGATTGGAGATTTCAAAGAAGATTCTGAACCATTCAGAATCAAATATTTCGGGTCCAATCGATATGAAAAATCTAGCACGGACAAAATGTATGAACGAAAGATTACTCAACGTTGAGTAAAATGGGGACATAATGACACTTCTGCGAAGTTTCAATCCCAGTTCACTTGGTTTCACTCAACTACACTGTTAGAAAAATCTGTCTCAAACTTAACAATACTATTATAAAGTTTTTTACATAAACATTTTATTAAATTTCATGTTTTCATATTGAATTTAATAATTGTTCTTAAATTTAATATGAAATTTCATAAAAAATTTCGTATGAAATTTAATAAAATGTTTATGTAAGAAACTTCATAATATTATTGTTCAGTTGAGGACAGATTTTTCTAACAGTGTACAGATGGAAATCCAATCAAATTTTCTTTTACAATATTCAACTCGTGAAAATAATAAGAACATTTGTATGAATTTTCATCCGTAATTGAGTAAAACTAAGTTAACTGAATTTCAAACTTCATCAAAATGCCACTAACCCAATAAACATTTGATTTCTCAAGATATGTTTTAGATATGTTTAAGATGTCTTATGCGACACTTTTAGATATCTAAAAGATAACTTTTCGTATCTTGAGATATCTTAAACATATCTTACGTCTCTTAAAACGTCCAAGACATGTTTAAGATATCTCAAGATACGAAAAGTTATCTTTTAGATATATAAAAGTGTCGCATAAGACATCTTAAACATATCTAAAACATATCTTGAGAAATCAAATGTTTATTGGGAAGGCTCCGTTTCATGCAACTTTGGGTAATCTTGCGTCAGTACATTTTCTCCGTGAAGAGGAATACAGTGTCATTTATTTCAGACGAAATTCAGATAGAAAATTTTAGAGGAATTCAGGGAAAGTGGAGCCTTTCTTGATCCAAGATTGGCTCGCCTGGGCCAAAAATGAGACTGAACTGACTTCACATTCATGCACAAATGAGATGTCCCTTTCTAAATTTCTTGAAACGATAATACCGCACCTCCGGTGATAGTCAAAATTTCCCTTTTCAAAGCGAGTTAAAATTTCACTTCAATAGAGTGAAATTCTCACTCATATCAGAATTGCAGGATTTTGATTCTTATAAAGTAGATTTTCGTTCCAAGAAATTTATAGAACAGATCGACAAACCCGGGAAAGTTAGAACGGAATTGATTAATATCAAACTAACTCATCATTTATTCATTGGTTTCATAGCATAAATCATCAGCTTCATCAAGCATCGCTTTCCTAACATTCACCATACGCTCGCTTCACTTAGATCGTTTATAGTCTAAACGATGTTATGCTACGTGCGCATTTCTTGCAATTAAATCAGTGCTCATTCCGTTCGCATTATACTTAATAACGTTAATCACGCTTGATAAACAGTGATGTAATTCACAAGCGATCATTCAATATTCATTATCAGTAAATTTCAACAAACTGTCACAAATAAGGGGGCGTCCATTAATTACGGGAGGTGTTCATTGGGGAGGAGGGGATCAAGCTAGATCTTTCCAAATCTCACTTGGAGGAGAGGGAGAGTCTTGGCAAATATTACGTGATTTTTTTCTAGCAGAAAACGATGTGAAATTGCGTGGAATTATTTGGAAAGAATTTGAAAAATTTCATTTCATCATTGTGATTTTAAATTACGGTAATATTCTCAAATACTAATCTTTGCTAATCTAGAGAGGATACTAAATACTCGAAACTGAATGCATAAAAAAATCTGAAATTTTCAGAGATGATTCTTAGAGACTTCATCTAGGTCTGTAGAAAGCCTGAATTTTCAATTTCGAAACAAAAATTTTTCTCGAAATTCGAAATTTGAGGATCTGTACAGACCTAAATGAAGTCTCAAAGAGTCATCCCTGAAAATTTCAGATTTTTTTATGAATTGTGTGTCGAGTGTTTTAGTGCAACAAAACGTGCTCCGATGGTAACTCTGGTATCCTCCTAAATAAAAGTAATAGAACAAATTGGGTTTTTATTTTTTTTCAATAATCCAACGCATTCATACCCAAAACACAAATTTTGAAAAATCTCACGTGAGATTGGGAAAAGGGGGAGGGGATTGCGGGGGGGGTCAAAAAATCCTGGAAAATGCTTCACATAATTAATGGACGCCCCCTAACAAATTCAATGAATTTCAAATAATTCAATATAATTCCAAAAGGGCAACAGAAAAAATCCAAGAAAGTTAGATGATTCCGTGAAATTCCAGAAAATCTTCACTTAACCCATTGAGTCCCAAAATGACATTTTTTCGTTGCGTTTTTCAACGCTTGTACTTTCTGAGAAAAAACTCCTGAAAAATTCTAGAATAAGCATTGTCGATGTGGAATTGACTCATCTTTCAAAATCTGCCATCGGTTTTTCCGAAAAATGTCCCTGTGGCACGATATCTGGGGTTTTTTTTTCAAAAAAAACGCGAATTTTCAAACTTTTTTTTTTCTTCATCTCACGTTTTCACATTGGAATCATTTCAGAATTCTTGTTGTAACTACAGAAACCACGTCAATTTATCTCAAACTTTAATTTATGCTTTTGACAATTGTGAAAATCAATGTGGAAACCATCAAAATGGCGGTTCAAACGCGGAACAAACGTGAGAAACTTCAAAGATTTTTCATTCAAAAACGATGGATTTTAGAGAAAAATGTTACTGAACAAAAAGTTCTTAGAACTGATCAAAGAACACGCTGGGATTTTTTCAGAATTTTTCAACGACTTTTTTGAATTTTCAAAATCGTCAAATTTAAAAAAATTTTAAAAGTCGTTGAAAAATTCTGAAAAAAATTCAGCATATTCTTCGATCAATTCTTAGAACAATTTGTCCAGTAAAGATTTTTTTCCAAAGTCCAGTTTTTTCTAATCAAAAATCTTTGAATTTTTCGTCTCATATTCGTGGTTTTTTTTTATAGTTTGTTATTTTCCAATACTCTATTTACAATCTAGTTCACATGGGATATACCACGTTATTCTTAGTGAACCTGTTCCATTCATATATGTTCTCAATTGATGAATCTATGATGTATTATTTAAATATTAGATTAGAAGATAACAAACTATAAAAAAAACCACGAATATGAGACGAAAAATTCAAAGACTGTTAATTAGAAAAAACTGGACTTTGGAGAAAATCTTTACTGAACAAAAAGTTATAAGAATTGATCGAAGAATATGCTGAATTTTTTTCAGAATTTTTTAACGACTTTTAAAAATTTTTTAAATTTGACGATTTTGAAAATTCAAAAAAGTCGTTGAAAAATTCTGAAAAAATTCCAGCGTGTTCTTTGATCAGTTCTAAGAACTTTTTGTTCAATAATATTGTTCTCTAAAGTCCATCGTTTTTGAATGAAAAATCTTTGAAGTTTCTGACGTTTGTTCCGCGTTTGAACCGCCATTTTGATGGTTTCCGCATTGATTTTCACAATTGTCAAAAGCATAAATTAAAGTGTGAGATAAATTGACGTGGTTTCTGTAGTTACAACAAGAATTCTAAAATGATTCCAATGTGAAAACGTGAGATAAAGAAAACAAAAAAGTTTGAAAATTCGCGTTTTTTTGGAAAAAAACACCCCAGATATCGTGCCACAGGGACATTTTTCAGAAAAACCGATGGTAGATCCTGAAAGATGAGACAATTTCACATCGACAATGCTCATTCTAGAATTTTTCAGGAGTTTTTTTTCTCAGAAAGTACAAGCGTTGAAAAACGCAACGAAAAAATGTCATTTTGGGATTTAAGGGGATACGAGCGGCGTGGCAGCAGCCAAATCGTTTGTAACAAACTATGGACAAACACTTCATATTAATTAAAATATCGCTCTGTACAGCACTTCTACTTGAATCAGAGAAAAGCTGTACAGAGCGATATTTTGATCCAAATGAAGCGCCTCCCCATAGTTTGACATAAACGATTTGGCTGCTGCCACGCCGCTCGTATCCCCTTAATGGGTTAAGGAATTCTGAGATATTCAGAAGGAGTTAACAACAGTTACTAAAATTCATATATTTTTTTGATTTCAACATTTATCGTTTTATGGTACATACACAGAGGAAAATATTTTGAAAATTACTGCATCCCTACTTGATTGGCAAGGTGAGTGGAAATACTACTGTTATTGTTGGACAGTGTAGTAAAAATAAATCCCCGATATTTTTCAGTACAAGTATACTACCTAACGTATATTCTTACTGAACTGTCAATAACAATAACAATACCTCGTATTTTCACTTACCTCACCAATTCATCAGAAATGTAGCAATTTCTGAAATGTGGAGTTTCGTCGTGAAGTTCTTCAGTGAGGAGTTAGATTTTAAATGATGAGATATCCACGTACGTAGGTTTAGAACCTTTCAGATATAGATATAATTTACTGTGGTCCACTACCTATTATCCACTATAAAAAAAATCAAAATACACCATTTCATATACATTTTCAAACATTCTTTCATAACGTTTTGATTGCCATGAAATTTTAGAACCGACAAAATTGAGATTTCGATGCTGAGTCTCGAGTAAAACATTATTATCATTTCGTTCTTTCTCCTGTACCAACCGGGTTAAAGAATTCTATTCAATCCCATTGACAACTTAAATTTGGCTCATATAACAAAACAAGCTTCTGAAATGCACTTTGAGAAATATTTGGAATTTTCTCATACCTACAGGGTGACCCAAGTCGGATAGATTATATTTGAGGAGCGTATTCTGCAGCAGAAATGCAACAACTTTTCTATTTGGCAAAATTTTTTTTGAGGCTCAGTTTTTGAGATATGAGCATTTTTAGATTTTTTTCTAATCCAAATCACTCAAGACCACTGTATGCTACATACTTGAGTTTGACACCATTGGCTAAGTTGGGAAACGGCGGATCTCTGGAAAAAAAATTCAATTATCCTATCATTATTTGTTTGCCAAATAGAAAATTTGTTGCATTTTTGCTGCAGAATACGCTCATCAAATATAATCTATCCGACTTGGGTCACTCTGTATATGAAGGAAATTCCCCATAATTGTATGGGAAAAGTGAATTCTCATTGATGTATAGAAATTTTTATATAACAATCCATGAAAATGATTGTTCTTATGAGATTTTTACTGTGGATCTATAGAATTTTTCCGAACATTTTCTGGGAAATTTGATATCTATGTGTGTATCAATTACTTCATATAACATGTATGTGAAGTATCCCATTAAAATTTTTTACAGTGTGCATTTTTTAGGAAGAAAAGTATTCCGAAAAATATAAATGTTTTTAATACATTTTGTATATTCTATAAGTACGTTTTGGTGCATCAAATACAAATTTTGAATACATTTTAAATAATCTTGTTCGAATTTATTTGAATAGTACTTTGATGCTCTATGGGGATACAAATTTTGCAACAGTGATAACTCAAGTGGAAACATTTTCTTAATTACATATAATTTGTATGAAATTCAAGATAGTTCATATAAAATTCCTACGTAATTAATTATATTTTCCTACATGATCATGGTTTCAATGATCATTCACTGTTGGAACGTTTGTACTAGCCAATTGTTGATTCGAAAATTCTCAATACTGGGAACAGTATTGCACCAGTAGCGGGCCATTTTACAATTCCCACACAGGTACTTGGAGTTAGGGTACCCAGAACTCCTTCAAAATTCATAGATGCTCATCCATTGACCGCAGAAATAGTCAAATTTCATTCAATCAAATCCAGCGAGTAGATAATTTTGTGTAAAACAATGTAACCGCACTGTATTATTCGTACAGAATTCAGAGACAATCAATCCCATTATTTATGTTCTTCAATTTTTTTCATTCACAATCTGTTTTCGTAATCCTACAAGTCATATTTTCATTCCTTAATGCTTTATCGCGCGACTGTTATGGAATCGATGGTTCTGTGTTACCTCTTTTATGACAAAGTCTCTTCTTCCAAGACACCACTAAGACCATCCATGTTCATTCCACTGAAACTGATTGTCGCTTCTGGAATACGTTGGTTGAACTTGCCATTAGTTGCAGAAGATAAATTCTAACGATATCTAAAGGTTCCAAGTTGTTACGGTTGTAGATCGTTAATTATTTTAATCACAAACCATTTGAACAGATGCATTTGGAGGGTGTAATGGGTGAATTACAGTGCAATTCAGGTCATTTTTCTACTCTTGACGAGCAACTTCGTTCGCGAAGGGACATGAAAATTGAAATAAAACATTCAATTATCCTTACTCTTGTCCTTTTTCATGTCGTAGCAACATATCTCCTGAGAAAATGATGGAATTATTGGACTCGATGGTATTAACTTCGAGTCTGGATTTCAGAAGAACAATTTGGAAATTTGTTGATCATTTTTTTTTATATTGCAAACTGTAATTACTGGAGAAAAATTGACTTCTTTATTCGCAAAAGTATTCTATATATAAGAATTTTTGCGGTATACAATATCACAAATGATTTCTAATGAGATTCGCTTTGCTCGCGTTTGGTGATCAAACGCTCGTTGATTTTATTCAATTAATGACAGACATTGAACGTCGTGTTGTGAATGAAAAAAGTCTACTAAGCTTGGACTCATTGAAATCGTGTTTATAAAAATCGTTTATTTTGACAAAGTGGTATTTTACATTCCATGGGAAAATTTCTATATATTTATGTGAAGTGATTAACACACACGTGCGTTAGGAATTTTCCGTACTTGTTCGAAAATTTACTGTGAAATGTTGGGAAGAATCATATAAAGATTGGGATTTTCCACTTGCTGCGTACAGGAAAGTTCCGATTATTTCGCTTATCTAATAATTTAACAATATATTTTAAGATTGTCAAGTGTTGGGTGTCTACGAAGAGGATTAATGATGAATGTATGGTAACATTCAAATCTTGATAAAATAAATCACATTTATGAACATCAATATGAATCGACAGCAGGTTAAACCTTTTTCATGTACATAATGTGGTGATTTATTTTTTTAACGATTCCTCGTTAATAAACGTCCAATTGATCACGTAATGCGAGCGAAGCGAGTAATATTTAAACTATAAAAATGCGAGCAACGCCGTCTATATCATACAAATGCAAACAAAGCAAGCTTCATTCATTGCCAATAATTCTCTCATATCCGAGTACCAAATTTTGGACCATCGTGCCACCTTAACGTTGTGTAATTTATTCCATCAGCTTCGAAACGAGCACAACATTTTTAGAGCTCTCGTAACAATTTGATGTGAAAAACTGAGTTTTATATACTCACATCCACGTTTTGTGAATATTTATTCAATAGAGTGAGATGATTCAATGCAAATGAATTAGCAATTATGGGAAGATTTATCCTATAAATCTTTGAAGATTCATAATGATATCATTCAACGCGTAATTGGTTATTACAACAGACTCAATTTGTTTTTGTATCCCTTACGATCCGACCAAATCATCCAAGAATAATGAACCATAACTTTATGGGCATGAAGCTCTCATTCATCTCGTACTAAATAAATTCCTCCAAGAGTATATCGAACAAGTTATAGTGTTTTAGAATAATAGCTTCGTCCATTATTCCAAAGTGCGAAGTTACGTAGATAACTTAAATCTAATGAAAAATGGTGGAAAAATTTCAAGAAAGCATCTAAAAATCCAAGAAGTTACTTGTTAAAATTCAATACTTATCGATGACTTCTACGAATATCGTCGTCATATGATTTGTTATAACCGTAAAGAGCACAAAATTTGGAACATTCCAACACATCTTGCATCCACTAAATCTCATGAATCGAGAGATCCCTAATAAATTAGAATTGCCATACGATAAAATTCCCCACAGAACAAATATTATAAACGATAAACTCACTATGATATGTCCTGCCTTTGATCCTCATCTGAAATGAAACCGGTTTCAAAATCATCCCCACTGACGATCAAACTAGGAAAAACAAAAAATCTCCATGTCTCGGGAATCAGTGTACCGGAAGGAAGAACCACACGATCGGTGCGTCGTTTCAAGCGCACGTTTCATAACAAACTGGCTTCAAGTTACTATAAGAGCTCCTCTCGTCGTAGAAAAGGAATAAATACGAGGAGAAAGAGGAAACAAGAATTTCTGCAGACTATAGTATATGCAGCTTTTGATTCTATCCATTCGGTAAACGATTCCTTTGATTTTAGGATATTCATGTTATTTATATTTATTCTCTCTCTTCAACGAAAAGAATTTCCGATTTCGGGAAATCTCTTATAATTATGCATCCAGGGCTTCTCGAGATTTTCACTCACATCATTTCCGTAAATAGACATCATTCAATCTACCTCGGTTCAAGTTCAATCATGTTGAGTTCGATATTCTCGCTGCTTCAACATTGGAATAATTTTTTATCCTCGAAATCAAGCTTCTTGCCTTTATATAAATTCATTCACTTTTTTATCACTTTATTCATTCCTTTTCATAAGAAATTATACAGGAAACGCGAGTAATTAATCTAAATTTTGAATATATTATTCGAATCATTAATCTTAGGTCTTAGAATTCATTAGAGTTCAGTGCTCGGTGTTGTTAGTGGAAATCATCATTCGTATCTGATGGAAGGAAAAAGGCGAACGAATCGATACGGTGTGAGCTGATAATGAATGTCAATAAAGTCTGAAGAGGGTTGAAGCTGTGCGCTGGAAGATATCTTTCTCGTTTACATTCTAAACATGGCATTGACTATCTATTGACTAAATCTAAAGAGATTTTCCTTCAACTCACAAGAAACAGGAACTGTAGGGTTAATGTAATGTGATGGCAGATTACTGAATTCAATGAATCTTTCTTTATTCATGTATTCTTTGCAACTAGAATTTATCGAACGAAAGTTCACGCTCACAGAAAGGTTTTCATCTGACAAGAAGAAAACTACGTTCCAGAAGAAGTGGAAAGTTCCTTCGAGAAGAAAATCTTCCTCTGAGTGCATTTGATTTGATTTCATCTAACGTGAATTATCAAATTCCATAAATGCTACACGGAAAGACCGGGTCTATTAATATTTAAAAAGAATTTATCAACTTTTGGAAAAATGACTGTCAATTTAGGAAAAAAGAGAATCGCTGAAAAATATTCGTAGTGAGTCTACCAAAAATTTGTAGTCAAAATATGAAAAGTTGATAGTTTCATTGGTATTTTTCACAATGAAACTATCAATTGTTAAGACATCGACTATGAATTTTTAGTAGACTCACTACGAATATTTTTCAGCGATCCTCATTTTCCCTAAACTGACAGTCATTTTTCTAAATATTATTGGGTATGGGAATAGATTTCCGCCTTCTTGGAAAAAGTGGTGCTGCTGATACTATTTTTGAGTTCACTCAAGTGCTATACTTGTGATTTGGAAGTGTATATGTAAGGTGCCGATTGACAAGGAGTTGACATTTGTTACAAGCGTAAACATCATTTCTTATCTGGTGTCAAAAATGGCAACGTTTGTCCCGACCAAACAGCATTTGCGGGAAGTTATGCTTCATTATTTTATTTCGAAGAAAAGTGCCGCTGAAACGTATCGTGTACTGTCCAATATTTACGGTGATCAAGCTCCGTCTAATACAACTTGTAAAGAGTGGTTTCGACGATTCCAAAGTGGCGATTTCGACGTGAGTGATAAAGAATGCGGAGGGGCACCGAAAAAATTCGAAGATGTGGAACAATTATTGAATGAAGATGCATGTCGAACCCTAGATGAGTTGTCTGAAGAGTTGGGTGTTGACAGGTCGACCGTCGGTAAACGCTTGCACAAGATGGGAATGGTCCAAAAAGCAGGTAATTGGGTGCCGCATCGACTAAAGCAGAGAGATATCGAGGGACGTTTGGTAACGTGCGAGATGCTTCTTGAACGGCAGAAAAGAAAGAGTTTTCTGCATCGTATTGTCACTGGCGATGAAAAATAGATCTATTACGATAATCCTAAGCGTCGAAAAAGTTGGGGGCTGCCAGGTGTACCAGGTCCATCGACACCGAAGACAAATAGATCAGAAAGGTGTCATTTATTATGAACTTCTGAAACCGTCAGAAACAATCACTGGCGATCGTTACAGACTACAGCTGATACGTTTGAATCGAGCTCTAAAAGAAAAACGACCGGAATGGGACGATAGACATGATAAACTTATCTTGCTGCATGATAATGCTAGGCCACATGTTGCTCAACCTGTTAAAAAATATTTGGAAGGAATGAATTGAGAAATCTTGCCCCACCCGCCGTGTTCCCCAGACATTGTGCCTTCGGATTATCATCTATTTTGATCTATGCAATCAGCCCTTACTGGAGAGCGGTTTACTTCTTACGGAAGTGTCGAAAAATGGCTCAATGAATGGATCGAGTCAAAAGAACCTGCTTTTTTTCTCCGAGGAATCCGTATGCTGCCTGAAAGATGGACAAAAGTGGTCACTTCCAATGGTGCATACTTTGAATAACATTAGGTAATAATCCATTGTTTGAATAAAAATCAACTTTTCTTGGAAAAGGACGGAAACTTATTCCCATACCCAACAATAGACTAGGTCTTTCCGTGTATTATAAAAATTTAAACGATACCCTAACGTGTCTTCTGAGGAAAATTTCACGATCTCCCGCACAGAGAAAAGTTTATATTAAAGATTACTATATTTTTATGGTGCTCGTGGGATATACTTTGTTATGAGGCTCAGAACTGTATTTATTTCAAATTATAACATATTTATCTTCATCCTCACGACAAAGTATGGTAAATGCTCGTATATTTGTGGTTCATACACTGAGAAAAAAAAGTCATGACCGTAATGAATATTTCTTCCGGCCAAGGAAATGAATTCATCCAATAGTGACAATGAAATCATTTCATGGGACTTATCAATCTGAGTATTCATGCAAACAATGTATTCAAATCTGAAATTCTTGAGCCTGAAGAAACATTTCTTTGAATCAAATACCCTTTCTTCAGTGAAAAGAAACCTACTCTGATTCAATTAATTATTTCTTCGGAGGAATGAAACCACTCGAACATTCAGAAAAGAAAGTTTTTGAATCAATTAGGAAAATTTTCAATCCATCGAAATAAATCATCAACTTCAAGATGTTCTTTTTTGACTTCGTGAATTCCATCCTGATTCAATAAATGATGTTTCAGAAGTCATTGAGCACAATATCAGATTTTTTCTGTAAAAAAAAATTATCACACTTGTAAAGCTTTCATAGTCCACTCTGGTGTTCCTTTAATCTGTTGATAACCGGGAATTCTGAGCACTTTGGATCAAATGAAACTTCATTGATCGTTCAGTCATGCCGTCTGTTAGGCGAATAGTGCCTATCACTCCATGCGGGACCTGTAATTCAATGCCATAATCTGAAAGAAATATTTATTTGGATGAAGTAATACTTACTAAGAAGACAGAGTGATTAATTCTTCATATACAAACCATACTGTCGAAAGAGAACTTGTGAGAAAGTGACTACACCTTGCGAGAACCAACCGAAAGTCGTCTAAGTAACTAAAACATAACGTGATTTCGAAAATCCATTTCTTTATCTTACTGAATTTTCTTTAGAATCAATTGCACATACTTTCATATCGATGAATGAAATCATTTGAATATAAAAATCATTCTGTGGATTTGAAGAAATACAAAATCATGCTTACCAAATATTACTTTCATTCCAAGCAGTATAGTATTGATTCGAAAACGTTGTTATTAACAAATTTGTACACCTTGAATTGAAAATTAGAGCTTTTCCTACAAAACGTGACGTAATAAAATTGAAGAAATAAGTTATTGAATTTTCAATCGTTTTTGAATGAAATTAGAATCATGCCTTGCACTTCGCGGTCTGACTAATCCAAAGAATTAATCTTTGTGTCAATAAAATGTTTCTTGGATTGGAGGAAACTGAATTCAATAAAATAATATCTTTCATTTGACGGAAGAATTCATTATTTCTATTGAATCATCATTGTTTGAAAGGACATGTATTCAGTTCAATGAGGACCAGATTCAAAAAAATGTATTTCTTTGATGTAATGATTTTTTTTTCTCGGTGTAACGACATAATCAAGTATATATCCCAAAAGTACAATATAAATATGGTAATATCCAATATGAAATTTTTACTGTGCGGAAATTCTCCTCATAAGCCCTCATTTTTACTCGCTGTAGAGAATAACTGCCGATTGAACCTTTGATCAAATAAACTCCATGACAAGTGTCATGAATCGTTCATCGTCAGAAACTGACAACGTAGCTGAAGTGAAAAAAGGTCAACCAGAATTGTAGGTCTTATTACAACAAGCACGTAGGAAGAAAAGTTGGAAACCGTGTTTCAAAGTTCCCCTGGAGAGCATCTTGTACTTTTTTCTTCCCCTGGTCCAGACGCGCGAAGATACTCGTTCATTTTCGGCGTGTTAGGATAAATAGAAACTTTCATCGCTCAACAAATTTTCCGGAGTTGGAATGGATGCGGGGATTCGGATGATGGGGAAAAGTTTCCGAATCAGAACCGCCGCTGGTATTATATTTTATGCTCTCCCATTGTATGCATCCTCGTGTTTGCCAATAAAAACTTATGCTCGCTTGAAAGAATGTATGAACATTGGATATGGAATTGCATAATTGAGTATGGAATTCATTCCGAACAATATGAATCGAAGGAATGTGATGTGGGCAGATCGATCGATCTTAATTTGGATCACAAATCGTCATCTCAACACAAAAATGTATTCTTATTTCATTATTCTCCCCATGCGATGGCGGAATACTCGAACACACGAATTTACGCGTGTTTAATCTTCGCACGGGTGATGGTTACGCTCCCTCAATTTCAGAAATTTCATTTATCTCAACCGACGAATCTTGATTATATGCGTATACATATATCTCTTTGATCTACCAATGTGAACGCTATTGATCAGCATGGTCTATTGTAACCATGTCGAGAAACAGACCTGTAAAATGATTTTATCGTTATATCGAAAGTTGAAATGAGAGAGAATTTGACAAGTATTCGAACGGTTTGCTCGGACGAAACAAAAAAATTCGCTGATATTTGGAACGCTCGAAATCAGCTATACGGACGCTATATTTCAAATTTCATAGCTACCTTTTCGCTTCCCAAGCATGTATTGCCAATAATGACAATGGGCCCCAGGCTGGGTCCATCCTCTTTGACCCAGTATTGAGGAATGACGATGGGGCTCATGTTGGCTCAATCTTGCCCCTGTTGTGCTTTCCCATACAATTATGGTTGATAGTAAATGAAAATAATGAATCTTAGTGCGGGCACATTTGAACTTGGCCCCAATCTGGACCAGGGTTAGGCCAAGATTGAGGTCAATTTATATCTCGAGCATGTGCGTACAATCCTCAGCGTGTATGGATTTTGGTCACACTTTGATTCAGTCTTGAGCCCATATAGGCAGGATGGGGCTCAACACTAGGCCCAAGACTGGGCTAAAGTGGGGCTGAAATTCATGCCCGCTGGGGTAGAATTCAAAGCAATTCTCCAATTTAAAAAAAAAAGGAAGGGGCAGTATTGATTGCCTACACTGCAAAAATTGCCGTCGAAGATATGTCTCAAAATAAGACATGATATGTTGGATAATACAAATCAAACACTTGACTGTTTCAACTGGAAACATCAGTATCTTATTTCGCGACACTGACGTTTATATATGTTTGTTTCCAAAGCAGATCATAGAAATGTGATTTATGACATTTAACTTGAAAAAATGGATTAAATTGATGATTTTTCATCATACAGTTGATTAGAATCTCGTTTAGTTTTGTTTCGAAATGGCACAATATACATTTTGTATACATTGTTCCCGTTCTTCACGTTGACGTTGACGTAATAGTAATTCGAGGTTATGGTCCTACTAGGGGTGCACACGATATTCTCGTCGAGACTGAAAAAGAATACATCATCTTAATTTAAACGTGTTCCAATGAGGTATCCACCGCACAGAATTCCGACTTCGTATCTAATGAAACGGAATAATCGATCATTCCGATTTCATAAACAAGATCAACCAAGATATGCTTCCGGTATCGTTTGTCAGTCTCGTCTCGGTGCAACGCTCAATGCAGATCTCGATATAGATCTTGATCATTTTCATTTGCAAGATCAAAACCTGTCACGAATTTGTTCCGTCTGATGCGAAGCTTCAATTGAGTTTAGTAAACCATGTCTTACAAACAGTAGAATGATGAATATAGATCATTTTCCAAGTTCTTGACGCGAGTCTCGTGTGCACTCCTAGGTCCTACATACAGCTTTCAAACATTTTTGTTTGCCGAACAAACACGTCATGTTTTGAATGGAAACGTAGTGTTGTGTTTTGAATATGATTACAGTAACATTTTGAAATGTTTGAAAAGTCGGTACAAAAGTATCTTGGAATAAGATATCAGTTTTTGCAGTGTAGTCTGGGTTCATGCTGGGCCCATGGTGTTACCAATCCTCGAGCAAAGCAATACAGCCAAGCTGGGAAGGATGCTATCATCTCAAGGTTGGCCCCACGTTGGGCAGCATGGGCACCCACCCTGGGCGTAGATTGGGCCCGCTTTTAATACACACTTGGGTTGTAAAACAGAGAAATATAATTCTCACGGCAGAAATATTGCAACTAAATCTTTCCGTTGTCCAAACCTCAACCACCAAAATTTTATTGTGCTGTGACAGCTATGAATTCTCGAAGCAGAACACTGTGAAAAAAACTAGAAATTTACTGCGGCGTGGTACTAGAAAATTCCAGTGAATTCATTTCCCAGTACATTGACCAGAACTTTACGAATTTTGTACTGTGCAATCCCAATTTTTGCTGCACTGAAAACGCAATTTCTTAGATTGAAAGAAAATTTTTTTGCCCTCATTCTAATAAATCTTTTTTTTAATGGAAAAAATTGTCATCAAATTGAAACGAAAAATCCCCAAATTGAAACAGACATATTTTCCTTCTTGAATTCGAAGAATCTGATTTCACTTCAATGGAAAAGTGTTTCCATCGGAAACAAGATTTATCAGAATGAGAGCAAAGAAATTTCCTTCAAGTCTAAGAAATTGGGTTCTCAGTGTGTAAAATTCTAGTGAATGTGCTGGAATATTCAGTTCAATGTATTGTTTAATAATTTCCAGTAAAATACTGAAAGTTTCTGGTAGAAATTTTTTACAGTGGCAACCATAGTTGTTAATCTATTACGTTTTTGAAAGATCCTATTGGCGTTTCTAATCAAATATCATTTGCCATAGGTTGATCCATCGGAAAAACGTAATAGATTAACAACACTGGTGGCAACAGTTAATGAGCAGCCACAGTTGCAATTATTTCGACCATCTCAGGTTGGAAAATTTGAACGGTTTTTGTCCTCATATCTCAAGTAGCACAACAGGTTAGAAATGCTAAGAAGGTTCTTTGAAGTTCTGAGTATATTTTATAAACATTCGTAGAATCTTCGGATGGGACTGTTGCGGATAAGTATATTCTATGCATATTCTTAGAATGTATTTTTCGAATTTATCCAAAACAGTCTCACCTGCACATTCTATGCATGATCTCAGAATTAACGCAGGATGTTTAAAATGTTCTTGTGTTACTTGGGTATATATTTGATTTTGAAACTAATTTTATCCGCAAAATCTGTTGAAAGTAACAAATGAAAATCTATTTTTTTCCGTACCTAGTCTTTTACAACTTCTTTAAATTGATTCATGCTAGAAATTCAATATGAATCTTCTGTGTAGCGCAACGTGAGTACATTCGAACTCTTGGGACATTGTTAAAACGTTCCACAAATATGACAAAGGTTTTCTATATGTTCTAAAAATGTCTACAATGGAGATTTCTGAACTGAGATACGATGCTGCTTCATTTACGCACGTACAACTTCAAAACAAACATCACACCAAAGGATACGTTTGCAATTACCCTGAAAAAAACATCGGAATCGTATTTTGTTGTGTACCTTTTCTCTGAAACAGTGAATTTTATCAAATTACTCGCTGCTTCAACGAATACTAATGCCGTGAAGAAGTCATTCCGGTCTGATTAGGCGTGTGCAGGCTCAATCATGGACATTTTTCGGCAAAATTATTCGTCTTCAATACTGACTGCACGTAGTTGGGCCTGACCACACCTGGTCGTTCATTTTCTAGCTTCGTCGTCACTAGAAAAGGCTTTAATTTTGTACCCACATGAAAAGCCGTGATCAAGCTCAACCGCCTGCGATCATTCCAGACAAACCATTCTCGCCTGTGGTCATGCAAAATCTCACCGACTGAGAAATATTTATACAAAATGACGCTGTGTTGATTTTTTTATCACGAATACACATGCTTCATCGTGCTAAATCGGCCCCGACCGCATGCGTGTACGCCTGATCACGTGTGATCATGCCTGAAACCTGGAGACTGGAAAATGTAAACGGCATAAGGACAATAAGTAGAAGTGATTAACAATAAATTAGTGTTCGATAAAATTGTTAATTTCATTCCTCACAGAAAACTTGTTGATTTTGTATGAATTCAATCAAAGCGTGATTGGGCGTGATTGAGCATAATTAGTCCTCATCACGTGGGTACAAAATTGAGGCCTAATCACGGGTGATCACGCCCGATGAATGAAGCCTGATCAGGCGTGAACAGGCATGGACAATTTTTTCACGGGTATACTATAATGTTAGCTATGAGAGTTGCATTCTTTCGCTACAACGGCTAAAGAATTGCTGTGACGGTGAATTTTTTTTCTCCGTGCAAACATCTCTCGTCATAATGACACATTGCCATACCAATCTAGAACTAATACCGTATCTCAACGTCAATTCAAATACATCACACATTAATCATCCGGTGAAATGTTCGCGACTTAGAAGATGACTTAGAAGATTTATTGATAGTATCCCAAGCCATCATCTTGCGATTTTCATCAAAGTTTACTCTTGATTAACTTGTGCAGCATAACCAAAGTAGGATTTATTTACATAACGTCAGGATAGATTGCTTGAGAACTAACTTAAACTGAATATATCCAAGCGGAAGAATTTGATTAATAATGTCAATGAAATATCAGTTCCACATCAAATTATATCAAAAATGAACCCCTACTACATTTTTACGTGTTTCCACGCTGAGGTTTGGAAAATATCACGTAGTTAGACGACGGTCAAATGATCACTGACGGAGAATGATGGTACTCGAAACATGTCATTAATCCAACTGTACATATAAGAAATTCAAATTGGAAACGCAATTGTTTATTTGGGACAGATGGGATGCATGCCAATGAATTTATGGTGATTTTATGCGGTGTTTTTTCACGAATTCATATTGAATACAATGAAATGTATGAAGTTCGTGTACTGTATGTTCAATAGCATCTTAAGATTCTCAACGACAATACAGCGATAAGCTGAAATAATCCAATATTCAACAACGTATATCCTAACGACCTAAACTACGTACTGAAAATTCACTTTATCCTTCAATATATCATGGCCCTTGGGTATCGTAATCTATGGTAACACAAGATTTTTAACTTTGGAATAAAAATACATGTAGGTGCATTAATTTACGAGGTATAATTCTGAAAAATGTACTTTTATGGAAAATAAACTTATTTTCCACATAGCACAAAATATTCTAGCAATATCTCCAGAATATTACATTTGGAATTTGCAATTTTTTGGAGATCATCTCAGATATATTGTCAGAATATCTCAAAGTACACGAAGAAAAGTATATGGGATTGATTACCATTCGCCTTAGTTCTCACCGTGACTTTAGAATAGGAAGTGAGTGATGGCTCGCGATTTGGTGATGATTACGATGTTAATCTATTGTTTCCATGGCAACGTAAACAGTTTATCGGAATCAATTCGATTTCACATGGCACTTATTACAATTTTGAAATATTTGTCACCAAATTACTATTCTTCATAGTAACCGTTACCGTATACTTCTCTCCGTGTAGGTGACATGAGACGTTATGGAGATCATTGTGGTAACATTCTGAAGAGATTCTGAAATATTGCTGAGATCATTTCAGCGATATCCTGTACCGAAAAAAATTCCAAAATTACGTATATCAACAAATTCACAAAATAATACTTTTGGTCGGAAGAAAATTTCTTCAGAGTTTACCTCTACAAATGTTGAGTGAGCTTGACCAGGACGACTTTTTGTAGAAGAAAATCTACATTGAGAGTCGATTATGAGAAGATCCCGCCAGGGGGGATGGAACCCGGGTCCTGCGAGTGAGAGTCAAAGTCTCTATCACATCAGCGAATCTCCGAGATGACGACAATTCTCTCAAAGTGCCATTTATTGTAATCATCGTGATGAGAGTTTGAAAAATTCGTTTCTGTGAGATATAGACCAATGAGTTCAGAATTTTTTGAAACGAAGAATGAATAGATCGTGAGAGTGTGATAAATATTTGATCGCGAGCAATTTCCATACATTTCAAATAATATTCTGAATTAAAATCGTGAGTTCCTTCAAATCATTGTGAACTAAATGACTGAGAGTTTTCTGAGACGAAAAAAATGGATCGTTGAAGTAACGTTTTTTTCGTAGTCGACTTATAAATTTTATCGAATACTGGTGCGGGTTACTTAACAATTTTTGGAAAATCCGTTTCTGTGCAATATAAACTAATAGATGGAGAATCTGTTGAAATCACGTTTTTTCTTGACTCGTTAATGCCCATAGAGAAACTGGTTGGCCTGCGGAAATGTGACTATTGGAAATAGGATATCTAGTTGGAGGATAAACATCCACAGGAAAAAAAACTTGTTACACTTTGCTTAAACAATTATTGTTCGAACAATTTGTTGGAAATACCAATTCACGTGAATGAATACCCCGGAATCGTATTCTGCGGGAAATTTCATGCAAGAAAGGGTGGGTCGGAAAATTTTTTGCCATCGCAATTGTTGTAAATGAAACTCATAAACAATTTCGAATTTTTCATACCCGTTGGTGTCCATGGCAAAACCGCTCGGCCCACAGGAAAAGTAATGATTGGAAATAGGATATCTAGTTGGAGGATGAACATCCGCATGAAAAAAAATTTTGTATAATTTGTTTGAACAATTATCGTTGCAACAATTTGTTGAAAATATCAATTCACGTGGATGAAAACCCCGGAATCGTATTCTACGGGAAATTTCATGCAAAAATCGGTAGTTCAAGATATCTTTAGCCATCGTAATTGTTATACATAAAAAACTGGATTGAGCTCTTTTTTCACTCAAAATTATTCCCAACACAATCACTCATATTTTGATCTTCTCGTATCATATGATATTCCCTCGTTCAATCAATTCCACCATCCAATGAAATATCCTGATTCGACTAGTTACTTTTCCCATGAACTAGGAACTTTCGCTGCGGGCGCGAACGGTGATGAAGAATTCAAAATTGTTTATACTTTTTATTCACAACAACCGCGATGGCCAAAAATCTTCCGAACCACCGATTCTTACATGAAATTTTTCGTAGAATATGATTCCGGGATTTTCATCAACTGATATTTTCCACAAATTGTTTGAGAAATAATTGTTGAAACAAATTGTAGGAAAAATGTTTTCTAGCGGATGTTTATCTTCCAACTAGATATCCTATTTCCAATAATTACTTCTCCCGTGAGCCGAGCAGTTTCACCGTGGGCACCAACGTGTATGAAAAATTCAAAATTGTTTATAATTTTTATTTACAACAAATGCGATGGCAACAAATTTTCCGACCCACCTTATCTTGCATGAAATTCCCCGCAGAATACGATTCCGGGGTTTTCATTCACGTGAATTGGTATTTCCAACAAATTGTTCGAACAATAATTGTTTAAGCAAATTGTAAATAGTTTTTTTCTTCTGTGGATGTTTATCCTCCAACTAGATATCCTATTTCCAATAGTCACATTTCCGCAGGCCAAGCAGTTTCGCAATAGGCATTAATGGGTTAAATAAAGGATTTTACTATTACACGGAGAGAAATTTATTTGGAAAGATTACCATTTTATTCGTAAACTAGAACTATTCGGAAAAATCAGACAATAATTTATAGCATAACTCCTAATCATTGCCAGCTGTGATGGTAAAAATCCAAATTAATCTCGATTTTTACCATCACAACTGGCAATGATTAGGAGTTATACTATAAATTATTGTCTGGTTTTGCCGAATAGTTCTAGTTTACGGATAAAATGGTAATTTTTCCAAATACATTTCTCTCCGTGTAGAATATTCTCACAATATTTCATTTGCGACCAAGTTCACACATTCCTCATCGTACATTCTGAAGAGATTGCAAAATATCAAATATATACCGTTTCAATTGCCCACGTGTGTTGAATATGTCATTTGAGGATCCAGCAGATGTTTTCATAAAAATCAAAATCATGTCGAAAATGATAACCTCATATGGATATCCAACATGCGTTCGTTATGGATATTCAATTACAATATCCAGCAAATGACAAAATGATATGAATTTCTGACATAAATGAGATTCAGACGGAATTTGGAAACCATGGAAATAACAAACGTGATGTTATGAATTACCGCATGTCAAAGGGTTATATTGATTATTATTCATAAGAAAACGGGCGGAGGCTTTGATTAATTAGGGGAGAATTAAGCCACCTGCATAACGTACATAAATAGTAAGAAAAATAAAAAGCAGTAGATTTTACTCATCCTTGTGATCCTTGTTATGAACAGAACATTATTAGGTCCCATTGAGACGGCAATATTCGAAAGCAGTTTCAGTCGAGGTTATTTTGGTGATCAATTCTAATTTAAATTTCCGAATGTTCCCATCGTAACAAAATTCACAATTCTAAATGAAAAAAGATTCAGTTCGTTAGGAATCGAACTTGGATTATTGGGATCACGGAGTCAACTTCAGCGCCACTCTGCTATGAATCTGTATAAATGTAATCGCCCTTTCATATTTATATGAACTTCATCCTGATTAAAACATCTACTGAACCTCGCCAAATCTAATTGCGATTGAACAACGTTCATGGTTACGGCATTTTATTACAAACAAATATTTCGCTCTGTTCATGGAGTTGCATCCATTGATTCCTCTAATTCCGTCAGAAAAAGATAACATGATGCTTTTTTCACTGATCATCATTTAAGCTTAAAGGTACAATTACACGAGTGCATTTGTTGCATGCAATGGCGTCAGGAGAAGGAGAACTGAAGTGTTTTCTCTATAAGACTCCTTTTTCCATCAAAAACTATCGCATGCGACAAACGCAAGGATTTGATTTTGCTTCAATGCATTCCATTGCGCTGCAACTGATGAAATAACATTTGTGTTGAATCATGCGATTTTTGGATTCAATTGAGTAATAACCATTATCAAGAGGAAGCAAAAAACTACATTTGATGTGTACAAAGAGAGTAAAATATGGGCTTTCAATAGAATTCCGCGGACTGAAATTTATGTGTCGGTCTAAGGAACCTACCCATTAGTACACTGTAAAAAATAATCGGAATTTTCCTGTGTACATCAACCGGAAAATTCCAATCACTGATTAGGAAATCAATTTCTGGTACATTTATATGAAATTTCCCATACATTTACCTGAAGATTCCAAACTTTATGGGATTTTTCCCAACATTTCACAGTAAATTTCCAGACAAGTTGGGAAAATTCCTAACGCATGTATGTGTTAATTACTTCACATAAATATATAGGAATTTTCCGATAAAACTTTTTACAGTGTAAAAAAATATTATTTTGAATTGGTTATTCTACATTCGAATAATTGATGATTATTCAAGATACATTTGATATATAAGGACGGTGACGTTCATAAAGATCCGTAGCAGAGTGGCGCTGGAGTTGACTCCGTGATCCCAATAATCCAAGTTCGATTCCTGACGAACTGAATCTTTTTTCATTTAGAATTGTGAATTTTGTTACGATAGGAACATTCGGAAATTTAAATTAGAATCGATCACCAAAATAACCTCGACTGAAACTGCTTTCGAATATTGCCGTCTCAATGGGACCTAATAATGTTCTGTTCATAACAACACGGAAAAAAATGAACTGTTAATTTTACCAGAATTCCGGTTACTTTATGGACAGCAAGGAATATCTGTGACTTTTACTGGAATTCTTGTTAAATTTACCGGAGCCCTTGTTAAATTTGCCGGAGACTTGATTCATTTAACTAGAATTCCGGTTAAAATAGCAGTAATTCTTGCTGTCCATATATTAACCGGAGTATTTTTTTCCGTGAAGGATCACAAGGATGAGTAAAATCTACTGCTTTTTATTTTTCTTACTATTTATGTACGTTATGCAGGCGGCTTAATTCTCCCCTAATTAATCAACGCCTCCGCCCGTTTTCTTATGAATAATAACACAGGTCTACAATGATTTTGGTGCCGCTAAAACTAAAGCAGATTTTGAGTATATTCGATACCCTGACTCTGGAAATATACTTATTTTTCTAATGCTACGTGTAGTTTTCAAGAAATCGCAGGTGTAAAATAAAATGAAAATGCACGATTTTGAAACGTTTTATTCAATTATTCCACACTTTAAGAACATTTTATCAAATTATTCTTCAAATTATCTCAAAATATGAGTCATTCTCTTCCAAATGCGATTAGGTTTGTTCAAATATCTTTTTTTTTCTCTGAGATACGACAGTTTGAAAATTGTGTTATTTCACCTATTCACTAAATCCATGAACACACAAATTTCAAATTGTCGTGTCACAGTAAAAAAAAAGATATTCGAGCAAACTCAACGGCATTCGGAAGGGGATGGATTATATGTGCATCTACTAGTTTCATGAGAAAAAATTACATTCTGACGTCACGTAATCTCAAATATGTCGAAAAACGGTGTTTTTCACACTTTGACGTTGAAATATCTCAAAAACCACACGTCATAATGCAATTTTGAAGCCAGATTCGGATTCAGCGCGCCAAAATACTTCGGAAAAGTATGATACAGTTGTTGCACCAAACAAAAAGTTCAATTTTGTAGGCCTGTGTAATCAATATAACCCTTTGACATGCGGTTATTCATAACATCACGTTTGTTATTTCCATGGTTTCCAAATTCCGTCTGAATCTCATTTATGTCAGAAATTCATATCATTTTGTCATTTGCTGGATATTGTAATTGAATATCCATAACGAACGCATGTTGGATATCCATATGAGGTTATCATTTTTGACATGATTTTGATTTTTATGAAAACATCTGCTGGATCCTCAAATGACATATTCAACACACGTGGGTGGAAGATTGTCAGAATATGTTATACGAAATATTGTACACACAATATTCATATAATATCGTACAAATATTTCAAACAGAATATTTCAAATGAGACATTTGTAATATTCTGGGAATATTGCTGTGACATTGTGTGCTATTTGTTTGAATGATCAAAAATGAATACAGTGGCAAATTAAATCAAATATTTCACCAGAGTGTTTTAGATCAAATCCTATGGTCTGTCACGTCCAGAGATATTCAAAGAATATTCCTTTCAATGACAATGGCAAAGGAATTAATATAGAATATTAACAGCTTCAAATATAAGTTCCCCTATTTTGTGTCATGGACAAGGATGGGGAGAAACAGAACAATTGGAGGAGGAAAGTTGAATAAAAACATTGAATTTATAAAAATATAAGATTCATTACAATGAAGATTTGAATAATTCTACATGAAACAATTCTCCTACAGCCAACTTCAATAACCTTAAATCAGAATCAGAGATTTTAACATACTTTTGTCATATTCTAATCTTTGTTCTACATCAGTCATATTTCAATTGTATACATATATCGACCTCATCTTTAATATTGGGGTTATTGGCTCTTTCAATTCAAACTTACAAGAAAAATGATTTTATTACATATTTTAGAATCTAAATTATTTCGAAGCAACTTTGTTTCTCTGACTTTGATACAATCCTTTAAAAGCTCAATTTCAGCTTTTAATTCATTCATATTCCATTAATAGAATACATACATTGTCTTGTTTGGTGTTACTTTAACTGATATAGTCTTTAATTAACAGTGGCGAGATTCCAGCCAACTGAATTTCCCACAACTACCAATTTTTGACGTTCAAACAATTACTCGTGTGATTCCAGCCAACCGAATTTCCCACGAATAATCATGAGTGAATTAAATTTGGAATTACTAATTAATATGTGAGATTCCAGCCAACTGAATTTCCCACACAATTAATCGGTGATAGACTCAATTGACATCTGAGAAATTCTAGCCAACTAGATTTTTCCAAGTAGTCAATTTTCGTCACTATGGGGTTGAATTTAAGAGACAATGTATTTGAATATGAGATAAAACAAAGTTGCTCTATACACAAATTGAAATATAATTATTACGATTTCTTCACTCAGTCAAATTTTCACTTACAAAGAGAAAAATCCAAAATATGGCACAATAATCCTTGGAAAGAACACAAAATATTTCAAACACCTTGAAAAGGAACACAAAATATTTCAAACACCTTGAAAAGGAACACAAAATATTTCAAACACCTTGAAAAGGAACACAAAATATTTCAAACACCTCGAAAAAGAATTTAACTTGAAGACTTGAAAACACTTTGAAGTTGTAGTAAAGAAGAACGTTGAACACGAATACTTGAAGATGATGTGTAAGAACTGGAGCGAATGCGATTACTGCGAATACTGACTTTTGGGCCCAAAACATGGGTTTTTATATGGTCAGTCTCGACCATGGAGAGACTTGTTTTGGTCACTTAGAAAAATGCACTTTCCTCCATAGATAATGAGTTCATGCACTGCCCTTATGACGCATCACAAGTACATGGTGTTCACGCGACGATGTCTTATCTATCACGTAAAGTTTAGTTGAAAGTTAGAACTATGACTCAAAATTATCAAAGGAAAGTATCTATAAGAAGGATATTGATTGAATGTTCTTCAAGTTTTCTTAATATCGAATGATGCGAGAAGAGTTTTGAATTCAATTTACGAGAATGGTAATTGAATCATATTCAATTATTAGAAGAGTGTTCAATCAATAATTAAGTAATTAAAATTATACAATTTATATATTAAAACACAAAAATACATGTATGGAAAAAGACGATTCCGTCACAGGTCTTTGGCCTGTCTGCCCTTTCAAATATTTCCACGAGAAAATTTCTAAAGAAAAGGTGACTGCACATTATCAAATTTTTTGTACACTGTAAAAGATACTCGCATTTTTCTCATACACATAGTATATGAATTTTCCTACTTCTCTATGGAACATGAATTTCCCGTGACACGTGTAGAAATTTTCATCTAAAAATATATGAAGACCCCCATTTTTTTAGAATCCCGGTGGATTCATAGGGTTTTTTCTATGCAAGGTATAGATTCATGACTTCATGACTTTCAACGTATATGAAGTTTCCCATAAGAATTTCATACAGTGTATATTTTTAACAAATGTACATCTCCAAATTGGTTTTCTTCGATATTGCTACAGAGGATATGTGAAATTAACAAACAAATGTCGAGTTGGCATCGAAAATCTGTTGACGTTGAACATAACATTTGGGAGGATCGTTTCTCACGCAACATTGTCAATATAGTGCGGTCTCTTGAGCTACACCAAAATTATAAGCTACGAAACATTTTTGAAATTTCAAATTTGTGAATGAAATATGACAAACCGTAAAATGTTCCAACGTGAATTGCAAAATCTTCATCAATAATAATCAATCAAGAACAAAACAAGCAACAGCGTTTAATAAATTATGAAAATCGGCTCATCTCTTTGAATTTCCATTGATCGAAAGTCCCAATTCTGTACGAAATATTAATCATCGAATATTATTGAAACGAACACGTTGAAACAACTGTTCGCTTACTTTTATTCATCCCGGAACATCAAAACCGTTAAAAAACAATTCTCAATGAGTTCCGAAAATCCTTCATAAGTTTTTGAACGATAATGTCGAACTCTTGTGAAGTTCTTTTTTTATTTGAATGATCAGTCCCTCCACCTGAATAATAAACTACACACCAATTGTTAATAATCGAACAACATAATCATGGGGAATGAAGCTAAATAAATTAAATGCGAACCCATTTCAACTCCCTTCTGGATCTGATAGTTTAATTATTCAAAACAGTTCCTAGCTATCGGGCGATGTCCATTCCATTAGAAGGAATGAAAATTTAATTTCAAAATTTGTCAAAGTCAATGACGCCCAGCATATCTTAGATGCTATTATCGGAACAATATTTATGATCGAATGTTCCACCAACGCGATTAGAGGATTCCCTCCTTTCATATTCATATAATACAAATTTCATTTACATCGAATATTTTGTGAATGAAATTACGAATTTTCTAGAATCAGCTCGATAGAGAGACAGAGAGAGAGATATAGAAGGAATAGAGGTATATCCCGTCACATGAAGTATTTGAAATATAAATATCGGTAGTGGTATCATCAAGGGATTATAACGATAATATATTGCGGATCAGAGAAGTGTATTTCTCTATCTCTTATGGATTGTGGTCTTTTATAGACTCTACAATGGATTTCGATTTAGGGAATGAAATTGAATTTCAAACACTTGGATTTCTGAAGAGTGGACATTGGGGATCGATGAAAGGTTCGGAACCTCTCAAAATGGAATGATTTCGGTGGAAGATTTTTATTTGATTATTCTTTCACTTGAGATTAACTTTCGAAGCCGAGTTGGGAGATTTGTTCAAAACTTATCATTGCTCTTCTTGAAGCGAGAACTTGGAAAGTGAATTATTGAAATTAAAATTCATCAATTCAAATTCATCGGATTTTCTGAAAATGCTTTGAAAGGTTAACTAAGACTTTTTACGATCTCTTTCCAATGAAAATAACGGATGCAAGTCTCGTGTATAAATCTGAACATCTCGTCACAGATTGAATTAACACTTCACGGTATCCAACGGAGGCATGAACACGATGCCGGCATTCCTTTTTTGACCTCACGTCCGGTACTGTTATGCCCATTTTCAGATTCCGATCCATCGAAGGTAACGTGTTATCACAGTTACATTGCTTTGACTTGATGATAAAATGTAACATTTATCAAGTGCACTTGTTGATGTCGAGACTATAGATAAACCAATATCCACCAGGGTAAAAAGTATCGCAAATGATCGCAAGTATTCATGATTTACAATTAAATATTCCAATTCCAATATATTTGGTGATGGCCTTCGAACTTGTAACAGTAGATAACTCTTATGGAAATATTCCGCTGAATATTTCCTTCAAAATCATGAATAAACTCTGAAGAACAACGCATTTTCCCTGCGAAAATCTGGAAAACTCTGAGAACCTCTGCAATTTTGATGAAAAATCTCATAAATTTGGGACATTCCGCACAGACTTTCAGACTTTTTCAGGGTTTTCCCGAGTTTTCTTGACTTTTTTTCAGAAAAATAGGAACGAAATTGCGTTCTGAAAAAATTCTGACAAAACTCTGATGAATTTAACATTCTTCTGATTATTGAGAAATGTTGAAATCCTACACGGAGAGAAAATTCACACGTTTTGTGCATGAAAATTCATGCATTTAGAGTTCGAATCTATCCATACTCAGATAGCACACAGTCTATGCGATCAACGCTCCTGCTCCATGCAAAGAAAACACGGTTTTTTCGTTGAAAATTAGCTTTATTCATCAAGAACAACGCAATCATTGCAGCGTCGCTCCAACATTTCAATACCACTTTTGTAGAACGATTTATCTTTTGCCTCAAAAAAGGCCTCAGTTTCAGCGATAACCTCTTCCATTCGAGCGAAATTTCTTACCGGCGAGCATTTTTTTTAGGTCTGCGAACAGCCAGTAGTCGCTGGGAGCCAAATCTGGCGAATACGGTGGATGTGGAAACAATTCGAAGTTCAATTCATGTAGTTTTGCCATTATTTTGATTGAGTTGTGACATAGTGCGTTGTCTTGATGAAATAACATTTTTTTCTTCGCCATATGCGGTTGTATCTTTGCAATTTCGGCCTTCAAACGCTCCAATAATGGGATATAATATTCACCGTTGATGGTACTTCCCTTCTCAAGATAGTCGATGAATATTACACCACGCACATCCCAAAATACCGAGGCCATAACCTTTCCAGCCGATTGTTGCGCTTTCGGGCGCTTTGGACGAGGTCCACCAGTGGCTGTCCACTCGGATGACGATCGTTTTGATTCCGGAGTGAAGTGATGGATCCATCAACGCGTTCTTGTTTTTGGTCAACAGCGAGTAAACGCAGCGCCTACTTTGAACAGAGCTTTCTCATAGTTGAATGCAACTCATCCAATATAAAGCCAACACGTTCTTTTGATATTTTTACGATGTCAGCTAACTCACGCAACTTCACTTTTCGATCATTTCAAACGATTTTGTGGATTTTTTGTATGTTTTTTGGTGTTACCGCCTCATTTGGACGTCCCCTGCGTTCTGCATCATCGGTGCCTCTACGACCACGTTTGAAGTCAGCAAACCAACGTTCTATTGTGGTTTCTGATGCAGCGGAGTCCCCATAACACTTTTCAAGCCATTGCTTCGCTTGAACGCTATTTTTTCCCATCAAGAAGCAGTGTGAAATTAAAACGCGAAATTGTTTTTGATCCATTGTTTTAAAAATAACAAAAGTAGCGTCACTCTGAGTACAATAACTCACAAACTAATGAATAGAATATCATGAAATTTTGACAGCTGTCTTTTGGAGGTTAGTACTAACTGAAAAACAGGTGAATGTAGTAAAATTCGTGCCATCTATGTGTTAGGCCCGGGACTTTTCAGTCCATGTGTTATACCTGAAAAGTATGAATTCATACATCTAATGCTCGATAGTTAGCTTACTTTGTTAGACGTATGATGTATTTCATGCACGGAACGCATGCATTTCTTCTCCGTGTATTTATACATTCATCTGCAGTATTCAAATATATGTGAAAAAGTGTTTGATTTTTTTCAGCAGTCAGAAAAATGTTAACAATTCATGAGAATTATGTCAGAATTTTTCGAAGGCGCCATTTCGTTCATATTTGTCTGCAGTAGGATGAAAAAACTCTGACAAACGGCTGTCTCAAATGTATTAGATTTTTCATGGGAATTTTGGCAGAGAAGATGGGATTTTTTGCAGAGATCATTCATGATTTTGTAGAAATTTCTCAACAAAATATTTCCATACGGAAATAGCGAACAATCGTTCGCCAGTGATGATACACGGAAAAAAGTCCCATGTAAATTTTACATTGGCTGCTGTGAATTTAACATAACTGCTCATATGAATGCGATTGGAGTAAAATTTACTTTGGAACCAATGTTATATTCACATTGTTACCAAAGTGAATTAGATGAAACTAGCAGCTGCTTTTCATAACTCTTTATACACAGTTTTTATTAAGGATTCGAGGATCTGAAACGTTCGGTAGGATGCTACCCAATCGATTTCTGGTATGAACAAAGCTCCAATAACCTTGATTGAAAAGTTACAACAATCGGCTGCTAACTTTACGCCTGCTAGTTTCAGCTTTATGTAAATGAGAGAAGTGTTGCTGTGGATTACCCTTAATATCAATGTAAATCTAACAGGATTGTGTAGTAAATTTTACATGAAATCCACACTGTAATCGTCACCTGCCTTTTCATATAATTTTTATATGGGGATTTTTTTCCGTGTAGGAAAGTTTGAAATAATTTCCCAGTCTTTCCGATAATAATATATAAAAATCGTAATACCAATACCCTAGCAGGAATGACTCTACACGGAAAGAAACGCCCATGTAAAAATTACATGAAAAGTGAGGTAACAATTACGGTGTCAATCTTATGTAAAATTTACTACACAGTCCTGTTGAATGTACATTGTTATCATAGTTACTTCACAACAACACTACACTTATTCACTTCGGTAACAATGTGAATATCAAATTGGTTACAATGTAAATTCTACTCCAATTACATTCATGTCAGCAGTTATGTTAAATTAACCACAACTAATGTAGAATTCACATTGGACTTTTTTCCGTGTAGCCACCTCATAGTTAATGTCAAGGCCCTGTCTAGTGACCAGCTTCACTGCGAGTGCCTTGAAAGGTGCTAGACAACCGCTATAATCATTTTTACTGGGGTAACTTTACGGTCAAAGTTGAAGAGAAGTAATTCCCGCAAGATATTATTATAAAAAGAAAGTGAAATATACAAATTCTCTGATTCAAATCTACAAATTCTTCATTACAGGATGTAAGATATCCAAAGAGCTTTTTTCTCAGTAATTCTCCATAAAATCCTTGTTCAATCATCAACTCGAATTTAATGCCTCAAGCGACTTTAATTAATATTGGTGTACACTCAAAGAGATTGTCAAGAATGCTTTTGATATCGGATACTCCCTTTTAAATCTCCATTCGTAGTCTTATACAATCACTCGGATGTAAATAAGATTTCGAGTCAGATGAATTTTCCCGAGTATGAAAATGTATTTTTTCATCATGTAACCAGGTAAAATCGTGATTTAATCAATTTTTTTCATCAATCGCCATGTCGATGTTAGGATTAAAGTAATTGAAGAATCGAATAATTCTCTCTATTCGCTAAGAAGTTGTTTACGCGTCTGTCCATTCGATGGGTGATATGAGTGTAGATGGAATAAACAAAGGAATAAACGAACAGATGCAGGATTGGAGAAGTAGAAAGACAAAAGAAAGATGAATGAATAATTCAATGAATGGACAATTGAATGAATAGATGAATGCGTGGTCTTCAGATATCATTCCGTACTCGTATTGTATTCATCATTTCTTACGTCATCATTATTGTGCTCTCCTTGCAACCACCCTGTATTCGCGTATTTATTGATTCATCGATCCATTCTCTCAATCGTCTATTTATTTATTCATCTAATCGATCATTCAACCATGCAAGGGATCCTTTATTCATCCAACCATTCGTACATTCTTTCACTAATCCAGCCATCGGCTCATCTACTCGTATTCTCAATTAATCGTTCAAGGAATACGCCCAGATAGCAATTTAACCTTGCTGCAATGTTGTCAGGCAAGCTTGTGACAAGGTTGATAAAAGCCTCCTAGTTGACACACGACAAGGGTACAAGCTTACAAAACCCTTGCAGCAGGGCTGTAGCAACCTTACACTGACAAGGTTGTCAAGAACAAGCCAAAAACAATCGAATGACGAGTGTGACAGGGTTATGACAAGCCTACATGTTATCTGGGATGAGTCCTACGAGATAAAAGAATTACGATTCAATCAATTAATTGGGGAAAATTCTTATCGTGCTATTGCAATCTTATCGTCCACACCTATTCTTATATCAAGAGGTGATGAAGGGGGAAGGAGACAAAAAAAATTGAAGACAGTAGGAGTCCAATTAATCGCACGCAGTAGGGTAGTGGTGGTCGTCGTCAACGACGAGGATGACACAGGAGTAATAAAGGAAAAAAAAAGTACACACATACACATATTCGCACGTAAATACGAGGTAAAACGATGCTGCTATATATTTGACGCATGCGTCGCGACGCTCCTATTTCAGTTGTTACGGGAGAATCCCTCTTCACACCCCGGCAGTCTCGGCTCGCCTGGGCAGTAGGCAACACGACCATCGTCGAAGCAGTGCGGTTAGACTTTCACTTTAGCTAATCGGAGACCACAAATCCCGGGTTTTTCAGCTCTAAACACTAAAAAAATGTACTCCAGAGACGTTAACTCTATCGGGATACAATTTTCCTTGAGTTAACATTTGTAAATGAATGTCAAAACTAAAAAAACGATGTGCTGAATATCCATAACGCTCTAATAATTTTCTAAAATTGACCAGAAAAATTATGATACAGGACAAAGAAATGAGAAGAAAGATTGAGAGGGGGATTGGAAACGCGATTCGATTTTCTTAGTTATTTGTTTTTGTTAATCTTTTTTCTATTCGCCACCCGTGATCACCCTCGTTGATTTGTCTCCTCCATTGGGGATCTTATTGCATCAGAGTCTGTCGTCACCTTATGAAGATGAAAAAGATGCATCTGAGTTTTCTTTCCCTCATTCCAAATTCGAAACATTTCCACGATCGTCCATGCATGAAGAAAAGATAAACGAGAGATTCATATTCTCGATGAGTGATCAAGTTTTCCTGTGCTATCACGTACGTGGTCTCCGTTCCAACGAAGCGTACTGTTCCCGATAAGGCTAAACGGTATCTAATATATCACTAAAATTGAGGACCGATCGAAACTCGTCCTGTATAAGTGTTTTCAAACGAAAGAATTCAGTTTTGTGAAATTCATGTGTTCTCAATATCGTGTAAGACGTCCCCAATTTTTACGTCCCCGATTGTTCAATAATATACATAATAAAGAATAAGTGTTCAGTGTACTTGCACACACGTGCAGGGTGTTTCGAATGTAAACCGCGATATATTCACGTAAATCGGGTTAATCTATTAGAGAAAAAAATATATAGGATGTGGAATGAAGTACATACGCACGCGATACTGGTAAGATGGGAGAGAAAATCAACAACCCAAATCAAACATTTGATCCTTCCTTTGCACGCGAAGGAACGATGAATTCATACTTGTTGTAAGAGAATTCATTCGAGAAGAAAGTATTGTACCATCGTTGACAATCGAATCGTTGAATGATCGTCACTGATTTGTGGAAGAACTGCCAAAACAACATTTTTTATACGTTAATGCGAATTCGATAAGTTTCTGTAAAATACGAATCGAATGAACCAAGAGTCTTCCAGAGCTATAAACGACGAATGGAGGATGTCGATGTCTGGGATATCAACATCGATATTCGATGAGACCTGTTGATGTTGACGGTTTGTTGTTTTTTAAGAAAAACAGGGTCTTCTACGCTCCAATCTGCATAGAAGGATAATCGACGTACGTCTGCGTAATGGGAAATGTGCACGTGTTACGCAGCAACTGGTCCGCGAAATAATCGAAGGTTATGAGTGGATTTTTTTTTACGTTCCAATTGTGTGCTGTGTGTATCATCTTTCTCGAACTCAAGATGCTTCAAGATGCCTAAGACGGTAATCGATATACGTTCTCGATGAGAGAAAAACATACTTTCCGAATTCTTCATTGAAAAGTATTTATATAGTATCGTGTTCAAAGTCAATTTCGCAATAAAAATGGGTTGCGAATTGAGTAAACTAGCTTCGTCGAAGTCGCGGAATCAAGCCGGACGTGAGAGCTCACCTCCTCCACCTCCGACGGCTACGGATCCGCGGCTACCTCTAACTGCGAGACAAAAATTCACTGTTATGGCAAGCTGGAAGGCGGTTTCTAGAGCGCTGGAACCTACGGGAATCTATATGTTCATAAGGTTTGTTCTCGAAATCACTAATTAACATGGATATTCCGAAGAAAAGTTTTCGAGTGGTAACGAAGTACGGTACTAGATAGTACAGATGTTCACATTCACTCAAGTTCGAGAGTATCACAATAGTGCTGTCATATGTACTTCAAACCAGGAAGAATTTCATATTCATTCTGCACATGAGTATACAGAGATTTGAAAAATTCATATCAACTACTTTATTACAATCCTTTATTCTCCATTCTACGCGGAGAACGATTGTTATTCAGGGTACGAGGAATGAAGAATATGCCAACTTCCTAGCTTGAAGAGATAATACCTACATTCCATCCACAAAATGACGGTACTGATTTTCCTCCAATATTGATTCAACGTGGAACGTTTTGTTGTTCGATGAGTATATGAATTACACGTTACACATCGCACACAGAGATTCAGAATTCTTCGAGTACATTTTTGACCCAATTCTTCAACAACTTTCCTATCAACGAACTTTTACATACCGCTTAATTTTCTGAAATTCTCAAATTCAACAACGACGATTCATTTTCTTTTAGAGTTTCAAGAGAAATTGCGGTGAAGGGAATTCAAAGAAAAATGACTTCGCTCCGCACGTGAAATACACAACGATAAATAACGAAACAACAGATGTTTGTCATAGAAAAATGACATTTTCTCAAACAGCATATCGCTGAAGGAATTTCAAAATATTTCCAAGAAATCGAGCGTGACGATTGAACTGTCATTTTTTTTGACAATAAAACAAATTGATTTTCACTCTTTATTTCATACTGAGAACAATAACTTGTAGGTATGCCATATTCTGGGTTTTCCCCTTGATTCGATGAAAAACTTGAAATCGATTTCCGGACCCATCACATAGCTTCCTGATGAACAGGCGGAGGGAGAATAAAAATATAACGTCCAGAACAATTCCTCTTAAAAGTGATCATCGAAACACCATAAACGACAGAAAAAGAGACTGGATGAATTCGAACGTAGAGAATAATGTCGTTTGACGATCAATTGAGTGTTTCATGGAAGGGTCAGAGATCTTTGACCAATAAAATGTTATAAAATCTCGGAACCCTTGAAACGAAGCCAAATATATCATAGTTAGAAATTTCAAACTGATCGATGTCCACGAGAAGGCCAAGCTAGAATGGCGATGTTGAAATTTCTGTATTAGGGGGAAAACAAGCCGCATATTATCATGCGAGAAGTTGATAAGATACTTGAAATATCTAAAATCCCAGTCATAACCTTGGGAGAATTTACATACGTAGATCAATACGATAAATCATCGCGAAGATAATCTTTCCGATAATGTTGCGGGAAAAACATGCTGGAATGGAATAGAACAGTTCTAATTAATTTCACTGTAGCGCTGTAGGGTGCAAGATTTTTGTTGTGTAAATAAACACTTATTCGGACGAATTTATTAAATTTACTGAAGGAAAAATGTTCGAGATGAAAAAAAAGTTCAACTCGTTATAAAGTTTCCTTTTCATACTGAATTATAATTTTTGTTGAATTTTTATTAGTATTTTATTTTCCTAGCATGTATGTACAATGTAGTTATGTTCGATTCCGATTCGATTTTTGAGAAAATCGATTCTTTGCATCAGTTCATTTTGCCTTTTCTTTCAACTCCATCCATTATGATTCGACTTTGATACTTTTCCTGTATTTAAAACCATTTTCATCAGGTAACATCAAGTAAAAATTTGGGTATCCATGAAACTTCAACTCCATGATATGATTGTAAATTTTCCGTATCAACGAGTCGTGAATAGATTTTTTGTGACGTCATCTTGTCCTTTTCAACCAATCAAGCGTTGTAGAAAAAGATAGATTGATTGTAGGGAGCATTGATTGGTAAAATGTATATGGAGCGTATTGGTGTAATCATCATGTAATGAATCATTATAATATATGAAATAACAAAATTGCATATTTTCTTACGCTGAAATGAAATACAGATACAATTTCTGAAGGTCTCGTAACGTGATTATTTATAAATGAGGACACTCAAACATCAGGAGAAGCGGGTAAAATTTTGCACCGACTTTTTTTATAAATTTCAATTCAAAATAGGTAATAATCAAGCAGTCCATATCGCAAATTGGATTCTGAACATAAATCTGGATTCTTTCCTGGTTCGTGAATATTAGAGAACGTATAGTTTATGCAGAATTTCTGACATTCGAAGTTTATTATCCTGAAAATTCTCTTATGCTTACCAGGAATCGGTAAAAGAATCTAAAATTCACATTTAGAGTCTAATTTTAGTAATGGAGTTCATTATTACGCATTTAACCCTCCTCCGTACAATTCGAAATTATCACAGATCCGTACAGTTCGGGCTTCACAGGCCCGGATAGTAAAATACGAAGAATATAACAATGCAGAATTGGGAATTCATTAACTTTTCATACTCTTTTCATACTTCTTTTGTCTTTATTTCCCTCCCGGTCATTTTTTTCCCTAGAGGAGAAAATGAGGGAAGAAATGATCGGTCTGCAATCGGTCCCTTTCCTCCCTCTAAACAGGCATAGAAATTCAAGGTTTTCAAGCAGGCGAAGAGTTCTTTATTATATAACTATTGTAGTGTGTTTTTGAATTTGTTCAGAACTGTGATCAACAAAATCGCGACTCCTCAGTGTTTTTCCTTGGACATCTTTTTTTCCGTGACCGGACAAATAACTCCTGCAAATTTGAAGATACAACAGGTTGTCCACACAGGCCACTCGATGAAATTCCAGTATTTTCCAGTATACTTACGGCAAAATTCCAGTATATTCCATAAATCACAGAATTCTTCAGCATCAGTGTTTTGAATAGATTTATGATGAATTTATAATGGAAAGAAGTGTGAATTTCCTCAGATATGTTATGCGTTCAATTGAAAAAATCATCAATAAAAGATGAATGATTATATTGGTAACTGATTGGATTTACATTTGTCAATATGTTATTATACTTTCTGGCATAATACTGAAGTTGAAATTCTCATAATATATTTTATTATTATACATTCTAAAATGTCAATATAGAAAAAATGTGTTATATAGAATCCCAAAGTTCTTATATTTGACGAAAATGTAGTAAATTCATTATAAATGTACTGACAATTCATCCAAAGATTTGAAATCGTGTACATTTGGATTTGATAGGATTTCTTGAACGAAATTTCAGCAAAACATACAAATTTAAAAATATCTTCTGAGAATTTTTGAAGAACTAAATAGAATACCAACACCAAGGATGGAATCAAAACGTGCAACGTGATTTGAAAATAAAAACTTCGAAGGATAATTAATGAGAACATTAAAAAAATTTTACTTCAAAAGTTAACGTGAAATTACAATTTTGAAGAAATAAGTGGATAATTTTCAAAACATTACTGTGAAATTTAAGGAAGCATCCCTCCCAGTCAATAGGAAACCCATCGAATCTCACGCTTCGAGTTCTTTTCATATTCGCTGTAAAAAGATTTATAGATCTCCAAGGAAAATAGAATGCCGAAGAACTTATGGGTTTGTAATTGTTCAAATCATCTGGGAATTCACCAATTTGTTTGGATAAATTTTCAAACAATTTTAGTGACTTTCCAAAAAATGTTTTTCAACTGATGAAAGTTGCTTCGAAATTGACTAAAAACGTATTTTTTTACCGTGTTGAAAAAATATACACTACATCAGTTGAATGTTTATTGAATCCTATTGATATTGAATATAAAATTAAATATTCGATCTGTGTTAATGAATTTTAGAATTCAGGAATAAGAACGTCATTAGATTTAATGAGACTAATTTGTAGTGTCTCGTAGAAACTTGTAGAATCGAGAATCATTGGTTACAAGATTTTGAACGGTTCCTGTCCTAAAAATAACTACACCTTATGAGAATTGATGAGATCTCTCCAACAGGGATCACAAATTTATTCCACATACAAGATAATTGTTCAAAATGTTATTATTATTGTGATAACATTGACTCCTCACAATAGTTCTGAAGCTAGATAATTTCTCATTGAATTCAGCAAATTTGATGTTTTCCACTCAAAGTCATAAAATTATGCCTCCGAATCGACTTTGTTACACTCAGGGCTGCGGAGTCGAAGCTTTCACATAGCCAACTCCGACTCCGGCTCTAGTGTTTATTCTCATGAATAAAAATTCCAAAAGAACCAAACTTGGACATAAGATAGACATTATTCGTTATCGAGGTTTTCCGACCTGTGTTTCAATATTTTACTTATTGATATATTATTGAAGTTTGATTTGCTAAATATGTCGAGGCTAAAATGCAAACAATATAACAGAATTCCAAGTCGTAACTAATTGTAATGTTCTATTTCAAAATTTTATGCATGAATTATTTCTCCCATCAACATTGTTCAACAGATATAGATATTCCAAATGTTAGAAACAACTTCGTCAACAACTTTGGACAAAGAATTTTCTCTAAAACTTTCATTTATGAACCGTTGATCTGATGCAGTACATAAATTTGTAAGTTTTTATATGCAGCAGCTTATTGAACAATTAGAACCAACAGGGTGGATGAAAAAGCACGTTTCTTGATTCATTCAAAATATAATGAACACAAGAATAAATAAATCAAAAATATTTTGTTTCTGAATGTTTTCATTCTTCACTGTAAAAAATAAATGTGGAATATTTCACCAAAAATCTTCCACCACGAATAGGGAACTTGACATCCTGATTTGGTAGAGTTTGCTCTTACTTTTTGAAGGATTCGACACCCAAAAAACGGAATGGTTCCTCAAAATGGAGGAAAAATCCCCTATTTTTGACAGAAAAACAATTCTCCCACGACCAGGGGATGGAATCGGCCATTAAAGTGAGGAAAAACTCCCCATATTTTTTCTAGTGTTTGTAAATCTGTCACATCTCTGATAACATCAATGAATCAACGCAATCCGCGAATGATTCGAAAACAACTCCAAAACAATTTCCGTTCTGGTAATGACAATAAGTACAATATAAACCTATTAAGCAAATAAGCATGGAGTGATAGCAAGATTCGTTGGAAATGAGCAGTATGCAGCTTTTTGAATGATTAGGTAATAGTTACGGACTTATCTTTCATTTGAAACTTTCGTATTTATTCCAAACTTGTAATACTGATGAAAAGAGGGAGAAATCCCATACAACAAATCAGTTCACAAAGAGAATTCAATTGGGGTCGGATGGATTCAATATGAATTCGTAAGAATTCTTTTTCAACTCCTATGCCGTATATATGGGATTTCAGTGATGCAACAACCTTAGCTCTCCCTGCAGAAACGGAATCATTCAGAACGATTGATAGTGCAAATCTCTGATCAAAAATATGATTCGAACTTATTTAGAATCATTTGAGTCTGAAACGGCTAATTTGAAATTTGTACATTTCTCATTGGAAAAATTTCATTTTGATAAGAATCAATTCTTTGAATGATCTCAGTTTTACGGGGACGTTACATTCCCACTTAGAGATTTCCTATGACTCCCTTTCTCCATTCTCATACCTTCATAGTTCCATTGATATAAAGAAATTATGAAAACAAACACATCAATTTATACTCTAAATTTCTTATTCATCTTATTTATGTCAACAGAGAATTCTATGCATTTGATTTCGAAACATTACACTTTGAACTTCGAACCGACGTGTGAAAATACGTTGTCCATAAATTAACAAATGGATTCCTTGTTTGTGTTGGAGAAAAATTGAAAACATTTTTTGCATGCAAATTTCATCTCTCAACTGATGCACCTGAGATTCACCTGTGAAGATTGAATATGTGTATTTGAAAAAATGAGCCAAAGAAATGAAAACGTATTCCAAACAGCACACGAAGTTCTCAGAATTTTTTGAAAACATAGCCTAGGTTCTGCGAGTCTTAACCCCCAAAAGCACATATTTCCAATGTTTAGAGCATTTTCACTTTTAATGCAGCTAAACACGTTCTGAAAACGTTCTTTTCATATACTACAGGACGTTCTCGTAATGTTTTTCTAACGTACTTTCCTGGGAACTAACTTTTTTTTTAAGGAGTCGAAAGAGGAGTCGAAGTCGATGAAATAACATTCGACTCCATCCATCATTCCACGACTCCTCGACTCCGACTCCACAGCCCTGGTTACACTCACGCATTCTATTTGGTATTTTTCTAAATCAAAAACTGTGATAATATAAAAATTTGAAACTTTTTGCAAACTATTTTTCTCATGACGGATAAACTGGAAAAATCTTAGAACAAAATTTCAAATCCCAGTATTTTTCCAGTATTTCAAGTATGCAAGAAAAAATTCCAGTACATTTCCAGTATTGCCAGTATCAGTAGACACCCTGTACAATCATAAACCAAGACAATTTTTATTTAATATGATATTAGGTACAGTTGCACGTAGGTTTTTTTTTTTTAATTGATTCTCGCCAAAATTTCATGTTTTTTAAAAAAATTCGACAAAACGGATAACGAAATCCGTTCAAGAATCGTAATAATGATTGAACTATGCATTATATATAAAACAAATCCAACGTACTGCTGTAGCTTATATCATTTTAAATACAGATTTTCCCGGCTTATGTTTGTATCTTCAAATTTGCAAGTTATTTGTCTGCTCACGGAAAAAAATGTCCAGGGAAAAACACTGAGGATCCGTCATTTTGTTGTTTACAGCTTCGAGAAAATTCAAAAACACATTTCAATATTCATATAATATAAAACTTTTTATCAAATTTCAATGTTTTCAATTTGTTTTGGAGAAAATTTCCGAAATTTTCTTTTTTTTCCGACCTCTAGAGTGGTTGACCCTCTCAATTTACAGTTATGTTACAAACATGAGAAATTCTTGGATGGAATCAACTACTTTCATCCAATTCAATGAAGATATTTAAAACTTGAAAGGCACCAATAAGACTGGTATAATATTTCTCTGGTTTCAAATATTCATATAACTTTTTAACTACTAGGGCCTCGGAGACCCGAACTATACGTTCACGTCGCATTTTTTGTTATTCCAACTCCTGCTACACCTGCACGTTGGAACAACAACGTTGTAATCATTTTTCCCAACGCCTTATGAGCAAGGATGAATGTCACAAACAATTGGTCGATAATAATGAGTATAAATTGATATTGAGACTGCATACTATATGTAATTCCCAGGGCTTAAAAGATCCAATCTGTACGGATAAGGGTTAAGGATTCCAGTGAACTTATAATCTGTAGAAATAGTTGGCGCAACATTTGGCTCGCTTCACTGTAAAAAATCTAACTGAACGTGGCTGCATCTTTTACTGGAAAAGATGACTGAAATCCAGCCCTTTCCATTGTGTCGGCATTTGTTTTCGGTGCTTACTTTCAGTTAAAACAGGGCTAGTTTTGACTACATCTTAAAATAAACTAATATTCAAGATGGAAGTAAGTTTTACTTTCTACATAGTAAAAAGTAAAACTTGAAGTGATCCCGAATATCAGCTTAAAAATGCATCCACAAGTAGCGCCTATTCCAACTGAAAGTAAGCAATGAAAAAGACTGAATTTCAGTCAATTCTATCTTACTTTGGAATTAAGATAGAATTCCATCTTAATTTCCAAAGTAAAATGGAATTGACTGAAATTCAGTCTTTTTCATTGCTTACTTTCAGTTGGAATAGGCGCTACTTTTGGCTGCATTTTCAAGCTGATATTCGGGATCACTTTTACTTTTACTTTTTACTGTGTAGTACAATGGTATATTCTGAAGCCAAAATTCGACGATTTCTCGTTAGAACAATTCTTTTGGAAGCTTAGTTTTCGAGATATCAGTATTCTTAGATTTTTTTTCAAATCCAAATCATTCAAAAGCTCCATGTGATATGTACTTGAGCTTGACACCGTTCGCCAAGTTAGGAAACGGCGGATCTCTGGAAAAAAAATTCAACTATTCCATCATTATTCGTTTTGCTGAATTATGATTGGCTGGAAGCTGAAAAATTTCAAATCGCTATAGCTCCGGAGGGAACGATGATATATCCAATGATCTGCCGTTTTCCAAGTTAGCCAATGGTGTCAAGCTCAATTTTGTAGCATACAATGCTTTTGAGTTATTTGAATTTGAAGAAAAATCTAAGAAAATGTTCATATCTCAAATGCTAAGCCCCAAAAACATTCTGTCAAACAGGAAAATATTGCATTTTGGCTGCAGAATACACTCCCCTGCTTAGAGAATCTCATTGTACCAATTGATTATCATTGATTCCGAATTGTCATTGAAAATTGATTCTCAATGGGTTTGAATCAGTTTACTGCATCGGAATCAATGAGATTCTTCTTTAAGCAGGGTTGTAACATCCGGTCCGTGGATTCTGGGACATCTTGTATGTGTTCAAAAGTCAAATACATTTCGTAGTTCTGTTTTGTTGGATAAAATACTTCATAACTTGTAACAAAATTCCAAAAACTCTTTTTGAGACTTGTATGCGAAGTGTGCTCCATCAGTTTTCAATATTTTGATCTTAGTCAGCTCAGTAATTAAGGAAAATTGACTGCAAAATGGTATAGCAAGACATAGCAATTTATTAAATTTCAAATGTAATATGCGAACTGAAAATATTGTTCGATTTGAATGTTTTTACATTGTCTACAGCTCGACGAAAATAAACCTTTCTGAAGTATCGCGCTTAAAAAAAATTAAAAATTGTTTTTTGGCCCCACCTAAATACCTACCCTTAAAAAAATTTACTTCACTCTGACCGAAACTCTACGTTTTTCCTCTATATCAAGGCTATTTATTAGCTACCACAGTAAAATTTATAGCTATGACAGTCCAGGTTTTGCGATTGATGTTTAAATAGCGAAACAATGAAACTGTATTCTTTGTGCTTTTACAGCTAAATGAATTAGCTGTGACAGCTGAAAAATAGCTCCCATAACTAATTTGGAGCTATACATCGAATATTAGCGGATTACTTTTTTCCGTATGTAATGTTGAAAAATCGTGAAGAAGGGTTTCTAACATTCTGAAAACGTTCCTGAGACACATTTCACTGTTGGCGTGATGTACACGTGGCGTGTTTTTCATTGAATCCTGATTCAAACGAAATCTTCCTAATGAGATTTCGATATTTGCTGAACGTTACACTTCTTATCAGGATCCGAATAAGGATGATATAATGATGATATAAAGTTTCACAAGGATCACAAGAATTATTAACAATGAAACAAATTTCACATATCCATGCAATAAACAGAAAACGCTCTGTTCGCAATTTTACAATCTGTTCCAAACAGTGCCATCCAAATAACTGCAAGTAGTTTTGAACATTCTAAAATCATTATCGCAATAATACTGGAATGATTTGGCATATTTAGCTTCATATAGAAAATAGAACTTTTGCCAAAACGTAATAAACGATAGTCCAAAGCGTATACGCTTCCCTGATGCAGAAACACTTTCGGTTCTGACCCACTTAGAAAATTGTACATTCGGTACGCGGCCAAGCGATGATATTCGGGTAAAAAAGAGTACCAGAAGAAGAGAGAAGCAAATCACTGAAGGTACAATTGCTCTCTCGTTCATGCCAAACTCTTGCATCCGTATACCACTTACGCATGAGTGATACATCGAATGTACCGACTAAAATGCAGCTTTTTTGAAATCTTTATATTTTGGCAAAAGGTTTTCAAGAGAACGTTGATTCTTGTTGATGAGATGTGATTCATTTCAGAATAACGAGAGTATAAGACTCATGATTAAACATCAAATGTACGACAAGCTGGAGGAAGTATTCCCCCAACAGTCACAAATTACTGCTCTACAAATAATTGCTTCGCCATTTTCTTCGGTGGAGTTGGAATCAATTAAAACCATTGGATGTACAATCCAATTCTCTTTCTTTAGAGAAACGAATTCAAGGTTCGTGAAATATATTGTACAACCGTGACATTAAAATCACTTTGTTCAAGTGTTTCCGATTTGTTTTTTTTTTCTTTTGAGCGAAAAATATCTGATCAACAAATTGACAATAATTTTGTTATGAATTAATTTAATTGAACTTTAAGATCGAGTAAAAACTTTGCATTGTTCCGACAATTTTATTTAATGAAGAATTTGGAAAATAAGGTGAAGAATAGTGGAATGAAATTCAGATTGAAATAGACATGGAATGTACGTAAGACATACATTTCTCACACACGATCCGACTATATAAAAGCTTTTAAACTGAGTTGAATATGAATTAAGCTAAATGAACTGAGTTTGTTTATATTGGAAACACCAAATCTTTCCGATAACATAATCCCGAGCGGAAATTTGTTACGGCTACATTGCGGTCCTCGTCCTGTTTGCCAAATTATAAATACGGTCCTAGTCAGGGTTGCCGGATCCGGCTCGTATACAAAATGTAACGCCTGAACAAATAGGGTCCAAATATAACCGACCGTTCCGGTTCCTTATCTGAAAAATGTATGGCACAAATTAGGTTACCAAATCCAGCCAATATTAGACTATCGAATTCGGCCCTTTTCTCCAAAATTCCATGCGCTACGTGCGTATCAGCTGTTTGTAGTACGCATCTAATGACTTTTCCCATGGCAATTTTGACTCAACGAACGATTTTTTGAAAATTCATCATCGAACAAATTCTAGAACGATTTTCTTTCTCGAAGTTTTTCATCAAAGGTTTTAATTACAAAGTTATGAAAAATGGAATTTTGTTTGCGTAAACGTAACGTAAAGATCTTGGAACATATTGTATTGTAAATGAATCGTTTATTTCCAAAACCCCATAACTGACAAAAGTGAAACTTTTGGGAAATAAAAAAACACTGTATAATTTGATAAATACTTATTCCTTATGTAAGTCTTTTTTATAGGACATACCTAGTACCGAAACGAATGTTTGTCGATGAAAACCTTTGGCCTATTCTCATTATCCTTGACGGAAATAATTCAGATGTACCTGTGTAGTTATGGGGTTTTGCCAACAAACGAACTGAAAACTGGAATAAACTTTATTTCCAAGTATGTAATGGCTAATACACAAGAGTTGGAGTGAATTTTATTGTTTATAAATTAGTTATACATAGTAAAATGGGGAAAAAACATATAAAACATAAAAATACATCTACTAGAACTGTATTTCTTTAATCATCCCCTTCATTTTCGCAGTCTTTATCGGTAGTTGGCCATGTATAAAGTTCTGAATAGAACGGTTGCGCTTCATCCGGTATATACTGGAATATCTTTTTCAGGTCCTGAAGCTTTTTTGGGTTAATTGGAAGCTGCTTCGTATATGCTCTTTCTGTGGGTAATTGAAATGTTGCATCTTTACGAATATTAAATTATTTAATAAGTATTTATCAAATTATACAGTGTTTTTTTATTTCCCAAAAGTTTCACTTTTGTCAGTTATGGGGTTTTGGAAATAAACGATTCATATCTGATGTCAGTTATGGAGTTTTGCCAATAAACGCAGATTTCTCATCAAGTTTTGAACGGGTTACAGTCATGATAGACATGCAGTATTACACCAAACGATGCGCCTTTATGCTGGCTACGATATCCGATGAAAACACGATTTTTGAAAAAAATGTCGGTTATGGGGTTTTGGCAATAAACGATTCAAATATTTGTTCCCCATAACATCCGATTATCCATGAAAACGTATTCATTTTTTCCTAATCTGTTTTTAAAACTCATATTTTTTGAGTTGTGGCTATTGAAACATGGATAACTATGAATGATTGAAATAGTTGAATTTTCAAAAGTATGCCCGAAATCAGAATACCGATATCAGGTCCGAGTTGATAGAATCGTATTAGGGTCCACACTAGAAAATCTCATCAGGCCCGGATTTGTAATGTAAACGGTATGTCGCATCGCGAGAGTCTTACGGCAGTACATATTTGGGCCTAAAGTGGAATTCCTTGATACCTTATTTCATATGTGTGCTTCATTAGGACCCTATATGGATTCGATGATAATGTATACCGTGATAGAGCCTGATTCGAACCGCATCACACTGAGAAAAATCACATAGTTGCTGTAACTAAATGCTAGCCACCCACATCAGCAAAATAATTTATTCATATATCAGACAGCTAGACTTTGATTCAAATCAACGCATTTTGTTTAGTTAATTGGATTTAGTTGGATTGAGTAAAACTTTCACTTTTCACAAATAAATATTTTGACGTTGTGCTAACCAAATATTCCAAGTAGATCAAAATCTTATTTCAACTAAATTATTTAGTCGATAAAATATGATTGTACTGAAATATTGTAGGTTATTGAAAATCAAATACATACCAGGAATCACTAAACAACCCTGCTGGAAATGATTCCAGTGATTTTCTAGGTTATTACAAGGTCTTGCTAGGCCTTGAAAGTCCCTCGCAAGGGCATCGTAAGGCCTTGCAAGGCCTGGAGAATAACTAGAATGATTTTTGCTGAGGATATTTGGTTAGGAGAGATTCTGAAAAATTCTTCGCATTTCCACTTGCTCCATATTTTAGCACAATTTCACTGCATAAAAAAAGATTTTGTACGAATATTCTTCAGACAAAACGTTCCAAAAACCTTTGAACCAATGAAACTGAAAACTTTTGCTATGAAGTCATCTATTCTTCCAAAAATAAAATCCAAAATTCCGTATCGCCGTTGCACGCGGTTGCAGCCGTGTCTTTGAGAAGTGGACATGGGTGGAAATGCCGGTGAAACAATTGAAAATGATGAAATGGTAGTCAGCGCATGCGTAATCAGATTCTATTTGCTGTGGAACTTGAATTGTTAGTTGTCGCAAATAAATTACTTATGCTACTATTAACTGAATTTTTTTATTTAAAATGAATAGACGTTAAATCATTGGTTTTGCTAACGCAAGCAAATTTTTATTTATATCAAATACAGATTTATTCAAATCAACTAAAAGATTATTAACCCATTTCGTCCCAAATATCCAATTTTTTTTCTTGACTCTCAAGGCTCTAACTTTTGATGAAAACAACTCCAAAAAAAATTATACCATAGCGATTCCGATAACTTAGAGTCTCTTCTTTCGAATGCCGTAACTCAAATTGACGTACGAATCGATGACAAAAAGTTATAACGAGTTTTTTGGAAAAAATTACAAAAATTTCGGCGGTTTTTTTTTTAAATTCGATATTTTCAGCATGCAAAAATATTGCTGGACCATTGTATCTAGCATAGATCGTGTACTCAATGTCTGCTCTTTCAAACCCCGTTGGAATTTTTTGGGAATTCAAAATGGTGGCGTCAATATGGCCGTTAGAAAATTGAACAAATTTGGAGAAATCATATTATTCATGTTTCCGAGCCGATTTGGCCCTTTTGTATGCATTCCACGGTTTAAAATGTAGGATCTACTCATTTTCAGGTCCGTAAGTACCATCATATTCTAGAATAAAGATGAAAAATAGCTCTTGATTACCATGAAATGCGAGGGAAGCTTATATATAGCGTTTTTAGCCGCCAACTTTATCTGACGTTGCCCAACTCCCGCCACATGGAGGTAAACGCTGATTGGGGAGTCTCTTGTTCTTCTTTTGTACTTTTTTTATTTTTTATATTTTTTTATTTAAATTTTTTTTCCAATTTTTTAAATATATTTTTTTCATTTTGCTTCATTTTTTTCTTCTCCTTGGGTTCAAGTTACATGAAGTGATCAGACAGTGGTTATGCAATATTTAGATTATATATCTGAATATTGCCGTATCTGATCTTGAACGTATTGAGAGTATCATGTATTTTGAGGCCCCAAATCAATATTCCCATATTCCTATAATCAATAGGTGGAATTGTTTTTGTTTGATTATTGTTGCGCTTGTGTCACATGCATTTTACGTGAATGCAGGGCCGGATTCCCCAATAGGCCCGGATGCCCGGCATTTCCTGGCAATCAAGAGCTATTTTTCATATTTATTCTAGAACATGATGGTACTTACGGATCTAAAAATGAGTATATCCTACATTTTCAACCGTGAAATGGAAACAAAACGGCCAAATCGGGTTGAAAACATGGATAATATGATTTCTCACAATTTTTCAATTTCCCAACGGCCATATTGACGCCGCCATTTTGAATTTCCAGAAAATTCCAACGGGGTTTGAAAGAGCAGACATTTAGTACACGATCTATGCTAGATACAATGGTCCAGCAATATTTTTGCAGGCTGAAAATATCGAGTTTGATAAAAAAATCCGACGAAATTTTTGGCATTTTTTTCAAAAAACTCGTTATAACTTTTTGTCATCGATCCATACGTTAATTTAGGTAACAGCATTCGAAAGAAGAGACTCTAAGTTTCCGGAATCGCTATGGTATAATGTGTTTTTTCGAGTTGTTCACACCAAAAGATAAAGCCTTGAGCAACGTAAAATCAAATTGGTGGCTAAAAACGCGATATATAGGCTTCCCTCGCATTTTACGACCATAAAAACCCGTTGTTTATGTTTATTATAGGATATGATGATGCTTACGAGTCTAAGAATGAGTATTTCCTACATTTCCAACCATGAAATAGGAATAAAACAGCCAAGTCAGGTCAAAATCATGAATAATATGATTTCTCAAAATTTTTTCCAATTTCTAACGGCCATATTGACGCCGCCATTTTGAATTCCCAAAAAATTTCAACGGGGTTTGAAAGAGCAGACATTAAGTACACGGTCTATGCTAAATACAATGGTCCAGCAATATTTTTGCATGCTGAAAATATCAAATTAAAAAAACATCGACGAAATTTTTGTCATTTTTTTCAAAAAACTCGTTATAACTTTTTGTCATCGATTCGTACGTCAATTTGAGTTACGGCATTCGAAAGAAGAGACTCCAAGCTATCGGAATTGTTATGGTATAATTTTTTTTGGAGTTGTTGGACATTTGAGAAGAAATGGGTTAACTAAACTCAGTCAACAAAATCAAGGCAGCGCTTCTGGCAGTGGTGCTACCATTCACTTATACAGTTAAAAATCTTCTGTACATATATGGCTTCATTTATGTACGGAAATAGGAGCGACTTGGTAGTATTTTTACTAGGAGCACTACTTGGTAGCGCTTCCTGATAATACTGGTAGCACTGAGGTAGTGCTGCGTTATAAATTGAATCATATATATGTTATGGTAGCATGCAGTCTCATGGTGATGGAAAAGCTACTACGTTGCTACCACTAGCACTGCTAGTAGCGGAAACGTGAATTTGGAAGCACTTTGCTGGCTGGGAAGTATTTTTGCTCACGCAACTAAGAGATTTCTCTCAGTGCAGTATTACAGCTAGCCGTAACAGATTTCTGCTCGGGAATTAGAGAACTACACTGAGAGAGAAAACTTTCGGGAAAAATAAAATATTTAGTTGAACAGTCGCAGCAAAATACTCACTTTGAATAAATCAAATAAATATTTATTCAGAATATTTAATATTGTATAAAATATTTTGTTGATGAGAATGGATATTCAATTGATTCAATCAATTTTTTCTCTCAGTGTACCAATTTTCCTCTCTCAAATCCATTCTCCATACCTGAAATCTTACCATCCCAATCCTCCACCCTTAAAACTTTCATCTTCTGACCCTTGGAATCCTAAACCTCGAATTCTGAACTCCTTAATCGAATCCTACAATCGAATTCTAATCCTCTGAATGTTCGTTCATCCTTAGAAGGAAAATGTTGATACAACTGACCTAAATCGCTCCGTAATGAACTCAAAACCACTCGAATAGACTTTCAAATGATTTATATTATCTTTTTACTTATATTGAATATACTCGATAACGTACATCATTCATTTATGCTGATTGCGGTAATCCTACCTCACCTACCTCATTTCAAATTCTCATTGTAACAGTCAATTCATTGAATACGCATATATATTTCCCTTTGGGATAAACGTTCATAATCATAATCATCTTCAAAAATTTGGACGTGAATTCCACTTGATGAGAACAGATCGATACAGAGTCCCGTACACAGTTGATAATTATGATCGCAGATCACTGGGCCACAAACCTCACATGAATTGTGCCTACTGATAACGTGGGTCCAGCAATGGCGGTGAATAATCGGCTACGAAATTAATTATCGGCCTAATAATTAGGTAGAATGATTTTGACTTGTGGCAAGAACTTGTAGTATCCAAACGTGGCCCATCAATGATGGATCCAAGGGCTGCATGTTGGCGATATTCATTTGCTTTATCAGTGGGAATTAGGGATCCTTTAATGAGGGATCGGACAATCAGTCACCATTAGTGCGATACTTCCGGTTTTTTCTATAGTTTAGTTAAGCATGCATAGTGTATGTTATTTTATTGACATCATTTTTCTCAAATGTATTTACATGCTTTGTTCGAAGAATGTTTCAGATCCACCTAATTGTAAGTATTATACATGAATAAGCTGACTTTGAATATGTATCTCGAATATTTTCATAAATATCAGTACCTATCCCACTAATGGCGGCCGACCAATCCGTAATCAGCAGTTGATTGTCCGATCCCTCATTAAAGGATCCCTAGTGGGAATCTGTTGTTTCAATCGTTGGAATATCCCGTGGAGTAGACCGAGGCGAATCGGATGACTTTTTTTTCAATGAATAAAAATGATCGGAAGGAGGGTGTTTTCAGTGGGTCTGTGGATAAATTCCAATTGTATACATCTTTGATTTGAGATCTATGCAAAAAAAGGATATTCAAATACATATTTCTTTGTTTTACTACAAAATAAACATGAAATGGCAAATATCCAATTCGCCCCAAAATCGGGGGCGAAGAGGATCATTAATAAAAATGGAACGTATATTGACGCACAACGAATTCACACTTTGAAACTCTTTTTTGAACCCTAAATACCCAGATACCACACAGAATTCTGAATGAGTGCGTTCCGAATACCAACAATTTCCGTAGACGTCTTTACGAATACCTGGAATCATCATACTGAGATCAAATAGAGTTCAGTTGTTATGCCCGTTAGAACAGTGAAAATAACAACTTCTATAGAAACACAAAATGAATACGTAACTCATCCGGAGGAGTTCTTAACGAACTGAATTATGAATTCCTATACCAATCTAAAGTGAATACAGATGTAAATCATGTATGAATTCTTCTCCAGTTCAAAAATATTGAAAAAGGAGGATAAATCGGTTACAGGTTATGTTATACATAATTAAATATCATTATTTTCGAGTTATTAATATGCAAACCCCCTTACACGGAGAAAAAGGTATCTTGAAAAATCCCATAATTTATGGAGTTTTGGCGTTGGTCTAACCCGAGTCAAAATATTTACGTGAAGATACCTCTAAAAGTACCATAATGGCTGGGACTTTTATGAGGAAGGTATGATACTTCTTTATAAAAGTCCAAGAAATTATGGGACTTTTAAAGGTTCGTTCACGTAAATATTTTGACTCGGGTCAGACCAACGCCAAAAATCCATAAATTATGGTATTTTCCAAGATATCTGTTTTCTCAGTGTGTATAAAAGTGTGTAATTTTGAGGGGTTTCAATGATTCATCCAATTATTTAGGAGAATTCAGCAATATTCAAAAAATATTGTAGGATATAACAAGGTTACCTGCTTGGTTAGAAATATCATGTATAATATCATCCGAGCAAATAAAAAAAGAAAAATATGTTCTTTATTCAAACTCTGCCTCTTGAAAAATTCATGTCATTTTGATCAAAACGCTCCATTTTTTCCCCAAAAAATTGGAGGCAAAAGTTATGAAAAATATTCGCAAATCTCCGTTTTTTGACGAAATGTTCATATTTCCTCCTAAATGGTCCGAATTTCTCCGCTAATCAGAAAAAGGGAATCGAGAAGTTTGCAATGTTTCGAATGCAACATATTCGAAAGAATTTGTGATTTTTTGTCGAAAGTTGAACACTTTCTCACTAAATTTTGAAAGTAAATCATACCGATTTCCTTCGAATTTCTCCGAATTTCATCCATATATGTGCTCAATATATATTAGGGAATGTTCGGAGAGATTCTGGGAAATTTTCGGAAATTGAATGCAACTATTTCCACATCTTCTCAGAAGCAATTTAGAGAAATTCATATAAATTACTAGAATTGTTCAATCGATCCGAGTATTCCGATTTTTTCCGAATTCCTCCGAAACCATGTAACAAATAGAGGGTTAAGTGGATTTCTAGGCATGATTTTTTGTCAGACTGAGGGAAAATTCGGAGGAAATCGGATATTCGTTTGAAGATTTATCGACATGTATTTTTCAAGAAAATTCAGAGGAATTCGGATCACTCACCAACATTTGAACGCGTGATGGATTATTCCCATTGTTTTCTAATGGCTATGAAAGAAAGTGGGAAGGACCTGCCTCTCCGAAGTTCTCCGAACTTTATCTATATTCAAATTTCCATACATTGGAAAATTTTCGGAGGGAATCGGGGGGATTGTCAGAGGTTGAATATGTAGAACAGTTCCAATCCTCCCTCAGAAGTAGTTCGGAGAAATTTGGAAAAATGATGTAAATTCTTCGAAGAAAGGAATTATTCTGATTTTTCTCGAATTTCTACAGGAACAGCTAGCATATGAAAGATTCACCGAATTTCTTGGCAAGTTTTTCTTGTTATACGCTGGGGGAAAGTTCGGAGGGAATCGGAAATATTTTTGAAAATTCATTGGCATGTATTTTTCGAGAAAATTCGAAGGAATTCGGATCACTCACCGACATTTGAACGCGGAATGGATTATTCGGATTGTCTTCGAATGGCTACGAAAGCAGGTGGAAAGGACCTGCCTCTCCGAAGTTCTCCGAATTTTATCTATATTCAAATTTCCATACATTAGGGAATTTTCGAAGAAAATCGGGGGGATTGTCAAAGGTTAAGTAGAACAGTTCCCATTCTCCCTCAGAAGTAGTTAGGAGAAATTCGGAAAAATATTCTGATTATGGAATGAATTATGTTAAGAATATGAATAATTCGAAGAATACTGTAATCATTTCAGAAAGAATTCGTAGAAAATCTGAATTTTTTATTCAGAAAAATCATTTGAGGCGGAGTATTTCGGAGAAATTCGTGAATTCAATATGAAATTTAGAGAAAATCTGGATAAATCGGAGAAAATTTCGGAGTGAGTCGGGAAAGATTAGAGAAATATTTCGATCACGAAATAAATTACGTTGGACAAATGAATAATTCGGAGAAAAATGTGATCTTTCGAGGATCTCAATTTGGTATAAGATTCGGAGAAATTCCCGAACAAAATCGGAAAAAAACGGAGAAAATTCGGCGAAATATTTCCACCAGGAAAGCCTCTTAAAGCTGATAACCTATAACCAACTATAAAGTTGATAACCTATAAATTTCACTATGTTTCAGCACCACTTAGTGATCTCAATTTATTCATCAAGTGCAACTCTGGCAACATTCTCAGCTATTGAATATTAACAATTCCCAATCATTACCTGATTGTTTAAAAAGCACGTAGCAAAATTTCACCGATTTGTTCCCCATGCTTGAGCATCCTTATCTAACCTATAAAATTGCCTGGGCAAACAAACTTCTTTCATCTTTTCATCAATTCCTGTTTAATGATTACCCTAAATTATTCATAAAAACACAAGTACTAATTATCGATATTCATCCCAAACAGACACGAAGATATCTTTTAGAATTATAGAAGATATCTTCCAAAAGTACAATAAGTCTTGAAGAAATTTCTAAAAGATATCTTTTCGTATTCGAAAAGATGTCTTATGCAACATGAATAGATTTCTAAAAGATGTCTCGGAGACTTCTCCAAGATATCTTTAAGAAGAAATTAAGAAATCTAAAAGTGTTCTTCAAGATTTCTTAAAGATGTCTTGCAAAATTCATAAAAATGTCTTAGAAGAAGCTTGAATTTATTCACGAAAAAAAATTCTAACACCTCTTCTTTTTCCTTCTCCTCCCTCCCCCCATATTTGTCTTTGTCGCTCTCGCACTCCTATGAAGTTGACTTTATCTCAATCCTTGAGGTTGCGGGAATCGAACCCGCGCATCTTACGATGTACTTACGCTTCAGTGACCTGAGCTATAGAGACAGTTCGGTTTTGATGCTTATGATTGTCAATATAACACAGTGGAATCGTGTCAGTGGTGTACATTTTCAGAGTAGAAGTGATCTTTTGAAAAAACTGTTATTATATAAACAAATGTTAGATAAGTTGGTCGTGGATACCACAGATTCTTCCCAAATTATTTCTATCCCAACGTTATTGAAGAATAACTTATTAATGAGTATGAATGAGAATTTTTGTGAATTTACTTGAAGGCTGTACATAAAATTGAGCGTAAAAAGTTCAGTAATTTGTAAAATATTTGTGTCTTGAAGATTCGTTAATTCCAGTGCGGGTATTAAAAGGTTACAAAATCGTAATTTTCGCACAATTTGAAATCTCTTGGCATGTTTATAGATTTTTCAAGCTTTCGATTTGTGACCGAATTTATCACATGTGTAATTCGATTATAATTAAAGGCACATTCCGAGTGTTATTCATATCAATTCATATGATCAGTTATTTATAACCTAAACCTGCTGACAATCTATCTTCTTAAACATATTTTGTTAAAGTCTTCCAGGAAAATATCTTTCAAACGCTTCTCAAAGATATCTTTAAGATATTTCGCATGGTCGTCTTGGAGATGTCTTGAATCGAGACATCTTTTAGAAATCTTTCACAAGATGTCTTTCCAACACGTCTGAAAGATATCTTTAAGAACTCTTCAAGAACGTTCTTGAAGATCTCTCAATTGAGTATTCTTTTAGATATCTTCAAGAACTGCGTGCTGTGTGGGATGTTTTGTGGATATGGAACTTTTGAAAATATGTATTATTTACTTTACATAAAAAAATTCACTGAAATTGATGATAAATTCAAATTATAGAACTTTATATGAACAACTTTGGATGAAAACAGAATTCTTCACGAATTCGTTCTAGAATTCATATTTATTGTCCTAACGGGCACTCTCATAGAATACGTAATGGTTTTGTGACGAAGAGTTGAAAAACTACGATATGCATTCTTTGATAATTCTTTTAGGAAACGATGTATCCTAATTGAAATCTTTGTGAGAAGTCTTAAAAAACTTTCTAAAAAATACCGAAACGAATTCTATTGGGAATTGGGAATTCCAGTTTCAGAAACCACATTGAAACCGATAGGAAAAATGTTATCGTTTTCCATGGGAAATTTTTAGCAGGGACAAGACATCTTTTAGAAATCTTTTACAAGATGTCTTTCCAACACTTCTAGAAGATATCTTTAAGAACTCTCCAAGAAAGTTCTTAAAGATCTCTCGATTAAGCATTCTTTCACATATCTTCAAGAACTGAAATGTTAGTTGCACTGAGAAAAAGGTTTTCTTCTGACAAATCAACGCATTTGGTTGAGCATTCTCAAGAAGTATCATTTCATACAAATAAGACATATTGATTATAACCAAACATTGTGTTGAGTCAAGAAATTCATATTTATTAACTATAATCAAATCATTCATTTGATTCAAAGTGATTGAAGTTGATGTGAATGAATATGAATTCAGACCTATCGAATCATAATCGGTATGAAGTTGACTCAAAGAAATATGTGGTGTATTCAACAACTATGTGATAAAATGAATATCAGTAAATATTTCTTTGCTCGTATCCAAATATACGATTTATTTACTGTAAGCAAATCTGATTTGAGTCAACGAATCCTTTTTCTCAGTGCACCTGAGTAGAAATTGAAATCGGCCCATTCCAGGCCCTGTCCGGACTCAAGTCGGAATGGTCTGGGTACAGATAGGGCCTTGCATAGCCCAATTTACAATCGAAGAAGTTTCCACCTGGGATTCTCTTCTTGCGATATTCATTCAATTTGATAATATTCGCAACAATTTATCATCTTTTCAAGGGTCCTAATTTCAGCACCTGCATTGGCTTCATCATGGGTACTCTACATAGGCCAAAGTTGGAAATTCTATGCAGACCCTGAAGATGAGTGCGTGACAATCCTGTCTAGGCCCTCCAAGGGTAACCGAAACAGGGCCTGGAATAAAATAAGGACGCCTAGTTTGGCCTAAACTTCTGCCAAGAATTAATTTCCACACGGGTTTCCACTGACTAACTTTTGACCCTTTTCCATCACTCTCCGGAGAATTTAACATTTAGGAGACAGAATAATTTCTCAGAATGGTAGAAAAGTTCATTATTTCTGATGGAAAAACAATTCCATCACGAATAAAAGATGGAATTCACCACTGAAGTGAGGAAAAAGTCTCCATGATTTTCACAGTATAGCGATGGTAGCTATTTTTTGGCTGTGACAACAAAAACCTTCTCTATTTCTGGTTATCAAAATATCAAATACACGAAGCAGCTACGCCAGCTACTAAGTCGAATCATGTTTTTCCGTGTACATGTTATCTAGGTTACAATTAAGTCTACTATATTTTGTTTCTGTACACCGTATTGATACACCGAAACGTGAGAATACGCGATCATTCTTTTTCCTTTATTATAATCCAAATTACAAACGATAAGTGTAGTTTTAGAAACCGATCTTGACTGTACTGTTTCGATACGAGTTATAATTAAATAGAGTGAATTTCTATCACAAGTAGTTGTTGTAATTAATGACACGTTGTGTTCCATGCAACGTGTAACGTAGTATAATGTTCTGTAACCGATTTCAATTCCATTAAAGAAAGAAAAAAAGAGTAAAAGCCATTACTAGGCGTGGTTCTCGAAAGGGAGTGATGATAAGATTAACAAATGATGCTTTCGTACGTAGTAAATATCTCCTGTGAGAGTAAATTCGAGTTTATGTCAATCGTGTCGACGGTAGACTGAATGGGACATTGATTAATTATAATTGGTGAAATGTTACATTTCCAGCTTGGATAGTGGCGTGTATTTTTTCCTTGCGTAAGGTTGTAAAACCTATCAATTGCATACTTATTCGTGTACTAATGAATATTCGTGAGCCCAAATCAGTACATGCATGTTCATGTGTGGTGGAAAGTGCGAAACATGAAAATCGTTAAAATTGACAACAAAGAATGATGGTTATTTCCATACAAGTGGATACTCATTGACCTGTTATCAAGTAAATATCCATACGGATAAGACCATTCGCTCAGCAGCAGATAGTTTGCTATGTCAACTAATTATTCGCTGAAGCAGCGAAATTTTCAATACCTCATATATAGGAAAGCAAACAAATTCGAATGGATGAGTCAACAGTTTCTGTTCTTACAATTGAAACATCACTATCGTAGCTGATAAGATTGCTGTGATATCAAATAAATTACAAAAGGTGCCTAGCAAAATGAGATTTCACTGTCACGGAAGATTTTGTTTCTCCGTGCGGTAAATGCGAGTATATGTATATTCATACTAATTTAGTAATCGATTGTTCAAAGTGTTCCAAAACATTTGATAGATCTTTTTGAAAACTCTTGACGAAAAATCTGATACGTTGTATCATATGTCCATCGTTTGAGCACGGCGAGACAACAAATCCGCTGTGACAACGAAATGTTAATTTTTCTGGAGCAGCAAATTTGTTGCAATGACAGCAAACTATTTGTCAGCACAGCAATCTTGTTAGCTACAACAGCGATTCTTTGTTTGCTATTCTGTATGCAATACTGGAAATTTTACTAGTCCAGGGAAAAATTTGTTGCTTCAATTGATCATGTTGCTCTCTCAGCATTCCAATCAGCTCTGGCAGCGAATATTTAGCTAATGCAGAAAAGAGATTTGCTATTTTATGTATAATACCTCGATTTGCCGCATCAGCCAATTCTTCTTCTTCTTCGTGAAGATTTTTTGTTTTCAACAAGATGAGAAGAATGATTTGAAACATTCAACGCATGCATGGAACTTAGATGTTATTGCCACAGTTCATGTGGAATAATGCTCCCATTTTGAATCGTAAATGAATTATGGAGTATAATTATCGCACTATCACCCTGGAACACAAACATTATGCTATTCCTGATGTCAAAAACATCCACCACATCACGACAATGAACATGAATTTCATGGATATTCCCTCAATTACGTTTTAATCGATATCTAACACAGTTGGAAATAATTAACTTCGAGAACGAATCGAAACGAACATCATCATTTTGATATTGATTGAACCCTAAAAATATGTTCTATCGACATACACAAATATTCCGATACGTATAAAACACGTTAAATCGCCTATCCTTGAAAATATTTACTCAGTGTATTAATTATACAACATTAATTAAACTTTCTCATCGATCAGTAGTTACGAGGAAACCAGTGATTCATACTATCTTTTTTTCTCATCGACAATAGGAATATAAGGTGAATTATTTTCTCGAATAGAGGGAAAAATATCCATTTAGGAAGGGAAACAATTATTGATTTATTGATCCGTCCAACCAATATAATTTTATTCCGTCCTGATTAAGTTCTTGTCGAATCGAAATAACAAATTCTTCCCCGTGAATAAATATAATAATAGTTTCGAGCCCTACTATTCACGATTTTTCGGATTTATTTTCTGTAGAGAATAAGAGTTTCACAAATACGTTATAACAGTTGGCACCATTTTTATGGCATGTAAGAATGTTCCTTGGGTTCTCTTTTGTACATATGAAAAGCGTTTATCGTTCAGTCGAGCAAACTAGAGAACAACAGGATTTATCATCAAGGTAACATTTGGAGTATATGTATAATTAATTATCTTCTTCACAAATACGTGAAGAACCTTTTGTTGAGGATGTGAAGTGCCTGTTACAATGGAATGATAAATGGGAGAATTTTCAAAAACTTGCAGCTTCAACAGAGTATTCTGAACCAATTTTGAGATAAAACTGTACAATATTTTGGGAATTAAGGAAGGATAAAATACATTTTTCAAATTCTCAAGTTCTTGACACTTTGATTGTAATTTGAAAGTCCTGGTGAAAAAATTTCACTAAAAATCACAAAAATTTTCAGACGATTTCAGAAGTGTTCATAGGTTTTCAAATAAGCGAAAGTTTTTCAGGGTTTGAAATAATGTTTTTCAGAGTTTTGCAGTGAAATTTAGAAGAATTTTCAGAGATTTTCAAAAACCTTTTCCTCACCAGAGAAAACCTGGCCAGAAATTTAAAGAAAAGTTTTCTGAGCGATTTTGACATACACGTAGCATACAAGTGAATTATTTACTACGTGCGTGTTAAGTAATACACTGATGTTACGAATTATTGTCAATGTTTTCCAATAGTTGTATCTTACAAATAGAATGTTAATCTTTCCAACCAAATCCTTCTCCGAACAGAACCTGTCACATTTCATCGAAAATATTATCCGTTTCTACTTGGAATAGGACAAGGTTTTGCATGGCATTTCAGATGAGAAATGGCTCTCCAACGAATCGAGTACCTACAGTCCAAGTTGTGTTCCTTGATAAACCGAAGTTCTTACGACCATGACGAGCCCCCTTGATATGTAATTAATGACTTAAATGGTCTAATGATACGCCATTATTGTAACGGGTGATAAATCCTGTACGAATACCCTAGAGGAAAACTTTCACTGAAAATTATTGAAATTTTCGAAGAGTTTATCAAAGAGTTTCAACGATTTTTAGAAATATTTAGTTTTTCAGAGATATCCAGAAACATTTTCACCACAAAAATATGCCCAATAATAAAGTGAGAGGATTTCAGAATTTTGCCAAGATTTTTAGAAAAATTTCTTTCACTAGGGTAGCGAAGAGTTTCAAATAGCACCCAACTTTGTTTTTACTGAATTTTAGATATTCGGTCAAATTATTCCTTCAAACTATTAATTTTCTATCAATTCCAGTTTCAATATACATTGAATTAAATTGAGAAATCATGGGAATTTTTCAAGGATCGGTGCAACATTCGATACTTGCCGCAATTGAAGATGGGGAAGACATCAAACCCTGATGATCTGACTCGAGTTGTTGTAATTATAGAACAGTATTTCAACCAAAAGTTATGAATTCCATTAACTCGTGGTGTTGAGAAATTGTGTTTGCCTTTGAAAGCTGGTGAATGTAGTCGGGAGTTATCAAAGGATTGTGTGTTTAATCTTGCAATCAGGTCAGATTATGTACAGAATGAATGGGTATATGAGTTTATTAAATATAAGAATAAATGATGATCTGTGTAATATTCCACAGATATCTGTAGATTCGTAGTAGTGGGAGATCTGTTTGAAGACCTCATGTACACTTTGGTATCCACAAATTCCATGTAGAATATTTGTATTGAATAAAACGTTTAGAACGCATCCGATACATGTTACGGAGTTATATATTGGAGTAATGATGAAAATTTAATCAATTCAGGCAAATGAGTTTGAATTTCGTCTTTTACTGTGCATAACACTTGAAATTAACAGTGAAATATTGCCAACGAAAAACTCTGGAATGCAGTTATCAATACATTCATACATTCACATGAAAAGACTAGATTTTAATTTATTCCTGTTTTGATCATTCAATTTGTACTCGTTTCTGCATTTCAATAAAGATTAATTTTTTCCACTTGGCAGAATACGAGCATTACCATCCAATCACATCTTTTTCAACCAAATTATTTGAAACTGAATTCATAAAAAAAAACCTTTTTCAAGGATAATTCTTTGGGTCGTCATTTATACCTGTAACAGGGCCAAATTTCATATTTTCTTATGAATTTGATGACGAGTGATTTGGTCAATAGAAGACTCAGATAACGCAACAGAGTCATCAATGAATTCTAAGGAAGCAAAAGAATTTCTCTTGAAATCTTGAAAATCAACGATTCTGAGGACTCAAATTTACAAAGAAAATGTTCATTTGAAATCTCAAATTGAAAGTGTGAATAATCGAATTTGTGCTATGAATCAATGTTCTTCTTTTGATCTCTCAAAATATTCCTTAGAGTAACTATACTTAGGAACACACTTACACATTTTGAAAATGGATCATCGATATTGAGATCTTCGAGATAACACCAAAGTCCTAGACACTTGAGGGTAGAACAATTCCCAAGAACGTGCAATAAATCTGTCATATTTTCTGAAGATAAGCTGTCACAACTTTTCAACCAAAAAGTTCTTAGGTGATCAGGCCCAAGACGTAACTGTTGATAAGAAGAAGAGAATAAGTATTTTGAAATGTCTTGAGAAAAAAAACATAGTTCATCATGATGAGCTTTACCAGTGCATCAGCCAAAACATTACATTCAAGTTTATGTCCCATTGGACCAAATCCTTTCAATTTCTTTGGCAGATGCGATGAATATTCCACTAAGTATTCTAAACCATGATATCGATCGAGTAATTCGATCAAATCATTTTTACACCTATTTAGCTCTCCTTCGAGCTCCAATATTTTCAAAGGTGGGCTATTCACATTCAGTTCTTCAAGAAAACTTGGAAGACATTGTGCCGGAGGAGCAGCTACCATGCTCGTTAGATTACGACATGACTGGATTAAGTCTACCAAAATTGTTTCTGCATCACAATCTTTGAGGCAATGCAAGGGCATACAGTCTGTTTCTTCGAGTTTCATATGAGTGATAAATTCACCACATCTCATCAGTATTTTATGATATATCGATTTTTTTTTTCTATCGTGTCATTGAGGAAAAGATCCCACATTAACTCCAATAGATCAATTTTTCTCATACATCGCCAAGTCCCCAAACTGATTTCTTTCCACCTTCTGCAAACTGAATATGAAAGAGTATGAACAGTTTTCAATGAGGTGTGAAAATAATTTGAAAAATAGTTCTTTTCTACATTCTAGGTTATTGGTTATTTATGGGTTATAAGTGACTTACGCTGTAAAAAGCCTTAGGAAATATTACTTTGTTGAGCACGAGAATGAAAATTACTTCCCTGTGTTCAGAGTTGAAAACACTACGTTCAGCTTAGAGGAAATGCATTTGAACTTGCAAAAGTGCTATGTTCAGAATAGTGATATTCACACTGGTTTGTAAATTGCTCATACTCGGTATGCTTGCTATAAGTCATTTTTTGCTGTACCGAGTATAAACGATTTACTAGTCTTTGTGAATATCACTTCTCCGAGCCTGGGATTTAAATGCAATTCCTCTATGCTGAGCATAGTAATTTTACAAATCATTGTGATTTTTAAGTCTTGTACAGAAGATTTACACAAAATGCTTTCTACAGGGTATAGACTAAGCATGACGTTCTTACAATTCCATTTAAAATTCCTACGCTGAGCTAGGTCATGCATTTTGGAAAGTTTTGACATTGTTTCATGAAAACTTTTGAATAATTTTACCAGAAAACCTGACCTAAAACTTTGTTTATGAATATTTTTGAAATAACGCATGAAATAGTAATGTTAACCTCTTTCGATTCTTATTTTTTCAGGAATTGTTAAATACATGAATATACGATCCAAGCAGTCGTTATTCAACACATCGATGGATGAATTTTCACAATTCATTTCACTCGCTTTTTGATTGAAAAATACTGTAAGTCTACTGGGGCAGTTTTGTAATTATGTAAAGCACAGATTCTCTCCAGTGAACTTTATAAGATACTATAATGAGTTCTCCCTACACGGAGACAAACTGACACGAACGGCAAATTTCTGCTCACTTCGTACCAATATCTAAGAACAATTTATTTTCAAACATTACAGCACACCATTGAACTCAATATTATACTGGAATGAGCACTCCCCGTATGGAAATATTTCGCTGAAAAATGTCTGCAAAACTATGAAAAATCTCTGAAAAAAAATGAAAAAACTCTGAGAAACTCTGACAAACTCTGGGAATCTCTGAAATTTTGTTGAGAAATCTAATATTTTTGGGACATTCTTCACAGACTCTTTTCAGACTTTTTTCAGAGTTTCTCAGAGTTTTTTCATACTTTTTCAGAGAAATAGTAACGAGATTGCACTCTGAAAAAACTCTGACAAAACTCCAATGAATTGTTGACATTTTTCTGATTATTGAAAAATCCTGAAATTCAATAAATACATTCATATGCCGTATTCAAATATCATGTGTGAAAAAGTGTTTGAAAATTTTTTAATTTTTTTCTAAAAGTCAGAAAAATGTTAGCAATCCATCAGAGTTTTTTCAGAGTGCAATCTCGTTACTATTTCTCTGAAAAAGTATGAAAAAACTCTGAGAAACTCTGAAAAAAGTCTGAAAAAAGTCTGTAAAGAATGTCCCAAAAATATTAGATTTCTCATCAAAATTTCAGAAATTCTCAGAGTTTGTCAGAGTTTCTCAGAATTTTTTCATTTTTTTTCAGAGATTTTTCATAATTTTACAGACATTTTTCAGCGAAATATTTCCATACGGGTCTCTGCTTTTTCTATAGTATCGACCGGTCAGAGAGAGAGAGAGAGATCAATATTTTGGGGTGATGGTTTCTCTTTCGAATAAATGCGTTTTAGAGAGAGAAAGGAAATATTTTGGGAGTGTCTTATTCTCTCTTGCTCATGCAATACACTATACTACTCTGACCGCGCTAATCTAGGGAGTGCTCATTCCAGTATGTATACAGTTCAATGCAGCACACTACACGGTAGTATGTATGCAATAAGCCCGACTGGCGTTAGCCCAGGGGCAGGGTTGGGAATGTATTATACATAGTATAATATTCCTACTTTTATACAAGTATTATACATGTATAATACAGTGTATATTACTGATAAGGTTTTATACAAGTTTAATACATCATAATGGCGTCTTTAGGAACCAAATTTGATTGGTCCATCAAGAAATCCAGTAGAAATTACCAACAATTACCTTTTATACGTATAATATATGTATTATACAGGCTATGTATTATACGTCAGAAATCTCACTCGACATGTCAAATTCCCAACCCTGCCCAGGGGGCATAATCTCGAATAGAAAATTTTCCAACGGATTTCAGCGCTGCCATACGGTAGTACAGTGAACTATTTTACATGTATACACTAACACTAATTCGAAAATCGGTGTGATTTGTTCATTGTTTGTGTTAGTTGTATCTATGGTGAATAATTCACTGTACTACCGTACGGCAGCGCTGAAATCCGTTTGAGAATGTTGCGTTTGAGATTATGCCCCCTGCGTTAGCCCGACTGCATTTAACCCGAACGACTTTAAATCCGAATGACAGTTGACCCGACTAATTATAAAAATATAATTAAATAAAATGGAAAATTAATCGACATCAAAGCGTAATTAACCTATGATCTATACATCTTTACAGTAAAAGATTGAATAAGCTTTGATTTCGATTAATTTTCTATTTTATTTGATTATATTTTTATAACTAGTCGGGTCAACTGTCATTCGGGTTTAAAGTCGTTCGGGTTATAATCCGGTCGGGCTAACGCCAGTCGGACTTATCGCATACTACCCACTACACTCTCGCAAATGGACCGCTCACTCTCTTCCTTACTCTAACGGTTTTCGCCTTCCATTAGAGAAAGAGAAGAAGAGGCCCATTTGCGAGAGTCCCAAACAGCACCGAAAGTTCTCAAAACGTTTTAAAACCGTGTCCAAAGTCTCACAGATGTTGGTTTCCAAAAGCACATTTTCCAAACGTCTTAGGAACATTCATTCAATGTGTTGGAGAGCACGTTTCGGGGACATTGTTTACATATGCTATAATACGTTTTCAGAACGTTTTCGAGACGTTATATGAAAACCAAGTATTTCATCTCTAACCTATACAAGTGTGTATTTATAGTTTTACTAGGGGAAAAAATACCAAACAACCATAAAAATATGTTTTGTACTGAATATTTGAAAAGATTCCATTCCAGAAGTTCGAAAATATTGGCAGAATGTAAGTTATCAAGAATCAAGTCAACCCATATAGCACAAATGTCTCAGTAATATCTCCAGAATATTCTGACAATATTACAATGTCTCCAGAATATTCTGGAGATATTATTGAGACATTTGTGCTATGTGGGAATATATTGAGATTCACATAACCTCAAAATTGACGCGAAACAAAATTTCACTACCTGCAATGTATTAAAGAGATGCAAATGTAATTTATCAAATCTTTCGATACAGGCTTCACCGCAGTTCATTTGCATCTCCTCGAAATGGAGGATATTAAAAGATTTGGCACAAGTTTGATCTTTAAGAAACTCTCATTTAACATGTTTCATAAACGTTCCATAGAAACCTAAATAAGACTATACCGGACATTTGTACACCCCTGGAATGTCTATGCGACATTTTTAAAACGTCCTGGAATATTTTTTGAACGTTCTTCTTGTGACCAATTACGTTTTCTGAACGTCCGAAGTACGTCCCAGTGCTGTCTGGACATTCAACATGTTTCATAAACGTTCCATGGAAACCTAAATGAGACTATACCGGACATGTGTACATCCCTGGAATGTATATGCGACATTTTTAAAACATCCTGGAACATTTTTTGAACGTTCTTCTTGTGACCAATTATGCTTTCTGAACGTCCGAAGAACGTCCCAGTGCTGTCTGGGGTGTACTATACTGGCTAATGTGCATCCATCAATTATCAATGACCGCGCATTGGTGATCATTATACGCACATGAGCCCGCAGTGTTTTAAATAATTTTTTCTTGCGCATTGATGATCAGTGTGCGGAACATTGGGCACTCGTGCCAAATTTTCTCAGATTTCATGGGCAAGAGAAAGTGAAACTCACGCAATTTTTTTTCTTTCTCTCCTTGAACAGTATGTATTAGAAAGAGATATCCCAGCCTAATTTGGTAGGGGGTCTTTTGACCGAAAAAGTTTTTGGCCGAATCGACATGATTTGACAATCACTAGTCGCTTTCAGAGAACACTAGGAAATGACTAGCGATTATCAAATCATGTCGATTCGGCCAAAAACTTTTTCGGTCAAAAGACTCCCTACCCCTAATTTTTCGGATCTCTCTCTCACTCTTTCAGATTGTTTTCTGACCTGACCAGTGAACTCTATAACATACTTTCTCAATTTTCTATAGTATGGTCCGGTCAGAAATCAATCTGAAAGAGAGTGAAAGAGAGATCTGAAAAATCGAGACAGGATATCTCTTTCTAATACATACTGTTTTAAGAGAGAAAAGAATAACAAAATTGCGTGGAAGGCTATTTACCCGGAAGCGGTGAAGTCAAGGGCTATTTGAGGAGGGCTACCCTAGCGATTTCAGAATAACCAATTTTTGTGGTTTACTTTCGATTATCTTTTGGTTTGGTGAAAATTTGGTCGCCAAAAAATGTAGTCCGTTTTTGGAATTTTTTGGGTATTTTGGGGTAAAAACCCAGAAAATCACCACAAAATAACCGAAAAATCACCCAATTGAGATTGTTTGAATTTTTGTTGGGTTTTGGTCAATTTTTGTTGAAAAAAATGTCCTAAACGCCCAACAAGTTACCAAAACCAAGATTCTTCACCAAAACGTAACCGAAATTTTTTGTCGCTTTTTGGTTCACCCAGATCCGCTAGGTTAGGAATTTCTGGTAATTTCCCTCGGATTCACAAATCATTTTCTTTCAGATAGATGCAATTTCAGGCACTTACTACCTTATCAATCAACTATACCACTCTGACCGCGCGGATCTAAAGAGAACTGATTCCTGTATGTTATAGAGTTCACTGGTGTATGCCTTGAACCTGGCAGCACTGCCCGTACAGCACCGGACATTTCTACGTTGCCTCCGCGTGAAATCTCCGTTCATCCACGTTCTATCCACGTGGAGTCCCCGGGGGGTGTTTACGGCAAATGATCGGTTCAGGTTTATCCCTAGACAGTGGTACTCAATTACGAAAATTTCTAGAATTGATCGGATCAGTGATCCTGTCCAGTGCAGCGTTGCCAGTATTCCATAGAAAAATCTTCAGCATCTGATGATTGGCCGGTTGTACAAGAAATAACCAATCATCAGATGCTGAAGATTTTTCTAGGGAATACTGGCAACGCTGATCCTGTCCTGTCTTACAAGGTGGTGTTAACGTATCTTTATGAAATAAAGCGGGAAACTGGAAGTGAAAGATAATTAGGTGGCATTAATTAATATTTATAAAATTTGAAGGTACAAATTATCATCTTCGTGCTAAAAAGTAATTTCAAATTGTTTTGTTGAGCCAATATTGATGAAAATACTTGATTATTTATTATGAAAGGAGTTCTAACCTTAAATTCACAAAATAAATTAAGATAATTTTTATGTATTGCTTTCGTGGCAATAAAGTGAATTACTACTAAATAAATAAGATCAATGTTTCAAAGTGACAAATTATTTCAAATATTATTTCATATTAATGTTCACAAAGCTTGAGAAAATCAAATTTTCATCCAACTGTAATTGTTTACAATTTAAAATAACATTCTTTATTGTAGCGATTCCTGGATATTTTTCAATGTCAAGAACGATTCTTTAAGAATGTTCATTTTTCTATTAGGTACAAGTTGAATTATTGGACTAACATGGATTTTCATGGATTATATAATCTATTTTTTGAAGATGAATTTCTTGAGCACCGTAGAATGCCATTGAACACGTTCACGTTATAGCCAGCAATGACTTGTAAGACAGGACGGATCACTGATCCGATCAATTCTAGAAATTTTCGTAATTTAGTACCACTGTCTAAGGATAAACCTGAACCGATCATTTGCCGTAAATACCCGGGGACGCGACGTGGAAGTCGGTGGATGTGCTGTTAGGGTGGTTGCAGCCCTCTGGCCAGACTGTTATAGGAACTCTGACTGAACTCGCATTGATAATCTGTTGGAAGAATTAAAAATGGGGTATATAACTTCAAATAGCACAGATGAATCCCAAATGAATTCTAAAAAAAAGAACTCCGTAAGAACTCTTTGTATTCTACAAGAGTTTTCCAAGAGTTTTTTTGAGAATTTATTTAGGATTCTGGTGTTATCTGTGACACGTGGTTAAAATCTTCAACCATCGATTCTATAAAATCTCATCTTCTCGTTATTTTATATATCATTCGCGAATTTCTTGGTTGGAAGAATTCCAATCCCACTTCAAGCCTGAGCTGTTCTAGATCTGACGTAACTCCTGTTCTATAAAACCCCTTGTACTCCATCAAATCAGGTTAAAAACAAGCTTAAATTTGTACGAAGAGAAACAAACTTCATGAAAAGAAAATATCATGAAATTGAAGGGGAGAAAATCAATGAAGAGATGTGAGTTGAACCAATCAAGTGTCGGTACTAAATATGGATCGGTGATAACGGGGAAGGATTCATTCGCGCACTCAAAATTTATATACTGGGGAAATCGAAGGTAAAATTTCTCGTGGATTATCGAACGTGTCGTGGTCTATACATACTATAGGGATTCGAAACATCACATGTTATCACATGTTATATGTTTTCATTTGTTCATTCTTATTGTTCGAAAAACTTTTGGTTGATAATTTTGTGTTTTCAGTTTCAACCCTGATAACACACGAAGAATTCTTTTTCAAAAACAAGAATGGAATTCTTCAAGAACTCTTTTCGAACTAATGAATTCATAAAGAGCTCTGAAGGGGTTCAATGTTTGGGACATTAACGAGTTCTTTGAGAATGCTGAAAATATTGTTTTAGTACTCTCAAAGAACTCGTGAATGCCCCAAACATTGAATTCTTCCAGGCTTCTTTACGAATTCATTACTTCGAAAAGAGTTCTTGAAGAATTCTATTCTTGTTTTTGAAAAAGAATTCTTCGTGTGTTATCTGGGAAGATCGTGATGAAAGTGAAACGTATGGAGCGGATCACGCTGTCCGCAGATCGTAGTTTGTACACGGAAAAAATTTTAGAACTATGAGAGTTCGAAATTTATATAACTCTAACAGTTCAATTATTTTAGGTTATCCAAGTTCAAAATTTGAATCTTCAGAGTTCAAAACAACATTGAACTCGTATAGTCACACGACGCGGGCCATGAAATCCAATAATTTGGCGTGAGAGAGTGCGACGCTGTGTCAAACTGCGAGAGCTCAAGTGATCGGACCAGGGATGGGTTCTGTGCGCGTCCGATAAGTGATATGCGTTAACTATGCGCAGATTATGCATAAAAAACATGTAGAATACGCAGAAAATGCAAAAAATGCATAAAACATTGTAAAATTATTTCCAACTTGAAATTCAAAATTCAGAGTATATGAAATAGATATTTATGAGTGTTGAAATGATAAAAAATTCATAGTTTTCAAATTATAACCCAACTCGACCCCAAAAAAAGATGATGCAGAAAGCCCCCTCAATTAAGTTATCTGCAGTATCTGCATGAGTTTTATGCGCACATTATTCCTTGCATAAAACCTACCGTATTATGCGTACCCAACCCTGGATCGGACTCTCAGAGTACGAAATCTCGGACAAGAAGAGTCGTAAATCTTCGAGATTTTGTACTCTGAGAGTCCGATCGCTTGAGCTCTTGCAGTTCGACGCAGCGCCGCACTCTCTCACGCCAAACTATTGGATCTCATGGCCTGCATCGTGTGACTATAAGAGTTCGATGTGGTTTTGAACTTTTACAATTCAATTGTTTAACCAAGTCGAGTCAAAAAGTTACACTCCCAGACAGCACAGAAAGTTCTCTGGATGTTCTATAAACATAGGGTTACCATATGTGTCCGAGGAAAAACCCGGACATGTACTCTTTTCAAGAATGCGGGAAGATCCGCCAGGGTTTTCGACTTGTACTCTCAGTACTCTTTTTGTTCTCTTTTTAGAGAAGGAATTAGATCTACATTTTAATATCGGAAAAACCGTATTATAAAGAGTACTTGTCCGGGTTTTCCCGGACGTATGGTAACCCTATATAAACATAATCTTGGTTCCGCGTGTGTTGGTGCCCAAGGCACATATTTTCCAAATGTTTAGAGTACCTTCGCTTTTGCTTCGGCTGCATTTTGAACTTCTAAAAAGATTCATATTCACTGTCATAACGGGTAGTCTTTACGAATACTTCATGCATTTTCTATGTGTATTTCAAGAACCCCCACATGTATTCATCAAGAACTCTTTAAGAATTCTTCTGATACTCTATGTGTTCATTTAGAATACTCCATGAATTCATGGGAATGAATTCCGTAGGTATTCTTTACTCTGAATTCTCTGCGAACTCAAAAGGAACTTGTGTGCTGTCTGGGATACAATAAGAATTGTTTATTTTAAACATAGTTTCATGACACTCTCAGACGTTCGATGTTTTAAATTCGATTAAAATTATAATTTCCTCGGAACATACATTGGTTTTTGTGTTACAGACTATTTAATTAATTTATGGTAAAAATTCGAAAACGATCAACTAATAAAGAATGGTTAGGGATCACCCTATATTTTGTATATTCATGTTCGTGGCCAAGTTCAAGCTACAATTTATAACCATGTAACCGTATTAATATTCATTTCAAAAATTAAAGATATATCTATAGACTCTCGTATTATATCCCAGATAACATGTAGGCTTCTCATAACCCTGTCACACTTGTCATTCGATTGTTTTTGGCTTGTTCTTGACAACCTTGTCAGTGTAAGGTTGCTACAGCCCTGCTGCAAGGGTTTTGTAAGCTTGTACCCTTGTCGTGTGTCAACTAGGAGGCTTATATCAACCTTGTCACAAGCTTGCCTGACAACATTGCAGCAAAGTTGAATTGCTATCTGGGATTGATAGATCGATAAAAAGATATCATTTTTAACACAATGTTTATTCCATGATCATTTATTTTGCCACTCTTTTCTTCTCAATATTGAGACATGAAATGCAAATTGCCTCATCCCTGGCGGAAGGGAAGCGTGTCATAAAGAGTAACGGAAGCGTAAGAATGTCTCAGATTACGTTTTTCATACTCCTTACATGCTTCCTACACTGTAAAAAAATTTCACCGGAAAATTCCAGTACATGTACTGGAAGTCATTAACCTGTACATGTACCGGAAAATTTCAGCACATTTGTACTGCAAAAATTCAGTGCAAACGTTATGGAATTCCCGCATCAAAACTGGAAATTTTCTGAGCCTCGGTACTGGAATTTTTCAGTACACGAGCTGGACTTTTCCAGGACATGTACTGGAAAATTAATGCTGAAAATATCCATGAAAATTGAAAAAAAATTGCTCACGCAAAGTGATTTTGCAGGGTCCTTGTGTTCCAAGATGATTGAGAAACTTTTGATCGTTCATTTGGATGGACAGAAACTCATGTCTACCTAACAGGATTTGAACCCACACTTTTCTACTTGCCTACCAACTGAAACCTAAGACCTGACCGATGAGCTATAGCGCGACATGTTGGAAGGCCAGCTTGGGTTACTACATATGCTTCATATCTAGAACACAAGAGGATAAGTCTTGGAAAAACCTCATATATCAATTTCATTGGCTACAATTACAATTATTATTCAAAATCTCAATCAGGAAATTTTTAATATAAAGGCTTGAAATTTTTCCTGCCAGAAATGACGAAGTCCAATAGAAGTGGAAAATTTCAGTGCAACAGTGATTAAATTCCGTTGCATAGCAACTGGAAAATTCCATCACACGACCTGAAAATTGCAGTTCAAAACCTGTATAATTCAATTGCATAGTAACTGGAAAATTCCATCACAAAACCTGAGAATTGCAGTTAAAAACCTGTATAATTCCAGTATACCAACGATTAGGTTTTTTTTTCTAAATTCCAAATTTTTTCTCAAGTCCTTTTTGAGGGAATATATTTTTTTGGTGCACAAGAACTATAAAATTGTAGTACGAGCCGGTAAAATTTTCGCGAAATCATGGCAAAATTTCAGTACATCATCTCAAACTTGAAAATTCCAGTACAATGACTGAATTTTCAGTTATGCTTGGTAAATTTTCAGTAACGTAACAACAAAATCTCTGTACATGTACTGGAATATCCATATTCCAGTACTAGCACTGGAAATTTCCAGTCCAGTTGCACAGTAAATTTCCAGTTTTTTTTTACAGTGTATCCACTCTTCGATTACGCTTCCGAGTGTAAAGCCCGGTTTCTATGAAATTGGTGTTACTTCCGATACGCTTCACACACTTCAAATATACGTTCGAACCACTTTTAATGTTCCACTTGACGCTCGGTATACGCTTAAATCCACGTTCCAAATACTTTTCCACTACGTCCACAACACTTTCTATTACAGTGTTGTTGAAATTTGAATCGTTTACAGGAACGAAACTAAAATTCAAACTCACAAAATCTGAGAAATCATCGGTGTTAATCTTCTTGAATTAACTCCTTAGAACTGGAAACATTGTTCAAAGAATATATCGTAGGATTTTGGGTTGTCAACAGCTGAGGATTTCGTTATTCAGTAATCAATTCGTTTCGATAAACGATTCAGACTTCATCAACATCTATTACACGCTTCCCTTTCACCAGGGATACATCTTCAAAGCGCAAGTACGCGTTCGTATTGTGATCTTTATCTCCTCTCCTTTGAAATGGAAATTACAATTAGATTTTGTATTTGAAATTCCTAAATAGTGAAAGTACAATTCTATTTTGTACTCGAAAGTAAAGAAAGCCTCGATTGGTATTGTATTTGATACTCTAAAAGAGTCAGAGTACAGAGTACAATTATATTTGATGTTCTGTAACAAATGAAGTATTGAGTATAATTATACTTTTCACTTTGTATTTGGCGGAGTACATTCTCCCCCATTCCTGCTCATAACAGATGAATGAAACCACGATGTTGCTGAAATGGAGCATGTTATATTGTGGTTACATTGTAACAACTTTTGATCCGTGTGAAATTACAAGTTACCAGTCCATTGCATGCAACGAACAGGTGTTACTGCGTGTGATCTTAAGTTACATTGTAGTTATGATATGTTAACAAACTGTGTTTGGGGGGTAGATTCATCGAACAAGTATATTACCATTTACCGAACTTCTATGGGAAATTTTCAGCAGGGATTCAAATCAAAATATGATGTAACAAGAAATATGATGTTACGATTGCGAACACAGATATGTCGAACCGAACAATCACCAGTATGAATCCATGAATATTGATTGTGAAAAAAAGTCGAGTTCAAATGAAACTTGCGTACTTGATAGTACATTTTCTCGATGGGAAAGTAGGTGCAAGCGGCCTGTGGCGTACATACCGAAAGAGATATCTTGCAGCGTGAAATCTCTATCGCTTGGAACTATCGTCCGGACAAAAGTTGTGGTGGTAAAATAGATGACGGTTTTACCCAGATGAGAATTTCAAACGATAATGACTCCACGCTGGAGGACATTCTTTTCAACCAGTACGGCTGCGTCTCTCTTTTTTTCCTTCCGCTATCCAGAGAGTGTATTAATGAAAAATTGTGTATCGAGAAGGTTATAAAAAGTTGCAATACTTGCACAGTTTACAGACCATTTTAGCGTTCAAGAGAAAAAAGAATTCCAAAGCGTTTTGTTCCTGTTTAGATGTATTGTTATTTAACATCAAAGTACATGGGATTCTACCAAGATCTTGAATTTTACTTTGAAGTAGCTTCATACGATGCGGTGAAATTGTTTTATCTGAACTGGAATTTTCTTGAATTCAAGAACGTACACTTCCGTTTGTATGAAGGCGTCCATAAAGAACACCACGTTCTTCTTTGTCCGAGTCAAACTTTATACAACCAAAGTGCCAATGATAAACTCTATTTTCTGAAAGAGAATTTCAGAACTAATCGTGATGATTTTGGCTTTGTAAATGAAACAAAAATATAGATTTGGTTATTTCAACAATCTTCCAACGTTTTCAAGTGTGTTTTTTTAGTTAATGAGACTCTCTTTTGAAGGGTCAGAGCGAGGTTGAAATCTTGAAATGGATTGATCTTGTATGAACTTCAAGAACGAAACTAAGCGTCGAACTTCTTGCTACGCCTAACTGTCTCTTTCGACTTTATGAACAGAAGTGAGAGATGTTTGCGGAACATCGATAGCAGAAGGACATTGAAGAGAATATCCCAAACTTTTAAATTCGAACAAAGTTTCGAAGGAACGGCGATCTATTCGTCAGAAATGTGAATTTTATTCGATTTCAATTGATTATCCCTAGTAAAAATGATTCATGTAAGACCACATATAAACCATATGCGGTCATATACATTGGGGTCTCACATATGAACACATGTAATTCAGATTTAACCCATATTTAATGCATCTATGACGCATATACGGCCCGTATATATCAACCTTCATGCATATATGCGTCGTATATGCATTAAATACGGATTTACTAGGGTATAGTTGTATCAACTGGAAATTATGATCAGTTTGACCCGAGATTTCATAAGGACCTGTCACCCGGAGAGAAAAAACTTCGCTGTGATAGCGAAATCTGATTTTGCTGGGTACCTTTTTCTTATTCTGACCGGAATCTATTTGGTATCACAGTAATTTTGTTAGCTATTACAAAGACTTCTTAGCTATGGTAGCATGAAATGTTGAATTTTCTAGCAAAATTTGTTTGCTATTCTATACAGGTTGTTCCAGAACAAAGTATCGACCTTTCACCAGCGTGTTTCTGAGAGAGAACTGAACAACTTTTCCATTTAGCATTTTTTGATCCGAAGCTTAGTTTCAGAGTTGATTTCAACGGATCAAGTGGACGCTTCACAAGTATACTCTTCGATCATTGGACTAACCCATGTACTTGCCACGTGAGTGGTCAACTTATTTTGTTTACAACTCAAAAACCGAGTTTCGGATCGAAAAATGTCGAATGGAAAAGTTGTTCAGTTTTCTCTCAGGAATACGTTGGGGAAATATTGATACTATGTTCTGGGACGCCCTGTATATAATACGGGGACTTGCTGGAGGAACAAACATTTTTTACTGCCGCAGCTGAAGAAGCGCTGTCGTATACAACAGCTATTGCTAACAAGATTGCTGTGATAGTACATAGAGTGCTGTTACAGCGAAAAATTCGCACAAAATTAGATTTCTCAGAACAAGACTGTACAAAAGGTTTGAATATGTTGAATGAAATTTAACCCTAACGGAATGCAGTATATGCAATGGGCACGACGAATGCTACATTTGGCACTTCATACAGGATTTGTCCATAAGTCCAGTCATGGCCCCTCACTGGAATTATACACGAAAACCGTTAATCCACGCCGTTGCATGTCAATGGCGTCCATGAATGGTTCTCCAAGGGTTGATTACTGAATGATAACGTTGGTACAGTGATGGTTTTGTTCAGGGACCATTACAAACCCGGAATCAAGTTCTGGCCAACTAGCACAGCCGCAAACCGAGTTAATCATCAAACAACTCCACTACTGGGCTTTCTTGTTGGTCCATAATGAACCATATCCGTGTCAATGTTAGGAAATTCCTCGCTAGTCACCCTTAAGTAAGTTTTCCTTGTCCATGCAAAATTTCCTTGTTATTTCCCCTCTTTTTTCCTCCAAGCATGGAAAATCTTATGGAAATTTTGCAAGTTCATACCATACATAAAGTAGAACATCGCTTTAACAATTTTATTTCTAACACAACTCCTCAATTAACCAACAAAGTAATCGTATCATATTTTCCTGATCAAACAACGGTAATAGCAAGAATATTGTGTTATGAGGACGGTGCTGTGAAAACCTGAATTTTTTCCCTGAAACAAAATTCGACTACAAAAAAGATATCAATCTGATACATAAAGGAAACCATCAGGAATATGAGAAACTATTCCTCGAATCGATCGGTGAAAATGGAAACACCAGCAGAAGAGTATTTCCATTAAAGGTGACAAGAAGAACCTCAACGAGATTGAATTTTCTGAATCTGGATCTCAGGTAACTAGGAGTGGAAACGGACAAACGTCGACAGTTTAATGATCTGAAAGCTTCAGGATCAACAAAAAAGACGGAAATAACGAACCCAGATAGAAAAGCATGCTCTGAATGTTTTGTAACATAACGTGCCGTAAACATACTATCATGAACTCCGCTCAGCTTGCAATGATGCATAGAATGTAAACATTATGTTTCAATTATGGTGCCATCACCTCGTTTTGCTACCAATAACAATGCTTTATGCGGAAACACCTTGGCGCCATGATGCGAACATTTCTTGGCGTGCATGTCACCATTATGATGGCATTATGGAGACATTTTTCTATCTGGGGAAGTAGATGAGGTAGCGGCTGGCAAACTTTACATGCTCTTCTTTTTCTCTCTTTAAACTTAACAACGGATGAAGGATGAGTCAGAGTTTGTCATTCAATACGTTGAGATTCACGAACTGGAAATCAGATATATATCAGAACAAAATAACAGAAAGGAGTGTACAAAATGTTGGAATATTTCAAAGCGTATCTTGTTACTCTCGTCGTAAGTAGAATTTCATAATTCACCTTGCGCGTAATAAAAATAAATTTGTCGTGATGTGAAATTCACCAATGACGTACAATTTTATTGAAAAAAAAAAAAAATAGATCACAAATTTCACACATGAGTTCCTTTTGACGATGAGTAACGAAGCGTTCACGACTGACGTCTATTTTCGAGAACTTGGGGACCTTTATTTACAATACATACGCTCGTACATGTACACATGCATATTCATAAATAATTATCATGTAATGGGTTTCAACGAAAAGAGCCTTGTTCGTGAGGTATTATATCTGAAAACGTATGTCATCGTTCAAAGTTAGATGAGCTGCCTTGAATCGGGGAAAGGTAGACATAAATTTGAGAAAAAAATGAAAAAGAATACGTCTGAACGTCAATACAATTTACTTTATTGACTTTGTCCAGTTTATTGATCTTTCCATTCGCATTCTCTGATATTCCAACAAAACCACTCGTCCAGGGATGTCTAGAGAGATTACTGTGCATTATATGTCTGTCGGAGAATGTATTCGCATCGATCAATAAGTTCACATGTATCAACTCTCCTGTTTGCAAAGGTACACAAAACAAATAGACTTTGTGCCGTTCGCGGATTCATAAAACGTTCAAACATTTATGAATCTAAATAATTGTTCGTTCGAGGAATTGATTTGCAAGTGTGTTATTAGAAAAATGAAAGAATTATTTTCTTCTTGTGGAGAGAAATATAATACCGATGGTACAATTATAATTGAAAAGAACAAAAACAAAATGATAACATCGTGTACATTGAAAAAATATTGTACGAAAGCTCGCTTGTTTTAGCACTCCGATTCTGAAATTTTAATCCTTTAGTTGAGAAACTACGCTCAGGTATTCTCCATTCATGCGCGACTTGCGAAGCTCTTTTGTGCAACATTCGACGATAATCTCCCACTGTACTGACATTTCACCCTCTTAATATCTTACCTTTATCCTTCTATATCCTGATAAGAAGTTGCCCTTTTTTTCCTTAACAAATCCTTTCAAATGGTTCATTCGTTTCCTGTTAAGAAGATACTACCAGACGTGATGGTATTCAAATTTTCAATAAGGGGGCGTCCATTAATTACGTGGGGTGTTTAGGGGGGGAGGGGGTCAAGCTGAATCTCACGTACTTTTTTTTCTAGCAGAAAACGGTGTAAACATGCGTGAAAGTGAAGTTAAAAAGGTGGAAAATATTTCTAGAATAAACTATGGCAAAATCTGACACAACAGTGTTTACACTAATTTACGCATCCACACCCAAAACACAAATTTTTAAAAATCTCACGTGGGATATGGGGGGGGGTTGCGGAAAATCTTACGAAATCTCACCAAGGGGGGGAAGGGGGTCAAAAATCCTGAAAAATGACCCACGTAATTAATGGACGCCCCCTAATCTCGAAATATCGCTCTGTGGACATTCAAGAAAACTTACAAGGCAGAGAATCAACCTGAAATTAGTATTTCTTTTACCCGTTTTTGTAAAACATACAAACACAAAAATTACTCATCCTATTACCAGAATTTGGGAAGAAATTTGCGACAAGAACAATTTTGGAGTGTGATTTACTGTAATTGTCGTCGAATCTACTCCACTTTAGTTGGAATTACCACAATTTGTTCTAAATTATAATAGAAATTGTCCCTGTCGTAGAATTTACCACAAATTTTTTACTGTTTATATATATTATATATTTTTCAATCCTATTCATCTCCAGAATCAATCATATCAGAATGGGAATTCCCCCGATTGAAAAGTGGGTCATCTGATGCCCTATCTGGGTCCATACTACTCCAACTTGAACCCAAACGGAGTCTTGAATAAAAAGAAGGAATTCATTTCCCTAGTAAAGAAGCTCAGCAAACACGCCAACTGGCGTTTTAAAGGCCCAATGAAGGCTCTGCACACGCAGAAAAATATATTTTTAAAAGTCCCATAATTTATTGAGGATCAGCGCCAGTCTGTGATGAATGAAATTATTCACCTGAACATAGCTTCAAAAGTACCATAATTTCTTGTAGAAATACATCCAATTATGGGAGTTTTTAAAAATAAATTTAAGTAAAAACTCTATCTGTCACAGACTGGCGCTGATCCCCAATAAATTATGGGACTCTTCAACACATCTGTTTTCTGCGTGCACTGATGATCATCACATTTATGATTGTAAGTGCGACACTCTTTTGGGAAAATGTATATAATTTATAGAACGTTCGAAGTAGTTATAGTTAGTTGATGAGAAGTTTGAATGAGTGAACTACATAACACAGGAGTTTGTAGCTTAATAGTATAACTTCCGGAATGGCCTTCTCGAAACATATAGTTGAACGTAGGTTTGGAATCCCATTGAAAATTTTTGTTTTCTCAATGTTTTGTGTAGAATAAAAATCTTCTTCGTCAGTTTGAAGGATTTCGATAATCATGATTCATGATTCCAGTCCTGACATGCCTTACATTTCAAATTTATATTCTATTCATTGCATACATTATTCTCAATTTATGTTTTAATAACTCATACTAGTCTAAAATACGAAATTCTCTTATTGGTCACACTTAAAAAAACTGTAATCCGATATGGTCAACAACTTTCCCTGCTCTCTAATTTCAGTACAAAACACCCAGAAATGTAGACATAGTCAATAATTAACCCATGTATGGCCTTGTTGAAGAGGAAACTTGGTATTTCATTTCATATCATATCCACATTGCTAGTCCACTTTTCAAACTGGCGCTTGATGTGAAAAAGACTCATCTAATGTACTTGCTGAAAATGCACACTAAAAATTTGAGTGTGAAATTTAACACTGAAGTATCACTCTGAGTGGTTCCTACAAGTCCACACGCGGGAGTGCTTTCTCTCTACCATGGACAGAGGGTGTATTTCACAATTTTCCGTGTATTTATGTTTTCGTATGTCTTTAAATTATTTCATACTGGCCGCGAGTGAAATTCAACACTGAGAAGAGTGAAATTTCTACCAAACGTTCTGAATACAGCTGAGTGTTGAAAAAAACATTCAGCAGAGTTCATTTCAGCACTCGATTATTTTAGCATCCGAAAGGGATCTTTCACCCAACTTCACCCGATGTACTCTCTAAATCTGAATCAGTAAAAAACCACTGATTCACAGTGAAATTTCACTGATTCCATCAGTCCTAAGGCGTCCACTGAGAATCAGTTAAAAATCACTGATCCAATCCAGTCCAGTGCAAACCACTGGTTCAATCAGTGAAACCAGTGACCTGATCAGAAAAGAAAAATATCATGGTAAAAAAAATTGTCTTTTCTGGGACCTGAACCCAGACCCGCTGTGAGTCACAGTCGCTGACCATAACTGCTCAGCTACCGAATCTCACTCGGATAAGGTAGAATTATAGATGTACTTGAAGAACGTCAGATCTTTGAAATACTTATATCTCAAAAACGGTTGCTTATGTGGACGATTAGCTTGAAGGTTTTCAGTTTGTCAAAACCATGCGGATCTGTATTGTTTATAATTATTTCAAACACCTCGTACAAGCGACTACTTGCATATTATTTCTCTTATATGAATGTTGGCATTATAATTTGAAAATGTATTTTTTCGAGTATATTTTTTCAAAGTATATATAACGGAATAATGTAATTCTTAATTAAAATGTACACATTTCAAAAAATTTTATTCACATACCACGAAGTTTCATTTTATTTTTCGAATATACTTTGAAAGAACTGCAATTCATCTGCTCACTGACCAATCAGTGAAATGACATCTCACTGATTATGTCAGTAGTTATTTTACTGATTCTCAGTGCTTTTCACTATCAAACCAGTGAAATATACTGAAATCTCAGTGGTTACAAAAATCACTGATTCAAACAGTGGTTTTTTCACTGATTCAGATTCAGAGAGAAAAAACCCTCAAGGGATCCCTCATAGGAACCCTCGATGGTTCCCATAAGGGTTCCCAGATAGGATCCCATAAGGGTTCCCCTGGGAATTTGGCACCAAAATTCTTTGACTTTATATAAGACATTGTATTCAACATAGAATCTTATAATTGGTCAAAATTTCTTGAAATTCCATGCTTTCCGTATATACTTGTGAAATAAATTTTCAATTTACCCAACTGTGAATACAATTAATTTATATATAATTGAACTTAGGATTTCTAAAATATTAAAATGAACAAACTATGAGAAGGTACGGGCAATTATTCATCTTTGAAATTATAATTCCATTCAAACATGAGGGGTATCTCTAGTTTCTCTATTTTCACAGGGAAAGGTATTAAATATTTCCATCATCAAAATTCAGGGCAGCGTTAGGATATTAGAGTTTACACCAGGTGAAATCAATATCGATAATGTCAGGTCACTGCAATTTTTATGGAATTCTTATAATCAAACTGTATTTTTTCGAATTAAAATTACAAATATATATTTTATATTTATCAACATATTGAATTTCAAGTATTTGTTCTTACAATACAAAAGTACGTTAAATGGAAATGTATGTTAAGCTGTACCATTGAATTTCACACATCTTGAACTTTATTCACATCAACTTCAGAAAAATTAGATAGATTGAAACATGAACATGAATTATTCCGCACCACTGAAAATTGCTGTCAGATCCTCTCAAAAAATAGTTGCCAGGGCTATCAAAAAGATATCAATTATTGGTAAACTAATGTAACACATTTTTGGAGAATATTTCAGTATCAGAAGAGATCACTGGGCCACTGTTGCAAACAGTATCCGTCCACCATTATTTATACTGATCAAAATCATCTTTTCAGTCATCTAAGTTCTTATTGGGGGAGATTTGATACGAGTATTTAGAATGAAACGGTTCAAAAACAATTCATGTAGGATCTCACATGAGCTCCCACGTGGGATTCAATAAGGGTTCCCAGATGGGTCAGAATTTTTGTGGCGAATTCCCAAAGGAACCCTTATGGGAACCATCGAGGGATCCCTTGAGGTTTTTTTGATCGAGCATTCTTTACCGTGTGCCTATCAGAACCAGGCAAAGAATCGTCGTCAGGATTTGAATGGGTTCGTTTCTAGAAATTCAGTTAGAAACTGACAACCCTCCCATGAAGTTTCATCCGCAATTACGAAATTGGAACATCCTGTCGAAAATCGATAGCAAATTTTGGGATATTCTGTTTTTAAGATGGCCAGAAGTCTCGGTTTTGATTCGAAATGTTTCAGTTTTTTTCAGAAACTTCAAAATTTGTACGTTATCGACGATAATAACAGAACACAGGTATACTGTGAAGAGAAACACTAATGCCCAAATGGTTTTTTTTTCGAGAGCATCCCACAGAATTGGAAGCGACAAATAAATGCATCTCTTTGTGATACAACGTAGGTGCGTTTACCAGGGTTCCTCGATTTTATCCATTGCTCATCTTTGAAAAAACTAGGGGAAAAGACGGTGTCATTTTGGAAAAAAAGGTTGCTGTCTGTCAGGTTACTCTTCAAACCTGGAAGGGTGAAAAATCACGTCTCAAAAGTAAGCCAGTCCGCTTAGACTAGAATTTTCACTCATTTCGAATGATATCTCGCTCTTTTAGAACGGGAAGTTCACTGTAGAATTGGAGTAGCTGTGAGTTTCCAACCTCAAACCTTAGACTATCACTCCAAAAGAGTGAAAATTTCACTCGAAATTTCAACAAGTTCACTTTTGCCTGACTAGAAAGTGAAATCTGACTCTGAAAATTTTAGAAAGTAGAGAAAGAGTAGGCCCCTTGTAAAAATGAATCATATATGCGGCATATATGACCACACCTGGCACATATATGATTTCACAGATTCATATATGACCCCTATATAATTCATATATGGGCCATATACATTTCATATATGGCATTATGTATCCTATATATGGGTCATGTTTGGCCATTATATGAATTGAACAATCGTATACGAATTTTATATGGTCATATATGCCACATATATGAATTACATATGATTTATATATGACCATATATGATTCGTACCAAATCCATATATGAATCAAATACAGTTTATATATGGGCCATATATGGATCATTTTTACAAGGGGCGTGGCAGAAAAATTTTCAAAATCATATATAATTTATGTATAAACCGTTTTGAATTTTATAAAAAAAATTATATAGAGGGAAGGGTCCGAAAATGGTCTATGGTCCGAATATGGGCAATCGAAGTTGTAGGCTTGTATGGCACTGCCGCTTGGTGGTGACCGATTCAACATGTTCCTTACCACCGACCAATTGCGTGCACAGCAGTTGGCGATTACAGTACAACGTGTTTTTTCTCTCTCAAACTTTTTCAGGTATGCGATGTTTTCAAAATTATTCCTAGTCATCCGTTCCGTTGGATCTGACACGATGTGTAGCTTATTCGGGAATTATAGAAACGTAAATTAACCGGAGAATGAATTGATATCATAACAGTTTCGCCAAAAATCCCCAGCTGCCAACAGTTTCAACAAAATTTTACGGGTAGCCCATATTCGGACCCCACTTTCAAAAATCACAGTCTTTACGTTTTCTAGAAAGAATTTTATCACCCCCTCAATCATTGAAAATAAAATATATTGCACAAACACACACACCTCTGGTAATAGTTGTAGGTTCTTGCTGTGATTCTTATTTCGATTTTTTGCGTGAGAACTGGCCAGTATGAGATGAAATCGAAGTGGTAGCCCATTTTCGGACTCTCCTCTATAATTTCGAAGATTTTTTTTTCACTTTGGGGAAACCATCCCGATTTTGTATCTCGATCTGATCACCCTGTTTGTTTGGAATTCAAAAACTGTGATATTCAGTCGAAAACTCACGAAAATTTCTCTGCCAGGTTTCAACAGGATATTCCCATTTGGCAATTTCGGATAAAATTCAGCAGAGAGTTTGTCAGTTTTTGACCAGATTCTCAACCAGAACAACCGTTCAAAGCCTGAAAATTATTTCTCGTCCAGTCTAGCAGGCATTTTCAGCAGACATTTCGGCGATTAAAACAACAGTTCACCCTACTGTAAATTCCCAGTGAGTTCACACGGGGATTGAATACCACATCTTCTCTCAGGTCATCCATGCGATATTTTCACAAGGGTGACCCATGCACGGAAAGAAGTAATTAGCTGTGAGATGGACAGCCTGTTTTTTAGTTCCAATAGCACAATTTTTAGCTTCGCCAGCTAAATTTTAGCTGATGTTGCGAAGAAATTAGCTGTCCTGTGAGTGCAAAAATATTTCGCTATAATAGCTCAAATTTAGCTGATACAGCGAAAAATTTATTTCCGTGTGGGACCCTGTCGCATGTGTGACCCATGTGAAAAATTCCCATGGGACATCATCACACGCGAAACGAACTCAGTCCCAAATTCGTATGGGGAACCCAAGTGAAAAGTTCCTATGAAACATGATCACATGCGAAATAAGCCCAGTCCCAAATTCCCATGGGAAATTTTGCATGCTAAGCAACTGAGAATTTGCCATAGGGTACCTTTACGGAAGCATACGAGTATCACTAATAAAGCATCCATAAGTTGAAATCATTCTGCCTAATAATTACTAGACAAAACATCAGTTTTATACATGGCCGATTATTGCCCGCCAATACTGGATCAACAAGTAGGCAACCTTTGATGAGCCATTCATGGTCGACAATAACGTGGAGATTATGACCCTGTATGGATTTCAGATGATTTCTCATTTCAAACAAAACCATATTCAAAATGAAGCACAAATCAATATTCGATATAATCAAAAAACAGTACCATACAGAACCAATTATTTTCACTTCGAGTACATTTCGTGATCGAGCGATTATTTCTCATGAAAAACAACAGCCCATCTCCATCCGAGTATGAAATATGGAAGTTTTTTTTCAACAAAATGCAAAATTGATGTGGCGTATACATCGATTGACCTACAAATAACAAGAACAATGTGAATATGCAAACAATTTTCTCGTTCCCCACATATAATAAAAGAAGCTCAAAATGGATGAAAAAAAGGGGTAGAGAGATAATTATGAGAGGTGGAAACTTTGTTCATTGTTTGAAATAATTGCATCGGATTAAATAAAGAGCGACGAGTGAGATAGAGAGATATAACTTTGTTTCATCAAAAGAGGGAGGATTTTTATATTCAAAGTTGATGATTGTAGATTTTCTGTGCATTTTCATTATTATTATTTGATCTATGAATATTCTACATGCATTCGTTATCATATAATGGAGAAAGGATGTTCAATCTCATGAAAATACTCCTTCGAAACGTGATGAATTTCCACTGATGGTTGAATGATTCGAAAAGAGGACTGTGCTTCAATTTAATCTTGTAATTCGCAGTATAACCGAGTATTCCCAAGACTATCAAGCTACTCTCAAGGTAAAATTTTTCTCCATACAATTTCATAGGTTAAGAATGAAATTCAGTTGAAGAATCGTTCTCACGTTGCTGAAAGTAATCTTCATGGAGATTAAGGAAAACGAGTTTAATTAAACTTTGGTGTATACTCGTGTACTTGGATATAGTACGTGCTTGTACACAGTACATTGAATACTAAATGATCGGGTTGTTTCGAATGGTTATGGTCTTCAAAAACTCCTTTATTTTGCCTCCTGCATAGGGATCTCACATGGAGGAAAAACAAAATTGCTGTGAAAGCAAACTATTTGTCATCATAGCAATTTTTTTAGATGTAGCAACAAAAAATGTTTGCTCCTCCCTGCAACAATGTGAAGATAACCAATAATCGGACAGCGTACGGTCATTATTGAATTACCAATGCTGGACATCCTAATATTGGTACGAATATGGTACCTCACTGGCTGGTGAAGTAGCCTAGCAACGGAATCGTCTGATAATCAGCCGATGTAAGCTAATGTCGGGCTATGCTAGCACAATTAGAAATTTGTCCCTGGAATCTAAATAGGACAACTCCGATCGTGTTCGAATTTTAACAAGGATTATCATGCTTGATTATCATCGAAACCTTGTCAGGAAGATCTTCCCTGGATCGGGAATCATTTAGAGATATCGTAGAGTCGAGATCTTGGGAAACAAGGGTGAAGACGATTTATTCACCGAGTAAAAAAATTTTCCAAATTAATGGACCCTGTTCAAACACAATGAGTTCTGCACATAAACCAAAATCCTTTTGCCTCATCACTGGACCTATTATATTATCGATTTCGTTAGTAGTTCATCATTCATCGTTATTACTGAACCCACGCTATCATCCATTGCACTCTATAAAATATACAAAGTACCTCCTCATTTAAGTGGTGTTCATCAAAAGTAGAGATTTTTGTCTCCATTTTGTGGAACTTTTTTGTAGAACTCATAAAGAACTCTACCAAATCATGTAAAAACGTCCCCCATTATGAAGAAATTAAATTTCGAATCTCTTCTAACAGAACCCAATAATAAATCCTCAAAGTTCCTTAACCACTGTCTACATTTAATTTCAGACATCACTGAGAAATCTGTAAAGAAAATTCACGGTGAAGTTCGAAATCAAATATCCGAAAGATCACAAATCCTCATCCTGCTACTCGGAAATTGCCATGAACAAGATTTTCAAAGGGAGCTCTAACTTTGACATCTTTAATTGGAATTGTGTAATCCCAATTTTCGCAAGAAAGTGCTATATTGAGTCATTCTGGAGATAGTCGACTTTCCTTTCAATAAACTAGATTGGAATTAGAAGCTTCCTCTCTTATTCTCTCCGTTGAAAACAATGAGGGAGGATACGATGAAGAGTGGGCGTGAGGGAATGAAATTTTATTATAATAGTGATCTTTCCTCATTTCGAATATCGTGTCCTTCATAGATTCTTTCATACATTTTTTCCTGGGAAATGGTGAATGAAACATTTGATTTTCATTACAGTTTTGTGGTCGTGTAATGAATTACTTCGTTAGCGGGATAATGGCATTAGAAGGCACAGTTTCAGCTTTGCTCATTTTGTCTCTGAAATAGCATTGAATTAATTCGTTACTGGTTCAGTCTTGTGAATCGTAACTTAGATTTATAGACGTAATGACTTCGAATACTTGCCTTATAATTTTACATTCGCACACGGTATTACAAATTGTTTGAATAAGTAGATTACTTACATTACACGATGTTGAGGAAACACGTTGAACTTTCCGTGTGATTATAATCCATATCGAGCAAGTAAATTACTATAATAAGACTCCCGAGAGGTTACTTGATGAGGTGTTAGGAGTGATAGTCTAGTCGATTATATTGTCCGCGGTAACGTAATGATGGCGAGTTTCAGTTTTCCTCAGTTATACTTCAATTTGACGCATGGAAAAATGTCACTTCTTACTGAAAAATTCATCACGCCCATAAATTTATTTCGTTTTCCATTGCCTGAATTCTCGCGTTGAGATACTTTTTCACCTGAGGTGTGAAAAAGCAAACAGCATACGTGTTCTATATATCACATATGAATAATCTTTATTCTATAAAGAAATTATGATGTTTATAAACCCTTCTCCGCATAAAGTCTTTCGACACTATAGTCTTCGTCAAGAGTGGCTAGCATACAACAACGTTTGATGTAATCAGCACAGCGTGTACCAAGAACTTACAATGATTCATTAGAAACAACTATTTATCTTCTTTGATCGTCAAAAGAACTTCTAAGTAGGCAAAAAAAATAGGAATGACAGATGAGAAGTCTTTTATATTATTATAAGTTATAATTAGGTTCTGATAGTTTCCTCCACAATTTTCTTCCTGGAATATTCATAAGATGAAGTATTTTTGTTGTACTCAAAATGTAGTTGGGTCTAAAAATATTGGTATCGCGAAATTGAAATAAATCAAACTGTTACCCACTTGACCACACATTTGAGAAAGAAATTACCTCATCTTGTGTGTTAATTACGTAACCCTAGTAGAAATGCTCTAGTCATTGACGAGTTTTGTAACGATCAACTAGCCAAAAACTAGACACTTGCAAGTGCCTCGTAGGGTTCTGGTGAGGTACTTGCAAGTGTCTAGTATCTGGCTAGTTAAGCGTTACAAAACTCGTCAATAACTAGAGCATTTCTACTTGAGAAACAACTTCACGACGCTGACTATGAGATTTATAAGCACATTTCTCGAAGGAAATACAATCTATGGCAGTTTTTTTGCGAGTTTCTAGGACTTATCAATCTCAGATCTAAAGCGGATCAGTATTCCATAGATTAAATATATGTTATCATGTTTTTCTATACTCATAATTTCAATCTCATTCTATTCCACATCATTTTTACTATCAATTTTCCATTCCGAGATGCAGTTCAGAGCGAATATCCCCATGTGATTTCCACATTGACTCATTCTATTCAGTTTTAGATAGTAAGAATTAATGCGAGAGTCGTTTCATTAATAAACATATGAAAAAAACGAGCGTTATTTAGATTGCAAAGCTACGAACGCCATTTAGATTATGAAAGTAACAGCGCAGGAAGCAGCTTTCAAATTAAAAAAAAAACGAGACTATACCATTTGAAAATAGAAAAAAAAAAATAATTTTCACATTCTGCAATGTTCTCTCGTTCTCGAGTCTCCTGATTCAATCGAAAGAATTATCCGGTACACTCTTTTCATTTTTATTCCTCTTTTTTCACCAGTTTGAAGCAGAGGGATTAATCTCTGAACGAAGATTCACTTCCGCTTTCCGCGCATTACGTATCGCAGATGAATGAACACGACAATGAAACCTGACTCTTCATTTCCTCACAGCAAACCGCAGGGTTTTGCAAATATACAACTCACAATTAGTGAGTACTATCTCTCTCCTTTCGCATTTGCAGTGATTCAACCTTCTATCATATATAAAATTATCATCACGGAACCTGATCAAACGGATTCTCGATATAGTGGCTAGCGAAATCGATCTAGGGAATCGGAAAGGAAGTGGGAAAATATTCGACTACTAGAAACCCCTCATCGTGTTCACTCAATCGTTAAATCATGACCCGAGATGAAGAAGATGTTACCTCTCTCGAGTTGAAATAGACGCCATCGAATCATGCTCATATATCAACATCGTAAAAATATCCGATCTCTGTCTCGTTTACTCTCGTTCTTTTTACACCTGAGGCGATGTATCATATAATCTTAAAATTCTACCGATGTTTCGTAATTCTACCTCTCTTCTCGTCACGAAAGATCATATAAAAAAAAGAGATGTGAAAGACGAAAAACAGTCTAAACGAGGGTGAATGCGAACAAGGGGATGGAACTGGTCAAAAGTAAAAAATCTTCTTGGTTGGATGGTCCACGTGTGCTTTTGAAACTTTGATAGGTATCGATCGTATCTTCGAGCTCTCAGAGCACAAAAAATTCTACAGATCATTCACTTCGTGTAATACACGTACATGCAAAAATAAATTCGCTAAGAGGGATTTGAAATTCAGATTTATAAATGATTGAATATAAAAAATTTTGCGCTGAGGATTATACACTCGAGTTCCAAGGAATTCTTTTCAATATTGAAATTAATCATTGTTAGGGAAGAAAAATGTTGTGAGAAACTGTGTTTTGTGTTGAACGGAACATCGAATCTCTTCTTTGTCGTCCACAAAAAGTAAATATAATCCAAGTGCAATAATACTCAAACGGTCAAGCAAATCCTTGTCATGGAGCGATGTGCTTGTCCAATGTACGATGTACTAATAACGTAGACGTTCGGTGAGCTGGATAATAGTACAGAAGAGAAAATTAAACTAGTGGCGCTCGATTAATCCAACTGAATAATATATACTTTGTAAAAAAACGTAATTCAAATATCAAGAACGATGCAAAATTGAATTCATATCCTCACGAATAAAATATATCAACGAGGTTTAGAGATATGAAAACCTCGGAGTATGCAGAATCGATCACAAAACATTCCCCTTATTAAATTCCTGTATTAGATTATTTTTGAAGAACTTCGTTAATACTCACGAATTCCTGGAGATTCGTATATCGAGATCGTGAAATCCGTATTTATTGATGCTTAGAATGAAAATTAGAATCGTGGATGAGGGTGAACCCAAATAAGTTTCACCTCTACGTATTGCGGGCGAATTACCATCCCTGTGCTATAAAAAAAAATTATCATACACCGAAGGGGAAGACTCTAACTTTTCATGTGTCTCGTAATGAATGAAGAGATATGGAAATTATCATCTCACGAAATTATGGATCGTAAAATTCTCTTCCTTGAATTTGAAATTGAGCTTGAAAAAATATCAGAAATGAGGAATATTTTATAAACATTTCATCCGCGTTATCGTGCTATTTTCGCAGAGTACAAAGCCTAAAATGAAATTATTTTGAATGATCGAATTGAAAGCATTAATATAACGATTGCGATTCCGAGTACCTACAAAATACTGTTTTACATCGCGAGCTCGATGTATACTTCTCATTTCCATCCATTTTATCAAGAACTCAATCATCCGCTTTCTTCAGTTTTCCGATTTAGCGTAGGTATGGAGCAACCGCTGAATAATCAAGGTTTAACTCTTCTGTGAGGTTTTGAGAAGTTTTAAGTGAATTCGCTTCAATAATTGCCTCCATCTGGTCATTGTTGATGTCTGCAAGCTGTTCTCGACCCTCTCAAGTTCTCATCTTCTTCACGAAATTTGAGAAAAAGAAAACAGTCAACGTTGCAGCTTATAACCCTTGTCAACGATTGCCCTAATAACCGATTTGAGTTCCCGCAAGAAAATCTCACTCCAATTCATCTGTATATTCAATTCACGGCTGTATATAATTCTCACTTCACTCTATAACTTCGTTTGGAATACATTTTTATCTCCAAAAGCGGAAGCAGGTTTGATTCATAAACTGATTTATGAATTCCATTGTTACGAAAACACGTTAATGTGAGGGGAATCGCAAGAAAATATACTACCCAAAGGGTAATCGACCAGGCAAAATACAGAGGGTGCATATATCATCCCACGTTTATAACACTCAGATATTTATTGATTCCTAAAGGTTCGTTGCTGGACCAAAGATTTCAACTACGCTCTATCGTGTACAGAATGTCAAGTGCTGCATGACTGACCTCAATTACATCACATCACAGTTGAATACTCAGCTGTATATCGACACACGATCAAACGCATACGTAAATGATAAACTTCCATCGACTTTGAAAGCTATTTTCGGATCAATACAGAAATTATGATCCCATGATCGCTGTACGTTCCATGAGATTTTATAAATTCAACTTCAGAATATATACAAAAGAAGAGAAAAATCGTATCTAACGTTTTATCGTCACATATACAATTATTTATTCAATTCATGGAGAATTTTTTTATTGATCGTTGGTTGAATGATACATAACTTAAAAAAAAAAAAAACAATAACAACAATTCGCAACTTTCTCTGAACAAAGAATGAAATAATCGATACACGATGATTTCAAGTGGACGCGAAGAAAAAGAATAGTCACTTATTTTCCGTGGGTCATCGACATTGTACATACTTTATAATCTTCATCTAGATGAAGTGTTAGAGTATATCCGCGTTCACTTGTAAAGGCATTGACACCTCTTTAGGGAACGAACTGAATATCGATTTGAAATTTTCCATTCATTCGCATATGACTCGACGTAGGAAATATATTCTACACTTGGCACTTCCTTGGTGAAGAAAAAAAGCTAATCGGAGAAGAGGTGTGCTTTTGTCAGTGACCCCATTATTTCCTATAACCTTCGTCCAAATCAAAAGTTTGGATTTTAATAGGAAAATATGTGGACTGTCATTGAATCCCATCAGTTATTTCATCACTCAAACTCTCTATCACTGTAAAAAGAAAGTCTTGAATTCAGCTCATTTTATGGCTGAATCTATGATGCAAACAAATTAAGCCGAAAAAACAATCGCCGACACAATGGAAAAAGCATTGTCTGAAATTAAGATGCAAACAGATTAAGACTTTCTTTTTACAGTGATGAAATATGAATTATAAGCATTTGGTATAGAATTGTTCATTCCAAGAAACGCTAATGTTACACGGGGAAAAAAGAATCCGCTGTGACAGCAAAATCAGATTTTGCTGGAGCAACAAGTTTTTTTACTGTGACAACAACACCATTAGCTATCTCAGCAATCTTATTAGCTATGACAACAATTTTTCAGCTGCGGCAGCAACAAAGTCAACTTTTCCAGCAAAATATGTTCGCTTTTCTATATATAATATAAAAATTCGCTGGAGGAGCCAACATTATTTGCTGCCATAGCTGAAAAATTGATAGCCAACAACATCGTTGTGATAACAAATAGTTTGCTGTCACAGCAAAAAATTTTTCACCCCAGCAAAATTAGATTTCGCTGTCACAACAAATTCCTTTCTTATCCGTGTGATAATTAAAATAATCAATCAAGTATGATTGAACTTTTGAATATAAGTTCAGAGACAAAAAAGCAAGATTTTTGTTCCCCCGAAACGATCACGAACCTGCCCTATAATGAGGAAACAATTATGATGAAACTATCATGATTTCATATGAGTTTTTACAGAATTCAGATGATACAGATACAAAGAAAGGATACATTGAACATGTTGACAAACAACCCAGACAGCACCACAGTCCCTTTTGAATTCGCAGAGAATTCACAGAAAAGAATGCTTTGAGAACTCTTTTTTGAGAATTCAATATGTCATTTGGAAGAATACATGCAGTACCAAAAGACTCCAAAAAGAATTCTTATTGAGTGCATATCAGAACTCGCAAAACATTCATCAAGACCACATACGGTATTCCAAAAGAACACCCATTATGCGACAAAACATGAATCCCCACGGAAGTTCAAGATGTGTTCTCAGTTCGCCCAAATGAACATAAAATGAAAGCAAGAACTTGAATTCTTTCAGAAGTTATTTGATATTCATTGAAATGTCAGGCATCTAAAATGAGTAAAAATATTCATATTCAAAGCTTGGAATCTTCAAATTGATTTTGTTTATCCAAGTATAAAAGCTAATAGATGATAAAATACCAAAGTGTAGTGGTAGTTGATTTCATTGCAATAACATGCAATAAATAAAATAATTCTATAATTATTGACATTAATGGAATAACATACAAACTCTTTAATACTATGATGAGATATGTTGAGGTTAGGATTTACTGTGGGTGAAAAAGATGAATGCAATTTTCAAATTGTATCAAACCTTTTACCCGGACAGCACAACGTGCCACTGGAACGTTTATGGAAGGTTCAAAGAACGTTGAAGAGGTTTTCTGAACGTCCAGAAAACGTCCCAGAGACACGTTATGGTGTTAGGGTAATAATAGTTGAGAGACAAAAGTAGTTTGGGATTCATCTTGATCATTATGAAATTCAGAGCAAACATTCAGTTCATTGAATCTTTTTGGAATTCATGAAATTATGATGCATAAAGCGTTGTTTTTTGTTTCTTTTAAATTGCCAGTATAAACAGTGGAAATCAGAGTATGCTTTGAAAGTGTTATGTATAACGTAGGGAAAATACGTTGGAATTTTGGAAGTTCTGCATTGAACATTGTAAGGTCCCATAATTTGGTAGTGTTCATACTTAGCGCAGGTGAAGAAGTTCCTGATGTCCCGTACGAAAATATTTCGCTGAAATCATCATGAACAATCTCTGAAAAACTCCGCTTTTTCTCTAAAAAAAACTCTGAGAATTTCTGAAAATTTGATGAAAAATCTAATATTTTTCAGAGGTGGGCGAATCTTTACGAAGCGAATCTTTTGTATGAAAAAAAAAATGTTCAATTTGTATCGAATTCTATAAAATTTTTATCAAAACTCGATAAGTATTTTATACAAAAGATTCGCTTCGTCAAGATTCGCCCACCTCTAATATTTTAGGAACATTCTGTATAAACTTTTCCAGACTTTTTTCAGAGGTCTTCAGAGTTTCTCAGACAAATAGGAACGAAATTACACTCTGATAGAATTCTGACAAAACTCTGAGAAATTTCTGACTATTAAAAATTTTCAAAATTATATGAATACATTCATATTCTAAATTCAAATATCATGTGTGCAAAAGTGTTTGAAAATGAAAAAATTTTACTTCAATAATCAGAAAAATGTTAGAAATTTTTCGGAGCTTTGTTAGAGTTTTTTCAGAGTGCAATTTCGTTCCTATTTGTCTGGAAAAAAAATTGAAAACCTCTGAAAAACTCTGAAAAAAGTCTGAAAAAGACATTGTATGGTATTTACATATTTTGAATTAGAATTTTTTTCATAACTAACCTTTGAAAATGGTATACCCTATTTTTTAAAGCGAAAGTTTTTCAAACCGTTGAGTCTGCTTTTTTCAAATATCAAAGTAACTATTCCATTCATTTATTTGTTTATTTAACGAGCAGTAAAAACTGATACCATTATGCACGCAAAATGGATTCAAAACCGATATCGTTATGCACATAAATTGTATTCAAAACTGAATACGTTATGTGCTCAGAATGTATCCCTAATGGCGTTCAATATGAGTTCTTTTGGGTGGACTAGGTATTCTTTTTAACCTCCCATATGTTTTCATGTTTAGTCGCATAACGGGTGTACGTGTTGATGTCCCATGGAATTAATTTGGATGATTCTGGGGATACAAAATGAATTCTTCCAAAAACTGAGGTGTTCTAAATGTTTTCTTCAAGAATTCTTTGTGAAGTGGTGGTGCTGTCTGGGAACGCAAATCGCTAGAGACTCTTTTTCCACATTTCTCAACTGATCTGGATGTAACTTATGAAGGAACATAACTACACCGTGGTATGAATTTCATTGCAATCGGATAACAGAAAGCCAAGACCGGCCTGGTCGCGCAATTATCACAATTTCCGATGACATGTTCTCTCTCCCTTTTCCGTCTTTTTGTGAGGATCAGGTTGGAACGTATACGGGACCGCTTTCGACGCTGCATCAAACTGTGGTCGAAATTTCATAATGATCAGATGATAGGAACGAAAGATATCCCCATGATAATGGCATTTTCGAGATTTACAAATTTTGTTTCGAAGCTTAGTGCTTACCATTTTCTCCCCTCAATTCCGATTTGCTTGGAATTGAAAACGTACAACTACCACCTCGTGAAATGAATATGCTCCAAGTTCCAACCCTGTGCGAAAAAACCAATAGAAACCGATAGGCGAAATCCTAATGGAATGAATGATATCCTATCGGTTTCTGTGCGGTTATTGTCACAGGACCCAAGGGTTTCTATGAGATTCTAAGTGGAATCTGATGTTCCATGGGTTTTTATCAGCATGATCGGCAAAACCTGATTAATTCTGATAGGAATAAAATAGCTTATCGGTTTCTATGCGGTTATTGTCACAGTACCTATGGGAATCCATGGGAATCTATGGGACTTTTCGAACAGGGAAAGCATTCGAATGATACGAGCATAGGGAATGCATGCTTTCGAAATATTGTCAAACAATAAGGATTGCAAAAAAAAATACATCGTAAAAAAAACAATGCGAATTGCTGCAATGAGAAAAATTATCTATTATAAATTACTAGACTCGCTAGTATATTGAGGATATACTTGCATTTTAAGGTTATATACCAAACATTCTTATCAAAAGCATCAGACTTTCTATTATAAAATCTTATTATCCTACCATTAACTCCCAGAAAGTCTGGTGCCTTTGAAGAGAATGTGTGGTATATAACTTCAGAATGCAAGTATATCCGCAATATACTAGCGAGTCTAGTAATTTATAATGGACAATTTTTCTCCGTGTATGTTCGTATCATCCAAATGTTATGGAATTTGGAGCATATTCAATCCACGAGATGTTAGTTGTACGGTTTAAATTTCAAACGAATCGGAAGTCAGGGAAGAAAATGGTAAGCACTAAGCTTCGAAACGAAATTTGAAAATCTCGTCTTTACTGATATCATGTGCATATATTTCGTTCCTATGATCCGATCGTTATGAAATTTTCACCTTAGTTTCATGCAGTGTAGATAGTGGTCCCATACAAGTTTCAATTTGATCCTCACAAAAAAACGGGAGAGGGAAAGGAATTGTGTCGTCGAAAATTGTGATTTTGCAACCCAGCATGTTTTCGCTTCCTGTTAACCGATTGCAATAAAATTTATACCACGGTTTAGTTATGGTCCTATAGTGGTTCCATATGAATTTCATCCCAATTCGTAGAGAAATATAGAAAAAGAGTCTTCACACGGAGAAAAATTGTCTATTATAAATTACTAGACTCGCTAGTATATTGCGGATATACTTGCACAGAAAAAAAAACATTCTTGTATCAAGACAATATTGTTTTCGTTATATATGAAACACGAATTGTCTCAGTTCAATGCAATTTGCTTTGAATCAAGAATTTTGTTCTTTCCTGTGTTTGATTCAAAGCAAATTGCATTGAACTGAGACAATCCGTGTTTCATATATAACGAAAACAATATTGTCTTGATACAAGAATGTTTTTTTTTCTGTGTGCATTCTGAAGTTATATACCACACATTCTCTTCAAAGGTACCAGACTTTCTGGGAGTTAATGGTAGGATAATAACATTTTATAATAGAAAGTCTGATGTTTTTGATAAGAATGTTTGGTATATAACCTTAAAATGCAAGTATATCCTCAATATACTAGCGAGTCTAGTAATTTATAATAGATAATTTTCCTCAGTGTAGGGAAGGCGTGCTTTCGAAATATTGCCAAAAAATGCAGATCACGGAAAAAAATTTTCCGCGGTCTTCAACCGACCCTAGTAGAAATTTGACAGGGAATTCCCTATTAGAAGCATAGCCCTCGTAAGGCTGCAATAGGGAAAACCTAATCAAGAAAAACTTTTAATTACCTTACTAGGTCCTGACATGGCATCCTATTTAGGATCTTACAACAACGCAACGCAAGGTTGTTGACAGGTCCCAGTCGGATTTTCTCTTTCAGTAACTCAGACATGGTATTCCTATCAGAACCTGATCAGGATTGCTTTGACTCATCCGTATTTGAATTGTGAGGTAACTGTCAAGATATCTTGATCAGGACCTGATCAGGATTACCTTGGTTCATCCGTATTTCAATCATGTGATAACCGAAAAGACAGCCGAATCAGGACCTGATCAATTCAGAACGATGAATGTATCAAACTATTCAGAATTTTCACAAAACTCATTAGAAATTTACCTGTGTTTTTCAAATATTCAACTGATGTCTATTTGGATCATCAGTAGAATTTCTTCTGTTGGGGGAGTTTCAAAAAATTTTATGAAAAGTGAATTCCATGAAAATTAAATTGAATGTTGGAATATAGCTTAGATGAGGTCGTGATTGGGAATTCCGCTACCACCCGGATCAGGTCCTGATTGGGAATTCAATTACTACCCTGATCAGATCCTAATTGGGAAACGTTTGGTTTTCCTGATCAGGACCTTGTCTTTTCCCTACGTTAAATTTTTGTCAGGGCCTTATCAGATACTCAAGTCAAAAGTCCGATAAAAAAAGGTCCGATTTAGCAGTTCAGGCCTATGATAAGAACCCATCATTTGAAATTGCACGGAAAAAAAGATGATGTTGGATTTACAATGTTTCGTTCGATCACCATAGAAACATTAGGGGTTTCTATGGTGATCGAACGAAATGTTGTAAATCCAACATCATCTTTTTTTCCGTGTGAGTAATTGATAGCCATTCAAGCCCTTTTATAATTTTTGTATTCAACATTTGCATTTTGACTTGTGTATCGTCGAAAGTGCCATCTCGAGAACTGCAGAATTTGTTCTCATCCATTTCCATAGGACTAACTTCATCAAGGGTATGCCAGCATTATAAAGGACTCTAATTATTTTTAAGAGTAACAGTATCAAAAAAACGGATGAAAACAAAACGAAAAAAACCTTCTCCTATCGATTAAAAGATGTCACACGGGAAAAAGAGATCTTCAAAATTAATAAAGTAGCACAGTCGCTCCCGATGGGACGCGGGCAACGGAACACAGTATTTTTGATCTCCGGTCAAAATATCTGCAATTTTATCCCCGGTCAAAATATCTCGGAAAATATATCCCCAGCAAAATATCTCGGACGAAATGTCCCAGAAAAAATATCCCCGCCCCAAATATCTCGGTTCCGAAAAAATATTTGAGACCAAGATCTGAAACTGGGGGTGAATTTCTCTAATTTACTTTGAATTACAACGTATCCAGAATGAAGAAGAATAACAAACGGAATAATCCGATACTGATGAGGTGTGAGGAGTGCTTTGGTATGAACTGATGCTGCCACAACAATATGAAGAGAACTATAAGATTGAAAAGTTGCGGATACTCGGAGGTGGCTATGCGTGAGCGGGCGAAGCCCGCCTCACGCCAACGCAGACTAGCAGTAGGAGCCGGGGTCCAGGGGCGAAGCCCCTTGCCGAGAAGGGGGATTCGGGGGCGGGGACCCCCCCCCCCCCCCCGAAATGAGAATAATATTGTCAATATTTAATAATGATTCCTCTTTGGATTCGAAACAATTTCCGAAACGAGGATGTTTCAGCGTACAATGAGGAGGACATTTTGCAATATTTACGGAAAATTCCATTCAATATTCGTTTCTAGAACCTGTATTTTGTTTATTAATATTGTAAATTCATAGAATAAAGTAGCGTTTGGAATGATTCCTTTGATAAGTCATAGAATTTGATAAAAAATGAATTTTGGAATAAAGAATGCCTTTTGACTTATGAAAATATAATGTGTTTGTATTTTGGATTTTTTGTGGTGTGATAGTTTTGTCCTGGACATTTGTGTACAGGGATATTTTAGTCCGGGATATTTTTGTACAGGGACGTTTTATGTTGGGTTCGGCTGCCCTGGACCCCTCCCGATGAGTGAAATAGTAAATTATATCACGTCGCATTCGGATTTGTAGGCACATAAAATTCAAATTCAGTGATGAAAATTGCTAATCCTCATATTAATTCACAAAAATACTACGTGGAATTACACTTCACATCACACTGAAAAAAAAGGTTGGGTCTCACAACTGTCTTCTTGTGATTGTAAGGATATTTTATGGTTCCCAACCCCAAACTATCCAGTTAGTGATTGCAGTTATACGGTATTGGTGTGATACTCAAACCAGTGTTGATAAAGTAGTATGACACCGAGAACCATAAAGGATAGTAAATAGAACTGCACAATAGATAGTTTAGGCAACTAAACGGATATTGACCATACAGATACTTATCGTTAACCCCTTGACAAATACGAACTGTCTTTGTAACTGACTCTCGTTCCAAAATAGGTACGGGAAAAAATGCATTTTCATTCCAAGTTTGTGTATCTGGATTTTTGAGATCACTAATTACGAAGTTGAATTTCTAAATGAGAAATTCAGGATGATGGTTTCATTATTTCGACTTTTTCGACCCACATAAGTGTCATTGTCAGTCAGCTTGAATTATCACTGAAAATATTTTTATTTCTAGGAAATCATTCAGTAATCTAGGGTGAAAGGATTTTTGAATCCAAAATGAATTTTATTTCACTTGCAAATATAATAATCACAGAGATGAATAAATTTTTCCAACTTTCTGGCTCTCCTTCTTAAAAATATCTGAAATATAACACCGTTGTGATAAAATGTGAATATAACAAATTGCAGCCTTAGACTGGCCTCCCATAGACCGAAATTCATTCCGGTGGAATAACTGGTAACCAGTCGCATTTAGAATTTTTTCTAGAGCAATGTATGAGAAATCCATGAAAGATTGTGCATTGGTTTAATTTTCATTCCAACGAGAACGTATTCCGGTCCATGGGAGGGCAGCCTAAGGCTTCTCTCTCATGGACCGGAATTTCCAGAGGATTTTTAGGGAATTTTAGTAAGTTACTATCCACGACCCAATTGGGTCTCCGGATTTTCTTCCGTTAAAATATATCACATTATTCTTTTCATTGATCAATTTATTTGAAAGAATTAAAAAATCAATCTTATGGAATGACGGTGTAATCGTAACGTAACAAAATAATCAGCGAATAAACATATATCTCGAAAATGGAACGAAATGAAAGAAATGATTCGTTATTTAATTTGAATGTTCGTATTATTTTAGTACAGAAAAAAAGTATAACTAAAAAATTCTTTATTCGATGCTCTGATTAACTTATGAATGGCAGAATATGTAAAGCTTAAGAGGAATAGAATTGTAGGTCAACGAGGTGAATGATTAGAATGTTTAGGTTTAAAATAATGAGAAAATTCAAACTTGTCTTCAAAAATTGATTGAAATTTCTCTAAACCCCATTCGGTTAGTTTAATTCTCACCCATTCGTCCATAATTGGGTACTCAATAATATTTCGAATGTACCACAGCTTCGATAGATGAAATATCAAGTTAGTTAATGCAAACGTACGTATCTATGCAACAACGAACCATATAGCTGTCACATCTATATCAAGGTATTGGTCTGAACACTATTCAAATTCTTGCGTCGGCAACTAAACGCAACCCGCAGTGACAGTATGGCATAGTTGTATGACAATTAAGTACAAGGATTTTGTTGATAGTTGAAACGGTTGGTCCTCATCACCAGATTTATAGGTGGTGGAAGCATTCGGATAGGTGGTCCAAGAAGAACCCATACTACTGTGGGCAAAAAGTAAGGTGAATTTTTAATTTAAACTTCGCGGGCTTGACATTCCAGGCCAGTTCTTTTTTTCTTAAGTTGGCAGGACTTTTAATGACATCTGTGCCAAATTTCATGTCAATGTCATTAACAGTAATACATTTACGCTTGTGTTTACCAAACGACCAAGAGTGCATTTTTCGATTTTTACAATGTCTGATTTAATTGAGCAGAGAAGTGCAATCAAATTTTGTTTGCGGAATGAAATTTCGGCTGCGGAAACTTTGAGGATGTTGCGGAAGGCCTTTGGTGATTCTACCATGTCGCAGAAAAATGTTTATAAGTGGTACAAAGACTCCAAAGAGGGTCGAGAAGGTGTTGATGACTTGGAGCGCTCCGGACGACCATCGACGTCAACAGATGACCAACACGTCGATGAAGTGAAGGAATTAGTGCTCAAAAATCGTCGGTTGACTGTTAGAGACCTCACTGATATGATCGGAATATCAGAAGGATATTAAGACCAGAATTATGAGCCAACAACTCTTGGTTTTTGCATCACGATAATGCACCGTCTCATACTGCACTCGTTCTTCGTGACCATTTCGCCAAAAATTCGACGCATATCGTTCCGCAACCACCGTATTCGCCTGATTTGGGTCCGTGTGACTTCTGGCTATTCCCAAAACTCAAGAGACCACTCCGGGGAAAGCGTTTCGAGTCGATTGAGAAGATAAAAGCTGAATCGAAGAAGGCGCTGATGGCTATACCGGAAAGGGACTATTTAGCATGTTTCGATGATTGGAAAAAACGTTGGCATAAGTGTATTTTACCGAGAGGGGATCACTTTGAAGGGGATGAAATTGATGTAGAAGAATAAATGAAGATTTTTCATTTTACAAACAAATTCACCTTACTTTTTGCCCACAGTAGTATAACAAAAGTTGCTGTGCAATCGTTGCTTTTACGTTGTTTATCAAGTTCACGCAAAGTTGCTGGGAATTTGCTGCGCATGTAATTGAGAGTTTCATGAGACCAAGCAACTTCCCAGCAACACGATAACAACTCAAGCTAAAATCCTAGATTTACAGCAAACTTTCAAACTGTTGTTGTACGTTTTCAACAATTTGCTGCATATTTGTTCAGCATTTTGCTGTTAGGGAAGACTTTCACAATACTTTGTATAGCTGCAACACCCATACCCTTTTTCCTGTGCGCATTATCAGTAAATTACGTAGCTCATGCTACTGAAAACATATTGAAATCACTTATTGCTATATCAAATAGTGAACTCTGCTATTTTTCAAAGAGCCACTTTTCTGCGTGCACTTTTTTTTACAATGCGTGCCTTGGAAAATAATTGATTTCAGGATTATAAAGGGGCCTGAATATAGCTACTGATTCATTAACTCTGAACGATGGTTCCTGAACGCAATATTGAACCACAAAAGTAAATCTTTATTTCGTAGGATGACACGAGATATCTCAAAATCGATTCCAAGTGGCCATTGAATTGATTCAAATTACAACGCTCTTGAAAGCATATGAATGAAAAAATTCACTGTAAAAAACATCTGCCTCAAGTTTCATAAACATATTTTGAAACCTTTTACATAACACAATCTATTAAATTTCGTAATATATTAATTTCAATAATATGATTCCTCATTTTTTCTTCATTTGAGATAAAATATTTGTCAATTTAATAATTAATTTCTCACATTTCAATGAGAAATTCTATAATTCCATAACTTGTATGAAATTTATGAACTTTTCCAACAGTGTTATTCCAGATTGAATGTAACGAGATTTAAATGCCTTTCCCTTGAAATTGATTTATGATGAATTTTTATTCTGAAGATTGAGTTATGAAAAAAATAATGGCATCTAATGACCTTCCACATATCTTCCCATCGAATTTCAATTACTTTGGACTCCAAAAATGTTAAGAGGAAATAAGATGGAACTGACAAGGACACACCTCATTTCCCATTATTTGTTTTTTTCTTAAAGGTCTCGCGCATCTTCGAAACGTCGATACGAAGCAAGGATTGATAAACGACTCACATAAACGACGTATATAAAATTATAGATATCGATTCATGCCGTATTCAGACATCTCTCGCATAACTTCGCTGGATGCAGTTAAATGAGATATACGCTCTTCACAGAGAAATCTGATGACGATTCTTGATGATGAAATGCGACGGACGATTAGCAGTTTGATGGAATTAATTAGAGTATACGCGGATGTACGTCAGGTTTTCGAGAATTAAGTGCATTACAGAGGATCAGATGGAGCTCATTTCATTTCACGCGTACCAAGCCACGATTCGTACACGCAGATATGTGGGTCAACCGTGTACCTGCCTACAAACTGCGGCCGGAAAACAACGAATTTCCATGTATGTACAGTTAACTGGTTCATCGCTGATGGACGTGAAGAGGATGATCTCCATTCAAAATATACTGTCAGAGAAAATCGGAATATGACTTCGATACCCATGATCAATCGTCGCATGTATCGTTGCTCGAAACACTTTTCATTTATTTATTAACTATACTCAAAAGGGGAATTCGAGTTAAATTACAATAATTCGTTATAATAATAGTTGATATTCTCTCTCAACTCTTCTTTTGGTATAATATTAATCCTTGTTTTGCGTGTCATTTGGATCATTTCTTCACCTCATATCCTTCGGTGTATACATTTCCCATGTGGCTCCTTTAGACGACGGCCATTGACCTTGCGACGACGGTTTGTGTACAGTGGGTCAGAAAACCTTGCTTCATTTCTCTGATCTGTGTATGTAGAATTAAGAGAATACTGTTTTTCATGCTCTTACAACGTGACATAAATTATTCTTTAGTAGTTTCTTGTTTAGTAGTTTCGTTGGGTATAGTGTCGATGTGATGGATTTATTTGACGAAATTTATGGCATCTCAATAGTGATTTGAATTCTTTCCCCACGTATATCACCTATTTATAAGAAAGAAATCCATAAACGATGCGATCAGATGAAATAACCCATTTCTGATATCTTTTCATTAACTGGATAGAAATAATCTCTCTTCGTTAGGATGAGTTCATTTCGGTAACTTTCTCAATAAGACAGTAATATCCGAAATAGCGTCTTTCTCCCAACATGTTCTAATCGTTTCCACGAAAGCCAAGAATTGAGCGAACCAAACTAAACAAAGTTACACCCAAACACGTATATTACTCCTCGTGGGAGTGTGCCAATATCAGACAAGCCTCATTGTTCTTCAATAAAAATAGGAGATTATATATATATATATATATACACCTTGGAGTGAAAATGAAAAAAGAGGTCGGTAGAAACGCACAGCGTGTACGTGCTTGTGCAAAACTTTGAGGGATCAGGTCAGTCATTTATCGGCCAATGAAAAAGCTAAGACAATGTCTTTCCAGCTTCGATGGAATTCATTTGTATCTCTTGCAAGTTTCATTCCAAAACATCATGGAATTATGCATCATATTTATACGAAATATCTATTATTCAATATCTTGGTAAAAATTCAATTAGTGAAACTTGAATTAATCGGCTTCACGATACAGACACCCTTTTACGATTTCATTCATATGAATTTTGGAATACAATATTTTTCAAATACTGTTACAGAAAACGTTATTCATGAACCAAAAATGTTATTCAACTCACTTAAAAAACTTCTTCGGATGGAAGTCACAAAATTGCGCACATGCTAGGCGTTTGAATTTCATGTCACATCAACTCCAATATCTGGCATAAGATGCACCATCGATTATGATAACAAAACTTCTTCTGATATACCTTCTGGCATGAAAGAAAAATTTACATATTGAATGTATAAACAGACCTTCCGGGAGGCATCGAACGTCTCTCGAAAAATGTAGTTAATCTTTGAACAGTTTCTTTGAATTTTTCAAAATTGATTGAACTCCTTTTCTATCCTACAATTCCTTCCATAAAATCATTTCAATTCTTATTATTCAAAATTCATCGAACTTTTTTCCTTTCGCATAGAACTTTTATAAGTATCCGTCACAGTCAAATAATTATTCTCATTTTTAATCACGCTTTCTCTGAATTATTCTCGCAAAAATACGAATTCAAAGTATTGTCAGGAGTAGTTTCATTACTCGCGCTTGATTTCTTCTCTTTGTACGTTTTGTAAAGTCACTCGTTTTACTTCGTCGTTTTTTTTCTTTGTCAAGATTATGGGTTGAAGATTATACGCTGGTGAATGTATTTCTCTTTTTCCCCGAGATTTCTTAAGATACCTGTTTCGTTTCTTTGGTTTTTCTTGTTCCCAGTCTTTGCACTTGAATGTGCAGTTTTGAAAACTTTGTCTGGAATGAATATAGATAAATGCGAAATGTGCTCGTTATATGTACATCCACGATTTGTATGTTAACTTCGTTGTAATACTTTTATATTATTTGCAAATATCGAGGTATTTGATATAGATGAGATCTCACAGCAATGATGGTTTCATTATGAAAGAAATTTACGGATTCTATGTTTGTTTCTCGTATACATTAACTGATTATCAGATTCTTAGCCAGTGATGGAACATACTTGTGCCAATCGCAAGAAATCTGTCCGTTGATCATTCAACAGCATCCATACATTATCGGACGATTGTTGACTGTATTACACACTGAGAAAAAAGCAACGTGGTTACAGGAACTATATCCGCATGGTCAAAGGTTCACGGTTGCAGTGACGTGAAATTTGGTTATGATGACGAGGAAAACAAGATAAAATCACATGAATGTAGTTGTAGCAACTACGTACACTGAGAAAACAGATATCTTGAAAAATACCATAATTTATGAATTTTCAGCGCTGGTCTGACCCGAGTCGGAATATTCACTTGCATGAATCTCTAAAAGTACCATAATTTCTTGGACTTTTTGAAATAAGTATGGTACCTTCCGTATAAAAGTCCAAGACATTATGGTACTTTTAGAGGTTTTTTCAGGTAAATATTTAGACTCGGTCAGACCAGCGCAGAAAATCCATAAATTATGGTACTTTTTAAGATACCTTTTTCTCCGTGTAAGATGGTCAAGGCAAAAATCAACGACGTGCTGTGGTTGTGCCGGCCAGATTTTTCTCTGAGTGCATGGGAAAATACACTGTAAAAAATAATTGTAGGATTCTTCATCATGATTCAATATCTAAAAGGCAGAATAGTTCCTCAAAGTGGGGGAAAAATCTCATATTTTTGATGAAAGAATAATTTCCCCACGAAATCCACCCCTGTTGTGAAGAAAAATCCCCACATTTTTTACAGTGTACTCAAGAACTTGAGAACTCAATTGATTTTTAACGAACACAGAGGATCAGTAGATAAAAACATGTATGGCCAGACCCTACACAATATTTGCCTTACACAAGGTACGTAACACACAGCACAGGTTTAATCCTATGTACCGCATTCTGAGTCTGAATTTACCTTTGAGTCGCTAATTAAACAATGTTGTCCCACTTTTCTGTATTCATTATGCATACACAGGGGATAAATCCTTGAAGAGTACATGAAAGTGAAGAGATAGAGAATGTGACCAATATCTTGTTCTATCGGGTCAGAAATTTTCCTTCCCCTGTACGTAAAGTCACGCACGACGGCGACGACGAACAAATATATGGCAATGAATTGAGTTTGTACAGTGGCATGGATAAGCCATGAAATCTCTTCTTCTAAAATTGCGCCAGGGTTATAAGCGTTAAGGCCGGAAGTTGAGACCACCTTGTATAATTTAAGCGAGGTGGTTGTAATTAAGGGGCTACTGTTAACGGTGCTGCGTTTATATCGCGACCTAATACTACTGTCAAGGTTTAAACACTATATGACGTCATTATTTAGAACGAGTAACGTGTTTAGATAAAAAGGGATTACGTATTCCGTCTATCTCTTTTACGTCTCGAATAAATCTGATTTGTTGTCAAGATATTCAATTTCTTTGGAATTCATTCTGTTATTTCTCGAGCTAAAAGTTGTCAATAGTCTATATTGTGGAATTTTTTCAATATAAAATAACTGATAAACTCAATTCTTTATTATTATGTTGCGGCATCGATTAGAGTTGATAGGAATTCCAAATATGTGATCCATTTTGACTTATTTCTCTTTTTATTCCTCGTGAAAGGGGTTCCATTTATTTAGGAGAACATAACTAAGAGATATACGGGTTTTTTTTTCAACGCGATATGACGGATTCTTGAGAATCCAAGCGAGCGAATGAGACAAACGGAAATTCCTCCCAGGAAAAACATGAACGTATTCGTTGATAATGGAGGTCATAAAAGAGAGGAGGACAACAGCAGGTTGGAACTCGGACGGAATGTTTTGCGCATGAATATAAGAGGCATCTTTCGAATCGCTGCCTCTCTAAAACTGAATCAGTGGAATTCCACTGGATTACACTGATAAGTATACCACTGCGAACCGGTGCATATACACTGCGAATCAGTGAATATTCACTGATTTTCATAGTGAAATGTGACTAATTGTGATCAGTGAAAATAACATCCAACTGCGGAATCAGTGACTATCCACTGATTATGCAGTGGAATGCGACTGATTGAAATTAGTGGTATACTTATAACTGCGGAATCAGTGAGATTCCATTGATTTAGATTTAGAGAGTGAAAGAAATCGCCTCCCAGTGTATTCACCACGAACGAAGCCACTTTTGTTCCATAATATGTATCTACATTGTGATCTTGTGGTGAAGATGTATTTTTATCCTTCATCGGGTTCTCAATTCAATCTCATATCTGCGTATTAGTTTGTATCACTTTTGTTATCAATATTTTTATACTTTCTTCTTTCGTCGCAAAACAATGCATTGAATCAAAATACGTAAATTATTCCTTTCGAGAAGGGTAAGAATTCCTGATTCACCAAACAGTTTTATGAAACTTTCTCATACAAATTATGTGATGGGATTCGCTGTTATCACCCCTTGCAACTGATAATACATTCTTTCACTTAAGGCAGGGAGATATCGGAATAAGAGAAGCAATCCACTATAGTAGTACTATTTTTTATCCACACAAAATGATTCTGTCCAAAAGTATCATTTCTATTCATGCAAATTGAATAAAAATTCATGAGGGTTACGTTTTGCATCGGATGATTCAAATTGATACCCTGTAAATCGACTGCTCGATGAAGATAAATCACCCCAATGTAAATATGTATTCTCATAAAACTATACAATTTTTCCCTTCGATGACAAATTTTTTGTATCGGTCTATCGTTTTCGCGGTGAGATATAGAGAAAAAATATGATATCTTCATGAATCAACCCCCGAGTTGAGATCGTCCGTAGCATTTATAAGTACCGTTTATTTTACATCTGTTTTATAACTCGACTCTAAAAAATAATTCAGAAATATTGTCTTTCAATATTCAAAAATTCACTATTTTGGTGGAAAAAATTGTTCTCGTGATCAGTGAAAAAAGAAACTCCCTTCGATTAATACATTAATATACTAATAACAGTTGAATAAGAACGTTTCAAAACCATATCCCGACCGTTACGATGACCTCAAGTTGGGTGTTTTATCCTTCGTGATAAATTGAAAGTACAGGTCAGATTGGTTAGCTTAGTCCTATTGGAGAATGCTCGAGTGAAATCGTGTCAGGTATACGAAACTGGTTGGAGCATGCGTGTGCTTTGCGTAATTTTCCTCTCTGCTACTACGAACAGCGATGGGGTGATGGGTCAATTGCTCAGACGATTCGATATCTTCATTTGAGCTTTTGGTGGCATCTTCAGAGTACTCCGAAGGGGTGGGTCTTTAGACCCTGACTCTCAACCAGTCACTTTGACGACCCTCGGTAAGAGTTATATAAGGGGATCGTACCTATAATTAATACAATGATACTTATAATAGTTTCATATGCATTATTTAGAGAAAAAAGAGAAAAACACCTTGCATAATATTATTCCCTGGTTTCAATAATTCTTATACAATTTTCAAAAGAATATTGAAAAATTGGTTGAAATGAACATAAAAGAATACAACAACACCCACGTATTCCATTGTATATACTCTATTTTCAAGCTCCGTATTCAACTGCTGAAACTTTTTACAACGGGTAATCACAGATTTCAGATCTCTATTGTCGTCACCTCGAAGTGCCAACGCATCTGCTTCGCTTCTTCAGTCGGAAACTTTTAATAGCATGCAACAAAAAATCCATAGAAAACAAAATTAAATTTCCTTTGTAGCGGACCCTCGAGTACTCTCGGTTGCCAAGTTCTTTTGTCGAGTGAGGAATAAAAGAAAACGAAGCTCTGCTATTTACAAAAATTTCTCGATTCAATTCTATCAACTCTGTATAGTAATTCAGATTTGTTGGATTGTAAGATCTCGAGGAAGGTTTGATGAATCTCATGGAGAGGTGATAAACTTATTCCCATCATAGAATCGATCGATCGGACTTGATGAACATTTTTCAGAATACGCGAAATGTTACGCGAAAGGGAGTTGAGAGTTGAATAGGATTATTCGATTCTCTTTAAGGTAAAACCTTGATACCTGTTAGCCGAGTTTTAACAACAGTTAAGAGGGAAAAGTTCTACCTCGGGACTGAGAAGGGGAGGGAAGACAAAGAAAGAAAAGCACTTTTACCTCAAGTGAAATTCCCTGGCGTGAGACAAATTCAAGATTTATGAAGCAAAGAAAACGGGGCCAACTGTGCCTATCTTCTCTTCAGAGCATTGACATAAGTATCACCGCGTCGAATCACGCTCACATTTTTCTTCAACGGTATTATCCAATCAGCAAAAGTTCTTCCCCTTCTTTTTCTACCCCTCGCTTCATCTTGATATATCCTATAAATATGAGAAAAACATCATTGTAATCATTGATGACCTGAATGGAGAAATTTGAAATTTCAAGTTCAACGTCGCTTTGAGATGAATCTGAACACTGAATCCCATTATTTCATACAAACAGTACAAACTTATCAGACCCGCATCGAAAAACTGATAAGTTTGAATGCCTTTGAGTATTCATTTGCTCATTCAAAACTCATGATTCAATAACATTCAAGAGCCTTTTTAACCAGGGTGAATTATTACTTTTCTTTTTCCTCGTTTTTATTTGCTTAGGATTCTTGAAGTTACATGAAGAAAGAGGTGCATAATATGCGTTCCATAAAATTCCATTCAAATATGTGCATTGAAGAAACTATACCCCCGATGGCCTGCTTGTCAAGAACAAGTTTTAATGGTGTCGGAAAAACGTTCTCGTACCTATATACATGTGTGTGCATAAACATTGAGCCAATTTCAACTCATGTTTGGTCCATGCTCATTTATCTTTCATGTTCATTCAAACCTGGGTAGTGCAACACAGCATAAAAAGATTATTTTCAAAATTTGTGCTGTATAAATAATATTATAGTGTATGAAATATTTGAGAACTTCTTTAAAATTTTTGCTGTAGAAAATTTTAGTGGCTATAAGGAGTTGACGTCAATGATTGAATTGACGGGACAAAAAGTTATCTGAATTCATCGATTGTTTTATATTTCATCATAAAATGTGAAGATTCTTACAAGGTTTATCAATCTGTTCACGCTCAAAAGTTTTTCTTCTTACTCCGCCGAAGCTTGCAAGATTCCCAATGGACTTTAAAGGAACTAGAAATGAGAACTTTCGAAAATATCTCAACATCCGCCAGGACATTTATAAGTCGGATTTCACGTGGACTGATGGAAGACCAACAAAACACGATTGTCTTATTTGACTTATCGAAATTGCATTGAGAGAAAGATGTAGTTGAAGTTACCAGTATTTGGGAATAATTAACAAATCTCATAGTTAGCTATGGCAAAATAAATATTTAGTTATAATAACCAGATCCTGCACTGAGAAAAAAATAAAAGTGCCATTAACCACCACGCGTAATTGAAGAATTTATGAACGAATCAACGTTGGAAATTGTAGACTCAACTACGTCATCTTTCATTGTCTAAAACATATCACTTGATTTTATGAACCAATGTGTGTCAACGTCAGTAAATCACAGAAAAAGTTTCATTCAAAATCTCACGTAGTTGAGTCAACCTCGCAGGCAATCAATGCTTCGTTATTCTGTGTCAAATGTATATGGGTACTTATTGAAGGAAACTATTTTTCATTGTCCCAATCATTCACGTAGTTGACTCAACAGAATCGACCAACCTGGGGAATGATTCAATGCAAGCTCCAGAGTTGGTTAAACGTATTTAACCTCCTGGCGTAGTTGAATCAACTACGTTTTCATTCAATTCACTAATCCTTTTTCTCAGGGTGTCAATACTCACCGAATATCGGTGATAATAAACCAATCACATATTTGAGGCAACCAAGTTAATTTGTTGACTGTCGGTAGGTTCTTTTTTCAGTGTTGGCCTAGAAATTTCATCGAGTTTCATTCATACGTCCAACGCAAGGTCATTGTGAATATAACGAATTCGATTTGATATTTATAGATTCTTATAATGCTTTCACAACGAATAGAAACTGAATCGATTCTAATCATTTGTTACAGATTATTCGAGGAAAATGCGGAGCTTCTAAACATGTTCACCAAGTTTCGCGATTTAAAAACAAAGGAACAGCAATCATCAAGTATGGAGCTGGCAGAACACGCGAAAAAGGTGATGTCAACCTTAGACGAAGGTATCAAGAGTTTGGACGATATGGACGTCTTTTTGACGTACCTTCATCAAGTCGGCGCCTCGCACACGAAGATACCAGGTTTCAATCGCGCGTATTTCTGGGTGAGTGACAGGTTTTATATTGAATTCAGTAACTTCTAATAATATCAAATCTATCATAAAACGAAACATTCCTCAAAGTCGCTAGACCTCTCTACTTATTTCTCACTTCAGTGTTTCTTGCAGTAATTGGGGAGAGAATCACAAATTAATTTGAAACCAACCGGAAAAGCACATTGATTAATAATGGAATTCATAACGCGAATGAGAGTTAATATTTGATTTTTAATCAAAAGCTTGAATAAAAATGGAAAATAAAAACGAAGGGAGTGTAGATTGTATGAAAATTCTGTAGAATTAATAACGACAATTTCATAGCAAACAGATTGTAATGAAGAGAACCTCATGATTGTTTAATATAATCCAACGTTGTTCCATCTAATATCCGATCCATGAATTTCATATACATGAGAATGTCAAATTATAAAATAACAATTCCCTGCCGTTACTCCCTCAAATTCATCAGAGATCCATGATACGCGTGGACGTTCGTTTAACAGAGTTACGGTATAGAATATGTATGTGTAACGCCAATGGTTTCGCACACTCATCAACGTACAAAACGTTCATGTAATCGGTGGTGATGGAAAATCATCGGAAACGGACTGTCAAATCTGAAAATAGAGAACGATAAAATCTTCATTTAGAAACACAAACATAAACAACCAACGATATGCGATGGCTGATGAAATTTTGACAACAGCCAGATATTTGAATTTCGACTTCCATGGAAAATACCTTGAAAATACATATATGTATCTATGAATCAGATATTATACAAATCTAAAAGTATACAATACGCCACACTATTTACGATCTTGCTCTTTGTTGAAATTTTAACCATTGTTCGGTTTCGTTCGACATTTTTAGCAGAATATCTTTTCAATTGAAGTTCAAACACAAAGTGTTATAAACACATTTTAAACGCATGATTTAACCCCATTCAAAACACGTTCTTTGAGGACGTCGTTTGATGGTTATTTTTGAATATTAGTTTAAATTACACGTCATCAAAACGTAATTCCTGGCCGTCTATTTCCCTATCGAATTTGAACTAAAAATCAACGTTATGAAATCAACGACTGACGTCCGTTTGACAGTCTAACGTTCCCTCAACGTTGAAATAACGTGTGTGTTTATTGGGTTCAAACTTTATTTGCGATTGCTTTTATCGTGATTCATTCTCCGCCATGAGACGGAAATTACCTTCCCGAGGTAGATCTACTTCATCCCTGTACTGAGAACCCTAATAGTGATAACGATTTGCAAAAATGTTCTCCCACAATTCTGCATATTTTGAATTCTCGAAGTATACCTGTTTATTTCAACGTAACATAAAATTCCTCCGCAACTTCTCAAGAATGAATTATATTATATTCAATGCGTGATCAAATTACGATGTATAAAAAAAAAACATGGAAATGTTATTCATAAACAGGAAAGAAATTCACTTCAAAATGTAATTAGCTGATACACGTTCACCTGTTGAATCACATGATGAAGCAACATCGTACTGTCCATCTACTTTCTCTCAGTCGCTAAATGTCGGTACGTGGAAAGTGATGAAGTCATTCTGCTAACCATATTGGACAAGGAATGGGATAGCGCTAAGAAGCACTTTAGACGATAAGAGGGAAAAGAAAACGAGTGATAGTACAATCGCAACCCTGAGTGCTCGAATATATTTTGTACGTTGGAAAACCTCGACTTCGAACCTCATCTGTTTGCTAGAATAAACACAACCAGTATAACCAGTCACATGGAGAGGAAAAATTGTTTCGCCAGACCGTTAGATAGCATTATTCTTTCAGCAATCTAATTGGCTGCGGCAGCAAATATTTGACTAATTTCTTCTAATTCTGAATAATTTGTAAATCCACTTAGATTTGGAGGAACATAAAAGTATATGCAAATTCGATGGATAAAAATAATATGTGAGATCAAGTGAGTTTGAAATTATTTTTTCCCGGGCTTCTATCATTGGATCTGCATAAATTTCGATAGGTTAACCACTCGCTTCGGTATCACCTTGATTAAAATTAGTACAGGTTGCACGATTAAGATAACCAACGTTGCATCGTTAAATTAACATAAATAGAACAAATATTATCACAAATGCCATCAAGGTTAAAAAAGTTTTGAGATAATGGATCGAAGGTTGCGAGGTTCTATTTTTCAAGGTGAAATCTTGAGATTTGGAACTGGAATAGTATTATGTGTATAGGAAACAAGGGAACGAGTATTCCGATTAAATTTTCATGCAACGGAGGTCAGAGCGTTCAGACATCACGTCAAAATCCAGAAAGAAAGAAACAAGACGATAATCGATATCGATACTTTGATGGATCAAATCTATCTTCCTCATTGCCGTTGAAAGAGAAACGCGTTGAAAATAATATGATTTCGATGTGCAATAAACTTGACTGACGGAAGAAGGTGGTGGAAATATCCCTTCGCGAGGGAACACCACCCTCTGGGTTTTCAGCCAACGATGCTTCACCGAGCCAGTAAATAATACAGTGGGAGGGATGGAGGGAGAGAAACAAATCGGCAAGAATATAATAGTGCTTGTGACGTGGAGTTGGCTTTTCTTTCGACAATAACGTCGACTGGACATGCACGAAAATGATAAAAGAAGGCTGAAGTATCTCAAAACAAGACGCATATAACGTGTTTCGCGAATATTATTCATTTTATCGTACTTTTCGATACGTTCAATACAATTCAACGAAGAGCAGTTGAAAGTTATGACGAATCGAATCATGAATCACAAATTTCCGGTATATAGTCCACATCTGTGTTAACTTGCGATCAAAACGTGACGCGAATGAAGTACGTTTTACAAGAAGATTATCGAAAAGATGTGGTACGTATTTTCTGCTTACAATCTCTAACTTCGACGTGTGAATAGAATTCGACAATAGCTTGGTGAAAATTCATGATTTATCAAGTCATGAATTACATATGTATGTCATATGGCTTCACATCCGTTCGTTGGCTTGTGATCGGTACGTGATATGAATAAACTATACTAGCATCATATTATGGTTATCCAAGTTTTGATTTTTATAATTACATATCGTTTATTCGTGTTCTTTTTGTTATCAAAGGAATGCACAAGAAAGAAGATCTTAACTATCGGACCGTTAAAACGAGCTTGGTGATCATTTCCAATAAGAAATTTTAGTATAATTCTTGATTTAGAATACAGAAATATTTTTTCATGAGCAGGAAATGTTCAAGAGAAACCCTCCGTCAACGGTATTCGCCAACCATCATAATTCATCCTCTTATGGATCTCAAGGGTATCTCTTCATCAAAAGGATGATGAGTTGCAACTCACGGGTGTCTCCAATTATTATAGCTTCTTTTGAGAACCATCCGTCAACGAAAAGATAAAGCTGTGAGAATCATGAATCCCTCAAAAGATTTCAAAAAACAAATCTAAAAGTACTCTGTAAAGAAATTCCTTCTGGAACTTTAGAAAATGTGACTGTTATTTTTTCTGGATCTTCAGACAAATTTTACTGAGTTTTGAGAAACTTCAACTAAATTTCGGAACGTATTTTGAAAATTCAGCAAAAAATTACAGTCACATTTTCTGAATTTTCAGAGAGAATTTTTTTCACAGTGTAGTTACAGTGTATCTCACCATAAATAAACAATGATTTATGAGAATTTGAAGACTGCGTAGTGAAACAACGATTTGGAGCGCTTTGGCCCTTTGGAGAAAACAATTTCAGACTATAATATATACTACTGTGGGCAGAAAATAGTAAGACTTTGTTCATAATTAAAAAATTCTCAATTTATTCTTCCAAATCTACTTCGTCCCCCTCAAAGTAATCCCCCTTGGCCCCAATACACTTGTGCCAACGTTTTTTCCAATCCTCGAAACAGTTGTTGAAGTCAATTTCCGGAATGGCCTTCCATGCGCGTATAGCGATTCACGTTTAATGTCTTCAATTGACTCAAAACGGTTTCCCCGGAGCGGTCGTTTGAGTTTGCTGAATAGCCAGAAGTCACACGGAGTTAAATCAGGCGAATACGGTGGTTGCGGCACGATATTGGTTGAAAATTTGGCGAAAAACTCACGAAGAATCAATGAGTGATTTTGGAACTAATCGTGCTGTCACTTTTCTTAGGCCCAAATGATCTTTCAAAATGATTTTCACTGAGCCTTTCGATATTCCAACGATGCCAGTAAGGTCTCTGACTGTTGATCGTCCATTCTCAAGCACCAATTCCTTGATTTTATTGACGTCCCTGGTAACAAAAAATCTCTCTGAATCTCTCTATATTTTGGGACACATTCCAGAGAGATTCGGCACAATTTTAGGGAAATTCAGAGAAAGTTGAAGACCTGTCAGATAGTCATGCATCCTGAATCTCTCTTAATTTTTCTGTGGAAATCGAAATGGAAATCTATAAATTCTTCAGGATCTTTCTGAATCTTTTCGAATTCTCCAGAATTTCATTTATTAACAATTCAAAGCTCATGCTGGATTCCTCTGAAACAGTCTGAGTTCCTCTGAATCTTTCTGAATTCCTCTGAATCTCGTTGAATGTGTCAGAATTTCATATATCCAGGTTCATATATCAAAGCTTACTCTAAATTTTCCTGTATCTTTCTGAATTCTCCTGAATGTTTATAAATTTCCATGAATCTCTCTGAATTCCTCTGAATCTCTTTGAATCTCTCCGGATTTTAAATATTGAGAATTCAAAGCTGACTCTGGATTTGTCTGAATCCTTCTGCAAAGGTTCATATTTAATTTTTGCTAAGTTTCGGGTTTCTGATTTTCCCTGAAACTCCCTGAATACCTCCGAATTCTTTAACCAAAAGTTTCACTTCATTTATTTCTCTCTGGTTTCTCCCAATCCCTCTGAATCTCTCTGAATTTCCCTGAATCCTTCCTAAAAAAGTTCTGTGATCAATTTTTCCTAATGTCCGGGTCTCTGAGTTTCTCTAAGACTCCCTGAATGCCTCTGCAATCCTGAACCAAAAATTCCCCTTAATTTATTTCTCCCTGAATTTCTCTGAATTTGTCTGAATCTCTCTGAATTTCTTTAAATCCTTCCGTGAAGTTCAATGCTAAATTTTTCCTAATTTTCGTTCCTCTAAAACTCCCTGAATGCCTCTGAAATCTCGCACAAAAAATTTTTCTCGATGTATCTCTCTCTGAATTTCTCTGAATCCTTCTGAAAAGTTCAACGCACAATTTTTCCTAATTTACCCGTTCCTGAATCCTTCTGAACGGATCTCTCGGAATTTCTCTGAAACGTAAAATTTTCAGAGAGATTCAGAGAAATTTTTTTACCAAGGGTGTTGATCATCAGTTGATGTTGATGGCCGTCCTGGACGTGGTTCGTCGGCAACGCGTTCTCGACCCTCTTTGAATAATTTGTACCAATCAACAACACTTTATCGCGACAAACAATCATCACCGAAGGCCTTTTGCAACATTCTGAACGTTTCGGCACCAGAAATTTGATTCCGCACACAAAATTTAATGGAACTTCTTTGTTGAATAATTTCACTCATTGTGAGAATCGCCTAATGCACTTTTTATACTTCAGAAAGACAAGCGTATACTAAACACTAATGATTATTTTGATGTGACATTTGGCACAGATGTCACTGACAATCATACCAACCTAGAAAAAAAATATTTCGACGAACGGGTTTTCGCGCGAAATTTAAATTAAAAAGTCTTACTATTTTTTGCCCTCGGTATTGTGAACCGGGTGTTTCATAATTCGCTAAAAACACTTCAGAGACGTTATTCTGCATACAAAATGCAATAATTTCCTGTTTGGAACAAATTTTTTGGAGGCTTAGTTTTTGAGTTATGAGTATTTTTAGATTTTTCTCAAATTAAGATAACTCAAAAGCATTATATTCTAGATTCTTGAGCTTAACACCATTCTCTAAGTTGGGGAACGCCGGTTCTCTTGAGAACAAAATTCAACTATCCTATCATTCTTTGTTTCAGAGCTACAGCGATTTGAAATTTCCTGGCTTCTAGCCAATCAGAATTCAGCAACTTTAAATTACTATAGCTGCGGAACAAAGAATGATAAGATACGTAGTTGACTTTTTTCCTAGAGATCTGACGTTTCCCAACTTACAAAATGGTGTTGAGTTCAAGAATGTAGAACATAATGCTTCTGAGTTATTCTAATTCGAAAAAGAATCTAAAAATGCTCATGGCTCAAAAACTAAGCCCCAAAAAATTTCTTCCAAACGGAAAATTATTGCATTTTGGCTGCAGAATAACGCCTCTGAAGTATTTTCGGTGAATTATGAAACACCCTGTATGTATAAATATATATTGTAATTAGGGGTGTGCGAGTAGTGATTTTTTCGAGTCGAGTCGAGCCGAGTACTCGAAATTTATCGAGTACTCGAAAATTTTTCGAGTACCTGGTAGATTTTCGAGTACTCGAAAAATATATAATATACGTGAATATGAATCTGATTTATATGTTTCAATGGATAACGATCCCTTACGTTTTCTAAGAATATTCTACTTTTCACAAATGGTGATTCATGATAATTCTAAAAAAATTGTCAAATTACTCGAAGAGTTTTGAGTAGCTCGAAAATGTCGAGTAGTAAAAAATACTCGACTCGACTCGACTCGAAAATACTCGAAAATTTCGAGTACTCGCACACGCCTAATTGTAATACTCCCGTACAGCACGGGACATTTCTACGTTGCCTCTACGTTGCCTCCACGTGGATTCTTCGTTCATCCACGTTCTATCCACGTCCACCATTTATCCACGTGGAGTCCACGGAGATGCGACGTGGAAATCGGTGGATGTTCTGTTAGGGCTGTTCATAAGATAATAGAACTACTGGATTTACGGTTGGAAACTACAATTTTTCTACCTCTCTTTCCTGTAAAAAATTAAACATTCAGAGGAATTGAGAATTTTGATGCGAACGAATACGATTTTTGAATATCTCTGAAGGCATACAAATACAAATTAATTTTTGAAATTAGCTGTTCCAACTAAGAATGTAACTTGAGAGCTCTTTGCATTCGGGCGGATCAAAAGATTGAGTAATTTACATTGCAAATGATATCACCTTTTCAATCAATCGCGTAGAAATTGTGTAATACGGAAGAAAATTCGGAATAAGTCGTGAAAGAGGTTAGGAATTGACGGAAATTGGAATGCACAAATTTCAATGGTTCAAAAGAATGGAAATTTGAACCTTGGAGAAGAAATTGGAAGACATTACACGAAAAAAAATGACCATGTAAAAATTACATGAGAAATGAAGTAACACAGTGAAGTATTACAGTGTGGATCTTATGTAAAATTCACTACACAGTGTTGTTAAATTTACGTTGTTTTCATAGTTACTTCACAGCACTCTCATTTAATTCAGTAACAATGTGAATATAACATTGGTTCCAATGTAAATTTTACTCCAATTGCATTTATGTGAGCTGTTGTGTTAAATTAACAACAACCAATGTAGAATTTACATGGGATTTTTTTCCGTGTAGAATTGAAAAGTATCCACATTGAAGGTTTTCAATTGTCAAATATACAAAAATCATATTCGTACGTGCGATTCTCAATTTTTTTCAACGGAATATTCTTTACATGGTTTATTTTTAGCCTTCAGAAAATGGGAAAACCACTATAGTGACTCGACCAGTGACAGTCATTTCACCCACAAGCATTCCCCCATATCAAATACTTATTTAATGTATTTCTCCAGAGAAATCGATAATCCCAAATCCCCGCACTCTAAAGGTTAGTGTAATATGAACGATAAGAAAGACAATTGACTTGTAAAATTCACAATTTGAGGGGATACTAGCGCTGGGATGCCAACACGTCCCAGCGCTAATATACTGTATGTTAGTAGTCCTTTAAAACCTCGAATCGCAACGTTGTTGAGCTATGTAGAGATATGGGAAATTTCCTTTTTTTCTTGAAATAATATTCACCACTTTCTAAACTTCCTTCTTCCCAAGAAAACCACACGGAGGAAAATTATTTTGAAATGGGTAGCGATGATCACTATCTTGCGTAGGATTGAAGCCAATTTTTGAAAAATAAGTGATGGGTGCTTGTGATGATAGGAATGAATAATAGAAAAATAGCAAAGGGTACTAAGGTGTACAGTAATGGAAAATTGTATCAATCCTGCCTATACTGTGGAGCATTCAGCGACAATTGGGTTAGGGATGGTTCCCTCAGTCATTACGGAAACGTCGTGAAATTGAATATCAAACGTTGTATTATCCGGAGGAGAGAGTGATTCATAATATCTCAAGGAAATGATTGCCAAGCAATGTATAGAGTAGATTTCAACACAGAACAGAAAAATGGGAATCATTGCACGGTGTGGAATCATTCATACCCTGGTAAAAAAATCTCTCCGAATCTCTTTGAAAATTTCACGTTTCAGAGAAATTCGGAGAGATCCAGAGGGATTTGGGGGGATTCAGAGAAATTCAGAGCAATTCATCGTGATTCAGGGAAATTCAGAAGCATTCGGGAACGGGTAAATTGGGAAAAATTGTGCGTTGAACTTTTCAGAAGGATTCAGAGAAATTCAGAGAGAGATACATTGGAAAAAATTGTTTGCGCGAGATTTCAGAGGCATTCAGGGAGTTTTAGAGAAACTCAGAGGAACGGAAATTAGGAAAAATTTAGCATGGAACTTCACGGAAGGATTCAAAGAAATTCAGACAGACCAGAGAAATTGAGGGAGAAATGAATTGAGAGGAATTTTTGGTCCAAGATTGCAGAGGCATTCAGGGAGTTTTAGAGAAACTCAAGGACCCGGACATTAGGAAAAATTAACCAAAGAACTTTTTTACGAAGGATTCAGGGAAATTCAGAGAGATTCAGAGGGATTGGGAGAAATTCAGAGAGAAATAAATGAAGTGGAACTTTTAGTTCAAGAATTTGGAGGTATTCAGGGAGTTTCAGGGAAAATCAGAAACCCGAAACTTAGCAAAAATTAAGTATGGAACTTCACAGAAGGATTCAGACAAATTCAGAGTCAGCTTTGAATTCTTAATATTTGAAATCCGGAGGGATTCAAAGAGATTCAGAGGAATTCAGAGAGATTCATGGAAATTTATGAAAATTCAGGAGAATTCAGGCAGATACAGGCAAATTTAGAGTAAGCTTTGATATATGAACCTGGATATATGAAATTCTGACACATTCAACAAGATTCAGAGGACTTCAGAGGAATTCAGAGAGATTCAGAAGAATCCAGACTGTTTCAGAGGAATTCAGCATGAGCTTTGAATTGTTAATAAATGCAATTTTGGAGAGTTCGGAAAGATTTAGAAGGATCCTGAAGAATTTATAGATTTCCATAGAAAAATTAAGAGAGATTCACAGGAAGTTGGAGAGATTCAGGATGCATGACTATTTGACAGGTCTCCAACTTTCTCTGAATTTCTCTAAAATTGCTCTGAATCTCTCTGAAAAATGTCCCAGAATGTAGAGAGATTCAGAGAAATTTTTTTTACCAGGGTAACATTTCGAGGTGATGATTCTCAAGCATTGTATGCCGCACATCACTAAGATTATTCATAAAGTAAGTTCCTGAGATGTAAGCACGAATCTACGAACGATTCATAAACTTTCAGGAAGTTGAAAATCTCAATCGTGCGGTAGAGCTAAGTCGGTATCAGCGTTACTTCGGTCAAGTTAAGTTGGTTAGGTAGGTAGCCCTTCGAAACCCCATTACTGAGAAAAAAATTCTTTTTTCCACAGCCTTGCGTCTTGATCGATGGGACGAAAAATCGTCGTGAGAGTATGAATTCCAAATGAATTAATTATTTTTGCGTAATTTTTTAGGATAATTCACGGCATCTTTCTTCTGAATTGGTGGTATTGATCACTAAGTTTTGTGAGGAATAGGAAGTATGTTTTTTTAATTCATATTGTAATAGAAATTGAATGAGTTAGCAGTGATCTTCATATGAAAAGTTCAGTTGTCACCAATTTGCTAACGCTTTTTAGCAATGATCCCTCGTATTTCTAGTAATCATTCACTGTTCTTTTTTCTCCGTGCAGACTGTGCGTGGGAATTTTGATTGACTTCCATCGGTCTTGAATTCACCCCATACATTGAATAGAAAGCAACTGGTTGCTTCTCCACGGGAATGCTTCGACTCACGAATGCATTATCATAGGTAACTATAGAGAAGAGTCAAGTCCTTGATTACTTTCTGCAGCATTTATCAGATTTGGCGCTGTTCTGGCGTTTCCTATCCCGCGAATGGAGCATGAATCATCCAGGAAAGTAGTATAATGTGGTTTTATATGTATGGAGAGTTTAGCAGAGCAGCTGAATGCAGAAAGGGTTTTTAAATTAGAAGGATTATATTTGAAAAATTAACCAGTGAAAAGAGTACGGCGGTACATTCTTCGAGTGTACTGTGGAAACCCGAAGGAAATGGGATTTTTGATATATTCCTTTGATCAAAAAGTATTAGGCCTGGTGTTATGAAACGGAAAGTATAAATTTATTAATTTCAATATTTGGTTTCCTTCAAAATAATCCTCTTTCACTGCAATATAATTATGCTTTTTTCAATCGTCAAAGCATCCTTTATAATCAACTTCAGATATACTTTTCGAAACGCGTAGCGAATTTTCTCTCATCGGGCAATGGATTCAAAACGGTATCCGCAAGATGGTAACTGTAGTTTAAGAACTGAGGAAAAATTGCATGGGACCATACCAAGAAAATGCGGAGTCTGAGGAATGGCAATCTTTGAATGCTTGACGAGAAAATCACGAACAGGATGAGAAAAACAAGCGAGGGCGTTATCATGGTGCCGTTTTTGAGCCAAACGATATTCTAATATGTTCACTTAGATCTCGAACTGAAACGTTTTTTCATAGGCGTGCCTACCGTGGGTGGCGTGAGTGCACTGGTACACATAATTCAGAATATCTATTCCTTTCCGTTACAATATTATCCGGAAAAAGCAATACAGCATAAAAAATTCTGACTTCGCAACGAAATAGATAACTGGCCCCCGAATGGAAAAATTCTCAAAATTATATATAACTTATATACAATTCAATAAAGTTTATATAAAAATTATACATAAATTCTCTTCTGAGGATTTAAAAACAGAAGTCATCAGCATTGGATGAAAATTCAGTTGAAGGCGGATTTTTATCTATAAAAGCAACAAAAATTTCCGCCTGTAATATATAAGTCTTCGAAAAAACAGAATGCTGGACTAAGTCGTGCGTATTCTTGAACAAAATTGATTCTTTTTTACACAAAAAGTGACTGGTTTATCAACTGGCTTTCGTTAACGCTGACAATAAGATATAACTTGGTACAAAAGGCTGATTGCCACATCTTAGCTATTCATGTGAAGTCCATGTTCATGATCAAAACATGGCAAAATGTTGTAACAAAATTGATAATTAGTAAATTGATTTCTTCAACTTGAATCTGGGAAAAGTTAACTAAGCTAATCTATACCGTTTGACCATGTTGGTTCAATATTGGAGAGAAGGATTGACGAACTATGAAATGATGTTATCACTTGCATATCAAAGATCGGCCAATCATCGGCTCACTGATCTCTACTACACACTGGATAGCGAATTGATCAGAATCTTTTTGATGAATAGAAAGCCGAAAGTTGTCGTTCTTTTGTGGGGGACATGTACATTTTATATAACAAAGTTAAACTATATAAGTATATTTTCTACAAATATATTTCATGAGTTCATATAAATATTCATTCACCTCAATGTAGTTGAAATTGCATTCTGAATTATGAAATATCATACGTTTACCACAAAACAGTGCTCGTTATCATCTTTTCGTATTTGATGGGAAAAAATATTTCTTATTTTAGAATAGTTTTTGTTCGTCAAAACAAAAATCAATCACCATTTTGTAACGTTTTTTATCACATGAATTGTATAAAAGTGTATTTATGATTTTCAAATCTCCCGCCAAAAAGAAGCACTTGGCCCTCAAACTCAGGGTCTTCTATTAACTTCAATTTATCACAAAAATTTTGTGCTGCGAGGTGGGTTATTCGCTATCCAGTGTATAGTAGAGACAAGTCCTTAGGCTACGTTGCACCATCCTGGAACCAATGGTCAATTTTTATTCAGATATTGATCAAAATTTGATATATTCTCTATAAAAAAGTATCCAATCCATCGAGGATCCTCATCGCTTAACCGAACCGGCCTCAGTATCAAGTTTCCATCCGATTAGATTTTTTACTTAATTAAAGTACATCAGAATATTTAAATTGCTCAATTTTGTTTTCAAATCATCTGTTTTCATCAGTGTTTTCTCATATTATCTCGCATTTAGGATCAAACCATTCAGAATGCAACATTCCAGAAATATTTAAAAGTTTGAAGTACTCAGCCTACCTCTGACTAATAAAAAAACTGTACCACCTCTGGTAACAAAATTTTGTTTCAAACTCGATAGAGAAGTGGAATTAAGGGGCGAAAAAACTGCCTCAGGTCATCGAAACCCTTTCCCTTAGTAAACTGAAAGTATTGAGAATTTTCACTCTTTCAGATTTACAAAGCAAGTAGAATAAATAGTCATTCCAAATAGCGAATGACGAGATAGGGGGAAAAGGTCTGGATTAGCATCCAAGCGACCCGGAGCTCATTTCCTTGAATGTCAAGAGAGGAAATTTAAGTGGAGGTGAAAATTGTTTCACAAACAAATGAGCAAGTTCATTGAATTAAAATCAAGCATATCTTGTAATATACTTCTTTCTGACAAAGGTTGGTGATAGCTACACATGAGAATCCTTGTCAGAGTGCAAATAGAATCGAAGTTGACCCAATCAGGTGCAAGAAATGAATTCTGGTCAAAATATACAGCACATTGAGCTTCGTTTCAATCTATTTCAAAGCAATCGTCCTTCTTCCATGTAAAATAAAAGCGCAAGTAAAAATGTTCTAGTCATCAAGGGGATGCAAAAAACCAAAGTTTTTTTTTACAAAAAACAGGGTTTTTGGTTTAAACCTGGTTTTTTGATATCAAATTTAGTTTTTCCAATCTGAACAAGAAATTTGTGATTGTCAATGAACAAATTAAGACCATTCACATACAAAAGAGACAGTGCCTTATTGGAGTGAAAAATCTCACTTCTGATCTAAAGCTGAAAATCTAAAGGTATTTAGATATGTGTTTTAATCAATTTATGTGGTATAAATTAGTTTCATATTAGCTTGAGAGACAGGAATGATAAACATCGGTATCACAATATTTCAAATTCCTTGAAAAGGATAATAAAAAAACAGATTACATTGATACTTCATTTAATTAGATTCAATATTTAGAATATTCAATTTACCAAGATCATTGACGATTATAATATGTTTAAAATCGAGCATGAAAAACTAAAACGCATCTGTGAAATAATGATCAATTAATTCATTCAATGCTCAAAAATCGGTGTTGAACATTTCTATTGAAAATTTTAGGCAGGAACAATCATTAATTATTTCGAACTCTTTTCAAACTGTTTTCCTGCGTAAAATACAATCCCATATCACATTTTTCAAGTTCTTTGGGCAATCGTAAAACATTGTTGCAGAATTCTACAATGACTGTAAAAAGCATTAAATTCGATGGAAAAAGGAATCCGGAAAGAGTTAGATTCTTCAGACATATACGAGGTGTATACAATCTCCATAACACGTCGTTCAATAAGTCCCGAGACTAACAACGAAAACAACATTTTTTTTCAAAAATCATTTTTATTCATCAATACAATCTCCTTTTAGAGTGATACAATCTTTCCAACGCCTTCCCAACATTTCTATACCACGTTTATAGGAGGATTTATCCTTTGCTTCAAAATAGGCTTCAGTTTCGGCAATGACCTCCTCATTCGAGCCAAATCTTTTTCCCTGGAGCATTTTTTTGAAATCAACAAAGAGCCAGTAGTCGCTGGGGGCTAAATCTAGCGGATACGGAGGGGGGGGGGGGAGGAAGCCAACAAAGCCCAACTCGTTGAGTTTTGCCATTGTTTTCATGGACTTGTGGCATGGTGCATTGTCTTGGTGAAAAAGGATTTTTTTCTTCTTCATATGCGGTCGTTTTGCTGCGGTCTCCTCCTTCAAACGTACCAACAAGTCAATATAATAATCACTGTTGATCGATTCACCTTTTTCCAGGTACTCAATGGAAATCACGCCATGTGTATCCCAAAAAACAGACGCCATGACGCTCAGATGATTGCCAATTGGACTCCGGAGTGAAATGATGTATCCATGTTTCATCCATGGTCACGTATCGACGCAGGAAATCCTTTTTATTGCAAGTAAATAGCGATAAACAGCTCTCCGAATCGTCGACTCGTTGCTGTCTTTGTTGCACTGAAAGCAATTGCGGCACCCACTTGGAAAAAACCTTTTTCATGATCAATTTTTCATGAAGGATTGTAAATACGCTTCCAGATGGTATCTGTGTGATTTCTGCAATCTCACGGACCTTCACTTTGCGATTTTTCATTACGATTTTCAACACTTCACTCACATTTTTCGGTGTAACGGCTTCCAATGGCCTACCCGAACGCTCCGCATCGTTTGTGTCCGTACGACCACGTTTAAACTCAGCATACCAACGACGAATCGTTGATTTGGATGGAGAGGAGTCTGGGTAACGTTTTTCAAGCCATTGCTGGGCTTCTACGGTGTTTTTACCCATTGAAAACAATATTTCATCAACACGCGAAACTCGCTTTTTCCATTTTTCAAACAAATTACAAAGTGACTTTACTCTAACCTCGATAACTCTGCTGTTTGCGCGGAAAAAATAATTCAGCCGCAGCAGCTAAATGGCTAGCACAGACACGGACAGCCATTAAATTAGCTCCCACAGCTAAATTTTAGCTACCACCGCAAATAAATTAGCAACAAATGCAAATTTTTCTGCTATAACAGCTAAAATTTAGCTACAGGAGCTCATTTAATGGCTGTCCATGTCCGTGCTAGCCACTTAGGTGCTGCAGCTAAATTATTCTTTCCGTGAGTGGTCCGATCGACGTGAAATTTTTACACGTTTCATGTGAAGGTTCGCACTTGAGAGAAACATGGCCAGTTTGGTACTACTAGCACCATCTCTGGGTTAGTCTCGGGATTTATTGAACGATGTGTTAAGTGTTCTTTTGATCACTTTTGGTATTCTGAGAAAATTCTTCTCGAGGATCTGGAATTCTTTTCGAATTCTTTTAGAACCCTTGGCGCTATCTAAATATATAATTCCCTGATGAGAAAACCCGATATCGGAATTTCATCGATAAATCATCAGCTGTATCAATAGTATCCAAAATCTATCGTTTGGTTTCATTATCAGACAAGTCCGATAAAAATCCGAAATCTACGATAATTATCCGATATAAAACCGATCAGCTAAGCCGATGATTTTCCGATAGACCTCTATATGGGATTTACATTGAATAATTATCGTAAATCTCGGATTGTTATCGGACTTGTCTGATAATGAAACCAAACGATAGATTTTGAATAGTATTTGCAACATACCCGTCATTCTTGTGACGGGCATATTTATGATAGACGATACAACCTGAAAAAGAAAATATATATATATATTTGAAAAAAAGAATGTAGACGAGGTTATTTGAAAATGAAAACGATACAACCTTACCATGACCGTCACCTCCTGGATTAGCCAGCAAGCCTGATGACGATTAGGATGTCTCGTCTGGATCCTGCCTGTACGTTGGAAGAGGATTATCCTCTTCTAAACCTGTAACGAGGATGACATTAAAATCAGGAAAAGAATATAACCGAACATACGTACCAAAGGAAACAGATAGGCATCCGATCCATGATGAGGTGATGAGCCGTGGTGGTGTGAGGGTGCTTCCTCCAATTTTAGGTGAGCCTGAAAATCAAAAGATATTCAGTACAATAAGTACCGATACCATAAGTACTCATACCCCAGCCCATCAACTTTTGTTAATCGACCTGGAAAGAGAAAATAAAATGGAATGGATAATTGTTTATTAGATAATAAGTATGAATTAAATCTAAGATAAAACATATTTACCTGTTGTGTAGAACCCAGTGGAGAAACACGTACGTAAAACAATCCGATTATCGCGAAAACCGTACAGACGAAAAATATTAAATCTCAACGAAACCGCGAATTAATTAACGCCCGATATTATCACCATCACACGCGAACCCGGGACACCAATCGCTATTTTATAAAACTTCGCGAACACTGGATACGGGAGTTGACAGTCGTCAACAAAGCGCGGCCATGTTGTAGATCATGAAAGCCATTGCGCAGAAGCTAGTATCATATCGCGGGGTTATCGAACCTCCATCGATTGATCGAAAGTATGGATAGTACCAAAACTATCCGCAAGGTAGTCGGAGTTTCGCATAGGACGGGATAATAATTACGTAACGCTTTTCCTTCTATCGTTCCTTGTTGCGCCAACTTCAGACATGATGAGTGAGATAGAGAAAGACATAGTCAATAGCGTTACGTAATTTATGGACGATCCCTTATGGTAATACCTAACACTCTCAGACCGGTGGGTAAGATAGGGTTAGAGGGAGACAATGTGCACTCTCCTTGTCTAATTTAGCTTCTAGAGTCATATAGGGAAAGGTGGGAACGAGAACTTGGATAATATCAGTTCTCAAGTAGGGGCACAAAGCACAGCCTTTAACGTAGAATCATCTAGGGAACAGATCTCTCTGTCTATTCCATTACCTACACTGGGAAAAAAAACCGTAAGGCTATACGTAAAATCACGTTGTCCGTACGGTCGCGAAACAAGTTGCATTGGAAACGTGGCGCTAGCGTTGCATGCTCGCTGTCGCAACAATAGAAACGTTTGTTAAACCTACTTCAAACCTTACAGTTAATCTAGGCATAGTTTCGCACGTAAATTCTACAGGGGTTTCAATGCTAGAATTACATCTCATAATACGGTCGATTTAGTTTCAATTTCTTTCGTAAATTTTACAGCATATTTCACACTGGAAGTCCTTCAAATTACATGGAAAAACAAAATTACGTGTGATATAAGTAGAGCTCGGAATTTTGAATCCTTCTCGTAGGAAAAATTTTCCTATACTTTTTCTTAGATTAGATTTAGGAGTTTTTGCCAAAGACAAAAAATATATAAACACATATATGTATATAGTGTTTCTACCTCAAAAAACACTCATGTACGATGTTTGTATCTCAAAAAAATCAGTAGTGATTAGATATATGATTTAATATGAAAAAAAAAAATTCGTATTGAACTCTCATGATTGAAAAAAAAATTTGCTTACGATTCTAGAATCGAACCAGGGTCTTCATGATTACTACGACAAACACTCGCCACTGAGCCATAGACCCCATTTTTATTAATCAATGGAAAAAGTGTTTATAACTACCGTATGAATCATTTATATGAGTTGTAGAGGATTTATGCATATGCATTGTATAAAATCGTATATGAATTATATAGGAGTTATATGTGACCCATTTGTAATCCCTAGTGGGAGAGAAACGTGTAAAGCGTGTATTAAGAGTATATATAAAGTTGTAATTTTCACCAGAAGTAGGAATATATGTTATATTTTTTGTGTACAAAAGAAAAGAGGACAGGATGCACATAATTTAAGACAAGTATACTCCACATTAATGGGCTATATGTATAGATGAAGATAGAAAAATACTGATATGCCACTTATCAATTTGAAACAATAATTAGATTCATATGGCATTTAGGGTTGGAGAAATCTGTTAAAAAAATTCAAGGAATCTCATGTGACGTGTTTAGATATATTTAAGAATTCTTGAACGTTTTTTTATTTTCAGACGATATCTCCAAGATATTCCTTGAACGTTGGTTTTAATAGCATAGATATTTGAAACTTTTCTCAAGACTTTTTCAAAATAACAGTGGACAATTTTGTCAAACGAACAAGTTTTTGCAGTTTAGCTGTAGAATATATGATAAAAAGGTAATCGGTAAATTCTAAATCACTCTGTTCAATTACTGTTCATTTGATTATTAATTTTCACATTCATTTTTTATTGAAAAATAAACAAAGTATTCAATACAGATTTTTTCTTAACAATCAGATGAGTATCTCAATATATAATAAATTCGTATAGACCTATTGTCAATCCATATGACACAAATGCTGCTGTAACGTTAACGTATAACGTACTGTTTAAGGGGCAATTCTATGTAACACCACCGTTTCCAATGTGGTTGCTGCAGCAGTCTCAAACCACGTAAAATTTACGTGAGTCAACGTTGTTTTGACGTTGAACAAACAACGTGATGCGCCCACGTTGGGTTATACCAATCTTTTTTCCCAGTGTATCTTTGTTCCTTCAGAACGAATTAAAACTCGGGCCGGTTTCCAACGAAATTATAGGGCGAACGGTTCGCATCTAAATAGAATCAAAATTCCGTTGTAACGGGCGCGTTTTCTGCTTATAGATTATCGATGAACAATTATTTCGATTAAATCATTTCCGCTGGAATACTCGTATTCTCCCGCGCCGCGAAATTCAAAAAGTGTGCACACTTAGGACATTAGAGAGTCCGGACCTCATGGAAGTCATGGTTTTCATATAATAATTAGAGATGTATAACTTTAAGATCAGCGACCAATTATTACATTTGTTTTGGTAAATATTTAAATATCTTTATGTTGGTTATCTTGTGTGAATAAATCATTCAGTGGCTGAAATATTGAAAATCCGCCTTATCCAGTTCTTTGTGAATAACCTGTGACCCGCGTTCCCCACTCCATCTGAAACTTACCCTGGAACCGACGAGCCAGAAACACTCATTTGGGGCTGATTATTACATTAATTGGAGTTGGTCAAACTCACTGACGCGTGAATCAAATAAATGATTACGAAACGTCACATATTGATACAGCTGATGATTTATCGATGAAATCCCGATATCGGGTTTTCTCATAAGGGTTGTATTTCTTGAGTTGAGCTGGCAATATTGAATCGTTGTTGTGAAGGAAAAGATCGTAATAATGACTATCCCTGGTAGAAATTTGTCTAGTAATTCACGAGTTGTAACACCTCCCCTCGTGAAAAATTAGAGACCTCATATATACAGGGTGGGGCATTTGAAGTGTCGCGGGCGTTTTTTCCAAAAATAAAGTGAGATACGAGAAAATTTTTCGGACAAAAGTTGTAGGGTACCGAGGGGGACATCCGATGGTGGCCTTGGCTTTGACCTCAAATCTCATCTTCAAGGGCTTTCTGAGGTCAACTCTTGTTTTTTAAATAGCATCTCATATTTTTTACTGCAGATTTGGATTCTAGGTCAAAAACCAAGAAACTTTTGTCTGAACCATTTTCCTGAAATCCGCAAAGATGGCGCTCTAATCGATATTGTTCCATACTGAATCTGACATTAGAATAACTCGAAAACGAAGGGTCTTGGAGGAGAATGTTTCGGACAAAAGTTGTCTGATTCCAAGGGGGACCCCTTGAACTGAAACGGAGGTGATGGAGTATAACAGACAAAACACAACACATTTCAATCGTCTACATCACTTGGATAATTTTAATGCAGTAGATGCTCAAAATGATGGCCTTCGCCTTCAATACACATTTCAAAACGTTTTACAAAAGATTGCTGAACTCGTGCTAAAATATCTTCATTGATGCTCGCGCATGCATTGATGATTCGTTGACGCATATTCTCAGGTGTAGTCGGTGCTTGTTGATAAACTGTATCTTTTATGTATCCCCATAAAAAAAATCTGGAGAAGTAAGATCCGGAGAACGGGCAGGCCAATGAACTGGTCCACGACGTCTTATCAATCGTCCAGGATAATCTCTGTCCAATATTTCTCGAGCTGTGACTGCATAATGGGATGGACAACCATCGTGTTGATACCACATATTCAATCGTTCCTGAATAGGTATGTCTTCAAGTAATGTTGGAAGTACTTGATCTAAGAAATGTCTGTACTTCTCTCCATTTAGCGTATCTGCAATGAAGTACGGTCCAATTACTCGAGATCGAAAAATACCACACCAAACATTCACAGCCCATTGTCTTTGATGCTCTACTTGACGTAACCATCTTGGATTTTCTGTCACCCAGTAATGCATATTATGTCGATTTACTTGACCATGATTGGTGAACGTCGACTCATCAGAAAATAATATGTTGATGAAGTTGTTATTGTGCATTTGCGCTAGACCCCATCGACAAAACTGTACACGATTTTCGAAATCATCACCGTGAAGGTCTTGATGCAAACAAATGTGATACGGATGGAATTTGTGACGTTTCAGTATTCGAAGAACACTTCTTCGAGAAATTCCCGAATGGAGTTCAATTTCACGAGAGCTCACGTGTGGATTATTGGCTACTGCAGCTAGTACATTAACTTCCGCATTTTCTCCGCTAACAGTTCTCATTCGATGTCGTTTTTCCCTTGTAACACTTCCCGTTTCTGAGAATAATTTTGTAATGCGTTGAAAATACCTAATGGATGGCGTTGTTCTTTCAGGAAATCGTTCTGCATACAAGTCATATGCTTGTCTGGGGTTCTTATGCACTTCACCGTGAATGTAGATCATATCGATCTTTTCAGAAACCGTGTATCGGATATCCATGATTTTCAATTTGTCATAAACCAAGTAATAATCAAATGTAACTGACAAACTGACTTTCAAAATCGTGAATTTGCACTGAACCCCGTCGTTTGTTTACATCGCGTGAGCTCTGAATGGTGGTAATGTAGACGATTGAAATGTGTTGTGTATTGACAACTTTTGTACGAAACATTCTTTTGCAAGACCCTTCGTTTTCGAGTTATTCGAATGTCAGATTCAAAATGGAACAATATCGATTAGAGCGCCATTTTTGCGGATTTCAGGAAAATGGTTCAGACAAAAGTTTCTTGGTTTTTGACCTAGAATCCAAATCTGCAGTAAAAAATATGAGATGCAATTTAAAAAACAAGAGTTGATCTCAGAATGCCCTTGAAGATGAGATTTGAGGTCAAAGCCAAGGCCACCATCGGATGTCCCCCTCGGTACCCTACAACTTTTGTCCGAAAAATTTTCTCGTATCTCACTTTATTTTTGGAAAAAACGCCCGCGACACTTCAAATGCCCCACCCTGTATATTTATTATATATTTTATGTTATTAGTTATACATAATATGTATATATGTATATAATGTATAATGTAATATTTATATATATTATATATATAAGAACACTTATGAGTTGGTGATTGAACTAAAAAGTTACTGAATTGGAACTCTAGTTTTTCGTGAGGGCAAGTATTACAACTAGCGAATTACTCGAGGAATTTCTACCAGGGATCTGTTTCGTTATCACAAAACTCCGTTTAGTTTTCACAACGATACATATACTTCCATATTTTTAATTATTACAAAAACTCGACAGTACACGGAGAAAAGAGATCTTCAAAAAATAGTAAAGTTCGCTGTCATACGTAGCACAGCCGCCCCCGATATGTGAAATAGTAAATTATATCATGTCGCATTCTGATTTTTAGGGACATAAAATTCAAGTTCAGTGATGGAAATTACAAAATTCGCTAATTCTCATAGGGATCCACAAAGATACTACGTGGCATTGCACTTTGTGATCATTCACATCCCATAATCAGTGAATTACGTAGCTCATTTTACTGAAAACATATTAAAAACATTCATTCCTATATCAAATAGTGCACTCTACTACACGGAGAAAAGTATATGTGATTGATTACCATTCACTCTAATTCTCGTCGCAACTTTAAAATAGGAATTGAGTGACGACGCGCGATTTGGTGATCATTACGATGTTAACCAATTGTTTCCATGGTAACGTAAACAGTTTACCGCATTCACTCCGATTCCGAATGGTACTTGTTACAATTTCGAAATATCTGTCACCAAATTACTATTCTTCATAGTAACCGTCACCGGATACTTTTCTCCGTGTATTTTCCACAGAGGCAATTTTCTGCTTGTATAATTATGAGAATAATGATTTTTTTCCGTGCATTTCCATTTTCCACAGTGCAAAGTGATCCTAAAACTATCACCGATATAGATCATGAAAATTTATTTGTGAAAAAGAGAGCAGATCCGTGGATTCTCTCCCCATCCTATGATATCGCAACAAGCGAGTGTTGTGTTTTTCCTGATTTATTTCGAGTACTCGCCCATCTTTAATAATTACATCACGCACGATAAAAGCCCTAATATTCATAAAATTATCCTGAGCTTATAATTTCAACAATCACTTTACGTATAACCATAACGAAGGAATGTACACGTGTCATATACATCCCCGTATACGTTTCTTTCCTTCCATATGAAACTGTCGTCGTTAAAGAAAATTACCTTCCTCCGCAGCTTAATATCGCTATCATCAAGAAACAGTTCACCGCTTGTGAAACATCCCTTTGCTACAATGGTAATACAATTTCGCTTTTATGAAGGAATTCTCACTGCGAAAAGAGTTAATATTTCCACAATGGCGCAAGACGCGCATCTAACATCTCGACACAAGTGATATAGAATGTTTCCTCTACGTTGATATATTTTACCATTCGTATAAACACAGTGTCAAAGATGTTGGAAACATTTTTTCTCTTCTTCTTCTTCCTCCTTGAGTGTTGCTTTTTTCTTCACCGTTGTTTCTGACCTTCTATCTTCACCTTTAGAAAAAAATGTTCTCTATATTCTATAAGGTAAGAGTACTCGACCCCTCTTTCGCTTCTACCTTCAACACTTCCCTCTACGTCGTCGTAAATGAAGTAGAAAAAGAAAATATAGGAAGGCACGAAGGAAGTCACGATATAACAGTACAATTAGCATAATATTTGTACATTCTCGAGGGCGAACTTTACCAAATCCGTTCCTCGTGTCACACGAAGAATCACAGATGCTCTAGAATTTTTGTATTCGCGTTAATTTCATATATATATATATGTTTTGTTTCATTGGAATACAATAAAAATCAAGTGAAATCCTGTATCCGAATGATGGAAAAATTCAAAAAATACGGTTTTTCTGTCTCAAATACGGGTTATAAATTTATGAATCGTAAAACTCGATTGTATTCCCTGCTACGATCGACGGGAGTCTCGTGTTATATGTTTCTCGCAAACAATATTTGTCCCTGGGAATGGATATTTACTTCAGTTCAACGAACTTCATTGTTCAAACTTTCGTCCATTTTGACATATAAATATTGAGTTATCCCTCCTCAACATCCCGTTTCGATACCTTTCTCTCCTCTTCGTTTGCCACATAAAGCTACAATCAAATGAATCGGAAAGAATTTTACGTGTACCTACTATGTGTGTAGGATTTTTACTACGCATGCCTCGTTGAAGAACTTTTGAGAGAACATACAATATATTTGACCTATATATTCTTCTTTCGAGCTATACAAAAATAAGAAAATATCTTCATTCTCGACAAGAACCAAGCTCCTTGAAACCTTTCTCATTCTGTTCCCATCATGTGAAAAATGATTGAAGAATCTGTGTCTTACTCGGATATATGTAACGAGGTCAAAAAATATCCTTTTCGAGATCTGTTTGAATCTCTCCTTGAAAACAAATCTCATTACAGTAATGCGTGATCTTAATCCTCACATTGACAAATTGGATGCACCGAAAGAATCAACGCCAAAGGTTCGGTGAGCTTTTGAAGGATGATAATTCCGAAATCATACTGCTCGAATTCTCATTGAAACAAATCAACTTGAATACAATACAATTTGCGAAGAATCCAATGAAAAAGTAAGATAATTCTGCACTGTATAAGTACCAACTCGAACTGCACTTTGCAAAACCGAATGGAAACAGTTTAATTTCCTATCCGTGAATGGGATCGGTCTTTACTGATCGAAATACAATCCCGCAAATACCATTAAAATTCGTTTTCCTCTATCAGCACATACTAGGAAAGCTGAAGTATTCTTATCGTGGAATTCGTATTGAATCCATCAAATGCTCTTCATGTGAATAAAAAGCATTTTTGGAACAATTCATTGCGAAGGACCGTTGGCATTCTATTTCATGTCTTTCGAAAAATCTTCGAGACTTCCTCCTGTTTTCGCCATTAAAGAAAAAAGAGCCGGCAGTTCTTTTCTCTTGTAGCTTTTATTCCCCGTTGGACTGTCATCCCTTACTTGAAACTTCCCACCCTCGTACCTAGAGGTCGAAAAGAAAATCTGAAGGGGAAAGAAAAAAGGAAAGTGGATCGGGATATTTTCTCGAGGAAGCGCTTTGGAAAATCGCTAGAGAGAAAATCAAAGAAAGACGGTTCTTATATTCCGTGGTTACAAAGAGAACAAAGAGATATATTTCAATGCGTTTTAGACAAAATTCTTCCCCCAACTTATGTCATTTTTACGTATGAGCATGACCTTTCCTTTGAACGTTAATCCTTTGGAATTTAATCCACCACTGTTGCTTAATGTCATTTATACTGTAAGTGAAAAAGTCACATTCTCGTATTAGATCAACAACCGGAAACTCCCTACTTCGATAGTGTTACTCGCAAACAAAGTTTCACCGAAAGAGGAAAAGCTTTTTCTTTGATGGCGAATCTCGTAATGTATCTTCTAAGATACAGACTTGTACAATTCGATAAACGGAGACTAGCATACATGCTTTCATTCGTTAATGTGACATAGTTGTAACTGAATTATACTTTTATTCTGACACCTAATGTGAAGAATTTTTCATTTTTCAGAAAATCGAAAAGCCCTTCCTGGATGCCGTGGAACGCACACTGGAGGATCGATACTCGGAAAACGTGGAAAACATCTACAAATTAACAATTAAGTTTATTATACAAACTTTAATCGATGGTTTTGACAACGCACAAACGGAAAAAGGAAAATCCTAGTCGTCCGTGATTGAGGGAAGCGAACGCGTCACGTGATCGCGTCCGATCGAATAATACCGAATACAACTATTCGATTTGTACTATTCTGCTGGCTCAACATGGCGAACGTTCGGTCGCCGTTTCGCACAATTTCATTCGAACGTGTTTGCGAGTTGCGTATTTTTGCTTAACGTGAAAATAAATGTTCGAATAGAAAGAAATGAACCCACTGAAACGTGTTCTTTTTAGGACGTGAAAAACAATTCAACGACTCAAGGAGTCCTAGAATCATGACACTTGTATGAAGTTCTCATTTTTCTATACCAAAAGTTTCCGAAAAAGGACGTTTTTTTCTTTCTTGTTACCTTATTTGATTTCTCAAAGCATCAATCGCATATATCTTCTTGGAATAGATGTGTAGCAAGAGGAATGGTAAAAAAAAGAGAATTAAATACGACTTTGATTTAATTTTGCAAATAGATATCATCCAACTATTCCAAGCTCTTATTTTATTTTCAAGGAATTAAATCATTTATGAAGTTTAATGATTCTTCAAAAGTCCCACATTGTCGTAATACTTTGACCAATAAAACGTGAGTCAATTATGCCTTTGTATATACACAAATATTTATCAGACGATCAAAAGATATTAATTACGTTTGTAAAAGTTTATAAAATCTTTTTATAGTAAAATATTTTATCATTTCAAATCATGAATTCATTCCATCGATGGACTTTGCGGAACAGATTTTCATAACAAGAGTCTATGAAATTCAGTTGTTTATAAGCGAAAAGCTGTGGCTTGGATAATTTCGTGCGATCGACATTATGAAATTCACGATATAAGTTGATAGACTGTGTGATTTCTCCTCAACAAAAAGATGTTCTGCCACGAAACGCGATGAGATCTCAATTAAAATAGCTTTGGAAAAAGCAGAAGAATCAGAGCTTGTTGATAAATCCTTCTGGTCAATCATAAACTATTGTTAGAAGTATTGTAAAATAATACTATCGTTAATCTAAAAACACAGAGATAAACGATTATGTCACCGATTTGTACAAATAATAAATAGTAATTACAGAAAAGTGAGAATATTGAAAATATTCCGACTTTTCGTGCTGTGGATGGAATTGAAGATTTGTCGAATAGCAAAAGTAAATAGCAAAAATTCTGTGTAACTCCGGTATTTAACGAGTTTATAACCTTTCGTGTATTCTACATCTGAATTTTTCCCATTTCTCGAGTAGTCAGTTGAATATTTGTATGCGACACTTCGTGCTCTATTAATTTTTGTATGGCTTCGATCTGAGAGTTCCAAACAAAAATTGCTTTCATATTTCTTTCACTTTTTCATCAAATTTCCTGTTCAAAGCAAAACAAACAGAGGAAAAAAAGATTTCAACAGCCATTGAAGGATTCTCAAACAGGGTACGTAACGATGTAACTAATACATTTGATAGATATTATTAACAATTCATTCTATCCTCTATAAATTCTTGTTTGAGAAACCCTACTCTAGTCAGGGAAAGTAATTTATATTCATTCCATTCCGAATGAACGATAGATGAGAATCTTTTCTCTCTCTCTCTCTCTCTTAAGAGCTATATACTCAAATCGATAGTCCAAAAGGAAAAGTGAAGAGCATTTTTATGTGGAGAGTAGAATCGATTATATTCTAGATTATATATAGAAGCAGAGCGAATATGATCGTATAGTTGAGAGAGTGAGGATTGTTGAATCGATTTTGGAGAAGTTCGAATTAACGTTGTGAGGTATAATAAAAATTAATGATGAAGTTTAGATAAAGTGTTTTTAGAATTCATGGTATTTAAGACGCCAACAAAGTCTCGAAAACAGTTTTTTTGAACACTCTGAGAGAATATAGATGTCAAATGGGATTTACAATCGTATCATATTGATTAGAATATTCAACTAAATCGAATTATTCAGTAAATGAACAATTTACCGGAGTAGAACAGAAAGATGAATGCAAATTATTGAATTTTTATTAAAAGTTTGATCACTTTGTATCATCAAAATGCCCAAACAGCACTGAAAAGTTCTCAAAATTGTTTACAAACGTACTCGTAAGTTTTCGAAATTAAATAAACAAAAACGCGTTCTCATAACCTGACAATCCCTGGCAAAAGAAGTGTCAAAGATGCAATAGTGTTGCTCAAATTGGAAACAAATATGGACACTAAAAGTCATTTCGGGCTGTTCGAGTGGGGAAAGTGACGTTTCCTCACGTGAACTTTGACACTGTAAAAAGTCCGACAGAATGTGGCTGCATCTCACTTGAACACATCACTGAAATTCAGTCTTTTATATTGTGTCGACACTTGTTGTCTGTGCTTATTTTTGATTGAAACAGCCCTGCAAAAAATGCCAGGCAAAACTGGGCAAAAAACGTTCAAAGCTTGACAACAATCTTTTAACCGATTCTGCCTGGGATTTTCAGCAGGGAGGGCTGGTTTTAGCTGCATCTCGAAATAAGCTGCACGGGAAAAAAGAATGCTTGCAGCAGCTACTGACGCAGTCGATTATAGACCATCTACGATAAGTAATTATGACAAATACCACGTTAGTTGAGACAACTGAACAGACTAATCGCGTTCAATTGCGTGATATTTGTCTCAACTGCTAACTAGTTTCTGTAACTATACTTTTAGTAGATGATCGGAAATCGACCACGTGAATAGCTGCTGAAAGTATTTCTTTCTTTCCGTGTGATATTCAGCATGAAAGTAAGGTTTACTTTCTTCCGTATATTCTATACATTCAGCAGAAATCAGTAGTAAATTCAACACTTTGCCGCCTCTGGACCATGTGATTTTTGCCATTTTCAGACCAATGTTGAGGAGGAGGAAGACATTATTGCCTCACACTAAGAAAAAAGTTTCAGTTGATATATTTTCAAGCAAATTTTGTTATTGATATGAATAAAAGTTGAATGACTCTGAGCAAAATTTGATCATCCCAACCAACGAGAACTCTACCAAATCATTTTTAGTTCAGATGATCAAACATGTTTTGGTAAAATCATTTTTCTTTGCATAACCATATTTTGGTGAGAGGTATCGAACTTTTTAGTAGGTACAGCAAAACAGTTTTTTCAATGTAGGCAAGTTGATGTTCTTCCTACGCTTGAATTTGCCACTGACAGGGATTATTCAATGAAATCAACACAGATTGTGCAACGTAAGTTGTTCCCCAATTCATGAGCATTTTCAAACCAGCGAGCTTCGCAATACTCGCCGTACACTGAGAGAAAGGGTTCAGTTGAATATTAGACAGCTAGGAAATTTTGTCACTCTGAGTAAAGATTCAATTTAACCGAATAAATTTTATCTAGCCCAGCTAAATTGTATACAGTGTTTATATCTTACATTTCGAACAATTAGATTCTTTATTTCAAAAATGTAGCTGAAACAATTCAATTTCAATTGCCACCACTACACCGAAAAAAATGTTTTGTTAAAACAACAAACGTTTTGTTGAAAACCATATTATTTGTTTGTCGCACACCTTTGGTTTCTAGGTAAATACATTTTGCTTGGGAAACCAAATCATATCGTCTGCAGACTGAAAATATTTTGTCCTGATGAGAAAACCATGGGTCAGATTGAAAAAAAAAATCACCACCAGCAGACTTGAACACAGGTCTTCGGGACTGGAGGCGGAGGCTCTATCACTCAAGCCACTGCCGATCACTTATATAGGGGGGGGGGGGGGGGACCTTCTTTGCATATATCAAGTTGTGTTCATGTTTCAAACTCGAACTTCAAACACTAAGCCGTGTGAGGATTGAAGTGAGGAGGATTTTCATCACGAACATCTATGGTACACGTACACATGACTTTCATTGAAAAGTAGCTCCAGGCTCTTGCGACATCTCCTTGTAAGATTCAATTACCAATGCATCTCAGTGCACGAGTTTATATGATCGTAATAAATCAAAGTATTCTTCCATGCAGGAATTTATTATTTTATTAACGACACAAAACTTTCCATGTGAATTTACGTTTCAGAAATGCAAAAGAATATTTTCCCTACAAAGATGAAGTCATTATGAAGTGACAAAATTATTTTGTTTGTGGAACAAAACCGCTTAAGTTTTGTGAAAACAACCAAATAATATGTTTTTTCCAAAGGATGTGGGTAACCAAAAAATGTACTTGATCTTAACCAAACAATCGAAATCAGTATAGTTCGAGGTACAAACTGATTGATCCTTTTGGTTCCCTTGAACAAATTATATGTATGGTCATGAGAAATCAAACAACAAAACACTTTTGTTACCATTACCAAAATTCTTTTTTCAGTGTAGGTAGGTACCTTTCTCTCAGGGTATTCTTTGGTATTTCTAATTGTAAATGCCGAAGAGATAAGGACCTAAATGGGATAAAAACCATAAGAAAACGAAAAAGATAACCGGATTTTGTCGTAGGCTTTTTTCACACCTTCAGTTTTGCCAATTTTCAACAGGGTTGGCAATCTAGATGCTTCCTTATCGATCACTATTAGCGTGTCCGATATTTTACTGTAAATTTTATTTTGCTGATTCGCAAGGTAAAACTGACTTCTTTTTAGACCTGCACAGTAAAAAAATTTTTCGTCATTGTGTAAAGTGTTAAAACTTGTGTCTAGAATGTTAAATATTCTACACACAAAGTTTAACACTTTACAAAATGACGAAAAATTTTTTACTGTGTGGTTATACATTATTTTTACTTCATAAAACCAAACGGAATAGGAGCAGTTATCAATATTTATTAATGGTGATCCTGACTCAAGTGGCATAGGTGTCACGACCCCAACTTCGCACAAAAAAAACATATCCGCGACAAAGTATTCGCAAAAAAATATATCCAGGGTTTATTCGGAATGAAGGGAGGAAGCACAGATGGCGGTGAAGGGTGATGAGAATGCGAATTACACGTATAAACAATTCCCTCCTTCCCCTCCCACCCCGTCAAGTTTTGTCATCTTGGATATTTTTTTACAGATCTGGATCCAATTATGAAACGGATATTTTTTAGATTCTTAACTCTCCCATCGATGTCTCCTTCACTGTCGCCCAAACACTACGAAGCCAGACGTTATCCGAGTCATCCAAGAGATCATGGGGATGCGACGGAGACATGATCTTAAGACGTATCTTAAGGGGAGGTTCTCATCTAGCGACCCCAAAATGAGGTGATTTTCTCGAATTTTCTGTTCACGGAAGGAAGTAAATAAAGAACTCGGGGGTTTTCACACTTCTTAATTGAGTCTTTGAGTACATAAAAAAATTTTTTCAGCAAAAAATAATGCCATGGGAATGGTTGATACGTGTTGAAACATAACCACCTAAAAAAACAATGATCAATCGGGCGCCACTATAGCACTCACAAAAATTATCAGAAATGAAAAATCCAAATATTTTTATGAAATACATCATATTTTTTGGAGGTTATACCTATAGAACCAATGAAAAGTCCAACATTAGGAAAATGACAGACATGTAAACTTTTAGTAGCGTTTTTTCTCCTTTTTTCCACTCTTTAAAGTGCTATAAAAAGAAACAAAGAAGGCAAATGTCATCTCCATTTTTAAGTTCATGCTCCAATAAATTGAATCAGTTTCAAAATAAAAAGAAAAAAGAGCGATCCGTTCAGTAGTTTTTGAGATATCGTGGAGCCAACCTAGAAAAACGCCTTCAAAGTTTCGGGATACGAATCCTTTAACTTGAGAAAATTTGTTTCGTGTACTTTAGGAGCCATTTGATGACTTTCAAATAACTCGACTTCTGAAATTTACTTTTTTCTTCAAAAAAAAAAATTCGAGAAAATCACCTTATTTCGGAATTTGCTTGATGAAAATATCTCCTTAAGGATTTAATATGAACATGCTTGGAACTTCCAACACGGAAAAAATCAATGATCCAAATTTTCGTTGATTAATATGTTCCTTTTGAACGAAGCACATTTTCGAGCAGCGCCGGATTTACCCCAGCGGGGGCCCCTGGGCACTTATTGTGGTGGGGGCCCCCGGATTGTCCAAGCACGAAAGCAAAAAAAAAGTGCTTGGATCGTATGATCATTCCCTATCAATGCCGGTTTATGAATATTAAAAATATGAAAAAACAGTTTACAAAAGCACTTTATTTTTAATTATGACGTACATATCAAAAAGTACTTTACAATAATATATAGTAACGGAATAAATGAAATGTGTTCAATGAATTTTTGAATAATATTCGTAATCTACATGTTTTGTTGTATTTAAGAATTAACTTTATCCACAAATATAATCTGTTCCTTGAAATCAATAATTTCCGCACTGCATTTTCATCAAAACAAATCATAAAGAAGTTACATAAATAATGACTCATATAAATACTTTTCTAGCTTTTTTCAGAGCGAAATTGTTTATTACGTCGTCAAACGATATTTCACGTAATATATCATTCTCCATACTCAGAATTGTGAGATGATTCAATCGTTCTTGAGTCATAGATGTTCTCAATGGACTTTTAATCAATTTTAGCCTAGAGAATGATCTTTCGCCGTTACAATTCGAAACCATCAGTGTTAAATATATCTTAAGAACCGTTTCCACATTTGGAAAGGAGTCTTTGACATGGTGTCTTTGTATCAATCTGTACATTTCCAATTCTTTACTTATTTCAGGGTCCTTTTCCAACAAGACTTTACAAAATTCCTGGAATTGTAATAATTCCAATTCTAGAGTGGAGTTCAAATCATTTTTATAAATTTTGATTAATCTTGTGGCGTTTTCTTTTATTCCATCGGAACTAATCATCTCCAATCTAGACAAAAATCCGAACCTCAAATAAGTTTCTTCGTATGCTGAGATTCTTTCATGTAAAGCGGCTGAAAGAGTATCAATTATGGGGAGATAATGAAAGATTCTATAAGATCTATTTGGCTCATGTTCTCTTGGGGTTGCCATTCGGGATTATGAACTTCAGGTATACTGTGCTTCGAGATTGTTTGTATGCGGGCTTATTGTGGTTTACCTTTGGTCATATGATATCCTGCCAATCAAAGTATGACCAATAACCCACAATAATTCTTCGAAGAACGAACATTCGAGTCAAGTGTTCTTGGATCTATTAATCCCTACCAGTGGGAGATCAATTTTAGATTGGTACAAAAATCTACGGGTATATTATATTTTTCATACTCTGATGCTTCCCAGATAGCACACAAGAGTCCCAAATGAATTCGAAAAAAAGAACTCTTCAGTAACTCTTTTAGAGTAGAAAGAGTTCTGAAAGAGTTTCAAGAAGAATACGATTCGTCAGACATTCGCGAGTTCTGTAAAAATTCTATGAGACTTCTTTCAGAACTTTAACTAAACTCGCAAATGTCTGACGGATCGAATTCTCCTGAAACTCTCTTAGAACACTTTGTATTTTAAGAGTTTTTTAAGATTTCTTTTTTCAGAATTCATTTGGAAGTTTGTGTGCTGTCTGATATGACAGTTAATAATGAATTACTCTCATTTTCAGATTCTTTTTCACAATACGAATATTCCATGGAATTTATAAAGAATTTATAGACTTAAAATGAATTTACATCAAAAGCACGCGTAAAAATCTCGCTCATTACTTATAACTTTTTTCATGCGCAGTGCCAGATTTACTCTTTGGAGAACTTCAACTAGGGTATGAGGAAGCAAATCGATTGATGATTCATTTTATTCCTGTGGATTTTGGGGGGGCCCTGGGCACGTGCCCCAAGTACTCTTAAGTAAATCCAGCGCTGTTTTCGAGAAGAATTCGTACACTGGATTTTAATAATTCGTTGACTTTGTCCAATATTTCAACAATGGAATTCACTTTTCCTTTTGTTTATCGAAATAATGTATAAAGTCACCGAATGATTAAAATCTAAGGTATAAATTCTTCTCGAAAATATGCTTCGTCCGAAAGTGACATACCAGTCAACGAAAATTTGGATCACTAATTTTTTCCGTGAAATGAGGCTGTTTTGGATTCAGTTTTCCCCCCAAAAAATTGGACGAGAAATGGAGTATTTTGGTCAGAATGAAGTAAATTTCCCTAGCAGTCTCCATATCGCTTGTTACTAAACCATTAGAAGAGACCAGGACCATATGTCTACGATGGCTATTCACCTACACTGTGGAAAATATTTGTGATTTTCGGAAAAGAAAAATATAGTGAAAAACATATGGATTTATAAATTTCCAATTTTCTTGACTTTAACAAAATTGTTTGTGAATTTACCAAAAAATGTTTGGTGAAAAACTTCCAAACTTTTTTCTTCAAGGTTTTTTTATAGTGTATGGTACCAATATTTTAAGTATAATTTTCAAAAATTAATATCTTCCAATGAATTGCAATATGTGGACAAACTATTACTATGGGTAAACTTACTCAAGGATGTCTTTAGGGGGCGGGGGGGGGGTCTCAAGGGTCTATAGCCCAGGGCGGCAAAATTATAGAAGTTTTTTTCCAGTTATCAAATGCGTTCAAGCACAAAGGGAGCGGAGAATGTAAATTCAAGTGTTTTATGTTAATATACTCACAGTGTTTAAATCATCCACTCACTTTTTAAACACTTAAAAATATACAAATCTGTTAATAACTCAGATTAAGTATTTGATAATTGAATATTTTATCCATTTTATGGAAATATTTACATGCTCTGGAGCGTTTTAAAAGCGACTACAGGCTTCAAACTCTGAGTGTATCAAAATAAAACATTCGAATTTAAAGTGTATGTACGGAAATTGGATACATTCAAACACGATTTGTGCATGAACTCATCAAACTGCCGTGCATGGTTGTTTGGACTGTTCTATTCCTTATCCTGGTTCAAGTGTCATAGCAATTCATAGGAAAATGTACTTATTATGAAACACTGTGGATTTTGCAACACGATATTCGTAAGTAAACCATGAAGTCCTATGAATTTCTGCTTATAATTCATGATGAATGCTTATGAATTTATGTTCACAGGGATGCATGATGAATCATGAACAGAAATTCATAGAACTTCATGGTTTACTTATGAATATCCTGTTGCAAAATCTATAGTATTTCGTAATAAGAACATTTTCTGATGAATTGCTATGCGACTTTAACCAGGGTAGTGTGTTTTTCTTCAAATTCACGGAAATAATTTACGTCTCAATCTGCTGTCAAAGTTTTTTGAATTAATGAAATTTTTATTAAAATGAATGAATTTTCATTATGTATTTTTTATTTGATTCAAACAAATTTCTCCAGATGGCAATTTAACCTTTGTCACAAGTTTGCATTTCCCTTTTTATCGGCAAGATTTTCCTGGAATTTTCCTAAAATAAAATTTCGAAATTTTTTTATTCACTTTGTAAAATTTAATGTGCGACGTTTGAAAGGTTCATATTCCTTTTCTATTCTTTGTTAAGTATTCAGAATTTGTCATCCATTTTCAAGTAAAATTCAACAGAAATGTGAACCGTTTTATCCTTATTACAAACTTAAGAAGGTTACCAATAGTTAATGATGCTAAATGTTTAATCCTGTCGAGTGTGTCAAAGTTTTATTAAATAATATATTTTTCGAGTTATATTACATAGTTTCCAAATAACATGAATACACCTGAGAGAATGATTGAAAATATTAATTCAGCTGAGGTTGGGGGCGGCGAAATATTATTAGCCCCTGGGTGGCGAAAACGTAAAGACGCCCCTGACCTCACTTTGAGTTTTTCCATAGAATTTATTGAAAAAAGTGACCCGTAGATACATAGCCCCGGTCTTCCATATACATCATAATGCCTTATCATGCCACTTGAGTGATAAAACTGAAGAGAAAATGCTACATGTTTTCCCAAGCACAGTCAATCCGTACAAAAACCGTCGTTATTTATAGAATCTGAAATCTGGCGATCAAAACTCTGGGTGTTTCCGATATTACCAAAATGATTAATATGTCTTTGGTAATTATTGTTGCTATTGGTCGGGAAAAATGTATTTGTCAATCATTGCATAGTTTACAAAAGATCAATTACCCAGATAACATTTCATGCGCGCAAATTTCATCACATATTTGCGAGCTAGCTTGTGCACGATATTTGCTAGTATCTTGCACGTAAAAAATTACTGAACTGTTCTTTGCGTGCAAATAACAAACATATGTATCATGCAATGTGATGATGAACTTACGCTCCTATATTCATCATGGTCACGTCATATTAATGATAAATCATGACACTGGATATCCTGCGACTTGTGCGCAATATTTTCACGTGATATGTTATAATTGATTATAAATTACTTGATTTCTGAATGACTGGTATAAAATGCAAACGTCAATAATTAAGTGAACTTTATACCGTCAGCATTATTTCCCATAAAGAATTAAATGTTTAGATTATTTCACCAGAGTAGTGCACTGAGAAAACATTTGTTCCAGCCAAACAAAATTTTGATTGAAATAAACGCATAGAAACTTTTTGGTTCGCTGAAATAATATTTGTTTGGGATTAACAAAATTTGGTCAACAATAATCAATAGCTTCTTACCGACAAATGAATTTTGCTTGTCCTAAACAAATTTTATTTCAGCCAACCAGAAAATTTCTCCGCGTTCATTTCAATCAAAATTTTGTTTGGCTGGAACAAACTGTGTTTTCGGTGTATATATTCAGTCTATATAAGAAGAAAAAACTTGCACATACACTCGATCATTCTTCATAGACATAAATAAGCAGTTCACTTTCAGTTGACGCGCAAATCACCCGCAGATGTATCTAGCAAATGACGGGTAATATGCACTTAATACTGCTTTCTACTTTTACGCGCAAGATACGAGCAAATAGCAAGAGCGTCACTCACAATCGTGTCTAGCAATTATCAACCTAGGTGACGACGCACATGGATACGATTTTGCTAGTTCACTAAGTATGTCCTTCGCGCCTAACTTGAGGGTGAATGACAAGCAAAATGTTATCTGGGTAATCATTCGGACAATGTCGGAAATACCTTGTAATTGACTCATTATTCATGTGGTAAAACAGAACAGATCCAGGATTAAAATTTTGTGTGACTATTCAAATAGAATCTCGATAATAACTTAGATTCTCCGCCTCATTCAATTTAAGGGGACAATATTAGCCTGGCAGCAACTGCATCGTTTATAACCAACAACCAACGGACTAACCATTCAATTCAAACAAAATATCGATCTGTACAGCACTTCTCTGATTCAAATAGAAATGCTGTACAGAGCGGTATTTTGATTGAATTGAAGCGTTTGTCCGTAGGTTGTCGTAAAGAGTTTGGCTGCTGCCACGCCGGTAGGATCACTTCAACGTAAATTCGATTGAATCGATAAATTTTGGTAATTTCAATCGAAACGTAATAAAAATTCAACTTTTCGTTTTGTACACGGATAAAAATGGAGCCGAAATATAAGGTGCACTATAAAGAATGTGGCGAGTTTTTCTTTTCTTTACACTATTGGTGGATTTCGTCCCCTCCACGTGGGAGAATTGTTTTTTATAAAAAATCAGGGATTTTTCCACAACTGTGAGGAATAAATTTTGTTTCTTGAGTGTTGAATTCTCTACAAATGGAGAAAAAGTTCACCAAATCATAGTGAAAAATTGCCTATATCTATGGAAGAACTCTGCTGCCATCACTTTTTGGAGGAAAACTCCACAATTACTTTTTACAATGTAATTTTTTAGAGAATTTAAGAATATTTCGTATAAATTTCTTTAGTAAGTATGCAATGGTTCAGATTTTTGTTGAATTTTATTTTCAAGAGAATATTGGTATTGAAAATGTGTTCTTCCAAATTGTTTGACAATTTTACAATAAAATTCAATAATTTTCATTTAGAGACCTATATTGACACATATAGCAGGTACCCATGTGGAAATAGCCAGAGTTGACAAATGGCGCGGTACTGGCGAGGTTGTATTTGCCAAAGTTCGGCAAAAACAACTGTGCCTGTTCAGGATCATTACCGTTTTCAACTGTCGTCGAACATTCGCCAGATTTCAGACGGTATTGGCTCGCGTGGACAGACGGTATAGGGTCAGTATCGAATCAATACTGTCTGGACAATACCCAGGATGTAGAGAAACAGTAACGCGCCAGTATTCAGCCAAAGTCGGTATTATCATTCCATATGTACAACAGATGGCAATGTGCCAGTAATGATATGACTCTAGCTGATTACAAAATCGGTAGTGAACTGACGTTGAAATCACCATCTTGGCAACTTGACTATTGTAGTGAGCCGGAGTCACGCCGGTACTGAGCCAGAGTTGGTTCTGTTGTCATGTCACAGTTTCGCCATAGTTGGCTTATATTAAAAATCGGTATCGACGCTAATGTAAATGTTCTACTGGCCCTTATGTAAAATGATGTTATCATTTTGACTCCTCGCCAGTACCGTCAATTCAACTGGCTCCATAATGGCAGTTTTGGATTTGCCGGTATTGGCAACTCCGGAAACAGGACTCAGCCAGCAGCGGCGCGTGTTTCCATTCCCACATGGGTAGGTTTTATTGCACCACTTTCAAATGATTTGGATAAACATTTTGGCTGCTGCCACGCCGCTAATATCCCCTCAAGAAATAAGAAATTTCCAATACATAACAAAAATCGAAACAAAAAGAACCTTCCATAAGTCGAGTATGAAGTTTGACTTTCTAAAATTCATCAATTTCTTCCAATTTATCAGTTTTGTTCAGGAAAATTTCATAAATACCCCGAATACATATATACCCGTTTCATCATCATTGAATATTATGGAATATTCTTAGATTCCTCTAAAAATGATTTCATTCTTCAGCCAGACCTTTCTCCATGTATGGGTGAAACTTGAGTTTTAGTTCATGTTCAATTTTTTACCAAGAACCAAGCGATTGAAAAAGCTTAGTTACGAATAATTTTTTAGTACAAAAAACTTCAACATCAACATTCAATGACCATTGTGTTTTCCCAAGTAGAAAGATGTTCGATATTATACATAATTCATAGAAAATTATATATAAATTATATGTAAATTCGAACATTTTTCCTACCGGGTTCTTACAATATAGTAAAACCCATGGACCACCTATTTTTTTTAACAAATTTTAACCACCAGAAAAACCACCATGAGATTCCCGTAAGAATTGGGGACTGTTTGACAAGAAACAACACAAATTTTCCAGTTTGATTTTCAATGTGCTGATAGAATCATCCTATTACACGGGGAGAAAAATACAGTTGAAGTTACTGTGGTAGATCACCATCCACGGACCAAATTGAAAATGACAAGAAAAATTATGGTATTTTCATCTAATTCTAGAAAATTTCACAGTCATTTATAATAATGTCCAGTACAATATTCACTGAATGAGAAATGTTCCTGAAAATCCATGAACTTTTGAACTTCATTACAGGAATTTTTACTGTGCGAATTGGAGAACTTGCATATAATTCTTATGGGGAACTATTTCACTGTGTGGAAATATGAATCCTCATGAAAATCAAAACTCGGTCTGGCGTTGATTTGAAGCACGGTAAAAAATATTATATTTTACATAAAAAAATTAATGGATTATTCTCTCCGTGTATTCATCATTGTATCCAAGTCTTGAAATTTTTAAAGTGTTCGCCACAAATATCCCACTGGGAAAGAATCAATAAAATTTCACTATTCTTGTGAGACTGGCTGAAATCCGATAGTTCCTTTGTGAAAACTTCGGAGAATTTCTTGAAATCTTGTCGAACTGATTCATTGCTTGTGGGATTTCAAAGCTCATTGCAGACTTACATTTGACTTTTCACCGGCTCCCTTTGATTTCATTTCTACGTACATTTCTTCCGGGAGGTTTTGACAAGTTTGATTTCTCAATTGGAAATTATAATCAGGTTGTATCTCATAAAAACCTGACAAGGCTATTCAAAATCAAACTCATAAATCGAAGACATGGCTACCCGAGTAAAAAAAATTTGCAGGATTATATATAATTTGTATATAAACTATACTAAATTATATATAATTTGCCAAATGTTTCCGATCGGGTATCTGAGAATGAATTTTCTTCGATTAAATTAGGATATCTGATTCAAACTGCATCTCTTAGCCACAAAATTCATGTAAATTTTGTTCTCACTCAAGAAAACTAATGAGATTTTGCCAAGATCTTAATTTGGAATTGACCATCTATAATATTGCTTCAATAATAGCCAAGCGTTACAAAATTTTTCGCATAACATCCGAATGTCCATAGTATGTTTTGTGAACCTTCTTAGCACATTAAACGTTTTGTGCACGTGCTATGAATATTCTCGATATCCTGTACCAATGCTGTCCTACTAAAATTGTCAGACTGCTCGCAGGATCGAAGTTCACCGTTCAGATCGAGAGAGTAAACGTCTAGGAAAAAACCTATTGTTTACCTTCACATTTTCATACTCAACGAATTTACGATTCTCATAATTCTTTTTACAATCCACCTCGACCTTTTCCTCTTGCTACAACATTGAAAGACCCATTAGGAATTCTCATAATAACTTGTTAATAAATATCAAAAACGTGATAAAAAACATACCCCTAGACTCGATCGCATTTCCTTCATTCGAAGACGAGAAAAACGAAGAAAACGAGAAAAATGGTTCTATTCAAAGGATTAAAAATACATCAAATTTCGCTTCGGAGAGAGAATACGTGTTCTGGGTGTAAAAAAGCTAAAATAAAGTAACCGAGCTGTACTTGTATGTACGTATGCATGTATGTATGAATGTGTGAAGGAGGGAATGAGTGTGTATGTGTGGAGAATTATATGAAACGTGAGTTTTAGAGGCGAATTATCACGAAAGTTGTTAATGAATCATAGAAGGAGTGATAGTTCGTACCACGATTGAATAATTTATAACACACGCGTGTCAGAATGAGAACGACATATACTCTCGAAACTATATTAAAAAAAAACACACATATGTAAAAAGATTGATCGAAAAAATATGCGACGTCTTTGCGGTCGTGTATGAATTTGAACAAAACTGTAAAAATATGTTGGCTAGCGAAACTAATCGTGTAATTAAATCGCTTTCATTCAACTAGCGCTAACAGAAAGAAAAAAAAACCCGGCTTTTCCATCAGAAATTGTACAAATACGAAATTTCAATGATTAAAAACGAGGATGATATCGATAGATTGTATTCAGCATTTCATTCTTCTTCTTGTAAATGTTGTATGTGATAAATCAAAATGTGTCGCACAAATTTATGAATAAAACGAAATGAGAAGTTTTGGCTGAATCGAAAAACATAAAATAAGACATCACTCCACCTCATTTTTTGTGCCTTTCAACGCGAATTCCGTTCTTAAGGATACAGGCTCAAGGTTACGTTAACCCTCGATTATAACTCGAACCTTCTTCCACGGCGAGCTTCTACTCATTTGATCTTTTCCCGCTGATTTTCATTTCCCCTTTTGGGTGAACGAACCGCGAAGGCGTTGCGATAAATGTTGCATGAAATGAATATTAAACGTTTCGAATAAAGCCATCGTTACGAAGAAAGCAAACCATACAAACTTTTCACTGTTTCTTCATTTCTTTGTTACTTCGTTATATCCTCATTTTAAGTTCATCGAGAAATGTGGAGATTTTTTTATGAAGGTACAATCAATCGATGTGTATTTAAGTACGCGTGAGATAGTAGATTTAATCCGCGTGGGTGAAATTAATTTAAAATACAGTGTGATATGAAAGAAACAAAAAATTCATATGTCTCTCATTTAGAAACAATATGTGTAATTCAATTCCGCAATACGATCCATGAGTGTTCATGTTCATCCATATTCTTTCTGTGGAAAGAATATGACGTTTTGTTCCGAATGCAAGGTGGAGAAATATGTATCGGATTTATGAAATTCTTTTCGAATTTGATGATAGATATTCCTGTTGTGGGATTCCAATAAAAATGTAGAATCGTATTAACCTCTCCCTCTCTTTCTCTCTACTGAAATATACGAAATCTCTAATGCTGTGCCAAATAATCTTCACCAATGGGGGATGGTCTATTGTCGCGTTTGAAGAGTTTTAGATAATCAACCTCCAACAATCCATGATATTCAAAATTGCATTACGTAGCCAGCATGGACGTGCGAAGCCGAATCCATCAGATTTTTATAGCTTATAAAGTTTGGAAATATTCAAAATAAAATCAGAGGGAATCATGCATTACAGGAATACTAATCAAAATTCGCAAAGTTTTATGTAGATTTTCTGAGTTTGTTTTCTGAATTTGGTATAATTTGATTCAAAATCATTTGCTTTAAAAAATGAAAGAGACTGGGAATAATGATGACTGCCCTCTCGAATGTTGATTCAGACAAAAAAGTCGATATTCTGATTGAAATTAAAGACCCTAAAAGACAAAACAGTGTGCCAATTATCCCAGTCTCTACATTAAAATGATAAAATGCGATTCTTCACGATATAAAGTTCGAAGGAACGATGGATGATCAATGTAATTTCACAGAAAATGGAAGTATCACAAAGAACCTCAATGCACAAAATTGTACCTTTCTTCCTCGTGAAAAGACAAACCTATGTAATCGAAAGTCTCTATAAAACAAAGTAAAAAGTAACAAAAAATAAATGAATAATATTATGTATACCGAATGCCAACTACTGACATTCAAATATATATATATTATATATTATATATACATATACATATATTTTTTTGTATATTTTCCGTCAATTTTTATTGAAAAGAGGAAGGAAGCGAAGCGACCATCGGAAGCCTTTTTTCATTCTCATAGTTGCCACACGCGATGCGAAACAACGCCGCTACCGTTCAAATAACAGTCAATTTGAAATTTTTCGGTATAACGAGGACGTACCCCTCGATCATTGAAATATGCAAAAGACAATTAGCGAAAACGAAAACCACATGGTTCGTTAATCTTCGCTTGTAGATACAAAATGACAAGAAAAAAGAAATGCTGTGGTAACCCTTCCTCCGTCCTCCCGATCCTCATGTGCACAGCTCATATAACGAAATGAAAACATTTTCAGCTTTGCGTATCAGGATCTTCCATCCATTTCTGATTGGAAATGGAATAGCGAGGCATAAGTGCGATACGAACGAGCATTAAAAACACCCTACACGAACCGCGTAATATTTTTCTGTATGATGCGTTACAGAAGTAAATACGCAATTTAGCGCGACCTAAACATTTGCATTAAATATCATCGTGAATAATCGGGAATAGAAGTTCCCTGAGTAGCGAGGAGTCTTCTTTGTATTTTAAAGACATTTCAATCCCGAGTACTGGAATATTTTATACGTGCAACGTTGTGAGAGTTAAAGAGCGGAAAAAAATGATAAAAAGGTACTGTAAGATAAAAAGAAAAACAGAAGTCAAAGTACTTTAGATATTAAAGATGGACATCATTGATCGATACGTATATTTCACACACAGTTATGCCGGTGTTGCATTATCTGTCTGTTCTATACAGGTCCAAATGTATTATTGTGTCCGATGGAATATTATATAAAACTCAAAATAAATATGGATATATATATATATATTTAAGTGTTGAGTTGATATTAACTTCGCATCATGTCACGTGTATGTATCACCTTTTATTATTGTACAAAGTGAATGAACCAATTCGTTATTGGAAAGGCGCAGGCGCTACCTGATATATTAAGCTCTCGACAAAATCTCATTTCTTCATGACTGTGTAATAGATGGAAACACATTTTTTTTCAACTTTCAATAAAGTCCTCAAGGAGAATAATAATATGTTCACCATTTTTATGCGTTCTCATTTCAGACTGTACAGCTGGGTGTAATGAGGATGAGAGTAACAAAAAATGAGAGGTAAGTCACGCTGAATCCCACGAAAATTATTTTACCGATATTTTTGTATATAAATCCGAACATTTTTTCATTCGGAAAAAGCGGTATAAAATATGTTCCTGAAGTTGAAATCGTTTATAGAAACGATACCCCAGACAGCACTGTACACTGAGAAAAAAAAGTCATAACCGTAATGAATATTTCTTCCGGCCAAGGAAATGAATTCATCCAATAGTGACAATGAAATCATTTCATGGGACTTATCAATCTGAGTATTCATGCAAACAATGTATTCAAATCTGAAATTCTTGAGCCTGAAGAAACATTTCTTTGAATCAAATACCCTTTCTTCAGTGAAAATAAACCTACTCTGATTCAATTAATTATTTCTTCGGAGGAATGAAACCACTCAAACATTCAAAAAAGAAAGTTTTTGAATCAATTAGGAAAATTTTCAATCCATCGAAATAAATCATCAACTTCAAGATGTTCTTTTTTGACTTCGTGAATTCCATCCTGATTCAATAAATGATGTTTCAAAAGTCATTGAGCACGATATCAGATTTTTTCTGTAAAAAAAAATTATCACACTTGTACAGCTTTCATAGTCCACTCTGGTGTTCCTTTAATCTGTTGATAACCGGGAATTCTGAGCACTTTGGATCAAATGAGACTTCATTGATCGTTCAGTCATGCCGTCTGTTAGGCGAATAGTGCCTATCACTCCACGCGGGACCTGTAATTCAATGCCATAATCTGAAAGAAATATTTATTTGGATGAAGTAATACTTACTAAGAAGATAGAGTGATTAATTATTTATATACAAACCATACTGTCGAAAGAGAACTTGTGAGAAAGTGACTACACCTTGCGAGAACCAACCGAAAGTCGTCTAAGTAACTAAAACGTAACGTGATTTCGAAAATCCATTTCTTTATCTTACTGAATTTTCTTTAGAATAAATTGCACATACTTTCATATCGATGAATGAAATCATTTGAATATAAAAATCATTCTGTGGATTTGAAGAAATACAAAATCATGCTTACCAAATATTACTTTCATTCCAAGCAGTATAGTATTGATTCGAAAACGTTGTTATTAACAAATTTGTACACCTTGAATTGAAAATTTGAGCTTTTCCTACAAAACGTGACGTAATAAAATTGAAGAAATAAGTTATTGAGTTTTCAATCGTTTTTGAATGAAATTAGAATCATGCCTTGCACTTCGCGGTCTGACTAATCCAAAGAATTAATCTTTGTGTCGATAAAATGTTTCTTGGATTGGAGGAAACTGAATTCAATAAAATAATATCTTTCATTTAACAAAAGAATTCATTATTTCTATTGAATCATCATTGTTTGAAAGGACATGTATTCAGTTCAATGAGGGCCAGATTCAAAAAAATGTATTTCTTTGATGTAATGACTTTTTTTTCTCAGTGTGAGTTCTCGAAATGTTTTAGAAACGTGCCCGTGGTTTCGCGATCTCTGATTCCAACAATTACGTTTCCAAAACATTTTTAAAACTTACATTGTCAAAACATTTATATGGTTCATTAAGAGTTCCCCATTTCGTCGCTAACCTACGCCAACCTACGAATCATTCATATTCAAAGTTTAATAAATGACTAATACATCAAAAAATCGTAAAACCATATTGTTTTGCACATAATCAACTGATTGTCACTGCACAACATAAAAAATCATGAAAATACACATATTGTAGAGAATAAAACAAAGATATTAAAAAGCGCTTTAGAGTCGAACTATTTTCTACTAAATCTAGCACTTCATGAGCTTGTACGTGTAATTTCTTACACACAAGATTATGTTACTTGAATATAATTGATTCAGGATTTGTTTTAAATGAAAATATCCGCAGAGGTGTTATCAATTTGATGATTTATAAAGACAAATTCAACATGTGCTAATCACGTTTTCTGAGAATGTAAATAAAAGAAACCAGGACATTTTCATGTTTCAAAAACATCCATGCGACCTTTTTAAAACGTCACAAAACGTTTCTGAAACATTTCGTTTGTAATGAGGTACATTTTGTGAATGTTTACAAAACGTTTCAGTGCTGTCTGGGACGAACATTCAAACTTACAAAATTTGATAAATCATCGGTGTTTATCTTTTCGAATCAACTCTTTGTTCAGAACAGAAGAAAATATCATTCAGAAGATGATATGAAGTATACTGCGAGAATTGGAATCTTGAACAATTGAGTATTTCGTTATTCGATCACCAATTCGTTTCAATAAACGATGCAAACTTCAACAACGTTATAATATTTCATAATCTATGAATCGAGTTGTATACAATTTGAATATAAATTATGTACCCCGAGATGAATTCTTATAGTGACTGTAACTGAAACGTCTCAATTAAATATTCTCAGGGGCAGCTACTAAAAATTTGATTGATTGAACCAAGGGATTATAATCAACATAATCAAGCGTGTTTTTGTATTCGATTGTTTTTGGACACTTTCCTTTCTTTCACACGTAGGGGGAAAGTATCCAAAATGATCCCCTTAAGGCATACTTGAATTTTATGTACCAAAAAAAGTGTTTTTGGATCAACTTGCAATGGTATTGCTCAGTCCAATCTTTCAACTATACATTCCATTCAAAAAAATAGAAAAATACATCAATGCTCTGTTCCATGACAAGATTTCCAAAAGTTCCATAAAGGATCATTTTGGACATACAGGAGGGTAAAATGATCCCCTCAATGCATGCATAATGGATTATTAGATACAGGTCGAAGTATAGTTGAATGATGTCTCAACCCATACATAAAACAGACTGTACTATGGGGTATCCTAGAAAATAGTGAATAATAGTCAAATTTGATCTTAACACGTCGTTCAATAAGTCCCGAGACTAACAACGAGAACAACATTTTTTTTCAAAAATCATTTTTATTCATCAATATAATCTCCTTTTTGAGTGATACAATCTTTCCAACGCCTTCCCAACATTTCTATAGCACGTTTATGGAAGGATTTATCCTTTGCTTCAAAATAGGCTTCAGTTTCGGCAATGACCTCCTCATTCGAGCCAAATCTTTTTCCCCGGAGCATTTTTTTGAAATCAGCAAAGAGCCAGTAGTCGCTGGGGGCTAAATCTAGCGAATACGGGGGGGTGAAGAAGCCAACAAAGCCCAACTTGTTGAGTTTTGCCATTGTTTTCATGGACTTGTGGCATGGTGCATTGTCTTGGTGAAAAAGGATTTTTTTCTTCTTCATATGCGGTCGTTTTGCTGCGATCTCCTCCTTCAAACGTACCAACAAGTCAATATAATAATCACTGTTGATCGATTCACCTTTTTCCAGGTACTCAATGGAAATCACGCCATGTGTATCCCAAAAAACAGACGCCATGACGCTCAGATGATTGCCAATTCCACTCCGGAGTGAAATGATGTATCCCATGTTTCATCCATGGTCACGTATCGACGCGGGAAATCCTTTTTATTGCGAGTAAATAGCGATAAACAGCTCTCCGAATCGTCGACTCGTTGCTGTTTTTGTTCCACTGAAAGCAATCGCGGCACCCACTTGGAAAAAACGTTTTTCATGCTCAATTTTTCATGAGGAATTGTAAATACGCTCCCAGATGATATCTGTGTCATTTCTGCAATCTCACGGACCTTCACCTTGCGATTTTTCATTACGATTTTTAACACTTCACTCACATTTTCCGGTGTAACGGCTTCCAATGCCCTACCCGAACGTTCCGCATCGTTTGTGTCCGTACGACCACGTTTAAACTCAGCATACCAACGAAAAATCGTTGGTTTGGATCGAGAGGAGTACGGGTAACGTTTTTCAAGCCATTGCTGGGCTTCTACGGTGTTTTTACCGATTAAAAAACAATGTTTTATCAACACACGAAACTCGCTTTCTTCCATTTTTCAAACAAATTACAAAGTGACTTTCCTCTAACCTCGATACCTCTGCTCTTTGTGGTCCGATCGACGTGAAATTTTTTACACGTTTCATGTGAAGGTTCGCACTCTAGGGAAACGTGGCCAGTTTGGTACTACTAGCACCATCTCTGGGTTAGTCTCGGGATTTATTGAACGATGTGTTACCTCACATCAAACGTCGTAATTTTGTATTACTTTTTCTCCAATAATAATATCACGTTGACTTATGATCGCAGAGGTTACGATATCAGCTATAGGATATCATGAAGAACAAGTTTGTGAAAAGTTTGGATAGATAGCGTTAGTAGGATCGTCAGAATAACGAGGGATCATTTTACCTGGAGGGATCATTTTGGACACTTTTCCCCTATAAGACGCGTCCCCAGTGATGCCAGTATTCACTAGAAAAATCTCCAGATTTTCTGGCATTGGTCATTTCTTTCCAAATTGAAAATATGATTGGCCGGTTGTACAAGAGATAACCAATCATCAGATGCCACAGATTTTTCTAGGGAATACTGGCAGCGTTGCGCGTCCCTGGTTAAAAAAATCCATAGAATCTGAAGAAATGCAATTTAATGGGATTTGGTCAGAACATTGTGCGAGATTCAATCAGAATCACATTGACAAAATACACTAATCTGATTGAATCTCATTGAAAATGGTTGAATAGGATTTGGTGAGAACGTTGTGCAAGATTCAATGAAATTTGGCGAGAATCAATCGGTTTGTTTAGTCAAGAGTGAGTCAAAGTTGTCAAAATTGCCACTTTAAATCGTGCAAATTAGATCGTCGGAGGTCTAAATGCTAAATTGATTTTGAATGCGTGTTTTTCTCTACAATGGCAGTGCCCTGGTGAAAATCTAAAAGTGAAGGAAGAAGGTATTGGAACAAATGAAACGTGAAAATGTTTCAATTCCCTCCTAAATTACTTTTAGGTGACTCTTCGCTTGCGCTTTCGTCGCGTTTCAACGCTCCATTTTCACCAGGGTGGTATCTCCACAAAACATCATCATCATCATCATCATGAAGTAATCAGTCTTATGACTGGTTTGATGAAATCTTCCAACCCTGTCTATTATCCGCTAACCGCTTAATTTCTGCATATCAACGACAACCCTTATCTTGTATAATTTGCTCCATATAACTTAATCTAGATCTACCTTTTCGAGTTTTACCATTCATTTTTCCTTTCAATATTGTTGTCAATAAGCTATCATGCCTTAATGTGTGTCCTATCAGATTACTTCTTCTCTTTAAGACCTGTCTCAGAAGACTTCTTTTTTCATTTACCTTCTCAAGCACTTCTTCATTTTATACTTTCTCTATCCACCCTATTCTAAGCATCCTTCTATAACACCACATTTCAAAAGCTTCGAGTCTTCGTTGATCCGTTTTTCCAATTGTCCAAGTTTCGCAACCATATAATGCTGTGCTCCAACGTAACTCTTCAAAAATTTCTTCCTTACTGCTAAGCTAATATTCTTCAAACATAGTAACTGTTTCTTTTGGTGGAAAGCCTGTTTCCCTTGTGCTATTCTTGCTCTTATATCTCTTTCGCTTTTACCATTTTCTGTAATTATGCTTCCTAGATATTTAAATTCTTTGACTTGCTGAATTGTCTCTGCATCTATCTTGACTTTCGTTCTTCTTGATGTTTTCGCTGTTGTACAAATCATGAATTTTGTTTTGTCCTTATTTATATTCAGCACCACTCGTGGCTAATATAGCTATGTCATCCGCAAATCTCAACATGCTTACATTTTCACCTTGAATCTGTAATTTCAATGGCACTTGCTCCTTCACTTCGTTCATTGCTTCTCCTATATACAAATTGAAAATCAGTGGCGATAGTGAGCATCCTTGTCTCACCCCTCTTCTAATTTGTGCTTCTCCTCTTTGACCATCTATTTCTATTATTGCGGTTTGATTCTTATATAATTCATATATTATTCTCCTATCCCTGAAATTAATTCCTACCTTTTTCAAAATCGTAAACATCTTCTCCCAATCAACATTATCGAATGCTTTTTGTACATCTACAAAACCTATATACACAGACTTTTTTAACTCTAGACTTTTCTCTACTACTGTTCTGAGTGCTAATATCGCTTCCCGCGTTCCCCTATTTTTCCTGAAACCGAACTGATATTCTGCTAATCTACTCTCTATTTTATTCTCTTTTCTTCTGTATATGATTTTTGTCAGTATTTTCGAGGCATGTGAAGTTAAACTAATCGTTCTGTAGTTCTCGCATTTGTCTGTTCCTTGTTTGTTTGGAATAGCGACAATTTCATTCTTCTGAAAATCTTTCGGTACTTCTCCTCTTTCGTACATATCTCTGACCAATTCAAACAGTGTGTCACGAGTTCTCTGACTGGAGGCTTTGATAAGGTCCGCACTTATGCCATCTATTCCTGGCACTTGATTATTTTTCAATTCTTTTCAAGCCCTGTCGAATTCTGATCTCAAAATTGAATCTCCCAATTCTTCTTCATCGACATCTTCCTCCCTCTCTAAAAATCCTATATTATCGCTTCCTTTATACAGATCTTCCAAATGATTAATCCATTGTTCTATTTTTTCCTCCGTTCTTATCAATTGTTTCCCTAGAGAATTCTTAATCTTACTGCTTCTAGATTTCATTTGTCCAAAAAATCTCTTAACAATCCCATATGCCTCATCTACTTTCCCTAAATTTAATCTTACTTCTATATCCTGACATTTTTCCTCTAACCACTGTTCTCTTGCTTTCCTTGATGCTCTGATTATTTTATTCCTCAGTGCCTTGTATGTCTGCTGGTCTTGTTCACTACTCTTATTCTTGTATTTCCTTCTTTCATTAATTAAATCGAAAATTTCTTCCGTTATCCATGGTTTCTTAGGCTCTACTCCATTGCTCTTCAAAATTTCATCTGCACATTGTTCTATGTTCCCCTTCATATTTGTCCATCTACTCTCTATTTCCGAGTCTTTCTCTTGTCGATCTTCCAATTTTTCGTCCAACATCACTTTGAATTGTTTGAGATTCTTCAAATTCCATCTTTTTTGCATTTTCCTTTTCTTCTTCAGAGCTTTGAATTCCAGAGAACATTTCATCAGCAACATATGTGATCACTATCTATATCCGCGCCGGGATAAGTTTTACAGCTTTTCACTTGGTTTCGAAATCTTTGTTTCACTAATATGTAATCAATTCGATATCTTGCTGTATCTCCTGGCACTTTCCAAGTATAGATTCTTCTTGGATGATTTTTGAATAATGTGTTGGTAATAACCATTTTATGGCTTTCACGAAATTCGATTAAACGTTGTCCTCTTTCATTTCTTTTTCCTAACGCAAAATCTCCTATTATGTTGCCCTCTTTTCCTTGCCCTACTACCGCATCCCAGTCACCTATGATCATTAAATTTTCTTCTCCCTTCACATATTCTATCACTTCTTCTATTTCATCGTACGTTTTTTCGATGTCTTCCTCTGAGTATGCAGATGTGGGCATGTATACTTGAACTATAACAGTGTCTAACGGTTTTGTTCTAACTCTGAACATCATTACGCGTTCGCTATGTTGCAAATAATTTTCTATCCTATTCCCCCCTACCTTTGTATGCATTATAATTCCCACACCTGCTTGACCATTCTTTGACCCTGTATGAATGATTCTGTAATCCTCACTCCAGAAATCCCCTTCTTGCGGCCATCTCATTTCACTAATTCCCATCACATCGATACCCAACCTCTTCATTTCCAATTTCAAATTTTCTAATTTTCCTGTTTGTCTGAGTGATCTAACATTCCACGCTCCGACTCGAAGAATGTTCTCTTTCTTCCCTATCTTCTTTGGTTTTCTATCTTGTTTGATGAAGCTCTCTCTAGCAGCCTCCACCCGGAGATCCGAACGGGAGGCTATTTTACCTCCGGAATATTTTACCCGAGAGAACGCCATCATGTTGTTGTTGTTGCTTTTTTTCAATAAATTAAAATTTAAAATTCTAGGTTTGGAAAAAGATTTCATTTCCTCGGGAATATTAAAAGATGTCAAGGAAGGTAGTTTCCCCTTGCTTTCCCTCCGTTTCTGCCGATGTTCCTGGCGTTGGGATGATTTAGTTTTTCTCAGTTTGCATTCTCCCTCTCGAGTAGTTCACTCCACCCGGAAAAGACACCCAAATCTCAGATACTTATCCTCCCCACCACGTAAAGGAAGCAGATACTACCAAGGATGGATAAAAAGGATATCAAGGACAGGTATCAAGAATATCCCCCTGGAAGACCCGCAAACATCCCACGGGGAGGCTCCACAAAACATTGACTCTTATTTCAAGATTGAATACGCAGGAACATAATAACAAGTATTGATATAGGTTATAAATTAGAACCAGACGATAGTCTCCCTGGTCGATATTGCGATAAATGTGGATAAAATGTTTGAAAATAAGACAAAAATGGATACCAGGATCACTTTTTTAACCTTTTCCATATGATTCCTGTAGATTATCATCTAGTTCATTATCTTATACGAACTTACAAGTAATTTTAAACAGGATTTATAAATTATCCTATTATAGTGTAGCTTACTATTAAAAAGTAGTTGTGTTCATTGAAAATCAAGTAATTTCGATCCTAACCTTTGGTTACATCGTACAATAAAAATTAGTAAATCAGTAATTTTACCGATTTTCTTAGATAATGGCAACTAATACTTTCTCTCGGTGTACGTATCGATTGCTGTCCCTCCTTTGAGTTTTTTAGAACCATTTTGATAATTTTTCTCAATCCGGAAGTCGTGCAATTGAAATTCAAAATTTCAACTTGGTTGATATCTAATGCTGCGGAATCAAAAAACAGAGTTTCGCTGACAAAATATTTCAACTTTATTTTCTCCTTCACCTTTCCCTTTTTCTACACACACATACAGGGTGACTGGGCTACTTTGAGGAAGCTCTTACCTTATTAGCGTCGTACAGGCTTGACCTAAAAAGCAGCTCAACGCCAAGCTCATTATTATTATTATTCACGTTAATAATCAGCTACAAAGCATTAAATTGATAATAATAGCAGAAAAATCCCAAAGTGCGTGATAAAGAATAAATTCGAGACCGTATGGCGTCGGTGTTGGAAATATGGTAACTTTGATAATTTCGTTGGAATGTTTTTTGTAAAATGTTCTAATTCCAGCTTTTAATTACAAAACTTTTTCAAAGACTTGAATGTACAATGAAAAGTGTGAAGAAATGATGCATTTGCCTTTTCATTACCATAGAAAGTTGAGTGAGGAATTTTTATTTAATTGTATGTTAATGATCCACGTAGGGTGTTTCATAATTTCCACGAGTGCAAAACAAAAAATTGTTTTCAAAATGATAATACTCGATATTGAAATTGGAAATGTTTCAAACGAATGTCAGAAGTTTCTTTGAAGTTTCTAGTATTCGGGAACCGTGTGAACAATGTTACATTTGAATCATTTCATATGGAATATCCTTAACGGGTTCGAATACGCTGAATCAACGAGTTGTAATAAAAGAGCGTAGGAAGTATATTCGGTAATTTTTCTCACTGTAATTAAGTGGATACCAGCGGCGTGACACTAGGCAGATCTTTTCTGACAATTTATGCAAAAATGAAGCAATGTAATCAAAATATCGCTCTGTACTGACCATCTTTATTGATTGAAGAAGGTCTGTACAAAGCGATATTTCGATTATGTTGTGTTATTTTCGCATAATTTGTCAGAAAAGATTTGACTAGTGGTCCGCTGCTGGTATCCCCTTAATGATGAAATTACGTCTGAAGAGATGCCCCGCCCATTTTACTTCAAGAGATCACCCTGAATATTTTCAGTTGAAACACAGTTGCACTGGATTTTCACCGAATTCACTCTCACTTCCTAATCAGGGGGTTCTGAATGATATCGGTGTGAAAAATTCACAATTACATCGTGTTCTCACAGTATAAATTGGTTAAAATATTCATTACCACTGGAAAGAATCTGATTTCGTTGGATCTCTTTTACTGAACTGGCAAGTTTTTGGTGATGACAGCAATGCTATTAACTATGATGGCGATTTTTCAGCTGTGGCAGCAAAAAATTGGTTCGCTATAATGTTTATAATACTGAAAATGTTGCTAATCCGGTTAAAAATTCGCTGCTTTAGTTAATCATATTATTCTCTCAGCGATTCAGTTGACGGAAAGACCGGGTCTATTAATATTTAGAAAAATGACTATCAATTTAGGGAAAACAAGGATTGTTTGAAAATATTCGTAATGAGTCCACTAAAAATTCATAGTCGATGTATTAACAATTGATAGTTTCACTGTAAAAAATACCAATGAAACTATCAACTGTTGATATTTTGACTCCGAATTTTTGGTAGACTCACTACGAATATTTTTCAGCGATCCTCTTTTTCCCTAAATTGACAGTAATTTTTCTAAACGTTGATAAATTCTTTCTAAATATTAATGGACCCGGTCTGTTCGTGTAGGTTAGTAAAAATATTGGCTACTCTCTATACAACACGTCGATTGACTGCGTCAGCAAATGCTTTTTTCCGTGGACTGATACCAAATTTACAGTAAAGAAAATACGGTGTAACGTTCTCGTCAAGGATTTTCCTTGACTTCTAACAACACTGCATGTCAAGTGTTTCTGTTAGCGATGGGGATCCTTGGAAAAGATCGATCCTTTTTTATATAAAAAGTATTGAGTTTTCATCGAAATCTATAAAAATCATGTATTTTTTAGTTAAAAAAAAGGATCGATCCTTCTCAATGATCCCCATCACTGATTTCCGTTCGAATATCCTAACGAGTTGAAATTTGAAATATTACGTACAAAGAGGAAATGGGAAGAAAATCCCCACCCTCGACCCTTACTTCACAGAAAATCAATAAATTGTTCCAATTATTTCATCGAACTGATATAACTTTGATTGAAAAATTCCATTCACTTCTCATAAACGTACAAAACTTCAAGTAGAAACAATGATCAAATAGCTATCACATTGGTAATGTAATTTTGCATGTTTAAAGGGTAACATCTCTCTAGAGGTTGGAAAAAAAATCCTAACTTTCATCATTGATTGTGGGTCAATGAGAAAAAGAATAGGATTAATTTTTTGAGAGTTAATTAAATATGTATTAGACTATAAAAAGAAGTTTTCTTATTGCTGTTTTCATACAAAATGGTGGTGAGATAGTGCATGTTTAAAAACACCCATTTCAAGCTAGCCGGATAAATTTCTCAAAAAGTTTTACACATGGAATTGAAATAAAAAATGTTCCCCATTTACATATTATTGGCTATGCGGAGAGGAATGTAGAGTTCAATTTACTTTAGTACTTTGTACCCCAAGGGATAGACTGAACTTACGAGGGAATTTACTATGACGAGACAATAGAAGCCTAATCAAATTTACAACGCTTTATAGTAAATTCCATTAGAAATTCAGTTTGTTCCTCGGCTGGAATAATCCCATGGTAAATTCAACTACAAATTTCTCTCTGTGTACACGGAATAAAAGAAAACAGCACTGGTTACTGTCCATAACAGCAATCAGTTGAAAAACAAATGAAAACACGCTTGGATGATAGAGGTTAGCGCGATCACAGTGATGTGTACTGCAGTGAAATTCGTCAATATTGCTTGGACATTAACGGTTACTGGGAGACGCAGTAATGAACGGCGTGAATTTGATTTTTCATTTTTTTTCAATGAATTACTGCGATTCACAGTAACCATTGCTGTTTTCTTTTTTCCGTGTAGAAAAGTACGTATGAACTGGTTTTCAAATTAATTTTTAAAAAGACTGGGCATTAAGGAAAGAAAGAATCGATTTTTGACCTCACAAATTCGGCAGTGAATTGTTGATAAAAACAAAAGGTAATATTCAATCAAAAAACGGCCACCTACTCCTATGGAGAATAGGGCTGGGGCTATAATCTGATTCAATGTGATTTTATATATAATTTGTATCAAGATTCTATAAATTTGTATAAAAACTTGATACAAATTATATATAAAATCACATTGAATCAGATTATAGCCCCAGCCCTAATGGAGAATGTAACTATTGAGCTGGATATATGGATTTCGGAAAGAACCACCCGTATGGAAATATTTCGCTGAAAAATGTCTACGAAACCATGAATAATTTCTGAAAAACATCGCATTCTCTCTGCAGAAATTTGGAAAACTCGGAGAATCCCTGCAATTTCAATGAAAAACCTAATAAATTTGCGGCAGTCTGTCAGCGTTTTTCAGAATTTTTTCAAAGTTCTTCAGATTTTTCTCATTTTTTTGTAATGTTGCCACGATCCGAGGTAATCCGAGTTTTGAGCATGAGCTCGGCTTGGCTCTTGTTTTTGACAAATAGGCTCGGCTCGCAAATCGGATGGATAGATCCACTGCTCGGATCGAAGCTCAGATTGACTCGAAGGTCGTCGAGCTAGATCGAAGATCTCACGATCCTACTTCCTTCAAAATAAACGCAATAAAAAATCCTTGCATCCAGGGACTCCTTGGAACAGAGCATACAGTACAGGCGATAAGTTTGAATTAACCTAAAGACACTTAACATTTTTACATCTTCGCTGTGCGGAATTGATTTAATTCATATAAACTACATAAATAATAATAAAAAAATGTCTAAACAATATAAAACACAATAAACTTATGTAAATGAAGTAAGTTGATTTTCTGAAACAAACACATCAACTAAAAAAATTGTTTTTCCTTTGGGTGTATTCAAACTTTTGGCCTGTACTGTATTTCTGAAGCTCTTAAGTTTAAGTATAAAACAACGTTCTCTCAAAATTTTTATGACTCGGCGAATCAAATTTCATAAATGTTAGTTATAAAAACTCCATGAATGCATCTTCCAAGGAATAAATAGATAAACATATCATTAAATCCATCTTCAGAGGTTTGGCGGTGAAGAAAAATCCACTTTATAAACATATTTTCTTAATATCGACTCTGCTACTAATTGAACCTTCAACACAATATTGTTTCATAAACCGATTCTGACTAATGAAATTTCATGAAATTTGATCGGAAAATTGTCCAAAATTCAATGAGATTTTGCGAGATTCAGTGAGATTTGGCGAGAATCAATGGTTTTTCTCAACCAGGGTCCTTCGTCTGATAGGACATTTTCTCAGTAATGATCTAACTCGTCGATCTCATAGTTCTGGCTTAGCTCGAAACTCGGATCGTTTGAGATTATTGAGATCGGTTCGAAGATCGCGGCAACACTATTTTTTTGGCGAACACTTCTTGACATATGACATTTGAATATAGCACATGAATGTATTCATAGGATTTCAAGATTTTTCAACAATCAGAAAAATATTAATAAATTATTAGAGTTTTGTCAGAATTCTTTCAGAGCGCAATTTCATTCCTATTTGTGTGCCGATAAAAATGAAAAAACGCGGAAAAGCTATGAGGGAAGTCTGTGCAGAGTGTCCCGAATTTGATAGAGTTTTCATGGAAATTTCAAAGATTCTCAGAGTTTATCAGAGTTTTTCAGATTTTTGCAGAGAAAATGCGATGTTTTTCAGAGATTATCCACGGTTTTTGTCATTCGCACAATCAACATTGTTATTTACCCACACAGCACCCTGATCCCGATGTATTCATAAATAATTCTTTATGAATTCATCGTGGGATTCTTCTTTTTATGAATCCCTGGGATTCAAAAAGAATTCTCAAATAACCCTCAAGAATTCTTTATGAATTCTTCCTGAACTGTATTTCTGACTATGGAATAGTAAAACTTATTATTATTCATAGTCGAGTCCTTTCCCAACTATTCCAATGATAAATCCGAATATTTTTCTCTCCGAGTGTATTACAGCTAAAATTTTCATGCAGAAAAATTCATGTTCCATTGTGTGCTATTTGTGAGCATTTGACCTTCACAAATATTCAAAAATATATTCAAATCAAAGGTAGATTAGATAATTGTTTGGAACAAGAGATTAAATTCATACCAAAATAATCCACATCGATTCAGGATCATTGCAATACGATCGAATTTGATACGATTGCAGGACTGAGCAACCTAGGCAAGAAGCTAATATCAATTCGATATCAAATTGATATCTAGCTGATCAAGATTACATCAAAAAAATTTAATTGGCTATTTCAAGATCGGCTCATCGAGAATCTCTTTTTTCGACTCATTTTCGATAGCGTTCCTAAGGCACACCATATATGACAGAAACTCCTTCACAGTCCGATAATTTTTTATCGGAACAAAATTTCAAATGTAATTTAATATCCAATATCAATATGATATCGAATTCACATCCAGTCGAGATCATTTATTATTTGTCCTTCAAAAGTGTAAAAAACCATACACATGCTTACATTTTCTCCCTGAATCTGTAATTTCGATTGGAGTACATAAGTTCCAAAAAAATAGTTCCAACCCCAAAGTTCCAATTCAATATTTTCCAAAAGTGTAAAAGTTCCAAAACATAAAAAGTTCCGAAGTGTTCTAAAAGTTCAAATTGTATCCAATAGTTCTTAACACCTTAAACTATAATTTTCATCTTCGAAAGAATCATAAATTAAAAAACGTTCTCCAGTAAGCGTGTGACGAAACTTTTCTGGGATGTTCTCCAAGTCACCTATATTTTGTGGGCTAGAAGGTATATCCTTTAATCGTGCACGCTGAATTTGTTTCCTCAAATTATGTCGATCAGGTAACTCAGCAATGATACCTGAAGGTACTTCTTGTAAACTTCTCAAAATTTGTACTGGAGGAGCTTCTGGGTGTTCCACAGCTTTTCTTTTAATACCAACTACCACCTTGAGAGCACTAACCTCATCTCTGTTAGGAGCATGCGAATGTGGAGACTGTTCTGGTCCACCTTTGTTCACTGTAACAGGAAGTCCACCAACGATAGTAGTTGCTCGAGCACAGCATTCACCCTTTTGTTTGCATCTCCAGTAAACCACACCATTACCGATGGAGTGCCGATAATATAAATATCTATCAATGTGCAAGTATGTTGATCTACCGGATGTAATAAATTCTGCCATAATTGTATATTTGTATATTGTGGTGTTTTTTTAAATAAATGTCGACAATTGAAATCTAGAATTGTCATAACGCGCGGAGAAATTTTTAAGAACTGCGAAAGGTTATGGTGAAAGAAGGTTACGTTGTTGATTGAAGGCTGCTATGAAGTTACCAAGGTTCGTTATGAATGTTTAGGAACTGTGGGAACTTTTTTAATAGTCTGGAACAATTGGGATTTCGGAACACAGGTCCTTTGGGAAAAAGAATTAATTGGAACTTTCGGATTGGAACAAATATTTTGGAATTTCACTGTAATTTCAATTGCACTGGCTCCTTCACTTCGTTCATCGCTTCTTCTGTATAAGAATTGAAAATCAAATTCTATTTCTATTATTGCGGTTCGATTCTTATATGATTCATATATTATTCTCCCATCCTTAAAATTAATTCCTACCTTTTTCAAAATCGCAAACATTTCCTCCCAATCAACATTATCGAATGCTTTTTGTATATCTACAAAACCTATATACACAGACTTTTTCAACTCTAGTCTTTTCTCTACTATCGCTCTAGTCTTTTCTCTATTGCCGCTTTAAATTGTGCAATTTAGATCGTCGGGGGTCTAAAGGTTAAATTGATTTTGAATGCGTATTTTTTCTCTACAATGTCTATGGTATCTTCAAAAGACATTTACTCTTATACGCAAACTGACAGAAAAACCACCTGGTTCAAACATTCGTGGTCGCAATAACTTGAAATCTGGTTCGATTCACCAGGAAATGTGATTGTGAAAAATTAACTACATATTCTGGTTATCACACCAACAAAAGAATCTGGTTTTTTTAACCTGAAAAATGTAGTTATAGTTTTTGCTTCAACCACTTTTTCCAGACATCACAACCACATTTCCTGGTGAATCGAATCAGATTTCAAGTTATTGCGACCACGTGAGTTTTAACCAGGTCGTTTTTCTGTCAGTGCAGAACTTAGCAACAAGTATTGACATAGGCTATAAATTAGAATCAAACGATATAGTTTCTCTGGTCGAAATTCTCGATAAAGGTGGATAAAATGTTAAAAAATTCAGACAAGAAGAATGGACCCCATTTTTTTTTTTTTGAACCTTTTCCATATGGTTTTTGTAGATTATTATCTAAATTATTGTTGTATACGAATTTCCCAGTCATTTTAACCAGGAATTTGTAAATTATCCTATTAAAGTGTAGCTTACTATTAAAAAGCAGTTGTGAAAAATAATTGTGTTTACTGAAAAGCATTGTGTGCTACAAACCTCAACTTTATACTATCGGTTAAGTTCCCAGATAGAAAAATGTCTCCATAATGCCATCATAATGGGGACATGCACGCCAAGAAATGTTCGCATTATAGCGCCAAGGTGTTTCCGCATAAAGCATTGTTATTGATAGCAAAACGAGGTGATGGCACCATAATTGAAACATAATGTTTACATTCTATGCATCATTGCAAGCTGAGCGGAGTTCGTGATAGTATGTTTACGGCACGTTATGTTACAAAACATTCAGAGCATGCTTTTCTATCTGGGTTGGAAAATGGCGGATCTCTGGGAAAAAAATTGAACTATCCCTGTTGAAAAAGTCCCATACATTCTCATATATAAATCTTATGAGTTTATATGAATTTCAACAAGTTTTTATCAGTCTATATGCGGTTTCTGTCTTTGAATTGAATTTGAATTGAGAGGTGACAGAATAGTTCAATTTTTTTCCAGAGATCCGTCGTTCTCCAATTCAGCCGATCCCACACAGCACCACAGCTCAGAAAGAATTCGTAATGCATTCGATTTGAATTCTTATAGTCCCAAATGAATTCATTATGAATTCCTTCTGAGCTGTTGTGCTGTGTGGGATGGTATCAAGTTGAGGTTTGTAGCACACAATACTTCTGACCCAGACAGCAAGACAGTTTCGCAAGAATGGCATATGAGTTCTTAACATGAACTTCTCAAGAACTCTCAGCATTGAATTCTTTCAGAATTCATTTAGAACGTATGGGGTTCTCAGAGAATTCTTCCGAATGATTTAGGGAGTTTGTAAAATGTTCGAAAACAACTTTTAAAATGCGATTTAAGAATTCTCAAACGTTCAATGATATTGACTCGTGCGGTGTTCTCTATTCAATCCGAAAGAATTATTTGCGGATTTGTTGGAAATGTAGATAGCGCTAATAAGATCATATGTTTGTCAGTTCGTACATGCTAAACCAACTTATTGGCGGAAGTTTTAAATATCTTTTTGGAATTTCTTGTTTCACCCTAAGATTCAAGTGATTTATGTTCTCTTATCACGCTAATATTCATGCTTTTATGAAGAATTGTAATAAATAATCGTTATCAATACGAAGAATTGAATGAATATTAAAAAACCTCAAATAAAACGTTCCGGGGGGTGATTTCATCAGTATACTGAGAGATACTGAAATGATCTCTATAGAGATTTGTGTTATTTAAAATATTAATATTTCGAAAATAACTGACATTTAAAATTGACGATAGTTTTATAGGGATTGCAATTACACTTCTTTGGAGAATAATTTTGGAACAAAAATTTGTCCAAATTTGAAACTAAACTCTTATACATCAGAATGTACGTTGAATTCTTCCAAATTCCAATGTCAAATATAAATTCTTCTTATATGCAGGCAGGAAAAAATATTTAATAACAAACGAATAAAGACTCATCTAAATACTTGGATAAAACTGTTTATTGATTTCAATGTATCCAATGTAAACTAATTTTATTTTATCCAATTTATGAAACTGTCCAATTAAAAAAACGAGTTTCTTGAAAAGTTTTAATTTGCTCTTTATTTGTACTTTCAATATTCTCGAAGAATTCTCTAGTGAGTTCATAATTAATTCCAATGTGATGGAAAAAGAACACCAAGAATGCTCTATTGGTTGGACATTTCAGAGTTCTGAATATATTCTACCAGAATTCTTCCGATTACTTTTGGTGCTCCTGAAGAATTCTTTCGAACATCCGAGAATTCTTTGCGGATTCTCTTCCCAGCCAGCACCAAATGATCAATTTGAATTCATAAAAGATCATGAAGACTTCTTGAAGACTTCTCAAACAGTCCCCGTTATGCGACTAACAATGAGTTCAATATGAATCTATATGAGTTCAAATGAACTCTTAATGAACAACTTAATGATCAGAAAGAATTCATATCGAGACTACATAATGGATTCTTTCTGAACATTAAGTTCTTCATCAAGAGTTCATTTTGAATGCACTGTATTCATATTGAACTCATTGTTAGTCGCATAACGGGAGATCTTTGCGGGAGCTTTGCCCTGGTGAAAATAAAGCGTGCATTTGGAGCGTCGCATAGGAGTGTTATTACCGTCACATGAGAGTGTATTAAGAGTCAATTGGCGCAGTTGAGCGTGGATCGAGCGTGAAGAAAAGCGTTCATGCACGCTGTACTCACGCTTATATTGAAGTAAGCGTGCATTGAACGTATATTGGCCAGAATCACGTTATTGGTACGCTGTTTGAACTTTATGTGCACGCCGTTTTTTCGCCAGGGTGGTGCTGTCTGGGTTAGAACTCTCAATGTTGTCTGGGGAGTTATTCGGATTTTCAAAAAAATCTAAAAATCCTCGTATCTTAAAGACTAAGCCTCAAAAAAATTTTTTTCAAGGGGAAATTATTGAATTTTGACTAAAGAATATGCCTATGAAGTACGGTGCGCGAGTTCTGAATCATCCTGTATATTATATACAAATTTTATATAATATGTATTCAAAATTACAGAGATTGTATTAAAAAAATTATATCTAATTTCCGTAGAATTTTTCTGGTTGAAGAATTATATATGATTTTATATAGTCTGGACTTTCCTCTCCACGTTGAAATGAAAAATGTAAGTTGCCAAAGTACATCCTCAACAAAAAATGATATGTTCTGTGTGAAGAATTTTATGGGGTTTCCCAGTAGATGATGCATTATTTATGCACATATACATTATTGATGGGTCTTGTATACTATAGACTTTTCCTCACTCTTTCTTTACATTTAACCGGACTTATAAGAACAATTTTCCCTTTCAATTTTTTCTACAATTACCTTGTTCGACAAGAACTAGAATTTCCTGTTTTTGTATGCTACCATTTCCTCTCCATTTGCTCCTGAATCTATTCCTTCAACTCTAAAACTACCGTTCGAAATTAGAAATAAAGTATAAAAAGTCAATAAAAAACTCAAACAAAAATTTAGAAAAAAAAAACACATTTCCACGTTACTTCACGTGAGGTTCCATACGTGTAAAATTCATCCCTGACGTCTATCCAATGGAATATGGAATTGTTGCATGCGTAAACTACTACCATCTACCGATAAAAACACTCAACATCTGTTGTTACGATCAGCTGATTCGACAGCGCTGATCCTCTATACGGGAATGTAAAGGCATCAGTTATATTGGTTATATACTCGTCGTCTTCTTTTGACAGTTGATAAAATAATAAAATAAATAAATAAATGGTTCATTGTTGAGTGATCAGTTATGACTATTCACAATTTATACATATTTTCGAAAAATGGAACTTTACTGTATTACGCTGAATGGAACAGACTCAATAAATCAGGAATCACCAAAGAAGAGGTAAATGGATTTAATTGTTAAATTGTGTATAACCTCTTTCAGAACTGTATTATCAATCACAATACTCACTATTGTTTTGTTTAAGGAAGCTAAATTGATGTACGGAATGTTATTTTCCATCAAATCCTTCGTTAGTAAAATATCGCCTTTAGATCCTAAAGAGGGATTCCTTTATTTCAAAACCAGCAAATATACGCTTCATTATTTTGAGACTCCTTCTGGTTTGAAATTTGTATTGAATACAGATAACATAAGTCAAAATGCTAGAGAGTTACTGCAGCAACTGTATAGAGATGTAAGTATATCAAGATACCTTGTTAACTGATCTACTTTAGTTAAGCTTGATTAGGTTTATAAAGTATTGAACAATATCATTGATCGTTGTGAAATTATGCACAGCTTATATTTTGATTTATCAAGGGGGTAAAAAAATGAATAGTGTAACTTGTAAAAAGAGACCTAGATTAAGTTATATGAAACTAATTATACAAGACAAGGGTTGTCGTAGATATGTAGAAATTAAGCGTTGAGCGCATAATAGACAGGGTTGGAGGATTTCATCAAACCAGTCATAAGACTGATTACTTCACGATGATGAATAAGATTAGATCATTGGGTAAAAAAGGTATTTCTTCACATATTTCTATTAGAAAAATAGTAATCACAGTAGACTAGATGCACCTTTTGATTCTCAATATGTTCTATATATATAAAAAGAACCGATATGGGTCATTCTATTTGTCTTATCCAAACGCTACTATTGTTCCTTAGTATTATTTCTTTAATTGTTACAAAATAAAATGGAGGAAAAATTTCTAAATCTCTGAATAAACGTTGAACTAATGATTAATCGAATCAATATTTTCAGGTTTACTTGGAATACGTTGTTAAAAATCCACTTTGTCAATTAGACGAACCGATTCAAAGTGAATTGTTCAAAACAAAAGTTGATGAGCTGTTCAAGAAGTCTCCACTGTTCTTAAGAGCGATTTGAATTGAATTTCCATGGTAACGATAATCTATTCCTGTAATTATGTTAAAAGTAAATTAAAATTATATTTTTTCTGTATTTCTACTATTACTTTTTTTCATTCCATTCATATCAATTTCTAGAAATATCTATCTCTAATTTCAACAGTATAGTGGATATATTGAATGCATTAAAACAATATACACTTCATTTTCTACATGAATGTTTTTATTCGGGGAACTTGTACTTCACATTCAGCCAGTTCAGCATATAAAATGAAAAAAATATTCCTATAATGAAATCATGAAAGTATTAAAATTCAAACTATAAGCATTTCGCAAATTATGATAGAGCAAGGATTTTTACATGTATTATCACATTCAAGTATACAAGCTTTTTTTTTTTCGTTCAATTTACAATGTCGTTGAATTTGAATCAACGACCGAGCACCTCCTCACATCTAACGTCCTTCGATAACAATATATTTTCATATATAAGAGCTATTGAATTTATCTTACATGCAAGTATATTATGATGTACACAATTCTTTTTATTACCCTTTCAATTTTTCCATCAATTCTTCTTGATACGAAGAAATAGAAGAATGATGTATCTCAATTTCCATTCATGCGATGATTATATCGATGCTCATCGAATGATAAACAACTGCGATAGAATGAAATCAGAATTGAATCACTCTAAACAAAAGAATGAATACGCGAACGTGTATAAATTTCCTTTCCAGTCTCATACGACAGAATGAAACAACATAGTACCAAAATTCTAGCCATAATTTTTTTATTATTACGAGTCCTATAAATATCGTTATAACAGTTCCATATATATAATCGTTACATGACAATCACAAAACTTCCTTAGAATACAAGCTTGTGATGAATGTTTAAAAAAAACCTTTTCGTCATCGAATGATTTATTCCTATAACATTCATTGATTATTCGTTGAATGTATACGATAGTCGCTCGGTTGTAATAATTCCAGAAAAATTGATACGCTTATTCTAGGCAAGAAAAGCTTCAAAATCTAACATTATCGTAATAAAGACGAACAGATAAACTCATATTATTCGTTAAGCATAAAACATTTTCGATGCAGGCATCGTTAACTATTCTAACGATAACTGAAACAATCCTTCCTTGTCAAAAATTTAATTCATACGCAGGAAAATAAACCAACGATGCGAATTTGAATTCTAAATTACCGATTTCTTAAACGGAAATCATATGAACTATATGTATATGCTATGCAGTCGATCAAAAAATTGTATATTTACATCCGTTCTTTGATGTGCATTTATATATATGCTTTTTGTAAATAAATGAATCAATTCTTAGTTGTTGTCTCTATAAAAAAAACAAAAAAAGAAAAGAAAAAAACAACATACACATCAAATTCTTTTTCTACTTCTTTTCGCTATCATGTTTTTTCTTTTTTTTCTTTTTTTTTCAATTAAAAATATAAATCTATAGAGGAATCGAACTGTTCTACCGTGAATAAAAAATTCATGAAAGTTCTGATGAAATGAAAAATGTATCAGTTATTTACATTTTCTGCATCTTTTGAATGTTCAAAATGATTATGAAATGATTCATGGAACCCTGTTGTTTTTTTTCTTTCGAGGAATTGGCACACTACTTGAACTCTCATTTATGCATACCAAACGTATACCAATGATTACGATACACAGGTCGTGTAGCACACGAGTTCCAAAATTTCCAATACATTCAACATATGTACATGTAATAAAATTTCTTATATCATGTACAATAATTTATGTTCTTATTTGTTTTTTTTGCATCTCAATCGTAATATTCTACGCATACATAAACATATTCATAATTGAAGTGTGTATGCATGGACAGCAACATTTTTGTATGAACATGCGCATGAATGTATTATTTGATACGAATACTTGTCGAATTGAACAAAAATGTCACTTTCGTTTAGAATTAGAATAACCTATCAACTGGGGTTGTTTCTTGTTTTTTTCTTTTTCCGTGAAAAAAGAAAAAAAATGAAAGACGGGACTGAGTTTTTACACTGTGATGACGCGAGTTTTTGTTTAAACAAGTTTGCGGATACTCAAATATTTGAGTAATCAAATTGTGACGATTATTTCAGTCTTTATTTTCACATTTGCAAATTCGTTATTAACCTTAAATTGGTCAATATTGTTGTGTCATTACAAATGTGAGAAGTAATTGGTTTTTTGTGACTTGAAATTAAGGATCAAAATCTAAAAACAAACTTTGATTGTTGTTTCTTAATTCAAAATCAAAAGCAGTAGCGGTAGCAGCAGTTCTTAACTACAAATTACTATATAAATTAGCAATTAAATTTTCACTTACACATGAAGAGTCGTTGATGGGTAATAAAATCACAGGAATGATCGATTTTTCTTGTCTCCGCGTGAAAGACTTACAAAGTTGAAGAGTTTTTTCAAAGTATATTTTAACTGGTATGTCTAGAATGAAACACGATGATTCGTTTGAAATATGTTCCGTATGTTGTAGGGCAACCAAAATACATACAATTAGATAATTATGATCACTTTAGTACGAATCAGTCTTTAATTATAACTCTGTGAATTTTTCTCTGTATCGATTGACACATGGCTTTCATCACAGGTCGCGAATGTGGAAGAGAATGGTTCTTCTATGACCGATAATCGTTTTTCACGATCTGAGCAAATGGTTGAATTATGGAAGAATACGTTCCTCAAGGTAGCGACGTTTAGCTTGTCTCTCGCCAATTCCTCCACTGATTCGACGTTCAACTCTCCATTCGAACTTCTATAAATTCAGATGAAAACGTAGAGTATTTAAAATCGATCGGCAATTTCGTGACTGTGATACTTACTTCGAAGGTTTCTGGGGCTCTGTTTCATGATCTAGATCTTTATTTCGTTTACGTCGGCTGGTGGTAGGTCGGTTGTTGATTCCACACGTACCAACAACGGCAGTTTCTTGATCCGCTTCGATAAAACTAACGTGATCGTCGAATCTTACTCTTTCGGATCCCCCATCCTCTCCGTAAACTGTCCAATTACTGGAATCACTGTACTGACGATCCAAAGTTGGTTTACGGCGTGCACGTTTCGCTAAACCGGGAGCAACTTCTTCCAAGGAGCTCAATGAAGTTGCTTGACCTGCCGAATCCATATGTCCTCCCGCAGATCCAATGGTTTGCTCCCCTTCGATGCTCCTACCGCCACTGATCGATGCGCTATCAGCCTAAAATACAACTTATCAATAACCAGAAAGAGTAGTATCTTCAAATTATAAATAAATTCAATTCAACTTGAATTACCTTGAAATTGAGAACAGAACCAGCCAGTGCTCGTGTCGATGCGGCACCATCGTCCAAAGCGATAGAAGCGTTCACAGACTTCTCAGAGAGACTAGTAGCTGCTGAAGCAGTTTCACTGCATAAACTAAATCGTTGAGTGGATGTTACGTCAGCTTGAACTTCGAGTCTTTAATGTAAGATGAGAGTAAATGAATGAATTGAAAATGAAGAACAAATCTTGATGCTCATTGAGATTTTTATTACATCGGAATGAGAGAAGCAGACAAATATTTCATCGTGTTAGGGGAGAAATTCAATAAAGAAATCTCAAATTGCACGTACCTTTGACCACCAGGTAAAACGCTCGAAGCTATGCTTCCTGCGAGACTTGTACCGGCAAGAGCTACGTTACTTGCACTTTCGCGATCATTTTCACGTCCTAGTTTTTCTAATTGACTTCCACTGCCTAATGAAAGTGAAGCCTCTCCGATAGAAGGATTTCCACCGCGATGGCTGGCAACGTCGATCGATGCAGCATCTGTAAAGTAAAATAAATTAGAATCTAAACAATGTTATTACATATTCGAGAATTCGAAAATACGTTACCTCCGACGTTGCGTACACCTAAAGCACCCATAAGATCATTTTCGTCATCGAATTCGAAACGAACTCCGGTTCCGTTCGTAGACACCCCACAGCCTCCGCTTCGACAAAGGGAAACTGGTACTACACCGTACACGTAGAATAATAGAATAGGTACACCAATACCTACTGCTAAACCTGCCAGTACTGGGGATACTAGAACCTGGAATTCAAATCATTCAACTTTATTTTTCCATCCTTCCCTTAGGAAATATAGTCGCTTTATCATACTGTATATCAATTCATTTATAATCTCAGTACCTGCAGAAATATGTGTCAACATAGAATTATTTATTGATAAAAGCTAATGAGATGCAAGAATATATATTCAATTTTATCTATAAGGAAGAGAAGTTTCATATGAATGTATATCAGTTCATCGCGATTAAATTGAAACACGGCAATATATTCCAGTGAATATCAAAGATAACTTCTCTATTTTCATTATTATCGAAGAAATTTAAATAAGTTTTTATCAAAGACAAAAAGACTGATACGAGCAGCTTATCTTTAATCGGGGACTAAATATTTGCTTAATTGAGTCATCATATCGATTGGATTATAGATTAGATTAAATAGATTTTCAAAAAAAAAAAGACCGAGAGAAAAATTTCTCTTTTAGAATCGGTGCAGGTAAAAAAGAGAGAACAGAAGAGACGGAGACACATCAGTTCGATGGGTGTAGTTAGTGGTAGAGAGGAAGTGATGAAGGAAGTATATTGATCGACGGGAGAAGATTGCGCACGCACGGGAGAGATCCTCTCCGTTCCACCCAGTTTTCTGTTCGGGCTGTACTTTATATATTGTGTGTATCCACCAACAGAACAAATGGTGGAAGGCCGAAGATAGAAAAACCACCGGCTCCGATTTTCCGGTGGAACCGTATCCAGAAGTTGACGTTCCAACGATTCTTTCTCTATTTTAGTACATATATTTTTTCATTACTTCCCGGGTTGACAATGCCTATTACATGACATTTATTGTCTCGAAAGTTCGAAGACCCATCATCGATGTAACAACAGGAAGTCATCGGTGGGACAATTAAACGTGACGAATGTGGATTCATTTGTTGCTGGTAATTCCAAAAGAAAACCAACAATACAACACAGTGTACATGCAATTGTCCGATAGGATTGACACATAGGACAGTGCACGTGTGCTTACGTAAAAGAATAATTTTTACAAATCTATCAAATATTTTTCGTTGAAGCAATCGATAAAATTGTACGTCTATCGAATAAATCATCGTCAATCATGTCGGAATCGTGCGAAGATACCGAAGATTCTTGCGGAGAGGAAGAAGAGGAATCCGAATGGGAGGTCACCAAGAAGTGGCTCATTAGTATGTTGGAAGAATATCACAAATTTCCAAATGAAAGGGTTAGTAGTAATCTCTTGTAGCTATTCTCCATTTTTTTCATTGAAATTCACAGGGTGTGTGTTGGAAACAAAATTCGATAAATGCATTTGAAATAATAATCTTGAAGAATATTATTTCATATTATATATCGTTATTTTTATTCAAATACTTCCTCGGATTTCAAGCATCAATATTTTATATTTTCAGATCGGAATCTCCCATTTCAAAGTCAGTCCGATATCAGTTTCAAGCGAAAGTGTATTGAGCGAAATCATCCGAGTGACCGGTGAATATTACAGTCACCGTGAGGATGAACCAATCGACAAATACCCCTTATCTATAATCATCAAAAGATTACCCAAAGATCCCTATAGTCGATATTTTGTAACCGAGGGTCAATTCGATCTTCGAGAAATCAAATTTTACACTCAAGTAAGTGAACAGGGTATTTTTGTTATATGAAAGAAAAGAAAATTCCAGAGTTGTAACTGATTTGATGAATGTTTTGTTGATAAGGTGGTTCCGGACTTGAAAGCGTTTCAAAAAAGAGCGATGGCTACAACCGGCAAGACACCCAAACAAGATTTACTTCTCTGGGTACCGACTTGCTATCACGCTCTTTACAGTCCAGTTGGAGGGACCGACGACAGTCCGATACCACCCGAATCGATGTTGGTTTTACAAGATCTTTCGAGTGAGGGATTCAAGGGAGTGAAATTCTCCGAGGGTTTAACTTTAGAGCAAACGGAGGTCGCTCTGGAAACTATAGCTTGGGTCCACGCTCATTCGTTATCGATGAAAGTGATAGACGGCGAATCATTATCCGAACGTTATCCATTTTTATTTCAAACGACCAGAGCAACGGATTCGTATCAACAGCTGGTCGAACGAGGCTTGCCACAATTGGCACGTTTTTTAGGAAGAAGGCCGGGGTTGGAGAATATCCTCGAATCTTTGTTAATTTTACGTCCACGAACTAAAGACATCATATCGGCTCTGCTGGCGCCTGAAGGTCCTTTAGCGTTGATAACCCATACTGATTTTTGGTGCAATAATTTACTTTTCGAAGAATCTGGAAATTCTAGGCCAAAATGTTACATTATCGATTGGCAAATGGTCACATACAGTAGACCAACGAACGACATTGCTTTATTATTGATCAGCTCTGTGCCAGCTGAACTACGGCGTAAACACACCAATTCCTTACTCGACGTGTACTGGAATGCTTTGACCGATATGTGTTCTATACTCGGAGTTGACATTCCCAAAGATTTGGGATACACGAGGGATGATCTCGACAAAGATTATAGAAGATCTCAGCTGTTAGCTCTATTGCTTTGTATTGGATCTGTGGATTTTGCTTTGGGCAATCCCTCGACCGAACAACGTTTGATCGACGTGCTCCAAGATCTACACAATGACGGCGTACTCACCGACGAGACGACGATACCGAACATCAACAACGCTGAAGTTTAAACATGATTTTTTGGATCTCGAAAACCTAAGAAAACCAATACCGATGATAATAGTGATACGAACAATTTAAAAAATCGAAAATATTATAATACAGTTTTTTCAAAATATTTTCAAACAATTCAACATTTTGAATTTATCGATGATTAAACATTGTGTATGATTTTAAGACTTATGTTATAAGACTTTGATATATATGGTATTTCCATGATCTTTCGGTTTCATCTAACATCAAATTTTTATCAAAGACTTTTGTCGCATGATTCGAAGATTCGATACACCCCATTTGATTTCAGAATCATGGAAATACCACGTTTTTTGAACTCGCTACGTTATACTAAAATCAACAAAAACGCTTAGTTGAAATATTGTGATTGGATATGTAATAATCGACGGTGAACAAGAAAAAACAAGTCCATAATATTGCGATAATAATATCCTTGAGAATACGCTTGTATATTTTTCTGTTTGGTGAAAATTAAAGGTAGCCACGTAAACGATATTCGAAGAACAATGCATATGTAGAGATTGTACCTTTCGAAGGAAGCTTTGTTATATTTTGGTATGAGCTTGAATTCATATTCTAAACGAAACCATGTACAATATTGTACTTAAAGAGAATGCGTGTTAAAAAATCAAATTAATTGCTCTAAATTTCAATTGCGCAAGTACCGAAGCGGATCATCGTTATTTTCCAATCCAAGGAATTTGATTGAAATAAGTCTGAGTTTTCCATACGTTGTTCGACTGTGTATATTTTTCTGATATATTTTAATTTTCTACGTTTATGAAGCTATTTTTATGATTAATCATAAATATACGATATAACAAATTCGTTTTTCGACAATCTAAATATCTTGAAAATATCCTAGATATCTTTCTCACATTTATTCTTCTAACGAATCAACTATGTATCAACGATCAATTAACCCTATTTCCATGAAAAGTGTATTTCAAATTCTCAATATTTATGGCATGAACTTTCGATATATACTTGAAAAGAATATCTTCGATCGAGTGCACTCTTTTATTCTAACGACGAAAAATCACGTGGTAAAAATTAAGCAATAATTTAGATAATCGTCAGACCTTGTGATGAAAGATAGATAAAAAAAACTTGCACCAACGGACACTGTTTACGAATTTTAGAGAATAGGAAATGTAGCTCTTCGAGAGGGCGGATAGAAGAAGTCTACTTCGATTATGAAACTCTCCTTTGTAAACCTCGCATAGGATATCATAATTTAAAAATCTTTCATCGAGTTTTGAAAACAAGGTTAACCGAAAGATTGATAACCGAATTAGACTCCATATTATCGGATAGAAATAAAAAACAAGTAGATATAAGGAATTGTTCGTCCCAAGACGAAACACTTGGAGTTTTGATTTTTGCAGAAATTTATAATAGTTGAATGTACTTACCGATGCCGTTACTCCGCCCGCTATGAATGCATTCCTCTTGTGTTTATTAGCTTTTTCGTATCTGGTGTACAATTTTCTGCCAACCCAAACCGGTATACCTGAAACGATCAACGGATATTGTATTTTAAAAAAACAGCGAAACACCATATTGTGATGACAAAAATTTTAAATTAAAAATCAAATCTTGGAAAGTTTTACACATTGAATCATTAATTATATTGAAAAAAAAAAAAAACAAAGAATTTTTAGAAAAATATATATTGAATTCTCAGTGTTTGCACGAGGATGCGATAACACGTGTATTATTAATTTTATCTTGAAAAAAAAAAAAAAGTGATGATGATTGTAAAAAAATGTCAAATTCTGGAATAATCTTCGAATTCATAGTATTATATAACGCTGACCTATAATCATAGCCGGTACCGCAATGCCAGCGATAAGACCGATTCCGACCGGCGCACCAACTAATGTGCCAAGTTGCCAGAGGATTTTCTTCTTTCTGGACCACGGTTTTTTACCCCAAAAGGTACAACCGGAAGGACTAAAACATATAATATAATTAATATTGGAACTTCTTCGAGAAAAAGGAAATAAAATGAATACCTGAGATAATGTAGATCGCTTATTTCTTTCATACAAAGCCAACAGAATTCTGCCCCGCATACAGCACAAGTCATGTGATTGCAACTCCCATCGTCCATTTTGACGATAAGGACTTGGCATCTTGGACACGGTTTGATATCATCTCCTGAATAAATTTCTTTTTTTTTATCATTCGAAATCGGAACATTCGATAAGGAAGTGTGTAAAATGTTCATTGATTGAGAATACTTACTATGTTGAGAATCGGTCTGACTAAAACTGAGAGAAGAACTACGTTCGTAGTGTTGAGCTCTTTGAGCTCTCGCGGCATCGCAAGTTTGATTAGGATGCCACCGAGCTTTACAATGATAACAAAAGTACGAATCACATCCGGGTCTTTCGCATCTCAACTTGGGACACGATGCGCAACCGGTAGCGATCACAGCAAAGCTGCAATCCGGTGCCGGACACCATCTCGCGTCGGGTTCTACCGCGAGTACTCTTCTCACCATAAAATCTTCATACTTCTCTAATTGAGCGGTATCGTTTAATATCATTCGTATGTCTAAAAAGAAAAAAGAATTCTATGAAATCATGAATAATCACATTTATTATATAACAAATAAACGAAAAATTTACCATTCGGATGGAGCGGTTCCGAGCATTCCGGACACGCTATATTAACCCTGGATTCGGATATCTCGACTTTGAGATACTGTTGGAAACAATCGTAACAGCTGCGATGATGACAAGATTGTATAATGGGAAAGAATTCTGCAGGAAGTTCAGCTAAGCACAGTGGACATTCCATTGATCCCAACTCATTACTCTGAAAATTATAATATAACGTTACGTAAGAGTATTGTGGATTCGAATGAATGATCGTAACTCACCTTTCCGGCGGAAGAAAGTACAGAACCTTTGCTAGGAACACGTTGTAGATCTACATTATGAAACTGGTAATGACTGGAACCATTACTCACTCTAGCTTCTCCCTTTTCAACATCCCCAACTCTTCCAGCGAGTGAATCTTTGTTACCTAAACAAATTATGAAATGAAAGGTTGTTAAAAATCATTATTATTTGTATTTTTTTTTGTTACAAGTCACTCACTTAGCAGGTTTTTATTTGATCACATAATATTTATAATCAATTCCTCGATTCTTGAAACAATAAAATTCAATGATCAAATCAGTAGCGTACATGACAAATAGTGTACACGCACTGTTCGTCGATCAGTGAATTGTCCTGATTCAAATTTGTTCAAAGAAATTTTTTATATCATAGAACAATCATTATCTTGAATGTGAATCAGTCAATTCCCATTGATTGACAGTGCATTTACACTGTATCGGTCATAAGTTTGCCACTGATTCAATCATTGGTAGACGTAAGACTGCTAGCAGTGAATTTTACTGATTCAGATTTAGAAAGTATAGGTCGTGGAGCGTGAGAGGCAAGGGAGAGATATAACTCCCTCCTGCCCATTAACTGGAGGGGAGAAACCAAGATTTTACTGCCCCCTCTTTCATCTTTTAATGATGAAAATCAAATTTTAAGTTAATATGAAGTACAATACAGTACAGATCTCAATTGTATTTTCATTAAAAAAGAAAGAGAGAGAGAGAGAGAAGGTTTCTTCCAGTAGAAACTTCTTCTTTAGAATTTCATATGCATAAATATCCCATATAAAATGCACTCACTTCAGATTATATAATCGTATCATTTTTTAAAATGAAAATAAACGATTGCCGGTATGATGTAATGATATCGAGTTATATAATTACGGTATTTCATTATAGTAGAAATTACCTTTAGCATTTCTGTTGCTCGAACTCGGCGTTCTGGCGATTCTTCTTCCAATAAGTGGACTCGAATACAGCAACCTTCGAAGAGAGAATCTTGGAAAAATTCTACGAGGTCGTGGCGGTACGCCACTGCAACCGCCACCTGCACCGCTATCGTTTTCTTTAAACATTCTGACTAAGTTTATCAGTAACTAGAATGGCATCCCTGATATTATTACACTTCGATGAGCTACAGAAGAACCTGAAATCATTAAATAAGATATTGAATCAGATGTGAATCAAATCAAGGGTAGAGAATTTTGAAAAGATGATTAAACAAGATCTCATTATCACACAAATGAATATTAAAATTCATGAAAATCCATTTTTTTTTATACACGACAGAGAACATCTCTGATCGATATTATGTCGAAATCATGCAATATTATTGTGAGTGAATGTATTTCATCACATAACACATTACAGCACGGTATGGTTGTCGTAACACTTTTAACTTTCGAAGTCCTTTTATGTAATTTGCAGACGTATAATCGACATAAAAACGAGCAACGTGTTTCAGTACTGTATATTTCGATGTACTCCATGCCGTAATCGTATTACATTCTCGACTACTATACAATGAAATAATTCTTCTTATTATTATTTTCAGAAAAACAATAAGAAGTAATACAAAACTGTTGTCCGAGTTTTAACGACGAGGATTATTTACGAAGTCGATGATTAACGGGAGTGAAAAAAATCAGATATTTATGAAAGATGAGTTATTGTGTTTTTCTGCGGTACTAATTTTAAATACGTCATCAAATTTACGATCACGGGTTTTTTCTTTGTTCGCGTTAAATTGAAGGAATTTGCAAAGATCCTTTATTCTTGCTATTTTCATTGATGATTGACTTTAGTCAAAGTATAATCTCATAATCGTTTCCCTATCGCGAGCCAATGAGAGAGAAAACAAATGTATTCAATGAATAATTCAAAGCGTATAAAAAAGACGTATAATAGAAAGTAAAATTGTGTTCATTACAAGAGAGAAAATAGTTGAATTTTTATGACAATGATTTGAATTGTTTGATCATTTTGTTTAATTGTAGTTCATTCGATGTGAAATTAATGGTCTTTTTGTTGTTTATCGTGAATATGATCCATGTCCTTGATCCCTTCGTGTGGATCGAAAGATGGAGTAGACCTTGAATGCCATTTCACTATTTTTCTTCTCGGTTTAGATCCGAGATAGACTTCCAAGGAGTGTATTATTACCACCACGTGATAAGGATTTTATTCGAAATTTTACTCTTCGATTAATTCCTTTCGTTTTTGCAGAACTTCATAGTGCATAAGTCATTGGACTTTACATCATTTTAAATTTGCATTTATATTACTACTTCACGAACCACTGGATGCGATGATATTTAGATACGAAAAAAAAAAAAAAAAGCAGAAGTTTGGGAAAAATGTCATTTTGAATATGAAGATTAAGAGAATGTTCAACAAAATTTCGAATGTGAGATTGATATAATTTGTATATTTGTAACTTTCGATCGATTTCCTTGTTATTCATCACGGTACGTTGATCCTATTATTCATTTATACGACGCACGACGAAAGACTGATATTTCACTTATTAGTCATTGTGAGAATAACTGGAATTTTATGAAGGTTTCATCATGCTTTTATTAATCACTTCTTAGATGGCTGATAAGAGCTCTGTAATGCCGGATTAATGATTCAATAAAGAGATTCCTACTTATTTATGGACACGCGTGCAAGGAAATGCAGGGGTTGCGTTGCGTTCGAGTGGCATCTTTAGAAACTGATAAACTATGTAGAGTCAACTTACCATAGACGCTGACTCTATGTTTATAGTTTTGAAGGGAATAATTGTGAATGGAATTTTATTGTTCCATGATCATGATATACATAACGTGTATATTTTTTTCAAAATCTTCATTTAGGAGAAAACGAAAATGTATACCCAAATTACGAGTGTTCCAGTTTCCCTGGTATACGGGGATTATTTCTGATTGAAAACCAGAGTTCATTATCAATCGCAATCATCAATGCCATTGAATAATCTCATTTACATAACACAACAGAATTATGTCACAACATTTTATTTTACTATCAGATTGATATTCGATACATCTAGAGGTATGAAATTTAAATTAAAAAACACAGAAAAGATGAAATAGAATATATCCAACACGGATACTAACTCTAATATGAATCCAAACAAGTTGTACAATCCGATTGATAATGGCAATGAATTATTGATACTTTTTGCATCCGCGAGAAGCTAAAAATAATACGCGTGCGTTAATTGTTTTTCATCGATCATATTAATAGTCCGAAATTATTCGTATCGTTATTTAATGCAAAACTATGAACAATATTACGATGTCATTTACATATTCGGTTATGTCATTCCCTATGTTGACATCAATAATATATTCTGCTTAGCTTTCAGAGTATCTACAAACTAACACAGAAACCTTTATACGCGTTATACGCGATGTATAAAAAGTCTACATTATGAAACATTTATGATAATCCTGAACGATCTCGATTATTCATATTTCGTGTTCTACACATCACTTTACTTTAATCGATCTTATACACAATTTTTTAATTTGTGACTATAATCTGATAACAAAGCGATGTCCCCCGACTAGAAATTTAAGTCATGGACTTGGCGAGGTTAGCATCGATATTGCTCAAGTTCTCATACGAATTATAACGTTTACAATTGTATTTTGGCGGGTTATTGTAAATGTACTTGGCGTCGAGACGATACCATCCCACATCATCATTTATTTCTTGAATGAATATGAGAAATTTCCAAAGAGCCTCAAACTCAGAGACGGATTTCAATTTATAGGGGGAGACGGGTCGTGACAATTGCTGCGCAATTATGAATTGGGGTCTGAGCTACCATTACGGTTTGTCACGAAGTACAGTGGTCCAAAATCCGAAAAAGGTGGCCAAAAATACAAGGAATCTTTGAATCTCCTTGGAACTTGGAATTGGAAATTTGTCGTTGAAGGGTTTTTGTGGTCGCTGATTACAAATCTGAAGTTTAAGGAAGTGCTCTAGTCGATTTTTTCTCCAAAAAAACTACTAGATCATTTCAACCATTTTACGTCAAAAATATTCAATCAAGTGCATTGAACTTTGGATCAAATGATTCAGAATCAATCAAACAATCCGGGTCTGGTCTGTTTGTTGTTCAACTAACTTGTCATAAATAATTAGAGCGAAATATCGTTATCAGCCAATAAGAAACCTCTATTCAGTTTTTTTTGATATTATAACAAATGTAATCCATGTACAATTATTTTCAGACCAGAGCCGACATCTCTGATTTATTCTGGATTTTTTCATCTCAAGGTCGATTTAATTAATTGAATATTAATGACCTGAAATGATTGAAATGATCTAGTAGTTTTCTAGTGGAAAAATCGACCAGGGGACACCCTCAATGTTTGCTGCAAAGTTTAATGTATTCAAGTGCAGGATACGAGCTTTTCGTCAGGGCACGGTTTTTCTCAGCCAAATTACTCGAAACTGAATTCATGAAATAATCTGAAATTTTCAGGAATGATTCTTTGAATAATTTTTTTTCAAAATTCAAGATTCGGGCCCTTTAGCGACCAAGACAAAGTCTCGAAGAATCATCCCTGGATATTTCAGATTATTTGGAAATTCAGTTTCGAGTAATTAGGTCAAGAAACACCGTGTTCGGTCGGTAAGTTCGTGTCCTTTGAATTGAATATTAAGGGCATTCATCAGAGGCAAAGTTACTAGATCTCTCCCCCCAATTTTCTCAACGATTATTGAATATAATCGATTTTAATGAGCAGGTGCATCTTCTTAGCATATCAAAGAAAGTGCAGCTACTCTTTATTTTTCATTTTATTTGTTCGTTTCTGAGAAAACTGGGGGTGGGGGGCGATTTTGGAATCTAGTAACTTTTTGGGAAGGTGGTGAATGCCGTTAAGGGGATTCATTACTCCCTGAAAAAGTTACTAGATTCCAAATTCTCCCCCCCCCCCTCCCCAGTTTTCTCAGAAACGAACACATCAAATGAAAAATAATGAGTGACTGCATTTCTTTCAATAGCCTGAGAAGATGCACCTGCTCATTGAAATTGATTCTATTCATTGATTACTGAGAAAACTGGGGGGAGAGATCTAGTCACTTGGCTTGTGGTGAATCGCCTTAATGACGAAAAACGATTGAAACGATCCAGTAGTTTTCTAGTGGAAAAATTGATCAGAGCACTCCATTAATTGAGGATTTCTTTTCCCAAATTGTGTCATAAGAAATGACTGTTTTTAAGCATGAATTCTTACGGTTTTAAATTTTAAAACTTCCTGGTATATAAAATTACTGGGTTTTCTCATCAATCTGTGATCTCCTGCCAAGTATATGAAATTGTTATGTCAAGTATATTCCCCGTTTAATGGGGAAAACAGTAATTTTCAATGATAAGTTTCTCTCAATGTATACACTGGGAGAAGAGCGATTTAGAGGTTCGATAAATAGTAATATACACTGTAAAAAGAAAGTCTTAATCTGTTTGCATCTTAATTTCAGACAATGCTTTTTCCATTGCGTCGGCGAGTGTTTTTTCGGCTTAATTTGTTTGCATCATAGATTCAGCCATGAAATGAGCTGAATTCAAGACTTTCTTGTCACAGTGTACTTGTTTGATAAATCTAAATAGTATTGAACTTTCAGCGATGTTTCATGAAATTTCAAGAAGAATCACTGAAATTTTGTTTCAATTACTCAGTGTTCTTCAATCGTTATCATATAATACACGGAGAGAAATTTATGGTAATATTTACCATGCTAACATCGTATTCGTTCTTATTTTATTGAAAATCGTAAATGTTACTATGTGAGAATAGAATCCTTCGCCATTTTTCTGGTAATGATTACTATACTACATAGAAATCAGATAAATAAAACTCAAAGCAATGTAAAATGGTACTAATTACCATGTTACAATAGCTGTCATTCCAGTTAATGAGAATATGCACGCTGTGAGCAATATCGACACGACGTGTATAGACATACATATATTATACGTATTATTACGGTAGTCAGCCCACTATTAATAATCAAGTAAAAACACAGTTATTATTTAGAAGACTGATTTAATTTGTTTCTGACTGTGTGCTCCCTTTTCTTTCTATTAACCATTTCATAACCTAATTTATTTATTTATAACCTCATTCACTGAAAATCCTTGTGTGTATATACATGTTAATAGTTTAATTTAGGTTATAATCAATGAAAAAATCATGGTCAATATTACTTTATAGCATCGGATTCATGTTTAGTTGCATAGTACTGTCTCCAATGTAACATGGTAATCATTACTATGTTAACAGGTCTAATGTTACCACATAAAATCGGGAGCATCACTATGTCAAGTGACTCGCACCATCTAAAAATTTTCGTCACCATGTAACATAGTAATCATTCCCATGCTACATTGAGAATATAACTATTCTTTTCTCTCCGTGTACAATCTTTTATAACCAAATCCGCTGAGTGTCACTCGATTACTAAATGTTTAGGAATTGAGTGACACACAACGAATTTAGTCATGAATATTGTATTATATAATAACAATTGAAGAACACTGAATAATGTAAAGCAAAATTTCAAAGATGTTTCTTGAAATTTCACCGAACCTGCAAATTGCTCTTCTCTCAGTGTAAACTTTTGATAAGCTCACTAGGAATAATCTCCAGCGATGCTCTTTTTTTCCTAGATTGACAGGAATTTCTTTTGAATATTAATAATTTTGGATTCTCCGTGTGCGGGGAAGAACGAGTAATTTGTGAATAGGAGAAGAATGGTGGATTTCGTTGAATTAATTAGAAAATCATTGAAGTTCAGCCTAAAATCGATATTTCGAGACACCAGGGCGGAAATCGGCAGATCTCCTGATAAATCGGGAGGTTTTGCAACACTATTTTGAGATATCAATTCTTTTTTTTTTCTCCCGAGGAACCTCAGAATACTATACTTTGAAACCCCCATTTACAATGTTCAATCATTTTTTTGTCCCTAACTTACTCTCTCTCTTTCTCTCCTTCCTCTGCATTTGGGTGAATCTCAAAATTCTTCGTCATGGTACAAGTTCCAAGACCTTTCAACTGAACCGTTATTCATCAAAATCTGTGGACTCTCTGAATTTCTTGGAGTAAAAAGTTCATTCTCAAAGAGTAAAAAGACTGCAAAAGTCCAACAAGTAGGGTTGTGCGGTTAATCGATTGATTCCGGTTAATCGGTTCAATGATTAAATGTTGACCGATGATCATGAAAATCGATTAATCGCACAGCCTTACCAACAAGAGATTCCACTCCAAAAAAATGAATTGTCACTCCATAAGAGTGAAAACTCACTGTCTCAGAGTGAAATTCTATCCTTTTACACGGAGAAAAATGATGATTCAAATATTACTACATTTTGTACTAAAGTAGTGCTATAAGTGCAATAGTATAATTTTTACAACTGAATATTAGTAAAAATTCATGCTTTATGATGTGAAGTTGCATCAAATCGGAAGAATTTTCAAATCGTTATGCATGAACTTTTACTACATTCAGTTGTAAATATTATATTATTCTACTTATAGCACTACTTTCGTACAAAAGGTGGTAATATTGAAACCATCATTTTTCTCCGTTTGTAAGAGTGAAAGTCAACTCTCATCTAATGAATATTCATTTTTATGGAATGGATTCTCACTCTTATCGGAGTTGCGGTATATTCACTCTTCAAGAGTGGATTTTTACTCCAAGAGATTTAAAGAGAAAATCAAAGTTAGTCCGTCTTTAACCCCTGCGCACGGAGCAAAAACATAAGACTTTCTTATTTTTCTTACTAATCCAGAAACAGGAAGGTTCGCCGAGAAAACGGTATGCTTGAAATCAACAAGTGATTCTTACTATAGCCCCGAATATCACCAGAGCTGTTTCAAGTATTATTCTGTTTGGTACATGTGAAATACGCTTATTATAAGTATAACACAGGGCAACAAAATTTTGCAAATTTTAGTAACAGAAACTAGTACACACTTTTCCGAAGCATTTTGGTGCGCTGAATCCGAATCTGGCTGCAGAATTGCTCCATCACGTCAGGTTTCAGAGATATTTCCATTCAAAAGTGTAAAAAACACTGTTTTTCGACATATTTGAGGTTACTGCGAGTCAAGAGGTAATTTTTTCTCACAAAACTAGTAGGTGCCTCTCATAGTATGATTCATTCTCTTTCGAATGCCGTTGAGTGTGCTCGAATATGTGTGTTTTTCATTGAGATACGACAATTTGAAATTTGCGTGTTCACCTATTTACTGAATAAATGGACATCCAAATTTCAAATTGTCGTATCTCAATGAAAAGAAAAAGATATTTCAACAAACTCAACGACATTTGGAAGAGAATATGAGTTATACTTTGGGGTACATCTACTAGTTCTGTGACATTCCAGGTTTTTGAGATATTTCAACCTGGATTTTAACCTAAAAATCTGAAAAACACTGTTTTGCGACATGCTTGAAGTTACATAAAGCCAAAAAGTGGATTTTTTCCACGAAACCAGGAAATGCATCTAGAAGTATAAGTCATTCTCTTTCAAATGCCGTTGAGTTTGCTCGATTATCTTTTTTTTTCGTTGAGATACAACAATTTGAAATTTGTGTTCATGTATTCAGTAAATATGTTGAAACACAATTTTCAAATTGTCGTATCTCAATGAAAAAAAAGATATTTGAGCAAACTCAACGGCATCCGAAAGAGAATGAATCATACTATAAGACAGACCTACTAGTTTTGTGAGAAAAAATTACCTCTTGACTCGCAGTAACCTCAAATATGTCGAAAAACAGTGTTTTTTACACTTTTGAATGGAAATATCTCTGAAACCTGACGTGATGGAGCAATTCTGCAGCCAGATTCGGATTCAGCGCACCAAAATGCTTCGGAAAAGTGTGTACTAGTTTCTGTTACTAAAATTTGCAAAATTTTGTTGCCCTGTGTAATCATACTCATTGCAAGAATAATTACACTTAATTCAAACATAAAATATAGTTGATTCAAGCATAAGAACCCCTCAATATGAGCATCATGTACGCTCGAATCAAGGATATTTTATGTTTGAATCATGTGTACACGGAGAAAAAGGTATCTTGAAAAATACCATAATTTATGGATTTTTGGCGTTGATCTGACCCGAGTCAAAATATTTACGTGAAGGTACCTCTAAAAGTATCATAATGGCTGAGACTTTTATGAGGAAGGTACCATCCCATATAAAAATTTACAATTGGCGCTAGCATGGTGCAACGTAGATAAAGTATGGCCGAGGCTCGGCAACCAAGCATGGCGCAAACCTGGAATGATAACATCATTTTATAATTTACCTACGTGTTTTTCCAATGAAGTCCCATCATCGATGGAACAATGGCAATGAAATATACCATCATTGGCAGACAATTGGAAATTTTGTTTGTCAATGCTGCGCCAATGTTCAAAGTAAAAAAATATTTAACCCAGAAATATATAAAAAGTATGCACATTTCGCAATTTCTGACATACGTTGTTTGAAGTCTCATTGTTTTCCCCTCATTTGTTTGTGAACAACTCGGCGTCTTTTGTCGGTAAATTTTGCCATGAGAAGTAGACACAATGTATGTTAGCTCAGCAGTAGGAACCCTCTGGTGTGACTCATAGTGAAGAGCGATTGACTGTTCTTCCAAAGACTTACTTAAGCCTTATATATTCTTCGTATACGCGTTTCACCACTCGCGAGAAACACTTGATTAGTAACGTAGCAAAAATATTATATAGGTTGCCAATATTAAGCCATGCTATTACCAATGATCGGCGCTACATTGAAAGCTAATTTCTACCGAAACTAGGCCAAAGTTTGGGGCAATATTGAACCACATTTTAAATGATCCTGGCGTTGAATGGAATCTATCGTTTAATCAATGTTGGATCAAGGATGAGCCACCAAGAGCCAAGCTTGGCGCAATTGTGCCACAATAATAGGCTAACAAACGAAATCCGTCGAACACCGACATCGGTGTATCATTGTATTTATTGTTAATCAACATTGAAGATTTATAGATCGCCAAGCCTTGTCTGTCAACATTGCGCCAAGCTATATTTTATTGTCAGCATTGGCGAAGCCCACAAATTTTTTTATGGGATACTTCTTTATAAAAGTCCAAGAAATTATGGGACTTTTAGAGGTTCGTTCACGTAAATATTCTAACTCGGGTCAGACCAACGCCAAAAATCCATGAATTATAGTATTTTCAAGATATCCGTTTTCTCAGGGTAATTAACCTTGTAATAAGCATATTACACATGTACGAAACATAATAATATTTGAACCAGATTTAGTGATATTTGAAACAATATAAAAAATCATTCACTTTAATTCAAGCATATATACCGTTTTCTGGGTGTTAGTAAAATGAATTTTCACATGAAAATATAGGAGATTATGAATGAATGGTCAAATTTTACTATACGCTTTATAAAATTCAACGTTCAGCGTTTAAACTTTGAATTCTACATATTACCTTTTCCACAGTATTCGTAATCTTCCGTATTTTCATATAAAAATTCATTCTACAAACCTTCCTGTATTTGGTTTGTTAAAAAAAATAAGAAGTCTTATATTTTCGAAGAGAATTTTTCTCCATGCGTTTTCAACTCTTTCCTGTATTTTCGAGATACGACCAGACGAAAAAACTTGTTTTCAACTTCTGACCCTGGTGGAAAAATTTAGTTACATTTCGTTCGCTTTTGTCGCTTGCTTTTCATTGAAAATCAGCAACATTCAACCGAATTTAACAAAATTTTGGTAAAATTCAATAACTTTTAATGAAATCTGTTGACCTTCAATGAAGTTCGTCGAGGTTCAAAGATTTTTATCGAATTTTATTGTAATATTGCTGTGCTAAAAATGAACGAAATTCCACAAAACTTTTCCACCTTCAGGGGCCGAGAGATTAACTTCATATGCACTGTAAAAAATGATGGCGGAATTTTTCACCATAATTTGGTGGACTTTTCCTTCATTTGTGGAGGATTCAACACCCAAAACACACAATAATCCCTCAAAGTGGTGGAAAAATCCCTCATTTTTGTTGAAAAAACAATTTCTCCACGATGAGGGGACGAAATCCACCAACAGTGGTGAAGAAAAAAAAACTCCCTACATTTTTTACAGTGTAATCTAGATTTTTGGACCTCTTATCTGTTACTAATTTCTGAGTATGAAAAATCTTTCCAACAAGTATTCTGATGATAGTCAAGGGTCAACCCAGTCAGATTTGGGAAATAATTTTTTAATCAGGCTATATAGCATCCCAACTAACATTTCAATTCTTGAAGATATCTAAAAGAATACTTAATTGAGAGATCTTTAAGAACTTTCTTGAAGAGTTCTTAACGCTAGAACGACGGGGTGAATTTCACCTCCTGATACACCCTTCAAAATTTCAAACCGTCGCCGAAATTTCTGAAAATTACTTTTAAGAACATTAAAATTGATTCATAAAGTGTCAGAAAACGTCGACACTTTATGCTTGTTAATTCAATTACATGCATAAAATGAAACATGAAAAAAAGCTTAGCGGTCAATTTGACCGCTACCGTCGTTCTAGTGTTAAAGACATCTTTTAGGAGTGTTGGAAAGACATCTTGTAAAATATTTCTAAAAGATATCTTTTAGAAGTCTTGGAAAGATTTCTGAAAGATGTCTTGATTAAGACACGTTCAAGAAGATACATTTTTCAGCAGCTTTGAGGTTATATGAGCACATGATCATGAGTAACATAGAACAAACCTTTTAATGTACCTGTTATTACAATCGCATTGCAAATGAGGTGATTCCGTCCATGAATTAAAAGCTTGAATCAACCATTGAGATATCAAGAAATTTGAAAGTTTGTAAAAAGTACGATTTTGTCGCCCTACGACGTGCACAATAAAATTACCGAATATCCACTTCACAACAATTTTTCAGAAATACTTTAGAAAGAATCTGCGGTATTCACTAAATATTAACGACCACTAGAATACAGAATTGATTTCTAAATATGTTTCACTAAATTTATTCATCTTTCCTATTCGTAAGTACATTCAACTCTTTTGATATTTATTCATGTGATAACAGTTTGTTCAAAAGATCATTTTTACTTTGAAACTGGACACCGCTGACATATTTCATTATGTCATATTGACAATTATGGGCGTCTCTATCATGTTGTACGTATAGCTCAAGTGACTGAGGCGTAAATATATCGTCAAGTGAATGGGTTCGATTCCCGTAACAACAATGGTCGAAATCAGGTAAACTTGATCGGAAGGCGAGAGCAGTTGAAGAAACAGGAGGGCAAGGAAAAATAAAAGGTTAAGAACTTTTTTTGTGAACAAAATCAAGAGTCTTCCAAGACGTTTTTATGAATTCTCCAAGACATCTTTAAGAACTTTTCAAGATATCTTTTCGAATTCTATACGTGTTTCATAAGACATCTTTTAGAACGTTTTTTAAGACTTCTTAAAGATATCTTCAAGATGTCTGAATGTTAGTTGGGATGACTTTACATCGGTTGATTATCATATGACTTCATTATCAGAGTAGTTTGTCAGTCAATTATACACGGAGAGGAAAATACATTTAGAATTACTGTGGTAGATCAATATCCACGGAAAAGATCGGAATGGACAAGAAAAATTATGGTATATTCATTTAATTCTAGAGAAGTCCATAGTGATTTATAATGATGTCCAGTCCAATATTTACCGAAAAAGAAATGCTTCTGAAAATCCATGGATTTCTGAATCCTATGACAGGAATTTTTACTGCGTGGATATATAAATCTTCGTGAAAATCCAAACTCGGTTCGGCATTGAAATGAAGCACAGTAAAAGAAAAGGTATTTTACATGAAGAAGTGATGAATTATTCTCTCCGTGTACACCACGCTTTTACTAATAATAATGGAAAATTCATCATCAGCCGCGAAATAGTATCCGTATATCGGCCGATGATTAAAGTTCTATAAACATTGCTGGGCTTCCTACACGGGACACGCGATAAATGACGTGTATGTATAAACAGCCCAATGATGCACCATTACTCAGTTGATTGATAAAACCTGTATATACAGCTGCAAGAACTAAGCTAAAATAATTGTCACTCATGAATTTATATTAACAAGACTCTCCACGTTCGTCTAATCAACTCTCAATTAAACTCCTTGAGTTCTGCGTTTACTTTCTTCAATTTCGAATAATCACGAACCATTCTCGATATAAAACGTTCGATCCAAACCAAATATCAAGAAAAATGATTTCTTCGTCTTTAGTGACAGCCTGTTGTTCGGAGTAATAAAATAAAAAAAGAAAAAAAGAGGAAAAAAAGAAAACTTATTTTAACTTGAGTTAAAAATAGCAAGTGCTTATGTCAAATCAACAAGAAAGATGTTACTGAATCATCAGAGTACGAGACGTGAATTATAATGCTCGAATTCCATGATAAATAAACATCAAGCGTTGTCCGTTTGAAGAAAAAATGAAATAATTAATGCCGCGTGTAGTGTCAAATTAACAAGAACCTTTCAATAGATGTATCGATATAGAACGCGTGGGAAGAAAAATGACAAAGAAAAACATATATAAATTCAAACATCGTGATAAATCCTGTACAGTTCACAGTTTCTTTTTCGTGACAGATATTATCAACAATATTGATCGCATGGTTAATGCAATTCATGTAAAATTCACGAGGTTTATTCGGAAAGGACGACGAGTGAGAATAAATAGACTTGCAAGAGGAGAAGAAATTAGAACTTCAAAAACCGTGTACAGAGGCGAGAAGAAATTCAAGTATATTCCAATCTTCGGGAAGATAATTAAAAACGTTTTTCAAATATTGCATGTTCCAAGTAATTGAAAATTCATTGAATAAGATTCAAGTGATTGTAAAACTTCGTTGAGGTAGAAAAGCATTTCATTGAAATATGTTAATTGAGTCCTTTCAACTTCATTTCAATCGTAAAGCAGCATAAAGTAGAGTAGTACACTTCATATCATTAACACCATTTTTATGACACTTCTTTTTCTTTCCGATTATTATTCGTGTAAAAAATTTGTCATAACGAAGAAACTGATGAATATTCAAGAGAATGAAAGTTATACGAATGAATTGAAATATGATGATTTTGTTTTTAAAGTTACTTACGATGAGTCTATTTCGCATGAACAATCAAGAACAAGAATACACGATGGCTACGACACCACGTCAACACTAAATCTGCGATGACAATCGTTTATGAATGAATTGTTTGTTACATTAGATGTCTGTTTAAGATGCAAATGGTTTGCGAATACGATTACAAGTTAATTCGCATTCACCGAATGCAGTAATGCAATACCATTCATATTGAACTGTATGTCTTTGCAGCTTCAATATTTTCAACTCACGATTATATAATAATTTATAATTGTGGATGGAGAATTGAAAATTATATAATATCGGATTCAAACGGGGATTAAAAATTGCAAGAATCTTATAAGGGTTCTGGAAACCGATCTATTTTACTAGCATCACTTGTTATTCATCGGTTGAATATATTCGAGATCGAACTGCGTGTTAAATGCAATTAGCTGCTAGTAAACATCGGTGGTGACAATTTCACAGGCAACACTTTTTTCCCCCTATCATTCCTGTATTATACGAAGAACCATCGACCAATATCTTGATCAGAGGAAAACAGGTAATAAAAATACATTGATCTGAACCACGTAAACATTGATTCGTCTCAGTTCTGTTTTATTGTGTTCGTTTAAATAGTAAACATATTATGTAACTATGCAATCACTTACCGTCAGAGAAATGACATTAATTATTTGAACAGGAGTTGATTTTTAGTGTAATAAAATATTAGATTAGTTACATATATTTATCAATTTAACTTGAATTCTCAAACCATGAAAAGTCGATTTGCTGGTTATCAACGATTCAAGTTGCACGATCGGTATTGAATTGTTGTAAATAAAACTAATGGTTTTATCGAAAAATCTTTAATGAAAAATTTCTGTAATTTCCAACCCTGCCGATCAAACAAAGGGGAGCATTTCATTCAGATAAAAATTCAATAAATCTGAAGCTTTGTTTCTCATTCTTCTAGTATTTATATTCCGTGTGAAGTTTATAAAAAATCTGCTGAATGAAAATCCATTAAACCCGTGCATTTAATTAATGCATTAAAATGTATATCTCTTCAAGTCACAATGCTCCATTTCGTACAAACAGGGAAATTTCTTTCCCTTTGAAGAGACATGCAATTGTCCGATACAAAGACTCCTTCTCTCGTACCGAAGTAACCCATAAAGGATATTTAACAGTACCAGCCAACGCGCGTCATTTGAATTTCACGTATAATAATTCAATTGTATTTCGAGGAAAATATTGTTCCATCTGTTGCGCTTTCTGCATACGCTTACAAATTACAATCAATGTTATTCCTCGCGTGAATGAAAAATAATCATCCTGCGTGTTAATATGCAGCAACGTGACTGAATTTGCAATTCATTTTATTGTAAAAATATATCACCCTAATTTGATATCGAATTAGAAATATTATCTACAATCATCGCTGGGAATTACATCACGTTCGCTCGTACGAACCACAGATGAATAAATGCGATAATCATATAATTAATCATAGCTGTGATGAATTTAAGCGAACAAACGAACTCACGCGGCAAAAAAATTCCAAATAATTGAGCAAGGAATGAATTCGATACAGTGAAAAACACTCGAAAAAGACTTACAGGTGTAATAATTGATGATATGATAAACGAGAGAGAGAGTTATGAGGAATAATTTTATGTACGATAGCGATGTATCATAGTGATATAGAAGATTGTCAGATAATACTTGAAGAAATGTAAACATTTATCAATAATACTGAAATAATATTAGTAGTATGAGTTAGCGGGGTGAAGTTTTTTGTTATAAATTACTCAACTCTCTGTCAAATTGGAGATACAGTTGCTTTATGAGTTGATATACTTTGTACAAGCTTTCTACTGTTTTACAACAAAACATGTTGTATTGCAATAAAAAGTTGTCAAGTTTTATGCATTTATGAATAACGATGTGCATAAAGTTTTGCGTACGTCGTTAAATGGATGATTTGTTTGATGATTAAAAAATGAAAAACAGAAATACGAATTGAACTCTGTTACGAATCTCTTCACAATTAGTTCTCTTTACTTCAAAGATATTGTTGAATTTGATATTATAAGCTTGACTTAGCGAGTATGCTCAGTCTTTTATGTATCAAAATCTGCTATTTAATTTCTGTCAAGGGAACTGAATTTTTATAATAATGCAAAATTATTAACTTGCACAATAAATCAACTGTAAATATACAATTTCGTTTTCCTTACTCTTTGCCTGTACATTGGAGATCAGAGGACATATTGTTAAGGAAAATATTTGTCTCCCACTGAAAACAATCACTCGCAAAGAGCCCCCATCAAAGAATCTCAGAACTCCTACTACTCTGTAAGAATTTTTCAGATTTATCAAGAAACCAAATTTCATGATTTTTCAATGAAATCCTCAATCTGTAACAATAAGCGTAATAGTAACAAAATATGATAATGTATTCGATAATTATGCTCTTTCGTTTTCAATATATGATATTTTTAATACCTTCCACAAGACTCATCCCTCGGTTAGCCGATATATTTTTCCTTTGATTTATCATTGGTATTTATTGCTATTTTATGTTATTTACATCCGCTTGCATACTGTATCGAATATCCATGAATTAACATAAATCTTTTCTCGAAGTGGCAATAAATCTTGATCTGTGGTGTACGAAAGACAAAGATATCGTCAAAACAAATGTTCCAACTCATTTAAAATTCCTTCAAAAAGAAAAATCCACATCAAATAATTGCACACTTGTACGGAGAACAATGAAAACATTCGTTCAACAAAATTTCCATTCCCAATGATAAAATTTTCAACAGATGCCTTGGAAATAACGATAACCCTGTATATTTCAATGATAAATCCACATTATTTACATTTGAGTAAGTTGCGATATTTCAGTGAAACCTAAAATTATTATACAATATAGATGCACAAAAAATTGGAAATGTACCAGCTTTTACGTTGAACGCAAACAGAAGGTCAGGGAAGTGCAGATCTTTTGCAAGTATTTGATTTAAAGATATACTCTGTGTCCATTGAATACTACATTGTACTCTTCTTCTTATATCCCGAGAAGAGTACTATGAATTGTACCGCATGAGATTATAATATATAATATACGATATAACAATGCATTTACATATATTTTGTGTTTACTCTTCTACAATAGACCCTGCACGATAGAAAATATGAATATATAATATACGATGCACAACAGTTCACAAATATGACTAAACTGTGAAAAGATTATGGTTTATACGATTTAAAAATTCAGCACAACATTTGTATCCATGTACTTGTTGATGCTCAATTGTTCTGATCATCCACTAATCTGATCATAAATAAAAGAAAGTATGAAACGATGATAAGAAAGCAATTATATTAAAAATCAAGCGAGGCTATCGATTATGAATCATCCAGACAATTTCGATTGAAACCGGATTTGCGTCGAAGAGAAAATCATTGCTTCCAAATTTTCTAGAAAGCAATGAACCAATTTTTATTGACCACGTATGTACGTGTTGAATACAACACGAGATCTATCACCAATGCAATTTCACGATAATCGTCCGTCTAGAAGCGTGGAAAACAAAGAGTGTTACAATCACGTATGTTAAACCTGAGTATGTACTTAGGCACATATATATATATATATATATATACATATATGTATATACGTGTGTACATATAAATGGTGAAGTGCTTATTTGAATGATTGATTAACCAGCATCGTGTTGATTTAACCACCAATAGTTAATGATCACATTTAAAATGAGACATATGAAATCTGGATCAGATTGGAATAAACACAGAAATATAATGTAACGTAACGTGATGTAAATTAGGGAAATTCGGCGATGGCGAGTTCGCGAGAAAACAGAATTCTTGCAATATAAACTTTGGTATCTTACTTGATTTGTGGAGTTTAGTTAGAACAGTCAAATAACACTTCTGCGATAAAAGAGAAAATCAATAATTGCCAACACTTTTCACTTAATTTATTGGTTAAGGGTATTCACTTGACACAACAGCTGACTACTACTTCCAAATAGTGTCTTTATCACAGAAATATTTAAGAACTGGAATGGGAAAGATTCACTCGCATAAATGCGTGTCCATAGCGCCCTCAGGTGATGAAATTTACTCGGATGTAATCACTAATGTTCCTTCGTGGAGGTAATAATGGTTCAAAAATTCGACAATCCTTTGAAAAATGTTGCCCCCTCTCCAGAGTAGTTGAATTCGAAGCGCGTTCCATGTATCGGTGCCTATTTAGAATATTTTTTTTCGTATATTTGAGGGTGCGTTCTATTCGTTTGCACGAGCAGCGGAGATGAGTTGGAGAGGGTAACCCCGGGTACTCGTTCTAGCGGCTGTCGCGCGCGAAATCATTGGAAGGAAAAAGAGATCCGAGTTGTTGAAAACATCTTTCCTCTTTTTTCTTCCAATGATGTCGCACGCGAACATAGAAATATAAGAATAGTGGAGGGAAGTCAGGCAAAAATCTGAAAGTGGAAAAGTAACATTGGATAAAAGAGAGAGCAATATAGGAGTTCGCTGTGGCTAACAAGAAGTGTCACGGTGGAAGAGGTAGAAATTATTGAAACGGAAACTCACACCCTCAATATCAACTTTCTTATGACTCCAACCAACTGAAGAAGTTCTATTTCCAAAAGTAAAATTCACTTATTACTTCTGGAATTGTGTTCTCATTGATTGGACCTATCAGAAAGTGAATCTTGAGGGTGTGGATTTCCGTTTCATCCCTACCACCGCTATGTTCTTTCCTGATACTCCTTGCTGTCTAAACGATCAACGAAGTTATTGTTAACAGTAATTGTTGTTATTGTTATTGTTATCAGAAGTCAAATCCTGTATGTATACCTTCGATTGTGTACCTTGTTCCTTCTATCATTCAGGTGGATTAGAAATTCTCAGATAACAGCAATAACGCATATTATAGCTTCGTTCGTTCTAAGGTGTTCTAAGTTGCCCCAACTTGCACCAAACCAATCAATTCATGTTTATAACTAGAAGAGCCAATCACAAATATCTGGAGCACGTTGGAGCAACTTAGAACACCCTTGAACGAACGAAGCTTATATCAAGATATTTCCGTTGGAATTCAACGGACTTGTTACACCGACTGTACACGGTTTTAGCCCACTCACCTGCTCTAATCTTATATCTCTATGCGCGCGACAGCCGCCAATGAGCTCTACATATACAGGGTGTCCTAGAAAACACCTTCCTCCTTTCTCCATATGTTCGAAGTTTGAATCTGTCAACACCCGTTGGACCAAAAGTCCGTTAGGCTGGCCTCCCATGGACCGGAATTCGTTCCGGCGGAATGAAAATTGAACCAATGCACAATTTTTTATAGATTTCTGATAGAACGCTCTAAAAGAAATTGTGAAAGCGATTGGTTTGAAGTCATTCCGCCGGAACGAATTCCGGTCCATGGGAGGCCAGCCTAAGGCAGCGTTGCCAGTATTCCCTAGAAAAATCTTCAGCCTCTGATGATTGGTTATTTCTTGTACAACCGACCAATCATATTTTCAATTTGGAAAGAAATGACCCATGCCAAAAAATCTGAAGATTTTTCCAGGGAATACTGGCAACGCTGACCCAGGGGCCATAAACTCGATAGGAGAATTTTTATAATCAACTTCAGTGCCGCTGAGGGGGAGGGTCCTGGAACTAATTTCACATGAATACACTAACACAAATGCTCAACAAATCATAAAAGTTTTTGAAACAGTATCAGTGCATTGATGTAAAATTAGTTCGAGTATCCTTCCCTTTGGGAGCGCTCAAATCAGTCTAAAACATGTCCATTTGAGTTTATACCCTCTGGGTAGACCCCAATAGACCCGAAAGACAATTGGCCCGATGCACGATCAGCGTTGCCAGTATTCCCTAGAAAAATCTTCAGCGTCTGATGATTGGTTATTTCTTGTACAACCGGCCAATCATATTTTCAATTTGGAAAGAAATGACCAATGCCAAAAATTCTGAGGATTTTTCTAGGGAATACTGGCATCACTGTGCACGATAGACCCGGAAACGAACGTCCCGAAGGTCCGTTGACCCGAAAACTGAAACCTCATGCCGTGTTTACATATTATTGCGGTTGAAAGATGAACAAAGATAGTGATATGATTATGGGTGTGAGAACGCATCATAAGGTTTCAATTTTTGGTTCAACTGACTTTCGGGACGCTCGTCTTCGGGTCCATCGTGCATCGGGTCAATGTCTTTCAGGTCTATTGGGGTCTCTCGGAATATTGTTTGGTTTTCTCTCAGGAATACGCTGGTGAGAGCAAGGTTGGGTAATGACGCGTCACTGGAGGGTTTGTCACATTTATTACGCGAGTATGTTACGTATACATATCTGTATCAATACATCAATTACATTTATTACGTGAGAAGACTCTGGAAGAGGGGTTTGTTACACGGTATGATACGTAACATTCACTACGTACCCAGATAACACAAGAAATTCCTGAAGAACTTGGCATTTGTAAAAAGCATCCATCAAGAATTCTAAAGTAATCGACAAGTGTTCTTCTCAATTACCCTAAGAAGTCGTTAATGTCCTGTTGATAGAACTCTTGACGAGCTCGATCCATTAATGGTCAGAAGTCGTTGCGAACTCTTGACTTGAATGATTAAAGAACTCTCACGGAACTCATGTGTTTATCAAATATAAAAATCATTCTAACATATTATGTGTATATGGATGATTATTCAATGATTGATTCATCTGATCTTCTACGTTCATCAAGCTTTTATTTATCGAACGATCATTCAATTAACAGAAAATAAGTTGAAGTTCAGGCACTTTTTAAAAATATAACCTACAAAATTCATCATACCAAATCAATCATTGAAATTTTTAGTATCGATGGATGTCAAAATGTTTGTCATTTACACGAGTGAAAAACAAAATACGTATAATTAGTTTTTTGCTCTCATTCAATAGGTTCGTTCGTTCTACGTGCCCTGAGTTGCTCCAACTTGTACCAAACCAATCATTTCGTTGCTTAAACTGGAAGTAGCGAATCCAAAATACTTGGAGCAAGTTGGGGTAACTTGGGACATCGGTAAACGAACTTAGCTATTATTATTAATCACATATTTCTTGATTTTATGGACTCGAACCAACCATCATCACTTAATCATTCTTACTAAACGCTTTTTCACAATCATAGGAATCTGCGAAAATTCAACATGTACATTGAATTTGTAGGAAGTTCTTTTTTAGCAGGGACAGAGCTTCATAAGAGTTCTAACAAGCGGACATTAAAGAGTCCTTCAAGTCATCTCAAAGTGTTCTTTCAATACTCTTACAGAACACCCTAGGAATTTATCATAGAGCTGTCGAATAATTCTTTTAGAATTCAAAGAACTCTTTGAGAATTCGTCAGAAGTTCGGAAAAATAATTCTTCCAGAATTTAGTACAAGAACTCTTTTGGAACGGCTCACGAATTATTGTGTTATCTGGGATATTAATACGTCAATTTGATACCTACCCAACCCTGGGTGAAAGCCTGATACTTTGTTCTGGAACACCCTGTATGTAGAACTCATTGAGGTCACTTGGCCCGAAAATCCGAAATTCGAGGTTAATTTTCAATCCATTATTAGTGTAAGATGAACGAAGATGAAAACATGATTACGAAGAACATGAAAACACGTTTTCACTCTCGGACTTTCGGGCTAAGTGACCTTCGGGACATTGATGTGTCGGGTTTACTGGTGGCAGCAGAGATGAATTGGAGAGATTGCTAACGCGATTTTAGAATCATGGTCTGTATCACGTTTTTTTCTTTTGAAAAATATTATGTGATTGGTTGAATTTTCCTTCCAAGCCAATTAGTATGGAAGGATAAACGGAAAACGTGATACCACCAATCAGAAACTGGACCATAGTTTTCATATATCATTAGCAATCTCTTCAACTTATCTCTGCTGGTGGCTACCCATTGGGGGCCTACCTGAAATTACAAGAAATTGCCGTATGACAGCGCTAAAAATCATTGAAAACATTTCATCAAGTGTAGGTCATATGTTCCCTAATGATGATGGGTTATGAACTTGTCATATTTTCTCGCATTGTATAAATTTCAATTTAATCCTCATAACAGTCAAAATCGAGTGACGGTGTAAACAAAATCCATACTCTACGATTTTTTCTTGAATTATTCGGTAAGCAATTCAAATTTGAACACGAATCTTTTATTACAAGAAACTGAATAATTAAAGAAAATAATTTTTCACTTCATCACTTTAAGAAAACCATAATTTCTCAGTTAAATCAAATTTACACTCTTCTCAATCAATTCAAATTAAACCTTAATGAATTTCATTAAATTCTCTTCAAATCAGTGATTTTTATACATTTTTCTCTCCATTCCATTTTTGGTAATAATGATGAATATAATCATTCAATCTAATAATCGAAACAACATTTGAAACTAAATTATTTTATTGTACATCCTTTTATACGTGTGTATGCTGATACATGTCGTGAACACAAGCATTTTAATTTTTTTAGTGAATGATAATAAAATAGAATATATTGCAAAGTGCACACAGCGGGAAAAATCAATAATGTGAACATTGAATTTTTTATGCATATCATCTTATCCGTAAATTATTACGTGTACCATTTCAAAACTTGTTCAGCTACGTATACAACAAATACAGTGAATTAACAAATATCTTCTATCATCTGATTTATTGATTTCTCAGAGATGCAAAATGTTATTGAATTCTAATTGTATTTTTTGCCAATGCGATAAATGGAATTTATCATTCAGAGATTCTCACAATGACCATCCATTCGAAGTATATACAAAGTGTATGATTATCCAATAGATTTTGCATATTTCAAGTAATAATGATAGTAGCTTACAATTTTAGACAAATGAATTTGCTTAAAAATCGCCATTTTATAAATTATCAATATTCGGTGTATTACACTTTTCAAACATAAACAACAACATTTGAATATTTCAACTCAAGCAAATTATAATACATATTTTATATCACAAACGAGCGCATTAATGTACAAAGAGAAAGTATATAAAATATCTAATTGTTTTTATATATGTTCTCTTTTTCAAGTTTTTACATATTTCTGTATTTTTTTCCTGCTAATTGTGTTTCGCGGAAAATCCTAAAACTCTTTTTAAACGTGGAAGAGCATGCTGTTTTTATACAATATTAACACTTTTGAGATTTTAATTCAATTAATCTCGTTAATAATTGAATTTAATTCAAGGTTTCTCAATAATGAATACATCTGTTTCATTCATGAAACCTTATTGAAATCCTTATTGAATTAGTTTGAATTTGGAAGTCATTCGGTATCGGTCATCACAGTGAACAAACCAGTTTGTTTTAGAAATCAATTGATTGAGGAAATCACTTCGTTCGTTAATAAAGTTTAACAACATGATATAAGATTAACGTTCTCTCGTTAATTGAATACTCGAGATTAATTTATCTTTTCCATCTCCTTCCACCCTTCCCTTCCCACTTCCTATACAAAAACGTATGATTGAAATCATTGTGAATGAGTACTTACATATCTTTAACCCTTTTACTGGTAGGGAAGAGTCATTCCATTCATGTTATGTATATGTGCGTGGTTATCGGTGTAAGGACTAATCCAAGAAAATACAAATATCAATTCACTTTCTAATTGAACAAGAAAATAAAATTTTGAATTCTCTATTTAATAATTGCAATATCTTTTTAGGGAAGTACTTGCAAATCTACTCAATTCTTCTTTAAAATCTTATCAAAGTGATATACTATAATTGAAATATTTTTCTTGTTTCTTGATGCAAATTGAAGGAAGGCAATACAGAGATACATTTGTAACAACCAGTGCTAATTTAGTATGTTCTCGATACGGATTCTGTTTTCTATATAATATAAAATTTATGATCTATTGTAATTAACACAATAAAAAAATTGGAAAATCAGAATTGAATTTCGCAATGAGGTCGAATAAGTTAGAACTGCTTTTAACGAAATCATAGCATGATAAAAACGGTCCGAACTTACACACTGTTAAGATGTATAAAGATGTTGAATGATCCTCTGAATTTGAATAAATATATTTCCAAAGCATTACGATTAAATTCGAAGAAAATAAAGAAGAAAAAAGGAAACGAAATTTTGTTTGATAAAATTCTTTCACAGTGGGACTCTATTTTCACTGTCCTTCGGATGCAACTTTTAATCAAATTTGAAATTATTATTCGTACGTTGGGGAATAAAAGCCTCGCCTAGTGCACTTCAGGATGACTTAATTCATCACCTCTTGAATTAATATTCAAGTTTCAGATGATTTTAGGTTGGAAGAGTAAAATAAACTGCTGGAACTTTGAACGTCAAAGCAGAACGTGGAAAATAACAGAAGAGGACAAATCGTTCAAAGACTATGTCAGTATGTCAAACTTTTGTTGCGTGGAAATAAGATTCCGCCAAAGAATAATACCGTACTACCACTCGGACCCTTGTATCATTCCAATGCATTAAGGAGATACTAACGTACCGATTGAGTGAACATTTTCTCGGTAAGAATTCTCCGCATTGAATTCATAAAAAGGTCTGAAATTCTCAGGAAATAATCATTGGTACTTTATCTATTGCGGTACATCGCCCAAATTGTTTTTCGCCCGACTGAAAAAAGAAATTTTTCTCCGAAATTTGGCCGATGTACCGCAATAAATAAAGTGCTAAAGATTATTTCCTGAAAATTGCAGACCTTTTTATAAATTCAGTGCGGAGAATTCTTACCGAGAAAATGTTGACTCAGTTGGTACGCTGGTATCCCCTTAACTTTGCAAGGTGGAATATGATTTTTCCCGCGATTATCGCTGATTTATACCATTATACAATGTAAATAAAAGTATTACAAAATGAATCTTCTTGATAATATTCAATACTTGTAAGATGTTTTTTGTTTTGTTGTAAATTTATCAATATTATAATCATTTTAAAAGTTTGTAGCCATTTATCTTACATTTTAAAATAACACTATCTTTTTCATCATACAAATAATATATTCCATTATCGATCATCCTCACTCTGATGGGGCTTGGCCCCACCTAGACTTTGTCCTTGGAACTTTCGTTGGAGAATTACTGTCTTCATTTATTTTTCTTTTTACACTAAGAACTATGCCACTTTTTGGAACTAATTTCGATCTAGACATAGCCTTTGAAGCACCGTCCATCATGGGGGGCGTTACAGGGAACGAAGGAAACTCCTCGTCCTCCAAACCGGGTGGTTTAGGTTGCTCGGGAGTCAAATTTCTTTTTACGGAATCCATATGGGCTACTGTTTGATAAGATGAACTCATATCGTCGTGAGGCTTCATGGATGGAAGAATCGGGGTGAGCGGGGGAACTGCCATTGGCGGAGGTTGGGTTAATTGTGTGGTGCTGCTCGGCGTAGAAGAGGCCTGCAACATCATATGGAAGTTACCTCCGGTGAATTGCGGTAGCGATTGTGATTGTTGTTGTTGTTGTTGTTGTGATAAATTAGCAGGTAGCGCCGATGCCGCCGCGACTGCAGCCAACTCCTCTTCTGCTTTTCTTATCAGATCTAAATCGCTCAACGAACTCAACGTGCTTTTACTTTCTTTCGGTGATTTTTCTGAATATGGAGTACTCGAGGCGCTTTGACCACTCACTCGAGATGGCGAAGTATATTTTTCTGAACTATGATAACTCGAAGACGAACAAACTGTTGTTAAAAATGTTGCACTAGGTTTCGATGGAATATATGAATCTACTTTTGAACTTTCCTGTCGTTTTACGTTCGCCAGTATCTCTTGTAAATTCGGTGGTATCGTTATGTCGGAAACTTTGTCCAATATCGGTTGGGAAAACTTCGAATTTGGCGGCGGTGGGGTAAACGAGCGAGAATCTGAAGGACTGTACGCTTCTTCGCAATCGGTAACGTTAGGTGGATCCAAACCTAAGCCCTGCAAATAAAACATATCGCTTGTAATTGTTTCCTTCGATGAATTATCAATTTTTAAATATCATTCGCTTTATATACTTATTCCCATAATCTGTATGAAAAGTATTCAGTGAAACAAGGATTAGAGCTACCGAAGATAATAAAATCCATAAAGATTATGAAACCTATCCCGTTTATTTTCCTGTTTTATCGAATCGATTGAACCGTTACACATGATCTTAAAAATGAATATTCAAAATCAAATTTCGATACGAGCTTCACACATTACGCATGCCTACACGTGTGCGCTCGACGATTATATATATATATATTACTATACAGATATACCTCAGTTCAATTTCGAATTACTTTTCAAATAACATGATTTCGAGTGAGAAAAATCTTGAATTGATAATATCCATGAATAAGAAATTGTACTTCAATGCACAAAAATAATCCTATTCGAAAACTGTTTTTGAAAGAAAAAAAAAATGATTCAATAAATCCATGACACTCATCTAAAGTAGCTCAAGGATAGGAACAGGATGGTACAGATGGAATCCAAATCAATTTTATTCACTTCAGGATAGCAGGAAAAATCACAATAAAATTTATGAAGAATGAAGAGCCTTGTAAAAATTCTCACCGGCAAAGTAGAGGTAGCTTCACTGAGAAACGAAGAGCTAATATTTTGAATTTGTTGTTTTTGTTCTTCTATTTGTCTATTCAATTCATCCATTTTACGTTGTAATTCGTTAGAGTTTTTACTGGAAGATAATACACTTGAGTTACTTTCATTGGCTATCTGTAAATTCACGTCAACTTCATCGTCTATGCCTCCAGGACTATACGGTTCATCTCCGTCGTCGTCTAGAGCTCCCTTATCGGGGGAAGAAGTCAAATCCAGTTTTGAGGATAATTCTGGAACGATCTTTGATATGGTTGCACTATCCATTACAGTCTTGGATCCTAAACTATGATTTCTAATTGTATCCGCTGAATTTTGACCGGTTTGTTTATCTTTCAACGAATCAAAACCTTGATGAAATCCTGGAGATTCTGGCGGTGTTGCGGTATGCGTTCTGGTGGAGATATTACTCACTAACGGAGGCGTATAGCTTCTATCGTGCTCCTTTTTGGATACTTTGGAGTGTACCATGGGCGGGATATCGGTCGAACGTTTGCATTTATGAATAACTAGAATACCTAACAGCAAATGCGGTCTATGTTCTTCGAATCCAGGACCGTTTAAAGGCAATAAAACTGGCGGTACTTTGTTCTGACTTGGGAAAGGCATTATATAAAAATCTTTAATGACGTTAGAAACATTCCCAACAACGCCAAAACGACTCCGACTGTTCAAATAACTGTACAACGTGATATACGGGATTTTTTCCTCGTCATTTGCAGCGGTAAACCTAATGACTAGGATTTCTTTTGATCCATTCTTTTTCATTTTCGAGAGATAATCCCAAACTGTTTCTCGAGGGATTCTCCCGACAATTCCAAATTTATCAGGTAAATCTCCCATCAGATCTTTAGCATTTCCGCTCACTTCTTGGGCGGTGATGAAGAACTCGGCAACGTCATTCATACTCACGATACCTCGCCAAACAGTTGGCAATTGCCCACTGTGATCCTCTTTGTGCACGTTTTGTTCTCTTTCGGATTCCTCGTTGATATCAGGAGTTTTTATGATAACCGTAGAACTTGGTTCCCTATCCGATACATCAGTGTCATTTCCATCCAAGGTATTTGTGGTTGTTTCATCCTCGATATGCCGCCACAGTCTATCCTCTATAGGTTTTTCCGGTGAAGACTGATCTCTTTTCTTTTCAAAATCTTTCTTCTTCTCGTCCCCTTTACGATTTTTGTCTCGTCTTGGGTCCTTGTCTTTGAATTTATCCATATCTTTTGATTTGTCTTTAAATTTATCTTTCTCACGATCCTTATCGCGTTCCCGATCTTTCTTTTTGTATCGATCTCTCTCCTTATCACGCTTACTTTCTTTACCCTTCAGCACTTTTTTATCCAGACTTTTATCCTCTCCTTTACCATTACGTTCTCTATCCTTGCTATGACGATGCTTGCTTCTACTCCTGCTTCTTTCCCGCTTGTCCTTTTTTCGAGACTTTTCCCTCGATCTGTCCCGATCTTTTCCTCTCTCCTTATCCCTTTTCCTTTTCTCTTCATTATCTTTTCTCAATTTTTTCAAATCGATTTTCAATTTACTGTAGTATTCTTCCTTATCTTTGTCATTCGACAAATCATTGGCATTGGGATTATCGCCATGATTCAGTGCCGTTACTATGTCTTGTACAGATGTTTTAGGATCCAAACGATTGATATCGCTACGATCGCTTTCGATAATTTGTTCTCCTTTATGAGTTTTCACGACTATAGATTTTGCCTGAGCCATTAGATCCAATTCGTTCTTTTTTATCATCTCCAACTGATGTTTGGTTTCTTTTTCTCGCCATTCCGCCAATTCTTGGCTAGCCATCTCTTCGGGGCTCAATCTCACAACAGCGTCTGGCGTTAACGATTTGTCCGCGATTTTTCGGAACAAAGTCAGGTTTTTGGTATCTTTGATGTTGAATACAAGACTTCTGTATTTAGCTTTGTATTTCGCGCCTGTGTCTTTGAAATATTTGTATAATTCAAGTTCGATGCTTAGCGCTAAATTAGCGATTTCTTCATCCATCAATTTGAGATCACTGGTTTCTTTTATGCGAGTCGTTAGAAGTTCTGCTAGAGTTTTACGAACGTTCAATCTAATCGGTTCAGGTTCAGGCTTTTTCGGAGTCGGTTGCTGCTTCGGTGTTTGTTTTACCTGCGCGGACAATGCTTTCGTCTCTTGTTGCTTTTTAGCTAAAGATTGTTTGGGAGTGCTAGTAGCGGGAGTTTTCACCTGTTGGGGCGACTGTTGTGATAATTGTGATAATTGTTGTTGTTGCTGTTGTGATATCTGATGCTGCTGCTGCTGCTGCTGCTGTTGTTGCTGCAACTGTAACTGTTGCTGCTGTGGTTGTGAAATAACCTTCTGTTTAGATGATATACTTTTATTCAAAATCATCGGCGACGGAGATGGTTGTCTAGATTGTTGTATCACTTTGCTATGAATAACATTCGACGGTCCTTGCTGAATGCTGGTAATCGTTGGTTTTTTGGTTATTTTTATAACAGTCTGTTTTGAACCAGGTATTTTACTATACATAATCTTTGATGTAGTTTGTACTTTTTGCACTGATTGAACTTGTGGAGATTTTCCCTAAAATTAAAACGAAATCAAAATTATAAAAATGAAATATACGTTACTGTAAATGTGAAGATAAGGACACGATTCACATACCACTTTGCCGTATCCTGGTACTTGTATAGTTTTAACGATCTTTCCTGCAATTTGTAGGGTACTCAAAGTATTCGGTTGCACAACTTCGAATGTGGGATTTTCTTTAAGCCACGTTTTGAGATTTGATCTTGTGGGTGCATCAGAACCTAAAAAATTCAATTACTTTTGATAATTGATACTTTTTAAAGTAGATATAAAAATAAAAATATGTACTATACTTACCAGTTAGAATTTTCCCAGTTTTTCTATCCAAAACGATAACTCTGGCATCCGGTTTTCCTTTAGGAGTATCTAACGGAGATTTTATTTGAGTTTTAGAAGGAATGGGTTTATCTTTTGTTAACGTCTCTTGAGCGTGCGCTAAAATACATGTGTCGGAACAATAAATGCTAGAATTTCGAGCTTCCTTTTTACACACCACGCATTGCGTGATACCAGGAAACTGCATATTCATGTTTTCAGGAGTGATCGGAACAATGGATTCAATCTCTTTCACAGGTGTATTTTGAACGGGAGTTGTTACAGCTTTGCGAGATGCCTGTGGCGTCTCCATCAAAGGTTCTACTCCTAATCGTTTAGCAGGAGTTACTGTATTCGACTGTGTTTTATTATCATCAGATTTCTTCTTGATACAATTAGGACAAACCCATTCTATTCCCTGCTCTTCCATTTGTTGTCCTATTCAAGGAATGAACGTTATAAAACTGCGGACGGGAGATTTATTCATATCTTTTCCATAAAACTTACCCATCGCTTTGCTGACGTGTACACATTTTCCATGGAACCAGTCCTCGCAAACATCGCAACATATCATAAATCGATTGTTATGCGGTCGTTTGCATATACACCACAATCTATCAGGATCATCTTCCGAATCGGAATTAGTCTCTTCTTCGTCGTCGTCATCGTCTTCCATTTCCGGAGCATCGTCTTTATCGTCATCCAATGACATCTCGTGACGTTGTTTCAATTTTTGAGATGTAATTTGCGTACTGTAATATAATTAAGATCAATTTTAATTTCAACTTACTCTCAAATTTACGCTCACTTACTTGTAATAATCATTCTTCTTTTCAGCATCAGTTTTCTTTCCTGTAACTTCAGATTTCGACTGTAACCGTTTACTTCTAGTTGTCGGTGCTTCCATGGGAGGTAAAGTTATCACACGTCCACCTCTAACTATTTGAATAGGCTCTTTGGATTCGACTTTAACAGTTTTTTTAGCAGAATCTGTAATATTCGACAAAACTTTGGATGGTACAGTTTGTGGGGTGCTTGGGGAAGACGTAGTTGCTAATTCAGGTGATTCGTTAGTTATTATAGATGGAGCTGAAGGAACTATAGTTGACGTAACTGGCGCGATGAGAGCTGTTGTGACTGGTTCTGAGACCACTGGAGGTTGATCACCCGCTAAAGCCGACTACAATAAAAAAAAAAAAAACATTGTATTTCAATGACGAGTCATGAGGTTTATATATTGAATTTGAACTGAAAAAATTACATGATCAGCTAAATCTACTCCAAGTTCCTCTTGCAACAACAATGCCTCGGCTAGAAGTTCTTCTTCGTGTTTGCTAGCTTGCATTTCAAGAGCAGTTAGAAGATTTTCTTCTCCTTCGATTCCTCCTTTAAATGAAAAGAATTATTGTAGTAATGGGCAAGAAAATTGGTTTTCAGATTGCGTAATTGATATACCTGGATCCAAAGATGGTTGTAATTCCTCTGGTAAGAGGGATTTGATTTCTTGCTTTGGTTCAGAAGTTTTATCCTCTTCATTGATCATCACTGCGGAAGGTGGATTTTCATTTTGTTGATTTAGATTATCCTCCACTTTTAGATTTGATTCTATCGTGTTGATTGGAGATATTTTATTCTCATTATTGGTGATTAATGAGGTTTCAAGCGGATTTTGATTCGTTACGGCAGTTGTAGCTGCAAAATTTGAAGCAATAATTGATGTACTACCGGGAGCTGGGGAAATACAGGGGGTCACAGTTGAAGTAGATAATCCAGGAATCATAGCAGTAGCGGGATTATCGAGTTTTAATTCTGAACCACTGCCAACGCGACGAATAATATCCGGCGTGGAAAATAAAGCAGGACCCAAAGTGTTGACTGCGTAACTTGGTACTTTCTTATGATGTTCTTTCTTTATTTGTTTTTTAGGACCTGTAAACAGAATTTGTTGGATAAAATATTATTACTAGTACGCTGAGGTATTTCATTTCATTTTCATTTGAATTAAAAAATCCAAATTCATCTAGGAAAAATATCAATCAACTTATATAAAATAATTTGACACAGGTTAACTATAAACCATACATACATTGACTGTCGAGAAGTTTAGGGTCCAAAGATTTGTCCACTTCCATCTCCTCTTTAGGCAACAAATTCATATTTTCAGATTTCAATTTCTCTTTTTTTATATCTATGGGTTTGATTTTAGTAGGTGAACAAGTTGTTGCGAGTTTTGGTTCCTGAAAGAATGAACAACGACGTTACATTGGATGTTCTCACAATCAGAGTTTTGATTCCAAAATATATAATATTACCTTATTAACCATAATAGGTACAGTAGGTGAATCTACTTTAGATACAATCGGATATTCGATTAATTTTTTATCCTTGGTAGCTATAAACTTAGTTGGCAATGGCGTTACAGATTTCCCTTTTGCAACTGGCATTTGTTTTTTTATTCCAATATTTGAAAGTTCATTGGGTTTCATAATAACTTGTTTTTGAATGAATGTAATTTTGTGATTATTCTTTGACTGACCAGGCTTTGTGAGAATCATATCTCCCTTGATCATATTCGCGTTAATCAAATTAGCTTTCACTTGATTGGTTGTTTGTAATGGTCTGTCGCACATCATTGGCGTTTCATCGACGTGAGAAGACGACGGTTGTAATTGAATTTCATCTTTTTTCTTTGCAGCAGGTGTTCTAATTTGTCGTTTATTTTTCACCACAGAAAATCCTCCTTAAAACAGAGACATGGGATAAGTTATAAGATACTATAATCGGTAATTTTGAGAAAATTAATTTACCATTCTTCTCATCTTTTTCAGGACTTTTCATGGCGTTGACAGCTGCAGCCATTTCTATATCCAATCTCCTTACTTGTTCTATATCTAAATGTTTATTTGTACCGCCTCTTCTTCTGACGGCTGCCATACTGCCCCCTCGTGTTGTGAGACCTTTGCGTCCTCCGCGAGCCCTAACTCCTCCTCTGCGCGGACCTCTGGGTCCAAAATCAGAATCGTCGTCAGACGGTGGTTCTGACTCGGAAGATTCTGTCGTAGATGAAGTCAGTTCATCTTCATCTTCGTCATTGATAGCTGCTTCTTGAACTATAACAGAATTTACAGCAATGAAATAATTTTTAAACTATAAATCGAGGTTGACAATATGTATTATTGTTTGAGAAATTTTGAATCAAAGATAAATATGGATATGAGCATTAGAAAGCTTATAGACTAAATTTTAAAGATTGTATGTATTTGATGAAATATCAGTCATATAAAATTAATAATAGCCATGAAATTTGAATTTTTCTTTTTTATTTGAGTACAGAAGTCCATGAGACTTATAATCAGGAAAAAACAATAATAATTTAATCAAGAATAAAAATACACCTTTATTAATTCCTGGTTGTAAAACATTAAGATTTCCATGAGTTTGGTGCCCTATGGATGCGGCTATTCCAACGAGATTGAAATTCATTTTCGCGTTGTCTCCCACAGACGTTGATAAATTACTTTTACGTGCACGACTCATCGGTTTACCCTGAAAGATTAGAATAACAAGTGAAAACAAGTATTACTCGATACTTTAGAATTTATGTTGCTATAGAGTATATCTTTACATTTTTGGCAGGTGTTTTGGATTTATTGTACATTTGACTGTTAGTTTCAGCAGATGAGGATAACGAATTTGAGATCTGATTCAATGAACCATGTTGCACATATTGTCCCTCGTCGGAATCTGGAGAATGCACAACTGGCAGAGGGTCTTTGGGTTTTGGATCGGAAGGTGACAGTCGACTCGTGTAACAATGGTCCCATTCGACACAATATCTGAGATTATTCTGCTGCTCCTCCACAGATAACATATCTGGAAAAATAAAATATTTTTGTATCAATAGTATTAATTTGTAACATTACAGTACTACATTTACAACAAATTAGACTCATACCAAGCATCGCAGTGACATTTTCTCCCAGTATTTGCTTGGCTTGTTCGCTCTGTAGGGCAGTTTCTAACCTCTCTAGTTGCTCTGAATCCATTTCCAAGAATGGATCCACCAGAGGATTAGGTTCAGCAGTTGTCACATTACCTATTTGTGGCACAGGTGCAGGAGGATCCACAGTTAAAGTTATATCACCATTGTTGGTATCCGCTTCGGTTTGTCCTAATCTTACGACACTAACGTTTGCATTTGCTTGATTCACTATAAATTATAATTAGTTTGTATCACTGTTCGGAATTGATATTAAAATCGATTTAATTATACACACTTATCAAGTTTTGTAAAGTTTCTTGATCCACTGATATTGTACCATCATCATTCACTACGATTATTAATGTGTCGTCTTTTTTAGAGGATCCACTATCCTGTGGTTCCATTATGTATGAACTCGACATGTTGTCAATCTGTAACATAAAACAAGGGTTTGAAATGCTTATTTTCTCCAATTTATTCATGTTCTTCTTCCCCAAATATAATTTTTGATAAAATTTGATGTTATTACCAAAAAATCGTAATTTATGGATTTAGATTCCAAATTGTAAATGCAAAGGATAAATGAATTTCATGTTTACCATTTGCTCCATTAAATATATTGATAATTCAATCCATAAATAAGTTCAACACAATTATGCAACATACCTGTAGATTCTAATCTTGTAATTTGATGGAAAATCTTCAAATGCAGGATAACTTATTCGATCTTGTACTCATTTCATAGCATGTAAAAAACACGTTTCATGCGTCTGAAATTTTTTTAGTTCATCAGTGGCATAAATCACAGATTTCGATGCACGAGGTTTTCTCAATGATGCGGTGCATCAAAATTATGGAACTACATTTCGCCGGAAGTGAAGAAGAAACGTAACAGAAACATATTACAGTAAGTAAAACACTCTTCGTGAACGAACTATTGTCTAATAAACAAGACCGCCAATAAACTGGCAGCCATTTTGTTTGATTTTAATAGACAGCAACTCACGCCAAGCATAATACGTACAATTCAATACAACTGAATATTACTTGATTGTTCAATTGTTATCAGGATGTTTCTTTCACTCAAAGCAATGCTTTTCGACAAATATTTTTAAATAATTACTGGTAATTGCAAAAATGAGATTATTTTAACGATACATCGTGAGGTGTTGAGATTTTCTGCGTGTCTATGTTACAAGTTGTGCACCACTGAACGTGATGGACGCTGCGCAAATCACGTTGCGCAATTATGAGATTATGAAAATAAAAATAGTTGAAAATAAAGTTATTGTCTAATATAATTCATGAGAATTATTTATTTATCAATTTGATGTATAAGTGATACGATGATATCAGCTCCAGTATATTTTTCCGCATTTATTTTGAAAAAGCTTTAAAGTTATATAGGTTAAAAGATACTAAAAACATTGTACTCAATAAAGCCCGTGTCACATGGAGCTGAAAAAAGGCGGAAAATGGAACACGGAATCCTTGGTTGAAGAGAGAGGCAAATAATCCCCTCTATTCAGCTTGCCAGCAGGGTTCGGAACCAGTGTTGTTAATCTATTACGTTTTTCCGATGGATACCCCTATGGCAAATGATATTTGATCAGAAACGCCAATAGGACCTTCCAAAAACGTAATAGATTAACAACTATGTTCGGAACTACTAGGATCGTACACGATGTTCATTGGTCAATTCTTATAGAGCAACCAATCACATCCAATATTCTATGAGAAGTGATTAATCAAAATCGTATGCGATCCTGGGGGATCCAAACCCTAGTGCCAGCCTCCTACTTTTTCAACTCCCATCATTGGGTAAGGTAGCAAGTGTCCGAAAGGCCATTTACCCGAACGCAGTGAAGTTAACGACTATTTGAGCACGACGAGGAACTTCTGGTAATTATCCTCGGATCCACAAATCATTGTCTTTCGGGCAGGGCTATGACACTTCCTATGCTCACCGTATAAAAATGAGGGTCGCAATTTGTATCCCCCTCCCCGATCCCCACTCACCCGCGCGGCAAGGTGGCGCCACTAAACTTCGTCAGCAGCAAAGTTTGTTGTCAACATTGGATCAAAAACATGCAGAAATATTGGTTATGATCGGTTAGCCTATTCAACTGCTGACGAAAACGGGTGCTGCCACCTATCGGAGCGGGGGTGAGAGGTGCGGGGGGGATTACATCGAATTAAGAACACATTTTTCAACGGAGTGTCATACCCCTGCTTTCGGGTGAATGGCCTTTCGGGCAGTTGCTACCTTACCCATCATTGGACGTTCCTTAGAGCATATACTACTGGAGCGAGCAAAGGCTACGGCAGGGTTGGCACGTCATATACTTCTAAGTATTTTGCATAGTTTACGACACGTAAAGGCCTAGACACACAAGACACGTAAACGTAAGAATGAATGCGCAGAAACTGTATACAAGATCTGCGCATCCTTCCGTTCGTTACGTTGACGTTTACGTAGCTTGTGTGTCTAGACCATTAGAAACCGAGTATCTTACGCATAAAACCAACCCCTTGCCTTTGGGGGTACAGGAGGGTTCAAGTATCTTACATATATTACGTGTCAGAAACCAAGTATGATACGTAAGAAATTGAAAAATCACGTAATAAACCCAACCCTGGGCTACGGAGAAGTGTGGTTAGTTTGAATTAGAGATAGAATGAGAGTTCCGACTTTTAGGGGATGGGGGCCGAATCAACGAAAGGACAAATCAACGAAACCATTGGTTGAAAAGGAAGAGATGTATAATGTATGATGTCTTATTCTTTCCAACTAACGGTTTCGTTGATTTGGCCCCCATCCCTTTTAGGCAGTGCTATCTTTGTTTAAATCTCATTGGATGAAAAGAGAGACGACTGCGTCGGATCTCTCTCTCTCTCTGAATTTAACCACACTTATTTCTATTGAAATCATAGGCAATGCTCGCTCCAGTACTATATGCTCTAAGGAGGGAACGGATTAAATCCACCGACTGTATACACAGGGTTGGGTAGGTATCAAACTCAATAGCTAAGTTCGTTTACCGATGTCCCAAGTTACCCCAACTCGCTCCAAGTATTTTGGATTCGCTACTTCCAGTTTAAGCAACGGAATGATTGGTTTGGTACAAGTTGGAGCAACTCAGAGCACGTAGAACGAACGAACCTAATGTATTAATACGTAGTAAATGTTACGTATCATACCCTGTAACAAACCCCTTTTCCAGGGTCTTCTCACGTAATATATGTAAATTATGTATTGATACATGCTACATATTACGTATCATACTCGCGTCATAAATGTAACAAATCCTTCAATGACGCGTCAACCTGGGTATACAGAACCAATAATGCCAGTATTCCCTGGAAAAATCTTCAGATTTTTTGGCATTGATCATTTCTTTCGGAATTGAAAATATGATTGGCCGGTTGTACAAGAAATAACCAATCAGCAGATGCTGAAGATTTTCCTAGAGAATACTGGCAACGCTGTACAGAACTGACAGAGTGGTGACAACCGCAAATTTTTCGTCAAAGAGAGACAGTCGAGTACACTGTGCGAGAAAAAGAAGCAGATACCCTTTACACTCATCATCCCTTTTTAAGATGCATGTATTGAAAAGAAACAACGCTATTTCATCTTGCATTTCACACTGACGAAAGATCTCTTCTTCCATCCTATAGGAAATTTCGCCAGTGCTCTTTCCAGTATGTTATATAGTTCAATGGCTCCAACTCATCCAGGGTTCGAAGGTAAACCACAATTGATCCGAAGTACAATAGTCCCCAAGTCAGTAAACCCGAACGGCAGTAATTCCGAAAAATAATAGTTTGTTACTAGCCGAAGGCCAGGGTTGGGTAATGACGCGTCACTGGAGGGTTTGTGACATTTATTACGCGAGTATGATACGTATGTATCAATACATAAATTACACTTATTAGGTGAGAAGACCCTGAAAGAGGGGTTTGTTACACGGTATGATACGTAACATTCACTACGTATTAATACGTCAATTTGATACCTACCCAACCCTGAACATGCCTAAACTTTTTTCGGGATTACTGCCGTTCGGGTTTACTGATTTCGGGTCTACTGTATTTCGGGACTATTGCATTTCGGGTTAATTATGGCTTATCGGTTCGAAACTTCTAGGATCATGGATGATTTTCATCGGTCGATTCTTACAGAGCAACCAATAATGTTCAACAATCCATGAGAAATGATCAATCAAAATCGTGTACGATCCTAGAAGTTCCGAACCCTAAACCAAAGATGAATAGCAGAGATTGCTAACGCAATGTTAAAATCATGGTCTGTATCACGTTTTTTTCTTTTGAAGAAAAATATATGATTGGTTTAATTTTTCTTCTAAGCCAACCAGCATGAAGAGATAAACGGAAAACGTGATACTGCCAATCAGAAACTGGACTATGGTTTTCATATCTCGTTAGCAATCTCTTCAACTCATCTCTGCCTGAACTTATCTCTGATTCCAAATAATACAATTGAATACAATGATACAAACATCAACAAATCCATGCGTTATTATGAAAAAATTCAAAATAATTTGATCGAAGAAAGAATTGAATTTCCAACAGAAGTATTGAACAAGAAGAAAAATCGTAGTCATCAAGAAAAGGAAAAAGACATCGTCTTGAAAGAACAGATAAATGAATATAATTTTGTGGAAAGAATTGAAAAAAGAACCGGTATGTTTACATTTTATTTCCATAATATGAACATTGAAGTTTGAATCGTTCATTGAAACGAATTGCTAAACGAATATCAAGAAATTTGAAAATGAAGAATTTTCATTTCTTTTTTAATGTTATGTGCAGTTGAATACAAGTACGAAAAACAGGCGTTTCAAAATTGCCTTGTTATTTATACATTTCATTTATCCAAAATATTATTTCTTCCAAAACAGTGTCTCAGTCATCAGTGCAAGATCTTTTTCTATTTCCAATCTGAGTCTTCTTTCAATGAGCGGTTAAGAATTCATGAATGTTTATACTAAAAAAAAATGATAATCTGTCTTTTGCAGATGGGGACAGGATACAAATAATCTGATTGCGTGCAAGAATATGATGAAAAAGATCGCAACTAGTTTAAAAATTTGCCACAATACGAATTACCAATTTCCAATGATTGTCAAGAATAAGTATGGGATCATTTGTGGTATTAGAATTTCATAAGGATGAACATAAATTCTTTTTTTGTTGTTGTTCTATCAGGGAAGCAATTAGATTCGCTTCTAACCTTATGGAGTTTTTGAATTATGTGGGACATATTTGTGAAGCAGTTCATGACAAGGATAGTAGTTTTATAAATCCATATGGATGTGATTATATATGAAATGAAAATTAATTTTCAAAACATTAGTCGTTCTTCAGAAAGCTTGTGCTAATTCAGCGGAAAATGAATTCTACAAAGTAAGAGTGGTAACTCTAAAGTAGAAATTCTTCAGAATAGCATTACGGACATTCAAAAGTCATCATTACGCCTGGTAAGTTTTCCAACAGACATCCCTGTAGGTCCCCGTTGTCGCATTATTCTATTAATTTTTTTTTTCTATCGTATAAATTATATCACAATTTATTTTTCCTATTGAATAAATTATATCACAATTTAAGAACAACTTTTCATTCTCAACATATTAAAAATACCTGTCTCAACAGAAAATTACTTCACGGTGGCTACTATTGAAAATTTCTTCTCTCCTACTTGGTCATTCTATTCAATACAACCGTATCATTGAACAATTCCATTAGAGTTCCGAGATCAGTACCCAACTATCAGATAAAAACGAATTGACAGGGCCAAAAACCAGATTCAAAGTCAAATCTGTTTCTATCTGTTTCTATGCATTTCTTGTCAATTTTGATCCATTTCTATCTTGCAGTTGGGGCAAAGTGCGCTTATACTTCAATTTTGATCAATATCAATTCAGCTCGAAATTAATCCATTTATTTTTATTCTACTTTTCCGACTACTTATATACAAAATGATGAGCAATTTTACTTTCAGAATCAATGATTGAAATCTTCAATATACATCCCTTTTGGATGCCTCGATATTTGAATCATATATTCATTTGAATAATTTGAATATAAAACATTTTATTACAAAAATTCAAACAATCGATGTATATGTGGATTTCAAATTATGAAGTTAATGATGAATCGATAAATTTATAAACTATATTTTTCACCAAAGTCATGATCTAAATTCAATTTCAACATCAACAGATGAGGATCCACTATATCCTGTAAAAAATTAATATACCGAATATCAGATTTCTTGAGAATTCAAACAATTTACAAACATATTACCTTGAAGTGTGTCATGACTTGCGAAGAAGGTCGAATTTCGGAGGTAACCGAAGCTGTATTATCTACGTTATCATTATTAAATGATGCACTTATTTGAATATCTTTTTCTGGTTTGTCGATGTGGCTCGTTCGTAAAGCTATTCTTTCTCTGAAAAATTGCCAAATATTCAAGTTGGATGAATAAAATTGATTTAGTTTTTTATTTTACCTTGCCATTAGAAATTGTTGCGCCGCAATTTTCTTCTCTCTTTGAGCTAATCCTTCGAATTGTATTTGCAGTTTATTCAATTTTTCTTTATGCTCATTTTCAATACGTCTCGCTTCTTTCAGTGCTCTGATACCTTCCTCTTTTTTCAATAGAGTGGACTGAGATATAAGATTTAGATGAAATAACAGTATTTTATACAATAAAGTTTGTTTTATGTGTGTTTAAAATAACCTGTGTAAGATTTTCAAGTTCTCTGGCTCGTAATACGAGTTGACGTTCCTTTTCTTCAAGATTTTGACGTTCCATTTCTAATTCATGAAGCTTTTCCTTCCATTTCTTCTTTTCTTGATTGGCATGAACGATTGCTTCTTGAGCAGTTTTTATAGTAGTTTCCAACTTTTGGGGAGAAAAGAAAAAAATATATATATATATCATGACTTCAATGCACGATTGTATAGAATTTGATACCTCTTCGCTAGCAATATCAGTTTCGCTACTTTTGAGTCTGCTTAGAACTTCTAATTTCGTCCGTTCAGCTGTTATTGCATTTTTCTCTTCGGTTAAAGATTTCAATTGTCTCTCTTGCTCCACGATCCACGATTCTTTCATATCCTTAAAATGGAAGCAATAATCACATCCACGCAGATCATTTAACATCGTAAATTGATAAATACCTGTAAATGCTTTCGCTCCCATTTCATTTTCTCTTCGAATAATTCTCTTTCTTTCAACAGCAGTTCTTCCTTCGTTTTCAACTGTTGTTCGCTCTCTTCGAATTTTTTGTTCTTTTTATCAAACTCCGTGTCCAACTGTATCATACGAGAATTTAATTTTTCCAACATCTCGCTAATTTTTTTACGTTCCACCTCTAACTCATTACCTTGAGTTTCTAAAGTTTGTTGTTTTCCTGTCGATCGAATTAAAAATAATAAGATACTAAGATCTACTTCTATGCACTTCGAAATGAATCATGAATTACTTTGTAAATTGTCTTCCCAAGTTTTTAGATGCTGTTCTCTCGCCTTTTCGTTTCCGCTATCCTTCTCGCGTATGGATTGACAAATTTTGTCTAAATCGTTGATGATGGTTCCAGATTTATCCAACATATTCTCCATATCCGCCTTATGCGTCATTAAAGTACTCAAAGCTAAACTTTCCACTTCTTTAGTTCTCGATAGATTTTCAATAATCTCGGAGTACTCTTTTTGAAGTAATTTTGTATTGTTGGAATGTCTTTCGTAGATTTCTTCAACGAAGTGCATATTTTTTTCCTTAAAAAAGAGAATTTCTATTAAAATAAATTTTCAACTCAGAAACTTTCCTTTTACCTTGATATCCTCTATTTCGTCTTTATACAGTTTTTCTATTTGTCTTTTCTCTTCTCTTAATTTTTCTATTCGAGCCTCATAATCCGCTTCCAAACTTTCATTCTCCTGTCGTAATCTCTGTTCCAGTTTGTCCATAGAATCTTTCAAGAATAATACTTGTTTTCTGAAAATTCAATATCGTATTCAAATAAACATATTATAATAAAACTATACTTCAATAATTTTTGATTTACTTGTAGGATTCCTGGTTGAGATTCATCTCCTTTTCATGATTCTCTTTCAAACTTTCCAACATAGTTTCTAAATACAAATTCTCCGTTCTCAATTGCTTGATCAGACTTTCGTTCTCCGTTTCTTTATCAGGGTGTTTATCCATTAGGGAATCAGTAGAATTGATTATATTTGTCGAAGAAATAGTTGGAATTGGAATCGAAGTGGGTTGAGCCATAAGAATCTTGATAGAAAAACCAATATTTTTATAATGTAAGAAGAAATGTTTCTTACAATTATACACTTACATCTATGTATTGATTGATTCGTTCTTGTTGAGATTTCATTTGCGCTTCGAGAAGAGATTGTCTTTCCATTTGTTTTTGGATAAGCATGTTGAACTGCGCTTCTTGTTCACTGAGTTTAGATCTTTGATTATTCAAAAGACGAGTCAATTGTTCGTTTTGTTGTGATAAAGTAGCGGCAGTTTTTAATTCGTGCTCCTGCTGTTGCATCGTTACGATCGCAGCTTGTTGATCGAATTGAGTTTTCATCAATGCTCCCAAATGTTCAGCATAAAAATTGTTATGCTCTTTTTCAGATAATCTATCACGCTTGGCACTTCCTTCGACGTTAGATAAAACTTTCATATCATTCTCGGATTTGGAAGATTTTGTTTTTCCTGTACCGCCTAGCCATTCTGGTAAATCTTCATCGATCGTGGATATCGGTTTCTCCTCTTTATTCATGGATATTACAGATTCCCCTTTTAAAGTTTCAATCTACGAAAAAATAATGTATTCCTTCTTCCATTATTTTGTATAACACAATCAAGTTTTATATAATACTTACCGAACGAGGCCCTTGATCGGCACTTGGCACGGAAAATAAACCCAACGGATCGTTTAAATTACTTTGCATTTTTCTTCCTCTGCGAGATTCTTTGGGTGCGTTAATCGTAGGAGCATAAGAATCGACGCTTTGCGATCGCGGCACCTCTTCCATCTTGGAGATTTCCAAGGTAGATTTAGCGGGAAACAAACCCAAAACGGACTTTGTCGGATTTGGATTGGGATTTACGGTGTTCGATGGCGAAGAACGAGGTCTCTTACTGAACAAATCTTCCATCAAAGTTGTTTTCTTGGATCTATCATAATCCGAAGACCTCGTTTTATCCGTTAAACTTTCCACGATATCGTTGTTGTTAAAAATACTTTTTTGTCCACGCTCCTCTCTACTATCTTTTTTGAAAATACTCTGGTTTTGGGATTCATAAATTCGAGAATTTATCGTATCCGGTAAACTACTTTGACTTTTAAACAATTTATCATCCGATTCGACGTTATCTACAGATTTGATTCCAAATAAACTTTCCATCACTTTAGTTTTTCCGAATGAATATTTTTCATTCTCTCCTCCCAATGGATCCAACAACGGATCATCGTAAGTGTCTATGAAAAATTAAATTCAAATCAATTCGAATAACAAGTTTTAAATTCGTTTGAAAATCGATAGGAATTTATTCAAAACCTTGAAATACCACTTTCTTTTTACTATCGCCAATCGATTGCAGGGAGGAATTACCATCTTTCACGCTTCTTGTCAACTTATTTGATGAATCTTTGAATAAATGATCATCCAAATCATTTATATCCTCTACCATTCTAGTGATTTCGTCTAAATTTATATCGGATTCTTCGTCGGACATCTAATGAAATCATAAATGTTTTCAATATTGTGAAATATGAAGAAAAACAAAAAACTATCGTGCTCTTACTCACTGTTTCGATAAATTTGGATTTGTTATATTTTTGGAAAGGCAGCAAGTATGAATGAATACACTTATAAATGTCAATGTAGCGAAGTACTTGTTTGTATACATAATCTGCTGAATGGTTACCGTAGTAACAAAACCTCTGACCACTGACCTCTAATACATTCCTTATCGATTTACATGGACCGTTGATTAAGCGAATGCGAACAATTATATGACATTCAGTCAAAATTTTTTCCCTTTTCAATTACTGTATATTAAATAAATTCATAAAAATTATAAATTTTCAGGAATAAATATTCGGTATTTGTTAAATTACAGTGGATGTTGAATCATATGCCACATCATATTTGAGAAAGAGTGAATTTATTGTGTTACATGTTAAATTTCTTTTTTGAAATTCCATTCAAAAATACTTCCTGTGATGACAATCTTATATTCCATGATGAAACGTAACAAGTCACGGTTTTGAATAACTGTTATTCTTATGATAACAAATGTTTCTGATCGCGATTTCTCACAAATCTGGTATCAAATTGTTCGTTTGAACTTTAGCTATCACGATCAATTCATTTGGAACAATTATTCAACTTTCAAAATCATGAAAATTGTGAAAAATAGAGAAATCATCAAGTGACTTGTTACGTTTTGTCATGTGACCGACGAATCATCAATTACTAATGCGGAAAAAGAAAAGACATTCTCAGTCGATAAAAGAACATTTCTTTTTTCGAAATCCAACATTCGGGCTCTATACCGCAATAGAAAAAATACTAAACATTATTTCCTGAAAATTTCGGATCTTTTTATGAATTCAGTTTTGCTAATTCTTCCTGAGAAAACGTTTACTCAATCGGTACGCTGGTATCCCCTGAAAACATCCGTGGTTACAATGACTTGGAAGTCGGTTCTAATAAGTATAAAATGTTTGTCTTTATCACAAATTCAATTGTGATGACCAGAAAAAAATGTTTAAAGCTAAAATCAACTATATTTTCAGTTTAAAAGACCCAGATTTTTTTCGGAATAATAATCAGAATAGATTTCAGCTCCAACCATTTTATCTGGTGATTTCAACTACATTTTTTAATTAGAAACATTTTCTAGTAATCATAATCAGATTTCAAGAACATGAATGCTTCAACCAGGTCGTTTTTCAGTGTAAAAAAAATCTGAAATTCTTGAAGATGATTCTTCGAGACACTATCTACATTTGTGGAGAGCCCAGCTCTTTGTAGATGTAGCTACAGTTTCGAAGAATCTTTACTGAAAGATTTTTTTTATAAATTCAATTGGATGGTCACACGTAGGACCGTGGAGAGAAAATCCAGGCCTGAGGGTGAGATTGATTTTGCGTCGGTACCATCCCTAAACTGTATCCGCTGAAAAACTGAGAGCTAAAATCGGGGAACTTCAGGCCCGAGATGAAATACCCCGGCAGCTCCTTAACCCCCTTCCGTCGGGCCTGGTCACACTCGTATCTTCTCAAAGTATTTCAAAAATACACAAGATCTCAAGAGAACTCCAACCAACTCCTGTGGAGATTCATCGGACAGACGTCTGTGAATGAACGTGAAGCTTCTGGGAAGCCCGTTGAAAAACGCATTGATTTACGCCCATTGGTAAAGACGGCTTTGCAGTAACGCTGCTCATGTTCAAGCACATTGAATTTAATGTAAAATGTGTATGAAAATCAATTCACGCACGTATTGGGAAACAACTTCCAGCAAAAACATGAAAATTAATGCAGAAATTTCTAACAGTTTACGCGAGAAAGTTGAATACGGCCAAACACAATTATTAACTGAATCAATTAAAATACATAGTTGACTCGACTATAGAGAATTGGAACCACTAGGCATGGAACTTGTTTCGGTTACCAATTGCATTTGAACGTACTCAGCTGTCTCGCTTAGTTGAATGCACTTTTCTTTTTCTGAGTGTAAGATATTCATACGACAGATAGAGTTTGACAAAATGAGCTTTAAAAGATAATATATTGTTGCAATGGGGCACTCGTTATATAAGCCGTATCTTAAAATATCAAAGAGAGCGTTAATCAATTTTGTCTTTAGTCTCGATAAAATCGTTTCAAAAGATTAAATCATGGGACTTAAGCTATCACTTGGAACTTGGAATTAACTGTGAGGGGTTTTGTAGGTATAATCGTTGATGACAGTAGGTGGTATGATGCACGGAGAAAAATTATAATGTAAATTTAACATCAGTGCATAGATAAAACTTTAAATGTAATTTCTACATTAATTTTTATGAAACTCACATGATACGTACATGATCATTGCTTTGGAAGATTGTAAAAATTACGCCAATCCAAAAATATATTTATTATGATATTATTGACCACGAACAATGTAAATTTTCCATTACACTCGACTGAATCTACTTTTCACGAACGTGATGCCATAAGGCATGCTCGACCACATAATTTCCATTTATTCAATTCTACAGCAATCTAATGTACATTCAACAAGTACAGTTGCTAATGTTACCTATACTTTTTTTAATGATAATCTGATTGATTTCCCAGGAATTTTATTCTCATTCTCAAATATGCAGTTACCGCAATCTGATGTGTATTCAACAATTGCTTCTGCAAAAACTACTCGCCTGTGTTGAAAATACTGCTGAGAAGCGTTGTAACACTCCTTTCAGTTCAAAATTATTAAAATCGCGTCACAAAGATGGCGCAAACGGTTTCAACAGTTTTCCGCGAGTATCAGTTTGTTCCTACATTTGATATATATTAAAAACTTGAATCTCCACTCATAGCGTACGGTTAGTGATAATGATAGAACAAAGCGACATAACATTGTATTGTATCTTATTGTAATATGTAAGATGTATGTTAGAGTAATAAATTCAAGCTGAGTGATTAAAGCTCATTTCACTGCTCAAAAATGCATTTGTATATATTGTCTCATTACAAATTCAACAAAAAACACAACAGCAAAAATTAATTGGGAAGATACCATTTTTTTTATTTCAACTATCAATGAAAATTCATAAAAATGCGGCGCAAATAATGTAAAATTTTAATCACTTGAATTTTATCCCCATCTTCGTGACTTTTGGAAAATTAACAAAGATTGTTGTAGTTATTATCATAGTTCTCGCGTATGCATAAAATATATAATTGAGCGATTGAAATTTTATTGAAAAATTCTAACATGTATTTTACATCAGACTGATGTACAAATTTCATAAGTTTGAAGTAAATATCGCTTGTCATACTGTTTATATTTCATTCATTACGACAATAGAATTTACATTTGATATATGTAATAGTTATGAAGTGCGTATGTTAAAATTACATCAGATTGCGGTAGAATTGCGACGTTTTCAATTTACAGCAAATGTGATGTAGAATTTCCACTGCAGAAATGCTATCCCTAGATTTACATGTGGATTTTGTCAAATTTATCGCAATTGCTGTATCTGCTACCCCAAATTTTTCTCCGTGTGAAACGATAAATCTATTTGAAGTAATTTTATAGTACTTCATGGATTGATAGACGAATATCAGTTTAATGAACAATACCCCTTGTGAAAATATTTCTACGCCAAATTACGCCAAAAACTACGCCTAAATACTGCATTTCGGACACTTCCGTGAAAAAACGTAGAAAATTCTACGCACTTCTACGTCAAAGTACGCCAATCTATGACCAAGAGTTTTGACCGTATACTGTGGCGTAAGAAGGTGGAGAAATACGTAAAATGGCACAAACTCCCGGACTTTGTACGCCAAATTTACATATTTTTACTCCCCTGCTTCAATTTCGTGTATTTTCGGCACAAATATTCATATTTTTGTCTATGCCTAATTACGTAAAACTATGCCAAGCTGTGGGACGTAGATTGACGTAATATTTCGTAGTTTTTGGCGTAGAAATATTTTCACAAGGGAAGTGTTTGATTATACCGGATGTTTCATGATTCACTGAGAAAACTTTACAAGCGTTATTCCGGAGTCGAAATGCAAGAATTTCTCGTTTGGAAAAATTTTATTTGAAGCTTAGTTCAAATCAATACCACTCAAAAGCACAGTGTGTTGCATACTTGAACCGGATATCATTCGTTGAATTGGAAAATAGCGGATTTCCGGAAACAAATCAAACTACATTATCATTCTTTGTTTCGGAGCTATAATAATTTAAAGTTGCTGGATTCTGATTGGCTGGAAGCCCAAGAATTTCAAATTTCCATAAGGTCGAATTGAAAAGTGCCAGAATAGTTTCATTTTTTCCCATAAATCTGCCGTTTTCCAATTTGGCATGAGAAATACTTGCCCCAACGAAATTCAATCAGACTGGCCTTCAGACTGTGGCATAGTCCCGATCATTGAAAAATAAAATATTCAGAATTCCGTGTGGGTAATTATACCCTAATAGCAATTTGTGCGCAAATGTAAGCGATTCACGTACAAATCGAGTTACTAAATCGCTAGCAAAGTCGGATCCATGTGCGTCGCTTTCTGTTGACAGAACTGCAAGCCGTCACACTCATACGTGAGCGTGATTGCTATTTGCTAGCGAAACATTGGCAAACCGCGCGCATAAAGACGCGACTCTCCAGGTTCGATCTTCGCGTGCACAGAATGTTATCTGGGTACCCACTCAACCATTTTCCGTGTGGGGAGTGCTCCCCACTGAACCCACATCATTCGCCGGGCCTGCTTGGCGAATGGTATCAGGTCAAAGTATATAGGGCATACCGTGCTTTCGAGTGGTTTGGATTTTTTTTTTAAAAGAAATTCGCGCATATCCCAAAAACTATGCTTCAAAAAAATTTTTTCAAACGGAGTATCATTGTGTTTTGATTGCAGAAACGCCTGTGAAGTTTGTTCATCGAATTCTGAAACACCTGGTATAACGAAAGTTTCCTATTTCTAACCATTTTTAATATTAAGACAAATTAATCGTACGAATTTGTATTTGCCGAGCAAAGGTAAGTACGTGTACAGAGAGTCCTTATATTCCCATACAGCACGGGGAGGTTTTTTGAACGTTCAGAAAACGTGCTTGATTACACAGAGAACGTGCAAATAACGTTTCGGGATGTTCTAAAAACGTCACATGTATGTTCCAGGTATACGTGCAAATGTCCCGGTTAGTTCTATTCATGTGCACTGTGCGACGTTCTGAAAACGTGTTCAATAAAGGTTTCCATTACGTTGTGCGAAGCTGCGCACATGTTTTTGAAGGTTAGTTTTCATGAAAGTATGTTGGGAAAAAATTATGAAAACGGCCCGTAGTAGATAAAAAGAACGAGTTAAGAACCTATTCAGGGGCATCCAAAATGTAGGTACTCTAAACATTTGGAAAACTTAGTCCTCGGTGACCACCCTATTTCAAATGTCCGACAGATAATTTTCTGTCAGGATTTGGTCGGTTTTTTTCCCAGACATGATGATTTCCGACAGAACCAGACAGAATCTTGACCGGAATCCGTCAGGTTTTGTTTGGCTTTGTCTGGCGTTCCAGCCTGTGCAGGATTTGGTCGGTTTTTGTCCCAGGCATGATGATTTCCGACGGAACCAGACAGAATTTTGACCGAGATCTGTCGGGCATTTTTAATAGGGCAAAACACGCAGAACCAAGTGCATGTTTTCAAAACGTTCAGAGAACTTCCCGTGCTGTCTGGGTTGCACTCAGCAAAATTTTCAGTCCCTTCAACTGATCAGGTTGATTGAAAAACACGGCAACCGCTTTTTATAGTTACTTCAATCATTTTTTTTTATTTGCAATAACTAATTTTTCGTTTATTCCGATTAAAATGATACAGTTTTTTTTTATTTTGTTAATTTAATCGATGCGAATTTTTCTCAGTATACAGAAAGATTCAATTGATTCAAACGCGTACACAGAAAAAAGTAGGGGAGGCCGGGATACAATGAACCGCGGGGCATGATGATCCAATTGTTGAATATGCCACATATAAGGCACTGATGCCCTCTGGTAGTTCAACACGAAAATTAGCAACTCCTCAGTTGTATATCAACGAGCAGTTAGTTACACGACTCTCCGTCACATTTCATGCCGTGCAAATCGTAAACAAAGGTCACCTTCCAGTGAATTGTGAGTTTGATCTAAATTTCCTTGTTCACTGTGGACATTACATCTCTGATGTAAATTTAGAATTGGATGGGTCTAATATCCCATTCTATTCTCGACAGCATCAGGTAAGTTATGATACTTTTCTCGATTGAACTTATTTGTGTGGGGAAAAATCAAAATCACTTAACCAACAACCAACCTATTGGGGCGAGATCCCCATACAGCACCGGGAGGTTTTTTGAAGGTTCCAAAAACGTACTTGGTTACAAAGGGAACGTGCAAATAACGTCTCAGGATGTTCTAAGAACGTCACATGTATGTCCCAGGGACATGCAAATGTCTCGTTTAGTTCCATTCATGTCCACCGTGTGATTTTGTGTTTTTGAAGGGTAGTTTTCATGAAAGGACGTTTGGAAGACATGACGAGAACATCCCGTAGTAGATGAAAAGAATGTTCTCAGAACTCAATCAGGAGCATCAAAAGGGAAAAGATACTTCAAACGTTTGGAAAACCTATTCCATGGAGACCAAAACACGCAGAACCAAGAGTACGTTTCTGAAACATACAGAGAACTTCCTGTGCTGTCTGGGGATGAACCACTATGTGAGAGGCAAGATGAGCCATATCGCAAAATGGTATCATTTTGCACAATATTATCTGTTTATGGAACTTTCATGTTTTTCGTGTGTACATGGAGGAAAATCCGAGTGTTTTTGGTATTCTTACGCACGAGTAAAGAATTTGTGGTTATAATGACCTTTGAATTAGTATGAACCATGAAAGCATAGTGTACGTTGTTCCTTGAAAATTCATTAATTCTTTAACCAACGGTTCTAAATGAAATATTCAATTTCTAGTGATTAAATAAAAAATTCAATCACATGTGAATGAATTTTCAGTCTTTGCTGTAGTATATCATCCAACCTGTACGGTTCAGTAACTGTAATTTCATCTACATGTAATTGAAATTTCAAGCAATTTTTCGATTACGTGAATGAAAATTGCTTTCATGACATGTCATGGAAGTTTCATGCAGAAATTTTTAGCAATGTAGATTTAACTTAAGGGGGCTCAAGCGGTTCATTATTCATGCTTTTCCAACATATTGTTTTGTCTTTTCAATCAATAGGTTGGAAGAAGAAAAACTTGTGGTATACACTCAGGTGCCCTTTTATACGCGTCATTTTCAGTTAAAAATGGTTCACTCTTCAGTAAATATAATTTTGTAGGAACGTTAATAATATTTTATATTATATTTGTGGACTGGGTTAGGTGGTATGAATGAGTGAACACCGCGTGCGAGTGTCGTGTGCGATTTTTATAGAATTTGGCTTTATAGAGACGTATATATTGTGAACTGTGAGACTGATAAAGTATTTGAGCGTTGGGATTGTTGTGAGAGTATAGGCAAGAATGAATTTTACGAATTGGGATAATATTTGTGCAGAAAAGAGTATTAGAGGAAAAAGTGAGGTTAGGGTCATGGACGGTAAAGGGAAAGGCGGGGGAAAGCTGGGCAGACCGGCCGGTAGCGGCAGTAAGGTAGGGAAAGGCATGCTAGATGATAAACAGAAGACACTACAGATGGCGACAGCATCGAGTGCAGGTAGTAAGAGAGTGTCATTTAGGGAGAAGGAGGATAAAGATAAACATCTCAAAATAAAAGAGGAGATGGTGACAGAATTGAAAAAGGTTAAAGAAGAAAGACGGAAATGTGAAGAGGCGATTAGAAAATTAGAGATAAAGGAGGCAGAGTGGGAAATTAAATTGGAGGAATGGGAAGAAAAAATGAAAAAGTGGGAAAGCGACATGTATGAAAAATTAGAGAATTGGGAAATAGGGAAAAATAGTGAAAGGGATGACAAGGATGATGAGGATACAAGAAGCCATATAAGCCAGAGAAGGGATCAGTGGTAGATGGGGATCAGAAGCCAGTGTGGGGGTTCGAGTAACGTAGAAGTGGATAAATTGAAAAGGATGGTAAGGGATAAAGAGAGGGAGGAGAGAGAAAACAATGTGGTGATGAGAAGTAAACAGGGAGGGAAAATGGATAAAGAAAGAATAGAAAAGTTGTGTAAAGAAAATTTAGGAGTGGAAGTAAAGGTGTTGTCTGTAAGATGGAGTGGTAATGTAGCGATAGCTAAATTGAGTAGTTGGGAGAAAAAATGGGAGGTTATGAGGAATAAATATAAATTGGGGGAACAAGAGAGCATGACCTCACCTATGAAGAGAGGAAAATACAAGAAGAGATGAATAGTTGGGTGCTAGAGCAAAAAAGATAAGGGAAAAATGTTAGAGCTGGTTATAAAAAAGTATGGGTCGAGGGAGGATGGAAAAATTGGGAATTGATAGAAAATGGTAAGGAAGAGGGCATGGAAGAACAAAAAGGCTTATTAGATGAGGCAGCAGGAGGAGAGGATACAAATAAGAATTTTTAAGAAGGCAGAAGAGGAAAAGGTATGGGAATGAAAGAAAGAAAGGTAGGAGGAAGTGGGATAGTAAAAGTGGGAAGTTAAGGGGTATGAGGAAGGGTATCTTTTGGAATGTGGCAGGTTCAAAAAAGAAACATAGAGATTTTTGGAAGTATTTAGAGGGTTTTGATTTCGTGGGTTTGGAAGAGACATGGATAGAAGAAAAGGATTGGAGGGGTTTGGAAGAGAAATTACCAGAATCGCATGAGTGGAAGTGCATTTATGCGAAAAGGGAAAAGAAAAGAGGGAGAACAAGGGCAGGTGTTATAAAAGGTTTGAGGAAAGGATCGAGGAATGGGAATAAAGGTACATATACGGTAAAGGAGGTGGGAGAGGGGATATGTAAGGTGCAAGTGAAGTGGGGACAAGAACATTTTGAAATTTGGGTGATATACAGCAATGGAGATTTTAAAAAACTGAGAGAATACATAGAGAATGGTATAGAAGGTTATGAGGAAAGTAATGTGATAATTGGTGGAGATTTTAACTTGAGAATAGGAGGAATGCGTGTATGCGAGGTGGATGGAGATGAAATCAAGAATAAAAGAATGAGTAAAGATAAGGTTATGAGTAATCAGGGAAGGGATATGGTGGAATGGGTAAAAGAAAGGGGATGGTATTTGTTAAATGGAGGAGTGCAAGGTGATTGGGAGGGGGAGTACACGTATGTTGGGGCGAGAGGTAGTTCGGTTATTGATTATTGTATAGTAAATGAAAAATGTATGGAAGTATTTAGTGCGTTCAAGATACGGGATAGGATAGAATCGGATCACCTTCTTTTGGTGCTGCAACTGGGGATCTACGGTGATGAAGAGGAGACTATGCAGAAACGTGATAAATACATAGCTAAACTAGTGTGGGATCAGAAAGCTAGAGAGGAATTTGAAAGAACGATGGACAACGTGGAAGTGATAGAGGAGCAATCTATAGAGGACAAGTGGCAGAAGCTGAAGCAAATTGTAAAAGAAGCTATGGTTAAGAAGAGGATAAAGATGAAAGAGAAGGAATTAGGGCATAAGTTCTGATGGGATGGAAGTTGTACGAAAATGAAGAGGAAAACTAGAAGGAAGCTCAGAAGCTGGAAAAGAGGAAATATCACCAGAGAGGTGCTTCTAGAGGAAAAAAAGAAGATGTGGTTACATTTTAGAGACAAGGAGACAGATGGTAAAGTGAAAGAAGAAAAAATCTGGAGAAGGCTTAAAAAAGAACATGAGGTATGGAAATATCTGAATAGAAGAAGAAAGAAGAAGGCATCCATAAGGAACCATATCAAACAAGAGGATTGGGAAAATCATTTCATGAATTTTTTGGAAGGAGACAAAGTACCGGTGATGGGGAATAAAACAAATGGAGAAGTAAACAAAAAACTGCTGGTAATAGAGGAAGAGGAGCTAACAGAAGAAGAAATTGACTGTGTGATGAATTATGTGAAAACTAAGAAGGCTGCTGGAATTGATGAAATTCCGGGTGAAGCGTGGAAATATGGTGGGAGAAACATAAGGAATAGATTACGGGATATAATAAGAAGTGTGTGGAACGGTGATAATATGCCTGAGGATTGGGAGACTAGCATAGTGGTGACTTTGTATAAAAAGGGAGACAAGGAGCTAACTAAGAACTACAGAGGCATATCGTTATTATGCACCGCATACAAGATATACACGGAAATTCTGAGGCGCAGATTAGAAAAGGTTATTGAAGAAAAGGGATTACTGCCAGAAAGTCAAGCGGGGTTTACAAGAGGAAGGTCTACTTTGGATAATATTTTTGTGTTAAATCATCTGATTCAAAGAAATGAAGGAGAAGAAGAAATTTATACTGTCTTTGTAGACTTCCAAGCGGCTTTCGACACCGTAAATAGAGAAAAATTATGGAGCTGTATGCAAATCATGGGGGTCTACAAGAAGTTGGTGGAAAGGATAGAGAATTTGTACACAAGGACCAAAGTAAGGGTGAAAACGGAGCAGGGGCCGACGCAAGGTCTCTGGACGTCTAGAAGAGTGAAGCAGGGATGTTGCCTGAGTCCGGTCCTGTTCACTTTGTATATTACGGATTTAGATAAAGTCTTTGGAGAAAGAGGAATAGGTGGGGTAAATTTAAGTGATATAAGGTGCTGGTCACTAGCGTATGCAGACCACACGATTTTGTTAGCGAAAAATAGTACGGCATTAATGGATGTGATAGCGAGTATGAAAAGGTATGTGAAAAATAAAGATCTGAAAATTAACATAGAAAAAACTAAGATAATGGTATTTAATAAGAAAAAAAGGAAGGATAATCATGAAAAATGGGTATGGGGAAAAAAGGAAATCGAAGAAGTAAAATGTTTCAAATACTTAGGGTTTACTTTTAATAGACGAGGGGATTATAAAGACCACATCAAAGAGTTAATAAACAAAGCCAAAATTGCTTCAAATAAAACATGGGCTCTAGGGGAATGGATATGTAAAGGAGAATTGAGAAAGAGATGGAAAATGTTTGGATATCTTGTAAAGAGTGTCATGGAATACGGGGTGGAAATTTGGGAGTGGGAGGAAAAAAAGGATTTGGAAACTATATTGATGAATTATATCAGGGGAATTTTCAAGTTGGATCTGTGTACACCTAAATATATCATTACAAGGGAATTGAATGTAGAAAAATTGAGAGGAGGGTGGGGGATCAGAGCGAGTAAGTGTGAAAAGAAAATAAAAGAAATGGAAGATAGTAGATTAGTTGAATTATGTTGGAAAGAAAAATTGCAGGCAGGAGGTAAGGACAGATACTGGAAAGAAAGAGAAAAATATAACAGGAATGGATTGGGCCTAATAGAGGTAGATAGGAGAATAGAAGAAGATCTTGAAATAATAGAGAAAATGAGGAAAAAGGAAACAGAAATTAGGATGCAAGAGGAAGGTAATAGAATCAGTACTGCAAGGTATAATAAAAGGTATAAAGATATAATTTGTTTAGGAAACCCGAGGTATTTATGTGAGAAGGTATGGGAAGAAAAGGAATATGGACAAGGAATTAGAGCTCTTTGTAAGTTGAGATGCGGTAATTTGGAAATTAGTAACAGATATTGGGCAAAAGAGGAGGAAAAGAAATGCGAATTCTGTGGGAAAGAGGAAGGAAATTTAGAGCATTATATCAAATGTAGAATTGTCGGTCAAACTTTCAAGGTATGGAAGAAAAACGATAGCGAGATTTTAGATAAGTTATTAGACGATACTCTATGTATAGAGAAGGCGGATATATTGATTAATTCGTGGAAAAGTAAAGAAAAGGCTAAAAGATTGAAGGAAGGTGCTCTATGGTAATAAGGCGACTGATAGTGGATAAGGTATGCGAGTAGAACTGGATAAGGTATAATAGGAAATAGGTTTGAGGTAGCTGTATAAAGAGGAGATAACTCAAGAGACTGATAATGTTTATATAGTATGAATATAATAAACTAGGTGTTTAAGAAATATTGTAAAGCTTCATTTGTTTGTAAGATATAGCAGTCACAATTTTATTAGTAGTTAAATAGGTACGGTGTGAGGTATGTGTGTTAAGGTATGAATGATTTAAGTAATTTTGTGAACCAAGTCCTCTTCTTCTGTAAAAAACTGAAGATAATAAAACATTCATATTCATATATTATATTTGTGATTATCAGAATATTCAATTTTTTCCAAGTATGTTTGCTGGTGATAGTTATTTCGAATAGATAAAAGTCACGTTGTTCATTCACTCTTCAATAATTGACCACTGAGTGAAAAATATAACATCCTGTAAAAGGTAGTTATTGAAAGAATACGCTGAGAAAAATTGTCAATGTAGAAATCATGTTTCAGTACACTGTAAAAAAAAACTGGAAATTTACTGTGCAACTGGACTGGAAATTTCCAGTGCTAGTACTGGAATATGGATATTCCAGTACATGTACAGAGATTTTGTTGTTACGTTACTGAAAATTTACCAAGCATAACTGAAAATTCAGTCATTGTACTGGAATTTTCAAGTTTGAGATGATGTACTGAAATTTTGCCATGATTTCGCGAAAATTTTACCGGCTCGTACTACAATTTTATAGTTCTTGTGCACCAAAAAAAAATATTCCCTCAAAAAGGACTTGAGAAAAAATTTGGAATTTAGAAAAAAAAACCTAACCGTTGGTATACTGGAATTATACAGGTTTTTAACTGCAATTCTCAGGTTTTGTGATGGAATTTTCCAGTTACTATGCAATTGAATTATACAGGTTTTGAACTGCAATTTTCAGGTCGTGTGATGGAATTTTCCAGTTGCTATGCAACGGAATTTAATCACTGTTGCACTGAAATTTTCCACTTCTATTGGACTTCGTCATTTCTGGCAGGAAAAATTTCAAGTCTTTATATTAAAAATTTCCTGATTGAGATTTTGAATAATAATTGTAATTGTAGCCAATGAAATTGATATATGAGGTTTTTCCAAGACTTATCCTCTTGTGTATTCTAGATATGAAGCATATGTAGTAACCCAAGCTGGCCTTCCAACATGTCGCGCTATAGCTCATCGGTTAGGTCTTAGGTTTCAGTTGGTAGGCAGGTAGAAAAGTGTGGGTTCAAATCCTGTTAGGTAGACATGAGTTTCTGTCCATCCAAATGAACGATCAAAAGTTTCTCAATCATCTTGGAACACAAGGACCCTGCAAAATCACTTTGCGTGAGCAATTTTTTTTCAATTTTCATGGATATTTTCAGCATTAATTTTCCAGTACATGTCCTGGAAAAGTCCAGCTCGTGTACTGAAAAATTCCAGTACCGAGGCTCAGAAAATTTCCAGTTTTGATGCGGAAATTCCATAACGTTTGCACTGAATTTTTGCAGTACAAATGTGCTGAAATTTTCCGGTACATGTACAGGTTAATGACTTCCAGTACATGTACTGGAATTTTCCGGTGAAATTTTTTTACAGTGTACGATAGCGTATTCAACGGTGAAAAATAGACTACTTTTGTGATCATTTTAATATTTTAGGGGATAAATATCATCTGATTTGTTAATGAAAACAAACGTCAGATAAGATTACCGCATCGAAAAGATACTTTTCTTCCTTGTAAGGTTGGCTTTATTTTCCATCATTTCACGATTGAAAAATATACGAAATCGGAGTCATTACTATATTGAATTCTTTCCAGTGCGCAATTCCATTTGAAAAATTACTTTCATGGATTTATAAAACTTTTCTTATACCTATTGTCATTTGAATTCTCAATATTATCTTCAGGGTCATCTTGCCCCCTCTTGTGGTTCATCTTACTCTACACTGTGAAAAAATTTCACCGGAAAATTCCAGTACATGTACTGGAAGTCATTAACCTGTACATGTACCGGAAAATTTCAGCACATTTGTACTGCAAAAATTCAGTGCAAACGTTATGGAATTTCCGCATCAAAACTGGAAATTTTCTGAGCCTCGGTACTGGAATTTTTCAGTACACGAGCTGGACTTTTCCAGGACATGTACTGGAAAATTAATGCTGAAAATATCCATGAAAATTGAAAAAAAATTGCTCACGCAAAGTGATTTTGCAGGGTCCTTGTGTTCCAAGATGATTGAGAAACTTTTGATCGTTCATTTGGATGGACAGAAACTCATGTCTACCTAACAGGATTTGAACCCACACTTTTCTACCTGCCTACCAACTGAAACCTAAGACCTAACCGATGAGCTATAGCGCGACATGTTGGAAGGCCAGCTTGGGTTACTACATATGCTTCATATCTAGAACACAAGAGGATAAGTCTTGGAAAAACCTCATATATCAATTTCATTGGCTACAATTACAATTATTATTCAAAATCTCAATCAGGAAATTTTTAATATAAAGTCTTGAAATTTTTCCTGCCAGAAATGACGAAGTCCAATAGAAGTGGAAAATTTCAGTGCAACAGTGATTAAATTCCGTTGCATAGCAACTGGAAAATTCCATCACACGACCTGAAAATTGCAGTTCAAAACCTGTATAATTCAATTGCATAGTAACTGGAAAATTCCATCACAAAACCTGAGAATTGCAGTTAAAAACCTGTATAATTCCAGTATACCAACGATTAGGTTTTTTTTTCTAAATTCCAAATTTTTTCTCAAGTCCTTTTTGAGGGAATATTTTTTTTTGGTGCACAAGAACTATAAAATTGTAGTATGAGCCGGTAAAATTTTCGCGAAATCATGGCAAAATTTCAGTACATCATCTCAAACTTGAAAATTCCAGTACAATGACTGAATTTTCAGTTATGCTTGGTAAATTTTCAGTAACGTAACAACAAAATCTCTGTACATGTACTGGAATATCCATATTCCAGTACTAGCACTGGAAATTTCCAGTCCAGTTGCACAGTAAATTTCCAGTTTTTTTTTACAGTGTAGGTATGGGTCGAGATGATCCGTTTGATAACTCCTTACTTCCCTTAATTTCAGCCAATATGCGTATTTTTTTAGAACATCGACATCACAATATTGTAGTTGTTGCTTCTGACGAACATTATACCAATTTGCAGCAAGTTTTATTGAAAATTGCGCCATAGGCACCTGTTTGAGCTTAAGTGGGTCGTCTTGTCCTGACCTCCCCTATATCTTTGAATCTAAAAAATTGTTATTTGAATAGGTCCAAATAGATATCTCTTTGACAGAAATGAATATTTTGTTCGTTTAAAAAAATTTCTTATTTGGCCCATCATTTAAATAACAAATTTGTATCAGAAAAATATTCATTTGGACCTATTCGAATAAATACTGTTTTCTGTGTACACGAATAATTATTGGAAAAAATATAAAGAAGTCGAAAGATTAGAATAATGGTTGTAAATAAGATATTTTATTCGTCAATGAAGAAATCCTTTGAAATTGCTACAATTATTGCCGTTATCGGTTAAACTAGCCACGTTTCTTGACCATTTATGCGAGCAGTTTCTCCAGTCACTTTCGTTGGATAATTGAAAATTGTTGAGTAGCTGCCACACACTCATCCATTTCTTTCTTTCGTACAATATTTTTGCACATTCAAGTTAATTCAAGTGATCCTTCAATTGTCATGATGATAACGTTATTGGTGAATTCACTGTGCTTCAATGAAAATGAAAACGAATTGTTATATTATCAAAATTATTCAAGTGTTCTATATTATCGTTACCAAGAAACTAAATATTGTTGAAAATTCTCTGATTTAACGGTATTTACGTACATACGTATGAGAAATTTCAATTTGGGGAACGGATGCAGAGAATAATCGCCAACTCAAAGTTGAGAAAAACTGAATATGCAGTGAAGAATAATGTCTATCAAAAGATTTTTATTCTTCAAAAATTCAAGGAAGGTGGTAGTTATTCAGCTGAGCGCTTTCCATATCAATATTCACTTACATTTACGTTTTATCTATATCATCAAATTTGGATTCATCATAAAAAAATATCATGAATGTGTTCAAAGATTTCTGGTTTCTCCAGATACAGCCGACAAACATTGTTATTGATAATACCCATCTTCGATAAGTGATATCTGCGGGTGCAGTGTCCTTAAAAATAAGGTAAATAAATCCATGGAGAAACGGGTTTCATTTTTACTGAATAAACTGTGGGTGGAATGTCTCAATCTTTGTGAATCTTTTTTTCTATTACCACTCTTCAAATGATCCTTTCAAAATTCCATTTAAAATTTTTCATCCAGTATTGATATTCATTCGATATTGTTCTAGAAACTTGAAAATTATTTTTGCTAAATTTTGATGGAATACAGAAAATATCGTATGTTATTTTAAAGAAATGAAAATTAGAATCTAATCAACATTTAGAATAAAAAATTGCATAGTTATGGTGAGGATTTAATAATATTCGGTACCGAAGATAATTTATTAAAAAGATTCATGGTGGGAGAAACGAGGACTACTACCAAAATTGAAAGGACAATTAACGTTATTGCAATACCGAATATTTATATATATATATATATATATATAAATTATTGGTTTATCAATCAGCTTAATCGATGCGAATACACGATAAGGAAGCAATAAAATTACACGCCAGATCGGTTTAAAGGAAAGTGTGATAAGAGAAAGAACATCTCAGGTCTCAGTGATATATTTCAATTTGCACAATGCAACCAGAGGAGGGGAGAAGATTGATAGAATTAGTTGTACGGTAACTGTTATAAGAGAACTGATCAGCTTGTTCAAAAGTTTAGTCAAGGCTGGGTGCTCTCCCGTGTCACAACATGATCGGGTTCGTAAACCTTTTTTATTCTCCATTCATCTTCCATATCTCATGTCTCTGCACGTTTGCGTGTCTACCCACATTATTTCAACCGATTTTCGTCCTCATAATTGTCCCATTTTTTCATAAAATTTAGTATTAGTGATGAAGTGTGTGTGTGTGTGTGTGTGAAATTTAAATTATTATTATTTATTTATTTATTTTTTTTTCTTCATAAAAAGTGAATTTCGAGCATCATAAATATATTTTTGATGAATCAGTGGATATGTATTATGAAATGAATTTATGCAAAGTGTTCATTGTTGCTACCTGTCACGAGGGATAATGGGATGTAATCTGTATCGATAAGTACAAAATGAAAGTTACTTCCAATTTTAACTGGTAGAATGTAGAGTTTTGTTATTTCATTCATGTGTTTACATTTTTTAGATGATCTTTTGCTGTCACACACATTGATTGCATTTGTATATTCAATTTTTTTTTGTACACAGATATCCAAGTTTGTTGTATGACAATGACATTAAATAACATTTAACCATTATCAAATTCATCGGAATCGAACTGGTTCTCGAACTTGACTATCTTTCACTCTGAAATTCATCGAATATACTTTCTTCGTCAATGAAACGATGGTTTTTTGCTGGTTTTATGTTCACCGCGTTGAGCATGAATGGAATGTATGTATTTGAACAGGTTGTATCTGATCTATGTACAATGCAAAAATCAATTACCCGCTAGATCATGATATAGACGTTCTAGACTGTACGATGTGGTAACCTAGTCTCAATACGCTGATAGGGTGATATACAAGAACGAATAACCGTATGAGCGATTTTTAATTATAAACAAAAACTGAATTCTTCAATAGGAATGATAACCGAATAATTTTATTCAAATTTTAATACATCTGCCGTAAAGGTCTGTTTCGACACAACGAACAAACTTGATAACTCAAAGTAATGCTGAAAAAATACGAACCATGGAACGATGTCTACACGAGGCTGATAGATGATTTTTGTTTCAACATGGATGTTCCACGAATTGCTTTCCGATCGCTATATAGTGTTTCTCGGGAAGAGGCATTGAGTTTCACATCATTAGAAACCCAGTTGATTCTTAAAATGATTGAAGGTGGTATGAAGCATAAGATTCCTAGAAATACAGAACGGAACTTACAAGGCATTCATCAGGAATTTTTCTAACGATGACACTTATGAATGACAGTGTTTTGTGTTTCGCTTTGAATGACGTTTCTGAATTTCCAAGCGATACATTCCCCTTTCTAGGAAGTTTCATTGAATAACAAAATTCTTAAAATTTATGATATTTTTCAAGTATCGCCATACACGTAATCGTCACTGCATGTTTATTCCATTCATCAAAAAGTAAATAAGCATTGTTTTTTATATATAAGGAAAGGAAAGTATTATGATGGTGTAAAAAAATCCATAATGCAGAAGGGGGTGAAATACCTCCTTTGCATAAAATATCGCCTTTGCCAAACGCATCGGAACGTCGAAAAAATGTGATTCCCAAAAACGGCTATGTGTGTGTGTGTGTGTGCATCTGATTCTTTGGCGCACGATAACTCCCCTCAGAATGCACCGATTGGAATAATTTTCTTCCCATATGTTCGCTTTAGAGAGAATTCGCCCTGCTGAAAACGCCTCATAAATTCTGATATTTAACTTTTATGAGATTTTGATGTGTATTTGTCCATGAGGTTATACTTATTTAAGAGAATGAATGAGAATCATTATAAGAATGTATCAGAATTTATAAGGATCTCATAAGAGCTGTGAAATCTCATAATAAATGATAAAATAAAAAACAGTCTATCAGATTTTGATGTGTATTTGTCCAAGAACTTATGAGCATTTATGTGATCTTATGAAACTTTTTCAACAGGGCGAGGCAGATTGATTTTGGTATCGATCGGATAACGCGTTTTGAGAATATTGCGGAATATTGTTTGAAAAATTGTGACCTTGCGATCACGTATGTCTTCGCTTCTAGTTGTGATCCGATGATGTCCCCACATGAATTTCGACCCAATCGGTGAAGAAATGTGGGAAATTTTTTGAAAGCATGCCTTCCCTGTGTTTGTTTCATCCGAATGCCATAAAACTCTGAGTATAGTCAATTCATGAGAAGTTGATTGTGGGATATAAGTTTCAAGCAAATCGAAATTGAGAGAACAAAAGGGTAAGCATTCAGCTTTGAAAGAAATTTGGAAATTTCGTAAATGCCATGGTTAAGCGGATATCTTCTGTTCTCATCATTCGATCGTTATGAAATTTTTACCACAATTGTACACAGTTCCGATAGTGATCCCGTATGAGTTTCAACCTCATCCTTCAAAAAAAAACGGGAAGGGGAAAGGAAACATGTTATCGAAAATTGTAATTTTGCAACCGCTCGTATTTGCATGTCTAGTTACTCTAATGAAACTTATACCACGTTTTATTCACAATCCCATAATAGTTTCCCATAATTGGTGGGTAACTGTGAGAAAAATTGTTCTATGTGACGTTTGATGGCAACTAAACGAATACACTGAAAGAATTACCTTGTAAAAATTACCGTGAAGTTCCAGTACTCGAAGAACAAGTACAAATTCTTCAAAAAATTACTGTGCAGCCTGTAAAAATGAGCGAGTTTTCAAACAGTTGAAAGTGATATTTTCGATAAGTTTTACAAAATGCACGGTAATATTTTAAAAAATTCATACTTGTCCCTTCATCACTGGAATTTCACGGTAATTTTTCAAATAAAATTCTCTCAGTGTATAAATTGAACGTAATAAGTCTTCTATTCCAAGTTATTTGAAAACATGGATATATCAAACAGCAGTGATTTCTTCCCTTGACATCCTGTACATCTATCCCTTATGAATATATCAAGAACATGGAAGTAATGTATGGTTCTCCATACCGATTTTTTGTTTCTTTCATCTCGGTGGAAACTTCGTTTATTGTCATAATAATATTTCTCTTTTTCAACATAAAATGACACATCCATTGCAGTTCATTGACAATATTCATTCTTATCAGACGAGAAGAATAATTATTTCTAATCATGAATGCTCATGTCTCTAAGTGTACAGGAGATAAATTATCAAAGCGCAAAACCTGCTCTTGCGAAATAATTCACACGTGATTGCGAACCATAATCTTTGAAATGATGAAACCACATCAACGATTTCTCAAAGAAATGGAAAAAAATGTATCAAATTAGTAATGATCGAAGAGGAGAGGAATGTAAGAGATCAATTACGATAATACGCTTTCGGTATATTATAAATATGAATTACATGCTTTGAGATACACTCCGTTATCAATGTAACGCAAGAACGAAGAATATGAAATGAAAAATTGTTTCCGCCAAATGTCAACTACCTTTGCATGAAGCTTTGTGCGCGAAGTGTTTTTTTCCACAATTTATCGGTTTAATTTTGCGAAAGAAACTTGAAAATTTGGTAAGAGAATAAAAATGTGCATAGCTTGTATAATTTCACTCGTGAAGTTTAAAAAAATGTTTATACAAAATAAACGTAGTAATCTTAGAATAATTGTAGATTTCGGGATTTTGAAAAAAAAACGGCATAAGACCGGAGCAGAGGGCATGATAGATCATTTTCAATGGCTGTACAGCGAACCACTCCATATATCAGGAAAATTAGGAAAAAAACATGTACTACTGGAGTACACGATGATGTCGTTATGGATTTTTTTAAATTCATGTTGTTCATTGATTTAAAATAGCTATTTGCACTCACAGAAATGATTTCTTGTTGTTACCATCATTTTATTCTTGATATCGATTTTCTTCTCCGAAAACAAATAGTGTTGGACCGAAAAGCGGTTTTGTCTAAAAGTAATCATATCATGGACTGTTAGTAGAAAAATTCATGATGCATGACTTTTGTTACAACGTAAGAATCTTTATTTCTTGTGAGAACTATCGCTTCTCATGGTAAGAAAAATGTTCTTATGCTGAAACTAGATGAATATTCTTCAAGGCGACGCTTAACGATACGCTCCCCTCCCCTTGATTGACACCAGAGTAATAGGGCTTTCAAAATTCATTCCAATGTATCGTGTTGTAAAATTGAATAGTAATTATAAACTTTAAAACAGTGATAATCAAATAAACCCAGGTAGCACACGCACGTTCTGAGAATGTTCTGTGAATATACGTTGAGGGTATTCGAATATTCTATGGAGATTTTCATTACGTGCGAATATATTCTACGCACATTCTCAGAATGTTTGAATGGGACTGTTTCAAAACTGTCTCAGAATATGATGCCACGGATATTGTGGGAATATTAGAAAAAAATGCTGTTAAAATAAGAATTCCCGTCAATATAAACTTCTGCATGTTACCGAAAACTACTTCACAATTAATTTTTTTTATCATTAGACATCTGTAATCATGAATGGTTAGCGATATTATGAATTCACATAGATGGATGAGATACCTGTGATCGCAACAGGCAATCATAATATACATATACGGTATTTCTCAATATTTCATTACACTTTTGAGGATTATTTTTCACACATGGCACTCTCAGAGAACATTTGCGATATTAAAATGCACCTTTTATAGATTTATTATTCCCAAAACACAAATTAAAATAATATATTGTCCAAGGGTCTGTAGCATGTCAACAACATTATCCGCCATTACTGAATTCATGTCATCACGATACTTGCGCATGCGCTGCTCATCAAACTCCCTACAAACTTTGTACGCATATTGTACGAACGTTCCTAGAATATTCGAAACAGTCTCATCTAAATGTTCTAAGAATCTTCTGAGAATATTTACGAATCTTCTACGCTCTTTGTGAGAATATTCGATCAAGTACATTCCACGGATGTCGTGAAAATATTCTCAGAATATTTTGTGTTACATGGGAAGAAGTGTACCATGTGCCAGATACCGTCCCAAGCGATACACCAATATTTTATTTGAAAAAAATCAATTATTGTAATCATTTAACATTCTGTGTCCTGCGATATCTTGGTTTTAGATGTCTTGTATAACACTTTTAGATATCTCTCAGACGAGTTTGAAACAAGAATTGATCTGAAACTTATTTAAAATTGTTACATAGGACATTTAAAGCCTGCCTAAAATATATGGCAAGATACAAAATGTTCACTGGGTAAAAAGAAAGATTTCATTATCTTCAATAAAAACTTCACTGCATCAAGGAAATCTCTAAGTCTTATTTGAAAAATGCTTATAGTGATCTCAAGACTATATTTCTACACTGAGAGCCCAATTTTTTAGATTGGAAGAAATTTTTCTTTGTCCTCGTTCCAATAAATATTTTGTTCAATCAAACAACATTCGGTTGGAAGGAAAAAGTTTTCATCGAACTGAAACAAAGAATTTTCAAATTGGAACAAAAATATATCCCTTCTTAAATTTGAAAAAAATTGATTCAATTCAATCAAAAATTTTTTCATTGAAATGACTTATTTTTCCCATTGAAAACAAGATTTACCAGAATGGGGGCAAAGAAATTTTCTTCCAATCTAAGAAATTGGGTTCTCAGTGTAAGATTCAATATTCTAAAGCTAAGATTATCAAATTTTACTTGAGGCGAGAAAGTTTTTTTCTTATCAGAAGAAAAATTAGGATCGTCCCTATGTTGAGAAAAAAATCTTCTCATAATAATGAAATTTTTGTTACAACAAGAAACGTGTCTGTGGGTGTGAATTCAAAATATAAGAAACCTAGGAATTTCTCATTTTTGTTACGGATTTTGAAATCGTATTAAATTAGAGCAGGGCGATTCAACTTGATCGAGTTCGCTGTTACGTGAAATTGGAGGGCACTTCATACATTTCAACTCCATTGAATTTATTTCCTCCGACGAAGTGATTATTGATATTCAAATGATCAGCAAAGGCAAAAAATGAAGGTTGGGCCAAAAGTAGTTAGGTTGGAATGAACTTTTGATGCTTCTGGTTTACCTTTCGCAGAACTTATGCGATAACTGAAAACGGGTTGAGTATTGATCACAATTGTTTTTGATAAATAACGAGTCATTATAAACCCATCTTATTATATTCTATATAGGGGTGTGCGAGTAGTGATTTCTTCGAGTCAAGTCGAGTAATATAAAATTTCGAGTCGAGTCGAGCCGAGTACTCGAAAATTTTTCGAGTGTATGGTAGATTTTCGAGTACTCGAGAAGTATATACTATATATATATGAATATGAATATAATGTATATTTGATAGTGGATAACGATCCCTTATGTTCTCTAAGAATATTCTACCCCTTCCAAATGATGATTCATGATAATTCTAAGAAAATCGACAAATTACTCGAAAATTATCGAGTAGCTCGAAAATTTCGAGTAGTACAAAATACTCGACTCGACTCGAGAATACTCGAACATTTCGAGTATTCGCACACACCTAATTCTATAGTATTTTGGCTTTTTCCTTGAGTTTTCTTGGATTTTTCAAAAAATTCGAGCAGCAGGAATGAGCCAAAGTTTTTTCTAAATGATACGTTTACTGTAAATTTTCAATGCATAATAATAGAATTCAGGACCAAAATTAAATTCGAAATGTAACTTTCTCAGTCTTTTTGTGATTCCTGGAGAGTATAAAAAGGGTTTCAAGAGTAATAACCTGGGAATGTCCAGAATTATTTATCATTCTATTTCCCAATATCTACACTGAAAGGATTTTCTTGTAAAAATTAGCGTGACATCCCAGTGAGCGAGGAACAAGGGGAAATTCGTCAAAAAATTACTGTACATTTTATAAAAATGAGTGAATTTCCCAACAGTTTGAAAAGATATTCCCTACAAATTCCATAGATAAGATTGCATAGTAATTGTAATAACTCGTTTCTCGATTATTGAAATTTCACGGTAATTTTTCAAATAAAATTCTTTCAGTGTACAAGTTATAAAGGAACCCGAAGTTATATTTAAAATCCAATCTTAGGTATGCATTTTAAATTTGAAATAAGCAAGCAGTTTATAAAAAAAATCGAGGCCAAATTTTATTTGCTTCTCTCAATGCTTTTAAGGGCCCTTGAGATGAACTGTAAATAATGAAATTTCTTTTATTGATAACTGGTGGATAAGGTGACTGGGAGAAAACCAAATAATTTGAATGGAACACCAGGAAGCCAGTAGAGTCGAGTCATTCTTGATTAATTTTCTCAATGAGATCATGATTTTGGAATTAACAATTGGAATGCGTTCTTTTACAATTATATTTTTTTTTTTCATAAATATTCAATTTTTTATCTTTGTAGGTCGAGAATTAGTTTCAATTCGTCATTTTTGCGCGTATCTAAAAACTAATCAAATTTTATAATAGAAATAATATGCGTTCAATCGGAACTAGACATTATGGATGACTCATGGAAAGTTCAAAAATACATTGGACTGAAAATCCCTTTGACTACTCATCCTAATTGATTAAGAAACTTCATTTTCAAGAGGACAAGGGACTGTAAAATTAGGAATTTTCAACTTGTTTCATTGACTAGTTTGAAAAATCATTTCTGATCACTTTGAGCATCCCTTCTCTCATCCCCGATTTCTGAAGTAGAGGCTGCAAATAACCTGGTCGACAGCAATCAACAGCGAAGAGCATATTTTATACAACGAGCCGTGTAGATAGAGAAAAGATGCGTATCGTAGTAGGACGGATTCTACCAACTATATTACAGTTGTCACAACGTTACTGTTCATCGTTTCTTTCGAATATTTGTCTGAACCATATCGCGTCTTCGTAAGCACTCAACTGTTTTCTCATTGTAGACGTGTTTATGGTAGCGGGTCGAGGTGAGGTCTCAAGTGGATACTACCCTGTCCAAAAGAACCAATACAAATCGATAGGCCAAATCCTATCGGAATTAACAATATTTTATCGGTTTCTGTGCGGTTTTTGTCACAGTACTCAAGGGTCTCCATGAGATTCTATGTAGAATTCAATGTCCTATTGGTTTGGATTGGTATGACCAACAAAACCTGATAAATACTGGTAGGAACAAAATAACTTATCGGTTTCTATGCGGTTTTTGTCACCGCACCTATGGCATTTATTGGCATCTATCCGACTTTTTGGACAGGGATAGCGTCGGTAATTCGCATCAATGGTTAGAAAGATACAGAATCATAAGATAGAAAGAGACCCATACAAGAAATTACCATTGGCGCTAGCATGGCGCAATGTGGATAAAGTATGGTCAAGGCTTGGCAAGCAAGCATGGCGCAAAACTGAAATGATAACATCATTTTATGATTTATCGATGTGTTTTTCTACTGGAGCCCCATAATTGGTGCAGAAGTGGCAATAATGAAATAGACCATCATTTGCAAACAATAGAAAAATTTGTTTATCGATGTTGCGCCACTGATGAAACTGTAAAAAATAATTAACCCAAAAATATACAAAAAGTATGCGCATTTCACAATTTTCAATATATGTTATTTGGAACAGTATTGTGTTCTCCTCATTTATCTGTAAACAACTAGGTGTTTTTTGTCGCTAAAGTTTGTCATGAGACTTGTACACGATATGGATCAATGGTAGGAGCCCTCTGGTGTAACCTGTAACAAAGAACGATTCACTGTTCTTCCAGAGAATTATTTGAGCCTTATAACATTCGATCGGTAACTTAGCTAGCAATTCAGCCATCAAAAGTTAAAATTAAGGAGCATGCCAATATTGAACCATGCTATTACCAATAATCGGTGCTACATTGAGAACTAATTTTTATCCAGACTAAACCAGGGTTTGTAGCAACATTCAACCACGTTCCAAAAAATCCTCACTTCCAATAGAATCTCCCGAGCAGAAAAAATGTATGGCCAGCCTCATGTTCCATATGGGCTCGATCGGGCAGTGATTGGGCTCACCTTTCTTTGGCACACCTGATCTGGTCCTGGTGAGGCCACGATTTGGTCCGCCTGATTAGGGTTAACCAGACCTGGTCCTGATAGGTTCGTGATTTGGCATACCCTACCTTAGTTCGTTACATCGGGCTTTGATACAACGGTACGTTACATTCCATATGAGGGCCTGATTTGAAATAAGGCTTTCCAGATCAGGTCCTGATCTAACACCCAATATGAATTTCTGCTCGGGCTATCGTTCGGCCAATGTTGGACAAGGGATGAGCCCAGCAAGCGCCAAGCCTGGCGGAATTGTGAATCAATGGTAGGCTGATAACCGGAATTCGTTGAACACCGATATCGGTGCAACATTATAATTGTTGTTAATCAACATTGAATATTTATAGATTGCCAAGCCTTGGCTGTCAACATTCCAAGCTATATTCTATTGTCAGCATTGGCGGAACCTAAAAATTTTTATATGGGGAGGTCCGATACCAAAGTATCCCCTTAAGATAATCCGAACGGCGTGGCTCTAGCCAATTTTGTTCAGGATAAAACACTCGAGGCTTCGTAAATTTTCAAATTACTTGACAATTGAGAAAAATTGTTTGGATATATGTTTACAGGAAAAGTTGTAAATTTTTCATCATACTTTTATCCTTTTAGAGATTTATAAATATTCTTTGAAGTGTAAAAATGAGTGCGTCTACTCAAAATTTTTATGTGCATCTGGGCTCAAAGCTGCACTGTAAAAAATTTTATCGGAAAATTCCCATACATTTATGTGAAGTAATTAACACATACATGCGTTAGGAATATTCCCCACTTGTCTGGAAATTTACTGTGAAATGTTGTGCACTGAGAAAAAAAATTCTTTGAATTAATGAAATTGATTTCATTGATTCCCATTTCATTGCATCAAATAAATGTCTTTTTGACTCTAAAATAATTTCATAACCATAAAAAGTCGTTTCATTCGTACTATCAAATCAGCTCATTGAAATTTATTTTTTGAAATTAAAAACGCACTCTATTGACTGAATAACTAATTATTTTTGTAAATATCATCTTTCATCCGATTTATAACTCTCATTTGATAAATTCCAAAGTGAAAATCAATGAAATACAAATTCAATTTTATAACGTAAAGTTTCCTATGAAAATCGAGGTTGATTATACTTAGTATTTGAAATTCTTAACAATCAAGTATTTGATATGATAATTGTTTTCTTCACCAGAATAATTATTGACTCCAAGTGAAAATATATTTCATAAAATGAATAGACATGGCTTACAAATGATGAACTTCTTCCATCATTCTTCCATCATGAGAAAAACAACGCGAGATCAGGTTAATAAAATAATTATTATATTCAAGAACATGAAGTTATAGGAACAAAAATACTGTTCTTTATAAACCGGTACAGTTGAGAATATAATAATCTCATTCATTTCAATACAAGTGGTTTTGTTCAGATAATAACATCAAATCATGTACCGAATAGTTGTGAATTTTAATTCCGAGAGTTCTATTTTTTCAACAGAAAACCAAATTCATGATCACAATGAGATACTTTTTCAGTTCAAACTTCAGAGCAATTTCTTTGGATAAAATCTATTTTATAGAACAGATTTCATATGAACAATGATAGTTTGGATACTTTTGAATTCAATAAAATTAAGTATTATAACCCATGATTTGGGAATTCAAATCGAATGAAGCTATTTTATTCATGCTAATAAATGTGTTCTCGAAGTTGGAATCGTTTATAGAAACAAAACAAAAATTAAAGCTCATGAAATCTGATAAATCATCGTTACATATCTTTGCGAATCGACTCTTTGCCACTGGAAACATCGTTTAAATGATGTACTGCAAGATTTTTTGGCTTCAATAGTTGAATATTATCTTATTCGATGGTTAATTAGTTTAACTAAACGACTCAAACTTCAGCAACATCTAAAAAATTACCTCATTAAAAATTTTTATTTATGATTGAAGATCGAAGGATTCTAGTCAATAAACTGTCAACTTGATTATTCTCGTCAATACTATGTTTGATGAGGTCAAAATTTTATACATTCTGCAAAATTCCACTGCTTTTTGCAAATAAAGGTTTCATCGAGTCCATAATATGGATAGGTCGATCGAATTTATGAATTCATTGAAACAAAGAAATATGTTTTTAAAATAAAAATATATTGAATTCACTTCGAAAAATTGCGTTTACTTCTCAGAAGGTGACAATACTTTCTCACAAACTATCTTCCTGCAGTGCAGTTCGCATATAAAGAACTAATTCACCGTGAACCTATAGTAAGTAATGTCCCGCCCTAATAAATATTTCTTTCAGGTTCCGGCATCGAACAAGATCAACGGATAAGACTTGATCGCAGAGAAAAACAGTTTCTTCGAACTCCTTGATCATATTGATCATCTGATCTAATAATCCAATTGTTTCAAATGAACTACAGATGACACAGGAACTAAGAAGGTCGGCTCCGCCCTTGCGCAAATGCTCTGACTCCTGCTTATTTAATTTAATTCTGGAAATTCTGTAAAATATCATTCATTCAATCAAAATGAATTTCATTGATTCGAAGAAAGATTTATTTATATCAATAAGTTCTCTGAAGGATTAGAAAATCTCTTTGTACATTCTATGAAATAATTTCTTAGATAGGGAAGAATATTCATTGTTTCAAATATTGATTTATTTACAGAAAATTTTCATTTCATATTCATGAAAACATTTTATTTCGAATGCAAGAAATATTTATATTATTTATATTGATATTTTCCTATTTGAAAACTTTTTTCATTCAAATAATTAAATATTTTATTGAAAGAAGAAATTATCATTTTGGCACTACAGTTGGTTATTACAGTGTTATGAATGGCTTCTGCCCATCAAATGCATAATTTATTGAATCAAATTATATTCCATGAATTCGAAAATCAAAATTTTCCATCCAATAACTTTTTCATCAATCCTAAGTATCTCATATTCCAATTAATGATCCCACCACTTCCGTGTGAATCACATATTAAATGAAGTTGATGCAATAACTCCACAGATACCATTGGATGAATTCATTTCTTAGACTCAAAGAAAAATTCATCGGTTCAAAACATTTTTTTTCTCAGTGTGGGAAAAATCCCATAAACTTTGGAATTTTCAGATAAAAGTATGGGAAATTTCATATAAATGTACCGGAAATTGATTTCCTGATGAATGATCAGAATTTTCCGGTTGATGTACACAGGAAAACTCCCATTATTGTTTACAGTGTTTTTCAATAAGACTCCCCAAGGCCCCTGGTACATTCCTCACCACATTGCTCCCTGGATTACGAGAACACCCTTCAGGTATATCCCGAGTGGAAAAATTTCAGGATTACATATAATTTGTATATAATTCAATATAATTTAAAAATTCTCACGCTTGGAATATACAGATAAAGAACCCGCTACACATGAGACCCTCGGCGACCCTCCCTTCCGCCGATACTTTAAAACAGCTCTATCTGGGGTATTCTTAAAAAGATTGTGGAGCCAACTGCATATGTAGTTGGATACCGCGAAGGACAGTTATGTAGCTGCGTCAACAGAATATTCGGTAAACTCAACTATATTTTATTGAGTCTACGAAAATATTCTGTTGATTCAACTACATACCGTCGTTCGCCATATCCAACTACATATGCAGTTGGTTCCATAATCTGTTTTCTCAGTGCGGTTTCCACAAATATAAATGAAGTTGAGAAATTGTATCATCAAGACCTTATCCAGAGTTTTCACGTATTTCATGAACGTGTTATTGCAAATACATTCGCTCTATAATTTTTTTCCATGCACAAATCGAATCATCATAAAGATTGTCGATGATTGGAAAATATCTAAAAGAACTAATTCTGATACACAATTTGTTTGCGAATTTTTAACAAATTCAAATCAACAACTCACCTCTTTCCCATAGCTCGCCAACATCCCCTGGTAGAAATTTTCGCTAGTGAATAATGAGGCACTTACGAGTTTATCTCTTCTACTTATGAGACATTAGTGAAGAAAATTCACAAGGCACTTACTAGAATGTAACACTCCAACTAACTAGATTCCATTTATCAAAACTAGTTAAACAGTCATCATTATCTAACGGGGAACTTATTAGAAACTAACATGGCACTTGTGAGAGTAATTAGGGTAAAAATGAAAACTTATCATTGAATTTATAATTGATTCAGATATATTCTTAGTTTGAACAAATTTACTTTAACTTAGAGAATTTTTTCATTCGAGAATGTTGTTTTCTGCACGGAAAAAATAATTTAGCTGCAGCAGCTAAGTAGCTAGCACGGACACGGACAGCCATTAAATTAGCTCCTGCAGCTAAATTTTAGCTGTTACCGCAAATAAATTAACTACAAATGCAAATTTTTTTACTGTCACAGTTAAAATTTAGCTGCAGGAGCCAATTTAATGGCTGTCCGTGTCCGTGCTAGCTACTTAGCTGCTGCGGCTAAATTATTTTTTCCTTGTGGTAACATTGTTTTATTGCATCAAAAGAACACTGTCCGGAGAGGATTCTATTTTCAGAATGAAGAGACATTTTTTCAATTTGATTAATTATTTTTTTTAGTGTACAAAAATTAATTAATCCAAATATGAATCTAAGAAATATTTGGCGAATCTAATGGATAATATTGATCTAATAAATAAAACTGCTTATTAATGATTTTAGTTATTAATGTATAAATCTAATCTTAGTAATGTTTGGATCAACCTTGCAAGAAATTCACAAGTTTTATCCAAACTTCACTAGTCAGATAAGATTTACAAGTGATTCATTAGTCGCTCATTAGTTTTATTTTAATAAGCTTTTTCCTGCGAATAACTCATGAGTCATGAGGAAGAGCTTGTGATATTTCTACTAGGGTTCTTCGGAACTTATCAAATTCTTTACCATATTAAAATAAACGGTCAAAAAAGTGATTTAATGGAATTTTCATTCCTTCATTCATACTGAGTGCAAAGAAAACAAAATTCACAGGGGCGACGAAATATGATTCCGCTGTTTCACTATTTGCTAGGATAGCGAATTTTTTGTTACGTCAACTAATTATTTAGCAGCAGCTGCAAATTATTCGATGAGGCAACCAACTTTCAGTATCATATACAGAATGGCAAACAAAGTTAGCTGGAAGAGACTGAATTTTCTGCTGTAATAGCTAATAGGATTTCGTGACAGTGAAAAATACTTTGCTGTCAGAGCGAATGTTTTTTCTCCGTGAAAGGAATTCAAATAGTTGAATTAACCCTCTAACCGTAACCCCGGTCTCACAGACCGCTATCACAATTGTATTTGCTCGTAATTCGAACTTTTTTGGTTAAATTGTTTGACATTTCATTCCTACTCTGCACAGAATTGCTCACTAAATTCTGTACATAAGCCCACTATCCTACCTCGTAGACATTTCTAATGAGCTAAAAAATGTTTTCTTCACTTCTAACAACTTTGAATATCTAGAAGAAGGTGACAGCGGTCTGTTAGACCGGGGGTTACGGTTGACGTGATTTTGAGCAGGGTTACGGTTTAAGGGTTAACTCAAAGCTCCCAACTACATTTTCATGGTTGCATTTGTTGAAAAAACTATAATTCAAGTTACTAGAAGATAGTTGCAGTGGTTTAATTTACTACAAAAATCGTTAGGACTTCCTCGAATTGTTCTTCATATATATATATATATATATATATATATATATATATATATAAAGTAGTGACTAATGATTCCTCTCAATGCACTTTTCCAGCGATAGTCCGGAAGATTTCAACAAAACCTGTTCACCAAGGAACTCTCCTTGACGTTAGTATGTGCTTCAGAGATACCGCAATTATAGTGCTTGGAAATATTTTTTCGGTGCAGAAACACACAAGTCAATGAACACGAGTGTGAAATAGATGTGTCGTAAGAAAAATTTGAGCATTAAAATATTCACAAACGAACTTTTATGTTCATGCTTTGAAGGGATTATATTATATTTGTTTGAAATTTCTTATCGGCTTAAACGATGTAAAAGTACACTGAGAGAAATTATCTATTATAAATTACTGGACGCGCTAGTATATTGAGGATATACTTGCATTTTAAGGTTATATACCAAACATTCTCATCAAAAGCATCAGACTTTCTATTATAAAATGTCATTATCCTACCATTAACTCCCAGAAAGTCTGGTCCTTTTGAAGAGAATGTTTGGTATATAACTTCAAAATGCAAGTATATCCGCAATATACTAGCGAGTCTAGTAATTTATAACAAACAATTTTTCTCCGTGTATCTCAAGAATAATATCAAACAACATTCATTGATGAAAACATATTTTGAAGACTTCTAAAATATCAATTTTCGAAGCAACTCTGGGCGCTTCGAAATAACAAATTCTGACTTCCTCAATCACGTAGCGGCTTTGAATTTTTCAAAAAATCGCTAAATCGTCCAAGAAAGACCTGGAGAAGAATTATTTGAACTGAGAACAGCAGTTATATGGCGCTGCGATAGTAAACTAAAGGTAAAGAAATCAGCCAGCCGCTATTTTGAGAATTTCCTATAGTAAACTCACTCTCAAACTTAAAATGCGTTTTTCTCGGAACCACATTTTCAAAATCGGCCGGCAGTAGAACTCGAGTAATTGTCATCCGATTGATTTGAAAATTTAACTGTAGCCCCTAAGATAGATCATCTACTGAAGTTCATAGGATTTTTACGATCGATAAACAATGACGATTTGTATAAATAAATTAAGGTCGACTTTTTTTTCAAATCGAGGCCAAAATTGCAAAATAAATAAATTTTGTTTATTGTTCTAACTGCAGACGTACGAGACTTCTACTGCAGTGTGTGTACAACTGAGCCGCCATTCTGTCTCGAACATTAACCCTTTCTGACCTGGCTTAATTCTGATAATGATAAAAATTTTTTCTCAGTAGGCAGTAGTTTCTATAGCTCCTAGTATGAACTCTGAATTTTTACAGAACTTTTAATAACGTAGATTAAAAATTACTGATATGTCCATTCCAGTGGACACAGGGTGTCTATGACCAGAACATAGGAGGAAAAATTAAAAATATTTTTACATCACTATTCGTAATAAATCTTCAATGATTCAATATATCAAACGAAAATCACAAAGAATTTCAACGAAATAGGTAATTTTCCAAAAGAAACATTCATTAATTATAAATACAGGCTGTTGATGAGTGTTTAGAAACAAAACAGAGTATCAGCTTATATTTTTTTTTTATTTTCAACTCCAACCTACGTAGCATATCGGCGCCACATACGAAATAGTATCAGTGCAGGATGTCCAGTTCGGGAATTTTCTATTTGTTTCATTGGTCATTTCGTTCAACCTGATTTTAAGACTCATTGATTCCATTAGAATTCTCCGAGGCTGGACATCCTGCGGTGATACCACTAAAAACTCCAATGTTATAAGAGAGTTACAACTTTCTTGTGACGGATTTTTATCTTGAAATGCATTGGAACATGATTATTAATTTCTAGTCATTTTTATACGTCGGCCAACCGTAAGAATTTTGTTCATGTTACTTCTCGTTCATCTTCACTGGAAAAAAGGATTGGTACAGTGGGTAAATTCAATCCGTTCCCTGTTACTTTCGATGAGTTGTGGAAAACTATGCCATAATTCACAAATTTTTGATAAAAATTGAATTCCAAACTCCTAAACACTTGAGAAATGATTCATGTAGATCGATGAGATCGTTCAAAAGTTTCGAATTCAAATATTATGGTTACAATCGGGATTTAATTGTGGGTGTTCTTAAGTTGATGAAATTTGCAGGGAACGGATTAAATCCACCGAATGTAAGAGTTATCCAATATATATTCTTAAATATGACCCATCAAATGCTCAATAACATTGAACAAATATAAATGATATTCATAAATTCATAAAATACTTAATCATTATGAACACGTACATGAAATGTGATAATAATTGTCATCAATTATTTTATGAGTGTTATTGAATATTCGATTAGTCGTATTCTAAGAATATATTTGACAACTTTCACCAGTCTTTCTTCAGTGTAGTATTCTATCTTTTTGAATGTACACTCGTTACCTTGTTGTAAATGAATTTTGCCAACAGGGACCCAGTGTCTATTGTAATGGACACATAATATAGCTGTGTATTAAAATACTTTAAAATATGAAAAACACTTTTTGGGATTCAAAACCTCCTTGAAGTTGAACATATTCTTTTGAATATTTAAACTGCATCCCGTAGAATCAGTAAAATTCGTTTGAGTAATGGAAATTGCAGTATCAAAAATTTCGAAATTCTCATCACATTAGTTCCGTTTAAAAACATACCATACTGAAAATATAATTTTGAATAACTTTCTTATCGTCAATTGACACCTTTATCTTGATGATATCATGGGTTTCAAACTGCTTTGATTTGTGGAACGATTTTGATAATTTGCTAAATTCTATGTCCATTGAAATGGACTTCAAGTCAGAAAGGGTTAGAATGAAAATTTTGTTTTCTCACCTTAAAATATGTATGATGAATCCTCAAAACCTTATATCGGTCATTTCATTTGTAGAGTCACAAAAAATTCACAAAAAATAACCCTCTCATTTTTACGCTTCAAACAGATATAACCCCTTAAGAATTTGTGGCGTAGATTCATTTTATGTAGTTGAATCGTGTAATAATCGTACAAGATGGCGAAAAATTGTGCTAAATAAATTTTTGTAGTACGGAAATATATGGATCCTTCGTGTAGGACGACAATCGTGCAGTATAAATCTGTGCCGTGTTGAAAGAGATATCAATATCAATGGATTAGAAATCTCAACGATGCCCACTTGAATGGAGAAACATGATCAAAAAGCGTTATAAACGATAAGATAAATCGACAAGTTTGATCAAGGATACGATTATAGATGATTGTAATGCTAGAATGATTCTGATTAATCACAGGATCTTTTTCCTCGCGAATCAAACACACGTCAACCGATTCACGCTTGCCTCGATTGTGAAAATGAATCATCAAGAAAATCAATGAAGAATTCAACCTGAGTGGAAAAATGTTCAAAATTATACTTAATTTATATAGAATTATATACAAACAATATTGAATTATATATAATTCTGCAAATCTTTTCAACTCGGGAATCTTGATGATGTAAAGTTTGTATACGATTGTAGTTTATAAAAATTCTGCATGAATTGTATTGAATGATAAAAACTTCATTGTGATGTAAATTAATTATAACATACCATTCTAATTATTTTATTCGAGATGAGAAGAGACTAACATAATAAATTTAATTTCTCTCATTGTAAGATAGAACGGTATATTACATCTGTAATACATAAATCCTCTTCCAATCACGGAGAAAAAAAATTGGCTGTGTTACAGAGAAATGTAATTTTGCGGCTAAAGCAATCAATTTTTCACTATCTCAGCGAATTATTTTGGGGTGTTAATGATTTAATAAGCTACAACAGTGAATTGCTTACAAAGGTAGCCAAATTTGAGGTATTATATATAAAATAGCAAATAAATTCATCATTCATATGATCAATAATTTCTTCATTTTCATTATTTTCAAAGTTGAATAATCGTCCGAAGTGAGTTCATTTGGATGGTTATGAGATTTGTGAGAGATCGCGATTAGAAACATCTGGTATCATAGAAAATAATCATTATTCAAAAACGTGACTCGTTACATTTTGTCATGTGACCGACGAATTTTGCTGTAGTAGTCGACTTCTCTGAAAATTCGCCATCTTAACTAAATCACATTTCGCTGTCATAGTGAAATTAATTTCCAATGAATTTTATAATAACTAATTTTCAATTGAACTGATAATATTATTGAATTGATAAGTGATTTTTCAGCGATACAGTAACACAGCACTATAGTTGATAGTGAAAGTATGTGAATGTACTATGAATGAATGTATCGAAAGAATGATGCGTACGTAAAGTATACGATGGAAATATTACATCAAGAACGATCATATCCCCCTGATTCATAACATCACGACGTCACTAGAAGAAAAGTTACAATGAATTGTTATGTAATTATAATTTGTGTTATGAATGCCGACACGATACCACATCTTGGAGAAACAAAGTCATCTTTAATGAAATAATTGCTTCGTGCAGCATTCAAGTACTTCAAAAGTTTTATCGAATAATCGGAAAACTCTAATTAAATCTCCTACGCAAAACCTGACAAAAGAAAGAAGTTGTTGATTGACATCTTGTAGATGAAATTGGAAAAATCACAGCACATGTTCATGAAGTAATTAAACGAATCTGCTGTTTTTGTTTTTGTCACAATTACAGTCATTGTGATTTATTAGAAATCTTAATCAAATTCTACACCCATTCTCCCGAAATAGAGGTTAAAGGAAACATCAAATACACGGTCCATCGTGTCATCTTTGCTATGTAACTTTTATCTCATCACGACACAACTGTGCATACTTTCAAGAATGGCGTGCAGTTCTATTACGATTGTATCATTCTGTAACATAGTCGTCCAATCAATTACACCGTTTTCATTCTTCCCTTATCAACTCTATTCGATTCCAGTGCTTGAATCAACTTTATCATACATCATGTCAAATTCATGTTTCTTTATTGTGTAGGGAACCTTTGACTTATGATAACAGGGTAGCCGTTGGGCTGAACGAAGGTCGTTGAAAGTGAAAGTCTACTTCAGCATGAATTTTCAGATGCAAAGATCAAATTGGATACATTACTCTTCGATGTCATTATATTTTACATCGAGGAAATATTAATTTCCAAGTACCACATTTCTCATCAAACAAACCGATGGAATCTCGAAAAATTCCATCGAAAGATCAGATTCTATGAATTTTCTCATTCGATATTTGTACAAATGTTTTATACTAATATGTAATTTTTGTTCTCATTTACAGAATCAAAAAGAAGTTCCTTATCATTGGAGTCACTCTCCTTTTACTCTTAGGTGCTTGTATTACGGTTGTAATTGTTTTGGTTACCAGTGGATCCGGTTTTCGATTCTTCAGGCTCGGGAGAGGCACGGAAGAATGTGAAGAGAAATATTTGAGTGACTCTGAATTAGGACGGTATCCTAAGGTAATTTACTAATGGCTTTGTAGTTCGTTTTCTTTCATTTTTATTGCATAATTCAATCGTACTATTCATCTCAAAGGGGTCTGTAATATGTTTTATAATGTGGACTGAAGAAGCGCAACAAAGTATTATTCATTATTATGCAATACAGAAAACAATAATTAATGCTGATATGGAACTGTTATCTCTTGAACAAGAATTACAGTTAAACTGCTAGCATATTCTTTACCGTGTTCAGGTTTCATGAATTATATCAATATATCAAGTTTCTTTCTTATAATACACATCTTTAGAAGATTTTTCACTTTTTATGCATCACTCCAGAACGGAAGAAACTAAGCAAATGTTGAGATTTTCCCCAACACTCTATTGGGATCGAAATTCCAAGAACGGACTTACTATACCACCAATGAACTGTAAAAAATATTTTCTTAACTTGCAATAATCAGGGACGTTTTTATATTTTTGCCTCCCAGGGGCTAATAATATTTTGCCACCCCCAACATTTCATCAAATATATTCATATTATTTGGGATAAATATAAAGAACTTCTATGATTTTGCTACGCCTCTGAAGCCCGCACCTAAAAACGTTCCTGGCAGCGATAAATAACAAAGTATAGGAATTGTGAAATATTCGTCTTGTTTTTCTCTAAACTAGAAATTTTATCAATTGAAAGTCGTGTAGAGGATGAAATAATACGAATTTTTGTTTGTTCTCTTCAATCAGAGTGGAGTATCGACGAATGGACAAGAATGTGCTCAAATCGGTGCTGATATATTAGCTAAAAATGGTTCGGCCGTGGACGCTGCCATAGCTGCACTTTTGTGTGAAGGTGTAGCTTCGTTGCACAGGTAAACAGTCAAGTACATTTTCTCACATCAAGATACTTCACGACCTTGTCATAAATATCTATTCCAACAAATGCATAGATTTAAACGAGAGAAGGAAAAAACAAATGACCCAGAAATAAGTTAATGTTGAAACTTGTCGATACGAGTGTAAGAACAATTATTTAACGATAACAACAATCGCTGACGTACCGAATGACAGCAATATTTTTGTCGCAACAATAACATAGGTCATTTGTTTGATTTGTAAACCATTTTTGTTTCTGAGAGAGACTTGCGAGAGCGCACAACCGTGATATCTGTTTTTTTAATTATCAGTCTTAAAGAAATCAACGTTTTCTTCACATTCTTTCATATTGTGTACTTATAATCTCCATTCAATAAACATTTTATGTCTTTGAAACATGTTTAAAATGTCTCTCACGGAACTTTTGAATAAATTTGAAACCACATTTTGTCCAAAAAGTTCTTGAAGAATTTGTTATTGACTCCTTTTATGAGATACAGGAAAAATTTTCCTTCGTTTATAACGCATAAAATCGAGATTAATTATTCTCACCAAATAATTGATGTGTATTTTTGAAAAAAACATCATTTATCAATGCGATAATATGAAACATTGGGAAAATAAAAGGATATAAATAAAATCGTTGCTAACCCAGTGAGATTACAAAATAATGAACCATAGGTTTTATTCGTAAATTTAAATTGATAATTTTGACAAAATGATGATTTTATCACACGAACCGTGATGAGAAATTTTTAATTACAACGTTTTATTATCTTCTTTTTTTCCCTTTTGTTTTTTTGGTACACAGATAAAAGAGTTTCTTTGAATTCAAAAAATTGTTATTTGAATAGGTCGAAATCAATATTTCTTTGATATAAACAAATGTGTGCCTTGGAATAAGGAGCAAATGGTAAATTTTGCCAAGCCAACAAAATATTGATTTCGACCTACCCAAATAACAATTTCTTAGATTCAAAGAAGCACTTTTATCTGTTTATTCTCAAAAGCGAAATTCCACGACAGAGATATATGAACCTGAAGATAGGGCGATAATATTGACGTTTTGAGAATAAATGATTATACTCTGCAGTCATTATAAGCGTAATTGCGTGAAATTTGCATTTTCTTGCGTAATTTTGGTGTATGAAGGAAAAAAATGATTAGTTTATATAATAAGGTAATGGAATTTTTCCACGTCACGAATCGATAAATTTACGATGCTGATAATTTAGTAACATTCGAGTTGATCGGTAGGAAAATTACTTATTCATTTTACTCTGATATAAACAATGAATATAAATAATACTCTCATTCGTGCAGGAAAAATTTACAATTAATTGTAAAATACTGTAAAAAATATTCGGAATTTCCTGTCACAATTCTATGAACTCCTTGAAAGGTTATTTTCTATCAATCTGAATTCGATGGCAAAATTTTAGATAAAAAACAAGTTTCTCAACTTAACTTTAACGCTATCTTCTTGAATTTAATCTCACTCCCTTCAACTCGAAAGTATTGGAAAGAGGAAGGGAGAGAGAGAAGCACTATCCAAAATGAATTACGTGTTTCATTAAAGACGCAAATTACTTACGATACAAGTTTGAAGACATTTTATTAATTATCCATGACAATCGCTCGCTATGAATGGTTATAAATGACAACGTTATCGCTTATCACACCTTCTTGAAATAACCCCTATTAATTTAACCGATGACTCTGCTAAATGGTCAATCGGTTAATGTGAACTCAGATCAAACTCTTTCTCAGAAATTTGTCATCAGAATTTTGTTGATTTTTCGAATAGAATATGAAGATATAAGAAATGGTTTTCAGGGTTATTATTCCAGAAAAGACATGGATTATTCAATCGAAAAGGCAATGAATTTGATTAAATCGGTACAAACCTTCAAGGTTTATTTTTATTAAGTATAATAAGTAAGGAAATATTCCCTTCGTGTATGTACGAAGTGACTAAAGCTTATGAAATATTCATATATCTTTCTAGTATGGGCCTCGGCGGAGGTTTTCTAATGACAATTTGGGACGCAGAGAAAAAAACTGCTGATTATTTGGATGCCAGAGAGACTGCTCCAAAGAAAGCTTCCATTGACATGTTCAATGGTAACTCTACCCTTTCGATGTACGGTGAGCATGAATTATTTACATATCATTTTTCGAGGAAACGATTGTTGACAGAGTACAGAGACAGAATAGTAATAAAGGCGAATTATGTCATTGTCTCTTGAAGGTAAAAAAGTGAAATCAGGAATAATTATCCTCATTCAAGGTTCTAAGTCTCGGCGGGCCTCGAAATAACAGCAATCATTATTCCATACGCTATTTGTTTTCTTTTGAGAATTTTGTATTTTTTCCAATTGACAAATGTCTCAATATTTCACTTCCTTCTTTCTTTGTGGAACTATTGTGATTCGATCAATGCATGTTACGATATTATGTCACAGACATGATTGATATTGTTATATGTATATACACTGTGTGATAGTGCAAAACTCACAATCAAGCTCATTCAATTTTATTATTCCACACGTTATCGTTGATAACTATTTCATCATCGTATATGACAAATACCACATAATATAAAAATAATTCCTCATTATTATTTTCGTATTTGGACAATACAATGTTTCTTTGATACTTCTTTACGTAATATCGTATATTTCTTGATGAAATAATAGGATAATGAGGATTACAAGGAATTGAGAAACACACGAAATTGTACTCTTGTTGATGCTCAATTCCGCTTCTACTCAAGCAAACATATCGATCGTGATTCATCCAAGCAACATTTCCTATCGCGTAAATGATTCTTATATAAGATTTGTTGATTTTTTTCTCATGTCGAAAGACTTCTAATACATAGATCAATTATAATTCCATCCTCTAAACGATCTAATCTATCACTTCTTGGATTATGCGAAAAATTTATTCCGAGCGGTCTCTGTAATTTTCTTACGCAAATAATTCATTAATTTCCACATTCGTTATTTCATTTTCCTCGAGCGAGTGGATATATTCAACGATTCTTTTTTACTTTTCCGAAGGATTTCAGATATTTTGAACGAATATTTCAGATAATGTAAAGTCATGTTTAATCCTTCATAATGATAAACAATTGATTAATAATTCTTCGGATGAGAATTTTATCAAATAATGAAATTTCGCGAGACAGATTGACGGATATGCGGAAAAACCAGATAACGGCGATTAAAGTTCTTTATCAGATAACATTGAAAATGATCAAAACTTCTTATCGTTAATTTGACAGGTGGTTTGGCAGTGGCTGTTCCAGGTGAACTCATGGGATACTGGGAGGCGCATCAAAAGTATGGAAAATTGAATTGGTCTGAATTGTTCGAACCGACTATCAAATTATGTGAAATTGGATCGCGGATCAATCATTATCTCGCCGCTTACCTCAAAAACAAAGAATCAAGGATCAAAGATGAACCTACTCTAGCGGAAATTTTAATAGATCCTAAGACGAATCATGTATGGAAAGTAAGTTTGAAGAATAGCGAACGATAGTTATAGCATCACGCTTCTATTATCCAGTGAAGTGATATCGAAATTGTACATCAATAAGATCAGAACGGATTTCATTGAAGAAGTATTTTAAATATCAAGAGATGATTCGTTCAGAGTCACCCACTTTGCCTCAATAATAATTGCAATCAAAAAATGCAAAACGATGAGGAGACATTCCGAAAAAGAGAGATTGATGACAAATATAATTCCATTGATTTTCGTATTCTTTTTTCCACGCGGAAAAGAAAAGATTAGTTGAAAGAACTATTTAACTTGTAAGCGCACATGGACCCAATTTTTTTCATTGATTGAATTAATTTTTTTAGTCAATTATTTCAAATCGGTTGAATCAATGGATTAATTTCTCGTGAACTAGTCATTGCCCTTGATCTTTTTTTCCGTGCATAAGTAAACGGAGAAAAATGGTTCGCTACTGTATCGCCTACAAAGAAATTGGTTGTTCTTGCAAAAATATTTACTCCAGCAGCTAAGACGTTAGTTCTGTTAACAACTTTGTTTATGTCAGCAAAAACATTTAGTTGTGTCAATCATTTTTCTTGCTCTTTCAGCTAATTTTTCTTGTAGGCGCTTTAATAACAGACCTGCTTGTTATGCCAGCAATACTTTTTTCTCCGTGTGACTAATCAATTACAGTCAAACCCCGTTATTCGCGGTTTTTGAATATAGACCTTGCTTTGTTATTCGCGCATATTTGCTTCGCATGTTCGCGGTTTCGTAGCTACATTCACTATTCTGATGTACATTTGTTTGTCAGAATTTGTCGACTTTTTATTCGAGGTTGTCAAAATTTTTCGTAAAACTATGGCAGATTCCATAGGACTGGTAGAAGAATCGTGGGCTGAAATACGAGAATCTACGATTAATAAGAGCTGGAGAAAATTATTGCCGGAGCTTATTGTGCATGAGCAAATGACAGATCCAGCAGTTTTTGAAATTGTCCAAAATGTCGTTCAAATAGCGAGAGATGTTGGCGGTGAAGGTTTTCAGGATGTTGATACTGACGAAATTTCGGAACTCATTTTATCTAACAATAGTGGATTGGAGATCGAAGAAATCGAAGAAATGCTGGAGCCTTCTGCGAAATCGGATGACACTGAAATTTCTGAGATTCAAGAACCAACCCAGCAAACACAACTGCAGGCGTTTCAAAGGGCCAGTAACGGCTCTTTAACGGCATTGCAGGACCATTAGCGGCCCACTGAAACGCCAGTAATCATTGTTTGTAGGGAACTTTCCCGGCGAAATCGATTATAAAAATAGTAAAAACGATACAAGAAGGAATCGATGAAGCTGTTGAAAAAGATCAAATCATGTTACGTAGTTTGAAATTTCAACAGGAAGTGGATGCAGCGTTGAGCTGCTACCAAGAGCTGTATAAAGATATTCTTCGAGATGCTAGACAACCGAAAATTACGCAGTTTCTCAAATCTACTAATGAATAATTTGTTGAACAAATCGAAATCAATGCACTTATTTCAATAACTAGCCAAAAATGTAAGAAAGTAGCCTTTTCCTTTATCACGGAATGCATCCCCTCTTTTTCCTTAAGCGTAATGCTCCCGTATTCGCGGATTCGGTATTCGCGGAACCCTTCGGGAACGCATCCCCCGCGAATACCGGGGTTCGACTGTATTCCAAATAATCTTTTGTCTCATTCAAAAAGTTCTTGAATCTTTCCTTGCATTCAACTTTGAATAAGAAATTTGATTATTCTTCAGGTTGGGGACAGAATCAAACGACCGAAATTACGTGAAACCCTTAAATTAATATCCAAACATGGCCCATCGATATTTTATCAAGGAAAAATGGGAGAAACTTTAGTCAAAGAGATTCAAGAGTTCAATGGAATCATCACGATGGAAGATTTTCAAAATTACAAGTGAGTTTTGGGTTGGGATCATCTCAAGCTTCTTGAAACAACATACAAAACGTTGGATTAATTTGAATTTATTCTCAGAGTAAGATGGAGGAAACCGATTAAAACAGAACTAGGAAATTTAACGATGTTCACGGCACCACCTCCAGGTTCCGGTATAATTTTGTCGTTTATTATGAAGGTGCTCGAAGGTATGATTCCGGTTAAAGACCCTAACGTCATGTGGCAACGTATCATCGAAGCCTTCAAATGGGGCTACGCGAGAAGAACTGAATTGGGAGATCCTGATTTCGTAAACATCGGTGAGTTGAAATCACATATCGATGTAAAACATTCGAACGAGGAATGAGAATTCATAAAAGCGGATTAATTTGACTAATGAAGTGATTGTTGTTCCGCTTCATTTCTTTGATATAATTATATCTCTTAAGAGATCGGAGGAGACCTCCCTGAAAGTTTTTTATTGTCTCATATACCATCGTGAACGTAAGATGATAAGAGAATACGGATCGACGTAATCTCTGGAATGAAATTCAAAATATGATTTAATAAATAACCTTGATGTTTTGCGAATACATTGAATTACCGAAAATATTCCAATTTTTTGGATAAAGGAGGTTGATTTATGGATGGATTGAATTTTTTTTAATTTCTGTGCCGGAGAGTTTGATGGAGGAGAAGAGAGGGTCTGAATTACGAGACCTAAGGAAAACGTGTTTGGGGAATTTTTTTGTTGGTGCGAAAAATAATGAAATTCCATTTTTGCAATTATTATAAACTGGTGTGCAAGATTGCGAAAAAATTGAACATCCAATTCAAACGAACCAAAACTTGTTATATTCAGTTTTGTGTCCTCTTCTACGTGGACTACGAAAATTGATTGGGGTACAAAAAGTCCCAGCAAGCAATAGTTCCAATGATATATTTCTACAAAAGTACATATTCCCCAACACTATAAAACATTCAAAATAAATCAGATCCAAAAGAAGATTAGTAGTCAGAAATGCAAATTATATCCAATCGTTCTTGAATAGACAATGATCTCATCTTTTTCAACATATTCTTCATCATTAGAAACTATGTTGAAAATTCGTTTATCTGTTTCTTGTCGAGTAGGTGCACGAGCCTTCTTTATTTTCTGGCCGAGGCCCAGTTGTCGCAACATACTCTCACTATCTGCTTGCTCTTTTCGTAATTCAGTTAAAAAATTATATGAACTGGGATAATAACGCTCTACGACGATTTGGAAACGATTATGCCACCCCTCAGACACGTTGTTCATTCTTGACAGCTTCTGGCATACAGCATTGTATTGTTTCATGTTCATATCATGTTGACTTGTTGCCAAGGATACTTCAATCCAAAATTTTATAATGTGAACAGAATTCAAGTCGAACCAAGAACTATTGGACAAAAAGTCTTGTGGACCAAACAAGTTTTTGGAACTTCTAGAGCGGAACCACAGTTTTGGAACTTTTGACTCCCTACTCAAAAATTTATAAAACATTATTTTTAAATTAGTTTTTACAGCAAGTTTGAATAATTTTTTTTCAAATCTTGAGTTTTGAGTTCCACGATTCCTCCAGGTTTTTGTTAGCTCTCAATTTTTCTTGGTTTCTCTGTTTTGGATAAGAAATACGATCTATATTTTGCACACCAATGGGAGACTTTATTTGCAAGGCGCTCTGCAAATGTAGACAAAACTCTTGTATGTCTGATCGTTTCACGTTGGAAAAAATTTGTTCATCAACTTGAAACTTACATGAAAATATCTCAAATAGTTCGTCCTATTCAATCATTTCCTCGCATCTAAAACAACCGTTTTTTGAAGCTTTCCAATTCAGTTTAAACATTGAAAGTTCAATGCACGCAATGATATTAAAAAAAAAGTATTCAACCTTTCCGTATCTTTCGTATTTTGTTTTTATTTGACTCGTTTAAGCCCAATCAGTCGAGTATAAGTTGTTCTTATATAGAAACAATATGACATGTTCGAAGCTGTATTCACTTTTATTATACTTGATTGAAATTAAGCGCACTGTATTTTTCTAGGAGTTGACATCGATTACTTTAAATTCTTACATAGAAACTTTTCACAAGACTATTGGGATTAAAGGTTAAATTCTACGACAATTAATTTACTCGACATAACATTTGAAATTAAGATCAATCGGCAGGATTGGAGATTTCCGTACTCAAAGTCATTAATTATCCGAATGTGATCCTTATAAAGATCGGACAAGTAATATAAACGTGATGATATTTTTATCTTATAAAATTTGATTAACTTCAACATTAAGCTTCATATTACCTCTTTTGAAATTTTAACATTCTTCGATACAATCGAGTAGAGATGTATTTGATTTAATTGAAGTATTTCATTCGTATGATTCTTCGTAATATGATGAGACGATAATCTCCAATTGCACGTGAGTCGTTGAGATATATTAAAGATCATTGTGATTACATTTCTAGATAAAGTTCTCACCAATTTAACATCGGAAGAATACGCAAGAAAGATCAAGACGATGATCAAAGATAATTCTACGAGTAACGATCCTAATGATTACGGCGCTGTCACGGCAGTTCCCGTGGATTCTGGTACCGCTCACGTGTCGGTGTTGGCTCCAGATGGTTCTGCCGTGTCTGTGACTTCGACTATAAATCAAGTGTGAGTGATTGGAATTTATTTATTCAACTGTTACATCAAAGATAGAATAATCGAATTCCGTTGTCATTTATTTATGAATTTAATGAAATATTTTATTGGCAGTTTTGGTGCTATGATACGTTCCAAATCAACTGGGATCATTTTCAACGATGAGATGGATGATTTTAGTTCTCCGAATATAACAAATGGATTTGATTTACCAGCTTCGCCGGCGAATTTCATCCGTCCTGGAAAGAGGCCTTTGAGTTCCATGAGTCCAGCAATTTTGGTAAAAAGTTCACGAATTTGGCAAAATATTTAGAAATCGCAGTGGAATTTTGTAAATCAAATTCAATGAGATATTTCTCTTAAGGTGGACGACGACAAGATTGTACGTTTGGTGATTGGTGCTGCTGGTGGTACAAAAATAACAACAGCCGTAGCTCTTACGACGATGTTCAATGTTTGGGTTGGATATGACATCAAAGAGGCCATAGATGCTAAAAGACTCCATCATCAGGTAGGACAAACGAAGAAACACGTAATATTTATTCCAATATACACAATGTAATATCAATTTTTCAATTTCAGCTATTCCCAATGACGGTACAAAGCGAAAAAGACTTTTGTCCAGAAATTTTAGAGTACCTGAATAAAATCGGTCACAACGTAACCACTTTCTCAGGGATTGGCAGTGCAGTTACCGCTGTGGCTAACAACAGTGGTTTGATTACCGCGAATTCAGATTTTCGACGTCAAGGCAAGACGGCTGGTTTTTGAAGTTTTGCAATTGTGCCATCACAATTCTCAATTACCTCATAAAATACAACATTCTTCAAACCAAAGGATGTACTTGCTGTCTAATCCCGTACAGCACAACCACCTCCAGTCCACCAAAGTCCTAGGTGGAGGATCGGTGGTTGTGCTATAGTACGGGATATGTAAATATTCGAATTTGTATGATCAGTTTTGACCTGCGAAGCCAAATCGATATTCATCGTTATTCACGATAACGTCCTGTAATTTAAAATTGTATAATTTCTAATTCAGAATAAGTGAAAAACTCTAAGACTACTTATTCTCTGTTCACCTCAATTTAGATACGTAAATTTTTCTATGTTTACAATTACTCGCAATTACTACAGATAGTATTTTTAGATTTAATTTATATCTATAGGTCCCCATTGCGGGTTTATGTGATTTATACAAACCATTATTTCTTCGAATTTTATAGTAAAATTTTCAATGTAAATAGAATTTATGATATGACTGTAAATAAATTTCATATTTATTTCATTCATGTGTGGAATTGATTGTACTTTGGATTAGTTTGGATCGGACCGTGCGAGAGGTTCACGAGAAACACTGATAGGGGTACTCGCTGTGGAGCTGCTTAAAAAGAACACTGTGTCGTCATACACATCAGCTTCACGCTCTGAGATTGAGGATTGGCATCGAGACCTCAAGTCCTTTCGATGACCCTCTTGCGGAACTATAGAGGGATCCGAGCTTCATGGCACAGGCCCTGAACAGAATACGAAGCTCTGACAAACGTTCAAAATAAATCAACACAGATCAGACTGAAACTATGTTGGACTTGAAGTTTAGATTCGTAAATGCGTTCGACGGAGGGCTAATGAACCTTTCTTGAAAATATTTTCAAGCGAACATTCCAACATTTAAAGGAACTTCGTGGGACGTTGACGAATCTAAAAGGCAACTCCAATCTGATCTATGATGGTCCATTTTGAATATTTCCTCTTTGGGGACAACGTTTATGAGGGGAACAGGGTGATCAACGTTTTATACGATGATTATGCTTTGTCAAATGCTTTTATTATGCACTTTTATGTAGTTTAATCTACTGCTAAATTATGCATAATTCATGCACTTTTTTTTCAAATCAATTCATCGCCATATCTCATTGAATCAATGAAAAGAGTTAAGGGTGTTCTCTGGTCGATTCTTTCCCTAGAAAACTACTATATTGTTTTGACCGTTTCGCATAAATAATATCCAATCAATTCCATTGACCTTTAGATCAAAAAATTTTTAATCATTATGAGATTATCTCTTTTCTCTCAATTATTTAGATTTTTTCACGCTATAATAACCAGGTGAAATTTGTGGTGTACTGGATACACTTTGATGGACTGATTCTTGAAAATTATGCGCTAAATTACAATATCACAATATTCACATAATGCATAAATTATGCAGTGTTGCTCACACTGGAGGAGGAGATCTGTCCTGTTCTGTTCATCATCCAGACTTGAGCCTCCGATTACCAGTAAAATATTGGCCAAATAGGCAGTGGTTTTGCAACCAATAAAGTTTAGCAAAAATAAAACAGCAGCTACGGTAAGATACCGAAGTACAGATTTTTATTTCAGGCACTCCTTTATACCTAGCCTTCTCGTAAATTACACCTATCGGTGGATAATCGATGATTCCTTCGATACTGAGAAAAACACCAAACCGCAAAGCCTTTATTTTCTATGTTCCCCTCACTGGCCACGTGCAGAATAATTAAATGAAATCCCAAGTGAGTTTATTAAAAAAATATTTTATTAACAAAAAAAACATTCACATTAAAATAAACTTTGAACATTCCACAATTATTTGAGTAAACGAAACTTCGTGCAATAACGTGATATTAAAATAGCATAAATAAAAGAAACAAATTAGTTTGATATAGTTGAAGAATACTGTCTTTTTGTTCGTTATTTTCTAATCGTGTGTAATTTATAAATCGATGTATTTACAAGATATTTAAAAACCGATTTATTCAATCTCCATCGCTACTACTTTCTGAAAGTTCAGCTTCTTTTTTGATTTTTCTCACACTTCGTTTATACTTTGCAGTTTTGGACAAGCCTTTTTTAGATTTTCTATAAACTTCGATTGCGTGCAGTTTATTTTTCAAGGCATTCAATTTATCTTTTTCTCTTTGAGGGATGAATTCGCTCACCCTCAAAGTACGTTTTTTCACCGTAACGTCGAGATCATCGATTTTAGGAGTACTCATAGTTGTACCCTGTTCATCATCTTCCGGAATCGTTTGCTTGTTGTCGTTCTCCGTAACTGGATGTTCCGAGAGAGAAGTTCCTGGAATTTCTTGAATCGTGGCAAGTTCATTCGCTATTTTCTTTGCTCGGCGTTTTCTTATTCTTGCTGCAGATAAGGTTTTATTCACGGTATCCGTTTCTTCCGACTTCTCATTATCATCTTCATCACTTGCATTTTGATTCTTGTTATTCAGTCTTTGTATAGCTTTTTGAACCCTCTGACTCAGTTTTGATTCGATAGATTTTGGAACACTTCGAACTTGAAACCATGATTCTATACCTTTCTGACTTTTAGCTTCGTTGATTTTTTTCAATACAGGACCCATGGTTTCTTCGAATTTCATTTTAGTCCATCCAAATTTTTGTTTCACGTAATCGGATAAGAGCAACATGTTGATTTTACCCCAGGTGAAGGGTTCCTTCGATTCGTCGATTGTAGGAAAAAGATACGCTTGCGCGACCGCTTGATTTGGAAAACCTGAAAATGTTGTGGTGAATATATCAATCAATTTTCAACGGTTTTTGTGTATACAATGATTGTTTACCTTTTTCTATTTTGACATTTTTGAGCTTGTTGCGTAGAGTGGTTTTTCCTGGTCCTACGACTCTACCATTTTTTATCCAAGCGCAAAAGCTGGTTAAGCCTCTGAGTACATTATCTTCCTCCGAAGGAAACGCTGCTAAAATTTCTAATGCCGTGACAGGTCCGATACCTGGTACTCCGGTAGTGTAATCGCTACCAACCAAGAGGGCTAATCGAATCATTTGATTTCTTGTTAAATCTGAGGAAAAGATGTATATTTAATTTATATACAATAAGATATATAAATTGGAATAAAAAAGAAAGAATTCTCACTAAAGTGATGTTTTATGTCATTGAATCGAAATTGAAGAACTTGTTTGTCATTGTTGAAAAAATTTTTGTAAACGCATTGTCCACCAAAGAGCCATATATCAGAATCGTCTGTGATTGTTCCATCCGTTAATTTAATTTGTTCTAAATAAGCACACTGTGCTTCAGCTTCCATCGGAGCCACGATGTAAGGTATTCCAAACAATCTCAAAAGTTCCTGTTCAAAATACATGTCCGTGAATTTATATTCAATTTTCATGAAATTGTATTAAAATTCATCTTACCTGAGCTTCTATTCGTATTTGATCGGTGATATCGATAGCTTGTCTTTCTAATTTTCCAATGTTTCCAGAGAGTTCATTTTGTTCGTCCTCTAATTTTCTCTGTGTGTAAATATTTGAATATTAAATAATGAAATATACAATTTTTCGAGAGATAAGAATTATTTAGATTACCTTCAATGATAAAAGTTCTTCTTTATCAACGGGTAACATTGTGGGTTTAGGTATTTTCTCTGGAACCTTATCAGACAACTTTGGAATTGTAATCTCAACAGATTCATCCTTTTCTCTAATTTGATTAGAAAAAATTTCTTCTTTTTTAGATTTTTCAATTTCTTCAATATCCTTTACATTATCTTCTACATTTTCTTCCATCGTATTATTTACATCAGATATGTTCTCTCTTTTAGTTACATTATCAAAAATTTCTCCTTTGGACACATCAATTTTCTCCTCTCTTTTTGATTCTTTAATACTTCCAGTATCTGGTGCATTCCCTACATCTTGTATATCCTTTAAATCCTCATACGAAATATTCATAGATTTTTCACCTCCACTTCCCGTCAAAGACTCATCACGACTTTGATTTATATCTAAATTACTTAGATCAGATTTCGAACTTTCTAAAAGCACAAGACTTTTATTTTCAGACTCAGTTGAAGTATTTGGATCTTTAGGATCATTTTCAAATACATCAGCGAATAAATCATCTTCGAACTTTTGATCTGATTTAATAGTAATCTCAAAAGTAGGTTTCACAGTGCTAACATTATTTTTAATGCTCGACTCTTCGGGCACTGGTACATCTTGAATTTCAATGAAATCATCAGACTCGGTCTCCGTATCCATAATTTCGATTTCATCTTTCTTCAAATTTTCTACCGGTGTGTTTTTTTGAAACACAGTTGTAGTTTTTTCAGTATTTTGTTTTTTAAAAAGAGAGCTCTTTTCATCTTCCGATTCATCTAAAATTGGAATAACTTCGATATCATTATCGGAATTACAAGATTGCTCTTCGTCGTCTTTAGTTATAGATTTGTCAACTTTCAATCGTTTTCTACAATGTTTTGAATCGGGTTCAGAAATTTGATTCTTATTTTTGTTTTTATTGTATTTCATAAGAGCGACTATTTGTTTGCCCGTTAATCCACTGTATTCCAACATATAAGTCAACGCAGGATTCATAGTATTTTTACCAAAATATTTTTTGGAGATGAGAGGAGATTGAATGAGGTCGTTAGTTGATTCATCATTCGTATCATCTTGTCTTTTAGTGTCTGACAACAAAGTTCCGTCATCCGCAGAGTCACTCATCATTTCGTGCTCGCTGAATTCATAATTCGCCATACTATCAATGATCGGCACATCTGCACTCGATTCCGATATGTATTCAATTCTTTTACGGACTGCATTGTTATCTATTGTTTCTTGCGAGGTAGATTGCTCGTTTGAGTTATCATCTATGGTCTGCGTTAGCGTATTTTTATCTGTAAAATACAATTTTTCTCAACAAACATGAATACATTGCTGAATTTCTGTAAAGCTTACCGTTGATATAAATTAATCTCGTTATATTGTCAGCGGCGATACGATAAGCCGAATCATCCTTTTTTGTATCAATACCTTGCTCCGTTAATAATTTATCTAATTCTTCTAAAGTCAAAGTTTTACCTCCCATTTCCTTCTCCGCTGATTCTAAAGATTTTTGTACTAATCTACGTTTGAGCAAACGTTTCATTTGAAAGCCAGAAAATTCGTGAGAATCCTAAAAATAGAACAATTATCAACAAATGCACAAAATGTACATTCAAGAGTATTCAACATACATCAGGCATCTCGTGTAAACGACCCCACGAATTCTGCTTTCTAGTTTCTTTCAAATCCGTAAGAATATCATATCGAACATCCGCGGGTAGGGATTTGAATTCACTGCTGCTTACGTCTACATGATGAATATTTCCTATCCATTTAGTTTGTTTACGAGGACTCTTTTCAACCGATGAATCGGAATGAAACTCATCGTCGGTTATATAATCCTCCATTTGACTGGTACTAGGTATGTCGGGTAACATGAACATATTTTGTGCACTCCGTGATTTTTGTGAATCAACAGACTTTTGCGAAGCAACATCGGTTTCTTTATCTTGGCTCTTATTATTGAGTACAGATTTCACCGCCGTATGTTTTATCAAGTTATTTATCAAATCGGTCTTCATCTTTTGTGCCTTGCTAGTAGCAATAGATTTCTGCTTCCTGCGTGCTGCCTGAAAACAAAAGAATGAGGAGGTTCTTTTTCTCACTACCTAATTCCCACGGTAAGTTAATTATGTGTAGACAATATTATAATCAAGATAAAAGAACGGATTTACTTAAAGTACAGATGCGAAAAGAGTTTAATGTACCTCTTGATTATTTATTCAAAATTTCTTTTTGGATACCATAGTAATCATATTGTGACTTACAATAGTATTTTTTTTCAGCATCGGCACACCTCCGTCGAATACAAAAACTGGTTTAATTTTGAAATACAGTAATTTACAGATTCGTTTGAATAATCCAAGGAGGTGAGCGTTCGGCATAGGATTTCCACGACGATCTTGGTATCCCTGAAGTACTTGATGTATCCATATCGACACATCTACGAATTCAAACGTTAGAATCGATAAATGAATTTTATCATGAATAAACGAATAAGATACTTGCCTACTGCGAGAACTTTGCCTTCCAAAGTTTCTAAAGGCACTGGTTTTCCAGTGGCATCGATCAATCGCCACAAACCAGTTACACCCATGATTCAAATTGGCAAATCTATAAACATAAATTTATCCATGTTCAATTTCATGTACAATAAAATACATTGAAATATATCAAGTAGTCGTTTCAAAATATAACCTAATAACTTCGTGATTTGATATTTCTAGGAATTAATTAATACTTGAATTCCAATTGAATAGAGAAATTGCATGCACGAAGAACGATTCGGAATAAAAAAGTGAATAACTTTGTTTTTATATAGAATCATGTAAAACATTTACGCGTTATCGTTATCGTTGGTTTGCCGGTCAATTGCAGTCATTTGATGTAATAGAAACAATTGAATATAATCAAAATAATACAACAGTATTGTACTGTGCTATACACAACATAACCAGCTGTATGTCGGCAGTCGGCACTACATTACCAGCTGTGAAGATTTTAAAAAGAAGAACACTACCGCCGTTGTCGGTGACTGAAGAAATATCTTGAGAAATTCAAAAGGTTATGATTATGATACTCTTTATCAGACCTGGGACGGAGTCAGACTCAGTCAAACGTGAAATAACTTGTAAATAAAAGCATTGGATTCAAATTTTTAGCTATTTAATGTGAGTATAGTTTTTGTGTATTTGAAGTTTTATATATAATCAATAATATTGAAATTCATGATCACGATATTGGATACAATAACAAATGACGGCAAACTAATATTCCAAAACGCTACCCAGTAAACAAAAAATGAAAAAAATCACTTTTTAGAGCTCTTAGAGTAGTTCAATGTCCAATGAAAAGCTATCTTTAAGCTTGCCAAAGTTTGCTTTCATCTTGAAGACACCCTTAAGGGCAAAAGTAAGCTTAAATATACCTGTTAGCTGAACATTGTTCAGCTCTAAGAGTTCTAAAAAGTGACTTTTGCCGACTGTTTACCGGGTATTTCCCGTACAGCACCGGACATTTCTACGTTGCCTCCACGTGGAGTCCACGGAGATGCGACGTAGAAATCGGTGGATGTGCTGTTAGGGTTATTGACAAGTTGAATTCTTTAACTTTTGAAAATTTCTGCTAAATTGGTATGATAGGACTTTGATCTATCGTATAATTGAATACACCAAGTAAGTAGCTAACATTGACTTATCACAAACAACATCATTTACCTAACCATGCGTACATAAATAAATAATTACAGAATTCACATGGTAGCTTTTGAGCATTATTAAGTTTTTGAATTATTTGAATTGACTTATTCTTTCTCTTTAGCAGTTTTCTGATTTCAATAGAATATTGCAATTGTAGCAAAAACTGAGGAGGTGTTAGATGAATTGGATTAAAATGTAGTGTCATGGTGTACAATACCGTGACATTATACCCACTATTCGTTCCAAACTGAATGAATGAATATCCTATCAAACAGAGCTAGCTGGGTTAAATCATGCTGTGAAACTCCAATTGAATGACTAGGACCATATTTGAGTCATCTTTGTGAGTTCCCTAACAGCAAAATGCTGAGCAAATATGCAGCTAATTGTTGAAAACGTACAACAACAGTTTGAAGCAATTTGCAGGGACTTTGCGTCGCCAAATGCGCAACATCTATGCTGTGAATCTAGGATTTTAGCTTGAGTTGTTATCGTATTGCTGGGAAGTTGCTTAGTTTCATGAAACTCTCAATCACACACGTAGCAAATTCCCAGCAACTTTACGAAAACTTGATGAACAACGTAAGAGCAACGATTGCACAGCAACTTTTGTTGTATGGGTTACCACTTTAGACAAATTACACTGGTAAGTACAGTGAGCTATTGTGTTAATAGTCAAATATATAATGCTTATGTCGTGTTGGAATGTGGAAAAAGACTGCATTCAAATGGATGGAAACAGATCGAATCCGTTTCCAACTGGCAGTTTTAATAAGGGAGGGGGGGGAGGGGGGGTGCTTCAATTCCAGCTGCACATGAGTTTTTTTGTGTTTTTTTTTTGAAAGGGAAAGCAGCACGTTAATCGGTTCGTTTGAAATATTTCATTCAAGGCCTTTCGCAATTAGTTATTCAGGATAACGAATTTTAAATTGGAAATGACGACGAGCATTGAATGAAGCAAAACTAATCATTTATTTATCCATCTGTAACAGATTGCTTTTCCAGTTCATGAAGAAGTACAAGACCCAATTCGAATCCCGTTCCGTTTCAAATCCTAACGGATTTTTAGGCTATTTGAAGATTCTGAACAACGAGATTGGTGTTTTTCGTTCGAAAGGTTTGTCAAAATTTTGAAAATGACGAGCCAACATATTACGGGCAGGAAAAATTTTTCGAATTCTACTGTAGTTCCTTGTAGTTCGTTTCGAGCATTTTCTATGGTCCCTGAGACATACTGTAATTCATGAATATTGAAACAGGTAAAAAGGCAGAAAAAGATGAAGGCATCTGATACCGGAAAAGTCTGTGATATTCAAATAAGTGTTTATATACTCTTGTATGGATTAATGACAATTCCAATTCAACTGTGTGAGCCTTTGCTCCAAAATTGTATTGAATATAGCATAAACTATTGCATTCTATGTTGATAATGACAGCCTTTCCCCAATGATGCATATTAAGACAGACGCGCAGCGCATTAAATTTGCGGAGGAAAACTGTCTGAAACTGTAAAAAAAGTCATAGCTGGAATTGCTTAAAAAAGAAACAGGAGAGCAAGATTTCAATCTAAGAAACCAATTGTATGGTGCCGGTTCAATAGATTAGAAATACATAAAAATTATCTGTAATTTTTTCTTTCTGAAAACGTTGAACGCATTTTCGTGGAAACCACGTTTTTTAAACAGGCAGGACTCATAGCTTGAACGAGTTTTTACCGATCGGCCTCATTAAATTGCACGTTTAAAACTAGTTGCTCTGAATAAAAAAGCACAGAGGACCTTTGCCCTGCTGAAAATGTCAGGCACCCAAGAAACGCCGAAAGTCTTGAAGACATCCACAAGATATCTTTAGGAAGACATCTTTTAGATGCATCGAAAAGATGTCTTTCAGATATCTAAACAACATCACAAATAAGATATCTTCAAGATAAATGAGCACATTCATGTATTATATTTGTTATCTTCATAATAATTCACATCAGTTTTTTAATTTATCTGTATGTAACGATAATAGTTTATTGACTAATCACATCAACTTTGGTAAAGTTTGGTAACTTTTAATAATAAAGGTTCAATCTTATGTTAAATTCCACATTTCCTCATCTAAAGAACCGAGGAATAAAAGTTTTGATAATCTTTTTCCTGTTAATCTGTTTCTCAATTGGTTTTTCACGACTCCTGCTTTCGAAAACAAGCGTTCAGCTGAAACAGAAGTGGTTACGATTGAGAGATATTTGATCGCAATTGGGTATAATTTGGGGTATGCGTTTTTCATCTTATCCCAATATTGAAGCGGATTAGTCGATCTTTCTACCACGGATTGGCTTAAAAATTGTTTTAACTCAAGGTTTTCTTCATCAGGATCTTTCAGTTCGGCTTGGACTGCAACAATACTCTTATGAATCGCCCAAAACTTATCAGCAGCAGATTCATCACACGAAACATGTTCATCGACTGGCGCCTCGTTCTGATTGTCGCTTAGTTCAGAATCTATCTCATTATTTATTTTTCTTATTACTTTACGCAGTCTCTCATTCGTTAGGTTCGCGTTTACGTAGCTTGTGTGTTGAGTCAAACATCCAATAAATTTCCCGATGTTTTCATGTAAAAGTATCGATCTATCGATATATCGGTCTTCAAAAAAATCGATTATTGATAAAAAAAGGCGTCGATGTTGTAATAATCGATGTAACATCGCCTATCCCTATTGTCAGGAAATGTCAGAAACATATCTTAGAGATATTTCTTGAAGACATCTTTTAGAGGTCGAATCAGCAGTTTGAAAGAAATCATGAAAGAATTTCTGAATGATGTCTGTTACTGTGTAATCTTAAAAATGGTCCAAGTAAGAAAGGCAAAAGTCACCTCATGTTCCTTTTTCAGGACTCATTAGTGATCCTTTTGTGCTGTCTGGGATGTCTTAATGATTTCAAAGAGACATCTTGAAGACATCCAAGAAAATCATCTTACAAAAATCTGGAACGTATCTTGAAAGAATCGAAGATATCTTTTACATATCTAAAACATATCTTTTACAAGACCTTTTTGAGATATCTAAAACTTGTTGGAATTTGTTGCATAAGATATCTTTTAGATGTCGAAAAGATATCTTGTTGGGCAAATCCGGACAAAAATAGTTGTCAGGCTTTGGACGGTTTTTGTCCCAGGAGATCCGGTCAGAAGCTGAGAAAATTTCTGCTTAGTTTTGTACGAAATCGCCAAACATGGAATATCCTGTCAAAAAAGGATAGAAAAAATTTTCTTAGTTTTCGATAGAATATTTAAAACCAGGTAAAAATTTTGTCAGTTTTTGACCAGATTTCCTGGGACAAAAACTGTTCAAAGCCTAGACCGAAAGAACTTCGTTGTAAAAATTACCATGAAATTCCAGTGATCGAAGTACAAGTGACAATTTTTCCAAAAATTACTGTGCAGCCTGTAAAAATGAGTGAATTCCTCAACAGTTGAGAGTGACATTTTCTATAAATTTCACAAAATGCACAGTAATACTTTTAAAAATTCCCACTTGTCCCTCGATCACTGAAATTTCACGGTAATTTTTCAAATGCCTGGCATTTTCAGCAGGTTAGATTTTGTCTGATCTGTTCAGGGTTGGAAAAAAGCCGGCCTTTATTACTTTTGTCCTAGCCATTGGATAAAAGTGGTTTAAACCGGTTAAAATGGTCAAAATGCTGAAAATAATGCAAAAGCACTGTTTTCTGACCACATCTCAACTATTCAGCCGCCTGATACGTTTTCAAATGATTATTTGAGCACTCATGTTCATGAACAATTCCCTTGCAATGTGCAAGCTAGATGTTTATCTGCTCACCCTCGTTCATTAAAAACCGGTGCCGTTGCATTATCTATTGGGCAATATTGGTACAGGGTTTCACAGACTGCCCAATAATGAATCACTACTGAGCCATTGCTACGATTGAACAGCCGATAATTGGTGGTCATTAATGGCCCATCAGTGGTTGACCGCTACATGATAATTCGGGCCCAGTAAATGGCAACCAATGATAGGCCCTCTAAAAATTAATGATCGGCTCAATAATGGCACATCTAACATCACTGGTGCATAAATATCATTAATCGCAAGTTTGTAACTATCATTCATGGTTAATCTAGACTATGGTCTGAAAGATATCTATTGGATATCCAAAAGCTGTCGTATGCAACAATTTCAGACTAGTTTGAAGGTTATGATTATTCATTAAATTTTTTTAACATTCATGGAAATTTTTATGGTTTTATAATGCAAAAAATTTAGTCGCTGTATGTTTTTACGGATATATGCGAATGTAATCGACAGCAGCGATTTTTCAACAGAGGTTGAGAACAGCTTAGCGCTGAAACTTGAAATAAATCTTCTACACATTTTATTATAACATAGTTGAGGTTTTTTCATATACCTCTCCATGTAGTGCAATTGACACATATTGAACGGTTATTGTACAAAATTATTGTTCAATTATCACCAAGTAATTTGGAGTTGAATCATATAAAAAATTTGACAAGAAATTGAAGCGGAAATCACTTTATTTGGAGAGTGAAAAACAATGTGCATTATATATATTGAGCATTTTTACCATTTTTACCAAAATTTTGAAAAAAAACCAGGCCCGCTAAAAGTGGTTAAAACCATAATAAAAACCGGGGGTGGCTAAAACTAGGCCAACCCTGGATCTGTTGAGAACATTCAAATACAATTTAGGTAGGGGAGAATAAATTCTTATCCTGATGATGCTTTTATTTCACTATTATCATTGATTTGGATTTCTTAATTTGGTTCCCATTTGTTTATTTGAATTAATTTACCTCCTAAGTAACACACAAACGTTTATTGAATGTCCTATGCGTGTGCTATGAATGTTCTCAACATGCTGTGCGAATGCTGTGTTATTAGGACTATTTCACAAAATCATTGAAAGTGTTGAATTGATACAAAAAAATATATATTGTAAAATATCGATATTCTCAATAGTCATAAACTGAAAACGTCATCTCTGAATACTTATTTATTGCTACATAAAATTGAATCAATTCTTTTAATATTTTATTTGCAAAATACCACACAATAATACGAGCTTATGATATTTCATAAAATCACTACAATTTTAAACCTACAACACTGTGATTTTTCACAAATCCTTTCAAAAATCATATATTTCAATCAAATATTCGTACGAAAATATCGATCGGATACCACATTGATTTTTTTTTCCCAATTGAAACATTTATATTCGTTGAGTGTTTATTTTGGTAGACACTCGATAATTTGATTGACAGATTCACTTGAATGAATCACAAAGGAAGTGAAATAAAACAATTTGTCAAATAAATTGTGGATGAAGAAATCTCATGAAATTTTGAATGGATGTTTTTTCCGTATCTCGATTACTGCGAATGATAAAAATTCAATGAGAAGTAGATGAAATTATTACTGTCGCGTAAGTGGCCAGGACCGTGACTATCAGACGTAGATCCGTTATGACAATGAATCACTTTATATTCCAAAGGAGAAAGGATTGATTTTTCAATAGAGATATTCATTAAAAAGGGATGAAGAACGATCCTCCAAATTGTTTAATCCCGTTCCTTGATATTTACGTTGATTCGCCTGCTCTTTATGTTTCAAACGAATGACATATTTTACGCGGTGAACGAAGATAGACAAAAAAGCAATCGAAAATTTTATCCGTTCTTAAGGATACTCGACCGTGAATTACATCACTGTATCGCCACGCGAATCGTATTGTTTTACGATTTTACAATAGACTTCATATCGTGGAATCTGTCTTTCTTTCTTTGACCCAAGAACGCCTCGGATTCCACTCCATGCCTTCCATCCCTGAAGTAGATATATATATATATATATATATATATATATATACATACATACACGGGAGTTGGCGTATCATAGCGGGAGAGGCAAAATGGGTTCTCCCTTCTTTTTCCCCTTCGTCTCTCTACGCTCCTGGCCACCTCTCATCGGGCCGTGGAATTGCTGCCGCAAAAGGATGTTGGGGTTACCCTGGGGGGCGTGGGAAAAACCTGCTGTGGGAAAGAGTGGGTGGCCTCTACCTCACTCCACTACTCTGCGATGATGACGATACGATATATACACCTCATCTATGAGTGTGTATGCTGCATGTAAGTCTAAAAGTGTGGCATAGGGTATAAACTCTGTCTCATTCCATTTTAACACCCTGACTTCTTCTATTGAACGTGATAGAACGAAGCAAACAACTTTATATCTTACTATTTATACAAAATATATATATGTTTATACACATTCGATATTTCATGATATATTTCTGATAGATGTAAGGACCTAATTTACATTGATAATTATAGAATTGAATGTATTATAAGTGTATACAAAATTTTGATCAGTAAAATATCCTTTGTTCTACATTTGAATGTTGAAGATATACTATAATTGTCTAATTACTAACTAATATCGTATAATTACTATCCAGGAAACGTTCATTCGAAACCTTCATAATGTGATCAAAAAGATGTCGAAATGATCTCTAGTGTGTCGATTTTTACCATCTTTTTGATGTTTTTCTCAAGAGTTCTGAGTGTTATCTGAAATATATCATGGGTAACTTTTAGATAACATTCAGAACTCTCGAGAAGACATTAAGAAGGTGGCAGGAATTGACGCATTAGAGAACATTTCGATATGACTCAGATAACATTGTTGAAAAATTGTTTACCGCACAATTGGAAATTTTGTGTCAAATTCAACACATTTCACATGTCCCAAACGGTCCACACAAATTTGTGTGTCGATTCAACATAATGTGTTTGTGTTAGGTAGTAACTCAAGCTTGATATGAATAATATGACATAAAAGGATACTGACTATAAGTTTTGATTGAAATTTCCGATCGTGTAAATTCAGCACATGAGTACTGTCAAATGAAATTCAAAATAAGTACTGAATTAACAGTTGAAAAGTGTAATTTATTGATTTTTTTACGTAAATTAAATGTAAAAATCGCATTTTTTGTGAGTTTAAACAATGTATAAGAATAAATTGAGAAAAATAGTCTTCAATGAGAATTGAACATGGATCGTCGAGACTGGACGTTGAAGCTCTATCACTCAAGCCACCTCCCTAACAGCACAATATGTCTCTGGGACGTTTTCTGAACGTTCAGAAAACCTCTCCTACGTTCTATAAAGCTCCCATAAACGTTCCAGTGGCACGTTGTGCTATCTGGGCGCCGGTGATTTGGATGGTGTTACTTTATTTGCGTATATCAACTCTCGCTCGATCTCCAGATTTGCATATCTAGAAAACTAAGCCCCATTAGAATGAAAGCCGAAACCAAAATGAATAAATAGCTTTTCCGACGAATACCAAAGTTACGCGTATATGGACCTCTCATCAAAAAGTAGCTCCCATCACTGGCGATCTTGGTACCAGTGGACCCTTGGTACACTGTTAGAAAAATTCTTAAATTGAATACGAAATTCTTTATGAAATACCATATTTTCATATTGAATTCAATAATAGTTCTTAAGTTTAATATTGATGATGAAATTTCAAAATTTCTTTCTGAAATGTAACAATTGTTTATTAAATTTCACACATATATTATTACAATTAAGAACAAAATTATCAACACTGAGACAAAAATTCTTAACATTAGGAATTATATTATTGAATTCAATAAAATGATTATGTAAAAAACTTTATAATATTCTTATGAAGTTTCAGGCATAATAAATAAATAAAATTGGTGTCATTTTGACACTTTTCTCCACTTCTTTGAATGATTTTACATTATAAATCAGTTGAGACCTGATTAAACAAAGAGCGTCCGTAGAAGTTGCACATGTTTGCGTTGAATATTTAACAGAAAATTCATGACACACGGATTTTCTAACAGATTTACACAAAATTTCCAACTGTGTGGGTAATCATGTAGTTGAAACTTTCATTGATTGCTTGAATTTTTGAAATTCAATTGTATATTGAAAGAACTCGTTGAATTTCGAAATGAAGGATTACACTCTAATTATCTGTCCAAAGGGCTGATTGAGGGATGAAACTCATCTTTCTGTGAAATATCCCTGATTTATGCGGAAAGTGGGTTTGGAGTGAGTTTATCAAAATTTGAATAGACCATACACTGAGAAAAAAAAGTCATGACCGTAATGAATATTTCTTCCGGCCAAGGAAATGAATTCATCCAATAGTGACAATGAAATCATTTCATGGGACTTATCAATCTGAGTATTCATGCAAACAATGTATTCAAATCTGAAATTCTTGAGCCTGAAGAAACAGTTCTTTGAATCAAATACCCTTTCTTCAGTGAAAAGAAACCTACTCTGATTCAATTAATTATTTCTTCGGAGGAATGAAACCACTCAAACATTCAAAAAAGAAAGTTTTTGAATCAATTAGGAAAATTTTCAATCCATCGAAATAAATCATCAACTTCAAGATGTTCTTTTTTGACTTCGTGAATTCCATCCTGATTCAATAAATGATGTTTCAGAAGTCATTGAGCACAATATCAGATTTTTTCTGTCAAAAAAAATTATCACACTTGTAAAGCTTTCATAGTCCACTCTGGTGTTCCTTTAATCTGTTGAGAACCGGGAATTCTGAGCACTTTGGATCAAATGAGACTTCATTGATCGTTCAGTCATGCCGTCTGTTAGGCGAATAGTGCCTATCACTCCATGCGGGACCTGTAATTCAATGCCATAATCTGAAAGAAATATTTATTTGGATGAAGTAATACTTACTAAGAAGATAGAGTGATTAATTATTTATATACAAACCATACTGTCGAAAGAGAACTTGTGAGAAAGTGACTACACCTTGCGAGAACCAACCGAAAGTCGTCTAAGTAACTAAAACGTAACGTGATTTCGAAAATCCATTTCTTTATCTTACTGAATTTTCTTTAGAATCAATTGCACATACTTTCATATCGATGAATGAAATCATTTGAATATAAACATCACTCTGTGGATTTGAAGAAATACAAAATCATGCTTACCAAATATTACTTTCATTCCCAGCAGTATAGTATTGATTCGAAAACGTTGTTATTAACAAATTTGTACACCTTGAATTGAAAATTCGAGCTTTTCCTACAAAACGTGACGTAATAAAATTGAAGAAATAAGTTATTGAATTTTCAATCGTTTGTGAATGAAATTAGAATCATGCCTTGCACTTCGCGGTCTGACTAATCCAAAGAATTAATCTTTGTGTCAATAAAATGTTTCTTGGATTGGAGGAAACTGAATTCAATAAAATAATATCTTTCATTTAACGAAAGAATTCATTATTTCTATTGAATCATCATTGTTTGAAAGGACATGTATTCAGTTCAATGAGGGCCAGATTCAAAAAAATGTATTTCTTTGATGTAATGACTTTTTTTTCTCAGTGTATCATTCGTCAGTTAATCGTTGGAATAAAAAGAAATGATCCTAATTCCTCCAAGATAAACTGAAAAAATTTATTCTCTGGAGAGCTATCTTTATTTCAGTATGAAATATCCCTAATTCTGCGATTAATAAAATCAATTGAATAACTGATTGATTGATAAGCGCTGAAAAAAATTATTTTGTTGAAATATAATCAAAAAAAGAATTTTCTTACCATAACAAGGTTTTTTGTTCTATCAGCAAAATTCTTTCGCTGAGATGAATTCTTGCAACAAAAAAGTGTTATTATCCCAACGAAAGAATTTTATTAAAACAACAAAATGCCTTGTTGGGTATTCAAAGACAAACATTTTTTCGAATGTGGGTTGGCCAAAAGATAATGACACGAGAAACAAACTTTACTAAACAAAATTTGTTGTTCATTTTGTTCGATTACTTTTCGCCATTTCTCAAGTAACTGCAGAATTTCATGCTCGAAAAAGTTTTCTAGAAAAAACAATTCCAAAATCGATCTAACGATATCTTCATCAACACACTAAGAGAAAGGGTCTATTGAAATATTCTACATCTAGGAAATTTAGTAACTGTAAATAAAAATTTAGTTGTGCTAGCTAAATTTTATTTGTCACAATTATATTTTCTATTCCCATTCGATGTACCATTTTATTCATATTTCAGACAGCTAGCCTTTTATTTACCCCAACTAGAGTCTAGCTGGCGTAAATAAAAATCTAGCTGCGACAACTAACATTTAGTTGTCCCAACTAGGTATCTTTCTCTCAGTGCATTGGGAGCGCTACCATTCAAGTTATTTTGCCAAAAACGAAACGAATGGTAGTCCCTAGTGAAAATAGAACGTGCTAAGATGAATGCAAAGCGTGCTAACAGTGCGAATCTGTCCCATCCCAACTGTATGCACGCTTTTCGCACATTGTGGCACGCTTCAATGTTACCAGAAGTTAACTGTATTGTGGGTGTGCAATTCAAATTTTCATATGTCAACCCACAAAAATCATTGTGAAAATATGACTGTCAACATTGCTCAATTGACAAGTCTATTGTTACCAAGACAACTATGTGTTGCTATGAGGACAAAAATTATTTTATACCCAACAATAAAATGTCCACAATCTTCTTATTGCCGATTCTACGAAACAAACTTTTATCAGTGTGTTAGGTGTGGTGAATATATACCAAAAAAAAAAAGGTTATAAAATTTACATTTGCTGGAGTCAATATTTAGACAATTTCAAAAATGGTTCGAGCTACCACAATTTTAGTTTATTTTACAGCTGGGAGTGTAAGATTTACATCAGCTGCGGTATATTTCACTGCGGAAGAACTTTGTTCAAGACAATTTTTCTCAAAGTGCACAAAAACGTTATAAACCATGAAATTGTTTATAACAAGAGAATGAATAACAAATCTTGCAAATATAGTTCAATATTCGAATTCTCTGACCCAAAAAACATAAACCTACGTTGAGAAATCGAACGAACGCAATCTTTCTTACGGACGTTGATATTCGCCCAGTGGACGACGCGACATTATGAACAATTTTCGATGCGCGCTCATAGAAAACTCGCTGTATTTTGAAAACTAATAGTCGAATCGATCTGAAACTTTCCAAAAAGTTTGTCCACACACTAACGACCAACTTTGTCACCGGAAGTTCTTTGTAGCTCATATTTCGTGACACACTTCTTTCGTGCGAAGCATGGAAAACATAGTTTTCACTTTGGATTAAAAAATTAATTAATTGTCATTAACTTTTCCGATTTTTTCGAACGCGGTCGTCTTCGGGGAAGTCTCACGAATCAGGTTCTGCAATATTTATCTCGATACGTTGAGAATTGCTCGAGTTACGGCGAGTTTAAGATTGAAAAACAATCAATTTTAGTACGAAAAAATAGGTAGTTTTTATTTTTTTCTCGAAAACTATCAATTATAAAAAAAATCGTAAACGGAGACTCGTATTGATTTTTCAAGCCCTACCTCCCAGTATTTTTAGATTTTCAAAATTCCGATTTTTTTTTCGACCCCTCTTGAGTCAACTTTCAGATTCCTTCTCCACGCTTCCGAGCGGCTAACCGGTTCTTGCATGGGTGTACTCCATTGACGAACAGCACTCCCCCCACACTTCCAGCAGTCACATAGTTTATGGGGTACGATTGTCAATTGTTCTATTTATAAAGTAGGTTCAGTCTGTTGATTTTTCATTGTCAATATTGATGTGCGTGCAGAATAAACTGATACTAGTCTGTGAACAATAATTCCAAGAGGTCAAAAGAGTGAAAAAATATCTTATATCAAATTATATTAACGGGTTGCTAGCGCTTACCAACAGAGCACGTTGGATAGAAAAGGACACGCCTATACGATAGAGAGAGAGGTTTGTTACCATCGCTAGTATCCCGTTAAGCATGGACACAAAAAAGGAACCTCCGAAAGGTCGTAAGCGCTCGAAGAATGAAAGCTCTTGGAAAAGAAATATGAGTAAACTCTCACGTAATAAGGTAAGCAAGTTTTCTACTATTAGTGAACCTTTGCATTCGATTTTCAGATATGTTTACTGATTTGTTTATTTATAAATATGCATTTTTAATGTATAATTCCGAATTATAAACGTTTTTTTATCCCTGTCTTTCAAACCATCGAGTCGATCATTGTTTTTATCGGAAACATTCCGTTCTAGGGAGAAGAATATGTTTCAACCTCAGGCAAGATTGTTCCAGCAAGAGTTTTTCTACCAGTCAACTCTTGTTGTATGAAAGAATGTTATTCGTGTATAGAGGAATCTCATCAAAAAGCTTTATTCGATAGTTTTTGGCAATACGGTGATCACTTGCCACAAAATGTGCTTCTAAGCACTTTAATGAAAATGAGGCATATTCCTGAAGGTTTGTGTGCACAAATTATTATTCAATTTCATAAACCCGAGAATACAGTTCTCTTATACATAATTGAAGTATGCATCAATTATTGACACGGAGTCCCAACCGAGGATTGAAAAAATTTGTTTCATGAACACTATGGGTGTAAAATTTATATTATATTGACTTATTTGAAACATTTGAAATATGAAATATGCTATATTTGAAAACGGTATGGGGAGGTCTTCATCGTTCATATTCTCAAACTCGCCAATATCTGAGTATCGATTCATTTCAACAAAAGATTCAAACTCCAATAATACCCTCTTATTCCGCGAGTAATATTATCCCTCCTTATAAGTGAGCATGAAAATAACATAAGGAAAGCTTGTATGGTCAGTAGATATTTTTTTGTAACCTAAAATTGCGAAATATGTTTCAGATAACCATATGAAGCGTCATGATTGGATCTATTTCTTTTCTCATCCTCTTTATAACATAAAAAAAGAAGTCTGCAAACAATTTTTGATCTCTTTACTGAAGATAGATAAATCACGATTTGAAACATTACAGAAGAAAATGATTAGTGGTGACAGCTCACATGACAAACGTGGTCAACATAGTAACCGTCCTCTCAAACTTACTGACGAGGTCAAACAGCTAATTCAAAAGCACTGTGAAACCATGGAATATTCGAAATCGCATCACACGTCAGAAAAAACAATGCTCTATTATTTTGAGAATCCAGAATTGAATCTGAAGCGGCTTTATGAGTGGTTTGTTCAGTACTATAAAGAAACAACAGGCAAGGATACAATACCGCTTCATTTAAATACATATTCTGAGTATTTTAATCATCATTTGAATTTCTCCTTCCGAGTACCTCGCACGGATGTGTGCAATATTTGTTATGAAAATGAAAAATTAACTAATGAGAGCGAGGAGTTTAAAAAACACAAGACAAATTACGGTTTGTATAAACAATTGAAAAAAACAATGATTGCAGACAAAAGTGCTTTAAGTCTTGAATTTAATTTTGGGCAAAATTTACCGCTTCCAAAAATTCCTGTAAGTGATCAGTTTTATCGGCGATTGATATGGTTGCATATTTTCAACGTTCACTCATTCAACTCCAATAACAGTTATATGTTTACATTTATGGAAGGTTGTTTGAAGAAAGGCCCGAATACTGTATCGAATTTTTTGCTTTATGCGGTAAAAGAAGAATCCAAGATAGATTGTGTGAACAAAATATATCTTTTCTCCGACGCGTGCGGTGGACAAAATCGCAATTATTTCATCGCCGTTTTTTTATCCATGTTATCTGAGCACTTACAATGCGAAATAAGCCATTTATACCCAGTACGCGGTCATTCTTACTGCCAATGCGACCGAAATTTTAGATTGTATGGCGCTAAGAAGGCCAAAATGGAATGCATTGAAACCGATGAACAATATATAGAGATGATAAAGAATTCGAGAATGAAGCCGTTCACCATGATCGATCAAAGGATGTGCCCTGTTAAGGATTTCGAATCTAAAATGCAAAAAGAGATAATGGAATTGAAAAAAATGAAAAAGTTTCACATAAGCTCTGCAGTTAAAATTGTATATTCTCCTAATGGCATCATCACGGTGTATAAAACTTACGATGATTCAAATCCTGAAAAACTTTATTTTGAGAAAAAACATAAATTGTTAGATTTGGAAGACTCAGTGTTGGCTGAAGCCATAGGGATTTCTCTTGAAAAAGAAAAGGATGTTAAAGAGCTGATACGTTATCTGTCACCCGCAGGGAAGGAATTTTTTGAAAAATACTTGCAAAGTGTTCCAAGGAAACCAAATAAACACTCATAATTATGAAAACACAAATTCATCTTGATTTTCAATCTAAATATAATGAGAACCCATTAGAAAACTCGTATTTGAATATTTTTTAGATTCAGGGGAAATGTTTTGACGATTTGTTGTTTATGAATAAAAATGGTTTCTATTTTTCGTGTTATGAAGGTTGTGTTTTCCTTTCTTTTTGTAACCAAGGCGAAAATCCTGAGTGTATAAAAATTCATCAACTTGAAATACACGGAAGAAGAGAGTCTGGAAATAATAAATAATTGGGAAGGTATTCCTGACGAAAATTTGTATCATGGATTCTTGTAGTCCCAAAACAAGGAGAGAATGTGAGAAAGAACAATAGAATTTCTCATATTTTCTTCATGCATTGGGACTATGAGAAATTATGAAAAATTATGACAGAATTTCGTCAGAGATTCCCACTGATCAATAACAGCTAAATACATGAGAGACGTGTTAATATATCCAATTTCAGCGTGAAATCCAATCTTTAAATCTTTTGTGACTGTTTTATGTAATATATGCAGATATCATGTAACGTCATTAGCGATTTAATTTTTTTATGAACATTTTACTTGTTTAAAAAGACTTCATGTACAAAGGAATTGCTTGAATGCGGAAGAACTTTGTTCAAGACAATTTGTAAAAAATTGATTGTCATTAACTTTTACGATTTTTTCGAACGCGGTCGTCTTCGGGGAAGTCTCACGAATCAGAATCTGCAATATTTATCTCGATACGTTGAGAGTTGCCCGAGTTACGGCGAGTTTAAGATTGGAAAACAATTAATTTTAGTACGAAAAAATAGGTAGTTTTTATTTTTTTCTCGGAAACTATCAATTATAAAGAAAATCGTAAACGGAGACTCGTGTTGATTTTTCAAGCCCTACCTCCCAGTATTTTTAGATTTTCAAAATTCCGATTTTTTTTTCGACCCCTCTTGAGTCAACTTTCAGATTCCTTCTCCACGCTTCCGAGCGGCTAACCGGTTCTTGCATGGGTGTACTCAATTTGTCACTTTATCATCGCTATTGGAATACTAGTCGTTACAATAAAACATTTGAACACAGGGACCAAAATATCTGCACTAAATTTTAAAATGACACATAAGTGACAACAAGATTGTAGATTACCCAGATAGTACAAGAGTTCTAAAACAGTTCTTTATGAATACATTTTGTTCATTATGAACTCTTTCAGAACTCTCGTGCTATCCGAAATGTCAATGTAAATGATTGTCCTAGATTGTTTAATATTTATAATAGCAGTGTGATGTACTCGATTATTCAATACTCATTTTCGTTCTCTTTTTTTTACGTTTCTTACGTAAGAACAAGAATAGAATTCTTCAATAACTTTTTCCGAACTAATAAATTCATAAAGAGCTCTGAAGGAGTTCCATATTTGGGACATTAACGAGTTATTGAGAGTACTAAAACAATACTTTCAGTATTCTCACAGAGTTCGTTAATGTCCCAAACATTGAACTCCTCCAGCCCACTGAGCATTTCTGTTAGAACCTTGCATTAACATTGTATCCATGTTGATGCGATCTTGAAAGTACCTGTTATGAGAATCACAACAGTAATATTACAACATCCAATTACAAGTAAATTGCAGCAATGTTACGTTGTCAGGTGATATTTCAACGATATTTTTGCAAGTTACTTTCGTAATATTGCATTTGTAAATTGAAAGACAAGTACTTTCAAGATCACATCAATATCGCTGCAATGTTAATGCAAGGTTCTAACGGAAATGCTCAGTGGGAAAGCTCCTCATGAATTAATTACGTCGAAAAGAATTCTTGTTTTTGAAAAAGAAAACTATCGTTTCGTGTGTTATCTGGGTAGGTATTTTTGTAAAATTGTCAACAGTTTGAGCATCGAAATATAAAATTAATACATTGATGTACGTACACATTTACCTGTCTTGATACAAATTTCTGCAATAATGCAAAATTGTGTTATCAAAAAGAACAATTTAATGATTTTTTACTTTTTCTAAAAAACCATCCTGCATAGCACATAGCACATAGCACTCTTATAGTTGAGTGTGAGATTCAAATGAACAATATTAAGGGAAGTCCAAGGTTACAGTATAGTAAACAGATCGTGAAGGACGTAAAGTGTAGTAAGATGGGTCTTTAGATTGTGTCTACAGAAAACAATGATCATATCACTCAATAGCGTAACCACAGATTTATTTCAACGGGTCAAACAGTACGTATAAATACACTTGTTCGTAACGTTCATACATACAATTTTATACGAATTCACGAGAATTTTTGTACCTTTCCCTTGTGAATTGTTTTTTTTTAAATACCATAGAATCGTTGAAAACTTTCTTTTTGTTCATTTATCTTAGTGAAAATCAAGAGCGAATGCTAGTAGAAGGTGATATACAATCAATCAAACAATCGATGAAAGTTCACTTAAGTATAGAAGAGAAGAGTGATACAAAACAATGCATTTCTTGATGATTACATAATATATATATATATATATATAAGGGTAGGGGCGCGAATCGGAAAAAGTTCTTCAATCAAGACTATCATGTACATGAGAGAAAGTATCTCATGATTAATGTTACGCTATTTTCTATTGGTTATTACTCTACATACAAAGAATAATTGGGATTCAAACATACGATGTGATTTTACCCTGCCAGACGAAATTCGCCGTTAAGATCCTTCACTGATATATTCTAATTTACTATGTTGACTCATAATATGCCGAAAAATCTCACATTTTGGGGGCTATTTATCGTTTCATACAGTTTCAAAAGAATTTGAATACATCTATGCTGTTATTTCGGTTCTGAGCATTGTTCAGAATAATACATTACAAAATGTGAGCAGAAGGAAAACCGTAATGTTGCATACAATAGACGTAACAATCGAACTATAATGAAAAATCATATCCCTACTCGCACATGGCTGTTTCATATATCCTGTATATATTTATAGAGCGCGTTGGCATGTTTATACACTCTATGCACGTTTAAAGAACATTCAAAATTACCCTGAATCTGTTTTGTTTCTCATTATGCTTATATTATACAATTGAAAGAAGAAACAATTCGTATTCTGTTGCAGCTTGGTTTACCGAGGAGGTTTTTATATCAACGTAGCAGTTCACGGTATCTGTCAATCTTCGTTTATTCACGTTTATCATCGCGTTATACTGAATAATTCAAGGTATGAAACCAAAAACTGTTCCATCAAAATATACAGTTTAAGGGCCATGGAGCATTAAAAAACGGACAAAATTGTTCTACGTAGTTTTCAAATGACTAAGCAATGATCACAAATTTTTAATATATACACGGAGAAAAATGCAGGTCGAAAATATAGTAATCTTTAATAAAAATTTGAGAGTATTTCTTAAAATCTGAGAGTTTTTCTTGAATGCATAATGAAGATAAAACTGTTCACTTTTTTGTGGAATTGTATTCAAAAAACAATGACAAATTATCAATACTTGATAAAAAATAGAGGAACATATGAACTTTTCAAAAGTTGCGTATGAAATTTTACAAAGTGAATAGTAGGATATTGAAATTTTGTTAGTCTTTGTAAAATTTCACGCGTGATAGTTTTTCATTGTTTTTCGAATACAATTTCACAAAAAAGTGGACCCTTTCATCTTTATTATGCATTCAAGAAAAACTCTTAGCTTTTGAGAAATATTCTCCAATTTTTATCAAAGATCACTATATTTTCGACTTGTATTTCTCTCCGTGCAGCAATAAAGTTCACTGCTAGGATTTGGCTCTAAATATAAATCCAAAGCTCAATACACACAGGGCTCCCACTGGTCCTACTTTTCCTACTTTTCCTACTTTTTGGTAAGATGTCCTACTTTGTCCTACTATTCTGCACTTTATCCTACTATTCCTACTTTTTCGTAAAGTCCCTGACGAAAATTATCTTATAATCATGGACGTTTTTACATTTTTGCCACTTGGGGCCTAATAATACTTTGCCGCTCCCAACCTGAACTGGATTAATATTTTCAATTATTTCATCAAGTATATCGTAACAAAATTCTCATAATTTCTCTAAGAATTGTGGCTTTATCAAAAATTATGAAAAAATATGAGTTTTGTGACGAATTATAAAAATTTATGAGAATATTTTCGTCATAGGTGTTACAATTTGTTCCATTCTTTTACCATTTAGTCAGCATTTTTATTTTTTGAAGTTCACTCACATCGTATACTGTTCTTCTTGCTGCGATAATCAAACGTCAATCCTCAAATTATATGTTTGAAAGAATAAATAGAACAAGTCAGTAATTTTATGACGTTGATTTCAAAGTTCAAACCAGACAATCACACGAAAAGTTGGTTATAACAGCTATTTAAATAGTTGATTTTCGACTATATACCGGATAATTGCTGTAGTTGTTGATTAGTCGCTACATCTATTTTGGTAAATGATTGAAATTTGAAAGAATAAGAAGTCTATGGCTCCACTCCATTAAATTTCAGAAGTAAACTTGTCCAGTTTGAGTGATATTTTCAACTGTTTCGAGGGAAATTCCTCTTCAAAAGTGAAAAAGTCCCTTCCAAATCGAAGTGATCTAAGGAGTCCAACTTCACACCTCAGACTATCACTCTTAAAGAGTAAAAATTCTACTAAAAAAATTGATAAGCTCACTTTTGGCTGGCTAAAAAGTGAAATCTAACTAAGAATTTAAATAAATAGTTCGATTAATAAGACCACAATTGATCCTGCTTTCCGTAATGCTATAAGTGAAGGTTCATGAGATCAGATAATTTTTCAATTTAATTATTATCTGAGAACGTGCAGTACATAAAGTAGCGGGTCAACTCAGTTGAAATATCAAATCAACGATTTTTTGCAGACATCATATTTGTACATGCACAAAACGTCAAATTGACAATTCACAATAAACATGATTCTCATTCAAACCAGTTAATCAAATAACGAATGAAATACTGAACTAGAAAAATATCACAAATGTTGCGAAGTTTCAATATTTTCAATGTGTTTGATGAACTTTTAAACGGCATTACTTTTTTCACATGCCAAAGCAACAAAATTGGATATTTTGGACTAATAAAAAAAAATTTGAAGAATTTGATTAACGAGAGAATTAAAAAAAAACGATTTTATAATTGTTGCTTATTTTTTAAAATATATTTTCTATCAAAATTTCTATTAATTGTATTAGACTATTGAAGAAAATAATCTATGATAATTACAAATTTTTATTTTAATGAACGTGATATAGATGTAACGTTTAATAAAACTATATATGGTGATCGATTTTATGTTATATTTTTTATTAATTTCGTAATTCTGTCATAAAATTTCTTTATATAAATGTTTTATTTCTATTTTGGGAATTATTTACCTTTTTTTCGGGTTGTCCTACTTTTTTATGGAAGCTCAGTGGGAGCCCTGTACACATTTTCAAACATGAGGGAATAAGTTGAAAAATTATTGATATTTGTAGGTTAATATGTTTACAATCGTTAATATAATTTTAAGCAATCATTTGCAGTTCCAATTCCATATCCAAAGCTCAATTTAAGTAATTGACTTCATCATTGTGGATTTAAAATTTTTATTTATTGCTTAGTTGATCAGAAAGTGCGTAGTAAAATTTTGTCCATTTCTTGAAAGATTCCATGGTCCTTAATCCAAATGAAAAAAAACTTATCAAGAAAGTTCACTTCAATGAGAGAACTGTCTTGTTGTGCCTACTAAAACATTTTGTTGCTATATGCTCAACCAAAGTTTGACTACACTGAGCAAATAATCATGTCACCAAATCACGTTTGATTCCCTGAACTAAAAGTGATTTGGTAAGATCTTTTTGGTTGGCATGACCAAATTTTGGTCGAACCTATCAAATTTCTAGTTATGCCAATAGAAAATTTTACTCCGGCATATATCAACCGAATCTTTTTTCTCGGTGTTGATTATAAAAAAAAAAAAACAGAAGAAACGAACTCCCTATCGTAGACCGAAAAAAGTTTTAAAATCCACTTTTTTCAGATTCTACACGGACAAAGAGAGATTATAAATTTCTCTATATACATTGTAGAAAAGAATTTCCAAAGAAGTTAACGCACGCAGAGAGAAATTCTTGCTGAAAAAGCGATTCCGAAAAATCTGCTTTGCTGAATTAGCAAAATGGTTGCTGTGACAGCAAAATATTTGCTAATTCAGCAAAATTTTCTAGCTGTCTGTATATCTAAGATTCCGGATTGCTGAATGACAAGCAAGATTTTTGCTGTGATGGCAAATTTTTCGCTAATTCAGCAACAAGTTTTGCCATATCAGCAAAGCAAATTTTCGAGGTTTGCTGTTTCAGCAATTTTTTTTCTCCAAGTGCATAGTCTAACATTTTTTAGTATAAACTCACAAACAATTTTGGTCGGTTAACAAAACTTTTTATGGGAAATCACGAAAATTGTTGGGAAATTCACAGGAAATTTGTGGATTACCAAAAAATCTGGAGATTTACAAATCCATAAGCTTTTCATCATAATTTTCTTTTTGGAAATTCACAGATATTTTCACAATGTAGTACAAAAATTGTGCGCTTCAAGATTTTTATGATGTTGTTTACAGCATATATTGCATAAAAAGTAGAGTGATGAAGAAAAATTGCAGTTTCCAGACATAAATCTACACGAAAAGACCGAAACTATGATCATTTAGGAAAAGTGAGTGTCAATTCAGGAAAAGAGGGTATCGCTGAAGAATATTTGTAGTGAATTTACCGTGAGTTGTTGATAGTTTTACTGTGAGAAACAACAATTCTTCAGCGATCCTGTTTTTCCCTGAATTCACAGTCATTTTTCTAAATAATCATAATTTTGGTTCCTCCGTTTAGGAGGTCTATTATCTTACGAAAAATAGTACATTACATTATCTATTGTACAATTTCCAATTTGAAGACCTGAAGTGCTTCGATTTCGCCCTTTTACGCCCTCAATTTCTACAATTTGTTCCCCGTGTATCCCACCAGACAGATTTCACTAGGAAAATTTTGTTTGAATTTATGCAGTTTCTTTCCTTGTAAAAATACGATGAAAATTGACTATCTTTCTCTCAGTTTCTACTTGATATTTCAAATCTACACGTCTACACAGTAAAAAATTTTTCGTCATTGTGTAAAGTGTTAAACTTTGTGTGTAGAATATTTAACATTCTAGAGTGTCGATTCAACACAATCGTTGTTAACGCAAACAAAAAAAAACACGATCGGGTTGAATCAACACTCTAGGATGTTAAATATTCTACACATAACTTTTAACACTTTACACAATGATGAAAAATTGTTTACTGTGTAATTTAAAATAGAAAAAAAATTTGTCAATCAAATCGGTCTGGAATTGCAATAATGTTGGAAATCCAGCTAAGATCCATCAAAAAATTTGCCTATGTGTTAAGGGGGGGTTCTGAATTGGAAAACGTTCTCAAACAGCGTTTATGTATTCTGATTCTCTTAGAAGGGGAAAACCCATTGAGCTTTGAAGTATACGTTTGTGTATGTTGAAAATATATGAAAACTTTTTTTTCTTAAACTCAATCAATAAATTACAGCGGATTTATTCATACATTTCGTGAGTTCAAAGTTCTTAAACTGGCAAGCGTGATAGCTGAAAAACCAAATGACCGACCGAATCGAACCAAAGTTATTTTTTCAATATTAAATTCTCTTCTACATGAATCTAAATACTTGGTCGAAAAGTCTATTTGAATAATTGTTATAGCACTCCCAAAGGTATTTATTTTTATGTCAGTGAAGTTTGAATCGTTCATTGAAACAAATTAGTAATCAAATGAAAAAATACTCAGCTCGTAGTAGATACTCAAAATTTTGCAGTACACGCTTCTAACGCTTTTTGCAGTTTCAAGGAGTTGAGAGGATACCGAAGTTACAATTGAAGCACGTTTTCTTGCACTAAAATACTCGAAACTGTACAGAGCCCAAATTTTGAATTTCGAAGAACATTTTTTTTTCCAACATTTTTTTTCCGAAATTCAAAATTTGGGCTCTGTACAGACCTAGATTAGGTCTCAAAAAATCATCCCTGCAAATTTCAGATTTTTTATGAATTCAGTTTTGAGTATTTTAGTGCAAGAAAACGTGCTCCGATGGTAACTCTGGTATCCTCTTAATTCGAGAAAATAAATGAAAATAATTAATTAGATTTGTGAATTTACATTTTTGTTTCGTTTCTATAAATGATTCAAACTTCAAGAACATTGATTTTTTCAAAAAAAAAACACACTTCTTGTCGAAACTCAAGAAAAGTGATAATTTTACGATTTTTCCTGCGTTTTGTTGGTTCGCACAGGAGAAAAATATATACATCAGTTGAGAATCTTTTCGGTTTTTTGGTTTCAGTCGAGATGGATTTTTCCCGCCGATTGGAAACTGTAGCGACTAGACGCTCATGAAATATCTCAGTGAACCTGCTGTAATCCATTATTTGACCTTGAAAAAAACATTTTGATATACTTGAAACATATACAAAAATGTAACCCAAAGCTCAATGGGTTAATTTCTTTTCCTTATACAAATAATTGCGAGAAAAACATTAATCGAATAACGAAATACTCAACTGTCGAGAACCCCAAATTTTACAGTCCTTTTTTTGAGCGATGTTGTCAATTCTGAGGAGTTCATTTGAAAAGTCAAATAACGATCATTCGTCGGATTTTATGGGTTTGAATTTTCGTTTCGTTTCTATAAACGATTCAAACTTCAGCAACATGAAAAACCGCCGTTTTAGCACCTTTCAATTGAAGACATCTCTTCAAATAGTGTCCCCGATTCTTGGAAAAAATCGATGCTTTTTTATAGAAAAATTATTCAGTTTTTAGAGATTTCTATATAATATCGATAACAATTTGATATATTTCGTATGAAAAAGAATTCATTCTTCTAAGAATCACTGATCTTAAGGTGATATCAACTGTTCCCGAAGATACAACCAAAACAAATTTGGATAGAAAAAGACACGACCAAAACTATTCTGCCAAATTATTCGAAAATGAAGCAATAAAATCCAAATATTGCTCTGTACAGACCCTTTTCAATCAACAAACATGGCCTGTACAGCGGTGATTCCGATTCTTCAACAAAATCAATTCGTTTTCATACGAAATATATCAAATTTTTATCGATATTATATAGAAATCTATAAAAAAAACTGTACAGAGCGACATTTTGATTTCATTGCCTGATTTTTGAATAATTTGGCTGGAGTTGCATCGTCAGGGATCGTTGGTATTCCCTTAAATAGAATGTGCAATTTTAGAATATCGAATAGAAACTGTGAGAAGGTTGCTAAATTTTAAACCGTATTTTATAGGAAAGAAACTGCCCACACAGCACTTTTGGTCTCCAAGATATCTTGAGGAACGGTTCAAAAAAGTTTAAAAAGTCTTATGCAACATGAAGAGATATTCTCAAGATGTCTGAAACAGTACTTACTTCTAAAAAATATCTTTGAGACATATTATAGAAATATAATGATGTCTCTGTTTTAGATCTCTTATAGATATCTTTTCATGTTGCATAAGACTTCTTAAATTCAGCTTGAGATATCTTCTAGAACTGAAAAGCTGTGTGGGGCATAGGTTTCAGCACAATTTTTCTGATGAAATCTATCTGGTAATTCAAGCAGGGACTCGAGTGAAAAGATTTTCAAAATTATATACAATTTATATAGAAATTGTATTGAATTATGTGTGGATTGTATATAATTTTGAAAATTTCTCTACTTCAGAACCTCTTAGACTCGAAATCTTAGAATATCTCGCATAACAATCCATGCCTTGAAGATATCTTTTAGATGTCTTAAACAGTTTTGACTTCTAAAAGATATCTAAAACATACATTCTCGAAAGACAAACTTTACATCTTCTAAAAAATACCTTTTAGATATCTTTTGGAAGTAAGAACTGTTTGAGACATCTTAAACTTGTCTTAAGATATCTTCAAGATATGTGGAATCTTTTTGAACAGGATTTTGAGTTGGATGAAAACGCAATGAATTTGACTCTGCTAATCCAACCAGAAATAGTATCAGCCAAATTTGTGAGATAATCAATTTAGGACCGTGACACGGTTAACTCGGAATGTTAGAAAGAACAATGAGACTGCATAAAAATTGCGGTTCAGTCAGAAACAGATTAATTTTATTTTCGCAAACCTGCACAAATTCATTTTTTTTTCGTGTTTCGAGTTTCTTTTCCGTCATACGGAATAAATTCGCAATATTCGCATTAAAATTAATGCCATTTCTTTCCAACATTCACAGCGGGAAAACTGAACTGATTACGGAAACTCGGTGGGAAAATTCAGAACTGATAATTCCTTGCTGAAAATGCGAAATAGGAATTGAGGATCTCAATCAGTTTTTATCTGCCATTTTCAACAGGGATAGATTGTCATTTGTCCAGTTATTGTAACTATCTTCTTCTTTCTGTGTACAGCCATTTTTCGTTACCTCAAATAGTTAGATGAAGTGGATTAGAAATACAAAAATTTCTATCATTCAGGCGTTCAGAAGGAGAGAGTTATACAGGGTGTTTCATAATTCACTGAAAATACTTCAGAGGCGTTGTTATGCATCCAAAATGCAATAATTTCCCGTTTGGAAAAAATTTGTTGGAGGCTTAGTTTTTGAGCTATGAGTATTTTTAGATTTCTTTTCAAATCCAAATAACTCAGAAGCATTAAGTTTTACATTCTCGAGCTCAACGTCATTCTACAAGTTGGAAAACGCCGGATCTCTGAGAAAAAAAATTCACCTATCTTATCATTCTTTGTTTCGAGAGCTATGGTAATTTAAAGTTGCTGAATTCCGATTGGATAGAAGCCAGAAAATTTCAAATCGCTGTAGCACTGAAACAAAGAATGATAGGATAGTTGAATTTTTTTCTCAAGAGAACCGGCGTTTTCCAACTCAGAGAATGATGTTGAGCTCAAGAATGCAGAATATAATGCTTTTGAGTTATTTGAATTTGAGAAAAATCTAAAAATGCTCATAGCTCAAAAACTAAGCCCCCAAAAAATTGTTTCCGAACGAGAAATTATTGTATTTAGAATGCAGAATAACACCTTTGAAGTGTTTTCAGCGAATTATGAAATACCCGGTATAGCGATTGCATAAAACTTTCCAGATAGCACACAAGCGTTCCAAATGAATTCTAAAAACAGAACTCTTTTAGAATATAAAGAGTGCTTAAAGAGTTTCAAAAAGGATTCGATTCACCAGACATTTGCGAGTTCTCTTCAATTTTTATGAGACCTCTTTGAGAATTTCAACGGAATTCTTTGTATTCTAAAAGAGTTCTCGAAGAGTTCTTTTTTCAGAATTCGTTTGGGATTCTTGTGTGCTATCTGAGTCGTTTTATATACATTTTATACAAAAATTAACAATTTTTCTCGCATATTCGAATACATTAGGGCTGGGGCTATAATCTGATTCAATGTGATTTTATATATAATTTGTATCAAGATTCTATAAATTTGTATAAAAACTTGATACAAATTATATATAAAATCACATTGAATCAGATTATAGCCCCAGCCCTAGAATACATGTACATCAAATGTGCACTGAGTGTATGTAAACAGCAGTGTTGCCAGAAGGTTACATTTGTTACATTTTACGTAACTTTCGACCCTCTTATGTAACATGGATGTAACATTTTTTTAAACGTTAACGTTTAAAACGTCAAACTTTAACGCAAGAATGCAAGGCTGCCCTGGTAAAAAAAATCTCTCTAAATCTCTCTGAAATCTCTCTGAATTTCTCTGAATCTCTCTATATTTTGGGACAAATTTCAGAGAGATTCAGAATAATTCCAGAGTAATTCAGAGGAAGTTAGAGACTTTTCCGAAATTCTTCAACTTTCTCTGAATCTCTCCGCATATCACTGAATCCCTCAGAATTTTATATATTTAAATTTCAAAGCTCCCTCTGAATTTACCTGAATATCTCTGAATTCCTCTAAATCTCCGGGAATTTGATGTATTCAGATTTCAAAACTTCCTCTGAATTCCTCTGAATTCCTCTGAATTTCTCTGAATCTCTCTGGATTACTCTGAATCTTTCTAAATTCCTCTGAATATTTCTAAAAAATTCCACGCACAATTTTTCTTAATTTATCTTCCTCTAGAAGTCTCTGAAAATTCCAGAAAGCCTCTGAAATGCAGGACCAAGAATTTTACTGAATTTGTTCCTCTCTGAATTTCCGAGAATTTCCCTGCATCTCTCTGAGTTCCTCTGAATTTTTCTGAAAAATTCAAAGCACAACTTCTCTCAATCCAATAGTCTCTGAAATCCTCTGAACCACGCTGAATTGCTCTGAATTTCTCTGATTCTTTCTGAATCTCTCTGAAACTTGAAATTTTCAGAGAGATTCAGAGAGATTTTTTTACCAGGGTGAATATTGCCGCAAAATATCATGTAACGTTTGAACTGGAAATGTAACTTTTTTCTAATCTACGTGTAATATTTGACCAAGGTGCTCTGGCAACACTGGTAAACAGGGTGTCTAGCAGTCGGGAATTAGTCAGGAATTGTATTTTCGCCGGGAAAAGTCGGGAAAACGTCAGGAAATTAAAAAAATTCCGGGAAATTTTAAATTATATTTTCATTTTTGTGTGTGCAGATTTTTAAACTTAGAAAAGTTTTCCCCATCGACGAATAATTGATTATTTTAAATCTTAATTAAAATGAATATTGATTATATTCAATATTGATATTTTTTAGTATAATTTTGAGGGTTATGCACAGATTCACAGATATTTTCAGAATAATTTCTTCAGCCAGGTCTAGATAGTGATGAATGATTCACTAAAGAATTCTCGAAAAAAAATTCTTTTTGAATTCTTATAGAATTCCAGCAACCTTACACAACTCAAGAAGTCCTATTTCACGGGCCTGTTACAAATAATCTATAAAATCTCATTGACGAATGGGAAGATGCATAGGTTTCAATGGAATTCAATGATATTTGATCAGAAATTTCACCATTTGTAATAGGATTCAATAGAATATTTCTACTTGGGGGAGATTTGAGAGTTGTTTCAAGTATTCTCTCAGAGGTCTTGCGACTGTTTCAAGAATTTTCGAAAGAATTCCCAAATGTTCGTCTGTTTCTGACTTCTTTAAGATATACTCAATGTACTTGATTTTATTTTCAAAACGCATTATAATTAAATGGAGCCGAGTTGGGTATGAATGATTTGGATTATTGATTGAAAACATGTCCATTTAAAATGATCAATATTTGAATATTCAACTTCGAATTCATTTTTCTTATTAGATTGTATTGTGCCATGGAAAATGTTAATTGAAATTGATGTGTGTGCATTTTATGGTCGATCCAAGAATTTCCCAAAAAATCCTGGAAAAAGTCGGGAATTCCAAAATCATATTTTGCTAGACACTCTGGTAAAATGTTCCCTCTTCCTCGCAAGATAATTTTCATTTTAATCTCAAGTTCGAGATATGAATGATACAATAAAAAAAAAATGCACAACACTCACCCATGATCTGACGAAATTGCATAAACAAAAAAAGTGGATTCACCCGAGTACTCGTGTATTCTCATCTTTTCGCGTACACGTGAAAACTGATAAAATGTGCGAAGTAAATACAACGGGAGAGATATTTTTCATATTTCAAGATCCCCCTTTCGTTCTTTCATCTCTTCCCCGCCGCTCTCGTCGCGAGTTACGGCCCTGACATCTCCACTTACGCGGCAGTAATAATTCGAAGTTGTTGCTCCGGACTTTAGTTACTCGACGTGTATCGTTAGGAACAGTTGTTCTACGTTGTCTTGTATCTTTCACTCTCTCGACAACGTGTTCTCTCCGTTCGTTTCTATACTTTTTCACGCAACAACAAAACAAGAAAAGCCCCTAACACAAAATTCAAACGATTGTCTTCCTTCGTTCTTTTTTCCCCTAAATTCATATTTTTCATCATTTTCAAGAAAAAGAAGAAGTCAAAGAAACGTGCCGAGTGTTCCTGCGAGTGTATACAAATGTATATATATACGTACGTGTGTCTATGAAGTGTATACTTGCACTGTGCGTGAGGACCATGGTGAATTTGAATTGACGGATTTAAAGTGGCGCGCACGTTGGTCTTGTTTCTTGTCCCGAAGTTGGCAAGACTGTTCGGAAAATTCGGAAAGTGAACAGGTGTTTTTTGAATGGATTAGCGAGAAGGAATATAGTATATACATGTATATATGTATACATGTAATAATAAGATCCGAATAAAAGAACATACAGAGGACGCATAAAAAAAGGATTCGGCGTGTAGTGAAATCTTTATCCCCAGAATAAACAGTAATTTGTCTCTACTCGACTCGCCGCTCAACGAGAATACAACAAAAACAAAAGAAAAAGGAAGAGAGCAACGACAAACAAAAGCAAAATGTATCGAAACACTTAGGCTTGAATTTTTGCTGAAAGAATTGGAACCTTTGTGTCGGGAATGTAACCTTTCTCTCATCGGTGATCTCTCGGTAACCTATACGCATAAGGTAAATAAACAATTTGTTTTTTTATATATCAATATTTATTTCATGACAGCTATTGTCTCTTTCGTTGACATATCAAACAAAATTTGAATTGTTGGAAATTTTCAAAAAATTTATCTCCTCTAGTACCAACATTTTTTCCTGATATAAATATGTTCCCTCATAACCTTAACGCTTTAATTTTTCCCAATATATCACTTGTTATTAAGAATTATTTTGCAACAAGATCTCTGCTCGGAGTGCATCATATTTCCTAACGTTCATGATTTTCATTTTCAGAAGAATAAACAATCTCGATTCAAAGTTGTTATCTAACGTACATCAAACATGAAGGAGATTCATCTAATAACAAACTTACGCTATGTCTAACTTTTTTGCTGACTAACCATATATCTGAACACCGATACGCTTATGTTTGAAACCTAATTTTAAATACTACATTCTCGAATCTTACGCTCTTTAGAAACAAACTGCTTTTGCGCATACAATCCGACGTTATAATTGTCTAACGAAGAGAAGCATGTTTTAATTCATGCAGGAAAAATGAGCTCAGCTTTATTCCCATGGCATGTATATACTTCCTCTTTCCTGTGCCACGACTACTAATTCTCTCCTGCTCATTCGAAGAGAGATATCTTAAGTTAATTACATCTTTTGTTATAAAAAAAAAAAGAAACAAAACAAAACAAAATGTTTTCCCACGCTAAAACTCTTTAACAAGCGTACTCCGATTACTACCTTGAATAGATTGTACGATCGAGGAGTAAAGCGAATAACTGTTTGATTCAATTCTGATTAACGCAGAAATCTCACTTAGCTGTATCATATCCGATGTGTCTGTACATCGGATATATTAAACTTGAAAACTGTTTGTTTTATTCATAGATGAATTGAATTTCAGATGTATTATCGAGAAGAATGCATCACCCTGGGAGAATAAAAATATGAAATAAGGATCGAAGAGAAGAGGCAGAAGCTAGACCAGCTCTACCAGGTGGAATAATACTGTTTTCTTTTTCCCGTAAATCGTCGGTTGTCACAAATATGCCACATCAATTTGGATTGCCCACGATGGCGCATGGAATGCAATCTCCACCATCACCGACGTCCGTCATGTCGGTTTATCCACGATTTGGATCAGGTGTTTACAGACCCGATCATCAAGATCAACGTTTAACGCGTGAAGCTATGGAACGTTACTTACGGGATCGTAGCGATATGGTTATAGTTATTCTTCATGCCAAGGTAGCACAGAAATCTTATGGTAATGAAAAAAGATTCTTCTGTCCTCCGCCTTGTATTTATCTATTCGGTGACGGTTGGAGAATGAGGCAGGAACAAATGTTGCGCGAGGGAGAGAGCGAGCAATCGGCACAACTTTGCGCGTTTATAGGCATCGGTAATTCGGATCAAGATATGCAACAATTAGATCTCAATAATGGTAAACATTATTGCGCAGCCAAGACTTTATATATCTCGGATTCGGATAAAAGAAAACACTTTATGCTCTCTGTGAAAATGTTTTACGGCAGTGGACATGATATCGGGGTGTTCCATAGCAAACGAATAAAAGTGATATCAAAACCGTCGAAAAAGAAACAATCTTTGAAGAACGCGGATCTATGTATAGCTAGTGGGACAAAGGTAGCTTTATTCAATCGTTTGCGATCGCAAACTGTAAGTACACGTTATCTTCATGTAGAGAATGGTAATTTTCATGCAAGTTCGACACAATGGGGTGCTTTTACGATTCATTTGTTGGACGACAACGAAAGCGAGTCCGAAGAGTTTCAAGTACGGGACGGATACGTGCATTACGGAAGCACTGTGAAGTTGGTATGCTCCGTGACGGGAATGGCCCTTCCGAGATTGGTCATACGTAAGGTCGATAAACAAATGGCGAGTCTCGAAGCGGACGATCCTGTTTCGCAACTACACAAATGTGCCTTTTACATGAAAGACACGGATCACATGTATTTATGTTTATCTCAAGAACGTATAATACAATTTCAAGCGACTCCATGTCCGAAAGAAGCCAACAAAGAGATGATCAACGACGGAGCATGTTGGACAATCATCAGCACCGATAAAGCGGAATATCAATTTTTCGAAGGAATGGGACCAGTTAGATCTCCGGTCACTCCTGTACCTCTCGTTCACAGTCTACACCTCAACGGAGGTGGCGACGTGGCTATGTTGGAGCTCACCGGAGATAATTTCACTCCAAATTTACAAGTTTGGTTCGGAGATGTCGAAGCTGAGACTATGTACAGGTGTCAAGAAAGCATGTTATGCGTTGTACCGGATATTTCTCTTTTTAGAGGTGAATGGCTTTGGGTTAGGCAACCTACCCAGGTACCGGTATCGTTGGTACGTAACGATGGAATCATATACGCCACTGGTTTAACATTTACGTACACTCCCGAACCCGGTCCCCGACCACACTGTGCTCCAGCGGACGAAATTATGAGAGCTCCTAGATCCATGCACAATCAAGCGAGCATGCCTCCAGCTATCGCTGACGTACCATGGAATACCCATCAACCTCCCCAAGCTGGTCTCTGATGTTTTATAGATGATTCTAACGGTAACCAAAGTGTAAGCGCAGTGTTCGAAAATGGTGACACGAGCAATGACGAGGAAGAGGAAGACTCTTTGTTCGAAGTGGTCAACGCCAAAACGTAGCGTTTAATATACTGCGCCCCGTAGATTCGTCTGTAGATAATCAAATCCTTGAGATCAATTCAATTTTTCAAATATACCTGTCGCTGATATCATTTATCGCAAAAGACTATTCGAGACTATTCTCTTCTTTTGATTTTCTATTCCTCTTTTGACGAGGATAAATCGGAAGAAAGGGTCATATTGATTCTGTAACAGTTACAGAGAGTCAATAATACTGTGTAATGAAATTGTGAATACAAATTTAGAGATAAACTATCAAATACTTTATCATACGCCAAAAACGTGTTATATCATGTAAAACAAATGACTGAAGTTATATAAAGCAAAAGGAATGCTGTACACACATACTTTATGTACTTGGTCTTCGAAAAAAAAAGAAAAAAGAAAAAAAGAAATGATTCTCAACATTTTATATATTTATAAATTCGCATTAGAGTTACGAAATTTACAAAAGAGAAAGAATTTTCATTATTTATCAAGCCATGCACAGAATATATATTGAACATATATAGATTTTAAAATGTAGGTTTGGATGAATGTTCGTGTGTATTATGTATGAATCGATAAAATTATAATCTCAAAGACTATCATTAAATGTTGACAACAAATATCAGCAATTTCGTTTGTAACATTATTCAACAATTTTACATATTCATTTTATATGTATAAAAATAAATATTTGAAGCACGCGTACACGCAATACATCTTCGCCATTTTATATTTTATGTATATAACATTATACCAAGGAAAGAATTTATTTGAGGAAAATTCAATGAATCGATTTTAAATATTATATATAAATATATATATATATATTGTTGAATACGATTAACGAAATATGAAAAATTATTTCACGGTCAGCGTAGCTTTATTTATATCTGTACAATATCAATGTACGATACATATGTAAGAATATACGATATTATCAAAGAAACAGAATTAGGATGAATCGAAGAAAAGGATCAAATAACCAACTCTTCTACGTTTATATTTTTTTCTTTGACATATCGAGTAAAAGAATATGAATATAGTAACTAGTCCACTACAGTTGACAGCGTGTTTTTTTTCCTTTCTTTTTTTGGAAATTATCTATTCAAAGGAGAAAAAATAAATTTTATATTTCACAACACAACAAATCCTTTTCTCGTGTTGTACAGTAAGGAAAGAAAAATAGTTAAGCATAATAGTGTTCTGTTTCTTCTTTTTTCAATCTCATTTCGTCATATGTTTGGTACAGTTTATTACTTTGTAATATATATATTTATATATATATATATATAAACTTTGTCGAAATATTCCTTTTAAACGTGTGGACGATTTTTATTTAGATACGAATATTTTATCAGAAAGGTAATTTTATAATGATTATATACATATTACTTATATCGTTCTTTTTTTTTAATGTCCCTGTACGAGTTTAAAATAAACCGGAGTATGTCAATGTTTTTAATCCAATGTTTTATGCATATATTTTTTCTGTGTTCCTAAAATCCATAAAGTCTCCTTTTGTGTCGTTGAAAATTGAAGAAATCCAAACTTAATTTGAGAGAATATCAAAGTGAAATTGAAATCTCTTTGTTTGCCGCGTGGTATTGTATTATTTGAAATCTCATCGAACAAATTGTCAAATTCTTATCAATGACTTTCATCGTCTCTATTGAAGACTATTAATCTTTGAATCATTGTATTCTTCGCATACGTCGTTCTTTCTTATAATTAAAAATGTGTACCGTGTGAAAGTCAAAAACGGAAACGAGCAATTGTCGTTGGTAGGAAAACAAGCTCATGACCTCTCGGTATAAGAAACGAAGATGAAATTATATCTTCGTATACACACACACGCTCTATAATATCTGATTTTAATTACTCGACTCGTTCTTCTTTTACACGTTGGTGGAAAAGAAACTACAACTGGAGGGATTAGAAATATTGATGAGATTCGGTTGTTTTATTGGAATATTATAGAATTTCGTTAGATTTTCGTTACGCGAGGTTCTGATTCATCAGCAATATTGTTGTTTTATTCAAACAAGTTCACAACATTCCTTTATACTTGATTGAATCGAAAAGAGTCCTTTTTCTCTCCCTTGGCAAAAACTCAATCTGGCAAGACCATCTTTGAAGAGGAAACGAGATAAAAATCAGCTTGAGAATGAAGTCTTCCTGAAGAGATCTATTGTACAAGGGGGAAAACACTGGAGTACACACCATGGGAATTTACCCACAATTAACATTTCTACAATACGGTGTAAGCTGGAGAACGTGATCACCTTTATTATTCACAATAATAAATGCAGATTAATAATAATTACATACATATACTTAAATCTAGGTAATGGACGGACCAAAAAATGGTATAAAATTGTAAAATATTTCCTCTTAATTAACATTTGATTGATTCTGTAATATTTTCAATATTTCCAATATTTCCAACAAGGCCAATGAATTTACAAATTACAGATAACAGTTCATCATTTGATTTCCAACATTTGAGCACATGATTATTCGTTTTCAGTATGTTTTGTTTTTTTCCCATCAATCGATCGATACCCGATATCTTACAGTATTAATAAAATATATGATTTCATATACAATAACTTTGATGTCTATCTAACGATCATCAAAATAAGTACAAGGCTACACGATTGTTATAGTATATAAATTAACAAAATTCACAATGAAAAGAGAAAAAGATATCGATAGAGAAAATTATAACACAAACATACTTGACGATTCACCTGATGTTTTTTGTTTTGTTTTTAAATTATTCTATAAATCTCTAAATGTACATGTTCCATATACATAAAAACCTTGCATTCAATTTAAATAATGTAAAAGTTTTAATACAATTATTGGTCCACGCGTAATTACTTTCGAACAATACTTCTTTTTTTTTCCCACCGCAATGTTCAGTTGTGTAAAGTATATGTATATATACCCGTGGGATTTTCGAGCATTCACTTCAAAACACATTGCACAATGTTATATGAAAGAAAGAATAGAAGACAAGAAAAGAATGTTGCTTAAAAACTATTTGATTCTTATTGTACGCTGTTTATTCATATTTGTGAGCATTAAGGATATATAAGAAGTCAAGAGGTCGTCCATTTTGTAACCAAGCGAGGTTTCGCATAGCAGTTTTGACCCACGTACCAAGTTTCCTATTGTCATATGGAAGTACGTATTCCCGGATGACCAGTTGGAGATTCTAGTGAATGGATGAGTTACTAAAATATCCTAAAACACAGAAAAGATTTGTTAAGAAATTCAGTGATCGTCGTTATTCCAAGCGTTATCGAGTGTTTTCTCGGTCTCATTTTCATTTGATTAGAATTTCAAACCCTTGCCCTGTATGAAGCTCATTGCGTTCATTGCAATCTAATTTCATTACGGAAGCGTTATCGGAGAAACAATAAACATAGAATTATCTTCTATAGACATCGTTACATTCTCGTTACATTCTCAGTTTATTGATATCGAAGAATCGGAAGAACAGATTATTCATGAATTAAGAGTCGATTTCGTAAAAAAAAAACGAAAACAACTGAATTCGGGTTATTGTAAATATATACCGATCGAATCAAGGTGGTATGTTAACAAGCGAGCATGCAAAAGAAGTCATTTGAAACTGTATTGACACATTCCTTCGTTAATTTTTTGTTTCGTAAAACGCGGTTTAAAATAATTGAAAAGTGGGTACTTGAGTATGAAATTAGATTATAACTTATATAGTGGACACGAATGAAGTACCTCTTACATAATGATAGAAAAAAGTACAGATAATGAGATACAATTATGTCAGAATTTTGCATAAAACATTGAGCGATTGAACGAGGCATTATTACCTTTGTCTGAGGATGTATCAAGCTCACGCCATGTTTATTAATAGCTATTAACAATAGCTCTGGATAGTTCGGTTCTGTCGTTTGCTTGACTTCGAAGAATGCCGACCCGAAAGTCGGCCAACGATAAACAATTTTTAAGAACGTTATTTTTGCATCTTCCGGACTCATTCCTGTACAAAAATTGTATTTTCAAATATCAAGGCGCATGATTCTACGAATTCTATGAAAAATTCTATCCTTACCGGCATCTTGATTATAAGCAGCGATGATCGATCTTTTCCAATCGTTGGCACTTTGTATTTTCACTAAATCTCCTGGTATGAATTCTCGGAGCATTTGTCTGAAGAATAAAAATTTGGATACATCAATGACGAATCAGAGTTTCATTCGAGTATATCTATGGACTTACGGAATGGCTTGTAATTCTTGTTTACTCTCCCCAAATCTCACTCTATACACCAACGCCGCTAATCTCGATGCTTCTTCTTTAGTACATTTGTGATATCCTGAAAATTTGGTCATATACATTTGATTCTATCACTCTAGTCATGAGACCTGGGAATTTATTTACCTCTCAATAATTTAGGAAGTTCTTGATGGAAGTGGAATATCAGATCCGCGTTTCTATCTTTACCAGGAACGGTGTTGGTCCATAATTTCTTCATAAAGAACACTTGGTAGGTGAATTGAGGGGAAACACCTGCGATTTAAAAAAAAAATACATATATGTATATCCATACGCATTATTTTGGAATTTATCGATACATACCATCCCTCGACGGTCGAGCTTTTCTAATCCAATCTGTCAAATGTCGTACGAAATCGAAGAAGAAATCTCCTTCCGGCACAGATATGACCTTATCGGCAATTTTCACGAATAAACTAAATCCTTCCGCGGATCTCAAATTAAGACGTTGTGCGATATTTTGACAGAAGTCTTTTGCTCTCGTAGATGAGTCAACTTCGAATGCCTGTGTGATTGATAAAATCGTTCAGTCGACTTCTTCTTTTCTTATCAAATAACAAACAAATGCATAAACGAGAGTTACCTCATCCGTATCGTCAGGGAAATACACTTTATGGAAAATTTGTGTGGTTTTGTGTTGTATAGCTTCTACCTCTACTTGATGCGGTGGATATTTTCTTTGTCCATTACGTAAAGTTTTTTGAAGTCTTTGTAAGGAATCTTGTGATATAGGATGACGTCTTGTACGTAAAAATAATGTCAATTCCTATAAATAAATAAAACCATGGAAAATTCATTCAGGATAATCAGGAACGATAAAAGCTTATTTTCTTGATTTACCTTTAGAAGACTTTGACTGCAAGTGAATAAACCTGTAGCGAGCCACATTAATTCCCACCCGCGTTCTTCGCTCAATCTGTTTCTATTGTCAGTTAACTGTTTCATTACTTGACAATAGATTTCATCGCGTAAAATTTCATTCTTCAGAGGTCCATCGAAGATGATATCTGTATATTCATTTCCAATACGTGGTCTCTTGGTTGGCAAATCACCCATGTATTTCAGAATGGCGTTAAACGCGAAACATGCTTCTTCCGCTAATTCTTCTTTAGATAATAATTTTTTCAGAAGGGGTTGTTTGATGGGTTCTCTCGAGTGATGCCACAGTTCATCGATTTGTCCTCTTCTCGCTGTCGTTAGAGTCAAAGTTTTTGACATTGTTCTTTTAGGCGGTGTCCTAAAATGTATCAGAGGGATATCAGTCATTTAGTAAGAATCATCAAAAAGTATGATCATCTTACCTGAAATGATCGATGGCGTACTCCATCAGCGTGTGAGGCTTATCTCGCGATTCTACTCCATTCATTTGAGGCGGATACAATCTCCGACCATTTTCGGTACCCTCGATACTAAACAATGCCTAAAACATAAGAAAATTCTCATTCAAAACGTCCTTTTTCTCCACACTCTCTATTACATGTATACACAATATAAGAATTACCAATATATCATTCGGTGGTTTAGATAGAGAAGGTAGAACATAAACCGTTTCGGCAGGGAAATCTCCTTTCTCGCCAGTTCTTTCACAAGTCCCGATACACCATCCAGAATTAAGCACAGTCTCCCCGGTACTTTCATCCTCCAATATGATGAGATCTCCTTTTTGGAAGGTTAAAAACGAGGATCCCTCACCCGGTGCTTTGTAATCTTGCAAAGCGATCACATATTTACTCCTTTTTTTCAATCCTTCCAAAAAGTATACTACTAAATCGCGTATATCTTCGGCATTTGGACTTTGGAATGTGAATTCTTCTCCTCTAACCGTTGATAAACTAAACGTCTGTGTGAATATTTTGTTTGTTCTGAAAATATCCCGAAAATATATATATATACACAAATCTCCAAACACGTAAAAACGAAATACAAAATTGTACCCACTTTTGACTAGATACGGTAGTGATTTCGGGGAAAGATAATTCTAAAAGTACTTGTTCTTGATCGTCGACCACGTAAACTCCAGTCCAATTGACCGCTATGATAACATCATTTTTGGGTAAATTAGGACCAGAATTTCTATACGCCTCGTAGAAACGTGAGAAAAGTAAAGGCCATTTGAATTTCGCATAACCTACTATATCCTCTTTCACTCGTAACGCAGGTACTTTTTCTTTTAAATAATAACTCTGTAATGAAAGTATAATAATGTGTATAAAATTTCAATCAATAATCTATTCAACAATACCTTTTTATAAGCTTGTAGAACAAGATGACCCCATCTATCGATAGCTTTATCGATACCAGTTAAACAATAATCCGGTATATAATTAGGCAACAAAGTGAATAATCTATCGACATTCATATCCGTGTGATATTCGATATAATATTGTTGAGCGGCGATCATGGCTAGATCTTCTTCCTTATCGCACCGATACTCCCCGAACTTGACCCCCCTAACGACCTGTTGATAAATTAAATTGGTCGCGACTTGATCTTCCGTTGGTTCATGCCAGGGAGCAAATATTTCTTTACGGAAGAATAATCTCCAAGGAGCGTTACGTTCTTGAGCACCCTGTTCTTTCGCGTACTGCTCGCATTGGGAGATAGCGTCCATGACATGATCCCCACCACTGCCCAGGGAAGACACTTTATCGAACAAAGCGATGTACAATGAGAAACCAAATTGATCTCTTAGGGAGATTTTATCCGACAGCTGATTACATAGTTCCCTAGCGGTAGTAGCCGAATCGGCGAGTAGAGTCTTGGTATTCCCATCCATGAAGGTTATAGGTAGCATGATTGGTTTTTTAGATTTTGTTGCTTGAAGTTCTAACCAACTGGGAGGTTGATTACGAGTGCCATTGTTGAACGTTCTCTTCAACCTGTCTTCGCAATACGGAGCGTAACCCGGAGGTCCCTCTCTGATGAAAGCTCGAAGATAATTGACAAACTTCTCCGAAGGTGCGAAACAACCAACGCATAAAGATAATAAAATCCACCCTCGAGCGTGGGACGATTTCGAAGGATTATTGGTCAATTGTTTACATATCTGACAGTAAATCTCGTCTCTTAATTCTGCTCGTAGTATTCCATGCCCTATGATGAAATGTAATTTTTCTAAATTCGAAGTAGGTCTAGCTTCTAACCAAGATTGATAACTATCCGCGGTGTATTCGTCTTCCTGTAATCTTCTTCTCACGTCTTCTCCTAATTTGTTTTTACGTTTCAGCGTTAAAGATACCAATTTGTGTCGAATCGAACGGGGTTTTTGTTTCATAAATGATTCCTAAAATTACAAAAAAAAAAAATAAGAATCTATGATGTTAATATTATTGATATTATTCGATTGACTTACAGGATCCATTCCCATCAATTGTGCTTCTTGAAATTCTTTACTTTTGATGAAATTCCGTCCTAAGGTGGCTGTGACTTTTGACATAACGGAAGTCGTGTCCCTATCCATCGTATGAAATCGAGGTTCCGGAAGATCACCAGTGAAACGGAGTATCGTAATCCATAAAGCTTGAGCAGCCTGATGAAAATAATAATAATAATGATATTATAAAATATTCGATACAGAAAAAGAAATGATTTGTACCAACCAGTTGATCTCCCTGAGTATGTAGAGGTAACAGAGGATGTTTCAAAGGTTTTCTCGAATATTGATGAGTTATGTTTCCTTGGAAATAAGTAGCAGCAAATTTTTGGAATTTGAATTCCGAGAGATCTTCTTCGTCCTCCGATGCGGTTTGCATAGGACTAATGATTTCTTGCTGATCAGCTCTTGGAGCTGGAAGATCCTGCGAAAAAAGAACAACATTGATTCCCATGACAATTTTCTCCTAATTTTCTTCATACTTTTCTTACATTGAAAACGGAAGTTTCTCGAGCAGGCGTGGGCGCTTCGCTACTGGAATCCGGCAGAAAATCGAACATAGCCTCTACCAATTTACTATCATCCACTGGTTCGTCTTGTTTCTTGGCAGCGTCGTTTATCAAATTCTTTTTTATTTCCATACGACGTCTGTCCTCCATTTCCATTTCTATTTCTTTTCTCTCCAACTCTTGTAATCGTTCCTGGAGAATAGGATAAAAGATACATGAAATAAACATCGATTATTCACAATTCGAATACATCGTTACTTACCCTGTAATTCTGCTCGGCGATTTCTTTAGCCCTCTTATTACCCTGATCTTTCAATTCTCTTTCCTCTTTCTTTCTCAATCTCAAAGCTTCGATGTGCAGTCGGTACTCGTATTTGAGTTTTTTATACCGTCTTTGTGCGATCATTCTTCTCACGTGAGCTTGTATCTTCACGATGGCCCATAATTTCTTACGGAACATTTTGCGAACTAGATGACCTCTCGCTCGGGCTTGGAGAGCGACTATGTGGCCACGTAAATGTCTGAATCTATGGGATAAAACTCGGGATCTGATCAAAGCCTGGAGTCTCATGTAACCAACTCGCATTCTCTTATATCTTTGACGCTGAGCGTAACCCCTCCAGTATTTTTGAACGATCATGGCAGCCGCTCTCATGCGTAGGAATCTTCTTCTGTAAACCCATCCACGAATATTTCGTTGAAGTATTAAAATTTTCCTCGTCAATACACGATCCCTCTCTTGTTCCAAAAACAAATCGTGAGCATCTTTGAGGAACACTTTAGTATGTCCCAGCTGGTAATCGGACCTTCCTAGCACGGCGTGACAGATTCGTGATGTCGCAGCTCGACAGTCCACCTGCGTATGCAATGAGTTGAATGTATTCTTATTCAGTTTACTGCTAAATTTCATGTTTTATTATATAAGCTTGGAATTATTCTAGCTCCTGGTCGCAGTTTAACCAGTAAATTATATAAAGTTTTAGATAATTTTAGCAAGAATCGAAAAATTGAATACATTTATATAAAGCCTTATTATATTTATCCCCTCTTTTATCAACGAGATTATTATTTTTTATCAGGAACGGTAGCGTAGTAAGTTGAATGTCACTTGCCCGACTTTCTTCCAAAGCAGATCAACAGAACTTGTTCGAAGAAATGAGTGAAAGGAAGAAGCGATATACATATATTCATTGAATTTGAATTTTTACCTGAGGAGTATTTACCTTATGAGCAGGAGGGATACCGGAAATAAGAAATCTGTATCTCTCGACAAATTCATGAAACGAGTGTCTAATAGGATACCCAGCTCTACGTATTCTGATAGTTTCCATCATCCCAGAATATCTCAATTGCCGACAACATAGTCCTCTATCGAACATCTAAAATTGAATATCAAAATTAAGCAAATTTGCAATGATATTTCAATACACATTTCTTTCCCACCGCCTTGATAAATTATTTACCATAGGTTTTTTGAATTCATTAGGTTTGATGCATCGAATGAAGAACGGTTGGCAATTGCACAAAGTCTTCATGAGAGAATCTAAAGATTTCTTGAACTGCGTCGATAACGTTGGTGCTCTCTTTCTTGTCTCGGATCCCATACCAATATCCTCGACGAAGCAGGTTTGTAGAAATTTATTAGAAGATATGTGTATCAATTGCAACAAATCCGCGCTAAAGGTATCCCTATTTTTCTCCAGAAAACTTCTCGTATCGTAAAATACGACACCCGCGAAATGATTGAGTCCGAAAGACGTGTTTATATCTGATTTTGGTTTCAGATAATTCCTATGAGTGCCGTGAGTTTTGTGAATCTTCGCCAACATAGTTTGGTCTGTACCCTGTGGACAAAATTTGATATATCAATATATCAATTCGGACCTTTATTCACGATAAACGATGTTGCTGAGATTTGAATCATTTATTGAAACGAATTGATAATCGAATGAAGTAAACCCTTTGCTTTTGTAGACCCAAAGTTTTGCCCAGTAAAAGATAGACAAAGATGTTTGAATGTTCGTTTCCTCTTCTATAATCGATTCAAACTTCAAGAACATGATAGATGAAGAACTTTACCTTTGGAAATTTGGATTCTTCGTCTATGAGGGCCATTATATTCAGTTGTTTGATGGCTATCAGATCTAAAGCGTCTTGATTGTCTACAAATTCGATATGTTGCCAATTGATTCCTTCGTGATTGTATTCTTCTTGTTCCAATTTGAATATATGTTGAACGAAAAATTGTTGTAAATTTTCGTTAGCATAATTAATACAGAATTGTTCGAAACTATTGTGGCTGAAGTTTTCGAATCCAAATATATCTAAAACACCGATAGCACTGCGAGATGTGTTTTTCGGTCTGAAAATAGCCTCGTTGATTTTTTTAACTATGTGAACGAATAATCTTCCGTATATTCCTTTGACGAATGCATCTCTAATGTCGACGGATTGGTCTCTTGATAACGTTGAAACCTGAAAGCAGTATTTGTATATGATATCACTTGCAATAGATTTATTCAATCTATTCAACTTTATTTTGTTCGAAATCAATTGCATTCTATGTTAACTATATTACTTGGTTCAAGTATTAACAATTGAATGATTTGATAATGCACTTACGACAGTCTCTCCATGCGCAAAGATAGTTTTTCTCGTTAAGGCATCTATCAAAGATTGAACAGGTACTCCTAATAATTGAGCTACTCTTTTCACGTTAGTTTGTTCTGGAATCTCAGTGGCGTCAAGATTATCTGAAAAACCATTTTCCCATTTGAATCTATTTTCCTATAACTCACGAAGAAAGTTCGTATTTGTCATTCTAGATATTTTCTAGGCAGCTGAATTTCAAAGATTCATTTCAGAAAAAAAGGACTGTGAAAAATAAGTCACATTTTCTTAATTCAGAGGAGAAATTTGTTTACAGTGTTATATATAAAATAGCAAACAAATTCATCTGTAGTAGTTGAATCTTTTCACGTTCTCAACAGCTAAGAACTTACTGTCGTGGTCATTAAAATTGCTAATTGACACAGTGAAAAATTCGCTATCCAAACAAAATCAGATTTTGCAGTAATTTTCGTTAAGGAATAACGGAGAATGGCAATGAAGTTGACGCCAAGTCAATGAATATAATTCATACCTACGACGGTTGCTCTATACTTGATATTCCCCAAATGTAAAATAGCTGCGAGCAATTTTAAAATCTCCCAAATTTCAGAATCAGTGAAAAGTAGAACTTTCATAGCAGATCTTATATCGGCGAATTCCGCTGCGTCATCCCGGCCTTCGCACGTGATACTTCTTCCCTGAACGAATAAGAACAGTACAAATATAAATTCTGTAAATTTTCTCATCAATGTTTCGAGAATACGATTCTTACCCCAGTGAGATATTTGTACGTGGAAGCATCCTCCAATTCAAGTTTCGCTTTTTCTTCTTTCGACAAACCAGCCAACATACAATAGAAAATATGATAATTCCTTTCGTCCAAACTTTGATATACGATACGGGATTTTTCTAGAAGATATTGCTCTATTTTTGCTCCTTCTATTACCCCTTGTTCGTTGAAATGAATATCTATATACTTTCCAAACCGAGATGAGTTGTCATTTCTCACAGTTTTTGCGTTACCGAAAGCTGTAACGAGTAAACACAATATTAACATTATTTTATAGCTGTATATTCAGAGTAAGATTTATGCAAATAATCTTCCGTCTAGAAATTCATTCTCAAGCCAACCCCGATTTTTCTTCATTTTCGGAAAAGTTATCAAGAAAATTTCGTTTAGTTCATTCTGTTGATATTTTGTTTTATTCTACTCCCTGGTTAAAAAAACCCTATTAATTCCTATTGAAAGTGAAAATGGTATTAATCGATTCCAATTGGAATTCTGTCCGTTTGAGGGGATTCACCACTGAAAAAATACTTTTTTTGAAATACACAATAAAAATGGCTTAACTATTTTTCTCCTAGTGTGTAGTAGGCTAACAAAGAATACAAAAATATGAAATGGCCAAGAAGTTGTCACATACAGGCTACAGCGAATAAAAATTGTTCTTTTTCACGTTTTTCAGACCATATTTCAAAGTGATATATCTAAGAAACTATCCAACATATTGCACTGCTCGTGGTCTCATTTTGAAGATAATGATCTAATCTAGATATTTAGGTAGATTTATCATGGTAGCGTTAGTGGTTTTAAAAAAATCATCAAGTAAACTTCAGACTTTTTTTCAAAAAAACATGCATATATATAAAATCATGTTTCTAAGCAACATATTCACCTAAAATTCCCAATAAACACATACACGTTATTTCAACGTTGAAAAACGTTAGACTGTCAAACGGACGTCAGTCGTTGATTTCATAACGTTGATTTTTAGTTGAAATTTGATAGGGAAATAGACGACCAGAAATTACGTTTTGATAACGCGTAATTTAAGCTGATATTCAAAAATAACGTTTAGCATGTGTTTATAACACCTTGTGTTTGAACTTCAATTGAAGATATTCTGCTAAAAATATCGAACAAAACCGAACAATGAAATTGAATTGAGGTTGAAATTTCAACAAGGAGCAACGTAATGAATAGTGTGGCGTACTTTCCAAATTCTGTCATACTCAGAAATACTATTCACGGAAAAAATAATTTAGCTGCAGCAGCTGAGTAGCTAGCACGGCCACGGACAGCCATTAAATTAGCTCCTGCAGCTAAATTTCAGCTGTTACCGCAAATAAATTAACTACAAATGCAAATGTTTTTGCTGTCACAGCTAAAATTTAGCTGCAGGAGCCAATTTAATGGCTGTCCGTGTCCGTGCTAGCTACTCAGCTGCTGCAGATAAATTATTTTTTCCGTGTTGTTCTCGATATTGAATGAAAAGTTTTCACAATAATTTGTTGGATTCAATTCAAGTTTTAAAACCATCATTAGAACGCGTCAATATTTGACGTCTTTTAAACGATGTTCAAACCGTTGATATGACATTATTTTATGGTTGAAAAACACGTGATCTGCCGCGACATTTTTGCGTTGAATCAACGCAAGAATATTACTAATTCACAACGTGTGGTTATTGACTGTTTCTAACGTTTTTAAAACGTGCGTGTGTTTACTGGGACATCTAATTCTATCTAAATATTTAGTAAAAAATCTATTGAATATGTGCTGAAAATATGAACTCTCTATTTCAATTGTTTCTCAAGATATATCGATTTTTGTTGAAAATTTCATGATTTTTCACTATTTTCAGTGGTGAATCCCCTTGGTCTGAATGAATAGGATTTTTTATCAGGACTTTCATCTCTATAATTCAAACAGCGCTCGCAGGGGAGAAGATGAATCGCTAGTTAGTCGTTTTACAGGATTTGGGAATGAAATCAAACAACTCGTTGTGTCTGAGAAAAGTTCAACCGACTGATTTATATTGATGTTTATAAATAAGAAGAAATTACTTTTGCTTTGGAATTGTTATAAAAGTCGTATGCTTGGGGATACAAAAGTTAATTATCACAAACCAATATACATGAAGAATTAGTTAGAAATGCGTATAAACATTTGGATCTTGATAGAATAAACGCAGCTTATAAACATCAATATACACCAGTTCACTTAAATTATCTTTATACGTAACTAGATATTCGATTTTTTAAATAACTCTTTTACAATTGATTAGCGCTTTATCGATCCCTGCGAGCGAGATGCAAGAGTATCAGCTCGCAAGCGCCGGGGCGCCGTGAAGACTAAGATTACAAGTACAGCCATTGTAGAGATTATAAAAATAGGAATAAGGCAAATTGCATTCGAGTATGTCTTATTTTGAATAATTCTTAAGAAAAATATCGAGTTGATCTGATGACAATTTCATTAAGGATGTATTACACCTATTTTTAAAATAATGAAAAACTCACGAAAATCTCCGAAACGATTCTTAATGATCAAACAAATACTCCTGCAAAATTTCAAATCGATTCAGAGCTTCCTTCGGAAGTTACATCAAAATTCAAATCCATTAATTTACAGATTATATAGATTGAAACCATATATAAATGAAGATGAATAAAAAAATATCTTCCTCGATTCCATTCGAACTTCATCTTCAGTAGTTTTATTGTGCCATGGATCATATTTTGAATCACGGGTCATCAGCGATGTATTATTTTCAAAATCTATGTAATAATTCATCCTTAAATCATTTATCCAGGTTCTTTTTATTGACATTATCTTACGTAGTTGAGATTGATCAAGATCAATCATAAAACACGTCAATGGATTTCCCCACGAGTAAAAATTTCTTAGAACTTAAACTCTCGACGCTTAGTCTCTCACAATGACTTCTGACGGTTGGTATGAAAATTGATATTACCTTCGAGAATTGGATTCGCTTCTAAGATTTGTTGTTCTATCCAAGAATGTTTGCCACTTATCGCCGCTAAATATTGCAATATCAATTTAGTGCTTTCCGTTTTACCAGCACCGCTCTCACCGCTACAAATTAATAATGCGTTTATCGAAACCGATAAGGTATTAAGACAGCAAAACGTGCAATTAGCAAAGAGAAAGAGAAATAAATGAATTTTATTACCTAATTACTATACATTGATCTTGACCATATCGATTCATATGCGCATAACTGTTATCTCCGATAGCAAATATATGAGGAGGTAGTTCGCCAATTTTACGATCCTTGTACAGTTTTATTTGCTCGGCAGTGTAAATAGGTAATATTTGATAGGGATTCACAGCAACGAGAATGGAGCCGGTGTAAGTCTAGAAAATCGAAAAATGGAAACGGGAAGTGTTTTTCAGTTTTGGAAATTATGTATCTAAATTTTATAAACTCACATAAATGAGATTCTCGTTGTAACGTATCAATAAGTTTCTTAAAATTCCAGCTTCATGGAGGTCTCCTAAACTGATCATATCTTCTACACCTTGCACAGAAGTGGCGTGCATGGCCTTTATTCTTCTCTCTGGTGTTAGCCATTGTTCCTGTAAGAAAAATGAAATATTATTCCTCAATCTCGCCAATCGACCAACCGATGAATAAACAAAACTCATTACCTTATTATCGTCGTCTTTGACTTGGATTCGTCTTCCTTCGGCCGATACAACACGTGCTCCGATCGCTACATCAAATTCTTTTCCAGTAATTGGTTCGATCCATATATAGTCCCCCTGTGAAAATGAGAAAAGAAAAATGTATTATCAGAAAAACTTGGTGTACCAATTGTTATACCTATTCCTCTATACGATTATCAAACTCGCAACATTAGCGTGAAGGAGACAAAAAGTGTTTTACTTTCTATACGTGTCATTTTGCATAAAGATATATATAATGAAAATAGTGGCCTACTTTCCATCTGTGAATGTAAACCACATGAATCAGATTTGTGCATACATTACGATAATCCATATGCGCGGTTGTGCTAGGAGCAACTAGACAATGTGGAAAGCGGTTTCACGTTCATTGAACGTTGGAATTCGCATAGTTGTCTAGTTCACTGCTCTGCTGTCTTCTTTCACACTTATTGCCATGTAAAGTAGTTCATAAAGAGAATATGAATTTGTACACCCGATAAACGTTATCGCTGTCATTATCTCAAAGGCATTTACGAACAAATACGTCATTAAATCTCAACGATCTTTTACCAATCGTAAAACGAGTGTTTCCATCAGATGACTAATCTTATCAAATGGAATGAACATCATGGAATCTCAGATATAATATTCTCTCGATTTACTTCCATGTGATGTACAATTTAATATCTCCTGAATTTTATCAAATGTTACAAAACTAACATGCAAAGGATTTAAAAAAAGAAAAATGATTGTTCCAATGTATTCCGTGAATAATTTTTCAGAATACATGTATTCTAAACGGCAGTCCGGTTATTTACACACTCGTATATACATTGAATCTTTTTGATCCACTCATGTCCATGTTTAGTAGTAGAGTTTATCGAACTGTAACACCTACCGTTGAACTATCTTCTACGATTACCTTACTTCCCTTTCTGTCTGTCTACCCGTATAAGTACGCTTTGCGAGTAACTAATACCAACTTACAATTATTAAATTAAGAAAACGTGAAGAGTAAGGAAAAAAGAAGTTATTTTGTGGCTTCGATAACAGACATTTAAAGTCTCCTTTTTCATCATCGTTCGTGTAACACTCGTTATTATTTTATATTATAACTTGTTCGCATGATTTCAAAACGTGTAATTCGAAAAATTTGTATGTCTATCATGTGAATGTCTTCGCTGAATTACAACATTTTCAATTGATCGGAGAATTCGTTCTTTGGTGAACCTAAAGGAATTGAGAACTGAAGAATTTCATGATTTTGCTCATATTTTTTCGATAATATGTCAGTATATAGAGAATATTTACAGGGAATTTTATGGTTCGAGAATTACTCTTCGTACCCATGATGAATCAATATGAAGAGAACTACTATCGAAAGAATTTTAATGACCGTGAAAAATTCCCAGCTGAAATGAAGATGCGTTCGAATCGAATGAAGGGATTTCTTAAGGATGACTTGCATGTATCTTCACAACCAAAAGTTCATTGAAAGTTAAAACCATCGATAAAATGCTGCGAAGAATTGAAAAATGAACGAAAATTGATTTACGGAATAAGAACATCGCTGAAGAATTTTCGCAGTGAATTTACCACAAAATTCGTACACGGAAAGTGTTCGAGTCTATTAATATTTAGAAAAATGACTGTCAATTTAGGGAAAACGAGGATCGCTAAAAAATATTTGTAGTGAGTCTACTGAAAATTCGTAGTCTATGTATTAACAATTATCGATAGTTTCACTGTGATAAATACCAATGAAACTATCAACTCTTAATATTTTAACTACGAATTTTTGATAGACTCGCTACGAAACTACTACTTTTTCCCTAAATTGACAGTCATTTTTCTAAACGTTGGTACATTTTTTCTAAATATTAATAGATCCGGTCTTTCCGTGTATGCTGCTGAAGTTTGAAGCGTTTATCGAAACGAATTAGAAATTGAATGACGAAGTATTCCACTTTTGAGGCCCGAAATTTTCCGGTACTTTGTTTGAGCGATGTTTTCAGTTCCACACTGAGAACCCAATTTTTTAGATTGAAAGAAAATTTTCTTCGCCCTCATTCTAATAAATATTTTTTTCAATGGAAAAATTCTTCGTCAGATTGAAACAAAAAATTTTCAAATTGAGACAGAAATATATTCTTTCTTGAATTCGAAGAATATCATTTCAGTTCAATGAAAAATTCTCTCATTGGAATGAACTATTATCTTTTCCATTGAAAACAAGATTTATCAGAATTAGGGCAAAGAAATTTTCTTTAAATCTAAGAAATCGGGTGCAAAGAGTTAATTTGAAAAGTTGAATAACGATTATCCATCAGATTTTGTGGGTTTGAACTTCCGCACTTTTAGTGTGAAAAATAACAATGAGACTATCAATTTTTAATATTGTCACTACGAATTTTTGGTAGATTCACTATGGAGATTTTTCAACGATGCTTTTTTCCTCTAAATTGATAGTCAGTTTTCGAAATATCAATGAACTCGGTTTTTCCGTGTAATATACGTTGACTGCTAGTTTACGTCAGCTAGTTTTAGCTTCATATGGGGATATACAATATATATATATATATATATATATATATATATATGGAACTCGAAGTAATTATAATTCATAAAACTTTTATATGTTATTATATTAACCAGTCAAAATTATATATCCATAATAATTCCGATTTATATCTCATTACACTGAGAGAAAGGTACCTAGCTGCGGCAACTAAAATTTAGCTGTCCCAGCTGAAGTTTAGCTGACGTGAAGAAAAAGTCTAGTTATCTGAAATATGAATAAAACAATTTATTCAAGGTAACTAAAAAATTTAGCTATGACGGATAAAATTTATTTGGTTCAACTAAATTTTGACTCAGAATGACTAGGTTTCCTAGCTGTCTAATATTTCACTAAACCCTTTTTCTCAGTGTGGTTCAACTATTAAAGGTTCTTCGGTCACCCTCGAGACCCCATACAGGGTTCATCAATTGGCCCAATAATGGCACGTTACTGGACCACAAACAGCGTTCTTCGCCCATTAATGGCGCCCATTAATGGCTCATCAATGGTTAATTGCTGGATGATAACGTGGGTCCAGTAATGGCAATAAATAATTGGCCATGTATAAAATTATTGATTGGCCCAGTAATGGGGCTAATTGATCCCGATTTATGGCCAGAAATTTCAGGATAATGTTCGAATGTCAGCCATCGATGACAGATTACTGGGGCATAGTAATAATGATATCCAATGATGATATAACTGCGTTTCAGAATAATCGGTTCAGTATTAGTTCAAATGAGTGGTTAAGTGTGACCCAAAACACTTTTTTGTTTTTGTTTTAGGGAAATTTGTCATTGCAATTTTCACAAGATCAGAATTGAATGTTTTTTTTCCTAAATAGATTTGCATGCCCGATATTTCCACAATCTCAAATGTAAAATTATATGAGTCAAAAGCATTCTCGATAAATCAGTTGAATTCAGTTGCTTATTCCTTCAAATTTGTTGTTATTTACATCAGAAAGTAATTGATTATCCATATAAATAAGAATTTATTTGAATCAAGTAAAACGTATTTGATGGATGTGAATGATTTATTCAGCGTAATAGGAATAAGACCAAAACAAACCTTTTTCACAGGTGATTACGAATGCGATACATTCAACTTTGAAATCCATTTCACTTAGTAATAGACCATATTTCAGCCAGTAACGGAGAATCAATTGTTGGCCGTTCACCATAGCCGTACATCGGCTGATTATCGACTGTTTTCATTGCTGGCCTTTCTTATCAGCCAGGGCTGGGCCACACTTGTGCGAATGATATGAATCCATTGTTGGCCATTTAATGATAGCCATACATGGGCCTATTATTGGCTTTGTTTACATTATCGGGGTTTCCTGTATGGGACAGGGATATTTTCTCATCATCATTCATCTAGGGTACTCTCTAAATCTAAAAGAGCGAAAAATCACGTGTTTCACTCCACTAAGTCTCAGAAGTGAGCCAGTCCGCTTCGAGTGGGATTTTCACTCGTTTCGAGTGAACCCTCACTCTTTGAGAGTAAAAAATTGACTCTGGAATTTTAGTGGCTGTGTGTTTCTAACCTCAAACCTTGGAATATCACTCCATAGGAGGGGAAATTTCACTCAGAATTTCGACCGGCTCACTTTTGGCTGGCTGAAGAGTGAAATCTCACTGTAAAACTTTTAGAGAATAAGTGAAGTTTGTGACGCACAAACTCGTAGGTTTCGAAAATTGAGGGTGGAAAAATTACAATATGTTCAAGAAGAAAGTCATGTGCTTTTTTTACCCTGATGACCGACCGAGGGTTAACCATCGCTATTCACTTTCTAAATGTCTTGGAGTGAAAATCCACTCCCAAAGAGTGAGTTGAAAAGATGAAAGAGAAAATTTCACTATTTAACCCAAATTGAACCTTCCCTCTATTGCACAGTGGGCCAGAAACTCAAAAAAGTGGCCAAAAATATAAATCCTTGGTCGATTTGTTTCAAACTGGGTCACATGGGGTTTTTCGGGTCGCTGATTACGAATCTGAAGTCAAAAATGCATAATTCAAGATGGCGGACCCAGTATGGCGAACAAAAATTGAAAAATCAACTGAATTCGCTCGGAATTGGCTGTCACGGGGTTTTTGGGGTTGCTGATTACGAATTCGAAGTAAAAAATGCATAATTCAAGATGGTGGATCCAATATGGTGGACAAACATTGCAAAATTTTCGGCACTAGCCTGAAAATTGCTGTTCGAGGGTTTGTGGGGTTTCTGATCCAAAATCTGAAGTAAGAAATGATGAATCAAGAATAACGAACCAAGCTGTAATTGTAACATTAACTGAATTCGTTAATTCAGCGGATTTTATTTAACGCACTGAAATTTCTCAATCGATAACATTCATTTGATTAAAAATTCTGACACAGAGAAAATTCGCTCAGAAGAATCTCAGTAAGGTGACCCTAAAACCCAGTGCGAACCCCGAACAACGAAGTTTGAGTGAATCCAGCTGATTTTATAATTTTGGTTCGCCATATTGGATCCTCCATTTTGAATTTTTTTCATTTCCTACTCCAGGTTATCATAATTGAACGTAATCACCAATCTCAAAAAACTTTGGCCACCTCTTTTCGAAAGAATACCGAAGAAAATATATGAATTCATTCGAAAAGATTGAAAATCCATGTATGAAAGCACAAAAAAATCAATTTCTTCGATGTGTTTGTTAAAAGACGCAAAAAGGCGTAGGTTGACTTTAAAGTACACTTCATCCGGAATGTAATGAGCCTAATCTGATGTTCATATCTGGTGGAACTCAGGGGAATAGTTAATTGGAAGATTGGAAAATGATGAAAAAACTCTATATTTCGTGATATTGTCTTCAGTTTCAACTATAAACAGTGAAGATGAACACTTTTCCCATCGTTTTAAGTTTGTTTCATTGTTGTTCTTCCTGAAAAAATACAAAAGAGAACTCTTGGATGAGCGAAGTTTGCAAATGATGCAGGTTTGCACATGACACTTGAACAGTAAAGTTCAACCTATTATGCTTGGGGATATTGGTTTAATTTGTACATACATGCATTAAATCTCATAAAAATTTGAGAATAGTTGTCTCAAAGAGTCCTATAAATGATAAACTACTTGTTTTGCAAAAAACTCAAAGTTCATTTTTGGCATTTTTGGCCACTTTTTTGAATTTCTGGCCCACTGTGATATTGGAGTGAGAATTCACTCTTATGGAATGAAATCTCACTCTTTCTGGTCTTGCAGTATTTTCACTCTTCAAGAGTGAATTTTTCACTCCAAAAAATTTAGAGAGCATTTCTTTATTATATATTTTCCTTTGAGTATAAGTGAATTGACTTTCTCAAAGAATTCAGTAATAGATTTGAAAATTAATTCAAAACTCCAAATTGATGTCTGTGATCAGAGGTCGTAAAAAAGTTTTCAAGACCTTTATTCGAACTCTACAGTTCTCACAGAGTTCTCCAAGAATTCATCGCCGAATCCTGTGCTGTATGGGCCTCGAATAACGATTCTAAATGAATTCTCATATTTTGAGTTGATTGTTATTATTCGTCAGTCATCGATGTCTCCTCAGGTACTCAATTATTGAAAATCCAAGACTGAATTGAAAATGCAATAAACCACACACTAACGATTACTCGTACATATGGCGTTCAATGACGATTAATTTGATGAAAGGTATCATTTTCAACAGAACATTTTGTGCATGAATATCGATTAGAGAATCAATACTTCGTATAACCAAGTATTAGGTGTGCAAGTTGAAACTCGGCTTTAAGTTGGTTGCATGAAACAAAATATTTAAACGCATCCAATTCGTCCGCCATTTTGGATATATATAGCGTGGACATTGCAGTTGCCATATCAGTCATTTTCAAGTAATAATTTCCTGTGCATCAATTTTATGAGGTGGATTTCGATAAGCAACATTTACGCCATTGTATTCTATTCTGTTTTCAAATGAATAAAAATCAATTCCATAGCTCAAGCTATGGAATTGATTAATACGACATTGGGTCAACATTCTGTGAGCCATTGAACAGTGAAAAAGTGGTTTACAAGATTTCGTAATGGAAATTTCACTCTTGAGGATGATTCACGTCCAGGTGCAATCAAAAAATTTGAGGATGAAGAACTTGAAGTTTTACCGAATGAAAAACCATGTCAAACTCAAGAAGAGCTTGCAGAACAGTTAGGAGTTACTCGTCGAGCAATTTCACTTCGATTTCATGCATTGGGAAAAATACAGAAGGAAGGAAAATGGGTTCCTCATAAACTGACGGGAACAAATAAAAGACAAAGAGTTGCCATTTGCATGAATTTGCTTTCTCGGTTCAAGAAGAAGAATATTCTGCATAAAATCATTACGAGTGATGAAAAATGGATTTTGTACGACAATCCTCAACGTAGAAAAGCATGGGTTGATCCGGGCCAGCCATCTACATCAATTGAAAAACCGAATATTCATGCAAAGAAAGTTTTACTTTGTGTTTGGTGGGATTGGAAAGGAATCATTTACTACGAGCTTCTCGAACCTGGCCAAACTATTACAGCTGAGCGTTACCGGGCCCAGCTGATCAAAGTAAGTGATGCTCTGGAGGAAAAAAGACCATTTGCGGGGCAAAGAAGGCAAAAAGTGATGCTGCTGCATGATAATGCATGTCCACATACAGCAAAACCAACCCAGGAACTCATATTCGATTTAGGCTGGGAAATTTTACCTCATGCGGCACATTCACCAGACTTAGCTCCTTCTGATTATCACTTATTTAGATCAATGTCGTCATATTTGAAGGAGCGGCACTTCATGAATATCGAAGATGTCCGGGAATGGCTGGATAACTATTTTGTTTCAAAACCTCCAAGTTTCTATCGTGAAGGAATTATCTACTACCCGATAAATGGCAAAAGACTGTAGATAATAACGGCGAATATTTCAATTGATAATTCTTGGAAGAAGTATTTTTCTCAAAAAATTGAATTGGACAAAAAAAAAGCCGAGTTTCAACTTGCACACCTAATATGACTTCGGGAAAAACATGTCTTTTTGACAAAAGTGTTCTCGTTTTGCAGTTTAATACAAAGTGCACTTTCCATGCATTCTCGAAACTGATAAAAACAAATTTATAATTATGTATTAAAAATTCGTATGGAAGATGAAAGAATTTTCAAGACATTCTAAATGAAACATAGAGAAACATCAAATTGATATAAACCGAGTGAAACAATTTTCAAAATTATATATTATTTGCATAGAATTTGATATAAATTATTATATAAACTACATTGAAATATATATAAATTATGTATACTTTTGAGAAATTATCCCATCTGGGGATTTATATTTGATACAGAAAATGGTCTAATGAATATGATGTATCTGATACCTAGACTGAGAACAGCTTAACGTGTAATTATTTCCGAAGAGTCTAGGTGTCTGACGTTTAACCCGTGGATTGCGAAACACGAGGAAACACGTCCAAATCCCATTGTTTTCGTGAATATTTCCCACATCAGAGAATATCAACGACGTGACGCCAGTCAAATGTTTTATGAGAAATTTTTCAATTCCTGTACGAAAAGATACTTTTAATTACGTTAAGGGGAAAGTCTAGCAATCAATTTTCAAAAAATCGTTTTTTTTTACATGAAAAAATGCATGGAAATGAAATGTATGAAGAAACTGAAAAAATATTGTATGGACCAGGCATTGCTGATTAGGGTAAGACTCTTTTTCTTCTTTTTTTTTCGCCAAAAAAATTTTAAACGCGTTTTTCTCGAAACCACATTTTTTGACCTGGTAACCACGATTCAGCAAAATCTATTTGACCGATTTTGTTGAAATTTCAGGACAATGTTCCTAACGTGTGTAGTTATGGCATGAAGCGGAATTATATTTTTTGCTAATTTCTAAATACCATTTTCGCGCAATTTACATGGAAAAAAATCGAAAAAAATTCAAAACGTCGCTATTTTCTCCTTTTTTTTTTTTCATAATTCCGCTTCATGCCGTAGCCAGTAACATATTTTGCAAGAATTCATTTCGATTTTTGGTCTCAGACATTTCAAACTCTTGGAATCACGGCTACCAGATTTTGAGATGACCAACTTCAGGCTGCCATGTCACTGCCAGATTTCGCCATATGAAAAAAAAATTTTTCCATAAACTACAAAACATTAGCTATAGTATGTAAAAAGATTCAGTTCATTAAATGAATTTGAGTCGAAAAAAAATTGTTGAAAAAGTAGCACTTATTACTAGACTCCCCCCTTTAAAGTATTTTTTTTAAATAATCTGTGATGTAACATGTGATAAGGATTACTTTGTTTGTACCTGACCAGGCCCCTCCGACTGACACATTTTTCAATACTCCTTGTTTTCACATAATGTCCATCAAAATCCAGGTGGCGAACGATCTAGTGGTCCGAAACAATTGATAAACATAACCAAAAAGTTTAATTTTGCACATTTTCAAGACAAACTGTTCGACGCCACCTTGTTTCACGACAGAATTGTTAGTGAGTCGGGGGTCAACCCATTTCTGCTGAAACATGGCTACTTTGGTGAGCAAATACTGCACCATTACTGACCCAGAGTTGGTAATCTTTTGAAATTTTACGAAAAGACGATACTGTGCCAGCATTGATGTTTCAACAGTGTTTCACTGCGAAAGCGATTGTGGATTGGATGTCAACTCACCTTCGCGGCAACATGGCTACACTGAGAGAATAGTTTGATTATAATCTATTTTAAATTAAAATTTATCAAATAATTTATAGAAAAAGTTGACGCAAAATTTCACAGCACATGCAGTTTGGCTGCGTGGAGTCTACATGGGATCAATAACCTTGCCATTCAAAGTGCCAATAGTACGCCATGGAGAATCTTCGTGGAATGCATTGAAGGTCCAAATCCCGATGTTGGCTGGATTGATATGCCAGTTTGAAAGCAAGATTGAAATTTTGGTTCAGGTACAATTGAAATATCAATACGGGTGATATTGAGATACCACTTTTGGCTAGGTTGAAATGACTGTACTGTCTAGGTTTGAATGCCAGTACCGGCAAAATTGAACGCCAATAATGGGCCTTATGTAAGACATTGTTATCATCCCAGTATTGGTTCAGTACTGTCAAACGACCTGGGCCAGTAATGGCATTACAAATTCGACAGCACTGGCAGCTATGGCAACGGTATTGAACCAGTACTGGACCGTTCGTCAATTTCCACATGGGTTCTCACAAAATAAACAATTTTTACAAATATCAGTATGCATTAATCGTTGAGACCTGCTTTGCAAACATCTGGATTATCGATTTTTTAAATATCTTCGATAGTTAGAATGATTGAAGAATATATCGCCATCTGCGAGTGTAGCGAGTCTCGTGAGCCATGCAAAAACGGGAGCATAACCAGTGTTACAAAATATGTGCGAGCGAAGAAGCGAGCGCCACGAACGAAGTTGGAATGCCCCAATAATATTTCAAGAATCTAGCACATTCTAGATCATTTAAAAAAAATGTAACATCTCATGCATTCAATTTTATTCCTTGCACTCATTTCATTTTAACTAACGCGAATCATTATCGACATTGCATATCATCAATCATAAATTTCAATCATGCAAATCGAAAAAAATATCATCATTTGCCTTTTTACAAATTCATCTCACAATCCAAATAACATGAACCCCTGTGATCATAAATTCTCTACAAAATGACGCATTCTTTTATTTCTATTGCATATTGCGAAACGACATATTTTCATCATCGTTCAATCTGGGTCCCACGAGAAATTAGAAACATCTCGAATCAAAGTTCGAAATCACTTTCTTATTATCGTCGCGTGTTCCGTATAATCCATACGAAATAAGAGTATAACAATATATACCGTAGCCAAGCCTCTATAATATTTGTATATGTATATGTAATACATGTACCTATACGCGTCCCGATTGTTCATCTTACCGGAACCGAACATCGGAAGCAATGGCGTAAGCAATACTTATAAAATCTTGCCGTTAATGAATGAATCCTACCAGATGATTTTCCGGGAATTTCGTTTTCCGGTAAAGTTTGTTTCGTTCTCATCAGAGAAGAAAGTTTCACTAAAGTTGGATGAAAGTTGAATAAGGAAGTACTTAAAATTCATCCTCCAAGGACAATGTTTTGTAACTGATTGATCATTACCATACAATTTTGATTATCAAATTTCGTTCGGTATACGATGGAGTGTGTAGAGTTGCACCGTGTTATCGGATGAGAATTCATCGTTCACGGATATATGTTTTTTTTTGTTCTTTTCCAAGAGAATGAGATACACTTTGCAGAGATATTCAATAATTCATGTCATCCAAACGGGTCAAGTGATACTATCTAAATGACACATGAAGTTTCCTTTCGGACTTGAGAATCGCACTGCAATAGTTCAATGTACAAGATTTTTTATCCCGGTCAGAGCAAGAAATAATGAGACGTAAAGTGTGAGATATTGTATCCATTGATGGATAAACAACCTACTGGAGATGCTCTTATTGATTTCATGAATTCAAAAATTGTTTGACATCAATCATCGTTTGATAAAATTCTAAAATTATATATGTATTCGAAGTTGTTGATATTTAGAATTCATGTTGCTGAAGTTTGAATCGTTTATTAAAACGAATTGGTAATCGAATAACGAAATACTCAACTGTTGAAGATCCCAATTCTTGAATTATACTGCGGATTATCTTTTACATGATATTTTCAGTTGCAAGAAATTAATTCGAAAAGATAAACACCCATCATTCATCAGATTTTGTGAATTTGAATTTTAGTTTCGTTTCTACAATAAACGATTCAAACTTCAGGAACATTAGAATTCGTAATTATATCTCAAACATTTCCCCCCGACTTCTCAAAAGGATATTCTTTTGTTCTGTAAAATGCAGAGCTTGAAGAACTTCTCGAACAACAGGAAGAATGATTATATAGTATCGAAGTAGCTGATCAATAGAAATTTTGGAGTTTCTGTTTTTATTAGAATAAGAACCGTAGTTGAAACTTCAAACGCATTTCCTGAAGAAATACTTATATTGCTGAACGTTCCTCACGATTAATCAAAATCGAATAAATCAGGAATCTCACGTAAGATTTGACGAATGCCCTATTACCGGCTCGATGCAGACTATCAAGGTGCAAACGTTGATAATCGAGATTGATCGAACTACACAATAATAACGCTAAATAACTCAACGGGTCACCATTTTGTTTTCAATATTGTGGGTTGGCACAAGTTCTGGCGTTTTTCTTAGTTTATTTCAAGTTTCAAACAGAACGGAAAATATATCAGCATAAACACATAATTCTCAATCGAATAACATAATATGCATTGCGAAAACAAAGGGCCAACCTAATAATTATGACTTCCATAATTCTTATTTATAAAGAATTTCATGTGAGAAAATTTTCCAAATTATATATAATTCTGAAAGTGTTTATTGTTGAAATAAAAGTGACATGCTTTTGAATATTTTTCTCTCGATGAAAGTAAATCCCCTTCCCCCTCCCCTCCCCCTTTGACCGTTTGAACTAAGGTTAAAAGAATTATTGAATCCCTTAAGTGCATGCGAAAGAAAATACTGTACAATATTAACTCGAGGTAACGAACGATTTATAGAAATTTATGTTGAATTCAACAATATCTTGCAATAAATTGCATTCCCAATAAAGCATAAATGATGGTAAAAGATATGTAAAGAGTTGACCAACAGGAAAAGGTCGGATGTAATGGAGGAGGTCAAAAAGGTTCGGTTCATTGACTTTCTTCTTACATCACCGATTTCAATGTCTATAATCCATGAAAGGGAGGTCATTGCTGCCAAGTGATAGATAGTTTCTATTTCTTGGAATTAGTTATATTCGTTTTGTGAAAAAAAAAACAAATTAAATACGTATAACGAATAACAAAGGAGAGAGGTGCGCCATCCATCACGCGCGCACTACAATTCTCAGGGAATTAATTATTGGCGATTCATCGATATGGAAACTTCAATTCACCGAGAAAGTAATTTTAGGAAATCAAATCCGTGTCTGAGTTTCAATTCAATTCAAATACAAATCAATTTCATCTGCACACAATTTCATCGCGTTGTTGTTGTTATTAGGTTTAATAATCTGCATTCGTTTGCAGTTCGATGAAAGATCTCGTCTTGAATGAGGATATAAATGAAATACCATATAATTGATAGAAAATTCCACCCGTTTCTCACACGATACCTGTGTATGCATTGAATGTGAGCTGAAATGTAGAACGACCGGTTCACCTTCGACTATATCATTTCTTTCAAGGTTGAATAATTACGGTGAAAAGTTGTAAAAGAATCCCTGATTAATTTATCCTGAAAGTGAATCTACGAAGAATAAAAGATATAAAGAGAGAATAAATTCGATACTCCAGTTCTTCATTTGTGGTATCGATTTGATTCGACGTAACGAAATTTTATCACTCGAGAGACAGATGATAATAATATCAAACAACTGTCGAGAGCAGGTAAAGGATCGAAGTACAGAGATAGATACACTCTCCGGGTTTTATAATACCTCTTTTCAATTATAATCATAATTATAGCTTCTTTTTTTTCTGTTTTTCAATTATTATTTCAAACAAATATTTGTTTTATCCATTTTTATCACGGGATAATGAGAATTTCACGCACCTCGCATCATTGCCGTGAAAAACTTGACGATAAATCATGATACTTGATCAAAATAACATGATTATGACTAATTGACATTTCAACTGATCCGGTGTATTACCGAGTATAGTAACTGTTTCCAACCTAGTCTAACTCGAAGACATTCGTGAAACATCTGCGGTGTATTTTATCCGTAGATTTATATGATTTTCAGAGTGCGTGAAAGACAAGTTTTATGGATATAGTAAAAAATCGAAATATCATAAATTGCTGTAAAAGATACAGATGTTGTACGAACGTCTTGGGATTATTCAAGTGGGTACTACAATTCAAATTTTATTACATATACCTCTGTTTTTTTTATAGAATCCTCACGGGAAAATGGCATTGTTTCTGCATACTTTCTGGTATTAAATTCAATTTTTATAACACAAATAACGTTTGTAAATATCAACACACAGTACTCGTTGAAAATCTTTCTCTACACAATGAGATTTTAGATCTCTTTGATATCTCCATTCAAATATACTTTATGGATTGAAACGTTAAGGTTCAACCCTTTCAGGAGCATAAGGTAACAGATGTTTTGTAGAGAAAGATGATGGACATTTTCTCAATTTACCCTGTGAGAAGAAACTTCCAAAAGAAGTAGGGTAAGTGTGTCAATATTGCACCACTTGAGAACTTGCCGAACTTGCCTCCATTTCTTGGTATAGAAAATTGATGAAATAAAAATCGCATGTCCATAAGATTCCTCTCGACTTATACAATCTTATCTCGACAACGTTTCCCCAAATTGCACTTTGTGTGCTTAAATCGCACCATGTACACTTAACACACCTATGTACGCCTTTAGATTATTTTGATTGCAAGGAAATGTATCCGATTGAACGATAGGACATTTTATTAATCAGATTTGGCACTCTAAGCCTTCATACTTCCGGTTTCACTTGCCGTATAAAGGAATATTAACGCAACGTTTTATCAACACAGGAAATCAGTCAAAAATGAGAGGAGTCCACAGAATTTGGTGTAACTAATGTAAGACACACACCGGCAAATCAAAACTCAGTGACGTGATTGAATTGGAGTTCAAGTTCATGTTTCACTTGCGTAAAGGATTTTGCGCGTTTCCGTTTCACCGATACGCTAATGGTGCAATTCAAGCAATGGTGCAAGTTAGGCGCACTTTCCCTAAATTCACAAACAATTTTGGGAATTCACAGAAATTGTTTGAAAATTCTCAAATATCTTATGGATTCCCAAATAATCTGAAAATTTACCAATTCATAAGTTTTTCTCCATATTGTTCTTTTTAGAAATTCGAAAATATTTTTCACAATGTAAGCTAAGAGACCTTATGCCCGATCAGGGACTAGAATCCGATCATTTTCATTATTACGTGAATTCACGAAGTAATTTAGCTAGAGGTTTCAAATGAAAAAGTTAATTTTCGATCCATTAATTACAAAAAATGTTTTGGTTGAAGAATTTTTGCACAACTAAACCACAGAAACCTAGAATATAAGAACTGATCGGGTATAGGGTCTCTTACCTTTCCATGTGTGTATGGACCAATGGCCCAATGATGGACCAAGCCTGGCACAAGACCTGCCGAGACTCGTCTTGAACAATTCATTAAACTTGGCTCAGGCTTGGGAATGATAAGATCAGGACAAGCTTGGGCCAGTGGTTTTGCCAGGCCCGGTTCAATTCATTTACCAAGCATCAACCAATGTTTCTTTGATCGCAGATATGGATGAAAAAATTAATTGATTCATATCTCAGTTCATGACTTTCTCCCTCAGAATACCGTACATGAATTATCGAAGAATGTTCTTCAAAATCAGTTGATCTCCGTGTATGATTACATTTAAAAGTATCCTATTGCTATCAAATGAAGTTATATCTTAACTTAGATCAATAAAATCTAGCTTAGTGTGTAAAACTAGTGTGTAGGATCAATTATGACAGGAAGTTCGGGCCAGCCCTGGTCCGATGATTATCCCCAAATCTTCAGTCATTGTAAATTCAAAATTTATAAAAATTGTGCCACTCATGTGGGCAATATTGGCACAATTGTTTTCAACGAATGCTCGATTTTTACACTTGTGTCAAGCTTGTACCAAATGTAGTGATCATTTCAAAAATATTAACAAATGTACCACTTCATCCATTGGGAACAACGGGACAATCATGGAACAATATTGGACCAATTGTTCTTCACGGAGGTTTGTTTCTGACACATGTGCCAACCTTGGGACAAGCTTGGGTTTTTTTTCAGTCTTGGCAATACCTGCGTGGGTTACACTCCACAAAATAAAATACTTTTGTTGCATTAAAATTGTTAGCTCCTGTATTTTAGCAGATACAATGAGGCACGATTTGTGCTCATCCCCCTCAATTTCCTAAGTTGAAATACAAAAGATTTTTATGATAAATCATGGCTAGGGTATTGAAGATTCGAATAGTATTCGAATGACATTTTCTATAGGCGCTCTCGAGAAAAACATCGTGATATCAATATTTTATTGAAAAAATATATGGTCAAATGATTATTTTCAAAACTTAAATTTCTTGAGTTTTATCAATACAAATATGCACGCAGAGGAAAGTTTTACTTTGAGAATTGTTACACTTCACAAGTAAAGTAGGAACAAAATCACATTAAAATTCAGGGTTTGGAACAACCCAGGGTTTTTTTTGCAAAAACCTGACCTGATCAGTGAAATTCACTGATTCTCAGTACTTTTAACTGATTCGGATTTACAGAGCAGGTCGGTTTTTTCGGATTTTCTTACAATTGAGTGGATTTTTGGGTTTTTTTGGGTTTCATGTCTTTTCTGTAATCTGGAATTTTGATTATTATTATTAGATTCAAGTTTCTCATACACTGAGAGGAAGGGTCTATTCAAATATTCGACAACTAGGAAATTTAGTAACTGTAAATAAAAATTTAGTTGTGCTAGCTAAATTTTCTTTGTCACAACTATATTTTTTATTCCAATTGAATAAACCATTTTATTCATATTTCAGACAGCTAGCCTTTTATTTACCCCAACTAGAGTCTAGCTAGCATAAATCAAAATCTAGTTGCGGCAACTAACATTTAGTTGTCCCAACAAAGTACCTTTCTCTTAGTGTAGTTTCGATTGATTCTACAGTTCTGTTGATTTGAAATCTGAATTGATTGTTCGTTCATATCACGGTCTCACATCCCATATAACACACGAAGAATTCTTTCTCAAGAATATGAATAGAATTCTTGTGGAACTCTTTTCAAAGTTATGAATTCATGAAGAATTCTGAAAATTTTCTATTTCACAAACATCAACGAGGTCTTCTGGAATGCTTTTTAGATCGTTTCATTGCTCTCAGAGAACACGCTAATGTCAGTAAAATACTTGATGAATTCACAGTTTGAGAAGAGGTCAACAAGAATTCTATTCACATTCTTAGAAAATAATTTTGTGTGTGTCATATGGGATCATTGTGGTTTATCACGTACATTTGATATGACAAGTGAAATATGTGATTGAAATTCTACAATTATACATCATATTGTTCTTTAAATGGTCTCAAAATATTTTGATACCACCCATACAGCACAAAAGTCCCCGCAAAGAGCTCCCGTTATGACAGTAAACATGAATTCATTATGAATAGTGTGAATTCAAAATGAACTCTTGATGAATAACTTGATCTTCAGAAAGAATTCATATCACGAACTCATAAAGAACTACTCAGGCATTCAACATGTATGCATTTTGAATTCATTGAGTTCATATTGAATTCATTTTTACTGTCATAACGGGGACTGTTCAAGAAATGCTTGCGGAAGTTTTTGTGAATTCAAAATGATCATTTGTGCTGTCTGGATGAACATTAATTATATTATATTTATGAACTATAAGATGGATTGAAAATGCGTTTTATTCCATTATGATTCAGTACTTATAGTTATCCTTTGGATTTCACTTTACCCACATTTGCTTCTTTCAGAAGTAATTTCTTGTGTCCATAATTATAGCATTGTAATTGGAAATAACAGCTTCTTCGACACCTTTTTCACTTTTTTTCTGGGTTTTTTTCCAGGGTGTTTTGGGGTTATTTCTAGAGGGCTTTTTCGAAAAACACCCAGTAGGTATGTAAAACTGGGCTGGGTTATCTGTTCGAACCCTGTTAAAATTACTATACTCTCGGTCGATTATTAACAGAATTCTGTTACTGTTTCCTAAAAAGTATAGTAATTTTGAGGAAAAGAAAAACAATACATACTTTCACAATGTGATTTTGTCCCTACTTTACTGTAAAGTTCAGTAACATATGCCAATAAACACACACACGTTATTTCAACGTTGAAAGAACGTTAGACTGTCAAACGGACGTTAATCGTTGATTTCATAACGTTGATTTTTAGTTGGAATTTGATAGGGAAATAGACGACCAGGAATTACGTTTTGATGACGTGTAATTTGAACTCATATTAAAAAATAACCATCAAACGACGTCCTCAGAAAACGTTTTTTGAACGGGTTTGAAACACGCGTTCAAAATGTGTTCATACCACCTTGTGTTTGAACTTTAATTGAAAATATTCTGCTAAAAATGTCGAACGAACCCGAACAATGGTTAAAATTTCAACAAAGAGCAAGATAGTAAATAGTGTGGCATACTTTCCAAATTCTGTCATACTCAGAAATACTATTGTTCTCGATATTGAATTAAAAGTTTTCAAAAAAAGATTTGTTGGATTCAATTCACGTTTTAGAACCATCATTAGGACACGTCAATATTTTACGTCTTTTAAACGATGTTCAAACCGTTGATATGACGTTATTTTATGGTTCAAAAACACGTGATCTGCCGCGACATTTTTACGTTGAATCAACGCAAGAATATTACTAATTCACAACGTGTGGTTATTGACTGTTTTTGACGTTTTCAAAACGTGCGTGTGTTTACTGGGTATACTATGTAATTTTCTCTGCGTGTATATTTTTTCAACAGGAAAATTATAATGCATATACGGAGAGCTTCTTCTTTGAGATAAGGCAGAATTAAAAGAAACTTACAGAATATACACGGAAAAACTTAGTAATCCAAACTTTCGTTGACTTGTCACTTCGGGACGGAACACAAATTCAAGGAGAATTCGTACACTGGATTTGAATAATTCGTTGACTCTTTCCATTATTCCGACGATCAAGATTAAAAGTGAATTCCATTGATGAAACAATGGACAAAAATCAATGAATTATTCAAATCCAGCGTCCCAAAGTGACGTACTAGTCAACGAAAATTTGGATCACCAATTTCTTCCGTGTACTCTTCATAAAGAATTTCAAAACTCAGTTGAAATAGTTTAAGGGTTAACTGAGTTAATATTGCTTGAATGGAATCAGTTCAAAGTTTAGTCGAAATTGGACAGGGAATTCCCTATTAGAAGCAGGGCCTTCGTAAGGCTGCAATAGGGAACTCCTAAGTAAGGGAAACTTTCAATTACCATATCAGGTCCTGACATGGCATCCTGTTTAGGACCTTATAACAATGTAACGCGAGGTTGTTGCCAGGTCCCAGCCAGATTTTCCCTTTCGGTAACTCAGACATGGTATTCTTATCAGAACCTGCTCAGGATTGCCTTGACTCATCCGTATTTGAATTGTGAGGTAACTGTCAAGATATCTTGATCAGGACCTGATCAGGATTGCCTTGATTCATCCGTATTTCAATCATGTGATAATCGACAAGACAGCCGAATCAGGACTTGATCAATTCAGAACGATGAATGTATCAATCTATTCAGAATTTTCACAGGACTCATTAGAAATTTACCTGTCTTTTTTAAATGTTCAACTGAGGTCTATTTGGATCATCAGTAGAATTTCTTCTGTTGGGGTAGTTTCAGAAAATTTTATGAAAAGTGAATTCCATGAAAATTAAATTGAATGTTAGAATATAGCTTAGATAAGGTCCTGATTGGGAATTCAATTACTACCCTGATCAGATCCTGATTGGGAAACGTTTGGTTTTCCTGATCAGAACCTTGTCTTTTTCCTGCGTCACATTTTTGTTAGGGCCTTATCAGATACTCAAGTCAGGCCCTGAACAGAAATCAGGCATGCCTGATCTGAACCTGATGTTTTCCATATCAAAATTTCTACTAGGGGAAGGTTCCCTTAGTAAAACATACAACTTTAGAGTCCAAATCTCTCCTCAACAAACGAATCAATGTAGTAATTCATAGTACATTGTTTTTGTTAATGTGAAGTCTTGGATTCCAAAATTCTAAATATCAAATAACTAGAACACATCCATTTTATCCTCGATTATCATGTTATTTGGAAAAGATGATCAGTCCATGACCAAATATTCCAGGATGAGTAGCACCATTCTGATAAAAAAAAAGCAAATGATAGGATAATAATCTCGTTTCAAATAATTACAATATTTCCTTTTCCAGCGATACGCGTAATAACATGTGATTGCTAACAACTCAAATATCTTTCGTCGATTACGAATCCACACTGTTTCGATACCTTGAAATTGACCTGAATAATGCAATTTCATAAGAAACCAGTGAACGTGTTAATATCTTTATAATTCCGTACCTCAAGTGCACGCGGTATCATTACAGACTACTCGAATTAAATGCCTAGTTAGCTGTATTAGATAATCTAATAATCCTCCCTGACCAAGCTTTTTGCCACTGTAAACCTAGCTCATTGAAACGCAAGCGAAAACTCGATATAATTTGTACATAAGATACGTTCGTGATAATTCATATCAAAGTATTATTCGGATTGAAAATCACGTCATGAATATTATTAAATGTATATATACGCTTTCTCGTATACCCTGATTCTTTTTTTCTTTCTCTCAAGGTTGCCAATTGTGTATTGCATCATAGCTCATCTTGTCTTACTTTCGAGTCAGAACGGACAACGTAAGATATACAATATCGCATGGTTTACGTTTTACGTTTACATCGAGTACAAAAATTGAGTATGAATAATGGCTATTCGATAGTTTGGAATAATATTTTCACGACAATCGATATGGTGACAAAATGAGAAATGCGAATATCAAATATTATCCTCGGAGAGTCCTAGTCAACAATGTTGCTTTTCAATGTTCTTGCTACCGCAACCACCACCATCACCTTGAACCGTCGATGAATAATTTATCTTCCTCGAGAGGTCATTCGCTGAGCGTTTTATCTTAATTGCGAATCTATAGAGAAAAAACGTACTACGTGTAGTTAACAGGAAAAAATCAACTGCCATTTTTACATAATGATGAATAATGAAAAGAAGAGAAAAAAATATTAGAACGATAGGATTAGAGGGGGAATGTGTGTCAATATGATAAAACAGGTATGCAGTAGTGAAATGTACATTGAATCCATTGAATTTTATTTCACTTTTGTATTCGAGAAAGCGGGATACGGACAAAACGTGATATAACGAATGCGAATTTCGGCACTCTTGAGCATCAAATTACATAACAATGTGTACAATTATTCAGTTATTTCATTACAAGGTACCGTAATTGCACTTAATTTGTATTCTTCCATATAACCTCGCGACTACTGTAGGAATTTCAGTATATCCTGTTAATCAGCTGTTGAATAGAGTATTAATGTGATTAAATGTCTTTTCTCAAGAACAGTAAGTTTAAGTATGTCGAGCATTTTCAAGATTCCACGGTATTTCCGTAGCAACGTAGGTTAGGAAAACTCCCTGGTATAAGAACTAATAAAGAAACAAATCTTTCAACTCCTTGTGAATGAAATTTTCCGTTCTTTGAAATGAGAAAATTTATCCTTCTGTCTTTTGTTTGAAGATGAAATAATAAAACTTCAATAACGATGATACATGATTTGCATACTCATTTGATAATTACCTAATGTTTCATGAACTATTTTTCCCCGGAAGTCGTTGCCATTTTGTCATTCATCTTCCAATGATTCTAATCAATAACCGTATCGTTGATTATTCGTACTACATAAACATCCCATAATTCTTGGATTTTAATAAAAGCGTCGGAAAGATGATTGAAAGACGATAACGATTACCAATCACGAATGGAATAATATACGTGTTAATCATATGAATTATCGGTCACTTCAGACACATATTTTCACTTGTCACAGATTCCTACTGACCGTGTTCGAAATGAACGATCGAAAGCGGCAGTGTAACGAATTATCTAGAAATTAGCGGCGAGATTATGGATAATAATCGTACGGACTTCGCAGAGAATACATTCATGAATTAATATAGAGAAAATTTCAAGTACATTACTGTTAGATTGAACATCATTGTTTTTTTTCTTCTTCAATTAGGAAATATTGAAAAAACTCACCCGCGTGACGATGACCATTTCTTAAGTCGTGATTGTCGGCACTCCACCTGGAACAAATGATAGTTTTGTTCTGTTTAGTTTCATTCATCGAATAACAAATATATGGATTTACAATTTTCTACGTGCAGTGTTTATATTGTTAAAGTACAACAGTGGTGTATCCATTCATGTACAGATATTTCCTTTTGTGATGTGAAAGTATCACGTATATGATGGCGAAAACATCTCAATCGTATCACGAGTTTAGCAATAGAAGTTTCAAAGAAATTTCAAGTCTTCGATGTATTTCTTCAAAGGATAATTAAAATCTAGTATCATCTGTGTTGTTGCATAAATATTCCAATACGATTAGTAAGATAAACATAGATAGAAGCCACAAGAGAATTATCATCTCGGTAGTGGTAACAACTTTCACACCGAATTGTCGTCACCTTTCTATTCGCGAGATGATTATATTCTTGGTCTACGACAGACCGAAAGATTATGTGTAAAAGATAATGAAAAGGTAGAGATGGTTTAACAAGTCACGACCGCTTCTTCACTTGCGTGACGTGTAATTTGTGAACTATATAACAAAAATGATGCTTTATTTCCGCCGTACCCATGGATACATAATATATTGCAAAATTTAGAAAATGTGTATCTCGCGTACCAGAAAATGAATTTGATCTCTTTTTGCTCGCGACAAATGTCAAAAATTCACAATCGATTGTTCGATTACCACTGTTCCAAATCATCTCACTTGTTTCCCTCATGTGTAGGGTAAGGGAAGGTAATTTGGTTACATTCTGTGTTTGATCGTAAATAGCTTCCGTAAATGAATGAATAGGAACCTATAACCCATTTAGTATATTGTTCCACACGTTTTCAACAATTGTATAGAACACCAACGTTCCAAGTTTGATCTGAATTGGAATATCCATAATAGGTGAGTGAATTTTTATTTGAAGTAGGTGTATTTTTGGTGATGTAGAGAAAAACACTGTTTGGTAATTAATAATTCTCACAAACGTTGAAACGCATAAATTTAAAGCCACATATGAATATCTTTGCTATATTCTTTGTCATCAAATGTAGCAAAACATCCAAATAAGAATCAGTATACAAATTGGTTTGTGCATGGATGAAATTTGTGAACCATTTATGAAGACTCTCCATTTTCAGTACAACAAATCTCACACGTATATACATCTTCATCCATTGGAAGAAATTAATTTCATCAAGATAAAAAAATTGATAAATCCGTGATTATTATATAAGTTTCAAAATCATTCTGAAAACCCTCAAATTTCTTGCTCTGTTCATAAGGATAAACCATCTATGAAACGTGACTATGAAAAATAACTCAAATCTGCTCTTTCGTATGGCATAAAGAGTTTTTCCATTATATGTTTCATTGACTTCTAATAAATCAGAGAATACTAACTCACCACTCAGAAGTAGGGCTGCCATCTACAACCTCATCAACCCCGGACAAAAAGTCGAAAAAACCCGGATTTTCGGTTCAAAACCCGGACGTGTTGCAAAATATCTTCATTATTGAGAGTTTCACGTTCTGCATTGAAGATTTTAATTCCATAATGCACCCAAAATATTACACAGTACGTTTCAGTACATATACTACATGATCACAGAAATTTTGCAAAATTACAACAAAAATACTGGAATATTCTAATTTTTTCGAAGTAATTTTGCAAAACGTTTATAATTCAACACACATTTCTAATATAATTTCATTAAGTAACATATTCAATCTGGGGAATATTGCTTTTACTAAAATAGAAATTCAAATAGTCATAACAGTTATTCTTTATTGTACTTTGACAATTATAAAATTATTCATCACATAAAAACACCGCCACAGCAACAAACTATATATTAAATTATAATGCAATGAACAACGATTATTCTTTGGCATAACTTATCGCTTTGGGAACTGACAACAAAGAAAAACTGAAGAACCTGCTATGCCTTTTCAATGTTGAAACACGATTGACTTCCCGGAAAAAATGGAACCAATCAAAGCGTTTACGTTATTTTCTTCTGTTCATAAGCGAAATAAAATCATATAATAATTCGTCTTGTGTTATTCAGATAGTCTATCGAGTTAATACATAGATCAGTGGTGGAATTGGCTCATGAAACGAAAATCAATTGTTATATTTTGTGAATTCTGCGCATACTTATTGAATAACCGCTTGTTACTGATCTCTTCTATAAACTAGATAACGGATACGTGAAACGTCTGATGAACAACCGAAAATCTCTGGCGTCATTTATCTGTGGTCTAAATGGTCATTTTCAGCGATAAATCAAAATTATATGAATATATTTTCAACGAAATATTCTTTATATATTCATACAATTATAAAATTATTCATTTATGCTTCCCAATATCGGTTGATATTATAATTCCGATTTTCAATTTGCAATAGTACCACTTTGGAACTACCTAGATAGCACAAGAGTTCTAAGTGAGCTCTTTGTGAGTACGTTGTATTGATTATGAGCTCTTTTAGAACTCTTGGACTATTTGGGTATACATGGAAAAGAATTTGCGGTAAATTCTGGAACGGAGACAATTTCTATTACCATTGAAAACAAATTGTGGTAATTTCAACTGAATTGGAATAGATTCGATGGCAATTGCAGTGAATCACACTCCGACATTTTCTCTGTCCCAAATTTTATTCCAAATTGTGGTAAATATGGCAAATAATTTTTTTGCGTACAGGGGTGAGTTCGCCTACACTGAGAAAAATTTTCTTGTACAATTTCCCATCATTGCTGGTAAATTTAGGATATAACCTGAAAACTACAAAATGTACTGTCAAACACGGTGAATTGAACTGTTATTCTATTGAGATCTACGACCAAAGCAAGTGAAGATAGCTAGAATGATTGCAAAGTTCATACATAATTGATAGCGTGTTTCGTCATTTTCAGAGTATATCCCAAATATACCAGCAACGATGGGAAATTGTACAAGGAAATTTTTGTCAGTGTAACGAGTATTTTGCTGAAAGGATATAATTTAACAATCACCACTAATTTTTTCCCCTTTTACTTGGGGACAACGAATTTTCGAGACAACGCAATTTGAAAAACCAGGCATTTAGGAGAATGAAGCTTTAAACCTGCGACACATCATCAACCTTTCGAATGATGTAATTGTGAAGATTGTGAATGATGTGGAAAAAAATCATGAAAATTCAATATTCATACAATTCCTTTTTCAGCATTGGAAAACCCGGACAATGTTGAAAACCCCGCCCGGACGTTCCCCGGACGCCCTCAAAACTAGGACGAATCCGGGGAAATCCGGACGGATTTGAAAATAAGATTTCAAAATTTTGTTATTTACTTTGTAGAATTTCATGCGCGACTTTTGGAAACTTCATATTTGTTTCTATGAGTTGTTAAGTATTGATAATTTGTCATTGTTTTTCGAGTAATATTCAAGAGAAATCTGAACCGTTTTATGTTTATTACGAACTTAAGAAAAATTCTTAGATTTCAAGAAATTTTCTCAGATTTTAAGAAATATTCTCCAATTTTCTATTAAAGATTACTATCCTTTCGAGCTGCATTTTTCTCCGTGTAGACATCGGATTATATGCATTTGCATATGTGCATATGCAAAACGCATATAATGAGATTTTTTCGTTGATAGTGTATATATTTTAGTGTAAAATGTCAAGAGTGTCCGAAATTGGAGGAATGAACAGTGGATTTGAACAATAAACGGAATTTTCAACTTTGAGGTATCATCAAATTTTTCCCCTAAGAGATTCTTCATAGTTGTATTCTGGAAACTGTACTGTCAGACCCCAAGATTCCAATATAGCAGGATCTTTAACTGAATTATCGTAATGAAAATAATAGAAGAAGTTGCACAATTGATACGCGCACTTCCAGAATCATTCTCGATTGAAATCCGAAATAAATTAGACACTGTGTTTTCAAAAAATCCAAGTTTCAAAGTGCTCGAACGAGTGAATTCTTATATTAACGGGACAAATCAAATTCTGCCTGAAATTATTTCTATGGAAATGGCACCATATTTTAAATTCTGTCTGATGACATCGGTAGATGTAGAACGCTCATTTTCGGCTTATAAATTGATACTTAACGACAAGCGTCACAAATTTCAAATAGAAAATTTGGAAAGATACATAGTAGTATATTTTTATATGAATTATAATTCATAATTTGGGATTGATGCTGTGGAAACAATTGTATTGTTGAATTTTTATTTTCTAAAGTATATTGTGCAATTTGCGGAGATTTATTCGATTTATAAAGCTTAGATTTGATATTTGAGCAATAAAATGTTGATTTCAAATCAAATTGTGAGTTTCCCATTAGGACATATTTGGTGCATATTTTGTTCTCTTCTCGTGCATATTTTGGCATTTTGATAGTGCATATAATCCGATGTCTATATATCACCAAATTTCATTCCTGTACCCCATATGACAAAAACTTTTGTATTTCAGGTGTTACATACTCGAAACGATGCATTTTATTATGTCATATTTTTATCACTCTTCCGTAAGAGTATGAGGTGGTTTTTTTTCTGACAAACTCTGAATATTGAAACTGTTAATACAAGATTATCATTTTTATAATCGAGATTCACTCTGTTCTTATACTCTTCGTATTCGATTATTTATAAAATTGTATACAACAGGTGTAACGCTGATGAATCTCTTATATAAGGTTTGATCAAAATCAAAATGATTTATTTTCACATCAAGATACGATCGATTCTCAAAAAATGAATAGTCGAAGTTGACCAACCTTAAGCCACGTGCTAAAAATCTTTTAGGTCATTTCACTTCACGCGAACCGGTACGACCACTATTGTTCTAACTCATGGACCGTGATCGAGATTGATGCAACTTTGCCCATTCTCATCTTGATATCAGTGAGTCCAATTATATACTTTGAAAAATAACAAAATTGTTATATTTTCCTGGTATTCCTTGAAATCGGTTGAATAATTAATCCCGAGATAAAATCATTTACGATTAGTGATTAGATACTCGTTATTCGTTCGAACACTTGTACCGAACAAGTCTAGGATTTTTAAAAAATCGAAATTATATTCTCTAGTTAAGAAATGGCTCAACACCTTAAAGATGACGTGACAATATATTACGGGCGGGTAAATTTTCTAAGTATGTATCCAAATTCCGAGTTTTTCCTCAGCTGATTCCTGCGGTGCGTTGAGATTTAGGATTATTACAGCAGGTAAAACGACAGAAAGAAAATGAAGGCATTTGCTACCTGAAGATGAGTCTTTTGTACACTGAGAGAAATAATTACCATCACCAATAACATATTGTGATGTTTCAAGAAATCCATTTCTTAAAAAATCTGTACTCTTGATACAAGAAAATTTTCTTAGAACTACCCTAGCAGAAATCACTGTAGTAATTCTCTAGGCCTTGCGAGGCCTCGTAAGGACTTGTAATCGCCTAGAGAATAACTAGAGTGATTTTTACTAGGGTAAGGATGTATTTCTAGAATTGCAAAAATATTTTCTTGATCCAAGAGAATTTCAATTGAGCTCGCAACATATCAGCTGTAATCAAGAATATGTTTTCTTGGTATTAGTAATTATTTCTCTCAGTGTGTATTTTTCAACACAGAAATAACCCACACAGACAAAAAGAGCTCTTTTAGATATCTAAAAGATGTCTCTGAAAACTGCAAGAGCTCTTGCAAGACCTTTCCAAAAGATCTCTTTTCGTGAGCGAAAAGATGTCTTATGCAACACCAATATATATCTTTTAGTTGTCTTCAAGAAATCTAAAAGACATCTTCAAGAAATGTTTAAGAATTCTCAATGATTTCTTGAAGATGTCTTTAAGAGCTCTTGAAGAGATCTTAAATCCTTCTTGAAGAATTCTTAAATCCCTCCTGAAGACTTTCTGAAGAACTCTCAAATATCTCTTGAAGATTTCTTGAAAGTATTATTAAAATGTCTTGATTAAAATATTAAAATATCCATAACCATACGAATTCATTCATTATTTTGATTTATTAATTTGAATAAAGGCTTACCAAAACATATGAGGTGTTTGCATATAATTCGAATGCAAAAATACTTCAAGCATTTTTCATGCATGTATATAACCTAAATTCAAAATATTTTAACATTCAATTTCATTCACTTGAATCTGAATTTCGATACATTCTATCTTGCACAAAAATGTGAAATTTGATGGAAATTTAATTCACGTACGTACATAAAAAATAAAGTACAATGGATAAAATAATTAATTGATATTCCTCTAATATATGATTCTGCATAATGATAGGTTAGTTTTTGCAAATAGGATCATTCGCTAAAAAACAAAATATATTATTGTAATGTAATTGGTCACACGTTTCTTTTCTGCGACAATACTTTTATTATCCAGTATTGAATCTTGAATGTTGATGTATATATAATTAATTATATATAATTAATATTGCACAATATCATCGGCGTCGTCGTTCCTCACTGCACACGTGAAACAAATGCGCGGGACACTGTGAATAACTATACGTGAATTACTGCAATGTCCTCTCTAATTCTCTTTGATCTAATTGGTCTATTGGGATTGTTCTAAAAGTGCTCTTGAAGATATCTTCAAGAAATGTTTATGAGTGTTCTTGGATATATCTCAATTACAGTTGTCTTATAGAACTCGCGTAGCAAGAGATCTTTCATACATTTCTAAAAGACATCTTAAAGATGTCTTTTAGAAATGTCTTGAAGATACATGAATTCAGGACTCTTTTAGACGTCTTGAAGAACTGCTTGCTGTGTGGGAAGAGTTTTGATTCAATTGTGTGAGCCTTGGCTCTGAAATCGAAACCTAGGGATCCAATTGTGCGGAAAATAGCTATATTTTTCTCTCGCGAAAAACCCTCAACGTGTGCTGTCCGAAGACCATGTGTTTCCAATATTTCAAAAAAACACTGAAAATACCCGATGTCAATCGACTGGATAATAACTTCGAGGGGAAAAGAATCTAACTTGTCGCATACTCGTTGAAAATAATCCTCTGGACGTGTATGCACGGATGACGACCGATGTGTCTGGCCGATAATCACCGTTACAGTCAAGGAAAAAGAAGAAAAAAGCAAGACAGAAACCTGTTCTTATAGAAGTGGGTTAGGTAGTTTGTGCTACCGGGCCATAAGCGCCTTCATCCTCTTCTTCTTAGAGATCCTTGTCAGAGAATCCTCCAAGAGTATAAGATCAATGTCTTCCCGTCTCCCTTCATCTTTCGTTATTCCGCGTATAAGACATCCTTGCACGCATGGAACGTTCGAATGCAATTTATCGGCGGATAGATATACGAGTGTTTAACCACAAGGGTAAACCATAATTGAGAACATGCGTTTTGTGAATGAATCTTAAGGCGATCGTTCCGTATGTATATATATATATGTCATATAGATTTTACATTGTATGGATACATTGTACGTGGCGAGTATGGACAAGAATCGGACACCGAAGATGAAAATAAGAGTATCGAAGAATTAACACCTTGCGCTGCTCTTATTTTTCTCTCTGTGAATCGTTTGCGGGCGATTGTTTCTACACATCGTTGTGATAAATCTTGAGAATATTTTACGGACGGCAATGCATTCCGCATTGAACTTCCTTTCTACAAGACGTTGTTACACGATATCATTCAATCTTAATTAAATTTTGGCGATATCTTTGGGTTTCGAGAATTCAATAGATGTTTGAACGTTTAATTGACTTCTGCTTTGTGCGAGCATAAAACACAACAGTCGTGACGATAGTTCACGATCGAACCCAAGTCGTTAAAAAAAATTCATGTTCACTTTTGAAACGTCGAAAGCGGTTAATTTTTGTCCTCGCTTTTCAGACACGCGTCTCGAATTACACGCTTTGGGCGTTGAAAAATGAAACGGTGTTTTATTTCTCAACACTGCAAATTTATTTTGTTTTTGATATTTTATACATATAAAATGAAATTCTATCATATTCTGTAAGTCCTATCAGAATATTCTGTTAGAGTTGTTAATTTTTTTACAATTTTTTTTTTCATATTTTGTTTATCCAACCAAAATATTACGATATCCTGCTTCAAAATAATAATGAAATTAAAGGCTCGGGTAATTAAGTTGAATCGAGTATTCTCCAGAAATGCTATAACATCTTGATGCGTTATATATTTTCGTAGAATTCCTTGCACGTTGAACTCTTTAGACAGTAACGAGCCTGTAGCTGCTTTCTTCCCCATATCTTTCCGTGATTAGAATGGTTTATGAACCAACATAAGTATATACAGTAATATAAGGCGCATATAATGAGGTGGTACATAGTAGGATTTACATGACTTATTTATATATGTCTAGAGGTCTGTACAATGAGTTTATGACATTATTATTTGTTACTATACGATTGGTATCAATCTAATTGTTATTCAAATCGCCACACGAATTATTTTGCGATTAAGCACACGAAGAAAAAAACCAACAATCGCTGATATTGCTGAATCGACAATAAAATATTATTATATATCAACCCACACGGAAAAAATAATTTAGCTGAAGCAGCTAAGTAGCTAGCACGGACACGGGCAGCCATTAAATTAGCTCCTGCAGCTAAATTTTAGCTGTTACCGCAAATAAATTAACTACAAATGCAAATTTTTTGCTGTGACAGCTAAAATTTAGCTGCAGGAGCTAATTTAATGGCTGTCCGTGTCCGTGCTAGCTACTTAGCTGCTGCAGCTAAATTATTTTTTCCGTGCACAATAAAATCGTAAAAATATCATTTGAGATTGTTGAATTGGCAATTGTATTGTGAACGAGACAACTATGTGTTGTTAGAAGAACAAAAATTATTGTATATCCAACAATAAAATTTCAACAATTCACTTATTGCTAGTCTTACGAAACACATTTTTCTCAGTGCAATTGTCCCCCAGATCTAGTGCGGTTAAACTACCGATTTAACCACTACCAGAAACTTATCAGAAAAATCTTCCCCCTGTTCGAAATACCGAACAGGATCGAATAAAAATTTGTTGCCTGAAAATCCAGTTGAAAACAAACCAACTCTCTTACAGCAAAAGTCAACTATATGTCTTTAAGTACATATTTAAGCGGGTACAACGCAATCACCGATCTTAACCCTTGAAACTTTGGTGGATCATTAGGAAACCACTAAATCGTTTCAAATGTTTTATGTCAATGATATTCAATCAGTTACATCAAACTTGGAATCGAAAGGTTCAGAATCAATCAAACAATCCGGTTCTGGTTTGTTTGTTGTTCAACAAAGTTGTTATAATTAATTAGAACGAAATTTCGTTATCAGCCAATGATGACTGATGATAAAAATGAGAAACTTCCATTCAGTTTTTTTTTTTTCATTATGACGAGTATAACCTGGCTTAAGGAGCCATGGAACATGAGAAAACGAACAAAATTTTGCTACGTATAGTTTTTCTAAATAACCGAGCAATGATTACAAATATTATTAATAAATATCTAGCAATAGAATACACTGCTAGGATTCGGCCCTAAATATATTTCTGAACATAAGGAGATAAGTTATAAAAATGATTGACAATTGTAGGTTAATATGTTTGTAATCGTTTGCATAATTCATAAGTATCATTTAAAGTTACAATTTCATATTTAAAGCTCAATTTTAGCAATGAACTTCATTACTGCGGATTTGAGATTTGTATTTATTGCTTAGGTGATCAAAAAGTACGTAGCAAAATTTTGCCCATTCCTTGAAGGACTCCATATGGTTCTTGAGCACACTGAGGGAGAAATTGTTTCCAACCAAATAAATAGTTTATTTGTCCTCTCTCCATAAAATATTCCTTAGGATTAATGGAATATTTAATCGAATCGAACAATGGAATGTTTGCCCCAAATAAATAATTGATTCGCCACGAGTAATCAGTTTTTGCATCTAAGTGAATATTTAATTTCTCGCAAATAAATATTTTATGGAGAGAGAACGAATACATATTCTTTCCAGTGTACTTTGAGACGATGGTCTCTACTCTGAGAGCACGATTTCTCTGATTCTCTCATTGATTTTCAATATTTTAATCTGAAGATCGAAGTAATTAATTTAATATCAATGACGCATTTTAGCTTAATTCTCTTGTCATATTGCTGTACTCTCAGAATAACTGTAATCTCAATCTTATACTATTTTCTTTATATTTCCTGTTTATCTTTTGATCTTGAATTATTGTAATTCTATATCAGTTCGATCAGAGAGAATAATGTTAAATCCTTGATCAATAATGAATCTATCAATCAATGACGCAAGACGGTTGAAACGATCTAGTACTTTTCTGGGGGAAAATCGACCAGGGAATACCCTTAAAAATCACTGAACGGAGTGATGCATTTGTTGTGATTTATCCTTCCAAATCTCCTGCTGTAATTCATACTCCTCCTTCACGGAAAAAATGTGTATGGTAGAACTAGCGATATAACTCATCAACTTATCTCTGGTACCACTGATAAGATCCGTCGTCTCCACATAGGATTTAGGTGGATATTCCTTGGACGAAGTGGATCGGCGCCAGAAGAATGGTTACTGGATGAAAGAACGATCTGTCCGAATCGAAAAAACCAATACAAGCCAATGGACCAAATCCTATCGGAATCAATAATATCTTATCGTTTTCTCTGCAGTTTCTGTCACCAGTACTTGAGGGTTTCCATGAGACTCTATGTAGAAGTTGATTTTCTATTGGTTTCTATCGGTATGATCGACAAAACTTGATGAATACTGATAGGAGCAAAATATCTTATCGGTCTCCAGGCGGTTTCGTCACAGCACCTATTAGAATTTATTGGAATCTATCGGACTTTTTGAACAGGGTCTCATGCAATGCTGTTTTGGGGAAAGATTCTTTTGTAACAGATTTCGTGTTGGATTTTATGGAAATACAATATATTTGGATAGACGTCGAATGGAACGGGAAATCACGTTGCTGAATGTTTACGACTGTTCAATTCTTAAATATTAAGACAAGAAAAGAACATAAATCAGTCAATAACGATCGTTTCGTGTTCCCCTTTTCCAATCTATTGATGTTTCAATGAAAAATCAGACGACCAGCTGGTAATTGTGAATTGATCAGCCAGTATTAGTGTAATAGATACCCATATGGTAATAGCCAGAGTTGACAAATGGTGCGGTACTGGCAAAATTGTACTCTCTAAATTCTTTGGAGTGAATATTCACTCTTCAAAGAGTCAAAATACTGCAACTCTAGAACGGAGTAGGAGCTCAACTCTTGAAGAGTGAAATTTCACTCTTTAAGAGCCAATATTCACTCTTTTTCCTAAGAGTGAGTTTTTCACTCCAAACACCAGAGTTGATTCCCACTCTTATAGAGTGAAAATTCACTCTTTAAGAGTGAAATTTTTCACTCTTTCGGAGTTGCAGTATTTCCACTCGGCAAGAGTGAATTTTCACTCCAAGGAATTTAGAGAGTATTTGCCAGACTTCGGCAGAAACAACTGTGCTCATCCAGAATCATTAGCAGTTTTCTAACTGACGCCAAATGTTCGCCGGATTTCAGACGGTACTGGCTTAGGTGGTCAGACGGTCTTGAGCCAGTATCGAATGATCACTGTTCGGAGAATACCGAGACCGTACGGAAAGGGAACCGCGTCAGTACCGAATCAGAGTTGGTTGGATGGTGAAATGCGAAAAAAAGACGATACGACACCAATATCGATGCCACGTTGTTCCAATACGGAATAGATAGTGGATAGGGATTCCACTGATTTTTCCAATACCACGGTTACTTTGATGAGACAATACTGCGTCAGTATTGAGCCAGAGTTAGTATGAGAATTCAATATGTTCGATAGATGACAATGTGCCAGTATCGATAGGACTCTGGCTGACTATGGAATCGGTAGTCAACTGACGTTAGAATCACGATCTTGGTAATTCAGCTGTTGTAGGAAGCCGAAGTCTTGCCAGCATTCGGCCAGAGTTCATCATTCAATTATCATTCGATATGTTCGAGAGACAACAATGTACACAGTAAAAAAAATTCCGTCATTGTGTAAAAAAGAAGTACGTGTCAAAATTCAAGTGTTGAATATTCAACTACGTGTTGAAATTCAAGTGTTGAATATTCAACACTTTTGTATGTTCATTTAACACACTGATCAAATGCTGTTCGATCGATTCATTTTCAACACATTAAAATGTTATTCGAGTTCAAATTAACATTTTATAAGCGTCACTCTGGAGTCAACACACGTTGAGTGTGAAGAAAAATGGTTAACATTCGCTTGTGTGTTGAATTTGACGAAAAATTTGTTACTGTGTACCAGCATCGGTAGGACTTTAATCCACAATGGAACCTATGGTGAATTGTATGACTTCAATGGCCCCATTACAATAAATGGCAATTTGAGTGATTCGTTGTCAACTTGGAGATCGGCTGATGTGATAGAGACTCAGTTTCTCACTCGCAGGACCCGGGTTCACTTCTCACTCAGTGAATTTTCAAGAAATCACTTCCCAAGTTCCTCTCTCCGATGACGATAATGAGAACAATGAATCATTCAGATTCCCAAAGTTCCAATTTAATGTGCTTCTTTTTTACTTGAAATATGATAATCCCTAGTAACTCCGGTTACCGGTACTGTGCCAGTACTGGATCGGGTTTGAATTTCTACATAGAATGTCATCATTTCGACTCCTTGTCATTTCTCATCCAGCTTTGGCAAGACAACTGATCCTGTTGCAATGCCAGAGTTTCACCATAGCAGGCCCACATCAAATATCGCTACCGCCGTAGTGGTAAATGTTATACTGGCCCTTATGTGAAATAGTGTTATCATTTCAACTCCTTTGCCAGTACTGACAATCCAACTGGCCCCATAATGGTCGCTCTAGATTTGCCAGTACTGGCACCTCCGACAACAGTATTCAGCCAGTACACGGAGAAAATTTTGTAGTAAAAATTAATATATTTATATCGCAGCCGTAGGATATAGTTTTATGTGGCCACAGATTACCACACCTCTTCTTGAATTCAATATGCGTAGTAATAATACAAAGTTATAGTTCCTATCGTTATATATATTATAATCGAGTATATCCCACGGGTACGATACTTTGTCTAATAATCTGTAATATAAACTTTTCTCTGTATAGCGACCCGGGTTTCCATACCCACATGGGTAATCCTGAGTCTCATTTGTTATTGGGTTTTTGATAAAAAAACCCTTTGAATTAAACTAGGTTGGGTTTTTTCGAACCAATCCTGGTTAAAACTCGCCAGTTAGTTGGAATAATCATTATTTTTGGCTCCCGTATATGGATTGATCTTGGTTAATCATTTCCACTTCTCAGTTTTTGTCACGGATTTTTCACAGAAAAATTGTTGAGTTTATATTGACCCTAGTATGAATGTACTGTGCACTGAAAAAACGTTTGTTTCGGCGAAACAAAATTTTGGTTGAAATAAACGTAAAGAAACTCAGCCAACCAAAAAGTTTCTTTGCGTTCATTTCAAACCAAAGTTTGTTTGGCTGGAACAAACTGTGTTTTCAGTGTAGGGCTCACCCCGCCCCAGCATGGGCCCCATCCTGCCAATATGGACCCAAGACTGGACCAGAGTGGGCCCTAGCCCCTCATAAAATGTCAATCCCAAACTTCTTAAAAGTTTTATAAAAAACATCGATATAGTTAAATTCCGTTTTTCATTAATAAATACTGAGATTTGTCAAGATATTTGAGATCTATGAGTGTATTCAAATTTGAATTATTTGTGTGAAATATTCACAGGCAAATGAAGACTATGTAAATTCTTTCAAAACATTAAGATTTGATAAAAAGATAAATATTACCTTATGACACTTGAGCCGAATAGACCACTTTTGGGTTGAATTGAGAGGAATTTTCGAATATTCATAGCTTCATTACACGGAAAAAATAAGTGGTCCAAATTTTCGTTGACTACTCTCTAAATCTGAAAGAGTGAAAAATCGCACGTTTCACTCCACTAAGGGTCAGAAGTGAGCCTGTCCGCTTCGAGTGGAATTTTCACTCTTTTAGAGTAACCTCTCACTCTTTTAGAGTGAAAAATTCAGTCTAGCGTCGAAGTGGTTGTGAATTTCTAACCTCAAACCTTAGAATATCACTCTAAAAGAGTGGAATTTTCACTCGAAAATTCGACAGGCTCACTTCTGGCTGGCTAAAGAGTGAAATCTCACTCCAAAGATTTTAGAGAGTAGTATGCCAATTTTGGACGGAGCACAAGTTTGAAAATAATTCGTATACTGCATTTTAATAATTCCCCAACTAACATTCAGACATCTTAAAGATATCTTTAAGAAGTCTCAATGCGTTTGTAAGAAGTCTTAAAAAACGTTCTAAAAGATACCGAAACGAATCCTAAAAGATGTCTTATGAAACACGTATAGAATTCGAAAAGATGTCTTGAAGAGTTCTTAAAGATGTCTTGAAGAGTTCTTAAAGATGTCTTGAAGAGTTCTTAAAGATGTCTTGGAGAATTCATAAAAACGTCTTGGAAGACTCTTGAATTTGTTCACAAAAAAAATTCTTAACCTTTTCTTTTTCCTTTCCCTCCTGTTTCTTCAACTGCTCTCGCGTTCCGATAAAGTTTACCTGATTTCGACCCTTGTTGTTACGGGAATCGAACCCATTCACTTGACGATATATTTACGCCTCGGTCACTTGAGCTATACGTACAACATGGTAGAGACGCCCATAATTGGCAATATGACATAATGAAATATGTTAGCGGTGTCCAGTTTCAAAGTGAAAATGATCTTTTGAACAAACTGTTATCACATGAATAAATATCAAAAGAGTTGAATGTAATTACAAATAGGAAAGATGAATAAATTTAGTGAAACATATTTAGAAATCAATTCTGTGTTCTAGTAGTCGTTAATATTTCGTGAATACCGCAGATTCTTCCTAAAGTATTTCTGACGAATTGTTGTGAAGTGGATATTCGGTAATTTTATTGTGCACGTCATAAGGCGACAAAATCGTACTTTTTACAAACTTTCAAATTTCTTGATATCTCAATGATTGATTCAAGCTTTTAATTCATGGATATGGAATCACCTCATTTGCAATACGATTGTAATAACAGGTACATTCAAAGTTTTATTCTGTGTTATTCATGATCATGTGCTCATATAACCTCAAAGCTGCTGAAAAATTTATGTTCTTAAACGTGTCTTAATCAAGACATCTTTCCGAAATCTCCTCAAGACTTCTAAAAGATATCTTCAAGAACTCTTCAATAACGTTCTTAAAGACCTCTGAATCAAGACATCTTTTAGAAATCTTTTACAAGATGTCTTTCCAACACTTCTGAAAGATATCTTTAAGAACTCTTCAAGAAAGTTCTTGAAGATCTCTCAATTAAGTATTCTTTTAGATATCTTCAAGAATTGAAATGTTAGTTGGGTCGTTAACTGTGTTCAATATTCGAACAATGGAATCCACTTTTTATTTTCATCATCGAAATAATGGAAAGAGTCAACGAATTATTAAAATCCAGTGTACGAATTCTTCTCCAAATTGTGCTCCGTCCAAAGGTGACATACTAGCGAACGAAAATTTGGATCACTGATTTTTTTCCGTGTACGAGTCCGATGAAAGTTCATTGAACGTTTGTGTTGTTTTGGAGTATACATGCTGCGACTAGCCAGTTCAAATCAAACCGAAATTTAACAAAATTGAAACTTCCTATACAGGAAAAAAACTATCTTGTATCAAGACAATATTGTTTTTGTTATATATGAAACGCGGATTGTCTCACTTCAATACAATTTGCTTTGAATCAAGAATTTTGTTTTTTCCTGTGTTTGATTCAAAGCAAATTGTATTGAAGTGAGACAATCCGCGTTTCATATATAACAAAAACAATATTGTCTTGATACAAGATAGTTTTTCTTCTGTGTATTTGACTCCAAGTGGAGAAAATTTCAAAATTATATATAAACTATATTGAATTCTATATAATTTTGCCAATAATTCTCCCACTCGAGATAGCGGCCGATTGTCCAAACTTTCATGAAAATCTTCAAAAGATATCTTCCAGACCACTGTGTCAGATGCATTTTTATGTAAAGAAAGTATGGGTGATGTTTGAAAACATTAATGTTTTTCATACAAAAAAATATATAATTTCTATCGATATTTTATGAAATTTGATTAAAAAACTGGGTGTCAATACACTGTCAAAGATGATTGTGGAATTTTCCCTCAAAAATTAGTGGCAGCAAAGTTCCACCACGGACGGGGGATTTTTCACCATAATTTGGTGGACTTTTCCTTCATTTGCGGAGGATTCAACACCCAAAAAATAAAATAATTCTTCAAAATGGTGGAAAAATCCCTTGTTTCTGATGGAAAAACCATTCCTCCACGATAAGGGGATGAAATCCACCAAAAGTGTGAAGAAAAATTTCCCAAAGATAATGCTTAAAAGACTCATCGTTTGATCGAAAGCCTGTTAGAAGACTTTGATGCAAATTGAGTAGAACCACGGGGACAGAGCTCCCTATTTCACTCCAAGGTCTATCGATCAAGTCTCACCTCGAAAACCAATGCCAATGACCTTGTTGTTTTTATAAAATTTGTATTATAAAACGTAGGTTACATAGAATAGATAGAATAATTTTATGTATACAAAAGAAATTTGTTATTCGATCAATTAAACGATGTAACGCATAAACATCGGAAGAGCATTTTCGATGAAGTGTAGAATTTCATTCTCTCGACGAGCTCTCGCGTTAAACGTCTTTTGACGCGCCTACACGTGAAAAGAATAATCAATATTCATTAACTGGATATTATAATTATATTCACGCGTAGGCATTTGATTTTACCGTGAACTTGAGAAGATACGTAACTAGAAGAGCTCAGCCCGTTGCAGTCATTGACTTTGAAAATATCCAGGGAATGGTCAGTGGCGTAGTCGTCTTCGAGCTGAGAGACTTTAACGGGTGATCAAACAATGCGTCTTCGAGCAAAGGACCAAATACCTTCGAGTGAGATTTCTCCTCCGTACGATCACTTTGGATCACGTTTACCTAATTGTTATTGCCTTCATTTTTCTTCTCATCGACAAAAATTCTGGAAATTTCCGTTCCACTTTCGAGGTTATGATTTCATCGAGGTTTCAAATTAACGTGAAAGTTCAATCGTTTTGATAATGATAAGAGTTCAATCTTTGGTACAGATTTTGGTACACGATCGAAACGAAATACAACGTTCGTTCCAACCTAAATTCAGCGGAATGAAAGAAAATTTTATAATAATAACAATGGCTTTTTTTTTCATTTCAAAGCAGGATCACAGAGTACATCGTGGAAATGATGACTAGGAGAACTCGAGAGAATTGTGTCACAGGGACAAATCGAGGTAGATCTTCTTCTTACTTTGCGATTCAAAGTAGATCTGTTAATACTCTTTCTCTACCTAATTGAAATAACTTTTCATGTCAAATATCGTTATTGTTGTGTGTACACACGTGTGTTAGAACATAAATACACTTGATTGTATGTACAATATTGATATAAGAAATCGAATTATCATTGATTAAAAATAAAGGAGTGTAGAGAGAATAAATTCGTTGACGAACTTTATTTTCATCGGGAACTGTAATTTGACTGAATGTTAATCGTGTTCTCAAATGAGCATACACATTTGAATTTACAAAGAACGATGAATGAATTTGAATAAATACCGCAAGAGTACCTTGTGCGAGTAACGAGAAACACGACGAAAGGCAACTATACGCTGGATACACGCTCCATTAAAAGGCACTATATTGGCACAGTTGATGCACAGAAAAAAAATTGGTTTTTCATATCTGTCTGTACTTAACACAATATATCATCAAAACACGTACACACAATGGATATTGAAAACAATGTACGTATATTTGTATATATATGCAAATTTTACTGGCAGTTAGGTAAAAAAGATAAAACACACACACATACGCTTGGTATTCGCACACACAATGTTATGAAATACAATTATCGCGGCTGTATGATTTATTGTTCCGGAATAGGGCACGGTGACCGGCACATTAACATCGGTGAACATAGGCCTATGTTCTTCGTTGTTAACACGCCCGGCTCTCTCGGGGAGCTTCGGTTTAAATCGGACGTGCCAGGTGGAAGAATTACTTTTCAAGAGGTCGAAAAACTGTTCTGACTCGCGTTAACCGCGATACACGCACGCACTCCAAAAGGATTGAGAACAGGTACCACACACGGTAACTTTTGTGTACGCGTTGAGGAGACCAAGAACGGGGATCCAGAAGAGTATCTACTTTGGAGCACCAGCACGAGTGATTGACCGATACTTGTGTCGATCATTCAGACATCCGCGAGTCTGCGGTGGTCTGCGGCAGATTTTGTAAATAGCGCTTGGATTAAGAGATTGTTCTCAAGCATGCGTCAAATGATCTGGAAATCATGCGATACGCGCATGAACAACCTGTTGGTCGTCGTCGAGCTGGGGGATATACCTGGTCTACTTGGCTCTGCTCTCTGCTCGACTCGCATCGCTCGTGACGGATATTCGAAAAATAGCTGTGGCAGTGATGCGCGGCTCGAGGTTTGATCGAAAATCAAACTTGTGAATTTAATGCCAATTCATACGATTTATCTCATAAAGCTCTACTCACACACCATGGCTGTCCCGATGTATTCATAAAGAATGTTTTTTGGAATTTTGATTATGATAATTCAGAATGAATTCTTTATGAACTCCTGGTATTCAAAAAGAATGATTCAAAAACTTGTGAGAAATACTATTCTCAAACACCATTTCTTAGAATTCCAAAAGAGTTTCAGAAGAATCGTTTTTTGAGATTCGTTATCAATGCGGTGAACCAAGTCCTCAAAGCAAACAACACAATTGTACACAAGGAGAGAAATCCATGGGAAAATGAGGATATTTGTTTACCCTTTGAATTTTTTGAAATGTATCGATGCGAAATTTGTATATCAGAAATATAAAACAGTTACTTACAAATATTTTCTGTTTTAGAATGAACAAACTTTTTTTATTTTTTTTTTTCAAGGGTGTATTGTATCTCTAAGTACAATAAGAGATGATACAAAACTGTAGAATAAAATAAACAAAACATTTTTTCCTTCAAGTGAATAAACAAAACTGTATTGAATATTTCAAGGCAGTATCACATTGCTATCCAATTAGTTCATGTAAGGTAACCCAAATACTCCAATCTACCATACTTATTTTGATGTATCATGCCCATCATGCTGTTTGTGTTTACATTTTATCTTTTTATAGGTTAGAATTCGACGATGGAATACCTTGCAAATAATTTTTAAAATAGTGCTGAATATTATTGTATTTATTAATGTGAAAATGGAAACACCAGCGGAATCTTCTCAAGAACAACAAACAACGTCTCCGTTGGAAATTGCTGAACAAAAGTATGATTGCTATGTTTTTTTTGTCACACCATGCAGTATTAAATTGTTTCTTTTTTTAGCGCTTTTCTGTATAACATAAATGAAATATTTGATATGAATATGAGAAAATTCCTACACAGCACGTATCTCCTGGCAACACCCTCGGGAAATCCCAATATTCTAGAAGTTTGAATTGTTTATAGAAGAGAAACAAAAATTCAAACTCACAAAATCATTGTTATTCATCTTTTTGAAAGAATTATTTGTAATGTTTTGCAACTTAAAACATCGATCAAAGAATGTTCTGCAAGATTTTGTCTCTTCAAAAGCTGAAAATTTTGTTATTTGATTACTAATTTGTTTCAATAACCGATTCAAACCTCAGCAACATAAATCCTGAGGATATTATAATGTCCAAAGGATATCTTGAGGATGTCGGCAGGAGAAATGTGTTGTATAGTTTAAAAGACTTGTAAGTTCTCAAAGCTTCTGTATAGGAATAGATAATGAGATTTAATGCACATGTCACAGGGAGATCGATCCGCCGAATACTAATAAATTACATGAAACAGAGACCTGGAGATGGTTTTAACTCAATAAAATCAGAAAAAATCTTTTAAGGAAGTTGAATAATGGGATCTGATTCAACCCTGATCTCAGAATAAAGTTCTTCGTAAGAATTTAAGATACTGATTTGATACAGACTTTTATGAGCCTACACTGTAAAAAAAACTTTTGGAATATTACCACGCTGAACGTAGGAACAAAAATTATCTATGCTTGGCATGGGATATTTATAGGTTCGGCATAGGTAACCGTATTACCCACGCTGAGAATGACATTTTTACAACTCCATGTAAAATTTCCATGCTGAGCATAGAATAAATACAATTTGAAAATGATGTGTACCAATTTTGTCCAAGTTTCAACAAAAACATGGTACAATTTCATACCCTTGAAACTTTAATCCACTATGCTTAGTGTAGTAATATTGCAAAAATTTCCTCTGTAATAATACAATCAGAATCAAGGGTGTCATTACCACTCTGGTAGCCCTGGAGAAACCAGGTCTCGCTTCAGGACAACCATGGAATTCCATGCCCTGGAATCTACAAATCATATATTTTCTCCTGATGAAATAAGCGTTTTTTCATGGATCTTTGGACGAAACTTTTTTTTTTTTAGAAATAATCTGTATACCATTGCCGAGTTTATAGTAGAGTTGCTAATTTGGAATAAAATCACATAAATAGTTTACATTCGTGACTTTCACCTGCATAATTTTGATATAAATAATTGAAATACCTGTACAGAAACCGATAGGATTAGATAGAAATGGACTTTGAATCGTTTTCTATGCTGTACTTGACTCTTTCAATCAGTTTTTATCACTTTCTGTCATCGGAATTTCTACAATTTCAGTTTCAATTAGTTTTGTACAAGAGAAGAGAGCAACTTTTGGACGTCAAGATTTCTTATCATTGTTTTGAAATGTTTGACAAAACTCAAGTTTCCTAAAAAATCAGCAAAATTTTTCTGAATTTCCTTTCAATAGAAAAATTAATAAAAATACCTGAACGATACATTTGATTCATTTATCGAATTTTATGAAGAAAAATCTTCATTCTTTAAAAAGATTCGTTAAATTGAAAATGGGGAGAATGTTTTTTTGAGAGAATGAAATTCTTATAATCACATTCTCTGGAAATTTTTTCCAAAACTTCATAAAATTGATTGAATATTGAATTCCTCATCTTTTTTTGTTGTTACTTCAAATTTTAATTATCATGATCCTTATCTGCATAGAATTACTATAGATCCCGATCACTTTAAATTAAAATAGAATGAAGATAAAATTTTATTTGAATTCAAAATAGCTCATTTACATAAAACATTTTAAAAAATCAATATAGATACGAATAAGAAATCATTGAGAAATTTAATTTCGTAACTAAAATGATTCAATATATATTCAATATCAGGTAAAAACTTTCACAAAATATATCAAAAGTAAATACATCAAAGCACCTTGAAACGAGAATTAGGACATTAAATAAAAGAACAGTCGCAGATAAAGTACACAAGTAAAAACGATCAGCTTTATCTTCTTTGCAAATAAAAATATAATTTTGATAATCGAATACATATAAAAATACGGGAAAAAAGCAATTATCTGAAAAGATATCGTCGAAGTTAATATACATTTGAAATTGACGGAATATTTTTTGATTTCAGAATTCTTGCCCTCGCCCAATCGAAACCCAAAGGAATCACCGATAAAGATATAAATACCGAAATACCAACCCTCCAACCCACCGAAAAAGCTCAAATCATAAACAAACTTTTATCCCAAGGGCATTTCGATTTATTCAAACACGGAGGATCTTTGCTGTATCGATTAAAAGATCCTTCAAAATCCAAAATAGCCAAAGGAGCGGATAACGAGGAAAAAATCGTTTACAAGATAATCGAGGAAGCTGGAAATAAAGGAATATGGATCAGGGATATAAGATTCAAATCGAATCTCATGCCAACTCAGTTGAATAAAATCCTGAAGAGTTTAGAAACTAATAAATTCATCAAAGCTGTCAAATCGGTGGCGGCGAGTAAAAAGAAAGTATATATGTTGTATAATTTAGAACCGGACAGATCCGTCACAGGTGGAGCGTGGTATCAAGATCAAGATTTCGAAGCTGAATTCGTTGATGTACTCAATCAACAGTGTTACAGATTTTTAGAGGAGAAGAGAAAAGGAATTAAAGAGTGCAGAGGAGGTCCTATACCTGCCAGAAATATGACTTTTGCTTCCTCCAAGGAAGTATGGAAATATATTTCAGATTTAGGAATAAGCAAAGTATGTATTCTGAATAATTCTACTCTACTATAATTATTATCATCATTATTTTTCCATTAATATTAAAACTTATATGCGAAGGTAAAATTATCTGTTGAAGATTTAGAGATGATTTTGAATACATTAGTATACGATGGTAAAGTAGAAAAGTCTGTATCCGTGGATGGAAATAATTTATACAGAGCTATTCAACCGTTGTTAAATCCACCGGGATTGATAAGAACACCGTGCGGGATTTGTCCGGTAAGTTTGATTCATGATTTATATTTCATTTCTGTGAGAAATTAATAGAAATTGGATAACAAAATTACCCCATTTATGAATTTTTTCCAGGGAAACAGTGTTATCTCTTCTGAATAATAAATGAACTAAACAGTGGATAGACGATATGAACATAGTACAAAATTAACTCTTTAACACCCGGGATGACTTTAAAATCACATCACGTTTTCGCGATTATTTCATTTGAATGGAAGATTTTGTGAATATATAACGTTTCCAAATCATTAGATACATGCATCTACTTACCAATTTTTATCTCTGAACATACTAAAAAGCTTTTGGGTCATTCATAGGGTCAAAGTGAGAAAAAATAGGAAAAGCTCAGGTTACCCCTTGAGTTTTGAAGGGTTCAGTGAATATTAGTACCCCAACTTGAGTCTATTTTTATTTTCTACTCCGACTAAGATTACCTTGATAACAAAACAACTATCTTCTCAAATCTTATTCAAATGAGGTGAAGATCTGGTTAAAAAGTTTTCCAGAAATTATGTGAAATGTTGAAAGGGTGGGAGGGAGGGGAGAGGATGGAGCTGTTCAAAATAATGCGTGCAGGTAGGAAATGCGACAGATTCGCATTGTCTGCACACCTTATACACATTGTGGAACGTTTTATTTTTATCAGAGAGGGGTAGCACCGAAATCTTACTTCAAATGAACAGTGTTATTATTGAAATTAACAATCATTTATGCTATGCTGTGATTCAATCATTCATCATTTTTTAACATTGCTGAACTTATAACACATGACTACATGGGGAGAGAAGAGGGTTCAATGAAATCTCACGATATCTTACAAAAGGGCAAAGAAGGACCCGTGTGGGAATATTTCGCTGAAAAATTCCTGCAATCTCTGAGAAACATAGCATTTTCTCTGAAAAAATCTAAGAAAAAACTGCCAAACTCTGAAAATTTATGAAATTTTGATGAGAAATCTAGTAAATTTGGGACATTGTGTATAGACTGTTTTTAGAGTTTATAAGAGTTTTCAAGAGTTTTTTTTTTTTTTCATTTTTTTAGACGAAGAATTAAGCTTTGAAAAAATTCTGACGAAACTCTAAGAAATTTTAAATATTTTTCTGCCTATTGAAGAGAATTGAAAAATCTTCAAACACTTCTTCACATATGATATTTCAAAATAGCATATGAATGTATTTATAGGATTTAAAAAATGTCAAATATTTAGCGCAGTTATTTACCTGAAGAAAACAAAATAAGAAGAAACTTTTATGAACTCTGAAAAAAGTCTACACAAAATGTTGCAAATTTATTGAATTTTTCAGATTTTTGCAGAAAAAACACTATGTTTTTTATACATCATTTATGGTTTTGCAGGAGTATTTTCATATGGGAAGGGATTAACAAAGCCCAAAGTCGTCTGATTCAATTTATGAATGGCTCCTAAATCTGATTTAATCATTTATCAATGAAATTTGGTTAGACAAATCTATTGAATTTAGGTTGAAAAACTCACAGCGTTCTCGCCAAATCTCATTTGATTTGATTCGAACAGGTTCTATGAATTTGTTTTAGGTGCTTAGATATTGTTAGAAATTAAATATGAATTCCACTTTTAATTGAGTTGGAACGATATTACTAGCACAAATAATGACATCTCTACTTCATTCATCAATATTTAAGATAAAAAATGTTTGAATTCGTATTAGAAGTCATTTGTTGAACGGATTCATACCTTAGAACTCGAAGGGCCTTCAATTCTCGTCAACCAGGGTGGAATAATATAATTTATCGATCTTTGTTTCGCCTATATTACCCAATTATCCTTCTACTAGGAGAAAGTTAGCTCTTCACTTATTTTAGCGTACCCAAATAAATCTACTGCTATTCGTTCCCGCGAATACTTATCAAATATTCATCATATTTTCTTATTCAAAACACTTGAATTTTAGGCTTCTTATGGGAATTTTTAAAGTTTAATAAAAATTGAAGAAGAAATCCAATATTTTATATTCTAATCAATGATATTTTTGTTTCAGGTGAGAAAGAACTGCTGCGATGTAGGAGATGTTACTCCAGTCAAATGTCAATACATCACCGAATGGTTAGATTGAATTTCAATAATGCCATTCAAAATTATTTATTTAGACAAATTTCGTTGTACATTTTATATACTTGTTGTTCTTTCTTTTTTTTCAATCAAAGAGAATATAATTGTACATTTTTTATCAGTTTTTCTTAAAGAAAATACAAAAGAATTGAAACATCTTTTTCAATAATCCAATTCTCTTTAATTTCCGCTATTCGACGACGAGAGGAGGGTCTAAATTTCAAGTAAGACATTCGAAATCCTGACAGCATTTCGTTGGGAATGGTGTACAAAACTTACATGGGAAAAATCATACGAAAAACAGTCATGAGCCACTCTTCCGAGCGAATGAACAAAATCTTGCAAATGAATACCTAAAATCGATAGTACACGTTTAGTCCGAAGGTTCACGTAAAGACCATTATACCCATCTTTCCGACATCCCCTTTTATTGCACCGAGTATTCATCGCCACGTTGCGTGTCCCACGAAGGTAGGGTGTAGGTAGAATTATATTATGACTCACCATCTCTCGGCTGAACTCGCCATAAAATTCAATAGGGAGAGTCTTGCTTTACCTATTTAAACCGAAAGTTACTTGCGTAAACAGTTCTGTGATTACCACCTTATCACGAGAGATGTTTAGTTTGCCATTGTTGGGAAACGTTATCTTTTGATAATCGATAAAAACTTAATGTATAGTCATTATCAAAGAGTGGAGTATCACAAAGAGGAATATGGATACATTTATAATGATTTCCTTTTTTTCTTCTTTTTCTCTTTTCAGTATCTTCTTTGGCACCCTGATTATGAGATCATTAGGAAATTTTATTATTCGCAATTAGGAAAGCTACAGAAAATAAAAAAATATATCAAGGAAATCATCAACTTTGGGTGGACTATCAAACAGAATGGATGATGAAAATTGTGGGAAAGATCTTCAGATGACGGATGGTTACGTCTGGACTTTGTCTAATCGTGTCCAAAATACCTCAAAGTCCGAATTATGTCGACGAGGTCTAAACTTGCTCACTATTTTTATGACTGAAATTATAGGAAATAATTACAAAATCTTCTTGTTAAAACAGTTCAACAACATACAGCAATGTCATACAGCAACATTCCAAAGAAACCAAGATCTGTTTTTTGAAGCTTCTTTAAAAAGCTACTTCCCTTAAAACATGGAACACTAAGGGGAATTTTGGAATTACTTTTTACTGAGAGGAAAAGATTCAGAAGCTTGTAAAGCTTGGAATATGTATTCATTAATATGAAACATATATTGAAGCGATGTTATGGTCATTTGAGAAACATGACACAAAAAACAGTTTCAATCGAGAAAAATGCTGTTATTTTCCGAACTAGGCAATTAAAAAATAACCCCTCAAAACAAAATGGTGACTCGTTGAGAGGAAGAATTGATTTTTTCAACATCTCATCAATTTGAGGAAGAACCAAGATAGAAAATTAAGATCCATTATTTTGATTTGTCTAAATTCGTGAATTCGTTGGTGACATATCGTAGGGAATGTTCAGCAATAAAGAATTTCTCAGGAAACGCGTTTGAAGTTTAAAGTACGATTCTCACATTCATAAAAGTAAAAATCTGAAAATTCTTGTTGATCAATCATTCTAGCACCACACAATCCCATAAAGAATAATTGAACATACACCTGTTGGTTCAAAAGTGAGTTCATTGCCTAATGGACCTTCAAATGTCCACACATTCAACGTTCAATGCATCCCTATTGAACATTCTTTGAATTTTCGTGTCCTCTTGGGGATCTTCAAAAAATTTCTAAAACTAAGGAACGTTTGAGTGTCCTATTGTTCTTGTATTTATCAAATGTTTGTTGAGAGTTTATTGAACGTTTACCGACTGTATTGTTCTCTCGAACTAGTGTTTCAGGTGCATCTGGAGTGCTGAAACTCCACAAACTGCAATTTTCAAAGAATTCATTGAATACAATTTTTGAACATTTTTATAAAATTGTAAATTTGTTTCAAAAAATACTGGAAGAGTTTAATTGATATTTTGGAGCTCATTGCAAAATTGCAAGATACCATACAATAAATCCTATAATAGGTTTGAATCTCCCTCTGCACCAATTTTGAATTCAAATATGTCTTCCCCCAACTCTCCTAACTAAACAATCATATAACCTAAAAATACTAATTTACAAAACAAAAAAACCAGATGTATTAGGTGTTTTATTTTCGAAATAATGTGGTTTAATATTTCGAAATTCTTATCCCCTACGAAGTTTGTTTTTCTAAAAACGACATGATGATACATCGTGACATGCAATCACGTTCAAGACATTCCTTTTCATCATACTTCAAATAGCTGAAGACAGCTGAAGATTTGAATTTGCTAACTGTAAGAAAAAAATGATAGTTCATGAATAAAATTCGACGACGGTTTCTCTCAATGAATGAGTCACATGATGGAATTATCAATTACGTGGTGTTATATTCATCTATTTACAACTCCCAACAACTTTGCTTACGAATGAATTTGCAATATTCTTTTGATCGAAATCGAATGATATTTCAACGATATTTTATAATCAATGTTTCTCAACAAATTTGAAAATTGAATTCAATATCTCTCAACGATTATATCGTCAATTGCGAATACATGAAAAAATACGCAGGACAGAAAAATCAGCAAAGAAAAACAAAATGTAATTTCGTTGATCCTATATAAACAGTAATAACGAAGCCTGCAAATAAATCAATATAAGAATTTGATAATCCTCGTCAAAGTTTGACGGTTCTGCGTGAGTCACATGACACGAGATTATCTTCTGTCAAAGATTCTTGTGTCACGGGTTTGAATTTTCCTCTTGCCGCGAAATAGTTCTTGTCGAAGGAAAATAATATGATAACGCTTTGATCGGTTTCCCTGGTTTTTGCAAGAGCAAATAGAATCGTGACCGATGGCCCTGATTGAAAATGGAAGAAACGAGGGAAGAGAAAAATCAACGATAACGGAAAAAAGCGGATTCTTTTCTCGTTGAGAAAAAGAAGAAACAAAAGAAGGAGAGGAAGAGTTTGAAGGCATTTGAAAATATTGCGCATGCGCAGATTGTACCATTCGAATACAAGTTTCGTGAGATAAATGTGTCGTGTATATGTACATATACACACATTAGTACGTGCATTCGAGCACAAATACAGATGCATCCTGGTCTGTATCTGTCTGTATCTTTCTCATCTCCGTAATGTTGGTGCCACTTTCATTTTACAATGCAGAGTTCAGATATTATGTATATGGCTTCAGAGCAAAGAATTAAGTCGAACTACCCCACAAGTTACATTTATACTTTTTATCGTACATTATTTTAGTGAAACCAGTGTGGGCTGTGGGGAGAATCCGTGAATTGGGTGGCAAAGTGTGTAAAAAAGGTTGGACCGATGTTGTAACGAACGGCTAAAATGGAAGAGCAAAGCGTTCACAGCAGTCTCAGTGATATAAATAGTGAAGACGCAGTTGAAAGTGAGCGTAAGTTTGTTTAAATGCAAAAAAAAAGTCTATTTTGACGTACGATAATGCACGTTGATCGATCGAGAAGGTTTCGAAATCCAATCGTGTTTTCATTTTCACAAATTACTTCGTCAAAGGAAAAATAAATATTGTGAAGCACCTGTCGAAACTAACCCCACATATCATTAATTTCTCATTGTGAATGAATGTGTCATATATACGTATACATTGTTTTCCGTTTTAAACTATTATCGTTGTTATGTTTTTTCTTCATACTCTACCTGATTTTCGCTTAGATGAAAAAACTTGCACGATCGAGCACTGTTTCCGTTCAAAATTACGTCAGAGAGTGAGATTTTTTTCGAGTGTTTTTATTGTCATAATTATAACTGTCAATATTGTCATCGTCGTATCGATGAACACTCATATTTATTCTTTTTCTTTTCTCAGCTACAAATTTTGCATACGATTTTGAATTGCATTCCTTCACCTTTTGCAATTTTTTTCATTGAAAAATCCTCGATGTGATATTTATTGAAAAATCAATGAAAATGATCGATCAGTTTTTCAAAGAGATATAACATCGCATTCAACGAGAGAGAATTTGAGGAAAAAAAAAAGGATATTGAAATTATTTTGACATTATAATTCAAGTCTTATCTCGAGGTGTTCTCTTTCTCAAATCATACACAGATCACATGCAACCTGAATTTTATTTTCAAGGTCTGTGTTGTAAAATGTTGTTCATAGGTGGAATCTCGTAATATAATGATATTTGCATAATGTGGTTTTCGTTGTCTTATACAAAAATTATGATAAAAGTCTTTCATGTTGAATTTTATACGACTCCATTTGATATTCAATGACATTGATATACCACGTACGAATATGAAAATGTATGTTTTTTGTTAACAGCTTTGGTTATACCACGTCAAAAGAGGATATGTTTGGTTGGCGCAGCTTGCGACAATCCCACGTTGTGCGTGGCTGCACAAAATTTTGAAGTTCCTGTTCTTAAATCCAGAAATGGCATAGAATACATAGAAGATACGACTTACTGTAATTATTTTGTACTCATACAGTTTGAAGGAACCGATTATGATATTCTCCAAAAGACTTCTCATAGGTTTGTGTTCAATAATATAGGATAAGGTAAATGGCTATATCTTCGACACTGGAGATTATTTTGTCAGTCCATCGATCAAATTGATCGTTAAACAATTGTAAACGAATTCAGTACAATTTTTGTAATCATGACATGCATTTGTGACGTTTTGTACCAAGAAATAATCATAATTTGCTCATAAGAGCTTGATTTATCAATTTTATGATACCCTGACGAAATAATATACATCTCACTAACGTGACGAAGTTATAGCCATTTACCTTAGTTAACTTTAGATAGCTCTGTCTTGTATAGTAATACTCGATATAAAAAAATGTTATAGAATATTGGGGCCAACTGCGCTGCTACAATTAGCAGAGAAGAAGGATCCATTGCCACACATAAATCGACCTATGTATACAAAATCCATGTTGGGAAACGTGGTAGTATTTACCGGATTCAGGGATAAGGATGAATTGGTGAGAATTTGTAATCAAAGTAGTCGATGGGAAATCTTTTATTAACAAATATCTCTTTGTTCGATTGTAGATCAAATTGATCGATATGGTGCATTGTATGGGTGGTAGCGTTAGAAAAGAAATGGGACTGAAAGTAACTCATCTTATCGCTAATCGTCAAGATGGAGGAAAGTATGAATACGCCGTCATATTTAGAGTTCCTATAATGTCAGTGGATTGGGTGATAACTTTATGGAATGCCAAAGACGATGTTTCCTGCTGTGGAAATGATGAAGAACTCGTAAGTCCTATTATATGCGAATATCTCTCATTAACCCTCACAAAATAGACTATCGAAATTTTCTCAATGAATCTTCATATATTCAAGCGTTCCTATTTTTTCATGCAATTTCATAATCATGAAAATCTGGATTTATAAGTTTTGAAAGTATTTTGAGAAATGCAAAGGTATTTTTTTTGAAAAATTTAATTCTTTCACTGTAAATTAGTAAAAGAAAATGAAAGAGAACATTTTTTTCTGTAATGTACACGCTGGTAAATCATTCAGAATGTTGATTTTGATTCTGTTTTGAGTATCACGAGGAACTCATCGACCAAGAGTGTGGGAACAGTAATGTTTTGAAAATCGAATTGGGTGACACTCGACTCGATTGGATTAGAAAGCAACCAACTTGACATAAAAACTGTGAATTCCTACAACATCTCTAGACATTTTGAACCTCAAAAACAGAGAACCTATTTCAAGATTGTTAAAATTTGACAGAATTGTAAAACTTTGTCAAATTGCGAACGGGAATATCTGTCGTTGCAATCATCCAATTAGGATGAAATTTCTATCAGAGTTGTGAACTAAAATGACAGTGGTCTTGTATGAATTTCAGGCTGATTCATTCAGAGTTTTGCACACATTAATTTGAGAATTAATTGAAATATTGAAAGTGCAAAGAAGAAAATATTTCGACAAAGAAAAAATTAATGAAAATTTTTGTGGTCTTCGAAAGGGACACGAGTTACGAGTTCACAGAACCTCCGAATGACAAGTATATAACAAATCTAATTGATTTCTGTATTCTCATTCGCTATATTAGATTCATTGTTGTGAATTTTCAAATTCTAATGACGGATTTATGATCAATGATCTTCAAAACCCCTGAGCAGCCAATTTCAAAGAATTTTCTAAAACAACGCGATGTGATATAGTTTATTGCATGAGCAAAAAACATTTTCGAGTTTCAGGGGAATCCTATTGATTTTCAGATTCGAGATTAACATATTGGATCCATTATTTTAAATTTTGCAAATTGAACGGATTATTCTCATCCGTATCTCATCACTCAATTATCGATGGATGTACAATTGTTTTTAGTACAATGAAACCATAACACGACTACATAAAAACAGATGTTTTCGGGTCTGGGGATTAGACTATGTTTTTTATTTGTTTTTGAGGGTGAGGAATCTAAATCTGAGTTCCATTTGATCCCACACAGCCCTATCCGACTCTCTGACTAAATTGTAGCAAACCAGGTATTTTTATTTCCGTCATAAACCTTAAACCAGTAGATAGTGCCAGCTGTTCTCATAGGATGTTTCTACTACAATTGACTCGCGATAATCCGACAGTTACGGGACCAAGGTGTCGGATTATCAAAGGTCGATTCATTTACAATGAATTTTGACGTCTGAAGTAAGAAAATTTGAGTTGTCACGTGATATGTTTCAGTACTTACATATTTTAGGATTATTAAGGGGATTCATTACTCCCTGCAAAAGTTACTAGATTCCAAATTTCTCCCCCCAGTTTTCTCAGAAACGAACACATAAAATGAAAAATAATGAGTAGCTGCATTTTTTTCAATAGCCTAAGAAAATGCAGCTGCTCATTAAAATTGATTCTATTCATTGATTACTGAGAAAACTGGGGGGAGAGATCTAGTAACTTGGCTTGTGGTGAATCGCCTTAAGGATATAAAAAAACACAATTTGACAGCCCTAGTGAGAGAAATATCACTGAAAATCTCTGAGAAACTATGAATACTTCAGAAATTCTTTGAAAAACTCCATTGAAGAAAAATTATTCTGGAAAGTCAGGGAAAATTCAAAGAAGTGAAAATCGGTTATGGAAAATCAGGAGATTCTCAAAACATTCTGGCAAGTCAGGAAATTATTGAAAAACTGGAGAAAGTAGGATTTCATTTTAGCAGTTTTCATTTTTTAATTAAAACGAGTAGTTTCAATGCGATTGGGTCTTTTTATTTATCAAAACTAGGGCTGTGTGCTTGATCGGATAATCAAATGAAACGAATAATTGTTTCCAGTTAATGGAACGGTTGTTCGATCCCGATTGATACAATTTCCGATTATTGTTCGATTCCGATGATAGGGGGTAAATTCGCCGAAAAGACTTCATTTGATAATCGCTAGTCATTTCTAGTGATCACTGAAAAGTGACTAGCGATTGTCAAATTACGTCTTTTCGGCGAATTCATCGGAATGCAGTGATCATTCGTTGAATCGGTTAATCAGAATCGCAAATATTCGAAATCGAACGATTAATCGATTAACCCATTAACTCCCAAATGTCGTTAATTTCCAAGGGATTGTCATCCACCGTTTTTCTCATTATTCGTACCAAACGAAAATTGTCGACACATAATACCAGATGTAAAATTTCTAACCCTTTCAGAATCTATCTACAATCATTACTCACAGTTATCAACAATTTTCTGTTAAAAACAAAACACGATTTTTTTATTTTGCTGAAGTTTGAATCGTTTATTAAAGGGTAATATCACTTTGTGGACGGAAAAATTGACGTTTTTTTCAGTGTTGCCATGAATTAAAAAAAAATTATATATGTATGGAGTCTTTTGCATATGAAAGTACTAGTCTTTGGGTACAAAAAACACTTTTCATTCAATTTTTTTAATCCAAAATGGCGGTATGGTAGTACGGTCAAAATAAATTTGTTTTTTCTCATGGTTAAAACGGGCGTACCGTTACAGGTCACAATTTTCAATCTACAACAAAAAATGAAAAAGTTCCTTGAAATATAACTCAAAATCTAGCTATCTACGTAGGATTTTTTCGAAAAACAAAGTTTGAAGAGAATGGCGTCATTTTGACATTTTTTTTCGATATGTTCGAAAAAATCGTCCGAAAATCGGCTATAAAATCAGTAAAAAAGTTGATATCGGAAAAATCCTACGTAGATTTTTAGATTTCGGACTATATTTTCAGAAAAATTTTGGTTTTTTGTTCTACATTCATAATTGTGACCTCTAGCGGTACGCCCACGTGGAAGACCAGACTTTCGTCCAGTGCGCTGTTGTGTCGCCATTTTGTATTGTAAAAATATAACAAAATGTGTTCCTGGTACTCAACGACTAGTACTTTCATATGCAAAAAAATGTTTCTATCGTTTGTGGCATGTCTTAGAAAATGACTAAAATTTTTTGGACACCAAGAAATATTACCCCTTAAAACAAATTCTTAATCGAATAACAAAATACTTTGCTGTTGAGGACTTGAAGTCTCCAAGTGCATTCTTTGAACGATATTTCCAGTTCCGAGGAGTTGATTCGAAAACGTGGACACAGATGTTTTATTAAACTTTATAAGTTTGAATTTTCATGAACGATTCAAATTACAAGAGCACGCAATGAATTAGTGATTGAATAATGAAATACCCGGAGATTGAAGATTCAAAATCTTGCATTACATTTTATAAATCATGTTTCTAGTTCCAAGGAGTTGATTCGAAACGATAAATACCGACGATCCATTGGATTGTTGCGAGTTTGAATTTTTGTTTCGTTTCTATAAACGATTCAAACTTCAAGTACATATTTTTTACGGCTGTTTCTGGAGTCACGTTAGCCTGTCTTCAATTTCAAAATTCGAGACACGTCAAGTTTTCGAGTTCTCGTGGATACAGTGAATGCTCGAGGGATTTTCTACAGACACGTGAACTTTTCCGTGTATTGGATTGAAAATTCATACCAGGCGATTTGTTTCGCGTGCCTCAGTGTCCAAAAATTCAAGACACGGGAAATTTGACCTTTCCGTAGAAAATCCTTCGAGGACTTACTATATCCACGAGAATTTGAAAATCTCACGTGTCTAGAATTTAAAAGTTAGAGACAGGTTAGCGTGTCTCCAGAGAGAGCCTTTTTTTTACTGAAAAAAAATGTAGATTTAAAATTTATATATGAAACCGATAACATTGACGTCTTTTTAAAGATGGAAAAGTGTTCTCGAGGTCCAAATTTCAAGAAGTGTAAGAGTCCGAAATGAAAAATTCAACATGACGCTTCCCAAAATGGCATCCGAAATTGAAAATTTTAAAACGCGGTGATTCAAAAACTGTGATCCTTTTGAAAAACATGCTAAGATTGAGATGTTTTCAGAATTTATCGAGAAATACATTGAAATTTTATCGGATTTGTTTGATGATACTTGGAAGAATTTATTTGAATTTTTTGAAAATTTTGGAAATTGACTTAGTACTTTTTTAAAAACAGTCCACGGTTTTCGAATTGCAACGTCCTGAAATTATTCGAAAAAATATTCATTCCGGACGTTATTTTGAGTTTTTTTATCCAGGACCTTACGTATCTTGAAATTCAGAACTGAAAAACACTTTTCGATCTGAAAGAGAATGTGTATATGAATGGGTTCATACAACAATTTGATACTTAAAATTTTCTTCAAGGGGGTAAACCACTCTAGAGGCCGTAAAGAAAAACTGAACAACACATTGTAATTTGGTAAAAAGCCTTTTATTATACCATAACTATTGAGGTATGTTTTCAAACTTCCCCGGAGCTATAAATAACAAAATGTTCATTCCTGGACATTTTTTTTTTCGTGGCCGGACAAATAAGTTCTGCAAATTTGAAGATACAATCATGAGCTCAGAAAATTTCGATTTAATATAATACTAGTTACAGCAGTACGTAGAATATTTTTTTTTATAATGCATAGTTCAATTTTTCATTTTGGCAAAAATTTTCTTGATTTATGATTGTATCTTCAAATTTGCCTGAATTATTTGTTCAGGGAAAAACACCAGGGAGCCGCCATTTTGTTGTTCAAAGCTCCGAAAAGATTTAAAAACACACTTCGGTAGTTATACAATGAAGAACTTTTGATTAAATTTCAATATGTTGTTCAGGTTTTTTGAAAAACAAATTCGCTTCATGAAAAAAAACTCACACTGTTTCTGCAGAAAATTGTAGATAACCATTCAAACAAGGAATATTCTGAAAAAGCATGAAATTTTACATGAGATATCATATGTCGCAAATTTTTTTATTGGTACAGATAATATGAAAAAAAAGCTGGACGAAAATTCATTGAAAATTAACGACATTTAGGAGTTGAAGGGTTTATTAAATCATCGCCCTGGCAATTCCAGAATTACCATCTTTTGTGGTTAGTAGTTTATGTTGAATCGAAAACTCGGTTAAAAACGATTTTTGATATGAAAATTTCAAACCCTATGTTTTGTTGTAATTTTCATGATATCTATTCATTACTTTTAAAGCCAGCCCTTATGAAAAAACCCGATATCGGGATTTCATCGTTAAATCATCAGCTGTATCAATACTATTCAAAATATATCGTTTGGTTTCATTATCAGACAAGTCCGATAAAAATACGAAATCTACGATAATTATCCGATATAAAACCAATCAGCTAGCCGATGATTTCTCGATATCGGGTTTACATTGGATAATCATCGTAGATCTCGTATTTTTATCGGACTTGTCCGATAATGAAACCAAACGATAGATTTTGGATAGTACTGATACAGCTGATGATTTAACGATGAAATCCCGATATCGGGTTTCCTCATAAGGCAATTTCAGAATCTCTCCTTGTATTTGTATTAATTTGTAATATGGTCATTTTCAATTCACCATGCGTGTTTAATAAATGCAAGTTTGTCATCTTCAAGAGAGCTTCTCACAGATTATGCACCTAAAGAACAACAAGAAAACACTTTCATATGTTGTTTTTATTCACGTTGTCATATCCAGTCTCACCGAGTGAATATTTAATTTATCGAAATCTTTATGTGTCTCAATACATTTGGCGTCAACTGTGCATATGTATAAATAATTCCGTATCTCACCAAGTCAATATTTTTCATAAATAATACGAAATAATTTTTATTCAATATGAACATTAAGTGCATCCTTGTAAATATCCTTCTCTTAGAATTCTAACAAATCCAGTATTTTTTGATAATTAGAAAAAAAAAAAGAAAGTTGATTTCTTCACTCTCCTGGAATTATTTTCTTTTTTGAAGTTCAATTTCGTTTCATCGCGACGAGCAGAAATGGAAGGATTTCCCATCTGTAGCATTATTAAATCTTTTATTTGAAATTTTATACAAAACACTCGATAATTAATTACACGTGTATGAATGAAAATTAAATGTCACAATACTTTTCTTTCACTTTTTCGATGAAAGAAAACACAAAGATTTGAAAAAATATTTTATAATCCGGAATGAAAAGTGAAATTTTATCTTGTCGTATACAAAAACTGTGAATTATTTTTCATTGGAAAGTGGAAGAATGATCTTAAGTTTACTTCCTTGTTTTTATATGATCGATCATAATATGAATTTTTTCAAAATTTTAGCTCAGATAAAATATCTGATATCACGAATGGAATGCAACATTCGATCTCGGAGAATTTTTTTTTTTTTTTTTAATTGATTTCTAATAATTCGTCTTGTTTCAGACTCGTGAAAGTCTTTGAAATATTTCTTTCTTTTTGAATTTCCTTCTGAATGATGAAAAACGTACTTCTACTCTGGGTCCTATCCATTTCCAAACGCCAAATATTTTGCAATTCAACTATTATTCATTTTTCTTGAAACTGATCGATAGAATTTCAGAAAAAACGAATATCCAACTAAAAAGTTTTTATTTTTCAACTCGCGAAATATCAGATAATTTGTCGAGAAAATAATTGATCTTCAATGTTGGATATCTCTTTTGTGATGGAATTTTAATAAACTGATAGGGTTCGTCAAACCCCGACCAGGACGTAAAAGGGTTGATGATGAATTCTCAGTTTCCGACTCTCTCCGATTGCCTTTTGTTCGACTATTTACCATCAATAAAATTTCGAAGATATTTTGCCACACACCTTTGATACTTCTGTACCTGAATGTACAAAACTTACTCGGTATTTATGAATTCGTTTCCCTGTTATTTGTTGTCATTTAAACTCGTGTTTATGTTATCGACAATTGAAAATAATGAATTTCGCTCCATTGATTTCTTCACATCAACATCATAACTTGGAAGTACGGTACAAAGACGCGGTGTGTTATTAATTCTCGAGAGTTGAGAGAAATGAGTTGCTAATGTGAATAATGTGTTTTATTAGAAACAGCATTTGCCGTTTCACGCGCAAATTTGCTGTAATTGTATCGCATCGCGGACTGCACGTGTTCGTAGATTGTGGATAGAATTATGTTTATTTTATATTTTCATTCTTTCAAACAAGCGAGGCGGAATTAAATTGGAATTGTTTTGAATATCGAGTGTTTACATCTGATATTGAAATCACAACTTGCAACTTGCAGGAACTTTATTACAAATTTTCTTCGATACGATCGATTTTTTCACTTGTAATAATAATTTATTCCACGTTTTTGTCACGATTTATTAATTATTCATTATCGTTGATTCTACAACAAATGATATATTCTTGTAAAATTTTGAAATTGAGTTGAGCGTTAGAGAGATTCTAAGCGAGTATAGTGTAATATGGATTAATCCATTCCGTTAACTCCAATTCAAAATAGTATAAAATCTTTTCTGAATTTGATAAATTTTGAATGATAACTCGAATTCTTGAATTCTTTGAAAGAATATATATATAATCTTCGATGGATTGAAGAAGCTGAAATGAATTTATTTTTGAATTTATAAAGATGTGAAATACATCGTGAAATTCTTCGGAATTGATAATTTCGAAAAAAAGTAGTTATTTTTTTTTTCTCTTGCAAGAGCATACACGAATGAAGAGGCGTAAAAGTTGTCAATAGTAGGTACAAAGAATAATTTGTTTCATATCATCACAGTTCCTGTGTCCCACATTTGATATCAAATCCAACATTTAGATAATCGGTGATAGTCGATAAAGAGAATTTAAATTTACGCATTTTTCCGGAAACCACAAAATATTCATCATTTATTCTTTATGCTTCAATACTTGTTTATAAACAGTCAAAATATGCACTCGTTGTCGCATAAATTTATGTTTCAATAAATTCATAATAGAGAAATTAATATACTCATGTTACTATATTTAATTACTTTTTTTTATCGTTGCAGATTGCAAAATTCAGACTACAACCATGCGTAGGGGCAATTTTTGCTTCACCTGAAGAAGAAAAAAGGCCTAAATGTGATGTTTTTGGGCAGCAAGGAGGTAAGAAAACGATAAAATTTGATTTTGCAATTGATCGATGTTTGACACAACAATTTCTTTTAGCGGTCATCATCCCACGTAAGAAAAGGATATGTTTGGTCGGTGAGGCCGGCGACGATCCTTCGCTTGGCGCAGCCGCTCAACAGTTCAGTGTTCCTGTACTCAAATCTGAGTCGGGAATGGAGCATATAGATGATACATCATATTGCACTTATTTTATACTCAAACAATTCGAGGGACCTGAATATGACGTTCTTCATAAAAGTGCTCATAGGTTTGTACACGATTATTTTTTTATATGCGATAAATGGATCTATCTGTTGACTATCTGTTGCTCTCTTTTTAGAATATTGGGGCCAACGGCGCTTCTGCAATTGGCAGAGAAGAAAGATCCTCTACCTAGCATCAAACGACCAATGTACACGCAATCTATGGTTGGGGTTGTAGTTGCATTTACTGGATTTAGAAAAAAAGATGAATTGGTAAAAAAATAGTTCTCCGTATATCGGTTATTGAAACGAAATTTGAATTGAAATTAAACGTTACATTTAAAAATGATATGCCAACCTTCGATCATCAATTCGTTTCGATAAACGATTCAAATTTGAAAAATATTTGTCAGCGTGTCGAAACTTGTGAATATTTAATCACTGAGAATTGTATTCCATTCTAGACGAAATTGATCAATATGATTCATAATATGGGTGGTAGTATTAGAAAAGAAATGGAATTCAAAGTAACACATCTGATTGCGAATTGTTGTGGCGGGGAGAAGTATAGATACGCGAATATGTTCAGAGTTCCTATTATGTCGATGGGATGGATATTAGCTCTGTGGAATGCCAAAGATGATACTTCCGTCTACGGAAATGATGAAGAATTGGTATGTGATGCGTTCAATACTTTTTGTAACACGTGCATTGAAAGTGGTGCATTTCATGCTCGTTTTCCGAGCTGAATGCTGTCAATTGAATGTCAATAGTTGTGAGAATACAAAAAATAATATCCCGTCATCCTTGGGGAAATTACTTTCCAGGTCGAAAGTGAGGATATAATGATGGCGCCATCACGCGTCATCATATTCCGAGGTCATATCGAGTTTGTTCTTTAAACATCGATAATATGCAGAATATATTGACATTTATCTATGCACCTGTTACAAAAAATAGCACGTGCAATTCGGGCGAGAATTGGTCAATGCGGTTCGTGTGATCGCTACACTTGTCGCAATAACTAAGTTTCGTCCCTCATCGCACAATCTATTATTCCATTCACAATTTTAACTGGATTATATTTCAATTTAAAGATCGCTACGTATAAATTAAAGCCATTCGTTGGAGCAAAGATCTGTTTTTTCGGTTTTCCCGAGGAAGAAAAACGACATATGTGTGAAGTACTGCAACAACAAGGGGGTGAACCAGCGGAAATGGATGATCCAAATTGTACACATATGGGAAGTTCATAGTTTCTTCAAATTCATTTTGCTTGCTATCTTTTAATCTATTCTACACTTTCTTCTGCTTTTTCATAACTCTTTTTTTTTCTTTGAAAATGATCTTTTCTTTCAAAGAGCACGACATTACAACAAAGTTCTACTACGTTCTTCAGGTGACTGATACAGGCTATCATCACTTCAAGATAATCGACAATGCAGGCTGTACACGCGTTCCAACAAGATCAATATCTTGTCCATTCGTATTTTACAATCCCTACACTAATTCGATTCCTTCTCCAATAAAACTCACTTCTTATTCCTTAAGTTGTTTACCAACCATCAAAGAAACGCAATCCAATATCCATTCCTTCTCCAATACTTCCGACAATGATGGTTCAGATTTCACCAGTTTACCTCCTTCCAGTGAATCTGAATCTATTAATACCCGGGAATCTTTCTCCTCGCAAGCTGATTCAGGCATCGATGTGTCCACATTCATCCAAACTTCTTCACCTATATCATCGAATGCTGGCGATGAACGATTCATGGAAACCGATCTCTCTAACTCAATCCACAAAATAAATATTCCCAAGCGTTATCTAAAACGCAAACATTTAAGATCCTCGCATAGCGTTCATAAATTATCTTCCTGTAATAGGCAGAAATTCAAGAAAATGTGTTCCCATCCAAATTTATCCAGACCACGAGATCCTCTTCTCAACGATTCTTTGATTTCCGATTTGCCTTGTTGTTCCATTAAAAAACACAGAAGATTTTTTAATTCCTGTAAAGCGAATACCTCATCGCTGTTCGCGAAATTGAGTGATTTGAATTTTCCTCCTGTTTTTAAACAATACGTACTCATCGATTCACAATCCAAATCTTCACCAATCACAAATCCATCCGCACAAAAGTATACACCTTTGGCTAATCCTCTTCCCATATCCACGAATCCCATCAAACATTCCCCCTCGAACGAGGTTCATTTAAATTCTACGTTCAAACTTCGTACTTCAATCAACGATGAAAGAGTAATGATGGAATCGGATCGCAAACCATTATTCGTGGTATTTTTTTTTTAATTTTTTTTTCCGTTTCAGTGCCGTTGGGTTATGGTTTTTTTAATTATCATTTATACCGGAATGCGTTTGATTGCACGTGAAATAACTTCATATTCATTTATTTCGATTGCAATTAACATTTCTAATATTTGAATTTTGATTATCAAGGAGTCGGCAGTTCGAAGTTTTTTCGAAAATTACTATAAAAATTGATTTATCTGTTTTTGAGGGGATACGAGCGTTTACTTCGAGTCTCTCTTTCTATCAGGTAGGTTTATCTTTTTTTAACCAACGTGCTCAGACGGTAAACGCTCGGATTCTCTTGAGAGAACAGGAGAGGGGGGGGGGGGGGGTTTGATGAAATGTAGTGAATTTTCAGAGACTTCGAAATGTTCTGAATTTAATTTGTTTCGTGTATGATTGTTCAATTATAAATAATTTGAGATGTTATCGAATCATTTCATATCGTATTTGTTTGAGGGTTTTAAAAGGGTTGTCAATAAACTACGTATATTAGAGATTATTTTCATTCTTACAGGTTGTTGATGAATCAAACGTTAATTCTTTAACAGAATTACCTTCGATGAGGCTTTTCATAGTAAAAGCTGAATGGTTTTGGAAATCTGTACAGAACGCGGTGGCTGCTGATGAAAAGGAATATCTTTTCGAGGATGTAAGTAGTTTTGATAACATTTTTTGTGTGACTAAAACATGATTTTGAAATCTAATATACTTTTCCAGCACCTCGAATCAGTATTATCTCCAATAGCATCGGCTAGACGAGATAGTCAAACCATAACACCGAACACAGCTTCCACGAGACGAAAACGTAAAAGACTGGCAGAAACGTTGTCCAGTTTGGTACAAAATGGTACAGATTCACCTGCTGTACATAAGAGACGATCCAGCGTCAGCGATGCAGGACATTTAAGTGTTAGCGGTAGTTTTCTCGATTGTACGGCAAGTCCTGATAAACAAATGTTAGATGGTGAGTATAAATGATCGATCATTGAATTAAGTTTTTCACGAATTTCATTACCAAATGCTATTGATTCGCTACTTGATTTTCAATTGAAAGAAAATTAATTGCCTCGCTTTACGAATAATTGTCTAATATCTTCCCTAACCTCGTGGTTCATTGGATTCAATTATCAATTTGAAAAATGAATGAAAAATTAATTTCTATTATTTCATAACCAATATAAAATTGATGAAGAAGAGAATAATCTTAACAAAATCTAACAACGCGTTGGGTGAGAATCAAAACTAATGTACTTTGTGAACCATATGAGGGGAAGATTTAGTTAAATCGAATTGTTGATAACCAAACAGATATTCCAGAGGTGGAAACAGTGAGCGCGGAAACGCCTAGAAAAAATCTATCTCCTCGGCATCAAGTCTTTCTCGAACTAGTTCAAACGGAATCTAATTACGTTGGTATTCTCAGTACTATTATGACGGTGAGATTTTTGTATCCAAATATATATTCATTGTGAAAATTGATTCGTATTAACATAGAATTATCTTTATAGTTGTTCAAATCGCCATTGGAAGAACTCATGGAGACAAGCGGTGAATTGTTAAACAGCACGGAAGCTAAAATCATATTCGGCAATTTTCCACCTATTTACGAAGTACATAAAAAAATGTTGGAGGAATTGCGATACAGTGCCGCTCATTGGACAGAAGATATTAGTATAGGAAATATATTCTTGAAATTTGCCCCAGACTTAGTGAAAGCGTACCCTCCGTACGTGAATTTTTTTGAAAATACTAAAGAAATGTTGGACCAGTGTGATCAGAATAAACCCAGATTTCATGCGTTTCTGAAAATCTGTCAAGCCAAACCAGAGTGCGGCAGACAAAGTTTAAAAGAATTGTTAATCAAACCAGTACAAAGGTTACCCAGTATTAGTTTATTATTAAATGGTACGTATCATCGAGCAGCCATCTTGTGTTTTGTGTATACATATTTTTATTCGATTACAGATATTCTTAAACATACGAGTAAAAGTAATACAGATTATCATGCCTTGGAATTATCGATTAGCAGTATTAAGGAAGTTATGACGTATATAAATGAAGACAAGAGAAAAACGGAAGGCCAATTAGTTATGTTTGACATCTTTAACGAGATTGACAACTGCCCTCCACATTTAGTATCGTCCCACAGATCGTTCATCGGTAAATGTGATGTGATGGAACTCAGTGAGGGTCTTAGCGGACGTGGCGATCATTTGGTTTTATTCCTTTTTACGGACACGCTTGAAATCTGTAAAAAGAGATCCAAAGCTTTCAACTCGCTCAAAAGTCCGAATACCACCAGTGGATTACATTCGGCAAAATTGAGTCAAGGAAAACCTTACAAACATGTCAAAATGTTATCCCTTAGCACTATAAGGAAAGTTGTAGATATTCGAGAAACTGACGGTGAGTTCGAGTTGGGATTTTTGCAATTATCAAGTTTTGTACATGCGTGTATACAGAGTGCGTTTTTTCAGAGTGCCACAAAGTATTTGCCTTAATGGTTCGGAGTAACCAAGAATTGAGGGAAAAATTATATTCCTTCACCATTACCGATGAAGAAGTAAATAAAACTAATTATTTACGTACTCTGTGTAGACAGATGGCGAATACAGTGTGCAAGCCTGATGCGGTACGTTCAATTCCTTTTCTTTTGTTCCACTTGTATTTATTCTATCACGTAAATGAAGCTTATTCTTTGTTCATCTCCTTGTGTAACTTCTTTCAAAAACAGTGTGAATAGGAATAATTTCTGAAATAAAATTGAGAATCCTCCTTTGAGATTCCATAGGATAAGAATGTTTGAAAATCTCTTTGATAATCGAGATTATTTTATTTTCAGGATACCTTCTTGATCAGTCTTGATTCGCATCAGCTTGAAATCGATACTAGTGACGTAGCATTAGGAACTTTAAGTAAAGCATTTAAGTAAGTAGACAATTATTCTTACTTTCAATTTCATTTTTATTCATTCAATCGCGAAAAGTGAATTACCGTTAGATAGAAACGTTCTCAACAAAAAGAATCTCGTATTTATAAATTCTATACATTTTGCTCATGAATTTTGCATTCCTTTTTTGAACATATTTTCCATTATTTGAGTAATGAGGATTTATTGGAACCTCTTTATTACAATTTTTAGTTTTTCTAGTTTTTTCTGGTCTCAAAACACTTGAATATATTTTTCTTTTCTTTCATCGACAAATAAATCATTAGGTAGATCTGTATTCTGTTGTCATTTTGTATTCTTTTGGAGAATCAATGTTGATTACAGTGCTTACGATCGGTGACTATTCATAAAGATTTCCAATCCTATTGTTCTATATGTGTTATGTGCATTTAATTTGTATCATGAAAGATATTTGGTATACAATTCCATTACGAAACTACAACAAGGATTCTATGAATCATATGAAAAACGTTAACCCCTTGAATGATGTTGACGCGATTTGGTGCAACTTTGGAACAAGTGATTTTTTCTCATCTAAATTGAATGAAACTTTTTATGGAATCCCAATTGTAAGCGATTTTTTGGTCACAGGGTCTACATATGTTTGCGAGTTTTTGAAATCTAAAATACACGAAGATGACGTGGAATATTGAACTGCACAAAACTCGAACTATACAGATCTGAATTATCCGAATGAACGGGTAGTAATTATTTTACTACACAGTTGGTATAGCAAATTTCTTGCGTACTGAGCAGAGATGTTCTTTTCAGTACAATTTCCGTTAAATCAACCTATGATAATCAGAAATTCCGAAATTGTACTAAAGAACATCCCTGATACCGAGAAAACCGGAATTTCACGAAAAGTGGAACTTATGATCAATCCTTTAAATCCAGTAATTAGGGCGCTCATCGATCAGGGGGTTAAAATAGGGTTTTCTGATTTCTCAATTGAATGCTGAGTTTTAAATTCAAATATCATCCCGTGAAGCACTGTTTTCTCGATGGTATATGTCAGGTGGAAAGGTGGGAAAACGGTGGTTCGATGCAGAAGTCAGAAAGAAAACTGAGACTGGACCTTTTTACGTCGCTTCTCCATCGATTTTTAAGCGACGTACACCATTGATGGAGATGCTGTATGGTTTATTTAAATGCAATTCTCCTATCAAATTTTAATTAGAAAGAGAGTTAGGAGTTGATATAATAATCAGTTTTGTTGATTTACCAAAAATTGACAGAGAAATTTGAAAGCTACAGAAAGAAAAGTTAAAAACATTTTCCCCCAATTTTCAATCAAAAAGAAACAGCAGTTCCTAATGATCTTTCTCAGTAACAAATTAAGCGCTGAATTTCAATAAATTGCTATATAAAACAATGGGATTCCGAATCTTTAAGGAACAAACGTAACCGTGATCACAAATATAACAAGCATAAGTATAAATCATGAGACTACCTTTTTAATTATTTTTGTTCTTATCTTCTCATTGAAAATTCATGAATTTCAAAATGAAATAACAGAACATGGATCTTTCTTCTTTTTTTCTGTCATTCCGTAATGCATGTTAACAATAAAATAATTGGGTGATGACCCGCGTTTGGTTGCAGGAGCCTATTTCATAATTTTTACCTGGAGTATATGGACCCGTATGTGTTCCTACTCAATAGCATGTGTGAAACCACATTACATGTCCCACTACCGTCAGTTTTCGCACCAAGCTGATTTTTTTACTTGCTTTTGAAACCCACGTACCTCGCTTTCGAAGCATATCAGTGACTATCGATTCTTTTGAGATTCAGTCCCATTGTTCTTGATGTAATTAAATTGAAAAGCTACATAGAGTGTTTCAGAGTTCATCACACACATTCTTTCTTCAAATGAATCCTCTAAAACAAATGCTTATACAGAGTTTTCTGAGGAAACATATCGAAATTTCCGCAGGGGATGATTCTTGTCTCAGATTCATCCTGCACTCTGTTGAAATTCAACACGAATATCGTTATGAACTCTGATATTCACATGAAACGTCATTTGGAAATCTATCAATCTATAGTCACCGTATGGCGTATTATATAGGGAACGCAAACAAACGAAAAGTTGATTTCAAACAGCGATTAAATGCAATGGAACTCCATTCGACTGAGAAATGGTCATTGTTGTTTGAAATTTACTCTTCCGAAGCTTTTAAAAATATTATAACCAGTTCAAGCATTCGGCTTGAAATGAGTTTGCATTTCCCTTATCCTCACAAATTGTGAACAATTTGAATAAAATTAATATTTATATGTTTGCATCGAAGACTTATTTTGATCTTTCTTTTGCATGGCAGTAGAGCGAGTGCTGTTCAAATCACATTGAAGTTCACACTTGAACTGGTTTTACCGCGTGCTGTGGGATTTATTTGCAATATTCCCTTGTTTGTTTGGAAACTCGATTTTCTCCTTCGAATACAAAAAGGAGAAAGTATAGTTTCGTTGTGGCATTTCATTTGATGATCTGACAAAAATTCAACTCGTCGATAAAATTTGTGTAATTTCAACTTCAGGTTTGCTTCCCGTACGAGAATGAAAGTTGGCCGAGCTTTCAGTTTCAACAAAACTCCCAGTAAATTGAAGAGAGCGATGTCTACGATGATGTCACCTTTCGGATCGACTCACAGTCTCACTCCAGCCAGTCAACAACTTGCCCAGATGCGACTAGCAAGTTGCAATAATATTAATGTTAGTTGATTATTTTTTACCCAGTTATATTCTTAAAGTTCCAAGGTATACCTTTAAGGTAACTGAAAGACGATTGTTTTTAATATTAGCAAAATTTTTGGTCTCTAAAATGTAAATTTCTAGATTATATATATATATATACGTGTTGATGATTAGATTAATATCGAATTTTCTTCATTTGTGATGAATCTGATGCGAGGATATCAGAAGCTTGTTTAATTTTAAACTCACGAAAATATCACTGGTACTTGATTTATGGTATTGAATTACCACGGTTGGTTAACTGAAATTACTAATTATATTATAGAGTAGATTGAGGGAAAATTGATGAAATGCTCTTCACTTTCACGTATAACAATGAACTTGATCAAGCTCAGTCAAACTGCCAATTCAATGCGATTTTAAAATCAGTAACAAGATGAAGTTGTGAACTTTGAAAACTTCATGACGACATATTTTCACGAATTGATGATAGATCGAGTTGTTTACTCCGAAGCTATTCGGAATGATCTATCAGGTCTTCTGGTTCGATCTTAACCTCCCTGTTCTCTCCTATAGAAAAATTGAATCTCAATTTTGATCAAATGAATTCCCTAAGAACGGTATTCACATTTTAAAAACAATCAAGGATAGAATATCATCATATCACGAATACTTTTCAAGACTGAACCAAAGATTGATATTAAGAATTTTTACAGAGTACCAAAAATTTTGATATTGAGTTTCAAATATTGTGTGTTTAGAGTGATAATAACAAAACCGTCCGCATTATATACTCACTAGTCATATAAGTACATGTTTGTGTTTATGCTTATTGAGTAACAAAATGGATAAATATCATGTAAGTAATTTTTTTTCTCATAATTACTATTATTATTTTCTTTCGGACGAGAAAAAAAAACACAAGAAAAAAAATATCTACAGCTCATATTCATCATACAATGAAATATTGATTTCTAGGAATATAAAAACTGGCAATGTTTTGGATGGATCAACATTCGTCGTGTAACAATTTGAAACAATAACTTCCAACTGTTTATTTTTCTCTTTTGTTTTGTTTAAAAGTTTACGAGAAGTTTTATTTTCTTTCAGTTTATTGTTTGCCATTTTCTTTTTCCTTTTTTTTGAAAATGTAAGATTTTCCATGATATATTTGTATCAAGCATCCTCTGTACAAAAATATATAGTTTACTTTGAGTAAAAATTTTCATTGATTCATTCGTCCGTTCGTTCATTCGTTGAAGCATGACAATAATACTAATATAATTGGTGGTTCTATCTAGGTGAAAAAAGTATCATCGAGGAAATATTAGATTTTGTTATTCCCTGTGTCTTTCCAGGAGCTGGGTAATGGTGGTTCAAGCTCACCGTCTAGAGACGATGTTCTAGTGGCACCAATGTCTGTGCAACCCACTCGAAAGGCCAAATGCAGCTCCCTGAGTATGGCTTCGTTACGAAGGTTGTAGTTAGTGTTCTACGTACTTCATTTTCTTTCATCTCTCTCATCGCTCATAACTTGAACTTTCCTAAAAAAACAAAATAGCAACTTTTTTACGTGCCTTATCATTACCCACTTGTGAATTACATTTCCAAATATTAAATCATTGAAAGTTTGTCATGGATGTATCGGACAAATATTTGTGTAATATATTTGTGTAAGGTTTCATTTTGCGTGCCGTGGGATCTTTGTGCAATATTTGTGAATGTAATTCATCAGCACTGTTTTCATACTAAATAGAATGAATTTACATATCAGGTTGTGATTAATCTTTTACAAAACAAGATCTGTTTAATATTTGTAAATGTAATTACATTGTAAATTATATCATCGCCATCATGCATTCGCAAATACTCATAATCTCATTGGGAGGAAGGGGGAGGGGGGCAATTTGAGCCTTCGTAATTTATCATCGTTCGTTCAAGTATTACTACTAATTATCAGTGGAAGGGACCCACTTGATCTCAGCTTTTTCATTAACAAATGAGGATTTATCAGTCGAACGATATAATATGTGCCTACGTTATGTTCTGTTCCTATATTAATGCTGTTAATAATTTATGTTTGTTTATTTATTATTTTCTCTTCTTTGGTAATTGTATGAATTCAATATTGGAAAAAACTCATCACAAAATTTCATGTTACCTTCAATTTTCTTATATCACGATTTTTATTTTTTACGCTTTTAACGTGCGTGTATCTATCCAGTGCCAATATATATATATATATAAAAAATCATCATTCGCATAACTTACACTCATCGGCATGATATCAAACAAAAAAAAAACAAATTATCGTATTATGAAATAATATTTCATGCAACGATCATGTTTTATCATTTCCTCTCATTTTAATTATGAGAATGATTTTATTTTTCTTTTTTCGATTACTAGAAATAGTTCAGACGGAGTGGTACAAGACAAATCCGACATTTGAAGCACATTTGAACACGCACACGAATAGCACAAATTCTTCTAAGCTCGAATAGAATTACGGTTTTACCTTTTACCTCACGAAATATGATAAAGAACAAAAATGTACATTGCCAAATATTAAAAGAATGAAGATTCATTATGTGACTGAGCGAAGTTGCATTATATTCACCGAGTGAAATAGAGAAACGATAATATATCTACATTTACATATTATGTTATTTAAATATAATTCCTTTAAAATGATAAGTTATGTAGAAACAAGAATTTTAATGTTTGCTTTCGTACTGGGTTGAGTTTTCTTTTTTTTATATGTGAATAATTTTTGTTGTTTAATGATAAAACCAAACGTATTCTCATTTCAAAATTTGGTTAAAAAAAAAAATGTGATTTTGTTTTTCGTCTCAGAGCCAATCAGATTATTTTTGTTTTTCTTCCCGAATACAATTTTGAGATGCTCTTATTTTCGAAATTTTTATGTCTCGAATTGGCTGAGGATAAAATGATCTCATACATTCGAATAATGTCTATGTCGGTAAAGGTACGATACTGTGTATTTTACGAAATAAAATATTAAATTTCTTGAATTTTCAATTCTCGTTCAGATCTATGCGTCGCAGGAAAAGTCACAGGAATAAAAACAATTGTATAAAGCTCATCATGGTTATTAATAGCATTATAAATTTTGAATAGTAGTAGGCACAATTTGTAAATATCATTTGTACTCTTTATTGAACAACAAAAAAAATGTTGACCAATCTAAAAAGAACGAAAAAAAAAAAACAAAGAAACGTAGGGTCCCTTTCGAATTGAAATTTATAAAGAAAGTTTAATGTATGATTAATTATATTTTTCTGTTTCATTTTTGTCGTATCTCTTTATAAGAAACATAGATATTTTTTATGTTGAATGGAAAAAGAATATTGGTAAAAATAACAAAAACCAGTTGTAAAGATCGATTGTTACATCTTTTTCAATTTTGACATGAGATGTTCTCTGCATTTTCCAGTGATTACTCAAACGAAATATTTTATTGAGAAGGTGCAACAAATGATCTTGTAATCTCTCTCACGGGATACTCGTTCGAAAATTTATATATGTACATATGATTATTTTCCTGTAAAATTCTAATTCTCCATAATGTTGTGCGAATACTTGTTTTGCGTTTTTTTTCCTTTTTGTTAATTTACTACCTTTTTCTCGATGCCTTTTATATATTTAAGAAAAAGTAAAATACTCTGGTAGTATTTTCACCGATTATTGAGATTCAAGTTATATTTATATTTTTATTCGCAAGTGAATTCTCTATTTATAAACGATTTTTACAGTATTTTGGTTGAATTTATTTAAAAAGAAAAAAGAAAAGTCAACGGTTGATGATTAATTTCTGGCATAACGATTGATTAACACTCAAAGTGCATCAGAACAAACGTCCTTCTATCTTGTAGTTGTAAATATTTTCATGCATAATAAGATGATAATATACTTTAAATGTAACTTTCTTTTTTTCTTTTTTAGCACAGCCTTAGTTATATTTTTTACTATACCAGTAAAACATTCTATGATATTGTACCTTTCACATGGTCATTAATCATTAATGATATATATATGTATATGTGCGTATATGTATATATACATGCAATGAATAATGTAATTGATTGTATAAATTTACTTTTTAATACCTGAATTCAAAGCGGACATCATTGTGTTTCATTATTTCCTTTCAATATCCCTCGACAAACGTATTGTTCCTATTCGAACGAAAATATTTTTAGTTCGAAGATAAATTGAATGGATTTTTCATAAGCTGCTGAAAAAACAAAGAGCGTCACAGGCAAGAAACAAACAATTTTCAAAAAAACGAGGTCAAAAAATCGAATAAACTTATCTTGGTGGTTTAATAACTTTCTGCGCTTGTGTTCCGTCGAGGCTCCTCATCGCGACCAAAAGAATCGAGCTTCAAACGGCTATCTGGATTCTAGATGAACCTTCAAGTACTTCTGGAAGTGGAATTTGGTTAGAAGAATGACACTTGTAACTATTGAATATTATGTGCATGAACTCGATGGAAAAAGAAATTGATAATTTTTAGCGTAAATCACTTTTATTAATGTTTAAAAAATTAATATAAATAGAACAAATATATAATATAATACCTATAAATACATTAAAATTAACAGCGATTCTTTATTGTTCATTTTAAAACGTATATAACTTATAAACATACTTGGACGACGGAAGGAGGAGACAAAAAAAACAACAAATATATCAACATTCGATCAGCTGAAATACAATTCACAACAATTACAAATAGTGCAGAATACATACATTATTATACAGATTTTATAGTAAAACGGCAGAATGAAAATGTTTGCTTGGATGCTATGAAAAATCACTAAATTCGATCAAATGAAGCAATTTTCTCGAAAAAGTCTTTACAAATAGAAATCATTGGTACGTTTGAAGATGTAAATGAATTCAATACCCAATATGAAACGAACAAATTTGGATGTTTGAAAAATGATAAAACACTCATAATTCAAGTTTTTCAAACACATCTCAGACGTAAGGAAAAATTCCTTTCCGATATTATATTAAATAAAAAATAGTCCTGTAAAAATGACGTATTCGAATACTTTGAACAAGAAGAAATTTTTCAGTCTTGGATCGAGATTCACCTCAAATTCAGATGAGCTATATAAATATTCAATCAACCTTATGTATGTAATGTACCTATCCCTCCTCGAATATTCGAATCCGTACTTTTTACAAGTTTGGAAAACTTATCAGTCATAAATATAATAGAAGATAACCATAATTTCATCTTCACATTCATTAAATATATAGTACTATTATATATTTATATTATAAATAATGACGAAGATATCAAGCTACCGTACTTCCGTTATATAAATTCTTTCATTACAAAAATATAAATCACATTGTGGTATTGAATATTCTAACAAAGAAACATATATATATATACATATATATATATATATATAAATGTATGTATATATATATATATAAATGTACATATACACATACACATACGTTAAACTGAGGCACTATTGGTATAAAATTAAAAATAAAATGTTCATGCATAAAACAAAAGTCACTTTCACTTTCATATATATATATATATATAATAATATACACGAACTAACATCATTCATCTGAATACAATACATGATTTGAGATGAATAGTAATCTGCAGAGGTTGCATCGATTAAGATATCGAAATTTCATTTTATTTTTTTTTCGTGTCATGCTCCTTCGTTATAAAATTAGGCACGTTATATCATGGTTTTGTATGGATAAAATCAGTCGATCGGTAACGTGGTTCCCTGTGTAATTCGAATGAATTTATAAAATAATATTTCTTCATTGCGATATATTAAAATTCTCAGGATTCAAAAAATAAATTAAAAGAGAAGAAATTTAAAAATAGTTCAGACAAACCCCAAAAATTTCAATTCTGGGTTGCAAGAATGTTATTTAATTATAAAAACGTATTCTTCTTCCAAATAATGAATACTCTATATATGTATAATACAATGATCACAAATGTAAAATCAATATTTTTTCAACATTCGATTATTGCACAAAAAAATGAAAGTTTCATATTCATAGATGGATTTTCAATTCCATATAACAGAGGGGATGAAGAAAGTCTCTTATTTTACTCGATTCGTGTACTATTATTCTGTATAACCATGTATATTTCAACCTGCACAATCGACTGTCGCTAAATCTCCACATCACAATGTCATTTATATACCGTGAGAATTTCTTAAATCTGAACTGTAGTTCAATGAAAGTTGTATTCAATTAAAATACATGACACATCATGCCCTCGTATTATTTCCGACACGATTAAGACGTTGCTGTTGCTATGGATGACTGCTCTGTTGAGAGATAACAAATCTTCACGATATATACAACATTCCAGAATTCACAGAATAAATCTCAAGGATTTCTCTCGCTTGGATATACAATTTTGCGATAAATCCAATTTTAGGATATTTTGCCAAAGAAAAGATCTTTGTTTTGATTTTTTTGTAAGAAATACGTTCTCGAAATTTCATCCCTCAATTCTGGAATATCACATATAATGTATATGAATATATATTTACCATGTACAATAATAACTAGATCGTACAACTAATTATTCTTATTATCTTCATCGTATTTTTTCTTTCTTTTAAGCACAGCAATATCTTTTTTGTTATTCGCAGATCACTTATAAAGCGCTGTATCAAAATATGACTAAGCTTTGAAAAAACTTGCACGCCATTTTCTCACATGTTTATTCTCATTTTGGTCGCAAATGAAGGGATTTTGTTTTATACCGTTACAAACACCTTCAGTTATATTATTTTGACGCTACATTCTCCTCTTCGTCATCACTGTAGTCATCGCTCAGATAGTGATTATTTGGGGAAAATTCATAACGTCCACTTTTATTTGGAGGAGGACTGTAATTATAAGATGGTATTGTCAACTCGTGTAACTTGTTTGTTCCATTAAATCTGTCTCCCTTACAGAACAAAGAATTTTTCACAATTACCGATGAAAATGTTGTGATTGAATTTTCATCGATATCGTATCAACTAATCTATGGTTTGAAATATATTTATGTACCTTATCTGATCTTCTTCATTGTTACTGCCGTTAGGACTGCCGTCTCTTTTCGGACTAGCTGGAGGCGAGAGTGCTTGCATTAAACGACCCTTTCCTTCATTCCATATCGTTGACTGTGGAACAATATCAAAATTTATGCATTTTGTTTAAAAGAAAAGTTTATATCGCCTGAATGAAATAATTAGTAAAGAGAGAGAGAGAGGGAAAAAAATATATATGGTATATATATGACTGAACTTTGATCTTACTTGTGAACTTATTTTCTTGCTTATAATAAATAATGCTGATTTAACGAACAATCATTTAGGGAATCGAAAAAAATTGAATTAATCATCGAGAGATCGAAATTTTGACATTATATTGAAATAACTAGAAAATACGTTATATTTTGAAAAAAAAATTTATTTTTAATACTGTAGTTAATATTTCACTTTTCAAAAAAGAAGATTATTTTGTATTATATACACACGATTGATGATGATACAAACAAACAATCTTAATATTCAATCATTAACGAATCATTCCTTTTCCACCCCAACACACATTTTACATCGTATCATTAGTATCAAGTAAAGAGCGATTAATAGAAATATTCCTCCGAAAATACTACCCACCAATCGACCTTCTCTTCCAAACAATAGTAGAAAAGCGTCAATGAAATCTCGTGATTTTTCTTCCCACTTGCTAATCATGTCCATTCGTTTTTCCCCAATATTCTCCATAACTCGTTTCCCTTTGTCCTTCAAATCATCAAATTTATTCTGCAGACGGAATTTCTTCTCCTATGAACAAGAAATCCTACAATTAATTCATCGAGATGGAAACAAAACACTCGATAACAATAGGAATAGAAGAATAATATCTTACGATAAGTGATTCATTTTTCTATTATTATAACTTAGTACTATTAGCACTTACATTGAGGAAAGAAACATTCAATTCTTTAGCGCTATAACCGCGCGCAAGATTTCTTCGAACGTAGATATCATAATCCTTGACTATTCTCGCGACTATGTCCGAAGTGGAAACACCTTCTGTCCTTTGCGTTGCTACAAACATACCCTTAGCTTTTAGTTTAGCATAAACATCAGACCCGTCATCCGTCATGTATGGTATATCATCATGTGCAACAAAGTCGATCTATAAAGACGAGAAATTAAAGTTTGTGCGATAAAAATATGTCAACGAAAACCTTGATTTATTTAGTTCTTTATAACATTTTTCTGCGATCTTGATTTGGCAATTGATGATATATTTGATTTTACCTTGTGCTTCATTACAAAATCATCATCCAATTCCCAAGGTGCATCTCTGACTACTTCGTCCACGTAACGACAATGCCTCACAGCATCGTATCTTTCCCAACCCGTCATCACGGTTCTTCCTTTTTTACTGTGCGTTAATTCATCGTTGCAAACTGTAACGTTATAAATTTGTATTCAATTATATCCTTATAATATAATATCGATGGCGACAAATTAACAAATTATTTGTTCAAAATTTGATACTTGTGTTATTTTGCCCTATTCAAACTATTTCACTGTTGAGAGAATGAACAATTTCTTTCGAAAAATGATATTTGCATCCTTTGACAAGGAATACCGTGTAAAAAGAGAAAAAAGAATGGAAACAAATTAATCTGGTAATGAAAATTGTCTATTGAACATAGTGAAAAAAACCCACTATCAAGAAATTGCAGCGATAAACTCGAAATATGATTGATATTCGAGATTGAGTCGTTATCAGAACTATAGAAACTTACTTCCAACGATGAGATACACATTTGGAAAAATGTTTTTGGCTTGCATAAGTTGTCTAGCGTGGCCTTGGTGAAAGAGATCATAAATACCGTCGGCATAGACTCTGACTTTTCTAGGAACTGCAAAGAAAAGAGAATTCAAATTAATTTTTTTATTTACCTCATCATTTCATTTTGATACAGAGATGGGATGTGATTTTTAAGAACGAAGCAATCACGAAACCGTCTTCTTCTTTTCAAAATTTGCCAACAATTTTGTTTTGGAACAAAAGAGTACTTAGGAAAATGCGTGATATCGAAAACTGTACGAAATCATTATTATTAATCGGGATTTAAGCTGAATTAATTATGAACGTCAATCTGAAAGCTCAACATTGACGCGGAGATGACACGTCTCACGAGTTATTGCAATACGACGTTAGATCAATGAATGCCGAGTATTTGCAACAATCATTTGTAAGTTTGAGTAACCAAACGAAGAGGAGGAATAAATGTCCACTGAATGAAAGACAACGCAAGTTTATCTGAGAGTATGATAACGTTTGAACATGTATTGTGAACAAAAATGAAGAACAATCGTTGGGCTGGAAAGTTTTCCTTCGTTCCACTAACTCGCTACGTTCAGTCCCTTCGGATTATCATTAATTCAAATCATTTCAACACTGAATTGCATACAATTTGAAACCACGAGCCACATGTGAAAAATGCCTCAACAAGAAGAGAATTTGTCAACCATTTAATTTGATAAGGAAAAAATATTTATAATTTTTCCAAAAAAAAACAAATGATGGGTTTTGGAATGTGTTCTTAATAATGAGATTAAAATTCTGTATATTAACTGTTAGTTTCCTCTTATTATGCATTTGAGGAGACTATGTAATCTCTGTAAAAGACGCTACAAAAGAATTTTGAAATTTTCAAAGGATGTATCACAAAAAGAATTTTGCTTCAAAATACTTTTATACAATGATTCATCAAAAACGTCTTTGAATTCATCACAATGTATAACCGATACCGCTATGCGATCAGCTTTTTTTAAATCATGCCATTCATTTATTGATTTTTTTATGAGCATTCAGATCGAAGTTCAAAGAAATTAATTAACTTAATCACACTCTTCTTTTTTTACATCGCATCTTCCTTAATTTTAATTTCTAGTAGTGTTATTGGATTTGTGTACAATTTGTATAACATTGTGATTTACGGGAAATAATCAATTCTAAATAGCTGCGTATGAAAAAAATAATCTTCCATCTGGAAAAACTTGCTATACGATTAAGAATATACTCAATTTGTCGTGAAAAATAGATATTCGTTTCTAAAATGAATAGTTTTCACATCACGATCCTACGCGATTGAACTAACCTTCACCACTTTTTGCCATTTTCAAAGTTATCCGTTGGCTATAATCGCACGCGATTCTTTCAGCGACGGCTTCTGGGTCATCGCTGAACGGAGCCTCCTTACAAATGGACTGAAAAAGAAATTGATGATATCAAAATTAAAACATCATTGTTCCAACTTCCAGATACATTTGTTTATACTTAGAAGCTGTTGATCTTTACTAAATAAAATGTTTGTCTAGATCATGTTATTATGTCTATGTCATTCCACACTGGCGTATCCGCTCTTCAACATAAGAATAGATTACTTATCTATTTTAAAATGTTATCGCTGTATCGTTAATTACATTATGATCGCTCATTAATCATGTATATCCAACAAATTTTATACGTCTCATAACTATCGATGAACGAAATATTCCTATTTCTAGATCACAGAGATAAATATTTCAAGGACTTTATAAGTTGAAATAATGCTTTGCATTTTATAGCCAGGTATCGTAAATTTTATTGTCAATTTTTTTTCTCTCGTTCACTCTAGATAAGTCATACACGAAAAGTATGTTGCACTCTATTCATTTCGTGACACCGAATCGTATTCTAATGAATCGTATTATCATAATCGAGGGAGAAACAGATACGCCAAGGTAACATTTGATAAAATCAAAACTATAATTTATATGTGCAATCGATTTGTAAGGATCAAATACAGATATGATTAATAAGAGTCATGAAACAGGTTATGCGGATTTAGAATATTTTGGCAAGAATATCCAATTATTCTCTTGAACCGTTAACCTCGATGAATATGTTGATGGTTTATTGAAATGATAATTTCAATGTATACAACGAACCTGTACGAAGTACTTGTTATTCCTTTTGACGTATCAACTCAAAATACGTACAAAAATTTATATTCCACATCTGAATATTTGTAATCGTCGAGCGACACACGATGAGGAAAAAAGACACGCTTAAAAATCTATTCTTGTAATTTGAATATCAATGAATCGATACTTACTGGACAAAGTCTGACATGATTTTGTTTCGAACAGGATGCATCATCCCCATTTTGAGTGTTGGTAGAGGATATAGAATTCAACATAGTTTCACTTCTTCTGGTACGTTTTCTTGACATTTTTCTCCTACGTAGAAAATAGAATCCGCATACTCTTCAACAATCTATAAAACAATATTTTATTTATTCATTACCATAAAATTAACACTCCAAATGAAATAAACAATTATTTCAAAATATTTGTTGACATAAATTATCCTTCTCCACTAGATATTGAATTTCTTGAATAACGAATGACTATTTAATCTGAAACTCACATGTTCATTATGCTGAATTTATCAAAGATATATCAAAGACAAGTGATGCCGGTATTTATGGTATACGGTTATAAATTTAGTGTACCGTTTGATTCTGAGAAAGTTTTGTCGGGGAGAAAACCAACCTTTTCACACGTCTCGGTTTTGTTACGCGTAGAAATGTGTACGTACATATACCTATATATATATGTATATATATATATATAATTTTTTTTGGCTGAGCAGGGAGAAGAAAATAGTTCTCTCTCGAGGTTTTCCGGTTACCCGATGTATTTTGAAATAATAATAATTTTGTTAACAATGGAGCATTGTATTTTTTTTGCTCGTGAGAATTTTACTAGTAAAATAAAATATCAAGTTTTTAAAACACTGCCATGATACGTTTAACAGCTGACCCAGCAGACGCCTGCTGCCACAGACTTCACACTTGTGAATATGTCTTCCCTCAGGGCCGACACGAAACAGGGAATTCGTTGAGAGGGAGAATTCGCAGGTCGTCATATTTGTAATCGAATATTTAATGTATTGCGAAGGTTAATTTATGCACGACGGTGTTTGAAGTATATTCGAATTATTTATGAGGACTTTTTCTTTGTAATAATGTTAGGGATAGGATTGAAATTTGTATGATTTTGATGGAACCAGTTTGGGGGAACTCGTGTCACGGCAGTGCGCATGGATTGGTATGGATTTCTAAGGGAAATTCCGGGTGGATGTTTGTGGTGGAAACGTAACTGGAATATTAGGGTTGCAGGACTACATGAAAATGAGTGGAAAAACAAACATTCAAGTGGACGGTAATTGCGGATACATAAAGGGTGGGAAAAATATTTGTTGAATATGATGCAATATATCCTACGAACAGTACCTACGTGTGGAGGCAACGGAGAAAATGAGAGAATCATCCACGTGTGTAACGTGGGCGCAACCTAGATAAAATTTAGAGGCTATGGAAAATCGCCGAAAAATGATTACACACTTTCGAGGGGGATTGTAATAACGTGGATCAGAGGTGGATGTTACGTCATTTTTCCATAAAATGTGTCGCAAGAAAAGATGAAGACGACGAGATCCACGTTGATTCATCTCTACCTGTTCCGTCTACGTTTAAATTTCATCCTCTGGTGCAGGTGATTGGAGTTAATCTGCATTACTCCCAAAAATGTGCAACGGAATACGACAGGAATTGATTGCCTGGAACGTTTTCTGGACGTTCAGGAAATCTTCCATACATAGTGTATGAACATTACATGAATGTTTCAATGACACGTTGTGCTGTCCGGGAACGATTCCCTGCTGAAAATTCAAGATTGAATCGGGCAAAAAATTTTTAGCAGACTTTCAACAGTTTTCGTCCAGGGGAATCAGTTCCCAGTGAACACTCATGAGAGGGAGAGCTCTTTAAGAGGTCTTTTGAAAGAGCTGTGTCAATGTTGTCATATTGGTATCTGAATGGTATCATTTTTCTGAGATCTCAGGAATAAAACCTCTCAAAGAATTCGTTTGAATAACATTCTGGCAATCTCTTATTTTCCTCAGAAATCGACGCATCGGATAACATTCTGATAACTTTATGTTAACCTTCTGAAAGGTCCATTTGACCTCATCTTACACATATTTAGGAGATCTTTAAGAGCTCTGGATGATAGCATATTGTTCACTGGGCTTATCAAATTAAAATTTTCTGGTTAGATATTAAAAATATCGATTTGGTAATTTGAGACAACCCTGGTTTAAAAAAACCATTGATTCTCGCCAAATCTCACTAAATTACAGTTGAACTTGGACAATGTTCTGGCCGAATCTCATCCAGCAAATGTCAATGAGATTTGGTCAGAAAGAACAGTCGATTCTCGCCAAATCTCACTGAATCTGGCCAAATCTCATTGATTCTCGGACAATGTTCTGGCCAAATCTCATTTAATTTCATTTGTCAGAAGTAATCGATTCTTTTAACCAGGGAAGACCGAGTAGAAAACTGGTCAATTTTTGACAGGATTTCATAGAATCAAACTCGTCCTCATTAGTGATGGGGATCCTTGAAAAAGCTCAATCCTTTTTTATATAAAAATGATCAAATTTTCCCTGAAGTCTGCGGAAATTATGTACTTTTGTATACATAAAAAAGGATCGATCTTCTTCAAGGATCCCTCCCACACAGCACTCGTTGTTTAAAAGATATCTTCAGTAATAATTAAGAACAACGCAAGAAGTCTCAAGCAACATGAATAGACATCTTTTAGAAGTCTTCCACTGTTCTTACTTTTAAAAGATATCTTCAAGAACGTTTTCAGAAACCTTTTAGAAGTTGAAGATATCTTTCAGAAGTAAGAACAGTTGAAGACTTCTAAAAGATGTCTATTTATGTTGCATAAGACTTCTTGCGTTGTTCTTAATTATTTCTGAAGATATCTTTGAGACAAGGAGTGTTGTGTGGGCTATCACTAGTCCACAACAGCACCCAGAGGTTTTTTAAAACGATCTAAGAACATTCGAACGTGTCGATAACATTCTCAAAACGTTTTAAAAACGTCCAAGAAACTTGGTGCTGTTAGGGGGATTAAAAGCCTGACAACAATTCTTTGCCCGGTTCTAGCTAATATTTTTCACTTGATTTTATTGGGAATTTTTAGATTGGAATATCTAATCAAAACCGTCAAAACCTGACAGCCCATACAACACCGGAAAGCTTTCTGAACGTTCAGAAAACGTGCGTGCCTGAGTAGCAAAGTGTTGAAATTACATATAATGTTCAACTTGAAGATAAGCTGTACAGGGTGTCCCAGAATTCATCATTCGCATTTCTGTGGCATATTCTGCAGCTAAAAAGCACTAATTCCCCGTTTGGAAAAAATGTTCTTGAGATATGAATATTTTTATATTTTTCTAAAAATCCAAATAACTCAAGAGCATTCTGTTTCACATCCCAGATAACACATGGAGAATTCTTTTTCAAGAGCAAGAATAGAACTCTTCAAGAATTCTTTTCGAACTAATTAATTCATATAGAGCTCTGGAGCTCTCATCTGGAGCAATTCATTAGTTCGAAAAGAGTTCTTGAAGAGTTCTATTCTTGCTCTTGAAAAAGAATTCTTCGTGTGTTATCTGGGATACTTGAACTTGACACTATTGGCTAAGTTGGAAAACGGCGGATCTCTGGAAAAAAATTCAAGTATTCTATCATTAATAATTATAATTTTACTTCACGACAGTTTATGTGATTTCCGTATTGAAAGATATTTAGATGGTAGAAGACTTATACCCTTCAGTCTATCATTAGACCCTATAATTGTAAATAACATGCTCGACCCAAAAAGTAATTTTATAGAAAAATTTCTCTTGAAGCTTTCTTTTATAAAAAAACAGTAATACATTGGTATATTGGTCATTAAAATATCGGTATATCGCAATACTGGAATGCCACCATCTCAGAATAACACCGTACACTGGAGTGAAGGCAAGCATTCAATTATAATGCCCCAATCGACATTTATCACTCAAAAAGCTGTACCCAAAAGATCGACTACACTTTACTTCACGCCCAGACGGCACTCGTTATGTATTAGGTGTACAAATAAGTTTCCGCGGTTTGTCAAAAGATGGCCCCACCAGAAGGTTATGGAGAAATTGTCAGATGTAAAACGTAATATCCCAAGTTTAGTCATCTGGCAACACCATAACCTTAAAGTACTAGTGATTCCGTATCAGCATCACGTAATTTTTTTCGTGCAAAAATGTCAAGTTTTATTCCGAATAAGCATCATTTGCGGGAACTTTTGATTTACTTCTTTAATGTGAACAAATCTGCGGCTGAGGCGCATCGATTGCTTCTAGAAGCATATGGCGAAGCTGCTTTAAGTGAGAGAAGTTGTCAGGAATGGTTTCAAAAGTTTAAGAACGGTGAGTTTGACGTTAAAGACAAAGAACGCAGTGGAAGGCCGAAAGTGTACGAAGACATGGAATTAGAAGTACTATTGGAGGAAGATTCGTCCCAAACGCAAAAAGAACTTGCACTTACTCTACAAGTGACTCAACAAGCAATTTCACATCGTTTAAAATCGTTAGGAATGATTCAAAAACAAGGAAATTGGGTTCCATATGAACTAAAGCCGAGAGACGTTGAACGCCGATTATGCATGAGTGAAATGCTGCTTGCCAGGAATAAAAAAAAGAGTTTTTTGCATCGTATAGTCACTGGTGACGAAAAATGGATTCACTACGATAATCCAAAGAAGAGAAAGTCATGGGTTAAGCCCGGCGAACCATCAACATCGACAGCTAAGCCGAATATTCATGGAAAAAAACTCATGCTGTGTATTTGGTGGGATCAGCTTGGTGTCGTGTATTATGAATTGCTGAAACCAAGCAAAACCATTACTGGAGCTCTCTACCGAACACAATTGATGAGATTGAGTCGAGCACTTAAGGAAAAACGCGCTCATTACTACTCCAGACACGACAAAATTATTCTTTTACACGATAATGCTCGTCCACATGTTGCGGCGCCGGTAAAAACATACTTGGAAACACTCAACTGGGAAGTTTTACCCCACCCGCCGTATTCACCAGACTTAGCCCCTTCTGATTATCACCTGTTCCGGTCGATGGCACATGGTCTGTCTGAGCAGCGCTTCACATCATATGAAGACACCAAAAATTGGGTAGATTTGTGGATAGCGTCAAAAGATGAAGAGTTTTTTCGACGGGGTATCCGAATGTTCTCAGAAAGATGGGGAAAAGTAGTGGCAAATGATGGAAAATACTTTGAATAAAACGTAATGTACTTTTCCTTTACAATAAATTCCTAATTTTTTATAAAAAACCGCGGAAACTTATTTGTACACCTAATAATTCCTCCGTCCTTTCCTCCCTTGATCCGTAATATATCGTTTTTTCATCTTCCTAACAGCATGCCCACCAATGCCTTCGTTACTTTTACGTATACTCCACTGAGCTGGACGTTATCCGTGTGGAGACCATGGAGATGCGACGGAGTAATTGATGGATGTGCTGTTATTAGGGCTGTTGCATAGTTCGATATTTGGAGGGTTGATTAATCCTTGATACTATACATCTTTTCCTTTTAAGGGGATTCATTACTCCTTGCAAAAGTTACTAGATTCCAAATTTCTCCCCCCAGTTTTCTCAGAAAGGGGCCGTCCATAAACTACGTGGCCCTGTTTTTGCAACTTTTTGACCCCTCCCCCTTCCCCATGTAGCTCTACCGTGGCTTTTCTTTGAACACCCCCCCCCCTCACGTGGGAACGTAGTTTTTCACGTTCAGCTAAATTAATTTCAATCAAATGAATTTTTATTCAAATATGACCCTAATAAAATTGAAATTAACTGAGATGAAAGATTAATTTTATTCAAATAAAATTTCTCTTTCATCTCAGTTGAGATGTACTTGAATGAAGAAGAATCTTATTCGATCCAATCAAATATATATTTGGGTTATATTCAAATGGATCATTTTTCTGGATATTTATATAGAATTTTCTTCCAAGTACAACATAAATGAAAAAATACGTAGCTTGGAACCGACCCCCCCCCCCTCCCCCTCTATTGGCCACGTAGTTTAATGACCCCAAACGAACACATAAAATGAAAAACAATCAGTAGCTGCATTTTTTTCAATAGCCTAAGAAGATGCACCTGCTCATTAAAATTGATTCTATTCATTGATTACTGAGAAAACTGGGGGGAGAGATCTAGTAACTTGGCTTGTGGTGAATCGCCTTAATTGGACCCAATTTTTGGGGTTAAATACACTGTCCTCACAACACCACCGTTGAGATACGTCGCATCCACGTCGCAGTACGTGAATTTAAGGTGGATAAGCGAGATCGATGGAGAAAACGTAGAGGTGAGGGAGAAATACCTGTCTTGTTTTTCGTCGTGGAAATTCCTTCGTTGTTTCTCCATTAGCGATGGGGCTCCTTGAAGGAAATTGATCCTTTTTTTATGCAAAACGGATTGCCCTTCTTTACAGATCACTATCACTATTCCCCTCTGTCTCTATGTTCTGTCCACCGATCTCACTTATCCACCTCAAATCCACATAGTGTGACGTGGAGACGACGTATTTCATCGATGGTGGTGCTGTACGGAAGGGAACACCTTGTCCTACACGGGAGTGGCGTTTTGGTCTGGAAATTATTATATGGCCAAGGGCGAATAGTTTTCTTTTGTGACTACACCCTGAGAGAAAAAAATTTGCTTTGCTGATATGACAAATCCTTTCGCTGAATTAGTAAAACCTTGCTCTTTTAGCGAGCGCTTGCTGATCCAGCAATTCGGCATTGTAGGTATACAGACTGCTAGGAAATTCGCTAAATTACTAAATATTTTGCCAACACAACAAACATTGATTGAACTTGATTCAAATATTCTAGCACTAGGAATGGATAGAATGCCTGTCAATTATGCAAAATGGCTATTTAAATATTAATTCAAACAATTCTATCAAATGTTAGGATAATCGGCCGCTAGCTTTTGGCTGGTAGTTTCAGTTTCATGCGCACAGGACAGTTTATTGAACAGAAACCAACCTATTCCTTAACGTTTTCCAACACCGAAATTCGGAACATGATACCCTGACAGGAAAACGACCTGGTTGAAACATTCGTGGTCACAATAATTTGAAATCTGGTTCGATTTACCAGGAAATGTGATTGCGATGTCCAGAAAAAATGGTTGAAGCAAAGATAAACTACATCTTTTAAATTAGAAAAACCAGATTCTTTTCTTGGTGCACGGAAGAAAAGAAATAGTTGCAGCAACTACTTGAATAGTCGATTTTCGACCATCTACTCAAGTAGTTGCTGCAGCTACTTAGCAGTCAGGACAAGTAACTCGATAGTTGCACTAACTAACGTAAATACCTGAGGTATTTTGAATTAGTTGAGACAGCTAACGTGTTACTTGTCCTGACTACTACACTGTAAAAAAATTTCGCCGGAAAATTCCAGTACATGTACTGGAAGCAATTAACCTGTACATGTACCGGAAAATTTCAGCACATTTGTACTGCAAAAGTTCAGTGCAAACGTTATGGAATTTCAGCATCAAAACTGGAAATTTTCTGAGCCTCGGTACTGGAATTTTTCAGTACACGAACTGGACTTTTCCAGGACATGTACTGGAAAATTAATGCTGAAAATATCCATAAAAATTGGAAAAAAATTGCTCACGCAAAGTGATTTTGCAGGGTCCTTGTGTTCCAAGATGATTGAGGAACTTGATCGTTCATTTGGATGGACAGAAACTCATGTCTACCTAACGGGATTTGAACCTACACTTTTCTACCTGCCTACCAACTGAAACCTAAGACCTAACCGATGAGCTATAGCGCGACATGTTGGAAGGCCAGCTTAGGTTACTACATATGCTTCATATCTAGAATACACAAGGAAATAAGTCTTGGAAAAACCTCATATATCAATTTTATTGGCTACAATTACAATTATTATTCAAAATCTCAATCAGGAAATTTTTAATATGAAGACTTGAAATTTTTCCTGCCAGAAATGACGAAGTCCAATAGAAGTGGAAAATTTCAGTGCAACAGTGATTAAATTCCGTTGCATAGCAACTGGAAAATTCCATCACACGACCTGAAAATTGCAGTTCAAAACCTGTATAATTCAATGGCATAGTAACTGGAAAATTCCATCACAAAACCTGAGAATTGCAGTTAAAAACCTGTATAATTCCAGTATACCAACGATTAGGTTTTTTTTTCTAAATTCCAAATTTTTTCTCAAGTCCTTTTTGAGGGGATATTTTTTTCTGGTGCACAAGAACTATAGAATTGTAGTACGAGCCGGTAAAATTTTCGCGAAATCATGGCGAAATTTCAGTACATCATCTCAAACTTGAAAATTCCAGTACAATGACTGAATTTTCAGTTATGCTTGGTAAATTTTCAGTAACGTAACAACAAAATCTCTGTACTTGTACTGGAATATCCATATTCCAGGACTAGCACTGGAATTTTCCAGTCCAGTTGCACAGTAAATTTCCAGTTTTTTTTTACAGTGTAAGTAGCTGCAGCAACTACTTAAGTAGATGGTCGAAAATTTTATAGAACAGATTGCATATGAACAATGATAGTTTGGATAGTTTTGAAATCAATCAAATGGAGTATTATAACCCATGATTTTGGAATTCAAATCAGATGATGCTATTTTATTCATGCTAATAAATGTGTTCTCGAAGTTTGAACCGTTTAAAGAAACAAAACGAAAATTAAAACTCACGAAATGTGGTAAATCATCGTTACATATCTTTTCGAATCAACTCTTTGCCACTGGAAACATCGTTTAAATAATCTACTGCAAGATTTTTGGGTTTTAATAGTTGAATATTAATTTATTTGATGGTTAATTAGTTTCAATAAACGATCCAAACTTCAGCAACATCTAAAAAATCACCTCACTAAAAATTTTCATTTATGATTGAAGAAGGATTCTAGTCAATAAACTGCCAACCTGATTATTCTCGTCAATACTACGTTTGATGAGGTCAAAATTGTATACATTCTGCAAACTTCCAGTGACTGGATCACAGAGAAAAACAGTTTCTTCGAACTTCTTGATCATATTATTCATCTGATCGAATAATCCAATTGTTTCAAATGAACTACAGATCACACAGAAACTAAGAAGGTCGGCTCCGCCCTTGCGCGAATGCTCTGACTCCTGCTTATTTCTTTTTATTCTGGAAATTTTGTAAAATATCATTCATCCAATCAAAATGAATTTCATTGATTCGAAGAAAGATTGATTTATATCAATAAGTTCTCTGAAGGATTAAGAAATCTCTTTGTACATTCTATGAAATACTTTCTTAGATAAAGAAGAATATGCATTGTTTCAAATATTGATTTATTTACAGAAAATTTTCATTTCATATTCATGAAAACATTTTATTTCGAATGCAAGAAATATTTATATTATTTATATTGATATTTTCCCATTTTAAAACTTCTTTTATTCAAATAATTAAATATTTTATTGAAAGGGGAATAGTATATTGCTCATCAAGGGGGGAAAGTGGGAAATTTCCGACGAGTGTGAAGTTTGTCTTCCCGAGCCGAAGGCGAGAGAGACAATCACACGAGTGGAAATTTCCCACTTTTCCCCGAGGTGAACATACTATTTTTTCCCACAACTGCAAGGAAAGTGAAAATTATCTGTTGAATTGCATATAAAATATTCATATGCATATTTCAGACCGAAAAGATTTGTATTTTCCTCCCGCTGCAAGCGGGCAGAAAGTACTCTCCTCCCGTTGCGAGCGGGCAGAAAGTACTTTCCTTCCGCTGCGAGCGGGCGGAAAATATTTTCCTCCCGCTGTGACACATTCGCTTGGAATTCAGCACTTCCTCCCTTAAAAATAGGTCAGAAAACATCAACTTTCCGTGCAGGTGTGGGAAAAATTATCATTTTGCCACTACAGTTGGTTATTACAGTGTTATGAATGGCTTCTGCCCATCAAATGCATAATTCATTGAATCAAATTATATTCCATGAATTCGAAAATCCAAATTTTCCATCCAATAACTTTTTCATCAATCCTAAGTACCTCATATCCCAATTAATGATCCCACACTTCCGTGTGAATCACATATTAAATGAAGTTGATGCAATAACTCCACAGATACCATTGGATGAATTCATTTGTTAGACTCAAAGAAAAATTCAGCGGTTCAAAACGTTTCTTTCTCAGTGTATTCCCTAGATATATGTTGAAAAAATCCGTCAGCAATCGGTCAGATAAATAGTTCAATATAAATTACGAACCACCAGCATAATAAAATTCTCAAATGAGGAATAATTCGAATCTGATCCTACCGGCGTTGGATACATAAAATATTTTTTGATTCCAAAATACGATAAATTTTTCGTTTTTGACCTAAAATTTAAAACGATGTACATACACACACACACACATATATATATATATATATATAGAATAAACTACATTAATCAATACCGTCGTGATGAAAGAGCGTTAAGTGGAGGCATACACTTCCCTTAATTGACTCTTCTAAAACGTTTTTGTGATCTCTTTTTTCTTCCTGAATGGTATTAAAAATCGATATTATATCTGTACAATCATACAGGGTGTGATACGTAGAATGCTTGTCACTGATGTATGAAACAATTTACGCCGTATAGGAAGTGTTGCAAACAAACGAATAAACAAATAAAAGTTTCGCAAGCGATAAGAAGAAGAACAGTACGTTACACGTAGATTATTCAATCTCGTGAAGTGTGTTGGATAGAGGAATATACACCATTTGCTTCAGAGTCAGGTGATTCAATTCATACGATAACCGTATAACGAATGTATGTTCCATAAATTTCTTTTCAAACTCGAATGCCTATGAATTATGCACGGAGAAAAAATGGTTTGCGCCTTTTTACTATAGCGCTTACAAAGAAATTTGTTGTCCTTGCAAAAATATTCACTACAGCAGCTAAGACGTTAGTTCTATTAACAAATGTGTTTATTTCAGCGCAAAAATTCAGTTGTGTCAATCAGTTTTCTTGCGCTTACATCTAATTTTTTTTGTAGGCGCTATAGTAACAGACCTGCTTGTTATGCCAGCAATACTTTTCTCTCCGTGTGGATACCCATAACCGAATTAACGGAAATCATACATTGACCTGAACGTCAAGGGCGTATCCAGAATTTTTTTCGGAAGGGGTGTGCACTTTAGATGTATATCTATGTATATAAAATATATATATACATAGATGGGAAAAAATTATGAATTTGGGGGCAGGGACCCGGACAGCCAGAACCACTTCCTTGGATATGCCTTTGCTGAATATGTACACTGTCGTCCTAAGCCAAAAGGCTGTCTGTCAACGAAATTTTTCCCCGCTTTTTACATGTTCATATTCGAATAGCTTTGTGATGTGTGTTTCGATTTAAAAAATCTTTACACTATTGAAAACTACGTGAAAGAACTGATTTAAACATCACAGGGTTTCCCTGGTGGAAAAGTTCCGTTGAATTTCGTTCACTTTTGGCACAGTCGGTTCCCTGTCACGAAAATCCAGCTAGAATTCGACGTGGATTCCAGCTCCGAAATTTACTTGCGTTTTCAGTTGGAATTCCTCATTTTCAGGTGGAATCTTAGCTGGGATTCCTATTTCCGGGTGGAATCTCAGCTAGAATTCCAAATCCATGGTGGATTCCCAGGTGGAATCCCTGTTGGAATTGGAAATCCCACATGGAATTCAGTTGGGATTCTTGATTCTAGGTGGAGTCTTAGCGGGCAACGAAGGTAAATTTCGGATCTGGAATCCCAGGTGGATTTTTGTAACAGGGTTTCCATTGCAAATTAGCGAAATTCACCTCAATTCAATAGAATGTCGGTAAAATTCAATAATTGTCCACAAAATTCAGTGACTTTTAGTGAAATTCATTGACTCCTATTGAAGTTGGTTGAATTTTGAGGATTTTTATTGAATTTGATTGAAATATTAATGTGCCAAAAGTGAAAAAAATTCAACAAAATTTTTCCGCCAAGGTTGTATTATTCAACATGCACAAATTTGAATAAAATGCTTGACATCTTGAAACACAAAAATTTTGACATACAGCTGTTTGGCTTAGGATGGCAGTACAGGCAAATGATGAAAATTTGTGAAGTCATTTGCATGCGAATTAAAAATTTCTTCTAAGGGGTTCCCATCACATGTTTTTTCGATTTTTTTCATTGGCTGAAATCATGCTAAAATATCCGGAGAATCAAAACCTGCAACGCTAAGGTAACGATCTGAATTAAACCTCAAATGGTGACCATGGGTCATCACTTGTGTCCAGTAGGGGGTGCCGAAAATGAGAAATTTTTTTAGAATTGTTATATTTGGGAATTTATCCAGGGTTTTCATGCTTGGAACGGGTTTTTCTCGGAAACTTGTTTTCAAAATCGGCCGGCAGTTAAACTCAATGAGTTTACTTTCGATTGGCTAGAAATTTGAACTGGAATTGAAAAAAAACATTTTACAATTTCATTTTTCAGCTGGCGTACAGAAATCATTGGGAAATTCAAAGTGTGCGGCAGTGCGCAATCCCAAGTATACGTAATTCATTATCATTCGCTTCAAAGTTGTATCAATGACGTACCTCTAAAGATAAGTTCGCGCAAAATTTGACTTTTCCCCTCCCCCACTTCCCCATGCTTGAGCCCCCTTAATGTATTCTTCACTACGTTGAGAGGTCACTAACGCAACCCTGGTGGAAATGAAAGCTGGTAACAAGTGGAAACAAAGCGTTTATTTTTCACTCCAAAACGCAACCTTCAACTGTATTTTGAGATATTCTTAAATGCAGAGCGGCTGTGTTGAGATATCATATCGCCTCGTGTGTTTATGAATTTTTTATAGGGAAGAAGTGATATTACCGCTGAAATTTTCTCTTCAATTCCATATCAAATGCTATTTTAAACAAGGTTGGCGCAAAGAACCCTCAAGGATCCTCACTTGAATTTTTGACAAGAAGGACTTAATCTTGAGACATCTGAGAAATTCCAAGTATTTATTTGCTCTGAATATCGCGCACCCTGTTGGAAAAGTCTAGTACGTGCTGATACATTATGATAAATTTCTTGACAATTACACGTCAAGTTCTCATAGGAAATTTTCATTTTATACGTCTTCATCAGATTTTCCACAATGCCTTCTAAGATCTGAGAAAATATAATTTTGCGTTAATCAATTTCATAACGGTATTATACAATTCCATAAATCCCTAGACAAATGCTGATATATAAAACCTCATCAAGTCTCATACACTGAGAACTCAATTTGTTAGACTTGAAGAAAATTTATTTGCTCTCATTCTGATAAATCTTGTTTCCGATGGAAAAAATAATTCATTCCAATGGAAAATGTTTTCATTGAATCGAAATCACATTCTTCGAATTTATAAAGGATTATATTTCTGTTTCAATTTGAGAATTTTTCGTTTCAATCTGATAAAAACTTTTTTCATTCAACTGAATTTTCTTTCCATTGGAAAAAAGATTTCTTAGAATGAGGGCAAAGAAAATTTTCTTTCAGTCCAAGAAATTGAGTTCTCAGTGTAGATTCCGAGTATCGGTTTTTATGAGAATTTTTTTCATGTGGCAGGGTGTTTCAATGTTTTAAAAAGATTTGACCCCTAGCTGCTTTTATGCATAATCGAAGAAACTTCGGATTTCATTCTAAGGCAGCAATTGCTCGAGATATCTATACTGTAAAAAAAAAACTGGAAATTTACTGTGCAATTGGACTGAAAATTTCCAGTGTTAGTACTGGAATATGGATATTTCAGTACATGTACACAGATTTTATTGGTCCGGTACTGAAAATTTACCAAGCATAACTGAAAATTCAGTCCTTGTACTGGAATTTTCAAGTTTGGGATTGTGTACTGAAATTTTGCCATGATTTCGCGAAAATTTTACTGGCTCGTACTACAATTTTACAATTCTTGTGCACCAGAAAAAAGTATCCCCTCAAAAAGGACTTGGGAAAACAAACCTCATCGTTGGTATACTGGAATTGTACAGGTTTTGAACTGCATTTTTCAGGTCGTGTGATGAAATTTTCCAGTTATGCTGGAATTTAATCACTGCTGCACTGAAATTTTCCACTTTTATTGGACTTCGTCATTTCTGGCAGGAAAAATTTCAAGACTTCATATTAAAAACTTCCTGATTGAGATTTTGAATAGTAATTGTAATTGTAGCAAACAAAATGGATATATGAGGTTTTTCCAAGACTTATTCCCTTGTGTATTCTAGATATTAAGCATAGGGAGTAACCCAAGCTGGCCTTCCAACATGTCGCGCTATAGCTCATCGGTTATGTCTTAGGTTTTAGTTGGTAGGCAGGTAGAAAAGTGTAGGTTCAATTCCCTTCGGTAGACATGTCTTTCTGTCCATCAAAATGAACGATCAAGTTTCTCAATCATCTTGAAACACAAGGAATGTGCAAATTCACTTTATGTGAGCAATGTTTTTTCAATTTTCATAAAATATTTTCAGCATTAATTTTCCAGTACATGTCCTGGAAAAGTCCAATTCGTGTACCGAAAGATTCCAGTACCGAGGCTCAGAAAATTTCCAGTTTTGATGCTGAAATTTCATAACATTTGTACTGAATTTTTGCAGTACAAAGGTGCTAAAATTTCCCGGTACATGCACTGAGAAAACAGATATCTTGAAAAATACCATAATTCATGGATTTTTGGCGTTGGTCTGACCCGAGTCAAAATATCCACTTGAACGAACCTCTAAAAGTGCCATAACTTCTTGGACTTTTATACAGAAGTATGGTACCTTCCTCATAAAAGTCCCAGCCTTTATGGCACTCTTAGAGGTATCTTCACGTAAATATTTTGACTCGGGCCAGACCAACGCCAAAAATCCATAAATTATGGTATTTTTCAAGATACCTTTTCCTCCGTGTGTACAGGTTAATTGCTTCCAGTACATGTACTGGAGTTTTCCGGTGACATTTTTTTACAGTGTATCCACTCGTTCAACCACTCGAAAAAAAAACCATTAATGAAGAAATATGATGCATCCGTCATTTCGTTCCCTACAAAAAACAATACCCACATAGACAAAAAGATATCTTTTCGAAATCTAAAAGATGTCTTGCGACTTCGCAAGATGTCTTCCAAACTGTTCTAAAAGATATCCAAAAGAAGTCTAAAAGATGTCTTACTAGATATCTAGAAGATGTCTTTTAGACTTCTTAAAGACGAGTATTAGATATGATGCAAATTTTTCTTAGGACCTCTTCCCTGATTGATAAAAAACCCATTTATTCCTAATCAACGTGCAGATTTCGAATTTTAATGTGAATTTATCACATTCAATAGGAATGAATAGATTTTATTAACCACGGTTGAAGCACACTTTCAGATGATCTGAAAATGTCTTGCGAATTATATATTCCATCCCTGTAACTTCCCCAAGACACAGATCTTTTAGGTGAAATTCACGTTCATTATACGTACATTTATGTTCAAAGAATGTTCGGACCATCCAATGTCCGGACGTTCAATGCACCTCCACTGAATATTCTTTAGACCTTCGTGTTTTTTTGGAATTACAAACTATGACCGTAGAATTTTCTTGTACGCCTGTTCAAAATATCTCATTGAACCCACTGATTCCGATGCAGATTCTATTGATTCAATAAAATTCTTTAAGCAGGAGTACTCGAACGAATCAGGTTTTGAATCCGTGGAACATCAATTGTGGTCCGACGTGATCCAATTTGGTCAGTAGAAATAATGCACACTATGAGATTCGTTTATTTTGTTTTAAGTTTAATCGAAGAGTATAAAAACATTCTCTACAAGTTTATTATTTCAAATTGAAATTTTTTTTTTTGAAAGGAGTTTCATTGATAGAAACAAGTCTTGGCAGCAAAGCAGAAGAGACAAAGAAATTTTTTCCTTCGAAAGTATGTAAATATACTCAAACTTCTAAGTGTGTTCATAATTAACAAAGTATCAGCAAAGTAGCGTTTGGGATACGGTAATCAGTAAATAAGTTCAATACATGATGGAAGAAGCTGATTGCAACACTCTTGCTGAAAATACCAAGCAAAACCTGATAAAAACTTATGGATCCTATAAAAGATGCAAGACCCGCAAAGTTTCATAAGGTTTCATGAAATGAAAATCGCCAATTATTTCATTTTATGTCAAAATTGATATTTTTTAAAATTCAAGCCTATAATCATTATCGGCATATTATCATATTATTAATATTGTGATTTTGATTTTCAAGATATCTAAAAGATGTCTTTTATTAAATCTTCAAAGACATCTTTGGAATAAAATCTATTAGACATCTTTAAGATAACTTCAAAAGACTTCTTAGAAATGTCTTCAGTGAGACATCTAAAAGGAGTCTATAAGTTGTCTTTTAGAAATGTCGAAAAGATGTATTTTCTTAGACATCTTTTAGATGTCTTTAAGATTTGTATGTTCATTGGGTATTTCATTACGGTTCATTGGTTGTATAATAAAACAGATTTTCAATCCATTCCATCACCTCGATATATTTTGTTCCATTCTAAAGTGTCTTATCATCCCTGAAATCATCCCAGTAAACACGACTGCTGGTGTTTCCAAGGGTCAGTGACGCCTCTTCAACGGCATTGCCGGACCATCAGCGGCCCATTGAAACGCCAGTAATCATTGTTTGTAGAGATATTTCTAATTTTTGTTCTTAGCAGTCCTCGTTTAGAAAAAAATTTTAATTACGTTCCAGGCTACAAAACTCGAGTTTCCCTGGCGAAAAAGTTTCTCATATTTTTTCATAGTTTTTCATGTGTCCTCATAAATCTCAGAATTTTGCATCAAATTCCATAAAAACTCTTGAAACTTCACAATTTCTCTAGGAATTGGGACTGCCATTATGTACACTGAGAAAACAGATATCTTGAAAAATACCATAATTTATGGATGTTCAGCGCTGGTCTGACCCGAGTCGGAATATTCACTTGCATGAATCTCTGAAAGTACCATAATTTCTTGGACTTTTTGAAATAAGTATGGTACCTTCCGTATAAAAGTCCAAGACATTATGGTACTTTTAGAGGTTTTTTCAGGTAAATATTTAGACTCGGTCAGACCAGCGCAGAAAATCCATAAATTATGGTACTTTTTAAGATACCTTTTTCTCCGTGTAAAATATTTCCTCACTGAAAATCATAATTTGTCATAAAATTTCATATTTTCATACAATAAAAACAATCTTTTCCATAAGAAGTCATAACTTCTCATGATTTTCCATGATGTTTTACATCTGTTTGTATGAAAAATACATTTGGACGAGAAACCAACGTTTTTCATAAAATTTCATCATAAAATACTATATTTTTCATTTTTCCCAGTAAACCCTGAGTTCTTAAAGATGAATATAAGATATCCGATGAAAGAAACTTCTAAGATGTGTCTAAAAGATGTCTTATAGATGTATATCAGAAATCTTCAAAAAGATATCTTACAGATGCTTGTATAAGATATCTGAAATATATCTGAAAAATCGATTGCATCAGAATTCTTAAAATATCATCTATAAGACATCTTTCAGAACTTCATTTCTGAAAAGATGGCGTCTACCGACTTTGCCTTTTGCATCACTTTTCTGCCTCATTCTCTCGCGTGCAGTACGTGTCAAATGTTGAATCTTATATATAAAAATGTTATATATTAGGATTCAAGGGATTCAAAGGTGCAATTGACCTGTTCATGGGATAAAAACTCACCAAGTAAGTGTATGATATTTTATTCGTATATTCGTTGGATGTCATTGTATACTTCTTCAAAATCAGCATTAGTAAACATTACCGGCATTCCTAACCTTGCTCTTTACCGTCGTTTACATATATATATTATACAAAAAAAATATCATACACTTACTTGATGACATCTTATCCTATTTATAGGCGCAATTGCACTTCTTGAATATCTTGAACTATTACAATAATGAATTTATGAACCCGAATACATGAATTTGTAGCATGTTGTCTTCTTCTCGAAACATCTTCATCGAATTCATGTATCGATTCCCTGACGGAGGTAGATCTCATAATTTTTCGTAATTTCCCATGAAAGTAACAATTTTTCATATTTCCTCATAAATGACAAATTCGGTGAGAAAAATCTAATATTTTCTCCTGGAATTTGTACCAGATGAGGAAATATGAGGAATTATGACTTTCATGAGAATTATGGAAAATTATGATTTACATTACCACCAGGATTTGTGTATGACTTGTAAAACATATCATTCTTCGGATTTCTAATTTTCCTCTCCCATAAGACCTCATTAAGATATCTCAAAAAAGCTTCTGAAAGATCTCATTTCAGATATCTTAAAGATATATAATAGTGTTGCGTCCGATATCTTGAAGATATCTGAGAGATCTCTTTCAGAAAAAATTTTGAGATATCTTACAAAATTTTCAGACATCTTTCAGATATCTAATAGAAATCGGATTGTCTATTTGGGTTATTTCCTCACATTGTAATCAAAGTAGCTCAAGAGTGCCGATGAAGAGTTAGAAGACTTTCAACTGGTTATATTTATTCGACTAGTAAAAAAGATTCATAGATGGAGTTGTAACAAAATCCTGAAACAAACTAATTTCAACTTCCAATAAAACGTAATGTGCTGCTTACAACATATATGTTTGCTCTGGATCAATAGCGTCACCATATCAAGCGATTTTCTTGAAATATTGAAGTTTGAAGCAAGAATAATAAAATAAGAAAATCACAATTGAAAACCATTTCGAAATTTTATGAATCATTTATGAGGAAATATGAGGAAAAATTTCTCATAATTCTGTCTGAATTTCTGAATAACTTATGAGAGAAAGTATGGACATTTATGATTTTTCATGAGAAAATTTCCAGAAAAATTATGAGATCTTATAAGAATTTATGAGAAACATTCTTCTAACTTATGATTTTTCATGATAAAATACTTCTCATAAAACAGTCCCAATTCCTAGAGAAATTGTAATATTTTAGGATGAATTATGAGAAAGTATGAGAAATTTTTTTCGCCAGGGTTCGAATAAAAGCAAGAGGTTCAAAAAGCATGGACGCCTCGAAATGAAGTGAATTTTTGAAAACATGTCTTGGAGAGTACTGGGGCGTTTGTAAAACATTCCGAGGACTTCGAAACATTTTTAGAACGTTCTTGATACGTTACGATGTTAGGGGTCTTTGTGCTTTAATATCACGCGTAATGCAATGCATAAATGATTTGTATACAGATTTTCAATTCAAGGTCATGTTTTCTGCCGCACCATTTCATCATGATTCATATATATGATTCATTTCAATTAAAGATACGCAACGTTCCGTGGTATGTTTTTCGGGACTGCCATTTTACCACTGTTGTTGAGCCTAGACCAAATTTAGGATTCATTTTATTCAGCAAAATTACAAGCAAAAGATACAAAGCGTATATACTGATCACACCTACAAGCTTTTCCTCATTTTTATTTGTTTTTTTTAATCTGGTATCGCGATCTCCTAACACGATAAGAACCGTATCTTTATTTAACCCACATTTATTACACAATCTTTCATTCTTTGTCATTCATCCGCACACTTGGATATATTTTTTATAAAATGTCAGTTATACATCTCTCTTTCTCTCTCTCTCGTTTTGCTTCATTCATTTATCCGCACGTCAACTCTTCTTTTTCCAACATACGTTTAATGCACATTGTTTTTCATTTTTTCATTTAATGATACAATATCATACGCACATTGTTGCGTGGATTCACTATTATTATCATCATCGTATGATATTGCTCTGTCATGGTCACGTATCTTCAATTATTTATTATATTATTTTCTCTCTTTATATTTACGTACGTAAATAAAACTGACGACGAAACAAAAAAAAATCAAGGAAAAATGTTACGCGTGAATAAAACTTCAATATTTGAATTTACTAGAACGATAAACGCTCGCGTAAGAGCCGATAAGTCCAGGCTTTGCTCATACGGTTATGTATATTTTTTTCTTAAAAAGCATCAAGTTCCCTCTTCTTTTTTCACGTTCCTCTTTTTCATCGATACCCTGTGCAACATGTCAAAATAAATGTATGACACATTGAGCAATATATCATCGAGAAATGGAAATTTAACGACTGTAATATCAGTAAATGTAATCGAAGGATTCGCTTTTTTCCTTTTTCTTTTACGGAGAGTACACGTTGCTACATTGTCAGAGAACTTTTCTTGTGAGTTGTGATGAGTCGGCCGAGCGTTTCTATACTTCAATACGAGTATAGTGCTTTTGTTTTGGTCAAAAAAATTATTGCGAAAGGCAGTAATTGTCTTGAGTAATGATGTTGCGTATATATACCTGACTAAAAATTTATTCCCTGGCAAGAATCATTCCAACGCTTGGCTCTCGTTAGAAAATAACAAATCCTCCTTCATTAGGAATCGCATTAGCAATCTGCGCGTATTTCAACGTTGCAAATAGTTTTTCTCGATTCCTATTCAGTGACGTGGCCTGATAGAGTCACTATATGCATAGTATAGTGCCGCGAATGAGTAATTTGGAAACTGAAAAACCATTATTCATTATCACCTAGTAAAATATTCGAGCAATTTGAAAACTTCAAGTACCTGCCCTGGCGGAAAAAATTTCTCATAATTGATCCTAAAATATCACAACCCGAAGAGAACAAGAAGCTTCAGCGAACGTTCAGATTAGATCTGTATAGATCGGATCGAAGGTTCATGAAAGCTAACTTTTAGGTTCACAAACGTTTGTCAAAGGTACCATACGAACGTTGAAATGTCCGCCTCAAGATACTTTCAGGGAACATAGATGGAACGTTCATCGAAGATTTGAGGAAGCTTCACAGAAATATATCTATACTTAGATTAATTTATAATAATTTATGTTTATTAATTAATTTATTTTTCATATGAATTGATCAACATTAATATAAGTATAGATATTTTTGTGAAGCTTCGTCAAACCTTCGATGAACCTTCAGCGAACGTTCCATCTATGTTTCCTGAACGTATTTCGAGATGAACATTTCAACGTCCGTAGAACCTTTGTCAAACGTTTGTGAATCTGAAAGTTAGCTCTAATGAACCTTCGGCCCGATCTATACACATCTGATCTGAACGTTCGTTGAAGCTTCATGTTCTCTTTGGGAATTTCCCTAGGAATTGGGACTGTTCGATGAGAAGGATTTTATCATGAAAAGTCATAAGTTAGAATAATGTTTGTCATAAATTTTTATGAGATCTCATAATTTTTCTGGAAATTTTCTCATAAAAAATCATAAATGTCCATACTTTCTTCAGAAATTCAGACAGAATTATGAGAAATTTTTCCTCATATTTCCTTATAAATGATTCATAAAATTCCGAACTGGTTTTCAATTGCGATTTTCTTATTTTATTAATCTTGCTTCGAACTTCAATAGTTCAAGAAAATCGCTCGGTATGGTGACGCTATTGATCCAGAGCAAACATATATGTTGTAAGCAGCACATGACGTTTTATTGGAAGTTGACATTAGTTTGTTTCAGGATTTTGTTACAACTCCATCTATGAATTTTTTTCACTGGACAAATAAATGTAACCAGTTGGAAGTCTTCTAACTCTTCATCGGCACTCTTAAGGGCATTCATCAGAGGCAAAGTTACTAGATCTCTCCCCCCAGTTTTCTCAACGATTAATGAATATAATAATCGATTTTAATGAGCAGGTGCATCTTCTTAGCATATCAAAGAAAGTGCAGCTACTCTTTATTTTTCATTTTATTTGTTCGTTTCTGAGAAAACTGGGGGGGGGGCGATTTTGGAATCCAGTAACTTTTTGGGAAGGTGGTGAATGCCGTTAACCCTTTCAGTGCGCTCTACAAAATGGCACCTCATCAGTGCGCACATGGGTCATTCATGTCTAGCCATTATTCCACGTAGAAAAAAAAATCCAAAAAATCTGCCAAAATTTGTTGAATTCCAAACAAAAATGCTTGGAAATTTACAAACTTGGTTTGGAAAAATAATTTCCGAACCTTTTTTGTAAATTGCCGGACAAAAGTTTGTGAATTCTCAAAAATCTTCGTGAAATCACAACATTTTTTGAATGTTTACAAACTTTTTTTTGGTAATTTACAAAAAAAGTTTGTGTAAAAAACTGCCAAACTTCTTTGGCAGTTTAGGAAGTATATTTTTTACAGTGTACTTTCAAGTGTGTAGAACAAACCTATGTACTGAAAATTAGGCAACGATTGGATCTCGTGTGCTTTAAAAATCACAAATGAGTGAAAAGTAAGGGAAATTCCTGATTTCACGTGAGAAATTGTAACTTTCTATTAATCCAGTGTCAAAAACAATCCCTCGAGGATTTCGTAGTTCAAGAATAGAGCTTTCAGGGAACAGTAATGGAAATCCAATATTTCCCAAAATATATAATTATTTGAGCATGCAAAATCGTATAATGTGTTTGTACGAAGAATAGTGGGAAGATGTTTTTTTTTTTTCGTGTAAGCAGGGCCATAGAGTGGAAATCTGGGCTCGGTAAGGATCAACTTACGAGCCTCAGTTCTTCGTGAATATTATCCTCAAACTCGAGTAATTTATATTCAATCATACATACAACTTATACATCAACTAAACTATATGAAATCACAAATAATCTCGAACATTTTTACACTTCCCTGGCGAAAAAGTTTTAAATAATTTCTCATACGTTTCAGTATTTTTTCATATTTCTTATAATTTCTCATATATTTTCATAATTTCTCAAGGAATTGGAACATTTAGTATGAGAAATGTTTTCTCATAATAAGTCATAATTTCTCATAAATGAAATCATATTATTTCATACATTTTCATAATTTCTCATAAAATTACATAAAATTTTTCATAAATATAATAATGACTATGAGATATGGTTTTTCATAAAAAGTCATAATTTTTCATAAAAACTCAGAATTTCTGACCAAAAAAGTTACAATTATTCATAAATAAAAGTGTATCGTCATATAATTTTCTAATTTCTCAAAAAAATGGCATACATGTCTTAATTTCTTAAAAATTTCATACAGTTTCTCCTCGCATCCGTAAAGACGGTTAATCCGTAAAGAAGGATAATATGAAATATCAACACGTATGGAAACATACACGGAGAAAAAGGTATCTTAAAAAGTACCATAATTTATGGATTTTCTGCGCTGGTCTGACCGAGTCTAAATATTTACCTGAAAAAACCTCTAAAAGTACCATAATGTCTTGGACTTTTATACGGAAGGTACCATACTTATTTCAAAAAGTCCGAGAAATTATGGTACTTTTAGAGATTCATGCAAGTGAATATTCCGACTCGGGTCAGACCAGCGCTGAAAATCCATAAATTATGGTATTTTTAAAAGAATATAGACCAAATAGGTAGAACTCAGGCTAATATAATTATATTATACTTCATTGTTAATACTATATAATTATATTAATTTTCGTTTCGTTTTTATAAACGATTCAAACTTCTACAACTTTAGCGTAACCCAGACAAAGCGTCGCTTCAAGCCTTTGGATGGACATTTTTACAGAATATATTGTCAAATAATTCACATCATACACGGAGAAAAATGCAAGGCGAAAATATAGTAATCTTTAACAAAAATTTGAGACCATCTCTCAAAATCTGAGAGTATTTCTTAAATGTATATAATAAAGATGAAACGGTTCACATTTTTGTTGAATTTTATTTGAATAACAATGAAAAATTATCAATACTTAACAAACAATAGAGAGTAACAAGAATTTCCCAAAAGTCGCACATGAAATTTTACAGAGTGGACAATAAGATTTCGAAATTTTATTATCCACTTTATAAAACTTCATACGCGACTTTCGGGAATTTCATATTATTTTCTATTATTTGTTGAGTATCGATAATTTTTCATTGTTTTTCGAATAAAATTCAACAGAATTGTGAACCGTTTTATGTTCATTATACATTTAAGAAATACTCTAAGATTTTAAGAAATATTCTCAAATTTTCATCAAAGATTACTATATTTTCGACCTACATTTTTCTCCTCTTATAAGAGAAAAATCTAGTTTTGTCTTATAATGTGGATTATTCGACAATATATTTTTAAAAAATCCCCGTTTAAAGACTCAAAGCGACGCGTTGTCATTCGATATGGTAAATGTCTCAATTTTCGTTTTTCCGTGTAGTTCCTGCTTAAACCCGATTGATTTTTTGAGCAGGGGTAAGGTAAGAGACCCTGTACCCGATCATTTGCATTATTACATGAATTTACGAAGTAATTTAGCTAAAAGTTCCAAATGAAAAAGTTAATTTTCGATCCATTAATTACAAAAACTGTTTTCCTCGAGGAGTTTTTGCACAACTAAACCACACAAACCTAGAATATAAGAACTGATCGGGTATATGGTCTCTTACCTTACTACTTTATTAATCAGTGACGAATGCAAGTTCATGTTGAATTTTTTGTGCGAAGAAATAGGTCAATAAAATTTAAAGTTTGCAGGCTAAGGGTTAATTCGATGATGACCCAAATAATTGAATCAAGCTAACTTTTTGGGATGTTTTCGTGTATATCTAAAGTTTACGAACAAAATTCTCCAACGTGAAATAGTGTCCTCTAATTGTCATTTATAAAATTATTAATAATTATTATTATATAATTGTCATTTATAAAACTAGTGTACAGGATTGCAAAGAAACTAGAGGTCCGATTGAAACGAACCAAAGCTTGTTATACACTGGAAAAAATATTTATTTGTCCTCTCTCCATAAAATATTTATACGTAGAAATTTCATATTCCATTAGATGCAAAAACTGATTACTCGTGCCGAATGAATTATTAATTTAGAAGACCAATTTATTTGGGGCAAGCATTCCATTATTTGATTCGATTAAATAATTCATTAATACTAAGAAATATTTTATGGAGAGAGGACAAATAAACTATCTATTTGTTTGGAAGACATTTTTTTCCAGTGTATTTGGTTTTGTATCTTCTTTCATACAAACTACAAATATTTATGAAAAATCATTTTTAAACCATTTTCATAGCAAGTTCGAGTAATAAATTGCTCTCCTTCAAAAAGCACGTTACTTTTGAAATTTCGAGTAAATTTTGAATTTCACGATTTCTTCGAGTTTTTGATAGTTAACAGAGGAGAAAAATGTAACAAAATAAAAATTTGTCCCGGTTGTTCTGCTTTTCAATAAGAAATACGGATATCTTGCACACCTGTGGGATACTTCATTTGCGAAGCGTTCGATCAATATGGTCATCTAACTTTTATGTATCTAATTATTTTACGTTGGACAAATTTTTTTCTTCAACTTGAAACACACATGAAAATATCCCTAAGAGTTTGATTGATTGAATGATTTTTTCCTACTTGAATGAACTTAAAAAAACACGCTTTTTGGTAGGAATTCCAATTCAGGCTCTCTCCTTAAAAAGTGGCTGTAACAGAGACGAATTGAAATAACCGTAAGTTTTCAGAATCATCCGTACAACAAAACGATATTTTATAAAACATACGGAGAAAAAGGTATCTTGAAAAATACTATAATTTATGGATTTTCAATGGCTGGGACTTTTATGATGAAGATACCATACTTCTTTATAAAAGTCCAAGAAATGATGGGACTTTTAGAGGTTCGTTCACGTAAATATTTTGACTCGGATCAGACCAACGCCAAGAATCCATAAATTATGGTATTCTTCAAGATATCTGTTTTCTCAGTGCACAAGAAACAAATAATCAAATAAATAGGTATTTTTTATTCCTGGTAACTTTCTTCAAAGGAAATCAAAATTCATATAATTAGTTTCATATCATCGTTCTCGTAGTAAATTTCATATAGGTACCTTCTATACTTACAATTTAATGATGTACATCGAGTTTCAATATGTATTTTATAGAAGGATGATTTTTTTAACCCATCATCCAAGATTTGTGATCGAGAATATATTCATATTGTCTACTAAAATACAAAATTTTATTAAAAACAAATCTAAAAACTATCAAACTATCTATATAGCATAAAGCTCCGTTATTATTCGTCAGCTCTTTTTTTCGCTCTTTAAAATTATAGCTAATTCATACAGTCTCAGTTAATCAAAGATCATTTCGAAGTTGGAGTCCAAAGCTGATAAAATACTGTTAACAAAAAAACCGATATCCTCCTTTTTTTTACTTTCTTAATCGGCTGAGGTTACAATACCAAAGAAGATATAATTTGACGAAAATAAAATGTTAATTTTGAAATGAACTTGAACATTCCGTTCGACTTCGGACATTTTATTTTTGTCAGGCTAATGAACCGATTCCAGGATCTTTATACTCCCAGCGCAAGATTAGTATAATTTCCTTCCTATAGACTTGGTAGGTTTTCAAATTCTTGAATTCGGAAGAAGGAAAAATTCGTGAATAATCCTCATCCAATTTGAAGGATAATAGTACTCGAAGAAATCAGGATGTCTATAGAAATTTTTACAGAAATTTCCCTGTCTACACTGTAAAAAGAAAGTCTTAATCTGTTTGCATCTTAATTTCAGACAATGCTTTTTCCATTGTGTCGGCGATTGTTTTTTCGGCTTCATTTGTTTGCATCATAGATTCAGCCATGAAATGAGCTGAATTTAAGACTTTCTTTTTACGGTGTACTTTTCAGCCAATTTACAAATGATTCCTCTAATATTTTAGTGAGAAATTTGGGAAAAATTTTACCTCTGCCCGGAGAATACCACTTGAAACAGGTTTGTAAAATGACTTTTCACATGAAAATACAAAAAATCACGAATACCGTAGGAAAAATCATTTTTATAAAGCGTAAATTTCAATTATTCGTTCGTAATATCCCGTATTTTCATGTGAAAATTCTCTTCACGAATCTTCCTGTTTCTGGTTTCGCAAGCAGAATACGAAAAAGTCTTATATGTTTTTCTCCGTGTGATAAAAAAATAATTTTCGATAAGCGTGAGGAGTTTTTGGAATACGCAATGAAGCTGGAACTAGCAGCCGGTTGTTGTAACTTTTGATTAACTGTTGTTGAAGCTTTTTTCATACCACAAATCGATTAAGCAGCGGTCCCACTAAACATTCCAGATCCTTCTAAATCCTTCATGAAAATGTTCTGTAAAGAGTCATCACAATCGGCTGCTAGCTTTACGGCTGCCAACTTCAGCTTCATGAATATGCACGCTTTGCATTTATGCTGAGTGTCCGCTTCTGTTAATTGACTTTGCGAGTCTTTCTTTTGCATTCTCAGATACGCGATTTATTTTCACGAGAAAGATAAGCGAAAACAGCGGTATTTCCTTGTGAAAATAAAGCGACACTGGAGCGTAATCGAAACACCAACCAGGCGCCAGAAAAGCAACTCTTGACGCTACTTTTTTTCTAACACTCGTTTCTTTCGAGCATCCATTTTTACGGGGATAAAAATTTAATGTTTTATAAACATAAATTTCTCATGATTCAACGAAAGAACTCTTAGAATTTTCCCCACGTATTGTGTGTTCTTGTTTACCGTGAACAATTTCTCAACGGTATTTTTCCTGAAATTTCCATCTCCGATTTCAACAATGCACCGTTTTGGGGGAATCAAGTTGCCCAATACGAACCTATGTAATTCTACAGCTGTTCTAATCGAAGAAAATTCGATTTTTGTTCTAGATCAAGAATTCCGCCAGTTATAACCCTTTCGATACGGAGAAATATTGTACAGACATTATCAATCATGACAACAATATTTTCAATTTTATTCAACTTCACGGAGAAAAGGGGTCATCCATAAACTACGTGGCCAATTTAGGGGCAGGGAGGGGTAAGATGAAATGCTACCCCAGATAGAAAACCATGCTCTAAATATTTTGTAACATAATGTGCCGTAAACATACTATCATAAACTTCGCTCAGATTGCAGTGATGCATAAAATGTAAACATTATGTCTTCATTATGGTACCATCACCTCGGTTTGCTACCAATAACAATGCTTCATGCGGAAACACCTTGGTACCATGATGCAAACATTTCTTGGCGTGCATGTCACCATTATGATGGCATTATTGAGACATTTTTCTATCTGGGACGTTAGGCTACATGGGGGAGAGGGGGGGGGGGGGAGTCGGTTCCAAGCTACGTGTTTTTTCATTGATGTTGTGCTTGGAAGAAAATTCTATATAAATATCCAGAAAAATGATTCATTTGAATATAACAAATGGATATATATTTGATGGGATTGAATAAGATTCTTCTTCATTTAATTAAATTCCATTTGAAATGAGAGGAATTTTATTTCAATGGAATAAATCTTCATTTCAGTTAATTTTAATTTCATTAAGGTCATATTTGAATAAAAATTCATTTGATTGAAATTAATTCAGTTGAACGTGAAAAACTACGTTCCCACGTGGGGTTCAAAGAAAAAACGGTAGAGCTACATGGGGGGAGGGGGGGATCACAAAGTTGCAAAAATAGGGCCACGTAGTTTATGGACGGTCCCAAAAGGTATCTTGAAAAATACTATAATTTATGGATTTCTAATGGCTGGGAATTTTATGATGAAGATACCATACTTCTTTATAAAAGTCCAAGAAATTTATGGGACTTTCAGAAGTTCGTTGACGTAAATATTTTGACTCTGGTCAGATCAACGCCAAAAATCCATAAAGTATAGTATTTTTCAAGATATCTGTTGTCTCAGTGTTCATAATTATAATTTATTCCATTTTTCCGGTGAAAAAAATTCGCTCATCGTTGTATCATGTAAAAGAAAATTAAAATATTCAAATTTTCTATTTTTGAATCTTCCGTATCGTAAAGTTTGAATAATTTTGATGTAGAATTCAATCATCTCATAAAAGCCACTCCTTTTACATACAAGCTGAAAAAACCTATTAGAAGTCTCGATTATAGCCGGGCACCGGTTCTAATAAACTTCATCACGTCGTTAATTATCCTACATAATCAATCAATAAATCATTGCGTGCATGTGGATAATGGAATTTACAGATATACTACCGGTATATATGTGATGCCATCAGATGAAATTTCAGTTACAATACGCGGCGTATCGTTGATTCATACTTGTTGAAAACATTCATAATTATTTTATAGTTTATCCAAGACGAGAAGAAAACTCTTGAGATTTCAAAGCTATCGTAAAAGACCAGATCAGCCACTTAAAGAGATGCTTTACAAAATGTCAATTCTTTATACAAGATCAGTTTCATGCAATCTCAAATTCCATTAGACTGCGTCAACTCTTCACTTTTATTTCCTTGATAAGGATTCAGATAAATCAATGATTCATTATAACAAATAATGAGGTTGTTGATCGCACGGTGTAGAAGAGACACTAAATTTGCACATAATTACTCGCAAAATTTTCAATTTTAATCATTATTTCCGAGTCCTCCGATCATGTAAGTATTCAAATTGCATACAAATTAAGAACAGATAATTTCTGGAGCGGAAAACATTCGTATTTAAAATTCTGCACCGATTGCAGATGCACTGATAACCAATTAAGCGGAAGCTTAAAAGGAACGTATAATTAAAACTATATCACCGATGATTTCAGTTACCAATCGGCATGGAAAGATTCATTTTATTATCAGGTGATTGGAAGTATCCTCCGAAGCTATCATTCTTTCCAAGTAACTTGCTACCCGAAGTTACATCAGATTTATAATCTTTCACGTATGAAATACATAGGTGTAACAAAAATATTCTTCCCACTTGTTAAAATACCGACTCGATCGCACGCGTTAGATAATATTTGCTACTACAAATCGTATTATCTATTGAATTCATAAACTGAAATACATGATGCGAACCATTTATTGAAATTAAATAAAAATTTCAGCTGATAATTTTGTAGATCAAAGATGAAGCTATCGAACGATATCCAACCCCTCTTTCAAATCTTCTATTTATAAACCCACTATGAACACTTGGCGGTGTAGGTTTTGAATTACCTTGTTAAATTTGAAAAAATGGCGCGAGCTCTGGTAAAATTCTTCCAACGTCGTCTCAATACGATTCAACCTTGCATCACGCACCAACTAGCACTATTGATATTATAATTTCAATGACGTTTAAACAAACTTCTCAGTTCCTCGGATTAGATAAAAAACTCTATAAAGCACATGAAAAACTGATTAATACTTCACGTAGAATCGACACGTGTCAAAAGTTGAACGCGTGTGATGCAAACGTGCACCGTGTATACATTAAAGTTTCCTACGAGCGAATGACGATGGAGAAGGGGTAGCGATGACGTAATATATCGGATGATCAGAGCCGTCATAGATGAATTGTCACGAGCGCACGAGGTTTTTTTCAAACAATTACAAAATTCACTCAAATTGATAAATTTGTGAATTACACTTCATCATTCGCCAAATCCAATTCATTCCGTTTCTATAATTTTTCTATGAAACGAAAAATGCTTCAAAACACAATCAAAAATACGGAATTTTAGAACATTAAATTTGATAATTTATCAGCAAGTTCGTGGAAATTTTTTTCAAATATCATTATCATCAATATTTATCGAACCACGATATGTTGCCGATTTGCTGCACGTCATTGGATTAAAAAAAACACAAAATCAACATTTAATATGCAAACAACGGTATTCCTGAATTAATGATTACAGATTCTTGTATTTTTTGTTTTTCATTATCACGCTGTTCAGATAATTTGTATTCACGCAAGTACATACATTTCTATTTCTACTGATTGCGGAAAAATCATGTTCACACCTCACGTGGTGTGAGACACAAACCAATCGTAATGTCAACGTATTTTCAAAGCGACCAATTGACTGTGTGACCGAAACGGTATTGTAATTTCAAGTACCTTCCAATGATCGTGCAGATCGGAAAAAATTGTCATTACATTATACTCAGTTCTCTGGTTTCGCGGATTGTGAATCTGGACACTGTTTATCACAGTGTATTATCTTGTACAGATATCCTCATAGATTATCGACGTCAAATGCACAATTCAATTTCCTTCAACGAGATCGAAGAGAAATGAAAAATCTGCGCAATTCAATTTTTCTTTTGTTCTCAAAAGACTGGTGCAGTAATATTAGAAATTCGAAAGGAATTCATTCTTGATGCGATATGACGGAGTAGATTTGGTAGGTATAGGTAAAATATCAGGCATCCGGATATCGAACGGAATTAGGGAACAATCCTGGAACATAAAATCATGATATTCTTAATCTTTGCATTTCAACGTGAAATATCTCGTACATCGCACTCACCGATAATTCGACAATCCGTGTAACGCACAACGCAATTAACTATCTTCGATCCGATAACTCTCAACAGGCATGAAGATAAAAAGAAAACAATACTCCACTACATTTAGAATCTAATTACTTTTTATTGTTTTAATAAAAAAATCGAATATTTTATCATTTTCAAGTCAAAAACTATCGAACGAACACATTCGTACAATATATCATTCTTTTTATATAAGATCATAAAAAATTCCTTCATCTCTATGTCCTTCGAGTAGGAATTGCAAATTTTTTCCAACACGTGAAATTTGAAATCGCAGATTGCAAAACCATCGATTCAAGTGGGATCTGCGTGATTGACAGTACGTGATGTTCAACTTAGAATATCAAGAAAAAAGTTTAAATAACAGGTTTCTAATATTATTGGTCTTATAATTCTTAAAGTAAAACAATGAATTACAAAGCTGATGTTTATTGTAATTAATAATAACTTTAAAATAATCTCTATATAATTATTATAAATGTTTATAGTTTTATAGCTTGATTTCTCCATTTTTTCCGTACAATGTATAGAACGATCGTGAGAAAACCGTGTTATGTCTTTGTTTTCCCTTTTTTTGTGTCATTACGCTCAGTAATTTACTGTCCTCCGTTTTTTATGTACATAAACAACATTGAGTGCTTCTTTTTTGTTTTTCCAATTCAATGTTCGTCAGTACACCAATTTTCATTTCCATTCAAAGTGACAGTATAAGAATGTGTACGTGAATTTTCAAATATGTACATCATATTACGTATATTGCATCATTACTTTTTGTCACCAAATGATCTTAGCACAAAAAAATGTGAACTCCAGTTACAAACCGGCTGTCAAATTTTTCGTCCGACTGATATTTTTAATGAGAAAATATTACAGTAAATCTTGTACATAAATAAATAGCAACGAGAATAGGGATTTGTTCAACACTATTCCACTCTGTGTCTTGTTTACAATTCTTTTCTTTTTCTTTTCATTTCTTCAACCACCACTGTTCGTGATCTGATTTGTATGATTCAATTCTCTCGAAGAAAATATAATATCTTTAGAGAATCCCTTTGAGTTTGAAAATCATATGGGAACGATTAAATGCAGTCTTCTTTGGATTTAGAAACCAAATTGTTGTTTTTTCTTTTTGAAATTTTCACAAACAGTAGTACACAGTGCCTTTCAACCTCAACAGCGTAACTTTATTATTATTAGTTTTATTTTATTTTTTTATTAAATATAACATTTACTGTACCTAAATTTAATAATAAAATACCTAAATCACAATGTCATGCCATCATGCAATGGCAATATGCTAGGGTTCCAGTCCACTTTTTATATTTTTATTTTCTTTTTTGTTTTTCAATAGTTTTACAATAGTTCAAAAAGAAAATGAATCTGAAAATAAAATTTTCAAAATGAGAGAACACTCGAGATGTATGAACGAGATTGCAGTGACAATGTTTATCGTTCTATGTACAAAATAAAGACTGTTGAGAAAAATTCATCAAAACCCTACACAAACCGTGTTCCTTTTATACGTAAATATATCTGTTCGATTCGATAAGAAACAATCCAAAGTAATCGAATTCTTTTCTTTCTCATGATCATTTGAAAGGAACTTTTTTTTTCTTCATTAAAATAAATGTTACAATTCGAATGGTGTAATTTTAACGCAATTTGTCGACGATCGATTTAAACTAGTGCTAGAAAAAATATACATGGTATGCTATTTACCATAACATTGTTAGCACCGACTTCAATTTCCATTTCATTATATCAAATGAAATAATTTTCATGCTTCTTTCGGTAAAAATGATACATAGGACAAAATTTAGACTTTGAATGATCGATAGAAAGAAGAAACACGACCAAATTCACACGTTTAGCATCATTCGGCTCTCAATGGCGAAAGTGTGACTCTTGTTTGCTTCTGTGAAAATTCAACCATCGTACGTTCAATGGTATTTAAATATTTTTTTTGTTTCGTTTTTCAATCTTTACTCGACAATATAATTATGTTCATTAGCAAATTCGGTTACATCTAAAGAAGGAGAAAAATATTTGTATATACATTGCATTGTATAATATGTTTTTATAATTATATCGACAGGATATTTTTCTAGATATTATCAATGCAAAATCATTTGTGATTGCAACAATCTTTCTCTTGTTTTGTCATTATACGCGAAAACACTGGTCTAAAACAGTGACGAGTACAAACTGTTCTCTAATCATGATTTTTCAAACACTCCAAATAAAAAATATGAATCTGGAAACAACATATCAAATTATGCGAGGAGAATTAAAAATACTTGAAATATATGAAAATGTTTCTATGTACCTTGCATGTCTCTTTCTTAACATGATTTCGTTAGGCTGGAGCGTCTTGTATGTGTAATTATTACCTATAAATTTTTTTCTTGCCGTTTCCAGTCGATATTTTATTGCGATATATACCGAACGAATGTCTAACCAGTCACTTGAATTGTTGATCTCTCGCTTAAACGTTGCTGCATAGAACTGTGATTAATAATTTTGATTTTTATCTATTGATTAGGCCCCCTCTCAATGATTCATCGATTGGTTTTTTCTTTGCGTGAGATCATAAACCAGTCAGATGTTGGCTCAGAATATATTTCATGTGTATTTGTTCTGCAAATGTGCTCAAGAGGAAGTCAAAATTTTGAAAAGGAGGTTCAAAGTCATCACGTTATTGTCACGTACGTATTTTCTAAGAGAAACAGGTAAAACATAAATTTATGTTATCGACAAATCAATTTGCGCTCACATTCGTATGCGAGCATAAGATTTTTCATTGATAAATAGAAACTTTTTGTACAAAATGGATTTTGAAAATTTGAACGCTCCTTTTCTATATTGTTTTTGTAGATGGTGCCCGATGTGAATATCAAATTTTTGCGATTTCTCACATATATATTATACGTGTGTAAAGATACATAACGATTTGACTTTCTCTTAATAAAAAGTATTGAAAATTCTATATTTGAGAGCATAAAGACTAATTGGCAGGTTGTGCACTAAGGGCTTCGTAAAGTGCTCGATGTTGATCTGGTGTTAGAACGGTTATACAAGCTTGGAACAAAGACTCGTTGCTCTGAAATGATATAATTCGATGAAGATTGATAAATAATGTGTTTTGTATTTACTTTCTTATCAAACCTACCTGAATCTGTCTAACGATACTGAGAATCCTAACCATGACTGGATTGTCATTAGGCACTGCTTCTCTATGGAGTGCTTCAGCGAATAATTTGATCAGTCTAGGTATATTAGTATTATTTGGTCCTAAAACTACAATGTGATTGGCTTCGATTAAATCACATAAATATCCATAAACGTGAGGAGCTTCGTCTACGTCTTCCACGACTGGCAGCCAAGACAGCCTGAAAAGTTGAATACACCATCAACGATAATAGTTCGGAACGAAAGAAAAATAAAGTTGCATATCGCTTACCAATGGGGAAGAATTTCATCAACGTTAATAGCTGAATTGTTATATTTTAAAATTTTTGTCACCGCCGAGATAGCATTTTCAGTGGGATTCACTTTTTCCGGGGTTCTAGATTCAGGATCGTTTATAACTTCCATTAATCTTGGGAGAGCTTCGGCACAGGCTCGGGCGAAAACTTCTCCCCCAAATTGACCCAAAACTCCGCAACCGTAAGCCGCAGCTTGTCTGACTTCTGGAGATTTATCCGTCACGTACTGTATCATCGGTCTTAAGAAAAATTCTTGATATTTCGCACAGTCTGGACCTCCAAATTCTATGACATCATCAAAAACGCACAAAGCCCACTGATGATCTGACCAACTACTCTCCGGGTCCAATAATTTTACAAAATGACCGCAAATTTGATCAAAGTAAGGGAAAAATGTGGATTTGTGAGTAGTAAAGAGAGCATGTAAAATATCTGCTATTTTGCTCAAAGTATAAACATCTTCGTTATCTTCGTCCGCGAGTTGTTCTTCAACCACCTGGTATAATTAAACATTCAAACATTAGAATCAAAGTAAAAGCACAAGCTGTAACATAATTTTACCTCGTCATAATCCTCGTCTTTACGTTTTTCTAACCTGGCCACTGCCTTTTCAAAATGTTCATTCAACAATTTATCTAATATACGTAAAAGTTCAGCCATAGGTTGTGCTCCTAAACAACCAGCTCCAAGGGTTTCGATACACTTAGCTAAAGAAAACAGTAATTCTAAAAGTACTTCGGACTCCGGTTCCGAGTCGATTGCTTTCAAAAGTTCTGGACAAATGTATGCCCACATGCCTTCCAAATATTGTGGACCTAGAAAATAAAATATGAATTATGAAATATTTCACTGTAATCGGATATCGTTGAGCCGAATAGGATTCTTTCGTAAAAAAAAAAAAAATGTACCTTTGATTTTAGCACAATCCAATAAACATGGTAAACTAGCTGCAGCTGCCGTTCGAACTCCATCGTGAAAATAGAATTTCAACATGGGAACCATGAGTTTAACTACATCTTCCGCGTAATCCGCAAAACCTTCTTTCAACTCTCGCGCGTAACAAACCAACATTTCACAAGCGGAAGCTTTGTCTTCCAAACCTGCAGTTTTTATACCAAAGTTTTGTTGTTCTCCCAGAGAAACAAACTGCCAATCGAGATCCGCTTCTACGTCTTCCATGTCTTCGTTATCGAGTAACGCGACTTCTGGTTTCATAGCAGCCGCTTTTAGTACTGGACCCATTACCAATGGTAAATATTGTTCAAATTGCTTTCCTAATGGAACGTAATCAACGATGAGATGAAGAATTAAAAAATCAACTAATTTCAATATATATGTTTCTCAAAGTGATTGATATTTATAATAAGAATAGTGCACTAACCAAGAATTTTGCAAATTCGAGCCCACGCTGAGATTAAATAACTAGTTTGTGGATCGTCATCGGGAAGGTCCGCTCTTGGATGAGTTTTCAATAACATGTCCATAACTTCGTTTGCATCATTAATGAACTGTAGCGGTAAGTTGTTAAAGATTAGAATTCGTCTTGAAAGATTGTATATTTACAAAAGTGAAACGAAAAATTAGCAACAGGTTCAATACTCGACTAAGTATTTTCTTAGTATTCAAAATTAAAATATTCGAATATTTATTCACCTTTTCTGGACCAACAGCCAATCCAATCAGACTGACGCACTCAATTGTTTTCCCTCTTAAAATTTTATGTTCTTGTTGATTTGCATTTTGAATGATATATTTAAGACAAGGCATTAACCTGTCATAGTACGTAACAAATTGTTCTTCACAAGTGTCAGCGACAGAGGCGATAGTTGTAACAACCTAATAAAAAATATATTACTCTCGTTAGGAATTTGTTGTAAGTTCTTGTTGCGTTTTGTTCATTCAATGAAATTAGAAACAAGAGGAAATCGTGAAAACTGACCTGCTCCAGAACGAGTTTTGTGCCTTTTTCAACTAATTCTTGGAATTTAGCTGTCAATATGGATTCTAGTTTAGCCATTATAGCATCGAGATACGGTGTCAAGATATTTTTTGGACAATCTTCGCTGAAATTCACAAGTGCTGCCCCGGCATGCGCTTGCACTCTTGGATTTGCATTGTCGTCCAACACCATGAGCAGACCAGGTATAACTTTCTCATGGAATTTTTTTTCAAAAATAGGTGCAAAGTCAGTGGACATTTGACCAACGGCGTTACAAGCTGCATATCTCACTCGAGGATGCTAAATGTATTGAAAATGATATGAGGTAATAATGATAGTAGGGTCACGATATTATATATGGATATTTAGAATAATACAAACAGGATCTTGCAAATATTGTATAACTCCATCCATTATTTGTGGTAAAATTGCTTCCATTTGTTTATGACAACCTTCTCCAACTGCTGAAATAGCCATGAGAGCTGCATGTCTAAAAATATGAAACACGTATCAGTTGCATGAAATAGTTATCTCATGAATCTTATAGAAATTGTTGAGGGTTGTTTGTTTCCATTTTTTCAATGACAGTGATCGTGAGTATAAGCCACCATCTGTTAGGTGAAAACAATTAACAAGGATCCTGATATTCTAACTCTATTACTCTGGTTTTAGAGTGAGAAACCATTACCTGTTACATTAATCTGTCACAGTGTTAAGTGATTGATATACAAAGTTGTATACAATTGTGGAGCTGTGACGTAAATATGAAACCAATTATTCCATAAATATTTACCTGTATTTCCAATCTGGATTACTCAACATAGAAGGAATATTTTGCACGATTTGCGGTAGCATAGTTTTTCCACCTAAGCCACAAGCTAATCTATCTAAAGCGCTTTCTGCGACGACATTGTTACTATCATTATCATCTTCTATTATTTCATCCGAAAAACTCCATTTTTCATCCTCTTCCAAATCTGTCATCATTTTCAATACCAATGGGACCAATGCCGCGATGTATTTTCCCCCAACCTTTCGTACCATTGCAGGAGCTGTTTCGGATAACGTTACCAACACTTCGAGTGCCAACTGCCTCCAAGAATCGCCCATTGTTTCGTTAGATAAGATTTTCATAGACATTTCTATTATGTTCTCTAGTTGTAGTCTAAGAAATTTTGGTGTGTTCTCAGCTAAATCTATTAAAACTTTCAATAAAGCGTCATCGTCTTGTTTCTCTACGGATTCAGCTGTCACTTGCACTATGGGAGGTAAGAGTTCAGCAAAGTGTTTTTGAATATTTGTTTCTTTATCGTGTAAAGTGATGAATGCTCCAATCGCTCTAACCGCTTGAAATCTGACCTGAATTCGAAATATAAATACCATTATTTTATGGAAGAAAATTGAATATGTAGTTGAGGTTATTTCAATGGTAAAGGAATAATTTGTTTAATAATTCAGAATCATGTACGCTCCGTATCTGTCTGTAAGTTAATGCTTCACAAATTACAGTCATCAGAAAGCAGTTTGATGTTGGAAGAATTAGTGACGAAACGGACAAAATTTATGAACTTTCGTGAATCAATCTTCCAACATTTGGGGATGGGTTTGATAATATATTGCTACTTACCTCGTAATTTGTAGCATCGATAACCGATTGGTGCAGCATTTGTTTTATGTGATTCAAATGATCCTTCTGTTTATTTCCAAAAACACCAGGGACGGATCTGTATAAAATATTACAATATTTAGTTATGCATTTCGAAATTATCAACAATTACAATTATATTTTATTCAATTTATAAATCCAAGGCATCACAAAAATGTTTCCAAGAGAAACATCTCATTGTCAAAAGGTGTCATACGAATTAAGCAATAACTACTCATAGTTTACTTTTAGCTTTTCTTGTGGCTTGGACGAATTTTGTGTTACTGCCAGTATTATGTTGAATCCTTTGTTTGATTTGACACATGATCATGATTTATAACAATGTTATAAAGTTGAAATTGGCAAACAGATGTTAACAAATAAATGTTTGCTTTTATAATAAAAGAATATATATTTTTTATTTTCACGAGTTTTATAAGATAATAATAGTACCACACGAATTGTCGATACGCGATGAATATAAAATTTAATTCATGAGAATATTTTTAGTATATTTTATGAACAAAATAAAAACGAAGAATATCTAAGATTCTAAAGACCTTAGGCGACAACAACAGGATTATACACATACGGTACACATTGTCTTTCTTTCATTGGATTAAATTATAACAAATTTAGAATACAAGCCCCAATATGTAATAGAATTAAATGCAGATAATTGGTTGCGGTTATGTAAGAGTTCGTTCGATAAGTCTGGTTCACATAAACATGGTGAATGTTTGTAACCAAAACATAGCTTTCATTGATGTATAGTATGTGGAATAAGAGTTCCAGTGTACACAAATCAGTAAAGTCTCTTTGTAGAGCTCTTAGACTGACCAATGTCCAACCAAAAGACATATTTGAGTTTACTTTCATCTCAAAGATCACTTCATGATAAAAGCAAGCTCTAAGATGTTCTTTGGTTGGACATTGGTCAGTTCTAGGAAATCTAAAAAGAAGCTTCTTTGTTTTGAGTTTACTGGGATGTCGTAATATTCAATACCCTTTTCAAGGTTCTTCCTGGTTGATTTTCCCCATTGAAAACCACTAGATAGTTCCAATCGTTTCACGTCATTAGCATTCAATCAATTATATCAATCTTTGGATCAAGATATGCAGAATATTTAGATGAAAACTATGCCTAAAGAGTTGGAAATTTAAAAGAGAATTTGTTTGTTCCAAGACTATGACGGTAAAATGTGTAAAACTCTACTATCTACTCTCAGGAACATCGTACGAGATTTTCAAAGTTCATCTAATCAAAACGACAGAAGAACCATGAATCATCTCGACGATTACTCTGCCACAGATGTAACGCGCTCATATCAATAAAAAATACATGATCGCTGACTAATCTATGGCATTTGTGATATTGTTTATTCAAAAAGCAACAACTTACGTAAATATTCTTAGTGCACTCTCTTTTAAGGCTGGTACCGGACCATTTACACAATTATATAGAAATTCAAGAAATTCGGGCCATAAGTTTTGACCTTCTTCGTCTATCAAGTTTCGAGCGACCTCCGCTGCAATTTCACATACTTTGCGTCGTATAGATTCATTTTGCTCATTTGTAACACACAGCAAAATTTGTTCTTTCAACTGTGCTTGTGCTTCAAGTGGTATCTAAAACAATAATAACATTCCAATTTGAGAATTATTCAATTGTTTATTGTGGATGATTAGAATATAGGCATCAAAAGTATGGAATTAATGACTGGATGCACGAATCTGCCATTTTGACAATGCGATGATTTGAAATAGTAATGTTCACTCATCTTGTAACAAAACGTCGAATGTAATTTCAAGTAAAGTTATTTGTTCCAAGTAAAGATTTGAATTCATTTTTGCTTCTCACTTTCAATGTGAAGTTGACAGATCAAAGTAATTTATGATAATATAGAGGATATCATTGAAAGCAGAACAAATGTTTCCACAGAAAGTGTGAATTACAAATCACATGAAATAAGAATATCGATCATATTATAAATACGATATCATGGAACCTACCTTGGCATAAAAGTCCATAAATTCTGAGGAGAAGAGTCGTCGTAATAATACTGCGGCGGTAGACCGCATATCTTCTGCGAGGGCATTGTTGCATACCGACGTCAATAAAAATGTCACCTTATTTTGCAACGGTAAGTTATTATAAGCCTCCTAATTTATGAAAACAAAAAGAAATAATAGCACATGTGAGTAAATGTGTTCTCAAAATTTAATCTTTAGATACTGATTGAATCGAAGTTGCATTGATTGGCGGAATTAAACTCGACATTAGTCGAGTTTATGAATTATTTAGGTTTGGTATATCACATAGAACAAAAGGATTTGATCAAATTTACATGAATTACAATAAATATGATGATGGAAAATTCATTGTTTTGATAATCAGATTCAATAATGTGAAACAAAGAAATCCATTACGAATGGAACTTATCCAACTCGAATATTCTCAAACGATGAAGTATACAGATTTGGGAAAGAGCGCTCAACAATGAACATCTAGCCGAATGTAGGAAAAGATCCCATATAAATGATATGAATTTTCGAAGTTGAAAGACCTTGACATTTTTCTGATCACCGGATATCCGAGACGAACAACATGGGTGCGTGTAGGCGGGAATGTAAGAAAATGGAAAAAATTTGTGAAAAGAATTTTAGTACAATGATATATTTATATATTGACCTACAGCTGTACAGCTGACGATGTTATTAAAAGTCCAATGAATATAGATCGTTCTTATATACAAGAAGATAATTACGTCAATGACGTCTAACAAAAAACTAAGATTGGCGCGGGGCACGATACCGGCCACCATTTTGGATACAATTTGATGATTCCAAACATTTGTCAACCTATTCTTTGATGCATCAGTATATTCAAATTCGAGATAATTTCAATAGAATTATTGCTCCATAGTTCATAAGCATTATTTTAAAGAAAAAACTTCGAAAAATTATGCGCTACATGATTTTTAATCGGCACAGTACTTCGATCATGATCCCGACAACACGTTGGCAACGTGCTCGCGTGTATTGGATAATTGATTCTTGAAAAGGATTCAAAGATTCTTCGAACTTTTATGTTTGAAATGTATATTAAAAATTATTGAATCATATAAATACCTCTGCTTGCGTTCGGACATCGTTATCCGTACTGAGAAGTGTACTTAGAAGCTGTTGAAACTGGTCGAGGTCTGTCGCCATTGTCGCCGAACGAATGAAACCAACGCGCAAAATCCTCTCAGTTGATCGTCATTTCATGTGTTGCCAAAATAAGACGCACAAGACTGCTAAATAATGATTGTTTTACATTGACTTCTGACGTTGATTGATATTGTGAGAATCGTGAGATTACTTGAGATGAAACGAGAATTTTATTATTATCACCGTTGTTCAACAATAATTGTTAATTTTATTGAAACAAAAAAGAGAAAAATTTTCGCGGTATCAAATTCATGATCGTGGTGTTTCGAAACTCCATCGGATCTCGACTGATTTGGGCGGTCTTCTCATGAAACAGAAAAACGTAACAGGAAAATGATCATGATTGGAGATTTTTATTGAACTGTAGGTTCGTTCAGGGGGCATAAACTCGAATGGTAAACACCCGTTGGACCGAAAGCCCGTTAAGCTAGCGTCCCATGGACGGAAAAAGTGACGGAAAGCGAATTGCGGCACCAATAGATCTTCAGAATTTTTAGTGACTGTTGGATGAAACCAGATAAAACTAGGCATACTTGAGAAGTATTGGTACCGCAATTCGCTTTCCGTCACTTTTTCCGTCCATGGGATGCCAGCCTGAAGGGTTTACCGAAAGGAAATGTAGATTCCCTATATTCCACGTGACAGTTTTTCAAAGATCTGTAATTTTACAACCATCTGTAAATACCCCAGATAACACACGGAGAATTCTTTTTCAAGAGCAAGAATAGAACCCTTCAAGAATTCTTTTCGAACTAATGATTTCATATAGAGCTCTGGAGGAGTTCAATCTGTCGGACATTAACAAGCTCTTTGAGAATATCAGAAGTATTGTTTGAGTACTCTCAAAGAACTTGTTAATGTCCGACAGATTGAACTCCTCCAGAGCTCTATATGAATTCATTAGTTCGAAAAGAATTCTTGAAGAATTCTATTCTTGCTCTTGAAAAAGAATTCTTCGTGTGTTATCTGGGACGTCACATTCAGTGTTGGTAACTTTATGACCTACTCTGAATGTGAAGTTTGTACCGATTTTATGAGGAGTTTACAAACTCACTGTACGAGGGTGGATTGATAAGTTTCCGGCCTGACCAAGAGATGGCGCCACTAGGCCTACCTTGAGGTGGCGTTCTATAGTACCATCCTTAGATAGCTTGTAGCTATAGTTTCAGTCCGATCGCCATGTTAGTTTAGTTTTGAGAGCACGCTGACCAAGACGCCTCTGTGTTTTTCGTAAAAATGGAAAAGCTGGAAAATCGTGCTGTCATCAAATACTTTTATTTGAAGGGGTTAACGCCGAAGAAAATCAAAGAAGAGATGGACTCAACACTGGGGACATCCTCCCCATCATATTCAACCGTTAAGCAGTGGGTTTCCGAGTTTAAAAAGGGTCGTGTGAGCACCTCTGATGAGCCTCGCTCAGGACGCCCCATTGAGGTCACAACTCCAGATATGATCGAAAAAATCAATCAAATAGTGCTGAAAGATCGCAGATTAAAAATTCGTGAGATAGCTGAGACCTGTAAGATGTCATATGAACGTGTACAAAATATTTTGCACCAACATTTGTATATGGAAAAGCTCTGTGCAAAATGGGTGCCGCGTTTGCTAACAGTCGACCAAAAATTGATTCGAAAGAACATTTCTACCGCCAATTTGGCGTTGTATAAGCGTAATCCAAGCGAATTTTTGCGTCGATTCGTAACCGTTAACGAAACTTGGGTCCACTACTACACTCCTGAAACCAAAGAACAGTCTAAACAGCGGATTGGACCAGGGGAACCAACTCCAAAGAAGGCAAAAACAATTTTTTCGGCGAACAAGGTTATGGCTACTGTTTTTTGGGATGCAAGAGGTATTATATACATTGATTACCTTGAAAAGGGTAAAACTATCACTGGTCAATACTACGCAGACTTATTGCAACGTTTGAGCCACGAAGTGAAAATTAAACGACCTCATCTGGCGAAGAACAAAATCTTGTTTCATCACGATAACGCACCAGCGCACAAGTCAATCGTTGCGATGGCTAAAATCAACGATCTGAAGTTTGAATTAATGCCGCACCCTCCCTACTCTCCAGACCTAGCCCCGAGTGACTATTATCTGTTTCCTAACCTCAAAAAATGGCTTGGCGGTAAGAGATTTGCGGACAATGAAGAAGTAATCGAAGCTGTAAATGGGTATTTTGAGGAGCTTGACGAATCAGTCTATAGAGATGGCATTACTAGACTAGAACACCGCTATGAGAAATGTATCAGCCTTGGAGGAGATTATGTTGAGAAATAAAAAAAAACAAATTCTTAAAAACGTTGTTTTTCTTGGTCAGGCCGGAAACTTATCAATCCACCCTCGTATATGCCAACATTCAGAGTCGTGTATTGGACAAATGTTTGTAAATTTGTAACTTCTACTTTGTATTTTTCCTATATTCAGAACGGTAGCACTACAAAATATTCTTAATGTAGATTTACAATTTCGAATGGAAATTTCGTTCCCGTTTTTTTCAGTGCAATCAAATCAGTAGCAATATTCTACCAGGATAAATAGCGTTATCTGCTGGCTTACCCCAGATACTCATGCTCAGCGACTATCACGCGCGACATCATTAGAAGAAAAAAGAGATCCGAGTTGAAAACATCTTTCCTCTTTTTTCTTCTAATGATGTCGCGCGCGACAGTCCCTAGCATGAGTACCCGGCCTTAATATTTTTGGCGACAATTAAAATACTTCTTCTCTATAGTTCAGTCAGTGCAGAGCGGGTGCTTTCACTCCTTAGAGCATATACTACTGGAGCGAGCAAAGGCTACGGAGGGTGTGGTTAGTTTGAATTAAAGATAGAATGAGAGTTCCGACTTTTAGGCAGTGCTATCTTTGTTTAAATCCCATTGGATAAAAAGAGAGACAACTGCCTATAAGTCGGATCTCTCTCTCTCTCTCTCTCAATTTAACCACACTTATTTCTATTGAAATCATAGGCAATGCTCACTCCAGTAGTATATGCTCCAAGTTCCACTCGTTTCAGGCTGTGCTGCCAGAAACAAAGGAACCAGAGCACCGAAACCGCAAAACGTTGGTCATTCCGAATCAACAGAAGTATTTGATTGAGTGTAGGCCGTTGGATCTCAAAATTTCTGGCGTCACTGGTTTCAGGAGTTTGCTCCGGATCAGTTTTTCAACCAATCGAAAAATTGGAAAATATTTTCTAATTTTTTGAATGGTTGAAATTTGACCCGGAGCAGCCCCAGCGTTGCCAGTATTCCCTAGAAAAATCTTCAGCATTTGATGATTGGTTATTTTTTGTACAACCGGCCAATCATATTTTCAATTTGGAAAGAAATGACCAATGCCCAAAAATCTGAAGATTTTTCTAGGGAATACTGGCATCACTGAGCAGCCCTTTCTGACTCAAGCTTCTCGTGTTTCATAAAGTGAAGCGAAATTTATAGAAGGCGCAGCCATCGTCTTGGCCGGTTGATTTACCGGGGAATTTGTTTATTTGAATCTCTGAAAGGCAAATTTTGTTTATAATATGGGTGATTTTTGTAGTGAAAAATGTTCATAATATGAGTTAACCTATTCCGGTTGATACGGTGGATACAGTGATAGGACAGCGTATATGTGAAGGTTATGTTTATTAAACTAGCCAGCCAAGTCGATGTAACCGCCATCTGGATTTTTTGGGAATTTCAGCATCAATCTGTAAAACGGATTTCTGGGGAAAAATGCATGAGTGAGAGGAGCTTTCCGAAGTGTTTGACCCGGGGCGTCTGGGGCGTGAATTACGGATTCCTATTGGTTCATTCCACGCCCCTGACGCCCCGGCTCACACACTTCGGAAAGCTCCAGAGGGTGTTGATCCGAAGCAAGCTCCTGAGACGATCGGAAGTACCCTTCGTCGGAAAGGAAGGGCCTGTTCGGCATATTGAAATTTGGGGTCAACTACCTTCCGGGCTATTTGTGTGTAGGGATTACTGGTGGTTACCGATTTTAACATTGCGTTAGCAATCTCTCCAATCCATCTTTGTAAAGGTCTAGACACACAAAACCACGTAAATTAGGGCTTCGCACGAGACTCTCGTCTTAAGCTACTATTACATGCGTGCGTTTGTCGCATGCGATATCATTAGATGAAAAGAGAAGTCCTAGGGAAAAACAGTTTGCCTCTCCTTTCATCTAATGATGTCGCATACGACAAACGCATGCATGTAATAGAAGCTTAAATCGAAAAATGATCTATATTTACTGTTCTGAAAATTTGAGATATAGAAATTTTTAACGGAATCAAGCTTCTTCCTAAGGTGTAACAAAATCACATGGAATCCCAATTTCATCGCACAGGATAACGAAGATATCCTCTCAGTCTCGGAACTAGTCTCGGGATGCTTCCGATTGCAGGCAGGGGCTAGCCCCTAGGACTAGAATACTAGATTCCCATTGGCTGAATCATGGCCCCTGGGACCAGAGCTGCCAGATGAGCTCCGACGCTGAGGGGAAATGTACCCCTACCATCACTTCAGGTATATAATAGTCGTAAGTATCGGTAAGTAACACTTACAACACATACATATATGAGGTGATGGTGGGGGTACATTTCCCCTCAGCGTCGGAGCTCATCTGGCAGCTCTGGTCCGTATCACGTTTTTTTCTTTTGAAGAAAAATATATGATTAATTGAATTTTTCCTTCTAAGCCAACCAGCATGAAGAGGTACACGGAAAACGTGATACTGCCAATCAGAAACTGGACTATGGTTTTCATATCTCGTTAGCAATCTCTCCAACTTATCTCTGGTATCGGTCTCGGTGCAGGTCTCGTTGCATATTTCGACCTATACCTCTGCTAATTTTGTTTGAATGATTAAGATCAAGGTTCCACCCCATTTCGTGAATTCCATGTGTACTCTCAAATTATCTTGATCACCTTCATATTTCAACAGATTGGAATGATTATTGGTAACTCTATTTTATCTTTCTTTGACGCGAGTCTCGTGTCTCGTGCGAAGCTCCAACGTAAATATGAACGTAAGGAACGGAAGGCTGCGCAGATCTCGCATACGATTCCTGCGCATCTGTTCTTACGTTTACGTGAGTTGTGTGTTTAAGTCTTTATGGAGTTCACTGATTGAGCTTAATGCTCAATGCTTGTTCATGAAAACGTTATTCAAAATATCGATAAAAAAGATTTCTCATTTATTGTCATTGTGTATCATATATATGTGAACATGTACATAACCCACTGTAAATTCGTATTGGGCTCTGTATAAGTCGTAGAAGTCTGACAACTGTCAAATGAACATTGAATTTTTTAGACCATAAGTGTGGGCTATCGGAAATGGCTGCGGAAATAAAACCAGCACCAGGTATCAACAACGATAAATTCAGTACCAGCAGAAAACCAATTCTATTATCGAAATTAGAGGGATGTAATGATGACGTTAATGCGGCGGTTATCATCCCGCGTGAAGACGGTGTTATTAGCGTATGCGATGACAGGTGCATATCAATACATTTTTTTACTTCTTTCTACAATTCCATAATTCTTTAAATAAATTATAAGCACTCATTGATTCATCATCTTGCTAATCACTTCTGAAATCATTCAATCATATCAATTTCTCTTATATCACCTTTCTTTTCAGGAAAATTTTGTTTGAGAGACACTAGTTCTCAATACAATTAAAAATTTTTTTATTGAATTGTAATTATACTTATGGCCATAAGTAAATCAATTTATGATACACTCGCTAACAACATATCTATCTGTTATCAATGATAAGAATCATTGCTTATACGTGTCACTTTTGTTCAATAATAGAATTTTCAAAGGCTCTAAATCCATACTGTTACCTGAGCCTTTGTGCACATTCGATAGTTGAAACTCGAGTGGTTGAAGTATGGTTCGATCGGTATATCATTTAGTTCTTAGAATTTCATATATATTATCAGACACATTGTTGAAATTTCAGAGATTATAATCAATGTTATCTATTCTTTTTTATTAAGTACACTTCAAAAAGCATTTTTCATAATCCAACGTATACTTTAATCCATACATTATTTATACATCAATTTTATTTTTTAAATAATTCAATCTAAAATTGTAGTACTTATATTAGTTCTGCATTCATTTTAAGGAATAATTCATAAACGATTCATTAAGAATTTTCAAAGAAAAAAGGTTTATTATATAATGCCATGAAATTGTTATGTTTGTAGAACTGTCAGAGTTTGGTTGAAAAGAGATTCTGGTCAATACTGGCCCAGTGTATGCCAATATATGGCTGCAGGTGCTACTTCTATGTTCTATTATGCCGAAAGAAGACAGTTGTTTGTTGGATTGGAAAATGGAAGTATAAATGTATGTTTAGTTAAATCCTCCTATCGATCTTATAAACTTTGCTGTAAAATGCATCTAGTAAACTAATAATATATTATTTTAGGAATTCGTGTTAGAACAAGACTATAACAGAATGACCGGTATGCAAGAATATCAAGCTCATCAAGCGAGAGTCACTGGAATTATATTTGCTCCAAGTTGTGAATGGGTGTTGAGTATAGGACGTGATAAATTATTTCAATTCCATTGTACTGAAAGTGGACGGAAATTGGGCTCGCATCAGACGGATGCTTGGTACACAGCTTTGCAGTATCCTTTATAGTATAACATATAGTAATTATCTTAATGCTGCTTCAGATATTGCTTTTGAGGAATGTCAATGGCGTGATGTCAATCAAATCTTTTGTGCAAAATTATTCGACATTTCTTTTGTCCTGTACTTTTATATGTATCATGATATCAGAGTCACATTTTAATCACAGCATTTTTGAATGAGCTTATATAAATCATTCGAGTGATATTATCCTTTGGATATTCCTTTTAAAACCATCTCATTTTTTCAACTACAATTATTCCCAGTGAACCAATGATGCGAGGAAGAGTTATGCCTCTTCTATTTATATCTTGATACATTTTGTGGGTGATAAAATAATTATTATTATGAACATAATTTAAAAACAGATTCTTGTGACATTTTTTTTTACTTCAACTTATTTTAATTGATGATTCGATTAAATCGATATCATTGATTAAAATTATATTCTCCTTGTATAATTTTTATTCATTATCCACTGTTTACTTACATCTTAGTGCCAAAAAAAAAACAGGTTTGCAGGTAATTTATAAGATGATTAAACTGAGTATTAATTGACCCCTGTAATTTACACAAGAATCACTTTGTTGGTAAGGTTTAAAAACCACTATCAGGCTTCATACTTATTGCAGCTTATACTTTATTTCTTGGAAATCCCCTGATTTGAATCCTAATACCAAATTACATAACTTACTCTACAATCTTGAAACGTGAGAAGCAGTTTTGGATGCAGTTATGTAAATACTGCTTTTTTTATTCTGCTTTGATGATAAAATATACTGTTTACCGTAAATTGAGTTATCAAAGAGGATTTTTCAAAAATTCAATCAAGATTCTTATAACACGCTTTTAATTATTTCCAGCAGTTTTATCAGGGAAATGTCATTAATCTCTCAATTATGCTTCAATTGTTGATAAAATTACAACGAATGAATCGCATGTAATCGTTTGTACTTGCTATTAATGAATCAAATATTAAAATACCAGATTCCATAAATATATAATACTTAACGTCAGTACAGATTCGATGCTCAGTCTAAACACGCCTTTGTCGGAGACTATTCCGGTCAAATAACCATGTTGAAATTAGATCCTAAAGGAGTGACTGTCATAACTACATTGAAAGCTCATACCGGAAGTATTCATGCATTGGCATGGGATACTCAAAGACAACTTCTATTTTCAGGAAGTTTTGATCAAAGTATTATAGTATGGGATATCGGTGGAATGCAAGGAACTGCATATGAACTTCAAGGCCATCAGTAAGCTAGTCAGTTTAATACTCGAGAATTGATATTATTTTACAAGAGGATTTGTAAACATTTTTTCATTTTCTATAACTAATGAGTGGAGAATTATTCTTTTCCTCCATCACAGTATATATATATATTTTTTTTTTACAGTAATAAAGTGACTGCTCTTTGTTACGCATCGACTGAACGTGTACTTTTGTCCGGAGGTGAAGATGGAGTGATAGTTTGTTGGGATATGGCTTCAAATAGGAAAGAAACTGCAGCCTGGGTCGAATCCGACGCATGTCAAGTCGGTTTTCAATTTTTATTTTGCATTTAATCCTTTCAGACCTCTCGTCTCATTTAAAGTACACAACTCTCAAGCAATAATGACTATAGTTTCTAAAACTTTTTATTTGCAATGTGTGCAAAATATCAAATAAATTCTTCGTTGAATACCGTAAATGGTGCGAAAAGAAAATTCGACATTTATAGCAGAACATGAATTTGATCTGAAAGAAAATATTAAACTGTTTAAAATTATTCAGGTCTGAAAGGGTTAACAAGAATGTATTTATTTATATGCATAATACAGCACGTTCAATTACGCAGGCTTGTGGTAGACCGTTCTTTTGGAATATCAAAGCCATGATGGATCAACGACAATTAGGATTACGACAACATCATTGCCGTCATTGTGGTAGAGCTTTATGTGCTCGTTGTACTTCACAACGTATACCAATCCCATCGATGGGTTTTGAATTCGAAGTCAGAGTGTGCGACCCATGTCATATTCAACTTAAAGCAGCAAAGTAAGACATCAATATAATTTCATTTATCACTTTTAATGTTTGTCTGTGGTTCAAATATTTTATGTGCCCATTTTGACTTAGCCAAACATCGCTGGCATCCTTTCACGATGCTAAACACAGTGTTATTGGGATGGATTTGGATGCACCTCAACGAAAATTATTGACCATCGGTCAAGATCGAGTCATTAAGATTTGGGATATTAGTGCTCTTCTTCAATAAATTTCCAATCACATGCGAGAGTGTATGCTTGCGTATACACACACACACACACACACACACACACACACACACGCTATTATTATTATTATTATTATTATTATTTTCAAAGTCAAAATCAAATTAAAAAAGAAAAATTTGTAAGAGATCAATGGAAACATTTTTTTTGTATGGAAAATCAATATAAAAATATTATGATCTGATTATACAATCATTTCTTATGTGTATTTAAAAAATTTCAAAATTTTATAAAGAATTATTCAATGTCAGGAAAGAAAGCGGACGAAAAAAAGTATAAAATCAGATTTTTCATACATCACATACACCAATCTTGTAAATATTGGATTGGGGAAAAAAGTAATTTCGTATTTTCTCAATAGATGGTTTCAGCCTTTAGGGTGCATATCTTCGTAGCGAATCACCAAGTGCAGATTGAGTCAACTTGACCGCAGGCTATTTTCATTAGCGGATATCTGAATAACCATGCATTTTTGTGTATCAACTGATTGAACTTCAAGGTCGAAGGTGATATTTGAAAAACAAAATAATCCCTTCCCCTTGAAAAACATGCCTGAAGTCGAAGATAGATACGGAAAACATTCCAGTTTGATCAAAATGACCTCATGTGCTTACCGAGGGTTAAAATCCCATATCTTTGGTGGGACTTATTCAATAAAGCCATGATATAGCAAAAAGTGGGAATATGTCTTCGATCAAAACGGCACATATATCGCTGATTAGGGTTTGTAATTGATATGAATAAATTCGCTTTAAAAAACATGGAAAACAACCGAAATTAGTTTTTCCCCAATCGAATAAATATTTATATATACACATATTATACCAAATTTTGTGATCTTATAATTGTTTTTTCAAGTAATTATGATTTTATATAATCATATATACAATTGAAAGCTTGAAACGTCTTTCATGAGGTTAATCGTCGATGATCATTCATGAATATTTCATTCCATCATTTTTTCTTGTATACATAAAAAAAAAAAATTTCTAAAAGAACATGAAAGCGAGAATACTCGAAATTATATTTGTTTGTGATGCTTTGAATATTAAAAAAAAAGCTATATATGGATATTACTATACTACAAATGAAACAATCTGTCGTCAATGCTATGAATTATATTACTATTGAGTATTTTAATAACTTTTTCGGCCTCCAAAAATTGGCTAGTACTTTTTTGTCATATTCTTATATAAAGATATATTTTATAATTCCCATACAAACAAAAGAAAATATATCCAAAGTTTCATAAAATAATTTTTACTCAACCCTAGTCGATCTATTTACCATAACTATTACTGTGAATATCACAATGTGGTATAAGAAAGAATCGAATATAAATCTAGATAAATATTTAATGATTATTATGTCGATCAAATTTCAAAGCAATCATCGAATGATTTTTTCAAGCATATCGATCAGTTTAATAAATTAGTACGAAAATAATATTTATTTATATTATTAATAAGAATTACAAAACTTGAAAAACTCATTTGACATTTGCAAAGAGAAAAACAAATTCAAGATGTATCCCTTTCTCGACAGATAATCAATTTAATACAAATGGATGATCAATTTCAATTTTAATGTGTATGTAATAACAGGGTACAAGTTATGCACAGGTATAGTTTATCGACTCCAATGTTTGCAGACTCGAATTTCCATTTGATTCCATCAGTATATTTTGATCAGTGTGCTTCATTTGAGAAGAAAAAAAAAAGACGAAGAATCTACATTTATGTGCTTCCATCGATCGATACGTAGAAATATAATTGCCATGCATAACGTCGCGTAGTTGAAGTGTGTTACGAATGCACGAATGAATTATCTACATGCATATCTTGTACCTACATGTATTATGAATGTAATTGTTAAATTAGAGTGAATTATTTGTTCTGTAAGTTTTTATATTTTATATCATCTATATATACATATATATATATATTGTACAATCATGATTAATCTGTTATATTCCAAAAATATGAGTAGCCAATCTTTTGAACTTTATATTAAAACTTACCGTTGTGAAAGGAAAATTATAATCCAATAACTGCAATGATGAAATTTATGTTTAAAGATCTGTTGAACGTTTCCAAGAACAGCATGATATATCTTTATGTGGTATAATAGTTTATATATTGTTAACAGACATTTATCAGAATAATTTGTCATTTTCTCATTGAATTTGGGAATATGGTTAGTTATTTCGAATCAAAAAGAGAAAAAATACAATATTGTAATTCACTGCTTCAATTTTTAAGAATAGTTTTTGCTATTTAATCGAGCATTTGTCATCCATTCTGCAGTTTCAAAATACATCGTAGTGCAACTACGACACATGAATTGTCATTGTTTTACAAATATCACGTATTATTATTAAAATATGATGAAAACTGTATGCAACATTATACACGTTTATGTATTCTGCAAATGATGAATGAACATCAAATGGAAATATATTTTTAATGCAAATTATCCGTCAATGGAATATATCCCAGATAACACAGAGATCGTCAAGAAACTCTGATATATCTAATCTTTTTGAGATATGTAATTCTTTAAAAATTTCATTTACACTCTAGAGTTCTTGAAGAGTTTTTCAAGAACTCGTTGACGAACTCTGTGCCGTGTGGGATGTGTTTTTGATTTGAGCTTTTCAATATTGATAATTATTATGCGTATTGGATAATTATATTTTGAAATTGATTAACAATATGTAGATTTTTACCTTATGTCTCTTCAAATTGATTGGAACAGGATTTTAAATGAATAATATTGTTTTGAAGTTTTTGGAAAAGAAATTGATTCACATCGCATAGAAGTTCAGAAGGAATTTTTCAGAACTCGTAATGAACTGTCTGAAACCCAGTTGAACTCTTCATGAACTTTTACAGAATTGGAATTGAAAAATTGAGTCTATCAATACGTTAGGCATTTTTCCTTTTCGTTTGTGTAGCAAAGCCCCTCAAAAATAATACGTAGAATAAACCACTCCAATGTTTACAGGATGTTTATGAAACGTAGAAGAGATTTTTTGAATGTTTTGATAATATCCCTGAGACAGGTTTCGCTTTCACGTGGTCTCTCTTGTCGACCTGCTCCTTTCAGATGTTCATATATTCATATTTTTATGTAGTTTCACGATTTTTAAAGTTGTCATGCGCATGCGTGGAATTTGGATTCTGAAAATTCTAAGGTTATGTAACCTATCAAAAACTTAGGCACCGCAACAATGTGCTTGGAGTTTGTTTCATCATGAGTGGTAGTTACAGAAATTATATGAAATTATTGGAATCTTGGCCTTTGGATAAGTCAAAAGCTGGCAGGTATGACCACAAACCACATTTATAACATTCACTCTCAGATATTAGTAACAAATAATTACCCTTTTTTTTTACTATTTGAATAATTTTGTTTACAAAAGCTCTTTGGGGTTTTCCTGACACCTTTAATTTATACGTTTCAGGGATTTAGGTCAGCATATTCGTGATAAAATCAAAATTGCTTTTTCTAAAGGAGAATCACATGCTGTGGCAGATCAAGAACAATGCGATAGATATTATATGAGTTTGAAACGAATTGCATCGAATCATTATGGGCAGATGTATGAACGTACCTTGAACAGCACTGCAAGTGGTTTAAGTAGAGAGTTATGTAATTTGGCGCTAACACCTGATGTACTGGAACTGTGGGAAAAAGAAAACAAAAAGGGATTCTTCAGAAGGTATTTCTCACGCAAGAAAAATGTGGATTCAACCAGCGAGTAACATCAATTGTAAAATTTTGCGCGTGGTTATTTTGAATTTTCGTTGCTCGACAAGCATAAGGCAATACAGTGAGGAAAATGACGCGAAAATCAAGACTCAAACCTCACCTCATGTCCCAGTTATGGCAGAAGAGGTGATCAGATACTTCAAACCATCTCCACAACAAACTTACATCGATATGACTTTTGGAGCTGGAGGACATTCAACTAGGATTTTAGAATCCGCTCCTGATGTGAAGATTTTTGCTCTAGATAGAGATCCTGTAGCTTACAAGCACGCTCAACGTTTATCAGAAAAATATCCTAATCAAGTAATACCTCTACTAGGGAGATTTTCCGAATTACCAGAATTACTTACAGAGCATAAGGTACCAAAGAACAGCATAGATGGTATTCTATTTGATTTTGGTTGTTCGTCGATGCAATTCGATATCGCCGAACGCGGTTTTTCTATATCCAAAAATGGGCCTTTGGATATGAGAATGGATGGGTTTAGATGTCCAGATGAACCTACAGCCGCTGATGTATTGGAACGTGCCGATGAAGAAGATTTAGCTCGCATTATAAAAGTATATGGAGAAGAGAAAAGAGCAAAAAAAATTGCACGTGGTATTATAGAAGCTAGATATTCTTTCAGGCGGCTAGAAACTACCCACGAATTGGCTCAGTTTATAGAATCCATACTCGGTTCAGAGATTAGATTTGATAAACTCGGTCGATTCGTGCATAGCGCGACAAAAACATTTCAAGCTCTTAGAATATTTGTCAACAACGAATTGAATGAAATTAATTACGGTATGATTTTGGCTGAGAATTATTTAAAACCGAACGGACATTTGATAACTATATCTTTCCACTCTTTGGAAGATACTATCGTGAAGAGACATATTTCTAGAAACATAACTAACAACGTTGCGAATACTTTACCATTGAGATATTCAAACTATGGTAAATGTTATAATGAATTTGAAGTGAATGAAATCACTAAGAGTCCTTGGGTTATGTTACACAAACATGTTTTAACTCCCTCTCCACAGGAAATTGATGAAAATCCAAGATCTCGTTCGGCAAAATTTAGAGCTATCCAGAAGGTTCAGTAAACTTTGTTCGAAATTTATTACTCCTGTAACGCTTGCGTAATATTTACATATTTTTAATGAAATTTCGATTTATTCAAATATTCAGTGTTGGGGGCAAAAAATTTTACTTTGATTTGCTTTTTTGTATGAGAGAGTTCAATATCATTATTCGTAATAAGAATGCAAGTTCGTATTATAAACATAAAATAAAAGTTTATTAAAAAGAATTTATCTGTATATAATGTATATAATATGTATTAAAATTACACATCCGTAAACTAGATTGAATTGTATAACATTTAAAGATTGAGTTCAGTAAAGGAATTGTTGAAAAGTATATGAACACGAGATTTTATTTTTTTCAGAATAGTCCCTCTATTTCATCTGTTTCGTTATCCCAATCCATATCATAAATACTTGGTCTGGTCGAGAGTCCTGGCATCATCATAATCTATGGACAAAAAATTATGAGTGTAGAATTGAAGTTAATTAATGGAAAACAACAAAAGAATGACAACTTACTTCGCCAACCATTGGAACTATGAGTTTTGCGCCGACCGAAACAAATATGTCTGTAATATTCAAATCAAAACCAGTAGGTGCTCCTTTGATTTTTTCATCTCCCGTCAGAGAGTTTGGAGTTTTTGCCATACAGATAGGAAATTTATCATATCCCAGTCTATTGAATGCTTCGATCTTTTCTTTTACCTGTCAAGAATGATAAATATTTATTTCAAGAGTGATATGAAACAACTGAATTGTGTTTCGTTAAAAGTAAAATACTGTCCGAACCTTATCCGCGAGTATCACTTGACCAGCTCCATACATTTCTTTTGCTACAATTTCTATTTTATTTACAATAGGAATATCAAGATCATATAACGGTTTGAAATTATTTGAACTTTCAGTAGCGCGTATGACTGCATCTGCAAGCGCGACAGCACCTAATCCACCTTCAGCCCAGTGATTACAAATCACAGCGTCAAACGCTCCGCTTTTCATAGCAACCTCTTGGATTAAGTTCAATTCCGCTTGCGTATCGTTTCTGTAAATTGAATTGTTCTTCAGCTGATATATATTTCTAATGGATAGCGATCTTGAATATTCAAAAGAGAGGAAACGATACTCACGAGTGACGATTTATAGCAACAACAACGGGAACTCCAAATTTAACACCGTTACTGATATGTTTTTGTAAATTTGGAAGACCCTTTCTAACAAGTTCAATATTTTCTTCTGTATATTCTTTTTTTAATGCAGCACCTGGAGTCACCGCAGGTCCACCGCCGTGCATTTTCAGAGCACGAACGGTCGCAACGAGGACCACAGCGTTTGGAGTACAGCCGGAGGTACGGCATTTAATGTCAAAGAACTTCTCCATACCAATATCCGATCCAAATCCAGCTTCGGTAACTACGATACCATCCGATCCAACTAGTCTTAAAGCAATTGAATCTCCTATAATGGACGAACAGCCATGAGCAATATTGGCGAAAGGTCCGGCGTGGACTATCACGGGGGTTCCTTCTAACGTTTGCATCAGCGTAGGTTCGATAGCATCTTTTAATAAAATCGTTAAAGCTCCAATCATTCCCTGAAATTTATTATTTTCTAAATCTCACTTAGAATTTTGAGGATTAAATCGTGGTTCATCAAGGTTGCGTGAAGATATTTTGAAATACATGTCCGGGTTAAAATTTCCGGATGGACGAGATTTCCAAATTCGAATATAGACCTAGCCCCCTATTTTAGTACTAGGAAACTTCTAGTACATTTTTAGAACGTTTTAAAGAATATTCTAAAGAGACGTTGCAATGCGTTGTGCAAGAATTCAAATGGCTTTGCCTGAGAATCTAGCAGAAACTTGTATTGAATGTGCATGTGAATTTAGGAATCCCATTTATTCAGGAATTTTTAACTGGGTATTCAAATCTTTATACCGCCTTAATCAATGTTCATCAGAGCCTTTTGTCCTTTCACAAGTGAATATAATTACAGTGAATCATAAAAAACAAATTATTTCAAAATATTCTTACAAAATCCTCTGCCGTCAAGGGTTCGCCTTTTTTATTGAAAGCTACCACCATTTCCCCTAGTCTTTCCTTCATATCTTCGACACTGGCGGATAACGCGAGAATCGCCATTATTTCAGAAGCAACTGAAATCCGGAAAGATGTTTCCCTGGTTTTTCCTTTTTCCGTAGGACTTTGACCAATAGTAATTTTACGTAGAAATCTATCATTTATGTCCACAACTGAAAATTAAATAATGAAATTTCTTGAATTTAATTAAAAGAATATTTGTTTAAAACGTCGTACCTCTCGTCCAAGTAATATTGTTTGGATCAATATCAAGTCTTGCAAATTTAGTTTGTTCTTCCGGAGTTAGAGCATCGGGGTCAGTTTTAGTGATTCTCAGCTTTCGTAATCTTCTTAATTGAATTTTTGAAAATTTCCTCACTCCCTTGATAGTTGGTACCAATCGGTCGTACAAGGCTTTATCGCTCTGAGTCGATTCATGGAAATATCGGGCATCGATCTGAGCGGCCAATAAATTGTTAGCTGCAGTAATAGCATGAATATCTCCTGTCAAATGAAGATTGAACTCTTCCATTGGAATCACCTGAAATTTTGATATCAGTATACATAAATGCTTCTTGATTGTAAAAATATTAGGTCTGTTCAAAATGCCAAACAAAATTCATTAGAAACATTTTTGTGACATCTATGCGGTTTCTTTCAAGTAAAATATTCCCGATAGTAATTTAGCCTTGCTGCAACGTTCTCAGGCAAGCTTGTGACAAGATTGACATAAGCTTCCTAGTTGACACACGACAAAGGTACGAGCTTACAAAACCCTTGCAGCAGAGTTGTAGTTGTCAATCAAAAGTACAAAATAATCGAATAAGTCTGACAAGCTTATAACAAGCTCACATGTTATTTGGGTACATCTCGATACTGCTTGATTTTCCAACAGTTTCTATCTGATATATATCCAAACCCGCGTACGTGATTGCGGGTCTAGTATAGATTCAGAGACCTTTTGTTGGCTCTTGTGGAGCCCGCTTAAGCTTGAGGCCTTTGAAGCCTTTTGAGATCGCTCAACAGTCGACAACCTTGGTCAGTCTGCCCCTGTTTCAGATACGTCTTATAAAAAATTTTAATCACTCTTGAGTTAGATGTACAAATTTAGATTATCAGATCAGTTTTAAGTTGTATTCCACCGGAAAGGAATCGCCTAGATTCCCGCAAAACTCTTCTACTGGATTTTGACATTTTAAGAAGTGAAAATATGAAGAATACCTGGGAATATCCACCACCCGCAGCTCCTCCTTTGACTCCAAAGGTAGGACCTTGACTAGGTTGCCTGAGTGTGACAAATGAATTTTTCCCTTTGTGTGCTGTCAAAGCTTGAACTAAACCAACTGCAGTTGTAGTTTTACCTTCTCCTAGAGGGGTTGGCGTAATACCTGCCACTACAACGTATTTTCCATCTGGTTTGTCAGCGAATCGTCTCAGAACTTTCAAACTGATTTTTCCTTTTTTACTTCCGTATGGGCTGATTTCCTGCGGTAGCAGACCAATTTCTTCTGCTAAAGTGGTAATTTGTTTCGGTTCTTGACTTCTAGATATAACGATATCATTGGGCACATCCTTCAGCAGATTCAAATTCAGAATTCTCAAACTCCATTGAGGGTTTATGAGTTTTTCAGCACTTCTTTGAGCGGATATGACGGTATTTTTCATAAGCATAGCCACGGTCATTGGACCAACTCCGCCAGGTACTGGGGTGATATAGGAAGCTACTTTGGAGGCTTCCTCGTAAGCCACATCTCCTACTAAACGTTGTCCTGACTTTTTGGTGGGATCTACAAATTCGTATAATTCGTATATCAGATCATTCGTTCTACTCGTTTGTAACTCTACTGGTATTATAACTGATTAAATTAATTATTTAGACCTAAAGTTGGGCTTAGTGAGGATGAATATCCCGTACAAGCATCGGCATAGATGGGGTTCATCGCCTCCTCGTAGAATTCAAGTGGATAATTGGGGAATGTCGTAAATGGAGAAATGGAAAAATGTCTGTAAGAAAATCGATATCAAAGATCTCTACATCACTTCCACGTTCATTTTCTATTGACCCATCAATTTCCAGCATTTACCAATTCTCTACTTGAGTTCTACGTGGAAGCGACGGACTCCATTCATGGCAGTGTTGTATGGGCTAGGACTTTTTATTGCAGATTTGGATTACCTATAAAAAAAAAACAATAAATCTTCATTTTTATGTGCACGGTTTTCCAGAAATTCAGGGATTTTTGGTTATCAAATAGAATGGAACGCGAGCAACCGATTACATCAAGATATACTTCTTTCAATCGTCTTTGTAAGCACTAGACTTTTTCTCAGTGTTGACGTAATAATTTTGCAATTCAAAATTTACCTGGAATTGAATTAATCCCACAATCGATTACAACTGCACCGGGTTTTATCCAACTGCCTTTCACCAGTTCAGGCTGACCGATGCCCACGACCAAAATATCAGCTTTGGAGACCTATGCATTTAATTTGAATCAAATTTAAAACCAATGATCGTTAGAAATTTTTACCTATTGAAAATAAGATGAGTTTTCAATTTGTTCAACGTACCACCGATGGAAGATCTTTTGTTCTTGAATGACACACAGTTACAGTCGCATTGTGCCATTTTAGTAATTCTGCAACGGGAGTGCCAACTATTTTACTTCTACCTAAAACAACAGCTTCTGCACCTGCCATAGTCACGCCACTCCTAAAATAGAAAAAGATTTGAATTCTAGTCGAAAATATCATAATTATAAAGTGTTTTTATTATTTTCGATAAATGATAAGTGAATGTCACAGTCCACGAGTTCCAAATAGAACTATTTTGAACAATTGCTCTCAGTTTTCAACGTGTTGTTTCAAATTCGGGACACGCAAGTTGAACATTTGTTCAAACTTTGCTTGCGCAGTAAAAATTAAAACTTACTTCCATCCTGAATATTATCGATTTTAAGATGCAGCTAAAACTAATTCTATTTCACTGAAAGTAAGCACCGAAAACAAATACCGACACAATGGAAAAGACTGCATTTCAGAGAAGTTTTCAAGTAAGATGCAGCCACATTCAATCGGAATTTTTACAGTGTGATTTTTCCGGGGTGAAAATTGTTTAAAGCCGGACGGTAATCTTCGATTGGTTTTGCCTAGCATTTTTAAACAGTGCGTTCTATCTCGTATGATCTGTGTATGATATTCCAGTTTCTGTTCAACTTTTGCTTGGCGAAAACAAAGAGTCACCGATCCAGCAGAATGTTGCATAATTTGGAAGCAAATTTGTGTACTACCCAAATATTGAAATGTGATTCACAGCAAAGTTTCAACAACCCCGAGTACCCAGTTGTTGAAAACTTGCTGAGTGGTTGCGTCGCTAAATGCTCAGCAACATGCGTCATTCAACAAACGTTGAAATCGTCATGATGTGTTTCTTGAGTGAAAACAGTTTCAAAATTATATATAATTTATATATAAGTCATTATACTTTACGTATAAGTTATATTAACATTATATATGATTTCAAAAAAACGTTTTACTCGGCTTTCATCCAATTTTCAGCAACATTGTAAAAATTGGACAACAAAAATTGAAGAGAAGTTGTACACCAATTTTTGCTTTTTGGGCTGAGAGACATTTTATGTTCCTTAAGCGTAAAAGTGGCATTTACGAATTACACTTGATTGCTACCACAGTTTCACTTGAAAAGTTAGTCCTTTTTTGTCTTTTTAACAGTGATAAAATGTAAGTGTTGAATAAATTTTTGATACTCACTTCTTTATCAGCTCGATACATCCATTTGGAGTACATGGTAAGAATCCAGACATATCACCAATAGCTACTCTGCCTTCATTAATTGTGTTGAGTCTAAAAAAATATTAATATTTATATTGTTTGTAATGTAACTGAAGTTGAACATTGCGCAATTTCATGAACAGTATGAGCTTAAGGACGAATTGAGTGAAATAAGCAAACTTGAGAATTTTTGTGGGTATCGTAGTGGAAATAATTCTCTGAAAAGTCTTCAGAACTCTACACAAGACTTTCTGAAAGTCTTAATATCCCTAAGTGTGTCAAGAAAAACGTTAATCAGTCTTGGTAACTCTGTAAAACTCTTGAAAAATCTTATTTTCCCTGAAATTTCGGACTTTCCGCAAGAGTTATTAAGAGTCAATAAGACTTATTCAGAATTTAACAGAAAAAAATATAAGATATATCTTTACCTACATGTATAAATTCATGATCTGTACTGATAATTTCGATGTTTTGTTTATAAACAACAACTGGTTAAAAAGTCCATCGATTCTCGCCAAAACTGTTTGATTCTCATCGAATCTCGGACAATGTTCTGACCAAATCTCATGAAATTTCATTCCTCAGATTCAATGGATTCTTTTAACCAGGATAAACTTCAATTTATTTTCAAGTTATACTCTGTTCCAGAAAAATATTCTGAATAAAATATTCCGCTTTATAGTATTAATCGAATTCCTTATTTAAGCACTCCTTACAAATTTAACTATCATTACTTTATTAGTCTTTTTGAACCTTCAAAACTCTTATAAAGTCATCTTTCTTGCTTATACTTTTTTTCTGTGAAACTCTGAATAAGTCTTATTAACTCTTAATAACTTTCGCGGAAAGTCCGAAATTTCAGGGAAAATAAGACTCTCCAAAAGTTTTACAGAGTTCCCGGGTTAAAAGAATCCATTGAATCTGACAAATGAAATTCAATGAGATTTGGTCAGAACATTGTCCAAGTTTAATTGTCATTTAGTGAGATTTGACCAGATTCAACGAGATTCACATGCAAGTTCTGAGCAAATCTCATTGAAAATCACCGGTGAGATTTGGTCAAAACATTGTCCACGTTCAATTGTAATTTAATGAGAATTGGTCAGAATCAATGGATTCTTTTAACCAGGGTTACCAAGGCTTATTAACGCTTCTCTTAACATAGTGAGGGATATTAAGACCTTCAGAAAGTCTTATTCAAAGTTTTGAAGACTTATAAAGAGTTTTTCAGAGAATTATTTCCACGAGGGTAGTTTTTTTTCTAATTATGAATTGCTGATTCGTGGAACATCATGGAAAAATAGTATTTCACACTTCCATTGTTATGAAATATATTTCCCATCTTCAGAGGATGTAAGCACTAAGCCTTTTTGCATAGTTCATATATCCTCAGAAATCAATCTCAATAGTACGTGGAGGAATTGTGATGCGTGTGGTATTAGATATGGGTGATACATATGATATAGATACTTTTGTATAAAACATTTTGATTGAAACACGCCCCAGACAGCACAAATCTGAAAGAACTTCTTGAACAGTCCCCGTTATGACAGTAAAAATGAATTCAAAATGCATACATGTTGAATGCCTGAATAGTTCTTTATGAAGATCAAGTTATTCATCAAGAGTTCATTTTGAATTCAAAGTATTCATAATGAATTCATGTTTACTGTCATAACGGGAGCTCTTTGCGGAGACTTTTGTGTTGTATGGGGTAACGTAGAAAACAATATCAATATCGTGAACATCACACGTTTCTATATTTACAGTATCCAGATGCACTGAGAAAAAAGTATTCCAAATTCATTTCAATCAAATAAACTTTATTAACTATTAGCAAAACTTATTTGATTCGAATGACGATTTGTTTACAATAAATAAGCCTTCCGATACAACAAAACAGTCCTTTCAAAGAACTCCTGTCATGACAGTAAACATGAATTTATTTTGAATACTTTTAATTCAAATTGAATCCTCGATGAATAACTTAGTTTTCAGGAAGAATTGATATTGCGAGTTCATAAAAAATTCTTCAGGCATTCAACATGTATTCATTTTGAATTAATTGAATTTATACTCAATTCATTTTCACTGTCATAACGGAGGCTGTTTAAGACTTCTTTGAGAAGTCTTCAAGGATTCCAACGGATCATTTTTGCTGTCATAAAGAATTCTTTGTGACAAACAACTCTTCTTTTTGTGTATGCTCATGATCAGTGATGGAGATTAGTGATGTGAAACATTGAAAGGATTCAGCCTTTTTTATAGAGAATATATCGAACTTTTTGTCGAGATTTGATCAAAATCTATGAAAATTGGACATCTTTTCTATAAAAAGTGAATATAATGAAGATTGTTCAACAGAATTGATTATTCTTCTACATTTCATGTATTCAGTTTCTATAGATTTTAACTAAACATCAAGAAAAATTCGATATATTCTTTATTAAAAAAAAACCGATTCCGTCACAAATTTCTATCACTACTAAGAATTTTCGAAACTGTCCGATTCGCAGGTTCCAAGCATGTTTTTAGATTCTTCTTTTTCTGTTTCATTTCAGTTCCTAAAAACAAAATAGCACTCACCCGTCAACATCTTTCTGGGGCGATACGGTGTCAGTGATAAGATGAGAATTGATTTTATTCACGCTATCGAGAGGCATTTGTACAATGATTCCGTGAACGTTAGGATCATTGTTCAATTTGTATAATTTATTCAAAAGTTCCGTTTCCGTCGTGGTGTTTGGCAGCTTTACGTGTTCAGCCACAATCCCGATTTCCTCCGCTGCTTTGATTTTCATCCGAATATACACATTGGAATCCTCCCTGCCACCCACTTGAACTATAGCCAGTCCAGGAGCAAAATTTTGGAGTTTGGATTTCAGGCATGATACCTCTTTTTTCAATGTTTCTCGAATTTCTCTGGAAAATAAGAATTATCTTTATCAATGATTCTCCCGATAATGGGCATTATTTTATGAAAATCACATAAAGGTATTTTTTAGTTCAAAAAATAAGATCACATGAAATATTTCTTGAGGTTTGAATTACTGCCCCGGGGTGAAGAATTTGAACAGTTTTTGTCCTTCTATTTAATTTTGAGCCTGATTTTGTCCTGATTTGTTAATATTACGGACAAAAACAGGACTTTTCCCAGATTTTAGGCTGAATTTCTCTTTCCGCAAATAAAAGTGATTGAAGAGAAATTCAGACTAAATTCTTGAAAAAGTCTCTTTTTCATCTGCAATATTCACAAATAAGACAAAAACCGTCCAAATTCTTCGATGTGGCTGAAATATCACAGCGAGACTTCTTTTTATTTCAACAAATTTTATGTTCATGTTTTTATATATTGTTAAGCATAGATCGTGAATTTGCATAGAAGAAAATTGTATTGATCAATCACTAGGAAAATAATATTTCTCACAGTTTATTCATGAAGAATTGAAAATCTGTTCACAAGAATTTCGATTTATTCCATCATTCCCATCAACAACAATTCTAATATTCGTTTTTTTCTGTTCTGTTCTAGCTAGTGATGTCGATTCTTGAACAGAATCGATTCCGTTTTCATAGAAGAAGTATTTTGTATAAAATATCAATAAAAATGTGATGTATTCTGTTTAGAAGGGAACCGATTCTTTGAAGACTCAATATCACTAGTTCCAGCACATATGAAAAATTTTCAGAATGATAGTGTATAATTCGTATACCTATAATTATATGTATTAACCTTGTGTACATACAATGTTGAAAAGATTTCCACATGAGACAGTAACTCAATTCTGTAACCCACCACCATCTATGATACTTATTTCATTGAATTACAGGAATTGATAGAATTCATTGAACATGTGTTAGTGTTTAAAAAATGTGTCTAAAAAATGGTATCAATTGGATTCGAGATTAGTAATTCCATCTAATCATCTCAAACGGAATATTTTTTGCAATGAGAATATCACTGATGTTTGAAATTTGAAAGAATTTTTGTGTAGATTGATGAAAAATCATCTATTACGCACATATTCTGATATTTTCCTACGAATGTTTGTGAATACTTATTGAGAGTCTTGTGTAACACTCGTGAGATGTGTTAGATATAAGTTGTTTTATTATATAATGAATTATACATCTAGAATAACATGGTACGCTTGAAACGAGTTTGCTGTGATTCGAATAGCTTTGAATCTTAACTGAGGTTTTCCCTCGTGCAAACAAGTTGATTAGAAATGTGAAAAAACTCATTCGAAGTTCTATGAAATTGTCAACACATTCATGTACTGTTGGCTTTTTTTTTATTTTGAGGTAAATTATGCGAGATAAGGTTCTTTTTGTGAATAAAAATCTTTAATCCAGTCGCGAAAATGATCAAATCTTGGTATTGAATATTTGAACAAATTATATATAATTTATATATAATTAAATAGATTATATATATAATTTTAGGTAAATATGGATATTGTTGACAATTTTTTCGCTTGGATGGTGCTCTTATCAATAATTCTCGTTGAAAATATGATGAAATTGATTTTTAAGAAATTTTAAATTGATAAGTGAGCGATATGGTAATTTGTTTTGAACGAGAATGATTCGAATTATCTGTTTCAGATTATTCTAAGATGCAATAAATCGAACAAAGTCGATGAATTTCATAACGTATTATTCGTAGCGATTTCAATAGGAGCGAGCGAAAATTTTTTAAATTGTATATAACTCAAACATAAACTATATCGAATTATATATAATATTGAAAATTTTTCCACTCGGACAATTCTAAAATCTACGCACTTCATTTGATTCAGTAGTTATGAAAACCTCTGAAAATTGCATGTTCTCGAAGTTTGAATCGTGTATAGAAACGAAATGAAGATTCATTTTTATAAAATCTGATGAATCATCATTATTTATTTTCTCAAATTAACTCCTTGGAACTGGAAATATCGTTTAAACGATCCCATACAGCACACGAGTTCCCGTTATGCTAATCGATATGTATTCATTATGAATATTTTGAATTCAAAATTAACTCTTAATGAACAATTCAATGTTCAGAAAGAACTCATATCGAGATTTCGTAATGAATTGTGCGGGCATTCGATACTTTTTGATTTTGAATTCAATATACTCATAATGAATACATATTGATTAGCATCACGGGAACTATTCAAAAGGTCTTTAGAAAGTTTTTATAAATTCAAATTGATCATTTGTGCTGGCTGGGATGTACCGCATCCCAGATAGAAAAATGTCTCAATAATGCCATCATAATGGTGACATGCACGCCAAGAAATGTTTGCATCATGGTACCAAGGTGTTTCCGCATAAGGCATCGTTATTGGTAGCAAAACGAGGTGATGGTACCATAATGAAGACACAATGTTTACATTCCATGCATCATTGCAATCTGAGCGAAGTTTATGATAGTATGTTTACGGCACATTATGTTACAAAATATTTAGGGCATGGTTTTCTATCTGGGCATAATCTTGTGTCTTAATCAGCTGGGTATTTTGTTATCCAGGTTGAAATGCGTTATAAAAAACATCGTATGTCGATCATTTGCAAGGCAATACTATTTCGCTCACTAAGGTGAGCAGAAGATTGGTCTCAGAGATAAAGAAATCGACAAAATCGATAGATTCTTCATAGAATCGATCCTTCTCTATAGAGAAATTATCGGAGTTTATCGATTTTTATAAAATTTTGATCGAAATTTAATACTTCTTTTACCATACAAAACCTGTGCTATGCTCATTGAGGAATGATATTCCCTCGCAAATGATGAGCATAGAGCATCCTTTATAATGCTTTTTCACCTGGAACTGGCGGTCCCAAAAAATAGGTAAGAAAAATACTTTTTTTACTGTCACTCTTTCAGCAACATAAAATTGCAACACCTTCCGAAGATTACTGATAAGCTTGCAGTATTTTTGTAAAGGTTTGAGAAACTCTTAAAATTCGACATTTTTACAAGGGATATTACAACATCAATTGAACAGAAGAACAATGAAAAACAGAATGAATAGATGAATAAGGACGAATTATATATTGTTGATCTACGATGTCAATGATCTAGGTGTATTTTTTATAACTTTGTTGGTGCGAATTCATTATCTTTCGATACAAAAAGTTTACCGACAGAGATGATTTGATGCAGAACCCTTGTTGTCCTTTAAATTTTTTTTTTAGGTTATGTTCCTTAAGCTAACACGTGAGGACGAAAACACAACAGAATCTACAGATGAAGGCTGTAAATGGTCAGTGATGGGTTCGTTACTCGTTAATCATTATGTATAAGATATATATATATAACAATATATATTTGATAAACAAATTATATATTCATCACATATATTTTATATATAATGAGTAACGTACCCATCACTGAAAATAGTAATAATTAGAAAAAGATAATTCAGCTGAATTTTAATGAAACGTAAATGATTTAAAAGATTCGTGTCTATACGAATAGAAATGGAATGATTTTGGTAACGCTTCAATACAAAAAAATACGATTTCTATATGAAAGTAAGGTAGGTTTTTTAACTTACTTGGCCAATTCCGTACCGGACAGGACCGTTGCTTTCCTCTCCGTTGACATCGTACGATGTATTAAACTGCAAGCAAGTAATGATTCTTTGAATGAATCTTTTGAATGATAAAATGATAAAATCTCAGAACTATGGAGTATTTCTGTCTAAGAGACCGACGATAATTGAATGAACGTTGACGACCGGTTTATCGAGTTGAATGTGAGTCGAATATAATTGTGTGAGTTGGTTTCTCACACATGCTTGGTGAATTGATGCATAGATATGTTTCGATAACGGTTGAACGAGTGCTGGAAGTGTGAGATCTCGCAATTGTATACGTGGTATTAAGGGGATACCAGCGTACCATCCGAGTAAAGAATTTGTCTGCTAGATTTCTCCGAACTGAACTCAAAAAAAAGTCTGAAATTTTTAGGGAATAATCGTTGATAGTTTGCAAATTGCGGTATATTGCTCGAATTTCAAATTTCGAGAAAAAAAATGTTTTCTCAGTCGGTAAAAGAGAATTTTTTTTTTCGAAATTTGAAATTCGGGCTATGTACCGCAATTTGTAGAATATCAAAAATTGTTCGGAGAAATCTTGCAGATTACTCGGATGGTACGCTGGTATCTCCTCAACTTGTGTCACTAGAGAGATACTGAATGAGTAAAAAGTACATTTCACCCAGTTTCTGGCTTTTGACAAATAATTGTATATGATACATACAAAATATGCTAAGCGCAACAACCACTGTAATGAAATAGGTAACCAAATTCGATGTATTCAGTTTTTTCTTTCAGAATGATTATCAACTTTTGTGCAATTTTTATAAAGCTGCGCTGGACATTTTTATCACTCAGCATTTCAAATAATCATTATGTTATCTGAAAGAGGTCAGAATGATCTCCAATGCGGTGATGTCCAATATCTTTGAGATACTTTTTCTAAGAGCTCTCTTTTCTTGAAGTTAATTGTGATAACTCTGAGATAACATGATAAATCTTGAAAACGGTTATTATCCGAAGCAACACAAGAGGTTCAAAATGCTAAGAACGTGTTTGGAAAATCCTACGAACACGCTTAGAACTTCCAAATGAGACTGTTTCGAATAATTATGTGCTACCCTCGTGGAAATATATCTACGCCAAATTACGCCAAAAAGTACGAATAATTATGCGGAATAAGGCTTACTTGCATGGCATAAAAAGTTGTAAAATAACGTAGAAGAATATACGTGGTTATTCTGGAGTAGTCAGGAGCATAAACGACAAAAGATGATCATGTGTTTGAGTACAAGTATGAAGAATATAAGAATATTCAAGAATACGATGACACCGATTTCATTGAGGGACGGACTTATGCGTAGAATTTAGTAGAAAGCTCGGATTTTTACAACTTCTTATGAATTTTTACAACCGTGTAGGAACTTTGAAAACTTTTCACCACGGAAACGTGAACGTGAAGCAGATTGATTGATTGAGATTTTTCGTTCGTCCCGTTGCGGAGACATAGTGTTACATAGATTATCGCTCTCAGTTTCGTTTGTCGAAAAAATTATCAAATCAATAAAATCGGTAAATTTATCTATTTAAAGTACTTGTACTTGAAAAGGCGTAGTTTTTCGTAATTTTGTATTTTTTACTTTTAGCGTAGATTGTTGTGAAAGGTGGTAATTTTCATCCATTCATAGGCATAAATTGTAATTATGTACTATTGCTAGGTAGTTCTGAATAATTTGAAGTATTCGAGCGTGGAAAGTTGTAGTTTTCTAACTAATATCGAAGCACCGTAATTTACTATGCCAATCTGTAGATGTGTTCGAAACGGCGGACTTAGGAGTAGTTTTGGGCGTAATTTGTCGTAGGTTTTGGCGTAAAATGGTGTAGTTCTTGGCGTACTTTGGTGTAGATATATTTCCACGAGGGTACGCGTCTCCATAGAATATCTTGACGAATTTATCCAAATTAGTCCCATTTGCACATTCTTTTCACATCCAGTGTATCATCATAGAATATTTGAGAAGTTCTTGTGTTGTTTGGGTATAGGTACGGCGCATAACTATGAATGAGATGAATCTATTTTGAATGACTTTCCATGCAACACCGTCGATTTCACCTTCATTACGTCTCAATATCCATTCACAGAAATATGTCAAAAATGTTTGCAATGTTTCAGATACATCACAAGAGAAATATTCTATAAATGTTCTTGAAATATTTCAAAAATAATTTGGAAGTCTTGTATGAAATGTAAGATTACCATGTTTCTGAAGAGACTTTGAAACTTCAGTATGACATACAGCAATATTACAGAAATGTTTCAATGTTTCAAATGTTAGATTTCTGCAATTTTGATGAAATCTCCGGTGCTGTATAGGTTGAGAGCAGATTTTTACCAAATCTTGTCCACACGGAAAGACCGGGTCTATTAATATTTAGAAAGAATTTATCAACGTTTAGAACAATGATTATCAATTCAGGGAAAAAGTGGATCGCTAGAAAATATTCGTAGTCAAAATATTAACAGTTGATAGTTTCATTGGTATTTTTCACAGTGAAACTATCAATTGTTAATACATCGGCTACGAATTTTTAGTAGATTCACTACGAATATTTTTGAGCGATCCTCGTTTTCCCTAAATTGACAATTATTTTTCTGAATATTAATAGACCCGGTCTTTCCATGCAGGATAGATTCGAAAAATCACAATTATAGAAGCTCTAAAGATTTCAACTGTATTTGATATAATTTACCATTGTGATTATGAAGGGGTTCACTTTGTTGCCATAATTATTGTTTTTCATTAGGAAATAAGTTATGTTAAAAAGTGGACTCATCTCAGTCATGTTTGGTTGAAGTTAAAACTTGAATATATTTTATATCTGATTACATCTCTGTACCCGAGAAAAAAGAATAAGACCCGGGGTGTCATGCATGCTATCTGATCATTCAAATTTTACATATCACATGATTTTGAACGATAATGTATGCGCGATATAAAAAATATTCCCAAGTATTCTTACGGTGCAAATAGGATGAGACGTCTCCAACTCATTTAAAAGATATTGTAAGACACGAAAAGTTTATTGGGCTGTATGGAGACATTTGGACGATATATAAAACGACATGGATCGTTAGCGAAGCATCGATAAATGCACAACGTTGTGTCTAACAATTTTTATGCACGAATGAAAAATAATTCACTGATACTAGGATGATTGAAGATGACCTATGAGAGCTATTTTTCAACTGTCAAAATTATTCACTTAGCTGTAACAGTGAGGAGTTTAGTTGCTGATTTGTTTTAGCTATCCAAAAATTGAACCCAAAACCTGCGTTGTTACAGCTAAAAATTCTTGCTGCGGCAGCTAATGAATAGCTGCAACTTCAGTTATTTTAGGTCTAACGAAAAAGTGAGGTGAAAAAGATGAGTAGCTGTTCTTGCGAATTCATTTATTTTGCGCGAAGGATACATAAAGTGCAAAAATATTCAATGACTATGCATGATCATGTTCGATTTTGCATGATTTTAGTGTCAGATCTGGTTGATCGAACAGCATGGAATACTTGAGTGGAAAAAATGTTTAAAAAGTCAATATGGATCATATATAAATTGTATACAATTCTGAAATTTTTTCCACTCAGGGCGATAGAATTTACAAAGTAAGTATTCCAAGTTTCTGTTCCAAGAGATCGTTTAACAGTTCCGATTCATAGACTTTGAATACTGAGTTTCTATCATACGTTCTCAAGCCAACGGCCATATCCTGTTGAACGCACTGGTTCTCGTCTGATCACCAAAGTTAAGCAACAGTGAGCGCGGTCAGTACTTGGATGGGTGACCGCTTGGGAACACCGCGTGCTGTTGGCACAACTTTTTTTTTTTTATACACATCGCTCATTATAATTTCGCGTGATCTTGCATGACCGTATCTGGCTAATCTTTATGTATCCTCATACATGATTTTTGATCCACACGAAAAAAAAAGTGTTTGATAGAATTTACCAACGAGGGTGGTAAATACGGCATTATTGAAATTTCTATTAATATTTACTATAACTTTAGTCGAATCTACTATCGCGGTAGTAATCGTAGATCCCACTAGAACTCTTATGAATATTTCAAGAAATTTTGATAGTGCCGTATTTTATTGAATGTGTTAGTAAATCTTATGGAACATTTTTTCCGTTCGCAGGTTACAACTCATGTATCAACAAAAATGCAGCAGCTGTAGCAACTACTCACTTTTATAACTTCCTTTTTTCACTGCTACAGCTAAAATCATTGCAGCTATCAGCATGATTTATTAACTACCACAGTAGAGGATCGGAGCTGTGACTGCACAGCTCTGGTAAAAATGATTCATATAAGACCACACATAAACCATATATGGTCATATTATATCCCGAGTGGAAAAGATTTTTAAAATTATATACAATTTTGATATAATTCAATATAGTTTATATGTAATTCAATATAGCTTATATACAATTCAGATATAATTCAATATAGCTTATATATAATTCAGATATAATTCGATATAAATTATATATAATTTTGAAAAATTTTCCACTCGGGATGCATTGGGGTTTCATATATGAACACATGCAATTCCGATTTAATCCCCATTTAATGCAGGTATGGCGCATATACGGGGATATACGGTCCGTATATTTCAAACTTTATGCAGGTACGGACCGTATATGCACCGTATATGCATGAAATATGGATTACATATGGATTATTTGTGGTCATATATGTAACCTCTATTCATATATGACCGAAATGGTTTATATGTGGTCTTATATGAATTATTTTTACTAGGAAGGGTTTGTTGTTTATGAAAGGTTTTTGTGTTAGAAACGGTCCACTCGAAATTTGTGTTGAAAATCAACACAGATGAGTGTCAAATTGACAGATTTTCAATTCAAACTCGACACTTTTGTGTTAATTCTTCACATCCATTGTGTCAATATTCAACACAAATTTCGAGTGGACCGTTTGAAACATGCACACGGAGAAAAATGCAGGTCGAAAATATAGTATTTTTTAATAAAAATTTGAGAATATTTCTGAAAATCTGAGAATTTTTCTTAAATGTATAATAAAGACAAAACGGCCCACTTTTTTGTGAAATTGTATTCGAAAAAAAATGAAAAATTATCAATACTTAATAAAGAATGGAGAAACATATGAACTTTTCAAAAGTCGCATACGAAATTTCACAAAGTGAATAGTACACGGAGAAAAAAGGTTTGTTAAGAAGTACCATACTTTACAGTGTCTGAGCATCAGTCTTGTCCAGATCAAATTATTTACGTGAAAATACCTTTAAAAGTACCATACTGGCTTGGACTTTCCTAAAGAAGTATACTACTTTTGTAGATATTCTCATGTAAATAATTTGATCTGGACAAGACTGATGCTCGAACACTATACAGTATGGTACTTTTTAGCAGATCAGTGTAGGATATTGAAATTTTGTTACTATTTTTGTGAAATTTCACGCGCGACTTTTGGAAACTTCATATGTTTCTCTAGTCTTCATTAAGTACACTTGAACCTCGCGATACTGGAGCTCTCCTTCTCTCTCATTCAAACCGCTTCTGTCATGCGCTGAAGGGAGAAAGAGAGTGTCTGTATCGCGGGGTTCTAGTGTATTGATAATTATTCATTGTTTTTCGAATAAAATTCCACAAAAAAGTGGACAGTTTTGTCTTTATAATGGATTCAAGAAAAACTCTCAGATTTTAAGAAATATTCTCAAATTTTTATTAAAGATTACTATATTTTTGACCTTCATTTTTTTCCGTGCACGTGTGTGAAAAATACACAAAATTTTTCACTGTGTATGTTCCATCTATCTCTTTCACTTCCCTCAAAAAACAGTTTAGAAGGTATATTTCTACATTAAAAACATCAGGCAAATATTTATTGATTGCCGAATCTCTATGCATTATCAAAACTTGCGGAATATGTTGATGCATAGAGATTTGACAAATGATAAATATTTTGCTCAATATATTGAATTTACACACGAAGGGTCAGCTACACGTAAGAGGTCAGGTACTGGTATCTCTACCTTACCTCAAAGTATCGTATGATATATCTCAAACGTATTCAAAAAATATTCCAAGATATGAAATCTTTATGGGGTAATGATTTAGTTGCACACATTTTTCTGTTTATGAGCATTCTTCCATCGATAACAATTTGTTGGTGTTGTACCATGAAGGATATTTTATTATAAGTTTCGGATAGGTGGAAAATTGGTAGTCTGTGGTCGATTTTTGATACTTTGAGAATTCATGTAGAAGTGGCATCACATAACTATGGACACGAAAAGTTATGTTCATAGACCGTAAGAAATGTGGACAATTTTTCTACACATCAGGGGTGGATTTTATCCCCTGATCGTGGGAAAATTGTTTTTTTTTTTTTAAATGAAGGACTTGTCCTCTACTTTGAGTGACTATTTTGCCTATAGGTGTTAAATCCTCTAGAATCGAGAAAAAATTCAAAAAACCTTGCTGCCACCAATTTTTGGGAGACAATCTCACAATTGTTTTTTATACTGCAGAATAGATGCTTCGATTTCGTCCACAACTGAAATTAAATGGGTGTGCTGGAAAATTTCGAACATGTTTTCGGCAGGATTTTGATATCCGAATGTGTTTTTTTGGTTTTGGGTGCAAATTTTTACACTTGATGAATATTTTTGTTGCCCCGTTTTCATATTTCGAAAGAAACAATTTCTTTTCCAAATTTGGAACTCTGATCTTGTAATCTTATGTTTATAAATTTTCAAATATTTATCCTTAAATTTTTTAGGTTTTTTTGTAAGGTCAGTTCCAGATCACCGGATGAAGTTACTTGATCGGAAAAATTTTCAAAATTGATTCAAGTTCAATACCTATAATTTATATATCAATTGTATATAATAACAGACAATTTTTAAAATTTTTTAACTTGGGTATCTATGTGCTCTTTAGAGGGTTTCATTTTTGGGCGATATTTTTTATCTCTGTCCTACCTGAAAATTTGATGTTTTATGGAGAAGAAGAATATTCCCTTTGGAAAACAAATTCCATGTGAATCAGAGGCTTAGCTCATCAAAAAATTCGATCACCATATGAATAATACAGGAACCTGATTAACATTGGATTCACCTGGATTTTTCAGTGTTAATAAGATTTTTTTCAAAAGAAGTAATATATGATGCTTTTGTAGGGCATGAAATTGTCTACAAAAACGCTCCTACACGGAAAGAAGAAAATAGCACTGGTTACTGTCCATAACAGCAATCAGTTGAAAAACAAATGAAAACACGCTTGGATGATAGAGGTTAGCGCGATCACAGTGATGTGTACTGCAGTGAAATTCGTCAATGCCTGCTTGGACATGAACGGTTACTGGGAGACGCAGTAATGAACGGCGTGAATTTGATTTTTCATTTTTTTTTAATGAATTACTGCGATTCACAGTAACCACACAGAGAAAAATAATGTAGTAAAATGATACTATTCTGTCAAATGTCGTCAGAAGTACCTGACGGTCTCAAAGGTTTTCTTACAGAATGTAGTAAAAATTGTTGCAGTTGTGATATTTCATTTCACATTTGAAGAGTACTTTGTAGGAGATGAGACCTAATAGTATTAGTTCACCAGAAAATGTTGTAATTTTTATTGTATTATTTTTCTCCGTGCATTGCTGGTTTCTTTTTTCCGTGTATGAGATGAAGCTGTACGGTCAATAGTTTCAAAGTTACAGAGCTTGAAAGGTGAATTCTAATAAAAATCGACATCAAATCCGTTATAATTTTATATATAATGATTTTACATGAAAAACTAACTTATAATACACATTATAAGGCTCTACAATTCATAAATTCGGAAATTATTAATCGAAATATAGTAATTATATGTGAATTTCAATACAAACGTTCACTGCTCAAGCTCTGTCACTCCAAAACTATTGGTCCTACAGTTTTGTCTCGTACACGGAGAAAATAACCCATTACTTTTTCATGTAAAATACAATATTTTTCAATGTGTTTCATATCAACGCCAGACCGAGTTTTGATTTTCATGAAGATATATATTTTCACACAGTAAAATAGTTCCCCATAAGGGTTATATGTACGTTTTCAAATTCACACAGTAAAAATTCTTGTAATAAAATTCAGAAATTCATGGATTTTCAGGAAAATTCCTCATTTAGTAAATATTGTACTGGACATCATTATAAATTACTGTGGAGTTTTTTAGAATTAGATGAAAATACCATAATTTTTCTTGCCAATTCCAATCTGGTCCATGGATAGTGATTTACCACAGTAATTTCAACTGTATTTTTCTCCCCGTGTAAGAGCGTTTTTGTCATGAATTTCATGCCCTATATCAAAACATCCCAAATAGCACCGGACGTTCATAGGATGAACATCATTCGACTATCCGTTGGAAGTGCATTAACCGACGTCCATTAGGATGTTGACACTGAACACCACTGGACGTCCATTTTGTCTCTTCTATTCTTGAATATTTCTTAATATCAGAATTCAACGTATCCCGTATGAAAAGTCTCAAGTTTATGTATAATTATAGATTATTGATGCATAATTCACACATAATACATGAAATTTACGATGGAATTTTTTTTTTATACGAGATAAAACAATAATAAACTTCAGCATTCAAGTTATTCGGATGTTTAGAAACCCCGGATCAAGGTCCATAGAAGGTTCATAATGTCCACTGTAGAACGTCCTTTGAAATACTTATGAATGTCCTTTTCTTTCCCATCCAACTATTGCATGGACGTCTATAAAACGTCCGTTGGTCCTGAATCGGAAGTCCCATCCCAGTCAACGCAAGAGATCAATTGGAATTCATAAAGCCTTCTCAAAGATTTCTTGAATAGTTCCCGTTATGCGACTGATAAAGAATTGAAGAAAAATTCAATGAATTCAAAATGAAATCGTATTGAGTTCCCGGACAATTCATTATGAAATCTCGATATGAGTTCTTTCTGAACATCAAATTGTTCATTAAAAGTTCAATTTGAATTCAAAATATTCATGATGAATTTGTATTGATTAGCATAAAGGGAACTGTCTGGGGGAACTCGTGTGCTGTATGGGATGGATGTTCGGAATGTTCAACACGCGCGTACGATGGACGTTCATCGGATGTCCTTGTGCGCATTGGAGTCATATTCATTTTTTCGAAAAAAATTTGTTTACCACCGAAAAGCCCAGTCGAATCCAAAGTTAACCAATTTTCTGGGTTATTTATATGGGAAATCGAATTTTTGGATAAGCTGAGCCTCTAATTGACTCAGAATGTTTTTACCAACGGGAATATCTCAGGTGGGACACAGAAACAAGAATAACGCCCAAAAATGAAACACTCTAGTGCTCCTGTTTACTTGATTGCGTTTTGAAATGTTTGTTGTCAGTGATGGGTACGTTACTCGGTAAATATAAAAAACATATCATAAATATATAATTTATATACAAATTATATCAGGTTGGCAACTAAGTAATTGCGGATTTTACTCATAGATGGTGTCAGTTGAATTTTTAGGTTTGCAGACGTAGTACAAATGTAAAACACATCTTGTTATTTGATAGTTGGCAATTCAGCTGTCAATCAGTAACAAAAGAGTTTTGATCGTTTGCGTAGTTTTCGTTTAGCGTTCGTTGAAAAATGGAAAATCAAAAGGAACATTTTCGTCATATTTTGCTTTTTTATTTCCGCAAAGGGAAAAACGCATCGCAAGCTTATAAAAAGTTATGTGCTGTTTATGGTGACGAAGCCTTAAAAGAACGGCAGTGTCAAAATTGGTTTGCCAAATTTCGTTCTGGTGATTTTTCACTCAAAGATGAAAAACGCTCTGGTCGTCCAGTTGACGTTGATGACGCCCTAATCAAAGCAATAATCGATTCGGATCGTCACAGTACAACACGTGAGATTGCAGAGAAACTTCATGTATCACATACATGCATTGAAAATCACTTAAAACAACTTGGTTATGTTCAAAAACTCGATACATGGGTTCCTCACGAACTGAAAGAAACGCATTTAACGCAACGCATTAACATCTGCGATTTGCTAAAGAAACGTAATGAAAATGATCCATTTTTGAAACGACTGATAACTGGCGATGAAAAATGGGTTGTGTACAACAATATCAAGCGGAAAAGATCGTGGAGCAGGCCAGGTGAGCTAACTCGAACAACAGCAAAAGCTGATATTCATCAAAAAAAGGTTTTGTTATCAGTTTGGTGGGATTACAAAGGAATTGTCTACTTTGAACTCTTACCACCCAACCGAACGATCAATTCTGATGTCTACATTGAACAACTAACGAAATTAAACAATGCAGTTGAAGAAAAGCGGCCCGAATTGACAAATCGAAAAGGTGTTGTATTCCATCATGACAATGCAAGGCCACACACATCTTTGGTCACTCGGCAAAAATTATTGAAGCTTGGTTGGGATGTTTTGCCACATCCACCATATAGTCCTGACCTTGCACCATCTGATTACTTTTTGTTTCGATCTTTCCAAAACTCCTTGAATGGTAAAAATTTCAGTAATGATGATGATGTCAAATCGTACCTGATTCAGTTTTTTGCTAATAAAAACCAGAAGTTTTATGAACGTGGGATTATGATGCTGCCTGAAAGATGGCAAAAGGTCATTGATCAAAATGGGCAATACATTACAGAATAAAGTTATTTAGTTCCATGAAAAAAGTGTCTTTGATTTTCTAACAAAAATCCGCAATTACTTAGTTGCCAACCCAATATGTTATTGTATATTTTTTCATATATAATGAGTAACGAGTCAGGAGTAACGTATCCATCACTGTTTGTTGTTGTGTTCACTGATATATTCCGGTGGACATGATTGGAGAAATGCTCATAGAACAGGAGATTTATGAACTGAACTATGTAATAGAATCGATTCTGTTGATATCACGAAATTAAATTGAAACTGAGTAGCTGACACGAATCAATTATTTGATGTTCTATTTCACTGCAGTTCATATGGAGTTTTATTAATTAGAAATCACACTATCATTTAATTCACAATGTAACTGAGATTCTTACTGAACTATTCGTAGTAATCTAGACATACGGTTCTTCTGTTGGCTAATGTTTGACTAACTAATATCTTGATGTACTGTGAAATTCTTCGCGGGAGGTTATTATTCTTATGTGGTTGAATGCTATGCATTTGGAACCCTCATATCGAGAAATTCTCACCGATAAACTTTGACCTCAAGTGCTTTGACATTTAAGTAACATATTTTCCAAGTTTCGGTTGCAGTAATAAATTAATATGCGTAACCAAGATAATCCTCTTACGATTCGATCAAAATAATCAAGTTATTACAATGTTTCTTATTTCAAAAAAGCACTCATTTGAAATTACTTCCGTTCTTTGATTGCAGTGTTTATGAATTTTAGTATGATAACGTTTGTAACGTCATTCTCTTTTGCTGATTGATTGCAAAAGACATTCAGAATATATTATAAACACGTTTCGTTTGGAAATTCGACAAATTTTGAAGGGAGATTTTTTCTGCAATTTTCAAGCAAACGATTCGATTGTTTTTGGACACTTTCCTTTGTTTTATACGTATATGACGCGTGTTTCAAAGTTGTTCAAATTGCTGCTCCAAATCGTGCAATTTAGATCGTTGGGGGTCTGAAGGCTAAATTGATTTTGATCACGTATTTTTCTGTATCTTCACATAACATTTACTCTTATTTCAAGATTGGATACGCAGAAACGTAGTAACAAGTATTGATATAGGTTGTGAATTAGAACCAAACGATCAAGAACAGAACGACCAAGACAAAAATGGATACCAGTAACATTTTTTAACCTTTTTCTTATGATTTTTGTAGATTATTATCTAGGTTATTATTTGATCCGAATTCGCAAATAATTTCAACCAGGATTTATAAATTATCGTATTATAGTGCACCTTACTTTTAAAAAGAGTTGTGAAAAATAGTTGTATTCATCAAAAATCCAGTAATTTCGATCCTAACCTTTGGTTACATTGTACAATAAAAATTAGTAAATCAGTAATTTTACTGATTTTCTTAGATAATGGCAACCATTACTTTCTCTCAGTGTACACTGTAAAAAAAAACTGGAAATTTACTGTGCAACTGGACTGGAAATTTCCAGTGCTAGTACTGGAATATGGATATTCCAGTACATGTACAGAGATTTTGTTGTTACGTTACTGAAAATTTACCAAGCATAACTGAAAATTCAGTCATTGTACTGGAATTTTCAAGTTTGAGATGATGTACTGAAATTTTGCCATGATTTCGCGAAAATTTTACCGGCTCGTACTACAATTTTATAGTTCTTGTGCACCAAAAAAAAATATTCCCTCAAAAAGGACTTGAGAAAAAATTTGGAATTTAGAAAAAAAAACCTAATCGTTGGTATACTGGAATTATACAGGTTTTTAACTGCAATTCTCAGGTTTTGTGATGGAATTTTCCAGTTACTATGCAATTGAATTATACAGGTTTTGAACTGCAATTTTCAGGTCGTGTGATGGAATTTTCCAGTTGCTATGCAACGGAATTTAATCACTGTTGCACTGAAATTTTCCACTTCTATTGGACTTCGTCATTTCTGGCAGGAAAAATTTCAAGTCTTTATATTAAAAATTTCCTGATTGAGATTTTGAATAATAATTGTAATTGTAGCCAATGAAATTGATATATGAGGTTTTTCCAAGACTTATCCTCTTGTGTTCTAGATATGAAGCATATGTAGTAACCCAAGCTGGCCTTCCAACATGTCGCGCTATAGCTCATCGGTTAGGTCTTAGGTTTCAGTTGGTAGGCAGGTAGAAAAGTGTGGGTTCAAATCCTGTTAGGTAGACATGAGTTTCTGTCCATCCAAATGAACGATCAAAAGTTTCTCAATCATCTTGGAACACAAGGACCCTGCAAAATCACTTTGCGTGAGCAATTTTTTTTCAATTTTCATGGATATTTTCAGCATTAATTTTCCAGTACATGTCCTGGAAAAGTCCAGCTCGTGTACTGAAAAATTCCAGTACCGAGGCTCAGAAAATTTCCAGTTTTGATGCGGGAATTCCATAACGTTTGCACTGAATTTTTGCAGTACAAATGTGCTGAAATTTTCCGGTACATGTACAGGTTAATGACTTCCAGTACATGTACTGGAATTTTCCGGTGGAATTTTTTTACAGTGTACCCTTCGAGTGAGAAAAATAAATGGTTAAGCAGTGATTCCACAAATCAATTGATATTAATTCTCTCGGAGCAAAAAATACATAATCTAATGATATCATCCTGTAAGAATTAACCCTTTGCGGCATAAATTTTTCAGATGAACGGTTTCCCATGAAAACAGGTTGACAGGGGTTTCTTAGGTCACTGATTATGAATCTGAGTTCAGATTTTGAAAATTCAAAATGACGAATTCAAGATAGCGGCGGAGAATTGCGGAATTCCGGTGGAAATTACATACAAGGGATTTCCCGGGTCGTCAATGACCAATCTGAACTCAGATTCCTACACTGTTAAAAATGTTTTGAAATTTCATAACTTTTCCAATTACATCCGTAACTGAAATTTCCAATTCTTGGTATTTGAATTGAGAATTAATTTACACGTGATTGAATTTTCAAATTTTTACTACATTTTATCACGGATTTATGTATATTTTCGTAACTGAAATTTCATACACATGTAACTTAATTTTTCAGTTACGTGATTGGAAATTGCTTCCGTTACGTGTATTTGAAGTTTTGTCCAGAAATTTTCAACAGGGTAGTGTTGCTGCGATCCGAGCTAATCCGAATTTTGAGCATGAGCTCGGTTTGGCTCTTGTGTTTTACAGTGAGGATCGGCTTGGAGATCGGATGGATAGCTCAACTGCTTGGATCGGAGCTCGGATTGGCTCGAAGATCGTCGAGCTAGATCGACGATCTTACGATCTCCATCCAAAATACATGCTAATAAAAGATTTTTGCATTCAAAAGCTCTTTGGAATGGAACATATTTCTGAAACTCTTGAACCTGTGGGGTATAAATCAACGCTTTCTCGAAATTTTCATGACTAATTGAATCAAATTTTACAAATGTGTTAATTATAATAACTCAATGAATGCATCTTTTAATGAATAGGTGGGTAAATACGACAGTGAATGTTTCTTCAGAAGATTGGTGGTGAAGAAAAACCAACTTTATGATGAAAAAATTTTCTTTGTAAATATATTTGTATAAAATTCCTGACTTTGCTACTAATTGAACACAATATTGTTTCATAAACTGTAGTAAATATGAAAAAAAAGTACACTCTGACTTATTTTATGATAATCTTAATATTTAATCTCAATATTATCAGGGGCGGACTTGTGTTTTTGCGGCCCCTGCGCCATGTAGCTTGCCGCCCCTTATAAGACGGCGAAAATTAATTTTTCACAGAATTGAAAAAAATTTTTTTAAATGGAATTCAAAACAATTATTTTAAAATTATTCAAATGAGAAAAAAAATTTTCTTGTCACGATTGCCGCCCTTTCACGGCCTGCCGCCCCTCTGCCATTGCGCTGTTGGCGCAGGCCATAATCCACTCCTGAATATTATAGTAATTATAATCTCAATATTGTTTCATGCGTAAAATCAAGTACTTTTTCATCACATGTTTTTTCTGTTTCCTCGTGTGAAGGGAAATTTCCTCATTGACGATCTAGCTCGTCGATCTCATAGTTCTGGTTTAGCTCGAAACCCGGATCGACTGAAATTTTTTCAGCTCTGCTCGAAGGTCGGATCGTACAGAGTTATTGAGGTCGGCTCGAAGATTGGCTCGAAATTCCGAGCCAATCCGAGACGATCTTCGATCTGGATCGAATATCGCGGCAACACTACAGACTCCTGAAAATTCAGAATGGCGAATTCGAGATAGTCGCGGAAACTTGAAAAATTGTAGAATTTTGTAAGAAATTACATACAAAGGATTTTTTGGATCACTGATTACAAATCTGGACTTAGATTTTCGAAATTCAAAATAGCGGATTCAAGATGGCACTGGAAGATTTGGAAGATGGTGGAATCGTGCTGAAATTCATAAGCAGAGGAACTTTCGGGTCGTTGATGACGAATCTGAATTCAGATTTCGAAAATTTCAAATAGCGAATTCGGAATAACCGCGAAAAATTTCACCAACTCAAGTATAAATAATTTCAGCGAAGTTCTGTAAATTTCCGAATTTTTTTGAGAATCTGCCATTTGAAATTCTGAAAATTCTAAAAATCTGGAGCTAAATTCGTATTCATTGATCTTGGAAACACATGAACGCATAATTATATAAAGATCCCGTGAATTTTTGGAGTTCCGGCTGCAATTTCGAGCCTACCACTCTGAATTTGAAAATTCGACTCCAAAAAAAGACTGGGGAAAAAAACGTCACCTGAATTTGAAGCACATTCAGGTGACTAATATAGTAGCCACCATGCCGCAAAGGGTTAAGAGTTAAGAGAAGAATCGTTCCTACCGAATGATTACACGCGTCGCACCAGTGTGTGAATTGATCGCAACATTTACATCATTTTCATTTTCTTTTCATTACTTTTCGAGTGTTTATTTGGTTTTGTTCAGCTGAATTTTGTATTGTGATGTTTGAATATAATTATTTCAAATGTATATAATTAGATTGATTGATATTTAAAGTTCACATGAGGAAAATTGCCATTAAATTAAGTATTAAATGAAGCGCTGATGAAATGCATTTCACAATGATAATGCACGGAGAAGAAGGAATTCGCTGCGGCAGCGAAATCTACTTTTGCTGGGTTCCTTTTGCCAGAGCAGCAAATTTTTTGCTGTGACAGCAAACTATTCGCTGTTCCAGCAATCTTGTCAGCTGCGACAGCGAATCCTTATCTGTGGCAGCAAAAAATGTTTGCTATCCCAGCAAAATTTGTTTGCTATTCTGTATATAATACTGAAAATTTGCTGGTGGAGCAAACATTTTTTGCTGCCACAGCTAAAAAATTGCTGTCGTAGCTAACACGATTGCTGTTATAGCAAATTTTTAGCTAGGTCAGCAAAAAATTTTGCTATTCTATATATAATACCTCGATTTGCTGCGTCAGCAAATTTTTTCTCTCCGTGTGCCGCATTTTGGATTGAACATTGACATTAAATGTGGTATCAGAAGTTAGGAGAATTATTAATAAATTCAAGAAGGCAGTCTGCTTTCACGTACAATGAACGGATTCTTATAATGGCAATCGGACTTGTTCTGCTTGCAATTTGATATCCTGAAAAATGTTTGTTCCATTTTGCATGTTGTAATCGATATTATTCGGATTTATGACGAATTATCAGAGAAAAGGCAGTTTTTCCTTGTGTGCGATTGATTTCATGGAAATCTAAATCTTATCATGCATTGATTATTAATTGGAAATTCTTCACCTTGAGAAACCATTTTGCCTTTTGGGTACTGAAGCTTCTACAAATGAAGAAAAAATCTACAAAATCAATGTGAAAAATTCCCCATTTGTGGAAGAATCGACGTACGATGCTCTAATCTGTTCCACTGTACGAAAGAGTTTTCTCATAGACCACACTAGTTCAGGAAGAGTTCATGAAGAGTTCAATTGAGGTTCGAAGAAATAATTATGAGTTCTGAAGAATTCTCTCTGTATTTCTATATTCTGTGGGTTATCTACTTCCATTCAGTGCTTGGGATTTTGGATTATATTCATAAATTTCTACCCGAGATATTAAGGTGAATATTACATCAACACTATAAAAAATAGGAAACAAGTTTGAACGAAGGTAGGAATTTATTTGATAAGCGTTATTGCAGCATCCACTTTGGTTGACCATCCGCGAAGGATATGTACAGTTCAATGTGGAAATCAGTGAAATCTCTCGTGTATCTAAGTTAAGCCACGTAGATAAGATGTAGGTAATTAAAGTCATGGAGTAAGAGAAACAGAAGGGAGAGCAAGAGGATTCGCGTAGAGAGGAGAGTATAAACTTGTCCCGCGAGATAGTCCAGGATTGGTCAAAGAACCAAGAGGGTGAAATAGTGAATACACACGGATGCTGGAATCATGAAAACGTTCCCGAATCGTATTCCTTTATCAGACTTACGTCCCCCTGATCTACTACAAGGAGATTCCGAGGCTGAATTGAGGATCTTGGTTTAATCTTACTAATCTTCGCCGATTGCTCTGCCTTCCAACATAAAGATGCTACCACCACCGACTGGAGGAAACCGCGGGCTAACGATATTACAGATTCACCAATCAGCATTTGAATCCAGTAAAGGTGAAACGCTTGATTTCATGGTTTTGTTGATCTTTTGAAAGTGCTATACAAATATCATGTTCTTACACTTAATCGTAATGGAAGAAACATGTTATGTCATCATAAATATAGTGGGGAACTTAATTCAAAAGATGATGAAAAGAAACCTTTTATAAACTAAAAGTCAGCTCAAATAAAATCAAGTTCACAGTTAAAGCTTTTTACAATGGTATTCATAATCGGTTCTCGTCAAAGAGAACTGAAGCATCAAAGCATCTAATAGATTAATGTTTTTGTCTTGTTTTTGACATATTCTGTGGTAAATTACACAAGCTTATCGATTCATGAATGCTTGAAAGGGATGTCTAAGAGGATGAGGGAAATGAACTGTTTTTGCAAAGCGACCCTCGGAAAGTTTGGAGAACTGTTTTCATTGATGATAACTAACAATTCAACAATTCAACCAGAATTTCATTAGATATCAATTTCGAGGCAACATTCCATTACGAATATTTTCTAAAGGAATGAGATGGTGAGATAAAATGTTCTATTTTTGAAATTAGAATTCATTGATTTGTGTTTATAAAGTTTCCCTTTACGGATAAGTATATTTTATATCAGGGAGCGTATAATTTATTTGAGATGATTAAGGGAGAGGTATTTAGAAGGGCTATTCGATTATAATCAATGAGAGAGGAGATGTGATTTCAGCTACTATAGGAGAAAAAGTCATCCTCTTTCCACGAATGAGTTGAATATTTCAATCGCAACAATGTAATTACAATACGTTATAAACAAGTGGCGTGTATACATTCGAGTAGTTCTGGTAACGATCGTATTTTCAATCAAGTCTCTTTAGAGGCATCTAATCGTAATTAATAGCCAACCCCTGCCACTCCCTTCCATCTATACGATATCACGAAGTGAGCGTAGTAGACCTGAGATTAGATATGTGCTAGGCAATAAATGGAACGATCGAACCAAGAGCCAGAACCTCTCTCGCCTTCGCTTTTACTTAGGTGTATGATACGAAGACGGTGATGACGATATAGCAACGGAAGGGATATTAAATTAATACACGTCTATATCCTCCATAGGCCTATAGACTTGCCTATAGAAGTAGGAAAGCTTGACTGCCTCCTTCTAAAACGGTGGTATTTCTGGCATCCTCAGACTCTTCGACCGGAAGGACCCTTCGATGTGAATATCAAGGAAATTAGGGACGTTGGACCGGTATAGATGGGTCCGTATTATCAACGGTTCACTGCAGGACCTTCGTCGATGCCTTTCTTGATGATCGAGGGTCACGCGATTCGTCTTCTAAAGACTATTAATATATGTATATTCATATTGAACTAAGAGATAAGTTGAAGCGCAAGAGGGGATATTTTCCGAATCTTATCAAACCTCTTATCAAATTGAGTTTTCGATGAATATTCGTTTTATATTAGGTACTGTCGCTGAATTACGAACGTGTAATGTTTTTCTTAAACTTGATGCGAGAAAATTGGGTGGAAATTGTACACAAAGTTTGATACTATTCTCCATGAATGGAATTGAGTCGTCGTTCGTAATGCGTATATGCAAACCGCAATATACACCGCCATCGAATTGAACACCGCCAAGGAATTCGCAGGTCCAAGTTCCTTTACTATCAATGTAGTAACTGTGTATGTATATATATAGATGTACGTATAGAGGAAACTGCCTTCTCCCTAGTTCTATAGAAAGCTTCTACAACCCCTTACTATCCTACGTTGTACTCCGCTCATGATTATCCATGGCCTTAGTCACCCCAAGGCTACTAGCTTCTCTTCGCAGAAACCCTTGAGCTTAACTATCCACAGAAGTTGGAATCGGTAGATACCTAAGGTGGGAACCCATCCACCTATCTTTACCTTCAACCTCGCCCCTCTATGAGACCGCTAACTCTAAACACTCTCCAACCCAAAAACAATCGGGCGGTTACACGGTGTTGAATAGCGGTGATTGATTTTTTTTTCTATGCCGTGATATTCAGGCCCTTGCTGTTACTGATTATTTCAATTTGTCAAGCGTACGAGATGATAAACTATGAATGGAAAAGCTTTCTTTTTAAATCGAAAGATGATGAGATGCAAACTTCATTAATGTACATGTAAGAGAAGGGAAGAAAGGATGATGAAACAATTCCTTATATTTACATAAATATCACTGATAATTTATTGAGATCTCATTAAGATAAGAACGTAGAGACAGATGTGGTTTTACACATCCACTGTTCTCTTTCAATCGACGTGTAACAAAGGAGAGCCGATACTCTCTAAATTTCTCAAAGTGAAAATCCATTTTCAACTGTACAGATATTCACCATTGGCACCAGCATGGCACAATGTAGATGCAAAGTATGGCCGAGGCTTGGCAACCAAGAATGGCGCAACACTGAAATGATGAGGTGATGTTATGATTTATCAATGTGTTTTTCCAATGGAGCCTCCACAGTAAACAAGAAGTCAATTTGAGGTATTCTTCAAGATGTCTTTGAGAAGTTATGGGTTATATACAAGAAATGCAAATAAGAGACTTCAAGTTGTCGGCTAAGGCCATCTATAAGATATCTTCTAAAGTTCACTTTCAGAGGAATCACATGTGAATGACATACAATAAATGATTTCTCAGCGAAATATGGGAAATAGTATTCACATAGCTCCAAAAAATACTATTTCGCATATTTAGCTGAGAAATCATTTATTGTATGTAATTTACATGTGATATTTATCCTAAACAGACATAAAGATATCTTTTAGAATTCTGAAAGATATCTTCCAAAAGAAGTACAAGAAGTCTTGAAGAATTTTCTAAAAGATATCTTTTCGTATTCGGAAAGGTGTCTTATGCAACATGAATAGATTTCTTAAAGATCTCTCGGAATAGTTCTCGAAGATATCTTTAAGAAGAAATTAAGAAATCTAAAAGAGTTCTTCAAGATTTCTTAAAGATGTCTTGGAAAATTCGTTAAAATGTGTTGAAAGAAGCTTGAATTTTTTCATAGAAAAATTCTAAAGTCTTTTTTCTCCTTCTTCCCCCTGTTTGTCTTTAACGCTCTCGCACTCCTATGAAGTTTAATTTTTCTCAAACCTTGAGGTTGCGGGAATCGAACCCGCGCATTTTACGATGTATTTACGCTTCAATGACCTGAGCTATACGACAGTTTGATTTTGATGCTTATAATTGTCAATATGACATAGTGAAATAGTGTCAGTGGTGTACATTTTCAGAGTAAAAGTGATATTTTGAAAAAACTGTTATTATGAAAACAAATGTCAGATAAGTTGGCCGTGGATACCACAGATTCTTCTTAAATTATTTCTATCTCATCGTTATTGGAGAATAACTTATAATGAAATATAAATGAGAATTTTTGTTGATTTACTCGAAGGCTGTACATGAAATTGAGCGGAAAAAAATCAGTAATTTGTAAAATATTTATGTGTTGGAGGTTCATTAATTCCAGCGCGGGTATTAAAATGTTACAAAATCGTACTATTTGCAGAATTTAAAATCTCTTGGAATATATATAGATTTCTCAAGCTTTCGATTTGTGAACGAATTTATCACATCCTGCTGAAAATATATCTTCTTAAACATACCTTGTTGAAGTCTTCAAAGAAGATATCTTTCAAACGCTTCCCAAAAATATCTTCAAGATCCCTTGCATTAAGATTGAATCTTGAATTAAGACATCTTTTAGAAATCTTTTACAAGATGTCTTTCCAACACTTCTCAAAGATATCTTCAAGAACTCTTCAAGAACGTTCTTGAAGATCTCTTAATTGAGTATTCTTTTAGATATCTTTGAGAACTGCGTGCTGTGTGGGTATGTTACGGCCAACTTTATTTATTTACTTGGAAAAGATCTCGTTGAGATTTCATTGTATGTAATTTACGTGCGATATTTATGTTCGATGTATTGACTTGAAAAACTGATCACCGGGATATGGTAAAAGTCCAAATGTCTTTGGACATTTTGGAGGTTGAGGCTGTCTTTATTTAACACCTTTTGGTCGTCCCAAAGACATCAATTTGTTGCCTTTCTGAATTTCTTTAAGTTGTGTACTGAAAAGGGGTCTTTAAGATGTCATATACGGAAAGACCGGGTCTATTAATATTTAAAAAAATCACTGTCAATTTAGGGAAAACGAGGATCGCTGAAAAATATTCGTAGTGAATCTAATGAAAATTCATAGTCGATGTATTAAAAATTGATAGTTTTACTGTGAAAAATACCAATGAAACTATCAACTGTTAATATTTTGACTACGAATTTTTGGTAGACTCACTACGAATATTTTTCAGCGATCCTCTTTTTCCCTAAATTGACAGTCATTTTTCTAAACGTTGATAAATTCTTTCTAAATATTAATAGACCCGGTCTTTCCGTGTACAGGAAGTGTTCTGAAAATAGTAAGCTTTGAGACAACTTCTTTTAAGATGACTTTTCGACATCCCTTGAAGGGGGAAAAAAGATTTGTTCTCAAATCTCTTAAACCGTGTTGTAAAAAGACAGCTTTAAGAGGAATTTGGGAGACCTATGTTTACTGGGTCATCATTGGTGCCGAAATGGCAATGAAATAGACCATTATTGGCAAACAATGAAAAAATTTGTTTATCAATGTTGCGCCAATGATAAAACTGTAAAAAATAATTAACCCAAAAATATATAAAAAGTATGCGCATTCCACAGTTTCCAATATATGTTATTTGGGATCTTACTGTGTTTTCCTCATTTGTCTGAAAACAACTCGGTGTTTTTTGTCGCTAAAGTATGCCATGAGAAGTATACACAATATGGATCAGCGGTGGGAGCTCTCTGGTGTGACCTGTAACAAAGAACGAATCACTGTTCTCCCAGAGAATTATATGAGTCTCATATTATATTCCTTGTATACATCTTTCACTATTCACGAGAAACACTCGATCGGTAACCTAGCTAGCAATTCAGCCATCAAAAGTTGAAATGCCAATATTGAGCCATGCTATTACTAATAATCGGCGCTACATTGATAACTAATTTTTATCCAGACTAGACCAAATCCTCACTCTCAATAGAATCTATCGTTTGATCAGTGTTGCACCAAGGATGAGCCTAGCAAGCGCCAAGCCTGGTGGAATTGTGAATCAATGGTAAGCTGACAACCGAAAATCGTTGAACACAGATATCGGTGCAACATTATATTCTTTGTTAATAAACATTGAATATTTATAGATTGCCAAGCCTTGCCTGTGAACATTGCGCCAAGCTATATCCTATTGTCAGCATTGGCGGGAGCTGAAAATTTCATATGGGTAAAGAGTGGGAATACTGTAAGTCCAACAAGAGTGAGAGTTCACTCTTTAAAGCGAGTCAAAACCTCACTTTTATGGAGTGAAAACTCCCTCTTTAGGAGTGCAATCTCACTCTTCTTGGACTTACAGTGTTTTCACTCTAAGAAATTTAAACAGTGGGCGGTCGCCTCTCAGTTTCACTTTGTTACACATTGATTGAGGAAGAATAAGTTAGGGAAGATTCAAAAGTACCTTACCAAACAGTTTTACTGTACCGAACCAATGCTTATATCGACTGAGCGACTTCCTGCGATCGAGATCTCTGACTTTATGAAAGTTAGACGTTATAACGTTCATAGTAGCAATTTATCTTATGCATGATCTTAGTAATGTATTTTATACAATGCTTGTGAATCATTACCTCAAAATATTACGAATAACTCTAGACAATGCAATCTTCCATATTCAATTGAACTAATGTGGTTATCTCACGCACTATCTTTTATAATTCACACATTATTACTTTTTGCTATTTTCTTATTATTCATTCCTATAATTGTAAGTAGTCATACTTTATATTTTCAGGATTGTATAAAGTCCTACGGGAAATCTAGCAACCTTTGTAATTTGTTTCCAATTCAAAATCGTGTTTAAATACTATTAAATACATTTTATAATATTGTTATATTATTTGACTAATAAAATATATCTCGTAATAAAAATTGGTAGTGTAACATGGGAAGCAATTCAGAAGAGCGGTGAAAAAAATAATAAAACGAAGAAGGAATTTTGAAATCGGAGAAAATTAATTTTTAATACATAAGTATGAAACAGTATCGCTTTCGATACGCTGCTGGACATTTTTGAAAATTCATACATTGTTTCTTGATTCATATTGTTACGATCTTTACTATTGTGAATTCTGAAAGGGAGAGTAGCAAAGTAGACATGGCTGTTAAAAGAATTGATCATTCATGTAACACTTCACGCTACACGGAAAAAATTAGTGATCCAAATTTTCGTTGATTAGTATGTCACTTTGGGACGGAGCACAAGTTCAAAAAGAATTCGTACACTGGATTTTAATAATTCGTTGACTCTTTCCATTATTTCGATGATCAAAATGGAAAGTGAATTCCATTGGTGAAACAATGAACAAAGTCGACCATTTATTCAAATCCAGTGTACGAATTTTTCTCAAATTTGTGCTCCGTCCAAAAGTGATCACATACTGGTCAACGAAAATTTGGATCACTAATTTTTTCCGTGTAAGGACCTTGTTTTTATTTATGTCACGATTATTTAGAATCCCAATAAATGAATCAAAATGTGTGAAAATTCGTAACTATAACAATAAGATAAACTTCCACGATGATTTGTATATTCGAATGAACCAGACGGATGTTCATTGGCACATAATTTATCAGGTTTCAAAGTTATGATTCATGTCAGTCACGAACCAGCAGAGAATTTCTTAGATCGTAGAACGAAGTTGGAAAGTAGAATGATGTGTCTCCCTTCGATAATATGAGAACCGATTGATCGTTGCGATGGTCCAGAGTGGTTCGGTCAATAGTTGAGAAGTTTCGAAGCAACCCTAATTCTGCTCAGGGCAGGGACAAGAAAGATAACTTTGTAGAGAGAGGGTAAGACGTGGCTTGTTGGGGGTTGATTGGGTGACCACCCTGTTCATCCCCCATATCTCGGCAAGTTGCAGAGAAACCGTCCGAGTGGCGTCACCCTTCATCCAGCATCTCTTCTTCGTTATGATGAAAGGGAATTTATTCCCCTCTCCTCTTCTTGCATGCTGTGTAAAAATATGGCGGACGACTAAACATGATTTCTACGGGAAACCAGAACAGGGAGAGAGTATTTGAATCGGTCCCTCTCCTATAACGGTCAAATAAATTAATAGAAGGGTGGACGAGACAACATCATCTTTCGAAGTTCATGATTTTGAGAAAAGAATCAGATCTGTCTTATCTTTGAATTTCATTAAGGATTCTTGGAGGAGACTTTAACATCGGGTTTCAAGCCCGGAAAAATCCTTCAATAAAATCAAAATATAATAAAATTGATGTACAAAGCGGTATGTTGATTTTATCGGAGTGTTTCCGTATAGTTTGTTACAAACGGAATGGGTGGCAAGACATTTCATGGAAAATTTTCTTGTATTTTGCAGCACGTATCGAAATTGAAAAATGAATTAATCACGAACAAACAACGGTTGAATTTATTTGTAATTTGAAAGGGTCAGATTAATGATGATTTCATATAATCTCATGTAACTAGTTGAAATTATATAAATGAATTGTACAGAAGATCAAAACAAGATTATTAGGATGTTTGATTGGATGATTTTCTTGTTGAATGGGAAATGTGAACTGAGCAAGATTCCTAATGGGAGGATTGAGTTCGAATCGTAATAACCAAAGTTCTAAGAAAGGGGAGAAGAGAATAAATAGAGGTTAATTGAATATCTCATGGGTCGAACGATTATCGCAGATATGAATAGATGAAAATCACTGGATGAAGAGGGAAATATTTGTATAAATATGCTGTACTTCATTCGAGTATAGATTCACGTGAGTCGGTGATTCATTTTTTTTCAATTATTCGTCCAAAACAGAAAATATAGACTTTCAAGGGCACTGTATTTTCTAGAATAGAAAATCAAAAGCTAACTGATAGTTTTCTCCAACGCTATATGAATACAAATTTCATGAGAAAGGTCAATTTGGAATGCAAGAACTTAAGCGAGTAATCTCCTGTTCTGGAAAATGTAGAGCTTCGAGGACTTTGTAAACAAGATGGAGAATTATTATATTTTGCCGGAGTAGCTGATCAAGTGGAAGTTTGAATTTTTCAATTTAAAAATGTGACAATCGAGGGGGGGGAGGGATTTTCACTTAGGTCCAAAAAAACAACTGGGTAAAACGAGCTTTTTTGAAGTTTTTTACGTACAGTAGCGCTCAAATTAATTGGAACACCAGATGAATTGTGCGCTTTCTGCTGTACGACAGTTGGCACCACTGCTACCTGAGTTTTCAAGAACAACCCTTGTGAAAATATTTCTAAGCCAAATTACTCCAAAAACTACGCCGCAATACTGCATTCCGGACACTTCCGTAAAAAAACGTAGAAAATTCTACGCACTTCTACGTCAAATTACGCCAATCTATGACCAAGAGTTTTACCCGTATACTGTGGTGTAAAAAGGTGTAGAAATATGTAGAATGGCATAAACTCTCGGACTTTGTACACCAAATTTACATATTTCTACTTCCCTGCTTCAATTTCGCGTATTTTCGGCACAAATATTCATATTTTTGTCTACACCTAATTACGTAAAACTATGCCAAGCTGTGGGACGTAATATTTCGTAGTTTTTGGCGTAATTTGGCGTAGAAATATTTTCACAAGGGAAAAGAGGGCATATTAATTATTAGGATACTGTTTGTAGCTTTTTTGGTTAATAAACTGTGTGTCATGTAAAAATTGTAGTAATTTCCCTGGTGTTCCAGTTAATTTGAACGCTACTGTATGTTTCGATTCGACGAGAACAATTTTTCCCAACGTGAAATGATCAGATACATACAAGAGTTATGTTCACATTCGCAATCGGTGTGCAAGATAGAGGTGTTTCTTATTCAAAACAGACAAACCAAGAAGAATTTTCATACATTATTCTTCTATGTGAATTAACAAAGACCGGAAGAAATAGTGAAAGTCAAAATTTACTCGAGGTCTGGGAAAAAACGTGCTTCTGGTAGAAAAAATGATTAAAACTTGCGATAAAAATTATTCAAAAATAATTTTTCATAAATTTTTGTGGATATAAAAGTGATGATAACGAGCTTTTGTTTGTTTCATTTGGACATCTGGTTCTTTTGGCAATCTTGCACACCAGGTTATAACAATTCTACACGGAGAAAAATAAAGGAACATATTTTACTCAATACAATTAGTTAACATTTTTTTGTACCCAGACAGCACCACAGTCCCTTTTGAAGTCGCAGAGAATTCATAAAAAAGAATGCTTTGAGAACTCTTCTTTGAGAATCCAATATGTAATTTGAAAGAATACATGCAGTACCAAAAGACTCCAAAAAGAATTCTCATTGAGCGCATATCAGAACTCGCAAAACATTCATCAAGACTGGTAGTTGATTTTATTGCAATAACATGCAATAAATAAAATGATACTATAATTATTGACATTAATGGAATAACTGATGGAATAGTAGCTATGACATTTTGATTCTAGCCTTCATTTTTTTCAATCGTACATCATAAATTGAAATTGAATATGCACTCTTCAATGTTATGTATCAATATATCAATATTTGAATAAAATTCAATACAAAAAAGTAAATAGTTCTCACAGTAGTTTCTTTTGTAAAACGATCATCACCTGAATTAACAATATGAAGTTTTCATATAATGCAATAAATAAAACAAAACAAACGAAACAAAACAAAAGAAATTACAGGTATAAAAGTATATTTCATTTAATTGCGTTTATAACGATGATAATAATTTTTCTCTCGATATCATCATGAATTTCATTGAATTGCAATAATTTTGTAAATAACTTGTGGATAATACAATAGTAGAAGTGACAAATTAGTTAACAATGCTAATTTTGTTTGAGTTTCTATTTTCTTTCAAAGGGACACTAATAATTTTTCAATTGTATGGTGTATACATATTTTTAATTGGAATTTTTTTCAACTAACCTTTGAAAATGATATACATTATTTTTTGAAGAAAAGTTTTTCAAATTGTTGAGTCTGCTTTTTTCAAATATCAAAGTGACTATTTTATGCATTTTTTTATTTAACGAGCATTAAAAACTGATACCATTATGCACGCAAAATGGATTCAAAACTGATTTCATTATGCACGCAAAATGTATTCAAAACTGATATCATTATGAACGTAATTTGTATTAAACACTGAATACGTTATGTGTTCATAATGGCGTCCAATATCAGTTCTGTTGGGTGGACTAGGTATTCTTTTTGACCTTCCATATGTTTTCATGTTTAGTCGCATAACGGGTGTACATGTTGATGTCTCATAGAATTCATTCGGATGATTCTGGGGATTCAAAATGAATTCTCCCCAAAACTGAGGTGTTCTAAATGTTTTCTTCAAGAATCCTTTGTGAAGTGGTGGTGCTGTCTGGGTAGCTCCTTAAGGTATTTGCAGCATGGCTTTCTCCTTACAAAGTGAATTCTTCTTGTTCATTGGTAAAAATTACTCCAATGGAGTAACTTCTATTCCGAAAATAGACATCCATATACCGACTGGGCGCTGGAGTAAGAGCTGACGCGATTGGAATAGCAGTTACTCCTCACTTTTCTGAGTGTGAAAATAAAAACTGAAAAAAATGTACTCCATCTCATTATTTTACGTTGGAAAAATGTTTGTAAACTCTAAATACACATGGAGATATCCCAAAAAGTTCGCTTGATTCAATTATTTCTTTTGCACCTAAATAAATGATTCATTTTCTGGAAAAATTACTTATATTTATACCTATATTACTTATTGCTGAAAGTCTCAAACGGATTAATAGGTTTAGATGAATCAAGGATCATATTGTCCGTGATTAAGCTATCTCTTTATGGTAATAAAACGATATTTTTTATTATTATTGCTGTTTCAATTGATGAAGAGATGAAAGAAAATCAACATTTTATTTCAACAACTCATCATTTTTTGTCTTGAGTGATTATTTTCATTCTTCCTGATAAAAATTTTTCTCCACACGAGAACGCGGGTCAAATAGATGGATTTCAGGTTGATTTCATATACAGTTGCATTCAATGAATATTCAATGAATGTTCAAATGTCCGCAGCTTTATTTTAGGTTTAACGAACGTTTGGTGAACGTTCATGCTCTCTTGGGGTTTGTTTTATATTTTTCAGTGAGTTGCAGTGATGGGTATGTTACTTTGCCAATTGGCATACGGCTTCCTCTTTCCACATCAACCAATTATGATGAACCTTTTGAAAATATCGTCGTCAAACAATGCAGAATGCTAAAGACTCTTTTTCCAGATTCCTTAACTGATTGTGATGAAACTCATATGGGACGACTATCGGCGCCGCAGAAGACTATGGTAAAAATTTCATCACGATCGGATGATAGGAACCGAAGATATCCGCATGATGGAGGTATATTCGAGATTTTCAAATTCTGTTTCGAGGCTCAACGCTCAACATTTTCTTCCCTCGCGTCCGGTTTGCTAGAAATTTATACCATATAATAGGGGTGTGCGAGTAGTGATTTTTATTTAATGATTCCAATATCATCCAAATATTTTTCATCAAAGTTTGTAAAAAGAGTAACTGAAAGGACTGCTGTTATTGCAAAGGAATAAGAGCAATAACTCAATGTAAAATAATTTCAGGTATGAAAAATATGATTGGTATATTTTCAAACCATCAGTTTGTATATATTGTAATGTATGAAGAATTTTAATTGTCATATTGAAAAAGGAACAATGGATTTATAGAAATATTTACTCACATTATCTTTCTTCAGTGTATGTATTTTTCCAAGGATTAATAATGGATTGGTCAATAGATACATGTAATTTTTACACAGTTGTAAATAATTTGTGTGAATTTGGAAGAAAATATATGTAAACGAATTGATGTTGAAAACAATACATTCATGTGTATAATTATAACTTAACAAATGAATGTGTTCGAGAGAAAATAAGTAGGGGAAGGTCGGATAAAACCGGGTACCATAACTTCAATCGATCATAGAGAAGTTCCTATTAGCAGTGGATTAACCAACCAAAGCTCTTCAGTTTCCTTATGCATTCATTAACAACACTTCTATTCGTTCTATTCGAAAGGTACGAAAACTCGATTCCACGATTGGAGGAACATTTTGACCTAAGAGATTTTGAGTTTGGGGAAAAAAAATGTTCGGTCCTCGAAAATGATCACAAAGCTTCTCTCTAAAGAGGAAGCGAAATAAAAAAAATATATAATGGATGTATAATTTATATAAAAATTATATATTATTATATACCCTAAGTGTGTATTACCGGCGGGCTCAATTTAAGCCCAGGGTGGGTGCCAATGCTGCCCAACGTGGGGCCAAGCTGAGCAGACAAATGGGGCCAACCCTGAGATGATAACATCGTTCCCGGCTTGGCTGTATTGCTCTGCCCGAGGATTGGTAACACCATGGGCCCAGCATGAACCCAAACTAGGCAATCAATACTGCCCCTTCCTTTTTTTTTTGAAATTGGAAAATTGCTCTGAATTCTACCCCAGATATAAATTCACCCCAATCTTGGCCTACCACTGGTCCAAATTGAGGCCAAGTTCAAATGTGCCCGCACTAAGATTCACTGTTTCCATTTATTACCAACCATAATTGTATGGGAAAGCACAACAGAGCCAAGATTGAGCCAATATTGAGTCCCATCGTCATTCCCCAATACTGGGTTAAAGAGGATGAACCCAGCCTGGGGTCCATTGTCATTATAGGCAATACACGCTTGGGACATTTTATATATAATGAGTAACGAGTAACGAGTAACGAACCCATCACCGATCAGTTGTCACGCGACATTTACACGAGTTTGTTTCATACAACGTCTGCTTTGTACATTGAAATGTTATGTATTGGAGAATATTCTTGAACAAAATTTATATGATTTATTGTTCAAATAACAATACATATATCATGAAAATGACAAGCTTTTTTCAATTGAACAAAAAATCCTGAAATTTCCTTTATTTTCCATGTTTTCAAGCGAATTTTTCTCCCATTCAAAATTTCAAGAATCATCAATGCAAAAATGATATTCATCAGTTCGCTCATCAAAAATGTGTGAAAAATTCAAATGTTAACCCTTTCTTTCTATGCAAATGCATTTGAATCGATTTAATGGGGTCCTAGCTCGCTCGCTGTTAGATGAATTTCAGAAAGTTTGTAGATACGAGTCGCATATGGGATAAAGGTACTGAAATTTTCATTCATTGTGTAGTTGACGCAATGGGGAAACTACTAGAAACGTATTCTCTCTCGTTCCCATTTAAAGTGATACGTTCAATGTATTTCGTTACTATACTTGAAACGATGAGAAGTCTAGAATGTAACCTGAAATGAAGTTTACTTCTAACTTTAAGGAGAGTCATTTGGTGTTACTCCAACGATTCAGTATAACAAGTACGTTCGTGTTTCTTTCCTTTCCGCAATCCAATCTCCTTGAATACTCTCGATTGCCTTGATAGTGCAGAAACTGCGTATCTTCCGAATTGATTCGAAACATTTCAAGTATCATTCAAAATCTAATTACTTTTATTTGCTGGTGAAAATAAATGACAAAAGAAAATTAATTTTATTGAACTTTCTATAATAAATCGTCAGTGTTGGATTGTTGTTTCATTTATACTTGATAGTTGCAATACCCGATCGGAAATTCTGTCACATTCGATCGGGTTAGCCCGGCGTTTGATCAGGGCCCGATGAGGACCTGGCCAACCCGATTGAATTTCTACACGGAGAAAAAATGGTTTGCTACTATAGCATCTACAAAGAAATTTGTTGTCCTTGCAAAAATATTCACTCCAGCAGCTAAGATGTTAGTTCTGTTGACAAATTTGTTTATATCAGCAAAAAAATGTAGTTGTGTCAATCATTTTATTGCCCTTTCAACTAGTTTTTTTTATGTAGGCGCTATAGTAACAGACCTGCTTGTTATGCCAGCAATACTTTTTTCTCCGTGTAGTCGGGATAGTGCAATAGTTTTCCCTGATGAAAACTACTTATTAAATCCCACCCTGTAAAAGTCTGGCTTAGATTGACTGCTTCTCACTTTAAAGATTGGACTGGATTTCAGTTTTTTTTATGGTGCCAGTGATTGTTTGTTGTATTGATTTCACATTGAAGATGAGCTACTTTTGCTTCTGTTTCAGATACAGGCAGGACATCAATATGGATTTAAAACTTCTTTTTCACCACATATCAACGGCAAAAGTAATCGGGAGTAGTAAATAAAGTGACAAACGTACTCGTTCTTTCTGATTAATTCTGATCTCGGGATTCAAACTTTGCTTCTTCATCAGGGTTGCTACATAAGTTATATATGTTCTAACAAATCGTTCGTATCTTAGGAGAAATTTGAGACAATGAATTCCTATTTCAATATTCCATTATCAATACGATCTTCATCACATTCTACAGACTAGACAGCTCCTTCCTTCCTCTTAACCATCTTACCACTAATATATTAAATTATCACAAAGTGCTGTATGTCCTTTCAGAACGTCTTTGAGCATCATACGGGTGTCTCATTAATGTATAGTCCGATTAGAAATCTATCTCCTGGATCTGGCCAGGTTAATTTCGATCCTGCTTGAGTCCTGACAAGGATTGGGAGGCTTGGCTACCAATACAACCTTCTCAGGAAGAGTTTGTTTGAATCAGAACTCATTAACAGATTTTAAATAAAAAAATATTGAAAAGTAAATTTGCATTCATGAGGTGATGAAAAGTGTGTATGAATTTCTTCAGTTTGAGTATGGAAAAACGAATGGAATGTAAATTACGTACTTTGGATTATACTTGGTGAAAAAAATTTGATATGACAAGTTACTATAATTGATAATCATAAGAAAATACCACGGTTTCGTTCAACGCACAGAGCTACATTTGAATAATTTGAACTTGAGGATTGAATAATGTCTTGAATAAAACATGTTTGAAATTCTCGTGACAAAACCGGTCAGAAATTTAGAAGTCGGCCATGAATAAAGTGGTTGATGAAGGCATATGAGAGGGCAAAAGATGATATGGTACACTAGAGATGGGCGATGAGTATTGATATCGATACATTTTCATAACATATACATCTAGTTTCGATATATTTTTATGTAATTTTGATAGAAACTTGATACATATTTTATATCCCAGTAGATGATGATGATTACTTGGTTCTTATAGAACTACCCAATCTGATTCTCGTCTTCATAGAAATTGATTAATCGATGAACTTTGGTAGAATTTTATACACTGAGAAAACTATTCAGTCGTCGTGACTAAAAGTTTAGTAAAATATAGTGTTTCGGTTTCGTCTCGTCTCGCCGAGATTGATCCGGTCTCGATCTCGGTATCGAGTCGAGATTCTTGGTCGCGACTGTCGAGTCGTCTGGTATCGGTCTCGATACTGAGACCAGTCTCGGTTTCGTCCGAATTACTAGTAAAATATAACATCAGATAAAAAATGTAGTTGTCGCGAAAGAATATTAGTTGCTTCAATTAAAAATTTTTATTGAAACAAACAAGATTTCAGTTTAAGCAACTTAAATTTTCCATTTGATTTTATATGGAAACCAATTTGGTATTTACATGCAAAAAAATGATGTATTCTAAGAGGAAACTTACGTTCCTACCTTGTAAGAAACTCCTTCTGAAAATTCATAAAATGTGATTGTAATTTTTTACAGTCACTTTCTTTTGAATTTCCATACAAATTTTGCTGAATTTCAAGAGTACGCTTCAAAATTCACTTGCACTGTCAGAAATATCTGGAAGTTTTTTTTCAATTACGTACATGAAATCAGGTTCATATACATTCTGCATGAAATTTAATGTATAAAAACATGAAAAGACTATAGATTATGCTATATTTTACATTAAATTTCATGTAAAATGTGCATGGAACTGAATTCATGCATGTACTTGAAAAAAACTTCCAGTAAAAACATTTAAATTGATACAGAAATTTTTAACAGTGTGAAGTTCCTCAAAATTGAGTGAAACTCATCTGGAAATTCAGAAAAAAAGTAGTTATAAAAAATGACAGTTAAATTTTCTGAATTTTCAGGAGGAAATTTTGACAACTTGAGGGAGGAGGTTCAGAGAGAAACTATGGCACACTGAGAGAGAACATTTTCGAGAACAATGAGATATTCAGTTGAATACTCGCAACAAAATACTCAATTCATTTGAATGAAGTTTCCATCGAAAAAAATGTTCAATATTTTGATAATAAGAATGCATATTGAATTGATTCAAATAAAACTTTATTCGAATCAATTGAGTATTTTTTTGGGACTATTCAATCAAATGTTTCATTGTTCCCGGAAATTTCTTTACTCGGTGTAGACCACATCCCTGGTAGAAATTTTTCTAGTAATTCACAAGTTGTAACACTTCCCCTCGTGAAAAACTAGAGACATCATATGTATATTTATTATATATATTCTATGTTATTAGATATACATAATATGCATATTCATAATGTATAATGTAATATTTATATATATTATATATAAAAGAACACTTATAAGTTGGTGATTGAACTGGAAAGTTACTGAAGTGTTACAACTAGCGAATTACTAGAAGAACTTCTACCAAGGATGGCGGGGAGGTCTGAAGGTCACAAATATGCGGCTGCGTCATTTATAAACCACCCTTTATAGAAATTTTCTGATCGGTTCGGACGGGCATTTTTCGCAAGACACTACCACAGCGTTGACCACCAATATTGATTCAAGGTCGACATCGATGCTGAATTAGAATTGGTGTTTCATTCCATACCGATGTTAATTCACTGAAAAAGAATAATCCAAAATCGATTGATATCTACATCTGCGCATAAATATATACTCTTATACATAATATTCGATAAACTAAAAAAATGTTATCTCATCCTCAAAAGAATATGAACGTTCAAAAAACGTTCCTCACCCCTAAAATAAAGTTATGCACATTTGAAGGTTCATTGAACATTCGTTGAGTACAAATTTATTTAACCCTAGAAGTCAGGACTATATTTTTGTCACCACACAGTCAGGACTGGGTATCAATTGTACCCCATTTTTCAAGTGATGATTTCACACTTATTTTTGCATGAAAAAGCATTGTATAATAGTGAAATTTCTTCGTTTTTTAATGAGGAATACGAATAAATAATTCAAATTCCGTTTTTATAAACGTATTGTCATGAAAAATTGACTTTATTGGAAAAAAGCACACGAAAACGTTAAAAAATGAATTTTTCGTTCATTGTTGAATAACTTTGTTAAAAACCAATCAATTTGGATTGTCTATATGTGAATTTTGCGTGGAAAAGATTGATCTTCAAGATACTTATGACCATTTCAGCCGATTCTGCAAAAAGTATATTTATTTTAACATATGAACATGAGAAAATTAGGAGATGTGCAAGAGGATGAAATCAGTAGGAAAAACATGGTACTCTCATCTTTTATGAATGAAACATAGTGTATTCGGTTCAAATATTGACTTTGATACAAATCTTTCGAATGTACTCAGTCCTCTAGTACACATTTTTCGCATAACACCTAGTACACATAGTACGTTTGCATGTGACAACAGTACTTCAAATTGAAATCGCAATGTAATGCTATGATATAAACGAAAATTCAAAAATATTTACATTCCACGCGAGAAAAGGAAAAAACAATACAAACCAAAATTCAACAATGAGAATTCTTTTCATTTTGCCACTATACATCTCAAATTATACGTACAATTCAGAGAAAAAAATTGCTCACTCCCCTAAAAACCAAACGGAAAGTCAGGACTGGGTATCAAATGCACCCCACAGCACATTCACGATTGCACAACAACGCTGTTTATCACAAACAGGCAGGTTTAGGTGTTGCTTCCCACTCTTAAAAGTTCAAATTGAATTATGGATCAAGTTAGAGGTCCATAACATCACCCGTTCAAAAGCTACATAACTTTAAAGACAAGCTGGGGTACATTTGATACCCAGTCCTGACTTCTAGGGTTAAAATCAACCTGAAATCGATCGTTGAAGTTTGAATCGTTTGTAGAAACGAAATGAAAATGCAAACTCACCAAATTGGCTTCCAAAAAAAAAAGTAATCTGTCAATGAGAGGAAAAATCCTTTTCAATCAGAAAAAATATTCCATTTTTGTTTTCTTCTTCAATTGAGAATATCACTCTATGATTTTGAACAAATAAATATTGAATAAATGAAAGTTCTTTCACCGCAAAGACTAATCCTCTCAAATGGAGAGGAATACTTTTGATACCATATATTAGAGGAGAAGTTGCATCAAAATGAGAAGGATGCACTATGGAAAAAATATTTATTCCTTCTCTCTCCATAAAATATTTATTTGCAGGAATTAAATATTCAATTGGATGCAAAAATTGATTACTTGTGGCGAATAAATTATTTATTTAGAAGACAAATTTATTTGAAGCAAGCATTCCATTATTTGATTTGATTAAATATTTCATGAATCCTAAAAAGTATTTCACGGAGAGAGGACAAATAAACTATTTATTTGGTCAGAAGAAATTTTTTTTTCAGTGTATTCTTATTTTGGTATTAATTTTTTCTGGGTGGATTAATAATCGTTATTTATCTTCTCGAATTTATTCCTTCAAATTGAAAAATATTACCTCACACAACACAACAGTTCAGATGGAGTTCATAATCAATTCATTTGGAACCATAAGAATGCAAACTGAATACATTGAGAACTCCTTCTGAACTGTTGTGCTGTGTGGGGCGTTATTCGATAATTCATTCGTTTAAAAAAACGATTCAAACTTCAGTAACATGTTTTGAAGAGAGTACGTCCCAGATAACACACGAAGAATTCTTTTTCAAAAGCAAGAATAGAATTCTTCAAGAACTATTTTCGAACTAATAAATTCATGAAGAGCTCCGGAGGAATTCAATGTTTAAAACCTTAACGAGTTCTTTGAGAATGCCGGAAGTATTGTTTTGGTACTCAAAGAAACTTTCTGAAAAACCTTTGAAATATGTTGCTAAAGTTTGAATCACTTCATTGAAACGAATTGGTGATCGAATAACGATCAAACCTTGCAGTTATTCTATAAACGATGTTCGCAGTTGCAAAAAGTTAATTCAAGAAGATCAGCACCAATAATTTCTAAAATTTTGTGAGTTTGCACTTTTGTTTCGTTTCAAACCTCAGGAACATTTGGAAATCTTCTGAAAAACCCTTCACTAAAAATCTGAAATTTTCAGTGGAATTTTTCCACCAGGGGAGACATCATAACGACCCATGTGGAAATTTAAACCAGGCCAATACTGCCCCTGACTTAAGGGGGGGGGGGAGGGTACGGTCTGTACGGTGAAAAAAAGACACTTTTTCAAACATTCATTTATAAGATACGGTTGATTCTTATCAAATACGAATATCACAGTATTATAAAACAACTTTTCAAGAATATTTTGTGAAAATTTGAGTACAAAATATTTAAAATTCAGCCATTAGCAGCAAATTTGCCTAGACGTCTAAAAAAACAATAGTTTTGCGATAATCATCTGAAACAAAAAAACCAAAATGATTCTATTAGTGTATGAGTTTCCTCGGGTAACAACGTCAAGTTTTTCTTTTCTTAATCGATTTTTCGGTTTTTGGTGACACTGGAAAGTAAAAACACGTGATTTTCGCATAAAAAATCGGCATATTTGTTACAATGAAACAAAAAATAACAACAAACTTTGAAAAAACTCGATGTTGTTACCTGGGGAAATTCATACACTAATGGAATCACTTTGGTTTTTTTTGTTTCAGATGATTGAGTCATGAGTTATAGCGATCACCGCGAAACTATTTTTCTTTCAGACATATAGGCAGATTTGCTGCTAATGGCTGAGTTTTATAATACTGTGATATTTGTATTTGATAAGAATTAACCGTATCTCATAAACAAATGTTTGAAAAGGTGTCTTTTTCCACCGTACAGACCGTACCCCCCCCCCCCCCCCCCTAAAGAATCTGAGCCATTACTGGCCCAGTCAAAATTTCCTCATGGGCATCGTGAATTCAATTTTGTTACAATTTTGGCAAGCAACGTTGGCAATCAGTATCGTGCCATTACTGTTTCGATTGCTACAACACTTCAGCTTGAAAATCCATCTGGCCGATGGGTATCGATGGTTATACATGCACGAGAGGGGAATAATTATTCCGTTTTAGTATTCTTCAAGAAACTCTGGCAGTTTTAAATAATAATATAAAGCATTCAACTCTTGTATAATCATTTTGAACAGATCCCTCCGACATGGCACGCTGCACGTCTCATGTTTGGTTTATCGTTAGCACATTCAGATGTACTTGAAAATCCTAAACAAGCTGTCCTCTGTCAGATGTGATAGGATTTACAGAAAATCCTTCCATCGTAAGCCCCTAAACGTACGTAAGATATTTTCACCATGACCAATCAGAGGGTTCATTTTGATTCATTCATGTTTTCATATTACCCGTAGACAAAAAATGTTTAAATTGATCACATAGGGATTTATACGTTGTTGATCAAAAGTTCCTGTGAAAATAATGTCAGAATATAATGAAGTGTTCATAATCACGTACGAACGACACGAGGAAGATCGAGACGGGAGTTAAACAATGACGAACGATTGTTGGATGCAAGTTGAGGTTGTAGAACTAAGGACTGCACGTGGGACTCACAATCGCGCGTCTTCTGGATTCTCAAGGGTACGATCGGCCCTCGACAGGAATACCTAAAGCTTATATCGGTTATATCGCAAGTGCTCAACTCCTTCAAGCTAGTAACCCTTGCGTTTCTCTTTCTCTTGGTCTTCCCTTCCTTCTAACTATCTTCTTCTTCTTCCTTCTCCGTTATTCGTCTTTCCCTTCTCCAATTTTCCTGATCATGATATCCCCTCTCCTTGTGTGTACATGCAGATGCTTGTACAAGTATGTCGATGTACTGTACGTATATATGTATGAGTATCGAATCTAACCCTTAGTTACTTCGCTGGGCTGTTAGGTTCCTGAAGCCAGTACGCGGCCGAGAAGTCTCGAAACTCTGCACTTCTGGGAGAGCCCTGGGTAATCACCGAACTTCGACACTCCCTTGGGAATCTCCCTACCACCCTGCTTCCTTCCTTTATAACCAGGAGCCGATATAACTTTGCTCCTAGGGGTGCTGTACTCTGTTTCGCTAGTCTCTACCCCTTTTCCTTACATTCATATCGCGATTGATCGAAGCAAATCTTACAAGATTTCATACCACGCTTATGTTGAGATTTAATGTGTTTTTCAGTATCAAAACGATCGGATTTTGTTAAAATTAAGACAGCTCCCGCGCTTTCATCGCCGGGATGAAAATATATCGAAGACATCAAATTATTTTTCATTTGAAAAATGTCGAAGATGAAGAATCTCCATTGATGCAATATTCGATTCACTTGACAAATCTTGAAGATTCATCATTCTTGATGTTTAAGAATATCATTTTGGTAATGACAATTAATCGATGCGAACAATTCATTATCTCGAAAAGTGAATCCTCAAGGTTGGTTTATCCATTGATAGGATTGTTACCCTTTTGGATCTCAAGGAGGAAATAATCTCGTATAATGGTTTCGTGAGAAACTTGACTGTTATCACGAAAACTCGGAGAGTAAAGGTGCCTTGTTTCGATAGACAATAAGGTCGTTGGTGGTGGATTCGGCTATCTTCTCAACAATGGTGGCTTATTAAAGTGAACAAAAGCATCACGCATAGATAGAAAGATCTACCTATCCGTGGAGGGGGTGGATGTTGTCACCCTTCGGGGAAGACGCCAAGTCCATAAGCCTTTACTAATGGATTCCTTCAGCAGCAGCTGTCGCCTTAAGATTCACCGACTTCAAGCAAATTTAATCACGATGTTCCTGACGTTTTCATTCTGACCGTGTTTCTCAATGCTAATGAAAGATAAATGTGCGTGGATCCGGAAGTTCGGTCTGGTTTAGGCTGACATAAGGAGCCACATTAGGCGGATTTCTTACATCAAAATGAAATTTGTTACACGGTGGAGTGGGGAAACGATTGATAATACAAAGGAGTTGAATATCTTAGGTGCTTTTTGTGCATTTCTGAGTACAAATCTCAATGACAAATTGACAAGCGAAATGAAATTATTGGCCCAATATGACGTAGAAAGAGTTACACGGAGAGAAAAAATTTGCTGACGCAGCAAACCGAGGTATTATATATAGAATAGCAAAATTTTTTGCCGACCTAGCTAAAAATTTGCTGTAACAGCAATCTTGTTAGCTACGACAGCAATTTTTTAGCTGTGGCAGCGAAAAATGTTTACTCCGCCAGCAAATTTTCAGTATTATATACAGAATAGCAAACAAATTTTGCTGGGATAGCAAACATTTTTTGCTGGGATAGCAAACATTTTTTGCTGCCACAGCTAAGGATTTGCTGTCGTAGCTAACAAGATTGCTGGAACAGCAAATAGTTTGCTGTGACAGCAAAAAATTTGCTGCTCTGGCAAAATGAACCCAGCAAAAGTAGATTTCGCTGCCACAGCGAATTCCTTTTTCTCCGTGTAGAAATTTCAATTTGAATGCATACGATGAAGGGAACATCATCTTCCCGGTTTTCCAAACAGAATCAATTTGATTCAGAAGTTTTATGAAACTACGCCAATTCATAAAACATTTGATATTGAATCAAAATTCAGTTCAAAAGAAAAATGTGTATTAGGAAATTTTTAAAATACTGCAGCAACATAAGAATGATACCTTGAGACAAAAGCGTCATTGAGATCAAGAATTATTTCGTGACAAAACAACATTTTGTTTATTCAATGAGGAGTTCACGGTGTTTAAAATTATTCATTCATTCCTCAAATATATTCATTTGATTGGGGTGATCAATCATTCAAACAATGGAATGGTTTTTCTTTCTTTGATCCAATTATTCTTCTTCTTAGTTCAATACCGTCTATTCCTGAATTCACATTGTAAAAGAAAATAGTATTATTCCGTCAAATATTGTCGCAAGTACCTAACGGTCTCGAATGCTTGCTAACAGAATGTAATGAAAATTCTTGGATTTCTAACATTTTATTCTACATCCGAGGAATACCTCTCAAAAGATAAAACATAATGGTACCAATTCATTAGAATTGTTGTAATTTTTATTGTACTATTTTTCTCGAGGCTTTTGCGGTTATTTGAAACTTGGTTATATGTTCACCAGAAGATCAAACAAAAATTCAGTTACGATGGTAAGATAAAATGATCAAAACTGACAGTAAATTTGTCTTTTGGTGTCTGATTACACTGTACTTTTTCTTCATTTTTTCATTCAAAATCTACCCATACAGCACCACAGTCCTAGAAAAATTCTTTATGAATTCTTCTGGGATTGTGGTGCTGTATGGGTACTCTTTCTTTTCCAACTCATTCAGCGTTATTTTGGAACAAATTTTTGGTACACGAAGAGAATATTATATTTGAGATTACTGTATTGTTTTTGCACTTCTCAAATTGTCTATTCAAAATTAGTGTCGGTATTGACTGGATTCAAATGTTGATAAAACGCACCAGAAAGTTATTAATTATACAACTTTCTAAGTAATGTTAATATGAACATTAATTTTGAACGCATTTTTTGCTGAATTGAAAAAACATGAAATTGAACTAAGAAAATTCTCTGAATAGCAACAGGGATTTGATCGACATATGGTTGTTAACTTGAATCGGGTTTTCTAATTAGAATTTGATGTTTCGTTTCGGTAAAAAACGATTTCAACCTGAATATAATGCAAAATTCTACAAGCAGTAGGGGAATTTTCAAAATATCGTAGTTTAATTTAACCCTCATTTATCATTCTTGATTTTTATATGTAAACTTTTCCCTCTGAAATAAGGAAAAACACCTTGAAATGAATGAACGGGGTTCGCTCAGTGCATATTTCCAGAAACGTTTTCACGGAAAATAATAATTAGCTATGATTTGGATAGCTCCAAATTAGCTACGGGAGTTATTTTTTAGCTGTCACAGCTACTCATTTAAGGGTAGGAGTAAGAAATGTAGCTGCTGCGGTGAAAACTCAACGGCTAAATTATTTGGCTATCCAAATGTCAACCACAAAATCCGCGCAGTTACAGCTACGATTTCCTACTGCGTGAGCCAAAAAATAGCTACAGCTGCAATTATTTTAGCTACAGCGGTGAAAAAAGGGTGCTCCTTTCTTTCCGTTTTCTTCTGACAAGAATTGAAGATTATTCTTGTTCCGCTGATAAGAAAGATTCCCTTGTATCAAGCAATATTTCTACGGTTGGCTAGCTTTCTTCGAATCAAGGAAATGCTTTACTTTGATCAAAGTAGTGCTTTATTCACGGGGAAAAAACAATTGCTAAGGAAATAATTGGAAAATCGCTGTCGTAGCTGACAAGATTGTTTTCACAGCAAAAAATTTGCAGCTTCAGCAAAAGATACCCGACAAAATCAGATTTCGCTGTCACAGCGAACTTTTTTATCCGTGTTCTTGTCAGAAGAAAACGTTTTTGTGAGTATTTACACAATAACAATGGCAAACTGATGCGCATTTGTTCAGTGTACGAACAGTTTTCTCAATCATACGTCATCTATATATAATTCAGTGTAATTTTTGTATAGTTTATAGATAATTCTATATAAATTATATATAATTTTGAAAATTTCCCTACTTGAGTCGTTTATTCCAAACTACTGAAAAGCGCTTCAATGAAATATAAACGAAGGAAAAATAATTCCCTGTTTGCCTGTCATTGCTACACGGAGAAAAATGCAGGTCGAAAATATAGTAATCTTTAATAACAATCTGAGAATTTTTCTTGAATGCATAATAAAGACAAAACGGTCCACTTTTTTGTGGAATTTTATTCGAAAAACAATGAAAAATTATCACTACTTAAAAAAGAATAGAGAAACATATGAATTTTCCAAAAGTCGCATACGAAATCTCACAAAGTGAATAGTGGGATATTGAAATTTTGTTACTATGTTTGTAAAATTTCACCCGCGACTTTGGGAAAGTTCATATGTTTCTCTATTCTTCATTAAGGAGTGATAATTTTTCATTGTTTTTCGAATTGTCTTTATTATGCATTTAAGAGAAATTCTCAGATCTTAAGAAATATTCTCAAATTTTTATTAAAGATTACTATATTTTCGACCTACATTTTTCTCCGTGTAGTCACTCAGCGGTAACAGCAAGCCAGAAATATAGTTGCTACAGCTGAAATTTCACAGCTGAATTACTTGGCTCCTCAAATATCAACCAAAAAACTTCTGCAGTCACAGCTACAATTTCTCATTGTGATCGTTAATAAACAGCTACAGCGGCAATTAGTTTAGCTCCAGCAGCAAACAAAGATGAGGTAAACAAGTGAGGAGCTACCACAGGTGATTCATTTCTTTGCGTGTATATAGAATAATATATGAAATATCGCTATGTAGTGCAATTCTTCAGGGCAAGTGGAACTGGTGTAGTGCAAGTGATATTCTGATTTTATCGCAGTATTATTGAATCGTTTCAAATGAAAGATTTGGTTCATATCACGGCGTTGGTATCCCCTCAACGAGTGTTCTGAGGATTTCCTTCATTCAAATAAAAAATAAACTCCGAAGTGGAAACATTTTCAAAATTATATATAATTCTTATACATTTCAACATAGTTTATATATAAATTATATATAGCTCTGAAAATTTTTCCCACTCGGGGTATTATCACGTAGTACCATGCATTTCCGGTAAGGGAAGTCCCCTCAACTTCGAACAGCATCGAATATAAGACTTTTACAATATTTGTGAGGAGAAGAATGCGATGTTTCTCACTTACGCTCAAAATGAAGGCGAGGAAAAATAAACTCTTTCCACGTATGAAATCATCGTATGAAATTGAGATCACCCTTGATTATCAAATTATTGGAAAACATTATGTATGATTATGTATTTTCAGGATCATTAGGCTATATCATGTGTAAACTCAATATTTCATCATTCGTGCAGATTATTCCATGATTGGTTACTTTTGCATGGAATTTTGAATGAAATTGTCAATAACTCTGCAATTCCCAGTTTAATCAATTTCAATGTTCTCAAGGAGATATTCACGCCGGGATGCTAGTCAAATCTTTTGTGTCAGGCTTCCGAGGAGTATCTGAATATCTCCAAAATATGCTTCTATACAGTGTTTCTTAATTACCTATCCAAAGAAACGCTGCGTACAGCGAAATTCTGAGAACATTCAAATGTTTTTGAGGAATCCTAGAAACCCCTAGAAAAGTCTTCCTCGTCTATGCATAGAGATAGGAACTTTCTGCTTCTTTGACGAGCGATTTATGCCTGCAAAATTCAGTAATTTATGCTTCAATTATGCTCTTTGTTTTTCGAAATTCTGCTCATATTTGATGCGAAAATTTTTTATTTATATTTCCTTATTGATTATCAAAACGCTCTTCCTGTTGATTTTAGATTGCTTATATGAGTCAATGTGACTCAAAATACCCATAAACAATGGATTTTTAATCTTTGAACATACGTAATTCAGAATTGAATAACTGAAATATGAAGTTTTATCATTTTAGTAAATTTGGAGGCTGATATTTTGAAACCAAAATTCACATGAATGGATCATGACTTCTGTTTGTGCTAGCTACACTTTTCTACAGTTTTGAAGGAACTAGGAGAACAAACCAACCCTCATATAAATTATCACTCATTTCCATCACTATCGGATTATATGCGAATTTCTGTTTTTCTTCCTTTTTATTCTCATTCAATACTTGATAATTCATCTTTTTTTGAAAATATGTATATTATATGATTCCATACGGTCACAATCTTATAAAATATTCAATAGTCAAGTTCATTATGTGCGCGCAAAAGTCCTCCAAATCGCTCCAAGTATTTTGGATTCGCTGTTTTCAGTGATGAAAACAAATCGATTGTTTTGCAGTGGGCAATTTTGGTGAATTCATAGAGAAAAATCCGCCTTTGACTTCATTCTCTCGTGAGATGAATTTTTAATAATGCATTTATTACAGTACAGAGTCCAAATTTCGAGGGAGATTTTTTAGAATTTTAGAAACAAAATTTTCTCAACGAAATTTCAGGGAAAAAATTTGTTGGAAATTTGAAATTTGCGATTTTTTCAAATGACTATACAGCAAATATGATGAAACTCTCTCATGCTGCTCCGAGTGGGAAATTATTTTCATGGGAATTATGTAAATTCAATTACTTAGTCCAGTACAATAGAAATATTAAGCTTAAATCGCATTATCTGAATTTATGCTTTTATGCTCCTAGCATAAAGTTCCTATCTCTATCTATGCAGAATTCCTCGATTCTTCCCTCTATGTTTTCCTCAAAACATGGAAAATAATAGAGAAATTTTGTAAGTTTATGGCAATTGGTAGGGAAAACTTGTCTACGGGACGGAGCTAATCCATATCGATACCAAATCTGGGTTGTTTTTTGAACGTTCAGAAAATCTCCCCTACGTTCTATAAACTTTCCATAAACGTTCCAGTGGCACATTGTGCTGTCTAGGGAACAGAGTTGTTCGAGAATAGAGAAATGAAGAAAAGAGTTGTGGTTCTGCCACTGATGCGAGTAAAGCGGGCACAGTGATCACTAACTCATTATGGTAATCAGTTTTTGGAAGATTTTCTACCAGGGTTCGAAACCTTATTCATGTTTTTCAAATTTAAAAAATTTCAAGTTAGCTTTTTGCCACAAATCTTTTGAATCAATCAGTAATTCAATGTACACTTCGCGAGGCTAACGATCTAGGAAAAATCATGATTCTACTTGCAAGATGGCTGCTCTTTATGAAATGGAGAAAACATTCTTCACTGTCAATTTGCCATTAGAGATTTGCAGAAATACAAAATTCTGAATTGAAAAGGTAACTTGAATACGAATCAATGTATTTCATATGATTAAAATCACGGAACCAAAAAATATACTCACAGGTGGCGGAGTGGATTGGATTACCTTTTGATGATACTGTTTGTAGTTTTACTGTGATAAAACACGTAATATTTAGAGAGATGAATACTAAGTTGGCGAAAAACAATGTTATTTGTTGAAGAACGTTTCAGAAATCATATTGATGAGATTCCAAAATCAAATAATTAACTTTTAATGTACTTAAATGCCTTTGAAATGGTTGCAAAGTGTACAGGAAGTTTCTGAAAGATGGCGTAGGATGCCATTTTGAGAAGAGTACGATACTATATATAGCGTAAGTTATTGATTATTTCACACTGTATTATCAGAGCCACCTACAAGATCAGTCGGTAAATGATGCGCCTGGAACGACATTTTCGAATTTGTAGATCAGTTAGGAATCTAACAAATTATCGAGCCTCAGAATTTTCAGTTTAAAATGAAGATTGATAAGAATTTAAATCGTTTTTCACCTCAGACCTTTTTTCAAGATAATTCTTTCAAAATTCTCATGAAGAGAACCTACCGACATCAGAATATTTTTATATCCATCATATTATCGGATTCAGTTTTTACAAGAATGAATAGTATCCTTGTTCAAAATATTCAATAAAATTCAATGATCTATCATCAGAAATTCGACCATCCGTAATGGCTTGAGAGGAAAAAATGGTCAAAATTATATCTAACTTATGTATAAACTTAATTGGATCATATAGAATTCTGAAAATCATCCACTAGTAGGGATTTTATAGAATATTCATATCAAGGACACAATCTTATAATAAAAATTTGCAAACTTACCATCTTTAGTTCAGAAACTATCCTTGAGTTTACTATCTCTATTCACGATAAACACCCGAACGTTGACTGAATTTGAATTTCACCACCAAATAGTTTAGACTGAGAAGCAAGAGAAGAGATTTTGGAGTAACCAGTTTTATCCCTCTTCCACAGAACAAACGACAAGTCGATTGTGGTGGTTACTCGTGTACCGGACGAACTGGTCCGTCTCGGACATCGTCGTCAGGGTGTTTCTCCTGCAGCATCCATCCATGTACAATGATAATAAAGAATGGACTACTGAATTGAACGCGTAGTGAGAATCAAGCATCGCACAACATTACGCGAGATGAACACAACCGGTCCGGTCAGCAGATGCGGTGGTCCAGCAGCTGCTTTCCGATGCCGTTTTAAGGTGAAAAGTTCAACGATATGCAAGATTCACAAAGAAAGGAAAATGATCAATTCCAAGACCGGTCCAGGAAATATCTGCAGGATGCTTGGGTATCGTGAATCGGAGTCGATGGGAACAGCAGCTTAAGGAAACTACAAGCTAAGGAATTATAAATCAAACAATGGAAAATGAATTTATACGAAAAGTAAACAAAATTTTATTTACCATGAAAATCACGAAATTTTCACAAGAATTGTTAACATTATATAGTTATCGGATTACAGAGAGTATAAAAAGTTTCCTAAATTTATTCTTTTGATGTGTGTGTCTTAAAATATCGTGTAATGATAATTCTATTTTATTTACAGATTTTTGTTACATTTGAGAATCATAAACTTTTTCAAACAGTAGTGAATATTTTTTAATTGTGTATATAACATAAACCATCAATAATCGATAAACGATAATAATGTACTTATGGAATTGTATTGTGAGCAATTTTGGTGTTAGGAATTCATCTTTGAATTCTTCAAAATCGAGTTTATTGCACCATAATTTTGTGCTTTCAAAATTTTGGAAAGGTTCGAAACTGTTGACAAATTACACAAGCGGCGTTGGGTGGTTGAATTTTCAAAATTATATTAATTTCATGGTTTACATTTAATTGAAAAATTTTTATTAGAAATATGATTTTGTGCTGGCATTTAGTTTTTTTTTTACTGAATCGTATGTAATGTAAAATTTGTGTCCAAATATGTGTTTAGTATACGAATTCATACAATAAATAAAATTAAAATATACAATTGATTGCGTTTGTTGTAACATAATTACGAAATTGATATACAATGAGACCAGATGAGGCGTTGTTATAATCGAATATATTAAATGAAATTAAATTAAGACAACAAATATTCAAGCATGATCAAACGCAGAATTAATTTTTAAAATGCCCAGATCAGTCATGATATATGACGTTTCGTTAACCTAGTAGGAATTACCGGGTAAAGAACTAACCCTCCAACACTCGGTGGTACGTGTTTCGTGCCAACTCGTACGAATCGTTTTATATTTCACACATGTATATCAAAATTATCGATTATCATTCTTTCGATTTGCACATTTATTTCATTCAGAATTATTATTATTCATTTTCACGTGAAATTCTAATGCTATTGAACACATTCATCGGTGACTAGTAATGTTCAAGACGATTGTTTTTCCCAAGATTTTGAAGGTTCGAAATTGATGGTTTCTATTCATCAATCAACGAATGAATAATATTTTCTGAACACGATTTAATTGTATTAATAAAATCATTGCATATATTTGTTGACTTTGTGAATTTTTTCTGAATCTTTTGAATGAATCACCAAATAGATCGTTAGTCCAAGAATCGTCTTTTTTTGTGCTCCCTTTGGAAATATCTGTCAAAACCAGATGAATAGCAGATCTCTTCTACTGTTTTGTTTTGTTTTAGGGGATACCATTTTTTTGATGACTTTAAATTCAGAAAAAACCTGGTAATTCAATAGTTCTATGACTCTCGATTGGAAGATTCTTTCCTGGTTGAATTTCCAAGAACAAAAACCCAGAAAATGTTATCTTTTGTAATTTTCAACTTCATTTTTTTTTATTCTCTGCATTATTTCAAAATATACAATGTAAGAAATTCAATGAGTTCTGTTGTGTATCAATGAGAAGTTCTTCCAACTAGTGAAACAAAGAGTATTTTTTTGTAGTTCACAACGTATGTGGGAAGCAATTCGTAACAAAGGATCACAGAACAATACATAGGTTTTAATTAAATCCGTAACGAATACGAATCTATTAGATTCTTGGTTACCTAATGAAGCATCATGTAATGTTTTCTATTTTCAAAATTGAAGCTATCATCTGTAAATGATTATTCAATTGTACTCGGAGACGAATGACGAAGTAACTGAGAGTTGACCGCGTCGTTGAAACAATCTGGAAGATGTTTTTACTTCGAATCCTCCTTGTTTTATATTTTTGAATCAAACATTTCAGTATCATCATTTGTTAAACGTCATGTGAAATGAAGAAGCCAACAAATTTAGCAATGTTTGTGCTCTATTTTGAATTCATATTTTTTGAAATTGTATAAGTTACGGAAAAATCTTTCCTCACTTTGATAATAGAACTTGCCGCGAGTTCATCCCTCGTATACAGGCACAGTTCTTCCTTGAAAATTGTTATTGAGGTAAAGTCCCTCAGGAATTGAGAAAAAATCGATATGGAAAAGAATTATTCATATTCTTCTGGAGGGGAATTACTTTAATTTATCAACGCTAGGGTGGTTTAGATGCGAAACTAATCTTGCTTGAATTTGAAAAGAAGCTTTGGATAAATCCTGATTATTGTCTTAGAATAAAATATTATGTAGACAAAAATTATCAATTCTGCATTCACATTTTTCATTTTACGCACAAATAAATCAGTACTTGGGAAAAAAATTATTTGCATTGATGTGAAAGTGGAAAAAAAATTATCTCTCATGTATTTTGATTTTTACAGCTTCGGTATTTTATGGAAAATTATTTGTAATGAAAAAAAGCTACATGAATTATAGGAACGTACGAATTCGCACGAAAAAAAAGTATAATAAAACACGCAACCCGCTGATTATTGGCGAAGCTTCGGGAAACGAAAGACCGTTCTTTGGTTTTTCCTTTTTTCGAAAAGCAGATGAAAAGCACGACGAAAAAGAAAAATTATCATTATCTTCTCTAGTGAAAATCCTCGTATTTCTTTTGTTTTTTATATTCAAAAATTCTTTCATAATTCAGAGAAATGGTGACGATTTTCACTAACGATTCTATCCGAATAAATAATACAAAAAAATATTTAACGTATGTGATACATTGTTCGCGTTAAAAATTGTATTTAGCTTTCTCATTTGAGAGGCACATATTGTTTCCAAACAAATCATTTGATTTTTACATTCAATCGAATATACCCGAGTAGCACAACAGGTTAGCAATGCTAATAAGGTTCCTGGAAGTTCTGAGCATTCTTAGAATCTTCGAATGAGGTTTTTTTTGGATAAGTTTATTCTATGCACATTCTCAGAACATATTTTTTGAATTTATCTACAACAGTCTCATCTGCACATTCTATGCATGATCACGAAATGACGCAGAATGTTTGAAATTTTCTTGTGCTACTTGAGTAGGAATTGATAGATTTTTTGTAAAGTTAGTGACAAAAATGCATACAAGTTTTTCAAAATTTGTTTAGAATCAATATATGTTCCCTATTGATTCGTGGATATCGCAAAGATCTTTTATTTACATCGTACTGCGTGAAAGAAGAAGCCGTGGGGTATCGTAAAGAGCACTCATAGATGTACATGAATTTCAATGAAAAATTGTTTATTACCATTGGATAAAAGATAATGTTTACAAGTCAATTGAATCTTCCCATTCGTGTAACATTTGTCTTTCGATCCTGATTAGTCTGGTTTGATATTTCACATAATAATTGTTCTTTGATTGTATGAGCTCAAAATTGTAAAGAACCGATGATCTTACATTGTTGAGGTCGAGAATTATATTAAATTTATGCTAACTTAATATGGAGATATTCGAAATATATGAAGTTTTCAACAATTTCTTATCAGGTTAGTGAAAATGAAGATATCGTCATCGAAACATTCCCTCATCAAGCTTATTATCGTATAATAACATTCTTCATTTTCACTAGAAAATTCTTTTTGATGAATTTGATACGTTTTTCTGTTCAATTTATCCTATTTTGAGCGATCCTACATTACAAATTTTTTATGATGTTATCATACCTTTTCTATATTCTTTTCTATATAAGAAAAAATATTGTAAATTATTTACCAACTTAAACCTCAATGATATTTAATATGTATGATAAATTAAATTTGAAATAAAATATATGAGTCAGTATTCTCAAACTTTTTTTATAGTAGTTTTATAAAACTTGAACATAGCGAGTGGAAGTGTTTTCGCAATTATAGTGAAAATCGTCATATTTTCGGAAGGTTTCGGTCGGAATTTTTACATCAAATGAAGAAAATAAAACAAAGTTTGAAAATACTTCGACTCGTATGTGGTTTTTTGTCTTGAAATTTATGGAATACGAATCGAATACAAAAAGAGTAATAATATTCGATGAAATGAGTCAACCGATGGAAAGGTATTTTTAACGGACGACCTTTGGATGTTATGTTTCCTTTAAAAACCCCTCTTCCGCTTCCCAAAAAACCATCGGCGAGGCGCGCGTTTTTAGGATTTCATGGTGTTTAAGGGTTGCTCGTCGTCGGAAGAAATAAAAGGGGTTGGTTGGAAAAGAATAAATCTGTGAGCATGGGTCAAGCATTGTCCAGAAAAATGATGGACATTTTTTAAGAATTTTTAACTTAAATTCTTTACCACGAGCGAAGAGTAACAGTGGGTTTATTAGAATATTGAAGAAAGGAAAAACAAAAAAGAGTATTATTTAGAGCTTGCAGATGTGACGGTTCTCAACATTCATTCTGATTTCATTGTGAATGTTGAGTGGTGGAAAATATTTCTGGATAGTAATATTTCCTGTGTTAATTTCAATGTTTTCTAGAAAACGATGCATGAATTCATAAAAGGGGAATGGAATACTCTATCGGCATTTCACGGGAAATATTTCTGATATTCGAATTTCATCGACTGTGCTTGTATGATGATATATCAAGTGTACTTATTTACGTAATTTTAGAATGGTATATATATCGAGGTTGAATTCGATGATGTTTCACTGCTGAATTCTCAGCTGTGACGGTAAAGAGGAAGAGTAAAGATGATATATAATCACGAGTGTAATTAATTAATTTTCTTAGCAACACTATTCACTCAGGATTAAACTTGTTCTTAGAATGCCAATTTTTCCTTCAAATGTCGATAAATTCCACGATATGATCATTGGAAATACATCCAAAACATAATTGCTCTTGCAGTTTAAATTGCTTATTGAAAAGAATTTGGATCGTGTTTAATTGGTATCATAGAATGAAATTGGGTCTTTTGCGGGTGTAAAATATACTTTAGACATTTTCTCTTGATTACCACAGGAACATGAAATAAAATTCAACTGCTGCCATCTTTGACACCTTCCTCAAACGCTCTTATTGAAAAATTCTACAATTTAGATTCTGTAAAAATTTGAATCCTTTATCAAAACTATGATTTCCATGCTTTTGTTTTTTTCTGAATGATGTTCAACCGGGAATTGTTATTGAAAAAAAACCGGAATATTCAGCATTGTCATGATTTTCGGATTAGGTTTTGTCATATTTTATTGAAAATTAATCATTCCTGATTTGTTATCAAACAAGAAAGTTGATTTGGAGTGTTCCAGATGAGAATCACAATTTTCAGAGTTTTCCAGCAATGCACATAATATTTTTAGAGAGATTCAGAATTATTCCCAAGAGAATATTCGAATTTTTAGACTTTTTTTAGAGATTCTCAGATAAAAAATATTCCTTCTAGGGGTAATTTATCCATGTATATTTCAGTGATGATTATCATTTTAATCGACAAATATGGTAAGTTGTATCTCATCTTTCCTGAGAGTTTTTTCGCTTGTCTGCACTTTTTTCCTCGCGAAAGAATAATTTGTCCTGAATTTTGATCTCAATTCATGTTAAAGATGTATTACACCTATTTTTGAAATAATGAAAAACTCACGAAAATCTCCGAAACGATTCTTAATGATCAAACAAATACTCCTGCAAAATTTCAAATCGATTCAGAGCTTCCTTCGAAAGTTACATCAAAATTCAAATCCATTAATTCATAGATTGAAACCATATATAAATGAAGATGAATAGAAAAATATCTTCCTCAATATTCATGAAAAAATTCGGATCAGAGTCATTCGAACTTATCTTCAGTAGTTTTATCGTGCCACGGATCATATTTTGAATCACAGGCCATCAGCGATGTATTATTTTCAAAATCTATGTAATTCATCCTTAAATCTGGTGCAGGTTTTTATAAATACGTGAGAGATGCGAACTTTTTTTTGAATTGAATGAGAGTGTAATTTTTTTTTTTCTAATAATCCGAATATAATTCTTCAGATTTTTAAATCGTTCATGGGGAAATGTCGGATAAACGATAGATGCGAAAAAGTGTTTCGAAATTTTTCTCATTCCTATTGCATTTGCAGTACGTGAAATATGTGCATTTCAAGTGAAATTTTTTGGAGGGTTTGGTCAGTCTTATTATATATTAAAATACATAGAATGGAGTTTTTCGCAATATTCAGAATATTGAGTTATTTTTCATTGACTGGAGTTGAAAATTGGTTGGAAAAATTCGAAGATTTATCGTTTCGATAAACGATTCGTGCTTCAACGACATAAGCATTCAAAGTATTCCACTGCGATGGATTCATTAATTTCCAAATATCAATTTACATATTCTCAGAAAATGATGTACCGAGTTTACAAACATTTCTAACAGAGGAAACAAATGATAAACATAATGACTGTAATAAACAAACAGGGATGTTTTCTGAGGTTGAGCGATGAGAAAAAAATAGAAACTTCCGTCGAGTATCTTGAGAACCGTCACTCAAAAGTTGGCACGGTGGCATGCAGTAAGCGTAAAGAGTATTATGAACTTTTCTTTGGCCGTGTTTCTCTGGCATTTCTACTTTTCCCACCTTCTCCCCATTGGGGCGCGAAAAACTCACAACAAAAAAGAAGGTAAAGAACTACCCTTAATTCGGAAGAGTGTATGCGTTGCTCGTATGTGTGTGGGTGTGTGTGTATATAAAACATGACTGACGATAAACTTGTGTGTCTCATGCGTTTTATCGCGCGGTTTATGTTGCTTTCACGTCGTCCAAAGCCGACATTTGCCTGCGGTGCCGGAGAGCGAGAATGCTAATTGGAAAGCCTGGAGATTGTTCTTTTCTCTTTTCCTTTTATTTTCGTCTTGCGAGAAAAAGGTTTTTCCTCCTTTTCATGAAGATGTAACGCGAGTAAGTACGAAGAACGCTATGAGATATTTTATTCAAGGATATAAAAGTAAAGAGTAAAAATAGGAGTTTTTGTTTGCCGGGGTGCATTTGTTGCTTGGAAAAGGGTCTTTCAGAAAATGAAGTATGAAGTATGAAGTTTGAGTTTTGAAGTATTTTGTATACTCGAATGTTGGGTTTGTAGGTAGAATATCAAGTTTTGTGTGCAAATATTTTGGGACTTCTGTTGTTTCGTTTTAGTAATTGATTCGAAATGGAAAATGATCTGTCAAACATTGTTGGTATTCGCGATTTGTGAAATCATATCACAAGGGATGTATATTATAGATAAAAATATTTTGGTGTTGATAAGTCCAGTACATCATTTTTCATGAGAATTTTTCATCAAATAAATGATAATTGTGTGAATTGAATGTGATGAGATTGAGAAAATACCCGTACACCTCTCTGGAAATATGAAAATACACTTGAAATGAGTTCATTAGTTTTCTGCATTTTTTCCGAATATTGGAATTTTTCAAAAGCAGGAGAATTGATAAAAGTTTTCAGATAGCACACGACGTCCAAGAAATATTGCTCTCATATGTTTAAAATCTCATTCAATCTCAGCCCTTCATTTTGATCAGTATGGTTATTATATATCAGTGGGTTTTAACTTCAAATGATTTAGAATTTTTCATTTGATTTCTGATATCAATCATTTACTGAAAAACACTTTTGCTAATGATTTTTATCCGATTACCAAATATAGTAACAATAGTTTTATATAGTAAATTTGGGTTTTGGACATCTCTTGATTGTCTTTTTTTTATACTTTGAGGTGTTTTTAAAACACGTTCACAATCTTCTTGTGTTAACTAGGAGGGCTTTTTCTTTTAATTTTTCACATTGTACTTCATGTCGGGAGGAATAATCTATTTCGATAAAGCATTTTTTCCGTGAAAATTGAACTCAAAGCAAATATTTTATAGAGAACTTTCAAATCCGTGTACCTCGTCTTCAATGAACCATTAGGGATATGGGATCAAAATGATTGTAAATTTTGTTCGAGTCAATGTAATATGAATTGTTGGAATTAGAATGATTTATTCATTCAAAGCAAATAATTTAATCTCAAGTTTAATTTTCATTTCTAAATTTCACAAGTGTAATTTGTGTTTTGATTTTGAAAAAGCATTGTTTCCCTCTTTGAGAAATTATTATTTCGATTTTATTTCCCACCCTGTATGAAGAAACAAGAAAAATCAATGATGAGCTTGAATGTAGTTTGAATTAGTTACGATAGCAACGAATTTAGCGATCTAAATGACAGAAATTTGTTTTTTTTCCCTCAAGTGATTTTGAATTTGATTGATGTGAAAAATGCTGCTATGCGGAATATTTGTGACAAATTTAGTTTCTGATTTGTGAAAATGATGTCGAAGGATTCTGCGATGCGTTTCGCTATTGTTTTTTTTTTTAATAATTTCCATTTTCTGCCAGTTTTATCAACATTGCGAGAAATTGATCAATGATTTCGTTGTTTGTTGGAGCTGTTATGAGAGTGGTTCGAATTTTATGTTCAATAATTACTTTTTAGTAGATTCTATTCATAAATTGTGCAAAAACATTGTTATTTCTCCTTCCCGCTATTTTTGAGCTTCAAATATTGTCGGAATATCGTCTTTGTGAGAATTTATTTCCTTGCTGCTGATCGATAAACGTCGAGTACTCGATTTTTATCATTGAAGAAGAATATTTAACGTATAAAATCATTTGTCCAAAAGGTACGAGTTTCATCAAAATTTTTCATCAGCCAATTGATACGAGTTATGGTGGCATTTGGGTTTAATGTAATTTGAGAAATGAATTTTGATGAGCGTAGAATGCTTTTTGATATTAATTTGGAAATTTAATTATACTGTCTTCAAAATTTTGAGTTCAGGTGTTGGGTAATAGAAATCGTTATATAATTATGTATTCCAAATATAATAAATAGAAGAGATATTTTCAATTGAAACGAATGAAGATTGTATCATTTTTTGAACTACAAACAGAATTAAGTATATACACACATGCTCAATACGAACAAGTTGATTGACCGGTTCGTATTCGCTGGGCTCCGTTCGTATCCTCAACGTTCCAATATGAAAACAAATTATTCAGTTTCAATGATTCAAAATTTTCATATTTCTACATTTATTGATTCAAAAATGGTTCCATTTCGAATGATATTCCTCAACGGAGCAAAAAATGTATTTTTTGTTTTGGACTGTACCGAGTGAAAGAGATTTCAAAGTTGCAAAAGTTTTGTCCATCAAAGAAACGAGAAGGGCATTGAGAAGATTTGGATACTAGACAACCCTGTGGCTTGAACGGCAACTAAGGAAGGGGTGTGCTCGTTGCAGCACATAAAGGGAGTTAGAATTTAGAGGGCTTATACCGTAGGTTGTGCCGGAAGTTAAGGTCGTTCTACGATGGGTGTGGCAACGTCCAAGACTAAGTTTGCACCTCCATAACATATCCATTGGCGTACCCTTTTGTTTATTTCAAATCTAACATATTTTCATTGCAATGAATTGTAGTTATTGCAAAATATTTTTTGAATATTGCGCATAAAAAAGTGAATTTATTTTAGCACCACATTATTTGTTGTTAATATTTTTTAATCCATTCCATACTCTTCATTGAAAATTCTGCAAATGTGTTCAGAATGAAACGAAGTGAATGCACAACTTTTGTTTTCTGAGTTGAGTGGGAAGGAGAATATTTACTGATCCAATATATGAAATATAAAAACAATAATTTTACATCATGAATTTCTGTTCAATTTTGTTAAAAATTTGTATGCTGACGTTTGATGTTGGATTATTTATTTTGTTTAAGCTTGATTTGTCAATGGAGCGAGGAGGAATTTTTAATCCAATCAAATCGATGGGACATCATCTTGTAATTATTATTATTATCTCTTCTTCAAGATGAATGGGCCAAGTGTTATATGAGAATTTATTAGACTTTGCTCTGTTTTGATATGCAATTTGGAACGTAACACAGGAACTCTCATGGCGCAGAGCATTTTCATGCAGAGTGAGAAACATGATAAGCAGAAGTTTTTCTGAGTTTTGATTCCATTCCTTCGGCATAGAATTGGCAGAATTCTCTTATGCTATATTTTTTTTGTAGCCAGTTTTGCATCAGTGAGATTTGATGAAATAAAATTAATTCGATAAAATCAATAACTATTTTTCACTGCTGTTTTTTTTTCCAACAATTTTTGGCCTGATATTTTAACAATTAAATGTTCTCTTGAAGCGTGTTGATTTTGAGTTGATGGTTTATGTATTATACAAATTAATGAAGATGTTGTTTCGCGTTTTTTGGTGTCAATTGGGTGTCAGTGCAAATCAAATGAAAAAAGCAGTGGTGTTTTGGTATTTCACCGTGCAAACATTGTGTACCATATTTGTGAATTTTTCATACCAATATGTAATAGTTTCTTCTCAGTAGAAAGTGAACGTGGATTCGGTGGAAATTAGGTGTAACTGTACTTCAACCGAGAATATTTATAGTGATCCCTTGGTGTAAAACAGGTAGAATGGTTTGTGGTATAGTTCTAGTGTCAATGATGGTGTGAAGAATTCACAAATACACCAGAAAACCACGGCGTTTAATCAGTACATTTGATTTCATTAGGGAATTTTGTTGATATGTTGGTTATATGATGTTAAATTCAAAGTTTAAAAATTTTTCCATACTAAGGAGGTTAACCATTTTTTATCATTTCCAAATGATATTATTGAAATTTTGTAATTTGAAAACAACTTGAAACATGGATTTTGAACGTGTACAGTGGGTCACTTCAGTTCCTGATTTTGCGTTTTTATTGAATTACAGAAAATCATTTTCCAGTTTTATAATTAGGGATCCGAATTAAATTTCATACCCATGAATGGTCCAAAACACCTCAATTTTGTTTTTAATTTCACAAAATTCAATCGAATAAAAATATATTCCAAAAATGCCATAATCAAATAAGTTTTTTTGTGACATTTTATATTAATTTTCTATGGCAGTGTTTTGTGTGATTCGAAGTTTGTTATTTGGAATTTATTATTTGAGTTCTGCATTGCTGATCAATCCTATCGTAGAAATCAAAGTTTATTGTTCAGCATTTCAAATTTCTCCCATCGTACTGAAAACACGATGTAGTTCCCATAAGTTAAAATCCCCAAATTTTAACATTTTTAATGAAAAAATTAAGAATCCCAACACTTTGCTGGTGATAACCTTTTTTGATTCAATGGTAGAATTTTGTATGTTCTAATTATTATCGTAAAAATGTAAAAAGTATTGAGTTATTTCCAGAGCGAAAGTTCAAAACGATGTCCATTTCCGATGGATGATGTTCCAAATTTCTGTTTTGTCCAGTTTAGGTCGATGATTCTCATCTTTTTGTCAAGACAGCAGCAGTAAATTAGAATTTGAAGCCATTTGAAGCATTTAGTGTAATTAAATTAGTCGTGCACTGAGTACCTGCTGAATGGATTTGAATATTTTTCGAAAGAAATACCAATTTAGGAAACAAATATCAGATACGATGTTGAAGAAACAATATTTTCAAGGAATCACCTTTGTTTTCAAAAATCACTAGATCATTTCGAGTCTTAAAATCATTATACATTGATTCAAAGTTTTTTGAACGCAGAAGTAAGTTTTTGTAGGGTTTAATTCATTTAATTATGGAATTTGGTTTTCACTGAACATAATCGTGTGAAATTATTGAACACAAGAATGGAAATGGACTTGGAAGAATCAAGGGTTTACCAAGTTATTTTAGATCCTGTTGTTTTATTTGAATAGTAATACGAATGATAAAAAATGCAGTGAAAATCATATTGAATTGATTCTTGGTTTAGAATTTCGTATGGGGTTTTGAAACTGAGCAAAACAAGAAGTAAAATATGAGCAAAAATTTGTTGATGTAATACAAATGTGCCTGGTTTATTTAGTTTTTCATTGGAAGTTCTATGATTTGCATTGATTTGATTATCCGAAAAGATGAAAATTTATTCTTATTTTGAACAGCTTTTAACGCAACTTCTTAATTATACCAATCTATATGCGGAGGTCATGTAAATATTCTAAAATATGCTAGCTTTTTGGAAAGGGACTGGCAGTGTGTTACGAGGGGCTAGTTTAAGTTAGAATACTTCTAATTGAAATGAATGTTTAAATCTGATGGAATTTATTTTGATGAAACAATTGCACGTTTCTTGATTGATCACACGATTGAGAATATTTTATTGACTGAATTTTGATGTTTTTGGAAATGATGGGTTGATTGAAACATGGGACGACATCGAGCGAGGTTCATTGGAGCATACGCGAGAGTACTTAGTAGAGATTGAAGAATTGAGATAATTCAAAATGTCATTTTTGGGGTGCCAATTCTGCTTTATATAAATTTATAATAATAATAATTGATTGAAATTTATAAACACAGCAAGGATCTCCCAAGAATTCAATATGATTTAGACTCCATTATTTTAAATCTGTTTCGGGAAGGATTTGAAACATGTTCGATTTGAGGATATTTCGTTATTGTGTGACCATCTAGTATTCATGTGTGGAAGTTGAATACGGCATGAAAAGTTGCGAAATTAATAATTCAAAATCTTTAAATTTGATATTCCTTCATCGAAGTGATTACACTCTGTACTACCCTGTTGCGTTTGGTATTATGTTGATATGAAATTTTGTAAACCAGAATAATGAACTTATAAATTCAACTTGAAATATTAGATATCAGAATACCAGACTGTTTTCTTCGAACAAATGGTCCCTTATAATCACTGTTTTGAGAGATAAATGAAATTATCAAAATTTGAAAGTATATCATAAACATTTGAGATAAGAAAATTCTTCCCACACTTTTTTTCAAAAACTCGCTGAGTGAATTCAATGAAAATTACAAGTGTTCACACACTCGGTTTATGTACCATCAATGCTCTCCCCTTCATCCTCCAAATTCACAATCAATTCTCCAAATATTCATAAAACAAAATTATAATTTCCAGGTTTAAATAATTACAAACTTGGAGATCAATCATAAACAACGGTTGTGATTTTACAAATTTGGAGAGTAAAGCCTGATCTCGAAATTCTCATTCCAATCACTTTTTAGTTTCATCGATTGTTCAAATGCATGCTATACTTTCGCGTTCCAAAACTTTAAATTTTCTAGAGTGAGATTTCACTCTGAGTGAGTGAAAATCGAACCTGTCTGCCCCAAGTGAGATTTCACTCTTATCAGAGTCAGAATTCACTCTCTAGAACGTTGAATTATCAAGGTTACCGCAGACAGACTCGTTTCTGACTCTGATGAGAATGAAATCTCACTTTAAGAAATTTAGAAAACGTTCAGGGTGATAAAAATGCATGTATCTGAGGAAAAATTGAACTACTCTGTTGAATATTCAATAATACAGGGGTGACAATTTTTCAATCGTTCAAATGTTTTTTTTTATGTCCTTGCGTTGCATTACCTTCTCGGGAAATTGACATATTTTGATTGTGGAAATCATTTTAACCGTTCATTTGTGGCGAGCGTAGGTCTCTGAGAACTGCCTAGAATGTCCCGTTGGTTCCTCTCTCGTCCCAAAACAGAAGATAGAATGATTTCTACCATGGACTGTTGTTTTACAATTTATTCTATGTGTACTCTCATGAATTTTGTGATTTAATTCATCATAGAAACAATGAAATTTCCTTTTCTTTCATAATTTGGAAAATTCGACATAAAGTATGGAATAAAACGACATCTTTCTGTCATAACTTTTGAGTAAAAGTGAATCATATTTAACGGAAAGAAACCAGAGCCAGAGAAATCTCAATTTTCATTATATTGAGTGCCATGATTGGTGATTTCAAATTCAATTGAGTTTGATCGGAACATTCATCATCATTATAAATCGTGAATTTCAGAAAGGAATTTGATTCATCAGCTTTGAGTTTTGTGGGAGTTCAAAAACCACTCAGAAATTGCCGCAAGTTGCAGATCCATGAATTCATCATTGTGGTTTCTTGAAAATGAAAAAAGAAACTTTTGTCACATCAGCTATAGCATTTGCAAATATTATGACCACGATTCCTGAATATATGTGACCTGGTCTACGAAAAGGGAGCTTAGGTGTGAAAACAAGTTTTCGTGAAAACAGCTGTTATAGATAAACAAGTCATTTTATCAGTTTCGCTTCCAATGTTCTAATGTTCTAATTGTAAATTTTTGAATTTCAATGTAAAATGACGTGGTTTTGCCTTGAAATAAAATTTTTTAACATATGAAATGATGTCTATTATTTTATAATTTAATCTCCAAATGCTTTTCATTTTCAATCATTGCTGCTCTTCTTTTTGTGGATTTTTAGCAAACTTCCCTACCGGTTAGAAACTTCTGGTTTGCGCCATTCGAAAGAGCATATTTTACTCCATCCAAATCGCCAAAAAAGTGAGGAATGATTTTTTCACACCCCCTTTTCGTAGGCCAGGTCATTTATATAGATATAGCTGTGTATTTTTTAGTGTCAACGGTAAAACCTTGGGAGGAAAGATAAAACGTAACAAGTTACGTGATAATTTTTTATGATGCCTCAATTTTCTTTATCGTGATAGTTGAATAATCGTTCGAAATGAATTGATCGGGATAGTTATATTTCAGACGAACAATTTGATACCAGATTTGTAAGAGATCGCGATCGGAAACATCTGGTATTATGAAAATAAGAATCATTTCGTTATATGACTTTTTACGTTTTGTCATGTCACCGACGAAACATTTAGTGCTCTAGATTTCTTTCCAAAATACATGATTCTGATATTGAACCGTTCAAAGGAATTTTGAAACAGGGAGAGAAGAACATTGCAAGTGGAGCAAGATAAATTCATAGAACGTGATATTCTTTGATCTCTACACGGAAATTAGTTAATTGCGATGATTAGGTATAAGCACAAATGATAGTCAAATGGCAGGCTTATAGTGGACAAAAGTGGATATATTATTTTTCTTTGGGTGAATAATCCATAGGTGGTATACAATCACAATTTTGTACTCCAGTACGAGTTGATTTTGTAAAAAAAAGTCGTACGATAGATGAATTCAACAGTTTTTTTCACGTGGGAAGTTATTTAAGAAACTCAACACCTCTGAAGATGAATCATTTCATTAAAAAATATTTCTAATAAATTTACCGGATTCTGATAGTTTTAATCCATTTTGGGTTGCCTAGTCACTTTAGAACCTTGAACCTTCTGTTTTGTTTAATTGGAATGAAATGTTTTTGAATAGCCAACTTCTTCAATGGAAAGTATACAGAAGAGATTCATCGCATAAAACTGTCGGTTGATTCAATGCCTCGCTATTACAAAAAGTACTTTTAATATAATCTTCAGTGAATACAGTTTCAGGGTTGATTACCAAGATTCAGTTGTAAGAGATACTGCTTGCAAGAAGATTTGAAATTTCCCTTTTACTATTTTTCTCTCCCAATCAATCTGTCGTTGAGTAATTTTCATACTGTACACTAGCGATGCGCCTCTCTATTATGCTTTTTGAGATTCTAAACCAAATATTATCAGAGTTTCTAATTTCACATCGAATGTTCAAGTCCTCTCAGTTTGTTTTATGATGTCAAAGGAATCAATTTTGTCTGTAAAGATGAAATTTTCCATTCCTGATAGCGTTATCTTCCTTTTTTTTGTTAATCATATATTGAATTTTGAACACCGAATTTGGGAAGTTTTATATGGAAATTCGAATGAAAAACAATTGGAGGCAATTCCTTTTTTCCCATACTCAGTGCGTTACTTGAAACTTTTCCCGGTCCTGTTATTATGGAAGCTGGATCTAGAATCAGCGAATTTCATTTCACTTTTGTAAATGTCTGATCCATAAATTTGGAATTATACACAAATGTAATTCGATTGTTTGATCAATGAATTTTGAAACTTTTGAAATTCATACCTTGATTTTTTATGTTGATTCTTCGGTAGAGTTCGCAATTAATATATTTCATGGAAGAATTGAGTTTTCCTAATGTACTTTCAATTTACAATTTTTGCTTTTTGATATTAGATTTTGAGTTTCAAGACTTCAAGAGACGAGATTTTTTTTGAAAATCCAATCAATACTGTTCACAGTCAATTAGAATGATTTTTTCTTTCAATATAGTGTCTGGTAAATCAACAATAGCATCTCGCGGTAAGTCACAAGTTATTCCGATATGCAGAATCGCACACGTTGATTATTACAATAGCATTCGCTGTGTTCGTATTTCAATTACTTTTTCTGGTGTGTTTAAATTCACGTGTCTGACTACATTGATCTTATTCTACTGATTTGAGGGGTTGACATTTATTCGTCCCACTGAATTCCGTCTTTTACAATTCATGTCTTTTCTTACGCATTCTTCAATCTATCTTTGCGGTATTTTTGGAGGGTTCAATGATTTTAATTTTATACTTTCATCTACCCTGCATATTAGAATAACTCATGACGCTGATAAATTTTTGAATAGGTTAAATGCGATCAAATACCAATCGAATGTTACACTGTTTATTGTATCGAATTCATTGAATTTTGTGCTTTTAAAATTAGATTTCGATGAAGAAATATAGACAATAATTGAAACATAGACAAATTTTGGAAACCTGTTTTGAGGTTTGATTCTTGTTTTTCATTATACTCCATCCGTTACTCGGTGATAATTTTGTCGCAGATTATGAGTTTTGGCTTTAAGCGCCACAGTACCGAAGTCTCAGAAGAATTCTTGAAGAATTCATAAAGAACACAATCAGTTCGATGAGAAATCTTTATGAATTCATTTGGAACTGTGGTGCGGTGTGGGTACAGTCACGTACAAACAGAATTGCTGAAGTTTCGTGAATATATTATACAGGATACGTTGAATCAAAACGAGAAATCAGATTTTAATCGATCATTAATCAAATATCATAAAAATTTAGAGAAATCAGTTTTCAGATTCGAGAAAATATAGTTTTGTAATTACGAAATGAAAAATTTGATAATTTTGCACTGATCACAATTTGTTCCTGTTTTTTTTTCCATATTTCCTGGTTATGCGAGTGAAGGAGCGATTTCAGAAAATGAGTAATAATAAGGTTTTTTGATATACTATTTCCAAAATTGGATTCTTGTCTCATCAATTTTTACGAATTTCATTCAATTTCATACGTAAATTTGTTGAACTTAAGGTCGTTGCAATTAACCGTACCCATTTTTCGGAATTGCTTGGTGCACAGAGGAAAAGTATAAAAGCGTCTACATAAAATTTTGTCAAAGAAGCAGGAAGAATTGTTGACAAAATTCAATTTTTTGCTTTCAGGAAAACGTTTGCTAATGAAACTAACATCTTAGCTGTGAGAGCAGTGCCGGATTGGGCACTAGGCCTTTTGTTTGATTTTTCTTGTTTTTTTTCTTGTCAAAATATTTATGCTAAGAAAATTCAATAAATTAATTGTATTTAAAAATACTACGCTTTTGTTCAATTGATTTCGTAGCTCGGAGTTTTATATTTTCAACTTATTATCGTTTTTGAGCTGCCCTTGGATAGGCCCCCCACCAAAGTTTGCCTAGGGCCCCACTTTCGGTGAATCCGGCACTGTGTGAAAGTGAAAATTTTTTTTTGTTAGTGCTATAGTAACAAACCATTTTTTCCGTATATGATCTCATTCATTCATTTCTTCGCAGGGTTTGTTCTATTGGACTAAAATATTCCGTTTTCCTTCCCACATTGAATAGGCGCAAGTTTTAAACTCGTCGAGGATTTTCAATATTGATTGTCCAAATTTTTAGCTAAAACTTTCGATGCAGTTTGATTTTATGTTTTGCCCCGCATCTCCAACAATGTACAGTATCTGATTTGTACTGATATAGTAATTTGAGGAACAGAAAAATCAAAGATTCGAATTTACTCCTTATTCAAATGTTTTCCTAATGTATCTCTTACAACGATTCTCCATTTCATTTGATTTTTTTATTCTTCGGGATCTTTGAAAATCGGGGAAAGTCCTGCAGTATCGACTCCCTTAGCATTTCTGAGTTTAGGATGATGATTAGTTACTTCTATCTATTTCATATCTTCCTGAAAGTTGACATCGAATACAAATTGAATACGAAAATTCCAAGGCCCAAATATTAACGTTTCCGAAAAATGTCGTACATTACCGACATCCATATATTTTTTCATGTTTCAAAGGCAAAAGTCAAACTTTCGATGCTTCGCACGTGAGGTCTTAATTAGAATATCAACACCAAGCTTTACAAAAAATACCACAATACAAGATAACGAGAAGCTTTGTGATCGTTTCCGCAACCCAGAGAAAAGAATGGATATTTTGTCGAAATTTCTGACACCAAAATGTTTCTCTGATCTCAAGAAATAATTTTGGTCTCGTGTCTGTTTGTTTGTGTGGTAGTTTGTCTGTTTGTCGATCTATTTGTCTAATTATGAAGTGTCGGTACTGGACGACTCTGGCGTTTCAATATTATTTCTGATATGAGTCTCAATACATATTATTTTACTTCACTAATCATGGTTGAAGTACCTCCATAACTCATAGAAAGGACATATACTTTCCGTAAAAATACCACCTACTTCTACGGAATGATCCACAATAATTATCTTTGGATATTCGTAATTAGGATAAAAAATTTCATCATCGTTCAATTGTTACAATAAGTTTTGAAAAATGTCATGAAGTACACATCCTCACATTATTCCCTGATATTGTTAATTAGCGAGAATCATGAGACTGTATGATTTCCCTATTCTAATGTCGTTTAGAGGTGTTTGCTGTTTTTGAAAATTCTATTCTTTTGAATTTATTCGGTCAAATGAATGTTGTTTTGAATAAAATGGTCCTACTTTATACTTTTTTTATATTCAATTGTTCCTTTCATGAAACGATTAAAGTACTTTTGCTATACAGAGTGGAAATCATTATTCATCCCAGTTATGTTTCAGTTTTCACGATTTCGTAATGCAACTTTTTTATTTCTCAATGTGATTGGAAATTAATGAATTTCGAGTTAAATTTATGTAATGTTTCAAAACCGGATATATTTTTCTCAAAGAATCATATTTTCAGAATTTTTCACAACGTTCGATAGATTCCTATGTGAAAATTTAGCGATTCCGCCAATAGTTGACCACGGGCAATGGCTTTGGCTAGGCGTGAAAGTCAAGCGTACGAGATTGATATTGGGCCAACGTTGATTAAAAATAGAGGTAATACAAAGATGAAAAGTGATAAAATAGTGTTGGCGGAAGTTTGCATCAGCATTGGTTTTATAGCAGAAGGTTTGTGTCGGTCAATCATGGAAAAACCATTGAATCAAGCCTGTGTCAACATTGACGGCCTTTCGCCACCGTTGCCCGCAGGTGTCAAAATTGAGGCTGGTTAATTGCTGGAACCATGTTATCATTCCAGTCCTCAGTCAGGCTTTCTCTCAAGGCTTCGCTAATGCTCGTCAGGGGTGGGTCAGCCTTGCGCCACTGGTAAATTTTTACATGGGATTGATTTTTTTTTCTGATCAAAATGCCAATTTTTTCTCTGATCTCCAAGTTTGGACAAAATTTCGACACAGTTCGATACAAATCTTCAATAATTTATTCCGTTCGATTCAGATGATATTTTAATTCGTTCCGAGTGATATTCAATTCATTTAAAGTGAAATTTCTGTTCCGAACACGTTGCGGTTTTTGATTTCTAAGCCTCAACCACTCACATATAACAATGTGAACATTATTTTGCTTGATATAAGAAAATACTCCCCCGGGTGATTCCAAAGTGACCAATTTTTATGGTATACTTTCGGTTATTTTTTGGTTTGGTAAAAATTTGGTCAGAAAATGGTTACCCAGATGGTTTTTACCATATAATGACCTATTTGAGACCGGAAACTAATGATCGCTGAGAACAAATCTGCCACCAAAAGGTAACGAAAAAATGTAGTCCGTTTTTGGAATCATTTTGGTATTTTTGAGGTAAAAACCCAGAAAATGACCACGAAATAACCGGAGAATCACCAAAATTGAAATTGGTTGAATTTTGGTTGGATTTTGGTCAATTTTTGTTGAAAAAAATGTCCCAAACGACCAACAAGTTACCAAAACCAAGATTTTTCACCAAAATGTAACCGAAATTTTTGGTCGCTTGTCGGTTCACCCAGACCCGGAAATAATCTCGTCTTTTCGTGGTTTTGATTATGAAAAATTCAATTCAGACTTCGATTTCTATTGATATGTAGCGTACACTGAGAGAAAGTATTAGTTGTCATTATCCAAAAAAATCAGTGAAATTACTGATCTACTCATTTTTATTGTACGATGTAACCAAAGGTTAGGATCGAAATTACTTGATTTTTAGTGAACACAACTATTTTCCACAACTACTTTTCAATAGTAAGCTATACTATAATAGGATAATTTATAAATCCTGGTTGAAATTACTTGTAAATTTGTACAAAATAATAACCTTGAGAATAATCTACAAAAATCATACGAAAAAAGTTATAAAAATGACATTGGTATCCATTTTTGTCTTATTTTTGAACATTTTATCCACTTTTATCGCAATGTTGACCAGGGAAACTATCGTTTGGTTCTAATGTATAACCTATATCAATACTTGTTACTACATTTCTGCGTATCCAATCTTGAAATAAGAGTGAATGTCTTGTGACGATACCACTGCCATTGTAGAGAAAAATACGAATTCAGAATCAATTTAGCCTTTAGACCCCCGACGATCTAAATTGCACAATTTGAAGTGGCAATTTTGACGACTTTGATTCACGCGTCCCATACGTGTAAAATAAAGGAAAGTGTCCAAAAACAATCGAATACGAAAACAAGCTTGATTATATTAACTATAAGTTCTTGGTTGGAAAAATCAAATTTTCAGTAGTTGTCATTAAGAATGTTCATTCGAGACAGTTTAGTTACAGTCACTATAAGAATTTCTCTCAGTGTAAACAAATATCACTCTGATGAGCTAATTGAAAAACTGGTGGGCATTCAGTGAGTGCCTGAAATTTGAAACCAATTCGTTATCGTTGAAAATTTCCAATGCATTTCAGACATAGCAGGACGTGGTAGAAGAATTATAAACATCGAACATCACGGACTGAAAAATTTTGTCGTGCTTTGAAGGGAAATAGACAGATATGGAATTTGATTTATGATCTAAAATTGAGGAAAAAAAAACCATGAATCCATATCAGAGACCTGTTTTGAGCAATTTTGATATATATTCAGACGTGATAGATTCGTTTTAGACAAAATTTGGATGTTGAGCCAATAGTCCATGAAGGCAATGCATCTTTATACGATTGTTCCATTTTGATTTGGTTATTCAGATGGTATAAGTGTTTTAGATTCATGTATTTTGTAATTCATTGAATTATTATTATTATTCCTGGTTGCATAAATAGTGAACTCTTCATTACGAAATCTCATACAAAATCTGCTACCTCTTAATTAAAAATAGATGATTACGATTCGATTAAGGAATAACACCACAGTGGAATTTGAAAAAAAAAATCAAAAAATTTGTTTTTGGCTTGAAGTACTCTTCGAGGACCCGAAAATGATATACCGTAAACTAGAAACACAGGTCCGACTAAACACGCACCACTCAACTGTTACAAAAACTTTAAATGCGTTCATTTCAAAACAGTATGTCGAAAGTCGGTGGGAGCTCTAGCTCCGCCAATTTTCAATCAATTACCTCGGGGTTTTTTTGTTGTATTCGTGATATGATTATCTAGTGAAATACGTACGGGTTTTTCGAAATATTGATATTTGCGTTTTTTATTCAACATTAAGTAACGAAATTTAGGGTGAAAATTCTACTTTTTTCTTCAAACCGATGCCATTTCGTGGAAAATGCACATTTTTCAAAACGGATACGTATTTCACTACTTTTTGGATTACAGAAAATAATTATTTTTGGTTCTGTGTTCTACGTCAATTCTGGACTGAGTTATTTATCCCACCGCACGACCATGAATTTTCACAGTGCTCCAGTCATTCACCTGTCAAGCCGCCATTTTTCACCATAAAATTCCACAAAAAAATTATTTTGTACTTTAATAGTAGCGGAACACCCTCATGTAGTTCAATTTGAATAGGAACTTTCTAATTTTCGAAAAAACAATCTGTAAAAGCGTTATTTTTGGAGATATCACTGTGGTGTTACCCCTTAAAAGAACATTCAACGCAGTTTTAGGGAGAATTGAAATTAATAACGTACTTGTAATGGTTAACCACATTCAACTGACCAAACTGCGATGTAATTGATTCAAATGCATACGTTAATTGATTGAACTATGCAGTGAATTTCGAAGCTCTCCACATTGTTATTATTATAATTTACTGCATTCGTTTATTTGTATTGGGGATAACTGGTTGCGTTTCGATAGTTTAGCGATCCAAAATAAAAAGGATCCAACGTTGTAAGAGAGTTCAGTAATGACGAAAATGTTACTCATCGTTAATATTTATAAAATGTATTCGAAATTGAGAATTTGGATGACGAAAATATTTTTAGCGTTGAGACACGGTTTGCTTCGAAAGAGTTCTCTTATGAGTTCCAAATTACAAATTTCACGAATAACAAATCTAAAATCACAATTCCAAATCCACATTATTGTAACTTTGGAGGTGAAGTCATTGTGAATAGATTTTTATTTAATCACGGAGTAGATAATTCCAGTATTACCGATACAACTCTTACTTGTTCGCAAATGAAAAGTAAATTTTCATTGCATGTGGAAAATTGATGCTTATCATATTGACTATATTTTAGTAACTTATTACCGTGCACAGGAAGTAGTACTTGATTTATTTGAGAATTAATTATTATTCTTGTCGTATTTATTCATTGTTCTCACAATAAATGTCATTCTTACTGACTGAAATTGCATCGAAAGAATTCATTAATTATTACTTAAGACTCTGTCTGTGAAACATGTATTTTACATGTAAGATGTATCTCTGGGACGTTCTCTGAACGTTCAGAAAACCTTCCCCACGCTTCATAAACATTCGACCAACGTTCCAGTGGCATGTTGTGTTGTCTGGGGTGAATTCCAGCGTTTTGGATTCAGTTTTCACGTGGTTTCGTCTTGGAGTATGTTTTCAGCCGGGAAATTAATTTCGATTTTGGACAGTACACATATAAAAATCATAAGTCAAAAAACATCTGTCTTTGTGGGGAGTAAAATTTGAGGTAAGAATTGGCGAAACACAAACTACAGCAACAGTTTCAATTTCGGCGAGATCAAATGAAATATAAATTACTTTGAAGGTGGTGTGGCTTTAGTGGATAATGCATACATGCGCTGTATGAATTATAGAGAGTGTTCCTTCATTCCAGTGGTGGATCTCTTCCCCCAATCGTGCGGGAATGCGGGGTTTATCGTCAAGAATATAGAATTTTGAGGAACTGTTGTTTCTTTATTGTAGATCTTGGATTCTTTGAAAAGTATGAGGGAATCCCAATAACTCATGGTGACAACTTTACTGCTCCCATTCTGGAGGAGAAAATTTTACAATTATTTTTTGAGGGTATTTCATGTTCAATGTTGATCGATGAGAATTGTTCTCTGAGTTGTCCTATCTAGTGATTCACGATCAATACATAACAAATTGAATTGAAATTCAAGATCAATTCGAGATTTCATATGGTAGGAAACTAATTTAGTGAATATTTCATTCCTTTCCAAGATTCACGTACTCGATATTTCTTTGGATTTGAATCTTCATTGAAGACGAGAAATGGTATTTTTTCTAAACTTCAATTTGGATATATTTTCCATTCTTTGGCCTGATCGTATAATTTTTTATTCAGCCTGAAAACTCATGTTTAGCTATTTTTGATTCAATGAATAATATGGGAATTTAGTATCGATCTCGTTTTATTTATTCTGTACATGTAATTCTTTCCACGCTATCGGAATATTTCTGCTCTTAAATTGAAAATTTGCATTTATGAAGGTTTTCTTGTTTCGCAAAATATCGTATTTGTCTTCTTTCTCAGAAATTCGAGAAAAATTATCTGAAAAATTGTTTCGAGAGCATTTAATTCTGGTGATTCACAGATTAGAAATGGCCAAGTTCTGGAACTCAAAAACTTTGTTATGAAAATTCAGAATAATTACATTTTCTCATAGCATTGAAGGACACCTAATAACTCAAAATACAGTTCAGAGATTGGATTTGTTTTTTTAAATGTACAAAGAATTTGAAATAGTCCCATTTCTATTCCAAAATGATCAAAAAATTGTCAAATGTATCGAAATTGTACGTAACTTAATTGTTTTTTTTTCCAGTAAGGCAACTATTGAATTCTTTCGATGCGTTCTCTTCATACAATGTTCATTTGAATTCTTGCTCTGCTATAGCTAATGCATCTTTCCACTTTTTATGCAACCAGAAATCAGCCTATCATTCTTGTTTTTTAACACAATTCAAATTTTTTACCGTCAGTAGACAATCCTTTACTATAATTTGGTATTTGTCACTTCGAAAATAACAGAATATCATACGGAACGAATGAAGAATGTGAAGAAGATATTTAAGGGGATTGTTTCACAGATGGCAAAATTCAAAATAGCGAAAGACAGCTAGTCTAATTACATTGAAATTTTTCACGAAGCTCATTGTGACTAAAATTTAGACTCAAAGGTATCAATTCATGTACGAGACCTATTTTTGAAAAATGGTAGAAGTGGAATCTAACAGTCTCCCAGCGATTATAATATTTACTGAATTTCAAAGCGTTGAGAAGCGGAGAATCATTTTTGTAATTTCTTGAACAATTCTGCGTTTTGAATCACGACGTTCGGCTTTTCCTATCGATTCCAAAGTGACCAATTTTGTTGATTTGGTAAGAATTTGGTCAGAAAATGGTTACCCAGATAGTTCTTACTATATAATGACCTATTTGTGACCGAAAACTAACGGTTGCTTTGAACAAATCTGGTTTTCATCAAAAGGTCACCAAAAAATGTAGCCCATTTTTGGAATCTTTTTAGTATTTTTGACGTAAGAACCTAGAAAATCACCACAAGATAACCGAAAAATCACCGAAAAATCACCGAGAAATCTCCAAATTGAGATTGGTTGAATTAAGGGGTAACATCACAGTGGAATTTTAAAAAAATCAAAAAATTTGTTTTTGGCTCAAAGTACTCTTTGAGGACCCGAAAATGATATACCGTCAACTACAAACATCGGTCCGACTAAACACGCACGACTCAACTGTTACAAAAACTTTAAACGCGTTTATTTCAAAACAGTATGTCGAAAGTCGGTGGGAGCTCTAGCTCCGCCAATTTTCAATCAATCACCTCGGGTTTTTTTTGTTGTATTCGTGATATGATTATCTAGTGAAATGCGTACCGGTTTTCCGAAATATTGATATTCGCGTTTTTTATTCAACATTAAGTAACGAAATTTAGGGTGAAAATTCGACTTTCTTCTTCAAACCCATGCCATTTCGTGGAAAATGCACATTTTTCAAAACGGATACGTATTTCACTACCTTTTGGATTAAAGAAAATAATTATTTTTGGTTCTGTGTTCTACGTCAATTCTGGACTGAGTTATTTATCCCACCGCACGACCATGAATTCTCACAGTGCTCCAGTCATTCACCTGTCAAGCCGCCATTTTTCACCATAAAATTCCACAAAAAAATCATTTTGTACTTTAATAGTAGCGGAACACCTTCATGTAGTTCAATTTGAATAGGAACTTTCTAATTTTCGAAAAAAAAATCTGAAAACGCGTTACTTTTGGAGAGGTCACTGTGGTGTTACTCTTTAATGTTGGATTTTGGTCAATTTTTGTTGAAAAAATGTCCTAAACGATCAATAAGTTACCAAAACCAAGATTTTTCACCAAAATGTAACCGAAATTTTTGGTCGCTTGGCGGTTCACCCAGATCCACTAGGGAAAAGATAAACATGTATGTGAAAATGGTGAACTTTTTCTGATTTTCCTAGTAGGGATTTGGGAAGGCATGAGTCTAGATTTGATAAGCCATGCGTGAAATCTTGATGCCGTCAAACTGTAATTCTGCGTCACATATATATCATAATTCCATTTGAAAATCCATATGTTAGGAATATAGGAAGCTGATAAGGTTTCTTTCCTTACTATTCCCGCATCTCAATCACATGAGGACTATATTTAAAAGAAAAAAAAGGAAAATACTTTGTCAAATTTCTACTAGGAAAAGTGTTATCCAAGTTTCGATAATTTAGAATTTCGTCTATAAATCTGAGAATATTCAAAATTTCATCACCATTTGAAGGGGATACTATTATCCCTACCTATAGGGACGACAGTATAGATGGTCAATTTACGAAAGAAATCTATTTTCTTCATCAATTAGGCTTGAGAAAAGTCTGAGAAGGATGTAAAGAACTTCAAATAATAATTTATAAATTCGTCAAAGTTGTGAATGCATTTCCAAAGGATTTTTATGTGTTTTCAATTCCAACTCTTTTCAATTTTGTTGAAATCTCAAAGAAATACGTTTACAAAAGTTTAGGCGGTAAGTTTTCCCCCTCATAGGTGTTCTGGGATATCAATGATTGATGTTAAAAACTCCAGATCATGGACTGTTTTTGTTTTATATGTACACTTGATTTTCATCAGGGTATGAATGATGCGAGTAAAAATGAACCGGAGAGATGTGTTATGACTTTTTTTTTGGTCACAAATTATGACCTTTTTGCATTTCAATTTTTTAGTATTGTTCCTGAAATTCGAATGACCTAAATCTCAGTGAATTGTGTATTTGTTAAATTTACTCTGCTGCAAAACGCAGCTAGAGAACAGTGAAATTAGACCTGAGTGTGAAAATAAATACTTTAGAGTGAAAAATTCAGATTTTATCCTAGTCTGATTCCAATATTTTTTTCGCATGAGAAATAGTATCAAGAAAATAGTGATAGAGTGAGTATGGACACTACTAGTATCGAATTAAACTTAGATTTGAAACCTAATTTAGAAGAAACATAATTTAAGGGTCAGTTCTAATCAAAAAGTTAGTTCTACGAGAAAACGGTTAGTATGGGGGTTTTCTTTTTTTTAATCGAGTATCCAATGTTTCGGTTGATTCTAATTCTCATTTAGATTATGGCCTGATGAGGAAACCAAAGCTCTCTTGAACAAGTTTCCCTGGATTTTGAACATTCTAAGTTGAGTCTGATTTGTTGAAACACTAATCCAAATTTAGCGGGTATGTAACAGAAGAAAGGGACATCACTCGATTGCCAATCATTGTCAAATTAAAAATTTTTAGTCCCAATGAAAACTTTTGTCTGTTCAGAAATGTTGCTGAAGTTTAAATTGTTCATTCAAACGAATTGGTAAGTGAATAACGAAATCCTTATCTATCGAAGACCCAAATTCTTGCGATACATTCTTCAAACCGTGTCTTTAGTTACAAAAAGTTCATTCGAGAAGGTAAACACCTTGATGACTCTGTGAGTTATCAAATTCTGTGAGTTTGAACTTTTGTTTCGTTTTTATAAACGATTCAAACTTCAGGACCATTCTTCAGAATTGATTATCAAACTTCGAATGTTTTCATTACTTCACACGAAATTTGAAGTTTTGAATATTGCAATGATTGATTCTAGCAATGACTCCCAATGGAACAAAATATTATTACTCAAAGCTGAGTTTCCACTGCCAGTAATAATCAAAGAGGAGAAAAACAATTAAACAAACGTGACACTCATTTCTAAGCTCACGAATCTCACCAAAAAATCTCATGTAAATCTAATTTTGCCACAGGATTTGATTGTAATCGAATATACATAGAAATCTATGCAAATGCGATGCTTGATTTCATAGTATCGGAAGATGGATTTACAGAATATTCAATTTCGAAATTCATCACCCACGTCAAAGGATGAAACTTTTGGGAAGGTGAGACTTTTTACTGTCAGTGAAAACTCTCTTGACGTATGTTCAGAATAAAGAGTGACAAAAATAAAAGAGCTCTGATTCGAAAAATTGATGACACCTACCCGAAGACGTGAATTTTTTTTCATGAATACCTGAGGAAATGTTTTCCATCAATTATAATGACCCACATTCTCTTCGGATGGAATTATTCATGCATCTTTTCTGATTGTCATTTTTTTGATTTTGTCATTCTTTCGATGGTTAATTTGATTGAGAGAAACCGTCATTCCTTACTTCAGTGTGTTGTAAAATTTTAGAAGAACGATGAAAGAAAAATTTTCGAAAAACCCTATTGTTCTCGATATTCCAATCATGGTTAATATTTCAAATTGGGATAAAATTTTAGAATATGAATAATCTCTCAGTCGTTGAGTTGATTTCCATTATTTGAAAAATTCGAGTTCTTAAAAGTATAGGTTCGAGTATGTGTGACCGAATTGCATAAAAGCGGTAACAAGATTGAAAAAACTGTTACTTTGAGTCTTCAGGGGCGTCTTCTGTAATCCGATGGCTGTCTTCATCGGAGAACCACTGGTAGATGCGTTGGTCGGTGAATCTTCGATTGATGTATTTTGAAGTCATTTAGCACGTTACATTGAATAAACTTTTGTTTTCACATCATGCAACAGGTGAAAGAAAGGTTCTCAATCTGTTGTTATTGGTTTATGCAAAATTTATGCGAAGTTCTAGAGAACTAGACACGCAATAGCTTTTGGAATGGAACAATGATTGGACATCGTCGTTTTCAAATGAGTTGGGAGATTAGTGTTCACGATTTCATGTTACGGTATCTTCGGAAATGAATTTTTTTCTGAATTTCCGAGAAGCTTCTTATGTCGTGTATTATCTTCTCTTCGTAAGAGTTTATTGTTTTCTCGCGTGACAAGGTTGCGTGAATGAGAGATCATCTTGGTAATTTTCGAAAGGGATCGTCGTGGTGAAAGGTGCTCGAGGTGGCCACCACTTTTCCGTGGGTTTATGCTTTCCGGTTCCTCCCTCGCTATTATCCGGTCTCTCCACTGCTCTCCAGCCGCGTTGGGCTCTGAAACAATAAAATACGTTTATGAATGAAACCTTTCTCTAGCCAAGTACATTTTCTGTATTCCTCTCTCCTACGACTACCAACTTGTCCCATTACATCTTTCTCCTCCCTTCTTTACACCCTTGGAATCCTGAGGCAAGCGTGCAGCCTCTTTTAACGCGGTTTATCATGTCTCCTTTTCCATTCATCCCATCCGCAACCTCTGATTATAAACTCAAAGTTGTTGGAAGGTGCAGGAAGTAAGTACGAGACATTCGTGTACACAATTCCTGTACAATAGAAATTTCGTTCAACTTTGTTTTTTGTATGTTTCCTCACACGATCCGATGAGAGACAATTTTTAGAAAGTTCTAAAAAAAATTCTTCTGTGACGATAATGTTCCCTTTTCATCGATATTTATGCATCATATAAAACGAAATCTATTTAAAGAATCAAAATCTAGGACATGCTTATGAAGTAGGTTCTCTTGATTGGGAATTTAAAATATTCATTCGTGTACTACATTCTTTTTATATATAGCATGCAATATCTTCTGGCGAAGGGTTTTTATTTTTCTATCATTTCAATTGCAATCTTTTGGAATCTATCTACATACAAATTCGTGTTGTTTTAACTGAAAATACTCTTATTACTGTATACCATACTCGTTCTCCAAAAAAATCTGGGTTTAATTATATATTTTATCTTGTGCTGTATCTTGTATTGAGAGCAAATATTCTTGATTTGATCTTTTTTTCTAATTTTGCAACTTCTTTCGCGATAGGGATGACTTTTTTGTCCTTCTCGTAGTCTGCATCATTGCAACGAGAGGATCTCTTCTATGTGATTGCGAAAGGAGACGACCCGAGACGGGAGATTCGCTTATAGGATACATGGTTAGGATGTATATGTTTGGCACAAGGACCCGGAAGGATGAGCAAGGATGTGTGTAAGGACGCGCGTTACTGCAGGTGAAGGAGAAGTAGGTAGAGAACGTGTAGTATTCTGTGGAGACTGGAGAGACGATCAATACCCAACAGTCCGGCACCGCGCACTTGCTTCTCTTCTCTGTGTATATGAGAAGTCTGTATAACTATACCAGGGTATTCGGTGTACACGGGAAGGCTCAGGAAGAGACCTGGGAGGAGGGTTGGGGTTGGTAGAAATAGAAGGGGTGGAAACATCCCCAAGGAGCCGATAGTAGCCCATAGCATTCTACAAGAACCCACCTCATAGTACTAGCCAATGGATGCCCACTGCAATCTCTAGGTCTGTGCAGCTAGGAATAAGAGAGAATATGTATATATACGAATCTCTCTTTCAAGTCTTTGAAGTCACTCAACTGTTTAATTGAATGAATGGTCTCTTAATTCTGCTACTCTTTGAAAAAGATAAGAGAACTTGCACGAACTTCATTGTCGGATATCATGAATTTGAAAAGAAATGCTCTTATTTTCATTGTCCACAGATACCCACGAGAACGCATCGGAAAAAGAATCTAGGTTTGAATTGCAGGAAGTAGGGAGGAGGAATTACTTGGTCGTTTGTCGAAACGTTCTCGAAAATCTCGTAAAGCCATTTGTGGTGAACATTTGAGCACTCAAGGGAGGGTGATAGGGGATTGGAAAGCAAGAAGTGGGCTGAAAGAGAGGATAAAACCTCTATTTTCAGGTTCTTATCTTTATTGCCAAATTCCATGCGTCTTCGGGAGTGTGAAAAGACCGATGGAAAACGCGAGGAAATTCCCACTGAAATTGGGTTTAGATGATCGAGGAGCCTTTTGATTCTTTCAGTTCGTTGGCTTTTGTAGGGTATTTTGTGTCTTGTTTTCTCTTTTGCGCTCCGTTTTTCCCGCCCAATTAAGGTTCATTAGAGTTTTAATTACTTTTATCACTTGACCGTTGCGATGAAACAGTTTTTCCCTCTCAACGATTCAATCGGAATTTAATAGAACAGCGACTATAGTGATCGATACTTCTAGAGGATGAAAAAACTCGTGGTAATGATATTTCTATTTTTGAAAGCAGAACAGAGGAGTATTCAATAGAATTCTCATTTTTCAATTGATTTTTCGAATATTTTTCATCCAAAGTAGGGGATAGTGGGATTGAAAGTGCCACGGGGAAGTTGTTCCGATGAATCAAATTTTACAAATGAAAATAAATAGGGGTAGGGTGAGTGCACCGGTAAATGAATGGGAATCTGCGAATGAACGCTGTCCACGAAATGTATCAAAAACTAATTTAAAGCTGATTCAACCCAATAAAATGTCAGTATAAGAGATATTAGGATTTATTACACCATGAATTTTTGCTTGTGAGTTTCACAAGACGCATTTTCATGAATATCTTTGAAAATAAGAATGAATTCCTGGGTCCTTGAAGAAAATCATGATGCTGAAAGCTTCCTTAATTCCCACACAGCAAAGAAAGGCCAGAAAGAATTCTTGGGAACACCATAAGTCGTCCAACAAGATTCAAGAAGAATTCTTGAAGAGTCCCCGAAATCTCAGTTCAGAATGAATACTGGAGAGAATCCTTGTTTTCGTTCAAATAAACTCTTAAACTTAGTCAATTGATCGAACTTACAGCGAGGTGCGATTCATAATTGAGGCTCCGTAATATCTTTTCAAAGGATTTCGAAACACTTCTTCAAGAATGCTCTTGAAATTTTTCACGATCTGCTTGAAATTGTTCCAGAAAATTTTTAAAAGTATTCCAGTTTTAATAGCAATCGGCCATGCCTCAAGGTTTTCAGGCAAGATTGTAGCTGGATTGAATTGTTGAATCGGAAAATATTCTGAGAATTCTTAGAATTCTTGAAGACTTTTTTTTCTCGTATCTTGCCAATTTGGTAAAAATGTAGTAATTTTTGGAACTTTATTTCCCATCGTGGAGGCTAATTCTGAAAATGACGACATCGGAACAACTCCCCAAGAAAAGCATTTTTAAACTCGCTCTTCTCTGTACAGGGTGTCCCAGAATTCATGGATCGGATTTCACAGGTATATTCTGCAGCCAAAATGCAATAATTTCTTGTTTGAGAAAAATTTTGAGATGCTTACATACTTGAGCTGAACACCATTCGCTAAGTTGGGAAACGGCGAATCTGTGAGAAAAAAATTAAACTATTTCATCATTGATAGTTCCGGAACTAGAGTGATTTGAAGTTGTTGAATTCTGATTGGCTGAAAGCTAAAAAATTTCAAATCACTATAGCTCCGGAACTATCAATGATAAAATAGTTTAATTTTTTTTCCACAGATCCGCCGTTTTCCAACTTAGCGAATGATGTCAAGTTCAAGTATGCAACATACAGTGCCTTTGAATGATTTGGATTTGAAAAAAAAACCCAGGTTATTGAAATTTGGTTTCTGGTAGAGAAAATTTGATCGATAAAAAAATTCCTTCTGAAAATTTAGAGAATGTGACTGTAATCTTTTACAGCCATTTTTCTCTGAATATTCGTATAAATTCTATTGAATTTTAAAGAACGTCAACTCAATTTTGGAGCGTATTCTAAACATTCAGCAAATTTTGTTTTTTAATTCAGAGACAAGTGACTGTGAAAAAATCACGACCACATTTCAAAAATCATTAATTCAAATCATTCTTTCTATCAAATCAATGAATTCGATAATTTAATGAAAGGAATGAATTTTGTTGATAAAAATCTAGTTGCCGCAGAACAATTTTTTGCAGGCTAATGAATGTACTTGACTTACATAAAAGTGAATGAATAAAAAAATGAAGACATCTGCGACTTCTACGAGATCGCTTTCTGACCTTCAGTTTCGAAGGATGCTTTAGTTAACGTGTAAACAACAAAAATACTAGATACGAAATCCCTGCTTTATTCAAATTGAGTTGCATTCGCTAATTCCTCCCTATTTCAACCACCTAATTTGTTATAGGAATGAGTGACCTCGTGAAAAGGTTTAAATATATGTAAACTTCTCTTATTTAACGTTGCGGAGAAAAATATCGATTGAAAAATTACTATTACTTACTGGCATTAAAACTACTTATCAAAGTTACAAAAAATGAGATTAACGAAGTAATTATCCTTCGAGGCCCATCTGTGTATTCTTTTCTCAAATATTTGATAATACAGGTACAATGAATTCTTAACGGAGTAGTTAGTCTTTCAGGAGAGGGTAAGACGAGAAGTTGCTTGAATAGTGGTAGTAGTTGTATACCAGCAATGGTAATAGTATTGGTAATGGCGATGGTAGTAGTGTCGGTCAAACTTTAGTAGAGGAAACGAGGGGATTCAAAAGGGAAGGCGGGGTAGCAAGATGGCCGCGACCACCATTATAGGAGGGGTAGTAAGTTTATTATGCCGAATTAAGAATTTTTGTTTTAAGATTCTATATATTTTGTTGTTTACATCTTTCAGTATTTACATACACATTACACTCGTCAAACAGCTGTTCATTTTTGCTTTTGGAGACTAGTCTTTTGTTTTTCAACCTACACGAGAAAAAATAATTCACTATAAGGTAGCTAGGAATCAGCGGTATGGTAACATAGTTAAATTCAGAGAGTAGCTACTATAGCAATAATTTTTCATGCTACAGCTAAAAAATATCTACCATGGCTAATTTTTAGCCATCCAAATATCACCCACATAATTTTTTGCTGTGTACGGTGCTAAATTGAGAAGACAGGAGGAAGCGTTACTTTCGACTCTAGCAATACATTCTCACGACATACGAAGAGATTCCACGTTTAATATTGATGTAGGGGAAAGCTATGTAATTATATTTGCCCTTACCGATGAGCGTAGGTATATTTTAGAGAAAGGAAAGGGCTGATCATGAAGATAATTATCTCCATCAGCTGAACTTTGAAATTTGTTCTATTCACATTCGTAAATGTATGTATACGGTTTTGAAGCTATCACAAAATCTTGTAATCAATTGAGTGAGAGATTCGGTTGATTGTATTACAGAATGTATTGTTCAGTGGTTTTAATGAAAATTAATTCAATCCTTTTAGTACTGAAGATAAGTGTCACTTACAATTAAAAGCTGAAAATTGACAAACATGATTTTATCATTTTTTTCAGATTTTTGTAATCAATGCAACAATAACTTCACATGAAATAGGTGATAATTGTAGTCCGAAACATGTCTGAGACAAGAATCTTCTGAATTGGGGTGAAAAACAACGATGAAATAATCAAAGCTTCTACTTTCTTCACCATGCGTGTAGAAGTAACATTGATTTTGAAATGTCCTGTAGACATACTTCTCGGTATACCCCATGTGCGAGTAACCTTGCGGTCAACCCGACACATGGCTCCAAATTAACTCCGAGGTCTGTTCCATTAATTAATCTCATTACTTTAATATCTACATGAGTTGAAATATTTCGAATGTTTTCGGTGACAAACACGAAAATGAATTATAAATTGAAAGTGAATCTTTTCAACGTGATGTTCCTCTTTTACTTTTATAATATTGAACCACGGGAAGAGAATTTTACTGCCATAAGAATTAAAAGTAGTTATCCAATATTGAAAGAACAAAAAAAAGCACAGTTTATTTTTGCGAATCAAGTCCAAGAATTCAAACTTTGTGAAGTGTTATTTCACGGTCATCTTATGATCCGATCAAAGTTATAAATATAGGAGTACAGACTGAAAAATTTTTTTGTTTTGGCAACAAAATTTTTATTGTTTCAACCAAGAGATCTTGTTGAAATGTGATCAGCAAAATTTTGTTCAGTTTTTTCCAGTCCCATACAGCACAACCACCGGAGGACTGGAGGTGGAGAATCAGTGGAGAAATAAGAGCCGTGGAAATAAGGGAGAAATAAGGGAGAGTCTTCGTTGAGGCAACGGAGAGGCGACGTGGATTTGTCCGCCCCCTTTATTTTCAATAAAATTTATGTTAGTGGATTCACTCATTGAAATTTGGTTGTGTAAATCGACAGATATGAATTTTATTGAAAATAAAGGGGGCGGACAAATCCACGTCGCCTCTCCGTTGCCTCAACGGAGACTCTCCCTTATTTCTCCCTTATTTCCACGGCTCTCATTTCTCCACTGATTCTCCACCTCCAGTCCACCGAAGTCCTGGGTAAAAAAGTTATTTTTTCTTCATCAGGGAATACTTCACATCAGCATTAGGATGAATTTGCCCCCCCCCCCACCCCTCCCCCAGTGAAGCAATACAGAATTGTGATATTCTCAAAGTTTTGAGTCATAGTGCTTCTTAACAGTATTCGTACAAGTGTATGCGTGAGATGACGGTGAACCGGTAGGCAACACTCATTCAAAGTCAGCCATTTTGCGCGAATCCTGCGACTACCGATGCTGGTTTTCCTCCAGAGGTACCTACCTCCTACTTGGTTGGTGGCACCCTTTGGATGAGCTTCTGCCGGCAGCGTGGCAAGCCAACCCGGCAAAAGCGATTAATTACTTTGAGCAATTTGCTCACCAACTCCACTCAACTCGTGTGGACCGACACTATTCTCATTTCTCTGTCCGGGCAGCAGCTACTAGCATCGCCACCACCACTACCACTACCACTACCACTACCACCCTTCTCTCTCTGTCCTCATCCGTCTGTTTATATCTATATACGTACACCAACAAAGCACGTGTATACTGGTCATTCAACGAAGGTACAGAAAGTGACTTCCTGGCGACGCTCCGCATGTATATGTATGCAAGTTCATTTATATACGTTCTCACGTGTGTATATCATGCATTCTGGTCTAACTTGTCGAAGGATAGAACTATGACGACTGCAGTCACCGTTCACTCAACACGATTTTCCCACACGAATACCACCAAAGATGGTGTACTATAGTATTTCGTTTCGATTCTTCGACTTGGGTGGATGTAAAGTACCCTGGGAAGGCTACTTTTATTCCGTTTTTGGTTTGACGGATAAGGATTTTTTAACGATTTTTATGAAATTTTCAATTGGTTTGTCGTTCTGTGGAGATGGTTTCAGTTGAGAGAAGGAATGGAAGAGATGGAGAGGAGAAGAAAGTGATAATTGACGTTCGAATCTTGCAGAAAGAAAAAGGAACAAAAGACAACCAAGTTGACCGTAAAAACATTCAGAGAAATATTTTTAAAAAATTCTGAGCCATGTTATTCGTGTGATCTTGAAATTTATAAGAATTTTCTTTCGTAAGAGATGTTTTGAAATCTCTTTTCATACGAAGGAAATCCTACCCTTGCACTTCAGCCCACTGGACTGGTTCGTATTACGAGAAGAATAGACATTCTAGTAGCACTGATTACAGTATTAACATAAATCAATCACCACGTCTTTATAGCAGGCTCTATTCGTGTTCATATCGCCACCAGTACTGGATTTATTTTCTTTTCATAATATAAACCAGTCGCGTATGTCAACACATTCGTTACCATAGGATTTTCTCCGAGCAGTAATCAGCGGAGATTTCACTAGCAACCCGGATAGCGATTTAACCTCGCTGCAATGTTGTCAGGCAAGCTTGTGACAAGGTTAACATAACCCTCCTAGTTGACACACGACAATGGTACAAGCCTTACACTGACAAGGTTGTTAATAACAAGTCAAAAATAATCGAATGACAAGTCTGGCAAGCAGTGGCGGACTGAGAACTCATCTATTCTCCTTCGACCCGCGAGAAACAAAGGATAGAAACCTTTCGCGGAAGTTAGAGAAAGATAGTGTAATTCTTCGTCCGCCACTGCTGGCAAGCTTATGACAAAATTACATGTTATCTGGGAATTGGGACTGAATTTCATCAAGATTCAAGTATTTTTCACTCTTGTTTCATAGATTTTCTGTATTTTGCACTTGTTCAAATCAAGAGATAAGCGTTACGGTTTCATGATTCAACAGAGGGGGTGCTAATGGGTCCGATAATGGCGCATCATTGGGCCATACAGGTCAGTAACTGAACGATGATGAAGTTCACCACTGAATGATAAACCGAGTCAACACTGCTAAAAAAGACTGGAATTTTCCGGTACCCAGGAACTGAAAAATTTCTGTTTACGACGAAATTTTCAGCTGAGGTACAAGAAAATTCCTGTTGTATCGGAATTTTTCTGTATTTTACATGGAAATCCATCTTTTTCACTTCAATTTTTTAGTATAACTACAAGAATTTTCTGATACGTGCACTCAGAGAAAAAAAGTTGCTGAAACAGCAAACCTCGAAGATTTGCTTTGCTGATATGGCAAAACTTGTTGCTGAATTAGCAAATAATTTGCTGTCACAGCAAAAATCTTGCTTTTCTAACAAGCGCTTGCCATTCAGCAATCCGAGATTGTAGATATACAGACAACCAGGAAATTTTGCTGAATTAGCAAATATCTTGCTAAAATAGCAGAATTTTTGCTGTAACAGCAACCGTTTTGCTAATTTAGCAAAGCAGATTTTTCGAAATCGTTTTTTCAGCAAGAATTTTTCTCTGAGTGTGTACTGAAATTTTCATGATTTGAATGTAATTTTTCAGTACAAATGTGAAGATTAATTGCTTCCAGTACGGTACTAGAATTTTCACGAATTTTTACAGTGCAATAATGGCGGTGAATAATCAGGCACGTATGAAATTGACTAGAGAAAAGGATTTACTTTGCTAATATGATGAATCCTTTCGCTGAATTAGCAGAAATCTTGCTCTTTTAGCAAGCGCTTGTTGATCCAACAATCCAAAATTTGCTGAAACAGCAAAATCGGCATTTTCAGCAAGATGTTTCCTCTGCGTGTGATTTCAACTCATGTGGTGCCAATTTTTGAATAATGGGATTGATATTCTTCCGCAATCAAAACCAATTCAAAAAATGAATTTTTAATACTTTGAAGAATCATTAAAATTGCTTTGTGGTTCTTCGCCGCCAGTTGCATTCGATTGCTCCAATTCTAATTCTCTTTGATTATTCGAATTTTTTATAGTAATCCGCAGAGAGTTTAGTATCCATTGAAAGAACATCGAAAGAAGCTAAAACATCCCTTAGTTTATTTACTGCAAGAGTGGTTCTCCAAAAAAAGTTGTATAACGTTTGATTCTGGTGCAGTCCTCTTTAGAGAGCACGGATTTTATCGAGAGTCATAAAGATTACTCTTATCCTAAGTACATTACGATTCAGTTTCCAATGGAGGAGATTCTCCGATGTTGAAGATGTTCTTCAGCATGACTAGAGTTACCCACACACATACGTTCTCTCAATCTCACAGAAACGATGGGGTATCTTGTGACAAGGTAGAGCTGGGTAACGCTAGCTCATGTTCCAGGGAGGAAATTCTCTGTGCGTTATCAGAGTCTGTAGAGTTCACATTGGACGAGAAGAAGAGCAAGAGAAGAGGAACTTGCAGAAATTGGAGAAATGGAAACTGCGCAAGCGCGTACCTTTGAGATGCCTTGCTAGCGTTTGAGGTGGTTAGCGGATGAAAACCTTGAAAGAACAAGTAGATGGGGTGGATAAGATGTGGACGAGAGTTGGGAGGGAGAGTATATAAGGCAGAGATATGTGATGCATCAAAGCACGATGGTCATAATTCATAACTAGACGGAGAGAAGGAAATAAATGAGGAAATTTATGAGGATCATGAATGTTGAGTAGAGAAGATAATTTAGAAGATGAAATCGAGATGGTATTTTGTTGAACTAAGAATTTAGAAAATTCAAAACTCGACTTGAAATTATCCATGTGCCTGGAGAAAACGAATATAATTGATTGAGGAGCAATGCCAGGCTGTGTCTTATCAAGTTATCTTCTGGAATTTACTTCTAAAAATACTATAATTGGATGTATTTCTACAAGAAATTATGGTACTTTTGACGCTATATTCAGCTAATTTTCAGGTTCAATAATTTTATCCGTCACAAACTGGCGTTGATCCTCAATAAATTATAGGACTTTTCAGAATGTATAGAAATGGCTGGAGTTGAAAAATGGCATGGTACCAGCGGAGTTGTATTTGCCAGACTTCAGCGGAAATGATTGTTCCCTATTCAGGGGTTTTGATGTTTTTCAACTAGTACTAACCGTTCCATGGATTTCAAACAGTATTGATTTGCGTGGACAGACACGGTTGGCCCAGTATTGAATTAATACATATCAGGTGCACAGGAATCAACAGTACAGACACAGGTGTAAATGTCATACTGGCCCTTATGTGAAATGATGTTATCATTCCAACTCCTTGCTAGTTTTGGATTTGCTAAAACCAGCAACTTTGGCAACGGTACTGAGCCAGTATTGACCTATGTTTCCTTCCCCCGATGAGTGTTATCAGATTCATCTGATATTTTGTAAAAGAATCTTACAAGGTTTAGATGCGCATGGTTTCAGTTTTCATAAATTTATTCCCACTTTTTATTTTCGCATGAATTGAATTTCGTTTTATAATAACTTAATTTAGTCTTTTTAAGAAATTTCTGAGAGTAACTAAACATTACTGTGCAAATACAAGATTTCACTGAACTTTCAGAAACTTTTCTGAAATTTGATAAATCTTTGTGGAATTAAAAACTTGTTTTCTGGAAATTTAGTAAGAAATTTTATGCAGTACTATTCTTCAGGGACCAAACCGCATCAATTCAACCAAATCCAGGGAATGAATTCCCAAGTGACAATAGACGAAATTATTCTGGCATCAATTTTTTGGAGAATTTTCTACTCCGTTATGAAATCATCAAGGTTTTTCAATGTGGTGCGCATGATGTGAACATTGTTTTATACAGGAAACTATTAGAACAATTTCAACAAATGAATGAATGAATTTTCCGTTCAGGGTTTTTTGTTTAGCGAAAACTAAAAAAGTGTTTGACAATTCTGAAATTCACTCCTGTGCCAAAATTTTGATTCTCCTTTTTCGAGATATTTGGAATATTCTAGCGTGGTGCGGTGTGTATACGAGTTCTGTATCATCTGATATATCCTGAGAAATACGACTCCTTTGATGATTACGAGCGAGAATAAACATACCTCTTAGATACGAATACAGTAAGTACCCTTTCAATGGTGAAAATATAAACGAAGCAAACTCCAATCCTATCTGGAAATTACGGGCTCACGCAAGTGTAGTTTATACGCGTAGAATTAATACCTCATAGTTAGTGGATATCCATTCATATATCTTTGAATGTCCATCTTGTGATGATCATGAACAAAAAAAAAACAGAAATCAGAACAAATTTCATAAAAAAAACTCGAGCAATTGACTCCTGGATTTTCAGAGAGTGAAATTTCTTAAGATGTCTAGTTCAGATAATAGAAAGATAATGTGTGACAGCGATTATCTGTTTTTAATTCCTGGAATGTATGAATTCACATTTCTTTCGATTCAGAGTGTGGTTCTCAGAGTGAAAATAATATTTCCAGAACGTAAAATGTGGAATCATTTCAAGATTAAAACATCTCATGAACATCTGCAAATATTTTATCAAAATCGATAAAAACTCGTCAATTCTTATTCAGAAAAGAATTGATTCTTTCAAGATCGTCTTCTGTATTCTAAATCTTTCCAAATCGTTGGCCATCGTAAATGATTCCTCCAATTCTAATGCAATGTTGGCGGAATTTCGATCTTCCGCAAACTAATTACTCTTTGAACAGTATTGATTTCATATTGACCAAAGACTGTCTACCGAAGAAAACCAATACTATTTGAAATTCGTAGAACAGTTGTTCGTGCCGAATTTTGGCAAATATAACTATATCATCGATACAGGAATATTGTTCATCCGTGACAATTTCCACATAAGACTTGTTGTTTCAATTCAAAATTCCGTGGATAAACCACACATTTTAAATCAAGATTAAAACTTCTCGGGTATCAGCGAAGGACGTGGAGTTACTTTAGCATGTAAAAGTGTGAATTTACATTCATTACTTCCCGAGGTAGACCAAGTACTAATTTTCATACTTAATTTCTCAAGGTGAAGCAATTGAAATGAAATAGGGTATTTATTCAGCTACTAGATTAAACGTTTTTACACGTCCAGTTCCTCAGATCACCTTCGTAAATGTGGAAAATGAAACTGAGAGATAAACTTTGTAGATTTTTGTTCCATAAATCTCTCAGAAATTCTAATTGTCAGTAGCGAATGAGCTTTTGAATCAAAGGAGAATTAAGATATACAAAGAGAGGGAGATAAAATTTTTTGTCGAGGTCTTCTGAAACACTCTAAGAGATATCTTTCTTTAAGATAAAATTAAGATTTTTGATTGTCTTTAAGATATCTGAATCTGTTGCATAAGAGATCAAAAATGTTCACTGGGCTGCCGGTGGGTGACGAAGTGAGAGAAGAGAAACCGCCGAGAGGAAGAAGAAGAAGAAGAAGAAGAAGAAGTGAGCAGTGGAGAACTAGGAGTCGACTTTCTATCCTCAGAAAGCATCACCTCACACCATCGTCGCTATACCCTTATAGTGTGAGTGGTGGTGGGTGGCAGTACCGAAAAGGGTGGGTTCCTTCATCCGCGTAGCTGGGCGCGACTAACCTCTATCGATCGTAAGAAGACTTACACATTCATGATTCTAACACTTCTACGATACCAAGAGAATATATACAGGGTGAAATATGATCTTGAAGAAAATTGCAACATAAAAATGACTATTGATGCTGTTATTCGTCACATGAGTTTTTTTTGCTGCTCGAGGTATTCTTACAAGAGACGAAAATATATTTTGCCTGCCTGCCTGTTTTTAGGGATGGCAAGATTGGACACGAAATGTGTGAAATTAACGTTTTGCATTGATTCAAAATAAGAATGCCCTAAAAACCTGTGAGTCATAGTGGGGTTAAGGTCAACCTTGATTGTGGTGAAAGGTTTTGATGTACTACGTACTTGGTGATCGAAATGTCATAAAACGTTGGCTGATTCTATTTTTTGTAAGATAAATTGATCTTATATTTTCTTTCATTTAAGTGTATTGATTCCTTTCCAATTCCGATGACATACTTTTTGTCGAAATAATTTGTACTCGATGTAAACTCTCGGTATGTCTTTTACGGAAATAAATTGACACAGTTTTTTGGCTCACAGTTCTTTTTTATTTGTCATAAAAATAGGGAAGTTAAAATCCGACTGGACGAATCTGATGCTGCCTCAGCAAATTTTTGATAATAGAGGATTTAATCGAGTGAAGACTTCTTGCTATAGCTGGGTACCTTTTTCCGTCATTTGTATATTCGGTATGAACACCCGGTAGATGAAACTAGGGGTTTTACATGCCTTGCACAGGATTGGTATATACGTAAGAAGAGGTTCGTCGCATCGGTCCACGATGTAAGAACATTTCACGATGACGGTGGGATGGCGACCGTAGCATTGGTGGTATAAATATACATATATATGTAACACGATGGCGATGGTGCAAAGGGAGTTTGAAGTTGAAGGAGAAAAGGGAGGGAGTTGAGACGGGAAACTAAGTTGTATTGATCCTAGGTTGCAAGGGGTGGAAAACCCCAGGCAGGGTTAGTACGTGTTCTTAATCGCCAAGTGACCGCCCTCCCTCTCTTTCTCTTTCTCTTCTCCGCCTTCTCTTCATCTCTTGTACAGACCGCTTCTCCAGCTTCCATCCACTACAGATTTCATACATTTAAACCTGCAAACATACACGTACACGAACGCCACACTAGTCAAGAGGCAACCTCTTCCTCGCCTATTCTCGAGAACAAGTTCTCTCTCTTCTACCGTAACGACGACGCCATTCGACCGACACCAGGCATTGTTTCTAGGATTAAGTAAGGAACGAACGCCTCAACTATTGTACTCGTTCTCTACGTGATATACTTATTGTTATCGAGTCTGTACCCTGCAACGTTGCCGATATCGAATCACTAAAGTTTAGAACAATAAATCCTTTCAAGAATTGAAAACGTTTAAGTAATGGATGTAAAACGTCATTGATTTATGCCATTAGAGTTCGATTGGAATTCAACTGAGAGTATTATAGAAACTCACTTCTATTCAGCATTCATTTCCATTCCCTCTTTCCGGTTTGGTTCGAATCGTGTATACGGTTTCTGAGCTCTCATACTTTCGAAATCAAATTTTTGTAAGATTTACAGATTTTTTTTTCTTGTAACAACTCGATAAATTCTTCACAATATCATGAAATTTTGTTCTTTAATGAAAGTATAAGAAGTTTTTTCTCCGCTTTGGGCAACAATCTGGCTTATGACTTATTCGAATCCTCCAAAAGGTAAGGAAAAGCTTGATTAAATGGTGGTAAAAAGGAAGATTTCACAATTATTTATTTACATTGAAAAAAGGATGAAAGCTTTGAATATAATTTCAACGCACTGCCAAAAAAATATGCGGCACATGTATAAACGAGTTATCATAAATCAGTTGATTTCAATTCTACGAATACGTCTACGCGTAACAACAATTTATGATTTTTCATATGAAAATTAGTACTTTCATTCACGAATGAAGAGATAAAATCCATCAGTAGCAATAGAAAATAACATTTCAAAAAAGCCTTCATTCTCGTCTCGTATATTCCCATGGTCATGGGTATAGGAATAAAAAAGAACTCATCACCCTGTCATATTTCATCCTTTATTTCATGATCTAGTCTTTCCGATTTGAATGCAACATCGGTCGTTAATTGTATTTTCATCTCCTGTGCGTGAATCATACTTTCCATGGATTTTCACTCGCCGCAGAGACAGTAACGTACGTACGAGTTTCAACAGGATCCAATTAATGCTTTGATATCTCTCTTCCTCTTCGCGAATATCTTTCACCATTTTGAATTTTCAAAATGACATAATACGCCGACTAACATGTCCTGTCAGTCTTTTCAAATATCGTGTACGATGATATGGCACGTAAGACGTATCAACGAATCTTGTTCATTGTTAATTTTTCAAGCCTTTATTCTACAATGCATGATCGACGTATTTGTATTTGTCATGCTTTTTCCTCGCGATAAAGAGAAGAAAAAAACACCTCACAGTTCGTCTCAGAAAGTCACCCGATTACCTCAACCGAAAGTGCATAGATCTCGAAAAACCAGTCTCTCGAAGGGAAGAAGAATCTCAGTCTCATGACCTCTTTGATCCCCTCCGCAAAAGCACACACATACATCTTCATCCCCTTTGGATAGAGGAGTCACCCTCTTTGACGAAATCCGGATTCTGCGGTCCAGTGCTACGAGATATCCCGTGAGACTTTTGAGTGCAAGTTTGCATATTTAAGAAGATCAATTTCCGGTTCGAACCACAGGTCGCTACGGAGCTGAATCTAGTGATGGATTTTCTCATCGAAAGCAGAGTAAGACCAGTTTCGACTGTGAGGGAATATCAAAGCTACAACATCAATGTCGTCATTGATTACCCTAAGATTCTCATCTGAGCATATACACTGGCACAAGTATCCCTTTCAATGTTCATACGAAACGAGTTTGAGACAAGAAAAAGAACATTCAAAGTGTGAAGAAATAGTAATTAACAGAACGTTTTAAAGTGGCGCGTAGTTGTTGCGCAAAAAGCTATTCGTACGAATACAATCCTGTAAATTCCCGGTCTGGAGCAACCCTCTGTGTCTAGCTTGAGCGAGGGCAGGAGAAATTAGCGAGTGGACGGACAAGAAAACACCTTGTTCCATGTTTTGCGTTGGAACGCGCGTTTCTCTCTCTCCCTCCTACCTTCTTTCTCTATCTGGCATACACGTTACGTACGTGCGACATGTTTACCGAAATCAATTGTTGTTTCGGGAGGGTGAGTTTCACAACGGTGCTACAGTATCGCATTAATGAAACTAACAGCAACAAAATATTTGTTGGGGAATGATTTTAAATTGATATCGAACAATTGTATATTTCACTTTTATTTCAGTAAGATATCATTTTAATCGATGGAGTGGCAAACGAGTTTGCTTTTCATCGGATAACTTTTAATGAATTAATTCATTTCGAAATTTCGTAAAGTATGCGGTGCTCATTAGATATTCGATACGTTTGAAGAATCGTCGTGTGTATAATATCCACCCACGCCTTTGTTGACCCATTCTATGAATATATGGATTCGTTTCATCGGGCACGATGCTGTCCTTCAATTGAAAAGAAATTCTGCAAACATCTTGTATCAAGAATATCCCTAATTTTCTCAACAAAATTACAAATTCACATAGGTAGAGGAACATTTTTCCAAATGACAAACTCTTTCTTTCGCGCAAGAACGGTACAAATCATTTCAACTCCATTTCAAAGAAGAATCACGTTACTTTACTCAAAAGGGTCAAATGGGGTTCTGAGAATCCCGAGAGACGTCGTAGAGAATCTTAATCGGCTGACGGAAATATGCTGCGAGATGTATAGAATGTTGTGTATAGGAAATGACGTCATCACTCAGTGCACTCGATGTATGAAAGAGCTAGATAGAGGATGGGAAAAGCGGACGGAAGAGACTGTGGGAGGAAGGAGAGAAGCGTGTATATGCTCTCATGCATGTGTGCGCTTGTATTATAGTATTATAGAGAGGGTTAGGAGAGAGAGAGAGATGTTTTCACAAAATACCAGCAGGTAGTCTCGGTTGAATTATGCTCGTATTTCCCGTCAACGCATCCGATCATGTTCTACTGGTAATGTGACCAAAATATACGAACATTTCGTATTATCGCGTTTATGACGTCTAATCAAGAGTTTGTTCTGGTGGGTTCGCGAATGGAATGGAAATATGAGGAGATACATGTTTTTAGATTCTTAACTTCAGTTTTATCCGCTTGATATGCTTCGTAAATGATATTCAATGAGATTCGAAGGATAGATTTTTTTAGTGATACATAACAACATTGTCGAGAAAATCTCCCTCAAGTTCCATAAAAATATTATCTAACTTTTTATGTAACACAATCTATTAAGTTTTATGATATAATATGAATTTCAATAATATAATTCTTAATTTTAAGAATTTTTTCCTCAATATTCATGTAATATTTGTAAATTTAATAATTACTTTCTTACATTTTAAATATTACAAATTTTACAAATATCAAACCTTCATAAATTGTATTGAATTTAAGAAGTTTATTAAATTGATTATGAGTATATTAAATTTCATAAGAAATTTTCTATTAAATTGAAAAATTTTTCTAACAGTGAAGGATGCATGAGAGACTCCGCAGAATTCGTCTTCCAATAGTACACTGAGAAAAAGAAACATCATTGTGCAGCGTCCTGACAGTGATAATTCATGTCCAAAAGAAATTTCAAATGAGCCATCACTAGATGCTCGCCAGACATCACCTATTTGCGTCCAGAACGTACTCAGTAATGCCTTGGATGCGAATAGTTTATGTCTGGCCAGCGTCTAGTGATGGCTCATTTGAAATTTCTTTTGGACATGAATTATCCACTGTCTGGACGCTGCACGATGACGTTTCTTTTTCTCAGTGTAGATGCAGAACGATCGTGTTTTGAAGAATTTGGATGAATGAAATCTATGTAGATTGTCTCACATTGTGAATACTCAAGTCACACCAAAAGTTAGTCGAAACCAAAAATCGTGAGATGCGACAGTGTCTTTTAGTGGTGTCAATCTTTTGATCGATCCATCCAAGATCGATCTTTTTGAAAAGAAAAAGATCGATCTTTTGCCGATCCTTGAAAAATCTGATCCATCATGAATCGATCCAAGATTTCCCAGGATCGAATTGATCGATTCTCTTTTCATTTCCAAGTTTGCTGACGGAATTTATTTGACCATGAATTTTGTTCGTAATCACCATGCTCATACGGAATTGTATATAACAAATTTTTGAAGGGGAACCCAAGAAGTTATTCAAATTTTGTCTCTTAAATCCATTGCAATTGAGATAATTCATAGATGCCCTGTGCCTTAAATTTCATAAAAATGTTATGAAATTTTTCACATGACACAGCCTATTAAATTTCATAATATGATATTAATTTGAAAAATATAGTTCTTAACTTGAAGAATTTTCTCCTGAATTTTGATACGATATTTGTAAATTCATTGAATACTGTTTTATATTAGAAAAAAAACCTTTTGAAATTTCATAAATCATATTGAATTTCAAAACTGTATTAAATTCAATATGGGAGTATTGAATTTCACAAGAAATTTTCTATTGAATTCAAGAATTTTCCCAACAGTGTTCGAATTTAAGAATGAGATTTTTGAAAGAAAAGAACAAATGAACAAAAATGAGAAAATATTTAGATAGATCGATAAATTCTAATTTTATTATATATAAATATGTTGATTCACATTTCATTCGAATGACCTAATGAAAATAGAAAAAATTATATATTGATACTCCAGGCCTGATTTTATTCGAATTAACCACTATTCAGGTCATTTTCTTTTCGAGTTTGCTATCTTTGACCATTCTTTACAAATCGATCCTTAAAAATTCTGTAAAATCGATCTTTTTTGTGAGTTATAGAATCGATCTATACACCCGATCCATCCAAATAGCTCTGATCCTAGGATCGATCCGATCCTCCCTCAGGATCGACATCACTAAGTGTCTTTACATGATTGATGCAATGTGAGCATAAGTATTAGCCAGCACAAAAAATCAATTTAAATTTATAAAGTCTTCTCAAACATTTATTGAATAGTTCCCGTTATGCGACTAATTCAATGAAAATTCAATTAGTTCAAAACGAATCCGTTTTGAATGCCTGAAAAATTCATTATGCGATCACGATATGAGTTCTTTCTGAACATCAAGTTGTTCACTAAGACTTAATTTTGAATTCAGAATATTCACAATGGAATGATGGAGTCTGGAAAAATCTCATCATCGAGGTTTGTATTAGTAAGCAAAGAATTTCAAATTTTGTCGATTGTGATTCTGGTTCTTTTGAATTGGCATTTGAAATTGGTGACGAAATGGCAAAAGTAAACGGCGAAAAATGTATCTCCCTGATGAAAACGGGGATGTTCTGCGGATAGGATTTTAATCCGTTCCAACTGGATCAAACGGATTGAATTTCAATCCAATTCCATCTCAAACTTCCCCCAGGGCTGTTAGTTTACTCGGACCATGTGATGTTCAGTTGTCACACGGAGAGAAAAACTTTGCTGACGCAGCAAATCGAGGTATTATATATAGAATAGCAAAATTTTTTGCTGACCCAGCTAAAAATTTGCTATAACAGCGATCGTGTTAGCTACGACAACAATTTTTTAGCTGTGGCAGCAAAAAACGTTCGCTCCGCCAGCAAATTTTTAGTATTATATACAGAATAGCAAACAAATGTTGCTGGGATAGCAAACATTTTTTGCTGCCACAGCTAAACATTCGCTGCTCTGGCAAAAGGAACCCAGCAAAAGTAGATTTGCCAAAGCGAATTCCTTTTTCGCCGTGCAAGACTGAAAATTTAGTGAAATACAAAATTCACCCGGGGAAAAAAAATTTTACACAGCAATTTGAGGTATAAGTTGTAAAATAGCAAATCTTTTTGCTAACCTACACGGTAAAAAATAATTGTGGAATTTTCCCCAAAAAAATGATGGCAGCAAAGTTCCTCCATAGATGGGGAATTTTTCACCAGAAATTGGTGGACTTTCCTTCCATTTGTGTAGGATTGAACATCCAAAAAACAAATTAATTTCTCAAAGTGGTGAACAATCCCCACGATAAGGGGTCGAAATTCACCAACAGTATGAAGAATAACTTCCCATATTTTTTACAGTGCACCTGAAAATTCGCTGTCGTAAGTAACTGGATTGTTGAGAGATCAACAAGATCAACGAAAAATTGTAAATTTTTCGTAGGTTAGAAGAATTTTCAGTATCTTATATAGAATAGCGAAAAACCTTTGTTGAAGGAGTCGACATTTTTCATTGCCACAGCTAAAACACCGCTGTCATAGCTAAAAACTTGCCGCTCCAGCAAAATTTGATTCTGTTGTCACAGCGAATTTTGTTTTCCTCCTGTAGTTGTCTGAACAAAATATTAGTTCCTGCAATTAGGAACTTTTTTTAACAATGAATATTATTTTGATGTTGTTATTTTGTTATTGTGACTAACGATTTTCCTCAGAGTATGTTTTATTTCATTGTCATCATAATTCAATCTTGGCTCGTCCTTGCATGGAGAAAAAAAATTCACTGTGACAGTGAAATCTAATTTGGTTGGATACCTTTAGCTGGAGCATCAAATTTTTTCCTGTGACGGCAATTTTGTTAGCTATGGCAGCGACTTTTCAGCTGTGACAGCAAAAAATGTAGACTTCTCCAGCAAGGTTTGTTCACTATTCTATTGAATTTGTTGCTGTAGCAAATAGTTTGGTGTCACAGCAAAAGGGAGACAGTGAAATTAGTTTTTCCTCTCCCAGCGAATTCCTTTTGCCTTCCTGTGATAAACAAATTTCATGATGACATATTGTTTCGATTATAGGAACTAATGGGTCAAAATGATATCATCAATTCAGAATTGCGCGAAGCTTGGTAGTTTAGACTGAGTTTGATTTGGTGATCCATTCCTCCCACGAGTTCTAGTCGTTGATTAGCTCAATATACTTCTCTTCCTTCCGAACATGCAATTTTGATACAGAAAATGAATAAAAACTGATTATCATGGAGATAAAATGTCTCCAACGAATCTTATATATTCTACCTTAAAGGTGCAGGAATTTTCAGAGCAGTTATTTTTGTTATGAAATTTTATAGAATTTTTCAGAACGAGAACAAAGAAAATGAAATTTGTGATCCTTGCAGGATAAATTCTATAAACAACATATCGAGTGAATCTATAAGCGACAATGATTACACCAAAACCTGGTGTGTCATTTAAACTCTTGAAAACCCGAGAGGCCACGACGGGGAACAACGAAACAACGTTGCACGTGGATTCATTCCACGACACGTGCAAATGTTGGAGCATATCCGGTATCGAGATCCGATAAACACACAAAACCAGACAATTTGCAATACACCCGGCGAATGTGACGCTTTTACAGTTATGGCTTCGTAAAAGGTAAATTGTTCTCGTGGTACTCCATTCAATTTCGAATACATCGTAATTTGAACACGAACTCGGTCTCGCTTCAATCGAATCCACAAATAGATACTTCCCTAGTGATTTTTTTTTTCAATTCCATGAGGTATAAAAATGACATGAATGTAAGTTTGCCGCAGTGAGGTATGAATATGATTCACCTTCCGATTGAAAATGTGACTTCTCCTCTATCGATTGATAAATAATAATATAAGTATCATTGTTAAAATTTGGATCTAGCATTCTGTTAAGCAGAAACTGATTTTGCTGTGATACTTTGAATAAATACATTAGACTCTTCGTGGGAACGGAAGACATATTCTTTATGAGTAAAATTTACAATTTTCTTTGCTGTAATCTTGAATAATTTTATTAAAACGAGAAAAATCCCTCTGCCGCAGAACTATGAACTTTGAAATAAAGAAGGGAGATGACCATTACTCTCACTAAAACAAACTTCTTGTACGAGACCCCGCATGCGCTGTGAAAAAGTAGCAAAAGCTAAGTGCATTGTTTCACTCTTCGAGTCTCTTGTCGGTTGGTCGATAAAAAAGCTCCGTCGCGAGATTGGTACGATTCTTTATTGTCTACGGCATTGTTCAACATAATTCGGGCGAAAATAAGTTTGTTAACGTAGAAAATACGAAGGCAGTGGTACGGAAGGAAGTGATTATAATGGGAGAGAGGAGGAAAAAGAAAATTAAGAGATGTATTGCTTTTTTTTATTGACGACAAGTGGAAAGAATCAAGTTTTTTGGATGTTGGAGCGCCATCTTCTACACTGTTTCTCTGGTTGGACGTCTATGGTGGCTTACGATCATAAGGGTTGCTTGCTTCTCCGTGGAAACAAGCCAGGGATGAGAATATACGGAACAACGACGAAGCATTAAGCCACGCCTCTTGTCTAAGGTTACCCCCACTCGGATATACACACATGCACGTATATACATGCTTATAAATGTATAGAAATCACCCTTCCTTTAGTCGTTTCCCACCCTCCTACCCGGGAGACCTAAGATTTTTCCCTACTCCCTACCCTTAACTCTTCCCTTACCTACGTACAACCTTCTTGCTTTTCTCCACTCTCCCAGTTTCTCCGGCGCACCAACACGATTGCAGGGAACACACGATTTTCCCTTTCCCACTCTCTTCCCCGGACATAAGATTTTTCCCAACCCCCTACTCATCTTCTTACTACCCACTCACCCTTGCAGCTTCTACTACGTCGGCTCTTTCTCGTATGTACACACCATACAAATTCGTATACACATAGCGAGCAAGAGTATTAGCAAACCCCTTCTCTCTTCTATTGATCCGCGTCTAAGGGGTTGCTTTCTTGCGCATCTTGTAGACCCCACCGCCAATTTCTACTCCTCTTCGGCATTTGTTCAGCTCTTTTCTTTTTCTACTTTTTCTTAGAACTTTCTCCAAGACATTTTTCTTTCCTCCCAGCTTCGTTTTGATGCAATTTTCTTATTCAATGTAAATTGAGGACAATTAACCATCGGGAGAAGTGGGTGAATTTTTATGTCGATTGTTTTCATAGACTTTCTGATAAACTCGAATTCAAAATGAATAATAATTGAATATTCACAAGAGATTGGACTTTAAAAATATGAATTTGAGTTCCTCCACGGTTCGTGAATATCGAGAAACCTCGTGCACTCGAAGAAGATGTAAAGATTTCAAGTGAATCTTCTTATTTTTCTCGAGTGAATGAGATTTTATGTATTATCTCAAGCTGAGCCCACTTCACTCTATAGCCTTTGTTACTATCCATAATGGCTTATTTGGAAATGAGAATTTTTGGCAGAAACTTTGTTCGCTGAATGATAAAAGTTTGGTTTCGTCTGCTTTAGAACATTTTTTATTATGATTGAAGTAAAGAAAATTTTTGTCGAATATTGGCATATTATTTCCAACGAAACATCAGAAAATTAAAGGGGTTGAGATTCGATTACGCACGCATGCGCAATTTCATATGTTTTTCAAACACGTTTCTTTTTCACTCACTGAACCTCGATTGAATGTATTCATTCGTTTGCTACAATATCATAAAAATGGTTTGAAATGAAAATCCTGTGATCACGTGGAAGAAATATTGAAAGTTTTGATTGATGAAATGAAGCATCATTTATAGTGTGTGGCATTAATTTATAAGAAATGGGTTCTATAGATTGGAGATTGTTTAGTTCGAATTTCTCCCTCGTAGCTATCAAATGATGATTTATGATTCGTCTCTCATAGTTATCTCAATTTCAATTCATATTTTGAATTTTTATCAGATTCAAGAAGCGAAAGAAGGATCTCTCCACGTGAATCTTCATGAAATTATTGTGTAACAATCAGAGAAAATAGAGAAGTTCATGTACATGAATAATATGGAATACTTCATTGAAAAATGATTTAATAAAATTTGTATGGGACTTGTATATAATTTTTATAGACTTTATTTTTGAAATTGGATATCAATTGTGTAAACTTCTTTTCCATGTCATGATTTTGTACAGCTTTTATATGGTTTGAACACGCATTTTTCAAATGAGATTCCACGTAGGAAGATATTTTTTGACTCACTGTACACGGAAAGACCGGGTCCATTAATGTTTAGAAAAATGATTTTCAATTTAGGGAAAACGAGGATCGCTGAAAAATATTCATAGTGAGGCTACTAAAAATTCGTAGTCTGATAACCGATAGTTTCACTGTGAAAAATACTAATGGAACTATCAAGAGTTAATATTTTGACTACGAATATTTGGTAGACTTCTCAATACGTATTTTTCTTATCTGTCCAAAGAATTTCATCTCAGAAAAGAAGATAATTTTGGTAAGTGAAATGGAAGCGATTCAGATTAAATTGTTATGAAAAATTATCCCTCACACTGCACATTTGAATTTGACCTATATTTTTTCATCACTTTGAAATTAAGTAATATCAATTCATTAATACATACTCAAATTTTCCCTTTTAAATATATCAACGTTGAAAATCACTATTTTCCCCTTCCGCATGTTTCCAATAGTTACCGGGTTGGACGCTAACCAAATCTGCAGTCTGAGGGTTGATTTTGAACTTGATATTCATCAGTGTTCCGAAATAAATGAATATAAAAATCTCCACCCATTTACAGCAAAATAGTTAATTGTATTAAAAAATTCAATTATTTTGCATCGTGATCCTGTAAATGTATTGAAATGTCTCTGTATGCATAGAAGAATTTTAATTTTTGGTACACGTATGAACGTCTGAACATGAACATCTTCCAAAAGCCTAGGTGATCTTTTTTCAGAGAAAATCTAGCGTTGTGACACCAGCTGACCGCATTGTGTGATTTTGCGATAAAAGTGTGGAGTGGATCAAAAAAGTATCTCCTCTGTGAAAGGAAACTAATATATAAATTCTATGATAATTATACAAAATCCCGTCTTGGAAAATATTGTTACAGAATTTATACTCATCTTTTATAATCGAATATATAAAATTCATAAAAATTGTCTCCGAATCCTACATGAATTCCATGACATCGTCCTTCGAAACAAGATTATATATGAACATCTTCTACATCCAAGGGGAAAATTGTCAAAATCATATATACTTTACATAGAATTATATATAATTTGAAAAATTTAATATAAAAATGCAAATAAGCAAGTACTTTTTTTAATCCATCGAATATAGAAAATAATAAAGTTAAAGAATTATTTTTATCTGATGTTAAGAAAATTCATATAGAGGAAGTGCCCAGCTGGCACAAATAATCAATTTATAAAGATGATGAATTTATAAACCCTTCCCAAAGACATCTTGAATAGTTCCCGTTACACGACTAATAATGCATTCAATAAAAATTCAATTGATTAAAAATTACAACGTATTGAACGCTCGCAGAATTTATTATGAGTTCTTTTTGAACATCAAGTTGTTGTTCATTTTGGATTCAAATTATTTATAATGAATATTGATCGGCATACCGAGAGCTTTTTGTCGAAACTCCTGTGCTGTATGGGTGGAATGATCTAATCGGTGGATGATAATTGCAATGTATTTGTTAGATTCATTGCATTCAGGAGGGAAATTGATGAAAAAATTGGTGAATTTTCAAAATTCTTCGAACGATTTGGTTTTGAATGTTTTCAAAATCAAAAAATTCATTTGAAAACCAATCAACTTCTCGAGTGGAAAAACTTCGAAAATTATATATAATTTATTTCAGTTGATATTTGATTTATGCAGAATTCTATATAATTTATATATAATTTTGAAAATTTTTCCATCCAGTCAAAAAAATATCCATTTTTCCGTTAGTTGTCAACTAGATTTTGAATTTTCAGATTTTGGACGGATATAAGTTGAAAATTGACTAGGTTCACGTCAGATTATTTTGCCAAGTTTTTCTTCAATTTAATTACTGCGTGAATCAACTAAGAATTTTTTGGCAAATTTGCCAATTTCTTTTCCAAGTTTTGTCCATCTGAATCTTAACTGGAACTTCTTTCATCGATTGATGTTGACAGCACTTTTGAATTTCATTTATCCGAGTAATGAGAGGGTGAAACTTCTTTGAAATTATGATTTTCCATTAATTTTGTTCAAATATAATTCCAAATAAGCATTATTGACATGTCATATTTGAAATACACTGCTCTTCCATAGATGGTAGTGACGTAACAGCATGATCAACAGTTTGTTAGTAGCAAATATATAGAGTTACGTACATTAAACCGATTGGAAATTATGATCCGGTTGAGCGGACATTTCGTAACGAACTGAGAGGATTATCCAAAATAAGGCGCACATCCAATAGACTTGATTAAGAATCAATAAGCATGATTTATTTTAGAATTAATTTACTCGTCTCATAATAGCTTCATGATAACAGTGTTGTTTGTTTTAGATTTAATTTTCATAATTTTGTCGACAATGGCTTTGCTTGTCTTTTGATATTTTGAATGATGCTCGTTGCGCTCTTATTTATCGGATTTCGTGATAAATTGCCGATTGATTTTGAAGATCTTATCAAGGACGAGAAATGTCCTGTTGTGTATAAGAACAGCTTCATCAAATCATGTGTATTGATTTTCATAAATGTTGTTATTAATAACTAATTCTCTGTCTTCTTAAGAGAATCAGATTTTCCCAACAAGGGCGAACTGGCTTCTGATTTTTATGTGAAAAAAAATGTTGTCCTTGAAAACTAAACAAAAAAGGCCCAACACGAGAGGAAAAATTCTCAAAATTATGTTCAATTTATACATAATTCTGCAAATTTTTCCAATTGAAAAGACATAACAGCCCGGTAGCTTCTAACGTCAAGGTTGTGTGATTTCTAAGGAATGTTAATAAAATTGACGATGTAAATAGGAATTATTCCGCTTTCTCACGAAGAAAATCGTAATGAATATACAAACGAAGCAAGTAAAGAGTTTTCACTTTTTGAAAATAAATTACATTGATAAACAAGGTGCCGAAATTGCTATGATTGTGTATAACTCTGCATACGATTTTTGGAATTATTATTTAGAACTCAAAGTAGTACGTTTCAAGGGGAAATTCTAACCAAAAGCTAAGTTTCACAGGAAAACGGTTAATTTTCAAACATAAAAACGTTCACTTCTCAAAAAGTTACCCGCTTTTCATTCAGATGTTTTACTTTGCTTAGTATAACAAGTGAAGTATGAAATATTAAGCAACAAAAAAACAGTAAAAAATATCATTATTACCGGTCAAATGTTTTTTTGTTTTCGCTCAATTGAGTATTTAATATTTCGGTTAATTCTGGATTTTACTTAGAATATGCTCTGAATTGTTCAATTTTTAATATCAGCTAGGTGGAGTGTAGCGGGTGTTGCTGAAATTATTTTACGAAAACGAATAATTCCTTGATTGACAATGATTCTCATGACTTCTAAGACCAATTGTTGTGAATTCTTTTGGTCGTTCCAGTGATAAAATTTGATTATATTTTCTCATTTTTCCTGTGTTATAGTTGTTCTCTATCCCCTGTCGCGTTGCATTCACTTAAGACCATCTATCAAATTATTAAAATACGAAAAAAACAGAATATTCATATGGATTATTGTTCATAATTATTAGATTTGAATATTTCATAAAATAAAAAAAAAACAAGGTTCTCAAAGAAGAAAAGATAAAATCTCTGTAGAATAATTTTGACGCAATCTACACTTTTTTTTATTTTTCTTCATTCTGATGACGAAGTTGCTGGTTTTAACGAGTTCCTTCGCGCTTCCTGAACGATGCGGTAACGCCCGAAGAGTTCCCCGTGCATTGGCAAACATCCCGTAAACGAGGTACATAGTGTGGACTCGAGGCGCAGAGAAGTTGTACCTTACGACAAGTGTTAGGTCGCTCTTTCGGTAGGTACATGCACGGAGAAATAGGGAAGAAGAAAGAGGGAGGGAACCAGAAAGAGAGAGAGTAGCTTCGGTTGGGAAACTACGTGAGGCCGGTGATTACGTCGATCGTCGAAAGAACAAACTCTGGATTGGATTAAGCACACGGTTGCACCGTTAGAGTCCTGCTTCCCTTGGCTCGCTCCTGTTCTGCCCTACTCGTCCTCGCACGGACTCCTTCTGCATTTACCGGGCCATGGTCTGACATCGCCACCACGGTTTACCATAAAGTTTACAACTTCTATGAAGCTTCCTTCCTCGTTTAACTTGAGGCTTCTACCGTTACTCTATTCTCTTCTCTCACTTTTCTCTGTGTTTCTGTTTCTCTATCGCACTTTCGGTGGTTAGTAACCGTGCCAAAATGACGACAAACCCTTCTACTATGTATCCCTTCATGATCAACAGACTTGCTTCACACGTGTACGTGCATTTTTACATGTTTGTCTTTGTGTGTTTACACCTTCTACGTGTACTAGTACCGTCAAGTTAATAACTACCCTTATTGCAAACTGGAAAACATTATGCGATCATTGCGAACCAATATGGAACTTCAACGCGTGCTGTTGAATAAATAGAGACCCAAGTAGCAACCGAACGTTGTATATGTACTATGACTGTTCATAGTATATCTAGATATACTATGAACGTGCCTAGTATATATACAACATTCGTATGCTACTAGGGGAGGGGTTTTAGTGCCTGTGCTTAATTTAACTGTTCCTGAGAATTCGATACAACTAACTGAGGGATCAAGTTGTATCGAGGCGATAAGAGTAACGAGAATTCTTTATCCTAGAAAAAATTCTGGGAAATTCGGTGATCCTCCCTCCATGGGAAAAGAGAAATGGTCAATTTCTTCCACTGATTTATCTCATATAAGATAGAGTAGATAATTTGGATAGTATTTGATAAGAATATTTGAAAGATATTTCAAAGCATGAAATCTTAATATTCATTAATAACAGCAGGCTTTTGTGATTTTAAATTGTTTCTTCGGTGTTTAATTCAAATAACCTTCAAACGTAGAGAGAAATCAAAAATATATTGAGTTTCACGCAATACAAGCTTTTTCTTTCTCAAGATGAAGATTTTATTGCTGCACGAGTATGAAATTCTTAGTAAAAATCGACCCTTGGTGTTTGGGTGGCGCAACAGTGAAGATTAATATCATTTCATGCGTCGTCTATCTTTTTTTTCCAACACACACACACACACACACACACACACTGTAAGAAAATAGTTTTCGAAAATTCAGAAAATATGACTGTCATTGTTCTACAGTAATTTTCTTCTAGATTTTCAGATAAATTAAACTGCACTCTTCTGAAAATTCAGGAGGAAATGACTGGAAAATAAAAGTCAAATTTTCAGGATTATTTTACAGTGCAAAAGCAACATTGGCAAAAGCCTGACCTAAGCTTTTGTCAAATTATTGTCAGTGCTTGGCGCAACGGCAAGGCAACTTATCCAGTCTGTATTCGATCAAGCATCGACGATAGCTTGCCTCAAGCACGTATCCAGGAGGTGTTAAGGGTGCTGCAACAGCCCCCAAAATTCTTGAAATCAAAATGTATTTTTGTTTAAGCTTGATGTCTCTAATAGAAATTTTGAATGGGAAAATTTCGATTTTATGGAAATCTCATCCAAATCCTATTGTACCCCTACGTTATAACCCTATTTGAATCCTATTAGGAAAATTAGATAAGTCCCTTGTAAGGGCCTCATAAGATTTTCTTTATTCACGATTTCCGGATTATAACTTGATCAGGACCTTATTAAAAATAGGGAATGTCTGATAAAATTTCTACTAAGGGTACCATACTTATGTGTAACAATTCATAAATTGTCAAACGATAGTCTCAATTGTATCTCAAATCCAGTAATTAATACACTGCGAATAAAAGTACTGTAGATAAAGAGAAACCAATTTTCCCAAAAGTGAAAGATATTTCATCGTTCCGATGACGATTCAATTGCTATATCTATTGATTCTGATATAATAAATATAATTTCTGATATGGGAATATAAAAGGTGTCAGACATTATGACTGTTAAAAAGGAGCGCAAACTACGCCTACACTGTTAGAAATTTATGCCTTAATTTTAATGTTTTTGCTGGAAATTGTTTTCAAGTACGTGCATGGATTCAGTTTCGTACACATTTTATATTGAATTCATCCCAACCTAAAAAACCTCAATCTATGTTGGAAAACCAGATTACTAAAATTATTTTATATTCATTTGAATACAATACTCATATTTGAATGAAGAATTATGACATTGAAAAATGATATGTACAAAATCTATCTCTCACGGGATAAGAAACCTTTTGTGTTGGAATAATTGTTTGTAGATGAAGTTATTTCAGACCAATGAATTGTTTACTAGAAAATAGGATGAGGAACCTTACCAGAATAGTTTGATTTTTGGATTCGAAACTTCTTCTTCCTCGCAAGATAAGAAACTTCTATCTTCCATGCCGTTGAAGTTTGAATCGTTTATTGGAACTCATTAGTGATCGAATGACGGAATACTGAGTAATCGAAGACCCAAAATGTTCCCAGTTTCAAGGGGTTAATTTGAGAAGATGAACAACAATGATTCATCAGATTCTGAGAGCTTGCATTTTCGTTTAACTTCTATAAACGATTCAAGCTCTATCAACATCTTTTTCCAAAGACGATTTTTCTTCACAGTCAATAGTTTGATCATCAAAACGTTCAAGCTATGAAATTGTTTGTAAGAGAAAAAAACAGATGGATAACGAATCTTGCAAAAACAGTTCGATATTCGAATTCTCTGACTCGGAGAACATAAATATACGTTGAGAAATCGAAAGACCACAGCAGTCTTCCTTACAGATTTCGATTTTACTCAGACGGTAAACGTCGCAAAATCATGAAAAATGTCCGTTCCACGAAATAAATCGCTGGATTTTATAAATTATCTGACCAATCGATCTGAAATTTTCCACCAAGTTTATTCATCGAATAGTAAACAACTTTGTCGCTGCTATAGTTCACAGTATAGAAAACACGGTTCCCACTTCGGATTGAAAAATTATTGAGTTGTTATGAATTTTTACAAATTTTTTGTCTTCGAGGAAGTCTTACGAATCAGAATCTGCAAGATTTATTATGATTCATCGAAAAATAACCGAGTTAAAACGAGTAATGATTTTTGATGTGAAAAAATAGTAGGGCTTCGCACGAATAATTATTCCAATTTCTTGAAATATCAAGGTCAAGATAATTTGAGAGTAAAAATGGAGTCCACGGGATGGGGTGGAACCTCGATCATTCAAACAAAATTAGCAGAGATATATATCGAGATATGCAACGAGACCTGCACTGAAACTAGTTCCGAGACTGAGAGAGTATCTTCGTTATGCTCTGCGATGAAATCGGAATTCCATGTGATTTTGTTACTTTTGTTATGTACATTTTCAGAACAGTAAATATAGATTATTTTTCAATTTAAGACAAGAGTCTCGTGCAAAGCCCTACAAAATGGGGAGTTTGATTTGTCTTTCTTGAGAACCATATCGATCACAGAAAAAAATCATAAACAGAGATTCAGATTGATTTTTCAAACCCTATTTTCAGATTTCCGAAATTCCGACTATGGATAAAACGACTTGAACCTTACTTATACCGCTTTTCGAGCGTATCCTCGGTTCTTGCATCCGCACCCTCAATTAAGAAACTGTTTCCACTTGGGATATTTCACATTAACGGTTCCCTCGAATAAAAATCCAGGATACGTGCTTGGCTTGCCTCAGGCTTGAAAGAATATTGAGTTAAACTTAGATTGGCGAAACTAATTCATTAATTACCGATATCGGCATAATAGAATTTTGTCATGGGGATCGATCAACATTACCTTGATATAAATTTTCCAAACTTGGCAATCACCCTTTGCACTAAGCTGTATTTTATCGTGAACGTTTATAAAAGCAAGAAATTCGTAGATGGTATTTGTGTACTTCCAGCAAAAGCGTTTGCCTCCCCAAGATCAATGAAATATGTAAAATCATCTTCCACTCTTTCTCACTCTGCAATGTACAATGTTGTGAACGAAACATGAATAATTGAAGAGTATTAACAATCGAAAGGAATAATACGCATATCTTATTTCGAGATTAATTTGTATTCAGTGAAATGGCGTCATGCCCGAGGGTGAATATAATAGGTCCAGCCCCTTTCCACTCTCATCTAAAGGGGCAATACACATCTACGAGGGTTTGCAATCACCAATCCTTCCCTTTTCTTAATTCATAAGTAAGATGGCTGCGCGAGATCGTCGGCCATTCGGATTCTTGGTTGGATATAAGAGATCGATGGTCCATACACATGTGAGATGTAGGGGAATGCGTGTACACGTACACACGTGGAAGAGGATGAGACTAAATTTCGTCGTGAGAAAAGGGGAGTGAGAACTGTGCAGTCATCTCTATATAACGTGGGTTAGGATAATTTTCTCAATTTCGCAGCTTCTCCCTTTCTCTCTCCTTCTCTCTCTCTTTCTCTCAGAGTCTGTCACTCTCTTTCTCTTTCTCTCTCTCTCTCTCTCCCCGTAGGTCCTTGGTCGTTAAGGGTTCCAAGTACTAGATTCCATGGGGTTGGGTAAGGAAAGAGGAAGGTTTTAGAGAAAGGGGCTTGAGAGGACCAGACAGTAAGATAGTTTGATAGGCTTGGTTGCCAGGAAACCTCTAAGGCTTTAGTCTCTAGTCTCCCTAATACTGAGAAAGCCCACCCATACTAATATACATATTTATCTCGGGATTATAAATGATCTTGTCTAACTATGTACGTTCGTAACAATGTAGGGTTCATAAATATCTTGTGAATCTTCGAAAAGGAGTTCTCGAAAAGCGGATACGTGAATTTTATTAATCTTATCAAATCTTCCGAATAGTCGTATTTTAGATATCGTGGTACAACATATATGTACACAGTACTTAACGACGACTATATAGCGCACGAGTGGTGATACTCGAACAGTGAATGGTCAGACGTGGTAGTCCTGTGCAAAACAGTATTACCGATAAGACCCACCGTGTTTAACTGCCTCTGGCCAAAGTACCATTTTACCATCCTCCTATCACCCTCTCCCTTATTCCACTTTCTTCCTGTGTTCCATGCTGTAACCATAGATTGCGCGTTACGTTTTGTACGCAAGATACTTCATATGAACACCAGATCATCAAAGGTTCAATGAAATGGGTTAGGTTGAAATTGTTCTGGAGAATCGAATACTATTCGGTATTCGTGTTATGTGCGCAGTGGATATCATCTGAATGCAAGTGCATTCACATTCAAACTGACTCATTTAAGAGATTTGTTCTTCAGTTTTGTTTGTTTGTAAAGTAATATTGCATACACTGACAAAATTTCATTTGAAAAATTAATGTGAAATTTCAGTGATCGAGGGACGGATAGGAATTTTTTGTAAATATTACTGTACATTCTGTGGGACTTGTAAAAAATACAGCAATTATTACAGACAATTTTTACAGCAAAATTATTTCGGTGTATGTATATACATATGTATGGCGAATTTCACACCATTCATTTTGAGTATTACAATTATTCTTGAGTGAGGATTTCCTATCGTTTTCATGGAAAATCCATTTAGGTCTAGTGACAGGTTGTCTGTATTCAGGGTGTTTCATTCTGGATGCGATTAATTATGGGGTTCCTTTTGGGAGCTTGTAGGCTTTGAGCTCGGTCCACTTTGGGGTGAAACGAAGGAGATGAATAAGGGAAGGAGGGAGAGCCTGTAAGATATACCTTCACAATAATGTAGACACCGTGCTTAGAGATTTCTCTGGAGTATTAGATCAATAATTTTCAACTCTAACAGGTTTCGCAATCTACATATGATACGTCGAATGTAACCTAATATCATTTCGTACTGAATATCATTTGAATTTATCAGAGAAAAGAGTACATGAATATTGGATTTCTGAATTATATTTCCTCGTATATCGACGGGATTTGATTTGTTGTTATGTAATTCGGATGATCATTTACGAGATTCAATATTATATTGATACGCGTATAAAAGTATATTCATTCGAAATTAATTGAAGTATGTATGATATATCCAGTGAGAATACTCATATGATTCTTCTCCTTCTTGAATAAATCTACTGAATCTCACACAATGCTTCGCTTAAAGCCACACGGAGAGAAATTTGTAGTTAAATTTACTATGTTATTATTGTTCCCGAGGAACAGACTGAATTCTGTCGGATTTTACTATGAAGGGCATATTTTTACTATGGTACAACAATAGAATGCTGATCATATTTACTATGTTTTATGGGGGAACCCGTCATAGTTCAGTCTGTTCCTCGGGAACAATAATAACATAGTAAATTTAACTACAAATTTCTCTCCGTGCAATTTTACAATTTTCAATCAAATTTGGCTGAACTCAATGGTCTATTTCAATGAGAAAATTGAAATAGAGGAGCCCTTCTTACGATTCAAGCACGATTTTACTCGGAATTTCAATGGAAAAGCCTAATGGATTTTGCCAAATCTGGAGACAAAATTTCTCTAAGAATCATTGAACGTTGTACAGGATGTCAGAGGTGTTCATAGTTTTTTGTAGAAAGTTTCAGTGATTCCAATAGGAATTCTGACTGATTATTCAGTGAAAGAATGTGTTCAATTTTGTATTCAATTCTTTGTACTACTCATTATTTTTAATTTGATAGAACTATATTTATTGCACGGCAAAAAAGATTGGTTGAAATAACTATTTAACTTGTAAGTGCATATGATGAAGCCATTTTCTTTCGTTAGAATAACAAATTTATTCATTGATCTGACCAATTGAAAATAATTTACTAAATGAATGGGTCCACAAGCGTTTACAAGTTAAATAATTATTCCAACTAATCTTTTTGGTTAGTGTAGGTTTTTCTACTGAGAACTGTTTTTGATAGTATCATTTTGTTGGAATGCAAAAACTGTAGACGTTGTCTGAGTACAAACAGAATTTGAACAGTTTGAAAGAATCATGAAAACTGGTAAGATAACCTCATTAGAATCGGATTAGATATCCGATAATTTCTCAGGGAGCAACAGAACGTTTCGAATGTTCTATGAATATACACGAGTAAATTCTGTCAAACTTCTTCAAGTATATTCCAAACATTTGGATGCTACTAAGGTTTCTTTAAAAAATTTCTACCAAAGTTTATATCGAATTTTTAGCATTTGAAGTACTCGTACGATATATGAATATATGATATCGATAAGAAGGAATTGGATGAAAAATTGTTCCGGAAATTTATGTTGTAAAATCCTGATGACTTTCTTGTTTCATCTATCCTAATGAAATTTGGTAGAGAGAGAGAGAGAGAGAGAGAGAGAGAGAGAGAGAGAGAGAGAGAAAGAAAGAGAGCTGTTGGTGCCAGATTTAGGGATAGGCAATAGTTGCAGACAACGATGGTTCATATCTATTTTTTATCAAATCTCATAAAATATCAATAGAAGAGGAATGTTTTTTTTTTTTATTTAAAGGACAGCGTATGATTTATGCACGTGAGAATTATACACGTATTAATTGTACACGAAAAATAAAACCCAAAAGCATTCACACTCATAATTTTGTTTTCAATACCTCATATTTAACACATAAGCTTTGGTGCACGTAAAATTATTTGATAAGAAAATTGTACACTAAATAAAAAATGATTCACAAAAATCGTACACATGTTTTTATGCACGGACAAAAAATGTGATTAATTAGTGTATAATGATTGTACACCTAATGAAATTCATATGAGAAATTTTTTTCGTTTTATTGAATAATTACTATGAATTAGATTAGGAGCACAATAATTATACACTGATTAATTTTATTTTCTGTTCGTGCATAAACAATATGTGTACGATTTTCGTTGATTGCATTTTTGAAGCTTGTAAAATATTTCGTGTACAATTTCTATGTCAATCAATGAAACGTGCACAAATAATCATTGCATAAAATATCATGCGTTAGACAAAAATTATTAGTGTAAATACTTTTGAGTTTTATTTTTCGTGTACAATTAATACGTGTATGATTCTTACGTGCATAAATCATACCCTGTCATTTAAAGAACATCGACATTCTCAAGCATCGCCCATTCCTAGCCAGATTGAATCCTATAAAAACTTATTACAAAAGTAGTTTTGTGCTTTGATGTTCTTATATATGTCAAAACCTGTATGAAGCATTCATGGATCTTCATAGGATTTCATGAGACTTATAAATTTTTGTAGGATTTAATCTGGCTAGGAATGAGCGATGTTTGGGAACGTCGATGTTCTTTAAATAAAAAAAAAAAAACATTCCTCTTCTATTGATATTTTATGATATTCGATGAAGAAAAGATTGAATAAAATAGATGAAATTTCAAGTCAGGCTCAGCTTCAGAAATATCAATGCCTGAGTAGAAAATTATATAAATTATATATAATGTATATATAATTCGATATTTTGAATACATGGTTTATATAAAATCCAATGAAAATGATGTACGAATTTGAAAATGTTTTCATCCGAGGTGTATCCTGCTGAAACAAACAACGTTACGCAACAATGATGCGAGGAAATCATCTGAATACTCGCACGATTTGGTAAGTAATATCCACCTCACAGGTACATCACAATTCATGCGATGTAACTGGTACGTGTTTGAAGCAAACATTCGAATGAGCTCGTTACATCATTGGTATGTAAATCCGTTTGTTCTAAATGGGTAACAGCCCAAACGGGACAAGATGGTCGCTAAACGTTCAATCAACATTCAATGAACATTCGATGAATTCGATTAATGCATCGACATTTTAACGTTCAAAAAATCTTCATCGGATCGTCAGGTGGACGTTTCTTGAATGTTTGAAGGTTTCACTTCCCTTGGGGATAATAAAACGCTGAAGATAATAATAAGTACTGTGTGCCGATTCTCATAATAAAAACAGGAACACATGACAAAGGTTCAAAATTCTTCTTAGACCAAAATTATTTTCACAGAATAAATAAACTAGTTTCAACTATGAAATGCTGTGCTATCACAGATTTTTTTCATTGAGGAAGAAAAAAGATGCACCACAAAGTTCATTCAATCTGCTGGAAATGTCAGAAAGACTAAAAATCATCAGGATTTTTTCGTCACGTCAATGGTGGATCTCGTTCTCCGATCCTCAGGCAACTGGATTTGTTTTCTTGTCAAAATTAGGGGATTTTTCTGCCACTTTGAGGAACTATTCTGTCTTTTGATTGCTGGATTCTCCAAAAAGTGAGGGAACAATCCATCTACACAGCGAAAAATTTTGTGTCACAGGAGATCTACTCATACACGCAGAAAAATATATTTTAAAAATTCCCATAATTTATTGAGGATCAGCGTCAGTCTGTGATGAATGAAATTATTTACCTGAATGTAGCTTCGAAAGTACCATAATTTCTTGTAGAAATACATCTTATTATGGAACTTTTCAAAAGTGAATTCAAGTGAAGACTCTTTCTGTCAGAGACTGGTGCTGATCCTCAATAAATTATGGGACTTTTCAACACATCTGTTTTCTGCGTATAGTTTGTGTTGAAAACAACATATCAAATTCTGACATTCACAGATTTCCAGTGTAAATTTAACATTTTTGTGTTGATTTGATAAATTTTTTGTATTAATATTTAACATGAATTGCGAGTGGACCTCCCGGGACATACACGTGTGTTGAAGATACACAAAATTTTTCACTGTGTAATCAGGGTGAAAGTTCTCTTTTTATAAAGGACTTTCGTTGCCCCCATCGTTGCTGCAATATTATACCATTACTTTCCAATATCAAATTCAAGAGATCTCATATTCAACTCATACAGCAAATTTCAGACTATTTCTTTGGCAGTGGTCATTCGTTCTGAGGAAAATTTTACTTCATTCTCATCAAAACGCTCCACTTTTCCTCGAATTTTTTTAAGAAATAACGAAGTCTTTTGGTCAAAATGGGATACATTTTTCTGAGAGTGGAAATCTCGAAAAAGGGGCGTTGGAGTCGAATCTTCAAAAAATTTGCCCCATGATGGTGAGCCAAATAGCACAACGTAGAGGAGGTTTTCTGAATGTTCTGAAAACTTCTCAGGGACACATAGAGGAAGAATTAGGGGAGTCATACCTTTTGCAAGTGCAAAATGTATTGCGCAGATTTGATAAATTTCCTCAATCTTTGAAATCACGATACGCACTTCTGTATTTGATCTGTTTTGTAAAAGTTCGAGAAACGTTCAGGTTTCATGTTTGAGACTTACGAATGCAAATCTCTCCCTTCAAATGTATTTTATCAATATGCAATCTGAGTTTTTTTTTCTCAGCGTTTGTTCGAGATGGGGAAGAACGAGGAGGACATTTTTTACGCGCAATTTGTCTTTATTCTACATTCTTGTGACTCTTAACCAACTCCGCACCCCATTCCACATGAACGCTGAGAGATAAAGCAACGATTTCTTTTCCGATGAATGTGGACAAAAGCTCGTTAACTCAATCTAAACAAATTTTGATCAAAAATTGAGTTTCTATGATTTTTTAAATGAAAATCTTGTTGTGAACTTTCAAAAACATTCAATCACTTTTTTCATTCACATGGAGATTTTTTTTCAATTTGGAATATGCATCGTTTATAACGTTTCCAACTGTTTCTGACGGGAATTAGCGAATTCAAATCTTTTCAGAGTCACAGTTTGAGGGGTTGAAAATTTTGAGTCAATCACTTGATATACAATTTATAGAAGAAATTTTTTTCATGATTCAAAGTGTATTACATTTTTGAACAGAAATAATCCACTTCAGACCAGTGAAATTCTTAATTTCTCAACTTTTTAAGATTTTGAGAGAACTTTCTGGAACATAATCACGGAATTTCCTTCGAACATGGCAAAAGGAAAGTTTTTTTCATCACTTTTTCCCTCCTTTTTTTGGGGGGAATCAAAATCTTCGAGTGTGCAATCCACAATTTCATTAACAAAGTAAGGGAGAATTTTCTTCACTGGAAGAAAGGATTGGTAACAGTTATCAAATATATTCTTAAATATGTCCAATCAAATATTCGATAACATTGATCAGATATCAATAATGTTCATAAGATATTCAATAATTATAAACATGTATAGTATATTTAATAATTGTCATCAATTATTTTATGATTATCATTGAATATTTGATTGATCATATTTAAAAATATCTTTGATAAATGTTATTAGTCTCTTTTTCAGTGCTGTCATCCATTGTGAAATTGCAGTAAAAATGACGAAAAATTACGCCAATCTTAATTGGGTGTCAATAAAATTACGTTGTTCTGTTGCAAAACTGCACGGAATCATTGTGAGGGAGTAGAAATGCGTAACTCGGCGTAGAAACCAAACCAATAATTACTTCATTGAAGAGAAGTGTGTACAACTTAGGAATTTCTACGCATTGCTATGTTTTGTGTAGAAATGCATTACATTCAAATATCGGGGTCTTGCGTCATTCTACGCATTTCTACGTCTTCTTACGCCACACTGAAAAAAGGTATGGCTCTCACAGCTCTACTATTTATGTGTTCTTGCTGTCAGGAGGTATAAGGATGCCAGTATAGCTCCCACAGCCGAACGCGTTGCTATCGTAGCAATCTGTCGACTGTGGGAGCTATACTGGCATCCTTATACCTCCTGACAGCAAGAACACATAAATAGTAGAGCTGTGAGAGTCATACCTGTTTTTCAGTGTATACTATTCAGCTTCCGCTGTTGAACTTGGAGTGGCGTACATGGGCGTAAAAATGCACAGAGAATTTTGAATATCTACGGAACCGTAACAAAAATGTTTTTGTATTTTTTACGGAATTAATACGGAATTGGTATTTTGCTGGATTTCTTCATATTTCTCCATACAAAACACAGAAATTTAGAATGTTTTAACGAAAGGTATCACTCAATATGGAACCTATGAAGAAGTGCAGCAAATAACACGTTCAATGAGCAAGAGAAATTTGAAGATGATACATCAAATTTGAAATAATTAGAATTAAAACCCCTAATTCCCCGTAGTTCTGCTACTTGGAAATTATCATATGCGAGGATGATAAGGAGTAGTTGTGTATAAGAAGGTCAAATTTGGCGTAGTATCTAGTGGTTTGATGTAATACTACTCAATTTTTGTTGAATGTAGCTCAGCATAGTTTTTCTACGCTTTTTTCAATGAAAGTATCCAGAAAGTCGGACTTGGGTGTAAGTTTTGGCATAATTTGCTGTAGATTTTGGCGTCGTGAGTCAAATTTTCACAAGGAATTGGTGGACTTTTTCAGAGATATGGTAGCGTCTGATGGAATAAAACAAATCTCTGCCTTGAAACTCCACGATCCCTTCCCGATTATCCATTCTCAACGAAATAGAAAGTGGGAACTTCACGAAGAATTGTTGAGTTTGGATTGAGTTATTTATTTCGTCAAGCATAGGTAGATTCTACTTTAATTCAAGATAAAATTTCGAAATGTTACCGAAAAAGTCGTTGAAGAGAGCTAAAAAGCTCCTGATGGGAGATAAAATTCTTCGTGATGCAGGACGGGTAGTCCTACAATCAAAGTGGGAAAAAGCATTGTATAATATTATCCATACTATTCGTTTTTCACAAGCAAAACGAACTACACAGATATTATTTTGATACTATATTTGAGCGATTTACAGACGGATTTGGTGAACAAATTTCGTCAAAAATTTCTTAATTCAATTAATTTGGAGTCAGTTATTCTAAAAATTTACTATATTCGAATTACAAAGTAAGAAATAATTGAAGAATTTTCTACTACAAAGGGTAACCATGAAATTCTTTCATGAACAACAAGTTGTTACTACAGTTCGGGAAGCAGGAATACAGAAAATCCTATATATCTGATGAGAGAAAACTTCGTGTATCATCCGGGGGATGGAATCAACTATTAAAATGTCCACTTCATTATGAAGAAAATTCCGTTGAATTTTCAGAATACACTCTAAGAATTAGGTTGAAGTCTTCCAAAATTCAATGAAATTTATCGGAAAATTCAGAAGAAAAAATTACAGTCACATTTTCTGAATTTCCAGAAGAAGTTTTATCTTCAATGCTGCCATTTTTTTATGGATCTTTATATATTTTACAATTTCTCCAATGAGGAATTTGTGACTTCAAATGATGACAGAAACACTTTTTCAACATACAAATTTCCTTTTCGATGTGATTGTGTGTTGCTTTATTGTTTCCCTCAATGGAAATTTCAAATTAAGCATCACCGACAAAAAATTAAAAACTCTCAATCAGAAATTTGAACTCGAATTGATACACGCAAAAAACAAAGAAGAATAAGAATCGCTACCCCGTTCAATAATAGAAATATGCTGCTCACATTCGTTGATTTTTTACATCACTGATCTCCTATTTTTCGATTTTATGAGAATGCAAATACAATTTCAGATCTCTGAATTATTCCTGACCATGATGTCCCATAATTGATATCACGGTTTATGATATGGCTAAGGGAAAAATTCCAATGCCTCGAAGCTCTGATTTAACTGGATTTAAAGACACTGTGTGCTGACATATCTCTGCATTTAGGACAATTGAAGGATATATTACCCAATAAATGTGATATGGGACACACATAATTCTAATAATGATTACTCAAATTATCATACTCCGTGTTGAAGTATTCAATCCACTGTTAGCAAATTTCTCAGTTCCAACACTGGAAAAAATATTCATTTGTCCTCCCTCCATAAAATATTTATTTTTAGAAATTCAATGTTCAATTAGATGCGGAAACTAATTACTCGTGGCGGATAAATTATTTATTTAGAAGATCAATTCATTTGAGGCAAGCATTCCATTATTCGATTCGATTAGATATTTCATTAATCCCAAGAAATATTTTATGGAGAGGTAATAAACAAACTATTTATTTGGCAAGAATCGAGATGAAATTTCGTGAATGGTTCTTAAAATTCAAAAATTTATCCTAAGATTTAATGACTCCATCATCAAAATCAAGAAATTCTTTATAAAAATTGATATAAATTTATATAATGATGGCGATGTAAATAGTTTCATACCATATCATTGAGTTTCAGTTGAATTTTGCTAACAATGTTGATATCAAACAACGATTGCATTACGTTATGCAACAACACTTGAGAATCATTCCAAAAATTCACGATATAGATATTAAATGAAAATGTTCACTCACCATTGACGATGCGAATCCAAAACAATCAAACTTCAATGTCCATGAATAGTGCTGTGGCGGCGAGGATAACGAACTGTATCGCTGAAGAATTTAGATAACTTCAAATCTGAACCAAACGAAATAAATGAAGAGGAATGAGCTGAAGGGATGCTGCTGGTATCACAGCATCCCTAAAACTGACCAACAGATCTTGATATTCCTCTGATGAAATATAAAGGTACTTATAACGTAGCCGCACTCTTGAATTTCAGGTGCAATTTCGATCTTCAAATTGTAAACGAGACATTATCCCCACTACTCCCCACATCATTCTTTTGCGTTTTAACATCGAACGACGAGGGATGACCATTGGTCCATCGGTAGCGTGAGAACTCAGGGTAGTAGCCTACCCCCTAAGAAATCTCGACGAGACAGGTTCTCTTTCATCTCGAGAGCACATTAGGGAAAATTCGTAGACTAGAATTTTATTGAGATTTAAAGATTATTCGAATTGTAATGAATCAATGAAGAAGTAACGGCACGATACATCCTGTGAGATTCAATCGAGAGGAAGTACTTGATGATTCTGTGGGATGTACGTTTTAAAGGGTTCATGGAAATATATTTTATATTCATATCAATTGTGCTATTCTTTTTTCTTTTTCAGTCATTCTTTGTTAGTTATTTATACTTATTCGGGTAAAGAATTTGCATAGAATATCAGATTTTTGAGAGGTATCGTTTTCGGAGATTGAATGAGAACAGAGAGCTTTGTGTAAATAGTGATTATGGTGTTGAGAAAACATATCTTGTACTCAAATATTAAATCAGTAAACTCGGTATGAATGTTTCATTTTTATTCAAATATTCTAAATTATCACAATGGGCTCATCTCATGGGTACTCATTTCTTTTCTTCCGATTTTATTGATTTTTTTAAACATTTTTGGGAGATGATAATAATATTGAACACTGTGAAATAATTTCATCTGAAAATTTAGAACATTTGACTGTAATTTTGTACAATCACTTTCTTCTGAATTTTCCAGATAAATTTTACTCAATTTTAAGAGACTTCGATTAAATTTTGGAACGTATTCTTGAAATTCAGTCTAATTTCTTCGAATTTAGCAAAATCTCCTAGGAAATTCAAAAGAAGGTTGATGTGAAAAATTCCAGTTACATTTTAGGAATATTCAGAGGAATTTTTTTACAATGAACTTTAAAATATTCTTAAGAATAAAAGAAAACTTTATAAACATTCGAATGAATCGTGTTTTCCTACAAAATAGTGTAATTTTTCCTGGAATCTATCCACTTCATTTGAGTGATCAATTATTTGAACAATGAAAAACAGTTTCTGAATTTGTTACATATTCTCTAGGTTCTATAACTTTTGTACTGTTGTATTAATTTGTTATGAATATTCTTGAATCTCTAGAGAATTTTCAATTTCAAATTTCAGTTAAAACATTGATGGAGCTCTCTGAAATTTTTCATCTCCATCTCACATTGAATATTTTGAATCGTCTAATGCCTCTAAATTGCTCTGGCTAGCTCTGATTTCCGCTAGAATTTTTCATTCCAATTTCAACTCTATAAATATTTGATTTTGATTTTCAAAAGTCCTCGAAGTTTTCTACAACTCCTCAATTCTCATCTCAATGTCACCTTAAATAAGTCATTCTTTGAATTTCTCCAAACTACTCTGAATTTTTCTGAACTGTAAACGTTACCTGGAACTGGATTAACTGTGAATTTTTTTGAATGTCCGTGAATTTTCATGACTTCTAATTGCCAATTTTGAAATCTGTTCAGCCTGAAGTCTTCAGGGTTGTGGATGTTTTTGCAAATCGTTCAATTTTCATACAGTTTTCTGCGATGAAGGTTTTGTTTATCATTTTGAAGAGAAGAATTTCGCATTGCTCTGCAGAAAGTTTAATCCAAAAGTGTAGAGATTCATAGAGAAAACTGTACACTGAGAAAAAAGATTTGGTTGATATATGCCCAACCAAAATTTTTCGTTCGCGTAAGTAAAAGTTGAGCAGCACCAACCGACATTTGATTGTCCCGACCAAAAAGATTCTATCGGACCATTTTTACTTAAGAGAATCAAACGGGATTTCGAAAGATCATTTGTTTAGCTCAGTCAAATTCTGGCGAAACCCACTCAATTTTAAATTATCCCAACAAAAAATTTTGGTTGGGTGTATAATAACAAAATGTTTGAGGAGGCATAACAAAACGGTTGTCTCATTTTACTTTACCCTTCAATATTTGAAATTATACTCAGCAGATAAATGCAGAGAAACCTCCGCAGTGTTCATTGGATGGTCTCGCTCAAAAATACAGACACTTGTTGAGGAAATTACGTATTCTTCTGCTTCGTGCGGGGAAGTGAAGCATTCAATCCTGCGCAAGAGTGATTTGTTGAAAAACGGTAAGATTTGGTAAAATATACCGAAACTTTTGTAGATTAATTTTTTTTTACCGAATCCAACAATTTTCTTACACAGTAATGAGGAACCTTTGGTCTCCTGTGCTACGAAACTTCAGAGATGTACAGAGTTTTAGCACAGAAATTGGTGAAGAAAATTCATTTCTGAGGATCAGCCGATTCCAGTGTTTTGCAGTGCAGTATTCATAGGATATTGTGAATGTTGTGAGAATATTCTGTGGATATTCCATAGATATTTGAAGTTAAGGAATATTTTTATTCGCGTTTCATGAGGATATTTCCATCATCTCTGAATATGTTGCACGATCTCGTACAAACCCTGTAAATTCAACGTAGAAAGTAATCAACGATTTTTAAAAAAATTTAATCTACTGTACTCCCGTGAAGAGTAATACACGGAAAAAAATGCCCATGGAAGAATTACATAAAAAGTGAAGTAACGATTACAGTGTGGATCTCGTATAAAATTTACTACACAGTCCTGTTGGATTCGCATTGTTATCATAGTTACTTCACAGCAACACCACTCCCATTTCCTTCGCTAACAATGTGAATATGACATTAGTTTCAGTGTAAATTTTACTCCAATTGCATTTATGTGAGGAGTTATGTTAAATTAACAACAACCAATTTAGAATTTACATGGAACTTTTTTCCGTGTAGGAATAAGAACTGCTGAATTGAGGGAATTTGATTGGGGCCACCTTTTGAAACAAAATCGTTGAATTCTACGTTTGTGATTTGCAAAACGTTCCAGAACGTTGGAGGGTTTTGGAAACGTCTTCAGATCGTTGAAACGTCTTCAGAAGATTTTTGTTACGTTTGAAACATTATTTATGAATTTTGACCTATTGATGAATATTTTAAACACTTCTCAATAAACCCATTCAACTCTCGAACTTTCACATGTATATGATTTCCCTTATAATTGATCACATCGTAATCAATCTAATGTACAGGGGATGTACTATCAATACCCTATTGTGTAACCCATGTTTATCCGTATGTCTGTAAAATTCAACTGATCACGTTCAATTTAATTTGATCAATTCAATTTTTTCACATGTCATTTTCGAATTCATCCCTGTAAAAAATATTCCGTTAAATGGAATTAACAATCACACGTATGAATACGATTTGTGTATATTTGACGATTGAAATCATTCAATGTGAATTCCTCTAAATTCTAATGTTTTTCAATTCCTTCTCGACGATTCAAATTATCATTTGTAAATCGTTTTAACTCATTAATTCTTTCGAAATCCTCCAAAACCGGTGAAATCTGGGTATTTCAATTCCTATCAATTTCTAACCTTTCTGATGGTTCAATTGGAAATCTCATTCTGCATCGCTTAATTTCTATATGACTGATAGAAAAAGTTGTATTGTTTGAAATTTCACCAATTCTCTTGATTCGCCCGAATGCAAAGATCTCGCAAGTTATATTTTTAGTAGAAACAGATATTTTTGAAAATTAATTTTCATTTGTATTCCTACAGAGGAATTCAAAAATCGTATTCGTTCTCATCAAAATTTCCAATTCCTTTGAATAGTTTTAAATGGATCATTTTTTACAGGGATGGATTGTATTGATTTTTCAATTCAAATTACTGAAGCCATGCATTTTATGATTTCACGCAATGAGCCTGTTCTTCTTTGAAAAAAATTGCGTTGTGAAACTCCATGGAAGTACGCAACATCTGTAACATTGCACCACATTACATGCAGCAGTACACAATTATTCTATACAATCACATCGAGAGTACGTGGTTTGTCTCAGCATTTAGTCGTATATAGGAAAAACCTCAGACACAGTTTTGTTGGGGAAGATTCAGTAGATCCCTCCGGCTTCGAGTCACGAACTTAAACAATCTGAATAGATTATGCGAGAATATGTTCAGAACTATTTCTTTATATCGATTTTTGTCATTATAAGCGTTCTATCTTTAGGGAGAGAAAGTATTCCTCCATAAAAGAAATCATTCATAGAATTTATACACTGTAAAAAGTGTTACGTTAATACTTAACATATATCAATTTGAAATTCGATCTAATGTAGCATAACTTCAAAGACAATGTATTGTCTTCATGTACAATGTAATATATTAATAGTTAACTAATGATCCATTGTACATAAATATGATGAGTAATTGAGAAAAATATGATGGCATTTATAATCTGTTGTATTAAAGGGTGATAGATCATCAGATAACTATTAATCTAATTTATTATGTGTGAACAAAATAGATTAACCTTAATGTCATGCTAAATTAAGTCGAATTTCAAACTGATATTCACTTCAGTAACCTTTTTACAGATACGATGGTATAAAAAATATAAGGATCCTGTTTCGAAATTCATCATCATTCGCATTTCTGTGGCATATTCCGCAGCCGAAACGCAATGCTTTCCCGTTTGTGAGATTTTTTGGAGGCTCAGTTCTGGAGGTATAAGCATTTTTTCCTTCAAATTCAAATAATCCAAAAGCAATGTGTGTTACATACTTGGGCTTGACACTATTCGCCAGGTTGGGGAATGGCGGATCTCCGGGAAAAAATACTCTCATCCTTCGTATCGGAGCTGTAGCAATTTGAAATTTTTAGACCTCCAGTTGATCTAAATCGAACAACTTCGAATCATTATAACTCCGAAACGAAGAATGATAGGATAGTTTGATCTTTTTCTCGGAGATCCACTGTCTTCTAACTTAGCGAATGGTGTCAAGCCTAAGTATGTAACACACAGGGCTTTTGGATTATTTGGATTTGAAAAAAAATCTAAAAATGCTCATATCTGAAAATTAAGCCTACAAAGAATTTTTCCAAATGGAAAAATATTGCGGAATATGCCACAAAAATCCGAATGATGAATTCTAAAACACCCTGCATACAATTCCACATCCAAGAAAATATCCCATACAGTACTCCTTGTCTGAAAGATATCTTCAGAAATAATTAAGAACAATGCAAGAAGTCTTATGCAACATGAATAGACATCTTTCAGAAGTCTCAAACTGTTCTTATTTCTAAAAGATATCTTCAAGAACGTTTTCAGAAACCTTTCAGGATTTTCTAAAAGACATCTTTCGAGAATTTCTAAAAGGTTTCTGAACAGGTTCTTAAAGATATCTTTTAGAAATAAGAACAGTTTCAGACTTCTAAAAGATGTCTATTCATGTTGTATAAGACTTCTTGCATTCTTCTTAATTATTTCTGAAGATATCTTTTAGACAACGAGTGCTGTGTGCGATGTAAAATGAACACTTCCAATTCGAAAGTTCAATTGAATTACTTACTTTTCCAACATCGAGGAATGCAAATTTACGTGATTAAAATGGATGTAACACCTCAAACTGCATGTTTCATTTGTTTTGCTGGTAGAATTCTAAGTCCTGTACTATGTCTACAGTGTACACGAAACATTTTTGATATAATTTTCATTCAAAGAGTAAAAAGAATTTTTATATCGCTTTTAGGAATTTGAGGGAAGAGTTAAAAATAATTTTACGATGAGAGATTCTGCACGAACACCATTTTTATCCTAAACGCTATCCAGAGTGATGTCCTTTCTGAAAGAGTGAGGAAAAACGAGGGGAAATTGAGGGTTATCTTCGTTCAATTAAGAGAAAAAGATTTAGAAGCTTGTCATTTTTACATTCAATGCTATTTAAGTCAGAAATTTTATGAATTTTATCCAAAAACTTCATCAATTCTATCAAAATCAACTACTTGAAATGTTCTCCACAGCACTACGATCCCAAAAGAATTGATAGAGAATTCTTATTCAACTGATTGTGTTCTTTATGAATTTTTTAAGAATTCTTCTGGGACTTTGGTGCTTCGTGGGGTCACATGATAAATGTCATTGACTGATTGACATCGTCTGAGCAACATTCAATAAAAAACGGTTACAAACAAGGAGAATTATTATTATCGTCCAAACTGATATTATTGAAAAATAATCACTCAAAACGGAAGGGATTTTTGCATCTGGTGGAATTTTTTCTCGATTAAATGAATCAAAATTAAATACATAAAAACTCCGGAAGTTTTCAAGGATGATTTTTTCTGCCTTCATCGAAGTTCATAAGCAGTCCGAATTCTGAATCTTCTCAAATTTGTTTTTTTTTAATTTTGCTGGTTTTTTTGATTTAGGACGACATGAAATATTTCGAAGAGATGCATTTTTTATCGTTAAACAGGAGTGCTTGATACATCCTCATATTGAGTACCATGAGCCTTGGCAAGAAAATACTTATTAAATATCACATTCCTGATGAACTCCATTCGTTCATCCAACAAAATCTTCTATATTCGGAGAAATCCCGCTCTCATCTCCTTCAATAAGAATGAATTTCTTTCCAAGATCACACTTCACATAAGGAATTTATTTAATGTCATAATAAAATATTGAATTCAATACTATGATTCTCAATATGAAGAATTTTTTTCTCAATTTTAATAACACATTTGTGGAATTTAATAAATAATTGTTACATTTCAAAAAGTAATTTTCGAATTTCATCATTCATATTGAATTTAAAAGTTCTTATTCAATTCAATATGGATATATGATATTTCATGAAGAATTTCGTATTGAAGTTGAGGATTTTTCCAATAGTGTATACTTCCCAGATAACAATTTTGAGGAATCCTTCCGGAACATTCTAAAAGATATCTTAAAGAATTCTATCTCACGGAAGATATCTTTAAGAATTCTAAAAGATACCTTCAGAAAACTTCAAGAAATCTCACATGAAGACTTCCAAAAGATATCTTTTGGTGTTCCATAAGACATCTTTTCGAATTCTCTAATATACCTTTCGGAATGATCTAAAAGAGTGATCCAAAATTATTATGTGGGTTCTCATCCCAGTTTCGGGGGTTTTTCTGTGATAAATCAGGTTTATGACATTGTATCAACACGGAATAAACTTTTCTACCCTTCACTGTTAGAAATCTCTGGGTTAATTTGAAAGGTTTTTTGGAAGTTTCATACACATTTTACATCAAATTTGATTTACTTCATACACGGAAAAAAATACTCCGGTTAATATATGGACAGCAAGAATTACTGCTATTTTAACCGGAATTCTAGTTAAATGAATCAAGTCTCCGGCAAATTTAACAAGGGCTCCGGTAAATTTAACAAGAATTCCAGTAAAAGTCACAGATATTCCTTGCTGTCCATATAGTAACCGGAATTCTGGTAAAATTAACAGTTCATTTTTTTCCGTGTAGCATCAACTATAGTTGTTTCATGTTTTTGTTCGTTATATGTGTATGATCCTGGATTCATGTACGTGATTGGAAAAAACTTTCAGATATTTCCCACAGTGTTGATACAATAGGATCCATGCACTCTTATGCGACGTTTCATTAATTATGAACAATTGTGGAATTTTCCCCCAAAGAATGGTGGCAGCAAAAGTTCCTCCATAGATGGGGAATTGTTCAGCATAATTTGGTGGACTTCTTCTTCATTTGTAGAGAATTCAATATCCGCAAAACAAAAGAATTCCTCAAAGTGGTGAGAGAATCCCTCATTTTTTATGGAAAAATAGTACCCCCACGACGAGGGGACGAGATTCACCAACAGTGTCAAGGAAAACTCCCCACATTGTTTGCAGTACAGTTTGCAAATGTTGTTAAATACGAAATTTCAAAAAAATTATGTTTTTCCTACAATGGATGCGTTCTTGAAATTCTTTCGTTGTGAATTTACTTCTCTCAATCATCATTTCGGTTCTCAAAATGAAGAACTAAGCATCGCATGGGGGTGAAACGAAGAAGATATTGTTGTAATCTTTTGCGTAATAAAAATATATTGAAACAGCAGAATATTCAACATACGTAATGATAAATATTTAAATGAGTAGCCATACTTATAGAGTAAAGAACAGCATGGAAAATACAAAAGAATAAGCAAAAACCCACGCTCAAAAAAAGTAATATCAAAATAAGAGTATCCGTCTTATTCTGATGCAACTTTTCCTCTAATGTATGGTATCAAAAGTATTTCTCTCCATTTGAGAGGATCAGTCTTTGTGGTGAAGGAATTTTCATTCGTTCAAAATCGTCAAGGAATATTCTCAACTGAAGAAGAAGATAAAAGTGAAGTATCTTTTCTGATTGAGAGGGATTTTTCCTCTTATTCCCAGATTCTTTTTTGGGTGCAAGAAGTAAGAAAAAAGGAAGTTTGAAAGTCGAACTGGTATCTCTTCACACTCTTGTTGTTAGTTCTGTGTGATGCAGAGAGGGAGAATTTTTCAAATTTCAATTAAAATACGGCTGTGCATCATGTTAGTTTTGAATTCTCATTTTTAAGATTCTCGTTCGCCAAATCGAGTTTAAGGTAGTTCTCCGGGAGAATTCAGGATCAAATTAGAAAAATTATAATTAGTAAAATACATTCCTATAAACAAAAGCGTGTGACAGTGTCATGATGACTCATATGAAAAAATTCTCATGGTAAAGGTTTTTTAAATCTCACAAGGAACAAAATGAGCCCTTATAAGTCATAAACGGATCAAAAATAAGAATTTGTTCAGAAAAAAACCATGTCAAATTTCGCGTTGTTGTTACAAGGTTGTTTATTTATACTTCGAGTTGGTTCTTTTTTTGTCATAAATAAGAATATAAGTCCCAACGAATATCATTATCGAATCCCTTCAACCTTGGTGCTCTGCTTGACAATGATTTTTCTAATTTGATCCTGAATTCTCCCGGAGAACTAGGTACCTTAACACTTGTGATTTTGAAATTCTGATCTCATTTTTGTCATCAGCAAATTTATAAGCCAGAGGAATCTGTTCGAGTTTTCTCGAAATTTCAATTCTTCAGATAAGTGTCCACCATACCGATTACGCTATTTTGGATTTTGTAATTTTGATTGCAGATACGTAATCAAGAACCCAAAAACTATGCAAATATAATGAGATTTACTGAAGGATTAAAAAGCAAAAAATATCGTTCAGTCACAGTAAAATGTTATTAACTGTTGATAATTTTGATATGAGATATTTGAGTATTCATGAAATCTTTGTTGTTTGCCAAGGAGCGTTTTATGATGCATAATCGAGCCTCGAAACATTGCATACAGTTATTCAATTTTATCATGCTCAAAATATTATGATTATTTGACATGATAAATAAGCACGACAAAGCAATTGTGGACTAAATAAGTTCAACAATTTTATATCAAAAACTAGTAATCTATCGTACTATTTCGTTCGAAACTATATTGCAGTAAATCGCTCATCAGTTCTGACAGAAATTGCAACATTCCGATTATACTCTCACAGACCACAGAGAATACTCATCCCCCAAGAATGTTCAAGCGCTACAGGTGGGGAAAGTGGCCAAGCCTATCTGTTGGAATAAGAGAAACAGCAGCTTCGATCCAGGTGTTGGACCTTGAAATCTCTTTTATTGAACGATCGGCAGTGATATATATTAACAATGCTCTTTTTAATTCAATTTATTGTATTTCATCCACATCGCGTACAATTTCATGTGAAGAATCCAAATTTCATTCGTTGTTTTTTCAAGAGGATAGTGAATCTTTGTACAGAAAACGTTTGAAGGGAAATTTCATATATTTTTTACAATTTAATACAAGCAAGCGGGTCTTTGAATAATTTTTTTTTTATTCATTTAAGGTTTTGTGTAAGGAAAGAATCGTTGTACAGTGAGTGAAAAAATGTATTTCTCCGTATAAACATTTCTATAGTTTCCCGAAAATTACGTATATTCGGACAGTTTGTACACAATTCATATGTGATTCTATCTTGACGAATTAATTCATTAAAATCGTATATCAATTGTGTAACATTATTTTTCAACACAATTCAGTTTAAAGAATTTCTAAATTATATATAATTTTGAAAATTAGTCCACTTAGGAAGATTTTGTATAATTATTAAATAGTTTGTAAACAAATTCTCCAAATAGGATTCTAAAGTGTTTTGGAGCCATCGATCACTCTCTTTTTTTTTCAAAATAATTAACAACATTAGCAGCAATTATTCTTGTTCATTCAAATGTTAATAAGAAAATCTTAAATTCTATCCTATATTCACATTAATTTATCACATTAAACCGAACATATCAAGCAACATAATCAATTTCCAGCATACTTCCGTACACCCTGCAATTCAAATAATATATTTCCAAGTCATTTCAATTTTTCATTCCGCAAAAGGATTTTCGCTGATACAAATCCGTTCAAATGGATTAAAGAACAAGCGGAGAATGTGTCGAGTGGTAGTGTGAAACAGAATAAGAAAAATATCTACACAAATGGCACGTGAATCTGGTTCAACTAGTTTCATCCCCCCATTTTCGTACTCACACTTGCTAAGAACAGGGTAAGGTTTTCCCTCGTTTCTTCTTCCTGCGCTTCATCTCACGAGATGAGTGACCGCTGGTCAGTGGCGTGAGAAAAGTGCATGGTCCAGCAATACTTCACTCTCTAGGGAACTCGTTTAAGGAAAAAAGAAAAAAAAATTCTCTCATGAATAATGAATGAGTCATGCTAAGAACTTGGATTCTTTCTGTGAAGATGTGTTTGATATACTATTGTTCAGTTTGAATAATCTATTCTCGAATTCGTATAAACATCTCCAAGTTTGGCACTGAAAATTTAGTCATCAATTCGATGATTCGATGAATATTAAATATGTAGCACAAACATATATATTTGAATTTTGTTCATCTTAAGATTAGGTAGACGTAGGCATTCTTCTAAGAATCATATCTTATCATTTTTAATAAATTTAATTTATCGAAGGATGCCACATTGCTTGGATTTTGATATATTTCTCATTGTTTTACATGGACAAGGGAGCTGGGTTCAGAGAGAGAGAAATAGAGAGGGAGAGAGAGGTGCGGAACAAGTTTGTTTCAATCGATTTTTGAAAATCGTGTCCCATTATAGCATTTCAACGATACTGTTTGGATCCTATAAATTGTTTCGACTATAACATTTCTGTTCTGAAAGCAGTTAATATATTTGAACGGAAAGGTTTCTTCGTGAACGTGATGTTTGTCTCACAGTTAGAGAACACCGTCGTCGAACGAGTCCATAAGGTACGTAGTGTATTCTCTCCAGAGGTTGAACAACACAACCTAGACTGCAAGTAGCGCGATCACGTTATATAGAACATAGCCGTAGTTATAGTCGTATTGGAGAATATATATATATACACCCTTTTGGTCCCCTCTGGACCGAACTCCTCCTTTAGCTTCCTCTTTCTCCTCATGCCGCACACCTCTTCACCCTTCTCCTTATTGCAAGTTCCACGGTCCATGCATTAAACTATGGAGTTGCCCAGGCATCGACCAACACCCCAACCCAACCTCAACTCATTCCATTTCATCCCTATCCTCGCTCCCCTCCCCCCTCGCAGCATCTGGATATATGCGGACCGCGCGCATATACGCTATGTACATTTCTAATCAAGCGATATTGTAACTGCGGTCTAACCTCCAAACACCACGGCCTCCGCTTCTCTCTTCTCTTCTCTTCTCTAACCACCCACCATTTCCCTCCTCCTCCTCCTCCTCCTCTTCCTCCTCTTTCTCCTCTTCTTGTGCAATAGCAGTAGCCAACAACCATTTCTCCTACGTGTGTTAGGTATATTCCTCCTTTCGCATATATTCTCGCGCCGCATTAAACTGGGGGTGAACTGACGATCCTCCTCTTGCAAACCCCCTTTTGCATCCCTTGGATCCTTGCATTCGACCAAAGTGGTATTGAGGAAGGACTTAGTTGGTTCGCCGTGTTGTTCGAGAAGAGAAACTTTAGTTTTCCGATGTTTGCCGGTAAGAGAACAAAAGAAGCCTCTCAAAATAGGATGATTCGATATTTCGATGTAGAGGTTCTTCGTGCGAAGGACAAATTAAATTTCTCTTCCCGATTGATGGTTCATTGTAGATTATCGACTTTTCGAAACTGGGATGAAGTTGAGGTTGAAGACAAGTGGGGTTGACAGCGGTTATTTACATTGTATACTTCGAGGACGGATTTTAGAAGTTGGTATGACGCTAATATCAACCATCAAAACTTGTACTTGGAGTTCAGGGCGTGTACCAGAGATGGGACTTTAGCAAATTTGACTTTCCATGACTTTCCTCGGAGAGACAATCGAAATAATTTCACGGCGAATCGGAACAATATCTTCCCACGAGAATTTCTATTCAATTGTATAAAAATTGCATATCGAGTTTATCAGCGATTCCTATTCAACTTCTTTTTGGGAAAAATATTCATATCGAATTTGTATACAATTTTTTTTACAAATCATGTATACATTTCTTATAAACAGTGTCTATACCCACAGAGCACAAATGGTCATTTTGAATTCAGAAAAACTTCTGAAAGAACTTCTCGAACAGTCCCCGTTATGACAGTAAAAATGAATTCAATATGAACTCAATGAATTCAAAATGCCTACATGTTGAATGCCTGAATAGTTCTTTATGAATTCGTGATAGGAATTCTTTCTGAAGATTAAATTATTCGTCAAGAGTTCATTTTGAATTCAAACTATTCATAATGAATTCATGTTTACTGTCATAACGGGAGCTCTTTGCGGGGACTTTTGTGCTGTATGGGTAAGTTCTACGAGGAGACAATATTTCATTGAATATTACAGTGTTTTCGGTATAGAATCAGACAGTAATTTTTCTCGAAAAAACCGACATGGCGCCCTAATCCGATGCTGTATTGTGATATTCAGTGAGATATTTTCTCTGCACAGTAAAAATTTCTTATTAGACATTACCATATTTATATTGTACTTGATTATGTCGTTCTGAACCACAAGTATACGAGCATTCACCATACTCTCTCGTGAGGATGAAAATAAATATGTTATAATTTGAAATAAATATAGTTCTGAGCCTCATAATAAAGTATATCCCATGAGTACCACACTGAAAAAAAAATTTATTCCAGTCAAATCAATATTTATTTGTCCTGTACCAAAGAAATATTTATTAGAATTAACAAAATATTCTTTGGAACCAAAATAATTTATTTGAATTGAATAGATGGTTTTAATCGCTTATTTGATTCCAATAAATCATTTTGGTTCCAAAGAATACTTTGTTAATTCGAATAAATATTTCTTTGGTACAGGACAAATAAATATTTATTTGACTGGAATAAATTTTTTTTTCAGTGCATAAAAGTATAGTAATCTTTAATATAAACTTTTCTCTGTGTGTGTATAACATTATTCTTCAATATTATAACGTTATTTAGTTTTGATAAAAAGTTTTCAAAGGAAACAGTGTGTTTTTTCACATCTTGAATTTTCAACTGCACGCAGAGAACATTTTTTGCTGAATTAGCGATTTTTGAAAATCTGTTATGCTGAATTGATAAAAAGTTCGCTGTGGCAGGAAAAATTCTGCTGTTTCAGCAAAATATTTGCTAATTCAGCAAATTTTCCACCTGTCTATGTATCTGCAATGCCGAATTGGTAATGGTGGATGAGCAAGCGTTTGTTAGAAGGGCAAGGTTTTTGCTGCCAAAGCAAACTTTTTGCTAATTCATCAGAAGGATTAGCAACACTGTAAGAAATTTCCTATACATGTATGTAGTAATTAACATATACATTGTATCGGAAAATTTTCATGCGTCGCGAAAGTAAAAATACTATCATTGGTTCATAATTTTCCTATACATTCATGGCAAAAAATATGTGACTGCGCAACTCCCGCACTCAGGATCGAGCCCGGGTCGGTCGTTTGGGTCGCAAGCGAGCACGCTACGAGTTCAGCTGCGGTGCCGTGCTCACTTTTAGTGAAAACTTTCAAGTACATGTTATACGCGATTAATTTCTTTTTCCCATCTCCTGGTCGGAAAATTCCGATGGACGTCGGATTTCTAGTAATAGTATAAGGAAAATTCGTATACAGGTAATGGAATATCTATTTCCTGACGTGGTTGGAATATTCACATCCTCACGTGCAGGAAAAGTCCGATTATTTTTTTACGGTGAAACCAAACTTCTCACAATCGCTGTTTCAGCTAATTTTTTTCGTTTCATTGAGGTTAGAAAACTACTGATATTCAAGGACACTCTTTCAATTCATCATGCATGAAGGAAAAAGATTTGCTAAAAAGTACCATACTTTATAGTGTTCGAGCATTACTCATGTCCACATCAAATTATTCACGTGAAAATTTCTACAAAAGTACTATAATTCTACACTCTGCTAAATTGTCCTGATAAAGAACGATGCAAAACGATAAATTTCTTCTATAGTTTTCAATGAGGTGTCTGAATACGGAATTTACGAAGTTATATCGTTATTAAACGATAGAACTCTATCGTTCCTTATCGTTTTCTATAAAAATCCAAAAGAATGTATGGGATTTTATCGTGAAATTCGTATAAAAAAGTACTACTTATTCTGGAACACATAACTATTTTTTTTCCAAATAAGTGGTACTTTTTTTATACGAATTTCACGATAAAATCCCATACATTATTTTGAATTTTTATAGAAAACGATAAGAAACGATAGAGTTCTATCGTTTAATAACGATATAACTTCGTAAATTCCGTATTCAGAAACCTCATTGAAAACTATAGAAAAAATGTATCGTTTTGTATCGTTCTTTATTGGGAAAATTTAGCAGGGTAGGAAAGTCCAAGCAAGTGTGGTACTTTTAGAAGTATTTTTATGTGATATTTCAATTTGCGTATGGCAGTTTTCAGTCGATCGTTTTCTCCGTATACATAGCTTATATCCAGAGAGCGTATAAGGAAAATGGTGCGACTCATGGCACTTCTTCGGTTTGCTCCGCCATGGATGGTCCAATGTCAGGAAGAGAGGGGTAGACAACATACAAATGAGTGAGATGAACATATAAACAAAATGAAAACTCTAACCTTACACAATTTGAAATTCCAAGGATTTGAATTAAAACACTTGAAATTTATAATGTCAGAATGCATTTGACGATATATTGAAGACTATTCCCGGGGGAAAAAGTTTAGATCTGACCAGATTTGATTTTTTGTCAGATCTGAAAAACTGCAATTTTAGCTTGTATTCGTCAACACACATGTTCAAATTTTAATTCATACATGGGAAAATATCAGAAAATTTTTGGTAATTGAACAATCAATTGCTCATCAAGATTCAATGTGATTTCCAATGAAGATCTAACGAGATCTACCCCAGATAGCATTGAAAGTCCTCTGGACGTTTTAGAAACATAACCTTAGTTCTGCGCGCTTCGTCTCCGGGGAGTATGTTTAAATACGTTCAGAGAACGTTAATTTTTGATGCACCTGAATACGTTCCCAGTACGTCTTCTTCATCTACCACGGGACGTTCTCTTTACTTTTCCCAAACGTACTTTCATAAAAACTAACTTTCACAAACATATATGCGTAGTATCGCAGAACGCCATTGACATCTTTATTAAACACGTTCCCAGAACTTCACATGGTGGACATAAATTGAACATCATAGAACATTTGTATGTCCCTGGGACGTACATGCGACGTTTTTGGAACGTCTTGGGATTTTATTTGGACGCTTTCTGTGAGAGCAAGTACGTTTTTTAAACGTTCAGAAAACCTCCCGATGCTATCCGAGACACAGATCTAACCAGATCTCACTAGATCTGTCAAGATCTAGTCAGATCTATTGAGATCTGAATAGATCTGAATCTGATTTCGTGAGCCTAAATTCGGATCTTATCATATCTGATCAGATCTAAATAATTCTGAACTTTTTTCCCCAGGTTGTCATTATTGTTACATTTTCTCATATCTTTCGAATTCATTATTCTTCTGGAAACACTTGCATGTTTCCTATCCATTTGTTCATCTATGAATTGTTATATCATACTTCAAATTAGTGAAACGTGTATATTCTAATTATTTGAATCATTTTTATAACTTTTCGTTCTGGTGATGAGGTAAATTATTTTGTTATTTTCAAGTGATTTATATGCAGAGATTCTTAAATGAAAATACATTTTAAATTGCGTTCTACTTGAAGTGACATACGATGCGCAGTTTACACGTAGAGAATTTTGTAGTATCGATTACTATAATTCTTTTGTAATGTTGGACTATACTGACACTGTGACCGAAATCACTCAACGTTGATTTTTAAATGCTTCGCGAGCATCTCTTTTCACGGAAGGAAAATTGTAATTCTTCTTTGTTTTGTGTCCAACTTTACTACATTGTACCGTGAATTCAATCATTATCATGGCAATATTCATCGTAATGTCAGTATGGTCCAACTTTATAAAAACATAGTAATATTCAATACATTTTTGTTACAATTTATACCACAAAATTTTCTCCGTGTATTAGACCTTCAATGGCATCTTCCACATAGTTGGCACCACTGTGCGTATATTTACCTTCTACTTTCGTTTTCCGCAGAAATTTTAAATACGATTATTGAAGATCTCAAGTGTGAATGACGAAATTCATTACACACTTTATTGCATCATGTGATCAGGATTCATACCAGGGGGCGTAATCTCAAGTATATAATTTTCAAACGAGTTGGTGGCGCAAAGTAGCGGAAAATGGCTTATAAGTGGACAACTTGATCTCCCGGAGTCAATTTTTAACCAAGTTGGGTTGATTTTCTTTCAAATTGGTCAAAAACGACTACTTTTCTCTTCGATTCTTCCAGGCCAAATTCTGATTATTTTTGTGCATATATACTATATAGTATATTTATGTATAGAAAAAGAATGTTTCGGGATCCTGTCTTATTGGAGGATTTGAAATGTTCATACATAAATACAGGGTGCGGAAGTAATGGATAAAATGGAACGAAGTTACTCGTTACGTTATTCGTCACTTGGTAGCGCGTTACATTTTCCATTAAGTAACTTCTGGTGTATAAAATTCCCTGAAAATCTTTGCAAATTTTAGAGGTTTTCAGTGAAGAGTTTTTCAGAATTTTTCAAAGTTTTTTTTAGAGTTGAGAAGAATTTTCATAGTTCTTCAGATTCTTTCAGGTTGTTTCAGATTTTTCCAGAGTTTCTCAAATTTTTCCAGTGAAATTCAGAGAAATTTTCAGAGATTCTCAGAGGAATAGTTCGTTACTTTCTCCGTTACTTCAAGGATTTTTTCTTTAAAGCATATGATTCAGATTATACCCATGATAGTTTGCTAAGTAATTGGTGATAATTTATAATAAACTCAGTAGTCCCAGTGAACAATATGTTGTCAAAAAGAGCTCTTAAAGATCTTCCAAATATGTGTAAGAGATCAGATAGACCTTTCAGAAGATACCCAGATAACATGTAAACTTGTCATAAGCTTGTTAGACTTGTCATTCGATTGTTTTTGACTTGTCATTAACAACCTTGTCGGTGTAAGGCTGGTATAATTCTGCTGCAAGGGTTTTGTAAGCTTGTACCACTGTCGTGTGTGAACTAGGAGGCTTATGTCAACCCTGTCACAAGCTTACCTGACAGCATTGCAGCAAGGTTAAATTGCTATCTGGATATCTGGATATTTTCATAAATATCAGTACCTATCCCACTAATGGCGGCCGACCAATCCGTAATCAGCAGTTGATTGTCCGATCCCTCATTAAAGGATCCCTAGTGATATCTATGTATTGTTGACTCATGGTATTTATTCAACATATTAATTGATATATTCAAGCAGCATTTATGCAGTCAAGTGTACTTGGTACTTGATAGTGATTTCAGATCTTTTTTTTTCCTCTGATGTTTTTTTTGGCTGATCACATAATATGAGAAAGGAAAATAAAGTTCATCAACAAAATTAATAAACTAAAATACTTTTGTAATACTTTTTCATGTACTTGGCGTTGTTTTTTTACTTTTCTGAAGTTTTTTTGGGGGAATTTCACCCATTTTTTCAAATGCTATTCAAGGAGTAATTCAATCTTCACATACTGTTTCAGTCCACGGAAAAAAGAAAACAGATAAATTTATCATGTAGGGTCACAATGGGTTGCTTCAAGTCTTCAAATCGAAATTTTTACAAAATATATCCTGCAATAATATTGGGCTATTACAAGATCTGTGATAACACTCACTATGCATTGTTCTCCATTGAAGGGCCAATAACGGCATCACGTTTATTTCTTAAGTCAATGAGTTTTTGAAGAATTGTGATGATCCAATACATTGTCAATAATGGAAAATCATTGTACTGTCATCTGTTGCGATTCTTATGAACTTTCTTGCGATTGTTTTATGCAATCTTACAAATATCTCAGATATTTGAAACATTTCCCATATAGCAAGAAGACTACAAAAGCATTCGAGCTCTTGAGAAACCTTTTCGAATTCTTTGGGAGCGAGAGTGCTATATGGATTGGAAGTTGCAAATATCTTGAATTGCACTGTAATTTTTGGATCTATTATTGATATCAATGAGGAATTAAATTAACACTTTATAAAAAATAAATATATGCTTCTTCAGCATTACGTGGCCAACTTCGTGTTTCAAGTTTTAAATAATCAACAGAGTCCCATGTCGTACTTTTACCCCGCAACATACATGTATAATAACCTTCAGCAATGTTCTTACCATGATGGAAAATTACGGCTACTGCCCTGTAAAAGTGATCTCCAATCCGTATTTTTGTGGTGGGCACTGCTTTAATATGGATATTTTCCTTTGTTACCTTTCCAGTGTCAGCTTTATTAAACAGCATGAGTTGTATAATCGCATGCTGTTTCGATGTTGTTACAACTGTTTTTTTAGTTCGATGAGAGCTTTCACAGTTAGTGCAAAATTCTTCCAACTTCTTCCAATTCGAAAAATTATAATTTATTAAATCTTGTAATGTGAATACTTTTTTGGAATATGAGGAATTGTGAGATGCATAATACAACTTGGGCTCATAGTCTCACTTATGTATGTACAGTTTGTACATCTACGTACTTTTGTTAATTGGTGTTCTACTGCACTTCTAAGGATGACTTAATTATTATATAGGGAAGCAATGAAATCTGCTGCATCTTGAGCTGATTTTGCACATATTCTATACCAGCAAATTGTCTCAAAGCCATGATATCAAGACTCTGCTGTGATTTATAGCTATTAATTGAAATATTCATAATATCAGTCCGTTCAGAAGATAATAATTTTTCAAAAGAATCCAGAGAATCTAATATAACTTACTTTCTCTGAAAGGAAACATCTCATGGGATATTTGGTCCAATCGCTGCTATTGATAAATTTCAAGAGGTAATTGTTCAAGACAATCTCAATGTGGATAAATAAATGTCCGTAAGGGGATGTGATTTCATTTCTCGATTACTATAAAATGAATATTTTTTCCTATTTTCATGATTAAAGACTGTATCATGAATTATGATTTATAAATTGAGTTTATGTTCAATTATCAATTTGGCAACAGTGAACTAAATTCTTACGTTGGGTGCATTTCAATAATATGTAGGTTACTTTGCTTAGCGGAGAGTGGTCTTACTCTGACCATCTCCCAAGTCAGACCCTCTTATGTTCTTTGCAAACTTTTCATTCAATCAGCTTGTTCGCTGTATCACCGGAGGCATCATTAGGTACTGATTATTTGTCAGTAGGTGTGACAAATATCTATAATGATACATCAAGCAAGCTGAATCGTCGACAAACATAATCGGTCCGGCTTAGACACAGTCCAAATTAGATCACTCTTCTCTATTTTTTAAATATGGGTTGGTATTTGATTCAATCCATTAGCTCATCTTCATCCTCAGGAACTTTCTGGATGGTGTCATGGTCAGGGAATTGCCATGAACCCATCATTCCTTCTGCATCCGCTTGACTATCTCTATCTGCAAAGACAGTTTAAAAAAAATTTCTTCTGCGTTCACTTGACGGTTTTTATCTGTAAAGGAAATGTAAAGAAAAAAGAATTACATCAATTGTCATATATTTTCTCAAGTATTATGCTATGAATCTCAGATTCTTTCCAACACACTAAAATAACTTAAATAATTAACTTACAACAAGGGTCGCATGTGGGTTGTGGGGGCTGTACCCGCTACTGCTCTAGGTGTGATTATAAAGTATTATCCACTAATATTATGATTGCAGATTGCAGAAGCCAGAACTGTTGCTACTATTACCATAGTTGCAGAGGTTCTGATCTGAAAAATAAAAAATTAACCACAAAGTAAATTTCTCATACCAAAACATGTTCTATTTTGTAAAAGACACAAGAATAGTAAATAAACTTATCTGATTATGTGATCCTGTCCAGTTTTTCACCTTCATCCTTGCTATTTTCAAAATCTTCATGTGAAATCATGGGCAATTTCTTTTTCACGTACGTGCACGCATAAAAGCACTCTTCCGCTTCACACAATAAATTTTAAAACTGTTTTAATTTTATGAAAATAAATAAACTCCATACTTTAATGGAAAGAATTTATGGAATTCGAAATTTTGTATCGGCGTGTGATAATAATTCTTAACCTTTAACTAAAAGAAAAATAATTTCTCACTCTCTCACAAATTTGTTTGGGTTGTATTGACATTTCAATGAAACACGTGTCTTTGGATCACAGCTGATCGCGTTCAGGTTATGTTCCGAAATTGTGTTATCGATTGATACAACTGAGAGTCGAGTTTCGGAACAAAGTCGCGAAGAAAATATTTCGAGGCACTGAAAAACGCAAATAAGAATCGAATCTGAGATATTATGATACAAAATAGAATCGAAATTAAGATATCTCAGTGAATACTCTACCGATTGGATTGGAAGATATCTCAATCGAAAGCAAAAAATTGTATCTACAGAATGAAATTGATTTATATTTGAAATTCATCATCACATCGAAACAATTCAAGAAATAAAAACTGAACCTCCAAACTTACTGTAAAAGAGAAGCGGCAGCGACATTTGCATTTGCACTTGATATATAATTTATATAAAACATTTTTTTTTCATGTACTTGGCGTCGAGACGCTACCGCGTCTCTTGATATAGTGAAATATGTAGACAACTTCATAACTCCTCACTGTTTTTTTACCGTTTTCGAAAGGAAAACCGTGGGGGGTTGTGAAGCTGTCAACTATTCTACTGTATAATATATCTCTTCTGTACCGATGGTCCAATGACACTGAATTTCACTACCCTACCCAAGTAAAGATAAGGGAACGTACCCCTGGAGGGAGCGAAGAGGAAATCCTTTTTGAACAATTTGGGAGGAAAATTACTTAAATCGGTTGAAAACTGATGCCGGAGAGTCAATTTGTCCACGCATAAGCCATTTTTCGCTATTGTGTGCACGGGAGAACAGAGATCATTATCATCTCTGGAAATGATTCATAATTCAGGGATAAGAGTACCGCTAAAGAATATTCGTAGTGAATTCACCAAAAGTTGATAGTTTCACGATGAAAAATTATGTACAATGAAACGATCAACATTTAATATTTTCACCACGAATTTTTGATAAACTCACTACAAACATTCTTTAGCAATCTTCTTTTTCTTTGAACTGGCACTCATTTCTCTAAATGTTAATAAATGTTTTTAAAATATTGATAACTTTCATTTCTATGTAGCAGTACGGGCAGTACCAAGCTATAATACACTTGAACTAACCTCACAGCCATTCATCAACGCAAGTCAAAGACCTGATTGGAAAATTTCAGTATTTGTGTGATTTCACATATTGAAAATAGTTCAAGTGTGTCACTGCTGGGTACCGCCACAAATGCGTCTGAACACTGTATGTTCGATTGCAAAAAGTATTCATGAATTCCCAAGAAAAAAAGTATGGTGAAAAAGTTATGGGGTTGTAAATTTCCAAACGATTTTCGTGACCTCCCAAAAAATGTTTATCAATTGACAAAAATCATTTGAGATTTTACCAAAATTGTTTATAAATTTACTGAAAAAATATGGCAAAACATTTCAAATTTTTCTTTCAAGTTTTTTTTCTCACAGCGTTAAGTTCATGTTCCCTGATTCATGTCATTTAGAATATCAGTCAATCCGATGAAAACCATAAAAACAACTTGTCCGATGATATTCACCCCCGCTTGAAATATCAGATCAAAAAACAATTTTTCCGGTCTCTTTGCCACACTAATCGACACGAAAGTGTTAATATGAAGTACCTTTCGGTCGAGATGCGTGTATACCCGCACGTTGGAAAACTCCATTGGATTTGCTTGGGGGTTCATTTTGAGCGTAGTTATTTGATGCTCGATTAATGGCACATACATCGCTCGGTTTCGTTCACCCTAAACCCATGTTTCAACCCTTACACGCTTTAAGCACCGTCGAGGTATTATACGATTTTGTGAACGATGGATCCGCGTAATTCCCTCGAAGGATCATGACACTGTCCTGGAGAACGAGAGAGGAAAATTAAAGACAATATTATAAGGCTTCGAATTATGAGGTGATTAATTCTTCAGCCCTGACAATTGATGTGTAATCGAATAAAGATTTCATTGTTCTCCCTTCGCATGAGAAATCATTCAGTTTTGAAATTCTTCTTCATTTTCAAAAATTCATTGCATTTTCCCGATGTACCGTGTACCAATTTTGAGGATTTCATGAAATTTCTACCACTCGAGAAACGTTGAATGCATTTGGATCGATAAATTGTAAATTCCACCATGTTTCACGTGGGTCATATTATATACGTATACGTACTTAGTAGTTTCTCAGGAGAAACAAGACTGCATTTGTACCAGCGGTGGTCTAGATGCATGCAATTCTGACTAGATTAACACTGCATTATTCAGCTAATTAACAACTAGGAAACGTCTCTCTCACAGTGTTTTCCGCATTTATATCCTAATTACGACATCGTTTGTCTTGGTGTCTGCGGTTCAAAATACTCTTCATGATTCACACCATGTTAGCTCAATTCTAATAGTTCATATCTCGAGAGGATAATGAATAGATTGTTATTTCAGGAAAGAAGAATAAAATATCGATTCTTATGTTGCTGCAATTGTATTTCATCCCATATAGAATGTTGCAATTGGCGCTAGCATGGTGCAATGTAGATAAAGTATGGCCGAGGCTTGGCAACCCAGCATGGCGCAAACCGGGAATGATAACATCATTTTATACGTGTTTTTTTCAATGAAGTCCCATCATCGATGAAACAATGGCAATGAAATATACCATGATTGGCAAACTATTGGAAATTTTGTTTGTCAATGCTGCGTTAATGATCAAAGTAGAAAATATTTAACCCAGGAATATATAAAAAGTATGCGCATTTCTCAATTTCTGACATACGTTGTTTGAAATTCCATTGTTTCTCCCTCATTTGTTTGTGAACAACTCGGCGTCTTTTATCGGTAAATTTTGCCATGAAAAGTAGACGCAATGTATGTTAGCTCAGCGGTAGGAGCCCTCTAGTGTGACTCATAGTAAAGAGCGATTGACTGTCCTTCCAAAGACTTACTTAAGCCTTATATACTCTTCGTATACGCGTTTCACCACTCGCGAGAAACACTTGATTAGTAGCGTAGCAAAAATATTATATAGGTTGCCAATATTGAGCCATGCTATTACCAATGATTGGCGCTATATTGAAAGCTAATTTCTACCGAAACTAGGCCAAAGTTTGGGGCCATATTGAACCACATTTTGAATGATCCTGGCGTTGAATGGAATCTAGCGTTTAGTCAATGTTCGGCCAAGGATGAGCCAAGCAAGAGCCAAGCTTGGCACAATTGTGCCACAATAATAGGCTGAAAAACGAAATCCGTCGAACACCGACATCGGTGCAACATTGTATTTATTGTTAATCAACATTGAAGATTTATAGATTGCCAAGCCTTGTCTGTCAACATTGCGCCAAGCTATACTTTATTGTTAGCAGTGGCGAAGCCCAAAAATTTTTGTATGGGATTCATCATTTATCATATACTTGATATCCATCTTATTATATTCAACAGCACTTTACAATTCTCCTTGAATTTCCTCGGATTCGTTAAGATTAACTGGAAATGATGTTGGTTTTGAACTGTTTTTATCGACAACGATCACCTAAAGTAACTTGGAATTCTGCACATTTGTCTCAAAATAGATTGAAATTCCATTTCAATTCAGATATTCTGAATGCAACAGAAAAGAATTTGTCAGGATTTGACAATATACTCCATGGTCAGTAATTCCAGACGAAACCAGGTTAGAAGTCTTGTTAGTTTCTGATCGGATTTCCTGGGACAAAAACCGTTCAAAGCCTGACAACTACCTTTGTCCGGACCTGTCTGGAATTTTCGCCAGGGGTGACAAACCTCATCTCTTATGCAGCGAATAACTGGTTTCTTCTCACCTTTCTTACAATTTGTATATCGATGCATTGAATAAATTTCAAATTCCTTTTGCTTATTTCGCTCATCGAATCATTTGGAGGATCATTCACATCTCCTCCTCAAGAGGACAGATCTTGCCCTACTTTCTACTGATTATGGAAATTATAATACATCTTTCAATTATGAAATTGCGAGTCCGTAAAGAATCGACTGCAACTGAGTTGTAGAAATTTTGCACACTCGCTCGAAACTTTTGTTGTTTCCTGAGAGCTTTTGAATACTTGCATTAGAAGTACGTTATCATGATCATTATGGTCATCGTCGTCGTCATCATCATCGTTGAGAATATTAGGCAATATTCCTGAGAGCATTCAGTAATTTCTCTCAAACACAAGCTCTCGAAACTTTGAATCGAGATGACGACGAAGGAGAGACATATACCGTACAAGGGAGGAAGATGAGGTTGACCGAGATGTGGGTACTGAATATTTCTCGAGGAGAAGAAGAACTTGCAGTAATAGCCATAACAGTGGAAGTTATGCTGCACCAAGTGGAACTATTATGTACAAGCGTACAGTTGAAAACCGCCAACCAGAAGCTCAGTCGCCTATAGTACTAATATAGAGCTGGTCTAATTTCTCACATTATCCTATAGAGATTGAAAAATCTGTACTGAATGATAATTGCGTAGAAGTTTTATTTCTATTTTCAAAATCATTCTTAATTACAATTATACTCACGTTCTCCACAGAGTATCGACTTGATACCCCGAGTACCTGAGTGTAATTGAAAAATCATACATATCGATACGTTTCGAATAAGTACTTTGTTCTTGATCATCTCCATTGTTGTATGCAATTGTCCGCGCATACGGTTATATGTGTACGCGAGTAGTGTAGGAGACATAATCAGATTATAGAGACCGTTTATACCGTGTATTCGGAGAACGAGCAATCTTCTGCGTAGTCACCCGTCGTGAAAATCGATGATAGAAGCGATTTCCTGTGCCTCGCTGTGTCTCCGTATAATCGAAATTAATTACATCAATTGTATTGACACAATCCTAGAATAATTTGAGTATTATTTACCTGTATGTCTGTTTGGTTTAGAACTAAGGTCCTTATATACATATTTGAGTTTTGTGATATAACGATAATTTACGTATGCAATGATACGATGTGGGGAAAATTATTCGAGTATTTTGTAGAATATAAAAGAATGGGAATGAAATTGAACTATCGAGGGTAGATTATTTTTCTTATGTTGTTTGCGAAAAATTAGCGATTAATCTCGAGCCATTGATATCTGTCATCTTTTTCTTCGACAACAAACTGGAAACTAATCTACGATAAAGCTAGACCAGACTTGATCGTTCTGGAGCTTCTGGAGGGAAGCTAAAGAGGAAAGAGGTGGGTGGGTAGAAGGGGAGGGAAGTGGAGAGAGGTTAGGTTTAAGCAACTCTGTGGAAGTTGCGGGTTGGGTTGGTTGGCCCGAGGGCGGCGGCAACGGCAACTATTATAAACTGTAGCACCTCGAACTACTATCCACCTTCTTCCCATCCCACATATATACCCTTCCACCTTTCAAACCACCTTCCAACCCTTTCCTCAGTCACAAGCCGGTTTGCCTCTCTGGGTACCTCCGCAGGAACTCCTCCTTCCCCTGTTCCTTTTCCTTTAGCCTCTTCCAAGTAACCAAGCCGGGGGTCCTAGCTTGAACTGACTAGAGAATACCCTACAACTCTCTGAAAGGTATACATATATATATATATAAATATATATGTATATGCATGCACGTTTATGTCTGTACAGGCGAAGTTCTCCTAGAAATGGTGGCCCTCTAATCAATCAACCCTCAGGCATTTCAGCTAGCCTCCGAGCATTGCGGAGGATTCGTGGCGGCTTTACAGTCTTGAAAGAGGTTAGAACCTACAACATGTCTCTTTCTCTTTCCCTATCTCCATCTCTCTCGTGTTCCGCGTACATTGTGTTCGACTCTCTACAAAGACGGAAAACAGTTCGTAAACCCTGTTCGCAAACCCAAACCAATTCCAGGAAAGATCAGATAGTATTGGAGTACGGCAGAGTATAATGAAGATCGAACGGGTCTTTGTTAGACGAACTATTCTAGGATTGTAGTACTTGTAATTACTATATCGTACAAGACAGAGGGACAATAACGAATCTTGTTGGAGTATAAATCTAAATTGATTGATTCGTTCGAATACAAATCATTCCTAATTCTTCCGGAATGTTTTAACATTCGGTTTTAATTATCTTTCTGTTAGCGATTATCCGTAAGATAATAAAAATCGAGACGATTCTCCAAGTCGCATGAGAATAGTAATGGAGGATGCTGCCAAGTAACAGTGTAGTTAATAGGTAATTATCAAAGCGCGATTTTGCCCGGCAGCCAATCCCATTCATTTCCTAGATATCTTGGAATGAGCGAGCATCGAGGTACCAATGGCGTTTGCTCGCTCCACCAACCTACACGCTTTCCAACGCTTACCCCGATGCATGTGTATCTATGTGAAGGGAGAGACCGAGAAAGAGAGATAATATGTACACACAAATCTTCGAATCCAACGGCTTTTCTATATACCATCGATTTCGTCCTGCAGAACTCGAAGCGAACAGGAAATGGAGTAATTATAAGGAAATGACAGGCGTTGCCTGTGTGGTGAACAACATTGAGACCTTGGAATAAATCGAGGCATTCCTCCTTGGGCGGTTCGTGGTATCTGAAACACTATCAAAGTCACAGTCTCTGTTGTGGAATTTGAAACTTCTACCTCGTTGGAAGACAGGATAAAATGATGTTTATAATAAATTAATTACAAACAATTTATTCTTGTCGTTGCAGAAATTGAAATATCGCAAAGAATGAAGAAGCAGGGCGAGTATTTTTATATATCGCGCGATAGCAGAAATGAGGGAAGTTCATTTCGATTCAAATTCATACGCATTCGAAATACAACGATAACTCCGTGTCTCTGATGGAAAATATTAAATATCCAAATGATTTTGATTAAAACTTAGGAAGAGATATACAACCGAGCATCAAATTGAATTAAAAACTTTCGTGTATTGCATATGATATTCTCATAACAACTTGCGTAGGTAACGGACCCACGAAATTACGTAGTTTATATGTATACATATGTATTGTTGTTTAGGAGGGCTTAGAATTTCCATAGATAACGGAGAATTATGACGAAGGCCGCTGTCACGGGACCGAGAAACCATGCTTGCAACACATATTTAGTTAGTTACATATCCGACCCTATTACGAATATACAAAACATACGTATTTGTCATCGATCTTCATTTTTTCACCCCACTTTCTTGATGTTTCGTGACGAGATTGACCTCGTGTTTCAGAATATCATTCAATTCTTTCAATTATCTTCTTATCAGGTCAGTTTCAATCTTCGAAAATGAAATCAAGGGGAATGCGAACCGGGGAAAAATGATCATCACTCACGTGACGATGAGTCATATTTATTCTCCGCAAATATTATGAATGTAAATGAGGATTCGTCCCACGGTTGAACGTGGAAAGTTGACAAATTTCAATAATGAAAGCCAAGTCTCGGGGAATTCTCCGTCACCCATAAAGGTCGTGAAGGAAAATGACTAGTAGAGAGGTGATCCACTGTGATGTGTAGAGTTAACAAAGTCGATATGGGAGCTCCGTCGTCTCTTCCGATGGCGATAGAGATGGAGGTAGTGGTAAGAGTCGTAGTTGTAGTAGTAGTGCTGGTAGCAGTAGTAGTGGTTGTCGTCATCGTCAATCTGACCAGAAGCCAGAATGGACGGACGCGTATGTAGGGATATATGGTGGAAAGGGTTAGTGTATAGCGGTGGCGGATGACCGGTGAACGGTGAACACTGTTTGGGGTGGGGGAGGGTGGTTGAGGGAGGAAAGAGGTGAACGGTTTAGTTTGGTTTGGTGAGGACACACACACCGGGTGTAGAGTAGACGACGGCGTTGCTGGTATCTAGCATCGACCAGAATATTATGGACTTATCAAGCCATCCTAATAGTCTCATCAGGATGCAAGCCTGCAGATCTCATCATCCTCGGCACCCCTGGTCCACGTACCTACATATAGGAACGACCGAGCAATGGCGTTTCCTGACGCAGATAGCGTCATAGGAAGTAATAGCAAACTGGTATGATTACATGTCGTCTCTCAAGGTATACGTAAGACTGTCTTACCACACGAATCCCGCATTTTTTGTTCATTTCTCTTCGACTGTCGTTGAGACGATACAATTTTAGCTCAAGAACAAATGAAGGTAACACGAAAATTGACTTTGAGCGTTACAAATGTTCGGACAACGACGAGGTCAAATGTGGGAGAGAAGCTAACACCTCGTTAGCGTGATAAATTCCGTTGTCACTTTTGCCCCCTCTCTGTCTTTCTTTCTCTCGTATCCTTTTCATATCCTCCTCTCAGATGGACACATTTCTATTTTCGGAAACTGGCGTTGATAACTTCATTCTTCATTCCTCACTTAAGTTAAACACACGTCAATCTTTTCTTCAATCGAACTTCGAATGTTGTTTAATTAAAATTCAATTATCCTTCGTTTCGATATGGTGACCTAGATTCTTTTTTCGAACCAATTTCATCTTGATATTCAATAATATTTGGATATCGGATGTACGTGGAGAGATTGAATAGTGCATAAATCGAATGTTTCGGTGTAAGATGTGGGGAAGAGGGAAATATGTGACAAAGAAGGATGATTGGTGATAATGAAATTCCAAGCGATTTCGATTTCAGAGTAAAGATGGACAAAGCGAAGGGAATTCTTGGGTACAGAATTCGAATTAGAATGGGAATTAGGAAGCAGACGGAATAAATGCCAATGGGGGAAGAATGATATTGTTCGATGTGAATTGTTTTCGATTCATGAATATGGAAAAGGATATGTTTCTTGCGTGATTTTTTTCAAGTGCTTGAGAATTCATAGGCGTCGAATAGTTTGAATTTCGAATGATCAAATTGTTTCACTTCGATCTATGGTCACTCTCTTCCCACAGAGCTCGCTTGTCTTACTGAGACTGTTACCGCAGCAGGGTACTGCTAGAGGCTTATAGCATATTGTATTGAAGCGAACTACGAGGTTCCTTTGATCCATAATATTCGTTAGAGCAATATATATGTGATGCCATCTTCTATGTAATCTGCTTAATTCCTCGTTAGTTTCAGATCATGTGAAATATCAATCCACTTTCCATGGAAGAAGAGAGCCTTTGATTGAAAGCAATCAAAGATTTCAATAGATTCTTGAAAGATATTATTAGAGACAGAAAAGTCTATTCCCCTAAATCTCACAATGCCTGACACAATTTCTCTCGTCCCTTTGTCAATGATGTATAGAGAACGAATGGTGGAAAGACCTCCATTGGAAATTGATATCAGGGGATTCCGAGGCGATCTTCATTCTACGGTCATTGGTTTGAGTTTTCGAGGTACTTGCTTTGTGTTTCGTTGAGTCTCGATTATTCTGGCGATCGTAGTTCTCGTTCAATAGGAGTAGAAAGAGAGAGAATCTGATGAAGCTAAGAGTGTATGAGAAGGGCATAAAATAGGGAGGATAAAGGAGGAGACGTCGAGGTGAAAGGGTAATAGAATTGCATGGCAGAGAAGTGCCAATATCCGTAGTGGTGCGAGAACTGTCGGTGCCACTTAATTGTATTAGTATATCATCCTCAGAATTTTCTAAAAAGACTCTAAAAGATCGAAGTCTCGACTTCGAGGGTCTTACAAGAGATTTATTCCCGATCACTCGTTATGTATTCATAACAAAATCCTATTTTCCCTAACAAACTTTAATCCTCCGTTCTTATGGTAAACCTCCGCTTCCTGAGTACGTATTTCATGGATCTTTGACGTTGTTATGTTTCAGATGGATCGGCGAAGGAAGAATGAACGAATGTATTCTGATAATCAACGGATTCCCATCTTTATGGGGATGAAAATATTCCAATTAAGTTTTTATCCCTATTTATCTATTCGCTCCACTCTGAGAGTTTGCGGAAACATCGGAAGAGATTCAAGGGTCGAGTACATGCGAGAGACGACGGACCAGGTAACGACGGACTGTATGTATACGTATGTCTACTGTCCGGTGAAAATGATATGAAAGCTTATGAAATGGCGGTCTCTCAGTTCGTTGAGATACCAAGCAGTATATAGTGTGTTTTCACCAAGCACCAACAGAGATAATACGACAAGAGGGGCTAGTAACAGCCAGAGGTTTATCTTTGTAGGACCATAAAACTAGCTTCGCTGCTCTGTAAACTTGATGACGAGCGCTTTTTGGACCTCTACTCACACTATAGCTTGTTTCAAAACTCGTTGCAAGGTCTTGTAAAATCCCTCGATGTGGAACAAGATGATCATTTGGTATCCGTGCATTTTATTGTGATTATCGAATTTTCATTGAACACTTTCGATTTGTTTATCCGTGAAATAAAATATGCATGTAATTCGGGAATTAGAAGAATTTTGAGAACGGAGAAGAGTAGAAGATCTGTTTCTTCTAATGGAGCGTCGAGAGCTCGAACGATGCCCAACAACAAGGTCCATTGTTGGATGTGTGTTAGGTTCTGTGACAAGCGCGATGTTACGGCGCGCGACGATCGTAAATTGTAAAATCTATCAAGACCAACGCGGTCGACATAACTCAGGAGAAGGGAGAAAGGTGGTGCTGTAGAGAGCCCTGTGCTAGTCCCGTATACGGTATGAAGCATGGCAACCAGACTCGGCATAAATACCGAGTAGTTTGGTAGTGTAGCAGCAGAGAACACAGAGGAGTGGAGAAACGTTGGTAGACGTGGAGAACGAGGTGGAGAGCAAGAGCCCCATACCCCGTTGTGGCATTGCAACATCATCTATCTCGAATAATTTATTATAGCTAGTGTTATAGGTACCATACAACTGGCGTCCTCGTGAAATCCTCAGCAACAAGAATGCAACAACTACCTACACGTAGAGGAACTTTCAGGAGTTTCATGCAAGAAATTGAACATCAACTCGTGTTATTAGTTTCGGTAAATGTTTTCATTAATAACTGCGCGTTACCGACAAGAGAAATTACAATACTTTTCATAATATTGTTCTCAATTTCACATTCGATTTCTGTTGTTTGCCCGTTGTTGTCTTCTGTAAGAAAACAAATCCCTAGGTCATACCGCAGGTGCTGATTCGTATAGAGGCGTTTCGTCGGTTATGTAAAAGTTGCTGCAATTGGTTGGGTATTTCTTCTCATTAAAACTTTGGTAATCTAGTTCGAGGTTTGGATCATTCTGTCTCTCTAGTACGGACTTCTTGTCATTCGATACTCGTCGAGCATTCTAGGTACCGTTATTCGATCAAATATTCTTGTGAATATTTTCTTGTTCCATTCAATTTCATCAGCATACGTTTGTGCCGTTTTTGGTCATTAAAATTGTTTGTTTTGAAATTCCATCCATCGTATGAATATATTTTTGTTGGTTTTCATACGGGGGATCGAAAAAGTAACTGTTCACGTGGGGTTTTATATAAGTGCATGAAAAGTTCATATACCAAGTAGGTTTATATATGTACACTGTGGAAAAAAATCAATTTATATGAAATTTCCCATACATTTATCTGAAAATTCCAAACTTTATGGGATTTTTCCCAACATTTCACAGTAAATTCCCGGACAAGTTGGGAAAATTCCTGACGCATGTATGTGTTAATTACTTCACATAAATATATAGGAATTTTCCGATGAAATTTTTTAGTAGTATATTCATTTCTGAATGGGGAAGTAATTGCATGGAATTGTATACAATCTTCATAGATTTTGTAAACATTCTGTATGGAAACTGTATATGAATTCTGTAACATCATTTTGCATTTTGTGTAGTGTTTATATAGTTTCTATGTAAATTCCTTGGTTTCAATTTTATGTAGGAAGATAAGTTATGATCCACTGTGCTACGATAATCGTTTGGAAAGAAATGAAATATGAAACGCGTTGAAGATTCTCTACGTAAATATAAACTAAAAACTAGATATGAATAATTTATGTACAAAATATACTGAATTAAATGTACATTGCATTTGATTTATTTGCAATTATATATATGCATTATATAAAATTTGTCTCCGCAGGTGCGTTGGTTTCTCTTTCCTTCGAGAGTGATTTTCCTTATATGCCGACTCAAGCAGAAAACTTTACGAATCATATATAGTTATACATGAATTATATATAATTTCGAATATTTTCCGTTCGGAAATTCGGATGATTGTTGAATGAGATTTGATGAATCATTGAACGATTGGAATAAACTGTTATTTAAAATAATGAATGTTGATTTTGTTATTGAATTGCACCTTCTCGTCCCATTCCCCATCCCCTGATATCATGAAATTTCAGATATCAAATAGTATGTTTTGTCTGGAAGATCCATCCCTAGTAGAAATTTTGAATGGGAAAATATCAAGGCCTGACGAGGCATGCCCGATTTCCTATCAGGTCCTCATCAGGTTTCGTTACGGGGTTCCCAATTTCGCTCGATTTTATGGAAATTTCATCCGAACCCTATTGTACCACAGCGTTACAACCCTATTGGGATCTTATTAAGGAAATCAAATAAGTCCCTTGTAAGGGTCCCATAAGATTTTCCTTATTCACGGTTTCCGGATTCTAACCTGATCAGGACCATATTAAAAATAGGGAATGCCTGATCAAATTTCCACTAGGGATAATGCGTATCTTGAAGGTGTTTTATGTGAAAGTTTCATTGTTTATTTGAGGAAGATTTGAAAATATCTTAGAGATTTCTTAAATGAATACAGCTTTTGGTGAAAGCTTACTGTTAGAAAAATCAGTACAAAACTTAATCACACGGACACAAAGTTTCTTTCGTTTCAGTGTTACGGAATTTTGTATCATGTCAATACATGTGATCGTATCTTTTTATACACGGAGAAAAAAACTAACAATAATATCGCTGAATTGACAATAAAATATTGTTATATATCAATCCACAATAAATCGTGAAAATATGACTGTCACTATTGCTAAACTGGCAACAATATTATATTGTCAACATTATTCAAATATTCAATTTTGCAATATCATTTGGTTATATCAATAATTTATATTTACCTATTTTGAAAAATATCACTTTTGAGTGAGGAAAAAAATCCCTCATCGGAATTTATCCCTACAAACATTCTATTACAATGTGGTTTGATTCAAATGTGAAGGAAAGCTGATTGTAAGTTCAAATGTTGGAAAGTTGCTTTAGCGAGATTCGAACCCGGGTCCTCCGAGTGGGAATCAAAGCTTTTATCAGATCAGCAGATTTCCAAGGTGACAACTGAGTACTTAAATTGCCATTTATGGTTGAGAGTTAAGGATGAAAATATATTCAAGACAAACATAAAATTGTGCACATTGAATAAATGAATGAGGATTTGAATCACAGGAATTTTTTCAGAAACGAATGAAACTCGTCATATTTGTTGTTTGAACTCATGTAAGGTTTGTTAATTAATCAGCGAATGAGATTGATTTTTATGTTTGTGAATTCAAGAAAAACTGCATCGAAGGAGGGTTTGTAGAAGAATGTATATATCACTTGAATATCATTTTTAACTGTCTCCTGAAGTGGATCAAAATTAATTTCTCACGGAAATAATTGTACTCCTTTATACGTTCAGAATGTATAGCTGTTTTGACAAAGAATGGATTTTGTTACGACAGTTTTTTTTGTCGATTCTGTGATACTTATTGTTGTTGCTGCTTGATATCGTTTTGTCAGATCAACAATATTTATTGTGAGTCGGAATGGCAACTCATATTGTCATTTTAACAAGTTCTTGTTAACAAAGCGATGTGCTGTTGCTGTACAAACAACAAATTATTGCATAGCCAGCAATAAAATGTTGACAATTCCTATATTGCTGGTTCTACCATACACATTTTTCTCCGTGTATCATTGTTACAAAATTTAGGATCAGTTTTGATGCAAAATTTCGTATCATAGCTTGTTTCGAAATTTAATATTATTTTTGTTACAAGATTTCGTATTATTTTCAATAGTGTTCTTAAGAATATTGAATAACCGTAGGATGAGGGTGCACAAATTCAGTGCACGTCGAACGAACTTCCATTGAATGAGTATAAATGGAATTTGAAATCAGCCTACGAAACTTTTGTTTTCTTAAGAGAAGGGGGAATTATTGGTTCAGAGGAACACGAGAGATATCTAAGATATCAAAGGAAAAATCTGCTGTATGTGTGTTTCTTTTTGGAAGCGATACTTTTTAAGCATGAATGAATTAAATTAATGTCAAACTCCTATAATTGAGATCAGAGTTTAAATTGAACACTCTTAATAACGCACATATTCCTAGACATTGTTTGTGTGAATATCGATTCACTCTTCCTTAGCCTTTGAAAGAATATGACGAAATCACGTTTACTGTATAGCGTCAAGGGGTAAATCACATTGAGAGGCTTATTTTTATACCTTCATTGTTGAATTTTATTCAGAAGGGGAAGAAACGGTTGTAATTGATTTGAACTGCGATTTTATTTCATTGATATTTCGAACTCCACTTTAGAATGTTTTAGATTCTTTTTCATGGAAAATTCTAAAGCTTTGGATTGCTGTTTAATAACAGTGTTTATAGAGGTATGTTACGTGAGTCTGTTCAAGTGCATTACAACTCAGCGAATTATTGACCGATTTTCAAAAATCAAAGTTAAATTATTTGTTACTGAATTATCTAATTAATTGTTGAACCTAATTTCAGAAAAATATAATCATTCTCCAAATATATTCCATGTTTTTTTTGTTTACAAGAAGAAAAAACGTAAAAGACATGTGAGAATTTGAAATTCTTTTTCAACGTCTTCGAATTTTCCAATGTTCGGTATATCCAGTTAGAAGTTGGTTATTGAAGAAACATGTGAATAATGTGAACAAATTTTATTCGTTGCTGTTGGTTGCAGGCAAAAAGTGGATTTTAACGACGGACTTTAGAATTTTCGATGGAAAATATTCGAGAAAATTCTGAGGTGTAATTCGACATATGAATAAAATGACTTAGCAGTTTAAGGGATTATATCCCCCTTATTCTCTAAAAAAAAGGCTTTTTTGAATAATTTTTTTTCAGCATTCCTTTATGATAATCATGAACAACCAATACACCAATCGATTGAGCAGCTCTTCAGGAGTAAGAAAAACTTTTTTATTGAAAATTTTTCGCGGAAAATGGCGGATGTAGGAGTGTTTTGCTGGAAACTATGGTTTGAAATCGGCAAGCAACGGAATTCGAAGACTTTCCATCCGATCGACTTGAAAATTGATCTTGCTTTTTTTTTAGAGAATAAGGGGGATATAACCCCTTAAATTGATTTCACTCACTCCTCCCCGTTTAAAATAACTCATAAAAAGAGTATAAAAATAAGACTTTCTGGTGAGGTTTCTTTCTGTAACTCTTATGATATCATGAAACGTACATTTTTATGTGTGTTTTCCTTGCGAGATTCACATTATTCACAAAAACAGCTTGTGAAAATAATTGACAATGCATCCATATTACAAAAAGTATCCTTCTTTAATCAGAGTGATCAGTTTAGTTTAACAAGTTTTGATTGAATAATTCAGCTATTAGTACAGTGTTGCTATACTGTTAACTATTGGTGCCGTTCCTGCAAGGGTAAGTAAACAAGGTATCGTTTGAGAGAATAAACTAATGCACTTTAATTCACTGATAAATTGGGCGGAATTGCAAGTGTTCACTTCTCAAAAGAGTGAAAAGATATCCTTGTCCCATCGACAAGAAAAATTTCCTTCATCCAGGTAATATTTTCTTAACATCAGCAAATTTTACTTGAATCAAGAAAATCTCTTGGAGAAGGGATAAAGTTGGTTAAAAAATCTCATTCATTCCGAATAAATTCTATTAAGAGAGGATCCTGCTTCAGAAGGCTTAAAACAAATGGTTTTTTGAGAATTTTTCTAAGTAAGAAAAAATGATTGAACAACACGAACTTTTTGTGGTATTTTCACCTATGTTTTAAGTTCATTGTAAACAATATTTGTTTTAATTTTCATACAAAAGTTTGGAAGTAATTATCACACACGTATTGTTGTATTGAATCTCCCACACTTTTATTGAAATTCAAACACAATATCATCTTGAAATACTTTTCACATGAAAATTGGTTTGAATCTCACAGTATCTCTGGTGAATTATGAAATATATACACAAAAGCATGGGTTAATTGCTTCCAAATTTTGTGTGTGAAGTTCTCAAATTTTTTCCAACAGTGTTGATTAACAATTTTTTTGGAGTCTTCTATCGGTGGGAAAATTATGAGTCGTATTTTTTATCTAAAAAAAACCGAAAAGATATTCGAATTTTCATACATTATTTTCCCATGTGAACCAAGGAAACACGCAAGCAATTGGGAAATTCAAAATCCACTCGGGGTTTGGGGAAAAAAGTTCTGTTCGGAGGAAGAATGATTACTCAAACTTGCTATAAAAGTTGCTGAGAGAATAATTTTCCATCAATTTTTTTGATTCGAATAGAAGAGGGTACAAAATTGAAGATAACGAGCTTTGATTCATTTCAATTGGACGTCTACTTTTAGATTCAAATTCATCAAATTCAATGGGTATTAATCGGCTTCAACTGGAATTCTGCGCGTCTGGTCATAATGAATGAGATTTTCTAACCAGAGAAGGATATGTTCTATTCTTATCTGAAGGAAATAATTCTGTACGTGCACTACGTGTGTTTCCCTCTAATTCGGGTTTCCTGAATCCTGCGAGCAAATGTCACCGAAATTAAATTCAACCAATGTCATCGCCGGAAAACTTGGGGACCAAAAAATTTATACGAATATGGAAAATTGTTGGATTTGAGATAACTCAAAATTCTTTGATCGAAAAGTGAATTGCTGATATTCTATTCAATCTTGATAATAATTTATAATTGAATTGTCAAATTTCACTCAAATCGAGTTTCTTTATTATTCGAAGATTGTAAATTTTGCTTCATTGTTCAATGTCAAATTTGTATGTTCGATAGATTATTTATTCAACAAAGATATTTCATCAATTTTCTCCGCCAAATTTGAATTATGTTTAATCTCAATAATCCTTAGAATAATTAGATTCTTCCACTGTGAACAGTACATGACAATTAGGGTTGTAAATTGGGTAATTGACAAAGAATACAATTAAAATTTAAACCTCAATTCTTGATTGAAATTCCCTTCAATTAACAATTGAAATTTAATTCTCAGTTGAAATTCTTCGCAATTAACAAAAAACATTGAATTAATTCCAAATCAAGCAATGGTTGATTGATTTCCCTGTTCGTGAATGTTCTTCTGTATTTGTTAATTGAGAAAAAACAAAAAAACTATAAGAAAAATCAATCAATTATGACTTAATTAGAACAAACTTCAATCGAGAATTAAATGTAATTGGTAATTGAAACAAATTTTAATTGTTACTTGAACGTCAATTTAATTGAATATTGATTAAATTACTTCCAACCCTGATGGCAATCTAAATTGAAATATATACTGGGTGATTCAAAATTGCCGTACACTCTTCTGAGAGCAGATTCTTGATGAAATTCTGAAAAGATTTTGGTCTGGAATATTCAGATCTGATCCTTAGATCCGAAGATATGAGCATTTTTTAATTTTTTGGAAAATCTATTAGGTGTGCGAGTTGGAACTCGGCTTCAAGTTGGATGCATGAAACAAAATATTTGAACGCATCCAAATCGTCCGCCATTTTGGATATATGTAGCGTGGAAATTGTACTTGTCATATCAGTAATTTTCAAGTAGTAATTTCCTGTGTATCAATTTTATGAGATGGATTTCGATAAGCAACATTTACGCCATTGTATTCTATTCTGTTTTTAAATGAATAAAAATGCTGCTCAAGCTATGGAATTGATCAATACGACATTGGGTCAACATTTTGTGAGCCATTCAACAGTGAAAAAGTAGTTCACAATATTTCGTAATGGTAATTTCAGTCTTGAGGACGATCCACCTCCAGGTGCAATCAGAAACTTTGAGGATGAAGAACTTGAAGTTTTACTGAATGAAAATCCATGTCGTACTTAAGAAGAGCTCGCAGAATAGTTAGGAGTTACTCGTCAAGCAATTTCACTTCGATTGCATGCATTGGGAAAAATACAGAAGGAAGGAAAATGAGTTCCTCATAAACTGACGGAAGAAAATAAAAGACAAAGTGTTGCCATTTGCATGAATTTGCTTTCTCAGTTCAAGAAGGAGAATTTTCTGCGTAAATTATTACGAGTGATGGAAAATGGATTTTGTACGACAATCCTAAATGTAGAGAAGCATGGGTTGATCCGGGCCAGCCATGTACATCAGTTGAAAAACCGAATATTCATGCAAAGAAAGTTTTACTCTGTGTCTGGTGGGATTGGAAAGGAATCATTTATTCGGAAGTACCATATTCCTGACTTCCGAACCCAAAACCATTCTCTAAGTCAGATCACGGGGTATCCCTTGAAAGAAATTAATCCAATTGAGCTTCCTTCGTTGTGGAGTTATAGTGATTTGAAATTGTTGAATTCTGGTTGGCTGGAATGCAAAGAATTTCAAACCGCTATAACTCCACAACAAAGGAAGCTGAATTAGATTCATTCTTTCCAGGGATACTTCGTGATCTGGCTTAGAGTATGATGTTGGGTTCAAAAGTTAGAAATATGGTACTTCCGAGGTATTTGGATTTCTCAAAAAATCAAAAAATGCTCATATTTCCGCATCTAAGGATCAGATCTGAATATTCCGGACCAAAATCTTTTCAGAACTTCATCAAGAATCTGCTCTCAGAAAAATGTACGGCAATTTTGAATCACCCAGTATACATATGTATATGTTCTTTAAATTGATCATTAACTGTAACCAAGGTCATCCATTTCACTGATACAATAATATTGAAGTAAATAATTCCATCGTTGACTTGAACTGAAATCAATCGTTCCGCCGATGGATAATAAGAAAATTCGATGATTCCATTGTTATTTGAAACTCAAATCAATCATTTTACTGGTGGATGATGCTGGAATCAATAATTTTATCAATAGGTAACACTGGACCAATGATTTCATCATCAACTACAATCAGTAGTTCCACTAATAGATGACATAGAAATCAATAATTTCACTGTCAGGTCAAGTTGAAGTCCAAGGTCAATTCATCAACCTGAAATAATATAAGGCATCAATGGACAGTGGCTATTATTGCATCCTGAAAGTACCAATAGGTTTTCAAGTATGTCAGTTTTTGAGTAAACTTATAGTAATATTGCAAACATCAATACTAACACTATCACGAAGGAGAAGGACGAGAGTTAAAAGATCGAAAGTAAAAATAAAGTTGATAATTTCACTGATAGGTTAAATCGAAATTGATAATTCCTTAATCTTGGCACTAGTAATTAGAAATTAATCGGTCAAAGGGTCGTCATGTATTAGGAAACATTAAAAAAAAGCGGTTTTTCTTCATTTCTTTCTGAAGAGACGAAATAAATTAACACACTGAATTTTGAGGTATATTTTTTCATATATTTACAGTATATGAAAACAATTTTTTGAACGTAAAACAATAAATTATAGTGTATTTATTAGTCCATTTTGTGAAGGCAATTTTTCAAAATTCACAGACGTAAGAGGTAAGAAATTGAATGATGTATAAAGTCGAGCAAAAGTTTGTTTGCTCAGTGATAGATTTTTTCTCAGTTAATTGAAACAGTTGGTCAAAGGGCCTATTCAAATAATTGTTATAGCACCCTTCATTGTTTTTTAATCACATTTTTTTTTAATTTGAGAAATATTATGATTTAACGATTTTATTTGTTTTTTTACTTCACTCAGAAGGAAAATATATACAAATTGAAAACTTTTTTGTTTTCTGAAGACTGGAGTGGCAAGCTCATGAAATGTACTGATAAATCGTGGATTTTTTTTATTTTTATTTTGTAAATTTCTTGATTGATCGTTCATGAAGGTGATAGTGTTGGAATCGACGGAGCATTTATCACAGTCTTTACTTTATTCTCATGCTAAAAATTCCTTCAGTGACCTTTTGAAGTGATCAGGAGGATTTTATTACTCACTCAATGCACGTGTGGATATTTCTAAATACCTACCTTCTCAAATTGGAAGAACGAAAGGTGATATATTCTCTCGAGGTAGGATGAAATATCGATTTGTTTTCCATACCAGGATTTTTAAAATATTATTATTCCAATGACAGTACCGTGCAATGTATTGAGAATAAAAGAACCAAAGAAACATCCCGTCTCTTCCTAACGAACCGATTTGTATAATTTTTTGAGAACGTTCTAAAGAATGTTTGATGAAAACCGGAGAGAGAATAATTTGAATTTCTGTAAGTCTACATAGATCTACTTCTATTCGAAAAGGAGAAGATGCAGATCTATTTGGATTTCAATAGATCTACAAGAAAAAATTTCACGTCAATCAATCTAAATTTCCATGCATCATCTTCTGGATTCCTTCATTTTTCGATTATTTCTAAGCATCATGTATTTTTGTAGAAAAACTCATTCAATCGAAGTAGATCTCAACGGATCTAAGTGGATGCTCTGGAAAGGATATATACAGATCTAACTTGTAGGATCTAATCGGATCCAACCCAGACAGCAAAAATAACCCGCTGGAATTCTTGAAGACTCCTTAATGAGTGCTTGGAACAGGCCCCGTTATGTCAGTGAAAATGAATTCAATATGAATTAAATGAATTCAAAACGAATACATGTTGAATGCCTGGAGAACTCTTCATGAATTCACAACATGAAATCTTTCTGAACAGTAAGTTGTTCATCAAGAATTCAATTTGAATTCGAGGTATTCATAATGAATTCATGTTTACTGTCATAACGGGAGCTCTTCGTGGGAACTCTTTTGCTGTATGGAAAGTTATATTTTGCCGGGAACTTGAACCTTGAATTTTTTGGAAATCAGACTACTCCCAAATGTATGTCAAATATCGCAAATTTATCTCATCTCCGAAATATATCTTCCAAACAAAAATCTAATTTGAAATATGTTTTTTCATCTTTAATTTGTACTGAAACTACATTTAATTTTTTGTTTACCGGGTATCGATTTCTTGTTAAAGCGTTTCAAAGGTACAGAACTTTCGCATTTGCATAAATTGAAATCGACACATTTCGATGCTAACAGATTTTATATCGAATTGACATAAAAATTCCTTTTGTACAATCAATCTCTTTTATTGTATAAAAAAACTAGGGCTGGGGCTATGATCTGATTCAATGTGATTTTATGTATAATTTGTATCAAGTTTTTATAAAAATTTATAGAATCTTGATACGAATTATATATAAAATCACATTGAATCAGATTATAGCCCCAGCCCTAAAAAAACTAGATTCATAATTCATAAATCAATTGTTCACTCCAGTTATTTCATCATAATTCTCAGAAAATTAATCATCACAGTATAGCATCGAACCACTCATCTTGTACTTTTATCGAATCAACAAAGAACCCTCGTGTCACCCTCCACGCATTTTTTTCCTTGGAGAATTCCATGAAGTGGCGCCATCTTCCAGAGAAATGTCGAAACCTCAAGAGCTTTTACCTATTTAGAAATCCTTGCGAGGGTTTAAAACCAAAGAACAAACGCGTATGCGAAAAAATATCGAGAGATGGCGCCAAAATGCTCTTAAAAATATGAATCCAAAATACCTCAAACACACCTCACCGATGAATTTTCTGATTTTTTTATCAAAATCAAATACATCATCATTTTTTTAAACTTTTTTTATGTTATTTTTCAGCCAATTCTCCAAAAAAGAAGGAAGAATTAGATTTTTACTATCTCAGAATTTTACTTTTTGTATTTTTTTTTTCGCCCACGAAAAGAAATATATACATTTTTTTTGTCATTCATTCCATTCAATCAGAAGTTGGGAGAAATATATATTGAGAGCCGTTGGTTTGTGCATCGATTTGGTCAATAAAATGATGTTGCCGGTATAGCAGGAGATGCATCATCGTTTCCCTTCTTGGTATGCGGTTCAGGTACTATGTGCATTCACAGTGCAACGATGACGAATGCGAGTAGAGACAAAGATAACGCGCGGGGGTGCAACGAAGGGACTAGGTTGGCGGGCAGATTTTCAAAAAACCAAAGAGGCTGCGCGCGCTTCGCCTTCATTGATCGGGGGGTTGTGTGCGGTAACACAACCCTCTACTCTGCGCATCACGAGCGCAAAGTACCCTTTCGTTCGGTGGAATACCGGGAAGAGAAAATCGCTCGTTCTTGAATTTCAGGGCGGAGCCCAGAGTTCTCCGAGGATGTTGATCCAAAACTCAGAAGAAAAAAAAAATAACAAAAAAATTTTGAAAAAAATTTGTAAAAATTGTTATTTTTTCTCTGCTAATTGGATCTTTCATTTCTAACTTTTTTCTATTCAAATCGGAGCCTTATTGTATTCGAAATGAATTTTCGAAAAATCTTATTTTACAGAGGAGGAAATTATTATGTATCTTTGAAACTGAGTAGAAGGGAGGGTAGTTCGGAATATATGAATGAATTGTAGATGTATCGATGGGGTTCGAAAAATTTCCTTCCATCCTCTGGCAAAGAGCCATTGGAAAAGCGAAAAACTTCAAAGAGATCTGAAACAAATCGCATGAAGTTTTGATCTGGAAAAGGTTTCTTCTACGTGCGGTATATGGCTTTGAATCCATATGAGATTGTCTGTAATATTAATGTTCGTCCTTATTTTGTAACTCATCGCATCTAACGATGATGATGAGGAGGTTTCAGCCACAGGAGAATGAAATCAGTTTTGTGTTCCAAGTACTGAGAGCATGTTTGAGGAACAAAATAAGATGGTAAATTTTTTGTTTTAATAATTAAGAATCGATACTGAATGATTCGTTTCAGAATTCATTGAAATGTGAAAAAATAATACAATGTAGATATTCATGCGATACTAAGCGTACATCGATAATGAATTTGAGTTATATTTACCCGTTGATCGAATATGGATATTTATACTGTGTTATGTAAATCGATATATAATGAAGAGTATTAATGGATTAACTTCACTATGTAACAAAACATGTATCATGCACGTATTGAAATACTCTCCTCATGAAAGTACAATAGCAGAAAATTTCCAGAACATATAATATTCATTTACATAATGATTTTCAATAAATTTTATCCAGTGAGGCAATTCGTTAATTGGAATAATTTCGTTTTTAATGAACTTTATATCGTTATTGGAATTAATAACCGCAATATCAAGTTCAAGTTCCGATGAATTAAGAGCAAAGGAAAAATTGTTTCAATGATCAATTCATTGGAGTTATCTAGAAAAAAAAGAGCAACGCAACGATGATGGTGTGGTCGCAGTTCATTTTATTTTATTTTATTGAACATCACGACAGATAAAATAAAAATTTGGGATATTGAAAAATGCCGTCCTTTTTTTCCACAGTTTTAGATACTAGAATGTGGAGAGAAAAATTTGAAATTGATCAGTTTCGATCAACGTAATACCTTTTTTGTCCTCACTCTGCTGGACATTGATCTTTTTTTTTCCACCAACCTGTTGCTGTGTGGTTTAGTGTTGTTTATGGACAATGATTAGACGTCGTATTTTCAGATGTATTATTAGATTATCGTTTTACAATTTATTTTGCTGTATTGTAATTGAATATTTTATTCGTGTCACTATTGCGTAAGAGAGACAATAATATTGGACTGTTTAGACTTCAAGCAGAAGATAATTTCACTTATTTCACGATTCAATTATATTCAATGGCATATGTTTTAAGAATCCGAATAGAGTTCGATTTCATTGTTTTTTCGTTTTATGAAGTTTTGTTTTTCGCTTGATGCGTTCGAACATCAAAATTCAAGCGCGTGTTTGTCATTTGGGCTTCGACAAAGACATTAGAAGTCATGCAAATAGGTTTCAAAGATTACAAATTACAATTCGCTATCACTTTTCTCACGATTGAATTGAAAATTTGTCATTTCCCGATATAAATTCTTTTATCAAAGGGATCTATTCGTATACACATCGTTCCGCAAGAATATATCCTAAAAACCACTGGTTTTGAATATTTTCAATACCAGTTTTCATTGCTCGTATCAAAAATGTAGCTTCCAGACTTGCAGAAAAAACATAAATTTCCAAAAATCCATCGCAAACAATTCATTCCATTGTTCCTGTACCCTCATAGATTTTCAATTTAGGTTGAAATATTTCGAAACAATTCACATACCGTATGTTCAAAATTTGAAATTTACGAGAGAATAATAATTTGAACAAAAAAAGAATTCCTCGGAAATTCCAATCACGTCACAACAAAATACGATATGATAATCAATATCATGTAATAGATGTTTCCATTGAGGGAGGTTACATATCGAGTGGAGAAATTTTGGTAACGAATGATGACTGATTTTTTGTAGGAAAATTTATACGTCGGATCAAAATTGTAGAGGTGGGTTTGTTAGTCAGGTAAGGGAGTTTCTCATTACAGTTTCGAGATTTGGAGAAGCCTGGCTCCCCTTGTGCTAGGGTACTCCCCTCACCTGTCACTCCTTTTATACGCCGACCGGGAGGTAATACCGCAGCATTTTTCAGTCTAGGATGCTAACCCTCTATACCTTGTTCCCATTTCTCTCATTCTCTCGGGCTCCTCAGAGAAACAGCAGTTATAGGAGCATGAAGGGAGAAAGGGAGACGGAACGAGCCTAACCTCAAAATTCCAGCATCAATTCTGGAACCCCTTTCTCTAGTGTTACACCCAGCCGGTGCAATTAGGAACTATCCCTCTTCTCTATCCTATTTTGGGGTTCCATATCCTCACTTCCTCCCACGACTATGTATAGAGGACGATGTAGTAGAGTGTATCCAGGACCACCGACCACTACGTGATCTGGCAACTACACTCTCTTGTTTTTAGGGTGGCGGCTGGACAGGTTTCGAACGAAAGGAGGAGGAAGAGAAGGAGGAATGAGGGGGGTTATAAAGAGAGAAAGGGAGAGGTCGTTGGTGCTTTGGTGTGCTGTGCTAGCTAGGAATCCCACGTCCGCGCGTCGCCATGACTACCACGAGGAAAATGGGCAGAGTGAGGTGAGGAAGAGAAAAGAACGTCTATACATATGTGTGTGTGTGTGTGTGTGTGTGAGTGTGTTCAACGCGGAGGGATGATGGTTTATACTTGAAGCGTTACCCCTTCCAGATTCCTTTCCCCTCCTAGATTCCTCGTCCGTACAGTCTAGGCAAAATTCTAAAAATCCGTAACTCGCTTGATGGAAAAACTTCTTCGTCTTTACGATCATACTTTTGATTCAGGTTTTACATACCGGACGTAGCCAGCAGCTTTCCCTTTCAGACCGACCTCTCGGAGTTGTGTTTACATCGCTTAAACGTCTAAGACAATTAATGACCGGGTTTCCAGGTTTTATTTCTCCCTACTTGACACGGGATCGACTGCTTGATCGATTTATGTTTTTTTATATCCCAATTACATCTTTGTACTCTCTTATGAAGAAAGTGATAATATTTATTATAACACGTACAATCAATTCTGAGTATCGATTTCAAAACTGTTGCTCTTTCCATTGATGAAATCAACACAGGGGTGAAAGTGAACGATATTATGATTGGTTTGAAATTACAAATCTGAATAAATTGCGAATATCAATGAATACGAGTACACACGTTGATGAGGTGTAGTAAATATTGAAAAACATATACCGATGTATAATTCGTAGATTTTTGTTTCATAATTACGATGAGGATATGACGATAATATTCATCAATGGCACGGGTTTCATTCATTCCCCGATACAGGTAGTATTATTGAGATATTATCATCGAAATAATGAAAATGTTATTTTCGTGAATAATTCTCAATGCATTTTCGGTGTCGTCTGATCGTATCGGTTTGGAGAATTTTCTGAAAAATCAGGAAGAGAGGAAAAAAAGAGGATATCGATCAATCAAAGTGCCAAACGAGAGATTTTCATTCGCAGGTACGTTGAAATGATATAGAACATTTATAAGCCTCCCATTAGGACTAATTATTTTCTCTTCACCCTATTCGTCTCTGATTCCACTATGGCAATAAAATCACAGTTCTCTCTCATTACGTTCCGTACCTTAAATTTCCCTCCCCACGGGATCCGGAATAATGTTCGGTTCTTCCGTTCTGACACTTTATCCGATTGAATTCATTTCAATTGAATGTTTACGAAAGAATCACAATCGTGAAAATTCATGGATAGGAATTTCACATTTTTATGAAAGGAATTGGTATTTATTCGTATCTAGGAAAACCTTCATTCGAACGATTTTATTTCGTATAATGTGTGAATAAAATCGACTGAAGTGGTGAGTGGTCTGACCCGAACGGGATCTTTCCACTGGATGAGTCATTTTTTGAACGCGTGGACAACTTTTCTTACGATAATCTTCCTCATACATTGTCATCAGTAATCCTCAAAAAATTGAGGAAATATCACAAAACTTACGAAATTCTAATCGAGGAAATGTCTTTTCACCGAATTACGCACACAAGAAGTATTCAGGGGAATCAAATAACAATCACGAATCGTACAGTGAGTCAATAAAATGGTTTCCCACCTTGAGTGGAAAAATTTTCAGAATTATATATAAATTATATATAATTTTGAAAATTTTCATCAAATGAGAAAGTTTATAATAACCCATAAGAATTCCATAGAATTTATATAGAGCTTTTATAGATTACATTTATTTTCTACGAAAATCGTATTATATAATTTCAGTCCTCATGATAGAATTCTCTATAATCCTTTATAGTTGTACAAATTCTTGAAATTAAATTTCAAGGGAAGAGATAATTTGAGAGTGACTGATTCTCCAAACGTTTGTTTTTCATATTTTAATATTTTCCACTGAAAACCATAAAGTGATCATTTCAACGGAGTTTAATATAATCTCCTTGGCCATTCATGAAATTATCGATTTATGAACGAATTCAAAAGAATACAACATCAATAACTCATTCAATGTTCAAATAGAAAAGCATTTCTACAAATCTTCGTGAGGTCATTGTAAAATTAAAGGACGTAAATACGGCAAGCCATGATTAAATTGTGGTTTGTGCTTCAGGTGTCCGACTAGGTTCAGCACGTTACCAGGAATTCAGTCCGTTGAGTGTTGACAAGTCCGCATTCTCGTCGACCAGACCTGCTCTCGGTTTCTGTACCGGCCACCTTCAGTGCTGGCCGTGTAACTCTAACGAGCTTAGAGGCTCGACGTTCTACCGTCTGTACACTTGAAAGTGCATTATCTTCAACCGCGGATTGTTACTTCCTATTGTTGCGTGGATTGGAAACTGTTGTTGATTGTTGATGAGAATATTGATCATTTTTTGTTAGAAAGAATGGAAAAATACATTCATCGATACATCAGGGAAACAACGAGGAAATTTATACAATTGTTATTGGATTTGACTTCTACGAGTCATAAAATACAAGGAAAATAGATAATGGGTGTTGGAATAATTTATAATTGGATAATATTGTTACAAACAAGAATTTATTTGATATCTACATAACGATAGAAAATTTTTACAAATTTGTGTTACAAAAATATATGATAATTTTCTCAATAAGTTTTTCATTTAGAAAGCTAAGTAGAAACGTAAGTGTATTTATGATATAGATGTACTCGTGCGAGGATTATCAATCAGTACAGTAACCCAGACAGCAGAAATGATCCATTTGAATTCTTAAAGACTTCTCAAAGAATTCTTAAAAAGTCCCCGGTATGATAGTGAAAATGGATTATATATGAATTATTCCTGAACACCGAGTTATTCATCAAGAATTCAATTTGAATTCAAAGTACTCATAATGAATACATGTTTACTGTTATAACGGGAGCTCTTTGAAGGGACTCTTTTGCTGCATGGGAAGAGCGCATTGTTAATCGTATCCCACAAGCGGTTATCAATGACTCATCAAAGTTTGATCATAAAAGCAATCGGGATGAATACTCAGCTATGTATGAAATTAATGATCGCCACAGTAATGTAGCAAAATCATTTCGACTTATGGGCAATAGAACTTATGGTATTTGAACGTGGCCCATCAATGGTAGGTTACTCGGCTATATAATCATGAACTTGATACACCGAGAGAAGAAGCATGCTCTAAACGCAAGGGAGCACTTCACACTTCTAACGCATTTGTTATAACGTGCGTTGAACGCATGAGTCCCATGCCTTCTAAGAATGCCACCATACGTAAAAAGTACGTTATAACCACAGCCTCAGAAGCGTGAAGAGCTCCCTTGCGTTTAGAGCAAGGGAATATACTTATAATCATGATATTCATTCGCTCAATTAATGAAAATCTGTCGTTGGAATATTAAACATGAACGATTTTCCGCATTGAACACCAGTTTAAAAGATGAATTCTCAATATAGATTTGAATTGTAATTCATATCTCGTTATTGAGTCATCAAAATATCAAATGAAAGTTTTCTTTCGCTAATTGTATTTGGTTGATTGTTCCTTTCAATTTTTCAATACTTTGAATTTCAGCCAGGAATGCACCATACCATTGTGCCAATGGTAGGAAGTCTCTCGTTGGTCGTTCAATAAGAACATATTGGCCAAATATTAACTGTGTTCACATTCCTTGGCATCCGGTACGGTAAATCACATTGTTACTTACGAAGCAATTCGAGCCATTAATTCAAATGACTCCTCACCAGTGATGGGCGATATTTGACAATATCGATATTTCGTCTAAACTTGGTATGAAGTTTTTATCGATATTTTATGATATTCAATATATAACATCGATATCGTCACATATCGCTCACCCCTACTCTTAAAATTAGAGTCAAGAAAATTCAACGGAGAATGAACAATAAATTGTAATGGGTGGAGATTTTTTTTTATGACAACAAATCATAATTGTTCTCTAGATTCATGATACTAACGTTGCTTGTTTACTCGATTGAAGTACCTTTGCGTTAACCCTTGACAGTATTAATCGGATAAACCGAAAGCGAGAAATTAGCTTACTGATTTTGAACTGAAGTTGAGCATTCCCATTCAAGTTTAGTTACGTGAATAATTGATCTTTGTGAGAATATCTAATAGGGTGAGCATGATTAGAAGCTTTGAAGCATTGCATTAGTTTCACATTTGTATATTATCTGAGATATGATTCATCAAATATACTCCTCAGCATAAATTTTCGAAAACTGTGAAAAGTAAATCATTCATTGTATTGAATTCGGATTTGTATACAATTTGAATACACAAAAGTGTGAAATAAACACAAAAGTGCCAAGTTAACGGGGAAAATTTTCAACACTGATTTCAAATGCACTGTTCTCAGTATGAAATATTCAACCGTGTAGGTTGGCACGGTAACAGAGCAACAGCCTGACCTTCCCTACAAAAATTCATTGCGTAATAAATAAAAAATTCTAAAATGGAGTGTTTCACAAGGTTTTACAGTGAATTTTAAGCTCAAGCCGATCCTTCCCATCGCTATAATTCCATAGTAAATGAAATCTGTAAATTCTTCTCTTGGCGTGAATGGACTAAGAAGATAAATATGAATAATTGCGCTACATATTTGTAATGCAAAGAAAATAAAATACGCATGAAGATTTTGAATTTTTATCTTTCATCTTTTTTTTTATGACGTGTTTTTTTGGATTTTCTTTCAAACGCTCTTAAAGTTGGACGAGAATGACGAACCCTGCAAATTCTGGATCGTGGAGTCGTTGACTGAGGCGAGGAGCTCAGTTGGTCATCTAGAGAAGATGAGATCATCTAGTCAAGGCGCCTGTTTTAGTATCTATGCGACGATCAACCACCACCACCACCACCACCGCCGGTACCTACCACCACCACTATCAACCCCAACACTCTCCTCATCTTTCTCTTCTCTTCTTTTTCTCTCTTTCTATATGCCTAGACGAAGGCGGGGTTTTCCCCGACCTCACGGCCCGTAGTAACATGGCATTAGGCAAGCTTTTCGTTTTATTGATTTTTCGAAAAAGCGCTTGCGCGCCCGCAGTTCTCTCTCCTGTCGTTTTGTGCGTGTATACACACCCGTACACAAACACGTGCGTTTCGTCGTCTATCTACTATCGCTGTTGCTATTGCCGCTACTGCGACTACATCGTTCAAGTGATAAGCAGAACCGCTACTAGCAACTACTCCTAAGACGAGGTGAGAGTAGCGACTCTGATAGTTGTCATCAAAATCATTCATTCTTTGCCGAATGGAGTGTTATAAATTTCCCAAATTCATGCGAATGCAGGACGAAAAGAAAATGTGAGTTGGATGCGAAAATAATGATTGTAGAATATAATTTGATGATGATGCGGAAAAAAAAGAAGAAGAAGAAGAGGCAAAAACGGATATATCGAGCTCGCCGAGATTGAACGTGGGAATATGCGAGAAGAAAAAGATATCCATTTCCCGTCGGTGAACAGCAGGTTGAAGTATAGCGTAAATGAAGGCTTAGCCGCCGGCAGCAAACATTCATTATTACTCCACGTGAAACCCTGTCCGTTTTCCTCTGCTTCCTGTCATTCTACCCAGTCATTCTCTCTACCCTTTGCTCCCTCAAAACTCATCCACCTCCCATCTCTTCATCCTCTTCCTCATCCTCGTTCTCGTCCTCAACCTCTTCCACCCACCAACCATTTCACTCACTTCTCTCTCATTCTCTCTAATTTCGTCATCGTTGCGTATTGCTGGTCGCTGCCTGGCCTGGTCGTGCTTCCATTGGTCGACGCTTACGGTAGTCGTGTGTTTTCCGAAATCATCGGTTCTCTAGCACACATACGCGCATACATGTATACACCTGTACCATTTTGACACGCTTGGCAAAGCTCGATGAGTATGCACGAAACGTACCTATACACACTTATTCAAGCTTACGCATGTCTCCCACACGTATATAAATATACAAACGTTCACGTATACACACGGACACGGTCCCAGGTTGCTAGAGCTTGCCGTCGTCATCAATCATCGAATGCCACCGGCAGCGAGTGCGGCGCCGCCGCCACCGCCGTCGTTGCCGACATTTTCCACAAAAAGGACATGCAAGCACGCACCAACGCACACCACCCTGTGCGCTCATTTTGCGTGTTTCTGTCGTTGAAATGGGTCGTTGCCCTTACGTATGTATACACATATACCCCCGTATTACTTATAATCCATACACAGTCCAACCTGATACCCATACACCTCCTCGTTTCGACTTAGCTCGGTCTTCTATTGCCACACGAGTCACTGTCACTCAATCCTTTATCTTCCATCCAGATAACTCGACTCGTGAATTTTCATACATGACGAAAAATCACACGACAATTAAATTTATCAATGCTTGGAGAGAATGAAAAACCAGTTGTCCGCTTCGCGTAAAAACGTTGAACTGAATATCCGTGCGGCCCCGAGAACGACGACGACGACGACACATCACATCGTTTGCCGACACACAAACATATACATTCATTCGCAGAGGGGCAACGGCGGGCGGCAACGTATGATTGGCAACAATCGGCACTCTGATCGAACGTTTGTTTCAGAACACATATGCATTCATCTCTCTCTTTCTCTCTTTCTCTGGTTGCTTCTTTTTTTACATTCCTTCCTCTTCCATTCTGGTTTTTCATGCCTCTCTTTCCCGATGCTTTCGTATCCTCGTTCATCCTGTGTCGCGCGATGCATGGGTTTCGCATTCTTCTTTCTCGCTTGATGATGTTGTCCACGTTCCACCCCTTGTCTCTTTCTCTGTTTCTCGTTCTCTACACCCATCCTCCTGGGATGTATATTTTGTTCTTTTTCACTCTTTTCTTCTCTTTCTCGCTCTCTTGATCGAATTCTCCCTCGCTATCGATGTTTATATACAACCGATATGTGTGTCAGAATTATAGGTACATGTGCAAGAATGGGATGTGAGAACGTGCGAGGGTAGATACAACTGTGCGACCCGCCTGTACGAGTTTGGGAAGAGAAATATAGTTCACTTGATCGAATGTTTTCCTCATGGCTATGAGGGATATAGAGTGTATTAGATGATTGTCCTTTGGAAATGGGTTCAAATAGTCCAGATTTACATTTTTCACTTGTGTTTTTTGTTACATTTTGGTGAATTACCGATTACAGTCATGCTTGGAATTTCATTCGATACGCAAATCAATTCTTCGATAGATATTAAATTAATTTGAGCTAGAAGGTCACAAGGTGAGTTCCGTAATACTGTTGGGAAATGTAAACTATTCTTTTCAATATATCCATTTGAATGTTGTGCCATCTGGGTTCTAGTTCTTCAAAGGGCTGCAAAGCTGTTTCATTACAATCGAAGACGAGCATTATGTACTGTTTCTGGTAACTCAGAAAGGTTATGAAATTGATGATCAATCGGGAATGGAATCATGGTCGTAGAAACTCGGCTGTTACAGTGAGCCAGAGCTGTACCAAGTAAGGAACAATAATTGAGGGAATTATTGATGATATTCATTTGCTTTTGAAGATTGTCCATTCATCATCTTGCGGTTGAACTCATTGGTTAGGGGTGTACACGCACGGAAAAAAATAATTAGCTATTACTTGGATAGCTAAAAATTAACTACGGGAGCTATTTTTTAGCTGTCACATCCAGTCACTTAGCGGCAACAGCAAGAAACGTAATTGATGCAGTGAAAATTCAACACCAATCAATATAAACCACAAAACCTGTGCATTTACCGCTACGATTTTCTACCGTGGTAGCTGAAAAATAGCTATACAGCTATAGCAGTGGAAAAAGGGTGGTAAAAAAGTTGAGAGCTGCCACAGTTATTCCATTTTTTTGCGTTCGGAAAAAAAAATTTAGCTTCAGCAGTGAAGTGGCTAGCACTGACACGGACAGCCAATCAATTAGTTCTTGCAACTAAATTTCAGCTATCAAAGTGGATGAATTAGTTATCAAGACAAATGTTTTTGCTATCATAACAAAAATTTAGCTATAGGACCTGATTTAGTGGCTGTCCGTGACCGTGTTAGCCACTTCGCCGCTGCATCTAAATTATTTCTTCCGTGTAGGTTGGAACTCCTTCAGGTAGGAGATCATTTCCGCTTTGTTCATTGAGGTGAATGAAATGATTATTAACCATGAAAAAAAAACATCAAAATGAAAAACATCGTATACGTTTTCTGAAATTTTTGAAAAACTTTTGGTTGTTACATGGTACAGTTTCAGAATTGAGAAAATTGAAATACCCATTTTCAAAGCAATAAGTATTTGAATTTTCATGAATGTCGCAAAAAAATCTGCTGCACCAGCAGAAATATGGTCATCTTCTATACAGTCGATTCAATTCTCCCCGTAAAATAGGAAATTGAACTGGGTTGTAATGTGATTTAATGGTACACGGAGAAAAATTTATTTCGAAAGATCACCATTTTATTTCTTAAAATAGAACTTTGCGAAAAAGCAAGACAATAACTCTTAAGCTGGCGATCATTATCACTTATGCTAAGACCTATCGACTGGTTATCACGATTAGTCCTAGTTTACGAATACAATGGTAATCTTTCCAATTACAGGGCGACCTCGTCTTAATAAAAACGCTCGCCCTTTTTCTCATTCGAATGGTATTTGCCTAGCGATAAAAAGAAGAGAGTGAGCGTTCTTATTGAAAGATTGCACTGCAAATTTCTCTCCGTGTATAAATCAAAAATCTTATCATTTGTGAAGTGATTTCATAGAATACTTCCATGAGGGATATGGAAAGATTGACAATTTCAGTCGAAAAATTGACACGCTCTCTCTCTTTGTTGCTTGAAGAGTCATAGAGTACGGTATAGAACAATAGGGAACACAGATTTTAATTTAGATAATTCAATAGTTCCAAATATGAATGATTTTTTCACAACCACAAATAGATTACACGTAATAGCAATGTTCTCTGTGGGATCACGTGTCGACTGGATAAATATCCTTTGGAAATCATACACACAGTGAAGTTTTATGTTACGTTTCAGAGCGTGGAAAATCACTTTGACCATGAGTGAAATAGGAAATAATAAAAATTGATGGATGTATCGTTCCGATGGCTGAAACCACGTGTGAAATATAGGAACGGATGGATGGATGGATGGATAGATAGATGGATGTGTGTATATACATACGTATGGGTAAATTGCGCAAGCGTTTCCCTGTATCGTGTCCTGTGAGTGGGTCAACGGAGGATTTTCTTCCACTTATTCCCTTTTTTTTGCCTTCACATAATTCGTGGTTACTTTACACATTTTTTCTCTCCTCATAACTCGTGGTTACCTCAACCATATTTATGAAAACTCCCGAAATTCATTTTTATCTTTTACCTCTAACTTCGAATAATCCAGACGCTGTCTCTTATTCAACACGTGGTGTTTTGGTAAACAAAGTTGCGTGGTTGTCAATTGTAGTTCAACGAACAATTAAACACGTACATTTTAATTGTTTCAATTAAAACTTCAGAAACAATTTGAAATAAAAATCAAATTAATCAATTATTCATCATTAATTTAGATCATTCGAATTAGATGAGAATACGTATTTTATTTTTTATGAAATCGTTTGGTAAGAAATATGCTCTTATATTGTCAGAATTTATTTATGAATTCGTTTTTTCATTTCGATAATTTGCAGCTTCGCAATGGATAATTATAATCGATGTTTGTACTTAGTTTCACGGATAATTTCCCTGATACCTTTGTGCATCATCATGAGAATCATCAAAATGTCATATAATTTCAATATTTCGTATATCATGAATTAATACTCATATAATTTAATTTTATTTATTCAAGATACGGTATGTAAACATTCGATTTATAATATTTACTTAGTTTTGGAATGAATTTATCCGTATATTACATGTAATAAATGAATAAGGGGATGAATGATATCCATGTTATAATCAACCACGTTGCGATTGACTACCGCGTATTGGGATGATTGGAAATAATACTTTCGTTTGAATTTGAACGATAATGTTCGAAGTTTGAGAATTTGTTTCTTGTTTTTTCAATCAACTTGTTTGACTTTCCAACTGATACAAGGAAACGTAAAAAATTCATGTATATTCAGTCGCGGAATTATTCACAATCTGCCTGAATGAAAAAAAAACCATCCACTGAGAAAAAGCGTTCAGTTGAATATTAGACAGCTATAAAATGTAGTCACGCTGAATGAAAGTTCGGTTGGACCAGATGAATTTTATTTGTCGCAACTAAGTTTGTTTATTTTCCTCGAATAAATTGTGTTATTCATATTTCAGACAACTGGACTTTCATTTACGCCAGCTAAAATTTTGCTGGGACAATTAAATTTTAGTTGCCGCAGCTAGATACCTTTTTCTCAGTGCAGAGATATGATAGGGCAATAAGAATTTGCCTATAAAATTCATGTCGTGAATGCTCAAAAATAATTCTGAATGCTCAAATATTCAATTTGATGATATAATAATTATCATATAAACAATAAATTGAAAATAATACCCGAAATCCTATGTTAAGATGTTGCGAAAGAATGCGAAAAGTGTGGTAGGTGTGAGGAATAATAGAGTCATACTTCAAACATAATTACTCAATGCATTGTACCCACCCAACATTCACCGATTACAGCGATGTAACGCGTAATGTTGTGTGCATTGGGAGAACAAATAGTCCAGTCCACTACGTGTGGTAGTTGGATACGTTAAAATCAATCACTCTGAGAAAATCAGTCTAATATGGAGTTGATTCAACTGTAGATGTAATTGAATCAATCACATATTCCAATTGATTGAGTGGAATAACTTGTTTGCGCATATTCAACCTCGTCACGTGTTCGAGCGTAACACTCATTTGCGCATAATTTACATAGAACTTACATATTTGCAATTACTTCACTATGAAATGATGGAAATTTCGTGCGTCTCCCAACAGAAATCATTTTATTTGCTTTAACAAACCCTTGGAAGACTTCAGATGGTCTTATACAACTGTCTGAACGATACTTAATTGTATATAGAAACTGTTAAGGGATAAAATTATAAACTATTAGAACTGAAGTGTTATTCATTTCATATGAAAAATATAATATTGAATGTCGGATGAAGGAATGTTTAAAGTAGGACAAACTTGATAAATATTTTATGTATTCAGATATTGTTAGTTATTATTGAAAATATTCTCCTAATCAGCATATGGCTTCTTCGTTTTTGTTGAGAAAAGACTTGACAATTGTTTTTTACCCACAGTTAATCTCTCAAACAACACAGCTGACACTAACATGGAAAAATTGTCGAAATTATATATAACTTATATATAATTGAATATAGTTTTTATTAGGTGTGTGCGAGTACTCGAAAATTTCGAGTATGCTCGAGACGAGTCGAGTCGAGTACTCGTCGAGTCGAGTAATTGATGAATTTTTCATAATTCTCATGAATCATTATTTGTAATGAGTAGAATATTCTTAGAAAACACAAGGTTTCATTATCCGCTAACACTTATAGATTATTCTCAAATTCATATATATTTTATATTTTTCAAGTACTCGAAAATCTACCGGAGTACTGGAAAAATTTTCGAGTACTCGATGAATTTCGAGTACTCGGCTCGACTCGACTCGAAACTTCAATTACTCGACTCGACTCGACTCGAAAAAATCACTACTCGCACATACCTAGTTTTTATATATAAGTTATGTATAATTATATAAAAATTATATATGATTCTGAAAATTTTTCCACGTGGGTACTCATACCAAATAGAAATGATGTCCAGTCAAATGAATATTTATTTGTCCTGTACCAAAGAAATATTTATTAGAATTAACAAAATATTCTTTGGAACCAAAATAAATTATTGGAATCAAATAAACGATCAAAACCATCTATTTAATTCAAATAAATTCTTTTGGTTCCAAAGAATATTTTGTTAATTCTAATAAATATTTCTTTGGTACGGGACAATTGAATATTTATTTGACTGGAATAAATTTTTTCTTCAGTGTACGAAATCATTATAACGGACCCATATATGGGCCCTCATAAGGAGATATTTATCTGGTCAGTAGTCACATTTGACGAGGTCAAATAATATTGGGATCATTAGAGCAGAAAGAAAAAAGGCCCTCAGAAAATGAGTAGAAATGTCGATTCATAAACTTTTTATTAGAGGTACACGACATTTCACTGCAAAAATTGCCGTCGAAGATATGTCTCAAAATAAGACACGATATGTTTGATAATTCAAATCAAACACTTGCCTGTTTTAACTGAGAAAACATCAGTATCTTATTTCGCGACACTGAAGTTTAAATACGTTTCTTTTCGAAGCAGATAAGAGAAGTGTGATTTATCACATTCAACTTGAAGAGATGGATTATATCAATGATTTCTAATCATACGGTTGATGAGAATCTCGTTTGGTTTTGCTTCAAAATGGCATAATATAAATTTGGAATACATTGTTCCTGTTCTTCACTTTGACGTTGACATTATAGTAATTCGAGGTTATGTTTCTACATACAGCTTTGAAACATTTTTGCGTGCTAATCAAACACTTCATGCCTTGAATGAGAACGTAGTTTTGTGTTTTGAATATGATTACAATAACATTTTGAAATGTTTGAAAAGTCACTACAAAAGTATTTTGAAATAAGATATCAGTTTTTGCAGTGTTATCGATATTTTATATATAATTTTTATAAAATTTTCATGGATTTTTTATAATATCCAATATAAACTCCACGAAGTTTCTATGAAAATAACGATACCGTGAAAAATCATACACCTCCACTTTCTATCCCAAGCAACACAAGAGGTTAAAAATGCTAAGAACGGGTTTGGAGAATCCTACGAACACGCTTAGAACTTCCTAATGAGCCTTTCGAATAATTATCCCATAGAATATCTTGACGAATTTATCCAAATTAGTCTCATTTGCACATTCAATGTATTATCATAGAATATTTCAGAAGTTCTTGTGTTGCTTGGGATATCACTTCTCAATCGATCTGACTGACACTTATATAGGACTGTTATGGGACTATCACTGAAATCTTGTATGTTTCATTAGAATCAGATAATTGAAATTAACCCGAGAAAAAACCAAAATATTCCCACATTGATCCAGCCTGTCTTCGATCCTTCGAACCGATTTACCTGAAAATCATGTGGAACATTTATTTCTTCGATTGTGACACTTGAGCGGAATTAAATGATATTCGAATAATCAACATATAACACAAGTATGCTCTTAAAAAATCCCTCAGAATACAAAGTTTTTCATCTGTCACGTGATTTAATTGAAACTCACATTCAAAATAATATTTCGAAGCCACCCCTAGGCTCGCCCCCCCAATTCGCGGGCTTTCCGGGAAGATATTTTGTCTGGGATGGGTCTACCATGGGGTGAACATGGGCCTAAACATAAGTATCATGGGAATCGGAAAATCAGAAAACGAGATATGGGTGTTCGCAAAGAGCAGTATTTTTTATTACATTCAGCCTTCTCCATCCAATTGTCCTGGATCAATTGGGTTGAAACTCATACCGGACTACTATTTTCTCAATTTACGATTGTGGGGGGAACGGAAGATATGCGTGTTCACAGTTTATTGACTCATAGGCAGGCAGGCAGACAGACAGACACGGGATCATAATTGTTCCTCGAGTCTGAAGAAAGATTTTGGTCAGAGAAAATTTAATTCTCTGCGCGGAAAAAATGCCCATGTGAAAATTACATGGAAAGTGGGGACCAATCCTGATGGAAATATTTCTCTGAGAATTTCTGAGCATTTCTGAAAAACTCTCAGAATTGGAATTCCCACCTAGGAACCCTGGTAAAAAAACCGGATAGGAAACCGGATGAAACCCGGATGGCAATCCTGATGGTAATCCGGATGATAATGCGACTCAAACTCGGATGAAATTTCCGGGATTCCATCCGGGTGTATCCGGGTGCGTATACGGGTTTTGCGGTGATTCTTTATCCGGTTCCATCTGGATCCTATCCGGGTTTTGGGACAAGATATTTTTTGGAATCCCAAATAAAACCCGAACAAGGAGACGAATGAATTCTATCCAAATTTCGTGTAGAGTTTCGATAAATATCCAGTATCAAAATCCGGATAGGGTCCGGATGAAACCGGATAAAGAATCACCGCAAAAACCGTATACGCGCCCGGATACACCCGGATGGAATCCCGGAAATTTCATCCGGGTGTGAGTTGGGTTCCCATCCGTGTTTGAGCCGGGTTCCCATCCGGTTTTTTTACCAGGGAACCCACAGGACATAACCCAGATAGCACAAGAGTTCTATATGGAAGCATTGTAGTAATTAAGAATTCTTTCAGAATTCTCGTGCTATCTGGGGAGTGAACTATCGATTAATCAACATCTAGGGATTTGATTCATTTTGGTTTAATACTCTGACATGGTCTTAAGTTAATCGGGTTGGCGTCTAGATAGCAGAACATGCGACTGTGGCGTTCATAAAATGTCCAAAAATCGTAGAGGAGATTTTCTGAATGATCAGAAAATATCCCAGAAACACATTGTGCTCTTGTCGTACACTGTAAAAAATATGGGGAGTTTTTCTTCACACTGTTGGTGGATATCGTCCCCTCATCGCGGGCGAATTGTTTTTCCATAAAAAATTAGGGATTTTTTCACCACTTAGAGGAATTATTCTATTTTTTGGGTATTGAATCCTCCACAAATGGAGGAAAAGTCCACCAAATTATGGTGAAAAATTCCGTATTTGTAGAGGAACTCTGCTGCCACTATTTTTCGGGGAAAAATACCACTATCATTTTTTACAGTGTGGGCGTGAGTTGATATTTAGTGGATGTTCGGGATTTTTCCCATAACTAATCAATTGAAAAATTGTGATTTTCCACTAGGTTTGTGGTACAAAAAAAGTCGCAGATCAACCATTTCAGGACTATTATTTTGGGTTACAATGTGGCAAAGACCATGAAAAATCTACACGGGAACAAATAATTAACCTAAACTAATGGACTGAAGTTATTCGTGGAAATTAATTCCAAGTAATGAAACCATAAAAATCGGCAATAAATACTGTAGTAAAAGCAACTCTACATTAGTAACAGCAACTACAGCCAGTAAAATGAAATTTGAATGCGATTGAGCCAACACACAGTCAGAAATTTTATGTTAGAAACGGCCCACTCAAAATTCATGTTGAAAATTAACACGAAGAATTATCAAATTGACAGATTTTCAATGCAAACCTCGCACTTTTGTGGTCATTTCACATATTCTTCGTGTCAATATTTGATGCAAATTTGGAGTAGACCGTTTGGGATATGCACGAGTATTAAAAACACACAAGATTCTTTTATTGTGCATTCAATTTTTTTTCTGTGTATTTCTCAATGAACTGAAGAATATCGTTAGAGAATCATTACAAAATCCTGAACCACATTATAACGATCATTCAAAATGTGAAGCTCCTTTTGAAATGGTCATAGCACGATAAATCGTAACTCATGAAAATGGCTATTATGTATACTCTATCGTATTGAACATACTGAGAAATTATTTCTCAATAACAAAATACAATACTACTTTCTTGATATTCAATTCTGATTTTTAATTATTCTCCAATCTTGTGGGGAATTTCTAATCTTTCGATGGATTTGATGCAACATTTATACCAAAAACGTGTGCCTCCGAAACGTTTTCTGAATATTTAGGAAACCTCCCCTATGCTTTATAAACATTATATAAACGTTCCAATGGGACGTTATGCTGTCTGTGATACACTTTATCCATATAACTAGTACATTCACAGTACAACCCATCAGCAGTAAAGGTTATTTAGTTCCAAAAGATTCCTCAAAGGTATCCCTGGTAAAAAAAAAGGATAGGGACCCGAGGAAAACCGGATAAAGCCTGGACACAAACCCAAATGGAATGGTATACGGGTTTATCAGAGTGTTATACGGCAACTCGGTTCCGTGTCGGGTATATATACGGATCTATCCATATATCATCCGGGATCTGTGGGAAGGGGAAATGGATTGTATACGGGTTCTACCCGGGTGAGTTTTGGAGAATAGGTATCACATACGGGTGTATCCGGGTACTTGGTGGGCATAAGTAGGCACAAGACGGATGTATATCCAGGTTCATCCAGGAGTCATACCGGAATTGAGACACAGAATTAATTCATCGCTGACGATCGGTATCCCATCCCACACAGCACCACAGTTCCAGAAGAATTCTTATTGAACTGATTGTATGCTTTATGAATTCTTCAAGGATTCTTCTGGGACTGTGGCGCTGTGAGGGATCCGGTCTCTTACGGGTTCTATCCGGGCAAGTTTTGGAAGATAGGTATCGTATACGGGTGTACCCAGCCACGGAGCGGGAACTGCCAAGCACAAGACGGATGTATATCCGGGTTCATCCGGGAATAAGGATACGAAATTAATTTGTAACCAATGATCGGTGTCCAATCCGATCTCATCCGGATCCTATCCAGGCAAGTTTGCGAAGATAGGTACCGTATACGGGTGGAACAGTGAGCTTAAAATGAATATGTATCCGCGTTTATTCGAAAATGATGTAAGAATTGATCAATTAGATGCTTTCACAACTCTGAATCGGGATTCAATCCGGGTCCTATCTGGGAAAGTTAACAATTCAACGGCATGCATATAATAAAAGACTCTGTAAGTGCTTCATCGTCATCTCGTAGATCCGCTGATGTGATAAAGGTGTTGTGTCTTACTCGCAAGACCCAGATTCAATCCTCGCTGAGTGAACTTTCCAGAATTCCAATGTGAGTTGGTTTTAGTCATTAATTAGAAAAGGAAAAATCACCTCCAATGAGTATAAAATCTAATTCTGACAAAACAAATATTTTCGCACAATGATATAGATCGAGTTTTTGGGATTAAACCCGAATAAAACCCGAATAGGACCCGATTTGAACCTGAACACGAAACCCGGATTGATTTCCGGATATATCCGGATAAGCTCCCAAAACCTATCTGGGTTTGATCCATTTTTTCGTCCAGGTTTCATTCGGGATCCAGACCGATATTTGGCCTCAAAACTCGGATAGAATCCGAATTAAACCGGATGAAAAATCACCGCAAAATCCGTATAAGCGCTTGCATACACCCGGATAGAGTCCCGAGTGTATCCGGGTTCCCATCCGGATTCCATCCAGTTCTTTTCCACCACGGATACCTTCAAGATGTCTCATGTAAAATTGAAGGAACAATTCAAGAAAGATCTTTTCTTCAGAACGAATCATCCTTGAATTCTTTTTCCAATGTTGCATAAAACATCTCAAAGATATGTTCCAGTGAACATTTGGAACTGCATTACCTCCAGCGTTATATGAGAATAATCCTTACACGGAGAGAATATTACCTTATAAATTACGATGTTGGGATTGTAGCACAGGAGCATACTTGAAAAAGTAGGAATTGTCAGATGTTTGAGAGGAGCACTGCTGTTCCCAATCAGAAAAATCCGAATTATCCCAATGCTGACAACAGGTGCAGTACAGTGCCAGTATAGGGTCTTCAACACTTGGCCAACACGTACGGGATCAGTACCTAGATACATAGAAATTCAGTACTATGCCTGTACTGATCAATCAGTACTGAGAGCCCAATGCCGGCAGGTACTTATCCAGTACAGGCACTGCACTGATTGCGAATAATAGTATTAGTACTCAATCCACAGTACAGAAAAGCGTTCCCACATAACAATTCATGTCTTGCGATGTCTTTTCGATAAGGTTAAGATGTCTTGCGCGACACATTTAGATGTGTTTTAGATGTCTTTTAGATGTCTAAAAGTCTTCTTTGGTCTAAAAGATATCTGAAAGAAGAGTTTTGGACGTCTAAAAGACATCTAAATGTGTTGCGCAAGACATCTTAAACTTATCGAAAAGACATCGCAAGACATGAATTGTTATGTGGGTTATCATCCCAGACAAATGCCAGTACCCTGCCAGTTTCGGGCAGTACTGGTGCAGGACTGCGCGTGTTGTGAATTTCTGGTTGGGTCAAAACCTTTCTTTGTAGGAGTTAACATCGTAATATTCGACACGATTCGATCAAAAAACAGCACAATTCACGATGTTACATTTTGAATTGACTGATTTTGCAGTATAGTCCTCCGTTACGATTTCCACATCGAATATATAAGATAACATATTCTCCGTGTACTACCAAACATACAGAATTGTGCTGATTAATATATGAAAATTTGAGTGATCAATCATCGAATTTTATCATTCAAAGTTCCTTCCAAAGCTCATTCATTCGTTGAATTCAGAGTTTTTTCAAAGTACATTGAAATCGATAGTGGCGACATGGTTGGGATTTATTTGGAATCTACAAGCCCTGCGTACCACACTTTACGTGGTGGTCGGTAAGTGAGTTCTTCATATAAAATCCAGCTTGTTCGTGCTGGAAACTGTATTATCTAAACGGAAGAATACTCTTCGATGAGGATATTTTTCAAATGCACTGTTACAGCACTCTATGGATATTAATTTTCCATGCATGAAAGATCTATGAAAATTTATATGTACCTTTGAAAAATAATCATTTTATGTGTGTTTGGATGGAATTTATTTTCAAAATTCGAAACATATTTTCATACGAGTCTGTGAAAAAAGAAAAAAAACAAATTGACATTGCGTGATGATTCTCATAAGTTTCAATACGAAATATCCTTCCATTTTCCATGGAACTAATTTCATTTTCTAAATCACACGGAAAGACTGGATCTATTGATGTTCAGAAAAGTGACTGTCAATTTAGGGAAAAAGAGGATTGCTGAAAAATATTCGTAGTGAGTCTACCAAAAATTCGTAGTCAAAATATTAACAGTTGATGGTTTCATTGGTATTTTTCACAGGCCCAAACAGATACAAAGATATCTTCCAAAAGTACAAGAAGTCTTGAAGAATTTCCTAAAAGATATCTTTTCGTATTCGGAAACTTCTCAAAGATATCTTTAAGAAGAAATTAAGAAATCTAAAAGAGTTCTTCAAGATTTCTTGAAGATGTCCTCAAAAATTCATAAAAATGTCTTGGAAGAAGCTTGGATTTATTGACAAAAAAATTCTCACTCTTCTTTCTCCGTCTCTCCCCTGTTTGATTTGATCGCTCTCGTACTTCCTATGAAGTTTACTTTATCTCCATCCTTGGGTTGCGGGAATCGAACCCACGCAAATTACGATGTACTTACGCTTCAGTGACCTGAGCTACACAGACAATTTGATTTTGATGCTTATAATTGTCAATATTACATAGTGAAATAGTGTCAGTGGTGTACATTTTCAGAGTAAAAGTAATCTCTTGAAAAAACTGTTATCATACAAACGAATGTCAGATAAGTTGGTCGTGGATACCACAGATTCTTCGTAAATTATTTCTATCTCATCGTTATTGAAGAATGACTTATTAATCAGTATGAATGAGAAAATTTTTTAATTTACTTGAAGGCTGTACATAAAATTGAGCGTAAACAGTTCAGTATAATTTGTAAAATATTTGTGTCTTGGAGATTCGTTGATCCCAGAGTGGGTATTGAAAGGTTACAAAATCGTATTTTTTGCACAATTTCAAATTTCTTGGCATGTATATAGATTTTTCAAGCTTTCGATTTGTGAACGAAATTATTACATCTGTAATTCGATTATAATAAAAGGCCCATTCCAATTGTTATTCATATGATCAGGTATTCATAACTTAAACCTACTGACAATTTATCTTCTTAAACATATCTTGTTAAAGTTTCCCAAAGATATCCTTCCAATACATCTGAAAGATATCTTTGAGAGCTCTTAAAGAACGTTCTTGAAGATCTCTTAATTAAGTATGGTTTTAGATATCTTCAAGAACTGCGTGCTGTATGGGGTGAAACTATCAATTGTTAATACATCGACTACGAATTTTTAGGAGACTCATTCCGAATATTTTTCAGTGATCCTCTTTTTCCCTCAATTGACAGTCATTTTTCTAAATAATAATAAGCCCGGTCTTTCCGTGCACGGAGAGAAATTTGTAGTTGAATTCACTATTTGATGATTGTGCCCGAGGAACAGACTGACTTTCCAATGGCGTTTACTGTAAAACATAGTGAATTTGATCATGTTTCTATTGTCTCGTCATAGTAAATTTCATCGTAAGTTCAGTCTGTTCCTCGGTTACAAAGTCCCATAGTAAATTGAACTATAAATTTTTCTCCGTGCATATATTCTTGTTCGAGACAACCAATAATTATTTTCGGATTATCTTCAGAAATTTAAATATCATAAAAAGTTGTTATCAGACTCGAATATTAATTTGTCATATAGTAATCGTGTAATGTATTTATTTGATATATCTACTATACGCTTACAAAAGCCTATCATAAATCGAAAAATCATGATCGCGAAGCGATCCATAGGTACGTGTAATCAAAAACAGAGTATTTATATCACGGAAAAAGAAGAAATGGGAAATTGAATAAAAAGTTGGGATAAATAAATAAACACGGAAAGCATCGAACGAAAACGGGAGAATGGGAATATGAAATAGAGGAAGGAAACGCATCGATTGGAGGAAATTGGGGTGTTCGTTTTATCCAGCTTATTGCTCGTACTCCTCAACGCGTCAGAGCAGGATAGAAGGGTGCGAGACAAGAAAAAATAATGTCGCATATTGGTTCTTTTTACGGAACGTTCAGTTGAACCTTCATTTGTCTTCTTTTTCTGAAAGCAACGATTTTCTCGTCACGCGTGAACGAGTCGCATCGATTGCACGGATTTCATGGATGTCCTCGCTCTATTTGCATCGGTGGCTTTAAATCTGTCGGAACTTCATCAAAGAGACATACGCGTATACATATTGAGCTTTGGGATACGCGTAAAAATTTTCTCACCTTTTATATCCGCGTAAACTGAAAATTTCAAAGCACATTATAACGATTTCGGGACGCACGGTTGCATTCGCGCTACGTTTGTCGTGTTGCCAAGTGTATGAATCTGTACCATTTATTTGATGAACGTAGGAAATTTGTCGAGGATCATTGAATATTTTTTCACACACAAGATACGATGTGTACGATAGGGAGGATTCGACGATGCGCTGGATAATATTTCGAATTCTCTTCACACTTCCGCTGGGATATATACGATCTTAAAGACGTTGATCATGAAAAACCGACAAATATTATTCTTGGGAAGCAATTACGTTAACATCGCTCCGTACGATTTTTTTCCCTTGTGCAAATCTTCCTGAATTTTCCTCTCTTACTGCCTATTAAATGACGTTTAGGCTGACTCGGCATGAAATACTCATCGGCGAGCAAGTTACAAGCTCGCAGCATGGCGCCGGTCCAATGGGCTCTTCGTTCTGAAACGGGTACTCATTATCAACCATTTCGTCTCTATGCTCCATAAAGCTCAACGGAAAATTATCCCTCAGAATGAAACGACGCGTGGATAAAAACGTAAAATGTTAGGACGTAAAATTCTATTGGTTTCTTTCTCTTCGTTTCCACATGCCCTCGTTATTTCTATGAACTGTTTTTCCACGATGTTTCATCGTTACGTCAATCTTGTAGATTGACCAAGAACATTGAGCTTGGAAGTGAATATTCATTCCTCCAACGATGTTGATCGGATGAAAGGAAAGATCCAAGATTTCTGTTGGGGATAACGGCGAAAGAAATCCAGACAGACACAAGGGCTCTGTCTCTGGGTAACGATCCGTCGATATTTCACGGCACATGCTGTTCAAGCATCGGGAAGGGTACAATCCTCGCGCCTGATTAAACAGGACGCTAATTCGGCAAACTCATACATCCTGAAGCGAACGCACAGCAAACTGACGTCGTGTAAACACAGAACAACCGTTGAATCTCTACGAAAATATTGATTGGCGGTTTTACTACAAGTTCCACTACTGTGGGGCTCATATGTAACATGTTCTATGGCTTTTATAAATATGTATACATATCGACGTTTGGAATCTTATAAATAAATTTCATGTTCATGGTGTACGTGTTTTGTTCCCCCTTCACCCATACACGGCTTGTATGTACAAATTTCATCGACATTGTGTTAACACGTTACACGATCGACGACAAAAGAGATGAGCGCTCGATGGAACACTGAAAAAAAGAAGTGAAGTGGGATAATCGATGCATATTATTATGGAAAATCTGTAAATTTCCATACGAAAAGTATGTGCTTTTTGATATCCCTTTCAATCGAATGAACAGAGATGACCGGATGTGGTATGTAAGAGATTTGAATTTCATGTTTCTGGTTATGAAATTTTATCACTGTATTTCATCTCGTTTAGCGAGGGAGAACTACGTGGATTTTATCAAACGGTTTTCGATAGAAACGTCCAATATGGGACTCTTCGTGTCCTTGGATTGTTAGGTCTAAATCCTCGAAATGAATCCACTATGAATTTATTGCGTTTCAAGAAGTGAAATCTACCTAAACGTTCACTGCTAAGAAAATATAGATGTTTTTTTAATCACGTCAATGAGATCAGTTTCATCTGCATAAACATTACTGTTACGACACCGTAACAGTAGCCAAATCTTCTCTGATAAATTATTTGCCTGGTGTCGGCGTACTTGTATCCCATCAATGTACAAAAACATGAAACTGCCAGGTACTTTTTCATGTTCACACAGAGAAAAAATATATTTACCATGACAGCGAAGTAGTGATGAGAATCTATGCGAAGGATTGATCCTTCTTTTCATATCAGAAATATATAATTTCCATAGATTTCAATAAGAATTCGATACTTTTTGTACAAAAACGGATCGATGCTTTTCAAGAGTCCTCCACACTACGGCGGAATCCAATTTTGTTGGGGCAGCAAATTATTCGCTATCACAAGAATCTTGTTAGCTATTTCAGCAGCAAAGAATATTGGCTCCGCCAGCAAATTTTTGTATTATATATTCAATAGCAAACAAATTTTGCTGGAGAAGTCAACATTTTTTGTTGCCAGAGCTGAAAAGTCGCTGTCATAGCGAACAAGATTGCTGTCACAGCAAAAAATTCACTACCACAACAAAAGGTACTCAGGAAAATTAGATCTACTTATCACAGCGAATTTTTCTTCTCCATGCAGATACATTAAATTGAATGGAAAAATGGATTTTAATTCATCCACGTAGAAATTTCTAACAGGACCTAAAAATTATGCTGAATTAGATAATTGATCCTGGTATGTAACGAAATGAATAGAATTTTCAATTTGAGCACTTAATTGAATATGTTTTGCGAACTTGGAACAAGTTTTTATCTGAAAAAGAAATAAAGAATTGTGACTCGCCATTCATGTATTCAATAATCCAGTTTTTTTGTTTTCATAGCGCCCTAATAAAAATTGTTTTTATCGGTTAACGATAAGATATTGATTGGTTCGCTCACTTCCATTGTACACGCCTAATATGGGGAACTTATAAGTAATTGTGGAGAATGAAACGTTCCGGTTGATTAGAAACTAATCATGGAAATTGATGAGAAACTAGTCAGGTGTCGAATTATTGACTAGCATTTCACTATAATCGGTCATTGGATTACTCAAGTAGAGGCGGAATTGAATTCAAATTGATCCAATCAACGCGGTTATATAACGCTAATGTGACAGTTATACAAGAACTTGTAATATATCACATAACGCACGTGTTATATGTAGGGGAGAGTGGGGACACTCGCACCACTTTTGTTTTTAAATTGTTATACCTTTCATGATTGAGTTCATTCGATTACAGAGCAAACATTCCTCCTCAAGTTGCGAATGATTGCGAGGTCAAATCCAACGTTCTATTAATGATACGAGTGTTTTCCAGAAACATTGCGATTGGGGCAATTTTCCCCACATGACGGGAGACTTGCACCACCCTGCGAATCAGCTGTTCATCTCTCTCTCTCTGTGAATAACTGATATCCTAAAAAATTAATAATCGAACATAAAATGATACGAAAATGAAGCGATTTTCAGAGTGTCAAAGCTTTTGCTACAAATGAAACAGAAGAGAATCATTTTACATTCCTGTGGACTCGTGTGGAGTGAGGGGATCCATACAGCTAGCGACACGTACAAAAACGACTTGGAGATCTCTGTAAGATCAAGAGATATCTGCTATGGCGTATGTGACTCCACTCTCCCCTACGTTGCATGCAACGCAAAATTTCAGACTCAAAAACATGTAACTGATATATAACATCGATATAACAAAGTCATAAGGTGTTCAATCTAAATATTATACATTAAAATTTGTTATCCCATGATTCTATCCACTACAATTAAAATGAATAATTCCACTATGAAGTAGTGATAAGATTGATAATTATCAATTTCACTGATGAGTGCCAAAATTGAATAATTGATAATATCATTGACAGTTAGTACTGAAATCAATTATTGTACTGATAGTTCGCACTATAATTGATAATTTCATGAGTTGAAATTGAGATTAATGATCGTGCTATCAATCAGCACTGGAATTGATAATTCTAATAATAATATTATTTTATAAGTAAAATGGATTATTCTACTGGTGGTGGGTCTGGAACTGATGATTTCATCACCATCTGAAATTATAATTAATGCTTTCATCATTAGCTGGTACTAAAATTCATAAGTTTATCATTGATTCACTGAAAATAAAATCATTATGTACTGACATTTGATATTGGAATCACCGATTCCATTATTAACTGAAGCTCAAAACCTTTGTTATATTTATTTGAGATTGTCCTTCATTTGAACCATTAATGTGACACCCCATAATCACGTAGATCTTTGTTTACCTAAAATTGGGATCAATAAATGAATGTCTATCGTTAATAATATTTTTATCCAAAAACTTTGTTCGTGCATGTCTAATTTGTTTCCCTGGTGATTCCAGAATGATCAATTTGGGTGGCCTACTTTCAGTTATTTTTTGGTAAGCTGAAAACTTGGTTTGGAAATGGTTACCGCAAAATGGGGAGAGTGTATGAACACTCTCCGAATGTTCATTCTCCATTAATTTTCAATTTCTAAGGGTGTTTCTATGCACTCCTCTGTTTTTATCTACCTTTCAACAAACATGGATTAATGGCGTGTCAATGGGCCACTGATAGTTCTGTGATGCCGGTGAAGGGCCGTTACTGGTCCTTTGAAACCCCTGCAGTCGTGTTTGCTGGGCCCATTTACGGCTGTGAAATGGGGCCATCACAAAGTGATCGAAAAGATGTGGTCTGTTTTTGAAATCTTTTTGATACTCTTTCAGTCAAAACCCAAAAATTATTATGAAATGACTGTAAAACGTCACGAAATTGAGATTTATTAAATGAGTATAAAATTGGGAGCAAGAGTTGGAATTATTTACTATGTCAGGTGAACGGCAATGTGTCGGTATACAATCAAAACAGGACGAATCATGCCAATGTTGACAACAAGCGGAGTACAGTACCAGTACTGGATACATAGAAACTGGAAATACAGTACTACGTCTGTATTGATGAACCAGTACTGAGATGACGTTCAGGTACTGATCCAGTCCAGGCAATGTCCTGGTCACGAATGATAGTACTAGTACTGAGTACCTGGTACAAAAAAGCTTCATAATCCCAGACAAGTACCGGTACCCTGCCAGTTTTAGGGGATTCAAAATAGTTGATCCTAGCAACAGTGGCCACCGTACTGCATCAGTAATCGGCCATTCCACTTTTTCAACATGAAAAGTGTTGAAGAATGCTAGAAACTTTCATTAAAACTCCCTCTCTTAGTGTATAAATACGAGATAACTTGGATGTTCCTTCAATGGATTCACTTCTGGAATATATTGAAAAATTATGAAAGTATTTCATTCTTCTGTTCTGAGAGGATAATAATAATTTGCATTCTCATCACCGCAGATATACAGGGAAAAACGAATCTCCAAAGTTCTTGACAATCATTTCAACTCATACAAGTATGCTACCGTATTCTCTGTTCTATCTCCTTTGCTTTGATCTTTCTATTCTTATCTATTTTTACGTTTCAAATGGAGCTGAACTATTTGGGATACGAGAACTCTTGTGGCTGTTGTCTTTTAAATTCAAAAGAAGAACATGATTCTACGTGATGCACGTGTATCTTGGTGATTTCTTTGTTGCGGAAAAAACAACGTTGGAGGGTCAATTTAAGGGTCAAGATAATTTCAGGAAGTTTCTAAAATAAATCCTTTGAATTTGAATTCTGGATATAATCCAATATGTTGACTCTGATAGAAATCAGTTTGAAGATTTTCAGTCAACGTTTTTCCCCTCAACATTCATTATGTTTTTTGAATGTTAACAGAAAGTTTTCTAATGCGTCGATTTCGGAAATCTTTTTGACGCCTTCTTTATGAGGTCTGGAGGTTGTCAACGTGTGATCCAAGTCGGCTTCCTGAACTTCCAAAAAGATTTCCGAAATCGATGCATGAAAGAAGTTTCTTTTAGCATACAAAGGACATAATGAATGTTCAAGATGTTCCCAGATAGCAATTTAGTCTTGCTGCAATGTTGTCAGGGGGGCTTGTGACAAGATTGACATAGGCGTCCTAGTTGACACACGACAAGGGTACAAGCTTACAAAACCCTTGCAGCAGAGTTGTAGCAACCTTACGCTGACAAGGTTGTCAATAACAAGTCAAAAACAATCTAATGACAAGTCTTATGACGAGCTTACATGTTATCTGGATTGAGGGGAACAATGTTCACTGGGTTCTTGGGTTCTTAGAGGACCCACTGAGATCTTCAAAACTGCTTAGGATGATTTCTACCCGAGAAAATTTTGTTTACCAAAGCAATAATTATAATCATCAATCTACATACTTTTAGGATATTCGAATATTTCCTTGGCAACAAAATACGAAAACATTTAATTCCTCCCCTAACTATTGAATTGAATAATTATTCATTCCACACTGGTTGCGAAAAAAAGCAAAGTTTTCGCAAAAATTGGGAATCCGATACATATCACGAATCCTAAAATTACTCAAAAAATTCAGAAATCCTTTAGACAGCTGTTTGTCTCAAAGTCGTCTTGAAGAAAACTTCCTAATGTTCCACGCTGGGTGCATAAGAGGAACAAAGATCCATAAGATCGGTATTTGATTTGAACAAGTAGGAAAGAATTCTTTCTTTCCATATTCTATTGTAAATCCTTTTTATAAAGATTTTCAAATAGTTGAGTGGTAATTTGGTACAATAGCTTGTTTTATTTTTATTTCAAATAACAACTTATACATTAAATTTACTCATATAATATTTCAGTCCTGTGTATATACCTATCGTACTTATTCCAACTTAGCAATGCCAACGTGTATCGTGCGAAAATGGAGAGAGGGAGGAAGGGAGAGAAAGAGAGAAAGTGAGGAAGGAAGAGGAGGAAGGGAGCAGAGGTTCGAGCGAGTCTCCGAGTACATAATTATGCAAACCTTCATCCGTATATATTATTCATATACATATATAAACGTGTATGTATTTATATAGAACCCAGGGAGTCTCTTCACGACTATTATTCTTTTCCTCGGTACAGCTTTATTATTCGTACCAAGGGAAACGAAACCTGTACACAACGATACTCGGTCCAGAACTCGGGTGGTCTCTCAGCGGTTTCCAGGCAGTAGTACTATTTCTCGTATACACGACCAAACACACTTCCAACTGCCGGTAAAATTTTGTCAATGTGTAAATACATATGGATGTGCGAGGAAGAGTGTGTACACACAAGCGCACATGTGACACGCACTACCGTGTTTCACCGCTCGGGGAGTGTGGTGGAAGAAAGGATAGTGGTGGAAGCTTCATCGTCGTCGTAGTCATCGTCCTAGTCGTAGTCGGAGCCGTCGTCGTCGTCGTCGTCGTCATCGTCGTCGTCGTCATCGTTGCAGTCGGTGGCGTCGGTGTCGGTCGTGGAAGCGTCCCAGGCAATGTCTCTCTCATTGATTACGCGAGAAAGAGGGAAAATTTTGGTTTCTCCCCTTGCCCTTCTTCTCGCCCTTCACCACTTCTCTTTACCATCGTATCCTTGTGGAAAGGTGGTGTGGGCGTGGCAACGAGTCGGCATCTCGACCCCGTTGATTCGTTGAAAACTTGAAAATGTTGGAAAAGCAGCACCGCCCTCGATTGTCGTCGCGACGCTTTTCGTCGTTCACCACGAAGTAGTCGTCGTCACGCACGTGCATGGGCACTAGTTCACCCCGTTGCGCGCAACGGCTGCCGCTGCTGCTTTGTTTTCGTTTTTTTTCCAACGTCCCTTCCTGTTCCTTCCACTCCTTTCTCTCGGCGCGGGTGAAGAGCACAGAGACGGAGTAGCGCGTGATCGCGTGGAGGGGGTACCTAAAGAACACATCACGTAACCTTTCCTTCCGATTACGACGGCGCCACATCTCCCCGCCAATTTTTTCCTAGACGTTCATAGCGCCCTCTACCCCCGGTTTGTTTTATTAGTAACTTTGGTTCGAAGTTTTTCCAATGGTTTTCCCTTCTTCTGATTCTCATATTGTTTCGTTGAATGACCATGTGCAAAAAGAGCCAACAGATGGTTTAATTGACGTTGGAAAATTCTTGTTATTCGTCCTTCAGTTTCCTTGGGTATTGGTTCAGAATTAGTACTACAAACAGAATATATTGATGAAATAAGTGTCACAGAATGAAGCGGATTGTATTGAATTTTTGTACAGTCAAAGCTTTTGGTATTTTTCATGCAACAATTTAGGGGATGAAGGAATTAATATGTGTAGTATAAAGAATCACACATTCGAAGGAAAGTTTCAGGGTTCAGAAAAGAATGTAATGTGACGATCTAGTCACACCCTCAGGGGCGATTGTTAGGATGGTCTCAAGATTCAGTTGGTTTTAATGAATGAAAATTGGTATTTCTGTTGCATTAATCGGAAAAAATGTCGATCTTTACATCAGAAATACAGAAATACAATACGAATGTTCCACGTGATGAGAAAGGACATCATTTTTCATATACTAAATTACTGAAACTACCAAATATTTTCGATCTCTCAGGTGTTCGAATGGCTCTCCTGTTTCGTTGATGCAAAGCTGGCGCCTGTTCTCAAACCCATTCACAGCGTGAAATCCCACTCGATGGGGAGTATGATTATATATTGTTCTCAGTTTGAGAAATGAAGGGATTCTTCTCATAGAAATACCACCCTGTCACGAAAATCCAGCGGCGATTCGACGTGGATTCCAGCTCCGAAATTTACCCGCGTTTCCAGCTGGAATTCCTCATTTCCAGGCGTAATCCCAGCTAGAATTTCAAATCCAACGTGGGATTTGAGTTGGAATTTCTAATCCCAGGTGGAGTCCCAGTTGAAATTGGGAATCCCACATGGAATCCAAAATTTTTGCAACAGGGCATTTTTCAGAGTTTACATGGAAAATAATGGTCCAAAAACAATGGAAAAAAATGACTCCACGGCGTTTGGAAATGTCTTGAGTCGTGCTCTTTGTTCTTTTTTTCAAAGTGATCCTTTCTAATACAAATACTTTGAAGTTCAATTGAATGATACAGGAAAGCATCGATTACCTCCAGAAAAAAAGTACTAGGATTGAATCATGGAAGAGCTGAGAAAAATTACGGAGTTAACAACTTGAGAAATCAATCATTACCACAAGCGATCGACTGTAAAATCAATAGAATTTCGCTGACTGTAGAAAGAAACTGGGGAAATATTTTTCATGGAACAGAAAATTTTAATGTCACAAATTCGATTCGATTTTACTTCTGCCCAGATAGATGTGAACATTTAAATCTCCTTATTTAACTTTCTGAATGATTTGATGGGAGTTATGAGTGCTGAAGAATTTTGAAGGAGGGAATTGTTTTTCCCAGTGTTGTAACTTATCAGGAAAGGGAGGGGGGTGACTCTGGTGAGCATTTTTGCCCGCGGAAGCGAATTTTGAAACAGATGAAGCGTAAAAACGTTTCAATTTCCGTTTCTTTTGCGTTTAGGTCCTGTTTCGTTTACTCTTCCGCGTTCTCAAGTGGCACAAGAACTTTTCAAACATTCTGCGCTCATCCCGTGATCATGCATAGAATGTGCAGGTGAGAATGTTTCAAATAAATCCGAAAAGGACATTCTAAGAATGTGCATAAAACATTCTCACTCGAAGATTCTAACAATGATGTTGCAATATTTTCAGAACTTCAAAGGACCTTCTCAGTATTTTCAACTCATTGTGCTACTTGGGTCGCCCCATACACGGAAAAAAAATGTTTAGCTGTACCAGCTAAATTTCAGCTGCTGCAGCGGAATATCTAGCTAGGATAGCTAAAATCTAGCTGATACAGCTAAACATTTTTTTCCGTGTACGCTTCATTTTCCTCAGGGTGGTTTGCCCTAAAAACTTCCATGTGAATCGTGTCTATATTTGACAACTTTTTGTGTTTAACAAGGACCGTTTAGAATGTTTTCAATATTCAAATTTCGGAGCCAGCCCACGACTTGAAGGGGTCAAGGGACAAGCAGGAGTGGCTCTAGAGGAAAAATGTCACTGATGGAAATATTTGAATGTTTTACTTTTTTTTAGCAAAAATGACTCCTAATGAATCAAGAAATGCTGTTCAAATGAGAGGAGTTGTAGATAGTTCTGTACAATTAAATCCATAGAAATCGCGTGAGAGCTTGATCGGGATCAATGGTTCGAAAACGAAAACAATGAGATTTTCTGGGATTATAAGGCAAACAGGACCAATTGTAGGGAATTGCATAGAACTACAATAAATGGTATGTAAATGAGGGTGAAGGAAACTTATGAGCACTGATTTTTATTGTACGTTGACAAGGGTGATTTGAAATTCAGTTCATTTTGTTGTTGACAAAAGCGTACACTGAGAGAAGTGGAATGTAATGATTACCATGTACAAATAGTAATTGGGGGACAGCTTCGCGAATTTAGTTTTGGATACTATGAAGAATCGTAGCAATATTCATGCACATGGGAATGGTTACCATTTACATGAAGATGGATACCAAATAACATAGTTGACATCATCAACTCAGAGATTTATGAGAGGTAATGGTTACAGTTCACTTTTCTCAGGGTATTCGGAATTTTTTTGGGAGGGATCTACGTTATAGATACCTATCTATATATATGAAATGTATATATATATAAAAAGGAAAATATTATAGAATTGTGGGGGAGGGGGAGCTGGTTGTTGATCAACCTGACAAACTTCAATGTTGCGATTTATAGTACATTGTGCAACAAGTGCTCGCTTCGCTCGGGTAACAGGCTTCGCAGGAGTGGGGGTATCACCGATTTCACGTACGAGTTGCACATACTATTTTTCTTAACAGCCGTGCGGAAAAGTGAGATTAAGACACGCTCTCGACTGTGCGGGAATGTGGCACCTTGTACACGCAAAACAGTGCAAATTACGCACAAATTTTTTACTGTCTTCGAAAGTTACCCCAAGTTCAACTCCATCTCGAACCATGCACAAAGATCTCACGTTTTGCTCCCTCGTCAAGAGGGAAAAAATTGTTCGTCTCCAAAATGGAAATTTGCTCAACCAAAATGGGTAAGGGGTGAATTTGCCGAATGACCATTTCACCGGATAAACATAATTCAACAATTGCGAGTGATTGCTGAAAAATGACTAGCGACTCAGAACCCAGGGAACAATTTTGGTTCTATGTCCGTCTGTATTCTTTTTCTATCAATCAACAGTCCTTGAGGGACAAAGTGGACAGTATCTCCGACCTTCAGTCACTTTTGTTCAATTAAATCATTCAAAAACTTGCCTCAAGAACTCAGTGATAAAACGAATGAATGTCACTGAATTGCAGGTTAATTTGCTTACCAGGAACATGCATATTTCAAACCAGTCACCCAAGCAGCAGCGCAGCGCTTCAATCAAGCCTTTATTGTATGTGCATTGCCATCAGCGTCTGAGAAATGCGTTGAAGTTTGCAGTTTTATGAAACGGAACTACATTCAATATATTTTTGAAACCCTTGTGGCAATGTACAACGAACGCACATTTGAAGCGGTGCGTTGCCCCTTGAGCGAGTGTTGCCCATGAAGATCGGACCAAAAACAACCATCACGAGGATCTAAAAACTAGTTGGGTACTGAGCGGAGTTGAACAATTGCCAGTCATATTTTACCTATTGAAATTTTACGAAACATCACCATCTCCCGTACACTGTTCAATTATTAACCAAAATCTGTTGTAGTTTCTGCATATTGAAGCTGGTCAGGGAATGGTTAATTGGCTCGGTCTGGACAAATCCTAAAATAAACGCTGGTTCTGTTCAGGTATATGTTCCCTTTTCTCATCAAGGGTGTTGTGTAAATGAATACACGTACATCACAGAAATAATAAGTATTTTAGAAATTCTATTTTTTTAGTGTTTCTACGGGATTCTCCATACCCCAAAAGAACCGAGATCTCCGAAACTTTGTGGAACGTTCACGTACATTCATCGAATGTTCTCATCACGTTTATTGAACGTTTGGCGACTTTCTTGTTCTCTTGGGGTAAGTGATGCACTGAAAGTCCTTCTCGCAAAGACATAAGAATACTCTAGTGAAATGCTTCAGTCATGCATGACTTTTGTAACGTTCCACCAGTCAAAAACTCCACGCTTGCAAGTGCGATTCAAGGCACTGGTGAGTTACTCTAGTCTAGTTTTCAGCTAGTTGAGCTTTAGAAAACTTGTGAATGGCTGAAACCAGGGCGAGATTTAGCATGGAGCTTTAGTCGCTTACGTCCCGATGTCCCCACAATCTGGAACTTCGATGGAGTTTCTATGTGAGTTATATATAATATGGGGAGAGTTGATTCAACAGTAAATTTCAATTCACCATGGATAATGGGCGCCCAGGACTCTCCCTGAATATCCACCATCCAGAACGCGTAGAGAACCCTGCTTCAAAAATCAGATTAAAATCTACATCAACGAATTCGATTCCGATGCAAATTCCCAATGAATAAATCGATGATAATAGGAAGTAATCGAACGCCTAAAACTTTTTATTTACGGTGATTGAGGATCCATAGGAGTCACTCAGATACGTATTCGAAATCAGACTGTCTTGGGAACACCTGGATAAGAAGTGCTTATGAAATAAGAAATTGGTGATGTTGAATGAGAATTAAAATAACCCTAGAACACGCATGTGAAAAAAACAGAAAATTTCGAATGGCGATAACTCATTGAGGGTGGTTTTTGTTTATCAGAGTATATAGTTCCAAAATATCCGGGTTAAAAACTATGTTCATTAAACAGATCCTCAGGTGCTGGGAGATAAAAAACCTCATGAGCACTGACAAAACCCTGTGCGTGTTCTAGAGTTGATAAGAAATTTCCAATGCAAAATCTGGATTCATTCCGATTAAATTTCGTTAATCAGTGGAAATAAGAGTTTTTAAGCAGAATGGTAAAGCCTTTTTCAAGATTTTTTGAAAATTTCTTCTGACTCGGCCCTTTTCACGCGGTTTTGTAGCCAATTGTACTGGGAGGGGTGACATCTTAAACCGCTATCCCCCTTACGGTGTGATATCCGCTTCTGGAGTAACTTAGGTTGATGCACCAATCGTCATTCCCCTTTTCGCGGTCTTGATATCACGGAGAAAGACCAGCTGGTTGGTCAGAGATTCAAACATTCATGTTTAAAAGTTGGTGTGTTAACCAGTAAGGAACCGCTTACCGGTGTGAAATGTCGGAGTTTTGTCAATAAAAAAGTGAACTGCTCGGGAAACATATTGTAAAAAAATCTACGGAAAACTTCCTGTACCGTACTGAGAGCAATCAACCTGTAAATCCCTGCAGGAAACTCACGTTCGAGTTATGAAAATTCCAGTAAACCTATTAGAAAATTGAGGTGAAAAACATGAAATTTCATGCGAAATACAGAAAAATTGGGTTCAACAGAAATTTTCTAGCTCCGTGGTCTTGGAAAATTCCAGGTCTTTTTAACAGTGTGGATTTGGCTTTATGTATTTGATTGAGGTACTTCGATCACCTTTCTTCATTCTTCACTCAATTTGATATTTACCCCTTTCAAACGGAATGTGGCTTCACCGATGGAGTGTCAATCTTCATCTTTTTCAAGTTGTATTTCTTTCTTTGATAATGCCCTAAGACCAACGTGAAATGTTGCGCTTTTGTCAATAAAAAAGTCAATTGCTCGGGCAACAGACAATTCTGTATTTCACCAAGAATGTGGGGACTGTTCACAAGGGTGCCTATATAATGTATGGAGCCCGCGGCCTCTCCCAACTGAACCGTGTAGGGGCTCAGTCCTCCTTCTAAATGTTAAGAAAATCAATTGATCAATCGCTTTTCTTTTAGGTACTTACCCTAGTAGAAATTATGATTGGAAATTAGATGTGCCCCAGCTAGTTTTCCCAGATGTTAGGTTGGTTCCTAGCTAATTTTGTAACGCACTTTCTAGCCTGTGCCCATCCAGATGCCCCAGGGGATTGCTAGAATGTTGTTCAAATTGGTGATTAGATATGTGAAATCATGTGTTTTTTGTAAAATCACACCTCCGAATAAGGTAACAATGTATTTCGACATGTGATCTCCAGTCAAGAACGTTGCTTTTGAATTTATTCCCATAAAATCATCCCGAGTGATAAATTGAAACGTTGGGGTTTCCTTTGATTCCTCCGACCGTGTTGATGAACTATCAATGTTACTGTACGATCAGTTGACGCATCAAAAATCTACATGAACCAACTAAATGTTTTGGCACTAAAGTTGAATTGGCTGGAAGGTGTTATCCAGTTGCTCCCACGTGGGTCCTATCCAGTACGTGAATGGTAAATGGGACGTCCAGACAAATTTCTACCAGGGTTAATATGTTTTCTTTTGTACACTGAGAAAAATTTAGAGTTGAATTTATCATGGGATTATAGGAATAGAGGAACATACTGACTCCTTGATGAAATTCACCATACTACAGTGAAGTGTACTATGGCTTGATGAAATTTACAATATTTTACAGTATATTCCATTAGAAGTCAACATGTTCTTCCATTCCAATAACCCCATAATAAATTTAACTCTAAACCACCTCTTATATGGCAGCAAAAATTGATTTTTCACGAAAATATTGATTACGAAAAAATGTCGTCTATCGCTTGGAATTTATTATGCTTCTAAAAATTATTTTTAAATTATTGAAATTAAAAAAAATTTTTTTCGACCCGATTGCCGCTCTTTTACGGCCTGCCGCCCCTGCGCCATGGTGCCGTTGGCACAGGCCATGATCCGCTCCTGTCTAAATTCCTCTCAGTCCGTGTGGAAAAAATGTCCAAAACTGTATATAATTGTACAAAATTAGTATACGATTTGTATACAATTTGTGTACAATTGTATATATTTTTGGACATTTTTTCACACGGGAGTGTACTAGAAGAACCCTGATTCGAATTCAAAAATTTTCATAACTGGGCGCCCGTAATTCTTCGACATTGAGAATAGATAATAATTGAAGAACAAATTCGAATTCAGTTGCGTAATTTATCACGTGCTTCTAATTATCATAGCTTCACACCTCTCATCAATGCACGGCTTTGTTCCTGCTCTATGAAAAAAATATCATAGAAACTCGTACGTCTCATGAAATTTGATAAACGAGTGTCCAAAATACTACTATAAAGCGTGATTAATTGTCGTAAAATCTTATATGAAATTATTTGGCGGTATTTGGCCATCTATGAAATTTTTTCGACAAGAACCTGAATTGTTAAGACATTCTAGATTTCGTTTTTTGCATGTAAACGATGTGATTTTTTACCCCTTAGTAGAAATGCTCTCGCTGAATACTTGTAGACCTCGCTGAATACTTGGAAAGTACTCGTAATACTTGGAAGTATTTGGCGTGGTACTAGGGCTAATGAACACGATTTGTGGACATTATCATCTTTCATATAAATTCAATGCTCATTTGAAACGATATGATAGAACAATGCTCTCTGTTTTCGTTGTTCTTACAAAATTGCTTGAATTTTGTGAAGATCCTCAGAGGATGAGGGAAATTTTTCTGCGAATTGGCAGAAAACGAATGATTAATTGAACGATCTCATCGAATTTCCTTACAAGTACGTTGTGATTCTTCGTGAGAAAAATATCTGGGAAGAACGGAAAATAAATAGTAGATAAAATAGTGAGTGACAGAAATAATAAATAGGCGTGAATGAAGAGAAAATGAAAAATAGCAGAAAGCAGATGAAGGGTTTTAGAGGGAATATTAAAGGAACAAAAGAATAAAATACAGCAAGGGAAAACGAGGATTGGTCTCATTATCCTGCTTATTTTGAGCCAATGTCGATACATGCCAGGATATTTCATTCAGACTTCATTCACGTTATCATAATACAGATTAAGGGGGGATTGATTTTTCACAATTCTCATCCACAATCTCTGAATACAAATATTCTAGAGTATCCCATTAATCAGTAAGATTCTATGTAGATTTTGCAACGTTCTATAACCATTCTCATTCATTCAATTCAATAAATTTCAGTAGTTATTTACCGTTGCGAAATTTCTGTTGAATTTGATCGATTAATATAAGATTGAATAGACTTTTTTCACCTGAGTTGGGGCAATTTCTCACAAGAGCAATTTTTATCAACAACATTGTGTATAATTGCGATAGTGGTTGCTCCTACAGCAGATTTTTTCTCCACATAAGAGTTATCGCAAAAGACTAGACATCGCTTTTTTCCAATATGATATAAATGAATAAAATGACGAGTTTTTATATTAAAAACACTGCGAATACCTTTTGAAAGATCTATTATTCGCATGTCGTCGGTATCCAAAAACATGTGTCAAGACGTAATGGACGCTTGCGTTTATTGACACAGGTTGGATCGAACAGGAATATATATCCTGTCACATCCACATATACGTACTGGTTTATGTATACATCCTTTGTGTACATGATGAACTGAATTCGCCCAATGACCACGTGGTTCACTCAGCGGTAACACGTGGTTTCCGTAACAATGCATTTCGTTCAGATCCGATGAAGAGACAAAATGAATCACAATTTTACTGTGGGAACAGCAAGCGATGGAAATATTCTTTTTTTGCTCTTGTTTTAACGTACTAAAGGAAAATGAATTGTGGCTGAAAATGATTTTCTTTGTTTCAATTATGCCATGAATGGGGTATGGACACAAAATCTAATGCGATGATTATGTGAAGCCTCGACAAGTGTATCGGACACATTGTAGGTGAGAATTGTGGGATGAGTTTTTCAAAGATACTACATAATTCTATTTTCAGTTAATTCTACTCGCATTTTATCGAGTCGAACATCTAATATACCTTTCACGTACTTTTGACTTCCAATTGTGAAGGAACTTACAGAAATTTCTGATTCATCAAATTTGGAACTAAAATTCGTTCTCTGAATTTTCAATTCTAAAATTCAAGAATAGGTCTCTAGTTTGATGGATTGCCACTCAAACTGCGAAATTGAAGGGATTTTTGTTACATTTTGTTTATCAAGAGTCACACATAGAGAGTTCGAAGGTGTAAACGCCAGCATTGGAGCCATCTGATAATCAGCCGATGTTGCTATCTATAGGATAGGAAATTAATCGAGTAACAACGTATTTCGATACACGCTGTATGCAAAAGTTACATGATGCGGTTTAAACAAGATATGTAATAAACCCGTAATTTGATGAATTAATTTTATACTCCCTCGTAATGCAGTTTATAATTTAATGTAATTTTTGTTCAAAGTTCCACGAACGCGTTACATAAATTCTAGAAATAATTGAATTGAATTTGAATGATTGGTTCTCTGAAATCGCTTGTATTTACTTTCGACTAAAATGATGAGCCACATAACTCACTTCCATATGAGATTAGTCGTAACAGGGAGGGCAATAATTCATTACTCAACATAATGTCATGTTGTAGATTCAATACAGATTCTCATGGAGAAAAGCCATCGCCAACAACAGGGAATTGTCTGTCATTGTGTGAAAAGAGGAATACAAAACTACCCCTGTCCTTTGTACTCCCTGACTCTTTTGATCATCCGAATTCCTTTAATGATGATTAAAAGCATTGTATATGATTAATTAGTCCTCAAAAGTACACGGCAGGATGAAAAATTTGTATCCCTGGTGAAACGCATTGGAAATGCACATTTTCCCGGATGATTCCTTTAGCGAAACAATTGCGCGTATCGCCGAGAATTTTCCGAAACGAATGAATGTCTTTTGGAAATTTCCTTCAAAGAAATCTAAACATCCAGATACAAAAGCTCGAGTATAGTTTCAATTGCGAGATAGTCTGACCATTAACCTAAATTTTCGTCTTTTTCCTTCTCTGGCGGACGAATACCGCAGCTGTTATAACAAAAGCTCTTCTACGAGTACTGTATGCACTCTGGCGTCCATTCCATTTGTGGAAAAGAAAAGATTTTTTCCGCTTCGCTTTGTCCCTATTTTCTTTTTTTCTTCCTCCTCCCTTTTTGGAAGAGGAGCGAAACTGCGGACTAAAGTATTCCGTAGCATTCTCTCGCTGTATATTACCCAAGCCAGGAAGACACAATCGTCGTAAATATCTCGCGTTCCTCTTCTTCCATTCCACCCTCTTCCTCCTTCCTTTTGGCCCGTTCCGTGCACGTGTGTACGTATATACGTATATACTATTTCGCCATCCTCCCAGAGGTAATAGAGTCGTCAATTGCAGCGCGACAAAAAGAAAGAAAAAAAGATTTCGAACGTGGATGAAGAAGTTAAAAGAGGGGGGGGGGAGAGAGAGAGAGAGAGAGAGAGAGAGCCAACGGTGCAGCACATTCCGCGTGGAAAAAAGAGAGCCCTCTTTTGCCCTCCTCCGGCTCTTCCTCATCTCTCTGAAAATCAACCCTCTTTCTACTCTTTCCTCGCTGCTTCTCTCGTTGCGTCGTCCTTTATATCGTCTCGTTCGGGATCCCTACGCTCTTTCGTCTCCTTTTTTTCCCTCTCTTTTTTTCTCCTCGCCAACGAGTGATGAGACACGCAAGAATGATGAGCGGGAGGAGAAGGAAACGGGAGAGGAAAAAAATAAATGAGTGTAGATATTTCCAACGTTAAATCGATTCTTCGATGATAATTCGGAGATTGTTTTGGGAATATTTGGACGGTGCTGGATTATTTCGTTTTATTACACTTCAAACTCGTTAGAAATAATTGGAAATGTATTTATTCTTAATGAATCTCTTTGATTCCGTACGTGCTGTTTGAATATGTATTGAATTCATCAGTACATTTTTGTGTATTTGTAACTTCGATAGATGCAGATTGAATGCAAATTGTGGTGTTATGTTTGTAACTCCGGTGATATATTGAGGCGTTGAATTGTTTCGGTTCTTTTGCTTTTTGGATTCACAGATTCGCTTCGGTGGAAATGAAAGGAGAAGGAATCGATCAACCGAGGATGGTTTTTTAAATTCAATTTCATATTTTATACAAAAACCTGTTATATATTTTTCAAATAATCGAAATTACAGTTTCATTTAAAGAAGGATTAGGGCTGGGGCTATAATCTGATTCAATGTGATTTTATATATAATTTGTATCAAGATTCTATAAATTTGTATAAAAACTTGATACAAATTATATATAAAATCAAATTGAATCAGATTATAGCCCCAGCCCTAAGAAGGATCTTGGAAAACAATTTTTGAAATTTGTAAGATTTGTGGGTTATCGGTAGGTGCAATAATAGCGCATCATCGGTTCATATTCCATTCGAAGTCAACATTTCAGATTTTGATTTCTCAGACATTGAAGAAATGAACTCCCTGCTGTGATATTCACATGTGGCATCGGTAAAGTCAAATGTAAACACAGGCCCTGTTCATTCACATTTCGGAGAAATATCGGTTGATATCAAGGTGAAAAAAAATACTTCATGCTGTATTTTGAAAAATATTTTTCTCTTCAAAAATACACGTGTATAATTGAAAAGATCCTGTCCAAGCAGAAATCGAGTACGTTTTTATATGATAAATAACACGTTCCAATCAAATGAGAAGAGGTCGAAATAACGTGAAAACGAGACTGTAACGGATACTTGAATGTAGATAGAATAATTTTCTCGGAAGATGAAAAATCATGAGGAAAAGAGCAGCAAAAAAGAAAACAGTCTGTAACAACAATGTATATAAAGGAAACATTCAATAGAAAAATATGAAAACCATAAGGTATGCCATTTACCCCCCGCGATACCACGGATACTGGGTTAATAAGTGGTTAATATCAATGGAGGTCAGACGATCCATCCTTTGTTCTTTTTATTCCTTCTCTCTGGTCCTCACCTATGAACGCTGAACGGAAAAAAATGGTACTTTTATGGAATGGAGTTTTGTCGCTTCCCCTTGGCTGTGGAAAAACAAGGAAAGAAAAAGAGGATCGAAAAATTCGTTGGGAAATAGATGATGAGGGTGCGTACGATGAGAGATTCTCTAGTTTTGCGCCTGGTTCGAAGGAACCCGGCAAGCAGGCTTGGGGTTGACTCAGGGGTTTGCGGGTGGAAAGGAGTAATGACGGGGGATGAAAAAGTTACGAACACGAGGCCGAGGCGGGAAATCGAGCAATGTAAATACGAAGAGGAGGGTGGGAGATGGTTATACGAGAGAGCGTTGCTACGCGCCGTAAGCATCCGCCCTTTTTACAAAGGGTTCTCTGTGGAAAAGTACGTCACGTGCTGCCCACCATCGCTTGGACTAAAGAGGAACGAATGAATAAATTAGCCCCCGCCCATGTTTTACGACGGACCGACAGACCAACGGATGGACATACGAGAGAAAAAGAAAAAGGACAAGGGGTGAAACGCGAAGGGGTGCGGAGGGTGGAGAACGAGGGAGAAAAGAAGGAAGAAGGGTCGTTGCCGCCGTTTGTGTGAGCGCTCAGAGAAAACGTTCGAGCGCCATTTTGGAGAACGGTGGTTGAATTTTTACATTATGTCGAATGAACAAAAGAAGAACAAAGGGTCCCTCTTAACGAGTTGTGTTATGTTTTTCCTTATTCTTCCTAACTTTCTCTTTTTCTTGGGTCTTTATTCCCTAATCCATGATGCATGTACTGCGGCTTGTTATTTTTGAATTGTCCATAAGACAGGGTGGAACTTTATACGTCTGAAATTTCAGCATGTATTTATTATGCATAAATGAGAAGATAATGAGCTTTCATTGTTCTAATGGAGTAATAATTCCATTATAATATTCACATGGGATTGTAATTTAATTAAATAACTTTTGGAAGTACGTATATATATATATATATACACAGGAAAAAGTATTTCTTTGAATCTAAGAAATTGTTACTTGAATAGGTTTGAATAGATATTTGTTTACATGAACAAAATATTTATTCCTGCCAAAGAAATATCTATTTGAACCTATTCGAATAACAATTTCTTAGATTCAAAGAAGTACTTTTTTTCTGTGTAATATGTGTTCACATTCAGTTCACCAATCCATAATTTCTTGCCGAGGTGTTTGTTATGTTACAAAACTTTTCTAAACTCAGCAAAAGAACCGATTATATCGATCGTTCCTTCGATGGATAATCAAACTTCGAATCCACGGGACTGAAATTCAGTTGAATTTTATTGTAACTACATCTACACCTGCTTCTCCGAATGAAACGTCAAACGACAAAATCGATGACACCGCTATTACATTTTGAGTTTGATGAGTAATCATTGTAGGATGTGCTGAACGTTACAGCACTTGATAGGATGTCTCATTTGACAGGTGTTGGGGTGGATTATTGATTTTCAGGAACAATAGTGCGATTCGATAGATCCAAAGTTTTCAAGAAATAGGAATAGAATTCAATAGATTTCATGGAAATATTCAGTCCATATTCTTGGCTTCGCAAACCCGATGCTTTACGTCTTCGCATTTGAAAGAGTAAGCGCAAAAATCGCCTGTTTTTCTAGGATCGCGAGTCTCAGGTTGAAATGCATTCTGAAAAATACCCTATAATAATGGTTTTAGAGATACAGAAATCGACAGAATTGATAGATTCTTGACAGAACCTATTATTTTCTATAGAAAACTTATAGATTTTTATATAATCTTGATCGAAAATTGATACTACTTCACCTCAAAAACCAGTGTTATGCTCACCGGAAAATGGTATCCCCTCGCTAATGATCAACATAGAGGATTTATTAGAATGCATTTCAACCTGAAACTCGCGGTTCCAAAAAATAGGCGGAAAAATACTCTTTTTTCCGGTCACTCTTTCATAATTTTCCTGAATTGCGCATCTAATTTTGTTCATTATTATCTAATGAAATACTGTTGGAATGATTACTATTATCATCATTCAATTTTTCATCCCAGAGAAATGTCGATTGTACGATATCGAAAGGACGAGGGTGTTGTATTCACATGGTCCATGTATATGAATTAAACAATCAGAAGATGTAGAACGAACGAGATGTTAATTATACGTTCGATTACCAGTAATCGTTCTATATGTATAACACAACATGGAAAAACAAAGACGAAATGGAAGGGTGGTGAAACATGCAATACAAGAACATGGTGCGATCGGTGGAAGTGGGAACAACGTAAAGGGAGATGTAGGGTAAAACAGAGAAAGAGAGATGGGAGAGAATGGGAGGGAAAGGAGACTCGTTTAATATCCAATTTCCGAGACGTCAATCCCTTAACAAATTACTGGTCATCTCAAACGGCTACCATCCTAAAGCCCATCTCATTTCCCGTCTTTCTCGAGCAAGGCACAAATACACGCACTATTCGTAGTAAATGCGTGATGAAAGCGTTTCCTTGTGCTTTACCGATTTTCAGTTTCAACGTCGTTCAATCAATCGATCTTTTTTCTCTTTTCCAACCTTCATCCATATAACACGCACATGCGTCTAATGACATTCTAGCGGTCACAAACTTGCTCCGATGAGGTTTCAGGCTTTTTTGTTCTGTATGGAAATCGGGAAAAAAAGAAGACGATTGACGATGACAGTTCCTGAATTGCGAATGAAATTCGTTTATTCGATATCACTTGATTCTTCGTATTTTCAATATCATTCTGAAGAGAATATGAAGTGAAGGAAGTAGAAGTATGTAATGAAAAAAAATTCACTTCACAAGCTTAGAACGACTGGATATGGTGAGTGAATTATGAGAAAAGAAAAAAAAACACCGAGAATGTAAATCTATGGGAATATTAAAAACTTTGTTGAAAACTCATGAAACAAAGTTTGTATGTTTTATTATCCGAGAATACATTTGTATTCCTCCACATGAGTTATCGATCGATCAACATTCAAACGCGCTGGCTGTTTATCGCACTTTCATTTTTAATTCGAGTAATTCAGATCGAATTATGTACTCTACGTACAAAGTTCTTGTCTGCACCAGGTATTCCTCGTCGTCGAGAGAAGATAAAATTTAATATGCATTGGAAATAAAAGAATGGAGTGGAGTTAATTTCTCCATCAGACGCGTGCGACTATATGTGCGGACATAAAGATATGGAAATGGAAGCATTTCGCTTACCGACAGGACGTTATTTAACTAAATAGCTAGCTGCTAGCTTTTATATGAACGATGTCTATGAATGTGAATATTGAAGTGGACGGTTAGGGCAGAAGTGAACAACGAATGGAGCTTCCAGTAACGTCAGAGAAAAAAAGGTCTTTGAATGGTTTATTTGGGTCAAAGATGAGAAAGAACGAATCGGTAATGCATTTTGAAATTGAATAGGGAGAATTTTGTACGAAATCGTTTCTGAAAGAATGCAATGAGGTTCCGTAAATGTCGGCGGATCGAATCGACCGAGCAATTGGGTGCATTGCAATTATTTAAATGGGTAATGTTGAAATGGGAACAGTGGTTGCCAGTACTTGTAGATCTGGAACTGTCTTTCTAGAATCAGGGGAATTAACAGACTGCATACTAGTCGACATGTTGATGATATATGCGAATATTTTAAAGTACCTTGAACCCTTCTTTCGCGGAGATATCTTCTTGTCATCATTTTTTTGGTTTGTTTGCTCTTGACAGGACAGTTCCAAACCGCGATGGTTTTAATTCAGTTTCGCAAAGCCTCGGGCATCAATCTCCCGATTGTCCGTTCTTCGATCTATTTACGTGTTCGCACCTTCTATCGTTGGTACACGCTACGTCCTGTCAAAAGGGGTTTTTTGCCGACTGAGTAGTCCGATGCACCAATCGTCAGACAACCGAAACCACGTGTGAGGGATGATATTAGTTTTTATGTGATAGAAAGAAAGACAAAACTCCTCGACTTGGGGAAATACTTCCTTCTCAATGGATTCTATGTTAGCTAGACCCTCGAGACTTTGGAACCTCGCCTTGATTTATGTATCGATGCGAATGTTCATCTTGAACTTTCCTCCCGATTCGCAAAATTGGAACCTGATTTTGAACTATTCAAAGACTGATCTTAACCTTTCGAACAGTATGAGATGAGGATTAATGAGAACCTGTTTTGATCCGTAATACGCGACGAATACGCATTCTGTCAGGTCGAATTTTAAAACCTGATATAGCTCTATTTTTCCTTCACCCTTATTTTGACCTGGTTATGGAATTTTGTGAATTCTATTCGGAAAATACCAGCAGCGAGATACCTGCTAAATCTAATTTTAAAAATTATTGAAAAATAATGATATATCATTAAACTCTCGAGATGTACAATTGCAGATTTATAAAATTTCCTTGTTTAAAATGAAAACGATAAATTCTTCCTTTATTTTGTGATGTGATTTTTGAATCGTTAATTTCATACAACAATCAGGGAAATTTATTGTTTTTTATGGAAGATTTTTAGCAAGGTAATATACGTTTACAATTTGTACATCTCGATGATTCAATTATATTGCATTATTTTTTTTTAAATTTGTAAAATTAGATTTAGCTAGTATCTCGTTGCTGGCATTTTCTAAATAGAATTTACAAACAAATTATTATTATCATTATTATTATTATTATTATAGTCTTCAAAATATGAGTGTGAATGAAATTGTTACACCTGAAATATATTATTGAATTAAAACAGCAAGTTCCGAACATTGAGGAATTTTGAATGGATATCGAAATTTAAATATGAAAATTGATTGGATATGTATATATGGATGTAAGCTTATTATTCTAAATAAATTTCAAACATCTTATTTTCTCATGAAATTCATTCGATTTCATTTTCATTATATTTTTTCAAGTCTCATGTTATGGAATTTATTGACATTTCATTATTCTCAGAAATTATCAAAGTTCCAAATGCGATTAAATTTACGTTATGTTCATTTAGTGTAATCTTTTAATAATAAAATTATATTGATTAGTTGATACTAAACTTCATCATCCATAAATGATACATACATTTGAATTTCATTATACATTTGCAAACCAGGTTAGAATCAAGATGAAAAGAACATTATCAGGTTGAAACAGTTGTGAGCAGGATTTATAATTTTTCCTTCAAATTCCAACAGATCGAGATCAGGTTGTGACCTGAATTTGAATCACTATGTATAGAACAATATCAGGTTCAAAAGGAATGAAATCAGGTCGAATACAATATGAGATCAGGTTGAACAGACCAAGATCAGCTCTTAATTTTTCGACTCGGGCTCTCGTTGGCAATTTTTTAATGAGATGATATACAAACCTGAGTAGAAAAATTTTCAAAATTGTATGTATAATTTATATGTAATTCAATATAGTTCATACATAAGTTGTATACAATTTTCTTACAATTGTGTATAGTTTATACATCAACTACATTGAATTATATATACATTATATATAATTTTGAAAATTTCCTCACTTGGGGAGTTCTTGATTTCGATTATATTGTTCTTTGATCATTTCTTATGAACAACATTATGTTTTTCGAACATTCTTTTAACAATTTATATGGATGTTGCATGAGGTTTGACGAATTTATAATATTTATGGAAGGAGAGAATTTGTCGTCACGTCACCCAATCTTTATTGACATTCAATTATAATAATCTTTATGGTCCTATTTCTTCTTTGAGGTATCCAATTCTGCTGTTTCCAAGAAGTTTCATGTTCCGTTGAAATGTCTCCTCCCATCCAAAGATCATCACCTTGTGCTCCTGCAACAAAATCAATGAATTTGAACAATAAATTGAATTCACGAAAGAGTGTTTCGGATGTTTGCTCTCTTACAATAAATCAAGAAAAATTATACGAGCATTTTATGAATTATCCTCAGTTTCAGAATAGTTTGGAATTATTGTATAAAATTAATCCCTGATGATTCTGAAACACCTGTCTTTGAAAATTCTAAACTCCGATTTCCAGTTCATTCACTTGGGAGATGTGCAAAATACATTGCCAATGTACAGATAATTTTTCACCACTGTGGGAAACGATCATTCGTACATTCTACATTGAACACATGCTATAATTTGTAATACAATATTTTGAATTCATTTCTTGCAAACGAACACCAAAAAACGTAATTGCTACGCCAATACCGACCATGATCAGCTAATCGAAAAAGAAGAAAGAAAACAGTTGCGAATAAATAAAACTCTCCCGCTGACAAATTCGAATAATTTACTTCCGATTGATTGTACTACATTCCATTACTATCATTTATCTTCAAAAACCAATTTCCCTCGTAACGGTAGCACCGTATTTCGTGTTCACCTCTTTGAAGCATTTACGAATGAACAACCATTCGTCACTCGAGTTTCGAACTACCACCTTCGGCCCATAAGTCGATAGAGAAGAGTTCACCTGTGACGAAGATTCGATTCAAGTTTCTGAAATGTCGATACACGTAAGATCGTGTAATATTATTTCGAGACAAGAATAAAAAACATTGTGACATTTGTAAAGGCAAAACCATTGGAACGGTGAGAAAACGAGTAACGGTGGAGAAATCGTAGGCGATGTAGAAGAAGATTCTGCGGTGGCAGGAGACGCAGAGGGGGAATGAGGAGACTAGTGGTCGGTCTCGGTAGTGCAAAAAGAGCTGGACGAAGGTTAGATTAATGGTTGAGAAATGCAAATTGTCCGGTAACCCCCTAGAGCGGCATCGGGTGGCATCGCGGTTGTGGGTGGATAACGGCGTCTCACCCGTTTACACGTATATGTATACACGAACCAGCAAAAACCCCTTAGAAATATATCGTAGGTCATTTCCCTTGCTAAACTCGAGGAAAAAAATTACCCTGGTACCTTGTAACCGACCGCGACTGAGCATCCACCCAGCACTCGTCTAGAAGCGAATAGACTCCCATCCCCCTCATTTTATTCTTTTTCCTCAACCCACCCCCAGTTCAAAACCTTCTTGCGGAACATGCACCTTTGGGGATGGAGAATATGCAAAACGAATTTAACGCAGGAAACGAATGGAATACATGTATAAAATATATATACATATATTATGTGTACAGTCACCTATTTATTTCTGGGGAAAAATAAACATGGAAAGGAGAGGACAAAAAATTACTGCAATTCTTGTCGTGTACCGAAATTGATAATTCACAGTTTTATGATTTCTGTTCAATTACAATTTTCTCATGTTCTTCTTTTTATCGTAGAACGATTCCATATGTTGTTTGCCCATGAAAAATGTGATGAAAATTGTTTAATGTTGTTGTCACGTAGAGGGGAAGTTATAAGAAACAAATTCTACATTGCCTGCAAACTTTATACGTAATGTTTGTAATATTCGAAAAAAATTCATCGAAATTTGTTATCAACGAATAAACGATACATTCCTGTTCCACTCGAGAAATATTTCCAGACGTATAAAAAATGCATTTTACCATATCCCCAATTCGGATCTAATTAACGTAATTCTACTCTCTATTAATGTATTTCTTGTTCTTTGTTTAATTTTATTTTTGGTTCCCGTATATTTTGAATTCATCGGACCATCTCTTTTTCCATTCTTTCTCTTCTCGTTCCACACGATACAAAAAATAATCCACCCAAGTTTGCCATTCTCTATACTTTGAATGCTTTGTATAATTAAGGATCAGATGCCCTTCCAAAGAGAATAAAGCATCCCAAGCTAATTACGAAGAGATCCGTCTGATGATTTACGTGTCGTGCGGAGATCAACGTGTTGATTATGAAGATAAAATCATATTATTATATCGAATGAACAGTGTCAAAAGAATTTTTCAACAGTTTGGGGATCAGAAATTAATCTTTCAATCAAAAGAAATATCTCAACATTAGAATTCTTTGATCGATTTCATAGAATATTTGCCCTGGACAAATCGTAACTACGCGCACTGAATATATGAAAGAAATGTCTATCGTTAGTTGAAACCAAGCTCTTCGTTACTGGTCATTGCGATTCCCGGGTACGGTGGTACCAGCAATCCCAGTAAAATCCAATTTACGATCTCAGAGTTCTTTGAATCTTCTCATTCGTAATTCCGCGAAAAAGTATTATCAGAGCCATCTTCATCTTGTAATTACATTCTCAAACGCAAAGCAATTACAATCGCTCAAGGAATAAAGACTTTACATTCATCTCCTTTTTATGTTCATCCGTTCCCTCACCTCCAATTAGCCTCGAGTACTTTTTATCAAATTCCCAAATATACGGTGAGTGAAATGAGCATTTAAACGGATGAGCAGATATTAAAAGATCTCTTCAAAAATGAGTTACGACACAACCACGTCGCCTTCATTTTCATTCATTTATTCTTCTTGCGCTGCTCTTTTTCTTTGCGTTTCATTGAAACGATTCTATTTTATCGGCTCTTGGAACTGTTATTATAAGAGTTCCTTTATTTTCTCACTCGCTCTGGACGAACGATTCAAACAAAATAAATCCTTAGAAAACGGCTGCATAAGTGATATTTACGCTTTTATAAGTACACATATGAGGTTAACTGTGAGCGCGGAGGTCGCTTGAAAATAGGATGCCCGAGGGGGAGTAATAAAAGAATGAACAAAAAAGAGGGAATAAAAACGGATAGGAAGAGAGAATAGAGGTTTGGTCGAGACGCAAGGGTGGACAGAAAGGAAATGAAGAAAAAAGGCTGAGCTCTCAAGCGGGGTACACTTATTTTCATTCCATGCCGCCTGGAGTCGGAAGGAGGAGAGTCCTACGGGAGCCAGTCAAGCCGAGCGCTAGTCTCATTTGTTACCCTTAATGTCCTCAAGCCCCTCGTCCTTTTCCTCTGACCCCTGATCTTCTTAGGGAGGAGAAAATGGTGGATATCAGTATTGTACGGAGATAGATCGAAGTATGGAAATACAAAACAATATGTACATGGTTTTTCTATCCTCAAGGACTCATTGATTTACTTTGAATTATGGAATACTTGTTGTGTTCGATTTGGGATGTATCTTGGGTTTGCAGATTTTTTTGTGGTATATAATCATGGGAAATTGACTAGATTTATAATATTATTATTATTATCAGGTGGTTTTGATACAACCCAGGCTCGTAATACGAAGACTGACAATTGCACCATGATCGGCGTCAAGCTTGGTATGCCAAGTCTGGTTAGTCTAGCCTTGGCCGATGCGTGGTCCGCCATAGCTGACCAAGCGTTGATAGTCTTGGACACCAATGTTAGGACCAAGCATATTTTATCCCGTTTGATTGAATTTTCGTTAATCAAGCCTTGACCAATGCTTGGCCCGTCATAGCTAACCAAACCTTGATAGCGTTTTGAACATCAATGCTAGGACCAAGCATATTTTGCTGTGTTGGATTTTCGATATATATGAAAGCTGAATGCTCAGTAGAGAACATTATTATCATCCTAAACATTGACCTAGGTTGATAGCATTGTGGGTAATCAGGCTACACCCGATGATAATTAGCCATAATAACAGCTTGGCTTATTACCTTGGCAACATTGTCGGCCATCAAGCTATAACCGGTAATGACTAGCATTGACTCGAACCTGTCACTGAGTTTGGTCAATCAGTCAAATGTGAATGTTCAATCAAACTTGGACGCCAAAGAAAAATCTATCCTATTCATTCAGCTCAAATTAGTTTTGTATATCAATAATGGTAACAATATCGATTGCAAACCATAGAACCAATATTGAATTCCAATATTGAACCAAGCTTGAATGCCAAGCATTGAACATTGTTTCCATCCCAGACATTAATTTAGTTTGGTGCCAATGCTGGCAGTGGCGGCTCTAGGATTTCCGGGGCCCTAAGCGAAAATCATTTGGAGGCCCTCAACGATGACGTGATATGCGTAATTTAAAAAAAGATGTATATATATATAACCTTGAGATTTGTCTCATGCGCACATTTGGTAAGAAAAATTGGTTCAAAACATGTTTTTTATAAGCTTCAGTGAGCTATTTATCTCAATTGAACCAGGATTTCACATCCACATTATAATATAAAAATTTTTATTCATACATAAAAATTATATCATAAATCAACATCAATATTAAACCAAATTTATGAAAATTATATCAAAATACCACCCTTAAAACTCGTATACATTCTATGTGTGTGTTAATATATCCACTTCCATGACATATATTCATTTTAGGGTAGCGTGGTCCGTAACCGACTGCTTAATCAGCGAAAACAATAAAACTGCAAAACATTGATTCATTTACTCGAACCGAATTGTGATTCTTCAGGGTGAAAATGATCTTAAGTTTTGAGCATCTTGACGAAGTCTTCGGGTGTCGTTTATTGAAAATACTGAGGCTGTAATGGAAGAAAGCGTATTGGTCGTTCTAAAAAATCGTGGTCCGAAACCGACCCTCCATTGTTTACAGCGAATTAGGGAAAAATGCGGAATTTTAAAGTTTGAAATTAACCTCTTTTGAGTGAACAGAAGATATCTTATGTATTATATGCAACACTTATATGCAAGATCCCTTGTAAAAATGAATCATATATGCGGCATATATGACCACACATAGTACATATATGATTTCACAGATTCATATATGACCCCTATATAATTCATATATGGGCCATATATGATTTCAGACATTCATATATGGGCCATATATATTTCATATATGGCGTTATGTTCCCTATATATGGGTCATGTGTGGTCCTTATATGGATCGAACAATCGTATATGAATTTTATATGGTCATATATGCCACATATATGAATTACATATGATTTATATATGACCATATATGATTCGTACCAAGTCCATATATGAATCAAATACAGTTTATATATGGGCCATATATGGATCATTTTTACAAGGGATATTCCTCATTGAGGAATGTCATATGTTATAAACATATTTCATCTTCATATATTTTACTACGATTATATAAAACAGAATCAAAAATAAAAGATTATATCCTTCACAAATTTTATAATTTTTCTCAGAATACAAAACTTCTAATGAATTGTAAGTTATATTGAACATAATGAATCATTATTATTCGTCAGGACTCCACTTTTAAGGTATCTACTCCTGAAATTTCCTATCGATCTGATGAGCTGTTTTATCCAATGAAAATTTATAATTGAATCTTTCCATGCACTGGTTCCAACCCCTTCAAAGTCTTGGTATCCTGACTTTATATTATTCCGACAACAAATTGTTTCTTGAGTTTTCGACGTAATGTAAACCCTAGATCATTTCTGCTTTTGAAAAGGTTTCATACTCCCATACAGGGTTCATCAATTGGCCCAATAAGGGCACGTTACTGGACCACAAACGGCGTTCTTCGCCCGTTAATGGCGCCCATTAATGGCTCATCAATGGTTAATTGCTGGATGATGACGTGGGTCCAGTAATGGCAATAAATAATGGGCCATGTATGAAATTATTGATTGGCCCAGTAATGGGGCTAAATGATCCCGATTTAGGGCCATAAATTTCGGGATAATATACTTCGAAGTATTTTACATAGTTTACGACACGTAAGAAACCGAGTATCTTACGCATAAAATCAACCCCTTGCCTTTGGGGGGACAGGAGGGTTCAAGTATCTCACATATATTACGTGTCAGAAACCAAGTATGATACGTAAGAAATTGAAAAATCGCGTGATAAACCCAACCTTGATAGCCGTACATCGGCTGATTATCGGCTGTTTTCATTGCTGACCTTTCTTATCAGCCAGTGGTGGGCCACACTTGTGCCAATGATATGAATCCATTGTTGGTCATTCAATGGTAGCCATACATGGGCCAATTATTGGCTGTGTTTACATTATCGGGGTTTCCTGTATGGGCTATTGTCTCATAACTGTTTTCACCCTTCCAAGATGAGATTCTTAGGTTTGAAGCTAGATCATATGATCATTCGAATTTTTGAATAGATTCTCCTCTCAACTAGTCATATGCCACTCGATCAAAGTAAATTTCCCACTCAAATTGGATAGCCTAATTTTGAGGTCTGACTGGAGTGGAACTCTTAGATTGTCAATCCTCTGGATTCAAAGAGAAGGTTATAAAGAATATTAAATTTCGAAGAAAAAATGACTTGTTGAAATCAATATATCAACATCTCAAATTTGACATAGTATATCATCAATACTCGAAAACAAAAATAATCATATTTTAGTTATTATAATATTCACTTCAGCGGAAAAAATATCAAAATTTTTCTCATCCTAATGGTGAGAGTATTTTGAAAAAATCTTGTTTCTTCTTTTGTAACATTTAAATAGTCAAGACATCATCCCCTCATATTATATTTCATTCGATATCAAATGTGAATAATGCTGTAAATTTTATGAGTTTCGAAGATTGTTTTTCAAAAATAGTTTCTGAATGAGTTTTATTTTGGCAACTGTGTTCTCAATTTTTCCACATCATAACATATTCTTGGAATCTTTGTTTCAATTCCCAGATCATTTGTGATAATTATGGGAAAACACTACAAGAAAATAGGATCTTAACATGTCGAACGCACCCATTGGCACGCGATTGAGGGGTACTTTGGGCAACCTCACATTACATGCATCCAATGATCGCAAACGATTATGAAATGAAAAAAAAAACGACACCGAGTCATATTCGATCTTTTCCGACCGATCCCAGGAAAATAAAGATCGATCTACAATAGATCAACGCGACTAAAGATCGGTGAAAAATCGATCTTTTTCTTGCCGAATGGATCGATTTTAGATCTATCTCGGGAAAGATCCCCATGGGGATGATGAATCACTGCTTGTCACTTCATTCTTCAATGGTGACTGAAGAAAAAGGCTCGAGAGCGGGGCTCCTACACAAGGCGAGGCTCTAGGTAGTCGCCTATTCCGCCTCTACACGGAGAATAAAGATCTGCTAAAAAGTACCATACTTTATAGTGTTCGAGCATCAGTCTTGTCCACATCAAATTATTTACGTGAAAATACCTCTAAAAGTACCATACTGGCTTGGACATTCCTGAAGAAATATACTACTTTTGTAGAGATTTTCATGTAAATAATTTGATCTTGACAAGACTGATGCTCGAACACTATGATGTATGGTACTTTTTAGCAGATCTTTTTTCTCCGTGTATGGTAGAGCCGCCACTGAATGCTGGTAACCAAGCTAGGCCCGGTGTTGACTAATATTGACGCAAGCTTGGCACCAAGCATGGTACATTCGTCAAAGCATACCTGAGAGTGAGAATGAATTGGTAATGATTTTTTTTTACAGATTTTTCACTTATCAAATTCTGAATCGTTCAAGTGGAATTGATTCTTGATGCAACTTTGTGCCAGTTGTTGAACTTTCGTCTCAATATTCAAATTTAGGAATTTTTGAACTTCAAAGTTACCTGAATTGTTTTGCTGATTTCAATATGAATGAGGATGATTTTCATTAGGGAAGACCTAAGCCTAGGAAGTCAAGAATATTGTATGAATCTCTTTTCTACACGGAAAAAAAGAAATAGTTGCAGCAACTACTTAAATAGTCGATTTTCGACCATCTACTTAAGTAGTTGCTGCAGCTACTCAGTAGTCAGGACAAGTAACTCGATAGTTGCACTAACTAACGTAACTACCTGAGGTATTTTGAATTAGTTGAGACAATTAACCTGTTGCTTGTCCTGACTGCTAAGTAGCTGCAGCAACTACTTAATTAGATGGTCGAAAATCGACTATTTAAGTAGTTGCTGCAACTATTCTTTTTTTTCCGTGTATGAACCACAATTCTGTAGTATTTTCGTGGCATTCTTGTGGAATTTAAAATTGTCGTGTTTTCGTCAGGGAAGTTCCAATGTAGAAATTACTGCCTGAATGGAAAAAATTCTTAGCATTGGATATAATTCATGTATAAACTATACTGAATTACCAGGTGTGTAAGCATGAAACCGGAATTTTTGTATAGAAAAAACACGTTTATTTTAATGATATGATACAAAGTAACTTATTCAAAGTATTGTCCATCGCTATCTATACATTTTTCCATCTTTCTGGCAGTTTGTGGATTCCGCGACAAAAGAACTGTTGCTCTTTTGAAGCAAACCAGTCATCGAGCCATTTTCGTATATCTTCGTAAGAAGTGAAGTGCTGCTCAGCAAGTGCGTGTCCCATCGATGCAAACAAGTAGTAATCGGATGGGGCAAGGTCCGGTGAGTAAGGCGCGTGCTGAAGAATCTCCCAACGGAACGACTCTATCGTTTCCTGGACCTGTTTTGCTTTGTGTGCTGGTGCATTGTCATGCAGCAAAATCACCTTGTGTTGTCTTTGTTGGTATTCTGGTCGTTTTTCACGCAAAACTCGATCCAAATCGATGATTTGTTGTCGGTAGCGTTGAGTATTGACAGTTTCCCCAGGTTTCAGCAGCTCGTAGTAGATTACGCCCTTCTGATCCCACCAAACACACAGCATTGTCTTTCGTCCGTAGCGGTTTGGTCTTGCCATCGATGTTGATGGTTCACCCGGAGTAACCCATGACTTTTTGCGCTTAGGATTCTCGAAATATATCCATTTTTCATCCCAAGTCACAATTCGATGGAGAAATGACTTTCTTTGGAACCTGGCGAGCAGCATTTCGCATGATGTTTTGCGGTTTTCCTCCTGTCTTTCGTTGAGTTCATGTGGAACCCATTTCCTCACCTTTTGTATCTTCCCCATGGCTTTCAACCGGAGGGAGATGGCTTCTCGGGTCACCTTTAACTGATCCGCCAGTTGTTGTTGTGTTTGAGCGTCGTCTTCGTCCAACAAGGCTCGCAGGTCAGCGTCTTCAAACTTTTTCGGTGGTCTTCCACGTTCTTCGTTCCTGACGTCAAAATCGCCACTTTTGAACCGTTTGAACCACTCGAAACACTGTGTTTTACCGAGAGCATGCTCACCAAACGCCTCCACAAGCATTCGATGCGATTCGGCTGTGGTTTTCTTCAGATGAAAACAGAAAAGTAGTGCTGTCCGCAAATCGTAATTTGTTGACACAAAACTCGACATGTTTATCTCTGATAAACTAATGCTACTGAATGAAACTCGTGTTATTGTGAGTTGGAAATCTTTGTCGGATATCAATACAATAACAAGACACCGCTGACGTGCTGTGTCGGTAACTGCATCGACATCTATGCGATGCGCCACCTATGGGCAAATTCCGGTTTCATACTTACACACCTGGTATATATAATTTTGAGAACGTATTCGGGCAGAATTGCCAAATAGAAGGGTTCGTAACCCTAGTAGAAATGCTCTAGCGATTCATTGGTTTTGTAACACTTACCCCAACGAAAAACTAGAAAATTTGCAAGTAACTAGCAAATGTCCACGAAGAAAGAGGAATAGTTGTAGCAACTACTTAAATAGTCGATTTTCAACCATCCACTTAGATAGTTGCTGCAACTACTCAGTAGTCAGGACAAGTATCACGTTAGCTGCCTCAACTAACTCGATAGTTGCACTAACTAACGTAAATACCTGGCAACTTATGAAGTATTTTCGTTAGTTGGTGCAACTATTGAGATAGTTAAGGCAACTAACGTGATACTTGTCCTGACTACTAAGTAGTTGCAGCAACTATTCAAGTAGATGGCCGAAAATCGACTATTCAAGTAGTTGGTGCAACTACTCCTTTTTCTCCGTGAATAACCAGATCTGGTTGTTCCGTGGGATAGGTGTTACGAAACCAATGAATCGCTACAGCATTTCTACTAGGGGATATTTGCAGACTTTTGTGAAAACATGGTTACTTGAGTGACACAAGATTGCGTAAGGAACGTGTTAGATTCCATCAGATGTGGATACTAGACCTATTAGTTCCTGATAGAATTTTTGCTCAAGATACAGATTTTGAGAAAAATTCTCTGTAAAGATACGTGCCCGATAAACAAGAGTTGTTTAGAATCCTCAAAAGCTCACCAGAGGTTTTCCGAATGTGACCAAGTTTGAAGAAATTCCCAGGATTTCAAAGTTCTTCAGTGAATTTTGGAGTTTTGCAAAAATGGATTCTCCTCTCATGATGTGATTTATCCGACAATATATTCTAAAAAATTTTCGATTTAAAGACCCGAAGCGTCCTGTTCTCATTCTACACTATCAATATTTCCATTTTCTTTTTCCTGTGTATCTGTCATAGGCAATATGGAATTCCTGCTCTATCTACTAGAGCGGATGAATCTCCCCGATGGTCACCGCCTAAGAAAATAATCAGAATAAACGATTTCTCCGCGTTCTGATTTATATCTCTTTCGTCTCACGAAAAGTACTATTTCTTTTGGTATCTTCAAAACTTGCCGAATAATTTCACGCTTGAATCTCAAGTAGGAATTATTGCTCCGCGCATCATCCCATCAGATATAGAAATGAATCTTATTGTTCATTGATACGAGAATGGATATTCGATTTCATTTGAGTCCACATAATTGAAGACGAGTACTTTAAGGACGAGGGTGTGGGCAAGGTATCGAGACGATGATAATTTTTTCCCCTATTTCTCCCTCGTAAATATTCTTTTCAACCGAAGCATATTAGCGAGAACGGTAGGTTCTTGGCAAGGAGCCGCTGCTACTGACAGGACATTCATATTAAAGAACGACCACGCACATATACCGTGTGTGTACAGTCTTTCTCTTTCTCCATCTCCGTACTCTCATCATTTCCTTTTCTCACTTCCTCTAATTTTTTTTGTCTCTTCTCCCTTCTTGCACGCTGGTAACCGACGTACAAACCCTCCTAACTCCCAGTCCAGGGTCCTCGAGAGTGAACCGAGTGGAAGCTGCTGATTGGTAATCGTTAATTACTCCGGCAACTTTCCTCAACGAAGAGAAGCACTCCTGTTTCAGCACTTTTTGATATATACGTAGGCACTTCTCGTGGGATCGAACCAAGGGGAAATCGTGAGATATTGTGAAAGGAAGAAGGAGAAATCTCTACATTCCTATGTCAGAGGGGAGTCTCCAAGCAACGTGTTAATAGATAGTCACATGGTCAGTGCCAATGCTTCTACATAACAATATTCTGGATATAAATGGATGCGACGAACGGATTCCGCCTGGGCTATCGGAATCTATTCTCAAAACGAAGGAATATCATTCTAATTATATCTTTACTGTATTGGGAATTTGTGGATCATTCATTCTTATCGGATCAGGAAATATGTGAATTATGTGAAATACTCATAAGTACGCGTCTGTGTACTTCCATCTTTGATTCTATAATGTAGACTTTTTTTCTGCTCTATGCTTTATTTATAGGAAATCTTTTATCACACTTTTTAAATTACATCACATGCTTTTTTCATCCACTTCATAAATTTGTCCGAATCGTTCCGATAAAACAAGGTCAATCTGTGACCCTAATCGACAATTTCAATCTCGTATCGATCATAAGAAACCTAATCGTTTCCCGATTTCCATTATTATCACTGCGTACGAACGGCACATCACGTCCTCCTCCTCCTCTCTCTCTCTCTCTCTCTCTATTTCTCTGTCTTTCTTTCTTCTTCTCCCTCCTATATTTTTCACGCTCGTAAATCTCACGCGTATTATTTTCATCCTTATTCGCAGGTCCCTTCGATTTATTAATACAATGCTAACAAAAGAAAAAACGTTCGTAGAGCGCATTGTCGCGAAGCTCCGTCGTTTCCCAAAAGCCGTTGGGCGGTACTTTTTCCCTGCTTTTTTCTTGTTGTTTTTTTTTTCATGTAAATTTTACCGCGTACACAGCGGAAGGAGGCCTAATTTTTCTCGCAAGGGCGGTTCCCAGCGCCATTTTGTTCGGCTGGAAGGGTCGTCCGGGAACCCCTGAATTTACTCTAATTACTTTCCCGGGTTATTACGATCTCTTTCCTTCTCTCCTTCTCTTCTTCACGCTCGACGAAAATGTTATTGATAACAAGAACTTTTCACGTTACAGCTTGTGCACGTGTGGGGATTCGTCTTTGTGTATCGTCCATCTTGACCATACGATGACATGAATGTGTTGGGGAGAAGATGGTGAGAGAGGGTTCAGCTTAACGGCTACTTTGATGAAAATGTTTATGCGAGGGCAAGGAAATGAAATTTGCCTTTGTTCAAAAGTGATTTTTCATCTGCGTATTTCAATATCATCCGAGGAAAGATGAGGAAAGGGTAAATTTCATGGGTTGAAAGGGTGAATAGGATTCATGCGATGTGCCGGTGCAACTCAGTTTTTCACTTTTGCATTGAGAATTTTGACAAAAACAGAGATTTTCTTGTTCACAGTTCGCCAACCAGGGATCATATTTTTCACTGTATATGTGGGGTACCCCAGAATTTTGGCATCGTCCTGCACAGGTATGCTTAACTTAGAGAAATTTATAGTCATGAAGACTATGTCAGGTGACAACTATTCAATTATAATTTTTCTAATTCGTTGTACAGTCGATGCAACTGTATGAATAGTTTTCATTACTATAAAACAAGTTCAACGACCTGTTTGATAGTTCTGAATACTAAATTTGACTAGTTGTCGCCAAATATTCAACGCAACTATTTAAATTTCTCTCAGGGTAAATTCAAAAGAATGAGAATTTCACTTGAACGAAAAGATAGATTCCGGTTTGCTTGACTGCCTAAAGACCCATCTGTGGCCAAACATCGAGCCAACTTCAGCCCTCTTTTGGCGCGAAATTGGCCAAGAATGGGCCAAAATTGGCTCAATTTTGATGCACACATGGGAAGTAAATTCTCACCCTACTCTGTAAAAAAAACTGGAAATTTACTGCGCAACTGGACTGGAAATTTCCAGTGCTAGTACTGGAATATGGATATTCCAGTACATGTACAGAGATTTGGTTGGTATGGTACTGAAAATTTACCAAGCATAACTGACAATTCAGTCCTTGTACTGGAATTTCCAAGTTTGGGATTGTGTACTGAAATTTTGCCATGATTTCGCGAAAATTCTACTGGCTCGTACTACAATTTTACAGTTCTTGTGCACCAGAAAAAAGTATCCCCTCAATAAGGATTTGTAAAAAATTTCGAATTTAGAAAAAAAAACCTAATCGTGGGTATACTGGAATTCTACAGGTTTTCAACTGCAATTTTCGGGTTGTGTGATGGACTTTTCCAGTTGCTATGCAAAGGAATTTCCCAGTTATGCTGGGATTTTAATCACAGTTGCACTGAAATTTTCCACTTCTGTTGGACTTCGTCATTTCTGGCAGGAAAAATTTCAAGTCTTTATATTAAAAATTTCCTGATTGAGATTTTGAATAATAATTGTAATTGTAGCCAATAAAATTGATATATGAGGTTTTTCGAAGATTTATTCTTTTGTGTATCCTAGATATGAAGCATATGTAGTAACCCAAGCTGGCCTTCCAACATGCCGCGCTATAGCTCGTCGGTTAGGTCTCGGGTTTCAGTTGGTAGGCAGATAGAAAAGTGTAGGTTCAAATCCCGTTATGTACACATGACTTTCTGTCCATCTACATGAACGATCAAGTTTCTCAGTCATCTTGGAACACAAGGACCGTGCAAAATCACTTTGCGTGAGCAATTTTTCTCCAATTTTCATGAATATTTCCAGCATTAATTTCCCAGTACATGTCCTGGAAAAGTCCAGTTCGTGTACTGAACAATTCCAGTACCGAGGCTCCGCGAATTTCCAGTTTTGATGCTGAAATTCCATAACATTTGTACTGAATTTTTGCAGTACAAATGTGCTAAAATTTTCCGGTACATGCACAGGTTAATAGCTTCCAGTACATTTACTGGAATTTTCTGGTGAACCTTTTTTACAGTGTATAACAGAGCGAACTTTCACTCTTTACGCAGCTAGGAGGGAACTCATCTTCCGATTTGAGTGAAATTCTCTTAGTTCTCAAGATATCAACATTTTCGAATGTAAAAAACAATCCGAATATTTTGGAAATGCTGTGATTTTGACACTATTTTCTGAGTTGAAGAAACGCCGATTCAAAGAAGAACAATCAAATTATTCAAGTCCGTTCCGCTTAAGAGTGATAGTGATATGAAATTCTGCATTTTGATTGACTGGAATCTGAATAAAGTAAAATCGCAGGAATTCGAAAACGAAGAATGCTAGCATGATTCGATCGTGCTTTTTAAAATCCGACTTTTTTCAATTCATAAAATGAGAATAAATCCAAAGGCGGGGAATTGGAAAATATTTTTTTCCTTAACAATCACATCTTAAATAAACTTTTGCAAAACAGAAGAGGTACTCCATTTCAGCCATAAAATATGCCTGTGTACACGGAGAAAAAAGGTCTGCTAAGAAGTACCATACTTTAGTACTGTCTGAGCATCAGTCTTGTCCAGATCAAATTAATACGTGAAAATACCTCTAAAAGTACCATACTGGCTTGGACTTTCCTACTACTTTTGTAAATATTTTCATGTAAATAATTTGATCTGGACAAGAACACTATAAATTATGGTACTTTTTAGCAGATCTTTCTTTTCCGTGTAGTACGGTTCGACAATTTTTGAACACTGTGCATGAAATTGAGGGACAAGTGAACTATTTTCCACACTTTGATCGCTATTAATTTGTTCTCTTATTCAGATTTTGGATTACATTTAGAGTGAGGGTTTAGTTGAATATTAGACAACTAGAAAATTTAATCACTAAATAAAAATTGAGTGGCGTCAACTGAATTCTTCATTCCCATTGAACGAATTATTTTATTTAGATTTCAGACAACTCAAATTTCATTTACCCCAGCTAGAATCCACACTGTAAAAAAAACTGAAAATTTACTGTGCAACTGGACTGGAAATTTCCAGTGCTAGTACTGGAATATGGATATTCCAGTACATGTACAGAGATTTTGTTGTTACGTTACTGAAAATTTACCAAGCATAACTGAAAATTCAGTCATTGTACTGGAATTTTCAAGTTTGAGATGATGTACTGAAATTTTGCCATGATTTCGCGAAAATTTTACCGGCTCGTACTACAATTTTATAGTTCTTGTGCACCAGAAAAAAATATCCCCTCAAAAAGGACTTGAGAAAAAATTTGGAATTTAGAAAAAAAAACCTAATCGTTGGTATACTGGAATTATACAAGTTTTTAACTGCAATTCTCAGGTTTTGTGATGGAATTTTCCAGTTACTATGCAATTGAATTATACAGGTTTTGAACTGCAATTTTCAGGTCGTGTGATGGAATTTTCCAGTTGCTATTGAACTTCGTCATTTCTGGCAGGAAAAATTTCAAGTCTTTATATTAAAAATTTCCTGATTGAGATTTTGAGTAATAATTGTAATTGTAGCCAATAAAATTGATATATGAGGTTTTTCCAAGACTTATCCTCTTGTGTATTCTAGATATGAAGCATATGTAGTAACCCAAGCTGGCCTTCCAACATGTCGCGCTATATAGCTCATCGGTTAGGTCTTAGGTTTCAGTTGGTAGGCAGGTAGAAAAGTGTAGGTTCAAATCCCGTTAGGTAGACATGAGTTTCTGTCCATCCAAATGAACGATCGAAAGTTTCTCAATCATCTTGGAACACAAGGACCCTGCAAAGTCACTTTGCGTGAGCAATTTTTTTTCAATTTTCATGGATATTTTCAGCATTAATTTTCCAGTACATGTCCTGGAAAATTCCAGTTCGTGTACTGGAAAATTCCAGTACCGAGGCTCAGAAAATTTCCAGTTTTGATGCTGAAATTCCATAACGTTTGCACTGAATCTTTGCAGTACAAATATGCTGAAATTTTCCGGTACATGTACAGGTTAATTGCTTCCAGTACATGTACTGAAATTTTCCGGTGAAATTTTTTTACAGTGCTAAATAAAAGTCTAGCTGGAAAAACCAAATGTTGGTTGATGCAGCTGGGCACCGTTCTCTCAATTAATGAATAGATAATAAACACGCAAAGAACAATTATTCTCGCAACAATCGCTATCAAACAGATTGCTGATGTCAAATTTTGTGATAGCACAGATTGAATCTGTCGTAAGAGCAATTTTCGTTGGATTACAGCGCTAAATATACTTCAGATGAGTTATTGAATTTCACCTGTCGGAGCGATACTTTCACCAACTATACACATTACAACAATATTTTTCCAATGAATCAAACATTATCCTATATTCGTTTCTTTTATGAACCCCCTCTCTCCCTCTCTCTCTCTACTCTTCGCATACAATCGGAATATCCATGAGTTCCAGAAATGCATCACAATTTTCCACTGGGCCGATTTTATGCGCTGCTTGTGCGTGACTTATGTTTGACGCTTGTACAGTTGTGCAAAATTGGACGTGCGAATGGTATCTGACCTATGCATGCAACACGTATGACGGATGTTTACATCACGTAACAATTATGTACATTCTGTGACTGTATTCTGCTGAAGACGAGTATGAGCTGCTGGTTTATGTTCATTTTCAGTACATACGGTTGGTATGGATGTAAGATATGAATAGTTACATGTAAGGTATGGTTCACGACTGAGCGGATCACGTTCGGTCTGATCACACAGAAACGTGATGATGAATTGAGCGGTGTTAGAATTTTACGTACATATCAGCAGAATAATTACTACTATTTCGAATTCATATTATTCCATGGCATATGAAGCATCGTTTCTCACTTTATTTCAGATTGTTGGGGAGAAATCTTTATGACTTGTATTTAAAACTCAAAAAGTATTATAGCTTATAGGGGACGTTCATATCAACTCTTATAGCTTGTAAGTCTACCATAAAAAGCTCTCGCCTTCGAATAACGTTACAGAGATTTCACGTCTTTGTTGTGCGAGTTCAATGACCCATTTGACAATTTAAAAATCATCAATGATCAATGGATACCTGTCCATGTCCATGATGATCCGATATCCATTTTTGTTGGATTTAGGAATTCAATCCTGCAAATATGGAATTTTCAATAATGGTACATGATTGGGCCAAAAGAGTCATCCATCGTACAATCATTAATGCCGCTCAAGGATGGTTTTATAAATCCTCCGACTCTAGGTCTGCCATAGTTGGGCCCCCTAGACGGGACATACTTTTGGAGAAATCAGAGTTTTCATCATGATTTCCAAACGAAAGAAAGGAAAACTGAGGACTGAATGGGCCCTAAAATCCCTCCAGCGATCACCGGGCAAGCCCGTCCGACATTGTCCAAATTATATATAATTTTTATATATACGTGAATTGGTTTATATATAAATTGTATATAATTATACAAAAATTATATGATAGGGTCACCCCCAACTCACATCTAGGTTGGCCTAGATAAAAATCAATCTCCAGCTAAATATTTAGTTGCCTGCTTTCAGATGGAAGAACGAAACAATTCAATGGATTATCAAAAATGTTGTTGCATAAAAATTATTTTGTTGGAGGAACTAAATCATATGGATGAATTTTTTTTAGATGTTGTATTCGTATTATTTTCACATGTCAACAAAATATTTAGCCGGCTCGTATTTATCAATAGAATTTGGTTTCATCAATTAAGCACTTCTCTAAGTGAAGTGAAACTGATTTCGATTTACAACTAGAACCTATCGGGTTCGAACGTAACCGATCAATGACTAAGATTATTAAATCGAAACTCGGAATGAGTTCTGAAATAACCAAGTTCGTGATGCTTGATAGTCCAATATTTTGTCAAGCCTGGACCAGTTGTCAGTATCGGTATTACCTACACCGAGAGACAAAGCATGCTCTAAACGCAAGGGAACACTTCACGCTTCTAACGCATTTGTTATAACGTGCGTTAAATGCATGAGCCCTTGCTTTCGACGCACGAGCTTATGCTTTTTGTGCATGAGCCGAGTTCCCATGCTTTCTAAGCAAGTTACCATGCGTTGAAAGCACGTTATAGCAACAGCGTTAGAAGCGTGAAGGGCTCCTTTGCATTTGGAGCATGCTTTTTTTCTCGGTGTACGTGGGCATGTAAAGATCTTCAAACTCCGTCAATGCTGACAATAAAATATAGCTGGGCGCAAACGTCACTGCTAAGGCTGGGCAATCTACGTAGAGGCGAGGGTGGTTGGAAATGATGTGAATATTGTACCAATATAAGCAGTTAATAAATCAACTTCTATGATTCATTGTTAATAATAGGCTGCGCCACGCCTGGCCCATCTTTCAACCAATATTTCTCCAACGGAAGCAACTGGTTTCCCACGACGTTCTGAAGTGCTTGCGAGACACTGCCCCAAGCATTAGGCAACCCTGGATGATAGAGAGAATTCTGATGTGGCACTAGCTTGACCCAGATTGAGCAATAGCTTGGCTCAACTTGGGCCATGAAAACGGAGCTCTGAGGAATGTTACATGAACGTAAATTAGGAGTGCAGACATTCAAACGTTCGATGAACTCTCATTGAACGTGTACCAACGTAAAATGGAGCTAAAACTGACCTATGATGCTTGCGTTTTGTCGAGGCTTTGAAAATATCATGACAGAAAGAATTCTTTGTCTACTTCAACGCCGAGACCACCGGGTTTGCGTCATCCTCAGTTCAAAGTTCAAATTCAGAAGTGTTAAGAACAGATTGTGAATCAATGAGCCAGAAATACATCGATTTGTTTCTCAAAGTCACTAGCTCTCAAACACCTGAATTGAACTAGCCATTGTATTTGAATATTTATCACCAGATTTCGAGAAACTAGTTTGACTGTTGATTGTGTGGTACATCACTCTCGAACGGAATATAGAAAGATATTGTTTTATCATTAAAATCAATCGACATGTAATTCCCCACCCCCGAAACTTCTACGATTTTCAGATTATTGGCAGCAAACATCAAACTTTCCTCATTAATATTTGCTCGAAATAACGAGCAGTGAAGGAACCCGTTATATTATTGCGAATACTATTATCATTATTGAAATATGCATTACAATAATCGTGTGTGAGCATCGATGGGAATCGTATCAAGTTGCTCGACCGATGAAATCATTTTATAGAATATAAAGACCGTGAAGAACAAGGTTTTATCGGCAATAAAAAATGCGTCCTATCTGATTTCTGAGAAAATAAAAGGGGTAAGAATCATAAAAATGGCGTCTCTCTCCTCATCAATGGCATCGACCCGACGGCGCGCGCTGCCGACGCTTCGAGTGCTGCCATTTTTTTCCCGCCTATACAACACCACGCGGAGAAAAGAAAAACCGTAACGAGGAAAAAATTTTAATCATTTCACGGTGTTTATTAAGGCATCAAATTTTCTTTGAATGATGAACAATCGATTTTTATATAGAATATATCGTTTGTACTGCAATATTGATCTTAAATTATTCACTTCAAATCCTTGTTTTTTTATTCCACTGGTTTTAAGATGTTTATCGCACAAAATCGATAGGATTTATCTGAATTTGTATTCTTTCGGAGAGGAAAAATGTGTCCATATTGAAAATATGAAGGAATTCGTTGGCTTTGAACTAAAATTCATACAACAACAAACTCCATAATATCAGAAGAATTCAGAGCAAATTTTCAACAAACACGGATAAATCTTATTAGAAATTCTTTTGAATTGTAACGAGCTGTTGGTGACATATTTCTTTGTCGTCAAATATACAAAAATATATTGTGAACTATCTTTCCTTGACTCACTTCAGTTGAAAGGAAGGTTGGTTTTTGGGGACTTGATGATTTTTTTGTCAGGAATAATTTGTGTCGAAGCAATTATTTCCCATCAGAAGTGAAAGTTCAGATAATAACAACAACTTACACAGAAACTTTTTGGAGAGGGCGAAATGATTGGAAACAGTTTTCAGATGTTCATGAATATTCGTGAAACGTTATTGAACATCTTGTTGTATTCTTATGGAATGGATAATCTTTGCTTGTATGTTAAGCATATCGATGTCTATCGCTTCGTCTGCACCTTTTGATGGATCTTTTCGGACGTTTATAAATGTTGTATGTTATAGAAAGATGTAAATATTGGAATACACTGATAATAATTAATCCTCAGCGTCCAAATGTCAGGGTTTCAACTCCTCATACATATTGTTAATTGATGATCAGAAACATTGATTCCATACTAAATTAAGCGTTTTTCTTCACTTCAATTGTGCAATAAAAAAAACGGTTTAGTTGAATATTAGGCAACTGGGAAATTTAGTCACTCTGAATGGAATTTAGTTGAACTAAATAAATTCTATTTGCCAGAGCTGAATTTTTTGTTCACATTGGTTGAATTGTTTTATTCATATTTCAGATAACTGAATTTTAATTTACGCCAGTTAGAATTTTGCTGGTAAAATTGAATGTTCCATAGTTACCGCAGCTAGGTACCTTTATCTCAATGTAGATTTGACCTGTCGATCATGGGTAGAATGATTTTCCATCGAAAATAGAGGGTTTGCTCAACTGATTCATTCCATCATTCGAATAGTACGATTCTTGAAATTTCCTTATTTTATTTCATCTTTGAGTTACCCAACCACTTTATTAATCAGCCAAGGTAATAAGATATTTGCTGTAGTGGCGAGAAATTGATTTTTCAACAAAACCTGTATACCCATTCAATTTTTTGCTTTTTCCTTAGATTATGTCTGGAATATCTCAAATTCTATTCGAATGAACGAATATCAGTTCTCCATTTCCTCTGTAAATACTCTGTTATTGATTAATTTAGTACGCAATCAAGCGATTCTTTCGATATCTTCTAATCCAATGAGAATAATCCTGCAAATGTACATTACCCTAGATTAGCATTGAAAAATGAAATTACTCTTGTGATTATACTAACATCAATACATTTTCCAACATCAAATGCATTCAATTACATTTCGATAATATTCTCGGACGAGATAATAATTGATGATTAGTGAAATTAGGTTGTTGAAAATCTATTAAATCTTCATATCCCCGAGAATTTGGAATTCTTCGTAATGATGCATAGTTGTTATATAAATTAATTCACATATAACTCATTATCCACACGCAGATAGATACACGCGAGGGTAGTGTTAATTCGGAATCATTCCAAACTCATAATTTTGGAGAGTGAGGTTAATTAAGCGCTCTATTGAACATTCAATAACGTAGACCATTATCGTACGGGGACAAGGTGAAAAAATGAACGAAGATTGGAATTTATAGAGAATTTCAAAATTGGAGAAGTGCATTAAGAGTATAGGCGTGTGAAAAAAAAGTTTGAATTCGATAGTAATGAATGATTAAGTGACAATTTACTCTGTAGAACTCCAAACCGATATGCACCATCGATATGTCTTTTTCATGGTCTTAGGAAAATTTTTATGCATCGTGAATTGAGTTTTATATCCCAAATAGAGAATCGTAAGAGAGTTTATCTCGATTCATTCATCAAGGCAATTATAAATCGATGAAATTTAGAATATTTTTTGTTGTAGAAATTGAACTATACTTGAATCTGGAGGAAAAATGAAGTTTTCTGATTTCAGTTGGAATTCATTACATCAACTCCAAAATCCAGTCCCATGTTCGTCCTAAATTATACGAATACGAAATGTGATTACAATTCAAAGAGTGAGAGTGTAGAAACGAATCAGCGATTTGCAATTGTTCCAAATTATTCGAATTATTATTTCGTTAATTATTGTTTTTTTGCCTATTATATGTTCCCTGCATCGAAATTATTGTCGTTTCTAGACGGAAGATGAAGAAAAAGAATATTCTTGTTCTTCAAACGATTCTGAGATTATCGAAGTTGATTGAATTCAATTAAATGAAATCGAATTGAATTGTACATTAAATAAAATATATTTGAATCTGTTGTCTGGTGAACGTGTATTTCAATGACCCATTCCTTTGAGTACACAGATCAATGAAATGCATCTAATGGTCAAAAAGCTATAAATGTTCCGTCAAAATTTTGAATCATACATAAATTTCCATCGACTGTGAGGGCAGTTAATCAAATACGCATCATATGAACTCGTTACAAGTACAGCTATGATTATTTATTGAGGGTATTGTATTTTTACGTATTGGATTCCACCCCAACGATCATCAGCATCATCGACAAGATAGTAGTATATTAACGTTCGATACATCATCGATGCGTAGATCTATATTGTACATTTAACCCGTTTATCGAATGAAATATGTAAATTAAAAAGTTAATCAATCACTTAGCTGATTAATGTTCTCCAGTTACCCATTGGTTCGGTTGACTGATTATTTGATAAAATGCATATTCCGTTCACGAATATATATCCGATCAAAATTACGTGATAATCGGTGTTCATTTAATTATCATCAAATAAATCAACGAACAGAGTGATACAATTACTTGATTCGATCAATAGGAAGGAAACCAAATACCAGTTAATTGGATAATTGCTGTTTTCTCGAAGGAATACGTTGTTCTACTGTCATTGGATCACTGCAATTGAATCAATCTGTGGATAAATTAATTGACATTATAAAATTGATTGTTGGATGAATAATTAATTATATCTCTTATGAATTTTGAAGTTACGAGGAGAATTTGGGGTCATACTTTGAGAGTAAGTTTTGACCAAATAGTTAGTTTTGTAAAAAAACGGTTAGTATAACGGGACGTTCCCAATATGATTTATGTATGATTTTGAAAATTTTTCAACTCGGGATTCTTTGTTTAGAAATTGAGAGTCCAAAGTTTCAGTTGGTTACAGATTCGACTTAGAACGTTTCTTGAAGTGTAGATGGCTGGGAACAGATTCAAGTTCAAAAGGAAAATTGACGTTGTTACTAGTTGGTATTATTTTTAGGTTCAATATCGTTCACGACATCCATCGCAAATGTTGCATTTCTTAAATCCATAGATATATAATCCAAAAGATTTCCAAATGTTCGAGGAACATGACTCTAGCCACCTCATAGTTAATGTCAAGGCCCTTTCTAGTGGCTTGTTTCACTGCTACTATCTTGAAAGGTGCTAGACGACCGCTATAATTATTTTCACTGGGCAAGGTTCATTGAATATTTGTGGAATGTTTATTGAACGTCTGACCGCCACCGTGTCCATTTGAATTCTCAATGAAAACGGCGAAGATCTCGCTGTTGGATTCTGCTCTCCACAATTTATTGAACGTAATTTCTCCTGTTTATCAAAATTTGATTCATCATTCGAAGATTAGTAATTAATCGGTGTTGAAAGTAGGGTGTTGATAACTCGCTTATTGTGGTACTTTGAAATTCCAGCAATAGGAAACACAGTCAAAAAAAAAAAACTGAAGCCAAGCCCGTAAGGGTTTGGATATGGCGAATTAGCCCGCATATTTGAGTCAACTGAATGTCGATTGAAGGAACCCAATAAGCAACAAGATTCCTTGGAGATATCTTCAAGATATCTGAATGAATCTTAAGATATCGTAAGATTTGTTCCGGAAGTGATCTTTAGGATACATAAAAGATGTCTTAAGCAATATAATTGCATAACTTGAAGATGTCTTTTAGCATATCTTTTAAGAATTTTTTGCAAGATGGAATTAAGGTCATCGTACAGACTCTCATTCTAGACATCTTTGAGATATCTATAAGATATCTCCAAGGTATCTTACGATATATTTGAGATGTTGTAAACAATAATGATGCATAATTAATAATTTTGAATCAACATACACAAAAAAGATTCTTTCCAGAATTTTACTGTATCTCCTGCCGGTCAGTATTTGAGGTATGCTTTGCCAGTCAGAGAAATTTTCATTCCTTGGAAGAGATTTGAACCTGCCTACTTACACTATCACCTACCTACAGACCCAGGTCTTAAGAGTTTCATTATCACTCAAGGTCATAACGTTATACAACTGCTGAAATTGTCCTTTGTGTAAAATTCCTCAAAATGTATTTCATGACAAGGTCTGAAATTTTCGCGTAATGGATTCAAAATTCTATCTAATGCCGTACAAAACCCGAATTTCAGAAAAGAATTTTTCTCCAAACTTTTCTTATGGCAAATATCTTGACTTCATAACTTGAAGATATCTGAAAGAGATCTTCGAGATGTATCCCAAATATATCTCAATTGAGATGTTCTCAAGACATCTTTTATCCATCTCGAATTCGGCATCCTAATTTCAATTCTAAAAGTCATCTCAAAGATATTTTTAGTATGAATCCTGAATATATCTTTGGGAAGATATGGAACCGCTGCATCTTTCAGATATTTTGAGGAAGATATCTTCATATCGTCACTCCAAGATATCTGAAAGACATCTCTAAGATGTAGCCATCTCAGATATCTCAATTAAGATGTTCTCAAGACATCTCGTATCCATCTCAGATTCGACATCCTAATTTAATTTCTTCAAGTCATCTTTAAAATACTTTCATGACACATCTCGAAGATATCGCGCAGCAAAATTTGCCGTATCCAAACCCTTACGGACTGGATACAAATTTGGTGATTTCTAAGTGCAAGAGCCCTGGTGGAAATCATATTGGGCAGTCTACTGGCCTATATCAGGGCCAGGAATACGCCTAGTCTATCTTGATAGCACCAGGTGAGGGGCGAAGAAAAATCTAAAATGATTTCTACTAGGAAGTTGAAAGAATCATCGACCGACCATATCAGGTGAACTACACGATATCGGCTCATAGGCCAGGAGTCAGATTTTATATGAATAGTCGGGGATGGATATGTTGTAGATTTTGAAATCGTTCATAAAAACGAAATGAAAATTTCAACTCACAAAATATGATGAATAAAGGCCCAAGATTTTGGGCCTTTAACTGGGGTTGGGTCTGAGTATTTCGTTATTCAAATATTAATTCGTTTCAATAAACGGTTCAAACCTCAGCAACATGGGATGTACGTGAGTTCAAACCTCTTTCAGTGGGATTATCATTTGTAAGAAAGAATTAAAATGAACTAGTCCGTATGAATTCTCAAGAGTTGTTTATAAATTCTTGATCACCACATGCTCAAGTCCCAGTACTGGCACTTATGACAAGATTGAAATGACAGTACTACTAAGTTTTAGATTCCAGCGCGGCAAGATTGAAATTCCGTCACTGAGTCTTACGTAAGATACTATTATTATTATTTCATTCTTCTTCCAGCAGTCGCGAAACAACTGCGCTGGGAATGTTCAGCTATTTTGCAACTTATTTACTTGAAATAATTTCTTTTTAATATATATAAAAATTCTTTTTTGTATTATAAGAATTTCTTCTCACTCCCTGAATCCCGTGTAATGAAAATAAAATAAAAGAAAAACCATGAAATCATTAATGTAATTCATTACCACGCGGAGAATACATAACGAGGTACGAGCAATAAAACATACAGAAAATCCTTTATCAGAGCGATTGTTTATTTCCAATACATAAATTCCTTTTTCATAATTACTTTCGCTTTCCTCTCGATAATTCAAAACAATCAGTCTTGTTCCACCTTGAACTATGATCCATTGACCTACACCAATACAAGGCTGTTATATGGTACATATATGGGTATATAGTTCCTTTACTTCAAAAGACAAAAAAAGAAAAAACAAAAAAATATCGACTATCGACAGGCACATGTACGTACACAATATGGCACAGAATGCCATCACGCATGTACCGGATGAAAACGATCCCTCCTTTTTACCCATTCCCTTTACCGGTTGATTCTCCAATGGGTAGAGAGAGGTTTGTGCTCGTTTGGGTCGCCTCGGTACGACCTTGAACGTTAGCCACCATGCAACACGATGGGTGGCTTAGGTCGATTCGGAAACGATAACCGATGCTGAAGCTCAGAGAGAAGGAAAGTGGGTGGGAAGAGAGGAAAAAGAGAAAAAAATTGGGCTGCGCATAGGATTTTTCTTCGGCACCGAGAAACAGGGAGTGTGAGAGAAAGAATGTGTTTCCAGCCAATGAATGCTGATGGTCGGTCAGTTGGTTGTAGATCCAATCGGTCCATCGATATCTTCCCCCTGCTCCTTCCAACACGAATCACATGGATGTAATCCATCTGTAGGACATAAATCTTGTTTATACCTCATAGGATAAAAGACAAGGTCAATGGAACATACAATAACTGCATGCTTTGTTTTTTTTTTCTCCTCCAATTGACAAATGGAACCGGAAAATTTTGTTCTTTCGCTCAAATAGTTTTGGAATAACTCGCTTAGCCTATTATCTAATGTATACGATTGGGTTGAAGGATACTGAATTTGAATTGATTTTATGTAGATAATAGGTTTTTTCTTCGGCATGAAACAAACAAACATCAAATGTTCTTTATAGAATATTCGTATCCAGTTTGAATCACCAACAATTGAAAAATTTAATTGGGGTGCGAAGACTCAGCGAAATCAGTCGTTTGACTAAAAAGAGGATAAAAGAATGAGAATTCTTCTATACTAGAATATGAATTCGGTATTGGAGAAATTTTCCGATATCAAAGAATTCTTGAATGTAAATTCTAGGGGAAGAAAATTTCAATCATTTCGTCGTTGATAGGATTTTATTCCCGAGGAAACTCGACTCGAATAGATCAAGTTTAGTTAACCTTCAAATGTTTATAGTTTCATTTTAAAGGGCTATACACCATTTTCGGAATTTTTTGAAAAAAAAGTATTCCATCGAATGTTCTGAAACTTTGAGGATATATTTACTTATAACTTAATTATATTATATAATTTTTTGGTACAAAAATATCGACATACGAGCGACTTATGCGCTTCCTTTGGAGGCGTAAAAAAATAAGTTCCCCAACTGCTGCCACCATACCGTGGCTCAAGTGGCTGAAATGAAAAAAAACAAAAATGACGTTAAACAAGAAGGTATACTCCGTACGGCGAACCAAGATTTTTGAAAAATATCGAAATCTGACAAAATGGCAGTGTTTTGAAAAAAAAAAAAAACTATGTCTTTTTGCCTAAAAAATGGTCGTTGGCCCGATGTCAAATCGACAATTATTATCCAATCAAGAAGATCATGGTTCACCGTAGAAGAAATACACCCGAGAACACTCAGTTGAAATTTCAAGTCAATCGGTTGATTGCTCTTCGAATTATGATGGCAGCAAATTTGAAAAATCCCATTTCGAGAAAAACTCGTTTAAAGATTTCACTATCGGTTCACACCTCGGGACACTTTCTGTTAATATTTCAAACAAAATGTGGTGATTTGAACTAAATTAGAGTACATTCAATGTCAATTGCAGTAAATTACACTCCAAAATTGTCTCTGTCACAAATTTCATTCCAAATTGTGGTAACTACAACAAGTAATTTTTTTGCGTGTAAATTTGAGAGGCAACCATTTGCTCTTTAGCAGGCTGGCATTTGGATAACATTTGAGATACGGCCTTGGAATTTTGACAGGATATTCTTAAGGGTACAAACTGTTGAAAAAGATAAAAAAAATCGATTTTTTTTTAAAGTGTCAAAGTGGTACAGCCCGCCCCTTAAGTTTAACGAACGTTCGCTGAATGTTAATATTCTCTTGGGGATGATAATCCATTATGCTCCACAAATGTCAGCAAAGATCCACCTATGATTTGTTGAATTGTCCATACCTTAGGAGAAATCCCATAGCAACCTGAGAACCATCGGAAACAGATAGAACCTCTATCCGCATCTAATGGGATTGGATGCATTTTTTTCCAAATGAATAAAATTCCGTCAGAAGTGGATAGGAGTTCTGTTCGTTTCTGATTAAATTTTTCACTAGAGTACTCTAGTCATCCTTTAGACCTTGTAATAACCTAGAGAATGACTAGAATAATTCCTAATAGGGTAGTTGTAACTCTGAACAGAAACCATTGTTTTTGCAGACCAATAAAGAACACAACTTTGTCAGCACGGAATTTTCCAACCCCGGCAATTTCTATATTGCAAGAGATTTGATATACAGGGCGTCCCATTTGAAACAGGACAGCTGAATAACTCTTCAGGGAATGGAGGGGGAAAAAATTGTTCAGATAAAAGTTGTAGGGTTCGAAGGGGGCCATAAGATGATGACCTTGAATTTGACCTTGAGGTCAATTTTGAGCATAATTGATGGTCAAAGTATGTTTTTTCAAATAAAAAACCCTACGTTCGACCTCAGAAATGGAAAGAGCGGAAAATTCTACGTCCGAATATGTTAACATATCAGGTCATTTAGAGGTCATTTGAAGGTCAAAAAACCATTTTCTATGGATTTTCACGGAAAAGCCTCAAACGAGTTGTTTCTCTGACCAAAGTTATTAAAGTTAAAGTGAAACCTCACGTTTCGACCTTGAATTGAAAGTAAACAGAACTAACCTTCAGAGTTTATTCTTCATATCAGTACGAAAATGATCATTAAGAAGTTTTCATCGTTTACAGTGCAAGTGCGGGTTCAAAATGGTTTATTCACCTAACGAATGTGTTGATATTTTAATGATCTTGGGTGAGTGTCGCGGAGTGTATCAAAGAGCGTCACGATTGTACAGAGAGCGGTTTGGAGATCGGCAGCATCATCCTTCTCCAGAAGTCATTCGCCAAGTTGAAAGAAATTGTCGACAAGGAAGGATTGGTCAACGCCGAAACAATCAAGGTTTCAACTTTAACGACCCTCGATGCGTTGCTGTTTTAGCAATAATATACATGAATCCTCATGTTAGTTCACGTGATATTGAACGCGATTTGGGTATTCCACGCAGTACGGCACACAGAATTCTACAAGCTGCTCAATATCATCCGTACCACATCACACTGACCCAAGAATTATCTCAACAAGATATGCAGAATCGGATTAACTTTTGCCATTGGGCTTTACAGAGGTTGAACGAAGCGCCCGATTTCTTTCGATATGTTCTTTTCAGTGATGAATCAACGTTTCAAAGTACTGGCTTGTTAAATCGTCACAATAGCCATTATTGGTCAGCGCAAAACCCGCACTGGACTCAACAAGTTGATCATCAGCATCGGTGGAGTATAAATGTTTGATGTGGAATTCTAGACAATCAAGTTATTGGGCCGTATTTTTTTGATGGAACTGTTAACGGTCCTAATTATCTACAGTTTTTACAGAATGAATTACCAGTTCTCATGGAAGATGTGACATTAGCAACTAGGCAGAGGATGTGGTATCAGCAAGACGATGCACCATCACACTTTGCTCGATGTGTGAGGGATTATCTAAATATCCTTTTCCCCAATCGTTGGATTGGTCGAGGTGGATTTGTACTGTGGCCGGCAAGGTCTCCTGATCTCACCCCTCTAGATTTTTATTTGTGGGGTTACGTAAAAAATGTCGTTTATACCAACCGACCAGCAACACCTGTGGATCTACAACAACGCATCAGATACGCAATTGCGAATATTCGTGCAGAAGTTTTTCCGTCTGTTCTTGGAAACTTTCGACGCCGGCTGGAGTTATGTATTGAAGTCAATGGCGGTCAATTCGAACATCTTCTGCAATAAGTGTGTCTTACCCGTCAACGGATTTGTGCCATCTGTAATTATAAAACGACGAACTGGAAAAATAAATAATTTTTTAATTATTGTTTCAAATTTGGCATTCATTATCGTTCTCAAGGTCGAATTCAAGGTCGAAACGTGGGGTTTCACTTTAACTTTGATAACTTTGGTCAGAGAAACAACTCGTTTGAGGCTTTTCCGTGAAAATCCATAGAAAATGGTTTTTTGACCTTCAAATGACCTCTAAATGACCTGATATATTAACATATTCGGACGTAGAATTTTCCGCTCTTTCCATTTCTGAGGTCGAACGTAGGGTTTTTCATTTGAAAAAACATACTTTGACCATCAATTATGCTCAAAATTGACCTCAAGGTCAAATTCAAGGTCACCATCTTATGGCCCCCTTCGAACCCTACAACTTTTACCTGAACAATTTTTTTTCCCCTCCATTCCCTGAAGAGTTATTCAGCTGTCCTGTTTCAAATGGGACGCCCTGTATATATATAATATATCAAATATAATATATATAAAATATATATTATACAACTTCAACTCTTCATGTCAATTGACTTTGAAACATAATAATAAACTTTTCTCCCATCGATAGATTACATTTTAGTCCTACTCTGTTATTACAAGAAATTGAATGTTGCTGGAGTTTGAATCGCTTATTGAAACGAATTAGTGATCGCATCACACAACACTCCACTGTTTAAGACTCACAATCTTGTAGTATATTTTTTCAAACGATAATTCCAGTTTCAAGGAGGTAATTCGAAGGAGTAAATAACGATGATCCATCAGATTCTGAGAGTCTTGAATTTTCGTTGCATTTTTATGAACGATCCAAACTTGAAGAACATGGAATTGAAATGAATATTGTTTCAGCATCGATATCTTAATTATACATTTTTTGTCAATCAAAGGAAGTTTCATAGACAGAATAGATAAATTCGGAAAAAAGATTTACGCGATCGAAAGAATGATAGGTTCTCGCTGCACGCAGGACGACGCGTAGACGAAAAAACCATTGTCCTGATCGATAAATCAATCACTTTGTATGTTTCGGATCATTTGGAATTCTCCTTATAACAAAGCAATAATCCCTCAATAAATCTATATATCTCAAGTCCTATCGGACTCAATGTTCGCATACATAATCCCGATCAGAGGGGATTGATTTCATCCTACAAACCGGCTGGCTATCACATGGCACATGCTAAAGTCGATTATAGGTCAAGGTGCAACGAGTATGGTATTGATGAATCGATTGAATCCCGTATCGCTTGACTGACAAAGCAACGGAGCATTCAGTGGCTCCATAACGTTCTCTTCAAGATTTTTCCACGTAATTTTCACTTCCCTCCTACCATTGATATTGCACTCACATCATCGATGTTCACCTCTCGATCGTATTAACCATCTCATTCACGCTTTGAATGTATCTCGTGGAGTTGAGAATATCTGTGATATCAAATCTGTTTCTAATTCTTTGTTTGAATTTTGATGTAAATGATTTTGGGGTATTTTTTCTTGACACGCAGCATGAGGTATTTTGAAGAATAAATGTTTACAAAATTATGTACATTCTCCTGATTAGGGAGCGGAGAAGGAATAATGAAGTAGTAGAGTTCAAGTTGATTCTGTTGTCTGTGGAACGTGGATTATAATATTTTTTTTTCCTATTCTTCACATGCGTTTCAGCAAATTATTTAGGATATAGCTTGATGGATTATCTCTGAATCCACGATTTCTCTTGGGACTGAATAGTCCCTGACAAAAACAGTTGTATTTTTAACATTCCAGCGGTATTTTAAGACATTGAAGCATTTTGCGCTGAGTGGGTAGATATTTAACAAACATTTCATGCAACATTTCCCGACAAGTTTCAGACCTTGTGTTTCTTGTGCATTTTTTCCCTTCGTGAGAGACGAAACGAAAGATTCAAATATCAATCGATCGTCATCCGATACCTCAACAATTCATTCTCGGGAAATCAATATCCAATTCAAAGCAGGTATTCGTTTTGAAACAATTATATCGAGTATATAGTATGTTCTTGAAGTTTGAATCGTTTATAGAAACGAATCGAAAATTCAAACTCACAAGATCTGATGAGTCGCCGTTATTTATCTTCTCGAATGGATTATTTGTAATTTTTTGCAACTGAAAACATCGATCTACTGCAAGATTTTGGGTCTTTCACAGCCGAGTATTTTGGTATTCGATTCCTGATGCGTCATTTTACGTGGATCACCGTGCGATACCAATCTACATTGAATTTTTCGTAGAAATTTTCATAGTATCCCTAGTTAAACGAAACCATTTGATTCTCGCCAAATCTCGTGTAATGTTCCGACCAAAACCTATTCAAGCATTTGTCAATGAGATTTAATCGGATCAATGTATTTTTCCTATGTCATTCTGATTGAATCTTGTACAATGTTCTGACCAAAGCCCATTAAATTTCATTTCATCAGATTCTATGGATTTTTTTCAACCAGGGACGCATTCAAACCAATATCGCTTTCTAAATTTCTTTCGTAGAGAGGCTTGCTTGAAAATACAACGCGTTTTACGTTACGATCAAATCGTGAGGATCTAATAGATTGGAAAATAAATAAAATGACAGGAAAAAACGAAACATTTCATTAAGGTCTGGAACACTAACGTCGAATGGTTTCAGCGCCATTGTTGGATCGATCTTTCCCTTGCTCTTGAGCCAATCGTACACCTCGAATAGAATCTCGAGAGGGAGGAAAGGGGTTACCAACAACAACGAAGAGAGGCTCAACTTAATTCGAAAACGACAACTGATGCTAACCAACCAAGAGAAAGAGAGAAAAAGGGTAGAAGTGGGAAGCGAACTGCTGGTTAATCCTTGAAGAGTCCCTGGGTTTTGTCGTTGTACCTAACCCTTCTGGAAAATTCTATCCAAAGAGCGAAGATATATATGTGTACACGTAGACGCATGTTAGTACGAGTGTACGCTCCGGGAATGTTTGAAGGAGAGAAAGAAGCGGTAGAGCACAATAAGCATTATATGTCCCACTCTCGTTCATAATCATACGATCTGTACTACTACCATCACCACTTAAGCAAGACTATTCCTACTCCTGTTACCGCTGCTACATAGCGTCCAGCATCATTGTTCAGGCTAGCGGTAGCATACCAACGCTTCTACCACTACCATCGCGTTGACCTATCGTTGATACTCTTCTACTATATCAGAATTAATGTTGAGAGCATTAATGTGGGGTACCATCACATTTGGACCTTTCCTCTACGTGAAAAAGGGGCTGTGGCGTCTCTTGGCCCCTTTTGTTTGTAGAGATTCAATCCCTCCTTTCTCCTTCTCTTTCTACCTCATTTTTTTCGGCAAGACCCCTAAACGAGAACGAACGACGAATACTAAACGTATCCCTCAACCTCAGGCCACCCTCAACCTCGAGCCACCCTTTTCGTTTCTGCTGCTACTGCTGCTTTTCCTCGATGTTCTTCTCTCCTCCGTCGTCTCGTGTCTCCGTACGTATATACGTATATACATACATGTAGCTTCTGATAGGGCAGAGCCCCCAAGCCTCTCCGGTGTGCCGGTGTCCTGGCTTGATGTGCGGTATAGCGGCAGCAACCCCTGGCGAAAAGATGGCTGCCCTCCATTGTATCCTGCCCGCCTCTGCCGCCTGCCTGCTTTTTCTCTGCTCGAGTTGTTTTGGTTTGGGTATACTTTGAAATATTATACTACATTACAAGTATATATGCATGTATATATACATTTTACGTGTATAAGTATCTTTCGAATGGCGTCCCCGACTCGGGTTAGAACAATGAAGAAGGGTATCGCGCCATCAGAAATATTGTGCTTTTTGTTGACAAGAATGATTGTGTTTCTTTTTGGTTATTTCTGTGATATTGTAATTTTCAGATAAATATAATCGCTGAAAATATCGGAAGAATTCGTCAAGGAAGAATGAAAAGAACGAAATTGCTAATTTTTACTGGCAAGGTAAATAGAGAAACGTTGGAGCTGTAAAAATGTCAGGATTAAATCATGAGTTATTCTTTTGGAATTCATATGATGATTTTCTTCTTTTATTCGAGATAAACATGAGGGATAACCGAAGAAATTGAGCGGATATGTTTCTATGATTGTTTTTGTGTCTATAAGGTTCACGATTATAAGGATTTTTCATAATTCTGACGATTATGTAACATCTCGATATATAGCTCACTTGATCACAGATAATTCAATGGATCACTTAGTCGAACGGCAAATGAGAAGAAATATCGGATTCAAAATATTTTATTAAATAATTTCGAGTTTTCATTATTATTCGTACAAAGTGTTATACTCTTACGATTGATATTTTTGATTTCAATACGGTTAGTGATGTCGATCTTTTGATCGATCCATCCAAAATCGATCTTTTTGAAGAGAAAAAGATCGATCTTTTGCCGATCCTTGAAAAATCTCATCTATCATGGATCGATCCAAAATTTCCTAGGGCCGATTTGATCGATGCTTTTTTCATTTCAAAGTTTGTTGACGAAATTTTATTTGACCATGAATTGTGTTTGCAACCACCATGCTTATATGGAATTGCATACAACAAATTTTTGGGAGCGAAACCCAGGAAGTTATTGAAATTTTGTCTCTTGAATCCATCACAATTTTGAGATAATTCATAAATTTCCTGTGCCTCAAATTTCATAGAAATGTTATGCAACTTTTTACATAACACAGTCTATTAAATTTCATATTATATTGATTTCGAAAATATAATTCTTGATTTGAAGGATTTTTTTCTGAATTTTGATACGATATTTGTAAACTGAATTAATACTGTCTTATATATTCCAAAAAAAACTTTTGAAATGTCATAAATCGTATTGAATTTAAAAATTTTGAATATTGAATTTCACAAGGAATTTTCTATTGAATTTAAAAATTTCTCCAACAGTGTTCGAATTTAAGAATGAGATTTTGGAGAGAAAATAATAAATGAACAAAAATGAGAAAATATTCAGATAGATCAATGAATTTTAATTTTATTATATAAATATGTCAATTCACATTTTATTTCAATGACATGTTGAAAATAGAAAAAACTATATATCAATACTCCAGACCCAATTTTATTCTAGTTAACCACTATTCAAGTCAATTTCTATTCGAGTTTGCTATCTTTGACCATTCTTTCCGAATCGATCCTTGAAAATGCCAAAAAATCGATCTTCTTTGTGAGTTATAGAATCGATCTATCGCCCGATCCATCCAAATAGCTCTGATCCCAGGATCGATCCGATCCTCACTTAGGATCGACATCACTAAATACGGTCGAAATCGATAAATGTTGAATTCTCACTAAATGCACATTTTTGTTGCCCATTATGCTTTGAAAGACTCCTTCAGAGAATCTTTGTATTCTATATTGAGTTGAATTATATGCCGGAAGAACAAGAATCTTCCAGGAATTCTCAGTATTTCATTTCAGATGTTTTAAAGACTGTCAATTTAAACAATTTATGATTTAATTCTCCCTATTTTTCCTTTATCGTTTCAGTCACGAAACGATAATTTTTTGTCTCAGAATTGAAAGTATTGCCAAATGTTTTCTTGCGGCCACAAATTTTATCTCTTTGTTCAGCTCACCTTGACGAATTTTGTATATTTTCAATCAGTTTTTGTACTTTGAATGATTTTTTATCTTATTCCAGCATGATTATTGCTTATATGTGTGGATGCATGATTGTACATGGTAATTCTCAACGGAAGTTGCTTCATTCGAATGGAAATCGATTCGTGATGGTTTTTCAAGTATTCGAATAAAAAGTTGAACAAAATAGAGAAGGAGTAAAAAAATTGTGCATTTATTTTCATGATATCAAACGATCATACGTTAAAAGTGAAACTTTGAACACAAAAGTGTTGTTCGTTTATATAATGTATACATACAATATATATATATATATATATATATATATATATATTATTTTTAGATTAAAAAAAAATGAATAAAACAGAGAATAAACAAAAGAATCAGAAAGATCGAATGAACCAAAAATTTTCAAGCTTTTTTTCCAATCGTTGACCAGAATAATTGTTCGGGACATTTGTTGAATCTTGTTTTTCCGAACGGACTGTCATTTGAATTCTTCAAGGCTTGATTCATACATTACGTAATCCATATATTGTGTATTTGAATTTATTACATTATTGAGATAAATTACATCATTTGAAATACTCCCATGAATACTCTCTAAATCTGAAAGAGTGGAAAATCGCGTGTTTCACTCCACTAAGTCTCAGAAGTGAGCCAGTCTGCTTCGAGTGGGATTTTCACTCGTTTCGAGTAAACCCTCACTCTTTTGGAGTGAAAAATTGGGTCTAGAATTTGAGTGGCTGTGAGTTTCTAACCTCAAACCTTAGAATATCACTCTAAAAGAGTGAAAATTTCACTCAAAATTTCGACAGGCTCACTTCTGGCTGGTTGAAGAGTGAAATCTCACTCTAAAAATTTTAGAAAGGATTTTTTTTGGCTGCTACATTTGAAATCATTGCAGGTATAATTATTCTTAGCAGCCATAGCAAGAATTTGTAGCTGTGATAACGAAACAATTGAGCTATAATATTTTTCCTGTAACAGCTACATTTCTCATTGTTATGCTTGAAAGAATAAGTGTTTTCCACCATTGCTGAGCTCAAGTTATCGTCCAGTGGTCAACCATTGATCGGCAGTGATGGATATTAATGGATGCCATTTATGTACGATTAATTCCGGTTATGAACCACTGTTGGGTCGCCCAAGAAACCCTTTTAAGGTTCTATAGTGAATTACATCATAAGATTAATCTGCTCCTGGGTTGGGAATACTTTGGTAAATTCAACTCTAAATTTCCCTCAGTGCAGATTTTGTTGGACATGTGCAAGAGCTGTCTGAGGCATGCTTTTTTGATACATTAGGAAGATGCATGATAATGCAACTTTCCACACGAATTGATAATTCATTGATATATATTGACTTCGCTTTACCTTATCATATAATATAAATCCCCATCACATATCCATTACTTTCCAGACATAACAGAAAACGCATAGATCAAGATCTACCCCTTGCTGGCCATTCCCCATCGACACATCTTCTCCCAGTGAATTGTTTCCAGAGTCACATTTTTTCTCACCATACTATAAAATGTTGAGGTTATCAAATGAATCGTCCAACAAACTGACAGGTTTTGCTTATTAACCGAATATACACCTTTCATACCGACGTATATTCTACACGCTGGGATTGGGATAGAATTTCACGTATTTTTGTTTTTTATACCTCACCGGTTGTCAATAGTTTCCTCTTTCAATTTTTCTACGGTTTGATTAATCTGCGTACACGCACGCATACCTCCCGCGTTTACGTGTATACGTTTTACGCGTGTACATATACAAATTCGAGTGAACTATCCAGATTTTCCGAGGCATTTATTCGATGTTCGTAACACGATAAGTTGATATCTATTGCGGCAGGAAATATTAATTTGTATGAACAAATTGCAAGTACGAGAAAATTAAATATCAATTTTCATGTCGGCGATTTACCTCTTTCATTCCATTTATTCCAAAAGAAACTAGCTTGGTTATTGAGAATCAGGGGTATCTTTCAAAGATCTGACCGGGATAAGTTGTGAGAGAACTTGAGAAGAATTTGGGAGAAGCATGGCGATCGCTTCACTTGCATCTTCTAATAAATCACATTTTCATTATTCACGACAGGTTATCGAAAAAATTAGATATATCTACACCGAGAGAAAAAGCATGCTTTAGAAGCATGACACACTTCAATGCTTCTAACGCACTTGTTACAACGTACTTTTAACGCTCGGGACTCATGCAGTTAACGCACGAGACCATGCTTTTTGGGTATGTGTCACATGCTTTCTAAGCATGGGTACCGAGCGTTGGAAGCACGTTATGACAAATGCATTAGAAACTTTAGTGCGTCAATACTTCTGCAGTATGCTTTTTCTCTCGGTGTAGGCTGAATAGGAAAAGAAAAAATCAAGATACAGTGACTTCTCAATTATTTGAAAATGGTTTTCTGGATTGACTAAAAATGACTCACTTTGATGTCATTTTGACTAATAACATCGAATTATCATCAAAGTGGTATAAAAAACCGTTCAGTTACCCTGGTAAAGGTGAAGCGTTGAAGCGCAATGAAAGCGCCACGAAAGCGTAAGCCAAGAGTCATCTAGGCGTAATTTAGAAACATTTTTGGAACATTCTCATGCTTCATCTGTTTCAAATAACCTCTTCCTTCACTTTTGAATTTTCATCAGGATATTGGCACATCTGGAACGCCATTCCTCAGTCATCCTGATTAACCCTATAACTGTATACATGGGTCGCCCAGGGTCGTCTTTGAGGCAGGGCACACCGGGCCCGAGCCCAGGGCCTCCTGCAAAACGGGAGCCTCTTCGTAGCGAATCGTTAAAATTTTTATATATTCTTTTAAAAAGGTTACTTAAAAAAAATGGAATCAAGTTATTTGAAAAATGAAACTAATAAATACATATATATATACGTTTTAAAATTTATTTTTCACTTCGATTCAACAGTTTTTTACGATATTTTCCAGCCAAAAAGTCATCAATCAAATAATTAAAATCTATTTCTTTAAATAAGTCTGATTCGATGCACATAATAGATAAATTCCCTAACAGCACATCCACCGATTTCTTCGTCTCATCTCCGTGGATTCTACGTGGATAAATGGTGGAAGTGGATAGAACGTGGATGAACGAAGATTCCACGTGGGGGCACCGTAGAGGCAACGTAGAAATGTCCGGTGCTGTACGGGTCGTTTAGCCTTGACTCGGTCATTGAATTTCTTATATCGCTCTTTAAAAATTTCAAGATTTTACGTCTTCTTACATGGGCTTCCACTTTAAGTAGGCCCAGGGCCTTCAGAAGCAATGAAAGACGGTCCTGGGGTCGACAGAACCCAGTTGACACAAGTGGCGAATCCCCTTCAATGGGGGTAAAATCGAGACTGTAAGCTACACACTGAGATAACACTGAGTAAAACTCGAATCCAATGTACGCACGCCTTTTTCCACCCATAATTGTGGTGATAAAACCTGTGGAGTGCAAAATGATATGAATTTGAGAAATCGTTCTGGGTTCACTCGACCCATGTATGCAGTTCTCATGTTTGATAATCAATTTCGTGACCATTAAACGGATCGAAATTCAGTAGAAACCGTTAAACACCTTTCACGTTTGAATCGGAATTTTGCGTGTTTGAATAGGAATGAATGGGATTTTTCGAGCAGGGTACCTTTGCGGTATAATTGATACATTGGGGTATTTCAGCAATATTTTGGAACAATACCGAGATGTTTCGGGGTGTATACTCTGGTGAGGAAAATTCATGTGGAAATCTCTGAAAATTTCTGTAACCATCATTGAAACTTTTCTACGAGGATAGAACAGCTTCAAAAGGTTTATGTGCAAGGAAGAAGATTTGCGATGAATTTTGGGACAGGGACAATTTCTGTTTCCATTCAAAACAAATTGTGGCCATTCGCACTGAATCGCAGAGTAGATTTGATGGCGGTTGCAGCAATTTTCATCAGAAAATTGTTCCTATCCTGTAACTTTTTTATGTGCGCATCGATGATCATTAATGTCGTTTATTTCATACAGATCTGAATGTTAATACGCATTGATAATTCATCACGCGAAAAATTAATTGCCATACAGTGGAACAGATTGTTTGAAACGAAAATCAAATAAAATATTTAAGGGGGCGTTTGAATTAGGAGGCCGAAAACAATTGTTTTTAAAGGATTTTTTCAGTTATGAAGAAAATAGTTGAATGAAGCGAGCTTTTCGAAATATTTTCATGTATATTTAAAATTCACACAAAAAATTTTCCCAACGTGAATTATTGACATAAACCGCGTTTTCTCCAATTTTCAGTGTTATAATTATTGAAAAACTGGTGTGCCAGATTGTGTGAGAGCTAGTTCTTCAATTGGAACGAACCGAAGCTTGTTATCTTCAGTTCCGAAATACAAATCTCTTCTATGTGAACAAAAAAATTCATGAACAATTGTTTTTAAACATTTTAAGTGGCAAGTTCAAGTAATTATTTTTTCCTCAAAAATGCACGGGTTTTTTCCAACCTCAAGTGCATTTTGAATGTCACGATTTTTGCGGATTTTTTTTAGTTGTAAAAAATTTGCTTCTCAACTTCAAACATATGTAAAAAAAATCCCGAAAAGTTCATTTTGTTGACATTTTTTTTGCGCACTTCGAAAAATCTTGAAAAAATGCACAGAAAGAAAATTGATGTAATTATAGGAACATTATTGAATTGCTGTAATGTACATCGGCATTTTTGTCCGATCAACCAAGGCCTCCGATAAGAATGGAAATTTACTGCAGTAGTTACCTAAATGACAATAAATCCAACAGATATTCCAGTATAAATTAGAGCAATTCAATGTTATCTCTATATCTATCGGGGATATAGTAAATATTACAGCAATTTTTCTTTGTGCGCTTTTTTAGGCTTCCCAATTCGGATTTCCTGCTTAATTCAATGGCTGCGCCAATACACTTCATTGATTCGGATAGAATGTGATTGCATCAATTAAATATTCGCTCAATCAAAAAAATATTCAATGTTTTATGAAATATTTTCTTAATGAGAATAGATATTGTATTGCTTCAATGAAGCCTCATTCGAATCAACTCATTATTGCGACTCTTCAATAAGATACTTTATTATTTCCTGGAATTTTTTCTCTCAGTGTACAAAACATCAATGTGTATTACCCGATTAAATCCCTCGCATACGTACCGAGACGATGGTGCTGGAGTTTGAATCGTTTATTGAAACGAAATAGTAATCAGATAACACAATACGTAACTGTTATAAACTCAAAATCTTTTATCACATTCTTTGACCGATTTTTCCAGTTCTAAGGAGTTATTAATTCGAGCAGGTAAGTAACAATGATTTATTAGACTTCGTGAGTTTGAATCTTCGTTTCGTTTCTATAAACATTTCAAACTCCCACAACATATCGAGTCGTTTGATTTTTTTTCATTTAAATGCCATAAAATTACAGAGTGATTTATCACCAAATGCAGGGGGTTTTTTCAGGATATCAAAGATATAATATTGAAAACTCTGGAACTTCCCTAGTATAGAAATGTGAAATTAAAATTCGAGAAAATCACCTTATTTCGGACTCGCTTGATGGGAACCTTCCCTTAATCCTCAACATGCACACCTCTTTTTTTGAACATAACATGCATACCAGGGTTAGACCATGATGACCTTGTTGATTTTCAATTGATTATAACTTCGAAACAATAAAACATGACAAAAATCCAAAGTGTGGTGGGAACATCCCATACAGCACCGGATGTCCCCCCAGCAATATTGTCAGAATATTACATTGGGAATGTGTAATATTCTGGAAAACATCTCAAGAAGATTGTCAGAATGTATGCAGGATGTCTCATGTCACTATCTTTGTAAAATTCTGGAGACATTCCGGGATATTGCTGTGCTCATGTCAGCGATATTCTGTACGGAAAAAAATCTAACAGTCACATACATTAAAAAGCTTACAAAATATTACTTTGGGTTGAGAAGAAATGTCTTCATGACATGCAGAGTTTACTTCTACAAATGTTGAATGAGCTAGGCCAGAATCACCTTGTTGGCGCAGTGCTGCACCAGTATTGGCCAAAACTGGCACGGCACTGGCATTTGTCTGGGGTGACAATGATTTCCTGCACTGCGGATTCAGTACTAATACTATTATCCGCAATCAGTGCAGTGCCTGTACTAGATCAGTACCTGGCCGGTATTAGGGTCTCAGTACTGGTTCATCAGTACAGGCATAGTACCGTATTTCTATGTATCCAGTACTGATCCCGTACATGTTGGCCAAATGTTGAAGACCCAATACTGGCACTGCACTGCGCCTGTCGTCAACATTGGCATAATTCGGCTTTTTCTGATTGAGAAAGTAGATTACTAGGAAATTCCCCCAGTGAGGATTGAATCCGGGTTTTGCGAGTGAGAGTCAAGGCTTCTATCACATCAGTGAATCTCCGAGATGACGACAACACTCTCAAAGTGCCATTTATTGTAATAATCGTGATGGGAGTTTGGAGAATTCGTTTCCGTGAAATGTAGACCAATCGGTTCAGAATCTTCTGCACTGTTAAAAATGTTTTGAAATTTCATAACTTTTCCAATTACATCCGTAACTGAAATTTCCAATTCTTGGTATTTGAATTGAGAATTCATTTACACGTGATTGAATTTTCAAATTTTTATTACATTTTATTACGGATTTATGTACATTTTCGTAACTGAAATTTCATACACATGTAACTTCATTTTTCAGTTACGTGATTGGAAATTCCTTCCGTTACGTGTATTTGAAGTTTTGCCCAGAAATTTTTAACAGTGTGACACAAAAAATGAGTAGAGCGTGGGAGAGAGGTTTTTTTCGACCTTGACTTTGAAATTTTACAAAATGCTGAGTAAGATCGATGGAAAAAATCTCGAAAATTTGTCTCTGTGGGATATAGACCAATCGATTCAGAATGTTCTGAAATGAAAAGTGAAAAGGTCGTAGGAGAGGCGTTTGTTTCAATCTTTAATTGTAAATTTCGCCAAATCCTCGGTCAGGTGTATGAAAATTCATTTTGCTTCATAAAATATTGTCACTGTCATATTCTCAGAATATTTCAGTTGCGACAAATTTAGCATATTCCCCATCGTAGATTTCCAGAACATTACAGATCATTGCATGTGCAATGTTCCAATTGGAAGATCCTTAGAATATTTTGTATGGAATATTATATTTGCAATATCTATGGGATCTTGTATAAATATTTCACACAGAATGTTCTGAGCGAGACATTGTAATATTCTAGGAATATTACTGAGACATTGGGTGCTGTGTGGGGTGGGGAAAAGAGAGGTAGATCGTTAAAACTGGATTTTTTTGCTATCAGGAATGCAAGGTTGAAAAATTCAATTTTTCAAGAAATTGAATTATTCAAAAATTCACATGGTTACTGTTACCCTAATATGCATATTAGAGTCTTTCATTGGTCGATAACTCATCATATGTCGAATATGTTTCTCGAAATGGCTGCCACTACAGCTTGACAACTACTCCATGGATCGTCTTTGCTTTTCATTTGAAATTTTATCGAATTTCTGGGAGATTATATCTACATGCAGATAGATATTGCTGTTTTTTTCCTCATGGCACTTTGAACAGCGAGGAAGAGGAAAAATCAGTATCGAAAATTCGTTCATCCGCCATTTCATTGATCTTTAATTTGGTATTGATATTATTGGTATCATCTTCAACACACATCACATATTTTACAGGGATCTTTGGATTTCTGTTTCTCACGAGTGTTGGAGTGCTGGCCGATTCTACATCTTGTTTTGGAATGGTCAGGTTACAGCACGTGCGACAAATTTTCATACGATAATTCTTATCGAAAAAGATAGTGTTATGTATTCTATCATTTATTGATTATGCCAAGCGAGGAAAAATTCATAATCATGTACCATTTATATAGAATTATGTATGAATTATGAATTAATTATATATAGTTTTGAAAATTTGTCCCCTCTGAATGTGTTGAAAAAACTTTATTTTTTTCTTTCTATGAAAAATCAAAAATCAAGAAAATCACCTTTTCGGGGCGCTTGATGAGAACCTCCCCTGAATTGAAATTGATCACATTGAATTTTTATTTATTTTTTTGTTCATTGCACATTTCGTGAGGGAGAATGTGTGTAATGTATGATACTAATGGCGTCTTTATGAAATTTTTTTATCAAGTTTTCATTGATATTCTATAAAAATCAACAAGAACAACAAAAATAACCGGTAAGTTTTGGTTACACGTTGGTAAATTTTCGATTTTCATAAGTTCACAGTTGGGTATTAGTGTCTCGGACGAGACCGAGACTGGTCTCGGTATCGACCCCGAGATCGGGACAAGACCGATATGAGATGAGACGAACGATTATTTTTCGAGATCGAGACGATACTTGCCAAGCCGAGAATCTCGACGATACTGAAACGTATAAAATGCATTGTTGGAACCGAGAATGGCGAGAATTTCGACTCAAGACCGAGACGATACTGATTATGTTGAGACAAAAACGAAACCGAGACGAGATTATAAATCCCGAGACCAAATCGAGACCGAGATTGAGACCCGGTCAGTCTTGTCGAGACGAGAACGAAACACTATTGGGCACGATGTAAGAAGAATAGGTGGGTTATCTTTCCTGTCGGTGTGATAAATTTTTGATGAAGTTTTCGACATAGCTTCCATTTTCGCCCCCAGTTGGCAAAAATATCGTTGGGGCCAGAAAAATTTTAATTTTTTTATTCAAATAAAGTTCAAATGAAAAATAACTTCCCTTTGTTAATGTTATGTCTTATAACAAGATTCTAATTTTTTATTCATCACTTTGGACTAGTATTTTCAACATCCAATTTGGATTTGCCGCTTTTTTTGGCCTGAACTATGTAAGAGTAAGCGAGGGAAGAGAAGAATTAGGGAAAGGAGGTAGGAGAAGAGAGTGATAAGGGAAGAGGGAGAAGAAGGAGGAAAAGAAGAAATTAGAGAGTCACTTGGTCAAGGAATTCCAAGGAGGAGACAACAAGAAAACGTCTCGAGACTAGATAATATAATATATCTATATATATCTATAATCAAAGTTTGTCTCACCAAAAGTGGAATTGAAAGAAAAACAAGTCAAATTAATTGATAAAATCTATTGGAGCCAACAACGAAGGGTCATCCCATTCAAATCACCATTCAACGACCACGCTATGAGAGGCTTCGGAATTATCAAAAAATTAATAATGAATCTAGATCTTCTTGAGGATTGACTGCGCTGTTCATCTATACTTGAGACTGACCGGGTCTCGATCTTGGTCTTGATTCAGTCTCGAAAAAACCAGTATCGTCTCGGTCTCGAGTCGAGATTCTTGGTCTCAAGTCAAGATTCTTGGTGCCGGCAATACATTCGAGAAACTAAGTATCGTCGAGACTCTTGGCTTGACAGATATCGTCTCGGTTTTGGGAAATAATGGCTCGGGTCGTCTCGTATCAGTCTCGATCTCGTCTCGATCTCGGGGTCGATACCGAGAGCAGTCTCGGTCTCATCCGAAACACAAGTTCACTAGCTGGTCATTGCAATATCTTTGAAAATACGATTCTTACAAAAAAATGCGTTACATAAAATTTCATGTCTTTTCACGTAGAAAACGACTCCATAACCAAAACTAGTGGTTCCCATTAAAAAAAGTGTTTTTCATCACCTGCCGAATGACCTTCAAAACTCACTTCAAGGTCAAAACTGATGTCATCATAAACACCCCCCCCCCCCCCCTCTGAACCTAACAACTTTCACCTAAAACATTTTTGGCTCCCACTACTCCTTTCGAAGATGTTGACGTTTATATTCTTATTTGGGACACCCTGTATATCAAGGTTATCAGAGATAAATGATATTGGAATTTCTCAAAACTCTCGCATCGATCATCATTTCGTTTTCTTAGTTTTTCCTTTGACAATAGACTTTCTAAAACTTTTCATTAAGGATTATTTCAATTATATTTAATTTCAATGCTTATGAATGAATTTCATCCATTATACAAAAATAAGGGTAACAACTACTCGAATTTCGTAGTAGCAAAATCAAGAACTATATCAGGAAAATTTCACAATACATACAAAAGTATTAGTAAAAGCACTTATTCTTCTTACATCGTGCTTTTGGGTATGAACTGTTTTCAACCGGAAAACGATAAAAATGCAATTGTTCTTTTTATCAGGCCGAAGTGGGTTTTCATTCATTGTTGATAGACGATTAGTTTTTCCCACAAACAGCGTTGCCAGATCCGTATCTTCCTTTTTCCCCATGGGTGACGAATCGTAAGACATCAGTGAAGGAACTCCCAATAAAAGAAGGTCGTGCGACCGTACTCTGGTAACACTGCCCACAAACTCACCAATGGGGACACCGTTACTTTTGGATAATCCCTTGGTATAAAGCAGTCCGAAATCAACCATTTGCTGTTTTTGCTCATACAAATATGGTAAAAAACATGGAAAATTTGGTTTTCAATCAAATTTCTATCAATAGAAAAATACTCGTAGAAAAGTTTTGCCTGTTTATTTTTATAAACTTTCAGGAATTTTCATATCTTCTCTCATGTTTTCGGGGAAGAATCGGCGAAAAGAAAAGGAAATTTTGCTGGGACCAGGAAAAACTGTTTTAAGAGTATTCGTATGATTCACCGTGAGAATCGGTGATTTTAGAAAAAAATTTGCTCAGTGCAGAAAACTCGAATTTTGAATATAACTAGCTGAAACCGCGAAGTTTTTTGCTAGCTCAAAAAATAAATCGCTATTTCAGTGGATTGTTTAGCCATCTCAACTATTGAATCAACTTCAGCTGCGAATTATCTGCAAATGCAGTCAAATCTTCAGTACTCTACGCAAAATCGCGAACAAACCTAACTGTACTGGTTGTAAGAATTAATGAACATAACTAATGAAATTATTGTGGTAAGAAAATCGGTGTCTTGCACAGTGAAGAATTTGTTACTTTAGCCAGAGCTACAGATTCCCTGATAGAAAACCCTCTAGTGATTCTCTAGGTTATGATAAGGGCTTATTAGGTGTTGAAAATCCCTCACGAGAACTCCTCGGAATCCCTCAGATTCTGTTCTTGTAGTGAATTTTTGTGTGTGCAATAATGTAAAAATGAGATCATAAATACGATTAATTTCATATCCTACGCCCTCCAAAAAGCATATTTCATATTTGTTATTTACAATAACTCTGAGTAAAATATGAAATTCGATAAAAATATGCAACATAACAATTCGTGTCTTACGATACCCTTTAGACGAGTTCAAGTAGTATTATGCAGCATATTTAGATATCTTTTACGTTCATAACAAATGTGGAAGATGTCTTTTAGATGTAAGACATGTTTTAGATATCTAAAAGATATCTGAATAAGGTAGATGACCCCATTTATGAACGCGACCCCTTTAATGAACGTTTTGGTTTTTGATTCATAGTACTTTTCATTTAGTGCTTTAATTTCATCCAAGCATGACTGACTGGATACTGAATCAACCGCTGTTATGTAAATAAATTCAGAATAATATGTCATAGGAAAGATATAATAAATAAACGATTGTTCGCTAATGGGGGTTAAGGTGTTCATTAATGGGGCCGGTCACCTTACGTTGCATAAGACATCTTGAAATCGTCTGATGGATATTGCAAGACACAAATTGTTATGTGGAAATCTGCATTGTGTGGGATATCAAGTTCGGATAGTCAACTGAAGATTCGTTTAACAGCCAAATGGTTTACCAAAAGAACAATGCGATTGATTACAACTATGAATCTCGTTGAGTTAGAAAAAATAGTGCCTCCATGCGCAGTGGCAACGAATTTTTCTTCCCGTGTAATACAATGCACTCATTTTTTTTTCTCAAAAATCAACATTGAATTTGTCCCACACATACAAATCAATGTGATTAGAAAAAAATTTGCAATCACAGAAATTTTAATGAATAACCAGAAGGGGAGAAATATTTGAAATTCATCTCCGTCCAAAAATGTAGAAAATCAGAGTTTGAGAGGAAACAACTCCAATTTTCTCTCCCTGTAACAACAATAGCAACAACCCAAACAGCAACAATAATTGTTCAAAGTAGACAAGGTAAATGTAGAAACGGTGCTCCATATTGACAGGTATCAGTCACTCAGAATTAAATTTTTTCTCCTTGTTTATCTTTTTGGACTGAACAGCTTTGGCTCATCAATTTGAAATATTACTTTGTAAAATGAGTTCGAGGAAGTGAAAAATGACCGCTCATACGATACCTTCGTTCCATCATTAATAAATACCCTCATTCGCGAAGGATGTTGTTTTTTGTTTGCAGTTAGGAAACCGTCATTACCGAACATCGTAATGGAAGTTTTCACCGTGTTATCTTTTTCGTTGCATTTTTAAATCTTCCTCACAAATCTGTAAACAGGGTGAGTTTGGAGGTAATTTGAGAAGAGTGTGCGCAGGACGTTGATTTTTCTGCTGCCCGTCGCCAGGTGAACGAGCGGTCCTCCATTTTTACGTATTTATGAGGATCGATAAAATCTTGGACGATCAAATGTATTTCTTCATTTCATAATTCAATCTCACGTAATCGAATAAATTTAATTTCTCAGTTTTGATAAAAAATGTCACATTGTGCAAAATGTCTCAGTAACTCTCGAAATATTTTTGTTGCAGGATTACAAATTTCTTTTTGTGCTATGTAAGTTCTTAGTAATTCCTCAACCCAGAGATTCAAGAGTTTTCGAATTCTCACTCTTCAGAGAATTATTGGAATCAAATTCATTTATTTCATAAAATAAGAAACTCCGATTTGTGGAAAGACTTTTGAAACACCCTATAATTCATTCGATTTTGATTAACAATGAAAATTGCATTAATTTCATTTACACGAACAGAATCAGCGCAATTATCACACTTTCAGGTGCAATATTTTTGAATGGTTTGGAATCATCCTTCATTTTACGATGGAAAATGAATCTCTCATTTGATGAGCGATCGTTGCATTATCATTTAATATTTAAACTTGTTGAAATTTCATAAACGAACGCGTATATAAATCCATTGAACGGAGTTATTTATATAGAAATACGCGTAATATCATTACCATAATTCCAATCAATGATCGAACGAAAGTGACAATAATAAATGAAAGTATTTTCCACTTTCAATTTTTGATACACGATGAAAATACGAACCGAAGTACGTTTTCATTGCCACTACTTTGTTAATATATAACCTGTATATTCCGATGAATGAAAATTCATGGATGAAATTCTCATTGAACATAATTTATTCTCGATGTACTTTTTCTCTTGCAATCATTTCCAAATCATCATTTTGTGAATGAATTTCCCTCTCGTTTCGAATCATCTGGTGAAACGTGAAAATTTCATCTTTGTATCATTTCTGGAATGTCCAAGCCCAAATTTTGATTATCAATGGAAAAGAAAAAATCAGTGGATTAATATAAATTAAAAAAAAAAATGATGTCCAGTGGTTACAGTTTTTCACAAATATAATGAATGGTAATATCTATTCCCTAGACACGTGGTGTACTGAAATGAACTCTATGACGATTCATTGTTCGATAACCGCGAATGGTTTGCAGTTTGACCACACGGCCATGATTCCCTGATAAAATCGAAATACAAAGACACGCTTTTTGATAACATTACTGCACTTCATGTTTATTAGAGTCGAAACCGCGGTTGATTTCATTGAAATTCCGATGATGAATTTTAAAGGATGTGTACAGGAAACTCCAAATAAATACACGTTGCGGAGGGTTCGTTATTTATCGCGTTATTCATCGATCCAAAGCGTGAATTGTAAAATAAGTGCAAAGTGATTGTTATTTTGATACCCGCTGAATTGAGAAAGAAAGAAAGAAAGAAAGACATTCGATTTACCGTAATTCTTCGAAAATCGTGGATGATATCCTTCCATTCACTTGTCACTTTTTTTCAAAATATGTATCACTTGTTGGCTTGTACATTTCAGACTGAGAGAGCAACGTGGGTCTGCAGGTTCCGTGGGACTTGGGGGGAAAGACATCATCCTCCGGGCCCAACCAATGAGGGAGCTCAATACGAACGAGTTCACCTTCTGCGTAGGGGATACCCTGCAAAGATATTACTTGCAGATCTAGGAGTCTAATGTATTTGCATTTTAAATTGTTCAGCAAGTTACTTATCGGAGTTTCGTTCTCACACTGACAGAAATCATTGAGTATGCAAGAATTGTGACAGACTTTATGTGTCATTCATAGTTATGATTAAGATTATAAACAAGCGAACAACACGACTAAGCGAGATTGTAAACTCTCAGAATTATGTTCAACTGATTTAGAGTTATATATAAATTATATATAATTGAAACAATTTTTCCACTCGGGTGAGTGCTCGATATTTTAAATTTTTCATTAAGAAGAAGGATTTAGTTGAATGTTATATGACTTTACTATTGCTACATGCTGCTACTTTAATACAAAATGTGGTAATATTTAAAACCACATTTCTCTCCTTGTAGGAAATTCATTCATTCTAAATAAAAATTCAGTTGACGCAAATGAATTTTTCATTCCCACGGTGCTAAAAATCTCTGCATGAAGTTTGATGTTTTTGCTGAAGGTTGTCTTCGAAGACGTACATGAAACGAGCTTCATTAAATTTAACGTATTCGAGCATGAAATTATACTTGGCAATTGCACATTTTTGTACATCAAAGGTCACGTTTTATGTATCTGAAATTGAATTCATGGATGCGATTGAGAAGAATTTCCTAATTTCTTTGACAGGCCATCGAATAAATGGTTTCATCCGTATTTTAGCTGAGAAAAAAAAATTTTGATTGCCACAGCTTGGTGCGTTCTCACAGGGTAGTTTCCACGAAAATAATCAATTTCATTCGTCGAATTGAGATTTTTGTTCCCCAAAAATACGAGATACAATATTCATCGTTGAAGATATCAAGCGAAACTCATACGCGATTAAAATTTTATTCCCGTGCATTTCATATTCGGAATATCCAAATTTTATATCCCCTGACCATCTATCGGTTGGTTACATGGCATACGAATGAAACTGACAATCTCATTTCTTTACAAGGGAATATCATTGGGATCGTGTTATTTGTATATGCCAGGAAAAAAAAACTGCAGAAACAATTTTCATCTCTTTATCTTTACATCCATTTTTGAATGAATAAAATTTCATTAAATCTTTGATATTGAATTTTAGTCTTCCTCATTTTCAAGGAGAATCCTTTCATTCAACTCGCGAAATATAATTTGCGTAATTTGATTTGACAACTTTTCAAAAGCACATTCATTTCATTAGTTTCACGTGTACATTTTCAATACCGTATACATACATTTGTGAACTTTGTGTCATATTTTTACATTACAATTCTGTACGTTCTTCCTTCAGTTGAATCGTTTCGCATCGAGGGATGGTGTTTTTTTAATAAAATCGATGGGTATTCTCGTATCGTATACTCGTTATTGTTTCCAGCGGCGTCTCAACGCTTGAACGGCGTCACGATGCCGACGACGGCGACTAGGAGAAGGACAACTAGGAGGAGGATGCCAACGTGTGTCTCGAAGCGATCAGACGAAAACGCCACTTCGTATTTGACCTGTTTTGCGAAAAGTATGAGAACGGGTCGAACGAGTTATTAAACGACGAGAGAACTGACTCAGAGTTGAAAATAGTAGTAGAGAGAGCCGCGCCGCGACTAACGACCGTATAAATTCCGTAGAATAGCCCCGATACGAGCCGCTCGTTGTAGAGGTTTATATGTGCCATGCACCAGCGAGAGAATAAAAGAAGAAAATATAGGTATAAAGGATGCATAGGGTGCTTCCGTGTACGTATATGCGCGTATATACGAATAGGTATAGCAATTGAAAGAGGGAATCTGAGAGTTGTAGAAAAACTGTACGACGATGTTTACATATCTAGTTGTAGAAAAACTTTTCAGACGGCGACACTGTATATATACATCAAACATATATATGTTCCGCGACACGTTCGTCGATGGTTTGTCGAATTTCATACCATTATTAGATCAAGCTGAGAGGATTAACGATCATTCTCCTGATTGCCATCGCCATTTTTATGTCGAAAATTTTAGTTGGCTCGTATATTCTTTGACTGCGATTGGTATTGGATCATAACGATAATTATACGAGAATACTCCTCGTATTTGGTGATTCATGTTCTTCTCTTCTGTTGTGCAGGGTGTGCTGAGACATCGAGATGAAAAATGAAGATTTGTTGGAAAAATTGAATGCAGTTGAATGTACGAAAGCTTGTTTATGATGCATGTATTTCAGAGAACGATAATTGAATGTTATAAGTCCACCTGTTGACTTGAATTTTGGAATTTGAGGAAAAAAAGAAGTTGAATTAGAATTTTGGAATGGATTTCAGCTCGTTGAATCAACGAACAACTACGAATATTGCGAAAATAATGAAGTCAGTATTATTGGTGAATGCCACAAAAGAACGATAGTATACCAAGGTCGCCCCAACATGGAATCGGTAGTAGATTGGTATTCAACCGATATTCCGTAGAACATGCTTACTTGGTTGCAAATATTTCATTAGTACTGACGCAGAATTGGGAGGATTATTCAACAAACCTTCAGGAACGATCAGTCGATGCTACCGAACGTTCGAAAACGTTTTTTGAACACTTCTGAAGATTTGTGTTCTCTTCCCAAGCAGAAATGCTCTAGTTATTGACGAGTTTTGTAACGCATAACTAGCCAGATACTAGACACTGCCAAGTACCTCACCAGAACCCTACGAGATACTTGCAAGCGTCTACCCACGTGAAAATTTCTTGCTTGCGCCAATACTGACGATGAAAAATAGATAGGCGCAATGCTGACATCCAAGGCTTGGAAATCTATATCGAGCCAACGTTGACTGACAAGTGGCACAATGTTGCACCAATGTTGAGAATCATAATTTCTAATGATCAATCCATCATTGGCTCAAGATTGTGCCAATCATGGTTCATCGTTGTCCTAATATCGTTTGGACAGAACAACTTCATACGAACAATTTCATAGCACGGCTGAATATTAATCCAAACGTTGACAACGTTCAGAAGAAATGAGTACCCAATGCAGTGCCAAACCTGGTCAAAGCTTGGCTCAGGCTAGCCACGATTCTCAATTATACGTCTCCATACGGAAATTCCCGCGTCCAATGTCAAAGCGCCACCCTTCGGTATTGTTTCCAACGCTCGGTTCGTTTCTCGCAAGCGCTCAACGAACTATGCGGTTGATATATAAGCATCATATAACCTTCTGATTTGAAAATTGTTGTCTTCATCATAGGTCCTTCATCGAAGGAGAGATTTTAGCTGTGCAGACCCATGGACTCGTGGACATCAGAATTTGAATTATACTTGATGTAATTGATTTGTAAGGTAACCAGTAATCATTGAGTTATATTAAACTTATAAACACATCTTGTATTGGATTAATCAAATAAGTTTCTTCATTCCAATGTATACAGATATTCTGTGGCCCTGGTTGTATAAAATATTTCAGGTTCGGGCTGTACTTCTTAACATGTTTGGAGGGGAAGCAATCGATGTCGGAAATATATGACTCTGAATTTTTATTATATTTTTGCAATCGTTCAACATAGAGTTGAGCATCGGCACAACATTGGCTCAACGTTGGCGCGGGATTGTCGCAACGTTGAATCAATTTCGGCCGAATATTGACTCAGTACTATTATAGTATTGACTCAAATTTAGCAGTCAATATCATTTATGTGTAATAAATGATGGTACCTCCTTTAAATACATAAAACATTTGACCATTGGTAGACCATAAAAAAATTCGTCTATCCGTCTTGGTTTGTAATGAGTACAAGCATGATCCAATCTTGGATTTAGATCGAACGACAAATTTTTTCATGGTTTGCCAATGATGGCTGATTTGACTGCCATAATCGTACCAATGTTGGTCCGTGATTGGCAGAATGCATCAATGAAGCCTGTAACGATGTTATCATTTCAAGCTTGCACCTTGCTAACCGCCAAGGCTCGGCCAATCTTTGTCAGTGTTGCGCCATCCTAGTGCCAATCGTCAATTTTCACCTGGGTAGTTTTTGTCTCAAAAACTTGTCAACGTTCAGAACACCTCCCCTACGTTCTATAGCTTATTGGCTCTTCCCCTAACGTCTTCAAAAAGAGGTATTATGACTTCTTGCTCACCTCCACCCTTTCTCACTCATAGACATATACTCCTTTTCAAGTACGTTCATCGTGGTTCATCTTACGCTTTTCTTGCCTTCATCTTCATTCTGCGCCTTTTTCAACTATTGTATCTCTATTTTATATCTGTTTTTTCATTTGCCTTCATCTTCATTCTGCGCATTTATAACTATTGTATCTCTATCTTATATCTGTATTTTCATTTCTCACACCTTTGTAATCTCATCCTCACTCTCATTCTCATTTCATCTTTATTTTCAAGTTCATTCATTCTGCCTTCTTTTTGCTTTTCGGGCTGTGGGTTTAATGCTGTATATATATAAGTATTTTTGTATATAATATCTTTGTTATTGTTTATACTTCTTTCTCAATTGTTCCACAGGATGTTCATCCTAGAACATAAATAAACATATCTATCTATCTATCTATCTATCTATAAACCTTCCATAAACGTTCCAGTAGCACGTCGTGCTGTCTGGGATTCGCTGACTGCCTGGTAAAAAAAAATCTACAAATATTTACGGGTTCCTATAAAGTTCCTGTGATTGTGCTGGAATATTTTTTGCAAATATACTGAAATCTTGAGTCCAATATACTGCACTGAGAAAAGTGAACTGTAACCATTACCATGCGAAAATGGTAGTTGAGTGACAGAATCTCTAAGTTGATGATGGCGACTACGTTATTGGGTATCCATCTTCATGTGAATGGTAACCATTTCCATGTGCATGAACATTGCTACGATTCTTCATAGTATCCGAAACCAAATTCGCGAAGCTGTCCCCCAATTACTATTTGTACATGGTAATCATTACATTCAACTTCTCTCAGTGTGGTTGATGATTCCAATAAAAATGTTTGTAGTGTAAAGAGTCATCAAATGCGCCAGAAGCGGGCCATTTCGCAATTCCCATATGGATTCTTATACCCCCTGATAGATGAAATTCAAATTTCTCTCCCCCGGAGTCAATAGTACTTGTATCATTCAGACAGTACGAGACGAGAGTCCATAGAGACAGTTGTGGATTCATTTGTAATTTGTAAAAATATTTTCCTTCCTCTCATTTGCTTTGATGGTTGGAGAAGAAAAAAACATAGACTATCGCGTCGTTCTCTTCTCCCCCGTGCCCTCTCAACCATATGATACGCCTCAGAGAAAATGTGTACGATGAAAAACGATCAAATACGGATGCAAACGAAAATTCTCAAACGTTCTCACGCTTCGTTCATCATGAAAATAAATCGTTCTGTGTGGTGCGTCTCTTAATTGTGTATCGCATACACAAACATTCGAAGACCAGGATCTTTTTGATGAGGATACGTGTGGTGCATATGTAGGTGTTGGACAACTCGTACGAATGGCACATCTTTCGCGTATAGTCATCGGGATTGCCGTCTTCATCGTTCGGCGTCATTTCGTGTTGCACTTGGGCCAGAAACCGGTGAACGTGTCGTCAACCGTGGAACGAATGGAAAAGGTCATTCTCCAACGTTAACTGCATTGCACCGTTCTGAAACTAACTGAACCACCACGAGAGTTTCCCCGAACGACACTCGCTCGTGCAAGCTCTCAAAGAGGCTCCAATTTTGCATGGCGTTAATCGTATTATCTCACCCGATGCCTCGTTTCCGATCGAAAATTCAAACGCATACGGCCTCCCGTTGAAAATCCTCAACGGGTTTTTCCTTGTTTCGCATCTAACTTTCAAGAAGTGAACCCTCAAATATTCAGTATTTCGAATAAAATTGTATTCCTATTGCTTACAAGCGATATTACGAAAGTATTTGATGCAATTGCAAATGGGTTCGGAATCGAGAGAAGAATGGACAAAAAACATAGAAAATGATGGCGATCTGTGATCTCGATGTGTAGTGGACCATCATCGTGGCGGATAGATCGAGGTGGCCCGGTCCTCGACTGGAGACTCCAACGATTCCAATCAAACGCACAATGCCACGTATTAAGGATTCCATTTGCGCGTTGTGCGAACATAGCCTTCTACGTGTATGTATAATATGCAGACGTTGAGTTGAAGCTGCACTTAGGGCTCTTACCTTCTCTGAATGCTGAACACTATAATGACGAGGATGGCGATGATGATGATGATGATGATGACTCGCACGAGGACATCGAAGATGACGGAGATGATGAAGATAATGATGATAATAGGAAATCGTGATGAAGGGGGATAAGGTTTTCGTACCAATGTTCGAATTTTGATATTATTGTCCTACGCTTTGAAAGGTAGAAAGGGAAACTTGGAGTTCTCACAGTCAGACTTGCCGTTGATCTCTCTGTTGTTCGCATGAAATATAAAATTCTGACGAGTACATTGACGCTGCCGAATTACTCCGAATCAACTGCGAGCACAGTGAAGTGACTGTCAAACATGAGATGAGATTTAAGTATCCCATGTCTGATAGTTACTCCATTGTTCTTGAATTTGATGCAATTGCTATATTAATAAAATATTTATGATATAAGATGTGAACTTCAAAAAACGGATCAAATATAGAATCTGTAGAACATGTTGAACATTCCTAGTGAAAATTTCCCAATCATTTGCGAGGTTTGTGACGATGCTCTAGGAAAACACTTGAGATAGTTACCTTCAAAGCGGTGCACATGGCTAGAAAATGAGAGATGATTTGACAATTATTATTAGATCAATGCGAGATCTTATGAGGATTTGTTTAGCGTTAGATGTGAATGCTCTTTGAGTGACTCTTGATGGATTCCTTCAATTTTCAAGAAGTAGAAAGCTCATTTTGCAATTCAAGATCGAGAGCTGATTAGGGATTCAGGAGAGTTACACAAAGAAAAAGAATTTGCTGTTGCGTCAAATCGACATTGTGAGTATTATATACAGGATATCAAACAAATGTTGTTGAATGAGCAAACTTTTCTTGCTGCCACATCTAAAAAATCGCTGTGATAGGAAATAGATTGCTATCATAGCAAAAAATTTGCTGCTCCAGCAAAAGATACTCAGCAAAATCAGGTTTCGCTCTCATAGCGTATTCTTTTTTCTTCACGAAGAATTTGCAAATTAGTGGTGGGGTGTGATAAGACAATCTGGATAAAAATGGTCAGGCAAATCCATCGAATGGTTGAATCAAGTAAAATTTGTTTGTAATATACAAACTTCCGTTGAGAATCTAGTCATTGAGACAGCTGGATTCGATTGTCTCTACAGCTTGGGTAGGCATGAAAATATATATTGAGTTCAAAAGGTGAAATGGATATAAGCTCGGGTAAGTACGAGATCTTGATATCTTGATTTGAATGACGATACCTCAATTCAAATTCGAAAATTTAAAGATTGACAGTTATATTGAGGGCACCCTTACTTGTCATTCTCTCAGTTAAGAGTACCCAAAATTTCTCTCCAGGTGGAAGAATTTTGTAGAATTACCACGGAATTATCTTCAGGATTCAGTTTTATACAAATTTTATGGAGGTTTAATAAATCAAGTTTTTTTCATGGAGAAAAAACTTTCGCAGGAACAGCCAAATCTGATTCTGCTGACCATCTTTTGCGGAGCAGTAAATGTTTCTCTCTTACAACAATCTATTTACTATCACAGCAAACTTGTCGGCTGCGACAGCGATTTTCTAGTTGTTGTAGTGAAAAATATCACCTCTTCAGCAACATTTTTTTACTATTCTATATATAATACTGAAAAATTTGCTTGTCCAGCGAAAAATTTACTGTTTCAAGTAATCATGACTGCTCTCTCAGCGACCCAGTTAGCTGTGGCAAGGAATTTTTAGCTGAGTTAATAAAAATATTTGCTATTCTATTTACACTGAGAACCCAATTTCTTGAACTCGAAGAAAATTTCTTTGCCCTCATTCTGAGAAATCTTGTGCCCGATGAAAAAAATAATTCATTTCAATGGAAAAATGTTTCATTGAATTGAAATCACATTCTTTGAATTCAAGAAGAAACATATTTCTGTTTCAATTCGAGGACTTTTCGTTTCAACCTGATGAAAACTTTTTCCATTCAATTGAATTTTTTTTCTATTGAAAAAAAGATATATTAGAATGAGGGCAAAGAAAAGTTCCTTCCAGTCTAAAAAATTGGGTTCTCAGTTTTGCCTCGATTCGCTGCGTCAGCAAATGTTTTTTCTTCGTGGGACATAAATTCCCTATGGAATTTACATGGGAATTGAGATTCTTCATGGCAAAAATATATATAAAAAATGCTTTATTATCGGAAACACCTTGACAACATGATACGAACATTCCTTCGCTTCCATGTTACTATGATGATGGCATTATTGACAAATTTTTCTATTTGCGACCACTTATTTAAAAAACCTCCGACAACCAATCTCCACATCGAGTTGAGTGTAGGTATGAAATGGTTCAACATAATGCATCTATAAGAATGAAATTGATTGTTTGCAGGATGTAAAACAATATTTGCACGGAGAGAAAAAATTTGCTGACGCAGCAAATCGAGGTATTATATATAGAATAGCAAAATTTTTTTGCTGACCTAACTAAAAATTTGCTATAACAGCAATCGTGTTAGCTACGACAGCAATTTTTTAGGTGTCGTAGCAATTTTCAGTATTATATACAGAATAGCAAACAAATTTTGCTGGGATAGCAAACATTTTTTGCTGCCACAGCTAAAAATTCGCTGTCGCAGCTAACAAGATTGCTGGAACAGCAAATAGTTTGCTGTCACAACAAAAAATTTGCTGCTCTGGCAAGAGGAACCCAGCAAAAGTAGATTTCGCTGTCACAGCGAATTCCTTTTTCTCCGTGTGTCCATTCGAAAGCAAAATGATACAGGACAACACTTTTTTTGAAACACCACCACTGTTTTGAATCATCTCACACTGCCTTGTTACAAATAATCTATGGAATTCCATTGACGAATGGGAAAAGGAATAGGTTTCAGGTTTCAATGAAATTCAATGATATTCAATCAGAAATTTCATCATTCGTAATACGATGTAATAGAATACTTCTACCTGGGTGAGAAAAAAAGCAGCATGGTCACAGAAAGTACGTTTACATGGTGAATGGTTGATGGTTTAAATGACTTGAAATTTGGTCATGATAACCAGAAGAACAATACAAAATCACATGAATCTGGTCGTGACATGATCAAAGTCAAAAACATGGTTATGGGAACCAAAATTTTCTCTTAGTGCACCTAGTATTAAAAAACAAAGACATATTCTTTCAAATTTTGTTTCATCTCATTTTTGAAATACTTATACATTGACCCAACGAATCTTTCATTATAACTGGTGAAAATAAGGTTGGTTAATTGTACTCGAATCTTGAGCCCATCTGTAGACCTATACGAAAGGACATGCCTTATCAAGGCCATATCTGGTGGGTCATCTATGGGTGTCCTACCACCAGCCGATTGGGCTGTATTGAACATCTCGAGCAGAAGTGTGAATCCGGTACCGATCCGATTTGCTCTAAGCCAGATCCGGTATGGATATGGGTAATCAGATTGGGCCCGGATGTAATGTGTAACGCTTCATTTCATCCGGACAACTTGATCCGGGCCAAATCCGGGTACTTGATCCGAGCCTGATCCGGCAACTCAATTCAGGCGTGATAAATTTTCCTTCACGTTTCTGATAGAAATATGGTTATCCTACTTCAAACAGGTTACTTGATGCGGTCCAAATTGGTTGATACATAACCCCGTGATTGAATTTTTTAAGAAGAAATCATTACCAAATTTAATTGTTGATAATGATTACAACTTAACATTTCCTACGTAAATATCGCAATAGTCCAAGTCCACTTACATTTAGACATCAGAGTACAATTATTATTCCCTTAACGTGTAACATAGTTTATGAACAATTTAATCAATATTTGTATTCCTCTCGTGAAAATGGAAGCGATAAGGAAGAGTAAACGAAGCGTATACTGGAGGGTAACAGAGACGTTGATGCAAAGTATACGAAGCTTGAATGGAAAGGATACAAAGAGTATGTGGAAGGGGAATTGAAACAAAGGAAGCGTGTACAATTCAAGAAAATAAAATTAAAAAATTGAATCCGATAGTGAGAATCGAATCAGTGATCTTCACCGTGGAAGACGAGGGGCTTATCCATTGAGCCATGGAATCCTCGGTGGTATCGAATGCTTAAAAATACTATTTGAAGTCAGAAAAGGTGGGTTTCGCATACGCTTGATGTAACTCACTATTACGTTACATGGAGCGTGTGTGAAACGGGATCAAGAGCTTATGAAGCGTATACGGAACGTATGATATCATCACTCCACAGCAAGCAGGCATCACACGTTTGAGGAAGAGGGAATTGAAACGTTTTTCGCTTCGTATACGCTTCCTTCGCGCTTTGTATATACGCTTCATTTCCACCAGGGTCCTAACCTAAAACATATTTGTCGTATAACACATTATCGCAATTCGCACACTATAGATGAATGTTTGAGCGAAGTATATATATCAATGAATAGATACAACCAGCACTCGCGAGAAACCTTAGTCATTCAGTATCGTATCCAAAATTTGATGGTATCCTGGAGTTTATCAGTGGAGGATTGAAATTTGTTTAATTCTAGGGGCATTTCGAAAGAATTTACTCACTCCTTATGGCTGCACCACACGGAGAAAAATATATAGTAAAACTTATTAGATTTATAATAACCCTCATTCAAAAATATGGTGAAAATAGGGACATCTATCTGACATAATACTGATTACTGTCAGCACATGAACAAGATCAATATCTACTTTTTGTAAGTTTTAGTAGAAAATTTATTCAAATTAATTATACAACATAATACACAATGCATTCAAAATGACTGTTGTAGTTTACAGCAGGAATTACGGTATTCCCATTAAATTTGAGAGAAAACACCACAATTTTTATCATAATTTTCAACATGATCCCCAGATAATGATGTACCAAAATCATTCAAAATGTAATATTTTATATATTTAACCGATATTCACCGAATTCCCACAGTTTCAAAATAAATTATGCAATCTGTACCGAACTTAGACGTTCTCGTCTCCTCATTACGCTCAACATTTTGGAAGAAGAATGTTATGCAAATCCATGCATCTTAACAAAAATTATCTTGAACCAAAGAAATTTGGAGACACTTGACAGACAGATAAACAAACACATGCACAAACATCCTCACATCATTTTGGGGATCGAATGTTTTTGACGTTTCAAAGTATTGTCCAGGACAAAACATTCTTTTCGCGATAATGGATTGTTAACCTTCCCACGATTTTGCAGTTTTTTATAATACAGGACTACATTCGACCACTCGAAAACACGTTCAAATATCCAAGAATATTCATTACAATGAACGATAAGTGAATTGACAAATCCAAGGCCCTACTGCGGAGTATACGACGCGTCTTATGAATCCTTCAAAATTAGAAGTGTCATCAGCGCTACCTCTGGCGCGTCTAGGAAGTTTTCATTATATGATTTTATTGGGTGTATTAGAAATTTTATTACAAATGTTCTTCCTATTATGAATCACATTAATGTGTATTATATATTTTGTTACAGGTTGCTATACATGTTTTCATTATAATTCATCATGATCAGTGTATAAAGCTTCACTGTAAAAAGAAAGTCTTAAATTCAGCTCATTTCATGGCTGAATCTATGATGCAAACAAATTAAGCCGAAAAAACAATCGCCGACACAATGGAAACAGCATTGTGTGAAATTCCTTGGTGAAAATTTCCGCTGTGGAAAGCGAATGTTGGAACACATGCAACGACTGTTGAAACGAGTGAAGCGTAAAAAAGTTTCAATATCCGCTTCTTTTCCGCTTAGATGCTCCTTCTTTGACTCTTCCATGTCGCTCCATATGCTGATTTTCACTAGAGTTAAGATGCAAACAGATTAAGACTTTCTTTTTACAGTGTTATTATATTTTTTAGTTAAGTTTAATATAATCGTTTCATTATAAAAATATATTAGATTACATCAAATTGAGTTTTGAAACTAATTATATTTTTCAATATATCGTATTAGAAAATGTTTACTATACGATTTTTATTATACATTTCTCTCCGTGCACAAAATAAGCCGATATTCAGGATGTAAGTAAGTTTCGCATCCCATTGTGAACAGTAATGTCGTTTACACTCAATTTTTCAGAATTTTTCGCACGTTCAGAACTTGTCTCGGAGTTCGATTTCAAGCCCACGCTGTACAGCTGCTTTCAATATCCGCTTATTTACAAAGATGGCGCGAAAACTAGCCTTGTTTTAAGTGAAAGTAAGCATCGAAAACGAATGCTGATACAATGGAAGAAACTGAATTTCAGTCAATTTCTCTATTGAGGTTTCTATTGCCTCAGTCATACTCGCGTCCGGATCGTCCAAGATGAGGGATGTAATATCCTCACATTTGGGAACGAAAATTCGCTCCACTGGTATGTGAAATCCTTTCGCTGCATTAGCCAATAGTTTGCTTTTACAGAAAAAATCTTGCTCTCTTAGCAAGCGGTTACTCATGCAGCGATTCGGCAATGTAGAAATTCACTGAATTAGCAAATATTTTGCTAAAAGAGCAAAATTTCTATCCTATTAGCAAACGGTCTACGAATTCAGCGAAGCAGGTTTGTGGAAATCGCGATTTTAGCAAGAATTTTTGTCTGCGTGTTGAGTTGGAGAAAAAGTGGAGGAACCGCCGCGGTTCCGCTTCTCAACGATCAAATCACCCTGATGTATAATTTTGGGATCATCATTATGAATAATTAGCATTTTGGTACTATTCCTTACACTACCGATAATCAATCTTCGCAATGTTGTTCGCTTCCTTACATTCTGATGATATCGATGGCGCACACTTCGCTATCGCAGTGAAATAAACTCCGAGTTTGATGTAAAAGAAAATGATGTGAATCAAGCTCAACTCCTACTCCAGAGAAAAATTGTTGGAATATATCGACGAAATCCTATCTATTTCTCCAGAAAATTCAGTTTCGAGAGTATAGGTATTTGCATTTTAAAGTCGGTTGATAAATATTTTTTCGAATCATGAATCCGTTCAGATTGAAATACGTGGTTTCCATACAAAAATTTTCATATGTCTTCAATTTGCGATACCTACACCATACAATTCACCTTGGAAATCGATGTCTTGCTCTTCCTGCCAGGGCATAATGTAAGGAAATTTGAGAACTAACCGAAACGATGGACACTCAATTTCTAAAGAAAGAAGGTACTGTATCGTCTTTATGAATTAATAAAACGGTATATGATAATTATTAAACTTAATATCTATTTATGCATTCAATAAATGATATATCTATCTCATTACGTTTCATTTAATCAAGATTCCTTTTTTATAAACTATGCTGTGAGAACATCAGCTCGAAAAGAAAGAAATAGTCTCTCTATTTCGAGAGAAAATCCTTCCAATATGAAGTGAGAAATTTGTGTGACAAGTATTTCTTGAATTATTTGATGCTTCGTTGATTTTATTTTTGGCATCAAGATTTATTTTTTTAGAATCAATATCACTACTGAATTAATGATATCCCTCGATATGATGTGAAAGGCTTATTTTGTAACAGGGCAGTATTGGATACTCGATTTGAAAAAATAAAAATAAAAAGAAAAACATTCAACTGAAAATTGGGTAATTTTTTAAGAACTAACCGTTTGTACGTTTTGAAACTGATCGTTTTCTTTTAGAACTAACTTTTTGGTAAGAACTGACCCTTATATTATGCCCTGCTTTCTGCTTCTTTTTTTTAGCACTCTAGCTACAAAAGTTGCAAATCTGTCACGTTTAGTAAATTGACTTTTTCATAAATCCCAAGAGCATTTGGTTGCGAACATGATGATGAGGAATTTTTCTAGATTCTATTCAATGCGATCAAGATTCTTTCATGCTTGATTGCAGGTTTGGAGAGGTTTGAAAATATTGTTGTCACCGATTTTAGATTTCTTACATGTTCTTTTTTGATGTGAGGAGGAAAAGAAAAAACTTTTCCCTCCTCTACTTCCGGGTTGGTACTTAGAGGGTTAAGCCCTTCAAGTTGATCCATGCTTTTTTTGCAGCTTCAAACAGCGACCTCAAAAATACTCATTTGAATATTTCGAATATAAAAGATTCTTCAGATAGTGCACGCCTTTATTTTCTTCCCCATAATATTTCAAAGATTTTTGAGATGTTGAGATACCTTTTGAGGAGAAATAGTATCTCTTGTTTACCTCGTGTTATCGTTGCATACCTTTCATCCATTTTTGAGTATGCATGTGAATGGAACGAGGAGAGAGACATTTGGCCTATAAAAATACAGATTTCCAATACCCAATGGGTTTTCTCCTCGTTTTTCTTCCCATTCCATCTCCCGTTGGACATAGGAGACAGAAACAATGCGCGGCACGCTCAATCGTTGATGAATTCTTCCGTTTCTTCTCTGTACTTTACTTTTTTCCTCTTACAGAAATCATTTCTCACTGTCCGTAAATTTTTTCCTTTGTAATGAGGTGGTGTTTCAATATTCTACAACGATAAACCAGCCGCCTGAAGCTTTCTCATCAAATAAATGATCGTTTCTTCGCTTTACCTTTTACATTCTATTCGTAACTCCAATCTTGATCGATGAAATATAAACATGTACGAGTATGTACGTTGAACTTTAGAAGTATAGAAACACTCAGGGAGGTGGGTGTTGTAGAATGGGTATAGTCGATATTCTTTTCCCACCTTACGACTAATAATTGTGTGATTCTTATCTGGAAGGGGTGGAATTTATATCAATGGGTGAAATTCTTGATTCCCTGCATAGTGGCAAAGGGGTAGACGTTGGTGTTGCATTGCGTTCAAGCTAATATCGGTCATTGACAGCGATAGTGTGTTCCGCAATGGTTACCGAGAATGTACATTCATGGTCATCTATGTATACTCCTCTATGGGTGAATGTACATACCCGGGTAAACGTGCTAACATTGACCTACTAACGAATACCATTCATCGATCGTGGATGTTACGTTACTATCGTTCTTGCAATTATGAGCTGTATCGCGATTTTTTCAAGGTCTAGGATAATGAACGTGATATCCTTGATCCTTGTTTTTTATCAAGAAAATCGGAGTCCAAGGTATTTACCATCCTCCCTCATTTTTACTATAGGATTCATCTTACTAGGATCATTTTACTTGGATCATTCGGAAACAATTCTCGCGTTAAACGTTTTGTAACAAACTATGATTGGTTTCAGTCTCGAACTGACTTGTATCAAGGCCCCCGGTTGGGAATTATTTCAGGCCCCCTGGACAGGGCATGCTCTTGGAAAAATGAAGATTTCATCATGATTTCTTAAAAAAAGAGGAAGCTGAAAACTGAAGGGCCTCCAGCGATCGCCGGGGAGCCGGACGGGCCAGTCCGACACTAATTGGTTTGACTAATTAAGATTGTTTATATTCTAAGGTTTTGCGAACCTCAGAAGGTTCTGTCTCAAATTCAAATTCATTGATTAATTCCAGAATTTTGATCCCGATTTCATTGAGAGAAGATATTTTTCTCAAATGAGTCACAAACTCACTGATCGACGTCATTGAATGTACACGCAGAAAAATATATTTTCAAAAGTCCCATAATTTATTGAGGATCAGCGCCAATCTGTGATGAATGAAATTATTTACCCGAATATAGCTTCAAAAGTACCATAATTTCTTGTAGAAATACATCTAATTATGGGAGTTTTTAAAAGCAAATTCAAGTCAAAACTCTATCTGTCACAGACTGGCGCTGATCCTCAATAAATTATGGGACTTTTCAACACATCTGTTTTCTGCGTGTAGGTATAAAATTTTATTCATTACACAGGAACCTATACAAAATAATATTCACTCTTATTAATTTGTTGCACAGATCAACGTACATGTAATAAGCAAATTCATGACGACCCAACCTACTACAAGTATATATATATATATCCTACTCATGGTATGCCGTTGTGCCACGAAACACGTGTCGATACTGGCCACATAATGGGAACATAACCACCCCTGTGTTATATGTATATATGCATCAGCAAGTATTTAGGTGTCACGGTGTCAGAGGTTAATTGCACATGATTGGTTATTGTCCATCTACTCGCATCCAGAGCTCCCGCGTAACATTTACTTTCATTTTCAAACAGAAAAACACATACACCAAATATACCCGTATCTATACCTTTTTTTTATATTTATAACACAGACTCGTGTATCGCGTGTACTGTGGGTATCAACATTCACAGAAACGTATGTATTCATGGAACGATCGATGATGCAGCTGATGCGTCGAGTTGATAGTAGAAAAAAATCGAAAGAGAGGATGAACAAAGGAGAAGAAAAAAATCAAGCAAAGTAATTGGAGAGAAAAAAGAAGCGTACAGGACAAACAATAATCTGACCGATTTATTGTACAATCCCGTATACCGTATACATTGCCCCGCGTTTTTTTATTATCAATATTTTTCCTCTCTTCTTTGTTCTTATTGTAATAATTCTTTTTTGTCTCTTACCACGCGGTTGATTCATGTTTAATCTATCAATGGCAACAGACATCTTTTCTTGTCCAGTGCATTTTGTTGATTTTGAATATACATATACAGGTGGACGTTATTTCTCATTTGTCGCGCTGTATACACTGTAACAGATAATTATGGAGTCTTCTCTCAAAAAATGGTGGCAGCAAAGTTCAATACCCAACGAACAAAATAATTCAACAAGGTGGTGGAAAAATCCTTCATTTTTTATGAAAAACCAATTCCCCCACGATGAGGGGCAGAATTCACCAACAGTTTAGAGGAAAACTCCCCACATTTTTTACAGTGTATTTACAGAAAGACATTTGTTCTCAGCCTACACTGTAAAAAATGTTGGAAGTTTTTCTTCATATTGTTGTTGGATTTCGTCCCCTCATCGTGGGGGAATTGTTTTTCCATAAAGAATGAGGAATTTTTTCAACACTTTGAGGAAATATTTTGCTTTATGAGCGTTGAATCCTCCACAACTGGAGTGAGAGTCCACCAAATTATGGTGAAAAAATTCCCCATCTGTGAAGGAACTTTTTTGGGGGGAAAATTCCACAATCATTTTTCACAGTGTAGGAATATCGATGACTAGGGCTTCTCAAGCGTCATTGATAATGGCCTAATAATGCCGGTGAAAATTCGTTGACAATCTTTCCGAACATTTCCAATCGCGTTAGTTTGGCAATGTTTATTTTGAAAAACACGGAGAATCTATATTCATCCGTTCCCCACAAAAGTTCGGAAAAGATTCATTTTCTCTGAACAATATTTTGAAAGAATAGAAGGGAAATTACTTTGTCGGTATTTTTTCCTTCTGTTGCAAATGAAACTATATTCGCGGGAAATGAAAGAAAATGTGTTCAATGTAACCACCGGAAGGTAAAAGAAATGAGAATCCAACATCTCGCTCGAAGAATTGCACTTTTTCTCTCAAGTGGTGCTCTACGTCTGATATCAGTTCGGAAGGAATATCGTATTCTCGTATGATCTGAGAATTCTCTAATTATTCGATCATACAATTTCTCGAATGGTTGTGGAGTTAAATGTTAAAAATGACGCAATGATTCTCATCTACATTATTAGAAAAGTCCTTAAATTCAACACGAAATTCTGTATGCTATATTATATTTTCATACTTAATATAATATATTGATCTAAAATTTAATATGAGTGTTTGTAATAATTATTTATTGAATTCCACAAATATGTTATTAATATTAAGAAAGAAATTCTCAACATTGAGAATAAAAATTCATGAAAAAAACTTCATAACCTTTTTAACAGTGATATGCATCTTGAAATACTCGTATGCAGCTTTCATTGCATTTCCTCTACAGAATTATCGAATAACTTGAACGTCGATCAACTCAAAATTTGTCGGAAGTTCATGGAAAATACTATTCTTTCATCGATAAGTATTTGAAAACCATTTGAGATGTCTCAATCGAACTCTGATTTTCACGTGATTTTCGTTCTAGGAGAAACATCGAATCCTTGTTTCTTACACTCTTTCAAATCGAGTATGAGCATAATATGTATAAAATGTGCTCTCGCCGTTACCTTGACCACGAGATATGTCCAATAATCGATGATAATGCGATGACCCACCACAGAGGTTCGACCTTGACACTGGACCAATTAGCGCTCGTCGACCCCACATCGACCTCTAGACTGGACCAATGCTACTCTGTGTATGTACACAATGTGCTACGTTTACAACCATGCAATGTATACGTATATGTGAACACATGGAAAGTACAGTTATATGTGTATATATATATATATATATATATATATATATATATAACATATAACGGCCGAATTGCATACCTACTGGATACCGCTTCCCGTTCCAGTTGATGCGTGATTCCACGATCGTTTACCGCGCGATTTCCGCTAGTGTCGATCCTTTAAATTAATTATCAAACCAGGGTATAAAGGGGAATGGTTAAATATGGAACATAATTTTCAACTTGGGATGTTTATTGAAACAATCGTTGACATGCCATCATCAATATTTAACGTCGATTCGACATCCATTCACAATTTGTTTCCCTTTTATCATATTATTTTATTCAACAGTGTACTCGATGAGTGGATGATGGGTACAGAAGGACATGTTATCTAAAATTAACGGAGTTCATTCCCGCATTCGGGTTCCAAGCTTGACGATGTTAATTAATAATTAAGATGCGGATTTTCAAAGTGAGGGTGTTCTTTAATTGAACATCAGTGCAGATGATACAAGATTGATTATGTGGGAATATGGAATGAGGAAGAATATATTTTTGAAAATAATATATTCAGCATTATTGGACTGTATATGCATTCATTATTAATGATTGGAAGATGTTCAATATTAGATGCTGAAAGGTTCAACGATCATGAAATAAATATTACATTCGGGAGAAGTCATTGAAATTGATTTTGAACGTGTATTTTTCTCTGCAGTGGCAGTGTTATGTTTACAAGACATTTACTCTTATACGCAGAAACGTAGTAACAATTATTGATATTGGTTATAAATTAGAATCAAACGATGTAGTTTCCCTGGTCGACATTGCGATCAAAGTGGATAATATGTTCAGAAGTGAGACAACCCTGGTAAAAAAATCTCTCTGAATCTCCCTGAAAATTTCACGTTCCAGAGAGATTCAGAGAAATTCAGAGCAATTCAGCGTGGTTCAGAGGATTTCAGAGACTAGTGGATTAAGAGAACTTGTGCTTGGAATTTTTCAAAAGGATTCAGAAAAATTCAGAGGAACTCAGAGAGATGCAGGGAAATTCTGGGAAATTCAGAGAGGAACCAATTCAGTGAAATTCTTGGTCCTGCATTTCAGAGGCGTTCAAGGAGTGTCAGACGCTTTCAGAGATAGATGAATTTAAAAAGATTGTGCGTACAACTTTTCTGAAATGTTCAAAGGAATTTAGAAAGATTCAGAGTAATTCAGAGAGATTCAGAGGAATTCAGAGAAATTCAGAAAGGAATTAATTCAGCTAAATTTTTGGTTCAGGATTCTAGAGGTATTCAGGGAGTGTCAGAGACTCACAGAGACAGGTGAATTAGGAAAAATTGTGCGCGGGATTTTTCAGAAAGATTCAGAGAGATTCAGCGGAATTCAGAGAGATGCGGGGGAAGTCTGGGAAATTCATAGAGGAATGAATTCAGTAAAATCTTGTTCCTGCATTTCAAAGGCTTTCTGGAAGTTTTAGAGACTTTCAGAGACAAATACATTAAGAAAAATTGTGCGTGGAACTCGTTAGAAATATTCAGAGAAATTCAGAAAGATTCAGAGTAATTCAGAGAGATTCAAAGGAATTCAGAGAAATTCAGAGAGGAATTAATTCAGTAAAATTTTTGGTTCAGGATTTCAGGAGTATTCAGGGAATGTCAGAGACTCACAGGGACAGGTGAATTGGGAAAAACTGTGCGTGGGATTTTTTAGAAAAATTCAGAGAGATTCAGAGGAATTTAGAGAGATCCGGGGGGGTCTGGGAAATCCAGAGAGGAATGAATTCAGTACAATTCTTGGTCCTGCATTTCAGAGGCTTTCTGGAAGTTTCAGAGACTTCCAGAGGAAGATAAATTAGGAAAAAATTGTGCATGGAATTTTTTAGAACTATTCAGAGGAATTTAGAAAGATTTAGAGTAATCCAGAGAAATTCAGTTACATTCAGAGGAATTCAGAGGAAGCTTTGAAATCGGAATACATTGAATTCTGGGATATTTAGAGGAATTCAGAGAGATTCAGAGAAATTCAGAGAAATTCAGAGAAATTCAGAGAGTTCAGAGGAAGCTTTGAAGTCTGAATACATTAGATTCCGGGAGATTTAGAAAAATTCAGAGATATTCAGGTCAATTCGGAGGGAGCTTTGAAATTTAAATATATAAAATTCTGAGGGATTCAGTGATATGCGGAGAGATTCAGAGAAAGTTGAAGAATTCAGAACGTATCACTATCGGAAAAGTCTCTAACTTCCTGAATTACTGTGGAATTACTCTGCATCTCTCTGAAATTTGTCCAAAAATATAGAGAGATTCAGAGAAATTCAGAGAGGTTTCAGAGAGATTCAGAGAGATTTTTTTTACCAGGCAAAAATGGATACCAATGTCATTTTTTTAACTTTTTTCATATGATTTTTGTATTTTATCATGTAGCTTGTCATTTTGTACGTATTTTAAAGTCATTAATTTCAAGGTTTATAAATTATTCTATTATAGTGTGATTTACTATTAAAAATTAATGGTGAAAAATAGTTGTGTTTACTAGAAAATTAAGTAATTTCGATTCTAACCTTTGGTTAAATCGTACAATAAAAATGAGTATGCTGTGATACTAAAAAAAATAGTCGAGACGTTATTTTACTAATTTTCTCAGATAATGGCAACTAATATTTTCTCTCACTGAACGATTTATTTCATTCCTTCATCAATTTCCTGTGAATTTATACGTCCTTTCTTGTGAACCCCTTAACCTCCATTAGCGAACAATCGTTTATTCATTATAATTTTCCCTCTGACATATTATTCTGGATTTATTTACATACCGGTGGTTTATTTAGTATCCAGTCACCCAGGTGAAAGAATTCTGTAGAATTTCATGTCAAGATTTGGCTCTATGCGAAATGTATAGAATTCCTAAAAAATTTCCACCAAACCACGTATTTCTACACCAACTTTCTCTGGAATTCCTATCAAAATCCATACATTTTGCATAGAGCCAAATCTTGACACGAGATTCCACAGAATTTTTTCACCTGGGCAGTCATGAGATGACTCAAGTCATGCTTGGATGAGATTGAAGCACTAAATGAAAAAGAAGAATTATGAATCAGAAAGTAAAATCTTCAGTAAAGGGGTACCGTGAATGAATGGGGGCATCTACCTTACCTAGCGGATCTCGGTGAACCGAAAAGCAACCAAGAGTTGTAGTTCCCTTTTGGTCAAAGTTTGGTAAAAAATGTTGATGTCGGTAACTTGATGGTTCTTGAGAATCGTTTTTTTTAACAAAATTTGATCACAATTGAACCATTTTCAAGTTCGGGATGTTTTTAGTCATTTGTTAATAGTTTTGTGGGTTTTCACTGGTTTTTCACCTTACAAATTTTGAAAGAATTCCAAAAATGGACTCACATTTTCTGGTTACTTTTTGGTTGCGAATTTGTTCTAACGCACCATTATTCCCCGACTACAAATCGGTCATTTTATGGTAAAAACTATGTGGATAACCATTTTCTGATCAAGTTGTCAGCTCATCAAAAGATAACCAAAATTGAACCATAAAAGCTAGTCATTCTGCACCAAAAGAAATTCATCATTAAAAATTAGTGGTTGCGTCATTGGATGCTGGATATATTTGACATGAGGTTACAAATTCATGGGAAACACCCGGAATTTTATAATTTTATTTCAACCGAAACAAAAAACTTTTATCGTCACCAACGTTGAAAATGATTGTAATCACCCCAGTAGAAATTATGATTGGGAATTAGATGGGCCCCAGCTACTTCTCCCAGATGTTAGGTTGGTTTCTAGCTAGTTTTGTAACGCACTTTCTAGCCTGTGCTCATCCAGATGTCCCAGGGAATTGCTAGAATGTTGTTCAAATTGGTAATTAGAGGGGTGAAATCATGTGTTTTCTGTAAAATCATACCCATGAATAAGGTAACAATGTATTTTGACATGTAATCTCCAGTCAAGAACGTTGCTTTTGAATTTATTTCCATAAAATAATCCCGAGTGACAAATTGAAACGTTGGGGCTTCCTTTTATTCCTCTGTCCGTGTTGGTGAACTATCAATGTTACTGTACGATTAGTTGACGCATGGAAAATCTACATAAACCACCTAAATGTTTAGGCACGAAAGTCACATTGGCTGAAATGTGTTATCCAGTTACCCCCACGTGGGTCCCATCTAGTACGTACGACAAACTTCTACAAGGCCCCACTCTTGGCTTATTTCCTCTAAGCCACGGAATATTCTTCGAAATTTTGTGATTTTCAATTTATATTAATCTCACCAATTGAGAGCTTCTGTTTCCAAATTGTGCCATAAGGAATTACTGTTTTTAAACATGAATTCTCCCTGTTTTCAATTTTTCAACTGCTTAGCATGAAAAATATGTTGTTTTTCTCATCAATTTGTGATCTATTGCTAAATATATAAAATTGTTATGTCAAGTATATCCCCCGTCTATTAGAAAAAACAGGGATTTTTGATAATGAATTTCTCTCAGTGTGGGATCGCTGGGGATGTAGCAAAACATTATAAAGAACATCAGATGGGAAACGGAGCGAGCTTCATCAATGTTGGAAAAATGCGAGCGTAGCAAACATTATTGCATCTGTTATCATGCGAACGAAGTTATCACTATATAAAATTCTGAACAATCAATTCTAAAAATCGTATCGTACATATTTTGTTCGTTTCTGATATTCATTAGTTATGAAGAGTCAAGCCAGATTATAATGAGTAATAAAATGTATTCGAAATTATTCAAGATTATCAGTAAAATGATTTGATGAATTATTTAATAAGAAGGGTAATAACATGGTATTAAATTTCTTATACAAGCAGAGAAACATTTTGGTTGCATTTGGCTGTTTTTAAAAATCTCTCGAGTCAAAAAGTGGAACCTGATTTAGCTCTGATTCGTTGCGCATTACGGAGTAGATCAGGTTTAATTTAATTTTTCGCCCTGATCTCGCCCCGTTCTCAACCTGATCTTGCTTTTAACATTCTTATTCAACCTGATGTTAACCTTTTTTCGACCCGATTGAACTCTGGATCGTTGCGTATTATGGAGTTGATCAGGCTTTGGAAAGTATTATCATTTTTCGATTCGGGCTGCTATGCAGAATGAGCAAAACGTTTGCTGTTACAGCAAAAATTTTTCCTTTTTTTGTCAAATATTTGCTAATTTACTAAATTTTCTAGCATTTCGTATATTTACAATGCCAAATTGCTGGATCAGCAAACGCTTGCTCAAAGAGCCAGAATTTTGCTGTAATAACAAACTTTTTCTTAAGGGGTTATATACAATTAAGAGGCGCAAAAAAGCGATTTTTCAAGAATTTTTCCTGAAAAGACAGTTAAATTGATTGATGTAAAAATTTGTGCACATATTGAGATAACTTTTAACTGTATTTTAACATTTTTGATTGGTAAAACCAATTTTGAGAGCTGTTACAGCTGATCTCCAGGAGCTCCTCTAAAAAAAGCGCTTTGCGATTACCACGATATCTCGGGACTAAATCTTTTAAAATGAAAAAACCAAACGGATTTCGTTAAAGTAATGTATAATATAATAATAAATCAAAGGAATAAGCAAAATAAAATTTTTCGATAAAATGGTGGCTTCTAAAAAAAAAATCGATTTTTCACCAAAATTTAGGCCTCGAATTGTTCATAAAAATAAAAAAAAATATTCATCGATGAGGAGAAATCTTCGATTAATTACTGAAAAATATAGTCAACAAGTTTGGGTTAAAATTTTAGACTGATTGGTCCGCCGGTTTTCTAGAAATCTTGGTCACCGACTTTGAAAACACAGTTTCGAGAAAAATGCATTGAAAGTTTCAAAAGCACTTGCCATCCAGTAAAAAAATTTTACAAATATGGGTGTAACTTGGACAATAATCACCGAATTAACTTGAAATTTCCTGTGTGTGTACTTATTAAATGTATGTGCATTACGATAATGAAATGAAAAAAAAAAACGATTTTTTGAAAACTTTAACTGTATATAACCCCTTAATTCAGCGGAAGGAGGTGTCATATTACATGGAGAAAAATGATGGTTTGGATATTATTACATTTTGTACGAAAGTAGTCCACAACTGGAATAGCATGATATATAAAACTGAATGTAGTGAAAGTTCATGCATAATGATTTGAAAAATCTTTACTACATTCGGTTGTAAAAATTATACTATTTCCCTCATAGCAATACTTTAGTACAAAATATAGTAATATTTAAAACATCATTTTTCTCCGTGTAGCAAAGCAAATTTTTTGTTCCCAGTGTACCCATTGTGATCTATTTATCTTGTCTCATTCGTACGTCATTCTATAGTAAAAATTCCAAAACCTACACTTTTTCCTTACAATTTGATCAGATTCTGATGAAATCAAATGTCAAGACACTTTGATGATAATTCCTAGTCAGGGTCAAAGGTATGAATTGTAGGTCGAGACCTTCCAAACCCCATGCCCTATCTTTTCAAAACAACCTGCCGTTTCTACAGTCTATTTTTTGCGTATTGTAGTAACCCCTGAACTCTCTTGGAAAGTGTAAAAACTGGTTCTCTCTTGACCGAAAGCGATCCTCAATGGGCGTTGAGAGAGATCATAGGGACTTTGCAGGGACCGGTTCTTCTCCTGTACACTCTAATTTTTTGAGGCCAAGAAACGTGTTGCAGCTTTATTCATTAGACACAAGTGAGCATCTTTGCCTTTGTCCTTGCCTCGAGAATGTATGTTTTTGCATAAGATATTGTGGGATATTTTGGTCAGTCCGTGTGATCAAATTTTCGAGATGCTCGATATTAAAAGAGCTTTATGCATTAGTTTGCTTTCGTAACAGTGTTCTCACGGTACCGGAGGATTCAGATAATCTTTCGTCCTTGTGCAATCATCAATTATACTCAACTTCAGCGATGTGTAGATCGCTGTTATTTCACACATTTGATAATTCGAGAACTTTTGATTGCATATGGAATTCATTGAATGTACATTAAATATGTATGTAGTCTGAAAAGAATTTTTATTCACGATACTTTCGAATTGAAATTCAATCGTGAGACATTAAACTTCTACGAGATATTATGTACAGTGTAAAAAATATTCGGGATTTTCCCATGCCTATGTATAGGAATTTTCACATAAAAATATATCAAAATTGCTGTTTTTATGGGATTTTTACTGTAAATTTATAAGATTCTTCTCAAAATTGAAGGGAAACTTTTTACATTGTACTGTAAGAATTTCCAGGATCAAATTTGAAAGGTTTGACAGAAGGTTTTGAAAATTCAATAAGATTTGTCTGAAAAACGTGTACAGCATGACAATTAGATAAATTCATTGGAATTTAATTTAAATCTATCTTTAGGCATTTATTTTTAATAGAACTTTGGATTTATTCGAACTAGACAATTTGAAGATTTAGAAATTCATAGTTACGATCTTTGAATTAGGATCTGTGAATTTTGCATTTTTGAATTTAATTCTCGTTACTTTTTTATGTCGTCACGTGATGGCAAATGGAGAAAATTCAATGCTTTACATTACGGTTGTGATTTCAGATAAGAAGGTTCGGTTCTTCCGTACGAACTCCATCTTCCATTGTTTTTAGCATGGTTCTCGGCGATAGTTCCTCCATTTTTCCAAAGATAAAACAGATGGCGTTAGCAATCATCCTCGTTCATTCTAGTTCCCCCAGGGTAAGATTTTAAATGATTGGAGCGGTACGGTGGAAAGTAAAATCATCATCTCCGAATTCACGTCCCCTCGGAAAAAAGCCACGCCTTCTCTACGTTTAGAGCATCGGCTCTGCCTCATTTCGACTCTCATCGTTTACTTCATTTGTCCTCGGATAACATCCCTCTATGCCGTGGAAACGATTCCCCCTCAATGGGAAAATGGTGTCTTGGAACAATGAGAAATTAAGTGATTTGTAGGATAATTTTATTTTTTTCGTGTGTTAATGCTCCGAATACATAAACGTAATCAATTCTGTATAGCTTCTTTGATTGAACACATAAGCACATGTTGTTGCACAGTTTATTATATATCTTTAAACGATAGGAACATTGAAAAAGTATCTTCCCATGTGAAATTTCATTTGGGAACTTTATATGTATATAACAATATGTATAAATTATTCAAAATTCTATTTTCAAATATGAGGTCGTAAGACTGGTATACAATTTTCATACAAAATATTTAGTCGACGTATTTATATTAATAAATTTAATAATTAAATAAATTTAAATATAAATCTTCTCCTTATATGCAACTTTCATACAATTATATCCAAATTCACGTCCCGAGTGAATTCATTCACAATTCAATACAGTTCTTATATTAGTTATATATAATTATATAAAAATTATACATAATCTTGAGAATTTGTTTACATGAGTCGAACAATTAATTTTTTGACCTTTGGAACCCGAGATTTTTCTTGCAATTTGAATACAACAACCCAAGTGAAAATTAGGGCTGGGGCTATAAGCTGATTCAATGTGATTTCATATATAATTTGTATCAAGATTCTATAAATTTGTATAAAAACTTGATACAAATTATATATATTAAATCACATCGAATCAGATTATAGCCCCAGCCCTAGTGAAAATATTTTCAAAAGTGTATCAAATTTTTATATAATCATATAATATTTGTATATAGAATGTATTGAATTTTATATAAATTATACATCATTTTAAAAATTTGTCCATTCGGGAAGGATTACATAAACATATTAAATATATATTTTATATAAATTTTATATAATAACCATACGAAATTCTTATTTCCAGAGACATATATGTACGCCATGATTTCTCTAAAGTATAAATTCAAGCATCATTTCACTGAGTCCTTTATGAAACTATGTATATACACAATTCAAATCTGAATCCAGAAACGATATAAATTCCACGAAGGAAATGAAACTTCCAAAGTAAGAGTACAAGTGACATCAAATTTCACATTCAACCTGGCAAGAATAAAACAAAATAAAAAATTACACATCTGTTTTTCTCTCCATATTCATTCTGAATATCATGGAAAAAAATTCCTGGGAATTGTGAAAGGGAAAAAGTGAGATATATCTCGTAATATCTTGATGTTCTTCTTCAAAGGACACGTGAACAAAGGAGGAGAAAAAGAAGAAAAATATCACTTCAGAAACACGTCAACCGTGTACGTACGTGTGATACCACCTGTGCGGAATATATTTAGAGGATGTTCGTACGCTGTTCCTTTTATGCAACTGACGTGGAAGATAAGTTTGCTGGATGAAAAGAAACTTTACACAAGTTGAGAGCTAGTTAGCTCTGAAAATGAACTGCAAACAACTTTCGAGGCGGCGGACAAACGTTGAAAGTTTTCACAGAGACTCATCGTGAGACGTTTCTCTACGGCGGAACTCGATAACAGCTGCTGCTGCTGCTGCTGCTGCTGCTGCTGCTGCTGCTGTTGCTACCTCTATGCCTATTTCAAAGGAAGGACAACGTCAATGCAACAGAGCTTGTCTTTCAAGAAATTTCAAAGTTGAATCGTATTCATTCACGTTCTTGTTATCAAAAATCATTCTGTAATAAGGTACTGTGATATCATTCTTGGATTTATCTTTGTATTTTACTAATTTTAATTGGATGCAGAATTCTTCTCAGATGTTTGTCAATGATTGCGAATATCGAGATTTAGTCTTGAGATAATATTATACTTCCATCAAGATTTGTATTCAAAATATGATGAAGATTCTGAGATACTTGTGGAACTTCATCGAACAGGTTTTGCTTGAATTTCCCCCTTCCTGGAGGGGTCGTTCATAGAAAGATTAGTGGGATTCACGACAGAGAGCTGGAGAAAGCAACCGTGGCATAACAATAGTTGAAGATTCTCGAAAACAGTGCTAAATTTTGTAAAATGTACAACAATTTCATTATCATTCCATAAGTAAAATTCTATACAGTTTTCGAAAAATTTGTATGATATATAATCTTTCCACCCACGAGAGTACATTTTTCTCACTCGTATATAAAAAATAGTCCACACCAACGTACGGATTGAATTGATTGGCCAAAGGCAAATATCGGCGAATCATTCAAACATCGAATAAACCCTAAGAATATTTGATCGTGAAAATTGTGGAAACATGCCACATTGAAATAACATTGCTCGCAAAGCTTTCCGTAAGAACAAACCCAGCAAACAAAAGGGGTTTGCGACTCGGCCTGCAGCATCATCACCGAATTTGCAGCAAAATGCACGGAGGTATTAGAAGGGAAGGGGTTGAGCTCGAGAGAAAGAGACAAAGATAGTTGCAGCTTCGCTGGGGGTCCACAACAATGAATGTATGGAGCAGCGACTGTTATTTCCCCCTGTACCCCATAAGCTTCTCTCTTCAATGGTGTTCGGTAGTCCTCCTAGCTCTATGCAAATCTGATTAAACCGGGTTCTGCAAAAATTCTCGAAAGAAGCGACAACGACGACGAATCAGTTTGCCAATGATCGTGACTTGAACGCGTCGTGTCTTTCTTTTTCTTTTTCTTCTTCGATGCACGTAGGAAACAAAAATTGGTGGAAAATCCGTGGAAATCGATACGAACGATCGCGGTGCGAAGAAAAAGCGCGGGAAAATGAGAGTGGGGTGGGTGCGCGGGAGTCGAGGTGAATGAGAAAAATGAAGGAAAAGAGAGAGGGCCAAATTTTCACGATCGAATTAATCGCTTGGATTTATTTGTTTATGTCTCAGGTAATGGGAGAATAATTGAAATTTGTGATTGATTTAAGAATGATCAATGGTTACTTCTTCTAATGAAATGTTCAATTGCATCGTACGATGGGAAAATGATTGAAGTGCTGTTGTGAGCATCGTTGAATTTGTGATCGTTGACTGGTTTTTTTTTTTATATGTTAGCTGTTGGTGTGGCGGTTGTACATGTTAAATTCTGAGATTTTACAATTAAACTTCTTTGAGGCAACGCTGTTGGAAAAATTCTTAAATTTTATGCGAAATTCTTTATGAAATATCATATTTTTGTATTGAATTGAATAGTGATTCTCGAGTTTAATATTAGTGATGAAATTTCACAATTTCCTACTGAAATCTAATAATTATTTCTTCAATTTCACAAATGTGTCATTGAAATTGAGAAGGAAATTCTTAACATTAAGAATTATATTATTGAATTGAATATATTATGATTACTTATGCGTGATAAATTATTCATGTAAAAAACTTTTCTAACAGTGAATGTTGTCCTTCGAAATATGGAAGAAAGTATAACTTTAGGGAACAAGATTTACAAGCTTGTTATTTATTGGTCCAACAAACAATCATGTGAATTTCATCAAAAAATATAAAACTGCATTCAACCCACTGCTTTTAAATCTCACATGATAATTCGCGGGATCATGTAAGAAACGTGAAACTAAAAAGATTTGATTCAGGAAGAATGTTGTTATCAGGCTAACTAGAATCATCGAAAGATAGGTTTTTTATCCGTTTCAAGAGTCACAAAATAGAAAATATCGTTTGAAATGCTTTCAATTACGAATAAAAAGAAATATATGTCGATTCACTTGTTTAGAACTTATCGTGAGAAATGTTGAGTAATCAAGTTTGAAATTAGGTTTTCATTTGAATTGGAGTAAAAATTTCAAAATTCTTATTAATTAAATATTGTAACTTTATTGAATAATGCTTTTTCTCCTCCAAGGGAGTTTTTAAAAGCTTGTGTTTTTTAAAATAGAGTAATTTTTCAAGAGACTATCACATCGGAGTACAATATTAGCAAAACACTAATGCATATTCAAATATTTCACTTTATGATTTGTAAACGTAGTACCAGGGAGTGAGTAGAGTGGGCTATTTGCGTTGTGGAACAGCGATCATAAAGAAGAGACAAATGAATTTGAGAATGAGAGTACCGTTCCTGCTTTATAATTAATAACTTGCTTGCATAAAATTCATGTTCTGAAGAAAATATCTGTTGTAGAAGCAGAAACCGAGTTTGTTATGTTGATAATTTTTCAGCAACTTGAGATCGATAAAGCAAGATTATGCTAAACGTTTATAAAAGGATCTTCGCAAATGTCCGGAACATAAAAACATCATTTTTATACAGCCAATGATGAAGTCTATGAATTCCACTTGAATAATGATAGATTTCCTTGAATAAAAAATTTCGATAGTTAGCATCCCATCGACTCCTCTCTGTGTATAGAATTGTGTTTAAATCGGATTATGTGCACGATGAAAATATACTGTAGGTTAAAACGTATTTGTACGCGCTTCTGATAATTATGTACCAATAATTCACTGTTTTTCAGACATGCATATGGTTATAGATATTTTGAATTTCTGTTATTTTCACATGAAATGTTAAATTGAATTCAATGATTGTACTCGGCAAATATTCTGATGGAACCCTAAATTGATCTGAAATGCAAACGCAGCACAAAATGTACGTGCTATTGATAATCGCCGTTTGTAATTGAGAAAAGAAGGGATCAAAATTCTCTGGATTATGAATACTACTACCTGGTCTGAATATTATTGTTCGATTGATGGATTTCAATTCGAAAACAATAACATTGTGTCCCGATAATTGATTTTATGTATCCGTTAAATACTCCTTTTGTTCTCAACTCTGTTATCTATGAGAATTATGATACTTTTGAAGGCTCACTTGATTCGCATGTCAACAATCTCAATGATGTTCGATAGCATTGTTCTTAGTTTCAAGCTATTGAATGAGTTGTACATGTAACAAAAAATAATTTTCCGTCAATATTTATCGACCTTCATGCATACCATTTATTTTTGGTAGAATGAACAGTTTGTAGTGGCTTCAATTTGATTTTCTTATTACATGATGTCTTTTATCGAGACAAACGGCTGCTTTTTTTGGTATCATTAATTTTATACATCCGATCATTCTGCTATTCATATAAAGATTTCTGAGCGTTGGATGTATGACCGAAGAATAAGTTGTTAATTTGCAACAATATTTATATACATATTTATCAACTGAATGATATTCATAAACACTAATATGCGCTGAAGAGCGAAGCTTTTTCAATGTATAATAAGATATTTTATTGTTATTTGGAATCGAAGAATGATTTTCCACAACAAGTGAGCGGAGCGAGCATCCAGTAGCAGATTCTAGCCACCTTATAGTGAATGTCAAGGCCCTTCCTAGTGACTAACTTCACTGCAAGTGCCTTGGAAGGTACATTTTTACCAGGGTTATTTGAGTTGTCAGGACCGCGAGCAAAGTGTGCGCAATCGATATCATCAGAATGTGAGGAAGCAAGCAACATTATGAAGATTGATTATCGTTAATGTGAGTAATAGTATACGCTAATTATTCATAATAATGATCTCAAAATTATACATTGGGGTGATTAGATTCCTCCAACTCCTGCTGAAATAGCGATTTTAAAAAATCTGCTCTCCCCAACCAGAAATTTACAACAGGCGCAGTACTGCACCAGTACTAGCCAAGGCTGGCAGGGTACTGGCATTTGTCTGGAATGATAACGCTTTTCAGTACTGGGGATTGAGTATTGATGCCATTATTCGCAATCAGTGCAGTGCCTGTACTGGGTTAGTACCGGGCCGGTATTAAGTTCTCAGTACTGGTTTATCAGTACAGGCATATTACTGTATTTTTATGTATCCAGTACTGATCCCGTACGTGTTGACCAAGTGTTGAAGACCCAATACTGGCACTGTACTGCACCTGTTGTCAATAATGGCATACTACGGATTTTTCTGATTGGGTGCTCACTTAGCAAAACATCTGCTGTGACAGCAAAAATCTTGCTCTTTTGGCAAAATGTTTGCTAATTCAGCAAATTGCTGGACTAGCAAGCGCTTACTGAACGAACAAGATTTTGGCTGCAATAGCAAAAGATTTTGGTCATTTAGCGGAAGGATTTGTCATGTCAGCGGAGAAAATTTTCGACATTTATTGCTGTTTCAGCAACTTTTTGTTTCTCAGTAAATAGATAACCGGTGACTTGTTATTTGTTTTGGGAAACCATTTGGAACGTGAGTGTCTTTGTCCATGACAGAAATTTTCGATTTTTACGATTTCCATGAGCACCGAGAAATCTGGTCACCCTATTATACAAGCAACTGCAATTTCTTCACCCAGAAAGATAAACAAAAAAGCAAATCAATGTAGATGGTTGAAGGTATTCCTTTTTGAGATGAAGTTCATTTGGACAAAAGGTGTCGATTTGAGGTGAAAATTTCATACATGTGCAACAATTTTCAGAATATTGCAAAAAATCTTACGGTTGACTAGTAACTGCTATCCAGGAAGATACAGGGAATTCTATGTCTATCCAAGTTTTGGAATATTTCTGATAAAAATGGTCGTTAGAAACGGACAGACCCTTTATCTGAATATAACGGAGATAATATGTTTCTGGAAACCACATATTGATTCCATTAGATTCGGATAGAGGTTCCACCCCCTTCCCGACAGCCATTTTTATTAAGGATAGTTCTGGGAAAAACGTGTTTCAAGTTGTTGTAACGGAAGAAATGTATTTTTTCAAATCTCACTATTGATCGGCGATGTCTTATCTGTACCCTAGTGCACTGAAAACACAGTTTGTTCCAGCCAAACAAAATTTTGTTTGAAATGAACGCAAAGAAACTTTTTGGTTGGCTGAAATAAAATTTATTTGGGGTGAATAAAATTTGGTTCACAATAATTCAGGCTTTCATACAGTCAAATAAATTCTGTTTATCCTAAATGAATTTCATTTCAGCCAACCAAAAAGTTTCTTTGCGTTCGTTTCAACTAAAATTTTGTTCCGCCGAAACAAACGTTTTCTCAGTGTGTGTATACACTATTGGCCCGATGTCAGGCCAACATGTATACATGATATAATTACACCACAGTCCCAGAAGAAATCATATAGAATTGAATTGATTCTGTTCTCTAAGAATCCTTCAAGAATTCTTCTTGGACTGCGTTGCTGTGTGGGTGATCTTCTAGATGAAAATTCTCGTTCCTTCTGAGCTAATCCATATGATAAATATGAAGAAGTGCTGAATTTTGACATGGCATAGAACGTTTTGACTCTGGGGGCAATATAGAAAATTTCTTCTTAGAAGTTTGTTCAGTGCATCCAATACATTTTTTTTACATCTCCCAATCTTTCATGTACTATCTTACGGAAAAAATGATTTCTTGAAATTTGTTCTCCGCATCATCATTCATAAATAATCTAGCTCTGAAAGGTATATGAATTAAAAAAAAACGGCACTGGATTCAAATTGGAATAATCGAAATTGCTGAGATGGGATGCATTATCAACAGAGACACCATGCTTTTAACGATCTTAATTCGTACAGATGTTAGATGCTCTGACTTATCCTCCGTCGTTTTACTTCGTACTGGATAACTCTGTTGAAGAAACTTTTTTCCATGTACCGACCATTCTTTCCTTCTACGAAAGTTCAGGCTTGTCGAAGATACATGCATAGTATTCTTAGAAATTCAAATTTTCATATCGATTGTTCTTATTTTTCAAATTTACTCCGCTACATGGAGAAAAATGCAAGTTTCCAAAAGTCGCGAATGACATTTTACAAAGTAAATAACAAAATTTTGGAATCTTATTTTCAAATTACAGAATTTTGTTATTCACTTTGTAAAATGTCATTCGCGACTTTTGGAAACTTCATATTTGTTTTTATGATTTGTTAAGTATTGATAATTTTTCATTGTTTTCCGAGCAATATTCAAGAGAAATCTGAACCGTTTTATGTTTATTACGAACTTAAGAAAAATTCTTAGATTTTAAGAAATATTCTTCAATTTTCTATTAGAAATGACTATCCTTTCGAGCTGCAATTTTCTCCGTGTAAGATTAGGACATTTGAAAATCTTATTACATAGTTTTGCTCATCTCATCTCTGAAATTGAATGGAAAATTAAATGAGAAAGACGATTTAAAATTCTTATTGTTTATCCAACAAGATCGATATTTGGATCAATATTGATTTTTGAAAATGGTATCGAATGGTCCCTTGCTTGGATACTACGGAGATAATACGTCCACAGCGTGATGTAATATTAATCCATTTTCCACAACCATACATCGTTGATGTTTGACAATGGGTTAACACTTGTCCCGCATTGTCAGTAATGGTACGATAATGGACCGTTAAAACGCTAGCAATCGTGTTTACCGGTTTGTGAAGAACTGTTGTTTAATGCATCCCATTAACCCTTCGCGCGTACTGAATTTTTTATCATTATCACAACCATCTCGCACCGCGAGGAAAATATAAAACACATAAACTTCAAGGTCATCAATTCCCACAGGCTTTATCAAAGATTCGCAAGAAATTCACACCTCGAATCCTCCCTCTCTCTCTCTCTCTCGCATCCCTCACACCTGTATCGGTCATTATTTTTCTTTTACAGAGAGATATACATACACGATACGTGAAATTGTTTTCATACATTTCTCCCTGGAATCAATATTCTTGCACGCGAATATCGTGTAAACTGAAATACGAGTATCGATTTCATAAATTCTCGTATAAAATATTATAGGAAAAAAGCAATGGGTACCAAACTCGTTTTCTCTTCCGTTTCATTTTTTCCTATTACAGTGTAATGGAGCAATATTGTCGAAAAGTTCAGACCATCGTGCCCGACGCAACAACGAACGACGACATCGCTGATCGAGTGCAGTGTCGCTATCTGGAATGAAATATCTAAAACCCATCTCTCTGAGATACCTGTTGTCTGGATTAAACGTGTCAACGCACGCGGATCGCTGAAAAATTGTAAAAAGAAATGAAAGAAAAAATGGCGGGAAACCGTGGCGTATGCGTATGCGTGGGCGCGAGAAGATCGATGAAGAGTGCAAAATGGCGGCGGGACGAATGGAAGAACCAAGATGAGACAAAAAGTGAGGGTTGATGGGGTTGGCAAGAGAGCGCGAAGGAGTGAGAAAGAGAGCCTGCGGCTAAGCAACTGTCGGCGGGGTTGCGGAGAGCGGGATTTAAGCAGAGAGCAAAAAAACGGGTGAGTATCGTGGGAGGAGAAAAATGTATCGTGCGAAAATATTGAAGTCAACGTAATTCAACGGTCGTGCTTTTGGGTCAAGGATGCCGAAAGTGAAAATCAAAGCGTGTCTCTCTCTTTTTCTCTCTTTTTGCGTGTCAACAAAAGGGTTGATGCGATATTTTTTTTCTTTTGATTTATCCACATGAAACTTTTGCGAATTCCAGATAATCAATTGTTTCCGTACTTCACCTTCTGCTTTTAATAGAAAGTTTCGAAAAATTCGTTCCTTCGACTCACTTGTTTGGAGATGAAGGGGTCTTCATTTCGACTTGTGAAATTGTTATAGAAATTGATTGACAACATTGAACTGTATTTAGAAGATGCGTGGTTTTTGCGAAATATTTAATTAAAGGAATGAAAGCTGACAAAATCGTTTAAGAGTCCACTTTAATCAGTCAACAGTAGTTTTACATTGATTTCAGATGTGAATTTGCAGCTTAGGTCTGTGAGGTCTGGGCCTAGATTGACGAAATGCAAATGACTCAGTACACCATGTTTATATTATGTGAGAGTCGACAGCCTCGAGTCTTTTTAATTTATTATTTTTTGTCGGTTAGTAGACAATTGAGAATCGAAAAATAATGATATCAGCATTGAAGTATAACTCTTTAGCTCCGTTTTGAAATTTGTCCCATTTAGCTTTTTGAAAAATTCATATGTATGAATTCAATTTGAAAATTAGGTGTCTGTTGGCCCAAAGTACCTTCTTTGGCGGGTGCCTTGAGTCACAGTTTTCTATGTATTTCAGCATCACAAAGAAGGAAGGAATAGACCTGAAATTATAGAAAACTTCAGTAGGATGAATTCAACTACAATAATGATTATACATGACATTATGTAAAATATAACTTACCTGTGAAGAGAAATGATAATGATGCGCTACAGAAATCTCAGAAAAAAGATTTGTTTACAAAATAATTGGCAACGTGCAAGCGCATGCTGTGACCCAAGGCAATCGAATGCGATAGTCATGTGTTGCGTATGGCCGAAGGCACCCGATTTTGAGATATTTTTTGAAATAAAATTATTTGTAATAATCATTCAATTCTTAAATTTATCGGAATACATTCTCTAATGCTTCCTTCGATGCCTTTTTCAAGAGGTAGAAATTCAGTTTCGCTACTTATAATAGAGAAAAACTTGGAACAAAAAATTTACTCCCGTTTTCCAGAAGTAAGATATATTTTTTTGATCCAACTTGGATAAATATTGCTTGAATCACTTCCTGCAAAAAATTCAAAATTTTTCTATTAATACTTTTTGCAAAAATACAAGTGATCCAAGGTATACGCTGGCTCGAGGGTACTGAATCTCCCCTATAATGTTTCCAAAATGTTGCGAAACATTGAGAAATTTGTGATATGTGTGCCATATGACTTGAGTTCTCTACCAAGTAATACATACCCTATCTCGACCGGAAATTCAGTCGCATTTGATCGGGTTAACCCGGCGTTTGATTGGGACCCGATCAAGACCTGGTCGAGTCCTAATCAAATGCCGAGTTGACTCGATTGAATTTCTAGTTGGGATTAGAGATGAGTCTAGTCATTCTCTAGGCTTTTGGAAGGCTTCATTAGGCTACGAGGCATAACAGAAAAACTGAACATTTCGCTATTAAATTCTGTGAACTTTTATTAAGAGAATTGAGAGGAAATCGTCAACTCTACGAGCGTCGAAAAAAACTCGTACCCCTTAGTTCTAAGGAAACTGTTACATTTGATCCAAATGATTCTCTTCCTCGTTCTATCAAAAAATCAGCTGAACAAACATCATATGATTGATATCCTTTTTTTTTTACCTTTCTTCTCTCTTCTCCGTAAACTTTTTTACTTTTCAGATTGAACTTTCGGAATAAACTGAAAAATTAATGACCACCTCCACAAAGAGAAGATATGACAGAAAGAAAAGGATCATTACGAGAACGTCGCTCATTCGTTCCCCTTATTAAAGCCGGACCGTTGAAAATTCCCTTTTATTTGAACTGAAAATTAATGGTTAACGTACATAATATTCACAATCTACCAGGATTCATCTTTTCAACCTAGTATTTATCATTAGACGTCATTCGCAGCCAGTTCTGGGAACTGTGTTTCATCGTCGCGAGCCATTACTCCTTTCTGCTTTCCCTCGACCTCCTCTTTATTTCTTTTTTTTTCCAATCCCTCTTTCGACGACACCCCACAATTCTCAAGCAAAAGTTTCCTTCGGCGTTCAGAGTTACGCGAATGTTAACCGCTGCCTCCTTTCTCTGTACGTGAGATTCATTAACTTACACACCCTATGGCACAAACGGGAACTCGACGGAAAAGTGTAATCGACAAAGTTTATCGGACAGCAAGGGAAAGCTGAGTCTGGTGAAAAAGGTCGAGACTGAAAGGTGGAAGAATGAAAAAAAAAACAAAATAAAAAAAATATATAATTCTTCATCATCGATATCTTGGGGAATACTTCAATTCACCGAATGAATTCTTCTAAATGATGAGGTCTCCGGGATCTCGTTATAATTAGATATTCCAATTGATGCTCTTGTGGAAAATGAAACCAGATTCTACCTCAGCAGACTTTTATTTTCTTTCTCTTTGCATTCACGTTATCTGTATATTTAATGACGAATATCCCTGGATCACGAAAATTACCCAGCCATCTTTTGAGCCACTCTAACTTCAGAGCATGGAGTATTCTAGCGTCTATGGCCAGGACCTCATCATCGTCCTTCCCTCTTCTTCTCTTTACCACTCACACCCACGCTTTGATTATACCGTTCGCGTCCCTGTAGGCTCTTTCCTCGCCTCATCTGCATGAAAACGCAATCGAGTTCTTCTTCGCGGGATTTTAATTACCGGGCGGATCCTTACTCTTAATTAATTATCGTTCCTAACGCTTCTAAATAATTTTAATTAAAATCGTCGATCCTCATGGGCCGAAGTCTCCTCTTACTCTCTCCCAGCCCCAACGATTACGAAATTTAATCACTTTATACCCGATCATCGCTACGAGTATGAGAGAGGTCTGATGATAACTTTGATAAATTTGATCGTGTAGCGGTGTGATTTTTCTTAGGTAATTTGAGAACCTAACGATATCCCGGAAAATTTATCTTGTACTCAATGAGGGCTTGTTTCGATGCGGGAAGATATTCTAATGCAATCTGGAGAATCAAATGCTTGAGGGATTGTTTGGAATTTCATGCGATTATGGAACATCAGAAACACTTTTCAGATAACATTATTTCAAAAATTTGTTCTCAAGAAGACGCGGATGGTTTGATCGAGTAGTAACATTTAGGGCAGTTCTTAAACTCTTTGGAAGTATAAAAAAATTGACATAGCGACGAAGATGGTGGATTAACTTTCGAGAGAATCATTTTGAGTTCAACATCAACTCAAAAGACATAATATCCGTATAAGAATTTTTTGTTTTCAAAGATAGAGAGATACAACTTGGTGCAAAATGAATTGTCAAGTTTCGCTACAATTTATGTACTGTCAATGTAGATTACCTCAATGGATTAATTTCGTCGATCTACAATTCATTCAAGATTCAGTAGGTTAAGTAGAAGTCAGGGTAAGCTATCGCCAATTCTTGACCAAATATAAGCTGGATTGAATAGATCGGTAAGTTGATGATCTGGTTCGCGACTGTAAGTCTTGGCCCCAGGCTGGTGCCCTGTTTTGCCAATTTTCTTTTTTGTTGAAGAGAAAGGATTGTTCAAAGTTCTCCTGATGCCAAAAATACCGGTGAATTTTAGTTAGATTAGATTACGTACTCGATTAGTATGTTCATCTCCATTCATGCGATATTTCACATAATCTTATTGCGAATTTTTAACATAAATTTCATGAATTCAGTTTGATGCAGGAAATTTATCAACCAATCTCATTACGTTCCACGAATCTCATATGAAAGTTTGTCTATGAAATTTCACATATCGAGATAAAATGGGTAGAGGTAGTTAAAGCCATGAGTTACTCTTCTTTCTCGTGAACTATGATAATCGATCGACGTGAACATTTGATAACATCCCAATGTTTTTATGGAGATATATAAATGTATATTCAAAATATTAACCGCAAGATGATTAAAAATTCAAAGGCCTTGAATGTTATACGTTCCTCGCGTTGGCGAATAATTTCATATTAAATATTGAAAGGTCGATTAATCGATGGTTTCGCTCAACAAGTACCAAAATTATCGAGCGTGTATGATAATTATTAATGTTATCAGGAGATACCACAACGTATAATTCTCAAACTTTATATCCTCATCGAGGAAAATGAAACAAAACAAACAAATAAAGAGAAAACCTATAAGGTTCCGTTCTCTTTTCCTTTTTCCGTTTTCTCCACCATTTTCTCTTCCCTCATCCTCCTGCCATAATAACAGATGTAAATTACTCGCATACACAGGTACCAAGTGCAAAGGCCGTGTACTTTTGGTGGATGTGTGCGGAGGCAGCGCGAGCGAGCAAGCAAGCGCTCATGGCCGCAGGTCGAGAATATTTGCAAGCCAAATTTTAATACCGGAATTAATTTGACCCGCGTAGGTGGGTGGGGAGAATATGAAACGGGGTGAGCTGAGTTGAGGTTAGGTTAGGTTAGGTGGTACCTAGAACCCCTTATACGCGAACTGAGAGGACCATAGAGGTGCGTCGTCAAGCAAAAGGGATAGTAACGTAGACGGAGAACGAGGGGGTCGGTTGGGTGGATGTGAGCGTTTCACACCCACCTTTTCCATGGAGGGTACCTTTGTCTACCTCCTTCTCTCTCTCTCTCTCTCTCTTTCCCTGTTCCTTTCTTTTCCCCTTCTCATCTCGCATTATGTAAAAAGTGTAAGCTAATTTATCGACGTCGCAGTTTCGAAACTTTCATACGCCAAGGTACTTTAGCTTTATATCGTGAATTAATATGGCCGTTGAGGAAAAAAGAGAAGGAAAAAGGAGTTAGATTGGGTTAGAGTTTTGTTCTCCTTTCCTCCTGAAATGGAGGAAATTTACGTTGGTCATCGTTCTTCTTCCTCTTTTTTATCCCTCTCTCTTCCACCCGATACAAATGACTAAAGTAAACTTTGCCATTACGAAGTACCTCTCAACCACGGAAGTAACCCCCGCGACGAGGAGCCACCATTTTGGCTCTGCCACCGACTACTTTTGCTACTACTACTACCACTCCCGCTGCTACTCCTGCTCCTACTATCACCACTGATACAACTATGTCCTACAGTTTCATGAGAGAAAGGTTTACCCTTCTCATCCTTTTCACCTATGTATATACGAAAGTGCAAACTCTGGACCTTCTGATGTGGAGACTCAAAGGGGCTTGACTTAGTGCTTTGTGAGGGAAAATCATTCCTCGTGTGTACGATCTAAATTTAACCTATCTCAGGGAGATTTCAAAGATGTTGTTCCCCAAAATGGAATTCTTTTGTTCTGAAATAAAGACAATAACGATATCTGAGAATAGTTGTTTCGAAAACTCTTATCGCGTCCGGTGGAATCCTCTATTAATAGCGAAATGGAAAAAATATGCCAAGAGTTGAAATAAGAACATGAAATTCAAATGATCAAAGCGTTTTTAGTCAACATACAAACGAGAAAAATAATTCACAAACACACATGAACTCATTTCAGCGTATCAAGCCATTTTAGCGAGGTTTACACAGTGCATTGTTCTCAAGTGATTGAGCGATTATAATTGCATTGATTATACGGTCAATTCCTTTATCTGCTTCAGCGTTGAAGATCGATTTTGAGAAATTATGCATACCCATTGGTTCATGATACTACGCGTCGATCATTAAAGAGCACACGCATACGTTTATCGTTTACGTTTGCATGTTGGAGTTGCAGATACATCCACGAGATCTGACAGTATGTAAATACGATGGACCTTTGTTACACTCATTTGAAGTTGAAATTATATATACGAGAACGTGCGAGTTCTCATGGAAATTTTCATATTCATGTATTCATTGTTTATTGGCAGCGTCCCTCTGACTAGGGTCAAAACACTACGACGGCTTCACCGTTATCCAGAGTCCAAGAGCCTCGGGGGTTAGGTTGATAATATGAAATCACACGCGTAAATTGACATGCTCGTGTAAGAGTTGGATAATACAGTTATAGTTGATAACTGATATACACATTTACACTACAAAATTTCAATTCATTATTTTCATATTTGGAAATTTATCTATAAATGAGATCGCAGGAATCATTTGTTATTTTTAATGAAGAGTCTACTAGGAAAGATGAAAGTTGCATGTGAAATTTACATTCGTTCTTGGTCCAGAGATAAATGTGATACTCCGTGTCAACAATTTACATAAGCGCATTATGTTAAATAGACACAAAAATCTCAGTAAACCTTCGCGTACATGTGAGACATGTTAAATTTAACATGAAAACTTTGTATTCTGTGGAGAGAAATATAATCAACTCCATTATAAGGGATTATAGTTTTAGAAAAATTTGTGAATTTTCTTTTTAAGTTCATTGTTTATCTTTTTTGGTATTGAAGAATCCATTTTATTGAAATCGTAGCAATCGGTTTTCAAACTTCAAACGACGATTTATGTGAAAGTTTTAGAATGGACTGATATTGGCATGGTATTGTTGTGGCACTGTTAAAAATTTCTAGACAAAACTTCGAATACACGCAACGGAGGCAATCTCCAATCACGTAACTGAAAATTTAAGGTACATGTGGATGAAATTTCAGTTACGAAAATACATATGAATGTGTACAATAATATAGTGAAAATTTGAAAATTCCATCACCTGTAAATGAATTTTCAATTCAAATATCGAAAATTCGAAATTTCAGTTACAGGTTGTCTACTGCCTGGAAATTCTAACGGAATCAATCAACCACAAATTTGCGTTGAATAGAACGATCAATGAAACGCATAGAATTTCCAAGCAATAGACACCCTGAGTTAGAAATGTGTTTGAAAAAGTTATGAAATTTCAAACTATTTTTAACAGTGCGATAGCCTACACGGGGAAACCGTAACATTAGTGATTGATAATTTGACATCAATGGTTCGCGCCATGAAAAAAATGAAGTCTAACACCATTGTTACTGTATTCACATGAATTATTCGTATTTCCTCAATATAGCGTGTTGTGAAAGCACGACTGATTCATGTTAGTACTATGACCAGTAGTGTTGGATTTCTTTTTTTTCTAACATGATCCATCCGTGTCAAATGCCGTGTCAAATACCGTAATCCCCAATGTTACAGTTTCTTCGTGTGGAGAATCACTAGAATGATTTCTACTAGGGTGGTGTGGTATCATCGTCAAAATTGTCAGTTTTCGGGATTTTCGAAATTACCAGTCGTCCTGTCGATTGCCTAAAATTTTTTTCACGATGTAATCTAACATGGCCGATGATTTATCCAACTCTTGCTCCCTACCCCACACAAGAAGTATGGCAATGTGAACTCAACCCCAGTATACAGAAAAGAAGTTGTCTTGATTTCACACCCGAAACAATATTTTTCTTGTGAGAAATAAACTTGTCTGTTCTAATGTAGATTCCAAATTTTTTTTGGATTGAAAAAATATTCTCTCAATTCAAAGCAAGTTTATTTGAAACAAGAAAGATATTGTTCTCGTTACATATAAGACAATGGGTGTGCAATCAAGACAACTTTTTCTCTGTGTAGAAATCACTGTATCCTAGTCATTCACGAGGCCAGTTATTTACTTGGCCTCACAAGTCCCTCACAAATGTCTTGTAATGGCTTGGAGACTGGGTAGAGTGATTTCTACTGGGGAATCAATAATCGGCCGATATACGGTTACCGTTGAATGGCTCAAAATTGATTCCCTATCTTTGGTACAAGGATACCTAGATGATGTGTAAGCTCGTCATAAGCTTTTCAGACATGTCATTCGATTACTTCGGGCGTGTTATTGATAATTTTGTCGAAGTAAGGTTGCTACAACTCTATTGCAAGGGTTTTGTAAGCTCATACCCTGGCCGTGTGTCCACTAGTAACCTTCCGTCAATCTTGCCACAAGCTTGCCAGACAACGTTGCAGCAAAGTTAAATTGCTATCTGGGATGGTTTATCACTGGGTGATACGGTAGCTCATCAATGAGATCTTCCAATAATCAATCGATGTACGGTTTAAGCTAAATCGTTTGAAAATTCATCTTCTGACCCTGGGCGGGTTCGATCTGTGGGTTTACAGGAAGTATTGATCGTCAAGAAAGTTTCAATTTTTGTACAAAACAGAGTCCGCTTCGCTCGCATGTTTTCAGCATCACGCCTTCAATGAGGTATCAGACAATCGACCGCCGATTTTAGTTTGCGTGTCATCTAAAGAATAAAACTGAGTAAACTGAGTTATTCAATTCTATTCTTGGATGACGCGTGAACTACCCCCTATCCCATTAACGGCGGCGAGTAAAAATCAGATTGTCCGATCCCTCATTCAAGGATCCCTAGTTTGTAGTACTGACGTCACTTGCTAGGCTCGCCGATGAATGTTGTATGTCCCCCCTAGTAGAAATCCCCTCATAATGGAGAATCAAATGGGTACCAGCTAGTTTTCCCAGATTTTAAGTTGGTTTATAGCTAGTGCTGTAGCGCGCCTTTTAGCCTATGTGCACTCAGTTGTCACAAGACACGGCTAAATTGTAATCCAAATTGCTAATCAGGAATATGAAATCATGTTTTTTTCCGTAAAATCACAATTATGAATGAGGTAAAAATGGCTCTTGAAATGAAATTCCACGACAAGGACGTTACTTTTGAATTTATTTCCATAAAATAATCCCGAGTAACACATTGAACGTTTGGGCTTCCCTTTATTCCTCTGACTGTATTTATGTATGATCAATGTAACCATACGATCAGTCGAAGCATGAAACTTGTACATAGATCAGGTGAATGTTTAAGTACTTGAGTTGAATTGGTGTTATCTAGTTGTCCCCATATGGGTCCTATCTAGTACATGTATGGTAAGTGGGACGCTCAGATGCATTTCCACTAGGACCCTATTAACACTGCATTAGTCGCGCGAAAGAAGATACCGTTGTTGCTTGCTCCGTATCTATGGGATACAATAACAGTCTTTCAAAGGTAGCAATAATGTTATATTCAGATTTTGTTCTGAATGAGTACACACAACTTGAAATAGAATATTCAATAATTTAAATAGCAGCAATTAACCACATTTATTTACAAAATATATCTGTCAGATTACAACCAATACAATATTCATAATTCACATTTGTTTTTATAATTACGTATCCTGCAACCACGGTTGTGTATACTGCCGTGCTTGAGTGAAAGACAGTAAACTGGAGTCACTGTTTGATTGATTTTGATGCCAATATATTTTCTCGTCTGAAAATTCAAAAAGACAGTAAATTAAGTTTACTGCCTGTTACCTAAGCACGGCAGTATACAGGTTTGGAGATTCACTTAAAATCGAATGGTGGGGAGATTCTTCTTATCGAAGAATTTCTTTGTTCTGAAATTCTCATATTTCGTAATGGTGCTGTGGTCCGAATGTAGTTGTTCGCTTGTAGAGTGATCCCAGTCAGAAGGCAGAAGTCAACATATATGAAATCGATATCGAATTAATCGAATTTCATTGAATTTTCATGCGATTCCGATGCACTAAACTCAGAGAAATTTATAGTCATGGCAACTATGCGAGGGGACACTCTGGTGAAGAAAGTTTATCTGAAAATCTCTGAAAATTCCTTCTGAATTTCACTGAAAAACTCTGAAAAACATTGCAAAATCCTAAAAGAATTTAAAAAATTCTGAAAAAACTCTCACTCATCAGGCACGTTTTTCCATTGAAAATTTTCCTGAATATTTATGAATATCTCTGAAAAACTCTGAATTTTTCTGAAAATTACTAAGATTCTCTGAGGAACTATGAATACAAATTTTTTTCAGTGTAGATATCGGTCGATATAAAATCTTTGTCGTTTGATTTCAATTCCTGGCTCGAATAAAAAGAAGTCAACATGGGATGTTTCCGTCTTCCATGCACAAAAGTCGATGATTACATTTCAATCAAGAAACGCTGCCACGGGCTGCGACCATTCCATGAAGAAAATTTTGTCATCAATAGAATCATCCCCACATTGTAAGAAAGAATTATGGAATTTTCCTCCAAAAGATGGTGACCACAAAGTTCCTCCACAGATAGTGAATTCTTCACTATAATTTGGTGGACTTTCGTTCACACGGAGATAAATTTCTATTCATTCTGTAATTCGGAAACGTTAGATAATAACTTGTACTATAAGTCACAATTATTGCCAGTTGTGATTGTAAAAATCGAGAGTAATTTGAACTTTTACCATCACAGCTGGCAATGATCACGACTTATGTTACAAGTTATTGTCTAACTTTTCTGAATAGTTGTAGTTCACGAATAACATTGTAATATTCTCAATTAAATTTCTCTCCTCGCATTTATAGAGGCTTCAACAACCAAGAAACAAAATAATTCCTCTGAGCGGTGTGAAAATTCCTCATTTTTTATGAAAAACCAGTTCCTCCACAATGAATGGGGACGAAATCAACAAGATAAAATCCGCACATTTTTCACAGTGCATCCCAGGAGTAGTGATGTTAGAAACCATGTTTCGCTCCCTTCATCAAGTCCCATCTGCACAGAGAAAATTTTGTAGTAACAATTAATATATTTATATTGTAGCCGTGGGATATACGAGTATTGTGGTATTTGCTTTATTGTGGTGGAAAGAACCATAAATATCGACAGATTACCACAACTCTTCTTTGAGTCAATGTACGGAGGAATGAGAAAATACACAGTTATGGTTCCTATCGTTATAATCGGGTATATCCCACAGGTACGATACTGGGTCTAATAATCTTCAATATAAACTTCTCTCTGTGTGCCCAGAAATTTCATACGCACAATGAATCATTGCCTCGGAGTTTCCAGACCTGTATGTAAGATCGTGCTGGAAACCACATTCACATCACAAGAACCAATTGCACGTTCTGTGTACCAGCAGAAATTATTTTGATCCACTTTTGATGTGAATTGCTGGTAGTTGTGCAAATATTTTACACAAAAAACGAATGAAAATAATCCTTGTTTATACATCCATGCAATTAGTCCTCTCTGTGCGTGTTGGTATACGTGATCATGAACAAAAGTATTCATATTTGCTTTGAAATGCAATGAAAACTATTCATGGTAAACAAATATAAACGAATTCATATTTTGATGTATATTTTTCGTAGGGGTGGCACTTGCTTGGTTTACATGTGATTCCAAATTGAGATTGATGTTCAGTGACGTTGTCCATTTTTGTCCACAGTTTGCCACAGTTTTGTTTTGATTTCAATTTTCAGTAACGTGTCTTACGTTATAAAATCCATCCATTCACGGATTTATTAATAATTCCTCAATACAACCAAATATGTTCAAGTGATGAACATACAGAAAAAGAATTGACCATAAATGTATGTTCATAAGCACATCAGATCTGTCATTTATACAAATTAATTATCATCAGCCGGTCACGCCGGTTGTCCAGATTCGTCCACAGTCGTGATGCGGAAGGTTCAACTGTATCCCGGAGTTTCCCTCATGTTTTCATATTCAATTTTTTTTCATCCGTAGTCGGTCCAAAGTTGTGCAAATTTGTCCGTAGTAACGATGCGGGATTTTCAACTATGTACCAGAGTTTTTTCGATATTTATCCTCGGCAGGTAAGATCTTTTCTCACCCGAAGTCGGTTCGAAACTGTCCAAATTTGTCCGTAGTGACGATCCAAGATTTTCAACTGTGTCCCGGAGTTGTATACATTTGTCCACAACAGAAATTATCCCCTTTCGTCAGTACTCGATCCGAAGTTGTCCAAACTTGTCCATGGTAACAATACGGGATTTTCAAATGTGTCCAAGAGTTTTTTCTACATTCACCCTTGACGAGAATGATCTTCCTCAAAACACCGAAATTTGAAAAAGTATCATTGTGTCCGCGCAGATGGCATGTAAGCTTCTCACTCCTTGTTATTCATTGTCACTTACTTTTCACTGACTTCTTTTCAACAAACTTGGCAGGGAAATGATGTGTAGATTAGAACAATATACTCACCGATGAGAATTCGAGCCATCCCGATGAACATATTTCATAGAAATATGCGATTTGACCACGTTCGAATTTTTTTGAATTTAATTTATTTCTCATTTGTCGGATTCCATTGAATTTTTTTACGGAAGCTATGTTTACATTGATGAGCCTTAAAACACTCGTGTATGAGAATTTCAGACTGATCGATGGATTTGATTCTACACAGTATTGCGGAGGAGAAAATGCTACCGGATGGAGTGTACTTTGCTGTCGTGTCGGATTGTTGCACAATCTGTATGAATATTAAATCTTTTATACTTGTTCTAATGGAATGATGGATGCGAGGAATTATATGCCCAGAAAGTCTGAGAATTTCGCAGGAAGTCATGCCTTGTGTTTCTGTCTCCATCTGCTTTGATACGTGCTGCTTAAGATACGATCTTCAACCTCGCAGTATTGTATTCCTCTGCCAAGGGGTTGAAACTGGGAGAACACAAGGTCCATCAGCCGCGGAATCCTAGCCATTCCGCATGTGACGAGTCACCCCTAAATGGTGAAATGGACATCTATGGATAAGTTCTTGACAACGGGACAAGATCTGGACCCATCACGGATCGGTTTGCACCCTACCGGATCGTTCCAGACATTCTTGGACTGCACAGTACAGAATAGGACATCGCAGATAGTAAATCACACAAAATGAATTTGGACTCGAGTGGACGTGATTGGGACACTGAAATGAACATCGTGGACGTCTCCGGACATCATTTGAATCGATATCCCACGGCCATAAATACACATTTATGGACATCCATAGACAAATTTCTAAACGTACGAATGCACCTGAGGACATGACGGGACAAGATTTGGCCCCATTACGAATTAGTTTCCACACCATTGGATCAGTTTTGGACACTGTCGGATCATTCCGGACATTCTTAGACTGCGCAGGACAGAATAGGATAGGTGTGGATGTAACGCTGATTTGAACGGAAATTATCAGCGGATCCCACTGTCCAACAAGTGGACTGTATCTCATGGACGTCTTAGGACTGATCAGGACAAGGGATGGACATAACTTCACAAGAATGGTTCGAAATTTGAAACAAACGTACCAATTTTCCTCGCTCCAATCTTGTCCAAAAAGACGTCCCTCTGGATCAATCCTCTCATGTTCTCTTTTTCTCTGCACTGAAAAAGGAATGGTTTGGCTCATGTTCCTTTTGTTTTCCTTCTTCTGTATCGCAGCTGATTGCTTATCTAGTTTGTTTCTTTTAGATATTCATCTATAGTTATATAAGCTTGTTTCTACAAATATATGTAAATCATTATTTTCGTAAATTCTTGTATACCACTGTACTTACATCCATCAATTATTGCTCTTATTGTCCAGGGGTAGGGAGTACACAAATTAATGATAAATAATCGAAATTTGAGAACAAAATTCTCAAGAACAAATAATCAAGTACCCTGGTTAAAAACTCCAGTTTATTACATTGATTGATTATAAGACAAACTCAGCAACGATCATCCAGTCATTCAGGCTGGAGGAAACAGGGACAATAGCCTATTTTGAGTGTGACGTGAGCAGAAGAAACAATTGCTGACACAATAGAAACAGCTGAATTTCATTTCAGTCAGTTCCCAAATTGAGGGGACTCGAGCATGAAGAGAAAAAATATTCAGAGAACTTTGAAATGTTCCTTTTGACGTGATTATTCCCTTGGTCTTCGATATTTTCAGAGTGAGATTTCATTTTTTGGTCAACCAGAAATGAGCTTGTCAAATTTTCGAGTGTACTTTCCACTCTTTCAAAGTGGTTGTCTAAGATTTGAGGCTGGATATTCGGGATTGGTGTAGTATACCGTTCCTTCGTACTACCATTTTTTGGTCGCTTCTTTACAAATCGGTTATTCTCCAAACAGTATTTATTTAATACCTGTCCAAGACTGTATACCCACCCGAACTCATCGCTCAATTGATTACAGTTGAAAAATGATGATGACCTTGCATATATGTTTACAGAAGTATTCGATAGATTCAAAATTTGTGCACATTTTTACTGTAAAATCAAAGGATATATGACTTAACATCCCCTCAGGTCTTTTCTAATACCCTCCTTTTAATCCGAATGAAAATGTACGTGGAAACATTACGTGCAATTAGAAGAAGCTTTCAACAGAACATATTTGATATACCCACGAACACAGTTTTGATCACGTCCCAGAAAAAGGCTTACTACTTGCGTGGATCAATTAGAACGGAAAGCTTCTCCCTTCTGTTTTTCATCTCGTCCCTAACGACAATCTTCTCCTCCTACTATTCTTCCAAGTCCACTTCGCCTCGACGAGTACAAATCCGATTTTCCATTTGAGGAAGAATGTCGTCCTCTTCCCTCGTTCCTTCACTTGTAGGTATTAATTATCAATAGAAATCTGTTTTTAAAAATTTATTCATCGATGTTCACGTTTCCATCCCTCGATAGATTCACTCAAAACGAATCTGATTTTCACAATTATCTAAATTACACATCGAGTTCTGGGATACAAGAGATATTGAATCATATGAACATGTAATTCAACATCGTTGATAAACTACGTAACAAACTGATTAGAATTCTCGTTTTAATCAAATTATCATGATATCGAAATTGGATATAGCAATACAGTCATTTCCAGATACACTTTACAACTTGATTTGTCAGTGTATGAATTGTCCAGACTGTATTGTAATAAACCTGTTTTGTTGAATTGCGCGGTTGTATGTGTTCTTTTGACGAATCGTATGATACTGGGTTTGCGTTTCGAATAAATTATTCAAAATACACTGCAACAAATGATCGTGAAATTTTCTTCCAAAAAATGGAGACAGCAAAGTTCCTCCACGGATGGGGAATTTTTCACAATAATTTGGTGGACTTTTCTTTCATTTGTGGAGGATTCAACATCCAAGGAACAAAATAATTCCTCAAAGTGGGAGAAAAATCCCTCTTCAATTCCCCCACAATGAGGGGACAAAACATTTTTTACAGTGCAGCATGAAGCAAAGTAAGAGAATACTCGAATGATAAAATCAAAGATGTGAAACAGTTCAATTCGAACACTGTCAACCGTTCCTACTTTTATTATTAATTTCAAGAAAATCTATTCCAAGATGTCCCATGAAATCCATGGACGCATGTAGTGAAAAAATTAATAGATAATAATAATTAGCGACGGCTTGAACACGATCAATCGAATTGAGATGATAATTCAATGAAGCAACGCCATCGTTTCTTTGTCAATCATTGACTGAAAATATTCAGATGGAAGTGATTAATAAAAAGCAGAGAGAAAGAAAGAACGAGTAGAGTAATGCATGCATTAGGAAAATGTCATGATGTCGAGACGAGACTCTTGTTCTACGATGTTGAATGATATCGATGGAACGGAGGTTCACACACGATCAAGCAATTACAAATCGACCGTGATGACATTTAATCACCGTAGGGAACCTGTGTGAATGCAATTACTTGATCCTTTATTTAGAGAACAACGTCAAATAACATTATTATCATTCTTCTCGCTTTCAATTCATTCTTAAATACAACCACGATACGAGATTCAGGATAGAATTCTTGTAGATTCTAATTATAACGATCCGATATCTATTTATATACAGATTTAGAGAAACGACTCCTTTTGCGATTAATTATCAAGCGATTCATCGATTTCCTTTTCATCTCATTGTATCCTGACCGTCTGCCACCGTCGTCCCTTTCAGGTTCTCTTCTCGCAATTACTAGAGATTCTTCGATCTTTGTTCCCCTCCGGTTGTCTGGTGGCTGGTCATTGAACGGAAGGACATCTCGTATCCCTTGAAGAAAAACCTTCAGACACGAGAGACATGCACGTCGCATAAGAGAGGGGTCGGATTTTCTAGGACCAACGAAGTTGTATTGCCGTTGGTTTGCGAATTCGATTGTCCCTCTCTTGGAAACTCACCCTCGTTTCCACCCTCCTTCATCTTCACGCAAATGCGGTAGTCGACCCTCTCTAGGACTTTCCAGAAATACTCGAAGGATGGAAATGGTCGAGGGACCATTCCGCCCCCCGTTGGTACGTCGTTGCCGGCAAGTCTCTCACCGTCACCTCTTCTCTCTCTCTCTCTCTCTCTCTCTTTCTCCTCCCTGCAAAAACCTCTCTAAATAAAGTCCTGGCGTGGTCCGGTGATAGGGATGGCTTCAATTTTTCGCTCGTTGCACCTGCGGCTTTTTGTCCCCTGTTTGCCTCCTCTCCACCCTCCTTTCGTCTTCTGTCTCTCATTTTCTTCTCCCTTTTTCATTTTATCCCACACGAAGCATGAGGAAACCCGTCCGTGCCGGTCGGCCGACCGACCGGCCGTTCGACGAGGTGGTCGATCGGTGGTCAGGGAATTAAGGGTGACGTGCTAGTATGTTGCACGGCACACAACGCGGCGCGAAAAAAATATGGGACGACGGATATGTGTGTGGGCAGCACGTGAAAAAGGCGCACACTGACGGTCTTGGACCTGTACGGATATGCACGCAGAGTCGTACACACATGTTTGTAGGGAGGAAAAAAAGCAGGACAGTTTTCGACGCGTCGCTCTCGTGTGATTGTCAATATAATCGGGCGAAAGTGAGGCGAAGAGGAGCTAGCCCGACCGGTGATTCGGGTCTATTACTACTTTTGCCTTCATTATTGATTGTGTGCGATTTTTTTCCCTCTCTGACCAGAAAAAAAAGGACCAGGATAAATAAAAAGTATAAAATAAAACGTATGTTTGTATATACCGGTGACACTTGAATCAGAGAATAATCCTTTCGAGGTCACGGCTGAGAATTTATTCGTTTTATGCTGGGTAGGGGAATTGATTAATCGTTTTGGATTAAATGCTCTTTGAACTGAAAAAAAAATGGATAATATCTGAAGTTTAGTTCAGAAAGTATAGGCAACTGAAACTTTTAACGAAACTTATCAAAATTCTGGAAAATGTAATACATTTTTAAATGATAAAATGTTTCGATATTCGCTTCAAAGTTCTCATGAAATTCGATATTTTCCGGTCATTGGTGTTTTTTTGCACATTTTATAGGATATATTTACAATAACAATACGCATAGAATGTCAGAATTCAAGTACTGGATGGAGATCGTAAAAATGTTCAGCTAAAATCGTTGAAGAGTATATTGATCACCTATATATACAGATAAAAAAACCAATGTATTTAGTATCCGTTGTCTGCGAAAAACAAATACGTTCACTTGAATTTTTTCTCCTCTCATGGTATTTATGTTCATTACGAGAAGAGAAGTTTATTTTTCCTCTCCTTTTCACATTATTCTTTCACAGCTTTTCTAATTGCGAATTCATTGCAGAAAGCTATATCAAGAATAATGCACATTTTAAATGCCCTTATTTCTTGAAGAAACATAGTTATTCTGTATAACTCTTCATATTTTCAGAACATTTTTTTTCCAAGCATAATATTCAAAACTGTAAAATTTATTTGATAATAATGTATGTAGAACTGTAATTATAATCTTCTCATTTACGTAAATTGTGTGTTCTAAAATATGTCCCGCCCCAAGAATTTCTTCATAGGAACAATAATTATTCTCATAAATTTATTTCATTCATCGAATCTACATATGCGAATAATTGATCCCTTGTAATTTTTTTCTGGCTCATCAGAATTGCAGTACGAATGAAAAGTCATGCTGAAGAATGAACGAAAAAAGATAGATGAATCACTATGGGTCATTGCGATCTTGCGCAATCCAATCTGAACCCCAGCAGGGGATTTTTTACTTCCATCCCTAATTCTTCAAATACATTACGGAGAATCATGATTCCACATTCGTTAAGAAAATTTTTCAAGCATCATGACGGATATTTGGAAACGCATAGTATCGTACGAATTCTCACTTGATTCTAATTTTTACTATCCGAAATTCAGAAAATGTTTTTATACTTCTTTACAGCAACTCTTCGAATAAATTTGACTAATATCTCATAAAATCATTCTGGAACTAAGAAAAAGTTTCTGAAAACTCAGCTAAACTGTCATTGTCACTGATCAGGCACATCGCATTATACACATAGAATTCAGGACGAAAATCAGCAGACGACGCAAATCGGGAAAAGAACGGTGGCTCGAGGCAGTGGAAGTAACGTGAACACCGTAAAAAAATCGATAAATTTTTGAATTCAAAAAGTATTTCTTTGGTTTAGAAAAATTTCACTCGGGCCTATAACGTATAGACTACAATCAAGATATATATTCTTGAAAATCTTCGAGAATACATCTTCTTGGGATCAGTCATGATTTTTCTCCCGATGTAGAAGTCTGATCCAGCCCTGACAAGCATTGGCGGAGCCTTGTGAGAGGGCCTGACTGAAGACTGTAATGATAACATCGTGTCAGGCATTAACGAGCCTGAATTTTCACGTCTGGAACAACGGTGGTTAAAGGTCGCCAATATTGGCGTAGGTTTGATTCAATGGTTCTGCCATAATTGGTCGATACAAAGCTTTCAATATAAAACCAATGCTGGCACAAACTTGCACCAACGCTGTTCTCACACTTCTCATCTTTGCATTGCCGACACAGGCACGATACTACCTCTATTGTAAATCAACGTTAGCCTAATTCAAATCCCTTACGCTTGGCTGTCACGCCTGGCTCAAGCCATCGCCCGTGGTCAACATTGGTGCAATCGCTGAATTCTCACATGGTTCAGTGCAGTATGGTGTATTCTGCATGCATGTCCCATTGGAATTCAACGCAAAGAATACAATCTTATGTTATAAAGCTATTCACGTAATTATTCTTCTTGAATCTCAAAGATCTGTATTATTTTTGATAAAGAATTCATGGATCTCAATAACAGATTCTCAAATTTCATAATCATTCCTTCAATTTAAGAATGTTCCTAAATTGAATAACCACTAATGAAATTCGAGATCATATGGTCAATTGAATTGAAGAATTTTTCCAATAGTGTAGTTTTGATTCATCCTGAATAAGGTGATATTTAGGATGAAAGCAAGTTTGACTTTTTTGTGTGTATTTTCTCATATTTCGCATTTGACAACGTCGTCAATTTTGAAAGATTGAATCCACGGGGGTATTTTTGAAACGTTTTGCTGGGTCTGCAGAATGATAAAATCAGCACGGTCGAGTGAAAGTAATTATAAAAGAACGCTGTCAAAATTATGCGGCGTTTCTCCTCATTTTGCTAGTGGATCCCGTCCCGCAATCGTCGAAAATTATTCTTTTACAAGCCAAATCATGGTGAAAATCTCCAACCACTAGGTTTTGGGAAGAATTTCACTATTATTTGTCAGAGCGAGAATAATAACTCGATGTTTGAAAGATTCCAGGTCAATCATAAATCCTGAGATGTTCCTGTAATTTCTTCTAGAATTGAAGAGACCACTGTAAAAATTTCAACCCAAAATTACGGCAAGTTTTCTGAATTTTCAGCCAACCTTTTCTTCATGATTATTCAACATCAAAAAGGAGAAACTTTTTCGAAAATATTTAAGAAATTTTTTCTTTCTGATGGAAATAAATAAGCTTTCCGTGGTTAGGGTATGAAACAGATCCGGGAAAGAAAGAAAACCTTTCCATAATTCTTATAAGGTACATTATAAGCATGTGAATACAATAGAATCTATACTGTTCCAGCATGGACCTCATTGTGCTTATATGAATCCAAGACTGGGACAATGTGGGATCAAAATTCACATACCCTGGGGCCGACTGGTTTACAGTGTTGAAATTCTGGATTTGTTTCTCGGATGATAAAGGAAAGTATTTTTTTCCCCTGCACTTCTGGGAATTGCTGTATTTCATAGGTGTTGAAACCTGCCAGGAATGAAAAAAAGTCCATCGAGTTGAGCAGTACTTCGATCATGAGGAAACCTCCCTAAAACAATGAGTGAAAGAATTTCCAAAATTTAATCCATTTGAATAACTGGGTCAATTCATATATAATCATACATAAGATATATATAAAATATATTCACAGAAGACCATTTTTTGGGGGACAATTTCACACTCATCCTGTAAAATGTGAATGTACATTGTAAAGAATTTTTTAGGAAATTTCTCAAAGACGTTGGTGAAGTAATCAACGCATACTCTGTAAATTCACTGTGCCCTGGAAAAAAAAGGTCATTGACCATATAGAAATTCAATCCCTGTACAACATTCAGGAATTGTGCAATGCTTATGAATGGGAAGAATCCGAATGATTTTTATGGGATACTTTCCGAGACTTGACACAATCAGGAATGTTTTGTTCATCATTTGTGCATGGTCTTGAAGACATTCAGCTGCATCGGAAAATCTATACAGTTTGAAAAGTGATTTCCACATTTTTCCCGGGAAATTCTGACAGCAAAGTTCCACCAAAGATGAAGAACTTTTCCCTCACTATTCGGAGGATTTGAAAAACCAAAAGGCAGAGTAGGTCCTCAGAGTGGTGAAACAGTGATTTTTTTTCGCACGATTAATATGGGAACGCTGAATCCTGTTAGATTTCCATACTCGGATGATTTTTTCCAAGCAATTCAAACTCGACACAATGATGTTATAAATTTTTATAGAACAGTTCCAATGTTTCCAAAATGTTTTGAAAATCCTGGCAGACAGTGTTTTTGATTCATTGTTCCACGAAGAAATCAAATCAATACACTTGAATTTGCATTTGAAATTCCAGTATGAATCTTTGATCATTGATTAGACGTGAGGTTAGAATAATTATGAAGAGAACTCGTATCTCATCCGAGTTCCCTGTATTTTCTTACGTTTTTTCCTCCCTACGTCCAACTATGTTCGATTGAATTCAAGCAGTATTAGCATCATTTATCAAGAATAAATTTCTCCTTCATTACCAGTATATTTTGCTTGTATTTCCTCTTTCTCTGTTCGAAGTTATAAATATACGTCATAGGTAAAATGGTAGAGAGTTGAAAATTTTAGCTCACCATTCACGTGGGGTTAAGTTGGGTTCGCAGCTGCGTACGAACGAACGTATTATCAAACGAATGGTAGCCCAGGCCTAATGTTCGTCCGCGTTTTTGCTTAATACAGAATCGTGTGTATATGTATACATATATACATAATATATACATACATGTACACACATAGATGTATATATGTGTATACGGGAAGAGAAGATCGAGGCTGAAGAGATATGTGGCGGCCACTGCAGAACAAGGAAAAAGAGGAAAAGGGGATATGGTAAAAAGAGCGAGAGAGAGATGGTGGTAGAAAACCCCTTTCGCGATATACCTCATGGGAGAGGGTGTTTTTCGCAGCTAACAAAATGGCCGCCATCCCCACTACGTTGAGCGCGGGGGTGGTTTAGGGTTCGAATTTTCTCCGTCCCGTTCTCTTTATATCCCATTCGTTCGTTCGTTAGCACCCTTCCACCAAACTCCTATTCTTCCCCCTCTTTTATCCGGGAGCAAACGTTCCCCCTTCCCTCCCGTGTTCACCCACGGTACCACCACTTTTCGCCGGTCCAAGCCCCGGAGTCTCGAGCGTCACTGGTGGAAACTAGGAAACGAGTTTCCCACGTTCTCTCTCTTTTTTTGCGTTCTCCGTCTTTTTTCCACCCGCCAACTCCTCGCACCCTTTATCCCACCTCTCTCGATCTTTCTGTCTTTCTTTCTTCCTCCCATCCCACCGCTATTCCACCCACTCATTTAAACTCCCATCCTCCGCTCCTGTTCCTACTCCTCCTACCCTCTTTTTCACCAACACCAATGCACAATTTTCCGGAGAGACCACGCAGGAATATTGTTACGTAGAGAGAACGCGAATGAAATTTATAACTAATTACGGGAAAAGTTTAGATGACCGTCGGGTCGTTCGGTGGCTGGGAAAGGGAGCGAGCGGGGTAGGTGGCCGGAGAGAAAATAGAGGGAGAAGAGATGGGGGACAGCGGTAATAGTGTAAGGTGAGTTATCTGAGTATAGAAAACCAAATTACATTAATTAGGGTATTAAACGTTTGCTTCAGAAATAAAAGGAAAGAAAAAAGAGAAAAAGTTGGGAAAAATGAGCGGAGAGAGGAAGGAAGGAAGGAAAGAAAAGAAGAAAGAGGAGCGGGTGGGGTTTTAGGTGGCAGCGACGACGGTTGTATACGACCCCAAAAGACCACGGCTTAAGGCGGATTCTATGGTTTTATATACATTTGTGTATACGTGGGTGTATATATTTCAACTGACCGTGGCGGCTAATTATTTCAACGAGGAGGATGAGAGGGTTGAAAAAATCACCTGCCGGATAGGAAAATATTTTTGTTTTCCGTTTACATTGCGTAGAACTCTCGTGTTCTCTGATTTTGCAATTTATGAATTTGACGAGGGGAAATTCTGTTGTTTGGAATCATCCGTCATTATCGGTTATTATTGGAAAGATCTGAGTACACGCGAACGAATAATTTTGTTTTTTTTGTGCCCTGGAATGAGGGGGAAAAATTTCAAAGCTGAAAAATCATGGACCAATGGTAATGATGTCCTCATTATAATTCCATTCCTTTGATGATTATCGTGAGTATATTGATGTTAGTATATGAATTGAACATTCCATTCGATATTCTCTGATTTCTGATTCGATAGAGAAATTTCAACTTCAGATCTTACTTTGAGCTTCAATACTCTTTCATTGAAGAATAAATGCTTCAGAAGACAAATATTCTCAGGATTTAATTGCAGATTGACTCACGTTTTTGAGGTTTTGATAAGCGAAGAACAATTTTCTCAGTTTCGAATTTCCTCCCAGAACAGTAAATACCACAATACATCCTTTATTATCATGTTCCTTTGGAATTCATAATAGCGCATATTTAGAAAGTACAATTTTCGATCGTGGATGTACCGAAAGGAGGAATAAACTCGATTCAAAACGATTTGTATGTGATGCGTTGGGATTGAAGAGGAGGAAAGAGCGCAGGAGAGGAAGAGAGGGTTGTTTCCATACTCCGACAATTTAATTCAGAAATCCGCTTTGATCTACGACCCAGTGCGTCTTGTTCGTAAAAGGAAAAGAGAAAACCCTTTCACAAAAGGGAAGTGAGGAAGTTGGAACTGATGTTCATGGCGGCCGTGATTAAGCATTTCATTCCGTTCTTTATTTTTGCTTATCATCAGTTCAATTGAATTCACAATGACGCCGGCCAGAGTTCCATCATCTTCCATCCTCTTTTCTCCGACAATTCGAATGCACGAATCGCAAATTATTCGTTTCATGAAAGATGTATTATTTTTCTCACCTCTTGGTCCGAATCGTGTATATCGTAAATACCCAGTGTTTCTTCTTCATTTCGAATAATTGAATTTTCGGATCAAATAAATTCTATTTGATTATAAACCTCGTAAGTGATTTATTTGCGACTAAAATCCAGGCAATCATATTAAATGAACAATTTATTTGTTATGTACACATATCGTTGTGCGGTTTGAATAAATATTTCATCGATTCCAACGGGATTTCGTTCAATTAAATAAATAGACTCCCTCGGTACGTTTGTGTGGAAACAAATGCTGATGAAACAATATAATGAATTTCATGTAACATCATTATTGTGTGTAAGTGAACGTCGTGAGAAGTGATTGTACGTCGTCGTGGAGTTTCAAGAACTCTTCCTTGAAAGAATTCAAATAATCCTATCCTCTTCGAAAGAATCTCAAAATTCAGTCAAATCCGATTCAAACGCTTCTTCCATGCGGTACTTCGCTCTCTTCATCTGCCGTAAATTTTTTGTTCTTTTTGAAAAATGAGTTCTCGTGTTTTTATACTCCCAACTCTTTCTTGTCTCGCCGCTTTTCGTCCTTTTCTGATTTCCAAGAAGACCTCTTCCTCTCTGGGTACTCACCCCTCTCTCACTAATTTTTATTTTCCCACAAGCGGCGTTTTAAAAATTACCCTCCATCCCAACTCCCCACCCTCAGATCTCTACACTTGCTTTGCAGTCGAAGAGGGAGATTGCCTTTAAATACATAGGGGTAAAGTTGATTCTCCCCACCATATATCATCAGGCGAGAGAGAAAAACTCAGGAGAGTAGGGGTGAAAAAAATGTGGAAGGATGGAGGAAGGAGGGGTAGGTAGAGAGGATCGTCGAGATGGGGTTACACGAATATTTCGAAACAAAAAAGAAATCAAAAGAGAGCGATGCGGAGAAGTTTTCAGAGGGGAATACAAGTATTTTACTCCAAAGGATTCTTTTGGATGTGTATTTGTCCCTTCCTTCTGTTCTCTGTTAGATTTTTCCTCCTTTCGTCGCTGTTTTTTCCTTTTCCTCTATTCTCCCTCATGGTTATCCGAATGTAACTTGATGTATCACTTGGCCGTGTCTGCGTCTATATTATTTCTATTCGAATTCGTATTTCCCGCCAAATATTCACTTAATCCTTTTTTTCGCGATTGAGTTTGTGACTTGTCTTACGCTCCCTTAATGAACATTGCAGGGCAAGTATGAAATTTATTCAACTTCTCGTAATTACTTTCATGCGATGATAAGTTTTCTTACGGATGGCTTCTGCAGGAATTATCATTGTTATTGCTTTGCCAAAACGAGTTCAGAAATCGCCTCTTTTTCTTCGTTTCAGACTTTTTTCATTCTATTGCGCGCTGTCTGGATATAATTTGGATGTTCACAAGACATTGATTTTCATTACCCTATCTTTCGATGGGGTGCGTGAGGAATTTTCCGTATTTCAATGGAAATTTACTGCGGAATGATAGTAAAAATCCTATAAAGTTTGAAATTTTCAGTGAAATTTCATGATAATTAATGGGATCGGAACCTTCCGGTTGCTGCGTACGGGAAAATCCCGATCATTTTTTTTACAGTGCAGCAACGGAGAGGTAATTGTGCAGTGTTGAAGGAAAATGAAGTACCTTTTGACAAAATATGGAATCAAACATTTTTAAAGTATAAAACTGAATGAGATTTGAGATGTGATTATTATTTTGAACAATCCCCAGCATGTATGTACCATGGAACCCACCCTGGCCCAGCATGGGTCCCATCCTGCCAATATGGGCCCAAAACTGGGCCAGGGTGGGGCCAAAGTTCATACACGCCAGGGATGTTGCAGAGTTTATTCAGCTCCTCCCGCAATAGAAGGTCGATTTACTCAACGAACATTTGAATTCTCCGGCCCTCTTTTCTAAACATTTATTTTACCCGCCAGAATTTGGCTGATCACGGTACAAGAAGTGAAATTTCTGAATTCCCAAGTGACAAAATGATATAACAGATTATCCATAATAATCTCTATGAAGAATTTGTTACTGAGTTCGAATCCTCGAGTCGTGAATTAACTTTTCTTCCCGGTAGTAGCGCGAGAGGAGAAAGAAAGCCGCATATCAGGCTGTTAAGGGAAGCATTTGCCTCTCCTATCTCTGGGGTGATAAATTATAGATCCCTCAGGGCGTTCAGAACCTTAAAAAACACCCAGCTCAACCTTTTTCCCAACCAATTTGAAAATCAAAACATTTAGACCGAGAGAATAAATTTCCATGGTACATAAAACTTTTCAAAATTCATCATGATCAAAAAATGAAACACGCATGGTAGAAGAATAAATGAAGAGAGGAAGACGACAAAAATAAGAGTAATGTAACATAGCGGTAGACAATGGAATTATATTCCACAATTCACTCTGGCTCTGCTCATGATGTGTAATGAAATAATTGTATTCGAATAGACATACACCGTTGTTATCAACACTCCTCGCATATCATTTGAATACAAAAGAATAATCATTCAATGGTTTATCCACTGCCAACAACATTTTCTTATCATTTCAATCATTGCAAAACCATTTTTTATGAACAAAGAAAAGGAGATTTCATTTCTTTTCCTTCAAACATACGTATCTATACGTGAATATTATATCTGTATAATGCATGTTTCAAGTATCGCAACGTAGTCGTCAGGACGAATGCGAGTGGAAGAAAAAATCTCTTGGTTAGTTACGAACGACTCCTTGTTGGCTAATGGAAATTCCAGGTATCAGCTCAGCGTATATAGGCACGCATGGTCTGGGAGGGAGAAAAGAGTGCAGGGAATGGCAAAACGAAGGGAAAAGAGGCTACACCACACTCGGAAAAACGTAGAAACAAAAAAAATTGTCACTTTCAGCCTTTGCGCTTTTTGCATAATGCGCCCTGTGCGCTCTCACATTACGTCACAATCATCATCAGCATTCATAGAATAATTTCATTCTGGAGGGAAAAAGAGGAAAATGTAGGGGAGGGTACACGAACGCCAGCGAGGACAGAATCGACCTATCTGCCCATCACGGCTGACAGGTTTTCCACGAAACCATTTCAATTATCTCATCTTCCAAATTATTCGCTTGGCAGGAGAAGGGAGAAAGAGGAGAAGGTAATTTGCCAGTCTCTTGTCTCGGTCACTCGAGTCTTGATATCTTTTACCTTCGTCTTGGATATCTCAAGACAGAAGATAGATATCGAATTCCCCGGGTGGAAATGAAAATGGGTCCATTCTTGGCCCTGTACGAGCCAAAGTTGGAATGGTCTGGACCTGGGCAGGGTCTTGGATGAGTTCTTATCTGAAAGTGTTGGAGAAGCTCGGCGATTCGGTCAAGTTATACTAGGTTGTCTATTATTCATCATTATTGTGCCATAGACTCTGATGATTGCACGTGGGTCTGTCAGTGCCAGATTTCTGAGCCATAAATTCATCACATCGATCGTTAAAATATCAGGCAATGATTTTTTCTTGGCATTGAATACTAGTTCCAATATGATGTTAATGTTCGAAAGTTTTGTTTCTATCGGTATGCACTTATTTGTCGCCACTTGCATTTGATCGATCATTTCTGATTTCTTGAATTCCCCATGGTATCCACATAGCATCATTTTACAGGTCCATTAAAGGATTATTAGTGTTATTATAGGACCTCTCTTTCTATCTTACCGTTGTGTTTCTTTCTAACCAATGATGCAAATTATTTTCTTAATAAAAACACAATTCTAGACTGCGAATTTTCGATGGAGTATTCAATTGCCGATTAAATTGCAACCCTTGATGAGCCATATTCTGGTCGATGGTTGATAAATAATCTTTAACGATCCAGCACAGCTATATATCGGCTGAATATCAGGTGGTCGATTGTTGAACTGTTTGCCAGCCAGAAATGGAACAGAAAATTCACGGAGAAAAAATAGTGATAATCATTAAATATGGACAGACCAAACTGCGCAATTGAGATAACCAAACGGCTCAATCGAAATTACGATACGCTTAGTTGAACCAACAATGCCTTCAGTTAGAATAACGATTCGATTGATTGTAGTGACCCAATGTTTCGTCCGTCCATATTTTACTATACCAGAGTTTTCTCTGTGTGCCCCGTTGGTCTTTTACCAGCAACCTGCACACAGCAGTTGATTTTTCGCGGGCTCTCCATTACCGGACTTCCTGCACGAGTATGGAAATATTTCGTGCGAGTCAAGAATTCCAAATTGTTAAGCCAATGAGGCCGATTATCTTATTCGCGACAGTTCATTCATGTGACCAAAAGTTCACTGCCATGCGTGATGATATCTCACGATTATCATCGGAAAGGCACATTGCGTATACAACATCCAAATATTTTTCTCACCGTTCAGTTGACATTTCCATAGGTTTTGCTCCTGAAAAAAAAGAAACAATAAAAAAAAAATATGATCCCAGTTCAAAAAGTGTTATATCCATTCGTTGGACATATCCCTACGCTGCGATGACATTTACAATGTATAATCGCATACGCGCATAGATAGAGCGATAAATATATACACTCTAGTATTTGAAATCCTAACAGCATCAAATAAGTGATTACCCGGATTACCATTCGGTCACGTGTGTATACCGTTTGTGGGATCACTTTTTTTCCTTCCTTTCTGACTGATCGATCAATACGCGCAAACACGTGAAATTTTTTGGATATAAAAAGTGGAGAATAATTCGCATCGCACAGCTGGTGATGCGGAAACCCAGTTGATCAAACCGTTGAATTAATTCAACCATCGTGTTACGCGAGAGACAGAACAGGAAGTGGAAAATGAACGACCAATGGTCGGCCTATTTCTCGGCCTAAAATTGATTAGACAATAGGAAGAGGAGGCAGCGGTAGCAACCGAATTTCCATCTCACCGCGAATCTTTCTTCCTCCCCTTGATAGCTTTCGTTTAGGTATCAAAAAAGAAAGATGGTGAAAAGGGATTTCATGTCGAATCCTCGTCGATATGAATTTCATTGAAATTCGGTCAATGCGTTGAGTATTTTTTTTTCGTTATTCGCTCTGTAAACGGTTGAATCGATAATTTATTTGTATTCAGTAAATCTCTGTTTGGTGTAATTAGATTTTTCAACGTGATTCAATGTTTTTCTATAAATATCAAATAAATTGGAATATATTTGTGTGTAGGCTGAATGATTTTAGGAATCCAATAATAAATATTTGTTCTTCTGGATTTCACTTGAAATGGAATTGAAAGAAACATTTTATTCGAACTCTGGTACAAAGCGCGCCAACTTTTGCAAAAGTAATCATGTTGGGTATGAATCGTAAGGACTTTGAAATAAGTAGAATGAAGTGAGTATGGTCAGACAAAACTGACAAATCACCATCATAGTCGGAGATACTTGCACTGGAAGTCTGGTTCTTGTTGAATGGTTGACAATGGATTTCCTATGATAAGTACAATTATGGTCGATTGATGATTGAAAATCATTCCAAAATGAAGTATTTGAGGTTGATAATGGCCTACGAATATATCGAGGATCTGTGCAGTCCGGAGCTGCGTTGACATTTTAAGTTCTGGTCATAAGTGGGAGTGAAATTTTGCCTCATTACTAAACCAATCGTCAGTTCCATACGTAGCTGATTATTCATCGTCATGACTGGACCTACGTCACCATCTAATAGTCGACTCTCAGTGAGTCATCTGACTGAGTATTAACATCTGGGTCCTAGAGATGCACCATTATTGTGTCATTTGATAAACTGTGTGTAAATATCTCTAACCGGGCAATGCCTGACTAACGGGATTGTCTTATCGATCATATTGAAATGAAGTGTTGCCAAATGATCTCCAGCAAACCGATTTCGTTGTCACTGCGTTTCTCTGGCTGTGCTTTGATCCACTGTGAGTATTTCAAAAAACGTTGGAGGAAAACTGAAATCATTCTCTTCCAGACATTATACGAGACCAAATGAAACGATAGAATATGTTGGTCCTTCAATTGTAAGCAAATTGAATTGAAATGTTGATATATTCTGGATCAATGCAACGTCTGGAAGATGTAAACTTGTGAGCTTCTGATGGATCACAAGTAAAACTACTCGAATGGAAATGATTTGTGGCGATCCATAGCTTTTTTCAGAGCCTGACAAGGTCTACGAAATATCACGAATTATTTCTCCCAAGGTATTTTAATTTGAAAAGACTGTTTCGAAACACATTATAATTTACATTTGAATCACTTCTGAACTAAATACCCCAAAAATTCCGATTGAACTTCATTTGATTCCCTAATCCTTTGAAAGTACTGAAATTCAAATTTATTCACATCTCTCACTAATTGAAATCCATCCAAACTACGGCAACTCAAAGTACAAATTCGCTTCAGTATTCTCATCGAACACCCATGGAATTGGAATTTACGATCAGTTAATCCATTCATTTTAACTAACATTGCCGAAGGAATCCTCAAATGCAGCTTTTAAAGGATCGTCGTTACATGACAATTTTTTTTGCTTTGTGTAAACGTTAGTACTGGATTTAAATATACAAATCCGCAGTTCGTTATGAAGAGCGAATACTTTGGATTGCATCATTAAAATTCAAGAAAACTTTTTCTATGCGTGGAAGAACATGTCGAGTTATAATAGTTGTCACGAAAAAGAAGGAAAGGAATAAACAAACCTCGAGAAAATCGAATCAGATTTTCTCTTATCGTGGAATATTAAGGTCAATTTCAACGCGAAATTTAAAATACAGTTTGTCTCTTGGATCGTCTTGGTGTTGTTGACCGTGTGAATATTGAGGGAGACACCCCTAACCGTGTAACACCATATCATCGATTCTCGTCGAAGGTCGAAGCACGCGATCGTTGAACGCCGAGCAAGGGAGAGAGATGGGATTTATAGAAGGAAGAAAGTGATAGGGGAGAGAGAAGAAGAGAATTCGGGATCGAAGCGATGACGTGAAAAGCGTGACGGAGCATCGAAAAATCGTAAGAGTAGAATTCGTGTATCGATAGCCTTGAGTTGGAAAGTTCGAGAGTAGTTGTTATTTCATAATTGATCCCAAGCTCCCTAGGCGCCATCCTGTGCGTAAAAGTACTGCATACTGCGCAACTCTTCCACCCTTTTCACCCTTCTTCCGTTCTCAATCCCTTGCCACCTCGGTGTTTCAAGAGCCCACCCTGCCGCGCCGTCGACCTCAGAGGGGAAAAATACACGACCAAGTGTACCAACGACACGGGTCGCTAGGTTGCAGCCAACAACCTCACCTTCACCATCAGTTGTATTCGCAGCAGTAGCAGCAGCAGCAGCAGCAGCAGCAGCATCAGTAGTAGTAGTAGTGGTAGTAGTAGGAGTAATATTAGTAGTAAGCGTAGTAGTAGTAGAAGTAGTAGTGGTAGTAAAATAATAGTGGTGGTGGAGGAAAATGTGGTGGGTACAAAAAGTACAACGTGTTCCGATTGGACCGTCGTGCTTTGGAGTAGGGCACCTTCCCGTTTCCCCTTAACACCACTCCAACCTTCTCTCCATCCTTTCTTCTTGCTATCCAGCATCCGCGACTTGTATGCGTGGTACTCATACCAACTCGTAAAACTGCAACTCTGTTGTCGCCGCCGCCACCACCGCCACTGTTGCTGTGCGTCTTTGAAATCGACCAAACTTCCCCTACGCTTTCTATGAACAGTATTTCTAAATAATTTTGAAATTTCCGCAAATGAATCTCTACTTGTTGAACAAAGTTTTGAATACTGCATATTGAACCTCAAATGAAAATTATTCGGGGAAAAAAATCATATCTCGTTCAATTTTAACATGAATATTTCTCGGATAATTTGAAAGATGCTTTTCTCTCTAACATTTCAATTGGAGTTGAGTGGAGATGAATACAATAATAATTTCCTGTACATCAATGATAAAAACAACTCAGGAATAGAGTTTTGTACACGCTTTCATTAGGAAATTCATTCTTTCTCGTGTTGGAAAAGTACAAAACTGTAGAGGAGTCACAAATCCTCCTGTGAACGCAGTTTTTTAAAGAAATTTCCACGAGAAGGACCTTGTAAAAAATATAGGGAGTTTTTCTTAACATCAGTGGTGGAGTTCATCCCCTAATCGGAAGAAAATTGTCTTTCCCTCAAGAATAAGGTAATTTTCCTCTACTTTGAGGAACTATTTTGCCATTTGGGTGTTGAATCTTCCACAAATGAAGACAAAATCCACCAAAATGGGAGAACTCCGCTGCCATCATTTTTTTGGGGGGAAATTCCATAGCGTATAGAATCACAATGACTGATAATTACTAAAAGTAATTGATTTATGAAAGAAAGTGAAATCATGATCTGCATTTGAGCACATTTATTTTCATCCCTTGCGAAACTGAGACGTAGAATACCGACGAATCAGTATCGATTTTCTCTGCTGATTTTTATTTTTTCCCTTCAAGTGAGTTTTTCACTCTAAAAAACGAGATGAACTGCTGTTCCTCGTGCATGGGATTTCGCTCTTTAGAAGTGAAATATTTATTTCTCCGAGAGTTGGTATCGCCACTGGGAGGAAATTTAAAAGATAATCGTTTCAGTTAATGAAATAATAGCACGGAGGACAACATTTTCGTTGAGTGTTGGGTCATTACTATACTGATATGCGAAAATTTACTCCGAAGGAAGAGAAATCGGTATGTGAAAAATTGAGCATTATTGCATTGTTAACGCGGTATTCACTTCAAAATTATCGTTCAAATTAGGATCGTGGAGAAATAACCACGGAAATTGAATTGGCGAGTGATGAAGAAAATTTGATTCTTGAAAAATGTTTTCATCAGTTCGAAAAGCGTCGGAAATATCGTTTGACCATCATAAGTGTAGTTCCCGCGGTATTTACATCGGTCAATTAATCTTTGATCTATCGTGGAGAATATTCAGCAATAAAAATCAAAATTTCTCTTGCTTAATCAGCTATTCCAGCACTATGCATTAACGCATTAATGCTTCCTTTTGCTTTTGTAACTCTGTATTCCACTAAGCAGGGGAATGCTCGCTTAAGTACAGACTTAACTCTTCAGTACAAAATCAATACCATCGGGTGCGACTGGTGTTTCATTTGCAGGAAATACCGGATAAACACATAAAATGTTGAGTATGGGATGTCCCAAAGGTTTGATACCTGCTCTTTCTAAATTTGAAGGGAGATCGAGGACATTTCGATGAGTAAATCCATAGTAAATTGCTATCGGTACGATTCAATATGAAATACACCTATGGTTGGATAGTTGAATACGTCATAAAGTTGATTTCAAGAGCACATACGTGAGTGTGGTTTAAAGATGATAGTTATACCCAATATAGAGTGGCTTTGTGCAAGTAATCTCCGTACACTGCAAATGAAAATTTATCCGAAATTGTTTTTCATTATTCAAATTTATCTATTAATCATTCGTACTGTAATAAAACTTTCCGATATATGGAATTGGATTTTCCAACTCCTCGTGAATCTGTTTCCTTCAGTATTTTTCGAAATCAGTATAACAGGATTCTCATAATGCCTTATGAAATGTGAGAGATCGTGTGATTTAATTTTATCAAATCGAATAAATGTTGAATGAGGAAGGAGATGATATGATATTTCGAAGCAGGAAAAAAACGATTTTTATTCCCTACTTGTTTTTCGTATTCTTTCAAAACCTGAGAGTAAGATCCCTTAATTTATAGATCGTTATTCCGTTCCATACTTGTGCAGGAACATCGTTCGATTGAACGAATTGACATTCATGCCCGCAGTTTTTCATCGCATCGGAGGGAAACGATCGATCATATCAGGAATTCGAATACCCAGAGGGGGAAAAATTGTCTAGTCAAATGAAGTGAAAAGTTGAGTCTCCTTAAATGAAAATTCCATCAATCCAAATCAATAGAATTTTTTTTTTATTCAAATTACAATTCAAATAAATTTCTCCGTTCAACAATTCAGACGAATTTTGCGATTTTCCACTGCCAACAGATCTGAATAATTCACCTAAATATACTTCAGATCCTTTTTTGGCATTGGATGTATGATAATGTAAATAAAATAGAAAAGTGGTGAATGTTTGGTGATCCAAGTTGATACTTGGATAGTAGCGGTAGATTGAAACATCACTTCATCTGATACGATAATTTTTTCCACGCCTTTGCATTACTTTTGTTGAGGAAAATCACTCATTGTTGATACATCAGTTAAAAATTACGACTGCGTCGTGATTCTTCACATAAACATTCATACGTCGTTTGTGACGATTGAAAATATGGAAAAGATTCCATGGATCAATTCATGAACCCACTGTAATCCAGTTGAGTGATAGAGGGAGAGAACGCTAGAGGGTCCACGAAAATTTGGACGCAGTAAACAGATCGTAAGAGGCCGTTAACGATAGACAATGGTGGAGAATTGATTACCACTGATGTTTATAATTCAAAATGAATCCCCTAATTCGATCGATATAATTCTTTTATCGATTTAGGTTATTTGGAATTTTCGTTGTATCGAACGCGATATGATTTCGTAACATCTCGTGCGATTTTAGAGGGGAAAATCAACTGTGACAACGAAATGTAATGCTGTTTTGTAACTTCTGCTGTCACAAGAATTTTATTCTCATCGGTAAAGATTTTTCATCTTTTGGAGTTCAACAATTCGACTGTTGTAGCCAAGCTTTGTTAGTGTATTGCATTTGATACTTGTCAAATAAATCTGAGATTACGCACGGAGCAACAAATTTGCTGACGAAGCAGATCGAGTTATTATATATGGGAGAGCAAATCTTTTTCCTAACCTGGCTGAAAATTCGTTGCCACAGCTAACTGAATTGCTGAGAGAGAGCAGCATGATTAACTGAAACAGCATATTCCTCTCTAGGCTAGCAAAATTTTCAATATTATATACAGAACGGCGACAAATTTTCTTGCAGAAGTTCATATTTTTTGTTGTCACAGCTGAAACGATTGCTGTGATCGCAAATGATTTACTGCCCCAACACAAATCACCCAGCAACATCAGATTTTGTTGTCACAGTGAACTCTTCCTCCTTACATTCTCAAATTATACTGAGAAAGAAGATGTGGTTGATATATGCCCAACCAAAATGTTTTGTTGGTTCAACTAAAAATTTAGTTGGTTGTACTAAAATTTGATGATGCCAACCAAAAAGATCCTACCAAATCACTTATGATTCTTTGAACTACCAAAATCACTTCCCAGACAGTACAACGTGCCACTGGAACGTTTATGGAAGGTTTATAGAACGTAGGGAAGGTTTTCTGAACGTTCAGAAAACGTCCCACAGACACATTGTGCTGTCAGGGTTCTAGTTCAAAGAATCAAAAGCGATTCGGTAAGATGATGTGCTCAGCGCAGCCGGATTTTGATTAGACCCATCAAATATTTGGTTATACCAACAAAAAAGCTTTCTTGGGCATATGACAACAAAATGTTTTAGTAGGTACAGCAAAACAATATCCTCAGTGTATCTGTGATAAGAAAATCGTATCAGATTCCGGGTCCTCAGTTATTTTCAGCACCTAATCAAGGCCTGATCAGGGCCCTTACCAGGCCCTGAACAGAGCTCGGGAATGCCACGATTCATTTCTACCCAAGATTCAATACTATTTGACAAAATTCAAAAATTTCCTTCCGACGACGAGGGTTTAATGTTCGCATGATTAATATTATTTAAATGAAAGCTGAATTTCCTCCCCTCAGAGTTTGAGACTGCAAAATTTTATTGCATGGAGAAAAAAGAAATTCGCTTTAACAGTAAAGTCTAATTCTGCAGATGCCTCTTTTTTGCAAATTTTTTGCAGTGACAGCACATTATCTGTTATCACAACAATCATGTTAGCTACGACAGCGATTTTTTGGCTGTGGTAGCAAGAAATGTTTGCTCCGCCTAAGAATTTGTTCCTTATTCTATATATAATACTAGAAATTTTGTCACTCCAGAGAAAAATTTGCTGTTTCAGTTATCCATGCTTCTCTCTCAGCAATTCAGTTAGCTGTGGCATTGAATTTCCAGCTAAGTTAGCACAAAAATTTGCTATTCTGATGTCGGGTTTTTCACTGTAACAGCAATCTTATTAGCTATAATAGCAAATCTTCAACTGTCAATCAAAATGAACTCAACTACTGCAGTAAAATTTTCGCATATTCCATCTAATAGTTCGAACTTCCGCTTTAGTAATGCGATTTCATAATTTTTTCAATTTTGTAATTGATAAAATCGTTATATCAGCAAAAGGTACCCAGTGAAATCAGATTTCAGTGTCAAAGTTTCAACTAACACAACGTCCAAAACTTGACGAAAATTGTTGCATAAGACTTATTTTAGATATCTAATAGATATTCTTTATATTATTGCCTAATAGATATCTAATAGATATATGAAAAACGTCTACTGTAACACTTTTGGTTAAGTTCCAGACGTTGTGTTTGTTGGAATGAATTTTCATTTCAAACCTTTCCACCTTGACAGTCAAAAATATTACAACTATCGAATCCAAAATACCCTTGAAAACAGCAGGATCTCCATTATAAAAAATTTTCCATGTCACTGTTCAATTTAACATGAATGTCCACCCTAATTTGATTCTTCAGAGGGCGATACGCGTCTTCCTCTCTCTATATTCGCTACTGAATTTCACATCAAGAAAGCAAGTCTACCAGCACACGAAATCTCGGATTTTTGAAGGCATATTTAACAAATTCTGGCGTCACTTATCAGTACTTCCACTCAAGTGATTTCCCAGATCTCATCAAAAGATATCATCAGTATTCAGAGCTTAAACCTTCATTTTAGGTTTTTTTGTTCTAGATTTACTAAGGCACGATATCGTGAACGATACCCTTCTTTACGACACAAATTCATTAGAATGAATAGCGTTCATTTTTATACCGTTAAACCTTAATTCGAATACATTTCTCCTCTCTTATGCTTCTTTTCCCTCCTGGTTCATAAGTTCAAGAACTGGGTCGTTGTGATAAATTTGTCGAGAGAGCGGATTTTCTCCACCCACGTGAGAGAAAAAAACCCATTCGAACCAAATTTTTCTTCCTCCTGTACATAACATGATGTACGTGCGTGATACTCTTCAACTTTTCCGTGGACTTCAGATTCCCCTGTAGTGATGGGAACATGATTTATCTCTGAGTTATTGACGAAAGAATGTTCATCTCGATACATTTCATCGGCTTTTTTTCATTCCTTTTCCACTGCCCGATAGACTGATGTGCGTTTAGAAGGGGTTAGTGACGATCGTTGACGAAAGGGTATCGATTAGTGATATTTAATCGATGATTCAATTCCATACAGCCTAGATATTATTACACAATATTATGTTTTGGATGGGGTGTCTTGATATCATGAAAGGACACATTGTTAAAAGATCTCTCAAAATAATAGGAAATTCTTCATGAAATATCATATTTCCATATTGAATTGATGAATAGCTCTTGAATTTAATATTGATGATGGAATTTAAAAATTTCTATCTGAGATGTAACAATTGTTTATCAAATATCAGAAATATGTTATTAAAATTAAGAAGAAAACTCTGAACATTGAGAAAAAAAATTCTCAACATCAGGAATTATATTATTGAATTCAATATTTTATTATGAAATCTAATCAACTGTTTATGTAAAAAACTTCAGAATATTTTTATGAAGTTTCAGACAGATTTTTCTAACAGCACATGTATTTACGAACATTCAAATAGTTCGAAAGACTCGTTCAAAATACAAATTGCTGATGATAAAATTTTGAAAATCGATTAGACGGTAACTAGTGTTAATTTCAAATGATAGGATCAATCTCTGTTAATATTATGATGATGAAGGACAAGTGTGAGTTGGAGAATTTTGTGGTGAGATTCTAAGTTGAATTACCTTGTACTTGGTTAACATAAGCTCGATCCTATTTGGATCTTGACAAGGGTTGTAGAGTTTGATCTGTATCAGGGATCTCATCAAGGAGGCTTCACCCAAATGGAAATTTTTTCGGGCGTTCTGTATTGAATGTATAAAACGCATCAGAACCCAGAATTGCTCAGCTTTAGTCACCAAGGAGTCCAATTAGTGTGGCTAATATTCGTTCTGATTTTTCTAACTCAGGGTCACCCGTCAATATTCTCATCTAAACATAGCTGTATACAATCCACGTGAGATCTAGTTGAACTACCAATTTATTTCTTTGTTAAGAAAATATTGGTGTGTTCAACATAAATCCACTTAGGACCTCGCCATGTTTTCAAGTTCCTTTAAGAATTTTGATTTAGACAGCCCCATACAATGTCCATACGCATTCAATTGAAACTATTAATATTTTCCTTTGACACTTGAATCCAGCCGTGATCAAATACTGCATTGATTGGGAATAGTTAAAGTACCGTGGTAAATGAAAATCAAAAATGGATAGCCTTCATTTTTCAATTCTCATCGCCAAATTTCCCTCATTTTGACCGAGGATAGGAATGAAATTCAATAAATTTCTTACTTCATTTCGATTACAAATCAATAGTTTCCGTTCTTGGTACGATCCCACAATGTGTAAACAAAACAATATTGGGTGGAATATTTTCTCTTTGCAATATTTATTTATTTCAATAATCTTCCTAATGATTCTTCACCCTTCCGAAGGTCCTAATCTCAGAGCCTGCATTCATCTCATCGAAGTTGTCTGACATAGGTCCAAGCTGAAAATATAGTGCAGGTCCTAAAAATGATAATTAAATAATTAGATCTTGCTAGATTTGAAAAATGAAAATTTAGATCTATTTAGATAGAAGTAGATTTAGATAGTTGTCGTAGATATGTAGAAATTAAGCGTTTAGCGGATAATAAACAAGATTGAAGGATTTCATCAAACCAGTTATAAGACTGATTACTCAATGATGATGATGAGATCTATTTAGATGTGATTAGATTTGGTTAGATCTACGTAGATCTGAATCAACAAAAACTTCACGTTAATTCGTTGTGATTTGTGTGCATTAACTACCTATTTCCTGCACTTTTAGATCATTTCTAAGAATTGAGTATTTTTTGATAACTATGATTAGACTTCCATAGACTTTTCCCTTTTTTCAGATCTACGTAGATCTATTCCATTAGATTTCAATTGATTTTTCCCGGGTAAGGATGCCTAGTTTAGCCCTAACTGCCACCAAGAATTAATTTCTCCACAGGTACCTTAACCAATAAAAAAATTTTAATCAAGATCTATAGAAAAAAATTAGATCCATGAAGTGATGGGATGCTTGCTATAGTTCGATGCTCGAGGTGATGAATGAACACACTGAGGAAGAGGTTTGTTTATATAGTTAGCAAACGTATATTCGCTTATGGGGAAATAAATATTTATTTCACGCAAATCCATCATGATTCTGTCTAATATGATTTATTAATCATTAACATACGTTTATTTCTACTAAACATCAATTGTTTATTATTAACAGAATATATTCAAACGAATATTTATGTCTCCATGAGCGAATGTAAGTTTGTTAACTATAAATAAACTTCCTCTCAGTGTAGATGTAGATCATACACCGTAAGCGGCATTCAGCAACGAAATTGGATATGCCTTGTTACAAGAACCATTTTGAATATGGCGATTCTATATTTCTGTACAATCCCTTACGGAAAAATTCTCAGAATTATATATAATGATATAAAAATTGTATATAAACCATATTCAATTATATACAAATCATATGTTTTTCAGGGTTTTTTTCCACATGAGAGTATTAGCAGCTTTTTCCTCTTGTATCTCAGTAATCAAACCAGCGTTCTTGCGATGAACACTTGACAATCCAAATAACCTTTGCTGTCACGTCTTTATAATACAGATGGCGTTCGTAATTGGGTATTCTAACAGAAACGATTTGACTAGCCAATGCAAAGTAATGTTAATGAAAATCTTCTGTTCCAGGAAAGTAAACGGTTCAACTCCCTTCGTTTTCATTTCCATCTGAAACAATGTCTTTTACATGGGGGTACATTACTGTCTTTTTTTTATTCTACACAATTTTATTGTATACAAATAGAATTAATTATGGATGTGACCAGGAGCGGACTATTGCCTGTGTCAACGGCACCATGACACAGGGGCGGCAGGCCGTGGAAGGGCGGCAATCGGTTCGAAAAACAATTTTTTCTAATTTTAATAATTCAAAAATAATTTTAGGAGAATAATAAATTCTAAGTAATAAAACAACATTCTGTGGTAATGAATATTTTCGTGAAGAATCAATTTTTGTTGCCATCTAAGGGGCAGCAAAAACCAAAGTCCGCCTCTGAATGTGACACAATATTTGAACCGATCAAGCCTCATCTGTATACATCAACATGTTTCATTTCTTTAGTAACTCCTCGCAATTTGAAGTGCGATCCATCACGATATACAAGAAAAGCGAGCATCATGAATGACTGAAGCGAGCACTGTGTATAGTATCAAACTGTGAAGCAAACTTCCTGAGTGGAAAAATCTTCAAAATTATGTATAATTCATATACAATTGAATATAGTTTATATAAAAGTTGTATAAAATTCTATGGAAGTTATTTATCATTGTGAAAACTCTCCATTCGGGTACATTCAGATTACATAGATGCAAGAGTTTAGCCAAAGTCATTTAGGAAGGCTGTAAATACAAGCGAAGCGGTACTCGTTCATTGCACAGTTTTTCTAATTCCTGTAACCAAATTGCGTGGACAAATTCAATCAAGCAGGCGTCATCCTTATTGTGTAATTTATATCCCATTACCATCAAAGTCGTCACAAAATTTTACGGACTTTTGTTGAAATTTGATGAGAAAAAGTCAATTCAATACATATTTACACCGAGAGAAATTGATACGCTGAGAGCAAACGTGGCACCCAAATTGTTGTCAAGTAAAAACAGGACAGGAACTTTTGAGAGCAAGAATGGAACGTCAAAAGTTCCGAGCAAAAGCGATAAACCTTGAATTTGGAACAAAAGAGCAACCACAGAAATCTCCGGGCAGAAATGAAACACTGAAGAGCTCGAGCAAAAACGAACCAACGCACAACCCAATGTTGTATTTATGCGCTAGTTCCTTTCTGCTAGATCTTTTCAGTGTTTCATTTTTGCCCGAAGATTTCTGTGGTTGCTCTTTTGTTCCAAATTATAGGTGTATCACTTTTGCTTGGAACTTTTGACGTTCCATTCTTGCTCTCAAAAGTTCCTGTCTTGTTTTTGCTTGACAACAATTTGGGTGCCACTTTTGCTATTATCATAATATGAATACATTTTTATTCATCTCAAATGAAATGTACTTAAATCAAGTAAAATTTTATTGGATGCAATGAAATGTCTAGTAGGTTCATATTCAAGTCAACTATTTTTCTGGGTATACACTCGATGGAATGATCTATGGACATCCTGATTCAGAACGAATACATGTATTTTCATTAACCTCAGGTACAGATACTGTTAGAGATCTTCTTCTTGAGTTCTTGTGAGAGATTGAGTCAAGTTGTTGATATTTTTCGGTGAGGTATAAGATCACAACTATTTTATTGTTCAATTTTTATTCAATCTTTGCATTTAAAAAGTGTTTTCAAGGATAAAAAGGATCTGATCAAATGACGTTACATGGAATGAAACTTGGAATAGAGAATGAAATATTTATGTATCTGTGTAATGTGTTTGTGTGAAGGGAATTATTCACATTTATATGAATAAATACATTGACAAATAGCATTGCACGCTACACATGATCGAAACCTATAACTACAAGTGCTTGTATTAATAAATTTTTGATTTTCATGACCAAATGCGTGGGATGCATTGAAAAAAATGTACTGGAAATCTCAAGGTCTAATGGAGACTATGCACGTGGGAATGAAATGTAAAAAAAAAAGAATTTGGAGGAATGTTTTTTTTTTCTTACTCAATAATGCTCGTTATTATATCGATAAAGTGGAGCGAAGAAAGGAAAATGTCTCGTGGTGAGATATGGTATTTTTCGTTCACGTCATATTTCCTTTTTTTCAGTAACTCTCTCCACGTTCCTTCGCATCATCTGTCGTTCAACGATCACAGGGGGCTATAACCTTTGACGAAAATCGATTGTACATGGTGTTACGCGGTTAAGGGTGCCTCCCTCGTGTCCATCAACCTATGAACGACAGATAAAAAATATCCATCTTGTTTGATCATCCCAAGATCATCTTTTCCTCAATAATTAATTTTTCATCGTTTTCAAATCACGCGCGATCAAGCTTTATCCTCGGTAAGTGGATTCCTCTCATATTTCTTTTCATCTTTTGCTTCTATCCTTTTTTCATTTTCATGACAATTTTGAATATCTCAACTACGCATAATTTTCGTGAACAAGAAATTTCTTTCATAAAGTCAAAGAAAATTATTTGATTAAGAAATTCTCACCACAACATCGACTCGCAGATACTAAAAATGTATAAAATTTGATAATGATGAGGAGCTTTTTGATTGATCAAATAATTTGTGATAAAAACGTATATAATACTTCTACAATTCGTGAACTTTCATATTGATTTTCATCCAGTTAAATGATCTTCATATCATTTCCAACCCTACGATAGTACTTACACAAGTATTTCATTTTATTTGCATCGTATCGCGTGGACGTTTTGCGATATTCTTGCATATGAGTCACATATATCATGGAAAGCTCGACAATGCAAATATTTGCTAACGACTTTTCGTAACCTATTCGAGACGCGATCGATTGATTCCTCCTCTCTCGTACAGAAATATTTGAATATAACGAATGCGTTTTCTTGTCTCGCATAAGGTGAATGTTAGTGAAATTCCCAGCGATCAGTCACTAGGAATGTATACCTTTTATTATGAATCAAAAAGGAGTTATTTTGGGGACTTCGATCTTCTTGGAATGGTGTTGTTGATTTTTCGCATGACTTGGATTCACAAATTCAGTGCTATGTGAGATAATGAGAATTCCCTATATTTTGTTGAATACATTTCCCAAAATTGCTTGTTCTATTCAACGGAAGTTCTAAATGATATTCAATAGACGTAGACTTAATCCTCCGATGGTTGCGTGAATTGCTGCAAAATTTTTAACGAAAAATTTTAGTATTTTTTGTAAGTCATTAACCTGTACACTGAATTGAAAATTCTAGTACATTTGCAGAAGTGTTCCAGCATATTGACTTGAATGTTATCCAAAAAATTGGAATTTTTCAGCACAAAATCAATGAAATTCCAGTGAATGTACTGAAATTTTCCAGTACCGAGACTCAGTGGATGTCCAAGGTATTTTAGATATAAATACCGATCTCATTGATATTCTTTTTTCATCAATGTATTTTACGTTTTTTTATGAAATTTTTAAACTCTTATCAATGAACATAAAATCAAAAGTAATAAATGATATAAAACACATCATTTTTATATATTTCAAGATAACAAGACTGATTAAAAAAACCCCCAGGCTTTTACTCTAAAGCCTTGGTTGGAAAAATCTGTTGGTTTTCATTGATCAATGCAATTTAATACAAATTTTGCAACGTTAATCAATCATTCACACTTGAATGAGCCACCTGACATTCATTGGAACCGATTGAATTGATTGAATTCAATGGGAAATCAATGGATTTGAATGGTTATTCACCGTTGCAAAATTTGCATTGAATTTAATTAATCAATTAATGGATTCCAAAAGATTTTTCTTCACCAGAGAGAAAAATTTGTAGCAGCAAAATTGAATATTCAAAATTTATCCAGAATTGACCATATTTCATTTGGAATCAACATATTTGACATACTGTACGTGCAATAAGAATAGAAATCGTTGAAGCATTTAATCTTCGAAAATATTTTAATGTTGACTTTCGTAACGGAGGCATCCCTGCCAGCATTACAGTTCCTATTGAATTCGCAGAGAATTCACAGAAAAAAATACTCCGTACGGAAAACTCTTTGGTTGCAGTAATTCAAAACAAACATCAAGTAGGAAATTCAAGTTGTCTAAACCGAAACATTGTTTGTTGCAACAAAAATTTTCAATCGGAGGGACTATAATTATACGCATATTTAGTTGAGATCGTATTCCACTAAATTTTTTGGTTACGACAATGGAACAGGTTTTTCAGTGTGAGGAGTGTGGAGACTGAAGCGCTATTCGTTTTTCCATGGAATGTAACACTGATCTGATTCAACAGATTCGTTCCATGAATTGGAAGCTCATTTCTGCATTAGAAGAACAAAAATCAATCTCAATATTTTCAAGTTACTTCTCTAGGATATTATAGGGTCTAACTAGGCCTAGCAAATCCCTGTCAAAAGCCTTCCTATATGGAAATTAAGTCTTGGTAGCACACTGGAAAAAAAATTTCTTCCAGCCAAATAAATATTCTTTGAATCATGCATTTGATTCGAATAAATTATTTCGGTTTCAAAGAATATTTCGTTAGTTCTAATGAATATTTCTTCGGTACAGGACAAATAAATATTCATTCGGCTGGAAGAAATTTTTTTTCAGTGTAGCTGGGCAGAACTCGGTATTTTTATTCTATTTAAACAGCGCTTGTGTTGATTTGCTCTCACATGCTTTTGACAAGATTGGCATGCACTCATTCTCAGGAACTGTGTTGTGGTTTTAGTTCGGATCTATGTAAAGGGGAAAAGATTGATTCGCTGTGGTAGCTATTTCGTGAATTAGATATCCGGATAGCGAAATAAATAGCTGCAAAAGCTAGTTTTTAGCTACTCTAGTCATACCTTTTGTTGCCAAAGCTAAACAATAGTTACCACAGCTAGTTTTCAGCTCTCCAAATATCAACCACATGATTTTTTTTTTCGTGTAAGACATCCCGATAAGACCGAAGCAGGCTCTGAAACTAGGACTTTCGAAAGTATAGAAAATTGTTGGGAAGATTATTGAATTAATTACGTATTGCAGAGACGAAATATTCCACCCAACACTATTTTGTTCACACATTATCGGGTTATATCAGAAACAGAGACTATTGACGTGTAGTTAATATGGAATGAAAAATTTATTGGATTTAATTCCTGTTCTCGGTCAAAATGAAAGAAATTTTGCTATGAGAATCAAAAAATGATGGCTATTTATTTTTGATTTGCATTTACTACCTCACTCTGGGTATTTTCAGTTAGTGCAGTGTTATAACAAATTGATGTGCCCATCAATATTCTCTTGACACAGGAACACATGACACCGAAAGAAAGGATTGGTAACAGTTATTAAATATATTCTTAAATATGACCAATCAAATACTCGATAAAGTTGATCAAATATCAATAATATTCATGAAATATTTGATAATTTTGAACATATATGATATATTTAATAATTTTCATTTACTTCTCACAATCCGGAGTGCTTCATTTCTGTAAATCCTCGCGATTGGAATATCATTCTTTTTAGCAGTTAATGCTACTTCACTGGGAGAAAAATTCACTGTAACAGTGGAATCTGATGTTGCTACACTGAGAAAAAATGCAGTGGAGCCAACCGCATATGAGTTTGGATACGGCGAATCTCGCCGCGAGGTTGACTCAACTGAATATCGATTGAAGTGACCGAATGAGCATTTATTTCAATCAAGATTCAGTTGAGTCAACCTCGCGGCGAGATTCACCGTATCCAAACTCATATGCGGTTGGCTTCACTACATTTTTTCTCAGTGTAGATACCTTTGGCTGGAGAGCAGCCAGGTTTCTGCTGTGACAGCAATTTATTCGCTATCACAGACATCTTGTTAGCTATGTCAGTAAATTTTTACCTGTGGCAGCAAAAAATGACTTCTCAGTCAAATTCAAGTAAAATTTATTTGCCATCCTATATAAGTAAAATACTGAAAAGTTGCTGAAGGAGATAACATTTTCTATTGTCACAGCTACAGAATCGTTGGCGTAGCTAAAAAAATTGCTGCCTCAGCAAAAGGGACCCAGCAATATTAGATTTCGCTGTCACAGGGAATTTCTTTCTTCTCCGTGCTTGAAAGCTTGAAATTGAGGATCATTACGACCATTCATTCGAAAAAAGTGAGACGATATTTTCAAATTCTGTTTTTTAATTACGTCAACATATGTTTGGAATTACAAAAAAATTTCTTTCAAAGGAATTCCAAAGCAAAATGGCGGTGCAGTAGTTGAAGGTAGACAACCCGTTATTTGATACAATTTTTGATCCAGAACAACAAACCAAAGTGATTTTAAAAGAATAGTTCGGAATCTAATGGAGTACTTTGAAAGACTTTTGAGGAATATTGATTTTTAGAAAAATTGTGTCAATTTGGAAGTACAAGGGCGTTTTCAAAAGAAAATCATCGGTCGGAAATTACTTCTAATATCGTCAAATTCCAATCCATAAAAGAAATCCCGCACGCACTTCAGTAGATCTTACCCACACAGCACTCGTTGTCTGAAAGATATCTTCAGAAATAATTAAGAAAAATGCAAGAAGTCTTATGCAACATGAATAGACATCTTTTAGAAGTCTCAAACTGTTCTTACTTCTAAAAGATGTCTATTCATGTTGCATAAGACTTCTTGCATTTTCCTTAATTATTTCTGAAGATATCTTTTAAACAACGAGTGCTGTGTGGGTAGGCTATTCTTTCAAACTCCTTTTGGTTTTTTGTTTGAATTTAAAAATTGCGACCTGTAGGTTGTCGTCCGTGGATAAATCAGGCGTTGTGAACTATCAGCTGCCGCACCACCATTTTGCTTTCAAATGGTTCGGAAACAATTTTTTTATACTCCAAAACATATGTAAACATTCCCTGTTGAGAAACTCTTATAAGTTCTCATATAAAAATCTTATTAGTTTATATAAATTTTCAAGAGTTTTCAGGTTTCTGTCATAGAACTGATGCGTTTTTATGATTTTATATGAGAATGCGAAAACTGTATAAGAACTTTATAAGATTCAATTAGAATCATTTGCAAAATCTCATAAAATCTCATGAAATCAAGTGTGCCAAAAATAACTAGAATTAATCGGAATTCATGAGACCTCCTCAACAGGGGTAATTGAAAAACAAGAATTAGAAAATATTGTCGCACTCCATTTAAATCCATTGTTGAAAATGACTTTTGATTCCGAGCTCTCAAAGTTATCGATTTTACGAATGCACAAAACTTTCAGTCAACCAACCTCCCACATTAATGTCGTTCAGAGCTATGAGCTTATTTATTACATGTTTCTGTCATTCAATGAGGTATACAAAAGATATCTAAAAGAAGTCACTATCAGAAACATGATATGCTGAAGATGGTCATTGACATGAAATGTTCGTCTCTGAAGTACTTCAGAATTTGACTTTTAACAATCCCGTACAAGTGAGAGATATTTTTGATGAAACTTCCTGACATTAGAATCGAAACCGTGTTGGTTTCATAAAATCTAGTAGAGCTATAAAGTGAGATATGATATTTGTAAGAAATAGGATTTCATAAAAACAAGTGTCTCATTAAATTTATTCACCCTAATATTGGTTCTAACGTACATTTTATTTCAGTCGCATTGACGTGGGTGATTATGGCACATTAACGACAATCCATGCAGAATATTGATTTTCCCTGCACTGTTAAAAATTTCTTGAAATTTCATGTACTTTTCATGCACATATGTGAATGAAAATTCAATTTTTGTGAACTGAAATAAGAATCTAAATACATGTTATTCTTGAATTCTCAAGTTATTGTCCCTAACAGCACATTCATCGACTTCCACGTTGCATCCCCGTGGATTCCACGTGGATAAATGGTGGACGTGGATAGAACGTGGATGAACGGAGGTTCTACGCGGAGGCAACGTAGAGGCAACGTAGAAATGTTCGGTGCTGTACGGGGTGCACGTCAATTGAAATTAATGTACAGGTGATTGAAAAAAACTTAGAAAAATTTAATTCATTATAATAACATAATAATAATATCATTGAAATTATAATCAAATCATGGCTGTAATGGGATCCAACTGAAAATAACAAAAGTGATCCAAGTTGGTTTGGATTTAAAAAAAAGTCTAAAAATGCTCATATCTCAAAAACTAATCTTCAAAAAACGGGAAATTCTTGCATTATGGCTGCAGAATACGCCCTTGAAATACTATTTTTCTCACTGGGTCACCCTGTATACCAACGCTTTGACGAAGTCATCCACGTATCCACTTCAACTACGTACTAGTTAGATCACACGATTTGTTCAGTGTTTCTACATCTTGATTCACAAGTTTGAAGAATGAATGCAAGATCATATAGGCAGAAAAGTGCTCCTATCCACATAAGTGGCGGTGGCTTGAGTGATACAGCTTGGGGGTCCGGTTTCGACGTCGCGCGTTCAAATCTTGTGAAGGTGATTTGTTTTTTCAACAATCATGAACATGTGCATGAAATTTAAAGAACTGGTTATTGAATTTTCAATACTACTGCACATTATTTGTCATCTATGTGAGTGAAAATTGCTTCCATTACTTGTGATTGAAAATTGAATCAGAAATTTATAACAGTGTGTCCAAGCGTCATATATCAAGGAAAAGTCAGGATTGAGGTATTGTTTCGAGTCGCGAAAGAAGACAACTTCTGGTGTTTCAAAGGGCCATTGACAGGTTTTTTTATTGGCGTTGCTGAATCATCAACGGCACAATAAAATGACAATAATAAATAATACTTTTGCACTCCTGGAGTACGTTTTTTAGTCTCATAATGAAGATTATTTATGGGAAATAAACAGTAGTTCTCATTGAATAAATTTTAAGCTCCCGGAGTGGAGCCGTGTCTTGTTTCGGTTGGTTGCCGACGTTTCGCCATCATTGCAGCTGGCTTCTTCAGGAAATGATGGCGAAACGTTGGCAACCAACCGATAAGTGGCTCCACTCCGGAAGCTCAAAATTAATTTGATTTCGCAAGTCGCGGAAGACCGCACAGCGAATCTTCGTTGAAGCAACTAATCAGTAGTTCTCATTGGAAAAACATTGGAAGCACAAAAGTCTTTCCGGGGCCACCCATTTCTGCTTGAGCCATTATTATATACACTCTCTACCCCTAGGCTGATGATAGATAAACCTTCTTGGAGATGTATAGAATGTTCTGAGAACTCATTGAGGATGCTTTGATGTTCCTCAAACTAATGAACATTTCACGTGCATAAAATCCTTCGCGAGGGTTTAAAGATGAGAAATGAAGCTTTCAATTTATGTGAAAAGACTCAAACAATATATTTATAGGATAAAATACATCGTGCATAAAAAATTCATGAAAGTTCAACCCTAGGACGGGCATGTGGGGTCTTTTAGGACCCCAGGACATTTTTTTCTACCCCAGCATCTGAGCCTCTCTCGATCTCTGTAGTTTGTCACCCAAATATTTTCAAAGTATACATCCTGACGAACAAAAACCGCCCATAGTGAGTTGGAATCCGTTTAGTTTCAAATGAGTTACAGCCATTTGAAATTCCCTGTGTTTTTCGCGTGCGCGTTCTAGGGTTAAGAATGCACCAGGAATAGTTGTGGGAAATACAGGAATGTTCCAGAATAATGCTACGATATCCTGAAGCAATGACGTTGAATTGAGAAAATCTTCCGTATAGGGTTCACGGATAATTGATTATCCAAATATTTATCTGTCTGATGCATTCAAGAATATTTCATCGAATTTAAAATTGAATATTCTCTGACCTTACGAGTCTTAATCGATTCATCCGTTCTTTCAGAATATACATTCTCACAATTTCCTATACAATGGAAGGATCAATGAATCTGTTTTGATTGGGAATATTCATTCATCGAACATCTTGTCTCTTATATCTTTAGAGTTGGTTTACTCGATTTCTCGTTCTCTTCCGTCCCTCTATCCCCGAACCCTTGAACGTATTACCGCCTCTATTTCAGTCGTTTCTGCGGTAGGTTGGTACTCTCTTTTCCTCCCTCCTTTCTTCCTTCTCTCCACATCACGTGAATCGACCAACCATTTCACCCTCTTCTTCCCTCTTCCCTCTGCCATTCCCTCGGTCGAGCGCTCTTTTTCTTCCTTCCTATGTGCCGGCGCTCTCTGCATGCTTTCGCGAAAATCCTCGCGATAAATTATGCCTTGCGGGAGGGAAATAAATGACCCACCCTCCGGGGACCCTTCTCCTGGTCCAGCGTCCCTCCTTTGCCCCTGTCCCTGCTTCGCCATCCCCTGTTCCCGTACCAAACTTCAATCCCTAGCGTGTACGAACCACCCTATCTCTGCCTCTTCCTACTCATCCACCGCCACCAGCCAGCCACCTATCTCTACCACCTCCTTGTTCTCTTTCCAACCTTCCAACATTCTCTGTCTCCTGTTCTTCGTCCGCCTCGTCCTCCTCCTCATCCACCACTACTACGGTGAACCAACGACCAAGCGCTACTGCTGCTTTTGCTGCTGCGAGGAAAGCCGGCTTTAAAATTATAATGGCACGCGCAATTTTGATAACCGTCGCACGAACTACTACTACTACCACCAACGACTTCGCTCCTACCACCACACTCCCATGGCCGTTGTCGTCCTCGTTCTCCTTCTCGTTCTCGTAGCATTCGTTGTCGTGGCCAAAGTCTCTTTCCCTCACCTCCAAACCCCTTTGATATTTCACTGCACGTTTCACGGGCTCTTCGAATTCTCCTCCTCGTGGTGGATAAGAATAATATACGGTTCTACGGGGGAGATCTTATTCGTGATGATTGGGTGAATATTTAGAAACTGGATGAGGATTTTCGTTGTTTCTACCCTTTCGTAATGTTATGAATATATCTCGAGAGAGCTTGGATTTGATATTTCAACGTTGTGTTGAATTTTTATAATTACATTATAATTTTGTTGGTTTTGTGAATCTAGATTTTCAGAGTCGAGAGTATATGCTTTTTCTCTGCATTCTTTTCTAAATTGTGATTCAAAGTTTATTGGATTTGTATTTTTTCGATTATCTTCGTATAGTTTCGAATTCAATGATTTCATGTATTCAATCTGTTCAGTAGCATTATCAATTGAAATAACCAATCGCTGAGTGATTGTGTGGCGGAATTTTATTTCCAGTTTCCTGTTTCCCTTTTGTCTTTCATTTTTCAAAATTGTCGAATGAGAGAGGGTGGTATATCTCCTCGCGGTGCAGTCAGTTTCTTTTTCCAAAAGTATTCGAAAGAGTTCTATTTTGAGTACTCAAATCGTCAGAATTTATGAAAAAATATTGGAATGGAATCCAGGGGTGAATAATCGAATGAATTGACGTATTCGAATAGTTTAAAATGTCAAAAATTACTGTATTTTAATATTGCGAGTAGGTTTCATCACAAAATCAAACCTCAAAAATAAATCAAAATCCACTACTCAAGGACTGTATTTTCATTCGATCAATGAATGAGCAAATTATTATTATTCCAACATATTTTCTAGTCCGATTTTTCAGCTCGGTCTCGAATATTCGCAGACCTCCTCCCGATTTTCACGAGCGATTGATCATCGAAACTTGCTAATTATTATATCTATACATTTTTAATCCTTCATCAACCATGATTCATTGGTTTAAATGATTCACGTTGAGATAATTTGACACGCATTGATTATCGCATCGAATTACCTCGATCTTGCATTATTCAATTGTCCGATCGTATATATTCAATTTGATCATGAATGAATTACATATTCAGTGTGGTAGATTACAAATATCAACAAAACAGCTAGAAGGATTACAAGAAATTCGATTACATGATTTTCCTCTGGAATGCAGTACATTCACCGCAACTCTCTCACGATATCAAAAATAATATAAAATCGATAAATGATTAATAAATTCTATTCATCGAGCCAACGTCATATCTCATGCTCCTCAACCCCTAATTAGGAACAGATTCCTCGAATTCAAATAACGTCGAGGATTCAACATCCTTCCAATCCAATCAATCTTATTTCCAGAGAAGAGGAAGAGAAAAAGAGAAATGCTAGAGAATAACTTTCATCAGTGAATTCTCATATCCTGTGGCTCAAGGAAGTAATATATTCGTTCAATAAAACTGTGTCAGCTTTTTTTCTCATTTCTTTTTCGTTCCTCGAGTTTCCTTCCTTTCCAGGAACAACGCGACACGTTAAAACGATATTGTCTCTACGAGATATTAATGCGACGTGCTCTTTTCCTCCCGCTAAAAAGTACTGTAGCGTGGTGACTTGCACCCCACGAGCCTCACCCACCCTCTCTTAACCTACGTTCAACTCTCAACCGCTTCAACCTCCTCATTTCAACGTTTTCCCCCACCACCCCTCGGGAGCCGAGCGTTTGTCCAAGCACCAAGCACGAGAGCAAACAATGGCGCGACGTCGACCGCACCAGGAATGGCGCGTACCGGGCTTTTGTAGAGAGGAACGGAAATTGTTTAAGCTTTTGTTATTTTGCGGTTTCTAAATCTCAGACGTCAGGGAGCTCGACTTCCATCGTAGGTTCCTGCAGATCCAGTGCACCCGGTGCACAGAGAAAAAGAGAGAGAGCAAAAGAGAGAGTTGGAGGATTCTCCTTTTCAACCTCTTCTTCTACATATCCCCATTCTCCTCGAGAGAAGAGCTTTGTAATACGCTTCAAGAAGACTCAAACTGTTCCCTTCTCCTCCAACATCCGAATGACCTCTCTATTCTGGTTTTACGCTTCGTGACAATCTAACCGTTTCTCCAGAAAGAATTCTACTGAAGTCATTCTGTAATACTGTGAGATGAAAACTCATTAACCGGAGGAATGGAATGTACAGAGTTTGTAGCCATTTTGAATCATACTTGAGGTAGCGGAGTTTATTCACGACTGCATGTTTCGTATAAATTGTTCCGTCGATAAGAGAGCTGTTCTCGTATATTTTCACGAAAATAAAATTTATCGAGTGAATAAATGGAGTCAACTAACGAAAAAACTTAATCTTTATCTTTGAAGATTTGAAAAAGATCGTGCGCGGACTGTTGAGGTTTCGTTGTCCACCTATCGACCCTCACGGCTCCTGGCTATTCCACCATTCCTCTCGATTCTATCCTTTTCTATTTTTCGTGGCCGTCCTTCTCTTTTCTGGCCACCGACCGACCTTCGAGCACACACATTTCCCTATGTACAAGGGTTTCGTGCGCGCATACAGGCTCACATACAAAAACACACACCCACGCACACTTCGTCGTATACCTATCAGAGAGAAAAAATACGCACCCAGCGGCAAAGTACGCGTTACCTATCTGTCTCTCTTATACACGTAGTCTCGTTTGAAACACACATTTATACAGGTGTACTCACACATACGTACTTAAACGTATACAAACGCGCCTAATTTCAGTCGGCATTCGGCGCAGCTGTGCTACCCGCATGTATCGTGCGAACCTCGAAACTCCGAAATTTCGTGCAAATAGTGCGGGAAGGAAGCCGTCCCTAATTAAACCTGTTATTTCATAGAAAGAAACCAAAAAAAAACGCATGAACGACAGCCACGATGGCGTGGACTGCGGAAATTTACAATTAATCGTGATATATTAAAACAACCTCTTGAAAAATTTCTCTTTTCTTTGTCTTCCTCAACTCGATTTATCGGGATTGATATTTAAAGATGTATTATACAATTTTTTTTTTTAAATTTGAAGCTTCAAGGATTTTTAATCAAATAGCCGCACCTTCCTCACTCATTTTCATCAATTAGAGGAAGTGAGTATACGGAATTCTATTGAATTTACTCGTTAACTTTTGAACGGAACGTGAGAGGGAGAGAGACAAACAGAGGAACGATACATACAGAATAATAATGGAAGGGGAGTAAAAATTGCTGAGGCATCGATGAGAGCTTGTATCGATTCGATGACCACTTTGTTGAGATGATGACAGTTGTATATTTTTTCGTTTGATGTTCAGGTATGTACCGACCAGATTTCTGCTGAAAATGCCAAACAGAATCGCGCGAAAAACTTTTGTCTGGCTTCCCTGAAAATCTAAATAAAAACTGGCTGATGCTTTATCTATTTTGATTCAGAATTTTCGAATTAACAGGAAAATCATTGACAGTTTTCCACTGAATATTCTCATATAGTGAAATCAGCAACCTTGGCGAGGATATCAACCTTTTGAAATTTTTCTTCCATTTGTCAATATATGTTATGGAAAGGCATGATTGGTTAAATCCAAGAATCTCAAAGAATAACAAACGCCCTGTGCTGTGGTTCGGCATTAATTGACTGTAGACCTAGTAATCAACCGATTCAAAGTCATGATTGTAGAATCCTGTTTATTGTATATGATTCACCTTGTGAAGTGAATAACAATGTGCTGCTAATGGTACAGCATGGATTCACTCAGCAAAATTCCGGAAATCGCCAAGCGTGTAATGATGTGGTCTTTTAACTTTGCCACTTACGCAACTTATTGGTTAATAGTTGGATCTTAAATCACAAGATAGACGCAGACATAGGTTGAAACTCTTCGTGTAGGATATGATTTTTCCTCTGTTTACTGAATTTGTTACAGTTGATGCATTATAGTGGATAGCCATTTTTGATGAATTTCCGAATGTTCTTCATAAATATCTGGAGTTCTGGTCCCCATTTGAGAAATTGTGATCATATCATCCTTTTTTTCTGTCCTGATAACACAACTGACGATTTTCAAATGTCATGTACTGGCAACCCTGACAACGGTACACAGAGAGAAATTATTCGAAACAGTCAGACAATAACTTATAACATAACTCCTAATCATTACCAGCTGCGATGGTAAAAATCCAAATTAATCTCGATTTTGACCATCCCTGCTGGAACTGATTATGAGTTAATTAGAAGTTATTGTCTGATTTTTTCGAATAGTTCTTGTTCACGAATAAAAAGTTAATCCTTCCAAATAAATTTCTCTCCCCGTACTGAACCACTAACAACGCAATCTAATCAATTCCAATTCAGAAATCTCAGACAGAATCTAGTGAAATCGGGTCGATCACCTTTTCACCACGTAAAGCCCCCTCGAATTCAAATATTGTTATTTTTTTTTGTTTGATTTGAATTTGAGCAATTCTGGGTGTAGAATTTCAATAATTTGCTGCATTGTACTCCGGATACTTCCAAAGATGCAATTCGATTTCATGAGATGATGAAAATTGCACTGAGGAAATTGAGAGAAGTCTTTCTTCATCCCAATGGTGCATTTCGTCCTCCAACCGTGTGGTTGTTGCCATTAAAAATACGTAATTTTCTTCCATTTTGAAAAATTATTTCGTTTTGTTGGTTCTGAATCTTCATATCGTGACAGAAAAGTGGAAATAGGGGAATTTTGCTGCTTTCATCTTTTGCGAAAGTTGAACAATGATTCTTTAGAGTACATGAAACGATTAAATGAGGTGAGAAGTTGAAAAAAGTGTCAGTTTCTTAAAAGTGTCAAATGCCATATTCTGAAGAACTGTTCGAATGATAGCAGAATTCGACCTGTCATCCAGCACCACAGGATGAGATGGGTCACCGCACAGTACAATTGTTCAACAGGCACAGGTATCTCTCCTTCTATAGCAAAATGGGAAGAACGATGTCTTCTTATCGCTTGTTCTATTGAGCAATGAGAGATCATGTAGGATTAAAATTCTTATTTTAGGTAAGATTTCATGAGAGCAAAGACAATTGTACGGGAAAAAAGGAATAGTTGCAGCAACTACTCAAATAGTCAATTTTCTACCATCTAGTTGAGTAGTTGCTACAGCTACTTAGTAGTCCGGACAAGTAACACGTTAGCTGCCTCAACTAACGCAAAATACCTAGGGTATTTACGTTAGTTAGTGCAACTATCGAGTTAGTTGAGGCAGCTAGCGTGTTACTTGTCCTGACTACTAAGTAGCTGCAGCAACTACTCAACTAGACGGTCGAAAGTTGACTATCAGAGTAGTTGTTGCAACTATTCCTTTCTTTTCGTGTGCCCAAACTTCAATCCGATCGTGCTCAAACTAGGAAACTCAGGCCAAAATCGGACAAAAACTGGGCTCAGGTTTGTGCTCATACTATATTAGGTGTATAACTTTGCTTTCGTCGTTTTTTTCCGAAATTCGAGGCTTTATTGTAAAAAACTGGTTATACATTTATGATTCAAAGTATTGTCCATCGCTGGCCATTACTTTCTCCCATCTTTCGGGCAGCATACGAGTCCCGCGTTGAAAAAACTGGTCATCTTTTGAAGCGATCCACGAATCGATCCAATTTTTTACTTCTTCATAAGACCGGTAGTGCTGGTCAGCTAGGCCGTGTGCCATTGATCGAAACAAGTGATAGCGCGAGGGAACAACGTCTGGAGAATACGGCGGGTGGGGTAGGACTTCCCATTTCAAAGTTTCCAAGTATGTCTTGACCACTTTCGCAACATGGGGTCGAGCATTGTCATGCTGTAAAATCACTTTATCATGTCTCTCGTTGTATTGCGGCCGTTTTTCTTTCAATGCTCGGCTCAAACGCATTAATTGCGTTCGATAACGATCGCCTGTGATTGTTTCAGTCGGTTTTAACAACTCATAATACACTATGCCGAGCTGGTCCCACCAAATACCGAGCATAACCTTGGAACCGTGAATATTCGGTTCGGCCGTCGACGTGGAAGCATAGCCGGGATATCCCCATGATTTTCTGCGCTTGGGATTATCGTAATGAACCCATTCTTCGTCCCCAGTCACAATGCGATGCAGAAATCCCTTCCGTCTTTGCCTTGCAAGCAGCTGTTCACAAACACACAAACGCCGTTCAACATCTCTCGGCTTCAACTCATACGGCACCCAATTTCCTTGTTTCTGAATCATTCCCATGACTTTCAGGCGTTTTGAAATGGCTGGTTGCGTCACTCCCAATGATCCTGCCAATTCTTGTTGCGTTTGACACGAGTCTTGATCGAGTAATGCCTCCAATTCTGCATCTTCGAAAACCTTCTCTCTTCCACCGCCATGCTGGTCTTCGACGTTAAAATCACCGTTCTTGAAGCGTTGAAACCACTCTCAGCACGTTCTTTCACTAATAGCGGCCTCACCATAGGTATTTGAGAGCATTCGATGAGCCTCAGCCACAGATTTCTTCATATTAATGCAGAAATTTAAAACCTCCCGCAAATGACGAGAATTTGGCTCGTAAGCTGACATGTTTAATTGAGAATAACTTTATGATGCAGACACAAATCGACTAATATTTCGATGGCGTTATGTTTACAAATACCTAAGCTTGTTGTATGACATCTATGATCTATTTATTTCAACTACCACTTACCGCTACAGTCATCTATTGCAAAATGGCGGAAGCAAATTTCTACACCTAATATATGAAGCAACGTAATAGACCACACTTCTGTCATTCTCTAGGCCATTCAAGGTCTAACCACACTCTAGATTCAAGTGTTTTATTTGATACACTTGAAGTGTTGAAATCGTGTAGTCACTTTTTGAACGCTCAACCATAAAATGTATGAAATGTTTGATTATAAAACACTTATTCTGAGTGATTCACATTTTTATACAGTTGTAAGTGTTTTAGAAGTGTTGATAGGATTTACACACTCTGTATTGAAACGAAACACTTGAATTTTCAGTGCAGGCTCTTGTGAAGGATTTGCGAAACTTGAAAAAGACTTATAATGACTTGCAGGATTATTCAAGTCATTCACACTATGGGAGAAATCTGATCGCTTCGATGTATAGAACAGCAAAAGCAGTTAGAAACAACGTAAATTTTGAAGTCTTACATTCGATCAAAAATGCGCACAGAACAGATTCAAGTGTTTTCACGCATTTTGGAAGGGTTCATGGATAAATACTCATGTGCATGAATACCCAAGTCAATTGAAATCGATTTGATGGAAAGAAAAAAAATTGTTCAACGATAACGTGCCAAACTCAAGTGACGTTCAATATCGTAACCAACAATTTTCAAAGAACCTGGGATCGTTTCAACAAGAAGCTAAGTGTCGATATTCTTTGTCAATTGTCGATGTAGAAATATTGGATCTCAATACGTATGAATTCCATACTATACGCCGTTTCTGCGACCACATAAAACTTCATTGAATGAAACCAACGGAATCCAGATGATTTTTTGGGTTTCAATTGGATGGAATGAATTCGAATTGTGAATTATCAATGAATTCTTGTTTTATAATCGATAATTTTTTGATTGAGTGTTTCAGATTTATCAATTCTATCAATTCTTGTTGTTCCGTTTCCGAATTTTGTGTAAGATTTTTGAATATTGTTTCCAAATTCATAAAAAAAATTCAGTGTTTGAATTCATTGAATGATTACTCCTTCAAGAAGAGAGTTCATTTGGCTTGACTCGAAGAATTCATCTAATTAATGGTTTTGAAAAACTAACGACCGTAGAATCTACAAATTTATGCGGTATAAGTATATGTTTGTATTTGATTAATCAAACTACCCAAGCCGATACCCGTGTCGGGCTTAGTGTATGCATTTGGACAGACCTCGTTTCGTTTTTAATATTCCATAACATCAAAAGTTACCAGAAATTTAATTAATTTTCTCGCATTAGATTTGATAAATCTCTACATTAATATCTGTGTATGTTTTATGTATCTACACGAGAATAAACCCATAGGTATTTGTTTCATTTTTCATTTCTGTCTTCATTACAATCTGTTTCCGGCTCATCATTGTAATTTCGACAAATGTATCATCAAGCTTGAGAGCGATGAAATTCCATACGAATCGAATATTGGAATAAATGCAATTATTTCTCATCTCTCGAGGGTGACGTTTATTGCGCGATTTGAGTTGAGGAAGAAAAAAAAAGTAGATCGGTAACTTGGAAGGTAGAGAAATATGGATAGAAAGTCGGGAAAAGGAAAGGTTCGCGAATTACGGATGAATCGATTTCTTTTTTCTCTCTTCCTTTTTCATTAAGAGTACCACGATTGACTTCGATTCTTTCCTCGGCTTATCGGAACGGAACGGAATTCCTTTTCGCGTCGTGTAGTAGTTATATCACTGAAACACATGTGATTTATGATGTTTGATTTCTTGATTTCAAGATTTTTTATTAATTAATGAGTTTGAACGCGACTGTACGCGAAAGCGTAGAAATATTCAATGAGAACTCATTAGTTCTTTCTTCTTCTGAATCTGTATAAAATGAATTCTTGCTTCCAATTTTTCTCCATTCAATGTCCATTGTCGCTAATAATTGAAAAAATATTGATTTCCATTCATCGTGCACATGTTGTGAACCTAAAGTACAGATTTCTCGAACAAAGTGTTTTTATTTTCTGTTGTGGTATTATGATTTAATCGAATGAAGTGTTTTTCTTGAGTGGTGATGTACATTTCATTTCAATGGACAACATACCCGTGCTCCGTTATCGAACTAATGAATCGATAACCAACAAAATAATAGAATATATATCGAATCGTGGTTTTTTTTCTGGAAGAAAGCAATATCCGTTCTCATTGAATCAGGATTTATTAAATAAAAATGAGAGAATCTTATCGGAAATTGAAGTGTTATCCGATTGTTGTAAGATTATTCGAATTATCTGATAATACAAGTAGTGGAATTAGAAAATAAAACTGTCAAAGTTTGAATTCATTACCGAGTCTCTGCTGTGAGAAATATTTTTGCAGGCAGTAGATAGAAAAACAACGTTCCTTTTAGAATGTACGGGATGATCAAACTAAAACTGAAAATAACTTTGCACGTCAAAGTCTCATCATCCGTGTGGAAATTGTTCCAGGCGTTATCTGTCCTAAATTTAGGCCTCCTATTGGTATAAATTAGGTATCCAGAATGGATAGCCTCCAATTTATAATTTTCAGAACCAAATTTCTTTCATTTTGACCTCTCATGTATCGAATGAAATTCCCAAGTGTCTATTAACGGCGGGCCCAATCTAAGCCCAGGGTGGGTGCCCATGCTGCTCAAAGTGGGGCCAACCCTGAGATGATAACATCGTTCCCAGCTGGGCTGTATTGCTTTGCCCGAGGATTGGTAACACCATGGGCCCAGCATGAACCCAGACTAGGCGATCAAACTTGTGTTTGCAAATTTGTGTCAAAACAACTAATATTCCAGTTCAGACGATTTAATTTTCAATTTCCCTAGTAAAAATGAATCATATAAGAACATACATAAAGCATATAGAAACCATATATGGTCATATATGACCATATATAATTCCTACGCAATTCATATTGAATCCGTATATGATCATATATGGCCCATACAGAATCCATATATGACCTTTCGATGCAGGACTTTCCCATACATGTGAAAAAATTCTGTCACATATGGAATATTTTTCGTATATGGATTTTATATGGATCACATATGGATTAAATATGGATTGTATATGATTCTATGCATTTTCATATATGAATCATATATGAATTTTATATGTATTATGTATGGATTATGTATGGGTCATATATGTTCGTTTTTTACTAGGGTTGATGTCATCTTCGGTTAATGCAACTAAAGAGTTTTCTCAGCGTAGCCTTGTTGTAGCTCACCATTTTCAGAACCAAAACATTGTTATGTGGACGGTTTTGGTCGATTGAAACAAATTACAAAGAACGAGAAGAACCGTATGAAATGAATGATGTATTCCTCAGTTTCGGTTGTCGCGTTCAACTAAACATTTCGATACAATTTTAATCATTCCGTGCGATACATGCATTCATTTATTCATTCATTGTCCTTCAATTATTTACCACAAACTATTCAACTACATTACATTGTTACAGAGTGGTATAATTCGCTGTACTCAATGGGAATAGATAATTAGAAGAGAATAATCTGAGTTCATTATACGAGGATAATGAGAAATATAATTTTCGTGTAGAAGAGATGAATTCCAATACCATTCGTAACTAGTTCAAACGAATTAGGATCCACGTAGAATTATTCATTTATCACAGCAATCGTTGAGAACAAAATTATTCCAGCATATATGTTGTGTAATGGAAATACGAAACTATATGAGCCATAGGAAGGACATGAAACCATCTTCGTGAGTCGTCGATAATTCAACTTCAATCCTAAACAAAACGGCTACGAAGAAACAAAAGCCATTTTATTATTATTCCAAATCTTTTCAGTGATTCAGATCAATCTGGATTATTGATATAAGATGAGATTTTTATCTGCTTCAATGATTTTTCAACTTCCTCTTCTCTGGATTGTGCATTCGACATCGGAAGATATTTATACCCATTCCCTGTTTGAACATAGGTGAGTTACATACCAATGATATAACAAGGGCATCCAAATGTCCGTTTCGAACACGTACCAGTTGCATCACTTAGCTTCCCACGTAAAAATTTCTTGCTTGCGCCAATACTGACGATGAAAAATAGATAGGCGCAATGCTGACATCCAAGGTTTGTAAAATCTATATCGAGCCAACGTTGACTGACAAGTGGCACAATGTTGCACCAATGTTGGGAATCATAATCTTCATTGATCGATCCATCATTGGCTCAAGATTGTGCCAATCATGGTTCATCGTTGTCCCAATATCGTTTAGACGAAAGAAATTAACTTCATACGAACAATTTCATAGCACGACTGAATATCAATCCAAACGTTGACAACGTTTAGAAGAAATGAGTACCCACTGTAGTGCCAAACCTGGTCAAAGCTTGGCTCAGGCTAGCCATGATCCTCAATTATACGTTTTCATACAAAAATTCCCGCGTCCAATGTCAAAGCCCCACCCTTCGGTATTGTTTCCAACGCTCGGTTTGTTTCTCGCAAGCGGTCAACGAACTATGCGGTTGATATGTAAGCATCATATAATCTTCTGATTTGAAAATTGTTGTCTTCATCATAGATCCTTCATCGAAGGAGAGAGTCCAGCTGTGCAGACCCATGGACTCGCGGACATCAGAATTTGAATTATAATTGATGTTATTGATTTGTGAGGTAACCAGTTATCGTTGAGTGATATTAAACTCATAAACACATCTTATATTGAATTGATCAAATAAGTTTCTTCGTTTCAATGTATACAGATATTCTCTGGCCCTGGTTGTACAAAATATTTCAGATTAGGGCTGTACTTCTTAACATGTGTGGAGGGGAAGCAACCGATGTCGGAAATATATGACTCTGAATTTGTATTATATTTTTGCAATCGTTCAACATAGAGTTGAACATCGGCGCAACATTGGCTCAACGTTGGCGCGAGATGGACGCAACGTGGAATCAATTTTGGCCGAATATTGACACAGTACTATTATAGTATTAATTCAAATTTAGCAGTCAACATCATTTATCCTCCCTTAAATGCATAAAACATCTGACCATTGGCAGAGCATAAAAAAATTCGTCTATCAGTTTTGGTTTGTAATGAGTACAAGCATGATCCAATCTTGGATTTAGATCGAGCGACAAATTTTTTCATGGGTTGCCAATGATGGCTGATTTGACTGCCATAATCGTACCAATGTTGGTCCGTAATTGGCAGAATACATCAATAGAGCCTGTAACAATGTTATCATTTCAAGCTTGCACCTTTCCATCCTAGTGCCAATCGTCAATTTTCACCTGGGTTAATATATAATTTCTATATTACAGGTATATCAAAAGTCATGTAATGTAACTCCTCTCTATTCGAAGCGGACATTTGGACACTTTTGTTATATCATTGGTATATAAAAGGCTCTGTTACATCATCGGTATGTTCGGTTCTAATAGGGTTATAACGAAACACATCTATTCGTGCAACACCCAGGATTACGCTTTGATTATGTTTATCAGTCCTATGTGAAACTAACGAGGTTTATTAAGAGCTGTTCGATTCTCTCTCATCTCACTCAGTTATCAACAAATCTTCCATCCTCTCGTCTCTCTTTCTCTCTTGCTCTCACTCACATTGCTCATAGGTTTCCAGTATCGATGACGTACGAGAATGCGGTGTGAGAGTGCATTGTCTCCCTCTTGCGTTTATGGCGGTGATGTCATCATTGGGTCAAAGAGATTTTTCAGAATTCTACCCTTCATTTGTCCCATTTTAATTTCTTAAAAATCAAAGGCTCTGTCTAGAGACACGCTAACCTGTCTCCGACTTTTGAATTCGAGACGGGTGAGATTTTCAGATTCTCGTGGATATAGTAAGTCCTCGAGGAATTTTCTACAGACAGGTGAAATTTCCTGTGTCTTGAATTTTTTGATACTGAGGCACGCGAAAAATTTTGCCTGGCTTGGATTTTCAATCCAATACACGGAAGATTTCACGTGTCTGTAGAAAATCCCTCAAGCATTCACTGTATCCGTGAAAACTCGAAAACTCTCGAATTTTGAAATTGGAGACAGGCTAACGTGGCTCTAGACACAGCCAAAATTGAGAGTCAATTGGAAGAAAATATTATTTCATGAATTCGATCGAGTTGTTTTGAAAATCTTGTCGGAAAAATATGAGCTATATCACACGCAGAGACAATTCAGATCACATTGTTGAGGTACGTGGTATGTTTTATTATTATATAAGTCTATAAAATTACTATACTTTATAGTAAAGCGGAACAAAACCCTGGTAAAAAAACTCTCTGAATTTCTCTGAAAATTTTACGTTTCAGATAGATTCAGAAAGAATCAGAGAAATTCAGAGCAATTCAGCGTGGTTCAGAGGATTTCAGAGACTACTGGATTGAGAGAACTTGTGATTTGAATTTTTCAGAAGGATTCAGAAAAATTCAGAGGAACTCACAGAGATGCAGGGAAATTCTGGGAAATTCAGAGAGGAACAAATTCAGTAAAATTCTTGGTCCTGCATTTCAGATGCGTTCAAGGAGTGTCAGACACTTTCAGAGATAGATTAAATCAGAAAGATTGTGCGTAGAACTTTTCAGAAATATTCAGAGGAATTTAGAAAGATTCAGAGTAATTCAGAGAGATTCAGAGGAATCCAGAGAAATTCAGAGAGGAATTAATTCAGCTAAATTTTTGGTTGAGGATTCCAGAGGTATTCAGGGACTCACAGATACAGGTGAATTAGGAAAAATTGTGCGAGGGATTTTTCGGAAAGGTTCAGAGAGATTCGGCGGAATCCAGAGAGATGCAGGGGAAGTCTGGGAGATTCAGAGAGGAATGAATCCAGTCAAGTCTTGGTCCTGCATTTCAGAGGCTTTCTGGAAGTTTCAGAAACTTCCAGAGGAAGATAAATGAGGAAAAATTGTGCGTGGAATTTTTTAGAAATATTCAGAGGAATTTGGAAAGATTCAGAGTAATCCAGAGAGATTCAGAAAAATTCAGAGAAATTCAGAGGAATTCTGAGGAAGCTTTGAAATTTGAATAAATTGAATTCCGGGATATTTAGAGGAATTCAGAGAGATCCAGAGGAATTCAGAGGAAGATTTGAAATCTGAATACATCAAATTCCCGGAGATTTAGAGAAATTCAGAGAGATTCAGAGAAATTCAGAGAAATTCAGAGGAATTCAGGGGAATTCAGAGGGAGCTTTGAAATCTGCATACATTAGATTCCGGGAGATTTAGAGAAATTTAGAGATATCTAGGTAAATTCAGAGGCAGCTTTGAAATTCAAATATATAAAATTCTGAGAGATTCAGTGATATGCGGAGAGATTCAGAGAAATTGGAAGAATTCGGAACCTATCACTATCGGAAAAGTCTCTAACTTCCTCTGAATTACTCTGGAATTACTCTGAATCTCTCTGAAATTTGTCTCAAAATATAGAGATTCAGAGAAATTCAGAGAGATTTCAGAGAGATTCAGAGAGATTTTTTTTACCAGGGAATTTTGTTATCCAGTAATAAGAAGTATAGTAATTTTTATGACCAAAACATCATACATAACCTCACAATGTGATTTTGTCCTTACTTTACCACAAAATGTAGTCATTTTTAAAATAACTGGTATCTGCGTGCAGAATTTGAAACAACTTAGTTCTAGAAGAGTATGAGCAACATCATTTCAATCGGTTTTACCATGCTGGTATGTTGAAAATTCAAGCAGTCCTGGTAAAATAAATTTATTGCACGGGAAGAAAGATTAGTTGAAATGATTATTTGAGTTGTTAGCGCATGTGGACCCATTTTTTGCATTGGAGTAACAATTTTTCCGATTGATTCAAGAAATTTTGAATAATTAATTATTTTAATCAGTTAAATCAATGACAAAAATTGTTATTGTAACGAAAAAACTGGGTCCATATGCGTTCATAAGTTACGTAGTTATTTTAACTAATCTTTTTTTCCGTATGAAACCCATTGATCATTGAAATTCAATACAAACTTTGCAACGGTAAATGACCATTCAAATTCATTGAATTCCCATTGAATCTTATTAATTCAACCAGTCTCGATGGGTTGCAACGGGTCTAAACAAATGTGAATGGTTATTTATCGTCGCAAAGTTTGTATTAAATCTCACGAATCAATGGGATTCAATAGAGTTTTCAAACCAGGGAATGCAATGAATGGTATGTGCTGGAATACGTTTTTTTATCCTTCAAATGTGAAGTGAAGAACGCTGGCTTCGTCAAGTCGTGATGAATCGTTCGTCAATGCGATAGAATTTATGAAATAATGTACCTGAACAATTGCTATCAATTTTCCACAGGATGTTTAAATTTGTCAATTTTGAACAAAATCGGGTGGAAAGTTTGCCAGTTTCTCGCCTGGATTTCACTTGAAAGAAACCGTTCAAAGCTTGGCAAAAATTTCTTGTCCAGTTTGGCCGGGCAGTTTTAGTAGACTTCTGTAAAAACTGGATGGAAGAACCGCAATTCCTAAACCGAATGAAGAATAACCTGATTCTGCATAATTCTATCATGTTTTTATGAAATATTGTGCCAACTTAATAAGAATTTCTATTCAAGGAATGGTGATTTCGAATTATAACAGTTATATAAAATGCATCATAGTATATAAAAAATTTCAAGTGCTAAAATCCAACACAATTTATATGCATATATTTTCATAGATTACGAACTCACGCTGTACATAAATTATGAGGGAAAAAACATTTGACAGCAGTTCGAAATTCTACACGGAGGTATATTGAATTCATTCTCTTCCTGTTCGACTCATCGATAATTTCACGCTCTCGATTGAAGGACTTTTCACCAATAGCCTTTTCGTAATTCATTATAAAAGACATACGATATCGAAACGTAGTTGCATATCGACATACGAGCAATTCTATCCATATAAATACAAGTGTATGTGATCGTATGAATGATCAAGTGGGATCCAAAGGGCTAATCTTTCAGTTCCGATAATTACGATAACGGTGTATGATTATCTTCTGAATTTTCAACGTTACCGATAGGGAATATCCATCGGTGATGTTTTTATGAAGCCTTTGACTCGTGCATGTGGAGTGTCGAATGATAATTTATTTCATGGATATTTTGAAAACCTAATGGAATGAAATTGGACACTGCTTGGTCTTATAGAATTTCATGGGGACATCGATTCATTGGACGTGAGTGAAAGGCAATGATTCAGGCGTAATAAGTTCATTCATATGAATTCGTATATCCAACGGGATAGATTTCGAAGAATAGATGATTCGAGTTTGAATGATTGTATAAAACTTACACCCCAGTAAACACGACTGCTGGCGTTTCAAAGGGCCAGTAACGGGTCTTCACTGGCATCGCAAGGCCTCCAGCGGCCCATTAAACCGCCAATAATCATTGTTTGCAGGGATTCTATAAAAATCTTCAGACTCCGCCAATATTGACGATAGAAATATAGGAATATATAAGTTCCTTCTAAGGATTCCATGACAGAAAGAATTCTGCATCTTGGAATTCTTCAAAATTTATTTTATTCATATCGAAATTATAGAATGGATTTTTTATTTGATTTTCAATTACAATAAACTGCAAACTGCCAGAAGATCACCACCGCGTTGACTCATCCTTCACAAGAAAATTTTTGGATGGTTTTGGTCATTGAAGGCGTATGCTATTACAACCCTTTCCCCAGCGTTGGGTCTTGATTATAGAATCTATTCGGCTGAGACTGAGATGATGTTATCGTTTCATAGTTGCACCAAATTCTGGTGATCTAGGCTTGTTTCAATGAGGGCTTTCATATTAGAGACTCGAAGATAAACACTGCTTAATAAATTTATTTTTCTTTCACCAAGAAACTACATGACGAATATTGTTGCGGTTTACTCCGTGTATTGTACATACTTATTGAAATGTTTCAATTGAATAATTCATCAAGTAATTATATTGAAGTGAACGGAAGTTGGATTAGGTAGAATCGTCTGAGTCAACAGAGCTAATAAGGTCTCAAGGAGGTTGTGAGTGCAGTTTTGCATGAACTTCAATGATACATTGAATATACCTTACTACAAATGATTCGTGACGTTCTTCAGCTCTTTTTGGGGTTTAATCAGGGTCCGATAAGATCTGACGGGATCGCCATATCAGGGCCTTAACAGGCATCAATCGGACCTAAAGAATCCCAGGTAGGAATTAACAAATGACCCAAGTTTGACCCCATCTTGGCCCAATTTTGACTTATATTGGGCCAGAATCCATGAGAAAAAATGGCCCAAGCTTGGTGGAAGCTTGGAATGATAACTTCGTGCCAGGCTTGGTACTCAATATTGGGCCAGAATGCAATGCCAAGCATGGTCCAATGTCTCATGATATATGTATTATCAGTATTTTGGAGTTTGGTTCATACGATTAAACCGGACCTGGCCCAAGTTGTGTATATTAACTTTTGCCATGCTTCAACCTGATTCTTCAAACACACTTCGCGGAGAAGAAAATGATGTCATTTTTCATGCCATTCCTGCTAAAAATTTCCCATAGAAAACGATAGGATTTTTAGCAGGGATATCGGTACAACTCTGTAAAAATCACAAACATGGAGATGTGGCATAGTTTCTCAAATAAACATTAGTTGTACATTGGCCCAATATTGGTTAACCATTCTTGACAGTTCAATGTTTTGCCAAGCTTCAACCACTTGTTTTAATGACATGCCCTACGAAACGTGGTATAGATTCTCAAATAACAAATGGTTTTATATTGGGTTGATATTGGTTCGCCATGTTTGGCAGCCCAATATTTTGCCAAGCTTTCATCAGTTGTCATATTGGCATTTCCTATGAAACCCGGTATGGTTTCTAGAATGAATAACGGTTGTATATTGGACCAATATTGGTTCGCGATGCTTGGCAGCCCAGTATTTTGCCAAGCATGGGCCAGTTGTCAATATTGGCATTTCCTACCTGGGATGCCATGAATTATTTCCAGCCAGGTATTAAGAATAAAAAATTCACAATTTGATTGACTATTCTTGCATTGGAGGAAAATTAAGTCTATTCATTGAGTATTCTCCGAATGATCTTGCATTGAAAAATACGGTTCTGAGATAATCGAGTTGAAACACTGCGAAAATCTGCCTGCATCTTATTAAAAGATTTACTGAAGTATATATTGCATTTTCAGGTGGAATAGGAATGGTTTTTTGAAAAATGAGTTTTATTGAAACAGTTCACTTTTGGACCTATGATAAGGATGGAAAGAACGTATCTCAAAGATATAAGATTATTGATTAGGGAAAGAAAACGCTTGTTTTCAAGGTGTAATGTAGAAATCTCTTTAAAGATCCCAGGTGAAAAAATGGTGTAGAATTCTTGTGAGGATTTGGTTCTATACAAAGTCTACACCATGAATGTGAGATAAAACATGATTGAGTGAGAATGCTTGTGTAGAATCAAATCCACACAAGAATTCTACGAAATGTTTTCACCTGGGATGCTTCTGTGAATGAAACAGTCTTCTAACCAAAATCTATGAATTTCCATGAAAATTATACACAAATTTGATATAAATCCTGCTCCATATTCCTGAGAATGTATAAACTTCAAATCCACTCAAACTTTGATGAAAAATTCCTAAATTCTCAAAGAATACGATCTTGAAGTTTGAATTGTTTATAGAAACGAAACGACAGCTCGATCTTGCAAAATCTGATAAATTGTCGATGCTTAGCTACTCAAAAAATTCCTCAGAAATAGAAACATCGTTTGAAGGACGCACTCCGAGATTTTTAGTCTCTAACACCTAAATATACCTGAGAAAAAAGATTAGATCTACCGAGATCTGGATAGATCTCCTGAGATATATGTAAATCTCTTTAGATCTAAATTTTGGCGACAAAAGATCTACGGAGATCTCTAGAAATGATTTTGAATTTTTCTATATTTTTTTGGACTCCTTGCAAAATTTGAATCTTTGGGGGTGAGATGATATAAGACAAGTCCAAAGATTGTTGCCAAAGTTGAAATGTTCAGGACCTGTAAGTACATCTGATTTTTGCCAAAATTTAGATCTGATGAGTTCTACTTAGATCTCATGAAATTTAATTTTCTTCCTCGGGTATTTCTCGGTTCAATAAACGATTCAAACTTCAGCAACATCAAACAATGTTTCATTCTCAGGATCGAAACATTCATCTTTTTGATGAAATTTTATTCATTCGCATGAAAATCAAGTGATAATCATTCAACATGACGATTTTGCTCTCGTAAAGTCTCATGCGTGGTAAATATTTGAATTTGTTCCTTTCTCGCATTAATATTTCAAGTCGAGTATGAAAAACATTATTCCAAGAACTCTTTAATGTAGGGAGGAAAAGTGAGAAAAAAGGACCAGTTTTTATCATACATTGATACGTAACTGCTCGTCGTCGTGTTTTTGGGATTTTCCATGTGCCGAGGGGAAAATAGACGAGAAGAGAAGAGAAGAAAAGAGAAAAAAAAATTCATCCAACGTCTGGGTGTGTTTGTGACTGTAGAGCACGATAGACGGCACCCTGGGTAGGGATCGAACATGAGGATTGCTGCGCAGGATATGCAGCTAGGAGACGAAAAGTAGGGGATAGGGGAGAGGAAAGGAGACGAAAGAAGAGAGGAAAGGGTTGGTCCGGAGAATCATGGTGGTGGTGTGGCGATGGTGGTGGTATATACACATACCTATATCAGTTCAAAATTAGGAGAAAAAAACGAAAAGAAAAGAAAAGAAAAGAAAGAGACGAAATGACGATGTATCGAGGGAAGGAAGCCGAACAACGCAAGTCAATCGTGCGTCTCTTAATAGAAAAGTGGGGTCGATTTATGGGTTATAGGTAAACTACACTCTTTTTCACTCGCCCTTCTGCTTTTTCGCTTTCGTTTTTTTGTTTTTCTTTTCATCACGTTTTCTCTTATTCCCATCTTTTTCTGTTCTCAATATCATGGATCGAATTCCCTCCTCGTTTTCGTCTTCAATCGTGCGACAAATACCACTCTTCTGCTTCGTTTTCATCGTCTCTCGTGGTTGATCATCACCCCTCTCCCTCGTGTCTCAAGGCGATTCAGGAAGTACAAAGTTACAAGATTTTCCCCTCTTCCCTGGGGATGAAATTGATTTTTCAAGTACATCCTAAGAAGATTCTTTCACTCATTTTTGTTGAATTTGAGGTAATACTAAATGCTTTTGAGTTTTCTCTTTATGATGGTTGCAGGATGAATCGAGATGTTGATCCCCGACTTAGAACACTGCCATTTCGAATGTATGGAAATAGGGGAATATTGAGGATGTATCAACGAAAATAAACTCTTTCAAAGACTAAAATTTTGTAATTCACAACTTCATCTGTGAGTTAATATATTATTCTGAGGTTGGTGGAAAAAATATAAAGCCATACGAGATATTATTCAAAATAAATCAATGTTGGGTATATGGAGATAAATGTATAGTGATACGATCGTGTTTTCGATGCATAATTCACGAGCATTAAAGCCACTTGTGATGATGTTAAAGAATATTATCACTTTGCACGATCATTACCATATGTGATGTGTATCATTTATAATTATCATCATGTTGTAAACATGAGAGTTGCATTATTTATTCTGTATCACTGTTGAATAAAGGTCAATGAATATGTTCCAGTACAACAAACGATTCTCTAAGATTAGTTTGTTTGGAATTGTGTTTGTGAAGTTTGTTGTGAAACATCAGATTTCAGAATATAAATCATTTGTATTCGACAACGAAGATAGGAGTTAAATTTTGTTATGACATTTTTCATGAATGGTAATTATATGTTTGCAAATACTGAATTACAACTTGTGAGAGAATTCAAATCTTCGTTCCAAAGTTAGGATTTTTGTAATGCACAACATTATGGTGGTTTAAATAGGGATTCATAACAAATGAAAACTTTGGTGCCAAGATATAGATACAATCTAAACTGTTGAGAATGAAGGTTTTATTATCTATCGATTGATTTTTTTTTTAAATTGCGAAAAAAGAAATTCATGTTCATAAGGAAATTTCACAGGGAATGTACGTGACGCACATTCGAGATACGATATCAAAAATATATTCGCGGACGAACGGATAAATTCCACAAGGCAAAAATGTATCCCACGCATCATTTATCTGTGAATGAATGAAATCGATGAGTCGTTTCATTCAATGTAATTATCATTTTCGTTTTCAGTGATTTTACACAATTGTTAGTGGTCAACGAACCCGAACGGCTCATTTGACGTTGGAATTGTTGATATACAGTGGGAGAAAATCATACATATGTTTCTTTTGGATGTCAATTCATATCGTGGTTGCAGCAAATCGTCGTTTCACTTCCAGTAAAACATGTTTTTTTGTATGTAATAAGAAATTTCATACATTCTTGATGTGGGTATATGAGAAGAAATTTGATAATGCAAATCCATAACTGTAGAGCGACAAATTATGCAGTGTGATGTCATACACTGTATTTTTGTAACGTCTGTTTTAGAATATTTCATAGACTACGTAAAATACTTATCGAACATTCTAAATATGAATGTCAGTTATATAACATGCATTACACGTGATATCCATTTAGGTAATGGGGCTGTTTCATATTACGCATATGAAAATGAATCAGGATCAGACACGGCTGCCACAATTGTCAGTATTGACAAATCTTGAGCTGCTACTGCAGAATCAGTTGGAAGGGGTTCGAATGATAACATCATTTCACAACAAGACCAATATAGCATTCACAATCAGGTCGATACAGGTGCTTTATATGTGACCTTGCGATAATCTATCTCTGCCATTTCTAAACGACCAGTTGTTTCATCAGCATTGAGTATGAAATGATTCTCGTTCCGGTCCAATATCATGCTACGTAGGCATAAAGATACAAGTTTTTGGGCAGCCCCAGATTTGAGACTTTTGAGGCCACAGTCCAATTTCTCTGAGCAGCCCTCGCCTTCCCTCAATCTATAATTTTGAATAATTACCCTAGCAGAAATGATTCTAGCCACCTGATAGTCAATGTCAAGGTTCTTTCTAGTGACTAGCTTCACTGCAAGTGCCTTGGAAGGTGCTAGACAACCGGTATAATCATTTTTACTAGGGTATGTAGACAATTTTTCTGATTATGCACAATTTTTATAGAATTATATATAATTTGTATACATACACTATATTCATTCACATAGATATTATATACAGAGTACTGGAATTGTTATCCGATTTTAAAAATCTGACAAATATATTTATCAGAATTGTATTATTAAAGAGCTTCACTTCGGAACGAAATTCTTCAAAGTTTACCGAGGGGAAACCAACACCGGCTAATGGACATCCGAGTCTATTGGATCCTGAATGGAAAAATCTTTTGAATCATGTATAATTTATACATAAATTTTGGAAACTTCCATTCTGACATTTTTTATATCATTTCTATTTTTGAAATTTGAAATGACCCGATATTTTGTGTATCGCTCGTTGCATTCGCATTTCTATAAATTTTACGATATTCTCTTCGCTCGCATTCGAAGACTATATTTTTGGTACTCGTTTCACTCGCATGTTGTGAAATCCTTGCTCCCTTAAACAAGAATTATGAAAGCAATGAAATAATCTATTATATTCAAAGAAGGCTTGTTGTATCGATACAAATTGATTGAAGTTCAAAAATGCTACTTATTTTGAAGTCAACAGTTTCTACTCGCTTTATTCTATATTTTCATCTCGAATGATAAATTTTATATTACAGTGAAAAAATTATGTTTTTGGATAACCAATGTCATATGTGTACAATGATTTACTGATCCCAAGTGTGTATTAACGGCGGGCCCAATCTAAGCCCAGGGTAGGTGCCCATGCTGCCCAACGTGGGGCCAAGCTGGGCAGACAAATGAGGCGAACCCTGAAATGATAACATCGTTCCCAGCTCGGCTGTTTTGCTTTGCCCGAGGATTGATAACACCATTGGCCCAGCATGAACCCAGACTAGGCAATCAATACTGCTCTTTCCTTTTTTTTTTTAAATTTGAAAATCCCTTTGAATTCTACCCCAGTGGCCATGAATTTCAGCCCCACTTTGGCCTAGTGTTGAGCGCCATCGTGCCTATATGAGCCCCAGACTGGACCAAAGCGGGATCAAAATTCATACACGCTGAGGATTGTACGCACATGCTCGGGATATAAATTCACGCCAATCTTGGTCTCACGCTTCTTGAATTCACGAATCTTGTGCCCACACTGAGATTCATTATTTCCATTCCATACCAACCATAATTGTATGGGGAAGCGCAACAGGGCTAAGATTGAGCCAAAATGGGCCCCATCGTCATTCCCCAATACTGGGCCAAAACGGATGGACCCAGCCTGGGGCCCATTGTCATTATAGGCAATACACGCTTGGGATATATGAAATGATCACCAAGCAGATCCAGACTGGCCACGTGGAGAATGTGGAAAATTCCACATGGGCTGGCTATTCATATCCTGGGTCGTTTTGTTTTCACTTTTCAAGGGCCTCTCAGTATGTTTTTAACATGAAAATTCCGGAACCAATCCGCCCCTGTCGCCAAGTGTTGGATACATACAAAGAAAATCACTCATGAGTGCGTGTTGGAATTTGATCTTCATGAAATGAAAGAAATTTACTAACATCAGTTCGCATTAGTCGATTTGATTTTCTTTCCTATGACCATATATTTTATTTCTTCAATCGTTTTTTTTTTAATTCAACAGGGCAAGCGTGTAAAGTGGATGCCATGAGTCATCAAAGATTGTAAAAATATAAGCCCTCTGCCAAAAAAGATTAATAACAGCCATCGAATAAATGTTTACATACGATCAATTCTTTATTCGATAGTATCGATCAAATCTCAATAGTATTCATGAAAATTACTATGAATAATTAAAATTTTAATAAGTATAAAATGTTCGTTAATATTATTAACATTTCAGCAACGTTATCAAATATTTGAAAATTCCGGCGCTCATTCTTTCCTCATTTCGCAGCCTACGATATTTAATATAAATATACTATCATTAGTTCGATCTGCTGAGAACGTTGGGTTGAGTTGATGATAATCCACAGTTGGGCTTGATAGATATTCACCCTAATGAAGATTGTTTTTTGTAAATGATGACACATCCTCAGTGGAAGTCACATTAAATTTCATAAACCCCACACTATGGAAAGTCCGGTTGGATGTGACTGTATCTTGCTTGAAAAATTGACCCAAGTTCAGTTGATTCAGTCTTTTCCATTGTGTCGACATTTGTTTCCAGCGCTCAATTTCAGGTGGAATAGGGTTGGTTTTGGCTGCATCTCAAAATAAGCTTATATGGGATGGCTTTTCCTAAGTTTGTTGGAGGCACTCCGAGCACTTTACCTCTACTCTACCAATTTGAATTGATATTTCACCCTATCCACGATTTATGAGTTTAGCGATGGAAATTTCTATTTCGTCTTTACGTATAATTTTGCCTCGAAAATGACCAGCATCTGGTCGAAACGTTGGCTTTTTCCGCAATAAAAGCACTGCTCGGCCAATCGGATGATTTTTCCAAAGTTTTACTTTACTTTTCGTTCAAAAATAATTATTTTGCCCACCTCAATTGTACAGCATTAATATGCCCAATTTATCAATCACTGTTTTAAATTATAACACACTGGTTGATTACAAACTATCCATGTGGAAGTTGATCATTGGTGCTTAGGGTGGCACAATGTCCCATGTGGCAAACAAGTTACCGTTTTTCAATTGATGCCATTTTTTTGATACTCATTTTTATTTGACCAATTACTTAACCCTTGATTTCACCACACTGGGGTGAAATCCACCGCAGTCCCATTCTACCTCAATTTCGAGTGTCTTCATCTAAGGGCACGGGGTCCATAGCGACATTACTACTTTGTGGCGCAGATGAAAACACATGGTTCAATTCTTTACAAATTTCTTCCCTTCATTCCTCAGAATAAATACTTTTTTCTCAGCACCCAGGCAGCAAAGTGCTTCCAAATTCACGTTTCCGCTACTAGTAGTGCTAGTGGTAGCAACGTAGTAGCTTTTCCATTACCGTGAGACTGCATGTTACCATAACATATATATGATTCAATTTATAACGTAGCACTACCTCAGCGCTACCAGTATTATCAGGAAGCGCTACCAAGTAGTGCTCCTAGTAAAAATACTACCAAGTCGCTCCTATTTCCATGCATAAATGAAGCCATATATGTACAGAAGATTTTTAACTGTATAAGTGAATGGTAGCACCACTGCCAGAAGCGCTGCTTCGATTTTGTTGGCTGGGCAGCTACTGGAGGACTAATTTCTCTGTCAAAGAGTAACATTCCAAAAGTATGATATCCAATATTCAGCTTGAGATATTAAAAAGTAATGAAGTGTTATGGATTTTGTTGTGAAAACAGCCGCTTTTCCATTTTTCTTATATTTCATTTTTTTAGTAGACTCATATTTGATCTTTGGCTGTATAGCCTTCGAGATCTTCAAAATTCAACTTCGAATGAGTTATAAAAGATGTAACAAGTGAAGATATTGAATAGTCCATTCGTGATAACAATTCTTGTTGCTAGAGTGGACCAACATATCAGGTGGCACGTATGTGATTCCTGCGAAGTGTGGTAAACAAGGGTTGACCAACAGCAAAATGTGTTTGTGATGTTTTTGAAACGCTTAGAACACTTTCCCTATATTTTTTTATTCATTCCATGAACGTCAAAGTCACATGTTGTTAAACATCGAGCTGGTGAATAAAAAATTATGTCAAAGTGTTCAGTCAAAATGCACTAAAATACTAGAAGTTAGGTGATTATCAGAGCTAGGTTTTGAAACTTTCCCTCCAACCATCTTCACTTACTGTACCATAAAAAATTCCACAGTTTCGCGTTTACAGGCCCACAAGAATGATACCAGCAGTATTGTACATCCAGTACTGGGGTTCATGTAAAATGTTGTTACCGTTTCGACTCTGGGTCAGTATCGTTGAATTGGCCCTGTGATGGTTATTTGGATTTCAGAGCATTGGTTACTCCGGTGACTGTACCGCGCCAGACGGGGTAGCTTGAAATTGACCTGTCTGCGGCATAAGAATAGCGCAGCTGTGCTTTTGTACCAGAATATTAGGTTTTTGAGATGCAATATGCATTTTTGATCATAAAAAAATTACCGTCTCAAATTGCCAGAGTTATTAAAAAGCACAGTACAAGCAATGATTGTATTTATCAAAGCTTGGCAGGAGCAACATTTTTTATTCAGGGTCATTATTACTTGTTAATAGGTATGTGCGAGTGGTGATTTTTTCGAGTCGAGTCGAGTAATTGAAGTTTCGAGTCGAGTCGAGCCGAGTACTCGAAAAGTATAAAATATATATGAATTTGAGAATAATCTATAAGTGTTAGCGGATGATGAAACCTTGTGTTTTCTAAGAACATTCTACTCATTACAAATAATGATTCATGAGAATTATGAAAAATTGATCAATTACTCGACTCGTCTCGAGCATACTCGAAATTTTCGAGTACTCGCACACAACTACTTGTTAATTCACAATAATTGTTCGAAGGATTTCAAAAGATATTGGTGCATGTTAGTCGACAGATTTAGATCATTGCGTCTTCACGGGAAGTGAAATTGTGCTGTAGGGAAAAGAATAATTAAATTAGCTATGGTAGCTGCTTCGTGTATTGATTATTTGTATAGGCAAAAATATTGTTGCAACAGCTGTATTCCAGCTACTATAGCAACAACCTCTGTTGACTTAACTACAAAATCAATACTATAGCTCACACGGAAAAGAATGTTTCATAAGATTCACTAATGCGTTCAGTAAAATACCGCACTATTGAAATTTCTCGTCATATCTATATACGATAGGATCTACGATGGCGCAGTTAAGATTACTACCCTAGCAGTGGATCCGACAAAGTTCTAGTAAACGTTAAGAGGAATTCTAATAGTACCGTATTTTACCACCTTCGTTGGTAAATTATATCGAACAATTTTTTCCGTGTAATATCGAACCGATTTAGGGCACACTGTGTAATATCACGAAGATATAATATTGTACCAGTATTGCCGTCATCTATCAGTATTGATGAGACCGAAAATTACATAATTGCAAGGTTGAAATACTCTTATCGAGAAGGCAATAATTCCCTCACTGAGTGTTATAAAAAACATCTTACGATCATTCCGTTTTTCCCGTATTTATGAGATAACTGGCAATTTTTGGACTGCCAATATTGGCAATTCTACTGAGGATGATTTCCTAGCCAGATCTTCAAGGGAGATCTTATATCTATATTCCATAAAATTCTTTCCACGATGTTTTTCTTCTTTCTACTGAGATTGGTGCTTAGAAAACCTACAGAAATTTGAAAGAAGAATAACTTCATGACTTGAAAAACATCTCCGAAAATTCAGAGAAAATTCGTCGTAAAAAATTGAAGTTACCCTTTCTGCGTCATCATCTGAAATTTTTTCTCAAAATACGATTTCTAATGAACATGTTTCAAAAAGTATCTCAAACTTATCTGAGAGATGCCTCTTATACATTTTTGTTTCAAGATGTTTTCAAGTTCTCTACAGTTAACCTCATTATCTCTAATGTTTTGAGAAAAAATATAATAATGCCATGGCATGAAAGAAAGGCACACTCATTGAAAGAAGTTCCTCAATTTTCAGGTTGTAGATGAACATTCAATTAATTTTTTCTGTCTCCAGGATACTTCCATTTGTTTTTCAAATTGTCTTTCTTCGAAAGTTTTTATCCTAAATACGCATATGATCTGCGCAGGTTCATCTGCGCTGGTGTCTGATCACTGTGACAAGTTGTTGATCAGACATCAACTCACAGGATCGACGTAGTTCAACCTTTCATTGAATGATTTCAACAAAAATGATCAGATCCCAGTTGAATCTCAGAGTATCTTGATAATCGTTTATATTCAATGAAGTTCCCTCTACTTTCTATTCCAACATTCCTTCGATTTTTAGAATAAAAATGAAACTGTTATATACTTGTAATTATTCTCTGTTCGTCATTACTATTCGAATTGATCGTTGTACATTGTATGTTCAGACTATTGATTTGCAATGACAAAGACATGATGTCTAACACGCATCAAACACGACCAAATAGTTATTATTGTAACAATTGAAACACTCTACACCTGCTATACCTGTTTCATCATCGTCATTAAAGTTACTATTATGACTCTCGTCAATTTCTGTTTAGATCGAATGATCAATTTTCGGTGAATTTGTTCCCAGTTATGGCAAGTCTTCTCAAATCTATTTCGAATCTCTTACACCCTGAAGAATAATCTAAATTTTCCTGTATGCAGCACCCAGAGAATCTCGGTCATCGGGGAAAATATCAATTTCCGGTGGTACCTGCGTATGAAATTCATCATAAATCCAACTGAAAATTTCAAACTTTATGAGATTTTTACCAGCATTCGACAATAAATTTCTGTTAGAATACGGGAAATTTGTAACGCATGTGTATGTTAATTATTGCATAACATTTATGTGAATTTTTTACAGTGTACCAATGGTGGTCACGAGGGTGTATAATTCATTGAATGGTACAACACGGCGTACTTCGAAGGCTATTGAACTTTGCCTTGCTCTTTTTCAGTCATGAGCATTAAGTGTCCGAAGATTCTTTAACGCAAAGCGTCATAACCAACTGTCATAACTGAATTCTAATGCTAAAATTAAATTGTTCAGACAGAATTCATGAGAGTGGAAATATTCTCTGAATTCATAAAACTCGAAATCATATTTACGATAAGGACATCTTTGAGAGAATAATGTAAAATCTGAATATTTCACGAGGTTTGGGGATGTAGAGAAAAGGTACCTTCCTGTATCGAATTCACTGTATTGTGTATTCACGAGAACGTATATATACGTATCCTCCCTCGCTTGCAGCGAAGGGGGTTTCCATATCCAGTCAAGTGAAACAAAGGAGAGAACAGAGGGACATCTTTGATGGCAGGTTTTTACGATCTTCGTTCCACAAAATTTTACTTCAACTGAAGGATAAGAATTTCACCGGCGTGGAACATAATTTTTTAATGCTTTGCAGATGTTATTTTTTCATGTCCACCCGATACAACTCGTTTATATTTTTCAATGAAGGTATCAATAAAGGGAGCAAAATCGGGTCTCTTCCGTTTAGAGAATGAATGATCTGACAGAGCAATACGATTATAGATTCGATGAAGAATATATCAAATCTTATCGTATGTTTACATTTAGATTCCAGCGATACGTTATTCAATTCTTTCTCTTGAATTCAGAGTTTCAAATATGAAGAGCGTGAATATTATTAATAAACTTGAATGAAAATTTTGAGTAAGGATACTAATGAGAATCAAAAATCGTTCAGGTACATACTATGGACTATTTAGAGAGCGATATTTTTTCCTGTGTATGGTTCCAGACGTATATAAGCCTCGGGCGTGGCGGCTATATATATATATATATATATATATATATATGGTGGTGTATACAAGGGGGTCCTCTTAAAATACACCCCTGGGACAAGGAGTAAGAGAGAATTCGAGCCCTATGTATGTAAGAGGGATGAAAAAAGACGAGGAGTAAGCGTTGGGTTAGTAGATGGTTCTCGACCGAGGGTGAGTGAAAAAAAGGGGGTGATATGGTGGAGGAAAAGGGGGAAAGAGACGAAAAGACGCGAAAGGACATCGTAAAGGGCGCCGCCCTCGCAACGAATTTCGTATCGCGGCCATTGCAGTGCGAGGGCGTGGCTGCGCAGACGCTGGAAAAGAAAAATAGAGAAAAGGGAATTGAAAAGCGTCGCGCGAGAAATGCAGCGCTCGCGCAGTGAAAGAGAATTTTCACCCTTCTCTCTGATATTTTATATTTTTTTTCCGTCCCTACTTCCCTTCTCATTCTCTTTCTTTTCTTCTGTTTTTTTTTTCGAGATTTTTTCCCTCCCGTAACCTCGCAAGAAAGGAAGCGAGAGTACTAGCGGATCAGAGGAAAAGAATCGTAAGAAAGAGGAAGGAAAATGCGCACAGAGTTGCGCGGCTCGTCGAGCGAAAATACATTCTCAGTACTTCCCCTATATCTCTTTTTTGTTCCTCCTTCGTTCTCTGCCCCTGCTTCTTTTCCTCCTCAACAACGAGAACGCGTCTGTGTTCTCTTGTGTCCCAATGACGATGGAGCATAGACTATTGCACTGTTTCACTCGTTCGTTTGTGAACTTCACCTCCTAGGAAAACAGACAACTCTATCGGCTGTGTTCCATCGGTACATGGACACCTCCTCCGTCCATGTATTTTCCATCCACTTTTCTCCCACGCATTATATCCCTTTTTATTTTCCTTCGGCTAAAGTACTACCACTACCGTTACCGCCAGTACCACCAGCACCACCATCCACGTCCCTATACCACTATCAAACCCTTACATATCACTTTCTTTGTCTTTTCCTCTCTCTCCTTTTCACACCTTCGAGCGCGTTGCCAATGGGAGGACGGGAAAAGAGAAGAGACGAGAACAAGAGAAACGCAGCATCAAAATTATTTTCGAGCGTTGGCGCTGGCTCTGTCCTTGTATAGCTGCACCATCCAGAAATTTCAACCCTTTAATTTCAGATGGTATGATAATTCGCGGCGATATTTCACGCCAAGAGTCTGGGTACCTGGATCTACGTAAATTTTATTGCGGGCACCACTGGGGGCACCATACCATTCTCTCGGTCTCTCTTTAGAAATCTTTCTCCCTCCTGCATATGTAGATTCAATAGAAGATTTTATTACACACGCGTGAGTTTGTAATATTTTTCTGATCCTTCCGAACTTGTTTTGAAAAAAAATCACTTTTCATCGGATAATATGCAATTTACTTATTTTAATGTCAATCGCATTTGGAATCCTTCCTCAATGATAAAATGGCAGATCTTGGATGTTTTTAGAATTTTGAGGAATAGACACATTGTATTGTTGGGAATTCGGAGGGGTTTGTGAATTTTTCAGAATTTACACTGAATTTTACACTGAGAGAAATTTGGCGCTCCCTCTATATTTGAGGTTCACTGGCTGCGCGTTTTAGCCTGTTAGCACCTGTACGTGACATCGGAGTACCAGCTACTCCGATCAGTGTACAGATAACAAGTATAGCTCATACGCGAAGTATTTGGAGTAGCAGTGAGGTAGGTAAAACGCAGTAGCTACTCCGTTTGAGCGCGTAGACCGTCCTTACTGATGGGCGCTGCTGTCGCTCTGAGCCAAGTACAACCTGTGCGCCAAATTTCTCCAGTGTACCAAGGAAAGAAAGAGGAAAAACCACTCGAAAGAAAATATTTCTGTACCAAAATGTTATGAAAGAGTTCTGGGCTTCCTTACAGGAGATTTTTCTTGGGGGTACATTCAAGGCGAGGAGTTTCTAAAAATTCAACACAAGCCTCAAATTCTCAATTGTCATCCGAATAAATTCATCCATAATTCATTTGTTGTAGAATAATCATTCGGAGGTACAGAACTTTCCTGTACAATATTTTGTGATCTGGCAGATGTCACCGAGGAACATATTCTCTCAGTATGAACAGTGGAACAATTCGGCGTGGGTATGGAAGGAATTTGTGAAGGAATTTCAATTTTTCTGATGATTCTTCCTTGAGAATGGAGAATCCTCGTTTTTCTCCCATCTTCTCACAATGATTTAGTGAAATGTAGCAATATGTTTTGTTCATGTGTACTTGCATGCAAACTCGTAAACACATGTGGGATCATTCGAAACTTTAACCGTAGAAGCGCAAAGCGAGGCAATTTTGTTGGTTACGAAGGGGAGAAAAGTTTTCATCAAAGGGCGAAAAAGGAGAGGGATCATTGTTGGAAGAGGTTGGAAATGATATCGCAGGAGGGAGATAGGGCAGTTTTTTAAAATTAAGGCCGTTGGATCTAATCTCCAGGTGTACGTTGGAGAACGCAAGCGCATAAAAAGCTGTAAAATCCTCATATAACGTGGCTTGAGTAGAATCGAACAACACAACTGATCCCCTCCTCTGGTGTTCCGTATCTTTTTCTCTTGGTGTTCAACCCTTCTTCGCCATCCCTGACGGTTAAATTGCCGCGCGAAACGGGTCTTAATGTCCGGCGTTGGTCGAATAAACCTCCTTGTTTTTTTTGGTTCTATCATTCTTTCTCTATGTTTTTAAAAGAGATTGTTCTCCGTCCGTTCTCTCGCTTCCTCGTTTATTGTTGCTCTTCTTTTTTCCAATACAATTTCAACCGTAACCGTGCCACTATGATTGCACGCCAAGCGTTGAACGTCGCATTACGAGCAAGACGATAATAAAAAGCGCGAATTATGTTTAATATCGTCGGTTATCTAAAGCACCGCACTCTTTCTCTTCCCTACACTCCCCCCACCCCCGTCCCCACGTTTCAAGTTCTCCGATTTCAATGCTGAATATCCGTTCCGTGAACGTGTATATTTTACATTGTTACTTTATGCCTTGTTAACGATATTGGATACGTCGATGTATATTTCTTTTTATGTTGAAGTCTCGAATTACAATTGGAACTTCAATATCATATATTCTCCACTTGGAATTATTTTGACCTCTTCTTCGGAGGGAAGTGCATATGTATATGAAAGATGAAATCATCAACTGTCGTGATTTCATGATACAACGAATCGTGTCTTATATTTCCTTCCTCGAATCAAAACCTCATTCAAATTCATAGGGAATCAATAGAATTCCAATAATTTGATTTGATGCGCAAATGAACATACTTCGATCAACATGAAGGCAACTACGTGAAGAATTTATTTCTGTATCTACTGAGTTGCAATGTATTGTACTTATACACCTTTGAACTTCACTAAATCGTTTACAGAATTAGATTAAAGGGTTTAGAGATCGAATGTACAATATCGTTAGTGGTTTTAACTCTGGAAAAGCTTGTAATGTTGATAAAATCTATTGTAATATTTTTATTAGACTGGGAATTCAAGGGACCTGGATTTTTTGTTTCCTCCTCCCTTTGAGTTGATGAAATTCGAATTGTGGCAAAAATTGGTACAGGAAAAGGATGTTTGGAAGACTTCTTCAGGGATATTTTTAAGAGGGTTGCGAAGAGTGATCGATTAGTAAACTTCGTTTAATTGATAAACCATCAATTGTTAAGTGATGCCGATGAAATCCTGTTACAGGCCCTTCAAAACACTTGCCATCGTGTGTTGTAGAATGCTTATATTAGATACAATACTCGTTATAAGAACATCGTTCAAATTGTAATTTTGTGATTAAATTTTCTCCAAATATTTTACGAATTTTGATAATTACATGAAAAAGAATACAATCCACTCGAACTGCAAGAATTTTGCAAATCCTATTGAATAAATTTTCATTTTTATATACTGTACAGTATACTTGTGTCTTGGTTATTGATATTTCCACATATACATACATAATCAATCCTCAAAAAATAATTCCAATGTTTGACTTGCAGTTTTTATTCAAAAGAGAGGAGAACATTTTTTTCACTCAGTAAAAAAATTGAAAAAAGAAACTGAAAAAATAAAAAATTGAAAAAAAAATGTTTTTTTTCTGTCTCAGGAATGATTCTGAGATACGCTGGAACCTTCATTTCCGTATCGAAGTCTCCCAGTTCATTGCTGTGCGAACAGACGGAAGAAAGGATAGAGAAAAAGCGACGGCAACGCCACGAGTGATCCAGGATCATGGGACGTGGAGGCGCTGGAATAAGAGTCTCCATTGCGTCGATAAAGTAGAATACCGAAGTTGGAGCGTGATGTTTCTCTCCTCCTAAGGGACGAGTTACCGACGATTCGTGGCGTTGCATTAACTCCAACAGACGGCCATCTTGGAAAAAGGAAAACGACGAACGCGACAACGTAGGAAAAACAAAATGAAAGGCGCTTGCGCTGCCGCTCCAGTATTGAGCGAAGCTTCCGGCGCCTTTTTGCATTTTCTACCCCCTTTTCAGTTCTCCACCACCCTCCCTGGTACTTGCCATGCTTTTCTCTTTCCTCGTTTCACTCAATGCGGGCACCCACTACACCCCGCTGACCACTACACCCGTCAACCTAAACTCCACCGTCCTTCTCTCTTCTCCGTTGCCCTCGCGTCTCATGTCGCATACTGGGTGTTTCAGAAATCCCTATTCACGCAAGGAACGGACCGGTTTATCGATTATATGAAATCCTGTGAGACTTTGTGGGTGGAATTTATTGAAAGTACAGGCTTAGGATTCTGTTTATGATCTTTGACTCATTATTTTGAGTTTTTTTTGTACTGTTTTGATTCTTTCTCTTCATCTCAAACCAAGTGATGAATCGAAACTCATTTTATCCTTTCTCAACTGTTTTTTTGTTTATTTCAATTAGGCTCATTCTTACGATAAAGTTAATGGAATTATTCTGATCGTGATATTGTTTATTGCGAATCAGAAAATCTTTCGACACATGTCAATTCAATAATCCATGAATCCTGAAAATCATACTTCCGAGAGAGTTAAAGATAGCGTAATGACGGGGGATGATTCACGTTGAAAACTATTGTATTGTTGATTATATTCAAAAACAAATCATCAAGCGAATAAAGATAAAAATTTATATAGAATTGAAGAACATGAATTCATTTTTATTCCTTATAAAGGAGAAAGAAAAGGCTTTGATACATGATTATTATTAAAACATGCATCCTTTACAGTCCTAGATTGACGTTGAATCCTTCATCTTTGAAATTCAATGGATTCTTAATACAAGAGAATGGTTATCTCGGTACAGGAGAATGCATACAATAAAGCATGTCTGACCACGTACGACATAATCTACTGTCTGATAAGTTCGATGACCGTGCACACGATTGTATCTTCCTAATATTCAAAGAGGTTTCAGACCACTCCCTCTGACATTCTAAGTAAGTATAAACATGTTCTAATTATTCGAATTATCAATAGAATGAAAAAATGAATAATATATCAAAAGCACATCTGAGCTCATATAAATCATATAAATCTACACATGTGTTTCATTTACTTTGCATTGTGAATCCTTGGAGTGAAAATCTTCAAATTTCGAAGAGCAAACTCAATACCCCATTGAAAAATTCAATAAGAATTGGATAGAAATTATACATAATCGCTCGAACACACTATATATCCTGTAAAATATATACTATATTATATGTAATGTAAAATTTCGCATTGAACATTGAATATGCCATACAAAAATACATCCAAACATATTTCTTTCATACGGAGTGGAAATTTTTTGTACACCCTTTACGTACAAGTTGGGAACCACCTCTCCGTAACGCATCCACGTCCTTTGGTGATTCTAGCGCCCTCCCTGCATCTAACTGCTTTTCTCCCTCATTCTACGTTTCCCCTCCTGTCGTCATCTTTCCAATAACCCCCTCGCATCCCTTCGTTCACCTCTTCTTCCCTCCCCGCCCATACAACACCAACCGATCGTTTTTTTTCTATTTTGCATTTTAACACGTTTTTAAATGGACGGGAAAAATAAATAAAGCTTTCTCGATTCAATTACGAGAGCATCAGATAATCGGCCTACCACCGATTTCCATCCGCTCGACGGTACAATGACTGGCATCACCGATTGGCCGATTTCATTCTGTTTGTCTGGTCCCTTTGACTTTTTTTATTGTTATTTACTGTATCGCGATACCTCTTCTTGGTGTTCATTGAAACTTGATATAAGGATAACAATGGCTCCTGGGGGTATGTATCGGTTGGTGGACGGGAAGTCACTCCTTTTTTCTTTGTTTCGAGAGATAATGAATCGTTTTGTTTCTATCTCGACAAAATCTGTGTGATTGTAGAGATGAAATTCTCATTCTTCGGGATCTAGGGATGTCGTTGTTTCGGGCAGAGATGTCTAACGTTTGTGTCAAGGTTTAGATCTTATCAAGGTAACTGAGGTGCGCTGATTCGAAGTAGAAAAATGATGGAGTGAGGTAAGTTGTATCAGAGATGTTGAATAAATTTTCATCAGATTTGTTTACTGTTTGGATATATAATTGCTTTAGAATTTGAGTTACTTCAGGTTGCAAGATGTGAAGAATTGTCTTTTTGTAGTCCTGCGTAACGTCATTTAGACCAGAAAGCGTCATCGCCGCCAAGAGTGACAACTTGGTTCATCCATGGCCTCAAAAATAGCGCATCACTAGGTTATAAACGTTATCAATAGCACCTGCAAGGCGCTCATTATTGCGTCATGATAATAAGAGTCCAATCAAGGGCAATAATAATCGGGCACGTATGAAATTAATGACTGGCTCAGTTATCAGGCGAATTAATCCCAACTTATGGTCAGATTTCATGAAGTTTGAAGGTTTCTTGAGTATCCTGCGTCTGGTATTAGTCAGGATGATACCTCAGGAAATCATAGACAAGGTAAAATTCTTTTCTTCACCACCTCTTCTTCGAGAAAACGAAGGTTCGTTCAGGTTGAATTATTGAAACCTTCATCACGACGATTGGAGATATTCTGAAGGGACAATACTGAACCATCGATAAGCCATTGAAATACCAGTAACATCTATTGAAGTGCCACTGGCATTCTTAACTGGCCTGTTTTGTCACCCTTGATCTCAACTCCATTGAAATTTAGTATGTTACAAAGTTTTATTTCAGCCATCACTATTGTTTTGTACTTATAATCTTTTCTCCTACAATCTTCTAATGCTGCTGGTTTTTTTTTAGATCCTGCATTTAATAAGTACAAATCCAGTAAACGGCATGATTAATATTGTATTGTTGCTCTCCCAACTAATAAGTAGCTGCTACGACTACTTTACGTACACGATTTCCGACCAGCTATAAAAGTAGCTGTGAAAATTAATTTTCGTAGGTGTGCGTTAGATGGTAGAGGGACATCAATTAAAGTAGTTGTCTCAACTACTCTTTAATACTCACTCTCAACATGTAAGGTTAGGATCTCCTACGACATCCACACGTGCTCGTTGACTTTGTTCGATATTTGATCCCGCAAAAAGTCTTTCTTTTCAAAATTCCGAAACAAAAATTGATTTTGCATTCTGAGGATATTTATTCATAGGTTCTGAAAGTGACACTTATGAAAATTCAGTTCTGATGATGACGTATCTCTTGCCAACGAGTTTCGAAGCCTTATCATCCACCCACCTATACGCTATTCTTTAACCTACTCAAACTATGCCTCAACGAACGCAACTAAACCGACAACGTTGATCATGTCGTAGGAAAAACCTTAGATATTTTTTGTGATTGTTTCGATAGTGCATTTTCATATATTCAACATCGACTCAACGGGGGTCTATCACCCTGCATATGAGAAGTAATTCAATTCCGAACTTGCCTTCATTTCTCGGTATAGAAAATTGATGAAATCAAAATTCCTCTTGACTTATACAATTTTATCTCCATGATGAGATTGGGAGATAATAGAAAGTGCACTTCATAATCAATGAATGAATAATGAACAGCGTTTCTCTAAATTGCACTTTGTGTGCTCAAATTGCACCATGTACATTTGACACGCCTATGGACGTCTTTAGATTATTCTGATTGCAGGGAAATGTATCCGATCAAATGATAGGACATTTTGTTACTCAGATTCACCACTCTGAGACTTTGTACTTACAGTTTCACATTGCCGTGTAAAGAAATATAAACTCAACGTTTCATCAACACAGGAAATCAGCCGAAAATGAGACGAATTCACAGAATTTGCTGTAACTAATAAGACACACACCAGCAAATCAAAACTCATTGACATGATTGGATTGGAGTTCAAGTTCATGTTTCAATTGCGTAAAGGATTATGCGCGTTTCCATTTCACCGATACGTTAGTGGGGAAATTTGAGCAATGGTGCAAATTAGGCGCACTTCCCTTACCTATACATTTTGAGAATATAGAAATATCTCCAATAATTTGAAGAGAAAATTTAAGAAAAAAATACACTGAAAAAAAATTTTTCCCAGCTAAATGAATATTCTTTGAAACCAAAATATTTTGTTACTCCATTTTTTTCAGTGTATTTCATACGAAGATAACAATCGTCAAACTCTTTCTTTGATTTGAAACTTATGAGGAATATTATTACAAAGTATTTTGATACTTCATAACCTCTGATCGCGTGAAATATCTAACATACATATGTTTACATATTACTTGATTGTTCCAACCAAATTGTGACTTTGGGAGCAATAAGAAGTAGCTGCACGAATTATTTCAAAGTGAAGTAGAGGAGGTAGCTATTTCTGTTACTCGATCAACCAGTTTTTCACAACGATATAATTTGTTTGTAGCAAATACTCAAAACATTTGCGATCTCTAACGAACTATTTCCGAAAGATATTTGGTTTATCATCACAACTATCTTCAATACAGGTACGTAAAAATAGTTAGTATGACAAAGTTCTTTTTTTTCCGTGCGGACTATTGTGAGCCACCCGGCTGAATCTTAACGAAATTTCGTCGATAAAAATCAATCTATTTCATTCTTTCTTCACTTTGGCCCTTGGAGAGCTTGGCTCTGAAACCTCCGCGCTGAAGTTTTCCTCCAGTTCGAACCTGCCTATGATTCGTACATTCTTTAATTTATTGTTCTCGCGATCGAATAACGATTTTGAGAACAGCTTAATGATAGCTCATAAAACGACAGCCTTGATCTTCTCCTGTAGACCTGTTCATTTTTTCCAATGAGTTCATAATTAGTTTCAATATTCAAAAAATGATTTTCCCATTGAATTATCTTTCACTCTTTCATCTAACATCGGATCATGTTACGGCAAAGTGCTGATTTATATGAATTTACGCATGGATCTGATTATGATATATATATTTTCAATTTCCTATATAATTCCAGAATATATCTCATCATCATTGTGGCCGCTCAGTCTCCTCTATGGAAAGTAAAATAAGTTGAAAAAGGAAACGACACGAAGAATCAGAGAAAGGGAAAGTGAGGTCTTTTGATATATGCTTCATAATAACATAGCAGGAAAGAAGGTAAATGAAAAAGATGGGAAATATTTTCGCGATCGTCGGGTTTACCTTACCGGGGGTTGGCAGCGACTGACGGTCACTCCCTTAATAATCTCACATTCTTAAGCACGCTGGCTTAATTTACATTTCCACCACTTTGCGTTCTGGAAAAAAGGAAAATTTCGTCATACTCCGAGTCGTGGTCCTCTGTGTGTTCCTTTAGTGGCTTTTGACTTCTCCTTTTCTCTCTCATATGAGGAGAAAGAGAAAGAAAGCGAAAAGAGATGGAATAAATATTAATTCGTGAGTATATTCTTTCAGATCTAACATTGATGAAAGTGAAAGAGATGATTTGAATGATCGGAAATTAATTCTTTCACATATATATATGTATTTATATATATCTATCAAAAATTGTAAGATTTTTACAAAAACTGAAATCGATATCGAGCAGTGAATCATATGCCTTAAAAATGAATTTTAGAATCGAAATTATCTCTCGAAGTAATAAAAATACTGCAACCCACTCTCTCTTCGAAATGTACTTTTAATCTTCGAAAATCAATTCTTACTTCAAATAATTCAGAAAATTCATTACAAATTTTGTTTCCTGAATGAATGAAGTGCCCAACATGAGTGTACAGGATGTTCACGCGGGAAACGTGATATGAAAATATGAGAGAGAAAAAACATGATGATACACAGGGTGTGATAAAATTGTGATATATTTTCAAGATTCATTGATAAATCGAGGATATGGATAATAAAATTTATAGGTTAATCCCTTAAGATGAATTCCCAACGATCTTTCTTAATACTATTTCACATGTCCCTGGATTTTCCCCTTCGAACGCACATTTATTAAGGGTTGTTATCCCCGCCACTAGGTCGATTCACGAACACCCATCCTCTCATTCGTTCTGCTTATGTACATGTGATTCTCCCACCATCGAATGGATCCAGATCCCCACTCCTTTCTGTCCTTCCTTCCTTCCCCTTCAGTTCCTTTCGTAGAAAATAGCGGCAGAGGGGTTGGCACGATTAGATGACCAGGGGAGGTTAGATGAATGTTTTAGATAAAATGTAAAAGCAGGGTGCGTCATCTCGATTCTGAAGCTGACTTGTACTTTTTCAGGTAATTCAATGGATTCTCAATTTCATAACTTACGAACGTGTGATGAATCGATAATGATGAAATATAAAATATGCAATAATCATTATATGTAAACCGTGCATGTGATCTGTATAAGATTTTCACGAAAGTCACGATTGTATCCCCTGGAAGAATCATCCTGTTTCCGACTATAAATTGACATACCATAGCGATTTTGTAACGTTCAAATTGAACAAAACAAGGTCTGTACGTTGTACATTTCGGGTATTGAATTTGTTCTTCCGCTAACTTCAAAACGATTGTACCTAGATGGATGAACACAGTTTATCACTTAATACCTTACGCACTGTATCGATTTCGAACTGAATGCGCTCGCTACAAGGATTCATTCACTATGAACATTGAAGTATCCAAACAAATCAAACCTTTTGAAGATCAACTCATGAAGCATCCCTAAAAAAATAATAATTATATTTTCATAATTTTTTCTTTAAAAATACAAACTCAGGTAGATATACTTTGAATTATTGGTCTGAAGATCCTCCGCGAAACAATGTTTCTGAGATGTTTGTCAAGATAAATATATCCGTAAAATAAAATGGAATAAGGATGTCAATATCCACGATGTTTTCCTTTTATTTCTTGTATACGATTTTAGAACCATTACGATTTATGAAACAGGAGTTTTTTTCAGATAAAGTATTTTTCATTCTGTGGAATTTTTAGAACTAGCGACAGCAATGGGAAATTAATAGAGAAAAAATTATCACGGATCTCACCCATTTTTCAAAGTTGAATCCAAAAATACTTTGATCATCATATTTTTCTTTATTATCGTGATGGAAGAATCAAAATTATACCATCCAGGGCTGTCATTGAATCATCTCGGTGATGAAAATATATCTACTTCAATAGTAATGAGGAAGCTGTGATCGATCGAACGAACTTACACGGTATGCAGAATGATTTTTCATTAAAAATCTCAAATCATCCATGATATATTCTAAATTTGTCCATTTTGAATGAATTATTGTGGAATTTCAATGAACCTCATTTAGGGGTTCATTGGATTTTGTTACAGTGAAGCTCGAATTGCGTTAGTAGTTTTGCGAGGTGAGGAACAAACAGTTTTGGCAAATGTTTTGAATTTTATCGAACAATAAGGTTCTCTTGTTTTCAATGTTTTCGATAGGCAGAGGCGCAACAACGGGAGATCCAAGGGTCCCTGGGCATCTCGACAATTATGATTGGCACCCCTTCAATTATGATCCACGAGTGGAAAAATTTCCAAATTCCCATTCAATTCATATGAAATTATATATCAATTTTATATAATTTTGGAAATTTCCCCACAAAACGGAAAAACAATCGAACCAGTGAAACTGTAGCAGCCAAATGCGTTCAAGTTCATTTTCATAGTCCCCGATAATTGATTGCTTTCATAGCACAATTATTAGTGTCAGGTTGTTGCGTCCCTCTCGATAGGTACAGGGAGGAATTGTCATGCAGATAATCAAAGCTCGTCAATACACTCAAAGAATTTTACTCGAAAAATCACCATGAAATTTCAGTGTATTTCTAAATTTCTGCGTATTTTGTGAAATTTGTTGGAAATGTTTCTCCAAATTGTTGGAAATTGTGCCTCGATAACTGAAATTTTACGGTAATTTTTAGAAGACAATGCTTTCAGTGTGTGTAACAAAAAACATCTTTTTCAAATTGCTTTTAATTAGTATGTTAGCGCCTCGAGAATCAGCACAACAGTTCGTCCGTTCATTCATTTCTCAAAAACTTTCAACGTATTCATTCAATCAGATGAAATTTGGATCTCACACTAACAACACTGTAAAAAAAATTCCCTCTGAGAATTCAGAAAATGTGACTTCCTTTTTTTATACAGCCACTTTTTTCCGAACTCTCAGAAAAATTTTGAAAAATTTAGGAACTTGGATGAATTTTTGGAATACGCTCCGAAATTTAGTTGAAGTTTCTTAAAGTTCAGTGAATCTTTAGAAATAATTTTTGCATGCACCGAGAGAAAGGGTCCATTCAAATATTCGACAGCTAGAAAACTTAGTCTCTGTAAATAAAAATTCAGTTGCGCCAGCTAAATTTTATTTGTCACAACTAATTTTTTTATTCCCATCGAATAAACCATTTTATTTATATTTCAGACATCTAGACTTTTATTTGAATAAAAATCTAGCTGCGGTAACTAACATTCAGTTGCCCCAACTAGGTACCTTTTCTCTCAGTGCAGTGAAATAAAATAACGAAGATATCGGTTCTCGTTTGAATGAATTCCTAAAAAATTGTGTTACCTGTATTTCCTAATTTTGCGCAATCTATAAAAAGTTCCCAATCGACTCGGTAGAAATTCGCAAGCGGAAGTCACTGAAACAAAGTGGTATATACCATTGCGTACACTGTAAAAAAATTTCACCGGAAAATTCCAGTACATGTACTGGAAGTCATTAACCTGTACATGTACCGGAAAATTTCAGCACATTTGTACTGCAAAAATTCAGTGCAAACGTTATGGAATTCCCGCATCAAAACTGGAAATTTTCTGAGCCTCGGTACTGGAATTTTTCAGTACACGAGCTGGACTTTTCCAGGACATGTACTGGAAAATTAATGCTGAAAATATCCATGAAAATTGAAAAAAAATTGCTCACGCAAAGTGATTTTGCAGGGTCCTTGTGTTCCAAGATGATTGAGAAACTTTTGATCGTTCATTTGGATGGACAGAAACTCATGTCTACCTAACAGGATTTGAACCCACACTTTTCTACCTGCCTACCAACTGAAACCTAAGACCTAACCGATGAGCTATAGCGCGACATGTTGGAAGGCCAGCTTGGGTTACTACATATGCTTCATATCTAGAACACAAGAGGATAAGTCTTGGAAAAACCTCATATATCAATTTCATTGGCTACAATTACAATTATTATTCAAAATCTCAATCAGGAAATTTTTAATATAAAGACTTGAAATTTTTCCTGCCAGAAATCACGAAGTCCAATAGAAGTGGAAAATTTCAGTGCAACAGTGATTAAATTCCGTTGCATAGCAACTGGAAAATTCCATCACACGACCTGAAAATTGCAGTTCAAAACCTGTATAATTCAATTGCATAGTAACTGGAAAATTCCATCACAAAACCTGAGAATTGCAGTTAAAAACCTGTATAATTCCAGTATACCAACGATTAGGTTTTTTTTTCTAAATTCCAAATTTTTTCTCAAGTCCTTTTTGAGGGAATATTTTTTTTTGGTGCACAAGAACTATAAAATTGTAGTACGAGCCGGTAAAATTTTCGCGAAATCATGGCAAAATTTCAGTACATCATCTCAAACTTGAAAATTCCAGTACAATGACTGAATTTTCAGTTATGCTTGGTAAATTTTCAGTAACGTAACAACAAAATCTCTGTACATGTACTGGAATATCCATATTCCAGTACTAGCACTGGAAATTTCCAGTCCAGTTGCACAGTAAATTTCCAGTTTTTTTTTACAGTGTAGGAGTAACTCGTTGGATACACCCCGGCAAAAATAATTGTACTTATTCAGGGTCAAACGGACAGTCTCTGAACTGGCACTGGTTGTTCGATGGAATTCAGATGCTACTGGTTCGCGTGAGTAGACAGTTTTAGACCAGCATCAGTGTTTAGTTGTTTCAGCGATGGTTCGCTGAGTGTTCTTTACCAACTTTCAAGAACATATAAATTTTGAGGTGTGGAGTGGAGCGGCGTCTTCGATTGATTAGTTCATTGCAGGTGGCTTCTTCACCGCCCTGTAGAAGTCACCTGCATTGATGTTGAAACGTCGGCAATTGACCGATCAAAGACGCGGCTCCACTCCGAACTCTCATCATCCATACTTTGCATCAGTGTGGAAGCAAAATTAGTCGCGTCATGAAACGCGACAAAACAGTGTAACAGTATCGATACAACGTTGTTCCAGTACGCCGGGGTTCGACCTATCTTTTCTTGCAACATACATGTTACCAGAACCCATAGTTACATTAGTAAGATAAAACTGCGCCAGTACTGAATCAAAGTTGAAGAAAAGCATTCAATGTTATACGATGGAAATCATAGCAACATTGAAGCGTCCTGCATTAAAACAATAATTGGATCAATCTTAGTCGATCCTTGGACACTCGAAACCCTCTCTATCTGTGAAAAATGATTGAAAAACGTGAATTCCGTCGAAATTGATACAAACACGTCGAGACGAATAATCACCCTAAATGATCGTCATCCATTATTCGGAAAAACAGCAAGAAAACATGTACCATGAATGCATTCGTAATTTTTTTTGCGCTCTTCCTCTTCATTGATCAAATGTCTCATTCTTTTCATTCTTGAAAGTTATAATTCTCCCTGTGGACTGGACTCCGAAGCCCATTGTTTAATGCACGGTTTTTCGCTTTGTTCGGCCGACTCATTAACCGCGGACCATGCGATTGTACTTTGCACTAGTATGCAACGATTCTGCAACGGTTCTCTGCACTGTCAGTGAATAGAAGGAGAGAGAAAGAGAGAAACGAAGGGAGAAAGAGAACGGACGATGTTCGTGTTGTATGTCGCGTAAACCCAGTCGCGCCGTTGCATAATGAACAGGACGTTGGCCGCCACCCGAGACCCCCACCGCCCAAAACCCACCGCCCGTTCGCCACCCGTTCGGTGGCTTGTTCTCTTGCTCTCTTTCGATCTTTCTCCTGTTCAACCCTTTACCTCCCTCCTTCGTCCTTTTCTCTCCTCTCTTGAAACCCACAGAAGCATACAGAGGCACACGTTCGTTCCCCTCATCAACCTATTATTTCTCCGTATTAGGTTACGTCGCGTTGCGTTACGTGACGCCCGATGTGGATGTCGACGCCTACGCCGCGACAGTGTTGTATATTATTCGTTCGTACAGCAAAAATGATGATATCCTGGCGATCATTCACAACGATTCTTGAAAATAAAATCACCCGGTATTCGATATTCACTTTTAAAAATATATTTTCGATTGTCGACCCGTTACGAACGGATTGAAATCAGGTTACGAAGAACGCATGAGTAATCCCAACATTGGAAAGGAAGGGGTTGAGAAATTTTGTCATTGTAACAGGGCGAACCGCATAGGACCGCAAACTTGCTACGCTTGATGGGTTTTGCTGGCGCTATCGTGGCCGGAATCGTCGTGGTGTTAGTTGTCTCCATCTCTTACGTCTCCGTCGTCGTTATTGCGCCCCTGTTGTTCCCTTCGAATTCGGAAATGAGAGATCGTTGGTTTGTACGATGGAAAATAGGAAGATAGCGAGGAGCTTTCACACAAAATAGAAACACCACGAGGATGTGCTGCTCTCTGGTGGAGAGTAAAATTAGAGGCTGCTGTCCAAAGTTTTACTGGCGACTCGCGTTTGCATTTCCCATGCACCGTTTCACTTGTGTGAGTGGATAACGCCAGGGAATTACCAACAATTTCACGTAATCATGTCTGGAAGTTGAATTTAGGGACGAGATGATTCTTTATTGCGGTGGAGCAGAGTTTGGGTACTATTTCAAATGCTGATACGAAACTTCATGAATTTGCGATATAAAGGTAACTTTCATAATTGATTCTTCTGAATCAAAGTTTTTCTGAGATCTTACCAGGTTTTGTATCACTTGCCCAGTAAAAAATACAAATTATTATTCGAATGCAAACGGTGTTCCTTAGAGAAACCGATTAATCTCTGTGATATTCGATTCGAACAAACAATCTATTCTTATTAATCTTTCTTGTCACTCTCCACAATACCCGACTATTTTTCTGATGGAATTAATGCTATATCATCATTCATTCCATCGCTTTCCGATGCCGAATGTCATCGAAGAGTGTACTAAACTCAATATCATATTCACATTTCTGTTTCCTGTGTTCTGTAATATACTCGTTGTATCACGTCAATATGTCCAGAATGTGAAATCAGATTCAACCAGAGTTATCCCGAGGATAGTTACATCAACTGGTATACGAGGCACCGAACAATATAATCATACTTCGCGAACGCTGATATCCATAATCTCTTTCAAAGGGACAGATAACCTTTCGATTCTTCATTTTCGATCTTTCGAATGAATTTCGATTCTAATTCACTGTTTTTTCATCCATTCGGAAGAAATCATTGGAACTTGGTATAGGAATTTTCGTATCACTTTCATATATTTCGAGATGAGGTATTTGTCAAAGTTGATTGAAATACCGCAAGATAATATCTTTGGGGACTGAACAATGCCAATCGAAGCTATGAAGATCCCTTTAAAAGTTTACCGAATTTCAAAATATTTCAAGTATCTCGAGTCCTTTGAATGTTCTCTGTTGGATCCTAAATTGGAGGATTCGGCTAATCGTTGAATATTCATACATCGTTCGTGAATGTGTTACGAACGTTTATAGAATACACGAATGATAGGAACGTTCTACGAATATTTCAGCAAGAAAATGAGCACGTATAGTTTAACTATCAATAATGGAAGAACTGAATATGAAATTCGTTGGGACAATGCTTATTGTTATGGCGTCAACAAAAATACCAATAAGGATTAATGATGAGACTGATACTCTGTGTAATCTAATTAGATCTATTGTGAGTCATTGAAATTCTTTGACAAGGATACGAAGATGTATTATATATGCATAAACCTTCACGTGTAACATTTCCCTCTCAGCTATTCATCTCATCTCTTTCTATGAACATTAGACAGTCACGAAGCGGAATATTGGCGTTGGTCGACGTGTATAGTCATTGGTACTCGTGCACCATTCGCGAGTGTTAGACATGCCATGCCCACAGCTCATTTGCCAACTCCGACAAATTTACCAAATTTAAATGCAAAATCGGCCGTGTGCTGGTGCTGATGCTGTTGCCGCTACCAGTGGTCCTGGTACTGTCTTGCTCAAGGTGTGAGAGATGGAGATGTGGATAGCGAATGAACGAGAAGGAGGATAGATAGTATAGAGTGTGCGAAAGGTGAAAGAGAACGAGGGAAATAGAGAGAGGATAGAAAGAGGGTGGTAGACCGACGGCAAAAGAGGGTGGAAATTGAGGGAGGAAGAGGAGTTGAGTGAGAGTTTGGTGGAGTATGAGAAGAGGATGAGAGGGTGTAGAGATGAACGAAGAGAAACTGGATATAGATATAGTCGTACGATAACGAAATGGAAGAGAGATAGCGTGTTCGAAGCGAAAGAGAGATTGCAAACTGAAATGGTCGCAATGGTGTACGATATAGTTAGTCGCTTAGTTGTCAGGCGCAGCATGCGATTGGTTCACCAACCGTATGTCAACTTCCTCTCTTTCCTCTTTGCTCCAATTCTTCTTCTCTATCTCCTCTCCCACGCTCTTTCTCTGATTCGTCTCGATTTATCTGAACCACTTTATAATATCTATTTCTCCAATGACTTTTTTTTCACTCACTTTCTTCCCCATCTAAGAATTCTTTCGATTCTATCTTGACTTTTCGAGATTCTTTGAATAATTTGTACACGAGGTGATGAGGAATGAGGGTTCATTCGATGATTCCTCTCAACGGACACAGAGAATTACTATAAAAAGTTCAAAATCTCATTAAAATATTCGATTATCGGGGATAGATGATTTTACGATATGTATGTATATTATGCGTATATACATGGATTTATACAGTGAAAAATATGCTTCTATCAAATATACATACGTAAATGCACACACGCCTGATGCCTCTGTATATACAATGCACATGTACACGCGTACGTACCGATGTTCTGTTCTGCATTTCTGAACCGAAGGTTTGCCAATTATTACCGGTTGTACACTCCTCGTGGTTTTATGTTGTTCATTGGCTTTGTTGTTCATTATTCATCATTCATCATGCCACGCCAAATGTGCGAGTGTGCCCTCGTATTTCTGGAACAATGACGAAGAGATGTTTGTTTTGCTATGAAGTTACATAGCTGAATTCTCTCTTTTACATCGACCTAGTATGTTCCCGTATGTTCGTACATGTGTGCGGGTACGCTTACAAGCAAAGCAGTCGTCACATCGTTTATTTGGTACTATTACAACATCGTAATACGTACACGCAAGTATTGTGCGTATGCGAGTCAGTGGATTACCGATAAGAGATCTATACATTGACGTATACAATTATATTCATGCTACGTGGGTTCGACTTGTGATTTGCGCAGGGGTTCCATTGTGAGATGCTATGATTCGGTAAATTTCGTGTTTCCGATATTTGCAAACGTGTGCAATAATCTCCCGATTGAACTAGAAATGTAGTACTGTATTGTATAGTTGCGTTATGAATTAAATAGCCAACGGTTGACGTGCACGCAGCAACCGAGTTTCAAAGATTCTATTCACTAGAGTGTGTTCCTCTCAAGATTGTGCGAGTGTTGCAATATCTTGTAGAACAATCATCACGCTCTTCTGAGTAAACGTCAAATGTACAAATTTTTATCGTACCATCCCTACTCGTCATCGCAAACAATTTCATTTCACGAATCTCTGCACATGAATAACTTGAAATTATTCCCCATTCAATCCAATGAATTAAATCATTCTGTATCCTCAAGATGAATTCCAATTATTCGACGACGGAAGGATACAAATTTTCATACGATCATTGAGAATCGAGATTATTCTTTCAAACTAAAATTTTATATTAACGGAGGAAATCCGACATATTTCCGCCACGGGATATGTATTTATTTCTGTTCCTCGTGATTCTTTCCTGAGTTACTGACATAATTTAAAATTTTCTCCGGAAATTATGAAAGTACTCGCCAGAGAGAGAGAGAGAGAGAGAGCGAGCGAGAGAGAGAGGGAAATTGGAAAAAAGAGGTACAACAGAAGGGACGCGGAACAGGGTTTTCCCTCCCCTTCTTTCCCATCTTTGAATTATTCGTACAGGATCGTTTAAAACTGTCTCTGGTTTCGTATATATCCACGTAACAAAGTAATTTAACCTGAATTAACATAAATCACTCTAGTTCAGTGCTCGATTATTCACTCGCTCGTACATTCGTTCGTTCGCTTGACACATTTCACCCTTTTTCTCCATCTCTCACCTCTCTACACCGTACAATACTATTCTCAATTCGAAACCAACTACTACAAAATCACAACAAAAAAATCCAATGGAATGCGCTTTTTTCACAGTCTCTCTGCATTTTCGACGTGTCGATTAGATTATACTCTAATCGACCCTCGCGTTGAATTTAATATCTTCTTTCAACGAAGGAGAATCCTTCTCAGGGTCTTTATTTCGTACAGAATTGTTACGATTGGGAGGGGATTGAATTGTTGGAGATATAGGAGCATTGTTTTTTAGTAGATAGGTGGTACTCTTAATACGGGAAAGTGTCGTTGAATACGTCAGAGCGGGAAAAGCCGAGTAGTACGGTCCCTGTCCGATAGTACGGGGTAGCTTGGCATGAAGTCTGCAGTGAGGTGGATGGCAAAATGGACGCTACCGTCATTTATTTTACACACCCACGGGAACAAGAACGAGCATACGGGCATCATTAACGCCAGCCTTAACCACCCCCCATGTGTGTCTTATGGCCAGGGCTCGTTCTCTTCCAGGTTTATTAACAGTTTGCGGCGAGTCGTTCTCTCTAAGCGTTTTGTCTAATGCCAACCTCTTCACGTCGTATTTATTTTCAATTTACTTCCGTGTAGTAGTACGTCGACGTTCCAGTTTAACCAAGAAATTTGTATTTCCTCTTTGTTCTTTATTGTATATTGTTTCATTATTTTCTCCTCGCGTTCGTGATACGGTTTGATATTTCCACGAAATCTTCGGATGCATTCTCATTTTGAAGTAACACAGTTGTTCGAATCTTATAAATTCAAGATCCAAGTGTGAATTTCCATTGAAAGTATGATCCTTAGGATTGATAGATTTGCTCAGAGATTCGCTCTTGTTTCACAATTCATCAGAGATCTTTGAAATGCGTGTTATAAAACGTGATTACTGTTGAATTGATTATTCTCATCTCAAAATTAAAGTATCATCACGTTGAAATTCATGTCAAATTTTTACTTAGATCTGTTGAAAAACCCGTATAAGCATTACTTCCGCCAACCTTGACAATACAAAGCTGATTGTTGAGTGTAGGCTGTTTATGTTGAATCAATGCCGATGAGCACACAACAAAATGTTGCAGCGACATCAAGAGTTGATGAGTTAAGGTGAAATTACATGCGTGCGTTTGTCGCATGCGATATCATTAGATGAAAAGAGAAGTACTAGGAGAAAACAGTTCGCCTCTCTTTTCATCTAATGATGTCGCATGCGACAAACGCATGCATGTAATAGGAGCTTGACACTGTGACGAAAATTTTTGAATCCCATATACAAAATTTGCAAGCAATTAGCACACCCATACAAACATTTTTGGGCTCCACCAATGCTGACAATAAAATATAGCTTGGCGCAATGTTGACAGACAAGGCTTGGCGATCTATAAATCTTCAATGTTGATTAACAATAAATACAATGTTGCACCAATGTCGGTGTTCGACGGATTTCGTTTGTTAACCTATTATTGTGGCACAATTGCGCCAAGCTTGGCTCTTGCTTGGCTCATCCTTGGCCCAACATTGACTCAACGATAGATTCCATTCAACGCCAGGATCATTTGAAATATAGTTCAATATTGCCCCAAACTTCGGCCTATAGTTTCGGTAGAAATTAGCTTTCAATGTAGCGCCAATCATTGGTAATAGCATGGCTCAATATTGGAAACCTATATAATATTTTTGCTACGTTAGTGATTAAGTATTTCTCGCCAGTGGTGAAACGCATATACGAAGAATATGTAAGGCTTAAGTAAGTCTTTGTAAGAACAGTCAATCGCTGTTTACTATGAGTCACACTAGTGAGCTCCTACCGCTGAGCTAACATACATTGTGTCTACTTCTCATGGCAAAATTCACCGACAAAAGACGCCGAGTTGTTCACAAACAAATGAGAGGAAAACAATAAGACTTCAAACAACGTATGTCAGAAATTGCGAAATGCGTATACTTTTTATATATTTCTGGGTTAAATATTTTTGACTTTGATCATTGGCGCAGCATTGACAAACAAAATTTCCAATTGTTTGCCAACGATGGGTATATTTCATTGCCATTGTTTCATCGATGATGGGACTTCATTGGAAAAACACGTGGGTAAATCATAAAATGATGTTATCATTCCAGGTTTGCGCCATGCTTGGTTACCGAGCCTCGGCCATACTTTATCTACGTTGCACCATGCTAGCGCCAATTGTAAATTTTCATATGGGCATACTTTTGTGTATTGACTTTACCACCGATTTTGTGAGAATTTGAAGCAATTTTGATATGGAAATCAATTCAAAATAACATTTTTTGAATTTCAATAAAAGTGTGGGAGATTCAATAGAAAAATAAGTGTGTTGATTATTTCCAAACTTTACAGTGCAGTACGATTGGTTTAGTATTCCCAGGGAATGTGGTGAATGTATCATATTAATTTTTTGTTAATTCTACCGGAAAATCCGATTAATTTACCAAATTTTGCGGAATTTCTACCCACTGTGATCGAGTTAATTGTCCCCCCACAAATTTCAGTGAATTGACCGAAACTTTTTACAGTGCATGAATCACCAAATTACTAATTTTCCTTGTAATCATCATCGTACACCTTCTTCCGTATACTTGTAGATCACGAAATATTTTCGAAAGTTTGTCAAAACTCTACTAGAAATCGTTCGACTTTGACTTTTTATGGGCTTTCATAATTTCTCAAATTGAGCACACCTATGTTTTTGGTTTGATCCAGCGCATATTCGATCACCACATTTCATTTTCGTGGAAAAATATGTGAAATACATAAACATTGCGTGCAAAAAAAAACCTAGTAATTTTATACATTAACTACGATCGAATTTTTCATCAAAGGCTTGAACAAACAAAACATGCATTTCATTTCAGTATCATTCAAAAAAGAGGGAATTAAATTCATTTATTCATTGTATTCCGATTGCATTAAAAGTATTTGAACAATGACGCATCAATCCTTTCATTTCCAACTCAACTGAGTCTCTCATCCCACGAAATCATTTGATTTGAATTTTCAAATAACACTTTCAAATAACTATTGGAACTTCAATCTCGTGAATTCTTATTTTACAAAATAACAAATAATTTCACGGCAACGCTCAAAGTCGACAAGTCAACGGTACTCTTCTTCTACGGAAGTTCTTCAACGGACGAAAAAGCGACAGTTATGCACGACACAGAATCATGACGCTCCAAGGAGATAATACCGGTCTTGCGGATTTCTTTTTTCACCATGAAAGACATCTTTTATTATTCGAATAAGAACTAGTTTGATATTCGCGTGGACCACCACGATGAATCTCAACGAGTCATCAAACGAGTTTCCAAACAAATCAGGGTTGACGATGGACCACCGTGACGAGGAAGGGATGCTGTACCATCTTCTTGTTATTATTCCTCAATTCCGAGAAGACCCCACCTGGACAGAGCACGCGTGGAGATCCAGTTTCGAGGAAGTTAATACTCGCACAGATGCGTACAGATGCAAAAGACCCCACCTGGACTGGAAAAAAATTCAGAGGACCCCCAGCCGTCATTCAGGTTCCTATTCGATGAAACTTGAAAGTGTACGTTGGTCAATCTATCCCCTTTTCATATTTAGATTTGTATGCGAATTTTGTAAGTTTCAAGACCTTGTTCTATATTTTCAGTATTCCGGCGACTCTTTTCACTTCAACACGATGTGCGTCGGTCAGCACAGATAATTGATTACAATAAAGTTTCTTTTGTTGAAATGCGAATAATAGTTATGTGTTACGACGTGTTGATGATTGTTATTGCAACGTTTTGTAGGATTTGGTGGAAATTGAGAAGTAGAGAAATAGAAAATCGAAAATTCATCACAATTTGAGTGTTGGGTGGATTCTGTTCGACAGGTGAGCATTAACATTCGTGTATCGGGAGTTGTGAGAGGTACATAATGTTTGATCATAGCGACGCAAAGAAATGAAACTGAAGTTATCTGTGGAGATTGAAACTTCTGTGTTTGAAATTTATATATTGTGAAAAATGTCACCGTATATATAAAGTTGTATTTTTGTGCGTGGATCAAAGAGGTTAAAAGATTACAATTATAACTGCTCTCGATTCTTAATTATTTTTCTCATTAACGGTAGCGAAGAGACGCAACTAATAACTTCTACTATCGCTCATGTTGAAAATAATCTGCAATCGAGAACCGTATAGTATAAAATTTCTCTGAGTGTGTTGAAAAAACAACAGGCCATTTCGAATGTAAAATTTCCAGCTATCCCAGGCCATTTGTGTCTATTCATTTTTCACGACAATATGTTTCTTGCGTGATTTAATCCCACTCCATTCAAAGTTGTAATATTTTTCATTGATTTGACGGTAAATTCATCGATAGAAGAACGAAAACATCTGTACGAAGTTGTTTTTTCCACACATGCATATATTTCAAGAATAATAGAGAATATAAATTATTTAGTTGAACTGAATCGATTCGATATTTTTTTTCACATTTGTCGAATGAAATTCGGATTTCACTTATCACGCTCGGCAGGAAAACTACGGTGAATATTGCGAAAAAGATACATAAAATAATGATCATGAAAATATGAATCACCAAACTGATTTTATTTTATCGTGAATTTCTCTCTGATACGTAACCAAAAATTGACACGAAAAATATTGATCAATGTTCCCATCTTTTTCTGTCTTTCATTGTTCGTTCCATCCCTCGCAATCGAGTTGTTAACGAAAAAACTTTCCAACTAATGGGTTTTATTACCAATTCATAAATAACGTAATGACAAACGTATCGAACCCTGGGATTCTGCTTTTGTCATCGTTTTAGATGATTCGCTGTGCGTCATGGGGATGATGAGTTTTGTATAACTTTGTTTTTCCGGGGAATTTGTGTGTCTCCCGCGATAACGTCTGATATTCGAATTCATATTCAGGGAACACAATTCCTCGACTGGAACGTACAATTCTTCGAAATAGAAATGACAAGAGCGGAATAGAACGCGATGGGGAATTTATTTTCTTGGCACGGTCAAGTTAATTTCAGTCTTGTTCGGGTCGTAGCAAGGATTGCAACGCTTCAGCTAACACCAGAATTTTATAAGAAAGATTTGCTTCGAATTAGAAATCCAATTTGTATGAATTTTGAAATTCATCAGTTGCATTATGCAATAAAGAAGTTGCTCCAAGGGTAGGTAACGTTTCATTCCAATTTAGTGGACTTTTTTTCGTTGTTTGAAATTTTCGACACTCAGAAGGCATAATGGTTTTCCGAAGTGAGGGGAAAATTCATTACTTCCGGTAGGCGAGAAACAATTCTTTCAAGTTCAAGAGATGGAGTCCATCATTGAAGTGAGGAAACCGATTTTTGATGCACATGACTATGGAATTTTGTGAGGTATTACAAAGATTACTGGCAAACGGTACTCGGGGAAAAATATCTGATCAAAAATTCCATAATTCACATAGGGAACATTACATTACATCACATTATTGTCATTACATTGTGACGAATGGGATTTTATGAGCAGAAAGATTTCAAAAATTCCCATAATTAATTGGATTTCCAACCCTAACAGGACACTCCTTCGCATCTCCGTGGTCTCCACGTAGATACCACCTATATCTCCGTGGAGACCACGGAGTTGCGACGAAGTGTCCTGTTAGGGAAGTAAGGCCTAGCGAACCGATTCAGCGATGGCAATTGTATTTCTCGTTGTTACAGCTTCTGCATCTCATTTTTAACTATCCTAATATTGAAAAATTATTTCTCTACCGTTCAAACTTTACCCTAATCCCAATCCGAACTCCGAACACGTTGAAATATTCCATTCAGCAAGCATTATTTCTATAATACGATGTATCATATCGTTTCCAGAACTTTCGTGAAGGCTTGATAAACAAACTCCCATTCGGAAAAGTTGCACAAAAAACCTGATGCTACGTTTGATCCTTGTTGGGTCTTCATTCAAAAGATACTCCTGATTCTAAATAACCTCGTCAGGTTTCCACAAAATATCGAACTCCATAACTCGGTGTTAATTTCTAGCGCATGCAGTTTAATTATATCACTCTTCCGCTCATCCAGATTCCTTTCATAATTAGTTCCACGCCACGGTAAGAATAAAATCCCTAATCTTTTGACACGTGAATTGGTGGTGAATTAAAGGAGACAGGAAAAAAGACCACTAATAAATCGGTAAATCACGAGTTAATTCCATTACGATGGGGTGATTCTGAGTGATTCGGTTCGATGAAAAAAAAAAGAACGATAAAGAGAAGAAAAGAGCAAGGGCAGAAGGGTGAAGAAAAAGAGACGAAGAAAACATGGAAAAACGTGGACCCGATGCTCGATGCAGAAACAAGGTGAAAGAGAGGATGAAGGTAGGTAGCGTGGAGGTAGCTTTGAAGCGATCGAGACGAGTGCAAAGAAAAACAAAATAAAAGACAAAAAGGAAAAGTAAAAGAGATAGGACGTGCCATCGTTGAAGGTTCGAATAAAACGAAGGAAGATATAAAAAAACGAAAGAAGAGGAACGTTCAAAGAATCCGATAAACCTCGAAGACCTTCTAACAAGATTAAATTCGCTCAATTAAATCGTGAGAATGGAGTTTGATTTTGGTATGGGTTCATGTGTGTGTATGTGTCGTCGTTACATTCTACTCGAGAACTCGTATATTTATATCTCAGCTCTGTTCGAATAAAGTATTTCCATTTGATTTGATTTTATAAAAGTGGATGTACTTACGTGATGAAATCGATTTAATTGTTCGGAAAAATCATTGGCTCCAGTCTCTCCTCTTTGAGAATACTTTTCAGAATGTTCATCCACATCAGTCTTTTTTTTTTATTCATTTTGAGTGGATGAACGATGATAGAGCAGCGTGCGTAAGTGATTGGAGTTCAAATCACCCAGAAGAAAAGTTAATTATGAAATCCAGAACAAGGAAGTGAGTTCAAAGAATTTTATTCCAAAATTTCGAGCCCCTTCGAAAACATAGATATCTCAAATTTCCTTTCAATGTTGAATTTATACTTTTTGCTCTCCACGTGATGAAGGTTGAAACGAAGAGATAATTTGAATCCTACAAGATACCTGAAGTTGGTTTTTTGTGTCAACAGATTAGATTGGTTCGTTTCACCAAAGATACCGTGGAATAAAAAAGAGGATCATTTTCTTTTATCCTTTATGTTTGTCGTCTATGCTTTTCTCTTTCCACCCTTGAGGATAAAAGTGAGTGACGGTTGGGGAAAAAGAATGTGAGGAAGGAAAAACTGGCGCTTGGAGAATTCCTCGCGCAAGGAAGACGCGGGTGGACACGTAGTTAATCCTAGTCGTCGTAACTTTTAACGGCGGTAACTCATCCGATCAAACCCGTGAAACTTGGAGGCAACGCGTATGAGTGCAAGCGAGCGAAGGCTTAGTCCTAATTTAAGGGTGGAAGTGAAAACCACCCCTACCAACGCTAATTTAAGACCGGTTCGCTGCCCGCTCATTTGTTTTAACCGCTCTTCTCCGAGAGAGGGTGGATATGAGGTCGGTAGGAGGAGGATATGGTGAAATTGTCTATGTAACTGGGTACTAACGGGAAAGGAGGATTAAAAAAAGGAACTGATTTGGATAGAATTCGTTTTATTCTTGATACGTTATTTTTTTTGAATATCAGAATATCACACCCTGTGAAACGAAAAACAAAAATTCTCTGGCACCATGAAATTGGAAGATTCCTATTTTACTATAATTTCTCATATTTGATAAGAGATTTCATGTTCTTCAATTCAATTTTTCGAGGTGTCAAGTGGAATTTTCATGATTTTAACGTAATGTTCTTGCAGACTGTACAAGTTAATCGGTGCCAGTGCGATACTGGAACCCGGCTACAAATTCAGCCGTTCAGGCTCAAATTGGAGTGTCTGAAGCAAAACAGATCCTTGGATGGCCCAATTTTCAATCTCAAAAAATTCTAAACTCGAGGTTTTTGGTGGATTTCTTTTGCAATGCATTGTTTCAAATTGAACATTAGTTTCAACAGAAATTAAGTAGTTATTGTAAATCGAACGTCTACTGTTTTTATTTGCAAAATGTTAATTGTTTGTGAAGAATCAATGCGATTTCTGCATATTTAGAACAAAATTTCTGAATCTGATTGTTGTAACTTGTATTCCATCATCGAAAATTACATGTAACACGATGAAAGTAGATTATACAAAAAATGTATGATAAATATATGAGTATACGAATGACGTTCGTAAAAAAGGGGTTGTGGTATTATTTGAGCGGATTAACTTTATTTTTCACCAATTTCGTTGTGTTTTGACGTTTTTTTCCTTTTTTGTTCGAATTTGCGAGAGTGATTTTAAATCCGTTCGAATTCAACTGTATCTTGATTTGTACCAGCAATCTCATTTGATCCATCACAGTGAGTGGGCATCTATCCTATTCGAGTGTCATCGATTGGGGGAAAAAAAAGAAAATGAAATAAAATGAAATAAAATAAAAAGTAAAGAGATTCAACAATTCGAATCAATTATGAAGAATCCGAGTGATCAACCTGAGGTGATGAAATTTCATTGAATAGAATCGAATTGATTCAATATGACACTCAAACCATTCGGGAATCGCCAGAGGGGTAAATAGCCTAGAACTGGCGAAGTTGTATTCGTTAAATTGGCAAAAACAACTTCATTTATTCAAAATCATCACTGGTTTTCAATTGATTCCAACTGTTAGATGGATTTCAGGCTGTATCAGGTTGCTTGGATAGTCAATTCCAAGCAAGTATTAAACCGATACCCCCTGGTGAAAATTTTGGACGTGAAAATAAGACGGCTTGATGAGGCATGTCTCATTTTCTATCATTTGAATCCTATTAAGGGAAATCAGGTGGGGTCTTGTAAGGGCTTTATAAGATTTTCCTTATTTACGGTTTCCAGATTCTAATTTGATCAGGACCTCATTGAAAATAGGGAATACCTAGTAATTCTCTAGTTGTGGTACCGCAACGAGAAATTAGAGACCTTATCAGCTCACTTGGAAGTTGCAACTCGGAATTCACTGATTTGGGTTTCATGTTTTTCGTTTGGGTAGGTATTGCAACTACAGGCCAACTGGAAGAATTTTTACTAGAGTACTATGGGGAGAATATCTAGTTTGCAGATAGATGAAACGTTGCGAAGACCAAACCTGAATTAGTAGCATCTTCAAATGCCGCAGAAAGATGTTATTGCATCAGTGAATGAAGTCCTTCGATCAAAGTAACGACAATTTTGTATGGATTTCCAAACACTTTTCAATACTTCCAGTACTGGGAATATTGAGTTGCCAGAATTGTCAAGTTTGGAATCATCATTTCGCAAGGTTGCTGTAAAGTCCCAGTCTAGTCTTCCTTTGCAGCAATTCAGCCATGGTGTTCCTATCAAAATCTGATCAAGATTGCCTTGACTTTTCCGTCAAAACAAAATCTAAATTACCTGGTAACTATCGAGTTATCCTGATGGGACTTGATAAGAATTTAATATCGATAACGGACAACGGCTTGGACCAGGTATGGCAGTCAAGCATAGGGAATTTACATTTAGCCAACGTTGATTGACAACAAAGATATCATCGTGCTTATGTTGGCAGGATGAAGATGAATTGTGTTGGCACAGCATTGACGCAAGTTGTTAGTAGTATTGATTCAAGGTTGAACCAACATTGGTTTCATTGTAGAAGCTCTGTATTGGCCAACCATTGCAGGGGCATTGAATCAATCCTTCACCATTATTGCTCTAAGCGTCATAATTGAGGGTCGTTAATTGCCGAAACAATCTGATATTTTCATGTTTTGGGTAACTTCCTTCTAAAGAGTCGAAGAGCTGGGGCAGCCTTGCACGAGTGGTGAATTTTTACATGAACTGATGATTTCCATATTGAAATTTCCACTAAGATAGGGTGACAATTTCATAATTATCCTTGAGAGGGCATGTTTTTATATTCATGTCGGTTTTCTGTGTCCATTTCATTGCGAGGAATCCATTAATCCCCTTTCCACGATGAGGTAATTCATCAACACGAGATTCATTAAAATATTTCCTTCTATTAATTCCATACTTGACAACGAGCTTGCAAGATTATCAGCTGTGCGGCGATTTCCTCTGCTCTATTCATATATTCGAAGATTATCAATGAGTGTATGGGTGTGTTTGCATGAGAGTTGAATGGTTGAATCCTTCATCGCCAACATGAAAATCAAACGTTTATTAAGCAAACAGAAGTTGACATTCGAGTTTAGAAATTTGTAATTAAGATGTTAGATGTGATATCTAATGTTAACTGAAATTCGGGAATTCAGAGTTGATAGGAATATTGCTCTTGATGTAGAAATGAGAGTGGATTTTGATGGTGAAATTTAATTCCATATCATTGATGAGATTCGTTTGCAAAGAACGTTAGAGAAATTGAACTGTTATTCTAATTTATGAGAATCCATGGTCCGAAAAACTGTTTATCGGGATCAATTGTAACCCACAGGTAACGAATTTCAACTACATTTGTGTGCATTCGTTGCACAGACGAAACAACTTTTTTTCATCCGTTGAACTCGTTTTGCCCTCCAAAGAACAAAACTCCACAACTTTTATCCAACACTCAAGCAACACAAGTCCTTGACCCAGACACAAGAGTTGAAGGGAAAGGAAAAAGAAAGAGAAGCAGAGAGGGAGAGAAATCCAGTCGGTTCTTCAACTTGTTTTTTTCCTCTCATTCTTTGCCTTCAAAAGACCGAGAGATCTCATTCTCTGGTTCTCTTCGAAGGCTGAGTTCAGTCGATTTCACGCGTTTACCGCTAATCACGAACCTAATTGCTCTCCCACTGTTTTTCTTGACACACATTCACACATTTATACGTACAAAAAGCATATCTCTCAGGTCTTTCTGCTCTCAACTCTCAGTGGTTCCGCCTCTAGCGGTGCGATGTTTTCCGCGGAGAAAATTTATGCCCTTTTCCGGACATCGAGGCCAATCAACGGAGAAGAAGGAGGAGAAGGAGGAAGTAGAGGAAATAGTGGTGGGGTAACTCATGTATTCGAATGTATACGAATAGAGAGGAATGAAAACGATGGAAAAAGAGAGAAAGAGAGAGGTACAGAGTAAGTAAGATAAAGGAAGAGTTTGAAATTAGTCGTAGAATAGGATACCCGTCGGTACACGTGTATATGTGTACGCGCGTAGAATCGTGCTTAATCCAATCGCGGTCCTTAATAATCGAATAAAGCGGCCCACCTCTGCATCCCTGACGACATCTAAGCAGGTGGACGAGACTATGTTGGGTAGGGGGAGAGGGTGGATTGTTGAAACGATTGCACGTAGGATAGGAAATCCTCCTCCTTTCCTCCTCAACCATTTTCCTAGCTAACGTCTAGTACGGTATCGGATCGCGGCCATGTTGCCAGAATTGCCACCACCAACACCCACTTTTCTCTTCCCATTCTATCCTATCCCCCTGCCCCCACCCTCTTAATACCGACCATCTCTAACCCTCACACCACTGCCTAGTCATCTAGTTCTATACCCCGGGATTCGCTATGTAAATGTGAACCAACCCCTTTCCTTCCTATGCTCCTTCTCTAAAACTACCCCCTTGAATTCTGTCTCCCTTCTTCACCGTTTGTACGTCGTTCACCCCGACCACCCACGAACTGCCTTCAACTATACCAACCTCTAAATCTAAGTCCACCCGTATACGGTACAGTCCACGCCAGCAAATGTTATATCCATGATAATGATACTATTCCCTACGAAAACTTTTGATAATTATTCCAAGAGTAAGCAGACAAGAAAAAAGACAAAAAATACGAAATTTCATTGTTTATCTGTGGAATATATCTTTGAATGTGAATATTTTACAACTTGAGTCGTGTGGTTTATCGATTCTTGGATGGTAGGAGCACTCTAAGAGATGTACGATAGCCGATCGAAATCAGTTGACCGCACGCTGGGTTGATTGTCGAAATTGGTGACACTCATCGTACACCGCATTCCAATGCATGCACAAATCAAAGTAGCGAACGAGGAAAAATAAAGGGAATTCTATCGAGTAATCGAATGTTCGAAATACCGTTACATATTCAAAACGTAGTGTTGATTTCAATTTAGTTGTGGTCGGATGAGAAAAGTTTCCCTCGTTTTATTCTTGTTCAAGAATTCATCAGTATTCATGTTTAGTTCTATCCAGAAGGGGTTGAAGTAATATGAGTTTCATACCCGGAAAGGTATATATACATTAACTGGTTAAATATAGCGAGCACCCTATTATTCCAAAAATCGTGTCATTTTCGTATTCTTGTTTTCATCACGAACGATTAACTTGAAATGAACCGGAGATGAAAGTTGTTTTTCTTGGAGGGATGGAGTGTTTTGTTGGGCTTAGGATCTTTTCGAACAACGTAATGTTGGATGGGAATGGAAATCGAAGAGCAAGGGTATCTGTGTGGAACATGAATTTACGACTCGAAATTATTATCAAGTTGAGCCGATATTTCATAAGGACTTGACGAGGTTATTTGGAATCAGGTGCACCTCTCGAGGACCTCATTAACATGAGATGTGGGTAAACTTATTCGATCCGAAGCAGAATTTCCATGCATTATTCTAATGGGTTTTGATATTTTTTGGATGAAAGCTTCCGTATCAAGTCTATGCTCACTATGGATGCGTTTATATGCATTTATCAAGAGGGTGCTCGTTGCGCTCAAATTTCGTGGCAAATTACACATCGATTTACGAGGAGTTATCAAAGCAATGGAATATCTCATTACGCGTAAAGAATGTTTCCCCAGCTGGTGCTTACAAAGGTTTGTAATCGTTCTTCCCACACAGTACAAATGTCTCTAAACTGTGAGAAAAATCGCTAGAAATTTCATGGAAAAATTCTCCGGTAATTCAGGCAGCAATTAACCAGAGGAAAAAACTCGGGAACATTACCGAGATTTTAGTAATTATATCAAAAATGTGATTACTTTCCGATGAATTTCTGTGAATTTACACAAATTTTTTCTTTTTTAACGGTATAAAGTGCCTCAGAGGCATTGTGATATTACAGCTATATTCTAGGTTATTCTGGATTGCATGGGTTTATTTCATTACAAGCTTTGGGTGTTTCATAAATTATTCAGTCTATGAAATTGTGAGAAACGTTAGTTTAGATGAAAATAAAGATAAAACAAGCACATACTTTTCATTCTTCAACATAAACAAAAATTATGGACATTGATATGCATCAAGTCGCTGAAATTTTCTGATACACAACCAGATGTTTGATTTTTCTCATGAATTTGACAAAATTAACGAGCGGAACGAGCCCTTGTTTCAATTGTTGGATAGAACCATTAGAAAAATTTGCATTCAATTTTTATGACACTTTATTTTTACCAGGGGAGCAGCATTGAAATTACGATTATGCGAGTGCACGGAGCACCGTTTGTTATCTAAGAGAGTGGAATTCCTTGATTAGAAACAACCTCTGTGACATCTCATATCAAATTCTGTAGCCAAGTGCAATCTATGAACTTCTCCCAAACTCTAGTTGATTATGAAATTCTTCATTTTCTTTCAAAAAAATTGTGTCAATTCTCGATTTTGTGATTCTTCTTCATCTTTGTTGGTTCACACAGAAGTTTTATCATGTACATTTTTTTGCTGGACTGTTTTAGATGGGAATTGTGGCCTCTAGAATTCCCACAAGATTTGAATCTAATGTGTTTGGGCGTATAAGTCCGCCATTTTGTGACAGAAAAAAAAACATTGAATAGTACATTTGTGTACCAACCCTGTTACGAATAACCTATGGAATCTCATTGACGAATGGGAAAATGAATAGGTTTCAATGAAATTTATCAAAAATTCCACCATTGGTAATAAGATTGATCAGAATATTTCTACCTGGGAAGGAGGTGAAGAGCATCTTCCAACATCACGCGAGGCGTTAAAGGCTCTACCTCTGTGGTGCACATAGTACTTTATGTAACAAAGTACGATTTGTAACTTTTTCGTATGTAAGAGCAACGCGCGAGCGCGAGGAACTTTTAATTCCTACCCTGTTACAGATAATCTATAAAATCTCATCAACGAATGGGAAAATGAATGAGTTTCAATGAAATTCAATGATATTCAATCAGAAATTACACCATGCGTAATTCGTAGGATTCAATAGAATATTCCCACGTGAGTAGTATAATAATGAGTACATTTGTTCGTAGTGTGGTATTCTCACCACTGATTTCCCCCCAGTCGCCAACAACACCGTTTTTATGCCTTGAAACGCGCATGAAAACACGCGCAAATCGTACTGCGTTACATAAAAGTACTTCCTAGCCCCTAGATATGTAGTAAATATCATGTCAAGGTTGGTTCAATTTGAATCAGAATTTCCCAGACAGTACTGTAGGTGCTCGGAATGTTTTAGAAACGTGCCCGTGATTTCGCGACCCCTAATTCCAACAATTACGTTTCTAAAACATTTTTCAAACTTACATTGTCAAAACATGTATATGATTCATGAAAATTCCCCATTCCGTCGCTAACCTATGCCAACCTACAAAATACAACGTGACTAATACATCAAAGATAGTGAAACCATATTGTTCTTCACATAATCAACTTATTCTCACTGCACAACATAAAAAATCATGAAAATAGACATATTGTTATAGACAGTAAAGCGAAGATGTTGAAAAGCGCTTTAGCGTCGAACTATTTTCCATTAAATCCAGCACTTCATAAGCTTATACGTGTCATTTATTACACACAAGATGATTTTACTTGAATATGATTGATTGAGGAGCTGTTTTGGATGGAAATATCCGCAGATATGTTATCAATTTGATGATTTATAAAGACAAATTCAACATTTGTTAACTTATGGGAATGTAAATAAAAGAAACCAGGATATTTTCATGTTTTAAAAACATACATGCGGACCTTTTCAAAACGTCACAAAACGTTTCTGAAACATTTTGTTTGTAACGAGGTACGTTTTGTGAATGTTTACAAAACGTCTTAGTGCTGTTTGGGATTCTTATTTGAAAAGATGTTTGATTTTTGGTCGGAATACGGGAATAGAACGACACAAATCATTTTGGTAATTTTCGATTAATATCAAGAAGAATGGGATTGTTTTCAACAAGAGGTTTTGATAATTGAATTTGTTTTTATTATTTCACTGCCTGTGTAGATTTTCATCCAATAATATCGAACTTTGTAGTGGGCATAACAATCGCTCCAAGACTGGCTGGTTTCACGACTCCGAAAAAAATATCCTAAATAAAATAGTGAAGAAGTGAGAAGAGGAGTGAATTTTGTGTACATATAATTCACGCTTCATGCCGCATTCTCATCATCCCACCCCCACCTGTCCCCTCCTCAATGATGCCACTGAGCGATTTTTGTTTGTTATTTCATTGGTCATGCTTCGTATTAAGGAATCTTGATTGTAAAATTTTGCTGGGTCTAGTACCCGACTGGAAATTATCATAGGGTTCACCTGACATATGGTGAGGACCTAACAAGATCATCCGGGATACGGTATAACTTCTGAAATCCCAATCAGGATTGGATGTGGGTGCTCCACGTAGGGATAGGCCCATTTCATCCTACTTAGGTTTCCCTTCAATTATCTTAGAAGGTTGAAATAGGTTTCTCTCGCTGTAATCTCATCAAGACCTTGTTAGGTTATCCTGAGATCAGGTACATATATGTTTGTAAAGTACAGTTTAACCCCTTAAAAAAACTTCAAAAAAGTAAAAAAAACAACGCCAAGTACATGAAAAAGTATTACAAAAGTATTTCAGTTTATGAATTTTGTTGATGAACTTGATTTTCTTTTCTCATATTATGTGATCAGCCAAAGAACACATCAGAGGAAAAAAAAGATCTGAAATCACTATCAAGTACCAAGTACACTTGACTGCATAAATGCTGCTTGAATATATCAATTAATATGTTGAATGAATACCATGAGTCAACAATACATAGATACCACCGATTTGCCATTCCCAAATCAATTTAAAGAAAACAGTCAATACAAATTCTTTTCCAATCATGACAATTTACCATCATGGGACACTTGGCGTGGTCGATAAATGCTTTGGTTTGATACAGATGTTTTCTCAATTGCTAGGTTCAAGCGAACCTTGGATAATCAAAAACCTAAAGAATCGTCCACGCCAAGTGTCCCATGATGGTGAATTGTCATGATTGAAAAAGAATTTGTATTGACTGTTTTCTTTAGATTGATTTGGGAATGGCAAATCGGTGGTATCTATGTATTGTTGACTCATGGTATTTATTCAACATATTGATTGATATATTCAAGCAGCATTTATGCAGTCAAGTGTACTTGGTACTTAATAGTGATTCCAGATCTTTTTTTTTCCTCTGATGTTTTTTTTTGGCTGATTACATAATATGAGGAAGGAAAATCAAGTTGATCAACAAAATTCATAAGCTGAAATACTTTTGTAATACTTTTTCATGTACTTGGCGTTGTTTTTTTTACTTTTTTGAAGTTTTTTTTAGGGGATTTCACCCATTTTTTTGAATGCTCCTCAAGGAGTAATTCAATCTTCACATACTGTTTCAGTCCACGGAAAAAAGAAAACAGATCAATTTATCATGTAGGATCACAATGCGTTGCTTCAAGTCTTCAAATCGAAATTTTTACAAAATATATTCTGCAATAATATTGGGCTATTACAAGATCTGTAATAACACTCAGTATGCATTGTTCTCCATTGAAGGGCCAATAACGGCATCACGTTTATTTCTCAAGTCAATGAGTTTTTGAAGAATTGTGATGATCCAATACATTGTCAATAATGGAAAATCATTGTACTGTCATCTGTTGCGATTCTCATGAACTTTCTTGTGATTGTTTCATTGTGTGATATATTCAATGTCCGCAATGCTGGATATGAAATCGAAATACTTTATAAAACTGTATTTGGAGAATTGTTTTTAGTTTGACTTCCAGTTTGAGATAAGGTTCACATTATAATAATTAAGAGAATTGATTTTCAGAAAAGTTGAAATGGTGGAGATGGAAATGATGTCTTCGAAATGACATTCAATTACTAAGAAGAGAAAATAATTATAGCCCTTTCGCACAATTCAAGAAATCATAAATATTGTTATGTAATATAATGAGTTGAATAAGATTTACCAAAGGTGAAATGGCATAATGATGTCATCTTAGACGTCAACAGTATACTAGAATACTTCATATTTCAGAAGAATCCAGAGAATCTATCATAACTTACTTTCTCTGAAAGGAAACATCTCATGGGATATTTGGTCCAATTGTTGCTATTGATAGATTCCAAGAGGTAATTGTTCAAGACAATCTCAATGTGGATAAATAAATGTCTGTAAGGAAATGTGATTTTATTTCTCGATTACTACAAAATTAATATCTTTTCTCATTCTCATGATTAAAGACTGTATCATGAATTATGATTTATAAATTGAGTTTATGTTCAATGAAATTCGGCAACAGTGAACTCAATTCTTACGTTAGATGCATTTCAATAATATGTAGGTTACTTTGCTCAGCGGAGAGTGGTCTTACTCCAACCATCTCCCAAGTCAGACCCCCTTATGTTCTTTGGAGACTTTTCATTCAATCAGCTTGTTCGATGTATCACCGGAGGCATCATTAGGTACTGATTATTTGTCAGTAGGTGTGACAAATATCTATAATGATACATCAAGCAAGCTGAATCGTTGACAAACATAATGGGTCCGGCTTAGACACAGTCCAAATTGGACCACTCTCCTCTATTTTTTAAATATGGGTTGGTATTTGATTCAATCCATTAGCTCATCTTCATCCACAGGAACTTTCTGGATGGTGTCATGGTCAGGGAATTGCCATGAACCAATCATTTCTTCTGCATTCACTTGACGGTCTTTATCTGTAAAGAGAATGTGGAGAAAAAAGAATCACATCAATCGTCATATATTTCCTCAAGTATTATGCTATGAATCTCAGATCCTTCCCAACACACTGAAATAACTTAAATAATTCACTGACAACAGGGGTCGCATGTGGGTTGTGGGGGCTGTACCCGCTACTGCTCTGGGTGTGATTATAAAGTATTATCTACTACTATTATGATTGCAGATTGCAGAAGCCAGAACTTTTGCTAATATTACCATAGTTGCAGAGGTTCTGATCTGAAACATAAAAAATTAACCACAAAGTAAATTTCTCATACCAAAACATATTCTATTTTGTAAAAGACACGAAAATAGTAAATAAACTTATCTGATTATGTGATCCTGTCCAGTTTTTCACCTTCATCCTTGCTATCTTCAAAATCTTCATGTGAAATCACGTGCAATTTCTTTCTCACGTACGTGCACGCATAAAAGCACTCTTCCGCTTCACACAATAAATTTTAAAACTGTTTTAATTTTATGAAAATAAATAAACTCCATACTTCAATGGGAAGAATTTATTAAATTCGAAATTTCGTATCGGCGTGTGATAATGATTCTCAACCTTTAATCAACAGAAAAGTAATCTCTCACTCTCTCACAAATTTGTTTGGGTTGTATTGACATTTCAATGAAACACGTGTCTTTGGATCACAGCTGATCGCGGTCTGGTTATGTTTCGAAATCGTGTTATCGATTGATACAACTGAGAGTCGAGTTCCGGAACAAAGTCGCGAAGAAAATATTTCGAGGCACTGAAAAACGCAAATAAGAATCGAATCTGAAATATTATGATACAAAATAGAATCGAAATTAAGATACCTCAGTGAATACTTCACCGATTGGATTGGAAGATATCTCAATCGAGAGCAAAAAATCGTATCTACAGCATAAAATTGGTTTATATTTGAAATACGTGATCACATCGAAACAATTCAAGAAATAAGAACTGAACCTCAAAACTTACTGTAAAAGAGAAGCGGCAGCGACATTCGCATTTGCACTTAATATACAATTTATATAAAAAATTTTTTCCCATGTACTTGGCGTCGAGACGCTGCCGCGTCTCTTGATAAAGTGAATGCAAAAATGTCTCAATTTCAAATTGTATATTCCTGGGTGAAATAAGTTTTCTCTAAATTAGGAAATGTTCAATGTCTCGCATCTATTATGGCATAATGTGATTGAGTCTCAATGATACAATCAAAGTATGTCTGTAAACTACACGTGGTGTACTGAAGTAGGTACAATGATGGATACATCATGCAATAGTCTGAAATGCATGCATGATTGGTCAATGATGTGTTCACTTCTCATACAGTCAATTGTGAGATCGTGAACGACTTCAAAGCATCCATGATTGTACAATCATTAACCCATTTATTTGATAGGAAGTTACTTAAGGTTCCTACGGTTAGCCCCAGTCTGGCCGAAGTTTAATTTTCTACATTAAGATATATAAAATAATTCCCGTACATCACAGAATATCTCAGTGGCAACATCAAAATGTCTTGGTAATATCACAGCAATATTCTGAAACATCACTGAACCAATCTGTACTGTTTGGGTTGCCAATGATAATATAAGTAATTTACCAGTGATCTTACAACCCATGTGTGTATGAACCATTGGCTCAATCATGGACCATGCCTGGCATAAGATCTGCCGCAACTTGTCTTGAACAATTAACCAACTTGGCCCAGGCTTGGGAATGATAAGATTAGGAAAAGCTTGAGCCAATTGTTTTTCCGAACCTAGTACAAATGATCCGCCAAACATCAACCAATGCTTCTTCCATCCCAGATATTGATGAAAAGAGTAATTTGATTTATATTTCAACTTGACTTTCCCCCTCGGAGTACCGTACATGAATCATGTTGAAACAATGGATTAAATGTGCAAAAACCGGGACAAGCTTCGATTTTTTTTAGTCTTGTCAATACCTGAATGGGAAAATCATCTTGAGAGCCTGTAAAGAGTTCTTCAAGATCAGTTGATTTAAATAAGAATATCTATCGGTATATCACGGTATCTATCTTATTGTATGAAACTAGAATGTGTGATTAATCATGAGGAGAAGATTGGGCCGGTCTTGGCCCGATGGTTATGCATAAGGCTTTAGCCATTGTAAAATTGGAATTCGGTCACTAATTGGAAATATTGTGCCACTAATGTGAACAACATCGGTTTAATTGTTCCTAATGAACGCTTGTGCCAAGCTTGCACCAAGCGCAATAGTTATTCTAAAGATATGAACAAATGTACCATGACTGACTATCCATTAGCTCCATCCAATCAGTCCATCGAAATCCATTCGAAACAGCCAGACAATCCTGGGACAAGCTCGGGTTTTTTCTCAGTCTTGTCAATGCTTGCGTGGGAAGGTCCTCTCAAGCTGGGCACAATTATTCTTCTGTTTCCACATGATTCACGTACGGTATCCTGAGAAAGAGACACATAAACTCACATATGGAGCAAATACTTCTTCCACAAAAAGTGTCTGTGGTCAAAAAAGCATTCCTTGATGCTTGGTGAATCAATTCATCGAGGTCTGTCAAAACCATTGGTCCCAGCTTGTGCTGTTCTTTCCATCTCCAAGTCAGGGCCAAGCTTCGTGAGATTGGGTCAGGTAAGTGTGAAGAGGTCTTGTGTCAAGCTTGGTTCCCTAGGACAAATTACTTTAATCATCACCTAGCCCTCGCGATTCCTCATTAGACTCTTGAGAGGGACTTGCAAGGATTGATTCTCATCAACCATCGCAATAACCTCGAGAATTACCAGAGTAATTTTTACTAGGGTCCAAAATGGAATCAATTGTTCATATACACATGGGTGTTTGGATAAGATTTGAATGTCAAAATTCTACCATACCAGATGCCTATGAATCAATAGTATTGACACAGTTCTGAATGTTGAACTGGCCTTCACGTAGAATGATGTTATCATTTCAAATTTGGTAGCTTTAGATTTGCCAGGACTGTCAACTTTGGCAATTAGTACTGAGTCAGCATCGATTTGCGTTTCTGTTTTCCTGTGGGATGGTAGGGAACTTTCCAAATGTCAAGTCCTCCATTATTTTGAAAAATCTTTTGTGAATAAATGGAACTGTCCTTATATTACGGGATCCAGAAATTCGAGAAGATTCTAAGAGAATTCCAGTATACGTTACTCTGAATGGGATATCAATAATTTTCTGAATTTCGTTTCGTTTCCTAGAATTTCTGATCCATAGAACATCAGCTCAGGTATTTTCATAGTATTATGTTAATTTTCTTTTGTAACAGATAGATTACAGAGTGATTTTTTCTTAATCCAGTTCGCTTCTCACCGAGAAGGAATATTCATCATTGATCGATTACTTTATGGAACAAACAAATTCTGAGACAGAAAAGACTGAAAAATGTCCCATTCTGCGTGGAGAATTCCTGCCGACTGCAAAACCGATTTGCGCTATATGAAAAGTAGTCTGAAATTCGTTGCGTCAAATGAATATGGATGTCTTCAAACTGAGCACTGAAAATCGATCCCGGAAATACTTATTTGGATCTATGTAGATGTAATTGGATCTTGCTAGATCTACAAAATGAAAAATGCAGACCTATTTGGATCTGGATGGATCTAGTGAGATCTACGTGAATCTGAATGACCGAAAATTTCCCCTTGAGAATTCCAATTTGCGTTCATAGACAGTCTATTTCCTCCACTTTTAGATTGTTACTCAGCATTTAAGGGTTGTAGAAAAAATTGATTAGATCTCCATGAATCTAAATACATTTATGTCAACTCAAACCGCATTAATTTTCTTATACTTCAGATCTACGAAGATCTAATCCATTAGATCTAAATTAATTTTTCCCGGGCAATTCAATTGCTATGATAGTATAATTAAAGTTCATATGAAGTTGCTTGAAGAATCACAAATTTCCATAAAATTTCAGATGTATCAAGAAGATCCAGGTTGAAATAAGGGATAATTATGCGATTCTTCTTGTTTGTACCTAGGTTTCGAATCCTTCGAAATTCGGGAATGTTTCATATACCTGAAATTCCATTCAACTTCACTGGAAAAGTGAGAGAAATTTTGAATATTATAATGAAAACTCCATGCGTAAACTGCTCCATGTACATTTATATAAAATTTTCGCGCCCATTTTTTGCAGGGCGAAAGAGAAAAGGAGAATAATTTATCAATCCCTGTGATTTCGCCAATCCCTACCCATACAGCACCGCGAGGTCTTTTAGACGTGCAAACAACGTGCTTGGTTGCACAGAGAATGGGCAAATAACATCTCAGGATGTTCTAAGAACGTCACATTTTTGTCCCAGGTACGTGCAAATGTCTCGGTTAGTTCTATTCATGTGCACCGTGCGGCGTTCTAGGAACGTGTTCAATAAAGGTTTTCATAAAGTTCTGCAAAGCTGCACATATGTTTTTAAGAGTTAGTTCTCATGAAAGTACGTTGGTAATACATTATGAGAAAGATGCGTAGTAGATGAAAAGAAAGATCCAAAAGGCAGGTACTGTAAACGTTTGGAGAACCTACTTCCCGCAGCCAAAAACACGCAGAACCAAGTTCATATTTTCCAAACGTTCAGAGAACTTTCTGTGCTGTCTGGGTTGTACTACAACGAAAAAAGAGGAAGACTGAATCATTGCAGCGATAAAAAAAAGTGAAACTTCTTGAAAAACAGTTCATTCAATCGAAACAAAGAATAGCAGATAATCATCTGGTTGTCGCACCAGCAATGAATCATTTTGCAAATATATGCGTTCCAAATTCACACTGAGAGGCTCCATCAGTTCTTCAATCATTACTGTCGTAAATGACAAATATTTAATTTCAAGCGAAATGAATGAGATTTGTTGAAATTTGAAGGAGAGAACATTGATTTTATTTTGATTACATTCAATATTCGAAGGAAGTTCGTGGGAAGGACCCGAGAAAAAAAGATTAGATCTACTGAGATCTTTTCAGATATATGTGGATCTCTATAGATCTCAGTTATGGCAAAAAAAGATCTGCGGAGATCCACAGAGATCTCCAAAGATCTCCAGAAAATTTTTTTTGCATCTTCCTATATTTTTTTGGATTCCTTGCAAAATTGGAATCTTCGGGAGAGAGTGGATATAAGAAAACTCCAAAGATTGTTGCCTGAGTTGAGATGTTCAGATGTAAGTAGATATAAACAGATTTGTAGAGATTTTTGCCAAAATTAAGATCTGATGAGATCTATGTTGATCTCAGTAGATCTAATTATTTTCTCGGGGAGCAAGGATTCAAGATGGAAAATCCGAAACAAAGAGCAAATTTGCAAAAAGAACCTTGATAAAGATGAACGTTGGTTCATGGCAATTTCCAGAGTGAAGAGTCATAAATTTGGATTAAAAATTAAGAAAATTAAGTTGGCAGCTTTGAAATTCCATACAAACATTCAAAAAGTAACTTCCTTGCTACTCTGTGAAAAGTATGGAATGGAAAAGACACCGAAAATGTTCCCAAGAATGGCAACTGGCGTTGAAATAACACTATCCGAAGTCAGATCCAAATAATATCTAACAGAGTCCTGAAAAAGACGATCCATTGATCCATCATAACTATCTTTGAATTATGAATTATCCTCATAAAAATTGACATGAAAACTTTGAAATAATATCAATGATCAAAGTTATAGGATTTCCCAACAACGGTAATAATTCACCCTCGTTTCAGTTGAATAATCACAAAGAGATATATATATATATACATATATGTATCTAGAAGTGAAATTATCCTTATCGTCCTTATCTCCTTCATTCTCCCTTATATTCATTATGTACAACGTGTGCACGAGCAAAAGGCGCCATTAGAGAACAGGCTACAGTGTTCTAACACTGTAAATAACGCCCGTCTAGAAATTTGGAACGTGGAGAAGGGGTGACTCGAGAAATGCCCGTATGTTATCCTTGTATACGTACTTCTATACATGTACGTATAAAGGTATAATTGCGAGTATAACGATTCAAACTACAACAACACCAGGGTAAATAATTACAGAGAGTATTTCACGTGTACATGTGGAGAAAGGAAGGGCTGAAAGACGTGGATATTAATTTAGGCACGTAGAGGTCCTTTCCCCGACGTTGAGCTAAGAAAAATGCTTCTGTATATGTATATAAGCGCGTACATTGGGGAGTCGACCCGTTAGAATTTAATCTCACGAGAAGTAGAGATGTATGAACGTGTGTACGTGTAAGAGTGGGCGAGCGTAAGTGAAGGTATAGATGTAAAGTCTCCGTGTGGGTGAATACGAAAGTGTTCGCATGTGTTTGCGTATGGCAATGGCGATGGCCGCTCACGACGAAGGAGGGTGAAAAGGGCGAGAATAGTGGATGGACGGTCAGTGTAAGGGGGAAGTAAGAAAAATGCCAGGAAGAAGAGAGAGGGTGGGATCAGCAAGAAAGAGATGGTAGGTGGACCGAGAAGCGCAGAGGGTTGTAGAGAAAGCCTGAGTCGAGAGAGGGTGGAGAATGAAAATGCTTTGGAATTGCGTACACCCCGTTCGTCCTGACTGCATGGAAGTTGGTGTATGGAGAGTACGATATGTCTTTTGCTTCTACGAAAATTCATACGTTATCGCGCATGTAACGTTACTCTTTCGTTTCATTCTACAAAGGATGAAAGAAGTTTATTTTTACTTTTTCACCCGCTCAACTGATTCTTAATTCTTCAATTCTGAAGCTGAATTAGAAGTTTATTTCATGTGGAAGGGAGGGATATATCGTTCACAAGGTTTCCAGCATTAGGGGATATCGAAGATTCGAAAACATTGAAATGATTTTCATGGAAATGAATGTTACAATGACAATGCGATGTACACGCGGCGATCCCCAAATATAATCAGTTCATGCGTATTTTCCGTTTCTGTGCAGGAGAAAAAATTAGTGAACGTACGATTCCTGTCATTTCAGCGTTGGAACTTTGCGTGGAATAATGAAATACGTTCGCAGATATTCGGAAGAACAATAGGAACTATTATCTTTGTGGTAAAAGAAATGTAATGTTCATATGTTTAGCCTGGAAGCTCATACGAATATTATACGCTTATATGCTCTCTCTCGAACGGATGGTTAAAGCCGATTCTTTTTTTTAAACTGTGTTCGAACTCTCCCATCAGGGAAATACACAGAATATTATTAAATGTTGAAAGATCAAGATTGTTCTAAGAAATCATCCGGATAGGGCGGAAAAAGCACTTGATATCAGAAGAAAGAAGAATACAAAGTTACGTTGAAAATCGTGTGCTATCGGCGAACGTTGGTGTGGTCTCTTCGGGGCGTTACACAAATACAATGAGACTAGCTTGAGCTTGAGCTTAAGCGACTTGTGTGTTGGTCAAGCCGGTTGTGAGGATCCGGGAGAACCTTACAGAAATGAGGGTGAAGCAATGTAGTAGGTAAGAGGGGAAGAAGGTTTGCGGGGGAGGAGTGTCCCTTGCTAAGCCCAGCGTTAAGGGTTCCCCGGAATATAGTGAAGCTTATACGAGGAAGAACGAGAGGAAAGGCTAGAAGCTCTTGTGAGAAAGAGACATTTCATGTATAAGCTCACATGCATGTGCTTTGATAGTACATGTGTGCGGGTGTATACGATGTAGGAAGAGAAAACAGAAGTAGAGAATGCTAACGGAACCGACGGCTTCGGCGACGACGTCGTAGACGACGACGACGACGACGACGACGATGACGAAGAGGTGGTAGGTAGTAGTGGTGGCGATGGTGGGTAAGCAGCAGAGTCCGTAGGTTGGCAGTTTTACAGATCAATAAAGCTAACCACCCTTTTCCACCCACTCAACCACCCTCTAACTCGTCCACCCTATATTCAGACCATCTACTACCTGCCTCGATCTACAGCTAACCCTTCTTCATCTAGCTAACTATTTCAAGAACAAATCAACATCAGTATGTCGGACGTTACGTGCATTTTTAATGATCATTCATTCATTATCTTTCCATCGGTGAATTGCATTTGAAGTTTGAATTCTTAATATTGACATTGCATATCTTCACTGCATTAATTAAATTGTTTGAAGAAGGATCCTTGTAACCATAAATACTTTGTAACAGCACTTGAAGATTCTTTGAATGCAGTAGAACATTGAATGAGATTATTTTGAATCGTTCTGCAGTTACGATCAGCTACGTTATTAATGTTCAATAGAAAATATCAACGAACAAAGGGAGAGTTTTTACAAATTTTTCGTAACATTTCGCTTTTTCTCAATTTCAAAGAGCAGAGAAAAAGTCGTTTGTCGGTCGAATGGAGGCGTTGAAGGGTTGGAAAAGATTTTTTCCATTCATATTGGGATGTCTTTCGCAGGGCACTACGCGATTCACCTTTATCGAACAATCAGTAACATCGATGAATATTCATCTCACGATCATAACTCCTGCGATGTAAATTCGTATCAAATCTTTCTCCTGTTGCAGTCGGGGCGTGTTAATTGACGCTAATTCTTAACGTGAGCTTGTTGCAACAGGAGGGAAGATACGGGTAATGTCTATAACATGAGTCATTCCAATTTTTTTCGAGTGTGGATGAAAATGATCTCACACTCTATTGTTGCGTGCGATGTAATATAAAGATCATGATTTTTTCAATGAAAAGCAAAATCTTGATGACGTTGAAAAGCTATGATAATTTTATCTCTAATCACAATGAATCTGAAAATAATAGCGTGTTTCCATTCGCATATTCCTCTATTTATCTTTGTTTCACAGAAGGACAGAGAGAAACTCTTTAACCAGAAAAACTCACGTTTCTCCAACGACCATGAAAAGGAGTGGAAAAGAGAACAATTATTCTCGCATCTCCATTTCTACACGGAGATCTTTTCAGCACGGAATTTTCTTCTTCCTCCGCTTGGAAATAAAATTCCTCAGAGATCGAGCGAAGGTAAATTCGTTGTAGTTGGAAAGTCAATTCTGGGGTCAAGTTTACCATGATCTCACTTCTCTACTTAATTACAGGTCGGTGCAACGAAGATCTTCCGAAGCAAGTGTGAATGGATGTATTTGTAAAATACAATAAAATCGATCGAATGAGTTGGAGTGGTTTTTTTGCAACGTGCGATATGGTAAATTTTCTTAATTGAAGGGTGTATTATCGTTATGATTTGAGTTATTTTATTGAAGATTTGATCATTGTCCACTCATGATGAAATATCTGTGATTTCTCACCGTCATTGTAAAAAATTTCGATAGTAAATTTCAGAAGTAAGAAACACATACATGCGTTAGGATTCCTCCGTATTATTCAGGAAATCTACTGGAAAATGATGATCATAATTCTAGAAAGTTTGAGATTTTCAGTTCATTTAGTGGGAAATTTCATATACATTTATTGATTCCTTATCCGTTCCGATTATTTTTTACAGTGCTGATGAGTGTGGGTATTACGGAAGAGTCTCGTGGGTTTCAATTTTCATGGATAGGAAACAGCGGTTCCAGAATTTAGTAACTTTTTAATGAATCTAACAAATTCCCGACTGGAAATTATCATGCGGTTGACCTGACATATGGTGAGCACCTAACAAGGTCCGAAATACGGTATACCTGCTGAAATCCTATTCAGAATGAGATGTGGATGCCCCATGTAGGGATAAGCCCATTTGATCCTGATTAGGTTTCCCTTACATTATCCTAGAAGGTTGAAATAGCCCAGCGAACACGAATGCAGGCCCTTCAGAGGACCAGTGACGGCCCTTCGCCGGCAGTGCAGGACCATCAGCGGCCCATTGAAACGCTAGTAATCATTGTTTGTAGGGAGGTTTTCCTCGCTATGATCTCATCAAGACCTTGTTAGTTTATCCTGAGATTATGAACATATATGTTTATAAAGTATAGTTTAATAAAGTGAATGCAAAAATGTCTCAATTTCAGATTGTATACTCCTTGGTAAAATAAATTTTCTCTAAATTAAGAAAATACTTCTGAACAAATGTAAACTGTGCATATCTTTCAAGTTAAATCTTTCCATGCCGAATACAACATTTTTGAGTTGTGGATTTCCTGTTCATATCCCAATTTCAATTTATTCTGGAGGTTTTGGTATAGGATTCCGCATAAAATCCTTATTAGTCTTGCCTTATAAGGTCCTGATATTAGTAAAGCGTGACATGACTCGTCAGGTCCTGACGAGGTTGTCTTACTAGGACCTGGGCTGGATCAACGTTGACCTGATCTGGTCCGTGGGGTGAATTTCTCGTCGGGTTGTTATTGTATTTTTCACTCTTGAAAAGTTAAGGTTTGAAGAATGCCTTCCTACGCTGTTTACCAAGACTGTTCCTGTAAAATGCATTCTCCATAAACATTTGGCAGTCTTTTTACTCAGCATGTCACCTGTAAATTGACATGAACACTATGATGGTAAATTTACAAGTACTGAGTACTGGTGAAATGAAATTATATCCACATGTCAATGTACCTACTTCATTGGTAATTTTACAAATACTTAGGACTGGTAGAATCGAATTACATGTACATATCAATGTAAAATTACTCGCATTCTGGTGAAATTACAGTTAACATGTATGTATAAATGTACCTTGGGTGGATGTGTGAATTCACTGGTGTGTGTAGTTGGTAATTTTTACATTAACATATATCATGTATTTTTACCAATACTGTATAGGTGAATCCTGTTGCCATGGACATTTGGTAATACAGTAGAACCTCGATTGAGGCAAGTGAATGGGACCGAACTTGCCTCAATCGAGGTTCTCATAGACACGCCTATCGACCAATCAGAAGAATGGTGAGGAATCTCTGTCAGGGCCGTGTCAACTTGTGGGTTCCAAAATCTATATCATTCAAAATGAAAGCTGGAACGTATTTTCAAAAAGTTTTTTCGACAAATTATACAAAATCTTCAAATAACGTTTTCCATATTTTGAATTAGATAATGGTTTTGAATTAGAAATATTGAGGAATCGTCTTCATCCATTATATATTTGAATCACAGATAATGAGTATGAATCCAGCTATGTTTTTGAACAATCATCATCCAGCGAAAAATAATCCTATTTCAACATTACAACTAATAATATTATGATTCTCAGTTTTTATAAACATAATTTTTTGCAATATATATATTATTAAATATTTTTTCACAATAATCTTAACTACACCTTTTGATGCTTCTAGTCGCAGGTATACCTTTTTGAATCATTTTAAATGTGAAACAACAGGCAATATGTTCAGGAATCCTAGTAGAAATTATTCTATAGATTACCTAGCTGAAACGAAGTTTTTAAAAAAAGTATCACATATTTTTTTGGTAATATTTTTTTATCACAGATGATAAATATAAATTCAGCTATTTTTTTTCAACAATCATTCCCCAACGAAAAATAATCCTATTTTAACATCACAACTAATAATATTATGATTCACACGTATTTGAGAGCAAAATTGCATGTATTTATATTCCAAAACATAACCTAACCTAATATTTACAAACTGATATTGGAACAAATGCAACGTTCTCGATCGTGTGGACTACGGCACTGACCAACACATCACATGACTCCCCTCCCGCACGACACAATGAGTGGAGTAGGGATGAAACTTGCCTCAATCGAGGTTCCCTCAATCGGGGTTCTACTGTATTACCACCAAAATTTTTTACAGTGTACAAGTCCAGGAAGAGTGAGATTCAAGTCCTGAAGAGTGACTTTTCACTCCATAGGAGTCGAATCTCACTATTGTTGGACTCGCATTATTTTCGCACTTTGAGAGTGGATCTTCACTCCAAGAAATTTAGAGAGTACGCTCGCATGTTCATATTAACAGCGCTCTCTGATTCACCGTCAGGTCAAATCTAGCAAGGACAAAAAGGTGCACAAATTTTGGGACCTTGAAACTTGAATTGATGAACAAACTCAACAAATTCAAGAATACTCCCATCGAGTGATCAATAAAAAAAAAGTGATAACAAATTCCATGTACTGTGCATGGAATAAATCCATTTCAAACACTCAAATTTTGATGAAAAGATATTTTCAAACCTCGTGATCCCACATGAGCCCTTCTTAGCCCAACGATATGGACAAAGGTAATGGATCGAACGATGTTTGGATCTTGTTAAATGCTCGAGAATGTTGATAACAAGTTTTTTCCCAATAAAGCCATCCGCTATATTTGTATATTAATAATCCCAATGGCTCTCGCCGTGTGTACTCCAAATTGCATAGCAAGGTATTGTTTTTCGTCCTTATGAATGAAGGAAGTACTGTACTCCAAAAATAATAACATTCATCTTAACAGAAGTTTGACAATTGTATCATACCTTTTGGATATAAAATTATTAGTTCAATGTAGTAGTGCATCAACTTTGAAGAATGGTTAAGTTACATCCACGTTGAGGTAAACAAAAATAATTCACAAATGTTATGAAATGAAAATGAATTATTAGCAATGCAATATTAAAATCGAGGAATAATTCTTGATCTTTGTGTGGACTTGAAACTCCCCATGCGGAAATTGATAAGACTGAAAAAAAACCAAAATTTGTCCCAGGGTTAACACATGTACCAGAAAAAAACTTTCGCCAAGAACAATTGGAGCACTCTTGGCGTATAATCATCCTGTTGTTGCGAATGACTTCGGTCTTGACGTATTTGTGGTGTTCTAGAAACGATTAGTGCATTCGGCACCAGCTTGCCACATGTATATATAATTTGTACACATTATAGGCACAATTTTGATAATCAGATACTCAATTCCAAACAGGGATGGGTAGCCTCAATTAGGGGGACGGGGAGGGGAGAAATTTGTTGGAAACAAATATAGATTTGAATTCAAATAGCGGTATTCAATCATTTTGAGCTTATAACTGACAAATATACTATTTGTTTTTTGGGTATTGACTTCTTCACAAATGAAGTAAAAGTCCACCAAATTAAAACAAAGAATTCCCCATCTAAAGACGAACTTCACTGCCATCATTTTTTGGGGGAAATCCTAAAATCATTTTTCACAGTGCATGTGCGGTATAGCTGAATTACCAATGTGTACCTTTGCTACGAAAATATTTGTGTGCTCAACTTGGGTCCATATAGGACTTCGCCATGCTTCCCAAGTTCCTCCAAGAATTTTAATTTAGACATCCCAATACCATATTCATATGCGGTCAATTTGAACTACCAATATTTTCCTGTAACTTCTGAACCTACACGTGTCCAAGCACTGTACTGACTGGAAATAGTCTGAGCACATTGGTGAGTGAAAATGAGGAATCAATAGTCTTCAATTTATAATTTTCAAAACGGAATTTCTGTTGTTTTGATCTAGCACTGACATGGAATTCAATGAATTTTCTATTTCATACTAGATACAAGTCAATAGATTTGTTACCAATACAGTTCGATAATGTGTGAAGGAAGTATTATAATATTGGGAAGAATATTTTCTCCTGTCAATATTTAATTCAATAATCTTCGTGATAATTTGTTGCTCTTCCAAAAATCATAATTCCAGAGCCTGCATGGGTTGCATCGTGTCTTGTTTCATTGTAGTCTCACAGTGAGAGGAAAGTCTATTTGTATTCAATAAAGCTTGTTTTGGATAAGGCGAAATCGATACTTTTTCCAAATAAATTAGGCTCATGACTTAGGAATAGAATTTATCAAGTGTTGGAAAAACCTCATATGACATTTCTCAACTGTTAATCAACCTTGTTGGTGGGTAATGAGCCGAGTTTATAATCAAGGTAAAAATATTCATTTCGCCGTATGCAAAACAAGCTTTATCGAATACAAATAACCTCTTCTCTCAGTTCACATAACCCAAGTAGAAATCGTTCTAGGCATGGCTCTGGTGCAACAGTGGACCTCGGTACCGCCTAAAGTGCCTCTCTTGCGCCTTGTTTGCGCCAGAGTAGGAGCTAGAATGTTTTTTACCATGGTAAGCCCACGCTGAACATACAATGCAAGCCCTGAAAATGAGTGCGTCTGGGGTATATAAGAGCAACCAAAACAGGCTTTCAAGTAAAATAAGAACGCCTAGTTTGGTCCCAACTGCCACTAGGATTGGCTCCAGGCTGCCCTAGGGTTGCTACGATTGTCCTAGCCTGGTCCGAAGTTGGCCCAGTAGTTTTGCGCATTGAGATATCATAGTTGGTTCAAATAGGTAAGAGAGCTTGCCTCATTGGTAATATTCTACTGTTGAATTTGATGAAACACGGAGATCAAGTGATTGTTAAGAACACTTCACAGGATTTTCACATGTCTAGTCTCATTTTTGGAACCATCATTTCAATTCTTTTGTTTGAGGAATAGTATATTTTCAATGCTTATTCACCATTCATGAAATACTATTGGCAAAAATTTATTCTAGATATTCGAAATAATATTCATTTCATTAGGTGAATTGAATTTTCTTGAATGATGATTTATGATTAATCATATTGATCCTGATATTTTATACCGATCTTCAAATTGTAGATTTGCATGCATATACACGCAGAGAAAATTACCGAAAGTATTAATATCAATAAGTTGGGACAAAATCACATTGTGAAGGTATGTATTATAGAACCACTTTAACTTCTAGCGAAGAATAACAAAGTCCCGTTATTTGTTGATAGGAAGTGTAGTAATTTTTATGACAAAAATAATATAACCTCATAATATGACTTGGTCCCTACTTCACTGTAGAATGTAGTAATTTCCGAGATTCTTCTCTGCTTGTAAAGGGAGCATGGAACAGCATAAGTTTCAAGGTCAACACTTTTGAGGGGAATTGGATGAATATAACAGTATGTTATGATACTTCAGCAAAACCTCATTAGTCAAGGGTTAATTCAACGTTCAAAGTAGAATTGTTCAAAATATCAGAGAAGGTAAATTTGCTAGTAATGATATAAGCTTGTTCCGGGTTTGGCAAAATTGTTGGATTGTTTCAACATGATTCCCATACAGTATTTTGAGGAAGAAACTCATAAATTTGAATATGCATGAATTACTTCTTTCACAGTGCTAGACTGCAGTGGTGAAACCGATGAGTTCGAATCTTGCCAAGTCGTTAAGATTTTTATCTACGGAATCTTCAATGTAAGCTCCTCTGATATTGTTTATACTCTTCATAGAACTTGTTTATTTTAATACGCTATCTTTGTTTGAAAACGTCACCTCAAATACTCTTCGAATCCATTCTATTCACTTGCAACTTCATATTCCCGAATCCAATGAACACAATGTATAAAACTTATCGACAAATGTCTTTTACATATTCATCAAATATTGTTGAGACAATGGTCTGAAACATAACTATTAGATATTTGAAAAACGTTCCCGACAAGTGTTGGAGGTCATGTTTTGAAGAAGATTCATATGTATCGAATAGATCAAAAGATTGCTTCTAAAATGCTAGAATTTGAGGGATATTTATCATTTGTCAGAATTTTCTTCTGGCACGAGACATTCTTCGAAAACCGAGGAGATACATTCAAAATCTAGTTATTTTCCCTAGATCCTTAGGAGAACTCCTGATTTTTATATGTTTTCTGATATATGAATTCATTATTCGGATTTGAGAAGATCACATCTTAACCCTGGTGTGTGCACTGGGTCTTTTAAGGAACATGATCCAGTGTACACACCGTGTCTCGACAAACAAGTGTACACACGCAGGATTAAAATCCTTCGATCGGTTCCCGCGTGGAAATTAATTCTTGGCGGCAGTTTGGACTAAACTAGGCGTCCGCGTTTTATTTCAGGCCCTGTTTTGGTTACCCTTAAAGGGCCTGGACAGGATTGTCACGTGCTCGTCTTTGGGGCGTGCATAGTATTCCCAACTTGGGCCTATGTAGAACACCCATGATGAAGCTAATGTAAGCGATGAAACTAGGACCTCTAAAAGGATAATAAATTGTTGCGAATATCATCAAATTGAATAAATGTTGCAAGGAGGAAACTTCCTCGATTGAAAATTGTGCTATCCGAGGCCCTATCTGTACCCAGACCACTTCGGCTTGAGTCCAGACAGAGCCTGGAATGAGGCGATTCCAATTTCTATTCGGTTATTCCACCCAACATTACTTTGTTCATACATTATCGGACTGTATCAAAACACAGAACAGCCTCATTCAGTCTTGGAATTAACCATACAGTGATGTTTTTTTCGATTTTTTGACATCTTTCACCGGTAGTGTGAGCACAGTAATCATGGATGAAATATTTTTTTGGGAGCATACACCGCAAAAAGTCGAAATTACCAATACGATTTCAGTAAATTTGCTTTTCAAAGTAGGTTTATATTCAAATAAGGACCTGATATGAGGGCAAGTCCCTATGCAGGCTGTAGTCTGGTGCATTCAGATTTTCAAAACGGGGGAAAACGTTGGAAATACAACTTGGCCCTACATGGGTTGTATACAGGTATGCTTACATCAAGGTCTTCGGGAGAATACGGGAAGCCTTGCAAGGCCCTATTAGGGAACCCTCTACTGTGGCACTTCAAAAAAATCGATTCTTTGTGTGTATTTTTCGATAGTTTATAGTCACAGAATTAATATCCTGTAGTTGGTATGTGCGATTCCAACCCTTCTGACCATTTGTGGTGTCTAAAAACGCTAAATGCGCAACCTTGAATTATGGAGTAGATTCTTGGAGTGAGCGTTAAGAGCAGCTATTTTTCATGTATACGTATATTCTCACCCTCCAGCTTTCGATGGAGAACCTGAACAGATTTTGAAGCCAATTTTCGAAGATTTAAGCCAAAATGATCTTCTTGAGAGATGTTTAGGTGCTAATGAGCAAAAAAATGAGGGTTTTAATTCTTGCGTTTGGTATTTGGGACCTGAACACATGTACTGGGGCAAAAAGATATTGGAACTTTCCACAAAGATTGCTGCATGTGTGTTTAATGAAGGGCACGCAACTATTTTGAAAATTTTTGAAACAATGGGATGTATAATTGGCTCAGAAAACTTGAGTTTCGTCGAAGAGCAGGAAAGCTTACGGATTCACCAAGCCGACCAACGAAGCTCTGAAGCCTCAGAACGAGCTCGCATCCTTAAAAAAGGAAGCAAAGCTGCTGAATCAGAGTTCTTTGATACAGAGGAACCCAAGTAACACAAGAACATTTCAAACATTCTGCGCTAATTCTGAGATCACGCATAGAATGTGCAGGTGAGACTGTTTTGGATAAATTCGAAAAACACATTCTAAGAATATGCATAGAATATACTTATTAAATTTGAAACGTGAATATCTGGAAATGACATTTTTGCACTTGGCGGAAGGGATTTCTAAAAAACGGCTGAACATATTGACTTGGAAATTTCACACAATGTTGAGCACACTCGTGGCTATCGTCCATACCTCGATTGTGTTGAAAAATTAATTCCAACATATTTTTTTACTTCGTTTAGTAGGTTTTTTTAGGACGAAAAAAGCCGTTTTTCGTACACTTTCACAAAACACGCCGCCATTTTGATAATTTTCAATAAAATATTTTGTTCGAGGTACGGGCGATAACGACAAGATCACAGATTGAGAATCTTTTGGGATTTTTGGTTCCAGACATCCTGGAGTACTGGAATTATTCTCACCAGTGGAGAGTATTTTTCATTGAATGAATAATCATTTTTTTAAAACAAGACAAAATTTTTTCTATCCTCTAAATACATACCTTTGAAGGGAAAATGGTTGCCCAATTATATGCATTAGTCTGAGAAAAAAAATGTTGAACATAGGCTTATTTTCCGGCTGTTACAGCAGAGTGTCCCCTCAAGGCTGTACTTGGTGTGCCTAGATTTTTAAAACCGGGGAAAGGATTGGTAATGCAGCGTGGCCCTATATAGGCTTCATATGGGTGTTCCTGACTTAGAGGAATCAGGCTGAATATCAGCAACCCGACTAGGCCCCTTTATTGGCTAAGGTTGGGACATCCTAAGTTGGATACCCGATGTAAGCCCATGCGAGGCCTATCAAGAGACGCGGTAGCGTCTCGACGCCAAGTACATGAAAAAAAATTTTTTTATATAAATATAAATTGTATATTAAGTGCAAATGCAAATGTCGCTGCCGCTTCTTTTTTACAGTAAGTTTGGAGATTCAGTTTTTATTTCTTGAATTGTTTCGATGTGATCACGTATTTCAAATATAAACCAATTTCATTCTGTAGATACGATTTTTTGCTTTCGATTGAGATATCTTCCAATCCAATCGGTGCAGTATTCACTGAGATATCTTAATTTCGATTCTATTTTGTATCATAATATTTCAGATTCGATTCTTATTTGCGTTTTTCAATGCCTCGCAATATTTTCTTCGCGACTTTGTTCCGAAACTCGACTCTCAGTTGTATCAATCGATAACACAATTTCGGAACATAACCTGAACGCAATCAGCTGTGATCCAAAGACACGTGTTCCATTGAAATGTCAATACAACCCAAACAAATTTGTGAGAGGGTGAGAGATTATTTTTCTGTTGATTAAAGGTTAAGAATTATTATCACACGCCGATACAAAATTTCGAATTTAATAAATTCTTCCCATCAAAGTATGGAGTTTATTTATTTTCATAAAATTAAAACAGTTTTAAAATTTATTGTGTGAAGCGGAAGAGTGCTTTTATGCGTGCACGTACGTGGAGAAGAAATTGCACATGATTTCACATGAAGATTTTGAAGATAGCAAGGATGAAGGTGAATAACTGGACAGGATCACATAATCAGATAAGTTTATTTACTATTTTCGTGTCTTTTACGAAATATAACATGTTTTGGTATAAGAAATTCACTTTGTGGTTAATTTTTCATGTTTCAGATCAGAACCTCTGCAACTATGGTAATATTAGCAACAGTTCTGGCTACTGCAATTTGCAATCATAATATTAGTGGATAATACTTCATAATCACACCCAGAGCAGTAGCGGGTACAGCCCCCACAACCCACATGCGACCCCTGTTGTAAGTGAATTATTCAAGTTATTTTGGTATGTTGGGAAGAATCTGAGATTCATAGCATAATACTTGAGAAAATATATGGCAATTGATGTAATTCTTCAAGTTTTTGATTATCCAAGGTTTACTTGAACCTAGCAATTGAGAAAACATCTGTATCAAACCAAAGCATTTATCGGCCACGCCAAATGTCCGATGATGGTAAATTGTCATGATTGAAAAAGAATTTGTATTGACTGTTTTCTTCAGATTGATTTGGGAATGGCAAATCGGTGGTATCTAGCTATGTATTGTTGACCCATGGTATTTATTCAACATATTAATTGATATATTCAAGCAGCATTTATGCAGTCAAGTGTAGTTGGTACTTGATAGTGATTTCAGATCTTTTTTTTCCTCTGATGTTTTTTTTGGCTGATCACATAATATGAGGAAGGAAAATGGAGTTTATCAACAAAATTAATAAACTGAAATACTTTTGTAATGCTTTTCCATGTACTTGACGTTGTTTTTTTACTTTTTTGAAGTTTTTCTGGGGGGTATTCAATACAGGACGCCTGGAAAACTTTCCACACGGATTGTGTCACGAAAATCACGTTCAATCTTCAATATGTGACAATTTGGAATGGCGGTTACCCCAGGAGATCAAGATGGACGCCAAACGTTCAATAACCATCCAACAAACGTTCGATAAACGTACGGAGATTTTTACTTCCAAGGAACATTCAACGAATGCATGTGAACGTTCCACGAAAGTTCGGAGATCTTGGTTCTCTTGAGGCTACAGCATGGTTTTCTTCATTCCCCGATTGAATTCGACGATCAAACGATCCCTTGACCGCGTGAATTTTTTGAGAATTTAGATAAAATAGATTCAAAATTTATACACATTTTATAATTCTCCCGATTTGGTTGATAAAATTAATACAGCAATACGAATTCTTTCCGATTGAGGGATAGTAAAACATAAGAAAATAGGGAAAAACAAGATTATCGAGTATAAAAGAAAATTCTTGGCAAAGGTAACTTTGTAAACTATGTTTACGATGTTTTTCATTTTCTTTATGTCATCGTAAAAGTTTGTTCTCCCAACTCTTGTTCCTTCGCGGAAATACGATTTTTACTGAGAGTTGGAATGTGGAGTACAAACTCATTCACTAATAACAAACAATTTATTTTGACCAATTCTTCAATTCACATTTTCTTCCTCTTCGATGGAAGAAAAATAAGATGCATTGTGTGTTTTCAAATCAACATTAGGTTCGATATTTTGAAATGAATTTTTATAATGAAATTGAATGAACTGATGAATCTTATTGAATATCGAAGGAGTGCAGGGGAAAAGTGATGCGGATTCACTCTTGAATACAATTTTTGAAATGAGGTGACAAAATAAACTCCATGAAATAATATCAACGCACCATATTTTTGCAGAATCCCAAACAGGAGGAAAAATTTCATAATTTTATTAGAGAAAATTAGAACGAGAATCTATTCATTCTATCACCAAGGAATCTTGAAAAGGAAAGAAGAAATTGATATCACGTACATCCCTCGAATGTGAAAAAACCATCACTTTCTCCGAAAAGAAAGAGGGAATGAGGAACAAAAAAAAAGAAGTATAGAGAATGGAAAAAGGAAAAGAAGGTACAACCGCTCTTACAACTTTTTCTTCGCCAAGCTTCTTTTTGCAGAAATTTTCCTGACCTCTTCCCCTTTCTACGAACAAAATCCCTCGGAGGTTGAATATACATCTCCTGTATCCGTTTGTGTGTATAAATGTGAAAGCTCGTTGTATAATGGGACGAGGGTGGTAGTAAGAGGCAAAGTTCACGGACCAACCGCGTACATGTGTATACGTACAACACACCAACTCTCGACCCCTTTCAGAATATTTTCTCGGTTCTTTCTTGCGGACCCTCGCCCTAAGCACGAGGAGACGGTACAAGGGGTCGGTTTGAGGTCCTGGTAAGACCCCCCACCAGCGATGTTCCTTATTGATCGTCCTCTTCCTTCGCCTCATCCTTTTCATCCTTATGACGGCCCATCTTCCTCTCTTTCTCGAGTGAAAAGCATACGATGTTGCTGTTCCTGGTGCTATGCTTTCTCCTTTATCCTCGCTTAGGTCCACCCCACTCGTGAAAGAGAGGAAAAGAGGAAGAAAGAGAGAGTGAGAGATATGGAGTTACTCTTCTCCCGCCTTTGTAGCCCACCTACTACCAAAAACCACCCTCTGTGTATTCGCTCCCTTCTTCTTCTTCTTCCCACTTCTACCACCCTTTCTATGTCCGTTCGCCTTACCCGATAGTAAACCCTGGAGAGGAGCACAAAGGACCACCGCGTGATCCCCGGTGTCTGGAGCTCCTACCCCTTTCCCTACCTCTACCTCTGATACCACCACCCTTACGACTAACATTTCCAGCAACTTCTATTACTCTGCCTTCATAGTTCTAAATTTATTCTTATAATACGTTTGTAAGAATATTTTTCCCTTTATTTTCTTTCCTTCTCGTATCATTTGAGCACCAACATCCGATAATGACTCGAAATTAATGAACTGTACCACTTGGGATCTTCAAAGTAAAAGGATGATTTACTCGTGTGTTTGATTTCGATGTCAACACCGTGCAAACAGAAACACGAGTTCCTATTTAGTTGGAAATTGCAAAACCAGTGGAGTTGAAATTCTACCTGATATTATGTTTAGAACATTTACTCTGAATTTGAAACGGATTGTCGGAGCGTTGACCTCGGGGTGAATTGATCAATCAACGGTATAAACTTCTACTAATGTGCAACAAGGTTTCTCAAATGATGAATTTTAAATTCAATTTATTCTCTTGTAGTATTATTTCCTTTGTATAAATCAGCGAAGGTTGAAAATTCGTTGTGGAATACACTTCCTTTATAATTGTTTATATGAGTACATGGGAAATCATTTGCCAGTGAAATATTTTCATCTTACTTCCTTTGAATTGTTTTGTAATATACTTTTTACGTATTTCTAAGCATTTCGTGGAATTTCCATAAATGAAGGATTTCATTCACAAAATTCAATAATAATTGGGACTCATTATTACGAAGACAATGAAAAATCCAAGAGAAATGAACATAGTATTTATACATCTGAAGATGAGAAAAAAAACTGCGAGTTGTAGCGACTTTTACCGACGAGAAATATCAAGATCATGAGCTGATGATAAATCTTTCTCAGACACATTATTGACACAATCGATATAAACGCGAGAATATGGAAACAAAGGACCAGCTCGCTGTTCTCATGTGTCTTCGTAAAAGAGTGGCGAAGTCAAACAGGTGCCGGAGGTCGAGCACGTGGTAGATCGATGGTTACGAACAACCAGCGGTACCCTCAGAGAGTGACCAGTAGTCGTTTTCTTTTTGCCGACTTTTTTTTCATTCCCAGCTTCCTCTGTCCCCTCGGGCGGCAGAGCTTTTTCCAAAGAACCATCGTGCGAATACCGTTTTTCATTCATATTTCCACGGTGCTCCGTTGGTTGGTCGGTTAGTTCATTCGTCCGTTCGTTCGCTCACTCGCTCGTTCGTTCGTTCATCGAAAGCCGCAATGATGCGTCGCATGGATCGATTTTAAATGGCGTTCTATACATGGATCTCTCGTGTTTCATCCCCCTCTGAGTCGACTGTTACGGCTGCCAAGCCGTCAGCCAAGGGTTCCCCTAGGTCGGGAGTTTATGCGGTCTCACAGCAACATCCGTTTGGTTGTTTTTATTGTTTTCTGATGTGGTTTTTTTCTCCTTCCCCTCTTTCGCCCATTCATCGTATCGGTATATTATACATGTATGTTACAACACGAGCTGTCAACTCCATTCAACGATTCTAACAAAACAACAACAACAGCAACAACAACCAAAGTACAAAAACAATACAAAGAAAAACAAAAACAAATATTGCACGGTCACAATACGCTTTTTTTCTGTGCCATTCGATTGTTGAATGATAGATATGCTAAATGAAGGGAAAACATTCGAACTTTATGATCACTTATGAAGAAGACACCTCTGAAATTGTTCTGTTTTTTCGCGTTGCAAATCATTATCCATCTCCATATTGAGAACAATCTGATCGTTTTGTCGCGGTAATTAAATTGGAGATATAATTTAATCAATTGAAGTTATGATAAGGAATTGATGAACGGAACTAAATTGCTTCGGATTGTGATCGTTTGGAAACGGGATGGTCACTATCTCTTCATGCGATACGGTAGATTGCGGACGAATGAAGGCCATTGAGTACACGACTAAACGGTTACAGGGTGTAGGAATTGTTCAACGGTGTCGTTGATGCTACGCTCGGAAGAATAAATGTCTCCTGATGAGGAATGATCTTTAATTACAGAGAAATCTCAGTTCTCAATAGGCTTAATGAAGAATACAGCGGAAATTGAATTCATTAATAATACTGAGCTGTTAGTTTTGCCATGAATAGTCATTGAATTAGTCCCTGTAGCTGAAGTTCAACTATCATAGAAAATTAATTCAACTCTCCAAGGTAAGTATCTTTGACGGATTCATTGATTACAGTTCATTGGCGTGGATTATATAAACTTCCGAAAGCGACAATTCGATTTCCTCTACAACAATTATGAAGTCAAACATGTTTGTAGAGAAAACCTTATTTTCGTTGAAATTTCATTTCAAATCGCAAATGAAGAGTGAAAAATGTAAGATCGAATGGATTACCGTGCATACTTGCTCTTCTGAATAATTCATAAACCAGCGAGCGTTCAGGGTCCCAGAAGGATCTTGAAATAGGTACTCGATAATACATTAGACAATCAAACCGATTTTCCCTCATGAATCGTTCGAAAATTAAACGACATCTGAGTAGCTGCCAGAGCCAAGAATTCAGTAAACTAAATTGAATAATATGACGTGCTTAACATGGTCATTCGCGTATAGTACGGCTCAATATCTGTGACTCATGTGATAAATGTTTACTGTTATATGCGTGGCTTGTCCAAGAACGACAGCGTCAAATCGGTTTGGTTCATTGAATTCCTGACTTCGGTAGTTATTCAGATATTACTGCTTTTCGGAACAATTCTCGAGGGACCATCGATCGCGTTATTTGCCGTATTATCTGGTATCGATTTTACTTTTGGAACATCGGACAAATAATTTGGACGAACAAATGTATTCCATACTGCATATTGATTTTGTTTCACATAGGAGAATTACAGAGATGAAGGTGATGTTTTTATCCTTACTTGATTCTTTGATTTGTTTAATTCCTGCTTGAATGATTGATGTGGTGAATCGATCCACGCTAGCCACCTAATTGTCCATGAGGGGTGTTGATTTTTGTTCAGAATAACACTAACAATCACAGTCACAAATATAAACACAACACAAAAACCAACTCCTGTGAATAATGCATATGAAAAAAAATCCAAGGAAGAAAAGTCAAGAATGCAGAAAAAAATTGTTCAATGATGATGTTAATATTTTTGATTGAATAAAGATTTTCGTGATTTGCAGGAGTTGATATTATATAATTGAGAGTTTTACACAGTACATAGTGAAATTTACTTTTATCCTAAATATTAGTTGATTTCAAGATACAGCCAAAACTAGGCCCGTTTGAACTGGAAGTACACACCGCAAACAAATGCCGACACAATGAGTTAGTTTATATACTAGAATGACTAATTGTCAATGTGAGTACTGAAGAATTATATATCTAATCCTAGTTGACGGAGGAATTATGGAATCCAATTTTCATTTTGATTGTCGAAATAATTGAGAGAGTCGACGAATGATTGAAATTCAGTGTACAAATTCTCCCCGGATTTGTGCTCCGTTCCAAAGTGACACAGTAGTCAATGAAAATTTTGATAATTTTTCTCCGTGTATTAATTCTATCGCTAACTGTCATTCATTGATTCAATCATTCCAGTTTCAAGTAAGAGTGGAATCATTTATTTTAGTATTAACTATATAGGTGAGATTATTGATTTCAGTCATAACTATCAGTATCATCAGTCATTTCAGTGCCGTCATTAATGAAAATTATCAATCCCAGTACCGACTATTAACAATATTCGTTCCAATATTATCAATGGAATGATTGATTTTGGTTTTGTTTCATAATTATGAATTATAGTACGAAATATCAGTCAAAGCATGAATTTAAGTTTCGATTGATAGTGGAATTATGAATCTAGTATTGGTACAAATATTATTGATTCTCATGCTCAAGTCCCTAGCGGATCTGGATGAAACGACAAGCGACCAAAAATTGACCAAAATCCCAAAAAAATTTGAACAATCTCAATTTGGTGATTTTTTGTGGTGACTTTCTGGGTTTTTACCTCAAAAATACTAAAAAGATTCCAAAAACGGACCACATTCTTTGGTGACCTTTTGGTGGCAGATTTGTTCAAAGCAACCGTTAGTTTCCGTTCACAAATAGGTCATTATATGGTAAAAGCCATTTTCTGACCAAACTTTTACCATACCAAAAAATAACCGAGAATAAACAAAAAAAATTGGTCGCTCCGGAATCGCTAGGAGTATCAGTGAATTTATTAATTTCAGTTTTGGATAATAGTGGAGTTATTAATTTCGCGTTGACTATCAACCAAATCATCAATTCCAGTCGCAGTTACTGATAGAATCATAAATTTTAATACTGGGTGGAAGTGAAATTCCCCAATCCAGTACCATTAGTGAAATCTGTAATTTTAGTACTAGTTAAGGGGGCGGGGGGAGGAGAGGGAGCATCATGTAAGCAATCTGTTTTTCAATGATTCATTGCATAAAACTGACGGAATTTATTGGAATGATTTAAAGTACATATATAATATATTTCAAATCTAAAAGTACAGAATAAAATTATTTCGAAATAATGAAGAAAAAAAGAATAGCGGTGCTACAGTTGGCTGAAATGGGTTCCTTGATCTCGCGCCTTGGAATATCCAGGTCCTTATAATTAACTAAAATCAACGAAACAAAATTTTCCCATTAAGATAAGTTATTTTGCTTTGAACTGACCTACACTGTTAGGAAAATTCTGAAATTTCTGAATTGTGTGATGAAATTTGAGGAGTTAATTATTGAATCGACAAAATTAGGACGAAAATTCTTAAAATTAGGAATTATATTCTTGAAATTAATATCTTATTATGAGATTTAATAGGTCGTATTATGTAGAAAGTTTCATAATATGTATATGAAACTTAAGACAGACTTTTCTTTACAGTGTAAATCAGCAAAAAAAAACTTGAAAAATCCCTTCTTTATATAAACAATACTGAATAGAAAATTTTTCTAGTAATGTTAAATTTATTCCATGGCCTGTGAGTTGAAAGATATCAGCATGAAGTTCCAAGTTGATCGTTCTATTACTTTTTGAGTGACATTCCACGGCGTGAAAAGAAATGAGTTGAGAAAAACGCATTTCAAGTTTTCGGTCTTGAAATTGGAGTCTAGAGTGATTTATAATTATCCAAGCTTAGTCTGCGATTCTAGGACCCTGAAGTAAGCCTTGATTCTCCAAAATAACATTGTCTCGTGATGTGTTCTTCTCTTTTAGAGCGACGAATTTGATGATCTTCGACCTTGTTCATCTGTTCTCGGCAGTGAATGAAGAATGCGAACAAATTTGGTTCCATATGAAGCTCCCCTTCAATAGTCAAATGATTGATTCCCAGACAGTATTTTGTAGATAAGATTTTGAAAAGACTTCTCAAAGATATTCCCAAGAAATGATAAAATGTTGCATAAGATATCTTTCAGAAGTCTTTTCAAAATCTGATATACAGAATGCTGTCTGACTCTGGTGACTACAAACAATTTATGACTAGAATTAAGAATTTCGGTATTTCATGTTGATAGTGTTATCAATTCCAATGCTGCCACGTTTTAGTTAATGGTGGAATTATTCATTTCAATTCTCATTGAAAGTGAAATTATTATTTCAAATATCACGCTGATAGGAAAAGATCTCTCTAAATCTGTTTGAATATTTTCATGTTTTGGGACATTTTCCTGAAACGTTCAAAATAATTTTGAAAAATTCAGAGAAAGTTAAAGGCTTGGTGTATAATGATGCATTCTGAATGATTTGAGATTATTCTTATGATGGTTGACAAAATCTTCGGGATTTTATAGTATTTTTTTCAGCATCGGCCCAAGAAATTCTTCTCCTTCTCTGGTAGAAATTTGTCTGGGCGTCCCTTTTACCATCCGCGTACTAGATGGGACCCACGTGGAGGCAACTGGATAACACATTTCAGTCAATTTGACTTCAGTGCACAAACATTTATTTGATTTATGTTTAATGCGCCAACTGACCGTACAGTAACATTGATAGTCAGAGGAAAACAGAAAGCCCCAAGGTTTCAATTTGTCACTCGAGATTATTTGATGGAAATAAATTCAAAAGCAACGTTCTTTACTGGAGATTACATGTCAAAATACATTGTTACCTCATTCATAGGTGTGATTTTACAGAAAACACATGATTTCACATTTCTAATTACCAATTTGAACAAGATTCTAGCGATTCCCTGGGAACTCTGGACGGGCACAGGCTAGAAAATGCGTTACAAAACTAGCTAGAAACCAACCGAACATCTGGGAAAACTAGCTGGGGCCCATCTAAATCCCAATCATAATTTCTACTAGGGTTCCTCCAATCAGTTACGCCTTTACGCTGTCCTTTGTTTCACGTCAAATGAAGAAGGAAGAATAATTTCTCGGGCTGGCCCTGATCTTTTGGAATCTCTCTAAATTTTTCTGAATTTCTTGGAATTTCTCCAAATCTCTCTAAATTCTTCTGAATATCTCAAAACTTCTCTAGAATTTGCTCAATCTGTCTAAATTTCTCTGAATTTCATTCAAGCAGGTTTTATTACTCTCTCCGAATTTGTCTGAACCTCTTCGAATTTCTCCAAATCTATCTCAATGCTTCAAAATTTTACCCGGAGAAAATATTTCAATCAATATTACAGTATACCACCGGATTGGGGCGCCATATCGATTCCTTCGAAAAAAATTACTGCAATATTTAATGAAATATCTTCTGCGTGTACGTACTTGGATTTTGAAGGTTCCTTCCAATTTGTCTGGATCTCTTTGAATACCTGTGTAAATTTCTCTGAATCCCCAGAAATTATGATTGGGATTTGGATGGGCCCCAGCTAGTTTTCCCAGAAGTCAAGTTAATTTCCAGCTAGTTTTGTCACGCACTTTCTAGCCTGTACCCACTCAGATGTCCCAAGAAACTGCTAGATTGTAGTACAAATTGCTAATCAGAAACGTGAAATCATGTTTTTTCAGTAAAATCGCATCCGTGAATAAGGTAGAAATGTATTTTGAAATGCAATCACAAGTCAAGTACGTTGCTTTTAAAATAATTCCATAAAATAATCCCGAGTAACAGATTGAACGATTGGACTATCTTCTATCCCTCTGACCGTATTTATGGACTATCAATGCTGCTGCACGATCAATTGGAGCATGGAAAATCTACATAAACCAATTAAATGTTCCGGTACTAAAGTCAAATTGGCTGGAATGTGTTATGTAGTTGTCTCCGCATGGGTCCCATCTAGTACATGGACGGTAAGTGGGACGCCCAGGCAAATTTCTACCAGGGTCATTCAAACTGAATTTCCAAAATTCCCGGCGGGCGAAGCGCTCCTGAATTTGTGTTTATGCTACTAGCAGCGCCACGGTAGCAGCGTAGGAGCTTTCCTAAGATTTTGGCTATGCTTCGCTACCATGGCATATATATAATCTAAACCATAACGTAGCACTAGCTCAGTGCTACCAGTATTACCAGGGAGTGCTACCAAGTAGTGCTGCTAGTAAAATACTACTAAGTCACTCCCATGTCCATACATAAATCAAGTAATGTATGTACAAGCTGCGTTTAACTTATGGATGGATGGTAGCGACGCTGCTAAAAGCACTGCCCTAATTTTGCTGGCGGGGATATTCCTGTGGATTTTTTCAGAATATCTGTAAATCCTTTCGAATTCTTCAGAATTCCAAAATGGTACTCGGATCTCTTTGAGTTACCTTCGAAAACTGAGACGAAGAATTTTTCAACATCACCTCCTCCCTAAATTTTCCTACAAGTCTTTCAATTCCTAAAGAAACTAATCGACGAGTTTTTGAAATTGAATTTTATTTAGATGCTCCTCAATTCTCCCGGAATTTCCCCAAATCTCTTCTCAGAGATCAACTCACAAGTTTTTTCAATTCATCAGTCTGTAAATCACACTGATTCTTCTTGAACTTTTCTAAAACACAGGACCAAAAAATCACCTGAATTTGCTTGTATTTGAATCTTCCTCAATTCTCCTCCATTCTTCGGGATTTCCCTGAATCTTTCAGAAAACTCAACGTAAAATTTTTCCCACCTCACCTGTCTCTGATTTCCTCGAATATCTCTGAAACCCTTCGAATTCCTCTGGAATCGTCAACCAGAAAATTCACTCAATTCACTTCTCTCTGATTTTTCCTGACTTATCTTGAACGTTTCTGAATCTCTCCGAATCCTCCTTCAGAGTTGAATTAAAAAATTCTTTTTTCAATTCACTTGTCTCTGAGCTTCTCTGAATTTCTCTGGATCTCTCTGGAACCCCCTGAATACCCCTGAAATTTTTCTCAATTCACTTCTCTCTAAATTTTCCTGAATTCTTCTTACTTTTTCTGAATCTCTCTGGAAAAGATTTTTCTGAAATTACGGACCAAAAATTTCATTCAATTTCTTTCTTTTTGAATTTTTTCGAGTTCTTCTGAATCTTCCTGAAAAATTCAACCTGCAATTTTCTCCATTACAACTATCTCTAAATCTCTCGTCTGAAACATCAAATATTCCGAGAGATGTTTTTCTCGGGGGGAATCATCAATGAATTAATTTATTTTTTACTACTGATTACTAGTTACTACTAATTACTAGTGATTAGTAGAATTATTGACTTCAATGTTGATCGTTAGTGAAATTTTTCATTTCATTACTGATCCTCATCATAATTATTGTTATTATCAAGGGGTCTTTCTGGTTAAGATTTTCAAGGAAAATTTTTTTTTCTCATAGAAATGTTTTATAGAGTTATATATCTATATAGAAATATATATCTCATAGAATTGAGATATCGTTTTGAAAATTTGTAGGTATGTTTATTAAACATTGAATATTGCAAAAACACTTGCTTCAGGTTCAAAAATTTCTCTTCCGTCACACTAATTATTAAGTTGAACGAAAAAGTACCAAAAAATGACGGTGGGAGTGGTTTGGGGCGACCGGATGATCTGAAAAAAAAATGGCAAATCATTCCATGTTGAAGTGCCTATTGCATGAACTGGGATATTTATTTTCATCATACAATAACAAAGTGGTGGCCATTGTTCGAAAAAATCGATTTTTCAAGGTGGAAAATCGGATGCGAATCGGACGATTTTTGACCAATCAAAAAGATCCTAGTTCATACGATAGCGACTTCAACAAAGAATAATTTGCCACTTTTTGGTTTTTTTCAGATCATCCGATCGTCCCAAATTACTCCCACCGTCATTTTTGAGTGTTTTTTTGTTGTTTAAATTAGTATAACGAGAAAGAAATTTGTTCAAATCTGAAAAAAGGTTTTTGATAATAACCAAGGTCTAATAAACAAACTTACAAATTTTCAGAACGATATCTCAATTTTTTTCTATGAAAAAAAACAAACATTTTTTTCAAAATCTTAACCAGAAAGACCCCTTAATTTGAATATTCACCATCAGTAAAATCATCAGTTCTATTTCTAGACAGTGGCACTCATCGCTCTCTCTCTCTCTCTTCACAACCCAAGATTGAAACCATTCGAATCAGAAAGGGGGTGAGCGGCCATGTTGGGAGGTCGCACTTTACATACATAGTTTAGAGAGGAAACTGGGAAAAATTAAGAGATTCTCACCCTTTCTCGCTCACGCGATAAAGTATATCACTTCGACCTCACTGATCTAGGAAGTACTCATTCCAGTAGGTGTAGAGTTCAATGACCGCAACATAAAAAAGAGCGTTGTTATCAAAATTAAGCGGCACATTAATTCTGATGATATTTTTGACAATGAAGGTAGGAGGCATTCATGTACTTTATATATGCTATATTTGATTTCACTTTTATCGTTTGAGTACATCAATGTTATTTACTTTTGTTAATAGTACACAGTCGAGTATGGTTATCAGTAATAAGGTATGTATACGTGTATTCGTGTTTCTGCGTTTTATGCTATTCTTCGGGTGTCTACAGACAATACATCGCGTTATGTGATTTTTCGGTCGGGGACAATACTGTGATGTCATTGTCTGTTATTTTTTTTATGTGATTCTGGTTTATATGTTATTTTTCTGTGTGTTGATGAGTGTGCGGTGTTTCAACAATCTTGTTCGTAATAACCAAATGCATAACCAAATGTCCCAGTTAAAATTCAAATTTGATCAGAACCCAATATAAATTTCATATAATTTCAAGTACTACTTTTTCCTAATATCTCATCGTCGTCTCACAAATTTTCCCTACACGGTTGGTTTTAAAACTTGATTGCAATCTTGCGATCACGGGGATAAAAAAATGTTGCACCGCTCGGATTTGTGTACGATACTTGCTTGAGCTGGAGTTACGTTCGTTCTTTCGTATGGGACTTTTTCTTTTACAATCATCTCTCTGATTATTCATTTTACTGTTCGTCGACTATAGGGGTAATAAAAAATTATACCGACTCGGGGAAATATCACTCTGTCGTGCAATATAATGCAGATACGTTGCGAGATGTAATTGCGCTGAACAACATGATGCATCACAATATCGTATGATGAAAAAAACTCTTACGTAGGGAACGGTATTTCGCAATATTATTAACTCCAATGAATTTCAGGAATGTTTCGAATTAAAGATATCACATCTTCCTCGATACTTGAACAAACTATCTTCTCGTGTGTAATGATATTATTGCGACATTTATATTAAAAATTTTTTATGAAAAATGTGTTGTAAATAACTGAGAAGTTTCAAATGGTTCAAAGTACTTGAGTTAGGTTCGGTAAAGGTGTTTTTTTATGGTTTTCAATTCAAAACGAGATCCGAAATGAGTTCTTATAGAAATCCATTTTATCAATTTCCATGAATTTATTCAGTTCTTCTAGGTTTAAGAGAATTCCTGTGAAAAATTTTGCTTATATATTCTGAAGTATTCAACAGATTTTACAATGCAACAATCATCATCATCATCACGAAGTAATCAGTCTCATGACTGGTTAGATGGAATCCTCCAACTCTGTCTATTATCCGCTAAACGCTCAATTTCTACATATCTACGACAACCCTTATCTTCACTGTTAAAAAGTTCTTGAATTTTAATGCACTCTTAATGTACCAGTGTACATGACATTTCAACTCAAAGGTACATGAAATGATATTCAAGTATTATTACATTAATTTTCAAATCATGTGGAATTGAATTACAATTTCAAGTATCAGTACATTAAAAATTAACTCAGACTAAATCGATGGAGATTTGAGAAAATAAAATAACCATCAATAATGTTCGAAATTGAGTGCATAAGTTGAATAATCATAATCTTTTTGTGATTATAAATTTTGAAATTATTATTCTCAATCGCATCAGGTTACACTCTACGAGTCTTGTCGTTGAGAGTGCTTGAACGACACTGAACCCCAACAGAACCTAAAATTTGTGTACGTCCAGGAAACCTCCGAAGGACGTCTGAGAAACGTATTTGGACGTTTCCTGGACGTACACAAATTTTAGGTTCTGTTGGAGAAGGGTACGAAATTTTGCGCGAAATATTTTCGTGAACCACGTGAGGAATACAAATTTTATGAATACGATGATCAAATACATGCTTGGGATTGAGGATTTTAATTCCATAGTGGTTCTGAAACATTATGGAATCGATAGAAAATTCTCACGATTGAAGGTTATAATTTAGAAAATTTGGCTTCCTATATTTTTTCAGAACCAATATGGAATGAGAATTTGCATTCACAGTGCGCAATCCCATGCATGTATTTTATTATCACATATTTGAAATTTGTAATTCTTACATATTTTATAAAAGAAGGATGCGAAAAATATCATATGTTTCGTCTGTTGCTTGAAGGTCCTTAATTTTTAGGTCCTTAATGAGTTTCAAAGAAAATTTACTGGAAGTTTTTTTCTGGAACGCGAATGAAAATTAACATTAAACATTAAATTAAATGTATGTAGACTTGAAATTTGTGGAACCTGTACATCAATTTTCAGTTACGTACTTGAAAAAAACTTCCAGTAGATTTACATTAAAATCCACGCGGCAATTTCTAACAGTGTTGTATAATTTGCTTCATACACTGACAGAAAAACGACCTTGTTGAAACATTCGTGGTCGTAATACCTTGAAATCTGGTTTGATTCACCAGGGAATGTGATTGCGATGTCCAGAAAAAGTGGTTGAAGCTCAAATTCACTACATTTTTCAGGTTATCACACCAAGAAAGGAATCTGGTCTTTCAACCTGAGAAATGTAGTTAATTTTTGCTTCTACCATTTTTTCTGGACATCACAATCGCATTTCCTGGTGGATCGAACCAGATTTCCAGTTATTACGACCAAGAATGTTTCAACAAGGTCGTTCTTCTGTCAGTGTATATGACTTAATCTAGGTCTACCTTTGCGAGTTTTACCATTCATTTTTCCTTTCAATATTGTTTTCAATAAACTATCATGCCTTAATGTGTGTCCTATCAGATTACTTCTTCTTTTCACGACATGTTTCAAGAGACTTCTTTTTTCATTTCCCTTCTCAAGTACTTCTTCATTTTTTACTTTCTCTATCCACTTCATTCTAAGCACCCTTCTATAACACCACATTTCAGAAGCTTCAAGTCTTCGTTGGTCCGTTTTTCCAATCGTCCAAGTTTCGCAACCATACAATGCTGTGCTCCAAACGTAACTCTTCAAGAATTTCTTCCTTGCTGCTAAACCAATATTCTTCGAGCATAGTAACTGTTCCTTCTGGTGGAAAGCCTGTTTTCCTTGTGCTATTCTTGCTCTTATATCTCTTTCGCTTCCATTGTTTTCTGTGATTAACAATGCAACAAATTAACTGTAAAATGGAGGTCAAAATTTCAAACAGTTCGGAATTTCCTCAGTCAAATTTGTGGTGAATTTTACACACATTCACCAAAAATTGATGTCTCATCACACAATCAGAATTTTCCAGTTGCTGCATGGAGGAAAATTTAGATTATTTTTCAAAGTTTTCGTGTATATACGATATGTCAAAGTCGTTCAAAATCAAGGTTGACAATGTGAAGATCAACCTTATGTATGCATGTGTTCATCTATGTATACACGTACGAATATATGTATCTAACACATTGGTCTATCAGAGATATCCAATCGACGCAACAGCTGATGAACAATATATATATACATATATATATATTGAATTCATCGATAGCGCCTGCCATCGATATTGTAATAGTTCACTAATAGTCTCACAATTGTTCGACTATTGCCACCAGTGTGTAGGCGTTAGTGAAGCTTGTGTCACACATGCATATATATATACATATATATATATTTCATCTCTCTCTCTCTCTCTCTCTCTTCCTTCCACTCTCTATCCCTCCATAGTCATTCCAGTACCTTGCAAATATACCCATCTGTGGACGATTCGGTGCTTCATAACTGTGCGGTAAATTCGATTACCCGAAACATCGAATATCCAACTTTTTGTCCACCTCTGACACCTACGGTCTCTTTTTTTCCTCCTCTTTTCTGTTTTCATCATCTACCTCGTATAACGTGATATACTACACGTGTCGGCTTTTATAATGAGAGAACGATGGTTTCATGCGCATTCAAATAATAGTTTCATGGGAATACATTAAGATTAACGAATTGTTTATTTAGTGAGGGTGACTAATCGAATTGTATAACGCGGGATTATTTAAAACAACGGAAATTTATAACGATGCAGAGTTTTGTCTGTTTCGGAAAGAATATATATATATATATACATATAAACATGGATGAATCGAACGATCAAACAAGTGACTAATTAGCGAGAAGATGGAAGGGAAAAAACTTGACAGCACTCAGCAGGGTAAACATAATTAAAAAGTATTCGTCGCTATAAAAAATGTTCGTTATAAAATGAGGATAGAAAAAGAATCGAGGGATCGATGTGTTTGAGGACACTCGATCCGTTCACCTTACATTGGAGGGTGATGCGGAGCTCGCACAATGACCGAACGCGGTCTTTATTAATGGGGATCGTGAAAAATATTTACACTCTGTCGTGGGACCTTCAAACCCGCCCAAGAGTTATCTTAGATGACGAACTTGTGTATACTTCTGAAATTGTATTGGAGTGTCAGCTAAGTTATTCATCCAACACAGTAAAAAGTCAAAATATCCGCTTATTTTGAGATACTGCCAAAACTGGTCCCGTTGTAGCTGAAACTACTTAAACGGACCAACTAATTCTCAAGCAATTCTCGAATACTTCACGCATTTCTCATGCGTATCTTCAGAACTCTCACACGTACTCATCAAAAACTCTTCGATAATTTCTTCGGTACTCTATGTGTTCTTTTAGAACACCATTGAAATGAATACCGTAGGTGATTTTTACTGTGAATTCTCTGTGTATTCATCACAGTAAAAAGTAAAACTTAAAGTAATCCCGAATATCAGCTCAAAAATGCAGCCAAAAGTAGCGCCTATTCCAACTGAAAGTAAGCAATGAAAAAGACTGAATTTCAGTTAATTCCATCTTACTTTGGAATTAAGATAGAATTCCATCTTAATTTCCAAAGTAAGATGGAATTAACTGAAATTCAGTCTCTTTCATTGCTTACTTTCAGTTGGAATAGGCGCTACTTTTGGCTGCATTTTTAAGCTGATATTCGGGATCACTTTAAGTTTCACTTTTTACTGTGATAAGGGATTTATGTGCTGTCTGAGTGAGCGCTTGAAACAAATGTCGATACAATAAAAAAGACTGAATTTCAGTCAAGTTTTCAAGTAAGATGCAGCCATATTTAGTTCAACTGTTTACAGTGAAGGATCGTGGTTTGGCAATCCTGTCAAAAGCTGATCAAGGTGAACCCATCATAAACTCATTCTAGCAACCAAACCGTGTTCTGAAGTACAGTGAAATCTCTCTCTCTCTCTCTCTCTCTCTAAATTGGTATCTAGTCTAATTATCCCTTATTTTGACTATTGCTGTCTTGTTTTCACGGATATAACGAAGACAGAGAATCTGAAACTACAACGCTCCTTTAATGCTTGCGTCCGTTTTATTTTCAATGTTAAGCGAGATGAACACATAACTCCCTATTTTCTGAGGTTACGTTGGTTGAAGTTGAAGGAACGACGTGAATACTTTCTTGGTTCATCTGTATATCAGATGTTGAGAACGCGATTACCGTCATCTCTCTATAATCGTTTCAAATTCACCTATCAACACTCAACCTTCGATACTAGATCTGATCGTAACGCTCTAGTTATCCCCCCCCATCGTACCTCAACGTATGGGAAATCATTTACGATTTCGGCTGCAAGACTTTGGAACTCACTCCCAACCCACATTCGGAATCAGCCAACTCTTGCTTCCTTCAAAAGAGATCTACATCATCTTCTCATTAGTAATAACTCATGATTGGGTCAATAACTCGAATGATCATTTTATCGTTGAATTATGAATGGTAGTATAAAATGGAATCAATTATTTAGATCTAGAGAGCATGTAAAGTGAATTTATTAGCTTTTAATTAGTTTTATGAGTTCTTTTTATTGTTGCTAGTTATTTAGAACCTCTGTAAAATACTATACTGTATTTGCCCCATAGGTTTTCCTAGGGCATAATAATAAACTTATCTATCTATCTCTCTATGAATGTCCTCTGACTTGTTCTTTCCATTTATAAACAAACAGAGAGTGGAAAAGACAGGTCAGAGAATATCTGAAGAGTGTTTAGCGGAGTACCATTATTAGAGACATACAACACATACATCCTTGATTACAGTTCAAGGAAGCATATAAAGATAACAAAGTTCTGTCACATCCTCTCGTGAAGATGAGAATGAGGTGAGACATTCCAAGGAGATTTTAATGTCCGCCTAGAGTATGCTTCCACACAAGTTTTGACTAATTCAATCCTGCTTATTACATTTCATCTTCTGTCAGGTGTTTTCGTGATTCCTACATCAGGAATCAGGAATGCCCTATTAGGACTTACTATGGTCGCTATCAAAATTTTAGTTCATTCAACTTTCTTTGCTTTGGATTACAAATACTACTAAATAGATTTACTCTTTTCAAATTCTGTAAAGGACGCTTCTTTAGCGCTTCAATTCTCTGACTTGTCTTGTATTAGTCCAAGAATTTTGACCAGTTTTTCAATAATCATATTCGAAGATCCGCTTGTCAATAATTGATAAATAATTAATCTCAACTACACTGTTAGAAAAAACTAGCACCGAATTGATGGTAAACACCAGAAAGTGGTTACGGGAGGTCAAATTTCTAACGATGTACGTGTTGTTCATAAAAAATTTACAAATATGCTGCCACAGAGTGGATTATTGCATTAATATTGCCGTGATACTACACAATACTTCATGTATCATAACTGAAATCTTTCGATGTTCGCGTTTTTAGATCACAATAACATTGATATAATATTCCTGAGATGCTGCAACATCATCACAATATTGTGGTGAACCGGCTTTAATAAAAATAATTAACTGAGAGTCAGCATTTGATGTAAATTAGCAATGAAATTTTTATTCCAAATGTAACAGCAACGTTCGTGGTCATATGTTCTTAATATTAGCTTACTTCCCTATTCGTCTTGCTTTTGAGAGGAGAGACAGCGAACTATGTTGTTAAGCGGTGATGGTCGATTTGCATTTTGTAGAGACCTCCTTCCTTCAGGATCGATTTTATTTTGTCCGTCCTTTGGATGATCGATTGTCAACTCCGTGTAGTTAATAATTTCCGTTCCTTGTAGATTTTTCATTTCATCGATTTCATGAATGCGCATTCAACTGTATATAGATGTTATGATTACTCAGTGAACACGTGTCAATTATTCAGGCCTCTGTGCTACGGACCTCCGGACGATTCGATATCTAGACATACTCTGCCCTTCCTACATTTCCTTGTTCCTCTTTTCTCCAGATCCCCCTCTCTCTCTCTCTGTTCCTTCATTGTGGGCCTTATCCTACTCTTAGAATATAATGTCTGTTACAGTGGCTATCTAAAACCACGGACATTGTACTATTCCGATTAAATTTTGCACTGCCCCTGGGAAAAATGGCATTTTTTTCGATTCAAGGTCCAATGTTTAGATGGTACAATTTCTAGAAAGGGAAATTTTTGGCTAGGATGTGAGCCAGGAATACCAGACAATATCCAGAAGGATTTCTCTTGAAGTATTTTTCAGATTTACAAAACAATGGCTAAGGAATTCTCTAAAAACATTTGAGGAAGACGGTTTTCAGATGATTTGAAAGTCTGTTTTAAACAGTCACAGATATTCTTCAATGATGTAGAAGATATTTTAACCTTTCCTGAAGACATTTTCAAGACGCTTTATGAAGTAGTACTGAGAATTACTGGCAAATTCTCATGAGTTTCAAATTTCATTTTAACCCGAGAAGCACACAAGGTTTATGGGTCAATTTCAGATTGATTTCAAGTTGGAATGCGTTTAATGAAAGTTCATTGAATATCTTTGATTCACTGTCCTCATCTGAAAATCCTTATCTTGCCCTGATCAGTTATCTTTCTGTTGAATGAAAGTACTTTAATTTACGTTCATCAAACGTCTTTCACGTCTTTGGGTTCGCTTTGAAAATATTATGACCGAAATCAAAGAAAAATGGAAGTGTTGAGAATGGAAATTGTTTTGTATGTAAATTCTAATATGATTACATTGGCGTGAATCTTCATTAGGTTGATGAATTTTCCACCGGGCCAATAGTTATTGATTTCGATGAATGACCGTAGATCCCAGTTATACTAACTAAACTCTTTGACCAATCGCTCTTCGATGAAATACATTGATCGATTGTCATATACCTCATTCATTCATGCACAATTCATATGCACATGTTCATTTCATCGACAAATCTCAATTCTCAGCTTAACAATCAGGAAATTCGATAAAAGTAACGAAGAAAGAAGGATCACACAATTTTTGAAAAAAATCTCTGAAATCGTTGTTTAATTACGATTGCGCAAAGTAAACATTCGCTAGCAAGTCATGATTCGATGAAAAATCCTTTCAAAAACCAATTAACAGGTATTGCAAGATTCATTATTTCCTCTTATCCAATATCTTTGAAATCTCTGCTTCTTCTACTGATAAGAATTCTCAAAAATTATGAAACAAATATTAAAAAGATAATTCCGCTGAACGTGTCCGTTCGATATCTCAATTAGATACAATGATCAGCGCACTTTTCTGTTATTCGTGTTGTGTAAATCGTCACCTTGTCCCCACAAGGAATCCCCCCAGCAAAGCGACCGATTGGAAGTATTCGAAGAATAATCTTCCGCTCTCTCTTCTTTTGTTCTTCAAATTAATTTCCGTAAGATCACTGTGAATTCATTCCTACGTTCAAATCATCAAATCATTTATCAGGAAATACCTTTGATGTTCAATAGCGTATCAAAGACATTATGAGTGACGGTTTATTAGTTAATACCACTGTCATTATCAAAGCATCCATTACACACGAGAATATTTCTATACTATCGAAGAGAAAATCTGGGTTGAATTTCTGAGTTGAATCATACCTTCCTCCATTTATCTAATGAAAAATTACTTTAGTACCATTTTGAGGCAACCATATTACCTCAAACGTTATGAGCAAACGGAAGCAGCTTTGTCAACAGACTCTCCCGTCTAGATTCTTGTATTTACACATTTCATATAATCCTTCCACGTTTTTTTCCACAGTGTAAGTCGCGAGGGAGTTCTGAAAAATCCTTGATTCTCTTAGTTTCATAATTACATGAACTATACACGTCCTCTCATTCCAGAAGGAGTCATTGATTTACAGTCAGATGAAATATTGTTATACGTAACGGTATATGTTGGAATATTTGAAACCCCTTCATCAGGCATGACATAGTATGGGTAATAAGAGCTTTTTCACAAAGTCGAGTCGAACTTGTCGCTTAGTTCTTGCATATAATATTCTATACGTATACGTTGATAGTACTTTGTGGAGGAAAGGGGTGAAACCGGTCGGTGTCGGTCGATGCGCTCCGTCGCTACCAGAGCAAAGGGGCAGGGGACTGTTTTTGCGGGTGTGGCTTAACGCATTCCCCTTCGTCTCCGTAATCACCCCACTGACCCTCGTTTCCTTGCCCTAGGAACCACGAACCCTCCTATACGAACTACGTTCGTTCACCTTAACACCAACGCGTAACTTATCCTTTTCTTATTTTTTTTCCCTTTTTCTTCGATCTTAATCAATCTTCGTTCAGAGAACATTGAAATTTAATAGTCGGAAGATGAATTACCGAATCACATCATAATCATGAAATTAATATTTTTTTTACCAAAATAGGCAGAATTATCATCTCTCGAATATCAAAACCTCGGTTTTCATGTGTCCGTATGAATTTTCACTTCAGGCTTCACTTGATAGGACGAGGTCTCGAGCTGGATGATGATATCGAACGTTATCACCAATAACAAATTAGTGAAATTGACATTAATATTCATACGATACTATAAGGATCAATATTGGGCATGGAATTAACAATAGCATTGACGTTAAGTTCAACATTTATGTCGATATGAAGGCTCAATATGGAATCTGATATTCGTAATCCTTTGCCCATTACGATGGAAGGGATCTGCGACGTGAAATCCAATTTTGCTTGAAAATTTTTGATTTGAGAATCAAAGAGAATGGTTTTTTTTGCCAAACGTCGTCTGGTTTCGTAAGTGAGTGGAAATCCCTACGTATCTGAAGAAGAAATGACTGTAAATATATTTCGTATTGGATTGGGAACGAATAAACAGGATTATGGATCCTTTTATCTTTGTTTCGTCAAAATTTAGTCAACAGGGAGATGAATCACAAACCGAGAGAAAATAAATGACATCCATCAGGAATTTCTGACTGTGTATTAACTCCTACTGAACGTCGAAGATGAACAAACATTGATACAAGACTCAGGAATCGATACACTTCAACAGAATGTTTCATCTTCCCATCAAAGCACACTAATTGCTAAATCTACCGATGTGCACTCATCTGTATTTATCATGAGAAAAGCAGTGATCATAGATGCTTGTATTCTCTCTTTGACTCTACGATGTACAGATTTACATGTACGAAATAAACGACATAACGAACGTTGAACAAATTTATTAGTTCAGTATTCGTATACAAGGATATCAGAAAATGATGCTTTGTCCGAAAATCATGAGAGATTTTGAATCGTAAAACGTTGGAAATTTCTATTTATTTATTGGAATTCTTTCCGAGGAAAGATTCCTTCCTTTAGCAGCGAAGGTAATTCAATTCATTATGAACATTGGAATATTTTCTCTCGGTGGAAAATATAAATCTCAAATTCCACGGAATTGTATGTTTTAGATATTATAATTTACCAAAACAAAACATTGATACATCGAAAGACCTCCTAACTTTATTAACTAGCTCGCTTTTGTTCATATTAGACGAACTTTGGATGGATACAACTATTACGTTTGTTCTCAGAACTCCGTTAATACCCTGTATGAATTCAAATGAAGTGCATTCGAATAGTAATAGCACAAGTATTTTACTCGGTTACAAAAGGGGAATAATTGACGTTGTAATAAATTACTTCAGATCCTCTGATGGAACTCGTTGAAAGCTTTCAAGCCAAAGAGAATAAAAGTGAGTTTCGAGTTTTGTATGATTCAATTGTTTGCATTTGAACGATGATTGTAATTTAAAAAGCATTTACTTGGTAAATCATGGAATTAAATCCTCATGAAGGAAACATAGGAAGATTAGAATGATTGAGAGAAAGAGGCTGCCATTCAATGATATTCAGGTTGGATAGACAATTATGATTTTCACCGATTGGTATGAACCTGTTCAGGAAAACCAGTGATGTTAATGAACATAGCCAATAATTGGCCGATGTATACACATATTGTTGGTGGATTCCCTTTTATTGGCACAAGCATGGCCTAGGACTGGCTAATAAGGTAGTTTAGCAATAGATCAATTTGACAATCAGTCAATGTACGATTATACTAGTTGTCTGACGATTTGTCCTCGGCTGAAGTACGATCCATTACCAACTCATTTTGAAATTAAATATTCCGGAATGATAATAGCTATCGAAAAGATCGAATTCTTGAATACATCTGCAAAATTATCAAAAACTCTCTGCGAATATCCGGCAAAATTTAGAGAATTGGTAACAACAACCGATCAAATAAAATTGGCGATATCAAATCACAAAGCAGTAGGAAATAAAACTTTTCAGTTGCTAATTCGATGATTGAATCGTTGAACGTGAATTGCGAATTCATATCGAGAGTTCATTTTCCGGAAATGATTTCTTCTAATAAAGAGAATGAGTATTATTAATACTCGATTGAGTGATTCATAATTGGTGAACGACAATAAAATAATCAAGTTCTTAGCCGTGGGATGTATCTATTTTGCCTCCCGAGCAAGCGCAACTGCAGGTGGTTGGAAGGGCCAGTAATGGGTCTTTGTCGGTGTTACAGGATCATTAACGCTAGTAGTCTTTGTTTGTAGGCTCATTACTCATCCAATCATTGGTTCCATACTCAACTGATTATTTATCGTCATTACTAAACCCATGTCATCATTCAGAAATGAAACTTTGATAAGTCATCACCGTGTGATTATGAAAATCGATGGTCCAATAATGCGCCAATACTGGGCCAATTCATAAACTCTGTATATAACATTACGGCACATTCGTGGGCACTTCCGGTTGAGAAAAAAGAAAAATTCTAGAGTTGAAATTCGAATCACTTTTCACAAACATAGATCCCGTGTTAATTCGATAACACGTCGATATTGTAGCTATGTAAGTTTGGTGCGACAAATACACCCTTACTATACGTTCATACAACAAACTGCGTCTGTATACGTGCGTTTGGTAAATCAAGGCCATCAATTGCGCAGTGAAGTGAAAAACGGAACGAAGAAGAAGGAAGCAGAAAAAAGAGCTATTTGACGATATTTGACCGTACATACAAGTGCAGTGAACTGAATCGAATTGATGCCAAGGGATGCAGAGATTTAAAGGTTCTCTCTATATATCAAACAATTTGAATATCAGTAAAGTGGGATAAATTTTCTGCACACGGAGAAAATTCTACACTAGCGGTTACTATAGCCCACACGACTGGCTCGTGTTATGCAAGATAGGTGGTATCTACGTGGAGACCACGGAGATGCGAAGAAGTGTGCTCTTAGGGTGACTCACTTCATTCGCATCAACTGCACAGTAAAAAGTGAATCTCAATTCCATGATCGCCTGATTTTCAGATGAGGCTCAAAATCAGCAATGTTACGATTCCAGCCGTAATAAACTCAATTCGATCGGATAATGAGCTGATTATTAGCAATGCATATCTTTTAAGCAGCTATGTAGACTTTGATGGATAATTCAGTCAAAAATATCTGAAAATAAGATTAGAATTCTTTCATTTTCAGTGTTACAATTTTTTATACGTACACATATGTATATATGTGCATATATTAGATGCATAACTTTGCTTCCGCCGTTTTTTTCCTAAATTCGAGGCTTTATTGTGAAAAACTGGTTATACATTTATAATTCAAAGTATTTTCCATCGCTGGCCACTACTTTCTCCCAACTTTCGGGGAGCATACGAATCCCGCGTTGAAAAAACTGGTCATCTTTTGAAGCGATCCACGAATCGATCCAATTTTTTACTTCTTCATAAGACCGGAAGTGCTGGTCAGCTAGGCCGTATGCCATTGATCGAAACAAGTGATAGTCCGAGGGAGCAACGTCTGGAGAATACGGCGGGTGGGGTAGGATTTCCCATTTCAAAGTGTCCAAGTATGTCTTGACCACTTTCGCAACATGGGGTGGAGCATTGTCATGCTGTAAAATCACTTTATCATGTCTCTCGTTGTATTCGCGGCCGTTTGTCTCCCAATGCTCGGCTCAAACGCATTAATTGCGTTCGATAACGATCGCCTGTGATGGTTTCAGTCGGTTTTAACAACTCATAATACACTACGCCGAGCTGGTCCCACTAAATAATGAGCATAACCTTGGAACCGTGAATATTCGGTTTGGCCGTCGACGTGGAAGCATGGCCGGGATATCCCCATGATTTTCTGCGCTTGGGATTATCGTGATGAATCCATTTTCCGTCCCCAGTCACAATGCGATGCAGAAATCCCTTTCGTCTTTGCTTTGCAAGCAGGTGTTCACAAACACACAAACGCCGTTCAACATCTCTCGGCTTCAACTCGGACGGCACCCAACTTCCTTGTTTCTGAATCATTCCCATGACTTTCAGGCGTTTTGAAATGGCTGGTTGCGTCACTCCCAATGATCCTGCCAATTCTTATTGCGTTTGACACGAGTCTTGATCAAGTAATGCCTCCAATTCTGCATCTTCGAAAACCTTCTCTCCTTCACCGCCATGCTGGTCTTCGACGTTAGAATCACCGTTCTTGAAGCATTGAAACCACTCTCGGCACATTCTTTCACTAATAGCGGCCTCACCATAGGTATTTGAGAGCATTCGATGAGCCTCAGCCGCAGATTTCTTCATATTAAAGCAGAAAATTAAAACCTTCCGTGAATGACGAGAATTTGGCTCGTAAGCTGACATGTTTAACCGAGAATAACTTTATGATGCGGACACAAATCGACTAATATTTCGATGGCGTTATGTTTACAAATACCTAAGCTTATTGTATGACATCTATGATCTATTTATTCCAACTCCCACTTACCGCTACAGCCATCTATTGTAAAACGGCGGAAGCAAAGTTATACACCTGATAATTAATTAAAGTTTCAATTCAGTCAAATCATTTCAGGTTTTTTATTTATCATTCAAGGTGCCTAACGAATTCGGTAACAGTTTGTAATATCACTTTCGCAAAAGCTTGTCATTGGGTTTCTCGCACTGTCAATGGATTTTTATTTCGACACTTTTACTTCAACATTACAACACAAATTGGAATTAATTCAAACTTTCGGGGGTATTCACATTTGCAGTAATTCTCAGTCTCCGTAAAATGTTTTCCAAATTCATCTTCGACTTCACACTACACATACTATCGAATTATACTATTATGAAATTATTTATCACATGCGTAGATCGAACCGGTACCGATGCGGTACCGTGGTGAAGTGGTTAAACGCTAAGGACTAGGACAGGTTATTCCAGCAACAACGTGGGTTCGAATCTCCCAATGAGGGTTAAAGATGTTCAATCTTCAAAAACTACGATCAGGATATAATTATCAGTCAACAAGTGAAAGAAATAAATTCACACAACAGGGAACTTTTCTGTTGCATCCTTCGAATAAATACAAACACCTTTCTCATCGTCGATAGTCAACGCTATGTTGAGTAGAACAAAACAAAAAACAATGGACGGACCCATTTATCAGGATCAATTCGCTTTGAATTTCAGTTCAGAATCAGTTTCAATTTCAGTTCAATGGGGGTTAATGTAAGCCCTGGCGGAAAAGTTTCACATAATTTCTCATATGTTTCAGTATTTTTTCATATCTCTTATAATTCCTCATATATTCTCATAAATGTCATAAATTTTCTTAATTTCTCAAGGAATTGGAACATTTAGTATGAGAAATGTTTTCTCATAATGAATCATAATTTCTCATAAATGAAATCATGTTCTTTCATATATTTTCATAATTTCTCATAAAATTACAAAAAATTTTTCATAAATATAATGATGACTATAAGATATGGTTTTTCATAAAAAGTCATCATTTCTGACCAAAAGAGTTACAATTGATAATCAATAAAAGTGTCCCACACAGCACCACAGTTCCATATGGATTCGCAAAGAACTCCATAAAAAGAATTCAATATGAATTCTCTGATAAGAGTTCTTAAAGAATTCATAAAGAATCCAATCAGATCGTAAAGAATTCTAAATGAGTTCCTAAAGAGCTCAGAAAAGAGTTCATGAAGTATTCATAATTATTCGCAAGGTATTCTCAAAGAATCCCCGGAATGTCAGTTCAAAATAAATCGCTGGGGGAGTTCTTTTTCTCGTCCAAAAGAACTCCTAAAGAACTCTGTGAAGAATTCAAAAAGAAGTCTTATCAAGTACTTTCCAAGTTAATGTTGAAAATTTCTATTTATTTCATAGAAATATAAAAGTACTTGACAGGAAAAAAGTACCTTGAGTACAAAAAGTGATTGAGGATGCCCATCTCTGTTTATAAGTTTCCTAATTTTTCAAATTCATTTCCATCAACTTGCTGAAACTTGACTTGATTGAAATGTTACAGCGATTTATAATAGAATGTTTTATTGTATAAAGAATTTCAGAATTTATTAGCAAATAGTTTTGTATGAAATCAATTCTAAATGTACCTTGCGTCAAGTCATAAAATACATCTAATGCTTCACATTACCCGATAAAAATACTCTCAATTTTTTTACATGTCCTTTACACTGCTAATGGTTGATCACATTTCAATGTATTCAGAAATAGTCTGGTAAAATCAAAATATGGCCCTTGAAAACATTTCTGCAATTCCTTCGCTGAGTCTGTGACGCTGTTTTCTTTCTGTTAACTGAGATCAAGCATTGAAATCTTGCACATAATGGAGACACCTCACTGTAAGGTCGAAGAGTGACTAAATATACATACACCAGTATCCGAATGTCTGTTCCATAACATCCTTCGATATTGTTATGGATTTGTGTTGAATCTTTTTCAGTTCGATTAGAATTACTCACTTTGAACTTTTCAATGAATTTGTAACGGATTCTTTCAACTCTTCTACAATATCCCGGGATGCTCGGGTGAACGGTTTGAAGAGTTTTTGGAGTGTTTCAATGAATTATTCAAATTTTCTGAAAAGCACATATAGAATTCTTAATGAACTTTTGGAGAATTCTTCATGAACTCTTGTAGAATTCTTTATGAATTCTTCAAGACCTCTTTGCGAACCGTTTTGGGATTCTCTAAGAATTCTTTTGGACGAGAAAAAGAATTCCCCCAGCGATTCATTCTGAACTGATATTCCGGGGATTCTTTGAGAATTCTTTTTGAATTCTTTCGAACGAGTTATGGAGTTCTTCAAGAATTCATGTGGGATTCTTAAAGAATTCTTTCAGAACTCTCTTTGCTGTGTGGGGTATCATCATATAATTTCATAATTTAAAAAAAAATGGCATTTATATGTCTTAATTTCTTAAAAATTTCATACAGTGTCTTCTCGCATCCGTAAAGACGAGAAGGATAATATGAAATATCAAAAAGTCCACCCCGAATGGTGTTGTTTCAACACCTGACGGTATTATTTTGACACCGTATGGTGTCATTCTAACATCAGTTGGAGTTACTTTAACACCGAATTCCGGGGTGGACTTTTATAGAATCCGCGCGGTGTTAATTCTGACACCGCTTTTCTTACAGTGTAGAAGCCTGCTGAAGTAACTGATCGAAGTGATCCGGATCAATTTTCAAGCTTTTTGATTGTTTGAAAAGTGATCCGGATCACTTGGATTAGCTACTTCGGAAGGTCCCATAGCGTTTTATCAAAAAATTAAATGATAAATTTTATGTGACTTTATGAACATATCCTTAACAGCACATCCACCGATTCACACGTCGTAATCCCATGGACTCCACGTGGATGAACGGATATTCCACGCAGAGGCAACGTAGAGGCAACGTAGAAATGTCCGGTGCTGTACGGGATGTTTTGGAGAGGTTATAAAAAATTTGGAAATTCTAGAAGGGAATTGTTCCTCTTATAACAGCCCCTAACAGCATCACAGTCCCGAAAGAATTCTTAAAGAATCCATGAAGAACACAATGAGTTTAATAAGAATTCTTGATGAATTCTCCTGGGCCTGTAGAGCTGAGTGGGGCACCTCTTTTTTTGAGAAATGGTGAGGATTTATTCAAAATTTATAGGAATTTATGAAAAATTATGAGAAATTATAAAATAGCATGAGAATTATGAATTAAGTTTTCTCATAAGAGTGTTCAAACTCCTTCAGAAATTATGGAATTCCATGCAAAAATGATGAGAAAATATGAGAATTTTATGAAAAAATTATGGAAAATTATGAAAACATCATATCTCATAATGATGTTCCAAATCCTTGAGAAATTATGGGATTTTATGAGAAAATTATGAAAAAATATGAGAAATTATGAGAAATTTTCTCGCCAGGGAGCTGTATTTTTGTTTGAGTTTCAGAAGGTTTTCCAGTGGCTGAATTTAAGTCTGATGAGTCATCTTTCGACTGCATCTTGAATTCAGCTTATAGTTCAACAGAATTAAGTTTTTTTTTACCGTGTGTCGATGCGTAACTTATTAATCAGCGATGTAGATACCGGTTACTAATAGCAGATCTTAAAATTTTGTTTCCCATAGACATCAGCCATTGATGTCCAAACGTTAACTGTTCCAGAATTTTATTTTCAATGTAGAAAAATGACCCTCTTTTGCATAACACGAGCTACAGTAACCACTAGTGCAGAATTTTCTCCGTGCAGGATCATTGTGATAAAATATCGTCACAATATCAAGATAACAGTATTAAAATAACAACACTGATCTATGTTTTCAACATACAATTGTAAACATTGTACCCTCATCTTTAGACAAAATTAAAAGTGAATCCAAAGCCTTAATAAAAGATCCATCACTTAACATCAATAATTCACGATTACTACCTGAATTTATATTTGGATTGTTGCAAAAATACCATTGTTTTTCTTCTCTCATAAATAAATGACGAGGCAATTATGATCGATTTTACTTATTCCGTTATTTAGGAATAACATGACTTATCTCGGATAAAAAATTGATTCTCATCATTGATTCCAATTATCACCCATCATTTCAATCTATTAAGATGAATTGAACCGTGATTGATTATCCGGCAAGAATAATGAAAAAAAGCCAGCGCCTGCAACGTAGAAATTCGATCGTATCCAAAACCAATATCGCGGATCATTGGGAAATATCATATTTTTACGAATAAAAACTAGTCAATCATTAACTTTGAAAGGAACACTCTTCCTCTTGCACACTCTGATATCCGAGTCCTCCTCTTGTAACGGGAATCAATCATCTTTACATCTGTTCGGGATTTTGACTGATCGCTTTTATGTAACATTGAAACCAGATCTCGTCGGATTCAAATTAAATTTTTATATTCACATGTGATGATGAATCATTCTTGTACCCTCTTGATCATTACATTTGAATTCTCGTTTTTTGTCCTGTCAATTTTTGGTTTTATGGAAGATACAACAGTCTGTAATTGAACACCCGGATTGTGAAAAAAAATATCAGAAAATCCACCAAAGAATTCTTGGGTAATTCAGTTAGCGATCAACTCGAGGAGGAACTTAGAAGGATAATAGGAGGTTTAGCGTTTTGGTAGGAAACAATGTGGAAAATATGCCAATTTTTCAAGGAACTCCGCCGAAAATGAGACGAATCGGCAAAATATGTCTCCACGCAGAAGTAGGAGAATTCATATGCCGTGTGCACAGGAAATTCAGAGTTTTTGTAACAGTTCTGTTACCGAGGAAAGTTTATATTCGATGTATGTTTGGAAATACTTTTAGAAACTGATTTCAATATATTTCCCAAATACTACCCAAGTGTGTATTAATGACGGGCCCAATCTACGCCCAGGCTGCCCAACGTGGGGCCAAGCCGGGCAAACAAATGGGGTCAACCCTGAGATGATAACATCGTTCCCAGCTTAGCTGTATTGCTTTGCCCGAGGATTGGTACCACCATGGGCCCAGAATGAACCCAGACTAGGCAATCAATGCTGCCCCTTCCTTTTTTTTCGAAATTGGAAAATTGCTTTGAATTCTACCCCAGCGGGTATGAATTTCTGCCACACTTTGCCCCAGTCTTGGGCCTAGCGTCGAACCTCATCCTGCCTATATGGGCCCAAGACTGGACCAAAGTAGGACCAAAATTCATACACGCTGAGGATTGTATGCACATGCTCGGGATATAAATTCACCCCAATCTTAGCCTAACGCTGGTCCAAATTGGGGCCAAGTTCAAATGTGCCCGCACTAAGATTCATTATTTCTATTTTCTACCAACCATAATTGTATGGGGAAGCACGACAGGGCCAAGATTGAGCCAGCATAGGTCCCATCGTCATTCCTCAATACTAGGTTGAAGAGGATGGACCCAGCCTGGGACTCATCGTCATTATAGGCAATACACGCTTGGGCAGAGAACATTATAGGAATTTTTTCTTGTTCTACCCCATAGTTGATGTATGTGAGGAAAATTTGGTTTCTGTTTCGAAATGACTGATGGAAGTAATTCTAAACCTTCCCTCGATGCAAGAGTGAGTTTTAGAACCACCTGGAATACAGTAAGACCCCGCAATAAGAACACTCACTTTCTGCTTCTTATTGCGGGGTCTTACTGTATGTAGTTAGCTCCTCTTCCATCACTCCCGCAAGACTCAGATCATCACTCCTTCTGAGATATCAAATCTCCTTCATTTATTTAATTTATTTGCTATTCGAACATGCCCAACTAGAAACACGTGTGAAAAAAATGAGTGTGGTGTGAGTTGCGAGCACTGATCCCATAATGCGTGACCTGATGCCTGCCTGGCAGACAAAGTCGGACAATTGTTGACAACATATCTTCTCACATAACACAAATGTCTCCAGAATATCTCAGAACATCGCTACGACATCACTTGGAGATTATAACATTGTAGCAATATTCTGAAACATGATTGAGATGTTCTGTGCTGTATGCAATGAAAAAATTTTATTCACCGTGAAATATTGTGGGACGAGTGGGAAATTTTGAAAATTCATCTGTGCATTTTGTAAAACTTACAGAAAATATCAATTTCACAGGCTGCACAGTGATTTTTTGGAGAAATTTTACTTGTTCTTCGATTACTGGAATTTCACGGTAATTTGTACAACAAAATTTCTTCAGTGTGGGATTACTTCCAAAACTTGTTTCCACGAAATGATGATTTTTAGATGGAAGACCTTCAGATGAGTTTTGAATGAGCACGTAAGATCTCTGAAACTCGTCTAAAAGATATCGGAAGACATGAGATGTTGACGAAGCGGTGAATAATGCATGTCATTCATAAAGAAAAGATATGTAGAATCGGAGATAATTAGTAAGATAAACAAGAGCTGACGATTACTTTTCAAGACCTCAAGAATCATCCAATACCACGATATTTAAATGACAAAGGATAGAATAACGTTACGCTCTAATCCCCGTACATAATCGCATTAATGGAACTCGTATGAAAAATATTGTAATCATCATGAAATTGAGTGGAAATACAGGGTGATACTGAAATTTCAATCTTGCCATTCATTTTCCTTTACTTTCGTCCTTTAAGCCCGGCCATACCTGTCAGAGGGTTAAAGACGCATCTCCTGTATAGGTCGAATAGTGAATCTGAACCGAAGAGGGTTGATACGTAGGAAGGCAGGGCAGAGGGAAGAGTGAAATAGGTAGAGGGAGTACTTTAATTAAGGCAAGTGGAGGAAAGAAAAATCCTGAGGGAATTTATAGAGGTCGTCGTCGTGAGAGAAGCAAGCATCGAAACCCGTAGGAGAGGGATTTAAGGGACCGAAGGGAATGGAGAATGGCAGTCGAGGTTGAACCCCTACTTGGTTGATCCTAAACTCGGCAGGAACGGTCTTTGGTAATTTAGACCTCCGTAACGACTCTGCGGCCCATAAAAGCCTAAATGCAAAGCAGAGTATACCGTTCTTCCCGTTAATTTCTTTACGCAATTAAACGAAAAGTCATTTTCCTTTATTTGCCTTCTTATAATTTTCATCAAATTTATCGAAACTTTACTTATCCAACTTTCATCTTTCACTTTTAGCTATATCATATTATCTTCCTATTTTTTTTTGTTAGGTAACGCAGGTCAACGTTTCAGGTTTCACAATTAAAATACTTCACATCTACATACGATGGGAGGAAATTTAGAAATTCATCGGAGTTTCTGCGGTGGATTATTCTCTGGTCCGAACTTTCCTCGAGGAAGTTTCGACAGCAGCACCGCCGTTGCTGTTAACGTTGCAACGGGTGGTCAGTTCGCGTAACGTCTTTTTACAGAAAAGTGTATACGTGAGAAATGGTGGTGGAAGGGCTCCCGTGAGGATTCTCTCCCAGGGTATCTCTATTAGTGCTCCGAATAATGATGAGTTTAAACATGGCGCCGTTCTAGCGAAGTTATACGCTCGCTGCGTTTATGTAGCTATACCCTGTTTCGAAACCGGAACTGAAAGACTGGATTTCGTATACACACACTTGGCTACCTTCGTGTCCACGTATTTGAGCTCGAGCCAGGATTCTTGTTGACGAGGTGATTAAACGTTGATTAAGCTCAGGGTAAATTGCAGTCAAAAATATCGATCTTGTCTCACCTTCGACAACCCCTCCCTCCTTCTCTCTCGAATCTACCTTTACTTCTTCATTCACATCGAGAATTCTATTAATTTTCTCGATAAAGACGAGATCCTTGCCTCGGATTTTCTCATTAGCTCGTATAGTTAAGAAGAAGGGGAATTCTATCGAGATGAGAAAAAAAATCAATGAGTACGTGTGAACGCGTGCATGGATGAAGTTGTTGGGAACGAAGCAATTAAAGATTACGAAAGCATTTCTCTCATTCCCCTGTACGAAACAATCCTGGGATATCCATAGATGTACATTCATATCGAATTTATTCAAATAAAAGGTTAACTCAATAGAGAGATATCGGAATACTCGATGCAGGAACGGGGGGAAGGAACAAAACATAGGGTACCAGTTATGTGATAAACCATTGGTGGTAAAACGTTAATACGCGTACACAGAGAGATCCGGTTGAAGGAACGATGCCAAGTCCAATCCTCCTGACAATAATCGGATTGATTAAAAGTCGCCATCCGGACGACGTTAAAACATCGATGTATACCATCTACAATGCTTTTTTCTTCTTCTCCCGTTTATTAAAAGGGGAAGAAAAAACAATTATACACACGTTACTCCGTACGCGAAATTGGATGAAGAAAAACTTCACAAAGTCATCGCGAATCCTAATTGAAACGAGAGATTCACGATTATCACATTTACGATTTCAGAATATATAATCTCGTCCAGCGCATCTTAAATTCAGAGACACTCGGAGAGCGTTATGAGCGTTCGTAGGTAAACCCTCCACGCGTATGTATATCACTCATACATTCGAGTCATAATACTTAAGAGATGACATGTGTGATTCAGACTCTCGTTCTTGGTGAATATGTGAATGTCGCGTACTCCGCACCACATCTACATGAACACACGAACGTGCAAAGAAGTGGACAGCCTGGCCCTGACACTCAGAAGCACCATCAGTTATATAAAGGCCGCCGCTACCAACCAGTACTATCAACTACTATCTCTACTACTATTGTCAACATGCACATGCACACGTATACGAAATCAACCGCCATACAATGTTCCCCGTAACACATGGTGAAGAGAGAACAACCAAGGGCTCCACGGGACGAGAGGAAACGCCGATGAAGAGAAGAGAGAAGGAGGGATTTGGACAGTTTTTCTCTCTGTTTTTGTAAAACCATAGCTATCAAGAATCCATCCTGGCCTGGCCGAACGCCCGCAAATCACACATCGAAAACGATCCAACACGTTTCGTGAAAATACTAGAGTAGAGATCTATATTGGACGCTTGCGCGCGACTCAGTATTTGTCGGCGACCCATTATCCTCGTCGAAATTCAATTACCGGTGGCGTGGCAAATCGCATTTTACCAACAACGAGAACACGCGTATATGGATATTTGTATACACCGAACGAAGAAATAGGTCCACCTGGTATTAGGGCTGATATTCATAGAATATGAGCCCGACCTCGCCGAAGATTTAATTCTCCATTTTTATACGTGTCGTTAATTTTCTCAATCCTCCCGTTTTCTGGGATCATATCATATTTTGATCCCTGCTCGTCGATGTTCGGATATAATTGTGGGTAGACGCAAAGAGAGGGCCACAAATGGAATGCAAGAGTCTTCAAGATATTGTTTTAATTCCTCGGTATTTAATCAAGGTTGCAGATAACGATCTGAGGAAATGATGGATTATCACAATAAGAACTTTCTCGAATACAATGTTACGATCAATGCGGAACATTTCTTGTTGGAGTGAATGTGATATGAAATAACCGCAGAGATGTTATTGAAATTATCATTTTTACGAATGAAATAGTTCTTGAAGGAGAACAATCTCTTTGTGCATTGTATTGAAATGATTTATCCGAATAAGAACAAATAAATCTGGCAAATGTCCATGTTGAATAAAGAATTTAGTAACTTCCCACAGTAGGCAGGATTTATGCCAGACGTCATGTTTTTGTTGGATATTCGCCAGGCTTCCACTAAACTTTGAAGTTCAGTAGAAGTCTGGAAAAAGTTTGACAAAAGTATGATGTCTATTTATACTTCCTGTCTATCTTCCACCAATTAGACACAATTGTGTTTTCTTACTATAATATTATACGCTATCATGGATATCAAGCAACGAAGAGTACATCAAATTCCTCATCCGATGATAAGGATTGAATTTCTCATTCGCATGGTGAGTTTTCTTCGTTTGAATCGTTCTAATAATTCCCATTACCACTTCATGAATCACTCGCTCAAACATTGGAGCGACATTCTACGCGAGTCTCAAGGACTAATTTCGGGTCGAAGTTTTAAAGCGCTTTGATTCGAAATTGGATCTCATATTCATGCAAACCACATTCAAATCAAAACACAGAAGGTTTGTGAAAATTATTAATTTAAACAGCTTTCAAGATTTGTGAATAATCAACGGATAACCTTTTATCGCATTCCTAGGGAACAACTGGTATTTGATAAACAGGAAATCATCAATGATCGCATCAAAATATTGCTCCTTAAATAACTTCTTAATCCCTCGATATCGCGATATGGTTTCCCGAAGATTGCTGGATAAGAATGAATTTATCGATTTTATTCGAGAAATTCTAAATGACCCCTTGGAATAATTTATTTATAGAATTGTTACAAGATACGCATAGGTTTATCGGAAATTATTTATTGTCAATTTTGACTCGTATCGGAAACCCAAAAATGTGAACGCAGTGAAAAATCAACCAGTGGAATCACCAATGATGCATTTGTGCGATGGAGTCCATCACTTGCTAAAAAGGTAGCCAAGCAATGGAAACACTCGATAATTAGCCGATGTATGATGATAATGAATAGTCAACGATTGATTCCCTGTCACTGACTGGGATATGGTCCATCACTGGTTCGAATTTATTCCAAAATTGAATATTCCAGGTTCGTAATGGCCCTCAAACAAATCGACTATCTACAGCCACTGTTATGATCTTTAATACACTTGCGGAATGATCGAAAGCTCTCTGTGGCTGGAAGCAATTGGTGATGGAAAACCATAAACCAATATAGGAATAACTTTTGAGTTGCTACTTCGATGATTCAGAATTTGAGCATGAATTTCAAATCAGATTCAAATTGAAAGTTCATTCTTTGAACTGGATATTTGCAGATATATTAGTAAGTTATTGAAAAAGTGAAACTGATGACACGAAAGCGATAATTATTACTCTCTCATATGTGACACATTATTCAAGATTGGAATATGAATCAAAGCTTTGGCAAAATTTTTACTCTCTGACGATCTATCTGAATGACTGTCTTGGTAGAACATCATTGGAGGAGGGGAAAGCACACAGAGAGAAAAGAATAGTTATATTCTCAATGTAGCATGGGAATGATTACTATGTTACATGGTGACGAAAATTTTTAGATGGTGCGAGTCACTTGACATAGTGATGCTCCCGATTTTATGTGGTAACATTAACCCTGTTAACATAGTAATGATTACCATGTTACATTGGAGACAGTACTATAGTACATATATGCAACTAAACATGAATCAAATGCTATAAAGTAATATTGACCATGATTTTTTCATTGATTATAACCTAAATTCAGCTATTGACATGTATATACACACAAGGCTTTTCAGTGAATGAGGTTTTAAACAGATAAATTAGGTTATGAAATGGTCAATAAAAAGAAAAGGGAGCACACAGTCAGAAACAAATTATATGTTTTCTCAATAATAACTGTGTTTTTACTTGATTATTAATAGTGGGCTGACTACCGTAATAATACTCATAATATATGTATGTTTATACACGTCGTGTCGATATTGCCCACAGCGTGCATATTTTCATTAACTGGAAAGACAGCTATTGTAACATGGTAATCAGTACCATTTTACATTGCTTTGAGTGCCATTTGTCTGATTTCTATGTAGTATAGTAATCATTACCAGAAAAATGGCGGAGGATTCTATTCTCACATAGTAACATTTACGATTTTCAATAAAATAAGAACGAATACTATGTTAGCATGGTAAATATTACCATACATTTCTCTCCGTGCACGTCATTAAAGTCATACCTCAGTAGAAATTAACACCGAATCAACGTTGTTGATTTCTACTAGGGTAGTGATGCGAGTGCCGTTGAGATCACAAGTAGCAATTCAAGCTGGCGGCAAGGTTGTTAGAGAAGCTTGAGGCAAGATCACCCAGAAGGTTTTTAGTTATCATATCTAGACAACAAGAGTTGCACCAACCTTACATTGATAAGGTTGTCAGTAACAAACCAAAAGCAATCTAATGACAAGTCTACCCGTAGGAAAGTTTACTTCATTCTGACCAACGAACGCGTGATTTTTTCTCGAATTTTTTGGAACGAAGTTTGCTAAGGGTGACAAACTTCCCAAGTAGAAATGTTCTAGGCATTGTTAGATCATGTAACGCTGAACTAGATAAAAACTAGAAGACTTGCAAGGCGCTTGTTAAGTACTTGAAAGTGATCTAATTTTTCTTTAATTCAACGTTACATGCCTTGTTGATGCCTAACGCATTTCTGCTAGGGTTATCACCAGCATACATGTTATCTGGAAGTGTACTAAAACAAACTCTGCTGGAAATGCCAGGCGGAACAGGAGAGGAGATTATTCTGTCCCGTTTGATCCCCAAGAAAACACAAACCTTCTAATTCGAATTCATTTTTGATCTTCTCAAATAAGTCTCAGATATTCACACTGGAGCAACAACTAATCTCTCCATCCTCCTTTCCGTCCATTCAAACGTGCAGGTTGGTGAAGAATAGAATGTAGGTACTCTTAATCCTTCCTCCATCCTTCACTAACTTGCACGTTTGAATGTTCGGAGAGAAAAATAGAAAACTTGATTATTGCGCCACACTTGAAGGGTTCATCAATTGGCCCAATAATGCCACGTGACTGGACCACAAACGGCGTTCTTCGCCCGGTCATAGCGCCCATCAATGGCTCATCAGTCGTTAATTGCTGGATGTTAACATGAGTCCAGTAATGGCAATAAATAATGGGCTATGTCTAAAATTATTTATCGGCCCAGTAATGGGGCTAAATGGTCCCGATTTATGGCCAGAAATTTCGGGATAATGTTCGAATGTCAGCCATCAATGGCAGCTTACTGGGGTATAATGATAATGATATCCAATGGTGATATGACTGCGTTCCAGAATAATCGGTTCAGTATTAGTTCAAATGAGTGGTCAAGTGTGACCCAAAACACTTTCTTGTTCTTATTTGAGGGAAATTTGTCATTCCAGTTTTCACAAGATCAGAAATGCATGTTTTTTTTTTCTAAATAGATTTGCATGCTCGATATTTCCACAATCTCAAATGTAAAATTATACGAGTCAAAAGCACTCTCGATAAATCAGTTGAATTCAGTTGCTTATTCTTTCAAATTTTTTGTTATTCACATGAGAAAGTAATTGATTATCTATATAAATGGGAATTCATTTGAATCATGTAAAACGTATTTGATGGATGTGAATCATTTATTCAGCGTAATAGAAATAAGGCCAAAACAAACTTTCTTCACGGGTGATTACGAATACGATACATTCAACTTTGAAATCCATTTCACTTAGTAATAGACCATATTTCAGCCAGTAACGGGGAATCAATTGTTAGCCGTTTACCATAGCCGTACATCGGCTGATTATCGGCTGTTTTCATTGCTGGCCTTTCTTATCAGCCAGTGGTGGGCCACACTTGTGCCAATGATGTGAATCCATTGTTGGCCATTTAATGGTAGCCAAGTATTGGCCGATTTTTGGCTGTGTTCACATCATCGGGGTTTCCTGTATGGGAAGTGGATATTCATCACATGTTCTGACCCAGCAATTTTGGTCGAACCTATTCTAGTGTTGGTACGTAAAATTCTTTGAGGTTGTCATATTTCAAAACCGGTTATAGATATAAACGGGTTTTGAGTAAGGCGAACTGAACGAAAACACCCGACTGGAAGTTCAGTCACATTTGATCGGGTTAACCTGGTGTCTCATTAGGACCCGACCAGGTCCTGATCGGGTCCTCATCAAAGGCCGGGTCAACCCGATTGAATTTCTAGTCAGGCATGCTCTCTTCTTCCCTTAACAAGGCGGATATGCTCAGAGAAAAATTCTCCGATTCGATAAATCTGAGAAATTGGTTACATTTTTCAACCTAACAACCCTGAATGAATTATTCAAAAATGACGTAAATTAAGTATGAAGTCAGCCATATATTAGAATTCCTGTTGCATGTAAGAGCGATTGAGGTCTCATCTTTGGAGAATCCATATGCTACTTGTTGAGTTCTCTGCCAGCCATTGGAGGCCAATGAAACCTACTTTTATTATTGTGTATTTCTCCAACAAAAACTTCCAATTGCTTCCCCAGCTTGTTTAGCTTAAACCGGAGATTTGGAAATGTGTGCGAGCCGTATCAAAAATATGTACAAATTTGTCTGGTATTTTAAACCGGGGATGAAGCGAGCGGCATTTAGAACATTAGATGTTGGTTGAACCAATGGTCATCAAGGTTATTACAATGCGAGTGAAATGAGATTTATTCTCATTTTGTTGAATATAAGTTGGTGAGCGGGACTGTTCTTTGTATACAAATGTGTGATCCTTAAAACCGTCAATGATTTTTGTAAGTTCACAAATCAAATTTTCTCGCGAAGTGCAATCCAAAGTAGCATCTCATCTCTTGACTCATAATCTGATCCAACCTTCTCATCCTCTAATGAATCCAACTTTGTTTGGCAAAGGGGACAACCTTATTCATTCAGGAGATAAATTCCCCAAGAAAGCATGAAGGTTTAAAGATCGTTGAATAGGGGCTCTATTCAACGTTCGGTCATTCCATGAACGTGAATTTACGTACAATGGACATAATTTTAACCTAGAAGGTTTGTATTCTCTTGGGGTGTTTAGTCAAACTAGGATAGTCATACATCGGCTGATTATGGAATGGTTCAATTCCTGGACTACTGTGATAGCCAGCGGTGGACCATAGTTGGCCCATGGTTGGTTGTTGTTGTTGAGAAGTAACCACACATCGGCAGAATATTCTTTGCATTTACATCATTGGACTTCTAGAACGGGTCTCGGATTATTACACAATAGATTTCCTGAACAAAGCATGTGATTGTTATTAATATATGGGCCAGTAATGCGCCACTTCCGAAGATTATAAATTCTAGCCATAAATCGAAACAATTTCGCTTCATTACTGGGTCTATCAATAGTTTCACACGTGATCGATAATTCGCTGTCATTATTGGAACCACCCTCGATTATTGACATCTATGGCCCAGTGATGTTTCATTATCGGGCCAATCGATAAATCTCGCACGAGGCTTACTTTTTCAACAAAAATATTGAGGTCCATGGAAGGAAGATGACATCCTCCCCTCTCATTTCGAATAATTCGAAGTACTCCTCTGATATCGCACGTACCACATGAGATACGTGACGACAAGGTTCCGAGCAATTTTCAAACGAATGAAAAAACAATTCATATCCCAATATTCATCATTGATCATTCAAAATTGTATAACAAATAATTTCGTCAAGCAATTAAACTTTTGCACGATAACTATCATTCGCAGTTGATGGTAAAATGAAACTAGTAGTAGTTGATATTTCAGATACGTCCTACCATGCTGGCTCCTGTCCATTTGTATTCTCATCGCTTCATTTATCTCTTCCATAACGAAACATAAATTTCGATACTGATTGAAACGGTTGGTCTTATTACCCGGCGGGCTTTATTAATTGCCATATCTACTGTACATTCGAACTCACATTATATTGAAAATGCTTCAAATATTTATCAATGAACGAATATTATCCGCAATTGATTGGGTTTGAAAATCACTCCCAATGATTACAAAACCGAAGAATTTTCAAGAGTGATCAATAAGAATGAAAGGGAATCTTATACTTCTCCCCTACAAGAACGACTCAGTTCAAAACATGCTCATAGAGGGACCATAAAGAAGAGATATAATCTCCAACGAATCCCTTTGTTTTTCAATTCTGAACTTAAATCGATTGATAGAATTGAATCGATTTGGTGGTGAATGAAAATTCCTCTCGGCGTAGAAACACCGCTGTACATAAAATATATTCGAACAAGGAAATTGAAATTTCTTACTGTCCTCCAATAGTTAATTACTTCGAACCTATTCACCGTTGGAAATTTTTTGGTGAATTGTTCCTCTTGCCGTACGTACGACTCATTCTTCATTTTGTTTCCTCTTTTCTTCCAGAAGAGAAAAAGCGATTTTTGTTTTGCTGGGTTAATCAAGGGCCGATCAACCGCACACAAGTTCTCCAACGTTCGCATTGTTCTTCTTTCGATTGGTAGACACGATCGAAATCTTTTTCCCATTCTCATTCACCTTTTGTCTTTCATTTTTCCCTTCCTCTTGAAAATACTGAAATGTGTGGTCAGGGTGAAAAGGAAAAAAAGTCACATGAAAAAGAAAATCAATCAACAGCTTAAAGACCGATGCACGAATGATTTCTTTCAAATTCACTTTCCATATTGAATTCGATTGACAGGGTGCAATAATAGCAACAACACCAAGAACGTTGAGATTAATGACCTATTGCAGGTGAAACGCATTTCGGGGGATTGCAATTATCTTCTAGAATCGATAACGGAGGAATATATTTTCAAACAATACCTTATCTAAATCGCAGTTGAGGAATGTTTTTGATAATCTTATCGGTGAATTGTCATGAGAATGTTATCGTTGAGTGATCCAAATTCACCGTTTTGTGTAGTTTGATTAGATTTGAAATTGGTGCCTCGTAGAAAAATTCTGATATTTGACGATATCAAATTTGAAGTTTGAATTCTTTTTCTCCTGCCAATGGGTGGTGGGTAGAGTAGAGTCAATTGTGAAAGAGAGAAGGCGAACAAAGTGGAGAGGAAAATGAAAGAAGGATAGCGGAAAGTGGATGAAAAACGGTCAAAGGGCTACGATGACTTTCCGAATCATTTTTCAAAATGTCTGCCTCTGCCCTTCAGGGGTACTCAGTGACGGGCCGAATGGTGCGAGGGGGTGGTTGTCGACCCCCGTGGCGTAGGGTGGCAAAATGGCGGCGTACAGTAAATCGATGGAGGCTGCTAGTCACTGCAAGCGCCCTCACCTCGCTTACGCAACCCCAAAACTCACCCCTAGGTTGCTACTACTACCACCCCCTTTACCTCAACCCCTTTGTATCCTATTCCAGTCTTCCTCATTTTCGAACACTCACGCAAGCGCTCGCATCCTGTGGGTACAGTCTCAGACCGTCTAAGCGTCATATTCTAATGATCGAAGACATGATTTCTTTTCACAAGATCGGAAAAAATTTCCATATTTTTTTATATCTTCTTATTTTTCTTTTATCGAATTCAAGAATAAAAAATGTACTCCAAGAGAAAGTTTTTCGCGGAGAGGGACATCGATATTCAGAATTTTTAACGGATCAGCTGATTTTTCCTACATATGCAAGAGTGCGATGTTTTCATTTGTGAGTTGTGGAAACCTCCGAATGAGTATACACTCTTTGCTAGTAATCGAAGAACAACCTCCTCCTCTTTCTCCTCCTCTCCCTCTCCACGGCAGAACAATTGAATTCTTTTATATTGCGAAATTAGATTTTAAATCATCAATTATGCGACATTGTCTTCAGTAATTGATTTTGTGAAGGTATCGTTGCGAGAATTAACGGTAATCCATATTTACAGATCTGATTGATTAATCGGAATCTCATTCTGGTATGTTCTTGAGGATTGATACAAGCATTCACCCACTGATATGCCAGAAATATTCCAACAAATACTGGTATATATCTTATACAGATCTATGAAAAATGTGTCAAGATATTTTATTCGTCTTGACGCGCTTATAGCCATGAGATTAGTAACACGTTCCAATGGTATCAAAATATTCACGACAATGATTGCATTGTTGATGGAACCTCCATTGTAAAAAAATCTCTCCTGAAAATTCAGAAAAGGTGACTGTAATTTTTTAGAGTCACTTTCTTCTAAATTTTCAGGAAAAATTTCGCGGGATTTTAAGAACACTTGACTGAAAATTTAGAATTTGTTTCGAAAATTCAATTAAATTCATCTGGAAATTCAGAGGGGATTGTTTTCTGGTTATGGCGGAACATGCGATTTCGTGGCATTCCCTCAACTTGAAGTTTGCAATTTCTCAAGCGAATGGAATATTTTTTGTTCTTACTTTACAGAAGTTTCTGAGGAATAAAATTTTTCTTGCATACTGGCAAGGCAGGGAATGCCAAGTTCAGTTCTTTCGAGGATGCTGTGTGACCTGTTGTCCCCCCCCCCCCCCACCCCCTGTGGAGAGTGTTTGAGAATTTATTTTAAGAACTTTGGCTCGAAGATAATGAACCGAAAATACTTACAGACTTGAAAAGGTTTGCAACTCAAAGAGATAACAGGACAAATCATATCTTGATGTTTTTAAACCTCAAGGAATGAGATGTTCATAGCCCGCGCAGTTCATTGTCTTCCATGATCAGCTCGACAACATGATATCTCATTTCACCAGGTGTCAGTAAATGTTATTATTGGATATTTGTGTATGATCAAACGATTGAATGAAGTGGAATTTTCGAAATTGAATTCCATTGAAATCAAACGAATATGTTCGCATGTTTGATATGAATCAATAGAATTTTTGATCATCGATTTGAAGTAAGAGGTCTAGCCCGAGTCGAAAAATTGTGATACTTTTCAAAGCTTGATCAACTCCGTCATACGCACCGATCCAAAGTTAAGTAAGGTCGAGAAAATGTAAACATCAGGTCGAATGAGAATTTTGAAAACAATATCAGGTTGAGAACAAGGTGAGATCAGGGTGAAAAATGAAATCGAACCTGATTCATTCCGTGATACGCAACGAATTGGAGCTGAATCAGGTTTCACTTTTTGAGTATTTCATTAAGATGGTTGAATGATCAAAAATGCAGAAAATAATCACAAATGGAAGGATCAATAAATTGAGTTTTCAATCAATCGCTGTTGTTAATAACAAAATATTAAAAAATTTTAATTCACTTTCAATTTCCATGTTTTTCTCATCCTCTTATCAGATTATAAGATATCAAATTCTTATCGGTTGTGAAATTTCTCATCTTTTTATGTAATTGAATCTATTGTCCATTCACCGGAAATGATGTGACGAGTACTTTATTCTACTACGATCACGAACTCCGACTCCATAAAAGATAGTGATTTCGTAAGGTGTGGCTGTTTCGCGGGAGAACATTGAATTCTGTTTGAATCAATGAACAGACAGCAGCAAAAGAATGGGACCGGTTTTATGTATATGAAAATCATTTTGAAATATTCGACAGGTTATTTCTATTAAGATTTAGGAGCACAATTGTGTGCTGTAAACAATGTCGATTGAATTTTCTACTTTTTCGATTGAATAAAAACATACCAAGAATAATCTAAGGAGATGACTCCGAGAATTACGCATTATCAATGATTACGTTAAGATATTTGTCAAACATGATTTGAAAAATATCGCAAGGCGCCGATGATGTGCTTTGTTATTCATAGATTGACAATCTTCTGATAATTTTCTAAACATTGTTTGTTATCGAACTGCAACTACTTATCTTTGAGTAGACTGAGATTGAGAACATTTTTATAAACTATGCCTATCTTTTGTAAACTCTATTTCACGCACTAGAAAAAATATTACACTGGAAATGAATTTTTCATCATCAAATGGGAAATGTATTCAGGCTCCAAGATTGGTGCGGTTAAAAGTTTGCTAGGGAAATCTATCGTTCTTCAAGAAAAATACGAATATGTTTAAATCACAACTGAAATCGATAGAGAATTTAGAGGAATATTTTCTCCCAAACAGAACTTCAACGATATTTCGTTATTCGAGAGGAATTATAGACAGCTGAAGCATACTAGTGCTTATAAACCTCCTTCATTTCGGAAAAGTTCATACCTAAATAATGTTTGTTAAATTTTTCATTCTTTCTTGAATAATGTATTTTACATGAGAAATGCAACATCCCGTTGAAAACTGATTGTTCTGTTCAGAATTTCTAGACTGTGGTTTACAATTGAGAATTGATAGAAATTTTTGTATCGGGTTTCAACTGAATCTGCCAATTTAGAATTTCCGGACAGAACTGAGTAGCATATTGGTCGGTTTGCGATCGGTTTTTGGGACAATGCTTCGTACCGATATTTATATTTCGTATATACATTAATAATCTAAAGGAACAATATAAATTTCCAAAATTATTCATAATTTAATATGGTTTATATATAAGTTTTACATAATTATGCAAAAATTATATATAGTTTCGAAAATTTTTCCTTTTGGGTAAACATATGTCTTTTTGCTGCTTGGTTTTATACCAATTGGTGAACAAGTAGGGAATGTCAGTCAGTCGTCGAACTATATCCATCAGTATTAATTCATGAAATTTCTCCTAGCATCAATGAACAGGATTATTTTCATATCCAATTAATAATAATGCATTCTAATAATGCAGTAAAAATCAATCCGATTATTAAACAATTGAAAAAACTGAAAAGATATGTATTGATGGTCATGTCATTATTATTATAATTTTTCATAGCGTTATTCAATCGATGTTAGATCCTGGTTTATGACTGATGGCGAATAAATAATCAAATTGATGAGTTTTCATGTAAAACTTCATCACGTTGATACAGCCAACTCTCCATACGATGTTATAAAGTTTCGTATTAATTTTTCTCAACGGTTCGTGCATCGAAGCACAATTTGAAACTTTTCTCAATCATCCAAGTTAAAATTACAGTCAATGAATAATCTAACGATCCGTGAGAAATTACGGAACATAAATTTTTTGAATTTAGAATATACACAAAAGTGAATCAATACACTGATAGAAAGGGTGTTTATGTCGAATAAATCTTTTGTTGATTAAGGAAGAGTGAATGATTAAATAATGATCAAAAAATATCAATTTGGGAGTGTACATGAATGCACTTGAACAGGAAACATATTTGTTCACTATATTGAACGAAATATTTATTTGATTTATTTCGTCTATCACGTTGCAATCGATAAACATAACCATTCATAAGGGTTTTTTTGAAGGTATGTCAAAACATTGCACTTGAACTGTAAAACTGGAAAAAATTACAACACATTTCTTTCCCACATCAATTTTAATCCCTCGCTGCGATTATTCCAGTAATTAATTGTCCTCAAGAATCTGATAAACAACGATTTTTTATAAGTCCCTACCACAATCAATAAAATTCCTCTTGAGATAAATGAAACATTATGTAGGTGGTGTTTTGTATATCCAGTAATACGAACGTCTTCCATATCTTATCGATATCGAAACCCCTTTATAAAGGCTGGTTGAATTGCTAATAGCAGCAAATAACAACACAGCCCACACGAACATGAAGGTCCTCGTTCTCCCTGGTTTCTTGCTCACCTGCATTGCTATCGGTAAAAATAAAAGTTCTAAGTGTCCAAATAGCTTTCAACCGTTAATTACGCATACAATTAATTCGAGAAGACGATTAGTCTGACGCGGATGGTGCGAGTTTTTTGTTGACTTACTGACTGATTGATTGAATTGTTTTATAGGTCATACGATAGCAAGTGACGCTACTTCTTCTGGTTTTCAATTGACAACCATGGATATGAAGTTGTTCGAGAACGGCTTATGGGTTTACGACGATGATGGCAATCTCGTACAAGCGACTGCGGAAATGTACGAAGACGACGAAGACGACGAAAATGACAGCCTCGAAGAAACCAGTCCGGACATGGAGAAAAGGGTTCATTTCATGTTGTACACCGGTGACAATCCTACAAACTATCAGGCACTTTACGTCAACGACAAAGAAGCTCTGATGAAAAGTAATTTCGATACTCAAAAAGCTACTCGAATCATCACGCACGGCTGGATGAACTCTTACAGAAGTCCTGCGTGCGGTCTGATTCGTGATGGTAAGTCAAAGAAAAATATTCCATATTGTTGGACAAAACGTTTATTGACTTGATTGTAATTTACAGCCTATCTGAAGCATGGAGATTACAACGTGATTGTCGTAGACTGGAGTAGAATAACATTCAGACCGTACACCTGGGCGAGCGGAAAAGTTCAAAAAGTTGCGAAATTTGTAGCCTCTATGATCAATTTCCTAGCGAAACATGGCATGGATGTATCTGAGACTACGATGGTTGGTCATTCTCTCGGTGCACACGTGATGGGCATGGCGGGATATTATTCCAAACATACCGTTAACTACATCGTAGGTGAGTACAATCGATTTTATATGGTTGATTTTTCCGAGAAACATCATCCGATATCGAATAAATTCGAATGAATTGTACAATGGGTCAATTGGAATGTTTATTTGCATCCATTGTAATAATTACAATTCCATTCCGCTTTGACGGGTGGTGTTTTGAAACCTTGAAAGTCTAACCACGAGGGCTAAATCGATGCACTGTGAAAAATACATGTAAAATTACATGCAACAAGTTAACAAGACTGTTCCTGTAAAATGTATTCTTCATAAACATTTGACAGTCTTTTTACTCAGCATGTCACCTGTAAATTAACATGAACCCTATGATGGTAATTTTACAAGTACTGAGTACTGGTAAAATCAAATTATATCCACATGTCAATGTAAAATTACCTACTTCATTGGTAATTTTACAAATACTTAGGACTGGTAAAATCGAATTGCATGTACATGTCGATGTGAAATTACTTGCATTCTGGTAAAATTACAGTTAACATGTATGTGTAAATTTACCTTGGGTGAATGTGTGAATTCACTGGTGTGTGTAGTTGGTAATTTTTACATCAACATATATCATGTAATTTTACCAATACTGTATAGGTGAATCCTGTTGCCATTGGCATTTGGTAATATTACCACCAAAATTTTTCGCTATATTGTTAGTAGAAATATTTCACGGGAAATATGTATTTCAAACTCATCCCTTGAATGCTCTACTGAGGACCTCTATCTTGTTTCTATATCATGAAATTTCGACTCGAATGACAAAATGAAGGAATATTGGAAGAAATTAATGACTTTTATTCCTATTTCAGGACTGGATCCAGCCTTACCAGGTTTCATATCAGCTGGCAAAGGTTCGAGAATATCTGTCGGGGATGCGAAACATGTTGAGATCATTCACACCAACGCAGGTCTTTTGGGTTTCTTAGCAGCCATCGGTGACTCCGACTATTATCCAAATGGTGGAAGCAAACAATTGGGTTGTTTGATAGATATCGGTGGAGCTTGCTCTCACGCACGTTCATTCCAATTCTTCGCAGAATCGATCAACAGTCCAGTTGGTTTCTATGCTAAAAATTGCAACAATTGGATGAAGTACATTCTTGGTTTTTGTAAGGATAAACCAATGTCCATAATGGGTGAACACAAACGTGTGTTCAGAGCACGCGGTACTTATTATCTTGCCACCAAATCCAAAGAACCTTTTGCAAAAGGTATCTGAAAACAAGCTTTACTTATATCAAACGAATCGCTTCAGTCACATTACGCATTTGAATAGTACCTTATGTTTTTTATGAGTTTCGAAGATGTGAAATCTGTGAAATTTGATGGAGTGGGTTTAAGAACGGAGAGCGGATGACTCGCTTCCTTCTAATAGTCAATGATATGAGCAATAAATACCATCCTACTTATTGGATACCATGCTCATTGGAAGAATATGATTTTTCACATCATGATCTGATTATTATGCTTATTTCATTCTATTACGCCTATTACAATTTTGAATCAATGTGAGAAGCCATATGTCGTATAAAATGTGGAAGATGAACTTTCATCGTTTTTACAGTATTAAATAGTAGTGGTTTTTGAAAAGCGTTCAATCTCTCTTCTCATTGCATGTGAGATAAGAGCGGATGATGAGCGCTCAAAATAGTCGATGCACATATAGATTATCTTAATTCAAACCTTCGATGGGAGATATTTAATACTTACCATATCAATATTATTGAATATATATTATGGTATTTGTGTAATTATTGCAATGTGATACAATATAGCTATGTATAAGAATCCTGTATATGTGTATATGATTGTAACAAAGCTCTGGTCAAAGTATACAATAATAAAGTGGATTTTTTTTCACGAATCAATCTGGCATGTTTCTTCCCTCCTCTTCTTTCGATCGTTACTTATCATGCGATAATAAATTAACATTCAAATGTATTTTATAATACATTGATCCACTGTATCATATTTATCTTTAAATGATATGATGAGTATATAAAATTCCTAAGAGGAAGAGACATAAAATATAAAAATTCGTTTCATATTTTGGAATAACTTGAATTTAATTCAAATGCAATTGAATGATGCAACTTGATCTCATCATTTCTATTAGGTAAATGTGAGTTATATCGACCTCGCTAGTTGTATTGGCCACCCGAAATCGATTTCACATCAGTTACTATTTTCATATATTTTTCTTGAATGCTAGAAACTTCACAAAACAGCGAATAACACAACGCAGGATACCCTGGTAAAAAAATGGAAAAACTTTGAATCCCACTGAAGAAATCTAAAGATTTATATCAGATGAGAAAAAAAGATGCATAAGGATGTTTAATTCCAAACAAATCAAGATCATTTTCTAAAACTTCTAGGAATTTTAGAATTTAATTTTGTAAAGAGAGAGAGAGAATTAGAGGAACAAATAACTATCTGTATTTTATCGTATCAGTGTTTGGAATTCAAGAATTCGAAGGTCTACGCATAATTGATGATTCGTTTTATGCGTACTGTCGAAGAATGCAAGTGCATTGATCTGTAAGACGCCAATTCCTGTACAAGAATGAGAAGATGTTGTTGGTATCAAAAATGATAAGAATATCTCTTGAATGACAACCAAGTAATTGATTCGATTAAGAATCCTATCAATGCTGCAAATTATTGATAAAAACAAGCTGATTTTGTTGGGAACAATGGTAAACAGTGAATATGGAGTCGGATTCTAAGTTCCCTACAAACAATGATTACTGGCGTTTCAATGGGCCGCTGATGGTCCTGCAATGCCGTTGGAGAGCCCTTACTGGCCCTTTGAAACGCCTGCAGTTGTGTTTGCTGGGTTGCTTTCGGGGTAAAATGGTGGAAGGACCGATGAAAACTGACAAAAACCTCAGACTTTGGAAAAACAAGTGTTCTTGTTCAGGGTTACCCTTGTTTTCCAATTGACATCAACTGTTCCATGCATTTCTGATGATATTATTAGTTTGCGTGGGAGAATAACAACTTGGATCGAAATTCCTATGCTGATAAGTATCTGTCACATAATTTTTGAATTTTCAAGTTATTCAGAATAATTTCATACAAAAATACATGGCTCAATGAATGTTTTGATTTTCAAACATCTAAATTCAGCAACATCTGTTCTCCAAAATAATATCATCCATACGGGGAAAAAAATTTAGGAACTAGCGCATGAGCACCGATCACATATCAATCGCAAGAAGACATTCTTGAAATAAAAGCATGAACCTATCCGCTCATCCCATGTGGCCATGCGATGAGTACATACACGGAGAGAAAAAATTTGCTGACGCAGCAAATCGAGGTATTATATATAGAATAGCAAAAATTTTTGCTGACCTAGCTAAAAATTTGCTATAACAGCAATCGTGTTAGCTACGACAGCAATTTTTTAGCTGTAGCAGCAAAAAATGTTTGCTCCGCCAGCAAATTTTCAGTATTATATACAGAATAGCAAACAAATTTTGCTGGGATAGCAAACATTTCTTGCTGCCACAGCTAAAAATTCGCTGTCGCAGCTAACAAGATTGCTGGAACAGCAAATAGTTTGCTGTCACAGCAAAAAATTTGCTGCTCTGGCAAAAGGAACCCAGCAAAAATAGATTTCGCTGCCACAGCGAATTCCTTTTTCTCCGTGTTGGTTCATATTCTTATTCCAAGGAGTTCCACGGAATAAACTGGTGAAACTTATCGTGATTGATTATACGTCATTGGTGCTCATGCGCTAGTTCCCAGATTTTTTTCTCCGTGCATAAAGAAATGAATTGTCAAAAATGTTGATTTCATAACATGTTCTTCCAAATCTTTGTACTTCCTAACGATAAACTTTAATCAATTCTTTTTTCCATTCTCAAATATCTCACGAAGAAATTTGTTTCCTAGTAATTTGTCAGGCAAACAATGTATGAATGCATCAATAACTTTTATTGCAAATATTTGTATTCATAAATTTGTGTTCTGGAAGATCTCGCACGTTCCAGCATTCGAGGAGGATAACAATTTGGATCGAAAAATCTATACTCTCGAATATTTGTCACATGATTTTTGTATTCAAAATTACCCCTTACAAAGATTTGTGGTTGAATAAATGTCTCAATTCTCAAGTCCCTTGATTCGTCAATATTCGTCTTTCAGAATATTCCCATACGCATAAATAAATGAGTTGTGAAAAATATTGGTTTCATGACATCTGTCATCTCAAACCTGTGTACACGGAGAAAAATAAAGTTCAGAAGATTACTACATTTTCTACTAATTTGGCAAGATACGAGAAAATACTACTTTCATTGATAGACAATGTAGTGAAAATGAATGGTTTGCCTGACACTCTTTAGCGTGAGCATGCAACGTTACAGATGATCAAGTACAGATTTTTACTACACTGTGTAACAATTACAGTCATGTGTTCTCGTATCTTGCCAATTTAGTAGGAACGTAGTAATTTTCTAAACTTCATTTTTCTCCGTGTATTCTACCACAATAAGCTTTAATATATTGTTTTTATCCTCAGACATCTCAAGAGAAAATTTGTATCTTCGTGATTTGTCAATCAAACAATCTCTGAATTCATCAACGAGTCTCTCTCCAAATAACTGCATTCATACACACTGGAAAAAAAAATTATTTGTCCTCTCTCCATCAAATATTCATTTGTAGAAATTAAACATTCAATTAGATGCAAAAACGGATTACTTGTGTCTAATAAATTATTTATTTAGAAGACCAATTTATTTGGGGCAAGCATTCCATTATTCGATTCGATTAAATATTTCACTAATCCTAAGAGATATTTTATGGAAAGAGGACAAATAAACTATTTATTTGGTTGGGATAAATTTTTTTTTCAGTGCAGTGCGACCTCACGATAACATAGCTTTCCTCCTTTCTCATTCGAACGGGGTTTTTATCATGCGTCGAAAAGAGAGCGGGAGCATCTTTATTGCGAGGTTCTAATGTATATTTGACAACAAGTGTATTCCACAGTATGTTCCCTGTCCAATAATTGTTATTAGAACATATGTTAAGGGGGGATCCTGCTTTAGGAGGCCTCGGAAAAGCGTTTCCCTAACAGCGTATGCAAAATTGGGTTTTCCAAGCTTGTGTTGCGTGCGCATAGTGAGTGAGTCCCGCACTGGTCCGACTACCGTGTAGGAATCACTCACTCTGTGCACGCAACACAGGCTTAGAAAACCGAAGTTCGCGCACCTTGTTAGGAAAAATAGTGTGAGCAACTCGTGCGCATTGGTGATCCCCCCACTCGCGTGATTTGTCGCCCGAGCGTAGCGAGGGCGACAAGCTTCACGCTCGTGCGGGAATCACCAACTTTGCGCACTTGTTACACAGTGTACTATTTCTTGCGGAATTGTTTTAGTTACGAAAAAAATAATTGAACAAGACGAACTCCTTGGAGTGTATTCGTGTATGTTCCAAGTTGATAAAAAATTTTCTCCAATGAGAAATAATGAAGAAAAGTGTGTTTTCTACTGGTGGGAGTGATTGCAAACAAACTAGACATCCGATTGAGATAAATCAAAGCTTGTTATCTTCAGTTTTGTATCCTATTCTATTTGAACCTAGAAAGTTTATGGACAATGATGTCTAAGCAATTTTTATAGCGAGTTCAAGTGATTATTCTTCCTCCAAAAAAAGCTGTTTTTTTTTTGTCAAACCCCGAGTAAATTTTGAATTCCACGATTTCTTCTGGGTTTTCTTAGTTCACATCGAAGAATGATGTATGAAAATTGAAATACCCTTCGGTTTTTCATTTCTGTTTTGGATGAGGAATATGACCTGTATCTTTCCCACCGAACGGGGAGACTTTAATTGCGAAGTGCTCTGCGAATGTGGACATAACTTTTATATACAGGGTGGGGCATTTAAAGTGTCGCGGGCGTTTTTTCCAAAAATAAAATGAGATACGAGAAAATTTTTCGGACAAAAATTGTAGGGTATCGAGGGGGACATCCGATGGTGGCCTTGGCTTTGACCTCAAATCTCATCTTCAAGGGCATTCTGAGGTCAACTCTTGTTTTTAAAATAGCATCTCATATTTTTTACTGCAGATTTGGATTCTAGGTCAAAAACCAAGAAACTTTTGTCTGAACCATTTTCCTGAAATCCGCAAAGATGGCGCTCTAATCGATATTGTTCCATACTGAATCTGACATTAGAATAACTCGAAAACGAAGGGTCTTGGAGGAGAATGTTTCAGACAAAAGTTGTCTGATTCCAAGGGGGACCCCTTGAACTGAAACGGAGGTGATGGGGTATAACAGACAAAACACAACACATTTCAATCGTCTACATCACTTGGATAATTTTAATGCAGTAGATGCTCAAAATGATGGCCTTCGACTTCAATACACATTTCAAAACGTTTTACAAAAGATTGCTGAACTCGTACTAAAATATCTTCATTGATGCTCGCGCATGCATTGATGATTCGTTGACGCATATTCTCAGGTGTAGTCGGTGCTTGTTGATAAACTGTATCTTTTATGTATCCCCATAAAAAAAAATCTGGAGAAGTAAGATCCGGAGAACGGGCAGGCCAATGAACTGGTCCACGACGTCCTATCCATCGTCCAGGATAATCTCTGTCCAATATTTCTCGAGCTGTGACTGCATAATGGGATGGACAACCATCGTGTTGATACCACATATTTAATCGTTCCTGAATAGGTATGTCTTCAAGTAATGTTGGAAGTACTTGATCTAAGAAATGTCTGTACTTCTCTCCATTTAGCGTATCTGCAATGAAGTACGGTCCAATTACTCGAGATCGAAAAATACCACACCAAACATTCACAGCCCATTGTCTTTGATGCTCTACTTGATGTAACCATCTTGGATTTTCTGTCACCCAGTAATGCATATTATGTCGATTTACTTGACCATGATTGGTGAACGTCGACTCATCAGAAAATAATATGTTGATGAAGTTGTTATTGTGCATTTGTGCTAGACCCCATCGACAAAACTGTACACGATTTTCGAAATCATCACCGTGAAGGTCTTGATGCAAACAAATGTGATACGGATGGAATTTGTGACGTTTCAGTATTCGAAGAACACTTCTTCGAGAAATTCCCGAATGGAGTTCAATTTCACGAGAGCTCACGTGTGGATTATTGGCTACTGCAGCTAGTACATTAACTTCCGCATTTTCTCCGCTAACAGTTCTCATTCGATGTCGTTTTTCCCTTGTAACACTTCCCGTTTCTGAGAATAATTTTGTAATGCGTTGAAAATACCTAATGGATGGCGTTGTTCTTTCAGGAAATCGTTCTGCATACAAGTCATATGCTTGTCTGGGATTCTTATGCACTTCACCGTAAATGTAGATCATATTGATCTTTTCAGAAACCGTGTATCGGATATCCATGATTTTCAATTTGTCATAAACCAAGTAATAATCAAATGTAACTGACAAACTGACTTTCAAAATCATGAATTTTCACTGAACCCTGTCGTTTGTTTACATCGCGTGAGCTCTGAATGGTGGTAATGTAGACGATTGAAATGTGTTGTGTATTGACAACTTTTGTACGAAACATTCTTTTGCAAGACCCTTCGTTTTCGAGTTATTCGAATGTGAGATTCAAAATGGAACAATATCGATTAGAGCGCCATTTTTGCGGATTTCAGGAAAATGGTTCAGACAAAAGTTTCTTGGTTTTTGACCTAGAATCCAAATCTGCAGTAAAAAATATGAGATGCTATTTAAAAAACAAGAGTTGATCTCAGAATGCCCTTGAAGATGAGATTTGAGGTCAAAGCCAAGGCCACCATCGGATGTCCCCCTCGGTACCCTACAACTTTTGTCCGAAAAATTTTCTCGTATCTCACTTTATTTTTGGAAAAAACGCCCGCGACACTTCAAATGCCCCACCCTGTATATAATCTTTTCACACGAGACAAAATTTTTTTATTCATTTGAAAAATATATGAGATTACTCTGGAAAGTTCGTTGGATGAAATTATTTTCTTGGGACCTCGAAAAATTCTCAAGAAAACACTATTTTGAGGCCACTTAAAGGAAGATCCCCCCTTAAGGAGAATTTTTCAATTTTCGAAAATCTAATTCATAAATATATGTACTCCAAATATTCTCATTGTCCATCAATGTGAATATAAAATATTTCAATTCCATAACATTTGTCTACCAGAACATCATCAACATTTGTCCTGAATGCTAAAACACTTGAACTTGGCGAATCCCACCGCCGTTTCCCGACAGCACTGAGACGTTCTTCGGACGTTCAGAAAACGTATTTGGTCACAAGAAGAACGTTCAAACAATGTTCCAGGACGTTTTAACGATGTCGCATAGACATTCCAGGGATGTAGAAATGTCCGGTATACTCTTATTCTGGTTTCCATGGAACGTTCATGAAACATGTTCAATGAGAATTTGTTAAAGATCAAACTTGTGCCAAGGCTTTCAACATCCTCCATTTCGAAGAGATGCACATGAACTGTGGTGAAGCCTGTATCAATAGATTTGATGGAACACATTTGCATCTCTTTAATACATTGCAGATAGTGAAATTTTGTGTCGCGTCAATTTTCAGGTTATGTGAATCCTAATATATTGACTTAATTCTTGATAACTTACATTCTGCCAATAGTTTTGAGAACTTTCGGTATTGTTTGGGTTGGAGTATGTTTTGATATCATCTCCTACACAGCACCGGGTGTCCCAGCAATACCCTAGCGATCTTGAGGTTACCAAGAAGTTACCAAAAAATTTCGGTACGTTTGTGACTTTTTCTTACCACAAAATAACCAACAACCGCATCTTCAGTGCTACGCATCAGTCACGATGCGGTATCTTTTTGGAACAAAACCATTCGTCTACCAGATCACAGAAATGGTGTTTTTGGTCATTTCTTGGTTGCTTCGTGGTTAAGAACCGAAAATTTACCGAATGTTGAGAATCCTGCATTGGTTGCAATTTGGTCCCGTTTTGGAAAAAAAGGCCTAAGACTACCGCGAATAGGTGGAACCAAATTGGTCAGTTTTTGGTAAATTTCCGGTTTAAAACCATAAAATTACCGGATATTCAGTGTGACTCATCGGTCACGATTCGGTACCTTCTTTGAACCAAACCACTTTTTTCAACAGATTACAGGAATGGTCTTCTTGGTAATTTCTTGGTTGCTTCGTGGTTAAAAACCGAAGATTCACCGAACGTTGAGAATCCTGCATTGGTTGCAATTTGGTTCCTTTTTGGAGAAAAATGCTTGAAATCACCGCGAATAGGAGGGACCAAATTGGTCAGTTTTGGGTAAATTTTCGGTTTACCACCATAAAATTACCGGATATTCAGTGCTACTCATCGGTCACGATTCGGTACCTTTTTGGAACAAAACCACTTTTTTTACCAGATTACAGGAATGGTCTTCTTGGTTATTTCTTGGTTGCTTCGTGGTCAAAAACCGAAGATTTACCGAATGTTGAGAATCCTGCGTTGGTTGCAATTTGGTCCCGTTTTGGAAAAAAAGGCCTAAGACTACCGCGAATAGGTGGAACCAAATTGGTCAGTTTTAGGTGAATTTCCGGTTTCCAACCATAAAATTACCGAATTTTCAGTGCTAATCATCGGTCACGATTCGGCACCTTTCTGGAACAAAACCACTTTTTTCACCAGATCACAGGAATGGTCTTCTTGGTCATTTCTTGGTTGCTTCGTGGTTAAAAACCGAAAATTTACCGAATGTTGAGAATCCTACATTGGTTACAATTTGGTTCCTTTTTGGATAAAAATGCCTGAAATTGCCGCGAATAGGAGAAACCAAATTTTCCCCAATCAATGACACTGAAGTTTTGGTAATTCTATGGTTGTGAACCGGGTATTATCCAACAACTGACCAATTTGGTTCCTTCCATCTGCGGTAATTTCAGGCTCTTTTTCCAAAAAGGAACCAAATTGTTGCCAATCAGTCGCACTCAAGTTTTGGTAATTCTATGGTTGTGAACCGGAAATTATCCAAATACTTACCAATTTAGTTCCTTCTATCTGCGATAATTCTCCCTCCTATCTGCACAAAATTACCAATTTCTTACCAAAAATTTCGGGTAAAACGAAATCGCTAGGGTATTGTCAAAATATTACATTTGGAATGTGTAATACAGGCCAACCTGGTTGTAAGCCTCGCTTAGGGGCTGTAGGGGAAGAAAGTAGGGAGAAATCGAAGTCCCGTCCAATCCAATTAACAATCTTGTCTCGCACTACTTCTTATAAGGCTCGCCCAATTCATGTTGAAACATACTATATCAATCAAATTCTGTAATTTGAAAATTCAACATATTGTCATTTTCAACTTCCAGTGAACGTTATATGGACATCCTTGTGCTGAGAAATATCAAAATAAATTCAAAATTTTCCATGGTCTCCGATTGACCACTTCGAGGTCACCCACAGAGCACATAACCCGGGAAAAAATGATCAGATCTGACCAGATCTAAATTTTGGTCAGATCTAAACAGATCTGAAAGACTGCGGTTTTGGCTTGTGTTTGTCACAATATATGTGCAAAATCAAATTCATATACAGACAAATATCACAAAATTTCTGACAATTTAACCACTAATTGCTCATTAAGATTTAATCTAATATTCAATTTAGATCTAACGAGATCTACTCAGATTCAACCAGATGTGCCAAGATCTGATCAAATCTACTGAGATCTGAACAGATCTAATCTGATCTTTTGAACCAGATCTATTTAGATCTGAATAGATCTAATGATTTTTTCCTGGGAAGTCCCAGAAGAATTTTCAACGAAGATGAAGAACACAATCAGCCCAATAAGAATTCTTTATGAATTCTTCGGGAACTATGATGCTGTGTGGGCATTCAACTTTGAGAGAATTTAAATTTTGGAGGTGTACTTGAAAAAAAACGAATTCTTATGCCGCGAAAATCTGTAATGATAAAAAAGCTTCTGGTATTGGAATCAATTTACAATAAAAAAAACCGATTGTATTTCGAAAGCTCGAAGTCCATCGTTGATCGAGATCAAAATGGGTTCGAAATAGTGACCACTGTACAATCAAATTGATCTTGATTTTGAGATTATTTCGATGTTCCCATATTGATATCAAATTGACACACATTTTTGACCATTCATTTAATATTCATAATAATTCTATCCAATCCATTTGTACACGAAAATTGGGTCAGCTCCAACCCACTTTGGGTCCAGGGTGTCAAAGTTAGCTCAATGTTTGAACCCACATTGAAAGTAAAGCGGGAAACCTTATCATTACCTCATCAACGACGAGAAACAGTTGAACGAGCAATTTGTTCAAACTTTGATTGACTTTTTTGCTAGATGAGATTCCATACTGCGGTTTATTTCATCAGTAAAACCTCCAAGCTGAGGATGCCGTTTGAGATTGAGTAGAAAATTTATTATCTACCCTGTAAAAACTTATCCATTCAAGGAAATTGGGAATTTTAATGAGACCGAGTACGATTTGGAATACCTCTGGAGGAACTCAGAGAACATTTTTTTCCTCAACATCTCAAACATTGATCATGTTCTTTAAATGATATCAGAAAGTTCTCTAATGCGTCGATTTCTGAAATCTGTTTGATGCCTTACTTCAGATAAGAAGTGTATTTCAAAGATTCCAGAAATCTACGCATTAGAGAACTTTCTGTTATCCTTCAAAAAACATAATGGATGTTTGAAATGTTGAGGGGGAAAATGTTCTCTGGGAATACAAATACAAATGAATTTTTAAGATTGGCTGTTTTAATTAGAAATGTTATTTGAGAGCTCTTTGCATTCGGGCGAATAAAGAGATTTACATTCCAAATAATATGAATGTTCTAATCGATCGCGTAGAAATCGCGATGCACAAATTTCAATGCTTCAGAAGAATTTTGGAGGGATTCATCATTGAGAGCAATTCACGAAGGAAAATTTGAATCTTCGAGAAGAAATTGGGAAAAATTGAAATTTAGAGGGATTCGCGTTGAATGTTGTCAATCGTTAAATATACAAAAATCGTGATGTTGTGGAAGTTTGAATCGTTTATAGAAACGAAACGAAAATTCAAACTCACAAAATTTCATAAATCACCGTTATTCATCTTCTCGATTTGACTCTTTGGAACCGGAAATATCGTTTAAAGATGCACTGCAAGATTTTTAGATCTCCAACAGCTGAATATTGTGTTATTCGAGTATCAATTCGTTCCAATAAACGATCCCAACTTCAGCAACATGAAATCGTATTAATATGTGTGATCCTCAATTCCTTTCAAGAGATTATGTTTTACAGCGTGATTTTGATCGTTGTCTGTTTCAGAAAATCAGCAGACCTGGTGAGAAATATCCATAGAATCCACTCAAATCAAATCGATTGGGATTTGGCGATTCCTTTGTTCAGGTTTCAATACACGGAGAAGAATTTGTAGCAGGAATCCCTATAATAATAGCAGTTTTGGGACACATGAGCGTTTATGAACAATTCTCCTTCTGCAATTTGTGATAATTTTCTTGAAACTTATAGTACTATGTGTCAAGAAAGTTATCTCCACCGAAATAAGGTATAGATTGCCATAATTAAACTGCCATTATTATTGGGAACCGTGCTACACATTCCCCATACGTCTTTCTCAGTGTTAAGTTTGGGATTATCAAATAAATTTTGCGTTGAAATAGCTGATTGGATTTAACCAAATCCAATTTGATATATCCAAAGTGACTTACCCAGAACATTATACAAGATTCAATCGAGTTAGGCAAGCCTCAATAGGTTTCTTTAACAAGGAAGGTCTGTGTTTCAGACCTGGTAAGAGTCTGTGGGAGGATATTTGTTTTCGATATCCGATCAGATTGTTCGAGTGGAGAATATCAAACAGAATTGTCCGCAATGTGAAAATATCCAATGATAATCAACCAGTGTATGGTTCCTGTTGAATGCTTCATCACAGGCTGACAAGGTAAGTTTATGACAACGTTGCCGGAGTATCAATGTTGCACTGTGAAAAATGTGCGGAGTTTTCCCTCACCCTGTGGGTAGATTTCGTCCCCACATCGTGAGGGAATTGTTTTTCCATCAAAAATGAGGGATTTTTCCACCACTTTGGGGAATTTTTTCGTTCTTTGGATGTTGAATCATCTACAGTTGGAAGGACAGTCGACCAGATTATGGTGAAAAATTCCCTATCTATGAAAGAACTTTGCTGCTACCATTTTTTGGGGACAAATTCCACATTCATTTCTTACAGTGTGGAAAATTTCGGAAAATCGAAATGATGACAACATTTTACGTAAGTTCCAGTATTAAAATTACAATACTACCCGTACTGGCAATTTATGTGGGCAACTGTGGCGTTCTTTATGGGACGGCAAGGGATGCTAGTTGGAAGAAACGTTTCAACCACGTGCAGCTTAAGTTTTGAAGCTCAGCTCTGATGTGTTCATTAATTCGATTCACTTCAGCCGAATACTTTGGTATAATCTCAATTTCATCAGTTTGGCACCCAGACCGTAAAAGAGCATAATGTGCGATAGCGACGTTCATGACCCGGGTCAATATCTTCACGACTCAGACGGTTTTAAGACGCAGTATTGTTCAATCTTCGTCAAGCAAATAACATCAATTGACAAACAGCGATACGGCCAAATTGCTTCCGCCAAAATTCGGCGAATAAATCTCTAACAGTACCAAGTCCTTCTTTTAATCCCCGACCATGTTCACATGGGCAGGTAATGCTAGATGATGCTAGTTGATGATTAATCCTCCCCCACGGGTTGAAATGTAGTCGATGACTGGCTCAAATGAATTTCAAAATTAATTATTTTGGATTCGTAATAGCTCTGAAACACATTGAATATTTATTATAAGAAATTATCGAAAGCTCTCTTGGGAAATACTACAATGGAGAAGAACTATGGTTCCTGGAACGATCTCAAAGTAGTTTTATTACGCTTAACTTTATGAATAATCAGAGTGACGACTCGTATACACGGATACAAAAGATATTCAAAAAGTTAGCATTGATCACTAGGAATGATAGTAAACTGGTCACAACTATAGACTTCTGTACACAATTGCTCACAGAGACGAGTAATGATTGCAAGTTTAGTATACTAAATTGTATTTGAATGTACCAAAATAGGAACCATGACTCGTCTCTGATAGCGATTGTGTACAAAATCCGTAATTTTAATCAATCTACTGTCATTCCTTGTAATCATTCCATCATTCCTTTTTTCTCCGTGTAGCTCATGTCAACAATCCGTATAGTTATGACAACCATACGAGTCGTCACTTTCCCAGCTAGCATAAATGATCAATTCGAATTTATGAAGACTTCTCAAAGACCTCTGAATTAGTCCTTGTTATGTGATTAACAATGTATTAAGTGTGCATTCAATGAATTTAAAATGAAAGCGTATTGGATACCTGAAGAATTCATGGTGAAGTCTCAATATGAGTTCTTCCTGAAAATTAAATTGTTGATGGAGACTTTATTCATATTGGACTCATTATTAGTCGCATAATGGGAAGTCTTGGCGGGGACTCTTGTACTGTCTGGGTTGCCTATCTATGAAGTTAGCTATAATTGAAATACTTCTAGATCGTCACAGGAACCATACTCTTTTTCAGTGTATGGGAAAATTGAAAAAACGATTTATAAAAACCTAAGGAATAGAAAAAATTCAGGGATTGCTACTTCGATTATTTGAGACGTGAATATGAATTTTAAATTGAATTCATATTGAAAATTCATCTTTTGAACTGGTGTTCAATGCAAAAATACAAACTTTGGGATTCTAAATGTCTGATATTTCAATGAATTCCCTCTAACAATGGCCCATTAATCCGCTGTCGATCGGGCCCTTTCAAACATCATCAGTACCGATCATGAGCCAATATCATTTTGCCTTATTAATATGCTTATGACTTCCGTAAATGGTTACTCATTGTCATTTCTGGACCCACGTTTATATCCAGTCATCAATTCTCAACGGGCTATTAATGTTCCAATTAATGCCGATGGTGGTCCAATGATGAGATGATGGGATCGATGAACTTGTGTAGTTTTAGTGAATTTTTGCTATTTTTCAAATCCGAATTCCCATCCAGTTTCGGTTGATTCTCCATATGAGAACATGTTCGCAGAAAAAAATAAACAACAAACCAATTCAGTGTACAGTTTGTTGACTGCATTATTAGAAAAGTTCTTAAATTCAATACAGTTGTAACAATTATTTATTAAATTTCACAAATATGTTATTCAAATTCAGAAGGAAATTTTCAACATAAAGAATAAAATTCTCAGCATCAAGAATTATATTATTGAATTCAATATTTTATTATGAATTCTGTTTAATCAACTATTTATAAGAAAAACTTCGTAACTTTTCTAACAGTGTGTACCAATCAAAATCCGCTGAAAGTGTTTTGACAAATTCGATTTTATATGGAACAATCCATTACGCGGTTGACATTTCGTGTATCCATTAATCCAAATGGCTTCTATCTTATCATATCGAAACCCCTTTATAAAGGCTGGTTGAATTGCTCACAGCAGCAAATAACAACATAACCCACGAGAGTACTCGACCATGAAGGTTTCTATTCTGACTGGTTTCTTGCTCACCTGTATCGTCATTGGTAAACGTTATTGTGAATTTGTGTAGAAATAATTTTGGAATAGAATTATAAGGTGATATGGACTGATCGAATTGTTTTTTTTAGATCAAACGATCGCGAGCAACGTTACTTCTTTGAGCCTGGCATTGACGGACCATGATTTGAAGTTGTTCAACCGTGGTTTATGGGTCTACGATGACAATGGAAACCTTGTAAAATTGACTATGGATACGGCCAACGACGAAGAGGACGACAACGTGGAAGGACCCAACGGGTACATAGAGAAAAGGATTAATTTCATGTTGTACACGCCGAACAATCCTAAAAAACATCAAGTGCTTTTCGTTAATGATGAAGAAACTTTGAAGAAGAGTAATTTTGATCCTCAAAAGGCTACTCGAATCATCACGCATGGCTGGATGAATTCCTATAAGGCTCCTGCGTGCACTCTGATCCGCGAAGGTACGTGCATCGAGTTAAAATGTTTCATTAAACAGAATAATTAGATGGCAAGTATATAAATTTCATTGTACGTTTGACAGCCTATTTGAAACATGGGAACTACAATGTCATCGTTGTGGATTGGCATAAAATTACGTTCAAACCGTATCTTTATGCGAGCAGCAGAGTTCAAAGGGCTGCAAAATTCGTCGCTTCCATGATCAATTTCTTAGTGAAATATGGAATGGATGTATCGGATACAACATTGGTAGGTCATTCCCTCGGTGCTCATTTGATGGGTATGGCGGGATATTATTCAGATCACAGAGTCAACTACATCGTAGGTAAGTGGAATCAACTTTATATGGTCATATCCTTGGTAGAAATGACTCTACATGGCACAGCGGTGTTCAGAGTGAACGAGAATTTTTTCGATTGTCTGTGTACAGATGTATTTGATTTCATATTATAATTTGAACATCATCTACTCCTATCGAATCATTGAGATTTCAATTTCAGGATTGGATCCAGCTTTTCCTGGTTTCATTCTGGCTCAAAAAGGATCTCGGATATCCGTCGGAGATGCGAAACACGTTGAGATTATCCACACGAACGCAGGTCTTTTGGGTTTCTTAACAGCCATCGGGGATGCTGACTTCTATCCAAACGGTGGAAGCGTACAAAGGGGTTGTTTGCCCCCGCTGGGTGCTTGCTCTCACATACGTTCATATCAGTTCTTCGCCGAATCGATCAACAGTCGAGTTGGTTTTCACGCTCAAAGTTGTAAAAATTGGCGTAGATACCTTGCCGGTTGGTGTAAAAGCAAACCAAAGTCTCTGATGGGTGAACACAAGAGTATGCTTGGTGCACATGGGAGCTATTTCCTTACCACCAAAAGACGTGAACCTTTCGCGAATGGGCCTTGAGAATATACCATTCGTCAACTGAAATTGAATCAGGAATCAGGGGGAGGAACTGGCAACATCGAATCAGTGTTGTTTGACATTCTAATAATAAATGATGTAGTCAATGATCGAGATGAAATGGTGATTGACATGTGGATTTACAGCTTATTTCTTTATTTTCTTGCCAATCGAAGTCTTGGATCATTGGAAGAAAAAAATCAAATTGTTTGGTATCGTGGATTTATAACAAATCCAATCTCTCTTCTTGTTTTAAGTGAATTATGATAAGAGTGGATGATGAATCGTTCGACATGATCGATCCATATTATCTTGTTCCGAGACTTGTAATATCTACCACATCAATATTATAGGATGCAGAGTATTAAATGAAGACAGACATTTCGATCCGATGAAGATTTCATTCAATTCACTCAGTATATGCCTAATTATACTAATTGGTCACTCAAAAATAACTCAATTGTTTACTTCATGAATAAATCATTTGATTCTAATTTTAGTCTGCCAAGTTGACAGTTTTTGACCCAAATGAATGTTGAATCAATTCATAGAGAATTTAAGGTACATTTAGTACTTTGAACTTGTACAGCGTGAACTTGTATTCCCGAAAGGTGAGACAAATAGAAGGGAGGATGAGAGAGAATGCAAAGAAGAGCAAAAAAATTTTACCTCGTGCTACATCAATTCTCTTGAACTAAATAAAAAAAAAAGAAATAAATCATCCGTGGGAAAGCACAATACGAGGAAATGTTGCCAGTTTGAAGAGCTTCGAAATCAAATAGCATAAGAGAACAAGGTTTCCCTTTATCACGTTTGAAAGAGATGAGATTGATATACATTGATAAATATCGATAGATCCAAATAGAAATGATAGATATCGTAGAATCTCAGTCTCGTCTCATTTTCCTAGTTTTTTCAGTTAATAAACTTCATGTCTATTGATATTGTCTTTTCTGTCTTGTAATGTAATAAAACATGAATATATGAATACAGCTATATTTTTCAATAATGATGAGAGGCCTGAAACATTTTTCACGTAAGACGACAATTGAAAAATATTGTTGTATTCGTTAGAATTCATTTTCCATGCAAAAACAAATAGAACAAAACGTTCCGAAATGTATGTATATTTCAAGTGATGTTACCCTCATAATACAATTCAAAAAGAACATATCGTGTTTTAACATTTCATCCCGCTCCTAAGGAAATGAAGATGTAAAGGAAGAGAGAATGTGAGAATCGGGAAAGAAGAAAAAAGAAACAAGAATAGAAAAATATAATCTCTTCCAGCGAGAGATTATATGCCTTTTTCCTCGTCCTTCGTTTAAATCTTTTGCGGCCAAGTATAGGTTTAATCTCATTTTTCTCCGACCATAAATCCCATCATGGTCGAGACCTGTACGTAAAGAGTTATACAATGGAAGGATGAACGACTGTGTAACGGACACGTTTTCTTTGGTTACACACCCTTCGAGGTATATTTAATGAGCGCTAACTCGTTTTTTCTCCTCACGGAAACTCGTTTGGTTGACCATTCCTAACCGTGAGAAACCAGGTTGCCCAGGGTTTCAAATAAAAAGAAAAAAAATTCACTTCTAGAGAGATACTTGTGCCATATATTCTTATATGAATTTCGCTTTACCGTGAATTGCTTCTAATACGTCGAAGAAATTGGTCTATACGGATCAATCAATCCAGCGATCGCTTGGAAAAGAGAAAATATTGTGATAATGAAAAGAAGAAAAATGCACGATGAGTGATGAAGTGTGGTACCGAAAGGCATAATTTGAGATCGTAAATATGTAAAGTGAAGCCAAGGGAATCAACGTACTTTTAATTGATTTTTTCACGACATTCATCTCAACGTGTTATGTATTTTATGATGATGCTAGTTTAGGATTACTGTTTATATGGTTGAACAGGAATTCATGGGGAAATTTCTTTGTGAATTAAATACACTATTTTATGGAAACAAGGATGATTTATTCAAATGTCAAAAGCAGTATCAAAGCCTGATTAGTTTTGAACAATGATCGAAGGAGAGGAATCTAAAGAGAATATAGAAGAATCAAAGGATCACAATATGCATGTGATTGATAATAGTAACAATTCTATGTTGAATTAGTATAAATATGGTATTATAAATAAACATAATACAAGAAATTCCGAATTTTAGATCATTAACATCATCGTTATCTAATTATCTACAGTAATCATTAGCAATCATTCAATTATATATTGAAATCATTAATAATTCGAGATGATTGTAATAGCCCTTCACGTTTAGAGATTGCATATATGTAACTAAAATAAATCCGTTATGCGCAGACACACCGTGTGTTCCATGTCAATGTGAATTAGTAATCATGGTAATGATTTTGTGAAAGGGTGCATTAAATTTTCAAAGTTGATTCTTGAATTTTGAACTTCATTTCGTTACCCTGTTCAATTGATACAAATTAATAAGTTCAAAAATTTGAAAACTCTCAAAAGATTCAACTGAAGTCTCAGAACTTTAGAGACACATTCATTTGGCTTTTTACGATCTGGTGAGAATATTTTCAAATCAGTATGAATTTACGATATTAATATCTCAATTGGCCTGTTACGTTCAGTCTTTTTCCACGAAACTCTTTACTGTGGCGGCCAACAGAATTTCAAAGGCTGATCAAGCGAAAAAACAGCCCATATAATGGGTCATCGTTAATGAGCCACGAAGAGAAGTCTCATTAATCACTTGGCTATCTGAAGCTCGCTGATGTCCGACCATGTAAATATCAGGATTATATTTATTCAACGCGCGTATAAGTCGTATACGACGACGAGGATGAGAGGGTACGTTGGAAGATAAAAGAAAAGAGAAAGAAGAATGAGGGGATGAGACGAGCGAGATATCGCTCGACAAGAGACTTCAACACCATTTTACTAAGCGACGAGGCAGAGACGAACTCGTCCTTTAAATTCAAATATTGACCGTTCATTCATCAAGCGAACGAACTAACATCGAGTCATCGATCCGTGGCGCTAATCAGCTTTCCTTTTACCCAGTTCCTCCTCCAATTCCGTTTTACACATCGACTTGTTCGATCATTCGACTAGATGGATTTGATAATCCAGACAGGTGAGTTTCTTCATTCATCCTTTATGTTCACTTTTCAACACTCAAAGAAAATGTAATATGCATTAGCTGATTTATTATTGATAAATTCTTTCACCTTGTTTGATATTCCTTAATAGACTCATGCTATCAAATTCGTCATAACTTTATTGTGTTTACCTATAGGACCACTCCATTAGAGGATGTTTTATAATTGAAAAAGATGAATGAGAGGGATGCGAAACTTATTATTGGGTACCTCAATGTCAATACTGGAATAAAAATTCAACATTCCTATACTATTCGTGTCTCCATGTTGGAATAATTTGATATCATTTGATTGCAGTTCAATACACTTAGTATCATTCAGTGATACATGTGTTTACCTGAGCTCAGCTTGCTTTTTTTTTGAGTTGCAGCAAACTATATCACTCACCTTCTCAAAGGATGAATAAAAAAAGAAGAACAAAGAAAACCAATTTCGAACTGTTAGCATTGATCAATTCTGGGATATATTTATGAAAATTCAAGCAATAGATTCATCCGGGACGGTAGGTGTATCGACGAATAATGGCACATATTGTGAAATAATATTCAAAAGTTAGTGCAATGAACTCGATATGAATTTTGAAACTCTCATTGTCATGCCACGTCTGTTGTGCATCTTATGAATTTTTTCTATCTGTACTTCTTGTGGTGTGGAAATGTTCAACATTAAATGTCATCCCATCAAATCGTTCGCGAAAAAGATATTCACAATAAAAGAGACGAGTGTGAAAACCCGATAGGAATAGAATAAGAATTCTAGATGGATGACAAGTTAAATTTCAGATCCAATGATCGGTGAATAAATATAGACTGATATCACCAGAACTATGTTCTATCCTGGAATGTGAACGTACAGCAATGTCATATTCGTTTGATTGATGTTTCATTTGATGAAAAATATGTTATTCTATTTCCAAGATCGTTCGTAAAGTACTAAGGGATTTAGATAGTAGTCATTATTCCAGCATAATTGTGGACAATCGTGTGATCTTCTAGGGGAAATTTGTAACAATAGTTCTACGGTATTCATGAATTGGTCGTTTGATAGATTCCTAGTAGAAATGATCTACAATGAGAAAAAATTATTGATTCAAATCTTCGTTGATTAGCATGTCACTTGTGGATAGAGCATATGTTTGACAAGGATTCGTATAATGGATTTTAATAATTTATTGACTTCGTCCATTGTTTGAACTATGGAATTCACTTTTCATTTCGACCGTCGAAATAATGTAAGAATCAATGAGTTATTGAAATCTAGTGTACGAATTTTTCTCGAATTGGTGCTCCGTCCATAGTGACACCATGGAAAGAAACAAGTGATCAATAGGGTGGACTACCCAGTAGATGAATGATTCATAAAAGAAGTATTGGGTATGGGAATAAGTTCCCGCCCTCTTTCAAGCAAAGTTGATTTTTATTCAAACAATGGATTATTACATAACGTTATTCAAAGTATGCACCATTGGAAGCGACGACTTTTGCCCATCTCTCAGGCAGCATACGGATTCCTCGGAGAAAAAAAGCAGGTTCTTTTGACTCGATCCATTCATTGAGCCCTTTTTAGACACTTTCATAAGAAGTAAACCGCTCTCCAGTAAGAGTTGATTGCATAGATCAAAATAGATGATGATCCGAAGGCGCAATGTCTGGGGAATACGGCGGGTGGGGCAAGATTTCCTAATTCACTCCTTCCAAATATTTTTCAACAGGTTGAGCAACATGTGGTCTAGCTTTATCATGCAGCAAGATAAGTTTATCATGTCCACCGTCCCATTCCGGTCGTTTTTCTTCTAGAGCTCGATTCAAACGTATTAGCTGTAGTCTGTAACGATCGCCAGTGATTGTTTCTGACGGTTTAAGAAGTTCATAATAAATGACACCTTTCTGATCCCACCAGATGCACAACATAATCTTTGAAGCGTGGATATTTGTTTTCGGTGTCGACGGACCTGGTACACCTGGCAGCTCCCAACTTTTTCGACGCTCAGGATTATCGTAATAGATCCATTTCTCATCGCCAGTGACAATACGATGCAGAAAACTCTTTCTTTTCTGCCGTTCAAGAAGCATCTCGCACGTTACCAAACGTCTCTCGATATCTCTCTCCTTTAGTCGATGAGGCACCCAATTACCTGCTTTTTGGACCATTCCCATCTTGTGCAAGCGTTTACCGACGGTCGACCTGTCAACATCCAACTCCTCAGACAACTCATCTAGGGTTCGACATGCATCTTCATTCAATAATTGTTCCAGTTCTACATCTTCGAATTTTGTCGGTGCCCCTCCGCGTTCTTTATCACTCACGTCAAAATCACCACTTTGGAATCGTCGAAACCACTCTTTACAAGTTATATTAGACGGAGCGTGATCACCGTAAATATTGCACAGTACACGATACGTTTCAGCGGCACTTTTCTTCGAAATAAAATCATGAAGCATAACTTCCCGCAAATGCTGTTTTGTCGGGACAAACGTTGTCATTTTTGACACCAGATAGAAAATGATGTTTACGCTTGTAACAAATGTCAACTACCGCAATCGACACCTTACATATACACTTTCAAATCACAAGTATAGCACTTGAGTGAACTCAAAACTAGTATCAGCAGCAACACTTTTTCCAAGAGGGTGGAAACTTATTCCCATATACCCAATAACTATCACAAATTTCTGCTACACTGAAATAATTCAATTGTTTTCACAATAGAAGTAATTTCTTATACAAACAAAAATAAAAATCGAATTATTTCATTGTAGCAGAAATTCGTAATAGTTATTTCTTCTATGAATCGTTCATCTACTGGGTAGTTCAACCTACTCAAAGAAAATTTGAGGAGTGTCGTAGCCAAACCAAAAGTCTTCATTTTTCACGATTCTTCATTTGATGAGCGGTATTTCACCTCAGGGTGAGTTTTATTTGATTTTAAATGAAAATGAAATATCTTGTGGAACTATATTTTCAATTCACATGCAACTATTAGATGGGTGAAGAATTGTTAACAATACGGAACAGTTTGTTGTTGATACTGAAGAGGTTTTAGGAATAGAGATTGTTGGTTTTGCTTTACAAAACCCCTCATTTATTGACATTTAAGAAGTGACTGTCAATTCAGGGAAAAAGGAGATCGCTGGACGTTTGAAATTGATTCACCAAAAATTCGTACCCTGAGAGAAATTTCTAGTTAAATTTCCTATGGAATTATAGGAAAGGGGGAATATACTAACTTCTATTGAAATCTACTCCAAAACATTGTAAATTCGATCAGATTTCTATTGTTATGCCATAGTAAATTTCATTATATTACAGTAAACTTCATCAGGAGTCAATATGTTCCCCCAATCTTATAATTCCATAGTAAATTTAACTATAAATTTCTCTCAGGGTAGTGAAAATACTGGATGTTGATGGTTTTATTGTTATTTTTCATCGTCAAACTATCAACTCTTGGTAAATTCACTACAAATGGTCTTTAACGGTACTCTTTCTCCCTAAATTGTCAGTCATTTTTCTAGATATTGATAATTTCTATCTTGCCGTGTTCTAGTGAACAAGAATTTGAATTACTTACTTTTCCAGGTGAGCACAGAAACAATACTTGTATGATGAAGAATTTATAGATGCAGTGACTTGGAATTTCATCACGATAATCAGACAGCACAACGTGCTCCTAGAACCCTGGCGGTCCAATGTAACCAATTTTTATGGTTAATTTTGTTCCTTGGTTTGGCGAAAATTTGGTCAAAAAATGGTTACCCAGATGGTTTTTACCATATAATGACCTATTTGTGACCGGAAACTAATGGTCGCTTAGAACAAATCTGCCACCAAAAGGTAACCAAAAAATGTGGTCCGTTTTTGGAAGCTTTTTGGTATTTTTGAGGTAAAAACCCAGGAAATTACCAGGAAATAACCGAAAAATCACCAAATTGGGATTTGGTTGAATTTTGGTTTGATCAATTTTTGTTGAAACAAATGTCTCAAACGGCCAACAAGTTACCAACACCAAGATTTCCCCCCAGAATATGAGTGACCAAAATTTTTGGTCGCTTGTCGGTTCACCCAGATCCGCTAGGGAAGGTTCATGGGAAGTTTATAACACGTAGGGGAGGGTTTTTTGAAAGTTCAGATCACACACTTGCTGTTAGGGGGGAACAAAACAAAATCCCATCGATCTGGTTGTGGCAACTGCATGAAATGATCGAAGCAAGGATTAATTACGTTCTCTGATTATGAAAACCAGATTTTTTCCTCAGTGTAGTTATTCACGAGTTGTGTAACGCTTGACGAGCCACAAACAAGATGCTTGCATTGGCAACGGTAAATGACCAATTCATCCAATGAATTCCTATCGAATCTCATTAATTGAGCCAGTCCCAGTAGGTTTCAACGGGTCCAAACCAGCGTAGATGGCTATTTACGGTTGCAAAGTACGGTTGTATTGACCCTTACGAGGTAAGGTTATTTTGGATAGCTCCTACGATTGGCTCCTATGAATGCTGTTTACGAACTAAAGTGATAACACTTGGGGAGCTTATAGCCTCCTAGTGTACAATTACTTGGGATATAGTCTGCTTACATTTCTCTTCAAATTAGCAAGGGGGGAAGATTTTGAAAGAGTATGAGTAACCCGACGTTACCTCGTAAGGGTTAAATCCCATCCCACACAGCATCTGGAGCCACTACCAACATCCTTGAGACGTCTTCTGTAACATTAGAATGTCCTGAAAATGTTTCAGGATGTTCATGGAACATCGCATGCATGTACCAGGGATGTGCGAATGTTCGGTGTAGTATTATTCAGGTTTCCATGGAATGCTTATGAGAATGTATTGATGATCAAACTTTCGCCAAATCTCTCCCAGATAACATGTAAGCTTGTCATAAGCTTGTTAGTCTTATCGTTCGATTGTTTTTAACTTGCTATGATCAACCTTGTCAGTGTAAGGTGGCTATAACTATGCTGCAAGGATTTTGTAAGCTTGTACTCTTGTCATGTGTCAACTAGGAAGCTTATGTCAACCTCATCACAAACTTGCCTGACAACATCGCAGCGAGGTTTAATTGTTATCCGAGTTTAATATTCTTCATATGGAAAAGATGCAAATGAACTGCGGTAGAACCTGTATCGATAGATTTGATAAATTACATTTGCATCTCTTCAAGACATTGCAGGTAATGAAATGTTGTTTTGCGTCAATTTTGAGGTCATGTGAATCTTCATTTGGACATTGACTTAATCCTTGATCATTCATATTTTGTCAATAGTTTTGAACCCTTGAAATGGGATCTTTTCAAATATTTGATATAGAACATATTTTTATGGTTGTTCGATACTTTTGTCCCTACCATAGTAGCCCAAGGATATTTGGAATATTCTATAAATGTCCATAGAACATTCAAATATGCGAAAATATTCTATGGATGTTCATAGGATATTCAAACTGTATCAATATATTCTGTGCATGTTCATAGAATATTCCAAACATTCTTGTGCTACTTGGGTAGTAAAACTATCAATCCACGTTTGTGCAGGTTAAAGATAAAATACTTGGTTTCCATGTAACGTTCCGAGAACGTTCTGAAAACATACCACAGCAGGTTTAAACAATGTCCCAAAAAGTATTTCCCAGCACAATGAATGAATGTTCGGAAAAGGTGTGGAAAACGTGCTTCTGAAACCCAAAATCTGCGAGACTATTGACACGTGTTTACAACAGTTTGAGTACTTTTGGTGCTGTTTGGGATTAATAAATGGGATTCAATAGACCTAATTCAAAAGCGTTAGCATGAATAACAATCAGCCGATATATAGCACCTATTGTTGACACAAGTATGACTTGTCAATGGTTGATAAGATAGCTCAGCGATGGAGTTATCTGATAATCCGCCGTTGTACGGTTATGTTACGTATCCTCAGCCGAGGACTGAAATATGTTCTATTACTAGTTGAAGTTGACTGTTGCTGTTATTAATTAAATGGAAGGTTTATAAAACGTAGGGGAAGTCTCCTGAACGTTCGGAAGCGTCCCAGAGACACATTTTGCTGTTAAGGACAGCACCGGTATAACTCATGTTCCTTCCATATTGAAAAAAGCGTGAGATAAAGATGAAAATGAACGAAATCAAAACTTTGCATCCTTTCAAAATAAACGACGTTCATAAACATCCATATTCATGAGCATGAGTTAGACTGTGACAGCATCCGCGCAGGTTCAATGTTAACCCACCCAGGAAACATAACTTTTGAGTCAAAGAAGCAAATGATCCGAAGTTTCACCAGCTCTGCCAGAAATTTTAGCTCATCGATTCTATTCCATTCACAACGATTAATATTCGAAAGAATTCATCATCTTTTGGATATTTTCTCTCACATCCTACATACATTTACCCCATATCAAATTGTAGACGGCAGCACGTAACCATACGCAGTTCAAAACGAATAATCATATTCATATTTCGATCTAAAAATACAATCAAATACATCTTAAACTGAATATTTGATAAACATTTGATTACATGTCACATGCAGCGATATTGAGCAGCGAACAAACTGTACAACAACATGAAACGTAAACGAAATACATAACAAACCTGCGTATCAAAATTGTATCTTTGTCCTACTCCGTTCTGCACTCGTACTATGCACACGTATCCACGTAATTTGGTCTTTTGTCTTCCGTAGGAGGGGATCATGTACGTTGTGATCATGGAGGATGAAAAAATCATGGAAAAAAAAACAAAGGATAAGATTAGCCGCAAAACTGAAATCAGTAAACCGTGTTTGGAGATGTTGCATGTACGACTGGTTCGTGATGCAACATAAATTAAACTGCATAGCTCTGTTCGTATACCCCAATCAACCCTGTGTCCTATGGTCATCGTGCAGTATTATCGTACGCACCTACGTGTATGATATACTTGCTTTTGTATGGATATTCGAACGTATTGGTTGAAATAGGAGTGAATAAAGGGGGAAAGAGGGGGTGCAGTTGATTGGGTTGGGGGATGATGCACAAACCAACGGTACACGAACAACGGGAAATGAAAAACAGCCTTGTTCTGGTGTTCGCATTTAGAAAAATTGAAAATGACCAAGAATTAGTCGGTTTGAATTCGCGAAAAGTTCATTCTCAAGAGTGTACTTAGCTGACTCGAACTCTAAAACTTGATTTGGCTTATTCGAGTCTAACGCCTCCCATAGCGTTTTTCTAGTTTTTACGATACACAGGACAAAATATCCACGAATCTCTCGAATTTCGATCATGACAGTTGGTTGAATTTTCAGTCAACCGTAAGAAGATCGATCGTGAAGAGGGCAAACCGGTGAATCCAACCGCATTTCTCATCGTTCGATCGATCCGAGTGAAAAATTTTGAACCCTCAATTAAGATCGCGAGGGTACTTGAGTTTTCAATTAAAACAGAACCGATGCGTATGCGATCTGTTCTCGTTTTCATTTCTCTCCTATTCGCAAGCTCTTATTTAATTCTGTACTCTCTTTTCGAGTTTCTCTTTCCCTCTCCTTCTTTCTCCAACATCCTTTCGAGTCTTTTACACTTTTTCACCCGTCCCCGATCTGTTGACAGCATTAAATGCAATTTCGAACGTTATGCCCTCCACGTTTTCATCTCTTTCTCTGTTCTTGTCCATTCTCATTCTTTCGTCGCAATTCTGTTTCATATCCGGAAACGCCGCTCACCTTTTTTCACAACTTTGTCTCCGTTATATCGAAAAAATTACTCTGCCGTTCGAATATGCAAGCCGAATATTAGTGTTTTGATTGTCCGATGGAGCTGCTACGAGAGTATAAGCTTCCAATAATTGGCCACGTATGTTGTTTGAGGATGTGCCGAGGGGACAAGATTCGAGTTCGAATATCACCAAGTGAGTTATTGTTTCCTGGGCGTGGTGACTTTATTTGATTTTTCTCGTTCGCAAATGGACATCGATATACAAGAGGGGTCGGTATTCGTACGGGAAACGCGGTACGCGGTGATGGAAATAACAAGAGATGCAAGGTTTTCTGCCGAGGTACCCTGTTACAAATTGTTGTTTTATATCTTTCCGAATCTGTAAGGTGGATTGGAGGTGAATTTTCTTCATAAATATTGTAAGCAAAAAATTGATTTGGAAACGATATTTTCCAATTTTTATTCTTTTTTTTTTCATTTGGGAAAGTAATTCAATTGGAAATAGATGATTATTCATTTTCACTGTAAAGGTTATCGATATTCAGGAATGTTCGTCTCACTTTATGTCAGTATTTTCTCGTCAGAATCTCCGCTCGCAGAGCGATGGAGAACATTACTGAGAAATCATGTGCGGAATATCGGGTATCGATCATCTCCTGTCGATATGCATATACAATCACGTGACAGACGCACACGGTGAAGATATTTTCTCATATTTACTCCTACACGTATGATGTCTTCGTTAGGGTTCATCAGCAGTCCTGTTACATGACTCTCTATTTCTGTCATAAAACATTTCTGATTTATTATCCAAAATTGAAAATGGTTATCGAATTACAGAATGGTCATTTTCATTAGGTGATGATTTCATACTCCGATGGGACAGTAAAAAACATTTGGTGATATGGCGTATGAATTCATACCGTCAATAATTCAGAGCCTTTATAAATACTCATTCAATAATGGCTTATTGATGAAGATTATTCGGGAGATTCGGTGTCTCGTGGATGAGATAATACTAAAAGCCTAGAATTGATGAGAAAAATTGAATAGTTGTGATTAAAATGTAAAGAGGGAAGTTTTTTGCTTCGAATTATCCCTTTTCTGAGCTGTTTGAACGTAGAATTTTTATTCCCACCACTTTGACTATTGGAAGTATTTTAACAATCAAAGCGGATGTAACCAGTTTTGATTGGATTCTGATGGAAATGTTGTATTCCAAACTAACGTCAAAGAAAATAGACATCATATTTCGGTTTTATACTGACAGAAGTATTTTTTCATTCAATGCACAGTCATAATTACATTCCTCGAATAAAGCTATTTGTTGAATTAATCAACGGGATGGAGATATCATTACGATGTTCAATTTTTCTGAGTATTCAACGGAAACAAAATCCGAATGAAAATTATTTCAAGGTTTTTACTCTATAGAATAATGTTCGAGATAAGTGTAGTATCCCTTGTAGCAATGATTCATATATGGCCCATATATAAACTGTATTTGATTCATATATGGACTTGGTACGAATCATATATGGTCATATATAAATCATATGTTATTCATATATGTGGCATATATGACCATATAAAATTCATATACGATTGTTCAATCCATATAAGGACCAAACATGACCCATATATAGGAAACATAACGCCATATATGAAATGTATATGGCCCATATATGGATGTCTGAAATCATATATGGCCCATATATGAATTATATAGGGGTCATATATGAATCTGTGAAATCATATATGTACCGTGTGTGGTCATATATGCCGCATATATGATTCATTTTTACAAGGGATATTGGGTGGGTACAGTTTGTTATCTGAATTTTCCCAGTTTTATTCATCGATTTGAAAATATTATTTGGCCGTTCGCTATCCTCTCATTTCTGTAATTGAAATGGAACTGGCTTCGCTAGTATCTTTTTGACATAAAAGATTCCCGTTTTTTTGATCCTTTGATATTTCAAACAACCCTTACGGCAGAAACATATCCCAAGTGAAGAATCGTTATATTAGTTCCGTAAGAATTCATAATGAATTTTTGAGAATCATCTGAGAATTCTGTTCAAACACCAGAAATTCATGAAGAACTCACTGCGAATTGAACTTACGATGAATTCATTCAAAATTTGGGACCTGAGTGATGCACTGAGAAAAAAATATTGCTTTCATAACAATACTATTTAGCTGTTATAGCTATCTGAAGTATAGAAATATCGGTATTGCTACCAAAAACTGAATGGATCGTTCTGGGAACAATCTAGATGAGTATGGAACAATCCAGATGGTTATCAGAAGGATCTATGTATCGCCACTGTAACTATCTGTCACAACCTCACTTCAGATCATTACCATAACGATCATTTTTTTTCAGTGTGCGTGGATTTACCAGCTCCATGGCTGAGGGGTTAACGCACTAACTTTCAGACATGGATGTCCCACAGGCTTGGAGGCTCGAATCCCTGACTAATCAATCCGCCTTTCTCCCTAACGGTAATGCCGCGAAAGGGGAAATGGCGGTTGATACGTCAACCAAAGTTTAAAGCGGCTAGCACCGTAATAGGGAAATGACAGTTGATGAGCCAGGGAATCTTACCTCAGCTGCGTAGTTTAGGTTGGAAGTACGCTTCCCCCGGTCCAATTGGCCTTGGCAGCGTAAAGAGGCCGGGTTAACAAAAAAAAAATAACAGTGTGTGTGGGGATGCTCATATCACCCGCACTCTCATCATTGTCGATGGTTTATGGTGCATTTATGTGATGGTAAATCGTACTCATTCACGGAGGAAAATGCCTTCGATAGGAAATCTCAGCATATTTCTTAAAATCTGAGAGTTCTTTTTGAATTTGTAATAAAGATAAAACGGTTCACATTTTTGTTGAATTTTATTTGAAAGACAATGAAAAATTATCAATACTTGAGAAAGAATAGAGAAAAATCTGAACTTTGCAAAAGTCGCGCATGAAATTTTACAAAGTAAATAACAAAATTTAGAATTCTTATTATTCATTTTGTGGAAGTTCATGCGCAACTTTTGGAAAGTTCAAATTTTTCTCTATTTTTTGTTGAGTATTGATAATTTTTCATCGTTTTTCAAATAAAATTGAACAACAATGTGAACCGTTTCATCTTTATTACCAATTCTAAAAACAGTCGCAGATTTTAAGAAATATGCTGGTGTTTTCTATCAAAGATTACTATGTTCTTGACTTGCATTTTTCTCCGTGTTGTTGGTATAAATCATCTCACATGGAACAAGAATTCTAAAATAAGTTTTCATGAAAACATTGTATTAATTATGAGCTCTTTTAAAACTTTTGTGCTATTTGGGATGCGAAGAATAAAATATCTCCTGATGCATGAAGCAGGTCAAGTCGGCTGATGCATACTGATGTTTATAAATGTCGTTTACGTATTAGGTGTGCAAGTTGAAACTCGGCTTTTTTTGTCAAATTCAATTTTATTAAAACAATATTTCTCTCAAGAATTATCAATTAAAATATTTGCCGTTATTATCTACAGTCTTTTGCTATTTATCGGGTAGTAGATGAATGCCTTCACGATAGAAACTTGATGGTTTTGTCTCTCTTTGTCTTTTATTTTCTTCCGTCAGTTTATGATGAACCCATTTTCATTCCTTCTGTATTTTCCCCAATGCATGCAATCGAAGTGGAATTGCTTGACGAGTAACTCCTAACTGTTCTGCAAGCTCTTCTTGGGTTTGATATGGATTTTCATTCGGTAAAACTTCAAGTTCTTCATCCTCAAGTTCTTTGATTGCACCTGGACGTGGATCGTCCTCAAGACTGGAATTTGAAAACAGAATAGAATACAATGGCGTAAATTTTGCTTATCGAAATCCATCTCATGAAATTGATACACAGGAAATTACTACTTGAAAATGACTGATGTGACAACTGCAATCCACGCTACATATGGGGCATTCCACGTCAAGTGTAAGGGAGTGTACGGTAGTGCGGGACACCCGTTTTTTTTTGACAGAGTGCAAATATGGCGACACCGACTACTGTCAAACTGCTCTTATGACATGAGCTAGTTTTTGAGCTAACACTGAAGCGAATAGTCGCATTAATTTTATTGCGCCCAAACATCGTGTGTGAGAATTAGAAAAAAAGTTTTTTTCCAACTTCTTGTGAGTGCTATAATTTCAATGAAATCTAGTGAAAAAGGTGAATGTAATGCATGTATGGGAAGTGTTTTCATTATATTTTATGATCAAATATTGATTCAAGCCAAAATATGCACACCTCAATTTTTTTCTGTAATGATAAAAATGGCTGTCATTCCCTAGTGCGGGACACCGTTTGTACGGTAGTGTGGGACACCATTGTAATATTAATCGATTGTGTTTTATTCAATAGAAGTGGTTCAAAAGTGAACTGTCCGTCTCGTTATTTGCCCGCCCCCCTCCCAGTAAATTACGCTCCAAAAGAGGTAAGTATATAAATTAAGTACATTTAAAGTGCGCTGCCATGACTACCAGCTACTTTACATGTAAACATTGCGCTTCTGACAGTGATGAAGAAGACGACGAATAAGATGGTTCAAATGCCATTTTTTGTTGTTGTTTTTGCCATTGAAGGTGTTTTCAATAAATGCAGTTTGATTTTCTTTACGTTTCTGGTGTTTTTACTCCATATTTTGCCAATTTTTGTGGATTTTTCAAAGTGTCCCACACTACCGTACAAATTTTCCTCCGTGCAAAAATCGATGTTCCACAAAAATGGCTATAAAATTTTTCTACTCAACGTAATCAATGTAGTTACTTGAGCGAAAAGTAAGCTGAGCCTTCTAGCTTTCCAATGATCTACATAAGTCTCTATAAAATGGATTTGATAAAAAATTATAGGGCAAAACCAAAAGCCGTCCCATACTACCGTACACTCCCTTACCCGCCTAAAAACCTTCATCGCTGGAATTTTGATGAAACTTCGTGGAGTTGTTGTTACCAAAACTGGTAACAGACCGACAGGAGTACCTTGGTCACTGTAGTCATGGATTCAGAAGATTTTGTGCATCAGTTTTTTGATCGCTTGCGAAAGTTAAGACCCCATTCTTCCATTGCTAAACAGCAGTCAGATTTTTTGAAACATATTAAGCAAAGTCTGAACGAAGGGGAATTTCTCGTAACATGTGACTTCGCTGAGAATTATTCTTTTATTGCGCAAAATGCTGCGCAATCTTTCCATTGGAATAACGATCAGATCATAATATTTACAGTCGTGTTTTATTATAAAAAGGGGAATGATATTGCACATGAAAGTATGGCAATTTTATCCGAAGATCTAAAACATGACACAGTCGCGGTGTATGCTTTCCAAAAAATATTGATTACGTACTTGCAAGAAAAGTCCAATGTTAAGATGATATTTTATTTCTCCGATGGAGCAGCGCAGCATTTCAAAAACAAGTACGATTTCCAAAATCTACTCCATCATGAGGAGAATTTTGGTATTGAAGCTGAGTGGCACTTCCATGAGACTGCACATGGTAAAAGGTCATGTGATGGTATCGGCGGGAAGATTAGCAATGCGTGCAAGTTTACAGGCATCCTCAAGGGATCAAATTTTAACCTGCGATGCATTTTATGTTTGGGCGAAAGATAACTTTTGAAGAACAAAAATATTTCTTAGTTCTAAAAAGAGCCATGGAAAGATACGAGATGAGCTGAAGTGTCGATTTGACTGTGCGAAAACGATTCCGGGGACAATAAAATATGCGTTCGTCCCAGTTTCACAAACGACTCTCCAAGTTAGAAGATATTCTTCCTATTCTAGCAGCAATTTTTTTCCAAAACTTCAGAAAAAAATTAAGAGAACTTGATGTACACATTCTTTTCCAATTCCATACACAACATCCACCAACTTGTAACACTATTTATAACGTTATTGTGAGAAAATTGTATATACTTCTAAAAACAAAATACAAAATTTGTTCATTAGAAATGAGAGAATGAGGATATTGATAATGATGATAAATAATTTCTACAGTGAATAAAGCATGTTCTATGTATTTTATCAATCATTTTGCAGTAGTCTATAGAAAAAAATGTTCATCAACATCGCCGTACCAGGTGACGGCTGACCAGTATGTTCAGCGCGCTTGGAAGCTGGATCGTGCCGGCTTTAACGATTAAATCCACTGATGAGTTCATGAGACTCCATCATGTGTGACCAATGATTTTGAAGGGAAAAGAATAAGCTTTCGATTGAGCGTAATTAAAAAATTTTCAAAAAAATCGAAAAGAAAAATAAAAATCACTTTCCTTTGCAGAAATAATTAATTTGGAGAATTGTCTTCATATCTATTGGAAATAACGGACAAAAACCGACGAAAATCATAACTTGCATTTGAAAAAAAAGTAATAATAACTGAGTTATAATTCAACGAAGACAAACGTGTCCAAAACTTCGAGCCCCTGTATCTCGGCAACCCGTCGATATTTCCTTCCCCCCTTCTGCACAAATTATGTACTCCAATAGTACAACAACTCCACAAAGTTTCATCAAAATTCCAGCGATGAAGGTTTTTAGGCGGGTACACTTGACGTGGAATGCCCCATATGTCCAAAATGCCGGACGAATCAGATGCGTTCAAATATTTTGTTACATGCAACCAACTCAAAGCCGAGTTTCAACTTGCACACCTAATAATTTAGATCTCAATATTCACACACCTATACATAGTGTCCCAGGAAATACTCCTGTCCGCCACAAGCAGTGTCGGACTGGCCCGTCTGGCTCCCCGGCAATCGCCAGGGGCCTTTCGGGATTTGGGGGCCCATTCACTTTTTAGTTTTCTTTTTTTTTGTGAGAATCATGATGAAATCTTGATTTTTCCAAGAGTGTGTCCCTTCTAGGAGGCCCAACATAATTCCCAGCCGGGGGCTTTGATACAAGCCAGTCCGACACTGGCCACAAGAGAGCATTCCTGAGACGAAAACAACCCTCACAGCATCACAGTCCCAGAATAATTGTTGAAGAATTCATAAAGAACACAATCAGTTCGATAAGAATTCTTTCTGAATTCTTCTGGGACTGTGGTGCTGTGTGGGAAAACAATTTTTTGCCAAGATTTTTCAGAACTGACTTCAATGATACTGGATAAATATACTCGTCGATCATTGGTTTAGCCGATGTAGTTTCAAACTGAATGCTACACTTATTTTGTTAATAACTCCAAAATTATACACTGAGAAATCCCCATGGGAGAATTCCTACACATGTACATGAGGCAATCAACATATACATGCGTTAAGGATTTTCTGTTCTTATCCAGAAGTTTGTTATGAATCAGTTATAGAAATCCTGTAAACTTTGGAATTTTCAGGTGAATTTATGGGAAATTTCATATCGATGTACTGGAAATTGATTTTTCATTCAATGATGAGAACTTCTCCGTTGTGGTATACAGAAAAAGTTGCGATTATTTTTTTACAGTGTAAACATTTCCCAGTATTTTACTGAAGGAAAAGTATCTTGTTTTTCCCTCAGGAATCGACCCTTGAAAGGAACAGAGGTTTTTCTGGGATAATCTGTAATATATTGTTAACAAATTTTTAATCACATGTCATACAATGCATGGCATGTCGGGCGGTATCGACGATTTTTTTGCAAAAAGGTAATCGAGTTTCTGTTGATTTTTATATAATTTCGATTGAAATTTGATACGAATTTTATAAAAAATATTAATACCGTCAAATATCTTCCATCTCTAGCGAACATGCTTGACAAAAATGTATATTCATTCCTCAAGAAGAAAGCTATCGCTGTTAAGGAAATTATGCGTTCCTATTTTTGTGTTGATTACGTATTCTCCTTTGATTCTGTTCTCAAGGGTATAACAGCGATCCCCGTTGATGCAACCCGCCATACAAACGTACCGACTGAGTAAACATTTTTTCGGCAAAAATACTCTGAACTGAATTCATGAAAAAGTATGAAATTTCCAGGAATTGATCTACAATCTTTTATCCATCGCGGGACATCGCCCGAATTTTGGATATCGAAGAAAGTTCTTTTTCTCAGTCAGTAACACAAATTTTTTTTCGAAATTCAGAATTCGGGCGATGTGCCGCGATTGATAAAGGATCGAAGATTGATTCCTGAAAAATTTCACACTTCTTCATAGAATCAGTTCAGAGTATTCTTGTCGAGAAAATGTTTACTCAGTCAGTACGCTTGTATGGCGGGTTGCATCAGCACGGATCGCTGGTATCCCCTTAATGACAGAATATGTATGTGGTATGTTTTCCAAACGTTCAAAAAACATCCTTTACATTTTATAAACATACTATGAACGTTCGAGTGACACGTTGTGTGGTTTGGTGTATCGAAATAAAAACATGTCCAGTTTAGATCCCAATAAGGATGCCTGCAATACAGACGAAGTTCAAGTTTTCAATGTAACATTGTGAAGGTTGTCCAGGAAAAGAATATTTATTATTATTTAATATATTAACTCTGAATATTAACTCTTATTATTACTGTCCGATTGTTGACATTGTATGATTTGCTTGCGATGAATTTTCCGTACACGGAACAGACCGGGTCTATTAATATTTAGAAAGAATTTATCAACGTTTAGAAAAATAACTGTCAATTTGGGAAAAAAAAGAAGATCGCTGAAGAATATTCGTAGTGAGTCTACCAACAATTCGTAGTCAAAATATGAAAAGTTGATGGTTTCATTGGTATTTTTCACAGTGAAACTATTAATTGTTAATACATCGACTACGAATTTTTAGTAGACTCACTACGATTATTTTTCAGCGATCCTCGTTTTCCCTAAATTGACAGTCACATTTGTAAATATCAATAGACCCGGTCTTTCCGTGTACATTTGGATGGATCTTCAATTGGGAATCGAGTGGGTCATACAAATTCGTAATCTCCAAATTTCTTGGAATGATACATTCACCCTTCAAAAGTGAAAATACTACAAGTCCAACGAGAGTGAGATTCCACTTCTAAAGAGTGAAACTTCAACTCGCTTTACAGAGTCAAATTCCACCTTTTTATAAGAGTGGAATTCTCACTCCAAGAGAGTGAAAATTCACCCTTATGGAGTGAAAACTCATTTTTTAGGAGTGGATTTTAACTCCCAGCAATTTTAAGAGTACTTGGTTTAGGAGACTTCCGAAGTAGTTGATCCTGATACTTGGATCTAGATCCGATCACTTTTCACTCAATCAGAAAGCTGGAAAAGTGATCCAAAGATCAGGATCAGCTACTTCGGAAGCCTCTTCAGTGTCTTCCATGCTAAGGTACATGCAAACAATTTGGTCCTGCGATTCACTTGCAGAGCCCCATGTGATTCACTCGATTTCAATGTGAAGACTCATGTGATTCACTCCAGTTTCAATTTCATGGTATATACAACTAACTTGATTCCTATTTGGAAACCCATATATGAACTAATTGTGAATTTATAGTAGGACTGTCGGGGTGCGAAAAAATTGATCGTGCAACAAATCAACGAGAAATGAGGTTAGAATTGTAATGCGAATCTCATGTGGAATCTATTACAGGATCCTGTTAAATTTATATTATCATCGTTGCCATCCCATGGGAAAAAAATGCCCAAAACTGTATACAATTGTACACAATTTGTATATAGTTTCGAGCATTTTTTCCACATGGGATTACAACACGAATTCCGTTAATGGAATACCAGCGTTTCCTGACGATGAGACCCGAACCAACTCTTTTTTGCAAATAGTCCTGAAATAATTCAGTCCCAGTGAACAATATGTTATCTTCCGGAGCTCTTAAAGATCTCCTAAATACGTGTGAGAGGTCAGATAGACCTTTCAGAAGGTTAACATAAAGATATCAGAATGTTATCAGATGCGTCGATTTCTGAGGAAAATAAGAGATTGCCAGAATGTTATCCAAACGAACTCTTTGAGAGGATTTTCTTCTGAGATCTCAGAAAAATGATATCATTCAGATATCGATATGATAACATTGACAGCGCTCTTTCAAAAGACCTCTTAAAGAGCTCTTCCTCTCATAAGTGTTCACTGGGGTGTTGCTACACCAGTTTGTGTTTTGTTGTTGGAGGATTGTGTGATCTCACGTGCCATAGCTCCATGTATCCAAACATCTTCGCAGCATCATGGCAACAACTTTCAAGTTTGTTCAACAACAGTGGCTCCGTGATGATGGGAAGTTGTGAAGTTTTGTAGCACTTTGCTGTCTGGGATGCAATCAAATCGAAATATTACTCTGTACAGATCTTCTTCATTGATCAAAAGAGGTCCGTACAGAGCAATATTTTAATTCGATTGCTTCATTTTCGAATGGTTTCTATTTCTCAGAATAGTTTCGGTGGTGTGCTTTTCTAATTAATGGTTCTGGTTGCATCTTTGAGGAATCGGTGGTATCACCTTGAGTTTGGTAGTAAAATGTATACTAACCCATACAGCACACAGGTTTCAAAAATAATTCTCAATGAGCTCCTCTTATTCCACAAAGAATCCCGTATGAATACTCTCACTCATCCAAATGAATTCAATAAGAGTTCTTGAATTCCTCTTGTATAGCACTTCAGAATGAAGTGGTGGAGGAATCCTTTTCCTCGTCTATAAGAGTTCGTCAAAAGAAGAGCTCACGATGAATTTAGAAAGAGTGCATGAAGAGATCATATAGAGATTTCATGAGGTGCACACTTGAGACTTGAATGGAATGAACATTTTTACATTTATTATACACGAGACTCTTTTGATTCATGAATTGATTAAATATATTGACAAATTGTATATATTTATTGTGATATATAGAATGAACTCTAATGAACTCCGTAGAACCCTTTCACAGAAGAGCACTCACGAAGAGTTCTCTTAAATTGGAAGAGGAATGCCCTCAGACATTTATCTTTTCCTGACATAACAGCATTCCATTTCAAATATCTATTGAGCCCGTTTGAAACTCTTCATGAAGTCGGCTGATCATTCATATGAAATGCTTTCTCACCTCTTTAGCAACTCATTGTACACTTCACGAGTCACTTTTGAATTCATCAAATTGAATTCACAAGGAATTTTTTTGATTTTGGAAATCTCTGAGGACTGTGGTGCTGTGTGGGAAGGATGCTCAATGTTGACAGTATCGATACTTTCCCAGGTAAAAATTGACCATGGGCGCTAGGTTGCCGCAAGGCTCACCAAGATGGGCCGAGCCTAGGCTACCAGGCATGGCGCAACTCTGAAATGATAACATCATTTCAGCCTCAGCCCATTTGTTTCCACAATCAAGACCCAACACTGGAAACAGGGTTGTGATAGCATAGGCCGATGAATGAACATTTCGTGTCTTGCGGTGTCATTCAGACAAGTTAAAAATATCTCAGGTGACATTCGTAGATTTCTGAACGTAAGGAGAGTCTGGGAGGTTCAAAAGTCATGTGAGACATCTCGCATTCGTATAAAAGGTATTGCAACATACAAAACTTGTACTCACTGCAAACCCAAGTGTTTTATTTGAATACACTTCTGAGGGTTCAAATCCTGTAGTCACTTTTGAGACAACCAAAACTGAGTGAATATGGCAATAACTCAAATTAAGTATTTTATAACAAAACATTTTATCCATTTCATGGGTATATTTACACGCTTTCAAGCGTTTGAGAAGTGACCACACGATTTAACCCTCCGTGGGTCACCCTCAAAACAGAGGTAATTTTTTATCATTATTCATCGAAGCTATAGCAGACTTATGAATACGCAACTTTGGATTTTCGAAGGAGGAATAAGTGAAGTTTATAACGCACAAAACCGCAAGTTTCAAATGTTGAAGGTGCAGGAGTGACAATTTGTTTAAGAACAAAGTCATGTGCCTTTTTTGCCCTGGTGACCGACCGAGGCTCAAACACTCTGAGTGCATCAAAATAAAACACTTGAATTTAGAATGTTGGGACATTAAGTTATTAGGTCGCATTAGGAACAACCTACATTGAGGAAATCGTATTCTAAGAATGAGAAACTACTCTATAATAGGTGCTAAGAATATGTTCCTCTTACCCGAGCAAGCGTTATATCAGCACTCGCTAGGCCCTCACAAGTTCCCCGCTAGCCACTAGACTCTTTCTAGCCCTTCTCGCGAGGTTCTCGCGAGGCCCTAGACAGTTCCATGGATGACGTTGCTGGGGTTAACATAAATTCTTCTAATATCCAGACAAAGATGTGAATATTAGAGCATCTTCTGCTCATGTCAAGAGGAATATATTCTTGGCGGCTATTATGGAGGATTTTCTCATTCTTAGAATATGATTTTTTCGGCGTATGTACAATCCAAAAAGTATTTGTCTCCGTGCACATTCGCGTAGGTATTCTATGAGAAAATATCTTATAAAAATCTCATGTGACCGCTCTTATTATGTGACATGATCGCGCGTAGAATGAACGCAGCTCCAGTATTTGGAAGCGAAAGTTTTCTTATCCATCGATGATCAGTGTATATGACCCTATACACACTGGGAGTGTTTTCTCGTTAAAATTACCGTGACATCCCAGTCATCGAGGGTCAAGTGAAAATGTTCATCGAAATTACTGTTACCTGTAAAAACGAGTGAATTTTCAAACAATTTGGCGAAATCCCTACGAACAACGATTATTAGCGTTTCAACAGGCCGCTAATGCTCCCGTAATGCCATTGGAGAGCCGTTGCTGGCCCTTTGAAACGCCTGTAGTACCGTTTGCTGGGATATTTACTACAAAAGTTCTACAGTGATTATTGTAAAGAATTTCCACTTGTTCTCCGATCAATGAAATTTCATAATAATTTTTCAAATAAAATTCCTCTAGTGCAGCATATCAAATCAGAAACAGTTCATAAAGAACGCAATTGGGGTCTGAAGAATTTTGTTTGAACTTCTATATTGTTTGAGACGTTCCATTTTTCCATGAAAAAAACTCAATGCTGTCAGATATTGCTCATCACTAATGTAAACCAACTGGAAATTCACTGTAGAGATGAATTAAGACGTCGTACAATCAACCGAATTCAGAGTACACGGAAAAAATAATTTAGCTACTTAGCTGTTGCAGGTAAATTATTTTTTCCGTGTATACAGCTCAAAAGACTCAGAAACAAAATTTGAAAAATTCCCACGTAGTTGGAGTGTTTAACCGTGTCAATCGATTATTTTAAAACTCCCAGTTACAAATTTTCTTCCCATTTGTTGTTCACAAACAGAATTTTTTTGCGGAAACAACTGATTCAACGACTCATACGTCGCATTCATTTTACGTTTCACGGGAGTTTCAGTCTTCCAAAGCTCTATTCTGAGTATCATCTTAATCTACAAAATGGATTCATAACATCAAAGTGCATAATTCTGGTAGAGACGTTAGATTCCTTCCAACGAAGTGGATTAAACAATGCTGCGTCGCAGGTATAAATTCTATCCATCAAAGAACATGACAACAGATGAGAAAAAGTTGCTAAAGGAGAACGAACAAGTGCAAGGATGCGCCTGCAGAATGCAATCCGCCTGACACATTAGCTTAAAAAAAACCTGATACCCAGGATAATGTTCTCATCCCTGTATTATGTTTCCTGCAACACGTAAATGAAGTATTTCAATTATATTTTTATACTTCATTAGCTGTGCATATTTTTTTTGCTGATGTATTTGTATAATTAACGTATCGCGTTTGATATAGTGCTGTAGACGGACGTCGTCTCTTGCTTTTCCTTAGTTTTATTGATTCCGTTAGGTATCCAATGTTACCGACCATTCTGTTCCGTTTCTGTTTGCTTTTCTATTGCGCATGTACTAATAGGCTCCAGTTTAGACTTTAAGCAATAGATGGCACCATCGATCCAATTAACAAAAAGTCAAAATATTGTCCATCGAATTCCAATCTTCCGGGTGTGGTATTGGATTTGATTGAACACTCTCCGGAGACTCTTGACTATTCGTGTCTCAGTTCCGCGATCTGCGTGATAGAAGAGTACATGGTCATTATTATGTATAGCGTATAGAATATGTAAAAATTGTTTATGATTAATATCTATTCACATAAGGGATCGGAAGAGTTCCTCTCACCATGAATTTTAACATAATTCTCAAAAAACCTATATACAATCAGGAAATTTATGTATAATTTATTTTTGATAACGTCTCGGGGACTGAATTTTATGTGATTTATGTTGAATGTCCCTCTGATTTTTATGGATTTCATGAAAAATTTCGTATATAAATTATATAAAATAATTTGTCAATGCATAATTTTATATAGTTTCAGAGTGATTCATAAGTTCGGTGATATTTTTCATCTCACTGTAAGCTTTACATATAATTATATAAAATTTATGTATAAAGTATGAAAAATTATATACAAATGATATATAATTTTGAAAAATTCCTCACTCGAATAATGATATTAAAATTCTGTTGTCACACTTTTTTAGAGTCCAGTTATGGTATACAGGTTGTCCCGGGACTCGCGGACCGGACTTTACAGGTGGACACTGAGAACCCAATTTCTTAGATTGGAAGAAAATTTCCATTGCCCTCATTCTAATAAATATATCTTTCAATGGAAAAATTTATCGTCAGATTGAAACAAAAAATTTTCAAATTGAAACAGAAATATATTCCTTCTCGAATTCGAAGAATATGATTTCAATTCAATGAAAACTTTTCTCATTGAAATGAACTATCTTTGCCATTGAAAACAAGATTTATCAGAATGAGGGCAAAGAAATTTTCTTTAAATCTAAGAACTCGGATTCTCAGTGTTTTCTGCAGCCAAAATACAATAATTTCCCATTTGAAAAAAATTTTTTTGACGCTTAGTTTTGGGGATATGAGCATTTCAGATTTTTGTTCAAATCTAAATCATTCAAAGGCACTGTATGCTACATACTTGGGCTTAACCCTTTGGCATATAACCACGAGTCTGACTCGTGGTAAAGAATTTGTGTCAAACAATTCATATAATATGAATTGAATCATTGAATATTCATATATTCAACATATCAATTAGGGCTGGGGCTATAATCTGATTCAATGTGATTTTATATATAATTTGTATCAAGTTTTTATACACATTTATAGAATCTTGATACAAATTATTATGTATATATAGAAAGGAATTTACGAATGCAAAAATTCCTAAAATTATGTATAATCAGAGATGAATTGAACAGATTGCTAACGATATATGAAAATCATGGTCCAGTTTCTGATTGGTGGTATTATGTTTTCCGTTTATTCTTTCACGCTCATTGACTCAGAAGAAACATTGAACGAATCGCATAATTTTCTTTGAAAAAAAAACGTAATACGAACCATGCTTCCAACAGTACGTTTGCAATCCCTCCAATTTATCTCTTGTATAACTTAAACACAAACTATATAAGATTATATATAAATTCAATATGATATTCGAAAATTTTCTGCTTGGACTATTATTCGGTATCTACCCTACAGTTGATGGTCATCCTACGGTGGATGATATAAAACTTGTATTTAGTTTCATTATAAAACCAGTGGAAAATATATAGGGAATATATATAATTTTCATAGAATCATGTCAAAAAAACCGTTTATACATAAATTTTCCTCTTTCATGCGATTGAAACTGGAAACTTCATAAAGATATAGCGCTCTGACTTGAAGCATCACGTGGAAATAATTACATTAATCAATAACAGAAACAAGGGTCTCATGTGGGGATATTTTCAGAATTATATTACTCAATTCATATATAATTATATACAGATCATATATACATTATATCGACTTAGATTCAAAGAATATACAATTTTGAAAATTTTTCGACAATGAATTAGAAATTTGTTACAATTTCTAAAAATTAAATTTTTATAAATAATGTGGTATTTTAATCAAAGACGTTTGGCGGAAACACGGTGTAACAAGGGAACAATATTGACTTGTTCAACACTAAAGACACAATAACTTGAAAATTTTGAGTGTATAAGTAATTTTGGCCTCACCGAAGGAGCCGTAATTGAAAACAATTCATCTTTGATAATTCCTATTCTTTGCTTTGTTGAAAAGAATGAACTGTTTCAACCTCCATGCCCTTTTCAATGGACAGTTGAAAAAAACCTGGTGCGAAACGTCTGTAATTTCACAGATCTCGAGCCTAATAACTGTGTACATCATTGAATAAATGTTTCGTGAGTCATCAGACATTGTAACATCACAACAATATTTGTTTATTTGTTTATTTTGTTTATACGGGTATAAAAGACCCTTTGGTACATAGAATATACATTATTTGAACCATATAATATACATCATGCATCAAAGCATTAAGCATCATGTTAAGCTCGACTACATGCATCTTATATTACAACAACAGTTAACGTGTATAATTATAGATAAAATGGACAATTAGATATTAGATTTGACAAATAAGAGAAAGAGAATTTCTAAGATCAGAATGGGATGAAAATAATTCGAGCACATCACTGTAAGAATTAGCTAGGATAGATATCCGATCTACCGGATCAGAATAACCGTATCTCGATTCATAAGAAATTGGATTGAACAATTTAGGGCGTCTCAATAAACGAGAAGGGACATTAAAATGTACAAGTCCAAGCAGTTGAGGGCAGCGAATTTTCCCATTAACAATTTCATACAAAAATGAAAAATCATTGAACAAACGACGTGATTTCAAGGAAGGCAAGTTAAGTAGAGACATAATCAATGAGTAATCATGACAAGTGACGCTCAACGGACGGCCCATCTGATAGGCAGCAAAACGCAGAAACTTATGCTGAACTCTTTCCAAGTCTGCACAATCCCGAATTAAATGAGGGCTCCAAATTTGAGACGCATACTCAAGATGAGGTCTAACTAAAGTACAATACAGTGTTCGAAGTGCAACAGGATCACGAAAATCTTCACAAACGCGCTTGATGAATCCAAGAGACTTCATTGAAGTACCAACTATGTAATTGTAATGATCTGAGAAATTAAAACGAGAGTCAAATGAAACTCCAAGATCACGAATAGTATTTATAGGTGATAACAGAGAATGAGACAAGTTATAAGGAAAATAGATAGCATTTTTACCTCTATAAAATCTCATCACATGGCATTTAGTGAGATTCAATGACATGTTAGATAGCACACACCAAGATTGTAACCGATCCAAATCAGATTGCAGATTTTGAGCATCTCTGTAAGTTCTTATAATCATAAAAAAAACAGGTCATCAGCAAAAAGAAGATGTGCGCAGTACTTGAAAATCATAGAGATATCATTAATGAAAATAATATATAATAGAGGACCTAGATGTGAGCCGTGCGGTACACCTGAGGATACAAAAAATGAATCAGAGAAATATTGAGAGACACTAACTGATTGCGTACGATTCAGAATATAACTCTGTAACCACGACAAAAAATTGCTGCGAATACCTAAATTACTTAATTTATTTAACAATATATTATGATCAACTCTGTCAAAAGCTTTTGAGAAGTCTTTATATATAGTATCAACTTGGGCATTTTGATCAAGCGCAGAGGACACGACATGAGAAAAAATAGACAAGTTAGTTACGGTAGATTTTCTAGAAGTGAAGCCATGCTGGAAATCAGAAATTATATCAGAAAACAGTGGTGTTATTTTATCAGTAACTATATCTTTAATATTCACAAAAAATTTTTATGATTTAGAAAAAAAACAATTGATTGTGTTCAGAATTTCTTTCATGCATGAAATTTTGTGTCTGTGGCACAATACGACAGCATATGATGTCAGAAGAAATCATTTCATCGTTCATAATAATTCAAGTTTGAGAGAATTTCAAACATCTGGGACGAATGGAAATTTTTCATCGTCTTATAATCTTTCAAATTCCAGATTTCTCACTGGAGTTGAAGAATTGCTTTCAATGTTGAAAGTTCTTTCAGAAATCCTGCTTATGACTCATTACAACCTCCAGGTTTGAAACCGCATTGCTCTGTTTAGTTTCTGAAGAAGCACACAAAACAGAAGAAAACAGTACTCAATGGTTACTGTGAATCACAAAAATACATTGGAACTCAAAATCATTCCATGCCATACTGCGTTTCCCAGTCCTCATCACTGTCCAGTCAGCATTGACGAATTTCATTACAATACTCATCAATGTGATCGCGCCAATGCTCATTATCTAAGCGTGTTTTTATTTATTTCTCAACCGATTGCTGTACTGTTTTCTTCCTTCCGTGCAGAATATATTTAGGTATGGGAATTCAAATCAGTGAATAGCGTTACAGTTCCTGATTAAAATTCAACTGAAATTGTTTAGGCTTCAAATATTAAGTTGAACGTTCACCTGATGTTTACAATGCGCGTAGATACATTCTTTAAATATGGTTAAATCTACTCATTCTATATGAAAATGTAATCTTCTTTTGAACTGCAAAGAATCGAACCATTCTCACTGTGCCATGAACAAATGTATACAGGTATATTATGATTCTGGAATCAAAAAATAGTTTTCGTAAATATATTTTCTCTTCTAATCAAAATTTATGTAATAATAATACATATCGTAACATCATCACATGAATTCATTTGATCTCAGTCAATTGTGAACGACAATTATGATCATTATATGATAAGTTATCAGTTCTGCGTAATCTAAACATTTTATTTGTCGTGATAGAGTTGAAAATAATTTTCTATCTTTCAGCTTATTATAAATATTTCGATATTACATCCATTCTCTGATAATGATTTTCATCGTATAAAAGTATTGCAATCGCTGATGCTTTGAGGATATACTAGCGGCGTGGCAGCAGCCAAATCGTTGATGACGAACTACGGTCAAACGCTTCAATTAAATCAAAATATCGCTTTGTACAACACTTCTCTGATTCGGATGGAAGTGCTCTACAGAGCCATTTTTCATAAAATTGGAGAGTTTGCTCGCAGTCTGTCATAAACAACGTGGCTGCTGTCACGCCGCTAGTATCCCTTGAAACGGGATTCTTTTAAGAAGTTACAAGCGGTTACTATCCGAGCACGTTAGTTAGAAAAAGACACGCTCACCCGAGTAGACATTTGGTAAGGCCAACGTCGGGGCCTTATGAGGTAAGCTATTCGCCTCATAAGGCCCCGCCCGACGTTGGCCTTACCACATTTCTACTCGGGCATGCGATGGAAAGAGAGATTCGATACCGTTGTTATTATTCCCTTGAAACCAAAAATACATTCAGAATTCGGATGTGTATTCATTTTTGGAAATGTGTCTCTAATATCACAGAAAAAAAAGATTCGCTGGCGCAGCAAATCGCGGTTTTGTATAGAGAATAGCAAATTTGTTTACCAACCTAGCTAAAAATTTTGAGAAAACAACAAAATTATACATAATTATAACAGTATTATATTGGGAGTACAAATTAATTCGGTCCGTTTTTTTACAGTTAAAGATGCGTTTATTTCAGAACAACATGAATTATCAAACTAATCAGAGTATTGCTCATCGCTGGCTATCACTTTTTCCTATCTTTCAGGTAATTTTCGAATCCCGTTACGGAAAAACGTCTCGTCTTCCGAGGCGATCCAAGTTAGGAGCGAATTTTCGATTTCTTCGAACGAAGTGAACCGGTGGCCTGCCGAATCGTGCTGCATCTGTCGGAATGACCAGTAATCAGAAGGAGCAATGTCCGGCGAGTACGGCGGGTGCGGTAGAATATCCCACTTCAACGTTTCCAGATAATTTTTCACTACTTTTGCGACATGAGGCCGAGCTTTATCGTGTAAAAGAATAAGTTTGTCATGTCTTTCCTTGTATTCCGGACATTTTCCTCATAACAGACGACTCAAACGAATCAATTTTAGCCTATACCGATCACCCGTGATAGAATCATGAGGTTTCAGCAACTCATAGTATAACACCCTTTTGGTCCCACCAGATACACAGCATGATCTTTGAACCATGAATATTCCTCTTTGGTGTCGATGTTAAAGTCGATGGCACTGATTGACCGGGCATAGCATAGTATTTTCTTTTCTTGGGGTTATCGTAGAATATCCATTTCTCATCTCTTGTCACAATCCGATGTGAGAACCCCTTTCTTCGTTGTCTTTGAATCAGCTGCTCGCAAGTGAAAAATCGCCGTTCAATGTCTCTAGGCTTTGAGTCATAAGGCACCCAATTGCCTTGCTTTTGAATCATGCCCATGGATTGTAATCGTACGGAAACTGCTTGTTGCGTAACTCCTAATGATTCCGCAAGCTCCTGTTGCGTTTGACTCGGATCTTCGTCGAGTGAAGCCTCCAATTCCTCGTTTTCGAATTTTTATGGTTGTCCTGAGCGAAGCTTGTCTTCGACACTGAAATCGCCATTCTTAAAACGTCGAAACCATTCCCTACATGATTTATCAGTTGGAACATTGTCACCATAAACTTCCACAAGCATTCGATGGGCTTCAGCTGCACTTTTTTTCCAATTAAAACAGAAAACTAGCACCTCCCGCAAATGCTGCTCAGTTGAAACGAAATTTGATATACTTCACTGAGTAAAAATCGGGATTCTAGGAGGAACTCGGAGTGATATCAACTGAATATTATCCACAGGTGTCTAACCTCTCTGAAACAATTGAAATCGGTTGTGACTATGAAACATCCATGAGAGCGAGAGTCATCTTTTCAAACCGGACCGAACTAATTTGTACTCCCAATATATAAAATTGCAAACAAGTTTGGCTGGGGGAATTTTTTGCTGCTACAGCTAATAGCAAATAGATTGCTGTGACAACGAGAGATTTCCGACTCCAAAAAATCAGATTTCGCAATCACAGTTTATTTTTTTTCTTTGTGTATCATCGTACAATGAACTTTTAACGTTTTGAAGCTCGAGTGGTTGTGTTTTTGGAGATACAGCCAAAAACGTACATACACGCATCGGATGTTAGTTGCTAACGCAATCTCTCAACTTTTAAGAGAGAAGACACAGATGAAGACGAAAACAAAGAGGAGAATCTCAGAGAAAAAACTCCTGCAAGAGCTCGGAAAACTTTCCATCAGCGCCAGAAATTGCAGATTATGTAATTATTCATCGACAGAAGATTCCATAATACAAATTTCCGTAAGGAAATCTTGACACTGATTTTGCTTGGAATTATTTTTTTTGAACTTGCGATTATCGTAATTCAAAAATACAATCAGTCAGCAAACTGAAAAATCAACTAATTCTCCACTTTGAAAAAATTTGTGCAGTTGGATCACGAATTTTTCGTCTAAGAGAGGGATAAAATTGTCCTTCAAATCAGAATTTGGTGCAGTCAAGGTTTATCCTTGAATAATTTCTCCATACGTTTGGTGCTGACATAAAAAACCCATGATACTTCCCAATCGATCGCTCTGATAATTGTCATGGAAAAATCCTCCAGACAAATGTGTAGAATTTTTGAAAATTCCAATTCCTCTCTCGAAGTAATTGGTTTCACACCCAAAAAATCATATTCTAAAAATTAGAATCTACTCTATAATATGAGCCTAGTACATTTTCCTCTGAATATCAGTGGTAATTCTTCTAACGTTCAGAGGAACTCCCACATCAATTCTCTGAAACTCAGAGGAATATGTACTATGCCTCATATTTTAGAGGAATATTCTTAATTCTAGTATACGATTTTTTCAGTGCATTTCAAAATTACATCTTCTTCGATAAACAAAATGTTATCAAATTCATTCAAGATACACTACACTGAGAGAAAAAAACAATAATTTCCATCCAAAATATGGATGAAAAATTATTATTTTTGTTTCCAAAACAGAAACATCGCGGACCAAGTCTGAAAATTATAGCCATAATAGTAGCGATCTGAAATTCTGACCGCAGAATTTATAATACAGGATTTCTATTAGAAGAAAATTAACATTTCCCAATTGTAGATAGTAATTTTTATTCAATTGAGTCAACTTCAGAGGGTTGAGATTTTGAAATCGAAGATTGTAATTTTTATTTCATCATAGGGATTCAAAAAATAATCTAAAAAAGTGAACTCGTTGTAGTTATTCTACTGGAATCTAATTAATCGGAAATTCACATCAGCTCATAGACAACGCCTTAACATCTACTTAGCACTTACTTACTTACTTAACACATATTCACGGACTCAAAGTCTTGCAAACTATACGTTTCCCAATTATACCATTGAATTAACCTGTATTATTGACGGAATTTGGACACTTACATTTCGTAGAAAATTTCGCTTCCCAGGGAGACACGAACTCTGGTTTCACGCAAGTGATTGAAAGATAACACGCGAACCGCTGAGCCAATTCAACGCCGTGAGATTGAGGAGTTATGCATTTACGGGAAATTTCAACTCCACAGCGATGAAATCCACGATGAACATCAGTCTCTAAATATAAGTTTTAGTCTTTTACTGATTCCTGGCAAGTATAAGAGGGGTTCAAAAATAATAACCTACAAATATCAAAATGTTTATAAATTTGTTTTCTAATACCTGCAAACCAAGAGGAAACCTAATTTTATATTTGAAGTTCAATGTTGGGTGTGCAAGTCCCTGAAATAACCACGTATTTCAAATTCGGATTTATCAAGTAATTGATGAAAAAAACCAACGCAAATTTTACCCGCTCCTTCTGATGAAGTGCCCTGAACTATTTTTCAGAACAGAATGTTTATAATAACCTGAGATGTAACATTTTCCAATACATTTAGCGATGACAATATGTTATTATCACATGAAAAATCTTGAACTTAATCAATCCTGAAAAGTATTTCGTGGCTGTATCTAAGTTCAAAAATTGTCCAATGAAAATATAATAAGTTTTGAAAAAGGAATGCTTTATTACGTGTGCAGTGTCTTCTAACTCTTCCATTCTTGTCATATGTAGTCTTCGCTGGTAACAAGTCGAAAACAATAAACTACGATTGAGCACCACGTGACGCATTAAGGGGGGATCCTGAATGAGGAGGTCCAAAAAAACGAAATTTTTTTATTGTTCAAATGTATTCCTTATGTATCTAAGAATGTATACACGAAGTTATATAGGCTAATTCAAAATATTTCCAAAGATACAGCACAGATAAAGCTAAAGCCACGAATTCTCTTGCGTCTTTCAAACATCCTGCTCGATTGATTGACGACAATGTGGAGAAACATATTCGTCCAATCTATGAGGAATTTTCGAATGATCAACTTTTGACGCGATGCTAAGGCGGGTATGAGGTAACTGACCCCATTAGTGAACATTTAAGAACACAAGCACTCTAAATATAAATTATTTCATGAATAATTTCTTTAGAATGAATTTCCACCAGTAAATAAGGTAGATTAAGCATTTCAATTTCCTTTTACCGTGATTTTTCATTCATTTTCTAAGTGATAACAATAAAAATAATGAAATTAATGAAATGTTAACAATACCCCCATTAGTGAACGGGTCGCATGAATTAGTGAACGCTGATTGACCCCATTACTGAACGCGTATAATCTGAGGTTGCTTAGATGAGTTATTATCACTTTCCTGATGATATTCGAAATATATTCTGTGCACATTCTAATGAGACCTTTTCATAGGTGCTATGCATATTCATCGAACCTATGTAATCGAATATATGACGGGACGTCAGTCGAACGTCGATTGAATGAATATCGTACATTTCAAATGTACTATGTACGTTCTGAGTGTATTTAAAACAGTTCCATTCGTATATTCTATGAACTTTCATGATATGTTCTTCGTATCTCATTCTCAAATTTTACTAACGTTTTTATTTCATATATACTTTGAACTTCTGTTGCTTCTTGAGTTACTTTGGCAAAAAAATTGTGAATTTCAAGTAGAGTTTATAATTTCACATGTTTATTCCAATCCTTGGAGAAATTTATAGATTGATTGAAAAATTATGCGCATTATGAGAATTCATGGAAAAATTTTCCTAGAGTAGATACTTATGATATGAATTGTTACGTTTATTCGTTCAGTAATAGATTCACCGATCATTTCCGTGTGTGTATTTCTGAACGCGCAATTTTCTGGGTTAGCGACTGACAGTTATTGAAAATAACCCTATATTATCTTAATTTGCATGATATCAATCGATTGGATACATAAAATAGTTCAATGGTCGCATTAATACTATGAAAATGCACAATTGAAAAAATGTCCATTCTTAACTCACCTTGTAAGATTCACGAAGGCAAAGCTCGTTGTGACACTCGGCATGAGTCTTTATTTATTTCGTGAATTACATTCTTCTTTCTTCCATTTGTTTTGGCATTCATCACGAACAATAATGTTTGAAGATTGGAATAATCTTCACAGCACGTAATAGGTAAACACTTCTTGTTCGTCAAAGGAGTTTTATTATCTCGAGGTTCACCAAAGGGGTCGCGTTCGCTAATGGGGTCAGTGACCTTATGCAAAATTCGAACGGATCTTTCGATTCTGCCGTCTGGCGCATAAACCCGAAACATCTCAATTCTGGCAAAAAAATCATTGAAATTGCTGCATATATGGCTGCAGGAATGTTCAACGGAGGGTATTCTGCAGTTTCAAATATTATGCGGCTGCTCGATTTAAAAATTGCGCAAATTTGCCAGATGTTTGCGGATGAAATGGACGCTCAACGAGTCGAGAGGGAAAATCGGCGTAGGTCATTTTCCAGCAAGGAAGCTCGCACGGCCCGTAGACTCAAGCAACTCCATCAAAACGAGTTTTTTTAGGAAGAAGAAGGTTCACTTTATGACGCAGGGATAGCTGATTAGCGTATTATAACCGTAAGTAGCCGAAAAATGAAATTTTTTTTGACCGAAAACTTTAAAGCCCGTTTTCTCGAGTTTTCGTTTTTACGATTTTTCTAAATTGGCGGGCGTGATTGCAAAAAAACTAGGCGACCAATCATGACAAACCAAAGCTTGTTAGCTCTGGTATTGTTTTCTTTTCTATTTGAACTGAAAACATTGTCGGAAAAAAAATTCTGAACAACTTTTTTAGCAAGTTAAAATGATTTTTTTTCTCACAAAAAGCACATTTCCTGTTTCAAACCCGAGAAAACATTCGAATCTCATAATTTTTTTTAGCTTCTCTTAGTTCATATAGAAGAAAAATATCTTACCATTCAAATGGTTTTTTTGTTTCAGATGAAAATTACGAGTTCCATCTGTTCCGCCGATTGGAAACAGCAGTTGCACGAATGTGCATAAAAATCGGTTGCCTGTGAATATTTTTCTTTAAAAAAGATTGTTTCCTCATGTTCAGACATGTAATAAAATGATCTAAAAATTTCGCTAGACTTGCTTTTTTTCTACCCTAAAAAAATTCCCCAAAATATCGATTTTTCGAACCGTCCAATTCAGGATCCCTCCTTGAACATTTTGTTGCGCTCATTTTGGATGGAATCTGTGATTCGACCAAATACACGCGAGTTACTGAAAATCACAATCTATGATAATGAATTCTGTTGAAAATACTGTTAATAATGAAACATCAGAAATTTGATAAAAAATTACAGTTTAAAAGTTCAAATTTCAAATATCCTTTATTTAAAGAATGGTTGGAATCAATACAGTATTTTGATTGGAACTAGTGATTTATTGGATTCATTTATATATTTTTCAATAAATATGAATATTCTACTCATAGATTGTAATGTATATAAACGATGTTTACTATCTCCAAACATCGTATTTTGTTTTCGTAGATTTTTGTTGGTGATTGTCTACTTTTTACAGCGATATCCTCATTATGTGAATGAAGATTGTAATTTTTGTTCTTTATTCTCTCAGTGTATGACAAGTCAGAATGTTTACGGGTATATAAGAATAAAGCAGCCACCTGCTCACTCATCGTCAATACCCTTCACTTGTATGCACTAATGCATTCGAATCTACTCTGTTGACTCAACGTATGCTGGGGAACTCTTACCTTACCTGGCAAAAAATTCTTCCCTTTTATGCGTTCGAAAATTCACGAAATAGGAAAAGAACACAAAATGCTCCATACGATGGGATTAATTTCTCCTCAAGAACAAAGTGAGACAAAAATAAGTCGAATCATATAAATTGTTATGAGCACACGCTGTTGTTCATATGCAATGGTGAACGGTAATGCGTGGGGAACTGCAAGATTGCGATTTGAATGAAATTACAATTACTTGTCTGGTGAGCACGCACACAGATTCTCTCATACTGTTGGAACTATTTGTGAATTTAATAATTGTATTTATTCAATTCCACGATGAATCTGTAGAAAATAATGGCATTTAGTAGTAGAAATGCTCTGGGAGTACAGTGTTACAAGATTGATCAATCCTTACAGTATTTCTATTTGGGCTTAAAAACTTATGCTAGTGTAGAGATCCCAAATCGGTTCAATCTGTTGGTATCTGTTTGAAAGGGAACAGATCTATTATTGATAAAACAAAGTTCATCAAACGTTCACACATGTATTGATGCACAAATATTCATTTTTGGAAGAGAAAATTATCCAAAAGGATGGAATTCTGTCAAAAATCTGTCAAAAACATGTGTTTTCAAAAAATCACTCCAAGGCTTGGAGAATATTTCAAGTAATTTAAATCCTGAAACAACAAGAAACCCTCCTCAAACTATATAAAAATATCTAGAGAATATTGTACAAAATTTCAAAATTGTCAATTTGTGAAAAAATGACAATCTATTGAAGAAAAAAAGTCAATTTATTCGCAAGAAAATGGCAATTTTGTGGTAATAACTTTTGTGATTTTGAGTATTTGGCAATTCTTTGCGAAATCTGATTGAGAAACCACAGTTAGAATTTGAACCCAATCGAATAAAAGTTGAATGAGGGATTTTGCAAGCCAATTTGAGAAATCTAATTTGGACACAATCACGTTGAAAGGTTTGAGTTCTTGCTTTCATACGTCATCCAATCCATCGTTTTTTGGAGTATGAAACGAATTTCGTTACATTCTCGAATGATTAATCATCAATCGAGCAAATAAAATGATACCTTACATATACAAATACACGGAGGAAAAAGAGATTCATTGTAACAGCGAAATCTAATGTTGCTGGGTTCCTTTTGCTGGAGCAACATATTTTTTACTGTGATAGCAATCTGTTTGTCATCACAGCAATCTTGTTGGATACGATGGGATTCTTTGGCTATGGCAGCAAAAACTGTTTGCTCCTTCAGCGAAATCTGTTCGCCATTCTGTACATAATACTGAAAATTTTGCTGCTCCCCCGGATCGAAAATTTTGAACGGTTTTTGTCCTCATATTCCGTTTTTAGACTGATTTTGTCCTGATTGTTGAATAATGCGGATAAAAACAGTACTTTTCTATGATTTTAGTCTGAATTTCTCCTCCAACGAATGAGAGTGATTGAGGAGAAATTCAGACTAAAATAATAGAAAAGTACTGTTTTTATCCGCATTATTCAACAATCAGGACAAAATCAGTCTAAAAACGGAATATGAGGCCAAAAACCGTCCAAATTTTTCGACTCGGGCCGCCCAAACACTTGCTATTCTGTACATAATATCTGGATTTGCTGCGTCAGCAAAATTTTTCTTCTCATGTATAAATGATCGAAACTTCAGAATCTTTCACATGAAATCCGATGCAGATAATTCAAATATTGTAAGAATGATTATTATCATTTCGATTCAAATACTGCCACATATGTTTTCAACTTCAGCTCATTCCATACAACCATAATATCGTGGCAAGCATCACAAGAAAATTCATTTTTCATATATTTTCTGCTGTTTAGATACTCAAAAACAACACCTTGTTGCAATTCCAAGCATCTGAATCCCATGACTCCTCCCTCTGCCTATTCTATATATATATTGATGAAAAAGAAAAAAACATGTAGGCAGTACGCGATGCAAATAGTATTTGATTATCATATTATCAGCAGAATTTCCATCCCATACTACATCGATAATATCTATATCTCTTCCCGTAATCGAATATCCTTATGCAAATATTGATGGAATTTTTCAATAGTTTCTATAAAAAGATTGATAAGCACACCATTATGAAGAAATGAAAGAGCTTGAAAAATTTCCTTCGATATCTATGAATGTACGTTGGTAGACGAAGAGGTTGTGAAGGGTAAGAACTAGCAACCCTTTCAACAAGGGTGCATTGATCCAAAGAGTGCTACCCTTCATCCTTCGAGGGCCAATGAATTCCAGGATGATGCATATCGGTCATTCGTATACATACACGTATACACTAATACATATCCAAATCCTTATTCGAACTGCACATTCAAAGATTGACCACTCTTGGCAATGAACGAGGGTTGATTCTTCACATTGCGGAGCAAGTTGTTCTGTGTTGTGTATAATTCATTCCTCAATGAAATTTTATGTTTTGAGAATTGTTAATCAGATTGTTTACAAATTGATCGATAAATGCGATAAAGTATTTCATTGGAATAGTTCTACGAATTGGATGAGGATTTTGTTGACATTGAGATAATACGTAGATACCTTATCGTGGTCATGTAGTTGTATCTGATATCTATTGAACCGACTAGTGTATTACATTCGTACCTTCGTGTGTCTCAGTACTCGCATTGGAATATTTGCATTCACATAATATTCTTAAGTTAACTGGATATTTTATGAGAAGTTTACAAGGTTATCTGAAACTAGGAACATCTCTTAAGAATCTAATCAGGATCATACGGTACAAAGTCCCTCTAGGACGCTTTTGTAATGTTCTAGAAATGTACTGGAAATTCACAATACGTCTTCAATAATTCGTGCCGTCTGTACACGAAGGAAAAAAATTGCTGACCCAGCAAATCGAAGCATTATATATACGGAATAGCAAATATCTTTGCTAAGTTAGCAAATTCGCTGGCACAGCTAACTAGATTGTTAATGAATATAGTGAACAAATTTTTCAACTGGAGGCTGAATTGAAATAGCAAACAAATTTTGTTGGAGGAGCAAATATTTTCTGCTGCAATATTTGAAAAATTGCTGTCGTAGCTCGCAATATTGCCATGATAATGAATGATTTACTATTATTGCAAAAAATTTGCTGCTCCAGCGTTAAGTTATAGTTCCTATCGTCATAATCGAGTATATTCCACGGGTACGATACTGTGCTAACGATCTTTGAAATAAACTCTTTTCTATGTAGATCTCGCTGTCACAGCAAATTTCTTCCCCCTCCATGCTCTTCACTGGCAAGTTGATACTCTCAAAACTGATTGTTTCAACTTTAAAATGAAACTTCGATTCAGCAGAAGTAATCAAAATAACGAAATTTCTCTTTGTGCAAGGAGCAGACTAGACTCAATGTAATTTATACTCATGTTTATAGTTGATAAAAAGCTCAGCTATAATAGATATAAGGTTCAACTATTTCATGATCTAGACGACAATATTGATCCAAAAAAAAGACCTTTCTTTGGGATAGCCACGTTTATCACATAATTAGAGAACAATCACTGATAAGTTGACTATTCATAGTCATTAGTTCCTTCCTCAACTATCATTATTCCTTTCTTTCAGTGTTTTTTCAAACACAACGAGATGTTTCATTCCTCTCATAAGTTCCATGAATTTCACGATCGATTTGTCACCGCATAAGAGCTAAGCGAGTGTCATTTAAGTTTCAGGGATGCGAACGAGCTCCGTCTATTGAAAGAAAATCTGAAATTTTTTAATGGTTGATCATTTCTGTACCACCTTGATTCAGAAGACGATATTTATCTCTTTAGTTCTTTCGTACTTCAACTAATAAATACTTTATTTGTCATTGGCTCTTGATTTATGTGAAAAGTTCTAATGATGGCCAAGCGTGATATGAACACGTGTAGAGGATAAATTTTCATCCAGGCATCTCAGTGTTATCCTTAGTTCCGTTCCTATCTCGAAAATCATATCAATTCAGATTTCGTAACAGAGGAATAGATCGAATGTTCAGCGAAGTTTATTTTTTTGATTAGGAAACCAATACCTCCTTCGCTTGATTTTTCATGACTACAAAGAACATGTAGGAAATCATTAGCAATTCAAATTTTTCAAATCCGTTCAAGTTTGATCTATCTCATGAGTGGAGCTTGAAACTATCAGTATACGTTTATACCAATACACATACTGGATCATCAATCTCGAAGCGAAGGAAAAAGAATGAAACTGCTTCCTTCTCAATAAGCGACTACGACCATTAATGTCCAGGGAAACGAATTATTAAGTATAAGGGACGCATCTGGATACACAATGCTGGACGATATTTATACGAGACCATTTATAAAGCCACCCGGTATTCTGACATGCTACTTAGCAGATATTTTATAACGGTTTGGGTATGGTGAGAGGTGAGAGAAAGAGAGTTAGGCGAGGAAAGAGTCCTAAGGGAACCTACACTGGACGCGAAAGGTTCAAAAGTTCACCTGAAAAACAGCATCAGGAAATTGTTAGGAAATGGCCAAGAGCGAATGGTCACCCTTCTGCTCGCTTTTCATAGTGAACGTCTTTATATAATGATAATTCAAATACACGTAAGCCCATTCATATTAGGAACGAGATGTTCCGTTAAAAGGTTCCTGTCAGCATCGGAGGTTGAAAAATACGTGTACTTTCCGTATTGTTGGGAGAAGTAGAAAAAGGATTATAAATGCTTTTTTTTCTTTTTCATACACTTCAAATCAGATTCCTACTCGTGACGAGGAAAATATTTAGTTTATGGTATGAACTGTAGCTGTGCACATTCATTCGATAATATTATTACTTTATTCCAGTAATTCCGACTTTTGAAACATATTTGAAACATATTTCTCTTTGATATTGAATGAAATTTACAAACAGAATGATCTTGGTGAACGTGAAGAAACATGTAGGGAATGAATCTTCTTTTCAAAGTGTTTATTTTGTTATTCCAAGAAAGTTAAATTTCTTGATAAAAAGTTTGTTTTATACTTTGAAAAATCTACCTTACAGGTAAGAATAATGTTTCATGAATACCACAGCATGAATTCCTAATAGAAACAAACGAATTATATTCTGGAGGAAAGTATACATAGATCTCTCGAGGGATGGTAAGATTTACGTAAGACGATAAAGTGGGAATTACGTGTGGTAGGATATTGTACAGCTACGAGGTTACTTTGAGTGGTCGTTACATTGTAAGGTCGATTCCTTTTATTGTGAATAAAGATTATTGTTGGGCCATTCTTACCACCGCATCGAATGAGATTATAAAACAAAGCTGAATTCGAGGGAATGTCTCAAGATATCGTACATTCGTATCCTTTATTCTCCTCGCATTGCATCTCTATCAGTTTTTCTTGAGTTTTATTGCGGTGAGATTAAACACTGCCTTCTTCTCATAATAAATGAATCTTAATGAATAATTTCTGGCGTATTGTATCTCGGTTGTGAGGATCAAATTCAGAGTATAGCTTGTAATTTTCATTGACATGGCAGGTTGTACAAACCGCTGAACGTCCAGGAGAAGAAAGAAATATTCATTGAAAATAAGATTGAGAAGAGAAAAAATAATATGTGATGTCGATGAAGGAAAACGCATATACGTCCGTATACATTCACATCCACGTTGGATGGTCAGCTAGACCCTCGTTCACGTAAATCATGGCCCTTGCCACAGATCCAATTATCAAATTGTCCGGCACTCCAGGCTTGTCTAGAGTGAATATACAAGAGGAAAGAGAAGGAGAAACATATTCTGCATCCTGAAGAACGTAGAATACAACTAGACAGTAGACCCGGCTGCTGTCGTCGTCGTCCTCGTCGCTGCTGAAAGCGACTAAAAGGACGATAGATTCTAAGAGGCAAAACCACCGAAGACAGAAGCCAACTTCGGGAGCGACTCGAAGATTTATTACTTAACACTCTGAGTTAGGAACAGATAGGGAAGAAAGCGAATCAACGAACTTCATACCCAAACGTGTAGTTTCCTTGTGAGGGGACTAATTAAAATCGGACAAATTCATTGATAAGAAGCAGTTCAGGAGAAGTTACTTCAGGAGTTTAGTACGTTCGGTGAGGGGAAAAGAGATTGTGCAGAATGAGCATTTCTGTTTTCAAATAAATCCATATTTTTCTTCGAATAAGATCGATCTCTTTGATCAGATCTTATATGTACGATACGATATTAATCTTCGCTTGAAGTTAATTTTTAAAGTATAATCAGTCCAAATTACAATATTGAGAACACTAAGACTCTATTTATCAACCAATTCATATTCCTTGAGCAAATTAATGTTTCCACCTAATTGTGAATTCATTCTCTTTGCTTTCTTTATTTTGTTTTTTCTTTTTTACATTTTCCCTGGGGAAAGGAAGGACATAAAAAGGGCGAAGATCAATTTACAGTAAAAGAAGCGTTACCCGACACGCAACACTCTCCACAATAACTTTGAATTGTACGAAGAAAACCACGAAATGAATAGATAATGCTGAAATGTGATATTGAAGTAATACATTTTTGTACCTTATTTTAATATATTTTCAATTCCGAGGAGTAAAATCATTCTACAGGTGCGGAAATCATGTGAGGTTGAAATAACAAAATTTTTTTCTAGAATTTAATCTAAAAAATATAGAAAGTTTGAATCGGATCCTCTATTGAATACACATCGAAGGGTTGAAATCAATCTAGTTTACGAATGGAAACAAAATATCGGCTCACCGGGGCCATATTCCTAATCTCTTGTTTGGAAGCGGTTGAATATTTGATCGTTTTTGAACCAAGAACAAAAAATGTAACAGTATAAAATTTCAGATGCTTAAAATTTGTTCAGCATTTATGACTTTTTCGAAATACTGATGCAAGGAATTATTAAAATTGAATGAGTTTCGAGAAAAATGTGTTTAAAGTTCTGGTAAGAGAGAATACGTTTTATTTTTGTTCAACAACAATCTAACAATCGATCGGCGATATCTACTGCGTAATTGACCTACTTCTTGTTTCTTTCTAGCTGATCTATGTAACGTTTTGTGTATAAATACCCAGAAGCCCGAAATTTGAATATGTCGTAAAAGTTCTTCTTACTCCACTCTTTGAATCTGAAAGAGTGAAAAATCAAGCGTTTCACTCCGCTAAGTCTCAGAAGTGAGCCAGTCCGCTTCGAGTGGGATTTTCACTCGTTTCGAGTGAACTCTCACTGTTTTAGAGTGGAAAATTCACTCTGAAATTGGAGTGACTGAGAGTTTCTAACCTCAAACCTCAAATTTCCATTCTAAAAGAGTGGGAATTCCACTCGAAATTTCGACAAGCTCACTTCTGGCTGCCTAAAGAGTAAAATCTCACTCTAAAAATTTTAGAGAGCACCACGAGGTTTTCACGAAAAATTATGAAAAATATCTTCTTGGCAGATTATTAAGAACATGGAATGAATGCTTCAATCCTCTATTGATTTCAGCACACGATTTATATTCAAATTTATGATGATTTTTCCCATAGAGTGGAGTTTTTTGTTATAATCAATATCAAATTTGATTCATTGGATTGAAAGAAATCATACACTTCGATCCCCTCATACTACGAAATATTCTGAAGCGCTATTAAAAAGACTGGAGAAACTTGCTTGAATTCGATATACATTGACTTCACGAGGTGAATTTTATGTGAAAAATACCCAAAGACTGTTAAAAAATACTGTACTCTGCGTTATATTGTTCTGCCTCTGAAAGAGAGTATTTGAAAAATACACGACTCAATAAGCGTGTGAGTTGAAGGTGGTATTTGTAGTAAACAATACTACATTCCACGATTATCTGTTCCCAGAAATTAAAGAGACGCACGAAGGAAAGAAGAAAAAAAAAGGAAAATAAAGTCACGTACTCCTCACTCGCTGCAAGCAGGAAGCTTTACGAGGGTATCTCAACCACCGCTTCACTCCACCGTTTCGTTTTACGGGTCGTCGCCTTTTCTCTGCAGATTTGATTCAACCCAAAGAGCCTATATACGCAAAAACACATTATCGTTACCAGTAGATACGCAGATGATTTTCATGTTTTTTCTTTATTTTCCTTTTTATGTATATAGTACATGTTTGAAAATCGTTCCTCTTTATTCTCCCCTATGATGAGAAATTCTAATGGTAAACAGAGTAGAAAAATGATTTAAGTGGGTGTAATATAAAAGTTCGTTCTCTAAAAAAATATCGATATAGAAAATTCGAATACAATGAATTAAATTTGAATTTCAATAATTACTAACATCGAAATGAATTACGATCAGAATTCAATTTCATTTTCCGCTCCCTTGCATCGTGAGTTTCTGGAAGCTTGAGGGTTAAAGAGAGTGGATAATGAGTATCAAAATGATGTGAATTTTGCGTCTACATATCTCGCTCTCTTTCACTTTGCGTTGTTATACAGTATATTCTAATTATCTATAAATATCCACAATTATCTCGCTCCTGGCACAATTCCGTTGTGAGAATCATAATTTCAAGATCACCAGTTGTTTCGCCAGTACAGAAAAAAGGACAAAATGATAGTAATATCTTAAACGAGGTCCAGCATTGAAATTTCAAATTTATAAGTATCGGCGTTTCGAGCTTGCTATCGGAATTGTATTATATGGCAGTCCACAATTAATGGAAAATTGATCAAAAATTCATAAGAAATTTTTCACTCACATGTTTTTTTTTATAATTGATGATTACTCATACAAAAATTCTTGGGCTTCGCCAATGCTGACAATAGAATATAGCTTGGCGCAATGTCGACAGACAAGGCTTGGCAATCTATAAATCTTCAATGTTGATTAACAATAAATACAATGCTGCACCGATGTCGGTCTTCGACGGATTTCGTTTATCAGCCTCTTATTCTGGCACAATTGCGCCAAGCTTGACTCTTGCTTGGCTCATCCTTGGCCCAACATTGACTGAACGATAGATTCCATTCAATGCCAGGATCATTTAAAATATGGTTCAATATTGCCCCAAACTTCGGCCTATAGTTTCGGTAGAAATTAGCTTTCAATGTAGCGCCAATCATTGGTAATAGCATGGCTCAATATTGAAAACCTATATAATATTTTTGCTACGTTAGTGATTAAGTATTTCTCGCCAGTGGTGAAACGCATATACGAAGAATATGTAAGGCTTAAGTAAGTCTTTGGAAGAACAGTCAATCGCTGTTTACTATGAGTCACACTAGTGGGCTCTTACCGCTGAGCTAACATACATTGTGTCTACTTCTCATGGCAAAATTTACCGACGAAAGACGCCGAGTTGTTCACAAACAAATGAGGGGAAAACAATAAGACTTCAAACAACGTATGTCAGAAATTGCGAAATGCGTATACTTTTTATATATTTCTGGGTTAAATATTTTTGACTTTGATCATTGGCGCAGCATTGACAAACAAAATTTCCAATTGTTTGCCAACGATGGTATATTTCATTGCCATTGTTTCATCGATGATGGGACTTCATTGGAAAAACACGTAGGTAAATCATAAAATGATGTTATCATTCCAGGTTTGCGCCATGCTTGGTTGCCAAGCCTCGGCCATACTTTATCTACGTTGCACCATGTTAGCGCCAATTGTGAATTCCTATATGGGTATATTCAATGATTTCATCCACTCCGGAAAACAAAGGGCAAATCATAATATTCTATCCGAAGGGGTCTAAATTTACATTTGTGCCTACTTAATCATCTCATGTGCAATTCCTGACCGATGAGTTATATCACGATGAATTCTGAATTCCACTATATGAACTCTAATGCTGCCTTTATATCAGCACATCGTCTTTAAGGGCAGATTCCGGAATGAATTGTGGTGGGACGATGAGCATATTTTTGCAATCTGATAACCTTTTTTTTAGGTCGAACTCGTATTATTCTGAAATTCAATTGTAAAAATGAACTTTTCCTTTAGTTTTTTTCTCGGAGGGGGGGGGGTCATCACCTCCTCCCTCCCTCTGAACCCGCCTCTGATCGTCATCCACTACACTGCGAAAACAGATATCTTGAAAGATACCATAATTTATGGATTTTCAGCGCTGGTCTGACCCGAGTCGGAATATTCACTTGCATGAATCTCTAAAAGTACCATAATTTCTTGGACTTTTTGAAATAAGTGTGGTACCTTCCGTATAAAAGTCCAAGACATTATGGTACTTTTAGAGGTTTTTTCAGGTAAATATTTAGACTCGGTCAGACCAGCGCAGAAAATCCATAAATTATGGTACTTTTTAAGATACCTTTTTCTCCGTGTAGGATTGGTCGCTGACTCTTCCCTAGCACTAGAGATCGACCGAAATTTTTTGCCGAAACTGACTAAAACTGAAGCTCTGATTATTGGTTTCGGAAAAAACTTGGTATTGAACGTTCGAAGTGTAGATAAGCTCCTTAATAATGCAATTATCATACTTAAGATCACATATCAATGTGATTAATGAAATAATTTCGATTTTCGGTTTAAATTTTCGGCTAATGCTTGTCGGCCGAAATTGTAAACCGAAAATCGCAAGTATTTTGTTAATTACAATGAAATGTGATCGTAAGTATGATAATTGGATTATTAAGGAGCTCGTCTACACTCCCAACGTCCAGTCCTAAGTTTTTTTCTAAACCAATAATCACAACTTCAATTTTAATCATTTTCGGCAAAAATTTTCGGTCGATCTCTACCTAGCACAAATGATCCTAGCCACCTTATGGTCAATGTCAAAGCCCTTTTCAGTGACCAGCTTCACTGCAAGCGCCTTGAAAGATGCTAGACAATCAGGATAATCATTTTTACTAGGGTTCCAACTCTTGATCTCGAGTGGGGTAGCTTTTGCGCTTTACGACAAGTGAGTTTTTCCGACTCTAATGCTGACGTTGATTGATTAACAATTCCGTAGTCAGACAAGGTTCTGCCAATTCTGACACTTTGTCATCCCTCTAACATATCGCATAATTAGGGCTGCCATCTATAACCTCATCAACCCCGGACAAAGAGTTGAAGAAACCCGGATTTTCGGTTCACAACCCGGACATGTTGCAAAATATCTTCATTATTGAGATTTTCACGTTCTGCATTGAAGATTTTAATTCCATAACGCACCCAAAATATTACACAGTACGTTTCAGTACATATACTTCATAATCACAGAAATTTTGCAAAATTACAACAAAAATACTGGAATATTCTAATTTTTTCGTAGTAATTTTGCGAAACGTTTATGATTCAACACATTTCTCATATAATTTCATTATGTCACATATTCAATCTGAGGAATGTTGCTTTTACTAGAATAGAAATTCAAATAGTCATAACAGTTATTCTTTATTGTACTTTAACAATTATGAAATTATTCATCACATAAAAACACCGCCACAGCAACAAACTATATACTAAATTATAATGCAATGAACAGCGATTATTCTTTGGCATAACTTATCACTTCAGGAACTGAAAACAAAGAAAAACTGACGAACCTACTGTTCCTTCTCAATGTTGGAACACGATTGACATCCCGAAAAAACTGAGACCAATCAAAGCGTTTACATTATTTTCTTCTGTTCATAAGCGAAATAAAATCATATAATAATTCGTCTTGTGTTATTCAGATAGCCTATCTAGTTAGTACATAGATGAGTGGTGGAATTGGCTCATGAAACGAAAATAAATGGTTATATTTTGTGAATTCTGCGCATACTTATTGAATAACCGCTTGTTAATGATCTCTTCTATAAACTAGATAGCGGATACGTGAAACGTCTGATGAACAATTGAAAATCTCTGGCGTCATTTATCTGTGGTCTAAAGGGTCATTTCCAGTGATAAATTCAAATTATATAAATATATTTTCAACAAAATATACTTTATATATTCATACAATTATAAAATTATTTATTTATGCTTCCCAATATCGGTTGATATGATAATTCCGATTTTCAATTTGCAATAGTACCGCTTTGGAACTACCTAGATAGCACAAGAGTTCTAAGTGAGCTCTTTGTGAGTACGTTGTATTGATTATGAGCTCTTTTAGAACTCTTGGACTATCCGGGTATACACGGAAAAGAATTTGCGGTAAATTCTGAAACGGAGACAATTTCTATTACCATTGAAAACAAAGTGTGGTAATTTCAACTGAATTGGAATAGATTCAATGGCATTTGCAGTGAATCACACTCCGACATTCTCTGTGTCCCAAATTTTATCCCAAATTGGGGTAAATATGGCAAATAATTTTTTTGCGTATAGGGGTGAATTCGCCTAACGAGTATTTTGCCGAAAGGATATAATTTGACAATCACCACTAATTTTAACGCCTTTTACTTGGGAACAACGAATTTTCAGGGCGACGCAATTTGAAAAACCAGGCATTTGGGGGAATGAAGCTTCAAACCTGCGACACATCATCAACCCTTTCAAATAATGTAATTGTGAAGATTGTGAATGATGTGGTGAAAAATCATGAAAATTCAATATTCATACAATTCCCTTTTCAGCATTGGAAAACCCGGACAATGTTGAAAACCCCGTCCGGGCGTTCCCCGGACGCCCTCAAAACTAGGACAAATTCGGGGAAATCCGGACGGTTGGCAGCCCTACGCATAATCCTTCTAACTCTGACTCAGTACTGTTGCAGCTTTGGCTCATTGTGACACTCGAATTTCCACGATAATGATTTTGATAACGATTGATACCATAGTCAGTCATTGCTTTACCTATGCCACAAGCTTATTGTAGACAACAGAAGTTGAAAAGAAGTTACTCAGCAACGTTGGCTGTCTTGGCACTACAACTTCCGTATTGGAATGGTATTGGATCAATACTATGGTTCAGTATTGTCTTTTTGTCATCGCATTTCACGCAAATTAGCTTTTCTACAAACTTGATATTCTTCAAATAGCATTGATTTAATTTAAGTTCGCTACCCACCGAATACCTGATCACATTTCAAAAACAGTTATGGTCCTGAATAAGAACAGTTGGTTTTGCCGAGGTCTGGCAAACACAACCTGGCTGTCCAGTCCCAGACCATCCATCAATTCTGACAGTTCCCACGTGAATTATACCAATTCCTACTTGAAGTTAATTGAAAATACAACACAGTTCCGAAATAATAAATTAATCATGGAAAGTGATACATGAAGCATTCAATTTTTGCATACCCTTTTCCCATACAGAATACAAATATCTTTGATAATGATCTCTACCTCGGAAGGGTGGTTGACATAGAAGTTGGATAGGTATATTATGTCAAAAGGTAGTTGTTCTTGCTAATTTTACAAAGTGACTAATGAGTTCTTTGGTAAGCTAAGGTGTCGCGTGCAACGGAAAGGAGTCTTTAATCTGGAAATACAAGGCGGAAGTGCGTGCGGAAGTTGGTTGTGTTGTGAGGAAATGTAGATATACCTTTCTTACAGACCCTTGCCGTTCTGCGATAACACGCAATTTTAATTCAATGCTAGCTTGATTCCGTTGAAAAGCGAATCCAATTCATTTAAGATATGCGGATCTATAGGGAATAAGGGAACCTCGACGATTAAAATTACATTCACAATATCACGGAACTTTTTTCGGTCTGAAACAATTAAATTTTATTATATGATAATAATTTCAATAGGATAATTTCTCATTTTGAGAATTTCCTTTTGAATGTTAATGAGATGTTTGTAAATTCAATAATTAATTTCTCACATCTTAATAAGAAAGTATAAAATTTCATAACTCATAATGAATTTAAGAACTTTATAAAATTTAATATGGGAATATCAAATTTCACAAAACATCTTCCATCAAATTTAAGAATTTTTCCAACAGTGTAGATATGAATCAACACGTGTATAAATGGGTGAGCTTGTGTATTTCATGTGTACATCTGTGAATGTTGAAAGGAAACATTCAACGAGGAAAAGATAAAACTGATTGTTGACATAAAATGGAAAGAATATAATTCTGATTTTCCATCTTGTGCATCTACATATATGTACTGAATCGTTTGACAGATCATGAGAGGAAGAAAACTTATCATATATTATTCTAACCCCCTTTACGTGTTGCTTGTTCCACACGACGTTAATATCTCTACCTACGCTAGTTGATTATTTGTATCAATAAACGGTGTTTACATAGCCTTATAGGAGAACATTAATATCACTTGAAAAATATCTTCATCGTGAACGATAGTATTGTACATATTTGTATAACCAAGCAATGAAATGAATTTTCTCTGAAGCATTTGAATGTTTCTGCTTCTTTTTATTATGTATCAAAGAATTTGAGACAATGTGTAATTTTCGTCGGCATTTTGGAATTTTTTTTTTCATTTAAGATTTTGCATTTTCAATGCAAGAAGAATGGAGGAGGTATACGAATCCCCTCCCAAGTAAAATATTCTTCAAATGTTCCTAGAATATTCCTGCGAATATTCTAAGAATGTTTGACGAACGTTTTGTGCTACTAGGACTTATCCAGTCACTTGTTTGATCAAAGAAAAGATGAAATAATTAATAATTTATGTTTGCAAAGTCAGAAGCAATTTCCTAATTCATGTCAAGTATTATTTTATCTCAGTTTTTTGTTTTTCGATTGATTATTCAAATAATCTCTATCGATCACTGCTCTTGAGAATTTGACGGATGAATACATATATGTATATACACATGCAGAGGTTATAATCGTAGAGGATTGAGTTGAATTATCATCAAAATTATATACAATATTCATAGAAAAATGGTTTGATAAGAATCATATACAATGTATCTGTTGCATGTATTGAATAAGATTTTTTGGGTTTTGGTATAGAATGTATCTTCTTATAAAACATTATTCCGTATTAGGATCGATTGAAATCCCATTATTCAATACCAACTGAATTGAATCAAATATTTAATTATAAATATTTGATATTCATTGGAATGATATTCTCGATTCTCTGAACTCTATTCATCACGCTGGTGAAAATTTTTCCCTGACACCCTCTGAATATGTCTAAATTATCCTTGATATCAGTTATCTTCTCTCAATTTCTTTTGCTCATTTTACATGTTTTTTTTGCGGCAGTTTTTCATATTCCTGGTGAAATTGGAAACTGAAATGAAGCGCAGACGAAAAGTATGGTGGAGCATTACAGAAACGTTAATGAAAAGTAAACAAAGAGTATATGGGACGGATTCGAAGAGTATTTGAAGCGAAGTTTGGAACAAAGGGAGCGTATAAAAATCAACGCTCTATGAAGAGTATGAACAATATAAGAGGGTGAAAATTTTGACCTCTGAGCGAGATTCGAACCCATGATTTTTATCATTGCAATCCAGCGTCTTACTTATTCAGCCATGGAATACTATGATTCCTGACAGTTTAAAACCGATACTCGAAGTCTGTACGAAATGATTACCTTTAATGGAACGTAACGGCACTTTTCCCAAAACGGCATTAAACGTTTATAAAGCGTATTAATAACGTATAATTTCAATACTCTACGACAAGCAATTATTATACGCTTCGGCAAGAGAAGGTTGGAACCTTTTTACGTTTCTTGTCAGCTTCGAGTGTGCTTACTACGGGCGTATATTTTCACCAGGGATCTTCCATGATACTTGATGATTTCCAATCACAATCTTTTGATTCCTGTGAGTAATTTTGCAAAAGTTCTAAATAACTCTGAAAATATTGAGAAATGTAAACAAAATTTCATAGTCATCCAGGAAAATTCAAAATATTTTAGAGATTCCTTTTAAATTTAAGGGACAATGTGGAGGGATACAAAGAAATTCAGCAAAAACACACATCTTACAAATCAGAGAAATTCAGAGAACCCATGTTTGTTAGAGTATACATTCCCCATTTTGTGTTTTATCATTCCATATTGTGCAAATATTTTTCAGTTTCCATAAATTTTGATCATTCAAAATCTGTGATTATCCGTCGAAGAAGATGATTCAAGACATTCGACTGAAGGAATCATAAAACGTATGCAATTAAACCTTATTTTCTATGATATCAAATGATATTTCAAGAGACAACACGTGAATAATTCCAGCCGACGGTGAATCATGCAGGAGATTAACTAATAAAATACAAATTGTATGGATATGAAGACTATTTCCAATCTTCATTGCATATACTCATATAGCAAATTGAGTTTCTACATTTGAACTATCCTTGTGACATCAAGAGATTTGTATATCATCAAAGTCGACAAATGGCCTAATTGATTTATTCGGCTTATCATCTTGCGATAATTGATCAACACACATTGTAAGAATTTTATTGCTGTACACACTCACCCAAGCCCATTTCGGAGAGTATTTAAGAGCACTGATTATCCTTGGAGGAACAGTTCCAAATTAGAGATCGGACATTAGACAAACGGTAAGATCACTGCAGAGAAACCTGTACTGAGAGAAAAAAGTTTTCGAATTTACATCTTGCGAAGTCAATATTTGGACGATTTCAAAAATGGTTCAAGTTACCACAATTGCAGTTCATTTTACAACAGCGAATGTGAGATTCACTACAGCTGATGCGAATCTTACATTCCCTGCTGTGAAATCAACTCAAATTGTGGTAGCTTGAACTATTTTTTGGAATCGTTCAAATATTGACTCTATAGAATGTAAATTTTACACATTTTTTTCTCGGTTTGATATGTGCATCAAAAATATAAACATTCTGGAATTTTTGTTTGTGATGTACCTGAATATTACACGGAGAGAGATTTAGAATTAAATTTACTATGGTACTTTGTAACCGAGGAACAGACTGAAATTACAATCAAATTTACTATGACGAGACAATAGAAGCCTGATCAAATTTACAATGTTTCATAGTGAATTCCATTAGAATTTCCCTGGGCTGCAATAATCCCATGGTAAATCTAACTACAAATTTCTCTCCGTGTGTGTGTGATTTATGGGCACGAATTTTTTTTATTTTCTTTTTCAGACTCAAAAGAACACCAAAATATTCAACATGTCGAAATTCGCACTCTCTTTGCTATTGATTGTTTGCGCTTTATGCGTTCTCACTCAGGCCATGTTGATCGAACCAGCGCAGGAAGCTGAAGAGTCTCAAGATTCAGTTGCCAGCATCGCGAACAGATGTGCTGAAAGGGGATCTCGTGTGAGTGTATAACTGTGTTTACGTGTGTCATTTCAATGAAACAATTTCAAAAGATACTGGGACGCATGCATGCGTGAATAGATAAATCAATATCCCAATATTTCACGGAGAAAACAAAATTCACTGGGACGGTAAAATTTAATTTGGCTGTCTCATTCTGTGCTAATGTCGCATAATAATTTGCTACTTCAAATCATTTGCCGAGGCAGCAAACTTCTCAGTACTATATGTATCCAAAGAAACAAACAAATTCAGCCGGGAGAGTCAACATTTTGTGCTGTTACAATTTCAAAAATCGAAATTTGGTAGAGCAAACGTTAGTGTCTTACGTGAGAAAAGCCTTACCATATAAGGTCCCGACATTCACCTCACCAAATTTCTACTCGAAATCGTGAAATTTTCTCAGTGTAGATCACAATATTATGCGAGCTTCCTGATTAGAGTCACATTCTTGGCGATTATATCGTACACGTTTCATAATATCACACTGAGGGAAAAAACCTAGCTGTCACAACTAAAATTCGATTGAACCAGCTGAATTTTAGCTGGCCCTTGAGAATGGAAGTAAATAATCCAAGCCTAGTTGTCTGAAAAATGCATGAAATAATTTATTGAAAAAGAAATTAGCTGTGACGACTGAAATTCATTTGGTTCAATTATATTTTCATTCAGAATGACTAAATCTCCTAGCTGTCTAATACTCAATCAAACGCTCTTTCTCAGTGAAAAAATTGTGGTGGCCTTCTTCTCATAAGTTTTATTCTCATAATTCCCCTATTACAGGGTGCATATCAAGATCAATAATTAAAAGGATCAAATACCAAGAGGTTCATAATATTCAGATATACTATGAACCTTCATAATTTACTATGGTACTTTGCAACGAAGGAACAGACTGAACTTACAATGGAATCTACTATGACGATAGAGTACAACAGAAGCCTGATCAAATTTACCATGTTTTACATTAAATTTCATTGGAAATTCAGTATGTTCCTCGGTCGCAATAATCTCATAGTCATTTTAAGTACAAATTCCTCTCCGTGTACCCTGTTACAAAAATCCAGCTGGGATTTCTCGTGGATTCCAGATCCGAAATTTACCTGCGTTGCCAGCTAAGACTCCACCTAGAATCAAGAATCCTAACTGGATTCCATGTGGGATTTCCAATTCCAACTGGGATTCCATCTATGGTCAGAAATTCCAACTTAAATCCCACGTTGGAGTTGGAATTCTAGCTGAGATTCCATCCAGAAATAGGAATCACAGCTAAGATTCCACGTGGAAATGAGGAATGCCAGCTGGGACCGCAGGTAAATTTCGGACCTGGAATGCACGGCGAATCGCAGCTAGATTCCCGTGACAGGGTATGCAATGTCCGGTGGCTACTTGGGCTACATCCTATAATATTTTTTCAACGGTATTTCTCTGGGAATTTGATACTATGAATGTTTCATTGAGTTTCCGAAATACTGGAAATACTCAATAGATGTTCTGTCTATTGAATTTTGATCAGATTTTCATGCAATGAGCACGAAGAAAATCACTGCTTTGTCTTATTACAGTGCGGAAACGATCATGACTGTTGCCGGTCTTTGAGATGCAGCAGTCACTTGAAGAGATGTTATTAATACTTCTGGATATTGGGAAACAGAACGAGTTCACGAAACCCTTCATCGAACGGAATGAACATACATGAAAAACAACTCGCGTTTTGTATTTTATACCATAGGAACAAAATATTCAAAGATGAAAATTGATGTGAATGATTTTATTGGACATCTATGATTATCGATTCAAGATTTTGAAAAAGAAATTTCAATTATAAGCATATGAATTTTATTGGTTTGAACTCATATATGACCCCACTAGAATGTCCTCATGAATAAAATAATGAATAAGAACATTGTTTCATTTTTATGTTTTACTCCACCCGAAGAAACCATTATTTTGAGCGAACTGGGCATTGAACGGCGCAAATTGCTATCTCGTACATTGGTAGCTGTTGCGCGTCCAAGATCTCCATTGTCATTCCCGATTTGAGCATTGGTGTCAAATTTCTCAGTTTTCAAGAATCCAATTTATTTCAAATGCTCGTATCTCGAAAAGCTTTCAACATACAGAATTATTTCCATAGCATAAAAGTAAGGAGTTTTTCGGAACTTTTCAGAAATTCAAGTGGACATTTTTTCTTCTATTCTTGCCTTGTTATAATTCGACGATGAAATCAAGAAAGACATTTTATTCGAATTTGGACATTTCTAATTTTCCAATTTCACAAACACAATTAATTTGTGGAGCATAACGATATTTTTGGGTCATTTCCGAGAATGATATCTGGTGTACAACTTTGCTTCCACCGTTTACAATACATGGTTGCACCGGTAGGTGGCGGTCGAAATAGGTTAGGTAATGAATGTCACGCAGTGAGGTTGGACATGTGTCAACATAACAACATTGTCATATTAGTGAATTTTTGATTAGATCATAAATTTGTACTCGATCGAAGATGTCAGTTTTTGAGCCGAATTCTCGTCATTTGCGGGAAGTTCTGATTATCTGCTTTCCTTTGAAAAAAACTGCGCCTGAGGCTCATCGGCTGCTCTCAAGTACTCACGGTGAGGCTGCTTTGAGTTAAAGAAGGAGATCAAAAAGAAAAAAGATTCCGAGAATAATCATGTGAAAAATATTCAGGAACTCATTGTAAACTTGACATAGCATGACCCATAGATATATCCCTGGTGAAAATGGAAGCGAAAAAGAAGAGTAACCTGAGCGAATGGTGGAGCGTAACAGAAACAATAATGAAAAGTATACAAAGCTTGAATGAAAGGAATACAAAGAGTATGTGAAGCGGGAATTTGAACGAAAGAAGTGTATAAAATTCATAAGATTCTAAATAAAAAAATTAAACCGCTTGGAGAGAATTGAACCGGTGACTTCCACCATGGCAGATGAGAGTCTTATCCACTGAGCCGTGGATGGTTAATGATATTGACTGCTTCAAAATATTATTTGAAGTCACAATAGATATGATTCGCACACGCTTGGTGTAACTTCCCAATGAACATTATGAGGACGAGGACTTGAAGACAACTGGAGGAGCTGTTAAAGAGATCTTTATGTCATCCAATGCGTCGGTTTAGGAGATCCTGTGGAGGTCTTGTTTTAGATCACTTTATGTTATCTTGAAGAGAACATTTATAACATAAAGATAACATAAAGTGGTCTTAAACAAGAGCTCTGTAAGATCTCCTGAATCGACGCATTGGATGAGATTAAGATCTCTCTAAGAGCTCCTCCAGTTGTCTCCAAGTCCCTGTCCTCATAATGTTCATTGGGTTATTAGTACGTTACATGAAGCGTGTGTAAAATGGGATCGAAAGCTGATGAAAAGTATATGGAACGTATGATTCCATTACTTTATAGCACGCGGGCATTACACGCTTCAAGAAGAGGGAAGTGAAACATTTTTCACTTCATATGCGTTTTCTTCGCGCTTGGTGTATACGCTTCATTTCCACCAGGGATCACCGAGATTCGAACAGAACTTCATTCATGCGATACCCTGATAGGATCCCTTTTAGAATCCTTTATAGCCCGTGTGGAAATCAATCCTGGGCATCCCAAAGTGTGTCCGGGCCCCGTGAGGGTATAATTTTAACATCCAATATAAGAGTTTCCCACCCACCGCCCATATGAGCCCTGGGCAAGCCACCATTGTCTCGCCCGGGTATTGTAATTTGAGCATGCCCTGTCACACCCCATAGAGGCCCTGGGTGGGCCACCATTGTCTAGCCCAAGTATTGTAATTAGAGCATGCCTAGCCATACCCCGTAGAGGCCACCATTGTCTCGCCCAGGTATTGTAATTTGAGCATGTCCAGCCATACCCTATAGAGGCCCTGAATTGGCTATCATTGTTTCCCCTATTAAAAATATCTGACAGAACCGGACAACATTTTGACCCAGATCTGACAGGTTTGTTTGACATTGTTTGGTTTGTACATCAGTTTAAACACTCATGGAACTGCCAGACAGAGCCAAACAGAACCTGTCAGATCTGGGTCAAAATTGAAATTAAATAGATCCGGGTTTAAATTTTATTCCATTATTTTGTGTATCGAAAGTTGTTTTTTTCGTTCAGTTTTCTTTGAAAATTGGAAGGAGGTAATAAACAAAAAATACTTCTTTTCAGTGTTATTAACCTATATACATGCACACTGAAAAAAAAATTTCTTCCAACCAAATAAATAGTTTATTTGTCCTCTCTCCATAAAATGTTTCTTAGGATTGATGAACTATTCAATCGAATCAAATAATGGAATGCTTGCCCCAAATAAATTGGTCATCTAAATAAATAGTTTATTCGTCACAAGTAATCAGTTTTTGCTTCTAATTGAATATTCAATTTCTACAAATGAATATTTTATGAAGAGAGGACAAATAAATATTTTTTCCAGTGCAACAACAGAAACTTCATATCAACGCTGATAGAATTGTCTATAGAGTATTTCAAAATAGTCAACAGGATTTTCACCAAATACTTCGGATTGTAATTGTCGTATCCTCTTCCGTAAAAATCAAAGCTGACGTACATTCGGGGCATGCTCAATGTTATTAGGTCAAAATTGCATTGTCTTGTATTTCTACTAGGGAAATCTCTGATAATGAATGAATTGAAACGTATCTTGATTCCTATGTTGTTGAAAGTTATTCTCCCAGTACTCTTAGTTTCCAGGTTATAACAATTGAAACGAATTTCAAACAACCTATGAGCTCGAAATTAAAGTTCCGAAAATTCGATACGCCTTTGGCTGATTGGAAAAAATATTTTGATTACCCTTCTGAAAATTTACAAACAAGAGTGAATGGGAATTTTAGTTGCTTTTTGATTTGATGGTAATTTCACATAAAGCATAGATCTATCAAAAGCTAACCCTCGAAGAACATTTTGCTGGAGCAAATTCATTTGTCTTTTATTATCTAAAGAATATCACCCAAATATCCTGGGGCCCATCACAGGATGAAATTTGAAAATTCATATGAGCTAAAATGAACTCCCTAAGTTGTAGTGCTTCCACAATACGAGACGATACGATATTTTCTGAAGTACTGTCTTGTTCTTGAAAAATATGGAAATAATGATATCGTCTTATTCTTGAATGATTCTTGTAATGAATCATCTTGATCTTGTCTTGACAATACCTCAAGAATATTGATCTTGTCGATAAATTTTCAGAATTTCATATGTTTAAGGGAATATATAAATATAAATACATGTTTCACAGTGCAACTACTGGTGAAAGTTTATTGCTTCAGCAATGAAACTCACCATCTTCACAGTGAAACAACATTTCTCTGATTGAATTAATTGAGAGAACGCAACATTACAGAGGAGCCCTTCACGGAGAGAAAAAATTTGCTGACGCAGCAAATCGAGGTATTATATATAGAATAGCAAAATTTTTTGCTGACCTAGCTAAAAATTTGCCATAACAGCAATCGTGTTAGCTACGACAGCAAGTTTTTAGCTGTGGCAGCAAAAAATGTTTGCTCCGCTAGCGAATTTTCAGTATTATATACAGAACGGCAAACAAATTTTGCTTGGATAGCAAACATTTTTTGCTGCCACAGCTAAAAATTCGCTGTCGCAGCTAACAAGATTGCTGGAACAGCGAATAGTTTGCTGTCACAGCAAAAAATTTGCTGCTCTGGCAAAAGGAATCCAGCAAAAGTAGATTTCGCTGCCACAGCGAATTCCTTTTTCTCCGTGTTTTGTCCACGTTGCCTCCACGCAGATGCGACGTGAAAGCGGTAGGTGTGCTGGTAGGGTAGTGCACTTCTCCTAGATATAGTGTACTTATTATACTACAAGTTCATAAGATTTGAACGAAAAAGACAGCGGATTTCGAATATTGCTCACTGTTTGATCGTAGTACCTGTAGCAGAGCAATTCGTCGCACACCACAATTACACACTGTCATTACACGGCAATTAGAGAGTGGGGATCGAAGATATTTCATACCTTTGGCTGTCAATCCCTTCCAAGTTCAGTGGGTCATGACACTCTTAGAGCAACGGGTGTATGTTCTCTTCGATTATCTTTCCATGTGTAGAGTATTTGGTGTAATTAGTTTTCATTTCCCCGCGATCTGCTGTGATTACGTTATCTCCAAATTCCTCTGGGAATACGCCGTTATCGAGTATTAATTCTTGACGCGGTTTCTCATCTTGGGCATCTTCTGCTGGACACCTCCAAATTCTATCGTCGATCGTCACTGGACCAGGAAATCTCCCCCGACTTTTTCACGGTGCACCGCAACGATTGTATGTATGAGTGAGTGAATGACGCGGGAATCTTGGCCAGATTCCTTTCTCCATTTCGGGTCCTTTGGATAGGGTACTTGTATACCTTTCAACTGGCCCATCTCTGTAAATTCCGTTATATAGGGAGTTTATTCCTTGGAGTTTATATTATATTGTTATTCGTGAATTATAGTGTCAAAACTAAACACTCGTCCTTTTTTTTCTTTTCTAAACAAAAAACGAGACGGAATCTATTTCCTCTTCCTTCAATCTGCAGTCCGCTTCTCATCCGTATTTTATATCTTTCAGTCACTACGTCGAGGCGATTCATTTGTCAGCTAATTTAATTTTCTCAGTATTCTCATCAATTGAGAAGTCCTTTCAATTCCAATTGTTATTTTCTGTGTCAACACGGTGAAGGTCGAACACTCACGTATTATGACGTTTTGCCTTTGATGAATAATTTCCTCATACGCGGTAAATTATTAGATGTACAAATAAGTTTCCGCGGTTTGTCAAAAGATGGCCCCACCAGAAGGTTATGGAGAAATTGTCAGATGTAAAACGTAATATCCCAAGTTCAGTCATCTGGCAACACCATAACCTTAAAGTACTAGTGATTCCGTATCAGCATCACGTAATTTTTTTCGTGTAAAAATGTCAAGTTTTATTCCGAATAAGCATCATTTGCGGGAACTTTTGATTTACTTCTTTAATGTGAAAAAATCTGCAGCTGAGGCGCATCGATTGCTTCTAGAAGCATATGGTGAAGCTGCTTTAAGTGAGAGAAGTTGTCAGGAATGGTTTCAAAAGTTTAAGAACGGTGAGTTTGACGTTAAAGACAAAGAACGCAGTGGAAGGCCGAAAGTGTACGAAGACATGGAATTAGAAGTACTATTGGAGGAAGATTCGTCCCAAACGCAAAAAGAACTTGCACTTACTCTACAAGTGACTCAACAAGCAATTTCACATCGTTTAAAATCGTTAGGAATGATTCAAAAACAAGGAAATTGGGTTCCATATGAACTAAAGCCGAGAGACGTTGAACGCCGATTATGCATGAGTGAAATGCTGCTTGCCAGGAATAAAAAAAAGAGTTTTTTGCATCGTATAGTCACTGGTGACGAAAAATGGATTCACTACGATAATCCAAAGAAGAGAAAGTCATGGGTTAAGCCCGGCGAACCATCAACATCAACAGCTAAGCCGAATATTCATGGAAAAAAACTCATGCTGTGTATTTGGTGGGATCAGCTTGGTGTCGTGTATTATGAATTGCTGAAATCAAGCGAAACCATTACTGGAGCTCTCTACCGAACACAATTGAGTCGGGCACTTAAGGAAAAACGCGCCCATTACTACTCCAGACACGACAAAATTATTCTTTTACACGATAATGCTCGTCCACATGTTGCGGCGCCGGTAAAAACATACTTGGAAACACTCAACTGGGAAGTTTTACCCCACCCGCCGTATTCACCAGACTCAGCCCCTTCTGATTATCACCTGTTCCGGTCGATGGCACATGGTCTGTCTGAGCAGCGCTTCACATCATATGAAGACACCAAAAATTGGGTAGATTTGTGGATAGCGTCAAAAGATGAAGAGTTTTTTCGACGGGGTATCCGAATGTTGCCAGAAAGATGGGGAAAAGTAGTGGCAAATGATGGAAAATACTTTGAATAAAACGTAATGTACTTTTCCTTTACAATAAATTCCTAATTTTTTATAAAAAACCGCGGAACACCTAATATCAAATACCTCAACACTTGGGGCAACGGCCCAACATATGGAACCAAGGGTATAAGGAACGGCAGTGATAAGCAAAGTTATTTTCCTTCAAATTTATCCAGTGTCTTTGTTCCTATTGCGGTAGGGGAGCGAGGGACTAGTTGTAACAGATTTTGGAAAAATGCTAATATTGTGGAATATATCCATAATTTCTTGCTCATCATTGAATGTTTCGTAAGCGTGAACATTCACTCATCACATGCAAAAAGATAGTCATCAAAAAGTTTGCTGATTTCAGCACAACAGACATTATTCCAAAACAATTCAGCTGTTACAACTTACCCCGTACTTGGGGCTAGTTGTAACAGGCTTGGGGCAAATAGTAACACTAGAATAGGTGCTCATTGAAAACATGTTAACTTTTTGTTATGGTACGATACTTATTGATAAATGAGCTGAGCTGACTTTTTTTTTTATTGATCCGAATTTACAACACTTATTACGAAAATAACCTTTGAAAAATTGAGCTCAAGGTTGTAGAATTATCCTGTACTTATTAGCCTATTACCACAATCATTATGGGACTCCGACATCATTCAGTTAATTTCCATAGCCACTTATAATTATGACTAAGATTGAATCATATGCAATCAATCAAAATAGAATCAATGAAAATCCGTAAACTTGATGAGGATTATCAATTGAGTATTCATTATGAATACTTTGAATTCCGAAGGAACTCTTGAAGAACACCCCAATGTACAAAAAGAACTCACATCGCTATTCCATAAAGAATTATTCGGGCATTCAACATAGCACAAACAAACAGGTGTAAAACACAATAATGCTAGCAAAATTTAGCATCATTGTGTATTGCACTTGTTTCTTGTATAATATCTGAATCGGGACATCTTCATTTTCTGAACCTGTTTCAAGTTTTCTTTTATAATTTCTCATTTCTAGATGGAAGAAGAATGGATGGAATAAAGACATTTGCATATCAACAATTAAAGAAATAAGTCGAACCAAGTCGAATAAGCACGAACCGAAACATGTTACAATATGCCCCAAAAGTTTGTTACAACTTGCCCCATCGTATGATTTCGGATATATTCATTGACTATTCAAAAACTACACACAATTCATGAAAAAGTTATTTAAGCATTTCAAAGCTCAATACATAGACAAGATAAATAGTCACTTACATATTTGAATAGGATCGATTAATAGGACTGAAATCAATGTTTGCAAAACGATGTTTTTTTCATTTTCTGACTCAAATGGATCCTATGTTTCTAGACACTCATAGCACTGTCTCACGAGATACCGATAGTGTGTAGTTAATAAAGCACGTCATAGATAGGAGATTCAATTCAAAATTCAGCGGCAATACTTGAAATCCATCGAATAATTCGCGTGTTACTACTTACCCCTGATAGGGGAGAGTAGCCTATATCGTACCACTTCCAACATTTAATTTTTTTAACAAGTCCCATCACATGGTAAAAAAATATGGAATATGTCATAAAGTAAAGGAGTTTATTCCAAATGTAATGTATTTTTCTGGATCGTGAATACCAAGCCATTTCTAAGTAAAAAAACAATTTCGAAAACCTTGCAAATGGTACGATTTAGGAAACTGGTATCCTAAATCGTACCACCGGTTTCCTAAATCGTACCAGGTACTCAATATTGAAAAAAAACACAGGATCACTAATGCAGATCCATAAAACAGTTTTAGAATTTATTATTGAAACAATTTCTTATTTTATTTGAATACAAGCTGAAAAAATTATCTTTATCATAACATATTTAAATGCATTTATTTCAACAAAAGTGATGAGCTAAACTGTGAAATAGCTCAAGACATTGAGGAATCATAGGAAATGGAAATAAATCTTGTGTATCCCATTGGTGTATTTCTATTGTATCCTTATTGGCACTCGGAACAAAAAATTTTTTTTTCCAGCCCTTATTATAAAATATGAGGGATATCATGTTTTCCTGCTGGTGGGTTTTCCAAAACTTTTGATTTGTTTATTTGCTACAATATTACGAGACTCTAAGTGCCTCTTGAAGGTAGGTTTTGGTATGTTGTATTGTCGACAAAGTTCATTGAAACCACAGTCTCCATTTCGGTACGCCGATATTGCCATGGACATTTCATCTGATGTCCAATTCCCGTATTGCCTCTTGCCACTCATTCTGCAATAGGGTTGATCAAAAATACGTTATTTATGCACGAAAAAATTGCAATTTTATAAATGAATTCAACGTATAAAAATAATATCCGAAATTGTGTCGGTACGATTTAGGAAACTACATGGTGGTACGATATAGGCAACTGTGATTTGAAGAAAACAAACAAGAGAAACGTGACCTCAAGACGATCGTTCATGAACTTTCAATATATCAAAAGATAGTTGAAAGGACATCATTTGAAAAACAAATTCTCTAAAACGTTTATTCTTACCTTGTTTCATACTATTCCCTTAGACACGGAACTTGAATTTTACATGAACACATCGAATCTCCTACAATTCACCGCTATGAATACAATACGCACTTGATAGCGACGGGTTTCGATGAGAAGTGCTAAAAGGTGATGCAGTTCACGTTTTCGTCGCTATATGGAATTAATCACCATTACCTTCTGAGATATCGAAGCGGTACGATTTAGGCACCGGTACGATATACGCAACTCTCCCCTACAACTAGCCTCTCGCTCCCCTACCAATTAGAATTTCAGCCCATGGTAAGGATGCCATCAATGATGCCTCATTGTCGCTGATCGACAGGAACGAATCTGATTTTAGTAATTCAGGTAAAGCCGTTGATGACCATCCCACAGTCAATCCAAAAGAAAATATGGCCAAGTTGGCTGAAACGTTCAAGAATCGAGCGAAATCAACATTGTATTTTGACACAGTTTTAATGTAAATCCAATTCGGAGACAAACAATACCTATCAGAACACATATTACGTAGTAGTACATAATTAATAAATCAAACGATAAAGAATTTTGTATACAAAAATTGTCGTGTGGTTGTATCTTCGAAGCAACTACTCGCAAATGGAAATTCACAACTCATGTTTATCATCCTCAATTTGAGGAAATAATAACTTTCATCAGTCATAATGATGTCACGTTTGCTGATTATAGCCAACAGATAATCAAGGGTGAAACGATGTTCGTGGTTTGCTCTGATAGAGGAGCACATTCACTACGGGTGTCAATTTTGAATACGATAGGATACCTGAATAGCGTTTTTCAAATACCCAAATAACCTGATCCTAAGGAAAAAACTAAATCTTCGGCTCAAGTTTTTCGTATCAAAAAAATCCAGGTGGTTCCGATAAGAGCCTATGTGTAAATCCCTGGGAATCCATGGGCACGGAGAAAAATGCAGCTTGGAAGGATAGTAATCTTTAATAGAAAATTGGAGAATATTTCTTGAAATCTAAGAATTTTTCTTAAGTTCGTAATGAACATAAAAAGGTTCAGATTTCTCTTGAATATCACTCGAAAAACAATGAAAAATTATCAATACTTAACAAATCATAAAAACAAATATGAAGTTTCCAAAAGTCGCGCATGAAATTTTACAAAGTAAGTAACAAAATTTTGAAATCTTACTTTCAAATTACAGAATTTTGTTATTCACTTTGTAAAATTTCATGCGCGACTTTTGGAAACTTAATATTTGTTTTCATGATTTGTTAAGTATTGATAATTTTTCATTGTTTTTCGAGCAATATTCTAGAGAAATCTGAACCGTTTTATGTTTATTACGAACTTGAGAAAAATTTTCAGATTTTAAGAAATATTCTCCAATTTTCTATTGAAGATTACTATCCTTTCGAGCTGCATCTTTCTCCGTGGGTACCCACTCATTTTCATGCGGGTTCTTAGGGACCCAAGGAAATTTTCGGTAGGGGGTCTTTTTGCCGAAAACGTTTTTCGCCGAATACAATGTAATTCGACAATCGATAGTCACCTCTAGAAATCACTAGGAGATTTCGTAGTGATCTCTAGAAATGACTAGCGATTGTCGAATGAAGTTTATTCGGCAAAAAGACCCCCTACCAAATTTTCCTTGTGTTCGTAACGTTTGCGAGTCCAATCTGAAAGCACTCGTGGTCGTACTATATAGTGACGGCTGTCGTGGCAGTAGTGTAGTCTTGCAAAACAAACATATTAGCTCTGTTTATTTACTATCGTTTTTCAGTCTGAGAGGGATAGAAACTCTCCCGCCTATTTTAAAATACGGTTGGAAGAGTTTCTGTTTCTGTCTTTCTTAAACTCCCGCCGTATACGGGCTCGGTCTATCTATACTATGTCTTTGTTATTTAACATTGTTTGTATATCTAAATATACAGTATATATAGATATACAAAGTTCATAACCAACACTGCAATAATTTACTGTAAAATTTGTCCTCACTGCGCATTGGTGATTTTGATAATACAAGATCGAGATTTAGTCAAGATCTTGACCAACTGATCTCGACGATACGCTTTTCTCGATTGGTACATATTGTTCTTGTCTTGACTGCTATTTTACGCATCTCGTCTCGATATTGTCTCGATTTCCAAGACAAGACAAGACAAGATCAATAATTTCTCGAATCTCGCGGAAGCACTACTAAGTTGGCCCAAGTTGGATTCTTGATGTGGGCTAAGTTTGGGAACCATAACGGGGCCCACATTAAAAAGCGTAACATCCCAGTTGGGGTCAATCCAGGTGTCCTAACTAGGGCCACATTTTGAGTAGGAATTATAAATTTGGCCCAGGTCTGAGCCCGAAAAAATTTCCACACGGGAGGTTCTTATGCCAAATTAATAGGAGAACCAATATGAATCTCTTTATAGGAACCCGTATGGAATGCTACAAAGATTCCTATCAGTTCCCATAAAGGATCCTTCGTGGATGTTTTGACCGGGTAGTTATTCTCTAGGCCTTAAGAGGTCTCGCCAGAGACCTCTTTGTTTGTCAAAACACTTGCAAAGCCTGGCGAGAACTTGTAACAGCCTAGAGATTGACTAGAGTGAATTGACGGGTTTTTCAAATGAAAATACCTATAGAACCTACCTTTTCTATTGTTACCTGCAGGAAAGGTTTCTCTGTCCATTGACAACTTGCAGGATTCACATGTTTTTCCCCATGTTTTCAAATCCAAATAGGCAAAAGAATAAGGAAACTTTGGATTTTGGAAAAAGGATAAAGTGGAGGATTCTTTTTTGGATCAAGTTTTGAATCAAATACAAAAATCATACATAACTTCCATTTCCCTGTATCATGTTTAACTACTATAGTTTATTCTCCGAAGGGAGCGTGGAGCTTTAGAGAACATTTAATGAACGCACTTTGAGGGTGCTGTGATTTGAACGTTTTATCACTCTTCATCGAATACATATCAATCTCAAATCAATTTGAAATTGACTTACGAAGCTTTTGTTCGCTCAAACCTATAGGAACTCCTCCTGAGATATTCTTATAAATTTAAAAAGGATCCAAATTTTGTGCACGGGCTCTTCTTATACCACCAACGAACTCAACAAGATATCTCTTATTGAATTCCCGTTATCTGCCCTGAGAAATCCTTTGTTTTGCTATAAAAAGACTTGGATTCCATGCTTGGTTATGAAAACGAATACGACGATTTTCACAGTGTAGATCGGTGTAAACCATCAATTCGAAATTCATATCAAAGAAGTTTTCAAACAACTTAAATATCATTTCATACTCCTCTTTTCGTTTGGAAATAATTTAACCATAAGAACAATCAGGGCATAATATAAGGGTCAGTTCTTACCAAAAAGTTAGTTCTAGAAGAAAACGATTAGTTCTAAAACGTACAAACGGTTAGTTCTTGAAAAATTACCCAATTTTCAGTCAAATGTTTCCTTTTTTATTTTTATTTTTTCAAATCGAGTATCCAATACTGCCCTGTTACAAAATAAGCCTTTCACCTCATATCGAGGGATATCATTAATTCAGTAATGATATTCATTCCAAAAAAATAAATCTTTATGCCAAAAATAAAATCAACGAAGCATCAAATAATTCAAGAAATACTTGTCACACAAATTTCTCACTTCATATTGGAAGGGTTTTCTCTCGAAATAGAAAGACTATTTCTTTTCTTTTCAGCTGATGTTCTCACAGCATAGTTTATAAAAAAGGAATCTTGATTAAATAAAACGTAATGAGATAGATATAATTAGATTAGATAGATTGAATGCATAAATAGATGTTAAGTTTATTAATTATCATATACCGTTTTATTAATTCGTAAAGACGATACAGTACCTTTTTCTTTTCGGAAATTGAGTGTCCACCGTTTCGGTTAGTTCTTAAATTTCCTTACATTATGCCCTGAGAACAATTCAAAGGGTTTGACCTTGGTCAGAGGAACTCCATTTATCGATTCTCTTTGTTATATAGATTTACGTAATGTACATATCTTGATACTTACACAAACGAGGAACCTTGATCATTTGATAAGAGAACCAAGTGATGTGGTAGTGCATCAGTGCATTCAAAACTATAAACAATGTCTATGACAAAAACAATTCCAAGAAGGTGGAAATTTATCGATCAGCATTTTTTTATGAGACTTGTTATAAATACAACGTGCAGGGTTCTTGGAGAGATCAGTGAATTATCAAGCGTTTGTATAACCAGGTGAGTTGTTCGCATCATTTACATTGTTCTGTTGTTACCTTTATGGATTGGATAACTTCCTAGAATCTCCTGCATGCTGTTTACATTCAGTGTGTTTCTCTCACATTGCAGTGACTTTTAGTAACTGAATTAACTCAATATCATGGGCATTGTCAGGTTTTATCATCTTGAATTTATTCTGAATTATGACAACGGCAATTCCTGTGTAAATTCTGATCACCTCTGTGTACATAGGAAAATATGTCGATGTCATATGACCCAGATTAATTATTGAAATTTTGGAACAAAATTCCCGTACAGCACATCAGATCGGAAAGAATCCAATGAGAGCTTGAAGAATCCAATATGAGTTTTTGAGAATTCTTTTTGAACTTCTGTTTTGTGAAAAAATATCTAGTTTTGAGAGATTTCTGTGAAAAAATGTTGATCAAGATTCGATAGATCTTCCATGAAGAAGAGTCAATTGTGTCGAAAATGTCGATCACTAATTTGGATCCGGATATTTAGGTATTTTTTTTTCTCATATGTTCTGTATAAGAGCTCACACGAATTTCTGTCATACAATGTCCTTTAATACGCGCAAAGGGTGATAACATTTCATGAGGGATAATTCTCTTGATCAGAACAATCAAATTTCATTATGCATGGAGGGTATGGAAATAAATATGTTTATCCGTTTTCATTAAGATGTGTATACTTTTTTTTATTTTGTGAATCATTAAATATGTATACGTACGAAAATATCCGCGTATACATATGGTCTCACTTTGCACCTGTCATAAGACGATTCAAGTCTATAGTTAGAGTTTGGCGACCAGACATTGAAAGTCATTTAGTGGATTCAGAAATGTATCCCTATAGTAAAAATGATGTATAACGGTTACGGTGCTTCTTTTAGTGAGATTCTTATGTAAGACAAATGTTCTGGAATTTTCAGTATACATATCTGTATTTTTCTTGAGTGAAAACATTTACACGTATATTCAGGTTACGCACTCTTTCGTGTTGAGTGGAAATTTGACACAATTTAGGACAATAGCAATTTTTTTTATCTCAATAAATACAGGTGAGTTTCATGGGAAGAATGAGATGAAATCAATACTCAAGAGACATTTCGTGTCTTGCGATATCATTTAGACAAGTTCAAGATGTTTTGGGAAACAATTTTATATGTCTTAGAGATGTCTCAAACTCTTCTCGTATCCAAGAGATATATAAAAGATGTCTAAAATATTTTTTTAAAGATATTTTCGATCAAGATATTTCTTAGATATCTTTTACACGTAAGAAGAGTTTGAAGCATCTAAGAGGCATGTCAAATTTTTGCGGAAGACATCTTGCACTTGTCTGAAAGATATCACAAGATCCAAATTGTTTATTGAGTACGGAATGAATTTGTAAGTACATGAATTTACAAACATCAGTCCTTCTCGATGATGCTGAGTAATTTTCATAACTCAATTTTATATCATTCTTCTGTTTATGGATGGAATAACAACTTCCTTACCATGTTATTATTCAATTTCAATTTCTTTTTTCAGATTCTGTGCTCCCTTACACAAATATGACTAAAACTTTGCTCCTCGTGTGCATTTTGGTGGTGGCCATTGCGGTTGTCATGGCTTGCAAACCTCCTGGATTTGTTGTGAGTATATTTCGATGTCAGTGAACATAAATGACTGAAAAATATGATGTATTCAAAAATGGATATTCACTGGATCAAAAAAAAGACATATATCTGCACATAAAACTTCATATGTAGAGTTCGTTTGCAGGGTGCATCATAATTCGCGCAACAATTGCTCCTCTTGACAACATTTTCCTCCAGTTTCAGTTTTGCAATTCCCACCTACAAATTCAACGTCATCATCTCCTAAATTGGAAGAATTGAATTATCCTAATATTATCCGTTTTGGATTTCTATAGCAAATGGAAATTTTTTGCATTCCAGCCAATCGAAATTCAAAATGTTTGATCGTCATAATTCCAGAACGGAAAATATGAGAATGATCCAATTGTTCTTCCAAAAATCCGCTCTTTGTTCATTCAGGAGATCATGGTGTGTAAATATCGCAGATGTGAACCACAATGCTTTCGAGATATTCAAATTTTCCGAACAATTTTGAAATATCCGTATCTCAAAAACTGAGCCAGAAAGAACATTTTTTCAAACAAAAAGTTGTTCGTTTCCGTCTGAAAAACACAGTAATAAGATTATGGTACACCCTGCCCGAGTCGAAAAATTAAGAGCTGATCTTGGTCTGTTTAACCTGATCTCATAATGTATTCGACCTGATTTGATTCAGTTCAACCTGATTTCATTCCTTTTGAACCTGATATTGTTCTATACATAGTGATTCGAATTCAGGTCACAACCTGATCTCAATATGTTGGAATTTGAAGGAAAAATTATAAATCCTGCTCACAACTGTTTCAACCTCATAATGTTCTTTTCATCTTGATTCTAACCTGCTTTGCAAATGTATAATGACATTCAAATTGATGTATCATTTATGGATGATGAAGTTGAGTTTCAATTAATCAATATAATTTTATTATTAAAAAATTACACTAAATGAACATAACGTAAATTTAATCGCATTTGGAACTTTGATAATTTCTGAGAATAATGAAATGTCAAGAAATTCTATAACATGAGACTTGAAAAAGTATAATGAAAATGAAATCGAATGAATTTCATGAGAAAATAAGATGTTTGAAATTTATTTAGAATAATAAGCTTACATCCATATATACATATCCAATCAATTTTCATATTTAAATTTCGATATCCATTCAAAATTCCTCAATGTTTGGAACTTGCTATTTTAATTCAATAATATATTTTAGGTGTCACAATTTCATTCACACTCATATTTTGAAGACTATAATAATAATAATAATAATAATAATAATAATTTGTTTGCAAATTTTATTCAGAAAATGCCAGCAACGAGATACTAGCTAAATCTAATTTTACAAATTATAAAAAAATAATGCAATATAATTGAATCATCGAGGTGTACAAATTGTAAACGTATATTACCTTGCTAAGAATCTTCCATAAAAAACAATAAATTTTCCCGATTGTTGTATGAAATTAACGATTCAAAAATCACATCACAAAAGAGAGAAAGGATTCATCGTTTTCATTTTAAACAAGGAAATTTCATAAATCTACAATTGTACATCTCGAGAGTTTAATTATATATCATTATTTTTTAATAATTTTTAAAATTAGATTCAGCAGGTATCTCGCTGCTGGTATTTTCCGAATAGAATTCACAAAATTCCATAACCAGGTAAGAATAAGGGTGGAGGAAAAATAGAGCTATATCAGGTTTTAAAATTCGACCTGACAGAATGCGTATTCGTTGCGTATTACGGATCAAAACAGGTTCTCATTGATCCTCATCTCATACTGTTCAAAAGGGTAAGATCAGTCTCTGAATAGTTCGAAATCAGGTTTCAATTTTTCGACTCGGGTGTATATATCGTATAAAAAGTTTAAGGAATTCTGTATTGAAGAACCCTGCTTTGAAGATCCGATTCCATCCGATTTAAATTGATTATACTCGTCAATCAGATTGAATCAGATTTCGGTCCGAGGATTTTCCTATTCGATCTCATTCAAACATAATCGGTTTGAATAGGGCCAAAATAGACATTTTTACTCAATGGGATATAATGAGAAAATTCGGATCGTGTCAATCCTAATTTTCTGATTATATCTCATTTAGTGATCGTTTCCATTTTGGTCCTATTCAAACCGATTAGATTTTAATATGATCAAATCTGAACATTCTCGGGCAAAAAATCTGATTCAAACTGATTGACGAGTAATAGGTTTGAATCGGATTTTTAAAGCAGGGAGCAACTCCGCAGGATTCCTATATGATTTTCATGGAGAATGTCTAGGAAATTTACAAAAACTTTAAAGAAGTGCGTTCTTGCATATGGAGTATTTATACAACTTCCACATAAATTTATTCTATGGTCAGATATTTCTTTGACCCATTGTGTATAAACGCATGATGAAAAATGAGGAAAAATGTATAAATTGTACGCCTCAACCTCTACACGCATTGATTATATAATGACTAACCTTGCTGAAGATGACAGGCAGAACCGGACAAACAATTGTGGCCAAACTTTGAACGGTTTCTGTCTTAGATCAACCAAGCAAAACTGACGAATTGCCTCTTCGTCTTGGCTGGAATGAAAAAATTGGAATATCCTCACGCGAAAAAAAAATTACTTGTCATATTTATCACAATTTGGGATAAAATTTGGGACAGGAACACTTTTTGGAATATAATTTACCGCAATTGCCATTGAATCAACTGCAATTTAGTGAGAATTACCACAATTTGTTTCAAATGGTAATAGAAACTGTACCTGTCTCAGAATCCACCGCAAATTTTTTTCCGTGCTGTTACAAAATGACAGCAATTTTGGGGCTGTTCTGCTTGGAATTCATAGACTGTAATATCCGGTCAAAAACTGACGAAAAGTTTCCTGCCAGTTTTCGACAGGATGTTTCAATTTCGTCATTCTAGATGAAACCGGGTATGAAATTTGTCAGATTTCGTCTGGATTACATAAGAAAAAAACCGCTCAGAGTCTGATAACAATGTTTTGTCAGGGTTTGCCTGACATTTTCACCAGGGAAACCACTCCTACACATAATTTCATCCCATTGTTTCAAATAGAGCACAATTAAGTGTTTCTAATTCAAACGTCGCATTGTCGTGCATAGTGAATGAATCAATTCATATTCACATCACTTGAGTCAATGTTCGGATAATTGAATCTGCTTGACATTACGCATTATATTCTTACCAATAAATCACTGTGAATTTCCGAGTCAAAAAGTGAAATCTGATTCAGTTCTGATTCGTTGCGTATTACGGAGTAAATCAGGTTTGATTTCATTTCTCACCCTGTCCTCAACCTGATCTTGTTTTCAAACTTCTCATTCGACCTGATTAAACTGTGGATCGTTGGGTATTACGGAGTTGATCAGGCTTTGAAAAGTATTACAATTTTTCGACTCGGGAATATTTCCACCAATGATCTCGATCTAGATTTCTCACGAAATAATAATAATCCTCTGTTATCTCATGAAATTTGAATAGAAAAATATAATAAGTGAAATCAGTAATGATGCTTTTCATATAAATCGTTTTATTTTATTTCTTATCATTAATCAATTCAATTCAATATGTTTCTATTACCACATAAAGTATACAGTATACACTGTGAAAAATGATTGGAATTTTTCTTATACGCAGTATAAGATATAGGATATCAATTTCCGACATATGTATATGAAATTCACTATGAATTCAACTAAAATTTCCAAACTTTATGGAATCTGTACTATCATTTTCTTGTAAGTTCCCGTTAAAATATGAGAAATTCTCAACGCATGTACTCGAGCAGGAAAATTGTATGGCCAGCCTCATGTTTGTTATGGGCCCGATCGGACAGTGATAGGACTCACTTTATTTTGGCACACCTAATCTGGTCCTTGTGACGCCATGATTTGGCACACCTGATCAGGGTTAAGCAGATCTGGCCCTGCCAGGTTTGTAATTTGGTATGCCCTATCATAGTTTATTACATCGGGCTCTGATAAAACGGTACGTTACATTCCATATTATAAGGGCCTGATTTGAGATAAGGCTTTCCAGATCTGGTCCTGATCGAACACCCAATATGAATTTCTACTCAGGTATGTGGTACCTACTTTCTACCACTTATATAAAGTTTCCCTTAGAAATTCTTTACAGTGTATATTTGGATACTCGGAGGAAAAGACACGTTAAAAACAACGTTCAAAAATTGAGTTGAAAACAACGTCGAAGACAACGTAGTTTTGAAAGTTGTTTACAATGTTGTTTCACTACAATTTTTTTGGAACGGTCATGGTAATGGAGACAAGAATGAGAAATCTGTTAGAAAACGAATTGCTGTTTTCGACTTCGTTTTCTACTTCAAGATGGGGAAATACTATGTTTTCAATCTAGTTTTCGACGTCGTTGTCAACGTTGGAAACAACGTGGTATTTTTTCAACTGGGCATGGCATCCATCAGTTATACTATGGATATCCAAATGTTCATTCGATATGTCAATGCCCACCAGATCTTCATCAGATATTCTCGATATTCTGGACGTCTACTATTCATCTGATGAATATCCTTGTACTGTATAAGTCGTTTTTCATTTGGAGAAAGTTCAACAGATTTGCTTTTCCCGTATACAAGCATTAGTTTTGAATCTAATGATATCATAAATTTTCTAAACTGCACTTTCATACAATTGTTGATTTTTTATGTGATTCAGAACTTGAGATAATTACATTCCGTGAGAATTTTTCTCTCTTATTAAGGAGAATGTGACAAATTCAGAATACTTATGTATTATACATTTCATTTGTGTACAGTGTTCATCTGATTCCGAGTGTTGTGCCCCATACGTTTGCAATCCATGGGCCGGTCGTTGCACTAAAGCGCCAACGGGATCTTGGGGACCAGGTAGTGCAGCAGATATCGCAGATATGTTTCCTCTAGAAGAATAAATGCTGTGTTCTTCAAAGACCCTACGCTCGTTATAGTCAAATACGAAGACCAACTGCACTGGAAATTGAGTACATCTTATGTATAATATGTAATTGAAATATACACATTCATGCTTCATTGACATAAGAGTTTGTATTCATTCCTCGAAAGAGTTTCATCATCCTACTAAGGTAGATGACCCCATTTGAACGCGACCCCTGTAATGAACATTTCGGTTTTTGATTTATAGTTCTTTTCATTTAGTGCTTCAATCTCATCCAAGCATGACTGAATAGACACTAAATGAATCACTGGTATATAAATAAATCCAGGATAATATGTCATATGGGAAAATGTAATAAATAAACGATGGTTCGCCAATGGGAGTTGAAGGGTTCATAAATGGGAGCGTTTACCTTACCATCATTGTAATGCTAATCAATAATATGAATTCTGATTTGCAATTTAGAACAAATGAGACTAATTATATTGAACAAAAGACAGGGTGGTTTTTGTACTCAGAAGAATGTAAATACAGTTGTGTGTTGCCTCTAATCCGATGGAAAGATGTCGCTCAAGATCACGCAGGAGTGCGAAGTAAATAGAACGTGTATGGTGTGCAGATCAGTAATGATTTTGTGAGATGGTATGTCTGTAAGGCTTTCATAGCGATCCACGCAAGTATTGACAAGATTAAAAAAACCCAAGCTTGTTCCAGAATTGACACATATGTCAGGGCCAAATCGCTGCTAAGAATAATTGAACCAATATTTTTGCACGATTGTCCCGTTGTTTCCGACGGTTAGCCAGTTATGGTACATTTGTTCATATCTTTAGGATGGCCATTGCACTTGGTACAGGCTTGGCACAAGTGTGAAAACACAAAGGTTCGTTGAGAACAATTAAGCCAATGTTTTCCACATGGGTGGCACAATGTTTCCGATTAGTGAACGAATTACGGGTTCACAATGACTCCAGACTTATGCATAACTAACGGCCCAAGACTGCCCCAATCTTCTCCTGATGATTAGCCTCACAGCTTAATTTCATACACTAAGATGAATGAGATCAACTGATCTTGAAGAACTCCTCACAAGACATCAAGATATCTTTCCCATGCAGGTATTGACAAGACTGAGAAAAAACCTGAGCTCGTCCGGGTCTTGGCACATTTGATCCATCGTTGTCACATGATTCATGTGCGGTATTCTGAGGGAGAAGGTCAAGGTGGAATGTGGATCAGATCACTCTTCCCATCAATATATGTGATGAAAAAAGCATTGGTTGATGCTTGGCGAATCATTTGGACCAGGCTCGGAAAAACCATTGGCCCAAGCTTGTCTTGACCTTACCATTCCCAAGCCTGGGTCAAGTTTGGTGGATTGTTCAAGACAATTCCCGGCAGGTCTGCCGTCCAAAGTGAGAAGACCGTGAGTGCATTTAACTTGAATTCGAGAAAATCAAGAAAAACTGTTTTCTTTCAAAATCAAGAGAAAACATCATTTTTCAATGGCAAACCATTTTTACCCTAGAAATGGTTTGTCATTGACGCCTATAGACTATTGAAGTATCATAGACATCCCATTTTTGTGTTAGTTACGGTTTTTTTTATTAATTCAATCGTACTCCGAACCGCGATTATTGAGAAAACTGATAAGTTCTTTTCAAAATGAAAAACACAGTGGAATGTAGGATTTTTTCCACGATTAAAATGATATGAAAAGCTCATTTTCGTCAAAAATGCGATTTGAGATATTTTTGCTTTGGACAACAGAGGTCTTGTGCCAGGCTTGGTTCATGGTTGGGCCATTGGTCTATAGACACATGGAAAGCTTGTTCAATTGTCCACATCAACCCGTGCATACGGGGTTACGCTCCTTGAAAACTATATATCTTTTATTACTATTGATCCCATGTTCGTAAATTCAGACCTGTATACTATTCCAAGTCACCTACGCAGATGGATGGATAAGTGGATGTATGAGACTCCCCTAACAGCAAAATGTGCCTCTGGGAAGTTCTCTGGACGTTCAGAAAACCTTTCCTACGTTCTATAAGCCTTCCTTAAACGTTCCAATGTGCTGTCTGGGTTTGGTTAAAATACCTAGTTCTATTCAGCCTTAGTTAGAGGAGTGCGACTTACCTAAGTAACCTCAAACTTTTCGCGAAATGTTTTGTTATTACAGTACTCTTTATCTGAGTTTTGATCTAAATTCGTGAATGGCATGTCTGTAACTAAAGTAAATCACGTGATGTTTCACCATGACTTTCTGACAGTACAATTAGCGTGTCTTGCGGACAGATTGGAAAATAACGAGCGATGACCAATCGTTACGTATATTTTCCATCGAGTTGTACCCCCTGGCTCTGGTAAAAATATGGGCAAAAGCGCATAGCGAATGAGAGTAAACCCCCTGGTGAAAATGGAAACTGCAATGAAGCGCAGACGAAAAGTATGGTGGAGCGTAACAGAAACATTAATGAAAAGTGAACAAAGAGTAAATGAAACGGTTTCGAAGAGTACTTGAAGCGAAGTTTGGAACAAAGAAAGTGTATGGAGAACAACGCTCCATGAAGAGTATGGATAATATAAGAGGATAAAAATTTTAACCACTTGGCGAGATTCGGACCCATCATTTTCATCATTGCCATCCAGCGTCTTACCTTTTCAGCCATGAAATGCTACGATTCCTGACAGTTTAAAACCGATACTTGGAGTCTGTATGAAATGATTCGCATTGCCTTTCATAGAACGTAACAGTCATCTTCCCAAAATGGCATTGAACGTTTATGAAGCGTATTGATAACGTCTAATTTCAGTACTCTACAACAAGCAATTATTATAGAATTCGGCAAGAAAAGATTGGAACCTCTTTACGTTCCGTCTCAGCTTCGAATGCGCTCACAACGAGCGTATATTTTCACCAGGGCCGTTTAATTTCATTCAGAGTCTATACAATTTATGTCACAAGTGTTTCCAATGTAAAATCACTTCTTATTTGAACAGGTGAGAACTTTGAAGTTGAATGAAAGGAAAGAATGAGAATAACTCTTATCATTTGATTTGGTTTCAGAGGATAAGCTGTCTCTCACTTCTTGTTAATTCATATTTGAACAAATCAGGGAATATTTATCAGTTTGTTGAAATGATAATTGATTTGACTGATTCCTGCTGGATAGCATGGAACAAATAGTCTCTTGTGTGAGTTTATATATAATTGTTCAAAAATTAGATTTCACTCATGTGTTGATGATGCTTCTTGAACTTGTAATGGGCACATCAGAGAGGATGATATCATTGAAAGAAAGCCTAACTATACTTATTGAAAGAGTTTGATAAGTGTTGAGTCATTCTGATAAATTCCTAGACAAAGACACATCAAAATCTCAAATGGAACTTTTCCTTCAATGCGTCTTCATGGGATTTTTCACAATGCCTTATGAGTTCCAATGAAATCCAATTTTGTGCTCATCAATTCCCATAACGATATTATAAAATCTCATGAATCCCTGGACGAATATTCATATAAAATCTCACAGATTCTACATATTAGTTTTTATGGGATGTTAATTAGGTGTGGAATCTTCTGTTGACACTTCGTATCTCCCCTGGTGGATATTTTGTATTCCCCCTGGCATCCGACTCGATTGCCAGGGGAAATACGACCAGGGGAAAAACTTTTTGGTACTCCGAAAAAAACGTAGACTTTTAATTCACATGAAAACTTAACAAATTGAGAACCCGACGCATTAGAGTGTATCGCGAATAACGGTAATGATGATGTGATGTGCCTACAAAAAAACTTGCCCCCCTCATTCCCTTCTGATTATATGAAATCTTTTACCCATAAGCAAGATAAGGGTTTGAATTCATTCAGAGGATACCGTCCATAAATTCAATACAAAAATTATCAAAACATATCCAGAACATAGATCTTAAAAACATTCAAATTTCTTCCAATAATAAACAATGAATTCGGAGGCTTCTCTCGTTATATGGGGTATCACTGCTATCCATTTATTCATTAGATTCACTAAGTTAATACAGTTAAACTATACTTAGATAATTCAGACATTGAAGGTCTGATAGAGAACTCGCAAGGTCAAAAATGTCTTACTTCAGTAAATACAATTCCGGTGAATGCAGATGAAAAATTATCAATATCAACGATTTCTGCCAATGGTTTTCTTGGAAGGAAGTGATAACTTAAAACATGTAACAGAACTGGAAAAGAATTGTAATTCGAGGAAACACTTGAGAGAGTGGGATAGAGACGAAATATTGGAAACATAGAACAACTCCTCTGCATTTATCCGAAGCGAAAATGAAAGCGCGCATACATGCAAGGAAGGATAAACGAATTCACCTAAGATTCTCTATCATTGGGCCTCCTGTTGCTCGTTTTACATTATTTGTACACTCATTAAACTTTCTGTCAAATAATCATTCCAACTCCTATCAACACAGTTCTACAACATATCGATATGCGAAGAATTTGCTGCGTTCTTCTGTTCATATAAGGATTATGTCACTTGCAACATTTCGATGTGCGTAGAATTTGCTGAAACTGCATCGAGCTGAGTCCAAGGTGGCCCGCACACCTTCCATCCATCCCCTTCCTAATTCATTACTTCTCTCTGACACACATTCATTGATTATGGAGCATGGTAACAAAAGCATATTCAAAATCGGCAGAAATCCAATCGCGTGATTCCCCACTCCCAACGGCAAAAAGAAATCATTCGCTCTTTTAAATGAGAGCGATCCTGATGGAAAGCCACAGTATACTTTCAGGATCTTTCGGAGACACGCTTTGCAAAAGCAAGCTCGATAACACGCGGATTTACCAAGTTGAACGAGACGAAGTTCTCGTTTGGTACCGTGATCGAACTCGCGCAAGTTCCACATGCCGGTAACAATTTTTGACGGAATACCTATTCCGCCAAACCCGTTTGTACCACTCTCACTCTCTTCGCACTCGGACTTTCCGAGTTAATTTTTAAGTCAGAGTATTACTGAATTCAGTGCATCCAAACCGTATCCAAACTCCTGATCCAGTTGCCACCATCCACAAGATCTTGGTCGCTCACTTTGGATCCAGCTCGCAGTCAGATATTCAAAGGTCAGCTTGAACGGAAGTAGGTTCGTAAATTATTCTCATATATACACACACTCACTCTCACACATTACACTGCTAAATTCTCCCTGTCATCCGAACAAATCATATTGTATTTGTATCCTCTCCTTTGAATCTGAATATAATCAAATATATATATATATATATATATATATATATATATATCTAAAATTATCGTACTTGGAGTCTTCTTCATTCCTCCTATCGCATACCCCTTCTCTCAATTTATCTCACAGATTCACAAGCTGGATCACTATAATCGTATGAACACGCTACGAGTGCCGCTTTGGAACTTCAAATTCTTTAGCAAGCTTAGAACAGAGTAGACCCACACGTTCGATTCGATCTAGTCGCTCGGGTCGTTTCGAAAGAAATAAAAAACAATTGTAACGAAGTGAAACAACACATTTTCACTTTGTAACAATGAATTCATCATTCTTCGTAGAAAACGATTCACCAGGGGAAATACCATGATTACCTAACCAAATACACAAACCTCGTTGACACATCAGAAAAAGTAAACGATGAAGATCGCTGAACGATTTAATCACCCATGTAGGTATTGCCAAGACTGAAAAAAACTCAAGGTTGGCACATGTGTCAGAAACGAACCTCCGTGAAGAACAATTTGCCCAATATTGTTCCATGATTGTCCCGTTGTTCCCAATGGATAGTCAGTCATGGTACATTTGTGAATATTTTTGAAATGGTCACTACATTTGGTACAAGCTTGGCACAAATGTAAAAATCGAGCATTCGTTGAGAACAATTTTGCTAATATTTCCCACATGAGTGGCACAATGTTTATAAATATTCACTGAATTTTGAATTTACAATGGCTGAAGACTCGGGGATAACCATCGGGCCAGGGCTGGCCCGATCTTCCTGCCATAATTAATCCTACACATTATAGTTTAGTTTGAGCATAATTCAATAATAGAATCAAAATTGATTGAAATATCAAAGAACGCAAATTTTCCAATGATCATACAAGCTTGTCCCAGTCTTGTCACATTTTTTCTATCGTTCTGAGATAATTCATGTACGGTATTCTAAGGGAGAAAGTCGTGAACTGAAATATGAATCAATTTCTTTTTTCATCCATATCTGCGATCAAAGAAGCATTGGTTGATGCTTGTTAAATGAATTGGACCGGGCCTGGCAAAACCACTGGCCCAAGCTTGTCCTGATCTCATAATTCCCAAGCCTCGGCCAAGTTTGGTAAATTGTTTAAGACAAGTCTCGGAAGGTCTTGTGCCAGGCTTGATCCATCAACGAGCCATTGGTCTATACACACATGGGCAATGTTTGCTGCCAACTTTTTCATCTGAAAGTGAGCATCGGAAACAAATGCTGACGTAATAGGAAACACGGAATTCAAGTTGATTGTTGAGGTACGATGCAGTGGCATTCAGTCGGACCTTCTACAGTGTGAGTCATTTAATGTTGCGGATGATATCATGAGCCTTCGAGCAGATATTGGCAGGTGCCAGCAGTCATTGTTCAGGCAACGTTTCACGGTAACACAGTTGGATACAATTAAAAAATTTATCTTTTCCCACACCTGCACGGAAAGCAGGTCTTTGTCGACCTGTTTTTGGGGGCGAGAATGATCAATTCCAGACCAATGTTGTCGAACTGACCCATCAGACTGTGGGCAGCGGACAAAAAACTGGCGTGTTCACTTCAACATGTATTGAGCTCAATGAAAGAGCGTTTAATATCGTCATTATTGATAATGAAATGCGCATGTGTGCGGTACATAGCAACTGCCTAACGAAGTCATCAAGTACCATCTGTCAGATTTGTCAAGTCAATTTTGCTCGACACTCACCACTGAACTCAGTGATAGCCAGACAATCCGGAAAATCCTGCTGTATTTTTTTTCAGTGTATAACAAAATCATTTATTTGATCCAAACTGATCGGAGTTGCTTCGAATTATTATCACTTCTCATCAAATTCAGATTTATCAAATCATCATCGATATGAGGTTGACTCAAAGAAATATGTGCTGCACTCAACAACTATGTGATGAAATGATCAATAAATATTTCTTCGCCCATACACGGAGAAAAACGTATCTTGAAAAGTACCATAATTTATGGATTTTTGGTGTTGGTCTAACCTGAGTCAAAATATTTACATCAAGATACCTCTAAAAGTACCATAATAGCTGGGACTTTCATGAGGAAGGCACCATACTTCTTTATAAAAGTCCAAGAAATCATGGGACTTTTAGAGGTTCGTTCACGTAAATATTTTGACTCGGGGCAGACCAACGTCAAAAATCCATAAATTATTGTATTTTTCAAGATGTTTGTTTTCTCAGTGTATCCAACCAGAAGATTTACACAGCGAACAATTTTGTGTCACAGAAGGTCCACTCAGAGTTTGTGTTGGAAACAACATATCAAATCCTGAAATCCACAGATTTTCAGAGGAAATGTAACATTTTTGTGTTAATTTGATACATTTTTGGTGTTACCCTGGTACAAAAATCTCTCTGAATCTCTCTGAAAATTCCATGTTTCAGAGAGATTCAGAAAGAATCAGAGAAATTCAGAGCAATTCAGCGTGGTTCAGAGATTTTCAGAGACTAGTGGATTGAGAGAACTTGTGCTTTGAATTTTTCAGGAAGATTCAGAAAAATTCAGAGGAACTCAAAGAGATGCAGGGAAATTCCAGGAAATTCAGAGAGGAATAAATTCAGTAAAATCTTGGTCCTGCATTCCAGAGGCGTTCAAGGAGTGTCAGACACTTTCAGAGATAGATGAATTCAGAAAACTTCTGCGTAGAACTTTTCAGAAATATTCAGAGGAATTCAGAAAGATTCAGAGTAATTCAAAGAGATTCAGAGAAAACCAGAGAGATTCAGAGGAATCCAGAGGAAGCTTTGAAATCTGAATACATTAAATTCCCGGAGATTCAGAGGAATTCAGAGAGATTCAGAAAGATTAAAAGAAATTCAGAGAAATTCAGAGGAATTCAGAGGAAGCTTCGAAATCTGAATACATTAGATTCCGGGAGATTTAGAGGAATTTAGAGATATTCAGGTAAATTCAGAAGGAGCTTTGAGATGTAAATATATAAAATTCTGCGGGATTCGGTGATATGTGGAGAGATTCAGAGAAAGTTGAAAGATTCAGAACGTATCACTATCGGAAAAGTCTCTACCTTCCTCTGAATTACTCTGGAATTACTCTGAATCTCTCTGAAATTTTTCCCAAAATATAGAGAGATTCAGAGAGTTTTCAGAAAGATTTTTTTTACCAGGGTAATATTTGACATAAATTGCGAGTGCACCACCTGGGAAATACACGTGTGTTAAAAATACACAGAATTTTTCACTGTGTATTTACTATGGAAAAATGTTATCTGAGTCAAGGAATCTTTTGTCTCAGTGCAGTAACATACACTGAGAAAACAGTACTCCGAATTTATTCCAATCGAATGAGGTTTATGACCCATTAGTGAATCTTATTTGACCAAAAGATAGTTTGTTTATAATTAATAAGCCTTCTTTGTCACAAATACACTCTCCTTTCAGTGTAACATCACTTTTAACCGAATTTCAACGTTGATGCATTTTCTCTTACTGACTTGTAATACGGGTAAGCGTGAACCAGGGCGCAACGACACAATAATTGTTGTCACTCCAAGTTCAGTTATTGACACGTTTTCATTTATGACGTGTACATATGGTCAATGCACGGAGAAAATGAAACATCAGTGAGTATTTTTCCGATACGACTGGCTCGTGTTATGAAAAAAAAAAATTTTTACACTAATTGTTAATGTATAGACATGAATCAGTCGTGTCTCCACAGTATTGCCTGTTGTGCAGATACGACTGGTTCATGTCTACGCAGTAACCAATGTTGATAGACTTCTTTTGTTCTCATAACACGAGCCAATCGTGTCTGATTAAATACTCACTAATATTTCGTTTTCTCCGTGTACTAATTGTCTTGTTTTTTTGGTTTCAAGAAGGATATTTTTGTGCTTGTTATAATTTTGGGTCAACTGCCTATCGCCACACTGGGCAAAAATTCATTGCTATCAAATAAATTATTAATTAGTCCTCTACCCAATTAATATTTATTCGAATGGATGGAATACATAATTGGATTCAAAACTTGTTGATTCATCAGAAATGAAGTGATTTATTTGAAATAAACATTCCATTGAGGGGCATGGAGCGCTTGAACACATGGGCTGAATTCTACTACGTACATCTGTGAATGAAATTCTCTACCTTTAGTAACTGATTTGAGAATTCATTAACACGCGTAACGGTATGAATGTGTAATGAAGCATTCGTGCCGTCACAACGCCTTGCGCGATAGTCAAAATTAATGCATTCGCGTTGAAGATTCAATGTATCGATATTAGAATGATGTGTGGAAGATTCGTCGACTAAACGCGTGTAGAAAAATCAACAACATGTCGAATATACAAACGTCTCTTGCGTGGAGACGATGACACAATAACGTTCGATCGACGAAACTACACCGAGAAAAAAATAAAAGTGCCATCAAACACCACGCGTAGTTGAAGAATTTATGAATGAATCAACAAATTTTTAGTTGAAATGACTTGGAAATTGTAGACATCTACGCCACCTTTCATTGTCTCAAACATATCACTTGATTTTATGAACCAATGTGTGTCAACGTCAATAAATCACAGAAGAAGTTTCATCCAAAATCTCACCGAGTTGAGTCAACCTCGCAGGCAATCAATTACTATTTTTCATTGTCCCAATCATTCACATAGTTGACTCAACAGAGTCGGCCAACCTGGGGAATGATTCAATGCAACCTCCAGAGTTGGTTCAATGTATTTAACCTCCTGGCGTAGTTGAGTCAACTGCGTTTTCGTTCAGTTCACTAATCCTTGTTCTCAGAGTAGGAGAAGAAAGGAAAAAGATCACATGCGAATCTCGTAGATAAATTTCTCCGGAATAATTAAATAACGCGTCAAAATAATAATCTATGACACACTCAGGTTCAAAGGTACATTTAACTCTATCATGAATCCTCGATCTTTTAATTCGGATTCAGAAAGTGATCGATTTAGAATCGAGATTGAAAATATCAATGATGATGAACCAATGAAAAGAAAAGTTCGATAAAATCATTTGATTCTTCGATAATAAAAACTTATTAACACAACCGACAGATTTTGGAGTCGCACGTGATTCAAAATAAACTCCTCAGGTTAGAAAATCTGTACCACCGTGTAAAAAGGGAGAAGGATAGAGGAGTTCTGTGACAATTTCCCTGATTAGCTAGCCAGAGAACTCCTGTATTGCTCTCTCTTTTATTCGATGTTACTTCTTCACTCACAGATTTCGCCTGACTTCCCTCTCCTGTTCTTATATTTCTATAGGTAAGATCCCATAACAAATCGAACTGAAAGATATCCCTACAACAGAGTATCACTTCTCCTGTTCCCGTTCGTCTTGAACGAATGCAACAATTTGAGAAGTTGATCCTCATAGTTTTTCTTCCAGCTAAATATATTGATATGTTGATTATGTTCCTCATTGCGAGCAATACATAGCTTTCTCTTACGTGTGAATTTAAAGAAGTATTTTTCATGTTCCCTGAATATTCTATTGTAAATATTTCTTGAATTAGATTGAACTTTTGTAAATATCCGCTAGTGAATCTTTGTGAGTTATCTTGTGTGTAGTAAATGAAATAGAAGAGGATCTACAATCAAAATCATGTATCGTAGAAATATAATAAGAAATTCTCCTATACACTCTTTTGTTCATTTCAAGTGCCTCAGTCAATACCAGTCCTCTCGGATCATTATGCACTCTTCAAATACATTCAATGGATGAATTTTCGGAGAACCAGACAGAAGATACACTACACGGAGGAAAAGGAACAGTGAATAATCACTAGAAATACGAGGGATCATTGCTGAAAAGAGTGAGCAAATTGGTGACAACTGAACTTTCCTATCAACAGATCCTTATGCGGGGAGTAGTAAAAATTCTTATCTCCAAATTTAGATCACTGCTAATTCATTTACACGCAAGAAAACAGATGCGTTGGAAAGTCCCATAATTTATTGAAGATAAGCGCCAGTCTGTGACAGATAGAGTTTTGACTTGAATTTACTCTCAAAAAGACCCATAATTAGATGTACTTCTACAATAAATTATGGTACTTTTGAAGCTATATTCAGGTGAATAATTCAATTCATCACAGACTGGCGCTGATCCTCAATAAATTATGGGACTTTTTAAAATATATTTCTCTGCGTGTAGTTTCTATCACGATATGAAATAAACAAACATACTTCCTATTCCTCACAAAACTGAGTGATCAATACCACCATTCGAAAGGAAGATGCCGTGAATTATTCTCAAATATGAAGCAAAAAAAATAAATTCTTTTAGAATTCATACTTACATGACGGTTTTTCATCCCATTGATCCAGATGCAAAGCTGTGATAGAAAGAAACTCTTTTCTCAGTGATGGAGAGCTGGGTGCCAAGCTTAAGCCAATGCTAGTCAACATTGGGCCAAGCATGGTTACCAACATTGGCACCAAGATAGAATAATGTCTGGGATGATAACAATGTTCAACGCTTGGCATCCAAGCTTGATTGAATATAATATATTCCGACACATGAAATTTCGGAATATTGGATTTCGACACAGTCACTTTAGTGTAGATAGCACAAGAGTTCTAAAAGAGTTTAGAATCAATGGAATGGATCCATAGAGAACTCTTTCAGGACTCTTGTGCTATCTGGGAGGACGTTGAGAGGATACCCGTATGTAGGCTGACATACATTCAGGCGTATAATCTTTCAAGTTTCTGGAATGCGAATAAATTCCAAGTCCACGTCATGTGGCTATATCTAGGCTCACGGTGAGCCAAGTGTCGATTAAAGGTTGGTTGACGAAAAATAAATCGAACGCACAGGGCCGGATTTACTATAGAGACGGACTAGGCGCCGCCTAGGGGCTCCCACAGTTGGGGGGGGGGGGGCACTCATTGATCAGGTTTTGCAGAAATCGGAATTTCAATTTCTTAATCCTTATGAAAAAAATAATCTTGCAGTAAACAAAATGTATTCAAAAGTATTGGAATATAATACTCCTGAATGAACTCAGAAAACGCTATGTTTCACACGAAGTCAGTGATTCTTTCTGTAGCTACCAACAACCCAAACCTAGCGTTCTCTCAATGTGAAGAACTCTAGATTTGTTTGGACAACTATGAATACCTCTTAAATCCTCTTAAAAACTCTTCTGTGGAAATCCATGAAATGTTCAGAGATTTTCACTGAAATTTTCTCATCAGGATAACCTTCCCTGGGCGTATTATTTTTGCAATGAGTATTTAATTCGGCTTGATCAATATTATTTCTTTTATAAAGAAAAATAACAATTCTGATCAAATAAATAGTATTAGCTCTACGGCCATTCTAAAGTAACGGAGAGGACAAGTGTATACACTCAATGATATTTATTCTAAACAAAAAAATGGTTTTGACCTTTCATACATGGTGGTTTTTGAGAGTCCGACATGGGGATCTTACCATGAAAATTTCGTTGAAATATCATTCAGTCTGACCAAGTTACACATCCACAAAGTGGGTAACGGAGAGGACGCGCACAAATTGATAAATCCTAATTTTCAATTCCAAGTCCTCGATTCAACGTCGGCCAGCGAGCTAGGGGATTCAAGTTTTTTTGAGAATTCGTGCACCTCTGATACTTACGAAAAATCATCATGACCCCGTTCAAAAATGATTCCATGATGAGAGAAAAATATAAGGAAAGTAACGGAGAGGACAGCCGATAGTAACTGAGAGGACACGTATGATCAGCTTCTCACTTTTTCATGGTTTTTGAAAGATTGGGTCAATAAATCTTATAAATCTGATACCGATGAACGTTTTCAAGTGTATACCATGGATATTTATTACAACATAGTGCACAATATAATACAAAAATTAACATATCGAAGTTAAAAAATAATGACCCGAAAAAATTGCCTCATAGGTTCTAAAATAATCTATATAACTGATACAATTTAAGTAACTTCATAACAATGTTTCAATATCAGGAATATTTCTGAAATCTATTCATGACTTGAGACATTGACAAGTGAATTGCTATAAATGAAAATTCATTTGTTATAATTAACATTGTTGAACTAAATTAATTCAAGTAAGGATCTCTTAAACCCTGTGTGTTCTCGAAGGGTTACCTGCATTTCATCAGCATATTCATAAAGGAAAGAGTACTTAGAAATATTTAAAGATTCCGCAACACTCCCCTGTCGATTTATAGTATTTTTAATCCAAACTCTTGTTGACATTCTGAAGTGTCGATGGATTAATTTATAATAACGACTTTTCCTAATAATTTCTAATATTATACCGTGAGAAGTGCCACTGTTTGTAGAAAAGACATGTACATTAAAAGGTGAATGAATGATGATGAATGAGATTGCTCGAGACCTCTTGAATTGCATATTTTCATTGAAATTTCAATGTGATTTTTATTTCTTCAATAATATGCCTTTAAGGATTGATTTTTGCATTTTAAACGTCGCGAATAGATCACTAGCATACACAGGTTATAATGCAGTGTGATTTTCTGTCCTCTCCGTTACCCTGTTACCAACATTCACGTTTATTGTGAAATCCGAAAAAATTACACAACAACGATTGATTCAAGTTAGCTTTGTATACGGAACAATATTGCTGAGAAAAAATTTGCATGCCACTTACAACAACATTTACTGTTTTTCGGTAACGGAGAAGACATGAAAATTGAGATTATTCAAACGCATGTAACAACTATTCAAGGCTCACCTTTTAAAAAACCAAGTGTGCAGGAAAAAAGTTGATACCACACACTATTAAAATATAACTTGAATCCAAATTTATCTGTAGCCATTTACATAAACTAGGACAGCTGAAATATTGGAAAATGGGCTTTCATGAAACGACTTTTGGAAGGATAGTTGATCGCTCGTGAAAACTATAAAATACTGATGGATTCTATTCGTCTTCCATGTTTTCATGTGTTTTAGTGGTCACTCTTTGAGTTCATGATTTTCATTCCTTGCCCCCAAACAATTGGAAATTCACTCACCTGGTTTCAATTTCTTCAGAATGGCCGTCTAGTACTTATAGTAAAATATATTGAGAAGAATTGAATTTCAATACTTTTTTAATATCATTTCGTTTTTTCATTTTTCGGGATTTCATTCCATATCACTCAATTTTTATGGAATTGATTAAGAAAGTTACACTGTTCTTATTTCAAAGAACCTCAATGTTTGGAAATCGGTCGCTTTACATGCCCCCCCCCCCCATGGGTAAATCCGGCACTGCGAAACGCAGCGAAATATACTTAATCCTAGCATTGATGTCTGAGGTGCTATTAAGGGTTGGTGAGCTGTGACGGGCCAAGCATCAGTCGAGACTGAAGTTACGAAAATTGAATCAAACACGGCAAAATATGCTAGATCCTGTCATTGGTATCTGAGCCTCTATCAACGCTCAGTCAGCTATAGTGGGCCAAGCATTGGCCAAGGCTAGGCTAACGAGACTTGGCATACCAAGCTTGACGCCAGTTGTGGTCCAATTGTCAGTCTTGGTATAACTTGCCTGGGTACCTACCTAACCAACCTAACTTAACCGAAGTAACGGATCTACCGACTTAGTTCTACCGCAAAATTGAGATTTTCAACTTACTGAAAGTTTATGAATCGTTCGTAGATTCGTGCTTACTGTGTTTTTAGTGTTTGGAAGACTCAAGTTTCATTTGTCACTGCACTGAGAAAAGTGAACTGTAACCATTACCATGCGGAAATGATAGTTGAAATACAGAATCTCTAAGTTGATGATGGTGACTACGTTATTTGGTATCCATACTCATGTAAATGCCCATGTGAAAATTTAGCGATTCCGCCAATGTTGACCACGGGTAATGGCTTGGGCCAGGCATGACAGCCAAGCGCAGGGGATTTATATTGAGCCAATGTTGATTGACAATAGAGGTAATATCGTGCCCGTGTCGGCAATACAAAGATGGAAAGTGTTAGAACGGTGTTGGCGCAAGTTTTTGCCAGCATTGGTTTAGGATTGATTCAACATTGGTTTTATAGTAAAGTTTTGTATCAGCCAACCATGACAGGAACATTGAATCAAGCCTACGCCAATATTGGCGACCTACCAACACCGCTGTCCCAGACATGAAAATTGAGGCTCGTTAATTGCTGAAACGATGTTATCATTTCAGTCCTTGGTCAGGCTTTCTCCCAAGGCTCCGCCAATGCTCGACAGGGCTGGCTCAGGCTTGCGCCACTGGCAAATTTTTACATGGGTGGTAACCATTCCCATGTGCATGAACATTGCTACGATTGTCCATAGTATACGAAACCATAATCGCGAAGCTGCCCTCCAATTACTATTTTTACATGGTAATCATTGCATTCCACCTCTCTCAGTGTGTATGAGTTCCAGACAAGCAGCTAATGAGTAACCATGACGACAACTGATTCGGCAGAGACTGCGAAAATAGCTGAACGACAAAAGAGGTTGATGTTGCAGCGAATACATATTTTGCAGTATACCGAGTTTCATATAATTCATAGAAAAGTGTACATACTTTTTGACCAAGAGTGGGAGCAAACGAGAGTGCGGCTGATAGCGAAGACACAATGACGGAACTGGTTTCCATTTCCACAATTTGTAACAGCAAATGAATTGAATTCTTCTATTTTTTCTGATTTTATTCTGATGAATAAATACAGCAAAATATGGAAGATATACTCATCATTTTGATTGCTACAATATCCCAATAAATATCATCTTATATAAGTTTGATCGTCTTCACATTGTTTTTGTACTGAACTGTTATCAAAAGCTGGGATTCCAGGATGGTAAACTGTCATCCACTTGTTTATATATTCTATTCCTCGATTATCATATAATTTGATGGATTTTCCAACACATTAGATGGATAGCCCAATTCGACAGAGTTGATTTCAAGAAAAGATTGCAATAGTAACAATATCAAACAATCAGTTCACCACGGGAAGGACGTATTTCCAGATATATCTATATTCAACATCAGTATTGCTTGGTTGATTGAATGAACACGAGTTATTCGATTATGTAACAATATTGATTAAATCGAGGATGTGAATTGAGGTCATTTCTTCAATGAAATCAATGCACATATTTGTTTCGACTTCATTCAAAATGTAACATCATCTTAAGGGCCATGGAGCATTGAAGAACGGACAAAATTTCGCTACGTAGTTTCTAAATAACTAAGTGGCCATTGAAAATTTTGAATACATAGCAATAAAGTTCCCTGCTAGGATTTGGCTCTCAATATAAATCCAAAGCTCAAAAAACATTCCTAAACATGAAGGAATACGTTGAAAAATTATTGACATTTGTGGGTTAATATGTTTATAATCGTTTGCATCAATTTGAGCAATCATTTGCAGTTCCAATTTTATAATCACAGCTCAATTTGAGTCATTCACTTCGTCATCGTGGATTTGAAATTTGTATTTATTGCTTAGATGATCAGAAAGTACGTCACAAAATTTTGTTCATTTCTTGGAGGACTCCATGGTCCTTAAGAGCATTCCGTACACCCTAGAGTTATAGATCTCTCTACCCAACATACTTCAAGAGGACTGGATAAAATGGGATGAAACAACCAGCCAGACCTTGTTCCATACAAATAGAAGGTCTGGCTGGTTGTTTTATCCCATTTTATATACACTCGACTCTCGGATCTTTCACAACCGAATCTTTCACTCAATCGAACCTTTTACTGCAATTCTCTCGAACCTTTTACTTTAGGTACAGCCCCTTCATCCCCCACTTTGCTGTTCGCTCGACCAATTATTTCAAACATAACCCCACCTCTTTTGGATAAATGTTTAAACAAAACACGGAACAAACTGAATTCGGATCATAGTCGAAACTGGGTAACTTCCAGGGACCAAAAAAATGTTTCTGAACCATTGAGTTTATGAATTATAAAGGTTTTTGAATCATGAAAAGATCTGACCAAGGTTCGAAACAGCAAAGTTCCAAAGATACAGCAAGGCTGTATTAATGTTGCAACAGCATAAAAAAATCCATAATTTCCAATCACAGGAATCTCTATTGAACATGAATTGAATGAACATTATGAATTACGAGTATATTACCACATCAAGTTTATTTCTGATGTAATATATATGTTATATCTCGTTATTTTTCAGGTTTATGAAGAATTATTACGGATGTAATATAACACTTTAGTTTTATGACAGCCTCTCGTACCACAGTTTTTTCTTCATGTTTTTATTTTATTTGAATAATACTAATTCCAGATAATTCTACAAAAATATTTTTTCAGTACTTTCAATTTTTTCAAGCAACGCAACGCTTTCTACAAAATTGTCTATCGCAAATAGGGAATTAAAGATTCCTTGACTTGAAAGGCAAGTAAATAATTTCCTACATAATTCCTAATTTCGGGAACACTCATTGTTTTCATTATAATATCTCACAAGTATTAAATAACCTTATTTAATGACATGCTCTGAATTGAAACTACCGCATGTAATCAAAAAAAAATTCTGAATTCATTTGTTCAAAAAACATCTCATGAGAAGGTTTGGAAATAAGAGCCAATCATAACGCGTGGTGGGCGTAGTCTTTTTCAGTAAAAGACTCGAGTGACTCTGGTCTCAAAATTGTAAGAGGATCGTGAGTCGAGTGTACGTTCAAATCACATTATGATAAATGCCTAAAGGCGTGAAGTGCACCGAGAACCCAATTTCTTAGACTGGAAGAACCTTTTATTTGCCCTCATTCTAATCAATCGTTTTTTCAATGGAAAAAAATTCAGTTGGATGGAAATTTTTTATCAGATTGAAATGAAAAATTGTAAAATTGTAACAGAAATACATTCCTTCTTGAATTCGAAGCATGTGATTTCAATTCAATAAAAAATTTGTCCATTAAAATGAATTATTTTTTCCATCGGAAACAAGATTCATCAGAATCAGAGCGAAGAAATTTTCTGCAAGTTGAATAAATTGAGTTCTCAGTGTGCGTCATGCTTCTAGAGTTTGTTTTTCCTCTTCGTGTGGCCATCGGTCCCAGCCTTCTGAACATGGCCTTTTGCGATAGAAAGCACCTTATAACATTACCGTTAAACTGAGTATAAAATCCTGTTGACGGACAAGCGAAGTAGCGATTTTATTTCTCACACTTCTTAAAGTTTCGCCCAGTGCCTGAGCATTTTCGATGGAGAGTCAAGCTCCATCGATGAGCGATTGGCATGCGGATTGAGTAGCATCATCATGTAGAATTAGGTGCCCGAAGTTTTTTCCATAAAGTATGAAATTCTGTTGACAAGCCAAGTTGGGCGAGACATTGGAAACTGTGAGGTGTTAAAATAATCCTAATCGGCGTTAGAATGGTCAATGTGGTGTTGAAAAAACACTATTCGGTGTGAACATTTTTTTAACACCACCAATTTTTTATAGTCTGTACCCGTTTGTAGATCCATACTCGTGTACCCGTGATCGGTGAAATCATGAGCATTAGGTACTTGTAAAATGGATTTGTATGAATATAAGTTAGATTTTTTTCTTTGATACCACACAAATATTTGTACATAGGAGTTGATCCCGGAATTCCATCGACTCACAGAGGTAAAAAGCAGCAATGAAAAATATTAAAACTAGATCGTATGGAATGAATTTTTAATGATATATACATCTATCACCTCCCAATTCTCTTCGCATATGTTGCAGAAAACGCTCTTGCAACAGGAGTAATAGTGGTTGCTTGCTACAATCTTCGACAATGGTTCTGGTCATACCAGGCTCCTTCCTTGCAGCCGATACATGGTATAAATTCTGTACCATCAGGACAATTCCATACTGATGTGACCACGCATTTTCCAGTGTTCATCTCAAATTCTTCGAGAATGTACTATTGGCAATCAGGCACATATGGTTCTACTCGGATACGATAAATCTGGAATTGAATGCTGTGCAATTCTAATTCAGGAGTAACTTTTTATAGCGTGGGCTGCTTCGTTCGTTCAATTTTGAAACTTTTGAACACACTGGTTCCCCTCGTTTCAATTATCAAACGAATGAAATATTTGTCACAGGATTTCTCGCGTATGCAAAATTTTTGATAAATAACAGTACTCAGAAAACCCAAGTAACACAAGAACATTTCAAACATTCTGCGTTAATTCTGAGATCATGCATAGAATGTGCAGGTGAGACTGTTTTGGATAAATTCGAAAATACATTCTATATTTTTGGGAATATGCATAGAGTATACTTATCCGCAACAGTCACATTCGAAGATTCTATGAATGTTCATAAAATATACCCAGAATTCCAAAAAACCTTCTTAGCATTTCTAACCTGTTGTGCTACTTGGGAAACTTACGTACCGTATTAGCTATCACCATGTTCCACAGTGCCCAAAATATTGGGAGTACAAAGTAATTCGGTCCGTTTTTTGACAGTTAAAGATGCGTTTATTTCAGAAGAACATGAATTATCAAATTGATCAAAGTATTGTCCATCGCTGGCTATCACTTTTTCCCATCTTTCGGGTAATTTTCGAATCCCGTTACGGAAAAACGTCTCATCTTTCGAGGCGATCCAAGTGAGGAGCCAATTTTCGATTTCTTCGAACGAAGTGGGACGGTGGCCTGCCAAATCGTGCTGCATCTGTCGGAATAACCAGTAATCAGAAGGAACTATGTCCGACAAGTACGGCAGGTGTGGTAGAATATCCCACTTCAACGTTTCCAGATGATTTTTCACTACTTTTGCGACATGAGGCCGAGCGTTATCGTGTAGAAGAATAACTTCGTCATGTCTTTCCTCGTATTCCGGACGTTTTTTTCGTAACGCACGACTCAAACGAATCAATTGTGGCCTATACTGATCACCCGTAATAGAATCACCAGGTTTCAGCAACTCATAGTATATAACACCCTTTTGGTCCCACCAGATACACAGCATGATCTTTGAACCATGAATATTCCTCTTTGGTGTCGATGTTGAAGTCGATGGCAACGATTGACCGGGCATAGTATAGTATTTTCTTTTCTTGGGGTTATCGTAGAATATCCATTTCTCATCTCCTGTCACAATCCGATGTAAAAACCGCTTTCTTCGTTGTCTTTGAATCAGCTGCTCGCAAGTGAAAAATCGCCGTTCAATGTCTCTAGGCTTTAAGTCATAAGGCACCCAACTGCCTTGCTTTTGAATCATGCCCATGGATTGTAATCGTGCGGAAACTGCTTGTTGCGTAAGTCCTAATGATTCTGCAAGCTCCTGTTGCGTTTGACTCGGATCTTCGTCGAGTGAAGCCTCCAATTCCTCTTTTTCGAATTTTTGTGGTTGTCCTGAGCGAGGCTTGTCTTCGACACTGAAATCGCCATTCTTAAAAAGTCGAAACCATTCCCTACATGATTTATCAGTTGAAGCATTGTCACCATAAACTTCCACAAGCATTCGATGGGCTTCAGCTGTACTTTTTTTTCAATTCAAACAGGAAACTAGCACCTCCCGCCAATGCTGCTTAGTTAAAACGAAATTTGACATACTCCACTGGGTGAAAATCGGGATTTTAGAAGGAACTCGGAGTCATATCAACTGAATATTATTCACAGGTGTCTAACCTCTCTGAAACAATTGAAATCGGTTGTGACTATGAAACATTCATGAGAGCGAGAGTCATCTTTTCAAACCGGACCGAACTAATTTGTACTCCCAATACATAGAAAATACTTATGAGATTCCTCATTTTGAAATACCTATAATGCACAATATGTACGTATCAATGGCCTGATTATCTGAATGTCATATCTCTTTCTGTGATTTTCACTTTCAGAACTTACATCCACTGACCATGAGTGAGACCACCAGATTTCACTACCGAAATTTCGTACTATTTTGATGATATGCCGTCCCTCTTACACATGAATTGTTTGCCCCGTGTCAAACGATCATTTGATCGTTTCAAAAGTTCATATTCAATTTACGATAAAAAATGTGCACTCCTTTGTATAAAATATTGTTGATCATTTCTTGTAGTATTTAATCACGGAGTGTGAGCTTGAAGTGAATGTGAAATTACCAAGTCATAAAGTTCAACTCATTCAAATTATTCTCAATCAGCGACACAGAATCATGGATGCGTAAAACATGTGCGAATTGCGAAACCTCATTCGAAAATTTATAGCTTCGAGTTTCTGTTGGTATGACATGATATCGTCAATCAAATTACACGATATGGATCAAAAGTAAACCGAATTGATACTTCAAAGAATGCTACCTATCGAAAAATAACGACGATGGACATTGTCATGTATCCAATAAATACACATCAAGTCTTAAAATGTTGCACAAAGTTTATACCAAATCCAGAAAAGAGATCTCCAAGTCACAGTTCTCAAAGATATCTTCTCAATATCTATTGTCTTACTCCAAAAAAGTGAAAATGTCACAGAGTGAACTTTCATTCTGAACGAATGAAGATTTACTTTGAAGGAGTAGAAATCCATCGTTCTTCGTAAAACAATTTCCATTTATGGTAAAAATTGGAAGATTGGTTACTTCTTTGTATAGAATATGTATCAAGGTTTTCACACTACGAGAAGGGCACTTTTTTGGGACAACTAAATTTTAGTTATTTACGCTAGCTAGAGTTTAGTTAGGGTAAATAAGAGTCTAGCTGTCTGAAATATGAATAAAATGGTTCATTCAATGGGAATAGAAAAATTTAATGATGACCAATAAAATTGGCCTGCACAAATTGATTTTTATTTACAGTGACTAAATTTTCTAGCTGTTGAGTATTCGAATCGATAATTTCTCCCAGTGCAATATCATAAAGTAATCAGTCTTATGACTGGTTGGATGAAACCCTCCAACCTTGTCTATTATTTGTCAAACGTTGAATTTCTACATACCCGATAGAAGGTGACTGAATTTCCGGTCGGGTATCTACGACAGCTCTTGCCTTGCATAATTTGTGTCATATAACTTAATCTAGGTGAGCTATTACAAATTTTGCCATTTATTGTTTCATCCGGTATTGTTTTCAATAAACTATCATGCCGTAACGCGTGTCTTATCAGATTGCTCTTTCTTTCAACGACATGCTTGAAAAGATTTTTTTTCATTTACCTCCTCAAATACTTCTTTATTCTTTACTTGCTTCATCTATTTTAACCTGAGCATCCTTTTATAACACTACATCTGAAGAGCTTCAAGTCTTCGTTGGTCAATTCTCCCCATTGTCCGAGTTTCGCAACTATATCCCAAGAGGCACACGTTGTGTACAAATCATGAATTTTTTTTGTACTCATTCATATTCATACGATAGCTTTCTAGTAATATTGTTTTCATAGTATTCAGAATATTTCTTAATTGAGGATTATTCGTAGCTAATGCAGCTACGTTATCTGCAAAATCTCAACATGCTTACATTTTCTCCCTGAATCTGTAACTTTGATTGCGCTTTATCGATCACTTCGTTTATCAACTCCCTATCAGAATTACACAAGAATCAATAGGACCTATATGTTTATTTTATAGGATATAGAATTCATATTGATAGAATTTCTATTTGAAGATGGCCCACCAATGGTCCGCGAAGAATCAAACACTTGTGAATGCCTCATTGAATGCTTGCGATGTATTCGTAATGCTTTCGAGTTTAATGAAGTATTTGCCAGTGTCTAGATACTTACTGGCGCAGACGTTACAAAGCTTGTGAATAATAAGGCATTTTTACTAGGAGAACTGAGCTGGATGATTTTTGATTGAATATTTCCCCTTTCTGATTCAATAAAAAAGAGGAAGAAATTCAAAGGAAAGTGCAAGAAAAGTGCAACATTCACCAATCCAAGTACAGCTTTTGTACATTCTAATATATCCCAAAGAAAGCACAATAGGGTGTGGAAAAAAAAGTAACTCGCTATAATTCGCTATGGCAGTTGAATCTAATTTTCCTAGGTCCTTTTTCATGGAAGAGCAAATTTTTTGTTGTGACAGCAAACTATTTGCTATCATAGCAATCTTGTTAGCTATGACAGTGATTTTTCAGCTGCAGTAGCAAAAAATGTTCGCTCCTCCAGCAAATTGTCAGTATTTTATATGAAATAGCAAACAAATTTTGCTGGAGAAGTCAAAATCTTTTTCTGTCCCAGCTCAAAAGTCGCTGTAATATGTAACAAAATTGCTGTGATAGCAGATACATTGCTATCAAGTTCGTCGAAAGTCCCTCAAAGTTTCAACCCAAATCGTGTATCATTCAAGCTTGGGGAAACCCGTTGGTAATCTCTCAAGCTTGCTCTCCTTCTGATTATTATAGAGGGTGTACTGAGAAAACAATTTTGTTGTGCCTACTACAACATTCTGTTATCATATGCCCAACCCAAATTTTTTGTTGATATAACTGAAAATTTGGTAGGTGTCATCAAAATTTGGCTGTGCTAAACAAATCATCTCACCAAATCATGTTTGCTTCTCTAAACTAAAAGTGATTTGGTATTTTTAGTTACGCGAACAAAAAATTCTGTTTGGGCGCATATCAACACAATCTTTTTTCTCAGTGTGGATTTTTCAACAGTCTTCATTATTCTAATTTTCATTTCATGACCCCTGTGTTTGATTGTACTCATGATGTTACAAGAAAATGTAGGCCGTTACTATAATAAAGTTTGTACAAATTATTTTCTGATTATGAAATCTTGATATATGTCTGATAAATGATTTCGCAATTGTAAGAGATAAGATGTTTGCTTTCGTGATATATTTCGATAACGTTGTTATCAAAATGCGTTACTCAGTTTTGATTCTTAAGAAGAGAACTAATGTTTTGGAAGAAAAAATGTCAAGGAGATCAACAGAATGAAAAATTTGAAAAACGAAATAAACTACATATCCAGTGGAAAGCATATCTCTGCCCTGGTTAATTAAACCCATGCACTTCGTCCGGGTTTGGATAAGATAAAGCGAGATCTAATAGATTGTCCAATGAAATAGGTCGTTGAATTCTATGCAATCTAATTAAAGAATGTCTCGGTGATTACTCGCAGCTTATTCTTTGAGGGGATACCAGCGGCGTGGCACCAGCCAAATCTTTTCTGACAAATTATGCAAAAATGAGGCAATGTAATGAAAATATCGCTTTGTCCAGACCGTCTTTATTGATTGTAGAAGGTCTGTACAGAGCGATATTTCGATTATGCTGCTTCATTTTCGTATAATTTGTCAGAAAAGATTTGGCTAGTGTCACGGCGTTGGTTTCCCATTAAACGATGTTTTCAGTTTCAAAAAATCCATTTGAGAAAATAAATGACGATGATTCATCGACGACGACTCATATATCTTGTGAGTTTAAATTTTCGTTTCGTTTTCATAAACGATTTAAACTTCTACAATATATCGTTGCGATGTTTTTTGAAAATTTCACATCGGAATTATTCCCATGCAGGTATTGCCAAGACTGAAAAAACCCAAGCTTGTCCTAAGGTTGGCACATGTGTCATAAACAAACCTCCGTGGAGAACAGTTGGCCCAATATTCCAATTGTTCCATGATTGCCCCATTGTTCCCAATGGATAGTCAGTCATGGTACATTTGTTAATATTTTTGAAATGGTCACTACATTTGGTACAAGCTTGGCACAAGTGTAAACATCGAGCATTCGTTGGGAACAATTGTGCCAATATTGCCAACACGAGTGGCACAATGTTTATAAATATTCACTGAATTTTGAATTTACAATGGCTGAAGACTTGGGGAGAACCATCGGGCCAGGGCTGGCCCGATCTTTCTGCCATCATTAATCCTACACACTAGTTTTACACACCAAGCTAGATTTTACTGATCTAAGTAAGGATAGAACTTCACTTAATGGTAATAGGATACTTTGAAATGTAATCGTACACGGAGATCAACTGATTTTGAAGAAAGTTCTTCGATAATTCATGTTTTAAGATAATTCATGTGCGGTATTCTGAGGGAGAAAGTCATGAACTTAAATATGAATCAATTCCTTTTTTCATCAATATCTGCGATCAAAGAAACATTGGTTGATGCTTGGTAAATGGATTGGATCGGGTCTGGCAAAACCACTGGCCCAAGCTTGTCCTGATCTTATCATTCCCAAGGCTGAGCCAAGTTTAGTTAATTGTTCAAGACAAGTCTCAGCAGGTCTTATGCCAGGCTTGGTCCGTCATTGTGCCATTAGTCCATACACGTATGGGTTATTACTATTCAATTCTTTCCGTGTGGTTTTCATCAGAACATTGTACAAAATTCAATAGGTTCATTGAATGAAATGAATTAGAACGTGCTGACACTAAGAGCATCTCGTAGAAGCGAGAGTTCCTAGATCTCTCTACCCAAAAAACTCAAAGATGATTCAATGAAATGTGGAAAATCAACCAGCCAGATCTTGTTCAATACGAATGGGGGATCGAATGAGGAGTATCAATTCATCTAAAATCAACCTGGAATTGATTTATTTGACTCGTGTTCTTCTGGGGTGTAAGCGTCATGTACTCGGAATCACTTTCATTGATCTGGTTGACAGCATAAATCACACAATGTTTGTTCAATTGACTTGATCGAAAATGGATTTTGTAGAGGAAACGTGCACGGAGAAAAGTAATTAGCTGTGAGGTGGACAGCCATTTTTTTAACTCCCTCAGCTAAATTCCAGCTGCTGCAGCAGAATTCCTAGCTTCACAAGATGAATTTTAGTTATTAAAGAATCAGCTGTCTCGTGGGTGCTGAAATTTTTAGCTACAGTAGCTGAAATTTAGTTGATACAGCTACAAATTTCTTTCCCTGCGTCTTAATAGTTCGCCGTAGCCGTTTTTTCTTCCATCCATTACTTTTTTTCTATAAACAGTTTTCTATCAAAAACTTTGTGAAGATTGCGATTCCTTACTTCAAATGGTTGTCATTTTTTTCACATATGATATAATTTCAAAAAGGCGCCGTTTTTGACGTACCAATGTGCGCCAACATGATGTGAAAAAAATCAACAATTTTTCCATGCAATATCAAGTTTATTGGATATGTGGATAAAGTTTGATATTGATCCATCAAGCTGATTTATATTTAACCATAACAAAAAAACGGATGGCATTCAAAAGAAATTTCAACCGATTGATGCGGTATGTAGTTCATTGTATTCCGGCATCAAATCTAGGCAATTCCTGCATGCAGAAAAATTGTCTATTATAAATGACTAGACTGGCTAGTTTATTGAGGATGTACTTGCATTTTGAAGTTATATACCAAACATTCTCTTCAAAAGGACCAGACTTTCTGTGAGTCAATGGTAGAATAATAACATTTTATGATAGAAAGTCTGAGCCGAGTCGAAAAATTTGGATGGTTTTTGGCCTCATATTCCGTTTTTAGACTGATCTTGTCCTGATTGTTGAACAATGTGGACAAAAATAGTACTCTTTCATGATTTGAGTTTTAATTTATTTTCAATCACTTTCATTCGGTCGAGGAGAAATTCAGACTAAAATCATGTATATGTACTGTTTTTATCGGCATTATTCAACAATCAGGACAAAATCAGTCTAAAAACGAAATATGAGGACAAAAACCGTTCAAATTTTTTTGCCTCGGGGGTCCTTTTGAAGAGAACGTTTGGTATAAAACCTTAAAATGTAAGTATATCCTCAATATACTAGCGAGTCTAGTAATTTATAATCGATAATTTTTCTCGGTGTGAAAATGTCTCCATCTTCCGTGATGAAATAACCGTTTTAGCTACATGACAGTCAATTTTGGTTATCTCACGAAGATCATAATTCCACGATTTCCTATCATAGTGTGAGCGACAAATCAATTTCATGCTAAATCATGAATTAATTTCGATTGAAACTTTTATCGAGTCGAATGTTTCATGGAAAAATTGTCAATTATTGGAAACTCAACTACTTTCCCTTGCCATTTCATTTGAAAAACATGAAAAGAAAACAATCATACTAACCGCGAAGAGTTATCAGAATTCGACGTAATACAATAACTCATATCCTTCTATATGAACGTGAATTTCTACATACAATAACATATACTACGAAAAAATGAAGGTAAACCTATAACCGACATGATGTTCTCATTGGTATATCGAATGAAAGAGATACATTTTATCGTTCTGGTCATTGTTCAATTGATGATGACTGTATCCGTATTTGTCAATACACATGTATTGCATCACGTAAGTTTGTATTATCTTAGCTGCTTCCGCGATACGGAGTATAAATACTTTAGATCACTGTTCATCATTAATGCTAGTTAAAGTCGAACCGCTAGAAGGAAAATAAAAACCAAAAGAAAAACACTGTACATTTGGTGAGTGAAATCTGTTTTTTCCTGTTGTTCATTTATTTTTCCCCAATCCAGTGCTAATATAGTCTTTGGACGGAATACGATTCATAACAATCCGATATCACGGAGAAGAATTGTCTGGAAGAAAAGCAACGTCTACGTTTCAGAGTTATCAAAGTTGTGCCAAGTGAGATGACTTCGGATTGTTCAGAATATTTCTAAAATTCACAATACAAGAATATCGGAGAATTCAGTAGAAACTGATAACATTTCCTTCAATTTTCAGGAAAACAATACAATCTATCAACATGAAGAAATTTCTGGTGATCGTACTACTGATGGTATTGGCTTGTCTCGCAAGCAGTGAAGAGAAGCCTAAATGCAGCGGGAAGCTTCAACCTGTGAGTTAAATATGCAATATTTTTAGAAGTGAATTTTCCCTGAAGTGGAATCAAGTACCTCCAGATGTACTGAGAGAATTTTATTTGAAAAATTGATGTGAAATTCCAGTAATCGAGGCACAGGTGGGAATTCATAAAAAAAAATACTGCGCAACATCGCTGCGTACATTTTTACAGGTTGCACAGTAATTTTTCGAAGAATTTCTACACAGTAGAGAATTTTGTGTATTTTTAACACACGTGCATGTCTCAAGCGGTCCACTTCCAGAGAAAATTTCTCCCGAAATTCAAAATTCGGGCTCTGTACAGAGCTAGACACGGTCTCAAAGAATCATCCCTGAAAATTTCAGATTTTTTTATGAATTCAGTTTCGAGCATTTTAAATATTGACACAGAGAAAGTGTGAAATTAACAAAGAAGTATCGAGTTCACGATTAAAATCTGTCAATTTGATAATTTTTCGTGTTAATTTTTAACACGAATTTTAACCGGACCATTTATACAACAAAATGTTTTTACTTTGTACTTGGCTCTCGGTTACTGCAATTTCACTGTAATTTTCACAGAAAAAACTTTACACGTGGAAAATTTTCCTCTGGATTACACGGAAAAAAGAGTTGGTAAAACCACTATATCGAACGACAACGGAGTGCTTTGATATTTTAAATTATAGATTTCACACGAGGAAAAATTAAGTAATTTTGATTCTGTGTGAAAGATACCGTAACATGTTCAGGGCCAGATGTAGAACTGTGAAGGCCCCGGGGCTCATTATCCATCATGAATCGAATTTTACTACATTGTGAAAAATGCGGTGTCAACACAGTGTCAGAATTACCACAGAATCAACACCACACGAATTCTATACACGTCCACTTCGAAATCGATGTTGAAATAACACCGAAAATGACACCATGTGGTGTTAAAAGAACACTTTTTGGTGTGAACTTTTTCTAACACCGCCAATTTTTCACAGTATATTGAATCAATTTAGTTCAAATGAGAATTCAATGAAATTTATTCGGAACAGATGCCTATTTTATTTGACTAAGATTGATTTTTCTATCCCTTCCAATCAAATTCCTTCAGGTTCATGTTTTAGTGATAGCAATTATTTGAATCGGAATTGATTCGATTCATACTAGGATGATGTTTTGTAAGAAGTGAAAGAATTCTGGTTGAATGCGATACAACATTTGAAACAAAATTTCTTCGGGGTGAAAAGAAAACTTGTTTACCCCAGCGGATCTGGGTGAACCATTGAACTCTTTAACATACTGGAATGAGCACTCCCCACATATTCTATAGTTTAGGCTGGTCAGCCACATACTATTGTGATAAGATTTCTTCTCTTTCTACCCCTTATTCTCTTTATTATTGTCTGATTCTCTTTCCCTTATTCTCCTTATCCTTGTCTGGCATGTAAGGGGGTCGGTGCCGAATCAACGAAAAACCAAATCAACGAAAAAAAATTTACTAGCAGTATGAAGTTGTCATTTTGTTGCAGTATGAAATGAAATTAGTCATAGATCATTGATTGAATTAAACGAAAAGTAAAAAACATTGATTTGCTAACACAACCCCACGGTAAATTTAATTTCCCTTTGTTATATTTATGATTATGGTATGGTTATGTTTATGATAACAACAAACCGATTTTCGTTCTCTACAGACGTTTGAAACAGTTTGATTGTACCGATCGATTAGGAAGATCATTAATAATTTTATTAGAATGATGAATTACGTGTCTACTGTAATAAACAGGTGCAGTGAATAGGTTAACATAAAGAAAAATCATCTGGTCACCAAGAAGAAGAGAAAGTTAAGAAAACACTACATGAAGCTAAAGTTGAGTTCATTTCATACTGCAACAAAATGACAACTTCATACTGCTAGTAAATTTTTTTTCGTTGATTCGGCACCGACCCATGTCAGGCTCGGACTTCTCTCTCTGACCGCGATAATCTGGAGAGTAATCATTCCAGTATATTATAGAGTTCAATGGGGTGAACCGACAAGCGACCAAAAATTTCGGTTATATTTTGGTGAAAAATCTTGGGTTTGATAACTTGTTGGTCGTTTGGAAGATTTTTTTCAACAAAAATTGACCAAAATTCAATCAATCTCAATTTTGGTGATTTTCCGGTTATTTCGTGGTAATTTCCTGGGTTTTTACCTGAACAATACCAAAAAGATTTCAAAAACGTACCACATTTTTTGGTTACCTCTTGGTGGCAGATTTGTTCTAAGCAACCATTAGTTTCCAGTCACAAATAGGTCATTATATATGGTAAAAACCATCTGGGTAACCATTTTCTGACTAAATTTTTACCAAACCAAAGAATAACCAAAAGTAAACCATAAAATTGGTTACTTTGGAATCGCCAGGGTAATTCTATTTCACTATTTATTTATAAGGGAGAAATTTGATAACAACCAATCAATTGAAAAGAAAAAATCTGTGTCTGCAATTAATTCAATGAAATGTCCATTCCATCAGAATGCACAGTTTTCTCAATACTTGTATGTCAATATTGTTAAAATTTTTCCAATAAGAACTCATTTGTTGGTCATTGTCTGAAACTTTATCAGTTCTCTCAAGTTTCTCTACTGAAATGATGCAGATTTCCATGATCCTAAACGAAAAGAACGTAATTGAAATCCGTTTCAAACTTAAACAGCAGAACCGCTTTGTTTTTTTGCACGAATATACATTGTGATTAAGATTTTGTTATATGTCACGAGTTTTTTCGTATGTGATGGATACAGTAAACCCTCTCCATAGTGCCGCAGGACTTCTCTCTCGCTCAAAGGTCTTTCTTTGATAGAGTGAGGAAGACACAATTCGATTTACTGTGAATATTTTTCCGCCAGAGAGTTATTGGAAAATGATGGCAGGATTATAGGAAGAATTAGAAGGAGGGAATTTCAATAACTGAATAACTATCAAAACAAATTGAAGATTAGGGTTTTTGAATTTTTGTTCTCTAAGATGTCGAATCATATTCGAATTATCATATGAGATTCACTTATTCCGAATTCCTCAAATTCCGTGTGGAAATTAATTCTCGAGGGCAATAGGATCAAACTAGGCATCATTATTTGTTTTCTTGAAGACCTGTTTTGGGTGCCCTTATAGGCCCTAGACGGGATTGTCACGCTCTCATTTTCCCCAAGTTATTGCCACCCTGGTAGAAATGTCACAAGTTCTTCCCTACAACTGATGAGGCACTGAAGAGGAAAAACTAATCAGAAAAACCAGGCGCGGTGCTAGTTAGTAACTGATAAGTTTGATGCCATTAGCGTTGGTTGGGTAAAACTAATGAGTGACTCAACATTATTTAATAAGTTCAACTAATAAGTGTTGGTTGTGCAAAACTGGTGACTTACTTATCAATATTTGATAAGTTGAACCAATTAATCATGATAGGTTAAAACTGTCTTTAATAACTACAACTTTTTCACTATGGGTATACACGGAATACAGAGAGATGAACTCCTCAACCTTCAAATGAATAAAATGTTATTCACGCTTGTTATCGAATATACTAGCCCGTTCGAAAAATTTTTTTATAAACTTTTTCTCATACGTTTACCTAGAATTTTTCTTAGACAAGTTTTCCTAAACTTTTTCCTACTATTTTTCTTATTCTTTTTCTTTGATCAAATCTAGAAGTTTTCGCCGAGAAGAAAAAATATATATTCACATATGCGGCGTTCTCACCTGAGAAAGGAACACTCCTGTATCGTGTTTCTATCCAAAGAAATCAGTGCTGATTTGACGTATGATTTAATATGGATAAGAAAAATCCATAAGGAATGCTTATGATTAGAAAAAAAATTTTTTCCTGTCTTTCCACAAAATATTCTATTGTTTGTTGAGATTTTTCTCTCGTTGTAACAAAGCCACTGCTCAGCGCCTCATCAGTTACTAATAGCCACCGCGTGAGGTACTGGTCAGTGCCTCATCAGTTACTAATAAACGCCATATGAGGTACTGGTAAGTGCCTGATCAGTTACTCGCCAGTGCGTGCTCAGTTTCCCTAATTAGTCCTTTGTTGTTGCGAGTGTTACATCCCTCACCAGTTACTTGTAAGTTTTCCCGATTAGTGCCTCACTAGTAAAAAGGATGAACTGATCAGTATCTCATGATTTACTAGCGGGAATTTCTACCAGGGCATACGTTGGCAGCATACTTTCATTAATTCCTCCTGAAGAATCATAAACAATATGTGCTTGATGATAAATTTTATGTTTTAGTGTTATCAAACCGCGGAGTGCTGCCCTGGTCTCGCATGTTTATTCTACGCGAATAAATGTGTTGCTGTTCGAAGCCTGAATTATGAACGGTTAAATTCCATCAACTCCGGCGAATCTTCAAAAAATCAAGAACATTTCTAAGGGATTAATGAGTCACAATTTACAACTGTCAAGACATCTTATAACCATGTGTCAATGATGGTTGGAAAATTTAGTTAATATATGAGCAAAGCCCTGGCAAAAATCACTCTAGGCTATTACGATGTTTAGAGAATACCTAGAGTGATTTCTACTCGGGAATGAACTCACTGAATCGTTGTTACACATACTTATCACAGGTCCGAATGTGAATAAAAATAAGAATCCAACTGTATATACTGAAAATATCCTTCATCTGTCTCTGACAATGTGTTTCTACACAACGAATGCTGAAATCGCCAGATTCAATGATTTCATGAGATTCAGTTCAACATGTTAATATGAAATAATATAATTTTTTTTATTGTACTGCATTTTTCTTGCAATGAACTGAGATTGCGTAACTTGCATGTCGATGCTTCAAACAGCATTCGCTGCTCATTCTACTTGCATTTTTAAAACTTATACAGCGCTCATTGCTCTCACGATTTTCATAATCTAAAAGGCGCTCCTTACGCGTGCATCTTTCTAGCCTACACTGAGAGAAATCGCTTAGTTGCGTGAACAAAAATACTTTAGTTAATAATCTTTCAGTTGATTTGAATAAATCCTTATTTGATATAAATAAAAATTTGTTTGCGGTAGCAAAAACAATGATTTGACGTCTATTCATTTTAAATGAAAAAATTCAGTTAATAGTAGCATAAGTAATTTATTTGTGACAACTAACAATTCAAGTTCCTCAGCGAATAGAATCTGATGACGCATGCGCTGACTACCATTTCATCATTTGCAATTGTTTCACCGGCATTTCCACCCATGTATGTTTTTCAACGACACGCCTGCAATCGCGTGCAACGGCGATACGGAATTTTGGATTTTATTGTTGAAAGAATAGATTACTCCATAGCAAAAGTTTTCAGTTTCATTGGTTCAAAGGTTTTTGGAACGTTTTGTCTGAAGAATATTCGTACAAAATCTTTTTTTATGCAGTGAAATTGTGCTAAAATATGGAGCAAGTGGAAATGCAAAAAATTTTTCAGAATCTCTCCTGACTAAATATCCTCAGCAAAAATCATTCGAGTTATTCTCCAGACCTTGCAAGACCTTACGATGCCCTTGCGAGGGACTTGTAATAACCTATACAATCACTGGATTCATTTCTAGCGAGGTTATTTAGTGATTCCTGGTATATATTCGATTTTCAATAACCAAAAATATTTCAGTACGATCATATTTTATCGACTGAATAGTTTAGTTGTAATAACATTTTGATTTACTTGGAATATTTGGTTAGCACAAAGTCAAAATATTTATTTGTGAGAAGTGAAAGTTTTACTCAATCCAACTAAATTCAGTTGACTAAACAAAATGCGTTGATTTGAATAAAAGTCTAGCTGTCTGATATATGAATAAATTATTTTGCTGCTGTGTTTAGCATTTAGTTACAGCAACTATGCCATTTTCCTCAGTGGAAATACCATTTGTTTTGCTCACTTGTGATGGTTAATTCTTCCTTGATTTGTTGAAATCTATTTAAAAAATCAAACTTTGTAAATATGACGAATGCTCACACTGAGAGGAATTCCTTATAGCGACTGTAACTATATAAAACGTCTCAACTAAATATTCTTGATGGCAGCTACTGAAAATTTGATTGATTCAACCAAGAAATGGTACCGTTTCTCTACATCCTGGGTATTGTCCAGACAGTATTTATTCGATACTGACCCTATACCGTCTGTCCACGCGAGCCAATACCGTCTGAAATTTTGCGGATGGTCGGCGACAGTTGAGAAACGGTAATAATTCTGAACAGGCACAGTTGTTTTTGCCGAACTTTGACAAATACAACCTCGCCAGTACCACGCCATTTGTCATAATGAATTGACATAATCGGGAGTGATTTTGGAACATTGTTTACATTGGGGCAGCACTGGCGCCGCTTTGGTTTACCATAACAGCCGGATTTCCATGAACATAATTTTAACGTAGTTCGACTACCGATTTTGTAGTTAGCCATTGCCCTACCGATCCTGGCACTCGATCGCCTATTGAGTATATTGAATGGTCATCCCAATTCTGGCACAGTACTGGCGCGGCTCCGTTACACTACGATCCGTGTATTTTCTGGCCAGTATTGATTCATTACTGGCCCAACACTGTCTGTCCACGCCAACCAATCCCGTCTCAACTCCGTCGAACATGTACAGCCAGTTGAAAAACAGTAATGGGCCCGAACAGGAACAGTTGTTTTTGCCGAAGTCTGGCAATTACAACCTTTCCAGTACTGGGCGATTTGTCAACTCCGACAATTTCCACATGGGTACATAGTAATATATTTTTATATGAATTATAATTCATAATTCGGGATTGATGCTCTGGAAACAATTGTATTGTTGAATTTCCATTTCCCAAAGTATATTGTGCAATTTGCGGAGATTTATTTGATTTATAAAGCTTAGATTTAATATTTGAGCAATAAAATGTTGATTTCAAATCAAATTGTGACTTTTTCATGAGTGCATATTTGGTACATATTTTATTCTCTTTTCGTGCATAAACGGAGAAAATATATTGAAGAAAGATTATTCAAAGTTCAGTAAAATGGGGACATAGTGGCATTCCCGCGAAGTTTGAAATCCGGTTGACTTAATTTTACTAGACTGCAGATGAAAATCCATTCAGATGTTTTTCAACAGTGAGCAACTTGTTGAGATAATGAAAACATTCGAATTTATTTCCATCTGTAGTCGAGTAAAATGAACTCAACCGGATTTTAAACTTCACGAGAATACCACTATGTCCCCGTTTTACTCAAATTTGGGTAATCTTTCGCCAATACATTTTCTCCGTGTATTTGCATGCATATTTTGGCATTTTGATAGTGCATATAATCCGATGTCTAGCTATGAATCAGAATCGAACAGATCAAATCGAAAGATTTTTCAAATCATCATTATGCATGAACTTTTACTACATTCAGTTGTAAATATCATACTATTTCACTTATAGCACTACACGGAGAGAAGAAATTTGCTGACGCAGCAAATCGAGGTATTATATATAGAATAGCAAAATTTTTTGCTGACCTAGCTAAAAATTTGCTATAACAGCAATCGTGTTAGCTACGACAGCAATTTTTTAGCTGCGGCAGCAAAAAATGTCTGCTCCGCCAGCAAATTTTCAGTATTATATATAGAATAGCAAACAAATTTTGCTGGGATCGCAAACATTTTTTGCTGTCACAGCAAAAAATTTGCTGCTCTGGCAAAAGGAACCCAGCAAAAGTAGATTTCGCTGCCAAAGCGAATTCCTTTTTCTCCGTGTACTTTTGTGCAAAATGCAGTAATATTTAAACCATAAATTTCCTCCGTGTAAATAACAATTCATTTTTCGAAAATTTCTCAAGACAAGTTCAAGATGTCCCATGCATTGTAACAGTGGGGCAGATATACAAGCTGGTCAATATATCTCGTATTGGAAGTTATATAGTGAAAAATGTTATGTATCTTCAACACGCGCGCATGTCCTAAGCGGGTTACTCAAAGCTTCAGTTGAATATTGCCACAAAAGATCTGTGGAATTAACAGAAAAGTGTTACCGGATCGAAAAATTTCGACGGTTTTTATTCTCCCACTCAAGGGGATACCAGTGATCCCCGCTGATGCAACCTGCCATACAAGCGTACCGAGTAAGTAAACATTTTCTCGGCAAGAATACTCTGAACTAAATTCGTAAAGAAGTATGGAATTCTCGGGAATCAGTCTTCAATACTTCATCTACTGCCGTACATCACCCGAATTTTGAATTTCGAAAAACAGTTCGTGTTACCGACGGAAAAAAAAATATTTCTTTGGCATTCAAAATCCGGGTGATGTACAGCACTAGATGGGGGATTAAAAATTGATTCCTGAGAATTTCATATTTCTTTATGAGTTCAGTTCAAAGTATTCTTGCCGAGAAAATGTTTACTTACAAGGAAACGTTTCGAGGTGTCCGTCGCCGATTTGGTTGAAATTGAGACATGTTGTAGAACTCGTGATTTTTAGGGACACGTATTTTTTTATATGTGCGCAATCGCGTTTCACAGGGGTGAAACACCCCTTCAAAGAATTCCAGAAAAAGGGAAAAATTTTCAATTCCACACAGATAATTCCATTCGATCTACTGACGGATTTGTATGGTCTAAGCGTTCGAAGAGACAAAACATACGAGGTGGCCCCCATGTGGGAAAAGCCCCCTCCCTCCCAAGGAGGGGGGAAAATATACCTGGGAGGGGATAGCTTTTCAATGTTCTCCAATGGATTTTGAGCGAAATTTTCCAACATTGCGTCATTTTGTAGAGCTCTCAAAATGAGCGAACATGTGTTTCCCCATATTGCTCCTATGATACATCGAGGGGGAAAAACCCCCCCGAATGCAAAAACTTCGAAAGAGTGACGGAAAAATTTTCAAATGTGTTGAAATCCACTACCCGGGGGTTTCCGAGGTCGCTGATTACGAATCTGGCATGAAAAATGTGGAATTCGGAATGACGAGTCCAATATTGCGACCTCAATATCGGACAATCGAGCGGATTCGCCTGGAGTTCAGGGTTGGGGGGTTTGTTAGGCCAAAAATGACGAATATGAGATTCCTCCCACAGTACTACAGTTCAGAAAGAGTGCTCAATGTATTCATGTTGAATTCTTATAGTTCCAAATGAATTCTTCAAGAGAACTCTCTGAAATGTGGTACTGATTGAGTCACAATCCGAAATTTACGATGGTGATTGGAATATTGCCAACTTGGATCTCAGATCACACTCAATTCGCTCAGAATAATGTGTACATAATGTAATATACTATAATGGAATATAGTCAAGTAATATTCATTAACCATTGAATATAGTGTGAAGTCGTTTTCCAACAGCTACTCGTTATTCTACGATGGTAATTTGAACACAGTACACTGAGAGAAGTGGAATGTAATGATTACCATGTACAAATAGTAATTGGGGGACAACTTCGCAAATTTGATTTCGGATACTATAGAGAATCGTAGCAATGTTCATGCACATGGGAATGGTTACCATTTACATGAAGATGGATACCAAATAACCTGATTCTGTCATTCAACTACTATTTTCGCATGGTCATGGTTACAGTTCACTTTTCCCAGTGTAGTGAACTGTCGGTTCTTTCTACAATGAGTTTTTGGTACAAGACAAAAATGCACATCTGTTTCGATATAAAAATTTCAAGTTCAATTAGTTGTTTAACTCACAAGCCGTCGTCATAGCTCGAGCATACTAGTTCATGAAGAATCAAAAGCAGGACAAATACAGATCAAGACTTGACAGCGAAGATAATGTCGATATATTGTAAACATCAATACTCATCCTGATCAATTAGGAGTCCAAAGCGGGGTCTAATTTCTTCGGCCTATAGTGTCTTGAATTGGTTCCTTATTATTCGATATTTCCAAACGACAATTTCCTTGAAACTTGAAGAAATAATTTGGTTCCGCATTGGATCTTCTTGAGTCAAGAATATTTTCCACTTGATATATCACATATAAAGCAGTAAAGTTAGAAATTATTATCACGTTGCTATATCAAAGTCTCGATATCAATATATCGACAATATATCCACATTATTTTTGCTGTCAAGTCTTGATTTGTATTTGTTCTGCTCTTGATTCTTCATGAACTAGTATGCTCGAGCTATGACGACGACTTGTGAGTTAAACAACTAATTTTGACATTTTCATATCGACACAGATGTGCATTTCTGTCTTGACCCACACAACACCCAATGTCTCAACAATATCTCTAGAACATTACAATGTCTCGCTCAAAACATTCTGTGCGAAATGTTCATACAAGATCGTGTAGATATTGCAGATACAATATTTTGTTAAAAATGTTCTGGGAATCTTCCAACTGGAACATCGCACATATCATGATCTGTAATGTTTTGGAAATCTACGATGGAGAATATACTGAATTTGTCGCAAATGAAATATTCCAAGAATATGACAGTAGCAATATTTTATGAAACAAAATGAATTTTTATACAGCGGATCCAGGAATGGGAAAATTTACAATTCAAGATCGAAAGAAACGCCTCTCCTACAACCTATTCGCTTTTCATTTCAAAAGATGCTGAATCGATCGGTCTATATCCCACCGCAACGAATTTTCAAAGTTTTTCCATCCATCTTACTCAGCACTTTATAAAATTTCAAAGTCGAGGTCGAAAACAACCTCTCTCCTACGATCTACTTATTTTTTGTGTCAGAAGATTCTAAAAATCGATTGGCCTGTATGTCACCGAACCGAATTCTTCAAACTCCCATCATGACGATTACAATCAATGGCACTTTGAGAGTGGCGTCGTCATTTCGGAGATTCACTCATGTGATAGAAGCCTTGACTCTCACTCGCAGAACCCGGGTTCAATCCCCACTGACGGAACTTTCTAATAATAATTGACTTCGAAGCAGTTTTTCTTACACTCAAAGTGATTCTGACCAAGCTCATTCAACATTTGTAGAAGTAAACTCTGAAGAATTTTTTTTCAACCCAAAGTAACATTTTGTAAGCTCTTGATTATATGTAATTGTTACATTTTTTTCCGTACAGAATATCACTGAAATGATCTCAGCAATGTTTCAGAATATCTCCAGAACGTTACAAAGATGGTGACATGAGACATCCTGCAAACATTCTGACAATCTTTTTGAGATGTTTTCCAGAATATTACACATTCCAAATGTAATATTCTGACAATATTGCTGGGACATCCGTGCTGTGTGAGGAACCAAAAACTCATTGTAGAAAGAACCTGACACTTCACTACTGTATTCAAATTACCATCGTAAAATAACGAGTAACTGTTGAAAAACGACTTGACAGTATATTCAATGGTTAATGAATATTACTTGATTATATTCCATTATAGTATATTACATTATGTATACATGATTTTGAGCGAATTGAGTGTGATCTGGGATCCAAGTTGGCAATATTCCAATCACCATCGTAAATTTCGAATTGTGACTCACACAGCACCACATTTCAGAGGGTTCTCTTGAAGAATTCATTTGGAACTATAAGAATTCAACATGAATACATTGAGCACTCTTTCTGAACTGTGGTACTGTGGGAGGAATCTTATATTTGTCATTTTCGGCCTAAAGAAAACCCCAATCCCGAGTTCCAGGCGAATCCGCTCGATTGTTCGATATTGAGGTCGCAATATTGGACTCGTCATTCCGAATTCCACATTTTTTATGCCACATTCGTAATCAGCGACCTCGAAAACCCCCGGGTAGTGATTTTCAGCACATTTGAAAATTTTTCCATCACTCTTCCGAAGTTTTTGCATTCGGGGGGATTTTGCACTCTCAATGTCAAATAGGAGCAATATAGGGAAACACATGTTACCTCATTTTGAGAGCTCTACAAAATGGCGCAATGTTGGTAAATCTCGCTCAAAATCCATTGGGGAACATCGGAAACCTACCCCCTCCCAGGTATATTTTCCCCCCTCCTTGGGAGGGAAGGGGCTTTTTCCACATGGGGACTACCTCGTATGTTTTGTCCCTTCGAATGCTTTGACCATGCAAACCCGTAAGTAGATCGAATGGAATTATCTATGTGGAATTCAAAATTTTTCACATTTTGTCCGGAATTCTTTGAAGGGGTGTTTCACCTCTTCAAAACGCGATTGGGCACGTATGAAAAGATACGTGTCCCTTAAAATCACGAGTACTACAACATATCTTAATTTCCTGGTTAGTCGGTACGCTTGTATGGCGGGTTGCATCAGCGGGGTTCGCTAGTATCCCCTTAAGTTTTAGATTGATCTGGTCCTGATAGAGAATGATAGTTACTCTTTCTCTCTCGCTCGTCCGACTTAATCCTCATGGTGGGAGAAAAGGGAAGCGGTCGATGGACAGGGTAAAAACGGTCTCGATCTCGAATCTGGCGTCACTGATCCTGATCTGTGTTGCCAGAAATAAAAGAACAAGAGAGCCGAGACCGTAATATATTGGTCATTCCAATCAACAAAAATATTTGATCGGATGTAGGCCATTGGATCTCAAAATTTCTGGCATTACCGGTTCTGATTAGAAAAATCATCAACAAAATGGAACTCGAATGAGATGTTTGTCAAAGGAGAAATTCAGCAGTGTATCTGATTCGAGTTTCACTTTGTCCGCGATATTCAGAGAACAGGACAAAATGAGGCTGATACTCAGATAGAGGGGAGGGAACCATTCAAAATCCCATCTCCAGTTGAGTTTACAATAAAAACCCGTAAATTTGATAATTTTTTGTTTCGTTCTCCAATTTCAATATCAAGCGGACCGAGTGGAGCCAAAATTCTTCAACTGTGTGATATCAAATACATCTTATATGAATATTCTATGGAAGTGCATTGTCATTTCTTGTCATTGTACTTCCTACGCAGCACAGTGGTTTCGGAAGTTTCACAAAGAATCCTTTATTGTAACGTTCACTATGAAGTTCTTGAAGAATCCTCGATTTAACCATTCAAAATAAGCGTGAAATTCGAAATTATTTATTCAAGAATTCATAATACTTATAAATTCTACTGCAACTGTCATGCCGGGAGTTCATTTGGAACAAGGTTGTACTACATGGGTTGAGTTCCTGTCAAGCAGTACAAGCCTATGTATAGGCAACCAGCTCAACCTACTTGCGATGATTGACGATGATCAGTATTGGCTAATTCACAAGCATTGCTCTGCAATCAATTGCCATTGATAGTGCAAAATGTTAACACATCCTCCTTGCCGTATCATGCAAAGAAAGCTTGTGAATTCAATTTTCATTGAAAATAAGTGTTTCATCCGATTCAGAGAAGAAAAATGCATTTGAATGCATTTACAGAAATTTATTATCACTCTCAGTTTTCACATAATAAATATTTTTTGTTCATGAAACCGATTTTAAAATCTAAGAATCATGGAAAGGAATCGTAATTTACCAAAAAATGAGAAGAAAAGACCACATTTCGACTTATTATCTTTCGATTTCATAAATTCAATGAAGAACGATTTCTTGTACTGTTCAACAACATTTCTTGGGATTAATGGTTTTCTTGATTTGTGAAACGCTGAAGCCGGGAGCTAGTTGGCTGGGGAAGAGGACGGTAAGTTCACTCGTAAATTTTAATCACAGTTCGAAACTTGTGATCAACTCTGTGGGGTTTCATCGCCTATAAATGAGTTATTTGATAAGTATGCGTTGTACTTTGTTGTTATTCAATTTTGTTATTATCTCATTCTGATAATACCAATATCTCTTTTCATTGTGTACTTTAAAAGACTCTCACTTTGGGGATCAACTACTGAATGATGTGTTCTTTCATAACACTCGGTGTCGGACTGGCTTGTATCAAGGCCCCCGCTAAGGCTGGGGATTATTTCTGGCCCTCTAGACAAGGCATACTCTTGGAAAAATCAAGATTTCATCATAATTCCTATTTGATATTTTGATATTCTCTAGAGGAAAAAATATATTCCCTTTGGGAAAAAATTCCAAGTGAATGAGAGGTTCAGCTCATCCAAATTTCAGTTTCCTCCCTAGTAGAAATTTGACAGGGAATTCCCTATTAGAAGCATGGCCCTCGTACGGCTGCAATAGGGAACTCCTAATTGAGGAAAACTTTTAATTACCTTATCAGGTCCTGACATGGCATCCTGTTTAGGACCTCACAACAATGTAACACGAGGTTGTTGACAGGCTCCAGTCAGATTTTCCCTTTCAGTAACTCAGACATGGTATTCCTATCGGAACCTGATTAGGAATGCCTCACCTCATCCGTATTTGAATTGTGAGGTAACTGTCGAGATATCTTGATCAGGACCTTACCTCATCCGTATTTCAATCATGTGATAACCGACAAGACAGCGGGATCAGGACCTGATCAATTCAGAACGATGAATGTATCAAACCATTCAAAATTTTCACTGGACTCATTAGAAATTTACCTGTCTTTTTTAAATGTTCAACTGAGGTCTATTTGGATCATCAGTAGAATTTCTTCTATTGGGGGAGTTTCAAAAAATTTTATAAAAAGTGAATTCCATGAAAATTAATTTGAATGTTAGAATATAGATTAGATGAGGTCGCGATTGGGAATTCCGCTACCACCCGGATCAGATCCTGATTGGGAATTCAATTGCTACCCTGATCACATCCTGATTGGGAAACGTTTGGTTTTCCTGATCAGGACCTTGTCTTTTTCCTGCGTTAAATTTTCATCAGGGCCTTATCAGATACTCAACTCGGGCTCTGAACGGAAATCAGGCATGCCTGATCTGGACCTGATGTTTTCCATATCAAAATTTCTACTAGGGCTATTTAGATAACACAGGGAACTCATTAACTTTGGTTTCAACTCAGTTTTTCGGTGTTGACAAAATGTTTTTTGAGTGAATGAATATGATGGGCTTGTAGGGCATAAAATTTACTACAAAAAAGTTTCCATTAAATAAAGCTGTACGACCAATAGTTTTGGGAGTGAACTTTAATAAGAATCAACATGAAAGCTCTCATAATTCTGTATTCATCGATCTTACATGCGGAATTAGATTATAATACACTTCATAAGGCTCTCAAATTTATAATCTTAGGAACTACTCATTCAATTACAGTAATTGAATGTGAATTTCAATAAATAGGGGATTTTAGATCGATTTTTATCAAAGTTCACCTTTCAAGCTCTGTAACTTCAAAACTATTGGTCGTACAGTTCTATCTTATGGGAACTTTTTGTAGCAAATTTTATGCCCTACAAGCCCATCATTTCCGTTCACTCGGAAAAAATTATTTCAACCCTGAAAAACCGAGTTGAAACCAAAGTTAATGAGTTTACTGTGTTATTTAAATGGGAAACTGAATTTTTGGATGAGCTAAGCCCCTAATTCACTTAGAATTCTCTTTCCTACGGGCATTTTTTTTTATTCGCCATGAAATATCAAACTGTCAGGTAGGACAGAGAAAGAAAAAATATCGGCCGAAAATGAAACACCCTAATGCATAGCACCTACGAAACAGTCTTATTGGGATGTGCATGCAATATATTTCGAATATTCGTGGAACCTTCATAGCATATTCTGTTGATACTTGGGCTGTTACCAAGAGTGAATCCTGTTCTACGAAAAATATTATTCCACATGTGAAACTCAATTTTTGTGATATCTAATCAATAAGATTCAGTATTGGATTTTTACATCATACTCATACGTTTATAAAAATATTTTCTGAACGTTTTTTACATTTCTTGAAGCCAGATTCAGCCAGATATCATGGAGGCATTCGCAACGTTTTGGAAATACTCAAATTTATTATTGAATAGTAGGGGTGTGCGAGTACTCGAAATTTTCGAGTATACTCGAGACGAGTCGAGTATTTTCTACTACTCGAAATTTTTGAGTTACTCGAAATTTTTCGAGTAATTTGTAAATATTCTCAGAATTATCATAAATCATCATCCCTAAGAAGTGGAACATTCTTAGAGAACACGAGGGTTCGTTATCCACCATCATATATAGATCGAATTCGCGTCATCGAGGCAACTAGATTGCTTCGAGTACTCAGCTCGACTTGACTCGAAGAAATCACTTCTCGCACACGCCTATTGAATAGGATTATTAATCAAGTTGAATGAAATCAAGAAAATCATTCAACTATATTTTCTTCAGAGGAACATCCCTCATATATGATTTTATGTATATAGTATAATTGATATCAATAATCCATCTAAACAAATAATGAACAGTACAAAGATTTTGCATACAAAATCCATCTGTTATGAAATGAAGAACATACTTTTTTTCAATGATTCATCTCTCAAACCAATATTTGCCGATAAATTATTATAATAGATCATTTAAATGAATAATTGAGCCACTGACAGAACGGTTGGTTCATAATTCATTCTTCAAAAATGAGAAACTTTTTTTGTCCGAACAATTTTCCCCTAATACCGATGGTTGGTCTGTAAAAATGCTTTGAACAATTTAATTGTTCATAATGAGGAATCAATTTTGCAAAAATAATCCAATATTCAAATTCTCTGGGCTAAAAAACATGAAACTACGTTGAGAAATCGAGCGAATACGATCTTTCCTGTGGACCTTGATATTCAGTCGACGAACGACGCAAAATCATGAAAAATTTATGTTGTGCGCCCATAAAAAAATCAATGTATTTTCGAAACTACTAGTCCAGTCGATCTAAAACTTTCCAAAAGATTTTTCCATATAATAGTGAACAACTTTGTTGCTGGAAGTTTTTTGTCCCTCACATTTCCCTCGTTCTTCTTTTACTGCGAACCTTGGGAAACATGCTTTTCACTTTGTATTAAAAATCACTAATTTTTTATCAATTTTTGCAAATTTCCCGAACACTTCCGTCATCAGAGAAGTCTTACGGATCAAAATCTGTAAGATTCATTATCATACATCAAAGAATGACCGAGTTAGAACCAGTTCAATATTGAGTTTTTATTTGCCAACTCGAAAACTATTGATCATGAAAAAAAATCGTAAAGGAACACTGATATTGATTTTTCAAGACCAATCGCTGAGTATTTGTCATTTTTCGAATTCCAAATTTTGATTCTAACGTGTGACGTCACGGCTTGGACAATACTTCTCCCGCTGTTCGAGCGCCTGTCGCTTTTTTCGATAGAACTCCTGAATTGAAGGTCAAGTTATAGAAATTTCTGAATACCTCAGCTAGCTAAGTTGTAATGTTGAGTGGGTAATCATTTTGAACCACATCCCGCTTAGAAAAGAAATAATATGGCAACTCTGATGAAAAGCATAGCGTGCTTGAAGCATACATGGCCGCCAAATCACTCTTTCCAAGTTCTCCATCTTTCAAAAAGACTGTCAGAAAGACATAGGTAACTTGGAAAGGTTGCCGTGATTTTTACCAGGGAACGATCTCACGATTTCACGATCTTGCAGAAATTTGACTGGAAGTCTAGTGTCAGCATTGCGAAGATATTGTTGAAAATTAGGAAAGATTTGGCTTATTATTTTTACAAAGGATACACTGAGAAAAATAGATACTAATGGGTAGAAGAAATATGAGGCCAAGCATCTAGATTGTACCTCTCAGATATTAGTCTTTGAAAACTTTTTATTACTCATTATAATACATATTCTACTATCTACCCATACAGCACAAATATATCCAGAATATCCAGAATATCACAGAATATCGCTACAGAGACATTACAAAAACCTCACAACATTGCGTGCAGAATTCTGAGACATTACTGAGACATTCCGTACTGTATGGGTAGCGTATGGGTATTACCCTGACAGCAAATATTGCAGTGCACTAACATTGAGCCAACTTCAGTCCATTCCTGGCACGGAATTGGCCAGCGTTTGCAAAAAATGGGCCACAATTGGCTCAATGTTGATATATACAGGGATACGTTTCAAACACTTCTCTACCTTGGTAGCAGAGACTGGGATTATGTATCCAGGCAGAGGAGGGTAACTTTGAGCAATTATTGAACAGCATCAAGCACCCCTCATGTGAGAGGCAAGGGGACTCACAATAATCAAGCACTCCGGGGGGAACAAAGAACTACCACGTCCACGTCGTTGTTCCTGGGTAGCGCTAAGAGTAGTTCATCAATAACTTCGACGGTCCATACCTTGCACCCCAATGAGCGGGAAGGGGTCCATGACCAGTGTTTCGTGAAGGGTTTGAAACCAGCTTTCCCATGCCATGATAAAAAAATGGGGATCCCATTTCAAAAAACCATCTTGACCCCTGAATGACCTTCAAAATGACCTTTGAGGGATTTTTCAAGGTCAGCATCATAAATCCCCCTTGGAACCCTGAACTTCTTATCTGGAACATTTTTCTCCATCTCCACTAGTTTCCGAGGTATTTGACTATATCACTTCAAATGGACCACCCTGTATACTATATATGTATACATATGGACACTGAACGTGAATTCAAACTGATTTTGTAGGTGAGCGATCAATTTCATAATGTTATTTTTTATTTGAAGAATCAATACGCCGGGATGATCAATGTACCGCCAAAGATTGCCGAATTGTCCTTCCCATGTTCTCAATAAATCTTATGCAATTGGAAAGTCAAACTTCTTTATCACTCACGCTTCGATTGAATAACGTGTTATCATTTGACATCGTGATGACACACCGTTAGAGTAGGGAAATAAAACCACAAAAAACGTGAGTTACATACTCAAACTCAGAGATAATGAGTTTCGTTATGATACAGAACAGTGTATCGTTCGCGATGATAATCATCGTAATTTGTTTTGCAATGGTCTAGGAAATTTTCGGATGTAAGCACGACAATCAATTCGTGAGTAGACCATATTATAAGAACATTGACAATGGGTTCTCCCCATTTTTCATACACGGAAAATCCTATGACTTGTCGCACGGAATAAAAATTTAGCTGCAACAGCTAAATGGCTGTCCGTGCCTGTGCCAGCCATTGGGCTGTCGCAAGTAAACCACAGTGTGTTGTTTTCCGCACAACCATACATTCCGGTGTGTGATGAAGCGTGTGATTGTCATTACCGAACATTTGAATGCAGTATCTAAATCTTTGGTTGATACTGTTACAGCCAAACAGTTTTTCCGTGCATGAGACCCAGGATTACAATTTATTCTGCCCGTATTGGCAATTCATACAGATCTACAGGGTCGGCAAAACGTGAACTCGACAAGTCTGGAATTCAATCGAAAAGTTGCTCTTTAAATTGAAAGCAGTTGAATTTTATTGGCTTTGGTTAAAACTCGGCTATTGACAAATAGTGCACACATGTGCATTCCAGAATCAGTGAATATCAAAAGATTTGAGTCGTGAAAAATCATTGATTCAATTAGTGAGAAGTACTTTCGACTGCACAATCAGTGACTATTCATTGATTGTGCAATGGAATCCCACTGATCCAATTCAATGGCTATATAATCATTGAGTGCAAGAACAATGAGATTCCAATGATTCAAATGCAGAGAGTAAGATCCAGGGAATGAAAATTCTATACTTCGTATGTTAACAGAGTGCGAAACTGATCATTTGAATTTATACAACGGACAGTTTGAATCTGAATTATCCTTGAATCCGAATGAGAGTTATCAATCCAATAGTAGAACCTGTAAATTGAGTACGAGTTAAAAACTTCAACCAGATATCCCCAAGCATTGCCAAGATCACAATCAACACACAAAGATTTGTCGGTGAAATTACTCCAAGGTATTATAATTTCATATCATCCAATCTTTTCTCTTATTGAAATTGACTATAAAATACGTGGAAGGTCAATATTCGCGCTTGTCGAATTCAAAAAAATTCAACAAGACAAACACTGATCCAATGAACTGGATAGGTAATTCACTGTGAAATCAGTGGGGACAATTAGAGCCAAGTTCATTGCATGAATATAAAAGGATGCTTCATATATAAATGAGTTTTTACCGTCATCTTCAGGTGTGAAAGTATTCAAGTTACTCCTTTTGATCTGGTTATATATAATTGATATATCGGGAATTTGTACAGGTATTATTATTGGATTCAAATTGATTTTCATTTAAAGAATTGAATGAGATTTTGAACAACAATGAAGTCCCTGATTCTTCACTTTCAGGAAATCAATTCGATCAACATGAAGAGGTTTGTGTTACTGGCAGTCACGATGATCTTAATCTCTATTTCAAGTGGTAAAGATGAATCGAGGTGCAAGGATATGTTTGAACAAGTAAGAAATAATGAAATATATCACGTTCCTAAGACGTTTGGAAAATGTACTTCTGGGAATCAACATCTGTGTGACTTTGGACACGTTTTTAAAACGTTTTGAGAACTTTCGGTGCTGTTTGGGAACAAATTTGAACAAATTCACAAAAATTGGTCGAACTGTTTCAAAAAAACTCTGTAAGTTTCAAAGTGTGCTCATGTTTTGTTTGAGAGATATGATAATTTCAACATAGCTCTACACGTTTTTGAATTCGGAATTTGTTATCTGTTCGTCATACTTACGAAACAGAACAGAGCAAATTCGTCCAGTTATCATTGGTGACAAATTGTGAGGAATTAATTTACGTTAAATTCCGATTCCTACCATTCATTAATACGCAATAATTGTGTCAAAAGAAATGCAGCTCATGCAAGCCTGCAGCGAGCAACAAATCAAATCATTGAATCATAACACGACAAAATTGTATGAATAGTGTCAAACTTATTTCCAGAATACCCATTTTAGCTTTGCTGCAATTGCCGAATATAACGACAAAGTGAAATCGTCGGAGAAACGTTCCAAAAAAGCATTGGCAATAAAAAATACAAGGAATTTTCGATCTAGAACGAGAGGCAATCGAATAAACTTGGGCGGATTCCAAGAGCCTAAAACATACATAACATGATGCTCCAATAATGATCGGCAATAATAAATCACTGAGAGTAAGAAAATCCAGAACACACACCCCGGAAAGTTTTGAAATTGTCGAAAATGAAGTTTTGAATCGTATATGATTACGATGAAGCAAGCGGAACTGCGGTTTTCACGGAGCGCGCTGTTTTCTATCGTTCCCGCACGGCAGTGGTGCCTCACACTGCGAAAATTGCCGTCGAAGATATGTCTCAAAATAAGACATGATATGTTTGAAAATTCAAATCAAACACTAGACTGTTTTAACTACCCAGACAGCATTGAATGTCCTGTGGACGTTTTAGAAACATAACCTTAGTTTTGCGCGCTTCGTCTCCGTGGAGTAGGTTTGAATACGTTCAGAGAACGTTCATTTTTTATGCACCTGAATACGTTCCCAGTACGTCTTTTTCATCTACTACGGGACGTTCTCGTTACGTTTCCCAGACGCACTTTCATGAAAACTAACCTACACAAACATACGCGTAGTATCGCAGAACGTTATTGACATCTTCATTGAACACGTCCCCAGAACGTTGCATGGTAGGCATGAATTGAACATCATAGAACATTTGTATGTCCCTGGGACGTACATGCGACGTTTTTAGAACATCCTGGGATTTTATTTGGACGTTTTCTGTGAGAGCAAGTACGTTTTATGAACGTTCAGAAAACCTCCTGATGCTATCCGGGTAGAAACATCAGTATCTTATTTCGCGACACTAACGTTTATATATGTTTGTTTCCAAAGCAGATCATAGAAGTGTAATTTATGACATTTAACTTGAAGAAATGGATTAAATTGATGATTTTCCATCATACCATTGATTAGAATCTCGTTTAGTTTTGTTTCAAAATGGCACAATATACATTTTGTATACATTGTTCCCGTTCTTCACTTTGACGTTGACATAATGGTGATTCGAGGTTATGTTCCTACATACAGCTTTCAAACATTTTTGTTTGCCAATCAAACACGTCATGTTTTGAATGAAAACGTAGTTTTGTGCTTTGAATATGATGACAGTAACATTTTGAAATGTTTGAGAAGTCACTACAAAAGTATTTCAGAATAAGATATCAGTTTTCGCAGTGCACAGTACGTGAGATCTTGTTAGTCGAATCTTGGACCCTGGTCAAAATTTGGGTCATTTAGTATGTTGAGATCATATAGGAAGAATTCTTCTCAAAAGTAGCAGCCTTGCGGAGGTGCCAGGCAGAATTGGGTGAAGAATATTTGGTGGGCTGTGAACGGTTTTGGCCCAGGGAATCCGGTGAAGAACTGACAAATTCTCTATCTGGTTTTGTTGAGAATCCCTAAATTGGAGCATCTTATCGAAACAAAACAGGACAATGTTCGTCAGCTCCCAGATTCGTCAGGATATCATAGTTTGTGAATTCCAAGCAGAACCTGTCCCAAATCTTGCTTTCACTCTTTGATAAGGAATTTCAATATTGTGATTCCGCATGAAATTGAGTAGGAATTTGGTCAATTTTTGACTGTATTTCTCGGGGAAGAAACTGTTCAAAGCCTGACAACAATGTTTTGCCCGGTTCTGCTCGAAATTCTCAGTAATACGGAAAAAATCCTAACCTAGCGAGTACTGTAGCCCAGACGACGGGCTCGTGTTATTCAAAAAGTCATTTCAATACTATTGATTAGTGCAGTAACAGGAATCAGTCGTGTCTCCGCAGTAGAGAGTCGCTTTTCTACACTATCTCCTAATGTGAGGACACGACTGATTCGTGTTACTATAGTGACCAGTAGGGTTGAAATGATTTTTCTGCATAACACGAGCCAGTCGTGTGCAAGGCCGGACTGGCTCCTTGATTTTGATGCGGGGGCCGTTCTAACCGACCCAGAACAAGTTCAAAAAAATATTCCAAATCTCAGTGAAAGCTCAGAGGCCCTAAATCTAGGAATAGAGCGGCCTATGTGGAATTTCCCACATCCTCCACGTGCCCTTGTGAAAATGTCAACGCTCCGGAAGCGAATATTGGAACAAATGAAGCGTGAAATGTTTCAATTTTTGCTTCTTTTGCGCTCAGATACTGTTTCGCGTACTCTTCCGTGTCGCTCCATACCCTTCTTACGCTCCCGTTTCCACTAGGGTGGCCAGTAGGGTGGGCCGAAAGAACTCAACTTTTTTTTCTCGAGTCGCTATACCGCGGAAAAGTTGCGATTTAGAATGACAAAAAATATAAAAAAAAATCAATAAAAAATATCGATGTCTTCCGGTCGCGCAAAGCCCCCAAAGTTCATAAAAATAGGTAAAAATCCACTATTTCACGTGAATTTTCGAAATAAGTAGAGATATTATGATTCGAACGCTATAGCTGTGATCAATCAATGATGAAATCATCGTAAACAATTGTGGAAAATCACCGAAATCATTCAATGCATTCAGTTTACCCATTAGCATGAAATTCATGCGGAATATTGAGGAAGCAAGTGCGTGCGTGCACTGAAAAAAACAATGTAGCTGAAATTGAGTCCGAGTTCATTTTGTAGTCACTGTAACTGTATTATGACCATAAAAATGTGCAATTCAGCAAAAATGGCATAATGATAACAAAAGAAGGCAGGAGCAAGGGCGTTTGTACATTTTTGGCGCTTAGGGGTTAATCGTATTTGACCATCCTCAACCTGAGCTGGGTCAATATTCTCAATTTTTTCACGTAGTAATATATTTATATTATGTAGTAACAAAACAGGAATTTCTTATAATTTTCAGATTAATAAACACGGCAATCAGACATTGAGAAGAGAATGCAATCGAATTTGGGTTTTGTAGTTGCGGAAGTCATGTTCTTATTGAGGTTACTGTGGAAGTAAGTGCAACATTCATGATCATGAAGACATAGAACAGAGACAATCAATTAGAATTGAGTAAATGAAGGCAATAAATAAGAGAAATGAAAAGAGTCATGTAGGAAAGAGATAAAATATTTTAACAGAAGACACTCAGACTAATAAAGGTTTTTTATTCTATACATTGTATTAAATGAAGAAAGTAATACTAATTCCATTTTTCTTCTCTCTCTGAGGGATCCACACGGGTTCGGTCATATCTATTGCACATTTTTATGGTCATAATACAGTTACAGTAACTACAGAATGGACTCGGACTCAATTTCAGCTACATTGTTTTTTTCAGTGCACGCACGCACTTGCTTCCTCAATATTCCGCATGAATTTCATGCTAATGGGTAAACTGAATGCATTGAATGATTTCGGTGATTCTCCACAATTGTTTACGATGATTTCATCATTGATTAATTACAGCTATAGCGTTCGAATCATAATATCTCTACTCATTTCGAAAATTCACGTGAAATAGTGGATTTTTACCTATTTTTATGAACTTTGGGGGCTTTGCGCGACCGGAAGACATCGATATTTTTTATTGATTTTTTTTTTATATTTTTTGTCATTCCAAATCGCAACTTCTCCGCGTTATAGCGACTCGAGAAAAAAAAGTTGAGTTTTTTCGGCCCACCCTACTGGCCAGTCCACCCCTGGTCGCGTGGGCGACAGGACTCACTCATGCAGAAATTTCCCCATGCAGAGAGACTTCCTATTATCAAATGCTATTATTTCACTATCACATCACGGAAAAACTGGTACATTTGAAGAAAATGTTTAGTATATAACTTCACAATGCGAATATAGCCCCAACATATCAACAACATTATAATTTATAACAGGAAATCGTTGTTCATGTATTCACCTACCGTGATCAATAAAGTTATCGAAACTTTGTAACAGTTCAATCCCAGCAAATATAACTGCGAACAAATAGCGGCTCTTCATCGGCATTACAGGGCCATCAGCGGCCCTTCGAACGCCAGTGATCATTGTTAGCAGGGAATATTCAATGAACAGTGTTTTAATTTCTCATATTTTGGATATGATAGTCGTATAATCATTAAGTATCTTTTATTGTGTTTTAGTGCCGTGAAACTTCAGATTGCTGCCAACCTGATATGATTTGTCTACCTCATGCGGCAAAATGCGTTCTCAAGGGAGGCAGAAACCAACAGCTTAAGTCAGACCAGGAACTGATGAGATTGTTATTAAAATCATAAAAACTCTCCTACCCAGTTCTCACTAGTTATTAACTGCAAGGAAATATTTTGGAAAGCAATCAATGCAATCACAGTGGATGAAAATCCCCACATATACCTGCTGGAAGTGCCACACAGAACTGGGCCAATATTGTTATCCGCCTCTGACCAGTTTTTGTCAAATCATGTCCGATGAAAAACTGGCAAAATTTTTATTCGATTCTATTCGGAATGACCGGAGTTGGGAATCCTACCAAAAATTAACACAAATGTTGCGACCAGATTTTGACAGGATGTTCCAATTCGGTAATTTCAGTTGAAATCGGGTTGCAAGTTTGTCAGATTTTGCCCGGATTTCCTGTGACAAAAAGTGTCCAAAGCCTGAATTCTTCACATCTAAAACTCTATGGATGCAATCAGCGTTTACATTTATAATGAAATACAAACTCTCCCCATAATTCAACTCCAAATTTTGTATATAAAATCTGGGTTGCAAGTAATTTTAGTTGGTAGAGGTATAACACCTGTTAAATTGTACGAACATTGCAAGAATTTGTACGGCTTTGAGAAACTTGAAATATAATTGTGCGATATCATACACTGAGAGAAATCACATAGTCGCTGTATCTAATTGCTAGCCACAGCAGCAAAATAATTTATTCATATATCAGACAGCTAGACTTTTATTCAAATCAGCGCATTTTGTTTAGTTAATTGAATTCAGTTGGATTCAGTAAAACTTTCACTTCTCACAAATAAATATTTTGACATTGTGCTAAGCAAATATTCCAAGTAAATCAAAATGTTATTCCAACTAAATTATTTAGTCGATAAAATATGATTGTACTGAAATATTGTTGGTTATGGAAAATGAAATATATAACAGGAATCACTAAACAACCTTGCTAGAAATGACTCCAGTGATTTTCTAGGTTATTACAAGGCCTTGCTAGGCCTTGAGAGTCCCTCGCAAGGGCATCGTAAAGTCTTGCAAAGGTTTGAAGAATAACTGGAATGATATTTGCTGAGGATATTTAGTCAGGAGAAATTCTGAAAAATTTTTTGCATTTCCACTTGCTCCATATTTTAGCACAATTTCACTGCATAAAAAAAGATTTTGTACAAATATTCTTCAGACAAAACGTTCCAAAAACCTTTGAACCAATGAAACTGAAAACTTTTGCTATGGAGTAATCTATTCTTCCAACAATAAAATCCAAAATTCCGTATCGCCGTTGCACGCGATTGCAGGCGAGTCGTTGAAAAATACACATGGGTGGAAATGCCGGTGAAACAATTGAAAATGATGAAATGGTAGTCAGCGCATGCGTAATCAGATTCTATTCGCTGAGAAACTTGAATTGTTAGTTGTCACAAATAAATTACTCATGCTCCTATTAACTGAATTTTTTTATTCAAAATGAATAGACGTCAAATGATTGTTTTTGCTACCACAAACAAATTTTTATCTATATCAAATAAAGATTTATTCAAATCAACTGAAAGATTATTAACTAAAGTATTTTTGCTCGCGCAACTAAGCGATTTCTCTCAGTGTGAGTGTGTCACTGATATTATTGGAGAGAAATGATGTTTGATACGTCATGTTGTGTTTTTTAAACCTATCATCCCAAAATTGAATGATTTGGAAATATTTTTATTGATTTTCGTGAAATTTCCTTGGCATCAATCATTAAAGCCTTGGCCTTCTTGATGTCAAAAACTCAATTGAGAGCATTCATTGATCCGAAGAAGGCTTGTGTTATATCATGTATATTTTCTTGACGCACAGTTCAGTGTGTGGAAATATATTCAGATTGTTCACATTATAAGTTATACAGTCTGACCTCCCAATAAGAACGCTCCCCCAGTTTCTCGCTCGAGTACTTCCCTCACTTTTACTCCAACTCCCAGTTTTGGGTATTCGCGTGCGAACCTCTGAATAAGAACGCTCAACTTAGTAGAACTATAAAAAGTAAAATGAAATAAACAGTTGAATGTACGTTATAGTTTCGAATAATTCTTTATACTTTCAAAAAACTTCGCCATACGGAATCATTCCCGTCCCGTTGTTTTTCAAGTTGATTGTGTAAATTTTATTTCTATGCACATCTAACGAATATATGTGTATTTGAAGATTTTCGTATATAATACCCAAAGATTCCCGTAGAATAGTTTTCCCTGTCCATTCCCATAAACTTGCGAAATTTCCATGTTTGGAAAAGAAATGATGGAAGAAATAAGGAAATTTTGCATGAACGAGGAAAACTTTCCTAAGGTTTCAGACAAATGGTTGGAATTATTCTCGTCTGTATGAATGTTATTTTGATTCACAACGCATTTAGCTGCACGTAGAATATTTTCAAGGGAACCGAATTCTCCCACTTAAGATGGAGCCTCAGGCAAATGGATCCTTCAACGTTTTCTTCTGAAGACATGAAATGAAGCAATATACAATTAATATTTCCAAAAATCCTAGAAATAATATGTACATCAACTATATGCATTGCATACAACAGTATTCATTTACAATCCAGGACTTGTTCACATGGGTGCCATGGAGAAATTGACACTCGTTCAAGCGTTCTTATCGAGAGGATTGCATGACGGAAAGAGAGACAGAGACAGCAAGCGTCAGACAGCATGGAGTGTGCGCTTGGTGGGGGTTCCCGAATTCTAGAAAAAACTTTCCCCTTTGGAGGCTTTTGGGTACTTAGTGAGAGATCGGACTGTAAAATGGATGCGCAATGGCAATTTGCGCAATACCCCATCAATCACTTGTGTGGCAAAATACGGTACAAAAGAACGGTACATGAAAGCGGAGGGAGACTATGAAAAAATGTTAAGCAAGTGATCGAGTCGCGTCAAATTGAAATTATCAAAATTGTGAATTAACAGGTGTAACAGTGACCTATTTCAATTCAAAGTAAGTATAAATGTTTGACAAGCAGTGTATCCGATTCTCTTCTCCGTCACGATTCAGTCGTTTCATGAAACATTTCGACTGCCATCCATATAAATTGGTTGATAATTTTCATTGAAAATATTTTTTTCCCAAATTTCAGTCCTTTAGCTGTGAAATGAGAAAAGGAGTTTGCAGCTGAAATAGAACTGAAGTTATGAATTTTTGAAAATGAGGCTACAAACCGAAGAACTCGCTATTCTCAAATTTTCGATCACTTGTGTTATTCGGACACGTATCACTTATTTTTTTATATAGAATCCGTGGAAAAAGTTCCAGCCGAATCGGAGATTGGTATATCTGTGAGAATAGAGATCCGTAAGAACAGAGATGTTCAGCATTAGTCATATTTATGAATTGACTTATTTGAGAATGGAGAAATGAAGAATAGAGTTCTTGTTTTTCCAGAAATGTCGTACAGAACCGGATAAAATCGGACAAATATTGCATCCGATTTAACTAGTTTCTTTCGGTTTCAATGCGATTTTCCTGACCTTTTTACGAATTTATTCAACATTTTAATCAGGAATGACACTACTCACACAGCACTTCAGTCCCGGAAGAGTTCATGAAGAACACAATCAGTTCGATTAGAATTCTTCATTAATTCTTCTGGGACTGTGATGCTGTGGAGGTACAAAGCATTCCAAGTATCCTTCTAATACGAGATTGGGTCTAGGACTGCCTAGAATGGTTCGCTAGAACGAGGAGCAACAAAGAATTTGGGTATGAGATGAAGGAAAAATGATTATTCAACACGAAGAAAACTGCGGATCGAAAATGTAGTAATCTGTAATAGAAAATTGGAGAATATTTCTCAAAAACTGATAATATTCCTTAAAATTTGAGAAGATTTCTCAAATTCGTAATGAAGATGAAGCGGTTCACATTTCTGCTGAATTTCACTTGAAAGAGACCGACAAATTATCAATACTCACCGAACAATAGAAAAACATATCAACTCCTCAAAAGTCACGATTTTACTATGTGAATAATAAAATTTAGAAATTTTGTTAATAACGTCATGAAATTGCCCAGACAGCACAACGTGCCAATGGAACGTTTATGGAAGGTTTATAGAACGTAGGAGAGGTTTTCAGAACGTTCAGAAAACGTCCCAGAGACACATTGTGCTGTTAGGGTGGATGCGTGACTTTTGGAAAATTCCCACTTTTTTCTATTCTTCGTTAGGTATTGATAATTTTTCATTCTCTTTTAAGTAAAATTCAACAGAAATGTGAACGGTTTTATCTTCATTACAAATTCAAAGAATATTCTAAAATTTCAAAAAATATTCTCAGATTTTGAGAAAATATTCTCCAATTTCCTATTCAAAATTACTATATTTTCGATCTGCATTTTTCTCCGTGAACAACGAACGTGAAGACTAGTTCATGGGCCTTCAAAACGCCTACAGTTAGTTGAAGTCAGTGCCTTCATGTCTTGATGATGTCTTTAACAATTTGGATATAATTTTCAGGGTTCTTCAAGTGGATCAAGAATACTGTCAACATGCAGATCATGCTCGCGTTGTTCTTCAAGATACTAGTGATTTCTGTTTTATTCAATAATGTGATCAGATCTGATGACGATCGCTGCCTTACATGGAAGGATTCTGTAAGTATCACAATTCGTAATGTGCAATATACTCGACTGATAATACGCCAGCCTTCGCTATCACTGACTGATCGCTGGAGATGTTTAGAGATTACATTAGAAACCATCAGTGTTGAGCAATTGACGAGCAGTCGAGTACCTTGTCAGTTGGAAAAATTGCATATTATCTCATAATCGATAACAAAATTCTAATCAAATGATAGTTTCTATAACTTCACATCAAATGAGAGATTGCTTACTTCACAGGATGATTAAAATATTACCTAAATCAATTCTGTGTTGGTGTTACAGTGCGCAAATGTCAACATCCCCTGCTGTCCAGGTTTCCATTGCTCAAAGACACACGATAGATGTATCTATTGACAGGATCCAAATCAATCCATGCCAATTATTCATTTTCTAATAATATTGTATGTATCATATAATATCTGAATACAGGATCATTCATATACTCTTTAATGTTTTGATGTGCTCATTTTCCCTATTCATTTGAATCATGTTGAAATCGCATGCGAAGTTTTCATAATAAGTTTTTCACACATCATACCTCAGTTGAAAATTAAACTATTTCAAAGAAATCGAAATTTTTTCTTCTTCGGAACCCATGCATAAAAACTTTCGAGGAGGTGTAAAAAGACACCTGTGAGAAGCAGAGCTCTTAATATCAATATTTACAAGTCGCGCATCGCACTTTCTCATTTCCCACTTGAATAACACGAGAAAAAATGTTTTTAAAGTTTGGAATTTTTTAACTCCTTAACGGGCTACTAGCGTCGGTAACTCTCGTCATTGGTTAAAAAGGGACAGAATCATATGATAGAAAGAGAGGTCCGTTACCGACGCTGGTGTCCCGTTAACGATTCACTGAACTGCTGAGACTATAACATATTCTCATAGAGAATTAAACGCTCTACAAAAACAGTCCCTACGAAATTTTCGATAATCCTACTCCTTCAAAAGTTATTCAAGGTCAAAGTTGAACCTACAGGGAAATTCATGGCTTGTTCCACTTTTTGGCAGATCTATCAAAAAATCTATCTATCTTCTTGAAATATTAATCGAAGCTGAATTTTGCAAGAAGATGGAGAGATTCTTTGATAGATCTGCCAAAAAGTGGAAACAGTCATGAATTTCTTTGTTGGTTCAACTTTGACCTTGAATAACTTTCGAAGGAGAGGGATTATCAAAAATTTCGTAAGGACCTTTCTTATAGAGCGTTTAATTCTCTATGAGAATATGTTATAGTCTTAGCAGTTCAGTGAATATCAATTTTTGTCAATATCATCTTTAATCCGATTTATAACTCTCATTTGATAGATTCCAAAGTGAAAATCAATGAAATACGACTTCAATTTTATAACGTAAAGTTTCGTATGGAAATCGAGGTTGATTATACTTAATATTTGGAATTCTTAACAATCAAGTATTGGACATGACAATTGTTTTCTCCACCAGATCAATGATTGACTCCAAGTGCACTGAGAGAAGAGATTATATAAACATTACCAAAATTCCAGTTATAGTTACTGAAAAGTATGATAATTAGCTGAGTTCGTTTACCGATGTCCCAAGTTACCCCAACTCGCTCCAAGTATTTTGGATTCGCTACTTCCAGTTTAAGCGACGAGATGATTGGTTAGGTACATGTTGGAGCAACTCAGAGCACTTAGAACGAACGAACCTATTGAGTGACACATGGGGATTTCAGATGAACGTTCCTTTCTTCTCAATCATAATCATCCCATATCTAATATATCACGCGACATGAAGAGAAAAAAGGATTATTTTATATACATTGGAGTATAAGCTAGGCAATAAAATATTGTCCATCACCTTACAATATGGAGAAGTATGTAAATTCGGTTGAACGAATCCTCCCTAAGTAGTTTAGTAAAATTTCACCATTATGCCTGTCAAATATTTCGATTCTTATTTATTGAAATATAATGGTCTACTGTGTTGATTTTTGTGGCATAGTTGATCAACCAATATCATGCAGTAAGAGAGGTGAAATTCCAATGGATTCAGTAATTGGATATCAATTTCAAAAGATCGATTTCCTAACACAAATAATGATAATTGCAATTATGTGACACAAGCACTAGGACTCAAATCAATTTTTTGTGAATAATGTACGCAAAAATGCGTGAGTTTATTTAAAATATCTCTCCGTACAGCATTTTTTCAGTGTTTCAAATCATGTTCCAAAAACCCCTAGACAGAAATACAGTTCAGAGAGAATTCATATTCAATACTCTTTGGACTCTGAGAATTCATAAAGAATTCTATATGAATACAGGTGGAATTTTTGTATTGTATGGGTTTTAAATAAACCTAATATTGCGTAATATGTGATGAAACAATTGGCTCAAGTTTCAATAAGATGTTAGACCAACTCTATTCTTTCAGTACGTGATTGTCAAAGCAAAATTAAGCAAATCTTCCTTTGGCGAAATACTGTGGGAGGCTTCGTCTTCAAGTGATAAGCAAAATAAATTTCAACGAGAAAGTCAAATTTTAAAATCAAGACTACCCTCTACTTTTGACATAGATTGCATCTAAAATATGCCAAAAATTTATATACTACACTAAAACATTAAGAATATGCTGTCAGTTCAAAATGAAAATCTGAGAATGAGAGGGAAATATTCTTAAAGTTTGCAGGGGCTTTTGGTAGCAAATTTGTCACAGTACGCGACGATGATTCTAACACAAGTCGATGAGAAATGAATTAGAAGCACGCACTGCACGCACAAGCGTTGATCTAGAGTAGGTGGTAGTGGGGATGAGCGCAGATTTTAGTGAACTAGACAGTAATCTGTATTCAAAAGGTTACGAACCAATCGCTGGAAAATATGAAAACAAGAATGTTCTTGAAAGTTCACTAATGTTTCCAAAATACGTGTCGTAGACAATACATATTTATATACGATAGAGGTACGCACGACAAAGCTACATGATCATATAATGTTTATATTGAACATTGCTCAGTAATTTGGAAAAAATAATTTCACAAGTAGGAATGAAAGCTACAAGGTATTCAAATATTTTACTTTTTGATGGAGTTATTATTCGTAGTTATGCGACACTATTATTTCTCACATCATAAGACTATCAATTGATGAAGTGTTTACTGTAGTTTATAAGAAATATCGTTGTACATCCTTTTTGAATATGTAATGATTACACAACTGAACGTATGATAATATTTATTGAACATGTTATCAAGGTTTTGCATGAGTTGGGTAAATTCAGATGAACTTATAAGATCTATTAATAATATTTCAGCAATTGATAATTCTACTGAATAATATGAGAATCAATGCTGTATTTCACCAATCCATTTCTCTCAGTGTGAAAATATATTTCATAAAATGAATAGACATGGCTTACAAATGATGAACTTCTTCCATTATGAGGAAAACAACGCGAGATCAGGTTAATAACATAATTATTATATTAAAGAACATGAAGTTATAGGACCAAAAATACTGTTATTCATAAACCGGTACAGTTGAGAGTATAATAATCTCATTCATTTCAATACAAGTGGTTTTGTTCAGATAATAAAATCAAATCATATACTGAATAGTTGTGAATTTTCATTCCGAGAGTTCTATTTATTGACAAGAAAACTAAATTCATGATCACAATGAGATGCTTTTTCAGTTCAAACTTCAGAGCAATTTCTCTGGATAAAATCTATTTCATAGAACAGATTTCATATGAACAATGATAGTTTGGATAGTTGTGAAATCAATAAAATGAAGTATTATAACCCATGATTTGGGAATTCAAATCGAATGAAGCTATTTTATTCATGGTATTAAATGTGTTTTCGAAGTTTGAATCGTTTATAGAAACAAAACGAAAATTAGAACTCATGAAATCTGATAAATCATCGTTACATATCTTTGCGAATCAACTCTCCGCCATGGAAACATCGTTTGAATAATGTACTGCAAGATTTTTGGGCTTCAATAGTTGAATATTATCTTATTCGATGATTAATTAGTTTAACTGAACGATTCAAACTTCAGCAACATCTAAAAAATTACCTCATTAAAAATTTTTATTTATGATTGAAGAAGGATTCTAGTCAATAAACTGCCAACCTGATTATTCTCGTCAATACTACGTTTGATGAGGTCAAAATTTTATACATTCTGCAAAATTCCACTGCTTTTTGCAAATAAAGGTTTCATCGAGTCTATAAAATGGATAGATCGATCGGATTTATGAAACCATTGAAACAGAGAAATATGTTTTTAAAATAAAAATGTGTTGAATTCACTCCGGCAAATTGCGTTTACTTCTCAGAAGGTGGCAATACTTCCTCACAAGTTATCTTCCTGCAGTACAGTTTACATATAAAGAACTAATTCACCGTAAACCTATAGTAAGTAATGTTCTGTCCTAATAAATATTTCTTTCAGGTTCCGGCATCGAACATCATCAACGGATATGACTTCATCGCAGAGAAAAACAGTTTCTTCGAACTTCTTGATCATATTAACCATCTGATCGAATAATCCAATTGTTTCAAATAAATTACAGATCACACAGGAACTAGGAAGGCCGGCTCCGCCCTTGCGCGGATGCTCTGACTCCTGCTTATGTCTTTTTATTTTTAAGATTTATTTATATCAATAAGTTCTTTCAAGGATTAGAAAATCTCTTTGTACATTCTATGAAATAGTTTCCTAGATAGGGAAGAATATTCATTGTTTCAAATATTGATTTATTTACAGAAAATTTTCATTTCATATTCATGAAAACATTTTATTTCGAATGCAAGGAATATTCATATCATTTATATTGATATTTTCCTATTTTAAAACTTCCTTTATTCAAATAATTAAATATTTTATTGAAAGGAGAAATTATCATTTTGGCAATACAGTTGGTTATTACAGTGTTATGGATGGCTTCTGCCCATCAAATGCATGATTCATTGAATCAAATTATATTCCAGGAATTCGAAAATCAAAATTTTTCTCCCAATAACTTCAATAACTTTTTCATCAATCCTAAGTACCCCATATTCCAATTGATGATCCCCACACTTCCGTGTGAATCACATAGTAAATGAAGTTGATGCAATAACTCCACAGATACCATTTGATGAATTCATTTCTTCCCCCGGGTACTCACGCTAGCGACTGTCGCACGCGACATCAGTAGAAGGAAAAAGAGATCCGAGTTGAAAACATCTTTCCTCTTTTTTCTTCTAATGATGTCGCGCGCGACAGTACCCGGCATGAGTACCCGGGCTTAGACTCAAAGAAAAATTCATCGGTTCAAAACATTTTCTTTCTCAGTGTAGGGTAAGGGGGGAGATACAATTTGGAAGTAAAAATATCCATGTATTTTTTTGGTCGAAGAAGATAGAAAATTTTCTGTGAAATACGAAGGTGAAATCCCGGGATTGGATTTCGGAATCCTCCTATGTTTTTTCGACGTCTTTCGAAAACGCTATTCGAAGCGCGTAGCAGGTATTTTCGAATGCTCGACGAGGGAAACTCCTCCCATATTTTATCTTATTGTAGGCTATTTATGGAAGAAATCCATATACCTAACAGGCTCAAATACGTGTATGTGCATGTGTATGTATGGATATGTATATGTAACATGTATTACCGATTAGAAGGTAAATATCAGTTCTTGACAATGAAAACGTTAAACACGTTTTTCTCAAAGTTTTCAGAGATTTGCGGGAAAATATCTCAAAAAGTTCATGAGCGAATTTGATGAAACTCGCAGGGTTCCTTCTACAGGGTGTCCCATTTTAATCTTTAAATGCAAATATCTGAAAGACATGCATCTTAAACCAAAAATACTTCATACCAAAGTTGTTATACAAAGAGGGGGTCACAAAACTACGATATCAGTTTCATCATAGATGGCGTTATGATCGATTGAAATGGGATCAACATCATTTTTTTTTAAACGGGCACCCCCACTTTTTATTGCATATCTTGATTCTACGCAAAAAACTGAGTAACTCTTGCTTGAAACGTGTTTCTAAATTTTTGAAGATCGCGCCACAATCGATGAAAAATAAAGTCTATGAAACAATATGCGGATATCTTGTGGAATGCATCCAAGAGCCGAAATATTTCATTCGAATGTTGTTGTTAAGAGAGGGGACGACACAATGGCGATATCAGTTCCATAGTAGATGGCGCTGTGGTCGGTAAAAATGAGGTCAACTTCAATTTTTCAAATGGAAACTCTTACTTTTTATCGCATATCATGATTCTACGCGAAAAAATTAGGAATTTTTGTTTGAAACATTTTTCCTGAATTCTTGGAGATGGAAACGGTGGAAAATGAGGTTGATGAGAAAGTTCTACTGCATTATGTGTAAAACAACGCTCAACTCTTGAAGGTTTTGTTTTCATCTTCCGAGGATTGTGGTGTAACAAATTCCCATATTATCCCCTCCTCCCCCGCTCATCAGTACGCCGTCAGCATTAGCGTTTCCCAATGTGCACCCCGAGAAGGTTGCGCGATCAGGTTTGTTGAGCGTTGCTTCACACATAATGCAGTAGAACTTTTTCATCAACCTCATTTTCCACTGTTTCCATCTCCAAGCATTCAGGAAAAATGTTTCAAACAAAAATTCTTCATTTTTTCGCGTTGAATCATGCTCTCTGAAATCTTTGGAGTGAGATTTCACTCTTCAGACAGCCAGAAGTGAGCCAGTCGAATTTTCGAGTGAAATTTCCACTCTTTTAGAGTGATATTCTAAGGTTTGAGGTTAGAAACTCACAACCACTCCGATGCTAGAGTGAATTTTTCACTCTAAAAAAGAGTGAGAGGTCACTCGAAACGAGTGAAAATTCCACTTGAAGCGGACAGGCTCACTTCTGACACTTAGTGGAGTGAAACGTGCCATTTTTCACTCTTCCAGATTTAGAGAGTGATATGCGATAAAAAGTAAGAGTTTCCATTTGAAAAATTGAAGTTGACATCATTTTTACCGACCACAGCGCCATCCACTACACTCAGAGAAAAAAAGTTACTGAAACAGCAAACCTCGAAGATTCGCTTTGCTGAATTAGCAAATAATTTGCTGTCACAGCAAAAATCTTGCTCTTTTAACAAGCGCTTGCCATTCAGCAATCCGAGATTGTAGATATACAGACAACTAGGAAATTTTGCTGAATTAGCAAATATCTTGCTAAAATAGCAGAATCTTTGCTGTAACAGCAACCGTTTTGCTAATTTAGCGAAGCAGATTTTTCGAAATCGCTTTTTCAGCAAGAATTTTTCTCTGCGTGTATGGAACTGATATCGCCATTGTGTCGTCCCCTCTCTTAACAACAACATTCGAATGAGATATTTCGGCTCTTGGATGCATTCCTCAAGATATCCGCATATTCTTTCATAGACTTTATTTTTCATCGATTGTGGCGCCATCTTCAAAAATTTAGAAACACGTTTCAAGCAAGAGTTACTCAGTTTTTTGCGTAGAATCAAGATATGCAATAAAAAGTGGGGGTGCCCGTTTAAAAAAAAATGATGTTGATCCCATTTCAATCGATCATAACGCCATCTATGATGGAACTGATATCGTAGTTTTGTGGCCCCTTCTTTGTATAACAACTTTGGTATGAAGTACTTTTGGTTTAAGATGCATTTTTTTGAGATATTTGCATTTAAAGATCAAAATGGGACACCCTGTCTATACTATTAGCTTCTGTGTTAACCACACATTCCTGTAATTAAACTTTGCCTAATATAAAAATAATCGCAAAAACGTCGCAAATTTTTGGTAAATTTTCCATGTTTTTGGGAAAAACTTGTGCCAATTCATGATTGTTTCAACTTTTCTTCATTTTGAGTGGTTCACAAGAAAGATATATCCCTATTCAAGAGAAATTTCCTTGCTACACTGTTTTGGATCAGTGATGCCAGGAAAGACGGCGTGGACCGAAAAATCAGCCCCTCTACCGTGCACACGATGAAACTTTCGTATACATGTGAATCACACGCATACGAACGCGTCATTGTGTGAACAATGGAGGGGCTGATTTTTGGTCCGCACCGTTTTTCCTGGCATCACTATTTTGGATAAAAATTGTGGCCTCATTCTGGTAAATCTTGTTTCCGATAGAAAAAATAATAAATTTGAATGGAAAAATTTTTTATTGAATTGAAATCACATTCTTCGAATTCAAGAGGGATTATATTCCTGTTTCAATTTGAGAATTTTCGTTTCGATCTGATGAAAACTTTTTCCATTCAACTGAATTATTTTTCCATTGGAAAAAAGATTTATTAGAATGAGGACAAAGAAAAGTTTCTTTCAATCTAAGAAATTGGGTTCTCAGTGTACCGTTTTTCAGACAAACCTTCACTGTCAGAAAAGTTATGAAGTTTTTTACATAAACAATTTATTGAACAGAATTGATAATAGAATATCAAATTCAATAATATAATTCTTAATGTTGAGAATTCAATTCTGAATGTTAAGAATTTCCATCTCAATTTTAATAAGGTATTTGTCAGATTTAATAAATAATTATTAAATTTCAATAAGAAATTGTGAAATTGCATCACTTATATTAAATTTGAGAATCATTAAATTCAATATAAAAATATCTTATTCCATGAAGGATTTCGTATTAAATTTAAAAACTGTTTGAACAGTTACCTAACACTATTATTCAGTTAAATGAGAATAATTCGTATTCAATTCGAGTATCACGATTTAAAATTCAGCGATTAGAATGATGGAATTTGTTCCACCTTTTGTAGGCTGTTCCATTGAATATATACATTTGTTTGCTCATCTCATCACCATGCGACAACGAATTTATATAATAGCGTGATAGCGAGTTTGGGTTGAAAATGATTCCAGATGTCATTTATATTCAGAGCTAAGTGAATTGTTGAAGAGTATACAACTTTAAGAGTACGCCTAGGTATGTGATATTATTCTTCTGAATCCGAATATTTTTTTTTATGTACCGCACATTTAGGTGAAATCATAGACATCCGTTGATCGCATGCGGTGTCATTAGAAGAAAAGAGAAGCTCTGGAGCAAAACGTCTCATTTCTTTTTATCCAATAGGCATGCAACAAACGCGCACATGTAATGAAGGCTTTCTTCTCCATTTACAGGGTATCGATTAGAGCTATCCGGCAAAATGAAGCACATGTTGATAATGTTTACTCTATTGGTGATTGCCCTTATGTTTAAGGATACCATCGCAGAACGGAAAGGATGCCTTCATCTGGGAGAAACGGTAAGAAATAATCAAGTCCAACGAGATCAATTTTCTGAACGTAAATGTTTAGATTATAATCTTTATTGGAAGAAAAGTTATCAGAATTGTGTTTGACTATTTTCAATCAGGGATGGGCGGCTGGAATTACTTTGGTACTTTTAATGGGAAGTACTTTTTATTTTGTGTAAAATATGTCTTTATATTGGTTGAATAGAAAGTACTCTACCGAAAATACCCCAGGAGTACAAAAGTGCTCATCCCTATGATTCAAACGGAAAAAAATGAGCTGTTAATCTCACTGGAGCTTCGGTTACTATATAAACAGTAGCCCAGACAGCACAACGTGTGCCCGGAATGTTGATAAAAGGTTCTCAAAACGTAGGAGAGGTTTTTTCAACGTTTAGGAAACCTTCTACAGTGAGAAAAGAAACAACATGGTCACAGCAACCATACTCGACCTAATTCCATTAGGTCATACAAACTTTGTGATGGTGAATGACCATTCACATCCCACCAATCCGTTCAAAAAATAGTTTTTAATAGAGTTGAATGGATTTGAATGATCATTTCCCATTGCAAGATTCGTATTAATCAATAGGATTCAATGAATTTTTTAACCAGAGAACATAGAACATCTCAAGAAAATCTTAAAATATTGCTGTAATATTACAATGTCGTAACGACATGCTGGAGACATTGGTACTGTGCGAGTCAGCACCGCACAGCAATAAACCAGAGTACCTCATATGATTGCCATTCAAAGGAATACGAAAAACTCTCAGAATGATGGAAAGAATGAAGTGGCAGCGTGGAAGCTGCCTAGGTGGGAAAATTTCATGGGATATCACTGAAATTTTCAAGCATTTCCATTAAAGAGGTTTTTAGAGAATTTCAGAGGTGCTCATAATTTCTCAGGGACTTTCAGTGATTTTCATCAACATTTCAATTCCTTCAGAGATATTTAGAAACATTTTCAGTGGAAAAACGTACTCGATGAGCGAGAGGGTTTTAAAATTTCCAAAAAATTTTCATAGATTCTGCGGGTTATTGAAATTTGTCGTAGGTTTTTGTGGAGTTTTTCAGTGAAATTTGAAGTGTTGCAGTTCAGAAAAAATTTTCAGAGATTGCCGAGGAAATTTTTTCACTAGGGGAATCCTTGTGATCGACTAACATCAATTGAACAAAATTTTTTTTGACATCAGTTATTCCACTTCAAACTGTTCTGAATTTAGCAAAAAAAATCATTGTTTTTGTGAACAGATTATTGGAATCAATATTCATTGAGAAATTATACAGAGTGAACCATTTTAAGTGATATAGTCAAATATCTCCGAAGCAACCCTTCAACAATTTTCGAGAGTCGATACTCATCCGTAACCCTAATTGAATCGGATGGAATAATTCAACGAATTTCAAATGGAATAGTGAATCGTGATAAACCGAACACATAGCTGCCACAGACTCGATGTTCCCGTTTGTTTATGTTTATGTTGTTCTTCAAAATGAATCAACTCTCATCTTCATTGGAATCGGTCACAATCTTCGGAGGAGAGCGGAGAAGAAAAATCCATAAATAAATGGAAACATCGAATCTCTGCTGATCATGAGCGGCAGTTATGTGGTCGGTTCATTGCGATCCACTATTGCATTTGAAATCCTTCGAATCATTCCATTTGATTCAATCAGGGTTACCCTAGTAGAAATTTTTGATGGGAAAATAAGAGAGCCTGATGAGGCATGCCTGATTTTCTATCAAGTCCTCATCAGGTTTGGTTACGGTTTTTCCTTTTCCGCTCGATTTTATGGAAATCTTATCCGAACCCTATTGTATCCTTGCGTTACAAATCTATCTGAATCCTATTGGGGAAATCAGGTAAGGCCCTCGTGAGGGTCTCATAAGATTTTCCTTATTCACGGTTCTCGAATTCTAGCCTGATCAGTACCTTATTGAGAATAGGGAATGCCTGATCAAACTTCTACCAGAGTATGGATGAGTATCGACTCTCAAAAAGTGTTGAAGGGTTGCTGGAAGCATTGAAAGTATTCACCACACCACATAATCTTGATCGAGATGCGCATTCGAACAGACACAAGAATCCTTGGGGCTTTCAGATAATTCACCGCAGGATTAGGGTGATCACTAATCTTTGTCTCTCTACTGGAATCATCACGTCCATCCACGCACTCACTCTCGGTAGCACCAGTCCGCGTGCGTGGTCATTAATGACTTCAACGGTCCATAATTTGCACCCCAATGGGCGGAAGGGGGTCCATGGCCAGTGTTTCGTGAAGGGTTTGAAACCAGCTTCCAAATCCTATGGTAAAAAAATGGGGATGCGGTTCAAAACAAAACCATTTTGACCTGTGAATGACCTTCAAAATGACCTCTGAGGGATTTTTGAAGGTCAGCATCATACTCCCCCCCTGTAACCCTTAACTTTTTATTCGTAACGTTTTTTTCCATTTTCCCCAGTTTTGGAAATATTTGACTATATCACCCAAAATGGTCCACCCCCTATGTAATTGTAGGTTCATGGAGTGCCCGTGTGGAAATCAATCCTGGGCATTCTAAGGTAGGCCTTGGCTCCGTCGGGGTATATCTTAGGCATCCAATACATGGTTGTCTACCCACGGCCCATGTGGGCCCCAGTTGGGGTTGTCAGTATATTCCAGGAATATTTCAATCCAGGTATATAGGCCTCAAGTTGGCTACCATTGTTTCGCCTGGATATTTGATACCATTACAGGGCCTAGATTGAAAAGCGTGACATCCCTAGTTGGGAGCACTGTTCAAGTAGAGATTATAACCCTGGCCTAGATTGAAAAGCGTGACATCCCTAGTTGGGACCACTGTTCAAGTAGGGATTATAACCCTGGCCTAGATTGAAAAGCGTGACATCCCTAGTTGGAACCACTGTTCAAGTAGGGATTATGACCCTGGCCCACACCAGAAAGAATAATTTATTTGACCGAATGAACTGAAATTAATTGTGAAAATGAGTTCCGAGTAATAAAAGAATAGGAGCCGATAATAAAACCTGTAGTAAAGGCAACTCCAAATTACTAACAGCAACTAAAGTCAGAGAAATTAGATTTGAATTTAGTCGAGCCAACACCCGTTTTAGTTATCCAAATATCAACAACTGTATCTAGTTGCTGGAACTAATTTGGAGTAAGGGTAACTAATTATTTTTCTTCCCTCTGGGTGGAAAATGGCAACTTTCTGTCCGCTGACCAAAACGAAGTTGCCACTCCCCGGCTCCCTCGGGGAGAAAAATAGTATACCCACCTTGGGCAGTCAAAAAGGAAGGGAAAGATCACATGGCTGTCAGGCTCGGCTCCGCCTCGGCCGACCATTACATGTGATCTTAACCATTTCTTATTTTACTGCCCTATAGGGCAGTATAACTATAGTTATATCAAATTAACAACAACCAATGCAAGACCAACGTGGAATTTCTTTCCGTGTACTTCTGTCAAAATATGCCACCTTTGCATGCTCTCCCTCATGAGGGAGATGTGCACATCTCTGGGCCCTGTCTTTTACTATAATGCATTTCAACACCCATCACATCCTCCTTCCCTTGGAGACAAGGCCCACAGATGAGAGGGGAGGTGTGACGGTGGTTTATTTTGCAGAAATAATCATTCCAAACAATTTCTGAATTTTGACAACAATGAAGAGAGAATGCAAAACAATTTTATTTGACAGAAGGTTCCCTTCTGCATCAACTGCGCACACCTACATTGAGAGAAAAATCTGGATTTTGTACCTAAAGAATGGAGTTAATTTGGTCCCGAAAAAGTTTTAGGACCTCGAAACGATCAGGAAGCTTCCCTCTAACAAAAAAGCGGAACTAGAAAGAATACATGAACGTATAATATATGGACCAAGCATGTGAGAGAGAGGCAAAACAGTGAGGATGCGTAAATTCATTACACATCTACTGGCGACATGGGTTAGAATGAGAATGAATGAATGCGTATTGTGTTTGCACATCCTCACTGTTTTGCGTCTCTCTTAGATGCATGGTCCAGATATCACACGTCCCACAGTGTGGCAAAACGCCGAAAAGTTGGCGAAAACTATAAAGAGTCCTCCAATTAGCTTGAGATTCAGTGACCAAGGGTTTTTGAGGTCGCTGATTACGAATCCGTTGTCAAAATTTCGATATTCAAAATGGCGGATCCAATATAGTGTACGGAAGTCCAAAAATTCATTGAATTTGCTTGAAATTTGGTGTCCGCTAGTTTTTGGGGTCACTGATTACGAGTCAACTGTCGAAATTCCCAAATTCAAAATGGCGACCCCAATATAGTGTACGGAAGTCCGAAGATTTATTGAATTTGCTTGAAATTCGGTATCCGCTAATTTCTGGGGATGCTGATTACGAATCCATTGTTGAAATTGAAAAATTCAAAATGGTGGCTTCAATATGGCGGATGAAAATTAGAAATCTCATAGAATTTGCTTAAAACCCGGTATCCACTGGGTTTTGGAGTCGCTGATGACGAATTCATTGTTGAAATTTCCAGATTCAAAATCTCGGCTTCAATATGGCAGATAAAAATCCGAAAATTCATCCGATGCGCTTGAAACTTCACATACATTGGTTTTTGAGGTCGCTAATTACGAATCCGTTATCAAAATTTCAATATTTAGCATGGTTGATATAATATGGCAGACGAAAGTTTTCGAAATTCAAAATAGGAAAATGACTGTGATGGGTTTCATTCTCTCAATCAGTTGGTTTTTTCCAACTTCCATTCTATAGGTTTGTAGGAATCCTACCCACGAATTCATAGTCGCATATGCAATATACGGACTTGGATTTCCAAATTCACCGGATCCATCTGATATTCTCCAGTTGAGAGTTTTTGAACTCATTGCTTACAAATTTGGAGTGCAGAACAATAAATCTGAGGTGTGGTTTTGTTCCAAATTCACTTGCTAGAATGATCAAGGAAAACTTTAATGAATGAAATAAATTCGTCTCATAATTTTCAAACTTATTTATTGCTTCCAACAAATTATACTAGACATCAGATTCCCCCAACAAACCATATATTTCACTTTGAAGTAAAAACTAAAACCTGAAATATTTCAAGCTTCGTAATAAGTATTTTCACAGCATGGAATTGAACTCATCAATGATTATTATTCTAATTATTATGATTACTACTTTACCTGTATTCCAATCGTCGTCTGTTTCAGATGTATCATTCTCTGAATCTGTTATAGAAGTGCCAGAAATCTCAACATCTGCAGTGACTATTATTCTCGACACTTCTTCTGGATAGCAATTCAGTTTTTTACGAGGAAGTTTCCTGTGGCCGGTAATTACTGGATCTGATGTGACCAACATCATGTTGAACACATCCTCATTACATTTCTCTCGTGAAGATTTTCTCTCGATATCGCTTAAAATCTTCATTCCGAGCTTCCTGTGCTTCTTCTGTAATTTGACCCATTGGGAGCAAAGCAGCTGCAATAATTTCAGGCCCATGGATGAGTAATTTATGCAAAGTCGGTGACATATGATACCACGGATAGAGCCGGACGAATAATTTAGCCGTCTCGGTACTGAACTTCCTGAACTTGATAATATTTATTTCGTAACCACTTGAAATAGCCACCAAAATCGTATGGATTTTATTTATCAAGGTCTCATCTATACTAGTAATCTCTGATGATAGTTTTGCATTCGCAAAGAACCGCCTAGCCGTATTGCCATCATTAGAATCTTCAAATCCCGGCTTAGGCCGATCAACGATCAGTCCCATCTGATTCTTAAATTCTTCTTGTATTTTTGATTTGGTTTGGGCCACAATGTCTTTGTCCCAGTTACGAGCTCGCCATTTTTTGATTGGTAATCGGTAGCTCACGTGTAACAGACATTCAAAACATCTAATCCAGCAGTGTAGAACTGACAAACCGTATTCTAAATGTAAAACGTCATGCTCCCTAGTTACTATTTCGTCAATACAATTCAGTTTCTGCGAACTTGCTCCACAAATATAGCATCTCTGAGTGAAAGTGTTTCCTGTGACGGAATTACACACTTTACCAACAACCATCGTCAAACATAATTTATAGGATACCGTGAATTCCTGCCATCCTGAACAAAACAAGAGTTCCTCAAATTTTTAATTTCTTCATCAACACGGTTTTTTTCAGCCAACGAAATTTCTGATGATTCTTTAACGAAGCAGATTTTCGGCGGTCGACAATACCTCGTTGAAGATGTTCGTGGATTCTGCCAAACTACAACTGCATCTTTGCTACTAGGATCACTAACTACCAGTCGGAGAGGCACAATGGACGTTATAAAGACACGAGAATCGTCAGCATCTGCTCCGAAAAATTTCTGCTTATATGACGAGTGCCAAGAGCTGCCATCGAACCCCCACTTCAAAATCAGACACATGTTGCTCAACTGTTCAGTTTGCGATGCAGCAATTACGCCTCTTTGAACAGAAATTAGGTGCTTTGTAGTGTGTGGTCCAACATTGCTTGCAACGTTACTTGTGCAGAGTTGGATGTTACAGTAATTTCTTCTCTATTGAAATAACAGGCTCTTTTCGCCAACTGTACCACTTTAAATAGCGGGAAGTTTTCAGGATCCTTGGATCTTATTACGTTATATTGGTGAGTAGTAAGTTTTGCCTCCACCATAGTTGAGAGAGCTTCTTCTCCAGACATTTTTGTTATTCGAAAACTTTCCATTTTTTTATATGGTTGCATATAATTCGGTGCTATTTCGGGTGAATCCACAACGTCCTGAACTAATTTTGCAGCAGAGGAATGTTCAGATGCTCGCAATTTCATTCGTGTTGCATACAAAAGTGCACTGAGTGGATTATCACTCCTAAGTTGTTCAGTTTCAGCGCGTTTTGTACGTTCCGAACTCTCTTCAGATGATAGGGACGGACGACCCTGTTGACTGGTTCTTTTAGCAGCAAGAGGATATATCTTAGAATCAACTGAATGTTCCAACCAGTGATGTCAGTATTCCCTAGAAAAATCTTCAGATTTTTTGGCATTGGTCATTTCTTTTCAAATTGAAAATATGATTGGCCGGTTGTGCAAGAAGTAACCAATCATCAGATGCTGAAGATTTTTCTAGGGAATACTGGCAACGCTGGTTCCAACCATTCTATATTTTTTTGGATAAATCTGGATTCTACTCTACCACATTCCATCCATTTTGTTTTGAAGCGTGATGTAAAATGTGAAATTCTTCGATTCAAATCATACTGTGCTTCTTTAGGGCAATTTGTTAAAGTTTTGAGATGATCTTTCGAAAAAATGAACTCCTGTTCAAGTGAATTGTATCCTGATCCTCTAAGTAAATTGCATAAATCCATTCATCTGATGGAGAGGTCGTTCGAGTTTGATCCTGCGGAAACGGTGGTTTTCAACGAATTGATACGGAAAGTTTGGCAATTGAGGAACTACATCAAAATATATTCACATTGAGGAATTATAAGTACCAGGTGCTGATGCATACTTGAACTAGAACAATTCTACTGGAGAAAGGAAAAACTTGAATGCGGAAACGTGAAGAAATGAACTACACTTTTACGGATATTTGAAAACTCATGACTTTCATAAAAGTTCAAAATGATACTTTTAACAACTCATTGAAAAAAGGTCATTCATCAATATCAAACTATTGGGATGGTTCAAAACTCACCTGAAGATGGTAAATTCATTTTTATAGGAATCGTTTATCATCAAACTCATAAAACACATTCACTTTTTCAATAAGTAATTTCGATTGATCGAGGGAATTTCGCGCAACACGATTACGATGCCTCTCTTGGTTGAGCTTGTACTGATATTTTGAAAACGCGACGATCAATTCAAGAAACAAGAGCATCGTGGGAAACAATTCTAGTAAACTTGCTATTGTTGATGGTTTAACTGCAAAAAATAACAATGACTATCGACTTTTAACATTTTCACTATGAACTTTTGGTCAACTCACCACGAATATTTTTCAGCGATGGGTTCTTTCCTTGGATTGGCAGACATTTGATAAAATATAAGTAATCTTGGTTTCCCCGTGTGGACGCATAAAAAAGTTCGTAGATGAGGGAAATCTATGATTCAATATTTCCCATCAGACTTCATTCCTTGATTTTTTGCCGCCGAACCCATACTTCGACCACATTGTGGCGCTCCATCATATCTCCCCAAGTGATTCAAATGGAAATTTTCTTCAATTACCAGAATTTCAATCTGCTTTTTCGAGTTTGAAAAATTTGACAACGGGTCCGTAATCGGCGACCTCCAAAACCCCTGGTTACTTGGTCTCAAGCTACCCACACAGCAAACCAGTTCAGAAAGAGTTTATAATGAACTCATTTTGAATTCTCTAAGGTCGAAATAAATTTAATATGAATTCTTTCTGAACCACTGTTCAGTGTGGTGTGGGTAATTTGAGGACTCTATACAATTCCAACCAATTTTTCGTGACTGTCACTATGCGATCTGAAACACTTTTTTCACGAAAAAATTTTTAGGAGCAAATATGAGCAGCCGTTCTTTCATTCATTCTAGAGGTAAGAGCCCCGTTCGCAACCTCCAATAAGTACCTTGATGCAGAAGGGTGCGGAACACAACTTTTTCCTACAAAGACTACAAAAATTTCCAAATCCAGAGATATGAAAATCACATCCGATCATTGCTCTGCCATCATGTGCCACTTAATGACTTGATATTTCACTGATTCCCAGTGTATTATTCATGTTTTCAGCAGTAGATTCGATTTTGAAAAAGTTGAATGAGTTCATTTTTCGAGACACAGCGTCTTTTTGAACATCATCATTATTTTACTATGTCTCAATCACGCGAATGGTATCTCAAGAGAGGGTACTTTTGAATTGGCATACAAAAGCAGGGAAAGGAGATCGGGCCTTTTTATATGTGAATTCTGACACTCGGGACATTACTCCACTCACCCTGACGGTCAAGGATTCCAAACTACAAACTCCATTTTTGGGGTTTCAGCCAGCTTTTTGGCATCCTGCCACACTGTGCGTCCATGGAAAAAGAATACCGAATTCCTGTGAATGCAATCAAGCACGCTCTTTTTCCGTGAATGAAATGATGTGAAACATTCATCTTCTCAAAAAATTGAATTGACAATCTCCATGGCTGATGCGGAAGGACACATATTTCATGAAACAAGAATTGAGTCCAGATTTTTTATCAGATTTTGTAATGAATTCTTCGATACATGCTTTGAAGATTCACGAATGAAACTAGTGTAATTTATGTTGCAGTGTGGTGACGCTGGACTGGCTTGCTGTCCCGGGACAATATGTTCTTTAGGTCGCTATTGCCAATGGCTTCATCCGTAATGATTACTGTGTATTTATATTCTCATCATACTACTTCAATTCATTCCCATTTTTTCATTCTATATGTAAATAAAGACACAAATAAAATGAATTCCTCATGAGCTGCAGTTTTTTAATATATACAGAGACAAAAGTATTGCTCTGATACCAATACTTTTCTACCGTACCAGCTATCTGAAGCGTAGGGATACCGGTACTCCTACCATAGCCGAACGGATCATTCCAGAACGATGTGAGTGTTTCCACTGCAGCTGTCGGTCTCATAATAGTGCAGTACCGTCGCAGGAGTTTCCAGCGCTGGCAAATATGAATAATCAGTTCAAGGCAGGCCTGGATAATAGGGGGCTATAGCTTCGGGCAGATGAGCTGAGGAAAAAAATTGGTGGATAAAGCTCTGAAGGACATTCCTTTCTTCCCTCTTGAGGGGGCCTCAAATTGTTCTACAGTCCCGGGCCTCGATACTCCTCAATATGGCCTTGGTCCATAGCCAGTTGATTTCACAGTACTGACCCAGAACCAAAATGATAACAACGTTTCAAATGAGACCCAGTACTGGGGATAAAATACTGCCAGTGCTGGTAATATTCATGAACCTGTATTGCCACAACTGCGATATTTTCAATGTTCCGGTTGTCCTGGTACATCTGGTCCAGGAATAATTCCATCACTAAATGTGTATTAGTTTCATTGAAGAGACAGACGACACAATAGGAGAATGAAATAACGAATGAAATAATGAAGACAGAATGGAAGACTCAAATAAATGTTTCCATGGTTCGAAAGAGAGCTCGAATATCATTTCGGATGATCGTATTTGAAATTGGATGTGAAATAAATATGGGGGAGAATATGATGAAGGTCACTTTTTCGTCCATATTGATCCGGATTCAAAGTTCAACTGTTTCTACTTGTTCCTGTGCAGTGTCCAAGGGTAAAGAATTCCAGCAAACACGACTGCAGGCGTTCCAGAAGACTGGTAGTGGCTCTTCACCGTCATTGCAGGGCTACCAGCGGCCCATCAGAACGCCAGTAATCATTGTTTGTAGGAATCTCGTTACGAGTAAGAAATTTGAATGAATTTGATTATTTTGGACCAAAGACCATTTGAGAGATTTGTTGCTTGAAATGTACAACCAAAAAAAAGTAATCTGGAAATGAGAAGAAAAATCCTTCTTAATCAAGAAAGATATTTGACTTTTGTTTTTTTCTTGCATTGAGAATATGCCTCTCCGATTGAGGTTATTTTGAACAGATGATTACCGAGTAAATGAAAAATTCTCCACCAGAAAGACTAATCATCTCAAATGATGAATATTTATGATATCATACATCGAGGGATGAGTTGCATCATAATGATAGGATACTCTTATTTTGATATGAATTTTTTTCTGGGTATATCAATCGTTGGTTGAACACTGACATGACCTAGGCTCATCAGCTCCAGTAGCACCAACGGTCGTCAAATATTCCCAAAATGTTTGCAGGACGTTGGATTATTCTAGGAACATTTGGGGAATATTTGACCTAAATTGGTGTTACATGGGAGATCGGCGACATGAGTTCGCCAGAGTTGACTCAGTACCGCAACGAATGTGGCCATTTCCAAGACCAGTGTTATGTGATGTCTGTCAGATACATAGCAACAATTGGAAAACTAGTGATGGTACAATAATGGTTCAATTGTTTTTGTCAGAGTCTGGTAAATGAACCACCGCCAGTAAAGGCGGTCAACGTCGATCACGGTCGATAAATCGAGAGAGAAGGACTATTAAAGTTTCTTTGTCTCCTCTCGTTCGAGTCGTTCATATGTTCCAAATGCGACGATATGTACTTGACTCCAGCACTTAGTGGAATTGCGATTCATTTTTCATTTCAGAAAATTTTCAATCGATTGGTCTATATTCCACAGAGACAAATTTTTGAAGGTTTTCCATCAATCTCAATCAGCACTTGGTGAAATTTTTGAGTCGAGATCGGGAAAAACCTCTCTCCCACGACCTACTCATTTTTCGTTTCAGAAGATTCCGAATCGACTGGTCTATATCCCATAGGGACAATTTTTTGGGCTTTCTCATTCATTTGTTCCAGCACTTGGTAGAATTTCCTAGTAACTTTAAAGACCGAGCGCAAGTTGGTATGAGCAAGGGAAGTCCTTACAGCTAAGCCACGGCGGTGGCTTGAGTGGTAGTGCGTCAGCATTCGGTCTAGACGAGCCGCGTTCAGGTCCTTTGAAAGACCATTTTTCCCCTTCATGTTATCCGCGTACATCATTTCTTCAGTTTTATATCGTATCATTCATCAAAGGAGAATTTTTTTCCCTTTGTTAACATTATACGTTATGGTACATTGTGTAACAAGTTGGTGATTCCCGTACGAGCGCGAAGCTTGTCGCCCGAGCGTAGCGAGGGCGACAAATCACGCGAGCGGGGGGATCACCAATGCGCACGAGTTGCTCATACTATTTTTCCTAACAAGGTGCGCGAACTTCGGTTTTCCAAGCATGTGTTGCGTGCGCAGAGCGTTAAAGTAACTTTTCCTCATAGCGTGTGCAAAAGTCAGTTTTCCAAGCCTGTGTTGCGTCCGCGAAGTAAGTCATTCCCACACGGCAGTCAGACTAGTGCGGTAAAGCAATAAGCGTGTGGTGAAGTAACTATACCGCACTGGTCCGACTGCCGCGTAGGAATCACTCACTCTGCGCACGCAACACAGGCTTGGAAAACCCAAGTCCACGCACCTTGTTAGGAAAAATAGTATGTGTAACTCGTGCGCATTGGTGATCCCCCCACTCTCGTGATTTGTCACCCTCGCTACGCTCGTGCGGGAATCACCAACTTTGCGCTCTTGTTACACAATGTACTCCTTCCTAACAGCGTGTGCAAAATTCGGTTTTCCAAGCCTGTGTTGCGTGGGCAAAGTGAGTGATTCCCGTAACTTCACCGCATGCTTATTACTTTACCGCACTGTTCTGACTGCCGCGTGGGAATCACTCACTTTGCCCACGCAACACAGGCTTGGAAAACTGAATTTTGCACCCGCTGTTTGGAAAAGAAACAAGTACCTTCAATTGTAAATACATTTTTTGTGTACATTCATGCAAAATAATTTAGAGTTATCATCAATAATTAATATCTATATTTATTGAGAGTTGAGGAACAATTGAGGAAGATAACAGAAATTCTTCACAGAAATACTGCTGTCAACTTCAAATTTTCCCTCACCCTCTATCATTCATGCATTTTTTTCTATACATTCATATCACGGTTGGGAGTGATTCAATTAAAACCAAATTGAATTGACGTTCGATTGACAATTAAATTCAATTCTTCATTGAAATTTTCACCAATCAACAAATGAAATTGCATTCGTAATTGGAATTTCTTGAATTAACGAATAAATTCAATTACCCCGAAATCATGCACCAAATGGTTGATTTTTCTGATGTTTTTCCATTTTTCCTCAACTGACGAATACAAAAGAATAAAGAAAGAATAAATTGTTAATTGAGACAGGTTCCAATTAAGAATGCAAATTCAATTGTTCTTTGGGAAAAATTCGAATTAAGAATGAACTTTTATTTGTTGATTGGAAAATTTAATTTAATTGTTAATGGAACGTCAATTCAATCCGATTCAAATTGAATTACTCCCAACCCTCATATGAATCTACAGAGGGGAAATACATGGATGATAGAGGTTGAAGAAACATTTGAAGTTGGCAACAATATTTCTGGGGAAACGTCTGTTATCTCCCACACTTGATTGTAAACTCTTCTCAAATATAGTTATTAATTATCGATAATAATTCTAGATTATTGTGCACAAATGGACAAAACTGTAGTTACAAATGAAGGTACTTATTTCTTAACGTATGATGTTGACTGAGGGAGAAGAACAATTTTCCCTTGATAAATGATGCGATATAAAAGTGGAGAAATAATGTACGTGAATAAAACGAAACAAAAATGCCCCTTCAATAGATTTGAACGCGGACGCACTATCTCACTCAAGCCACCGCCAGTGGCTTGGATGTGAGGACTTCCCTTGCTTATATCAACTTGCGCCCGATCTTTAAAATTGCTGGGAAATTCTACCAATTGATGAAAGAATTCCAAAAATTGTCCCTGTGGGATATAGACCAGTCGATTCAGAATCCCCTGAAACGAAAAATGAATCGCACTTTTGAGAAACGTTTTTTGAAAAGTTCACGTGTAAATTTTACATATCCCGCATACTATACGGTAGTGGGGATGGCTCACCGACAAGCGCGCTCATATGTATTAGTGAATGATATAGTAGTTTGTGACATAGAAGTAGTCACGTGACCAAGCTGTGATTTCCCAGCTCAGTGAACATCGCCACACTGCTTCGTGTCTAGAATACGAATTATATTGGGCCCTCAATTATGAATCTTGTCACTTCGATCTCAGGTTTGGATTCAGCGACATCAAAAACACCCTTGGAGCACTTTGCCTCCTCAATAACTGGACTGATTGCATTCGAAACGTCAGAACCATCCCCCAGATACGAGGTGCAGTTTCCACCCTTGAGCCTGTGCCATTGCCAATATAAAAAAATACGGGTCGAATATTTCTCACAGTTCTACAAATCTGCAAAGTTTCAGCGATATCGGTGAGTGACAATTCCGCAGGTTCACTTGTAAGTTTTAGAAGATTATCGATTGAGACAAGAAAAGAGTCGCAGCATTAAATTCTCCTGAATACTTATTTTTTGTGATATAATGTAATTTTCGATTATTTTGTCACGACACATTCCATCTTGACTGATAGCTCAAAAGCATCCAACAAAAGCTCATCGCATTCACAATCATTTGAAATATATCCAATTATTCCACAATAAAATTGATCATTCAATACCTTGTCAATACTGATCAATAAAACTTTCCGCCTTGAACCACGGACGGGCGAAACAATGTCATCATTTTTTTCCCCCCCATCTGAGCATGTATACTTGATTCTGCTTGTCTTGGTACCATGTATAATGTATTCCATATTCTTTTAATTATCATATCACCTGCTGATTAAGTCAGTTTCCTGAATTTCATTTTTTTTTACTGATAAGAGTTGTGTTTTTGAGCGTGCGCTATGATTGATGTGAACAAAATTATACAATAACAGTTCCGAGTTCACTTTCTGAAGGAGAATATTTCTGATCTCAAATGTTTTATAATGCTCACTATCTCGAAAAGTACTGACGTTGGCGATGAATGCAATTATTTGTGAAGCAGCTTTATCAATGCTATACGGGACCGGAAATAGTCATCGCATGATTCCAATATTTCATGAGGATCTGACGAAAGGCAGGAATCAAATCCGTGCTGTGGTTGTGCCGAACAAATTTTCTCTTAGTGTATTTTTAGTTATATTTACAAAAAACCTCAATTGTTCGGCACTGGGGGAACTCCTCCTGTGAAGTGAATAACCGTAAATTGTTAGAATTATATGATGCCCCTGCACGAGAGCAAAAATCTATCGTGTGATACGCAAAAGTAGTTGGTATGCATATTTTTGGCATGATTGATCTAGCGGCATCAAAGTTGATTGTTGCACGGAGAAAATATACTTACCATGAAAGCAAAAACTGGTTCAGCTGTATAACTTTAGCTGAGACAGCTAATTTCCCATCGTCAAAATAGCCTGTTTTCTGTCATAGAAATATTATTGATCGGGACTGTGGGTGTTCAGCTGTTGCGAAGGAACTATTCAACTATCACGGCTAGATTTTTCTGTTATTCCATATATATAATGCTTGAAATTGAATGGCATTTGAAAATCATTCACAAACACTGCTCACTCAATACCTAAAACGGTACAAAAATTTTCTGAGGTGAAATCGCGTTAGTAGGGAATCGGGATTGGTACAATGAAAAAAGATTTCTCCAACCAAATGAATATTCATTTGGCTGGGAGAAACTCTTCTTTCCAGTGTAGCCTGGTGAAATGCTACAAAAGAACGATGTTCTGGAAAGAATTAATTAGGAATATGCGCCATCTGAACAGTAATTTTACCGTTAATACATCGAGTGTTGACACTTTTCACATATAATTTTGCTATATGTATATATATATATGTATCATCATGAACTCATCAGTCTTATAACTGGTTTGATGAAATCCTCAATTCCTGTCCATTATCCGCTGAACGTGTAATTTTTACATATCTACGACACCCCTTATCTTGTATAATTTGCTTCATATAACTTAATCTATAGGTCTACTTTTACAAGTTTTACCATTCATTTTTCCTTCTGATATTGTTTGCAATGAACTATCATGCCCCAATGTGTGTCCAATCAAATTACTTCTTCTTTTAACGACATGTTTCAGAAGTTGTTTTTTTTTCATTCGCCTCCTCAAGCATCCAGCCGTATAATGCTGTACTCCAAACGTGACTCTTCAAGAATTTCTTCCTTACTGATATTGCTAATATTCTTTGAGCATGATAACTGTTCCTTTTGGTAAAAAGCCTGCTTCCCTTGTACTATTCTTGCTCTCATACCTCTTTCGCTTTCACCGTTTTCTGTAATTATGCTTCCTAGATATCTGAATTCTTCCACTTGTTGAATTGTCTTCGGATCTATTCTGGTTTCCTTTCTTCTCGATGTTCTCGCTGCTGTACAAAAATCATGAATTTTGTTCTGTCCTTCCTTATATTTATGCAATAGTTTTCTATTAATATTGTTCCCATGAAAGCTAAGAAGTCCGACTGAATATGGTTGCATCTTACTCGGAAACGTGACTGACATTCAGTCTTTTCCATTGTGTCGTCATTTGTTTTTAGCACTGACTTTCATTATAACAGGGCTAGTTTTGGTTGCATCTTAAAATCAGTCAATTTTCAGGATAGAAGTGAGTTTTACTTTTTATCGTGTAGTGTTGAGAATATTTCCTAATTCAGCACTACTCGCAGCTGATATGACTAGGTCTTCCACAAATTTCAGCATGCTTACATTTTCTCCTTGAATCTGTAATTTTAATTACATTCGCTCTTTCGCTCCGTTCATCGCCTCTCCTATATATAAATCGAAAATCAATCGTGATAGTGACCACCTTGTCTCATGCCTCTTTTAATTCGTGCTTACCCTTCCTGAGCTTCTATTTCTATTATTGCCGTTTGATTTTTATAAAATCCATAGATTATTTTGCTATCCTTAAAATTAATTCCTACCTTCTTCAAAATCACGAACATTTTCTCCTAATCAACATTACCGAATAACGCTCTTCGTATATCTACAAACCCTATATACACAGACTTTTTCAACTCCAGTCTTTTCTCTGAAACTACTCTAAGTGCTGAAATTGCCTTCTCCTATTTTTCCTAAAACCGAACTGATCCTCTGCTCATATACCTTCTATTTTATCTTCTATCTTTCTGTATATACTTTTTGTCAATATTTTAGAGGCATGTGAAGTTAAACTAATCGTTCTGTAGTCCTCGCATTTGTCTGCCCCTTGCTCTTCCGGAATGGCGACAATTTTATTCTCTTGGAAATCTTTCGGTACTCCTCCATTTTCGTACATATCTCTTACCAATTCAAACAGTGCGTCACGAGTTCTTTGACTGGAGGGTTCGATAAGGTCCGCACTTATGCCATCTACTTCTGGCGCTTCATTATTTTTGAATTCTTCCAAAGCCCTGTCGAATTCTGATCTCAAAATCGAATCTCCCAAATCTTCTTCATCAACATCTTCCTCCTTCTCTAAGAGTCCTATATTATCGCTTCCTTCATACAGATCTTCTAAATGATTATTCCATGGTTCTATCTTTTCCTCCGTTCTTATGAATTGTCTTCCCAGGGAATTTTTGATCTCATTGCTTATAGATTTCATTTGTCCAAAAAATCTCTTGTCAATCCTATATGCTTCATCTATGTTTCCGAAATGTAATCTTACTTCTATTTCCTGAGATTTTTCTTCTGATTATTGTTCTTTTGCTTTCCTTGATTCTCTTACTATTTTATCCCTCAGTGATTTGTATCTCTGCTGATCTTGTTCGCTGCTATTATTCTTGTATTTTCTCCTTTCAACAATTAAATCGAGAATTTCTTCCGGTATACATGGTTTCTTCGGTTCTACTCCACCGTTCTTCAAAATTTGATTTGCACATTCTTCTATGTTTCCCTTTATATTTGTCCATCTCCTCTCTATTCCTAAGTCTTTCTCTTTCTGATACTCCAATTTTCCACCCAATATCACTTTGAATGCCTCATGTGCTTGGTTTTGTTCGAGATCCTTTAGATTCCATCTTATCTGCATTTCCCTTTTCTTCTTCAGAGCTTTGAATTTCAGAGAACATTTCATCATTAACATATTGTGATCACTATTGATATCTGCACCTGGATAAGTTTTACAGCTTTTCACTTGATTTCTAAATCTTTGTTTCACTAATATGTAATGAACTTGGCATTTTGCTGTATGTCCCGGCATTTTCCAAGTATAGATTCTTCTTGGATGATTTCTAAATAATGTGTTGGTAAAAACCATTCTATGACTTCCACAGAATTCGATTAAAGGTTGTCATGTTTCATTTCTTTTCCCCAACGCAAAATCCCCTTTTATGTTGCCCTCTTTTCCTTGTCCTACTACCGCATTCCAGTCGCCTATGATCATTGAATTCTCTTCTTCCTTTAGATATTCTATCACTTCTTCTATTTCATTGTACGTTTTTCCAATATTCTCCCCGGAGTACGCAGATGTGGGCATGTATACTTGAACTATAACAGCATATACCAGTTTTGTTCTAATTCTGACCATCATTACGCGTTCCCTATGTTGAAAATAATTTTCTATCCTGTTCCCTACCCTTTTGTGCATTACAATTCCTACACCTGCTTGACCATTCGTTGATCCTGTATAAATAATCCTATAATCCCCACTCCAGAAATCCCTTCGTTGAGGCCATCTCATTTCACTAATTCCCATTACATCGATATTTAACCTATGTATTTCTGATTTCAAATTTCCTAGTTTTCCCGCTTGTCTCAGTGATCTAACATTTCACGCTCTGACTCGAGGAATGTTTTCTTTCCCCCTATCTTCTTTGGTTTTTTTTCAACTTGGTTGATGAAGCTCTCTCGGGCAGTCTCCATCCAGGAGATCCGAACGAGGGGCTATTCTACTTCCGGAATATTTTACTCGGAAAAACGCCATCATACTGTGGTTTTTTTGTTCTTCCTAAATTCAAAATTCTAGGTTTGGAAAAAGATTCAATTTCCTCAAGTTTCAATTATTTATGAATAGGATGATATATTTGACAGAAGTATTTTTAAACACATACGTGTTCAATGGAAGATACCTCTTCCCGCTTCCCATCCAAATGAGTTCAATTAAGTATCACGATAAGGCGTTTTTTATTCGGATCGATTTTTACATCAGCAGTTTGAATACTTCACTTGATATATGGGGATTGGGGAAAAAATTTTAACAGAAATGTCTTACACTGTATGTTTAATGTAAATCATGTGCACACTTCAATTTATAGGGAAAATTCATTAGGTGGAGTAAACCTTCTCAAGGGGCTATGCGGCGGGCAAGTGTGCTTTTACAAAAATTACTCAATTTTCTATGTTTCCATATCAAACACTCTAATTCTCAATAACTTATTAGGAATACAAGTTCGTTGTTTGCAATTACGTTTGTCTTTCATATTTGTCAGCTTCTTTCAATTAATACTTCCAGGGATACACATAGCGACTAGACGACAAACAATGGTTGGTGTCTTGAACAAAAATGAAGGGAGAGAGAAGCCATGGCATGAGAAATATATATTTAATTCACATTATTCAAATTCTAGTAGACTCAATTTTCTTAATTCATATTTGAAATAAACTCTCGTACATGAACGATAAATATCCATTCTACAACAAATGAAAAATCCTACACAGTTGGAAATTTTGTGTGAATGTGTTGAAAATCCCTTGTGTCATGAATTTTCTGTTGAATATTCAACACAAACACGTGTAACTTCTATAGACAGTCTTCGTGTAATCAGGTCTCAATTGATTTATAATGTAGAGTCCCTCAAACGAGTGGGAAAAAGTGTTAGAATGACACAAATTTTATTCAACTCAAGATTGAACATAAAGATTGTGTTATTCTCAAACTATCAAGGGGAGATCGCCCGTGGTGGGAGCGATTTTTTTCATAAAAGTTCCATGTACGTGTAACTTTGTTGAAGAACTATTCATCCATTTCCATTCATTTTGGTTTTGGCTTCCATTCTAATAGGAATTAATTCTCTAGATATATAAATTTGAAGATCGAGTGCAAGTTGATATACGCCAAGAAAGTACCCTCAACCAAAGGACCGACAGTGGCTTGAGTGATACAGCTTCAACATTCGGTCCCGGCGATCCGTGTCCAATTCTCATTGAAGTACTATTTTTCTCAATTTATTCTTATGCATTGTTTCAACACGAAAAAAGTGTGATTTTCACATTTGATTCACGTGACAAAATCCATAAATTACACTTGTGAGCTGTTGATTCACTACTCGTTTTGGATTTTATTTGACAGTACTCATGTGTTGAATTTACATGATCGGAAATTCCAATCAAAACTTCATCAGCATCCTTTTGTATTATATTGATTACATAAACCTTGAGTTATTAGCTAACACAAATACGTTATGTGATATCGACACAAAGATATGTGTGGAGTGTTTGGGACACATGCGAAATGTGTTGAATTTAACACAAAATTTCCAACTGTATAATCACCAAAAAAGTACCATACTGCCTTGGAAAAATATATATAAATACTATTGTTTCTTATAATAAGACACTGTTCCCATACTTTGTGATAGTTTTCAACATATGTACGCGCTGGCTCCAATCATCCATTAATTAGGATACTATTCATCAAATTTTCACTTTTTTTTCCGTATTGTTTCCTCCGTGTATAATTATTTGACAAAAATTATATTGTTTTGTCAGATGATTGTGTTGGTGTAAATAATGTTATGCCTTATCTCTGTGTATATATTTTTTGATACATCCAAATCCACGTTTGAACAGTTTGGACTCGTATGAATTCACTGAATCAATCAATAGACCTAACAGACTGAAGTTCCGTAGTGAATTGATCCCTTATCTTCTTTAGACACAAATATCTGTTCACCAAATCATTAGCATATACAAATCAAATACGTCATACTTTAGTTGTACACTCTCGAGATAAGAAAGGCTGATAAGAAAGGCCAGCAATGAAAACTGCCTATAATCAGCCGATGTACGGCTATGGTTAACGGCCAACAATTGATTCTCCGTTACGGGCTGAAATATGGTCTATTACTAAGTGAAATGGATTTCAAAGTTGAATGTATTGTATTCGTAATCACCTGTGAGAAAGGTTTGTTTTGGCCTTATTCCTATTACGCTGAATAAATCATTCACATCCATCAAATACGTTTTACTTGATTCAAATAAATTCTTATTTATATAGATAATCAATTACTTTCTAATGTAAATAACAAAAAATTTGAAGGAATAAGCAACCAAATTCAACTCATTTATCGAGAGTGCTTTTGACTCATATAATTTTACATTTGAGATTGTGGAAATATCGGGCATGCAAATCTATTTAGGCAAAAAAACATTCATCTCTGATCTTGTGAAAACTGGAATGACAAGTTTCCTTAAAACAAGAACAAAAAAGTGTTTTGGGTCACACTTAACCACTCATTTGAACTAATACTGAACCGATTATTCTGAAACGCAGTTATATAATCATTTGATATCATTATTACTATGCTCCAGTAATCTGCCATCAATGGTTGACATTCGAACATTATCCTGAAATTTCTGGCCATAAATCGGGATCAATTAGCCCCATTACTGGGCCAATCAGTGATTTTATACATGGCCAATTATTTATTGCCATTACTGGACCCACGTTATCATCCAGCAATTAACCATTGATGAGCCATTAATGGGCGCCATTAACGGGCGAAGAACGCTGTTTGCGGTCCAGTAACGTGCCATTATTGGGCCAATTGATGAACCCTGTATGGGCAGTTCTTAAAATCGCAACTCGACTCCGACGCCACCGTTTTGAGTCAGTTGAAGGAATTCGACCTGAACCACACTGTAAAAAGAAAGTCTTAAATTCAGCTCATTTCATGGCTGAATCTATGATGCAAACAAATCAAGCCGGAAAAACAATCGCCGACACAATGGAAAAAGCATCGTCTGAAATTAAGATGCGAACAGATTAAGACTTATAGATATACCTTTGTTTTTCTTTCTAAATATTTCTATCCATAATATGAACCCTCTAACCGTAACCCCGATCTCACAGACCGCTATCAAAATTGTATTTGCTCGTAATTCGAACTTTTTTGGTTAAATTGTTTGACATCTCATTCCTACTCTGCACAGAATTGCTCACTAAATTCTGTACATAAGATTTTTGCGTCTTCACATATCTCATTTGTATGCGATTTCTTCTATATAGAGGGTCCGTATATGTATGATTTATATCTCTATATACTTAAACCGATGTCACCACCATGAAAGGGTGGTTGTGGACTCTTTCGTAAATTCATAAAATAAAACTGGATTTTCCCATCGACAATACACGTTCTCCATCAAATGGATCAGTTCTGAACATCTCCGCTCTTTTTCCCGAACATCCCATCTTCGAGGACGTCAAAAAGAAAAAAAACATTACAGTACAGACCAACTTTATCGATTGAAGAAAGTCTGTGCGGAGCGATATTTTGATTTAATCCTTTTGTTTCCGAATAATTTGTCAGAATAATCTCCAATCGTGTCCCTTTCTAACCAATGGGCCTGGTTGCATCTTCAGGGGTCGCTGGTATTACCTTAAAATTACTATACTTCCTAGTGAAGAGTAACGGAGTTTTGTTATGTATTGATACAAAGTATAGTAATTTCAATAACAAAACATGTTACATAACCCCACAATGTGATTTTTTCTCTACTTTACTGTAAGGTGTAGTAAATTCTTAGATAATGACACTGGACTGCAACGGTGAAACTCACAGGTTTAAATTTTGTCAAGTCGGCAAAATGTTTATTTTTAGATTCTTCTATGTACGCTTCCTTTGCGGTGTTCATACTTTTCATGGAGCATTAACTTTTTCATACAATTTTTTTTTTGTTTCAAACTTCGCTTTAAATACTGTTTGAATGTTTTCTATGCATTTTTTGCTCACCTCTCATTAACACTTCTTTTACGATCCACCATACTCTTCGTCATAGGTTCATTTCAGATATCACTTTCACCAGAAATGATTTTGAATCATACTACGCTGACACTGTACTATGCAATCAATAGTCAAACGATTCCTTGACAAATCACATCTTGTGGTTCAACCTTTTCCAGAAAATCTCTCTATCTAGAGAATCAGGATAATACCTTATTGACCAAATGTCCTATGAAATTCATTGGAGTGAATTAATCAAGAATTTTATGTAATAAACTATACTATACCAATTTTCTCTCTCACTACGCAGTTGAAGGTAACAATTGGTATAGGTGGAGGAATTTGTAGTTGAATTTACGATGCGATTATTGCGACCGAGTAACAAAGTGATTTCTGACGAGATTCTCTATGAAACGTAGTGAACATGAATCAGCATTCCATTGTTGTTCCACAGTCAAGTTATGTCCTTGACAGTGAAATCGGAAAGAAATATCAGGCTGTCCCTTGATTATCGCGATAATCTCATAGTGAATTTCAGGTACTAGTATTTATTAGGAGGTCAAAAGGAGCATATTTTCAAATAAAATTATCTCAGCTTCTTCATGAGCTATCACTATGTTTTTTTTTAAACTACCCAGTGAACATTTTTCCTCTCAACATTTCGAGCATTCATCATGTTCTCTACATGATATCAGAAAGTTCTATAATGTGGTTCATGTCTTGTGGTTTATGGAAAGTATATTCCCCGTCTAATGGGGGAAACTGGTAATTTTTTAAGAGCACTTCCTCTCAGTGTATAAAATCAATTTTTCCTGTCATGTCATTATGTCGCAAAATTGAGGGCTGCTAAGTAAGAATCGAGACAGTGTGGTAATTGATTCCGTCTTTTAGAATCTGGAACATGAATAGTCAGATACATGAGAATTATTCAATCAACGACTGTCCCGGTTTTTATCTGATAACCCTAAACTTGAAAAGATGGATCATGTATATGATTTCTGATAATACGGTTGATTAGAATCTCGTTTCTACGTTGATATGGGAACAGTGTAGCTCCTTTCAAGCGAGTATCCGAAATGGCCAACTTGAGCGATGAATGAACATACAGTAAAACACATTCACCGTCGTACACCACCAAATATTCTTATCAAATTTATATTTGCAGATATCAATAAATTGGGACACCATGATCCATTGTGAAAGGCTGTTTGTGAAATTGGTGCTTTCGTGCCTCATTGTTATTCTTAATGTCACTTCTGCGATCGGATGTTATGGACATAACTCCCCGGTGAGTATGCAATTGGTTGGGAACTCCGACCCCCTGAATGCGTAATTAACGAGGAAAGCTTGTGCCGTGCTTGGGCCAAGCTTGTTACCGCTAACAGGCTCGGGCCAGCACTGGACCGGTGGTCATGTTCTCGAGAAAATGAATTCAGTACGGATTCTCAATTTCCACGTGAATTGTTGTCACATACAAAGCCAATCACTGAACTATATTATTCATTATTTTTTGAAGTGCTCTCAAGATGACGACTGCTGTTGGCCTCTATCTTGCAATGGAATGTCACATCACTGCAAGTGAAACACCGTTGATCCTGATAACGCAAAATACATCAGGCACAAAAAAGTGATCCGTTGAAGAGCTGAATTTTTCTTATTTATAAATTATTGTAATTTTAATTATATTGTAATTTATATATATGCATGTTCAACGAGTTCTGATAAACTAATACTTATAATATCCTTACTTGAAATAAAAATGATCTGATAAAAGAATGAAGAACATGGTGAATATTAGAGCATGGTGGAAGAAAACATTTGGAAACAGTTCCACGGAGGAAAAAACTAACAATAATATTGCTGAATTGACAACAAAATATTGTTATATATCAACCCACAATAAATATCGTAAAAATATGACCGTCACTATTACTAAACTGGCAACAATATTATATTGTCAACATTATTAACAATTAGAATATTCAATTTTGCGATATCATGTGATTATATCAATAATTTATATTTAGCTATTTGAAAAATATTACTCTTGACTGGGGGAAAACATTTTTTATCCGAATTTATTCCTACAAACATTCTATTACGATGTGATTCGATTCATATGTGAAGGAAGGGCCATTTCAAGTTCCAATGCTGGAAAGTTGCCTTAACAAGATTCGAACCCAGGTCCTCCGAGTGGGAAACAAAGCCTTCATCACATCAGCAGATCTCCAAGATGCCAACTGAGTACTCAAATTGCCAATCATGGTAATCTTCGACTTTGTTCAGAGGAAAATATATTCAAGACAAACATAAAATTGTGCACATTAAATAAATGAATGAGGATTTGAATCACAGGAATTTTTTCAAAAACGAATGAAACTCGTCAAATGTATTTGTTGAACTCATGTCAGCTTTGTTGATCAATCAGAAATTGGGATTGATTTTTATGTTCGTCAATTCAAGAAAAACTCTATCGAAGAAGGGTTTGTAGGAGAATGTATATCACTTGTATATCATTTTTGACTGTCTTCCGAAGTGGATCCAAATCAATTTCTCACGGAAATAATTATGCTGCTTGATTGCGACAATTTTTTTTGTTGATTCCGTGATACTCATTGTTGCCGTTGCTTGATATTGTTTTGTTGAATCAACAATTGTTATTGTGAGTTGGAATGGCAACTCATATTGTGATTTCAACCGATGATTTCCAGCTATACAATTGAGGGTCTGGATGCAATAACCGGGCGAGCGCTCGAACTCGTTTCAGGTCTGACATGGGAGACCAGCAGAACGAGAAAAAAAAAATTCGTCAAAATAAAAAATAAAAAATATAGCCTGTTAGAACTCATTAGGACACACGTTTTCCCCATAGAAAAATCTTTTCTATCATCAATAGTTTATGAGATAAAAATTGAAAATTTTTCATTTCCTCAAAATCAATACAATTCAAATTATATATTGCGATTACTCAGCGAGAAGTCATGGGAATGACTTGAAATTTAGTATATGCCTTTATCATCGATCCCCGAAGACAACTAAAGAGTGAAAGTTGTTAAAATATTTCACCATTCAATGAGGATTTAATAATAAACAAATGCTTTCGAGAACACGCGCTTGCTAGGTTCCACGGAAGAAAGTGTCGAGGAAATTTTCGATTTGAGAAAACTCAAAGCGACAAAGTTGTTCATCGATGTTCGAAGAAGTTTTCCTGAAATTTTCAGATCAATTGAGTGAAAAATCTGGGAGTTATTGAACAATGTTTACGGTGCCGCGGCTCACTTACCGTCACGGCAATGCTATGAGAGCCTGGATGCAATAACCGGGCGAGCGCTCGAACTGAGGTGAAAGTATTGTCCAAGCTGTAGGAAAAATACTGGGAGATAGGTCTTGGAAAATCAATTCAAATCTCTTGTTATGATTTTTTTCCTATGATCGATACTTTTTGAGAAAAAAAAATTAAAATAAACTATTGTTTTAGAACAAAAATCAATGTTTTTCAAGATTGAACTCGTTCTGACTCTGTCATTTTTTAACGTATTAGGATGAATCTCACGTATTCTGATTCGTAAGACTTCCCCGAAGTCGACAATGTCGAAAAGATTTGTAAAAATTAATAACAAATTCATAAATTTTTAATTCGAAGTGAAAACGACGTTTTGCATGATTTGCATTAAAAAAACGTGCAATGCTTTGCATCAAACGTCACAAACAATTCAATTGTTCATAACGTTTTTATAGACAAACTGTTCACTTTGGAGAAAAATCATCTTGACAAAAAGAGTTTCTCATCTTGTGAAAGATATGTTTTGTACACAACATTTTTGTTACGTGCAAAAAAAATGTTGGCTTACAGGAGAAATTGTTTCTTATTTTCTAACAAATAAATTTAGTACAAACCAGTATCAGGATCATTTATTCGAATAATTATTATTCTTCTCATGTTATGTTTTTCAATATTTGCTTGATATAGATATTTTATTGATATATACATTTTTACATTCCTAATAAAATCTTATACAATAGAATTCATAAAACAGACTTTATGATCAATCATGTTTCCTTTTTCGTGAAGCGATTCTCGTGACAGAAACGTTTTGTTGCCGTAAAATAGAACCTGCAATTTGAGATAAATATTTGAATTCTAATAAACGAAACACAAAAATCACGTTATGGATAAAATCGTCGTCACGAAAATCGTTTCGGCCTTCGACTAATTTGACGCGATCTAGGCTAAGTTGGGGCCTTCGATGGTCCAATATGCGGAATGGGCAATTTCTATCCGGGCAAAAGTAACTTTTGTTGACAAACAGTCACTGTAGCTAATTTTCAGCTATCTGAATACCACTATCAACCTGTTTTCCTGTGCAGGGACCAGTTTTCTCAGCGTGGACAAAAATTTATAGAATTTCTAGAAGAATAGAAATCAAGTGTATTAATTTTCTCGAAATTTGAGGGTGCTCAGGCTCTTTCACAAGTTAGTTGGAGGATAATGTGAGGGGAGGTGATTAATTTCAGTATTCAATCTTGAATACCAATTGGACTGAACGAGAAGTAATTTTTCCCACAGTTATCAACATTTGTTGAATATTTCACTCAATGGAATGTTGCTGAATGGTTTGAAGTTTGAATCGTTTATTTGGACAAATTGGTGAACTAATAACAAAATTCTGAAGTGTTGAAGAGCCGAAATCTCACAGTACAATTTTGAGACGATTTTTCCAGTTCCAAGGAGTTGATTTATGATCATCATCAAACTGAATGATATCAAGATGATTTTGAAAAGAATTATACGAATTGATTGTATCCAAGAATACATTTTGACTGTTCACTGAATTCTGAATCCGCGTAACATTGAGAGAAAATTAATGTCAAGTACTTGAATGAGGACTGTTTGTAAATCTGTGAACGATATCGGAACAGAACGAAGGACCTTGGACGATTACCATATATATTAGGTTCGCTGATCCTTCTTAGTACATTCATCGATCAGTTGATTTTGGAATTATTAAAATCCAGAATTTTTCATCCGTTCTGTATCAACCGCATTCGCGATACTTCCAACGTTCAATCTAAAAATTGAGGTAAGATGATAATCAATTCCGAATGCTTTCCCACACTTGATTGCACTCCATTGAGCAAAAATTAATGATTTGTCTCTGAAGATTCCAGAATTGGGTTTCCACATGAGGTATACACAGAAGAAACTGTTTCGTGAAATTTCCTAACGCGTTCAGTAAAATACGGGGCTATCAAAATTTCTCGTAATATTTATAAGAGTTCTAGTGAAGCTTACGATGGTCACAGCTAAGATGACTATGAGAGTAGTACATTTGACTAAAATTCTAGTGAATATTAAGAGAAATCCTAATAGTGCCGTATTTTACCACTGTCGTTGGTAAATTTTATCCAACATTTTTTGCCGTGTATTTAAACGTACATATATAACATGTTATTTCAACTATAGTTCTTGAATTGTCAATGAGGAATGCTAGAAACTGATCATACTCATTCTGATTATAGAAAAACCAAACGAAGATGTTCCAACTACGATTGACAACTTTGGCGTTATGCTTATTCGTGATGGCACTGTACGTGGATAACGTAATAGGTTGTTATGGGGTTGGTACTATGGTAAGTACCATGTCAAATTTTTTATACGTCGCGTATATTCTTCCACACAATATCAACTCTAACAGCACACCCATTTTTGTAACGGACACGTTTCTGATACATAACTGAGGTATTCGGTGTTGGATGGGATGAAAACTAAACCTCACAAACATATGCATGTAACATCATAGAACGTCATTGGCACATTGAACATGTTCCCAGAACGTCGCAGGGTGACTATGAATAGAAGCTCACGAAACACTTGTATGTCTCCAGAATACACACAGTTCATTCTTGGATCTCTCTTCAAGATATGTCAAAGAGATCTGGAAAATATCTTAGGACATAAATTTAGATATTTTGTAGACCTCATCCCATTTGAAATATCTCCTTGTATCAAAGACATCTTCAAAGTATTTCAAAGGTATTTTGAGATAACTTCGAGACAAGGAAGATGTCTGAAAGATATCTTATGATGTTGCATAAGATATCTTTTAGCCATAATCATGATATCTTGCAGAGTATTCTGGAAGGCTTCCGCAAGAGCGTTTGGCGGGTACATGCAGCGTTCTTAGAACGTTTTGAGACCTCATTAGAACGTTTCCTGTGTGTACGCGTTCTGAAAATTCAGCGAACTTCAGGGTTGAAATTCTGAAATTCAGTTTTATACATAATTCAATGATCTTGTAACGTCCTAATATCACGCGATACATTGTTTTCTAATCCATATCCTATTCTTGTTGTGCAGTGTGAATCCGACGACGACTGTTGTGCTGCAGCACCATCGTGTCATCCAATGACGCTCAGCTGTGCTCCTAGTCAGACAGTTTACGAATTTTTGAAGTCTAACAATAATGATGTAACAGAGAAAGATAAGGCGGCATACGTCTGAAAAGCCATTTACCGAACGCAGTGAAGTTTGTGGCTATTTGAGGAGGGCTAGAAATTTCTGGTGATTATTTTCGGCTGCACAAATCATCGCTTTCCGGGTAACTACAATTTCAGGCACTTGGTACCTCATTACAGAGGAAGGATCGGAATTCGCACAATCAAACAGCCCATCTGGATCCACAGGAAATTCATAAAATACTTATTCCATTAAGTGGAACTTTCACAGTACTTTATCATCACTTTTGGTGTATTTCAGTAGGTTAAGGTTATAATATGTACTCCAATTCACATTTCATTATCACTGAACTTCATTAGAAATAAAATTATTTATTCTGAATCGGTTGTTAAATTATTCATGCTTATAGCATGATGAACCTGTGAATTGCGTCAAGAGTAGGTATATCGTAAAAATTATGTGAAGTTTTCTCTCGCCTTACTACCACCACCCCATAATTCGTGTTTCCGATTGAACGGCCGACATCTCGCTGAGCAGAATGTCGAGCATGCGGTGAAAATTATTCCCTGTTGCAACATTTGATTCCTGTGCACCCTAGTGAAAATGGGAGCGTAAGAAGGGTATGAAGCGACGCGGAAGAGTACACAAAACAGTATCTAAGCGCGAAAGAAGCGAAAATTGAAATATTTCACGCTTCATTTGTTCCAATATTCACTTCCGGAGCGTGCAGATTTTCACCAGGGCAGAGACCCATCAGGTTATATTATTTTGATAATACAAAATATACAATTAAATCCAACAGAAACTTACATTTTATCCATTTTTTCTATCATCCCCTGAGCAACGCGTTCGTCACAGTGGCGTCGAAGTGGCATCACGGTGACATAAAGAGTCACTATGACGTAGCTGTGACTGAACGTGTTGCGAGGGTTATCAGCAGGGCAACCGAAAACATGCAAACAGCATATTCTTTATTCTGCATCTGACGGACAAATAGCTTTGATATTTATCCATTTCAGATCAAAATGGAACTTATACGCCACATTTGTTACATCATATTTTTGCATATTTTATACTTGACTGCATATTTTAGCATATTTTATAGATGCGTGCATATTTCGTGAAAAAGTGCATATTTCAGCATATTTGTATTTTTGTCAATGGAAATATATTTCACGGAGCGTATCATTCGCATTTCCAATGAACATTATCTCGAGTAAAATATTTTCACAAAATATTTTGTGTAATATGAGTTTATTTTATTACGTCCCAATAAACATTTTTACGGATGTCTTCCGGAACACTTTGAAAGATATCTGAAAGAGATCTAAAAGATGTCTTACGCAACAAATTTAGGTATGTTTAAGATGTCTTCCTTCAAGATGTCTTTTAGATATCTCAAAGATATCTTTCTACAAGAGCCTCAAACTGATCTCAATTTGTTGCGTGAGACATCTTTTAGATCTCTTTGAGATATCTTTTAGACTGATCCAAAAATGTTTATTGGGGTATATTTTTTAAATATCAATTTATTGATTCATTTATTCATTGATTTGTACACTCATCTACTTATTCACAAGCTGGAATCACTGGTATATCAAAAATCCAAAACATATCGCTCTGAAAGGTGATTGATTCACCTTGATTTTGATATATTAAAATATAATTTTTAAATCAACATCTCAATAAAAGATGAGTATTGAACTTTTCAAACACATACAAGTAATTCAAGATAGAAACCTGGTTTCCTAATTGTGATGTACATTTTTGCATTTAGCTTCTGATCGAAATCTATAAATCGAATCAATTAACAATTGCAATAAAATGTCAACATTATCCTGTCTCAGAAAATATGAAATATCTATTCAGATTCAGGATGATCCAAAGGAATTCAGAGCAATTCATCGTGATTCAGGAAAATCCAAAAGAATTCAGAGACTGTTGGATTTAGAAAAATTATGTGTCGAACTCTTTAGAAGGATTCAGGAAAATTGAGAAAAAAATAAATTGAATGAAATTTTTGGTTCAAGATTTCAGAAGCATTTAGGGAATTTCATCGAGATTCGGAGACAGGTGGGTTGGGGAAAATTGTGCGTTGAACTTTTCAGAGGGATTCAGAGAGATTCGGAGGAGTTCAGGAAAATTCAGAGAGAAGTAAATTGAGTAAAGGGTTTGTTTCAAGATTCAGAGGGATTCCGGGAGTTTTGGAGAGATTCAGAGAAAGGTGAAGTATGAAAAATTGGGCGATGGATTTTTTAGAGGGATTCAGAGAAATTTAGGAAGATTTAGAGAAAAATATGAGAAATATATTTTTGGTTGAAGATTTCAAAGGTAGGTAGCAAGTTTCAGAGACATTCAGAGATAGGTGAATATAAGAGAGAATCGTGCATTAGACTTTTCAGAAAGATTCAGAGAAATTCAGAAGAATTCAGGGGAGAATAAATTCAGTGAAATTTTGGGTTCCAGATTTCATACAGTAAATAATTTTTCTTCATTGTGTAGAGTCTTAAAATTTGTGTGTAGAATATTGAACATTCCAGAGTGTTGATTCAACACAATCGGACTCAACACAATCGTTTGTATTAACACAACGATTGTAATGAATCAACACTCTAGAATTTTGAATATTCTACACACAAATTCTAACACTTTACACAATGACGATGAATTTTTTACTATACAGGGGCTTTCAGGTAGTTCAGGAGAGATACAGATACACACGGAGAAAAATATATGGGATTGATTACCATTCGCTCCAGTTCTCATCGCGACTTTAGAATAGGAGTTGAGAGATGCCTCGCAGTTTGGTGATCGTTCTTATGTTAACCTACCGTCTCCATGGTGATGTAAACAGTTTATCACATTCAATCTGATCTTGAATGGCCTTATCGCAATTCTGAAATATCTGTCACCGAATTACTATTCTTTCTAGTAACCGTTACCCTATACTTTCTTCAGTGTAGGTGACTTGGTCCTACCTGTTTCTGTACAGATTTTGTCATTTTAGCCTGTTTCTATCTAGCATTTTCGACAGGAGCGAATTGAGAAAAATTGTGTGGTGTATTTTTCAGAGGGATTCAGAGGAATTCAGAAGAATTCACTCGAATTCAGAGGAAGCTTTGAATTCTAAATAAATTGATGGATTGAAAACGATTCAGAAAGATTTCGGAAAATTTCTAAATCTCCATTAGAAAAATTCCGAGAAACCCACAGAAAATTGGAGATATTCAAGATTTATCACTATCTGACAAGTCTCTAACTTCCTCAAAATCACTCTGAAATCACTCTGAATCTCTTTGGAAAATGTCCCGAAATATAGAGATTCGAAGAGATTTTTTTCACCAAGGAATCGTACTGATGGAAAATTTTGTTCCGATTTTTTCTCTCTCAAACAACACAATAAATCAAAGATTTCCCATATCAAGGGCATAATTTCATTTTCAGAGTATAGTCAACTCGAATTAGTTCGAGTATGCCAGCAAAATTCGAACATATCCCTTCTTAATGTTTTTCAACAATCTTTCTCAAAATGTCTTCCAGAAGATGGAAACCATCGTATAAGATTTCTTTCAGGAATCTCCCAAAAGATCTTTTTTTGAAATTTCAAAATTTCGCTTGTCTAAATCTTGACTCGTGAATGGAAAAAAATAATGTTCTAAATATTACTACATTTCGTACTCAGGTAACAGTGTAAGTGGAATAGTGTGATTTTTACAATACAGTGTGGTAAAAATTCATGCTCAATGATTTCGAAAATCGTTCGATTTGGCGCAACATCACGTCATAAAGCATGAATTTTCACCCCACTGTGTTGTAAAAATTATGTACATAACTCCGGATGGGGGCTATGGGATTTGTAGGGAAGACACAAATCTCGAATCAAATTGGGGGCTTGCGACACATCTGTGAATGATGTCTTTTGAACCCGAATCCAACCGTCTTTGATTTCACGAAATCGGTCGATCCTTCGCCGAGATATAGCAATTTCTACATTCCAGATGTGGTTTTCCTCCATCACCAAATAATACCCATGTTTGGGCAAATACGCGCTTTAGTGTGAGACTTAAATGAGGCGTTCAAAATGGTTGCCTAAACATTCGATGCAGTGAGTGAGACGATTATAACAACTCTTACCTACGTTCCGCAAAATTTCAGGTGAAGTGCCACTCCTCCTATTATTCTTCCACGCAACCCTTCTAAATCTTGTGCTCGATTTTGATAAACCTGATCTTTCAAATGTCCCCAAAGGAAAAAGTCTAATGGGGTCAAATCAGGAGATCGGGGGGGCCATTCGATCGCTCCTCGCCTCTCAATCCACCTACCGACAAAACTTTGGCGCAAAACATGTCGTACTCCTAATCCGAAATGTGCGGGTGCACCATCCTGCTGAAACCAAACTGCATCGAAATTTGGTCCTGAAAGTCTACGGATATTGGGAACAACATCCTCAATCAGCATGACCCTATATTTTTCTGCGGTCAGATTTCCCTTGGAAAATGGACCTATGATATGCTTATCCAATATTCCTGCCCAAACATTCAATTTTCGTGGGTATTGGGTTTTCGATTCGGACTTCCAGTGAGGATTGCTGTCACTCCAGTATCTACAATTGTGTCTATTCACATTCCCATTCAACATGAATGTAGCTCCGTCAGAAAAGACTATATTCTGCATGAAATTAGGGTCTTCATCAACCTTTTGCATGATGGTTTCGCAATATTCTAGGCGTCGATCGAAATCATATTCGCTTAATTCTTGGACTAAATGTCCCCTGTAAGGATGAAATTTATTTCATCTGAGAATCCTCAGGACCGAATTATGGGAAATATCATGGTCACGAGAAATTTGTCTTGCGGAGGTAATTGGAGTATTTACAATTGTTTGTAAAATATCTAACGCGACTTCATCAGACGTCGCTGTCTTACGTCTGCCCGATCACGGCAGATCTTCAACACTCCCTGTCTCCCGGTACCGTTTTACAGTCTTCGAAACTGTTGTTGCAGAAATACTCGGCTGACCCACTCTGAATTCAGCATTGGATAAGCCCGCAACTTCTCTGCATGAGCGTTCTCGATCACCATATCCCTTCATCATTAGGATGGCAATTCTTTCTTTTTCCGAAAGGGACATTGAAATAGATTTATGGAGGATATGAGAAAAAATCCAATTCATTCAAGAATGTTCGAGAATATCCAAAATAAACAAAGTCATCCGAAAATGTTTGAGAATTATCGAGAATGTCGAAAATATTTGAGAATCATCGAAAATAAGCGAATTTATCTGTAAATGTTCGAGATTTATTAGGAATGTCGAAAGTAATCGAATTTGTCCGAGGATATTCAAAAATGATCGAAAATATCGAAAATGTGGAAGTTATCCGAAAATGTTCAAGAATTGTCAAAAGTATCGTAAAATGATGGGGAATGATCGAAAGTAGCCAGAAATGGTGAGGAACACAAAAAAAATGAAAATTATCACTCGAATGAACAGGTGAGAAAAACTTGTGAAAAATCCTGAATCAACAGTTTTAGAGACGTTATAAGGCGAGTGCGGCGTCGAACGCTGGTATGAGAGAGTTGGAGGGAGAACTTTGGCTAGGGGGGTACGGGATGTGTGCGATCCTTCTACACTTATTTCTTATTTATCTTGATTTGTTGATGGATCCATTGTTATTCATTATTTCCGATTGTCTTCGGGGATCCACTTCCCTAGAATGATACATCATGCTCCCCCCCATTCGATTGAAAAAGACATCCAAAGCTCTTCATCCGATGGGGAGTTAGGAAGGTCTACACCGGTTCTGACTGCTCCCAGAACAATGTTCAAGTGGTCATAATTCAGCGAAAAATTGACCGATTTCAAAAAACAAAAAACAGCTGTATTTGGGCTGGAAATTCCCATCGAATGAGCTATCGCAAGCTCCCCCACCTCATTCAAGAATTCCGCTCCCCTCGCTCCCCCGTCGCCCCCTTCAAGATTGAGGACTTCTCACCCTCCTAGTATGGTAGATTCTGTTCCCCCGTTGGATTTGGAAAAAAAATTATCCCATTATCTTCACCCGTTCAGGAGTTATTAGGGTGTATCCAGAATTTTTGTATAATATTGTAATATTGCTGCAATATTACATTAAGATTTGTAATATTACGTCAATATTGTAATATCGCTGCAATATTATGTGCTTTGTGGGTAATCATCATTACATTGGGATTTGTGTATCTCATTTTTCCATGCAATTGAAATTTGGACGTGATGCATACGGAGAAAAATGGTTTGTTACTATAGCACGTACAATAAAATTTGTTGTCTTTGCAAGAATATTCAACTCATCGGCTAAGACGTTAGTTCAGTTAACGAATTAATTTTCTTCAACCAAGAAATTTAGTTGTGTCAATCATTTTGCAAAACTCAGTCAGGCGAGACCAGGTTTCGAAGCATCGTATCATGCGGAATTGGTTCCCACTTAGGCCATATGGTTCAGAAATTACGTTCTGGATGCAAATAGTTGATGTCTGGCGAGCACCTAGTGATGGCTAATTTGTGATTCTCTTGGACATGAATTATCGCGGTCTGGACGCTGCATAGTAATCTTCTTCGAAATGTACAAGCCATTACGATATTCGGCTTTGCTCCTCGCACAAATTTTGGATGATTCTAAGAAATATCTTGAAGAATTTGAAAAGATGTCTTATGAAGATATTATTTCGCCTTATTTTATATTCGATTCCCTTGGTCTACCCTGATATTTCTTGGTTGAAGACTCTTTTTCTCTCAGTGTGTACATCACATCAATGAATAAAAATTTATTTCCTTTGGAATTATTATATTATATTACTTCGAAAGTATGAATGAAAAATTTCGTACCTAAAAAAATGTTCCAAGTTCAGATTTCAGGCTGATTCTATTTCGTTTTCATCATAATGTATTGAATCATGAGAACAGCGGATGAGAGTACACTGTGAAAAGTTTCTTGGAATTTCATTCATTTTTCAAGCATACTTGCACGGAGAAAAAAATCATGGAATGATCACTAGAAGAGATAGGAAACTGGTGACAACTACGAATTTCTGTACACAGTCGCTAAGAGAGACGGGTAATGATTCCTATTTTGGTATACTAAACTGTATTTCAATATACCAAAATAGGAATCATTGCTCGTCTCTTTTAGTGATTGTGTACAGAAATTCATAGTTGTCACCAGTTTACTATATTTTCTAGCGATCATTCCATGATCTTTTTTCTCCGTGTGTGAATCAAATTTGGAATTCTAGACGATTGAATGAAGAATTCAATCACATGTGACTGAATTTTTGATATATTACCCATAATGGTATAGTTTGGGAACTGAATTTTCATTCATAAGTGATTGAAATTTCAATAACTTTTCCAATGACGTGAATAGTGATTGCTTCATGCAGAAATTTCCAACAGTGTTGACTAAAATAGCATTATGCAGATGAAAACAGTAAATCTCACTGTGTACCCCAGACAGCACAACGTGCCACTGGAACGTTTATGGAAGGTTTATAGAACGTAGGAGAGGTTTTCAGAACGTTCAGAAAACGTCCCAGAGACACATTGTGCTGTTAGGGACCAGACGAAAGCAGTTTAGATTGTTGGATAGGAGGTCATTTCGCCAAAAATGTTTTTGGCCGAAAATTTGGTTATAGGCAAATCCAATAGAAATGACTACAAATTCCTAGGGAATACTAGTTATTCTCCAATGCAGAAAATTCAGGAAAAAAGTTTTTCGGCCAAAGGACCCCCTGCGGATTGTTGGGGGTAAAGATAAAATCCGTTGAAGCGTTTTTTGAAGCTTGATGGACATTGATAGCACCCCCAACAGCACATCCATCGCTGTCCACTCCGCCTCTCCGTAGAGGAGAGGTGATAGTGTTGTAGGGGAAATGTTCAAAATAAAGCATTGAAAGATCACCAAAACGGTGCTACATTGATTTTCCTTGTTGTACTTTTTTTTTTCGTGCACGAGGACAATTTGTTGAAAATTCTCCCAGCAGAATTTTCAAGTTTTCAAAAAGATTGGTGAATAATGATCATATTCATTCTGGTGATTGGGAAATCAAACAACGATGTTTCAATTACGATTGACAGACTTGGCGTTATCCTTGTGGTGCACAGAATTGTGGCGAAACTAATGATTCTGTAAGTATCTCTCAAAATTATTTGCGTATCAAAGGTCTTTGTAACATTCAGAACGTTTTTTTCTTCGCCAAAACGCCATTCAAGTTCATAAAAGTCTTCAAGAATGTTCACTCTCAGAGAACATTCACTGAGATTCCAAAGTGATAACAATTTTTCCTAAAGCTTCCAGAATGTCTTCAGAAATTTTTTTATAAAACCCTAAAAAACGCGGATATTTCAAATCCATTTCTGAAGCCGTTTCGAGAACGATTAAAAGACTCCAGAGAGTTTTGTTTCGCAAATTTCTATGTGGTATGAATTTTCGTAAACGTTTCTGTTTTTTCATTCTGATGATTGATCACGGAATGCTTCAGGATCATGAAAATTCTGTAATTCAATTATGTGTCTAATTTTATAAGTTTGAAAAATTTTCATAGTATGCAATACTTTGTTTTCAAATTCAATTTAATCAATTCATACTAGAAAATACACTATTAATGATAACTTGGACATTACTTTTATTCAAAAACGTTTTTATATTCAGGAAAACTTCAATTGAATTCACGTTGATCAAAGTTGATTGTCTTCGTTATTATATTCACTGTCATATAATGGATGGTCTTTATGGATACTCTCTTCAAGAATTCCATCGATACTCTATGTGTTCTTTTAAAACACTATATAAATTTACAAAAATGATTTCCGTAGGTATTCTTTACTCTGAATTCTCCATGAACTCATAAGAGACATGTGCGCTGTCTGGGAGTAGACATGACGTTATGAACATAGCAGCAGGAAGATTGATCATGACGAAGATTAGACAGTTTTCGAGTAAGTCAAGGTTAGTGTGAACAGAGATGGCATTGCAAAGTTTGCCAACGCAATGTCAAAATCATGGTCCGTATTACGTTTTTTCTCTTTCGAAGAAAATTATGTGATTGGCTGCATTTTTGTTCTGAGCCAATCAGCATGAAAGGATAAACGAAAGACGTGATACCACCAATTAAGAACTGGACCATGGTTTTCATATATCGTTGGCAATCTCTCCAACTCTCGTCTGGTGTAAGTAAGGCAAGAAACGAGGGCATGACTGTGATTTAGTACGTTGCGCTGGTTATGATAACCGCTGGCTTGATGATATTGAGAATGTAAACCACATGAGTGACTTAGTACAAGTTTTATCGCGAACTAATTCTCTCTTCAGTGCTTTTTTCTCGCACCGTCTGTAACATCTGAATCTGAACACACGATATCTTTATTTACGAACTTGTACAAAGGATGATAAAATTCATTTGCGGTCATGAATTTCATTCAACCTTTTCCCATGAAGGACCCACACAGCACAACAGTTCAGAAAGAGTTCATGGAGAATTCAATTGGGGTTCGAAGAATTCATTATGAATTCTTCAGAATTCTTTTTGAACTCCTGTGCTGTGTGGGGACACACGGAAAAAAAGATGATGTTGGATTTACAACATTTCGTTCGATCACCATAGAAACCCCTAATATTTCTATGGTGATCGAACGAAACATTGTAAATCCAACATCATCTTTTTTTCCGTGCACTCTTACGAGACAAAATTTGAATGAGTACCCAGCCAATGTTGATGTATCGATATAAAACATAATGACATATATGATTCACTTTATAATTGATAAGAATTTTCAACTTGAAGAGATAATTCAGAAATCACACATTTTCTGGTATATGCTTCTGCGCAAAATGGAATTCGTTATTCCGAGAACATTATCTTTACCGATTTCGAATGAACAAATAGAATAGCTCAATACTCTGAAACAAATTATACATACTTCAAGGTCAACAATGATGTTGAAGGAAATGAATTTACTGAGAGTGTATGGGTCTCAGCTTCAGTATTGAATTATCTATTTCAATCATTGAATCTCGTACGCTGCTGTATTTCCTTGACTACTGAGAATTTCCACTCATTCGAAATTTCCTTATAGAACAAAAAGGATATGAAATGTAATCAGATGAACTCTGTACATCTCACTGGGTTATTCCAGTGAAATGTCCAGTTGAAGCCATAAATAAGATTATGGCGAAATAAGAAAAAAGATCAAAAGATATTTGTACGTTCAAATGATTCATCCGTGGACACTTCTGTCGATTCATACGAGAGCTGTGTGAGTGGGAATTGTTTCCTTGATACACAGTACGATGCATGTACGTAAGAAGTCAAGTACCACGTTCGTATCATATAAATGACTATAAGTTCTGCCTTGGAAAGTTAGTCGGTCTTGAATCTTCAACGAGATAAAGTATTCCAACCAGTTCGTAGTTTTTTTTGTCGATATTGTGAAATACTCAAGTGAAAGACGGTGAGTGTCAATCAATTGAATCTCTGGATTGTTGTTATCCGTTTTGATGTTGTGAAATTGAAAATTGACTTTCAGAAGAATCAATAGCTCAAAAAGTAAAAGTGTTTTGCTTCAAATCAATTGGTATTCACTCCTGATCTAATTGATTTCAATTCCAATTTCTTTTTTTTTATCAATGTATAATTCCGAGTGGGCATCAATCTCACTGATCTATGACCATTTACGATGAGGAAAGTCTTTGTTTGAAAACGAATCTACAACTGGTCCACTTGAAGTGATTCAATTGATTGAATGACTTGTGTATCCTTGCTAAACTAATCTCATCGATACATGAAATGTACCTCATGAAAAAATCCTTCCAGAATTTCATATAAAATTAGGTGAACCAATTGACACATAAATTTTGTATTGAATTTGCAAAATTTTTATATGAACTTATATGAAATTGCATGCAGAATCATTATTTTCAATGAAGTTGAAATGATTGTCGATACACTGACACAAAAACGACCTGGTTGAAACATCCTTGGTCACAATGCCTTGAAATCTGGTTCGATTCACCAGGAAACGTGATTGTGGCGCCCAGAAAATTGATTCAAGCCCGAATTGACCACATATTCTGATTGTCCCGAGTGAAAATCAAAAAGTGAAGGACGCGGGTATTGCAAGAGATGAAGCGTGGGGATGTTTCAATTTCCTCCTAAATTACGCCTAAACAATTCTTTGTCACACTTAGATAACTCTTAGCTGACGCTCTCGTCGCGCTTCAACACTTCATCTTCACCAGAGATTATACCAGGAGAAAAATTTGGTTTTCCTCACCTGAGAGATTTAGTTAATTTTGCCCTGGTGAAAAAGTTTCTCTGAAAATTCCTCTGAATCTCACTGAGAAACATTGAAAAATTCTAAAAGAGCCTGAAAAACTCTTAAAACCTTTGAATATTTGGGACAAACTCTGTAAAATCTTGGAAAACTCTGAAAAATTCTGAAAAACTCACTTATCGGGTACATGTTTTCACTGAAAATTTTTCTGAATGTTTATGAATATCTCTGAACAATTCTGAATTTTCCTGGAAATCACTGTGACTCTATGAGAACCTATGAACACCTCTGAAATCCTTTAAGAAACTCTTTCAGTGCACTGAGAAAAATGGCATGTGAAAATAACCTCTATTGCGGATATTTTTCACCCGTCGAATAATGAAAACTGAAGCCAGCCTTTCAAAAGTGAAAAGTACCTTTTCAGTGTTGAATTTCACCGTCCATTCGGTTCGATTCACCAAAAAGATGGTATTTATCACCTAGCTCATGGTAATAATAACCAAAATAATGTATTTTCCACCATCAAATACATTATTATACTTAAACATGATTTCTACAATGCAGATTTTTCTCAGTGTGATTTTCAGCGAACTTTTTCCACCAGGGTGACCTCAACCACTTCATTTGGATATCACAATCATACACTGAGGGAGAAAAGTCATTGCGACAAGAGAATAAATACATTGAATTGTATCTATAAAATATTTCTTCGAACCAAATAAATATTATTGCAATGAATGCGGTTTTTCACCACATGAAATATTTTATCAACTGAAAAACCATTTCATCAATTACAGTCAAATTTCGATGCAATATTGTTTTGAATCAATGACTTTTTTCCCTCAGTGTATTTTTCTGGTGAATAACACCAGAATTCAAGTTATTGCGACTACGAATATTGCAACCGAGTTGTTTAATTGCCAGTGTACATTCCACGCTGAATTTCATAAACTACTGGCTTGACTAAATTTGCAGAATGTTCATGGTCATCTGGTATGAGAAATTTCAGGCTATTCAATGCAAATACAGTATGTAACAATCTTCTTTTGTTACGATTCCAGTTTTGACCTTCCGAATATATATCATATCATAATGAACTTCTGAAATTTGATTATTTAACTGCGCATTACGTGTACAAAGTTGAAGATTATGGAGAGATACATGTAATTAACGTCAATTGATACCATAAATTGAAAGAGTCCGTGACCATATATTTTGAATCCTCGTTTATGAATCATTTTGAAGCAACTAAGTTGGTGAATCATTCATTCGTACCTATGTTTGCTATTTATCCACGGAACTTGTTCACGTACACGTTCACGCATACATGATCACGCAGTGAATTGTATAATCATCTCGAGCGATTTAATGATTGAGTGATTTCAACAAATTTCATTTTGACAATGTTTTTTAATTTCACAACGTAATTATGATTTAAATTTCTCTATTCCAGGAAGACTATAAAATGTCGAAGTTTGTTCTCTGCATCGTCGTCGTCCTATTCACAGCATCTCTTATCGAAGCTGCGCCTGAAAAATGCGGTCGTCATGGTGACTCCGTTAGTAGACCTTTAACCTTCTTCACTTGATAATCATGTTTAACTTTGTTATCTAACTTCAAAAACAATTCAAAGAATATCAATAGTCTGGGAAATTCTTGGAATTGAGATACAGTTGATAAAGTTTTGTTGATACCGTTGCAGAAGAATTACATAATTGATTCGGATATTTAGGGGAGAGTCGCCGGGTGTGGGACACCTCCGGTTGTGAGACAGTCAATTTTCTTCGACATATCGTAACAAAACTCACGACATTTGAAGCGTGAAATTTTGCTTACACCATAAACAAATTTTTGACATGAAACTGAAGTCCATCACGCGTACACCTTTGTATAAATAGCGCGTCAAAATCAAGGAGAAGAAAACAAGTTCAAATATTCAAAAGAGGGCTTTTATTTCAAGTGGATGGAGCGATGACGGGAAGTTCAATACACATATATGTAGTGTGTTTATCACACTTTCAAGTGCCATAGGCAATGGCACGAACATTTTTTGTTCGTACGTCATTCCCGGTTATGGGACAGCTAATTTTTTATGTTTAACGCGTATGTATGGCATAATTATGATCAAAAATCGACTTTTCTTTGAAAAAAAAGTCTTGATACAGATTTGTGTGAATTTTTCAGATCATTGATAACATTTTTTATGAGATTTTTTGTGTTCTTGAACTCAATCGATTGCGAGCACCATTTTGTCTATTGCTAACGTGTCCCACAGACTTCAATATGTTCCAAGCAGAAAACATGAAAAATTTGAATTTTCGACTCCTTTCTCTATATGAAATGCACAGTGGGGCATAATTCATTTTGCCTGGCTGAGAAGGAAATTTTTCAAAGTTAATTGCCTGTCTTCGCTACTTTATCAACTTTCACAAAATTTGAGTGCACATTTCAAAAGGTATTTGATGAATTTTGAGATTCGAATCCACCATACTAGATCCACCATCTTGAATTTGCAAAATCTGACGTAATCTGATTCGTAATCAGCGACCCGAAAACCCCCCAGATACAGGATTTCATATAAATCAGCAAACGCCTCACAACGCTTGAGAATTTTGGCCACGGTTTGTGAATTTTGGCCCATTGTGAAATGATCACGGGACAAGTAAATATTGATGATTATTGAATAATTATCGGCGACGTTTTTTTTTCCGCGAAAATCCAACATTCTACAAGAACGCTTGTAAAATTTTCCTCATCAGCGAGATCAAGGCGAGTCTTTTGGGGAAAGTTTGGGTATGAATTCACCTTCAAAATGGTATATTGTTGAGCAGATTATATCGACTCACAAAAAAGTCATGGCTGTGAAACAAAACATGTTCCATACTCGGCGACTCTCCCCTACAAATATTATTGAGAGCAGAATATCAAGGATGTGAATTCCAAATGGACCCAAGCAGTACAACCACGTGTATAGAAGATTCATAGAATATTCTTGTTACATGCATTTGGTACAGCTAAATACGTGCGAAGTATCTTCATAGGACGTTAACGGGAATGAACATTCTATGAACGTGCCATTGAATGTTTTTTGCTATACTAAATGAATATAACCAAGTGGCATTTACACAGGACTTCACCAGTACTTTTGTGTCCATTGGGGATACAGCATGCTGTAAAATTGATTAATCGAAATCAAACCCTCCATCACTGAAGAAACTTTTTAGTTGTTGTGACTGGAAATTTTAGTGGAATACGACCCCAACTAAAAATTCAGTTGTCTCAATCAAATATTAGTATAATTATAGTCCCTTCGACAGAGAATGTTTGTTGCAACAAACAATATTTTAGTTCAGACAGCTTGAATTTTTTACTTCATGTCGTTTTTAGTTATTACAACTAAAGAGTTTTCTCAGTGCAGATATCATCCCCTTTCGGATAAATGTTAAACACGCTGAATATTGTGATGAATTACGTGAAGTTGAAAATAACGCACATTCCATTATGCATTTCGGAGGAGAACTTCTTCCTCCGTATAAAACAAGTCCATTGTTTTGAATGAAAAGAACGGTATTTACTGATACTTCATCACAGGGTTCATCGTGTCGAACGCTTCCTCTCAAAGATATTAAACTAATTAGATGATTGGCTTCTGCATGTTTGCCATTCAACAGTACGTATGATAATCCGAGTAGTAGTTCGACAAGGACTGACTGACTTGAATAGTGAGCACGGAGTCACATCATTGCACACTTATAAGCGCACAGATCATATTCTCCAATGATACAAAGAGAAAATATTCATAGAACTCGAGGAACAATTTCTATATTCTTTTTACTGAGAACTAATTAAATCTGGAAATTTTCTCTCGAGAGGTCTGATTATGATTGACAATCAAAATCTTTCATTTCGAATGTGTCGTTGAAGTCAATTGAAAGAGGAGAATACCGTACATCATATTTATACGTATTTCTTGAATTTCAGTGCGGGAGCAATATGCCACCATGCTGCAGCAATGCGGTATGCCATACGTATCCACACAGATGTCAAGTCCAGATCGACATGAATGAATTCATGAAAAAACGTGAGCAGATCCTGCATCGAAAGGGAAAAGACTACTAAGAGTCGAGTTATCAACGAATAAACGACACAGTGATTCATCGAAACTAAAGTTAATAGATACGTTTTTAGCTCCTCCTTTGCTATATAATTCAGAAGATTACTATTTCTCCTATGATTCTTTTTAACCTATATGATTGAAAGGTGAGAATTATTAAGAAACTGTGTTCCTTTATATTTTCTTTTCTGCTTCACTCAAATATCAGAGAACAAGCACATTGGCGATGTCACGAAGTTACAAATTTGAACTGTACGATCAATAGATGTCATTCGTGGAAAATTTGTGTAAAATAAATGATGGGATAAAAAAATATAAATCGTTGTATTCCCATAGTTTGTCGATATGTGATCAACAATTGAGAAATTATATTGACGGAATAGGATAATATGAATTTGAAATATTATTCTTGTACGATAAAGAGAGCTCGCTGGTATTTGTACACGTAAAACAATTAATGACTTGTTATATTTACCACAATTGGGAATAAAATTTGGGACGGGAACGAGTTTGAGGTATAATTTACTGTGACTGCTATTGGAAGTACTCCAATTTAATTGGAATTAACACAATTTGTTTCAAATGTTAGTAGAAATTGTTCCTGTCCCAGAATTTACCAGAATTTTTGTTCCATGTATAATTTAGAACTCATATGCTCGTTGCGTATAAGGGTGACTTGTCCTGCCTACCCACACAGTGCATGGTTCAGAAAGAGTTTATGATGAATTCATTTGGATTGATAAGAATGCAAATTTCTGGCCAAATACGGAAAATTTCTACCCTGTAAAAAAACTGGCAGTCGAATGAGATAAATCACGATATTTGGTTATCCCATTAAAAATCATATTAGTCAGTTCACTGGCCCATATCAGGGCCAGGGATACGCCTAGTCTGCCTCGATAGCGCCAGAGGCGAAGGAGGGCCTAGAATAATTTCTATTCGGGTAACCTCAGAACAATCGATGACAATAAACAAATGAAATCATGAATTGTAATCTTACGCTAGAGAGTGATCACAATTGATCAAACATGTGTTTCCAATATGCTTCCAACCAACACTGTAAAAAGGAAGTCTTAAATTCAGCTCATTTCATGGCTTAATCTATGATGCAAACAAATTAGGCCGAAAAAACAATCGCTGACACAATGGAGAAAGCATTGTCTGAAATTAAGATGCAAACAGATTAAGACTTTCTTTTTACAGTGGAAAATACTATTGGGAATTGATTTTGCTAATCACTTCAATCGGATTCTTTTACAGGTTGAAGGAATTAAATGCTAATTAGGTACTCCACATAAATTTATGGGAATTTTCCCACGTAAATTTTTCATGCGTTACATTATGAACGTTCATGACATTCGTATCACATTCTGCGCTGGAGTTCCATGTAGCTCATGGGCTACACTGTTGAAAAAATTACCACCGAATTGATGGACTTATATCAGGGTGTCTACACTGAGAACCCGGTTTCTTAGATTTGCGAAAAATTTTGTTGCCCTCATTCTGATAAATCTTGTTTTCAATCGAAAAGATAGTTCATTCCAATGAGAGAATTTTTCATTAAATTGACATTATATTCTTCTAATTCAAGAAGGAATATATTTCTGTTTCAATTTGAAAATTTTTTGTTTCAATCTGATGAAGAATTTTTCCATTGAAAAAAATATTTTTCAGAATAAAGGCAAAGAAAATTTTCTTCCAATCTAGAAAATTGGGTTCTCAATGTACTAGTCGGGAATTTCATCGGAATCAATCAATCAAAAAATCGGGTTGAATAGAATGGTCAATGGAACAAATTAAAAATCCCGAAAGTAAACACCTTGTTGTATACACACCGGGATTGTGTAAAGACTATGCTCAAATCGGTGTTAATTTCCAAAATACAACACAAATCGGAAATGAAATTCTAACACAGAATTGATGGACGTATATAGAAACCAAAAATAGTGGTCAAAGGAAATCAAATCTCTAACAGTGTACATATCCATGCTTAAAACACCGAAAAAATAATTTATTTGACCGAATGAACTGAAGTTAGTTGTGAAAATTAGTTCCGAGTAATGAAAGAATAGAAGCCGGTAATAAAAGCTGTAGTGAAGACAACTTCAAATTAGAAACAGTAATTAAAGTCAGAGAAATTAAATTTGAATTCAGTTCAGCCAACGCCCGTTTTAGTTATCCAAATATCAGCAACTGCATTTAGTTGCTGAAACTAATTTGGAGTAAGGTTAACTGATTATTTTCTCTGGTGAAGGCCAGACAAATTCAGACAAAACCATACAAAAGCATGACATAATTATGTTTGGTTCTGTCGAACTTTCTATGGTTTTTATCCAAAGATTTGCCCTGATCTGTCTGGATTGGTCCGGCTTTTCATACAGGGATAATATTTTTTCATCGACGTTATTATCAATTAGATCTTAATCAAATGAAGAGGATATAGAAATATCAATACGCATTAGTCAGCTAAATCTTGCTTATGCACTACAAGATATTTACTGATCTCTTCAACGATTCTGGCGATTTGCCTGTAGAAAAAAAATCATGGGATGATCACTAGCAAAGATAGTGAACTGGTGACAACTACGAATTTTGTGCACAGTCACTAACAGAGACGAGTAATGGTTCCTTTCTTGGTATACTATATTGTATTTGAGTATACCAAAATAGGAACTATTACTCGTCTCTGTTAGTGACTGTGCACAAAAATTCCTAGTTCTCATCAGTTTACTATCTTTGCTAGTGATCATTCCATGATCTTTTTTCTCCGTGCGTTTTGGCATCAGAGCGCCATGAGTTATCATGATTTTTAGAAATCCATGAAAATTCGATAGAATGTATACCATTCAGATTTTCAAGATGCGCGAGAAGCGAATGTTTGCACTGGAAAAGAACCTAGTCATAGCTATCAAATAGATTTTATTGGCTCCCTCGCATTCCAATATTTTTGTACAAAAAAATTATATAACATAGTTCACACTGTGAAAAGAGTTTTGAATTCAGGTTGTGTTGTGCACTATAAATAAAATTTTGGAACAGTCAACGTTCGGACATCAATGGCTGATGTCTGTGGAAAATAAAATTTCAAGATCTGCTATTACTCACCGGCACATCGCTGGCTAATTAGTTGCGCATCAACAATTGATGTGAATAAAATGAGCCAGTAATGTTTCCATGATTACAAATTTCATTTTTTCACGGACATCAACTGTTGATGTCTAAACGTTAATCGTTCCAGAATTTTATTTCTAGTGTGACTGAATTCGAGACGTAGAAAAGGAAACTATTCGGAGTGTAAAGTAAGCACAAAAAACAATCGCTGACACAATGGAGAAGGCTGAATTCCAGTCAATTCTCAAATGAAGACGCAGTCAATTTGAGCCACACTTTCCACAGTGTGGTACAGGTCAATATATCCTCAAAATTTCAAACCATCCGATGGAATACTTTTCTTTTAAAACATTCCAAAAATCACCTAAATTTTGAGTGTTCACACTGGTATAGCCTTTCAACTCAATTTTTCGTTCAGAATGAGATTCTTGTACCATTCGATTCAGAGAATTTCCCAGAATCGGATGACATAAAAAAATCATTGTCAAAAAACATTGAGTTGATCACGTTTTCACCCAGTACGGCAAAACAGGTCTCGTTAGATTTTCATCAAGTCTTCAGACCCTAGTAAAATCTAGAAAATGCTGTAAATCATTTCCAAACGGGCTGCCTACCCAGCACACAAAATCGCAGTAATATTGTGGTAATATTATTTTGCGACATTATAATATTGCAGAAGATTTTTACTGTGATGTTGTCATATTTAATGTCCACGCAGATTGATTGTAGCATTATTTCATTATTATCCAACCCATATTTTACAAATGTTTATACGATACATTCTCATACTACACAGAAGAAAAATTGTCTTGATTCCACACCCATTGTCTCATATTTAATGAAAACAATATTTGTCTCGTCCCAAGTGCATATGCTTTGAACCACGAGAATATTGTGTCGGTTAAAATTTAGGTTTTTACTTTCTTTTGAACTGAAACAATATTTTCTTGGTTCAAAGCAAATGTATTTGGGACAAGACAAATATTGTTTCACTTTATACAATATTTCTGAAGATGTACTGAAGATTTGTCGTACAAAGATTTATTTTGGTTGTATTTAAAAAATTTCATAAATCTTATGAATAAAGTAGCTGACGTCTTGGCCCTAGCATGCCATTAAATAGGCTGTTCTTATGAAATATCTAGAATATGCTTGAAAAATTTTAGAATATTGCTCTGTGAAGCACTTTTTTGCATTCACATACATATTCAACGATTGATGCATAAAACAGTATTCTTAAGTATCACAAGATATTTGATCAATCTCATTTGAATAGTTTGTTCAACACTAGAGTGCTATTATCTTCTCGAAGAAATATGTGCGACGGTCGAATTAGACAACATTCTAATGTAACTCATGATATATCACAGGCCTACAAAATTGAACTTTTTGTTTGGTGCAACAACTGTATCATACTTTTCCGAAGTATTTTGGCGCGCTGAATCCGAATCTGGCTTCAAAATTGCATTATTACGTGTGGTTTTTGAGATATTTTAACGTCAAAGTGTGAAACACACCGTTTTTCGACATATTTGAGATTACGTGACGTCAGAATGTAATTTTTTCTCATGAAACTAGTAGATGCACCTCAAAATATAATCCATCCCCTTCCGAATGCCGTTGAGTTTGCTCGAATATCTTTTTTTTTACTGTGACACGACAATTTGAAATTTGTGTGTTCATGGATTTAGTGAATAGGTGAAATAACACAATTTTCAAACTGTCGTATCTCAGAGAAAAAAAAAGATATTTGAACAAACCTAATCGCATTTGGAAGAGAATGACTCTTATTTTGAGATAATTTGAAGAATAATTTGATAAAATGTTGTTAACGTGTGGAGTAATTGAATAAAACGTTTCAAAATCGTGCATTTTCATTTTATTTTACACCTGCGATTTCTTGAAAACTACACGTAGCATTAAAAAAATAAGTATATTTCCAGAGTCAGGGTATCGAATATACTCAAAATCTGCTTTACTTTTAGCGGCACCAAAATCATTGTAGACCTGTGATATCAATACTGTAATATTATACTAACATTTCATTGCAATATGTAACATTGTGTCATTATTGTAATATTGCTGCAATATTGAATTGTGTCTCTTAATATTATGTGCTGTATGCTGCAGGACATATTATAAGGGTTAGTTCTTACCAAAAAGTTAGTTCTAAAAGAACACGATCAGTTCTAAGACGTGAAAATGGTTAGTCCTTGAAAAATTACCCAATTTTCAGTGAAATGTTTTTCTCTTTCTTTTCCTCCTTTTGAATCGAGTATCCAATATTGCCCTGTTACAGAGCGAGCCTTTCGCCTCATATCAAGGGGTATAGGGAGTTTAATAGTGATATTAATTGTGAAAAAATAAGACTATGCCAAAAGTAAAATTAAGGGAGTATCAAATAATTTTAGAAATACTTGTGATACCAATCCCTTTCCCTTTTTTTTTGTTTTTAGAAATTGAGTGTCCACCGCGCCGGTCAGTTTTCAAATTTCTTTAGAATATGCCCTGCAAATATCTAATTTTTCACTAGTTGAATATTGACAAATTACTTCTTTCCATGCAAACCCTATCCATTATATGATAATGCAATCACACCGTAAAAACTAATGTCTTATTTTGAGACGTTGCGGTGTTTTCTTGCCATACCTTTTGCATGGAAACGTTTTGCAATGTCTTAAAAGTGACTACCGAAACGTCTTAGAATAAGACATTAGTTTTTGCAGTGCACTTCTGATAATAGTCACTAATTATATGGTGATGTCCTATCCAGCATGCCTCCATATGATGTATTCTATCAGCACCACTAGAGACCCTCAAGGTAGAGAACAGCCGAAGAGTAGGCAATTTTTGATTGATTACATCGGGAAAACCGGGAGTATAAAGAAAACAGTATATGATATACTTCTATGAAAGTAGAAAAGTACGTGGTTCATATTGAACTGCCCCATCCAAAATCGGATATTCCAGGTTTTACAGGAACAGCACAATTCCTGACAGCCGAATGTGTCTCTGGGATGGTTTCTGAACGTTCAGGGAACCTCTTTTACTCTCCATAAACGTTCCAGAGGCACGTTGTGCTAGCTGGGATATTGCGGCGTTTTGGCTGATCTTTCTCTTGAGACTTTTCAAACGCCATAACCGTTGCTTTCGTACACACGTAATATTAGGTGTGTAACTTTGCTTCCGCCGTTTTTTTCCGAAATTCGAGGCTTTATTGTGAAAAACTGGTTATACATTTATGATTCAAAGTATTGTCCATCGCTGGTCACTACTTTCTCTCATCTTTCGGGCAGCATATGAATCCCGCGTTGGCAAAACTGGTCATCTTTTGAAACGATCCACGAATCGATCCAATTTTTCACTTCTTCATAAGACCGGAAGTACTGATCAGCTAGGCCGTGTGCCATTGATCGAAACAAGTGATAGTCCGAGGGAACAACGTCTGGAGAATACGGCGGGTGGGGTAGGATTTCCTATTTCAAAGTTTCCAAGTATGTCTTGACCACTTTCGCAACATGGGGTCGAGGTTTGTCATGCTGTAAAATCACTTTATCATGTCTCTCGTTGTATCGCGGCCGTTTGTCTTTCAATGCTCGGCTCGAACGTATTAATTGCGTTCGATAACGATCGCCTGTGATTGTTTCAGTCGGTTTTAACAACTCATAATACACTACGCCGAGCTGGTCCCACTAAATACCGAGCATAACCTTGGAACCGTGAATATTCGGTTTGGTCGTCGACGTGGAAGCATGGCCGGGATATCCCCATGATTTTCTGCGCTTGGAATTATCGTAATGAACCTATTCTTCGTCCCCAGTCACAATGCGATGCAGAAATCCCTTCCGTCTTTGCCTTGCAAGCAGCTGTTCACAAACACACAAACGCCGTTCAACATCTCTCGGCTTCAACTCGCACGGCACCCAATTTCCTTGTTTCTGAATCATTCCCATGACGTTCAGGCGTTTTGAAATGGCTGGTTGCGTCACTCCCAATGATCCTGCCAATTCTTGTTGCGTTTGACACGAGTGTTGATCGAGTAATGCCTCCAATTCTGCATCTTCGAAAACCTTCTCTCTTCCACCGCCATGCTGGTCTTCGACGTTAAAATCACCGTTCTTGAAGCGTTGAAACCACTCTCGGCACGTTCTTCCACTAATAGTGGCCTCACCATAGGTATCTGAGAGCATTCGATGAGCCTCAGCCGCAGATTTCTTCATATTAAAGCAGAAAATTAAAACCTCCCGCAAATGACGAGAATTTAGCTCGTAAGCTGACATGTTCAATCGAGAATAACTTTATGATGTGGACCCAAATCGACTAATATTTCGATGGCGTTGTGTTCACAAATACCTAAGCTTATTGTATGACATCTATGATCTATTTATTCCAACTACCACTTAACGCTACAGCCATCTATTGCAAAACGGCGGGAGCAAAGTTATACACCTAATAAATCAAACTCCATTGGAAAAAATATTAAAAATCATTAGAATGTTGCATGAAAATGCTGATTCAGATCGAATAATTTCACCTTCATGAACACCATTCACACCTAATATTACACTGTAAAAAACTTCTGTGTGGATTGACAGAAGAATTTGGAAAAGGTATAGGGAGTTCAGCATGTGAAAATAGGCATGTGCCCCCGCATATATCGAGTTCAAATTCACACCACAGATAACTATGGGTATAGCATACACTGAGAAAAATAGTCATTACATCAAAGAAATACATTTTTTTGAATCTGGCCCTCATTGAACTGAATACATGTCCTTTCAAACAATGATGATTCAATAGAAATAATGAATTCTTTCGTTAAATGGAAGATATTATTTTATTGAATTCAGTTTCCTCCAATCCAAGAAACATTTTATTGACACAAAGATTAATTCTTTGGATTAGTCAGACCGCGAAGTGCAAGGCATGATTCTAATTTCATTCAAAAACGATTGAAAATTCAATAACTTATTTCTTCAATTTTATTACGTCACGTTTTGTAGGAAAAGCTCGAATTTTCAATTCAAGGTGTACACATTTGTTAATAACAACGTTTTCGAATCAATACTATACTGCTTGGAATGAAAGTAATATTTGGTAAGCATGATTTTGTATTTCTTCAAATCCACAGAGTGATTTTTATATTCAAATGATTTCATTCATCGATATGAAAGTATGTGCAATTGATTCTAAAGAAAATTCAGTAAGATAAAGAAATGGATTTTCGAAATCACGTTACGTTTTAGTTACTTAGACGACTTTCGGTTGGTTCTCGCAAGGTGTAGTCACTTTCTCACAAGTTCTCTTTCGACAGTATGGTTTGTATATAAAGAATTAATCACTCTGTCTTCTTAGTAAGTATTACTTCATCCAAATAAATATTTCTTTCAGATTATGGGATTGAATTACAGGTCCCGCATGGAGTGATAGGCACTATTCGCCTAACAGACGGCATGACTGAACGATCAATGAAGTCTCATTTGATCCAAAGTGCTCAGAATTCCCGGTTATCAACAGATTAAAGGAACACCAGAGTGGACTATGAAAGCTGTACAAGTGTGATAATTTTTTTTTACAGAAAAAATCTGATATTGTGCTCAATGACTTCTGAAACATCATTTATTGAATCAGGATGAAATTCACGAAGTCAAAAAAGAACATCTTGAAGTTGATGATTTATTTCGATGGATTGAAAATTTTCCTAATTGATTCAAAAACTTTCGTTTTTGAATGTTTGAGTGCTTTCATTCCTCCGAAGAAATAATTAATTGAATCAAAGGAGGTTTATTTTCACTGAAGAAAGGGTATTTGATTCAAAGCAATGTTTCTTCAGGCTCAAGAATTTCAGATTTGAATACATTGTTTGCATGAATACTCAGATTGATAAGTCCCATGAAATGATTTCATTGTCACTATTGGATGAATTCATTTCCTTGGCCGGAAGAAATATTCATTACGGTCATGACTTTTTTTTCTCAGTGTACAATTATCCCAAAGGATAACTTCGAAATTCACGTTGCAAGTGTATTATAGGAGGGGGCGGGGGAGGGTTAAATCAAAAGAATTAATTTTCTCAGAAACGGCCGATGCGATTTTCATGAAAAAAATTATATGTTATAGTTTCCAGTGAGACCACTCAGCGGAAACAAGTAGAAGGCATTTGGATAAGAAATACGGGTGGAGGAAATTATTGATCATTTTCACAGAATTTTTTTGAGCTGATGTAATGATATACCTACCAATCATTTTCCAAAATAATCCTCTGCCTATCTCCTGCGACATATATTTTATTAAGATTTTTTCTAACCCTGTGAGTGCACACTTGTTTTTCGATACACGGTGTGTACACCGGGTCACGTTCCTCAAAAGATCCAGTGTACACACGCAGGGCTAAAGGTATTTCATAACTCAAAAAAATAAAGTCTGACATGGAACGCGGTACGAAGGTAATCATTGCACTCGACACACATAATTTTTTTGATTCAACTTTCCCTTCCTCTATAATACTCTTGCCACGTGAATTTCGAAGTTATTTTTTGGGATCATTGTATGTTATACCCATAGTTATCTTTTCTACACATAGAGTTCCTCTGTTGAATTCCTCAACAAAATTTAAAGAAGATCAAACATTTTTGTTAGTTGACCAAAACTTCTAATTGTCTCCAATGTTTTTTGTAGATCTACAAAGAAATTTTCTGAATTTTGGATAATCTCCTAATATTCTTACGAAATACCAAATTCAAGTCCTGAAAATAGTTCAATGAACGTAAACCAAGGGTACGAATTTTCAAGCGTTTAACGAATCTTGATTGAACGAATGTCAACTCAAAATCAATACAGGATTGAATCCTCTCAGAGAACTCGAAATAATGTTGATTTCTATGCTTCGATTCTCTTGATCTGATAAGAAATATATAAAACAAATGACTGATAGCATAAAAAGACGGTAATAAATCAGCGAACTCGCTAATTTCACGTTTAATGGACAACACTCATCAAATCATAATATTTTTCCGAGTAAATTAGACACGAATTATATCTCCAATCATTGGAAATACCCTGGTTTATGTTTTTTATCGTTCGTTATCATCGGTATATCTGGTTCTCATGTTATAGGTCAATATTTTAAAAATCTAATATTCCCATCTGGATTATTCACTCCTCCACACGTTAAAAGGCAAAACCGTTGATCGATAAGAAAGAATTTTAGGTTTCATAGAAACGGATAAGGTTGAAATCTGTCCAAGAACACGACGTGTCACTTGCGTGTGAAAGACAGGTGCGTTGGAGGGTGAGCTTAATTGCACCGACTTATCTCCTGATAAGCGCATAGAACATACCATATGGTGGAATCGGAATCAATACCAAGCGATGTCTTTTTACGTCAAAAGATCCTCCGAGATAAGCAAATGATATTGTAAGGACAAAGTTTATTTTTCTATTATGAATGATTACAAAAATCCATAAAAATTCGTTCACCCATACGGAACGGGCTCTCAGCGTCTTCCTACAAAAACATACCGAAGATGACGTTGATTGCATTACGAATTGAGAATAGATTCTTATATGAATAGTTCGCACGAGAACCGATCGTACCTTCTTCAAACGAGACGGATAATCCCTTAACGGCCAAAGACCTTTTGCATTTTGAAAAAGTAGATACTTTGCGTCAAAGAACCAAAGCTCCTTTCGTACGTAACGTATTTTCAGTCTAATTAGTCTCGGCTTAAAGTTAAATGCCTCGACTCTTTCACTCGGGGCTCTGTTTAATTGTAAGTTCTTTGATCATTGCAAAGTTTAATAACATAAAAAAAATGAAACAAATCCTTTTTATAGCATGAAAACGCATTCTTCCATCGTGACAACAAAGAAGGGTTGTAAAGTCGTGCAAGATACCTTTCGAAGTTCACTGTACGTACTTTTTCTTTTATCATCATCGATTGTCAATTTTCAGCCATGTTGACTCGAATGGACAACAAATAATGATGAGCAATGAATAGTGTTCATACAGCTCCAGACTCTCGAATTTAATATTCAATTTTTTACAATATAGGTACTTGCATGCAATACATGTGTGAAAGTATTCAAAGTGGTGAATAATGGATGCAGGGAAGTGAATTATCGATTGATCATTGATACCACATTCCCCCTTTCTTTTCGTTTCTCTCTTTATTCCGAATCCAAATGAAAATTCAATCCAAACATCCCTCTGTCCTCAAAATCCACACAAATTACAACGTAACTCGTCTGACAAAAGACGCATCATAAATCCTTGCATACACAAGCGAGACTGCGAAATCAAATGAGGCAACTCGAACGCAAACGAGAGAGTTGGCAAGTCTCGATTTCGTGTTACCCGAGGTCCTCGAAAATGTACGAGAATCGAAAAGAGAAAAGAGTAAGAGAAAAGAGTGTTGGAGACAATTGCGGTTGGAGTTTATACTTACGGATCAAGGAAGTACTCGAGTCTCAAGGGTATCTCTTCTCGAAACTTCCTTTCAAATTCTTGTTTCTCTTCTCTTTGTCGTTTTTTTGTCACTGGGATTCGTGTGTAAGTTCGAGATCCTTCTTCACTGACGCTTTTAAACTCATTATTTTCGTAAGAGAGTGCGAAGGAAGCGAAGTTGAAGGATTGAGAACTGTCCTCTTCCTCTTTCTTCTCCTCCTGTCGCTCTGCGAGAGAATTGGAAGGAAGAAGGAGGGGAATCGTTAGATTAAAGAGCAAGAATCGTCAAACGCGGAGGAAAGAAACAACACAATGAGAACACGTGTATATCGCGATTCGTGTAAACACAATATGAAAATATCATCGGTCGTAAGCTTTTAGGCATACATTATAGCGATACAATGTGCGGAGCTTAGCCCTACTGTCAAGCTCAACCTCAGTTTGATGTTTTTGTCTTCCTCTCTTTTGTTGCTGCTATGGATGCTATGCCACGTCAGGATGTCAGGATTGCAGGTGGTACTTGTTACTCGAATTCGCTGAAGGCTTGAAAGCTTAGAGAACGTGGAAGGACATTTGCGGTTGTTGTTGTTGTTATCGTTTTTGAAGATACAAGAAACATTGTGGTAATCTTTTTTCTTTGTCGTATCGTTGCGTTTTGTTCTCGCACGTACACTCGCACACGCTGAGGTTAAATCTCTAATCTTCGATGCACATCATACGTGTTCCAGTAAACTGAACAATTGTCAACGATGTTTCGCTCAACGCTACGAAAACGAGGTTTGACTTTACTGCAGTTTATTAAAATCTTCTCTGTAAAATTCTTGACAATATCGTGCTACGGAAAATGATTGTTTCATATTGTCATGATTTTCTCGGGGTCTATTAGGCGAAAGGAAATAACGAATGCAAGAAATCAATTCTAGATACAAAAGGTAAACAGATATAGTATATATATCGTCGCGTGCATTTAAACGTGCAATGGACGTGAAAATATACACAGAAAATGAGACAATGATAGTTCGTAGGACATAACGTCCAAGTCGCCACCAAGAGACATTCTGTATAGATCACAGGAAACGACGAGTGTTATGATAAGATCAGTCGCGTGAGCAAGAATGAGTGGCCGTAGCTTCTCTTTTATTGCGTTCTGCATTTTCGTTCGTGTTAGTTTCCCCCAAATGATTCCTCTCATTTTCTCAAACTCTAAGAAGTTTTTTGAGGATAACGACAATAAAGTTTTTGATAGAGGAATTTTCAAATCATCGGGATACATTGAGACTTACAAACGCATCACGTTACTGAATATAAACTTCAATAATTAGATCCGAGAATCCGTATCACATAGGAACGTGAGATGCATCATAATCGCAAGGGTTTCTATAGAATTTCTGTTGTAAGTGTACTACGAGTACGTTACCTACTTCATCCCGAGATCCTCATTGTATGATTACGGGACGAGGGGTCGATTTAACTGGTCGGTCTTGAAAGTAACTCACGTTAAACTTAACAGTCGGTTAAGTTCGAGAACCAGCAGCTCGGACGGACTATCACCGTCTAGTTTTCGAGGAGTGCAACTATCCAGTGCAACAGAGAACCTTATCCTGTTCCAGTCCTTAGGGCATCAAGAGACTGAACTTGTAAGCCACGGTATGATTCCTCAACGACCTACGTCGACTTAAAGGCCATACGAGAGACGATTCTCCACAGTCTTATCTCGATTTGCATAAATTCATAGTTTGTGGCTTAGGCCTCATCGTAGTCGTGATTCCTTTAGATTGCTGTGTACCTTAATAATGTTACTTCGAATGAAAGTTCTCTTAATGTCACGGTGTTCAAGATCAATGGAATGATCATTCTTCACATAGAGTTTTGAAAAATACTCATCTAATGTTTATAGTTTGCTTATTTTATTTTTCATATTCGATATTTATACGAAATTCTTTCAGCGAAAGATTGTATGCTCCTGTATGCAGGCATCACTTCATACTCACATGAAATTCACTCGATTCGTGAGTCTACTGATGTGATGCTTACCATGCGGATAAAAAGATGCTGAATTACAGTTGTCATGTAATAATCCACGGTTTCTCGACTAAGGGTCATATAAACATTGTATAAAGTAAAATCTTGAGTGGATTTCTATTCGATAAACATGGAATATTGTACGTCCAGCTACGTGAAACTGAGGTTGAAAGAATCTCTTCTCACGTCTCGTCATGCTCAGCAGGGAATGTATCATGATTATTTGAAGGACTCGATTCGAAACGTAATAAGGATACTTAAGAACAGATTAATAGTTCTGTGAAGGAACAACAGTGCACGTGACTATTACACGTACCTGTTTTAGATCGTCACAAGTTACAGGCTATGTTGTACCGCCTCGACTAGTCGCCATCAGCAGCAGCTTTATGGAATTGATAAAATATTCACTCAGCAGACAGACGGCAAAGTAGTAAGGCATATAATAATTTTCTGGCACGCCACCTTGTGTTCTCTTTTCCTCGCGTTGTCCATGTTCGTACGTACGTGACCGTTATCAATAGAATCAGATCAGAAAATGGCGCAGGACTTCGATAAATAAGATAAATAATGTAATGCCTTTGTATCTCACCGATGTTCAACAGTTTCTCTTTTTCCCCTTTCTTCTCTTTTCATGACGACCACCTCGCTCCTCCGTCCTTCTCTTTCTTCTTCTTTTGCTCTTACAGGCGCGAAAAACTTTTAAAGTCGCGTGCACGTCCATCAGAGACAGGCCAAGCCTTAATACCGTGTTTCGCGTGAAACGCGAAGCCGATTGGCTCGATTCAAGGAGATTTGTCGGAGGTAATCATTAAACGTATAACGTATATCGTACATTGCGACGTCAAAGACTGTGTGGTTAATATTTATGTGCCGTGTATTTTATCATTATACGTATATAAGTGTGTATGTTATTTTACAATGCATTACTTTGATGGGCCATCGCTTCCAACTTCTGCCATTTTTCTATCTTTATCGATCGAAAATGAAGGACTGAAAAAGTACAATCACTTTTTTTCATGTTATATTCAAGAAGAACAGTTTTAGAAAATTTCTTTTTAATTTATATATTTATCGTAGCAGCTTTGGTATTTACGCTTTGATCCCGGATCAAAGTTTACACCTGCTCCGTATAAGAATATCGGAAAATTCAAGAAGACCAACGGTTTGTTAATTCAAAAATGCATTGGGAAATGAATTGATTTCTATTCTGAGGTAGAACAGTTGGCTGTGGGAATGAAAACATCCTTCTTCAAACAATTACTCCGTTTGAATGGTAAGAGAGTAGGAGATGGATGAGATATGAGAAAAGAGCAACAGGGCATATAGATCCTCCCTGACATTTTTAATGAACGCCGAAGAATAAAAAGCTGCAAGCGGAGCAGCAGCAGCAGAAGTAGCAGCAGCGGCATTAGCAGGGGTAGTTGAACACGGGGGTTTCTCTTGGCGGGGTCTGAGGATATATGCGATAATCATTAGACATAGATTCGCTGGGGTTACTGTCCGTCTACTCTCCCTTCAATCTCCCTCCGTCCCCCTCCGACTTCCTCTTTTCCCTCGCAATCCTTCTTCTCTTTTGCCTGCATCCTCCCTCTTCGTCCTCCCCAACCACCGAAATTCGTGCAGGATATCTCCCTGCGAAAGAGGGACAGAGGGTATGACAAAGACAGACAGGCAGAGCCAGGATGCAGTTCCGCTCGCAAACTTGAACTGCAGTGAGAACGAATGTCAGTAGTATTAGTAGCAACAGCAGCAGCCATAGGGGATAGATGCATGGGGTGGTGAGATGGTGCAGTCTGGTTACCATAGCGACCCATCGTCGCTGGACACCCCTCAACCCCTTGCATTTTAGCATTCTCTCTCTTTCTCTCTTTCTCTCTCCATACACCCTCCTCTGGAACTCTGTGTTCCTTCCGTTGATCAAGCGACCGGACAACATCATCGTCGTCCCGTGTCGAGTCAAAAACACTGGTCCCTTATTACGTCAATGTACGTAATTCTCAACAGAAAAAGAAAATTTATATATATCCAGGCATAGATATACGCGATGCAGACTTCATTTCATATTCATGGGAAGCGGAATGACATTTTTCTAACCAATTTTAATAAAACCTTGATAATCTGAACGAATTTATGCAAAGGCTCTGGGGATAGATTCGATTATCTGTCAAGTTATTGTCAAAGGTATATTCATTATGGGATTTGACGAATTCTTTCGAAAGTTGAATTATAGATTATCTTGAGTTTTATGGAACTTGAACAATTCTATCCCGTATAATTGATTTTTCCATGTCAGTGTTAATGGATTTTTCTCTTCGAATAGACAGTTCGTGATGCACGCAAAAATACCATTTCCCCAATAGTTTCAGATTATTCAAGAATCGCGAAAGAAATTCCCGGAAGAAGAATTGAAAATTGATTGATATCCTTTTTGAAATTCTATACATCGTAACGTGTGTAAAACAAACAACATATTCGTATTTTGGATATAAACCACTCGACGTCTGCAACGTGGAAAAAATGGAGGAGAACGTTGAAATTTGTTAGTTAGGGTTACTCGACAATGTGGAGAGGGAGGAAAAAAGGATAAAACAAAACAGCATGCGCGATGAAGTGTGGATTGAATTTTTGAAAAACCTGAGAGCTTGGTGATTTGTTGAAGTAGAAAATTGATACGTTAAAAGCTTGGTTGACCTTGCGTCGTTCTTTTTATTTTGATATACGTGCATCCAACCTTTCAACGGATCAATTTTTTTCAATGCATAGAATTACTCGAATTTTCCATAAAAATTCATCATTATTGATAACAGGGAGAGTATTATGAACGGATCGTGTTACACGGATTTCATATTACTTCTCATCCCTTTTATTTGGTTCTTTTCCTATCACATTTATAAAATGGAAATCTTACGATACAAGAAAGATGTCCAGAACAGGGTCGATTGTTTCAAATACTTCCCGATGTCTCGCTCAATCATTCCTCCAAAGTATGGATGATGGTTGAATCATTGACGTACGATGTCGAGCGTTACATTATTTCGCTACTCGTATACGTTGCGGACAGTTACAAAGCAATCAAATGTAATAGCAATCAGATCACACACCGTATTATCACATAGTCTTATGGTGGAATTCAAATTGCGAGCTGATGTGCATGTACAAAATGAAAAAGAACATTTGGATATGGATTCAATTTATCGGCAATTTGACAAAACAGTTCAATGATATATCATACTCTCATCGAAGCAACGTCAAATCGAGGTTACGTCAATCATTTTCTTTTATCGAATCCCAGTTTGAATCGACTCGATATATGAATGATTTCAACAAATTTTTAATTGAATGTTTGAATTTAAAAGATTTTATTTTATAAATCGAGTCGTTGAATCGTCACAATTAATATGGTTTGAAAATATGCTGTGTATTCTCATTTGTTAGTATCAAGTGAACTGAATCCCCTGTATCTCGAACCATACCTTCACATCACACGTGTAATACAGTATTGAATAAATAAAAAATTAGCTGGTGAGTGGCTCCCGTTGAATAGCCAATGATGGATTTCATGTCAGAGACTGAATTTTGTTCCATCAGTGACTGAAATTTATTTGAACCTTCCAACGGTCACGTCTCTTTTATCACCCGTTAACGGTAACCATGGGTCATTCGAGTCTTACGAATTCTGAACTGTCTTGAGGGGACTCGGGCCTAGGGACCCTCCAATGAGGGATGAGACAATCGGCTCTTTACTTGCCACCATTAATGGAATAGGGGTTAGTTTGTGCGTCAGCCAATGGATAAAATTGAATAATTCATTAAAAACATGACGGCACAGTGGGATGTATATATTTTCGATGGATTATTCGGTTTTACTCATTGGATGGTGCATAAATTAGGTACCCATTTATTGGTTATCCCATTAATGGCGGTTTTTGTCTTATCCCTCACTGGAGGATCCCTACTCGGGCCTGGGCAAGTGGGGTAGGAGAGAAGTCAAATTTTGCGCGAACTTCTTTCAAAAGATACATGATTAATACAAATTTCGAAGGGAATAATAATGGAATACATACTTGGGATCGCGCATTGCCGGGCACTTTGGATTTCTCAATGATTTCAAAAGGCTAAGAAATAAAATTGTACAATTTTTTAACGTTGAAGGTTAAAATTTTACAATTTTGGTTTTTAGCTCTTCGAAATTATTGAGAAATCCGAAGTGTGCTGTAAAACGAAATCCCAAATATATATTCCACTTGAAATTTATTATTATTATTCACTTGAAATTTGTAATAATTACGTACCTTTCGAAAGAAGCTCACGCCAAATTTGACTTTCCCCCTGGCCCACTTCCCCATGCTCGGATTCCTTTAATATATTCGAGAAGATCTCCAAAAATTCATGAACGTGGTTCAAGCAGTCTGTTTTGAGAGTCTACAATTCAAATTGCCAACAGATATTATTCAAACATGTATTTTTCAATATTCATGCAACAAAAAGGGGAAAAAATGTTATTTGGATTTTAAAGCACTTGAAGATTTCCGGAAAAAATAAAATGCAGCATGGTTTTTGGAAAAAAATATCACATCACTGTTGAATGGAGAAAGAGTATCAATTTGCAACGGGGGATAATAGGATATGTTCCAAATTTGATTTCGGATACTTCAACCTTCATACTTGAATTCCGTTTGAAGGAAGAGAACGCAATGAAATGACACGATAGACGCTTTCAACATGATTATTACATCAGAATGCAAAATGATGAATGTTGAATCTTAAAATCAACCAATCCATTTGAACCAACTTTGTATTTTGGTCTGGACGCAAATGACCTATGGTTACAGTTTAAGGGTAAGTATTGAATATTTCAGCTTGCCTATCGTCCTTGAACGCATAGAAAAACAGAACACAAAATCTCAGAGCAGTGGGAGAAACAAATTTTCCAATCCTATTTCGATGATTCAATGTGGCTGCATCTTACTTGAAAAATTCAATAAAATTTAGTTTTTTTTCTTGTGTCTGCATTTGTTTTCAATGATTATTTTCAGATGGAACAGGGGACTATTGCCAGGTTGGGGGACATTGAGGCCTTTTCACAGGTCATTCCATTCAATGGAATCAATTCATTGGTAGATTCCCTTAGAAATTCTTCTAATCTGGCAACTTTGAAACAGAGGTAGTTTTGGCTGCATCTTCAAATAAGTCTCCTTCCAGGATGAGAGTAAGTTTGCACTGCGAATACCACTGTATTCTCATAGGATCTATAACGGGTCACTTTGATTGAGAAATAAATTCAGAAGTGCTATCAGGAATTGGAATTAATCCGTAGCGTTTTTTTTTAATAAAAATCAAAGAATACATTAATCATAGTATTGTCCATCGCTTTCCACTACTTTTGACCATCTTTCGGGCAAGGAATGAATACCGTGTTGGAAGAACGCATCATCTTTGGATGCAATCCACGAATCGACCCATTTTTGGCAATCTTCGTAAGAAGTGAATTTTTGCTCAGACAAGCTATGAGCCATCGAACGGAACAAATGATAGTCAGATGGCGCAATATCTGGAGAATACGGCGGGTAGGGTAGAAATTTTCATTCAAATGTTTCGAGGTATGTTTTCACCGGTTTTGCGACGTGCAGACGAGCATTGTCGTGCAGCAAAATGACTTTGTCATGTCTTTTGGAGTATTTCGGTCGTTTTTCTTTCAATGCACGGGTTGAGCGTATCAATTGTCGTCGGTGACGATTCCCAGTTATGGTTTCATTCGGTTCCAACAGTTCATAATAAATCACACCCATCTATCTGATCTCACCAAATACAGAGCAGGAGCTTAGACCCATGGATATTTGGCTTTGCCACTGATTGTAATGGTTGGCCGGGCTTAACCCATGACTTTCTGCGCTTCGGATTGTCGTAATGGATCCATTTCTCATCGCCAGTGACAATTCTATGCAAGAAACCATTTCTTTTCTGCCGTCGAAGCAGCAGTTCACACGTCAAAGAACGCCTCTCAATATCCCTTGGTTTTAATTCATATGGGATCCAACATCCTTCCTTCTAGATCATGCCCAAACTTTTCAGACGTTTCCCTACCATTGATAAGTCAACTCCCAATGATGTCGACAATTCTTGAAGGGTTTGACATGAGTCTTCATTGAGCAACGTCTCCAAATCAGTATCTTCAAGTTTTTTTGGCTGGCCAGGTCACTCCTCATCATCCAAATCGAAATCACCAGCTTTGAAACGTGCGAACCATTTTCAACACGTTTGCTCAGCTAGACCATGTTCACCATATACTTCCACTACAATACGATGGGCTTCAGCAGCACTTTTGTTCATATTGAAGTAATGGAGTAAAACTCCCCGCAAAAACACTTTATTCGGTATAAATTTTGACATGTTCAATAAGTTATGAAGTGTTGTTATTCACGATTCAAAAGAAGGTTATGTAAAACAAATTATGTCCAATAATAGCTGTTTCACGGTGGATAGATTATTGTAGGTAACAACGGAATACTGTACTACCTACGTCAGCTTTTGTATAACGCTACGGATTGATTCCAACCCCCAATAGCTCCGCTAGCCGTTACAAACTTCGTATGAAGGTGTCCCCTCACGTCGTACAGCGAGTAGAAAAGTATTTCGAATCCAAAATATCAAAAGAAACTGAAAACGAACTGAAAAAGGGCGCCAGATAGTCCCAGGAAGGAACTATCCAAATCGGGAGAGTACACAAATCAATTGATTGAAAATTAAATAAATTTTGCAAGCCGCGAAAGGCTGCACAGCGAATCTTCGCTGAAACAACTAATTAATTGAACAAGAAACTCATAACGAACCCGTGAAATTACCCAAAGCTAACCCAGACCGCGTAGAGGGGGTGGGTGAAAGGAGAACGTGGAACAAAGACGGTTGAGAGTGAATCGCACAGAGTTTAATATAAAAATGAAACATTTGGTACAAAATGTAGGCCTCAAAGGCAGAGTTGCCAGTAAAAAGCGCCAACTTCTCTTTGATTGGTGATTTCTTTAAGAATCGGAAATATGATTGGTCAGTTATATAAGAAACAGCCAATCACTGGAGTTGGCGCTTTTTGTCTGGCAACTCTGCTCAAAGACATCAATGAAAGTTGATAATGGTCGCAGCCGGCGAAAGGCAACCGATTTGTTAAATAAGAAAAAGACTCCACTTGAAATAATAAGAAATCGATCCAAGTCCGGCCAATCAGTGCAGGATAGACACATACATGCACTGAGAGTGCAGCAATGCGCTCTCCTTTATTCTTTCCACACAACTTGGCGGGAATTTCGGCGTCCCGCACGAGACAAATCGAGATATAAAAGAAAGGAAGAATTCATCACGACGAATTCCAGAATAATAGCATATCATAATGGGGGAACTCATCAGCTCGCGTATAAAAGAAAACCCCGTGGGTGAAGTGATCCAAACGACAGCACGTGGCACACCCCCTAGTCTACACGAACAACAATTAGTAAGTCACGTTAACGTGTATGCCGCCAAGAACCAGACTGATTGTCTTGCAAGTGTAACGAGGGCCGCTGAGCGAAATTCAATCCCCACTTGATAACATAATTCAAAATTAGGCCACCGGTGGCTCTATTTGCAAATTCGAAACGTACACAGTAAAAAGTAAAACTTACTTTCATCCTGAATATCAGCTTACTCTAAGATGCAGCCGAAACTAGCCCTATTTTACTGAAAGTAAGCACCAAAAACAAATGCCGACACAATGGAAAAGACTGAATTTCAGTCAAATTTCAAAGTAAGATGCAGCCACTTTCAGTCGGACTTTTTACAGTGTATGTACTATGAACGTTCATAGTACATTTAGATATACTATGAACGTGCATAGTATATATACAACATTCTGATGCTCCTCGGGTAGCGACAGCACCGACAGCGTGGAAATTGTCCACGTATATTTCGTCTCACGGCTGAGGCGATAAGTATTCCCCTCTCTATCCTCTCATGGTGGTCTTAGGCCTTCATTCATGCACCTGTTGGCTATGCACCAAGCAAGCATTCCCAGCAAAGTAGAGAAAAAAAAGACAGAATCGAAATTCATGTAGGTCGACAATCACACGGCTGTAACATCCTTGAGAGACTCTATACAATGCAATTTTCTCTATAAGTAAGAGCAGGCCCCTCCAACTCACACATTTTTCAATACTCCTCGTTTTCACATAATGTCCATCAAAATCCAGGTGGCGAACGATCTAGTGGTCCGAAACAATTGGTAAACATAACCAAAAAGTTTCATTTTGCGAATTGTCAAGACGAACTGGTGTTGTGATTTCTGTAAATTTGTGTTTTCATGGGCCAATAAATTCATTTTCTCTCATTCCGTGAATTATTTGATTACGTGTAACGTAAATTAAATTGAAGTGTCAGCCAACAGTCGTGTAGAGCCATCTACAACTTTTTGGACATTATGTGAACACGTAGAAGCTCGGGTCGGAGGGGCCTGAGTAAGAGTCTCTCTTGACGGCTACAATTTCGAATTCGCGACATCGAAGAGAGGGCGAGAGAGAGAGAGAGAGAGAGAGAATTTGAAAAATTCAATGTGACGAGGTATTTGAAAAATACCACGTCACAGATTTCATGACAATTTTTCAGTTTCTAAAGCGGTATTGAGACAGTCTTTCATCAAATTTCACAAAATTTAACGACAGGAGCTATTTTCTAGATATTATAGCTATTCTTTCAACTGTTACGGCTGAATTATTTCTTTGTCTAGATATCGAGCAGTAAAATTGTGTTGTCAGATCGTTGCGTTACGAACTCTCATTGTGGTAGCCAGTAAATAACTATAGTCACAATTATTTTAGCTGCGTCAGCGGAAAGAGTGGGGTGAAAATTTTAGGCGCTGCTGGAGCGAATTCATTTCTTTGCCGTGTGTATGAGTTTTATGGTGTGGCTGATTATTTACCCTCATTACTTGACCCACTTCAATATCTGGTAATCATATGAGAAAAAATAATTTTTTATGGTAGCAATTGAAATTACAGATTCAAGGTGAAAATGTAAGCATATTGAGATTTGCTAATGACATATAGCTATATTAGTTCCGAGTGGTGCTGAGTTGGAAAATACTCTCAACACTATGGAAAAAATATTACTAGAAAACTATTGTATGAATATAAATAAGGACAAAACAAAATTCATGATTGGTACAACAGCGAAAACGTCAAGAAGAACGAAAATCAAAATAGATGCAGAGACAATTCAGCAAGTCAAAGAATTTAAATATCTAGGAAGAATAATCACAGAAAACGGTAAAAGCGAAAGGGATATAAGAGCAAGAATAGCACAAAAAAACAGGCTTTCCACCAAAAGAAACAGTTACTACCCAATAAACACATGCACGTTATTTCAACGTTGAAAAAACGTTGCACTATCGAACGGACGTTATTCGTCGAATTCATGACGTTCATTTTTGGTTAACGTCTGACGAGAGAATAGACGTCCAGAAAAGACGTTTCGATAACGTATTACTAAAACTAATAGTAAAAAATGGCCATTAAAAAACGTCTCCAAAAAACTTTTTTGAAATGTACTTCAATCACACGTTGAGGACGTATTGTTTATGACATTTTCAATGCTCGAACATCAATCGAAGATATCGTGTTGAGAATGTCGAACAAAACACAGCAACGTTGGACAAAAATCTAAACGAGAAGTGAAATAATGAATAGCGTGACTTCATTTATGAATATTTTTCTTCTTAAATTTTTGTGTTATCAAAAATCCCTTCTTTTCGCATTAATAGAAAATTTTTCAAATAATATGTCTGGTTTGATTCTCATTTTGGAACCATCATTATAACACGTCATTATTTGACGTCTTATAAACGACTTTTGGACCGTTGTTGTGACGTTATTTTATAGTTGAAAAACACGTGATCTGCCGCGACATTTTTACGTCGAATCAACGGAAGAATATTACTAAATGTCAACGTGTGGTTATTGGGCGTTTTTCACGTTTTTTAGACGTATGTGTGTTTATTGGGTATGTTCGAAGAATATTATTAGGCGTTTCGAAACGCCGTGAGGGCCCCCCAAATCTCTTTTGAAAATTATGTAAAAAATATTGTAGCACTCCTTCATGACGTAGAACAAAATTAGAGGGTGGGCCGTCCAGAAAACTTGTTTGTTGACAACAAAAAAATCAAAAAACACTTCTTATATATAAAATAAGAACCACCCTAATATTATATCATACATTAATATATTCTTTCGTAACTGAAATTTTGATCAAATGTAGTTGAAATTTCAATAAATTTTTCAGTCACACTGTAAAAAATATTCGCGAATTTCCAAGCAGAAAAGTATGGTGAAGAACTTATAGATTGGTAAATCTCCAAATCGTTTGGAAACTCACAAATTTTCTGTAAATTACTAAACAATTTTTGCGATTTCCCAGGAAAGATTTGTCAATTGGCAAAAATTGTTTGTAATTTCACCCATTATGTTTGTGAACTTACCAAAAAATGTTTGGTAAAAAACTTCCAAACCTTCTTTTGTAAGTTTTTTACAGTGTCCGTGAATAACTTTTGCTCCCATTACCTGTATGTTAATTCGAAGTTCAATCAGATATTTCTAACAGTGTAGGAATCAATTGGGACAGCTGCTTCGTGTATTTCATATTTCGATACCTAAAAATATGGATGCAATAGTTAAATTTTAACTACTATCGCAATATATGTTGTTGCAGCAGCTGAACAATAACTATCATAATTGATTTCCAGCGACTCCTAATGGACTATTTTGATAGATACTATTGAAGCTCGATCCCATCAAAAAATTTGGTGTTGGAAACGGTCCACTCAAAACTCGTGTTCAAAATCAACACAAATGAGTGTCAAATTGACAGATTTTCATTGCAAACTCCACACTTTTGTGTTGATTTCTCACATCCTTTATGTCAATATTTAACACAAATTTTGAGTGAACCGTTTGCATAAAATTTTCTAATGTTTGTGACGTCTATGATTCATATGTGCGCCATTATTTGACCGACAAGCAAACTCGTATTCACTGTAAAAAGTCCAGCTCAACGTGACTGCATTTTACTGGAAAACTTGACTGTGTCGGAATTGTTTTTTACGCTCACTTCCCGAATAGAACATGAAACTTCAGCGAATGCTCAGATTAGATCTCTATAGATCGGATCAAAGGTTCATGAAAGAACTAACTCTTAGATTAACAAACGTTTGTCAAAGGTACTACGAACGTTGAAATGTCCGCCTCAAAATACTTTCAGGAAACATAGATGGAACGTTTATTGAAGGTTCATCGAAGGTTTGAGGAAGCTTCACAAAAATATCTATACTCAGATTAATTGATAATAATTTATGTTGATTAGTCAATTCATTTTTCATATAAATTGATCCAAATTAATATAAGTATAGATATTTTTATAAAGCTTCGTCAAACCTTCGATGAACCTTCAGCGAACGTTGTATTTATGTTCTCTGAACGTATTTCGAGGTGGACATTTCAACGTCCGTAGAACCTTTGTCAAACACTTGTGAATCTAAAAGTTAGCTCTAATGAACTCTCAGCCCGATCTACACACATCTGATCTGAACGTTCGCTGACGCTTCATGTTCTCTTCTGATTTCAGTAAGAACAGGGCTAGTTTTAGCTGCATTAGAGCTGTTTTAGAGTAAGACTTCACTTCCAATTCAGCAGAATAATTATATCATCTATCACTCTTCCATGCGATTGTAATCAATGGAAAGACACGTTACGCTATTTTATTCGTTTTATAAAATTCTTATAAAAACATCGTAAATCACGTTTTCTGTAGGAAGAGGTATATATAAACAGAGTACTCTTCTCGACGCGAGTATCGAGTATTGAGTTGTGTATCCGAGTATTATCGTGAGTGTATTTTTCTCTGAACACAATAGAGTGGTAATTCGAAGTTTGTCCGATTGGAATCCTCTTTCCACAGTTATGAAACAAGCGTGTGCTATAGGATTTCTAGGAAGCAAATGTCACGAATATTTTAGTGAACAACAACGTACTACGACACGTAGTCCCAGCTACCTACGGTTAACACGAGCGAGCAACAGGCATCACCTCGGCTTGCCGGCACGTGCGTGCATTCGGGTTGCCTCAGAATCTTCGGCATTTGATCGGTATCGATGGCGACCCAATACGTGTGTCTATATACACGCATATACAAATACACAACCACGCCAACAGTCTCGACCCAACGTGCAGGGGGAGCTTGCGTTTGATGGTGGTGTGTCCGATGGTTGTACGGTGTACTGTTGTTTTCCGTGTATATATGTTTACGATAGAATGTGTACAAGCTCGTTTGGTAGATAGGTTACGAGGTCAATGTGGCAGCAGGACAACGACAGGGTGAGACGGTGACATAACACCCCATCTATCTCGATTATTGTCTAAGGAATCATTGACCTCGATAGATCTGAGAATGTTCATTTTCTCCAACGATCAATTCCCAATCTTCAACTGTTCCACGCGACTCGAGTGCATTGTCGAAGTGTCACCGTCTCTCTTCATATTGTCGTCAAGATTATTCGTTGGTTTCTAATAAAATCAGCGATGATTTTATTACAACACTTTGATAAGATTCGATGAGGAGTTTCTTAGGTTCAAAATCTTTGCCAAAGATCTTCCATTTTATTTCTACAGCAAAAAGAATTAGATGGGATTGTTATAATCAGGGAGAGAAAATAATTCGTTCGTGTAATGGCGGTTAAAATTCATGAAATAACTCAATCGAATCCCTGCTCGTGTTGAACAGAAAATACCACACCAAATAATATCACGAACGGCACGATAAATTACTTGTTTCTCCGATTACTTGTAATGATATGTAAATTTCGCCGTGCAAGCGTAACATGATTTCTTTTTCGCGCCCACAATCCCTGCCATTCTCTGGAATGTTGTCAATTGGTCGAATGGATTTTATCATTGGTATTGTATCGCATTTAATCGGCCTAATGAGCCGCTGCACCGACATGATCTCTCCCTCCGACCTATCAGGGTGTATGAATTTGATGCTACCGTCGCATATTGTGTATCAAACCCCTCGCACACGCATACGCCCACGCACATACGTTACGATGAGGCGTGAAATATAAATACATGTAGCAAGAACGTATGTATGCGTGTACGGGTGCCGCACCCCGTGCGATCACCGTGTGTTTATTTCCACAATCAGGCGAGTTGCAATGCTATTATCAGAGGGCAACCAACGCGGGTTCGACGAGAACCGCTCAACACTCTGTGTTGTCCCCACATACAAACGAGCGTGACCCACTGATACGTTGACCCTGTTTAGCAAATGTGTTATGCGAGTGAGAACGATAGGGTGCACGCAGGACGATCCATGGTTAGGTTTCGAGCCTTCAACGGGATTCGATGCATCCTATCAATATATAAACGTATTCAAAAGTTCCCGTGTATACTGTTTCCTCTCCTATGGATTGTGTGAAAAGAACATAAGGATCAGAAGAGAAATCTTTGAATATCGTGAATTCACTCCAAAATATTGAATTAAATTGAAAAAATCCATCTCATCGCGTCCAATGACCACGACTATATTCTTGGAGGAAATCGCTTTTCACTTCTAGAACCGTTATATTAGGAAATTCACCAGAACGCTTGAAACTATGAGAGGGAGGAAACCATTAGAAGGTAGCTCAGGCTTGTACTCATCAACCCTCTTGTCGATGCATCCTGAATGAATGAGTCGAGATATCCGAGAATACACCATTTTTTTCACCTCTTCTCCTTTTCACGTATTAACGAGTTTGAATTTAGGTCGAACCCTCGAATGTTCCAAATTGGTTTCAACTCCTCCCCTTTCGTTCTCTTCGACACGTGCCTCGATCGTCGATCATCGATCATCTCACCCGATACGTATCGTTTCTTCTTTCCTCCTTGTTCTTCTTTTTCTTTTCCCATTCCTCGGCAAACCGAATTCCAGACGCGAAAGCAGAATCGATAAATATTCAATGAATTGAATTAATTATAAACATTAAGGCAAATGTTTATTTTGAAATCAAACTAGCAACAGGTTGGCACGTAATCGAAGTATACACGTTAAATATTATTTTTCCCTCACCCATACTGTTTTATATCGACGATTGATGTATACAAATTCATACCGAATACATTTATACGATAAACAATGATAATGAAAACCGAAAATTTGCAGTCACAAATAACAAGCGTGCCATGTTTCAACGAGTTCATGCGGATCAAATCGAATACATACGATTTAAAATTTTGATAGGTCATTAATTACGATGGATTAACTTCGACATGATATTCTCATGTGAGTCGCGCCGTGAAAATTGTTGAATGAATACAATTTTGTCACCGCTTAAACATTTGAACATTCATTATACGTTATGAACTGCCACGGCGAGAGGAGGGGGTTTCAAATGAGCAGCGTCAATGGAAATTTATTTGTTCTTACTACGAGGAATTTGTGTTTACAATGAGGCATGTTTTGGGATAATGCAATTATGTACAGAGAAGTGTTGTGGAAGACACTTGGATGGAGTGAAAATTGTTTTATTCAGTCATGCGTGAATTCGAAGTTTTTTATGGCAAATGAAAATCTGAAGACTTCTTGATATAGTATTGAAATCGCATGTGATCTGAATAACTGGTGAATACGAACCATTCGATCTCCTTTTCACAGTTGTTTTAGAAACAGTGTCTTGCAGAGAAACTCGATCTCGCGTATATATCGTTTCTATAGGAGTGGGATGACGCACGTGTACAGGACAGAGATCTCAATCAAGATACAACAGCGGGTCTAGAACAACAGTATCTTAGTACGTTCTTATCATTAAGGGACGATCTACGCCGACAATAACCCTTGAAATTCGCTGGTATTCACAGCCTAGTGTACGTTTGGTTAGCCATCTGGCCGTTTGGCTTTATTTTCCTGATGATATGATCGTTCAGATCGATGAGAAAGGAGGAACGCTTCCATTTCATATCAAGATCGATACCGATACGTCTATTCATACAAGGTTAATCGATGTTTAAGAACACCATATTTCACAAAGATTCAATGTTAGGCTGATTTGGATCAAATTATTTCAAAAATCAAGAGTATCCCTCTAAATTCCCTGGAGTGAAAATCCACTCCTAAGGAGTGAGAATACTGCAAGTCCAACAAGAGTAAGATTCCACTTCCAAAGAGTCAGTTTTCACTCCATAACAGCAAATTTTCACTCTCTTGGAGTCGCAATTTCACTCTTAAAAGAAGGAGGAATTTCGCTCTCTGAAGTGAGTTGAAATGCCACTTTGATGGAGTGAAAATTCACTCTTGGGGAATGAAATATCACTCTTGTTGGACTTGCAGTATTTCCGCTCTTCAAGAGGGAATTTTTCTCTTCAAGAAATTTAGAAAGATCATATTCACTTTTTCGTATCAAAAGTTAGACATGCTGAAGACAGAAAAAGAATTCGCGGTAAGAGTGAAATAAATGGTTATCTTTTACTGGAACAATAAATTCTTTGCTGTAACAGCCAACTATTTAGCAAAAATATCAAACTTTCAGCCATGCGAGCTACAAATTCCAACTCTTTCAGTTAAAATTGTTTGCTACTTTATATGTGATGTTGAAAATTCAACTGTCTCAGTTAATAATTCGCAGGCATTACTGAATAATTAGCTGCATTCAGAGAAAAAACTAGTCGGAATTACCATTGCAATAGTTGGGAGTTGAGGTTAGTTACGTTGACAATCAAACATATCAGTGTAACCATCAATCAGCTAACTTCTCATACTTGAGTCCTTCTCCTGGTTAAACGAAACTACACGGAGAAAAAGGGATCTTGAAAAATACCATAATTTATGGATTTTCGGCGTTGGTCTAACCGGAGTCAAAATATTTACGTGAAGATGCCTCTACACAGTAAAAAGTGAAAACTTAAAGTGATCCTAAATATCAGCTTAAAAATGCAGCCAAAAGTAGCGTCTATTCCAACTGAAAGTAAGCAATGAAAAAGACTGAATTTCAGTCAATTCCATCTTACTTTGGAAATTAAGATGGAATTCTATCTTAATTCCAAAGTAAGATGGAATTAACTGAAATTCAGTCTTTTTCATTGCTTACTTTCAGTTGGAATAGGCGCTACTTTTGGCTGCATTTTTAAGCTGATATTCGGGATCACTTTAAGTTTCACTTTTTACTGTGTAAAAGTACCATAATGCCTGGGAATTTTATGAGGAAGGTACCATACTTCTTTATAAGAGTTCAAGAAATTATAGGACTTTTAGAGGTTCGTTCACGTAAATATTTTGACTCAGGTCGGACCAAAGCCAAAAATCCATAAATTACCCAGTAAACACACGCACGTTTTAAAAACGTCAAAAACAGTCAATAACCACACGTTGTGAATTAGTAATATTCTCGCGTTGATTCAACGTAAAAATGTCGCGGCAGATCACGTGTTTTCCAACCATAAAATAACGTCATATCAACGGTTTGAACATCGTTTAAAAGACGTCGAATATTGACGTGACCTAATATGATGGTTCTAAAACGTGAATTGACTCCAACAAATTTTTTTTTGAAAACTTTTCATTCGATATCGAGAACAATAGTATTCCTGAGTATGACAGAATTTGGAAAGTATGCCACACTATTTATTATCTTGCTCTTTGTTGAAATTTTAACCATTGTTCGGTTTCGTTCGACATTTACAGCAGAATATATCTTCAATTGAAGTTCAAACACAAGGTGTTATAAACACATTTTAAACGCGTGATTCAAAACCGTTCAAAACACATTTTTTGAGGACGTCGTTTGATGGTTATTTTTGAATATTAATGTAAATTACACGTCATCAAAACATGATTCCTGGTCGTCTATTTCCCTATCAAATTTCAATTAAAAATCAACGTTATGAAATCAACGATTAACGTCCGTTTGACAGTCTAACGTTCTTTCAACGTTGAAATAACGTGTGTGTGTTTATTGGGTATGTTATTTTTCAAGATATCTGTTTTCTCAGTGTATTGACTTGTACAATGTCCCAACCAAATCCTTTTAATCAGATGAATGTATTTTGTCAATGTGATTCTGATTTAACTTTGCCAAATTTGATTCAATCTTGTATAATTCTCTCACCAAATTCCATTAAATTTCATTTTATCAGATTCTCTGGATATGTTCAGCTGGGGTTCTCAACTGTAACTATTAATTCACCATTTTCTTCCTCTCAGTGTGGCTCGAGAAATTACTTGCTCCGTTCCCAACAAAAAATTGCTATTCCAGCAAAACATGTGAAAGGCAAATAATGTTCGGTTGTGCCAGTGGATTTTGTTTTTCCTGTGTAAGCCTTGAGCTATAAGAGCCTCTTCTTGCACAATAATTGGCATTTCTGATGATGCTTATTGAATTGATTAGGAATTTATCACACAATGCAAGTGAAACCATGAATCGTCAAATTGAGAAAACATGAGTGGCACGAGCGTCAAGTTTATGAGAATGCAAATGCAGCGAACATCGTGAAGATTGTAAAGATGCGAGCAGAGTGAGTGCCATCTGCTGATCGCATGGTCTAGACTACAAAATTGTGAGCGAAGAAGGCATTATGAAACATGAACATGAACATTTTTGTTTGACCCTTCCGAAATACTATCAAAGACATCTTCCTCAGTAGAAGTTACTCGAGTAATTTTCAAGGCCATTACAAGGCAGGTCCCTCACAACGGCCTGATAAGGTCCACAGAATGACTAGAGTGATTTCTACTAGAGGTAAAGATATCTGAATGATATCGTATGTATCATTATAAGTTATCTTTCAGCTTAGACGTCTTCAAAATGTCATACATTGAAATTCAGTGACAGTGAGTGAAATTTATATTTTTGCTGAATGGATTTAGTTTAGAACCGGAAAATACTGGATGAAACTTCAAACAATAAACAGCGTGACAGGATGAATTTATTCCCTCGTCATATTCCCTTGTTTTTATAAATCCCATTCTTTCCGATATTAAGGTGTCATACTACTTTCAGGAATCGAAATCAAGCGTGACTTTTCGAAACTCAAAGTGATCCCGAATATCAGTTTGAAAATGCAGCCAAAAGTAGCGCCTATTCCAACTGAAATTCAGTCTTTTTCATTACTTACTTTCAGTTGGAATAGGCACTACTTTTGGCTGCATTTTTAAGCTGATATTCGGGATCACTTCAAGTTTCACTCTTTACTGTGTTCATTGTGGAAAGACAGAACCCTTTGGCCAATTTTGGGTTTCCATACATGATTACACATCCCATACAGGACAGTCGCCAAAGAATTACGTCGCATCTACGTAGAATCCAGGGAGAAGAAAGGGAACGATGGATATAACGTGGTACGATGGAGAAGCAACTTTGAGGCGACGGAGAAATGTCCAGGCTGTTTTTTCGTGTGCATGGACATTTCTCCGTTGCCTCTACGTTGCTTCTCCGTCGTACCACGCTGTATCCACCGATCCCTTTTTTCTCTCTGAATTCCACGGAGAAGCGACGTAGGTGTCCTGTGTTGAATCTCTCAAAGTGCCCAAGAATATTTTCTACGTCATTTGAAAACAAAACGGTGCACTGAGAGGAAGTATCAATCACTGTTACCCAAGACAATAGTACAAAAAGACCCAACAATTGTTTTTAGTAAATTATACTATTTGTTTAGTAACCACACTGTAAGAAATTTTCTGAAAATTCAGATATTGGAGTGTCTGAATTTTCAGACTCGAGTTTCTGAAAGGCAAATGTAGATAAGGTCTTCTGGAAATTCAGATTTGATATCCAGAATATTATATTTAGATACCAAGTTTCTAAAAAATTAGAGAAAGTTTCTTCATGTTCATCACCAATACTTTGAAAATTAAGAATCTGAATAATTTAAGAAACTTACACTGAAAACATGCGCAGAATCGGTGCGCAGTGAATCGTCTTGCATTATTTTGTATGACGGTCAATGAACGGTAAGTAAAGGTGAGTTGCAAAATCAAATTCAATATCATTTATTTTAATGAACAAATACTTACTGCACCAACAGTAATTACATGTTGTGCAATGTAATTTGAGCCAAATTAATTTATAATGTGACATGAAATGTATTGCGGGATTCGGTAAAAAAAATGTTAAAAATGTGAAGTTAACCTCTTTGCCATTGGAACAAAAATCGTCTGTGAATATGACAATCAGAAAATCTCATGACGGTGGTATGAATAAATGATTAAAGGAAGGATGATACATTGAGATTTTTGAATTGAAAATGATGAAAAAAACATCCAAGTTCTGAATCAGATGTTCTGATTTTTCGTGGATCATAAAATCAATTTCAAGTAGATTTAATTACCGCGATTAGTTTGAAACTCAGAGAATGTGGTTTAAAAAACTACATTATTTCCATTTACTTTGGCTTCAACTATTTGTAATAAAAGAGATAGAACTGTGTGCTATGCGACCAAGTCTAATTAGGGTAAGGAACAAGCGATGAGTATGTGAAACATACAAACATGTAATAAGTGCTCCAATGAAAAGTTTCACAAAGTATAACATTGAGTGATTTAACATGGAACAACTTATATAATTTCTACCAGATCCAATTGATGCCATTAATTTCTGTATTATGTTATAGTTTAGAGAAAATCAGTGTTTGTGAGATTGATATTCTGATTTATCAAAAACCAAAAAATGAATCATTTTCAAGAGATTGATTTTCACTGAATCATAACAAAATACAGAAATTAATTCCATCAGTTTGATTTGGTAAGAATTATATAGGCAGGGTTGTATATTGCATCATGTAGGGTTACGCTTTGTGAAATGTTTCATCGATATCCTCAGTACCAGTCTTACATACTTATCGCTTGATTCTTTCATCAATTGAACTTTATGTTGTAGAAGACAAAACCATCTCTTTAATCACAAATAGTTGAAAAAAATATATGAAAAGAATAACATATTATAGTTTCATAACACTTTGAAACAATATTTTCTGGTATTCAAGGAATCAAAAATCAATCTCAATAATATTAATTCTCGCTAAATCATAACAAAATACAGAAATTAATGCCGTCAGTTTGATTTGGTAAAAATTATATAGGCAGAGTTGAATATTGCATCATGTAGGGTTACGCTTTGTGAAATGTTTCATCGATACTCTCAGTACAAGTCTTACATACTTATCGCTGGACTCTTACACCAATTAAATGTACATCGTAGAAGACAAAACTATCTCTCTCATCACAAATAGTTGAATAAAAGTACATAAAACTATAGAAACGATATTCTTTTCATGTACTTTTTTTTAACTATTTGTGATGAGAGAGATGGTTATGTCTTCTACGATGTACATTTAATTGGTGTAAGAGTCCAGCGATAAGTATGTAAGACTTGTACTGAGGGTATCGATGAAACATTTCACAAAGCGTAACCCTACATGATGCAATATTCAACTCTGCCTATATAATTTTTACCAAATCAAACTGACGGCATTAATTTCTGTATTTTGTTATAATTCAGTGAAAATCAATCTTTTGAAAATGATTTATTTTTTGGTTTTTAATAAATCAGAATATCAATCTCAAAAACATTGATTTTTACTAAACTATAACATAATACAGAAATTAATGGCATCAGTTGGATCTGGTAGATATTATATAAGTTGTTCCATGTTGAATTACTCAATGTTATTCTTTGTGGAACTTTTCATTGGAGCATTTAGTACATGTTTCACATACTCATCGCTTGATTCTTGCATACTTGCATTAGACTTGGTCCCATAAGACACAATTCTATCTCTCTTATCACAAATAGTTGAAGGAAAATTAAATGGAATTAAAATAGTTTTTCAAACCACATTCTTTAATTATTCTTTATACATTCTTATAATTTTATACGTGCTAATTTGATTCCTTTTTTACCCAAATCTACGTTTCATTTTTTGGAGATATATGTTCTATGTATTAAAAAAATTGTAATGCTGTTTACCATAATTCTTCAATACACTGTTTTGGTAATAATCAAATAGATAGATTTTGTGGGTTTCCATACCTTCATCACACAAGATGAAGTTATAGAGATGCATAAAATCCTATATAATGTTATCAAAACAAACGTTATAAATGTTCCAGATGAGTGTCTTCAATTTTTTTCATCTGGGAAGTGTATAAGTTCCAGATACATTCCACTTGGGTTTTCGAGACTTCATCTACGTCACTATTCTTGGAAAAAAAATCGGTAATGATATGGTATGCGGTCTACTACCCACTACCGTAGACCGCATATTATACGTTTACCAAAGAATCTCCGGAATTAAAAATTCTGGCTCTTTAGTGACATAGATAAAATCTCGAAGAACCATCCCTGAAATTTCGGATTTTTTTCATGAAATCAGTTTCCAGTAATTTGGTAGAAAAAACGTGCTCGCGCATAGTAACTATCGCATCCTCTTAGAATTCAATGCGCATCTCTCAAAATTGAGAAAAATATTCCTTACAGTTCAGAAAAATGTTTCTCACAATTGAGAGAAAATATCTTTGAATTCAGAAGACTATTTCTTACAAATCAAACAAATATTTTCGACAATTCAGAAAAATGTTTCTTACGATTGAGAGAAAATATCTTGAAATTCAGAACAGAAATGTTTCTGAATATTCAGACTCAGTGACTGTAAAAAATTACAGTCACTTTTTTCTCAATTTTCAGTCAAAATTTTTTTACAGTGCATGGATTTTCTTTAGTGAATTCAACTGTTTTTTGGTAGCCGCAACTATTAAAATGTGATGGAGTCGTTTTGGTGGAGGTAACTAATTTCAAATGTTTGTTTCTTTGTAAATGTACTGATACATACAGGTCGACGAAATTTCAAGACTTCTTTTGCAGAATCTTTGAATTTATCATGCTATTTTTCATAAACTATCGTTTCATATCAATAGTTTGAAGCATTCCAAGTGTATTTTCAGTATTCATCTATCGCTATTGCGATATTTTCCAAGTATGCTGTATGAAAATTCATTTGAGTTATTTAGTCCAATTTGATTACATACGCTGAGAAAATATCCTGTTGAATGATTGAGATATTACTTTGAATACAAAGGATTTTCATTCGAATATTGTCTTATAATGTTCAGGGGAGAGTGTCTTTGGTTGAAACAATCCTTTTCTGAAACATTAGGAATAAGTACTATAAGTTGAATACTGAAAATCGACAAAATTTATGGAAGCTTTTTTAAATCTCGCCCGTATATAGCTACAATGAAAATCTGAATATTTGCCAGTTTAGTACAAGATATGAATGGAAATTACTTTTTGAATATCAAAAGTGAAATCTTGCGATCCTCCTCCAGGGAAATTTTGTAATTCTAAACTGAGAGAAAGGTACCTAGTTGGGACAACTAAATGTTAGTTGCCGCAGCTAGATTTTTATTCATGCTAGCTAGACTCTAGTTAGGGTGAATAAAAGGCTAGCTGTCTGAAATATGAATAAAATGGTTTATTCAATGGGAATAAAAAATATGCTTGTGACCAATAAAATTTAGCTAGCACAACTAAATTTTTATTTGCAGTCACTAAATTTTCTAGCTGTCGAATATTTGAATAGACCCTTCCTCTCAGTGTATCAAAACATTTTTGTCAGATGAAAAATATCCTCTGGTGGAGAATTTTACTATGAATATGCATCCTTTTGTGTTTTTGGAAAATACCAACATTAAAATTACTCGAAAAATCATTTTCCAAGTGTACGTGAAATTCCTTGGTTGAAATAATTCCTAGTACAAAATAGGATATTCCAGAAGATGGGAATTTTGACGAAAAAATTCATCAATCAAAATCATTTGATTTATTAATAAAAAAAAACTACTGATATAAAAAATTTGTTTGATGAGAAATTTCGTGAAATTGAGAAAAGAATGAATATATTGCTGAATTTTCAGAAATTCGTAAATTTTTTGTTAGTTCCCTATACATTTCGTGACTCACTTTTGATTCCTTATTGATGAAAAATAATCGCAATGCATGATTTCAACCAAGAACCGGGAAACAGAAAGTATTTCAACCAAGGGCACTTTCCCCTATATACTCGGAAATAATGAACTACTGTTCGGTTATATATTAGGGCTGAACAAACTATATACAATTCTGTAGATTTGAAAGGATTTCATGTTGATTTCGGAAAAAAACAGTCTAATTAAGGACTTGGATTTTTCTATCGGTCAAGATATCTTGAAGAATTGAATGTGTGTGAATATCACACGCGACAATTCAATACTCCGTTGAAGAAGATAATTGAAATATACTTTATACAAAGAAAAAATGATTTTGATATACCCCGTTTCACATCTCTTCACTTGATCTTTTATTTAGAAATGAAATAGTTGGCATACTCTTCCACCAGAATTGATTTTCTCAAGCAGAGCTGGAATTTCTTCATTTGAACATGTAACATACGTGAAGGAAGCACAAAGCAAACTGAATTTTCAAGTTGGCTTTCTACAGAGTGTCCCATAGGATTAGGTGTAAACTAATAAATTGGTATTTTGCAGTGAGTGCACACAGTGAAAAATTTTGTGTATTTTTAACACACGTGTATGTTCCATAGGAGGTCCACTCACAATTTATATCAAAATGTATCAAATCAACACAAAAATGTTCTATTTACACTGGAAATCTATGAATTTCAAAATTTGATACGTTGTTTTCAACACAAACTCTGAATGGACCTCCTATGACACAAAATTTTTCGCTGTGCAGGAAACAAATCAGTGAAGTTTGTGTCGATTAGAAGAGAGTTGTCATTTTATTTTTATGTTTATTGATTATAAGAAAAAACTATAATTACGTAATACAAATTCTACATCAAAACGGATACAAAAAAATGTCGTCAGCAATGGTGTGAATTTCCTCAATGTGAACATAGAGAATGGATTACTACGAAACTAATCGCTTCATAAGAATCTTGACAGCATGCACTATAATTTCATTTGAAATATCAGTGGAAGGATTCGTTATTCCTCCAATTAAATTATATACCTACAGTGTTTGGACTTTCTGCATAAAAAAAGGCCTTCAATATAATTCGACAAAACAAATCACAAGAAGTCTTCAAAGCCATCAATAAAGTTTATGCTGTCGGACTTATCGGTCTAGGATATCCCTGCTTTATTAAAAGAACAGGGATAGAATGCACCTGATCTCGGTGCTTGTGATTTCCTTCGTAGGATTATATGGAAGCTCATTGTTATGCGAACAATACAAAAACCGTGGATAATTTGAATGAAGAAATCACAATGATTGTCTATAGTATTTCAAATGACACTATCGAACACGGTTTTGATAATTTTACACTGTAAAAAAAAACTGGAAATTTACTGTGCAACTGGACTGGAAATTTCCAGTGCTAGTACTGGAATATGGATATTCCAGTACATGTACAGAGATTTTGTTGTTACGTTACTGAAAATTTACCAAGCATAACTGAAAATTCAGTCATTGTACTGGAATTTTCAAGTTTGAGATGATATACTGAAATTTTGCCATGATTTCGCGAAAATTTTACCGGCTCGTACTACAATTTTATAGTTCTTGTGCACCAAAAAAAAATATTCCCTCAAAAAGGACTTGAGAAAAAACTTGGAATTTAGAAAAAAAAACCTAATCGTTGGTATACTGGAATTATACAGGTTTTTAACTGCAATTCTCAGGTTTTGTGATGGAATTTTCCAGTTACTATGCAATTGAATTATACAGGTTTTGAACTGCAATTTTCAGGTCGTGTGATGGAATTTTCCAGTTGCTATGCAACGGACTTTAATCACTGTTGCACTGAAATTTTCCACTTCTATTGGACTTCGTCATTTCTGGCAGGAAAAATTTCAAGTCTTTATATTAAAAATTTCCTGATTGAGATTTTGAATAACAATTGTAATTGTAGCCAATGGAATTGATATATGAGGTTTTTCCAAGACTTATCCTCTTGTGTTCTAGATATGAAGCATATGTAGTAACCCAAGCTGGCCTTCCAACATGTCGCGCTATAGCTCATCGGTTAGGTCTTAGGTTTCAGTTGGTAGGCAGGTAGAAAAGTGTGGGTTCAAATCCTGTTAGGTAGACATGAGTTTCTGTCCATCCAAATGAACGATCAAAAGTTTCTCAATCATCTTGGAACACAAGGACCCTGCAAAATCACTTTGCGTGAGCAATTTTTTTTCAATTTTCATGGATATTTTCAGCATTAATTTTCCAGTACATGTCCTGGAAAAGTCCAGCTCGTGTACTGAAAAATTCCAGTACCGAGGCTCAGAAAATTTCCAGTTTTGATGCGGAAATTCCATAGCGTTTGCACTGAATTTTTGCAGTACAAATGTGCTGAAATTTTCCGGTATATGTACAGGTTAATGACTTCCAGTACATGTACTGGAATTTTCCGGTGAAATTTTTTTACAGTGTATAAAGTGTTTGAAGTGTTTTGGTAATTCAAATGGTTCACGTTTTGAAAGTATATACACTATTAAAAATGATTTTCTCATGATACATAAAACGGCAGCCGTCTCAAACATAGTCCGTTTTACCATTAGAATCGGCGGTTTCAATATAATAACCGTGCAGTTTTATAAACATATATGCAAATCGTCTGACCTTGAAATGAATTCCGTCTTCTCACAAAACGGTATCCGTTTCACGACAAAAAAAAAGTCTCTAATCTACTCTCAAGTAAGTAATTTTGAGTATTTTCTCCGTCTTATCAGTAGAAGAAAGTCCGTCTCGTGGTTAGACGAATTTCGTTTTACTAACAGAAGAAATCGCCTGTTAGTGACATGGGATTGTCTTATGAATATGCAGCTTTGTCTTATCATTGTACAGTATTTTTTTGAGCGTACCGTTGATGAGGACATTTTTTTTGTATTTGTGCTGATATAGAATTTGTTCTATGTTAACATAGTTCTTTTTGGAATCAATAGGCATGAAATGAAGAAGAGACAATTCTCTTCTAATCTGCACAGCGAAAAGTTGGAATGAATGTGACTGCATCTTACTTGAAAATTTCACTGAAATTCCGGACAGATTTTTGTGTGAAACTCAATTTTTAATTCGACCAAAGGTTTATATACAAATGGACAATGTCGAACCACATTAGTGCCAATACCATGTGATCCGTCAGTCGTGTTTACATTGCTACATAGTAAAAAGTAAAACTTACTCTCATCCTGAACATCAGCTTATTTTAAAATGCAGCAAAAACTAACCATATTTCAATCAAACGTAAGCACAAAAAAAATGCTGACACAATGGAGAAAACTGAATTCCAGTCAAGTTTTTAAGTAATAATGCAGCCACATTCAATCGGTCTTTTTACAGTGAATAACATCCTTGTAGAAATTATTCAATTCATATCTAAATCGTTGAGAATTAGTTTGCAAAAAATCGCACATCCGACTCAGAGAAAGAGAAACAGCATGATCTGTAAAGACCGGTTGATTATCAATTTCCAAAACAACTCTCACAATACATCCCGTGGGAGAGCTATCAAGAGTGAAAGAGGAATTCAATCGAATGGGAGAAAATGAAATTGATGGTTCAAAAACCTCGTTTTGTGCTGGAAAAGTGTTGGCAATAATCGAACGTACAATGAGATATTAGCATCCCCACTTGGTTTCGATTTCCCGGAAAAACGTTTGATGAAGATAAAATTACAGCCAACAATGGTACAACATCACAATAAATCAATTCCATACACTGACTGTGTGCATACATCGAAATCACGTTTCAACGGTAACCACGCAATAACAAGGACCGAGAGATCGCCTGTTCCGCTTCCACCAAAACGCTTATTTAATTTCTCTCAATGATAATTCAATTTATAGTATTATGATCACATTAATGTGAACAAGATAATTTAGGTCAGGAAAATCAGAATGAATGCGATGAAATCAATCATCCGCTAATTTATTGAAAAATTATTGAAAACGTAATTGGTTAAATCGGGAAAGCTGCCGTACGAATAATTGTCAAATGAAATTTGATTGAACGAAGTGCGAGAACGATCGAGGAGGAATGTTGGAATTGTTCAATTTTCTTTTTCTCGAACAATCAAATGGCGTGAAGATTTAAATAACCTTGCGTAGCGAAACACCAAGTTTGAATTTTCAGATTTGTCCGTTACGACCGTTGAAACTTTTTATCTGACCGGTTGTTTGTGACAGTTAGGAATAAGTTGTTCTTCACTTGAGCAAAAGATAAAGGAAACGGTTATCAAGAAACACGTGGCTCGTTGTCGTTAAGAAAATATTTCATGCGTAAAAGATGGGTTGCGTGTCTACCTTAGCGTGGCAGGGGTGCACCTGTAGGGGGGCCCTCCACAACCGTGATAAAATTCACCGGATCTCAACGTTCACGGTGCTTGCTCACCGTGACCTTCAAAAAATGTTGAAGACGATGCAGGGGCTTTGGAATTCGTCGCTGCAAAAAGATTTTCTCACCAATATCCCATCTCTCTGTTGATTCCGATGGAACTCATATGAAGTTATTACAGGAGAGTCATTGGAGCTTGGTATGAGTTTCTTCGTAATCGATTCTGCACGTTCATGAAGAAGGCTATGTTTGTAATATTTTCTCCTCTCTCAATCCAGTTTTTCTGAGTTAATCATCTTGGTCTACAGTTGTGTAAGAAATCTCAATAAAATCGGATAATCACAATGGAAATCATATTCGCTTAATCGCAGCATTTAAAAAACCCTCAAATTTTCTTTCGAAGGGCATTGTTCACCCTTTATATACCTCAGCTCTCATTCGCAAGAAATTTATGTGAGAGAACAATCGCCCATATAAATTAATTCTACTCGAAGTTCTATTCACTCTCTAAATTTTTTGTATTGAAAATCAACCCCTGAAGAGTGCGAATACTGCAAGTCGAACGAGAGTAAGATTTTCCTCTATAAGAGTGAATTTTCTGTCTTTTGAAGTGAGGATTTCACTCTTATAGAAGGGTGAAATTCCACTCTTCGAAACCAGTCAAAACTTCACTCTGATATAGTGAAAATTCACTTTTATGAAGTGAAAACTTACTCTTTAGAAGTGGATTCTCACTCCTCTTGGACTTGCAGTGTTTTCACTCTTCAAGAGTGAATTTTCCACTTCAAGAAATTTAGAGAGCAAGTAACACACGAATGTCCATGGCATATTCTGCGAACTTCCTTAGCACATCTTATACATGTGCTATGAACGTTCTCAGCATACTGGGCGAATGCTGTATTACTATTTTATGTCATTTGGATCATTCAAATGCAAGGAACGCATGCTTTGAAAATATTACCGATTTCAAAAAACTTGATTCCAACCCACGCTTTATCTCCCAATCTCTCATGGGACCATTCCTGAGACGCAAGGCTGTGAAGTCGGACCTTTCATGTAGTCGACTCCAACTTCGACTCCTCACCATTTTCACTTTACGACTCCGACTTCTAGGAGTTCTATTTTCATCAACAAAAATTCTAAAAGGACCAAACTTGGATATCAAATAGGAATTATTCATGGTGGAGATTCTTCGACCTGTGTTCTCATGATTTATTCATCCAAATATTACTGCCCAGGCAGCAGAACGTGCTACCGGAACGTTTATGGATGGTTTATAGAACGTAGGGGAGATTTTCTGTACATTCAGAGAATGTCTCAGAGACATATTTCGCTGTTAAGATGAAGTTTCATGCGCTCAGGACGTTGAAATTGAATCACAAACGATTTCTAATAGCATTCTAACGTTTGGAATATACTATGAGCATTTCATATAACGTACTCATAGATTTATATCTCATATATGCTATCTACGATCGTAGAACATTCGAAACGTTCTGTACTACTTGAGATGTCACAGAATCCCCCTTGTAAATAATTTGTTGCTCTATTTCCAAATTTAATGCATGAATTATCTCTCTCGTCGATACTGTTCAACAGATATACATATTTTGGATAATAGAAAAAAACTTCGTCAACAACCCTCAGGAGAAGATTTTCTTTGGAATTTTTATCCATAAACCATTTGTTTGAAGCGATTCAAAGACTCGTATATTTTTGTATGCAGTAAGATATTGAACAATCACAACCAACAGGGTGAATGAAGGAAAACGTTGTGAATTGCACCGTAAAAAATATTCGTATTAATTTCAATACAAAAGTGTGAAAGCAATTGTATAACACACATATGTTTGTATCAAATCTCCCACACTTCTATTGAAATTCGGGAACAACCCCAACAGCACATCCATCGATTTCTACGTCGCATCTCCGTGGATTTCACATGTATAAATGGTGGACGTGGATAAAACATGGATGAACGAAGATTCCACGTGCAGGCAACGTAGAGGCAACGTAGAAATGTCCGGTTCTGTACGGGAATATTATCTTCGTATAATGGTTTTCATACGAAAATTGGTTTGAACCTCATAAAATCTGTGGTGAATTCGATACACAAAAATACGCGTTGATTGCTTCCAAATTTTATGTGTGAAATTAACCAATTTTCCAAACAGCGTGTTTTAGGACATGATAGATAGTTCTGACAAAAGAAAATGAATTAAAATTTTTTGTTTTTGTATGTTCTCATTCCTTGCGGATCTATGAAATCTCTGATAACATCCATCATTCAATGAAGATTGTGAAGAATTCTCAAAGTACTCAGAAACGATCTTCGTCTTGATAATGAGAGTGGATGCAAAATAAATCCATCAATGTGAAACGCTTGAAAATGGAGTAATCGCAGGATTCTTTCGCAATAAACAGTACGGAGAATTCTATGCATTCAATTTCGGAATATTATACGGAAAACAAAGATTTGTTGGGATAATTATTCAACTTGTGAGAGCATATGAATCCTTTTTTCGTCAGAATAACCAATTTATTTATCGATCTAACCAATTTGAAAAAATTTACTGAAAAGATTACGCTGACAGAAAAACGACCTTGTTGAAACATTCGTGGTCGAAATAAGTTGAAATCTGGTTCGAGTCACCAGGAAATGTGATTGTGATGCCCAGAAAAAGTGATTGAAGCAAAAATTAACTACATTTTTTAGGTTAGAAAAACCAAATTCTTTTCTTGGTGTGATAACCAGAATATGTAGTTAAGTTTTGCTTCAACCACTTTTTCTGGGCATCACAATCACTTTTCCTCGTGAATCGAACCAGATTTCAAGTTATCGTGACCACGAATGTTTCAACAAGGTCGTTTTTCCGTCAGTGTACCCAGACAGCACAACGTGCCACTGGACCGTTTATGGAAGGTTTATAGAACGTGGGAGAGGTTTTCTGAACGTTCAGAAAACGTCCCAAAGACACATTGTGCTGTTAGGGTAGTTACATCAACGGGAAAAATTGTTATTCCATCTTAAAAAAAAAATGGGTCCCTATGCGCTTACAAGTTAGGTAGTTACCCCAGCAGAAATCACTCTAGTAATTCTCTAGGCCTTGCGAGGCCTCATCAGGCCCTTGTGAGGGACTTGCAAGGTCTTGTAATCGCCTAGAGAATGACTACAGTGATTTCTACTAGGGTATGTGAACTTATCTCTATTTTCACCGCATATACTGTGAGCTTCGATCGAATACGTGTAAAAATACACTACCTACACAGAAAAGAAGATCAGTTGAAATAATTATTCAAATTTCGAGTACATATTAACCCATTTTTTTCCGTTAGAATAACAAATTTATCCATTGATCTAACTAATTTGCAATGATTTACTAGAGAAATTAGTTAAATCAACGGAAAACGTTCGTATTCTAACGAAAAAAATGACTCAATATGCGCTTATAAGTTGAATAGTTATCACATGGCTTCCTCGTTTCTGTTAAAAAACAAATTAGGGAGAGGTTTTTGCATCTAAAACTCATCTCTCAACCAAAGCAGCTGAGATTCATGAGGGTCGATTATGGAACCATCACTTGAATTTGGTATGAACTTCATTACAATCGGATCATTAGAAGATCCCGTGTAGAAATTTGTCCGGGCATCCTAGATTATATCTAGTGCCTGCATATGTATGATCGAGGTATCCTTCATAGTGGATCACCTAATTACAGCCTAAAATGGACCCGGCCTACCTGGTATTATTGAGGCGTAATTTTCAATTTATTGTGTCATCATTATTATTATCAATTTTTCCACATTCCATTATCATACGGACAAATAAATTGTTGAAAGTGAATATTCATGTCCCATTCCTACGTTGTGGCATTCCTAATTATGGCCAATATTGGCCCCGATTCGTTTCCCACAATTTGACCGAAATAGTGTTTTTAGGTAGTCTTTAATCACAACGGATATATTATACTTCAATTCAAAATGTCATGATCGTATAAAACCATAGTGACCAAACATGTATGATTAAATCCAAATTTGAACACTGATTACATTTATTGTACAAAGATTTTATTATCAGTTTTCAATTTCCACGAAACACATTATTTTCAATATGAAGAATTGGTTTCAATGGACAATATTAATAAAATATTGAGAACCGCAGTATAGTTGTGACAACGTAAAATGTTTCGCTCTCTACAAAATTTCGTAATTTAATGATTTATCGTGCACACTTAATTCTTATTCTTTGTTATATTGTTGATTGTTCCATTAGGAGGCTTATTGTGTAAATTTCTCCGAACAACTGGGTTTTTGCACGCGATTTTTAGTGAATCTATTCCCAATACATTGGTTTATTCACTCGTCGTTACATATTGTTTCCACGAGGTCTATCCTATTTGTTGATACTTATACACATCTCGTGTACTCACGTATGATAAGACACTCTTCGTGTGTGCGTGTGTGTTTACCTCGGTACAGTGGATCTCATACTTGCCGTTTATTGGAATTCAAAAACTTTTGTATTATCATATAAATCATATAAACTTCAAAATGCCTAAAAAAGTGTGTAAAGGATGTTCCAGAGTTGTGGATAAACCGGTATCTTGTGCTTCATGCAGTGTTATATCACATCCTGGTTCGTCGTGTTTAGCGAGAAGTCACCATCCGTGGCATAATGGAGTACTGATTGACTGCAAGGGGCCTCTTCCGTCTTCTGATACTTCTGTTGATCTTGCGGAAAAATTCGATGGCGTGTTGGATCAGTCAGGTTTTTTATCGGAAATTCAGAGCATCGTTGATTCTGCTTGTTCGAAACTCAGCAACCAGCTCAACGCGTTTGGGATCAAATTGAATTCTTTATCCAACACTGTGGCGGAATTATCCACGAGATTATCCACCTTGGAATCGTCTGCCCCTTCTTCTTCAGAAGGTTTCTACAATGAGGAAGATTTGATAGATGAGCTGAATGAACGACATCGAAGAGCATGTAACATTCTACTCTTCAACGTTGAAGAATCTTCGAGGGATGGGTCTCCTGATCATGTTATAGTTACTGATCTTCTTCAAAAAATCAGACCTGATACTTACGACAATGTGCAGATTCGTCGTATCGGTAAAAAGAAGGATGCTTCTAAAACTCGTCCGATCTGTGTCACATTTGCATCACGGAACATACCCATTGAGATTCTTCGTAACAAATCGTTGTACAATGGTTCAATTAGAATATCGCAAGATCGTACCTTGAAGCAACGGAATTATCTGTCGAACTTACGTGAAGAGTTGAAAAATCTAAATGACCCTTCAAGGACTATTCGCTATTTCAATGGGATACCTAGGATAGTTCCTGCTCACCAAAGAAAAAACGCTTAATCGACCCTTTGGTGTATTATTAGAATGTTCGTGGCTTGAGAACTAAAATTGATCAACTTCATTGCTCTGTTGCTATATCAGATCCATGTTATGATATTATTATCTTATCTGAAACTTGGCTACGCGAGGATATTCTATCTTCTGAAATTGGTTTACATGGCTATGCAGTTTATCGTATGGATAGAAACGGACTCACCAGTCAATTTTCACGGGGAGGTGGTGTCTTAATCGCCGTTAAGGATACCCATCGGAGCTGTGTCGTCTCATCTTCTTATTCCAAAGTTGAACATCTTTACGTCAAAGTTTATTTTGGTTCTTTGTCGTTGTTGTTTGGGGCTGTCTACATTCCACCTTCTTCGGATTCTTCAATATACTTGGACCATTGTAAAAGCGTTGGCGAAATCCTTCTCAAGGAGAACTTTAACTCCTTATACTTATACGGGGATTACAATTTACCTCATATTTCCTGGAGCAATATTGATTCCAAATTATCTTTCTCAGTGTTACCTGGTTCGACTCTCAATGAAATGACTTCTGCGCAATATGTTCTCGAATATTTCAATGAATTGAATTTGTTTCAACTTAATACTTTCAGAAATTCTCATGGTAACATACTTGATCTTATTTTTTCTGATAACGATCGTATTGATGTCAATATTGCTCTGGATCCTTTTCTCGCGTGTGACAACTTTCATCCTTCTCTTGTATCTAAGCTCAACCTACGTGAAAGTGTTTTACTGGTCCCCAATAAAATCATTAAATATAATTTCAATAAGGCGAATTACAGTGCAATTCGTGAATATTTAGGTTCTATCAACTGGGACGATGAATTGCGTAATCTTAATGTTATTGAAGCTGTTGATTTTTTGTATCTTCATTTATATAATGCAGTTGATTCATTCGTACCCAAGTATGTATCAAGGAATAGTTCTTATCCAAAATGGTTTTCTTCGGAATTAATTAAACTTATTCGTCAAAAGAAAATTGCTCACAATAGGTACAAAGAGTCAAATTGCTTTGAAGATTACCTAATCTTTAGTCACTTACGAGCTCAATGTAAAGTTTTGACTCGCCAATGTTACTTGTCTCATCTTCATTACGTTCAAGGGTCCATTCCTACAAATGTCAAAAGCTTTTGGAACTTCGTTAATAGTAAGCGGAATCAGAACGGTATACCCCTGGTGATGCATTTAGACGGTACTATTGACAATACTGGTATTGCTATTCCGAACTTATTTGCATCTTATTTCAGATCAGTTTATCAAAATTATCCCGTTGTTCCTTGTAATTTACCAGAATCTACTTTCAATGTCAATCTTCCCGATTTATTCATCAATATCGGTGAAGTGTTCAATAAAATCTCATCCTTGAAAACTTCTTCCGGTCCTGGTGATGATGGTATTCCTCCTAATTTTCTAAAATCTTGCAAGTTCGTCATTTCTCGGCCTTTGTGGTTGATCTTCAACAGCTCTTTATCCTCTGGAATATTCCCTTCTCAATGGAAATCCAGCTTAATTACTCCTATCTTCAAATCTGGGGACCGTTCTGACGTGAGAAACTATAGACCGATTAGTATCATGAATGTTATGCCGAAAATTTTTGAAGATATACTTACTGATAAAATAACACCACTGTTTTCTGATATCATTTCTGATTTCCAGCATGGCTTCAATTCTGGGAAATCTACCGTAACTAACTTGTCTATTTTTTCTCATGTTGTGTCCTCTGCGCTTGATCAAAATGCCCAAGTGGATACTATATATACAGACTTCTCAAAGGCTTTTGACAGAGTTGATCATAATATATTGTTAAATAAATTAAGTAATTCAGGTATTCGCAGCAATTTTTTGTCGTGGTTACAGAGTTATATTCTGAATCGTACGCAATCGGTTCGTGTCTCTCAATATTTCTCTGATTCATTTTTTGTATCCTCAGGTGTACCGCAAGGCTCACATCTAGGTCCTTTATTATTTATTATTTTCATCAATGCTATCTCTACGATTTTCAAGTACTGCACACATCTTCTTTTTGCTGATGACCTGAAACTGTTTATGATTATAAGAACTTACAGAGATGCTCAAAATCTGCAATCTGATTTGGATCGGTTACAATCTTGGTGTGTGCTATCTAATATGTCATTAAATCTCACAAAATGCCATGTGATGAGATTTCATAGAGGTGAAAATGCTATTTATTTTCCTTATAACTTGTCTCATTCTCTGTTATCACCTATAAATACTGTTCGTGATCTTGGAGTTTCATTTGACTCTCGTTTTAACTTCTCAGATCATTACAATTACATAGTTGGTACTTCCATGAAATTTCTCGGATTCATCAAGTGCGTTTGTAAAGTTTTTCGTGATCCTGTTGCACTTCGAACACTGTATTGTACTTTAGTTAGACCTCATCTTGAGTATGCGTCTCAAATTTGGAGTCCTCATTTAATTCGGGATTGTACAGACTTGGAAAGAGTTCAGCATAAGTTTCTGCGTTTTGCTGCCTATCGGATAGGCCGTCCGTTGAGCGTCACTTGTCATGATTACTCATTGATTATGACTCTACGTAACTTGCCTCCCTTGGAATCACGTCGTTTGTTCAATGATTTTTCATTTTTGTATAAAATTGTTAATGGGAAAATTCGCTGCCCTCAACTGCTTGGACTTGTACGTTTTAATGTCTCTTCTCGTTTATTGAGGCGCCCTAAATTGTTCAATCCAATTTCTTATAAATCGAGATACGGTTATTCTGATCCGGTAAATCGGATATCTATTCTAGCAAATTCTTACAGTGATGTGCTTGAATTATTTTCATCTCATTCTGATCTTAGGAATTCTCTTTCTCTTATTTGTCAAATTTAATATCTAATTGTCCTTTTCACCTATAATTATACACGTTAACTGTTGTTGTAATATAAGATGCATGTAGTCGAGCTTAACATGATGCTTAATGCTTTGATGCATGATATATATAATGTGGTTCAAATAATGTATATTCTATGTACCAAAGGGTCTTCTATACCCGTATAAACAAAATAAATAAATGAATAAATAAATATTAGATCATTTTAATGAATGATGAGTTCTAGTGTGGAGTGATAACATGGCAACAATTTATTGCGGCTATCAGGACATTGAAGTGAAGTTTCATCATTACCAAGTTTTTCCTGATCTAAGTGATGGGACACACTGAAACTTGTGAAAGTCGTTGCCCAAGTAATATGAAAGCATTCGTAAAGTACTGTGAAAATTCTATTTGCTGAGATTCATTTGGTAAAGCTAAAAACATTCCATGGCCCGTTCATGGAACACTCATTTCAGTGAACGTACTATGAAGATACTTGCGCGTATTTAGCTGTAACAAACACATGTAATAAGAATATTCTATGATTCTTCTATAAACGTGGTTATGTACTGCTCGGGTAGCGTTGCCGCGATCCGAGCTAACCCGAGTTTTGAGCATGAGCTCGGCTTGGCTCTTGTTTTTGTCAAATAGGCTCGGCTCGCAAATCGGATCGATAGATCCACTGCTCGGATTGGTTCGAAGATCGTCGAGGTAGATCGAAGATCTCACGATCCTGCTTCGTTGAAAACAAACGCGAATAAAAAATTCTTGCATCCAGGGGCTCCTCGGAATAGAGCATACGGTACAGGCCATAAGTTTGAATTAACCTAAAGACATTTAATATTTTTACATCTTCGCTGTTCGAAATTGATTTAATTCATATAAACTACATGAATAATAATCGAAAAATGTCTCAACAATATAAAACACAATACACTTATGTAAATGAAGTAAGTTGATTTCCTGAAATAAACACATCAACTGAAAAAATTGTTTTTCCTTCGGGTGTATTCAAACTTTTGGCCTGTACTGTATTTCTGAAGCTCTTGAAATTGAGGTATAAAACAACGTTTCCTCAAAATTTTTATGACTCGGCAAATCAAATTTCATAAATGTTTAGTTATAAAAACTCCATGAATGCATCTTCCAATGAATAAATAGATAAATATATCATTAAATCTATCTTCAGAGGATTGGCGATGAAGAAAAATCCACTCCATAAACATATCTTCTCAATATCGACTCTGCTACTAATTAAACATTCAACACAATATTGTTTCATAAACCGATTCTGACAAATGAAATTTCATGAGATTTGATCAGAACATTGTCCAAGGTTCAATGAGATTTTGCGAGATTCCGTGAGATTTGGCGAGAATCAATGGTTTTTCTTAACCAGGGTCCTTCGGCTGATAGGAAATTTTCTCAGCAACGATCTAGCTCGTCGATCTCATAGTTCTGGCTTAGCTCGAAACTCGGATCGACTGAAATTTTTTCAGCTGTGCTCGAAAATTGGATCGTTTGAAATTATCGAGATCGGCTCGAAATTTCGGGCAACTCTATGCTCGGGTGACCAATTTTCCATGTATCTACAAATTTTGCCGCTTTAGGAAACGAATACAATTTATTAAGGTTCGCAATACCGATTTATATTGAACATAGATTGACAAATCACAGAAGGCCTAGATACAAAAGCGTGACATCGCTATATAGGTCCTGTATTGGATCCTTACTAGGGCCTCAACATTAGTATGGAAAATCAATCATGTCCCGATTATTGCCTGGAACAAATTTCGACATGGGATGAAATATATGGATTCGAGCAAATTAATTGATACTTTCTTATTTTCTCTTTTTGACGGAGTCGATGGGATAACATTCGACTCCAACTCCTATTTCGACAGCCCTGCTGAAACGTGGTACAATTTTTATTGCAAATTGCATTCGCAAAAATGTTCATTTCTGGTCACATTTCCTCTCATCCATCCAGTTCTTCTGCATGAACCAGACTGAGCTTACATGAAACCACTGCTACCTCTGTTCACAACTGTGTTAAAAATTTCATAACGATTGGATGATTGGAACCAAAATTGTTCTCTAGTTCGGAGAAAAAGTTCTGTTTTGGAGACAAAGGATGGTGTTCGGCCTTTGGAAACGATCACAAAGCTTTCCGTTACCTTGCAGAGAGGGAGTGAAAAAACTTGTGCCTTTCATTGGAATCTCAAGCATTTACAATGAAACGGAACAACATTTCTGTAGCTATTCGAGAAGCGGCAATACAAGAATCAACCTTCAACCTCACAGGTCTGGTCACCGCACTTGTGGCTCGAACCGAAGCGAATTGCGGCCAGCGTGAAAGCTTTTAGAATAGATGATGGCTGCAGAGGAGAGAAGAAGGAAAGAGGAGGAGGAGGGTTTGCTGTATTAGCTTGTAGTTGGATTTTAGTTTAATGATTTCCGCCGAACAATGTCCACGGTAATGGCGTTCGACTCCTGTCCACCTCGTTCTGAGCGTTCTCTCGCAGTACATTCTACGAATGGTTCCGCGTGTTGCGCGAAGCCACAACACCGTTTCTCTTGGTACATTCGAGTAAATATACAAGGCACGCATGTTTCTCTCCGTGTGTGCGTATATTTCCCGTCTTGAATGTGCTCTATTTGGCAATCGTACCGAACTTCTGACTATTATTGATAACGAAATAGCTCGACAAATCTCTTTGTACGACTTCGTCTTTATCGCTGAAAATTCCCTCCTGGCGATAGTTTGAATGTAATTGGAATTCCCCAGCTCGTTGTTTATAAAAATAAGTTTGTTTTTGAATTCAGTTACTTCATCATCGAAGGGAAAATATTCGCTCCTTGGAGTTGATTTGCATATCGCCTGTAGAAGAATAGAGTTTGTGCGGAAGGAGAATTCAATTGATTTTCTGAGAACTCGAACCCCTGCATAACTCACTCGTGACAACTTCTGATATATGTACTTCACTTCTTTGATAGTTTGTAACGTTTCGAGCATTTCTACTGAGGTTGTTATTGAATTATTAAAAATATTTCCTGGTATTTAATGGAACTTCCCGTCCAGTTACTCACGATATTCCTTTCAGAAAATGATGAAAACAATCAACCTGCAAGAATCATGCCCGCTAAATAGTAGTTTTCCACTCGACTTATCACCCTTCTCTTCTGCATCTAACTATCTATTTAAGATATATCATATGAACTATGAGGTTCTTTATGTTACTTCATAGATTTTCTAACATATGGCAATCGTGAAGTCTTTTCCTCCCTCAACATCTGCTCATTAAATACTCGTCTCACTTGGCTCGGTTCTGAACTAAATACTTTATAATATGTAACGTCAGGGCATACGTTGATGATGTCGTAACGCCTTATTGAATGCCTCCTTACCGTAATAAGTGTCATTCTTTCAAGCAACTCACTCTTTCAAAGGATTTAATGTGAATTTCTAATGATTCAACATCGTTGTCTTTATCGTTATAGACTATTTAGTTGAAAACATTTATTATTTGTGTTTTGATTTTTTCGGTACACGCATCGAATGGTTTTGCTTGGTATTTGGGGGTTGACCGCTTACCCTGTGCTCACAGATCACATATATTCTCACTTGATGGAGTAGTAAGGTAGAAAAGACTGGCTCTGGGGAGATGATGCCATCGATCTGCTCGATCTATGGAAGCTGGACGCTCGCAAATCAAGCACCTCGTGTGTGATAGTTGGCACACGTATTTGTGTGTACGTACGTGTACAAGTACGTTATTCCAGCAACGTTCGATCACTGTTTCTTCTCCTGAATTGAACACACCATCGACGCAACTACAAATACTATATTCGACGTTGAATAAATATGTGAGAAAATGAAGGAACCTCGGATTTACAATTCCTTTTTACTTTTCATCTCCATTAGTCTCCCTCATGAAAGGAGAATTAAATTCTTCAGCACTTCATCCAGATATCAGTCAATTATTATATTCAAAGTTCATACGTGCGGATACTGTGAAACACGAATAGGGCTATTGTATTATTCACATAAAATTTTGAATACCGATCACTTCAAATTGTCTTTAATCATTTAAAATACATAACAATTTCACAATGAATTATGAAAACAAACCACTTTCCTTCCGATAGTACCCGTTGTGGTGTGAATTATTAAACATATTGACCAATCAAACATGATTGTTTCTGATAATGTGTATATGAGAGACGAAAATATAAAATGAATTGCACATTATAAAATCATATCATTATTTTAGCTCTTTTCATAAGTGTTAATAACGTGCTTCGCATCACTTCACGGTGAGCGTATAGGTTTTGTTTCAAGAAGAATCGATAATTTAACAAACATTTCAACCCGATGATTGCCAAATTTGTGATATAATTCAAATATTCGATATTCATGAATAATTGCGCTCTCATGGTTTTCAAATTAAATGTGATGAAGAGAATATTATATCTCAGGGAATTTTGTAGATATATACTCAATTCATTTTGAAAATTGCAATACAAACATTCTTCGACGATACTTCTTGATGAAAGAATGAGCAAAACAGATGTTCCCACGATTATCGTTTTTTCATCCCTAAAAGATCAGAAGGTTTTTGAAACATCGATCGGTGGAGGGAGGAAAAAATAGAAACAAAAACAAGTGGTGAGGGAAAAGAGATACACTTTCCACAAGTACTACAACGAGATAGGAAGAGATGGAAAGATAGTTATATGCGACGCACGAGTAGCGAATACTGCGAAACAACCGCAATGTAAAAAAAGGGCCAAAAAGCCGGAAAAAATAGTGGCGCGTTTCGTCAACCCCTACCCTTGAGCTAACTCTTCTCCCGTCGTATAATGCAATTGGTAGAATGAGGGAACGGGATCGACAGAGCGTCCATCTATATATTGGCCTGATATCGTGAACTCGGACGCGCGTACTTCTACACGCACACATCCCCACCCACGTGAATTGCTTTGTCCAATCTCACGTGTATTGATAAATCGAAGGCATTGATGTATGTTTGTATATCCACGGATACATATGCAGATATATATACGTATTGACGAGTTTACTTGTCGACATAACTAAACAAGCAACAAGTGACCTTAAAATCTGCGAATAAAAATGCTAGCCCCTGATCGGGTATCGTGCGCGCAGCTGCAACTGGAATGGGTTCAAGGGGGTTTCGGGGAGATTTCGAAGGGCGAGAGGAACAGAGAAGGCTATATTTTGTCGTGCCAAGAAGGAGCATCGTTCAACCCACCCTGTCAGATGTAAACATAGCACCGATTATAGTGAAAACAAAAGGTTTTCTGGTTTTACCTCTATTCCTGTTGCTTCGGTTCATTCAAGGTCGATACTTTTGCAACTAACCGATACAAACTGCAAGTTACAAAAAATTCAATTCCCTATCACGTCTCTGGGGTTTTCTGTTCCAGATATATGTGGTTTAATGCGAAAGATCGATTCTAGGATATGTGAATTCAAGTGAAAACCGAAGATTTTGCTCTGTTGCTTATTCAATGCTTTCGATAAAGGAAGTAGAGATGTTACAGAAACACAATCCATCGAATATCTTTCCTCGAAATACGACAGATATATTTTTCTATATAAGTTCCAAAGCACAACCGAAACATCCGAAATGAAATATCCAAGAAGGGTTTTTATGCGATATCAATCTATTTGAAATTTCCTTATATTGTATCCAAAGTTTTTCTTGATAACCCTCTGGAATTGACAACGAATTGGTTAAGATCGAGTAGCTTTACTATCGAAAGAAAGAATTACACTTCTCATCGACTCTCATCCCTGTACATACTGAAATATCTAAAACGAATCGAATCTTTGCTGCAGAGGTTACGGATCACACAAAGCAACAAGTGTCTTTAAGGGGATACCAGCTTATGTGACTTTAGCAAAATTGTTCATCCTTAACTATTAAAAAAATGCTGGATTAAAATCAAAATATCGCTCTGCACAGCCATTCCACATGCTCTAAACAATTGTTATATAGAACGATACTTTGTTCACTCAAGGTACAGACTAGAAAAAGGATAAAGAATCGATAGTTCAAATCCACTTGAATCTGGGTGGTTAGGATTTTGGTATGGTACACCGATGAAATATTGTTTTCGTATTGATTATATTGTATCCAATCGAGTTCTTGGCATTGAATTCTTGAAATTCCGTAAGCTATATCAGTGGTAGCTGGAAAAATGAAATCCGACCTCGAGTAGAGATAATTGAATTACACTTGTACGAATGACTTTATGGTGTTGACAAATCAACGGTCCGTCAACAACAATGAAATTCATGGTAACGGCTACTCGGCGGATTGGATTCAATCCTTGAATTCCAAGTAGCTTATGATTAGAAAAACTTTTAACGTTCATTGCGAGCCTCCCATAGGAAGCAACCGTACGAATTTCATCAATTGTTGATGATACGTGTTGTTCTATAAAATGAAAATAACGGGAAATTCGTTCGTGCAATCAGCTTCTTCGAAAGTTTCCGTAATTCTCGAAATCCAGGTCACACATGACATTGAATGAATTCAAACGGATGAGAACGATCCAATTATATCATAACAAATTACTCCTGTTGCACAATGTTGATGTCAACACTTCATTTATTGATCTCATGATAACATATCGAATGACAGGAAATTCGTAAATAAATTGTATTTTTCTCACGAAAAGAAGATACGATGGATAGGAAGTGGGAATTGTGGTATCTTTCGATTGCAGACAAGTTTCTTTGTTCTAGCATCTTGAATCTCGAGGTACGAATGAGAAGGTACAGCAGAGCATCAATTTCGGATCTGAGTTCCATAACTGGCCACCCTAACGAAGAGTTCGCCACTGTCCAGCAACCCTTTCATCACCACTACATCCAAACTACAACCCCTCAAAATACGTCTTCCTTCCACTCGCACATGTATGTTCTTCCCCTTCTATCAATATCATCCAACTCGATCGTACGTTGGGATTCTGTTATGTTCGTTTTTGTTTCATTCTCCAAGTTCGGAGACGAAGGGTTCGATTTTCTCACTCTACCCTTTTCCTTATATCCTATCACATTTCGTAAATCATTGGGATGTATAAGAATGTGATAATGCGGGTGGAATGAAGACGGGTCTCTATTTCTCTCTCTTTTCGAGATTCAATCATCGCTTGGCGTGAGAGAAAAACAGATGAAAAACGTGTTCGTTCAAGGATACCGTGAGTGACGATTCACCACACATTCTTACTTTTACAAAGTAGATATAAAACAAAGATGAATACTTGCGAGGAGACGGAAACAGGAAACGTAATAGATATAAAATAGATAGAGATCATCCGTTCGTGCCTGCATATATTGTATGTGAATGAAAACCGTAAAGATGTGCACGAATATGTTCGGAAAAAACACATAATCCTGAATATTCTCCAAGAATTATGATATTTTCGAATATTATGACTTGGTTTTCATTTTCTGACAAAATTTATCAAAATGATCAGAATGTCCAGATGTTTTAATGCCCACATTTGAATATTCGATGCATAAAATCAATTAATTTTTCTCCACGCATTCTCAGCTCTACTTCAAGTGTTAGGAATGATACATTCATTCCAGGAAAGAAAACATACTGTGCGGACGGTAGAAATTATTCTCTCGCGTGCGAATAACAGGGAGTTGGGAAGGAAAAAAGAATCGTCGTGTAGAAGAAACTGTTTCGTGTGATTTATCTTTCATTGAATTCTGTAGATACGTTCAATTTGAAGGAACACTCCCCAAAAATTGAATTCTCATGAATCAGAAATTCATCAAAATAATTGATTCCAGTTGGAATTTCACTATCTTGTAATTCCTTTTCTGAGAATTGAATCATTTTTTGTCCCTAGTGATGGGCGGTATTTGACTGTATCTATATTTTTCGTCAACTTGTGGGAGTGATTTGGAATTTTATGAAATGTCGATCGAAATTTTATACAAATTTCATAAACAATATTCAATACCGTCTAATATCACCCATCACGAGGTTCGACTCGTAGAGATACATCAATGACCATCATAGGACCAACATATGTTCAAAATCAATATTTTATCTAAGACTATTTGTGAAAGAGGGTAATATGGTAGTCGCTTATCGTTAATCAGCAAACGAGTAAACATACAACATTGATAAAATAAAAAGGTCGGAACAGTATCTTCTCGCATGAATTTTTATGAAAATTGCACATAACAGGAAGATTTATATAGAATTTATGTGCAATTAATTTCGAAAAATCATGCACGGATTGATACACAATTCGTATATGTATAGTTGATAAATACACATTGTATAAAAATTGCATAAATAATTCTATGGAATGATTTTGTGAGGGAGGGTTTCGTATAATTTATGCATAGTTCATACACAATTTCTTTGAATCACTCGAATAGAATGATGTTGAAAATTATATATAATTCATGCACAATTGATTTATATTTATATATAATTTTTGCATAATGGTATATAAATTATATATAATGATATATAAATAATACGTAATTTGAAAAATTCTTCCCCTAGAAACACTTTTCAATTTCAACTTGAGAACTCTTTTTGCTCCCCTTCGATCGACATTTTTTACCACGTGAATTTTAATACAGGGAACAATCGTTATAAAAAGTTCATCAGGAATAGAATTTGAGTCTTCACCTTCCCAATACATCATTTCCATATCAAATTATGATGACAAAATTAAAAATATCTCCTCTTCCAAGCATTAACCAGCATCTCACTAAGCATTTTCATAAAAATAACTCCCTCTCCTTGCACGATACAGAAAAAAATTGTTTTTACTCAATCGAATGGCTTGAAAATGATTAGATTTATTCCCTCTGACTCACAATCAACACTTTTTCAAAGATCTCTCCAATGAAATCCAAATAATCGAGCACGGAAAAGAGGGTTGATCTTGAAAAGATTGGAAAAATCATTGAACTCGGTTCAAGCAGCATCACAAGAATACACAATACCATGTTAATGAGCCTGTAAAATATGCGTCATAAGATATTTGAATAAAACACCTTCACATTGATATCCGATTTACTTTTTTTTTGCGATATGTATTCGATACGATAATTGTAGAAATCTTATCATAGTTCTGTATTCAATACAGTTCCTCGCTATGATCTCTTGTTCCGTGTATGAACTTGTAAACATGTGCCACACTATTTCTAATCTCATATCAATACGATATCGTGGTAATAATATCATCATGCGATGCATTAATTAACATACCTCATAAACGGATGAACCGATACGTAAACTCCTCGTTTACGTATCAATATTCATCGCCGTTACAACATATATCGTGAATAATATTCACAGTTCGAGAGCAGAAACTTTGAAAAAAATGTACAAAACTATCGAAAGCTTGTCACAAGGGAAACATGAATCAGTCGATACGTTCCTGAAAGCTCTCGTTCGTACTCGTTCCCGCTCTCGCGCTTCCCAAACGGGAAGAGAGAATCTACGTGGAATCGGTCTAAGAGAGTCGAAAGCTCTACGGAGAAGGAGATGGACAAAAGGGAAAGAAAAAGATTTGAGATTTGGTCGTTGGAGGCGCCACCGTACGGGGCAGCTCGGTAAAAGAAGAGAGAGAGGGGCCAATGTTTCGAGACCGGTGCGCGGACAACGATTTCTCTCTCTTTCCCCGACACTCGTATCTGTCTTCATCTCTTTCCTCTACGTATATTCTGTGTCGTCGAACGTCGGACATCGTCGTATGGAGAGTGGCAAGCTAGCCCTGTGTGTGCGCGCCAGTGCGCCCGCAAGCTCGCAAGTTCGTGCTCCGTCGCGCCACGTCACGCAGCAGCAGCACCGCACCGCACCGCCAAAGCGCCGAAGCTCTCTTTGCTAGTGCCGTGTGCCGTGTGCCGTGCTCGTTTGGCACGTTGCTCGGCTCGGCGCTCGCTGCTCTGTGCTCTGCTGCCGTTGGTGGCAGTAACATAATCTCTTAGGGGGGACCACCCACGTTTCGACACGGAGTAGAGAATCGCGCGTTAAGTTAGAGAGCGGGCCCGCGCGTCAGAGCAAATACAACAAACTTCCTCGAATCCCAAATATTATAAATATATATACCCTACGAAAAACATCCGAATCTTATATTTAGAAAAAAAAAGGAAAAAAAAACAGAAAAAATTCATATAAAAATACGAAAAATTCTAACAAAGTATTAAAAAACAAGTGATAATAAAATCATCCCCTTGTTGTCGTCGTCGTTGTCATCATCATCATCATCATCATAATCATCATCTTCGTCGTTAGTGAAGGGAAGTTATGAAAGTGAAAAGACACGAGACAGAAAACGTACCAGCAATACAATACAGAAATAGTGACGTGGTGGTGGTGGTGATGGTGACTAGTAAATAAAATAATTTGTATGGAAAAGTAATCAATAGTGTTTGTGACTAGTTGAGAAGATATAATAAGGTAAACGTACGGGTCTAACCAATCTGGATCGAATCTTCTAGTTGTTTTCTGTGATTGGTATTCATCTCTCATCATCCCATCTCTCCCTTGGAATTTCAGAAACCGGTGAGTTTTCCTTTTCTTTTTTTTTCTTCATTCAACTTTGTCATTGTATTCTCAATATTCTGTTCTGCATTGATTTTATGAATTCAAAGTCAATCGAATGATGAAAGTGTCATCGAAATGCAGCCGTGCAATTGAGAATTCAATAAAATCACATGAATATGTGTGGTGCCTGATAAAACATAAACATGAGTGTTGTTAAGAAATGTCATGAGCAGATAATACTTTTGTTCGCCGCTCGAGGGGATGAAAAATCAAGCTTAGAGATTAAGACGTCGAGTATCTTCATTCTCTTCAGTAGTTGTGGTGCTTCTCCGTCAGACACTTACCAAGAGAGACTACAAAATTACGCCGACGGCATGTAACGAAATTCATAATCCCCAAATTTACAATTCAACTTTGTATGAGATTATATTCAAATCAATTTCTCATAATTATGCTCACGTGTCATCTAACAAACATTGGAAAATGCAATCGTTTGTAGGGGAAGCGGTACTGAAGTCATTCAGGAAGTTTAGCGTGGAAACCAGTTTAGTCTACATTCGTGAGATTAGAAGGGGAGCATGAAAACGAAATGAATCAAGTTACGAGAGAGAGAGAGAGAGGAACATCAGAAGGGTGGCGAAATTATCAACTCCACCAACATAGGATTTTACATTTCCAAATACTGTGGTATTCCATTGCTTATTTTCATCCCCTAATTTCGAGTAAAAGAAATTCAATGAATTTTCTTTGTCCCTTTATATTGTCAAAAATTTGAAAAAATCTACAAAACTCGGAAAATTTTGCAAACGTGTGAGAACAAAGAGGTCAAAGAGCACGAGAGTTTTAATGAATGATAAAATTCAATTACGAAATAAGAATAATTCATAACAGCAGTGTCATTTCATGTTATTTTAGGATGGAGAGAAAAAATTTCATGCGATGATTCTTCTCGGTCATACAAAAATTTTGTAGACAAATTCTCTTTCGAATTCAAATGAAGAGGTTCAAAGTTCTACAATTTTTGTCTACTACAATTACGTTTTATCATAATTCCATTCGCATGCGGCAGCTCATTTTGTATGATTTCTAAATGGAAGATTAAAATAAAGCGTTTGAAGACGGATGAAAGAAGAGGAAAAAATTATTCAAAAAGTGATTTTGCGTGCGTTTTGATTTATATACTCGACTTTTTGTTTTTATTATAAATGAGATTCAACGTTCTAAGATTATTAGAATTATATTAGATTCGTGTTTGAAAGTTTTTGTTTCGATTATGAATTGAAAATGAAGTGTGGGTCTACGAATGTACAGGATGAATAAGTTCTTTTGAAACTTGGAATAAAGGTTTATGTTCTGTCATTCGAATGAATTATCCAAGTTTCCAACGTGAACGAGGAAGTGACGTTCTGCTTTTTGAACTCTCTTTCCCTTCATGCACAATATGGAATCGTTGTGTTTGTGATTCAATAGCAAATTACTGTAAAAACTCTTATGATTGTGTATAGAAATATTCGATGAATCGATAGGTTCGTATTTTTGTTTTTCACTCTGTCAACTTTTGCTCCCTCAAGTACCGGTGTCTCTAAATTCATTTGAAATTTCTCATTGCTGGAGTTCATTCAACTTCCGATGCATACAACTTTTTCTCAATCGTTTTTCTAATACGCTTGTTGGAATAAAACATACGGATGAAGAGGTCTTTTCAACAAACAAGGGGAAGTGTCATTTACGGAATCGATAGAATTGAATTTGTATCTTGAGAGCTTGTATAGAGAAGTGTGAAGTGTAAAGATATTCTTAATATTATAGTTCACGTAGGTACTTTACGACGACAATTGCATTTTTTTCTAGTTGCTCTTCGATTGAAAAACTTTTTACGAATAACTGGATCATCCAAATCTTGTAATTTCGAAACATGAAAATTCAAAACTTGAATGAAAAATTCATGAATTCATACGCGTTCATTTCATTACTCAACGAATTCAAGTTCATTGATCACTTTCGTTTATGATTTTCGACATCATTTTCTCATCCGCTTCATTTTCATACCATACGTCTTTTTCCATCGAATAATTACGGTCAAAATTCAATGAATCGTAACGTTATTGTATTAACAAGCCATCACGTATTTCAAAACATTCCAAATTTATTTGGATATTATTAACAGCTCGTTACCAGGGATGACAATTTATTCATACTTTATCACACGTACATGCGGAATTCCAAATAAAATCGGATATTCGGGAGTATCGTTTTACAACGGAAAGGAATTGGATTCGATCATTCTCGTCTATTCGAAGGAAAAGTAACTAACCGAACGAGAAAAATTTATATTATACAATGGGACTTGATCGTGAAATCACGATGCAACTGGTATTTCCACTATGCTGAGGGTTGAAGAAGAGAAGCGCGTTGGTGATGAAACCAGTTTCATTCCATTGAAAAACTGCTATGTTGCGTTTTGGCCACTATTGTTGTCACAAGGCCGCGTGGCAATTTGCGGTCGATCGATGGTCGCGTATAAACAGCTAATAATCAAACGAATCGTGTCATAAACAATCCCCGCGGTACCAAAAGTGAGGGGTTGCGAAACGTGGAAGAGAAAAGAGAGAGAGAGAGAGAGAGAGAGAGGTGGTAAAAGTATAAATGAGTGTCGATCGGTATAGTGGTTTATGGTGGGGGATGAACGATCGAGGGTGGGGTGGAAGTTCGTTGCTTCGAAAAGCGCAGAGATACTTTTACTCGCGTAAAAATTCATCCAATCTATATCTGATTCTCACTCGATCACGAATATTCCAATTGAGCATACTCTGTTACTTTTCGAGTACCCACTTTCCGTAGTTAACTTTTACTTCCTTCGCCGCTTCTTCTGTTCATCACATCAAAATTTTTATCCATTTTCTATTATTTGTTTTCTTTTTTGACCACATCTCATACATGATTTTATTTTTGGTTGACGATTTTGGGAAATTCATCGATAGTTGTGATTATTTTTGACGGATTATTCGAAAGAAGGTAGTGTTTTGAATTAATATAGTGATGAAAAGGGGTAACGAGTTTGATGAATTCGTTTTTCCTTTATAGAATTTAGATGTAAACTCTCAATTTGGTGTAAATGATTGAGATTCATCCTTAAACTTCTACATCCGAGTGAATAATCGTTTCAAATGTCAATCGAGTGAAATTGCTGACATTTGGATCTCATTTATGGAGTATGGAATTTACTCGTAAAACAGTGCTTCTTCCTGAATTGATTCGATGGCTACTCGTATTGTGAACTATCTAGCTAAACATTATTTAGCATCTCCTCAATGAACGTCATGTCTTGAGATGATGCTATCGCCGGGATTCTAGCTATTTGTGACAAAACATTCGATTATACTCGTACTCCAGCAAAATCGACATACAATTCTGTACATCAATTCTATTCTATTGAAGGAATTTCGAATAGTTTGTCATACACAAAATGGCTGACATCTCAGCGCTAAGTTTTCCTCAAACATATTTCAAAATATTAAACTTTAATACAATCGAAATGTAAGTTGGAAGCCGTAATGAAATGAAAAAAGCACAGTAATGATCGATTTCACGGGATCATCTTTTCATAGATTGAAACGTCATCTCTCATCCTTATCATTCATCATGATGTTTTAATTCAATCCTAATGCATCTAGATATATTCATTCCTACTTTCCAGATAGTCCTAAAAGGAATCAGATATAATGCAAAATTGGAGCACAGTTGTTTGATAGCTGTTCCTACCAGATGTTTTTTGAAACCTGAAAAAATGATATAAATAATCCTAGTACTAGTACGAAACATCAGTTGTCGTATCGACACGTTTCATGAAGATGTAACAGGAAGTAGAGAAAACTTCAACTACGGCGGCAATTTCGATGTTTCGCTATGGATTTTTGATAAAAGGAAAATGTTTGTCGATGTTTCGTAAATGATCTTTCAGAATCTTGAATCGAATTGATTATTCGGTTAATGCTGATGAACATTATCGAACCGAAGAATCGATCGTGATTCAAAATCAAAATGAATCTATGAAATTTGCTACAAATGTTGAAATAAAAAGAAAAACAAAGTATTTTACAACAAGAACTCAAAATCGAAACAACATTGCATTTATTGTTATTTCTTTTTCAACATGATTCGTCGATCTGTTTCTGATGCCATCAAAAATTCAATACGAAAATCAATATTTAAATGAATTTTGATTCAATTTCTTGAATGTTCATGATGATGCAAAGATTTTTCAGATACCAACGTAGCGAATGAAATTTCACCCCATCATCGTGAATTTCATCGATTGTCGAGGTTGAGTCGTCGTGATTCGATACAAAATTAATCACATGACTAATGTGACTGGAAGTACACTAATTTAAAGTTTATAGAGTGTTTCTTGACGGTTCAGGAATTGAAAGTTGTGGAAGAAGGATAAGTCGAGCAAACGGATGAAAGATTATTTATAGGAGAAGAAAAGAACTGAAGTAAGATGTGAAAAGAAATGAAACTGTGACAGAGTCATAAAAAAATAAGGAATTTCTGAATGTACAGAATTCTCATTCCAAGTGGTTTGGATTGATTATCATGCAGAGTAGTGGAAAATCGTTTATTAATTTTTTTCCACTTTGCATTTGTTTCTTTTGTACCGATATTTTGAACGTATTCAAACACGATTTGAATAAACTGATTGATCTTGAGATGAAATTATCCGTTTCATGATGAATACGGTGGAAAGAAACGTAAGTTCAAGAATTGGAATTCAGATATACAACTTCATAATAAAATTTTCTCTATCATTGGGAAAATCCGATCGGAAAATTCTCCAAATTCTATATCTTTCATACATAATTTATATATGAAGTATGTTGAATTATATATGAATTATATATAATTTTGACAATTTTAACACTTGAGAATGAAAGTGAATAGTTTTCAGTTTCACGTTAAATCCATTTGGAAGTTCTCTCAAAAATCAACTCTCATGCAGGGTTTATTCGAGCAAAAAAATTTTCAACATTATATAATGCAACGTAGTTTATATGAGTTATGTATAAATTATATAGAATTCTGAACATTTTTCTATTTGGACAGAATAGAATGTCGATTTTAAAAATTCAAGGAAAATGTCTCTGATCCAAACTAGTTGCACATAGTTCCTTATCGCAGTACTTGCGCATAATTCGTATCCAATAAGGAGAAATAAAGATTCGAAAATCATAACAGCGTACATCAACAAACAATAACAGGAGTTCTCCGGCATCGTGACATCAAAAAATTTCCGCTCGTAATGAATTTTCACTGCTCATGTTGAAAAAATTTTTAGAATCATATTTAATCTTCATATGATTGTATAGGATTTATATATAGACCATATTGAATTGAATATGATTTCGAAAATGTTGCCACATGAGTGTCCACATGAAGGAACACTTTGATTGTTCTGGAATTTTCTATATTACAGATCAAATTTTATGTACAAGCTAATTGCTTCCAATGCTAATACTAGAAAATTTTGGTAGATTTTTTGACAGTGTGTACTTCAGTATTTTCATATATGTCAATTCGAACATCATGCACCATTGCATCTATTGTATCACAAGTCACAATCGACATGATTTAAGCTATGTATGTAGGATAATAAATTCATTTCCCATATTTTCTAGATCATCTTATGACATTCTTTTCAGAATGAATCAGCTTACATGATTCTCTTGCACACCATGTTTTGAAATATTTTTCATCACAAAAACGAATAGAATACCATTTTTTTGTATCAAATCATTGCTCATTGCCATCACAGTTTTTGAAAATCTTATTCTTCATTCTCAAATTACATTCAAAATAACTCGATGTTATGATGTGAAAATCATAAGAATTGAGGATCACAAATATTCCAACAAATTTTGTTTCATAATTTCAATAAAATTATCCCAAAGTGTACTTTGAATAACAATCGAATAATCGTGATTTGAATATTCATTATGAGAAAATGAAAAATGACAATGAAATTATCCGTAATCCTCTTCAATTCTGTCGATTATTATATTCTCTTCACACTCAGTATATATTCCAAATGAGACTTTGCATTATAAAAAAATTGTGCACAACGTATCATGCACTTGTGAAGATCTCATTCTCTTATCTTATACGAAGCATTATCTATTTCCTATAACGTAGAACGGCTGGAAGAGTATTTCGATAATTACAACGAATAGTTTTTTTTTTTTTTCCAAGACCATGAATAAATATCGTTATGTTCATTAAAAACAAATTTTCCATCATAGAGATGATTTTTTTCAAGAATAAAACACGAAAAACAGAGGATTTGGGAAGTGTTGATTCGTTTTTATTCGATAACTGCTCTTCGCGAGATTTTTCTCTAATTATTATCAAATCCCTCACTTGGGTACATCAAAAATCATGATTCTAATAAATTTTCTCCTCCACAAACATTGGGGAGAAATTTTACGCGATATTTTCCGAATGAAAAATATTCTGCGTGTGATATGTGTTATGGATAACGAAAGTTAAAGAAAACAAAAATGACGTGCGTTGACCTTTAAAACTTAACATACTCATCGAAGATCAATGGGGGATGAATTTTGTTCCTACGTATCTTTCCATTCGATGCTCCGATGGGAGCGAAAAAAAATAACGCGGAGACAAAAAAGTGGGGATAGATCGAAGGGAGAAGGGGTAAAAACAAAAATATTTAACACGCGGTGGAAAAAAGCACGAGGTTGCTCTAGTCGTCATATGTCCCTCCGATAGTGGAGATGGACTTGATTTGGAAAAAGAGAAAGGGGAATGATAACATCGAACAAGTTGATACACACACGATTCATCGGTTCGTGGGAGTAAGGGGAGAAGAAACATACTATAGAAAAATAAAAAAGAAAAGGAGTTGAAGGTTGCCCCCGATAGAATCGAAAGTAGTTTTATCGAGGGTATCGAAGGAAGGGATCGAGTTGAGGTGGCTTACTTGGTTGCGAGGATCGTAGAAGGGGCAAGGATATATAACATTCTCAGGGGTTGGATAGAGAGATATGTGAACCGATGAGAGAAGGGGTAGTCGTTGGATGAGTGGGCACGATGAGGGTGAGAACGAGAAAGAGAGAGAAAGAGGGAGAGTGAGTGATCTGTAAAACCCGATGGTCCGTGTTTTTATCTTAAGACGACTACCGTTGTGAGACGCAGGAATATGGTGGGAGTAGAGATTCTTTTAACCGTATACACACACCGATAACTTCCCCGGAGAATCGCGACCACTACCACCGTTGGTGGGGTGATTTCTCCTCACTTTAAACCGGAGAAGTTTGAGGGGGTGATATGGCTAGCTACACCACTACTATCGCCAACATCCCCCGAATGAAAGAGAGGTGGGGTTGAGTTTTCACTCTTGGACGGAAAGAACATAACAGTGGGGATAAGACTACCCTTGGAGAGAATCGCAGAGTGCGTTTGCGCGACGCCGCCACCGTGGAGGTGGCACATCGTGCTCTAAGGGTTGCTTATTCGCCCCTGGCCGCGGCGGGAGGGTTGATTCGTGTTACCAACACATCTCTCTACAGACACAAGTTTAAATTGTATTGGTGGTATAAATGCGTGTGTGTGTCCGGTTAGTGCGAATGTGTGTGGACCTGCCTGCTTGCCTGCCCTGCCCTGCCTGCGTCCCCTTGTATGTCTGACTGCAGGGTTAGGGTGGTCTTTAGGTCTGTCAGTAGCAAAGCGGCGGCCTCATCATACGGAACTGCTGAGGCTGACCAGCCAGGCCGAAATCACTTAAGACGCGTACACCTTGTAATATAACCGCGCACACACGAACCCACATACACACACGTACACACATATAAAGAGCAACAGAAAGAAAAATAGAGAGAGAGAGAGAGAGCACGCGACATCTTACATACACATAACACTTATACATGTACACATACATTGCAACGCGTGCGCACTCTCACAAATACACGTGTACAAATATATACACTTTACAACGACACACACGCATACATTATCGTGTTGTACATATGTGAAGTAGACACACGTGAAGAGGCAGGACTAAGGATTAAACGTGCAGTGGACACGCGTCTATCAAGACATACGCATCACAAGGACCGGGATGGAACCGCTGAGATTTTACCATCGCTAAAGACTCATAATCGTAACAATACTCGTGACGATATGACGATCAATGATTAACTTCGTCTCAATGATGAACGTTGAAAGAATTCAAAGTGAAGAACATTGAAGTAAAATTTCACTTGAGAAACACTTGAAATAATTTTGTGTTTATCTCGATGTGTGTCAATGTGCTGCTCGCGACCAGGATGAATCATCCCGAGTGTGACGTTACGTGATATTAAGCAAAAAAGTGTTATCCAAGATCTACTCGAAATGATCTTATGTGAAAAACTGGACAGCATGGATTAAGAATACACGGTGGCTTTTTTTCAATTCAATCCCATTCAATCGAGATAGCAATTCTCTATCGTATGTTGTGTGTGTGCGTGTGTGAAGTGTACATTTTTTCGTAGAAATTTAATATTTCGATTAGTAAGGACCACGGTGTTGGCAAATACACAATGATCGATTGTGATTCAATGATGGTGCTTTCGTGAAACAACGATCCTATTATTTCTTGCCGGGAATCGTCTCGCATATCATCTTCTATCCTCGAACCTTCCCCGGCCCTGTGAACTTTCTCCGTAAAATAAAATGTGTAGCACGTGTTCTTTATTCAAACTGGCAACGTAATGTGTTGTGTGTGGATGTGACTATTCTTCGTGTGGTAATAAAATCGGATCGACACGAGGTAATTTGAAAATCATTCGAAACAAAGAAAAAAAAAGAAATCTGTTGTCTGAATTTTTGATTCACCACTTTCGAAAGTGGTTGGTAATTCGATTCTTGTTTTCGACAGGAAGAGGGAAGAAGAGAGAGAATTGGATATGGGAGGGAGTTCACAGATTGATACAGTACAATTGTTCGAACCACAAAAACATATTAACTTCGGGTCGTATTTAAATCGTCAAGTACCGCCGTCATTCGTGTGATTGGTGTTTAATTCAGATTTAATCGATCGTTCTATTATTCATTGACGATTGTCAATGAATGGATAATTCAACATTGTGTGGGCATATGTATGTACGATACGTATGTATCTATCGTTGTGGGAGAGTTTATGTATATGCGGACATACACCTCGCCTCATGTTTTTGTTAACAAATACAATTCATGTCTCTTTCTGCTTTGTATATTTTTTTATTTTCAATCCTTTTCCTCGATCCTCGTTCCTCTATGTCCTTGTGATTATGTGTTATGATTATAATTATTATTATTATTATCATTACTTGATTTGTATTTTAATTTACGTTTGATTTGATTTAATATTTCTCGTGCCGTCGCAAATTCAACGATGCTGTTGGAATACGTTACGTTTCAACAAGTAAGAAACAGGATACGGGACGATTTTGTTTAGTAGTAATAGCTTTTTTCAGTCAGACGTCGAGCGAAGGGTGATAATCGTGGGAAATATGAAAATTTTCATGTGGTGTGGAAATGAAATAATTCAGTGATAAAAGTCAATCGCGGTCAGACGTACAGAGAATTATGATAATCGTCAAGAGAGAAAGTTGCGATACATGTATTTTACGAGGGTGAATTGAACATGAATTTTATTAATGTGTAATTTATTTGCAAGATAGTATATATTGGTCATGAAATTCGTATCGAGTTCGCAGTATCGTTCCGATGGAACGAGAGCTCAATGTGAAGGGGAAATTAATTCTTCAATGAAATAATGATAAAATTATTATTCAAAATAAATGCGTACATGGTTGTGAAAGAATTCATTTCACCAATAATTCAAACAAGCACATTGTGGATTTATTAATTTCATTATCTCAATTATCACGTTCGGTGGATTTGTGTTGTGTTTGTTGATAATGAAAACGAAATACTATAGGGAAGTCAAAGGTCAGTGAAATCATCGATGATTAGTGGATGGGTTGTTCATTGACGGTACTCTTCTCTAAAATAAATAAAATTTTGTGGGTCCAAAATTTGGTAACGTTCTCACAAAATTTACGAATTCATATTTATTGTTTCCCTTATTTTGTGTGTGCAAGTTTTCAGATCAATGAATAATAGCCCAGATAGAAAAATTTCTCAATAATGGTATCATAATAGTGACACGCATGTGAAGAAATGTTCGCATCATGTTCTCAAGGTGTTTCCGCATATTTTTATTGATGACGAACCGGGATAATGACACCATATTGAACACATTATCTTCACATTCTATGCGTTATCGCAGGCTGAGCGAACTTCACGATAGTACATTTACGACGCGTTATTTTACAAAATATTCAGAGCATGTTTTTCTATCTGGGTTGTTAAATACAATTCTCCACTTTTCACTGATCGAAGGACATTTTTTCGATTATACTTTTCATAAGTGATTATACGTCTATTGAATTCGACTTTATAATATATTTCAAATGTGCACTCATCGTTTCATTCAATTCGAATTCGTATCTCTTAACTTAGTTTCCGATTATTCCAAACAATATGAATAATCTAAAAAAAGATTCTTGTGATTTTGACCACGTTATATCACTACACAAACCCGAGATCTAAAAGTAGAAAATTTATGATTGAGCGTCGATGAGAAATAATCGGATCTCAAGATGAGAAGTCTGAAGTTGGTGCTGCAAAGTGATTGTTATGTAATCTTCAATATTTCCTCCATCAGAAGAGTGAATGGAGAATGTGTACCGTTGAAAAATTCTGTTCATTATTTCTCAATGAATCAAGAAGAATATCCCCGGATTATCTGAAAAATTCAGTGCTGGTTCAAGAAATCAAGAATGTCAAGAATTATTTCAATTTCATGTGATACATTTGAATTTTGGAAAGTGCATCACTGTGATTGATTCCGATATCGGTTCGACGATACGGAAGAATGGAATTATCCAATTCAAGAAATAATAGTCATTGCTCAAGAAAACTTGAGAAATCTGTGAAAAAACAAAAATTGCTGAACAATTTTTCAGGAAAGTTTCTGCCAACGAGATCAGGATTGATTTTGACAGATGATGGGAAGAAAATTCAACTTAGTGGTGAATCGGAATCAACTAATTATTACAGAAAATTACGGTTTTTTTATACGATAATTTTGAATTCAGTTGATGAAATTTGATGTTCATTCGCAACTTTTTTCAGTGTACACGAATTAAAGAATTATTGAATACCAGTTTTTTTATCACTTGAATTGATGAAAGAAACAAGATCAATCATCACTCAATAAAGTCCAGCGATTCATTTTCACATTCCAAATGTATAATTCAAATTGATCAAACTTTTTCTATAGATGAACATGATTTACTAGCAATATTGCAGATCATTATTGATAGAATAAGAAACATCTATATTCAAAACTAAATTCGAAAACCAGACCATCCAACCATCACGCATTTTAGAAAATTATATAAACTTTCAAGCTCGCGCTGTGAAGCGAAATGAAAAACAAGAATTTTTGGTTTTCTAGTGTTTTTTTTTAGGATTCATTTTTTCATTTCTCGTGTGTTTATTTGCAATTCCTCAACATCCATCTACAAACAAAATATCCCGTTCAAAAAAATCGAAGACATCATATGGAAAAAAATTTTCAGCTGCATTTTAAGATCAACGGAACAATAATTATTGTCTTAACAACGCGAGCCGACGTTTCTCCCGAGGAAACTAAGAATTTTGCAATTGCAGCGGATGATTTAACGTATGATCAACGAGTTTCAAGAATTTCTGAACAGATATTCGACGAAATAGAAATCGTGGATGACCATCCACGTAGTACAAATATTCTTGCAGAAAAAGATGTCCTAAAGATATCTGGCAGGTTTTGAATCAAAATTTTATGTGAAAAATCAAGAACAATTTGAGATCTGTATTGAAAATTCTACTCATGGTGTTGCATCAGACATAATTTGAATGTCTATCACATATTTCTCGACACTCTTTTCATAGAATATCTTTTGGGAATCCTTGTGCTACGTGGATATAAATTAATTGAAAAATTCATCGCAGTGATCGCGGTATAGAGATTCAGAGAAGCATACAATTCATTTTTGACGTTTCAAAGTGTCAAACTGCATATAGAAGGAATCGGAAAAGGCGAAGAAGATCGGATTCAAACATTTCATGTTCAATTTTTGAGAATAAAATATTTCCTTTCCTACAGATCATTTCCGTTTCACATGCAATGTTTCGCATTTTTTCTTCTCTAGGTTGTTGACAGGTCTGTCAGAATTAATATCCGATCTTCCCAATACTAATAATATCCGCTTTTTGTAATATTTCTTCTGAGGATTTTCATTGGAAACATCGCACGCACCAGAAATGAACCATGTTCGAAACGTCACATTCAATGGAATTTAGCAACAATTTCTCGAAATATATCAATTCCATGTTACATTGAAGCGGAAACGTTCTCCTAATAGTGAAGAGTGACAGTGATAAATCACGTCTTCCGAGGTTTGGAATACTTTCATCTTACGATAAGATTTCAAGAAGCAGGAATTTTGTGTAAAAAATATTCGAATCGAATTCACATTTTTTGACTCAATTTTAATTGAAAAAAGTTTCGATTCGGAAGGAATGGAAATTAATTTTGTTCCCAAAAATACATAGCAATCCAACATTGGAAGTTTATTTGAAATTTAATACAGGAAAGGGCTTTAGATCACCGATTCAATTCCAACACTGCCAATGAGGAAAACATCATAGTGAAAAGTAAAACTTACTAGCCCTGTTTGAGCTGGAAGTCAGCACCGAAAACAAATGCCGACACAATGGAAAAGACTGAATTTCAGTCAAGTTTTCAAGTAAGATGCACCACATTCAGTCTGACTTCTTACAGTGATTTTGTCATCATATATACGCATATATGTGTGGATATTTTGAAATTATTGATCTTTTTCTTCATTGAAACTTGTAATTGTTTTTCCTTATCAGATGATTTCTCCCCACGATCTCTTTATTCGCAATCAAAATAAATTATCACCAGAAAAAAGAGAATTGCTCTGTACGGAGGAGGAAAACAGATGAAATATAATTTCAATCAATTTTTTCAAAACATTGTGAGACACTTGAAGTGATTTTAAAAAAACATCGATACGAACTTTAACTCGTCACAAAGAAACGTGCAAATTAATGTTCGATGTATTGAAGAGTAATTCACTGTGCAATACCTTTTGAGGATCGTGTGGAATTATTCACGTGGAAAGCTCTCTATAAAATCGATTTCTTTTTCAAACACTTTTTCTCGGCAGTAGAAAATTCTCCTGAAAAATCCGCTTCGATAGATTTGAAAATTTGTATATAACATAAATTTGAGGGTCGTGAATATTGATCAGACAGTTAATATTATATCATTCAAGTGAAAGACTGTGGATCGAGAAGCGTGAGCATCGGCAATGTATTTCCGCGAATGTTTGATTAAAAATTTTCTAGTACGTGTACGGATTTATTAGCTCAGGCAAACAGACAAAGTGGTGTACGCGATATCCTTGGAAACTTCAGGACAACGTCATCGTGCGATACAGATGGAAAGTGAAATTCGCATTACCAGGAGATTCCTGTGATTTCATTACAAAGCCCAAATATCCTTGAGTCTCGAGGGAAAACTTTAACTACGGGTGTCTACATGTCGCGATGCAAATTGATTTTGTGGAAAATTAATTAAGAACCGAAACATGCGATGGTTCAAGACTCGAAACAATCAAAGTTAGAAAGAGATTTCTGGGAGTTTTAATCTCTCAAAGAATTTCATGCTTCGCCCGTAGTTCGTTCGTTCTGCTTATTTACGGGGAAATCTATCCGTCCGTTTCTCCAAATATGATTTCAAGTACAATTGTACAAAATATGCGATCAATTCTCCCATCATATTGATAGAATTTTGATAATCAATAATACACCGTATCGTAACGATGTGATACAATTTAAATCGTGAGATTCTCAATGTTTACACAAGTGTGGGAAATTTGGTAATTGATAACTGAAAATATTCGTACTATGCTTTTAGAATGAAGGTAAATCCTATGTAGTTGGTTTGGAATCGATAATCTCTCGGAGAAAAAGTAAATAGTAGAAAATGGACGTGAATGATAATATCAATTCGTGTTTGGCATCGTATATTAAAATCACGAACGCAGATACTGAATCAGACAGATGTTGATAACGAAGTACATCAGCTGGGAACAATTGACAGCTGCCCTTGTTTAACTGTCACACACATTGTCACAAATCAAAATCCCTGGTAAGGATTTGATATGTAGCATAGAACAACGAAATGGCTAATCGAAGGCTTAAACTAAAATTCAATGAATTACGAGGGCCTAGTCATCAATGCGCTGAACATATTTGTGAATTTAGAAAGGAAGTAACGAATGTCAATAAGTTTTAATATTCAAATGAACTCGAGTTGCCTGTTTTTACACCAAACTGACAGTTCTTGTATTATTTGTTCAAAAAAAAATTTTGAAGTTATTGGCAGGGCTAGTGGAAACTATTCTCGAATTAACTACTGGTGTATCCTGACACGCGAGCGTCACAAGCGTTACACAAAGAAAAATCATGTTGGTGATATTTGGACAGCTCAAAATTAGTTGTGGTGGTTATTTTTTAGCTGCGACAACACAAACGGTATCGCTACGGTAGCTAAAATTAAGCCGCTGCAGTAATATTATTGGCTATCCAAATATCTAAGAAAGATTCTTTTAGTGAATACGCGAACGATTTTGTTGGAATCTCTAACCAGGGATGGGCATTTTTGAACTCCGGGAGTTCTTTTAGTGGGGAATACTTTTTTTGACCTCATATTTTACTTTCAAGACATATTGTACGCAAAAAAGGTCTTCTCAGAGTATAAAAATGCCCATCCCTGTCTCAAACAATTTTTGTCTTCTGAGTAACAGTCTTCCGGAAGTCACGAACATTGTTTGTGAATTGACAGAAAAGTTTTTCTTCACACTTTTCCTTTTAGGGATTTACAAATATTTTTCACAGTGTAGGCGCCTGGTGAATTATTTTTTTCAAAGTACAGTGTTTGTGAAAATGTGTACGAATCGTGTTTTCCAAACATAATATTACATTTTGATAATACAATTTGCAAATGTCAGGCAGTTTTTTTCCTCGCTTAGACAACGGCTTTTGTCAGAAGTGAGGGAAAAATCCACCAAATCATGGCGCAACTTTACTGTTATCATACTCCGCAAGAAAATTCCATAATTATATTTTTGAAAGTGTTTATTAATGTCATAAAACTACATTTCTACACTGTAAAAAAGTGCTTCCCAAATTCGATCAATTCGCTTAAAACAATTCCTATATGAATTTTGTATCAATTTCCAAAATTTTTCCTCACTTTTCATTTGAAATTGTATGGCATTTTAAAGAGAATTATGGTTTTTTTTGCACTTTCATATGGATTTTCATGAGTTTTCATATTCATATTGTACAAGAGATTTCAGACTACACTGTGAAAAATAATTGTGAAGGTTTACTCCAAAAAAAGTGGCAGCAAAGCTCCTACATGAATGTGAAGTTTTTCACCATAATTTGTTGGATTTCTTCATTTGTAACTAATTCAACACCCATAAAATATAATAAGTCCTCAAAGTGGTGAAAAAATCCTTCATTTTTTTATGGAAAAACAATTCCCCCACGATTAGGGGACGAAATCTACCAATAGTTTGCAGAAAAACTTCCCATATTTTCTTACAGTGTACTTTTCACTGTGTAAACGAATCAAACGACAGGTCCCTTCCTTTCAGATGCCTTGAGAGTGAATTCTCCCTTCAACAAAGTGGAATTTCATTATTCAGGCCTTCAAAAGGGCTTCGTACTTGCATTTCATTGAAATTTGTACAATTTTGAATTTTTAGAACATGTGAAGCAAACTGTGATCATTGCATGCATTCAGTTATATAACTTTACATAACAAATTGTACAATTACAAGCAGTCTTAGATGTTCAATCTTTCATTAAATATTCCATTTTATCAATTCTCAATAATAACTCGATCACAAAAAACTTGATGTCAAAAACCTTTAACGTTATTTGAATCTGAGTTCAAATCCGAACATAATTCACTATTCATTCTTACTCAGACGTTCTGAAAAATACTCGTGAACTTTGTGAATAATTCAACATTTCGGAAGCGGTATAGTTTTTGGAAGAAGTAAAATTCTCTAATTTTGATGCAAAAAAAATAATTTCTCTACGATTTTCCAAAGTTTAAATCTTTTACTAAAATGAATTCATAATCTAGTATTAGAGAATCTGAAAAAATGAACATTTCTAGGCCTTCAGAGTGAAAGGTAAACAACACATTTCATTTGAAAATAACAATTTTACGATGAAAGCAGTGTTCGGAAATGACGTATGTACTATTTCGAGTTCAAATTTCATTGATGTTATAGCAAAAACGCCTTCCCGAAACAAAACATCCAAATAACACTATAATGCCAAGAGCAATCGATGAATATGTACGGACTATTTGACCACTCCAAAGCTGTTTGCAAGCATCTTTGAGTCATTCTGAATCCAAGGAAAACTATCATTCACCATATGGAGTAGATACACGGTGGAAAATTTCTTTAGAAAATTCAGAGGATGTGACTGTAATCATTTTTAATAACCACTTCTCTGTAAATTGTCAGATGAAGTTTCATTGAATCTTAAGCAACTTCGATAATTTACGGAACGTGTCTTGAAAATTCAGTCAAGTTTGTTAAAATTCACCAAATTTTTTTTGGAAGTTGAAAAAAAGTGACTGAAAAAATTATTACATTTTGTTACATTTTTCGAATGTTCAGGAGAAATTTTATCACAGCGGGAATAGGATTCTCGCCAAAATGCTCCAAAGTTCGGAATACTTTGCTGTGTACAGTGAATTTGGGATAACAATCATTCAGATCTTATAGTCTGCTATGATGTTGAGTGACGGTATGTACGTTCTATTTGACTTCAAATCTTCATTCGTTCCAAGAAACTTCTCCTAATAATAATTCAAAATATCAAATTTTTGTGATGTTCCATCATTCCAAAGGATATCCAAGATATCCTCTTCGTATTCATCTTGATTAGATAAAAGATTCTTTCGGAAAAAAAGAAGAAAAGATTCATAATTGCCGAATGAACAAATAATATAGTAACGATTGATCAACGTTGATGAAAGTCCGTCGCTGGATCTTCAGAACCCCAAGAGTTCGGTGAAATAGTTCTTGTCGTGGACAAGTCCGGCGAAACGGTTCACCTCTTTCCTGTGAGATGGCGGTGTCGTCGTTCACAAACTTTTGATACCAGTCTCCGCAGCATTCAACTCTTTCCGAGGGGATGATAGGAACCCCTTCTCTATATCCCTCTCCAATACGAATCGCTGTTTTGTGCTTGAACTTTCAAAACCGTTTGGAATTATTTTTCAATTAAACAAAAGCGTTGTTGGATTTTTATCTCGAATAGCAAAAATTTCAATTCATAGATATGAAATTACTTGAAAAGTTAAATTCATAATGAATCTTTATTGAAATCTAAATCATTTTCACTTCTCCCCATCATCATCAACTATTTTTGATTTTATGGTGAGGTATTTAGTTTCGAATATAATTTCTAAATTATGATAATAATAACGCGCGATGAATCTTCTTATGAGACGTTACGGATTTCCATGCATTAAGACAAGCGTTGATCATGCCACAAGAGATTGGGCTCGACGATTCAACACCTCCAGGAAACTTTGGTCTCCTTGCATAAGTGTAGGGACTGACGACGACACTGCTTAAGACGTATCATAGAGTTGAATCGTCGAAAACTTGACAAATTCCAACAGTCGACTCCACTTGAGAATATTTATATGCAAATAGTTATCCTAGAAACTCTGGGAAATGTTGGTCACGATCTGAGTGGGGTTTGAAGATAATTCGTATATCAGATGAACTGTGACGTTCTCAAATCAAATAAATGTTTCCATTGCAACTCTATCCGGTAGATCAAAAACCTATGTATAAATTTATATATAAAAATTATACTGAATCCTGTCTTGAAGAATAGAATTTATACACAATTTTTGTACAAAGTATACATGAAATCTATATAAATTCGAAACAACCATTTTTTCATTATATAATTCACACACTACTAGAGATATATAGAAATTCAAATGTGAATCAAACGATTTATCACACAGAACTCAATTGCGTATAAACATTGAGGGTGTATTACGAACTTTAGAACCGAAGACTCCACGGCCAAGAAAAAAGTCGTAATTTTGATGTTGAAGTTCCTTAGTTTGGGAGAAAATGAAAACGAGGTAATAAAAGGAAAAAAAACGAATGCAAAAGTAGAGGAAACGTACTCACCCCATTGTTTTTTCTTTGTTTGTTTTTCATTCTTTTTCCTACCTTCAGGCTCGACCGCGTGCTGTACAAATTCCTCACAACCCTCGTTCAACGAGAAGAAATTCTTCGAGGTGATGAAAAATCTTTACCCATCGAAACAAACGTACCAGAATCCCAGGGTCGTCATAGCGCATTTGCATACTCGTTTTAGTACGAATTATGAGCGGGAAAAGAAATCAAATGCACAGGGTGTTGATATTTTCCTTATCAACGATCAATTTCATGCAAATTTCTTTGCTCGCGTAGAGGGATTCTCGTTATCCATGATCAGTTGTGAACTTCTCAAAGTTCACTTTACATACGTTCTATATGTAATGAGTAGTCAGAGTGTATCGAGGATGATGCATTAATATTTCGAACGATGCATGCTCTCTTGTGTTCTTTTAACCCTTCTCTCTCTTTTTCTCTCCCTACATTTGAAGTTCACGTCGCACTTCAGTTACACGAAAACAAAGGTTCAAAATGGTACTATTTGGGTCAATGCCACACCATTGAACGCGTCGACCTTTTCGAGTACCAAACGAATATTGAAACTGCAACTGGGAGTGCAACACGCAAACTTTTGCATAATGAGCTGACGCTCCTCGGCTGTACCCACGTACGCATATACACATGGGCGGACATATTCGTATGTGTTGATGATGCATTCAATATCTACCACAACACAAATATATATTTGAATACGCGCACTCTTCTCTGTATGTTACCTCACACGTATGAAATCGCGTGCACATAGCGTTGAATATTTTGATTTGATTACGTTAATTAAATTCTACTCAGTCGAACAATGACCTTTGAAGTTAAACATCACTTGTCTCATTTATATTTTATATATACATATATATATAAACGCATATTTATTCGTGTGTAGGACGTTAATTGCAGTAGTCCAGCACATGTGCTGTAATTGATCATTTCTTTTGATTTTCATGTAAATTGTATCATTCGATCATAAAGCGAGGGTTCAATATTTGTTCCGATCTTTATGATTGAATTCTTAGAATTCTTAGAGAGAGGTCTAAGTCTCCCTTAGATTGAGCAGAATTGAGTCTCTTATCGTCTATTTCCATTGAACAATTCTCCTCTCGCATGAGGGAACGATGAGAATAATATTCGAACAAAACGAATTTCAAAGAATTCCGATTTTTTTCAACAAAATCCAACATGACGGGACGACGGGATGAATAAATATCGACTAAGTCTACCACAGGGCGTCAGAGTCGGTGAATAGATTATCTGTATTCACGAGAAATCCAAACGAAATTGCATCACCGAGCAAGACGGGGAGAAATGATTCCAGACATTTTGTTATAAGATCATCACGTTGGGATTGTTTATCAATGCTCATCGTATGACAAACAAAAAAAATACGGAATAAAAAACACATATTCGCACAGTGCAGTCGTCGGAATCATTCAGAGTATTCACAATGTCACCATTCACTTTATATGAACGTAGATTGTGTTGATACACATTGCTCATTATTTCCACATATGAAAGGGGTATACGTATATAAGGAGCCGGGGTAAATGGTACCACACACGAGTTATGCGGAGTGGGAGGATGGGAGTCGACGTAAGGGGATGGAATCAGATTATAACGGAGAAGGACACGAGTCGGAGAATGCATATACTACTAATTAAGGGTGACGACATTGTTTCCACACGTTTCATGCGAAGACATGATGCTAATTACATCTCGAAGATGAAGTCTTCTTTTCTTTTCTTCCGTTTTTCTTCTTTCATTAAAACCATTCTGCCCACGGACTTCGAGATGAATGAATTGCGTGGATCCTCGCGCTCGCTTTCTTTTATCAAAGTTATGAAAAGACCTAGAGAGGTCTTCTGTTCCTCGTATCAAGGTCCTCCCTCTTTCTATCTTCCCCTCTCAAACGCGAGTGAACTCGATTTTCTCTCCAAGTACATATGCAACCATCCAACGCGTGTGTGCATGTCATCCACGTAATGGATTTGTACACCCGTCTAATCTCCGTGTTACTGCAATTCAATAGAGATACAATATAACCGATGATCGGATATCAAAGGATACCCCAAGAATCCTTGTCTCGATATTCAGTCACGCGGCCTGTCAAATGGATGAATTTTAATAACAAATGTTATTGTCTAATGAGAAGGAGATGGCGTATACCAGCTCTTCGAAGCTCGTTAATGAACTAGAATTTATCAATGTATACATCTATCGTGTACATAACAACACATTCTGATTTTGATTGCAGATTGATCAATGACGACACCCTAGCGGAAGATTGGCTCGTGCAAGACAGGACTCAACAAAGGTGAGTAGAAGCGACCAAAGCGAATGATATTCATATAAATCTTGTATAATTTAGACACAGTATAAACATGCAAAATCTACAAATGTAAAACAGATTCGTTATAACGAGGGACATGAAAATTTCCATTGTACCTTCGATTTATCTTCCACATCGCGTATATTCCTTTTGTCATGAGGCAAAGAGCCGAGTCTCGGGTCTTTAGCGCGAGTTACTGGGGTGAGAAATACTTTAGGATTTAAAATGCATTTTATATCATTATAATCTAGCTTCAGTCCTCTTTCTCCGGTATCTCTTTCTCTTTGACCCCGTACCACTGTCATCTCTTGCTTTCCAAGACACTTTGTCTTCCTCTGCCCACTCTGGTAACAGAACACCACCTATCGATATAGATATATACGGATACGTATGTGTATAGATGTGTACGTTCAAAAGAGACATATATGTCTTTATGACTGCATCTGAAGTAGACAAGTGCATTAAAACCTCGGGCGTTAGTTCAAGCTTCAAGAGGTAGGAGGATTACTGTGTAAGAGAGACGAAAGGGTGGAGTTATGAGGGTAGAGATATGGAGGGCTCAGGAGGAACGCACAAAGGAATGCAAAATAAGAACCACCAACCACTTCTGTGTCTCTCTTTTTCACTTCCTCGCTTCTTTTTCCTTCTTTTTTTTATGCCCTGTATCTGTATCTTCTCTGTAACCTTCTTCATATATCCATATATACACACCTCATATTCACCACCATTACCATTACGAGGACGTGGCGTGGTCCACCGATATTCTCTTTTCTTTCACCCCGTGGTATAACGCGAAGGTTACAGAGCGCATTATCATACAAGGCGTCCCTCTGACTCTACTTCCTTTTTGCCCTTAATTGTTTTCTTCCCATTCCATAAACTTTTTCCCCATCCTCCTTCTTCTGTTTCTCAGTCTTATCTCTCCATCTCTCTTCACGCGCTCCGATCTGATCTTTTTCGTTCTCAAAGACCTTCTCCGATACGAAAAAATGATGATATTGATAAATCGATCTCAATCTAAAATCCACACTAATCTTTCTTCTTTTCGTTAATTGTTCTCCTCTTCCATAGAGATATACTCGTCGTGTTCCTTGCGTTTCGCCTCCTCTTATTGTCTTCCTCTGAGTGAATTCCACAAAGCCCACCAAAGGACGTATTTTTCGTTTTAGTCGGATGAGTCTTGAGACACTTGAGGAGTAAATGAGTGGCTGATCATTGTCAGGTTCCAAATATAATATCAAAGGGGGTGCAAATTATTTCAGTTTTCGCCTGACGCGTCAATTTTACAGCTCCTTGTTTTCAAATTGAATATCAAAGACTTTCGTCATACTTTTGTTACAATGGTTGCTTGAAACGATAAAACATTCGTTCCCGTGCCGAGAATATAATGTTACATGAAATGATTATCCGTAAAGAGAGATGACTTCAAACTCATTTCACTTTTCTTGAATCTTCGTATAGCGTGTTGTATGTTATGTGTGTGTGTGTGTAAAACAAAAAAAAAGAGTCCACACGTCGCGTGACGACAATGGAGTCTTACACAAAACGTCATGCCCTAATATTTTTTGAATGAATACAAAAATATGAGAAATCTTTTCTTCCTGCCCGAGGAACGTTCTGAATCCCATTCGGAGACTTTGCCTCGGGAAAATCTGTATGTGACATCTGTGTGTGATGGTGCAGGCTACTTTATCGTTTAACCTCTCAACATGTCTCAAACTCTCATTAAGAATAGATCCGATGACGGTGATGCGAATAACTTTACCGATAATCACGTTCAATTCCTCGCTAAGTTTCAAATCTCCATTTGTTGCTCGATTTCCGAGAACTGACGAGAAGAGAAACTTTGGATCATAAAATCGATCTGTGGAATATTTTTTTCTCTCCACGTATTTTCCATTGATACCATGAAGTTTCACAAAAGGTAACTGATGTGTTATGATGATAGTTGCGTTTCGTACTAATTATAAGCTGCGAATTACGTTCATCAATGTGGAATCTCGATAAATGTAATCCTGATTGTAAGTACGTGTACGTGATTTCATAGCCGTGGCTTGTGTAGGCCAACAGTTGTCTTCGTCGTTGTCATCACGACGACGACGACGATGATGATGATGATCGTGATGATGATCGTCGTCGTCGTCATCGTCGTCGTCGTCCTCGTAGTCATCGTCGTATTTGTTGCGAGGCGTGCTACGTTGAATGGCCAACGAAGAGAATGGCGAATGACAATCGACTATCCCTATGTGTAGACATACATATGTATGTGAATATACATAGTTCGAATCCGGTACTCTGGAACGATCGTTTGACAGTTGTTTTCATAGATCTGTCTGTGAAGAATGGTGAATCCAATGTAGAATGGGGCCGGATCTTCGGTTGCTGGGCCCCACCTGTAATTCGTATCGGGCCTACCAAGAGATCATGCTTCTCGACCAATCAACATAGCCACTGCCCTTTGCATGGTCTTATTCTCATGTGTGATTGTTGATTGAAACACGCTATCGATTATTACATCATGAAAAAGATGTCGCAGTATAAATTATTATACTCACCAGCAGCGGATGAAGGATACATGCCTGTACTATTATCTTTGACGAGTGAATGACTGAAATGAAAGGTATTAAATAATTACACACAAGATCTTAATTAATAATCTAATTAGTCAGTAGATAACAAAAAGAATATACAGATTTAAAACTTCACTTCAATTCAAATATCTTTGTTTTTGACTTTTGCAATAATTTCAATTCCATAACGATTCATCCTAAAATGACATTAATAATGAAATTTACTGAGCATTATCAGAAGATGGAAGAAAATGAATAATACTAATAATTTTATATGATTTACGTAGCATTACGTTTGATACATGAGTCAAATGAAAAGTATGTACAAGTAGGTACGCAACTAAATTCAAACATATTATTGATGATCGTGCATAATTTACGCGTTGATATCCGTTCGCATATAAATATACTAAATGCGAGCATAAATAACGAGGAGAACACGGAGATTACGTGACGTGTGTGTATATACGGACACCACTATGTATGTGGATGTTATTTCGAGGAAGGCTTGGGAAACGTCGTCGTCAACATCGTAGTTGGATAGACAAGCCACGTGGGGATGACTCTCAATCTCCGTGTATCATTGTCGTTGATATGAACGTGCTTGCAATGATGCTCGTCCTTGTATCCGCCATTAAATTAACCTATTTGTATTTTTCACTGTAATTTCATATTCTTCTTTTCCGAGGTAAGAAAATCTGGTACCCTTTGACTTTTCCTTTTTCTAATTAGCAATGAAAATTTATAGAAATATCTTCGAATAGCCTCAAATTGTCTCACTATAGGAATTCAATGTGTATAGATTGCTGATCCTGTGTAAAGCTTCTGACATCAGTGAATGAAAATATCAAAAATATATCAGGAACAAAAAAAAAACCCGGATAATCCTCCACAGGAACAAATGTACGATAAACGTGAACACCTTCAAGAAATCTTGAAAATATCTTTTGAAATACATCTTCAAGTTGTCTCGCTAACTGTATCTTCAGAATCAGCCGTTTTGAGGTTATGAGTACATGATTATGCGAATCATACTTCAAATGTCACAATCGAATTGCAAAGGAGATGAATTCATTCATAATTTAGAAGCTTGAATAATCCATGTATAGATACCAAAAATTTTGAAATTCTGCAAAAAGTACGATTTTGTAACTTTGGAATGCCAGCACTAAAAGTAACGAATCCCCGAGTCACAATATTTTGCGAATCGTTGAACTTTTTACACTGAACTTTATGTACAGCCTTCAAAAGAATTTGTAAAATTCTCACTCCCCCCTACACGAATTGTTCTTCAATAATAAGGAGATAAAAATAATTTCAGAAGAATATATTATATTCATCAGACACTGGATCATGAAATCCATTCTTCAATAGATTTTTCCAAATTCATGAACTTTTCCAATTTTTAAGCACAGTCAACTTATCTGATATTTGTATATGTAATAAGATTTTATTCAAAAGATCTGTTTTAGTCTGAAAATATACGCCACCGGCATTATATTTCACTATGTTATGTTGACAATCATGAGCACAATCATCAAATTGTTCGTATGGCTCAGGTCAAAGAAGCGTACGTACGTCGTGAAATGCCCGGGTTCGAATCCCGCAACCTCCAGGATCCTAAACTCAAGTAAGATGCATGGGAATGGTGAAAGAAGGATAAAGGAAAAATGAAAGGAAGAAGAGAGAACTTTTTCAAGATTTTTCTAAGATATCTGTGAATTCTTCAAGAAATTTTTAAAACTCGATCGAATATGTCTGTAACATATCTTCCACAAGATTCTTTAAAGATATCTTAAAGTTGTCGAAATTTATTGCGTAAGACGTCTTTTAGACATCTACAAGATGTCTTGTCGAAGATCTCACAAGATATCTTGAAGATATGCGAGACATCTTATAGATATCTATGAGATGTATTTTTGTTTATTAGGGTTCCAAATGGGATCAAACATAGCTTCCTCTGAGAATTTTTGACAAAAATCCTTGAGAGAGATTCTGGAAACCTTTATACTCAATAATTTGACTACCCTGTGAAAAATACGGAAGGAATTAAGAATCCCACTTATGAATACGATTCTTGTATATTTGATTTCAGTTCTAATGTCCTACAATTCCTTCTCGAAGATTCGTATTTTCGTTTGTGAATTGTTCTCAATAATACATTTTTCTGAACCATCGAAATTTGCGCACTTCAATTTTTGTCAAATCCTAACCTCTTTTATTGATTGAAACATTTGAATCAGTTGGAATGCATAGTAAATTACTGAATCTCTTGATTCGCCCGAATGCAAAGAGCTCTGTATTTACATATTCAGTTCAAACAGCTAATTTCAAAAATCAATTTGTATTTGGATCTCTCCAGAGTTATCAATAAATCGTATTCGTTGTCATTAAAATTCCCAATTCCCTTGAATGGATAATTTTTTACAGGGTATAGATTTAAAATGATCTTGCATTCATGTTTAACCCCGAACCCTTCATAATGTTTCTTTTATAATCTTCAATATCCCTGTCGGAAAAGTCCAACAGATGCTGTGACACTAGCCACTATTGAAACTGATAGGATGTTTTATTCCTATCAGTATTTATCAGGTTTTGCTGATCATACCGATAGAAACCCATAGAACATCGGATTCCCCATAGAATCTTATAGAAACCCTCAAGTCCTGTGACACTAGCCACTATTCACACTGATAGGAAATCATGGATTCCAATAGGATTTGGCCTATTGGTTTCTATTGGTCTTTTCGCACAGGGATAATCTAATGAATCCTTAGCCCTTGGAAACTTCCAGGAAGCAACTTTTTGAACTGCTCAATTAGATTTTCAATTGATTTCCTCCGAGAGGGTTTGGTAAAAAATTATTTTTCGATTCCTGCGCCAAATTCTCAGAGAATTCATGTGAGGAACCGTTTGAGATACTTGAGAAATCCCTCTTTGTGGATCCCACAGATGTTTCTAGAGAGATTTCTTCCGAAAAATTTATTTCAAATACCCATCATAGGTAATGTTAAATGATTTCTGGAGTTCTGTAAAAGATTCCTTCGAAGTGTTTTGTAACCCACATGTATGAATCCATAAAGGTTCCCAGATGGGACTGGTGCAGGCGTGTTGCGATTTTTGCGGTACAGCACAAAAGTCCCCGCAAAGGGATCCCGTTATGACAATAAACATGAATTCATTATGAATAGTTTGAATTCAAAATGAACTCTTGATGAATAACTCAATCTTCAGAAAGAATTCATAAAGCACTATTCAGATATTCAACATATATGCGTTTTGAATTCATTGAGTTCATATTGAATTATTTTTTACTGTCATAACGGGGACTGTTCAAGAAGTTCTTTCAGAAGTTTTTGTGAATTCAAAATGATCATTTGTGCTGTTTGGGATGTGATCATCCCCGTTCTCCCCTTTCTTGTTGATTCCAATCGTTATATGAAATTCTGAAAATGAATGAGAAATCATCAAGGAAAGAAAATATTGCCTGCAATATTTCTTTTTCCCCCTATATCTTTAATTTTGGATAACAATATCGTATATTATCACATGGTGATTCGACCTGGTAATTCTTTAGTGAGATTAGAAAAATTAAAATAAATTAAAGAGGAAACTTGACGGGATTATAATATGCAAACGTGTTTTCGCATATTTTATTCTTTTTTTCTGATTTTTTATCCAGTTCAAGTGTAATCAAGTGCAAAATGATATGCCACTGTAGCACAATTCCGCATGAAACAACTGTTGATAATATCGTGTAGAAACAGACTGAGAGGTATTTCTATGGTCACTGTAACTAAAACATCGCAACTACACATCCCTAATGAGAGTTACTAAAAATTTGGTTGACTCATCACCTAATTGTATCAGCGACACTTTCTTGGTTGAATCAATCGAATTTCCAGTAGCTTTTACTAAGAATATTTGATTGAGGCGTTTCAACCCTAGAACGAGCACGTGAAAAACACAGGAAATTTCAAATGGCTGTAACTCATTTGAAACTAAACGGATTCCAACTCACTGTGGGCGGTTTTTGTTCGTCAAGATGTATACTTTGGAAATATTTGCGTGACAAACTACAGAGATAAAGAGAGGCTCAGATGCTGGGGTAGAAAAAAATGTCCTGGGGTCCTAAAAGACCCCACATGCCCGTTCTAGGGTTAATCACCTGAGAAATTTCGAACGAGAAAAAAAAATTTCATGTACATATTGCTGAATCCACAAATTTTTCGAATATTGAATATGCATGCGGAATGTGCAAAGAATTATCGAGAATTTACAATATTAAACTCTCATAATTCAACTCAACGCATCTCTCGAGCACTGATTTATACTTCCTGACATGGAAAATAATATCGGAGGAGAGGATATCATCGTCAAAGAATAAAGAAGAAACGACATGACTATTCTTGCTTGAGATAAAATTATCAATGACCGGCGATATGTTTCCGGTTCCTGTTTAAGAAGCTTGCTTCATAAGATAAATTTTTATCACCGTCCGCTGCTTTGCTGTTTACTTCATGGGCAAAGAAGAGAAGAAAATGATAACGATAATGATGACGAGGATAAAATAATGAGTATAACGAAACTCACCATAATCAAATTGATCGGTTCAGGAGGAAAATGAGAGAGAGAGAGAGAGAGAGAGAGAGAGAGAGAGAGAGAGGAAGGATAATTGAAGAAGGAATGTAATCCTGAATCAGCGCCATCGAGCGAGGCATATATGCATGTATATATACGTGCGTCTTCGTCGGTCTTGGTAACCGAGTCAAGCGAATGCACATTGTGCGCCCTTCCTAAGTTCCACACTTTTTTCCTTGCTCGAAAAAAAAAACCCGTTCACTCACGGGAACAAGAAAATTATACCTTTTTACCTCAAGAGAACTACTTATGAAACATACTCTTTATTAGATTCTAATCAATAATTTTTAATACAATTATATTATTTAGTACATCCTTGAGATATTTTGTACTTTTTTATCATAATATTACGATTGAATGCAATATTTAACAAAATAACAATAAGCTCACTGTATTTTCTTATCTGCAAGTCGTTGTATGGAAAGAAAATTGGCTGCGACAAAAAGATCTCATTTTAGCCGCTTTAGCTATCACATTAGCTGCAGCTACGAATTACGTACAAAGGTGAATGAATTTTGAAGTATTATTATATATGAAATATAGAACAAATTCGCCATCATATCGAAAGATACACAGCGAAATTATATTCCGTTATGACAATAAATTTTTGTTCTCCGTGCGAAAACACAAGAGAACAAACACCCTTTCACAGAGTCTGTGACACAGACATCGTTACAACGCTCCTGGGACAAAATTAACAGAACGTTAACGTGTCGAAGGGAACGTCAAACCTCACCGAATTCAAAGTCTCAAAAGTGAATATTCACAAATGTATCGTTCACATTTAAACCAAGACGAGAAATTTTTTAATCCTTCCACCGACTTCACGTCAATAGCATCGTTGATCCATTTCTATAGAAGATTGACGTTGTGTGGTCATCGAGAAAGAATCGAGAAAACAGAGAGACGGGCTGCAGTAATAATTATCGGCGCAATGGCGTGCAGAAACGAGGAGAGAAAAGAGAAAAGAAAGAGGAGATACGCGGAAGTGGGGAGGACCAGGAGGTAAATGGAGGAAAAGAGATAGAAAGGGTACGAGGGACGATGAAAAGTTTGACCGGACGTAGCAAGAGTGCACAATGCGTCCCGTGGGTCCATCCGAGCTCCCGCCTCTCTTCTTTCTTCCTCTCCCCTCCCCCTTCCATCAGCCTCTCCCCGGGATCCCACCCGCATTGTGCGACCAATCAATATTGTTTTATACCGCGAGTTTGTGAGACGGACGGACCAACAGAAACCTCGTTGCTGAATCGATGCATTTGGTTTCATGTTTATTCTCGCTAACTTCAGCGAAATTGTTAGCTACACTCTTTGAAATTCATTTTCGTTCATACTTTGGTCGGTAATTGATTGGATCAAACACAGAGATGCATGTGTGCCAATGGAGAGGATAGAAAACTAACACGTTCCTCCGTGAACATCGAAATTAGAAGGGAAACGAACATTTTTACCAATGGTTTGTAATTTTTCTTTCTCAAAGGAAATCGTTGAATTTTTCGTTTCGAATGTACCGATCGTCGAGTAAAGTGAATACCCATTTTTATTTGAACAAACAAAACAACTCCTTTACGCGTGACTTTCTCCGTTCAATGAATTGGTTATGACTCGAATAAGTCAATACAAATAATTTTTTTGAATCATCGGATATACTTTGAAAGTTTATCTTTGGGTTTTGGTTATTCGTCTGCAAATATTTCAGAGAGAGGGATGATGAAAATACATTAAATTGTAGATGGAATCATTGCAATTTGGGGGAGTTGGCGTACGTAAGATCTCTGTTGCTATGCAAATATTGATAGTCCAAGGAGGAGGAAAAGCTTTATTGAACATGGAAATTGAATTCGTATCAGGTCTCCTTCAAACGTTCATTAAAAGTGAATGAATTCTCGATAGATGTTTTTCATAATTTCGTTGAAGGTTTATCGAAATCTCGGTGCTTCTCAAGACTACAAATCCTGTGTGGAAATTGGCAGAGTTGACAAACGTATTTAACAAACCTCAGCGAGAGCAAGGGTTTTCTACCTTGTCACGAAATTCCAGCTAAGATTCGATGTGGATTCCAGCTCTGGTATTTACCTGCGTTTCTAGCTGGGATTCCTCATTTCCAGGTGGAATCCCAGCTAAAATTTCAAATCCAACGTGGGATTTCAGTTGGAATTTCTGATCCCAGGTGGAATTCCAGTTGGAATTGGAAATCCCGCATGGAGTCCAGTTGGGATTCTGGATTCCTGGTGGAGTCTTAGCTGGCAACGCAGGTAAATTTCGGATCTGGAATCCCAGCTGGATTTTTGTAACAGGGTATTCAGGGTCATTCTCAAGTAGAAGTAGTTTTGTTCAATCAAGAGTTCTGTAGCCAGTATTGAATCAAAGGACTGTTCGAAGGATATCTAGTTCGGAGAGAAGCGGAAATGCGGAAATACCAATCCAAAGGTGATAGCAATGTCAAATAAATTGGGTGGATCATTGACTAAATATGAACTACATTGGCAGATCGTGAGGACCTGCACTGAAAAAGAATGTCTCCTAACCAAATAAATAGTTTATTCCTCCTCTCTCTATATCAAATAATTGAATGCTTGCCCCAAATAAATTGGTCTTCTCAATAACGAATTTATCCGTCACAAGGAATCAATTTTTGCATCCAAATGAATATTTTATGGAAACAGGACAAATAAATATTTTTCCAGTTTTTTTTTATGGGCCGCTGGATTTGCGCTATCAAGAAACAAGAGGTGGAGAAATCATTTGCCATGTTGGATGAACTCCTGTTTCTCGATCGTAAGACATCTTTTCTTCATGAAAAATATTTTATGTCTTTTGAGTGTTGAATTCTCAAAATCACGCTAAAAAATTTCCTATTCATGGAACAACTTCGATGTTAATATTGATGGTGAAATATTAAACGATTACTTTTCACATGGGAGCACTAGCTCCGATACTGGGCTGTATTTCAGACTTGGTCATCATTTCGTCCTTTTTTCTGTATCGGTGAAACAACTGGCGGTTTTAGCAACGGTACTTTGCTAGTAGCAGGGCATTTTGCGATTTCCCCACAGGATCTGAAACGAAAGAATCATTAGGAGGAAAAAGAACCATATTTATATGCTGTATGTTTCTTTTAGTCGAGGAAAAAAATATCTACAGCACAATTATCCAACTAACATACTTTATACGCGATAACATACTTTCCATTCACAAAAACTTGATACGTGCACGTGATATGTACACAAGGTATCGTAGAAATGGATAGAAGCGTGCATAGCTACAAGTAGATCCCGAGTAGTTTTACACGATACTTAGACTTGTTGGATTTGACTGGGCACAGGATTTAACGGGAGCATGCTGGCACTCCTGTTGAAACCGCTTGGGTAGTAAATGTACAAACGGCTTGTATATGTATGAGTGGAAACGTTGTACCTTTTCTGAAAAGTCGAGTTTTCCGTGTTCTACGAATCTCCTCAAGGGGTTGGCTTAGCTTCCAGTGCGGTAGTAGTATCTACTCTTTCTCTTATTCTCGATCTCTCACTACTTTTACTCTCCTACTTGTTCTTTTCTCCACATTTACCCTCCCACTAACACATCATCCCCTGTACCACTCTTCTCTTACACGCTCCTTCAGACGTTCGCTTGGATTCACAATTTCACCCAGTCGATTGCACATTCGACGTCGTTGTAATGAAGCTTTCTGGAAGAACGAGGGCGAGAAAAGAAGACCAACTTTTTGGTTTTACTTTGAACGGGAGAAGCCATTTTTGAAATCACACACAAGTTGCAAAAGCCTCAATTCCGAAACTGATATTAATTCTGATCTTGTGGGATCACCCTTGAGACACACACGAGATCTCTCTCACCCTCGTAAAACCAATCGATGATAGGGACGATATTTCGTTTGGTAACCGGAAGTGAAAATACAAATTCCTGTCTTATACCTTCACCCTTCTCGCGTCTTTATAATAACAACCGAGAGGGATACGCTTCGATTCTCTTGAAGATAGTTTCGCGAACGATTCTCCAACACATTGAATCGAAGGAAGAGGGTAGAGAAGACGAGTGGGGTGGACATTCTTGATACACCAGTATAGAGCGTCTAGTAATTTATTTCTTGCTTGGAGATCTCTTCGGTTTCTGACCACAGGACGTCCTCTGACGAGGGTACAACCGTGCATCGGTGGAGGTTAATTTTCGCACGCTAGTCTCAAGCTCAACTATTTTGGAGTCAATTAAACTATCGGGTTGTATCGATTGGGGGAAAATACTCTGCACGATTGAATCGTTATTCAACGGGCTGAAATTCTCTCGTACGTGGATATTCTTTTTTTCGTCAGTTTTACAAGAAAAATAGAATTGACGCTTCGAAGATCTCGAAGAACTGTTGGATGACAACGAGATTTCCGCCTCGTGTGATTGAGATTTCAAATTCTCTCTCCCGAAAAAAAACTAGACCCGCGTGTATATCAGAATATCCCAAATCTGTATCTCATGGTTCGTCAAGTGGAATATACCGAACGAAAAAAGGAACCAGAATACATAATATGTATGTGCATACGTGTACATACAAACGCGGGGCGGTGGGGGTGGGGTCGTATGTATATACATAAACATATTCACCCACCCACATGAGTTTTTTTGTACAAATTTGAAACAAAAAAAACAAAGAGAGAGAGCGAAAAACAATGCGACAGATCGAAGCGAAAAATTGAACACGACGTATTTTCTAAACCTCGGAGAGCTTCATCAAACCCTACGAAGGGTTATGAATAAGGGATGAATCTCCGTGGATGTAGTATACTATACACGCGTGTGGTCGCGCCTCAGCGTTCGAATGTAGGAGTGAATGTCGTGCATCGCTCATACAATCGCAGAGACTCAAGCTCAATTGTATGGCCGCATAAACGAATAAACGTGCAAATTTGACGGACCAGAGCAACGCATGGTTCACGTATTATCCGAAATATATAACGCACGATGTTAGAGAGAACCGATGTGCTTGTAGATTCGTTTGTCGAGATATATTTGTACATGCACATATACGAGGCGCACACGAAAACAACGGCGGCTCGCACATCGTTGTGGACAAAAAACAAATATAATCGACAACGGTTCACCTGTGTTCGTGTTGTAATGTTCTCTCCCACGTATGCACTAGGGATTCGCATTGTTCCATCCCGAAAAATCGATAGAAATTTTCAACTTCAAACACATAGAAGAACGCCGCTCGGCCGGAACTCGATTTTATACTCATTAACGGAAGATCTGTTGGAAATCTGTTAAATACACTCGAATACTTTGAAATTAATCTCTTGCATCCTCATCGTCGTGACTCCTCAAAGGTATTTCTCCTTCGTGATGCACACAAAGTATACACCCTTACCTTTGTCTCTACGTTAAGAAGCAACTATACATCCAAGTTGCATTATAATCCATGAAGCACAAGCGTAGAGAAAGCGAACAAGCCTCTTCCTAGGTGGACGGACGTTGGAAACTCAACGAAAATGAATCCTCCTTTCATTCAACACAATGACTTTTTTAATTAAAGGAAAAGGAACCTTCTCAACGTTGTACTTGGTACACGTACTCGCCAACTTAAACACACGTACACAGGGATAATTCTTTTTCATTCTGGCTTTCTTTCTTTTATATCATAAGTTATACGTACATGAAAAGAATCGAGTTTCATTTTGCAAGTTATCTTATTCTTGACGGAAGCGTCAGTCGTAAAGGCGAGAAGCATTTTTCTTTTTCAAGAGCGATTTAACGCCACGAACGACGGAAAACACACACTCCAAAGAGAGAGAGAGAGAGAGGGAGAGAGAAATGAGCTGACGTTCAAGATATACGGAGGAGAAAGAAACAAAGTATAACAAAGACAGACTACTTTGCTGATAAAAAAAAGAAAGAGAGACAGAGAGGGGGACAGGGGAATAAGAAAGAGAAGAACTCAATGGATGACGAGTGCTTATAGGACGGTAAGAGACAGTTTATGTGAAAGGTAAGAGTGTGAGCTTACTGTAAAAAGTGAAGAAAAGCGCAAGCTAAAGAGGGCTTGTTTCTTTTTTTCTTCCTTTCTTTCTTTGTTATTCACAAGGTACTGGAGTGAGTGGTTTGCATCATCATCATACGTGTCGTATGAGTCCACAGGTGTCCGCGGACAATGACTCGTATCTCATACGTGTCCTCGTGTGCGTGAAGCATGTGTGTACGTTCCTTCTTCGGTAGGGTGGACGACTATCCGAGAGAAGTCTCTTAATTTCCGTACTCAAAGGGAGAGAAAAAACGAGCGTTCGAGAAAAGAGAACTTCAAGGTATGAAGAAAGCTCTTGTTTTGTTTTCCTCATTTCTTCCCATTCCCCAGTCGTATGTGTTCATTGTCTTTCATTCAATGCTCTTCTTTTCCTCTTTTATTCCTCCTTGTCGAATTGCATTCTCAATTCACTCTTCAATTGAAAGAAAGCATTACTTTTAGTCAAGATATTACATCTTGGATCAGAGTTTTCGAGGTAGAGAAAATACTTTATCATGGAACATAGAAGGTTGTGGGCATCGGTGATGCATGCTCAGAATGAAATGTACGTGAGAAGATACTCAAAGTCCGAGTATGCATTCATAATCTTTCGTTTGCTGGCCCCTGTAGTATTCTGACATATTCTTGACGTTTTCAAAGCTTCTTAGAGAATTTCAGGTGAATGTGTACTCAACTAAATTCTTGCTGCTTCATTCCCATTCAAAAACAACATATCTTTTCAATTCTCAAAAGTTGCGAGGGTTAGCTATGAGATAATTTTTTCTATCTTGAGACGAGCGTATATCAAGTTTATTCTTGGTAGATTTATATTTTGCGGAGATTCATACAGTTTGGGGTGTAATTATTCTTTAATTAACAAAATGGATAGCAGAGGAAAGTTGATTGCAGATACGAATTGATGACAAATTATCTAAAATTAGATTCAAATATCTCGAACTGCGATAAAGCTCGTCCAAATTGAGCATTGAACAACGTGGCTCGATACTAGCAGCCTTCGATATAAAATTCTTGAAGTTTGAAAGCGTTATAAAACTAAGGAAAAATTCCAACTCATATAGTCTAATGGATCATCGTTGTTTATCTTCCCAAATTAACTTCTTGTAACAAGATACATCATTTGAATAATGTATTGCAAAATTTTGGATCTCTAATTGATAAGTATTTCGTTATGCGATCACTAATTCGTTTCAATAAACGATTCAATACTATAATTCCAAGCTTGTTGAATTCTCTCCCCTAACAAAGAACCAACGTTGACAAAAAAGTGCACCGAACTTGAACCAAGTTGTTGCCAATGCTTCAAGCAACACCAATTTATTTCATTCAATCTATATCAAGCCAAAGATTCGAGTTAATTCGTCCCACACTTGAGAAAGAAAACTCCATTAATCACCTTTTAATGGTGAAATATTTTTTGTCATTGCGTTGGCAAGAGTAAGAATTTTTCATACAGGTCATGGAGGGGTAAAAAACTACAAAAACATTCTGAAATGTGGCATAAATCATTCCCTACAATGAATCGACGTTCCCCCTGGCACGTTCTTCACATCAATAAGATTTCGATCCATTGATACGCAAACAAGGCAAATCGAAAACTTTGTTCCGACAATAAAAGTCGATATTCAGTTTGGCGCGTGACTTTTCTATAACGGTTGCGCTTTTCGGATCTTTTTATGGAATTAAACACAAGACTAGTCTGATCCCATTCTCCATTTTCCTTCCTCGTTTCGTCCCCTGAAGCGAGGAAATACTCTCAGCAGATTGAAAAGTATTCGAAATCCATCGTGAACGCATTCACAAGGTACGGTACTCTACGGTTATGTCAACATCCTCTTCGTTCTTTTATATAGATAAATCTATTTCCGGTTGGCATCGCAAAAAAGCCTTTTCCGTCCACTTCAGAATACTCCATCATTATGTCACGATATCAACCAATAAGAGTCTATAGATACACTGACCTCTTCATAAGAATACCACGAGACACGATAGAAAACGAATTGAATGAAGTTCGGCAAATATTCGAGTAATAAATTGAAATGTGACGGAGAAAAACTCCACGGGAGTCTACTGTTCATCCCACTGTCAGAGATGTAGAAATATTGGAAAAAAAATATGCGCCGGTGAAAGTCGGTGTACCCCACTGGATAACCGAAAGGACGAAAAAGAACGTGTTCCGCGGGAGACTGACAATAATTGAAGAGATTTAAATATGAAATGGGCAGGCGATTGAACCTCGCCATGCGACAAAATATGCATGAACAATTCTTTCTTTGTGTTAGATTTTTATTCCAGTCGTGTGCCAAAGGAAATTGAATCGCACAAAAGTAAGGAAAATTAGAAAGGATGGTGATTTTTGTATAAACGTTATATCAAATGCATTGGTTTAATTCGTATTTTATAGCATCATTTCATGGTTTGCTTCTCGAGTTACAGAATTGAATCCATTATGTCTGTCAAGGTATTGTCTCTTCGTCGCTTCTTACCGATTTCGACATCTGTTCGATGAGGGGGCTCGCAGCTGAAAAGAGAAACAGCAAGAATGAGAAAATGAAGAAGAAACTTCTCGAATTACCTAAACCCCTCTGTCCGTAGCTTATCGCTCTTCTATCCTCGAAACAAACCACAACAGCACGCGTATACTGCTTTTAATTCTGTAAAGATTGATCTCCAAAGGTTCATCATCATCTTCAGGATCATCATCTGCCGCCACGAGGTGCCGACTCGTGCCCTCGTTTTTTGCTCTGTTTACGATGATGCAGGGCGTGAATAATGCCTGGCGTGGGTGCATCTTTCTTTTCTTTTTTTCCCTTTCCTTCGTGTCTTTGTCCCTTCTTTTTTTGTTGTTCAACTTTGTTAGACCTTTTATATTTCCCTTGCGAGTAGAATTATAATTATTGTACAACAAAATGAGAAATTCTGCTTTTGTTTTGCAATAGTTGCACATATTTATGTCTCAATTTCATTCAATATTCATCAATTGTAACTCTACATCTCATTTATTGTAAATTTCCAGGGCAAATGTTTAGACTTTCAAAAGATCTATATTTATGTTGCGGTCAAATAGAATAATAGATCGATCTCTCCAAACTGTCCTCCGCTTCTTTTCTTCGTGATGTTTCTTTTTACGCAGGAAGTCTATTGAATTATATATTCTTTTGTAGAGATGCGCTCGTGCGCTATGAAACGCTATTCTGCATATTACGAATGTTTACGAGGAATAAGAGTTTTGCTCTTTTCGCAACGCTCTTCGATCACCTGCTGTCCCTTTCGCCTGGCGTGATCTCTTTGGGCTTTGTGGAAATCGAATTCGTTGCATTCGAAAGTTTTCTATCTCGCTAAATCTTTTGATCTGCGTTCGATGTACGACACGAATGAACAGGAACGAGGATCAGATACCCACATTTCCATTATCTATGCTCCTTTGAATTCGACAAAGATTAAATTTAAAAAGTGCGCATCATCTTCGTTATCGATTATATGTTTTGTCTCCGGTTTCCGTCTAATTTCCTTGCATAACGACAGTTTTCCTCGAGCTTGGAACCCCTTGGCGAATCATGTTTGAGCGCCCTCTGGGGAAACAAAGGTGTCACTTCTTCAAAGAACCCTTCTTCTTCGTAGAGAGTCGTTTGGTTATGCTCTTCAGTTGCTTGCCACGCAAGAGATCTCAGGGTTCATTCTCTGTACGGTATTTCTCCTATCTTCATCTCCGTTCTTCCCCTTTCGTGCATCAATCTGTTTTCTCAGATTTTATCTCAAGACTTTTTCCGATGTCCTACTCGTATCGTATCGACTAAGAAAGCTCTTTATCTTCTTCTTGAACAACCACCAAAGGGTTGTGTATATGAGATTCCAACAGGTTCACTCGTTGTTGAATCTTTTTTCAAGAGGTTTTGAATTTTCTTTTTGCTTTCCCTTGTTTTTGTTTTCATTTAATGAAGTAGAGAATTCATCTATTCAGTGGTGTATTTACATAACTGTTGGAGATTGAATTTATTTCGTGCGAAGGGGGAGGTAAGTTCTTCTATTTTTTGAAGTGATGACGAAGAACGAGGGAAATTGTGATTTAAATGGATAGATATATATTTTAAGCAATGAAAAAGGCAATTTGGGGAATGGAAAATGTCACAAGGAACTAAATCAGTTGAGCACAGAGTGAATAATGGCTGATTGATATGGAATAAGGAGTAACAGGAATCGAAAATTTATAGTTGAACGATGGATCTCTGGTTGTACAGCCAGAATCCGCGATATTATACTCCTCATAACGCTTGAATAATACACTGCGGTAATTGTTCACATCTATTGTTGTTCACGAACCCAGCTAGAAATGATTTGTGACATCCCTTAAGTTTTTTCAGGGTCTAATCAGACTCTGGAAAGAGCTGGAAAGTGCCTTGTGAATTGTACGCTACCCAGACAGCATAGAAAATTCTCCACTGAGAAAATCATATTCTAAGAATGAGGAACTCCTCTATAATAAGCAGCAAGAATATCTCCCTCTGAACATGAGTGGAAATTCTTCTCATATCCAGATGAAGATCTGAATATTAGAATATCTCCCACTTATGTTGAGAGAAATATATTCTTGACGCTCATAATAGAGGAGTTCTTCATTTTTAGAATATGATTTTGGATGCCCCTAAATACGTTTTCAACACATTCTTTTCACCTACTACGCACCGTTCTCACAATGTTTTCCCAACGTACTTTCATGAAAACTAACCTTTAAAAACATGTAGGTAGCCTCGCACAACGTTATGAAAACCTTTATTGAACACGTTCCCAGAAAGTTGCACGGTGTACATGAAAAGAACTGATCGGGACATCGGCACGTACCCGGGACATACATGTGACATTCTCAGAACATCCTGGGACGTTATTTGCACGTTCTCTGTGTAACCAAGTACGTTGTCTGAACGTTCAAAAGACCTCGCAGTGCTGTATGGGTACTGACATTGGTTATTTCCGAAGAGGTCTGCGCTGAAAATCAATCACATTAATAGCTAATGTTAGAACATCATTAACAGATATCTGTGGAAATATAATATCTGAAGATCTGTCATCACTCACCGGTACATCACCTGCTATTCAGTTGCATAATTACGGTTAATGTGAATGAAGTAAGCTAGCAATGTTTCCGTGATTACTAATTTCATGTTCCCACAGACTCCAGCTGTTGATTTCTCAATATTGGCTGTTGATGTATTTTAATTTTAGCGCGGAACTTTTGGGGCAGGTTGTGATTACCGCAAAATCTTCTCTGAATCAAAGCTTTGAAAAATAGAAAATAAATTCATGAGGTTGTGGAAAGTTTTCATGAATTTGTAGCCAAATTACGTCACGTTACAATTTTTATCTGGTATGTGAGGAAAGCCTAAATCACAATAATCGTAATTTCTCTAAATCAATTGAGTAGTTTAGTTCAGAACACTGTTAACGATTTCTTGGAATTTCATCCATTTTTCAAGTACACTTGTAAATGAAATTTTCAGTTCTTCGTGATTGGATTAAAAATTTGGTATAGTTTAGTAACTGAATTTCCATTCATTTGTGATGGAAATTTCAAGAAATTTTTCAGTCACGTGAATGGAAATTGGTTCCGTCACATGTGATTGAAGCTTTGTGCAGAAATTTCTAACAGTGAAGGAATAACACACAGATAAATCCGTTTTTGTGCCTGATATTGTTACCAGCTGGAAATGATTCGTGGCATTCCCCAGGTCTTATTGGAAGCCTCATGAGACCTAGTCAGATCACATCAGATCCTGGTCAAGTTCTGAGGAAAGCAAGGAGATCCCACATGCCATTCCTAGCCAGATTAACAATAAGGTCTTGGACAGCACCTTCCTCTCTACGCCTAAAACTGCACGATTGCTGTAATGGAACAACATACATACATAATTTTTTTAGAGCTCTACAAGTGTGTGAAGTTCCATTAAAGTCAATTTCAAACACGAAAGTAGGAGCCCTGGTGTATAAAATAATAATTTCCATTCTAAACTAAATCGATACAAATAAAAGAGACTCTAAGATATTCATCTCTTCTCTCAAATTTGACTATGAATCAAGATCAAACATTTAAAGAGGGAAGTGGTGAATCTACGGTAAAGGAACAACACTTGAAAGCACAAGTTTTGTCCTAAGAAAAAGGTCTTTATCTTAGAAGTAATGATGGAGAAGTTTCAACAGGTAGTTATCCCGCCATCCAAGAGAGTTTTTCGTTCATCTCTCTTCCTTGAAGATAAGCAGCTGGGGTTTGTTTGTCAGACGGTCAACACAGTAAGGAAAGCGAAGAAAGAAAAGCAGACTGTGATCCCTTAATCCTGCCACTTTCTCGACGGCTCCCTAAGGAAGTAACTCATCCTTGTAGCTCTTGTTCTTCTCCTTTCCACGATCTTACGTGTATAAGCGTGAGCACGGTTGGATGTTTTCTCACGACTTCCCTCGATTGACGATGATTTTCCCTCCGAAGATTTTCCGGGCCGTAGGCTACATTCGGGGGCAAGGAACCCCTTCGGTTTATATGAAAAGAAATGGAGTGAGAGTTTGAGTACAAGGGATGAATGGGAAATATTTTCTTACGATCGAGTCTCGGGTCTTTACCGACGTCGTCATCCCCTTATCTCTGACGTTTCTCCAAGAGGTATCAACTTGTTGCTGTTTGTCTATATAGAGAACAGTTTAAGGAGAATCCAGAGGGTTGTTTCTTACACTTTATTATTCCTTTTCTGTTTATTCACACACAAACTTAACCTTCTTCTTTTCAAGATCATTCAATTTATACGTGAATTAAAAATGTGAGATTACATTCATTGATTGAAAAATTCACGGGGGAAGAATCTTCCTTCTTTAACTCAAGTGTTTATTCATGTTTCCATGTGGATTATTGAACTGTTTACAGTGCTTTGATTCCACGCGTTCATAAATATTTGAAAAGTAATTAACGTTTCATCCGTGTTGAAGACTTTCTTCAAATTAAAATCAAGTTTCATTGGGAACAAAATATTGAATTGTATTGAAATAAATACAGCGGTAGATTATATATTTTTCTACTATCGGCTGTTATCGCCTCCATCATTCGATGGAACGCATGACGAACATATAGCCATGCGTAGAATTGTAATGAACTGTCAACACTATGCTGAGTTTTTCCAGACAAGTGGTTTCAGACAGCGCAGAATATGAGAAGAATAATATTCGTAACATCAAATGATATCCTTTTAACGATATTTCATTCGAAAATCTCAGCCATGAGCAACCGTTCGGAAAACACTTGTTGAATACAGAGGTAAGATTGTGAGGACTAAGAAACCACTTGTTGCTCCTTCCTTCCTTCCTGCGAACAAGACATTCCGAGTCCCGTTTCCAAACACTTGCGGCAAGCGGAAACGATACAAATCTTTTATTAAACTCTCGATGCTTGAGTGATCCGTAGTGGTTTTCATGATATCTTTATTGGTTTGGGGGACTCAGAGAATTCTGTCCGTATAAATATAATGGATTCGTGGAATACACGGTGTTCATGAAAGTGAGATCTAATTTTAGTTAGAATTATTTCAAGATGTCTAAGAATAAACTGGAATATCCAGATTTTCTGCAAAATATACGACGTTTATATTTGTTCTTGGCAATCCAGAGAGAGAGAAAGAGAGAGAGAGAGAGGTAAAGGGAGGGTTTTCACTAAGGTCTAGAACCGGGTGTTTATTCTCAATTCATATGCGCTTAATGAATCGTCAAATATGTACGCAGCAGTTATTTTGGTTATTGACTAGGTTAAGACCAAGATATTACCACGTGCAATGTAGTTTCATTGAACGGATAATTCGAGTAGGCTATATTTACGAACGCTCAGAACGTGTAAGGTTTTCCAATCATTGGGAAAGCATTCAAAATTTGACTAAATCTGTAAAATCAAGAACTGCTTTTACACGGATTCCTCACCGCCCGTTGTTTTACCAGAAACGAACGGCGAGGGATGAATAATATATATCTTAAAAAGAAACAAAAAAAGCAGAAGAAGAAGGTAGACAAATATGTCAATCGAAATTAATGAATTTCCAGCCAGTTGGCCAGCTGAATGGGGGAAACTTTGAAAAAAGAAATAGGAAAAGAAAAAACTGTATACGGGATCTCCCTAAGTCTTGAACGATGATTAGATTCTGCCACGTGTCTATTGTGCCTCCCATCGACTATGACGCCCCTTTCTTCCCACACATTCATATATAACTTCATACGTGAATAACCTTCGCGTACACACATAGTTGAATACAAGTTACAGGCGTGCGCCTTAATCGCACTACTACATCACCACATGTGAACCCGTAAGACGAGAACTCGATACGCAATCTCATCCCATGAGACAAATGCGTTCGATTGAAATTTCATCTCACACATTACACTATCCGTATTTTAGATTGTTTAAAAGTCTTTATACCGCGCACAAATGTGTTTATTTATCAAATTATTGGAAAAATGATCGAATCCGCTGAGGACGTTTGATTCTGTTTTAAATTCAAACGAATCATATATTTATGTAGTGGCATTCACTTTTGCGAAATCATATGTTCCTTCAATTATAATTTGCAATTAATGGAATTAGTGTCGTATAAAATTCTCGCAAGACTGCAATTGCAAAAATTAATCGAAATTTTCCTGCACACAGCCACCGTAAAATCCTAATCATTGGATGGGAAATCAATCTCCGATATACGCGTATGAAATTTCCCACAAATTTGACTGAAAATTCTAAATTTTATTGGATTTTTGTCACCATTCTACAGTCAATTTCCGGACAAGTACGCACGGAGGAAAAAACTAGCAATAATATTGCTGAATCGACAATAGAATATTGTTATACTAATGGGTTGATCCCACAATAAAATCGTAAAAATATCGTTTAAGATTGTTGAATTGGCTTCATTGTCAACAAGACAACTATGTGTTGTTAGAAGGACAAAAATTATTGTATATCCAATAATTCACTCATTGCTAGTCCTACGAAACACATTTTCTTCAGTGCGGGAAACTCCCAACGCTTGTATATGTAAATTACTTGATATGAATTTATGAAAATTTCCTCATAGTAATTTTATATAGTATGGAAACAATTGGAGATTGTTGAAAAGACGGCCTTAAAATTTTTGGCCTTGAGAAGACAATTACACCAACTATGGACGCAACGTTGTTCCAGTACATGATTGGTAGCGATTCAAACTTGGAGTGTTACTTCAATATTTCAGATAGACAGCACTGTGCCAGTGTTAGTACGGCACTAGCTGACTCCGAAATCAAAAATCAATTGGTATCACAATCATGGTCGTCAGCTAAAGTTGCGCAAGTACTAAACGGAAATTTTTCTTTGAGAAAAAGATTTATCCACAATTGTAACAATATTTTTTTTGTCAAACAAGACCTTTTCTTGAAACATTAACCAGTTTCTCCAATGAAAGCGGGGTGTTATCTGCAATTATTTATTATACCATACTTTTTTCACAACAGAGCTTTCGGCTTTAATTGTCATTAGTTTTTTGTCTTGACAGGCTCAATGGACATTCGATGCTTTTCTTTGTTTGTGGAAAGACCTTTATCTACAAAGTGTTGTTTTTTTTGTAAGTTAAAAGATACTCTGGTTCGTATTTCTAATCATTTTTCTCCTGTCAACCGAGTAGTTTTCCGCTCATTAGAACCATATTTTCTTGTAAGATATCTGTATTTTCAATTTTAACCGTGGATAGATACCGTTAAAAAAAATGTTCATATTTGTCATTGTAATTACATGTTTTGGCAGGAAAGGCAATTATACGCGATTGGAATCCAATTTCCTTTTGAGGAGAACTTGTATTTTCCATTGGGATTGGATATTTCATATCAACACAGTACACGCATTTGCATCCATGTCCGACTTTGGCATAATAGTGGCAAAAATTTTTGAATGATCAACAAAGATGATGATGAAAATACACAATTCTTCATGCAATTTTCAAACCCGTAAATTACCTTTTGATTATTATGTGAGTAGCATGGTGTAGGGGGCTGCAAAATTTTTAATTTCAGTCCCAACAGATTGAAATCACGATACGGAGCCTAGACATCCCCTTAGACATATCAGACATATCAGTTACATAGACAACACAAGTTTCTGGCGGGTTTAAAGGCTTCCCGACAGAATGTAGTGGAAATTATTGGAGTTGTAATATTTCAGTCCACGTTTCAAACGTGCTTCTCAAGAGATGAAACATAATATTACTGGTTCACTAGAAAATCTAATTCTCATTGTATTATTCTTCCCCTTGCGCTAGACTTGTGAATGGCTATTACTGGAATAATCATTTTTCCTCTGTTACCGTATTTGCAAAACAACTGACGATTTTGATACGGTCAGGACTGCCAACTTTAGCGAAGATACAATGAAAATAAAATTCTGAAACGGCTAACGTTTGGGCATCAACAGTTGATGTACGTAGAAAAATAAAATTTGAACTGTTGATGCGCAACTCATCAACCAGCGATGGATCGATGAGTAATAGCAGATCTTAGAATTTTATTTCACACCAGGGTTGTCGAAAAAATTATCGTACGTGGCATTGATTGGTCAATTCTTTCAAATGAACCAGTCATATCAGTAATTCTATGAGAATTGACTAATGAACGAAGTGTACGATAATTTAATTTGACAACTCTGTTTTTCACAGACATCACCCGGGAAAAAATGATCAGACCTGACCAGATCTAAATTTTGGTCAGATCTAAACAGATCTATTAAGATCTGAAGAACTGCGATTTTGGCTTGTGTTTGTCACAATATATGTGCAAAATCAAATTCATATACAGACATATATCACAAAATTTCTGACAATTGAACCACCAATTGCTCATTAAGATTTAATCTAATATTCAATTCAGATCTAACCAGATGTGCCAAGATCTGATCAGATCTACTGAGATCTGAACAGATCTAATCTGATCTTTTGAACCAGATCTGACCAAGAATCAGATCTACTCAGATCTATTTAGATCTGAATAGATCTAATGATTTTTTCCTGGGCAGTCATTAATGTTCGCACGTTAACTGTTTCAGATTTTTATTTTTAGTGTACAACGCCAGTACCCCGAGAGCAAAAGAATCTCGAATGTTTTCATCCCAAATATACATCTTCTTGAGATAAGAAAGGAGAATATTATATTCGCCAGTTTTGCACTCAATGTAGCGAAGTATTCTGCAATTTACACACAAGTATTTCCCCCCGCGTGGTAGGTTGGTTCATGTTGCAACCAATGAATGATCTGTCCTTCGTTTGAATCCAGAATACGACTACACCATTAGGTCTTCATTAGATCTTCACCCGCTGGTTCATTGCGATGCATCAAAACGTCAATATTTTTAGGAAAGGTTTGAATAGCATCAATCTTCAATCCTCCTTCACCTATTTTTAAATTATTGAGAATGAGATGAATCAACATGCATTATACAAAAAAGTCAAACTACAAATCTAGGACCTTTTATACGAATGCATGCGTAAATCGGAGACGCATAAAAACACACATGAACCGCATAAAGTGACAGATGGCGTCGGTGTGGAGACAAAGAACTTAGTTGACTGCTTTCGCGGTATATTGCGTAACGCAATAAAGCAAGCAAACGCAAGTCGATCGACGTCGAAAAGGGCCTTTTTCTCCCTCCACGTATATACGCGGTACGTGTATGAAGGGGGTTTGTAGACGATGGGGTTGCAAATCAAATCCTACTCGCTCGATGGAAATCTTGTGCCTTCAAGATTGATCCGCAGCTTTCCTTCTTCATCTTATTCTTCTTCTGCTTCTTCCTCCGTTACTCTCCCATGTCCATCATCGTCTGTGTCCCCATCATCAATCAGTTATTCCCCTTTTCCGAATCATACGATAAACCGCGTCAAGGAAACTCAAGGTTCGAGAAGTATGGGGTAGAACGATACCTCGTTCCACGCGCACACAGTTCTATAACGATTAGACGATTACAAGATTTTCCCTTCCGCCGTCTGAATCGAGCTTGCTTTGCCAGATGGAATTAGCTTTAACCATTTCAACATAATTTGGTCTCTCTTCTAACTGTAAATCTTCATCTCGAATAAACAAATTGTTGGAAAGTTTTGTTCACCGAGATAATCATTCAAATCCGTTCATCGATCATAGAATCGCGATATCCTCATCAATGACGAGATCTCGAAACGGATTCAATCAAATATCAATTCCCGACAGTGGACCCTCTTAAGAATACCGTATGACATGTGTCACTTGTTGGCGAGAATGTGTTGGTTCGTGACGCCTTCGACACGACGCCTCTGACGTCACCGAAGAGGAACTGCTAGACGGGGAGCGCCAATAATATGTGTGTATAGAGATACGATCGTGAGATAAAAGCGAGTAGATAGCATGACAAGCAGTATGAACGGACCTTCGGGATGTATTCGTCGGGTATTGATTTTACACTCCTACGCTCTTCTTCTATTTTGTCTACCCCCCTTCCCCTCCCCAACCACCCTTTCCCTGTTATGTACCGACAAGGTGAGCCTGAAAAAGGCAAAGTTTATATTAATCCCGATACGAGTACCCACACACAGGTATTTGGATGGAGGGAAAAAAGAAGATGTTTGATTATTTTATATACACACGCATACACCCTGTATATACACATACATATATCTTTCAACTCTACGTGAAAATCGTTTGGCGTCGATACATCATGTGTGTATCTCGAAGCGTTCAAATCTCGTTAAAAGCCTGCGTTCTATCGGCAAAATTGTTAAACGTGATAATAGAGGATTCTTCCTCTCGTGGAATATCGAACGGAAAAAAAGGGAACCAGGCAAAGTTCATATATGTTTTTTTTCCACGAGCAAAACATTAAACCTCATCTATCGAAAGTAACGTTTAACATAATGCGTTGTGGAAATTGATCAATTGTGGTTATAGTCGGATGATTCCTGAGACAAGTTTCCAATAATGCTACGTTGAGTTCCAGGTTTCCAAGTGAAACTGATGAAAAGTATTCAGATACATCATCGTAGCTGTCTTGGAAGAATAATAAACGATATCCCAAGTTTCCAAGGCCACATCAATAACTCTCATCGAATAATACAAGTGAAATTCTTGAAGTGTATGATACAAACTTTAACGATCTACTATCAATAAAGTTCACAGGTTAGACTTCCGTGTGTATTTTGGTGCTCGGTTGTTGTGTGTACATACATTGGATACAGGCTGAGGCACTGCATTGTCTCCGTTAAGGATGCGCAAGGATAATACTATGAATCCAAAGGGAAGGAGGTGGCTTGCCGCTCGAGGAAGACTCAAGGAGGCTGCCGCAACAGCACTGTGTTCCCGGTTACCGAGCGAAGGGTATTCGTACAATATAGTTTGATTGCTCCCACAGAGAAGAGGTTCCATATCCGAGACAGTTTTGGCCGGCAAGACTTAACAAATAGGCAAAGTTTTGGTACTACAGTAACGTTGGATTCAGTAACGTGTAGTCATCGCAACATCCTCTCTCCTCTTTGTTACCGAGTTTGTGATGTATTAGTCATTCTTTCTCTCTTCCACCTCCTTTAGCTGTGTTCCTCTTTTATTACCACCAAGTGTAAGAACGATCCTCGAAACTCACAATGAGCGCTAAACTCTCAAGTCCAATTTCATTATTTCTCTTGAGCGTGGTTGACCAAGTTGTTGTTACTCTGCATATTCGAACCTTCCAATCAACAACATCGTTCCCCTTCGGAAACTAGAAGTCTTTCATTATTCCCCTTTTGAGTCGCGATGTCGTTGATGTATCGACAGTAAACGACGAATTGGTGAATTTGAAAAATATCATGTCTATATTTTGCGGCATGTGACACGCGCCTTGTACGTTTAAATGTGGATGCGATCATAGCGGAGAAACGTGGAGGTGAGCCTCGAAAGAAAAAGAGAAGAGAAAGAGAATTCATTGTGACGATGACTATATCGCCTTGGGCGGCATTGACGAAGCAGAGATGCAAATTTCGCAGCTCACGCTTTCGGTTCACCCTTTGTCCCACCCCTCTTCCACGGTCTCATCTCTCGGGACGACGTGAATTTTGTGACGTCGCACGATGAAGGAGGGAGCTTCGCCAGAGAAAACTCTCTTGAATGCTTCTCTCAACCATCTCCAGGATTCCCGTCGTGCTTAATCGTCATGATAATAATCATATTCACAACTGTTATGAATTTTCATTCTCTCGCAATGTTCTGGAGAACTTTGATACCAAATTTACAATTTTACTTTCGAAGGAATAACTTTGGGTGATAGATAAGTTTGTGAGTTGGTTGATGTTTGGATAGACAAATACTGCAGGTTTTTGTGCATATTCATTTGAAAATTACCAAACAAATTCTCTACAGCATTTATAAATTACATACATAAAATGAAATTTGAATGAAGGTTACCATTCAATCCAAACAGGAAAATTAAGAATCATCAAGTTTCAATGCTGAGTTGAAGTCCAAGTGGAAATTCTTTAAGGATTCACGAGTCTTGTAACGCTTTGACTTGCCAAAAACAAGACACGTGGAACTTCTTCACCAGAAACTTACGAGACACGTGCAAGTGTGCAATTTTTGGTGAGTCAAGTGTTACAAAACTCGTGGATCTTGAGAGTTGGGTTCAAGATGAACTTCGTAAATCACAAATATAACAGTATTTGTTTTCCCTTGGCAGAAAATATGGTTGGGAATTAGGTGGATTCCATCTAGTTCTGTCAAATGATTAGCTAGTTTCTAGGTACATTGTGAAAAAGAATTGTAGGTACAATATTCCACCCAAAATGATGGCAGCAAAGTTCCATCATAAATGAATAACTTTTTACCCGGTAGATAGAATAACTCCCATCCACTGCATGGATGGTAAGTGAGACTTCCGGTCAGATTTCCAACAAGGTTGATTAATATTACTATAAATGTAATCCAAATAATACTTGAACATAATTTGATGACATATTTTTTTTGTTTTGTTTCAGAAAAACATTTCACACATCGCCACGGAAACTATCATCGTAAGTAAGAATTTTTGCAAATCTTCTTCACATGATGAAAGTCATAATGCAAGGTCAAAACATTCTCTCAATCAAAACTTGAATTTTTACTGATTTGGTTCAATTCACCCGAATTCGATGAGCAAAGAGGCCCATGCTTAGTTGAAATTGGCCCAACCTTTGGAGAAAATGAGTTTGAAAGTAAATAAATGTTTTTGGCAGATATAATTTTAAGGAAATTATAAATGGATTCATCTTGTATAGTGTATTCTGATCAAACAAGAGCAAATGGATAATCAATTCCAATATCATTGGCCCAGTCAAACAGAGACATACTTCTGTGAAAGAATCAAATTGTTTTAGAATTTTGCGTTCCTGAATTACAACGGTGTGGAATTTGTGGTATTTCTGGCGTTCAAATCCAACAACTTCGAATTTACACTGCCAAAAATAATCGGAATTTTCCTACGCACATCAAACGGAGAACTTGAATCACTGATTGGGAAATCAATTTCCGGTATATTTATATGAAATTCCCTATAAATTCATCTGCAAATTCTAAACTTTATGAGATTTTTCCCAATATTTCACAGTCAATTTCCGGACAAGTTTGTAAAACTCCTAACGCATGTATGCATTCATTACTTCACCTATATAGATGAAAATTTTTTACAGCGTACATAATCTTAACACTTCACAAAGGAAATTCACTCAAAATCTCCCCCGTAATAGGCCTGTCGAGGAATATTCACACTTTTGAAATTATCCTCTATATTCTGAGAAAGTTTCTAATTTTTGTTCTCAAAAATACTCATCCAAGATTTCAATTCTTCGTTGCAATCAGAATTTCATTAGGTAGATTTTTTCCGAATCAGGACTTATAATGAAGGATTTTTAATTAAAAAATGTCTGCAAGTTTTAAAGTAAGATTTCACTCTTCAATCAGCTAGAAGTGAGTTTGTCAAATTTGCGAGGGAGAGTTCCACATTTTCACAGTGATAGTCCATGGTTCGAAGTGAAAAACTTACGATCACTCCAATTGTAGAATGAATTTTTCACTCTAAAAGAGTGAGGGTTCACTCGAAACGAATGAAAATCCTACTCGGGATAGACAAGCTTACTTCTGAGACTTATCAGTGGAGTGAAACGCGTGATTTTCCACTATTTCAAATCTAGAAAACTGTAAAATTCATGATTCGATGAAAAGTTCGGAAAAATTTATGAGCTAGAGAATGGAAAATGCCTGAACCTTACAAAAAATTGAGAATACGAAGGATTTCAAAATCACAGATTCATTATTTTCATAATTATAAAAAGAAAAAAACACTTCTAAAATGTATGCCAAGATCTGAAGGAATTCTTTCCAACCTTTTGAATCCTACGACTTACGTGGATAAGTACAATCTCAATTTTAACATCAAATAGCAGCCGAGGATTTGTCAAATATTTGAAGCAAGAGGCGGATTTTTTTTTTATACAACTTCATTTTTCCTTGAGTTGAATAAATTGGAAGATCAAACAGAAAAGTTGGATCACAAAAAAATGAAACTGTGCGCGGATAAAGATACTAATTGTCTATCAATCCCTCGGTCGTTTTTTTTTCGGATACGGTTGAAAGTAAAATGATGAGGATGAAGTGTAATCTTCTTCAAGTACAACAAGGTCGGAACTCGAGATTCCCTAGCCTACTACGCCAATGCATACGTATATGCACAAGTAAGCTCGCGAAAGAAGGGGGAGGTTGGTAGGGGAAGTTTGACAATGCAACTCGGAATACGAGAAGAAGGAAAGGCAGGGGGTATGTGCAACTTCGTCGACCACGGAGACGATGCTGACGAAGGAGGGATAAAGCATAGAAAATGGAACATGGATGTGCAAGTATATACGTATGGGTGAGTAGGAATGGGAATGAATTGGAGGTGGAGACGCTCTAAGGTACATAATCATGCTTGCTGATTCCTTCCCTAATAAAAGTCTCACTGTCACTGCAGTCCCCTTGCATTGGTGCACCCTCTACACCGCCCTACGGAGAATCATCGTCGTCGTCGACGTCGTCGTAGTCGCAGCCGTCGTCGTAGTCGTCGTCGTCGTCGTCGTCGTCGTCGTCGCGTTGTCGTGATAGTTAGAACACACAACATATGTGTCCATATACGACACACAAATACAAAAATGCATGTGCCCGAAGCGTCTGATGCAACCCTTGCTCGCTCGCTTACTCGCTTGTTTCCGTTTTGCACAGTGATGGGGCTGATAGCGGGGAAGGGGGTACGAAACCGAAGGTGGGGGACGGGGATGGGAAGGAAGGAAAGAGAAACGCGTAAGACAAAGGGGGTTCCCGAGAATTACGTCGAGATATACGGGTCAGAAATGCTTGCCGATGCACCATCTGGAGTGTGCAGTTTTTTTTAATTTCCCGATATGCACTCAAAGACGACTCTTCTAACTTACTCTCCTCCCACTCTCTCCTCTTTCTTATTCTCTTCTCTCCTTTTATACACTTTTTGAAGTTTATTTGCTCGACGAATACGCGTTTTCAACGAATGCACGTACGAATGTATATACTTATATCGCTCGCAACATTGTCTGGTTCTGTAATGAAGGACTCGTGGGAAGTGACTGGGAGATTCATCATCGTTTTCGATTAAATCTTCAGGTATTATTCATTTATCACCACAAGTTCCGCTCTATCGTCGAGGAAAACTTTGCACAATCCCTTGAAATTTGAATAATTCTCGAATTCTTAGATATAGAACATACACAAATATTGTTCACTGTTGTACATTTTGGATGTAAATCCAATAATTGCACGTAACTCAACACGCATTAAATTTCAAATAAAACCAAATGTATTGTTTGGTAGTTAATTATTTCACGTTATTTATGGTAATTGAATATCTAATTTATGTATGAATTGTTTATCCTCTTATGAATTCTCATTGACATCTCGCTAAAGAGTTCGATTTGATAATGAAATTATAATACCACCGAGTGAGTAAACTTTTTATTGTTCAAAAGGCAACGAATTAGTAATATGTAATTAATTAAAAAATTCTGTTCAAGTGACGTCAATGCAAAAAACTTTTCAGTTGAATATGAGTAGTATTGAAATATTTAATCAGAGGAAAATGAAAAAATTTCTTCACGCAACATTTTATTCTCTTCGAAGTGTAACACTTGAAAATCATCATCCCACACAACCATGAAACTTGCGTTACAGAGAATAAGAAATTTTATAAAAATTTTCTGAAAATAAGGACAATCAATAACAGGATTCTTGTTTTTTCTATTTCTTTCCGTTTCTCTTCCAATTGGGAAAGAAACAAACGAAAAGTTGAAACAATTTTCTCATTAATTAGATACAGTAAAACTCGGATTCTTTTGACGACAGAATACTTCTCTAATTATTATTCTCTTCGTGGAGCCTATTTTCCAAATATGCAAAAATGTATCCGAAATGATTATGAAACACATTGTCGTGATTATGAAGCTCTTGTATCGTTTCAATCTTTTGGACAAACATCAATGCCTTTGTTGCGTCAAGTACATGATGAAGATTCAGAGAATTTTATTCCTAAACTCGAATGACGAGAGTTATCTGATGACGAATATGGAAATAGAAGTAATATTTAGATTAGAAATACATGAAAGACACGCAATATAGCAAAATTATCAAAGGGGGATAGAGAACTCTCCTAGTTTGCATTTTGAAATAATGTGAAAGTTTCAATTGTAGAGAAACACATCACGTTGCATCAAATTATTCTACGATATGGTATTTTGTTCGTCGTACACACGATAATAGAGCATTAAAAACGGATTAATTTCCAACTCATTAAAAGTTCTTCAGGGAAACATTGAAAAACATTCAATTGCTATTATGCAGCTATAAACTCTTCACTATGATTTTGTAATTTCACAGTGAATAAATATATTAACAATGTCATTGAAAAAATTCAACTATCATACAAAATTCATACAAAGCAAAGTGCTATTTAATTTGATGATTGAGGTAAATCACTCGCAGGAACATGTAACATGTGCACAATGTTATAGAATATAGAGGAATAATAAAGAGAAAAAGAGAAGAAGAGGGCGTACCACATTCATTAAATAGAATTCCACGCAGACCCCAAGAATGAAACTGAGAAGGTAAAGAGAGATCGAGAAGTGGGGCTCATAGGTAGGATAGTGTACGAAGAAGAAGAAAGGCGCCTAGCTGTGTCTTCGTCCATTCATAGGGTCGGACCTTTAAAGAGCCAAGGAAAGAAGAGTTTCGAGGGTCCTTGGCCTGCAAACAGGTCTCAAGGTGCATGTCTCTGGTGGGCTTTAAAAGACCCCTTCGTTTCAGAGTATACGTGAATATGTGTGTTTGTTTGTACATGTCGACGACGGATCTAGAACCAGATGGCCCGACCTACCTCATTCTTCTTCACCTTCCTTCCACCCACGTGCCGATACAAGGAAGAGGGAGGAAAAAAACGTACGAAACGAACTAGAGATGGTGAAAATGGACTTCTTCTGTGGTTTACCCAAGCTCCCGCCAACGTTCGTTCACACGTATTACCACTACTATCGGATCAGGCCACGCTTCAACCCACAACCTATCACCAAACCTAACTTTTCTAATAACGCATCTCGATGCAGGCAGGCAAGCAGGCAAGCAAGCAAGCAAGCAGACGGGCAAGCAGGCAGGCAGAAGAAACGATAGTTCGTTTCGTTCGACATATGTTACAGAGTCATTGTGCTTTGGAGTCGAATTTTTAAATCGCAAAGAAAGTGTATAATGCGATGGTAGGTTTTTTCTTCTTTTCCTCCTCTTTTAGTCGACTCTCTCCAACCGTGAGTTATTAATTCTTTTAATCTTCCGTTAGAGTTTAGGATTCAGGAAGAACAGAAAGGAAGGAAGGAAGGGAATCTTTCGATTGGTTTTTCACGTATATATCCATTTGATGCCTGTGTTGATTCGAATTGAGAATCTATAAGAAAAGATTTTGATATTCGTTTCATTCAACCGTACACGTTCGCTCCCACATATGTCTTTCATTATTTCCTTTTTCCCTGAATCTCATTCATCTTATCTCACCCGCTCTCTCGACTGTTATAAATTCGTGTATCCTCATCGACACACGCCCTTTGCACGCTTGTTTTTTTCTACATTTTCCCCTTTGCCTCTCTTTAACGGTGAATTCTCTTTTCGAACTCAAGCAGGTGGCTCGTATACTTATTAACCCAGATGCCGTTAGATCAATTCAAACGTATAACAACAATTTCCAAAGTTCCTTACACACGCAAGACACATTCTCTTCTCTATACCTCGACCAAAGAAACTAATTTGGGATGAAAATGTAAGATTTATAATCCCGTTTTACGACATCCAAGTTTTCGTCCCCAATTACGACGTGTAACGTAAAGTGGTCAAGATCTGGCTTTGAAGATTTTCCTAAAGGTAGGACATTGTGTATAGGTATTGTCGTTTTCACACCTTGGTTAAGAGAAAACTTCTTCATAATGGAAGGCGATTTGTTGTTGTGTTGTCATCTAGTTGAACGCAGCACGAAATTTCCGGGGCGTTTTGCGTGGCCAACATAATGTCGTTGGCCTACAACTTCTTTCACATCCATTTCCTCGGTGATTTATTTTTCTTTAAGATGTCAGAGGAAGAGTAGATTATGTCAGATAAATACATTGACACTTCCCAGCTCGTTTGCGTTCGTACAGATTCATTCCAGAAGAACGTGAAGAACATCAGTTTAGTATCCTATCGTCAGTTATCAAACGAAAAATTCTGTTCCTCTGGATATAACTCACAAAAAAAGCCACAATACCCGATGATGCAAATAAAATTCCACATTCAGTTATTGGAATTTGATTGAAACAAATGGAACAATTATTTTCGTCAAACAGAAAATGTTCATCATTCCTCTTGGCGAATGTATTTATTTTCAGCAGGAATAAATGTTTTCATTTATCTCAATTGAATTTCAATAACCACGAATGAAATTTTATGAGTACAGTGATTCAATTTTCCAAGCATTCCCGTTAGTTCAACTCACAATTCATAACAGCACATGGGAAAAACATTGGATTAATGATTTGAAGTGTATTAAATTTATATCGAGGAGGAAAAGAAAAATGATATCAAAGACAATGGTGGAATCTTTCTCTTTATCTATAAATACGGACAAAAAGGTAATGTCATCACGAGACGAAGTCATTCTTCATATAAACTTCCTACACCACTTATTTCTATACTGCTTTCCAGAATGATTGTATTCAACGTTGGAAATACAAGCGTATGCGCGATATTTTCTCTCATTTCGAATGAATTTACTTAATTGATGTCGAGGGAAGATTAATGTATGAATTCCTAATTTGATATGGAATTTTGATATTCTAATCCGAACGACTGATTTGTAGATGCAATTTGCGGGCAATTGAATGCTAAAAGATCGAGGTATATGAAATCACGAGAATCGAGTGATGAGAGAAAAAAATTTGCTTGTATTGCTAATTTATTTGCTGTAACAGATAAAATTTAGCTGCAGGAGCTATTTTAATGCCTGTCCGTGTCCGTGCTAGTCACTTTGCTACCGTGAATATCATCATTCTTTCATCAGAGATCGTAAGAGGAATGGAAAAATGAGTCAATGATCGATGATATAATTTTCAATACTGCATCGTATGATTTCGAACTAAAAATCTATAAATTGATTTGAACGATTTCATCGACTCATCGAAGCATACAATCACCTTTTTCCTTCTCCTCTTCTTAATGATACGTTCTGGTATCCTAATGTTCCCTAATGGTCATAGATTCATCACCTTAATAATTTCCTTTTATTTTTTTCCCTGTACGCATCTTTCTTCTTTCGAAGTGTACATATATCAAGAAGGGGAATCTACCTAGGCGTCTGGCCTGACGAAATTTCAATAGGGAGACGATGGCAGAGGCACCCTACAGTTAAGTTTAGTTCCGTCCTTTAATGGGAAGTGGGTAGTAGGAGCTCGTGCTACTACCTGAGCAGCTGCGTTCGCGTGTGTGCGCACGTGAGGTAAAGAAAAAGCCACGAGGGGAGAGGAGCCAGAAGTTTTATTTTATTTCATTTCACCTTAACTTATGGGGGTCGCAAGAGGTGTATGTATTGGGGTATGTATAGTATTAGTAGGCGAAAAGAGAGGAGATGAAGTACAAGAAAAAGAAAAAGAAGGGGCGAGGGTTGTTGATTCGACGCTACTCGACCAGGTACCCCCTTGCGAGTAGACTCGAAACGTCACGCTTGAGAGGGGGGCCATCTGCCCCCCTAACGAGTAAGTGACGTCAGGTGTGACGACGTGTGTGCTGCAAAGCCAAGAAACGTCTGTCTCTTTCTCACCCTTCTTCTATCGCTTTATTTGTCTCCCCTCTAGTTTGTTGCAATGCACGAAAAGTACAAATTGCCATCCAAAGTCGGTGATCCGTGCTAATTTTTCTCTTATTTTACGTTTAATTCCTTGGAGGCTCGTCTTGACGTTCTTTTTGAGAGTTGTGATATACCATGCGACTCACTTTTATCGTAGTAGGCGTATTTCATATCTTTAACAAGACCGTTAAATTGTTTCTTATCACGTGTCCCGCTTTTATCAGTAGGGGCGGCTTCTAGAGATATCACGTACACTTATTTGTTATACTCTCGACGCAATACAGGCACGCGTTTATGTTTAATGTAACGTCTGGTAGAAAAGATTTCGTCTCTCAAGAGGAACGAAATTTCATCCATTTGTTCCTGATTTACACTTGCATTCGGTATTGAAATACCATATTTGACATCTGATTTATTTTTTTCATGTTTTTTTTTCTATCATCTCACTCAAGGATGTGATTGAAAACAGCATCAGAGTTTTTCGAAGATTTGCAGTTACCAAGATGAAAAATCAAAATAATTTTATTTCAAAACATTGATAAAATTCTATTCATGAGTTAGAATTCAAAGTATGGTCAAGTGGAATTTTATGGAATTCCTCAAGCAAAAAACCTATCATTGAAAATTATTTTATAGACAATTGTATTGGAAACAAACTTGTGAGAAAATCAAGAACAACGACCATACCGTTGTATTGATACTGAAATGATCCAAATTTTCTGAGTAGAAATCATTGTGGGCGTCCATTTTGCGTGAAATTGAGATGCAGAATTTTGTATTCTAAAGTGATTTTTTTGTTTTTTTTTTCATATTGATATGAAATATTTTTATCGAAATTGGGAATTCATGATGAATGTCAATATTTGCAAAGACAGGAGTTCTAGAACTCTTATCGATGACACGAAAATTTGAATCCAAAATATCCATTCTTATAAAAAGGCAAGTACATAGTCCATACATGTTATTCTTTTGGTTCTGATCTTCGTGGTGGTCTCGAATATCCTTGAATACACAACCTTGGTGACGACCTTCACCTTCAAAGAATTCAAAAGAACTATCCACCCCTATATCTCATATGTAAGAAGAACTTGTACAAGATCACGGACGATAAATCTTTGATATTCCCAAGTGTTAGGCACTGAGTAAGAAGAGAACGAGACGACCGAGAGTTGAAAAAAGAAGGGGAGAAGAAATCTAGAAGGGGGAATGAACGATCGTCACCCCCTCACCTCAGGTGATCCATACCGTACGCAAGTCCCCAGTTTTATCGAGAACAGAGAGAAAAACGGCGAAGATGGAATAGGGAGGAAAGGGGCCCCGCTCGTTACGTCACTACCTCTAAGAGGCAGCTGTCGGTACGTCATACTTTTTCTTTGTCTCAAAGGACCCCTTCTCTTCTCTATGCTATTGCTCTAGTCGGTACTCTTTGGGGTACGACAGCGTGGATGAGGTGAAGAAGCCGGGGGTAAGAGAGAGGGACCATACGCGCGCTTGCCCCGTGGCAGATGTTTCGTGACGCATGCCTTCTCCTCCCTTCTTTTAAGCCATCGCTCCTACGTGTACGTACTTATACTTTGAATTCGCTACCGAAAGAACTCATATTATGCGCGTGACTGTAACATAGAAAGTGTGGAGGTATATTATGAAGAACATATAAACAACACCCTGTGGCACGCGCTCAAATTCTATTCTCTTCTCCATTACTCATAGGTTTTCTCTCAGATTCTTTTGCATCTTTGGATGGATTCAGGAATTCGATTATCTGCTAATATCGAGGAAATAATCACTTTGAACCTTCCGTTCATGATTCTTTGAAATACAAACTTTCAACATACCGAACATTGCAACGTTATTTGACGTGGTTTATACGTTGAATAATCTATAAAATTCATTCCCAATTGACCGATTCGATTCACTCTATAAATCCTAATGAATACATCCCACTGATTTGGATTCAAACGGTACACGAGTGTGACATTCATTTTAGAGTTTCATTTGAAAAAATTCTTTCGAAAGGGATCCAACCTCCTTCCATCTCAATTATATTTTTCTTGACAAAGTGATCCAATTCAGTAAATTTCTCTCTTCCGTTGAAATGTTTCAATCCGCGAGTTTTAATTAAACACGATATAATGTGTCCACCAATGTTTCCCGTGCCAAACGAATCTCGACATAACAAGGTACTGGACGCGTTAACAAATATAGTATTCCTTTCCGGAAATGTGCGCAGACCGCATCATATCGTACATAAATGTACGTGTCACACAGAAAGAAAATAAAATTTTAATATGCGATTCCTGCTTCTCTTTTTACGTACGACTGTGCGTGTATAACCATTTTGTTGCCCCGAAAAGAAATTAAACAATATGCATGTATGGTAAGTACAGTGGAAAGAGAGAAAAAAAGAAAGAGAGAGAGAGAGAGAGAGCGTCACAGAAGTAGAGGAAAAAGGATGTACTGGAAAAGACAGTGGCATTCAGCCTTTCATTAGCTTCTGTAGTCGAAAGATTAGCACACGCTTTACTTCGTGGCTTGCTTTCTTTCATATTTTATTTTCCTCTTTTAGTTTTGTTTTTTAAGCCGCAGTACGATAAATGAAAAAAAAAAGAAGTAAACCTCCTACTACCATCACAGCTTTGAAGATGGACTTTGGACTGAACACATCTTTCCTCCTGTACTAAAGGAAAAAACCGGAATGAAAAAAAAAACACATACAAATGTACCGAGAGGAAGGAGAAAGAGTGGAAACAACGAGCATTTAACAGAGGGACGAAAAAGGAATATATTCACAGAGATTACTCATGTTGGAAGAGACAAGTATGAGTTTCTGGCAAGCATTCTTATAAGAACTCATTTATTTTTCACGTACATATTAAATGTTTCCATGCAATTCGGTAACTCTTTGAATTTCAATGGTTTTAGAATTCATTATCGGTTATAAGAGGTCTGAATCTAATCGAATGAGAAAGTTGAGGAATAAAAAGGAATCGTAGAATGTATACTGATGTTGGTATGAAAGATGTTTTTCCTTCCTTCCCAGTCTGATTTCCATACATTTCGAAGCATTCTTCTCCATAAAAGACGATGATACACCGTTTGAGTTCGAATCGGATCCGCGAATGAATTCAACGCAAGACAGTCAAATTCTGAGGACAGATTGAATCCTTTGACGCACGCAGGAGGATGAGACAGATGCTCGAACGCAAACACACGCGTATACGTTCGTATATTAGGAAAATGTGAGTTATTCTGATGAAAAGAGCCTGTAAGCGAGGGTTCCGTGTCCATCAGCAGCGGCAAAGCCGTGCAGAACGATTCCTTTTTGCATTCTTGCATTCGGCGTAGGAGAAAACCCTTTCATTTGCATCTGCCCTTACAATACGTAAAAGGGGTTTCCCAAAAAATACAGATGTTTCTGCAGCCAGAGAGAAGTGTTCTCTGCGATCATTCGAGTGGAACGAAAACTGGATATATTGTGAGTTTTGCAGACGTCTCCCAAGACGTTCACAAGAGGTTGTCTCACAGTCAGTTTAGGCTTCGAACCTTCCGATTTCAAATCCACAACGGCCAACCATCACAACCAGGTGTATTTTCTTTTTCTCTTTCTTCAATCATCACGAAATCTCACCTGCTTATTTTCATCCGCTGTCATCCTCTCGAGAACATCTTGAAATCATCGTATCGTCTTACATAGATGCTTTCCGCGATCCACTTTTCTCAGGAATCTGGAAATCTTTATTCTGTGGGGAAAGTTCAGAAGAATGATAAAATTCACTCTTTTCGAATCTTGCAGGAATCAAAATGTTCAAAAACGAACTGTTGTGAGATGATTCGGGAAGTATTATACGAGTACTTTGTTGATGCTTTGTGAGGTAAATCAATCGGTACATAGCGGAAAACGAGCATGCGGTATCAGTGGAATAGAATGTTTTTCACATATTTCCGATCCATGCCCGTAGATTTTTACTCCGATTCACTTTCGTGGTGTTCTCAAATGAATGGTTTTCGTTTATTTACGTACCACTTGGTTTGATTCTACTCAAATTCATTCTCGTATAGTTCGGATGCGCATCATTCCCACTCACGTACATGCCGGTTGCTCTAATCTCAAGGTCCTCTAAAATTTCAAGCGTTTGTTCATATGAAAACTTGGGAATTCTGGTCATTTTGGAGACTTGCGTGTTGAAAATACACAGTTATCACATTTCGACAATATCAATAATCCACGATCCAAACATCGCTTACATGTCGTGATGGATTGTCCTTCGATCGACAGAAAATGAGTGAAGAAGTGAAATATTTCATTGTGTATTTGTGAAGGAGGTTCGAACGAGCTGATGCGTATTGATGTTTATAAATGTCGTTGATTTTACGAAAATTCAATGTCAACGTATATTTTGAAACAATTTCCTTCCTATGCATTAGTGAATCGTTGAAAATGTCAAATTCGTAGCGTGGAGAAGTAATTATTCCTCTCTCGTGTGAAATATATTATTCAAGATGAAGATGAAAGCGAAGTAATTCATAGGATAGATCGGAGCCTGTTGTCACACATTTTTTTTAAGATTCTTCTTAATGTTAGATTCGATATTTAACAAGGCTTCGAGAGGTCAAAATCTCAAGTGAACCCTTGATGCTTCGAACTAATTATCTAAGGTAATTACATAAGGCTTTAGGGATGTTTCGATGATGATAAAGTCTCTTTCATTATTACTATGCATTTATTATTATTAATATAATGCATTATTATTATCATCCTAATTTTTTAGCTGTTTTTTTTCCGAGCTATGACAATATGTCACAGCGTCATATTTTTGTTTACAACAAGCTCACGTTCACCATATCAGATATTTCTGTTATTGACTAAACTACGTATTTCGTGAAAGTACGTCCTTCAAGATTACGTAACAGTCTATGGTGTTGAAAAAGACACTTGAAGTTCATTACGTGGGATCTGAGACAATGAAATTTTAATTGTCTAGTATGTGAACAGGGCTGCGCTTCCATGATTATTCTCTATAATATGAAGTCACTGTAACAAAATGCCCCGGTCTAGTCAATAGCAACTTCTCAGCATCATTTATCAGATATCAATGCCCTGCTAAAAATTTTGGACAAACTCGGACAAAACGAAAAGGGACGACTGTTTTTTTTCCGTACCGTGACGATGTTTATCCCGGTTTCTTGTCGAATCTTTCCGACATTTTTAATAGAATGAACGTCAATATGCTAAATCGTTGGACTGGCTAGATCATTATTATGCATGATCGAGTGTTTGATTTCTCTCATGAATTTCATAAATCGATAAACGATTCATCAGAACATGTGAGCGAAGCTTCACTTAGCGGAGAGTTTACTGATATTTGATAAGTCTTTATTAGACTCATCAACACTTTTAGAAAAATTCTTAAATTTAATATGAAATTCTTCATAAAATACCATATTTTCATATTGAATTCAATAATAGTTCTTAAATTCTAATATTGATGATGAAATTTCAAAATTTCTCTCTGAAATGCAACAATTGTTTATCAAATTTTACAAATATATTATTACAATTGAGAACAAAATTATCAACATTGAGAAAAAAATTCTTAACATTGAGAATTATATTATTGAATGCAATATTTTATTATGATATTTAATAAAATGATTATGTAAAAAACTTCATAATATTCTTATGAAGTTTCAGGCAGAGTTTTCTAACAGTGGAATCAAGTTATGGATTGTAACGCACCGTTGTCTCAAAGATTAATATAACAAACTGTGGCAAAGCTTGCCAAATTACAAATCTATCAGGATGATTAATCTTCATCAATCGTGGCAAATTATGGCTCGACCAGAGTCAGATCTGGTACTTGTACATGGAGAGTGAAATGGTAGCAATGATCTTTCCTGCACGCTTTCAGCTTTTCACCATGGTTGGAATTCTCTTTTTTCTCATATTGAAAATCAGTTTGCTATATATTGATAAATTTAGTTTTTCTATGTAACAGTATATGAATAACGTAGGAACCTTGCTAGAAATGGAACTCCTTGGATCTAATACCTTGGCTGGGGTGAAGATAGACTCTTAGATGATGCAATTTTCAAAAAAGGAAATTCCCAGGTAGGAATTACGCGTTCATCCCCATCATCTGGGCACTGATATTTATGTAGAGTCATCTGATATTCGGAACAACGTTCCGCTACGCACGAGAAACTCACCCATGGAATTGATTCTTTTTCTTTTTGAGCCCATGATCAAATATAGATCAATGGAGTTGATTTATATGTCTTATAAGCATGTATTGGTACAATATTTGGGCAATTGTCATTCAAACTTTTCTCTACGTAAATTGCCTAGCTTTGAATATCATCCTCGCACCAAGCTACGTGATATACAAATTCCTCAGATAACACAAGCGTTCTAAAAGGGTACATAATGAATACAATGTATTCATACACAACTCTTCTACAACTCTTGCGCTATTTGAGTCTACAGCATTAACCAAATGGAACCAGAAATTCTCATAAATGAGGACTTAATCTTCTCAATTTATGCAACTTTTACGAATTGTATATGATTACCTCCGATGATAATAACGATGATCATTCCTGAGAACCTATTTTCTTTCTAAATTGCTCCATTCCATGATTTAGCTGAACCACCATCAGTCCTTCCTCCTCCCCCTCCTCCTCCTTCTTTCCATTTCTCATCCCTTTTTTTATTTCACCCCGCGTCACCAACTCTCTCGGACTCGGCTCCGCTCGGCGATCAATGAATTGAAGCGTCCATCTTTTTTTCCTTGTTCCTTTTTTTTGGTCAGTCTCGGTCCTCTTCGTTCAACGTACCGCTACCTGCATCCAAGCGTCTCCTTCCCATCCTGTTCGTTCTCTCCTTCTCTGATGAACATCTCTTGCACCACCCTCGCTTCCACCCTGGTCATCCCTTCCTCTAACTCATTCAACCCTCTCTCTGTTTTTTCTCTTCTGTGCTTTTTTGTTCCCGGCTACCCTCTGACCGTCGTACTCGGACCTCTCTCTCTCTCTCTCTCTACGTATCTCTTGCCCCTCTGTTCCCTCATCTCGTTTCTCTCATATACTTTTCGTCCTTTTTCTTCTTCTCCTCCTGCATCTCTATCCTACCTGTTCCAACTGACAGGAACTGTTTCTATCTATCTCCGTTGGTTTCTCTCTTTCTCTCGCTCTATCGTTTTCCTATCCTTCATCCTCATACCTTCGCATATGGATAGATGTATATTCACATGCACTTGCGTGCATAGCAAATAAATCTCACTGACATTTTCATGCATACGAGAGTTGAAAAAAAGGAAGAAATACAGGGAAGAGAGGGGCGAAGCTGCGCTTGCGCTTTTTTCGAGATCATCTCCTTATGTTTAAACGGTTGTTAGTATTGTTATCTAGCGATGAGATCAATTGATTCAGAAAAAGAATTCGAAGAGACAGGAATGGGATTCTTGGTTTTTTCACATTTCAAATGCCATTGATTCCAAGTGTGGCTCGTTGAAGACTCAACAAATACTGTATCAGGGTAGATCGTCGTACCTCGAACGTGCTAGAGCATTCACTCTGATATCACTTAAAATTAAATTAATAGCGGAGGAATTGGTTTTTCTTTGTTCGTCAGGTAGGAATATGATCGTATAGCTATATCTGAAGTTTCATCATAAAAACACCTCCTCGTTCTTTGCTAGAAACAATTGAAATTCATGTCAATAAAATAAACTGTGAATTGTGTTAAAGCAGTCAAATGGTTAATTGGATGAGGTTGAAGAATTTGAGTGAAAAGTAATTATAGGGAACACAAATAAACATCAAATATAGAATTATATATTTCAGTATTCGTTCAAAAAAAAAGAGAGTATAAATTGGATGCATGAACCCCTTTATACCTTGAAGAAAATGATCGCTTGGGTCCAAGAAAGTAGGAATAACATAGTTACCGCGGAGAATTAGGAACTATGCAGTCGATGTTTATAATTGAAATTGTAAACATTTTCTCGCCTTTTCTTATCTCAAATAGTGCCCTCATTATTTTATTTCCTCGATACTTGATACACATTTATACCTTTTTTCTTTTGTTTCTTCTCCTTTTTTTATTTTAATTCCACTAACATTTATCCAGAATATGCTGGAAACTTTCGCCCTACCTTCCTCTTTCTTTTATGCATCAGGCAAAACCATTTATATCTTTCTCTGCTTCGTTCCCATGTCCTTCTCTCTTCCAACTCTTTCGCTCACGTTCACGTTTGCACCCACATCGCATACACTCGAATCCTAAAACCCACACACGCATCTACCCTCACATGCAAATGCATTTACCTGAGTGCGCGCTGGCATATCGCGTTACAAATAAATCTCTCTGACGCTTTAGTTGTTATATACGGAAGAGAAAGAGAGATAACAACGTATGCACATGCGCTTCCGCGCGATTTCGCGAAATTCGTTCAATTATTCATCCGGATTTGTCATAATTATTCTTTTTGAACTGCTTTTGACAGTTTTTTCGCTCTTCCAATATGCGAACTTTAATAAGTCATCGCTCTTTTTGATTTCTGTCGAGTGTATTTTTACATCGTATAATCTGAAGGTATTTCTAGTACTGGGGAAAAAAATTGAATATCATAGAATTTGAATGAGGATGTAAAGTTTCGATGTGATGATGAATTATGAGGAGGAAAATGAAGGAATACCGTTCGTGGAACGGCATTTATTTTCTCTGTTTCGTATGAGAGATTTGTAAGTGTTTTCTCGAGCTTTTTCTTTTTTTGTCGCAAGTTGGGTTCGTGTGAGCTCACATTAATCGACGATCGACGAATGATTTGTCGAAGTTACATCGAGGTTGAGAACAGTCCACGAGGAAAAATCATGGGAATAACTTATTAGTGTAATGGAGGTTTTTGAAAAACACGCTCTACACTTCTGATCATACAGTTTTCGAATGAAGACTCACGATTTTCTAGAATATACTTCACGCGAATAAAAAAAAGATGTCCTGATGTGATAACAAGAAATTTTTCATTCTCACAAAATTTATTCCGTGTCTAATTTTCGAGACGTGGGATTCTCTTTTTTTTCTGTTCTGGCAATTTAAATATCACGAGCGCACTTCGGCATATAATTTCACGGATATTGTCATTCGGTTAGGCGGAAAAAGCGCATCGATTTTGATATTTGAAATTTGCATCTGCTCTTCTACGTTTGAAATTATTATGAAGAATCGAGAATGAAAAATTCCGTTGTCTGGCGTTACAAACGTTCGAGAATTATTTAACTAAGAACATCGGGAACATTGCGAAGTAACATAGAAGAGTACAAATTTTATACGGGAGGAAAAACCTAATTTTCCCGCGTTCTTGTATGCTGTGTAGGTCCCTAAATGGCTCAATAATTTGCCATCTCAGTTTAATTAACTGCAGCTGCGAATTATTTACAAAGAGAGATAGATTTTAAGTATTGTATATGGGGTAGCAAAAAAATTCAGCTGTGGTAATCAAATTTTTCCACTGCGACAGCCAAAATCTTTTCATCATTATCAACGACATCAATGCCACGCATTTGCGGGGTACCCCTTGTTGGAGCAGCAAACTTTTTGTGGTGACAGCAATTTAGTTGTCTATGACAGTGATTCTTCAACTGTTGCAGTAAAAAATATCGCCTCCCCCAGCAAGATTTTCTTACACGGAGAGAAAAAATTTGCTGACGCAGCAAATCGAGGTATTATATATAGAATAGCAAAATTTTTTGCTGCCCTAGCTAAAAATTTGCTATAACAGCAATCGTGTTAGCTACGACAGCAATTTTTCAGCTGTGGCAGCAAAAAATGTTTGCTCCGCCAGCAAATTTTCAGTATTATATATAGAATAGCAAACAAATTTTGCTGGGATAGCAAACATAGTTTGCTGTCACAGCAAAAAATTTGCTGCTCTGGCAAAAGGAACCCAGCAAGAATAGATTTCGCTGCCACAGCGAATTCCTTTTTCTCCGTGTACTATTCTGTAGATAATACTGAACATTATGCTGGTTCGGCAAAAAATTTTCTTCTTCGTGAGTGAAAAATTTGCTTTCTCAGGAAAGATACATAGTGAAATCAGACATCGCTATCAAAGCGAGTTCTTTTATCTAAGCACAAATGTAAGGAATTGTATCAAATGACGTAATCTTTTTAAGATTGATACAAGAAAAGGCGTTCGTATAGTACTGTACAGAACTAATAAAAACAATGATTATTTTGTCAAGAGATTGTGACTGAACACGTCCGACTGATGCTATCAATTAGCATTTCATTCTCCGCACGTATGAGAACCTATACAAATCATCATTTCCGTTGTTTCAAATGGGAATAAAGATATCGCTTCAATAATCGAAATTCAATGCCGTCAATTGAAAATTTTAATTTCCCATCACATGTCATTCTCTTTTTCTTTTAACTTTTCACAATCGAAATCCCATCCTTTTCTCTCCTCTTCCTCTCTGTTTCTTTGTTCCATCGAACATACTCTCGATTCCAGAGTCCACCCATCTAGTCGTGAATGTATTATATATAACACGCACATGCATTTACGTGACTGCATGCGTATTCGCATTGAGTCCGTTCGGATTTTGTGATTTCGCGTAGGGAAATAAATCTTGCCGAGACTTTTGCATATACAAATCCATAGAGAGGAGGAAGATGCGTTTTTTTGTACTTTTTAATTCCTTCCTCGTTTGTTTTGGGAGGGACTTGCGATTATTGATAATTAAAACAATGAACACGAGCTGAATGTCTTGATCCCAAGATTACACGCAATTGAAAGCATTGATTAGAACTTGAACACAAAAAGCAAAGAACAGAGAGAAAGAGAGAGAGAGAGAGAGAGAGGACTGGACACTCCACTACCTCAACCCAGTATTGAAATTTGTAATTCACATTACATGAAAAACGTGGTACCACGCATAAGTCACCCAATTTTGAGGATAACGGATTTACATTCTTTTCAGCAATCGTGAATATATTTCATTGAAATACGAGTAATACTTTTCCAAGCATATATTTAAGCTCATTCGTTCATGCTGTATGAATTGTACTGGACCAAACAGACTCGAACTCGCAATTGAAAGTACGCAGGGCGTTCTGTCCTGGAGTCCCAGGAGTCACCCAGCGGCAAATAAAATCGTATTTCAACCCTTTGCCGGTAGAAATTTCGTCTCTTCCTCTCGGTATTTCTCTGTTTCAACTTTTCTCTCTCTTCCTCTCTCCCTCTTTTTATTTTTTCTCATCTCTTTTTCCCTCATTCCGCGGCGCAAGCTCGTACATCAAAGCTCGCCTACGTCCGTCTTCCTCTACGAATGTTGCTGCCGTTGCTATTGCCGCCGCTGCTGCTGCTGCTGCTGCTACCGCCGCTGCTGCCGCCAATCACCCTCTCTCGTATCTCACCCTGCAATTCCCATTTCAATCCCCGCCGCTTACCCTGAATTCCCCATACCACGTTACTAAACTACCCCCTTTTTCCATCACCCACTCGACCCCCATTCCGTGTATAACTCATAAACTTTTGTACGAAGCTTTGGTACCTACAAGTCAACTTCCGGTCTCACAGCAGGTATTCCTTTTAATTCGTCTCGTTGTTGCGGGACATTAATCGGCTATTATCATCAATGATATTATCTCGCATTTTCCTTTTCTTCTTTGATGTTGGTATATGAAATTCAAATGACTATGGTGGGTCCAAGCTCCATGGCGGAGAACGAATTTCAATTATCACTTGATTATATGCGAGTTTCGAATGTTGGGGGATTGTGAAAAGTTTCTAGAATATCAACTCGTTGCTGGTCATTCCCTAACGATTGTTCTTTGAAGAGGGAATTTGATTCCTCAAAATAGGACTTCGAGGTTTTAAATCAGATAGTTTCGAATTTAGTTAAAATAATGCCTAACTCAATTTTGAATTCAAAATTAGAGACCCAAAGTAGGGATTTTATTTTATATCGCAACTTTGTTCTTAATCATACAATTCTAGAACTTCTCTGTGGTGTATAAATCACTCTTGTTATTCTTATGGTCATTATTAGGCGTTGCAAGTCCCTCACAAGTGTGTGGTGAGGCCTTGTAATGGCCTTGGAGACTGGCTAGAGTGATTTCTAGAGGGAGGGTTAGAGATCTTAGATCCTAACTGTGAATGTTCAAGTTTTATTCAAAATAAAGCATGTTCTTTGAGTTGCCGACTCCAGAATTGAATGCGCAACTATGATGATTTTATATTCAAAGTTAACCACTTAAACGAAATCTCTTCTCTGAAAATAAGAAGAATAATAAGCAAAGATGAGTATTCTCACAACAATTTGTCAGTGGTAAAAAATTTGAAAAATCCCGTGAGTGGTAGGAAAAGAGAAGAAAAAAGCGCACATGCAGCCTATTCTTGACTTTTACAACCGTTCAAGCATCCGAACGAAGGACGAAAAATCAAGAATAATTTGGGAAACCAAAATCGGAACGAGTGTTTCCACACCCCTGATATTTTGTAGTAATTGAACACGCAATCCCTTCATTCGATTGGACCCTTCGCTTCTGTTATTCTCTCAATTACATATTCTACAAATTGATAATAGTGGGAAACGAGTGATCAAAAATTGTTCACCCGATTCCCACTGCTCGGATATTTTTTTTTTCAATTTTTTTTTTTTTGACGAACCATCGAGAAATCTCCGGTTAGGTTTATTGTGCTTTGATTTTTGTTTTGTTTTTTTCTTTCTTGTTTTCGTTTCCCTCACCCTGCTTGCCCCTCTCATCTATTGATTTTATTCCACCGTGACAGGAGAGAAACGTGTAGCGTCAAACGAATACATTTATTGCGACGTATTCCAAACATTCCGAGGCAATAAATCGGGAATCATATTTTTTCAAATCTTCTAATATAAATATATCGTAAATTCAGGTCCCATGAAAACTGGGTGTTCATCGTTACGAACTCGATGGTCAGTTGTTGTGCGAGAATAAAAATGATCGAAAATTGAATAGGATTCACTGTGTATAGTGCTCATACGGACGATACAAAATGATCGAAAATTGTTCGATATAATTATGTAATTCAGTTGGAAAGAAGGATTCGGTTGCGGTTTTATCGTTCCTGGAAATACTCTCCTTGGCACGGGGGAATTCTTTTCGTAATGTACGAAGAAGAATACATATATTCTTCAAAAACTTCTGGAGCGTTAGAATTGTGGTTACGGCGTAGTATGTATTTTATTCTTCTGATTCAAGAACATGGTACTTTTATTATAGTCTAATCACTGATGTTATATAGGGACTCAATAAGGTGAGTAAAGCGCTTTCGATGGATTTTTGAAATGCCAGTCTAATTTGACTAGTAAAAGGATGTTTTGAGCTCATATGCTATATCTCCTCATTCGAAATTGATATATTTAGATCCAAGCACGGAATATCACTTGGAGAAATTGATAAAATTTTACAGTAAAACGTGGAAATGAAAGAAACAAAAAGAAGAAAAGAAATTTCTGAGCGTTGAACTAACGAGAGTTAGTTCGAATGTGGTATTGCGATTTATTCCAACCCTTTGGTGGGTAGTAGCGGTAGGCAGTATAGCGAGAAGCAGCAATCGGCCCTGCCTGGACCGCCGGGATCGCTGCATACAAGCACTCCACCACCGTTGAACTAGCTCTGACCGCCCGTGGTTTTCATCATATAACTCGATTAGCCCAGCGGAACCATGTGTTTTTCCATCTTTCTCTTTCTTTCGATATCTACAATTCGTTGCGATCGCAATTTCTTGGTAATTGCGAACCGCGGTGGAAAGCGATGGGAGCTCTCTCGTTTACAAATAAAGAATGGAGAGGGATGGTGGTTATTCATGATTTTGCTAAATCATCATCGGAGAACCGATGAACGTACGTGAAATTGTTCACCTCGGAATATCCGTGTATTCTTTTACAGTTACACTGTGAACATGTTTTCGAATAAATATTGAATAAAATTATAATTGACTCGTGGTTTCCATAACTCTTCATTATGAAAGATGTTGAGTCTTTGTGAATCTTTCAAAATCTTTGTTTTAACTTTCGATTTTGACAAATTTTCAAGAAATTCACTTGGGTTTTGGTAGCTTTCATTGTACATATAGAAATTTTCTAGTGTGGGGTTTGTGGAAGAATGAAAAATTTAAACATAGAAAAGTTTCTCCTTCGTGCAGCAAGAGTTTGTTCAAATGTCTGCGTTGAATTTAATGTTTTCGAACGATTTGGCGAGCACTTCGGCGCTGATATGCTCTCATTCCGAATAAATGATGAGAAAACTTGTGGCTGAATCTTGTCAGAATTTTCAGAAAGAAAATAAGATACAATCCTCAGGAACAGATTCCACAAGACATTCAAATCTTCATTAATAAAATTCCCAAGAAGATATATTAATCTTTATGTATATTGTTTGACACTCAAGAAGACTCAATCAGATTGTTCTTGAAATCAAAGACTCGACAATTTCAGCCCAATTTGACTTGAAAAATTATTTCTTGACTTCGGATAACTAAAAAGAAATCATTTTATATTTCGATGGGTTAATCGCTAGAATTGTGAATTATTTTCGAATATGAGTTAATGATTTTGCGTTTATGTAGAGTCTAGAAAATCAACTTCTTGATCGCGAAGAAGGAATGAATAGTTTCGAAGGTTGGAATGAATAGTTTCACAAGGAACGAAGGTTGTTCAATCCAGATAACCTTTCCCTTACACTGTAAAAAATATGCGGAGTTTTCCTTCGCACTGTTGGTGGATTTCGTCCCCTCATCATGGGGGAATTATTTTTCCATCAAAAAACCACATTAGGGATTTTCCCACCACTTCGAGGAAATATTCTGTCTTCTAGGTGTTGAATCATCTGCAAATGGAGGGGAAGTCCATCAAATCATGCACTGAGAGAAACCCTAGCAGAAATGACTTCAACCACCTCTCAGTTAACGTCAAGGCCCTTTCTAGTGCCTAGCTTCACTGCTAGTCCCTTGAAAAGTACTAGACAACCGCTATAATTATTTTTACTCGGGAAGTATCAGTTGCCGTTACCGAAAAATTACGAATTTTTTCAAGAATACACATTCTTGATAAACAGTTGACATGTTGTAGGCCCAAGAAAAGTTTTCTTGACTCAAGAAAATATTTATCCGATTCAAGAATTAAATTCTTAGCTTCAGAAAAATTTTCTTGTATCAAGGACACATATTTCTTGAGAAATGGATTTGTCCAAACATGCAAATATGTTGTTGGTGATAGTAGATAATTATTTCTCTTAGTGTAACATCTGAACTATTTTTTTTCAGTATCACTTACTAATTCTTGTTATACGATGTAGCCGAAGGTCAAGATCGAGATCACTTGATTTTTAGTCAACACAACTATTCTCTACAATTACTTTACAATGGTAAGCTACAGTATAATAGGATGATTTATAAATATTGGTCAAAATGACTGGTAAATTCGTACAAAATAATAACCTAGATGGAAATCATATAAAAAAGGTTAAAAAAAACTGACACTGGTATCCATTTTTGTCATATTTTTGAACATTCAATTCACTTTCATCACAATGTCGACCAGACAAACTATATCGTTTGATTCTAATTCATAACCTGTATCAATACTTGGTACTACGTTTTTGCGCATAAGAGTCAATGTCTTTTGAAGTCAGCAGTGCCATTGTAGAGAAAAATACGCATTCAATATCAATTTAGCCTTTAGACACCCGACGATATAAATTGCACAATTTAGAGTGGCAATCCTGACAACTTTGACTCACGCGTCCTATACGTGTGAATTAAAGAAAGGAAGGTGTCTAAAAAAAATCGAATACGAAAACAAGCTTGATTATATAACCTGTACTTTTTTGGTCGAGTCAATCAAATTTTCAGTAGCTGCCATTAAGAATATCTAGTTGAGACGTTTTAGTTACAATCAGTATAAGAATTTCTCTCAGTGTGGTGAAAAATGCCCCATCTATAGAGGGACTTTGCTGCCATCATTTTTGGGGGGGAAATTTCACAATCACTCTTTACAGTGTACTTCAATCGTTCGTAATATTACTGAATATCGTCGATTCAATGACTCCTACACCCTACGATAATCAATGCGCTTTTCAGTATACGTTCAAATTCAATGGCAGAGTTTCAAACTGATTTGAGCAACATCTTTACATCTTTCTGAATTATTAACATTATCATTTCTCAAATCAACTCACTTCTGGCTCATCGATGGTGCTCCATTGTTCTCATGGCCTCGATTAATTTCAAATCAGTCTAAATATTCAATTAGCCTGTTATATATATGTAAATCTTAATACATTGAATAGAATTTTACGTAATTCCATCATTTTCTTTGTAAAAAGATGTGTTGACTTGACTCTTTGAAAATTCGAACAAAAGTTTCCTTCCACCTCCTTTCATTCATTGAAATTCTTTTGAATATCATTTGACAGTAGAAATTCTCTTCCAATGAGATCGTTTTGAATATCACCAAATAATTACTAATCACTCGATGAAATACGTCTTCATCATCCCACATGAATTTTTCCCAGAGGATTTGAAAAGATTACAATAGAAGGGATCAGAGAGTTTGAATCTCAAGATTCCTGTGTACTGGAAATAAACTCGAATAATTGAATGTATTATATAGTTCTCATTGATGTAAGGTCTGATTCTTCAATTAAAATATCACGCTACACGGAAAAAATATTATCTCATATATTACGATGTGGAAATCGCAACGGAGGACTATACTGCAAAATCAGCCTATTCAAAATGTAACATCGTGAATTATCGTCGAATATTACGATGTTAACTCCTACAAAGGACAATTATAACAGCAGTATTCCCCTAAAACATCTGACGATTCCTGCTTTTTCAAATAGGATCCTGTGCTACGATTTCGACATTTTGATTCATAAGATAATATTCTTTCCGTATACTTAAGAATCATTCATGTATGTTTCAATGTTGTAAACGGGAAGGTAGAAGAAAAAATGACTAACATACAAATTTCACAGTTCACCTGCAAGATGCAAGTTCATAATAGTGAAGATTGATCAAACGCAGTGAAATGAGTATTATTTCATGCAGCAATAAACTTGACAATAAATTGAGAGTTCATTTGTGGATGGATACTATTCACTGTGTATGCGTAGTATGCAAAAAGCTTTATGAGAATTTAATTATTTTCAATATACATTGATTTCAATATATTGTTATTAAAAACAAAAACATTAAATCGCGTGGAAGTGACCGTAATGCGATCCAAGATAAATTATGTATCATTATCATTCATTCCATTTATGGAATGATTTCAGAATTTATCATCATATGGAACGTTTCAACAGGTGGAATGTAGAAACGCATGGGCATCGAATTATCCTCGTTGAAATGAAAAAAAAAATGAAAAATCATTACCACAATGATTTGAGACATCGTCTATCGAAGAGAAAACATAGAGAGGAAACAAAGAGAAGGGGAGGGTGAATATCAACGACACGAATTGAAGTTCAAATCATTTTCATCGTTACAGACATTATTGGAGAGTGATCAACATATTATCTGTACAATTCAGTACGGAAGGTTCATTACTTTTCATCCCTTCATGAAATTCCGTTTAATAGAAATTTTCTACATGACGATTCAACGTGTTTGTTGATACTATCAAATGAAAAGTGTTTTTCCAACGGTTCAATATCATCCATATCTTGATCCATTCATCGAAACACTTTTCCTGCTTTGAACTTCATTGAATCACATGAAAAAGCTTTTTCCGTTTAATATATCTTCGTTGACGAGGAGTCCCAAGTTGAATGCATAAACGTACTTGGAAAATAAAAGTAATCAAAATTCCCTTGATCCATCAATTTTATTTCAATTTAAATGAAAACGAACTTTTAGAACTACCGTGTATCCTATTTGAGGGTTTTGGCCCTAATCGATGGAATGACGGAGGAAAAAACGAATGGGGGAAAAAATTTGATTGTTGTACTTTTAATTGGAGGACGCAACTGTTGTCTAGCAAATTGGACCATTTGGCACGTGACTGCCACGCGAGAAAACCCCATGAAGTTAAACCGTTAAGGCCAGGCCTACTCGTTTTTTCCTCTTCGAAGTTCGTAATAACAGGTGTTGTTTCAGGAGTAATAATGAGGTTCATAAAGTTCGGAACGCCCATCGAAAATGTTGTCAATTACGGCGGAACTGAGGTATTCATAATTGGTTTCGCACAAAGGAATCTTATAATTCGAGTGTTTAGGAAACTTTAATCGTTAAACTGTGTACAATGATGATACTCGTTTTATACGAAGAATCAATTCATGAGAGAAATCGAATATCGCATCGCATTTCGTCGTTCTATAAGTATCATAACGTGCTGAGATCAAAACTATGACATTTCGTGAATTTTCGAAGAACGAAAAAAAGAAATGATTTCAGGAAGGGATAATACATTACAGAGACATCAGGATTTCGGGACGTCGATTTTTCGCTAGATCCGCACACACGCATACATGCAGATATGTTTTCCATTCACGCCCCTATAAATCAGACCCACCTGACAGATTCTTTCCATATACGTTCGATCGAACGAACAACGAGCTCTCGCGCCGACGTGCGTCCTCCGCTAGCAAATCCGTAATCCTATCGTGAATTTTACACAGCTCAAAGTCGCACATACTCTGCAACCATTTCCGTATCCATGAGCATATCCTCTCTTCTCTCGTCGAGATAACTGATGAAAAATCCAATGCAAAATGCTTTTTCCTCGTAGGGTCTGCAAATTAAAACGCTCGAAACTTCATCCCATGATAATATGGTAACGGTCTCTAAAGCGTGACTCCGAAACCCCTGAAAAAAGGAGGTAAATGATGTTACGACGACGATAAAATTCAATCTAAGTAACATCTGGAATTGTTCGCGTGAAAGAGAACTCGCCTTCCAAAATGTTCTGTTGTAGGGCCATTGAAGGCTGGTTGAGAGAACGATTATGGACAGACAGAGAGGAGCTTGAGAACGGTGAACTTTCGTGACTTGAAAATTTTGAGATGAAATATTTTTGTTCAGGTATTTCAAAATTATTCATTTGTGCATTCTTAATAATCTCAATGGATTGTAGGAGTTTCTGTGATTTCGAAGAATTTCTCTGTAAAGTGGTGGAAAAAAACATATTTGATGATGTTTTTAGCTGCTATAATTTTGGAAGAATCATAAAAGTTATTACTTGGGAGAACGGTTGATGAAAACTATAAGGGATTGATATATTGTATGTATGCGATCAAAGAGAAAACGACGACGGATGAGAGAAATGCTCTGACATACGTTCATGCACAAATGTATTTATGCGATGGATTCGCTTGCATGAGCGAGACTGGGATTACCAGGATACAGAGAGAATTCATGAGTAGCTATGAAAAATCATTCCCTGAACAAAGACCAAAATTTTTGAATGGTGCTCTGTATTACTATTATGATTATCATTGCGGTGACGTTTCAAATTAGAATATACGTTTTCCCTTGTCACTTCCATTCCTGCGAATACATGGAATGACAAAATGAACCTGGTTTCTTCTCCTTATATTGTTCTTCGTCTACAAAGAAATGCTCAAGTTCCCTAAGCTTTGAAGCTTGTAACATTGCACTGAGCTACAAGAAAATTTGTGGCTGAATCACTTCAGTCGTGGATTCTATTCCTTGATCGAAAAGGAATTGTATTTTCAACAAAAATAGGGGATTCTTCTTATATTTCGAGGAGCTATTCTGCTTTTTGGGTGTTAACTTCTCAAAAAAGTGAGTCGAATCTCTACCAAATTAGGGGACAAAGTCTCCCTTATCGAGAAGAAATTGTTTTGGGGAAAATTTCACATTAATTTTTGTAGGGTGTTGAGATGAACCGGTTTTCACTCAAGATTCTTCTTACAAAAGTGTTACAATCCTCATGAATCACCAGGACATTTATAAGTATTATTGGATAGATTTCGAGCAAATGATCATCTCACGTGACTTTGAGGAATCCTTAGAACATCCAAAATGTTGTTCAGTTGATCGAACCCTCGTCTCCAAATCTTCTTCTGGAATTGGATTTTATTATTTTTCTTTGTGAATTATATCATTCGAGATCTGATTTGTTGACGCGAATATTGTTTTTAGCAATCCAATGAGTATTTTTTTCTCTCCTTCCCCTTGTCATCAATGTTATCAATCGATATCAAAGAACAAAGGAAGACAATGTACTCGACTTATGAATTCTAAGAAACAACCGAGATCGAATCAGAAGGATGAATGGAGTAATTGAAACGAATGCCCGGAACATTGAATTTGGGTTGGATTTTATCGATTCATCGTACCATTTTTCATTGATATATCATTTTTCATCGTACCATTTTTCATTGGTACCATGATTGTTTGATATTCCGTACTTAAAAGTAACATTGCAACATTTAGGACATTCTTGTAATATACGCTTATAATATTCTTCTCGTATCCTGTCTAAATGCAAGAATGCAAGTTTCAGGGTTTAGATTAACAATGATGAATTAATCACAAACAATACAAGACAATATTCCATTATTATTTTATTTTGTACCCTGTGTTCGAATTAATTTGTTCGTTATTGTAAGTCGGGAAACATGATTGGTTTGTTGAAAACGAGTATCGGAGGTGTATTGTAATTAACTGAAGTTTCTCTTCAATTATCGATGTTCATTATTCATTGTCAGCTATCGTTTTTAAAGGGTATTCAGAATAGATATGTGTAATGGTAATTTTTATTTTAACCTAATGGGAAACATGATGAAACACATCGCATGTGATTTTATAAACTGTTATTCGTCATTTTAATGGAAATTTGAGCCGCTACTTTAATTTCAGAAGGGAATGATCTTGCAAAGAATTTTTATAAAAATATTGTATGAATTCTGTCAACATTTTATGGAATCATTTTAGTTTGTAGAAGTGAAAGAATGTATGAAGGAAATGAGGTTGGAGCCACCACAATTCCATTCGTTGCATCAACTTTTCAGTGTAGTTTATTAGCAGTCAATGTCAGTCAATATCAATAATAATTTTGAGTGATTTCATAGGAACACTAGTTATTCACAACTTGTATTCTTACACAAGTGGAACAATTTTTCCTTTATCTCTCCGAAAATTCTACGGTTCAAAATTATTCAAAGGTTGTCAGATAGAATTGGAGAAATTCAGACACATCAACGGAGTTCTGAGAAGAATCAGGAGTCATGTCAAAATCAAGGTGAAATGAGATATCACGAACTTTCGAGGAATTTAGTAAAAGTTCGATGAATTTAGAAAAATTCGGAGCAAAATATTTCAAGAGAATTAAAAAAAATCAACACTGTAAAAAATTGCTTCCTGAATTTCATATGGATTGATATAAGGCAATTGACATATAAATTTTGTATTAATTTTCCAAACTTTCCTGATTTTTCATATGAAATTTTATATCTCATATGAATTATGGTGCTTCTTGCATTTCGATATGAATTTTAATACATTTTGCAGTAAATTTCATGAATTAATAATTGAACTTGGTTTCAATTAAAAGTTTCAGAGGTTTCATATTCATCTGGTATAAAAGATTTCAGACTATTTTTCACAGTGAACTGATATTGGAGGTGTAACTGAAGTAAGGAATCATGAGATAATGCAGAAGGATTCGGAAAAAAAGAGAAAGATAGAAGAACAAGGAAACATTCAGATGTATTTTCAGAATCAAATTCGACTGATTCGAAAAAATTCCGAATGAGTCGGAAGGAAATGGAAAATATTGAAATAATTTAAAGAGCTCTGGAATTCTCAAATTCCTTATTTTTCCTGAACCTCCAAGAATCTACTTTCAAACTTTCTGAAAAATGTTTTAAATCATGTAAAAATTCAGACAGATTCAGAGAGAATTTTTTATCAGGGCTACTTGTATCAAGCACATGTTGCCAAACAATGCTGCAGGAATATATAAAGCAAGAGTACACTTTGAATAGAAAAATCGAGAAAGAATTGAACTATTCAATGTTTGAATAGTCCATTCATTTCCATTACCCCACGATTAATAATTCATATTTCGAGTTCTACGAACTGTTAATTCATAATACTGTTATAGATCATTGATTATACGAACTTTCAAATTTATAAATGTGGAACGTCATTTTTGTGTTTGGTTCAAGAATTATCCTTGAATGGAATTAAAAAAATGTGAGAGAAATCTCGGTTGAGGTTTCTAAAATCCACAATAATAATTATTTCTCAAATATTATATTCAATTTGTAACATATCGCTGGAGATCAAATAGTTTCTGAAAATAAAATCTTAACAAAAAATTAATAAATTCATCATCTTTGAAAACTACGGTCACAGATTGAATAGATGATCAGGTAGAATATAAAAATATTATTCAGTAAAGACAACTAAGAATTTTTCTAGTAGAAAAACTCTAGGCATTCACCAGTTTGTAGCGCTTGTGCTGTCCAAAAACTAGCCAACTCACTAAATACTATATGATGTATAATCATAGATTATTGGAACATCCAGTAACATGGTCGCTATACACGGAATTTTCTTCTATTTTTATCAATAATTCTATTTCATGTGAATGAATGATTGATGGATTCCGTTGGAAATTCCTGGCTGTAGCAAACTCTGGGGAATGAAGATAACAAAACTAATTTGATTGATTTTTTTTCTGTTTCAGGTACGTATCTCTAACGTGACAATAATTTTTCTGCTCACAAAGTAATGTGAGTATGATAATATGTTTTCGTCTTATAGATGCAATTAAAGAAGTAGCAAACTGTAGTCAAGAAGTAGCAATTATTTGTTGAATTTTATTTATTCTCATTGTATTCTGTATGATGTTACTGTTCAAGCCAATTTGAGAATTTTCAACTGAATTGGGTTGGATTCGACGGATTCACTTGGTGGGAATCTTATTGAATCTTGCCAAAATACATTAGAACTTCATCAACTTTCTTGTCAAATCCCATTCACCTTAAGTTGACTGGATCTCATGGATTTGTTCAATCAGGAATAGAAAACCTTGGATGTGACATTTCTATGAATTGAGTATATACACTTTCAGGAATATCTGCAAGTTTTTTTCAATCAGGTACATGAATTCAGGTTCATACACATTCTACATTAAATTCAATGTACAAAAAACATGAATTGCCTGTAGATTATGCTATAGGTCATATTAAATCCAGTGTAAAATGTGTATGAAACTGAATTCATGTACGTGCTTGGAAACAACTTCCAGCAAAAACATTCAAATTAATCCAGATATTTCTAACAGTGTATATTTTATTCATTGAATATTAGCATGAACTTTGAGTGGATTTCCTAGGACATGAATTTTTTTATACAAGACACAAAATCAACTGATTTCAGGGTCATATGATGTGAACCTCCCTCAAAAACACAGTATGTTTACGATAAATCAATGTGAATATAGTTCATCCCATGACAACTACTTCGTTTCAACGACTCGAATGCCACGAATCAACACGTGAAACCAATTTTTGTGACGGCAAGGATCAATATTGTTTCTTTTTTGAACCATCCAAAAGATTATGCACATCTCAATGCTCTGATTCCCGGGTATACTCTTCAGATTTGAAACAGTAAAATTCCACTGATTGCAGTGTAAAGTCCGAATGAGTGCATATGCGTGTGTACAATAAGTGAATATTAATTGATTTTTGCAGTTGAGTTTCACTGATCCAATGATTCAGGTGTACTTGCAACTGCACAGTGAAAAATTTTGCGTCATTTTTACGCAGCACACTGAAAAAAAGGCAGATCACAGTTATCAAATGATATTCTTGAATATGACCAATCAAATATTCGATAACATGAATTAAATATCAATAATACCTATTAAATATTCGATAATTATAAACATAATTCATAAACATTATTGAATATTCGAATTAATTTTTTTCAGTGCACACATGATTGTATGAAATATTCAACAGTTATGTGTGTTGATTTGACATGATTGTGTGTGTCAATTCAACACAATTGTGACAAATTAATACACAAAAGTGTTGAATATTTCACACAAGAATGTGTATTATGGAAAAATGACGCAAAATTCTTTACTGTATGCATAACCATTGACCATTCACTTACATTTCACTGATTGCATTCAGTGGTCGACTATATTAACGGCAAAAATGGTGAGATTTCACTAATTTAAATTCAAAAAGTATGTGAAATAGAAATCAATTATTTCCTGTTTTTGAAAAAACGTTTCCCACCTTTTGCCTTCAATCTTTCGAATGAAAACTTTGGCTAGATTCTGTTTGAAATTCCCAAGTACATTATTTATTATCGCAGAACTATTAACCGGAAGATTTCAAGTAGAGGAAAATGATTAGTACACCGGGAGAAAGAATTGTAATACCTGTTGAAGCCTGATTAGGTCCGTGATACGCAACAATCCCGAATTCAATCAAGTCGGAGAAAGATTAACATCAGATCCAATGAGAATTTTGAAAGCAACATCAGGTTGAGAGCAGGGCGAGAAATAAAATCCACTCCGTAATACGCAACGAATCAGAGCTAAATCAGGTTTCACTTATGAGTATATGAGTATATAATTATGTGATTATTCAAAAACTCCAATCCATTTAGAATAAAATCATTGATTCGTAAACGACATATATCCCCGCTTATAAATGAAAGTATGCAAAAGAATAAGATCAGTAAGGCCGGTATTTGCCCAATTGACCTCGTTAAGCCCCGTTAATGCAATTTTTTCATATACTCAAATATCCCATTCATGCTTTTGAAAAGGCAAAATACACGAATTTCAAGAATACGCGAGATAACGCGATGGTCAAAAAAAATATTCGGCAATGAACGAAGTAGGGTGCTGTACGAATAATATGAGAGTGAGGGATAATCAACGTTGCGTACTACTGAAACACTGTATAAGTCGAACTTCATCAACCCTTTTACTCCCTACCATACCTAGTATTCAATTCAAAAAATTTGGGCATGATCAAAGATCAGAATAAGAGGCATTGTAATTTCCTGTTTCCTAAAACGTGAGAGGAATTGTCAAGGTTGATATACGAATATCGATGATGACATCTTCCACTCTTTTTTAATTGATCCACACAAAACGAGATCATTTGCAAAACGCGGAGGATAATTTTCAACGTGTCTACTCCTGATTGTAAATTCAAAATTTGAATCGGTAACAGTGACAATCTATATCTTTATAAATTTCTTAAAAAGAACAAATATCGCACATCGCGTCGGTTCGAAATACCATACTTCGAAAATATTCAAAAGAAAAAAAAAGAACGGTATACGACAAATAAAACACGATGCAAAATCAAAAGCAAAACTGGACAAAAAATAAATGAATCCTCCTCTCTCTGCCCGTTCCTCTCGGTACAGAAATAATTCATATTCCCGTTGGAATTTGTAATTTCACTTGGTCAGAAAGTATCACGAATGCCTGACAAAAGAGAGTCTCGTTAGGTAGTAACATGGAGAACAGAGAGGAAATGAGATGGAGAAGAAAGGGAGGGAATGAGGAAGGACATATAGAGAACGAATTAGCTCGACGGATTAGCTTTCGCATATATTTTTGCGAAAACGAGATAACGTAAAAAAGCGGCGGGTGGAAAAGGGGTGGCGTTGGAGGTATGAGGGGTTGTAGAAGAGGAGGAGGAGGAAGAGGAGGCGAGGATGGATGATGAAAAAGGAAAAAAAGAGAAAGAGAAGAAAGAAAAAGAGAGGAATACCGGCGGCCGTTCGTGAAGGAAGGAAGGTTGGGGGTGGAGAGGGCGTGGCCAGGCGGCCTCTGGCAGACTTCGAACCAGAGAAAGCTAGAAAGAGTGAAAAAAGGGAGAAAGAGAGAGTGGAGAGAGTCGCATTTCCGTGTTACTAACATATATATATGTACATACCAGATGAAAGGGAGAAAGAGAACGAACGATAGAGGAACGACGAGAGGAAAAAGTTATAGATGCACCGTGTGCATGTGAAGATGCATTTGTGTATATATAAAATTCTGCGAGCCTTGAACGTTAGTATACGTACACAGACTTACACGTATGAGAATATGTGTGTGTCTGTATGAAGGGGTGTGTGTGTGTGTGTAGGTTCAACTATAGTCGGAGAAAGAGAGAATGAGTATGGCCCGTGGGGGCTTGCAAACCAAATGGATGGCGGGTGGGACAAAGGGGTAAAAATCATTGCGCGGTCCAGCCTCGAGGCTGATCGATGGTTGCTGCACTTTCTCTCTCTTTCTCTCTCTCTCTTACCCCTTTTACGTGGCTCTCATCTCTTCTCTGACTCTCCCTTCTGCACCTACTCCTCTCTCGTCAACATTCTCTTCTACCCTGTCACCCCGTTCCTCCGCTTTTCCTCCACACTTTCTCTCCCTTCATCCCCCTCGTCCAAGCGCATATTCACTGATCCCTGGGATTCACTGACTGGCCAGACAAAAAATGGCCGGTTCGTAGCCCATCCGACCGACTGCCTGCCTGCCTACCTACTAGGCTAACGTCGATGTTTGATGACCTCGGGGAGGGCAGAGAAACACGAGGAAGAGGACGAGGTAGATGAACAAGCATTGGGAGGTGAAGGGTGCTCTCGCACCGGGAATGTACAGAGAACCGACGACCAGAAAAGTGACCACCCCAACCACCCATGGCCTGCCACCCCTTCGACCCCCCCCCCCCAAAGGGTGGACCACCGGACGAGAATCGATGACGCTGGATGATTTTACGTACAACAGATACACATAGTATACACGTACACGGAATACGTTGGTCGAAGCTCTTCCATTGCCCAGCTCTGTCCTTTCCTTTTTTTTTTTATTTCGTAAATTCTTCCCAGCCTCGTCATTGGTCGAACATGGTTTTTGTTTTAAATATGTTATTTTTGTTACTGTTGTGTATTTTGAAAAAATGTTATAGCCGTTGGAGCATTGAAACATTTGAGCTCGCCTATATGCGTGATGGGTTAAATTTCAAAACAGATCGTAAAAGGGTCGATAGAACAAAGGCATATCCAAAAATGTCTCGCGAATGCACCCCCCTTTTCCTCCTTCATCCAACTGTGGGTGCAAGATAAAGGAAAGAAAGAAGAGAACGGTATACAAAATGAGCCTTCGACAGATCTGAAACGGTAAAAGATGAATGAAAAATAATAATAATCATGAAAACAGGGAAAGATTCTCCTTTTCTCCTCAATAGAATCGCGGCGACAGTAATATACAAGGTTCATAGAAAACGAAGAGATGATCTACCTTCGTAACAAATACGCAGACCTCCCATCTATGCTCTTTTGTTCCACGAAGAAGTTTTGTCTATAACGACGAGTTGCAATCAAATCCGCGTTAGGACGACACTTGTTCGGCGAAACTCAGTTTAGGAATCTCTTTAGCCTTCCACATTGTAAGGTTTTCTTAATGACGGAAGAAATTCTATCATATACCGCGTCCGTTTAGGACGTTGGCATACCTCGACACATTGTAGAGTCGACAAGGCGCAAGTTGGGGTGGGATGTCAAGGGAGAGATCGTTTTGTCTTTTCCTGTATGCGTAGAGTTTCTGCAAGAGAACCTGAGAATTCAACCTAAAAGAGTGAAAGAGCGCTGAGAGAAAGAGAGAGGAAGAAGAATGGGTGGGAGAGAGCGTGATCATTAACGGCTGCCGTGTCATTGGCGTTGAACTTCACACTGGTTGGTTAGTCAGACCACAAACTCTCGGGGTAAGCTCTCTGGTAAGGGGTTACCCTGGGACATCTCCGCGGGCTTCATAGGTTGTACAATATCTCTTAGTCTTTAGAAAAAGTATGTCTCCCATCGTACCTTCCTATGATGGGAATAAAAAAAAAAGACAAACACAAAGAATCACCGATGAATGTGTTACGTTTTCTTCGCTCTCTCTTTCTGTTTCCTTTCTATCCTAAAAGGATGCCCATTGAATAGAAAAGCTAGGTAAAAAAAATTCTATCTAATCGATATCTTGTTCTCAATCATCCATGGTATCTTCTTCATTTAATTCTACGTTCATATTTTCTCCTGGATATTTCTTTGATATTTTTATCCTCATAATTTTTTATTTCGTACGGTGATGTGTATTTCATGCTTCAATTTGTGAAAAATTTTAAATTTTTCGTCCTTGCATTGATTGAATTTCATCACTTTTTTTCTTCGTTCAATTCGAGTTGATTTGGATGGAATTCAATGCTGAAGTCCCGTAATTGGGAAACTACTAAGATTTGAAACTCAAGTGGTGGTTTATGAAGGGTTCTGGAAAATTTTGAGAAAGGAGTGAATATTCGAATGAATTTTTTCCACGATTCATTAATTGTCAGAATATTCTTTGGAAAAATAAACTTCTTGGTCAGAATCAAAAAAATTTATTTCCCGTACTTACCACAATTTTCGACAAAAGTTAGGACATATGAAAAGGAATTGATTATTTCCATTTCAAAACTGAGATCGGTCTAGGGTCAACTTCACTTGTGCAACCTTCACAATTGTTACCGAAGTGAGTTTGACTTTGATACAGTTTTCTTGTTGGCAGCTATATTTTCATCGCAATTAACTTCAATTTATTAGTTCAAATGAATTAATTTTTTTTCGAAGTAGTAGCAATTTTAGAGTGAACCTGTGGAATGCGTTGCGACTTGCTTTACCTTACTACGATTTTTATCAAACGCCATGACAAATTCAATCCTTCCCTGAATTATTTTGGGTGGTTGATGAAGGTGGTTGTCTTCAGACAATTCAATCTAACAACTTGATTCTCAAAATTATTGAAATGTTATGTTTACTTCAATGAAGAATGTAAAAGAAGTCTAAAATATCAATCAAATTAACCCAAGTAGCAGCAAATGTTCGAATGTGTTTATAAAGGGTGTCTAGCAGTCGGGAATTCCAAGAAACTCAGTCAATCAAAAGTTCAGGTTGAACGAAATGACCGATAAAACAAACCCAAACTACTGGGGCTAGACACATTGATATACAATGTAAAAAAATTTACTAGAAACTTCCAATACTCAACTGGAAACGATTGACTTATACATTTCTGTAGAGAAATTACGTTAAATTCATCAACATTCCGTTACGTACGAAAATTCCATTACATATCAGAACATTCTTGTGACTACACTGAAAGAATTAAAATTAAAAATATCCCCACTGAAAAAATGCAATACATAGCCAAATACCGCTATAGAATCTCATGTACTCTCATAAAACTCTATCAGGTTCTACAGTGGTATTTGTATACCCGGTTATCAGGTTTTATGAGATGTATGAGTTTCCATGATATTTTTTCCAGTGGGATGCCTGGTAGGAACATTCCATAAAGCTTCAAGAAGAGTATTCAATATTCTGATTGAGTACCATTAAATTTTATTGGAACCTCTTGAGTTTCTGATTCTATGTAACATATTAAACAAAGATGAAATTCCATGGTAAATATGGAAAATTTCAGTACATCACAAACTTCTGTCTTCTTTTCAACAATTTAAGAAATCGAACCGCACGTACAGACGGCACACGAAAAGCACATACTGAACGTGCATAGAATGTTCGAAAACAATAGATTTGAATATACTTATCACGAACGTGGTACATTCGATTTATGTAGCATGATATATTCAATTAAATAGACGGAGAAAAACATTTGCTGACCCATCAAATCGGGGTATCGTATATAAAATAGAAAATTTTTTAGCTAACCTAGGTAAAATTCCGCTGCCACAGATAACAGGGTTGGTGAAGGAACAACATGCTTGACTGAAGCAGTAAATTTTTCACTGGACTAGCCAAATTTTCAGTATTATATACAGCATACCAAACAAATTTCGCTGGAGGAGCAAACATTTTTTGCTGCTACAGCTGAGAAATTGTTGTCGTAGCTAACAAGATTGCTGTCACAGCAAAAAATTTAGTGCTCCAGTAAAAGGGACCCAGCAAAATTAGCTCCCGCTGGTACAGCAAATTCCTCTTTTCTCCATCAATAAATGTGCAGTTTAGAATAGAATGAATAGACTATATTTCGAATATTTGTAGGAAGTTCGAAGTATATCTCAGTGCTACTTGGATATTCGAGAAATGAGGTTGTTAGTGGGTGAAAATTCTCAAATATTTGACAAATTTATCGCGTTTTCCTGTAGGATGACTGAAAAATCAGTATATTCAACATGTTTTTTGGTAAATTTACCGGAAAATCGGTATATATATCACAATTCTCAGCGTAATTAACAAACTCCCGGTAATTCCTCTAAGTTTTTCTTCGGATTAATCACTCCCCGAATTACCAAATAATTTCTTGATGAATTCACCGATTTTCTTACAGTGAAAAAATAGGATCCTACATTCAAATTAAAACATTCGTCAATCCGACATCAGCGTACCAGAAATATGAATTTTATCAATTGAAAAACCGAAAATAACATTCGATATTCCACTTCGGCATCATCTTTTCATCTCCACGCGGAGAAAAATGAGATCTCGAATCATACAACATTTTGTACCAAAGTAGCGGGATAAGTGAAATAGTATAATTTCTCAAAACACAGTGTAGTAAAAATTCATGCTCAATAATGTAAAGTGGCTCCGAATCAAAAGCTTCTTCAAATCATTACGCATGAATTTTTACTACACTGTGTTGTAAAAAATTATACTATTTCACTTATCCTGCTACTTCCCAACCAGAAATTTACAACAGGCGCAGTACTGCACCAGTACTGGCCAAGACTGGCAGGGTACTGGCATTTGTCTGGAATGATAACGCTTTTCAGTACTGGGGATTGAGTACTATGTGATACCATTATTCGCAATCAGTGCAGGGTCAGTACTGGGTTGGTACCTGGCCGGTATTAAGTTCTCAGTACTGGTTTATCAGTATAGGCATACTACTGTATGTTTATGTATCCAGTACTGATCCCGTACGTGTTGGCCAACTGTTGGAGACCCAATACTGGCACTGTACTGCACCTGTTGTCAACATTGGCATATTTCGAATTTTTCTGATTGGGTTCAGTACAAAATGTAGTAATATTTGAAACATTATTTCTCTCCGTGCAGATGACATGATCTTACATGCAAATTCACATGGAAAGTAAATCATCGCGTTATTGAGAAAGTTTTTTTCGAATGTGGATAAAAATTCCTCAGTGAAGCAAGCAAGTATTTCTCTGATTATGACGACACGGCAAAGCTTCTCCCATTTGATATCGGAGCCGAAAGCGCAGGTAAATGGATCGTGTTAAAGTTGTTTTGAAGAGTTTTCCTTTGAAGCAAGCAATCTCCTTTTTCCGCACGTATAGTCGTCGTCTATCTATTCAGAAGAAGCTGTTAACTATAAACGTCAACTGCGAAAAAGACCTCCTCCCACCTTTCACTTTATGTCGTTCCAGATTTGTCAAATCTCATTTCCTTTTCGACTTTTCACATTCTTACATAAATAAAGGAAAAAAAATACCTAGAATATTTGAAATTTCAACGTATCGTCTTAACAATGAAAACAGTACCAAAATAATTAAATGCTGGAGAAGATCGACTTGCGATACAACACAATAAATCATGAAAATTTTGTTACATATGATAATAATAATAAATACACGATTATACGTACATGTATGCAGAAAGGACGTTGATTATTGATGATTCCTTCTCCTGTTCCCCTCGATGACGACTCCGTTGTATGGAAAAGTCTATAGTTGGAATCGCGGACCCCTGACTGTCTGGCTGGTTGTTGGAGAAGTGGGGGCTACGGAAACAGAAAGGAGAACGAGAGTGCAACACGCTCATCGTCAAGGGTGAAGGGAAAAGGGAGAAAAACGAACGAAGTGAGGTAGAAAGGAAGTTGGAATACCTAATTGGCCTGGCCGGGTCTGACCTACCCCAATCGAAAGCTTACTTTGCAAAGCTGCGAACGGTAGACAGGGTGTCGTGATAGCTCAACTACTGTTATCCATATCAACAGCAGCAGCACCACCACCAGCAGCAGCATCAGCAGCAAGAAAATCATCGAAAAGCTTCGTGTTTTGCTAATTACTAGGTAGACAAGAAAAGAGATTCCCGATGGCAGGATTGGTAGAAATGGTAGCAGCGGTAACATCGGCAGCAACAGTAACTGTACACCACTACCACCATCGACGCATACACACCTATCCATACCGAACCAGAGGTCATTGAATGGAGAGTCAGAAAAGGGAGTAAAAATCATTGAAAAGCAATGACTTTGAACAGACAGAACTGACAGAGCAATGGACAGGCAGAGGGGTGCACCGGTAGTGTAGTGGTAGTAGTAGGTAGATGGCGGATCATCGAATGACCACCGCCCAACCACCCAACATCAGCATCACCACCATTGCTCCTGTCTACCCCTTCTGCACATATCATCCCTCGCTATACACGTTCTGGACCCCACAGCTTTCATGATTTCCACTGGAAATTAGCCAACTGGCTAGCGACCAAATAGCAACGCTCTCCTACTCTGTCTTCATATATTTCTCTTATCCATCATTCCCTCTCCTTCCTCTTTCTCTCTTCCCCTTTCTATCATTCTGTAACACTCTGCATAACTCGCTCATTCTTCTTTGACCTTTTACCGTATTCCTCTCTTCATTTCACAGAAGTTTCCTTCTTGTGTACGTTATCCGATGACTCAAGCTTTCTCTCTTTCGGGATCCCAGAGCGAGTTTGAGCACTCGAAAACCCTCGATTTCGAGTCGTTGATTTTAAATCGTCCGTATAAACGAGATAGAAGGACAAAGAGAAAGAGAAGAGAGGATCTCATACTATGCATGCGTTTGTCTATTGAGATTCTATGGTTCCATAACAAGGTGATCTACAGTCGATATATCGATTTCTATTTTTGATAACCAACTACTTACACCTTGTTGCAAAAGTTTCATATATGAATGATCAAAGAAGCGGTATAGCGTGGTTGTTCATTTCATTTATATTCAATTGCTGATTTGATTCAAACGCGATCATCGATATCATTGATGTAAGTTTGATGAATGAAAATCAAAGAATTGAGAATAATTATGTTCTTTGTTTCTATGATTATTCATCTCACATTTGATTAGTTGAATACCTAGATGTTCTTTCATTATTATTTCGGGGAGGATGTGTGGATTGAAAAGGAGTCCATCATTGATTTTTTTAATGTTCAGATTCAATTGAACTACATTGAAAATTCAGAAAATAAACGAATGATTTGTGGTAGAAATTGTTTCAAATGTTCGTGTCTCGCATCGGAGGGAGACATCCTTTGATGAGGAGGAATAAAAATATATCTTAATTAATGAGCTATTATTTTTATTATATTTATTTTCGTAGGACAAGTCCTCTGGCGGAGTATATTGTTCTCTACTGGAGAAATCGGCAACCACCTTGATTTACTTCTCTCTTTTTTACCTTTCTTTCTCTTGGGTTCTCTCATCACGCCTTCTCTTATAACCCAACCTACCCCAAACCTGCTCGAGGGAAGTTTCAACTCCAATTTGCCATTTCGTGACTGCAGCGAATCTTGCATTTTTCTTTCCAGAACAAACGTCTATCATTCTATCACGAATCGCGAAACTTTTGGTTCCCGGGTCTCGTTCTACCTTTCACCTTCTAACTTCTGCCTTGCGTGGATCGACCCGTATCACACGTATGTATGTACATCTATACACATATGGACGAATGTATAAATTATCAGTACAATATTTATAGCGGAATGAAACGAAGTGGAGAGTGAAATAAAGTTATCAGTGAATGACCAGACCAGTCTTTATTCGATTCTCTTCCTCGTTGGTATGTTAATTATCGGCCATTGAATTCAACGAGATTAATATCAATTATTTTCTCGAACCTTGGATCGATAAAGATATTTTCAATTGTGATGGACTTTAACTGATTGAAAAGAAAAATCCTGCAATACATCATATATCTTATTTCACCATGTTTTCCCATTTTCGATTTAAAGTATACTAGATTTGCAACAGAGTTGAACAGCTACAAGCACTTTCCACATCCAAGCGTTGTTGTTTTTTTTAATTCTCATCTCTAAGATACTCACACGAAGGAAATACGAAACCACTCGAAACAACTTGTAGAAGTTTTTTCTCGTTCGTTATTCTTCAGCATAGAGTAGAAAAAACGAATGAAGACTATGTAATTGATTTTACGGGGATTATGGAATGATGCTTTGCACACCATAAATACATTATATTCCATATTTCTTCGCGGGGAGTCATCGGTGTTTGAGGAATCAATCTCGAATTCGTTCGATTTGAACCTAAAACATCGAATTTTCTACTCAATTAGAACTCAAGCGACCAAAGTGTGGATGCTTTTTATTTCCGATACCTACACATTTTTTTGCAACTCTTTTTCATTTCGATGTTTTTCACGCTCAATGAATCCTCGCTAAAAATTCCTCTTCAACTTCGTCTATTGGGCGTTCGAATTATCACCACATCGAACATTAGGGGGACCCTTTTCATTGGAGGCGTCGTCCACTTTGAAACGGCAAAGCGTCAAAACCCTCTTTTCTCTTTTTCCCTCAATTTTTATCGTACTGTCGAAACTTTCGACATCATACGCGGAGTGTTAGATAATACCAATGCTGTATTGAATTGAAAACGTAACGGCCACGATGATAATGATGATGATGATGATGATAATGATAATGATAATGGTGATGATGCGAAATGATAAAATGAAAAAACCCCAAACTTATTCCGTTGAGGGAACCAGACTGATTCAGCTATACATACATGAAGTTCACATTCGATCCGAGAATGCGATATAAGTTTGTTCGAAGAAACCTTGAGGCAGGTGTGCTGTGTAACGGTAGAGTAGGTGGTATTCGATTCCCGCGCAACCTTAAAAAAATCTTAATGCAGGTTTCGGCTCGGTAGAAGGAAAGTTTAAATTGAAGTGAGGAGGGAGAGACACTCCGGCACACATCCACGGACATAAAAGCGTTGGAGATAGAAAGCTCAGGGTTTTAGAAAGATATACCTGCTAAACCTCCTCACGTGGATTGGAAGGCGTGTGAGTGGAACGGCGGGTGGGTGGTTTAAGTGGAAAGAGGAGAACCGTGCGTGCGAACTACCGAACAGAACACATGCAAGTTTTGATAAGCTTTAGGAACACATATACGTATGTGATACCCATGTGATATCGTACCTCAATTCGAATCATCTAAAGCCTCATTATTCGAATTATTATTATAATTTAAATCCTTCATCAGCAAATTAAACGAATTCGTTATATAAATATATTTGATCACAAAACATTATATTTCGAGTCACAATATCAGAAAGGGACAGGGTAGTGTTGTTTTTTTCTCTGTATTATTGTGTACAGGGGAGAAAGAATTCACCCCAAACGACGAGAACATCGTCTACGATCGAAATAAGGGTTGCATCCCGTATCCCTACCGCAAAGTATAAGGCGCAACAAGAAAAGATGAGGGCAGAAAAGCACTCCAACCCCTAAGCCTCTCTTGTTCACCCTCAAGAGACGACACACAGCAGAGGGAAGAAGGAAAAGACGAAGAATAAGAAGAAGGAGAAGAAGAGGAAAAGGGTGTCCCTGCAACTGCTTATTTATTTCTCCATTTGAATTTTATTATCTTGTTCCGTCGTTATGGAGTCCCGGCTCCACTTGGTTCCTTTGAAAATTTATCGAAATGTCTCGTTGGGAATGAAAATATTTACATAATTGTGATTTCCCATGATTTCGAGCTCTTTTCCTCCGACATCCTCATATTCCACAACGACTGCAACGAGAAAAAAAATTACATTCTAGAGGGATGGGGGGAGGGGGAACAACAAGACAGTGGAATAAGTTTCGAAGGTCCTCGAAACTGGCATTACGTGTGGTGTACCTAGGTTGTCCAAATTGCCGTGTAGAAAAAGTTCTCTTCGGACATTGCGCTTTACCTTTCCTCCATCTCTTCCTACCCCGGACATAGGAAAGCATGTGTGCTAACACGGACTACTCGACTCGCCTAATAATAAGTTAGGTTAGGATTAAACGGCAGCATCGTACAACGACTCGAGAGAAAAATGCGAACAATTTTGTTGTTTGGAACTCCGAAACGGGTTTTTCCCTAGTATTCGTTTTATATTTTCCACTCATTTTAACTGTATTTGATTTTATTTACCCTTTATGGTTGCCTACTTGCTCGTTTAGTTGGAGTAACTTAGCCGTTGTAAGAACGGAGAAGGGGTTCCATTCCCTTTGCCCTTCTTATGTGTGTTGTGACTTCAAGCGTCCCAGCTCTCAAACTTCCACACCGGCTTGTGATTTCCCGCAAAGAGAATTCTTGGAGGAATTTCGATGCGTTTATGGCGCGGAATGAAAATTTTCCAAGAACCCTCGGATTTTTTTTTTCCCAACAGTTTTTTGTTCCTCAGAACGATTGTCTGATTCGTATTCCAAAGAGAGTATTGAAAAAATCAATTATATTATCGAATTGAAGGAAGGCATCATTGTCATTGTTCGGAAGAGAAAAAACTTGGAATGAGCGTGTATCGATTGTTAAGTTGCAATTTCACTCGCAAATTTCTCAGCGATGTAAATGAGTTTCGAAGGGAAGGGAGTTGGAGGTAGTATAGGGTTCGAGAGGAAGAGAGGAAAAAAGCAGAAAAGACGGAAGGACTCGAGCGAAGGAGTGATAGGAAATGAGAATGGATCTGAGGAGTTGGTTGCCGACTCGACGACCTGCGGGACCACGACGACGTTGACGTTGACGACGACGACGACAACGACAACGACTACGACAACGATGTTCACGACAAAAACCCCCGCCAAACTGTAAAGTGAAACGGAGAAGGAAAGAGTTAAGAGTCAACTTGATGACGAGTAGCGGAGCGAAGAAGGAGACGAAAGAAAGTTGGGAGGAAAAAGGGGAGTTAGATGGCGGCAGTCGAAGGTAGAGTAGACTTTGCTGGATGGAGGAGCCCAACGTTGCAATGATATCGATTCCAATGCTTCTTACTAGACGTGGTTGGTTAGGGTGGGTAACCCCTTACTTTTTATCCCTTTTCTCTCGACTCCGCCAACCCCTTTCGCTCTTCGGCAGTCGCGGTGCGGTGGTTCTGCTACCGCGTCTTTCTCTCTCTTTCTCTCCTTGCTCCTTCTGCATCCTCAATCTCTCTTCCGATCCTTTCGTGATATTTCTACTCGTTAGGTTATTCCTAACGTATTACCTTTACCTTCGGCCTTCATCGATTATTTTTTTTCTCATGCTGCTGTTTCTCCTACGCCCCTTATACTTCCCATAATGAACTCAGTTCGTCACTTTTATATGAATGTATATGAAAAGGATGAAGATTCAAATTGCAATAAAAGTAATTCCGAATTTTCGTATTATGCAGTTATGATTGAATAATCAATCCAATTGAATACGGCATCTTGAGAATTTCCTGCTTCAGTTTGAGAAAGAAAAAACGTCTATTGAAATTCTGGAACAGCTTGTTCAGGTTTCCAGTTGATCGAACTGCACCCTGATATATATTCTGAACTCTGATTTTTGTTTTACAAATAGTTCATATATTTATCAACAGTAGAACATAAATTATTCATGATGATTCTCTAGAACAATTCAACTCAAGTTTCAATTATGTTACTTTGTTTTCAGAATTTTTTAACACTTGACGAGGAATTGGCAATAAGAAGAAAAAGAAGAAAACGAAGAAGACGAAGAAGAAGAAGAAGAAGGAGAAGAAGAAAGTCAGAGGGCCCAAGTTTCATTTTCACGAGTGAGTAGATTTTTATGTATTTCTAATATTCTCAAATCAACACACACGGTGGGTATTTATGATTTGAAAGAGCTCGAAGGGAGATAATTGAGAGATATTTTGTGGTTTTCAACACAATTAGAAAAAAAAATCCCGTCAAATGCATTCAACCCGGACCGAATGGGGTTTGACAAGAACATTGTCCTAGTTTCAATGGGATTCGGTAGGATTCAATAGGTTTCTTTAACGAGGGGGAAGAATGGATAACCTGAGATTGCCATAACCCATTTATCCACGTAGTTGATCATTCTGCATGTTGCGTAAAGATGAGGAGCTCTCAGAATCGCACGCTTCTCATCGGTTCTTGCTATCTGTGAATAATTAATTCAAAAATACAATAGATTTTTCTCACATCATTTCATCTTCAACTGTCCTCGCTGCATACACGGAGAAAATTTTGTAGTAAAAATTAATATATTTATATCGTAGCGGTGGGAGATACTTTATTGTGGCGAGATGAACCATGAGTATACGACAGATTACCACAACTCTTCTTGAATTCAATATGCGGAGTAATAAGAAAATACAAAATTATAGTCCCTATCGTCATAATCGAGTATATCTCACGGATAATATAAACTTCTCTCTGTGTAAAGGGTCATGATTCCTTGAAATATCTTCTGCGAGGATTGTAGTTTCTGCTCTTGTCAGGTTAGAGTTATTTGAAATAATTTCTATGACTTCAACAAAATATTTTTCTCAATTCATCATAATTTCCCAACGATCCAAAAGACAAATGTAATTATGTGTACAAAATCCATACCAAGAATTTCAATAAATTCAATCCTCTCCCTTCAAACAAGAATCATTGGAACGGTCAATCCTTCGGACCCTTTATTCAAACAACATAATCCCATTTACCATCGATTCTCCCGTTCATTAAACCCATTCCATTCTGTTGGCAATGTCATTGTTCTCTCCTTATTCCAGATCTCGAAGTCTCAAATCCTACCAAATCCTGATGAACTGTGTTGTTCTTGAAAGAGTATGAAAGAAGGAAAAAAGTCGAAGGGTTGGTTAGGTAACCAGAAGCATTGGATGGAAAAAGAATAGAATTGCAAGCGACGAGATTGAGGTGAGTAAGGAGTGAAACAAGTATACATCTATATCGTTCGGAATGTGTGTGCGCGCGTGTGTGCTCGAGGTATATTAGTGTATACATCAAGAGGATCCCTGATTACTACGAGAGTTCCGTCTTTCACCGTCTGACTTTTCTTCCTTCCTCACTCGTCTTTCGTCCACTTGAGGAAAAGAGAGGAGAAGAGAGAATGGTCTCAGTAGTTCCAAGCTCTCTCGTTTATCTACCTTCCTCGTATACCTATCTCCGTTTAATTGATTTCTTAAGACCCGATGGGGTTTCACGGATATACCTCCAGTCGGATGCAATTTTTTTTCCTTTCTCACCCGGCATCCATTATCAACAATTCCTTTTCTCTTCGTCTCGTCTTCTTGAATTTTTCATGCGTGCATCGTTCGATTCGATTATCCCTCATTCATATAGAGTAGACGTGTATATGAATACTCCATTCATTTTCAGTTTCGAGTTCTCTAAACCTGAATTGACAACGCGTTGATGAGAAAATAAACATTTATTTTGTGTCCAATATGAACACTTTTTTATGTATTTTTCAACTTTGGATAAGTCTCTTGTCAGTTCCCGAAGAAAACATAAAGCTTCGACGAACGTTCAGGTAAGATCTGTATAGATCGAGCCGAAGGTTCATCGAAGATTTGATGAAGCTTCACAAAAATATCTATACTTATTTTAATTTTATTTATATTAATTTATGTTCAATAATTCATTGAGTTTTCACATAAATTGATAGAAATTGATATAGGTATAGATATTTTTTTTGAAGCTTCGTCAAACCTTTGATGAACCTTCAACCAACGTTCCAAGAAGTGAAAATGTTCATTTCGGGTTCGCTAAACAGAACTGGTGCGGGCGTGTTGCGTTTCTGTACAGTACCACACGAAAACGCAACATGTCTGCACCAGTCCCGTTTGGCGAACCAGAATCAAAATTTTTACTAAGATAATCTGAACGTTCGCTGAAGCTTCATGTTCTCTTTGGATTATTAGATCGGATTCATTCTTTCCATCCATACGGAGAAGATAATTCCGGTGATTGATACTAAAGAAGAATAATATGAGGAATACTTGCACCGAAATCGTATTATGAAATAGAATCCTACATTAAACCGGTTAGGAATTTAACATGAATTTGACAGGTACGAGGGTCACTTCGAGTGAAAAAAGTTCTTCAAAAACTGGTCGACCAGATTTGAATTAATTCAGGTTAACATTTGAACTGGTTTGAACAGATCTCACAAACAAAAGGAGTGAAACCGGTCAAGCTCAAGCTGGGAAAATTCTAAACCAGTTGTGATACAAATGCAAAAAAAAGTAGCAAGAATGATTTGCATATATTTTCAAACGTGACATTAAATGGAATTCTTGAATTTCAAATCTAAGCTTGCAATTCAATATCTGTTCTTCTCCCGTAAAGTGATTACAATTTCTGAAAATTCAATGGAATTCAAAGGATGCAGTTATTCTTGTATCGTTTATTGTCCTTCTTTCCTTCAAACACTCCACGGTCTTTCACTGTACCCCAAGTATCATTATTTTTTCATTCCTTTCCCTTTCCTGTGAAAATGGACGATCGACGGAGAAATTACTGTTGAAGGTGGGGAAAATCAAGAAAAGGATGTGACGTGGCGATGAAAGAAGGATAGTAGGATGCAAGAAGATATTGCAGCCCCCCGGGACACACGGGAACGTAATCTCCACGACGGAGACGTATTACAATTCTGCATTCGGTCCTCCACCCACAGACAACCAAGTCGTCACATGACTCACAGCTCGGCATTTCCCGTATGCATGAATGGACCATTCTCCTTGGCCTGTCTCTGGAAAAGTCTATCTATTCCGATTGCCGCGCTACTTCTACCGCTTTTTCTACTTTTCCTCTTTCTTCTTCTTGTTCTTCGTGCTTTAGAGGAAAAGACATCAGGCATCACCAACACGAAGTTGCTCCTATCTCTTCACTTATACCCCTCAGACTATTATCGTCCCAGCTTCTCTCACGCCAACGAGAACAAAGATTTCATTTTTCACCACGTTGCCAAGAAACTAGATGATAGAAGGCAGACGACTCTCTCTTGAGATCTTCCGAATCTCTTTGTCCTCTCATTTTTTTCATTGTTGTCTTTTCCTTTTTATTTGAATTATATTCTCCCTTGTTACCGATTCGAATTCTAGTCGAGGATAATATCCTTCGACAAAAAACAAAGAGGAAGGTAAAAAATAAACACTCGGCTTGACACAAACACAGGGAGTTCTCTCCGAGATTAAATCGCGATTCGTCCATAAGGAATCGCTTAATATACGCCTGAGCGATAACCACACACTTCTTGTTCATACATATATTTTCCTCCTTAAAAAATCCTTTCATTCCGTGAAGGTTGGCTAGATCCCTTTGCCAGAGTTCTCAAGTATCCTTGCCCCTCGTCTCGTAGACGTATATCATATATACTTACACATCCATACTCGCCTCGTGTACTCGAGTTTACAGACACATAAGTAAATTGTGTATATAGACGTGTACCGTGCATAAGGGGGTGCGAAATCGTACGAGCGTAAGTACACGAAGCCAGGAATCGGTCGAGGACATGGATGAGGAACAAGAAGAAAAAGAAAAAGAAGCAGAAGAAGAAGAAGAAGAAGAAGAAGAAGCAGGGACCAGGACGAGAAGGGGACCGTGAAAGAACAAAGAGTGCAGAGAGTATAAGGTGGACGGAAGGGTGATATAGAAGGCTATATACGACAGGGGAGAGAGGAACGGAAAAAGGAATCTGGATGGAAGAACGAGTGGGTGGGGTTGCGGTGGGTGTTGCATATAAGATGGGCAACGTACAATGCAAGCACCCCTCGGCGCACTCGAGGCTCCTCAAGGCAGCCCGACGTAAAGAGAAAAGAGGGTGGTATACGGAGGGAAGATTCCGAAAACTCGGCCGCTCGATACGTCCGCCTCGTACAATTCACCCTCAATGTATTTCCTTCCCCCCCGTTCCACCGGTACTTTTTCCTTCTTCTTCTTGTTTTTCTCCTTCTTCCTTTGCATTGCTTATACCACTGACAATCGATGCAACCTCGATTCACAATCAAGACATCAGATAATTGCGTTTGATGGTCCTCTTCGCAGAGGGATGGAAAATTACTCCGAGAACGGGTTTATGGTTTAGACAAAAGGATTTTATGCTTCGAAAGATGAAGTATTTCTTCAGGGTGTGTTATTATTTTCCCTCTTCACGATCGATTTCTCAGAGTATTTATAAAAACCCTTACGAGCTTTTCAGAAAATATTGCATTAGATGAATCAAATAGAATTCATTCTTTCTCCGACAAAATGTAAATTATCTTACATCAATTATTCTTGGTTAACGAACACCTTGTGAGAATTCGTGAATGATGTTTTGAACTTTTCGAAGAAAGACAAATTATAAAGTTACAGTTTCTTTGAGAAATGAAATTGAGCACCCCTTGCAAGGGATACACAAGGTGGATACACGTAGTCGACGAGATACTTCAAAACCTTACGCTTCTTCTTTGCGCGTTTCTCTTCGGAAATGGATAAGAAGTGGTTGGGCAAAGAAGGGAGGGGATGGAAAGGTTGGTAGTCGGTGGTTGAAACTGAAGTGGAGTCATCGTTTGCGAGAGTGCTCACAAGCCCAACGTCATACTTATTCTGCTTCTCCTACTCCTTTTCCATCATCTTCTTCTTCTTCCTTCTTTTTCCATCTTTCATCCATACGAATTCCGTACGTCTCTTACACGTTGCGCGGCAGATTTCACGACGGCGTTAAGGGTGACTTCGCATCCGTTCCGTATACAACTATGTACATACGTACACGCGCATGTATACTTATATACACACAAGAAGTAAAGGGCGACGTAAACCTTATTCTTACGCCACTTTACTCCACCAAGAAGATCCAAGACAAGTAAGAGGGGAAGACGAGTCGTATACACTGTATGCACGAATATTGAGATAATCCCTTCCGCGATGACGAGATCTCTCGAGAGGACATCATTCTTCGTCTTACGTTCTTCTCAACTCCCCTCTTTGCATACAATTCTTTTTCCACTCCTCTACGTATAAAAGTGTGTATCGTAATTCAAGATATTGCAACATAAATGCATTGTCGAGCTGAAACAATTATTTCCACGGTCTGTGATCGAAAGCATTGTTTATAATAATAATAATAATAATGATAATAATAATAAAAATAAACAAGCGGGATGGAAATATAACAAAAAACTGCAAGAACGACAAAAGAAAAAGGAGAACGCGAAGCAGCATCAACTCGAGTACGTTTGCTTATACGACTCATTTCGACGACTTAGACGATATTCGTCCGAGGCATTCTTCCATTCTTGTTCAAACAAACAAAACGGAGAAACAAAACAAGCGTATAGATGCAAAGCTACCTCAGAAATGAGGAAGCGAAAGCAAAAGAAGAAAAAAAAGTAGTACTCTTCCGAAGCTTATACGCGAAAGACAAGAGAAAGAAGTCAGAATATATATCTTTCGCTTGTGCATACAAATATATAAACCGTTGTGTTCTCCATCGGCCAGAGTGCTACTTACGGAAATCAGAGAAACACCCGCGCCCGCTCATCATCTTTCCTTTCTGCTGTACACCGAGATTCCCGTATACTAAGAGGTCGATACACAGAGAAAACAGGGAAAGGAATGAGAGCGGAGAAATGCATAGAGCGAAGAAGACGAAAGAAGAGTTAAATACACTACGAATATCTCGAACTCTTTGCAGGTGTATGTATATATAACAAAACAACGATGGTAATACTGAGCTTTGCTCGTCAGAGAAGAGCTTTTCTTAGTCCTTGATGCTTGCCATAGGACAATGGACGAGAAAACGCTCCTCTTTGCTGTTCCTGCAGCTTGTTTTTTTCTCCTCCCGTAAACCGATGTTTTTTTATCAACTCGACTCTTACCTTCGACAATGATACCCCTGATGTACCTTGTAAATATATAAACGTGGTATCCGGTTACACGAATAAAAGACCACGGACTTCGTATCTTTAAATTCCTTTTTCTTCTTTATACAACTTGTTAGTACGAACCGATACATCCTGCGAATGAATTATCGATACGCCGAAGGATCCAAAGAATGACGAATAGGAGAAGATTTCTTAAGGAAATGAAGAGCTTTTGAATCTTCTTTTCGCGGTTGGGAATACAACTTCATCATTCAAAGAACTACGATGTTTACTCTTCACGTAACAATGAAGAATAAGAAAAGGAAAGGATAAAGACAGTGATACAGACAAATAGTACCGTGTCTTCTGAATATATCCTCACTCCAACTTTTCTCCCTCGTTGTCGGCGAGGAGAAAGAAAGGAAGGAAGGAAAAAAAAGCAAAGGGTTGATAGCTGGAAGAAGGCGCGGCACGGAATAAGGTACAAAAGTAGCGTGACGACACGAGGCGTAGGACTTGGGCGTCGAGACGCCAACAACACCACGCGGACTCGAGTTCTAGGGCGAGAAAAGCGTGCGTGAAAGAAGGGTGAGAGATACCGCGAATTCGCCTTCAGGAATTCAAGGAAGCTAGAGCTCTCTTTCCTCGAGGCGGACCGAGAAACTGAATACCTTGTCGAGGAGTCATTTTCCACCTTTTCTTTCCCTTTCTTTTCTCTGCTTTCCTTTCATTCTTTTCATCCTTGTCGCTCTCGCTGTAATAAGAGGAGGAAAAAGCATCGGTCGAAAGAAAGATGAGAGTCGAGTAAAGAATACAAAACGAGGCGGTAATGCGCTCGAGTGAGGAAAGAAAAAACGTGCGACAATCATTGTCTCCTCCTTGACACCTTCTCTCGTCAGGGTGACTTCATTAGCTGTAGAGTTCTCGTGTTTTATCTATTATGAAAGCATTATATATACATATATATATGCACGTGAAACTTCTCAAGATCTAAAAGGGTAGCCTTACGTTGGAATATTATAAAACTCTTTTAAATACATGCTGCGTGTAAATACCCATTTGCGAAAGAGTAAGAAATTTTCTCGGGTTCTTTCATGATGCTCGTTATGCGTTTTTCTTCGTATTTTCAGCTCATTCGATTGTATAAAGAGTGCGATTATTCACAGTTCGATTCTCATGAAGATAGCATCAGGGAATATATATTAGATTCTACAATATACTACGACACGATTACGAGGGCATGACTTTGTCAAAAAATATTGAAGATTTCCTTGAAATTTGGAAACTCATAGGTTTCGATCGTTTATGGTCGAGTGCATCTTCTTGGCGTCAATACTAACTTCCTAAAATACTGCAAGGTGTGTCCTGGATGATGCGATGGTGTGAAATACGTATACACGATTGGGTACTCGAATCGTTCCTCACTCGTTACGAACTACAGAAAAGCAATATAATTTTCTGTGGCGCATATAGAGTCCTCCAAGCGCGACAAATACCTATAGGAGACAGGAAGTGCGTGTCCACTGGACCAGGTATCCTTACTGGAAGCTTCCACTTTCATGGAGGAAGTGACCTCTCGCTCCTTCCGTCCAGAATGGAAGTATTAAGCGAAACGATAAAAGAGAGCCACGCCACGACAATAATAAGTGTGGCCACGCGTGCGAGTGTTTGTACAAGTATTTCTCTATTGCGTTGACTCTACAGACGATTTAGCGATAGGTTGGGATATAACAACGTAATTACATTGTTGGTGTGATTCTAATTTCCGGACATCATAAATTGTGTATACCACTCGGAAATGTGAAATCACAAGCGCACCGCTTTGTCTATGTTCGAAGACAACATTCTATTTGATGTTTATGAAACTGTGGTAGGAAACAATGCCAAAAAAAAACCTTTGTAATTGACTACCGTACTTGAAGATGTGAATAATGACAATCAACGTTGACGAAGTACATGCCGGTGGATGGCAGAGAATCGAATTAATCAAGACATATCGTTTTCCGTCATTCGTTACAATGACAATGTGCTTTACGTGATCGGTCCAAGGCCGGAACATACATAGGAGAACACACCTTTCGATTCGAGTTGTATGTCCACTCAAACCCATCCCAACCAATCCGGCCTCTTCCGTGTCTCTTCCAAATGTAGAGGGCAATCCAAGTCTTTCACATCCTGTTCGATCGTATAGGTGTCTGCGTGTATTTCCCTGTAGAATATTTGCGTATCCCAAGGATAAACACTATCCACGCACATACACATACGGACGTGGGTGTTTCTTTGCGTGGATGTGTGAGTAAGCGCCACCTTACGCTCGCGTAAACCTATGAATGGATACGTGATTGTAACAAAACAACGGACGTCCGGACGACAGACAGTCACACAGGTATCGTTCCACGTCCCCTTATTTTTCCTCTTCGAACCTCTCTTTCTCTTTCCCTTGCCACTTTGAACCTCAGAGTCTTTTCTCCTGTCTTCTTTCTTTTCTTCTCACTGCCGTGATCTAAAATTTCTTTTGGGAACCGAATCGATCGATGAGTATGGTTTTTTTTTCTAAGGAATAAATCTGAAGTCTCTCGTCTGATGTATCGATAATCATTAAACATCTCTAGGAAAACTTTACAAAGAGAAATTGAAAGAGGAAAGTACTGCGCTAGAGGAGGATTAGAAATGAGTGGAAGTAAGGGGACAGAACGAGGGTATCATTGGTCCCCCTTCGCCGTTGTGAACGAACGTAACAAACTTTCTTTGCTCGAAGGGATGATGACTTGACATTGATTGTAATGTAAGTTTCTTTTAATTGGTTCGATTAAATATTGAATACTGTACCATACTGCTGATATTTCTTGCGAAAATCAATGGTTTGAATGAACCCAATATTTATTCCTATCGACAAATTCTCATTAATTATTGAAAAATTCGAATCAATAGTTCCCAAAAGCCTGAGTGGAAAATTTTCCAAAGTATATTTCATTTATGTATAATTATATGTAAATTGTATAACAACTATATTCGATTATATATGAATTATATATAATTCTGAAAATTTTTCTACACGGAAGGAGAAAAATTAGGAGTAAGCGTAATATAGATAACTATTTTCGGAGTGAGAAGTACTACATTGAAGTAATCTGTAGTAATGCTTGAGGAAGATAGGAAGACTTCGTAGGGTATAAGGTATACTAAAAATCACGTTCAAGCTATACGGAGAGAATAATCCATCGCTCTTTCGTGTAAAATACAATATTATTAACTATATTTCATATCAACAATAAAGTATGTTTGGATTTTACATCTCCACACAATAAAATAGTTGTTTCAAGAGATTATATGCTGATTTCTCTGGGATTAAATGAAAATACCATAATTTTTCTGGCCAATTCCACTCGGGTCCGCGAATATTGACCTATGATTGTAATGTTACTTGTATTCTCTTCTCCATGTATAAAAAAAATTTTGACTGTAATTGCATGGAGTGAGATGTACTTCTTTACTTTTTTCCATGTATATTCTGAGATGTGAAGCGAATTGTTGAACTTTTATAACAGAAATAAGTTGGTTTACTTCATGGATCATAGCCAATCTTGTATTGAAATTGCGAATTTTAAACGAGAAGTTTTCAATCAATAGAATCCACCCCGTGCGAATGAGACTGGACGCGAGAATGAGGATAATGACAATAAAATCTCAATAAAATCATTTACGATGTCGTCTTGTATGATCGTGATCGCTAAGAAGAGACACCTATCACGATATGAAACAGATATATTTCGAACAATGTTGAAACGAGTTTCGATATCAACCCTTCGATGGTCATCTCAAAATATTGAGCGTATAATATAACCCACGGGATTCCTGCTGCGATTCTTACTATCTTGGAGTATTATAGATGTTTTTTCAATCAAAAACAAATTAATATGATAAATCATGCAAAAATACTGAATTTTTATATATTTCAGAATAATAAAAGTTGCCCCAACTTTTGGTCACAAAATTCTGCTCCACGAGGATTGGTTTGGGTTACTACATCTACTACATCTGATACTTATTCCCAAGTAGAAATGCTCTAGTTATTGACGAGTTTTGTAACGCTTAACTAGCCAGATACTAGACACTTGCAAGTAACTTACCAGAACCCTACGAGGCACTTGCGAGCGTCTAGTTTTTGGCGAGTTGAGCGTTACAAAACTTGTCAATCACTAGAGCATTTCTACTAGGGTTGTTGGTTCAACAAATTCCCCTTGTCTTTGACGAGGAAATTTCTTTTTAGAATCTCAGACTATACACCGTCAGAAATATCTGGAAGTTTTTTTCAATCACGTACATATACATTTTACATTACCTTCAATGTACGAAAACATGGATCAAATTATGCACTGTTAGAAAAAATTCGTGAATTTCACACACAAAATTTGGAAGCAATTAACACATACTTTTTTTTAAATTCACCTCAGATTTTATGAGATTAGCGCTACCAGATTCGTACTTTTGTCCTTTGGGTCAGCATATCACACACAGTTGTCGAATGGAACGGCCAATGATGGGAGTTGAAAAAGTAAAAGGCTGGCTACGCTGTACGAGATTGAAACCAATTTTTCTATGAAAACCATTTCAAGATAATATTATGTTTGAATTTCAATAAAAGTGTGTGTTAATTGCTTCCAAACTTTTGTATTAAAATTAATTCATTGATTAATATTTTTTACAGTGTGGATTATGCTATAGTTCACATTAAATTTAATGTAAAATGTGTATAAAACTGAATTCATGCACATACTTGAAAACAATTTTCAGTCAAAACATTAATATTAATGCAGGATTTTTTATAGTGCAGAGAGATCCGAATATTGTTGAATAACATTGCGAAACATCAGACACACTTATTGAAATTTAGGGAGGTTCAGAGGAATTCACAGTTGATTATTCCTTGATAATGTATGGAATCGAACGTTTTCGAAAGACCCAAGAGAATCAGAAAAATTGAGGGAGTTTGGAGAAATCGAAGCAGTGAAATTTAGGTAAAATGAAGTTGAAAAATTCCAGGGAAAGTCAAGAAGGTCTAACCCTCCGTAGGCCACCTTCAAAACTTTCTTGATTGACTATCTATACAGGTTTTATCACTGCCTTGATAAAATATCTAAATATATCTAAAATTGCTCTGAAATCTTTCTGAATCTCTTCATGTTTTAAAATTTTTTTGGAAAGATTCATAACGGTTGCAAGTAATTCAGAAAAAATTAGAAACTTGTGGGTAGTGTTGCATCCCGAGCAAGCGTTATATCAGCACTCGCTAGGCCCTTACAAGTTCCTCGCTGGCCACTAGACTCTTTTTAGCCATTGGCTAGATTCTCGCGAGGCCCTAGACAGTTCCATGGATGACGTTGCTAGGCACTTTGAATCTCGTTAACTCCCTCTGAATTCCTTTGGAGTTTTTTCATTGAAATTATAAAATTCTGAATATTGCTGAATTCTATCGTACCTCTTCGAATTTTTCTGAAAAAATAAACGCACAATTTTCTCCAAATTCCTGCCTGAAATTTCCTCAATCTTTCTGAATTTTGCTCAATTTTTCTGGATTTTTCTGAATCATTCTGACTCTCTCTGAATTTTTGTGGAACATCAAATTTTCAAAGAGATTCAGGGAGATTCTTCCATCAGGGTGATTATGAAATTGAGATATTCAATACTGAACAAAAGTAATATTTCTGACAAAATTCTTCGATGTTCCGCAGCATATCTGAAGAACTATAAAAATTTTAATGTTCGATTCTGTGAGATTGTGGCGATCAATTTGGAAACAAAAACAAATGAATTTTACATTCATTTGACAACGAAATACTGACTGTTGAAATCAGCAGGGTCCCAAACTTACTAACGAATCCAGTGAAATACGGGACTATTTGGATTTTTCCTCGTATTCACAAGAACACTGTAGAAGATTTAAATGGAAAACTCCACATAAATGTTCGGAAGTAATTAACACATAAATGCATTAGGAATTTTTCGTATTTCACCTGAAATTTATTGGAAAATAGTAGTAAAAATGCCATAAAGTTTGGAATTTCCAGTGAAATTTATGGGGAATTTCATATCCTTTATTCGGAAATTGATTACCGAATGATCGGCATTTTTTTCGATTATTTTTCACAGTGAATTTTAGTAGAATTCATGATGGTCACAATTGAGAAGACTACGGCGATAGTAGATTCAATTAAAGTTCCTAGTAAATATTGAGAGTGATTTCAATGATTCCATAATTCACCACACTTGTGTGTAAATTTTATCCAAAACTTTTGTTCCGTATATTACGGAAAAATTAATAAATATGAACACAACAACAATTATTCCGATTTTTGTCCATGGTACTCACATATTCAACGTACTGTGGGACGACTTGGTGGTCTCCTGAGAGATTCTGGAGAATTTTGAACTCTGTTTCCAAAAATCAAATTAAAGAATTCGGAGAAATTTAAGGAATCCAAGAGAAGAGTAGAAATAGTCGGAATATTTCTGAAAACCTCGATCAAGGTTTTCAAAACACTGATTTCGTTTGTACTTACCAAAATGTATTCTAAAATACTCCAAAACAATGTTCAAAATCATGAAAGAATTTAAAAACATTCAATGAGGTATGCTGCACGTACACAAGAGATGAAAAATTTCAAAATACCTTCATCGCGCTCAAATTTGAAATTGCACGCGAAGAGAATGGTCATGTTAATATTCAATACAACGTGGAGTCATAATTTCAATCTGGATCTCATATAAAATATATTACATTGAAGGAGAGAGCAAGCGATGCACTATTGATCAGAGAGTGCATCACTCATCGGTATGGGGTGACCACAAGTGTTTCACTATTGGTAGAGATTGTAAAATACTCTATACCAGTCGATCACCAATAGAATACTATATTTTCAGGAGTGAGAAATAGGTGTATTCGTGGTCTTTTCTATCAATAGTAATCAATTCTTGAAAGCACGCTATGGGTTATCAAGAGTGGTTCACAATGTCTATCCATAGCGTTAAACTCTTGGCGAAGCTATGTTGTTTAAAGATGGTGTTGTCCTCTGTGACCAACAGTGTATCACTTGCTTCTTCCTCGCTATACACGGAGAAAAGTATACGGTAATGGTTACTATGAAGAATAGTAATTTAGTCACAAATATTGCAAAATTGTAATGAGTCCCATTCAGAATCAAAGTGAGTATAATGAACTGTTTATGTTACCATGGAAGCGATAGGTTAACATCGTAATGATCATTAAATCGCGAGTTATCACTCGCTTCCTCTTCTAAAGTTGCGATGAGAACTAAGGCGAATGGTAATCAGTTCCATATACTTTCCTCTGAGTAGAGTCCCGTTGAATTGATATTATCAGTATGATTGCCATGGTGCCTGACAGCAAAATATGTTTCTGATACGATTTCTGAACATTCAAAACCCCTCCCCTACGTTCTATAAACATTCAATAAACGTTCAATGGCATGTTGTGCTGTTTGAGGTACCACTATATTCCCGGGAATTTCACTCACAACGATTTCATAACATTAGTTCCAATGTGAATTTTATTCCAATCGCATTTACGTGAATAGTTGAGTCAAATCAATAACAACCCATGCAGAATCCTCATAATATTGATTTTTGTGTACTTCAACTGAAGTGATGTTTTCGAACCTTGAGATCTTAGAATTATCTCACAATTACATCCAACATACATTTTCAAGAAAGAATACAGCGAAATCCCGCCATGATTGTATCCAAAACAATAGAAGCAGAAAAATCTTTCAAATTATCGTCGCTCTTGTTCATAATAATTGCATAAAATACGTGGGCACAATTAAAAATTTTCTATCATTCTTTCCATCATTTAACGCCCCAACGATTCGGCTTGCAGGGATAAGCATACCGCATAGCAAGCAGTACTACTAATTACTTAACGAAACACCGTCAAAATCACGAATTGAGCTCCAGATATAGAATAAGAAAAATACTTCTGTTTTATATGTGTTTCGTCATATACCTCTGTTTATGAATGCGCAACAAAAACAAAACGAAACTCTGCTATAACGACTCCAATCACTTTTATGAAGTGCACGAAGGAATAACGTTATTACAAAGTATACTAAGTGCGTACATACATATATAAACCATCTATTCAGAAACGAAGAAGGACAGAGTAGTTTTTCATAGTCGTTGATGTTCGCTCGCGGAGTTTCAAGCTGTAAACTGGTTAGGACGAACTTGAAGCAGTAAAAGAGAGCTCGTAATACACGCGATGTGGACTCGGAGAAATCGAGGTGAGCAACAAAACATAACAAAGTATTATAAAAGCGTTTTATCGTTCGCGGTAAAAGCGTACTGTGTACTGGAGCGCGAAATACACCTATTGGAAAATGTCGTGTGCTTATATATATATATGTATATTCTTTCGTATTCAAAGTTCGTTGTATTTGCGTTTACTTGAACCAACGTGAGATGTAGATATCTGGGAGAAGATATGTTATTTCAAAGTTCATTCCGTATACGCGTGTTGTATGATATCATGATTATATTCGTTAAGGAATACATTTTTGGTCACACGTTAGTCGCGCTCCACGAGAGAGATCAAAATGTTATGAAACTGTGTAATGTCGTTTGCACTCTTATGTGTGTGCTAGTATATCGTACGACGTTGACTGGATATATGTATGCGCAACACATATCCGGGGGTCGGGTCAGTTCTCAGGGCTATCATTGCCTGTCGGCCGGAAGACTCACTTAGACCCGTCTTGAGTTACCCCTCTTCGTCCCTGGCCAACAAAGTCCCTCTCGGTTCAGAAACGGAGAGAGAAAACTGACGACTATAAACCTACCCATCTCTTCTCTCCCCACTCTGTGCTCGATACGGATGCTTCTGTGACCAACGCTCTCACCCCTATCATCTTCGTTTTCTCAAGGAAAACATCCATACACTTCCAAGATCTTGTTCCTCTTTCCCTCGGTCGAGACGTAATCATGATGTTCAAGTTGATACCGCATCGCATCACTCGTATCACGCTTATCGTTCATTTTTTATATCTATTTCGAAAAAATATTTCAATAGCTTTGAAACACGAGGAATATGTAAATTCTCATGAATTCGTATTTATTTCCCCAATGTATTGAACGATGCATTGAAAATAACTTCATCTTCATAACATTTCAAATCGAGTGCAGTATTCTCGTCTACGACACAGCAGGTATAATACACCACAAATTCATTTATTCAGATAATATGTAATACATGTCATTCGTTCTTATGTGAGTTTTGTTGTTGGAATATTCAATTATATATTGTAAATTCCGGGAAATTAAATTACTTTTTCGCATACGTGTAAAGGTGTTGATGTGGGAGTGATAACTGTATCTCGTTTTCAAAGCGTGCCGAGGTTCTGGTGAGTGTGAAAATTGACTTTTTGATTCTAGCATTTTCGTCCCTTTATACCGCTTCGCGTTGATTCATCGTATTCTCAGTTTAATTTATGTATGTGGTATATGATATAACAAATGTCCCAGATTCGTAGAATCAGTAAGAACATACTTTTCCTGTTGTATACGTGAATTCATTTGAAGTTTATTCCTCTGTAACCTTGAAGGGGATATTCCGTTGAATGTAAATTTCCATGTAATTCACTCATCGATATTGAACGCATGGAAATTGATACTCTGTAAAAGGGAAAAGGGAGAATACAGTTCCTCGAATCTTGAAGTTTATCCATCAAAATTATTGCTCAATGCTGTTTTGAATCGATTTCGAAATGTACAACTTTGTTAAAGGTTTCAGTTTCTTCCAAGAATATTAATGAATTCGTCATGAAGCTTTCCCATCCGTTTCATTGAATATAATTCTTCGCTGGCGCCTTGCTCATAAGCATAATGATTCATGAATGAAATGTACCGTGTAATTAACGTTGTTGTAATTAACTAAGCAGTCAAACGATACACACTGAGTAATGATAATGATGAATTTTACAAGTTTACTGCGAGGCACTGGGATATCAGCAATTCTTAGCAATTCTCAAAAGTCGATGTACAAATAATTGTAATATAAATTATACAAAATGTGCATTTATGAGTGATTCGATAGATTTCTGGAAAATTGAATGAAGAATTCAATTCATATATTTACCTGGAAGAATATGTGTAATATGATTATCGTTGACGATTGAACGAATACAATATATAACGAGTCAAAAGAGAGGTTAGAGTATCAGGCCTTGAAACAAATTGATTCATCTCGGTAGTTGCGGTATTTAAACGAAGGCACACGTACGAGTGTATCACACGCGTCACATTGATGGCATTGCAATTGTGTTGGTGGTGTACTCTTGAAAGTATATCTTGACCCATACCACCCACTGATGAAACTGTTAGGACTTCCTTATTTCACATAATCAGTGCATCGAGGAGAAGATCAAGATGAAGAACAAGACTGACGAAATAAAACCAGCGTTCTTCTAGGAATGATATTCAATGTAAAACTACTTGAATCTACATCATTAAATTTTTCTATCTCAATAAAAAGCAGAAAAAATTTTGATATTCGATAAAAAAATTTCAAATTCATCAAAATTTATGATCAAGTTCTTCCGTAACTTTATTCCCTTATGACTTTATTTCAAAATTCATCTATGAACATCGAAAATTAACAAACTATTAGAGAGCATTGATGGAATTTCAAAGACAGGGAGTGTAGCTATATTCTATTAGCTTCCCTGTAAACATACTTGAATTTGTCAAGTTACGAAGTTTATCAATTATTGATTATCCACTTGATGAATCTTCACGTAGTGATCGGTAGTCAGTTTTTATTAACCCCCTGTTCAGTACGAGGTCGAATTGTATTTCACAGTATTCTTTGAAAGTTATGAAAATATCAAGCTACAATATATTTTTAAGCAAAGAGACAGGGTTGAAATTCTATACGTTTAACTGGATTGTGGTCGTGATATTATTGATACGTACTACACCACATTTTATGCGATAAATTTTAGTTAATACTTTCTTCAAACATGAATATATATTATATACGTATAAAATAATTAACATTACTGAAGTTTTAATCGCTTATTGAAACGAATGAGCAAAATACTGATCCAACCTCAGTTAAAGACCCAAAATCTTGCAGTACATTCTTTAAACGATGTTTTAAATTCCAAAAAGTCAATGGCAGGAGATAAATAACGATGATTTGTTATATGCCACCGAGAACTTGGGACATCTACGAGTCACAAGTTCCAAGAATGAGCGTCCCTTAGAACATTCAATAAGGAAGAAAGCGAGTTCCATTGAGGTTATTCAAATGCAATCCAAGTGAACACCGCCTCGAACATGTAAGCACGAGTGAAGCAAGTATCGCGCTATTTAAAGTGCCTCTCAGAATAGGGCAAAGAATAGGTTTTGAGCATTGAATGGTTTCGGTATCTGAAAATCCAGTGGGAAACTGACAAACCCGGGTTTACCTAGAATTTTCAAGTTAAAACATCCTGTCAAAACCTGGATTATCAAACGGAACATCTCAAGATTTGCTCTCGGTTTCTGATGAGATGTTCCAATTTCATCATTCTAGACAAAACTGGGTAAGAATTCTGTCGAGCGCACAATAAAAAATTTTTCGTCACTTTTTACGCAGTACGCATGATTGTGTGGAATACTCTGGGTCGTATGCTGTCCCAGCGCAGTTTTAAAGGTAGCGCAAAATTGTGAAAAATTTCATAAAGCCTTAATGAAAAAAATTCAATGTAAAAAATGATGAAATCTATTAAAACAAATATTGCATCGCAATATTGACCATCATGCAACGTATAATTCTAATCAGTTTTTTTCAAAGATTTCCCTGATTCCGGATAACCTCGCCATGCCCATATGGAATACCATGTCAATTTGATCGTAATTTGTAATTGCGGGGAACTGGTTAGATATAATCGTCTCTATCTCCCTCCTGTGTACCAACGATTTCACTTCTAAATACCAATTACTCCCCACATCGCACGTGGAGTATCCAGATACACCCCATAGTCTTGATCTCCCTTCGTTTGTTCCAGTTTTTTCCTTGTCAATGATGTTTTCTCATGCCACAATGCGATCCTCGTCCCGTAACCTTTCCTTTTCCTCATCATTTTTCTTTTTTGATATTAAAAACTGAGAAGGAGGAATCGATGTTACATAAGTACCAACGGTACCAACCAATTCAAAGTATCAATCATAAATCTAATATTGAATTGCGTTGCAACGTGAACATGTATGATGATATACACATCATTCTCACGCCAATTGTATATGCACACGATCCGAAAAGAGTGATATAACGTAACATCAAGACCTTGACGTTACCAGATAATTATCTTGATCGCTAAACAGCATTGCATCATCAAAGACTGTTTACAAAGGAAAATGGAGGGATAAAAAAGAAGTCCGTATCCAAGTTGTGTTTTCAATTTTTGCGCCAAGTGGATTATTCCTGTTGTTAACGATGATTACGTTCCTATAATGGGAATCATTTTAACTAAGATGAAGAAGATAAAAGAGAGAAAACAGGAAGAACCCTTGATAATCGCTTGACTTGGCAAATTGAAGTGGGAGTCAGAGACGAATACATGTCATTAACACTGTCTTATACTTACATTCAATTCAGTTGAACCTTAATGAGAGCGATATAAGTCGGGTTGGTAGACTTGCTATAATGATGTGAAATATGTCACCGATGAGAGCACAAAAATAAAGAAAAAATATCTTTAAAGAAGAAATTCTTAGCGTATGCCTTGGAAAGATGATCTACCAATCCAAATCCGAGTTTTACAAATCGAGAATATATATGCATATCACGAATATGAAAAACATATTTTCAAATCCGAAAGATTATCTCCTTCTGTATGCTTTATTGGAAACAAAGATGTTTCCCGATCTCTCACCTCGTAATACAAATTATCGATACTATATTGTTTGAATTATACTCACACATTCCCATTCGTTGAAGTATCGAAACTCTTTTCATAAAGAATAGTATTTAATTGGAATAAAATGAAGCTAACAGGAGGTGAACAATCTCCCTTTTACATTCTTTTGTAAACGATCTTAGCGTGAGGGAAATACACAGCGAGGAGTCATAATTACCTACCTCTCGAACAATGCTGATTGAATACCGCGACCAGGAAAAGGATTCGACATTCAATTATAATTCCAGAGATTGATTCGTGATCGACGAACCGAAAGAGGAATCACACTAATCGATCGACTCGTGTTATGCGAGTAGAGGAAGAAATGAATGAAATGAGAGAAAAAAGTGCACAACAATTCCGTGCTCGAGTACAGTAGGTGGGTATGTGTCTCAGATCCGGAACTTGTTGACAATAGGTACGGAAGGCGATACACCTGGACGCATCTCACATGGAACCGGACAACTATTGACCTATCACGACATTGATCGAGACGTTCATCTACGTGGACAAGACTTTCCACGGTACTGTACCACGACGCGTGGTCAGTGGACCTCGTCTCCTCATCGCGCATACAAGAGACTCGATGCTACTGATGTTGACTTTAACCACTAATATCGTTGTCGTTGTCGTTGTCGTTGCTTTTCCGATGCTTTTGATATTGTTCCAGAATAGAATGCTCAACATCCGGCTGTGTAAATGAGAATTCCAAGCTCTTATATTCTGATAGTTTTGATAGCTTCATTCGATGTTTTCAATTCATGTATCCACGAAAAGAAGAGAATTTTCGAAGCCACGAGAAAGGGAGAATAGACACCGCTCGGTTGCATCGCGAAGCAATTCTACGCCAATTCCACGACGATGACGATAATGATTATGATGACTGCAGGATATTAGGGACTGTGTGTTGTAACCAGAAACAGAAGGAGTAGTGGTGGTTGTAATATGAGCGGAAGGAGAAGAAGGAGGGTGAGGAAAGGGGTGGAAGCCGTAATGGTTTGAGATAGACTCTGTACCGGGTACTTGAGAGACCAAGGGAGAGAAAGAGAGAAAGGAGCAGAGAACTCCACGTTTCCCTTATTTCTTCAATCAACGTCAGCTGGGGAGGCGAGGCGAGTCTAGTGTGTACTCTGAGCAAATACTCTCTTCCCTCTTTCCTCCACCGTACTAGAGAAGCATAGAGCTACTCAATGACTCCATCATCCACGTAGGTGGTGATTAAAGCTAGACGCGTTAAGCCGCAGTCATCGAAATCGATTCTTCCTTTTCTCATAAGCTCAACCAATTTTCAAACTTGCCTCTTGAATTTTTTTTTCAATGTTTTGTTGCGTTTTTATCAATTCCTCCTTCTCTACCTTTCTCCTATAAAGTTCGATTATATACCTTTTGTTCCCAACTTTGAAAAACAAATTAAATCACGATTCAACGATGATGTACAATGATTTTCATCGTAAACCCATAGACGAAACAAAGAGAAGAATATTAAGACTCCCTCTATCAAATCTAATTACAAACATAACAAGCATTGAAATAATTTCAACCCCTCTAAAAATCAGTGCTTGTCACAAGTTAAATGATCCACAAGCGGATGGAATCGTCATTTTGTTGTCTTTCTTCCACACTCTTCCTTTTCTCTTTTTCTTCTTCCCCTTCTTCCTCCTCCTCTGTTCTCCCATTCTGACACGAGAGGCTCGCGCGAGTCTGGAAGGGCTCTCGTTAAAGTAGGAAGGAAGACGACCGGATGATACTCGGTGTTGTTACACACATACATCATAGGTCGTCTAAACAAGCTGTTTAGACGACTTCAAGTTAACCCAAATTGACTCAATTAGATTAACCGAGCTGTAGCTCATCCGACACTTGGGAACCGGCCCGTAGATGTACACATCACTATATTATGGTACGACTCGGAGAGAAACAGTTACAAGTGTTGGAAAAAAAGGACAATGAGGAGATCAACTAGTCTTCGCTTCTCATGCAAATGTTTGCATCACATGGTTCTCAATTTTTTTTACTCTCCACTTTTATTTCCTCATCTTTCTCAACTTCTCATCGTTCCTCTTTTGCGAATTTAATTATTAGTTGGGCTAAATTGTCAACGTTTAGGGGAAATTATCTTTTCGCAAAAAATTATTCTTCCAAGTGGGATGGGAACCGGTTCGTGAATCACGTTCCATTCTTTTCCCTTTGTATCCATTTTGTCCACCCTGTTATAGAATTTCGTACTTTTTTAATGTAATGTGGTTGACGTGGAAAATTATTCAATTATACGCTATCGGGGATAATGGTGGGACTTAGTCTGTCTGTTAGAACTCGTCGGTGGTAATTGAAACGAGGTATTGTCAAAGGTATGAAAAGCTTCCACGATTCGTTCGACTTTCGTGCGTTTTGGATGATCAAATGCAAACAGGACATCATGAACTCTCGCCATGAACACAACATGTGAACGTTTGATTGATTTATTATATTCAACAAGAATCCATTCTTGAAATACCATAAATTTGTTAGGTGGTCATTTGGAACAGCTTCAATGAAAATTTCTCAAGAACACTAAATGAAACTCTCCTGAATTCATTGAGTGTATTCCTGCGGTCTGGGAACTATCACGGAAACCCTTCGAAATTCAACTTTATTGAAACTTTGCATGGAAAGAAGGAGATCAGCTGTAGCAGTTATTCCGACCATCAGTTTTATAGTGAAACAGGACTGATTGTAATGAGCGAGAAGAACTTTCAACTACTGAACCAGGAAATATTTTTCTCATAAATTATTGATGTTCCAATTGGATCAATTTAGTTGTATTAATCACTAAGGACCAGATTATATGAGAATAAGTACGTATTTCATTCAAACTGAATTGGTTTGGGACATTCACAGGAAGGTTTTCTTCTGACAAGAATAAAACGTAGTTCCCTCCCGCCGACAAGAAGAAATTTTCTTGATTCAAGTAAAATTTTCTTAATTGAAGTGAAATTTCCTAATCTTAAGAAAATTCTACTTGAATCAAGGAAATTATTTCGTATTGGTGGGACAAAACGATGTTTCGTTCTTGTCAGAAGGAAACCTTTCTGTGGATGTAAGAATTAAAAGAATTCGTATAAAAATATTGATTTCTCATATAATCAAAAAATTATGGTTCCAGTGATTATTTACGTTGTTAATCGAATTAATCGCAATTCTGTGGCAACTCCTTTCGTTTATGGTCAACAATCGTTTATCCATGTACCTGGCTTAGTGTTTATCGCTCTTCAGGGTGAGAAATTCTTCTTGCCATGAATATGATCGGTAAATCAGGAACACTTTTGAGAAGATCGCTGCGAATCATCATCTCAATTCCTCACGATGATTTTCGCAGAAGTTATTACGATGAGATAGATATATTGATAAGCCATTCAGAATCATGGGTGTACGGGTAAGTGTATGATGAGAGTGCACGTCAGTTTCGACCTCGAAGAGTCTTCCGTTCCTCTCATCTCTCTCTCTCTCTCTCTCTCTCTCGCGTGCATATACGTTCACACTCATACAAGTATGAATCATTGACGCACTTCGTGGTCTAGAGTACCAGTAGCGGTAGCAGTAGCAGTAGCAGTAGCAGCAGCAGTCGCAGCAACAGCGGCAACGGCTCTTTACCCGTCTCTCATGTCAATTTGCAAACTCGAGGGTCCACATGTAAAAGGAAGAAAAGAGGGGGAGGGAAGAGGTCGAGTTGGCTTACGACGTTGATTATCGAAGGGTGTCGTGCTCGTATTTAGATATTGGAGTGTCCGCTTCTTGCGGGTTCAACAACGGATCTTCCGGGGAACTTGGCACTTCAATCCAGTTGATCGTTGTCCAGTCCATCAATCGTTGATTCTCCCTCCTGATTATGTTCCTCCGCAAATAGAATCATGTTACGTCGTGTTATTTGATGTTTTCATTTTCTTTTGACAAATCCCTGTTCGAAATGTTGTGACTCTTCAATGAGATCCATTAAAAAAATTCTAAGATAAAATTGTCAATTACAATTCTTTATATAAATTCACATTGAAGTTGTCAAATTTCAAATCAATTGTTGATTTCAATGACGAAGAATCGATTCATTCAAAAATTTCATGATTCCAAAACGAGAAAATGGTTCGACAAATGCGATTCGCATGAAATTATTGAATAGAATCCATTGAAATTGTCATCTCAGTTACGGATAATTGCACTCGAGGGAGACTGATTACCCCAGTAGAAGTTTCCTGAACTCAGTTGGACAGAACGATCCAAACTTTTCAATTAAGATGAATCCGTCGAGCGAGGAGAAACCATAAAATGTCACCGCATTGTACGTCAAAAGACGGGCTTAAGTGAAACGTCGACAGTATAGAATCAATGAGATGAGGAAGAAAGCAGAGATAGAGGGAGAGGAAGAGAGATTGTGAAATCAAGTTCCTTCCTTCTCAAATATAACAACGTTGTCGTATCGCGTCATAACGTCACGTCCGTGCTCGCGCTACGTCGACGACCAAGACGATGACGATGACGACGACGACGGCGATGTTGAAGAGCGGTGATCGTCCGATCGTTTGTGCCAATCACGGCTGGTGATTGAGTGTAATGGACTTGCGTCTTCGTTTCTCCCCCCTACATCAGGGGTTCTCTCCTGTATTGACCGACAGTAGTTGCTGGAATGGCTTGGCATGGGCCCTTATATTGGGTCTACCAATCGGCAAGTCGACAAGTACTTGGGTTGGTTAGTTGGTTGGTCACCACGTCCAACACGTATAGCACGGTAAGCGACTACTACTAGGGCACAGGATGAAAGCTACGTTATCCGAGCGAACGAACGCTCGCTCGTTCATATATTCGCTTGGTATATTATAATGAGGAAGGTGACTTCCGACGTACTATATATCGTGCAAGAGGAGCACGAGGAGGAGGAGAAGAATGACGATCAAGGGAGAATCGAGAAGGACGTCCACCAACGATGAGGATGAATTTGATCTGATATACGAAAATATAATTGCGTACGAGATGAATTTCTTCAATTTTCATCCTGATATCAATAAAACCGACCCATTGATATCATGAAACGAAAAACTATCATCTCGTAACATCAATTCGATCACGACATAATTGTCGTAAGTGCACATTACGGACTTGAGATCAGTATTTGTCTCTTTTCTGGAGCCAACATTCCATCTACCTAAAACTTTGGCAATTGAATGAAAATGAAGTAAGTCTCGTGGAGTGCCTGACACATAACAGATACATGTCGCAGCAAAAAGTCAGAATGTGCAATTGAACTGGCTGGGTGCCATAAGGAGACTTCGTTCGTCTGAAAATAACCGCAACGATGATAATGCCCATAATAATCGTTGATTGACTGTAGAGGTTGTGCCAATATGCCACGAGACACTGGCTATCCGTACATACGTAACTGCAATCCTAGAAAGTAGCTTGCAGACGATAAAAGAGACAATTGGAGAAAAGAACTGACAAATCTGTTGCAGTATTATTGTCTTCGACTCTCTTTCAACTCTACCAATCATACAAGATTGGATGGTTTTCTCGTCGACCAAGACAGATATAATGGTACCTTGGAGTCTTGTTCAATGCTCTACGGATAGAACGTTGGACTATTTTATACGCTATAAAATTCATGAAGTCATTAGAAATGAATCATTGTTAGAGCAGTTAGGATCGCTGGTCTAATCCCATAATGAGAGCAAACTAGAATAGTCAACGGTTGTGAAAATTCCAATACATTGATTTTCAATCTTATCAATTCAATTAAACATTTGTGGTGTTCTTTAAATGGAAATCCATCACCGTATAAAGTTTCCCCGTGAGGAATAATTTAAAACAGTGTATGAGGGTATGCGACCCACGCTAAGCTGACCTCATCGCATTGATGAATTGAACTCTGAGGATCGTCAGCGACGTTCGAATGATTGAATGATCCGTTCAATAAAGCATCGAGATACTTGCAGTGTAATGTGCTCTGCCAGCCACATGCAAATCATTCCCTGGATTACCTACTTCCAAGAATCTTGTAAATGAAAATCTCAAAAGGAGTGAAAACATATTTGCAAAAATACATAGGAAAATCAATATTATGTAATATTTCATAAAGTTCAGTAGTTACGAGAAAATGAAACTGAGGAAACCTTTATTTCATACAACATATAGTATTCATAAGATGCTTCAATAAACTTGAAACAACAATTATTGAATAGAAGATGATGAAAGGATTAGGATGAAATTGAGAGCAAATGAATTACGTAACGTTGTTTATTGTGTCACTCTTTACTATACCACCCACATTCGAAGAGACAAATAACTACCTTATTGGAAATTGAAACTCTCCCCTTCAGTGGCGCGTTACAGTCACCGTAATCTCCAGTGTTAGCAAATTTGATCAGGCACATGAGACTCACTACACTGTAAAAAAATTCTCTTTGAAAGTTAACAAAATTTCACTGAATTTTAAAAGACTTCAACTAAATTTCGGAACGCATTCTAAAAATTCAATCAAATCTCTTGAAACTCGGCAAATTTTTTTTCCTGAAAATGCTGGAGAAAGTGACTGTAAAAAATTAAAGTCAAATTTTCTGAATTTTCTTCACAATGTACTAGAATTACAACATTGCTCGTATTGGCTGTCCACATGTGCCTTTTTTTATGGTACTCCAGTTGATGATGCGGTGCGTGCATATGAAATTTCAGGGTTGTCCAACACGTATCAAAAGCTGTATCCTGAAGACGCATTCTGCTATTATGACGGTAGCACGGATTTGCAAGACCCACAGTCGTTTGATATTCCTGAGAAAAATGGCATCAATTGAGAAACGGTGATAGTATGGTAGCGACTCATTTGTTTTTGCTCAAATCTGGCGAATAAATTCCCGCCTGTAACCGATACAGAGAGTTGCATAACTTAGACACGACCTTTTACTGGAATCAAGTGCTTCTGAGAAGATTTATACATGATGTGACGAGGGATTCAAAAACCCTTGAAATACAGAACAAAACAAGAGAATTGACAGAAGCAGTCTTGATACAGTGAATACCTATATATTAATTGATCACTCAATTCCACTCTTGTGAGATGATAGAAATGAAAATTTTTAAAAAATATTTCTACATGATTCTACAATTCTACACAATTGCATTCTATTTTTTTTCATAGAGTAGAAAACATACTTCATATTGTGATTTAAACAAATCAATTAGTACATGTAATATTAACAGAATAATAGACAAAATTAATCAAACAAATCATTGCAACGATTGTTCTCAAAAAAGTTTAACGTACAATCATTCTTTCTGAGCCTATTGTGACTGAGTCATATCTTATCTGGAAGGGACAATCTTTATTCCTTGTAAAAACACCTTCAGCATTATATAACATCGAGGGAAAGACCGTTACTATCGATAGTCGAGGCACGAGTCAACCGATATTACTGGTTAAACATAAGACTTGTAAGACGTTAGAGAAGAAGGGGCCAAGACGTTAAAAGGAACCTACAGTGGGGTTCCCAACAATGGCAACAAGAAACCCAAACGTCGGTTACGCCTCGAAACGGCAGCTGGCACGCGCTTCTTATAAGTCATGAGAAGATCTACCTTCTTTCTTTCTCTCCTTCTTCTTCTTTTCCTTCTTGTGCTTTACTTCTTACCAAAACTTAAGAGCCAAAGAGTAGGGCGAGTCTCGAGGAGCTACCGGAACGTACCTGGGCATTTAAATTGTAGAGACACCATCAAGCAAAACCACCTGAATGCCATTCATGTTGTTACCAAGCAAGGGGGCCTTCTTGATCTCGCACCAGGGGCGTCGAAATCTATAAAATGTTTTTATACTGCAGAAATATTTGTTCCTTCATTGAATTCCCGAACGATTTCTTTCAATAAAAATCCCTCCGTGTATCTTTTCTCTTGATTTACTATCTTTTTACATTCATTCATATGAAAAAAAAACACCAAATTTTTTTGGACTTTACAAAACTCAATAAAAGATCTTGATAAATAATGATAAAATAAAAAGTCTATCCATGGAAGATGAAGTCTACGCCATTGAAGGACGAGGACCGTTGTTCCTATTTCCTTTCCCGAGGCATAAGGAAGAGAATCGGAGGAGTTTTTTCTTTTTCCTGGTCCTCAAATATCAAACGTTATAGTATTTCTCACAGAGAAAAGTCATGAGAACATGTAGGGAGAGGCACTACCACATCACGGATAGACGTCTTGTGAAAAGTCTCGCAAAATTGTAATCACAGTTCCATCGTTCAATTTGAAAGAACTGTCACCAGAGCCTTTTTCCTCCTCCGTTTCTCTTGATCAATGTTGCAAATCTCGGGATTTATCGATGAAGAAAGGAATTCTACCTTCAAAAAAGAATGTATCGAGCGTAGTTTGATCGATTCCCTCGATGAAAAAACATCATCATCATCACGTTGATAATTCTATTACGACCCGAGATATATCTGAAAAGTGTGTATGAAATTCGATTACTCGGATTCAAGTTCAACGCACGATGATTGCCTTGAACAATTGTATTTCGTAAAAGAATAAATATGAGCGCAAAATCGATGAGATTTTCCCATTGTCTGGGTCACAAATGACGAACGATAATACCATTGAGTTATAATTTCCGGAAAAAAAACAAATTGTTCCAACCCTCGGTCTGGGTTGGCACACTTTCTCATAACAATCGATGTTGCATTATAAATGGAAAACCGAAATGGAAATCGAATGAAAGGTCATAGCAATAGAGTCGCGCGTGCCAGAGAGAGGGTATTAACATGACCGTGGCGTTGACCCACATTGTTTTTGAAACAAGATTAAACTCATTGAAAACGCAAATACAGAGAGACCTATGTGTATACGCGTACCGAAGGTAGATTAATGGTACTGTTGGGTCGCGTAACCGCGAAAATCGTGACAAAAAGCGTAACAAATTTAACGGACTGTGAATTATGAAAATCGGTGACAAGCCGACGCTTTTCAATGTATACCTCTCTTTTTCGCTCCTTTTTATGTATACATACATGCATGCATGCATGCAAACACTGTACGTTCTTCTCTCTTTTAATGAGTTTGGGCGCGTGCCAGTGAATCGAAACGATTCGAATGCAAAATAATAATAAAACAGGGCAGAATGGGTACTCGCAGAATGATATGTATGTATGAAGGGAGGGGAGGCAAAGAGAGAGGAAGAGGGAGAGAGAGAGAGAGAAGGGTGATCTCGTCAGCGCATTAACGCAATTAACCTCCAATTAATAACACATCAATTGACACCCGGTCAACTTGTTGCGTCGAAGCAACCCGATAATATGCTGAACGGGCACTAACCTATACGGAGGTTTACAACGCATACACACCGATATGCATGTGGATACATGTCGAGAAACATTCGCTCTTAGTGCGTGTTCCAACAATGGTTAGTAGTGATATGGCGATAATCGATTGTACTTACTCTATCCGATGCTTCGACAATAACGAAATATCAATGTTGAAATTATTTGAAGACAAGAGGAACCGATGGCCACATACGGGGGAATTTATGTAAATAGACCACGGACATGGACTGATGACCGCAGTCCGGTTCCCATGAAACAACCCCCTGCAAACTTTACTCTTTTTCAACCACATGACACCACTCTGCCCATCGTGGGGGGTAGAATTCCGATGCACATGACATCGCAATGCCGTTCTAACGACATGTGGGAGCTGGTTTCCGTGACATACGGTGTAATAAATGCACAGTATAATGGAATACACATTCCCCCATCTCTCTCTCTCCCTCTCGGCTTATTAGGGAGGAAAGAACGAGTTCTCGCGGTAATTTGAACGATAAGTGTACGAAAACTCGATGTATCGCACCAAAGATTTCGAGAGATAATTAGATTGTCGTGGAGGAGAAGGTTCGAGAGAGAGACTTTGTTTTTTAGAGGGTGATAGGTTCAACGAGGAAATGCGTTACCACGAAACCCGACATATGGTTCCAACCTCGATAACGTCTACACGAATGAAAAAATCGTATACGGAGTGGAGGTAATACACGAAGCTAGGAATATACACCTATGCGTTGATTGCCTGGGTAAGAAAAAAGCGGAAAGAGAGACGCTTCGAGGGGGGTCAGAAATAACTTTTGTTTTCTCCTTCATGCATATAGGTGTATATTGTACTTTTGCCCCGATCATGGGTACTTCCCTCTGTACTGTCATGCGTGAAATTTAAGCACAAAAAAACCACTCATACAGACATATCCATAAAGGTGGCGTCAACTCACCGGAAATGACTTCAGGAACTCTCTCTCCCCCACTGGTCTTCGATTCGGAAGTAGATTCTGTCGGCTAATTACATACGTTTGTACCAAGAAAAGTGTGCTCAGGGCTGAACTGGAACTCTATATGAGCATTTTTGGAGAGTTTTATGGTATAGCAATAACATAAAAATGCATAGTTCTCACAAATTCTGAAACATTATCTGCCTGAGTTGAATTCTTTCGCACTAAGAAAGAATTGTCTCACAGTGAAAAATTTACATTAGATATTAGCATATTCATATGGTACTTTTAGGATATACTTGATTATGTCGTTAAGAACCACAAGTATACGAGGATTCACCATACCCACATAGCATGAAAGTTTTGAGAACATTCTGAGAACGTTTCTAAAACGTTTAAAGTTCTCTAAAGGTTCTGGCAACGTTCAGAGAACTTTCAGTGCTATGTGGGCACTCTCTCGTGAAGATGAAGATAAATATGTTATAATTTGAAATAAATATAGTTCTAAGCCTCATAATAAAGTATATCCCACGAGTACCATAAAAATATAGTAATCTTTGATATAAACTTTTCTCTGTGCTATTATAAATTACTAGACTTGCTACTCCAAGAGAACATAAGTATTGTAGGTCAATTTCAGATTGATTCCAAGTTGACATACGTTCAATGAAGAGTTCATCGAATGTCCGCATGCCTAATCTACGTTCATGGGAAGTTCTTACTTGCATTTTGAGGTTATATACCAAATGTCCTCTCCAAAAGTACCAGACTTTCTAGTATGAAATATTATTATTCTATCATTGATTCATGGTATCTTCAATACACCAGCGAATCTAGTAATTCATAATGGAAAATTTTTCTATGGGTGCTTGCTTCCCATGCTGGGATTTATCACTTGATTTGTAAATGAAAATTTGATTAACTGCGATGAGAGAAATAAGGATTTCAATACAGTGAGTCGAGAAAATATCTCTTGATTTGGATTTTCATATAATTTGATAAGAATTGTATAAAAATTGCATATAATGTGGAGATCATACATAATTCACATATTATTTTGTCTCAAAGAATTACCCATATAATTTATACATACATCAATGGAAGAATAGAAAGATAAATAAATTTTGTACAAAAATAGTAATAATGAAATAACATATAATAATCTCACATTACTGAGACATTGTGTGCTATGTGGGATTGCAGAAGTTTGAGTTGTTCATTGAAACAAATTGGTAATCGAATCACGAAATACTCAGTCGTTGAAGATCTGAAAAATAGCAGTATCTTCTTCAAACGATGTTTCCATCCCCAACTAATTAATTTGAAAAAATTAACACCGATGATTCATAAAATTTTGAGAGTTTCAATGTTCGTTCGTATATAAGAAATAATATCCTCCCAATTATACAATTAATTTATACATAAATTCATTCATTTTTTCTTGACAATAAAAATAATAATAAAATAATGTGTAATAAATAATATAAAATTATATTATTTATTATATTTTTTCAGAGATCGGCAATAATTATTTTTTTCAGTAATGATTTCGGGATTCATTATCATCGAATAAAAATTCCCTTTCACTACAGTTCCAGTTGGAATAAATATTTTCCATTTTCGTAAGTGAAGATGGAAACTGCGGAAAATGAAAAATCTGATTCTAAAGATAGTAAGCAATAGAATCCCAAAATCATTATTATACAAATCATTACTGTCGATCTCTTTTTTTTCATAATTTTTTTCATCAATATTCAATCATTTTCATTTTTTTATTGATTTGTATACGATATATTATCTAATTACACCGTTCTAAACCACTGTAGTTAGTTTCAATCAATTCTTCTGAAGATAATGGAATTTTATCATACAAATACTATTATAAAAATTATCTACAATTCAGGCGAAACCTTATCAACCTTGTTTCAAATACACATATTGGAATGCATCAACTTTTGACTGCTCTCGTTCGAAAGGGATTCAGTAAGATGAACTGAGACTGACGGATCGAATTTCATCAAACCTTAGGAGTTTCGCAACATTCCACAAGATGCACTACTAAAATGTATACGATTTCAATTTATATGAAAGTATATTCCTATGCGCACCTGGTAGTTTCATGAAATTGAATGGACATTCATAAATTCTTGTTGCAAACTACTTCATCCGAATACTTTAGATACTGTTTAGCAAACCCATAGAACCCATTCAACTAAAATCCTGCCACTATTTCAATTTCTCCATATCAAACGCGAGGATGATTGTCACTATTGAAATACAGTGGAACTTGTCACGACTACGATATGTTGAAAAGTTGGCGTGAATGAATGGGGTCGTTCATCGTAGTTTATTCTTACGTCTCAATTGGATATGTGAATGTATATATATACTTCGTTTTTCCATATTAATAACGTGAACAGCTGATCTACCACCGACAAATCCTCAATTTCTGAAAATATTCTATGCACCTTCGCGAGTTTGGAAACGACGGAAACTCCAAGTGTTTGAATCAATTAACGTTGTGATTGTATCAATTATATTCAATGAATGTAATTCCATCTGATGTAAAATTGACTCAACCTCATGGTGGATACAACGATGAGTTCGTTGAGTCCATCAAATTATTTGTTTCGGAATGTTTTACGAATTCATCAGTTGAAAATAATGAATGATTATTTTTATGTCTACCACTGTCAATTTCAAGACCGTAATTTCAAAGATTCTTCCGTAAAAATGATTAAATTATCAATGAGTGATAGACATGTTCATGAGTAGGTATACTATCTACAGACATGATGTATAAACAATCTATGTATGCCAAACGTGTGCCATGCGTGGATACTAGCAAACACGCATTCATACATATAAATGCGCCTACTTTCGTTCATACATATATGTTCGTAAATGAGTGTTTGTGATTGGAAGCAACAGCTGAGCAGCTTAAAGCACCTGCGCGTTCCATGAACTCATATATTCTGTGGGTTACTCACACAAAAGTCTGAGGTTTATTCAAAAGTATATATTTCGATAGATTCAATATTTATGTATGAGTGACAATCAAGATTCATTTCTAAAGGATAACACGGAAAGAACACGGAAATATTTAAAATACTATTTCTGTAAAATCGGTTACACTTATCGGTTATTCTTAGAACATTGTACTTTCTTCAAACTATTTTAATATATATCGATTGATGACGATGGATAGGAACTTGAATGTTCAATGGATCAAACAAAAAGAAAGTAAATACTGTGAAGAACGAACACTGAAAGGCGTGTATGAAATTATATATTCAGAACGAATGCAATTTTCTTATATCCATAGTTAAATGGTCAATCATCTTTGTTTGTACTTATTCAATATACTTTCTTATTCTTCGATCTATTAGGTGACATGATATATCATTTGATGTCAATTATCGATATTAGAAAAAGTATTAGGAGAATCGAATACGTAAAATCTAATACATAAAATCGAATCGAATGAGTAAAAATGTGTTTACGATACGATGGTTCGACAAGTGATTCGAAAAAATATTTGTTCACAGAAAGATTGAGGATTCCTGGTTGAAATTAAATCGGGACGAGGGAGCGAGGGGCAGCCAGCCCTTTGGTGAAGTCGAAGGATGCAGCTCCCAGGCGGGAGCCCGAGAATTCCGCCCGCAATCATCTCGGCCTCGTCATTAGTATCCTCAAAGTCGTCGTCATCGTCATCCCTTGTTCCCGTAACAAACAATACTAACGTGAACAAAAGGAACAATATTTGTAGGAAAATCAGAGTATCATCGAAATATACTGGTAAAAGTAGAAACGACATCATTCATTATCATCGTGGTGGTAAAAGAAGTGGTCAAAGTGGTAATAGTCCTGACAACAACCAGACAACTAATTTGAAAAAGATTCGTCATTTGGTAGCGAAAACAAGCTGTCGACATCGACGTGTCAACGTGAAGTTCGAGCTGTTGACGTCAGCCCAACGGCGGAAAGAACGAAAAGAGGGCGAGGAATAGTGAATAAAGAAGAGAGAAGAGAATCGAGTAGAGAGAAAAAGAAACGTGAGAGGAAGAGGAGAAGAGAAAAATACAGAGACGGAGAGAAATAGTGGAGTAGGTGAGGAGGAGGGTAAAAGAAAGAAACAGTATTTGAAGAAAAGTAGAAGAAGGGTGTCGACGTCGTCGTCGTCATCGGCGGCGACGACAACAGCAGTAGCAGCCGCAGAGTAGAAGTAGGAGGAGGAAGAAGCAGGAAGAGTAGGAGGAGGAGAAGGCGTAAAGGCTGACGGAGAAGGAGACGTCGGCAACCGAAGGAAGTGAAAGAGAGAAGAGGGGTTGTGAACACGGTACACCGAGAAGGGGAACAAGCTCGAAGAAAACCGAGAGGAGAGTTCTATAGTAGGGGAAGCGAAGAAGAGTGTATACAGAGAATTAGAAGCAGTAGTAGCAGCAATATACGCGTCAAGCCACGAGGGGCTATTCGAGTGAGACGGGGAGGGGAGACAAGAAACCCTGGCGGGGAGGGGACGCGGAGGCCTTCGGGGGGCCGACCAACCAGACGGCCGATGATGTCATCGGAGGAGGAGACCGAGTGTTTCGCCCCCTACGGAGCAGCCACGGAAAGCAAGCAACAGCAACTTCTAAAGAAACAGAAGCGCACCAGACAGCGCGTGGACGCCGGCGAGCCACGCAACAGCTACTCGAGTATACCGAATTTCAGCTCCCGGCCATCCTTTCTCGGTGGAGGTTTATACGGTTCAATATTCAATTCGAGCGGTTTACCGTCCCATCAACAACAACAACAACAACCACATCATCAACAAACTCAACAACAATTTCAGCAGCAAGCTGGTGCTGCTGGGAGTCAAGGTCATTTAGGTACAGCTACAACGGGTCCAATAACTCAGCAGCATTCCGCTCACGCGGCTTTCGGTATCTTCGGGGCACCGGGCTACGGCCCTGCCAAGATGTTGAACGAGCTTCTTGGTCGACAGGTCAAACAGGCCAGTGACGCCGGCGGTTCGCCGCCAGAGGGCGGACACGGGATGACCGGTGCTGGCATGGATCCTGCAGCCAGTTTACAATCGGGTACAGTGGTTAATTGCGACGATCCTGCCACGGCGGAACTCACGCAACACATGCTTCGCGATATCCTACAAGGACGTAAACTGACCGCTCTCAGTGTGCAAGAACAACCGAACAATAACAACAGCATACACAGTAACAATAATAACAATAATACAACCGCCGACTTGTTGAAGTCGCAACAACAACATCAACATAGTCCCCAACAACAGCATCAAAATAGTGAAAGTGCGCGTAGTGGAACAGTGCAGAGTGGAGAGGAAGAAAGTGGTGATGGTAACGTCGTTGTGAATAACGCGAATCACAGTGATCGGGATACCGTGATGCCAGGTGATGCCGAAGATAGCGCGGAAGACGCTGCGTCGGCAGCTCGCGCTATGGAAGAGGCTTTTGCCGATGCGGGTATGGATCCTAGTGCTAATCTAGACGCGTCAGACAGTGAACAAAGTTTACCACCTAGTCCAACGGGTCCCAGATCGGGATCCGTTTCCGTTAAAGAGGAAATGCAGGACTCGTTAAATATTAAACGAAGTCCGAGTCATTCACCTTGCCCAGTGATACCCAAAACAGAGACCAATTCACCGACAACGGATGTAAAACGTGCCCGAGTCGAAAACATTGTTAGTACAATGAGGAGCAGTCCAGCTTTTCATTCGGTCGCGGTGAACGGTTGTAAGAAACGTAAGTTGTATCAACCGCAACAACAGACTGTGCATCATATATCGCAGCATGGCATGAACGACAGTTTGATTGACGAAGACGAGGAGAGCGAAGAGGAAGAGGATCCCGCGACGATAAGACAGAAACGCGAAGAGAAAGACAATCTCAAAAGTCAACTGAAAAGTTTACATGAACAATTGGCGGTTATGCAACAAAAGTATTTAGAATTGTCTAGTAGAATGGAGCCGGACACCAGCGAGAGCGGTGATGCACCTCCGAGTCCACAACATCATCAACCGCAACCACCGGTGAGACCACCTCGGCCTCATCCACCACCGTTCAACAATGGTCTTCCTCCTCCCCCACCGGATCATCCTAATGCTGCTGCGGTAGCGATGTATCAGATGGGACACAAACTCTATTTCGAGCAACAACACGCGACTTTCGAGAGGTTAAAACAACATCAAGAAGCTGCGTTCAGACAACAGCAACAACAGCAAGTTCAACAACAGCAAGTTCAACAACAACAACAAGCGCAACAACAGCAGCCGCAACCACCCCCACAGCCGCAACAACAACCCCATCAACAGCAGAGTTCTCCTCAACCATCGAGTCAGCCTCCGCCACCGAGTCAGAGCAACACGGGTCCTCCTACGCCCCAAACACCGCAAATGCAACCCTCGAGTACACCCCTTCAGCACAAGGAATTCCAAGAAAGGTTGAATGTGTTCAGAGGTGCGGTCGCGGCAGCGAGTTCGTCGAGTCCTCACATTACTGGGGCCGACCTTGAGAGGTTGGCCGATACATTGAAGTCGGAGACCACCTCGTACCTGACAAACCTTATCGACAGCATAGTCGCCAATTTCGTCCAACAGAAGAGGTTTATTGGGAAACAAAGTGAAGCGGCCCAAGCTGCTTCCGAGCAACTGAACAAGGAACTACTTATGGCCAATCAGTTACTCGAAAGAAAATCACCAAGAACGAAAGTAGTCGATAGAGGAGCACCACAACCTACCGGTGTCCCAAACGGGCCACGGGGGGCCCACAACGGTGGGCCCCCGCCTCCACAGCCTACGGGATTCCCTACAATCGGAACCATGGGTGGTGGACCCCATGGTCCCCATTCTGGCCCCACGGAAAATAATCTCAATCAAATCAATCAGTTGCCCCCTCACGTCAGGTCCAGCGTCGGTATGTTTCAAACACCGAAACCACCAACGTCTTACGCCATGGCATCCATGCAAGCGCAACAGCAACAGCAACAACAAAGAGAACAACAGCAAAGGGAACAGCAGCAAAGAGAACAACAACAACGTGATCAATATTGCAATTTGCGAACTGATGATAGAGAGAATAGGGACTCCGAACAAAACGAAGCACTTTCGCTCGTAATGACACCGAAGAAAAAACGCCATAAGGTATACTATTTTTCATTCTATATACGTCATGTGATTTTTCTCTCATTGCATATCGCATGTTTGACTACATGTACATGTTTGGAAATGAGAATATTACAAATATATATTGGAATAATCCATGAAAATTATGAACGGATTGAAAAATTGCGTAGAGAAATTTGTTAATATGAATATTTGTCGAGTGTGATTGATCCTGGAAAAGATTGTGCGTCAATCACGTTCCACTTTAAAGAAATTCCAATAATTATATTCATTTATTCTATATTACGATTACATGAAATCTTCCCAGAATAATATATTTATTTTTTTATAGTGAATCAATATATTATACATAGAACAATGAATGTAACTAATGATTCCCATGATCAGTTCATATATTTAGATCTAATTTCATACATTTCATCATGTGAACGTGATGGACAAATTATACAGTGTATTCCAGGATATATGACCTGGATCTCAATCTTAAATTCTCAGAATGAAGCATTGTAGTTATAATACCCTGAAATCTATTCGAAATAGAATTTGTATGAAGTTCGTATAATATCCTTCAGTGAGGTTTGCATAAGAATTATATAATGAATTTCATAGAATTATTTTTAAATATATATTTTCATATCATTTATATATAAGTCATCTACACAACACAAGTTATACGCAATCACAAAAATGCACACATTTGAGAAAGTTTTGATTTCGCTTGACCACTTTGTATCGATTGGAGATGAAATAAAGTGCATCAAACTCATTTCATTTCTCGTGATATATCTGATCGGTTCAATTCTCAATTGAAATAAATGTAATATTTGATTTTTTCCAAAGAATTGCATGATAGTATTCTGCTGTTGTAAATTATAATTATCATAAGAACAAACCATATGAGATGAATATTAAATTGTATCATTGACGATAGTCTGTTCCGCAGGTGACTGATACAAGGATCACACCTAGGACAGTATCTAGAATTTTGGCACAGGAGGGTAATGGATCTCAAGGTGGTAGTGATAGTCCACCACCACACCCACCCCCTAGACCTTATCACGGGCCACCGCCAATGCTGCCAGTTTCTCTGCCAACCAGTGTAGCGATACCAAATCCAAGCCTCCACGAGAGCCAGGTGTTCTCGCCATATTCGCCATTTTTCAATCCACACGCGGGTCATCCGGGTCAAGTGCCACCCCCAGGACCACACCATTTACCTGCGAGTCCACCGGGCGGAGGCGTAGAACTCAGGGATTCTCCTCCACTGCCTCATCCGCCTGCCATGTTGCATCCTGCCTTATTGGCGGCTGCCCAGCACGGCAGTCCGGATTACGGACATCTTCGGATGGATAGCAACGATCGTGGTAGCGACTGTAATTCCGGCGAAATCAGTTACGACGGAATCCAGCCTACAATATCCTTTTATTGATGCTCAATAATTTTGTTTTCAAATTCAATTGAAGTTGAAATACTTGATTCCGCTTTTGAAAAATGATTACACGTTTCCCGAGAATGGGGAAACAAAAAATACAGAGATGAAGAGAGGTTGAGATGACTTCTGAAAAAAACTTTATCGGCAGCCTTGTAAGTTGGCTCGAGTTTTTCACAGAAGTCATTCCGTATCGCAGAAACGTGGGAGAAACTCCGACGAATGTTAGATTAGTTTGCCTCAGAGTTAGGCTAATGTTGCCTGCACCTAAGAGGTAGAGAGTTTGTCCGGCAACAACGTACGAAAGTTCTTTGCCCAGACTCAATCCTAGACCCATCTACCTACCCCTTGAATCTCTCTCTCTCTCTCCATTTCTTTCCCTCTCACTCTTCTTCTTGTACACGCGCACACAAACTTCGAAAGCCAATAATCTGTCCTGCAATTTCGGTATCCGCCACGCTCCGGAAACGGAGAACTGTGCTTCACCAACTCTACTTCGCTGTGAACAACCAACAGAAGGAGCAACTACTCGACTTACCCGCAGCACGATAAGCTCGTTCCTTCTTTTCCAAAGTCTTTGTTTTAAAGTACGTCATTGTCTATACTCACAAGTTCATTCGTTTTCAGGAGACGATCATTGATTTTCCTTCTTCTTTCTCATGTTTGCGATAGATGGTGAAGAAAGTTCTCCTCTCTCCTTGTTTCATCATTTTTTGCTCAACCGATAATCGATGAATCATAATAAATAAAAGAAATAACCTTCGTTGCCTTCTCGTTCCTCAAGAGTAGTCTTATACTCGTCGATTTGTCTATTTTTCAAGTTTAAAGTTATTCTCAAAAACATAATTCCATCAAGAAAATATGTATATCCTCTGAGAACAATCGTTATCTTCGATTTCTTCGTTTAATCCACATTGAGCCAATACATTGACATTGTCTAACAAATAATAGGCTTTTGCAAAAGCTTTAAAAGATTACCGTACAGCACATGCCTCGATGACTTCAGTTCTCACAGATTCCAAAAATCTTTCGACCATCCCTAATTTGAGCGTTGTAGAAAAAAAGGCGATGCATTCCTAGTCGATGAGGAGAAAGAGGCATCGTATGTACACAACGTATCACGTCAGACGTGCGATGTATCGTCGTCGTCGTCAACGAAACTGCATCGAATTATCGTCATCATCATCGCCATCGTCATTGTCGTCGGCACCGTCGCCGTCGTCGTCGTCGTCGTTGTTGTTGTTGGCCTGGACATAGGTTCGATCAGCACACACGACGACGTTCTTTGCCCGCGCCACCTTTTTTAGTCGACACAAGGCCTTTGATGTAAAATCAATGGCTCGTTTTTTCTCTCTTTCCCTTGGGATAGGTCGAGCGCATCGTCGTGCATCGTCGTGGCACCACTCTACTGCTTTGCACAACTGCAACAACCTTCTTGTTTTCACCCTCGCTCTCTGTACACATATATGCGCATTTTTAACCCATCTATTCGGTTCTAATTCTAAAACAAGTGTTTCAATCGATTGATATCGATAATCAAAGTCTGAATAAAGTATCATATTTTTGCGTTCATTTAAAATTCTCCTCCACTCTTTTATATTGAGTGAAAAAAGGTGTGTGAGTCACAGAGAAATGGTATTGACGTAAACACCTATCGGATAATTGATGTAAAGGGACAATGAAGTGTAGCAGGGAGAACTACTTGAGAAAGAATGGAGAGAGCGCAACAACCCTTATTACGGTCTGGCATCTCGTTATCGTCGATCGCGATGCACGTACAATATGCAACGAGCACGTGGTGCGTGGGCGTTCGATTGCGAACGACACTCTACGTACATATATATATATATATATTTTTTTTTTGTGAATATATAAATTCTTTCATAACCGTTCCCTCGTAAATGGGAATTCTGTGTTGCTCGAATAACCTGAGAATAGTAATTAGGACTAAGATGTTTGACGAATTTTTTTTAGATTTTCTTCCTCCAATTATGTGCTATTTTCTCTTGATCCTCTCCAACATTCGTAATGATATTAGGGATAAAGTGCGTGTGAGATCGAACACGTGGATTAACCAAATAAGAATGCGGATGAAACCACATGAGGAGATCCTATTACTAATAAGGAGTCGGTAAGGCTTCTATTGAGGATACGGCCAATCGTAGATCAACCTCAGTGAGAATGTTAGGGCCTACCTCCTATTACCGCCCACCCTCGACGAAGCACCCACAGCTTGTACGATTTCTAATCCAATTTGATACGAAGGAAAACACGATTAAGTTTGAGATACTGTACCGTACACACCTCATCAACCTCTTACTTCCTTCGATTTTCTATTCTTCTCCTTCTGCTTCTTCTCTTTCTTCCTTTTCTTCGTTATGTCTCGCATTACCCAATCGTTTACTTTTCCTTTCCTCGGAAAATATTCTTCATTTTAATTTGTTCTTCAATTCAACATCATAAGATTATTCGAATGTAGGGCAAGGAACATTGCGACATCAGTTCTAAATCTTTTCCCCCTTGGTGGAAATCGTACATGTTCGTTGTAGAGTATAACCAGGTCTGATTTCCGGGGATAAAAATATGTGAAGTTATTTGGCAATAGATGGTAATCTCAACATGATATCGAGAGAATATATTAGTAATTTCAAGTTGAAAATAAAGAAAAATAATCTCATTCAAATTCTATTCTGTACATTTTTTCTCTTGTGTTTGGGTGGGGGAAAAACTACCAATGAAATTAGATGGTATACATTGTCTACAAAATTAATTTTCTCGAAGAGAAAAGTTTCTCTCATCCACTTGTTTTTATTCTGATAGTTCATTCAATCCCAAATATTCATTCATACTTTGAAAAATACTTTCTAAAATACGCAAAAGGGGAACTTATTGATTCAATGTTGAAGACTTTGGGAATTGATAAGAAAATGAAAAAGACAATTGACAAAAGCGTCCCAACTTCAGGAATATATCTATGGATGTTTGAATAATATAGTAACATAAAATTGTTGAAACGCATAAAAGTATTTCCTTAACCACGGTGAACTCGTCGACGCTGACACCGATGCATCTGAGGAAAGCGAAGCTGATGTTCTTCTGGGTGAGGTATCCGTCATCAGCCATCCTCAAGATGTACTTCCCTGACATCAAGTTCAACAAAAATAACACCGCACAACTCGTCAAGTGGTTCTCCAATTTCCGGTGAGTGAATGTTTTTTTCTTTTTTTTTTCTCTCAGAAATATATCACATTTTTCTCCAAGTGAAAAATTGAATAGAAAGATGCATGATTTTGTGAAACATCCAATGGGATGACTCTTCTCACAACTTCAGATCCTAATACTCCATTACTCTCCCGATTGATCGCAGACATTTTTGTGCACATATATGTGACATGATACGACCATTTATAACCTCAGAGATATATGTATATGCGAACGAGGACGAGGTTTTCGAGGGACCAACTCGCCATTGACCACTCCCTTCTTCGAAAACAAGTGACTTTAACAACGACGACCAAGTCAGAGCCCAAGAGACGAGAGAGTCACGATGGGTGTGTCTGAATCTTAATTACTCTCCGCTGAGTAGTCGTCGGATAAGTAACCAACGTATATACATAACGAACACATATCGTCCGCGCAGGTAAAACAGGTTACCCACGAGTGGTTGTGGTAGTGGTTGTATACTAACGGGTATAGAGAAAGCCCAGAGGCCAACCGGTAGGCGAAGATAGATAGGTGTAGGTCGGGTATAGTAACATAACCTAGCGATGGACGGACAGTTAGCTCAACAGCCAGCCAGCCAGCCAGCCAACTGGCCAGACCAGGCATTAGCCTGATTATAATTAGGCTGAGTACGGATACAGATCCAAGATATAAGGTGGTACGATGAGAACCGCGCGTGCTTCCCAAGCTCTTCGTCATTCCACCTCGCACTTTTCTTATCGCTTATTGTCGCCTTTAATGTTCACGAATACCTACTTTTCTCGTCTTCTTCTCTTCATTAGAATAAAATTCGTATTCTTCATTCGGATGGTATCGTATATATGACTCTGATAATCGCGATGAACGAAACCCCTGATAAACAGAGGTCATACAAAGGCCTTTGTTAATTAGTACCGATAAAATGAAAAGAATACAAAATCGACAGTCTCTGTGATATGAAATTTCTTCCCCTCCATCTCTTATTTATACCCATAAGAAGAACACAAACGATGTAACGAAATGGTAGCAGGACAGGAGAGTATTCGGTAAAGAAGAAATGAAAATGACATCACCGTTAACTATCTTTTATACGACACAAGGAATACCCAACTAATTACCAGTTGAATATATTTCGGTACATTTTGTCACGTCGCCCTAGGGGTGCTCTGCTCTTTTCTTGTTTTCTCTTATTCGTTCAACCCTCTCTCGTGCTCTGTCCCTTCTGAGTTTTCTCTCCTTCAATGTGCATTTTCGATGAGGAACGTGAGAGACGAGGAATGAATGAAACCATGTATTCGGTTATTGTTTCAAACCCGCAATCAAAATTATTACCATAGTTTTTAACTTTTATCAATTTTTCGTTTCAAATAAAATTGTTGGAATCAAGTTCACAAACAGGAGAAGGGAACGAGTATTTCATAAGGGAAACGTTATAAGATCTTCATGCCGGCCGTTGTCCATTATGCGACATAAAATTTCTTCCATCCCAAGAAAGATAAGATCAACTATGCCAGTTTATACCTTATACGACAGTCGCGTGTTCTATCGTGGGATCTGATAACGAGGCTAACCCCAATCCTAGCTTTTACTTTATTCCTCCCACTCTGTCTCTCTCCGTAAGCGCATACAACAGAGATGGGAGCCACGCGGAGACAAATACAAGTACGTACATACGCTACGCATACATGTTCCGATGTAGAAATATACAGAAGAGTGTTTGAAACATCCTACCCTTGACTCGACGTCGACGTCGACGTCGATGTCGATGTCTACGTCTACGACGTTGGTCCCCAATCACCCTCCAGCAAGTTTCATCGACTCTGCCGTACAAAAACTGTCAATATCCTTCGGTAAGTCGATGATGATATATTCTTCTACCAGTAAATATGAAAGCTGTTCCCCACCAACGATACACCGCGTATACACATTTAGAAGCTCGGCAATGGTAAGATATCGATTCTCATGTGCGTGAGAAAATGGGGTGCGATCGCTTTGTGTATATCTCTCTGTCTCTCTTGTCCCTCGCAAGAGAAAGGATGACTTTGTTTCCCATCCGTCCGACGATTTTCTTTATAGTCCTATTCTTGAAGCGAAGGCGTAAGAGGGGAATGTCATTACGTAAATCATAACAAAAGATAACAGATGCGTGAATCGGACAGAGCTGATTGTGCGTCGTTTAATTTGAAGAAGAATCTATTTCGTGTCACCACATGAAACGCATCTGAAGAGCGAGTAGTTGAGGTGAAACACGATGCAAGTTGTGCTACTCTCGTGACAAAAGTTCAACAAAGTTGTCCTAAAAGGGTAGCAAGCAAGAGAAAGAGAATAGAACGTTCAGGGGTGGCAAACCGCGTGCAAAAGGAAACGTAAAATAATGTAGGGAGGTATTTCCGTATAGGAAGTCGTGCATTAGGCTATCAGATCAGGCACGCTCGAATAATGTGTACAACTACTGTCATAACATAAACGATGTGGAGGAAAATGTGTTAAAATACAAAGCTTGCTTGATTAGAACGTCGATGAAGGAGTTCAAATCTAATGAATTTCAATATTCAATGAATCTTATCTTTGGAATTTTCTCAGTATGGATGAAAATAATTGATCATTACAAGCAGTTTTTTTCGTCTACCAAGGAAGCGAACTCCTCCCGCATGAGGGTAGAACACCTGAGAATCTCCAAATAGAAGTATTTTCCCTCAACTGTTCCAAAAGTTTTGAATACAATGTCACATCAATTTCCTCCTCGTGTAGATCCCAAGCAGATACGCTTTCAAAGATATGTGTGTAGTCGAAAAAACAACAAAGGTAGCCTTCATCGAGTTTACCTAGTCACGCGCTTGCTTATCGTCTCGAGTAATCCTCCGATAATTCTTCGTCGACACTAACACCCCCCACATGTGTCTTTTTTCCAATTTCTTCTTCACGTCGTTTCTTATCACTAGTCCATCTCTCTCTCTGTACGTAGATGTACATTATCCTGTCGGTTTTTACGTGTGAACGTGTATACGTACGCTCGTACCTACCACAAACCAACCGCTCGTTCGCAGGGGGATTGGATAATGACGAGGTAATTTTCTAAACACAAACTTCCTTTTTCTGCCCTTATCTGCGTGCATTCGTTCGCGACACGTGACCGATCGTTAACACATTTGTGGCGATTTCCTTCTCCACTTAGAATTCCTTGGTTTGTAATAATCCTCATTGCGATCCATTGCGAGTTGAAATTTGAATTTTATAACAAACCCAACGTCAAGCATTCTGAGAGAATGGTGATATCCGTACCAAAAGTATCGTCCCTCAAACCAGGTTTTTGTTATCCTTGAAGTGGAATTTTCATGCGTTCTTATTCTGCGTCACCAAGATATATGTAACACGACATTGGATCGTATAACGAACGGACACGCACTCCCTCAGTGGCATCAGAAAAAATAGCAAGGACAATTTAATATGTGTACACATAGTATGCGGTATGAAACCGAGACACGAGATAGTCTTGTTCGATGAAGATAATGCAAAATATGTTCCACCGCAACCCAATGAGATAGCTTCCATCACATATATTCTGTCTACAACTTTTATTAAAGGAATCTTTTTTGTTCATTTTTCGTTTGTTTCATCGAGTTTGTTGAGTTGAAGTCCGTCGTTTTACATGATGAATATCCTGCCGGTTTGTCTTAAAAATTGGATGGCAATGACATCATAATGACAAATTTAGTTGTTCGATTTGATAGCATAGATTTTTATAATTCGGTGGGTCGGAAAAGTATCGCTCCACATGAAATTTGTTATAATTATATGAAAATTATCTATGATGGGAAGGTTTCTGTATATATAGAATAATTCTATATAAATTCTATAGAATGATTCTTGAAAACAGGATTTTGTATAATATCTATATATAAATTCTTGATCCAAGCGTATATTAGGCTACTAAAAATCCTCATATCTTTTAATGACGCGTAATATGACTGTTATATATATATATATGAGTATGAGCACATTTTGTCTTCCGCTATTGTTAAGAAATAAACTACCTCCAAGTCAGAGTTTAAATTGAGAAAGCCGTAATAGAGAAGGCAGGAAAAGGCCCAACATCGTATACAGAGATAATTTGTACCTCCAAAAGAGAGGGAGACAGAGAAAGAGAGAGAGATGAAGAGAGACTAAGGTGGAATGAGCTGGCTAAGTGAAAACCATACATTCTCATATCTCTATGTTGGAACGAGTAGACACAATCACATGTGCTAGTAAAAGCAGATATGAATTTTTTCCTTTTCGTGGTAGGAAAAGCACGAAAAGAAGCATAAGTGGTGGGCTTTGTAACTATTATACTCTTAGGATCTCTTTTTCCTCCTTTCCCTTAGAACAATGAATCGAAAAACAAAAAAATCAACTCTCTATGCATTTCTTTCCCCCCTTCAACGACCATTCATCATAATCTTATAATCGTTTCCGTGTTCGCATCTTCCTTCCGTACCACGATATTTCCGTTTTATTTTTTTTAATTCACTCTTTTCATTCCTCAACTATCCAAAAGCGAGTTGTTAATTCGCAGCTCTAATTCCATTCTTCGTTCCACAAAGACGATATATATTATATATACATATATATCCTTATTAGTGAGGAAAATTGCATAATTCGAATTTCTATTTCTGAATGTGACCTGGACGAAGGGTGGAGACGCGGCAAGTTTTTTTGAATGTAGAATGAAGGAAGGAGGAAAACTCCCATGACAAAGAGAAGAAAAAAAAAAGGAGGAATCAACCCTATGGCCGAAATGAGCGAAAATCCTTTGAGACAAAAAGCAAAATTTCGGGGTAGGAACATAAGCGTTGATGGTACATCGAAGATGAAGATGGTTGTAGAGTTTGAAGGGCGAGAAAAGGGGTAGACGAAAGACGGTTGTATCGCGTACGAAATCCTCTAATGAAAAGAAGGGAAACTTTAGTCTTTGATTTGAACTCTTTCTCTGTCTTTCCCTTCTCTTCTGTTCACAAATCGGCCTTGGTTCCTTGCTTGCTTGCTTGCTTGCTTACTTACTTGCTACCTCGGTCGGTCGGCCCTTATGTACCTGTTTCTATGTGAGAGAGAGACAGAGAAAAAAGAAATAAAGGGGGTAAGAAGGATTGAAGGAAAAGAAGAAGAAAAAGTAGGCGCGGTTCGTCTGCCACAAGAGCCCTCGATGTCTACAAAGAAATCTTTATACCCATGTACATGAGTGTATATGCCACATGTACGTCAACGTATATATCCCTACACATACCTTAATAACTATGTATATATTTGAGGAACACACGAACACGTGTACCTATGCTAGATCTCGAGGAATCCGCGCTCGACTCCTTAATTAAAAACTCAGTGCACGGCACAATGGAGTGGCAACTCTTCGGGTACTGACGTAGCTGCCATTGCTGTTTCTGCTGCTTCTGCTGCTTAACTACTGCTTACCGTCGTTGTTGATGGAAGTACGCGCTCTCTCTTTCCTTCTATCTCTCTCTCTTATGTACGTAGATGTCTATAATACCGATTTGCCCCTGTACCAGAAACGTTAGACGGTTACTGTTCCTTTTGCATAGCAGGGTGCTTCATATTTTATCGAGAATATTCACCGTTAATTTATTCTTGGAGGGGAGAAAATTTGATAGAAGGAAAATTTTCATTTGGGATATTGTGATAAAACAAACACTTCTCTCAACATTGACGGAAATCTGTTCACAGTGAATGCCATCGGAGTAAAAATTCAATACTTAATCACAGTGAAGTGCTTAATCGTTAGATAATTTGAATTTTCAGGAAAAGAAATTGTTGATTATTTCACAAAGATAATACTCGAACTTGATAATTAACTTGAGAGCAGTTGAGGAATCAATTACGAATAGACTTTTCGAAATCAATTCATAAGGAAATGTGCATGATTGGAAGGACGATCCAAATCGAAATTATTCTAAACGTTCCTATGACGTGAAAGTGCGAGAATATTTCTTGAAAATTCCTCAGCCGATTAATATTCTATGGCAATATACAAAATATACAATAATATTCAAGAAAATTATCATTTGTAAGAAGAATAGTAACAATTGAGAAAAAAATTCATCTGCGAGTAGTCAGTTGATCGCTAATTATTATCCCCACAATACCACATTATACAAAATTAACTTCCAAAAACGTTTGGTTAGAACTTTTCACGTTTGTTTTTTGATAAAATTCTCGAACAATTATTGGCGAACTACAAGAACTCTTTGGAAATAATACGAAACTTTCTGAAACTTTACGAAGAATTTTTGGATTTTCGAAGACCATGGAAATTCAAAACTCCATATTAGTATTCAACTATTTGTGAAACTTGACATTGACAATTTTCTGAATCAGGTATCATAATGAACATATTTTACTACCATCTCTGTGCATCACTTCTGCTTCAGTTACAGCTCGCTCAATCTTGCTGGATTCTGAGAATTTCCGCAAGAATATACGAGCAGCCTGTGCTTTTCGATTAAAAGTGTGCCGATGAATCTTGATTTACCTTGATACAAATTTTGTATATTTTTCATACGCAGAAAAATTGTTCGAAGAAATGTAGTACAGTTAGCAGATGATGCTTACATATTTACATACTTAGTGATAATTACTCGCATTCTAACAGCTGTGATAGCGCTCACATTCCGTGATGAATGACGGAAGTGAATGACAAGTTCAATGGTGTTAAATATTGACGTTGAATCATGTGTTCGCTCAAACAGTTTGTTACTGCATCATAACTACAAAATAACTTCGGATGTACTGTCACTTGTTCATTACATGTAATGCACAAAAAATTTGTGATCAAAAGTTGCTACAATGTAATCACGATATAAAACATTTCATCCTAGTAATATTGTGGTTTCATGCATTCGGTATGAGTTACACTACTAAACTTAATACATGTATTAAAATCATCAAAACTCGTCTATCATGCATAGTTCTCAAAATACAAATAATTATAACAATTAGATTCATCCACCGCATATTCAAAACAAAAATTATCATGTCATTTTAGCGTTGCGATTACTTTTCATGGGTGTGAAAGTTCAGATTGACAGTCCGTGACATGTGATATGCAGATTATGATATGGTGACAAACTATGCTTGGTGAAATGTTTATATTTGAAATATTTCAATGTTCATATTTCATATTATCAGGGATTAATGTATGTACAATGTATAATTGGAAAATGTAAATTTCTTCGAACAAACGAAAGCTATGAGCATAAGCGAGCATTTACTATAATTCGTATATCATCATTGCATACTGAAAAACTAAAAGTCATTGCGAAATGCAAGCTGAATCTAGCCCACTTAATCGCGATAAAATTTTCACAACCCATACGTAATTAAGACATCTGATTTAATGACTACCTTTCTTTCGATTTCATACTTTAAAGAAAATTCAGCATCTACGTCTCGCCAACGCAAAATACCCTAATTTTTTGACAACATCGATGATGCGATGAAATTCAAGAATCATTATACTTTATTATTTCCACAAGTTTATAACATATGGTTTATAAAGAGAATTGAGATCTCCGAACGTTCAAGAAACGTTCACGTACATTCGTTGAATGTTCCTTGAACATAGAAGTGTCCATACGTTTATCGAACGTTTGTTGAATGTTTATCGAACGTTCGGCAGCCATCTTGTTCTCTTGGGGATAAATCAAGATGGTATTGTCAAACGGTCACATTCAAAACGCAAAGGTCGAGAATCAAAGATTTCCACGCTGAAATCAATTCCCAGAGCGATTTCCAATAGAAATTGACGATTTTTCTTCTCGGTTCAGCTACAGTGATGTCGAATCCCAGAATCAACGACGACGATGGCTGAATATTCTTCAACAAAGATCTGAAAACATACGAAAGTTAATTAATTTCAAGTATAATTGAACTCATCTCTAATCCTACATAATTGTTCTCTGAACTTCCAAGCGTAACATTTATTTTTATTTTGCACGCTGGATCCTTGTTCCGTTTGATCGACGGAAATTCCGTCGACCCCATTATGTTGAAGATGTTGGAAAACCCATTCCGTTTCATTTTATTTTTCCTTCTTTTTTTCGAACAATGAAAAAGAATTTAATTTTTTTCAAAATAGCAAATGATCGTTATCGCGGAGAAAATGTTTTTTGTCAAGAGCGATGAAAGAAATCCAATTGAGTTGGCGCACCCTGAGATCGAGCAAGCTTACCACGTTGTACGTGGTGGTTGTGCGCGTAAACGGCAGTCACTTAATTAAAAATTACTTAATTACGTTCTTGGCACTAATTAGTGGCGCTTGGCTCTCTCTTGCCCGTGTGCCTCGACCGCCGAGGTAGCAAACCCCTCTGCTGCTCCTACCACTTCCCCTGCTACCACCACCATGCTTCCATCATCACCATCAACGTTCCACCCATTTCCCTCATCTTTCTTTTTCCTCTTTACTCTAACCCTTTGCGTTTCATTTCCTTTCATCATACCCTCCTCCTCCTTCTTCTTCTTCTTCTTCTTCTTCTTTTCGTTTCTCCGACTTGTACCTACTCTCCACCGAGGGTAAATTTTTTGTCTTGCGTGCATATTTTGTTGGCAAAAGGGAAAAAAACACTTGTCTCAATCTTCTCGTTTAATTTCTCAAAGAATTTTACCATTTGGAATAGAAAAAGAAGGGAGAAAAGGATCGTGTACATTGATGAGTGAAGTAAAGTAAGGAATGAAAGCAATGGAATTCTGAAGTTTGGAATTCCAAATCTATACTCCACACTCTCGGGACACCCTTGCAGTTTTCATCGGATGAAGTCTCTTAATCCACAGGGATTCGCATGGTTGCAATAGCAGCAGTATAACCACAAATATAAGCATCCTTTCCTTCTCGAATATTTTTTTTTCCTGATAATGAACACAAGTACACGAATCAACGAAAAGAGAGGAGAGAAAGATGGATATAGAGTATTGGTTGGGCTTTAGACAATACTTCGTGTGGCCGCAGGGCTATCAGGAACGAGAAATGATGGAGACATGGTTATACGACGGGACTGGAAGAGGAGTCGAAGAAGAAGGGGATGGGAACAGAGGCGGCGGCAGCGATGAGTATGATGATGATGATGATGCTGGGGAATAAAGGGGAGGGGAAGTACAGAAGGGTCTTTATAAGAGATGTAAGCATCGCCACTGTAAGGCTAATCTGCCGCTATGAGTTACCGCTGTTGCTCTGCTCCTTGCAACGCGAGGAAGAAGGAGAATCTTCCACTGTATCGTGCTACGACAATATCCCTACCAAAGCTATTCTCTCATTCTCTCTATCTTCTCTTCGTCTTTCCAATTCTGAGCAAGATTTCAAAAAAAAAGATCATGTCCTCTTTTTCAATCCTTACAGCTGGACCAAGGGGAAGAGGAAATACAGTTCATTGAACTCTCAACGTTCGAGACGTTATCCTGTCACAATAGAAGGGTGAAATCTCTGTATCTTTCTGAATCAACGACACAATGATCCTTTTCAAAATCAAAATACTTTATTATCGTTTAGAATTTTCATCGAGGCAATCATTCATCGATCACTTGACTATAACTATCCGAAATTGATATTGATAGATATTCTAATTGAAATTAAAATTCAAGAAATGTAACTATATCACTTTCCTCCCCCTTTTAAAAATATCAATAATATCTTCAGATAGGTGGATGGTTTATACAAATATTCTTCTTCAGGAACGCCACTGCCTTGGAAAAATGCCAAGTCTTTTTTTGTAGCTGTACGAGCTACTTGCAATCCATTACTTCAGATAAAAATCAAGAAGACCTAGAAATTTATCTTATCATTGCAAGTTACTTTCATTATTAGAAAACATTGGGATAACAATGTGTTGATATTCTTGTTTAAACTTTTGATAAACTGAAAATATCAGAATGAAATACAGCTTAATGAATGAATAAAAGTTCAAATTAGTCAGGTTGAGGTCACTATTTCTTCGGCGACAGTGAATTTCGACGGCCTACTTGTCACCCGTATGTCGTCGCTCAGTTGTAAGATAGTCGACGTCGTCGTGCCCGGTTTGGTGCTCATACCGCTAGTACTTTATGTCCCCATATTGTTGCCCGCATGCTCTTCTTCTAGTATACTCAGGAGATTTGACTTGAACATATGGGCGATTTACATACGAAATGCTAATAAAACAATGTACCGTTCTTTCACGACATACTATCGTTAACGCAAGACTTCAAGATTCAATTTATCCAAATTTGATAACTGAAATTTCACATACGATCGGTAACCATCAGGAGTACAGAAAGAATCAATCTATCCATTAGGAATGATATTCAAATACCATGTACGCGTGTTTGATCTGGCTGGACGCCATAGTGTAAAGGACAGATGCAATTTGGCTGATATCGTTTTACTGACAAAAATATCGAATGACGACGGGGTTCTCTATGCCCCATCCAACTCCCTTCTATCCCTCATCTACGCGTCTCTCCTCGGGTTCGCTGTACTCGTCTTCGGAAACAGTGCACGACGAATATCATCCGGTTGTCCAAACATCGCTTTTCTCTCCAGAATTTTTACCTTTTATATATATGTATATGTGCGTGTATATGTATATACATATCAAAAGCCCTTTCAATTAATTCTGGCTGTTGTACCATGGCAACGCTCGTTAAACGCCAGTCCGCCATTCTATTCTATTCTTTCACGCATCATCGAGCGTGTTCCGTCGTTTCCTAAAAGAATATTTTTAATTCTCATTTGTTTTTCACTAATTTCTGACTCGATAATTAGAATGTTGAATCAATTTATGGTTTTAGAAGACAGGTATTCTGTACTTTCGTAGAGTTTACCTTTTGAATCGAGTTATAAGACATCATACCTGTGCAAATTCAATGTTACTCAATATTCTTCCAAGAGTATTCGGATGAAGCTGATTCCGTTGTTGATTTACGGCTGGAAAGATGGGAAGATATGATTTGTATTACAAAATCTTCAATGCAACTTACTCACGACGTTGGAATAGTCAATCTAAATGGCATGGAGGTTTCCGTATCTTGGAGCCAATCGATGATCACTGCATTTATCTATAAAATCATAATTTTTTTCCGATAGACAAAAAAGAGAGTTTCAAATTATTCGAAAATCACAAATATCGATCGTTTGGCAATCGTTTTTTCCTCTCTCATGCGCTTCTTCTTTTCATCTCATTTCAATTTTAATGAGATTGTTTTTCAAGCACGAGCGAAAAGCGGAGATGACCGTGAGATGGAAAATGGCGTTCCTCCAATGGAAGTGCATTTTGTCCGATAGTCTGTGTGTAGTCGAAGCTGGCACGTAAAAAGAAGAGAGGGGGAGGAATTCGAGGGAAGAAAAAAATATATGAGGAAACGGAAGGAAAGGGATGTAAACAGAGATGAGAGGTGGACTCCGAAGGGAAAAGGACGGGAAAAAGGAGAAGTTTCGCAAATGCGAAACGAGTGGAACGCAGGAGAGAATGACGGAAAGAGGGGAGAAGATATATGCTACTGCTACTGCTGCTGCTGCTGCTGCAACGGGATCAGAGGGAGAGAAGGATTTCAAACGAAATCAATTTAGAGTTCCTCTCTCACTTTTCTATGTTGTCCAGTCGAACGTTATCCTCTCCCTCCTTCCCTTTCGCCCTCACTCGCCGTGAAACTCACGATAAAACGCCACGACGCCGGAGTAAATGTTGGCTCGAAACAGTAATTTCACGCCTCTATGTTCGTTCGGCACTTCCGATTTTCGGGCTCTTGGTTGCACTCGAAACGTCACGATGAGCTTTCTCTCTCTCCGTCCGCCTCTCTTTTGCCTTCAGTTCTTCTCTGTCTCTCTTTATGCAGCTCAATGATGAAAATTTGCACCAATTTCCAAAGGCTCTCGCACAGTTCGTATGTAAGCATCCCATCCCCCTACTCGACCAAGTACCCTCCGCGGCTGTTCAATTTTTCCCCTTCCACAGGCATCGTTCATTTTATCTCTTGACTACTTTGTTCGTTTTGTTCTGTTTTACCCAAAAGTCCATAGACTTTCTATCTTTGTATTTTGAAACGTTTCCCATCAACCGAATCCTCACTGGAGATTCAAAAACAGGCCGGATGAAGTTTCAGATCAATGATTTTCAATCGACGAACAACTTCTCTCTTGCACTTTTTTGTTTTGTTCAAAAGCGTATGAATGCGCCCTTGTACGTGCAGTTGAAACGTTATTCTCTTTCTTAATTTCTCAAATTCATACATATGAATAATGGAATGACCTTGCAAAGTTTTAATATTTTAGTACCAAGACAAATGTAATAGATTTTATTGTTCAGGCTGAGCTGAGTATTGATTTTTTCTGGAAACTAAGATCGGAAAACACATTTATTTGAATTGGATTCCAAATTGAAATAGACATAGAATTTCTTGTGAGAGAATGTTAAATACGATGGAACTGTATATTTCCGGTGCTAAGAATCTTGAATCCCAATTAAGAACATGGTTGTTCAAATCCTTTTTTGCAGTTTTGATCGGAAGTCTTTCGCGATGATGAATTGTTTCTATCTGACGAGTTTTTGATACGACACTTTCCACCTCTTGCATCTGATAGATGAGAACCGAATCTTCCCTCAGGGAGATATGGAATAGGGTTACGATAATCTCGGAATCCACCCTTTCTTGTTTACTGAATTAAATATCGACATTATACAGGCAATTGTTTTGAAATTAGGATTACAAGACTTTATATCTGCCCTAAACGAGCCATCGTGTCGACGTATCACGTGAAAGTATTGAATCTGTTGCAATTAGGGTTGAATTAAATTTGATTCAATTCAACTCTTTCTTGATGGTTTATTTATACACAGGGTCGAGGAACGCCTGTAATTATTTGAATATCATAACAACGCTTACTCTTTGAATGATCAATCGGTTAAAGTCAAGGTTTGGACGTTTTCATTACGATCCCCGGATATTTCATAGATTCGGCGTGTTTCGTGTGTTGTGTTCGGACTTGCGCAGCAAGATTGTTTTCCAGCGACATTTTTTTCCACCGTTTTGCCGCGGTAGATGTGAATTAAATCCTATCCAATGGAAGAAGAGGAAAGGAGTAAAAGGACAGGCATAAAAAATACCCGACCATCCCTAGGATTCATACCCTCTCTATTTCACCAAACTTTTTTCATCCTCTTTAGTCTCGTCAGCGAGGTTCCTCTTTCACTTTGCTTTCTATCCTCCTCTCTTATCCTCTTCATTCGACGGCTATCAGGACGAATACAAAGCCGATTAAAGCCGGTACACCGGATACATTATCATTCTATGTTTTTCGAGCTCATGTGCTGATGCATCGGTACTCCGTGTGGGTGTGGGAGGCTGATATTACATGCACACGCACTGGGAGAGAAAAAATACATTTCGCAGGGATTTCCGAACTAATTCGAGTCTGAAAATTATCCTCATTCTCTTTTCATACATTATTATGGAAACTCACAAAGTCCAGTCGTTTGAAAAAAATATCTCTTTTGATATTAAATCCCTCGGAAGAACTTAGGTTATAAGACAAAATGCATCTAGAATTTATTCTGACAGCCTATCATTTCTCACGCAACATGTGTTCAATCAATCAATCAATCAGTCAATCAGAGAAGACACTCTCACTCTTCCTTTCAGCTCGTGTGTTGAGAATAAAAAAAAGCCACCCTTCTCATGAGCTGACTAGTCTCGATATTTCCAACAACGCGTGTAACAAATGCGAGTTGTAACTTCGTGTACATACTAATACGCGTTGAAGTGCATTGTCAACCTCATGTACGCACAGTACGTGTATATAAGAGGATCATTTCTAATAGAAATGGAAAAAAAAATAAAGGCTGGTGGCCGGTTGGTTTGTCGCCGTGTTGAATAACAGGACAAGGATGATGCTGTAACAACGAAAAAACTGGACATGGTATAATGGATAACATTACAGGTACCAGCCACAATTTTCACTCGTCCTGACAGCTCATCATTTTATTTCTTTTGTTTTCAAATTTTTCTGTGATCACCGTCACGCGAGGCAACTGAACTTTATTTTCAACTGAAATTTCACAAAGAGAGATGATAAATATAAAACTCGCGTATGTCAGAATGTTATGATACTAAAGATTCCATGAATGAGAATAATTTCAATTTATATCGATTTTTTTGTTATTCTGAAAGGAAAATATAGAAGAATGGAATGCCAGAGTATCTGGTATCTGAGGTTAACTCAACCTCGACGAACCGTAGATCGTTTAGGACCCATAAACTTAATCCTGTCGAATCTGTGTAAAGCAGTTGCAGCACCCTGACCATATCCTATCCCGACAATTGTCTAGCAAATCCTATTTACCGTTGCCCAACTACTTCTCTCCGTAGACTAGCGGATATGATGTCAGCGCTATCGGAGAGACAGAGATGATAATAGAGCGACTATAACCCTTAGTTAACCTACTGCCCTAGTACTGGCTTCGCCCTTCTGAAGTTTCATCCCTAAAAGCTATCTTTCTCTCACCCTTTACTCTCTTATTATCCGAAGATAATTCTAATGAATTTCTTTTGATTTTTCTATTTCGATCAATTTTGAATAGATTTCATAATTTATAGGAGAAATTCAAAAACCTTGCAGAGTGTACAAGCCATTTCGTAATGATATCTTCAATCGCATCAAAGAATCGAGTGAAAATCTGAAAAATCTTTTCCCGTTGATCCGATCAGCTTTCGGATGATCTCACGATATTCCAAGTGTCGTGGAAAGAAAAGGGCGAAAACGGTTTGGAGAGTATTTTTTTTCTTTTATTGGGGAGTAGTGACAGCGTTGGGATCGCCCTTCGTTCTCGAATAAGCACCCCTTCGATCAGGTTATTGTGTAACAGTGCATCGATGTACGATGTAACGTGTAAGAATTATCGATCGGTCTTATCTTCTATCCGTACGCATCTCGATATTTGAATAGTTTCGAAAATCGTTAACAATGTACTCTCTTCCTTCGGCTCATTTAATTCAATGAGAAAACGATTTTCAGTCACTCCCTTTTATCGGAGGCAGATTTATCGTGGAATTCGAATTTTAATAGATGGAGGTCATTGGAAATCCTAGATTATTTAAATGATTTAAATTGATTCTTGTATTTTTAATTAGCTTCACATCATCAAATCAAAAACTTTAAATGGTACTGGATACCTATACGGTGAATGATTTGCGAAGGAAAAAATTGACCTGTCGCAGGGATTCTTTGCTATTTCGACGAATTCCTCAGCTTTATTTGCAAAGGCAGCTGAATTCAAAACATTGCATATAGAATTTTCTGCTGTAACAGCTAAAAACGCACCCTCGTAATCAATGAAATGGCTGCCACAGGAAACAAATGGTTATCACCGTGAAAAATTAACGATCTCGATAACAGGTACGCAGCGGAAATCATAACTATTTCATGAGAACAAATTGTTCATCCCTAATCATTTATTTCTCATTATTCATTGATACATAAATTATTCATCGATAAATCTCATTGTTCATCTCACCAAATTCAAATGAAAATCCACCAACGGACTTCAATCGGACCATCATACAGGATTCGATAGATCTTTTCAATCAAAAAAATATAAAGACCCTAAATTTCTTGAAATCAGACTGGACACTTGGCAATGTAATTGATATTTTCTAAAATTAAAACATACAAATTTACCGATTCCAGTCTCCGATATCGTTGAGAGCTCGAAACGAGTATTTTAACCCTTCGACGATCGCGTGAAAATCTGGGACGGAAATGGTCACGTGGGGCGCAAATTACACCCCGCGGTATTTTGGGTGTAAGTACTGCTCATATGGGATTTTTTCTCACTATCCCAAAGTATTTTAGATTTTCATGGATATTTTTCATAGAATTCTACATTTTCTCATAAAATTTTCAACCCTCATTAATGGAAAACAAACTAATATAATACATACATTTTGAAATAATAGAACTGACCCAAAAACTTTTGGTTACAAAACTCTATTTCACAAGAGTTGGTTTCTGAAAGGAAGGATTCTAAAGAAGCCAAATCAAGTATCAGACATTAAATTCATTGCATCTGATACTCATTCTGGTGTCAACGAATTCAACTGGAAATACACATGTCTCGTATGCTGCAGATACAAAGGAAAATAAAAGAATTCGAAACAGAATATTTTTCTTGAACAATAACATCTCTTAGAACTGTATATAATTATCTTTTTCGCATCCATTCGACATCTTCTCTTGGACACGATGAATCAAGAGAATCTCATTAAAATTGTCACAAAAGATCACACACTTATTGAATTCAAAGAGCAATCTGTATCGTTCGTTTATTTATTAAAAAATGATTCGGATTCGATGAGAGTTGAAGTGAGGTTATCATTTCATGAAGAAAAGGGTAAGTCAAGCAAAAGAACCCGTAGAGTTACGTGGGGTGTAAATTACACCCCAGTCAACTTTGGTGTATAATAACTAATCAAAGAATACATGTACGTGGATGTCAAGTTGTGGGATTTTTTGATAAGAGCTTTTTAAGAAGGTACCGAAGAAGGATTTTAATTTAATTTTACAACACTGTAGTGATACAAAGAAAGTGTCTAGAGTGTGAAATACACCCCACGCGACCGTCGAAGGGTTAAGAATATATCTCCATTCTTGAAATATATTAACTCACCTCAACAATGTCAATACAATCGCCTTCACGTCCAATGCAAACACTCGAGAAAAAAAATAATCCTTGTTTTTCGGTCATCACCCGTAACGTAGATTCTTTAATTTTCGATAAAAGGAAAAAAGAACGAGGAAGGAGAGTATAAACTTAACAACAGAGAATTATTGATTTTCTTTTTCTTCTTTTCTCTTGTTCTCAGTGGATTTAACTGAACGAGTTGCTCCGCTACCGTTGATGTTGCTACTCTACCGGTGGTTGGTTGAGCGGTCCCGGTAGAATATATTCGACAAAGGATGTTTTCCAAGACCCTAACCTAGGTAACCCTTCTCCCACGCTTGCCATATCGTATGTGTTTCTTTTCTACCCACGTATATGTATATATGCGCTTAATAAATCCGTAGGAGAGTATTTACCTCTTGGTAATGGTAAATGTGACAAGCAAGGGGCTTGTCTCACTTTTTTCTTTCCATGTCCTTCTCTCTCGTTCTCTTCCCGCGTTTTGTATTTTTTTTTCGTATTTCTCATACCACTATTCCATGCATAGTAGTACGTACCTAGTGCATACTGTGTATTCAACCAATGCGGCGAGGACTTAACTGCCTTCATTGTCGTCCCTGCAGGCTGCTTTTACTGCATTAGAGTTGCCAGGGACAGATGTGCAAAATTTAAGGTTAGGAGGAAGAATATCTTGAGGGGGAAAATTACTGATGATGATGATGATGTGGTGGTGGTGCTTCATCAAGTTTATGAATTTCACTCATCAAAAGTGAAGTGAGATAATCCCTTTGTTAATTCTTCTATGAAAATCTTTTTTCAATTTCAAATGCATATTATGCTTCATTTTCTTCAAAATCACCTTGAACAGGAAATTGAAGGGAGGATTTAAGTACGAATGAGGGAAATAATTTTGCGAGTTTTCATGGTATTCGTTATGATGAATTCGCAGGCTGGGATGTCTCAGTTGTTAAGATTCTGAACTCGCGTGAGGCCGTTTATCGTTGGGAAGAATTTCGGATGGACAGAGGTTTATACGAACACGACAACGCTGCTGTACCAGGAGCAGCAACAGTGGTAGGAGCGAGAGCAGGGTGCAGGCAAAGGATTGATGTGCTGGTGCATCAGGGTAGCTGTTCGGACGTCGAGAGAAAAATCGATTGAATAAAAAAATGCTTGGCCGTAGTAGCCGAAGTGCGACGAGGACACGCGAATCACGAAGCGGGCGACGGTGGATGAGGGTGTTGATAGTAGTGGTAGTGGGTAGTAGAGTAGAGAGTTGGTTGATGGTGGTGGTCGGTGGTAAAAGAAGGGATGGTCCGGGACCATTGAAGAGTGAAACCGCTCAAAGCAGCTGCCGTTACCCTTCTCTCCTCTCAACATCCCTTCGTACGTTCTTGTTTCTCTCTTTCGTCTTTCCAACGGGCCTAGAAACAGAGTTTTGGTTTCTTCTCGTCCTTCTTTCACTCATACCTTTGAAAATTCACTACCTCTTCTCTCGACTTGGGCGCACCCTGCATTCCTACTTGCATCCTACCTCTTTTTATTCCCTCACAAACTTTGAACCGTTTCTCTTGTGAATCAGAGCCACGTTAAAGGGTGAGTTCATCGATGATGATTATAAGTCGAAGGAAAATTTTCATTTTCAATATTCCGTGCATGCGATTCTTTCTAACAAAATTATATTCGTTTCGTTCTCGCGAGCAAGCGAACATTTCGCCCCTCTTCGGAGAGGAAGGGATGAGAAACGTAAAAAAAGAAGACGAACGTGTGTCAAAAGTGAGCGTGGAGATAAAAAAAAAAGAACAAAACAACGAAAATGGACAGAGAGGTGGACTGGCGAAGGGGGAAATAGTAGCGTAGTAGTTCTTTCTGGTTAAGGCAAGCCAGATGCAGAAGAGAAGAAAAGAGAAGAGAGTCAGAGATGACGGGGGGAGAGAGTCAAAGGGGGCAGAAGTGTGTTCAATTGTAAGATTGGCGCGTGCGGCACGCGGGTACCCTATGTATATGTACATACACTTTGGGGTACTTGTCTTTCTTTCTCTTTCTTTCCCTTGTCGGCCATTGCTCGTAAGAGAAAGGCCCCGTTCTCCGCACCCCTTACTCTCGTCTCGCTGCCCCCTTTCTTACTTATAAATCCCCCCGGCCCTGGTCTTACCATCTCGCTGTACGTATGCACAGAGTAGTAGTTCTTCGAGTTCCCTCTTTTATATACAAGAGACGTGAAGGGTCGAAGGGGGCCCAGGAGCTACCGCTACTACTGCTACGACTCATTGTCGGGGCACATCTGCCGTTACGTGTGCACGAGCGAAAGAGAAAGATCGTTGGCAACCGATTGTCTCGCAAGCTTATATATGAGCAGGAGAACTTTTGCTTACTTGTAGAAGAGAAGGGGAGTTGAAGAAAAAAGGTGGCTTAGCAGGGGGGAACGACTTCGTACGTTGAACGCTTCAGTCATCGCTGACACGCGTGTCCATATCACGTGGACAGGGACGGGAAAAGTAAAGCAAAGGATCATCAGCGTGATCATGAGCATGATAATGATAAGATCCTTTCAACATTTATAACTCGATCTTCTTTGTATACCATTTTCTCTTTAATCTTTTCTTCTCTTCGTTACCCCATCAGAATCAACCCTAAAAATCTTATCGATGTTTTCGTTTTTCAACGATGCACAAACGAATTTTTAATCTTGCCACAGGTTGTATACTGAGTCCGATTTCAAAAAATTAGAAACAGGGGTACTATTCTCATTTCTGTGCTACTGATAATATGTATTTTACCGTTCTGTTGCAGGTGAAACGAACTTTCCATTCAATTCATCAGATTATTAATCGATTTTTGATAAAATCGAATAACTGTCATTCATAATGCAGTCTTATCACACTCAAGATAAAAATAATGATAATGAATGAGATATATTGATACGCGCTTTCATGAATTTGAATCGGTTTTGATTGACATAAAATGAAAGGAGTATGTTAGCATTAATCCCGGAATCATTTCATCCATATAATTTAGAACCATCAATTCTGATTCATCCAGTAAATAATACATGTCTATTCTTAAAACTTCTCTGTACACGGGGGAATATTTTCTTCTGACAAGAATGAAAATATATTCTCGTCTCTTCGGCAAGAAAGATTTTCACTCAAAAAACAATATTCTTTTTAACAATATCAAATTTTGTCTATTTTTTGTCTAAAGTCTGTAACGGAAAATCAGGAATCATATTGGATTTCATGATATTCCGTACAAGATTCATCAATTGACGCTAGACGGACATAAGAGATTTTCAAAAAATACCAAAGTTCACTCATAAACTTAGCAGAACTGCTTCCAATAGGTGACATAGGAAACCATATTTCGTTATATTCTTATTTGTAGCATATGGAATGGTGCATGACTGGGCGTTAATCGTATGGTAATGACTACCAATGATGGCCCATTAAGATTGACTACACTGTACAAAATGTGGAAAGTTTTTCTTCACATTGTTGATAAATTTCGTTCCCTCATTGTGGGAGAATTGTTTTTCTATCAAGAATAAGGGATTTTTCCACCACTTTGAAGAATTATTTCGTTTCTCGAGTGTTGAACCCTCTCCAAATGGAGGAAAATCCACCAAATTATTTTTTATAGTGTACTGCGTGATATAGATCCAATAATGACAACGAAAGTAATGATTCCGACTCATCGCCAAAGCTTATGATGTTTGTGTGCGTAGCTCATTAACAGTGGATTAGGAGGCTATATATTAACGAACCGAGGATACCAATGTTTTTGAATAGATTTCAGCCAATGAGGTACCATACTTCACTCAGTGGCAGGAAATGAATCGTTACCCTGTTGCGAATGGATACTATCTGGATTAAGGCCCTACCTTGGGCCAAGTTGAAGTAGTCTGAGCCAAGATAAGACCTTAAAGTCTGTCTACTTAGATAGAAAAACGGAAAACTTGAACGTTTTCGCTGCGCAGATCTCGTATACGGTCTCTGTGCATCTATTCTGACCTTTACGTCAGCTATGTAGACAGACCATTAAATTTCTGTTGATTGCCAATGTTTACATTGATGGAATTTGTGAACAGAAGACAGCTAAATAACTCATTTGGAATTGTTGTGATATTATCACAAATTTCATATCTATTTTACTCATTATGAGACTCTTCGCTTACATTCAGTTTTTTCAATATCTTCAATGAACTTTGTTGATTTTGGAAATAAGAACGAACGGATAAACTTGAATCAAATCAACCATCATTTCAGTGCATAATTTGATAGGCCAAAGAAGATCAGAATCCGTGATACTTATTGCACCAAATTCTACCCAATCAAAGAAACAACAATACGATTTTCTCCTCGTTTTATCTCCGTTAAGCGAGCAACCTTTAAGGCTATCAAACAGTGAGCCACGACATTAAATGGGAATATGAGAATAAAAGAAGCGCGCGTTAGTGGTAACAGCAGCAAGTCACATAATTGCCGTATAAGTATATACCCCAGCAACCCGCGAAAGACGGAATAAAATGATGTAATCACTTGCACGTTAACTTGTATTTTAATTACATGATTTTCCAGAACGCTTCGAGTCGAGTGACTCGAGTTGAGACTTAGCGCGAACAGTATACAAATCGTATACGTATACGTTCATAAATGTATCTCTTGTACATTTTTCTCCAGCAGCAGCATTACGAGACTTTGTTCCCACTTATTCTCGTGATGGTAAAAATCTAGTATACCGCGAACCGAGGAGAAAGATAGTTGAAGGAAGAAGAGAAAAAGAACACACCACTGCTCGAACACATCTACATGGTATGGGTGGAAAAACGCCAGTAGACGGGCAACAACTTCACATATCTATGATCCCAAGTAACACCACCGCAGTTTTCGTACTGACAAGTCTGAGTACGAATGGTGTTAACGTATTAATTACTAATTAAGAAGGGTGTGCAACGTAGGGAACTTCTTTTCCTCCCCCACAATGTCTTTCTTTCTCTCTTCCTCTTACCCTTAACGCGCTATAGTACGGTACCAGCATCAAGACCTCAGCGTTTCGCTTTACGTTCGTGCGACACCTTTTTTGAACGCGCCCCATGAATAGCCGCTCACGCTTCGATGGGCAAACGTGTGCAAAGCAACCAACCGCGTCCTGATTTTCTTTCCTCTTTCTTTCTACTTTCCGTATTATCGCGTGTGTTCGTTCGTCATTCGACACAACCAGAAAAAAAAGAAGTAACGTCGCGTGGATCCGCGCGAGCGCATATTCGCTTAATTTTCTCTCGTTATACGCACTTTCACGCCTCGTGTGGATCCTACGTACGTCGTCGGATGTAGGAAAAAGATACAGACAAGAAATAAAGGGAAAGAGAAACATAGTGTGACTCAGCTCTTCTAATGTCACCGTCGACACATCATACGTTCGCGTTTTGATTTCTTTAGCGTTCTTCTTCGGATGCATCTTCCGCATCCTTGGATATCCCGCATTTTAATTTCTTCACGCCTTGTTGTATGGTGACTTTGGGGGAGAGATTTCAACAACCGCCTAATTGAATTGTTGTTTTTTTTTTTCATGAGAATGAATGACGACTAACGTATACAAATTCTGTTCCTATTTACTCGAATTTTTTATTTTAATGAAGAAAACGTTTCTGCTGGGTACGGCGGGTGGGTGGACAAGGGGGTACGTATTAAAGTATTCAAATTTTATTTTTCGATGCGAGCATCTAAAGCGTTGATTAAATATTCGTCTAAACTGTTGACTCCGCTCATTGCTTTGCTGTACAACAACATATTGTACATGATTGTGATCGTTCAGATCGTATCATATATATATATATATATATATATATATGAATTCAGTGAAGGTCTTTAAAACGCATCCAACACTTTTAAACCGTTCGGTGAAACGCTTAACGTGTTCTCACCCGACGTTTCTTAAAAGCTTCGCCGTTTATAGGTTGGTCTCAACCCCTCGTCGTCTTCTAGAAGCAGCACATCCATACAATGGTACTTTTCTTTTACTTTCGAAGAGGGAGAACACTTCGTGGGAAAAGTTTAGCCAAGAAAGTCTCAGAAAGGAACCGAGATTTTCGAGGGGTTGACGGTGACGGTAAGGCCCTTCAAGGTCAGGTCTTTGCCCGAGGTCCCAAGAGAACCGCTATTGTCAAAGGTCGAGCGACTTGGTATAACCGTCAAAAGGGGTGGTGCGAGTAGGGAGAAATAGTGGCAGGCCTTAAGATATATATGTAGGTTCTTGAATAGAGAAGAAGTAGAAGAACGATTTGAAGCGAAGAAAAGGGGACGGGTGTAAGATGAGAAGAAAAACAAGTAAGACTAAAAGAAAGAGTCGACTATCGCGGACGTTACGTCAAGTCACTGCCGAATAACTTTCAAACTTTAACATGTAATTGTGACTCGTTCCCGCCTCTCTTCATTCTCATGCCACACTTTTCTCATGTGTCCTGATGTGTTTTGTTGTATAATTTCTTCTCATTCAATGGAACGAACCAGCAAAATCTTCCGCCTTTTCATTTGCATATTTGTTATTTCTGTTTGAGAAAAAGGTACTTTCCTGCGTGAAGTTTTTAATAATTATATCAAAATTGCATCTAATGGGAGGGGGCATGTATGATTTGTATATAATTCTGTCTTAAAATAAGTTTTCAGTTCATATGGAATTTATATTTCATAAGAATATTTCTTATGAAGTTTATGTAAAAAATTTTCAAATAGAATTTCACGTGGGATGATACTTTCTTCATTCATTGTACAGCTATTTTTTCCTATTAACTGATCTAATGTGGCGGCAGAACAAGAACTGTATCCTTAGATATCTCTATTCCCAAAGAACTGTATTCTCGGAGAATTATATTCTCAAATATCTTTATTCTCAAAGAACTGCATTTTTGAATATCTTCATCCTGAAATAACTGTATTCTCGAAGAACAGTATTCCTAAAGAACTGTTTTCTCAATACCTACATTCAGGCAAATGACTATTAAGAAGATGTTAATAAAATGAAAATTCATAGTAAAGATCGCTCATTGCAATAAGAATTATATAGTTCAATGGCAAGAATAAACAACTTCTCAATAATTATCCACCTGAATGCAGCCATTAAGAATACAATTCTTCAGAGTTTTTGGAGAACGCAGATCCTCAAGAGTAGAGATATTCAAAAATATAATTCTTCAAGAATACAGTTCTTCGAGGAGACAATTATTTGAAAATACAGATCAGAGGATAGAAACTCAATAGGAGAATTATCAGAATGAACTTCAGCGCCGCCAAGGGGAAGGGAACTTGAACTAATTTCACATGGATACACTAACAAAAATGCTCAACGAATCATAAAAGTTTTTGAAATAGTATTGGTGCATAGATGTAAAATTAGTTCAAGCACCCTTCTCTTTGGGGGCACTGAAATCAGTCCAAAGAATGTCCATTCGAGTTTATGTCTCTTGATACAATTATTGAATGATACAATTCTTCAGGAATACAGAAATAAATAATCACAGAAATATAGTTCTTTTTCTGCTAATGTGGCTTGTGACAATAAATTCCGTGTCCCACGTGTGCAGCTTGAAGAAAAATATCGAGTTTCACAAATGTAAGAATGTTGCATAAGTATCTGCAGGGTGTGCGGTAGGATGTCGGAAATGATCGATCTTGGAATGGGTCTTGTCTTTTTCCTATCAATAGAGTACGGGTATAGGTTGAATTTGAATATTATTATGACCCCAAAGGCAATGAAGTCTTAAAATCAGGGTTCAATGTGTTGAATATCTGCTTTAAATCCAAGTAGCTTAATTAGATTCGAGTACTCGTACTGTTACTTGCATGCTCCACGTCTTACTCAAAATACGTTTATTTGAATAAGATGTATCAATTCATCTCCAGATACTGATGAAGTGCGAACTTCGGTTGAATTTTCATTGGAGGAAACGATATCAAATTGGAAACGTCGTGATAACGGATAAAAAAAAAAGGTTGGAAATGTTCTTGAAGAACCGTCAAAAACGTCTGTAGACATATTCAACGCAGGAACAAGGATCGATTCGACAAGGATAGCTATGAACGAATCAAGCTATTTTCTTGGGTGAAAAGCATCTTCGATCCTTCCCTCTCACACGTCACACTATATAGGTTTTTTTCTTCAAGTGAAGTAAAGCGTCTCGTAATTAGATGCTAATAATCATTAACCCTTCCCAACGCACCAAAGCATACAAGCACGCATGCATCCAAACCTCGTCTACTTTCCTCTCACCTCTCTTCCTTCTGTTTTTTTTCCGCTTTTTTTCTCACACTGCAAGTTCTCAACCCCCGTCGTCATTTCAGCAACGGGGCGCAAGAAGTCCCGAAGCACTGAAGAGCTTATTATTATCCTAATTATACAATACTATATAATGAATGACTCTCGCGATTCACCCTCCCAGCTCCTTCTTTTTCCTTTCACCCAAATGACACCACTACCAACCAGTAACATCAGCCACCCAACTCGCTCTCTTACACACATCGGGAGAAGGTTGCCAGCCACTGTTCTCTGTCGCTCTACCTTTATCTCGCTCTTCTCTCCTCATCTCGTCTCATCTCATCGTCATCATCATTCGCACTTGGTGGCCGAAGAGTGGCAATTCTAGCACTCCGACCTTTTTTTTGTTACCCGCGATATTCTACGGAAGTCGGTATATATCTATCAGCACCCTTCCACCTCTTACCTCTTTCACCGCTCTTACACCTTCACCCTCTCACCCCCCTATTATGAGAACGGTATTGCTGCATCGTCTCCTCTCGATTTTTTTTTCATCCTCTTTCTTTCTCTATCATCTCCGTTTGGGTGTCTGTTTTAATTAGGCACTTCGCGGACACATATATACGACGGGGCTCTGATACCATACATTACCAACAGTCAGTCATCTACTCACCTATCATCCGCGAAGCTTGAATGCAGTTGAGGGATGGTTGGGTAAGAATTATAGGCGCAGATGACACATACAAGAGTCGTCAACGTCGTGCGAGGAAGTCAAGATGAGAAACCCGATGGTAGAAGCATATTAACTACTCTCGTCATCCTCTCTTTCAATCATACGTACATCTCTTTTCTTCCCACTTTCTGTTCTATCTCCTACGACTGACTGCTGATATAAGAGCTGACGTGAAATTGTCTTAATTGGCAAGAGAGCCAATCTGATACTTTCGAAAGAGGCGTTTCCTTCACCCACACTCTCTACAAAAACTTCGATACATTTTTATTAGATACGGTTGATATTTTCTTTCCCTCCTTTTCTTCCGACGAGAGGAAAAATAACGCTGCAAACAAAAAAAATATATACGATAATAACAAGTGAGCGCGAGTGAATTTTCAAAACACACGAGTCCTGAATATCGAAACAATCGAGTATCGAATAATGATCTTCATTAAAATTACATTTCTATCTTGACGTTGTTATATTCGTGTCAAGAAAGAGCGAAATGTAAATTCGCGTTATCGATTGCGTGTATATATATATATTTGTGTACGATTTTGTTCCACGATCAACTTCAACGGGAGATAAAATGTATAGAACTGTAACTGCGAACTGCGGACGACTACCTACCGAGCTCCGTTCAGACGACTTGGATCTTGCAATTGTAAATTCCAAAGAGACCACAGCTACGATGGGTCACAAGCAAATACTAACAAGAGTTGACGTGTACTAGCTCAAACATACCCGAATGCACAAGAATGAAAAATCTGCAGTCGGTTCTAACCGAGTCCCGAGTCTTAGAGTACTCGCTCGGTGCCTGTGGGAGCAATTTTTAAGATTGCTTCTGCTTGACGGATCCACGAGTCACTCGTGTACACGCGGAAAGAGAAGAGAAAGAAATCCACAATAATGATAATAATAATAAGCAGGTCGTCTTGATAATCTCAATTAAAAAGGAAAAATAATAACGATAATAAAAATCTCTCCACGATTAGACCGTTGATAATAATAATCAATTCTACAAAACGTCGTGGCATCGTTTTTTCTCCTCTTGAAATTGATGAAAGAGATGAACATTAATTGAAGCAAACTAAAATATGTATCCCTAAGGTGAGAGGCTAGAGAAAGAAGGGTTTCTTCCTTTGTGCTTAGCTCTATAACGACGCGGCGCAGCTTTTATTTCTTTCTCGCGTTTCATTTCCGCGAGAACCTGCTGCCTGCTGCAGCACATAGAGTCGACCTCCTTCACTCTCTCTTTCTCTTTTTTTTTTTTTCATATCCGTCCTCGACTTCCTTCCCTCGGCACTTGGAAGGCTCGGGTCACTATATTACTATACTAATTAACCGCCAATTAGCGACTTATGTTTGTTTTAACTGCTTTAATTAATAAACGTAAACATTTAACTTGTCGAGCAAGGAGAATTTTCCTCCCTCTTTCCTTCCCTCCTTGCAAATTTTATTATGAAAGGAACGTGGAAGAAGAACGTCATACATACCGATTTCTATACACGATGCACGGATTATATGAGTCGTGCATCAGTTTCTTGGACGATATTTATGCACGTATATACTTACAAGTTACTCGTGTGGGTGTATAAACGGGTTCTTAATAGTCTTTTGAGCGGTATATCGTTTGCCGCCAAGAGGAAGCGCGCACCTCTTTGCAGTTTTTCCCCCTTTTTTTCTCATTCTGTTTTCCTTCCATCTTTGCTCGATGCTTGCGCCAGACCACTTAAAGTATCGATCCTCAATTAATTATATCGCTACGGTATCTCTATTAGCATACACGACGTTCTCTTCTTTTCTCGACTTCTAACGAAATTTCTTTCCAATTTTTCACTTGGACGATTTTCTTATTCTTAATTCTTCGTCAAGCGCCTGTAAGTAAACGAATTTCTTTTTTCTTATGATTACAGAGAATTCTATTATATTCAAATGGAGAAATACGCAAGACAAGCGGTTTCGGAAGGTGTAAAGAACGTTGAGGACCTCCGGGTTGGAGACGACTCCGAAATCTACCGAGTTCTCAACCTCCATTACAACCGTAATAACCACATTGAGGTATGGGATCGCCAGGTGCGCGATAATATTACTACACATAGTTCTCTTATGATTTCCTCATTCTTTTTCATTTAAATATAATAATATATAATTTTTAATTTCCAAGTGTTGTTGAATGTCGTGATTATATCGAAAACTACATTTTATCATATTCTCTTTGCTTCGAATGTTATTTTTTTTTCATTGAAATCTCATGCAGAAGGAGGGCAGATAAGATGAATTTAGAATCTTTATTTTGTAATGTTCTAAATCAACATCAATGTTATCTCTTACCACTGTCTCCATGAGTTCATGCACTTCCTGTTATTCAGTACTTTATTTTATTTGGATGTATTTATTCACATTGTCGATGTGATTGGCTCTTTATTATTTCATTTTACGCCATTCCATGCTTCTTAAAATAATAAACAGAGTAGTTCTGAATTTGTACTTCTTTGATCAAGAAAATAGATCATAAATTGATGAAAAGTACATAATACATGATTTCAAAAGATTTCTTGCAGAGTTAGTTCAGGATACAATCAGCAAGTCTTCGCTAAAGATAAACTTCCATAACTGCGAAACAAAGTGGATTTCGGTATCACGCGCAAATGTTACTCGCTATCAAACCTCTAGCCGTTCCAATCTTTTGGAATTAGTCCTTTTCACCAATGAAATATTGCAGTATATCAGATAACTTGATTGAGCGCTCAATTGATTACAGGTTCCCAATAACTTCAGGTACGTGGTCGAACAAACGCTTAAAGAATTCTTTAAAGCGATCCAAGGCGGAAAGGACACCGAACAAAGCTGGAAGAAATCAATTTACAAGGTGATCTCGAGGCTCGACGATCCCGTACCCGAGGAATTCAAAACACCGCACTTCCTCGAACAACTCGAATGAATCAGAAGGTCGCGCGGCTCTTGCTCTTCGTGGTGCAGGCGGTCGTCGAGGGTGCTCGTCGGTTCATCCCGGTAACTAAAACAAGATATCGAAGAAATTTCGTAATGAGATAAAAGGAACAAGAGATAAAAGCTCAGCGAAACGTCGAAGGCAGTCACGGGAATGGCCTATGAAAGGCTTTTCTCCTTAAATCCTTCGAGGGAGAAAACGAAGAGGAAGAAGAAGAAGAAGAAGAAGAAGCAGCGGAAGAAGAAAGAAGACGATGAATCAGTAGAAGAAGAAACACGTCAGCTCAGGTGCGTCAGGTATTCCTTGATGAATGGAAAATGAAACACATATCGCTATCGATTGTAACTAAAACGGAAGAGAAAGAAGAAGAAAAAGAGGAAAGAAAAGAAGAAAATTTATGCCCCGATGACGATAATCGATCAGGCTGTGACTTTTCGAACTGCACTACGAGTCAATTTATCAGAAGATTTCTTTTTTTCTTTCAATTTTCAATATATGAATAAACAACAAGGGAACGAAGAAAAGATCTTCTATCGAATTCCAATGGAATGTCGAAGATTAAGAAGAAGAATCGTCGCGAAGAACGAAGATTACAAGAGGATACAGTTTCATACATTTTTTAGTCTGTTACGTTATTGTCTTCAATCACAGATTTGAATTGATCATCACAGGTTTTCGAAGGAAAAATGAGGGTAGGTAATTGTTCGTACTTCTTGAGGAAATTTCTAATTCTGTTGAACGATCAACTGAAACTGTGTTTGAAACATGTGTGTGTGGAATATGTGTATAAACATTTATTTCGATGATCTGAATCTTAATCCGCGAAATTCCATCGTCGTGAATTCTGTATAATCACAGTTGACGAGAAGCTCGAACGGAGCTTCGAACGGCCTTCTTCTTCTCTCGATTACGATTCATCTTGGAAAAAGAAGAATGCATTAAAATCGAAGAATCGATTCGTTCGAGTTTCTCGTCTCAACCTGATCTTTTATGATCGAAACAACATCGATTGTATCTCTCCGATCGATATATCGATTGATATACTTGTCAATTACGAGTTGATTCGAACATTCGACTGGACTCATAATTGGCAAAAATCATTTTCTCAAAGCTTTCCGAAGGACCACGACTAAGTTCGTGAATATCGCGTTGCATTCTCATTGGTGAAACTTGATTTTTCCCTTTATATTTTCCATGTTTTTCATCAGTATTTTTAGGATATCAGACCATCTGAACACTTTAAAGCCATTCCAAACGCTTTTCAAAATTCAGTACCCTTGAAGAAAAAAACAATTTTAGCTATTCATTTTCAAGAGTCATCAAGCATTTCGAGTGTTATAATTGATCCAAAATATGACTATGCGAACTAATCGATGAAATAAATCATAAGGGAGTATCAAAACAATTTGAGAATATAAAAGATATATATATATATATATATACATATGAATATTATATTGCTGGTGCGATAGTAGAGAAATTCAAATGATTGAAGAATTTCTTTTCATTTTGTTTTGTTTTATGTTTTTTTTTTTTTTTTAATTTAATATTACATCATTCTACCAAAAATTACACATATACATGAGAACATGAACACACAGAAGTATAATATTATATTCTACTTTAATACTTATACATAAACAAGTCATACACGCGTGCAATAACGCGTTTAAGTTTTCATCGTACTTTATTAATATTATTTTCGCTAAAAATAGTTTGTAGATAGAATTGCAGATGTAATATGTATATCGATATGTAGTAGAATTATATATATTTATATATATGAATATATATATATAGGTATACATACAAAAATATGCGAAATACTAATGGCGAGAAAATGATGAAGATTTTCATTTCTTTTTGGCTAATCTCGATTATCCTCTGAAATATTTTCGTCGTTGCGTAAACGCACTTTTACTATTATTCTTATTTTATTATTCTCATAAATCTATGTTTGAAAACTTTAAAAGAATCAATTGGACCGAGTGGCTTTCAATGCTGTTTGATTTTATTATTTTAATCTATTTTCATTCTCTAAGACCACCTCAAATATTCACTCAATTTTTGACGATAATCGCATATCTTTAGTTATTATTACTGCATTATTTTTACAATTATTATTCTTATTGTACATTTAGTTATAGTCTCATTACGACACAGCGTTATAAACACCAAAATTTGGCATTCAACACAAAACTTCACTTCACACACACACACATTTCTTATTTTCAATTTGTTTTTCTTATAATTTTGGCAAGCGGTGAGTCTTAACCTAGTCACAAGTCACTATTTTTTAATTATCATTATTATTATTATTATTACCAATTATCAATATTATGATTTTATTTATTAATCACGATTCAATAAAATACTATGTGAAAAACTGCAATTATCTGCATTATGATTTTTTTCTTCATTATTATTTGATTCATTGTAAGAAACAGAAATTGAGAATCGTACCAGGAAGATTGGCAAAATTTTATAAAATTACGATCGATCGAAATTACGCGCTCACTGAGAAAGATAGCGAAAACAAAAAGATGATCTTCTTGTTAAAAAAAGTACTATAAATTCAGTTAATAGATTGGAATGATTCCAATTTATAAAGAAAATGATTTAGAACTCGCGGACAGTACTTGACAGGCATATTTTACGCATGAAAATAAACTTTTGACTTTGCTATTTCGCGATCTGGAGTTTGGGTGCACAACTGGGCCACTCATCGATAATTGACGTAGCCGACGTACTTGCTACTCGAATGGGTTAATTTAGTTTGTTTATAACTTCAGTTCGAAAAACGGTGAAGGGAAAAGTTATTTGTTCTCGTACGTAAAATACGCGCCTAAGGTGCGGTCCACGAATTGTAACTCATCCGGAACATTTACGTATTTATGATTTCCCGAATCCATCAAGGACAGCAGCTTAGAGAAGAAAAGGATCATAAATCATCGATAGGGTTTTCTTCAACAGAAGGGTTACAATTACAGCTGGAACCGACGACGATAAAATTGAAAAAGAGAAAACCTATTTATTTATATATTTTTTGTGAATTTTTTGGTCACAAATTGCAACTACTCAAATCGCTCAAACTCTTTGAATTTCCGTTCTCGGTGCTGCCTTTGTGCGAAAAATAATCGATTGATCGATATCATTGCCGACGTAGCGACCGTTATCGATGAAATGAAAGAATAAACGGTCAAATAAAGAGATCCAACTCGACGACGATGAATGACGAAAATAAAGTATACCTTGTGTATATGTATTACCTTCATACCTTACATAAATGTTTTGATTGAATCATGAAGATATGATATCACTTTTCAAAGATGAAAACAAATGAAACATTATATATGTAATGAGTAATGAGGAAAAGAAGACGAAGAGTTTTCACCAATGTTTTATTGGGAAAAGAACGTAAAACAAGAGTACGCGCGATCATATGACAATTAATGAGAGAACCAATCCGACTTTCAACTTCAGTTTTCAACTGAACGTGTATATGTGTAATGTATATACATATATATATATTTATATATATACACGTGAATATATATAATGATTATACTTAATATGTAGTATATACACGATAGAAGGGAAAGAAGAGAAAATTGAAATTTGTGCAATGAAGAAAAAAGCTCTGATTAAACGACAACGTATTATTATTATATTAGATAAAGAAAAATGCGACTTTTAAGGGAGGAGATGAATAAAGAAGATGATTAATATGATAATAAAATGACGATAAACGAAAAACGTGTAAAGATTTTTAAGGGATGAAATGAAACAAACAAACACACACACACACACACACCCACATAACACATGACATTACACATCACACGTCAATCCGTTTCATACATTGTGAAAGTGAAGCGGATGAAAATCTGATCACGCTGTAGATGAAGAACTGAAGATATAAAGAAAAAAAAAGTGTATATATAAATACATATATATGATATATATACACATCTTTCAATTTATATCTCACAAGGGGGGAAGAAAACCTAAATGCACACTCTCATACACAAAACATCTTTTTGACATAAACAAAACATGAATAAAATCTTGGTATATATGTATAATTAATCATTATCATCATTATTATTATGATTATGATTATTATTATTATCATCATTAAGTCACGATCGAAGCAAAATTCAATGTCAAATCTATTGGAGAGGACAAAAAACTTAATTCAACTATTCTTCAACTATTGATATGTAATGAAGGCTATATAATGATAGAAAAAAAACATATTTATTATCATGATTACAATTATTATATTATAAATTATATCGGTGAATGCGCGAGATTAATGACATATATAAATGTGAACTCGAATCGAGGAGAATTTAAAAATAAAAAAAAATAAAAATTCCAAAAAAAAAAGATTCACGGGAAAGTGAGATATGTGTTTTCTTCGGCATATAAAGTATATAATGATATGAAAAAAAAAAAAACAAAAAGTAATGTTTTTCTCGCGACTCGTAATAAATAATAATTAATTGAATGTTAAATGAAAATGACGCGATTACTCGAAGAAGAAGAAAATATCCAAAACATGATGAAATGTATGCTTAATTGAAGAATCGCGTATAGTGAGAGCAAAATTGACGTGTGATAATCTCGTAGTACACGTAATAACGAGTAACGGTAAGTTCTATATGATGAAATTAAAAAGCAAAAACCACAGAAAAATGAAAACGAAGGAAAGACAAATTCTGCAAGAGTTTTGAACAATGTTTTTTGATATTATTCGTATAGTAGGGTTCAAATTCGATGAAAGAAGAGAACGAATGAAGCGTGAATGCGTATGCAAAAGTATATTTTATTCCAAGAGATTATTCACAATGACATATCATGATTATAATTTACAGGAAGCATATGAGCATACAAATACAAGAGTGAGAAATCCGTCGATTACTCCGGTTTCTCAAACTCCCACAATTCTATTATCCACTTCACGATATACCTTGCTGGTTTTTCAAGACATACGATATGAATGTGATGATGTTCCTGCTGATATTCAGTTACAGATCATGATTGCAGTCGATTACTCCTGCAATCGCGTACCTCTGATATATTTTCTTCCGATTGAGAGAGGCTGTTGATACTCCAGCTCTCCAAAAAAAACCATAATTCTCTTGCAGAAATACGATATGTGAGTGATAAGTTGAAGGATTCCTAGAAAATACTCAACACGACCAGGATCTTTGGGGCATTATTATAAAAGAATTTTAAGGAAGCTTTTTGTATATCTCTATTATAAAATGTTTATAGTTGAAACTCAAGACAACGTTTGTATAAATAAAGTACAAATATTTTTGAAAGAAAAATTACGAGAAAAAAGTTGAAAGTGAATGAGAAAATTCATCTCTGTGTATCGAGGAATCCCATATATCGTATATTTACACACAGACATTTTTATATAATATATAATATCATGTTTCATAATTAATTATGTCTTGAATTACCATATTATGTCCGAAATTTGATCTATCATTTGAAATAACACATACAAAAGTCTCTTGGAATAAGACATTAATGAGAAGCAATGAAATTCATGGGAATTCATGGAAGTCGTGGGGTTGGGGGAGGTGAATAATAAAATGAATTTGCGAGCAAGAGAAGTGAAAATGGAAAGAAAGATTGGACGATTGCGTGAGTGTAGGTTTGCATCCGGGTGTGTGGTTGGGATACAGAAAGAAAGGACTTGTGAATGATATGTGGGGAAACGTATAGGGAGCCAAGTGTCCTTGATGCGACCGTCGTTGAAGCCACGGAATCTCGCGATCTCAACAAGTGATTTTTCTTTTAGAATTTTCTTCTCGTACTTCAGGAAAGAAAACAAATATTTCTGTTATTCGGAGAATCAAATCACTTCGTGGTGAGACGTGAAGATTTCGTATAGAGTTTGTAACCGTAGGCGTGAGACGTCGGCGCAGACAAAAAAACAGATCCTAATTTGAGTCTCAAACGAATGAAATGCGAGCGTGACGAGAAAACGAAAGAGGATATTTGAGAAGTGAGAATGTGTTTGCGAGATGTGAGATCTTGTGAAAAGGAATAATAATATGTATATTGATCTCCTTGTCTCACCGGGAGATCCCCATTTGGAAATATATATAAATTGTAAATTTGAAAAATTGACTAGAAAATTTAGGTGAAAATTTAAATGAAAAAAATTTTTAATGGAGGCGAGGAATTTTTTAGGAATCATTTTTAGGTGTAAGTAGTCGTGGAATTTTCATCCCCGCTCTCCCTATTCCTAAACTCAATAATAACCGTATCGTACAACGCATGAATGAACAGTGGGGTGTGAATCGCGGTGTCTAAATGACTCAAATTGCGTGTTGCGAACGAGTGGGAAGTGTCCTGTGCGAATGATCGAACGTATGGAATAATCTTGTGATGCATGTATTTTCGTTTTTCTTATGCGACAAACGATTTTGATATTTCCAAAATCGTGGAGTATTTATATTATTTGTGATTGATAATTTTGATGGGTACAGAAGCAAAAAGGATACTTTCTCTTTTTTGAGATACGACGTTGAGTATCGTAGCGAATGTGACGTTTATCCAACCCTTCGGCCACCAGGAATGAATGGAAATGATTTATTCGAATCGCGATAATACTAATCATTTTGGAAAACCACTTTTCTTCGATGTATAAGCATATGTGGCTATATCTCTTATACGAAGGAATTGATTCATTTTCATCAGAGAGAAGAATTAAACGGCTTGAGTTCTTACAATGGATTGGATTTCTTCTATCGGTTATTCTTCTCTTCCGTCAGTGACATCAACGCCAGACGATGCGCAACAGGGAACAAATTTACCGACGCGCGGTCTAGGCTGCGATTTACGAATCGTTGTATTGTTTTTAAATACATATTTTTCTTCCTGTTTGAGGAAGCTTTAAAATTCTTTTTTATTCGTGGAATTTTTTGAAAGCGAAAATTTTCCTTCAAGTGGAATGATTTTTTATCTCTGATGATACGTTCGATGAAATGTACCCTAATTTTCAAACATTGAATGAGAGATTAAACAACAATAATCACTACGTGAATATTGCGAACTTATTTCGCTCTTACGATCGAAGGATGATCGTGCACATCTAAAGAGAGTGAATCCTGGATGAAGAAGAATTCGAATCAACACGTGTACCGAGAAAAACACACTATAATCTCTAAACATAATCTAAAATACAAGACTTGCGCATACATCCGAATCTAAAGGAACTGTTAATTACAGTCGCAATTTAATGTTAATTGTATTTTTATCACAGTCTTCAAGGGAACCAATGAAAAATGAATATAAAAACAAAAAAGGAACGAATATAACCAAACAAAACATCAAAAAACTTACTTTCGTGTGTGAGAATGTGAACTGAAGATAAAATATAAGTATAAAATCACCGCGTTGAGTCGAAACCGATGAAATGAAACAAGTAGCCCCTTCTTATGAATAATAAACACACATCGTACATAGAACAAGTAAAATCACCAGCAGCAGACTTCTGAGTGAGACGAGAAAGTACCGATTGTCGCGTTCAATGGTAACTCTCATTGTATCGTTGTTTTATCCGCAAATACTCGATCGATCTTTAAACAAGCAACGCCAATTACGATAGCTACGCGTTAAAATGACGATACTCACTATCGTTACCGTCGAAATAAACCAACTCGGTTCACTTGAACGTCTTTTAAAATGAAATAATGTGGGAATTGTTTTTCTATGCTTCATTTATGAAAAAACAGCAACACAACACATATACCGATAATAGACATAGCAGTATTCCGAACTCGTGATACTCTGTTTTCATCGTTACATTTCATATCGATTACTATTCTATCTACTTGCAATATGAGATCGATGAAGAACTTTGAATATTCCTGATTATTCCTTCGAATCGTCAATTATATCCAGATATTCTTGCCAAATTCGACAAAGATCTTGAAATTCATAGTTTTCAAAAGTTGGTCTAATCATGACAGGAGATTTGTATCTGATCTTCACAAAATGGTACTATCATTGCCATACCTACTCAGTATGTTTTTACACACGAAAAAAAAAAACAAAGTTAAAACCGGTTTCCGTTACAATAGCCAATACCACAGAGTAACAAAACAGAGATCCGAGCGAGGAACCCAATTTTCTGAATTCGTAGAACTAATGTTTCAGGACCATTTTCGACTTGATCAAATTTGATTTGTACGTTTGAGTTATTGAATTTTTATTGAAGATTCTTTAGTTTGCGCACAAACTAACACACATACTTTTGAAACAAAAATTTCAACGACACATATTTTCATTTATGCATCAGCGTACCGTATATCACAGCTACGTTCTCGTATCCGTGATATATCGTACGTATGAGCTACCGCACACATATCATAATACCATTGAAAAACGCATACACCTTTCGGCAGATAAAAAGAAAAAAGCACCCCCTTAAAGACCATTTTTTAAAATTATACGAAGACACAATGACAGTACAATCACACGATACATCGATGACATACAAACACGGCACACATAGGCACACTAATACAAATATTTATATATAAAAACATGCAGTTTCGGCCAGAATCTAAAAGACACATCAAGGAAAAAAGTACAAGTTTATCACGTTGCGCCTTAACGTTAAAATTAAAAGTTGATCAAAAGGGAGGATAAAAGAAAAAAAAAGAAAATTAAACATATTCTTAACCAAAATCGGCCTTAGAATATACTTTTCTCCGGTTTTCCTTGGAAAGTAACAGGCGAACGGTTTTTCTTCGATCACTTTGTTCATTGTACGTAAATATAAATCCACGCGACCCAAGGTGTCGCGTCAGATATATATTTGCGTATGCGCACGCTTTCCCCTTGATCTGTAAAAATGTTGTATATATAAAGGACGAAGAGAAAAAAAATATATATTTCCTATACAGGAAAGTTTCGAAACCTCGCAATTAACTCAGAGTCATCGAATCATCGAAGATGTAAAAAGAATTTGTTTACCCCCCCAACCCTTATACCTTTCCCCGCAATCTGAAAAATTACGTGTTTTCGGCCAGTTTTTCCCGGCATTAAACGCCAATTCGCGTCATTGTTGTTGAGTGTTCAATATGATGAAAAATCGTTCGCCGAAACTTTTTTATCACCGACCAACGACCCCGCCTCTCTTTGCTCCCCGGTACCCCTCTCTCATCCCCTCCCCACTACCCAAACCCACCCTTTCCCCCATAGAAATCCCTTGATTCATCGCTAAAGACTCAACCATCTCGCGAGATCACTCGAGATCTCGTATTCGAAAAGAAAAGAAAAACACTTCCTGCATATTGATCGAATAACAAGGGTTATTGTCATCGAATAACAACTTTATTCGAGTAATAATAATAATAATAATAATAATCTCAATTCAAATTCGCCCGAAAATCTGAGAGAAATTACGCTTGTAAATTCGATATTTTCGGTACTTCGTTAGATTTGTCGATGTTTCCATGGGTTATCCGTTATCCGGAAGCGGAATTTACGAATTCACACGTACGGATATAAGGTGTTGGGGCAAAAAAAAAAGAACAGATTTATGCGGTTTGGCGATTTGTTTTGCTAATGCGATTCGTCGAGATTCAGTTCAACAACGGTCATAAAGATCTCAAATTTTCAATAAGCAGGAGAAATTATTGATTGAGATGATATAAGTGTTGTATGATGTCGTTTGTTTTATGATAATCGTATCGTATCCTATCACAGTTTCGAAATTCTTTGAAAAATGAAGGAAAATATTTCAATCGTTGGGAATAATATTCGTGTGATTCTTTTGACTTGAAGACATCAATGAGATAATGTTCCTTCGTCGTTCATGCCCCTGATTTGTTTTCTGATCAATGAAAATCCTTCATCGACAACTATTATGCAAAGAATATTTTAAGCATTAGGTTCCTTTGAATAATTCGCAACAGTACGTAGTAGATGAAATAATAACCTAGAGCACAAGAAAAATCCTTTACCTTAGCCTGATCCCAAGAACTAAACACTTCAATCTACACTTGATGGAATCATGTATTAAACGAATACAGCGTGCGAATTGTATTAAAGAACACAATATCCCATGTAACATTAAACCAGTAAAATCATCTTTCTCTATACCGCTGAAATATATAAATCATACTGTAAATCGATAAAATAAAGTTATTTTGATTTATAAAAAATTGGTTGAAAACACAGAAGCACATAAACAATACATTCACTCCAAATACACTAAGAAACATACCAAAACAGATGAAATATTGAGAAAAAATATACCGGATATACCTAGAAATTCATCAAATAATAAATTAATAAACCGTAAAAAAAATATTATAATATTAATAACGCCATTAGTGACAAAATAATGAAATAAAAAAAAAAGGCTCCGAACACAGAAATGACGAACCAACAAGGACAAGCTACAATGGTGGAAAGGCATGTGCTCTTACATTGATAAGTAACCCTTAAACAAAAGAAATTGATTGTGTTGTGCCCCCACCGAATCACTAGATAACGATGATAGAAATCGAACAATCTACGGAGAATCGACTAGGAGAAGAGAAACGGTCGATCAATGACAAGGATTTCACTGAATTTTTCACCAGGGACGTTGAAGCAACGGATACAAAAATTGATGATTGAGATATTGAAAACATTGGAGAAGAACAATGTTATTTTTCGCAGATTTTCACGCGAGGCATTGAATAGAACGGAACAACCACAACCAAGTTAACTAGAAACTATCATCCTCCAATACCCTTTCCTCGAATCCTAAACATCCTTGAATCCTCAACACATTGAACACCTAACCTCTATATTAATACAACACATGCACACATACAGAGTCCGCTCAGAGTCCGCAAGAAATACAAAGAAAGGAAGAAAGAAAATGAAGAAAAAAAAAAGGTTTGCTTCCAATTCCCCTCACTTCACGCGTTATCGAAAAAAATTAATAAATAAAAAAGAGAGAGAGACGAAGGAAAACAAATAGTGAAAAAGAGAATGAGTGTGTGAGAAAGAAGAATAAACTAATAAACTTATGAACTAACTCTAAACAATAATAATATTTACGATAAAAGAAAGGGTTGAGAGTATTGATTAATTTGAAATTATATACCTAAACGATGTAATAAATAGTAATTGACTAATGATAATACAACTTAACGATAATACAACTAATGATTTATAAATATAATCAAAAAAATATATATATATAAATATATATATGCTGACGTATATGTGAATACACATATGTATCCATTCGCTCTGTAAATATATATATCTGTATTCACGAATACGTGGATCATAGGATAGAATACATGAATAATGAGAATCCGGTACATGAAGTTTAACAAACTAACCACCGATAATGATTGGAGAGATTTCCTAAACGACTCTAAAATACGGAGTGTGAATCGTGAATCTGTTCCGCGAAAGCTCCGTTACCCCATAAAAAAACAAAGGACATTATTGAGCTGGAGTCGAAGAAGCAGAATTTCTTCTTCTTTCTCGTTAAGCAAGTGGTGATGATTGTTTCTTACCCATCATTTATATGCTAGTTTATAACTTGAAACTTAAGTATAGAATGAGGAGAAATGGAAAGAGTGAGAGAATAATATGAGAGTTTGAAATTAAGAAAGAATGTACGAGAGAAAGAGGAAAAGAAAGAGTGAGAGAGAAAACGAAAGACACACGCTAAATGATCCACATAAACACAGAAACATACAACATACACATACAGAATAAAGAACAAGCATTATTGATACCTAATGATATAATTATAATTATTGATATACTTAACGATGAAGCATCCTAGTGGTATTATAACGACGACGACATAGTTGATTGATCTGTTTAATATTGAATGTCTGTAGATCATGAAGAGCGTTTGGAACTCTATATGCTAATATCCTGTTGAATATTAACCTTATTGTACTATTGTACCATCGAATATACTCTCTTCCTTCCCACGGTATCCTCCACCACACTTCCCCATAAAATACCACATTGATACTTGAGTATCCAAAGACAAACGGGAACAGATCACAAACGATTGGCCATCACACCTCAATTCGATACCATCGACAATTCAAAAGGATCATTCAAATTCTCAAGATTCCCGTTCATGCAAGATGAGTGCATTTTGAAGAATTATCGTGATATCGATCTTTATGTTCGGACAACCGGTTTTCAGTTATAAAAATCCATAGCAAACATGTTCATCCTGTGTGTTCTTCTCAAACAGAAAAGAAGAACGAATGTCAATTATTCATCACATTCAAGAAACTCCAGGTTTTTGTTCTCCACGAAAAAGAAAAATACAATATTACACTCTCGTAAAACAATGCATATCACAACGAACATTCTGATGATAACGAGGATAATTGGACAAAATGTAACCAACTCGATTCAGAATATTTCACATCCCCCTTATACGTATTATTTCGCTAAGAAGAGAATGAATTGTTATGCCGTGTGTTTCCTGTTCGAAACAGGGATTATTTCTTTTCTTCGAACATCTTCGCTACACTGAGAAAAATCTGCATTGTAGAAATCATGTTTCAATATAGTAATGTATTTGACGGTGAAAAATACATTATTTTGGTTATTATTACCATAAGCTAGGTGATAAATACCATCTTTTTGGTGAATCAAACCGAATGTACGGTGAAATTCAACACTGAAAAGGTACTTTTCACTTTTAAAAGGCTGGCTTCAGTTTTCATTATTTGACGGGTGAAAAATATACGGAATAGAGGTTATTTTTACATTTCATTTTTCTCAGTGTATCTTCTAATGCTTTCCGAAGTAGACTTGATTGATTGTTAAGTTTCAGTTGAAATTATTTAATGGACTCTCAAAGATCTTTAGCATTTCGTTCATTGAGTTTGGAGAACAAGTCAAGTCATACCTGTAGGTACCCGGTACCTATGCATATATATATTCATGTTATTACATTTTCATAAGATTTGTTTTTAATATCTTCAACAACTCATAAAACAATTATATTTTATGAAATAGAGTGGAATGGTCTTTGAGTTTGTCCACAATCGTCTCTTAGATTCGTTGAGTGTTGTAAGTATTTTAAGAAAACCTCCCTGTTGAAGGAAATTTGGATTTTACCCGTAGGGCATGTTTCGTTTCTTCGGACCCTGGGAAATATTATTTTTTGTTTACACCCGAATCTCTGATTCTGCCGTAAACAAGAATTACATTCCTCTCAGGGTAAATTCCTGTATATAAAGATATATATGAATATTTTTATGATTATGATTGATATAGTGCCGTTGATCTTGATGAATTATTTTTATCCCCCCTACCTAGATGTTGTTTTCGATTTCAATTTGTCGTGAATGTGGTTGAAGAATCTACAACAGGGAAAATTCCTTCCGTAAAGTAGATTGAAATCTCTATTCGGATAATTTTTATTTGAATCAAGGCTTGGAAAAAGGAAGCAAATGATACCCTAACGCGTGTTCTTCCATGCATCCTCTCCGATGAAAATACACTAATGCAAACATTACTCGTACAGACAACAAACAATGAAATAAGTCCACCGTCCTTGATAAGAAGAACGTATTTCCCATACGAGAGGGATTCGATTGTATGTACATATATATAATAATAGACACAGATAATAGAGACTGCATCTCATCCACGAGTACCGGTTTTAAGTTACAGAACAATATTTCACGAGCAGTGCCTTACCCTGTTCGATTACCTCATATATATATATACAAATAACAGATTTTCTCACTCGGACTCTCGACGCTGGTTTTCATTTCCAAACAGCCACCGTTCAATCTCTCTCGTATGGGAATTGATTTTTCCTCCTTGCGTCCAAACTCCCCCCCCCCCCCCCAAACAAATAATTTTCGCATGATGAAGTTCGAAAAAGACGAATTACGAATTTTTGAGTTGCATCCGAGCAAGTACAGGCGAGCGTCAGGCCGGCTCTCAATTTTGAAATAGCCATTTCGACTAAAAAGCGAAAAAAGCAACAGACCCCCAAACCCGAAGCAATAGAAGAAGGCAACCGGATCTAAATAAACCGCCACATGAATCAACAGTTTCTCGCGCGGGGCCCGGTTACGGCTTTCGGCCACCCGATATACATATGTGTATTATAAATAAATATATATATATAAATAAATATTTGAAAACAAAAGGTACGTATATATGCATACAATCGTGTATGTGTATATAAATAAATATATATATATATTATATCAGCTTCGAGACAAGTAGTAATAAAAAAAAAAGAGAACAATGAAAACAAAAGATTATTCCGATTGTATCGAGCCTTTCCCTACACCCCCCCCCCACTCCACCCCACCCCGTCACTAACACCCACCTCCTTATCATCTCCTTATCTCACCTCTATCGAAGAGAAAAAAAACAATCACCCTCTTGCCGTTATCTTCCCTGTCTCATTCTCTCTGATTGTTACTCTTTCAATGTATTCAGGTATCCTTCCGTTAGAGATATAGGAGTAAGCGGCTCCCCATTTAGCTCACTTAATATGTACGCGGAGTGCATAATGCTCCGGGTATATGGGACCGCAGAGAAAGAGGGAATTAATAATATTAATGATAATAATGATAACGATTATTAATAGAGAAAAAAAAAACAAAAGAACAACTAAAAGATGAGAAGAAAAAAGGCTAAGCCGTGGCGAAAATTGACGGGTCCCGCGCCCATTCTCACTCACAGCACACACTGGGCCGACTCGTCCGATAGAATGTGCCTTCAGTGTTGATTTTATACGAAAATAAAAAATACTAAAATTATACAAAGGGGCCCGACATAGACCGAACGCCCACCCAAAGTCTGACTGGTGCTCGCCCGCTGCCCGTTATATATCATTACTCCTGTCCGTGTGAAATCCTTGACTCTACACCCTTTACACTCTACAAATGACACATTTCCATGCGCTTGAGATGATCCAATATTTTGAGATCATCATCGTTCTATTACGAGAGATCAAGCGTCAAGCGCATTCGAATAAAAATCTACGCAGACAAATATTTGTATTCCATGAAAAACAAACATCGAACAAACACAAACCAAAACCCCTCCCTAAATCACGTTCATTTGATTATGTTTGATTTGAGCAAAGAGTTCGGAACGCTAGTATGCACCGATAAAACACATACCCATATTGATTAAACACAATTATTAATGCGATAAGTATATATTCATGATATACATATATGTGTACTATGGTCTCTCCCACTTCCCATCAAATAAAAAAACGAAACGGCGAAAATTATTAGAAACGTTGAAATCTTGAAACTTTTGTTGCATTGTGAGACGATGATCATCCAGTTCGAGTCGTGAAATAAGATGATACTCCGAATACTTGTTGGTTTCCTTGGAGGTTACCTCTCATCTACACTGTGCTTCCTATTGTGTACACAAAAACGAAATATATCTCTCGATAATCATGAAATCCGTATAGTTTGAGGATTATATGCCAAGATCATTCATCGCAATACATCATTTGATTCAAGACCAAACGATTGCATCAAATTTCCTATCATTCCCCTTTGCCGACCTGGTTCCCCCACTCCCATCCCTTATTACCACTGCACCGCTCAACTTAATCTCAAACATTAATTGAACGAATAAGAGGAGAAAAACGAACTGTAATAATCCCGAATATCCTGAAGAAAAAAAAACACTACAAGCGTAGAATTTAACCGCAATTAAACTATGATGATGAAGAAGTATGAAAGAGAGGGAGAGTAAGTGGAAGCGAGAGAGGTATGAGAGAAAGAATAGGAGATGTGGAGAGTGAGAGTGTGAGAAAGAAAGGAAGCGAGAGAAAGAAAGAAAGGAAGAAAGAAAGCAAGAAAGAAAGAAAAGAAGAAAAGAAGACAGCTACATAAGAAGCTAATCTACCTAAACTACAATTAAACTTACTTAATTAATTAATTAATTAATTAATGATTAAACAATTAAACAAGCAGTAAAACAGTGTAAACACAGTAAACGCCCATTAATCATTGAATTGTGTGTCGACAACTACATTTACTAACTTTATCCACCGTATATCGAAGTAATAGCCGTATGTAAAAGCAAATAAGGAAATAAAAAAAAATGAAACTTGTATTCTTAACAGTTGTATTTCAAGCCACAAGTCCAGTTCTTATTACGCAGACATTTTAAGAGAAAACAAAACCATATTTCATCCGTGTCCAGGTTTCTAAGTCTTATATATCCATTATATGAAATCCCTTTCCCTACTCTTCCCCCTTTCCTCCTTCTTCTTCTTCCCCGTTGCCCTATCACTTTCCCAACCCAAGTTAAGTTCCTCGTTATGAACATCTTTTATATTGTTTTTTGTTCCTCAATTTTTATATTCATATAAACATACCATAGTAACAATCGAATCATTTGTATCCACCCCTACAGTGTAAAACCGTCACCATTTGAATATATTCAACGAATGAATCGTCAGTGTTTTTTCAGTAGACCGCAGAAAATTCACAGATATTAGGTTAAAGGAACATAAACAGTGAGAAAAAAGGAAAAAAAACAGAAAAACATAAAATAATTCGTGTTCACGATCGTACGCACACGTGTGGGGAGACCATGTAACTTTTTAAGCCTCCGTAAGAAGCTCGTCAAACGTGATCGTCAATCAATCCCGCGATACTACCTGGGTTCACAAACCTTACAATGATCGCGAGATTGTTGTCGCTAACGTTGAGTATTTCCCTTCAAAATATTTGTAGAAAAAGAAAGACGTCATCTTCATCATTCGGCTGGTATACCATATAGCAGCTAGCGCGCCCTTCAATTGATTGATTCCCCTTAATAAAAAAAAAAAAATATCCTTCTTTATTCTATCATCACCTGTTATAATCTTGAACAGCCAAGCCAAAGACACTCGAATGTATGCTTTTCCATTTCTTATATCACATTCCTTGACCCTACCGATCGATTTCCTACGTATTGTATTATTCGTTATTTTCGATATAATATTAAAATAGTGTACTTAATGATACTTAATGATAGTACGGACGACGATAAGACGTTGGTCACTCAATAGAGAACACATGTACACAATTACACTTACACATCTCAACACTGACTAAAGATTACGCGTATATGTACATATAAATATATACGTCTATATATATATGTATATGTAAACATAAATATATTTATTTATACTAATGTCATTTTTTATGTACTCGCTCAACTACGCACGATCACGTGCACATACACTGAAACACCAACATGACACAACCCGAGTACATACTTTTATCATTATATATGTATATGTACATGTATTCGTATGGAGTTGAATACAATAATAAGGGTACACGCGTTTATTAAGTGAAAAGAGAAAGAAACAAAATAGCAGAGAATTAAACAAAAAGACACCAAGAAACGTAATAAAAACTGATCTCACAACGTAACATTATTTGCCGTGCAGTATGTGAAAGAAAGATAGAAAATAAAAATCAGTTGAGATATGTATGAGGGAAGAATCGAATGGAAATAAAGGAAAACATACATATACATACATACATACATATACAGTACAGGGAGAAGAGAAGGAAAAAAAGAATAAGACAGGTATAAATCACCGACCTACCCGCGGGTCCGCTTCGTTCTTGCCCTCGCACGAGACACGGGTGTTTTTCCTATGATTTTTCACATTTTTACCACTGAATGAAGCGAAATAGTAGCATCAACGGCAACATCAACTTTCATTTAATGATAAATAAAATAGTACTATTGATAATGATAATATTAATAATATTAATATGAAATAACGATAAAAGAAATCAAGATCGATAACCGTGACCGAAGACCGAGAACGTACACGTTCTCGACGTGCAATATGAAATCCCGAGTCTCGCGGACGACGTGGCTAAAATGAGTAAATGAATAAGAGATAAATGAATCTGCCTCATAATAAGTAGCTACAGTGAAAAAAAAACAGTGAAAATAAAGATTAAAAATAAAAAACAGTAAAGTAAAAAGTAACAAAATACAAGTAACTCTTGAGAATAAGAGAAACAAATGAACACAGGTTTTTTGTACAGGATAAACAAACCAGCTGAAGAGCCGGGCCGCGACTGGCCCATTTGCGATAGCTGAAAAAATGTATAATCTTTGAGTTACAGAGCAGCACTATACATACCACACAGATGAATGTATATATTTTTACGTTACAGAAATATTCTGTCCGCGCGTACATACACAGCGCGGGCGCCATAAGACTGGTTCTCATTTCCCCTCCCACAAATGTAAAATGTACGTTGAATGCACATTTGACTCACCCCTCGTGAAGTGAATCAAATGTGCATTCGTGTATTATACAATGATATATAAATGTATTACCGCGTATTAAAGTTGAAGAAAAAAAAAATAAATAAACCGGAATCATAAATACAAGAGCGAAACTTATTGATATTGTAATGTAAAACCTTCTTAATAATAAACAAACCTATTTGTATACAGTTGTGTAAACCCGACCTTGGTGCCAATAAATAAGAGAAGGTCGTTAATTTAAACAAAACTTAAAAAAAGTAAATAAATAAATAATTGAATAAATCACGAGAACACGCGCCACGGTCCAATCAACAGGACCGGGGAATGCCCGCTCGCAACACCGCGCGATTCGATCTCAATGCTTAACAAAAATTCACAAAACGAGTAAAGCGGTTTTGTATGTTTATGGAGTTTTTAATGCATCAGGGGATACATTGTACACGATTTTTTTCTTGAAAGTTTATGTTATTTGTTTTCAATTGAATTGAAAATTGTTTGGATTTTTTGAACTACATTTGAATCGAATTTGTTAATAACGTCGTTATATCTTCGTACAAAGCGTACAGCAGTGATATACGTTCAATAATTTGTTGCTTCGAATTTGTGGAATTTTTATTAAAATCAATTTCGGAAAATATTAAATATCTCTCGATCGTTAAATCTCCATGCATAGACTCCGATGAAGATTGATCATGAATAATTTGGCGACTAAAATATCTCAAGATTCACATCAAACAATCCGACAAAAACACAAGAAAAATACGAATCTGATCGATTCTCATCGGAGAGACGACGGGCTAATGAAACCGTGCAATGAAACTTCCAATTAGGTCCAAAGAAAAATTGATGATTGAAGAAAAAAACATAAATTTGAATAACAATCGATATTCGAGCCCTTCGCGGTAAATTTTAAATTCTCTTAAGCGTATATTAATCCAATGAAAATTACCATCCTGATTTTCTCTTTCGGCCGTTAAGAAATTCATTCGAGAGCTAAAAATAAAAGTGAAGAAATATGAATGAAAGTGAGCAAAATCAAGAGAACAAAAAAGTGAGAATAACGAATAAAATGCAAGTCAAAGTAGTAGAACGATGACGGTATTGTTTGCGCGTATGGGCACAAGTGACGCCGGCGAATCATACAAATGAATATGATTTTGTTTTTTAAGGGGAAATAATATACATGTGTATGCTAAGTCGGAGGAGAGTGTTGCCTGCGGGTTACTCCTGACGACAAGAAGCATAACGCGGGTAGGAGTTTCTAAAGAAGAACAAAAAATAATAATATTAATAATACAAAAATTCTCGACGTGCTCGTTTGATGGGGCATTTCGTTTCTCGGGAGCCCACTGTAAGAAGGTCCTAATTTTCCATTACAACAAGAATGAAACAAACAAAAAACGCAGTAATAACGATATTAATGATAATGCTAAAACAAAAAGTAATGATAACAAATCCACAAAAAACCGAGGATCCGGCGGTAAACCATCGAGAGCCAATCACCCTCGCTATCGGTAATTTATTGACGGAATATTCGGTGTTCACCCACGACACATATTTGAGTTACAGTGCAAGCGAACATCTGTAGAGCCATATACGTATAGTATGTTGTTTGTTATGTATTTTAAACACCGATGACAATTATTACAAACCAACCAACTAATTAATTAACTAATTCAAATTAAAAAGGAAATTTAAAATGATAAATTCAAGAAACAACTGAAAATGGGAATAACAAAAGGCGCAGTAGATGTAACATCTTTTTCTTTTCCGGCAAAAAAAGATGACAAAAGACAAACAGTGAAAAGGGTCGCGGCTGCATTTTTTTTATGTTTTCGAAACAGGCATGATTGAAGGAAAAGAGAGAAATGGCACCAACACACAGAAAGGAAAAGGGTGACAGTTATCAAGTAGTGTGCCTGAGTGCGTGGATGAGGGAATGAATATAGAATGGGTATAGACTACTATTTAATAAAATTATGATGATATTGATAATAACGTTTCGAATAGAATTATGAGCGAAAGATGTCAGAGTGCATGAGAAATCAACATTTTGGGAATATATTGAATGTATGGAAGGAAAAAAGTGTAAGTGATATTCAAGGGGGGAAGAGACACAATTATTAACAACAAAAAAGTGACGATTCCAAAATGAATATAATAACGAAAACAATAAAGAACTAGACAGCGACGGAGGAACAAAAATGTGAATCTTGAACAAAACGAGACTAAAATAGGCTGCATCCTGGAATGCGAGAAATCGTGATCGATGGCCCAGTCACCGGTGGTCCCGTCCGCAAGCGGGTGCAAAAACTCCAAATGTATGAAAGAGTAACTAATAATGAAACGTTGTATTGAAAACAAATTTTATCTATTCTCTCGTGATTTTATGAGAAAAAAGTTAATATTAAACTAAAAAGAGAACATGGAAGAAAAATAGTGTACATGAGGGAATAAAAGAACTCGATTCGTTTGTTTGTCCACCGCAAAGAATGTGAAAATTCGAAAAGAAATAATTTCGTGTTGCTTGGAAAAGAAAACGAGTATGTGTGTGATTGTATACGTGTGAGAACAACAATATCGAAGAATAAGACTCATTGTATAAAACATTTTGGAAAGTTATTCGGTCGACCGGTGACCGTGCCTCGATCTCGACTCGATTTCAAATCACAACGGCATAAAAGGCAATGCGTTGAAACAAAAGAAAAAAAAAAGTGAAGAGGAATAAAATTTATGCGGAGAATGGTTGTATTGAATTTTGTAAATATCTTTCTCTGTTGTGATATATATATAAAAATATATAAATATATTATCCTTCATAATTTTCATTCCGTCGAAATTTTCGAAAGTGATAAGAATATTTTCGTGATATCTGGAGGAAAAATCTTCAGCACGCCCAAATGTCGTTGTGAATTTGGATCCACGAACAACGCATTCCTGTTTCGATTACGAGAATGATTCTGAATTTTTCAATATATTTTTGGCAAAGATATCTCTCGATAACATGTTATATGCAAGCGAATGATGAGAGGTGGAGAGAAAAGTGGAGAAACACACAAATCTACAATTAAAAGTCAAAAAAATCATTCATGATATACAAGATGATGGAAAAAAACATTTAAAAAAAAAAAACAAAAATAAGTAAAAAGGCGCATCGCTGTCGTGTTTTGCGAAGACGTTTCGATGTAATGAAATTATATGCATAAATAAGAATGTAAGAGCGAAAGCGTGTTTGTGTGTGAGAGAGCGAATGCGTATCAAGAGAGCAAGGACAATGTAATGACGATGAGAAACGACATTTCGAGAAAAGAAGAATATTCGTATCAAAAGAAAATGATAAAAATAAATGATGAGTGTAGAACCTCGGCGACCGACAAAGTTATAGGTACAATGGGGAATATTCAAGGAAAGAATGTGCATGTGTGTGAAAAAAATGGTATTATTGAAGATAGAAAAATGGAAACGCAGAGAAAAAGAGAAGAGGCCGAACTACTAAAAAAAAATAATTAAAAAATATTTATAATATATGGCTACAAGTACAAATTAACTTCGACTACTGAACGTAGGTGTATTGATGTGTGAACGAAATTTGGTTGGCCGATGACCGATTTTTTGAGAAACCATCATACTGCGTATCAAAGTATGTAAAATTTATTGAATAAACGCTAGCGTATTATGATATAATGTAATCTAAATAATGTAATATTGTAATGACGAGTCTAAATGATGAAATGTTAATTTGAGCGTTTTAGGTGTATACGCGCGTGGAAGAAGAGTGCACATGAGAATGAGGATTTAAAAAAAATGAAAAAAAAACAGAGGTTATTGTGCATACGATTAAAAAAAAAACATGAAAAAAGGAATTAAGACAAATTACACCTTTTTAACGAATATCATTATATAATTACGATTATTATTGCGATTACGAATTGTCATCGTACCCTACCATTTTCTCTCCCCATACCACACACCGATACCTCTCTATCCGACCCGACATCCCTCCTCCTTCCCCCATAATCGTACGGACCCCACGATGAGTTCTAAGATTTCCCTTGTACAAGTAGTTGACAATGATATTTATCATCAATCCCCCTTTGAACATGGAATGATTATTATTATAATTGTCACTCACCGCTTTGTTTATTATTGCGACGATTATTACATACTGTATATGACAGCGAAACAATTAAATGGAAATGAAAGAGAAAAAGATGAAAGAAAAAAATGTTATATGAGTTGTTTACAATTTCGAGACACATATATGCGTTCTTGGCAAACCAATACAAAAAGGAACAGAAGCACTTCGATGATCATTGAATTAAGAAGAGAGAAAGAAAGAAAGAAAGAGTGTGTGAGAGAGAAAGAAAGAAAGAAAAAACCACAGGATCGAAATAATCTAACGGGTGATGGACGTGTTTGAGAGAGAGAGAGAGAGAGAGAGAGAGAATGAAAGAGAGAAAGAGAGAGCAACTCTCGAAGTATGACTTGGCGAATGGCGTGGGCGTGTGTGCGTGTGCATTGAACAAAATTTGTGTGAAAATGTGATGAGTAATCAAATTTGCTAGGGTGAAAAAAATTGATGCAAAAAGAAACCAAAAAAAGAGTGAGGGAGGGAAAATTCTACGCGCCAATAAAATTCACTCGCACGGGGATACGAGCGTCTGACGGTTTCCCAAACACGCGTTTTTGAAAGTACGCTCAAAAATGTGCATAATATCGATACAGTTTCGCGGATCTTTGGCGTATGACTTTTGGCAACCGCGAAACCATGGGGTGTTTCTGAGAAAAAAATTTACAATTTTCGGTGGGAAACAAAAGAAAAAGCACACACATAGATTGTATCTTTACATACCCAGGCTCGCCCGCACCCGGCAGCGACGCACTTTCAGCGCCTCGCGAAATTCTATTTTTGTAAGCATATTTCTATAAAGGTATACTAACGATACGGCAAAATTTATTATTCCTAGTATGGTGAAAATTAAACGTTTAGATTTCGTTAGTATAGTGTAAAAATGATGAATAAATAAATAAATAAAAAATGATAAAATAAAATAAAAAATTAACGATGTCTAGGTCCTATTCGTGTACTTGATGAGGGAGATGAAAAAAAGAATAATACATAAAGAAACGGGGAGTTATTAAGAAGAAAAAAAACAAAAATTATATCGTCGTGGCGCGTTGGGGGGATAGGTTGTAAAATTGTACATAAATTATTGCAAGAGGAGGCGTAGTGGGTTGCTCCGCTGATGCGCGGTGCGTGGCCAGCTGCGTAGCGTATCTTTCGGAAATGGTGACAGCTTGGTTTGAGATCCCGACCAAGCGGTGAATCCAAAAACACAAAACAAAGCATAGTTCCTCTTTAGGCAAGTGGGCAAAATTCGCGTATTTTTCGTGGTGTCTTGCGAGACCGTCAGTGTCCCCGAACGTGTTCCTAATAATATGTGTCACACCGTTGAGAAAAAAAAATAAATTAAAAAAAAATTTAGAAGAGATAAAAAGAGGTTATTTGAGAAGCAAGTGAGGCTGCGTCGTCGTAAAGCACTTGTTTGTCCTTCTTCTTTCAAGATCCTTGGAGAAAATTTCAATAAAAGTACGGTGAAATAGAAACATTAGAAAATTGCTGTTTTTTATATTAAGCGAGATTACGGATAAATTAAAAATTAAATTGAATTTAAGTAAGAAAAATGAAACATTGAAATCACGATACTTTTGAAGCCCTGATTTGAACGATGAAGGACATCCGGTGCGAATATATATATAAATATATATGTATATGACTGTATATATATTTTATTTTGGATTCTGTGATTCCTTGCGATTGATTTCGACGAGCGGCGCCTTTTCTTCAGGAGTCTTTCGGTCCTTATATTATTGTTTCTGTTCATTTTCTTCGCTTTACCGTAAATAAACATCTGTCAAAGGCGATTCATGAGCAAACAGCGATGGAGATGTAAAATTTGGAATAAGAGAATCGAAAGGACGAAAGAGTGAAAGAGAACAGAGCGAAAGAGGGTAAAATTGTGACTCCGAATGACGTGAAGAAGCTATAGCGGCGATTCACTCACTCATTATGTATGAAGAAAATGAAATTGTGTGATATGCAATCGGCTCTCTACGGGAATCCTAATATATTTGTGAACGAAAGACAACGTAGATATGTCCATCGAGTCGTTGCATATACAGAGAGAAAGAGAATTGTAAAAGATGTGTATTATAAGAATGAATGGGTGTGAATAAGAGAGGGAGAAAGAGAAAAAGAGAGGAAGAGAGAGTGTAATTAATACCGAAAGAATGAAAACAAACAGGAAAAGACACAAGAGTATCGTAGTAAACAGAGACACACGCACACGTTAACACATTCATACATGTTACATGCATAAATACTCGCAGTTTTACATATAATGGAATATAAAAATACACATGAACGCAATTCATACAGAAACACGCAATATTATATATATATACGACTCCATAGATGATGGCGCGGCACACTCACATAGTGTCTCTCGGATCGTTCCACAAAACTTTTCATTCGAGTTTGCTTCAAGAAACCTTCTGTTTTCTAATGTATGACGTGTTGTTGTCGATATATAAAATAAACTTAATAAAAAAATAAATCACTGTGTTTTCCTTTTCTTTCCCTTTACCAAGTGCACGGCATATTATAAGGCTCAGTTCTTACTAAAAAGTTGGTTCTAAACCAAAACGATCAGTTCTAAAACGTCAAAACGGTTAGTTCTGAAAAAATTACCTAATTTTCAGTGAAGTATCCAATATTGTCCTGTTACAGAATGAGCCTTTCGCCTCATATCAAAGGATATAGTGAGTCCAGTAGTGATATATTTATTCTGAAAAACTAAAACTTCAGGCTAAAAGTAAAATAAAGAAGTATTCAATAATCCAAGAAATACTTGTCACGCGAATGTTTTCCTTTTTTTTTTCAGAAATCAAGTTTTTTGGAATTCGGTTAGTTCTTGAATTTTCTTGAAATATGCCCTGACCAAGTGTAATTTGAGTACAGTCCAAGTAGGAACTAGGTTGAATAATATATAAATATGATATCATTCTGAAGATTTTCTCACTCGGGAAGGAATCCAAAAAAGTATTTCTCAATGTGAATTTGAATTCGAAAACTTCACGTATTAACTAATGTACAAATTATACGGTATCTTCTCGTCATGATTAAAGGGGTTATCCTATGTGATGAGTTGGAAAAATCAAAATGTTTGCATAAATTGATTCTTCAACAGGTGTAGAATATGACGGCAAAGGAATTTTTCAATATTCAAAGTCGTTGAGAAGTTACAGAAGTTATTATATCAGGGTATTGAAACGCTTCGTGACGCTCCGGTTTTTCATTTGAGACCTGTCAATACGCATGCTCAATCATATACTATATGCTCATATCTAAATACATACACAGTATGAGCTACATGTATAAGGACCTTCAAGAGGAGAAAGGAGGCATCCCCTATGCACCAGGCATATCATATTAATGGTGAGTAAAGATTTCATAGTTCCAATCGTATTTTGATTCTTAAACGCGTTTTTCTCCAAACTACACGGAGAAAATTCTGTAATCAAAGTTAATATATTTATATCGTAGCCGTGCACGGAGAGAAAAAATGAGCTGTAAGAGCATGAAATTTCACGTTTTGAAGGTTGTGTTTAGGTTGTTTTTGATCGCAAAAGGCCATGTTCAGAAGGCTGGAATCCATGCTCACATGAAAAGAAAAAACAAGCTCTAGAAGCATGACGTACTTCATGCTTCTAGAGCTCATTTTTTTCTCTCCGTGTGGGATATACTTTATCGTGGCGAAGAGAACCATGAGTATGCGACAGATTACCACAACTCTTCTTAAATTCAATATGCTGAGTAATATGAAAATGCAAAGTTATAGTTCCTATCGTCTAATAATCTTCAATATAAACTTTTTTCTGTATATATATATTTCAAGTTGGTTGCCATGGTATCTCAAAAACTACTGAATGGATCTCACTCAAATTTTTATGGTATAGTCAGAACATTTATAGTTCTCACCCGAACTAGGATAACTCTTATATCTGCTATACACTGCAAAAAAGGTTCACCGGAAAATTCCAGTAAATGTACTGGAAGTTATTAAGCTGTGTACGAGGTGTGTTCAAAAAGTAAGGTGACTTTGTATTTTTAAGGAAAAATATTCATTTATTTATCAATATTTATGTTGTCCCCTTCAAAGTAATCCCCCTCAGATACAATACACTTATGCCAACGGTTTTTTCAATCCTCAAAGCACTTCTCATAAGCACTTGTCGGTATAGCCTTGAGCTCTTCCAGCGATGCAGTTTTTATCTCTTCAATCGTTGCAAATCTCCGTCCTTTCATAGGTCTCTTTAGTTTTGGGAACAAGAAAAAGTCACATGGGGCCAAATCCGGTGAATATGGTGGCTGAGGCATGATTGTGGTGTTGTTTTTGGCCAAAAAATCTCTCACAAGCAAAGATGAGTAAGCAGGGGCATTATCGTGATGCAAAAGCCATGAATTATTTTTCCACAATTCTGGACGTTTTCTTCGTATTGCTTCTCGCAAACGGCGCATAACTTCAAGATAATACTGTTTATTGACCGTACGACCATATGGTAAGAACTTCTGATGCACCACGCCATGGTAATCGAAGAAAACAGTGAGCAAAACTTTGACATTTGATCGAACTTGGCGTGGTTTTTTCGGTCTTGGCTCATCTGGGGTCTTCCATTGGGACGATTGGACTTTGGTTTCGACATCATAACCATATACCCATGATTCGTCACCAGTTATGACCCTTTTGAGTAAATCTGGGTCGTCGTTGACGTCATTCAACAGTTCTTGAGCGATGCTCATGCGACGGTTCGTTTGGTCAAAATTTAGCAATTTCGGAACAAACTTCGCTGACACACGTCTCATGCCCAAAACGTTAGAAAAAATTTCATGGCACGAGCCAAGCGATAAACCAACATCCTCAGCAACTTCTCTGATAGTGATTCGACGATTTTCCAAAACAATTTTCTTCACTGCTTGAACGTTTTCATCAGTTGTTGACGTGCTTGGGCGTCCAGAGCGAGGCTCGTCATTGGCATCTTCCCGGCCATCTTGGAAGAGTTTGTACCACTTGTAAACATTTTTTTTACTCAGAACAGTTTCACCGTATGCTACTGTCAACATTTTAAGTGTTTCGGAGCACTTTATTTTATTTTTTACACAAAATTTGATACAAATCCTTTGATCCATATTTTTCGATAGCAAGAAATCGCCGAGCACGCAAAACACTTATAACCTTTACGCCTCTCACAACCAAACAAAAAATGCTATACACTTGAAACTTGGTACAGATGTTCGGGAAGAGTGTGCCAACATAACAAAACAAAAAAATCGATAATCGGAAGTACGTTGCCCGCGAAATTTGAAAAGTCACCTTACTTTTTGAACACACCTCGTATGTACCGGAAAATTGTAGCACATTTGTACTGCAAAAATTCAGTACAAATGTTATGGAATTTCAGCATCAGAACTGGAAATTTGCTGAACCTCGGTACTAGAATTTTTCAGTACACGAACTGAACTTGTCCAGAGCATGTACTGGAAAATTAATGCTGGAAATATTCATGAAAATTGAGAAAAAATTGCTCACACAAAGTGATTTTGCACAGCCCTTGTGTTTCAACATGACTGAGAAACTTGATCATTCATGTGGATGGACAGAAAGTCATGTCTACCCAACGGGATTTGAACCTACACTTTTCTATCTGCCTACCAACTGAAACCCAAGACCTAACCGACGAGCCATAGCGCGACATGTTGGAAGGTCAGCTTGGGCTACTACATATGCTTCATATCTAGAACACAAAAGAATAAATCTTCGAAAAACCTCATATATCAATTTTATTTGCTACAATTACAATTATTATTCAAAATCTCAATCAGGAAATTTTTAATATAAAGACTTGAAATTTTTCCTACCAGAAATGACGAAGTTCAACAGGAATGGAAAAATTCAGTGCAACAGTGATTGAATTCCAGCATAACTGGAAAATTTCGTTGCACAGCAACTGGAAAAGTCTATCATACAACCCGAAAATTGCATTTCAAAACCTGTAGAATTCCAGTATACCCACGATTAGGTTTTTTTTCTAAATTCGAAATTTTTTACAAGTCCTTATTGAGGGGATACTTTTTTCTGGTACACAAGAACTGTGAAATTGTAGTACGAGCCAGCAAAATTTCCGCGAAATCATGGCAAAATTTCAGTACACAATCCCAAACTTGAAAATTCCAGTACAAGGACTGAATTTTCAGTTATGCTTGGTAAATTTTCAGTACCGTACCAACAAAATATCTGTACATAAATATCTGAATATGGATATTCCAGTACTAGCACTGGAAATTTCCAGTCCAGTTGCGCAGTAAATTTCCGGTTTTTTTGTACAGTGTATAGTTTTCTTTCGCATGTTCGAAAAGTCGAAGAAAAATGCCCAAACTTGGACCTTACCGTTTAAAAACGTTCCAAATATTCAATTTTCGTTATTTCTACTTCATCCTAATTCCAGCTATAACCTCAGGTTTATAATCTGAAATGCCGTTTGATTTTTCCATCCTACACTGTAAAAAAAAACTGGAAATTTACTGTGCAACTGGACTGGAAATTTCCAGTGCTAGTACTGGAATATGGATATTCCAGTACATGTACAGAGATTTTGTTGTTACGTTACTGAAAATTTACCAAGCATAACTGAAAATTCAGTCATTGTACTGGAATTTTCAAGTTTGAGATGATGTACTGAAATTTTGCCATGATTTCGCGAAAATTTTACCGGCTCGTACTACAATTTTATAGTTCTTGTGCACCAAAAAAAAATATTCCCTCAAAAAGGACTTGAGAAAAAATTTGGAATTTAGAAAAAAAAACCTAATCGTTGGTATACTGGAATTATACAGGTTTTTAACTGCAATTCTCAGGTTTTGTGATGGAATTTTCCAGTTACTATGCAATTGAATTATACAGGTTTTGAACTGCAATTTTCAGGTCGTGTGATGGAATTTTCCAGTTGCTATGCAACGGAATTTAATCACTGTTGCACTGAAATTTTCCACTTCTATTGGACTTCGTCATTTCTGGCAGGAAAAATTTCAAGTCTTTATATTAAAAATTTCCTGATTGAGATTTTGAATAATAATTGTAATTGTAGCCAATGAAATTGATATATGAGGTTTTTCCAAGACTTATCCTCTTGTGTTCTAGATATGAAGCATATGTAGTAACCCAAGCTGGCCTTCCAACATGTCGCGCTATAGCTCATCGGTTAGGTCTTAGGTTTCAGTTGGTAGGCAGGTAGAAAAGTGTGGGTTCAAATCCTGTTAGGTAGACATGAGTTTCTGTCCATCCAAATGAACGATCAAAAGTTTCTCAATCATCTTGGAACACAAGGACCCCGCAAAATCACTTTGCGTGAGCAATTTTTTTTCAATTTTCATGGATATTTTCAGCATTAATTTTCCAGTACATGTCCTGGAAAAGTCCAGTTCGTGTACTGAAAAATTCCAGTACTGGGGCTCAGCAAATTTCCAGTTCTGATGCTGAAATTCCATAACATTTGTACTGAATTTTTGCAGTACAAATGTGCTGAAATTTTCCGGTACATGCACAGGTTAATAACTTCCAGTACATTTACTGGAATTTTCCGGTGAACCTTTTTTACAGTGTAGATGAGCAGAACCTTTGAAACCATGGCAACCGCCAATCAGCTTTTTTTTATACAATCAGTGTCCTTCGAACGGTGTAAAGTCGGTTGAGCACATTATTTACAGGGTTCCCACGTCTTAGAATTTGTTTTTCTTCAACTGGTCAAGCTACTCAACAGTTATCTCCGATTGGTTAATTCCGTTGGAATTTTAGGACGCGTAGGAATCCTGATTTTCATTTATAAAAATTCATTTATAAACGTATGGTAAATATTCTAAGACCGTGGGTTTAAATAGTTCAACAAAAAAAATTCCCAAAAAAAAGCAGAAAAAGTTAGCTGTGACATGGGATTACCCCTTCAATAATGTTATGAAATTTATATATTAGGTGTACAAATAAGTTTCCGCGGTTTTTTATAAAAAATTAGGAATTTATTGTAAAGGAAAAGTACATTACGTTTTATTCAAAGTATTTTCCATCATTTGCCACTACTTTTCCCCATCTTTCTGGCAACATTCGGATACCCCGTCGAAAAAACTCTTCATCTTTTGACGCTATCCACAAATCTACCCAATTTTTGGTGTCTTCATATGATGTGAAGCGCTGCTCAGACAGACCATGTGCCATCGACCGGAACAGGTGATAATCAGAAGGGGCTAAGTCTGGTGAATACGGCGGGTAGGGTAAAACTTCCCAGTTGAGTGTTTCCAAGTATGTTTTTACCGGCGCCGCAACATGTGGACGAGCATTATCGTGTAAAAGAATAATTTTGTCGTGTCTGGAGTAGTAATGGGCGCGTTTTTCCTTAAGTGCCCGACTCAATCTCATCAATTGTGTTCGGTAGAGAGCTCCAGTAATGGTTTCGCTTGGTTTCAGCAATTCATAATACACGACACCAAGCTGATCCCACCAAATACACAGCATGAGTTTTTTCCATGAATATTCGGCTTAGCTGTCGATGTTGATGGTTCGCCGGGCTTAACCCATGACTTTCTCTTCTTTGGATTATCGTAGTGAATCCATTTTTCGTCACCAGTGACCATACGATGCAAAAAACTCTTTTTTTTATTCCTGGCAAGCAGCATTTCACTCATGCATAATCGGCGTTCAACGTCTCTCGGCTTTAGTTCATATGGAACCCAATTTCCTTGTTTTTCAATCATTCCTAACGATTTTAAACGATGTGAAATTGCTTGTTGAGTCACTTGTAGAGTAAGTGCAAGTTCTTTTTGCGTTTGGGACGAATCTTCCTCCAATAGTACTTCTAATTCCATGTCTTCGTACACTTTCGGCCTTCCACTGCGTTCTTTGTCTTTAACGTCAAACTCACCGTTCTTAAACTTTTGAAACCATTCCTGACAACTTCTCTCACTTAAAGCAGCTTCACCATATGCTTCTAGAAGCAATCGATGCGCCTCAGCTGCAGATTTTTTCACATTAAAGAAGTAAATCAAAAGTTCCCGCAAATGATGCTTATTCGGAATAAAACTTGACATTTTTGCACGAAAAAAATTACGTGATGCTGATACGGAATCACTAGTACTTTAAGGTTATGGTGTTGCCAGATGACTAAACTTGGGATATTACGTTTTACATCTGACAATTTCTCCATAACCTTCTGGTGGGGCCATCTTTTGACAAACCGCGGAAACTTATTTGTACACCTAATATTATTTTTTTTTCCTATTTTTATGATTGTGTCAAAGTATATTTAGACAAAGTACAATGAAACGAGAAGAATAAAATGTACTCATTTTATCTTCCTTTGGTGGGAATTTGAATTCACGTCAAGTAATGGCCAATGCATACAAATTTTCTTCAATGTTTTCGTAAAATTTGTCAGAAATAAATATTTGAAGTATGTCATGATAAAATATATGCTCGGGATTACACTCTGGATATAAATTTCTATTCCGTAATGGTTGAGGAATATTGAATGACGAATTTTCCAAATCCTAACAAGTTTCCAAATTCATCCAATAATATTTCAGAAAAACAACTGAATTAAAATTCATCGATATTAGGATGCAATCTCGAGGACGTATTTTATCAACACATGTGTCAAATTTTCATTTTTTCCGCACTTTACGAAAAAGGGATGAAATTTGGGTGAAAAAGTAATTATTTGAGTGGTATTTTTTCATTCATTTTTTTGAGTGTAGCAAATATAGAAAAACAGTTCGTTCAAATGAATGGATTCAGTCATTCTGACTATAAAATTTGATTACCTCAGGAATTTTTTTGATCGTAGCAAATATAAAGCATAGTGCATCCAAACAAAGTATTATAGTTATTCTGACCAATTTTTTTTGGTAGTCACAAATAAAAAAGTGAAGTACAACTGACAATTTTTTTCAGTCAACATCACAATAAAATATGAGAAATATGAACCATCAAATTTTTGTTACTATAACTTAAAAGTGTTGACTGAATTGATATAGTTGTAACAACTATATGGACTTAGTTGAAGATTCAGTTCACTCCATCATTTTTCCGAGTCTACATGAAAATATTGTTTTTAGTTGCTACAACTAAAAAAATTTATTTGATGCGATATTTCACTGAAAAATTTAGTGAATTTCCGTTAGTGACAACTGAAAATTTTTCTCAGTGTGAGTGAAAAGTTCTGCGTTCCTTTATGGAATACAAATCTCATGAAACAAAATTCAAAAATCAAGAAATTAAATTCGCATCAGAATCATTCATTAAACATCAAACATAATAAATATGGACATATCAGATGATCAAGTATACACATTAAATCTTAATACTCATTTGAAAAAATATGTTTTTATCACAAGGATATCACATCCATACAAATACTGATCCCATGATAGTTCGTGCTGTGAGCATATCTCAGGACCAATTTTTTAGAACAATAGTATAACATCAAAAAAATACTCTTCATTGTATAAATATCTGCCAGAAGTGTGAAGTATTCTAGATATTCAAAAGACATCTGTAAATATCTTCAACACATTGCTCACTAACTTTTCAAAGAAAATTGTGGAGATATTTTTTAGAAAGTTTGAAATGGATCATAAAAAGAGATATGATATTGGAGATACAAAGTATTAATCAGTATATCAGAATCTATCGTATCTATAACTTCTTCATTATATAATATATTTCATAAAATGCATATTCTTTTTATTGAAACGAAAAAACACTGCTTTTGTGTAAACTTGAAAGATAAAAAATTCTAACACAGAATCATAGAGATTGAAAGTTTTGATGTCAATAATTCACCAATCTACTAGGATAAGATAAATATACCCATGAGCCAAATATAGCCATACAGTTATTTAAGTACCATACATTTTTTCCGTGCGAATAATACATTCCATCTGAGAGTGTCCCCCACCGGCATATTCCAAATGAACTCCCGTTATGCCAGTTCTGAGAGGATTCATAATGAATTCTTGAAAATTCTGAAGACCAGGGATTCATGAAGAACTCTTTCTGGACTGTCATACGGGGACTCGTGGAGAATCCCACAATGAAACCAGGAAGAATTCTTTATGACTACATCGGGACCAGCGTGCTGTGTGGATATAAACAATATTACAGTAATGCAAGTAACACAACATATGTTTTCGTTCTCAGTTCTAATTTTGTTTCAAAAACCGAATCAAAGTTTAGAGGTACAATTCTGTAGAAATATTTTTATATACGCAAAATATTTTTCTTACGAAAAATAGATCTTTTGTTCAATGTTTTGAAGAAGATTAAAAGCATTCAACTCACATCACTTTTTCTCTTTTCTTGGAATAGTTCATCATTTTCTCTTATATTATGACAAAAAAAGGATCATTTTATATTCTCTGTCAGTATTTTGAAATTTTGCTTCATTCAATACCCAGCCAGCACCAATGGTTAATTTGAATTCATAAAGACTTCCCAAAGACCGATTGAATACTCCTCGTTATTTTGATCAATATGGATGCTTTATGAATATTTTGAATTCAAAATGAAAACGCATTGAATTCCCGCAGAATTCATTATGAAATCTTGATATGAATTATTTTTGAGAATTAAGTTGTTCATTGAGCGTTCATTTTGGATTCAGAATATTCATAATGAATACATATTGATTAGCATAACGGGAGCTCTTTGCAGGATCTCTTGTATCTAAATCTGCCGCGATCCTTTGTCTGCTTTGAGCAATTGAATTATGGCGGCTCAATGCTCAATTGGGCACACGATTATACCCACGTCCTAATACGTCGTATCCACCAAATTTGAAGAATTTTTTTTTCTCATAAATGATATCACAGACATCCTATGCACCTATTGGCACCGCTTTCTATGAAAATTTCTAGAAGTGCGATACGACGTATTAGAACGTGGGTTTCGATATTTAATGTATACGTATAGAAATCAATAGAAACCAGTGGGAAAAAACAATTATTATGACTGAAGAATGAATCGGAACATGATATAAAATTTCAATTGTTATTACGCATCGAATTATTTATAATTTGTACACTGAATTATTATTAAATATGAATATATATTAATGATTTAATGAATACATGAAAATATAATTGTTATTCCTGAAAAAATCATCAAATTGTATTAGGATACCTATATTTTAATATAAAATTCTCATAAGAAGTCAGAGATTTCCAGGATTCACAGAGGAATTCCAGGAGAACCCCTTGATTCCGGGAGATCAAATTAAATTCCAGGAGGTTTCCAGATTTTCCATGTTTCCAAGGATTGTAGAAACCCTGGATCCGCTTTGAATCGGATTGAATTTAGTGTCTCCTGACGGCAGATTGAAATCCAGATCCGAATCGGTCATTCCATATCAAATTCGGTGATTTTTTACATAATTGTTCATCTCGGAATACCCGTTTCGAACCTTTTGGATCTCAATACAGGAGTCCAGTTAGATGCGAGTGACTTCACTGTAAAAAATATACTTCCTCAACTGCCAAGAAGTTTGGCAGTTTTTTTACACAAACTTTTTTTGTAAATTACCAAACAAAAGTTTGTAAACATTCAAAAAATTTTGTGATTTCACGAAGATTTTTGAGAATTCACAAACTTTTGTTCGGCAATTTACAAAAAAGGTTCGGAAATTATATTTCCAAACCAAGTTTGTAAATTTCCAAGCATTTTTGTTTGGAATTCAACAAATTTTCTTTACAGTGTTTCACTTTTGGAGAAAACCTTATTCATTCCGTAAAATTCTTACTCTGCTTTTACCTATCACATCCAATTCAAGTGACTCTCCTGCATATCCAATTTGAAACCATCACATTTCAAATCCCCAATGTCGAATGTAAGAACCATTCGATTCCTCAAAATGGCATATCCATGTAGAAACCAGTCAGCTTTGATACTGTACATCCGGTTCCGTTCCATCTATCCGGAAAACCGAATAGATTCGTAATCATTTCTGATATGTCACAGATTCATTTTGGAGATTGCAGATAGAACCATATAAATACCCATCAAAATTCAACCGGAACCTAATCGTCATTCGAAGTAGGCTTGTACAAAATCCGTAATTGTTACCAATGTACATCATTCCTAGCCCTTACGGAGTAAGGCCATTGTGGATGGCTCCTACGAATGCTGTTTACGAACTAAAGTGGTGACACTTGGGAAGCTTATAGCCTCCTAGTGTGCAATTACTTAGGATATAGTCTGTTTACTCTTCTCTTCAAATTAGCAAGAGGAGAAGATTTTGCAAAAGCATGAGTGACCCGACGTTACCTCGTGAGGGCTAGTAATCATTCCATGGTCTTTTTTCTCCTTGTATCTTATTTTGATCTCGAATGGGAAAGAATGGTTTCATATATCGAACGAAATTCATTTCATCCTTTCAAACATGTTATTTTCAACTATTCTATGCTCAGACTTGGCTTGATGTAGAAATTTTTCCCCATAGATTATGGAAACAGATGATATTCATTTTTTTCAATTTCCGTCAAGAGTTTTGACTCCACCTTTGACAATATTTTGAAATGGGTAGAGTCGCGCGATACCGGACACTCTTAATCCCGAATAGCCACCATGAGTTACTAGTCAACCACTAAGCACGTCAAAAGTTCGTAAAATTCATTCGGGCCTAATTCTATTTGAGATTATTCCATTCGGGATTGCTGACCTTCGGGATTAAAAGTATGCGGTATTATTGGATCCTAATTTTGAAATTCATTTGAAGTTATCACACGCTCAACACTTGAAAATCTTCAAAGGTAAAAAAAATGCTAGAAGAACACGGACTTCGTTCTGAGTATAAAAATATGAATCACTCCCTCGATTAAGCGGGAGATTTTTCGCTAAAAATGTCGAGCATACCACTCGATGCTGTCATTGATAGGGTGAGAAGAGGATTGCCCTGAAGCATGTAAATTTGCTCACGCATCTCTAAGGGCCGATGTATCAACCCTTCATACAAACATATGAAGCACGCAAGAAGAACCTTAATGCGAAACTCGCTTCATTAGACTCTTAATGAAATTTCAACACTTTAACGCCCCGACGACCGTGAAATACATAACCAATGAACTCATTTTTACGCTTCGCTGCGTTCTTCTATCTTGTTCACATCGATGTGTTTCACATGTTCTCTTCTTTAAGCTCTTTTATACCCTTCGAGGTCACGTCTCGGAAGAAAAACAAGGGTAGCTAGGCAGGTGTAATGCATCACCCTCAAAGAAACGCTTTTATAACGCTCCAAGACGCCGCGCTTTTAGACAAGTGGTCGGTCTGGTATTGCTGGTTTGAACAGAGGCGATCCTACAGTCTTTTCTTCCAACCTCCTTGTTCTTTCATTCTCTCCCTCCTTTCTCTCGAGTGGTAACAATCATTTCGAACTGACCGGTTGATACGGTAGAGACCTATCGAGAACAAATTCTGAAACATTCATTGGGTCTGAATAAATTGAATTTATTATCCATGATCACGATACTGATCAGTCTTACGAATGAATAAACATTTTGAGAGATATCTTCTCATAGAGAATTGTAGCTGATTGAATATTATCGGTGTAGGTAAAATAATTCGTACAATCCACTGGGCTAAAACTCCGAGTAACATCGAAAAAACTACATTACCATCCGGAATTATTTTATCATCTAACGCGAACTCGTTTGATTTGTATAAATCGTTTATATATCATCATCTCTGTTTCAGTATAAATAATTACTGAGGTGTGATGCAGAGTAAGTATTCTTGATCTGACATAAAATTAAGTACTGAATGAAAATATTAACCGATTCACAGTTGATACCATTCGAAAAGATACCGTTGATAAAGTTGTTTTAGGAACATGAGTGGACTTGGATCGACTATTTACATTACACTTCTCAATCATCACTGTAGAGTGCACGATGATCGTATTTCCAACGCGCACAATTATCTTTCAAGGGTTTTACATTGAACTTGAGTCAAGTGGCTTGATCATGAATACCGTACTCTCAATCAATTCTAATTCAAGAAGATTTTGTACGAACCTCATTGCGTTCGTATCGTTACGTGCGAGGCATTTTCATCCGCTAATTATGTTGAATACATACATTTTTCTCCATTGATTGGGTTGATTGGGATACTTCGGGTGATGCTTCAAAATATATTTAATCCATGTATCATTTATAGATAATTCTTACATATTTCATGTACTATTTTTATTTGTAGTGGAGTGAATAATTGAACTACATCGAGAGTGCAGTTACCCACTCAGCACAAATATCGCAGGAATATCGTAGCAAATTTCCTGCGATATTTGTCCTGGGGGGGGGGGTATACCCGGAGAGCATCGGGAGGTTTTCTGAACGTTCAGAAAACGTACTTGCTCTCATAGGAAACGTCCAAATAAAATCCGAGGACGTTCTAAAAACGTCGCTTGTACGTCCCAAGGACATACAAATGTTCTGTGACGTTCAATTCATGTCCACCATCCCAGTGAACAATATGTTATCATCCGGAGCTCTTAAAGATCTCCTAAATATGTGTAAGAGGTCAGATAGACCTTTCAGAAGGTCAACATAAAGATATCAGAATGTTATCAGATGCGTCGATTTCTGAGGAACATAAGAGATTGCCAGAATGTTATCCAAACGAACTCTTTAAGAGGATTTTTTTCTGAGATCTCAGAAAAATGATACCATTCAGATATCAATATGATAACATTGACAGAGCTCTTTCAAAAGACCTCTTAAAGAGCTCTTCCTCCCATAAGTGTTCACTGAGATGCGACGTTCTGGGGACGTGTTCAATAAAGATGTC